>CM060940.1:103324044-113324044 GCA_030765085.1 Allium cepa
GATCCAAACTTCGTCCGATTCCTTCTAGCATCATACAATCGTAAGTGATCTTGTTCCTTCTTCGACCGTTAGCCATTGTTACCTTACATGTTCAGTCCCTCGTTTTTGGCTTGTCCTTTCAAATCCTACGAGCTTTATCAAATCGGTCATTGACGAACTTAAACTCGTTTGGCTTGACATAAGGTGATTCGCGATTTGAGGCGACTTGTAGTGTGATAGGTTAAGGCTATTGCTGTTGAGGAGGCCGTGGGTGAACAGGTTGAAAGTTAGAAGGGAAGGCAGGTTGGTTGAAAAACTTGATTCGAATAGAGTGAGGAATCGTCCCATATACAACTCAGAGATTTTCCATGCGACCTAGCAATTTTCATGAGCCGTAGCCGAGTTAAGACTTAAGGGATTTCCAGTTGCTTTGAATCAGAGCCTTTCTTCTGTTCCTTGAGTTACGACCTAGGATTTAGAGCATAATCAGCTTGATGTGTTGACGACTTAAGACAGGAACGACTTAACTCTTGAGTCGGTTACGACTTAACTCTTGAGTCGGTTACGACTTAGCACATGTATTTTTTTTAAACTCCACTTGAACCTTGAACTGCTGCTTGAATCTTTTACAGATTGCTTTAACTTGTAAGCTAATAACCTGTTAAAGTAACATTCACAGAAAACTGGGACGAATATACTGTCATTGATTGCCCACATCGAACGACAGATTAGTTAATGATAGATGATTAACTTAAATAAATCGTGTGAACGAAGTGCTATCGATTTCAAGTGGAATATTAAAGCAGCACTGGATTAGTCAATTGAAACTGACCAGCCCTCATTAGTATTACGCTTGAGCTTTAAATAACAAGTTCCGAAATTACCGTAGTCAATCAATCGTCAACCAGTTTAATATTCCAGTTATCTTTACTTGTTATTATTATTTTTTTTTATTAGCTTTGCACGACACTTCACACTTTTTAGGAAACGTGCACCTTCGCATTTGAACATCCAGTTGTTTGTGTAGAATGACTTCTCAGGAAGGTGATACAACAGTTCGGACTGGAGAGGTAACTGTTCTTCCGGCTCCACTGGTTAATCCTCCCGAAAGAGCTCCTACTTCACTATCATACAAAGTTTTTCGCCAGTTGTGTGCTCAGTTTGGTATCGTTGAATCAGATGCCATTCTTCCCGAAAGAAATAACACTGCCGATATAGCTCCTTCTGGCTTTGTGACAATTAACCGGCAAATGTGCCTAAGTGGAGGCATTCCTCCTTTCAACGACTTTTTCCAACAACTTCTCCGTCAACTGTCCATTGCTCCATCCCAGCTACACCCCAATGGCTATGCCATTCTAATGGGGTTGTGTGTGCTTTTTAGGAGAACACTTGATCGACTTCCAAGCTTTGGTGAAGTTTGTTATCTATGCTCTTTTTCTCGGACTAAGGATCATCCTTCCATTACTGTTGTGAGGAGCGCCCGAAACCGCAAACTGATTGTTGGCCTCCCTGATACTGCTCACGGGTTTTTAACCCAATTCTTCTATGTTCGTTGCCCTCCGGGGTTTTATGGTGTGTGGAGAGTTGGAAGTAAGGGCGTTCAGCTTTATTCCTGACACATGTTTTCCTTATAAAATCTTTTCATAGCCTGAGTAGTTAGATGTTAATTTCCCTTTTTACTTTTCAGCGCTTCCACCTCCTTCTAGAGACCCAGGCTATAAGCAAATTTTTGAAAGATTGAATGCTGTGCCAGTAGAAGAGAGGAATATAAAGTTTTTGCTGAGAGATGACTTTTTACATCAATACGGGCTTCTTCACTCTTCTCGCTATACTCAGCCTCATGAAGCCCCGACTGAAGTTCCCGATTCCCCGACTGAAGCATCGGATGCCCCCGTTACTATCGAACAATCTTCATCAAAAGAGTCTAACATCGAAGCTTCATTGGTGAAATGTTCCACCCCTACCGACATTATGGGGTCATCTAGTAAGACGGCACTTGCCCCGATTGAGGAAGAAGAAGAACCTTCACAGCCTCTCGGGGGATTAGCTGATGTAGGAACTGAGAAAACAAGTCTCACCGAGCATGATGGTGACGATGTTTATGATGGGTTGAGCGACATAATAGTGACCTCACAGGAGCTTTTTAGAGATGACGTGTCTAAAACTATCTCTCCTATGATTGAGGCGACGTCCCTTCTTCGACTAACACCAACACAAACACCAACTCCTCATACCCAAGCTATCATCACCCCTACACCAATGAGTGGTTTGTAGCTTAATGCGCGTAGCTTGCACATCACACAACACTTAGGAATTTTCGGCATTTGTTCATATTTAACTTCTTTTCTTCGGGAGTTTCTAAGACTTGCTATTTTTGCCTTTTCAGATTTCTCTATGGGGCGCAGCGGCAGCGGTTCTTATTACAAGGACTTTCGACGCTATGGAGGGCGTGGCAGCTATGACTACAAGCAATACTATGCCGATCCCAGAGAAACCAATGAGCAGAGAGCTGCGCGAAAAGCTGAAGAGAGGAGAAGGTATGAAGAACGTCATGAGGGAGCGGGCACGCGACATGAATCCTTCCCAAGGGATGATGACTCCCATAAACGTAAAACGCACGATGATAGGGGGAAGAGCCATATTGAGGATTCGAGAAAGCGGACCAAACTTGGCGAGGAGCACGTGCCCGTGACATCTGAGAGACCTGGTGCCTCAGTTTCTATTGACATCCCTTCCGAATCTCCTGCTCTTGAAGGAAGTGCCATCAAACACTTCTCAACAGGCCTTCATACCACGTTGAAAGGGGGCCCCCTACTTTGCAGAGCCGATTCCCGAACTGGTGTTTGAGGGGGGTACGCTTCGACCTTGATTTGGTCCCCATCGACAAAGAAGCTATGTACAGAAATCTCGATGCTGTCAAGCTTGATATCGATAGAATGTCTGGATGGCAAAAGCTGGTTGATGAACTTCAAAGAGTTAATCGGGCTAACATCGAAGCAATGCTGACCATGGAAAATGACAAATCAGAATGGCAGAAGATTCTTGATCAACACAACGCTGAGATGAAGGAGATAGCCGAATACAATGAAAAACTCGAAGCTGAAGTAAAGCAGCTCAAAGATGATCTTGCCTCTTCTACTAATACTTACACCCAAAGAGAAGAGGTATTGCAAAAACAAGTGCGAGATGCGCACGCCAGCCAGAGGGACGCTGAAGCTAAAGCTGAGAGGTTGGAACAAGCTGTAGAGAACCACCGCACTGATGTCACCCAGCTGCAGAATAAACTGAGCGCCCGGGACATGGAGATTGAAGCGCTAAAAGCCCAACTTGCTCAGACCGAAAAAGATCGAGATGAGGCCATGGCTGGCAAAATTGCAGCCGAAGAAACTGCTCAGACCATGGAAAACGATATCAATTCGACTTTATTCGATTTTTATTTACATTGTGTCTTGGGACGCGGCAGCCTCTCTTTTCTTGGTCCTAAGTATGAAATCACCCTGGCCGAGGTGTGGGAAGCTGCTCTTAACATGTTTAAAGACGCCGGGTATGGCGATGAAGATTTTGAGGCGCGTTACCTGGATGAGGGAGCTCGCGCTGCTCTTGCGAAGGGGCGAGAACAACTTGCCAGGATGAGAACTGGAATGGCGGAAGAGGAACGTTCTGGAAAGGAATTAACGCTTACTTCCTCTGTCCAACCTCCAGTTTCTCCTGTGGTTGACATCACGGGTTCTAGCTCCTCTACTCCGCCTGCAACTAAGACAGTAACTGAAACTACAAGTGCACAAGGCGGGGATGAAGGTGGTGAAAGCAACGAAGCACAGCGATATGAAATCAGCCTCAGAGATCCAACTACCCCAGGTAAACTTGACACCGGACCAGCCCAAGTGGTGAACTGCTCGTTCGCTCCTTGTGAACTTGACGATCTTCTTGATTATTTTTCAAATGTCAATGAATTCCCGACTTTTGATTATTCCTCAAATGTTAATGAATTCCCGACTTTTGACGAGCCGTCATCCCCTCTCTTTTCGAAAGATACTGATATTTTAAGTTTTTTCTCCTTTGTAGAGAAAGCACCGAGTCAAACTCAAGCTTCTTCTCCCCCGGTGATCCTTCCTCCATCTCTTCAAGTAGCGCCTCCTTCTGCCTCGCAACCTGGGTCACAAGAAGAACAAATAGAAGCTCTCCATGGCCTGGATGATCCCATTGCTTCGCAAGAGCAAAAAGATGAGGGACTTGAGGGAGGTGACATATCTCCGGAGCGAACTCCTTCTGACGATACAACTTTATCTAAACTTGTCACTCCAGGAAGTGAGTCTTCCTCAAAGAGGAGAAGGAAGCAAGGAGCATCAAGGAGGAGAGGGAAGATAATCATTGCCACTGAAGAGGAGCCGGAAGTTGGGCCAGCTGCGCCTACCTCTCCTTCCTCCCTTATACCCACTGGCCGACCTGAAAAGCTGATCATTCGGCCGGGTAAAGGGTCTAAAGGCAGCAAAAAGAAGTGAAGATCTTCAGTTTCTAGTTTTTTGTGTTTTGCATGTACTGGCCGAGAATTGTGCGGGTACCGGCCCCCGCTTTTCTTTATTTTGAAACCTGTACCTGCGTTGTAATTGAATAAAATGATTCCTCGTTTGTACAAACTTTTGTTTGAATTAAAGAATACATTTGTTATTCGTTTTGGCATGAGTTTATTTGATATTGCAGCGAGCTTATGGTATGTTACTTGAGCGTTACCTTTTGCTGGTTTAGTTATACCATATTGTGTGTAATTATACTATATTGCCCCCATTCCATAAGTATGCTGCAATATTCTATACCTCGAGGGGACTTACACTCTTATTTGCTAAAGAATAATTATTTTATTCTTTAAAGAAAATTTTATAGAGTACAACTCCCTTCGTATAAGTTTTTACGCTTGGTCGTTCGAAGAAATCACTTTTTTCTTTTGCTTATGTGCATATCTCATCAAGTGAATTCCTCTATGTGGTAAAGCGGACCTCTGAAGGGTACTTTAACTTCTTTTCTTTTTACGATCATTTCCCACAGTAGGCAAATTACTTTTCCTTTGAAAGTTAAAGTACGCTTTTGATGAGGATTTTTTTTATAGAAAGTTGTACCTCTGAGGAGGGATTTTTTTTTTTTTTTTACGTTTCAACACTTGGAAGTTTTATTTCAATCTCGGTGAAACGTGTACCTCCAAAGAGTTATGCTTTAGAAATCCTTTTCACGTTTCAACACTTGGAAGTTTTATTTCAATCTCGGTGAAACGTGGGTTTCCAAAGAGGTCTTTTTTCTTAATTGTGTTCCCGGGAGGGGGTTGTACCTCTGAGGAGGGATTTCTCACGTTCCAACACTTGGAAGTTTTATTTCAATCTTGGTGAAACGTGTACCCCCAAAGAGTTGTGCCTTTGAAGAAAGCCTTTTCACGTTTCAACACTTGGAAGTTTTATTTCAATCTCGGTGAAACGTGTGCTTTCAAGAAGGTCTTTGTTTTTACATTTCAACTTTGGTGAAGTGAAATTCCGAAGAGCGGCTGCTACACTTCAACTCCTGGCGAAATGGGCCTCCGAAGAGGGCTTTTATTTTGTTTACATTTCAACTCTGGTGAAGTGAAATCCCGAAGAGCGGTTATAACACTTCAACTCCTGGTGAAATGGGCCTCCGAAGAGGGCTTTTATTTTGTTTACATTTCAACTCTGGTGAAGTGAAATCCCGAAGAGCGGTTATAACACTTCAACTCCTGGTGAAATGGGCCTCCGAAGAGGGCTTTTATTTTGTTTACATTTCAACTCTGGTGAAGTGAAATCCCGAAGAGCGGTTATAACACTTCAACTCCTGGTGAAATGTGCCTCAGAGAGGGTTTTCATCGCCTGGAAGTTACTCTCTCATGGTTGGAGGGTCATGACTCCTCCAATCTTTTTTGTTGAGTAGAGAACTTTCTTTTTTGTGGCATATGACCCATTAGAGGTCTTTTATTATCCGAAGAGTTGCGCCTCCGAAGAGGACTTGTGGCGCTGATGGTAGCTTTGGTTGTTCCTCTGTTCACTTGCTTATGCCTTTTCAGCGATCCCTTTTTTTTTTTTTTTTTTTTTTCTTTTCAAGTTTTCATCCCCCTTTTTCTCACAAGTGGCTTGTTTAATCCAAGGAAGTGTACTTCATTGCCAGGCAAGTTCGTGAGAACGGGCACTAGCTTCCTCATTGGATGTTTGTTTGTTTAAACAATCTCAATTTATCAGCAAGGGCTCGTTCCTATCGAAATCATTAGCCGTTCAATTGAAGCATTTCCTATCTAGGATTTGAATTCGGGGTCTTTGTGACTTGAAATTTGTTTGTTGAATGATGGTGAGAATCGCTCGGTCTTATTATGCGCAAGTTTTATCTCCACTGTCTGCAAAAATTTAAATCGATATTTCAGCAATACATTTTGTGTATTTTTATATCGAAAACAAAGCAAACATATAATGATAATAAGGAACACAAGATTTATAGTGGTTCGGCCATGAAATTGGGCCTACATCCACTTTATATTCTTTCATTATTTACTTGCATCAGTTTCACAATTGCTTTCAATTACAGGAATCATACATTCATAATTCTTTTTACAATGTTTCAACAAAATTTTCAAGTAAAGTATGGACGCAAGTGATTGCTGTTCCATGCCCTTGGAATTTGATCTCCATCAACTGTGGTGAGCTTGAATGTGCCGTCAAGAAGTTTCTGACCTATCACATACGGTCCTTCCCAATTTGGCCCAAACACACCTGTCGCAGTCATAATTCTTTTTAGGACTAGATCTCCAATTTCAAAGCTGCGTTGACGAACTTTGGAATTGAAATGTCTGGCTATCCTTTGCTGATGAGCTGCAACTCTGAGGTTAGCTTCATCTCTTTTTTCATCAAGGAGATCCAGCGCTTCAAGTTGCAGCTTTTCATTTTCTGCTTGATTGAAATGGATTCTTCTGTGCGAAGGGACCTCTGTTTCAACCGGGATCATTGCTTCCGATCCGTATGCTAACGAAAAAGGAGTATGCCCAGTTGCAGTTTTGTGAGTAGTTCTGTATGCCCATAGTGCAAGTGGTAGTTTATCGACCCAACCACCTTTTGCTCTTTCGAGTTGCTTTTTGATGGTTGATTTGATGATCTTGTTCACTGCTTCCACTTGCCCGTTTGCCTGCGGATGAGCTACTGCCGAAAAGCTTTTCTGGATTTTGAATCGTTTGCAAAAATCCTGGAATTCCTCACTTTCAAACTGAGTACCATTGTCTGTGATTATTTTTTGAGGCACACCGTATCTGCAAATGATATTCTTGGTCACAAAGCTTATCACTTTCTTAGAAGTGATAGTAGCCAATGGTTCAGCTTCAGCCCACTTAGTAAAATAATCAACCGCAACAATAGCATATTTAATCCCTGATTTAGCGGTTGGTAGCGGCCCAATGAGATCCATTCCCCAAATTGCAAATGGCCATGGACTGATCATCTGTGTGAGTTCGGTAGAAGGTGCTCTAGGAATTTTGGCATATCTTTGGCACTTGTCACATTTTCGGGAGTAATCTGCGGCATCCCGATTAATTTCTGGCCAAAAATATCCGTATCGGAGAATTTTCTTTGCTAATGTTTGACCACCTGAATGATCACCGCATTCTCCTCCATGCACTTCAGTTAGGATTGTTTTGGACTCTTCCCGGGATACACATCGAAGCAATGGCATTGAGAATCCTCGTCTGTATAATTGACCATCCTGGATTATATATCGAGAAGCTTTTCTCAGTAGCTTTTGTCGTTCTTTAGAGTTTTCTGGTAAAGAGCCATTGAGTAGATACTTTGTTATTGGAGTCATCCATGATTCTTGCTCTTGCGACATACTCATAAGCCAATCGATATCCATTTCATCAATGCTCGGATTTGACAAAACTTCCACTGGAACTAACCCTAAGGATTGGGCTTCGCCAGAACTTGAGTATTTTGCGAGAGAATCTGCTTTCATGTTTTCTTCTCGAGGAATATGACTTATCGTGTAATGGTCGAATTCACATAAAAGTTCCCAAGCCTTTGACACATAAGCGGGCAGATTTCCTCCTTTCGTTTGAAACTCCTTCTTGACTTGGCATACTATAAGCTGAGAATCACTGAAGATCTGTAACGCTCGAATGTTTAGTTCTTTAGCAATTTTCAAACCAGCGATCAGAGCTTCATATTCTGCTTCATTGTTTGTTGAAGGAAATTCTAATCTTAGCGCATAGCATAATGACCGGCCTTCAGGAGTTTCAAGAACAATTCCAGCACCTGAACAGTAATCATTTCTTGCGCCATCTACAAACAACTTCCATTGGGTTGGGGAGTTCTCGATTGTTTCTTCCTCGCTGTTACCCTTGTCTGTAAATTCTGCAATAAAATCTGCCAAAGCTTGTCCGTTGATCGCTTTTCTAGGATGATAAGTGATGTCATATTGGCTCAATTCAATATTCCACTTTAAAAGGCGGCCCGAAGTCTCAGGGCGAAACAAGACTTGCTTTAAAGGTTGATCAGTGAGGACTTTGATAGGATGAGCCTGGAAATATTGCCTCAACTTTCTTGAGGCAATCAATAGACAATAGGCGAGTTTTTCCAACTTGGAGTAATTCATTTCTGCCCCAGTGAGTCTTTTGCTGATATAGTAAACTGGATGTTGAATCCTTTTGTCTTCCCGTACCAGCGCTGCACTTAAAGCATGAGATGAAACTGCCAAGTATATAAGAAGATCCTCGCCATCGCCGGGCCTGGAAAGTATTGGAGGCGTTTCCATATGTTGAATCAATTCTTCAAAAGCTTTCTGGCATTCGGGAGCCCAGTCAAAGTTTTTCTTTCCTTTCTTTAGAGCGTCGAAGAATGGAATGCATTTATCAGTAGCTTTGGATATGAACCGACTTAAGGCGGCAATTTTTCCATTGAGACTTTGCAATTCCCTCTTTGTTTTAGGAGCTTTGACTTCTTTTAGAGCAGTGATTTGAGCTGGACTAGCTTCAATGCCCCTAGCGCTCACGATGAAACCCAAGAACTTCCCAGATTCTACCCCGAAAGAACATTTTAAAGGGTTAAGCTTCATTCCGTATCTTCGGAGAATTGCGAACATTTCTGCTAAGTGTTCGATGTGATCCACTGCTTTCTTAGATTTTACTAGCATGTCATCAACGTAAACTTCCATAGTCTTTCCCAACTGCGGTTTGAACATAGCATTAACCAGTCTTTGGTATGTTGCCCCCGCATTCTTCAACCCAAAGGGCATAACTCTGTAACAGTAAAGACCGACATCGGTGATAAAGCTTGTGTCCTCCTGATCTGGCTCATGCATCATGATCTGATTATATCCGGAGTAGGCATCCATAAAAGACAACAATTCATGACCCGCTGTTCCATCTACCAGTTGATCGATCCTGGGTAATGGGAAGCAGTCTTTGGGACAGGCCTTGTTTAGATCTGAAAAGTCGATGCACACTCTCCATTTACCATTGGCTTTCTTAACTAGCACTGGATTTGAAACCCAATTTGGATAGGTAGATTCTCTGATGAAATTATTCTCCATGAGCCGGTCAACTTCCTCTTTCAATGCTGTCGACCTTTCTAGACCTTGGATTCTTCTTTTCTGCTTTACTGGCGTGAACTTTGGGTCAATATTCAGAGCATGTACCGCAACTTCTGGGGATATTCCGCACATATCGGCATGGGTCCAAGCAAAAACATCCAGGTTTGCTTTCAAAAAAGATATCAAGGCATTCTGAACTGACACATTAAGTTGTGAACCCACATTCAGCACCTTGTTTGGGTCCTTCAGATCAACGGGCACCGGTATCGTTGTTTCTGCTGGTACCACCCTACTCTCCCCCGCACTGGCCTTTCTAGGATCCATCACTTTTCGTGCCCCGCTATGCTCGCCAGTGCAGGGTCCGCCCTGTAGTTGCTATAGGGTTGGTATTTTGATGCGGATTGGGGTTGCCGCATCTTTCCCCATTTCTCTCTTCCTTGTTTCTCGCAGCTCTGTCATATAACATTCTCGCCCAGCGTTCTGGTCTCCTTTAATAACCCCTACCCCATTGTCTGTAGGGAATTTAATAGTAAGACACCATGGGGCAAGGACAGCTTTGAATGCAGCAAGAATAGGTCGACCAAAGAAAGCATTATAAGCAGAAAATTCATCTACTATCACAAAAGTCTGCTTGCGAACTACTTTTCTTTCTCCTTCTCCGAGTTCCACAAGCAAGTCAATGGTTCCTACTGGTTGCTTTGGCTCCCCAGTGAAGCCAACAATCTTCTGAGATGAGGCTTGCACATCCGCCATCGGGATTCTCATCTGGTCAAACGTTTTCTTGAAGAGGATGTTGCAAGATGCGCCGCAATCAATAAGAACTCTTCTGACAATAGCCGGTCCAATACCGGCCGAGATGACTAACGGGTCCAAAGTAGGGGCCTCAATGCCCGTGGAATCTCTAGCCCTGAACACAATATCATCATTAAAAGTCCTTTGTTGTTTCAGGGGTGTAGAGTCCTCTAAAACAAAGACATTCTCTTCAGTTGGCATATGTTTCAGAGCTCGAGTGTACCTCTCCATTTCACCCCAGCTTCTGCCTGCTGGGTGGGGTCCTCCTGTGATGACATTAATAACTGGCCTTCCAGATTCATGTCCTGCGGCCTTCTCATTTGTCCTGGGCTGATGAGCAAGAGCTTGTTGCCCCTGACTTGACGAAGCAGGATCATTACCACTCTTCTTCACAAATTGCTGCAGCTTATTTTCTCTTAGCAATTCTTCGATTATATTTTTCAATTGACGGCAGTCGTCTGTGTCATGACCAGGCTGATTATGGAAGCGACAGAACTTCCCACTTTGCACAGCTTTTCTTCCGGTTCTGAGAACAGGAGGTTTGGGATACTCAAAAGAATCTTTTGTAGCCAAGTAGATGCGCTCTGGTGTTTCTAACAAAGGAGTATATTCTGATGGCTTGAAGGATCGAGGCTTCTTCGAATTGTGTTGTTTCCTTCCATCATTATTTTCTCTTTTCTGTCCCACAGATCCATTCTTACGTGGCGCAGCAGTGTTGTCTTCAGCTTTCTCTACTGTTGCCTTTGCCGGGACAGGACGGCTTTCCAAACGCATGAATTCATCCGCCTTTTTGTAGAACTTTTCCAGAGAATTTGGCTCCTTCATGTTCAGCCACTTTCCGAATTCACTTGACTTATCAATAGCTCTCATCAAATAGGTCAAGACCATGCGGGGTTCTGCATTATCCACCTCAGCTAACGCTATATTAAAGCGATTTAAAAAAGACTTGATAGTTTCCCCCGGATTCTGTTCCAAACCGGATAACGACATGATGTCTTTTGCCTTTGAAGCATATAGCCTAAATTGCTCTTTAAATTTCCTGGTTAGGTCTGAAAACTGATCGATGGACCGGACAGGTAGTTTTGTGAACCAAAGCAGAGCTACCCCTTCCAAATACACAGGAAAATAGCGGCATTTTATCTCGTCAGAAGCTCTGGCACCTGTCATGTGCCAATCATATTTGTACAGGAACTCATTTGGATCACTTGTCCCTTTGTAAGCTGGAATGGTCGGAGGGACGAACTTCCTTGGGAATTCAGCTTTTAGGATCTTTTCAGTAAACGGAGTCTTGCTCGGAGCGAAACCCCACTCTTTCTCATCTTCGACCCTTTGCATACTTTCTTTCATAATCTGTCGAACCATACCAGAAAGATATTCTTCGTCATTCCTATTTCTGGATCCTCCAGCCTCAGGCAATGTCTGTTCAAAGGGGCTAGCAGCCCTTTCGGGAATGTTTCTAGTTTCAGCATCATGGACATTACCGACAAAGTTCCTTTCATTATTCGCAGGTTGACGGTTTGCCCCGAGCAGATCGTTTAACCTATTCAGAATCAGAGCATTCTGAGCATTCTGAGCTTCCAATTGCGCGTTCTGGGCATTTATTTGCTGATTCAACCCAAAGATAGCAGCGTCCAATTCCGCTTTTGAAACTCCAACAGCTGGAGTGGCTTGATTTGGTGTTGGGGAAGTGGAGGTTCCCTCTTGAATGTTTGCAGATCTCACAGATTTACTTTTCCTTCCAGGAGCCATGATTTCGGATAGACTTCTGGTTCTTAAAGAAACTCTATCTACAAATCTTTCTGAAACAATGATGATAGATGTCCTGAGTTCAATTCTCAGTGAAAGCACCAAAATGTTAACGAAAAAATTTAAACGCTAACACCCTGGTGTATAAGATGTGATTGTGAAAGCACCACCCGTTTGTACGGGAAACAGAAATAAGCAGAAAGTATGTAGAAAAACAGTAAGAGACACAGTATTTATAGTGGTTCGGCTTATAATCCAGCCTACGTCCACTTTAATCTTTTTATCACTAGTTTGATTACAATTCTTTACAAGATCTTTCAATTACAACACACTTCAAGTGATAGGATATGTGAAACAAGTAGCTCAAGCTTTGATGTTGACAATCATCTTCAAATCCATGGTGAATGTGGATGATTCCTTCATGGAGTTCCTTTAGAAGTTTGTTGGATCTAAAAGGCTTTGAAGTCGTCTGGAATTCGGCAGAGTAATGGCGCTTGAAGAGAATGAGCCCCAAAAAGTCCTTTGCATGTTGGAGATGGTTTCATATTTATAGAGAGTTCTGGGCGGAAAAAGTGCTAAGTCCTAACTCGTGGCCGACTTAAGGTAAGTCGTTGCTGACTTAGGATGAGTCGTGACCGACTCATTGAGCTGAGTCTCTGGTTTGTTTGTATATGTCGTATACGACTCATCATAAGTCGTAGGTCGTGGTTGACTTAACCAGCTGCCTCCGGCTTAAAGCTGAGTTCAGGCTTTGTGAAGGCGAGTCCTAACTCGTAGACGAGTTAAGAGACAGTGTCTTTAGGTCGTACACCTTTTTTAAGTCGTAACACTTGTTAACTCGGTCAAGCTTTAATCTGTTATGTCGTAGCTCCCTTAAGTCGTATAGACTCCTTAGGTCATCAGGGTCTTAAGTCGTTATCTCTTCTTAACTCGTGAGCCGCTTATCTCGTAAGCAGCCTACCTCGGGTACTCCTTAACTCGTAGAGGCTTTAACTCGTAGGAGGTTTCTAATTCGTGTATCCTTTAACCCGTAGATGCCTTGAGTCGTAGGAAGCTTAACTCGTAAGGCTTCCTATCCCGTAGAGGCCTTAAGTCGTACAAATCCTTAGGTCGTGTGTTTCTTTAAATCGTAACATGTTCAAAGCCGCACAATCCTTTTAAGCCGTAGACCATTCATTTCCTTAAGTCGTGAAGCCTTTTGAGTCGTGAGCTGCTTAACTCATAGACCTGTTAACTCGTGAACGAGATAGGGTTAACAATGTAATTTTGTGTTTAATATTGAGTTTGATAGCTTATGTTGCTCAAAACAAATAGGCTATGCTTAGTCGTATGAATCACAAATTACCTCTTCATCTATGTATGATTATGGCAAAGAAGTGAATGTTTAAATCAAAATTTGATGGTCTATATTTTTAAATAAAAGTTAATAGTACATGCTTAAAAAATTTCATTTTCAACTTTGTTGTCATTTTTTATGAGAATTAAAAGTGGTTTAAAGGTTGTGTTATAGTTTGATGGCTTATGTTGAGCTAAATAGCACAAATGAGCCATACTTATGATAAACAAATCATTTAAATTCACTAATGACCAAAAAAGAGAGATCATAATTTCATGTGTGTTGAACTATGTGATCTAGAGAGTGCATTTATTTCTAAATTGTCTCAACACTCTCATAATTTTATCAATTTTCTTTTGTTAGTTTTTTACGTTTTAGCTAATCATATTTTCAACCTTGGTTAATTTGATTGAATAGAAATTTAAAATCTAACAATTCCTTATGAATAAACCTGTACTCGCCACATGCTACGATGGTACGCCGTGCGCTTGTAGTATAAATATTTTGACGGTTTTCTAATTCGATAGAAATTCCGTCGTTAAACAAGTTTTTGACGACGTTGCCGGAGAATAGTTTTGATTTTAATTTTCGACTCTTCGGATTATTTTCGTTTTATTTTTATTGTCTTTTTGTGTCTTTGCATTTAAAAAAGAAAAAATTTGTTGTGTGTGTATGTTTTTGGTGTGATTTGATTTGTTTGCATATTTTTCTTTTCGTTTGATTTGCATTTGCATTATAAAAAAAAAAAAAAAAACATTCGCAATTTCAAAACAAAAGCAAAATATTTTATTACATTTTCTATTATACAAACTTGCATTTCATTTTACATTCCATTACATTTACATTCACACAGTTAAATTTTCTGTTTTCTTATTTTTCTATTTACATTTCTGTGCACATCTCCAAGCAGCCATATCACCCACGGCAGCTTCTAAAACTTCGACGCCACCAACGGCCCTTCTCCATAACACTATCAACCCATCCATCACTTACAACTGACCACATTTGCACAATTCCCTTTTCTTATTGCTACTCCACTTGCCTTCATTCTGCCACAAGCGCTTGCCTTCAACAAACAAATAGCCACTCCCATTCTCATATCTCAATTCACTTCTTACATTACTGCTTCATATCGCGAACATCAACTACCCCTACAGCGAACTCCTGCCTCTTACATTACCCACTGACCAAATTGATATATCTACATTCACATGTCACTGTGCTGTGCATAAACAGTCACCATCCTCCAAAACACTGTGCCACTTCCATCATCCAACATCTGCTATTGCCACATCTCTTATTATCAGCTACTATCTGACTACTGCATATACCCTCCATCTTCCCGTCAACGACACATTGCTTACCACATTTCCATTCCATTGTACAACTGCACGACAGTGCACTTCAACCGTACAGTCTTCCGCTGCCTTACACTCCATTCTCCAACATCAATGATACAACTAACAACTCTACACCACCAACTCGCGAATTTGCCTTGTTCACCTAAAATTTCCAATGTACACTCCTCACTGACTTACACACTCATCAAACAAGATATTCAAACAGCTGAAACAATCCCAGACCAAACTTCAACAAATAAAACTTCGCTGACCTCCTCCTCCTTATACCACCATTTCTCCTTGCTGTTCACTGACCGCCTTCACCCCTGCCTAATGGCATAACAACATCACCAGACCCCTCTCAACCTCCCCAAACATACACAGTAGCAACAGACCCATAACTATACCACAAGCTCCTCTCACTCCACTCTGATCACCATGCAACCGAATCAATAATCCCCTTCCACAATATCACTACTGCCTTATACCCTCCCTTTCTCTGTCAAATCTGCAACTTCTCGATCATCACTGCCTGAACTTCCTCCAACAACATCATACTTCCCCTCAAAACCACAAACCAATAGTGCACCACCTTCATCAACTCCATTTGCTCCCTTGCCTCTACAAACAATCCATTATCTCACCGACACAACTTCCATATTCCCACATACAAAACTTCTTCACAGCAGCCATACCTCAAACTGCACATCTCACCATCAACATCACAAACAGTCACTGAACCCATACACCCCTCAAACCTGATTTGCACAAATCACCATCAACATACATCCCCCTGTTCCATTCAACAACACAAACAGCTCCACTGTTACACTCAACAACCACATTTACACTTATCAACCCATCAATTTCAACCACTTCTTATACCACTGCGAATTCAAGCCAGGACCACTGCGTTTCCAAGCTTGCAACATACAGTGCTGCTCTCGAACCAAACTATTGCTACTTGAATCACTACTCCAACATACTGTCAATACGAACTTCAACTACCCCGACCATCATCCCCATCAACTACAAAACTGCAACAACTTCCCTGCATTTCAACCAAAACAGTTCATTCTCTGACCATGAATCGAACCACCTTGACCAAAGTCGTGACCAACCTACTTGCCATCAACTCCTCCAAGCTCGATCAACGCCGACCCAATTGCCACCGCTACCCAAACAATTGCCACTAACCTCTGCTCACGAACAGCCTTCAGCAATCTTCCACGAACACCCGAACCCAAATTCACCGCATCTCAAATTCACGAACCACAGCAGCTCCACATTCGATCTGCAACCCAAAATTGCTCCACCCGGAACATTCGAACAGTGACTTCACGCAGAATCGACGTCAAAATCACAACTGACATCACCATCCCTCCAAATCATCGCGACCTCTACCCAATTCAATTAATCGCTTCATCGATTAGGATTTAGATTCCGGAAATTCTGAACTGTGAAGTCGTGATTTTGAATTTCCTTGGATTGTGAATTTGAGAGTTAGAAACTTAGTGACGTAAAAAGAACTCTCTGGTATTAGTTTGATAACGTGTTGATAGGATGATTTAAGGAATTGGGCCGGCCCGTGTTTGAGATATATATTTTTAAAAAAAAAAGAATTTTTTTTTCTTTTGCAAGAAAGTTGTTTTCAATTGTTCCAAAAAAACAAAAACAAAAACAATCAAACAAGTTTCTAACTTCTTCACTTTGTTTTACTTTCCTTTGTATTTGTTTAACAAACAAATAAGTTTCAATTGTTTTGATTTTGTTTAAAAAGAAAATCTCTAATTTTGTTTTATTTCTTTTGATTTCATTTGTTTTGATTTTTCTTTGTTTTAGTTACTTCTTTGATATTTTAAAAAAAATTGTATATATTCTATTTTTAACCTTTTTAGGTTGTCAAAGCAGATAAATGAATGAGCCGCTTGCTAAAAATAATTGCCTTGCTTGCTATAAAACAAATTTGTTGCTTTTAACCCCTATCTATTGTTTTTATTTATTTTGCATTATTGTTTGCTTGCGTTTTTTTTAAAAAAAGAAAAAAAAACCATTCATAGTTGCATTATTAATATACGTTTAATTTCATTTTTTCATTTCATCCTAGAATTTTGATTAATAATAACAGTTAGACATCGATAACACTTAATTGTATACTGACAATTTGTCTTCTTTAAACAATTTAATTTCTTGGCGTCTACGCTACGACAGAGCAATAATCAGTTATAAATATTATAGTGATTCGTAAATATTATACTGAATTATTTCTCTGAAGGTTCTTCGGCTGCATTGCTACGGTGATTTGTGGTGCACCAATAACTTCTGCCCGTTACCTGGCTGAGAACTATCTTGTTGATTTAAGACATAGTATAATTATACAATTTTGGGTTAGCTTAGGATAAATAATTTGTAATTATAACCTTGCATTAGTTGCATTAGTTCATGCATATTTAAAAAAAAAAATTCAAAATCCAAACTAAAAAAATTATAAATATTTCTTAACTTAGTTTTTTTTTCTTTTCCTTTGAAAATTTTAAAATCAAAATTCCAAAAATCGAAAAAAAAATTACTTAGTATTTTTTAGAAAATCAAAAATCCAAATATATATATATTATATATAATCTTGTCAAAAAAATTGAAAAAAAAAAAAAATCAAGTTTCCATTTTAGAGAAATAAATTCTATCTGTAAATATTTTTCCTTTATAAAAAAACAGAAACATTCTTGAAAATGTCTGAGTTTACCCACTCATTTGAATTTTACAATAGTTGTGAAAATCAGTATAATTCATATGATTTCACTCCAAATTCATATGGATATTTTAACGACAATTATTTTTTAAACAATTCGAATTTTGAACAACAAAGTTTTCAAAATGATGACCAACCCTCGAATCTCGAAAATAGCATTTCATCTCTACTTGAAATCTCTACACAACAAAATCAAATGATAAATGATTTGTGTACTTCTTATTTGTGTAATAACTCGAGTCAAGGATTCCAAAATTTGAATTCAATTCAAAATTCAAACAATTACGATTATAGCCCATGCCAATTCAATTTCAAACTCCAAAATGAATTTCAAAATCAAAACGAAAATGTGATCCACTTTTCAAATAATTTTGGCAATGATAATAACCTCGACCACGATACGATTGAAAACTTTTGTCCTCAACAATTTCAAAGTGAAAATTTTCAAGTTAATAATTACAAATTTGACTTTGTTGAGCAAATGAACTAAATTCACAATAATCACTTGGATTTGTTGTTTGAAACATATATGAAACAACGAGACCAAATCTTAACGTGTGACGAGTCAAACGATAATCCATCTTTTACCGAAATTGATGATTTTCAAATAACAACTTTTAAAATTGAAAATGACGATTTTAATGAAGTTGTTAAAAACACGGTAATTGAGTTGGATTTCAATTCTTTTGAGGGTGTGGAGCCAAATTTAAATTTCGACCTTTCTTTTTTCGATTTCAAAAATTTAGATACAATAACTTTGGACTTTGAAAATGATATACGCAACGAAGTTGTTGATAATCCAACAAAGGAAGACGAATCTAATGAACATGATTTCTTTGGACATTTTGAAAATGAGTTGTCAAATTCTGAAGGGGAAGATTTAAATCACCATTTTGATTTTAAAATCAATAATTTGGAAGAATTTTTCAATGAAGAGCTTGAATTTCAATTTGATGAAAATAAACTTGAAATTCAACCAATTGTTTTATCGACCCCAAAAATCATCGAAAACAAAACAACTCATACGATTTTTAATAAAACGACATTCGTTTTTCCAAATCAACATTCAATTTTGAAATCTTTTACGGTTTTTTTCCAAGCTTAAGCTGTGTCTCGCATATTTGACGAGACAATTGAATCGGTCATTGGAAGATCGTTTCATTTACTTTTTGACTATATACTTTCTGATCTCGTGTAAATACCGCTCATTTTCATGTAAATACAGGTCATCCTTTTATTTTTGTTTTATTTTTCTCCTTCCACTTGGGTTGACTATGAGGACACAATCAAAATCAAGTGTGTGTGGGGGGGGGGAGTCTCATCTTCTTTTTTGTTTTTTCATGATTAATTTTTCATTTTTCCTCCAAAACTTCAAAAAAAACATACAAAAGAATTTCAAAAACAATTTTTTTAGCATTTTGATTTATTTTTAAAAGAAATACTATATGATAAATATATGGCTTTGGTTTATTAAATTGAAATTTTTGAAAATTATTTGTCTTAACAAAAATAAAAATGAAGATCGATTACAAATAACGATAGTTTAACTAGTATATAGGAAGGTTCATACGTGATAATTATGAAATATATCATAATTGAAAATCTTTATTTTAAAAAGTGGTTGGTTTAAAGTAAAGGATATAATATATTTTTTGTCTTCTAAGTTAAATAGTGCCGGGATGATTTTGCAAAACTCTCTCTCTTTCTGAAAAAATATATAAGAAAAAACACACAAAAAAATATATAAGAAAAAAACATTTGTATGTATACATATATATGTGTGTGTGTATGTGTGTGTGTGTGTGTGTATATATATATATATATATATATATATATATATATATATATATATTTAACACCTAAATTCGTGTGTTCACACTCGTGTGTTCACTCGCCATGCTCTGTACCCTTCTCACGTAAGCCCGAAAGGTAGTGCACGATCGGTATATCTGGCCTCATTTTATCTGAGTTAGGTGTTTGTATATAAACAATTCTTTTATTAGTAACGTCTACAGTCGGTAAGTGTTCACACTTGTATGTTCACTCGCCACGCTCTATATTCCCCCCACGTAAGTCCAAAATGCAGTGCATGGGTAATATATCTGGCCTCAGTTTATTTGAGTTAGGCACATGTAAATGTAGTAAATATCAATAAAATTTTCAAAAAAAATATATAGAGAAAGTAAGCGAATGAAATCCAAACACTATTTTAACTTGTTTGATTTGACCCGTTATTGAAAAGAAATGAAAATACCACATTGATAATCCATTATGATCAACTAAGGATCTATTTCATAATTACACTTTGTTATCAACCGAAATAACAAGTTAAAATATAGTCTATTTGTTATGATAAATTGATTCTTGTTGGAAATTTTGACGAATAAATGACTTAAATCTTCAGGATAAAGACCAAAACTAATATTTAAATTATCTGCGTCGATTTAAAAAAAATCATTCGTTGTAAATATTTTTAGAAACTCGCATTCATCTCTTTGTAAATAAATCTTGCATTTTGTAAATATTTTCATCCTGCATTTGGATTTTGTGGGTAGTATCCGCTGAA
Source organism: Allium cepa (assembly GCA_030765085.1). Lineage (NCBI taxonomy): Eukaryota > Viridiplantae > Streptophyta > Magnoliopsida > Asparagales > Amaryllidaceae > Allium > Allium cepa. Next base: position 103,344,111 of record CM060940.1, read on the forward strand.
AACCCTCACGAGACAACACTCGTCTTACTGGAGACACCTAGAGGTTTAATGGCTCGTTGTATACGCTCAATGCAATCTGCTCCCAACGAAAACAGATTTATCTTAGTTTTAATTTATTCGAGCACGAATAAAAAGATAAGTGTGAGAATATTTGATGTGCACATAAATATGCAAATTTTTACCACCATATTTAATTTATTTAAATTGAATAAATTGTGACGCCCCACCTCTATACCCATGCTAGCCAAGGACACTACGGGGTAATGCCGTCAACTAGCATGGAGAATAAGGATGTTGAGGAGCGACCATCTGTGATATGGCTTTGTGCGAGCACCGATATGCCAGATAAAATATAACATGCATTTCATCTCAAGAGGAAATCCGACATACCGACACAAACTCAAAGCTACCACACGGTGGCTATAATATCTTCGGAAACAAATATATAAATAAATATAACATAAATCAGTCACAGATAATTCATATCACTAAGGCGGAAGCAGATATGAATATAACACATAAAAGTGTTCATCAGAGTAGTGGTCAAATAAGATCCACAGTATCACAAAAGAATAGATACAAGTGCTAGACAAAAGAATAATTGTACATCATGGAGTCTATATCTCAAATGTATAACAATCAAAAACTACTAATCTAGTGTAGTTAGCCAAAAAGTCAGATAAGAATCCCAGATAAGGAGTCAAGTAGAAGCCCATGTAATATCTCGGTCTGGCCCGAGTATTATTTAATAAGAAAATAATAAATGGATCAGTCTAACTATAAATATCAGATGAAAAGATATAGAATAAGGGATATGACAAAAACGTATAATAACCAAAATGCCATACTGCGATAAGTATGTAATTAAAAACCAACAAGAGATTAATCAATATCACAAGAATCTTCTCAAAGATAAAAAAGATTGTCATACTCTTTATTTCATTTACTAAACCATAAATATTGACAATTATATCAAAGCCAATCACAAAAGTTAATGACATACAAATTCACCAATGCACAAATATTGATAAAACTTATCAATGAAACCACAAAAATTGGTGAAACACAAATTCCAGAAATCGTCAATAGAAATCCAAAAATCTCAAAAAAAGGGAAAGAGGCCTATCACAAGAACGGGAGCATGAAATCTCCCAACACGTGTATCGCAAAACGAGCCGAAGTTCCTCCAAACGAGCCGAAGCTCCTCCAAACGAGCCGAAGCTCCACCAAATGAGCCGAGGCTCCACCAAACGAGCCTAAGCTCCTCCAAACGAGCCGAAGATCCACAAAATGAAGTATCATCCTCGACGTGGACAAAGAGACATCGCACATTGCTAGTCTAAATCACAAAACGATCATCATCGATCATCAAGAAGTGTCAATTACACTAAGCTAGTAAATATATGAGCTTAGCTTCATGTCCCATAACCACTAGCTTAACTTAAATATTTACGAACAAATTGTAGATCTCCACTAGAAAATTGTCACAAGAGATTCAATCGAACAAGTCTAAGAATTAACCGACGAAGTAAACGCAAGTGTTTCATACCACTTGTTTTACTAAGTCGTTTAATTAGATTTCTCAGACGAGTGAGGTAAAGGTTTGTATATACTAGTAGGTTGGAAAACGGTTTTATAAACGAGTTTGATATTGAAAATAGAGTTTTAATAATCTTTGATAAAGAGTTTGAATATTTACTACTAGTATAGAAACCTTTGTATTTTAAATGACAAACCACAAAAATGATTGTAGAAACAATCAATCATAAAAATCCACATACGAAGACGTGAATCAAATCCAAAGAAACCGATAAAGAATCCATCGAAATGGATATTCAAAAATCCCTAAAACGGAGTCATCAAAGTCGTAATAAATGATAACAACAAATGGGATCATCACGAATCGATTCAAATTGGAAATTCAATCCCAAAAGGCAAAGTGGGCTGAAACAGCAAATTCAGTTGACTAAACAGAGATCAGTTGACTAAACAGCAAATTCAGTTGACTAAACAGAGATTTTCAGTTGACTGAATTCTGCCTGGAAACTTTCTGTTTCCAGGTTCAGTCGACTAAACAAAGAATTCAGTCGACTGAATCATGCCTGGAAACTTTCTGTTTCCAGGTTCAGTCGACTAAACAGAGAATTCAGTCGACTAAACCATGTCTGAGCTGTTTTTCAGCCTATCCAAATGAAGAGCAAACTCTTCCAAAATGCAACCGGACGAACATTGGCTCTAACGGTTTATGCCAATAGGCAACCCGGCCCTATATGCTCCTCGACGCATCACCAAAATATGATCAAAACATCAAAGTTAGGGTTTTAAAAATTTGGACCCAAAACACTAAAAATTGGAACATTCACCAATTCAACCCAAACTAAAAGCAAATGCACATGAATAAGTGTTAGAAATTCATACCTAACAACCAAAGATAATTATAGTCATAGATGTGAGATAAAAATCTCACCTTTGAACCCAAAAACAATGAATGAGAAGGTTGAAGACAAGGGAAGATCAACCGCACTTCAATCTCAACACAAGAAGCTTGAATCTAATCTTAAAAGAGAAACATTTCCCAAATTAGGTTTAGGAATTTTCTGAAATCAAAGAGAGAATGAGTTGGAGAAGAAGGAGATGATACTTACCAATGCTTCTCTTTGAATTTGGAGCTAGAACTTGATTTGCAAATGGAAACTAGGGCTTAGGATTTTAATTCTTTTTCTTTTCCCCTATTATTCTCTTTAGAACTGAAAAGATAAGGAAGAGGGAATGAATGAAGAGAAGTGGTTCAGTTTGGAGTATTAAGTTGGCTAGTGAGCTATACCCAAACCCAAACCCAAAGTGAAAAAAGATCAAATTTTTAGCTAGCTCCAAACATATCAATATTTATACTCAAAAAGGTTGCAAATGGCATTTTGAACTCAATGGAAGGGGTCTCGAGTCTCAATTCGACTTTTTGCTAAAAGTAGGGTTTCGGACTAAAATCTGACGAACGATGAAATATTTAAATAAAATATTTAAATATACAATCGATAAATATGCGGGTTGTTACATAAATGATCATGTCGGGTATTTTAACTTGTTTAAACCAAATTCAAATTATTTTCAAATTGTTACATATTCATCAACATGTAGGGGCAAAATGATCATTTTTATGCATTTACTAAATTGTGAAAATTTACTTGGAATTTTCTATGTTGTTTTGTAGGAAATTTAGTCGAATTTACAAGAGGTTTCATGAAGATATATGCATGCACAAGAGTGAAGAGAACAAATGAAGATGGAAATAATTCAAAGTGAAGATCATGGAGGACCCCACTTACCCACCTACCTTAATGTACACTTTGAAGCTAATGCACATGCTAAATGGCCATTAAATCTTCATGCACACTTAATGGATGATTAGTGGATGCTAATGGTTACTTGGCCACCACACTTCCTAAGGGGTAGTTTGGCCATTCTCCAAAAATATGGATTAGGGTTTCTAACTTGTATAAATACCTCATATCTTCATGTAACCCTCATCTTCCTCTTACTTTGCTTTTTGTTTAGAATCAAAAATAAAAGACAAGCTCTCTTTCTCTTTTCATGGATGCATAGCCATTTCTATTTCATGTAATTTTCTCTTTTCATGCAATATTACTTAGTGTTTTATTTTACTTACATGCTCTCTTTTTGTCTAGTAGTGTAGATTTTATTTTATGCAATTACATTAGTTCTCTTTTCCATTAGCGTTCATTTTTCTTTTCTTCTCATTTCATTTTGCTTTATACATGTGTTGCTATTATAACAAATATGAGAGGCTAAATCCCTTCAATTTAGGGGCAATGAAGCTCTCTAGTACGTAGATGCAACATTTTGATATTATGCTCTCTTTTTGTACTTCATGGAAAAATGATGTTTGTGTAATTTTGTGTTTACTATTGAGTCTGATAGCTTATGTTGCGCAAAACAAATAGGCTATGCTTAGTCATATGGATCACAAATTGCCTCTTCATCTATATATGATTATGGAAAAGAAGTGAATGTTTAAATCAAAATTAGATGGCCTATATTTCTAAATAATAGTTAATAGGACATGCTTAAAATATATTTTCATTTTCAACTTTGTTGTCATTTTTCATGAGAATTAAAAGTGGTTTAAAGGTTGTGTTATAATTTGATGGATTATGTTGAGCTAATAATAGCACAAATGAGCCATGCTTATGATAAACACATCATTTAAATTAACTAATGACCAAAAAAAAGTTCATAATTTCATGTATGTTGAACTCTAGAGAGTGGATTTATCTTTAAATTGTCTTAACACTCTCATATTTTTATCAATTTTCTTTTGTTAGTTTTCTACATTTTTAGCTAATCACATTTTCAACTTTGGTTAATTTGATTGAATAGAGATTTAAAATCTAACAATTCCCTGCGGATTGACACGTACTCGCCACGTACTATGATAGTACACCATGCACTTGCGGTATAAATTTTATAATAAATTTTTCGACGGTTTTCTAGTTCGATAGAAATTCCATCGTTAAACACCCAAGAAGGCGTTATACGTAGACATTTCGCACACAATTATGAAGGTGTGAAAAAATGTAGCTTTTCGATCAGCCGCTCCAAAATCCACTGGCAGGTCAACAGTCCCCAGGGGTTGTCTACGTTCGCCTGTAAACCCTTGGATTTTTGTGTGGCATGCAGACTCACTTTTCATGTCGTTCTTCAATTGGTCAAAAGTACATTTGAAAAGTATATTGACATAACTGCCGCTATCGACCAATACTCGTCGGACCACAGCAGGTCTAGTTCCTACTGTCACCACTATCAGATCGAGAGTTGGGGCTTCTATCCCTTCGGTATCTCGGTTTTTGAATATAACGTCGTCATTCAAAGTTTTCTGCTGCTTGATTGGAGCCCCATCTTGTGTTGTGAGACATGATTCCTTCGGAACATGCTTTAATGAACTTGCATACTGCTCTATCTCTCCCCAAACTTCTCTGTGCAGGATGTGAGCCTCCAGATATCGTCCCGATAGTGAATCTCTGGTCAGTTCCTTTGATCCCTCTTCACTGGTTCCGGCTTGGTTTCTTTAATTCCTAGGGCTTGAGGAGCCAAGGGTTGGTCAGGATTCTATGGGTTTCTTATGTATTATCGGAGCTTGTTCTCTCGAATCAGCTCTTCAGTCAAGTTCTTTAGGTGGCGGCATTCGTTGGTGCTGTGACTGTGGGTCTCCTGGAAGCGGCAGAACTTCCCTTAGCGCTAATGTTGCTCGGTTTCTTCCTTCTTATAGAGCTTTTAATATTCCTCGATCACTTGTGTCTCAAGATAAATATTTTATAGAGTTTCGTTGAGGGGGTGTAATCTTCAAGTCAGAAGCCTTTAAGGCATTTATTGTTTCCATTTTTCTTACTGGAATTCTGATTCTTCCTTTTCTGATTTCCATTTTCCCTTGTGATTCCTTCAATAGTTTTGGAACCATTTGTATTCTGGTTCATCGCCACATTACTCTATCTGATGTTCAATGGTTGCATGCGAGTAGACTGCCTTTTTAGCTCCTGCGTCTCCTCCAATCTCAAGTATTGACTTGCTTTGTGACTGAAAGCCTTCATTGTATTGGGTTGCTTTATCTTGATCCACTTTTCGAACACAGTTTCATGATGAGTAGCTCGAACCAAAGCCATGAAAAACATTCCTCATTTGTATTGCTGACTTTTGTCACTGCGGTATCGAACTGGTTCATGAAAGACTTCAATGATTCGTTTCATCCCTTGAATAATCTAGACAGGGACATCACATCTTTAAGTTGCGCAGTATGGAGTCTGAACTGATCGAGGAATCTCATGGCTTGTTGATCGAAAGTAAGGATGGGTCTTGGTGGAAGTCTAGTAAACCACATGAAAGCGACTCCTTCCAAGATAATGGGAAAATATCTACATCGAATAACTTTTGAAGTGTGTGCTCCATCCATGTGCCAATTATACTTTTACAAATGGGGTTTTGGGTGCTTCGTCCTATTATAGTACGGAATAGTTGGCATCATGAATTTTTCCAGATATCATTCATTCAATATCTCATCGGTGATGGAGTCCGACTTGGTGCGGATACCCACTCATCATCTCTTTTGTTTTTATTTTCGTCCATTAGTCACTTAACCATACCCGCGATAAATGCCTCTAATGTCCGGTAATCCTGGGGGCGGCTGTCAGTCATTGCACCAAGTGTTTGATTTCGCAAACGGTCTTGGCAAGTGGGCTAAAGCCTAGGCACTCCTGTCTTTGGGAGAGCCACCCCCTCCGGATCCCGTTGGCTTGCGGTTGTTTTGACTGGGGTAGTTCTGACATTTTTAGCTTTATCAAATGCATTTGCATTCTCTTCCATCTTATCATCATTAAACCGTTCTCCATCCTCTGAGTCGGAGAGGTCCATGGCTATATCCTCTTATGGGGTTTTCACCTCTTGGTTCATGTTCAAAGTTGGTTGCCTCACGACGAGTGGAGTACTTGTATTTCCTTTTGCATTAATTCCCATAGCTCCTACTATCACCTTTTTCTGTGTACTTCCTATTTCTCTTATTTAATCCCGAAAGGTAAGAATTTTCTTGCTCTATAGCAGCTGTGGGTTTAACCATAGTTCTTGGAGCAGGATTTGACAGTAAGGTTAAGAGAGCATTGAATTTATCCATCAGAGCCTTCTGGATGTTTTCCATTTTTTAGTTGATCTCATCAACCATTTTGTTCAATTCATCCCTTATAACGACTATGCGTTGACTGGAGGATGTTGGCGCCTGATCTCCCAAGTTAGCACCATTTACTTCAGTTTGCTGATGGTTCATGTCTTCCCCAGCTACTACTACCCTTATGGACCATCCAAAGGTAGTTCTCTTTCTTCTTAGAGCCATTAATTCCAAGCGATAGATTCTTCAAGCAAAGACTGAGGATTTAACTTCTGGACCCTTTTGATCCAAAGTAAATAGCTAGATTTTAATCCGAAGTTGGCTTCTCAGTGAAAGCATCAAAATGTTAACCCAAAAATGGATCAACACCCTAGTTTGAGTGAGAAAGCAATAAACCTGTCCTTTCAGACCAATAATATAGAGAATGAATGTAAAAAAACAGAAATAGAAAGAAGACAAGAGAATTTTTATAGTGGTTCAGCTATTAACAAAGCCTACGTCCACTTTATAGTTTTTATTATTGATTAGTCATGATTACAAGTTGTATTTGATTACAAAACTCTTGAATATCCTTAGATTGGTTGAATCTCCAAAGTTGGAATCCATTGGAGAATCACTATGAATTCCTTTGAAGACCGTTGTGAAGGAGGTGAGAAGTGAAGAAAGCTTCCAGCAACCAGTCTAGAGAATATCCCATTTGTATTGTAGGAAGGATGGAATTTATAGAGATTGGAGAGTCATTGGGCCAAGCTCGTTCACCAAATGCTTGGAGATGATCACATGAAGGATTAGTGGGAGATGTACAGTGACCCAAGCCAAAAGCATGGATTTCTACGATCCATTGTCTATGTATCGTTAGCGATCCATGGAGTATGCAAGCCAATTCCTTAGCGCGTCCCTTTGCACTATTCCATTTTAGCCGCAGCGACCCAATGGCGATGTATGGATCGTTGGCGATCCATAGTGCATGGATCGCTAGTGATCCATACACTTAGCCTATTTCTAGGCCTTGGTGTCTTGAATGTCTTTATCGTCTTGTATCGATGTTGTTCGTATAATCTTGTTGCACGATGCCTTGTTTTGATGATGGTTTACTTGTTGGTTATATTCAACTGCTGATTGAACGAGGCAAATGCTTTTCTCTTGATTTAACTAACTCAGAATCTCATCAAACCTAGCTATTGTTTCTGTAATAGGGAGTGAATCGTGATACAAAAGGCTTTTAAAACTCTTGAGCTAAACCTATGGATCGCTAGCGATCCATAGGTCATGGACCGCTTGCGATTTGTGTCCTTAGTGAATTTTCCTGTTCCATTTTTCTGGCCTTCTTTGGCTTGTTACTCTAGTTCTTTTGGTTGACTTCTAGGCTATTCTAACTCGATCAAGTTGCTCCGACTCCTCTAGGATCCGACAGGGTTAGAAACCCAGATAATATAGCCAAACCTGATTATACTAATGGACTAACTAATTAACCCATTAATGCCCTTTCTACTTCTGGTCAGTAGTTTACAAACCTTAAAAATGCTATAACTTCCTAACCACTGATCCTACTTTTCTGTATGACCACTCTATGAAGTGGGAAACCACTATGCAGAAGCAATAAACTAGGTTATAACATCTAATTCGGATCCTATAAAAGTTATGGCTGAAATAATATCTCCAAGGGCAAAATTATCATATAGAAATTCGAAAAAAATCATGGATGTGTTAAACATCCCTAAGAATCTTATTTCAAAATACTGGAATGATACGACCTCAAATGAATTAAATATAATTATTTTATGATCCCTTGATATGTAAAATACTGGTCATTACATTCTCCCTTCTTTAGAAATTTGGCTTTCGAAATAACTAAACAAACATAAGAAACCAAAGTCATCCCACATACCTACCATCCATTTGCAACCATCTAACAGTCCAACTAAGCATCCAAATCAACAAGCTAGCAAAATCTACCCTAGCATGAGGAATTCTAATTGTATAAGATACAATGGTGTAGGTAGATACGACCTATGGATCTTACCACTCAAAGGGTTCTGGATAGGTCGTACTCATACTCTCTTTAGTCTCTCATGTACAATGGATATCGTCCTCACTCCATCGTACCTAAACTATCTTCCCTAAGATGTTTTGTGCCATTCCCAATGATTAGAAGTGGCTTACGAGGTCTTAAAACTTCTGGCTCAACCTCTATCTCTTCTAGTTGATCTAGTGCTACCATAATACCAGAGTCATTCATAAATTTCTGTAGATAGGAGATATGAAAAATGTTGTCAAACCCATCATCTTCGAAGATAGATTATCCTATAAGCTAATTTCCCAAACTCTCGATAACTGAAAAAGGTCCAACAAACTTGGGTGCTAACTTCCCTTCCTACTAAATCGAACAACATTCTGCAAAGGAGAAACCTTAACAAATACCATGTCTCCAACTGAGAATTGCAAATCTCTTCTTCTCTTGTCTACATAGCTATTCTGATGATCTTGAGCAGTCTTCGTTCATTACCGAATGATCTCTACCTTCTCGGAAGTCTCTTTAATCATCTCTGGTCCAAATATCGACTTCTCACCTACTTCCCACCAACATGAAGGTGAATTAAAAGGTCATTCATATAGTTCTTCATATGGTGCCATCCTTATTACCCTGCACTTTGGCCCGGCTACATGGCAATAGTTGTAGAGCCTATGGATGAATCTAGACGGGACTCAAGCTAAGAGAGGATTGGAAGTATAAGAGACCGCTGTAACTTAAGTTTGGATCGACCAATACACATGGATCGGTATGTTTGGCACTGGCTTGGCCGAAGTGGATCGGCATTAGAGTGTAGACATGGTGGATCGGCCAAAATGGGCAAGACAAAGTGGTTCGGTCAAGATGGTTTCAGACCTAGTTGGTCGGTGTGGATGGGATCGACCCTGGTTGTTCGGCTGATTATGGTCCTGCCTTAGAGGTACTAAGTCATGCATCACTCGGCCAAGGAAGGAAAGATAAGATGGTTTGATCTATTGTAGTTTGGCATTCGTGGTTCGACCTTAATGGGTTTGCATGTGTCGCTCGGTCAAGGAATGAAAGACAAGACGGTTCAGTCGATTATAGTTTGGCATTCATGGTTCGGTCTTGATGGGTCGGCATGTGTCGCTCGACCAAGGAAGGAAAGACAAGACGGTTCGGTCGATTGTAGTTCGGCATTCGTGGTTCGACCTTGATGGCTCAACATGTGTAGTTTGGCATACCTGGATCGGTGATCCTTATAGAGGTTAATAAATTCTTTGACCTACAATAGAGTGACGCGACTAACACTTTTTTGCTTCGAGTCATCCGCCGCTTGCTTCGAGCTCCTCGAGGGTTTGCTTCGAGTCAGCCATGGGACAGTCCCCAGATCGGGAGCAGGTGGGTCGGTCAGTGTAAGTGGTTTGGTCCACCTAATAGCTATGGGCTAAGCTATCTTGGTAATGGGCCTTCACTAGACGTCCAACCTATCTTCATCTATAAATAGAGGGGCAGGGGTACAGTTGATGGGACCTTTTTTTGGAAACTCCAGAGATACTCTGCCATTTTTTATACTCACCTCTTTTTTATTCAAACTTGCATTCAAGTTGTTTGTTACGGTTTTTATCTATACTCAAGTAATTGGAAGAGTAATAAAGATCATATTCAAAGTGGACATAGGCAATTACGCCGAACCACTATAAATCTGGTGTTTTCCTTTTTTGTTGTTCTTTTTGCAGTCACTTGCGTTATTTCTCTGTATTAATTTATTTTCTTCATTAATCTCTCTACGCAACTCTATTCAAGGGTGTTACCAATTTTGATTCTAACATTTTGGTGATTTCACTGATAGCGTGCATTCTCAAGCTGTTAGGATCTACTTTGTCGCTACTGGATTGAAGAAATCCACCGAAGTAGGTCCAAGTTCATTCTCAAGAGTTCACAGATTCAATTCAGAGTTCCGACGGATAACTCTGTAGTAATATTAACTCCATCTCCACATGTTATGTTGCCACTATTTTATTTCTCAAGAGTTCATAGATTCAATTCAGAGAGTCCAAGTATCCCTACCCTCAATACCTATCTCAAGTAATAACCCTAGATAGACTATAGGGGAAAACAAAAAAAGTAAGCATAGCATCCATCAAACAATCCTCACTATCACTCATTGTTCCCTAGATATATGATAACTCCTATGACCATTCCTCTACCAGGGATTAGTAGATAAATCATGGTTTTTAGTGAAGTTTCCTTTAGCCTGAAGCTGATACTGGACCCACTCCATTATCCAAGATACAAGGATCAATTCAATTGATGTGGGATAGCCAAACAAAGTGCCCATGAGCGTCCTTACAATACCCTTGCATTCGAGTACATCATAAAACTCTCCGCGTATCACCGATTCCTTAGCATGTGTATTCGAGCCTTTTCCTTGCTCAATCTAGTTTCCATTATCCTTAAGAAACCATTTCACATTACTTCTTTCCATGATAGAACCATTCAAAATTCTATCCATGGGTCACCTTTCCTAGAACCCATCCTTTGTGGACAACCATTCTTACCAATCCTTTCAACATCAAGCCATCGGCATCAGCACCTAACTTTATTAACCATCAAGTTAACATCATTGAAATCCCAATGCTATCATCCTTCATCATGCTACCACATTGCCATCAAACCTCACATGAAAAAACACCTACAATACGACCCGCAGAGCCAACACTTACCCTCCAAGAAGTTCTGTGACACCCCACCTCTATACTCACGCTAGCCAAGGACACTATGGAGTAAAGCCGCCAACTAGCGCGAAGAATAAGGCTGTTGAGGAGTGACCATCCATGTAATTGCTTTGTGCGAGCACCGATATGTCAGATAGTATAACATGCATTTCATTTCAAGAGGAAATCCGACATGCCGATACAAACTCAAAGCTACTACATAGTGGCTATGTGGTCTTCGGAAACAGACATAGAAATAAACATGACATAAATCAGCCACAAATATTCATATCACAAAGGCGGAAGCGGATATGAATATAACACATATAAGTGTACATCAGAGTAGTGGTCAAATAAGATCCACAATATCACAAAAGAATAGATACAAGTGCAACATCAAAGAGTATGTATACATCAAGGAGTCTCTATCTCGAATGTATAACAACAAAAACTACCAATCTAATGTAGTTATAAAAAAGTCAGATAATGATGATCCCAGATAAGGAGTCAAGCAGAAGCACCTGTAACACCTCGGTCTGACCCGAGTATTATTTAATAAGAAAATAATAAATGGATCAGTCTAGCTATAGATATTAGATAAAATGAGATAGAATAAGAGATATGACAAAAACGTATGATAACAATAATGTCATACTGTGACAAGTATACATCTAACAACAACTAAAATCATACCATAGCTCAAGAAATCTCAAAGCACCCAAAAGAATGTCATATTCTTTAACATTTTCACCAAACCACAAATATTGATAAATTTATCAATGCCAATCGGAAAAGTTAGTGAAACACAAATTCACCAATGCATAAATATTGATAAATCTTATAAATGAAAATCACGAAAATTGGTGAAATACAAATTCTAGAAATCATCAATAGAAATACAGAAATCACAAAAGGGGGGAGGCCTATCACAAAACGGGAGCATGAAAACACACCAACACATGTATCACAAAACGGAACGCTATTCCACGGTTACTAACCATTAATATTGAGCCAAAGCTTCACAAAACGGTCTGAGGACCATGGGTCGCTACCTCACCAAATTGAGTCGAAACTCCATAGAAACGGGGTTTAGTCTCCCTCGCAAACAAAGAGACATCGCACATTGCTAGTCTAAATCACAAAATGATCATCATCGATCATCAAGAAGTGTCAATTACACTAAGCTAGTAAATAGATGAGTTTAGCCTCATGTCCCACACTGGCTTAACTTAAATATTTACGAACAAATTGTAGATCTCCACTCGAAAGTTGTGACGAAATTTTCAATCGAACAAGTCTAAGAATTAACCGACGAAGTAAACGCAAGCGTTTCATACCACTTGTTTTACTGAGCCATTTAATTAGATTTCTCATACGAGTGAGGTAAAGGTTTGTATATACTAATTGATAGGAAAATGGTTTTAAATAACGAGCTTTGTAATAATATAGTGTTGAAATCGTTTTAGCGAAAGAGTTTTGATATTTACTACTAGTATAAAAAACCTTTATATTTTCAAAGTGACAAATCACAAAAATGATTGTAGAAACAATCAATCGCCAAAGATTCACATTCGAAGGCGTGAATTAAAGCCATAAAAAATCGATGTCGAATCCATCAAATGGATATTCTCAAAAAATTCCGAAAAGAAGTCATCAAAGTCGATAATAAATGATAACAATAAGTCGGATCGACACGAATCGATTAAAATTGGAAACCCATACAACTTAGGAAAATTAGGCAAAGACAAGCAGATTCAGACGTTTGAAATAAATGATTCAGACGTCTGAATCTGGAAAATAAATGTTTTCCAGAGCAGACGTCTGAATCATTAATTTCAGACGTCTAAAAATGGCTAGTTTTAGCCTATTTGCTCTCGGTTTGAACTCGAGCAATTTCAGATGTCTGAAATTTATGACTCAGACGTCTGAATCTAGGAAATAAATTTTCCCTAGAACAGTATTCAGACGTCTGAACCATTAATTTCAGACGTCTAAAACTGAAGCTTTGGGTATATTCCCCCCTAGGCCAATGATGGCCAACTTATATCGGAAGCAATCGGATGAGTGACGATTACGAGGGGTTTACGCCAAACGACTACCCAACCTCAAAGACTCTCCAATACGCTCCGATCAACATGTCCATCATCCATATAAGGATTTTCATAGATTTTGTTTTCAAAACACCAAAAATTGGAATATTCACCAAATCAATCCAAATCAAAATCAAATGAACACGTAAAGATGTTAGGAATTCATACCTAACAATCAAGATTGTTATAGACTAAGATGTGAGATAAAAATCTCACCTTTAAACCCAAAAACAAAGAAGAAGAAACTATAGAGCAAGGCAAGAACAATCACTCTTCAATTCTAACCAAAGAAGCTTGAATCTATGCTTAAATGAAAAACATTTCCTAAGTTAAGGTTTAGGAATTTCTAAAATTAAAGGGGGGATGAGTTGGAGAAGAAGAAGAGGATGCTTACTAATAGCTTCTCTTTAAATTTGGAGCTAGAACTTGGATTTGCAATGGAACTAGGGCTTAGGAATTTCCTAATCTCTTTTCTCTTCCCCCGTTTTTGTTTAAGCTTGAAGTGTTAGGAAATAGAAATGAATTGAATGAAGAGGAGTGGGGGTTGAGCCAGAGTTAATAGTTTAGGCTAATGGGCTGAAACCCAAACCCAAAGCCCTAAGTGAAAAGGTCGAAATTCTAGCTAACTCCAAACATATCAATATTTATACTCAAAAAGGTCGCAAATGCTATTTTGAACTCAATGGAAGCGGTCTCAAGTTCTAATTTGATTGTTTGCAAAATATAGCATTTCGGACTATAAACCGACTAACGATGCTATATTTAAATAAAATATTTAAATACGCAATCGTAAAATATGCGGGTTGTTACAAGTTCCATCATCCATGGCCCACAAAATGCATGTCGGTACCAACCAAAAGAGGTTAGTAAAAATTTTATTTCCTTCATCTATACTTGGCCAAAATTTGGGTAAGTATTTTACACCTTATTCTCTTCTTCTCAGCATGCCTTGAACTCTATTATTCACTTCTCATCTACCCCAAGCTCTAAGCTTCACCTAGATGCTAGAAAATCTGCTGGGTGCCAATCTGAAGTGATTAATACCTGTTATCACACATTTCAAGTATTGAGCACTTGGAAAAGGGAATGTCGAGTTGTAGCTAGCAAAGGGATGTCGAGGCTAAAGGTGGCAGCCAACATATAAAAAAGGAAAGCGAGCCTCTACTGATGATGTGGAGATACCGAAAGACTAATAACAAACAAATGTTGAACCCCTAAAGATGCAGAACATCAAATAGACAACAAGTAGAAATATTATCGTGCCTCAACAACCATAAGGGTTGTCGAGCATATGAAGCAATAGATGTATCAAACCTTAATAACCATGAAAGATGTAGATTGTTGTCCAACATTAATAGTGAGCTAGGTTATCGAGCTTGTAACATGTTAAAGATGCGAAATTAACAAGATCTTGTAGATGTTGAACTTCAACAATGTAAAAGCCATCAAGCTTCTAGTGGTAGAGTTAGCAAAGATCAAGGAAAAGGTGAAAAGCTTCTACAACATGAAGTTTCATGGAACATAAAGGTGTCGCATTTAGTAGCATTCACGTGATAATAAGCCTCATCAAGATTGAGAGGGTGTTGAGTTTCACCAATGGTAGGAAGATGTCGAGCTTCATCAATGTTGAGAGGATGTCAACTCAGTAAATAGCGTCGAGCCTTTACAAGTGTAGCTGCTGTAAAGCATAAAAAGGTGACAAAGGGGTTTCAAACTTCTAAAAGCGACAAGGAATAATGTATGTCAATAATGCAAAGGGGATTGTGCTGCTGGAGTTATGAGCGAGAATCGATGTCGAATATTTGCAATGTATAGGAGATATCGAATGTATGGTTGGTTAAACACGTGGTAGCCATGACATCGACTCTATAAATAGAACCCCTTTGCCATTCAATGAGGGGAAAATTCTTCTTTCCTCATTTCTTACATTTTTAAAATTGTTAACCCTAAATTGATTTAGGGATTTTAGAGCCTGTAATACTCTTCTGACATTTGCATGTACGACCTTGAACGGTTAAAAACTGCACAGCATATTTGTTTGAAGCATTGTAACTCTCAAATTTTACATATAAGAACTGGGATGATAAAATTTTCGCATAGCACATTTCTTTTGGATGACTACATTTGACTATTCCTGAATCATGGATGAGCATATGTTCCAAACTTGAGTTTGAATAGCAAACAAGCATACGACTTCACTTCGATTCGAACTAGGCTTGCGTAAGGCTACTTAATCCTAGTCCAAGCCAATCCCAGCTTGCCTTACATATTTAGTTAGCAAAGAAATTTGTTAACATGTTGGCTTTAGAAGGAGGGCTTGAACCACGTATTCCTTGCCAATCTATGTAAAGAACTTCCCCTAAGCCTACATATAAAGAATATAGAGTACTTTCCCAACATGCATACTTCCATAAAGAACTTTCCAAATCTTGTATAACCTACCTTGGATGACATGACAACCATTTTGGAACAAGGATACTCTTAGCCTCACTTGGCCAAATAGATTTATCAAGTCATTCATAGTTTGTGATTCCATGAGGAACAAGTGCTGAGGTTGTTAGGAATAAAAATTATGGAAGAAAAAAGACAAGTGACTCCTTAAAATGTGGATAAATGGAGCAAAAATCCATTTTATATAGGCTCTACCTTGATCAATAGCTATCGTCTTAATCCGTGAGAAGAGAATCTAAAAAAGGATGGCTTATTTTTGAAAATAACAAAAGTCATACAACTCCAATCCGAAGGAACTATTTTTGAAAGAGTAATAACAAAAGACTTCATCAAGTTTGCCTAAAAGTGGAAAATAATAGTTAATCGATCTCCTACATCAGCCGAAGCTTGAGAAATATTAAAGAAAAAGTTCATGGACAATGCTTTTCACCGATCCAATGTTACAAAAGAGCTAAATAGGAACCAAAGAGACAATACTCTATAAGTTCTCGATCCTTTAAGACGCTTTTCCTTACCACCTCCTATGAGAATATCTATCTCTAACTAAGGAGAGATTGAACTGTTAGCCTTCTAAGAAAAAGCAACTGATAAATGAAAGGAATCAATGAGGCATTTATTGCCGATACAACCACACAAATTGGCATGATACTAATCAATGACAAGCCTTAAGGGAAATGATAAAGAATTCTTAGGAAAAGGAGAACTTCAAGACTTTGTTAAACAAAATTTGAACAAAAAGCAAACATGTGTACAAAGATCAAGTGATTAATAAAAGGGAATGCTTCATAAAGAGGGTTATAAAATAAAGAAAAAGCCCTTTAATCCTGCCAAGATAGCCTGGTCAAAGTCCATTCTCATGGGAGGTCAAAGGAAGCCACTAGACCCGCTTATTAAGGTCTCGCCATCGCATTGCAAGCTGCGCCTACGTGGCCTTGCCAAAGCACCTCTTAGAAGAAGGACGGAGTAGCTCTTTTGTCCTGCTTGAAATGATTTGGCAAAAGCACCGATCAGCCTTCGGTACCTCCTATAAATCTTGACTGGAGTTCCTCCTAGAGGGAGGATGGGCAAAACTTTGGTCCTACCTAAGATTTCAAACAAATGCATAGACCAACCTATATCATTACCTATAAGGTAATAAGGGACTTAACCCTAAATCATTGCCCATATGGTAAAAAGGAGCTAAAAAATTCAAAGCCCAAATCATCAACCAAAGAGTGATAAAGGGGCAAAAGAAATCGATCAAGCAAGTTTAAATCGACCCTAAAGATTGGTCAAAGCGATCTTCTTGAGAAAGAACAGTCAAACACATTTAGTTCTTCACCAAGGCAAAGTTAAAGTAGCAATCAAAAGAGGGATCAAGAACTATCTATTATGCAGAACTGAAAATCTTGATGCCAGATATGGACATTTGAGAAATTATGATTTAGGGCTTCATTCTTTGAAATATCAAATTAGCTCTCAACCCTTAATTTCTAAATTGGAATTTGAATTATGAAATTGTGGGAATCTTTGTTAATAGTCGGATTTTTGATCCACTTACCAAATGGAATTATGCTCTTATCATTCGATGGATTTTTGATCTTTTTATTAGACTAACTTCTAGTCTTATTATCAAATGGATTTATGATGGAATTCCGGTCCCACAAATGAATTTTTGGTCTTCTTATCAATTAAACCTATGTTATTTTTGGCAGAGGAATTTTCGGTCTCTTATCAAAGCTGACTAGTGGCTATTTATGCTTATGCGACAAAGAAAAATCAATCATTGAATAGACATTTACATCGAAAAACCATCTAGGATAATGATATTTAAAGCGACCATGACTTGTCTATAAAAGAGATTAAAAAAAGCAAAAAAAGAAAAAAAAAAGGTAAATTGATCCGACTTATCTAAAGTTTTGCTGATCACTATTCTAGAAAATGAATTTTGAAAGCAGGCTTTCAAAGTTTCAAAGATCAACAAAAAAACTTTTCACGAGTTTCTTTGGCAATTATAAAAAAGAGCGATCGGTTTGAGAAATATAATTTCTCGAAATTATGGGAGTTACCATTATTTACTTTATGTTTTTCCAGGAAAAGTATCGTAATAAGTGAGAACCAGAAGGGTATGTCTAAAGCATTCTGCAAGGAAGTAAGGAAGAAGCAGAAAATATCATATTGAAACTTTGAAGTAAGTCACAGATCTCAAAAGGTACAACGGTCCATAATACAAGATTTAGTCCAAATGTCAACTGCTCAAGTACAAATCTATTTGTCATTTTACATTCTACATATCACATGCAAAATTACAAATATCAAAGAAATGTAAATCTTCCTAAGAAGTTGAGGGAGGTTGAGAAAGTAGGTGATGTTGATACACTTTTTCTTTCCCTCTTCCCTCGACCTCAAGAAGACAAGGGTGGCTTTCACTTGAAGAAGGCCCATCTTTAAACAAAAGGGGAGGACCTCCAATATTTTTGAGATGGTCAGAACACCTAAATGAAAAGAAATAAAGAATGCGCCTATACCCTACTTTAGCTACACTGCTCAACCTCAGGTTTATGTTTGAGTCTAAGAGGAAATAGTAAATTCTAAGACAAAAGCCAATATTACTTCAAGTAAATAATCTACAAGAGAATCCGTTGAGAATTTCAAGCAACATCACCTCATTTATTTTCCATTGGGATTCAAGGTCATGCACTTTCTCCCTTAAAAATTCAACGGCTGAAGAAGGCTTGATGATATGATCGATGCTACATCTAAAAGTTCTTTGAGTTTCTTCTCCTTCTTTTGGATAATATTCATGCTATCAACGGAAGCGATTTGAATCTTAAATGCAGGTTAAATGTTTTGTTTGCCCCTTTTAAAGTTTTAACCTTACTCTGTATTCTCTTAACTTTCCATTCGAGAGCGTATTTTTCATGCTCTAGCTCCTCGGTTTGACTTTGATATTTATCGAGATACCAAGAAATGTTTTCATCACATTTTCCTTTTAGAAGTTGGATGCATTCACATCTGACCTTTCGATACCATCTAGAGATTTCTCCATGATCAAAACCTTGAGGTGAGATTTACAAGGAAGGGTATTCCTCTTTGCCCGTTGTAGATTAGGACCTAGTTGTTCTCGTAGGGGTAGCAATGTGAAAACTAGATTTACCTCCACTTGCGATAAGTTCTAAAGATTGACAAGCTACCAGTCTTATCAACAAATCCACTTCAAAGTCCTCTATCCTTTGATATAGTCGAGCAATTTCTATATCAGCATTTATCTTTTGATTGAAATATCAGATTGGCTAATTGCATTTATGTGCCCCTTCTCACTTAAATTCCTTTAACTATCTCTTTATTTTTCTCCTTTAAACCTGAAGTCATCACTTTCATGCCACTTAATGTTAACCTCAGTTTATAATAATTGATGTACCATTTCTGAGCTTCTAGGTTATTTGGAAATGACCAGATTAAAGCATCTTGAGAAGAGCATTTTTCTCGATGTCCGACATTAATTTGGATCTGATATTGTCTGAATGGGAAAGATAATCTGAACTGCTAGATGCAAGTGTCAATTGATCTTCCTATTAAAAATTAATAAAATAGAAGTAAATCAATACATGAAAAATGCGCTCTTTTGTTAACAACAAGTGTGAGTGAATTCAAATTACATCATTGACTCTAATTTTATACATTCAATTCACGAGTTTAGAAGCAACTTTGTGAGTGAACACGCATGCATAGAGAAAGTAGAGTTAAAGGATACATCAAGCCCAAATGGAGTGACGACTGGTCGAAAAACTATGGTAATCTCGGTAGGAAGAATAAGATCTCCACGTAACAGTTTAATGTAATTAGACCGAAACTCCTTAAGTAAACTATATTTATAATCACTTAAGAAATCAAAATATAAGTGGTGGAGTTGGATTTAAGCTTCAAGCTCCGTAAGAAATCAATATTTTATTAGACGTGAGGATTTAAGAATTTATGATTTCTCCTTAAAATCCATTTTTTCTTAACAAATTTACTTAAGAATTCTTTTGATGTGAGGGTACCCAATGATTCCTTAACATGTGTACTTCAAGAATAAAAATTAAGCTATAGAGAAATGATAATTTTACTACCTATAAAATTGTTTGGATTACATAATTAAATAGTGAAAATACTTAAGTTCATACAACATGGACCCTTTGTAAAATTCAGGAATGAATTTCTTCTTATAGAACTTGACCTTCTCAAAAGGAAGAGTGTTAGGGGAAAAAAGAACAATCACGATCTTAGGAAGGTTCCAACACTCTCCAACATGAGGTTCGATCCTATGGTCATCCAAATATCTACTATAGAGACGCCTAAGTATGCCCCCACTCTTCTCCGCTTAGAAGGAGAAATTGGTCAAAACATTCCTATAATAGACTTCGTGGAGGAACTCCACTAAGGTGTCCCTATCTTCAATTAGCATTCAAACATGGATAGTCAACTCCATATTCTCTTTAGTAACTCTTTCCCAATGAAGGCGCTATCTTTTTAAAAGCTTAGCTACCTATTTTTCTTTAAAAATTTCATTCGATTAGCCTAAATAAGAAGACGCCTATACTTGTCAGATAAACTATTATTTTCTTCAACTAGTTTCTCAAATTCTCTATTTAAGCGTTGCACTTTCTTATAACTCTTCTCATATAAAATGTTGAAAAGATACTCTTTTCTTTTCCTTAACTAAAATGAAAAATTTATTAACTAAAGCTGATGAATAATTATAGAACGTTTAGAAATGATAAGTTTTATACATGCACTATGGGAGCTTGTGGGATGGCAGCATGGGACTTTACCTTTTCTTAATGACCTGGAGAAGGGGAATCTTTTGAAAAGATATCATCCTGAGGAGCATTCTGAGACCTAGAATGGTCATCAAGACCAGCATCAAGATCAGATGATCCTAGGCCATAATCACCTGACATGTCACTATCATTCCTGGGATCATTGCTACCATCACCTCCATTAGTCCCAAAATCTTCATCTTCATCTTCTTCATCATTGCTTCCATTACCATCTCCTTCATCATCATTGTCTTTGTCCTCCTCAAATAGAGGATTATCAAAAGAAAATAACTCCTGGGGGTCAGTAGATTCCTCCTTTGGAAATTCTTCTTACGATGACCCAGGAACTTTCCATAGCTTAAGTTCAAATTGCCTCTTGAAATTTTAATTCTAGGATGAGAGTAAAGGAAAATCCATCTTCAGGAAGTTTATTATATTACCATGGTACATAATAAAAGTGCTTTTTGTAGCATTGTTCCCATATCATTAGAAGGGCTTGACCTACTAAAGAAGAAACCTTCCCTTTGGCGTGGGAAAGAGCAACCACTTTTCCTTCAACCAATCTTTTAAATACATGAACTCGATAGCCAACTGAATATTTTCATCACGGGCTTGCTTAAGCTCTTTTTCCTAAAATTACATTATCTCTTCTACAATAAGCCTCATTTTCGTTTCCTTGTTTAAGCCGACAACAAGTTTATCCATGTACGAAATGATTTTATCCTTCTCCAATGTGACATCAGAATTGTGGCTTTCAAGAAATCCAACTTTTTCCGTTAGTGATGAGATTTGCTCCTTAAAATTTGAAACTAGATTTATAGATCCATATGAAGCTTAATGAAGAAAGAATATGTATTAACAGTCTAAAATAAATAACAAGCATAAAATAAATAAAGGTATATGGAGTTAAAAATTTGTTCATAAAGAAACGTACCATAAGAAGTTGTTAGAAAAGGATTTGAAGGTAATCCCCAAAGGGCTGCAAAGACATTAAGGAAGCCATATATGGAGATTGAATAACTGAACCAATTAAGTCCTTGAGATTTAAAGAAACATTTTGAACTAGGGTCTTGGAAGGAATAGATTCAAGGGCAAGGGAGTAAGCCCTAAATCATGATAGAAGCGAAGAAAAACATTAATAGATGAAGGAAGCGAAATGTCAAGAGAAGGACGTGGGGTGTTAGTAGCATCCATCCCGTTTTGAGGACTCTGGTCTGTTATGCATAAATCAATAAAATTAAGATCTTGATTGAGTATAGTTGTATTTTTGTATGTTTCTTCGGTAATGGAAGGAAAGGTTTGGCCATCCTCGAGTTTAGCCTTTTTGCTAGGGTTAGGGGTTAAAACACTAGATAGGACGCCAAAATTTGCTTTCCCTTTAGGATTTCAATAGCAATTAGGGCATTAATAATGGAATCCTCAATGGGAATAGTTAAAGCTGAAGAAGTGGAGGTCATGGCCTTCTTGGACTTAAAAACCAAAATGAAATGAGTCGGGCTTAAGTCAAGGAAGGGACTAAAGATACAGATATAAGTCACTTCGTTAAAATCATAACAAAACATTAAGAAATTGCAAAAGGATTCACGTAGAATAGGGGAACTAGTAGAAAAAGCTTTTCGGTTGCTAACAACTAAAGCTCTCTTCTCGCAGCAACTTCCTTAACAAATAGAGGTCCACGAAGCACTCTATAACTTTCCAAGATGAAGAGTATTCATGAAGATTGGCTTCAGTTAGAAGTTTAAGCCTATTCCCTATACTTTTAGAAGCCAGGTTCAGGGCACTATTATGGTGGAAATAGAGGAATTAGTCCCATTGGAAGCAGGTTCTTAAAGAGAGTAGTTATCATAAGAGAACAATAAAATATAGTATAAACAATAGGAGGCAGTAAATCTTACTAAGAATAGAGAATGATCCCTTAGTTCTAGGGGCATAGGACTTGATGTTAAATAATTAATGCTCCTAGTCCCTCGCTTTGTTAATTAGATTGGTAATCAAGCTCTTCAAATGAGGAACAAGATGATATATAGAACCCTCTGATTGTTTGCCCATTTTTACAAGATTTGCAATGAATGAAGGGTTTCAACATTAAGAGAGGGAAGATTGGCTTCCCTAGTTAGTTTCTCCAGGAAACTCGAATAGGTATAAGAATAGAGAGTTTATTGTATTAGAGCAATACCCAAATATTCCAAGTACTGCATGAGAAATTCCAGAAAGGGAAGGTATCCTGAATGCCAAATGTGGATAGGAGTAAACACAAAAAATCCTTTCGTTGGTTTGTTTATTCTACAAGTAGAACCAGCAACCATGGCTTCAATATTTACAATTCCAAACTATTAAAGGATGGCATCCACTTCATTCTTGGTAGTTGTAAAGGATTGAGCATGCATATAGTATCCTTTCTTTAAAGAAGGAGAAAGTTTAGAATCCCTGATAGCCTTTTTATTAGCAATTTATCTATTAGACGGTATTACACAAGATCAAAGAGGTATTTTATATTTTCAAAATTTTATAATATTTAGAAATATGTTAAGGAAGATTTAGGTCCTTAAACATAACATAAAAATGAATGATGAAGCGTCAAACCTATAAATAATTAATGAAATTCTAATAAGTTGTAAAGCTCATAATGAAATGCTAAACCTATGGATAATTATCAATCTATGATTACTCGATAATTCACCAAATACTTGTTAATATCAAACTTGTAAATAGTTAGTGAATTCATAACTAATGGGGAATTTAATAATTATTTCTCAAGTTTACAGAAAGTATTAAACTTACGTCTTGTTATTGAGTTTGTATTATGTTTCAAACTTTTCTATAACTGAGCGTCATGCTTGTAGATAATTAGTAATTAGTTATTGATTTTGTAACATAGTGGTGAATTCATAGCCAGTTAGATGCCCATAAATTAGTTACTGAATCCAAAACGAGATATCGAGCTCATAAAAGTGAATTCATTATTAGTTGAGAATTTTCTGAATAATCGTCACATCCATAGAAAGTTTAACTAATTATCGGGTTCATAGAGGATATCGAATTCGTAAACAATCAGTGAGTCCAAAACCATGACTTACCAAATCCAACGCAGGATGTCGAACTTATGTACGACGTCGATTTTGTAAGTTACAACTACTCAAACAATTATCGAACTTAAGGAATATTAGAAACACATTGAGAAGATATCGAGTTTATATATGTAGTAGTATTTCTTTAAATTGTTGTTAAATTTACGACAAGTTACTAAATATTTAACTAATTACCAAGATTTAAAAAGGGTTAATGTGTTTGTAAACCAATAACAATTGGCTCACTAAACACCAAAGAGGTTACCGAGTTTCTAAATGGATATCAAATCTCTGACAATTAACTAAACTCCCAATTAAGTACCGGGTTTCTAATAGATGTTGATCTAACAATTATCAAACACTAAAAAGTTACCTAATTTTCATGAGAATACGAAGTTTGTGATAGGATATAGTTAATCAAGTTTTTGTTAATAAATAAAGTGATGTATTGCAATCGATGTTTGAATCCAAATACTATGATTCTCAAAATTATAAAAGTATATGAACCCAATTGCCTCAAAACCTAAATTTCAAAATTGAAAAACCCCTCTTTTATTTTTTGTTTAATTAAAAACAAAATCCATACCTTGAAATCAAGCTTGAATGCTGTGGTGATTGAAATTTTTTGATCAAAATAAGAAAATTAAAATTGCCTTTTTACTTATAGCTCGTAGGTAAAAGCTTGAAGAGGGAAAGAAGAAAGTATTTATAGGAAGAGAGAGAAGCAATATGAAATGTTGATTCCAATTTAAGTGATCAAATGAGATCAAAACCGAATTCCATTACACGACAGTATTGATATCAGAAAATAATGATGCCAATATCAAGGCGGTAGTGTTAGTATCACAAGGCAACTTGAAAATTAAAATTATATTAAAGTATAATACATTTATTGTACACAAAGAGGGGTAAATGTTATCACATATTTCAAATATCGAACACCCGAAAAAGAGCATGTCGAGCTTGTAAATTAAAAGGGGATGTCGAGCTTGAATGAAGCAGTCGATATATAAAAAAGGCAAATGAGCCTCTAGTGATGATGAGAAGATATTGAAATACTAATAACAAATAAATTTTAACAACTAAAGATTTCAAACATCAAATGGACAACAAGTACAAGGGTAATCGTGCATCAACGACCATAAGGGTTGTCGGGTGTATGAAGCAAAGGAAGTATCAAAGCTTAATAGCAGTGAAACATGCCAAATGATGTCGAACATAAATAGCAAGCTAGGGCACTGAGCTTGTAACATGTTGAAGATGCTAAACTAACAAGAGCTTGTAAATGTCGAGCTTCAACAAGGTAAGAACCATCGAGTTTCTACTAATAGGGTAAACAAAGATCAAGGAAAGGGTAACAAGCTTCGGCGACATGAAGTGTTGTAGAATATAAAGGTGCCACACTTAGTAGCATTTACGTGATAACGAGCCTCATCAAGACTGAGTAGGTATCTAGTTTCACCAATGCTAGGAAAATGTCAAGCTTCGTCAATGTTGAGAGGATGTTAAGCCTTTAAACAATATCGAGCCTTTACAACTGTAGCTATTGTAAAGCATAAAAAGTGATGAGGAGGTTTTGAACTTCTACAAGCGATAAGGAATGATGAATATTAACAATGCAAAGGAGATTGTATTGCCAAACTTATGGAGCGGCAAGGGATGTTGAATATCGGTAATGTATAGGAGATGTCGAATGTATGGTTGGTTGAACACGTGGTAGCCATGATGCCGACCTTTATAAATAGACCCCTAGGTCATACAATAGGGGGTGAATTTTTCTTTGCTCATTTCTTACATTTACAAAGTTGTGAACCCTAAATTGATTTGGAGATTTTTGGATCCAATTGTACTCTTGCGACAATTGCATATAAGACCTTGGACATTTGAGAATTGCATAGCATATATCTTTAAAGGATTGTAACTCTTGAATTTTACACATCGGGACATGGGTAATAAATTTTTGCATAGCATACTTCTTTTGGATGAATACATTTGACTATTCTTGAATAATAGATGAGCATATGACTATATTTCGAACTTGAGTTTGAATAGCGGACAAGCATATGACTTCAATTGGACTCGAACTAGGCTTGCGTATTTTTCCCAAGCTTGCATAAGGCTACTTAAGCCCTAATCCCTGGAGGTGGATCCTTCTGCTTCCGCTTCTGATATCATTTCCTGGTTCTCGGATGAGCGTGCTTGGGTTCACTCTCCCTCTGATATGAGATATTCTCCTGAGAGGGACGTTTTCTATGCCTTTATTAGTGATTCTGGTGACGAGAGTAGATATCTTTTGTATCATATTGTGGGTGAAGGTTTGTGCCTCATTACGGATGGTGAGTTAGGGGAGGAGAACAAAAGTAAGTTTTATGATGTCACTTGGGATAGGAAATTTCTTTACTCGCCTGGTTCAGTTGGTTATGATCCTTTGTTGGCAACTCTTTTCGCTAGGTATTCGCATGTTATTGGACCTTCGGCGGTTGATGGACGACATTATTCTTCCTCTCCCGAGGAAGACTAGTTTATGTTGTATTAGTAGTTTAGGCTTTTTTGTCTAACTCCTGCTCTTTAATTTATTTTCTTTTCTATCCTTCTTAGTTGCTCTGTGCATGTGCAGAGCACCTGTTCTCCCATTTTTTATATACAGTGGCACGGCCCACTCTAAAGCCGGCTAGCTTTGCTAAAAAAAAAATACTGGCCTGCCTTACATATTTAGTTAGCATAGAAATTTGTTAACATTTTGATGCTAGAAGGAGGGATTGAACCTCTTATTCCATGTATATCCCTGTAAAAAACTTCCCCTAATTCTGCATATAATGGATATAGAGGACTTTCCCAACCTGCATATTTCCTTAAAGAACTTTCCAAATCTTACATAACCCATCTTGAATGGCATGACGACCACTTCAAGACAAGGATGCTCTGAGCGTCACGTAGCCAAACCAGTTTGTCAAATCGCTTAAAGTTTGCAATTCCATGAGGAACAACTATTGAGGTTGTTAGCACAAAAAATTATGGAAGAAAAGAGGTAAGTGATACCTTATAATCCGGATAAGCAGAGCATAAATTCGTTCCATATAGGCTCTAACCTGATCCATAGTTATTTCCTAATTTAGGAAAAGATAAAACAAAAAGGGATGGCTTGTTTCTAAAAATAAGAAAGGCTATACAACTCCAATCTAAGGGAACTATTTTCGAAATAGAAATAACAAAAGACTTTGACAAGTTTGCCCAAAAGTGGGAAGGAATAGTTAACTGCTCTCCTATACTAGTTAAAACTCATGATTTATTAAAGAGAAAGTTTAAGGACAATGCTTATGCGCTAGTCCAATGTTACGAAAAAGCCAAATGGGAATCAGAAGGACAATAACCTAGAATTTACAGATTCTCTAGGTCTCGTTCCCTTACCACCTCCTACAAGAATATCTATCTCCTAACAATAGGTAGATTGAACTATATTCCATCTAAGAATAGGCAACCGAGAAATGAACGGAATTATGGAGGCGCTTATTGCCGGTAACACCGCAAAAGTGGGCATGATGATAATCAATATCGAGCCTTAAAGGGAATGATCGAGAATTTCCTAGGAAAAGGAGAACTTCAAGAAATTGTTAACCAAGATTTGAGCAAAAAGAAAATTGTCTATAAAGATCAAGTGATTAATAAAGAGGAATGCTTCTTGAAGAAGATTTATAAAATAAAAGAAAAAAGCCTTTGATCCCGCAAAGATGGCCTGGTCAAAGCACCTCCTAGATAGCGGTCAGAGTAAGCCTTTGGTCTCACCTATAAGGCCTGACCAGAGCACTACAAGCCTTCGATCTTGTCTACATGGCCTGGCCGAACCATGTCCCAAAGGGAGGACGGAGTGGGCCTTTAGTCCCGCCTAACATGGCTTAGCCAAAGCACCGACAAGACGTCGGTTCCAACTATAAAGTTTGACCGGTTCCAACTATCAAAGTTGACTAGTGACTATTTATGCTTATGCGATAAAGAAAAATCATCGAATAGAAATTTACTTTGAAAAACCAGCCAGGATGATGATATTTCAAGTGACCATGATTTGCTTATAAAAGAGAGATAAAAAGAAAATAGAAAATGAAAAGCAAATTGATCTAACTTATCTAAAGCCTTGCCTATCATTATCCTAAATATTGAATTTCTAAACCAAGCTTTCAAAGTTTCAAAGATTAACAAGAAAACTTCTTTACGAATTTCTTTGGCATTTACAAAACAAAGCGATCGTTTGAGAAATAAAATTTCTCAAAATTATGGGAGTTATCACTATTTAAGTTGTGCTATGCTAGAAAAAGTCTTATAAAAAGTAAGAACCGAAAGGGCACGTCTAAAACATTCCACAATGAAATAAGGAAGAAGTGGATCTACATATCATATTGAAAGTCCCAAATCTCATAAAGTACAACGAGTTTGAAAATACAAGGTTTAATCAAAATGTCAACTACTCGGGTACAAATCTATTTGTCATTTTACAATCCATTTATCACATATAAAATTACAAATATCGAAGAAAGCTAAATCTTCCTAAGAAGGTAGGGGTGGTTGAGGAAGAAGGTGATGTTGATACACTTTTTCTTTCCCTCTTCCCTTGAACTCAAGAAGATAAGGGTGGCTTTCACTTGAAGAAAGCCTATCTCTAAGAAAAAGGTAAATGCCTCCATAATTTTTGAGATGGTCAGAACAGCCATATAAAAAGAAATGCTGATAGCGCCTATATCCCACTTCAGCTGCTCTTCTTAACCTCAGATTCATGTCCGAGCCTAAAGACAAATAGTCAATTTCTAAGCCAAAAGCCATTATTACTTCAAGTAATAATTTATAGAAGAATCCAGATGAGAGTTTTTAAGTCACATCACCTTGGTTATTTTCTATTAGGATTCAAGGCCATGCACTTTCTCTTTTGAAACTTTAACAGCCGAAGAAGGCTTGATGATACGATGGATCGCTACATCCAAAAGTTCTTTGAGTTTTTTCTCATTCTTCCAGATAGTAGTCATGTTGTCAATGGAATTCATTTGAATATTAAATGCATGGTCAACTATTTTGTTAGCTCCTTTTAGATTTTTAACCTTACTCTGTACTCTCATAAATTTCTTCTCGAGAGCATATTTCTCACGCCCTAGCTTCTCAACTTGATTTTGATATTTATCGAGATACTGGGAAACTTTTTCGTCCAATTTCCATTCAAAAATTGGATGCATTCATATCTAACCTTTTGGCACCGTCTAGAGATTTATCCGTGATCAACCTATGTGAGTTTAACAAGGAAGGGAATTCCTTTCCGCCAATTAAATATTTAGACCTAGTAGTTATCGTAAGAGTAGGAGTAGGAAAGATGGATTCAACCCCATTTGCGATAAGTTCCATAGATTGAAAAGATACTTGACTTTTCATAAAATCCGCTTCAAGTTTCTCTGTCTATTGACATAGTATGGCAATTTATGCCTCAGCCTTGATTTTCTGGACTAAAATATCATACTGGCAAACTGCATTTATGCACTTCTTTATCGCATGAATTATTTTATCTATATTCAATTGTCCCCTCTAAACTTGATGGCATCTCCTTCATGCCAATTAATGTCAATAGCAATTTATAATACTTGGTGTACCATTTCTGAGCTTATGGGTTATTCGACTGAATTAAAGCATCCCGAGAAGAGCGCCTCTTTTTGATGTTTGACATAAATTTGGATTTGATATTATCTAAATAGAAAAAATTTAAATCGCTAGATCAAAGCGTAAATTGACCTTCCTATTTAAAATGAATAAAATAATATTAAATACACGAAAAATGTGCTCTATTGCTAACAACAAACATGAGTAAATTCAAACTACATCAATGACTCTAATTTTATACTTTCAATTCCTAAGTTTAGAAGCAACTTTTTTGAGTGAAATCGTAGGCATAGGGAAAACAGAGTCAAAGGACACATCAAGCCTAAAAGGAGTGACGACTGGTGGGAAAACTAATGGTTATACCATCTCTTGGTAGGAATAATAGGATCATTGCATAACAGTGTTTAACTAAATTAGTCCAAATTTCCTTAAGTAAACTATATTTTTCATCACCTTAGAAATCAAAATATAAGTGGGGGAGTCGGATGTAAACTTCTTCATGCTCCTTAAGAAATCAGCATTTTACTAGACGAGAGAATTTAAGAATTAACGATTTCTCCTTAAAATCTCTTTTTAGCTTGACAAATTTACTTAAGCATTCTTTTGAAGTGAGAATGCCCATGATTTCTTGACCTATGTACTTCAAGAAAAACAAATTAAGTTATGGAGAAATGAGAATTTCAATACCTATAAAGACTATTTGGATTACGTAATACAATAGTGAAATTACTTAAGGTCATACAATATGGACCACTGGTAAAACTCGAGAACGAATTTCTCCTTATTGAAATTGACCTTCTTATGGGGAAGAGTGTTAGGGTAAAGGGGGAATGGTTGCGATCTTGGGAAGGTTACAATATTCTCTAGGATGAGGGTCGGTCATGTGGTCATCCAAACATCTACTGCAAAGATGCCTAAGTAAATCCCTATGCTTCTCCCTTAAGAAGGAGAAATCGCTCAAAGCATTCCTAGAATTGACTTTGTAGAGGAACTCAACTAAGGTATCCTTATCTTCAACAAGCATCCAAAAGAGTGTAATCAACTCCTCATTCTCTTTAATAACTCTTTCCCGATGAAGGTGGAATCTTTTCAAAACTTAGCTGCCTATTTTCCTTCAAACAATTTCAATCAATTAGCACAAATGAGAAGGTGCATGTACTTGTCAGATAAATTGTTACTTTCTTCAACCAATTTCTCGATTTCTCTAAGTGTTGCACTTTCGTCTCGCTCTTTTTATAGAAAACGTTGAAATTATACTTTTTTATTTTCTTTAAATAAATAGCAAATTTATTAACTAAAGCTGATGAATAATTATAGAACATTTAGAAATGATAAGATTTAGACCTGCACTACGGGAGCTTATGGGATAGTAGCTTGGGACTTCGCCATTTCTAGATGACCAAGAGGAGGAGCATCTTTTGACAAGATATCCTCTTGAGGTGCAATTTAAGAACCAAAAAGGCCAGGAAGACACGCATAAGAGAAGATGAGCCCATGCCATGATCACTTGACCCATCACTGCATCACCTCCATTATTCCCGGAATCATCATCTTCATCATCATCATTGCCATTACCATCTCCTTCATCATCGTTATCTTTGTCCACCTCACAAAGAGGATCATTAAAAGATACTAACTCCTTGGGGTCAACAGAACCCTCCTTTGGAAAATCATCCTGCAGTGACCCAAGAACTCTCCCTAGCCTAGGGATGAATTTCCTCTTGAAATTTTCATTTAGGGGAGAGAATGATGGAAAGTCCATCTCTTGGATTTTTTTTTTATATTATCATGGTATGCAATAAAAAGTGCCTTTCGTGGCACCATTCACTTATCATTGGAAGGGCTTGACTTATAAAAGAAGAAACATTTATCTTGGCACGGGAAAAGCGGTCTCCTTTCTTTCCAACTGCTCTTTTAAAGACGTGAACTCTATAGCCAACTAAATATTTTCATTAGGGGCTCACTTAAGGTCTTTTTCCGAAAATTCGCACTCTTTTCTATAGCAAGCCTCATTTTCCTTTCCTTAATTTAGTTGGCCGCAAGTTTATCCTAATCGTAAATGATTTTATCCTTCTTTGATATGACATCGAAAATCTAGCCTTCAAGAAATCTGACTTTATCTATCAATGATGAAATTGATTCCTTAAAATTTGGAACTTGATTTGTAGATTCCTGAGAAGCTTACTAAGGAAAGAACATGTGTTTAGCAACTTGAAATAAATAACAAGTATAAAATAAATAAAGGTATATAGGGTAATACCCCACCTTTTTACTCAAGAGTATAACCGAATAATACTATCGAGTAACACGTAGAATGAGGCGTGTGGGTGGAGATGCATAAATACTCCCTTGGCCTAGCTCGTTAAAATTGCAGAGATGGGTGAGCATAAGGTCAAACCCATGCTGAGGCTGGATTCAACACAGGTGCAATCCAAAATATAAAAAAAATCGGTTCAAAAAGCAACAAAGTGAACCCAGATTAGAAGCAACAGTGCAGACTCAACAAACAAGGAGCCATAGTACAGTCATCGTCAACATGACCGCCAAACCACTCTAACATGCTCATAAGTTCCATGCAATGGTCAGGAGCAACATAGACAAGACTACAATAACAAAGGCATGAACACAAATGCAAACATCAGGCATGACTGTAATGAACACATTGAAGCTGCAGCAGTAACATATGCACATGTATATATATATATATATATGCATATATATGTACACACGTATATCTGTTTGGAAAATTACATCAACATGTATCAAGACAACCATACTGAAAATGTACATGCATACAAACCAACATGAAAACATGGAATCATAACTAGACCAGTAAATGAAATGACTCAAAGCATCAGGTAGTTTAACTCGAAGCAACTTAGGAACCACATAATGCAACACAAAACCAGACAGTGATATGTATGAAATGGTCACTATATTCAAAGAATACAGTTCAATACATGGCAACTCAATGAAATGACAATGAAGCAGCAAAAGCAACACAATGGTCGGGTTATAGAAACATCAAGCAAGATACAACATCAACATAGTTCATCATCATTGGACAACCAACAAACAACAAAGCATATAAAAGAAGAGAATCGAACATGATCAGTACCAGTTCAAATAAGTCAAGGAGGGGTTTCAAAAAGTAATGGTCAACAAAAAACATCATTAAATTGTTCAAAAAAACAATTATTGTCAGCAAAGGATGGAAGCAAATGACGAATAGGTTGTAGGAGAAATAAACGGAGCAAAATTCAATTTCATGGAGTAACAAGTATGAAGCGAACAAATCGAATTTCGTCAAGTCCAGATTATCATAAAATTCAAATGCCGAAGTCATAGGAGCACAGGATGGAACCAACTCCAAGAAATTCAAGCAAATTCAACAATGAACAAGTCAGAGATCACCGTGTTCATTCAGTCAAAAATCAACGCAAGTGCCAAAATCACGAAAGATTTTAACTCTAATATATGAAACAAAAATATATGGTTTTCGTTCCCTATAAATTAAAACTAAAAGTCAACATTGGCATTCATTCGAGTTCAAGCAAAATAAGAGAGCAAGCCTTGAAATAAATCACGAACCAATCCAAAACTCGAGTCAAGTCGAGCAATAATCAAATGTATGGTGTGCTATGCTCAAGAAGAAGTTCATATCATTAGTCTTTGATAGTTAGGCTTTCCAGCTGCTTTAGTCTTAGTGAATCATCTAGTTCCTTCAGATTCTCTTGTAAATCAAAGATTGTTCCAAACTTGTTACAGCCTAGAACTTTAGACTCTAACTAGTGTAATCTATACATCACAATCATTTCAGTTTCATTTAGGGTTATTACATATCTCTTATTACATCATATATCTAATTTCATCCTGTGCTTATCTGGTATTTATTAGTTTTATTCTAATTACAAGATATTCAAATCTTTTTATTATATTTTTTCCGTTATAGGCTTTGATCTCTCTGGATCACCCTCCGTTTAATATAACATGTAGTCTCTCCGGATCATTTAAATAAAAAGAACGGTCTCTCAGGATCATTTAATGTTTAATTTAAGAAGGAGGATCTCTTCGGATCGTTTAGTGTTCCAATCTAGGATTTTGATTTCTCTAGGTCCTTGCTAAGTCCATTCGATATCCAACAAAGGAACTCAATGACCAAGAAAGCTTATCTGCTCATTCTTTGGTGAGTTGACTTACTTCTTACACTCTGGCCTGCCTCTTCGAATGGTAGCTCTATAGTGACCATAGAAGCCCATACATTTCGCTCTCTAGTGACATGGCTCACTCCTTACACTCCAGCTCCATCTCCATCTCTCCAAATAGTAGCTCTAAGGCGATCCAAATTTTTACAGGCCCATCCGCTTGCTCTCCAGCAAGAAGACTTGCACCATGCACTCTTGCCCCGTCCCTTCGGATAAAAGCTCTAAGGCAATCCAAATCCATACAAGCTCATCCGCTTGCTCTCGGCAAGGGACTTGCACCATGCGCTCCAGTCTCATCTCTCTTGTTGAGACACAAAACGATAAATACCAGTCATCACATTCCCGTGTGTTTTTCAAAATTCAAAGTGAAACAAATAAGTAGAAATCATAAATAGTCATTCCGAATATCAGACTTAGAGCGTGCCTAGGGTCCAATCCAGATCCTTTACACGTGCAAGTTGTAACGACCCAGAATTTTTGATAATTTGAATTTGAGTATTTAATTAATTTTAAATATTAATAAGTGGAATTTTTAAGTCGAATAATTTATTTTTCGAATATTGGGTTTAATGGGATAATTAAATCGATGATTTAATAGTGAGATTCCAGAAATAATTAAATATTGGGTTAAATATGATTGAAAATGATTTGGAAAATTTTATTTTATCATATTAAAGTTATAGAGATATTTTAGAACTTGTAAAACTGAATTTGGAATTTATTTGTAAAAATTGAATATTTTAATATTTAATTATCGACTGAAAAATAGCCAATTTTTGAACTGTCTCGGAATTGAACAAAACGAGTTCCATTGGATCCGTAATAGTTAGTTATTATCGGGTTTCAATTTTCGTAGCAATCGGAGTTGTCGTTTGACCGTGGCAGCTCGAAACGCATCGATATCGTTTTAATATTGATTTAGCGAGTTAAAATAGCCATTTTTCAAACGGTCTCGGATTTCGACGAAACCAGTTTCATCGGATCCGTAATATGATATTATTGCAAGATTTCAAATTTCAAGTCAATCGGATTTATCGTTTGTCCGATACAAGCCAAAACGCCTAGAAATCGTTTAAATCGGTTTAAATTTAAATCGAGCGTTTATTGCCATATCTCACACATACGATGGAATTAGCTTACGAAACCTATTCCATTGCGTCCGGAACGCGGAAAAACCTTAGGATCGCCTGTCGGAACGCGTAGTTTGGTGGTCGTTTGCATAAACTGTTAAAGTGAGAATTTTATTAATTAAATAATATAAAAAAAACTATTATAATTTTTCATTTTCTTCTAAACCCTAGTCATTAGGGAGCCGGCCGCCTCTAATTAAATTAATGGCCGAAATTCACTTAACTTCCACCACAAATCCACGCAAATCCGTCAAGTTTTAGAAGATGTTTCCAACTGGAAGATCGAAGAGAGCCTCGAGAACTACAGATCCAATGGTGGATCTCAGCTATCATCGTCGTTTGGAGGGCATGGGGAGCCGCGTTCGTGCTTGCGTTTGGCACGTTTTCCTAGGGGATATGCTGACCAAGCTCTGCAAGCTCCTGGCCGAAGGTGGCTCTTGTCGTGGGCTACGAGGTGGCGCTCTCTGATCGATGCATAGGCGAGTGTGGTGGTCGCGAATTCAAGCCCTAGATTTGTGCATATGGGTTCATGTACGTGTTTCTTAGCCTGGGGAGAGTTGCGTGCGTGATCTTGGTGAAGGAGAAGGGGGACGCGGGGCCCGTTGGGTTGGTATTTGTAAATTAATTTAAAAGGAATTGTTTCGAAATTCAATTCAAACTTTAAAAATCAATATCTTTTTGCTGCGAGGTCCGATTTGGGCGAATCAAAGTGCGTTGGAATCGTATGGTCGTGCTCTTCGCAATGCAACCAGTTTGGAGTCGATTGGAGCTCGTTTGAATTTCGGGTAAAATTAAACGTTCGTTTAATTTTATTCGAAACGAACGCGAAAACCGAAAATAAAACCAAGGTGAGAACTCCTCACTCAATCGAACAGTTTGGTTTAAAATTTTAAATAGTTAATGTTGATTGATGATTGCCGTTTGATTGTGGTAGTAGATATAGTAGGATATATACTATATATAGCAATATATATATATTGGCATATGTATATATTGGATTTGATTTCCCGCCTCGTATAGCGGATGAGACCCTATTGCGCCGTTAGTAAGCGGATAATATTTTATAAATCCCATATACCGCGATATTCCACCTTGAAGTGGAATTGGTATTGTGCTAATGTCTGTGGATGCAGGGAAACAGGTTGGAGGGATCCAACTGGATTCCTCGCAAATATTTATTTGTTTATAAATATTGTGTTGATTGTTAACTATCATATCGATATATGATGTTTATTCCCGTGATTGACCATTTGATGCGGTTGCATCATCGGATTCATTTTTAAAAAGTTAAAAATAACGATTTTGAATTTAAAAAGGATTTTTAAGTAATTTTTCAAGGATATGTTTTTATTAAATTTTTGAACTTGATTCATTTTAAATAAATTAAGATTTTAAATACTAAAGTTATAAAACTATGATTTTTATGAAATATAACCAAAAGGAAAATTTTAAAATAAATAGATTTATAAAATAGTTAAATTGGGATTTTTGAATAATTTTTATAAACAGTCGTATAAAAGATTTTATAAATTGGTATCTATAAATTAAAATTTTTGGAATTATGAAACGAGTCGATTAAGTGATGAGTTGACGTATGAAATGAATTTCATTAAAATTTATAGATTTATAAATTGTGAAAGTTGTAAAAAGAATTGATGTTAAAAATAAAAGTTTTATAAGTAATTAACTTATAAAATGGATTTTGACCATTTAAAGGGGATACTTTTAGAAATTGTTAATAAAGGAGATTTTTCTATAAGTGGAAAACTATTATAAAACTTAAAGGAATCTTATCAGTGATAAGATTTAAAATTTGTGAAGTTTAAAGGAACGGTTTAGTAAATAAATAGATTATAAGCTCTTGACTTATAATATGAACCTTTGGTATAGAAATTGGGTTTATAAATTGAATTGGCTTAATAAAAGAGATTTCTAAACCAAAGTTATTAATAGAAATAGAATTTATAAGCGTTGTTTATAAATTTGAAATCAATGTAATTTGGTAAATTGAATTTAGAATTGTTAAAGGAGTTATATTCACTCTTTTAAACGATGAATATATTATTAAGTCAAATGGGCATGTTTTGGGAGAAGAATGTTTTAAAGGGAATTTTAAAACGATTTAAAGATGCTTTAAAATGCATTAAGTATCGAAAACTTGGATTTCAACATTCATTGTTGAAATAGACGTTTTCGAGAAATAGAAGGAAATGAACACGTAGATTTCAACATTCATTGTTGAAATAGGCGTTTTCGAGAAAATAGAGAAACGGTGGACTATAACACTGTTGTTATAGTAAATGGTTTCCAAATGGAAATATTTTGTGTAGTATTGGAATTTATGTTTCTATTTTTATTTTGAATCTCTATACTAGTGATTTTGGGTGGTCGTAACGATGTTCTACGTAACATTCGTTTTAACCCAAATAAAAGTGAATAAAAGAATGTTTAAAAAAAATGAAATATATATTTAACTATGGGTTAAGTATATTGAATATTTTCAAATTGTTGAAAATAAATAAATTTGTGGATTACTTATTATTAAATAAGTATGGAAATGCTTTCCAATATGAGATGGAACGTTTTTGAGAATTTATCTTTTAAAGGTAAATTGAAAGCAAATATTTGAAAACGATTTGTAAATCGTATATCAGTAGATATTTGGAATTTAAATTCACTATGGAATTTATAAAGGGAAGGGAAATTTGTTAAAAATAAATATTGATTTATTTTGAAGTATGAAAATGAATTTACGAATTTGGAACGTAAATTTAAAATAAATCGGTAAAGACTTATTTGATGATTTGAAATTTGTTTTCAAAGGGTATAAATGATGTAAAGTAATTTGAAATTGGTTTTCAAATGGTTGAAGTGTGAAATTATATCATGTAAAGATATTTTGGTAAAACAAATAATTTGGGCAATTATTTGGAAGGTGTATGTATATATATCTTGTGAAGATATTTTTGGGATTAAATAATTTTGGAAATTTTTTTGGAATCTGATGATGTGGCGCATCTTTATTGATAGTTAAATAACCGACTATCAGTATTTACCCTTGGATGGTAATTGTTGTGATTGTTTGAAATTGAATGCTACACTTATTTTAAAATAAGCGCTCGCTATTCGGTTTAGCCGGGAGAGGACCTTTGTGTCGTATATCCCATTCCGTATATGTGATACGTCGTTATGGATAGCATTTGAAGACCGGTGTTGAAGACCGGGTATTTGTGAAAACGATAGGATGACCTATCGATTGTCTGCATCGTTAGCTACGGTATGGAGATTTCCTTTGTGATGGGAAATTTTATCGGGATTGTGAATACCCGGATTGCAAGGTCTTCTTTGGAAGTGCCTTCGGTTCTGTTCGAACCCGAAACAGACTGGTATGGTTACGTGTCTGACATTACATTTTGAGAATTAGAGCCTATTTCTTTCAAATACATTTCTGTTGGTGGCGGAGAATTTATTCTCTTAGCTTAACACCCTTCTCTGAGACGTACGAGCTCAAAGGTTATGTAGTTGAAGGTTATCAGCGATATATTCCCAATCTGGTAATGTGACATGCTGAGTGCTGCTGTGTGATGATCATTGGTTGGTCATTTGTGATATGATCATTTGTTTGATCATTTATCTTTGTGATCATTGCTTTGGTCATCTGTTGACCCAAAGCATGGCTTTGTTGCACAAAGCGTAGCTTTGTGGACGAGACTTCGTCAGGACCTCACTCCCCGGAAATTGTCGAAACAGGAATATGCGGCAAGGTTATGAGGGTCGCTCCCTTTAGGGTATGTCGTTTCCTTCTGGAAAAGGGTGGTATCATGGTATGGAGCCCAGATACTTACTCATGTTGATACACTATATCTATTACTGTGTGGTGTTGTTGGATCGAGCGCTCGGATAAAGGTCCTAAAGGACCGGGGGATGACATATTCGTGTAGTAGTTACCTAGTTACAGAGGTAACCCGGCCTTGTGTTGGCAGAGATCTAACCGTAACGTTAGTTCTCGGGACGTCCCGCCAGAGGCGATCCCATGTGGCAGTAGGAAGTTCCTTAGCCTGACCATTTGTTGGAAATCCATTCATCCAATACGTGCCTTGTACGGTTTTAGTTGTAGAACCTGCCATTTAACATGGCAGCTATAGTAGGCATAGCATCATGGTACCTATGCTGGCTAGGATTTATATTATACTTTCGAAATATTTTCCACTATGCACTAGTAATAATATCAAAGAATTTTTCTCGTAGTAAGCATGTTTGACTATCATAAGGAGAAATCTCCCCCATGTGTGCGTTTGCATTGTGTGTGTGCCGGGAGGCCTTATGGTAGTTTTATTTTCCAAAAAGCATTGCGGATTTCAAAATTTAAATTTTCTTGTTGCTTGTTTAAAGATAAACTGTTTTGAGTTCTCACACCAGTCCCATGACTGACCTGGAGTTTATTGTTCCTTTCCTAAACTCTGGGTGCCCACTATTTTCCACATGGGCAGTCTAGAGTTAGGTTATCAGGTTATTCTGGATTTGAGAGTTGCTGTGCAGATTTGGAGGCGAGCTTGGATAGCGTAGTCTATTATCTATTGTATATAGTATTCTTTCCGCTGATTTATTGTTGTACACTCTGATGATGTGATGTAATGTGATGTATGTGTAAAATGTATAGTTCTTTTGTTTTAATGATATTCATTTATCTATTATATGTTGTTCCGCTGCGATTGTGAGATTCTGATATTGTCTTCATATTTCTGTTGGTTGTTTCTGTTTCTTCTCTCTTTCTCTCTTCTTCTACCTCTTTCTTCTTCTTAAACCCTAACGGTTCGATTTTTCGGCAACGAAAAATCGCGATCGTTACATTTGGTATCAGAGCATGTGGTTAAGCGACAACCATGGTTCTGTTGGGTATTACTCATTAGAGATAGAGTCAGTAGTACTCTAGAATGAGTGTGAGTGTAATAATAGATATGAGCGCGTATTTGTTAGTGAATATAAATTTGTTTTATATTGTGATGATTGGTTTATTGAGTGGCATATGAACCTTCGTCGGCACAGTCTGTACAACTGGATCGAAGGGGTTTCTAAACACTTGAATAGAACAATTCGACACGATATTGTTTTAAATTGGGTAAATGAAATAATTTTACCTTGACTATATTTTCTATATAAGAAAATAATTTTTCAAGAATTATTGAAGTGTGTATATAATTGATTGCTTGGTTGTTGTAAATAATATATATATATATATATATATATATATATAAGACAATCAAAGTTGTTTGAATAAGTTATATAAAAACGACTATTGTAAAAAGAATAATTGTATAAGCTAATGAATTATAAGTATGGAATTATAATTAAAATGATTTACAATTGTAAAATAATCTTATGTATATAAGAAGTGAAATTTTATAAGTAAGATTTATAAATGTAATTTATAAATAAAAGGAAATTTTGAAATAATATTTAGCACTGATTCACTATTGTTACTGGGAAATAATAAGGATGATGACTGCAGCATCATCAATATCATTTTCGAGTTTCTATGTGATGGATTTGCTACAATAATGAATTTAAAATTGAGGTTTTGTTGAAATAAACAAATTTGAAATTAAAATTCAACTTGAAATTGTCAAATATAAGTGAAAAAAAGGGGTTTTGAACTTATAATATGAGTTGGAAGTTGAATAATAAGTTGTATAACTTATAGAATGAGAAAATGTAAGTAAAACCAATTATTGAAGTGGTTAAACAATTAAGTTAAGTAAAATGAAATACGAATTTGATTGTTGATATGAATTTGACTTAAGTAAAAGTTAAATAGAATTTACTTTAGAATTGGAAACCGAATTGGATTGATAAGTGGAAACTTAAGTTTATTTGAACAAATTATGTTAAATGGAATAGAGTTTGAAATGAATTAGGAGAATACTTAAGTTGAATAGTGGAAGTAAATGTAAATGAAGTTGAATGGAATATAACTTGAATAATGTTGAAAGAATTGATGTTGATATCAAAATAAAATGAATAAAGTGAATTAATGAAATCGTTAAATGATGTGAACTTGAGTTATATAAATGAAATTCAATTTTTTTATATGTAAAAAGAATTAGCAATTGAATTAAAGAATGGATTGAATGTTAGTCAAATCGAATGTGAATAAGTTGATATGAAATGATGTATGTAAGTGTAAATTCATTTCAAGCTAGTTGAATAATTGAATGAAAATCAGTTGAATGTTAAACCAATTGGAATTAAAACTGTTGAACCAAATTGAATGTAATGAGAGAAAAATTAATAATTTGGTTTTATTGGATATACATTGGTTGTTAACTTGTTGTTGGTTGATTGTATGTAAATTCATTAAGTGTTAATGAAATTGAATTAGCGCATTTGAAAGCTATGTAATTGAATTCAAATTGAAAGTGAAGTAAATAAATTTGAATAGAATTGAATTTTAGTTGAGTTGAAAGTGAACCAATGTGAATTTAATTAGTGAATGTAAACTAATTGGAAACGAATGAAAATGAATATGTAACTTCAATAGTAAAGCTAAAATTGAGATAAAAAAAAAAGTAAGTATCGAAATTTTGTAAATGAATTTGGCAAAATAGTTTGAATGTTGGAATTGGATACTACTACTAGCAGAATATACAGGTATATAATGGAATTGGGATTTGATTTTAAAGTAAAAAATTGAATTGCTCGACAAAAAGGTACGTATTTCAATTTTAATATGAGATTTGATGATTTCCTTCTCCAGCCACTTGGCTTTCTCTTTTCTTTTTGATTCTGGGGGGCCGTGGTGCCATTTTGTAGTCGTACCGATCGAGCCGCGCAAAGGAAACGCTGGCGAAATTTTTCGAAAATTAAGGGAGTTAGAAAATTTTTGAGAAAATTTTGAAAGTTTGAAATTTGAATTTAAATTTAAATTTGAATTGTTGAGTAAACAATGTTGTTTGAAACCTATAATTGAAGTTGGAAAGCTAATTGAAATGATAGTAAATCTTTAATAAAAAGATTGGTGTTAGAAGGTTGATAAAACTATTAGTTTTGGAAAAATAATAAACGGATTATGAATTATTCTCCTTAACTTGCAATTTCGAGGACGAAATTCTTTTAAGGGGGGAAGATTGTAACGACCCAGAATTTTTGATAATTTGAATTTGAGTATTTAATTAATTTTAAATATTAATAAGTGGAATTTTTAAGTCGAATAATTTATTTTTCGAATATTGGGTTTAATGGGATAATTAAATCGATGATTTAATAGTGAGATTCCAGAAATAATTAAATATTGGGTTAAATATGATTGAAAATGATTTGGAAAATTTTATTTTATCATATTAAAGTTATAGAGATATTTTAGAACTTGTAAAACTGAATTTGGAATTTATTTGTAAAAATTGAATATTTTAATATTTAATTATCGACTGAAAAATAGCCAATTTTTGAACAGTCTCGGAATTGAACGAAACGAGTTCCATTGGATCCGTAATAGTTAGTTATTATCGGGTTTCAATTTTCGTAGCAATCGGAGTTGTCGTTTGACCGTGGCAGCTCGAAACGCATCGATATCGTTTTAATATTGATTTAGCGAGTTAAAATAGCCATTTTTCAAACGGTCTCGGATTTCGACGAAACCAGTTTCATCGGATCCGTAATATGATATTATTGCAAGATTTCAAATTTCAAGTCAATCGGATTTATCGTTTGTCCGGTACAAGCCAAAACGCCTAGAAATCGTTTAAATCGGTTTAAATTTAAATCGAGCGTTTATTGCCGTATCTCACACATACGATGGAATTAGCTTACGAAACCTATTCCATTGCGTCCGGAACGCGGAAAAACCTTAGGATCGCCTGTCGGAACGCGTAGTTTGGTGGTCGTTTGCATAAACTGTTAAAGTGAGAATTTTATTAATTAAATAATATAAAAAAACTATTATAATTTTTCATTTTCTTCTAAACCCTAGTCATTAGGGAGCCGGCCGCCTCTAATTAAATTAATGGCCGAAATTCACTTAACTTCCACCACAAATCCACGCAAATCTGTCAAGTTTTAGAAGATGTTTCCAACTGGAAGATCGAAGAGAGCCTCGAGAACTACAGATCCAACGGTGGATCTCAGCTATCATCGTCGTTTGGAGGGCATGGGGAGCCGCGTTCGTGCTTGCGTTTGGCACGTTTTCCTAGGGGATATGCTGACCGAGCTCTGCAAGCTCCTGGCCGAAGGTGGCTCTTGTCGTGGGCTACGAGGTGGCGCTCTCTGATCGATGCATAGGCGAGTGTGGTGGTCGCGAATTCAAGCCCTAGATTTGTGCATATGGGTTCATGTACGTGTTTCTTAGCCTGGGGAGAGTTGCGTGCGTGATCTTGGTGAAGGAGAAGGGGGACGCGGGGCCCGTTGGGTTGGTATTTGTAAATTAATTTAAAAGGAATTGTTTCGAAATTCAATTCAAACTTTAAAAATCAATATCTTTTTGCTGCGAGGTCCGATTTGGGCGAATCAAAGTGCGTTGGAATCGTATGGTCGTGCTCTTCGCA
The DNA here is from genome assembly GCA_030765085.1 of Allium cepa. Taxonomy (NCBI): domain Eukaryota; kingdom Viridiplantae; phylum Streptophyta; class Magnoliopsida; order Asparagales; family Amaryllidaceae; genus Allium; species Allium cepa. The sequence goes on from CM060940.1 coordinate 103,387,378, forward strand.
ATGCAACCAGTTTGGAGTCGATTGGAGCTCGTTTGAATTTCGGGTAAAATTAAACGTTCGTTTAATTTTATTCGAAACGAACGCGAAAACCGAAAATAAAACCAAGGTGAGAACTCCTCACTCAATCGAACAGTTTGGTTTAAAATTTTAAATAGTTAATGTTGATTGATGATTGCCGTTTGATTGTGGTAGTAGATATAGTAGGATATATACTATATATAGCAATATATATATATTGGCATATGTATATATTGGATTTGATTTCCCGCCTCGTATAGCGGATGAGACCCTATTGCGCCGTTAGTAAGCGGATAATATTTTATAAATCCCATATACCGCGATATTCCACCTTGAAGTGGAATTGGTATTGTGCTAATGTCTGTGGATGCAGGGAAACAGGTTGGAGGGATCCAACTGGATTCCTCGCAAATATTTATTTGTTTATAAATATTGTGTTGATTGTTAACTATCATATCGATATATGATGTTTATTCCCGTGATTGACCATTTGATGCGGTTGCATCATCGGATTCATTTTTAAAAAGTTAAAAATAACGATTTTGAATTTAAAAAGGATTTTTAAGTAATTTTTCAAGGATATGTTTTTATTAAATTTTTGAACTTGATTCATTTTAAATAAATTAAGATTTTAAATACTAAAGTTATAAAACTATGATTTTTATGAAATATAACCAAAAGGAAAATTTTAAAATAAATAGATTTATAAAATAGTTAAATTGGGATTTTTGAATAATTTTTATAAACAGTCGTATAAAAGATTTTATAAATTGGTATCTATAAATTAAAAATTTTGGAATTATGAAACGAGTCGATTAAGTGTTGAGTTGACGTATGAAATGAATTTCATTAAAATTTATAGATTTATAAATTGTGAAAGTTGTAAAAAGAATTGATGTTAAAAATAAAAGTTTTATAAGTAATTAACTTATAAAATGGATTTTGACCATTTAAAGGGGATACTTTTAGAAATTGTTAATAAAGGAGATTTTTCTATAAGTGGAAAACTATTATAAAACTTAAAGGAATCTTATCAGTGATTAGATTTAAAATTTGTGAAGTTTAAAGGAACGGTTTAGTAAATAAATAGATTATAAGCTCTTGACTTATAATATGAACCTTTGGTATAGAAATTGGGTTTATAAATTGAATTGGCTTAATAAAAGAGATTTCTAAACCAAAGTTATTAATAGAAATAGAATTTATAAACGTTGTTTATAAATTTGAAATCAATGTAATTTGGTAAATTGAATTTAGAATTGTTAAAGGAGTTATATTCACTCTTTTAAACGATGAATATATTATTAAGTCAAATGAGCATGTTTTGGGAGAAGAATGTTTTAAAGGGAATTTTAAAACGATTTAAAGATGCTTTAAAATGCATTAAGTATCGAAAACTTGGATTTCAACATTCATTGTTGAAATAGACGTTTTCGAGAAATAGAAGGAAATGAACACGTAGATTTCAACATTCATTGTTGAAATAGGCGTTTTCGAGAAAATAGAGAAACGGTGGACTATAACACTGTTGTTATAGTAAATGGTTTCCAAATGGAAATATTTTGTGTAGTATTGGAATTTATGTTTCTATTTTTATTTTGAATCTCTATACTAGTGATTTTGGGTGGTCGTAACGATGTTCTACGTAACATTCGTTTTAACCCAAATAAAAGTGAATAAAAGAATGTTTAAAAAAAATGAAATATATATTTAACTATGGGTTAAGTATATTGAATATTTTCAAATTGTTGAAAATAAATAAATTTGTGGATTACTTATTATTAAATAAGTATGGAAATGCTTTCCAATATGAGATGGAACGTTTTTGAGAATTTATCTTTTAAAGGTAAATTGAAAGCAAATATTTGAAAACGATTTGTAAATCGTATATCAGTAGATATTTGGAATTTAAATTCACTATGGAATTTATAAAGGGAAGGGAAATTTGTTAAAAATAAATATTGATTTATTTTGAAGTATGAAAATGAATTTACGAATTTGGAACGTAAATTTAAAATAAATCGGTAAAGACTTATTTGATGATTTGAAATTTGTTTTCAAAGGGTATAAATGATGTAAAGTAATTTGAAATTGGTTTTCAAATGGTTGAAGTGTGAAATTATATCATGTAAAGATATTTTGGTAAAACAAATAATTTGGGCAATTATTTGGAAGGTGTATGTATATATATCTTGTGAAGATATTTTTGGGATTAAATAATTTTGGAAATTTTTTTGGAATCTGATGATGTGGCGCATCTTTATTGATAGTTAAATAACCGACTATCAGTATTTACCCTTGGATGGTAATTGTTGTGATTGTTTGAAATTGAATGCTACACTTATTTTAAAATAAGCGCTCGCTATTCGGTTTAGCCGGGAGAGGACCTTTGTGTCGTATATCCCATTCCGAATATGTGATACGTCGTTATGGATAGCATTTGAAGACCGGTGTTGAAGACCGGGTATTTGTGAAAACGATAGGATGACCTATCGATTGTCTCTGCATCGTTAGCTACGGTATGGAGATTTCCTTTGTGATGGGAAATTTTATCGGGATTGTGAATACCCGGATTGCAAGGGCTTCTTTGGAAGTGCCTTCGGTTCTGTTCGAACCCGGAACAGACTGGTATGGTTACGTGTCTGACATTACATTTTGAGAATTAGAGCCGATTTCTTTCAAATACATTTCTGTTGGTGGCGGAAAATTTATTCTCTTAGCATAACACCCTTCTCTGAGACGTACGAGCTCAGAGGTTATGTAGTTGAAGGTTATCAGCGATATATTCCCAATCTGGTAATGTGACATGCTGAGTGCTGCTGTGTGATGATCATTGGTTGGTCATTTGTGATATGATCATTTGTTTGATCATTTATCTTTGTGATCATTGCTTTGGTCATCTGTTGACCCAAAGCATGGCTTTGTTGCACAAAGCGTAGCTTTGTGGACGAGACTTCGTCAGGACCTCACTCCTCGGAAATGGTCGAAACAGGAATATGCGGCAAGGTTATGAGGGTCGCTCCCTTTAGGGTATGTCATTTCCTTCTGGAAAAGGGTGGTATCATGGTATGGAGCCCAGATACTTACTCATGTTGATACACTATATCTATTACTGTGTGGTGTTGTTGGATCGAGCGCTCGGATAAAGGTCCTAAAGGACCGGGGGATGACATATTCGTGTAGTAGTTACCTAGTTACAGAGGTAACCCAGCCTTGTGTTGGCAGAGATCTAACCGTAACGTTAGTTCTCGGGACGTCCCGCCAGAGGCGATCCCATGTGGCAGTAGGAAGTTCCTTAGCCTGACCATTTGTTGGAAATCTATTCATCCAATACGTGCCTTGTACGGTTTTAGTTGTAGAACCTGCCATTTAACATGGCAGCTATAGTAGGCATAGCATCATGGTACCTATGCTGGCTAGGATTTATATTATACTTTCGAAATATTTTCCACTATGCACTAGTAATAATATCAAAGAATTTTTCTCGTAGTAAGCATGTTTGACTATCATAAGGAGAAATCTCCCCCATGTGTGCGTTTGCATTGTGTGTGTGCCGGGAGGCCTTATGGTAGTTTCATTTTCCAAAAAGCATTGCGGATTTCAAAATTTAAATTTTCTTGTTGCTTGTTTAAAGATAAACTGTTTTGAGTTCTCACACCAGTCCCATGACTGACCTGGAGTTTATTGTTCCTTTCCTAAACTCTGGGTGCCCACTATTTTCCACACGGGCAGTCTAGAGTTAGGTTATCAGGTTATTCTGGATTCGAGAGTTGCTGTGCAGATTTGGAGGCGAGCTTGGATAGCGTAGTCTATTATCTATTGTATATAGTATTCTTTCCGCTGATTTATTGTTGTACACTCTGATGATGTGATGTAATGTGATGTATGTGTAAAATGTATAGTTCTTTTGTTTTAATGATATTCATTTATCTATTATATGTTGTTCCGCTGCGATTGTGAGATTCTGATATTGTCTTCATATTTCTGTTGGTTGTTTCTGTTTCTTCTCTCTTTCTCTCTTCTTCTACCTCTTTCTTCTTCTTAAACCCTAACGGTTCGATTTTTCGGCAACGAAAAATCGCGATCGTTACAAAGTAGTCCGAGGTTATAATAATCCTAAATACTCATTCTAAACATCGGACTTAGAGCGTGATTGGTGACCAATCTAGGTTTTGTGCTCATCTAAGTGGTCTGGGGTTATTATTGTCCTAAATCGTCATCTCAGGCATCCGACTCAGAGCATGTCTAGGGACCATTCAGGATTCCGTACACGTGTAAGAAGTCTGAGGTTCTATTTCATCATTTATTTAAAGTCAGAGTAAAGGAATTGAAACTGACCCCAATCCATCCCGATCATGGGTTTTTCATCCAATGCATATCTCTGATCCATAACTTCATTATGCCCCTATTAATAGTGGACTTCTGGTTTCGACGTCTACTAGTATACATTCTTATTCTGATTTTCCACTTTGGCTCCAACATTGCCCGTTCCCGGCATTAAAGCTCATCCTAGACCCAAATCAATCGTGCCTCCAAGTCTCAGGGGCAATGTTTCAGTTTTCTTTTCTCTATCTCGAAATGCTCCTACACTGGTTTTTGGTCTTTTTTTATGAATTCTAACTACTGCGGTTGTTCATTGTTTTCCAATCTTTGGAAAAATCCATCTAGTAGTTCCTATTGTCTAGTCATTGGTCCATCTTACGTCTTCTTCATTATTTTCTCCATCTCTTCCTTAGGCATGTAGAAAGACTAATGAAAATTTGTTAACACCTCTTAGTTGCCCTAGGCTCTAGTAGACTTGCTCTGGTTTTAGATCTAGCATCAGGCTTTTCATCTTCTCCGAACCTCATATTCAAGCTTCTAACTCTCAGTTCTTAGTGAAAGTACCAAAATGTTAACCCAAAAAATGGATCAACACTCAGAAATGAAAGCACCAGTTCAAATAAACATAAAATAAAATGTAGAAAATAAATAATGACATGAAGAAGTTTTTATAGTGGTCCGACGTAATCTCCAATCTACGTCAACTTTAATCTTTTTATTATTCGTTGCTAATTGTTATCCTTCAGGTTACAACTAGTTTTCCCTTAGATCTAAGTTATAATGAATTTGAATTTGGAAGAGATAAGAAGTGAATAAGGTATTGATGATGCTCCAAGTCCAAGAGTGTTGATGGGGATTCAAGAGAGAGAAGATCCTTTTCTGGTAGCAGGTAGGTTGGTATTCATAGAGGAATTGGACAGCATAGAGTCAAAGGCCCACTATCAATGAAGTCAAAGAGATAGAGCGAAGTCACATCAGAAGTTCCAAACTAGCCCGAGTCAAATCCTTAATCCGTCGTCGAACTAAGGTCCTTAATTCGGGGCCAAATTTAGGTGCTTCGCCCAAATATGATGAAAATTTTACAAGTAATTCTTTTGCATTTTCTAAGCGCTTTTTCAATATGTCAAGTCATTCTAATTCCATCTCGATGTTCTCCTTAAACTCCGAATGAATTAAGGTCCTTAATTTGGGTGAATCTAATTGGTGGGGTCAAAGCGCTCCAAATTTTTTGTGTTTTTCTAATTGTACATGTCAAGTTTCAATTCATACCAACCTAAGACATTAATTCGGGGTTGATCTAAGGCCTTAATTCAGAGGGTTGATCTAAGGTCTCAATTTAGGGGTTGATTTAAGGCCTTAATCCGAGGGTGAATTAATGACTTAACCAATTTTTCAGTCAAATTACTTGAGCTCAATTCTCCAGTCTTTTTAAGTGTGCCTCCAGGTTTCCAATTTGTTTTGTTCTCATTTGAATCCTCTAAGTCTAGTTGAAATCTATTTTGCTAAAAAAAGGGTTAACACACACATAATCAGATTTGTCATAACATAAATAATTGTTATTTGTTATAATATAACATAGAATCATTTTTGTAGGGTAATTTGAAAGTGCAGAAATGCTTACAGCAAGAACATGATGGTAGTGCCTTTGATACAAATCCAAAATTTCACCTTCTGGTAGACTTTCAATGCTGCTACAAACTTTTTAGTCTTCTTCGACTCTTCAAAAATATTTGAACCTTTTCCACATAGCTTCTGTAATGATGCTACAAATTACTCATCTTGGCCTTTGCCTATATACAAATTTTGCCTATAACATTTCCTCTTGATGTTTCAGTTTTCTATTTTCTCGCTTAGAAGGTAATATACATTTTCAAATAGGGATCCAAGAGTACTTGGTACTAATTTGTGTTATAATTTATAGTAAATGTGTTTCCATGTATCATAGTTCGAACCCGGGTTTATTTTGTTTTTTCCTTATAAGCTTTATATTTGAAGTATACATGATAGGAAATTAGTTTCATTTTATTTACCAACCACCTTGGAGATTATGGGAGGATGGGCCAATAAGTTATATAATAAATTGAGACACTCTATTAAATGATGTTAAAATTTAATAAATTACAAAAAAGGCATATGTACAACAATTAAAACATGTATATAGATAGATAATATATTTAAAGTTAGATGTATGCCAATAAGTTTGAGGATAAGCCACTCGATGAATGTTCCCGAGACCCATGCAAAAGATACACCATTGCATATCATCAACTACAGCTGCGTTATAGCATTGTTATTTTAATGGTAGCAAAAAGGAAAAATGAAAATAAAGTATAATTAATTACAGTTATGAATCCATAAGCCTTTTTCCAACCTGATTCACAGTTGTAATACCACCTTTGAGATTCTTTGGTGTTGTTTTAGCTATGTATTTAGGCACTTGTTAAATCAAACCAAATTATAAGGCCATTGTATATAACTTGCATTAGTACTAAATAACAAAATGATGACTAACTATTGAAATAAATGTAACTCTACATGTTATAAAATCATGAAATTGACTAAGAAAGCTTGAATGACCATGATAACCTTTGAAATGGTAATAAAGACCAACATGTTCAAAATTTATTACAGCATTAATATTCAAATGGTAAGCATACTAAAATCATTTCCCATTCATTTTCATTATAATTACCAAGATTAGGACAAAGGTACAAAGTAAAAATACAAAAATATTATGATAAACCTCACAATGATCTTTATTGTTTAACTTACTCCAAGTTTCCCATAAATAGTATAATAGCAAATGATTGTAGTCCCACGAGGCTAATAGAAGAGGGTTGCAAAATATTTTACTCTATGAATTCTACGTAATAACATGGAACATTTAGATGTATGATCGATATGCTAGGTCAAATTGGTAGGCTTGAAAAAGCATATGATCCTATTAAAAGTGTGATGTTAAGTGATAAGAGAAATGCATTATGGGTCGTACTTGCTACTTGCAAATCTCCTCTTCCTACTTGCAAGCTTAAAAAACCTAAGGGTTGCGAGATGTTCAAGCAATAGACAAATGTTTGGCAAGTAAAATATGCAAACTCCTACCTATAACATCGTTGATACTCACCCATATGCACAAGCTAATAGCCTAATAATCTAAAGAATAATCACTAGATCACGATTGTTGCTCTGTTTCGGCTGGATGAATGACCCCATGCTATCTTTCAACTGCAATCAATAAGTTAATTTAATGGCCAGATCCTAACTATACATCATTGAATTTGAGTAGTCCCCCACTACCCCTACTTATGGCTACTTTGTAAGCTTCAACTGCAGCTACTCCCAACTTTATTCTACTATAGCAGCATCTAGTCCACGTAGTATACCGGCTTCAGCTCCCCCGCCTACTCTATCAATAATTGGCCAAGCGTCGTCTCATTTGTAATTAGGCTTCAAGCGAAGTTGCTCCAAAATCATATAGCAACCGTCATTCCTCAAATGGGCTTTTACCCAGCCCGATATTCATCAATTAATACTTCAAGCTCCTCTGTCCTAATTACTAATAATTACCCATGTAATAAGTAATTGCATGAACAAACCCAGGCTTCTTGCATATTAACACCAGATACCCAATAAGAGATGACCAAACCCCATAGCTTTATCTCAAAGCCGATTGACCTTCCACACCCATCAATTCACACCTACTTGTGTCATTTGGTACCACAGCCAACCCTTGTTTAGCCCACCATTACTAATGAGTCGTCCTCTATTTCGTTTGCCTCCATTACTACTAAGGTGGAACTTGGAAAGTGAATTAAAATTAAATGATAGTTTGTTTAAGTACCATTGTGGTCGCTAATCCTCCTCTTGAATTTGAAAGGTTATAGATTTTAAATTTAACTTCAACTGTTACAATATTTGAAGTAAATGTTTCTCTATATTCGTAACAGAATACAATATAGAAATAAAAGAAGTTTTAAATATATTTTAAAGTGTTATTTAACAGGTATTAAGTAAGGATTCTGATTTGTTTATTAGTTATTTATTTAGGATATGTTTAAAGTTATTTAATTATAGTATTAATGTTGTTTAAAGTTATTTAATTACATTATTAGTTAAGTTTAAAGTTATTTAGTTTTATTATTTATATTGTTTTAAGTTAATTAATTATATGTTTAAATTTAATTATTTAATTATTTTGATATTCATAGATAAGTAATTAATTCAATAAAGGTGTTTGTAATTAGCAAAGTTTCATAGAAGAAATTTTACTTAATAAAATGGATTTATGTAAAAGGAGATTTATAAATGATATTTTATAAAGGGGATTTATAAACGATATTTTATAAAGGAGTTTTATAAGTGATACTTGTAAAAGAGATTTAAAAATGGTAATTTATAAATAAAAGAATGGATTTATAAGTGATATTTTAAAAAAATAATGAAGACCGTGTTAAAATATATAATATTTATAAAAATATGTTTTGAATTTATTAAAGTATTTATAGAGGATTTTACAAAAGATTTATATAAAGAAGGTCATAAAGGGAGGTTTATAAAAGAGTTTTATTAATAGAAAAGAGTTTATAAATAGAAAGGAATTTTATAAATCATTTTCGATATCTATGAAAGAAGTTTTATAAATAAAATTGGATATTTATAAAAGGATTTGTAAATATGAAATGGCTTATAAGAAATGAATTTTACAGAAGTAATGATATTTTATTTTAGACAAATAATCCTTCTTAATTATGGTGGTATTGAAAACATTCTTTTCATACTTAGCATCGAAGGATGGTGGTTTGGTTTATAGTAATCAAGATTTAAATGATATTTGTTTTTGGCGCATTTAATTATGAATTTGGAAAAGAGAAAATATTCCTTAAGTTTTTTAATATACTTATATGTTGAGATAAGTATATGGATATATTTTCTAAGTATTGAAAGTAAATTTTTTTGTAATATACACACCGGTGAGATAAGTATATGAATTTTCTTCCAAGTATTAAAAGGAATATAAGAAGTTTGTGAAAAATATTTTTTTTGAAGGTATTTTGAATCAAATAATTTAAAAGAGATTTTATTAATGAAAGACTAATTAATAGAGGCTTAGTGGATACCACATGAGATTTAATCCATGTTTCATTTCTTGCTTATTTCATAGACAAATAACTGACTGTCAAATCTTGGCCAAAATATAACGCTAGAAATATCTAGGAGAAATGCAGGAGTTATATGGCACAGTTGTCTTCGACAAGGTTATATTGTGCGTATAAATCGTGTTTATTTATCCAAGGACAAATGATAAGGAAATCAATCTGCTTAAATAGTTAGGCGGTGATCTCTACTTTATGTATTGTCTGATTATTTCCAAAAGAACTGGAGTTGAGTTTATCGCAACTATCGATTTGGTTTTGGAGAAATCAATAAGCGAGGAGTGTACTTATATGAGATGACTCAAAACTGTAACCACTCCAAAATCATTTGCACGTTCTATGCTTTTAAAGAGATTCAAGGGGTTTGAGATAATGAAAATTGAGATTAGAATTCTTTAAAGTGCAGAGCTACTTACTACTAATCCTAAGGGGAATTTCAAAATGGATGTAGTATATGTAGTTCTTTCGATTTGTTCATATCTTGAACAGCTTTTATGGATTAATACTAGCATTGCATTATTGCTTACAGTGTTAGCATTCCATGTAGGAATTGCTTGGAGAAAAAGGTAAAAGCGTAACCTCACAAGTCTCAAAATACAGTAATGGATAAAAAGGGGACTCTCGCAAAGCTATGTGGTTAGCTACCATTAGGAGCATCATTCCTCAATTTGGATTCAATGTTACTGATTTTGATGCGTGCATGGGGTGACCATGGGACAATGTTTTGCAGCTTGGTGCCTAAGGGATGAAATAAACTAGTATGTCATGTTAAAGAGGCAGCCAGCTCTATGTTCACAGGGGTCGATAGCTTTGACCTTAGGTACATTTTATCTAAAGGTGTACTATATGGAAGGTAGTCCCTTACCTTGCCATGTTGAAATCCAAGCTCCAATACGAGCCCTTACGGACTTAGTTGTATAACTATTATGCTAGAATGTAATTAATATAACTATTTCAGCTATAATTAATATTTATTTTGAACTTAGACATTATTATAATATCATTAGATTTTCTAATAAAATGGTTTGGTTATCGTAAGGTAAAAAACCATCTATGTTTATATGTGACATTGTCTTACTAGATACCTTTATTTTTGAAAGGGTTTTTATAATATTAAAACAATCTATATGATTATGTTTCTCACGTTGGTTTTACCAGACTGAACTGGGCATTATTTTCTTATAATGCTCGGGTCAGCCCGAGCATATTTTCCAAAATTAGCTGGACATTTCGGGGCTTCAGGGAACGAGCTAGATCCTCCAAGACATATTCTCATATTTTATCTTCTTTTGTTTTGTTTATTGTTTGTATTTATCAATAATTGTATAGATGGGCTGATATAATTTCCTAGACCAATGATAGGCTATTTGCTTTGATAAAAGTATGTATATTAAAGTTCTTTTCTCTTTGTAAAGATCTATTACATATTATATATTACTCGTCTCGATATGAGATTCAGTTCGTTCTTCTCTTTCACCCCTAACGATTTGTCTTTCCGATACTTGGATGCTTGGTATGTGAATATCGTGGATGTATTAGTATTGATTTCTAAGGGTCGAAAAAGTAGGTCATTATAGATCATTCCTAGGTAAGGCCGTGAGCATTCAAGAGTAAGGTGGTGGATTGATGGTTGTTTGGTTGAGGTAGGAAGTGGTTGCATAGTAGAGGTTTGACTGTGGTTGTTAGCTTGTTGGTGGGTGAGCTAACTCACCATTCAAATAGTATGTGAAGTGTATACATGCTTCTGTTTATTATAGTATTTGTTTGACTATATATTGTTGCTTATTCTCTACCGATTCTAAACAAATGGCATATGTAATTTGTGTCTTTGGACTTGTATGACTTTCTATGACTTATTACGTATCCTCAAAATAAAGCATATAGAATTTGATTGGCTTTGATTTGCATCAGACTTGAAATGGAAGTGGTTTTATAGCGATGATCGCTATTGAAGCACTTAAGAAGTGCCTTGCGTTTGACTTTTTTTATATAATTTTGTCGAGAGATCCTTAGAGGTTTCTCACTATGGTTTTGATGTATTACATATGTGTGTTATTGTAAAAAATAGGATGCTAAAAAGTTTGTCAGCATATCAAAAAAGGACAAAGTTGTTGAATAAACAAAACTGCTCCAAGTTGTAGTCATTTATAATAGTCATCTATAGCACGTTAAAAATGCTAGCTTTGCTTTGAGCTTCTTTTTTAGCATTCTGGAAATGCTGTATTTTCTATTTGAGACTTTAAATTGCTTTGAAATTACTTTAAACTTAAGTATTTTGCTTCAATCCTTTTAGTAGTCTTTTCTAACTTATATTAGAGTAATATGATTTTTTAAAAGTGGTTCGAAATTTTTATATGTTTTTAATAATTAATTATGAATTATTAAAGTAAAAGGTTTATTTTTATAAATAAGAAAACATGGTTTTTTAATAGTTTCAAATAAATTAGAAAATAAGTATTTTTAAGTAATATTTTAAACGAATGTTTTAACAACGATTATAAGGAAAATACGTTGGCTTTATAGTAAACAATGTTTAAGCAACATTTTTTAACCCTTTTTTATATACTTAGTAATATAATTAGATCTTTAAAAGAATGTTTTAAATGCAATTATAAGTAAGATGTTTTGGATTTGCAGTGATAAATGTTTAAGTAACAATTGTCTATAACCCATGTAATATATTTATATCTTTATAAATGGATATTTTAAAGATAATGACAAGTATGGAATGATTTGGAAAATGGTTATATATAGTAAAGACTTAACTTATAAAAGAAAAGGTGTTTATAGTAACAATGTTTGAGTAATTTTTTTTGATCTCTTTGGTTATATTTTAAAGTAAGAAATCTTGTTAATGATTTATGAATATACTTATACCATTTGGGATAAGTATACGAATACTTTTTAAAGTATTGAAAGAGTATAAATGAATATTGAAATAATAATATACATGAATACATATTTTGTAAAGGTATTCTAAATACACACACCCACACGCACAAGTATTTACAAAGAGGATTTAATTAATAAAAGGATTAATTAAATAAAAAGGGATTAGGAGTTGCTTAATAACTTAATCATGCTTTGCATGTCTTAATCGTGCTTTGTGTGTTTACTTGTTTTGAAAAGTATTTGGTCATATACTTAGCATTAAATGCCCAAAAAGTAGATTTATTCTATCTATAAGAGTTAAGAATGATGTTTGAGTTGGGTTAAGAGGCAACCGTTCCCTAACCTACCAGCTTCACTTTTGACCGAATGATAGTATAAATTGAGAGAGTTAAAAATGTGATAAGTATAAAGACATGGTTTCCATATAAGATTGTCTATTTTGTAATTGATAGTCGGTTAGTCGACAATCTAAATTAACCAAATTAACTTTGGAAGTATATGTAAGCATCATGTGTTGATATAGTTTGAGATCCCATATGGAGGACTCATTTATATGAATCGTTTCTTGCATTAAGAATGTATATATACGAGATCCCAAGAGGAGGACTCCTTTATATCATTTATTTACTTTTCGAACAACCAGAGTTGAGTTAACCAGGAGTTCATCGATTTGGTTTTGAAGGGATCGGGATTAGATTGGTGTTTTACTTACCAAAAACCACTTCAAAACCAATATAAATGTTCTGTGTATTTGAAGCGGTAGAGAAGCGAAATATTATTGTTTGCACTATCTATCCTAAAGTTAAGTCCAAAGAAGAGATCAACATTAACATTTTAGACTAATACTATAGTGTGGAGCTATCTATCCTAAGGTTAAGTCCAAGAGAGAGGTCAACATTAGCATTCATCAGATGACTTATGCTAGGATCCCTATAGAGATTCATGGACTATTTGAGATGCTGGAATTTAGATGAACGTTTGAGATCAGTTTGAGTGATGAAGACTTAGTGTTGAGATGCTGATGTGACTTCACCATTGATAATGGTAGAATACAGAATAGGGGCATCACCTGGAGTTTAGCTAACCCACAACGAGGTACATCGACTCCAATATCCAGAGATGCTTTCGATTGTTGCACGAGGGAGTTGTTGGTTTTTGGTATTACATGTTCGGACGTGGATCGACTATATTTTCCTTTGTTACATATTTTATCTAGAGATATATGTGGTTTCGTAATGTATTTTCTGACCCTTATGCAAGAGACTAAATTTGGCTTGATCGAAGAGACCTCCATAGAAATCCATTATGCATATGTACCTTAGCACTAGAGATCTGTCTTTCCGGCACTTCGGTGCTCGGCATACGAATATAGTGGATGTATTAATATCGACATTTGTAGGTCGAAAAGGTGGGTTGTTACAATTTTTTAATTATTTATCAGTTTACTAGCACTAGAGATGGAAACGCTATGAATGAATGCTATAAATATCCTACTTTCTTATAGTAGAAGTAAATGGACCCGTTTTGGTATAACTAGATTTTCAATTGCATACATTTATATGTATCAATTTAAAGGGTTCATTAACTATTTTGTTGCTTTTACTGAATAAGTGCTTACACTTAATCCTTGAGGTATAATTCACTACTATCATATTACTCAAAAGTATATGATTTAAAGAATTATTCCTTTAAGATACGGCTTAGTCCATAATCGTAAATTAATAGTTATACTTTTAGATACCTTTGTTTCGCATTGCTATGTAACAATTATTCTAGATTGAATTTACAATGAATATTCATAAAAAATAAAAATATACATATATTTGCGGCCAATACTGAAATCATTTATTATTTCGTAAATAACACTTGATATATGTGTGGAACATCTTCAATATCTTGTTGCACCCGGTAATAAGTGTTGTATGGTTTAAAACTCGTAGAATACAGTACAAGTCTCATGCAAATAAATATTTAAATGACCAAGATGCGAATATTTAGTAGTTCTATAATTGGGCTCTTGAATTGCCAACATGTCTAAAGAATTTATTAGTAAGTATATTTTATACTTTTGTATTAGTTTTATTTAGTTTATCTGTATATTTCAACTGATAAATTTTTTATAAACTATATTGGTTGCACAAATTTATTGAACTTGTTTATTTTAATTTCTATAGCATGTAGGATCGATTTTATCCTAGAGGGGGGTGAATAGGGTGACATTATTAATTATAAAAATTTATTGTGAAATTTTATATAATTTCAACACAGATAATAGTCAGCAGCATAGATAATAGCATAATAATAAAAATGCAGAAATAGAACAACACAGAATTTACCCAGCTTTGGAAAAACCCAGCCTACGTGCTGCCTCTAAGGTTTCTACTAGAAATTAAGCAGTCAAACGCTTACACATGTAAACTCGTGACACCCGCTATCGACTAGCCTTAACTCTACACTCAAAACCCTACCACAACTCAACCACTGAGTTGCAAATTCTCAAACTATACCACCATAGTTCGTCCCTTAGTCACACGGCTAGAATTTACACAATTTTAAAAGAGAAAAATACAAAATTTAAAACAATTTAAATAACAAACACCCTAATTTAAAATATTAAGGCTCAAATTAAAACATGGTCGGCTCAAAACGTTTAAGTGATAAAATTTATCGTCCTTTTTCCTTTTATTCCTTCGGCCCGGCTTCTTTCCTTAAAAAATGGTGCTCGTTCTCGTTCCTCTTTGCTCTAAAATTGGGGCTTTGTGGCACCGCTTCAATTTGTCGATGATGCTTCGAATATTTTCCACTATCAGTGATTGCCTACGGTTGCCTCAATTAGGTCGAGTTCGATTGTCAAAAACGGTATGTGATTTTTTTTTCCTTTTTCGATATTGATTCTGCTCGACCTTTGATTCGAGTTACTAAATTGATTCTTCTCCGTTGTTCTTCAACTCAAAACATTTAGGCCGATGATGGATTAGGGTTTATGTAGGATTTGAATTCCTATTTCTTCGTTCGAATTTATTATTTGAACTCGTCTGATGATTTTTCTTGGCCACTTGATTTTGCTTGAACGATGAGATGATTTCTGATTTCTTGAATTTCGTATACTTCGTTGCTTGGTTCGCATGGCTTTGAATTGCCTTGCTCACCATGATTTCGAATTCTTTTTGACTTTAGCCTTTGTGGTTGAACTTGCTACTATTGGTTTCTGACATGTTCAAAATTTTGTTTTCTACATCAACTTGTTTTTCAACACCAGGCTTTGATTTGTATTAGTTCAAACTTGCCATGGTTTTGATTTTTGCATTGGGACTTCGGTTTTTGCTTTGAATTATTTCTCTGTAAATTGAATTCGGCCAGTGACTTTGGAAAATATTTGATATTTATGTATTTGTGTGTTCATGCCTGTGACCATTCATGTTGTTTGCATTGGGTTAATGTCATGTTGAACTTTTCTTTATAGACTTTGATTTTGACCTGCTGTTCCATGGCTTCGGCATTGGTTGAGTTCATCGTGGTAGCTTCTATTGTCTGGTGGCATGGTTACAGTATTAATTCCGTTTACATATGTTCTGCCTATCTATGTGTACATGTGTTTGTATTGACTTCATGTAGTCTTCACTTTGATTCCATGTTGATAGTATGTATGAGGTCTGATATACTTGAGTTTGATTTGTTGTAGTCGAGTTGCTTCACCATTGACTGTTGCATTGCTCCATGTATTCATGTAGTCTGGTTTGGCATGATCATCTCTGTTTTGCTCGAGTCTTGATTCTACTTGTTGTTCACTAGAGTCAGTGGTTCATCACCGTTGTATTGATATTGCTTTGTATTTATTTCCCTGTCAGATATCATCATGCAGTCTTCATTGTGACTGTGCACTGAATCTTGAAGTTTGCATGAATCTATGTTGAGTTGAGCCACTTGGTTGAACATGTACACTTAGTTGGTTCATCAGTGTTTGATCATTCATGTTGTTCATGCTGTCAGGATTAGTGCAGCATGCATTTTAGCAGGGCATGTGTTTTCTTGGGTTAGTTTGCGTACTTGAGTCATGTGCATGTTGCCACCATTGTTGTATGTGTCTGGTTCAGTCTTCATTGATTCTGACTTGGAGTATTTTGTTGCCAGTCTTGTGTTCTTCATGGCTTACCTGAATTTTGCTTCACTTGATGCATTTATCGACTGGTTCGATATTGACTTCATTGTTGTTTTATTGTGTTCATGTGCACTTGCTTCCATGTAACTTTGTAGAGTCTGGTTGCATTCTGGTTTCTTTTGCCTTGGCTCTAGTTACATGTGCACCACTTTGCACTGTCTACTGCCTGGTCGACCATTGCAATTCACTAGTCTTGGACCTTTTTGTTGTGTGTATTTGTATGTAGCTTGTTTTCTTGATGCACTCTTGTTCATGGGTTGATTTTGATCTGTTCGGTTGTCACTGTGTAGTTGCTGCATTGCTTGTTTCATGTACAATCTGGTTAACGCCTATATTTTGTTTCATATGACATTTGAAATGTTGTAAGTGCATTTGTATTTAAGTGGCAGCTTCTGGTTTTCTTGAGTCTGATTTCAAGACACGTTTCATGTGTACATCACTGAACTTTTTGGTCAAGGCTTGTTTTAGTTATTTTGACCATTTTCATCAACTTGCACCTGTGTTGAATCCAGCTTATAGCTCGGGTTTGACCTTGTGCTCGTGTTGTGACTTTATTTGTATTGCACTTGAGTTGAACCCTGCCTTTCATTTGGGTTTGACTTGTGCTCACCTGTCCCTGTAGTTTTATCAAGTGTATATCGGTGTGCACGGCCTTGTGGCTTGTACAGTGATCCACTGTGCCTGTCACAAGCTATTCATGTATGATGAATTCAAATTTAAATGACGACGAACAACCTAAATAACCGAGGCAAATAATATTTTCAAAATTACATTTTATTTATACTGCAAAAATATTTTATTTTCAACTTTACTACGTCAATGTATATTTTTGCAGATTGCTCAGATGTTGGATTCGATGTGGAATATAGTTGAAGAAAATACGAGTGAATGAGTGAAATGTAGTGAGGCGCATATGTAAATGATAATTATGATGTAACCGAAATTGTATTGTCAACGAATTTGTATATATATAGTGAGAGCTCAAATTTGTACTATTCGAAATTGTAATAAATATTTGTTTGAATAAAATATCTATTTGAATTTAAATTCTGTGTTATTTATTTTATTCAGCAAATATTTATTTAATTATGTGAAAAATAAAATAGTACATTAACGAATACATTTAAATATATATATATATATATATGTTTATTATCATCAAACAAAAATCATATACTCGCATATTGAACAATCCCCCTTTTGATGATAACAAACATATATTTAAGATTTTAAATTTATTAAATGTATTTGATTATTCAATTTGCTCCCCCTATTTGAATGCTCCCTCTCTACACAAAGCTCCCCCTTCATATATGCATGTAAATAAAAATATGCAAATAAGCCTAGATGCAAATAGAAAATATTTGACTTTTATTTGCCAAAATCTTAACTTTTCTCTCTCCCTTTTGTTATCAGCAAAAGAGTAATAATATTAGAGAAATAGAGATAAAGTGATAGACATTAAACAACATTAAAACTTAATTAAATATAAATGTTAAATTTCAATAAAAAATCGAACAAAAATCATAAATACTCTGTTTGAAGAATATTCCACATTAGAATGATAAGGATGATGTCATCATATAAAACCATATAGTTGTGTCTATTTGTGGTATATTTATATCAGGAATTTGAACATCTACTAACCATGCATAACTGTTAGGACTTTTAAATGAGATTAGTAGCATTCCAATTTTTTTATAAAAAAAATGAATGCAAGTATCTTCTAACCACACATAACCGTGAGGACTTTTAAATGGGATTAGAATCAACTTATCTATTTAGTAAATCAATTTTGATATGCGTTCCATACTTGCATAACCGTGGGGACTTGTAACGACCCGTATTTTTAGCTATTTTAATTAGAAAATTTAAGGTGATTATTGAAGGAAAATGATTATTAATGTAATTTGTTGAATAATTTAATATTTGAAATTATTTGAATAATTGGATAACGGGTTTAATATGATTAAAAATGATTTGTAAAATTCTATTTTATCATATTAAAGTTAGAATGATGTTGTAGAACTTTTAAAATCGAATTAAAAGTAAATTTGTGAAAATTGAATATTTTAATATTTAATTGACGAGTTAAAATAGCCATTTTTCAAACAGTCTCGGATTTCGACGAAACTTGTTTCATCGGATCCGTAATAGTAAATTATGGTAGGATTTCAATTTTCGTAGCAATTGGACTTGTCGTTTGGCCGTGCGAGCTTGAAACGCATAGAAATTTAATTTCGAATTTAATTAAAATAATCGACTTCGAAAAGCTATCTTCCAGATATGATCGAATTAGGCCTTGAAACTAGTTCCATTGCGTCCGGAATGGGGGTAAAACCTTATAAACGCCTGGTGGCACGTCTCGATTGGAGTTCGGATGATTTTGGACCTACCTATATAAATACGCACGCAAACCGAGACAGTTTTATTATTATTTTAATCCAGAAACCCTAATTCTAAATCATGGCCGCCACCTATTCCATGGCCAGAAATTGCCGATCTTCTTTCCTTAATATCTCTCAATCCGTTCGACGAAATCGAAAAATTCCAAGAGCAAAAGTGTAAATCTCGACGAGCTCTTCAAATCCATACGGTTGATGTATGCTAATTTTTCATGGATTCATCCAGATCTGACTTGGAAGTGTGTACGTATTTCCTTGGATTGCGTGCAAACAACGGCGAATGACGGGATGAAACTTGGCGCGTAGGTGGCTCTGGTGAAGGGCTTCGTGGTGGCGCTAGCTGATCGTTCTGGAAGTCGACGAGGTGGTCGTGAAAATTGCTTGAAGATCGGCGGCTAATGGGTTTGCATACGTGAATTTCATGTTGGGGAAGAAGCGCCGGAATCGCGGAGATGAGAGCTGCGCTGCAGTGCAGATCTGAAAGTGTTTGGAGCTCATTAAAATTTTATATTAAATCGAACGTCGTTCGATTTGATTTAAAATCGTAAAATCAAGGTGAGTGTTTTATAACGCTCACAACGTACTGAATATCTTTATACTAGTTAAATTTGACATTATGCATAGTTATGATTTTTATTTGTTGTTGTTTGATAAAATTTAATTATCATATTGATTGTCATTTGAATTCACCGTTAAAAAAATTAAATTGACAGTTAAATTTAAATTAAAATTGAATTGCAATTAAATTACCTGACATTGATAAATATGAAATTGCCGTGAATTGTATTGCCTATTGGATGATGTATTTCGATGGATGTTATTGGTTGATATTTAAATGTTTGGATGTTTATTTGTTTATATATATCCTGCTATGCATACATATGACACTGTGATTGATTTAAATGATATATTCATCCCTGACATTTAATTGTAATAACTAATCACTTGGCCATAGGTTAGAAAATTATATACGGACACCGAGTTGGATAAATTAAATGATTTTAAAAGTTGTTTTGAAATTATTTACATGAATTGATTTTAAGAATAAAATCCAATTTATGGAAATTGAATTATTTTGAATTGGAGCTCGAAATGTTAGAATTTAAACTTGGTAAACGAAATTATTAAATAAAATCGAAGTTTAGATTTAAATTGAAAATTGAAATACGGTGTAAATTTTTGAAAGTTGATTTGTTTTAAAAGATTGGACTTTTAATCGAACTCTGAATATTTCTAAGAAAATTGATATGAAATGATATTTCAAGTTTGAGTTTGGAATTGAAAATTTATTTGAAATTTAGATTTAAATTAATTTGGAATTGAATTGAAATTTAAAGAAATTTGTGAATTGAAATCGAAATTTACGTGGAATAGAAATTTATTCAAGTTGAAATTGGAATAAATTGATTAAATCGAAATGGAATTTGTATTTGATTTGGATAGGAAATTTGGGAAGTTGACCGGTTTGACTTTGGAATTATTAATCAAATAATTTTTGATTTTTTCCAAACTATTTTATATATAAACCATTTTATATTCAAATTAATTTCGATTAAACTATTTAAATATTTTCTATTAAACTATTTTGAATTATTTAACTATTTTAAACTATTTAAACTATTTTCTTAAATTCAAACTGGTTAAAGAGACGGAAATGTTTATATTTAAACCTTTGGTTTAAATACGAACTAGGTTAAAGTAGAGATTATAACCTAAATTGAATTCGAATCAAATTTTGAAGTAAAATTGATTTATCGGACAAAATTGATAATTTTGAATATATGATGATTTTGAAATGGATTTGATTTTAAAGCGAATATGATATTTTGTTATCAATCATGAATCAATTTGAAATATAAAAGAGCCATCAGTGTAATAATACGTAGTTATTAAAGAGACCGGGATTGGATATGGACATACTCTCTGTCGATACCGAAAACCACTTTAATAACTATTATACGCGGAGTGTTGATCCAGAATGAAGTGGATGGTTTGGTGAACGCGTTGACTGAAGAAAGAGAACGATATTGGATGACCCCTGACATGACTAAAACAGGAGCCGCGCCGGGCCATTGAGGTTCACCACCTCTAGCGGACACACTTCTTCGATACCATATCTATTACATTTGTGATTTGATTTGGGTGCACCCCTTGATTTGGGAGTGTTGTTTCGCGGTGTTGAGGTAGTAGCTGCTATGCTCAACATCAGTCCGGATCACGCAACTACTAGTATCCTAGTTGGTATCGCCTCATGTACCTTGTCATACTGATTATCCTATTCGCGACCACTACGTTTTGGTTTGTACCTTGAGTATATGGATTGCCCTCTGGCGACTTCCGGTTTTGGGGAAACTACGGTCTTGTATATGCTTTTGGGAATATAAAATGTGTTAAGGGGGATTATAGTAACGCCTTAACGCTATTTTGATACTTTATATTACTGATAGACATTATCTACTTAGCGTACATTACTACCTAGTAGATAGTTTAACGGATGCTTGAAAGGTGGAAAATCCCGTAACATCTCTTAAGTTTTTGCACGCACGTTGACACTGGATATGAGATGTCAAACCCCGTAAACATCTTTGACGCCGTCACACTCATATTTATTTACGATTGATTTAACTTTCATATGGATATTTTAGTCCTGACTCGAGTGTTTTGTCTTTTCATTACGCTCGGGTCAGTCCTGAGTTTTCAGATTTTTGAAGATCTATTCTGGAGGACGAAGACGAAGATTTGGTATACTATTACTATTATTATATGTGCATCATGTTGTCTGCTGCATTATTTATTTGTTCTGTTGTATATGTATAACTCTGATAAATGTTGTATAAATAATTGTCTAAGTATAGTAAACAGCTTCATGAACTGTTTATTTGACTATTATATTTTATCGTTCCGCTGCGAGATTCTGTGTTGTTTCATTTCCTTTATTTCTTTTCTTTTCTTAATTACCCCAATAACCATCTGCTTTTTTTAATGGTTTGGAACCGGCATTTGTATTTGATCGTCGGTTTAAACTGTCCAAAAAGGCGGGTCGTTACAGGACTTTTAAATGAGTATGGAAGCACATAATCAAAAATTCCAAGTAATTTACCCATGCATAACCATGAGAACTTTTAAATGAGAGTGAATACTTTGGATCTATTTTTTAAAAAATAAAATAAAATGAAAAAACGAATGATTTCCTATTTAAAATACCACATATTGACAAACTATATCAAATTTTGATGAGCGATGGTGGATACAAATATGATAGAAATAAATATGGTCAAGGAATTTTTACCAACAAAAAGTTTTTATAACTCTTGTTCAAATTTCTAAAGAAGTTTATTAAATATACCGTCTTAAGTCATAATATATGATTAATATCAACACTCACCACTTTTTCAATCACTATTTATCTTTTTGATAATTAGTAGGGATTCAGATTAGTCAATGTAATTATTTAAAATCAAATCCAAAAATAATTATAAAATCAAATTTTCCAATAATGACTAATATGAAACAAGGTCAACAAAAATGATTTTCTAGAAGGGTTTTATAAGAAAATTTCTGCTATTTGAAAATTATTTGAAATGAAAAAAAATATGCAGATATTTTCTTTGAAAAACGATGCAATTACTGAATGTCTCAACATAAATCATGTTTCACTAGTAATTTTTCTATCAACTAGATTGCCATTGTAATCTGCAACGAATTTTTCTTTCACTCGAGATTATCATTAGTTAAATTTGATAGGCCAGACCGTGAAGTGTGCATCAAAATATCTTAAAATCAATTTTAACAGTTTTTAAATGAATTTCTCTTGAATTTGAATTTGAGCCCTGTATACAAGAAAATTCAAAATGCACTGTCAAGTTAAATATATCCACATGTATCTAGAGCGGTCAAAAATCAACATTTTTCCATAAATCTGTTTCAAAAATAAGAACAAGTCAAATTAGAATATATCAAATAAGAATAAGTCAAAATCAAAATCATCATTTAATTCGTCATTACATTACTGGCTGATTTAATTCAGATTACGGTGCAGATTATCACATTTAATATGTCGTTCAAAATAAACTGTTACCTTTTTTACCTTTACGATAATTTTTCATCATTGTGATTCTGTCACCTTTGTACTAGGCTAAGAAAATTTGCTTTATCGTCCGTTGTGTTTCTGGAACAGCCAGAATCCAAATAACACTATTGTTGTTCCTTAGCCTACCACCACACGTACACTTTAAAAGGTTTTTGTGACCTATTTGTTTTTATAGGTCCACGGTTGTTAGTGGCAAAATATTTTGAAAATAATTTTATGGAGATCCAAAACTATTTATATATGTTCCTTTCGGCACCCAGATTTTTTTTAACTTTGAGGGATTTTAAATTTGTGCCTTTTAGAAACCAAATTAGAATTGTTTTCACTTGCTTGGGTCTATACCAACAAATATTGTGATTGTGTCCAAAATTTCCACAAATTGTGCACTTGAATTTGACTTGATTAATTTTATTTCTAACATTTTCAGATTGATTATATCCAAGTCCTTGTCTAACTATACTAACAGTTTGTTTCCCTAATAGCATATTCAACGATCTTTCACCTTTGGAAAATTTTCCTAAAGTCATTGACAGTTGTTGGACTTGTGTTTTGAGAGATTCATTTTCGTTTAATAATTGTTTGCACTTTTTAATAGAATTTTCTCTTCTAGTATTTTCGCTTTCTTTCAAAATCAGAACTTCATTTTCAAGCGATTTAATTTTAGTTTCTGATATTTTAATTTCTTCTTCAAATGTTGGCCACTTATCGCACTTAGGGATCCTACTTTGATAGTTTTTAACTAATTGGTCAAGTTGTTTATTTGATTCTATCAAAGTATCTTTTTGTGATTCAATTTTAGTGTATTTATCCTTAAGTCTTCAAACAACCATTTATTTTGTGGAAATATATAAGTAGTTGTGAGTGAGAAAGTTTTGATACCTCGATTGGCTCGTCATCGTCGCTATCAGTTATATCACCTTGAAGGCATAGATCTACCTTTTCACTCTCACTGCAAGTGCTTTTATAATCATCATCACTTTTATTCCACGTAGCTACAAAATTTCTCCTTTTTGATTACTTTTCTTCGCCATGTCGATTTCGAGGACAATTGGGCTTGATGTGTCCGAGTTTGTTGTACGTGTGACAAATGATTTGTTGCTCTTCTGGGTTATCTAGAACTTTGACTATTCTACCTTTTAATTTTTGATTTGGAGCTGAATTTCCGTATTTGCGGTTCCACTTCTTGAATCTCTTCATTAATAGTGCCAGCTCTGCTGCTCCATCGTCGTCGTCGTCGTCATCACTTTTAGTTGTTCCTTTTAGAGCTATTGATTTCTTTCGAGTATCTCCTCCTTCATGCTGTTCTTTGAATTTCATTTCTAACTCATAAGTGGTGAGATTTCCGATGAGTTCTTCAACTTTGATTTGTTTTAAATCTTTCGATTCTTGAATGGCAGTCACTTTTTCTTTAAAACTTCATGGAAGGACTAGGAGGACTTTTCTGATTATTTTCAATTCCGTGTATGATTTTTCGAGAGCTTTTGATTTGTATACGATGTTGGAAAGCCGTCCGTACATCTCTTTAACATTTTCTTCCTTGGCCATTGTAAAATTCTCGCATTCGCTACTCAACATGGAAAGGCGTGATTCCTTGACTTGAGATGTTCCTTCGTGAGTCACTTCTAGTGTGTGCCATATTTTCTACGTAGTTAGACAATGTGAGACATGATTAAATTCAATACGATCCAATGAACAAATAATAGAATTCATAGCTTTAGCATTAGCATATGTAACTTATTTTCTAGAACTGTCCATTGATTAAATGGTTTTTCAATTTCTTGATTATTCACAACTATAATGGGTGCTCTATAACCTGTCCCAACTATATTCCAAGCATCAATGGTTTTTAGAAAGATTTTCATTCTATTTTTCAAGTAAGCATATTCACCATTGAACATTGGTGGTCTAACTATAGACCGACCCTCAACAAAAGCAGTATTGAAAGAAGCCATTTTAAAAATTCAAAATTTTAAAACAAAAATTGGTTTTTGAAAAATCAAATTTTTAAAACAAAATTGGCTTTTGTACCTAGCTCTGATACCACTTGTAGGATCGATTTCACCCTAGAGGGGGGTGAATAGGGTGATACTATTAACTATGAAAAAAATTTGTGGAAGTTTATATAATTTCAACACAGATAATAGTTAGCAGAACAGATAATAGCAGAATAACAAAAATACAGAAATAGAACAACATAGAATTTACCCAGCTTTGGCAAAACCTTTCCTACGTGCTGCCCCTAAGGTTTCTACTAGAAATTAAGCAGTCAGATGCTTACACACGTAAACTCATGACACCCGCTATCAACTAGCCTTAACTCTACGCTCAAAACCCTGCCACAACTCAGCCACTGAGTTACGAATTCTCGAACTACACCACCGTAGTTTGTCCCCTAGTCACACGAGTAGAATTTACACAATTTTAAAAAAGAAAAATACAAATTTAAAACAATTTAAATAACAAAAACCGTAATATAAAATATTAAGGCTCAAATAAAAGCAAGGCCAACCCAAAACGTCTAAGTGATAAAATAGATCGTCCCTTTCCTTTTACTCCTTCAGCCCGGCTTCTTTCCTTAAAAAAATGGTGCTCATTCTCGTTCCTCTTTACTCTGAAATTAGGGCTTTGTGGCGCCGCTTCAATTTGTCGATGATGCTTCGAATATTTTCCTCTATCAGTGATTGCCTGCGGCTACCTCAATTGGGTCGAGTTCGATTGTCAAAAATGGTATGCGATTTTTTTCCTTTTTCGATATTGATTCTGTTCGACCTTTGATTCGAGTTACTGAATTCATTCTTCTCTGTTGTTCTTCAACTCGAATCATTTAGGTCGATGATGTATTAAGGTTTATATAGGATTTGAATTCCTATTTCTTCGTTTGAATTTATTATTTGATTTCGTTTGATGATTTTTCTCGGCCACTTGATTTTGTTTGAACGATGAGATGATTTTCTGACTTCTTCAATTTCGTATACTTCGTTACTTGATTCGCACGGCTTTGAATTGCCTCGCTCACCAAGGTTTCGAATTCTTTTTGACTTCGGCCTTCGTGGTTGAACCTGCTACTGTTGGTTTCTGACTTGTTCCAATTTTTGTTTTCTGCTTCAACTTGTTTTTCAACATTAGGCTTTGATTTGTATTAGTTCAAACTTGCCATGGTTTTGATTTTTGCCTTTGGGACTTCGGTTGTTGCTTTGAATTATTTCTCTGTAAATTGAATTCGGCCAGTGACATTTGAAATGTTGTAAGTGCGTTTGTATTTAAGTGGCAGCCTTTGGTTTTCTTGAGTCCGATTTCAAGACTGGTTTCATTTGTACATCACTGAAATTTTTGGTCGAGGCTTGTTTTAGTTGTTTTGACCATTTTCATGAACTTGCACATGTGTTAAATCCAGCTAATAGCTCGGTTTTGACCTTGTGCTCGTGTCATGACTTTATTTGTATTGCACTTGAGTTGAACCTGGCTTTTCATTTGGGTTTGACCTGTGCTCACCTGTCCCTGTAGTTTTATCAAGTGTATATCGGTGTGCACGGCCTTGTGGCTTGTACAGTGATCCACTGTGCATGTCACAAGCTGTTCGTGTATGATGAATTCAAATTTAAATGATGGCGAACAACCCAAATAACCGAGGCAAATAATATTTTCAAAATTACATTTTATTTTATACTGCAAAAATATTTTATTTTCAATTTTACTATGTCAATGTATATTTATGCAGATTGCTCATATGTTGGATTCGATGTGGAATATAGTTGAAGAAAATACGAGTGAATGAGTGAAATGTAGTGAGGTGCATATGTAATGATAATTGTGATGTAGCCGAAATTGTATTGTCAATGAATTTGTATATATATAGTGAGAGCTCAAATTTGTACTATTCAAAATTGTAATAAATATTTGTTTGAATAAAATATCTATTTGAATTTAAATTCTGTGTTATTTATTTTATTCATCAAATATTTATTTAATTATGTGAAAAATAAAATGGTACATTAACAGATACATTTAAATATATATATATATATATATATCTGTGTGTGTGTGTGTGTTTATTATCATCAAACAAAAATCATATACCCGCATATTCAACAATCCCCCCTTTTGATGATAACAAACATATATTTAAGATTTTGAATTTATTAAATGCATTTGATTATTCAATTTGCTCTCCCTATTTGAATGCTCCCTCTCTACACAAAGCTCCTCCTTCATATATGCATGTAAATAAAAATATGCAAATAAGCCTAGATGCAAATAGAAAATATTTGACCTTTATTTGCCAAAATCTTAACTTTTCTCTCTCCCTTTTGTTATCAGCAAAAGAGTAATAGTATTAGAGAAATAGAGATAAAGTGATAGACATTAAACAACGTTAAAACTCAATTAAATATAAATATTAAATTTCAATAAAAAATCAAACAAAAATCAAAAATACTCTATTTGAAGCATATTCCACTTTAGAATGATAAGGATGATGTCATCATATAAAACCATATAGTTTTGTCTATTTGTGGTATATTTACATCAGGAATTTGAACGTCTACTAACCATGCATAACCGTTAGGACTTTTAAATGAGATTAGTAGTATTCCAATTTTTTTATATAAAAAAATGAATTTAAGTATCTACTAACCACACATAACCATGAGGACTTTTAAATGGGATTAGCATCAACTTATCTATTTAGTAAATCAATTTTGATATGCGTTCCATACTTGCATAACCGTGAGGACTTTTAAATGAGCATGGAAGCACATAATCAAAAATTCCAAGTAATTCACCCATGCATAACCATGAGGACTTTTAAATGAGAGTGAATACTTGATCTATTTTTAAAAAAATATATAAAATGAAAAAACGAATGATTTCCTATTTAAAATACCACATATTAACAAACTATATTGAATTTTGATGAGTGATGGTTGATACAAATATGATAGAAATAAATATGAGTGATTTAAATGAATATATATATATATATATATGTTTATTATCATTAAACAAAAATCATATACTCGCATATTCAATATAGCATATATATTACAATATTAGAAAGGTTAAATGTGTTCATTTCGGTTTTTCTAATATGGCTCCCATAGACTTTTTATATTTCTCAAAACCCTAAGAAAACATAAAAATCTTTTGATTTCTCTAGTGGATGCTAGAACTTGCTTGCCTTAGGATTCTGACCTTCAGTTTTCTCAACAAATCATAGTCATGCGAGCGAAGGATAACACTTTATTGGTTGTATCATATACAACTCCAAATGTGTTTTCTTCATCCTAATTCTAACTTCGACTTTGAGTTTGCTCCACAAAACTTGAGAGATTATTCACTCGTACCCACCATTTTGCAATGGCCTAAATATAATGCATGTAACATGAGTTTGCTCAGCAAATACATGCATGATTCTTACCTCGTCTAGAAAATATATTGATAGTACTATACATCACATCTGTAGCTCTAGTTTGCCCAGCAACTATAGAGTGTGCAAGTAATCAGTTAATATATGAATGGTGGAGGGAAACGTTATATATTAAAGATCCACAGCCTTTTATATATTTATATTTAAAGGAGCCGAGCCAGTTGAAAGTGGGTAAAATGGGTGAATTTCAAAAAAAATTCCATTTTGGATATTTGTTAGGCCTATGAAGTATTTAAGCGAGGATTCGTCTCCTCAACTATATATGGTTAATATCATGGTCAACTCAAAGTCAAAATCTTTGGCCAGAATGGTTCAGTCAATAATAATTATTATTGGATTAAAGACTTTCAGTTTGGACTATAAAGTTGAATATGGACGCGATACTAGAATTTTGACCATACCAAATTCCATAAGTCCAAAGTGATATAGTTTTGACAAAGAGAAATTGTGTAAATAATAGTCACAACCAGGTAACGCCTAAAATGTAAAATTGGATTTTACCAAAACCAAGTAAGTGATAAATCTAGCGAAACGTCACACCACCATTAAGTGACGTAGGAAAATTAATAATCGAATAGTTCAATATTAATTGCTGACCAAATTTACACCTAACGGGTCACAAAACCAAAACAATGAACACTCCTTCTAACCAAGTGATTTAATTAATTTTTAATTATTATAAGTTAATTAAATTACTTAACATTTATGAAATTTTATTTATTAAAATTTTATTTTGATTTCATGAACACATATTATTAAATATATTTATAATAGATATAAATATATTGATCGATATACAATATCATTATGCGTTTAAATTGGATTTAAATGCAAAATATTTTGTTCTAGTTTTAAATGCGTTTGAAGCCCATATAAGGGGCTAGTATATTTGGCCATAATAGAGCAGGATAGAGGGCGGGAATGTATTTACTAGATGGGCTAGGTTTATATAGATAAATAAACTAGAATTGATAAGAGATCTATATCCTAACTTGTCTCCATTCTTCTTCTATATAAGCATCTCAATCCACTATCATTTCTAACCTTTTAGAGCCTCCATCTATCCCTCCCTCTAGCCAAAAATAACCTATCCCCATCCTTTCATTTCGAAACTCAAATCAAAGTGAAAAGGGCTCTATTCAATAGCTAATGGTCATCGATTCAAAGACTAGTGCTAATCTGATTGGAAACTAATTCAAGGAGTGGATCATTGTTTCATAGTGTACGTATAGGCATTGGTAATAAGGTAAATTTTCTAATCTATTTATGAATCTTAATGCATAGATAATATTTATATCATGTATAATATATTATTAGTTAGGTGATGATTATATTATATAAATATATTTTCATAATTAGATTGGTTGTATGTTTATATACTTTTACATTTAATAAAAAAATTATGACATATTTATAGCTGTTATCCGGCATTTCGACTTAACTATATTCGAACTGACTGGGCAAATTAGACTCGAGATCAAGGCTAGTAGCTTGAAGCGATGATTGTGGAGTCCAAAAATCAAGCATAGATGATAATATGAAGTAGAAGCATGAAAGTTCACTACTTTTCAAAGATAGATCAGGTACGATCCATATTCAACATTAAGGATCGTATCGATTCCACAACTCAATTTTGTAGCAATGATCGGTCAGTAACTCAAAATCCACACATACTATCAATATGAAACTTGGAGCGCATGATTACGAAAACATGTGGAACACCCCTAAGGATCTGATGCCAATTGTAGGAAGTTGGAGGAATCAGCATAACTCCCTTTGGAGGGATCGGCGAAAATTAGAATTCAAGCAACATTACTTCACGGAAAATGTGATATCCCACAAACCGTAAGTCATAATTGCACGAAATTTGGGGAACAAGTAGCTAAAATCATGGGACACTCCTCAAATGGATCGCAGCCCATTTGGCACACTAATATGGATCAGTACGGATCCCTATTGTGGGCTTTGATGGGCGTGGAAATTTTTAGGTGGCCTCATCTTGGTCTCTTGAACCTTCTATCAAAATTTCATTCCAATCCACGCACGTATTCCCCTATAAATACAGCAGGTATGGCGTCAAAAATTGGATACATCTTTCTGCTAAAAAGGCACTTCCATTTTATTCTTCATTCTTATACTAATGGATCCTAGATGATCCAAACATTCTTGTAATCATAATCAAATGTAAGATCAATAAAAATATGAAGTGGATGTAGGCCAAGATTGTCGAACCACTATAAAAATCTATGTGTTTATTTATGATATTTGATCTATTTTAATTTTATTCTTCATTTAATCTCTATTAGATTCTATTGGCTTTTGATGCTTATTTTTGACATCAACATTTTGGTGCTTTCACTAAGAAATGA
This sequence comes from Allium cepa, assembly GCA_030765085.1. Classification (NCBI taxonomy): domain Eukaryota; kingdom Viridiplantae; phylum Streptophyta; class Magnoliopsida; order Asparagales; family Amaryllidaceae; genus Allium; species Allium cepa. The sequence goes on from CM060940.1 coordinate 103,418,212, forward strand.
ATTTTCGCTTGATTGAATCTCAACATCTACTTGTGGATTCTCGTATTCGCAAGGTAGATCCAGCTATCTACTGAAAACTTCATATTCTACTCAAATTTGAAAGAAATCTAAATGAAGCCGATAGCCATGGTCAGAAGAATTAAATCAACTTCATGTGGAGTTGAAGGAAATGATGATGCTAGCGTTCTTGTTTGGAGTTGTTCATGTGTTCATGTCCATTTGGAAGGGATCAGATTCACTCATGTATGCAAGTTCTTGGGATCAGATGCCAAAGTTTGCACTCAAGTTAGCTAAAGGTCGATTCCTCTCTCAAGGCCAAAATGATCGATCCCTCCATACGATCAGTCCCTCATATAACTGATCCATCCATATGACTAATCCTTTATATGAACGATCCCTCTGCAAAGTATATATCTATCCCTCTGCAAGGTGTATATACCGATCCCTCTCCCATATGTATATAATGATCCCTCTACAAGGTATATACCGATCCCTATACCACTGATCCCTCCTTAGCACTACAACCGATCGCACGCCAACAACCATCTTCATGACCGAGCACTTCCATCGATCGCTTATAACTGATCCCTACATTCAATATCGACTCCTATGCCGCGTTCGTCTAGAATCAAACCCTTGTTCAACCTATCCCTGCACCACACTCAACTACATCTGATCCCTTTTGCATTCAAATAGGAAATGTAACCCAACCCCACTTCCTGGGGGCAAATAGGGATCATAGCAAATCAAATGAGGAACGTAACCGAACCCTCCTTTCTGCTTCACAAAAAAACGTAACCCGAATCGTGCCACAGTGCAATGCCCTTGCATTTTGGATTCGAAACTCAAATTAAAGACGGTGCATTTAATCCACTTCCCTTACACTCTATGACTGATCAGGGCATAGGGTATCAAGCGGCAGTTGTTGAATTGTAGCCCAGGAATAGACAAGGAACTACTACTCAAAAGATACACCCAAACTTTGAAGAACCAAGTTGATATGGCATGAACTGGGATCGGTTGCTGGATCTGGCTTCTAGGGTAGGTTACGACCGCTCTCAACTGACCAGTTTCCAAATGCCAGACTTGCTAGCTATGATACGATAGCTTGTGTGATGACCGCCCTACGCCGCTTATTATGCCATCTTAATAGATATACATCATCAAAGTTTAACCCAATGTAGTCACCCATTTGACTTAAAGCAAACTCAAGAAGTTCTGGACCAAGGTCAAACTCGGGTAAAAGCAAGATATTCTCCAAGCAAACACCAGTATGACTCCAAGCACTGTTCGTCACCAATCCAGCACTTCAAACTCAATGACTCTAAGAAAACTAGGGGATAAATCTAAGCAAATAGCAAATTTCCATGGGTTGGACTCCAAGTAAATTATCACCGACCTGTCACGTATTGGGCAATTATGCATACAACATTCACAAGCATTACAAACAACCATAACTTGAAAATGGACCAGACTAACCATGACTAGAACATTTCCTCCAATCGAAGCCCATTCACTGAAGCTATTCAATATGCAGAATATCCTAGGAGATTCAATATGCCAACCATGTCGGAATGTTCGGGAAACACGCACCCTCGAGAGCATCTTATGAAATATGAAAGGCACATGGATTCTGCCAGAGCGATGAATGCAATTAAATGCTGATTCTTTCCCATATTCCTTGGGGAAGGAGCGATCGATCATATGATTTAAGCGATAATCGTCTGGGTCTATCTCCTCATTTAATCAACTGGCTATGAAGTTCACCGAGTAATTTAGAATGCATGCTACTCCCCCCCATGGTTGCAATGTTGTCATCCAACTTACCCCAAGCACTGGGCGAGCCGCTTAAAGACTTTTGGTAGAGATTTAAAACCACTATCACTAAAGTGAGCAATCCCAGTGAGAATATTAAATTTATGGCATTAATAAGGGGAATTGACCTGAAGAAAGACTTTGGAGATTCGTAAGCAAGAAAGGCTCATTGACCTTGGATCGTTTCTGTTACAAAGTGAGCCAGAACCTATGCAAGGAGAAGGTAGAGCATAATAGGAGAAAGAACGATGCAGGCCCATTGGCTACAGGAATTCAGAGCAAGGGCAGCACCGAGGCCTTAGATGAGGACTCAAATTTTAAGAGACAAGCTAGAATCCTTAAATTAGAGTCATATACTCCTTTGAATGGTTCGATCGAAAATATATGCTTGGAGACTCATAACTCGAAGCAGTACTGGAAACCAGCCTCAAGAGAGTCTATCGAAACCTAGAAGAAATCCGAGAAATGTTTTATATTTTAAAATATACACAGTCATAACACCAGCGATTGTAGACACCTCCAAGATGTGATCAAAAAGCATATTTGAAAAGGAAAGCTTTAACAACATGTGCAAGCCTCATGGAATGGTCGACAAGGAACATCCGACCCTTACCAATAATGACCTTTGATTATCAGTTGGACCACCTAAGGTTGACTTCCAACTGAGGAGGGCTGGGGCGAAGTAGAATAGTGACCAAGTAATTAGATTTTTGGGTGCTAACCAACCTCCACGGACCATGGTCGGACCTTTGGAGGATCATCAAGACATGCGTGATTCAACCGCTCATCAGCTATAATATGCCCCTGACCAAAGGGCAAGGACTCGAAACGCAAAGTGGGTGTGACTCGACAATCTACTTCCTATTATGTGCTTTAATTTTGACAGAACATCTATGCCTTACTTAGAGACCGATAAGGTTAGAATCTGATACGAGGTGGACACGATTGACCATCCACTCATCTGACCATCTCCTTCCTTACTCGAGCTTGAAGTTATTTAGAACACTCATCTTATTCCCAAGGCTCAACGGAAATAAGATCCAAATGGAATTGGACATATTACAACCGTCCACACATAGACTCCTACCCTGGATGCAGGGGGCAGTTTGAGAGCCCAGGCATAAATTGAACGCGGTTCGACCATCCAATCCAAAAAGGATGTGATACGTCCATCCATGACCTTATTTGCACCTGAGGTACGATGTAGTATCCAAGCCTTTCCCAAACATCGGCAAGCCTAAAATACAAACTAAGACATGGATGCAGTTCGATCGTCCAGCAAATAATTCTAGTCCCCCTATGCATATTGGATTATAAACACAAATTAGGTGCAATTTGACCACTCGCCAACAATCTCTTATCCCCAAAGTGCGGATATGAATATAAATAAATTGATGAGTGTGGTTCGACCACTCAATATTTCATAATCTCCGACCTAAACTCAACATGAGGAGTAAAAACTCACTATGGATATAATTCGACTGTCCATGAACTAATTCTACTAACCCAGGAATGGGAATGAGAGTGCAAACTACTACAAGCTGAGTACAACATCTCACTATAGATACGGATTGGTAATCTTTAAAACTTCAGGCAACAACTGCAAGGAGGCCTTAATAAAAGACCAATCGAGATGATGTCTGAAGTTACGGGAGACCGACTATATCATACCACCAGCTTAATAGGCAATGTCGATCCAAGCTTTCTATATTGTCCCGCTGGGTCGACGGTCAACATCGATCCATACCAAACACAAACAGATGTGACCTAGATGTCCTTCAAAAAACTTCGATCACCAGATTGTGGATAGGAGAATAAACCATGAATGAGTGTGACTTCATCATTGATTCTCCAGCACCCTCCTTCGATCCGTCAAGAGGAGTATAAAACTGGATGAGCATGACCCGATTGCGCATGAGTTAACTCTAACCCTAGATTTGCAGGGGAATATGAATCAAAATGAATGTGACATGACCATTTGCACACCGATCCTTTCCCTTGGTCTGGCAGGCAGAGCATCAATCATTGGTTGGATGTGACTTGGCCATCTATTCTTCAGGTCCTCGACCAGTGTATGGTGACATTTGCGTCGAAAGTAAACATGATTGACAATCTAGTATCCAACTTATGCTAAAAATCCGATGGAGCATCGAAATATTCCTCCTGGAAGGAAAAACCAAAATACAATCTAGGATAGGAGAGACTCGGCCTTCCATCAACTAGCATAATCCCGCGATTCAATGAGAAAGAGAATAAAGCTAAAGTGGACAAGACTTGCCTTCCTACTTATCGATGTATGCACAGACTTGGAGGCATGAGAGAGAAACAAGATGAATGTTAACCAATCATTCATCGATCAACTATAAGTCTTTGGAGCATAGGTGAGAGTATAAACATGACTGGTATGAGACTCGACTATCCATGCAGTACATTTATCAACCCGAGACCGGTCTCTGAAGTGTGATCATCCAAAGACTTAAGGCTATGATCGAAAGGATGCCTAGAGATAGGATCATCGAACCAATGACCAAGCTTATGGGAACCAGCCATCATTCCAACCTAAATAATAAGCAACATATCACGAGTACATGGATGAGAATAACTCGATTGCACATGAGCCAACTCTATCCCTAGATCTAGCAGGAGAATATGAATCAAAATGAACGCGACTCGACCATCTGCACATTGATTCTTGCCCTTGGTCTGGCAGGGAGAGCGTCAATAATTGATTGGATATGACTTGGCCATCTATCCTTTCGATCCTCGTCCAGATTATGTAAACATTTGTGCCGAAAGTAGACATGATTGGCTGTCTAGTATCCAACTTATGCCTGAAATCCGATGGAGCATCAAAGTATTCCCCCTGGAAGGAAAAAATAGAATTCAATCCAGGGCAGAAGAGACTCGGCCATCCATCAACTAGCCTGATCCCGCGATTCAACGAGAAAGAGAATAAAGCTAAAGTGGACAAGGCTTGCATTCCTACTTATCGATGTATGCCCAGACTTGTATGCATGAGTGAGAAACAAGATGAATGTTAACCAATCATTCATCGATCAAATCTATGTCTTTGGAGCTTAGGTGAGAGTACAAACATGACTGGGATGAGACTCGACCATCCATGTAGTATATTTATCATCCCAAAACCAGGGTTAGAAGTGTGATCATCCAAAGACTCAAGGCTATGATCAAAAGGATGCCTAGAGATAGGATCATCGAACTAATGCCCAAGCTTATGGGAACTTGGATATCATTCCAACCTAAATGATGAACAATATATCATGACTACATTGAATGGAAAGCATGTGACTTAAATACACAAGCAGATTCAAACTTAAAACAAGAGCCAGCTATGCAGTTGCATGCAACACGAGGTTGAACCCTACTCGACATTTGATTCAACGTGCTTCTAAGTCTGGTCTTCAGCCATTTGCAGATAATTGATCAAATCATATAAAACCCTTCACTGTCGGACTCAATAACTCATGACAGGACTCTAGGATTTGATCGAAGTAACCATCATCATTGACCATCCCAACAAGATTCCATGTTGATTATTACCCGAAATAGTTACATTTGAACTCAAGGAATCAATGCTACACCCGTTGAGCTAATAATTGAGATTACAGTCAGCCACGGTAACCCGTCATGGGTACTGAAGATCGAATCACACCTCAATGCAAAAATAATGAAGGAATTAGCTGGCTTTCTCTGAATGAATCTTGATGTGTTCGCTTGGACCCATTCTAACATGCGTGTGATCTTACCGACCATCATGAACCATGCATTGAATATCGATCTAAGGCATGCTCCAGTGAAACAAAAGCAATGCAACATGGATGTAGAGAGATTTGCTACACTTAAAGAGGAGGTGGATGAACACAAAAACAATAGGTTTACCCATGACGCCCTCTACCCGAATTGGGAATCCAATCCAGTTCTTGTGAGAAAAGCTAATGGAAAGTAGTGGTCATGCGTCGACTACTCAGACATGAACAAGGCATTCCCGAAAGACAGCTTTCCACTTTTGAAAATCGACCAGCTGGTTAACTCAACTGTTGGATATGAACTTCTTTCATTTATAGATGTGTACTTCAGATACAACTAGATCCTAATGCACGTCCCTAACCAAAAGTACACTAGCTTCATTACTGATCTAGGGCTATATTGTTATGTTGTGATGCCATTTGAACTAAATAATGCTGAAGCTACATATTAGAGACTGGTCAACAGGATGTTTAAAGACTAGATCGGTAGATCGATGAAAGTATATGTGGATGATATGCTTGGTAAGTAATGATGATCAAACAACTACATCGATAACTTGGTGGAGATGTTCAGTGTTCTATGAAATTATGGAATGAAACTAAATCCCTTGAAATGCTCTTAGGTGTTGCATCGGGAAAATTTCGGTGTTTCGTCGTCTACTCTTGTGGAATCGAAGCCGATCCCAAGAAGGTTCAAGCAATCCGAAACATCCAAGTGCCGAAATGATTAAGAAGGTACAGAGCTTTAATGAGAACGTTACCACCCTAAGCTGTTTTATCTCCGGGGCCACTAAAATGTATTCCTTTCTTCGACTTGATCGGAAGAGGAAAGAGGAACTTTGAGTGGGTGTAGGATTACAAAGATACGTTTCAAGTTCTGTAGATCAATTAGAGAGACCTCCCATCCTATCTGAGCCATTGCATCGTGAAGACTTTTACATCTATTTAGTAGTCTCTATACATGCCATACGTGCTACACTGTTACATGAAGAGAATTAGATCTAAAGGCCTATATATTATGTTAGAAAGCGATTTCCAGGTGCTGACAGAAGCTACCCAAAGCTGGAAAGCTCTTGTATTGCCTGTTAATTGCATCATGAAAGCTTCTCCATTACTTCTAGCCTCACCCCATCAATGTCCACACTGACCAGCCTTACGACAGGTCCCATAGCAACCTTAGCCATCTGAAAGGTTTCTCAAATGGAATATCGAGCTAAGCCAATTTGATGTCACTTATCTGCCTCGGAGAGCTATCCAGGGAAAAAAATTAGTGGACTTCATATCCAAATCCACTACATCAAATGACTATACGAAGAGCAGTGAGAATTGACCAACTGATGGAAAATGTACTTGGATGGAGCTTCCAAAATAATCGATGTTCTGGCATTGGAGTTGTGCTAGTGACTCATGAGGAACGATCGATTTGCTACACCCTAAAACTTGACTGCCTTGCAACAAATAACGAAACTAAGTATGAAGCCTTCATTGCCAGGCTCAAACTTGCTAGAGAATTGGGAGTTGAAACTTTACATATCTTTTGTGATTCCTGGTTAGTAGTATGCCAAGTCAAGGAAGATTATCTTGCTAGGAGGCAGCATCTTGCTCTTTATCTCGGCTGGGTCCAAGAGCTACTAGATGACTTCAAATATTACACCATTACATACATGAAAAAGCTGAGTCACTAACCATGCTGGCCAGTTCTGGGATTGCGCAACAAATAGACTTTGTCTCATTTAAAGTACCTAACATTCCAAGCATTGGCAGATGGAGATCGACTAGATCTTGGAGATGGGGCTAGAAAAGGAGTCATGAATGACTCCTATCAAAGACTATCTACAATGGAGGATCCTTCCTAGACGGAGGAATGAAAAATGACAAATCCTTCCCAAAGCTTCATGCTGCATCATTTAAGAAGGAGTCATGTATAGAAAGGGTTTCTTTGTTCCCCTGCTTCGGTGTACCGTCCATGATGAAATCAAACGAGTCTTAAGAGAATTCCATAAAGAAGAATGCGACTATCACACCAAGGGGCAAACCCTGAAAAAGAAAATATTCTGCTACAGGTATTACTGGCCAATTGTCAATCGATATGCAGCCGATCACGCTAGACAATGGGAAGGGTGTTAGATGTTTGCAAAAATTCTGAGAGCCCCACCGATTGAAATTACTCAAATGGCCAGTCCATAGCCGTTTACCACTTGGAGGTATTAACATCATCAGCTTCTTATCGATTCTAAAGGTGGTGCGAAATACGCCATTGTAGCAGTTGGTTACTTCACTAAATGGGCTGAAGCAAAACTTTTAACCATGATCATGATGAATAAAATAATTAACTTCATTTTCTGGAACATCATCTGTCGTTTTGGCCTTACAGAAACCATTATAATTGATAATGTAACCCAATTGGACAGTGCTAAATTTTAAACTTCTACCATCTACATCATATTAAACAGAGATTTGCGGTAGTTGCTCATCTTCAAGCAAATGGACAGGTTGAAGCGGTGAACAAAATCATAAAGTCCATTATGAAGAAACGTTTGGAAAAGGCTAGAGGCAAATGGGTGGATGAACTCCCAATAACATTATGGGCTTATAGAACCACCTACAAGTTCGCTACTGACCATACTTCATTCCCCCTTGCTTACGTTTTCGAGGCCATCATCCCTGTAGAACTTGAATTCCCCTCTCATCGAATGACTTTTTACAACCCCTATTTCACTATAAAATAATATATAAATAAGGAATTGCAATCCAACTACAATTAAATTAAAAGGAATTGGTGACGACTCGTGAGCGTACAAACGTATTCGGGAGCCAATAAGAAGATTGTGTACCTGAATGTGCACGTGTGTATTCAAAAAGTTCGATTTCTTGAAATCGAAAGAAATTGAATTTTCACCAAGAGTTATTAAAGAAAAGGCTGGATCAAATAGACAAAGATTACTAGCCCTATAGAATCGGACACAAATAGCAACTAATGGAATACAATCCTGAATTTATACTATTGGAAATCGACCAAGCGTCATGACGATCAAAGAGGATACAACATTTGGGAAGATAATTCAGTAGAAGGATAGCGATTATTCAGAAAACTTGATGTTTTTTTTTCCGGCATTTCTAACTTGCTTCAATTCAAAGCACATCATGCATGCAACAAAACGTACTCTAGGGGGCAAATGTTATCCGACATTTTGACCCTGCTATATTTGAACTGACTCGACAAGTTAGACTAGACTGCCATCAAGGCCAATAGCTTAGAGCGATAATTGTGGGGTCCGAAAATCAAGCATAGATAATAATATGAAGCAAAAGCATGAAAGCTTACTACTTTCAGAAGATGGCTCAGGTACTATCCATATTCAACACTATGGATCGTATCGATTCCAAAACTCAATTTTGCAGCGACGATCGGTCAATAGCTCAAAATCTAAACATACTATCAACATAAAACTTAGAGTACAAGCTTACTATAACATGTGGAATGCCTCATTGGGATCTCATTCCAATTGAGGGAAGTTGGAGGGATCGACATATCTCCCTTTGGAGGGATCGACAGAAATTAGAATTCAAGCAACACTACTTCATGGAAAATGCCATATCTCACAAACTGTATGTCAAAATTGCATGAAATTTGGGGAGCAAGTATCTAACATCATGGAACATCCATCATAGGGATCGCAACTCATTTGGATACATTAATAGTGTTCGAAACCGATCCCTATTGTGGGTCTCGATTGGTCTGGAAATTTTTAGTTGGCCTCGTCTTGGTCTCCTGAACCTTCTACCAAAATTTCAATCTGATCTGCGCACATCTTCCCCTATAAATACATTAGGCATGGCTTCAAAAAAGGAATCCTTCTTCTGCTAAAAAGGCTCTTCCAGTTTTATTCTTCATGCATGTACTAATGGATCCTAGCCGATCCAAACATTTTTGTAATCATAATCAAGTGAAAGACCAATAAAAATATGAAGTGGATGTAGGCCAAGATTGTCGAGCCACTATAAAAATCCATGTATTCATTTATGATATTTGCTCCGCTTTAATTTTATTCTTCATTTAATTCTTACTAAATTCAATTGGGTGCCCATTTTGGCATCAACAATAACTATGAGATACACGGCCCAAATAAGAAAAATATTTTTTTATTTTAATTAAGTTAATATGTAATATTTAATTAAATATAAGCTTTATAATTTAAATATTATACCTTAATTTATATAAAATATGGTTTTACAATTTTGTATAAATAGTTTCGTATCTAAAATGTTTTCGGTAGAAATAATATATATATATATATATATATATATATATATATATATATATTATTCAAATATATTTTTAATCAATTAATTATGTAAATTAATTATATCAACATATATATATTATATAAAATATGTTTTATATTTTATAAATTAAATTAGCATTTAATAAACTTTTGGTAGGAATAATAAATAGAATATTTTCTTATATAATCTAAATTTTAAATATCAACTGAAAATAAATAATAGATTCTAAAATTGTTTTTAAATTATAAAATTATATATCAAATAGTCATTTAACAAAATATCACTCAAAATTTTACCAAAAACTTGAAATTCAAATTATGTTTCAAAAACAATTTTTTTTTAGTTTTCAAATAATATCCATATGGATATTTAATTTAAAATATATTTTAAAATTAAAAAATTAACATTTTTGTGCACTATTATTAGATATATATATATTTATTTCATATACATATATTCATGTATTTTGAAATAATTAAAATATACATATATATTATTATTTTATATACATATGTATTTAATATATGCACACACGTTTAAAATAAATTATTTTATATATATATTTGTTTTTCGGTTTTGCAACAAATGGCTATTTAAGTCTAATATAATTTATAAATGTTTTAAAATATACCCATATATATAATGTTAAAAATACTTAATGTATATATATTTATATATTATGTATAAAATTATTCAGTATTAAACATAGTTAAGATATATACACATATATTTATTTATAATGTTTTATATATACAAACTAAAGTATAAAAACATATATTTGGATAACATATTTGAATATTAGAGGAGCTAACATGTCTGTTGCAATGTAAATCCCAAAGGTTATACACAGGCATGTTATACCTTACATGGATTGCTATGGTGCACATGCAAACACATATATATGTGTATATGGTACACCCATACATATATAATACAATATTAATTACATATATAAAATTATATTATAAATTTAAATAAAATAATGATTTTATTCAAAAGAAATTAAGAAATGTTCTAAATAATCTAGACTTCGTAGGCCCAATAAAGATCCAAATTGGATTATTTTTTAAATTCACTCATAACTTCTGCTACACCTTGGCCCGGCTACAACAATGGTATCAGAACCCAATAGCCTATGTGGCCTAAATTAGTTTTGTTCTAGTTAACTAATTACTAGAAAGTATGGTGTCTAGTAGGCAGTTTCAAAGGATTGAGTTTGAGTAATCAAGCACTCCACCCTACAAGGCTGCCAGCCTAGCCGGATAGATTTGTGAGCCCAAAGGTTACTCCTAATAGAAAAGGCTCATTTTGAATTGGGCCTTGGGCTAATTTTCAAAATTGTTTAAAAATTAAAATATAAGATTTCAAATTTAATTGTTAAATTTCAAATAAAAAATATACAGAGTATAAATATTATGATATAATGAATGTTTTCTAAATGTTTGAAAAATATAAATTACTTTCAAATTTTATAAAATTAATTAATCATTTTAATAAAATATATTAATTAAATAAGTTAGTTAATTAATAAATGTATTATATATGATGGTATATGTTATGTTGTTTTAAAATGTTAAAATAACATAAGTTTACATGTACATATATAAATGAATTTCAAAGTTAGCATAATTAAATTAAAATTATTTGATTAAATAAATTGATTAAAAGGTTAATTAATTAAATAATATACACATATATATGATATACGAGTTATGTTATAAAAGTTATAATATATAATAATATTCAATATTAATGTTATATCAAGATAATATAAAATTAGTTAAAATGATAATTAATTAAATAAGATTTAATTAATATAACGTTATACATAAAACAATTATATAGGCAATATGAAATGTAAATGTTATATGATAATAAAACTTATATAATATGAGTGTATAAATTAAAGGTATAACATAAAAAAAACCCAAATAGACATAAAAAAATAAATACATACGTAACTGTATGTATACTGTGATTTCAGATGTGTCCGACACTTGAATCACGAGGGAATTTAATAAGAAACACATTATTCTATAAGTCGATATCACTCAATATAATATATTAAAGATTATGAATCCTTAATATAATGTTGTCCACTACCATACACATCACATGTGTGTGTATGTGCGTGTGTGTGTGTATACAAATTAATAAATTACTTGCATACTCATTAATTGTTGAGCAATTTCAAGCTAGGGATGTTATGTGTAGTATTATTAATATATTGAGTAGATGAGGTAAGATGGCTATATGTATTTGTCGAGAAAACTCAAGGTACATATACTATACTTAGGTCATCATGATATGGTCGGTATGGGTGAATAATTTTGTTTCGATTTGTTGAGAAAACTAAAGGTCGAAGTGAAATTAGGACAAGGTACGAGGGGTTAGGAGTTGTATGCAATATAACATATAAGAAGATATCCATTGTACATGGAGCTATGACTTTTTTAGAAAACTCAAGGTCTAAAATTCAAGATGGACGAGTCCTACACTACTAGTGAAGTCGAAAGATTTTTATGTTTTGACTTAGGGTTTAACGGAACATAAAAGACTAATGGGAGCTTATTAGTAAAATGAAACATAAAGTTTAACCTTACTAATATTATAAGAATATCTACTATGATATTGTCATAATATCTAGCAAGTAAAAAATTATAGAAAACATTAACTTTAAAACTGTTTTCGATAATGACTAGCTTATTGAACCTAATTACACTGGCTAAGAGCAATTAAGATACATTAACTTATGAGCGTCTATAGTCGGCTAACACTCACGAACCTAAAGAATAACTCGTTGATGATGCAGATCTCCAACTAAGACTTGCTTATGAAAAGTAGGTTTTAGACCTAGAGATCGCCTAATTTTTCATGTTGTTTACGTTAGACAAGCCATTGCAAAGATAGCACAAAAATATGTATGTACATGAGATATTTAATAGTCTCAAGGCTCTGTTTGGTGAACACTCATATTCTGCAAGGTATGAGCTTATGAAGAAGCTTTTCAATACCAAAATGACCAAAAGACATAAAGTGGACAATTACATTCTAATGATTAAGGGCTATATTGATAGACTTTCGTAATAGATGTATTGGTAAGCAATAATTATAATTTGATTTGATCTTTGTTTCACTTACTGCTAAGTATGAAAAGTTCATAATGAATTATAATGTTAATCGGTTAAATGTATATATCATGGAGATCCTTAATATGTTAAGGTCAGTCGAGTATGTAGGATCAACGGGTTGTACTTGATGTAAGGGTAGTGCATCATCTTCGAAAGGTTCGAAGAGAAGGAAAAGAGAATGTAAGAAAGATAAGAAAAGTAAGAAGACTGATGATAAGGGTGAATGTCATCACTGCCACAAAAAAGGTCACTAAAAAGGAATTGTCCTGATTACTTGAAGAATGTTAGAGAAAAAATGCATAGTGGTTCTACAGCTCTATTTAGTACATTTATGATTCAAAATTGTTTTGAAATCAATGAAATTTTCTAGGTCTTAGATATAGATCTGGAACTCATATATGTAGTTCATTACAAAGGCTAAGAAACTAGCAGCATATGAAAAAAGGAGAGAAAAGACTCCAAGTTGCTGATGGATCTATCATCAATGTAACAGTAGTAGGAGATTATCATTTATGTTTGCCTAATAAAGTAGTTTTGATATTATATAAGTATTATTTTGTAAAAGACTTTATTTGTGGAATTATTTCTATTTCTAGATTGTCTTAGACTGGATTTTTTTTTCATTTTGCAAATAAAATTGTTAATATTAGTTTGAATGGGAATAAAATTTGCAATGGTATTCTGGAAAATGGCACTTATGTGATCAATACTAATTGTGTGTGTTCTATGAATAATTCTTCTAACAACATAAATGATAGCTATCTTTCGCATTATAGGCTAGGTCATATTAGTGAGAAACAACTACGCTAACTGAAAGCAAAGATTTTCTCCCGTCATTTGAGTTTGAATCATTTTACATGTGTGAGTCATGTCTAAAATGTAAAATAACCAAGCATTCCTTTAGTAAGAGCAACGAAAGAGTTGATGAACTCTTAGGGTTAGTACATAGTGATGTATGTGGCCTAATGCGTGCAATCACCAAAGATAATAGTTCTTACTTTGTTGCCTTCACTAGTGATTTCTTGAAACTAGGAAGTAAAGATGACATTTCTAAATGTTGATTTAGAAGGCATCGTCTATATGTCGTAGAATGGTTTTGTGGTCAGTGGGAGTGAGGGTAAGGCTTGTAAGTTGTTGAAGTCTATTTATGAACTTAAACAAGCTTCAAAAAGTTGGAACAAGTATTTTGATAAGGTAATCAAATAGTGTGGTTTTTATCAAAACATAAAGGAAGCGTCCAAAGGAATCGTGCAACAATATCATTGTAACACCCTGTAAAATCAACCATAAGTAAATTGAGTGAATTGGATTAAATAAAGTAGGGTTTAAAACGGAAATTTTAAGAAAGTTGGAATTTGACTATGAGAGTTATTCCATTGCATTTGTGGTGAAATTCTGATCGGTCTCCATATATAATATGTTGAAAACGGAGCTCAAATAAAGAAGTTATGAGCATTTGAAGTTTTTAGATTTAAATTGATTTAGTTTGAATTCAAATTCGAATAAGTATTTAAACCTAATGTTTGAATTTCAAAATTTAACACTGGATCTAATGTGGGGTAAAGTAAACGTTAAGTTAATCGATTAATGTTAAAGTTAATTAGGGAATAAAATCAACTAAAGGCAATGGTTCAAAATTTCCCAAAATAAAGGGCAAGAGGTCGACTCCCTTGACCTTAACGGGTTGGTCGACCGCTTGAAAGGAAGAGGTCAGCCGCTTGGTCGTGACGCTAGCTAGGTTTTATGCTATCAAATATTCCAGATTTATCCGTTTCTCACCTAACTCGATCCTTCGGTTTTGGTGCATTTTAACTCCTATAAATAGGACCTCATCCTCTCCACTTTTTATTCATAAATATTTGGAAAATACCTCGAACATCTGTCATTTTCTCTCTTCAGTTAGATTCAGAAATCCAGGTATGAATTCTAATCCCTTTCTAATTATTCTCTTAATCTATTTCTTCTCCTCCAACCTCTCTGAAATTAAAAAAATTATATATACCCATATCCTTCGTTCTGTGGGCGTGCGTGTGTGTGTATGTGTGTGTGCATATATGTATGTGTGTGTATATCAAAAGAATAAGATCTAGAAAAGGGTTACTTTGGGGTTGTAAATCCATACAAGAGAAGCTAAGGATAGTCTGTGAGTGCAAACCTTTGTATTTTTTATTTCTGTAATTGATTAACATATAACTATTGATTTGAACATGCCTTAGGGATTTTGAATTGAGAAAATATGATAGATAAAATCCCTAAAATTCCTTTTTATTTTGAAATGTCAAGTCTAGATGGATATTCTATATTATTTATGTTAAATTTATAGGATTTATATTATTCTACAATTTCTAATATTTCATAGTCTATTCCACTTCTTATTCTTCTTTGATTAAAATTATGAGTTTCAGTAATAAAATAAGGGTTTGAAGTATGAATTATATTCATTTTTTACACCACTTATTCCACACAAAAAATCCTTCATTTAGTTCTGTGTAAAAGAGGAGTTGAATAGAATATAAAGCTAGGATTGCAATTCCTATTATGATATTCCATTAGATTGTTGTAATAAATTGGGTTCTTATTTTTACAAGTCTATGTATTGCAGTTTTATATATGAATATTTATGCCTTATTATGGATATTGAAATCTTGCGGATTTGATGTAAATGGGCTTGTATAAATATTATGGATAAAATAATTGACATTTAACGCTAGTTTAGGGTGTATAAACCGCTAGAGTTGATTAGGCACGAAATATATATAATTATTTCTATAGCTTAATAAATGAATAACTGCGTAGTTAATTAGGTACTAGTCATTATTAATTTCCCCCTTAAGGAAGGTAAATGATATTTTGAGGCATAATAAGGAAGATTCCTTATAAAGTATTATTTATGAAACAGTGAAATGAGTATTATATATATGGAGAATGTTTAAATTATGGCTAAGTCATAAGGATCTGAGGTCAGTAGAGTTGCACGACAGAAGTCTGCCCTTTACTTTGAAGTTACCGGGAGTTCTTTATACTTCCTACTTATGTGAGACGCATCCTATTATAAATGTTTGTGATGGCGCGAGGTCAGTCCTAAATTCTCTAGGGTAAATCTGCCCAGCTAATCTGGCTACTAGTTCCTATGAATAGTCGGACTAATGTGAGACATCATTATTAGCATGGATCATAATATGTGGAGCATATATAGGGGTCTTGAGGTATTAAGTGGTTGTTTGAGGGCCCGCCTCTTTTCCTCAAATAAGGTATTAAATGGCCAAGGGGCTAGTTATTAGGCACGTTAGGTAGTATCTCAATAGAGGTCTGCTTCAAGATAAGGTATTAAGTGACCAGTTGAGGGTTCGCATTTTCATAAAGAAGTATTAAGTGGCTTAAGAGATTTCATATGATCTCAGCTGGATAGATCTATTGAGGGTCCGCCTTGGGAATAGGTATTAAATAATAGGGTCTGCCTCGGTTGAGGTCTTAAATGGTCAGAGTCTGCCTATTTTCGAATAAAAGGTATTAAGTGGCTTGGATCCTATCTCTCACATTATTAGACATTTAGGATGTGGAATTTAGGTTATGGGATTTAGAAACGTACTTTGGGAATGGAAGGTATTAAGTGGTTAATTATGGACCTACCTCCTTTCCTTATAAGAAGTATTAAATGGTTTTATGTACGCTAGACTTATTATTATTTTGAAATATATTTCCCAAGTACTAAAACGGTAAGACTCAAGGTTTTTATTCACCGACATTTGTTGTTCTGACTCCCTCCTCATCACAACACAGATTATGCACAGAGTGATGACGGTGATGCTCGAAGGTGGAGTGGTTTAATCTTGTGGCAATTATTATTATCTTTTATGATATTTTTATGTTGTACCCATGTATTTGAACAAATGATGTAACAGATCTTATATTACATTTTTATGGTATTTTGTATTGTGATATTTCAAATGATTTTGAAATAAATGGATACAACCTGATATTATATTTTGTTCTATCTGCTGTGATTTCTCAAAGAATAGTTATTGCTCTATACTGTTATTTCTTTTTCCAACCAACAGCCAGCCTTAGAATGAATTTGAGTTTCGATAGTCTTTTTTAGGTTGAAATTTAGGCCCGGTCTGGTATTGGTTGTTACATATTCTTTTTTCCATATATAGATGATTAATTACTGATTGGAAATTCCATTTTGTTATTGCAATCAATGAAAGCTTGGCTTTTCAAGAACTTCTCAATAAAGAATTTGGTAGTACTAGCCTATATACTGGGTATAAAGATTTATAGAGATAGATCTAAGAGGCTATGTGAATTGTTCCAATCCTTATCCATAGATACCAAATTGAAGAGGTTCGGTACAAAGAATTCTAAGTGTGGAAATTTTCAGTACAGTCTAGAATCGTCCTTTCTAAGGATGCTACTCGTACTGACGAGTAGAAGGAGCATATGAAGAGGATTCCCTATGCTTCAGTCATATGATCCATAATGTATGCTAGTGGCATACACATCATGATGCATAAGCCGATGCCAGTCTAATCCTGGAGAAAAACATTGGAAGACCATAAAATGTATACTGAAGCATTTAAGAAATACTAAGAACTTATTCCTCATATACAGGAATGGAAACCTCCTTATGAAGAGGTATACAGACTCTAGCTTTCAAAGTGATATAAATGATAGTAAGTTAGTTTTGATTATGTCTTTACACTTAATGGTAGAGTCGTCAGTTTTAAAATTTTCAAACAAGATACAGTAGTTGATTTGACGATGGAGGCTGAGTACATCACCCTTAATGAAGCAGATAAAGGGCAATCTAGATGCACAATTATTTGAGTGAGCTCGGAGTGATTTTCGATACTGAGAATCCTATGGAATTCTCATGTGATAACAATGTAGTGATTTAGATTGCAAAGGAACCAAGAGTACACACGAAGTCATGGCATATTCTTCAGAAGTTCCACTTTATTAGAGAATTCATTGAGAAGAAAGAGGCAGTGATACAGAGGGTTGATACCAAGGACAACATAATAGATCCATTCCCTAAGGGTCTAGAATGGTCGGCTCTCAAGAAGCTAATTGAAGGGATGGGAATAAGATTCCATAGTTGGCCCCAAGTGCAGGTGGAAGATTGATAGAGTTAGAGGTATTTCCCAGGGGCAATTCTGTAATTTACTGTAAATTAATCAATTTTGTAATCAATTCTCATTCGTAATCAATTCCCAAGGGCTAGGGTTTTATGCTACTGAATGTTCCAGATTTGTCTATTTCTCACCTAACTCGATCCTACGGTTCTGGTGTGTTTCAACTCCTATAAATAGGACTGCATCCTCTCCACATTTTGTTCAAAATATTTCTCTCTTCAGTTAGATTCAAAAATTCAATTAGAAATTCAGGTAAGGATTCTAATCCTTTTCTATTTATTATTTTGATATATTTTTTCTCCTCCAACCTCTTTGAATCTAGCAAAATTATATGTATATCCTTCGTTCTGTATATATATCAGAAGAAGGAGATATAAAAAGAGATTCTTCATCGTTGCCAATCCGTTTAAGAGAAGCTAAGGATAATCTGTGAGTAGAAATCTTAGTGTTTTTATTTCAGTGTTTGATTAGTATATATCTATGGATTTGAATATGACTTAGAGATTTTGGGATTGCGAAAATACGATAGACAAAATCCCCAAAAATTCATTTTTATTTAGAATTATGTTGATTCTAGGTAGAGATTCTCAATAATTATGTCAATTTAATAAGATTTATATTATTCTATAGTTTTTGATAATTTCATAGTCTATTCCACTTCTCCTCCTTCTTTGATTCAAATTGTTAGTTTTTAGTAAAAAAATAAAGGTTAAAAGTACAAGTTCTATTACTAATTTACACCACTTATTCAAAATTCCTTCATTTATTTCTGTGTAAAAGAGGATTTGAATAAAATATGAAGTTAGGATTGAACTTCATATTATTTAGGATATTACATTAGATTGATGTAAAAACCAGGTTACTATTTTTACAAGTCTATGTATTTCAATTTTGGATATGAATATTTAATCCTTTGTTATAGATATTGAAATCTTGAAAATTTGAAAGAAAAGGACTTGTATTAGTATTATGGTTAAAAGAATTGACATTTAATGCTAGTTTAGGTATATAAACCGCACTATAGAGTTGATTATGCATGAAACATATATTTATTTCTATAGGTTGATAAATGTATAATTATGGTGTATAATTACGTAATTAATTAGGTAGTATTCATCATTAATTTCACCCTTTAGGAAGGTAATTGATATTTTGAGGTGCAATAAGGAAGACTCCTTATAAAACCTTATTGATGAAATGGTGAGATGAGTGTATGTGTGTGCGCGCGCATGTGTGTGTGTGTGTATATATAGAGAATGTTTAAATTATTGCTAAGTCATAAGGACGCGAGGTCAATAGAGTTGCACGATAGAAGTACGCCCTTCACTTTAAAGCTACCAGCAGTTGTGTATACTTCCTATTGATGTGAGACATCTCCTATGATAAAATTTACGGTGGCGCGAGGTTAGTCCCAAGTTCTAGAGGGTAAATCTGCCTAACTAATCCGGCTACTAGTTCCTATGAATAATTGGATTAATCTGAGACATCAATATGAATATGGATCGTAATACATGGGCCTATTTAGGGGTCTTGAGGTATTAAGTGGTTGTTTGAGGGTCCGCTTCTTTTCCTCAAATGAAGTACTAAATGACCAAGGGGCTAGTTATTAGGCAAGTTGGATAGTATCTCGATAAGGGTCCTCTTCAGGATAAGGTATTAAGTGACTGATTGAGGGTTCTCCTTTCCATAAAGAAGCATTAAGTGGCTTAAGAGATTCCATATGATGTCAGCTAGATAGTTACTATTGAGAGGTTCTCCTTGGGAATAGGTATTAAATGATGGAGTCTGCCTCAATGAGGTCTTAAATGGCCATATTCTTCATATTTTCCAATTAAAGGTATTAAGTGGCTTGGATACTATCTCTCGCATTCTTAGAAATTTGTGATATGAAATTTAGAAACCTACTTTGGGAATGGAAGGTATTAAGTGGTTGATTATGGACCCACTTCCTTTCCTTATTAGAAGTATTAAATGGTTTTACGTACGCTAGACGTATTCTTATTTTGAAATATATGATATGCGTACGATAACATTAGAGTGGTTGATTGTGAACCCACTTCAACAACTTATCCTTGTGATTCAACTGTCTAACACATTAGAAATTATGGCATACGTATGATACATATGTATTTATTACTTAAACCTAATTTGGGTTTCATTTTTTATAGAAAGGATGTATGACCGATGGGTCTTACAGCCATACGCACACATATAAGATAATGACCAAAAATGCTTGGCCGTTAGCCTACGGTTTTTGAGGTGACCCGTCCATCCCCATAAAATATTGAAGTACAGGTATGAGGCAATAACACCACAACAGTTATTAATCCTAAATTACAAGCAACATAACATATAAGACTTTATAATACAAACTCATATGCCCATAGATCTCATATCCAAAAGGAATAAGAGAAACAACCCAAATTCCAATTATTGCAAAGGTAGAGCGAATATGCCTGAATTTCCTATTCGGACCAGAAACGGAGCCAGTGAATGCCAGAGAAGATCTCCGAATAGACTAAGCCAAATATTGCAGCAAACCAGCCATATATCCCAATAATTACAATCTCACAAAAAATCTAGCAAAGAGATGACAGAGGAAGATGAGGTCCAAGAAGCACACCAAAACATTAACCATAATGCTCATGATGCATAACAACACTCACTAGATGACTCACACCGGCTATACAAGACAATCCCCATGTAGCGGAGGTGAGGATGAGAAGAGGCAAGGTCAGATACTCAACAGATAAACACCATCCCAACTAATGTAGCCAGACATTTCAAATGGACAATGAAGATTAGACGGTGCAAATGTTACAAACAATCGCTATAACACAGATAACATATCGGCAAAATTTAAAACAACGCAGACCCAAATGCTAATCACAAAATTGATCAAAAAATCACAGACTCGGCATCTCTAACATCTAGAAATAAATATCTAGGCAACTTCAACATTTTCATCTCAGGGTAGAAGAAAAATTCTAACCTAGATACACAGTCCTTAAAACAAAGTAGCCACCAAATGAATCAAAGGTAGTAAAGATCACAAGGCAATGCTAACATAAATATGCACACAAGAATCCTCAACATGTCACCATCCTCAACCCTGTTCGATAAGGCACGATAATCAACTTCAACCCAAAAACACACGTGTCGCCTAAGCAATCACTATGGTGATATTTGGACGGATGAAATATGACAAAGCAAAGGAAAATTAGGGGAAGCTGCACACGATAGAACATATGCAAAAGCCATAGTTCATTCTAGCTTAAGCGGTTGGTGCTCAAAACGTCGACAAGCAACCCTTAAAAGCGATAACCAAAACATGAACCACCCTATCCGAGTAGAATCTAACCTGTTCAAAATATCTAAACATGCACCTTAAAAGTTTTGGAATCTAGAACTGATATTGCAGAGGCACGTAGCTGAACAGGCGACACCTACCTAGTTTGTTCCAGCTCATGCTAGACATCTGGCACTGGAAGGAGGTAAGAAATGGTCAGTACACGAGCAGTGATAGTAGATCTGAGTAGCTAGGAGGGTGAAGATGGAGCAAAAATCATAAAATAAGATCGATTCATTGCCCCAAAAAATGATAACGAGAGGCGATTTCAAGATATATATACCTACAACGATGGAGAAAACTAGGGTTGCAAGAAGCGAATGGCAGAACGAGGATAATGCCAGTGAAGAAAAATGAGTGAAGTGGGAAGGAGATGTAGTAGGTGGCGGCTGGAGTAAAAGACTAGAACCCTAGTCCCTATTGTTGTAGGATTATCTGGTTCTAGGCAACCCTTAGTTGGGTTTCTTATAGTTCCACCTATATTATACAGTTATATTATAAGCTTTATTCATTTATAATGATTTATAATTTAATACTTACATAATATTCATATGTATATAATTAACTAAAGCACATTTGATTAATTTAATTTATTAATTTAATTAACAAATTACTTAAAGTATTTTTAAGACTTAAAATTTTATTTTTTATCATAAACAATTTAAGATGGATATTAACTATAACATTCACAAATGTAAACACATATATCATTATATATAATATGCCTTTATTAATTAACGGTTAATTAATTTATTTATCAAATAAATATTTCATTTAATTAAAATGATTTTAGTAAATCTAAAATATTATTTTAATTTACCTTAAACAATTTAAGATACACACACACACTGAACTATGACATTTATAATTTTTATTTGGTAAAAACAATGATAATTTATTCAAGCAGAGCATTCATTATGATGTCTTAAAGGTTCAAACCCATGATCTCAAGAACAATTGTTTATAGTATCATACCTCAAACCACCTAAACTAGAGGTCCTTAACAACTGTAACATTTATAGTTACATATACATATACACATATATGTGAATATATGTTCATTTTAATTAATTAACTTTTAGTTAGTTTTTATTTAATTAATCCAATTAATTAAATACAAATAATTTTTTAAAATATTAAATTTATTTTCAAAACAAATTTGAAAAATATTTTATTACTTTTATGAAATTTATATTATATTTTAAACTTAACTTTTTGTTTGAGCAAGATTTCCTAGATTTTGATGATGATAACTTTATATATCATCTACAGCAGAAAACATACAAGGCCATATCAACATAGCTATGTATTAAAGTGGAAAATTCTTGCTACCTTATTAGAATATTGCAAAAGAAGATTCCTTTGAAGAATTTAGCATTGTGCGTTTGTATTCCTAGATATATATTGTTAAAACTCACAAAAATCTCACCATAGCATTTTAGGGCTTAAAGTTACTAAAAATAATTTTTTGAATTTATTTAAAAAAAATAAAACCCCCTTTCAAGCTCTAGAATTCCTTAAAAAACATGCACACTACTCCACCAGTGGGGCCAACCGGTGCATCAGTGGACACCTTTTTCTAGGAACTGAAGCCGTAAGAAATTTTAAAAATCACATATGGTCGCAATCTCTCCTTTAGGATGTCATGGTGGCAATCACTTCCCTTTAGCAAAACTTTTTAACATCTGTATATATGTTTGGTTTTTGAAAAGAAATCACACTTGCTTTCTATTTTTACTCTTTAATCTTGAAAAAGCTCTATTTCCAAAGCAATCAACATTAACCCACTTTCAATTCATAAATAGATCGTTGATTTTTATTTGTCTTAAAACTCTTGCTCGTTCATTTCTAAAAAGATTCTTGTGAGTTGTAGGACCCTTGTAGTCATGTCAAAAAATTAGTATACCGAGATACAATTGTTGTTGAAGATTATTTTCTTTCTTAGTTTGTGAAAATACGTACTCAACAGCTTATGCAATGTGCCAACCTATTCTTTCACGGGAAGCGAGAATGCTAGCTAGTAACAATCCAGAATAGAGGTTCAGGGACCAGACGTGGGACGGTGCTCTAAGCCAGTTTAAAAATCTTGGTATGCTAGTTTATTTTTACTTTATTTTTCTTTTGCTAATTATTTTAATTTATATACATGTTTTGTTAGCCTAGATATATACACATTCCATTAGAATTACATTTGGTGTCGTAATATGAAAATTCATAAGCCGTAGTGAATATTATTTAATATGTCACGTATAAGCACTTTTGTTGAAGGTCAGCCCATTGCACGACCCTCACTAATCACTAGAAATGATTTTAAATTTTAGTCTACCAGAATAAAGATCAGTATGGAAGCAAACAATCTTGAATTTTGGATGCCACACAAAATCAATATGTAGCTCCAAATAAACCGCTAAAGACGTGAACTTTTTAACAAAAGAGCATTGCAACAAATAATTCAAAAGCAATAAATATTTTTTTTTTATGCTTTATGTAATAGGAATTTAATAGAGCGATGATTAGCAAACTATATATGACATTTAGCATGCACTACAAGTTACACACCAAGGCACAAATAGAGTTAACACTTGAGAGTCACCTTACTAAAATGCTAGTTTCAAAATTTTATAATGAAGGAAAATGAAAATATATCAAATATGTGCTCTCATCTTCAAAATATCACCCGTACACCTATTAGATTAAGAAAGACTATACTGAATTTGATAATGTAACAATTTTTTTTAACTCTATAACCAATGTTTGGAAAAGAAAAGTATTATCCATTGAAGAGGCTAACAATTTTTCACAACTCAAGATTAAAGAGTTAGTTTGTAATCTAATGACATATAAAGTGAAATTGTAGACAAGAAAAATGCAGATTTGGAAGAAGAAAACTAATACATCCAAATTGAAGAGGATTTCACGCTTGATAAGGAAGAAATGGCCTTCATTGCAAAGAATTACAAACAGTTTGAGAAGTAAGTAAGAAGAAGCAACATTAATGGAAATAACAATTATGCACTCAAATGCTTCAAATGCAACAAATTTGACCACATGGTAAAGGATTGTCCAATTCAAAATAATGGAAAAAAGCAGTTTAAATGTAAAAACAAAAATGAAAAGTACAACAAGAAAAGAAAGCCAACATTTTAGGCCACATAGGACAATTCCGATTCCTCATCTTCTTACGAAACTGATAGTGACGGCAAGAAAGCAAATATCTGCTTCATGGCTATAGAGAATGAGGTACAATCTTATTCAACTTATAATGGACATTTTGAGTTTTACATATAACTAGATTAAAAAATTAGAAATCTTAGAAAAACATATAAAGAAACTATATAAAATTTAAGCAAAGTAGATTTAGAAATAACCGTGCTTAAAGATGAGAAAACTATTTTAGAAGAAGTAATTGATGATTAGAAAATGTCTTTAGAAAAACCCGATTCTAATAATGGAAGTAAAATACCTTTTCAAGAAAAATTTGAATTATCTAAAGAATGCGACCTATTAAAAGATTTAAATAAAGATTTGAAATTTTCTATTGATAATTTAAATTATAAGATTGATTATTTGGAAATATTAAATGATGATTATAAAAAAAAAATTGAGCTACTTAGAAAAATCAAGATTTAAAAAATTCACAAAGTTTATTTGAAAATTTGACAAATCAAATTTCTATACTTAAGGACGAACTTAAGACATATAGAGATCAAATGTAAAATTCTAAATAAATTTGTGAATTACCTACAAATATAAAACGTTTAAAATATAAAAATTTGGAATTTAAAGAAAAATTAGAAATGCTTACAACTAATGTTTCAAAATTTAATGAAGGTCAAACTTTCTTTATCAAATCTGATAAAAATTTCAGGACCATCATATAATAAAAATTGTTTCGGATTTAGAAAAATGAAAATACTCCAAGGAGGTCCTTTACATAAAAAATTCAAGAAGTCAAACAAAATGTCAAAAATGAAGTAGGAATACCTAAAAGTAAGATAGTAAAAATCTCGGTTCCAAAAACAAATAATAATTTGATTAGAAAGAAACATATAGAAAAATTTATGATAGATTCCATAACAATATTAATTATTCTTGCAATTGTTTTACCAAACCCTCCTGGGATGGTTACTTAAAAGTTAATCCCAGGATCCTAACATAGGACGTGGGTAGCAATAAATTTATCCATTTTTTGCAAGTATCCATTCATAATAACAAACATAAAAGATGGGTTATGGATGGCAGATGTTCCAATCATATGATAGAAACTCCAATACGATAACAAACATGTAACGATCCTGAATTTTGAACAATTTAAATTGAAAATATTTAATTAATTTTAAATATTTGAATGATGGTTTAAATTGAATTTCCAATATAACTATGAATTTGTCGATTAAATTTTAGAATTTAATCTATCGAAAGTTGAATAAAATTTGAATTTGACTTTGGAGTTTGAAATTGAATATTAAATTTGTATTTAAAATTCGAACTACTGACTTAGAAAAAATAATTTAGATTTAAGGATTATTATTTATGTAAATTTATAAATTGATGGTTAGTTTTAATAACATTGTTCTTTAACTTAAATAAAATGGAATAAATTTTATCAGTACAAAATGCAAGCATAAAATCTAATTGTGAAACATGTTAATATAAATTAATGCTTGATAGTTAAAACTCAAACAACATATTTATAAACTTTGTAAAATATAATGTAACTACATTGGAAAAATTTTAACAACATAATTTAAACAAAACAAAACAAAGCAAAGAAATAACAAAACCAATTGAAATTCAAAAATAAAATAAAATTTTGTTTAAGAATTTATAGGCTGTATAATATTGGCCCATTCTCTTTTATTTTGTTGGGCTGTGATATTATCTAGTGTTAACAACCCGGTCCCATTATCCATTCACTTCGTTGAAAACCCTAAACCAAATGAAGGAAAAAAAATTGTGGCCTTGTGGTTCTCTTCCGTTCGTTCCTCTAGGATAAAAAAAAACATTGTACCAATTTAATAAATGCAGCCACCCTAAAATCTTCTCAGCCGAGATTTGGTCCATAAAAAAATAAGACACCGTACGCTGGTTCCTCCTTATTATTTTCAACCAAGCCTTCCTTTCCATTTCATACGAAAGAAGAAAAAAAAGACAAAAAATGGCTACCGTTCCTTAATCCTTGTTCGTTCCTCTTTGCAAAATTGGGGCTTTTCAAAAATCAAAGTGCCACGATTTCGATTTCGCTCGTCTTTGTGATGCTCGGCCGCTTCTATTAGATCGCGTTCATCGCCACTTCGAAGCAAGGTGAGGAATTTAATTTACTCACATCTATTCGAACTTGATTCTATGTTCGACAACTTGATTTTTTTTGGTGGTTGGTGACTTTTCTGACTTTATTTGATATTGTTGGCGTTGATGATTTTTGGGTTTCGACTTTGCCATTCTTTGGCCATACCACTTCGTTAAAACTCGTACCCTGGTTTTTTATTTGCTTTGTTGGCTTCGGCCTTGCTTCCCTGATGAACTGCAGATTGTTTTTTTTTGAATGTCTATACATGTTGTTTTTAAACTGTGACCTCTCTGTGCTTTAGTCTCCAGGTTATGAGAATTTAAATTTTTTTTTATTCTTTTTTGTTCTTGCTTTAGTCTGGGTTAATATATTTATTTACCCGTAGATTTAGTTTAAAATTTTATCCAAGATAAAACAAGTTTTAAAATTTTTGTTTGGAAACCAAATTGTTACAGGCTTTCAACCTATTTGTTTTTTTTAATCAAAGAAACTGATTAAAATTGTTTAAACCCAAGTTGATCTGAGTTTTCTGAAGCAAGTCTAATATAACTCTAAGTTACTATTTTACTTAAGTCACTATTTACTGATTTAAGCAAGCCAAATGAAATAGACATGAAGTCTGATCAGTTAGTTATGAAGTTATCACTGATTTTGTGTCCATCCTGTTTTGTTTCATTGTCCTCTGATCATTTAGCATATGCCATTCACTGTTGCTTGGGTTGAGACCTGAGTATTGCTTTCCTTGTGCCTTGTTTTCGAATCTGCTTCAATTTGAAGTCTTGTTGCACATATGAGTATTTTTAAAGTTTTGCATTTGAACAGACCTTTTCTATAAAAAAAAAAAACAGTAGTGTGCCAATTTTTCTTTTGAAATATTTGCTGGTCATTACCATGTATATACATACATACATATATGTGTGTGATAGGTGCAGCTCCAATATGTTCGTATCTGCAGCTTGATATGTCTAATTTTGGTTGCTTTTAAATCTAGTTCCATTGTGCTTTGCACTTGAAATTTGTTCTTTGTTATCTTGAAGTCTGGTTTGGACATTTCATAACTTTGATGCATTGTGGTTTGGTTCGGTGGTCTTGTTCCACTGGCTGATTTTATGTTCACTTCATTCTTATGCCTTTGTTATAGTTGAGTCCGCACTTGGTTCATCATGTGTACTTCCATGGGTTGTAGTCTGCACCACTGTTCAATTGTCTAATTGCACTTTTGATCATTTTAGTCTGCACTGCTTTCATGATTTCAACTATAGTTTGTTTATTTCTTCTCTGTTGCACTAGTAATTGCATCTTCTTCCATGTTTACTGCCACTGCCCATTTATGTTTTTGCATACCTAGTAGTTGCATTCCTGGTTTGGGGCTGTTGCACTGTGAATTGGTATTTACTAATGTTGTATATGTTGGCATCTCTTGTAGTTGTTGTACTTGAGTTGAATTGTCTGCATTCACTCCAGATATTCTTCACTTTTGTCTATGTTGATACTGTATGCTTGCATATCCATATTGCATATGTACTGATCTGGTCTATCTCTTTATGCAATTGTTGTTTGGACCTGTTTGTACCTATGTAATTCACTTGTATCACTTTCTATCACACTTCAGGTTGTGGTTGGCATTGATACAGTTTGCATTTGAATTGAACTTGGTCCAGTCTCATGTAGTTGTCATTGGTTACTGCACACTTGTACACACATTCATTCATGTTGTGTGTCTTGAGGTTTTGCACTCAGGCCATATTTCTCCTTATGCAGATATAATGCGTACCCATTTTTGTAAGTGCTCATATAAGTTACAGGTTGATATTTTTTTTTAGTGATTCATTCATGTGCCTATTTGTGAATATATTTGGTTCTGGTCTGGTCATCATGTAGTTCTATATATGTACATGTCTTGGTTCACTGTTGTACTTCACTGCACTTGATTGTGATGTTGTTACCAGACTTGAGTTGTACCCTTTTTCATGTTTTCTGGCCACTGTGTACTTTGAGTGGTGTAGTTGTTTTATCATGCATGTTCACCGGTATCATTTGCTTTGTTGACTTGTGCATTTGAGTGTGTATTTGGTTCTGGTGCTCTTGGACACTTGAGACTTTGCACTTTGGTGCTGCAGTTGAGTTGAGACCATAGCATTCATGAGTACATTACTTGTTTCACTGTTGGTGTTGATATTGCATGTTGAATCCAGCTTGTCTTTTGACTCGACTGTGCACACGAGTTGGCGAGGCAGTGCGCACGGGTACAAATGTACACGAGTGTACTGCAGCCACTCATGATTACCTGTCCCTGATAGAAATACTGATATGCACAGATATTACACAATCAAAAGTGATGAAAATAACCCATATATCTGAGTCAAACATTATTTTCAAAATAAATAAAAAAACATTCTATCATCTATCTTCTTTAAAATTTGAGTTTGCTGAATTGTTGTTTAACACTATTAAGTGTTATGTTTACCGTTATCCGATTTCTTTGTTAAAAGGATCGGATAGGTAAATTTATCTTTAACTGTCGTCTAATTGTCGTTGATTATTATTGTCTCTATGCACTAATAACTGAGATTGAATTAGACTGACCCGTGTATTATTTTCTTTTGAATGTAATACTCGGGTCAGACCGAGTATTTTACAGCTTGAAGATTTTCAGGCAGCGAAGATAGAGAGAGGGGGATTACCGCATCACTAAAGTTTTTCAGGAAATTTTTTTCTTGTACTAAATAATAAATAAATTGTTCCGCTGTATTAAAATGTAATTCATTGTATAACTCTGATATTTGTATATAAAAGAAAAGCTCATTTATGTGAAATATATTTATTGTTCTATGATTCTGTGACTGATTCTATTTAAATGTTATAAACTAAATAACAATCCGTTATTTTGAACGTTTCTAGTTGGTTTAATTACCGACTAGAGGCGGTCAGAGCGGCGGGTCGTTACAAAAGTGGTATCAGAGCTTTGGTTTACACAAAGCTTAGTTTATGGCGTTTAATATGAATAGTTACTAGAATCACTTTAAAGAAAGTGACAAATCTAAAGAAAGTATAAAATTGTTTTTGAAAATAAAAGGTATTTTAAAAATTCAAATCTTTTTCGGAAATTGCCCTCTCTAAATTTAGGTTTGCGATAGCTTCTCTTCAGTAAGTTCTCCTTAGATTTGAGTCCCGATCATTCGAAAGCCCATTATCGAATTGCAGAGTTTATGAAAGAATAAAATAGAAGTTAAGTGAATCAATGAATTGGTTTAAATCAAATATTTGAATATCTCCAAAGTAATAATTGGGAAATAAAATGACATGTTAATTTAGTTATAGCTAAGCGGATTATTGAACTATAACTTGGGAATTTGATTCTGAATTCTTTTGAGAAATTGATTTCAAAAGTTTTGAAGAATGATTTAGTAAATAAATGGATTATAAGTACTTAACTTATAAATGGACTTTTGGGATATAATTGAGTTATATAAATTGAATTGAATTAATAAAGGAGATTTATAAATCGAAGTTTTATAAATAGAAATGGAATTTGTAAAGATGGTTTATAAATTCGAAACCAATTGAATTTGATAAATGAAATATAGAAGTTATTAATTAAAGGAGATATATTCGTGATTTTGGACAGCGAATTATCCTTTAAGTTAAATATTGTGATAATAAGGGTTTGGTTAGGAATTATATCCATGATTTTGGACAGTGGATAATTCTGAATTAAATGCGTAGAATATTGAAATTGGTTAACGAAGTATATTCACGATTTTGGACAGTGAATATATTACTAAATAAAATGGATATGTTTTAGGGAAGTGATATTATGATATGAAGTTAATGGTTTTAAAGTTGTTTTAAAATGCATTAAATATCGAATACATAGATTTCAACATTCATTGTTGAAATAGACGTTTTCGAGTGAAATAAAAGGAAATGGTGGAATATAACACTGTTGTTATAGTAAATGATTTCCGAAAGGAAATGTTTTATATAGTATTGGGATTTATATATCTATCTTATATTCGAATTCCTATACTATGATTTGGGTCGTCGTAACAATGTTTTACGCAACATTCGTTTTGACTCAAATAAATGTGTTTAAAAGAACGTTTTCCTTAAAGAATGAAATATATACTTGATTATGATTTAAGTATATTGAATATTTTCAAAGTGATGAAAATAAATAGATTTGTGAATTACTTATTATTAAATAAGTATGAAAATGTTTTTCCAATATGAAGTGAATGTTTTGAGATTTTATCTTTTAAAGATAAATTGAAAATGAATATTTGAAATCGATTTGAAAATCGTATATTCATAGATATTTTGGAAATGTAAACTCACTATGGAATTTATAAAAGAAAGGGAAATTTGTTAAAAATAAATATTGATTTATTTTTGAAATGTGGAAATAAATTTACGGATTTGGAACGTAAGTTTAAAATAAATCGGTAAGGATTTATTTGATTGATTTAAATGAGCCATTTTAAGTTTAAAATGGATAAATATTTGAAAATCTTTCCGTTTAAGGAAATTGATTTGAAATTTGTTTTCAAAGATTGAAAGATGAAAAATGGTTTGAAATTTGTTTTCAAATAGTTAAGTGTGGAAAAATTATATATCTAGTAAAGATATTTTTGGGAAAGTTTGAAGTTGGTTTAAAACCAATATTATGAAAAGTATGCGGAATTCAAACTATGAATTAAGTCGAAGTTGAAAAAGTTAAATGGGAAATTTGAACAATTAGTTCACCTTTGAAATTTTCAAGAAGATTGAATCTTGAGTTAAATTGAGTTTAACTTCGACCCCAAAAACAATATAAGTTGAGCTTTGAATTTGGATGGTTGATTTGGATTGTATGTCTAACATTGTGAATTGACGACATAGCTGTTGATCTCTATTAAATATATATATCTGTTGGTGGCGGAGAATTTATTCTCTTAGCTTAACACCCTTCTCTGAGACGTACGAGCTCAGAGGTTATATATCGATAGACATCAATTATGTGTTGAGAATTGACGATGTAACATGAAATCCAAATCGAGTGTGAAGTCGATAATAAATTGGATTATGAATGTGAATTAGGTTTGAGATAACCTTAAATTTCCAAATCGACTTAGAGGAAAATTTTAAATGGATAATGAAATGGAAAATTTGTGAATCCTCTATTTGTCATGGGTATGAGATATTGTGGTTTTCATAACGCATATATGAGAATACGATAAATTCGAAAACCATTAGTTTGGAAGGTAATTGTTATGGGAAACTTGTGTGATATGTACGAAATGTGAAATGAAATATTATATATGTATATATGATATTATGTTTTCCAAATTGAGGATATGGAAAAGTACCTTCCATTTAAGAAAAATTTGTGAAGGTTGTTGGAACTCGAGATGAGTGTCCATTTGAAAATCGTAGCTACGTAGTATTTCCATTAGTTGGAGTGACTATTTGTATTTCCATTAGTTGGAATGTCCATTTGGACTGGTATCCTCATGATGGATCATCATGATGGGATAGTGTACTAGCGTAATTCGAGGGGCGAGATGCCTATGGTTACAAGCGATTCTACTGGGATAGTAGCGCAATCATCGTGTATACCGCGATCTAGATACACTCGGGTAGTAGCGTAATTTGAGGGGCGTGATGCCTACAGTTACAAGCGATTCCACTGGGATAGTGGCGTAACCGCCGTGTAAACTGCAATCTAAAAACCAAAGCGTAATTCGAGGGGCGAGATGCCTACGGTCACGAGCGATTCTACTGGGATAGTAGCGTAACCGCCGTGTGAACCACGATCTATGGCGACAACCATGGCGAAATTCAAAAGATGAGAAATCTACAGTTACAAGTGATTCTACTGGGATAGTAGCGGAACCGCCGAGTAAACTGTGATCCATGGGGGAATGTGCTTTCCATATCCATTTTTAAAAAAAGATTTTTTTTTTGTATTTTCACTGGGAATTGAAGCAAGTATATTTAGTACTTGGAGATTTTTAGTCTTGCGCCTGGCCAGCGTATGACTAATGTCTGTAAGAACGACAATAGACTTGTTAAATTTCGAGTTAGCAAGTATTTTCAAACTTTGAATAGAAAATCAATAATCTGAAATTGAAATTTCATAATTCCAACCTAATAAACTAAGGAAGAGGATTTTTGAAATGTTTTGAAAGTCCACAGCTTTTGGAAAAGATATAGTATGCAAATCTCTAGCATGAAGAATTTTAAGTTTAAATCTGAGTTTAGTAAGTCGGAAATTTTGGTAAAAGACTTTTGCGTCTTGATTGTAGAAATCAATAAAAAAAATGTATTAAATTAATGAACAAAGCTATTGAGATAAAACAAATGGAACTCATTTTTTTTTAATAAGTTTCAAGCTTGGTAAAATTGGGTAGAGTATAAATATCGGTGAGATTTTAACAATCAATTTTTGTAACTTATAATTTCAGGACGAAATTCTTTTAAGGGGGGAAGGTTGTAACGATCCTGAATTTTGAACAATTTAAATTGAAACTATTTAATTAATTTTAAATATTTGAATGATGGTTTAAATTGAATTTCCAATATAACTATGAATTTGGCGATTAAATTTTAGAATTTAATCTATAGTAAGTTGAATAAAATTTGAATTTGACTTTTGAGTTTGAAATTGAATATTAAATTTGTATTTAAAATTCGAACTACTGACTTAGAAAAAATAATTTAGATTTAAGGATTATTGTTTATGTAAATTTATAAATTGATGGTTAGTTTTAATAACATTGTTCTTTAACTTAAATAAAATGGAATAAATTTTACCAGTACAAAATGCAAGCATAAAATCTAATTGTGAAACATGTTAATATAAATTAATGCTTGATAGTTAAAACTCAAACAACATATTTATAAACTTTGTAAAATATAATGTAACTACATTGGAAAAATTTTAACAACATAATTTAAACAAAACAAAACAAAGCAAAGAAATAACAAAACCAATTGAAATTCAAAAATAAAATAAAATTTTGTTTAAGAATTTATAGGCTGTATAATATTGGCCCATTCTCTTTTATTTTGTTGGGCTGTGATATTATCTAGTGTTAATAACCCGGTCCCATTATCCATTCACTTCGTCGAAAACCCTAAACCAAATGAAGGAAAAAAAATGGCGGCCTAGTGGTTCTCTTCCGTTCGTTCCTCTAGGATAAAAAAAAAGCATTGTACCAATTTAATAAATGCAGCCACCCTAAAATCTTCTCAGCCGAGATTTGGTCCCTAAAAAAATAAGACACCGTACGCTGGTTCCTCCATATTATTTTCAACCAAGCCTTCCTTTCCATTTCATACGAAAGAAGAAGAAAAAGACGAAAAATGGCTGCCGTTCCTTAATCCTTGTTCGTTCCTCTTTGCAAAATTGGGGCTTTTCAAAAATCAAAGTGCCACGATTTCGCTCGTCTTTGTGATGCTCGGCCGCTTCTATTAGATCGCGTTCATCGTCACTTCGAAGCAAGGTGAGTAATTTAATTTACTCACATCTATTCGAACTTGATTCTATGTTCGGCAACTTGATTTTTTTTGGTGGTTGGTGAATTTTCTGACTTTATTTGATTTTGTTGGCGTTGATGATTTTTAGGTTTCGACTTTGCCATTCTTTGGCCATACCACTTCGTTAAAACTCGTACCCTGGTTTTTTATTTGCTTTGTTGGCTTCGGCCTTGCTTCCCTGATGAACTGCAGATTGTTTTTTTTTGAATGTCTATACACGCTGTTTTTAAACTGTGACCTCTCTGTGCTTTAGTCTCCAGGTTATGAGAATTTAAATTTTTTATTATTCTTTTTTGTTCTTGCTTTAGTCTGGGTTAATATATTTATTTACCCGTAGATTTAGTTTAAAATTTTATCCAAGATAAAACAAGTTTTAAAATTTTTGTTTGGAAACCAAATTGTTACAGGCTTTCAACCTATTTGTTTTTTTTTTAATCAAAGAAACTGATTAAAATTATTTAAACCCAAGTTGATCTGAGTTTTCTGAAGCAAGTCTAATATAACTCTAAGTTACTATTTTACTTAAGTCACTATTTACTGATTTAAGCAAGCCAAATGAAATAGACATGAAGTCTGATCAGTTAGTTATGAAGTTATCACTGATTTTGTGTCCATCCTGTTTTGTTTCATTGTCCACTGATCATTTAGCATATGCCATTCGCTGTTGCTTGGGTTGAGACCTGAGTATTGCTTTCCTTGTGCCTTGTTTTCGAATCTGCTTCAATTTGAAGTCTTGTTGCACATATGAGTATTTTTAAAGTTTTGCATTTGAACAGACCTTTTCTATAATAAAAAAAACAGTAGTTTGCCAATTTTTCTTTTGAAATATTTGCTGGTCATTACCATGTATATACATACATACATACATATATGTGTGTGATAGGTGCAGCTCCAATATGTTCATATCTGCAGCTTGATATGTCTAATTTTGGTTGCTTTTAAATCTAGTTCCATTGTGCTTTGCACTTGAAATTTGTTCTTTGTTATCTTGAAGTCTGGTTTGGACATTTCATAACTTTGATGCATTGTGGTTTGGTTCGGTGGTCTTGTTCCACTGGCTGATTTTATGTTCACTTCATTCTTATGCCTTTGTTATAGTTGAGTCTGCACTTGGTTCTTCATGTGTACTTTCATGGGTTGTAGTCTGCACCGCTGTTCAATTGTCTAATTGCACTTTTGATCATTTTAGTCTGCACTGCTTTTATGATTTCAACTATAGTTTGTTTATTTCTTCTCTGTTGCACTAGTAATTGCATCTTATTCCATGTTTACTGCCACTGCCCATTTATGTTTTTGCATACCTAGTAGTTGCATTCCTGGTTTGGGGCTGTTGCACTGTGAATTGGTATTTACTAATGTTTTATATGTTGGCATCTCTTGTAGTTGTTGTACTTGAGTTGAATTGTCTGCATTCACTCCAGATATTCTTCACTTTTGTCTATGTTGATACTGTATGCTTGCATATCCATATTGCATATGTACTGATCTGGTCTATCTCTTTATGCAATTGCTGTTTGGACCTGTTTGTACCTATGTAATTCACTTGTATCACTTTCTATCACACTTCAGGTTGTGGTTGGCATTGATACAGTTTGCATTTGAGTTGAACTTGGTCCAGTCTCATGTAGTTGTCATTGGTTACTGCACACTTGTACACACATTCATTCATGTTGTGTGTCTTGAGGTTTTGCACTCAGGCCATATTTCTCCTTATGCAGATATAATGCGTACCCATTTTTGTAAGTGCTCATATAAGTTACAGGTTGATATTTTTCTTAGTGATTCATTCATGTGCCTATTTGTGAATATATTTGGTTCTGGTCTGGTCATCATGTAGTTCTATATATGTACATGTCTTGGTTCACTGTTGTACTTCACTGCACTTGATTGTGATGTTGTTACCAGACTTGAGTTGTACCCTTTTTCATGTTTTCTGGCCACTGTGTACTTTGAGTAGTGTAGTTGGTTTATCATGCATGTTCACTGGTATCATTTGCTTTGTTGACTTGTGCATTTGAGTGTGTATTTGGTTCTGGTGCTCTTGGACACTTGAGACTTTGCACTTTGGTGCTGCAGTTGAGTTGAGACCATAGCATTCATGAGTACATTACTTGTTTCACTGTTGGTGTTGATGTTGCATGTTGAATCCAGCTTGTCTTTTGACTCGACTATGCACACGAGTTGGCGAGGCAGTGCGCACGGGTACAAATGTACACGAGTGTACTGCAGCCACTCATGATTACCTATCCCTGATAGAAATACTGATACGCACAGATATTACACAATCAAAAGTGACGAAAATAACCCATATATCTGAGTCAAACATTATTTTCAAAATAAATAAAAAAACATTCTATCATCTATCTTCTTTAAAATTTGAGTTTGCTGAATTGTTGTTTAACACTATTAAGTGTTATGTTTACCGTTATCCGATTTCTTTGTTAAAAGGATCGGATAGGTAAATTTATCTTTAACTGTCGTCTAATTGTCGTTGATTATTATTGCCTCTATGCACTAATAACTGAGATTGAATTAGACTGACCCGTATATTATTTTCTTTTGAATGTAATACTCGGGTCAGACCGAGTATTTTACAGCTTGAAGATTTTCAGGCAGCGAAGATAGAGAGAGGGGGATTACCGCATCACTAAAGTTTTTCAGGAAATTTTTTTCTTGTACTAAATAATAAATAAATTGTTCCGCTGTATTAAAATGTAATTCATTGTATAACTCTGATATTTGTATATAAAAGAAAAGCTCATTTATGTGAAATATATTTATTGTTCTATGATTCTGTGACTGATTCTGTTTAAATGTTATAAACTAAATAACAATCCGTCATTTTGAACGTTTCTAGTTGGTTTAATTACCGACTAGAGGCGGTCAGAGCGGCGGGTCGTTACAAAAGTGGTATCAGAGCTTTGGTTTACACAAAGCTTAGTTTATGGCGTTTAATATGAATATTTACTAGAATCACTTTAAAGAAAGTGACAAATCTAAAGAAAGTATAAAATTGTTTTTGAAAATAAAAGGTATTTTAAAAATTCAAATCTTTTTTCGGAAATTGCCCTCTCTAAATTTAGGTTTGCGATAGCTTCTCTTCAGTAAGTTCTCCATAGATTTGAGTCCCGATCATTCGAAAGCCCATTATCGAA
This sequence comes from Allium cepa, assembly GCA_030765085.1. Lineage (NCBI taxonomy): Eukaryota > Viridiplantae > Streptophyta > Magnoliopsida > Asparagales > Amaryllidaceae > Allium > Allium cepa. The sequence goes on from CM060940.1 coordinate 103,455,662, forward strand.
TTGCAAAGTTTATGAAAGAATAAAATAGAAGTTAAGTGAATCAATGAATTGGTTTAAATCAAATATTTGAATATCTCCAAAGTAATAATTGGGAAATAAACTGACATGTTAATTTAGTTATAGCTAAGCGGATTATTGAACTATAACTTGGGAATTTGATTCTGAATTCTTTTGAGAAATTGATTTCAAATGTTTTGAAGAATGATTTAGTAAATAAATGGATTATAAGTACTTAACTTATAAATGGCTTTTTGGGATATAATTGAGTTATATAAATTGAATTGAATTAATAAAGGAGATTTATAAATCGAAGTTTTATAAATAGAAATGGAATTTGTAAAGATGGTTTATAAATTCGAAACCAATTGAATTTGATAAATGAAATATAGAAGTTATTAATTAAAGGAGATATATTCGTGATTTTGGACAGCGAATTATCCTTTAAGTTAAATATTGTGATAATAAGGGTTTGGTTAGGAATTATATCCACGATTTTGGACGGTGGATAATTCTGAATTAAATGCGTAGAATATTGAAATTGGTTAACGAAGTATATTCACGATTTTGGACAGTGAATATATTATTAAATAAAATGGATATGTTTTAGGGAAGTGATATTATGATATGAATTTAATGGTTTTAAAGTTGTTTTAAAATGCATTAAATATCAAATACATAGATTTCAACATTCATTGTTGAAATAGACGTTTTCGAGTGAAATAAAAGGAAATGGTGGACTATAACACTGTTGTTATAGTAAATGATTTTCGAAAGGAAATGTTTTATATAGTATTGGGATTTATATATCTATCTTATATTCGAATTCCTATACTAATGATTTGGGTCGTCGTAACAATGTTTTACGCAACATTCGTTTTGACTCAAATAAATGTGTTTAAAAGAACGTTTTCCTTAAAGAATGAAATATATACTTGATTATGATTTAAGTATATTGAATATTTTTAAAGTGATGAAAATAAATAGATTTGTGAATTACTTATTATTAAATAAGTATGGAAATGTTTTTCCAATATGAAGTGAATGTTTTGAGATTTTATCTTTTAAAGATAAATTGAAAATGAATATTTGAAATCGATTTGAAAATCGTATATTCATAGATATTTTGGAAATGTAAACTCACTATGGAATTTATAAAAGAAAGGGAAATTTGTTAAAAATAAATATTGATTTATTTTTGAAATGTGGAAATAAATTTACGGATTTGGAATGTAAGTTTAAAATAAATCGGTAAGGATTTATTTGATTGATTTAAATGAGCCATTTTAAGTTTAAAATGGATAAATATTTGAAAATGTTTCCGTTTAAGGAAATTGATTTGAAATTTGTTTTCAAAGATTGAAAGATGAAAAATGATTTGAAATTTGTTTTCAAATAGTTAAGTGTGGAAAAATTATATATCTGGTAAAGATATTTTTGGGAAAGTTTGAAGTTGGTTTAAAACCAATATTATGAAAAGTATGCGGAATTCAAACTATGAATTAAGTCGAAGTTGAAAAAGTTAAATGGGAAATTTGAACAATTAGTTCAACTTTGAAATTTTCAAGAAGATTGAATCTTGAGTTAAATTGAGTTTAACTTCGACCCCAAAAACAATATAAGTTGAGCTTTGAATTTGGATGGTTGATTTGGATTGTATGTCTAACATTGTGAATTGACGACATAGCAGTTGATCTCTATTAAATATATATCTGTTGGTGGCGGAGAATTTATTCTCTTAGCTTAACACCCTTCTCTGAGACGTACGAGCTCAGAGGTTATATATCGATAGATGTCAATTATGTGTTGAGAATTGACGATGTAACATGAAATCCAAATCGAGTGTGAAGTCGATAATAAATTGGATTATGAATGTGAATTAGGTTTGAGATAACCTTAAATTTCCAAATCGACTTAGAGGAAAATTTTAAATGGATAATGAAATGGAAAATTTGTGAATCCTCTATTTGTCATGGGTATGAGATATTGTGGTTTTCATAACGCATATATGAGAATACGATAAATTCGAAAACCATTAGTTTGGAAGGTAATTGTTATGGGAAACTTGTGTGATATGTACGAAATGTGAAATGAAATATTATATATGTATATATGATATTATGTTTCCCAAATTGAGGATATGGAAAAGTACCTTCCATTTAAGAAAAATTTGTGAAGGTTGTTGGAACTCGAGGTGAGTGTCTATTTGAAAATCGTAGCTACGTAGTATTTCCATTAGTTGGAGTGACTATTTGTATTTCCATTAGTTGGAATGTCCATTTGGACTGGTATCCCTCATGATGGATCATCATGATGGGATAGTGTACTAGCGTAATTCGAGGGGCGAGATGCCTATGGTTACAAGCGATTCTACTGGGATAGTAGCGCAATCGTCGTGTATACCGCGATCTAGATACACTCGGGTAGTAGCGTAATTTGAGGGGCGTGATGCCTACAGTTACAAGCGATTCCACTGGGATAGTGGCGTAACCGCCGTGTAAACTGCAATCTAAAAACCAAAGTGTAATTCGAGGGGCGAGATGCCTACGGTCACGAGCGATTCTACTGGGATAGTAGCGTAACCGCGGTGTGAACCGCGATCTATGGCGACAACCATGGCGAAATTCAAAAGATGAGAAATCTACAGTTACAAGCGATTCTACTGGGATAGTAGCGGAACCGCCGGGTAAACTGTGATCCATGGGGGAATGTGCTTTCCATATCCATTTTTAAAAAATGATTTTTTTTTAGTATTTTCACTGGGAATTGAAGCAAGTATATCTAGTACTTGGAGATTTTTAGTCTTGCGCCTGGCCAGCGTATGACTAATGTTTGTAAGAACGACAATAGACTTGTTAAATTTCGAGTTAGCAAGTATTTTCAAACTTTGAATAGAAAATCAATAATCTGAAATTGAAATTTCATAATTCCAACCTAATAAACTAAGGAAGAGGATTTTTGAAATGTTTTGAAAGTCCACAGCTTTTGGAAAAGATATAGTATGCAAATCTCTAGCATGAAGAATTTATGTTTAAATCTGAGTTTAGTAAGTCGGAAATTTTGGTAAAAGACTTTTGCGTCTTGATTGTAGAAATCAATAAAAAAAATATATTAAATTAATGAACAAAGCTATTGAGATAAAACAAATGGAACTCATTTATTTTTTAATAAGTTTCAAGCTTGGTAAAATTGGGTAGAGTATAAATATCGGTGAGATTTTAACAATCAATTTTCGTAACTTATAATTCGGGACGAAATTCTTTTAAGGGGGGAAGGTTGTAACGATCCTGAATTTTGAACAATTTAAATTGAAACTATTTAATTAATTTTAAATATTTGAATGATGGTTTAAATTGAATTTCCAATATAACTATGAATTTGGCGATTAAATTTTAGAATTTAATCTATCGAAAGTTGAATAAAATTTGAATTTGACTTTGGAGTTTGAAATTGAATATTAAATTTGTATTTAAACTTCGAACTACTGACTTAGAAAAAATAATTTAGATTTAAGGATTATTATTTATGTAAATTTATAAATTGATGGTTAGTTTTAATAACATTGTTCTTTAACTTAAATAAAATGGAATAAATTTTATCAGTACAAAATGCAAGCATAAAATCTAATTGTGAAACATGTTAATATAAATTAATGCTTGATAGTTAGTACTCAAACAACATATTTATAAACTTTGTAAAATATAATGTAACTACATTGGAAAAATTTTAACAACATAATTTAAACAAAACAAAACAAAGCAAAGAAATAACAAAACCAATTGAAATTCAAAAATAAAATAAAATTTTGTTTAAGAATATATAGGCTGTATAATATTGGCCCATTCTCTTTTATTTTGTTGGGCTGTGATATTATCTAGTGTTAACAACCCGGTCCCATTATCCATTCACTTCGTCGAAAACCCTAAACCAAATGAAGGAAAAAAAATGGCGGCCTAGTGGTTCTCTTCCATTTGTTCCTCTATGATAAAAAAAAGCATTGTACCAATTTTAGTCTGCACTGCTTTCATGATTTCAACTATAGTTTGTTTATTTCTTCTCTGTTGCACTAGTAATTGCATCTTCTTCCATGTTTACTGCCACTGCCCATTTATGTTTTTGCATACCTAGTAGTTGCATTCCTGGTTTGGGGCTGTTGCACTGTGAATTGGTATTTACTAATGTTGTATATGTTGGCATCTCTTGTAGTTGTTGTACTTGAGTTGAATTGTCTGCATTCACTCCAGATATTCTTCACTTTTGTCTATGTTGATACTGTATGCTTGCATATCCATATTGCATACGTACTGATCTGGTCTATCTCTTTATGCAATTGCTGTTTGGACGTGTTTGTACCTATGTAATTCACTTGTATCACTTTCTATCACACTTCAGGTTGTGGTTGGCATTGATACAGTTTGCATTTGAGTTGAACTTGGTCCAGTCTCATGTAGTTGTCATTGGTTACTGCACACTTGTACACACATTCATTCATGTTGTGTGTCATTGAGGTTTTGCACTCAGGCCATATTTCTCCTTATGCAGATATAATGCGTACCCATTTTTGTAAGTGCTCATATAAGTTACAGGTTGATATTTTTTTTTAGTGATTCATTCATGTGCCTATTTGTGAATATATTTGGTTCTGGTCTGGTCATCATGTAACTGTTGTACTTCACTGCACTTGATTGTGATGTTGTTACCAGACTTGAGTTGTACCCTTTTTCATGTTTTCTGGCCACTGTGTACTTTGAGTAGTGTAGTTGGTTTATCATGCATGTTCACTGGTATCATTTGCTTTGTTGACTTGTGCATTTGAATGTGTATTTGGTTCTGGTGCTCTTGGACACTTGAGACTTTGCACTTTGGTGCTGCAGTTGAGTTGAGACCATAGCATTCATGAGTGCATTACTTGTTTCACTGTTGGTGTTGATATTGCATGTTGAATCCAGCTTGTCTTTTGACTCGACTGTGCACATGAGTTGGCGAGGCAGTGCGCACGGGTACAAATGTACACGAGTGTACTGCAGCCACTCATGATTACCTGTCCCTGATAGAAATACTGATGTGCACAGATATTACACAATCAAAAGTGATGACAATAACCCATATATCCGAGTCAAACATTATTTTCAAAATAAATAAAAAAACATTCTGTCATCTATCTTCTTTAAAATTTGAGTTTGCTGAATTGTTGTTTAACACTATTAAGTGTTATGTTTACCGTTATCCGATTTCTTTGTTAAAAGGATCGGATAGGTAAATTTATCTTTAACTGTCGTTTAATTGTCGTTGATTATTATTGCCTCTATGCACTAATAACTGAGATTGAATTAGACTGACCCGTGTATTATTTTCTTTTGAATGTAATACTCGGGTCAGACCGAGTATTTTACAGCTTGAAGATTTTCAGGCAGCGAAGATAGAGAGAGGGGGATTACCGCATCACTAAAGTTTTTCAGGAAATTTTTTTCTTGTACTAAATAATAAATAAATTGTTCCGCTATATTAAAATGTAATTCATTGTATAACTCTGATATTTGTATATAAAAGAAAAGCTCATTTATGTGAAATATATTTATTGTTCTGTGATTCTGTGACTGATTCTGTTTAAATGTTATAAACTAAATAACAATCCGTCATTTTGAACGTTTCTAGTTGGTTTAATTACCGACTAGAGGCGGTCAGAGCGGCGGGTCGTTACAAAACATCAAACCAATAGATGGAGGTACTGTTTCCTTCGATGATAATTCTAAAGAACATGTCATTAGAATAGGGGATGTCAGAAGTAAGGGTAATCCAAGTTCATCTTTAATTATAAATGTTTATTTAGTCGAAAATTTAAAACATAACTTGCTAAGTATTTGTAATGACCATGGATTTTGACCCCTCGAAAAATCGACACTAATACATCCACTATATTACATGTTGAGAAATCAAATGCCAAAAAACCCGACTGTTAGGGAAAAAGAAAGAAGGAAGAAGATAAGAAGAAAACTAAACAATACATAATCCCACAACGGAAAGAATAATCTATAATATACATCAATCTTTACACAAAACAAACTGTAATTTATGTATATTCAAAACATCAATCAGAGTATGCTAACCTATTTCAGCCTGGACAATTATAATAGCCTGTCCTTACAATTGCTGATAAATACAACAATGAGTATAACGGGAAAATTACCATCTATGTGAATAAGTCTTTGGACCTCCAACTCGTCTCTTGAAGCTCCAAGCATCTAATCTAATATGTAATATGCTCCATCCAACCCGAGCATTATAATAAAATAACAACCGAATCAGTCTGGAAAACCAATGTGAGAAATTACACCCAACTGGATTTTCAAATCGTATAAAAATATTTGAAATCTAGAAGTATCTCGTAAAACCATGTCCCACATAAACACAGACATGTTTTTACCTTACGATAACCAACCTTTTCTAAAGAAGTTCATTGATATTATTATAATGTATATATACAAATACTTATTAATTTTAGTCGAAATTCTTACATTGTTTAAATTCCAGCATAATAGGTATAGAACTAAAACCATAAAGGCTCGTATTAGAATATGAATTCCATGTGATGATTGGGCTCAAGGGTACTGCCGGTCACGGTGCAACTTAGAAAAATAACATCGAGTACCTTGCCTAGATCCCCTGCCAACACAGAACCAGCCCACCACTTGACTAGTAGTACCGAATATGATCACCCCTCCATTAATGGGTACTGAAGCAAACAAATTAGAGATAATAGCAACTCTAGATAGGGATCATCATTCCCTACTTAGGAGGACCCACTTAGCCCTACCGCATCTCCCATATTTTAGTCATTCTCGGTTGATGAGGCTTGAGGCTACATTTTACCTTTTTATATAGCATTTCCCAATTGGAATGCTAATACTACCTTTCAGGCAATAATGCAATACTAGCATTAATCCATACAAGTTTGTCCTAGGCCTGAACGAAACACTTGAGTGATCCATCTCCAAAATTCCATCATCTTCAAGATGTCTTCACTTTGAAACGCATTCATTGAATTGAAGTGGATTTTGGATAATATACCCAATCCTGGTCTCTTCGAACAACTTTTCGATAATTCCCGGTAAACTCAACCTCGGTTCTTTAGGAAGTAACAGTCAAAGATAAGATTGAAGGTAACCTCCTAACCGTTAGTGGACAGATTTCCTTATCACTGTCCTAGGAGAACGAAATGAGATTTATACGCATAGTACTACATTATAGGAGATAGCTGTCCCATATAACTCACATGTTTCTCCTAGATATTTTCAAAGTTACATTCTGGATCCAGTTTTGATTGTCGGTTATTTGACTATCAAATAACAAACATTCAATAAAGGATTTATTTCATATGGAAAACCGACATTGGTTAACCGTATAAGCAATCATTAGCCTCGTTTTATAATCTTTTATAAATAAAAACCACTTTGTAAATTTCTTGTATAGAATACTTTTACAAATATATATACATCGATTTCTATATTTTCAATACTTAGAAAATATCCATATACTTATCTCAACAGTATAAGTATATTTACAAAACTGAGAAAGATTTTATTTTATTTCGATTCAAAAATCATTTACAAACTCCTTATATTTCTCTAAAACAGTTATAAACCAATTTATAAAACTTCTGGGACCATTTATAAAAACTTCTTTTACGCATTCTAATCAATATAAATCCTCTTTGTATATTTCTAAATCTATTTATAAATCCTTTATAATCTCTAAACCATTTATAAAACTTCTTTGAAAAATCTATAAACCAATTTCTCAAGTCCATTTATAAATATGTAACCATTTATAAAACTCTTCGCCTTGTAATAATTTTCCTTACGTCTCCAAACCATTTTATAAGCTTCTTTTTAAAATCCAATTCTTTCAACTCCATTCATTGGTCTAGAAACATTTATAACAATTAAAATCTTTTACTCCAGACACCATTTTATAACAATAATTATTAACAATAAACATTTAAATAAATGAAAATTATTAACTTTAAAACATCTTAAAAATAATAATTTATAATTTCAAATATGTTAAACAGAAATCATAATTAACCTTTACCACTTTTATTTATAAATAATAATAATTTGTTTTCAACACTACTAATAATCCTTATTAATAATTCCAAACCATAATTATTCTTTAAATAATCATTCTTTCTAGATATAAACATTTTGATAAATTCTTTAATATAATATTGACTATAAATTCAAATAACTTTAAGCAATACTAGTATAATTCAATAACCTTAAAATAATATTAATATAATTAATTAACTTAAAAACAATATCAATATGGTTAATTAACTTAAAAACATTATCAATACAATTAATTAACTTAAAAATATATTAATATAATTAATTAAATTATCCTTAGAACAAAATATTTTTGAAACCCGATTTCGGATTTAAAGATCGTTTCTTGGTCTCAGAACCAATTCCAACTTAAACAGAAATTTATAGTATTCTAAAAATACTATTTTTGAGGCCAATAGCCACCCAACACTTAACCAATACCGATCTATCATCATTACTGGATTTTATTTTCAAACATAACGATGTTATAACCACAGTGTCCACAATCTTATTCATTATTCAATAATCCATATAAAAGAAATATTATTGAAACAATTCAATAATTGTGAGGAATCTCGTTGGATCCCTCCAACCCGTTTTCCCTTGTATCACAAACGTTATATAATCATAAAATATAAACTGATCGCTTCGAGGTAGGATTCGTATACAAAGGGTCATTCCCTCTTACGCGGGAATGTAATAGGGTCTCATCCACTCCAATAGGCGTAAATATATCCAAACCAACTAATAAATATAGTAATTCATCAAACAGTCATTCAAAAAAATTATCAACTATATATCATACAAATTGTCCAAAGAGGTGAGTTTAACTCAATTCTGGATTCTGTCTAAATCGAACAACGTTCGATTTAACGCGAAATTTGTACAAGCTCCAATTGTTGTCAAACCAACTCATATCGTAGGTAACGTCCCAACGAGTGCAATCAACTCGTCTTGTTCAAATCCGATCGCGTTAAAATTAGTTGCCACCTCCCCCCTTTCTTCCTCTCGTGAATGAACTAACCCATACCGTGAATCTTTAACCGCACCTCCCCTTCAACTCCGGCCACCAACATCGACCAAACTCCACCAGCGTGAAGCCCTATCCATGCCGACACCCTTCCCCCTCCTCCCCACGCGACCCCCTCCCCTCACGACTGAGCTCGCCAAAATATCCTCAAACGCAACCGCATTTTCCCCCAACCGCCACCAATACGACCCTTGCCTTGGCACCAAATTTGGGTCGTGCCTAGCCCTCGTTAACCTCTACAGCTCTCCTTCAGGTAGCACCACCTAAAGTTTTGCCAATTCATCGGAATCGACTAATAAAGAAAACAACTTTCATCGACGAATTGCAGCCACCACACGACATTATAGCCTAATCCAACCATTGATCCTCTTTATCTTAGCGTCGCAAACGTTTCCCTATTTGGCGACTTCGCCTGAAATTGATCGTAGTGGTCCAATACGATTGGGCCGCGGGATGATGGAGTTTGAATTTGCAATTGAAAAAAAGGTGCTTCCTGTTAAACGCGATTTATAACTGAGGGAATATGGTTTAGACATGGGTAAAAGCATAACCTGCACGTTTCTGAGGTAAGGCATGAGTATGGTTATATAACAAGAATGTATATATAAAATTTAAAATTTAAAATACGAATTACAAAATGTTTGAAAATTCCAAACCCAAATGAGGCGTGCTGCCTGGTGTCCTATATGTTATACCCCTATTTCGAATGCAATGGAACCTATCTCGAGTCCTAATTCGATCTTATGTATAAGATAGATTTTTGAACCCAATTATTATATTAATTTTTCAATATTAAATTATACCGTTTCGATATCCCATGACCAAATGATTCATCCGATGGCCACGAAATTCGACGATGTAATATAATTCACTATTACGGATCTAACGAAGCTGGTTTCGCCGAAATCTAAGACAGTGCACCGGAAGGCTATTTTTGTATGTTAATTAAAACGAGTTATTTTTCAAAATCGATTAAATCACTTTTAAATCCAATTTAATATTTTATTACCTTTATTCTTAATAAAAGAAAGTAAATAATATTTTAAATCATTTCTATCCGATTAAACACAAGTTTCAATTATTTACATCAACAACTAAATTATCAAATAAATCGCAATGTTTGAAATTTTAGCTATTTGACTTGTAAAAATAATTATTCAATATTTAAAGTCAATTAAATATTCCAAATTAAAATGACTAAAATTATGGGTCTTTACACTCTTTCCCCTTTATAAAGAATTTTGCCCTTGAAATTCCCAAGTTAAGAAAAATGAGAAAACCCATTAGCTTTTAAATCCAATTAGTTGAAATAACTTACCAAATCCTTTTAAGTCTTTGATGTCCAAAATCAATTTGTTGAAACCTTGTTATTACCTTTTTCTTAAGTCTTAAATTTCATCCATAGATTCCAACTAATATCATCCCATTCAATAATTTTAGATTATAACTCAAAAACAAAATTTAGTTATAAAAAATTTCTTCAAAATTTCTCAAAAATTTTCTAATGCATTAATTTTACGGAAAAAATTCGCCAGCATCTCCTTTGCTTGGCTCGATCGAAACAACTATTCTCGCTACTATGGGCCCAAACCAGCAAAAGAGAACAAAAGCCAAGTGGCTCAATTATAAACCATCAAAACCAAACAACAATATAAACATGTAATTTTTACTTGGGCAACCAAATTTTACTTATGTAATCAAAGGCATCAATTTAACTATTGCTTTTATATCTGTACCTTATTTACCAATGAAATTGAATCATATAGTTCATAATCATATTATTTTGCATGTTCAATATTTGCTTTATTTAAGCCCGTATGATGTACATATATCACCGTACAAAATATCAAATCTGATTAATCGCTCGTTCACACAATTTCACTTCCGAACTTGTACCATTCACACGACCACTCTACTGCGGACTCAGGTCTGGTTCCTTGATTAGAAACCATCATTCTTCTTGCATAACCATATACTATGATAGAGAATTCTAGAATCAACCAAAAATTCATTTCCAGTGTTTGCCATCGAGAATTGAGTGAAAAATCTTAACTCGGATCGATGTAAATCATCTCGAAATCATGTACTTGAATCCAGATCGAACCATTGTGCGTAACAAATAATATACGTACAACTAACGTATTTATTTTCATTGATTTCTTAGCTATACCAAATTCTTTTATCCACATTCATTCCACTCTCATTCATTCATCACTTAGTATATTTCTTTCAATACTAATATCACTTAGGAATCATTTCATCAAATTTCCTTTAGTTGATTATAGACATTTTATATAAATTTATTATGTTTATTATCCTTCACAACTTAAATCCACTTTCGTTTTAAATCAATTTAAATTGCATTTAACTCAATCCATGGTTTAATTTCAACATTCAATTCTATTAACTAAAATTCCAAACCATATTTAATTCACTAATTTATTCATCTAGCTCATTTCGTTAATCCATTTCAAATTACAATCAAATTTATTTCAAAAGTTATTTTATTTAACTTAACTTAAATTCCATTTCAAAATTGCTTTTCTTAACATTCATATTCAATAATTTCTAACTTTGTTTTATGTACAAATTGTCAAAATTTATAAGCTATTAAACTTATTTTCTCATACTTTCATAAAACATTTAAATGAAAACTACCTTATTCTTATTTATTTCAAATCATTTTGAAATCATATATATATATATATATATATATATATATATAATCCCCTTGGTATATCAAATCATTCCTCTGAATCTTAAAATTGAAACTAATTTTACCAAAACAAAACTCCAATGGTAGCAATTTCTCTCTTGGAAACCTAAAAATGAACATCGATGATGCTGTAGTCATTACCGAAATTATTTTTCAACAATCGAAGTGAGCTCAGTGATTTTATTCTCTTTAAATCTGCAACGATCCATAATTTTTGATAATTAAAACTATTAAATTAAATAAGATTTTTAAATTTAATACTATGAGAAATTAAAATTTATGATTATAAATAGAAAAGATTATCAAAATGTAATTTAATAATGTTAATTTTTTGTGATTGATAATTATCTTAATGTTATCTCAATCAATTGAAATAATTGTAAAGTTAATTTGGTTATAATTGTAAATATGGAAATAAATTAAATGTTATATTAATGATGAAATTGTATGTTATTTTATTTAATTGGTTTCAGTATAGAATGTGAAATCAATTATTTGTACACATATTTATAATCCTTGTTTATAAACAATAAGCGAATAAAAATGAATTATTAATGAATTGATTTACTATCATCTTGATATTTAATCCATTTAAGATTAATTATAAATTAATTGAAATTAATGTAATTAAACACTACAATTAATGTGAGTTAAGATGACAGCTGTAGATATGAATGCAACAAAATGTAAACTAATGTTAATTATATTCACAAGGTAATAATTGATTAAATAATAAGAGTGCAAATCGAAATAAAAGAATTTAATTGAAATTAAAATATAATTAATTGGGATTTATTTAGTTGTAATTAAATGTTGTATTAATGCAATATTTAAATATTGAATTTGACATGGAAATTTAGTTTAAAAGATTATAAATTTATATGTAATCAAGAATGAGGAAAATTGTTAACTTTTAAATTAGAATTTAATAGTGATTAAATTGATTTAATAATAACGAGGAATTAATTTAAAGGATAAAATTTTGTATATTTTTAGCCTCAAGGACATTACCTCAATCTTTTTTAACCACAAGGACAAATATTCTTTCAAAATTATTCATAAGGACAAACATTCTTACAAAATTATTCATAAGGACAAACATTCTTTCAAAACTGCTACCAAACTAAAAACTGATACCTAAAAACTGCCACCGATAACTACAAACTGATACCTAAAAACTGCTATCAATAACTAAAAACTGATACCTAAAAGAGTTGTCATTTAGGCAAAAATACAAAAGGTCTATCCTTGAGGCTAAAACGCTGAGAAATTTTGTCCTTCACAGTAATTTCCTGTTAATAATAATTTATTTAATTAACATATAAATTAGGCATTTTGGCTACTGTCTCGGATTTCAAATAAACTAGAGTCATTAGATCCATAACATCGAATTATTATAGGATTTCAAGTTTCGTAGCAATCAGACTTGTCGTTTGACAGTGCGAGCTGGAAACACGTAGAAATCGATTAGTAGAATTTAAATGAATATAATTTGATTTTAAAAGCTAACTTCTATATACAATGGAATTAGGGTTTGAAACTAGCTCCACTGAGTTTAAAAAAATCGAAAATCTGTATTTCGAATCTGTGGCATGACCAACTTTCGTTTCGGAAACAAAATGCGCTTTTCAGGTCGTTGTTATTGTTTTGACCCAATTCGATATGTCTAATCATTCTTATCCATCTGTCTAAATAAATTGATACTTCTTGAAACCCTAGCAACCTTTCATTTTATTTCTATATGTACCCTACTTCTCATCTGTTCCTCCTTCTCAAACGTCGGAACATAAAACCCAAATTCCCAAATTCAATTTCAAATCAAAATCAAACCCAAAAATTTAAACTCATCAAACTATGTCATATTATATATCTATGAAAGCTCTCAATGAGCGCAATATACTAATGCAATTCATTTTTTTATTTGGTGCTTCATTTGACCAGAAAACAACGAATAGCCTCGACAGTCCATATTAGGATTTCGATTTCAATGGTGGATCGTCGATTTTATGATGATCGGAGGGTTCTACGTGGTAGAGGGCGAATAGAGGAGTGCATTTATGGTGTTAGTTCATCTTAATAGTGCACAGAGTCGCCAGAAATTGACCATATGACGAACGACGGTGGAACAAAAAGGAGGGAGCCGAAAGGCTGCACGTCTATGGTGGAGGGTCGGCCGAAGTTGAGCAATTCACTGGTGATGTCTGATCTTGATGGTGGCGAACGTGGGGCATGCAGCATGCCTTTTTTCGAGGTGGTTGTAGGATTAAGGCATAGGGTTTGGTCATAATGTAGCGAGTTAGGGTTTTAAAGGTATCAGAAATTACATTTTTGCCCTGTATTGCATTTCTTTAATTTAATTTAATTTTTCAAGCTTCTAACGTCTATAACTTTTCATACGAGTTCGGATTTGGATGCGGTTTTCTCCATTGCGATCGTATCGAAATTCTGACAAATCTAAAACTATTTTGGTTGATTTGAGATTGTTGAAATTTTGGGCTTTATTTGGATTTTAAATCAATGATAAATCAAAGGTGGGTGTTTTAACTTATTCACATATACTAAACATTCTTATGTTAGTTAAATTAAATTTATGATGTGATTACAAATTTATTGATTATTGTTTGGTATATTTAAATTGTCGTTTAAATATATTTTGAATTTATATTGAATTTAATTCCCATTTAAATTAATACTAAATTTAAATTTCTAGTAAATACCTGATAATGATAACTAGTTAATTGTTACGATTGATTGGATGATTTGGATGATGATTGTGAAGGATGATTTTTTGTTGACATTTTGGATAATTGGATGTTTATATCCCTGTTATCACTATGGGTTGAAATGATACATACACAAACGATCTTGTAGATTGGGGAAAATCGTTATGTGTTGAAATGATTAACCTGAGCGATTTTGTTGATTTGGAAATTGTTGATTCGGGATACGGGTTGAAATGATATATACCTGGGAAATTTAACTAATTAGAGTTGAAATGATACATACCCTATCACTTGACCATAGGGTAGAAAATTATATACGGAATCGTTGGTCGATTTTAAATTATTTTCTAAATAGTAATGTTTGATTTATAAATTTGATTTTTAAATGTGATTTAATGATTTTATTTAAAATTTATATTTGGAAAATAATTTATTTCATGTGTTTTAGAGTTTCAAATTATGAGTTGTTGATCTTTGGTTTAAAAATGAAATTTTAAGATTTTTAACTTATAAATTTATTTACCTTTAAAATATATTTCAAATAGTTTGAAATTTAAATTAATAAAATATTTAATATAGTTTTAAAAGATTTATTTTAAATTTAATTTAATATAATAATTATAGTTTTAATTTAATATAATTTAAATTTAGGTTATATAATGATGTAGTTTTAATTTAATATAATAAATATAGTTCTGATTTAAGATAATTAATATAGACTTTTATAATAACTTTAATAAATAAAACATTTTTTTATAAAAGGTTTTGAAAGGAATTTATAAAAGTTTATAAAAGATTTTATAAAGGATTTTTATAAAAGATTTTTCTAAAGGATTATTATGTTAACTTTATAAAGAAGTTTATAAAAGTTTTAAAAGATTTTTATAAAGGATTTATAATGGGTTTGAGAAAGGAGGAGAGTTGTGAACTATTTGGAATTTTATAAATAGCTTTAAAAATGGTTCTAAAGCATACGAATAGTTTATAAATGGTTTAGGAGATATTTATGAATTATTTCTAAAATTGATTGAAGAAATCTTCCTCGGTATTTATGAATATGTTTATACTTTTGGGATAAGTATATGGATATCTTAATATGAAGGTACTTACTGATTTCTTGATTTATTATATAAATATATTTTATAAAATGGCCATGGTGTGAAAAATGTAAGCAGTTGGTTATTAAAGAGACCGGGGTAGGATATTATCATTCTCTCTGCCAATTTCGAAATAACTTTAACAACTGTGCACGTGGTGGAGAATCCAGAACAAAGTATGATAGTTTGGCGAATGCTTTTGTATGAGGTACGAACGCAGGCCTGACCCTCCTAGGTCAGCTTGATATGACTAAAACAGGAGCTATCTCGGACCAAGTGAGGTCGTTCCTTCAATACGACACATTTCTTTGATACCAAATCTCTTACTTTATGATTGATTTGGTAGCCACCTTTGATTTGTTTATGAGAGTGTGTTCTGAGGTGGGCAGTAGTAAATGCTATGAATTACCACTTGTCCGGACGTGCAAAACAATATAATCCTACCCTGGGCATTGCCCACGTGTCATGTTGTAATGATCCGCAAATCCGTACTCCTTGATTTTACACTATTCTACAACAATCGACTCAAGTTGTACAGAAATACAAACCATTTGGGTTAAAAAAGAAGAGGTAGAAGAAGAGAAGACAGAAAACAACAACAAAATCTAACCATCGCATCGGAATAAAATATAATAGATAATAAATAATCTTTACTCAAAAATCAAATATATCTATTTATATATTACATCATGTAACGACCCGCCTTTTTTGACAATTTAAACCGACGATCAAATACCCATGTCGATTCCAAACCATTAAAAGGGCAGATAGTTATTGGGGTAATTAAGAAAAGAAAAGGAAGGGAAATAAAGGAAATGAAACAACACAGAATCTCACAGCGGAAGGCTAAAGTATAATAATAAAATAACAGTTCATGAAGCTGTTAATTAAACGAATACATTTGAAATGAATACATTTGATTATTATTATACAACATTTATCAGAGTTACATACACAGCAAATATCATACAACAATGCAGCGGAATGGAATGAATATAATAGTAGTACATAATATACCAAATCTTCGTCTTCATCCTCCAGAAATAGATCCTCAAAAATCTGAAAACTCAGGACTGACCCGAGCGTAATGAAAAGACAAACACTCGAGTCAGGACTAAATATCCTCATGTAAGTTAAGTCAATCGTAAATAAATATGAGTGTAACGGCGTCAGGGATGTTTACGGGGTTTGACATCTCCTATCCAGTGTCAACGTGCGTGCAATAACTTAAGAGATGTTACGGGATTTTCCATCTCTCAAGGATCCGTGAAACTATATACTATGTAGTAATATACGCTAAGTAGATAATGCCTATTAGTAATATAAAGTATCAAAATAGCATTAAGGCGTTACCATAATCCCCCTTAACACATTTTTATATTCCCAAAAGCATATACAAGACCGTAGTTTCCCCAAAACCGGAAGTCACCAGAGGGCAATCCATATACTCAAGGTACAAATCAAAACGTAGTGGTCGCGAATAGGATAATCAGTATGACAAGGTACATGAGGCGATACCAACTAGGATACTAGTAGTTGCGTGATCCGGACTGATGTTGGGCATAGCCAGCAGCTACCCCAACACCGCGAAACAACACTCCCAAATCAAGGGGTGCACCCAAATCGAATCACAAATGTAATAGAAATGGTATCGAAGAAGTGTGTCCGCTAGAGGTGGCGAACCTCAATGGCCCGGCGCGGCTCCTGTTTTAGTCATGTCAGGGGTCATCCAATAATCGTTCTCTTTCTTCAGTCAACGCGTTCACCAAACTATCCACTTCATTCTGGATCAACACTCCGCGTACAATAGTTATTAAAGTGGTTTTCGGTATCGACAGAGAGTATGTCCATATCCGATCCCGGTCTCTTTAATAACTACGTATTATTACACCGTTGGCTCTTTTATATTTCAAATTGATTCATAATTTATATCAAAATATCATATATCATCGTATCTTTCAAAATATCAGATTTCATATTTAAATTCAAGATTTAAATATAACCATTTCACCTTATTGACCAGCTTAGGATTTTAGAAAAATAGTTTTAGGTAATTTAAAAGTAGTTTAAATAATTAAAATAGTTAAAAACACTTAAAATCTTTAAAATGGATTTAAAATAGATAAATTAGTTTAAAATAATTTAAATTGGGTTAAGTAGATTTAAAATAGATTAAAATAGTTTAAATATTCAAAATGGTTTATATAACAGAGTAATTTGAAAAACAAATTAAAACAGCTTCAAAATCAATCCATTTCAATTTCAATTTATATCGATTTGGAGCTTGATTTCTCAAAATATCAATTTATAACACTTAACAAAATTTCCAACAATATTCAAGTTTAAATCCAAATTCCAAATATGATTCAATTCCAAACTCGATTTCAAAATATCATTTTCATATCACTTTTACTTAGTAATATTCAAAGCTCGAAATAATGTTCAATCTTTAAAATAAATAGATTTTCGAAATTCAATCATATCCAAATTTTAAATTTTACTTTAAAGTCACAACTTAAATTATTTACCAATTTCTTTTAACCAAAATTTATTTCAACATTCCAACTCAATTTTTCGACAAATTCGATTTCTATAAATTGATTTCTATTTATAACTTTTAAATCAAAACATTTAAATAAATTTTAAATCGACGATTTCAAAAATTATTTATTTAGCCAATTCGGTGTCCGTATATAATTTTCTATCCTATGGCCAAGTAATTTTTTTATTTCAATTAAATGTCAGGAATGAGTATACATTACTTAAATTAATCTCAGTATCATATGTATGCATAACAGGATCTATATAAGCAAATAAACATCCAAACATTCAATTATCAACCAATAGCATCCATCAAAATACATCATCCAATAAACAATACAATTCATGGCAGTTTCATAGTTATCAATGTCAGGTAATTTAATCGCAATTCAATTTTAATTTCAATTTAACTGTCAATTTAATTTTTCAACGGTTAATGCAAATGAGAAGCTATATGACAATTAAATTTTTACCAAACAACGACAAATAAAATCATAACACTTCATAATATCAAATTTAACTAGCATAAAATATTTAGTACGGTGTGAGCGTTATAAAACACTCACTTTGATTTTACGATTTCAAATCAAATCGAACGACGTTCGATTTAACCCAAAATTTTCTCAAGCTCTAAATGATTCCAATCCAGTTGCAATGTGAAGAGCTCGTCGATACGATTCCAATGCAAAAAGTTTCGTCCGAATCCGACCTCGTATGAAAAAGATATGATTTTTTAAAGGTTACACGAATTAATATACATATAAATTCACAATTTTATTCTAATTTTACCCTAAAACAAATCAGGGCTGCACGTCCCCCTTTGACCCAGATCCAAGCCGTTCGTTTCTTCATCTTCCCTCACGTTAGCTCTACAGGAAAAAAAAACACGCAAGAACCCATTAAGCTCCAAACTAGGGTTCCATTTTGCGACCACCACAAGCGTCGGGAAGTTGATCAGAGACCATCGTTGCGAAGCCCCGCTCGAGAGCCACCATCGGCTGCCACCATGCTGAACTCGGCCTCCCCTATCACCTCGATTTGCGTGAAAAACGCAGCCCCTTCTTGCTCGATTTCCCGTTGATCCGTGGCTCCGTTTTCGATCATCTCAGTATGGATTTGAAGCTTTCATCGTGCTCTACAACTTTGTAGTTGAGAGTTTTTGCTAATTGTTGATGGATTGAGAGTAAAATGAGGAAGAAGTTTCGAATTTCGTGGCCATTGATTCAGGAAATGGCGGCTAGGGCTGAAGTCAATTAGGGTTTCTGGATTAACATAATAATAAAACTGCATCGGTTTACGTGCGTATTTATATAGGTAGGTCCAAAATCATCCGAACTCCAATCGAGACGTGCCGCCAGGCGTTTATAAGGTTTTACCCCCATTCCGGACGCAATGGAACTAGTTTCAAGGCCTAATTCGATCATATGTGAGAGTTACGGAAATAAACGATCAATTTTACATTAAACCGATTAACCGAATTTCTATGCGTTTTGGCTTGCCCCGGACAAACGGTAAATCCGTTTGACTTGAAATTTGAAATCTTACAATAATATCACATTACGGATCCAATGAAACTAGTTTTGTCGAAATCCGAGACCGTTTGAAAAATGACTATTTTAACTCGCCAAATTAATATTAAAACAATTTCAACGCGTTTCGAGCTGCCACGGTCAAACGACAACTCCCATTGCTACGAAAATTGAAATCCGATAATAACTAACTATTACGGATCCAGTGAAACTAGTTTTGTCCAATTCTGAGACTGTTCAAAAATTGGCTATTTTCCAGTCGAAAATTAAATATTAAAATATTCAATTTTCACAAATAAATTTTAAATTCAGTTTTACAAGTTCTATAACATCACTATAAAATCAATACGATAAAATAAAATTTTACAAATCATTTTTAATCATATTAAACCCGTTATTTAATTTATCCAATAAATTCCAAATATTTAATTTAGACAATTTCGCTTATCCAATAATTCATTATCTTTTGAAATATTGAAATTGAACTTATAAGATTCAACTTTTAAAACCATTTCAAAATTTAGAACACTATTTTCATTTTACAGTTATTCAATTATTCAATAAGTTTTAAATATTTAATTTAAACAATTACGTATTCAATATTCAACATTTGATTTCAAATAGATTTTACTTATCAATCAATTACTCTATCATACCCAATGAATTCAACATCTAATATCCTATTCAACTATTGATTGCAAAGGCATTCACTAAGTAGCTTTTTTTTCATTACTTGGATAATTATTGCAATTCATTCCAGTTATTATTATTCCAAATGAATTACAAATTTTTTTCTAACATTAAATCACGAAATCTTATTAAATTAGCTAATTTAATTATCGAAAATTTACGGGTCGTTACACTCTCCCCCACTCAAAACTTTTCGTCCTCGAAAAGGAAAAGAAGGGAAAAGAAAGGAAAAGAAACTAAGTATAGAATTCAACATTAGATATATTTTATTCAAAGTTACCAACTTATAAAACAATGAAATTCCATTTATAAAGTCATAACTACGCTTCCACTAACTTACTCCGAACGGCTTCCTAACTTTAAAAGTTAGTAATCAAAACAAGTTATAAAAAAAAATTAAAACTTGAAAAAATTTCTAACACCCGGATTTTACGGAAAATTTCGGCAGAGTCTCCTTTGCGTGGCTCGATCGAAAAAATATAATAGCATATATATCATAAATATACATCTCATCTCAATGATGAGGCATCCCATATGTGGGGAAACAACATATAAATATCACCAATATC
The DNA here is from genome assembly GCA_030765085.1 of Allium cepa. Taxonomy (NCBI): domain Eukaryota; kingdom Viridiplantae; phylum Streptophyta; class Magnoliopsida; order Asparagales; family Amaryllidaceae; genus Allium; species Allium cepa. The sequence continues at coordinate 103,476,659 of CM060940.1, forward strand.
ATATAAAACCGTAAGCGTACCTTTTATTTAGCATTTATTAGCATTTTACTTACATTATGCGTTTAGCGTAGAAGCGAACTCCACAACGAAGCGCAACCCCTTTGCTACCTACTAAAATGCTCAATAACTAAATTAGAACCATGCATATAAAGATAGATCGCTATACTTAGCCTACACAACATATATATAACATATTTAGCTTCAAAACTGAGATTTCAATTTCTGGACAGCAAACAAATCTTAGCTTTAGGTCACCTAAACGGTAATATTTGACAACAGAATCTAAACAATGTTGCATTCATTTCAGGCTTTCCGTAATGTCCAAAATCATCGAATTCGGATCATCCATTCAAAATTTATGGCAGTTTTACTAAGAGTATACGCCTCAGCCTGAGCAATGCATTGCGCAGGTCTGTGACGTTCACTCGTGGTTTCGACCTTCTAAACGGTGTCAAAACACAAAACACTTAAAACAAAAGTTTTAGCTTATGTTCTTAGCTTTCCAGAAAGTACAAGATCATCAAAATCCGATAAACCAGTAAAAAGATATGTCAAAAAAACTAAGGGTGTATACTACAGATTTTACTTATTTTTACACAGGACAGCGAGTAACATTAAAGTTTTTAACCTAGTAGACGAAGGGATTTTCTCAAGTTATCTAAACAAAAGTTGTGCTATAGTTTCTAAGCTTTCCGAAAAGTCTAAGATCGTCAAATTCCGTTCAGCCATTTAAAAGTTATGGTTGTTTTCGTTTCAGCATATATTGGACAAATTTGGATTTTCCCAAAAATTTGCTTTTATTATTTCAAAGTGAAAACCATCAAACTTCAAATTTTCTAAAAAAAAAAAAACAATCATAAACACAAATTCATTTATTTTCTTATTCATCCATGCAATAGGTTTACATTCAATTTGTTTCCGATTTATTCAAGTTTGTTTCATTCACATTTTAAATTCAAGTCAATTTGCTTCAATTTAAATTGAATTCAATTATATTTAATTTCACTTTGCTTCAAACTTGAATTTAATTATTTTACAATTTTATTCCGTTTATTCAATTCCATTAACACTAATGAATTCTACTTAATCAATTATCATCCATCTAACAGCCAATGCATATCAAACATTAACATCCATCCAAAATCTACACTAAATCAATTATACATTTCCAAGTCAATTTTAATTTCATACACTTCCGAGTTTATTGACATTTAGTTATATTAAAATTTAATTAGTTTCCATTTACCAATTTTATATTTCATTAATTTTAAATTTTATTCATTCATTTATATATATTATTCATTTTCCAGCTTAAATTTCTTTTATATTTACAACTATCAATAGATCTTTACATTTTATTTTTCACTCTCACACTGGTATATTATTACTCTACTTATCCTTATTAGCATTTTAAACCCTTTAAGTATTTGGTAAGTTATAGTTATGCAAATAGAATGTAGTTAAACAACATACAACTTCTTTTCATTTAAAGTTGAATTTTCAATTTATCAATTCTTAAGTCATTACTTAAATTTCACTATAATTTAATTTCACATTTACATTCACATATAGTATTTTCATTTTATATTAACATAATTGTGAATCACCTTTAAATGTTAATTTAAATTCCAATTATTTACTAACAATTTTATTTATATTTGCAAACCATTGATTAAATGCATATTCCATTATTCAAACCTATACTTGTATATTATCCAATTAACAATTCATATAACATTTTTGAACTTCTTAAATATTTTGGTAAGTTATATCTATGCTATAGAATGAATTTCAATACTACGCGAGTTTTACAGTTTCACTTTTATTTTAAGTTCATAATTTCCTAATTCTAAGGATTTCTACTTCAATTGATATTTTCACTTAACTCTTAGGTTCATTTCTCATTTCATAATTCAGGAGTTCCTTACTGATTCAAGTCTAAATTCATTTCAATCATTAAAAAAATCATTAATTTTTAAAGGACTTAAGAATTCCAATCCCGGTTTCATTTCAAATCAAGTTTTGAAATAATATATACTTATATAATTTATATATCAAATCATACTATAGAGAATACAAAATAAAATAAATTTGAATCAAAACAAGGTTTAGACAAGCTATTAAGTGGTCTCCCCCACTCAGACTCTCGAAAATAAACGCCGATGATGCGTGCACTCATCACCGAAATCATTTTCTAACGTCAAGAGTAGGGAATATAACACTTATCAGAAGAAAAAAATCCTTCGAAAACAATTTCAACTCAATTATACTATCATATAATACTCATATTATGTTTTTCAAATTCTTGTAAGTCAATTTCAAACACCGAAATTTAAATTCCCAAATCCAAGTTAAAATTCATTTATATTCATTATCAATTGTGTCTACAAGATTTCATTTTCCTAAATCCATTGTTATTTAATCAATTGTTGTAAATATTGACTGATCAAACAATAACGATAATAATCTAATATTATCATCTCCTAACAATCAATTCAATCAAAATGAATAAATATTCAAATAATTCTTTATATAAAAATATATTCCAAAACGATATTGTGTTGGTTTGTCCTATTCGAGTGTTTAGAAATTCCTATCGACGCCTTGGCGTCCCAAGTATCAACCAGAATTCATAAATACTCAACGGAACAAATTAACACAATATAAAATCATTTTATATCAAATAACAAGTACGCTCTCTCATATACACTCAACTCATTCATATAGTTTACCTCTATTTCAATGAGTTATTCCCCACTAGAGCCAAGGTTTATCGCTAAACCAAAGCTCTGATACCAACTGTAACGACCCGCCTTTTTTGACAATTTAAACCGACGATCAAATACCCATGTCGATTCCAAACCATTAAAAGGGCAGATAGTTATTGGGGTAATTAAGAAAAGAAAAGGAAGAGAAATAAAGGAAATGAAACAACACAGAATCTCACAGCGGAAGGCTAAAGTATAATAATAAAATAACAGTTCATGAAGCTGTTAATTAAATGAATACATTTGAAATGAATACATTTGATTATTATTATACAACATTTATCAGAGTTACATACACAGCAAATATCATACAACAATGCAGCGGAATGGAATGAATATAATAGTAGTACATAATATACCAAATCTTCGTCTTCATCCTCCAGAAATAGATCCTCAAAAATCTGAAAACTCAGGACTGACCCGAGCGTAATGAAAAGACAAACACTCGAGTCAGGACTAAATATCCTCATGTAAGTTAAGTCAATCGTAAATAAATATGAGTGTAACGGCGTCGGGGATGTTTACGGGGTTTGACATCTCCTATCCAGTGTCAACGTGCGTGCAATAACTTAAGAGATGTTACGGGATTTTCCATCTCTCAAGGATCCGTGAAACTATATACTATGTAGTAATATACGCTAAGTAGATAATGCCTATCAGTAATATAAAGTATCAAAATAGCGTTAAGGCGTTACCATAATCCCCCTTAACACATTTTTATATTCCCAAAAGCATATACAAGACCGTAGTTTCCCCAAAACCGGAAGTCACCAGAGGGCAATCCATATACTCAAGGTACAAATCAAAACGTAGTGGTCGCGAATAGGATAATCAGTATGACAAGGTACATGAGGCGATACCAACTAGGATACTAGTAGTTGCGTGATCCGGACTGATGTTGGGCATAGCCAGCAGCTACCCCAACACCGCGAAACAACACTCCCAAATCAAGGGGTGCACCCAAATCGAATCACAAATGTAATAGAAATGGTATCGAAGAAGTGTGTCCGCTAGAGGTGGCGAACCTCAATGGCCCGGCGCGGCTCCTGTTTTAGTCATGTCAGGGGTCATCCAATAATCGTTCTCTTTCTTCAGTCAACGCGTTCACCAAACTATCCACTTCATTCTGGATCAACACTCCGCGTACAATAGTTATTAAAGTGGTTTTCGGTATCGACAGAGAGTATGTCCATATCCGATCCCGGTCTCTTTAATAACTACGTATTATTACACCGTTGGCTCTTTTATATTTCAAATTGATTCATAATTTATATCAAAATATCATATATCATCGTATCTTTCAAAATATCAGATTTCATATTTAAATTCAAGATTTAAATATAACCATTTCACCTTATTGACCAGCTTAGGATTTTAGAAAAATAGTTTTAGGTAATTTAAAAGTAGTTTAAATAATTAAAATAGTTAAAAACACTTAAAATCTTTAAAATGGATTTAAAATAGATAAATTAGTTTAAAATAATTTAAATTGGGTTAAGTAGATTTAAAATAGATTAAAATAGTTTAAATATTCAAAATGGTTTATATAACAGAGTAATTTGAAAAACAAATTAAAACAGCTTCAAAATCAATCCATTTCAATTTCAATTTATATCGATTTGGAGCTTGATTTCTCAAAATATCAATTTATAACACTTAACAAAATTTCCAACAATATTCAAGTTTAAATCCAAATTCCAAATATGATTCAATTCCAAACTCGATTTCAAAATATCATTTTCATATCACTTTTACTTAGTAATATTCAAAGCTCGAAATAATGTTCAATCTTTAAAATAAATAGATTTTCGAAATTCAATCATATCCAAATTTTAAATTTTACTTTAAAGTCACAACTTAAATTATTTACCAATTTCTTTTAACCAAAATTTATTTCAACATTCCAACTCAATTTTTCGACAAATTCGATTTCTATAAATTGATTTCTATTTATAACTTTTAAATCAAAACATTTAAATAAATTTTAAATCGACGATTTCAAAAATTATTTATTTAGCCAATTCGGTGTCCGTATATAATTTTCTATCCTATGGCCAAGTAATTTTTTTATTTCAATTAAATGTCAGGAATGAGTATACATTACTTAAATTAATCTCAGTATCATATGTATGCATAACAGGATCTATATAAGCAAATAAACATCCAAACATTCAATTATCAACCAATAGCATCCATCAAAATACATCATCCAATAAACAATACAATTCATGGCAGTTTCATAGTTATCAATGTCAGGTAATTTAATCGCAATTCAATTTTAATTTCAATTTAACTGTCAATTTAATTTTTCAACGGTTAATGCAAATGAGAAGCTATATGACAATTAAATTTTTACCAAACAACGACAAATAAAATCATAACACTTCATAATATCAAATTTAACTAGCATAAAATATTTAGTACGGTGTGAGCGTTATAAAACACTCACTTTGATTTTACGATTTCAAATCAAATCGAACGACGTTCGATTTAACCCAAAATTTTCTCAAGCTCTAAATGATTCCAATCCAGTTGCAATGTGAAGAGCTCGTCGATACGATTCCAATGCAAAAAGTTTCGTCCGAATCCGACCTCGTATGAAAAAGATATGATTTTTTAAAGGTTACACGAATTAATATACATATAAATTCACAATTTTATTCTAATTTTACCCTAAAACAAATCAGGGCTGCACGTCCCCCTTTGACCCAGATCCAAGCCGTTCGTTTCTTCATCTTCCCTCACGTTAGCTCTACAGGAAAAAAAAACACGCAAGAACCCATTAAGCTCCAAACTAGGGTTCCATTTTGCGACCACCACAAGCGTCGGGAAGTTGATCAGAGACCATCGTTGCGAAGCCCCGCTCGAGAGCCACCATCGGCTGCCACCATGCTGAACTCGGCCTCCCCTATCACCTCGATTTGCGTGAAAAACGCAGCCCCTTCTTGCTCGATTTCCCGTTGATCCGTGGCTCCGTTTTCGATCATCTCAGTATGGATTTGAAGCTTTCATCGTGCTCTACAACTTTGTAGTTGAGAGTTTTTGCTAATTGTTGATGGATTGAGAGGAAAATTAGGAAGAAGTTTTGAATTTCGTGGCCATTGATTCAGGAAATGGCGGCTAAGGCTGAAGTCAATTACGGTTTCTGGATTAAAATAATAATAAAACTGCATCGGTTTACGTGCGTATTTATATAGGTAGGTCCAAAATCATCCGAACTCCAATCGAGACATGCCGCCAGGCGTTTATAAGGTTTTACCCCCATTCCGGACGCAATGGAACTAGTTTCAAGGCCTAATTCGATCATATGTGAGAGTTACGGAAATAAACGATCAATTTTACATTAAACCGATTAACCGAATTTCTATGCGTTTTGGCTTGCCCCGGACAAACGGTAAATCCGTTTGACTTGAAATTTGAAATCTTACAATAATATCACATTACGGATCCAATGAAACTAGTTTCGTCGAAATCCGAGACCGTTTGAAAAATGACTATTTTAACTCGCCAAATTAATTTTAAAACAATTTCAACGCGTTTCGAGCTGCCACGGTCAAACGACAACTCCCATTGCTACGAAAATTGAAATCCGATAATAACTAACTATTACGGATCCAGTGAAACTAGTTTTGTCCAATTCTGAGACTGTTCAAAAATTGGCTATTTTCCAGTCGAAAATTAAATATTAAAATATTCAATTTTCACAAATAAATTTTAAATTCAGTTTTAAAAGTTCTATAACATCACTATAAAATCAATACGATAAAATAAAATTTTACAAATCATTTTTAATCATATTAAACCCGTTATTTAATTTATCCAATAAATTCCAAATATTTAATTTAGACAATTTCGCTTATCCAATAATTCATTATCTTTTGAAATATTGAAATTGAACTTATAAGATTCAACTTTTAAAACCATTTCAAAATTTAGAACAGTATTTTCATTTTACAGTTATTCAATTATTCAATAAGTTTTAAATATTTAATTTAAACAATTACGTATTCAATATTCAACATTTGATTTCAAATAGATTTTACTTATCAATCAATTACTCTATCATACCCAATGAATTCAACATTTAATATCCTATTCAACTATTGATTGCAAAGGCATTCACTAAGTAGCTTTTTTTTTCATTACTTGGATAATTATTGCAATTCATTCCAGTTATTATTATTCCAAATGAATTACAAATTTTTTTCTAACATTAAATCACGAAATCTTATTAAATTAGCTAATTTAATTATCGAAAATTTACGGGTCGTTACACATCATCAGAGTACATCATTCACAGTTCAATATCAATATCATACAACTGTATACACAGCTAATCGACACAGCGGAATATATATGAAACAAGTATGAAAGTACGTATCGCCATCCAGCTCGTCTCCCGAGCTCCACATCATCATATCATGTATCCTATAATACTCGGTCTGACCCGAGCATTATAGTTAAATAACACCCGAGTCAGTCTGGATATACCAGCGTGAGAAATCACACTTAATTGATTATTAAAGTTTCAAAAATCCTTTGAAAACAAAAGCATCTCGTAAGACCACGCCACAAATAAACATGTCGGGTTTTTACCTTACGATAGCTAAAACATTTCTTTATAAAATCCTCTGATATTATAATTGTGTCTATAGAAAGTAAAATAGAATCTAGCTGAAATGCTTGCATCTTATGTTTTAGCAATAGTTGGGCACAAGAAAAACCGTACGGGCGCGTAGGGAAAATGGATTTCCAACTAATGACTAGGCACTGGGGTACCACCTATCACAATACCTGGTCTAGATCAGCGTACCGAGGACCCACTCTAAGTCCCCTGCAACACAAGGCCGGAACCATCCCTTACTGGACAGTCCCGAGCAAGATCACCCCGCGGTTGGGATCAGCAACCGCCCACTAAGCCAAAATAAAAAGGGACATCTAGACAGGGATGACGTCACCCTGAAATGGGTGCACCCACCGAGCCTTGCTGCATAACCCCTGATTTTCAGTCATTCCCGGTTGATGAGGCTTGAGGCTAAGCATTACCTTTTAGATCGTTTACTTAGAATGCTCATCGTCCACCTGACGATGTTCTAAAAGCATTCATCCATACAAGTCCGTCCCGGGTTCAAACGGAACCGTAGGCACTATTCCTACTACATCCATTTTGGAAATATCCTCAGGATTAGTAGGGACTAGCCCTTGCACTTCACTGCTCCATCTTTGCATCCAACTTGTTTTCCTACGAAATCGTACAAACCGAATCGAAGTGGTTTCGAGAAATAAATCCCGATCCCAATCTCTTCGAAACGATCAACGCATTTGTCCAATATTGATAGTCGGTTATTTAATTATCAATTAACATTCACAAACAACCATTCAACAATAAATAATTTGCCAAATTATTTATTAACCACAAAATATCTTCACAAAATATATTTCTATTTTTCAACCCTTTGAAAACAGTTTCAAACCATCTTCCATTTTCAGAATAAGCATTCCCAATATTTTTTATCTCCACTGAAATCACCAAGGACAAACACTTAGATTTTAGAATAGTTTTAAAAACACTTTATTAGAAAATATACTTTAAAATATTTAGATTAAAAATTACTCCAATATTTATTAAAAATATATACTTTAGGAATATTTAAAAATGAGGTTGCTCTTATAAAATATGAAACTAGAATTTCTCTTTAAAACAAATACTAAGTCATTTTAAAATAATTACTTCCATAATAGATTAAAAGAAAATACTTACTTTAGAATTTAAATATTTATAAATAATAAATTTTCCAAAACTTGCTTTTTAAAACAACTTTAAAACTTTTAACTTATATTTAAAAATTTATTTTGAAAACGTACTTGGTTATTCAGGGAGAATTTCCAATTTCAATCACTTAAATCAATTTTCCAATTTACTCCATTAGAAATAAATTTCTTTACTTACTCAGATTTATTTCAAAATTCGTTAATTATGGTCTTTATTATTATTATTATTATTATTATTATTATTATCTTCCGTTTGATTTTAAAGCATTTAACTGAAATATACAAATTTCAGATTTTTCCCAATTTCTTCTTTATTCCTTTCAAAATTTAAATCTTAAATTTAAAATAAATGTTTTGTTTTTTTTAAATAATAACAGTGAAGTTTAAAATTCATTAACTTTCTGTTTATTCAAAAATTTCTTTTCCAATTCATTCTTAAATTTATTCAAATTTTCTATAAATATTTTACTTACAAATTCGCCTCTTTCATTTTCTTTCCATAATCCAATTTATATATTTTTGGTAACTCATTATACCCAAATATATTCAACCAAACCATAACATTCAATAATCCAATATAATTCATCATAGAATATCAAATAATCACAACAGAGAATGTTAAATAATTTAAATAAATGTTGAGGGATCCAGTTGGATCCCTCCAACCTGTTTTCCCTGCATCCACAGATGTTAGCACAACATAAATACCAATTCCAAGATATACATATACTACTAACACCCCAAATCCAATCATTCAATCAATAATTTAAATTTAGCCATTTAAATTAAAATTATAATTTAGCTGAGTGAGATTAGCTCACCTTATTCCGTTTGCAACCCATTTCCAAACCAGCTTGCTCGTCACAATTCTTCACAATTTACCTTGTATAAACATTTTACATTTTATTAATATTTTGAACTTATTGAACAATTATTTCCCTTTGATAATTTTACCTAGCTAATTATTTATTTAAATTACTTTCCCTTTAATAAAATATTCTTTGATAACTAAAACAAATAAATAAGTTTTATTAAAAAATTTAGTTACCTTTAAATCAATCAACTAATAATTTAGTTGAACCAATTTTCTTTTACAAATTCTTTTAGTAATTAAATAATTTAAATAAGTTTATTAATCGTCTAAATCACTAATATACATTATTAAGTAAACTTGTAGATTTCATTTCTAAGCTGCATATAAATATATTTTTATTTTATTATATATTTTTTTCTAATTAGCTTGCATTCATATGTGCTAAATATTTTTCTGTAACCTATCTGCATTTTCCTTTTCATATACACAATATACTTACTTAATTAGCTATCCCAGAGCTAAAAAGCAAAACTAACAATAGTAAATACCTGATCACACGAGCGCCACGAACAACCCCACAACCTCCTCCTGCTCCTACCAGAAACGTCGACGGCCTCACAAACTTCGACACGAAACCTAGGCCACATCAACCACAATCAAGCTCGAACGTTCCAACTGCCCTACGCGAGCCACTCGACAACCCTCGCGACATGACCTAACCATGCGCTACTGCCCTAGTTGCGATGGAGACCTACGCGATCGAACCCTCCTTTTGAATTGAATGCGACCATCTTCGTCGCGAGCAGCCCCAAACCCTAATCACGATCCACTATTGCCCTCACACGTGCGCGAGCACCAGAAGCTCGAGCACCCTGCCCTAGAACAGCATGGCAAAAACCCAAAACCCTTCGAGCAAGAATCGTCGCAACCATCAACTTCTTCCACGCGCGAAATTTCTCCCATAAATCGAACGTGACCTCCCATGCTTACTTGACCCCGACCGAGATCGTCCGCCCCCCTTTATCGTTCGCCTTTTTTTTTTTTAGCTGATCGATTTGAACGAAAGGGTTCGGCCCTATTTTTATTTCTTTTAGTAAAACGATAGGGTTAGCAGAAGGACGAGCTTTATCCTTTCGTTCATTAGCTTATGAACGAAGCCTCTCTTTATTTTTTATTATTATTTTTTTCTTTATTCGTTCGAATAGATGAGCAGAAGGGTGCGTGATCCGAAAAGTTCAGGTGAAATGGAAATTTGGCTGACGCTGACTAGTATGTATATGTATACTTAATTAAATTTGAAATTTTCGATATAAACTACAACGCGTTAATCTACCGTACGATCACACGACAACACCAAACGCCATGAAAATTGAAATCCGATGATAATACACTATTATGGATCTAATGGAACTAGTTTCGTTGAATTCCGAGACTGTGCTTCGGAAGACTATTTTTAATTTCAATTTAAACGATATATTTTAAAACTGAACAAATCAGTGTTAAATTCAAATTTAAAACCTTCATCATCCTCAACACTATCAATATAAATTTTATAAGCCTACAAATTATTTTTAACAGGCTTAAAACTCCAGATTCAACATTTTACTCAATTTCGAATTATTTAATTCAGTAGTTTATTATCAAATAAATAGTGATATTTGAATCCAAATTAAAATTAACCTTTCATACATTTAAAATCAATCAGATATTCTAATTTCAAATGTTTAAAAATTTCGGGTTGTCACACTTGTCAAACGCCTTATCGAATCCACTATGATTTTAGTTTGTGTCGTACATATGGAGTGCTCCTTGATAGCCCAACGGTTTGGTGGAGTTTGTAGTACTGTATAGACTACGACGTTTATAAAATGTGATAAGGGGAATATGGATAACGCCTTAATGCTATTTTCAGTATATTATACAATACTGATAGACACTATATATATAGCGTATATTACTACATAGTAAATAGTTTAACGGATCCTTAGGAGATGAAAATCCTGAACATCTCTTAAGTTATTGCACGCACATTATACACTGAACAGGAGATGTAAAATCCCGTAAACACCTCTTAAGCCGTTGCACTCATATTTATTTATGTTGACTTAACTTACATAAGATCTTTTAGTTCTGACTTGACTGTTTTGTCTTTTCGTTATGCTTGGGTCAGTCTGAGCATTTCAATGTTGAAGACCTTATTTCTGGAAGACGGAGATGGCGATTTGTGTACTATTTATTCCACAACATCATGTTGTTCCACTGCATTATCTAATTATACCTGTTGTATGTATAACTCTGATTGCATTGTAAAAGTGTAATCAAATATTATTTGTAAAATAGCTTTATAAACTGTTTACTTGATTATTATATTTTATCATTCTGCTGTGAGATTCTGTGCTTTGTATTTCTTCCTTTTCTCTTATTTTATTATTTACCTCATTAACAATCCTCCCTTTCGAATGGTTCGACTTGACCTGTGTGGTTTACTATCGATTAAAACCATCCAAAAAGGTGGGTCGTTATAGTTGGTATCAGTGCTTTGGTTTAGCAATAACCTTAGCTTTGTGGGGTTTGACTCATTAGAATAGGGTAGTAATACCCGAGAATGAGTTGGCTGAGTGTATATATATGAGGGAGCATACTTGCTAGTGTTATAAAATGTTTTTATATTGTGTTAATTTGTTCTATTTAGTATTTATAAATTCTGGTCAGTACATCGGATGCTATGGAACTATATGGCTTTCTAAACACTTAATAGGGTAGACGGACACAGTATTATTTTTGAAATATAGGTAAATGAAATAATTTTACCTAGTATTATAGTTTGTATATAAAAGAATAGTTTTATAAATGTATATAGTTGTGTCTGATATGTTTGTTTGATAAGAAGTGAAATTTTATAAATATTGGTTGCAAAATAAAGTTTACAGATAAAATGAATTTAATTGGAAATTTGAGAAGTTTCGGAGTTTTGAAATTGGTTTTCAAAGATTTTGAAATATAATATTAGTAATATTTGCAAGTATTTTCGGATATAAATATTTTTAATGTGATTTGAAAGAAATGTTTTAAAGGATTTTTAAATGGAAATAAATGATGTACTCCCCTCTTTTGTCACTGGAAAATGATTTCGATGACGAAGGTTGCATCATCGACATTCATTTTCGAGTTTTAAAGTGGGAAGACCACTGTTGTAGCTTTACTACACATGTTTTGATAAAAAAATCTTAATTTTAAATTTCTAAATATGATTTGATATATATAAAAGATATGTATATGTATATATATTATTTCAAAATGATTTGAAATAAAATTCGGTATTTAATTCTTAAGTTTTCCATAAATTAGGGATTTCAATTATTGTAATGAAATGAAATCTTAACTATTTTAATAATTGGAAACTTCTAAAATGAAAATAAGAAATTAAAAGCTAAATATGAATGAAAATATAAAGAAATTGGAAGTTTGTAACTTGTAAAAAATTAAAAGATAGTAAAAATTAAGAAGACGAAAATTGTTAAACATTTTGTTAACTAAACTGAATAAGCTAAATTGTGTAACATTCAATTACATTCTAAATCCTATGTGTAAATTACCAGAAATATTTAAAAGTTGAAACGTTAGTATTAATATGTAATAGAATCTTATACAAGCAAAAACTAATAACAAAATGCTTCGAAATGAACATATGTTATAAACTTAAGCTAATATGTTGAAATGCTTAATAATTAAACTAAATAAAAGGAAAAAGTGAATACTATTAAGTAAATGATTATAAACTTAAGGAAAATGACTGAAATGATTAATAAATAAATGTAATTTTAAATGATACTATATATGAAGGAGTAAGTGTGAATTAAAAAGTAAAGAAACTTAAGTATGAATTGATTCATATATGAATGTTAATATTTAATGGCAGTCAAGTTATATATATATAGCTTGATTTATATATGTGAATTAAACTGCAAGAAACTTATATAATATTTTAAGAATTGATTTATTGATGTTCTAAATAATTGAGTTTGAAATAATCTATGTGAATAAATAAATGCAAATTAATAAGAGATAACCTTATATGAATAAATTAAAAATAATGAAATGTATGTAATACTTCAATAATGTATTCAATGATGATTTTAAATATTGAATATGAAATATATTATGTAAGTAACTGAATGAAATTTTATAAAAGATAACCTGGTATTAATTGGAAATGAGAATAAATAAGAGAGTAAAAAGGGAAACTAATAGAATAAGTTAAATAACATTTAAATTTTGTATTGTTTAGCTAATGGGAAGTTTGGGATAGGATACTTCAAATTGTTTAAGGTTGTATGAATAATCTATTAAGTAATTATCTAAGGCTATTGAGCATATGATACACTTGATAATTTATTTATCACCCTTGTACGATTAAAAGTTTTTGAACTAAACAAACCATTAATTTTGATTGCTATGGATGTGTGATGGATTCTTTTATTGTATATGTTGGTCGTGCTGCTTTACTTGTACGTGTTTTGTGTTGATTTGCTTTCGTTACTAATTAAAACAACTAAATATTTCTCTTTTACATAATTATCACTCTTTGGATCATATAATTGGAATACAGGTTTGTGGAAGCAATAGCTACTACTTTCGGTTTCATAAATAAAGTTGTTTGCCCAAAAAATAGGTATGTTTTTGGATTACAGTTTTGTAATGATATTTTATTGTTTTTCCCATGGTTTAGGATATTTTATTTTTGAAATATGATATATAAATATATATTATAATTACTGATATTATTAATTTTTCTGACCTAGCCATGCAAAGGAGACTCTGTCGAAAATTTTCATGAATTTAGGACTTAGAATTTTTTTTGTGAAAGTGAAACATTTTCAAACTTTTATTAAACCTGAATATGAAAGATTTAACTATCTATAAATTGATATATTTTATTTTAGAATACTTAATTACGTAAGTTTAAAGTGTTTAAAATTTGATTATTTGAATAAAAATATATTAGTTTCTTAATTCCTTCTTTTCCTTTTTGTGGACGAAAAGTTTTGAGTGGGGGAGAGTGTAACGACCCGTAATTTTTGATAATTAAAAATATTAAATTAAATAAGATTTTAAAATTTAATATTGTGAGAAATTAAAATTTATGATTTATAAATAGAAAAGATTATTGAAATGTAATTTAATAATGTTGATTTTATGTGATTGATAACTATCTTGATGTAACCTCAATCAATTAAAATAATTGTAAAGTTAATTTGGGTATAATTCTAAATAAGGAAATAAATGAAATGTTATATTAATGATGAAATTTTATGTTATTTTATTTAATTGGTATTAGTATAGAATGTGAAATCTATTATTTGTACACAATTTTATAATCCTTGTTTGTAAACAATAAGTGGATAAAAGTGAATTATTAATGAATTGATTTACTATCATCTTGATATTTAATCCGTTTGAAATTAGTTGTTAATCAATTGAAATTAATGAAATTAAACACTGCAGTTAATATGACCTAAGATGATAACTATAGAATATGAAAGCAATAAAATGTAAACCGATGTTAATTATATTCATAAGGTAATAGTTGATTAAATAATAAGAGTGTAAATGAAAATAAAAGAACTTAATTTAAATTATAATATAATTAATTGGGATTTTATTACAGTTGTAACTGAACGCTGTGATTAGTGTAATATTTAAATATTGAATTTGATGTGGAAATTTATTTTAAAAGATTATAAATTTATCTGTAATCAAGAATGCGAAAAATTATTAACTTTTAAATTCGAATTTAAAAGTGATTAAATCAATTTAACAATAATTTATTTAATAAACGTGAAAATTAGCCATTTTGGCTACTGTCTCATATTTCAACGAAACAAGTTTCATGGGATTCGTAACAGTGAATTATTATAGGATTTCAAGTTTCATAGCAATCGGACTTGTTGTTTGGTCGTGCGAGCTTGAAACACATAGAAATCGATTAATAAAATTTAAATGAATATAATTTGATTTTAAAAGCCAACTTTTGTATACAATGGAATTAGAGTTTGAAACAAGCTCCATTAAGTTTAAAAATATCGAAAACCTATATTTCGATTAATGGCATGACCTACTTTCGTTTCGATAACGAAACAGGCTTTTCGGGTCATAGTTATCGTTCCTACCCAATTCAATATGTCTATTCATTCTTATCCATCTGTCTATATAAATTGATACTTCTTGAAACTCTAACAGCCTTTCATTTTATTTATGTACGTACCTCTACTTCTCATCTGTTCCTCCTTCTCAAACGTTAGAACATCAAAACCCAAATTCCCAAATTCAATTTCAAATCAAAATCAAATCCAAAAATTCAAACTCATCAAACTATGTCATATTATATATAGTTGGAAATCTCTTGACGAGCATAATTTATTGCTACAATTAATTTTTCGATTTGATGCAACATTTGACCAGATGAAGAAGCCTCGATGGTCCATATTAGGATTTCGATTTCAAAGGCGGATAGTCGTTTTTACGACGATCGTAGGGTACTGCATGGTAGAGGGCGAATAGAGGAGTGCATTCATGGTGTTAGTTCATCTCAATAATGCTCGAAGCCGCCATAAATTGACCATATAATGAACGGTGATGGAACGACAAAGGGGAAGTCGGAGGGCGACATGTCTATGGTGGAGGGTCGGTCGAAGTTGAGCAATTCACTGGTGATGTCTGATCTTGACGATGGCAAACGTGAGGCATGCAGTAGGTGTTTGTTCGAGGCAGCTATAGGATAGAGGCATAGGGTTCGATCATCCTGTAGTGAGTTAGGGTTTTAGAGGTATCTGAAATTACGTTTTTGCACTGTATTGATTTTTTTAATTTTATTTAATTTTTCAAACTTCTAACGTATACAATCTTTTCATACGAGCTCGGATTTGGCTGCCGTTTTCTCCAGTTGCGATCGTATTATCCAAATGATATGAAACTGGTTTGGTTGAATTCTGAGACTGTTGAATTTTTGGTTTTATTTGGATTTTAAATCGAAGATAAATAAAAGGTGAATGTTCTAACCTAACAAATACTAAACGTTCTTATGTTAGTTAAATTAAATTTATAATGTGATTAGAAATTTATTGATTGATATTTTTTATATTTGAATTGTCATTTAAATTTAATTTGAATTCATATTGAACTTAATTTCCATTTAAATTAATATTGAATTGAAATTGCTGGTAAATACCTGATAATGATAACCGGTTAACTGTTATGATTGATTGACTGATTTGGATGAGGGTTGTGATGGATGATTATTTGTTGACATTTTGGATAATTGGATGTGTATATCCCTGTTATCACTATAGGTTGAAATGATACATACCCAAACGATCTTGTAGATTGGGGAAAACTGTTATGTGTTGAAATAATAAAACTGAGCGATTTTGTTGATTTGGAAATTATTGATTCGGGAAATGGGTTGAAATGAAATATACTCGAGAAATTTAACTAATTGGGGTTGAAATGATACATATCCTATCACTCGAATATAGGGTTGAAAATTATATACGGGCACCGTTGGTCGGTTCTAAATACTTTTCTAAATAGCAAAGTATGTTCGATTTTTAAATTTGATTTTAAAATGTGATTTAATGGTTTTATTTAAAATTAATATTTGGAAAATAATGTATTCATATGCTTTAAAGTTTCAAATTATAAGTTAATATATGGTCAAAAAATGAAATTTTAAGATTTTTAACTTATAAATTTATTTAGTTTTAAAAATATTTTAAATAGTTTAAAATTTAATTTAATAAAATATTTAATGTAGTTTTAAAAAATTATTTTAAATTTAATTTAATATAATAATGATATTTTTAATACAATATAATTTAAATTTAATTTATATAATAAATATGGTTTTAATTTACTATAATAATTATACTTTTGATTTAAGATAATTAATATAGACTTTTATAATAACTTTAATATATAAAAGAATTCTTTATAAAAGGTTTTGTAAGGAATTTATAAAAGTTTAAAAAGATTTTATAAAGGATTATTATAATAGCTTTATAAAGGAGTTTACAAAAGTTTTATAATATTTTTATAAAGGATTTATAATGGGTTTGGGAAAGGGGAAGAGTTGTAAACTGTTTGGAATTTTGTAAATAGCTTTATAAATGGTTCTAAAGCATATAAATAGTTTATAAATGGTTTAGGAGAGATTTATAAAATATTTACAAAATTGATTGAAGAAATCTTCCTCGGTATTTATGAATATGTTTATACTTTTAGAATAAGTATATGGATATCTTGATATGATGGTATAAAATGTTTTATGGATTTATTATACAAACGTTTCATAAAATGACCATGGTGTAGAAAAATGTAAGCGTCGGCTGTTAAATAGACCGAGGTCGAATATTGTTGTACTCTTTGCCAATTCCAAAACCACTTTAACAACTATGCACGTGGTGGAGAATCCAGAATGAAGTAGGATGATTTGGCGAACGATTCTATTTGAGGTATGAACGCAGCCCTAACCCCCCTGAGTCAGCTTAATATGACTAAAACATGAGCTATCATGGGCCAAGTTAGGTCGCTCCTTCGATCAGGCACATTTCTCTGATACCATATATGTTACTTTTTGATTGATTTGGTGGCCACCTTCGATTTGTTTATAGGAGTGTGTTTCGTGGTGGGCGGTAGTAATTGCTATGCCTTACTACTAGTTCGGGCGTGCAAAACAGTAGAATCCTACCCTAGGCATTGCCTCGCATGCCTTGTCATATGCCTTATCGAGCCTACTACGATTTTGGTTTGTGTCGTACCTATGGAGTGCTCCTTGATAGCCCACCGGTTTAGTGGAGTTTACATTAGTGTATAGACTACGACATTTATAAAATGTGATAAGGGGGATATGGGTAACGCTTAACGCTATTTTCAGTATATTATACTTTATTGATAGACACTATATATATAGCGTATATTACTACATAGTAAATAGTTTAATGGATCCATAGGACATGGAAATCCCGAACATCTCTTAAGTTATTGCATACACATTATACACCGCATAGGAGATGTAAAATCCCGTAAACGCCTCTGAAGCCGTTACACCCATATTTATTTATGTTGACTTAACTTAAATAAGATCTTTTAGTTCTAACTTAAGTGTTTTGTCTTTTCATTACGCTCGGGTCTGTCTAAGCATTTGAGTGTTGAAGACCTTATTTTTAGAGGATAAAGGTGGAGATTTGTATACTATTTATTATATTTATTCCACTGCATCATGTTGTTCGGCTGCATTATCTTATTATACCGGCTATATGCATAACTCTGATTATATTGTAAAAGTGTAATAAAATATTATTTGTAAAGTAGCTTCATGAGTTGTTTACTTGATTATTTTATCACGAATCTTGTGTTCGATGATTTACAAAGACAACTTTGTAAGAAATCCTAGGGGCTTCTTTGCATTTTAATATATACTATAAGTGTACTTATTACCAAAAGAAAATTAAATTTTAAAAAAATTATTTATGAATTTTTAAATTAAAGGATTTTAAACTATAAAACATGTTTTTTATGGTTTTTAAAGAAATTATAAAATAAGTATTCTTAATGCTATTTAAAATAAATGTTTTAAAACATAGTATAAGTATTTTAAAGTGTTTTTAAGTGTATATATAGTTTTTAGAAAATTATCTAAATATTTTATTAAAATAAATAGAAGCTTATGTAATATAATATCATTTTGAATTATTATTTTAAATATTTTATCTTATAAACAAATTAGTATATACAAACACACACACACAAATATATATATATATATGTATATATCATTTTAAAAATGTTTTTAGTAAATATATAAGTTGGGAAAAAGAAGTTATGTCTTTTATAAAGAGATAACAAAATATTGGATTGTAATACTTAGTTAAAATGAATAGTTTTGTGAAGTTAGGTAAAAGCATATTAACTTGTTGAATTATGTAGATTTAAGTAAGTGTAATTAGGACTATAGTTAGGATTATAGGGCTATATTTAGGACTATAAGTAGGAATATTAATAAACAAATTTTAAGGAAAATGTTTAAGTATGAAATGTTAGGGTTTGTTATAACAATGTTTAAGTAACATTTTTTTAATCCTTACAAATATAATTAAATATTTATAAAGCAAGTTTTAAAGATAATGTTTGAAGCATGGAATATTTTGGGTTTCTTGTGACAATGTTTAAGTAACCCTTGTCATAAACCCTTGTAAAAATAATTAGATCTTTAAAAGAGAGTTTTAATGATAACTATTAAATGTGATGTGTTTTGGATTTGCAGTAAAAAATATTTTAGTGACATTTGTTTTTAAACCCTTGATTATATTTTAAAGCGGAAAAATATTGTTAAACGATTATGAATATACTTAGTTCTTTAATAATGGAATTTTAAAGATGATAACAAGTATGGAATCATTTGGAAGAAAGATAGAAAAAGTACATGTTTAAACAATAAAAGAGAGAAAAGGTTTATAGTAACAATATTTGAGTAACATTTGTTTTTAACCTTTTTTATTATATTTTAAATCAAGTAAATTTTGTCAAGTGATTTGTGAATATACGTATACCGTCGAGATAAGTATATAAAAACCTTTTTGAAGTATTGAAAAGAGAATAATTAAATAGTGAAATAGTAGAATACAAGTATATATCTTTTATAAAGAGAAATTGAATATACATACAAGTACATAAAGGAAGTTTTGACTAGTAAAGGAATACTAATTATTAAAGGAGGTTTTAAATAATAAAGGAATATTATTTAATAGAGGAAGTTTTTATTAATAAAGGAGAATTAATTAGTAAAGAAAGTTTTAATTAATAAAGGAATATTAATTAATAAAGGAAGTTTTAATTAATAAAGGCAAATTAATTAATAAAGGAAGCTTTAATTAATAAAGGAATATTAATTAATAAAGGAAGCTTTAATTAATAAAGGAATATTAATTAATAAAGGAAGTTTTAATTAATAAAAGAGTATTAATTAATATTGAGGTTTTAGTTAATTAGAAGTTTAACTAATTAGTACTTTAATTAGTTAGGAATTTAATCAATTAGGAGTTTGATTAATAAGGAAAGCTTTAATTAACGAAAGAAGTTTTATTAGATAAAAAAAAGAGTTTTACTAATAAAAGAGGTTTAAATAATAAAGGATTAATTAAATAAAAAGGGGATTAGAAGTCATTGATGTGACTTGATCGTGCTTAGTGTGAAGTAATCGTGTTTTATGTGTTTACTTGTTTGCGGAAAGTATTTAGTTATGTACTTAGCACTAAAACCGACAAATTAGACTTGTTTCTATCTATGAGAGTTAAGAATGACGATTCAAGCAGGGTGCAAAAGCAATTGTGCTCTAGCCTATTGAGCTACACCCTTGACCAAAGGATAGCGGAAGTTGAGAAGGTTGGAAATGTGATAAGTATACGAGATTTAGTTTCCATATGTAATCGTTCTTATTATTATTGAATTTGACCAAAAATAAACTTATGAAATATCTAGAAGAAACACAGGATTATACAGTATAGTTATTCATTTTTTTGATGGTATAACCTACATAAACTCATCTTGCTCTTTTAGGACAAACAGTAAAGAAAAACCTATCTAGGGAGGAAAAGATCTCCACCTTTATTTATTATCTATTTATTTCTGAAAGAACCGATGTTGAGTTAATCTGAAATCTACTGATTCATTTTGGAGTCTTGGTAAGAAGGGGAGTGTACTTATATAAGATGAATTGAAACTCTAACCACTTCAAACCATTTATATGATCTATGCTTTGGAAAAGGTTCGCGATTTGTTTGATATGCTAGGAACTATGTAAAGATCCATGATCCATTCAAGATGCTTGAATCCATATAGTGGTTCGTCATCAGCTCGAGATATTGGGATCCATTTGAGGATTCATGGATGATTCGAGATTTTAGGATCCATATGTGGTTCCAAGTTTTGTTCGATTAAAGGCTTGTGTGTCGACATATTGAACGTGACTTCATCATCGACGATGACAGAAAGCAGAGGTAGAATGAATAGCCAATGGGTTTAGCTAACCCATAGGGTGAAGATGACTCCATCTAGTGTTGCTTACAGATATGTATGTGGGAGTGATGCATTTAGAGCCACATGTTATGGGCGTAGGTCAGCTATGTATTTCATATGGTACACTCTCTAGAGATGTACGTTGCTTGGAAGGATATCTCTGATTCTTGTGTAAGAGGACCGCTCACGATGTACCGAGGGCCCCTCCATGGAAAACCTACACAATTATGTGAATGCGCCTTCGCAATTATTGATTATATACATATATATAGTTGTGGTGTACATGCTGCATAGCTATTTCCTACTTATATTCTACATCCTAGACATTATATATTATATCGCAATATGTACCTAGATGGTTGGCTCTTTTGAAGGGAAAACCAATTCAGTGATTTGGTTGGTCTCAAAAGGTGCTATTATATATCACACATATTTCTTGAGTTTCTCACTTCAGATTTTTTTCTGAACCCTAGTTTTATTTTTCACCTATTTCCATGGGTGCTCTTTTCGAATAGTCTGAGAATGGCAAGTTTTCATTGATGTTCATTGGACCTCTCGGAGAGGAGCTGGACGCTTCGCCTACCATGGTATTCTTATTTCTGCTGCATTACCTTATGTATATATAGCAGCAGTTGTAAGGACATGCTATCATAACTGCTTAGGCTGATGATATTACTCATATAAAATGGTACGTATATTAGAGTAGCTACGTGTATTATCTTTTGATATTATATGTTACCATTCTGCATGTGAGATTCCGACGTTTTTGTTTTCCTCTTTCTTGTTCCTTTTATTTTCTTCTTCTTTCTTTACCTTAATGTTCTGTCTTCCTGGCACTTGGGTGCTCAGCAAATGAATATTATGGATGTATTAGTGACATTCGGGGGTTGAAAAGACTTATTATTATAGCTAGTATCAGAGCTGAACGTTAAGAGAGAACTTTGGCTCTGGTTGGATATAACTCATTAAGAGATAGGGTAATGAAATGCCCTGCTATGAGTGGAGTATATTATATATATGAGAGCATATATGTATTTATATATATATATAAGTAATATATAAGTATAAGTTGGTAGTGTAGTTAATTTATATAGGGATTAATGATGTTCATTATTATCCCTCATTTATTAGCTTAGTCAGGTTTGACCAGTTTACGAGCATTTACTATTATTTGTTAATTTATAAGTAGTTTACCTTTTTACTACATGGGTTGGGTAGATAGTATTTATGGGAACATTGAAATGGACACCTTGTGAATTAAGCTTTACGGTCTGACTATAAGGCGTTCCATGATAATGTAGGGTTGAAAAGTTAGCTTTAATAGAAGATGTTTATTATAATCTAAAAGAGAGATAAGATATTTTTTTAGAATAAATATTTGCGAAAGGATTTTATATAAGAAAGCGACTTTATGTATAAACCGTTTATAAAATATAGTTTATAAATAAAAAAGGATTTAAATTAGGAATTTGAGAACTTAAATCCTAGTTTTTTGGAAATTGTTTTTTAAGGTTTTTGAGAAAATAATGATAGTATTGTTTGAAACTATTTATGAATGAAAATATTTTAAAAAGGGTTTTGGAAGAGAAAGGAAGTACTGAATTCAATTCTTTCATTGAAAAATAATTTTGGTAATGACTGCAGCATCATCGTCATTCATTTTTAAGTTTCAAGTAGGGGATGTTATTATAGTAGTTTGCCGTAGAGTTTTCGGTAAATCAAACTTTGATTTAAAACCTGAAACTATGATTTGATATACAAAGGTTCTAAGTATATATATCATTTCAAAATGATTTGAAATAAAATTCGATGTTTAGTTCTAAAGTTTTCTTATTAATTATTTTATGGATGCTTATAACCTATGCGGTATGACAGTTTGGTTTATGCATCATGATATGATATATAGTTAGATAGTTTTCATTTGTCGGAATGAAGCAGAATTTTCAATGATTTTGAACAGTCGGGGACTTTCGTATTAGTATAGAATCTAAAGCAAAGTGCCTTTGTAAAAATGTAAAAGTTAAGTTTTTGTAACTCTTAAATTGTGAAGACATTAAGTTTAAACAAGTTTTAAATTTGTAGAACGTCGTTATTAAGTAAAACAAATCTGAGATAGTGCATATGCTCTTAGGATGTAGTGGAGTATTATATGAATACAAATTTATGTTATCAAATGTTTATAAAACTAAAGGAACGTTTTATGAGATGCTTTACGGATGATTTTAAATATTAATTGAGAAATACTATATAAGAAAATGAATATGATTTAAAATGTAAAATAATTGGTCTAGTTAAGAAACCATCGAATAAAGTATGTAAGTTGTATGTAGATCATTTTATTCACATGATAATTCCTGGTCTAGGATTCGAGTACATGACTTCGAGCTAATTTACACCGGTCCAAATAAGGATTTTTCATTAGATTCTTGACAACGAACACTTGATGTAGATTCTTGATATGATCCCTAAGTTTTCTAGCTATAGTAGATGGCTATGTAAGGATATCGTATGTTCTAATCAAGAAACCTGATTGGAGTCCGCACTAGAGAGGTCAAGTTATCTATACTAGTTTAAAATTTGACATTACGTACGGATGACATATGTACATCGTACAGGCTTTAGTATATTTGTATACTGTGATTGTTGGCATGCGGAGAGTTTGGGAAAGGACTCTTCGAATTGTTTAAGGTAATATGAATTATTTACTAAGTAATAACCTAAGGTTGTTAAGCGTAAGGTACGCTTAGTAGTTCATTTGACATTCTTGTGCGATGAGAAGGTTTCTGAACTTGAGAAAACCGTGGTCTTTGTTTACTAGTAATTATAATATTGTTAAGTATTAACGTGTGATTATTTCTGTAGTTGCTCCTATTGGAATTTTAAGGATGAAATATTCTAAGTGGGGGGAATGTAATGACCTAGAATGTTGGGCATTTTGAATTTAAATATCTGAATTGTTTACATATTTAAATCTTGGATTTAATGTGATTAAATTGATTTAATAAACTTGTTAACCTCTATTTAAATAATAACCAATGATGGTAAACTTGTTCTAGAAAAATATTTACAAAAATAAACAGTTCGAAGCAATATCGACAATATGACCGAAAATTGTTTTATCGACAAATGGCCTCAAAAAGCATGAACTATCATCTCAAGGCACTATCTTGAATTTTGAATAACTAGTGTCAATGGGACCAGAAAAATGATTTGACGTGCGCTGACGAGTTTGGTGATGATCTGCTGTGTTGTGTGATCGTATGAGCTCGAACGTATGGTGATTTAACTAAAAATTTAAATATAATAAATTTTGTATTATATATTCCATCTCCTTTTAAAATAAAATCTCCTTCCCTTTCCTTAATTTAATTAAGAACTTTTTTCCATAAGAGACAATGAAACCAGGTACATTAACTCATAGTGGGATGAGCTTCGCTTCCATGGTGACAAGGTGGCATGTTGTGAAGCTTGGCAGGGCTTGACCGTTTTCCACTATAACTAGGGTTAGGCTTTGGTGGAGCTTGAGGTAGAGTTAGTCTAAGGTGTGTGTGGCAATAAGCTTCTTGTGCAGAGGCGAGCTAGTGGTGATAGTTTGGAGGGGTGCAACATTATGTAGGATGGTGCGACATTAGGAACAGTAAATGTGGTTGTTAGGTCACGCTTTGGAAGAGGTGGTCGAGCTCCAAGTGGAGATCTCTGTTGTGGAGAGCTCATGAAGAGTGGCGTGTAAGAATTAATGGCGCAGAGATTCATTAAGTATATGGGGAGAAATCATAAGGGAAGTTACGTGTCTTATGATTTGTGCATGGCACGTATAGGAAGGAGAAATTTCAATTTTGGGGAGTAGAGGGAAGGATTAAGGTAGTGATTTAATTAATTAAGTTAACTAATTAATATTCTTAATCAATTTTTTATAAAATTCATATTTCTTGCATACGTGGTCCAATCAAGATGCCGTCTTCATCATAGCACTCATAGTGAAATTTTCGATGTCTTGTTTTGGCTTTGACTTAGTTGAGTTATCTCACTATTAAATTTTTATATGTTGTGTATAATGTTTGTTTGTTAAAATATAAGTTAAAATAGATAACAATGCAAGTTATTAATTTTGGACCTCTCCTTGATTTGGAAAGAAAGTAACGATATTAGATGTAGTATAATATCTATTATAACCCTTTAAATTGAGTAAATGGCCAGGACTTGTTGTTTATAAGTTTGATAATGATGTATGTGAAGTTGAATTGTATTGTTAATGTTTGAATCTAAACAGTCCCTATAAACGCATTTTGAAATCCCTTGTATTTAACATATGTTAAATTGGTTAAAATATGATTATATTATGAAAGAATATATATTTGGTTATTCCCTACACATGTTTTGATGTGTTTGAAATAAAGGAATTTGCTTGGAAAATTATAGAAACTGTATAACAAAGTTGTAAACGTTAAAAGGAAAAAGTCGTTGTGGATGCAATTTGAAAATGCCTTGTGTTACCCGGTTGCTTGTCTGGGCTACAAGATGCTAATTATTGAGTTTCTTGGATTGAATCTAAGTGAAACTCGGACTAGTAAAAGATTGACCAGAATGCACCTTTGACACATAAGCCTTGTTCGGCCTAAACGCACCGTTCGGCATCCTTCATTCGACCATCATTGCTTGACTAAGGTGGCTCGGCATTAGGGCATTCTGCATAAATGCTTCAGTCATGTACTGCTCGGCCATAAAGAGACGGTTATGTGGCTCGTTGAGGAAGGTCGCATGGTTCGGTGATCTCTCGGTCGGCCTTGATGGGAAGAATCGACGCTCGGTCTTGAAGAGGGAGTCATCGCTTGGCCAATACCGCTCGGCTAACTTTGTTCGTCAACGTCGTCCAGCAGCATCGCTCGGCAAATTGTCATTCGGTTAACTCCGTTCAGCACAAGCGTTCAGTATATGGAGATCAACATCAAAGTAAGGGTTCAATATTGTTCCATTCCAAGTTCCACCACGAAGTTGCTTCAGGTCTTTTGAGGGCTTACTTCGAGTCATTTGGTAATCGACCACCGACCATACATGGTGGATCGTCATTTCATGCTCGGCATGCATGGCTTGGTGTGCAAAAGTCACCTACTATGGGTCGATATACCTTATTCCTAGACCCATGAAGGAAGTCCAGCCTATCTTCGTCTATAAACAGAGGGACAGGGGAGCAGTGAAAGGCGAACTTTTTTCATGAACTCTAGGAAGACTCTACCATTTTCAAGACTCACTTCTTTTCTATTATAACTTGTATTCAAGTTGTTGGTGTAAAAATTGTATCTGTACTTAATTATTTGAAAAAGCAATAAAGATTAAAATCATAGTGGACGTAGGCAGTCACGCCGAACCACTGTAAATCTGGTGTCCTAGTTTTTGCAGTTAATTTTACATACATTCCTCTATTTTAATTTTATATCTTCATTAATCTCTCTACACTAATCTCTCTTTGGGGTTAGTGACCAATTTTGGTGCTAACATTTTGGTTCTTTCACTAAGAATAGCATTCTCAGGTTATTAGGATCTACTTTGTAGCTAGTGGATTGAAGAAATCACTCGAAGGAGATCTAAGTCATTCACAGGAAGTTCAATTGTTCTACTCAGAGTTCCTACTATTAACTCTACAATGGGAAGACCTCGTACTAGATCAGCCTCACATAACGTGGACGTCAACGAGACTGCTAGTGTCCAACAAGTAGGACCCAGCAATCAACAAGTTAATCCAGGCACAGGGGCTGTCACCGCCCAAAACCAAATGGAAGTTGTCACTAGAACAGAGTTCAACGACCTAATGAGAGAACTCATGGAAAGCAGGAGATAACTTAACGAACAGATTCAAGCCAACGCCAACCTCTTGACTCAGCTTACTCAACAACAACATCAGAATGCTGGAGGAAGCCCTGCTTCTTACTCCTCATCCAACAGCTCTGTTTCATCTGATGAACCTCCCAGGCGTAGACGCCATCGAAATGAAACAACGCAAATAGGTGTTGTTGATCGATCAACCAGGGATGGTCCAGGTTTCCTACATGGAGCCATGGCCCCTCACTTACACCAAGGAAACCAGAACCAAGTTGGAATAGGAAACTTAGGATCTGGAGCACGAGTGGAAGTCGGACGGCCGGCTTACCAAGGTCCTAATGAAGCTGGTCCCTAGGATGCACGTTTGGTAGATCGCAAACAGAGGAGGCACCAACCAGAACGGTCTCATAGAACAGATTCCAACATGCCATCTTCTATACAAACCCCATACTATCAGCTATGGTCAGACAGCTAATGAGATAAAATCAAGGCTTGACTAATGATGATTGGGGGATATCCAGGAGTCATACCCCGTTCACGGATAATATTCTATAGGCCAAGTACCCCAGGAAGTTTAACATGCCAACTATTTCGGCCTACAAATGGAAGGCTGATCCCCGACAACATGTGATGAGATATGAGTGGATGATGGATTCAGCTAGAGAAAACGATGCAGCTAAGTGTAGATGCCTCCCAACAACTTTATCCGGAATCGCTACCATGTGGTTCACCCAACTTCCTTCGTGATCTATCTCCAACTTTGATGAGTTAGCGACGCAATTTGTGGAACAATTCAGGATTCACACCACTCATCTCAAGGATGTGATGTCCTTGTCCAGTGTGATTTAGGCTCCAAGGGAGTCGCTAAAGGAGTACTTACAAATATTACACGTTGCGACTACTGAAGTTAGCAACCCAAATGACCATGCCCTTCTGATGGCTGTGATGCGAGGACTAGATCCGAATTCGGGGTTTGGAAATTGGTCGGCAGGAAAGCCTTCAACTACACTGGAATGTTTTTATTCAAAGGCGCATCAATTCATAAGAAGAGAGGAAGCCAGGTGGACGAGGCGAGACAATGCTCCAGGGCCTAGCAAGGAGACTGTGGAGAAAAACATTGATGTAAAACAATCTGGTAATAACTTGGGGAAAATCCAGGTCAATGTCCAGAACAAGCTAGAGCAATCTAGAGGATCCAGAGGAGGAAATCTCGGAAATAAAAAGGAAGCAGGAGAGTGGAAACCAAGGATCCAAACTTACAACAAATACACTCCTCTGAATGCATCTTTGGAAAATATCTACTTATCGACTTGCAATACTTTTCAATATCGAAAGCCACGCCCAAAATAATCAAACCATATTGAAAAAACATTTGGAAAAGGCTAGAGGCAAGTGGGTGGATGAGCTTCCAACGACACTTTGGGCTTACAGAACCACCCATTGTTCACATTGGCATATGGCACGGAAGCCGTTATACCCGTAGAACTTGAAGTTCCTTCATATATGGTAACTCATTTTGACCCTAAGCCGAATTGGGATCGCTTGTTGGAATCACTAGACTTTGTTAACGAAAAATGTGTAGAAGCTGATTTAAGGACGGCTGCATATAGACACCGAGTCACTCGATATTATAATGAAAAAGTCCGATCGAGAATCTTTGTTGTAGGCAATCTTGCTTTGAAGCTAGTTTTCCTGATCCCAATGCACATGAATCCCACATGGGAAGGTCCATACGTCATTGAAAGGAGGCTTGGAGAGGGAACTTTCAAGTTAGCGACCGTTGATGGCGCGACACTCCCCCAAGCATGGAATAGCGAGCATCTGCGACGTTATTATACTTACTCCATTTCTTTCACATTTTAATTTCAATTATTTCTAGTGTATGTTTATTTTGTTGTTCTTAGTTTTCGACATGTAATAAGGCAATTCAGTTTGTTTTCATTAATAAAGGCTTGAAGCCATCTTTTCCATGAATTATTGATGTTTCCGTGTGTTGTAATTCTATGGCTAAATTTAAAATTACATTATTTTGTCTAGCATATGAATGCGCACAAAAACTTAAATATCTCTAAGTCCCCAGAGTGCGGACTAGAGTATAAGTGACTTAAAATCTCTAAGTTCCCAGAGCACGGACTGGAGTACTCTGAGTCCCCAGAGTGCGGACTAGAGTATAAACAACTCAAAAATCTCCAAGTCCCTAGAGTGTGGACTGGAGTGCTCTGAGTCCCTAGAGTGCGGACTGGAGTATAAGCGATTCAAAAATCTCTGTCCCTAGAGTGCGGACTGGAGTACTCTGAGTCCTTAGAGTGCGGACTAGAGTATAAACGACTTGAAAAATCTCCAAGTCTCTAGAGTACGGACTGGAGTACTCTGAGTCACTAGAGTTCAGACTAGAGTATAAACAACTTAAAATCTCCCAGTCCGCAGAGTGCGGACTGGAGTACACTGAGTCCCCAGAGTGTGGATTAGAGTATAAACGACTCAAAAATCTCTAAGTCCCCAAAGTGCGGACTGGAGTACTCTGGGTCCCCAGAGTGCGGACTAGAGTATAAATGACTCAAAAATCTCCAAGTCACCAGAGTGCGGATTAGAGTATAAACGACTCAAAAATCTCCAAGTCCGCAGAGTGCGGATTAGAGTACTCTGAGTCTCTAGGGTGCGGACTAGAGTATAAACGACTCAAAAATCTCCAAGTCTCATAGTGCGGACTTGAGTACTCTGAGTCCCCGGAATGCGGACTAGAGTATAAGTAACTTCAAAATCTCTAAGTCCCCAGAGTGCGGACTAAAAGTATTCGAGGTACCCGAAGCGTGGAATCGTGTACGTACGATTCCAAAAATTTCCAAGTCATATGGAATTGGAAAAGGACTTATGTAGCTTACAAGATTTTGGATTTCGACTACAAGTTAGACAATAAGCTGAAAAGCATAAGTCATCAAGGACAATGAAACAAAGTTTTATTCACTAATCCCAAAACAAAGTTCCACTACAATTCCTCCTAAACTCGGAGTCAAAATTCTAATTACATCGATTATAGAAATAAACAGACTGGGAGATTTTTAAGTTCTTAAGGACTGGGAGATTTTCATGAGCGAGGATCAACTTCCGTGAGTGCTATTCTTTTTCCCTCCTCACGGGATTCATCCTTCAGTGCTTCAGCCTTCAGCGCTTCATCCTTTGAAAGTTATTCATAGAGCTTTGTTTTTAGGAGTCGCGTAGAAACAATCTCGTCATAATATCATTGCGACTCCGCCTGAATGGCAGTCTTTTCTTCCCTTTCTTTGAAAATTATCTCTTCCAACTCTTTGACTCATTGAGTGAGCGCATCACTCTCCTTTTGAACGCAATCTTTCTCTAAAGCTAAGGCGCCACAGCATTGAACCGCTTCATCAATTTACTTTTTATGTGCGGCTTCTACACGATTAACTGCCTCAGCTGTGTCTTTGGCATTTTTCTGAGCAGCTTCAAGTTAAGACTTATATGAGGAAAGCTCTTCATCTTGGGCTTTAATAATGTCTTTGTCATGGATGGCTTCAAGTTTTAGACGATCGATTTCATGCTGGCGTTCGATAGAAACTTCTGAAACTTTTTCTGCCAAATGAACAAATGTGTCGTGTTGGATGTAGCCATCATTGTTGCAAGAAATGGCACTTTTTTTAACATGCCCCAAAATAGGATGATTTGTTGGAAGAAACTTCAGACCGTCGAAACATTTTTTTGTGAACGTGGCCTTAAAATCGGCTAGCTTTCCACTATCGATTGATCATGTGCAGGAGCAGAAGAAGTTTGTCTAAAGACTGCAGATTTTTTGTGAGGTTTCTGGGAATGCCTGGTACTAGATGAAATGGAGTATTGGTCGCGGCAAGTCTCAGACGGGACCCCTTATGAACAGATTTCTCCCTGCTTTGCTCTAGTTGAGAGGGAGGATCATAAGGTTATGAAAAGTGATTGTAAGTTTTCCTTTGAGACAACGATGAATCTCGAGAACGATAATCTCTATCGCTATCGTCGTCCTTATCTTGGAGTTTACCGGACCCTGAATCTCGGCTGGAATGATGGAAAAAAGAGGACCGCGAAGATGGTTGAATCCATGAGAGCGTCCCATATCACTTTCATTTAAATTAAGTGAGCGCGAGTTAGAAAGAATAACATTATGGCTGAACTTTAAGTACAAAGTGAGGTGTAAGTGTTAGTGTGTGTCCTAGTGTCCCCCCCCCCCCCCCGACGGAGCAGTTTCTTTAGCTTTACTTATCGGAGTTCTTTTTCCTTGATTATGGGCTTGAACGCCCTCATCCCCTCTCACAGGCGAATGAAGTTTTAGGGCTTCTGGATCGTCAAAGCCATAATTGAGCAAGTCATCGGGAATAGTGAGATCAGATAAGCCTTAGAAAACCTTCCAAGTGTTGTGGAGACGGTTCTTTCTCCATTGGAGTAATCGTCACTTTCGAAGTTTCGCCCACTATCTTCTTCCTCAGCTTGTAAGCTAGTTTCTTTTTCCCCTTTGAAGGGGGAGGTTGTTCATCAATGCCGTGTGCCTCAGCCACCGGTTTCGGAGCAGGACTTACATTCTTGCCCGGTGCTTCTTACACCCTAGTTTCTCTAATCTTACCCTCCTCGAGTGTGTCGGGGGCACTACTTGTAGGAGGCACTAAAGTTCTGGCCTGTCTTTTACCCTTCTTCGACGCGGGTCAGGTTATAATGACACCGGGTGAAAGATTTGTTCGGCGACCTTCCATCGACAACCCAAATTTTAAGAGTGACTCATCGAAAATGACAAGTTTGATCTCCCGGTCTTCCACGGGAGTAGCGAGAATGGCCTCAACGGCCTCAGAGTACCCGGTGCCTTCAGGACGTGGGTTGATACATGTAAAAATCGAAAGAAGTTTAGAAACAATCCCTTCGTGCTTTAGACGAGTATTAATACAGAATTGGAACTTACTCCCTTCCAGCCATCTTCTCACAAAGCCTGAGGGTCTACGTACATAGAACCATTCCTGCTTGTATTGGGTGAATTTACTCCACGCTCCCGTTAGAACCTAAAATTGAGAATGTGGCTTAAGGAATATGAAAGATGGATTGTCAGACCGTCGCTTGAAGCGATAGATGTAACAGATGTCACCAGGAGCAGGGAGCCTGGATAGGATACTCATAAAGAGAACACAAGTGCCATAAATGAATTCATGACTATTGGGATGTAGCTGTAACGGGGCTACCTCGTTATACTATAGCACTTCATGGAGAAAGGAGTTGAAAGGTGGCATGCTACCGACCCAGCACACGAATTTGTTGCAGGCAGTATATCCAGCAGGGGGCAGGTGAGGACGGTCTCATCCCGATGGAACTAATACGTTATCAAAGGGGATTCTGTGAATCAAACATAGTCGGTGAAGAGCAGTTTCATTGATTTTTGAAGCTTGGAAGTCAATAGGGTTATCTAGAATAACAAATCCGTCTATCGCATCAGGAACCAGGTCAGTAGTTGCCGTCGATGGGTTTGGGATATCATGTGTAAGATTCGTTGGTGGATTCGAAGTTCCCACCACTTCATGCTGAGAACTCGGCTTAGGTTCATCTGAAACTGTGGCGGAGCTTGACTTTCTAGACATTCTCAATGAGCGTCAAATGTGGAAAATACCTGTTTGAACTATACTTGAAAGACAATCGATATTAGATATAACAACAAAAATGTTCCCCTCGTGTGGTGTGTGTACTAGTGCAATCGTTCAAGTATGAGTGTGAAAGAATTAAAGACTTAAAGAATGATGAAGTAAGGTTAAGCATTGAACTGTCATCTTCGAAGACCGTCATCGCTGACCATCTCTGAGAGCTTGCCCTATGACGGTTTGATCTTGAACTCGGACATTAACACTATATGTTGAAGGCTATTTTTTATTGAGTTGAACTCACGCATGAACGTATGTAGTTTGATATGTGGTGTGCTTAAGTGGAGACAGACATGATTATTAACGCCGACCCTAGGACCTGAAGCCAAATGACTCACTAGACCGACACCAAAGAATCACTCACTCTCCTCTCCAACAATCTTTCTTCACCAAACTGCCTACAAGGAGTATACCGAACCACACTCTCTCAGTATACCGAACCCACCTTGTGGTCTCTAACTGGGCCGTAACACTACCCTCAAGTGGTTAAACCACACTCTCTCCCTCACATCGAACGATACCAGGCGACAATCCCTGGCTATAGAAACGCCTATACCGACCGACCCACTCATTCTTCTCCATCTTACTTCCTCGAGTAACCTAAACACTCTCCTTGCTGCCCACCGAATGACACTCTCACGCATACACTGCACCCAACCTATCGACTAGTAGACTTTCACACAAGCTAATAACTCAGCATTAACATTCAGCCAACACCTCCTAAACTCACTAACTCCTACCGACCCAATACTACTTCCTCCTCCCTCTCTTGGTGGCCCAACAGGAACCGACGTCCTAGGAATCAATGGTTCCAACCTAAGACATGTTCTAACCTCCGATTCGTCTTCATCGCCTACACGACTCCTGCCGTCCATAATCGGAAGAAAACTTGCGAAATCGAATTTCATACAAAACCCTTAGCTCAAGAAAGTCGATCGAATGGGAAATTCATACCTAAGAGAGCGAGTCGAGGCTTGGGGAATTGAGAGATTTGAGACCGAAGTTCATTTCAATTTATTATCAGAGGGAGTTGCAAAGCAGACACACTGGATTTAGGATGAGAGAGGAAGGTTGAGTGGTAGTTAAAGATCAGGTAAGGTAGATTAAAAGGTCCTATGGTGTTGAAGTGAAAGTGAAGAGAATGAAAGGAGAAGTGTTAGCTTTTGTATGAGGAAGGGGAGGTCAACATGCATTAACCAGTGGACCTTGTCAAAGTATCTCACTGGTTCGGTGAATAATCGTACCGAGCAGCAATGAGTATGCTGAATGAGTGGATCGGCGTGTGTACGTCAACCGACCGCATCAGACATGGTAGCGCAATGTAGAAACAGATTCTGCCCGATAGGTGAATAAGAATGGGAAGCACGATCTGCATATGATTCAAAGCGCGTCATGACTGACTCTTACAATACGCTTTGGGGGGAAAATGTTACATGGTTTCTTGTCTCGACTACGAAATGCTAATTATTGAGTTTCTTAGATTGAATCAAAGTGAAACTGGGACTAGTAAAAGATTGACATAAATGCACCGTTTGATACATAGGTTTCGTTCGGCCTAAACGCACCATTAGGCATCCTTCATTCGACCATCATCGCTTGGCTAGGGTGGCTTGGCATTGGGGCATTAGGCATAAATGCTTTCGTCACATACAGCTCGGCCCTAAAGAGAGGGTTACGTGGCTCGGTGAGGAAGGCCACGTGGTTCGGTGACCTCTCGCTCGGCCTTGATGGGAAGAATCGACACTCGATTTTGAAGAGGAGTCATCGCTCGGCCAATACCGCTCGGCTAACTTCGTTTGGCAACGTCGTCCGGCAAAGCATCGCTCGGCATATCGTCGTTCGGCTAACTTCGTTCAACACAAGCGTTCGGGTTATGGAGATCAACATCAAAGTAAGGGATTCAATACTGTTCCATTCCAAGTTCCACCGCGAAGTTGCTTCAGGTCTTCCGAGGGCTTACTTTGATTCATTTGGTAATCGACCACCGACTAGACATGGTGGGTCGGCATTTCTCGCTTAGCATTTACCATTCGACATGTATGGCTCGGTGCGTAGAAGTCACCTAGTATGGGCCAAGATACCATGTTCCTGGAATCATGAAGGAAGTCCAGCCTATCTTCGTCTATAAATAGAGGGGCAGGGGCGCAAGGAAAGGGGACCTTTTTTCATGAACTTCAGGGAGACTTTGCCATTTTCAAGACTCATTTATTTTCTGTTAGAACTTGTATTCAAGTTGTTGGTGTACGGATTGTATCTATATTCAATTATTTGAAAAAGCAATAAAGATTAAACTCAAAGTGGACGTAGGCTGTTAAGCCGAACCACTATAAATCTGATGTTCTTGTTTTTGCCGTTAATTTTGCACACATTCCACTATTTTAATTTTCTATCTTCATTAATCTCTGTACACAAATCTCTCTTTAGGTATTAGTGACCAATTTTGGTGCTAACACCTTGTATTTGGCAATTTTCAAAGTCAACTTTGACAAACATCCTAGAGGTTTCTTTACGTTTTTAACAAATATTATAAGTGTACTTATTAGCAGAAAAATATCAAAGTTCAAATATATTTCTAGTAATTGTTTATGTATTTTTAAATTAAAGAGTTTATGCTTTTACGGATTTTAAATAAATAATAAATTAAGTGTTTTGAAGTAATATTTAAAATAAATGTTTCAAACTATAATACAAGCATTTTTAAGTATATATATATTTTTAGAAAATTAGCTATATTTTATTAAAATAAATAGTAGCTTATGTAATATAATATCTTTTTAAATTATTATTTTTTACTAAATTAGTGTGTGTCATTTTAAAAAGGTTTTTAGTTAATTTATAAGTTGGGAAAAATAAGTTAAGTCTTTTATAAAGAAATAATAGAAGATTTGTATTGTAACACATTAGTTACAATGAATGGTTTTGTGAAGTTAAGTAAAAGTATATTAACTTGTTAAAATAGTGCAAATATGAGCAAGTATAATTAGGATTATAATTAAGGCTATAATTAGGACTATAATTGGGAGAATAATTAGGACTTAATAAAGAAATTTTAAGGGAAATGTTTGAACAATGAAATGCACTACTAGAAAAGGCTAATATTCTGACAGCATGTAGCAATGTCGAAAATTCGCTAATTACAGGCCTAGCCGAGCCTTCTTCTTCCTCATTTTGTAGCATAAAAGTTATTATCAAAAAACACACAAATCCCTCCTCCAGCTTCCAATCTCCAATTTCGAGCTTTCGGATCCTCCATGGTTGCCAATCAAACTCTATTGCTCTCAATCTCAGATAAAATCTCTTATATTCACCAAAAATAATTTTTTTACCCTAAATCTAAATTTGCATAAGTTGATAAATTAGGGCTAATTAGTGATTACAATTGTTTCCAATAGCATAATAATGGTTTATAGCATCCCATGGTATACCTATTTCATATGTTGTCGTGAAATTTTAAAGTGTGTATAATTTGTGATTGTGTGTTTATATGTAAACCATTGTATATGTGTTGTTTCTACCATTATATTGTGTTAATTGGAATAAGACACGAATTGTATAACATTTTGACTTGTATAACAATAATGAATGCTTGAGTCTTAAAAAATTGACTGTATTGGAAAATGACAACAATATTAAAGCAGCCTTATTTGATAAAATATGCGGAACAAATATGGTAAATTAATAATTTTTGAAAGTATAAAATTAGTAAATTTTCTTTTTTATAAACTACTTTTTTCACATCCCTTATAGAGTTTTTGGCATCATTCGACGGGTGTTGTACATGATCGTTTTAAATAGTCATTTTTGTCACAAAATGGCTATTTATATTCATCAGGTACAATACTTGTTGGATTTGTCCCTGTATTAGACAAGTTATAAACACGGTGAACAATTACATTTCGCACATTATTTCATTTCAAACGGTTCACTAAATTTCACCGTCACTTTTTTCCTACGTACATGCATTTGTGTACAATGCAGGAAATAAAAGGGAAGTGCTGCCAAAATTTTGTTGAATCGTTTAAAACTGTTAGCGCTAAAATTGGTCACTAACGCCCAAATGTCATTGAAAAGACCAATTCACAGTCACAGATAACATATAGAGTATATGTGTTATCCCGCTTTTTGGCAAAGCCGTGATATCAAAAGATTGGTCGAAAACGGGAAACAGCCCGTCTTAGAGATTGGTTATACATCACTTAGCTATGGATATCGATGAATTTTGCCCGAGTCCGGATCAGGCCACGATTGATAGGACACGACAAGAAAGGTTGTAGGAGCCATCATTTCAAGTTTCAAGTCAATCCGAGTTCGTATGCTCAAGATATGATGGATTCAGTGTGAAGAGAAATAGTCATTGTCTGGTTCGAAACCATGAATTTCGAACCCATCCTTTTCGAAACCATGCTGTTCGAAACCATCCACGCCCTCTCCTTCGAAACCACCTAGTTCGAAACCATCCACGCCCTTGCCTTCGAACCCATGATGTTCGAACCCATCAGCTAGTACCCAGCCTCGACTCCATCGCCTTCGACTCCATTACCTTCGAACCCACCACAGTAGCATACCTTCGAATCCACGACTTCACTCGGCCTCACATCCTCACTTCGAACCCATCGAATAACCCAATTCGAACCGATCAACTTCGAACCCATAAGAATTCCTGGATTCGAATGTCACGTTCGAAACCAAGAGTGCTTCCTATTTCGAATCCACCGAGTCAATTGGTTTGGAGGACGTGTTCGCCGTAGTTCACGGAGTCGAAGCGGTCCATTCGGAGATAAGTTAGGATCGATTCGAATATTGCGCGCCACGTCACTGCAGGCTCACGTGCACTGATGGATTCGAAGCGAAGGGTTCGAAATAATGGGTTCGAACGCCTCAGCCAACCGAAGGTGTCGATTTCGAAACGAGCATATCTCCTTAACCATAGATCCAAATGCAACCAAATTTTCACAGTATCTTCCATGTGAGGTAAAGATTGTTCCTGCCAAGTTTCAGCTCGATTGGACCATTTATTGATGGGTTCGAAATCACTTCGAACCGATGTCAGATCGAGACGAAACTTGGTGGGGTCGGTCGCGTGGGCCCACTCACGTGCCAGAAGGAGTCTCACAAAGTTTCAGCAAGATCTGGGCCTCCAACGCCTATAAATAGCACCCTGAAGCCTTCAGAAAAGGGGATCTTTCCGCCATTGAACGCCAAGAC
Organism: Allium cepa; assembly: GCA_030765085.1. Classification (NCBI taxonomy): domain Eukaryota; kingdom Viridiplantae; phylum Streptophyta; class Magnoliopsida; order Asparagales; family Amaryllidaceae; genus Allium; species Allium cepa. The sequence continues at coordinate 103,514,770 of CM060940.1, forward strand.
TCTGCCGGATTCAAGTTTAACTATCAGAATCGCTGTTGTATTCAGATTTCAAAGCAATTGTCAGCTGTAATCCATTGTAATCGATTGAATCGAGCAAAGCAATAAAGAGAAACCCTTCAAAGTGGACGTAGGCACGAACGCCGAACCACTATAAATCCTGTGTTTGTGATTGTTGCTTGTGAATTACTGTGATTTGTTACTTAGAGCTGAATTCTATACTGATTGTTGCTGAGTTCTGTGCTGAATATTATCGAATTGAACACGTAAACGGGTGCTTTCACGACCTTGGGTGTTTGTGACCAATTTTGGCGCAAACATTTTGGTGCCTTCACTGAGAATTGAACTCAGGAAGAAGTTGGATTTGAAAGTTCAGAAGTTCAGATTTAGGAATTATGGCAAGGCAATCGAGTAGGAGACCAAGGACTGAGAGAAGCGAACCACAGGGAAGCCAAGAGGCTTCGTCAGGAGCAAATCAACCATCAATATACATTACTAGGGACGAGATGGAAACTATGATGAAGAGGCAAGAGGAAATGATTCAGAGTTTACTCCATCAGATAGGACAGCTCGGAGCACAGAATAGGGAAGCCAATGGAGCCCAGAACGGAGCAGGACCATCCGGAGTAGCACCTGGATTAGGGGGCACACCCTTGGAGGTTTCGGAGGGAGAAAGGGGAGCATCTGCGCAACCCGGCAGTAGTAGAGATGCAAACGCTCAGTCAAGGGGGCAGATCCCGGAGTTACCTCGTGAACTCGGGGGGCAGGTTGGAAGTAGTGAACAAGGGTTACATCTCGGAGACAATGACCGATTAGCAGAGATAGTTAGGAGAGCTTTGAGAGGCGGTATGGTGAACAAAGATTTGGAAGATGTTAATAGAAGCCCTTTTACTTCAGCAATCAGGCAAGCCAGGAACCCACCTGATTTCAAACTACCATCATTGGATATGTATGACGGGAGAACGGACCCCACGGTCCATCTGACAAAATATATAAGGCATATGGAAGTGCTGGGGGCATCGGAGGAGGTTATGGCCCGGTGTTTTCCATTGTACTTAACAGATATCGCTGCACTATGGTTTAGACAGTTGGAGAACGGATCCATCGGAACATGGAATGGTTTAGTGGAGAGATTTATGAGGCAATTCAGGGTTCATATTACAAGACCCAAGAACGTGATGACTCTGGCAACCCTAAAGCAGAAGGCCGGAGAGACCTTGAGAAGTTATCTAACACGATTTAATGCAGCAGCAGCTTCAGTGGATAGAGCGGATCCATCCATGGTGGTAATGGCAGCTGTGTCCGGAATAGCTGACGGCACAGAGTTCAAGAATTCATTGACTAAAGATCCACCCACAGATCTGGAGGAATTCTATCATGAAGCAGAAAAGTTTTTACGATTAGAAGATGCGAATGCCGAGAGAGAAGAAAGAGATGGGATAGAAATTTTTGCATTTAGAGACGAAAAGCCTCTTAAAAAGGATTCGGACAAGGATAGAGGTAAAAGAAAGATTGAGAATGACAGAGACAGATCGAAGCGGCAACGAAGGGAGCCGCGATTCACCACCTACACTGAGTTGAACGAGAGCCTGGAACGAATTTATCAGGATACCAAAGAACAGATTCCGTACCGTAGGCCGATGCGAAGGGACCCTACCTCTGACGAAAGGAAATCAGATAAGTTCTGTGTATTCCATGAATTAAATGGTCATAATACTAACGATTGTAGGCACCTGAAGGATGAGGTGGAAGGGCATATCAGGAACGGTATGCTACTTCAATATGTAAGGAGACGAGCCCCTGTGGCGGAACCAGAACGACCACCGTCCACATCAGCTAGAGGCGACCCCGAACCAAGGCACCGTCTGGTTATCAACTGAATGAAATAACGATGAACAAGTCGTAAACTTCCACTACCACAATTAAATCATTTTCACATGCGCGAGATCGCGAACGATCTCCAGGCATGCTCTGAGTGATCGTCGACCGTTTCGTAGTGGGAACTTACACTTTGACATCCATGCTTTACCTTCGTTTCATTTTGATTTGAACGTTTGGACTTTGTTTATTTGGACATTGTTTTTGGAACTCATCTGTTTGATAATTATTTGATTTTGATAACTCTGGAATGACTAAGTTACGCACACATGTATGGGGTCGCGAACGATCCCTAGGTATGCTCTGAGACGGCGATGAACCGCCCCTATAAACGATCCAGGAACTCACCCGAACGTGACCCTGGCATCGATAACACCAAGCCCTCCCGGGCACACACACAATCCGCCTCGAACGGCACCCGACTTCGAACAGTCATAGCTCACCTTACCTCAATGGCTTGATCGCGAACGGTCGTCACTTGAGGTCCGACATCTGACCACGAACGGTCACGAATTCGCCTCGAACGGCACACGATCGCGAACGATCACTTCCTGCCTCGAACGCCATCGATCGCGAACGGTCATGGCTCACTGATTATGAAATCCGACCTCGAACGGTCACCACTCGCCTTGAACGGCACTTGGTCGCGAACGATCATCATTTGCCACGAACGGCAGTCGACCGCGAACGGTCCCATCTCATCATTCGCCGCGAACGGCATCGACCGCGAACGGTCCTATTCCATCTTATGCCACGAACGGCACGGACCGCGAACGGTCCCGATTCACTTCAAGCAGCATGCGATCCCGAACGATCGAAGCATGCATTTGTACGCTCGACCGCGCACGGTCGCACTTCCCCTCGAATGGCTCGATCACGAACGATCGTCATTTGAAGTTGAGCGCTTGACCATGAACGGCCGCACTTCATCCCAAATGGCTCGATCCCGAACGATCGTCATTTGAGGACATATGAAACTATTGAGTTCTTTGCAGGTTGATAATCGGATACGAACATCCAACTCGAAGCATTACAAAACACACCTTCCTACCGCAAGGCATGTTTTGGGGGGCAAAATGTTATCCCGCTTTTTGGCAAAGCCGTGATATCAAAAGATTGGTCGAAAACGGGAAACAGCCCGTCTTAGAGATTGGTTATACATCACTTAGCTATGGATATCGATGAATTTTGCCCGAGTCCGGATCAGGCCACGATTGATAGGACACGACAAGAAAGGTTGTAGGAGCCATCATTTCAAGTTTCAAGTCAATCCGAGTTCGTATGCTCAAGATATGATGGATTCAGTGTGAAGAGAAATAGTCATTGTCTGGTTCGAAACCATGAATTTCGAACCCATCCTTTTCGAAACCATGCTGTTCGAAACCATCCACGCCCTCTCCTTCGAAACCACCTAGTTCGAAACCATCCACGCCCTTGCCTTCGAACCCATGATGTTCGAACCCATCAGCTAGTACCCAGCCTCGACTCCATCGCCTTCGACTCCATTACCTTCGAACCCACCACAGTAGCATACCTTCGAATCCACGACTTCACTCGGCCTCACATCCTCACTTCGAACCCATCGAATAACCCAATTCGAACCGATCAACTTCGAACCCATAAGAATTCCTGGATTCGAATGTCACGTTCGAAACCAAGAGTGCTTCCTATTTCGAATCCACCGAGTCAATTGGTTTGGAGGACGTGTTCGCCGTAGTTCACGGAGTCGAAGCGGTCCATTCGGAGATAAGTTAGGATCGATTCGAATATTGCGCGCCACGTCACTGCAGGCTCACGTGCACTGATGGATTCGAAGCGAAGGGTTCGAAATAATGGGTTCGAACGCCTCAGCCAACCGAAGGTGTCGATTTCGAAACGAGCATATCTCCTTAACCATAGATCCAAATGCAACCAAATTTTCACAGTATCTTCCATGTGAGGTAAAGATTGTTCCTGCCAAGTTTCAGCTCGATTGGACCATTTATTGATGGGTTCGAAATCACTTCGAACCGATGTCAGATCGAGACGAAACTTGGTGGGGTCGGTCGCGTGGGCCCACTCACGTGCCAGAAGGAGTCTCACGAAGTTTCAGCAAGATCTGGGCCTCCAACGCCTATAAATAGCACCCTGAAGCCTTCAGAAAAGGGGATCTTTCCGCCATTGAACGCCAAGACTCTGCCGGATTCAAGTTTAACTATCAGAATCGCTGTTGTATTCAGATTTCAAAGCAATTGTCAGCTGTAATCCATTGTAATCGATTGAATCGAGCAAAGCAATAAAGAGAAACCCTTCAAAGTGGACGTAGGCACGAACGCCGAACCACTATAAATCCTGTGTTTGTGATTGTTGCTTGTGAATTACTGTGATTTGTTACTTAGAGCTGAATTCTATACTGATTGTTGCTGAGTTCTGTGCTGAATATTATCGAATTGAACACGTAAACGGGTGCTTTCACGATGGTCACAAACAATATGTAGAGAGTGTAAATATGAGGAACAATCAAAATTAAAAAGAAAGTAGTAATGATAGAGGATTTATAGTAGTTCAATTGACTCTGGCCTATATCCACTCGAGAAATTTCCTTTTCATTGATATAAGAATCAATTACGGTTACAATATGGAGTTTCTAAAACAATAATGGTAGAGTAGCCTTTAATGAAGAAGATAAAGGATAACATCCAGAAGATCCCTTTTCAAAAGCCCCGCCTGTTGTATTTATAGGCAAAATCTCGGTTACTAAGCCCCCAAAGTGGTCTGGGCCCATCAAGACCATAGTCGAACCGGTACCCATAATTACGACCGACCATAAGCTCTGGATATGTCGACTTGAATTTTCCTAGGTGATGACCCGAAGCAATCTTATGCTTGATTCGAAGTAAACTAGGCTAGAACTCGAAGCAATATGGTGCCTACCTCATCCTTTAGTACACCGATCCCCTATTAGTTGAGATGACCCGAAGAGTTTCCTAAAGCATCTCCTATATTAGCTTGAAGCAAACACAAACTCGTCTCGAAGTAAAACCACCTCAACTCCTATGTCAACCCCTTTCATCTCTTATAGCCGACCCCTACATGATGCTGACCCGAGTACAAGTCTATGTCGACCCCAAGCTACTCCAACCATGCGACCCTCCAACAAGACCGACCCCTCAAAAACTGTCGATCAGTTAGTGACATGAAGAAAAGTATATGTCGACCCGAAGATCCCTCAAACGTGCCGAAATCATCCCAAATTGCCGATCCCGGGCTTCCTACCGACCCGAAGTCTTTACAATACCGACCTGGGGTTTGTGCCATACCGACCCAAAGCATGCCGAATGACTTTATTATGCCGATCCCAAAGCCTGCCACTTTCATGACTTGAAGCATCCCCCTGGATGACTCGAAGCTACCGTCAAAAAGACCCAAAGTAAACTCAAGCAAACCTCAAGGAACTCGATGCAACTCAACTTTTGTCGAAACTCGTATTCCAAGCATTCCGTACTTTTTTCCTACCAATGACGTTGTATCCTGGCCTTATAATCATGTTTATTGTCTGTGGTTGATCGTTTATCCATACGATTGACTCAAACTCATCGTATTCTATCCTCGACAGTCGTACAATCGATTTAGTTAAATCCACCTGTCTACGACCTTACCAAAAGGCAAGTTAACATTTGCCCTTTAAAACATGCCTTGCGGTAGAAAGGCATGTTTTGAATAACTTTTAATCCATCATCCAAAGTTCATATGCTATCCATAGCCATACCATCTGATTCATAATCCAATCTATTTTATCCAAGTGTCATTGCCGTATCTTTATCCAAATCTGCGACTGCTTCGAGTCGATATCCAATCCTTTTCTAGTAACCAAATACTTATCTAATTCCATATCCATCCGAACCTAATAATCGAATTATAACCCATCCATATCCAATAACCAAATACATGACCTCTCTCGGTCGATATCCAAATCCAAGATCTCTTCGGATCATAGCCAATCCTTAGCCATTCAAAATCGAAATTTCGATTTCGTAACCTCTTTGGGTTCTTTCCAAGCACACTCCACACTCGATGACCTATGTTAAGTAATGCCATGGTGCTTATGGTTCAGTGTCCCTAAATGTCGAGTAATGCCATGGCTTAAGTCCTAAGCCAAATCCCGGTCGCTCCGGACCCTTGCCAAGCATAGTCCATGCACGACGACTTGAATTAACAAGTGATCGACAACATAGGGCCTATGTCCTAGGCCGAATCCTAGTCTCTATGGAACCTTACCGAGCATAATCCAAACTTGACGACCTTTTAGTCAAAAACCAAATAAAAAGTCAATCAAAATCCAATCCGAAATCTAGATTCAAACCAGAATGCCATAAATCCATATCAAAAGTCCAAACCTAAAGACAAACGTCCAAACCAAAATCCAAATCAGAAAACAAACAGAACCAGGAGTTCAAACCAAACTCCAAAACGAAACCAGAAAAAGCAAGTGTCCAAGCCAAAAAGTGAAAACAGATTTCACAAACCAAAGCGTCATGGTTTATGATCATCTCAAAGCATGCCTAGGGGTTGCCTCTGTCCTCGTATATGAGTAAGTGACTTAGCCATCTGCCCAGAGCTTGCTACTTATTCAATACAACACCGATCAGTTGATGACCAACCGACCGTCATTCCTAGGCCTCACACTGTCATTGTTTGAGGTAGACAGTAGCTGCTCCTATTCCACCACAATATTCCAAGTTTTGACATATTTCCAAAACTAACCACTCCTTACGTGCTTCTTGATTATATCCTTTAGATGCCGGCAGTTGTTGGTTTTATGCCGATCCAGGTCATGAAAGAGACAATGCCTTCTCGATGCCCTTTCACGTTCTAAGGGTTCCCTCCTTGCCGACCTACGATAAGGAAGGCGATGGCGAGTATCCAGGTATATCCGTTCCAATGTCTGATTCAGTCATGTAAGTGGAGAATCTTGGTTCTTCCCAACGCTTCCTCTTCCCTTTATCCTTGTCTTTACCCAAGCTTTCACTGGACGGTTCTCTATCCTTAACCATGTTTACTTCCTTTAACCTCATATTCAATCATGCATCCTCTTGTCGAAGAAATCTCTTAGTTTCATGAAAAAGTTCACTAAGATCCATTGGTGGGTCCCGTATTAGCGATACTTTGAAATCTGAATTATCCCTGACTCTTGACACCTCTGCCATTAGAACTATTGATGGATCCAGCCGATCCACTGAAGCAACTGCTACATTAAACTGAGTTAAAAAAGTCCTGTGCGATTCTCTCGTCTTCTGCTTCACCGACATCAATTGTCATCACATTCTTCGGCCTTTTGATATGAACTCGAAACTGTTTCAAAAACCTGTCCACCAATCCTATCCATGTTCAAATAGATCCATCTTCCAGCTGTCTGAACCACATAGCAGCTATATCGGTCAAGAACAAAGGGAAACATCAGGCCATAACCTCCTCTGATGCCCCTCAGCATTTCCATATGCCTTGTGTACCTCATCAAGTGGCCAGTGGGATCCATCTTAGCATTGTATACTTCTAGAGTGGGCAACTTGAAGCCAAGTGTATTCCTAGTCATCCTGATGTTACGGGTAAACGGACTTTAGTTTACTCCCTCCAAATCCTTGTTTGTAAGAACTCCGCGAATAGTTCGCCTGATAATGTCTTCTAATTCAGTGTTACCTACCAAGGGTTGCCCCCATCTACATTTCCCAACCGCCCTCCAAGTCCTCAAGGGAATTCTGGTACATATTCCTTGTCACGAACTCCTATATTCCTGTCGACGCCATGCTACACATCATCATCTGGTATCCCTTCATGGATTGGTCCAGCATTACCTGGTGGTATGCCCCCAAGTTTACGTCCATCTAGATTGATAGTTGTTTGCTAATGGGGGTTACCCCTTGCTGAACCACTCCATCTGCTTGCATGTTGAGTCCTTCTAGTCCAGCTCCATGGATCCAAGCTTCTACGGCTCATGCTATTCCCGCATGTCCAAATTACCTAAGAAAGGTCTGCATTATTTCCTCTTGCCTTTCCATCAACTGCTCCTACATAGAATCCATCATAATCAACATTTCGTCCCTAGTGATGTAGATGGATGCCTGATTTGATCCACCTCTAGGAGATGCCTTTTGACTTCCCTTTTGATTTCTCCATTCTTTCACTTGTCTCCTTGTCGAGGGCCTAACGGTTGCTTCCCAGAATCCGAGTTCCTAAGCCTTTAAATCCAAAATCCAAGCTTCATAATCACTGAGTTAAACTCTTAGTGAAAGCACCAAAATGTTAGCTCCAAAATTGGTCACTAACACCCAAACACCGTTGAAAGCACCAATTCACGATCATGAATAACATATAGAGTGTACGTAGAGAGTATAAATATGAAGAACAATCAAAATTAAAAAGAAAGCAGTAACAATAGAGGATTTATAGTGGTTCGTCTAACTCTGGCCTACGTCCACTTCGGAAATTTCCGTTTTATTAATTAGAATCAATTACAGTTACACTCCGGAGTTTCTAAAACAATAATGGCAGAGTAGTCTTAATGAAGAAGATGAAGGGAAACAACCTGAAGATCTCTTTTCTAAAGCCCCACTTGTTGCATTTATAGGTAAAATCTCTGTTACTGGGCTTCCTTAGTGGTCTGGGCCCATCAAGGCCATAGTTGAACCCAAACCCATCATTACAACCAACAGCAAGATCTGGATATGCCGACCTGAATTTACTAGGTGATGACCGGAAGCAATCTTATGCTTGACTCGAAGTAAACTAGGCTGGAACTCGAAGCAATATGGCGTCGACCCCAGCCTTTAGTACATCGATCCCATGTTAGTTGAGTTGACCCATAGAGTTTCCCAAAGCATCTCCTATATTAATTCAGAGAAAACACAGACTCGTCTCGAAGTAAAACCACCTCAACTCCTGTGCGGACCCCATTGATCTCTTATAGCCAACCCCTACATGATACAGACCCGAGTACAAGTCTATGCCAACACCGAGCTACTCCAACCATAACGACCCTCCAATAAGACCGACCGCTCAAAAAATGTCGATCAGTTAGTGACCTGAAGAAAAGTAGATGCCGACATGAAGATCCCTCAAACGTACCGACCTCATCCCAAATTGTTGATCCCGAGCTTCCTACCGACCCAAACTCTTCACAACATCGACCCGGGGTTTGTGCCATACCGACCCAAAGCATCTCGAACCATTATGTTATGCGGATCCCAAAGCCTGTCACTTCCATGATTCGAAGCGTCCCCTTGGATGACTCGAAGCGACCATCAATAAAACCAAAGTAAACTCAAGTATGACTCGAAGCTAACATCAAGGTACTCGATGCAACTCAACTTTTTTCAAAACTCATGTTTCAAACATTCCATACTTTTTCCCATCGACAACGCTGTATCCTGGCCTCTTAATCATGTTTATCGTTCGTGATTGATCGTCTATCCATTCGGTTGACTCAAAACCATCATATTTCAGCCTCGATAGCCAAACAATCAATTTAGTAAAATCCGCCTGTCTACAGCCTTGCCAAAAGGCAGTTAACAAAAATGAAATAATGTATGAAATGTAAGTGTTTACTTTGTTTGTAATGGGAAGTAGGATGGCTGACGAGAAAAGAAGATAACCATAAACCAACATTTTTATATTGTATTCTTAAGTGGAGTAAAATTGGCGTGTATAATTTTTTGTATCGACACATTTAAAAATAAAACATGAATTCATAATATGACCGGTATTTATTTTTGAATTTGTGGCATATTTTTTCAAATAGGAAAAATGATGATTATTTTTTTTGATCGGTGGAGATGAATGGATCAAAGAAGGGGATTGAGAGGCTCAATAAAAGAATATTTTTATAATGGTATAATTGTATTTGTTGAATTTGCTTTAAGTAATAATAGAAATGATGTAGAAATTCATTGTCCGTGTAGTAGGTGTAAAAATTTTAAGTATTTGTTACCCGATATTGTGAAAGTCCATTTGTGCAAAGACGGTTTCATGACGGAGTATTATATTTAGGATCGTCATAGAGAAGTTGTAGCAAATACTTTTGCAGGGTCTGAATTAGACATTGATGGTAATGAAATTGTTATGACGAACCATATAGAAAATAAGCTTGAAGATGGAGCACGATCAATGTTCCCTACGGTTGAAGTTGACGATGATGACGAAAATGTTTAAGAACTAAATATTGAAGCCAAAAAAATTATGATTTACCAGACGCTACTAAGAAACCTCTTTGGGATGGTTGTAAAAGCACCACCCAGCTATCAGTAACCGTAGAGTACATTGCGATGAAGTCAAAATACATCATCACCGAAGCCGGATTTATAGTCGTCGTACAAGCTGCAAAAAGACATATGCCGCCCGATAATTTAATGTGCGAAAATCACTATGAAGTTAAAAAACTTATGTCAGCTTTTGGTTTACCTTATCAGAAAATAGATACATGTTTAAATGGCTGCATGTTGTTTTGGAAAGAGGCCACCACTCTTAGGAAGTGTAGAATATGTAATAGGGAAAGGTACAAACCAATTAAAAAAGAAGGGAAAAGAAGTTCCATACAAATGTATGCATTATTTTCCCATCACTCCTAGTCTTTAAAGATTATACACATCTTCTGTAACTGCATCTCATATGAGATGGCATAGTGTGAGAATAGAGGAAGAGGGTACGTTGACACATCTAGTCGATGGAGATGCATGGAAGCATTTCAGCAAAACTTATCCCAATTTTGCAACGAAGAGTTGTAATGTTAGACTTGGATTATGTACGGATGGTTTTCACCATTTTCTTAATTTTTGCAGCGAATATTTCCGACGGCCGCCGACAGGCAGGAGCTGTCGAATATTGATTTGATTCTTATAGTGATGTTTTGGTCTGCTGTAACAATGTCTAACTAACTTTTGTTTTAAAACTTATAAATATAATTAATCTTTTAAAAACAAGTTTTAAAGATATTGTTTAAAGTTTGGAATGTTTTCGACTTGTTGTGTGAATGTTTAAGTAACTCTTATCTTAAACCCTTATAAAAGTAACTAGATCTTTAAAAGATAGCTTTTAAGATAATAACTAAGTGTTAGTGTTTTAGATTTGTAGTAAACAATGTTTTAGTGACATTTTTTTAAACCCTTGGATTGTATTCTTAAATGGGCAGATAATGTTAAATGATTATGAATATACTTAGATCTGTAATAATGGAATTTTAAAGATAATATAAGTATGGAATCTTTTGGAAATAAGATAGGAAAAATATACGTTTAAAATATAAAAGAGAGAAGGAGTTTATAGTAACAATATTTGAGTGACATTTGTTTTTAACCCATTTTATTATACTTTAAAGTAAGTAAATCTTGTTAAGTGATTTGTGAATATACTTATACCATTGAGATAAGTATATGAATACTTTGAAGTATAGAAAAGAGTACAAATAAATAGTGAAATATTAAAATAAAAGTATATATCTTTTATAAAGATAAATTAAATCTATATACTTGTACATAAAGAAAATTTTAACTAATGAAGGAAAATTAATTAACAAAGGAATTTTTAATTAATAAATAATATTAATTAATAAAGGAATTTCTAATTAATAAAGGAGAATTAATTAATAAAGGAGAATTAATTAATAAAGGAAGTTTTAATTAATAAAAGAACATTTAATTAATAAAGGACTATTAATTAATATAAAAGTTTTAACCAATTTAAAGTTTAATTAATTAGGAGTTTAATTAGTTAGGAACTTAATCAATTAGGAGTTTAATTAATAAGGAAAGCTTTAATTAATGAAAGAAGTTTTATTAGATAAAAAGGAGTTTTGCTAATAAAAATGGTTTAATTAATAAAGGGTTAGCTAAACAAAAAGAGGATTAGAAGTTGTTGATTTGACTTGATCATACTTTGTGTGAATTAGTCATGCCTTGTGTGTTTATGTATTTATGGAAAGTATTTAGTTATGTACTTAGCACTAAAGCCAATAAAGTAGACTTGTTTCTATCTGTGAGATTTAAGAACAATGATTCGAGTTAGGTGTAGAAGCATAACTCTAAACTAATATATTCACTCTTGATCAAGGGATAGTGAAAGTTGAGAAGGTTGGAAACGTGATAAATATATGAGACTTGGTTTCCATGTGTGATCATGCTTATTGTTGTTGAATTTGACCAGAAAATGACTTAGGAAATATCTAAAAGTAACATGGGGATTATACGGTTTGGTTATTTTCTCTGTGATGGTATAACCTACGTATAAACTTGTCTTCCACTTCTAAGACAAACGATAAGAAATCCGTCGAGATTGGAGTTGATCTCCACCCTTATATATTGTTTGCTTATTTATGAAAGAAACGGGTTAAGTTAATCGGGAACCTATCCATTGGTTTTGGAGCATCTAGTAAACGGGGAGTGTACTTGTATGAGATGACTCGAAACCTTAACCACTTCAAAACCATATATGTGATCAATGCTTTGGAAGAGGTTCATAATCTATTCGATATGCTAGAATCTATGTGAAGATTTGTGATCTGTTCGAGATGCTCGAATCCATGTAGAGATTCATGATCTATTCGAGAAACTTTCATCCATCTAGGGATTTGTGGATTGTCTGAGATGTTGGAAGCCATATGTGGTTCCAAGATCTGTTCGATTTGAGACTTGTGTGTTAAAATATGAACATGACTTCATCATTATTAATGATAGAAACCAGAGGTAGGATGCATAGCCAAGGGGTTTAGCTAAGCCATAATGTGCAGGTGACTCATCATGTATTGCTTATGAATATGCATGCGGGTCCGATGCATTCGGAGCCACTTGTTTGGGCATGGGCTAGCTATGTATTTTCTATGGTACATTCCCTAAAGATGTATGTTGCTCAAAAGGATAACTCTAATCCTTGTGTAGGAGGACTGTTCTTGATGTACTAAAGGAACCTCCATGGAAAACCTAAACAACTATGCGTACATGCCTTAGCGGCTTCTGGTTATATAGATGTTTATTATTGTCGTATACATGCAGCACAACTATTTTTTACTTATATTCTACACCCTTGATATGATCTATTATATCACAATATGTACCTATTAAATGGTTGGCTCTTTCAAGGGAAAACCAGTCCAATGGTTCGGTTGGTCTTAAAAGGTATTATTGTATGTGACGTATATTTCTTGAGTTTCTCACACCAAACTTTTGGCTGACCTATGATTTTACTTTATCCTTATTTCAGTGGGTGCTCTTTCAAGTGGTCTGAGAAATGTAGGTTTTCATTGATGTTTATTGGAGCTCTCATAGTGGAGCTGGATGTTTCATCTACTAAAGTATTCTTATTTCTGCTGCATTACTTTGTGTGCGTATATCAATAATTTAAGGACAGGCTGTTATAACTGTCTAGGCTGAGGATAGCACTCTGAATAGTATCTCTAAAATGTTATGTATATTAGAGTAGCTCTATGTATTACCTTCTGGTATTATATGTTGTCATTATGCATGTAAGATTATGATGTTTTTATTCTCCTCTTTCTCATTTTTTTCTTTTCTTCTTTTTCTTTACCCTAACGTTTGGTCTTTTCGGCACTTGGATGCTCAGTAGATAAATATTGTTGATGTATTAGTGTCAACTCTAAAGGTCGAAAAGACTTATCGTAACACGGTCACTTAGCTTTTATTTTATATATATAACCTAAAAATTATAAAGAAGCCAGAAAAGATGAATACTGGATTTTAGCAATGCAAGAGTGTTAAATCAATTTGAAGAAATAATGTGTGGGAGTTAGTTCCCAGACCTAATGATCAATATTTAATAGGAATTAAATGGGTCTAAAAGGATAGAAGTGATGAAAATGGAGAAAATATAAGAAACAAAGATATATTAGTTGCTCATTGATACAATCAGGAGGAAGAACCAACTATGATGAAACTTTTGCTGCTATTGCACGACTCTAAGCAAATAGAATAGTACTAGCTTTTATTTGTCATCATAACATTAAATTATATCAAATTGATGTAAAAAGCGTGTTTTTAAATGCTTTTATTAAAGAAAACATATGTGTGGAACAACCGCCAAGATTTAAACATGTTGATCATGTTTTTAAACTTAAAAAGGCACTATATGCTTTAAAACAAGCACCATGCGCTTAGTATGATAGACTTAAAATAATTTGCTTGACTCAAGTTTTTAAATTAATAAAATAGACTCGACTCTTTTTGTCAAACATAATAACAATGACTTGCTTGTTGTCCAAATTTATGTTGGCGACATTATTCTTTTTAATCAACCAGTGAAAAACTTTACATAGTTTTTCCAAATATAATAAGAAAAAAATATAAAATATCATACATGGGTGAATTAAATTATCTTGTTGGTTTACAAATTAAACAATTATAGAATTCAATTTTTATTTCATAAGAAAATATTGTAGAGATTTAGTTAGAAGATTTGGGTTTGAAAATATAAGTAGTAAGCTAACTCTAATAAGTACAACTATTCGCTTAGATAAAGATGAAAATGGTAAAGACATTAATCAAAAACTATTTAGAAGCATGATTAGATCTTTGTTATATTTAACAGCTAGTCATCCAGACATGATGATGAGTGTGTACATGCACTAGATTTCAAGCTAATCCTAAGGAATCGCACCTATGTATTGTTAAAATAATTTTAATATTTTAGTTAGAACTAAAGATTAAGGTCTTTTCTATCCAAAAAGATGTCCATTTGAATTAGTATCAGAAAGTGATGCTGATTTTGGTGGATGTCGAATAGATAGAAAAAGCACTAGTAGAAAATGTCACTTTATAAGACAATCTTTAGTTTCATGGTTCAATAAAAAACAAAGCTTTGTATTTGTAAATCATGAAAATAATTAATATGTAACAAACTCGTAAAGATTTTGGATTAAATTTAAGAACATCACCCATATATCGCGATAATATTAGCGCAATAATTTATCAAAAAATATGATTAATCATTTAATAGCCAAACAAATTGATATAAGACATCACTTTTTATGAGACAATTTCAAAAAAGAAAATACTACTTTGAATTTGTAAATATTGAAAATCAAATTGTAGATATTTTCACTAAAACATTAAATGGAGAACATATACTAGATTGCTTAGAGAGCTTGGAATTACTTCGCTAACAGATTTAACGTAATTCAACGAATTTTTAAATAAAAAATTTACACAATAATTTCATAAATAAGATATTAATTCTTATTTTGTATATTATAATAAATTTATTAATTTTACCAAAATTAATTATTTAAGATATAAAATGTATTCATATTACTTGTGTATAATAAACTTTAATTAAGAATTTTACTGTTGTTTACATTATTAAAATCTTATTATTTATAAATAATAAATGATTTCTATTGGTTTAAAAAATTACAATAAAATAAAATTTATTTAAAGGCTTTTTATAATAATTTATCGTAATAATATTCAAGGATAACAAATATTAACAATAAAATATAGAATAATAAACTCATATAGTTTCTTATTAGTAACAGTAATAAGCAATAATATTTATTTTAAAATCAATAACTATACACATAATTAATTCTACCAAGAAACTAGTAACTCGGTGAACCAGTGGAAAAAACAACTAGCACACCGGCAATGGTGTTTTCTGCCAGACTGAGAGTCCTTTTTCTTATGTCTTCTGATATTTTTGCTCCACCCCATCATTTTACCCTTCTAATTTGAAATTTTACCCCTCTTCCTAAAATCCTAGCTTTTAAAATCACGAAATCTGTAACAACCCGCATATTTTACGATTATGTATTTAAATATTTTATTTAAATATAGCATCGTTAGTCGGATTATAGTCCGAAAAGCTACTTTTTGCCAACGGTCGAATTAGGACTCGAGACCACCCCCATCGAGTTCAAAACGACGTTTGCAACCTTTTTGAGTGTAAACTTCGATATGTTTGGAGTTAGGAGAATATTGCTACTTTTTCACTAAGGGCTTTGGTTTGGTTTCAGCCCATTAAACCCAAGCTTCATCCCCTCTTCTCTTCATTCCTTCATAATTTTTCTAATACTCAAGCTTTAGCAACAATGGAGAGAGGAATGGGAAATTAAAACTCCAAGCCCTAATCAATTTTGCAAATTCAAGTTCTAGCTCCAAATTCATAGAAGAAGCTTTGGTAAGTCTTCTCTTCATCTTCTCCAACTCGTTCTCTTTTCAATTTCAGAAATTCCTAAACCTAACTTAGGAAATATTTCTCTTTTAAGCTTAGATTCAAGCTTGTTGGGTTGGAATTGAAGTGTGATTGTCCTTGACATTGCTCTATAGCTTCTTATTCATTTATTTTGGGTTTAAAGGTGAGATTTTTATCTCACATCTATGTCTATATCTATCTTTGTTGTTAGGTATGAATTCCTAACACTTATTGGTGATCATTTTCTTTTGATTTGAATTGGTTTTTATGAATATTCCAAATTTTGGTGTTTTGGAGTCAAATCTTTAAAATCCTATCTTTGAGGTTTGAACATGTTTTTGGTGATGCATCGAGAAGCCCATGGGATGGGTTGCCGATAGGCGTAAACCCCTAGCGTCCATGCTCGTCCGATTGCGATTTGTTGGGATTTTGCCCCGTGGGGGCTAGGCTAAGAATACTGAATTTTTCAGTTTAGTCGACTGAACACTCTGAGTCAGTCGACTGAATCAAACCTAGGAAATTTTCAGGGAAAGAGTCAGTCGACTGAACACCCTGAGTCGGTCGATTGAACCTGAAAAAAGAGAGTTTCCAGGTATGATTCAGTCGACTGAACACTCTGAGTCAGTCGACTGAACCTGGAACAGAAAGTTTCCAGGATCTGAGTCATTCGACTGACCACTCTGGTCCAGTCGACTGAATTTGCTGTTTTTGTCCAATTTTCCTTTTGGGTTTGAGTTTCCACTTTTTAATCGATTCTTCGTCCTCCGACTAGTTGTTATCACCTTGTTGGCTTTGATAATATCTCCGTTGGAACTTTTGGGAATATCCATTTTGATGGATTTGGTATCGATTTCTTTGGATTTAATTCATGTCTTTGAATGTGGATTATTGGTAGTTGATTGTTTCTACAATCATTTCTTTGATTTGTCACTTTAAAAATATAAAGGTTTCATTACTAGAAGTAAATATCGAAACTCTTTCATCTAAACGATTTCAACACTATTTTATTACAAATCTCATTTCTTAAACCATTTTCCAATCTACTAGCATATAAAACCTTTACCTCGCTCGTATGAGAAATCTAATTAAACGGCTTAGTAAAACAAGTGGTATGAAATGCTTGCATTTACTTCATCGGTTAATTCTTGGACTTGTTCGATTGAAACTCTTGTGACAATTTTCTAGTGGAGATATACAATTTGTTCGTAAATATCTAAGTTAAGCTAGTGGTTATAGGACATGAAGATAAACTCATATATCTACTAGCTTAGTGTAATTGACACTTCTTGATGATCGACGATGATCATTTTTGTGATTTAGACTAGCGATATGCTATGTTTCTTTGTACACATAGGGGATGGTACCTCGTTTTATTGAGTTTTGTCTCATTTCTTTTATAGGCTAACTACCTATGCATTCTTTGGAGTTTCGACTCAATTCTTGTGGGCTAGCTACCTATATTCTTTTATAGAGTTCGGTTCATCGGACGTACCGTTGTACTACGTCGATGTTCCGACCTATTCGAGTTTCAGGTTCCTCGGACGTACCGATATTGTACTACGTCGTTGCACCGGCTCAATGGTTAGCGACCATGGGATAGCGTCTCGTTTCTGATACACGTGTTGGCGAGTTTTCATGCTCCCGTTTATGATAGGCCTCCCCCTTTTTGTTATTTCTAGATTTCTATTGATGATTTCTAGAATTTATGTTCCACCAGCTTTTGTGATTGGCATCGATATGATGTCAATATTTGTGACTTGGTGAATAAAACTAAAGAGTATGACATTCTTTTGATCTTTGAGAAGATTCTTGTGATATTGATTAATCTCCGGTTGATTTTCAATTACATACTTATCATAGTATGGTTTTATGGTTATCATACGTTTTTGTCATATCTCTTATTCTATATCATTTTATATGATATTTATAGTTAGACTGATTCGTTTATTATTTTTTTATTAAATAATACTTGGGTCAGACTGAGTTGTTGCAGGTGCTTCTGTTTGACTCCTTGTCAGGGAGAATTATCTGACTTTTGGCTAACTGCTTAGATTAGTAGTTTATTTTGTTGTATACATTTGCGATATAGACTCCAAGATGTATACTTATTCTTTTGTGTAGCACTTGTAACTATTCTTTTGTGATGTTGTGGATCTTGTTAGACCACTACTCTGATATACACTTTTATGTGTAATGTTCATATCTGTTTCCGCTTTGAGATATGAACTTCTGTGACTGATTTGTGTTATGATATTCCTATTTTTGTTTCTGAAGATTATATATAGCCACTGTGTAGTAGCTTTGAGTTTGTGTCGGTATGTCAGATTTCCTCTTGAGATGAAAAGTTATATTTTTATCTGGCATATCGGTACTCGCACAAAGCAATTATACATATGGTTGCTCCTCAACGGCCTTATTCTACGCGGTAGTTGACGGCATTACCCCGTAGTGTCCTTGGCTAGCGTGGGTATAGAGGTGGGGCGTCACAGCTTAGTATCAAAGCCAGACTTCGGAACAATGTAGAATAATCTAGCAAGGATCATTGTCCTAAGTCTTTCTTAGGAATCATGCTTTAGGGTTTAATTCGAGTCTTCGTACCGATTCATCCTATTTTCTTTATGATTCCTTATTTTAACTATCAAGATTGCTTGATATTTATTTGGCGAATAACTTTTCTTCTTCTTTCTTTCTTAAAGAAGAGAAATGGCTAGATCAAATCATCCCAATGCCGGACAATCCAGCGCTACTCCCCAGGATGGAGTTTTTATGTCTTCCCAGCAGCTTCTTGATCAAGCAAAGAATGCTCAGGCAGCCGGACCTAATCCAGAGCCTACTCACCCTAAGTCTGGATTTGCACGTTTGTGCAACGATTATACCAACTTGGGTGGGAAGCCATTCAAAGGTTCTGAAACTATTATTGAAGTCCAAGGTTGGCTAAGAACATGCGATCGAATCTTTTCTTGCATGAATCTTATTGATCTTCATCGAGTTCATGTGGCCTCTAGTATGCTCCAAGAAAGAGCATTAGACTGGTACGAGCTTCTGATTTTTGAAATAAATGAAGCAGATCTTACTTGGGAGAAATTCCGAGAACGATTCGAATTAAAGTTTGTGCCAGAAGCTGAGAAGATGACATTGGCTCATCATTTCATTGACCTTGTTCAAGGCGAATCCTCCGTGGCAGATTATGTCGCATCCTTCGAGTCACTTTCTAAATACGGGCTCGAATACATAAACACCACATTGAAGAAGAACCAAAGATTTGTCTATGGCTTGAACAAAAACCTCAAGAAGCCATTACTTCTAAAATTAGAAGTTTCTTTTGATCAACTCATTGATATCGCTCTTTGTCTTGAAGAGGCAGATAGGGAGAGCGATGTTGAAGTTGTGGGTGCCAAACCAAACTTCAACAACAACAAGAAAAGGCCTATTAAATTCAAAGTCCCTAATCTCAACAAGAAAGGAAAACAACCAGCTTCTGTAGCAAAGACTCCTACCCCTAGTAGTGGGCAATGCTACAATTGTGGTTATAAAGACCATTATGCCAATAGATGTCTGAAACTTCTCTGTTGTCACTATTGCAAAAGTTCGGGTCATCTTTTATCTTCATGTCCCAAACTTCAAGGCAAGAAGGAGGGAAAGTCAAATGTTGCACAATCCCCTAGCAACACTTCTCGTGTTCAAAGTATTTCTATTCTATCCTTGATGGCATTATTTTATTTCATGATCAACCTATTCGAGTTCTTTTTGATACGAGTGCGCCTTATTCTTTTACATCAAAAGAACTTGTTGATACTTTTTCTTTGAGTGTTGTTGCTTTAGCGACTTCTTTGAGAATCGCAAATCCGGTTGGTGGATCCGCAACACTCAGTTTACTTTGTAAAGATGTCGAGATTGTTTTATGTGACTTTTCTTTCCAAGCCGATTTTCATGTAAGGCGTTACTTAGGCTTTGGAATGATTTTGGGAATGGATTGGCTTAACCATTATGAAACTCATATCCTATGTCCTGAGCAGACTATTTATCTTCGACATTCTCAATCTGTTAAGCAGATTTCTATTGTACATAAAGATTTGGATTCTAACGTGGCATCATCATTATATTCTTTAAGTCCTCATGACGACGATAATGATGATGAGGAAGATGTCATTTCTCTTATTCATGTTTTCATGAATTTCCGACATATTTGAGCCCGTTTTAGGATTACCGCCTAAGCGAGCAATTGAGTTCAGAATTAATCTTGTCCCTGGAGCTCTACCTATTACTCGTCCTCCTTATGAATGTCTAATAAAGAGAATGAGGAGATGCGCAAACAATTATCTGAAATGGAGACGAAGTAATTTATTCGCTCTAGTTCCTCGCCTTGGGGGGCTTTGGCTATTTTCGTGAAGAAATCCGATGGTACACTTAGGCTTTGCATTGACTACCGCAAGCTTAATGATCTTACTATCAAGAATAAATATCCTTTACCTCGGATTGATGATCTATTCGATCAACTTAGTGGCGCCAAAGTCATTTCACAATTAGACTTAGCAACCGGTTTTCATCAGCTTTGTATTGCAGAGGATAGCATTCCTTTGACCTTGTTCCGTAGTCGCTATGGATATTATGAATGGCTTGTCATGCCATTTGGTTTAACGAATGCTCCGGCTTATTTCGTTGACCTTATGAATCGAGTTTTCACAGATTTCCTCGATCGGTTTGTTCTCATCTTTATTGATGATATTCTAGTGTATTCAAAAACCAAGGAAGTGCATGAAAAGCATCTTCGGATTGTGTTGGAAACTCTTAGGAGCAATGAATTAAAAGAAAATTTTTCTAAATGCCATTTTTGGCAATCTCGTGTGAAGTTTCTCGGTCATATTATTTCCGAATCTGGAATTTCCGTGGATCCTTCAAAGATTGAAGGCGATTCAAAGTTGGAAGAGACCGGAGAATGTTAGGAGCTCCGCAGTTTTCTTGGATTGGCGGGCTACTACCGCCGTTTTATAAAAGACTTTTCAAAAATTATCGTGCCTCTTACTAGCTTAACAAAGAAAGGAGTTAAATACATTTGGTCGTACAAATGTGAAGCTTCTTTTTAGAAATAAAAAGAACTCCTTTCCAATGCTCCTATTCTTGTTATTCCCGAAGGGAATCAATATTTTATTGTTTATACCGACGCTAGTCGTGTTGGTTTGGGAGCTGTTCTCATGCAAAGAGAACGTGTTATTGCTTATGCTTCTAGGCAATTGAAGCCAGCCGAGACTAGATATGCCACTCATGATTTGGAGCTCGCGGCTATTGTTTTCGTCCTTCGGATTTGGCATCATTACCTTTTGGGAGAAAAATTTGTTCTTTACACCGATCATAAATCTTTGATGTATTTATTTTCTCAAAAGGAACTTAATTTGCGTTAACAACATTGGCTCGAGTTCTTTGCATCGTATGATCTTGATATTCTCCATACTCCCGGAAAGGGGAACCAAGTTGCCGATGCACTTAGTTGTAAGCAACAAGCGATTGTTTCCATGATGATATCTGAATGGAATGATCTCGAGACTTTGTCCACTTGTGAGATTCGAGATCGTGAATCCAATTTATGTGCATCTCTTGTTTTATGAAGCCTTGAGGCTCATCCTTCTCTTTTAGACTGCATTGTTGAAGCTCAAAAGGTAGATCCTGAATTGGCTCTTCTTGGCCAAAATTTTAGGGATACAATTGATATTGAAGGTTTGAAAGACTTTGATATTGATTCTCGTGGCGGTATTCGAAAATTTGGTAAACTTAGTGATCTTCGCAAAGACATTTCAGAAGATTCCCATCGTTCTAAATTTACCATTCATCCCGGTAGTAGTAAAATGTATGCGGATATGAAGCGACTTTATTATTGGGAAGGAATGAAATTTGATATCTCTAACTTCGTTAAGCGTTGTATGACTTGCCAACTCATTAAGGTCGAGCATCAAAGGCCGGGTGGGTTATTACAACCGTTAGACATTCCGATTTGGAAGTGGGATCATATTTCCATGGATTTTATCGACGGCCTTCCCCATTCTCGATTAAGCCATGATAGCTTTTGGGCGATAGTTGATAAACTTACTAAATCCGCCCATTTTATTTTTGTTCGGTCTTATCGGACCATTCCTTTGCTGGCCAAACTCTTTATTAAAGAAATTGTTAAATTGCATGGAGTTCCTACTTCTATTGTTAGTGATCGTGATCCATTGTTTACTAGTGGATTTGGAAGAGTCTTCAAAAAGCTTTGAGAACGAAGCTTAATTTTTGCACCGCTTATCATCCTCAGTCCGATGGACGAACCGAGTGTGTGAATCAAACTCTTGAAGATCTTCTTCATGCGTGTGTTCTTGATTTTGATGGAAGTTGGGAAGATCATATTTCTCTTGTTGATTTTTCCTATAATAATAGCTACCAATCTAGTATTGGTATGGCGCCTTTTGAGGCACTCTATGGAAGGCCATGCCGATCTCCTTCTTATTAGCTTGAGGCCGGTGAGAAGCTGGTTTTAGGTCCAGATTTTATTTGTGATTCCACAGAAAAGATTGACCTTATTTGTCATAGGATGAAAGAAGCCCAAAGTAGACAAAAATCCTATACCGATAACCGAAGAAGGAAATTGGAATTTTCTATGGGAGATTTTTTGTTTATTCGTGTTTCACCTATGAAGGGTGTTGTGCGTTTTAGTCGATCGAGAAAATTAGCACCTCGATATATTGGTCCATTTTCCATCACCGAACGTATTGGTTCTGTGGCTTATCGTTTCTTATTACCAGCTCAATTTTCTGCTATTCATGACGTGTTTCATGTTTCTCAACTACGGAAATGCCTTCGAGATTTCGATTCTATTCTTGAGCCCGGTATTGTGGAAGAAATTGAAGTTTCGCCTAATTTGACTTATGAGCAAAATCTTATTCGTATTATTTCTTCGGAGGTAAAACACCTTTGAAATAAAGATGTTCCTCTTGTGAAAGTTCAATGGTCCTCAAATCCTAAGGATTTCTCTTGGGAATCTAGAGAATTCATTGAGCGAACACATCCGGACTTACTTTCTAGTGCTCTTTGAGGCGAACTTTTTATTTCAAATTTCTTTTGTGTTGATATGCTTTTATGGGTGTTACTTTTTATTTTTCTTCTTAAATATTGCGAGGACGCAATTTCTTTAAGGAGGGGAGTCTGTAACAACCTGCATATTTTACGATTGTGTATTTGAATATTTTATTCAAATATAACATCGTTAGTCGGATTATAGTCCGAAAAGCTAATTTTTGCAAACGGTCGAATTAGGACTCGAGACCACCCTTATCGAGTTCAAAATGACGTTTGCAACCTTTTTGAGTATAAACTTAGATATGTTTGGAGTTAGGGGAATTTTGCTACCTTTTCACTTAGGGCTTTGGTTTGGTTTCAGCCCATTAGACCCAAGCTTCACCCCCTCTTCTCTTCATTCCTTCATAATTTTTCTTATACTCAGGCTTTAGCAACAATGGAGAGGAATGGGAAATTAAAATTCCAAGCCCTAATCATTTTTGCAAATTCAAGTTCTAGCTCCAAATTCATAGAAGAAGCTTTGGTAAGTCTTCTCTTCATCTTCTCCAACTAGTTCTCTTTTCAGTTTCAGAAATTACTAAACCTAACTTAGGAAATGTTTCTCTTTTAAGCTTAAATTCAAGCTTGTTGGGTTGGAATTGAAGTGTGATTGTCCTTGCCATTGCTCTATAGCTTCTTCTTCATTTGTTTTGGGTTTAAAGGTGAGATTTTTATCTCACATCTATGTTTATATCTATCTTTGTTGTTAGGTATGAATTCCTAACACTTATTGATGATCATTTGCTTATGATTTGAATTGGTTTTTATGAATATTCCAATTTTTGGTGTTTTGGAGTCAAATCTTTAAAAATTCTATCTTTGAGGTTTGAACATGTTTTTGGTGATGCATCGAGGAGCCCATAGGGCCGGGTTGCTGATAGGCGTAAACCCCTAGCGTTCATGCTCATCCGATTGCGATTTGTTGGGATTTTGCCCCTTAGGGGCTAGGCTAAGAATACTGAATTTTTTAGTTCAGTCGACTGAACACTCTGAGTCAGTCGACTGAACCAAACCCACGAAACTTTCTAGGAAAGAGTCAATCGAATGAACATCCTGAGTCAGTCGACTGAACCTGGAAAACAGAGAGTTTCCAGGCATGATTCAGTCGACTGAACACTCTAAGTCAGTCGACTGAATCTGGAAACAGAAAGTTTCCAGGATCTGAGTCAGTCGACTGACCACTCTAGTCCTGTCGACTGAATTTGTTGTTTTTGCCCAATTTTCCTTTTGGGTTTGAGTTTCCACATTTTAATCGATTCTTCGTCCTCCGACTAGTTGTTGTTGGCTTTGATAACATCTCCGTTGGAACTTTAGGGAATATCCATTTTGATGGATTTGGTATCGATTTCTTTGTATTTAATTCACGTCTTCGAATGTGGATTTTTGGTGGTTGATTGTTTCTACAATCATTTCTTTGATTTGTCAGTTTGAAAATATAAAGTTTTGTTACAAGTAGTAAATATCAAAACTCTTTCATCTAAACGATTTCAACACTATTTTATTACAAAGCTCATTTCTTAAACCATTTTCCAATCTACTAGCATATACAAACCTTTACCTCGCTTGTATGAGAAATCTAATTAAACGGCTTAGTAAAATAAGTGGTATGAAAAGCTTGCGTTTACTTCGTCGGTTAATTCTTGAACTTGTTCGATTGAAACTCTTGTGACAATTTTCTAGTGGAGATCTACAATTTGTTCTTAAATATCTAAGTTAAGCTAGTGGTTATGGGACATGAAGCTAAGCTCATATATTTACTAGCTTAGTGTAATTGAAACTTCTTGATGATCGATGATGATCGTTTTTGTGATTTAGACTAGCGATATGCTATGTTTCTTTGTCCACGTAGGGGACAGTACCTCGTTTTATTGAGTTTCATCTCATTTCTTTTATAGGCTAACGACCTATGCATTATTTGGAGTTTCAACTCAATTCTAGTGGGCCAGTGACCCATATTCTTTTATGGAGTTCAGTTCACCGGACGTACCATTGTACTACGTTTCGACCTATTCGAGTTTCAGGTTCCTCGGGCGTACCGATATTGTACTAAGTCGTTGCACCGGCTCTATGGTTAGCGACCATGGGATAGCATCCCGTCTGTGATACACGTGTTGGTGAGTTTTCATGCTCCCGTTTATGATAGGCCTCCCCCTTTTGTGATTTCTGGATTTCTATTGATGATTTCTAGAATTTATGTTCCACCAGCTTTTATGATTGGCATCGATATGATGTCGATATTTGTGACTTGGTGAATAAAACTAAAGAGTATGACATTCTTTTGATCTTTGAGAAGATTCTTGTAATATTGATTAATCTCTGGTTGATTTTCAATTACATACTTATCATAGTATGGCTTTATGGTTATCATATATTTTTGTCTTATCGCTTATTCTATATCATTTAATCTGATATTTATAGTTAGACTGATCCGTTTATTATTTTCTTATTAAATAATACTTGGGTCAGACCGAGATGTTGTAGGTGCTTCTGTTTGACTCCTTGCCAGGGAGAATTATCTGACTTTTGGCTAACTACTTAGATTAGTAGTTTATTTTGTTGTACACATTTTCGATATAGACTCCAAGATGTATACTTATTCTTTTGTGTAGCACTTGTAACTATTCTTTTGTGATGTTGTGGATCTTGTTAGATCACTACTCTGATATACACTTTTATGTGTAATATTCATATCTGTTTCTTCCTTTGAGATACGAACTTCTGTGACTGATTTGTGTTATGATATTCCTATATTTGTTTCCGAAGATTATATATAGCCACTGTGTAGTAGCTTTGAGTTTGTGTCGGTATGTCGGATTTCCTCTTGAGATGAAAAGTTATATTTTTATCTGGCATATCGGTACTCGCACAAAGCAATTATACAGATGGTCACTCCTCAACAGCCTTATTCTCCATGCTAGTTGATGGCATTACCCCGTAGTGTCCTTGGCTAGCGTGGGTATAGAGGTGGGGCGTCACAAAATCCATCAATTTTTCCATGAAAATTGCAACTTTCAACAATGACTAGAGGTAAATGGCTTATATCCTCTACCTCCTCATCCTATATAGACGATATTTTCACCACTCAAATCAAGGAATGGCTAAAAAATAATTAGGAAAACATCAAAAGGTTCAAGGCTATAATGGAGAATGACACTCTAGGAGGTAGACTGATAAATCTTGACTCTCTTTCACTCTATTTGAAATATATTTGCTCGAGCCCAATTGGTAAACGTTACTGATATGATAATTTTGAAGTAAATAATTATCCCCAATGTTTTTCTCTATTTTATCCTAATATGGAGGTAGGAAATGATAATAATGGTAGTCTGATATATACGAGCATAAATAGGGTGAACATTGAATTTTGTGAAGGAGTTTTAGGGGCAATCTTGGGTATTTCCCTTGATCGTATTATTTTAGACAACCTAGTAATAGATGATCGAAAAATAATGCAAAGAAATTTAGAAAGATGGAATGAGAAACAGTCTAGATTAAATCTTACCAACCAAGCTCAAATCATCATTCGTATACTTCAATATAATTTGATTCCAAAGACTAGAAACTTTGACAAAATCTATCCCTTATTCCGTTAAGCTACATATGGTATCCTTGGAGATATTTGATCCAACTGGGCTTATACTATTATGGACAATATGACAGAAAACCGATCTAGAGAAAGAGAAAGGTATAACCCTTATGGGAACCTAATCACTACCATTCTACAACATATTAATGTCCCTTTATTCGATGAGACATATATTCAGCATCATTATGTTTGTATTTGATGCCAATCCTTGAAGCGATGAAGATCCTTACCACATTGGATGAGATTCATGTTGAACTTTGTGTATCATCCATTACAGCTTGACATTCCCTCCTCCTCATAACATCTAACTTCCTCATAGCCTCCCTCTCCTTCTAAAGAAGACCAAAATATATCTATGCATGAGAGATAGGAGAAGCTATGTTCTATAAGTTATGGATGAGCATAAAGAATAGACAAAGGAGCTTTGGTTTATTAGATCTCTGCTGGTTCGATTATGCGGCTCTGTATGGTGGTATTGGGACTAGTAGTGAGGGTAGCACCTTGTAGCGTCCACTTATTTCAGATGGGATGCTTTCCTTCTAGCCATCAGTACATGACCTTTAGGCAGAACCTTGGTGTAACGATGCACCAAGCCATCTTTTTAGCATCTTACTAGTCCTACTAGGATGGGTGTTATTGCACGGGGACATAGGCCACTGGCTGGACTTAGTCATGAGTCTAGATCTCCCACACATCCTCCAACACCAGGCTGCATCATACTACGTTTACAGATTCTGGTACTAGTACACCTCCCAGTTACAGATTCCCTTATGATGGTGGTAGCTTCGACAGCTGATTCCCCCATAGCCAGTATCGTTGTTTGTTTATTTTCCATTCGCATTTTTTTAGACATTTAGCTAGCATTCTTTTTGTATATCGACCTATTATGACATTCTATTGTGTTTCTGCATATTATAACACTTTATAACATTATGTTTTCAAGTTATTCATTCTATGATGGTGTTTTTTGTTTCGTAATATCCATTCTAGAGTATTGTGGTTTATCTACTTATTTTATGATGAAAAAGGGATACACACACACACACACACACACACACACACACACACACACACATATATATATATATAGACACGCCCCATTCGTATGTGTGTATGTGTATGTATGCATACATTTAAAGGGGGTGTAGATTCTGGGGTGGTATTTCATGTAAAAACTTTATACATTATCTAATTTACATAAATGCGTATAATGAGTTGTGATCATCAAATAGTGGGAGAATGTTAGAGCAAAATTTCCTAGATTTTGATGAAGATAACTTCATACATCATCTACGGTGGAAAAATAGAAGAGTCCATATCAATAGAGCGATACTTTGAAGTGGAAAATGCTTGCTACCTTATCAGAGTATCGATGAAAGAAGATTCCTTTGAAGAATTTAACATTGTGAGTCAGTAGTCTTAGATATATCTTGTTAAAGCTCATAAGAATCTTACCATAGCCTTTTATGTCTTTAAAGTTGCTAAAATACTTTTCAAATTTAATTAATAAATTTTGAAGCCCTATTTTAAGCTTCAGAATTCCTGTAAAAACACGTACACCAGTCCATTGGTGGGGCCACTTCGTGCATCGATGGATGCCTTTTCTTCTAGGAATCTGAAGCCGTAAGGAATTTTAAAAATTGAATCTCTTCAAGTGATCGAAATTTCTCCTTCAGGATTTCATGATGATGGTCAGTTCTATTTAGCAAAACCTTTCAGCATCTATGTATGCATATGGTATTTGAAAAGGAATCACACCTGCTTTTTATTCTTACTTCGGATTTTCAAAAAGCTCTTGATTTCTAGAGCAAAAAAAATAAGCGCTTTTAGTTCGTAAACCATTTCTTTAATTTTTATTTCCCCAAAAACTCTTGCTCATTTAATTCTGAAAAGAATCTTATGAGTTATAGGACCCTTTTACTCAAGTCGGTATACTAAGATACAATTACTGTTAAAGATTGTTTTCTTTCTGAGTTTGTGAAAAGAAATGTTTAGCGGCTCCGCACTGTGTATACTTATTCCTTCGGGTGAACTAAGAGTGTTAACTAATAAAAAGCCAGAATATAGATTCTGGGACTGGACATAGGATGATGTTCCAAAACAGTACCAAGATCCTAGTATGGTAGTTTATTTTTACTTTATTTTACTTCTACTGGTTAATATATATATATATATATATATATATATATATATAAAATATGTTCATTTTAAATTTAAAATATACTTAAATTTGAAATTGAATTTTGAAAATTTTGCCCAAACCAATTTGGGATATTATAATTAGGCCAACCTTTTGGACCTACTTCACCCATTAGGCCAAGCTAGTGCCAGAGAGGGGAAATACTTGATTATTCAACCCGAAGCCTAAACATTACTATTCTAGAGAGCCATCACATAAGTAGGTTTTATTTGTTGGCCTAAAATTTTTAATTTATAACAGATAGATTATTTGGGTTCTGATACCATTGATGAAACCAGATTGGTCCGCAACGGGTAAATTGAGTGAATTTCAAAATAATTCCTTCATTGGATCTTAATGATCTTATGGAGTCTAATGGTTATACTAGATCCATTTAGTTAGTTAAAATAGAATCATATTTTATTTAATTTTAAGATTTAATTAATTAATGCCTGTTAATTAATTTAACATTTATATGTTTTGAGTATGTATATATATAAGTGTAACGTGCAAAATAGCAAGGTGTACATGGTTAATATTTACATAAGCAGATATTGTGATTTATATCCATTGTGTACACATTGGCCATTTGTATGTGTTAATTATCTCAAAATATTGTCTATATATATATATATATAAATATAATTTTCAAAATTATTTATATATAATAAAATATAATCTAATTTTTAATAAGTCAATAAATTTAAACTCACAATTTTGTATTTAAAATATCTTAATAAGACTTAGTAATATTTTAAAATTCAAAACCGAATCTTAAAGTTATTACTAAAGATACTTTTAACTAAATTTAAATATGTATATATTTATAAAAAATTAATTATTATAATCGATATCAATTATTTATATACATCAATTGATTTATTTAAAATATACCATGCTATTTTAAAGTGTATAAACTGTGTGTGTGTATTATAAAAATAATTTTTTTAATAGCACATATGTAAAACATTATTTGGTCGAGAAGATTCCTTTTTAATTCAAAAGCTATTTTTAATAAATGTATATTTGAGAGTGTGTGTGTTATAATATTAAAGATGTATATCATATGAATTAATATTAATATAATATAATGTAATTTAGGCCGATTTAGTTTTAATTTAATTAGTTGAATTTTTTTAAAATACTTTAAAACATTTATATGTATTTTTTAAATATGGTAAATGAATTTTACGTTTTATAATTTATAATAATCATCAAAAATTATTAAAATAATTTATAAGCCTTAGATAATAATAATATGTATTAAAGTCATAATCTAACGTTGTTTCAATCACGCTCTCTTTCCTCTCATGGCCTCTCCCTCCCGTCCTTTTTCTCCTACTTTCCCGCTACTCTCATCCACCTCCATCCCTTCGTACCGTCCGTGCATCTCATCTGTCACTTCTTTCAACCTTCGACCTCCGGACCCTCCACCTTTTCCTCCTCGTCCAGTCATCAGTCATACTTGTCCAGTCGAAGCTCCTCCTATCCTTCCAACCCCCTCCCTTGTCCCAGTTTCAACTCTTTCATCCTTTTCTGCTTCCCCTACCATGCCTTCAACAACTACTCAAGCCTTACCCTGGTGTTCACTTTTCAAGACTAGGCCGCGCAATGCAGGTAAATTCTCCCCTGTGAATTTTCCTTTAGTTTACGACGGGGAAGCCATTGTTCCTCCAGCTGAGGTTATACAAGCTGGTAATGAGGTATGGGGGCAGTACCTTGTTGGTTTCTTCCTTGATAAACCACTGCCCTACCTAGTAGTCTTGAATCATCTAAAGAGAGTGTGGAAACTCAAAGGCTCAATTCAAGTCAAGTCTGATGGGAACTTGTTCCTCTTCAATCTGTCCTCTGATGAGGATAGAAGGAAGATCATCCAGTCAGATCCGATAATTATGAGGAACAAGTTGTTTATAGTGAAGGAATGGGATCCCACCATTGGAAATAGTGTAAGTACAATCAAATCTGTTCCAGTGTGGATTAAGCTGTCCAATATCCCCCTTTACTGTTGGTCACATTTAGGCATAAATTGGTTAGCTACAAGACTAGGAAAATTTCTCTGTATGGATGAAGCAACTGAAAAGTTAGAGAGGATAGGGTATGCCAAGTGTATGGTTGAGGTTACTGCAATGTTTGATTTACCGAAGACGTTTTCAGTTAAATTGTTAGATGGCACTACGCAAGTAGTTAAGGTTGATTACTTATGGAAACCAAAGATTTGTGGGTTTTGCAAGGAATTTTGTCATGACAAGCAGGACTGTATGGTTCAGGGAAGTTTAAGTGGAAGGAATGAGGAAGCATCCAAAAATGATCAAACTGGTGATAAAAAGATTGATAACCAGAATAAGAAGGAAGCCACTAATGTGGATGACAAGGATAAAATTGGAAGGAGGAGTGGATGGAGAAGGGTACCAAATAGGAAGGTTAGGTCCAGTGACTATGACAAAAGGTGTGTAGTTGATAAAGAAAATAGAACGGTAATAACTACTGCTCTTCCAGTGAATGGTGATATTGCTGAGGAGGACAAACCAGATGATTCACTAGATAATACTGAGGGTGTGGCAAATGAGGATCCAGAATTACTACGTCCGGGTACCGTGCAGATTGGTGATTTACCCGAAGCAATTTTGTCCCATAACCCTTTTAATTCTTTGCTCCGGAAGCTGGTGAAAACACAATGGGAAATATGAACGGTATTATTGAGGAAGGTGATATTGATCCCCCTGATTTTTTGCCTAAAAAAGCAAAGTCAGCCCAACTAAACCAGAAAACTGACACATCACTAAGTCATGGAAACAAGGAAAAAAGTCCTATGGGTACTGAGGAAAATGCATATGAAACTGGCTGTACTTCTGAACAACCATGCAAAAACAGTAACGTAACACATGCAAAGGAGACTGCAACTGCAATAACTCAGCAGTGTCATGAGCATGAATTCATGCAAACCATTGAAACTTCCATCCTATCTCTCTTCCCACTCTCAGCACCAAAATTAATGCCATCTCTTCCCGTTTCGACCGCCTCCCCTTACACTTTCAAGGGAACACTACCAGGATGGGTCTCTTCCCCTGGTGATCCACCCTCTGAAATCCCCAAATCCACAAAGTCCCCCTCTCTCCCTGCTAAGTACAAATCAGCAAGAATAGATCCTCCTTCAACAAGGAGTAGGGCAGGTGTGTCCCATCTCTCACTCTAGTTTTTCATGTTGAACAAAATCGCTGCTTGGAATATAAGGGGTGCCCATAACTCTGAGAAGCTTGACCACGTAAAATCAATCATCCATGACCATAACATCAAACTGTTTGCCATTTTGGAAACCAAGCTGTCTCTTCCATTATCCATCAGAGCAGCTAACTACATTAATCCAATATGGGAATACAACCACAACTTGAATGAAGCCTCTTATGGTCGTATCCTTGTTGTTCATGATCCTTCTGTTTTCTCCCTCAATCTCATTCTTTCCACCAAGCAAATGATGCACTTCCATGCAATCTTTCTACCAACCCAGTTAACCTTTTATATAACCTTTATATATGCTCACAATGTTGTTGCCTCCAGGCAACCTCTTCTCAACACTCTCCCTTCATTACGTCAAAACATCCATCCTTGGCTTGTTCTGGGGGACTTCAATTGCTGTTTGAACCTTTCAGATAAGTTTGGTGGTCTACCACTGTTGCCTAGGGACATTGCCCCATTAAACACATCACTTTCTGATGCTGACCTACAACCTGTTGTTAGAAATGGTGTTCCATTTTCTTGGAATAAAAGAAGCCGTTATGGTGCACGAACATTCTCCAATATTGACCACACCTTTTGCAATGCAGCTGCATTCTCTATTTGGCCTTCCCTCTCTTCTTTCATGCCTCACCCTATCTTATCTGACCATTCCCCCATCATCCTTACCCTATCTAGTATGGCTAATGGAGGAAAAAGAGCTTTTAAATTTTATAATGCATGGGTTTCTGACCCTGAGTATACTAATATAATAACATCAACTTGGTCTATTAATGTTTATGGCAATTCAATGTTTGTTCTATGCAAGAAGTTGAAAGCTACAAGGATAGCTCTCCAGCGCTGGGCTCATGAAAAATATGGGGATGGAACTCAACAAATCAATAATATCAAAGCTCATCTGAAACATGCTCAAGATATGCTTAATGAAGATCCCTCCAACCGTATCCTTGCACATAACGAATCCAATCTTTTTCTCCAACTCAATAAGCTCTTAATACTGAGGCTAGTATGAGGA
Organism: Allium cepa; assembly: GCA_030765085.1. NCBI lineage: Eukaryota > Viridiplantae > Streptophyta > Magnoliopsida > Asparagales > Amaryllidaceae > Allium > Allium cepa. The sequence goes on from CM060940.1 coordinate 103,547,908, forward strand.
AGCAGCAGTTTCATCAGAAGTGGGTTGCTGAAGGGGATAGAAACACAAAATTTTTCCATGCATCAATCAAAGACAAGCGAGCAAGAAGCCGTATAACCACGCTCTGGGATGAGGCAGGGAAACTTCTAACAACAGCTGGGGAGATTGACAGTTATCTCCTTCAATCCTTCACTGATCAACTTGGTAACAGATCTGGCTTTACACCTGAACTTGATGAACTCAATAATATCCCCCTCCCCAAGTTACAAGATGATATGAAGGTCATGCTTGTTGCCAAAGTAACTCATAACGAAATTAAAAAAGCTTTATTTTCCTTGAAATCGAGCTCCTGTGGTGGGCCAGATGGTTTCAATATTGTGTTCTATAAGAATAGCTGGGAAATAGTGAAAACTGACTTTTTGGCAGCTGTTCATAACTTCTTTGAGAAATTTAAAATGTTGAGGGAAGTAAATGAAACGAACCTTGTTCTAATTCCTAAGGTTAAACCCACTATTAATGCAGCTTCTTTCAGACCAATTTCGTGCTGCAACATTGTTTATAAATGCATTTCAAAAATCCTTGCAACTAGGCTTGTTCAAGTTCTGCCAACAATTATTTCCCCAAATCAATCTGCCTTCATTCCTGATAGAAACATTCTAGATAATGTTATGTTAGCTCATGAGTTAATTAATGGCTATGGAAGAAGTCAGATTTCTCCACGTGCTATGATGAAGCTTGATTTAAGTAAAGCCTATGATAGTTTGCAATGGTCTTCAATTGTTCGAATTCTGTCAGCTATGCGTTTTCCAAAGGTGTTTGTGGCCTGGGTGTATGTGTGCATATCCAGTCCTACTTACTCTCTGTGTTACAATGGGTTATCCAATGGGTACTTCAGAGGGAAGCAAGGTGTGAGGCAGGGTGACCCAATATCATCATATTTGTTTATCATTGTCATGGAGGCTCTCACCTGCATGCTTACCTCCAAGTATGAAGACAAAAGTGTTTTGTATCATCCGAAATGTCAGCCCCTTTGCATTTCATCCCTATTTTTTGCAGATGACATAATGATCTTCACTAAGCCATCTGATCAGTCCATTCAGCAAATTCTTGTTATTTTGAACAAGTTCAACAGAGCCACTGGCCTCAAACTGAACACTTCCAAATCCCATATTCTTATAGCTGGTTTAAACAACATTGAGAGGATCAGAATTGAGGTTCTTTCTGGTTTAGAACCAATGAGTAATAACATGACATATCTGGGTCTACCTTTGTGTACTTCGAGAGTTACCAAATCTGCTTGCCTTCCACTTTTTGAGAGAATCACTAGTCGGTTGTCTACTTGGACAACTAAACTACTATCCATGGCTGGAAGACTTGTGTTGATTAAAGCTGTTTGTTTTTCAATGACTGTATATTGGGCCAGATGTTTCATTCTACCTTCCAAGCTCCTCCACATGATCAGAGCTGCAATGATGAGATTCCTTTGGACTGGTTCCATTCACAATAGGAAAATTATACCTGCTCCATATTCAACCTTGGAAAGACCATTAAGAAAAGGTGGCCTTGGTATCAAAAATATCAAACTTTGGAATATTGCTGCTGTTAGCACTCATGTCAATGCCATCTTAGTGAAGGACAGTCAGTGGGTGAAGTGGACATGGAGATATCATATAAAGGAAAAAGACTTCTGGACAATGGTGGTTGCTCAGGGTAGTAGCTGGATATGGCGGAAAATTATGTGCATAAGGCCGCTTTTACTTCCAATGCTAAAATACAGTTTAACCCATAACAGTACTGTGAGCTTTTGGAAGGATCCATGGGTTAAATATGGGTGCATCTTATCCAAACTGTTGACTGCTCAAGAGCAGGAGCAATCCGGTATTGGATCAAATGCTAAGGCTATTAATTATATAACAGATGGGAAGTTGAGTGCACCGCATACAAGTAATAAAACTGTAAGCAACCTGTGGAGAAACATGGCTAACTGCAATGTACTTACAGATAATGATCATGCTCTTTCCTGGTGTGGAAAATCTCATAGCATCAGTTCGGTCTTCAATCACCTTGCTAACATTGAGGAGTTGCCTGATTGCATTTGGGTCAAAGTGGTTTGGACTGCGTATACGACTTGCTCTGATAATGTGTTGTTCTGGAGAGCTATTAACAAAGCATTGATGACAAGGGATAAGCTTATGGAAGTTGGTATGAACGTGGTCGACCTATGTGTCTTTTGCAATGCATCCCCTGAAACAGTTGATCATATTCTTTTTGAGTGCAGCTTTCTTGTTAACATGTGGATTTCATTAATGAATAAAGTTGGGGTCGTCGATATTCATGGTGTTTCCACTGCTGACTGGACTGTTCTACGTAAAGCAACAAGGTGGCGATCCAGTAGATGGGATATAGTGTTCTTTGTGCTGAAAGTTTATATACGCAATGTTTGGTCGGAGAGGAATATGCGATGCTTCCATACTGTGACTATGCCGGCTACGAGTTTATGGCTTAAGTTGATGAGAGAGATCAAGTTTGGGTTACGTGATTCTGGACATTGTTTCTCCCCACATCATATTGACCTATGGTGTTAGCCCTCCTTGGTTATGCACGGCATATCTTGTGCATGGCCTTTCGTCTTGCTGTTGTGGTTTTTCCTTCTGTGGTGTTTCCCTGTTGTTTTTGGTCTTTGTTTTGTGGTGTTCTTTTCTTTCTTTTGTTAGTTTTCCTAGTTCTGATTGTTTGTGTTGCGTTTGTTATCTTCGTTTTCCTGTATTAATAAACTGGTAGGGGTCTAGTCAACCTCGCTGTCTACTCCAAAAAAAAATGTATTAAAGTGTGTGTATATATGGCTAAATTATAATATTTACATACATATTCGATTTCTATCTTTATATTAAATAAATTGATTTATGTAAAATTGATTTAATGAGATATAATGCATTTACAATTAAGGGGAGACATTAAAACATACGTAAAATCATTATAAATGTAAATATGTTGCATCACTCTTCCTTATTTTACCCCTGCTATGGCTGGCCTATATTTGTCCCATAATGGATCAATTAAATACTCAAACTCATTTGTAATTACTTCTATCTAAATCAAATTTAAATGTACATCAATATAATTATATAACCTTCATATACACACACATTGAATTCTGAATAGCTCCTAGGACATTTCTGTAGGCTACTCTATTTATTAATTACACGCTATTAAAAAACTAAAATTAAAATTAAAATTTCATAAATATTAATTAATTAAATTAATTTATAACTATTATAAATCAATTAAATCGAGCAGTGTTTCGAAGACTGAATAGATTTGGTTGTGCGACTCATAGATGTGAATTTAGCCGGTAACTTATATTTAAACAATAGCTAGTGGTTTGACGGCTTGGCTTAATTCACTGTTTACAAATCTCATCGGTAAAATCAAAATTTTCAATTTTAAGTAGTACCTTTTAGTAATTATTACATACATCCTCTTTATCAACAGTATATCACTTTTGGATGTATGAAATTAGTTTTTGGTCAAAATTCCAATATTATCCATATTCAAGTTGGTTAGTTCATAAACAAAGTCCTTGGTTCAATTATAACATTTATTATTAACCATACTACTCTTGTTATAGATTTTGACTTTGAGTTGATTATACTTAAACATGATACTGTCCTCGTATAACTAAGGATACGAATTCTCTATTAAATAGTATTTCACTTCTAATGCTTCAAATAAGACCCAGTATAGTCGCTCAATAGTTCCTATGCCATGATTTAACTCTAATCAAAGCAGAGTATCTACATTGAAGCTCAATAATATTCTTAAGTCGTGAGAACTCTGTAACATCATCATTTCAAAATTTCCTATTTGACCTAGTTGTTATTAACCAAAAGAAACCTCTCAAATGAGTTATTTCATAGTTCCAATAACTACAAGTACATGACACATTGGTACCCTCGATAGTCACTAATTAACATTTGGATAGCATTGCTCGTACTCAGATCTTAATAGATGTATCAATTTCCATTCTTGAAACATCTAAATTGGGAATATTTAAAATAATATGTTATTTTATATTCTGGTAATTTTCTCATGATTATTGTATTTATTTATGTCACTATATAACAAAGTACATAATATAAATCTACTATTTTTATTACAAACAAATTGGTTGTAGAGGTAGATATCTACAACAAGTTACATAATTGCCTTTAGGTTATACTCCTAACTCTTTTAATTAGTACATCGAGCAACTATCAAATCTAAATTAAGATCGCTAAATGTTAGTTAAGAGTATTCTCAAGTATTTGAGAAATGCTGGAGAACTATTTATGGAAAAAAAACTCATTATGAAGAAGCATTTTGGTTGAACTTCATAAATAATATCAAATATAGTATATCAATCCTAAATTCATGTTCCACCTTAATTAAGGAGCTTTGTGTAGGAAATGATCCAAATGAGCAGTGTTGCCTGATTCCAACGTAAAACTAAGTACATCACCGTGAAAAACACCGTAATGAAAGTAGTATAAATTTAATTGCACAAAGTAATAACTAATCTAGTTGTGATTTCAAATGTGGAGAATCCCATGATATTGTATTATGAAAACAATGTTGCGATGCAGGTCATGAAAGAAACTAGGACTCATAAGATGTTTAGACACACTATAACACCTTGGATTTTTGGTCATATTATTTAGGATATATTTAATTAGTTGAATTAAATAAATTATGTATTGATTAGGGGATTGAGATTTTATTTTAATTAAGGTGTAGTCGTGCCATTTAACCATGGATTAAAGTAAGAGTTAACTTGAAATTGAGGAAGGGTAAAATAGGAAAGAGGCCTCCTATATCCACCAAAACATGGCCATGAAAAATTTTACACGTTCATTTTTCATTCTCAAATTTTAAAATAAGGGGCTGGCCACCAATAACATGGAAAAGAAGGAAAAAAAAGCTAGGAAGAAGATAATTCAAATCAAATCTATTAACATCTTAATCTCTATAATCTCTAAGGCTAAGGTGAATAATGTTTACATCTCATTTTTGATTGTGTTTACGGTTTTAATATGAATTCCGAATATTTTGTAATGATTTTCCATATTTTTGAATGACGGAATGAATATATATATGTATGTATGTATGTATACTTGTTGATGAATAATGGTAATTCATATTGAATTTATGATATGTTTTAAGATGAAAACCCTATAGAATGACATCCAATTTCCTTGTGAATTTTTATGAAGATCATAAATATCATTTTTGAAATGGTTTTCAATTTTCATATTTTTATGAATTTTGATGGAACTAATATGAATTTTCTAGTAAAGAAAATGGTATTTTGGGTTATAAAATAATTACGGGTAAATAATCAATTGTTTGGTTTGAAATTTTTATATGTTAGAAAACATATATAATGTATTTTTTGGAATTTTTCTAGAATTTTCTTAAGTGTGTTAATGGTTATATAAAATTGTTTAAGGTACGAGACTTAAATGTTTTATATAATTATAAGAGGAGAAGGAGCTTTTTGTAAAATGATTTAAATTATAAAATTTGGAAAGTCGGCAGCACTTTTGACAAAATGCAGTACTTTTCATTAGTAAAGAAAGAGGCAGCCAATCATAATTAGACACGTGAGGCAGGTTAGGTGAAAAGAATTATTTGCTACATGTTTTTCACAGTTTCGACACCATTGACACCAGGTTCTGCCTCCTCATTTTCTCTTTCGACACAGTCGAAACCAATGCACATAGTATCGGTTTACTGGCGCATGATGAGTTGGATGTAGTCGGAAGATAGGAAGCCGAAACCACCAGGGTTTCAAAGGGGTTGAGGCAGTCCTTTGTTTTTAAATTAAAGAAATACATCTGCTTGCTTTCGACTAAATGGCTTTTCCGAAAGGGTCTTTCAATAGTTCCGAAGGGGTTACCTTCAAAAGTTTCAAAAGGGTTGTTTAATTGTTTTAAACAAAGGTTTTGAATGTATTGAATAGGCAATATAGCCTAAATATTTTCAAGTTAAAAAGGGTTTTAACTTATTTTGGAAGGATAGCTAATCCTTATTAAAATTCATCAAATTATTTTGAGTAAAGTGTATATAACATAGCAAAATGGCTTAGAGTAAAGCTAAAGATATATTTTCCTTGTATATATATGATTTGAAGGACTAAATCATTTTAAAAAGGTTTTCAAGGAGAATTTAAAGGGTAGTTAACGCTAAGAAAATAATTCGGACAGTTAATCCATTTTACGGGCAGTCTGTCTAGATTTTAGACTGTTGGTCTAGTTTGCGGGCAATCAGTCCAGTTGTATGGACAGATAGTCCAATTGTAGCATAACGGACCTTGCTATTATATTGTCGGAAGATAGCTCACATTACTTGATTTGCGGACAAATCGTCCATTTATTAGCATAAAGGATATTGCTATTTTGATACAGTCAGTTTGATCAACAGTTTGGTTGCAGGAAAGGATTGCAAAATACATGTTTTAAAAGGATATTAGTGAGGGGAAACCCGTTCCGCTAAGCGGCGCGGTCTAACTTAATATCAATAAACCGAGATGTAACAGAATTATTCATACCAGATATATGTTGGACTCGAATTGTTTGTTTCCCTTAAACCCTCAGGTACTCAAAATTGATTTGAGTCGGCTGAGGGTTGAGGTTTTCAGGTTTTAGTCTTTTGGCGAATAAAGCATCCGGAGACGAGCAGGTGGCTGGCGGATAGCTAACTAGGATTTTCTGTTTCATTTTTTTTTATTTCGCTATGTATATTAGATCAGATATGACTATATTTCTTTGATCAACTAATGGGGCATCATCATATGTCGCTCTAGGCGTATTTTGTAGTGATATATTTAATCATTACCTTGGTAACGTTAAGGGATTATGTAACATGCATACAAATTATTGTTTTGAAATGTAATCAGCAAAGAGTTTTTTTTTCAAAATCTATGATTTTGTTCATATTCATGTGCTTCTAATAATATGGATACCATTATCATTGCCGTATTTTGTCACCAGAAGTTAATACTATGGATGATTGCAGCAACTGTAACGCTTAACTTTTGGCCTCCAGATACAAGATTTTACAACTTGGTCTCAAAGCATGGTTTATGAAAAAATTTAAACTGAAAAAATGGTTTTTAAAATAGAATCCTAAGGAATTAGAGTAAGATTGGGGGCATGGGATAATGCTATGAATGTACTTGTATTTGTTTTATATAAGTATACACTTTATTTCTAGTCTCTTATCCTTGGTAGATTATTTTTCTATATCTTATAAGGTTCAAATACAGATATGGAAGAAAGAAGAGGAAGAGTTAACCAAGGAGGGTAGGGCACTGAAGGTAATGCCAGGCCTAATGTGAGAAGAGATCAAGGTTAGGCATAAGCGGAGAATACAGGTGCTGGAGTTCCGCAAGTGGACATGGGGTTTATGTATCAGCTTTTTATAAATATGATGCAAGTTGGAGTTGCAACTGGAATGGTAAGAGGAAATGCTGCAGGAGCAGGAGTTACGGAATTTCCAGTAGTTAATCATTATTTTAAGCTGAGCGAAGATAACGCTTAGCTCGGAGGGAAGCCTTTTTTGGGAATGAAAGATGCTATAGGAGTGGAAAATTGGTTGTTGTGCTACGAAATGATTTTTGTAGATTGGGGCTCACTGATGAGCAAAAGAGGAGGTTGGCATCTAGATAGCTTCATGGAGCAGCTCTGTTCTGGTGGAATTGTGTGACTGCGGCAATGGATGAGGAAACTATGACCTGGGAAGATTTCAAGGGAAGGTTCCAGGAGGGATTTATGTCTGCAATGGCACAGTCAGCTCTGATCAAGAAGTTTGCTAAGATAGAGCAGGAGGAAATGTTGGTTCTGGAGTATGCAAGGAAGTTCGAGGAGTTGGCCGGTATGGGTATGCCTCAGTAGATACAATCATGAAGAGGAACGAGAAATTTATCAGGGGGTTGGAGCCTGAATTAGCTAGGGCCACAGTACCTCATATTAGAGATCCTTCTAGCTTTGTTGTGGAGATGGCCTTGAGGCATGAGGAGTTGCTTGATTTTCTAGAGAAGAGCAAAGCCAAAGAAGTCTAGGTTGGGCAGAATCAGAAGAGGAAGTTCTTTCTTAAGAAAGGTGTTCAAAAGGGTGGAGCGGCTAATAAGGGAAAGTCTAAGATTGTCTGTTTCAAGTGCGACTAGAAGGGGAACTTTACTAATGAATGTCGTAATGGGAAAGCTAAGGAAGTGGCTGAAAGGAAAAATGTCAGGTGCTAAAATTGTGATAAGACTGGCCATTATAAGAGCCAGTGTAAGGAGCCCACAAAGGATGGAAACGGCAAGGTGTATGCATTGGAGCCTGCTGCTTCTAATCCTATAGCTCAGGAAAAAGGAAAGTCGGTCTTGGGAGGTATGCTTTACATTCGTGGTATGACTGTTAGCGTACTATTTGATACTAGTGCATCGCATTCTTTTATATATAGATGTTTGGCAGATAAGCTTAACCTAGAACCCGCTTATTTAGTTACTTCCTTACGGGTTGTGAATCCAATAGGAGAGTACACAACCTTAGGGTTGAGATGTGACCGGTTAGAGTTTGACCTATTAGGTCATACTTCTATTTCCAGATTGCATGTTTTTGATTTTGTGGGGTTCGGGATTATTCTTGGGATGGATTGGTTAAGTGAGTATGATGCTAGGATATTTTGCCAGGATAGCAAAATTTCGCTTAGACACCCAGATTGTAGTGATCAGATAGTTTATTCCGTATGAGGTTCTTATGGTGAGATATATGCTATGTTGGATGCTATGGAATCGGATGATGAGTTGAGTCGAGTTTCCATGGTTAGAAAATTCGTAGATATTGTTGAGCCTTTGTTGGATTGTTGCTGAAACGAGCCATTGAGTTTCAAATAGATTTGGTTTTGGGAGAAGAACCAGTGAGTAGACCGCCAAGCAGGACGACCCCTACAGAGATGAAGTGGAAGGTACAATTGGTGGATTTGGAAGGCAAGAATTTTATAAGGACGAGTAGTTCGCCATGGGGTGCAGTGGCAGTGTTTGCTAAGAAGTCGGATGGATCGTTAAGGCTATGTATCGACTATCATAAGTTGAATGAGAGGACGACAAAGAGTCGATATCCATTGCCGAGGATTAACGATTTTATATGTTCTCTTTATGAAACCCGCTCATGTTCTCCTTCTACTTCGTATTATCTTTGTTGTAACCCATTCCCTACCTTTCGAATCGTCACCCGCCATCATCTCCCTCGCCGACCACCACAACGGCATCGACAAACAACATGTAGCTTCCTTCCTTTGCCGACCTAAACCCCACGCCTCCGGCCTCAAATCCTTCCTCCGTGCACAGATCCATAACCTTGCTCCACCGCAAGTTCTTCCTTCAATCCAAAAACCCATCAACACATAGCCTTGCCACCTTCCACTTCCGCCAATTTCTATACACCCTTCAACCTCCACCTTTCCATATACATACATACACACACACACACACACACACACACACACATATATATATATATCATGTAGCTCGCTCACCACCCGCCTCCAACCTCGACCGCTTCCCTCCTCCGCTTCTTCGAGCAGCCTCCTACTATAGCTAAACTCGGCAATTCCCCTATGCAAATCCTTCCTGAGCCTCCGCGGCCACCACCCAATAGCCTGCTGCATGTCCCACTCCTAGCAGCATGTCAAAGCCCACCTTCACCTAAGCAGCCTCAACAGCAACTGCCATACAAACCACAGCCACCCCAAGCACCATGTCCCTCACCCGGTAGCAGGCCAGCAGCCACCCGAACTCGAGAACCACCACTGTCAGCCACGCCTTGCACTATACCATTCGCCTTGCTGCCTAGCCGAGCTCCACAAACCCTCTCCTTGCTTTATGAGCTTTCTTGCTTCTTTATTGAAAAATAATATATATACACATAAGCTTATATATGTTGCATATGTGTTATATATATTGCATATATATATTTGCTTTTCTCTATCCAAGCTAATGTATAAGTTTACTTATATATTTGTTTTTCCTTAAATTCTAGATATCTAGATCCCTGTTGTCCAGAATTTGTCATAGGAGCTTTTGTTTTCCTTCGTGTGTGTGTCTGTGTCTGTATCAGTGCAGGTATCATGTTCATTTCCGTTGTTTTCTAGCCTCAAAAGGTGAGTGATCACTCACGATTAACACTCATATGCTTAGTACATTGATTTCACATGAAATGATGATTGAAATGTGTTGTTAATTTGAATTATTCGTTATTAAATTATTAAATATGATATGTTAATATTTTAAATTGTTCACTTATGTAAATTGACACCATAACATGTTGAATAACTATCATATGTAAACTGCTAATGATTGTATATGCTTGAAATTGGTATGTTATGCTATTTTATATATTCGTTCTCACTCTAAAAGTTCCCTTAATTTTAGGAAATCACTATGAATTGAAATGATACATACCCAAACGACCTTATAGATAAGGAAAATCATTGTGGGTTGAAATGATAAACCCAAGCGATTTTATTAATTTTGAAATTTTGGGATTGCGGGTTGAAATGATATATAACCGTAAATATTAAATTATTGCGGATTGAAATAATAAATATCTGTATCACTTGACCATAAGATAGAGAATTATATACGAAAACCATTGGTTTAATTGAAAAATGATTTTCAAAGTTTTGAAAGGAAATAGATGGATTTTAATAAATATTGATTTTTAAATATAATATAAATATTTTATTTTAATATATGTGTAAAATTTAGATTTTTAAATTATATGTTTGGAAATTTTAAATTTATAAGTTAAGTTTCGAAAAATGTAAATTTTAATATTTTTCTTATAATGTTATTATTTTTAAATATATAAAATATAATTTAATATAAAATAATATAGATTTAATAAAATCAGATATAATTTAATAATATTTAATATAATAAATTTAGGTTAATAGAATTTAATTGGATATGTATATATATTATATTTAAAATATTTATTTAAAATTTATATTAATATTTTGAAAATAGATTTCGTTTTATGTTTAATAAAATAAAGGCTGGAAAGATAGATTAAGTTAATTTGTAATTTAATTTGTTTGATAATTGAATATAAATAAGAATTAATTGGAAATTTATTGATTTTGAGATTTTGAAAGGTATGATTTTAAAACTTGATTTAATTAAAAGTGATTAAATGAATAATTTCAAATTTAAATAAAATTGAATGTTTAATTTTGATTTAAATTTGTAATTTGAAGTTTTATTTAATTACTTATAAAAAGTGATTAGGTGAATATTTTAGAATTAAATATAATTGAAGTTAAATATTTAATTATTGATTTTATTTAAATTTGAAATTTGAGATTTATTTAAATGTTATTAAAAATGATTAAGTGAATATTTTCATATTAAAATAAAATTAAAGTTGAATTTTGAAATATAAATGAAATTTATCGAATTGAGTTATTGTAAATTGTTTGAATATTTAAACTTTGAAACCTATTGAATTGGAAGTGGTTTAAATATGTAGTTCAAACTTGGATTTGAAATCGATATGAATTAAAAATGGTTTTAATAAGAATTTGAATTGAACCTTTAACCTTTTTAATTGAAATCGTTAAACTGAGATTGGTTTAAATTGAATTTTGAAACTAAAGTCGATTTGAATTGATTTGTGAAATGGGAAGAAACAATTCTAATTTGAAACTATTTTGATATAAACTCTTTAAAATATATTAGCTATTTTAATATATGTTAATTTAAATTTATAAATAATTTTAAATATATATATATATATATAACTATTTTTAATTTATAAACTACTTAATCTATAACCTATTTTAAATATAATCTACTTTCAATATTCAAATAATTTAAGTTGGAACTGTTATGATTTAGGTTTAATGAATTTAAAAGCGAATACTTTGATATGATAGTTTAACCTATTTTGTGGTTATGATTTTGGAAATGACTATGATTTAAAGTGAATAATGATTTCAAAAGTGAATATGATTTCAAAAGTGATATGATTAGAATTGAATATGATATTTTGATATGAAGTATGAACTGTTTGAAATGAAAATGACCATGGTGTGAAATAAGCGTTTAGTTGTTCAAAAGACCAGGAGCGAATATTGTCATACTCTCTGCCAATATAGAAAACCTCTTTAATAACTGTGCACGTGGAGGAGAATCCAGAACGAAGTAGGATGGTTTGACGACATCTATATGAGGTATGAACATAGCCTATACTCCCACTAGTGAGCTTGATGTGACTAAAACAGAAGCCACGTCGGGCCAAGTGAGGTCGCACCTTTGATCGAGCATGCTTCTTCGATGATATTCTATTACTTTATGATTTGATTGGGTGCACCTTTGATTATGGGAGTGTGCCTAGAGGTGGACGGTTGTAGCTGCTATGCATTACCACTAGTTCGGATCCGCAAAACGATAGTATTCTACCTTAGGCATTGCCTCGCATGCCTTGTGACATGCATTATCGCACCCATTACGAGTTTCGTTTGTGTCGTACCTATGGAGTGTTCCCTGATAGTCCACCGGTTTGGTGGAGTTTACAGTACTATATAGACTACGGAATTTATATAAAATGTGTTATGTGGAATATGGATAACGCCTTAATGCCATTTTAATATATTTTTTACTTTAGACATTATCTACGTAGGGTATTGTACTATGTATGTAGATAGTTCCACAGATCCTTAAAGGATGGAATCCCAAAACATCCTTTAAGTTATATTGTATTTCACTTGACATTTCGCTTGAGTTGAATTACTTGCAAAAGAAATGTTAATCCTGACTCGAGTGTTTTGTCTTTTGCTTTACGCTCAGGTCAGACTAAGTGTCCCAGCATTTAAGACTCACATTTGGAGCTTGGAGCTTTGCTTGGAGATCTATCTCTTATCTATTCGGCTTTGTAGTTATTTCCAGTTATTATGTTTAAGCTTGTCACTTGCGCATGTATTAGATATTTCATTGTATTTGGATTTCTGTTGTATTTTGCTTTAGACACTGATATTTTGTATTAGCTTCAAGAACTATTATTTATCTATTCCATTGCTTATTGTTATATTACTCTGTGTCTGTGATTCTGTGATTGATTTATTTACTGTATATGCTAAGTTTTGCCAAATATAAATTAACAATCTGTTGTTTGGAGCAATTCAAGTCTGATAAGTGTGAATGATTGTCGATTTGAATGGTTTGAAATGACGGTCGTTACATGTTGTATCAGAGCTTTGATTTAGGCAAAACTAAGCATACAGAGTAAAAACTCAATAAAGACAGGGTAGTATTACCCTAGAATGAGTAAATTAATTATAGTGTCATTTTCGTTCGTGCTTGAAATTCTTCATTCGGATCCTCCTGGATTTGGGTTTTCTTTTAATTTTTGGAACCTTACCTTTGTTTAAAAAATCATTCTTATCTTTTCCTATTCGTGTTCTTGTTGATACTGAAGCATCCCATAGATTTATTTCTGTTAATCCCTGTAATAAATTTGAACACATCTTGCAACCTCAATTGGCAACTTCATCCTTATGTGTGACTAATCCCATCGGTGGTCCCGCTAATCTTAGTATGATTTGTAAAGGGGTGAAACTCATTTACAACAGGCATTGATTCATCGGAGATTTCTACGTTTTGGGTTTCGATGCTTTTGATACCTTACTTGGAGGTGATTGGTTAAAGCATTATGATGCTATTATTTCCTGTAAAGCCCAAACCATTTCTTTAGTAGACGACCAAGTTAATTCTCTTATGAACGAATGTCGAATGCCTCATGATTATGCAGGCAACTTTATCTTTTCGCTTGATTCTCTGCCTAGCGATCTTTACTCCACCCCTGTTGTCCAACACTTTTCGGATGTATCTGGTGAAGTCAATTCTCTTCTCCTAAACAGGAAATTGAATTCCGCATCGATCTTATTCCTAAAGCTCGATCTTGCTACCGGATTTCACCAGCTTTTTGTAGCTGAGGAGAGCATTCCCAAGACAGCTTTCCGAATAGAGAATGGTTTCTATGAATGGTTTGTCATGCCCTTTGATTAACCAATGCTCCTGCCTTCTTTATCGATCTCATGAATCACATTTTCCACGATGCTTTCATCAAGTTTGTCCTGGTTTCCATTGATGATATTCTCATCTTTTCTAAGTCAGAGTAGAAGCATGAATCTCATTTGGGCTACGTTCTAGAAACTCTTAGGAGTCGTCAGTTGCAAGCCAAATTTTCTAATTGTCGTTTCTGGAGCAATGAAATTTGATTCCTTGGGCACATTGTTTATGAAAATAAAATCTCGGTTGACCCGGTTAAGAACGTCGTGATTAATATAAGTCTATCCATCTTTCCTATTTTGTAATTTAATTATCTTACTTTTGAGCCCATCTTCTTAACTAGAATTCTCTTTGATTAGGGTCCCTCTAAATTCGAATCTCTATCCCTGTTTAAATTCATTCTTGAATCATCCTATGAGGGGGTGTATTTGTAATTGATATAAAAATGTTTTATACCGTGTTGTTTGAGTTGTTAAGTTTGAATTTTGGGTTTTAATTGATTTTTCTGGCCAACACTATCGATAAAAATTCTTAAACACTTGAATAGAGCAAACTGACATGATATTGTTTTTAAAATTGGTAAATGAAATAATTTTATGTATGATTATATTTTATATATAAAAGTATAATTTTCTAAAATTAGATAGCTAGATGAATTGGTTGTTAGAAATGATAATACTAGATTATCATTTATTGCCATGTCAACATTTCTAAACCATTGACTATTGTTGTATGTTATAAGGAGATTATTAAAAAAATGGTATATAAATCTAATTTGCAAATGGAATGAATTTAAATTAGGGATTTTTGAATTAAATTTCCAGTGCTTTTCAAAAATTTGGTTTTCAAAGTTTTGAAAAATATATTATTTGAAAGTATTCTCAAATGGAAATTGTTTACAAAGAATTCTAAAAGAAGTAATTCAGTGCTCTCCTCTTTCATCGCTGGAAAATAATTTCGGTGATGATTGCAGCATCATCGACATTCATTTTCGAGTCTCAAAGTGGGGAGACCACTTAGTAGCTTTGCTACACTTTTGTTTTGAAAAATGGATTTGATTTGAATTTCTTGAGTATGATTTGATGCACAAAATGTGTATATATATGTATATATTTATTTCAGAATGGCTTGATGTGAAACCAAAAATTTAACTCTTAAGTTTTATGTTAAGTGATGGTTTTTAATTATTGAAATAAAGCAAATTTTTTGAATAATTGGAGTGTCCAAATGAGAAATGAAATTGAAACAACTTGAAACGGTCAAACTAGGATAAAATTTATTTTTATAATACTCGGTTGCATTCTAAAACATATATAACTTACCTGAAATATTCAAAAGTTAAAATGTAATGTGAATATGTAATCGAAGGTTATACAAGAGAAAACTTAAGTATTAAACATGTTCAAACTAAATTTTTCTTAACAAAAATGTTGTAAATAAAAGGTGAATTTGTATAGTGCTCAATTACACTTGGAAACATTAATAAAACTTACCTGGAAAAAGTTTGGATGTAACGAGAATATGTAATTGAATAATGTACAATATAAATGTGAGCAATAAGACGTCCAAAATGAAATTTATATGGTTTTGAATTAATTATTGTATCTGGTACTATGTGTTTCGAATCTGTCTTTCCTTTATGTTGCTTCTATTCTCCTTTCTCGTTCCTTTTTAGGGACGAAAAGTTTTGAGTGGGAGAGAGTCTAACGTGTTGGGAATTTTAACGATTTTAAATAATGTAATTAACTAAATATTTAGTGAACATTAAACAATTAAATTTTGCAATGAAAATTTGATATTTGGTTTGCGTCTATTTGAGCATAGCTAGTGGCAGATTTTCATTGGAAAATATTTAAGTTTGTTCAGTTGTGAAAATTCAATTTCAATTTAAATCAGTTAAATTTGACGGAAATTAAATATTTTTTGAAACTGAATATTTTTAAATAATAAACAAGTAAATTGTTTTCTAAGTGAGAAGACGTATTTCATTTCGTCAAATTAGACTAATCTAGCTCCATTTATCTTATTTTCGGCGTTCGTATCTCTCATATCTGTGTACCTTCTGTTCGTCTTGTCGTGCTGATCTCTGTTGTATATTCATTTCTGTAATTTGACGTCCGATACGCGGCAAAATCGACGAAACGATTAGCCATATCAATTTCGTCTTTGGGTCTTTCGGGTTTCTATGACCTTTCATTTATCCACCGTGTAAATGCATAGCCATCAACTATTAATATTTTATGAAATCCAATCTTTGACTTTTGCCATTCCTACTATTTCCATATATATCCAGGTTCGTTATATCTGCCACTTTCTCTTCGTTCTCTTCTGTATCTTCATTTGCTTTCTAAAAGAAAAATAATAATAAAAGAAAAAGGTTAGTTTTTGTATGTTTTCATGAAACCTGCTCATGTTCTCTATCCAGTTCGTATTATCTTTACTGCAACCCATCCCCTACCTTTCTCATCGTCACCCGCCATCATCTCCCTCACTGACCACCACAGTGGCATGCACAAACAACCCACAGCTTCCTTCTTTTACCGACCTAAAGCCCACACCTCTGGCCTCACTTCCTTCCTTTGAGCACAGATCTACAACCTTGCTCCACCATAAGTTCTCCCTCCAATCCAACAACCCATCAACATACATCCTTGCCACCTTCCACTTCCACCAACTTCTGTACACCCTTCAACTTCCACTCAAGCATCTCGCCCGCCACCAACCTCTAACCTCGGCCGCATCCTTCTTTTGCCTCTTTGAGCAGCCACCTACTACAGCCGAACTTGGCTATTTCCCTCTACAAATCCTTCCTAAGCCTCTGTGGCCACGATCCAACAGCCTTCCACCTGTCCCCGTCCTAGCAGCATGCCATAGCCTATCTTCACCTGAGCAGCCTCATCATGCAACTGCCACACAAACCACGGCCACCCCAAGCACTATCTCTCTCACCCAGTAGCAGGTCGGCAGCCACCCGAACTCGAGAAACACCACATCACCACTATCTGCCACGCCTTGCACTGCGCTATTCACTTTGCTGCCTAACGAGCTCTACAAATCTCTCCTTGCTTCATGAGCTTTACTGCTTCTCTGTTGAAATATATATATATACATATATATATATATATATTAGCATATATATGTTGCATATGTGTTATATATATTGCATATATATACATATATATATATATATATTTGCTTTTCTCAATCCAAACTAATATATAGGTTTACTTACATATTTGTTTTTCTTGAATTCTTGGCATCTAGGTCGCCGCTGTCCAGAATTTGTCGCATCATCTTCTATTTTCCTTCGCGTGTGTGTCCATGTCCATATCCATGCAGGCGTCGTGTTCATTTTCGTTGTTCTCTAGCCTCGAAGGGTGAGCGATCACTCACGATTAACATTCATATGCTTAGTAAATTGATTTCATATGAAATGATGATTGAAATGTGTTGTTAATTTGAACTGTTCATTATTAAATTGTTGAATATGACATGTTAATATTTTAAATTGTTCACTTATGTAAATTGACACCATAACATGTTGAATAACTATTATATGTAAATTGTTAATGATTATATATGCTTGTAATTAATATGTTGTGCTATTTTATTTATTCATTCTCACTCTACAAGTTCCCTTAGTTTTAGAAAATCACTATGAGTTGAAATGATACGTACCCAAACGATTTTATAGATTAGGAAAATCGTTGTGGGTTGAAATGATAAACCCAAGCAATTTTATTGATTTTGAAATTTTAGGATTGCGGGTTGAAATGATATATATCCGTAAATATTAAATTATTGTAGATTGGCATGATAAATATCTATATCACTTGTCCATAGGATAGAGAATTATATACGAACACCGTTGGTTTAATTTAAAAACTGATTTCCAAAGTTTTGAAAGAAAATAGACGGGTTTTGATAATATTTATTTTTAAATATAATATAAAGATTTAATTTAATATAGGGATAGTTTGGCTCACATCACTAATAATTTTCAAAATAGAAAAAACATCCTTCCCAAACTAAACTTACATTTTCGGTCCCTATTTTCAAATTCGCGCACGCAAAAAGACCCAAGTACCCTTTATGTTTTTAACATTTCAAACGCGTATAACTTTATGTAGAAAAATTGGAACAACATACCGTTTTCACCAAAAAATCATGAATTTTATGATCGTTAAAATGAGATCCATTGTTGGTACCAAAAATTCATATTTGTAGTAAATGTGCAATTATTTCATATATTTGCAGACAATTCAGCAAATTTTGAACACTTAAGATTTTTTATTTCAAATTTACAACATTTGAAAATAATTGCATACATTTCTGCAACTATATGGTATAGTTGCAGAAATGTCTACAACTATTGCATATAGTTGCAGACATTTCTACAACTATTGCATATAGTTGCAGAAATGCAACTATTGCATATGCTTGCAGAAATGCCTGCAACTATTGCATATAATTGCAGAAATTTCTGCAATTATTTTATACGGTTGTAGAAATTTTTGCAACTATTGCGTACAATTGTAGACATGTCTGCAGCAATTGCATATAGTTGCTGAATTGTTTGCGACTATTGCATATAATGCAGACATTTCTACAACTATTGCGTATAATTTATAGACTATTTGCAACAACTGTATATAGTTGTTGAATTATCTGCAACTATTGCATATAATTTCAGACGTTTCTGCAACTATTTTCTATAGTTGTAGTTTTTCATTGAAATCGAGAGACCTGAGTTCACATTGAAGAAGAAGATGAAATCAAGAAACATAATTTTGACAATGTAGAAGAAGATGAAATCAAGAAAGATAAACTCGTTATTAAAATCAATCGTGCAAGAAGCGGAGGGCTATTTTAGGGAAAAACAACCGAAATGAAAAACAGGGACCTACAAATTATGTTTTCTTACAGGAGGAGTTTTAGTGAATTAAGTTTGCTTTTAGGGATGCATGCCGAGTATTCACTTTAATATATGTGTAAAATTTAGATTTTTAAATTATATGTTTGAAAATTTTAAATTTATATGTCAAGTTTTTGAAAAATTATATGTTTAAGATTTTTCTTATTATTTTATTATTTTAAATATATAAAATGTATTTTAATATAAAATGTATTTTAATATAAAATAACATAGATTTAATAAAACCAGGTACAATTTAATAATATTTAATATAATAGAATTTAATTAGATAGGTATATGTTTATTTAAAATTTATATTAATATTTTGAAAATAGATTTTGTAATAACTTTAATAAAATAAAGGTTAGAAAGATAGATTAAGTTACTTTGTAATTTAATTTGTTTGAGAATTGAATATAAATAAGAATTAATTGGAAATTTATTGATTTTGAGATTTTGAAAGGTATGATTTTATAACTTGGTTTAATTAAAAGTGATTAAATGAATATTTTCAAATTTAATAAAATTAAATATCTTATTTTGATTTAAATTTGAAAATTTTTTAATTGCTTATAAAAAGTGATTAAGCGAATATTTTAGAATTAAGTATAACTAAAGTTAGATAATTAATTATTGATTTTATTTAAATTTGTAATTGATTTTATTTAAATATTATTCAAATGATTAAGTGAATATTTTAAAATTTAAATAAAATTAAAGTTGAATTTTGAAATATAAACGAAATTTATTAAATTGAGTTATTGTAAATTGTTTGAATATTTAGACTTTGAAACCTATTGAATTGGAAGTGGTTTAAATCTGTAGTTCCAACCTGGATTTGAAATCGATATGGATTAAAAATGGTTTTAATAAGAATTTGAATTGAACCTTTAACCTTTATAGTTGAAATTGCTAAACTGAGATTGATTTAAATTGAATTTTAAAACTAAAGATGATGTGAATTGATTTGTGAAATGAGAAGAAACAATTCTAATTTGAAACTATTTTGATATAAACTCTTTAAAATATATAAACTATTTTAATATATATTAATTTAAATTTATAATCAATTTTAAATATATATTTTTTAATATATAAACTATTTTAATTTATAACCTATTTTAAATATAAACTACTTTCAATATTCAAACTGTTTAAGTTGGAACTGTTAATTTAGATCTAATGGATTTAAAAGCGAATACTTTGATATGATGGTTTAACCTATTTTGTGGTTATGATTCTGGAAGTGGATATGATTTAAATTGAACAATGATTTCGAAAGTGAATATGATTTTGAAAGTGATATGAGTTGAAATGAATATGATATTTAGAAATGAAGTATGAACTGTTTGAAATGAAAAATGACCATGGTGTGAAATGAGCATTTAGTTGTTAAAGAGACCAGGATCAGATATTGTCATACTCAATGCCAATACCAAAACCACTTTAATAACCATGCACGTGATGAAGAATCCAGAACGAAGTAGGATGGTTGGGCGATGTTTATATGAGGTATAAACACAACCCTGACTCACGCGAGTCAACTTGATGTGACTAAAATAGGAGCCATGTCGGTCCAAGTAAGGTCGCACGTCCGATCGAGCATGCTTCTTCGATACCATTCTATTACTTTGTGATTTGATTGGGTGCACATTTGATTATGGGAGTGTGTCTCGAGATGGGCAGTAGTAGTGCTATGCATTACCACCAGTCTGGATCCGCAAAACGGTAGTATCCTACCCTGGGAATTGCCTCGTGTGCCTTGTGACATCCATTATCGCGCCCATTACGAGTTTGGTTTGTGTCGCACCTATGGATTTCTCCTTGATAGTTCACTGGTCTGGTGGAGTTAATAGTACTGTATAGACTACGACATTTATATAAAATGTGTTAATAGTTATATGCGTAGCGCCCTAATGCTATTTTAATATTTTACTTTACTTTAGACATTACCTATGTAGCGTATTGAACTATGTATGTAGATATCCCACAGATTCTTAAAGGATGGAATGCCAAACATCCTTTAAGTTATTGTAACGATCCGGAATTTTCAATCTAGAAAATTCCAGATAGTTAGGAAAAGTAGAAAAGAGAAAGAAGAAGAAACAGAAACAAGTCTCAGAAAACTCACATTTGCAGTGGATCAAAATATAATATCACATAAATAACGGTTTTTCAAAGAAGAACTGTATCAGTACACTTATATTTATATACATCATAGTTACAACCATTACACAACACTGGACAGTTTAAAACAACATGTCCTAGATATACAACACCATATCAAGTGGAAACACTCCATACGTTCTTGCCATCCAGCTCGTCTCCTGAGCTCCAGAGCGTCCTTGCCTGAAAATCTGTAATACTCGGTCTGACCCGAGCATTACATTAAAGTAACACCTTGGTCAGGCTGGAAACCAGCGTGAGTAAACCCATATAACTTGAAAAACTATGTTATGAAACCTATTTGCAAAACCAGAGTAACTCGTACCTTTTACGAGTTCTCAATTTATTTAAGTCAAACACTTATTTCCAATAATGTCTAGAGATCACTACTCAGTTTTAAATATTCATGATTCTTAACTTTTCATTCCAACCTGTTTGATTACACACATCAATTTATAATGAACATGGAATTACAAATCGAAGTGGTTTCGGGTATTGCTGATACTCGATCCCGGTCTCATCAAATCCAAACGTATCTTAAAGGCCAAGTTGTTTAAAAGTTTAAACAATTTAATTCAATTCAAATACTTTGAATTCAGATAGCATTAACATAGATAAATATCCCACATTTATCACTGATATAACCAATATAATCTCATAGAATATCACAGCCTATCATCTAGTAGATATCATTCAATTCAGACATTTAACAAACAATCATCCATAAGCAAGCATCTCATAATTAATTTAATTTCTCAAATTAAATTAATTCCTTAAGAGTTAATCACTTCATCATGTTTATACAATCTTTAATTAGTTACAAACTTTTAATTAATTAATCACTCCTTGATCACTTTATCAATCAATCAATCAATCTCTAATCACTGATTAATTAGCCTTTAGTTATCAATTAATAAACCTTAATTATTAATTAATCTCCTTCAATACAAAGTAATTAATCCTTAATTACTTTATAATCAATTAATTAACCTATAATTAAATGATTAATTATCCATCAACTATTGATTAATAATCTTAATTATTAATCAATATTTCTTAACACAAATTAATTGATCCATAATTACTTTCATAATTAATTAATCAATCATTAATTAACTAATTAATTATCTCTTAATCATTAATTAACAAACCTAATTATTAATTGACAACTTAATTACATATTAATTATTTCTTAATCACCAGTTGATTAACCCTTAATTAACAGTTAGTCAATTCTTAATTATTATTTAATTAATCCTTAATCACATTTGATTAATCAATTAATTACCACTTAACAACTTCTTAGTTAATCCTTAATTATAGATTAATTATCCTTAATTATTAATTAATAAAACTTAATTATTAATTAATAAAACTTAATCACGAATTGATCACTTCTTAACTATTAGTTAAGAAATCTTTAATTACTTAATTAACTACTCATTAATCACTTAATTAATCAAACTTAATTACTAAATAAATTAATCTCTAATCATTAACTAATAATCTAATTAATGATCTTTAATTACAATTCAATTAACTTTAAATTAATTAATTTGTAATCCTTAATCACTTATTAATCAAGTAAATTAATTACCCTTAATTAATTTCCTAATTAATTCATTATAATTAATTAAATTAATTAATTATACTTAATTTCCTTTAATTAATTTAATTAATATCAAGACATTAAATCCTTAATTAAGATAAAATATTATCTTCTTAATGCCTTTATTAACCTTAACATAATTACCCTATTCATCTTTAAAATTACCTTTACTTAATTAAATCATTAATTAAGTTTTAATATAAAATAATTATTTATCTTTAAAAATTAAAGTTATCAAAACATAACTTTAGATAGCTTAAACATTTATCAATTAATAGTTTTTAAAAACTTTTTCACTTTGAATTTAAAAACTTGACTTTTTGCATAAACTTTTAAAATTTCTTCATAACTCAATTTTAAATATCACTTTAAATTTATTAACAAAAATTTAAATTTAAAAAACTTCAAACTTCTAAAATGTTTAAGAAAACATTTATTGTATAAAAAGTAATTTATAAAAAGGGTTTAAACTAAATTTATTTTTAAATGTTCGAAAATCCTTGTTTCAATTTTTTTTTTTAAATTACTAAATCACACTACTTCGGGTCAAACCCGAAGGCTACTTGGGTTTATCCCGAGTTTCTACTCCTTTCCCTATTTTTTTTAAACACTTAGATAAAAAATTTAAGTTTAAAAAACAATCAGGCAAACCACCCTCAACATCTTCGAGTTTTCACTCGAGTCTCCAACCCCATAACCCGACCCTGTCTTCGAGAAAACTCGCAACCAAAACATCGGATACGACCCCAACCCGGTGCACATGCACCAACGTCGTGGCTCCCTCCGACCATCGACAATCCCTCCGTCACATCACTCTACCATGCTACAACCCAATTCGAACACTCAAACATTCATATAAGCCTCGAATTGAAATCGAGCAACTCAGATGGATCGAAACCCAAACCGCCATCAGGAAAAATTACTTGAGCCTTTGATTTCGATCACCGGAGGCGTAATAACTCTGGCCATGCCTTGCCTTGCTTCCACGCCGCCATTCCCCAAAGTTTCAAGAAACTCGCATCATCAGAGAAGATGCGATGACCCCAAACCCAACTTCAACAAAACTAGGGTTTAAAACCCTTTTTAATCTGCCGTCGACGCCACAGGAGGTGATGAACCCTCCTAGCAATTTTTCCTGAACCCCCACTATCTCCTCCACCTCCGGCAATGTTCCCGACCACCCCAATTTCTCCAGTCTCCATAAATCACCCAAACCCATTTTCCAGACAATCCAAAAATTCACATTCATTTTAATGTTAAAAATTCTGATATTTATCTTAAAAATCATAACTTTTAAAATTGATTCAAGTTATAGTCTTAAAACAGTAAATTAAGATGATTGATTTTACATGTTTTAAGAATTTCTACTGTATTTTTTTCCAAATTTTAACATAGTTTAAATCTTATAATACTTGAATCTATTTTTAACTTCTGGATTAGGCTTAAACTAAACTATGTTGTTTAAATTTTCTTAGTCTAACAGAAAACACATGCAAAGATTTTGAACTTTGATCAAAATCCTATGCTTTGAACTAAGAACAGAGAAGTTAGAATCAACAGATAAGCATACATCATATATACACGGAGACTTATTTACATGCATACATACAGAACAGTTATCATCACAGATTTCACATGCAATCAGATAATTATCTACTTAACTTTAATTTAAAAATGTTTATTCACCTTCATTTGAAAACAGAAGGCCTAGAACCTGTTAATGCTATTAAGTCTGATCTGGAAATTTTTGATTCAATTTGGATTTTGATCTATTACTCGATTTGCTGAATTGAACTTTGATTTTAATTTGTTGCTTGATTCCAGTTGAATATTTGTTTAATATTTGAGTTGAACTTGAATTGCTTGGAACAAGTTGCAAACTTGATCTCTCATTTTCTATTTTTCAGGTTTTGATCTTGAAACGCACATTCTTTTTTTAAGGTATGAAAAATGAAGATGAGAGAAAGAAAAAAAATGAAAACTATTTCCTCTTCTTTTTTCCTTTTTTTTTCAAAACATGTTGTTTAATTAATTTTTTTAATTGCTGCTTGTTATTTTGTTTTGTTACACTTGTATTTGCATGGTCTAAATTCTTTACACTTGTTAAAAATGAGTAACTTTATGTTTAATCCTCCACTTATTTTAACTTAAAAATTATGTTTTAACCTTGTTAAACTTTTATTTGTTATGAATTATGGTTTAAATCTCTTCTTTACATAAATTACTTAATTTTATATCTATAAAACTTTTAAAGAAAAAAAATTACACACTAATAAATAACCATATACAAATGCTAGTTGTCAATATATTTTTAAGATATATACATCTATCATTTGAATTTCAATACTCTTATCCAAATTCAAATTCACTTTAAAATTAAATTAAAAATTCAAATTGATATATACATATACTTAAACAAACACAAATTCAATTTGCATATAATAGTTCTATTTAAAATCTATATATATACAACACAATTACAAACATAAATATTTATTTGATCAGATTCATTTGTTTAATCTATAATTCATTATTTTTTACTGATTCAATCCAGTTAATTATCAGTTTACAAATTCCCAAAAACCCGGGTTATTACATTCCTCCCCCCTTTGAATCTTTTCGTCCTCGAAAAGGAACGAAGCCAGAATTTATTAAAATGCTTAAAATCGGGTAAATTTTCTTTGATCGTTTTTAAACGCTTCTTTAAAATCTATATAATATTGCCAAAATATCGTTTTATAAATCATTGTCTCAAACAGTCCATCTTTGTTCTCACAGAAATTCGGTCATACTTTGATCAGGCGTACGACTGAAAATCTATAAGTACTTAGCAAACCCGTTTTCAACACCCAGTGAAAATACTTGAAAAATAATTTTATTGAAAATATAGAAAACATTTTTGAAAATAGAGGAAAAAATATTTGGTGAGAATGCTCTGGAAATCATCACCCCCAACCATGGTCGTAGTTACATCCTGGGTTACGTTGCAGCAAAAGTCCATGTAACTATAGGCACTCTGTGCCCCTCTATTACTCCATGGAACCCACTACAGATCGCATTTACATTCCATGGTTACGTTGCCATCACAGCAAAAGTCCATGTAATTGTAGGCATCAGCGCCCTCGATTTTCGCTGCCAAAAATGAAACTTCTCCACTGCCATATAGGTCGCATTCTACCAATGTAAAATCAAATGCAGACTGTTGGCTCTCAGCAGCACACACGACTTTCGCTATGTTACCATAGGTCGCAGTCTACCGATATAAAATCAAACGTAAACTGTTGGCTCTTAGTGGCACACACGACTTTCGCTATGGTCTATAGTAGATCGCAGTGGCATTGAGTTACAATATCGTCACAGCATAACCCAAATGCCTCTATAGGCATCAGCGCCCTCGACTTTCGCTACACACTACACAAAATCCTCAGGAAGTAGTTTTGTCCGGACTCCCCACAGGATCAACTTTAGAGCCTTCCTCTCTTTGAGGCTCAAGGCAGTACCAACCTATGGCACTCCTGAGAAGTTCATTTCAAGGGAGCGCCTTTTTCTCCAGAGTCATTTTCAAAACACTTTATACTATACACATATAGTATCTTCCAAATCATACACCTAATATGAATCCCATATAAACCTCCTTTCTCAAAATCGATTATTCCAAAATCGATAACTCTCATAGTAAGCTTTTCCAAATTACCAAAATTAATTTTCCCAAAAATCAAAAGCATTTCCCAAATCCATAGGTTCCAAAAACTTTACCTCCAAAATCATTCTCATAAGATACTTTATATATATATATATATATATATATATATATAATCTTGAAAAATCTTTGGATCATTTCAAATTTGTATAAAACCCTTTTTATACTTCTAATATTTTCAAAACCCTTTTCTTCTGGCTATAGATCCAACAAGGGGAGTTTTATCATATATATAACAAAGATACATAACTTTGTTTATTCCAAATCAAATATTCAAATTTGTTTACTCTTTTTATAAAGATATTAAGCATATTACTTTCATTTCAAAAATCATTCTACAATTCTTATCCACAAATTTCAATATCAATATTATTCAAACCCGTACGATGTACATATACCATTCGTACACAATTTCAAATTTGATCGCTCACTCGATTATACAATTTCACTTTCGAACTAGTATCGCCCACCCGACTTCCTAGTGCGGACTCAGATATGGTCTCTTGATCAGAAACCGTCATTCTCCTTACATAGCCTAACTTTGATAGAGAATATCTAGAACCAATCAATAATCCATATCCAGGTTCGCCATCGAAAATTGAGTGAAAAACCCCAACTTGGATCGATAAACTATATCGAAATTCTGTGCTCGAATCTGGATCAAATCACTCTACGAATAGAATAATATACGTACATCCTACGTATTTATCTTTATTGATTATTAACCAAATCAATTTCCTTTCCTATTCACATTCACTTTAATTTCTATTTACCTATTCATAGTTGCTTCAATCCCATTTGGATTATCACCTCAATTCTTATCTCAATTGAGTATTTAATCTTAAACGGTTTGGACTCTGTTCCAACTTAAATTTAGAAAATAGCTTGGAAAGTTAAAAATAGGATAAGTAGTTGAAAAATAATTATTAGATGCAAAATAGCTGTAAAATAGTTAAGTAACTATAAAATAGTTGGAAAATAATCAAATAGTTATAGAAATTTTAAATAATTGCAAAATAGTTGTAAAATAGTAATTAGTTATAAAACAGTTGAAAAATTGTTAAATAGTTCCAAAAATAATTGTAAAACAATTATAAGATAGTTTTAGGTTTAAAAAGAAAACTTGTACAGTAAATAGTTTGGTAAATTAAATTTATATTAAAACAATTTATTTTGAATATAGTCCAGAGTCAAACTGTTCAGTTCCCAATTTCCATTTCCAATCAATTCAATTTAAATTTCGACTTCCATTTAAATTGACTCAATTCCAATTTAAATAACTTCAATTTCCATTGAAATTGATTTAAACCCAATTCAAGTTGAATTAATTCTCAATTTCTTTCCTAAATTCAAATCAAATTCCATTTGAATTTACTTATTCAACTTTAATCACAATTTCAATTAATTCAAATAAATTTCAAATTGAACCAATTTCAATTCATATCAATTACAATTTGAATTTATCCCAATTTCCATTTGAATTTAAACTCATTCAACTTCAATTTCATTTCAAATTAATCCAATTCAAATTTTTCGTTTGAATTTTTAAACTTATCCATCCTCAATCACAATTCCAATTAATTCAAATCAAATTCAATTTGAACTAATTCAATTCAAATTTCAAATTTAAACCATCACGAATTATATAAATTCGATTTAAATTTTAAATGTTGATTAAATCTTTAAATCAAATGAACTTATATCTTTAAACCATTTAATTCTGAATACAAATTCCATTTTTAACCTTTTTCAAAGTTCACATAATAATTAAAATTCTTTTTTTTTGAACAACTAAATCTTTGAAATTCAATTTATCATCAAATTTCAATTTTGAAACCAAACCTTTGAAGTTTTATTTTAAACATTCAAATCTTAAGTTCAAAGTGATCTTATATCCTTAATTTCAAATTAAAGTTTTATTTCCCATTTATTTCAATAATGGATATATTACCACTATCCATTTCTTCATTCATTTAAACAAATCCAATTTCAGCTTAAAGATTATTAATAACAACAGGATGGTATCATTCAAATTATTTTAAAACATCCATCCATTTCCAATTTCTAGATCTCAAATCCATTTTGAGATCACACAAATTCTCAATCCAAATTAACCATTTAATTTCCCAAGCTAAATCCCAATTCCATTTTGAAGTTTCTAATTCAGGTTGCTTGTTAACTTATTTAACTTTCCCAAAGTTAAATTCAAATTACTTAATCCAGCCAACCTTACCCAATTTGAATTCCCATTTTAAATTTTAAACTTCACATTAATAATCTTATAAGTTTAAAAACTTATCATCTTGGGTGTCACATCTCATTCCAAATTTTAAACTCAACATTTAGAGTTTATTTCAAATTATCTTTGATATTATGTATATCCCTCATATATACAAGGTTATTTCCTTTGCACACCAGGTTACACCTTAGAAATTTAAACTACTTTTGGTTTTCAATCGAAAACAATTTTCTTTAAGGCTTTCAAAAATTCTTATTTTAAAATAAGGTCACCTTCAAAATATTCTGAATAATATTTATTATTTCTCTTAACATTTGAAAATAATTTCAAATGTTTCTAGACTTAGAATTCAAAACTTCTCAACTTACATCCTTTCTAATTTACAAGTTATTCTCATCTAATGGTTACTTCCTTAAGACATTTATTTGTTTATTGGAAAACAATCATCCCATTTAAACACAATAACCATTCTATTTTCTGGTTTGAAACCAGTTTTAATTGATCTTATTTGTATAGTTCATTTTATCCAATCCTTAT
Organism: Allium cepa; assembly: GCA_030765085.1. NCBI lineage: Eukaryota > Viridiplantae > Streptophyta > Magnoliopsida > Asparagales > Amaryllidaceae > Allium > Allium cepa. The sequence continues at coordinate 103,577,145 of CM060940.1, forward strand.
TTGGATATGTATGTGTGTGTGTGTCTATATATATATATATATATATATATATATATATATATATAGACACACACACACATATTCTTATTTAATAACCAATTATTGCTTTATATATATAATATAAGCTTTTACAAAAATCCATTCGTTAAAACCATTTTTTAAAATCTTTATATAAGAAAATAACAAGTACGCTCTCATACACACACACACACACACACATACACACACTCAACTCATCCTAGGGTAACACTAACCCTATTCTTGATGAGCAAACCCACCAGAGCCAAGGTTCTCGTTTAACCTTCGCTCTGATACCAACTGTAGCAACCCAGAATTTTCAATCTAGAAAATTCCAGATAGTTAGGAAAAGAAGAAAAAAGAAAGAAGAAGAAACAGAAACAAGTCTCAGAAAACTCACATTCGCAGTGGATCAAAATATAACGTCACATAAATAATAGTTTTACAAAGAAGAACTGTATCAGTACACTTATATTTTTATACATCAGAGTTACAACCATTACACAACACTGGACAGTTTAAAACAACATGTCCTAGATATACAAGAACATATCACAGCGGAAACACTCAATACGTTCCTACCATCCAGCTCGTCTCCTGAGCCCCATAATGTCCTTACCTGAAAATCTGTAATACTCGGTCTGACCCGAGCATTACATCAAAGTAACACCTGGGTCAGGTTGGAAACCAGCATGAGTAAACCCATATAACATGAAAAACTAGGTTATGAAACCTATTTGCAAAACCAAGGTAACTCGTACCTTCTACGAGTTCTCAATTTATTTAAGTCAAACACTTATTTCCAACAATGTCTAGAGATCACTACTCTGTTTTAAATATTCATGATTCTTAACTTTTCATTCCAGCCTGTTTGATTACACACATCAACTTATAATGAACATGGAATTACAAATCGCAGTGGTTTCGGGTATTGCTGATACCCGATCCCGGTCTCATCGAAATCCAAACGTATCTTAAAGGCCAAGTTGTTTAAAAGTTTAAACAATTCAATTCAATTCAATTCAATTCAATTCAAATACTTCGAATTCACACAGCATTAACATAGATAAATATCCCACATTTATCATTGATATAACCAATATAATCTCATAGAATATCACAGCCTATCATCCAGTAGATATCATTCAATTCAGACATTCAACAAACAATCATAAGCAAGCATCTCATAATTAATTTAATTTCTCAAATTAAATTAATTCCTTAAGAGTTAATCACACAATCATGTTTATACAATCTTTAATTAGTTACAAACTTTTAATTAATTAATCACTTCTTGATCACTTTATCAATCAATCAATTAATCTCCAATCACAGATTAATTAGCCTTTAGTTATCAATTAATAAACCTTAATAATTAATTAATCTCCTTCAATACAAAGTAATTAATCCTTAATTACTTTATAACCAATTAATTAACCTATAATTAAATGATTAATTATCCATCAACTATTGATTAATAATCTTAATTATTAATCAATATTCCTTAACACAAATTAATTGATCCATAATTACTTTCATAATTAATCAATCATTAATTAACTAATCAATTATCTCTTAATTATTAATTAATAAGCCTAATTATTAATTAACAATTTAATTACAGATTAATTACTTCTTAATCACCAGTTGATTAACCCTTAATTAACAGTTAATCAATTCTTAATTATTATTTGATTAATCCTTAATCACAATTGATTAATCAACTAATCACCACTTAACAACTTCTTAATAAATCCTTAATTATAGATTAATTATCCTTTAATTATTAATTAATAAAAGTTAATTAGTAGTTAATAAAACTTAATTATAAAATTGATCACTTCTTAATTAATAGTTAAGAAATCTTTAATTACATAATTAACTACTCGTTAATCACTTAACTAATCAAACTTAATTACTAAATAAATTAATCTCTAATTATTAACTAATAATCTAACTAATGATCTTTAATTACAATTTAATTAACTTTCAATTAGTTAATTTGTAATCCTTAATCACTTATTAATCAAGTAAATTAATTACCCTTAATTAATTTCCTAATTAATTCACTATAATTAATTAAACTAATTAATTATACTTAATTTCCTTTAATTAATTTAATTAATATCAAGACATTAAATCCTTGATTAATATAAAACATTATCTTCTTAATGCCTTATTAACCTTATCATAATTACCCCATTTATCTTTAAAATTACTTTTACATAATTAAATCGTTAATTAAGTTTTAATATAAAATAATCATTTATCTTTAAAAATTAAAGTTATCAAAACATAACTTTAAATAGCTTAAACATTTATCAATTAATAGTTTTTAAAAACTATTTTCAATTTGAATTTAAAAACTGGTCTTTTTACATAAAACTTTAAAATTTCTTCATAACCCAATTTTAATTATCACTTTAAATTTATTAACAAAAATTTAAATTTAACAAACTTCAAACTTCTAAAATGTTTAAGAAAACATTTATTGTATAAAAAGTAATTTATAAAAAGGGGTTTAAACTAAATTTATTTTTAAAATTTCAAAAATCCTTGTTTTAAAAACTTTTTTTTTTAAATTACTAAATCACACTACGTCGGGTCAAACCCGAAGGCTACTCGGGTTTAAACCCGAGTTTCTACTCTTCCCCCCATTTTTTTTAAACACTTAGATAAAAAAATTAATTTAAAAAAAAACAATCAGGCAAACCACCCTCAAAATATTCGAGTTTTCACTCGAGTCTTCAACCCCATAACCCGACCCTGTCTTCGAGAAAACTCGCAACCAAAACATCGGATACGACCCCACCCTTGTGCACATGCACCAACGCTGTGGCTGCCTCTGACCATCGACAATCCCTCCGTCACATCACTCTACCATGCTACAACCCAAATCGAACACTCAAACATTTATACGAGCCTTGAATTGAAATCGAGCAACCCAGATGGATCGAAACCCAAACCGCCGTCAGGAAAAATTACTTGAGCCTTTGATTTTGATCACCGAAGGCATAATAACTCCGGCCATGCCTTGCCTTGCTTCCACACTGCCATTCCCCAAAGTTTCAAGCAACTCGCATCATCAGAGAAGATGCGACGACCCCAAACCCAATTTCAACAAAACTAGGGTTTAAAACCCTTTTTGATCTACCGCCGACGCCACAGAAGGTGATGAACCCTCCTAGCATTTTTGCCTAAACCCCCACTATCTCCTCCACCTCCGGGAACGTTCCCTAAAACCCTAAATTTTCTAGTCTCCAGAAATCACCCAAAGCCCATTTTCCAGACAATCCAAAAATTCACATTCATTTTAATGTTAAAAATTCTAATATTTGTCTTAAAAATCATAACTTTTAAAATTGATTCAAGTTATAGTCTTAAAACAGTAAATTAAGATGATTGATTTTACAAGTTTTAAGAATTTCTACTATATTTTTTCCAGATTTTAACATAGTTTAAATCTTATAATACTTGAATCTATATTTAACTCCTGGATTAGGCTTAAACTAAACTATATTGTTTAAATTTATCGGTCTAACAGAAAACACATGCAAAGATTTTGAACTTTGATCAAAATCCTATGCTCTGAACTAAGAACAGAGAAGTTATAATCAACAGATAAGCATACATCATATATACACGGAGACTTATTTACATGCATACATACAGAACAGTTATCATCACAGATTTCACATGCAATCGGATAATTATCTACTTAACCTTAATTTAAAAATGTTTACTCATCTTGATTTGAAAACAGAAGGCCTGTTAATTCTATTAAGTCTGATCTGGAAATTTCTTATTCAATCTGCATTTTGATATGTTACTCGATTTGCTGAATTGAACTTTGATTTTAATTGTTGATTGATTCTAGTTGAATCTTTGTTTAATATTTGAGTTAAACTTGAATTGCTTGGAACAAGTCGGAAACTTGATCTCTCATTTTCTATTTTCCAGGTTTTGATCTTGAAACACACATTCTTTTTTTTCTGATATGAAAAATGAAGATGAGAGAAAGAAAAAAAATGAAAACTGGTTCCTCTTCTTTTTTTTTCTTTTTTTCAAAATATGTTGTTTAATTAAAAAAAAAATTATTTCCACTTGTTATTTTGTTTTGTTACACTCGTATTTGCATGGTCTAAATTCTTTACACTTGTTAAAAATGAGTAACTTTATGTTTAAATCCTCCACTTATTTTAACTTAAAAATTATGTTTTAACCCCTTGTTAAACTTTTATTTATTTATCAATTATGGTTTAAATCTCTTCTTTTCATAAATTACTTAATTTTATATCTATAAAACTTTTAAAGAAAAAAATTTAAAACTTGATTACACACTAATAAATAACCATATACAAATACTGGTTGTAAAAATATTTTTAAGATATATACATCTATCATTTGAATTTCAATACTCTGATCCAAATTCAATTTAAGATTCAATTAAAAAATCAAATTGATATATACATATATTTAAACAAACACAAATTCAATTTGTATATAATAATTCTATTTAAAATATATATATATACACAACACAATTGCAAACATAAATATTTATTTGATCAGATTCATTTGTTTAATCTATAATTCAGTATTTTTTTACTGATTCAATCCAGTTAATTATCAGTTTACAGATGCCCAAAAACTCGGGTTATCACGGTTATATTGTGTTTCACTTGACATTTCACTTGAGTTGATTTACTTGCATAAGAAATTTTAATCATAACTCGAGCTTTTCGTGTTTTGCTTTATGCTTAGGTCAGACAGAATATCTCAGCATTTAATACTCACCTTTGGAGCTTGAAGCTTTTCTTGGAGGTCTATCTCTTATCTATTCAGCTTTGCAGCCATTTCCAGTTATTTATGTTCAGGCTTGTCATTTGCTTATATATTAGATTCCTTTGTATTTGGATTTCTGTTGTATTTTTCTTTAGACTGTGATGTTCTATAGCAGCTTCATGAACTACTATTTATCTATTCTGCTGCTTATTGTTACATTACTTTGTGTCTGTGATTGATTTATTTACTGTATATGCTAATTTTTGACAAATATAAACTAACAACCTATTATTTTTGAGCAATTTACGTCTGACATGTGTGGATGATTGTTGATTTGAATGGTTCGAAATGACAAGTCGTTACATGTGATATCAGAGCTCGAATTTAGGCAAAACTTAGCATATGGAGTAAAAGCTCATTAAAGATAGGGTAATAATACCCTAGAATGAGTAAATTAATTATAGTATCATCTTTGTTCGAGCTTGAAATTGTTCCTTAGGATCCTCTTGGGTTAGGGTTTTCTTTGAATTTTTGGAACCTCGCCTTTGTTCTAAAAATCAATTCTTGTCCTTTCTTGTTTGTGTTCTTCTTGATACTGGAACATCCCACAGCTTTCATTCTATTGATCTTTATAGTAAATTTGAAAGCATCTTGCAACCTCAATTGGATGTGTGACTAATCCCATCGGCGGTCCCACCAACCTTAGTGTGTTTTGTAAAGGGGTGAAACTCCTTTACAACAGATGTCGATTCACCAGACATTTCTATTTTTTGGGTTTTGATGCATTTGATACCTAAATTTAAGGTGATTGGTTAAAGCGTTATGATGCTGTTATTTCTTGCAAAGCCTAAACCATTTCTTTAATAGAAGACCAAGGTAATTCTCTTGTGATCGAATGTCGATTGCCTTAGGATTATACACACGGTTTTATCTTTTCGCTTGATTCTCAGCCTAATGGTTTTGACTCCACCCCTGTTGTCCAACCCTTTTCTGATGTCTTTGGTGAAGTCACTTCTCTTCCTTCTAAGCAGGAAATTGAAATCCTCATCGATCATATTCATGGAGCTCGATCTTGCTACCGGATTTCACCAGCTTCGTGTAGCTGAGGAGAGCATTGCCAAGACAGCTTTTTGAACAAAGAATAGTTTTTATGAATGGTTAATCATGCCTTTTGGATTAACCAATGCTCCCGCCTTCTTCGTTGATCTCATGAATCGTGTTTTCCGTGATGCTCTAAACAAGTTTCCTCTGGTTTCCATTGATAATATTCTCGTCTTTTCTAAGTTAGAGTAGGAGCATGAATCACATTTGGGCTACGTTCTGGAAACTCTTAGGAGTCATCAGTTGAAAGAAAATTTTTCTAAATGTCATTTCATGAGCGATGAAGTTTGAATCCTTGGGCACATTGTTTCTGGAAATGGAATCTCGGTTGACCTGGTTGAGGTCACTGGGATTAATACAAGTCTATCCATCTTTCCTCTTTTTTAATTTAATTATCTTATCTTCCTTTCGAGCCTATCTTCTTAATTAGAATTCTCTTTGATTAGGATCCCTCTAAATTTCAATCTCTATCAGTGTTCGAATCCATTCTTGAATCAACCGGTGAGGGAGTGTATTTGTAACTAATATAAAAATATTTTATATTGTGTTGTTTGAGTTGCTAAGTTTAAATTTTAGTTTACGATCTATTCGTCTGGGTAACGCTATCGATAGGAATTCCAAAACACTTGAATAGAGTGAACTGACAAAATATTGTTGTCGAAATTGGTAAATGAAATAATTTTACGTATGATTATATTTTATATATAAAAGTATAATTTTCTGAAATTAGATATTTAGATGAATTGGTTGTTAGAAATGATAGTACTATATTATCATTTATTTCTTTGTCAATATTCTTAATGTGACGACGCGACTTTTCGACGCTCGAAAACCGACATCAATACGTCCTTTATAATGATTCAAAATCCCAAATTAAACCATTTTATAATTTCCCAACTATTTATTCCAAAAATCACACTTTGGTTATATTTCACTAAAAATCATAATTTTTAATAACATAAAAATTTATAACGCTTTAATTATTTAAAATGAATCAATTCAAAATTTTAATAAAACGTACACTATCAAAAATCACTTTAAAAATCCCTTAAACATCAAAATCATTATTTTTAAACTTCAAAAATGGATCCGATGATGCAACACACCAAATAGTCAAACACGACATCCAAATATCATATATCGATATGATAATCAACAAATATCATAATATCTGTAAATAAATCAATACAGTCGAGGAATCCAGTTGGATCCCTCCAACCTGTTTCCCTACATCCAAAGATGTTATCACAATACCAATTTCGTTCCAGTATGGAATTATCGCGGTATATGGGATTTATAAAATATTATCCGCTTAATAGACGGCGAATAGGGTCTCATCCGCTATATAATGCGGGAAATCAACTCCAAGTACATAAATAATACCAATTTCACTGTACTGTGAAATATTCGTGGTATTGTTTTTAATAAATAACATCCGCTTACTAACGGCGCATAATGTCTATTTTAACAATCAATAGATAACAATCATCATTCAAACATACAATCAAAAATTTTAAATCTAACTATTTAAAATTTAAATCGAAACTATTCGATTGAGTGAGAAGTTCTCACCTTGCTTTGAATTCAGTTTTCGCGTTTTATTTCGAATAAAATTAAACGAGCGTTTAATTTTACCCGAAATTCTCACTATCTCCAAACGACTCCAATCCAATTCCATAGCATAGTGCTCGTCCATACGATTCCAACGCAACTTGTTTCGTGCGTTTTCGACCTCGCATCAAAAAGTTATGATATTTTAAAGATTATACAAATTTTAATTATAATTAATTTACAATTAATTTCAAAATTATAGCCTAACTAATCTCTGCCGTTGATCCCATCATCACGTAAATCACGGCCGCCCATTCCTTTATCTTCCCCACGTTCGTTCCAGGTTTTGTACGCAACAAACAACCCATTTTTGGCCGCCTAGGGTTGAATTTGCGACCCACACGATGCACGAAAACACGATCAAAGACTCTCGGCGCGTGCGCCTACCCTAGCACCACCCACGGCCAGAGGAGCTCGAAGCTCGGTCGAGCTATTATCTCGAAAAACATGGCCGAAAATTGCGACATTGAACTCAAATTCCCATCGATTCGTAGCTCCATTCTCGATCTCCACCGTTGGATGTAAAGCTCTCGACGAGCTCTCGATCTTTGTAGTTGAAAGTTTCCTCTAAATGTTTGTGGACTTGAAGAGATCAAGGGGAGAAGACGATGATTTTTTGGCCATTGGTAACCCTAGTGGCAGCTGGCTATTAGGTTTAGGGTTTTGATGTAAATGATGAGATGAGGGGTCCTTTTATAGAAAAATTCCAATTTACTATTGACCGAAAATTTTCCAAACTCCAAACGAAGCGTGCTGGTTGGCGTTCCTAAGGTTTACCCCGCGTTACGAACTCAATGGAACGTGTTTCGGGAGCTAATTCGATCATCTGTGCGAGTTATGGCAATAAACGATCGATTTAAAATTAAATCGGTAAATTAAATTTCTAGGCGTTTTAGCTTGCACCGGACAAACGGTAAATCCGATTGACACGAAATTTGAAACCTTACAATAATATCACATTACGGATCCGATGAAACTGGTTTCGTCAAAATCCGAGACTGTTTGAAAAATGACTATTTTAACTTAATATTAAAACAATTTCGATGCGTTTCGAGCTGCCACGGTCAAACGAAAACTCCGATTGCTACGAAAATTGAAATCCGATAATAACAAACTATTACGGATACAATGGATCAAGTTTCGTCCAATTCTGAGACTGTTCGAAAATTGGCTATTTTTCAGTCGATAATTAAATATTAAAATATTCAATTTTCACAAATAAACTTTTAATTCAATTTTAAAAGTTCTATAACATCTCTATAACTTCAATATGATTAAATAAAATTTTACAAATCATTTTTAATCATATTTAACCCAATTTTCAATTATTTCTGTAATTTCAACTATTAAATTATCGATTTAATTATCCAATTAAATCTAATTATTCGAAATAAAATTATTCGACTTATAAATTTCACTTATTAATATTTAAAATTAATTAAATATATGAATTTTAATTTACAAAAATTCTGGGTCGTTACATACTTCTCCCCTTAAAAGAATTTCGTCCTCGAAATTAACAAGTAAGAAAAGTTACAGAATCTATTAACTTTCCAAAACAAACCATTCCAATTGGATTTTTCAAATGTCTTAAGTGTTTAATTTTCCCAAAAGTCATAGTTAAACTCCTTATAATAACTTTACTAAGTTTCCAAATCATACTTAGTTATTCTTTTCAACATCAACTATATTGTTTAACTTTCGATTCCAAATCAGAATTACAGTTTTCACAAATTTTCCCAATTTTCTCAAAAAATTTCTAACGCCTTAAATTTTCGAAAAAATTCGCCAGAGTCTCCTTTGCGCGGCTCGATCGGGAAAAAAAATGACAGTATATTTATCACAAATATACATCTCATTAAGTGATGAGGCATCCCGTAGGGAAAAAAGTGTAAAAGTACGATATTTAATCCGAGATATGTACCTTATATTTTATTAACGAGCGTATACGGCTAATATAGCGCGAAAGCGAGCTCCAAATGCGAAGCAAACACGATCCGCACCTACTAAACACTCAACAAACAAATGAGAAACATGTATATAGACAATAGTATCGATATGCAACATATAGCAACATAACAACTATATATGCCAACATAGCAAATGCGGTAAAAGCAATATATTCAACCATCAACCAACTATCATCCATCTAGCATTCAACTAACATCCATAACCAATAAATATTCATTCATATTCTCATTAATATTCAATGAAATGGTTTTCAATTTGATCATATTTGATTTGTTAACATTGGATGTTTTATCAACATTCCTTTATTCATTTCCAATTAGTTAATATTCACTAATTTAGATTTACATTAGTTCACTTCCAATTTGAATCAAATTAAATTTTATTTAAATTCATTTACTTTACTTTCAATTTGAAATCAATTACTTAACTTCAAATTTATCAATTCAACTTCATTAACACTTAATGAATTTATATACAATCAATTAACAATCAAATAACAACCAATGTACATTCAACAAAACTAAATTTATTTAATTTACTTTCAATTGATTTATATTAAATTGATTTTCATTCAATTATTCAACTTCCAGTTACATTGGCTCTTAATGAATTAACACTTATATTATTGTTTTATTTCAATTTATTTACATCTAATTAATTAACATTCTATTTGTTTTACCTCACTAGCTTTGTTCATTATCTCTTTTTGTTTATTGATTTCTACAATCAAGACGCAAAAGTCTTTTACCAAAATTTTCGACTTACAAAACTCAGATTTAAACTTGAAATTCTTCATGTTAGAGATTTTCATATCGTATCTTTTTCAAAGCTGTGGACCTTCAAGATATTTTAAAGATCTTCTTCCTTAGTTCATTTGGTTGGAATTATGTAATTCTAATTTCAGATTATTGATTTTCTATCTAAAGTTTTGAAAATACTTGCTAACTCGAAGTTTAACAAGTCTATTGTCGTTCTCACAGACATTAGACATACGCTGGCCAGGCGCAGGACTAAAAATCTCCAAGTACTAAATATACTTGCTTCAACTCCCAGTGAAAATACTTTTAAAAATTCTTTTAAAAATGGATATGGAAAGCACGTTCCCTCATGGATCACAGTTTTACCCAACGGTTACGCTACTATCCCGGTAGAATCGCTTGTAATCTGTAGATTTCACATCTCTTGAATTTCGCCATGATTATTGCCATAGATCGCAGTTCACACGGCGGTTTTGCTACTATCCCAGTAGAATCGCTTGTGACTGTAGGCATCTCGCCCCTCAAATTACGCTTTGGCCTCTAGATCGCAGTTTACACGGCGGTTGCGCCACTATCCCAATGGAATCGCTTGTAACTGTAGGCATCACGCCCTACGAATTACGCTAGCATACATCATCATCAATTCACATGATCCCATCACGATGATCCATCATGAGGGATTCTAATCCAAATGGACACTCCAACTTATGGAAATTCTACGTAGCTACGAATTTCAAATGGACACTCATACCGAGTTCCAACACCTTCACAAATTATAAATGGAAGGTACTTGTCCATATCCTCAGTTTAGAAAACATAATGTCATATACATATAGTACTTCATTTCATATTTCGTACATATCATACCTATGTAAACTTACATAGGATTTTCATAATAATGACTTTCCAAACTGATGGTTTTCGAATTATTACATTCACATATATAAGTTCTGAAAACCACAATATCTCATACCCATAAAAAATAGAGGATTTCTAAATTTTCCATCTCGTTACCGATTTAAAATTTTCCTCTAAATCGATTTGAAAATTTAAGGTTATCTCAAACCCAATTCACATTCATAATCCAATTCATTGACTTCACATTCGATTTGGATTTCACTCAACACATAATTGATGTCTATCGATATATAACCTCTAAGCTCGTACGTCTCAGAGAAGGGTGTATATAGCTAAGAGAATAAATTCTCCGCCACCACAGATATATATTTAATAGAGATCAATTGCTATGTCATCAATTCACAATGTTAGACATACAATCCAAATCGACTATCCGAAACTCAAAGCTCAACTTATATTGTTTTTGGTGTCGAAGTTAAACTCAATTTAACTCAAGATTCAATCTTTCTGGAAAAAAAAATCAAGTCGAACTAATTGTTCAAATTTCTCATAAATATCTTTACAAGATATATATAATTTTCTACACTTCACCATTTGAAACAAATTTCAAATATTCTCTTTTCAATTTTAAAGAAAATTTTATTTAACCTTTAGCAAGTCAAATTTATTATCTCATATCACCATCAAATTCGGATTTTGTTTTGCTTAACAAATTGTTTAACCATTTTAATAATTGGTTTCACTTTCATCTTCTCATTTCATAAGTTATACAACTTATATTCAACAATTACCACTTGGATTTTTATTGATTTACTTATACTTACTTTAATTTAACTCCATCCTTTAGGTTAAATTTTTTCTATCAAAATTCAAATTGTATAAGTTATCAACTCATTTATCATTCCCATAAAAATTTAAATAGGATTCCAGAGTCTTTTCAACCTTTCAAAACCATTTTTGAAACCAATTCAATTATCCTTTGAATTTCAAAACCCAACTCAAATTTTCCAAACTACTTCATTTAAAATAATTTGGCAGCAATCCCTCTTTTGGAAACCCGAAAATGAACACTGCTGATGTCATGATCATCATTGGAATTATTTTCCAGCGATCGAAAAGAGTTTAGAGCTTTAATTTCTCCAAAACATTTTATTTTCAGATTATAAATTACATTTATAAGTCTTTTACTTATATAATTTCACTTCTTATATATAAGATTATTTCACAATTGTAAATCATTTTAATTATAACTTCATACTTATAATTCTTTCGCTTATACAATTCATTCTTTTACAGCTGTCGTTTTTATTTAACTTATTCAACAACCAAACAATCAATTCATATACACTTTAATAATTCTGAAAAATTATTCCTTTATATATAAAATATAATAGAGGTAAAATTATTTCATTTACCCAAATTAAATAATACTATGTCGACATGCCTCGTTTAAGTGTTTAGAAATCCCTATTGATAATATGGCGTCCCATCTACCGACCAGAATTCACAAACAACTCAACAGATAAGCAAACACAATATAAAACATTTTATATTCACTAACAAATACGCGCTCGTATCTATTATTACACTCAAACTCATTCTAGAGTACTGCTGACTCTATCTCTAATGAGCAATACCCAACAGAGCTAAGGTTGTCGCTTAACCATATGCTCTAATACCAAATGTGACGACGCGACTTTTCGACGCTCGAAAACCGACATCAATACGTCCTTTATAATGATTCAAAATCCCAAATTAAACCATTTTATAATTTCTTAGCTATTTATTCCAAAAATCACACTTTGGTTATATTTCACCAAAAATCATAATTTTTAATAACATAAAAATTTATAATGCTTTAATTATTTAAAATGAATCAATTCAAAATTTTAATAAAACGCATACTTTCAAAAATCACTTTAAAAATCCCTTAAACATCAAAATCATTATTTTTAAACTTCAAAAATGGATCCGATGATGCAACACACCAAATAGTCAAACACGACATCCAAATATCATATATCGATATGATAATCAACAAATATCACAATATCTGTAAATAAATCAATACAGTCGAGGAATCCAGTTGGATCCCTCCAACCTGTTTCCCTGCATCCAAAGATGTTAGCACAATACCAATTCCTTTCCAGTATGGAATTATCGCGGTATATGGGATTTATAAAATATTATCCGCTTAACAGACGGCGCAATAGGGTCTCATCCGCTATATATTGCGGGAAATCAACTCCAAGTACATAAATAATACCAATTTCACTGTACTGTGAAATATTCGCGGTATATGTTTTTAATAAATAACATCCGCTTACTAACGGCGCATAATATCTATTTTAACAATCAATAGATAACAATCATCATTCAAACATACAATCAAAAAATTTAAATCTAACTATTTAAAATTTAAATCGAAACTATTCGATTGAGTGAGAAGTTCACACCTTGCTTTGAATTCGGTTTTCGCGTTTTATTTCGAATAAAATTAAACGAGCGTTTAATTTTACCCGAAATTCTCACTAGCTCCAAATGACTCCAATCCAATTCCATAGCATAGTGCTCGTCCATACGATTCCAACGCAACTTGTTTCGTGCGTTTTTGACCTCGCATCAAAAGTTATGATATTTTAAAGATTATACAAATTTTAATTATAATTAATTTACAATTAATTTCAAAATTATAACCTAACTAATCTCTGCCGTTGATCCCATCATCACGTAAATCACAGCCGCCCATTCCTTTATCTTCCCCCACGTTCGTTCCAGGTTTTGCATGCAACAAACAACCCATTTTTGGCCGCCTAGGGTTGAATTTTGCGACCCACACGATGCACGAAAACACGATCAGAGACTCTCGACGCGTGCGCCTACCCTAGCACCACCCATGACCAGAGGAGCTCGAAGCTCGGTCGAGCTATTATCTCGAAAAACATGGCCGAAACATGCGTCATTGAACTCAAATTCCCATCGATTCGTAGCTCCATTCTCGATCTCCACCATTGGATGTAAAGCTCTCGACGAGCTCTCTATCTTTGTAGTTGAAAGTTTCCTCTAAATGTTTGTGGATTTGAAGAGATCAAGGGGAGAAGATGATGATTTTCTGGCCGTTGGTAACACTAGTTGCGGCTGGCTATTAGGTTTAGGGTTTTGATGTAAATGATGAGACGAGGGGTCCTTTTATAGAAAAATTCCAATTTACTATTCACCGAAAAATTTTCGAACTCCAAACGAAGCGTGCCGGTTGGCATTCCTAAGGTTTACCTCGCATTCCGAACACAATGGAACGTGTTTCGGGAGCTAATTCGATCATCTGTGCGAGTTACGGCAATAAACGATCGATTTAAAATTAAATTGGTAAATTAAATTTCTAGGTGTTTTAGCTTGCACCGGACAAACGGTAAATTCGATTGACACGAAATTTGAATCCTTACAATAATATCACATTACGGATCCGATGAAACTAGTTTCGTCGAAATCTGAGACTGTTTGAAAAATGACTATTTTAACTCGTCAATTTAATATTAAAACAATTTCGATGCGTTTCGAGCTGCCACGGTCAAATGAAAACTCTGATTGCAACGAAAATTGACATCCAATAATAACAAACTATTACGGATCTAATGGAACTAGTTTCGTCCAATTCTGAGACTGTTCGAAAATTGGCTATTTTTCAGTCAATAATTAAATATTAAAATATTCAATTTTCACAAATAAACTTTTAATTCAATTTTAAAAGTTCTATAACATCTCTATAACTTCAATATGATTAAATAAAATTTTACAAATCATTTTTAATCATATTTAACCCAATTTTCAATTATTTCTATAATTTCAACTATTAAATTATCGATTTAATTATCCAATTAAATCTAATTATTCGAAATGAAATTATTCGACTTATAAATTTCACTTATTAATATTTAAAATTAATTAAATATACGAATTTTAATTTACAGAAATTCTGGGTCGTTACACCTAAACCATTAACTATTATTATATGTTATAAGGAGATGAAATTTTATAAAAAAATATGGTTTATAAATCTAATTCGCAAATGGAATGAATTTAAATTAGGAATTTTTGAATTAAATTTCCGGTGCTTTTCAAAAATTTGATTTTCAAACTTTGAAAAATATATTATCTGAAAGTGTTCTCAAATGGAAATTGTTTACAAAGAATTCTAAAAGTAGTAAGTCGTTACTCTCCTCTTTTGTTGCTAGAGAAAAATTTGATGATGACTACAACATCATTTTTGAGTCTCAAAGTGGGAAGGCCACTTAATAGCTTTGCTACACTTTTGTTTTGGAAAATAGATTTGATTTTAATATCTTGAGTATGATTTGATGCATAATATATATATATATATATATATGTATGTATGTATGTATTTATTTATAATGGCTTGATGTGAAACCGAAAATTTAACTTTTAAGTTTTATGTTAAGTGATGGTTTTCAATTATTGAAATGAAGCAATTTTTTTGAATAATTGGAGTGTTTAAATAAGAAATGGAATTGAAACAACTTGAAACAGTTGAATTAGGATAAAATTTATTTGTATAATACTCAATTGCATTCTAAAACATATATAACTTACTTGAAATATTCAAAATTTAAAATGTAATGTGAATATTCGAAGGTTATACAAGAGAAAACTTAAGTAACAAAAAATGTTCGAACTAAATGTTGCTTAACAAAAATGTTGTAAATTAAAGTTAAATTTGTATAGCGCTCAATTGCACTCAAAACATTAATAAAGCTTACCTGGAAAAAGTTTGGATATAATAGAATATGTAATAGAATAATATAAAATATAAATTTAAGTGATAAGATGTCCAAAATGAAATTTATATGGTTTTAAATTAATTACTGTACCTAGTACTGTGTATTTCAAATCTATCTTTCCTTTTTGTTGCTTCTATTCTTCAATCTCGTTACTTTCGGGGACGAAAAGTTTTGAGTGGGAGAGAGTGTAACGACCTGGAAATTTTAACGATTTTAAATAACGTAATTAACTAAATTTTTCATGAATATTAAACAATAAAATTTTGCAATGAAAAATTGATATTTGATTTGCATCTATTTGAGTATAGCTAGTGGTAGATTTTCATTGGACAATATTCAAGTTTGTTCTGTTGTGAAGTTTCAATTTAAATTTAAACTAGTTAAATTTGGTGGAAATTAAATATTTTTGAAATCTGAATATTTTTACATACTAAAAATGTAAACCATTTTCTAAGTGAGACGTCGTATTTTGTTTCGCCAAATTTGGTCTGTTCTAGCTCCGTTTATCTTATTTTCGGCGTTTTAACAGCAGTTTTGGCAGCGAAAAATCGAGTTTTAATAGGATAGTGGTGTCTCTCAAATTTGTGTACCGTTCTGTTCATCTTGTCATGCTGATCTCCGTGGTATATACATTCCTGTAATTCGACATCGTACGTGGCAAAATCGATGAAACGATTAGCCGTATCGGTTCCGTATTTGGGCCTTTCGGGTTTCTATGACCTTTCATTTATCCATCGTGTAAACGAATAGCCATCGGCTATTAATATTTTATGAAATCCAATCTTTGACTCTTGACATTCCTATTATTTCCATATATATATATATATATATATATATATATATATATATATCCTAGTTCGTCTTAACTGCCACTTTCTCTTCATTCTCTTTTGTATCTTCATTTGCTTTCGAAAAGAAAGAAAATAATAAAAGAAAAAGGTTAGTTTTATATGTTTGCTTTATGAATCCTACTCTTGTTCTCCTTCCGGTTTGAATTGTCTTTGCTGTAACCCATTCCCTACCTTTCTAATCTTCACGCACCATCATCTCCTTCATCGACCACCACAGCAGCATCCACAAACAGCCCAAAGCTTCCTTCCTTTGCCAACCTAAACCCCATGCCTCCGGCCTCAAATCCTTCCTTCGAGCATAGATCCACAACCTCGCTCCACCGCAAGTTCTCCCTCCAATCCAACAACCCATCAACATACAGCCTTGCGACCGTCCATTTCTGCCGACTTCAGTACAGCCTACAACCTCCACTGGTGCAGCTCGCCCGCCACCCGCCTCCAACGTCGGCCGCATCCCTCCTCCGCCTCTCTGAGCAGCAGCCTACTACAGCCGAACTCGACCATTCCCCTTCGCAAATCCTTCCTAAGCCACCACGACCACAACCCAATAGCCTGCCTCCTGTCCCCCTCCTAGCAACACGCCAGGGCCCACCTTTACCTAAGCAGCCTCATCAAGCAACTGCCACACAAACCACAGCCACCCCAAGCACCATCTCCCTCACCCAGTAGCAGGTCAGCTACCACCCGAACTTGGGAACCACCACGCCACCACTGTCAGCCACGCCTTGCACTGCGCCATTGACCTTGCTGCCTAGCTGAGCTCCGTAAACCCTCTCCTTGCTTCATAAGCTTTCTTGCTTCTCCATTGAAAAAATATATATATATATAAGCTTATATATGATGCATATGTGTTATATTATATATATTGCATATATATATTTTCTTTTCTCAACCCAAGCTAATATATAGCTTACTTATATATTTGTTTTTGCTTGAATTCAAGACATCTACTCACCACTATGCAAAATTTGTCACAGCGGCTATTGTTTTTTTTCATGTGCGTGTCTGTGTCTGTATTCGTGTAGGCATCGTGTTTATTTCAATTGTTCTCTAGTCTCAAAAGGTGAGCAATCACTCACGATTAACATTCATATGCTTAGTAAATTGATTACACATGAGATGATGATTGAAAAGTATTGTTAATTTGAATTGTTCGTTATTAAATTGTTAAATATGACATGCTAATATTTTAATTATTCACTTATGTAAATTGACACCATAACATGTTGAATAACTATTAAATGTAAATTGTTAATGATTATATACGGTTGTAATTGATATGTTATGTTATTTTATTTATTTGTTCTCACTCTGCAAGTTCCCTTAGTTTTAGAAAATCACTTTGGACTGAAATGATACATATGCAAACAATCTTATTCATTTGGGAAATCATTATGGGTTAAAATGATAAACCCAAGCGATTTTATTGATTTTGAAATTTTGGGATTGCAGGTTGAAATGATATATATCCGTAAATATTAAATTATTGCGGATTGGAATGATAAATATCGATCACTTGACCATAGGATATAAAATTGTATATGGACATCATTGTTCTATTTTGAAAAATGATTTCCATAGTTTTGAAAGGAAATAGATTGGTTTTGATAAATATTGATTTTTAAATATAATATAAAGATCTTATTTTAAAATATGTGTAAAATTTAGATTTTTAAATTATATGTATGAAAATTTTAAATTTAGGAGTTAAGTTTTGAAAAATGTAAATTTTAGGATTTTTCTTCTAAAATTTATTATTTTTAAATATATAAAATATAGTTTAACATAAAATAATATAGATGTTATAAAATCAGATTTAATTTAATAAAATTTAATATAATAAAATTTAATTTAATAGAATTTAATTGGATAGGTATATATATTGTATTAAAAATATTTATTAAAAATTTATATTAATATTTTGAAAATAGATTTTGTAATGACTTTAATAAAATAGAGGTAAAGAAGATAGATTAAGTTAATTCGTAATTTAATTTGTTTGTGAATTGAATATAAATGAGAATTAATTGGAAATTTATTGATTTTGAGATTTTGAAAGGTATGATTTTATAACTTGATTTGATTAAAAGTGATTAAATGAATATTTTTAAATTTGAATAAAATTGAATATTTAATTTTGATTTAAATTTGTAATTTTATTTAATTGCTTATAAAAAGTGGTTAGGTGAATATTTTAGAATTACATATAATTGCAGTTAGATATTTAATTATTGATTTTATTTAAATTTGTAATTTGAGATTTTATTTAAATGTTACTAAAAATGATTAAGTGAATATTTTCAAATTTAAATAAAATTGAAGTTGAATTTTGAAATATAAATGCAATTTATCAAATTGAGTTATTGTAAATTGTTTGAATATTTAAACTTTGAAACTTATTGAATTGGAAGTGGTTCAAATCTGTAGTTCAAACCTGGATTTGAAATCAATATGAAATAAAATTGTTTTAATAAGAATTTGAATTGAACCTTTAACCTTTCTAATTGAAATTGTTGAGCTGAGAATGATTTAAACTGAATTTTGGAACTAAAGTTGATTTGAATTGATTTGTGAAATGGGAAGAAACAATTCTGATTTGAAACTATTTCGATATAATGTCTTTAAAATATATAAACTATTTTTATATATGTTAATATTAATTTATAAAGAATTTTAAATATATATATATATTTCAATATACGAACTATTTTTAATAAATAAACTATTTTAAATATAAACTACTTTCAATATTCAAACCGTTTAAGTTGGAACTATTATGATTTAGATCTAATGGATCTAAAAGCGAATACTTTGGTATGATGGTTTAACCTATTTTGTGGTTACGATTTTGGAAATGAATATGATTTAAGTGAATAATGATTTCACAAGTAAATATGATTTCGAAAGTGACGTGACTTGAAATGAATATGAAATTTTAATATGAAGTATGAACTGTTTCAAATGAAAAATGACCACGGTGTGAAATAAGCGTATGGTCGTTAAAGAGACTGGGATCAGATATTGTCATGCTCTCTGCCAATACCGAAAACCACTTTAACAACTATGCACGTGGTGGAGAATACAGAATGAAGTAGGATGGTTTGGCAATGTCATTATAAGGTATAAACGCAGTCCTGACTCCACGAGTCAGCTTGATGTGACTGAAACAGGAGCCACATCGGGTCAAGTGAGGTCGCACCTTCGATCGAACATGCTTCTTCGATACCATTCTATTACTTTATGATTTGAATGGGTGCACCTTTTGATTATGGGAGTGTGTTTTGAGGTGGACGATAGTAGAAGCTATGTGTTACCACCAGTCCGGATTTGCAAAATGGTAGTATCCTACCCTAGGTATTGCCTCGCATGCCTTGTCACCTGCCTTATCGCACCCATTATGATTTTGGTTTGTGTCATACCTATAGAGTGCTCCCTGATAGCCCACCGGTTTAGTAGAGTTTACAGTACTGTATAAACTACGGAATTTATATAAAATTTGTTAAGGAGGATATGGGTAACGCCTTAATGCTATTTTAATATTTTACTTTACTTTAGAAATTATCTATATAGCATATTGTGCTATATATGTAGATAGTTCCAAGGATCCTTAAAGGATGGAATCCCAAACATCCTTTAAGTTATATTGTATTCCACTTGAGTTGATTTACGTGCATCAGAAATGTTAATTCTGACTCGAGTGTTTAGTGTTTTGCTTTATGCTCAGGTCAAACTGAGCGTCCCAACATTTAAGACTCAACTTTGGAGCTTGGAGCTTTGCTTGGAGATCTATCTCTTATCTATTCAGCTTTGTAGTTATTTCCATTTATTTCCAGTTATTTATGTTCAGGCTTGTTATTTTCTCATGTATTAGAGATTCCTTTGCATTTGGATTTCTATTGTATTTTGCTTTAGATTCTGATATTCTATTGTAGTTTCATGAACAACTATTTATTTATTCCGATGCTTATTGTTATATTACTCTGTGTCTATGATTCTGTGATTGATCTATTTACTGTATATGCTAAGTTTTACCAAATATAAATTAATAGTCTATTGTTCTGAGCAATTCAAGTCTGACATGTGTGGATGATTGTCGATCTGAATGGTTCGAAAAGACGGGTCATTACAAATTGTATACATAGTAGATGCAAATCCCAACATCTATATACATACACATTAACTATGTACACTTTGCTATGTTTCTCATTACACATTATACATACATGCATGCATATATATTGATATACTCAATACATCTAGATGTTAAATTGATTAATATATATTAATTAATTAAATCAAGAAAATGTAATAAAATACGATTTTCTTTAAAACTCCTAGATTGGATCTTGTGTAAATATTAGACTTCATAAGCCCACTAAGATCTAATTAGGATCAAAATTTTGGAATTCACCCATTCACTCGCTATAAATCATGCCAGTTCCAACAATAGTATTAAAATCCAAATGGTTTATGCACGACATTTAGGGCTAATTAACTAAACTTACTTATCTGATAAGTGTCTAGAAAAGAAATTTCTAGGCTTGTGATTAAATAGCCAAGTAAACTACCGACCTTACCCTATAGGTGGAATAAGTCCAAAAGGTAGGCCCAAATGCAAGACCTAAAGTTACGTGGACCTTCGGCAAATTTTGAAATTAAAATTTGGAAATTTGGAAATGTATTTTAAACATAAATGTTAAATTTCAAAATATATTTGAAAATATATAT
Source organism: Allium cepa (assembly GCA_030765085.1). NCBI lineage: Eukaryota > Viridiplantae > Streptophyta > Magnoliopsida > Asparagales > Amaryllidaceae > Allium > Allium cepa. Next base: position 103,598,622 of record CM060940.1, read on the forward strand.
AAAATTTGAAATATAAAATGAAAATTTATAAAATATATTTAATTTTTTCAAAAAAGTTTCAAAAATAAAATAATTAGTTTTAAATTTTAATATACATATTTAATTAATTTGATTAGTTAAATGAAATTAAATAATCAACTAAAAGGTTAATTAAACAAACAAACACACATACATATAATATACCTATGTAACTATACTTGTTATAGTTATATATTTATCTTAAAATTGTTTAAGATGAACTATATTAAAATTTTAAATTAATTTGAATATTAAATTAAATAATATAAATGATTTTATTAAGTAAAATTAATTGCCTAAATTGTAGACGTATGTTGATCTGTATATATTGACAAACTATAAATGTTATAGTTAATTATTTATCTTAAATAATTTAAGATGAATAATATAAATTTTTCATAAATTTTATACAAATTAGATTAATTAAATATGATTTAATTTATAAAAATAAAATTAATCATGTATGATTTAAGTAATAAAAATTAATTAAACATGATTGATTAATAAGATATATATATATATATATATATATATATATTAGATAAATTAATTAAATTATAGTAGTTATAAACAAATCAAACTTATATAACTATATATGTATAAAACAACATGATACTTAGGTCATTGCGAAACGGTAGGTAGACCCAACACTTAAGTATTTCTTATGTATTTGTTCAGCAAACACAAGGTACATGTATTATACTTAGGTCATTGCGAAATGGTAGGTAAGAGTGAATATTCCCTCTCGATTTGTTATGAAAACTCAAGATCAAAGTGGAGATCAAGGAAAAGACCACTGTTAGGAGTTGTATGTGAGTTTTATTGAACCATAGTTTACATTTCAGAGGATCGTAAAATATTATTATTTAATTCAAATGAGGTTTATGACTCTAAAATTTTTGGAGATGACTACTAGGGAAATTTTCGATCTGTAGAATTTTTATCAAACATTTTAGACCCATAAATTCTTGTAAGGCTTATAACTTTTGATAGGGATCGAATTATGGTCTGAAGCATCTTCCATTAGATCAGGCTTATGGTTTCTCCTTCCGTAATCTGGTCATAATAGAAAAGCGGACTTACCGTTTATGAGATATGGTCATTTTAATTCTGTTTTCTCCTAAACAGATTAATGGGTAATAAGAGGTATTTAGGGGATAAGCCTAGGCCTAACTCGGGATTTGTGTTAATATGGGCTAAAGCAACGCCCCCTAAATCATTTATCTTCTTCCCAAATTAGAACAAAACCTCCATTAACCATAATTTCATCAAAAAGCTTCTCGTTTTCTTACTAATCTTGGACTAAACCATCATTAGAAGGGTAAATAGAAAAAGCGATTGTAGTTCTATAATTTTTGTTGCCTTGGGATCGGAATTGCTGCTATTCATTTCAGATTTGAGGGGAAATGTTGGTATTTTAGGCATTGGATGAGTGATTCTTGAACTCTTATTACTCAATGCTTATCCATAGAGTTAAAATAGGCGTTTTTACATGATTTTGATCGTAAAAGTTTTTCTAACTTTAATTACATCTTAAAAATGATTATGGCCAAAACTAAAAAGATCAGATTTGATTTTAAAATGTTTTACAACCTTTTTTGGACCATATTGTCATATTGGTAAAAGTTATATCTAGACTAGGATTTGCTTGGTGATCTTATTTGAATTACTGAGTAGGCATTACGCACTTGTTACACAACAACCCCTTAGAGGAAGGGCTAAGCAAGGGGATCAATGAGTAGGGAAAATGGAAGTTTGGGATCTAGAAGGATTTTGTGTTGCTCATATTTTACAAGATATGTTTACTTATAAATCAGACCATATTAGAGCTCGTCAAGAATTACTTGGTGCTGTGATCATTGGAGGAATAGTACCTAATCCTGAGGATGCCCCAGAATCTTTTCGATTACTCGTTCGAGAACTACGATCTTTGGCTCTGGAACTGAATCATTTCCTTGTATCTGAAAATTCTTGATATAGTTTGCTACTATTTTAGTGAAGTTAGAAAAGAGATTGTTTTTTGGGCAAAACAAAGGTAAAAGTGGTCAGAATTGGGCCACTACAAACATAGCTCATTGCTGATGTTAAAAGGTAATTGCGCGACGTCGGTAAATGACATATTGATGCCTAGTCGGCGCCTTCTAAGGTGTCAGTAAATTTATGGTCAGAATTTTTTAACTCCTTGTAGACTCCTTGCATGGGGTATTTACCAACGCCTAACTGATGCCTTCTTCCGACGACTAGTAAACGCCTTGTTTCCATAACATGCTGACATCGTCTTCTGACGCGATGCTTAGCCGGCTATGGTTGAAATTAATAAAGTTAGATTTTTCGATGCCATAATTATGCCATGTCGATGTCTTGTTGAATTGTCAAATTTAAATTTTTTTCGATGCCCTATTGACGCCTTACTAACCCCAAGTTTGAAACAAATTTGCAGCATTTTTGCTTCTTTTCTAACTTCAATCATACATTCAAATGATACAATATATATTCATCTCACATCATCACGATACCAACAAAATATCATCTCAATACCATCATAGTACATTACATATTATCCAACATAATAATATCATAAGCATTATCCAATAGCATAATGTCCAAATAATTTCATCACAGTACAAATAAAATATCCAACCAATATCTTCAAAGAACAAACCAAATATCCAAGTAGTATCAGCACAATATATACAAACCAAACATCAAACAATAACAGCACAAATACTTTCTACTCCCTTGAATAATTCCCACCATCACCATTACCAAAAATGTCCTCATCCGGAAAGCATTGCAAAAACGCATACACGTGTGACTTCGACCATCATTTTTCTTCTTCTACAACATTATTAACTGTAGCAGCTCTATCTAATGATGATCTCTAAATTTTAACGAAATCTGTTTGTTAATAACAGGTAATTTTTTATTTCAACTATTGTATTTATTGAAATAAGATCTTGGAATTCATGATAATAATATATTTGTTTGATTTATTAAGTGATTTAACTTATATATTTGTTTAGTTTATTATGTGATTTTAAAAATAGTGAAAATAAGGGACACATCACTAAAATCAAACTTAACGCACAAAACATCCTTTAAAAAAGATATAACTTACATTTTTATTTTCAAACACTGCAATTTTCTTCCCTAAAATACCCTCTGCTTCATGGCTGAATGTTGATTCTTTATATGTACGTTATTCTCTTATCCATAATTAAAATTTGCGCCCCATTAATTATCAATCTTTAAAATGCAGAAACTTTTTATAGAAACAACGGATTAACAAAACGTTTTTACCATTAAATCACAAATTTTATTATCTTTCTAATGAGTGGCATTATGCATATGTAAATGGAATGACTGTAGACAATTTAGTAATTATATGCAATAATTGCAGAAAAATTTGTGATTATATGCGGAATAATTGCAGAAAAGTCTACAATTATTCCATTTAATTGCATAAAAGTCGGCAATTATATGGATTAATAGCGGAAAAGCCTGCATTATCCCATTGTATTGCATAAAAGTCTGCAATTATTCCATATAATTGCATAAAAGTCTATAATTATAAGGAATAATTGCTGACATTTGAAAAAAAATTGTTGATTATTTTATATAATTGTAGAAAATGGCAAGTATACGGAATAATTATAGAAAAGTACGCAATTATATGGGATAATAGCCGAGAAATTTGCAATTATTCCATATAGTTGCCTAAAAGTCTGCAATTATATGGAATAATAGCAGAGAAGTCTGCAACTATTCCATATAATTGTATAAAAGTCTGCAATTATATGGAACTATTGCTGATAATTGAAGAAAAATTGATGTTTTTCAAAAATTGTATAATTCTCTACAAATATATAGAAAGCCTAAATGCAAATATGATTTTTTTGGTATCAACAATGGATCTCGTTTTAAAGATTGTAAAGTTTATGATTTTTTGGTGAAAATGGTATCTTGATCTGATGTCTCTATGGAAAGTTATGTGGTTTGAAATGCTAAAAACATAAAGGGTATTTGGGTCTTTTAGCACAGGCGGATTTGAAAATAGAGACTAGAAATGTAAGTTATTTTAGGAGGATGTTTTCTCTATTTTGAATCTTAACAGGGATGTGAGCCAAACTATCCCCAAAAAAAAAAATCTGTTGTTTAATTTATTGAAACAAAATTTATAATTTAACTCAATTGTATATGCATTTATTTAATTAATTGAGTGATTTAACGTATATATTTATTTAATTTTTGCATGATTTAGAAAAAAGATAACTTAACTCGAATAAACTCTTATATAGTTCTAAAAACAAAATTAATAATTTAACCTAATTGTTGTGTTTGTGTGTGTGTGTAAAATTTATTGAGTGGCTTAGCTTATACAAACATGCTCTTGTTTAATTGATAACAAAATTTATAATTTACTATATGTACATTTTTTAATTTATTAGATGATTTAACTTATATATTTGTTTAATTTATTGTGATTTTTTAAAAAGTCTTTGCTCATTTTATTGACATAATATCTTTAAGTTAAGCTAATTATATATTTATTTAATTTATTGAATGACTTAACTTATATATTTCAACTCGAACTTAATTTATTTTAAATGATAATTTTTGGGATACAAACAACATACTTGTGGTCATTGGGATTTAAAACCAATGTATACATACATATAATATACTATATACTATATATATATATATATATATATATATGGTTTTATATACATTTACGCTTATTATCAGATTATGTATACAATAATGTTTAAGCTATTACGTATCCTCATAATATTATCATAGTTGGGATTACAATCTGTCCTTTTTGCGGCCGCTCTACCGAGTGTATGGAATACATCTTCGTTCACTTCTCTTATTATCTCCATACCTTGACTCTGAAGCTTATTAATCCAAGCACGGTGTTTCACTTTTTTTGAATTTTACACATTCATTAGAATTTTATACATGTATACATACGTTAATATTATGTAAATACGTGTATATATACCCCAAACTCGATCGGAGCATCATCTACCCAGCATTTGGTGGTGGACCCATTTGATGACTCAATCCTATGAATCATGCAAAATATTGCCAAGATAAATCCTCATTATGCTGCTCTTCATACTGAAATTTGAATCAATTACACATTCATATAAGCCTAATTTAATTTATTCAAAATGTTAAATAAATTTAACAAATACAGACATACTAGATTATTATGATGATCTATGTACGATTTGGAACCACCGGTGTGTAATCTAGAATTTCTGTTGCTATCGTAATTCTATTTTGATATTTTCTTGAATTCTTTAGCTTTCCAATACTGTAAGAACTGCTTGTATATCTCTTAGGCAAGGTCTGGATGCTTCTTTCCACTCCTACGCATATCATATGTCCACTTATGGTATTTTCTAGACACTACGGTTGACCATCTTCATGCACCAGCTCTTCATGAATGCCTCTTTCCAAGAGAATTTCCTCTGCAAATGCAAATTAAATACATTATGCACAAATGATACATATATTTATATAGTGTGTTATGTATAAAATTATTTTACCATAAATTATTCGAACATGACCTTCTTCACCTCACCAGGAGTGTCACCAAATGTAGGCCAGAATCCTATGATCCATGCAAGCAAGCCATCACGAATGACATCAGCTGCAACACCGCTTTTGAAATCATATCTGTAATATATAAGAATGTATGATTATTTAATTAGTAAATTATAGTGTACATGTGTATATGTGTGTGAGTGTACACATACATGTATGTGTAGTGTGTGTGTGTGTGTGTATGTATTCGATGTGTATATGAGTGTATATGTATATATGTGTATGTGAATGTATGTAATTACTCACCTTGACTCTCGCTCTCTAGGAAAGACATCAAGCCGAGACACAGATTATTTTATAACTCTAATTTTGAACCCACTCTAGTAGTTTTTATCGGCACTTATTTTCCAATTTGTGATAAGCAAGACATTTAAAATTTGGTCATTCGCTATCCATTTTAAGCTGAGAACGATTATCGTATAAAGCGATATCCTTTCTTGACTTCAAATCATCTTTTATTTTCCTTTCATTTTCATTAATGTGTTAAAGAAGTTCTTGAACACATTTTTCTCATTATGCATTGCTTCTATACTATGTCGAAGTTTATGATTTTTCTTATATGGTAACTCCCAAAAAATACTTTGTTTACACCATTTTGATACTCCCCTTACCAGGAATTTTGGGCTCTTTTCCTACCCTGTGTATTTTGGGATTATCTTATACAAGCTCGTGTACTTCTTTACTACTCTAAATGGATGGTGGCTCAAAAGTAATTATTATGCTTCTTTTGAATTTTTTTATCAAACTTAAAACAATCGTTTATGTGTAAAAAAACAACGATATCGGTCCCACCAACATTGTTTGCCATCATGTGTAAGTCTAAATGATTGTGTCTAATCCATGCAAACAGGACAAGCAAATTTGCCACCAGTACTCCATCCAGAAAGCACACCATATGAAAGAAAATCACTTATTGTCTACAACAAAGAAGCAAACATTTTAAAGTTATTTTTATTTGAGACATCGTACGTAAAAATACTCTCAGTCCACAGCTTTTTCAACTCCTCAAGCAAAGGACACAAGTACACATCTATCCCCTTTTTTGGATTTTTAGGTCCAGGAATAATTACAATAAGAAACGTACATGGATTCTTCGTACGCATCCAAGGAGGGAGACTGTAAGTGTTAGAATAACTAGGCATATTGAGTAAGGCTTATCGAATGAAGCAAATAGTGCAAAACCACCGTACACAAACCAAGTTTAACATTTTCTTTAGAAAAATTAAGATATGTCCTATCGAAATGTTTCCAAGCTTCACCATTTGAAGGATGACATAAAATATTTTCATCTTATTGTTGTTCACTATGCCATCACCTGTGTTTCACTATGCAACAGATGTATATAACCTTTGCAATATCCATGTAATAGGAAAATAATGCATTATGGTGAAATGTACACCTTTACTAGTGGTTTTCATCGATTTATATCTCGGTTGTTTATAGAATTCACACAATTCCAAATCTTTATTTTCCTTCCAATAAATTATGCGTCTATTTGGACACATATCAATTTTTTAAAGCGGACTAATAATCCTAAATTTTATAATTAATCAAATAGGTAAATTAAATGAAAAAGGTGGGTCAAACAAGAAGGGTGAAAGAAAATGAATTAATACAAGCGGGTATGAGTACCCATGCCCAACTTATTATGGGAAAATTATTGTGGAAAAATATAAATTACTTATTTTTATTCATTCATTTTATTCTACTGAAACTAAAATAAAATCTAGAGAAACTCTATAATGGTAGGAGCATAAAAAGGTAAATAACGAGAAGACACGAAAACACAAGCTAGAAGAAATTAAAGAAGAATAAAAGCTATACATCTAAATATTTAAGTGAGTAATACTTAACCATTCTAAACCAATTTTCTTATATGTAAGGGTCCAGTTTAGATCCAAATGATTTATGTATGATGGGGTTCTTACAGGTTTATATGTAAAGATCTAAACGTTTAATGTATGTTTTAGGAAGGATGAGTGAACAATGGATGTTTAACCGTGTTTTCCCTACTTAGCAATTTCAAAAATTAATGGAAATTTTATATAATGTTTAAATCATTAATTCTAAAGCGATTTTTTAGTTTGAGAAGTTTCCTAAACTTATATAATTTTATAAGAATTTATGAAGTCTTTTAACTTGAAAAAAAAAAGCGAAATATTCTTAAAAAAGGCAAAATATATGTAAACTATGGAAGAACAGAGGTTCAAAAAATTTAGAGAATTTAATCTAAATTTTCTTTGAGAAAATAAAATGGTTAAATAACTAAGTAATGCGCTAGGATAAAGGCGTACTACAGGGGACACAGGAAAATAAAATCCATGGAAAAATATATTAACCGAGGTTAGGAAAAAGGGAGACAAGATCCAAATTTTTCCTGAAAAGAGCACTGCAAATAACAAAAGGTAAGATAAGATCCAGTGGGATAACGACACATGTAAAGGCATTGTCGGGGATGTCAAAGTATTCGGGTAACGACAATAGGGCAATGGCTCTAAATTTATAAGCAAGAACACTGTGCTAAATTTAAAAAAGAACACTTAATAAGTGTAGAGCATACTACGCGAGTCATAGAAACTGCAAAAGGGGAGAAATGTATAATACATATAAAAGATAAGTCAATTGGACTTGGGGTGAGGCCAACTTAGAATGAGGAAGGGATCCTGCGTTAGAATGAAAAGACAAAGTTAGAAGAGCTATTGATATCGAGTGGGGACATTCACTCAAATGCACATCTAGGAAAGGTGAGTTGAGGCATTCAACTTCTAGGAACCACGGTGGGGAAGGCCAAGTAGTTCCAAATTAATTTTTAGAGGCTGCATGTGGGTTTCTTCATGGTCTACTATAGTGGGATGGCTCTAAGCAGTTTGAAAAATAATTAAGTAAATTACTAAAGTAGAGTGATGCCTAGCACTAAGGAAATTTAGTAAATAAATATAGAAGGACTGCAGGTGGTTGTTTCTTTGTAGTCCAAGGGTTAACTAATTAAATAATTAAGTATTACGGGGGTTAAAGTGTCTTACACATTATAGTGAGGTGAAACCTACCTATGCAGTGTAGGTCAGTCTCACTATATGTACGTTTTGGGATAGTATTATTCACACTAGACTTTATGTCTGCCTCGTGTTATTATTATTATTTTCCCTATAAACTCACGAGCATTCATTTGAGTAGACTGAATTTATGGGCTTAGGTAGGTTTGGATTAATGGCCACAGTACGAGGACTAAAGACAGAGTAGGAGGATCTTTCGCTAATAAATATTTTACTTTCCTTATATAATGGAGTGCACGCTGCATCTTCATATGTGGACCTGACTCTTTATGAGGTTATTTTCTATTATATTTGACCCCTATGTGGGAAATATTTAAGAAATATTGACCGAAGTAATTGTAATGAAAATTAAAAAGATACTTCTGTGCAATGAAATCGTATTAGTTTGCTCTCTTTACTTTACCCTGTGTTTTCATATTATATTGAACTGACTTTAGTCATTGGAAGATAATTCTGGTGATGATTGCAGCATCATCAGCGTTCATCTTCGAGTTTTGAGTGCGGGATGTTACATTTTGGTACCACAGCATAGGTTAGAGGTACTTAAATAAAATAGAGCTAATAAAAGATAAAAGCAGTGATAAAAATGAAAATAAACACTCCAGGAAGGGGATGCGTGTACATACATACATACATATGTCGTACTTGTATGTTTCTATATAGATAAATGTAGGGAGATATATCTATTCTTCTACTGTGATTTCACTTCCTATCTTTTCATTCGGATGAATACTTGCTTAACAAAAAAAGAAAAATAGACTTGAGAAGTAGACGAGTTACAATAAGAGGGGAAAGGATAAGTGGAGAGACCAAAGGTGTACAGACTAATGGAGGAAGGGATGAAAGATTTCCAAGAGAAGTAGGAGAAGAAGCTGCATAGCTGGCAAATGAAGCAGGCATGGATGTGAACGTATTGTTCAGATAGTTCATGGCCTAGATGAAGAGGGAAGCTACACCGGATGTAGTATAACTGAGAGTTGTGGTGGTTAGGGGAGATTTCCCGAGGACGAATAAAGTTTACAAAAATCTTGAAGGAAAGGTGTTTATCAGGAAAGATCCTACAATAGAAGTGCTAAATTGGTTGAGAAGATATGAGCGTATTTTTGGTGACTTACGACTGAGTGATGCATAGGAGAGTAGACTAGCATCAAGGCAGTTACATGAAGATGCACTAGATTGGTAGGAGATTGTAATTGCAGAAACCCCAAAAGAGGGAATCTCTTGGGAATAGTTCAAAGAGAGGTTTGAGGCTCAATTCATATCGAAGTTTCAACAGAGTATTTTTATGAGGGAGTTCATTAACTTAAGGTAGGGTGACCTTAGAGTGAAGGCGTACATCTAGAAGTTCAATGCATTGGCTAAGTATGGCAGGAATATCATTAACACTCCTATGAAGAAAAATAAGAAGCTTGTTAGAGGCTTGAAGTAAGGGCTTCATCATAAGGTGATGGCTCATCTAGCATCTCCTTATGAGTTTGTAGTGGACATGGCCAGAAGATATGATAGCATGTATCAAGAGAAGAGAGGGTGAAGGTGAGACCCAAGGCGAAATAGAAGAAGAAGTTCACTCCATACACTAAAGGTAAGAAAGGAGCGTAGAAGGGGAAGGTTGCAATTTCTAATACTGAAGTTTCTATTGAAAAAATAGTCTGGTGCAAATGCGGACAAAAGGGACATTATGCTTTGAATTTCCCCATGCCTAAGAATATTGTAAGGGTGAAGTGCTTTAAGTGTGATAAGATGGGACAACTGAAGAAGGACTGCCCAAAGCTTAAAGTGTTGACGTATGCTTTGGAGGGACCCAAGGAAGAACCATCTGCATAAGAGAAAGGCAGGGGAAAGTCCAAGAAGGTATGGCTTTGATTTCTAGTATTTCAGTTAGAGTACTGTTTGATACTAGAGCTACACGTTCATTTATAGCTAAAGTCTTGGTTTATAGACTTCGGTTAAGGGGTACTATTTAGTTAATTCCATATGTGGGGTGAATTTGAAGGAGGGTACGACACTCTCGGATTAAGATGCACTAACTTAGACGTTGAGTTAACTCGGTGTAATTTTTCTTGTGATCCTTATGTGTTTGACTTAATAGGATCTGGATTTATTTTAGGGATGGATTGGTTAGAGAGGTATAGTGCAAGGTGCATTCTGCTAAAAGGATAATTACCTTGAGTTATCCTGACCGTCGAGGTAAGGTGTTTATGGTATTGGAAGACTATGGAGCAGGGTGTACGATTGCTTTATATGAATTAGCTTCAAAGGAAAAGGAGTTAGGAGTAGTATGAGTAGTGAAGGAGTTCAGGGAGCTGTTTGAATCGGTTTCGGGGTTGCTAGAGTTCCACATTGACTTACTGCCAAGGGCTGAACCGCTTAGTCAATCTCCTAGTAGATGCCTCCAAGGGAGATGGAGCTAAGGAAGCAGTTTGTAGAGTTAGATAGGAAGAACTTTGTAGGACAAGCAGCTCACCATAGGGAGCAGCGATAGTGTTTGTGAAGAAGTCCGATGGGTCTTTGACACTATGTATAGATTATTGGAAGTTAAATGAGAGGATGGTGAATAATACATATCATTTGCCAAGAATAGATGACATTTTTGATCAATTGAGTGGAGCTAAGATGTTTTCATAGTTAGACTTGGCTATAGAGTTCCATCAACTGAGATTTGTGGAGGAAACTATTCCTTTGACTGCATTCAGAACTAGGCATGGTTCTTATGAGTGGTTGGTTATGCCATTTAGGCTAACTAATGCACCTGCATTCTTTGTAGACTTGACGTATGTAAGATCTTTCGAGATAAGCTGGACAGATATGTGTTGTTATTCATAGATGACATTTAGTGTACTCCAAGGGTGAGGAGGAGCACGCAGTTCACCCGAGACTTGTGCTAGAGACGGTGAGACGTCATAAGTTGAAGGAAATTTTTCTAAATGTCATTTCTGGAGAAGGGAAGCAAAGATCCTAGGCTATGTAATTTTGAAAGAAGGATTAGTGGTAGATCCAAAAAAGGTGGAGGAAATAATTAGGTTGAAGAGACCTAAGACTGTGACTGGGGTGTGAAGTTTTCTATGATTGGACGGTTATTATAGGAGATTCATTATGGATTTCTCTTGTACAGCTGCTCTGATGACTAGGCTGACTAGGAAGGGAGAACGGTTTGTTTGGATACATGAGTGTGTGAAGGTATTCTAGGAACTGAAGCATATATTGATAAATGCACATATATTAGTAATACTTGATGGGAATGATGGTATGACTATGTTTACGGATGCATCTGGATTGGAGTTAGGCGCAATATTGATGTAGAAGGGAAAAGTAATTGCTTATGCATCTAGACAGTTATGACCACACGAAGTTAGGCAGCCAATGCATGATTTAGAGTCGGTCATAGTAGTCTTTGCATTGAAGTTTGGATACATTATCTCTTGCGTGAGAGGTTTGAGTTGTATACTGACCACAAGTCCTAGAGATATTTGTTTTCTCAGAGGGAGCTGAACATGAGGCAACAAAGATGGTTAGAGTTCCTAGCATCGTATGATTTTAGGATAGAGTATACCCTAGGAAAATGTGACAAAGTGGCTGATGCATTAAGCCAAAGATAGTAAAGCCGTGTTTTGGTAATGTTAGAAAAATGGACTCTGTTAGAAATGCTGTCTACGTGTAATGTGCAATATCAGTCTAATTAGGATCAAGAAGTGAAAACAAGATATTAGCATGCTTAGAAGTCATACCTAGGCTGGTAGAAAGGATAACTGAATTGCAAAAGAATGATAAGTTCTACGCAGATACAGTAAGGAGTTTGGACTCAGGATCCAGGGCAATAGAACTGAAGGGTTCAGTGTGCATAAGAAAGGAGTATTATGGAAGAATCCTAGGTTGTATGGTCCAGGTACCAGAGAACCGTAGAAGGAAATTTTGGATGAATGTCATCGTTCTAAGCTTACCATACATCTTGGAGGTATGAAGATGTACCAAGATATGAAGAGGGGTTTTCTCTAGAAAGGAATGAAGAAATATGTAGGAGAGTGTGTGAGAAGATGTCTTACACACCAACAGGTGAAGGCAGAGCATCAGAAGCTAAGTGGGCTCCTACAGCCTTTAAGAGTTCCAATGTGGAAATAAGATTCAGTCTCTATGGCTTCATAAAAGAATTGCCAAGGACAAAAGGTAGGGAATGAATCCATATGGATCATAGTTGATAGACTAACTAAGTGTTTCCATTTCATTGCAATGAAGGCTAAACGGACTGTGTTGAATTTAGCGGTGATATACGTGAAGATGATAGTGAGATTGCACGAGGTGTTAAGGACTATTAATAGTGACTGGGATTCATTGTTCACTAGTGAATTTTGGAGAAGTTCGCATAAGGTATTAGGTACAAAATTGTGCACGAGTAATGCTTACCATCCATAGACAGATAGGAAAACTAAGAGGGTCAACAAGATCCTAGAAGATTTGTTTAAATCTTGTATTTTAGACTTCGGTGGATCTTGGCAAGATTATCTACATTTGATAGAATTCTTATATAATAAGAAATATCAGAGCATATTGGGATGACTCCATTTGAAGCTTTGTATGAAAGGCTGTATAAGTCGCTTGAATGTTGATTGGAAGCAGGAGATAGGGTTATGTTAGGACTAGATGTGATGAAGGATGCTACTGAGAAGGTAAAGCTAATCCAAGCAAGGATGAAAAAACACAGTTTAGGCAAAAGAGTTATGCCAACAGAAGAAGAAAGGAAATGGAGATTACGATAGGAAATGAGGTGTTCGTGAAGGTTTCTTCAATGAGAGGCGTGCAACGTTTTGGGAAAGCTAGGAAGTTAGCACCCAAACATGTAGGACCGTTTCCAATCATAGGAAGGATTGGGAAGGTGGCGTATAAGGTGGATCTTCCTAATGTTTTTGTAGGGATTCATAAAGTATTACACGTATCATGTTTGCGGAAATGCATTAAGGACCCAGGAACAGTAGTTGATCAGAGGACAGTAGAAAACTTGGTTATCAAAATAGATATGATTTATGTATGCAGACCGGTTCAAATAGTGGATCGGGATGAGTAGCAGCTTTGGAACAAGATGGTGAAACTAATATGCATTTAGTGGAGCATAGATCGGGAGGACTACACGTAGGAAATGGAGGATAAGGTCAGGAGGACCTATCTAGAGTTGTTTGTCACAGATTAGAGCATGTGCTATGTATCGAGTTATGTTGATGTAGACTATATATATGTATATGTATATATATGATATTATGGTTGTTTGCTGTGTTAGTAGGAAGTACTAATACATCTTATGTATGTATGGCTTAAGAATTCATGGGGATGCTTAGGGTAAGCATAAAGGGGAGGACTTGTCTCTAGTTGACCTTAGCATGTATTTCAGGCTGAAATTCTTTTTAGGAGTGAAGACTGTAATAACCTTAAATTTTATAATTAATTAAATAAGCAAATTAAAAGAAAAGGAGGGTTAAACAAGAAGAGTAAAAGGTAATGAGCTAATAGAAGCGGGTACGAGGGCCCAGGCCCAACCTATTGTGGGACAATATACAATACTATCATTTATTTTATTTTACTGAAACTAAAATAAAAACCTAGCGAAACTCGCTAATGGTGCTAGCAAAGTGAGGAAAATAAGGAGAAGATACGAAGAGGCAAGCTAGAAGAAACTAAAGAAGACTAAAAGCTATACATCTAAAAGATCTAAGTGAGTAATACCTAACCCTTCTAAACTGTGTTTTCTTATATGTATAAGTTCAGTTTAGATTTAGTGATTTATGTATGATGGGGTTCATATGGGTTTACATGCAAACATCTAAAGTTTTAATGAATGTTTTGGGGAACGATGAGTGAACATAGGATGTTTACCTGTGTTTTCCCTACTTTAGTGATTTCAAAACTTAATGGAAATTTTATATAATGTTTAAATTATGATTTCTGAATTGGATTTGAAGTTTTAGGAGTTTCCTAAGCCTATTTAATTTTATATGAATTTTTGAACTTGTTTAACTTGAAAATAACAAGTGAAATCTTCTTAAAAAGGCAAAATTTATGCAAACAAAAGAAGAACGTAGGTTCAAGAATTTTAGAGAATTTTATCTGAATTTTTATAAAAAAATAATAAGGTTAAATAGCTAAATACTAGCTAGGATAAAGAGGTACTGCAGGGGAATAAAATCAATGGAAAAATATATTAATGGAATTAGGTTGAAGCTGCATAAATTATTTGGATTGCCCCTGAGACAAGATCCAAATTGTTTGTTGAAAAGAACATTGCAAATAACCGAAAGTGAGATAAGATCCAATGGGATAATGACACATGTAAATGTGTTGTCAAGGATGTTAGAGTTGTGGGGTAACGGCAATGGGGCGGCTGCTCTAAATTTATAAGCAAGAGCATTGTGCTAAATAAGAAGGAATCATACTGTGCTAATATTTAGAAAAGTACACTTAATAAGTAAAGTTTAGAGCGTACTGTGTGGGTCAAGGGGACTATGCTAAAGGGAAGAAATGTATAATACTTATAAAAGATAATTTAATAGGGCTCAGGGAGTGGCCAGGCCAAAACAGGGAAGGGATCCTACATTAAGATGAAAAGACAGAGTTGGAAGGGCTATTGATGTCCGATGAGGACGCTCACTTGAATGAACACCTAGAAAAGACAAGGAGAGGCATTTAACTTCCAGGAACTGCGATGGGAAAACTAAGTAGTTCCAAAATAAACAAAAATTTAGAGGCCGCATATAGGCTTCCTTGCGACCTACGGCAGCATATGGGTTTCTTTGCGGTCTACTATGGTGGGTGGTTCCATGCAATTTGAAAAAAATATGTAAATTACCACGGTGGAGTGATACCAAGCGGTGAGGAAATTTAGTAAATAAATATAGAGGGGCTGGTCCAAGGCTTAACTAATTAAATAGTTAAATACTGGGGGGCTGGACCTACATTGTTCGAACAAAAGAATAATTTAAAAGAATACCACGGTGGGCGATTTCAAGTAGTATGAGTTAAGAGACAAGCTTTATTAGGAAGTTAAGTAAGTTCTGCACTTGGGTGCAATACCCAATACTAAAGTAAGGTGTATTAGAATTGCATGGGGTGCCGCATCAAATACTTTAAAAGAACGCTTTATAGATCAAAGAAGAATTTATCAAGGAAACTAGGTGGGTCTGCATAGGGAGCACAGTATTTTATACTTTGATTCAAAAATAATATTAAACAGGACCTAGTGGAGTCGGCGCATTGTGTGCAATAGTAAATAAAATATTCTTAAGGAAGCTATACATTGAAGATGTAAATAAGAAATAATTGCGTCAGTAGTTTAAAGTGTTTACTCGTGATGCCTGAGTAGTGAGGGGAACACCTAATATGTATAGTGCACGTTGGACTCTCTATATGTTTGTTTTTGGCGACAATATTACTCATATCAGACTTTATGTCTGACCTGTGTTTTGATTATTATTTTTCCCATAAACTCATAGGTACTCATTTGAATAGGCTGAGTTTTCGGGTTTAGTCAGGTTCGGAATAATGGCCGTGGTATAAGGACTGAAGATGGAGTAGGAGGCTCTTCAGAAAATAAAGGTTTTGTTTCTGCTACATGAAAAGGGCTGGTTGCATCTTCGTATATGTACCTGACTCTTGCTAATGTTATTTTCTATTATATTTGAACCCTGCGTAAGCACTTGACTTGGAAAATTTTGACCGAAGTACTTGTATGAAAATTAAAAAGACACTGCTCTGTAATGAAATCTTATTAATTTGCTTCGTTTACTTTATCTGTGTTTTTCATATTAAACTGAACTCACTTTATTCGCCAGAAGATAATTTTGATGGTGACTGCAGCATCATCGATATTCGTCTTCAGGTTTCAAGTGGGGGATGTTACATAATCCAAAGGTAGAGCCCTCTCTTTTAAAAAAGTACCGTTTCTTTGCTAGTATATTATCATGTGGAAGCATTTCTTTAGATAATCTATGAATTGCATTCATTAGGATTTCAGATGTATTGTATTTGAATTTTATAGCAATTTACCTAGATGTCGTTGCCAAGTGTATCATTTTATAGCCTTTGTATAGTGGTCATTTTGATGCTTCTAACAAATTGAAAAACTTTTTCGCTTCTGATTCAAGATATTCCTCCAAATCTGGTTCCTCGGCCTAAATACTCGAACCAGCGGTATCATGAACCATTTGATTCATTCTTTTTTATATCACCATTTTTATAACAATCCAGTGTTGAGCAATGATTAATTAAAGATAATAAAGGTAATTTAATTAATTAAAATGGATTTTTAAAGATTTTGTTACGAACGATTTGCATTTGTTTGTAAATTTATGAACTTAAAATGATTTTGATATGATAAAGGTGATTATATGTTTTATAAAGTATGGTATTATTAGTAAATGTGATTATATATTTTTAAGAGGAAACAAGTTTTATTTATTTAAATGAATGGTTTGGAAATTATTTGATAGTTGAGGTTGAAATGTAATTAAGAAATGATTTAACATAAAATAAGTTAAAATATGAAGATAGTATTTTACAAACTTGTATATGAATAAAAAATGAAGATTTATGTTAGTAATAATTTTTGTAAAGAATTGAATTAATTTTGGTTAATAAAATAATTTTATAAAGTGGGCTAAAGATGAAAGTTTTGATATCATTAATTAAAACAAATAAATTGATGAAAATAAATTCAACTAAAATCTAACAACGTTGAGTAAACATATTAATAAGTATTAGTATGATTTTTAATTGAAATTTTATGATGTTTCGTGTTGAAAGGAAAATAGTTTTAAAGGCAAAAGAAATGAAATGAAATTGAAAATGTTTTACTATTTAAGTAAGGCCCAAAGCCCAAACCCTATTTGCTTCATGAATCAAAAGAACTAGACATTTATATTTCTAGAGAATTCTTTCTCTCATTCACTAAAAGCAATTCATTTTCAAAACATATGGGGATTTTTTTGTCTTTTATTTCATGAACAAAATATATGTAGAAATTCTTCATCTTCAATTAATCAAAATAAAATCCAATAAATTGCAAAATTAAAGTATATTGTTCTCAACACCAAGCTACACCAATTTTGAAGAAGAAGTTGAAGTTTTGATCAATTTTGAAGTTATGGAGTTTTCTTGTTTGAGTTGGAATTGAAGATGATGGAGTACTGATTAAATATATAGTTTCATTTGGCTAAGGTGAGTGTTTTACCACTCACACATCTATGTCTTGATGTTTAATTCTATATTTATGATGTTTTATCTTATGCATATTATGGATTGAGGTGAACTTTGATTTGGTATTATAATTGCAAATTATCTCGAATGGGTTCATTAATTCATTCTTTGAATTTGGGTTTGATTGTGAAATTTGACGTTTATGAATTAATATAATGTACAAATGAACCCACATAGATGTTTTATTATAAGTTTCCATGAATTTGATCAAAGAAATTTTTTATTCTTGACTTAAAAATTCATTTTGCACTTAGATAGGCACTTAAACGTCTGAGTGAAATATTCAAACATCTGAATTGGTTAAAAAAATTCCTATTACTTCTCTGGTTTGAATTCCATACTAAACGTCTGACTTGTTTACCCTGACGTCTGACTTAGCCTAGAAGTGAATCAGTTCTTTGATGTATATATTCAGATGTCAGATCTATTTATCTAGATGTCTAAATTGTTTAGAAATCATTTTTATAAATGTATTCTGACGTTTGACTTATGGTCCCAAACGTATAAGCTGCTGCTAATTTTTTTCTAATGTTATTTCTTTTGAATTGTTTTAATAATGTTTTATGTGTTTACGTATATGATATTTACATTATGATTTTTCTAGAATATTTTATAAAGGTTGATTGCTATTTAACATATTCAATTGTTATTGTTATTTTTATTTTAAAGAAGTGTCTTTAACCTAAGAAATTTATTTGTACTTAATATATATAAATTCGATTTTGGATGGTATTTGTATATAAATTATGAAGCAACCTTTGGAAGTTACTGAATAATTAGGTTGCTTCATAATTTTAATATCATGATTAATAATTTTGAATATATAAATATTTTGATTATATATTTGATGGTCGAAAATACAGAGGAGTTATTATGAAATTTATTTTATTTTAGAAAATTGTAAAGGACTTCTATAATTATAATTAATTTATGAAGTGATTTGAAAGTTTGAACTACATATATATACACTGATTTGTAAAAGAATTTCTGTGTCTAAATTCTCTATTGAGATATCAATATATAAGCAAGGATTTAAAAGTAAACTTTTATATTTAAATCTTATTTTGTGAACATAAATATATATAAAAGGTATTACCCAACATACCAATATTTTAAGAGTTATTTATAATTAATGAGAATAATTAATTAAGAAGTTCAATATATTAGATTAAATAATGTTTCGTTATATTATATTATTATGATTTCTTATTCCATTCACGTTGATTTATTGCTATGAATGATTCGCTGTTGATACCGACTTTAGTTATATTGTCAAATGACACAGTGATGACATCTTGCTATTTGATTTATTAATATTTATTTTGTATAACGATAAATCTAAATAAATGGATTAGTGATACCGTCTGGTATAGGACTTTCGGGTAACATTTTTCTAGTTATTCTTTAGACTCGTTATATAGAATAAGGAAGGACGAGTGTGATGTGTAAGCACTGAATACGAACTAGTAAACACAAGGTAGTATGGGACGCCGTTATGTTATTTATTCAATCATTCTTTTGCTCGTGGATGACACTCAATATGGGGCATGTTGTATGTGATACTTACCGTGTTAAGTATTTGTTAGTTACATGGTAACTTAAATGTATAGCCATGTTGCGGCCATTATTTCCATTCTATATGTCCGTCTACCTTTACCCGGTTTCCTTTATGGTTCGAGAGTAAACTGGATTGGCCAATATCCATCCTGGCGACATTATCGTGGGGTCGCGCCATAAATCCATGACACTGTTGTTATATATTATATTGGATCCACATCATAGTAGGTGAGTATGTGCCCATAACCATTTGTGTAATGACCCGTAAAATTTTGTTAATTTTTAATGGTCTTATTTAGCGTATTTAATTTGATTTGTGAGAAATTTTAAATAATAATATTTTGGAATAAAATCTTACATTTGGTTTACGTATAGTTAAATGTGGTAAATGATAAACTTTCATCAAAAATTAAGAAAGTATATTTTAGGGTGTGATTCTGTTCAATTTAAGTCAGTAATAATTGATGTTCATAAAATAATTTATTTTGGAAAATTCAAGGCACAGCTGTTTTTATTTGCCATCATTTCTTTTATTTATTTTCAAACGGTTCATTTTTCCTTTATACATGTCCTTTCATATTTATTCTTGCTGTCCAATCAAGCTACTAATTGCTTTGATTGTTTCTAAAACAGTGTGTAGCTGTTACTTTTTCTACCGATTTCAATTGCTTAATAATTTTTCCAATTCACAGATAGACTTTCCCATTCCTAGCCATTAATAAACTTTGAAATCAACGTCCTTGCCTTTCGTTATTCCCCATTTTATAATAATAATTGAAATTTATAGCCGTTTCAGTATATAACTTTTACACGTTTTATACTCATTTAATTTCAGCAGTCCATTGCCTTTAATTTTTAAAACTGTTCCATTTTCTTCCCAGGCAACAGCTCACATTCCATTTCGCTCATAAATCAGTTTCCACTTTTACTCACCCGCTCGCCTTTTCTTCCATCTATCCGTTTAATAGTTATATATAAGTTACAATACGTTTCCCTTATTCATCTCCTTTCCTTTTTTTCATTGACATATTAATTCTGAGAAGTGATTAATTTAAAAAAAACCATCTTCCCCTCATTTCTTTGAACTTTCAACAAAAATTTAGCTTGTGACCGTTGCTGTACATTTCATTAAAGAGGTACGTTTCCTTATTTATCTCCGGAATTTCAGGGTGAAATTTTTATTTTTCTAACCTTTCCTTTCCTACGCTCCTTGTTTCCACTTCTTCCATTATGACCGTTCATTATATATATACACTACCGCTGGGAAGTTATAAACGTATAAACTTAGATACGTTTTTTATTTATTAAAAATTTAAAGCTTACCTTCAATTGTGACCTTTTGGTTTCCTCGCTTTCAAAAAAAATTTGAACCATAGCTACGGTAATAAATTATTGTAAATTTTTCAACTTAATCTAAGATGATCGTTGCTACTAGAATCATTACTTTTCTAATATATTCATTCCTACTTTCACTGACCTTTTATTTCTTCAATTTTCCACCGTCTAAAAAATAATAATAAATAAATAAATGGTTATTCGTTTTATTTTATTCAGTAATCAGCGTGACTCTTGCCATTTACACCGCACCATATTTGACTGTTGATTTTCGTTCAACATTCTTATTTTAAAAAATTATACCACAGAGTAATGTTGCCTTCACAATTTAAAAATTGCTTTAATAGCTCTTGAATAAATGTGTAATTGTTACTTTGATATTTTTCCGGAATTGTGACTTTTCTCTTTCCTTCCGTTCAAATTTGAAACGTGCTACCATTTATTTGCTTTGATTATTTTTCTGAATCAACGTGAATATTTTGCCTTAAATCCTCCACTGAATCATAGCACGTGATTGTGCTATTTCTTTGGTTACTTTTATTTAGTCGTTTCCATTTACTTCTGTTCGTATTTTCTTTCTTTTTTTATTGCTTCTTCCCAGATTTCTCTTCTTTCCCTCTCTATTGTTTCTTCCTCTTCTATATAAACTTGCCGGGCACTACAAATTTTGGCCTCTCCTTTACCTTTTCCAAACTCCGCTCCTCCACCGAACCCACTCTTCCCCTTGCGCAATATCCATCGAAGACGCAGCGACCCTCCCCTTTTTCCTCTACTGTTCGCATAACCAGGCATAAGTAAGTTAAGTTTATATTTGCAAGTGTTATTTATATATATATATATATTATATAGTTTTATATTTAGCTATGATATGGATGGTTTTATCAATACACGTCCCCTGTACGTGTTGTTGATGCATATTCTAGCATTCAAAGTTGGTACGCATAATTGTTTATAAGGAGTATAGTTATGATATATTGATAGTGGTATAAAAATATAAGATGCATACACATAGTGGTTTATATTGTTGGGCACGTTTTTACCTACTACCGAACCATCCCTCTCCGTGCATTGCCGAGCCAACCTTCTTCCCCACATAGCCGAATCAACCTCCTTTCCATGCCCACCGAACCAGAGCCAATTCCACTCGCCCACCGAACCAACTCTCCCAAGCTACCACCGGTTCCACCTACTACCGGTCCAAACAACATACCACCTCCTACCAAACCAACCTACTCCACCCATTGCCAAGCCAAATTCCACCGGACCAAGGCATACCGGACCAACACTCCTAGGCCAGATTGCATCAGCCCAGGCCCACCAGCCGCTATATACATCCAAGACCCCTACCGCCAACCTCACTCTATAAATAGAGGGGCAGGGATACAACAATGGCAGACAAGTTTGAGAGCTCAAGCACGGACGGAACTTTCAAACAACTTTCATATACTTGTATACAAAGCTTTGTTGTAATCTGAAGAGAAAAAGGAGAATAACATATAAAGTGGACGTAGGCACGTTCTGGCCGAACCACTAAATCTGTGTGTCTTTTACAGTTTAGTCCCTGCTTTTTATATATTTTCATAAATCACCCAAATCACTAAGAACAACTTAAAATTGACTAAATCATACGACTTGGAGGTGTTTGCCCTTTTTTGTGCAAAGTTGACTAAATCATACGACTTGGAGGTGTTTGCCCATTTTTTGTGCGAACATTTTTGGTACTTTCATTGAGAGCAGGAGCTCGGAGCTTCAGCTTCTCCCACTTAACCCTTTTCCTATCAGCATCGTTCATTGCTTGGAAAACATGCCTCCCAGACGGAAGAAAGATGCTAACAAAGGAAAGAACATCGCAACTGTCAGTATCCCAGACCCAGTGTTCAGAGGCCAAGGCAATCGTCCGGTTCCAACAGAAAATGTAAATCAGGCGAATCCGACAGCCCCTGCTACGGAACAACCAATTACAAGGGCTGATCTGGACAGGGTTGTGGCTGAAGTAACTAACCGCTTCGCATCTCAACAAGAAGCCTTGGTGGATCAACTCATGTCACGCTTAAGGGATGTTGAAGAAACCAACCGCTACACTGAATCATGGGGTGAGTCCCGGTCTGGAGGATCTGGGAGACGACAAAGGTCTTTCTTCTTCGAAGAGGCTAACAACAGAAACAGCTATGCTAGGAGCCGAGCCCGGACTCAGCCCGAATTCCGACTCGAGGAAATACTTGGAACCGAACCCAACAGGGGAGGTACCAAGCAGGGGTCGGATGTAGCTGAGCTCGTCATGCTACCTAACCATGGAAACACCAATGGACGGGGCCGAGCTGGAGTCCCGCCCGAAGTTGGACCCGAGGAAGTGCTGAGAATAGAACCCAGCAGGGGAAAATCAAGGCAAGGGCCAACTACGGCTGACCCCAGCGTGCCCCTGGAAGACCAGAGGCAGCCATTGGAGAATGTTAGGAGTGATAGATGATACCATCCCTAGAGGTCATCTGAACGGAATCAATCCCGCAGGGAAGAACCAAACTCATTTCTATCCGCTCCAAGTTCTGATGAAAGGATGGCGCGATTGTTCAAAGAGTGCGTCCAACGAGAACAAAGGGATCGAGGGATAGGCTCTAGGGTAACCAGCCCCTTCACCCGCAATATCGAAACAGCCATCACCCCCCGGGAATGGAAAATGCCAACAATGGAACCTTACAAGGGAACCTCTGACCCCGTCGTACACTTACAAAGATACACACAGCATATGCTCATGAGCGGAGCAACAAAGGGAGTGTTGTGTAAATGCTTCCCACTATTCTTGGCAGATCTAGCTACCTCCTGGTTCTGCCATCTACCCCAAGGGTCCATCAGCTCATGGGAAATGTTGAAAGAAAAGTTCATCAGCCAGTTCCGCATTCATGTGGAACAACCCAAGGATGCTTATTCCCTATCTAATATCAAACAGAAACCTGGAGAGACAGTGCAACAATATCTAACCCGATTCAACGCCGCAGCGACCGCAGTCCAAGATGCCGACGAGAAACTTATCCTAATGGCCCTCTGCAGTGGTGTACACCCGGATACTAAATTTGCCAGGAGACTAACGAAAGAGAAGCCAGCTACCTTGCCCGATTTCTTCCACGAAGCTGGGAAATATATGAGACTTGAAGACGCTGCCATTGAAAGGCAGACAGGGCAACAAACCAAGGCAGCTCATGGCAACACATCCGCAGTAGCAAAGGACATTCGAAGAAATGACTCCAGAGAAAGTGTTGGGGGCAAGAAGGGAGAAAAGCGCTTATATAGGCCAGGACCGAGATTCGACTCGTACACTCCTCTAAATGAAACAATCAAAAACATCTTCTTGGCCACCCAAGACGAAGTTAGTACAAGCGCCCCCCGCACAAGAAGGAATCAGATAATGCAGTTAAGTCTGGAAAGTTCTACCGCTTCCACGAATCTCATGGGCATGACACCAATGAATGTCATCATCTCCGGGACTTGATTGAAGAACACATCAGAAGGAAGAGACTGGAGCGCTATGTGAAAGGTCAGAACAAGACTTCAACTCCTGCCAATGAGAACCCAGGGCTACCCCTCCCGGAAGTTGACGGAGGAAATCGCAACACCAGCAGCTCCAGTCAAGAGAAGATAGTGGTCCTTACCATATCAGAAGGACCACACATCGCCGATGGAAGTTGGGCAGAGATGGAAAGATACGGTAAGTCACTTAGGAACAATGAAGGCTATGTCAATTACGTTGCAGAAGAACGCCACCCGAAACGGAAGGAGAATGATGACATCACATTCAGTAGGCATGACCTAGAGGGAAGGCAGTACCCTCACATGGATCCCATGGTCATCTCTGCCTGGTTCGGTCCAGCCAAGGTTTTCCGAATTCTAGTAGACACTGGAAGCTCAGTAAATATCCTATTCAAGCATGCTTTCGACAAAATGAAGCTGTCAATGAAGGATGTGTCTCTCTGCAACAAACCGCTACATGGTTTCACTGGGGATGCGAAGATGCCCCTCGGGCAACTGGACCTCTTTGTCGAAATAGGAAGTCATCCCCACTCCGTTATGCGAAAACAAACATTTGTGCTAATAGAGAACCGCTCGGCCTACAACGCCTTTTTGGGAAGACCAACCTTGTCTGACTTCCAAATTGTCCTAGCCCCATGGTGCCTGAAGATGAAATTTCCAACAGAAAACGGAACAGGAGAAATAGAGGGAGATCAAGACGCCGCTCGAGATTGCTATGTAGCTAAACTTCGCAATAACCGCAGGAAGGACAAAGGGAAGGATGCAGAGACTTCTCTCTGCAAGAAAAACTTGGAAGCATAGCAATTAAAGAAAGCCCCTCCTCTTCGATACACCAGCGATCCTTTTAACGAATTAGACCCCAGGGACAAGGAGGAGGAGGCCACCACCGAGCCTGCAGAGGCTATGGAGTTTGTATCTATAGACAAACACGACCCAAGTAGACTGCTAAGAGTCGGGTCTCAGTTAAGAGCGGAATTGAAGGATCAACTCATCGATTTCCTTCGCCACAACATGGATGTATTTGCATGGACGCACGCTGACATGACTGGAATCTCCGCAGACATAGCATGCCATGTATTGAACATCGATCCCACCAAGGTGCCAGTAAAGCAGAAAAAAAGAATCATGGGGGCAGAACGATCAGCAGCCCTCAAGGAAGAAGTAAAGAACCTACTTGCCAATAACTTCATACGAGAAGCCATCTACCCAGAATGGATCGCCGACCCGGTACTGGTAAAGAAGGCTAATGGGAAGTGGCGAACATGCATCGACTTCTCCAACCTAAATGACGCTTGCCCGAAGGACTGCTTCCCACTCCCCCGAATTGATCAACTCGTGGACAGCACAGCCGGACACGAACTCTTATCCTTTATGGACGCATACTCAGGATATAACCAGATCCCTATGCACGCCCCCGATCAAGACCACACTAGTTTCATCACTGACCGGGGATTGTACTGCTACAGAGTAATGCCTTTTGGACTTAAAAAAGCCGGAGCTACTTATCCGCGCCTCGTCAACAAGATGTTTGCGGAATTAATAGGACGAACTATGGAAGTTTATGTGGATGACATGCTGGTAAAATCGAGGAAAGCCAACGATCATATAAACCACCTGGACGAGATGTTTCAAGTACTTCGCCAATATGGAATGAAGCTGAATCCTCTAAAGTGCTCCTTTGGAGTATCGTCGGGAAAGTTCTTGGGATCCATCGTCCATGCCAGGGGGATTGAAGCAAACCCCGAACAGGTCCGGGCTTTGCAAGATATCAAGATACCATCCACTCGAAGAGAGATGCAAAGTCTAAACGGGAAAGTGGCCGCCCTACGCAGGTTCATCTCTAAAGCAACCGACAAATGCATCCCTTTCTTCGAAGCTCAAAAGAAAGACAAAGGAAAGTTCGAATGGACTGACGAATGCTCGACAGCCTTCCTTAACCTAATCGAACACCTTTAGAGACCACCAGTACTCTCAACTCCAAATGAAGGCGAAGAACTATACATATACCTTGCTGTATCGTCCCATGCTTTAAGCGCCGCTTTGGTGAGAGAAGACAATCGCGCGCAGCGGTCCGTATACTTTGTAATCAAGAGATTTACAGGGGCAGAAGCCAGATACCCTAAACTTGAGAAGCTAGCATACTGTCTGCTAATCACGTCACGGAAGCTACGACACTATTTCCAATCTCATTCCATCAGAGTTCTAACCGATCAACCGCTAAGGCAGGTACTCCATCGCCCCGACACTTCTTGGCGACTACTTAAGTGGTGCATTGAACTGAGTCAATATGATATCACCTACCATCCTCGCACCGCCATCAAAGGACAAGCCATGGCCGATTTTATTGCCGAATTCACTACCAACGAAGGTAAGGATCAATCCGAAATAGCAAAAGGTATCAAGTGGAATCTCTTTGTAGATGGAGCATCAAACGAACAAGGCTCGGGGGAAGGTATTGTGATAATCACCCCCAAGGGAAGGAAGCTGCACTATGCCCTAAGGTTGGAATTTGCGGCCACCAACAACGATGCAGAATATGAAGCAGTAATAGCAGGACTGGAACTTGCCTTAGAAATTGGAGTCAGTTCTTTATGTCTCCATAGCGATTCTCAACTTATTGTAAATCAAATACTGGGAGAATTCCAGACTCAAGGAGAACGACTCACAGCATATCTAAAGAAGACCAAGCTGCTGCTCACTCAATTGGATCACTATTTAATCAAACACGTTCCTCGAGAGGAGAACCGAGAGGCTGACGAATTGGAAAAGCAAGCTAGCATGAAGAACAGCCCCATTTCTGGAACTGTAGCCATCTCAAAACAACTAGCCCCAAGTTTCGAACAAGAGGATCTGATAGCTGCAATCGAAGAAGAAACTTGGATGACTCCTATCCGAAAATACTTGCAAGATGGCACACTACCCAACGAGCGTAGAGAAGTCAGGAAAATCTTGAGGAGTGCTTCCCGCTACACGATACAAGAAGGCATCCTCTATCGGCGTGGCTTCTCTAACCCCTTATTAAGATGTGTCGCCGGAAGGGAAGCCAAGGAAATCTTATCCAACATCCATCAAGGAAGTTGCAGAGACCACACTGGAGGGCAGACTCTGGCAAAGAAGATACTCCGATATGGATATTTCTGGCCCACCTTAAACAAAGACGCCTTGGATTTTGTCAAAAAATGCGACAGATGCCAGAAATTTGCTAAAATCCCTTGACTACCAACCAATGAGATTACTCAGTTGACCAGTTCTTGGCCCTTTGCGGTATGTTGACCTGATTGGCGAACTGTCGATGGGCCGAGGCGGAGCCAAATATGTTATAGTGGCAGTCGACTATTTCACCAAATGGGTGGAAGCGGAACCTTTAAATAAAATATCTTCGGCAAAAGTTATTAACTTCTTGATCAAAAATGTTTTATGCAGGTACGGGTTTCCACTCAAAATAATATCAGACAATGGACTTCAATTTGACAGTGAGGAATTCACCGACTGGTGCCGAGAGCACGGAATTCACAAAAGCTTCTCATCTGTAGCTTATCCCCAGGCAAACGACAAGTCGAAGCTGTCAACAAAATTCTCAAAACTCTAATCAAGAAGAAGCTTGAAAAGTCAAAAGGCGCTTGGGTGGATGAACTTCCTACGGCACTTTGGGCCTACCGCACATCTTACAGAACATCAACAAGACATACTCCTTTCTCTTTGGCATACGGATCGGAGGCCATGCTCCCATTTGAAACTGTAGTGCCCTCCCACCGTAGGATCAACTACAACCCAGAAGAGAATGAAGAACTCCTACACATGTCTTTGGACCTAATTGAAGAAAGAAGAAATGATGCAGCACTTAAGGAGGTAGCTCACAAGCAAAAAGTGGCAGCACGATACAACTCCAAAGTCAAGCACCGCAACTTATGAGAAGGAGATCTTGTTCTCAAACGGATCTTCCCGCTCCCCGGAGCGCTAGATCCTATCTGGGACGGTCCCTATGTAATTCATAAAGTTCTCCACAACGGAGCTTATATTTTGTCAACAGTGGACGAAGAGGTGTTGCAGAGGGCATGGAACATCCAACACCTTCGTCGATACTTTTCTTAACTTGTACTACCCATATGAAGTGAATTAACAAAGAGAATAAGTGGACGTAGGCATTTTCGTGCCGAACCACTTTTAAGATCTTGTCTCTTTTTAACTTGTTCCTTTATATCTTGGCTGCTTGTTAAGCTTTATCCTTTTCTGTTGAACAAAATCCTGTATAACGGCATTTCCATTCTGGATACTTCACGGCACAACCTCACCTGGACAAGATCCAACAGGTACTATACGAATCTATGCCCTCGTCAATGAGACACTTTTGCTCCAGCATCCCTCTGCTGCGGATTAACTCATTGCTCGCGACGGCCCTCAAAGCCAACTGTATTGAGCCGATCATAAGCCACCGAGAAGGCCGACTATAGCCGAGGCAGCTCATTACGGCGTTCGGCTCGCCCGCGACTATGAACCGATTATAAGCCCCAACATAAGGTGTGGCCAGCCAGGGGCAGTTCACAGTTGACGATCGGCACCCATGCTAGCCGGCCACGGTAAATCGAATAATACCCACGATTACTGGCCATAATGGCCCGGGTAATTACTATGCGCGATCTCGGCTCCGATGTGTCTTAAGTACGGCTGTGGTAAAAAAGAAAACTCCCCACGGAGGCGTAAGATGGGTGACGAATGTCTCCAAGACCCACAGCTAGGGAAAGTGACTACAAAACCCGTTTGCCACGAACTTAAGCACATTGAAGGCCTTCCGTGATTGGAAGTTTTACTATTTTCTTATATTTCCATTCTATTTAAAAACTTTCGTCCTATCCTCTATAACGACCCTTAAAGTACAGGGCATAAAATAGGAGACACTCACTAACGGAAATGAAAACTCACAACTGGATGACAGGTCACTCAGCTACATTCCATCCTCAGTCACACAAGACATTCAAAGTTACCGTCTACAACTAAAGCATGAAGGGCGGTACTTTCTTTTCTTGTACATAAACATGTAGCCATAGTTTATTCACCCGTCACACTAACATTGCAAGACATGAAATTATACTTTAAGCAAGAGCGTAGCATCAAACACGATTAAAACACATGCATATACACAGCTATATTTCTTATGCAACACATCAAAATAACGACAGCCTCCAAATATGACAGAATCAGCTTATGTTATAAAATTATATAAGAATAAAATCATTCGCTACAATGACATAATTACATAATTACAGCCTGAAAGTATATTAATGTTTTGGACTAGTATATTCAGGAATGCCAAGTAAACCAAAAAAGTAGTCAGCTGCAGCAGGGCTCCGCCTCTATCCTACTAGTCCCCCGGGATCTACTTAACCGCTGGATCAGAACTCCCAGCATGCTGGCCAGAGGTCCCACCTGTCCGATTCAGGAGAAGAATCCATCAGATAAATGATACGCAATTAAGTTAAGAAAAGATTGAGAGGGAAGTCTTACCAGCATCTGCTCCCTGATCATCATCCCGCAACTGCACACCCACTTCCTCGGCGGTAAGCAGCCTCATGCCCTCCTTCACTGCCACTTTCCCCTCCTCAGTAAACTGGGCCGTGACCACATCCATTCTGAAAGCTACACCACCCTCCTTATCCGCCTCAGCCTTGGCCTCCTCCAAAGCCCGAAGATATATCCTAGCCATGACCCAGGATAGTCGTCCATCCAGGACAGGTTGCCCTGCTTCCAAGTACAGAAGTACATGTCCTGGAGCATCTCATCCATCATCCCCTCGTTCTCCTCAAACTCCCTCATCCGGGGCTCGAAAGCCGAAAGCCTTGCGACGTCATCATCTCTCTCCAATCAGTATCTCGAGTAGTCAGCCTGAAGGGATTTCCGCATCGCCTCCATCTCCTCCTTCAGCTTGACTTGAGCAAGCTCTGCAACCTCAAGCCACCCAGATAACTCCTTTATCTGCTCAAGATACGTTCTCCGAACCTCATCCACCGTGGCAATGGCCATATCGATTCGTTCCTTGCAGGTGGCCTCCATCTTTCGCAGCTCGACTCTGCTAGCCTCCTCCATAGTTTTCTTTAGCTGTTTGGAGGCCGCCTCATGCTGGGAGATCTGAATGGCCTGATCGGCAAGCTGTTTGGCCTGATCGGAAACCATTAGCCGCAACCGAATGTTAGCACTTCCGATTTCCTCTCCAGCCTTGACCAGTCGGGCGTGATGCCCCATCAACTTCTTGGTCTCCTCAGCCACCCGATCGATGTTTGCCTTGGCCTCGCCCCCCATAGTCACAATCCGAGTGGTCAACAAGTCGAGATCCAAAGACTTAGCCTCGTCAAGCACCCTTACCAAAGGATTGCAGGGCAGGAGGTGCTCACCGGTAACTTCAACGAAGGAAACATCATGAAAACTCGGGTCAAGATCTGGATGACCCGCAAATGGGTTACGAGCTAAGCCGGGACGATCAACACGAGTAACGGTAGGATTCTCTGATGGATGCGGAGATGGTATGGACTCAGTATCCTCTCCCTTGATGTCATGGATAGGCTGGGTTGGAGGCTGAGGTCCAGGTAAAGATTCGAACATGGAATGCCTCATCTTTCTCTTTTTAATATCCTCTTCAATGACTCCGAGAAGAGGGCGGTAGCTGACTACGCCCCCGGAACGGTCAGTCGAGGGATTTGGTTTAGCAGAAGCTTTGAGGAGTTTGAATTGTTCAAGGCGATGCCGAATGTCTGATGTCTTGGCCGTCTTACCCGTTCCTGAAATAAAAACCAAGTGTTACAAGCATGCATGAGACTATAATCCAAGAAACATATGAAGTTAAAAAAGGGGTCAAGAATTCACCTTGAACCGCCGGAGTTGCCTTAGCTAAAATACTCTCAGAAGATAGACTGGCACCAGTCCCGGCCTTATCAGACTTCTTCGATTTCTCCACCAAGGCCGGCCCTTCCTCCAACCCCTCAAAGGCTTGGCGGAAGCATCATCCGTCCACTCTTGAATCTCACCCGCTTGCCCAGAGGTCAAGGCACCAACGCCACTACCACTCCGCCCTTCGCCACCGTTACCACCGTCACCTTCTCCATCACCTCCGCTCTCCTCCTCGCCTCTTTCCTCCTCTCCACTTTCCTCCTTCGGAACATCTGGGCATGTGCTGGGAGAGGGTCCATCAGATTTCTTAAGCTTCTTCCCCCCGACGACTGGAGGTATCGAGAAGGGCCTCCTCTTTCTACTCTTTGTCGTGGCCCCTCCTTTGGCTTTGGCAGCTCTTTCCTCAGCCGTATCCCTCTACTTGACCACAGACTGATGTGGTAGGATTAAGTTGTGTTCCAGGAGAGTGGCATTCCTGATTAGGTAAGAAGCTGACCTATCCCTTCCCGAAATGGCCTCTATCTCCGCGGCCATCCGAACCAGGTGATCATTCTCCACGACCGCAAAGCCACCTGTTGCTAGCAAGAAATAAAAACACATAAGAAGAAGCATCTCAGTAAGAACGGAAATTATAAATAAACTTCAACTTACAGCCATAAGTGAAGCGGTGGATCGAAACGGTGTCATCCCGGATGAAGAACCATTCCTTCTTGAACATGGTGAACTTTGAATACAAGTCCAGGACAGGCTTGAAGGACACGGCCGATTCCAAGCTGATGTATGGAGACCCCTTTTTGTAACCCCTCAAGTTATATAGATATCGAATTTCCCGGTTAGAAGGGTGGCGCCCGTACTTTCTCTGGAAAATCACGAATAGGCACACCAAGATAGTGTAGGAGTTGGGTTGGAGCTGGAAGGGGGCCACCTTCAAATAAGTAACGAAGCTAACTATCCAAGCATTGATTAGAGGAATGGCCCAACACATGCAGTGGTACCTACTATAAGCAAAATATCCTTCAGGGGGATTATATGGCATGACTCCCTTCTCTGGCAGCAGCATGCGCGCTCTATCAATCCCAAAGGAACGGGAGATAACATCAAGCAGCTCCTCTCTGAGAGAACTCGGAAAGCAATCAGGAGGAGAGTTCAGAAGCTCTTGAGGACCATATCCGTCCACTAGTGACCTCGGGGTGGGTCCCTGTCGTCCCGGTCCTGACTGGGATGGGGGCACCACAGGGGACACTATTCCGTCCGTAGATTTTCTCTTTTCTGATCGAGTTTCCACTTTGCGAGACATTATCTGCAACACCAAAAACAAACACGTCGTTAGAAGTAGAGATATAAAAAACAAGTTTCATTCGGCAATTCAAATACGAGAGTGTCGTTCGGTACTTGCACCCCCTCACGTTCGCTCGGTAAATCAAAGTTATCAAGTTCATTCGGTATGAGTCCATTCGGTGGTTCAATCATAAAAATCATTCGGCAGAGGAACACTCACTTTGTCCGGCAGTTGAGTTGATTCGGTAGCTAATTGGTTCGGCTGTTCTAAGCAATCAAGTTGGTTCGGTATTCAGTTGATTCGGCTGATAAGGAAAAACGAAGGTCTCAGGCCCCTATTTATAAGCAAAAACAATGACCGGACCAGTTGGTTCGGCATAAGAGACCAGATGATAGCAAAACAAAGCATGCCATATGCAGGCATATGCCCTACTTTGGGGGAAAAATGTTGGGCACGTTTTTACCTACTACCGAACCATCCCTCTCCGTGCATTGCCGAGCCAACCTTCTTCCCCACATAGCCGAATCAACCTCCTTTCCATGCCCACCGAACCAGAGCCAATTCCACTTGCCCACCGAACCAACTCTCCCAAGCTACCACCGGATCCACCTACTACCGGTCCAAACAACATACCACCTCCCACCGAACCAACTCTCCCAATATACCACCGGTTCCCTACCGGTCCAAACAACATACCACCTCCTACCAAACCAACCTACTCCACCCCATTGCCGAGCCAAATTCCACCGGACCAAGGCATACCGGACCAACACTCCTAGGCCAGATTGCATCAGCCCAGGCCCACCAGCCGCTATATACATCCAAGACCCCTACCCCCAACCTCACTCTATAAATAGAGGGGCAGGGGTACAACAATGGCAGACAAGTTTGAGAGCTCAAGCACGGACGGAACTTTCAAACAACTTTCATATACTTGTATACAAAGCTTTGTACTTGTAATCTGAAGAGAAAAAGGAGAATAACATATAAAGTGGACATAGGCACGTTCTGGCCGAACCACTATAAATCTGTGTGTCTTTTACAGTTTAGTCCCTGCTTTTTATATATTTGCATAAATCACCCAAATCACTGAGAACAACTTAAAATTGACTAAATCATACGACTTGGAGGTGTTTGCCCATTTTTTGTGCAAACATATATAAAGTTGTTGGATTTGAATACATATATATACCAAAGGTGGTTTCCATTTTTTTAGAAAAGTTTGTTTTGTTTCTAGAAGTGTATGCATATTTAATATGTGTGAGTTGTGTCGGATCTGCAAATGATGTCTGCATATTTGGCAAGTAGATTTATATTCATTTTTGTTTTAACATTGAGTCCATATATGTATATTTTACAAACCATATTGTATGATTTATTTTATAAGTTTTGTAAATCCGTTATTATATATATAGTTTTATAATAAACAGGTTTATAACTTTTATTGAAGGTCAATTTACATCTTATTATTATGGAAGTTGTATAGGATTTTTGAAGTTGTTTATTTTCCTAAGTTCGTATATGACATATATTTATATAAAGTTATAATAATTATAGATATATCTTTATGGCCTTATATATACATATATACACACTTTGCATACACTTATATATGGAGTTAGTTTTCTAATATATAAGTTTTCATTTCAGTTGGCATGCATGTTTGCATAAAAGTTAAGGGTGTATATGTGTTTTAGTGTAGACCAGTTGCTTTCGCAAAAAAAATTATTAAATTATATTAGTTGCTATTTATATATATTGTATAAAGTTTACATTCTAACTTATACTTTCGGTCTGCACAGGTTACAGTATTATATATATTTATAAAATAAGTTATAATATAAGTTATATAAGTAATTCGTACGTCCGTTGTCTAAAATTTTATATAAGTCCGTGTATAGGCTTTACTGGTTATGTATGGGTAGTCATATATTAGTTTATATATATAGGTAAAGTGTTTAAAATTTATAATTGTATTGTGAAGTGGACTTTGTGCCATATGTATATAGTAGTTTATAAATGAGATTTGAACGGTGTAATTTGTTGAAGTTTTATATAATAATCTTATTTTAAAATATAAATCTTAATGATATTATATACATAGGTCGTATGGGGTGGTTTGGGTCTTAGATTTGTAAATAGAAATTTTGATCTATGTGTAAAAATTAAAATGGTTTGGAAAAATTATAAGGATTTTTATTTAACATATATGTTTTATTTCAAATGTTAAAACTATTAGTTTATGTATGAAAAAAAGTAAATTATATATATATATATATATATATATATATATATTTGTGTGTGTGTGTGTGATTCGACTTTAAATTTTTCTTAGGGATGCAATTTTGATTTTTATTAAAATAGCAAAAATTTCTGTATATATCAGACTGATTCTGATTCAATTCATAAATTCTTGATTATCAGCCTCGTTCGTCCAATTCGTGCCAATCCTACTTTGCTTTGAAATTTATGCTCGGATTTATAATTCAAATTTCAATGTCCGTATCAGTGTGCGTATCCATGTCATCTCCTGTATTCTCTAGCCTTGAAAGGTGAGCAATCACTCACGATTAACATTCTTTTATTTGTTAAATTTGATTAAATTGAAACGACAATTGAAATATGATGCTGTAGTTATTTAAATTGTTATATATACTATTATCTATAACTGTTCACTTATGGGATATGACACCATATCCTATTGTTTATATTTATTTTTGATGATATAAGCCTGTTGTTATTATTATTTTCATATCTATTATCACCCTGGAAGTTCCCTATTAGTATAGAAGTCACTATGGGTTGAAATGATACATACCCGAACGGATTTTAGAATAGGAGAATTTCGTTATGGGTTGAAATGATAAACCCAAGCGATTTTCAATTGAATTGAATTTGGGATTACGGGTTGAAATGATATCCACCCGTATATATTTAACTTACAGATTGAAATGATAAATATTTGTATCCCTTGTACATAGAATAGAAAATTTTACATCGACGTCGTGGTCTATATGAATGTTTTGAAAATAATTTCTATGGCCTTGAAAAGAAATATATGGTTTTAATGAATATTAATTTAAAGTACTATATATAAAGGTTATTTTATATATAGATTTAATATTAAGATAATTTAATTAAGATTGATTTTATAAATATGAAATATGTTTAAGGATTTATTAAATTTGTATTTCTGAAATAGATTTGTGGAATATTTAAAGCTCCGAAATATATTAACTTCGAATTATATTGAAATTTAAATGGTTTATTTTGTGGTTCAAATCCGTATTTAAAATAGATAAAATTTGAATTAGTTTAGTCAGATTCTAAATTGAATGGAAATTGATAAATTTTGATTTAATTAAATTTGAACGGGAAGATCGAGTTGATTTTTGAAGCGATTTGCGAAGTTTGAGGAAATAAAAATACTTTACTTCATAAATTATTGGATATATATATACTAATTTGGAAAATAGAGATATTTGAAATGAAAATGATATTTTAGTTTTGAAATATAAATAGAATTGAAATGACCACGGTGTTATAGTGTATATTTCTACCCTGTAGATAGTTCCTTGGATCCTTAGAGGATGGGTATCCCAAACATCCTCTAAGTTAATTATATTTCAGTTGATATTTAACTTGAGTAGGATTTATAGATATAAGAATGTTAATCCTGACTCGAGTGTTTTGTGTTTTGCTTTACGCTCGGGTCAGACTGAGTGATACAGCATTTGAGACTCACCTTCGAAGTTGGAGCTTTGCTTGAAGATCCAGCTATCTATCCTTCCAGTCATCCAGTCGATTGGTTCAGAGAAGTCATCTGCCCGTACTGGAGACTTCACTGCATCTGGGATTTTCTGATGTATTTTATTTCTAACTTTGTTTATATAGTAGCTTCATGAACTACTATTCATTTATTCCATTGCGTATCATTGTACTACTCTGTATCTGTGATTCTGTGATTGATTTATTTACTGTAGATGTTAAGAATTGTCAAATTTCGATTAACAATCTAATATTTTGAGCAATTCAAGTACGACATGTGTGGATGCGAATGGTTGAAAATATCAGGCTGTTACACTTTGTGTCACCTAGGACAGCGTTCGATTACCTATACGAGCAAAGCAGGTTCATGATCGAGACTACACATTGATGAGTCATTGATGGATATGAGTCATGATTTCTATCGAGGTAACTAAGACTGTGTCTCGTCTGGTTTCGATTCGCATGTGGTAGATATGCTTATATAAGAGGAGATTATATTTAAGACTGTGTCCAGAGTATGGTCCACCTCGTATCCTTCTTTCACATGTAGGCCATCTATCTATTTGGATGATGGCTCATTTTATTACTTTGATTACGGTGGACCCATGAATGTCCATTATATATATATGTATGTATATATGTATGTATGTATGCATATATGTATGTATATATGTATGTATTCAAACTTTGGGCATTTTTTTTGTGTTAGCTTGATTCACCTGAAGATTTCATTTTCTATTATGATATTTTGTTGTATGGATGATTCATCCATTGAGTCAAATATTCTTGATTTCTGTCGATTTTTTTTAGATGGGTGGTGACACTTTTTAGTTTGGTTCCATATGAATATGGGTTTTAGATATTTTTAAGATTGTTATGCCATTATCACTATACTTTTCACATTATCATTGTGTATTAGGATTACACCTATCATTATAGACATAGCCTGATCTGTATGTTATTTATAAAACTCGGGTCAGTCCGAGACATTTCAGGTTTAGGGATAAGATGTTCATTTTGTGGATGTTGGGTATAAATAGAGACCAGGGTGGTATTATATAGTCATTATATTCTACATAAAGGTATTTGGATTCATGTATTGGATGTTTTAGTGAAAGTTTATATTTGTTGTATATTGAATCTATGTATATTTTTTGTATATTATCATTGCGCTATGCTATTATGTTCTTGTATTTATATATATTGTGTATTGTTTTGTCTTGGAGGCATACATGATTATTGCTTTGTACTAAGACTGTACACATATAGATGAGTTATCTATTCAGTATTTAAATACATACCGGTGTTAGTCCAAAGGAATATTCATGTGTACCCCATATGCCTTATTCTCCATATTATCTAACAATATTATTATATAATACTCTTGAGTAGTATGGGTATAAAGGTGGGGGTGTTACAGTTGGTGTCGGAGCAGGTTCAAAACAATACATCGTATATACAAGACTTGAGTCATTGGCCTAATTGAGAATTAGAGTCCTTGTCTAGTGGGTACGTAAGGGATTTAGTTTATAGCAAAATATAATGGAAGAGTGTGTGTGTGTGTGCATTACTTAGTATACGGTGATTACTTGGGGTAATCATTTGGGAGCATATTTCTATTTTGTATATAAAATATTTTACAAATATTTATTAACTGTGAAATATAAAATGTTTTACCTCCGATGGTTTGATGAAAATATTTATATTCCGGTCCGCTACCAATCATAGTGCGCGGCGGCAATTTATAATTTCTTTCCCATATGCATCTTATATTTTTGATTATTTATGGTTTTATTGATTAATAATTACTTATATTGAGTTTGTAATTATTGATATTAGATCCTTGCAGTATTTTTGTTTTGAAGTTACTATAGGAATTTTGAAAAAAGATTTCAGCATGTACATTATATATACTTTTGTGAAGAACTTTTAAAGTTTGATGATTGTTTGATAGTATTCAAATGGTTGGAAATGATTTTGATATTTTTAAAGGGTATGTCAAGTATTTAAATGAAAGTAAGTTATGATTTTGGCTTATAAACATATATATAAAAAGTAAGAAGTATGTTTTATGTAAACAGGAAGATGTTTTGATTAAGAGATATTGATAGAACCTTCTTTTCCAAGAGTGACCTTTGTTTAAGTTTCATTTTAATGGACATTATATGAAGTACAATTTTATATAAATGTATAAAGATAGAATATTCTAAAGATTAAATTGTGTTAATTTATCCCTTGAGTGCTCTAAGAATTCTGATTGATGTGCCTAATCAACGTTATCAATATGGATTTCTAAATACGAGACATATGGATACAGAGTTTTGAAAAGTTTTGGAAATTCTTAGATGATTTATAGAGTTTTATAAAGAGATGAAAGATTTTGGAAAATAGTATAATATTTCTAGAGAAGTATAATTTATATTTTGTAAATTTCGAAAGAAGGATATGATTTAAGGAAATATTTTGAATCCTTATTTGACAAGAATTTAGGTAAAGCTTAAAAAAGTGATATTAAATGTTTTGGTAGGAGAAATATTATTTTGAAATTGAATGTTTGTAAAGCTTGTGCTTAAAATTTTGGAGTTTTAGAAAATTTTGAAATTGTTTTAATTTGGAAATTTATAATTGAGTATTTCTATCTTTATAGTAAATTCTATTGTTTTGGAAATATTAAAATTATATTTTCATATTATTGTGTATATATTTATATGATGATTGTAGCAATTGAGTGGTAGTGGATAGCAAAAATCGATGGTGAGGCAATGTTGATCACACGGTCAACATTGCAGCAATTGGCAAATTAAGCCAAAAGAAAGTTATAATGTGGCCTCATCCATCTATTTTTGTATTAAAATTTGAAATTTTTTAATATATGTCGTTTTGATTATATGTCTTCTATGATGAATGGTTGTTTGAAATTTGGATGAATTGTGTGAATATCTTTATGTAAAGATATCTTGTGATATGTATAAATTTGTATACCAAAATTCTTAATTAAAAATAATCTTTATTGGAACTACTACTATAGATTTAATATGAGAAGAGTAAAAGTTTTGAACAAAATTATTTTATGGTTAACAAGTGTTCTGGGAAAAGACTTCAACAATGAATTGAAATATATGACTAAAGTAACTTTATTTGTAAGATATTGGTTTCTTAATTTTTTTGGTAAAGTGAATTTTAAAAATAAACTAAATATTAAGTACTTTATTGAAAGTAGAATTTAAATTTTGAAACAAATATACAAACTATATTTTGTGTATAATGGTTTCAAGAATTGATGATGATTTTCATTTTAATAATAGAATTTGGTTTATGTGAAGTGAAATTTAGAAATTATTGTAATTGGTTTTATTGAATTAGAGTTTATTTATAAAAACTAATAAATTTGTATTGTAAATAATTGAGTTTTGAACAAAGAACTATTTTGGTATTTCAAATGAAAACTTGGATTTTGACAATAATAATCCTTATTAAAATTGTTTTACGTTTGAAGTAAGAAAATATTATTAAGGAAAATTAGGATTTAAAGCATTAATGATTTGGAAAGTTGTGAAAATAAATGTAATTAAATTTTGTAAATATAGGAATATTTGCAAAGTTTAATTTTTAAATGAAAGTTGTCTAGAAAATGTTTTATATATTTATATGTGAAGATCTTTCGTAAATCAAGGATAGAAGTAATTGATTAAGTATTTGAAGTCATGTTTTCAAGATTTATGACTTTAGAAAAGTTTTGGAAACTACATATGAAATTTATCTCAAAAACTTTACCAAATTTTAAAGTTTATTTTGGAGAATGTAAGATTAAAGTTTGAGGATTTGTCTTATAAAGGTAAAATTTTAGAATTTTAAAATTAGAGTTTACAAATATTTTGAGCTTTCTACATTATGTATGCGTATTAGAATTTTTTATAAAATAAGATGAATTTTAAAGGAAGGTGAATTACAAATAGTTTTACCTATCATTATTTTAGGGAATAAAAAATAATGAGATATTTTAATATTTTGAAAGTTATAAATTTGTTTGAAAAGATTTGTGTCAAATATAAAATGTTGAAATCATTGATTATAAATTTCTACATGTACAATGTTTTGATTATTTATAGTTTAGAAAACTTTTGAGCTTAGGTATAATATTTTTGTTTCATGTCTTTAATGAATTTTTAAATTGCTTAGTGAAATTAAAATTTGAGGAACAATCTTTGATTTGTAAAGTTAATGGTTTTCTAAAGTTTGAAATTTTGATATGCATAAATATTTGGGGTTTTCTATATTATTTAAGTGTTGTAATTGAATATGTTTATATATTTATTTGAAAGTTGTGAATTTTCAAAAAATGTTTATACTATAGAGTTTACTCCCAAAATGTTAGAATGTTACAATATTTAAATGTTTTTGGTTTTTATTCTAGGATATTATTCCAGTGAGTTGTTCAACTCATAGCCTATGACCATGACATTGGGCACAAAATGATAAGCCATTATATTTTGAGGCCAACGAGGAATTTAATAATTGATGTTGTTTTAAATGAGTTCGCATTATTTTGAAAATTGTGTATAAAGATTTAAACAAAGAAGGTGTAGTACAGCTAAATACTTTAGTTATTATGGATTATTTTATAGGAAATTGCAAGGATGCAATTTCCCCAAGCGAGGAGTCTGTAACAACCCGATGTTGAGCAGTAATTAATTAAAGATAATAAAGGCGATTTAATTACTTAAGATTGATTTAAAGATTTATTAAGAATGATTTTCATTTATTAGTATATTTATGAATTTAAAATGATTTTGATATGATAAAGGCTATTATATGTTTTATAAAGTATGATATTATTAGTAAATGTGATTAAAAATATATTTTTAAGAGAAAGGAAGTTTTATTTATTTGAATGAATGGTTTGGAAATTATTTGATAGTTGAATTTGAAATGTAACTAAGAAAAGATTTAAAATTAGATAAGTTAAAATATAAAGATAATATTTTATAAACTTGTATATGAATAAGAAATGAAGATTTGCATTAGTAGTGGTTCTTTTAAAGAATTGAATTAATTTTGGTTAACAAAATAATTTTATAAAGTGGTTTAAAGATGATAGTTTTGATATCACTAATTAAGATAAATAAATTTATGACAGTAAATTCATTAGAAGTATAATAATGTTGAGTAAACATTTTAATGGTATTAATATAATTTTTAATTGAAATTTTGTAATGATTTTTGTTTGAAAAAAATAGTTTTGGTGGTAAAAGAAAAGAAATGAAATAGAAACTGATTTATTATTTAAGCAAGCCCAAATCCTGTTTGCTTCATGAAACAAAAGAACTATTCATTTCTATGTTTAGAGAATTCTTTCTATCATTCACTAAAGGCAATTCACATTCAAAACATATGGGGATTTGTTTCTCTTTTGCTTCATGAACAAAATATATGTAGAAAACCCTCCTCTTCGATCAATCAAAATAAATTCCAAAATTAAAGTATGGTGTTTTCAAAACCAAGCTACGCTAATTTTCGAGAAGAAGTTTATTTTTTTATCAATTTTAAAGCTATGGAATTTTCTTAATTGAGTTGGAATTAAAGATGATGGAGTATTAATTAGATATGGAGTTTCGCTTGACCAAGGTGAGTGTTTTACCCCTCACACATCTATGTCCTGATGTTTAATTCTATATCTATGAATTTTTATCTTATGCACATCATGGATTGAAGTGAATTTTGATTTGGTGTTATAATTTCAAATTATCTTGAATGGATTCATTTTTTAAAATTTGGGTTTGATTGTGGAATTTAATGTTTATAAATTGATCTTGTGTACAAGTGAACCCATACGTTGTTTTGTTATTGGTTTGCAAGTATTTGATCAAAGCTAAATTTGGATTCTTGAATTAAAAATTCATTTTGCACTCAGATAGGCATTCAGATGTCTGAGTGAAATATCCAAATGCCTAATTGGTTAAATTTTTGCCTACTACTTCTCCAGTTTAAATTCTGTATTGAATCAGACGTCTGACTCGTTTAACAAGACGTCTGACTTAGCCTAAAAATGAATCAATTCTTTGTTGTATGTATTTTGATATTTGACCGATGTATTTAGACGTCTAAATTATTTAAAAATCATTTTTATAATTATATCCAAACGAACTTATGGTCCCAAACGTCTGAGCTGTTGCTAATTTGTTTTCTGATATTATTTCTTTTGGACTGTTTTAATAATGATTTGTTTGTTTACATATATGATATTTCTACATTGTTAACTTTCTAGAATATTTTATAAAGGCCAAACTCAATTTAATTCATTCAACTGTAATTTTAATTTTAAAGAAATGTCTTTTATCTTAGAAATTTATTTATACTTAATATATATAAATTCAATTTTGGATGGTATTTGTATATATATTATGAAGCAACCTTTGGATATTATTGAATAGTTTTAATATAATGATTAATGACTTTGAATTTATAAAGATTTCGATTATATATTTGATGGTCGAAAATACAAAGGAGTTATTGTGAAGGTTGTTTGATTTTAGAATATTGTTGTAACGACCCAGAATTTCTGCCATTTGAAATTCAGATATTTAATTTATTTTAAATATCAACAAGTAAAAATTTGTAAGTAGAGTAATTTATTTTTCGAATATCTGGATTTAATTGGATAATTAAATTGACAAGTTAATATTTGAAATTGCAGAAAAATTTGGAATTTAGGTTTAATATGATTTATAAAGTTATAATAAACCATATTGGAGTTAGAACAATGTTTGTGAACTTTTAAAATTGAATTAAAAGTTAATTTGTGAAAATTGAATATTTTAATATTTAATCGACTAGTGAAAATAGTCATTTTTCAAACAGTCTCGGATTTCGACGAAACAAGTTTCATTGGATCCGTAACGTTATATTATTGTATGGTTTCAAATTTCGTGTCAATTGGATTTACGGTTTGTCCGGGGGCAAGCCAAAACGCATAGAAATTGGTTTGATCGATTTAATTTAAATTTGATCGTTTATCTCCGTAACTCGCACAGATGATCGGATTGGCTCTCGATACCTATTCCGTTGTGTCTGGAACGCGGGTTAAACCCTAGAAACGCCGGTCACCATGCGAGATTTGGAGTTCGGAAAAACCGGATAAATAGTGCGTTGAAAGAATTTCTATAAAAGGACTTCACTATCTTCAATTTGCAACACAACTCACAACCCTAACCCTAATTCTACCTTTAGCCACCGGCTACAGTTTCAATGGCCAAAAAACGTTAGCTTTCATCTCCAATTTTTGATTAGTCCGCTCATCTCTAGCGAAACCTTCCAACAGAAAAAGTGTAGAGTTCTCCGAGCTCGATACATCCAACGGTGGGTTTTCGTTCTAGGGCTTTGGATTGGCCTCAATCTGGCGAACTAGGGTTTCAGTTCGAGCTCGGTTTTGTGAAGGAGGGGGGACCGATTTCTACCTGCTTTTGGCCGTGGTTGTGCATCGCTTGGGGGTTCGACATAGAATAAGTTGATCGGCTTCTAGAGGTGTTTGAAAGGGTGCGAAAAATCAAGGCAAGTGGCGGCAATTGGGTTCGTTACCACGTTCGAACGAAAACTAGGAGAGGGGGAGGAAAAAAAGATGACGACCGAGATCTACAATTGGATATCCAACGGCTATGATGAGCTTAGGTTATAAAAATAGTAAATAGATTTGTAAGTAATATATATAATAAATTCATGAATGTTTAAAACATCATAACTTTTTCGTACGAGGTCAAAAAACGCACAAATCAACTTGCATCGGGTTCGTTTTATCGAGCACTACGCGACGGAGCTGGTTTGGGGTCATTTGGAGCTAGTGATAATTTCAGGTAAAATTAAACGCGTGTTTAATTTTATTCGAAACAAACGCTACAACTGTTATCGGAAACTCAAGGTGAGAACTTCTCACTCAATCAAATCTGTTTCGATTTAAATTTTAAATAGTTAGATTTAAAATTGCTTGATTGTATGTATGGATGATAGTTATTATCTGTTGTATTGAAATAGACCCTATACGCCGTATATTAAGCAGATGTTATTTATTAAACACATATACCGCGATAATTCCAACTTGATGTGGAATTGGTATTACATATGTATTTGGAGTTGATTTCCCGCATTATATAGCGGATGAGACCCTATTGCGCCGCATAATAGCGGATAATATTTATAAATCTCATATACCGCAATATTTCACCTCGAAGTGGAATTGGTATTATGCTAACATCTTTGGATGCAGGGAAACAGGTTGGAGGGATCCAACTAGATTCCTCAAACATTTGAATTTATTTCATATGTTGTGTGTTGGTTGATTTATAATCCGTGTGATTATCTTTCTGTTTGAGATTGTTGAAGGCTATAGGTTAGCCGAATATATTTTTGGTATCATTGGACACTGAAAATAGATAAAAATTGGATTTTTGAAATTTCAAGTTGAAAGTTTATAGTAAAAATTATTTTTGAGAATTGGATAAGTTAAAAA
Source organism: Allium cepa (assembly GCA_030765085.1). Classification (NCBI taxonomy): domain Eukaryota; kingdom Viridiplantae; phylum Streptophyta; class Magnoliopsida; order Asparagales; family Amaryllidaceae; genus Allium; species Allium cepa. The sequence goes on from CM060940.1 coordinate 103,643,386, forward strand.
GGAGTTTTAAAAAGACAAACTTATTTTTGAAACCATATTGAATAAAATTCCAAATTACGGAAAAAAAAGGGCTAAGTAAATGGATTTCGATTTATATTACTATAAGTTGAAGAAATTTATTTTAAAAAGAAATGATTTTGTAAATTCATTGGGAATTTATTAAGTAAAAATTAATTGGTTTTGATAATTAATTAAGAATAATTAATCAAGTATTAACTATTAATTAAGAGTTAATTAATGATCAATGAAAGGATAATTTATTGAATGTTTTTATAATAAATTGGCTATTAATTTACCATAACTAGCAAATTTTATTCAAAGAAATTTATTTGATTTAAATTAATCAAATGATTAAATTTATCCTACTTATGGATGTTTGAATTATATTGGATGTTGAATTGTTTGATATCTTTAGTATGTGATGCTTTGTGATATATCCTGATGTGTTGTTGTGATCTGTATTTATTTATCTGTGATATATATATATATATATATATATATATCTGTGATCTGTGAATGAAAGGTAAGCGTTATAGTTTATACCGCTTATCAAATATATTGTTATATTTTGATCTGTGATGGTTGAATGTTGTTGCACTATTGTGTTAAACCTTTGGACTACACAATACACACACAAAATGTGGATTTCACGTGGAAATCAGTTAAGTCACAGATTTTTGACAATTCTAAAGATTGAATTTTTGAATCCAAATTAGTTTTGGAATTGGGATTGAAAGTTTTTTGAAAATGAATTTCAAAAATAAGAGTTATTTTAAATAAGTTAATAAAAATTGGAATTAAAATCATTTGATCTAAATTTTGAATTCAATGTTTGAAATTGAATTCAATGATTTAGGAATTATGGTCTAAAAGATTGTACAAGTTATAGAGGGTGTTTAATGGGTTTTTAACCATTTAAAATATAGGTTTGGAAATTTTAAATTTAAATCCAAGTTTATACTTGAGTGGCTTTAACTCATGACAAATTGTAATCAGTTTTTCCCAAAACGAAAACCATATGTTTCAAATAATAATAGCTTTCACATAAGGAAAGAAATTCCCATTTGTGTTAAAAGAATGTAAATTTGAAATTAAACTGTTTTGAAGGCTATGAATTAATCTTTGTGAAAGGTTGTTGACCTTGACTTGAAATAAAAGAGTATTTGAAATGATGTATCTTTTGTATTATAAAAGACTTGAATTGTAAATAGTTTTGAAAACTATAAGTTAAATCTTGATTAAAGGTTTAATGAGTTAATCTAATTGAAATGGAAATTTATCTACGAATCTGGGAATAAATCTTTGTGAAACTGGGTAAACTTTGTGAAGTAAATTTTTTTGTTTAAAGATTTAAAATGGTAATTTGTTTAAACCATTTGAAAGAAAGGGTTTGGGTAATAAGTTGTGACTTAATTGAAATCCCAATATCCATATGTTTAAAAAATATTGCGTTCACTATTCGGATTAGCCGGGAGAGGACCTTTGTGTCATATAACCCATTTCGAATAAGTGATACGACGTAATGGATAGCATTGAAGACCGGTGTTGAAGACCGGGTATTTGTGAAAACGATAGGATGACCTATCGATTGTCTCTACACCGTTAGCTATGGTATGGATATTTCCTTTGTGATGGGAAATTCGATCGGGATTGTGAATACCCAGAGTGCAAGGGCTTCTTTGGAAGTGCCTTCGGTTCTGTTCGAACCCGAAACAGACTTGTATGGTTACGTGTCTGACATTACATTTTGAGATATAAAGCAGATTTCTTTCAAATACATTTCTGTTGGTGGCGGAGAATTTATTCTCTTAGCTTAACACCCTTCTCTGAGACGTATGAGCTTAGAGGTTTTGTAGTTGAAGGTTATCAGCGATATACTCCCAATTTGGTAATGTGGCATGCTGAGTGTTGCTGTGTGATGATTATTTATTGATCATTTGTTGATCAAAGCATGGCTTTGTGAAAAAGCATAGCTTTGTGGACGAGACTTCATCAGACCTCACACCCCGGAAATGGTCAAAACAGGAATATGTGGCAAGGTTATGAGGGTCGCTCCCTTTAGGGTATGTTATTTCCTTCTAGAAAAGGGTGGTGTCAGGTATGGAGCCCTGATGCTTAACCTATGTGGTTGCTCCAATCTCATTTTCTGTGTGGTTGTTGCTTTGTGATCGAGGGCCCTTGGATAAAGGTCCCAAAGGACCGGAGGGTGGCATATTCGTGTAGTAGTTACCTAGTTACAGAGGTAACCCGACCTTGTATTGGCAGAGATCTGGTTAGGTTCTCGGGATGTCCCGTCAGAGGCGATCCCATGTGGCAGTAGGAAGTTCCTTAGCCTGGCCCTTTATTTTAAATCCAAAGAAACAATACGAAGCTTGTACGGTTTTAGTTGTATAACCTGCCATGGAATGTGGCGGTAACCTGCTATTGAACATGGTAGCTATAGTAGGCATACGATAATGGTCGTATGTTGGCTAAGATTTATATTATACTTTCGAAAAGTTTCCATTGTGCACTTATAATAATAATATCAAAGAAATTTGCATAGTAAGCATCTTTGACTATCATAAGGAGAAATCTCCTCCAATTCTGCGTTTGCATTGTGTGTGTGGCGAGAGGCCTTATGGTAGTTTCATTTTCCAAAAGCATCGCGGATATTTTTTTCCACTTCCCTTGTTGTTGTTTTAAAGATAAATAATTGTTCTTAGTTCTCACACCAGTCCCATGACTAACCTGGAGTTTATTGTTATCTTCCTAAACTCTGGGTGCCCATAATTTTCCACACGGGCAGCCTAGAGTCAGGTTATCAGGTCATTCTGGATTCAGAAGTGCTTTGGAGCTCAAGTGGCGAGCTGGATGGCGAGACGTATTACTTGTATATGATATTATCTTTTCCGTTGTGTATTCACTTGTAAGGACAAGTTTATATGATTGTTCAGTTTTGTTGTGTTGTATATTGAATCTGATGAGGTAATGTATAAAATGTACAGTACTTTGATTTAAATATTATTCATTTATCTATTATATGTTGTTCCGCTGCGACTGTGAGATTCTGTTATTGTTTCTGTTCCTTTTTCGTCTTCTACCTCTTCTTCTTTAGCCATAACAGTTCGATTTTCCGGCATTCGATTATGCGGCTTTTAATACAGTAGACGTAAGAATGCCGACCTTCGGATCCCGATAAAATCGAATCGTTACAATTGTAAACGACTTCTATAAGTATAATTAACTTATGAAGTGATTTGGAGGTTTTAATTATATATATATATATATATATTGATTTGTAAAGGAATTTCTATGTCTGAATTCTATGTTGAGATATCAATATATAAGCAAGGATTTAAAAGTAAACTTTTATATTTAAATCTTATTTTGTGAACATAAATATATATAAAAGGTATTACCCAACGTACTAATATTTTAAGAGTTATTTATAATAAATGAGAATTATTAATTAAGAAGTTTTATATATTAGATCAAATAATATTTCATTATATTATATTATTATGATTTCTTATTCATTTCACATTTGATCTATTGCTATGAATGATTCACCATTGATATAGACGTGAGTTATATTCTAAATTATACGGTGATGACATCTTACGACTTGATTTATTAATAATTATTCCGTGTGACGAAAAATCTAAAATAAATGGATTAGTGATGCCATCTAGTATGGGACTTTCAAGTAGCATTTTTCCGTTATTCTTTAGGCTCGTTATATAAAATAAGAAAGGGCGAGCATGATGTGTGAGCACTGAATAAATGGACTTGTAACACACGGCGGTATTAAATGCCATTGTGTTATTTATACGGTTATTCTTTTTCTCATGGATGACACTCAATATGGAGCATGTTGCATGCAATACTTGTTGCGTTGAGTATGTGATGGTTACGTGGTGACTTGCATGTATAGCCGCATAGCGGCCATTATATATATTTTATGTCTCTGACTACCTTTATCTAGCTCTGGAACACCCCGTAATTTGGCTTTAGTTATTTGGTTAGTTATTCAGTTAATTAGTTCGGCTTCGAAAATGGAATTTGTGCAAACGATGGAATTTGACCACAAAACCTGCACGATTGCGATCATGGTGAAATTTTGAGCAACTTTCTATCTAGAGTTTTGCGATCAGAATCCAAACGAATAAGTTACGGATGAAAAAGAATTTGGAACAAAAATAATTAAATAAGAAAAATTAATGTTTATTAATTAATCGCCAACCCACAGGTCGACCTATCATTGGGTCAGGTCTACCCTTAATGGTCGATCAATGCTCAATGGGCGATCGACCGGTTGCCTTCAGGCTGCTAGGGTTAACCTAGGCCACAACGGCTTAGGTTTAATATTTTAAATCGTACGGTTCTGGTGATTCTAGCATCTATAAATTCAGGCCAAGCCCTCCCTTACCTTCTCATATTTTTATGGAGGTGGTAGCGAAGCTCTCCATTTTTCTTCTCCATTTTCTTTGTAATTATAAAATAAGATATTCATATCTATATTCATACAAATCAGAGAAGAGTAGAAATCTAATAAAAAAGTAAAGAGAAGAGAAACAACCATGTGCGTATTTGAGGTTACATATATATATATATATATATATATATATATATATATATATATATATATATATATATATATATTTGTATCTATTTTCTCTCCTAACCTCAAATCTCTTCTCAGATATGTAATTCTAATGTATGTATATACCCTTTTATACTTATCTCTTGGATTAAAAATGATTTGAAGATGAATCAAATGTTCTACTTCAGATCTGGAGATTTGGATCGCTTTTGAAAGGTGAGTGAGAAATTTTATAGATTGTTATAGTATAAAAATTATCTTGTTGGTGTTTATTTGATTATTATGCCTAATTGGATAGTTGTATATGAGTTGTTGGCAACGAATTGTGTACGATCGAATATAATAAATATGGGCTTCGTATTCTTGTTTATGAATTGATTTATAATTGTTTACAACCTGATCTAGAAATCAGTCCCAAAAGTATGAATTTAGAATATTGATTTGAATGAAATTTATTCCAGATCCAAAATATGTTGTATAATAATGTTACAAATTTGGATTATTATTGTAAGCTTATTGGAATATAAATTTTCCTAAGTTTGAAATTTTTGTAGTTTAGATCCGCTTAATATTTGTAAATTAGTTTGATTTCTTTCCCTTTTAGAAAATATAGCATTTGATCTAACAAAGAATAAATGTAAATAGAAAGAGAAAGAGATATGTAAAGTATGAATTCACTGTAATTTACATTATCTATTTCGGTAATAGAAAGAAATGATTATTCCTTGTAATTTCAAACAATGTAATGATTTAAAGTTAAAATAATTTGTTTTGAACAAATTTATGGAGATTATAGTGGATAATCTTTTTAGATATAATTCCAACAATTTAACATGTAAAAGAATATTCTAGTGATGATATATTAATGGAACATATTTGATAAAAGAAAATATTACCGTGCTTATAATAATTAAAAAAAGCTAATAACGGCGTTTGCATGTAATATTTGCGTTTAGGATAATTAACTAATGGAAGAAGAATTTAAAAGGTTGTAACTCCAATAAATGGTAATAAATATGGGAGTTTCAATGATCCGATAAGGTAAATGGACTAATAGGACTGATAAACATGGAATAGATATAAGAGATTACTAATTTGAAATTAGTAATCATACATAAATGTCTTAGAAATGTCCGTTAGAATTTTATGGACAAATTGACATCTAGGAGCATTAAACGGGGATTTATAGGTAGATAAATATATAAGGTAAATCTTATCGCCTTAAATAAACATGGAATTAGTAAGCTAAGTCCAATGTCTACCTAAGATAATATAAGTAAAGACTTAGGACGGTTAATTAGACTTAGTAGATTCGTGATGCGAGGTCAGTAGAGTCACTCGATGGAAGATTGGCTACCAACAGTCAAGTGTACTTACTACTGATGTGAGATATTGCTAATCCTAGGACCCATGATGACACGAGAGATTGGGTTTGCTTGCTTAATTGGAAAGTATTAAATGGTCCAAATTTGGAAGTAGGAGCGGTGAGGGATATGTCCATAGGGGTTCGCTTCTAGTTTGAGGTCTTAAGTGGCTGAAGGGTCCGCCTTTCTCCTAAATGGAAGTATTAAGTAACCTAGTGAGATTCCAAATAAATAAATAAGAATGTCTCTAATAGGGGTTTACTTCAGTATTGAGGTCTTAAGTGGCAGAAGGGTCTGCCTCCTTACCAAAAGAAGTAACCTAATGAGATTCCATATTTATAATTAAGAGTGGCATTGGGTATCTCGGGAAGGGTTCACTTTATTTGAGGTCTTAAGTGACTGTAGGGTCCTCCTCTTTCATATAAAAGAAGTATTAAGTAGCCTAATGAGATTTTCAAGTAGTGAAAACTAGATAGTACCTTTGAGGAGCATACTTTCAAAAATAGGTATTAAATGATGGGACCTATCTTAATTAAGGTCTTAAATGACCAGATTCTGCCTATTTTCCACTTGGAAGTATTAAGTAGTTTTTGTATCTCTCAAATTACTAAGGCGGTAATAACAATAGCATCATATAGGATCACACCTTAGGGATAGGTCTTAAATGATGAGGTCTGCTTTAGTTAAGGTCTTAAATGACTAGAGTCTGCCAATTTTTCAATAAAAGGTATTAAGTGGGTTGAGTATTTTTATTACATGGCTGCATTTTATCAACGATAGATGCGGTAATAATTGGATATTAAATGTCAGAAGCCTTAAATAGTGGTTAAAGTTCTTGCAGATAGGACCCACCAACTTTGATAACATTGTTAGGAAACCACCTTGGGAATGGGTCTTGAATGATGGAGTTTACCTTGACTAAGGTCTTAAATGGCAGAGTCTGGCTATTTTTCTTTTTAAAAAGTATTATAGAAGCCTGCTTCATATTTAGAAGTATTAGGTGGAAAATGAGTTTGAAAGTATTAGGTGGTTGATATGGCTTCATTAGTATTTTGTACCTCATGAAGGGATAAGTAAGTAACTGTGTGTGCGATGCAAGGTTAGAGTAGAATTGCTAAGCTTAATGGGGATAACAATTAAATGGAAACTAATCGGTATAAGTTTATGTTATGGACAGTTTATATTTCCAGCCACTTGAACATTGTTCTGACCTCCTCCTCATTACAACCCACAGGATAAAAATTAAGGGAACGCGTCACTAGCGCTGGATGTGCTTTGTTGTTGAAGAAGTCTTCTTTCTCTCATGCTCAATGCTAATGTGACAATCTACTATCCAAGAAATACTATTAATTTCAAGTTAGTAGTCATAGTCGGTATTCTTATCCTATTATTGTTTCCACTATGAGTTTAGATTTTTATCATTCTCTGATAACGCTCATGCTTATTTATAGGTACCAAATCCAAAGATCTGTGCTTTGATGGACATGGATTTCGATTTTTATCAAAATTTAGGCTCATGGAGGTACGGGTTGTTACAAGTTCCTTTTATGGTTAGGAAGTAAACCAGATTGGCTAGTATCCACCATGTTGGCCTGATTGTAGAGTCGTGCCTTAGATCCACAACCCCATTTTTTATTATTATATTGGATGCGCATCATAGTAGGTGGGTAGGTGTCCATAGCCTCTTGTGTCACTTAGGCTAACAGTCTGTAACCTATAAGGGCAACGTTGTATCATGATCGAGACTATGCATTGACGAGTCATTGGTAGATATAAGTCATGATTTCCATCGAGGTAACTATGACAGCGGGAAAAGATCGGGTTACACAGCATATGGCTAGTAGACCTTGGGTTCTTGGAGCGGGCGTACGACCATCAATCTTCGGTTTGGTTTCAGTTTGCATATGGTAGATAGGTATATATGATATGAGATTATTCCCGAGACCTTGTTTGGAGTATGGTCAACCCTGTATCCTTCTTTGATATGCATGGTCATCCATCTGTTTGGATGATGGCTCATTTATTACTTTGATTATTGCAGATCTGGGAATGTCCATTATATATATATATATATATATATATATATATATATATTCATCTTCAGGCATTGTTGTTGTGTTAGCTCAATTCACTTGATTTCATTTTCTATGATGATATTTTGTTATATGGATGATTTTCCCATTGAATATGATATCCTTGATTTCTATCAATTTGTTTTAGATGGGTGATGACACTTTTCAATATGGTTTCCTTATGAATATGGGCTTGAGATATTTTTAAGATCATTATGCCATCATAGTTATACTTTTATCGTTATCATTATATATCATAATTACACCTATCATTATAGACATAGTCTGCCCCGTGTGTTATTTATAATACTCGGGTCAGTCTGAGAACTTTTATGTTCAAGGATAAGATGACCATTTTGTGGATGTTGGTCATAGATAGAGACTAGGGTGTTATTATATAGTTATTATATTCTATATAGAGGTATTTGGATCCATATATGTTAGATGTTTTAGTGACAGTGTAAATTAATTGTATATTGGATCCGTATATATTTTCCTATTATATATTAAAACTACATTTTGACTCCGTATTCCTCTTGTATTTATATATATTGTGTATTGTTCTATCCTGGGGGAAGATGTATTTATTGCTTTGCACTGAGGCCGTGTATGTATAGGTGGGTTATCTATTTGTTATTTAAATACGTACCAGTGTTAATCCAAGAGAATATTCACGTGTGCACCACATATCGCCTCATTCTCTGTATTATCTAATAGTATTATTATATAATACATTTGGGTAGTATGGATATAGAGGTGGGGGTGTTATAGTTTTCTTTATAAGGGGTTCATCACAATGCATATCCATATTTACGGTCTTTCTTGTACAACGTGATATTTTTTCCATGATATATCCACATAAATCATATTGGTGTAAATGTAATATCATAGTATAATACTCGCTAAGTTTCAGGAAATGACATTTAAACATGGACATTGGACTTCTTCCATATTAGTTTTATTACTATATGTCACTTTCATGAATTCATCCACGCTATTCCTAAAGTGCCATGGAATCATTCCTCTATTTTTTAGCTCTCGTGTGCATCCAACTTCGATATTTTAAATAATACATCTTCTATACTCTACACGTAAACAAAATTTACATTATATTTCAAATGGTAGTTTTTTGTTCTTAATTTGAATAACATTATTGTTTTTATGAATAATTTAAATAACATTATTAATTTGTTCTTAATTGAAATAGCATTATTAATTTTGTTATTATTGTAAATAACATTATTAATTTTATAATTTCTTTAAATAACATTATTAATTTTACTATTTTGTAATATTACTAATTTGTCAGTACATTCAATTACATTATTAATTTAGATATAAAACAATGGAAGTCATAAATAATTTCAAAGCTATATAACCTAGAAATTTCTACACCTTTTTAAATTGTCGGCCATCCTACTTTCATTACAAATGCAGTGATATTTATGTCTCGTAATCATTTCAAATCAAACAATTAACAAAATTTCGGCAGCACTTCCCATTATTCTCTGTATCATATGCAAAAGAGCATACATAAGGAATAAGAAGGAAGTGTCATTGAAATTTCATTACCGTTTGACTTGAAATATTGATTTATGAATGATAAATACCTTTGCGTTTATAACTTGTCCAATATCGGGACAAATTCAATAAATAACATATTAGATGATTATCGATTTTTGATTTATTTGAAAAACAAATATCTATATAACGATCATATATGCAAATTGTTTGATTAAGCCAAAACACATTTATGGGTTTCATTAATCATACTGTGTCGATGATAATGAAACTATCTAATAATTTCATAACAATACTAACGATATCTCATATCATATACAAACAATCATATTAACAACCTATGTCGATGATCACATACCAACAAATATAAACGAACGAAACTATATCATATACGGAGTTAACCAAATCATAGTATTGCTTTAAAATTGAATTGAAATAATAAATCAAGTTGATGAAGCCTTGAGCGGAAACTAGAAGGAGGGGATATATGGCTTGGGATTTGCAACGACATCGAGCAAGGAGGAGGCAACACGTTCGAAGCCAACGTCGGTTGGAGGAGGAGGAGGCAACGACGTTCGTATTAGGGTTGGAGGCTTGCATAAGGGATGGGGAGGCTACAGGTCATGTGCGCTGAAGGTTGGAGGCGTGCATGGCTGGAGGCACGGGGTTTGGAGGCATGGTAAAGAGGGAGGCTAGAAGTTGGAGGCATAGCTGATGGAGAGGCTGGAAGTTGGAGGCATGGGCGAGGGGAGCGGCATGACGTGGAGGAGGGGAGGATGGTTTTTTGGGTTCGATTGCTGTCGAAGATAGATGTCGGTAGGGGGGATATGGAGAGATGTGATGCCATGCCGACCCCTGATTGACACCTTTAAATAGGCATCAGAAAGGTGTCGATAATGGTGCATAGGTAATATATTTCCCATGCCTTATCGATGCACCACCGTACCCACTTCTCATGGTGATGGTGATGTTAAGAAGGTAAACATCAAGTTTTCTAGTAGTGGGTGAAACTTGAAGGAGGAGTTTTGGAGCAAGGAAGGAGCCTATGATTCTGCTCATAGTTAAATCGGAGGAGTTGGTAGTGGTCGATGATGAGATGATTGCTGGGTGGAGTTATTGCGAATCTACTAAACAAGAAATCAAGGCAGGGGGACTTATGCTACAAAACTTTAGGGAAGACTTCGAGTTGAAGGTAGGAAGAGGTCCGAAGTTAGAAGTTGGAAAATTGGATAAGTAGAGTGGTAGGTACCGTTCACTTTTGATCGGTACCAAGTTTTTTTTCTGGCACCTGGATGAGGCTTGCGTCTTGGGAAATAAAGCATGGATTTCTAAGCATGCCAAGAAGAAGTAGTCGGGGAGGAAATTACTTAGCAAATTCTAGCTAAGTAGAAATAAAGAGATCCATATCGGTATCGATCAATTTTTGTCGGTAGCGACATGAAATTAAGGGGTAGGGTCTGTGGAATTTCCAAAGAGGAATATGGGGCTCTACAGGTCATGTTGAAGGTGTATGTTTGTTCTAATGGGTTTGATAGTGATGAAGAAGCATGATGAAAGAAGATCGCTTTGAGACTTTGATAACGGTAACTCGATAATGAATGGATTTAAGTTCCGATGATGGTGGCTCGATGTTGATAGGAGTCGTGAGAGTGATTATTGACAAATGAGCGTATTTTAGGAAGGGTGGCCCGTTAATGGAATATTGAATGGTCATATCATGCAAGGAATGTGGAATTGTTTCTTGAGGATAATGGAAACTAGTTGGAGCAAGAAAAGGGCTCGGATACGCGTGCTAAGGGATCATTGAAACTCGAAGTGTTTTCTGATGTACTCAAAAGCAAGGTATTATGAGGACGATCATTGGGCACTTGGAATGGATACCTTGGGTCAGTGGAATGGATCTGTATACTTGGACTGGTGGAATGGGTCTAGTGTCAACTTCAGGCTATGAGCGAATGCACTGAAAACTGAGATTTATCCATTAATCTCTAGTAGAGGAATGGTCATACATGTTATTATATATCCAGGGCACATTAAGTGAATGAGGATTATTTGATGGATGTTATGTTTTCTCTAGTTGTTTCCTCTATAGTCTATCACTCTAGGGATGTTACTTGAGATATAGATAGGGATACATGGACACTCGCCATTGTAATTTGGTTGTAGCACACCTTATAATATTGTAAGGTAGCATATTATATTCGTTATGTGCTAACTCTTTCGTTGTAGGAACATGTCAGGTATGGTTCATTACCCTTATTCCTTACTATATCGACTTATATAGTTTTTGAGATTCATATATCACTCACATCAGACTATTGCCTGACTCGAGGTTTTATGTTTTGCTTCTTATTATCTCGGGTACTCTTAAATGAACAGACTAGATAGTAGGTCAAGATAATACGTGGTGGTTTTGCAGAGGATGAGCTGGATGGAGCTTTATCGTATTATATATGGATATACTATTGCGTATTCCATTGTGCAACACTGTGGAGCCCAGGCGGTGTTTGCTTTTCTATTGGGACAGTTTTATTTAAATTTATTTCCACCTGTATAAACTATATCATTATGATATGTAACTTTGTGAACCTGTGTACTTTGATATTATGGTTCGTTTAAGTTATTAATATCTCTCCTATTTAATATATGTGACTAATATTATACTTATTCGAGGCACTATGAAATATACATTAGGTTCTATGATGTTTTATTTCTTTTCAACCCTAAACAATCGTCCGACATCGGTCATGCACCGCAGTAGCACACGTATATGTATATTAAGTGCCAATGGCGTAGGAAAATCATCACATTTAGTATTAGAGCATAGATTAAATGATTAATGTAACGACCCGCCTTTCATACCACAGAAAGACGCATCATTAAGAAGAAAGAAAGGGATAGAGAAGAGAAAAGATAGAAAAGAAAGAACCAAGCAACATCAGAATCTCACAGCGGAACGAATAAATTATATTAATCAAATAACATATTACATGGTATCCCATACATCAGAGTTATATAGCTAATACAACACAAACTAAACAGTTATAAACACCTGTCTAAATATTACAACTCAAGTACATCACAGAACAGAAACAACTCAAACACAGCGGAAATACACACACACACACACACGCTGAAGCCACCTGCTCCATATCTCCTCCATTATTCGTCAACGATAACCTGAATCACTTGACTACACATACATAATATGACTACCCAAGAGTTTAATAAAACAGAAAATAAACGCTCGGGTCAGACAGGGGTCTGGTGTGAGTAAACGGTTAAAGGTTGCTTAACTTTAGAAAATCCTTTGAAAACAAAGGTATCACGTAAGAATTCCCACAAATAAACATGGGTAAGTTTTTACCTTACGCTAACCAAAACATTTGATAGGAAATCCAGTGATATTATAATAGTGTCTAGGGTTTTCAAAGTAAAATACAGAAATAGCTGGAATGCTTACATCTCACGTTCCAACATAGTTGGGTACAATCAAAACCGTACAGGCACTTATTGGATTTTGGATTCCATACAATGGTAGAGCAACAGGGGTACCGCCCGTCATAGTACGTGGCCTAGATCACCGTACCGAGGAGTACGTCCGCTCCCCTGCAACACAAAGCCGGAACCATCCCTTACTGGATAGTCCCGAACAAGACCACCCCGGCAGTTGTCATGATCAACCACCCCACACAGCCGAAATAAAAAGGGACCTCTAGATAGGGGTAAATCTGGCTCTCCAGTGGGGGCTACCCACGAAGCCTTGCTGCACCTCCCCTGTTTTAGCCATTCCCGGCTGATGAGGCTTAAGGCTGCGATTACCTTTAGAACATATCTATCTTAGAATGCTCATCGTCCACCTGACGATGTTTTGAAAGCATTCAATCCATACAAGTTCGTTCCGGGTTCGAACGAAACCGAAGGCATTATCTCGTTACACTCGTATTGGAATCACCCTCAGAGTTAACGACGATAACCCTTGTACTCTGAATCATCATCTCGAGCCTGAAAGTACTATTCCGTCAAACTCATCACGGAATCTCCCCCAGATTTATACTGACGAATAGTCCTTACACCTCGAGTCTTCACTTGCACTCCCCTTGGATTCACGACCTAACGTTTAACTTGGATCGATGTGGTTTTCGAAATTCCAAATTTGGAAATCCGATCCCGGTCTCATCGAATCCAAACGCCATCTTAATGTCCAAGTGATTTAAGTTTATCAAATTAATTCAATTTAATTATTGAATTCACACAGCATCATCCACAGATAAATATCACACATTTATCATTGATATATCAAATATCGTACCACAGAATATCACAACATATCATCCAATAGATATCAACCAATATAGATATTTCACAAACAATCGTACACAAACAGGCATCATTAATTCCTTTATAATTAATTTAATCATCTTAAATTAAATTAATTACTTGAGAATTAAACGACTAATCATGCATAAACAATCATTAATTAATTACAATTAATTAATTAATCACTTTTTAATCATCTTCATAATCCAATTGATTAATCTTAAATTACCGATTAATTATCCTGTAATCATATTCTTAATTAATCAATTAGATTAATTATTCTTTAATTACACTATGTAATTAGCCTTTAAATTAATTGCACAAATTAATTTATCTTTAATCATTAAGTAATCTTAATTAATTTCTAATCAATTAATTAACAATAATTAATTACAAAAATACTTAATTGATTTCATTAATTAATTATTACTTCTTTCTTACTTCATTGATTAATTATCTCATAATTAATCATATTTATAAATTAATTAAACAATTAATTATTCATTAATTACATTAATGAACTCTAATTACTTTATTTATCAATTATTACATTTATTAATTAATTATGAAATTAATTACAATTATTAATCAAACCTGATTAAATCAAAGTCAGTAATTAACTTCCTTAATTTCTTTACCAATTAAACCAATACCTCGATTAATTACATTAATCAATTCTTTAATTACACTAAGTAGTTATCTTTTAATTACTTCCCTAAGTAATTATACCTCTTTAATTACTATCCATTAAGTAATTCCTTAATTAATTACATTCTGCAATTATTCATTAATTACTTTACTAAGTAATTACACATCTTTAATTACTTTAAGTAATTACACTTAATCCCATCATTAAGTAATCCTTTTAATTAATTAACTTAATTAACTTAATTAAAATTAACCATACTTAATTACCCTGAGTAATTAATTACTTTAATTACTTTATTAAGTAATTATATTTAAGTAATTCTTAAAATTGATTAAGTAATTAACTTCTTAATTACTTATTAAATAATTATTTCTTAATTAATTAAACTTGATTAAATTAGTTTCTAATTAACTAATTAATTACACTTAATTAATTAAACAATTAATTTTCCTTAATTTAATTACTTACATTAACCATTTAAGTAAATTAAGTAATTTACTTTAATTACCTTTATAAATAAAACTTAATTAAAATAAACCAAACATTTTATTAACTTAAATCAATTAATTATTTAAATTCGAAAACTTGTATTTGGTTTATACAAAACATTATCTTTTAATTCATCATCATTAAATTCCTTTCCTTAATCACATTTAAATTACTTCAAATAAAATTTTATTATCATTATAAAAACAAAATTGGAAACAAACTATTTAAAAAAAACAAAAGTTTATATTTTAAAAAACCAATCTTTAAAACTAAATTTCTTTTATATTCAAACATTTATTCATTATAAACTAATTTAAATCACTTTGTTTAAAACATCAATATGCTTTCAAACTTGAGTCTTCATTTTTATAAAGTGTAAACTCGGTTAATATTTAACTTTAGAACAAACAACTATTTTTTAAAAAGAAGACTAACTTAAATTTGAAAAAACCACAAAGTTTTTAGATTAAAACATTTCAACATATTAAACTGTTTTAAAACTTTGTTTCAAAATCTAAGTTTGGTTTTAAGCTTTAGAAATATCATTCTGCAATTTAAAATCAACAGTATCAAAACCTGGAAAACAAAAATATCCAAAACGCAACTCGCGCGACAACCTCCCCTATTACTTCGAGTGGCACTCGATCGTACACGAGACCAAACTCGAGAAAAATAACGAAACCCTGGGATAAATTCCTTCCACGAAAACAACAGCAGAAAACCAAATCTCGGCCTCGTGCACGTACACGCCGGCCATGGTCGGCGGTGATCAATGTCGCAGCCCTCCCCAAGTCGCGTCTGACCACTTCAATCACTTCGTCCCTTGAAATCGAAGAAAACGCTACCAAATCAAAAAAAAGCTACTGCGTCGCAACCTGGAAGAACACTCGAACCCAACATCATCGCCAACGGCGAATCCCAACGCCGGAGGTCCTACAATTCCATCCACACATGCGCCACACTCCACTTAAGCCTTTCCCTTGCTCGCGATCCACCAAAACTTATCCATGACGTCGAGAACTCCATGATCCCGACCGCTACAGAAAACAACACTAAAACCCTACTAACCCCATCCACGGCCACCATCGTCACCATAAAAATCAACCACTATTTTTCTCGCATCACCCATCACCATACCCTCCTCCATGCCAAAGCTCATCCTCCATCACAACTCCAATCAACAGAAATCGATCAAATCCCCAAATACCTAAAACCCCAAAATTCTCTTCAACCACCATCATAAAAATTACAATATTCATTTTAAAATTCATGAATTAGAACCACAATTCAGATCATATAATTAAAAGTTTAAATCATTGAATTTGATTTTCATCAAATTTTAACATTCACTATAAATCCGTCATTTACAGTATATTTATTCAATGTTATTACAAGATTACTTTATTTTGATCAAAATCTCTTCAATGATTAATGATTGATAATGCTTAAATTTGGAAGATAAAAATTTTTCTGTTTTAAAAAAAAACTGGAACATGAATTTAACAGAGTTTTAAAGTTTTCATAGCTACAGGTATATTTCAAACAGCCAATTTAATATGCATTCAATCATTAAATTCAACATGCAAGCATAGATACAAATTCAAACATTTCTCAGATCAGATAAAAGATTCAAAGCTGTTTTTAAATAAAAATTTACTCACCAGAGAAAAAACAGAGAACGTTGCATTTTATTTTCTGGAAATTTGAATTTGCTTCTGCATTTTAACTTGCTGTTGATTGAATCATGCTTTTGCATGTTTTCCAGTTGAACTTGAAGCCATATTTTCAGGTAGCAATCACTTGGATTTGAATTGAATCATAGCTTCAGATTTTACAGGTTTGGTTACAGATTTGAAGTTCTGCATTTGATTGCATTTATTTTATTTTAGTTGGAGAGAATTTACAGAAATTCTTAGCTGAAGAAACAAAAACTAGTCTTTTCTTTTGAACTTTGAATAAAAATAAAACTTTCTTGTAAAATAAAGATTTGCCACTTGTTACAAGAATGAATCCATGATTAACAAATGTAAAGCTCTTTTATTATTTTGTAGACAAGTGTGCTTTCATAAATTATTATGATGCCATGTGTTATAAAGAGGTGATTTATTACATTAACCACTTGTTTAAAAATAAATTAAACCTTAATTATTTGTTTATAAATAAATTGAACCTTAATTACCATACTAACTTAATACTCATGTTATATACATATAACTTATGAAATATATTTAACTTTGTGTTAAATTTATAATTATTTTAAAACTCACTTTTCTACAAATAAGTTCAAAAGAAGAAACATTCATTCAAATTTTATTTTAAAGTTTAAACTAAAGTTATTATAGCTATATTGATATTATATTTAAAAATTTAAATTTGTTTCCAAAAATCAATTTAAAGAAAACAATTTAAAATTTTATAACAATGTACTATATTTCAAGCTATTATCCTTTTTAATAAAAATAAATCTTCCTTTAGTGTTTTATAAATAAACATAAATTTTAAATAACTTTTGGAAAAACATTTTTATTAAATTAAATCAAATCAAAAACTTCCAAATCACTATAAAAACTTATGTATATTAAAATTTTGAAAACATATTTTTCTATTTAAGTTTAATCCATTGTTTTCTATTTACAATAATTATATACAAATATAAATATCCATTATAAATAGAATATCTTAAATATTAGCTTCAGAAATCATTTGAATTTTAAAACAAAACTCCAAATCACAATATATAAACATATATATTATAATTTGAAAATATTTTTATTAAATTTAAATTGAACCAATTTCCTTTTTACAATGTATACATATATGTAATACTTTTATTAGCTTAAAAAGATCAATTATTATTAATTACACATATATATTATTATTATTTGAAAAGAATAAACATTCAAATTAAATTACCATTATTATTGAGTTTTTGAATAGATAATCATTTGTTAAATTAGATTAATTATTAGTTTTGAACATATAATATTTGGTTAATTTATATTTCTAAATCAATATAACATATTTTAAAATAAATTATAAATGGAAATTATTAAATAAGTATTGCCAAAATCCCGGGACATCAAATTCCTCCTTCCTAAAAGAATTTCGTCCCCGAAATTAAAAGCAAAGATAATTTAATAATTCCATACAGACTTTAAATTTTAAAATAGCAACAAATGCTATCAACCATACTAGAAACCATAACATCCAATTCAAACAATCAATTTTAATTATCCAAACAAAATTCTGGACAGAATTTCCTTGAGTTTCCCAGGTACAAACACCGGGTTACTCGCCTTACAGAATCTAAACTGACTGCTCTACTCAGGATCTAGAACTCCTATATATCCAGATCTACAATCTAAATAGGATACTGGATTACAGACAATCCGATCAACTTCCAAATCTCCATGATCTGCTGGTTCTAAACCAATGATAGATCAAATACTTATCCTTAAGAGAAAACGGAAAAATTCCCATACACTCTTGAGCTAGCTTCCCTTCTTATCTAATCTCATCGCTCTTATGATCGGAGAAAACTTGTCCAAAAATTAAATCTCCGACTCTTGTTCACAACTTCTGTTGATCCTGAACTTCCCTCAACCTTCCTGATCAACCAAACTTCACATATGCTTCTCAAACCAAAGCTGGATCAAGAATGAGATGACCTCCTGATTCTACTCAACAAGATAATTCTCCCAAAATCCATCGAAATCCAAAACACCAATCTACCATGTAAGCATCATGAACTTCAAACTAGCTTCCCCTATTCAGGAAAACAAAACAGATGCTCTCGACAGCCAAGCCTTCAAATCCCGGAAGAACTTCCTGAAGAAAACTTAAATCCAAGAAAAACACAAATCCTTCGATGAATCCGAGTTGCTCCTATTCTGGAATAGCTGCCACCATGCTTCTGCTGCACAACTCTGATCCGAAGAAGATGAGAATGCTTTTGATGAACACAAGCACAAACTTGATCAACTTATCCAGAAACATTGTACATCAAATTCCATAAAAGCTTAATGACCTATACGATTTGGTCACCCATACTACAATAGAAATCCATTCGGAAAACTAGAACCAATAAATCCTGATTGTTCACAAAATCCTTTCTCCTGGAATCTTCCCTACTAGGCCAAACCACCAGAAAATCCAAGAACCATATCGAAACAGAACTCCATCTCCCGATGCGGGCAAACTCCTTTGACTTCCTCAAAAATATCCAGAAAGTCTCAAACCATTACAATAGCTCCAACATCTATAAAGATGTCTCAAACTAAAGCAAAGATTACTAAAAGAACTTCTGAACCATCGCAAGTCACTTTTGCGATACTACCCAGTTCGGATTTCAAAGAAACTATTCTCTCTTACAAAACAGAACAGCTTAAACCCTTCAAAAGAAAAAACTAATGGTCCACCTCAACCACAAACACCTTACCCAGCTGAGCTTCCGGAAGAAAAGACAAGCCTTCACCATTTGCCCAATCTACTGACAGAAGAATCTCAAAAGACTTATGAACCATCGAAGAAACGGACCACACAACTACTTCTGAACTCCACCTCTAGAATACTGCTGAGCCAAAAGATCTTCTCGACAGCACTTCCAACACCTATGAGCTGCCCTAACTACCACAGACCTCCTATCCAAAAGTTCCTTGAATCTCAAAGCTACATCAACCAACTCCACAGAAAGAGTCTTCAAGATGAGCAGAAACCTTCTCAAGAAACTCGGCTTTAGGCCAAGCACAAACACCTAGCTGATCTAAGTCTCCCACTCCAATACAAATAAGACTCCTTCCTATGGTTGCCAAAATATCATTACTTGCTTCAACTCTTCCAACTGATCAAAACTCTAGAGAATCCGCTCGTACGAGTGCAATCCAAACTTATACTCCAAAGATAAACTCCGATCCTTAAAAAGATTTCCTTCATAGATCGATGAAATCCATACATCAAGCTGCCAAACTTACTTAAGATGCCTAAAAACTGTTCTGGCAGATACTCTCCCAAACTCAAATACTCGAACTTCTTCCATTGATAGTCGTGCTATACACACCACTATTTCTCCTACTTCTAAAACTTATGTTGGCAAACCCGAACAGGTAACCCAACAAAATTGGTAGGAATAAATAGATATATATATATAAATATAGTCAAAATTACAAATACGCTCTCTCAAGGAAGACACCACTCCAGAGCCTAGGTATCCGCTCAACCTAGCTCTGACACCACAATGTAACGACCCACCTTTCATACCACAGAAAGACCCATCATTAAGAAGAAAGAAAGGGATAGAGAAGAGAAAAGATAGAAAAGAAAGAACCAAACAACATCAGAATCTCACAGCGAAACGAATAGATTATATTAATCAAATAAAATATTACATAGTATCACATACATCAGAGTTATATAGCTAATACAACACAAACTAGACAGTTATAAACACATGTCTAAATATTACAACTCAAGTACATCACAGAACAGAAACAACTCAAACACAGCGGAAAACTATATATATATATATATATATATATATATATATATATATATATATACACGCTGAAGGCACCTGCTCCATATCTCCTCCAGTATTCGTCAGGATAACCTGAATCACTTGACTACTCATACATAATATGAGTACCCAAGAGTTTAATAAAACAGAAAATAAATGCTCGGGTCAGACAGGGGTCTGGTGTGAGTAAACGGTTAAAGGTTGCTTAACTTTAGAAAATCCTTTGAAAACAAAGGTATCACGTAAGACTTCCCATAAATAAACATGGGTAAGTTTTTACCTTACGCTAACCAAAACATTTGATAGGAAATCCAGTGATATTATAATAGTGTCTAGGGTTTTCAAAGTGAAATACAAAAATAGCTGGAATGCTTACATCTCACGTTCCAACATAGTTGGGCACAATCAAAACCGTACAGGCACTTATTGGATTTTGAATTCCATAAGGGCTACTGGGGTACCGCCCGTCACAGTACGTGGCCTAGATCACCGTACCGAGGAGTACGCCCGCTCCTCTGCAACACAAAGCCGGAACCATCCCTTACCGGACAGTCCCGAACAAGACTACCCAGGCAGTTGTCATGATCAACCGCCCCACACAGCCGAAATAAAAAGAGACCTCTAGATAGGGTTAAATCTGGCTCTCCAGTGGGGGATACCCACGAAGCCTTGCTGCACCTCCCCTGTTTTAGCTATTCCCGGTTGATGAGGCTTAAGTCTGCGATTACTTTTAGAACACATCTATCTTAGAATGCTCATCGTCCACCTGACGATGTTTTGAAAGCATTCAATCCATACAAGTTCGTTCCGGGTTCGAACGAAACCGAAGGCATTATCTCGTTACACTCGTATTGGAATCAACCTCAGAGTTAACGACGATAACCCTTGCACTCTGAATCACCATCTCGAGCCTGAAAGTATTATTCCATCAAACTCATCACGGAATCACCCCCAGAGTTATACTGACGAATAGTCCTTACACCTCGAGTCTTCACTTGCACTCCCCTTGGATTCACGACCTAACGTTTAACTTGGATCGATGTGGTTTTCGGAATTCCAAATTTGGAAATCTGATCCCGGTCTCATCGAATCCAAACGCCATCTTAATGTCCAAGTGATTTAAGTTTATCAAATTAATTCAATTTAATTATTGAATTCACATAGCATCAGCCACAGATAAATATCACACATTTATTATTGATATATCAAATATCATACCACAGAATATCACAACATATCATCCAATAGATATCAACCAATACAGATATTTCACAAACAATCGTACACAAACAGGCGTCATTAATTCCTTTATAATTAATTTAATCATCTTAAATTAAATTAATTACTTGAAAATTAAACGACTAATCATGCATAAACAATCATTAATTAATTACAATTAATTAATTAATCACTTTTTAATCATCTTCATAATCCACTTGATTAATCTTCAATTACCGATTAATTATCCTTTAATCATATTCTTAATTAATCTATTGGTTATTCTTTAATTACACTATGTAATTAGCCTTTAAATTAATTGCACAAATTAATTTATCTTTAATCATTAAGTAATCTTAATTAATTTCTAATCAATTAATTAACAATAATTAATTACAAAAATCCTTAATTAATTTCATTAATTAATTATTACTTCTTTCTTACTTCATTGATTAATTATCTCATAATTAATCATATTTATAAATTAATTAAACAATTAATTATTCATTAATTACATTAATGAACTCAATTACTTTATTAATCAATTATTACATTTATTAATTAATTATGAAATTAATTACAATTATTAATCAAACCTGATTAAATCAAACTCAGTAATTAGCTTCTTTAATTTCTTTACCAATTAAACCAACACCTTGATTAATTACATTAATCAATTCTTTAATTACACTGAGTAGTTATCCTTTAATTACTTCCCTAAGTAATTATACCTCTTTAATTACTATCCATCAAGCAATTTCTTAATTAATTACATTCTGCAATTATTCATTAATTACTTTACTAAGTAATTACACATCTTTAATTACTTTAAGTAATTACACTTAATCCCATCATTAAGTAATCCTCTTAATTAATTAAACTTAATTAATTAACTAAAATTAACCATACTTAATTAATTACCTGAGTAATTAATTACTTTAATTACTTTATTAAGTAATTATATTTAAGTAATTCTTAAAAATGGTTAAGTAATTAACTTCTTAATTATATATTAAATAATTATTTCTTAATTAATTAAACTTGATTAAATTAATTTCTAATTAAGTAGTTAATTACACTTAGTTAATTACACAGCTAGTTTACCTTAATTTATTTACTTACATTAACCATTTAAGTAAATTAAGTAATTTACTTTAATTACCTTTATAAATAAAACTTAATTAAAATAAACCAAACATTTTATTAACTTAAATCAATTAATTATTTAAATTCGAAAACTTGTATTTGGTTTATACAAAACATTATCTTTTAATTTATCATTATTAAATTCCTTTCCTTAATCACATTTAAATTACTTCAAATAAAATTTTATTATCATTATAAAAACCAAATTGGAAACAAACTATTTAAAAAAAAACAAAAGTTTATATTTTAAAAAACCAATCTTTAAAACTAAATTTCTTTTAAATTCAAACATTTATTCATTATAAACTAATTTAAATCACTTTGTTTAAAACATCAATATGCTTTCAAACTTGAGTCTTCATTTTTATAAAGTGTAAACTCGGTTAATATTTAACTTTAGAACAAACAACTATTTTTAAAAAAGAAGACTAACTTAAATTTGAAAAAAAACACAAACTTTTTAGATTAAAACATTTCAACATATTAAAACTGTTTTAAAACTTTGTTTCAAAGTCTAAGTTTGGTTTTAAGCTTCAGAAATATCATTCTGCAATTTAAAATCAACAGTATCAAAACCTGGAAAACACAAATATCCAAAACCCAACTCTCGCGACAACCTCCCATGTTACTTCGAGTGGTACTCGATCGTACATGAGACCAAACTCGAGCAAAATAACGAAAACCCTGGGCAAAATTCCTTCCACGAAAACAACAGCAGAAAACCAAATCTCGGCCTCGTGCACGTGCACGCCGGCCATGGTCGGCGGCGATCAACGTCGCAGCCCTCCCCAAGTCACGTTTGACCACTTTAATCACTTCGTCCCTTGAAATCAAAGAAAACGCTACCAAATCAAAAAAAAGCTACTACGTCGCAACTTGGAAGAACACTCGAACCCAACATCGTCGCTAACGGCAAACCCCAACGCCGGAGGTCCTGCAATTCCATCCACACACGCGCCACACTCCACTTAAGCCTTTCCCCTACTCGCGATCCACCAAAACTTATCCACGACGTCGAGAACTCCATGATCCCGACCCCTACAGAAAACAACACTAAAACCCTACCAACCCTTTCCACGGCCACCATCGTCACCATAAAAATCAACCACTATTTTTCTCGCATCACCCATCAATGTACCCTCCTCCATGCCAAAGCTCGTCCTTCATCACAACTCCAATCAATAGAAATCGATCAAATCCCCAAATACCTAAAACCCCAAAATTCTCTTCAACCACCATCATAAAAATTACAATATTCATTTTAAAATTCATGAATTAGAACCACAATTCAGATCATATAATTAAAAGTTTAAATCATTGAATTTGATTTTCATCAAATTTTAACATTCACTGTAAATCCATCATTTACAGTATATTTATTCAATGTTATTATTTACAATTATTTTAAATACAATATTACTTTATTTTGATCAAAATCTCTTCAATGATTAATGATTGATAATGCTTAAATTTGGAAGATAAAAAATTTTCTGTTTTAAAAAAAAACTGGAACATGAATTTAACAGAGTTTTAAAGTTTTCATAGCTACAGGTATATTTCAAACAGCCAATTTAACATGCATTCAATCATTAAATTCAACATGCAAGCATAGATACAAATTCAAACATTTCTCAGATCAGATAAAAGATTCAAAGCTGTTTTTAAATAAAAATTTACTCACCAGAGAAAAAACAGAGAACATTGCATTTTATTTTCTGGAAATTTGAATTTGCTTATGCATTTTAACTTGCTGTTGATTGAATCATGCTTTTGCATGTTTTCCAGTTGAACTTGAAGCCATATTTTCAGGTAGCAATCACTTGGATTTGAATTGAATCATAGCTTCAGATTTTACAGGCTTGGTTACAGATTTGAAGTTCTGCATTTGATTGCATTTATTTTATTTTAGTTGGAGAGAATTTACAGAAATTCTTAGCTGAAGAAACAAAAACTAATCTTTTCTTTTGAACTTTTAATAAAAATAAAACTTTATTTTAAAATAAAGATTTTCCACTTGTTACAAGAATGAATCCATGTATTAACAAATGTAAAGCTCTTTTATTATTTTGTAGACAAGTGTGCTTTCATAAATTATTATGATGCCATGTGTTATAAAGAGGTGATTTATTACATTAATCACTTGTTTAAAAATAAATTAAACCTTAATTATTTGTTTATAAATAAATTGAACCTTAATTACCATACTAACTTAATACTCATGTTATATACATATAACTTATGAAATATATTTAACTTTGTGTTAAATTTATAATTATTTTAAAACTCACTTTTCTACAAATAAGTTCAAAAGAAGAAACATTCATTTAAATTTTATTTTAAAGTTTAAACTAAAGTTATTATAGCTATATTGATATTATATTTAAAATTTAAATTTGTTTCCAAAAATCAATTTAAAGAAAACAATTTAAAATTTTATAACAATGTACTATATTTCAAGCTATTATCCTTTTTAATAAAAATAAATCTTCCTTTAAGTGTTTTATAAATAAACATAAATTTTAAATAACTTTTGGAAAAACATTTTTATTAAATTAAATCAAATCAAAAACTTCCAAATCACTATAAAAACTTATGTATATTAAAATTTTGAAAACATATTTTTCTATTTAAGTTTAATCCATTGTTTTCTATTTACAATAATTATATACAAATATAAATATCCATTATAAATAGAATATCTTAAATATTAGCTTCAGAAATCATTTGAATTTTAAAACAAAACTCCAAATCACAATATATAAACATATATATTATAATTTGAAAATATTTTTATTAAATTTAAATTGAACCAATTTCCTTTTTACAATGTATACATATATGTAATACTTTTATTAGCTTAAAAAGATCAATTATTATTAATTACACGTATATATTATTATTATTATTTGAAAAGAATAAACATTCAAATTAAATTACCATTATTATTGAGTTTTTGAATAGATAATCATTTGTTAAATTAGATTAATTATTAGTTTTGAACATATAATATTTGGTTAATTTATATTTCTAAATCAATATAACATATTTTAAAATAAATTATAAATGGAAATTATTAAATAAGTATTGCTAAAATCCCGGGACATCACAATTAACTTGAGCTCATACCGTTATCCAGTAGAGATAAGAAAGGAGTTATCACTTTAGACTAGATCGAGAGTGTATATAAACACGAGAGAGAGCGTATTTGTTATATATTTTGGTTTCAAAACTACATAGTAGTATATATAGTATATAAGCCACATGAACATAGAGTAACAGTGATGCAGTTTTCTTTATGAAAGACTGATCATTCTTGTTATAGATTTAGAATAAGCTAGAATATAAGAAACGTTGTTAGGAATATCGTCTCTGGTGCAAAAAAGAAGCGGGTTCGAGAGCTGCTAACCTTAAATTGCATGCGATGTTAAACACGATGATGATGAACATGTTGCAAAATGCTTAAGCTACCGCTTCGAATGTTGTTATAGGTGGTCGTGCTCAAGTGCAGGCGCATAGATTCATATTCATAAAGCTAAATAAGGATTTTTCCTATCTTTGTGGCAAACCATTCCAAGGAACAGAATTGGCTGTGGAAGTGCAAGATCGGTTGGACACCTACGAGAAAATTTTTGATGATTTAAAGTGGATGATGCAATGAAGAGGAGATTGGCTTCACAACAACTCCAAGGGAGAGCCATGAACTAGTGGGGTGCTAATAAAGTTGCTACTCTCAAGAATTAGCTTACTTGGGACCAGATCTAAAGCAGGTTCTAGGAGAAGTTTATTTTTTTTGCTCAGAAGTCGGTGTTATTCAGGAAATTTGCCGATCTAAAGCAAGGAGATATATTACTGAGTTTGATGCCTTGTTGACATGGGATGTCTTTTATTGACACTACATTGAGGAAGCATGAGAAGTTTTTTATGGGTTTCAACGACTACTTGTAGGAGAGATCAATGAGTCATATCGGTGAGCCATATCAAAGACTTGTCGAGAAATCTCTACGTCGGGAGAGATACCCCAGGTTCAAATTAGTTGCAATCAAGGAAGAGCCAAAACCGCAACAAAGTGGTGAAGGCAAGATGCAATGGAATGAAAAAAGGAAGTAGTTTCATGGAAAGAATGATCAGAAGAAATCAAAGTGGGATCCTTTCTGTTATGGCTGTAGAGACAAGGGTCACTTAATTAGAGACTGCAAAGCTGGTGGAAAGAAGAAGTGCTGCAACTGTGGCAAGTTTGGACATGCAGAAGAATTACCCATAACCAGTGCAGTAGAAGCAAGTAGTAAAGACATATGCTTTAGATGTTGTCCTGACTTTGTTGAATGGTCCCTCGAAAAAGGAGAAGGGGAAGAGCGTCATTGTTCAAGGTATGTTGTCCATTTATGGTGCTCTCATATGTGTTTTGTTTGATACCGAGGCTTCATATTCCTTCATATTTAGTGACCTGGTAGATAAATTGGGATTGAAATGCGAAAGAGTTAACCAACCTTTAGTAATGACGAATCCTGCTAAAGGCTCCACTAGCCTGCATATGATTTTTCATAGTTTTGTCTTACCAAGTTATGAATGTTCTTTTGTTTGTGATTTCTTTGTTTTGAATTTTGTTGGGTTTGAGATTATCTTAAGGGTAGACTAGCTGAGGAAGCATGCGATGGTGATAAATTGCGAGAAGCTGTTGGCGGTGATTGGGGCTGTTGTGGAGCGGACGGTAGTGATTGGCTACCTACTAGAGGATGGGGTTATAGTTAGATTTCTATATTCGCTGGAGGTTCCATAGTATGAGTTGTCATCCGCGCCTATTGTTAGAGAGTATTGGTATATGTTTGAGGAGGTGACTAGAATACCACCACACCGAGAGATTGAATTCCACATAGACTTAGTAGAGGATGTCGAGCTGATAGTTATGCCCCCGAGGCGTTTGACACCCAGAGAGAAAAAGGAGTTGGAAGTGCAAGTGAATGACATTTTGAGGAGGTTTCATTCCTAGGAGCATATTTGAGTGGAGCACACCCGTAGTATTCGCCATTAAGGTAAATGGTTCTCTGATATTGTGGGTAGATTATGGTGAGCTGAATAAAGTTATGAGGAAGAACAAGTATCCACTCACGTGTATTGATGACTTGTTCGATCAGCTTCATGGTGTGAAGGCGTTCTCCCGGTTGGAGCTTGCGATCAGATTTCACCAACTGAGGGTAGCAAAGGAAAGTGTGATGATCACCGCATTTCGTATGCTATCTGGTTGTTATGAATGGTTGGTTATGCTATTCTGGATAACAATGCTTCGGCTTATATTATTGAACTTATGCACCGTGTCTTTAGGGATTGGCTAAACAAGTTCGTGCTTATGTTCATGCACAATATTCTAGTCTATTATAGGATAGAAAAGGAACACAAGATGCACTTGAGGATTGTGCTTGAGGTGTTGAGGAAGCACGGTTGAAAGCAAAGTTTTCAAAGTGTCACTTCTGGGGGAGGGACGTGAAATTCTTAGGTTATTTTTTCTTTGAGCAGGGCATCGTAGTAAATCCTGCCAAAGTGGCAGCGGTTCGGGATTGGCACCAACCTAAGAACACTACTGATGTGAGGAGTTTCCTGGGATTGGCGGGATATTATAGACATTTCATCAAGGACTTCTCGAAGGTAGCAGCATCGTTGACCAATTTGATAAAGAAGAATCAGACTTTTTTTGGGACGCGAAGTGTGAGCATGCATTTGTGAGTCAGAATGGGAGGTTAAGAAGTGCACTAGTCTTGACTATTTCAAGTGGGAATAAAGAGTTAATAGTGTACATGGATGGCTATGGTATCGAACTGGGTGTGGTATTGATGCACAAGAGAAAAGTTGTTGCCTATGCTAGTCGACAGTTGAAGCCACACGAGAAAAAATACTCGATTCATGATTTTGAAGTTGGATGTGCTAGTATTTGCTCTGATGGTTTGGAGGCACTATCTATTAGGAGAGAGGTTCAAGATATTCACTAACCATAATTCATTGAAGTATCTCTTCTCCCAGAAGGATCTTAACCTTCACCAGCAACAGTGGTAAGAAATTCTTAGCCTCCGATGACTTTAGCATTTCCAATATACCCAGTAAGGGGAATGCAGTTGTCGATGCTTTGAGTAGAAGAATGCTAGTTTAGGAGCGATGTTCCTAGAGTGGAAGTAGTTGGCGTATAAAGTTGGCTATGACTTCAGATCTCATTGCGAGTTAGAGCCATAGATGTTAATGAGTTTAACCATCAGACCTACTGTGATTGAGAAGATTGATACTAGACAAAGGAAAGATGCTAGACTGGTGAAAATCATGATGAAAATAGAATGAGTAGAGTCTAAGAAGATGAGGCAGTATAGACATGACCGAGAGGATTGGATTCATAAGGATGCAAGATTATTTGCTCCTGATGTAGATCGATTGTGAGATGAGGTTCTACAAGACTGTCATCACCCAAGGTATACATCACTGTGGTAATAAGATGTACCATGATATGGAACAAACATATTATTAGGAAAGGATAAAGAAGGATGTTGGGACATTCATCTCAAATTGTATGAACTGCCAGTTGGTGAAGGTAGAGCATATGAAGCCAAGTGGGTTGATGCAAACAGTTGAAGCTCCAGAGTGGAAGTGGGAATAAGTTTCGATGGATTTCATTGACAGATTTCCAAGGACTAAAGCAGCCTACGATAGCTATTGTTGGCATTTTCGCCAACAGCATGGTGGATACAAAAGGACGTCAAGGAGCATTGAAATGGCTGATATGTGCATATTGAAGGCGCTATCATGTAATCACAAGGGTAAGGCAAGGTGTTATAGGAAAATTTGGCATAGTCTAAAGTATAATCAAAGCACTTGTAAAATGTTTCTAAGGTCGGGACATGCACCTAGGTAGAAACCGCATCTCAATCCGAGCTACGGATTGGAAGATATGATTATTTTAAAATTTATCCACTACCTAAGACTTGGGCCCCACCTTGGAGAGCTACTACCTACTTCAAGAAAATGGAACGTTCGGAGGCAATTGAATACTCTACTCAATGATACAAAGCTATTTATCCAAGTTTCATTCAATTCTGACTTAAAATGAAGGAGTTATGACGTAAAAACATGTGTTTTTCAAGTGGTTGCACGTCAAGCATCCTAAAGAGAGGTCAAGAGTTCAATTCCTCACAAGCAAATTATTTTGATGGAACAGGAGAAACAATATGGTAGAAAACCTAACTGTTCACTGCCTAATCGTTTACTACCTAACTGATCTCTACCCAACCTCATACTTATAAATACCTCATGGATGAGC
The DNA here is from genome assembly GCA_030765085.1 of Allium cepa. Taxonomy (NCBI): domain Eukaryota; kingdom Viridiplantae; phylum Streptophyta; class Magnoliopsida; order Asparagales; family Amaryllidaceae; genus Allium; species Allium cepa. The sequence goes on from CM060940.1 coordinate 103,673,556, forward strand.
ACAAGTAAGGGGAGAGAATGGATGAGCAATAAGGGTAGACAAACTTTGAGCTCTGGAAATCACCTAACCAAATATTTGCCTAATCGAATCTTTGGAGCACTTCTAGATGGCAAGAAATCATCTCAGTCTTGTCCAATCACCTTCAGATATCATGTCAAATATGTAACATTGAGTTGTAGTGGACCAAACTTAAGATCTATGGAATTGGAGCTTTGCCAATCAAAGACTTAGCGACCATAACCGTTATAACCAATCTAGAGAGTTCTAGCAAGCATTATAGCAATCTTAAGTCAAGGCATCATCACTTAGTCAAAGTGCTAGAACAAGAAGACGAAAAGATCGATAGAATAAGTGAAACCAAATGGAAAAGATGAAATTACTAAGACTAAGTGCTTGGTCGGTAGTATACCAAAAAGAGAATCTTGTTCGATAGTCAGGTACTGGATGACAATTCGTGTTTGATAGTCTACTTCTGAATAGAGATTCCATTTTGGTAGCCTACTACCGAACCAGGGCATTGCCAAACCATGATACTACCAATCAACAGCACTACCAAACTAAGGTGGCGGAACCTAGAGCTTGATAAGTACCAAAAGATTCATATTGAACTTCAATGGGAACCTCTTTTGAGCCAATGACACGTTGATATAGTCGCCACCAGAGCCAAAAGGGGCTGTCTAATTTCATCTGTTTCTGCCAATAAGCCCCAAGTGCATCGTAGAGACTGCCAAAATTTGATTCTTTTTCTTTCGTATACTCATAGTTGAACCAAGCATCTCTAAACACCGACTGTCGAACATAGATTCATGTTTGGTAGTCTACTGTCGAATCCAGGCATAGTCGAACCATGGCATGGCCACCGTACTAAGCGTCACTGAGCCAACTACCTCCGAGCCAATTACTACCAGATTGAACATAGAATTGTTGGAAAAGTAATCTTAAATATATGGAAGTTTTGGAGCATATCTTCTATATATGGAAATAACCAAACTAAGCATGCTATATAGGAAAACTGCCTATCTAATCGGCCTATCCTCCCTATAACTTGACTTCCATAAATATGAAAGCTTCCAACAATAATGAGGGACAATTTTGGAGAATCAAGCTTGCAACAGTAATGGCCGTCAAAGAAAGCTAGAAACTACCTAGCAGAAACTACACAGTAGGAATATCTTAACAAGAACAACCTAACAGGAACTGCCTTGTAGGGATAGCCAAACAGGGATGGGTTGACAAGAATAGCTGAATAGGAAGAGCTAAGCATGAATAGATGAACAGTACTTTCCGAACAGACTTCCTTGGGTATATATCTTACTTTGTATTGAGTAACAGATCATCAAATTTTATACCCCAAGCATTGAACCAAAGATCTATCTGAAGAACAATGAAAATGGACAGTGGATATAGGCACGTTCTAACCAAACCATTATAAATCTTTATGTCCTTTATTTATTATAATTTACTTTCTACATAACCTACAAATGGTCTGCTCTTTGAAAATCAATCATGATACGAATATTATTTCTATGTTATACATCACGGCTCTATAATAAATAAATTGGAGCTTTTATCCACTTTTCATGCAAATAATAGCACTTGGGTCATAGTCGATAAATTTACAAAGAGTGTCCAATTCATATCTATTAAGTCTAATACAATGACGTCCAAATTAGCCAAATTGTATGTGGAATGGATAGTGCGATTCTGTGCTGTCCTGAAGAGTATTGTGAGTGATCGAGACCCTTTATTCACTAGTGGGTTTTGGAAGAGCTTACAAGAGGTATTGGAGACGAATCTTCACCTCAATGGAGCTTATCGCCCGCAAACAGAGAGAGTGAATTGTATATTTAAGGATCTCTTATAAACTTACATACTCGACTTTCGAAGCTCGTGGGATGATTATTTGCATTTGGTGGAGTTTGCAAACAACAATATTATCAGTCTAGTATCGATATGGCACCCTATGAAGTATTGTATGCCGACTGTGTAATGCTCTTTCATGTTGATGGAAAAGAGGCAAGAAACTGATACTTGGGCCAGATATGATTACAGATACCTCGAAGAAGATTGAGATCATTCGACAATGAATGAAAGCTGCTCAGGATAAGTAGAAGATCTATCCTAATAAGAGACGTCGAGACTTCGAGTTCTTTGTCAGTGATACCATGTTTGTGAAGATTTTTCCATTGAAGAACATTATTCGATTTGGTTGTAACGGGAAATTGGCACCACTGTTTGTAGGTCATTTTCGGTATCAGAGAGGGTTGGGAACCTAGCATAAAAGGTCCACTTACCTTAGAAGATGGTGGAAGTATACAATGTACTCCACATCTCTCACTTGCGGAAGTTTGTGTATGACTCAGGCATAACAATTGCATCAGATTAACATGATGATATCAAAATTGAACCAGAAGCTTCAAGACCTCATACGCCAGTTTGTATTATCGGCCAACATACGAAATAACTTAGGAAGAAGATAGTGGAGTAATTAAAGGTTTAATGGGGCGAAAGTGAAAGCGATTACACATTGGGACCCGGGCAAGAAATTTTTGCATGGCAAGGCCAATTGTTTATCGTATTTACTTTCACCTTTGTTATTTATAGGATGGTTTAGTATCTTGCATGCTAGGGTAGGTTTGTCCACACTATTGGTTGCATGGTTGTATGTTTGATATGTTTGATGGTTGCATATGATTGTTAGGCATGTGGGGTAACAATGGTTGACTATTCTTCAACTGGTTTGGGGATTTAGAAGGTGAAATTTCTAAAGGGGGAAAGTGTAATGATCCATATTTTACGTATTAGAGGATCATAAAAATTATTATTTAATTCATATGAGGTCGTATGACTTTAAAACTTTGAGAAATGACTATTGCAGACATTTTCCATCATTAGAATTATTATCGAATATTTCGAACCTAAATTTTTTTTAAGGCCTATAAATTTTGATAAGGATCGAATTAGGGTCAGAAACCACTTCCACTAGAGCATGCTTGTGGTTTCGCTTTTCGTATAGTGATCATAGTAGGAAAACAGACTTACCATTTAGGAGATATGGTCATTTTAAATTTTGTTTGTTGTTGGATAGATTAATGAGTAATTAGATAGGTTTAAGGGCCATGCCCAAGGCCTATCTTAGGATTTGAGCCAATAGTGGCTAAAGCATCAGTCCTAAATCATTTCTCTTCTTTTCAAATTAGATCAAAACCTCCATTAACTCAAATTTCATCAAAAAGATTCCATTTTTCTTACTAATCTTAGCCTAAATCATCATTAGAAGCGTAATTGCAAGAGATTGTAGATCAATCATTTTTGTTGCCTTAGTATTTGAATTACTGCTATTAATTTTGTATTTGAGGAGAAAAGTTCGTATTTTGGGTATCGGGTGAGTGATTATTGACCCCTCACTATTCTCTGCTTGTCCATATAGTTAAAATATGTGTTTTTAACATGATTTTGGTAGTAAAATGTTTTTTGACTTTAACTACATCTTTAGAAATTATTATGGCCAAGATTGAAAATACTGGATTTATTATAAAAGGTATAAACCTCTTTTGGACCATATTATCATATTAGTAAAATGTACGATCTAGATGCATGATAATCTTATTTGAATTGCATGTGTATGTTTAGTGAATGCTTAAGTATGATATTTATGCTTGGATGAATTATTTTAACATAGTTTGGTAGTGTTTTAGTGAAGTTAGGAAAGCGATCATCGACTTGAGAAAAACGAAGGCAAACGTGGTCAGAATTCAGAGAAACATAGAGGAGGGGCTCTACAGTAAGGGAGGAGCCTACTATTCTTATCGCAAATCAAAGTGCTTAGTGGTGATTGGTGGTGATTGGTGATGAGATGATTGCTAGGTGGAGTTGTTGTAGATCTACTCGACAAGAAAACAAGGCTTGAGGAATTATACTACAAAACTTCGAGGAAGACTTCACGTTAAAGGTAGGAAGAGGTATAGAATTTCAAAGCTTGAAAATCGGCTAAGTAGAATGGTGGGTATCGATCACTTTTGATCAGTATCGAGTTGTTTTTATGCCACTTAGGCGAGGCATAGAGCTTGGGGAACTTAGGGAATAAAGCATGGAGTTCTAAGCATGCAAAGAAGAAGCAGTCAGGAAGAAAATTACTTGGTTAAATTTTGGCTAAGTAAATATACAAAGATTCGTATCGGTATTGACATGAAATTAAGGGGGGGTCTGTGGAATTTCCAAGGGGGAATGTGGGGGCTCTGTAGGTCGTGCTATAGGTGTTTATTTATTCGCTTGGGGTTTGATTGCGGTGAAGTAGAAAAAGGATAGCTTTGGGACTTCGATGATGGTAACTCGATGGCAATGAAGTTAGATTATGATGATGGTGGCTCGATGTTGAAATGGGTCATGAGAGTGATTATCTACAAAGGGTGGTGTTTGCCCATTTTTTGTCTCCAAGTCGTATGATCTAGTTGATTATATGTTGTTCTTAATGATTTGGGTGATTTATGCAAATATATAAAAAGCAGGGACTAAACTGTAAAAGACACACAGATTTATAGTGGTTCGGCCAGAACGTGCCTACGTCCACTTTATATGTTATTCTCCTTTTCTCTTCATATTACAAGTACAAAGCTTTGTATACAAGTATATGAAAGTTGTTTGAAAGTTCCGTCCGTGCTTGAGCTCTCAAACTTGTCCCCCATTGTTGTACCCCTGTCTCTCTATTTATGGATTGAGGCTGGGGGCAGGGTTCTTGGATGTATATAGCTTCTGGTGGGCCTGGGCTGATGCAATCTGGCCGGACTAAGTTGATCCGGAACGTCTTGGTTCGGTGGAGAGTGGTATGTTGTTTGGACTGGTGGTAGGTTGGGAGTGAGTTTGGTTCGGTGGTGGTTGGTCCGGCTAGGACTCGGAGATGGGTTGGTTCGGTGGGGAAGTGGTCGGGTGATGTGTGGAGGTAGGTTGGCTCGGTGGGACACGGTCCGGTGGTGAGTGGAGGTAGGTTGGTTCGGTGGGACATGGTCCGGTGGTTAGTGGAGGTAGGTTGGTTCGGTGGGACATGGTCCGGTGGTGAGTGGATGGAGATGGTCGGCTATGCTTTGGTCCGGTAGTTGTTGGAGGCGGATTGGTTCGGTAGGTGCTTGGTGCGGCAGGGAAGTGGTCCGGTGTCGAATTCCTTTCCTTTGGTTCGGTGGGGGTGGAGACGCCCCCCAACATTTTCCCCCCAAAGTGGGGCATATGTCAGTATATGTCACCCTTTGTTTTAGCTTGGGGGATTCTCACCCGATCTTGTATGCCGAGCCAGTTGGTCCGGTTGTTGATTTTTGCCTATAAGTATTGGCCTTAGGCTTCTTTCATTCCTTACCCGCCGAATTGATTATAGTGCCGAACCAATTATAGTGTCGAATCAGTCTCGTTTGCCGAACTATTTAAGGTGCCGAATCAACTGATTGCCGAACCAGGTGAGTCATTTTTTTGCTGAATGATCTTATATTCTTGAATTACCGGATGCACTCGTGGATTCCGAGTACCGAATGAACTTGTGCTTGAATTGCCGAATGAGGACGGGAAAGTATGGTTGCCGAATGACCTTTGAGTTGGAACCACCGAACGAATTTTGGGAGTGTGAGTTCCGAATGGGGTCTCGGACTCGTGCCACCGAATGAAATCTGGTGTTTTGAATTATGGGTGAAGTTCCAGGCTTCACGTACTCGCTTGCTTAACTCTCTATATTCCTTGTTTTAATAGTTATATTTTTCTGGTATCGCAGATAATGTCTCACAAAGTGGAAACTAGATCAGAAAAGAGAAAATCTACGAACAAAAGAGAGTCCCCTGTGATGCCTCCAGCCCAGCCAGGACCGAGACGATAGGGACCCACCCCGAGATCACTAGTGGATGGATATGGTCCTCAAGAGCTTCTTAACTCTCCTCCTGATTGCTTTCCGAGCTCTCTCAGAGAAGAGCAGCTTGATGTTATCTCCCGCTCCTTTGGGATTGATAGAGCATGCATGCTGCTGCCAGAGAAGGGGGTCATGCCATATAATCCCCCTGAAGGATACTTTGCTTAAAGTAGGTACCACTGCATGTGTGGGGCCATTCCTCCAATCAATGCCTGGATAGATAGCTTCGTTACTTATTTGAAGGTGGCCCCCTTCCAGCTCCAGCCCAACTCCTACGCTATCTTGGTGTGCCTATTCGTGATTTTCCAGAGAAAGTACGGGCGCCCCCCTTCTAACTGGGAAATTCGATATCTATATAACTTGAGGGGTTACAAGAAGGGGTCTCCATACATCAGCTTGGAATCGGCCGTGTCCTTCAAGCCGGTCCTGGACTTGTATTCAAAGTTCACCATGTTTAAGAAGGAGTGGTTCTTCGTCCAGGATGACACCGTTTCGATCCACCGCTTCGATCCACCGCTTCACCTCTGGCTGTAAGTTGAAGCTTATTTATAATTTCTGTTCTGACTGAGATGCTTCTTCTTATGTGTTTTTATTTCTTGCTAGCGACAGGTGGCTTTAAGGTCGTGGAGAATGATCACCCGGTTCGGATGGCCGCGGAGATAGAGGCCATTTCGGGAAGGGATAGGTCAGCTTCTTACCTAATCAGGAATGCCACTCTCCTGGAACACAACTTGATTCTACCACATCAGTCTGTGGTCAAGCAGAGGGATACTGCTGAGGAAAGAGCTGCCAAAGCTAAAGGAGGGGCCACGACAAAGAGTAGCAAGAGGAGACCCTTCTCGATGCCTCCAGTCGTCGGGGGGAAGAAGCTTAAGAAGTTTGATGGACCCTCTCCCAGCACATTCCCAGATGTTCCGGAGGAGGAAAGTGGAGAGGAGGAAAAAGGCGAGGAGGAGAGCGGAGGTGATGGAGAAGGTGATGGTGGTAACGGTGGCGAAGGACAGAGTGGTAGTGGCGTTGATGCCTTGACCTCTGGGCAAGTGGGTGTGATTCAAGAGTGGACGGATGATGCTTTCCGCCAAGCCTTTGAGGGGTTGGAGGAAGGGCCGGCCTTGGTGGAGAAACCGAAGAAATCTGATAAGGCCGGGACTGGTGCCAGTCCATCTTCTGAGAGTATTTCAGCTAGGGCAACTCCGGCGGTTCAAGGTGAATTCTTGACTCCTTTTTTAACTTCACATGTTTCTTGGATTATAGTCTCATGCATGCTTGTAACACTCGGTTTTTATTTCAGGAATGGGTAAGGCAGCCAAGACATCAGACATTCGGCACTGCCTCGAACAGTTCAAACTCCTCAAAGCTTCTGCTAAACCGAAGCCCTCGACTGACCGTTCCGGGGGCGTAGTCGGCTACCGTCCTCTTCTTGGTGTCGTTGAAGAGGATATTCAAAAGAGAAAGAGGAGGCGTTCCATGTTCGAACCTTCGCTTGGACCTCAGCCCCCAACCCAGCCTATTCATGATATTACGGGGCAGGATACTGAGTCCATACCATCTCCCCATCCACCAGAGAATCCTACTGTTACTCATATTGATCATCCCGGCTTGGCTCGTAACCCATTTGCGGGTCATCCAGATCTGGACCCGAACCTCCATGATATTTCCTTTGATGAGGTTACCGGTGAACACCTCCTACCCCGCAATCCTATGATAAGGGTGCTTGACGAGGCTAAGTCTTTGGATCTTGACTTGTTGACCACTCGGATTGTGACTATGGGGGATGAGGCCAAGGCAAACATCGATCGGGTGGCTGAGGAGACCAGGAGGCTGATGGAGCATCATGCCCGACTGGTCAAGGCGGGAGAGGAAATCGGAAGTGCTAACATTCGGTTGTGGATAATGGTTTCCGATCAAGCCAAACAGCTTGCCGATCAGGCCATTCAGATCTCCCAGCATGAGACGGCCTCCAAACGGCTAAAGAAAACTATCGAAGAGGCTAGCAGAGCCGAGCTGCGAAAAATGGAGGCCACTTGCAAGGAACGAATCGATATGGCCATTGCCACGATGGATGAGCTTCGGAAAGCGGATCTTGAGCAGATAGAAGAGTTATCTGGGAGGCTTGAGGCCGCAGAGCTTGCTCAAGCCAAGCTGAAGGAGGAGATGGAGGCGATGCGGAAATCTCTTCAGGCTGACTGCTCGAGATACCGATTGGAGAGAGATGCTGCCGTTGCAAGGCTGTCGGCTTCCGAGGCCCGGATGAGGGAGTTTGAGGAGAACGAGGGGATGATGGATGAGATGCTCCAGGACATGTACTTTCGTACTTGGAAGCAGGGCAACTTATCCTGGATGGACGATTATCCCCGGGTCATGGCTAGGATATATCTCCAGGCTTTGGAGGAGGCCAAGGCTGAGGAGGATAAGGAGGGTGGTGTAGCTTTCAGAATGGATGTGGTCACGGCCCAGTTTACTGAGGAGGAGAAAATGGCAGTGAATGAGGGCATGCGGCTTCTTACCGCCGAGAAAGTGGGTGTGCGGTTGGGGAATGATGATCAGGGAGCAGATGCTGGTAAGTCTTCCCTCTCAATCTTTTCTTAACTTGATTGCGTATCATTTATCTGATGGATTCTTCTCCTGAATCGGACAGGTGGGACTTCTGGCCAGCATGCTGGGGGTTCTAATCCTGCGGTCAAGTAGATCCCGGAGGGCTAGCAGGATAGAGGCGAAGCCCTGCTGCAGCTGACTACTTTTTTTGTTTACTTGGCATTCCTGAATATACTAGTCCAAAACATTAATGTTCTTTCAGGTTGTAATTATGTAATTATGTCGTTGTAGCGAATGATTTTATTCTTATATAATTTCATAACATAAGCTGATTCTGTCGTATTTGAATGCTGTCGTTATTTTGATGTGTTGCATAAGAAATATAGCTGTGTATATGCATGTGCTTCAATCGTGTTTGATGTTATGCTCTTGCTTAAAATATAATTTCATGTCTCGCAATGTTAGGCTATAGCTACATGTTTATGTACAAGAAAAGGAAGTACCGCCCTTCATGTTTTAGTTGTAAATGGTAGCTTTGAATGTCTTGTGTGACTGAGGATGGAATGCAGCTGAGCGACCTGTTATCCAGTTGTGAGTTCTCATTTCCACTAGCGAGTGTCTCCTATTTTGTGTCCTGTACTTTAGTGATTGTTATAGAGGATAGGAGGAAATTTTTTTATAAATAAAATGGAAATATAAGAAATAGTAAAACTTCCAATCACGGAAGGCCTTCGATGTGCTTATGTTCGTGGCAAATGGGTTTTGTAGTCACTTTCCCTAGTTGTGGGTCTTGGAGACATTCGTCACCCATCTTACGCCTCTGCGGGGAGTTTTCTTTTTTACCACAGCCGTACTTAAGACACATCGGAGCCGAGATCGCGCACAGTAACTATCCGGGCCATTATGGCCCGTAATCGTGGGTATTATTCGATTTACCGTGGCCGGCTAGCGTGGGTGCCGATCGTCAACTGTGAACTGCCCCTGGCTGGCCACACCTTATGTTGGGGCTTATAATCGGTTCACAGTCGCCGGCGAGCCGAACGCCGCAATGAGCTGCCTCGGCTATAGTCGGCCTTCTTGGTGGCTTATGATCGGCTCATTACAGTTGGCTTTGAGGTCCGTCGCGAGCAATGAGTTAACCCGCAGCAAAGGGATGCTGGAGCAAAAGTGTCTCATTGACAAGGGCATAGATTCATATAGTACCTGTTGGGTCTTGTCCAGGTGAGGTTGTGCCGTGAACTGTCCAGAATGGAAATGCTGTTATACAGGATTTTGTTCAACAGAAAAGGATAAAGCTTAACAAGCAGCCAAGATATAAAGGAACAAGTTAAAAAGAGACAAGATTTTTAAAGTGGTTCGACACGAAAATGCCTACATCCACTGATCCTCTTTGTTAATTCACTTCATATGGACAGTACAAGTTAAGAAAGGTATCGACGAAGGTGTTGGATGTTCCATGCCCTCTGGAACACCTCCTCGTCCACTGTTGACAAAATATAAGCTCCGTTGTGGAGATCTTTATGAATTACATAGGGTCTGTCCCAGATAGGATCTAGTAATCCGGGGCGCGGGAAGATCCGTTTGAGAACAAGATCTCCTTCTCGTAAGCTGCGGTGCTTGACTTTGGAGTTGTATCGTGCTGCCACTTTTTGCTTGTGAGATGCCGCTTTAAGTGTTGCATCATTTCTTCTTTCTTCAATTAGGTCCAAAGACATGTGTATGAGTTCTTCATTCTCTTCTGGGTTGTAGTGGATCCTACGGTGGGAGGGCACTACAGTTTCAACTGTGAGCATGGCCTCCGATCCGTATGCCAAAGAGAAACGAGTATGTCATGTTGATGTTCTGTAAGATGTGCGGTAGGCCCAAAGTGCCGTAGGAAGTTCATCCACCCAAGCGCCTTTTGACTTTTCAAGTTTCTTCTTGATTAGAGTTTTGAGAATTTTGTTGACAGCTTCGACTTGTCTGTTAGCCTGGGGATAAGCTACAGATGAGAAGCTTTTGTGAATTCCGTGCTCTCGGCACCAGTCGATGAATTCCTCGCTGTCAAATTGAAGTCCGTTGTCCGATATGATTTTGAGTGGAACCCCGTACCTGCATAAAACATTTTTGATCAAGAAGTTAATAACTTTTGCCGAAGATAATTTATTTAAAGGTTCCGCTTCCACCAATTTGGTGAAATAGTCGACTGCCACTATAGCATATTTGGCTCCGCATCGGCCCATCGGCAGTTCGCCAATCAGGTCAATTCCTCATACCGCAAAGGGCCAAGGACTGGTCATCTGAGTAATCTCATTGGTTGGTAGTCAAGGGATTTTAGCAAATTTCTGACATCTGTCACATTTTTTGACGAAGTCCAAGGCGTCTTTGTTTAAGGTGGGCCAGAAATATCCATATCGGAGTATCTTCTTTGCCAGAGTCTGCCCTTTAGTGTGGTGTCCGCAACTTTCTCGATGGATGTTGGATAAGATTTCTTTGGCTTCCCTTCCAGCGACACAACTTAATAAGGGGTTAGAGAAGCCGCGCCGATAGAGGATGCCTTCTTGTATCGTGTAGTGGGAAGCACTCCTCAAGATTTTCCTTACTTCGTTACGCTCGTTGGGTAGTGTGCCATCTTGCAAGTATTTCCGGATAGGAGTCATCCAAGTTTCTTCTTCGATTGCAGCTATCAGATCTTCTTGTTCGAAACTTGGGGCTAGTTGTTTTGAGATGGCTACCGTTCCAGAAATGGTGTTGTTCTTCATGCTAGCTTGCTTTGCCAGTTCGTCGGCCTCTCGGTTCTCCTCTCGAGAAACGTGTTTGATTAAATAGTGATCCAATTGACTGAGCAGCAGCTTGGTCTTCTTTAGATATGCTGTGAGTCGTTCTCCTCGAGTCTGGAATTCTTCCAGTATTTGATTTACAATAAGTTGAGAATCGCTATGGAGACATAAAGAACTGACTCCAATCTCTAAGGAAAGTTCCAGTCCTGCTATACTGCTTCATATTCCGCATCGTTGTTGGTGGCAGCGAATCCGACCTTAGGGCATAGAGCAGCTTCCTTCCCCTGGGGGTGATTATCACAATGCCTGCCCCCGAGCCCTGTTCGTTTGATGCTCCATCTACAAAGAGATTCCACTTGATATCTTTTGCTATTTCAGATTGGTCCTTACCCTCGTTGGTAGTGAATTCGGCAATAAAATCGGCCATGGCTTGTCCTTTGATGGCGGTGCGAGGATGGTAGGTGATATCATATTGACTCAGTTCAATGCACCACTTAAGTAGTCGCCCAGAAGTGTCGGGGCGATGTAGCACCTGCCTTAGCGGTTGATCGGTTAGAACTCTGATGAAATGAGATTGGAAATAGTGTCGTAGCTTTCGTGACGTGATTAGCAGACAGTATGCTAGCTTCTCAAGTTTAGGGTATCTGGCTTCTGCCCCTGTAAATCTCTTGCTTACAAAGTATACGGGCCGCTGCGCGCGGTTGTCTTCTCTCACCAAAGCGGCGCTTAAAGTATGAGATGATACAGCAAGGTATAGGTATAGTTCATCGCCTTCATTTGGAGTTGAGAGTACTGGTGGTCTCTGGAGGTGTTCGATTAGGTTAAGGAAGGCTGTCGAGCATTCGTCAGTCCATTCGAACTTTCCTTTGTCTTTCTTTAGAGCTTCAAAGAAAGAGATGCATTTGTCGGTTGCTTTAGAGATGAACCTGCTTAGGGCAGCCACTTTTCCGTTTAGGCTTTGCATCTCTCTTCGAGTGCATGGTATCTTGATATCTCGCAAAGCCCGGACTTGTTCGGGGTTTGCTTCAATCCCCCTGGCATGGACGATGAATCCCAAGAACTTCCCGGCCATACTCCGAAGGAGCACTTTAGAGGATTCAGCTTCATTCCATATTGGCGAAGTACTTGAAACATCTCGTCCAGGTGGTTTATATGATCGTTGCCTTTTCTCGATTTTACCAGCATGTCATCCACATAAACTTCCATGGTTCGTCCTATTAATTCCGCAAACATCTTGTTGACGAGGCGCTGATAAGTAGCTCCAGCATTTTTAAGTCCAAAAGGCATTACTCTGTAGCAGTACAATCCTCGGTCAGTGATGAAACTAGTGTGGTCTTGATCGGGAGCGTGCATAGGGATCTGGTTATATCCTGAGTATGCGTCCATAAAGGATAAGAGTTCGTGTCCGGCTGTGCTGTCCACGAGTTGATCGATTCGGGGGAGTGGGAAGCAGTCCTTCGGGCAAGCGTCATTTAGGTTGGAGAAGTCGATGCATGTTCGCCACTTCCCATTAGCCTTCTTTACCAGTACCGGGTTGGCAATCCATTCTGGGTAGATGGCTTCTCGTATGAAGTTATTGGCAAGTAGGTTATTTACTTCTTCCTCGAGGGCTGCTGATCGTTCTGCCCCCATGCTTCTCTTTTTCTTCTTTACTGGCACCTTGGTGGGATCGATGTTCAGTACGTGGCATGCTACGTCTGGGGAGATTCCAGTCATGTCATCATGCGTCCATGCGAATACATCCAACTTGTGGCGAAGAAAATCGACGAGTTGATTCTTCAATTCCGCTCTTAACTGAGACCCTACTCTCAGCAGTCTACTTGGGTCGTGTTTGTTTACAGATACAAATCCCATAGCCTCTGCAGGCTCGGTGGTGGCCTCCTCCTCCTTGTCTCTGGGGTCTAATTCGTTGAAAGGATCGCTGGTATATCGAAGAGGAGAGGCTTTCTTTAATTGCTATGCTTCCAGGTTTTTCTTGCAGAGAGAAGTCTCTGCATCCTTCCCTTTATCCTTCCTGCGGTTATTGCGAAGTTCAGTTACATAGCAATCTCGAGCTGCGTCTTGATCTACCTCTATTTCTCCTACTCCGTTATCTGTTGGGAATTTCATCTTCAGGCACCACGGTGCTAGGACAACTTGGATGTCAAACAAGGCTGGCTTTCCCAAAAAGGCGTTGTAGGCCGAGTGGTTCTCTATTAGCACAAACGTTTGTTTTCGCACAACGGAGCGGGGATGACTTCCTATTTCGACAAAGAGGTCCAGTTGCCCGAGGGGCATCTTCGCGTCTCTGGTGAAACCATGTAGCGGTTTGCTGCAGGGAGATACATCCTTCATTGACAGCTTCATTTTGTCGAAAGCATGCTTGAATAGGATATTTACTGAGCTTCCAGTGTCCACTAGAATTCGAAAAACCTTGGCTGGACCGAACCAGGCAGAGATGACCATAGGATCCATGTGGGGGTACTGCCTTCCCTCTAGATCACGCCTACTGAATGTGATGTCATCATTCTCTTTCCGTTTCGGGTGGCGTTCTTCTGTAACAGAATTAACGTAGCCTTCATTGTTTCTAAGTGACTTACTGTATCTCTCCATCTCTGCCCAGCTTCCGTCGGCGATGTGTGGTCCTCCTGATATGGTAAGAACCACTATCTTCTCTTGACTGGAGCCGCTGGTGTTGCGATTTCCTCCGCCTACTTCTGGGAGGGGTAGCCCTGGGTTCTCATTGGCAGGAGTTGAAGTCCTGTTCTAACCTTTCACATAGCGCTCTAGTCTCTTCCTTCTGATGTGTTCTTCAATCAAGTCCCGGAGATGATGGCATTCATTGGTGTCATGCCCATGAGATTCGTGAAAGCGGCAGAACTTCCCAGACTTAATTGCATTATCTGATTCTTTCTTATGCGAGGGGCGCTTGTATCTAACTTCGTCTTGGGTGGGCAAGAAGATGTTTTCTATTGTTTCATTTAAAGGAGTGTAAGAGTCAAATCTCGGTCCTGGCCTATATAAGCGCTTTTCCCCCTTCTTACCCTCAGCACTATCTCTGGAGTCATTTCTTCGAACGTCCTTTATTACTGCGGGTGTGTTGCCATGAGCTGCCTTGATTTGTTGCCCTGTCTGCCTTTCAATGGCAGCGTCTTCAAGTCTCATATATTTCCCGGCTTCGTGAAAGAAATCGGGTAAGGTAGCTGGCTTTTCTTTCGTTAATCTCCTAGCAAACTTAGTATCCGGATGCACACCACTGCAGAGGGCCATTAGGATAAGTTTCTCGTCGGCATGTTGGACTGCGGCTGCTGCGGCGTTGAATCGGGTTAGATATTGTTGCACTGTCTCCCCGGGCTTCTGTTTGATATTAGATAGGGAATAAGCGTCCTTAGGTTGTTCCACATGAATGCGCAACTGGCTGATGAACTTTTCTTTCAACATTTCTCACAAGCTGATGGATCGTTGGGGCAGATGGCAGAACCAGGAGGTAGCTAGATCTGCCAAGAATAGCGGAAAGCATTTACACAGCACTCCCTTTGTTGCTCCGCTCATGAGCATATGTTGTGTGTATCTCTGCAAGTGTACAACGGGATCAGAGGTTCCCTTATAAGGTTCCATTGTTGGCATTTTTCATTCCCAGGGGGTGATGGCAGTTTCGATATTGCGGGAGAAGGGGCTGGTTACCCTAGCGCCTATCTCCCGATCCCTTTGTTCCCGTTGGATGCACTCTCTGAACAATCGTGCCATCCTTTCATCAGAACTTGAAGCGAATAGAAATGAGTTTGGTTCTTCCCTGCGGGATTGATTCCGTCCAGATGACCTGTAGGGATGGTATCGTCTATCACTCCTAACATTCTCCAATGACGGCCTCTGGTCTTCCGGGGGCATGCTGGGGTCAGCCACAGTTGGCCCTTGCATTGATCTTCCACTGCTGGGTTCTGTTCTCAGCACTTCTTCGGGTTCAACTTCGGGCTGGACTCCAGCTCGGCCCCGTCTATTGATGTTTCCATGGTTAGGTAGCATGGTAGGCTCAGCTACATCCGACCCCTGCCTGGCCCCTCCCCTGTTGGGTTCGGTTCCAATTGTTTCCTCGGGTCGGAATTCAGGCTGAGTCCGGGCTCGACTCGTACCATTATTGTTTCTGTTGTTAGCCTCTTCGAAGAAGAAA
This sequence comes from Allium cepa, assembly GCA_030765085.1. NCBI lineage: Eukaryota > Viridiplantae > Streptophyta > Magnoliopsida > Asparagales > Amaryllidaceae > Allium > Allium cepa. Next base: position 103,688,881 of record CM060940.1, read on the forward strand.
GACCTTTGTCATCTCCCAGATCCTCCAGACCGTGACTCACCCCATGATTCAGTGTTGCGGTTGGTTTCTTCAACATCCCTTAAGCATGACATGAGTTGATCCACCAAGGCTTCTTGTTGAGATGCGAAGCGGTTAGTTACTTCAGCCACAACCCTGTCCATATCCGCCCTTGTAATTGGTTGTTCCGTAGCAGGGGTTGTCGGATTTGCCTGATTTCCTTTTGCTGTTGGAACCGGACGATTGTCTTGATCTCTGATCACTGGATCTGGGATACTGCCAGTTGCGATGTTCTTCCCTTTGTTAGCATCTTTCTTCCGTCCGGGAGGCATGTTTTCCAAGCAATGAACGATGCTGATAGGAAAAGGGTTAAGTGGGAGAAGCTGAAGCTTCGAGCTCCTGCTCTCAGTGAAAGCACCAAAAATGTTTGCACAAAAAATGGGCAAACACTTCCAAGTCGTATGATCTAGTTGATTATATGTTGTTCTTAATGATTTGGATGATTTATGCAAATATATAAAAAGTAGGGACTAAACTGTAAAAGACACACAGATTTATAGTGGTTCGGGCAGAACATGCCTACGTCCACTTTATATGTTATTCTTCTTTTCTCTTCAGATTACAAGTACAAAGCTTTGTATACAAGTATATGAAAGTTGTTTGAAAGTTCCGTTCGTGCTTGAGCTCTTAAACTTGTCCCCCATTGTTGTACCTCTGCCCCTCTATTTATAGAGTGAGGCTGGTGGCAGGGGTCTTGGATGTATATAACTTCTGGTGGGCCTGAGCTGATGCAATCTGGCCTGACTAAGTTGATCCGGAACGTCTTGGTTCAGTGGAGAGTGGTACGTTGTTTGGACCGGTGGTAGGTTGGGAGTGAGTTTGGTTCGGTGGTGGTTGGTCCGGCTAGGACTCGGAGATGGGTTGGTCCGGTGGTGAAGTGGTCCGGTGATGTGTGGAGGTAGGTTGGTTCGGTGGGACACGGTCCGGTGGTGAGTGGAGGTAGGTTGGTTCGGTGGGACATGGTCCGGTGGTGAGTGGATGGAGATGGTCCGGCTATGCTTTGGTCCGATAGTTGTTGGAGGTGGATTAGTTCGGTAGGTGCTTGGTGCGGCAGGGAAGTGGTCCGGTGTCGAATTCCTTTCCATTGGTTCGGTGGGGGTGGAGACGCCCCCAACAGGTGGATTCTAGGAAAGGTGACTTATGGATATGATACTGAATGGTCCAATCATGGAAGGAAGGAATATGGATGGTTCCTTAAGGATAATTGATACTATATGAGTAAGAAAAGGGCTCGGATGCATGTGCTATGGGATCGTTGATACTCGGAGTATTTTCTGATGTACTCGAAAGCAAGGGTATTATGAGGGTTCTCATTAGGTACTTGGAGTGGCTGCCCCGAATTGGTAGAATGGATCTATATGGTAGATCGGTGGAATGGGTTTAGTGTGAGCTTCTAGTTGTGAGCAAATGTACTGAAAACCATGATTTATCCATTAATCATTGGAAGAGGAATAGTCATATAAGTTATCATATATTTAAGATACATTGAATTATAGCGAGGATTGTTTGATGGATGTTGTGTTTGCTTTGGTTTTTTTCCTTATAGTATATCACTCTAGGGATGTTACTTAAGATAAGTGCTATGGATAAGGTTACTTGGACACCCGCCATTGTACTTACATTGTAGTACACCTTATGTTGTTGTAGAGTAACATATTATGTTCATTATGTGCTAACTCTTTGGTTGCAGGGATATGTCAGGTATGGTTCGTATACTCTTGTTCCTTATTATATCGACTTGCATAGTATTTTGAGATTCATTTATCGCTCACACCATACTATTGCCTTACCTGAGGTTTTATGTTTTTTTGCTTACTATCTCGGGTATTCTTAAATGGTTAAACTAGATAACAGATCAAGATGATATGCAGTGGCTGTGTAGAGGATGAGCTGCACGGAGCTTTCTTATATTATATATGGACATATTATTGCTTATTCCATTATGCAACACTATAGAGCCTAGGCAATGTTTGCTTTTCTACCGAGATAGATTATTTGAGTTTATTTCCAATTGTATAAACTCTATCACTATGAGGTATAATTTGTGATTATGTGTACTCTGATATTGTGGTTCATTTTAGTAATTACTGTCTCTTATGTTTTATATTTATGATGTATATTATATTTTATTCAATGCATTATGAGATATATGATAGGTTCTATGATATTTTATTACTTTTCAACCCTTGTCAATCATGGTACATCGATCATGCACCGCACCAGCAAATTATATATGTACATTGGATGTCGGTGGTGTAGGACGGTCGTCACAACCATGGTTAGGAGTTGTATGAGATATAGCTGATAAGGAGTTATTCATCGCTTGACGGCCAATGATTTACTGAAAAAAGTTAAGGTGAAAATCCCAAGGCAGGCGAATCCTAACACTCACTAAAGAAATTGAACGATTTCTATATTTCTCTTGGGATTTTGAGGAATATAAAAATCTATGGGAGCTTATTAGAGAAATGAAACAAACTCATTTAACCTTTTTAATTAATATTATAAGAGCATACACTATGTAACCATACTTAGATTAAATTCAAAGCGTAATAACCAACCTATTTTCTATAAATGATAAACTCACCAGAATTAACTACACTGACGTGCTAAGATTGATAAAAATAGCACTCACGTACAGATGTTTATGGTCCCAAATTATGAAATCTTCATAAGAAAATCCACTTAGAATGTTGACCGCGAGACTGCAAAAGCTTATAATACTCCGGTAGTTGATTGTGAAATAGCCCAACCATATATGTATATTAAAATTCAAATAATATATATATAATTCAATTCAAATATTATATCTAATTATGTATATAATATACATACACACTATAAAATATATGTATGTAAATATTTAATGAAAAGGTATACATTTAAAATTGTTTTAGGAAATTACAAAAAATTACTTTTTTTTAATATAAAAAATTAAAACTATTTTAAAGCTGCAAATAAAAACAATAATTTACGGCTTAATGTAAATATGTTTAATTATTAATTTACATCAAAGCATATTATATATATATATATCAGTTCTAAATATTTCTAATATATATATATTATATGTATAACTTCTAAATTTATATGAATTTTTTATAAGTTTTGAACTATATTTAATATGTGTATATTTATTTACGAATTAATATGTTAATTCAAATTTGAGATTATGCAGATCTAGATCTGATATTTAAAATTTGAATTCCAGATTTTATTTTTGAAATCATAGTCATTTACATTAGTTAATATTTAGAATTAGTTTATAATGTAACGTAACTATATACATAGATACATATATGAGTATATTTATATAAACATTATATTTTACAAATACTATTTTATAACATATAAAACTATATATATATATATATATATATATATATATTATGTACATATACATTAAACAGTACACATGTCTATAGAGGGGCTAATATGTCCACTGCATTGTAATTCGTACACTTATACACAGACATGTTAAACCATGTACTATTTATGTTGCACGTGCACATACACACGTATGTATATATTTATACATATTATATTATAAATTATAAATATGACATTATTATAAATCTTTATTATAAGTTATATAAAATATTGATTTTATTTATAATTAGTTTAGATCGGATCAAAAACAATTTAGAGTTCACAGGTCCAATAAGACCGAAAATGGAATAAGTTTTTAAAATTTACTCATTTATCTAGCTGTGTGCTAGCCTAGTTCCAACGCGTTATTGATTTTATCATATGAACATTTGTTTTATTGTTGATATTATTATAGTGATATTGTTTATATGGCCGTTATTGGTTCTATTATATGGACATTTGTTTTGTTATTAATTCTATTATATGGCCATTATTGGCAGGATGTATAGTTGTATACTTGTTCTTGCTTCCAAACTCTTATAAATAACAGTGGTATTGTTTTTTATGTCAAAATCACTTACGAGGTTTATATAACGAAAACTAATTTCACTTTTCGTAGAACGTCAACCAACGTACATGCACCCCATTATCCACTATGACCTACTAGGGTAGAATAACTCATCTGCAACAACAACAAGAAGGGGTTATAGCTAAGGACTCGATAATGTTGTTTCTGTGCTTATGAATCTCCAGTGGTTGTTGTGAAATATGGTCTTGATGTTGGACGTCGTTATCAAAGATGTCGTTTCCACGTATCTCAATTTCACGAGTGAATTAACGAATCTCCACCTAACATGTAGTTGGCTACATACAGAAATGCAAAAGGAATTAGCATCACTACAAAATTAAGTCTAGCATTGGTTCAAGTGCGAGAGCTAACTCTTATCGAAGAGATGAACCGTGATGTGTTTACTGCTACTGTGGTCTTGTGGCTCATAGTGGCATCATTACAACAGATAATCCAAATTTTGGACGTCGTTTCTTTAGATGTCTTAAACGTCGGTACGGGTTCCACTATATGGTCGACGAACCGCTACCTCAAAGGGTTGAAAGTAACAAACCAACCTGAAATGAGCACAATTATGACCCCAAAAAGACCTATCGAAACTTAGAACCATCTCAAAGTTGGCTTTTAGTTGGTAAAAACAATACAGAGCTATTTATTTACACATTCAGAATCTCATAGTTGGAGGATAAAATATAATATTAATGATGATAGTATCCATTTTATTAAAATTTCAAATTGGAATTTAAAACCATAACAAAATATCCATAATATCAAATCCCAACAATAAATGCACATATTCGCAATATTCCAAAATTACAACATTGTTTTTAATTCATGAGTACATCAAAAACAACAGAAAATAACAAGTAAAATAAATAGTTTACTGCTACAAGCCTCATCAACGTCTCCACCTTCAGCATCGCCCTCCTAACCTGGGTTGTAATGAAAAATAAGTCAGAACAACATATGTATAGTGAATAAAAATCTCGAGCCTTACTATTTTAGTATTTGGACAGTATAACTCAAATAAGAACATGTCTTATGTTTTCTACCTACATCATAAGTCCTTTTAAATATAAGCCCAAAGGCTTTTCTCAAACTTAAATAAATATGCTTTCCAAATATAAGCCCATAGCCAACTTGCTATCGCCCCAATAACCCATATTTATCGTCCAAAATGTAATAAACAAGGGATACCAGCATAGGGTATAAATAATGAATAAATGACATAGGCGTACAATTAAACACACATGAATGTATGCATGTAATGAGCAAGTATGTATACATATAAATTTAATTTATTTAATATATATATAATTGTTTTTATTCAACCATGAATTAATTTAATATATATAATTTTATATTTATTAAATAATTATATAATTAATATATGTTTAAGTTAAAAATATTTTTGTATAAATAAAGAAAAATATTTATATGTATTATAAACATTTTACTTCAAATTTGAATTTTAAATACATTCAAATAACTAGATATTTAATATATTTAGTTACTCAAATATTTATAAGAAATTCTAATAAAAATCCGACAACAAAAACTATTTGATTTAAAAAACTAATAAAAAATGAAACCTATTATTTTAAATTGAAAACCCAAATTTGGTTTTAGTATAAATTGGAAACTTGTTACACATATGTATGTGTCTGTTAAAAAAATGTTGAGCCGTAAGCAAATAAAATAATAATTTTTTAACCAACTTAAAAAATATATATTAAAAATACTTTAAAAAATCAATTTTTAATACTTATGGACGAATACAATAAGATAGGGGCATTCATATAATTTTGAATTAGATTTTAAACAGATAGTTTTACATTTTTTGATCATGTTGATTGCCAACACCTTTTTAGATCAAGTCGATTACCGACTTCAAGACATTTTGGCTTGTGAAAACTATCTTTTCCAAATCATCATTTAGAAGTTCAATTCAACATCTGTATGTCAAAAGTCCAAGTTGTATCATGCGGTAATTTGTGAGTAGAATCTGAATGAACATAAGAACTTATACTCGATATATTTTCTGCCAATTTCAATATATGAATTTGATAAGGTCATTTTCTATGGTTTTATATTCCAACCACATTAATCTTCTTTTCAAATATTCAGTTGTAGCCGATGGGTCAAATCCTTTCGAGTACAAATTTCAAAATCAGAGTTTGTTAATGTAACCGAAATCCATTTTAGATTTAAAACATTGCGTCATGTAGTAGAGTCTATACTCTTATGGCCCTGTCGATGATCGAGGAGATTATTATAACTAATAATTCATTTTTTCGATATTGATCAAACTCATAGTTTTGTCTTCCATATGCCTAGGATTCTTATTAGAAATTCTAGTGCATTGTGTTTTGTTAAGCTTGGTTAAATTTGTATCATCTATGTAGTTAGTTTTTCATGTTGAAATCTTGAATCATATCCAAGTCCACCACACTATCTTCCTAGAAATATATGTAAATTCCTTTGGCAAGAAGGTGGTGTTTTTTAAAATAGCAGTTTTTTTCTTGGTGCGTTGGAATAGGCATTCAAAATATTTTATAAACTGCTTAAAGAATTATATAAAATGGCTTAAAGAATTATATAAAATGGATCCAGTTTTGAGTTTACAAAACTTACATTCATAACATAAATAAGACAACTATACATATTAACCTATTTAAGATTGGGGTTCCTTCCCAATACATAATTTATATGAATTTGTAATCTCCACTTTAAATGAAATAAAATTTTAACATACGCGCTTACTCATATGTGCACATCCTTATAAAAAGAATTGATTCAACTTCATTCGTTATAATCGTACTTTATCAAAAAGAGTCTGATTGCTCCTTATCAATATATTACCATGTAGCATAGGGAGCAGTGACTTTAAGAGTGGATCATTTTTGTTTCAGGTACTCTTAGAACTTTTATCCAAATTACCTACCTATCCAATCAAATCAAATTGCTTTAATTATTTTGTATGTTATTGGTTTCTACTTCCATTTTATGTTCCATGAATTCATTATAAAAATCTAACTTGTGTATCAAATACACAAGTTTGCATTTGAGAAAATCCATCAGTGAACTTAATAAAGTAAGTGGATCCGATTTTGGTATTAGTGGACCTTAGACTGCACACACCTATATATGTGTCAATCCAAAGAGTTCTTTAACTCTTTTGTTGCTCCCGCTGAATGAGTGTTTTGCCCTCAATCTTTTAGGATACAATCACAAGTACCATATGATTCACAATCACATGATTGAAGAACTATTTCTCAATGATATGGTTTCGTCCATAATTCCTAAATTAATGTTAAATATTTTAAATGCTTCTATATTTTCTATAGCTGAAACATCACCATCGTTATGAAAACAAATACCATCATCGAATACCTAAAACAAAATTATTTTATAACAAATATTCATATTAAACCAATACTGCATATATTTTCTAGTCAAAACAAAAAAATTAGGCATAAAATAATAATTGTCCTGCACGAAAGTAATCTTTCAAAACTTGATGCATCCACTAGTAAGCGTCATATGGTAAACTTCAACTAATTCCACCGTTATAATTACAATGCTTGAATATGAAGCTTCATTCAGTCACTTGCTATGAGCTATTTATTTCTTTTATTATGACTAATTTAAAGTTAAGGGTTTCAGATTTCAAACTCAAGAAACAGATCTTACAGAGAATGATTTTCTATAAGAAAAATAAATTTGAAATAAAAATCATATATTCTTATGTGCTATTAAGCATCTACAAATATTTTGTACAAATCTATTTTTGATGTATCTTCATGAAGCAAATGTGTCTATTCACTCTTATTTATCCGTAGTTCTAACATTATAACCATTCACGAACTTTTGTTTTCTCTTTTAAAAGGTTTAACTATTCAAAAGGAGAATCCCTTTACTTTAAGACCACATCGAATTTCCTTACAAAAATGCATTCGACCGTCCTTTAACATTTTAAGGATATCAAATAAGTTTCACTTAAGTAAATGGATCAAAAATGACATTTCAGTGATTGAATTCCTTGATCCGTCTATAGTCCTTGGTCTAGTGTTGTTTCTAACATAAAAGGGTCTTCATTGTATTTAATCGTGTTGAACACAAATCTCGCACTATTATTTGCTTACTCATTTTGAATGAAACAATTTCATCGAGATTTCGTATATTACGAATACGACTATTCGTCGGACAACTTTTGTATGTTTCTAAACATGGATCAAATATTCATAGAGTTCAAAACTCGTATAAGACAACACATAATCTTGCGCAAATTCATGCTTAAGCGATCACGACATGAATTTTTTAATGGTTGTATTTTTTGGCTTTTGCATGAGTATCAAAATGACAACATGGCAAAAGATTTATTGGCAAGTAAATTGTTAAATTTCCTAGTCAATTTTTAATTCAGTTTATATAGTACAATTTAATCGATATTTTTTTTTATCAACTATATTATTTGCTTAAATTTTATCGAAGTAGCTTATTGCAATAACATATATATTCTTAAACATATTAGATTGGTTTATTATATTTATCTAATAAGGCTTCCACTGAATTCTTCTTCTCTCAAAACCCCTAAAAGAGATATAGAAATTTCATAAGTTCCTTTGGTGGGTGTTAGGTCTCATTTATCATGTTACTACAACCTTGAAAGAGCTCAATAAATTGTATTCCTCGTAAACAGTAAGTAACTATTTACTAATTATATCTCGTATATAACTCCTAACATAATCGTCTTTATGATCTTGAGGATGCTCAACAAATCATAAAGTACAATAGATGCACTAAACCCATCATTTTGCGATAGCTAAAGGTAAGTTTGTAACATTTGACGGTGCTCAACAAAGTTACATAATATTCTCACCAATCTAAGGAAAATATAAACTTCATTTTAGATATTTTATAGCTTGAGGGTGCTTAACAACCATAGGTAAATATAAGTACTCTATTTATATTATAAATGATGTAGACCAACTTTATTTTAAATTCATAGTTTAATTGAGTATTATCGACATTATAAAGGAGATGAGTATTATCTCAAGACGTTAATATCTCTACATCCAATATATACTCCCTTAAGTCTGTACATGTTTAATTCACTTAAACCTCCTATGTTCTCTATAGACGTGTCTTTTATATATATATATATATATATATATATATATATAAAATTCATTAGGTTATATATTCATATATAATTCTCTGTTGGTTAAGCCTTTTAATTAATATAAGTATGACATTTGTATTTATAAATTTTAAAATAATTTTATATTTATTATTTTATAAACTATATAAAATTAGATTTAATTTTTTAAATTCATCAATTTTTTATATTGTTTCAATATGCTTATTTGAATCAACCTCAAGTACAAAACACTTTTGAGCCATTCCACTAAGGCATACCATTGAAACGGACCACCTTGACGAGCTACGTGATCAGGAGGTTTTTTGTTCATAAGAACATTCCTTAATTAGAATAACCTTCTCCATAGTTAAACACATTTGCCTTAAATACCCATCTAATTGAATTTTCCAAGCAATTACTCAATGTGTTGGTTAATTATACATGTGAACATAATGCGGGTTTTATCCATTACTGGACCAGGTGCATTAATAACGGGGTAATACGAGGGAATTTCAAAAAAGCTTCCTTTTATTAATTTGCAATAGATCTTATTTTGAGTTTACGTAAAAGTAATTTTTTACTAAATTATATTTAAAGGCGATTAATAAAAGAGTATGAGGTTTTAATTTTAATATACTTACTTTATATTTTTACTTTTAGTTTTCTATGTTATGCTTTAATTATAATACTTTATTATTACTTTAATTTATATTTTAGTTAATAATATGTTCGTACTCATAATGCAAATGTTACTACAATAATAAACATGAGATACTAGCCTAGGGTACAATAATTAATAAATGACACAGGTGCATAATTAACCATTGGGATTTGTAGTTAATATATAATATAGTGCCAAAGGCAATGGTAATTTAGCATGGGTATTTCACGTACGTACAAGTATGCATACATATAAATATAACTTATTTAATATATACATATATATTCGATCATGAATTAGTGTTATATATATATATATATGTATGTATGTATGTATATTAATGTTTCGATTTAAAATATTTTTATTTACAAAAGTCAAAACATATTATATATATTACAAAACACTTTATTTAAAATTTGAATTTTAAATATATTTGAATAATTGGATATTTGATACATTTGACTTATTCAAATATATTTATCTTTTTTAACAAAAGGCCAATAACAAAATAATTATTTATTTATTTTAAAATAAAATCAATGTATAAATTTATATATATAGTAATATAATACTTTGTAATATATATATATATATATATATAATTATATTTATAAAATGTTTTTTAAAAACCAAGAAAATAAAATTTGAATTATTTTTCTTTTAAATTGAAAAAACGAATTTTGTTTAATATAAACTCAAAACTTATTATATATTTATGTATGTATGTGTGTGTATGTGTATGTAATATGTTTTTTAAACTGAGTCGTGAGCAAATAAAATATTTTTAGACAAAATTAAAATAAAAAATAAACTTACTAAACATGTTTTTTTATTTAACTGTCTAAATATTTTAAAAAAATTGATTTTTTTATATGTTGTGATTGAATACAATAAGATGGGAGCATACATATTATTTTGAATTAGGTTTTAAACCTACGGTTTTACCTTTTTAGATCTTGCCAATTGCTGACACTTTGGCTATTAGTGATCTCATCCTTCTTCGAACTCTACGTTCTATGTCGTTGACCATAGGATATAATTCGTCTGCAAGACATCATAACTTTTCTATCAGAGAAGGCTAGGGTTTGCTGGTGCATGGAGAACACGAAAGGTGTGGTTATTTGTAGCCAACCAAAAAAATAAATATCCTGCACCCTTCTCTCTAGATCTGGAGGCTAAATCTTCAACCCCTCCTCTTCATTAATTTAGTCGGCCCCACTAGTTTAGGCTTTTTGGACTTTGGGCCTAATTAAGTTAACAATTAAATTGATTTTTTAATAAAATTTATTAAACTGTCCCTTAATTAAATTAATATATAACAATTATACATTGCTTTAATTAATTTTAAGGCTTTTAATAAATAACTAAAATGGCATAAAAGTTCCGTACAACATTTGTATTAATTTCTTTATTAGTTTATAACATTAATAATTTTAAAACGACATAACAATTTAATACAACGTTTATTTTAATTTTACTATTAATTTGTAACACTAATAAATTAATTTATAAAAATTCAATACAACATTTATAACATTTGTATTAATTTACTACGCATGAATGTTTGTTTGGTTGTTTGTATATATGTGTGTTTGTGTGTGTATAACTAATTATTAGGATATTGGGCATATGCATATTGCCCCTACACATTAGTGAGTATATTAATACTCATTAATATTGATAACTTAAACGAATTCAAATAAAATAAATATATATTAATTGAACTTCCGAAAATAAAACCAAATATATTAAATATGATTTGATATATAATAAAATATTTACTCATGGCGACGTAAATGACCTTGTGCAAATTTATAAATGTTTAGTTTTTACAATTCACTACTTTACCCCATTGTATACAATATTTTGATCAATGTTTTGATTCTCGACTAGTGCTGCTTTCGAACTCGATGACATGCATTTTTCGTTTGTGGCCATCTTATTGGTGATTATGATATGTAGGGTTAGAGATAATTTATTTTATGATTGGCATGCAAATAATTTATTTTCTTTACCAATTTGATCAAAATAACCGAACTTTTGTTATATAATCAAAATATATAAATCTATAACAAATTTTATAATTTGTCCGAAAACGAAAATAAAAGGTATATCAATATTTTTTTAAAGATATAAATATACGCAATAAAATCACCATAGTATAAATTTGTGCTTTCTTTAAATAAAGTGAACGTTGCAATCATAACATAAGATATACTTTTCGATTTGTCGTTTTTGTTCAGTTAAATCGGCTACCGACCTAGTTAACCACGTATTTTATTTAGTTTTTTTTTTTCAAGTTCAAGTTTGATTTGGTATCATTAATTTTAGTATATAAAAATAGTTGAATGCTTGCATTTGATCACTATTCTTAGAGACCTAACCTTTATAATTTAAGTCACGATAATCAATGTAGTTTAATTTTCAAAGTCTGTAACAATTTTATATTCAAACATCCAACAACTATAAACATGTTTTCTCATAACTGCTGGTTGGCCATTTGTATTAAATCATTTTAACAATGTATCATACAATTTCATAGGCATACCACATCAAGAAACAGGCAGCTAAACGGATACAACTTTTAATGTCTCCCCTACGGTGTCGAAGAACCCTACATATTTGAAGAAGCGGGAGACTTATGCGAAATCCAAATCCCAAATTAATGCTCCCTCTAAAAGATCCAGACGAAGCACATTGGTGGGTAAATGAATGTTATGACATGGAACATTAGAGGTATGAATACCGATGACAAAGTTAATCAGGTATTCACATTTTTAAATGCTTATAGGCTTAGTATACTAAGCTTATGAGAGACCAAGTTATCTACCATAAACATCGAAAAACTGTAACTCAACTCAAGCTTCCTGCATAGCACTTAATGCATAATAATGATACTGGCAGCAAAGGTCGACTTCTGATATTAATTGACAAATCAGTTTGGGATTATAATGTGCTTGTAAAAACCCAACAGCATGTTACTAGTTTGTTAACAAATAAAGGGGGACTATAGTGCTATTGTACTTCTCTGTACAACGGTAATTCTTTTTCCGAGCAACAAAACTATGGGATTCGCTTTGTCTCTACGCTTCGACAATAGGGTCCTTGTGGTTTGTCATGTGAGATTCTAATAATGTTCTTAACCCATAGGATAAAAAAGGAGGCTTACCTATTCCATTCTCCTATTTGAGTTCATTCAAAAACTACTTATTTAACTGTGGCCTTGTGGAATCCCCATTGCAAGGATATAAATACACTTGGCAGTGAAGGGGGATTGCAACGAACATAGACAGAGTTCATATTAATTTCAAAGTTATGTCTATGTTCCCACAATTTGGTACCATCGCCTTGCCTTCGTCTATAAGTGATCACGCCCCTATTTTGATATCTTTTAGCACACATATTCAACAACGAAAACGAGCTCCTTTTCGTTACATCAACAATTGGTGCTATATGACAGGGTATGTTCACCGTATAGAGAGAGGTTTGACAGCCACTACTTGGGGATCACCAGCAAATAGAAAGATTTATAAGCTTAAGAAGGTGAAATCAGAGTTGAAAAAATGGCATAGATCAAGAGCAGCTGACAACACTATCACAACATTACAAACAGAATTTGACTCAACTTTCTACTAACAGGACCAAGACCCAGAAAATGTTCTGATCTATGAAACTATGTACTGTTTACGCCAGACACTAGATCAAATTAACAAACATCATGAATTCTTGAAGCAACAAAGTATAGTTCTATGGCTTCAGAAAGAGGACCGCAATACAAGTATTTCTATGCCAAAATGTCGATGAGACGACATAGAAATAAAATTCATGCCTTACTTGACTCGCAAGGAAATTATATCTATGATAGCGACAGCATTCGTAAGGAATCTATTGCTTACTATCAATAATTGTTTAATGGGGAAACAACAACTGCCTTCCCAACTATCTAGACTAGAGTACAAATTAACAGCTTAGGGAAACAGTACTTATCTGCTTCTGTCGCTTTGGAGGAAATTAAATCTGCTTTATTTTCCATCGACGACTCCAAAAGTCTGGGACCTGATGGCTTCCACCCAAGTTCTATAAATTGCACTGGGATGACCTACAAGAAGAGTTATTTAATTCTTTGTCAAAGATCTTCAACATAAAAAAACTGCCACATGGTCTCAACCACAATTTTATCACTCTTGTTCCTAAAAAAAATAAGCCACAATTTATTTCAGATTATAGACCCATTGCTTATGCTAATGTCTTGTATTAAATTATTCCAAAGATACTCTGTAATCGTATTAAATGGTTCTTGCCGTTATTGATTGCAGAAAATCAGTCATCATTTATACTTGGTCGAAACATTGGGGAAAATGTATTACTAGCTGTTGGCAGATTCGGGACTTCACAAAGCGGGGTAAATCTAAAATGTGTATTAAATTCGACTTGCAAAAAGCTTATGATACGGTGAATCATAATTTTGTTTCTCATATGCTTATGTCTTTTAGCTTCCCACCATCTATTATAAAACTAATTCATGAATGCATTTCGACACCTACTTTTTTCATAATGATTGATGGAAGACCACATGGTTTTATTACCTCAAATAGAGGCTTACGGCAGGGTGACCTATTATCCCCCTACCTATTTTGTATCGCTATGGAATTTTTTTACTTTATTAATGAAAGATGGAGTTTTAGACAAAGAGTTACAGCCTATTTCTAATATCCAACCATCTATGACACATCTTCTATACGCAGACGATTTTAAGATTTTTTTAGCTGCTACCAGGGAGAATGCTAAACATATGAACTACATATTTTCTACAATGGAGGATACAGTTGGTTTACGCATAAATCTTACAAAGTCTCAACTTTTTTCCAGCATTGGTAGTATGTATAAAACAGAAATCTCTACTATTTTACATATACCGGAGAAGAATTTACATGTCAAATATCTTAGCGTCCATTTGACATCGGATTATATTCATGCTTCACACTGTTCCCCCCGTCGCAAAAGATTAGCACTAAATTAGAAGGTTGGGACAGTAAGTTATTGACACTAAAAGGGCGTGCAAAATTGATTCATAGTACAATAATGCCTATTGTCGTGTATTGGATTTTAATATACCATTTACCTGTTTCTATTTTGAAGAAAATCAATAATTTATGCACAGATTTCTTTTGAAGGGGAAAATTACATAAGATATCATGGGATACCTTATGTAAGCCAAAATTAGAAAAGGGTATTGGTCTCCGAAAATTTGCTGATCTTAGTGTCACTGTCAGGCTAAAATTATTATGGAATTTACTAACTACAAATTGCCTTTGGTCGAGATGGATGCGAGCAAAATATTTTTCAAACACTAATTTCTGGGTGCTGCCAATTAGTAATAATTTTTCTAGCACAATCAAATCGATCCTTCGACAATGTGACATAGCTGTTAGAATTGTGGATCGAGTTATTGTTAATGGTGAACATACAAAGCTCTGATTAGATCCCTGGATTAACCACAAATCATTAGTTGGCTGGAATAGGATTTCTTTAAGTAACAATGTAATCAGTAAAGTGTGTCATATAATACGGGGAAGAAATATTCAACCACAGATGTTACCAGAGACCAGAGAAATTGCAACAGAAATAATGCAGGGTAAATTATCATTAAACGACTACTGGACTATTGCTAATCATAATTCTTTCAAGTTTGCTAAGGTGTGGAATGCAATTCGTTAACATACTCCTACAGATGATAATTATTTCCTAATTTGGCATAACATGACTGCAAGAAAATTCTCGTTCACTGCATACTTGGCAATGTTGGCATACATAGAACACCTACCTACAGCGGATCGTTTAGCAAATTGGGGAATGAATGTTGGTTTACACTGTGTGCTGTGTCATAAATATAATGAATCGCATGCACATATATTTACTGAATGTGAATTTTCTACTTATCTATGGAGAGCGACATTGCTAAAATTAGAGCTTCAACCTGATACCACGACATCACTGTGTGAACGATTATCGATTTTGAGTCATATCTTCCCATCTAAGACCCTAGTCCAGCACCTCACATTTGTGGCGGTGGCGACAACGATTCACCACATTTGGCTAGAAAGGGTGCGCCGTCGATTTGAGAATACTGCTCAGTTGAACAAAGGGCGAAATTATTTGAGATCGATGTTCGGTTGCAACTTCTAAGGTGCTTTCCACGGCGACTGCTGACTTCGGTAGAGAGAGAGATTATTAATATGAGGAATAGAGCTAGATGATTCTGGATGATTGCTCTATCAGCTGAAGAAAAAGGAGATGGATTTATGTTCGTATATTGGGCTGGGCTGGTTGATTTAGGCATGCGGAGGTGTTCTATTTTTCACTTACCCAGTTTTGGGCCAACAGAATTTCTTCTATTTGTGTTTTTGAACTTGTTTTTTGTTATGTGTTTATTTTTTGTCAAATTGTACTAGAGTTATTAACAGAGGAACCTCGCCATTAATATTAAGGCTATGTCATCCTAAGATGCTGCTAAATGGAAGGATCTTATCAACGTCCATGAATGAAAAATCATAGATCGAACTGCCGAATTGAAAAAATTGAGTGTTGTCATAGTATCAGCTAAGTGCACGGACTGGAGATAAGCGGACTCGAACCGCTGACATCCGCCACAGGGCAAACCACCGCCTCTCAGGCCTTGGTCCTTATCGCAATGGTAAGGTTTTTAAGGAAGCGAATCCTGCTATTTTAGGGTTCAAGTGTTTATTAATAAAGAACCTTTCCCTTAAAAAAAAATCATACAGTTTCATCAAAATTTTATTTTATACCGTCTTTTTTCAAAGATCCTGCTAGTGCATAATGTGCCTAAACACAACGTGGTGGATAATCCAAATTTTGGACGTGTATCTTTCAAATATGCTAAATTAATAAAAAAAAAATAGAATAAAATGAGAATAATGTTTAAAAACCCAGGGCGAGTGAAACCCGGTTTCGAAAAAGGGAAATTTTGACTCACATCCTTATAACTGAAATAATTAGGTCCAAATCCCTCTCATTTACAACTTATAAAATACATCCCTCTTTCTAAAAAATTTAAACAAAAATTATCTGCATTACCCTCACTCGTTTACATTTTGGATAAAATATTTTCCACGTCCAAGAAATCATTATACGATTTATAGTTCCCAGAAAAACGTAAACTCACTGTCAATCGAAAAACAAAAACCTAATTTGCAAATTAGGTTTTGTTGAAATTTTTGGCCTCCACCCCCGCGTCTTCCGTTATACGCACACTTCATTTAGTGTAGAAGAGACAATATCATTGAACGAAACTCTTTTGGTGTCAGCGTCATAATTGGATATCCCTATATCCCCCTTAGAGTACATATATTTTCATGGCAACGTTTGCTGTAACAAAAGAAATCTCTTGTTGTTATGTGCTACCAATACCACATATATGTTCATCCCCTTTAGAATATCTTGCGATGTGAGACTTATCAGAATCCAATCTACGCACTCACTCTAATATAATGCGAGCCGCACCTAACATATCTCCACATTGGGGAGAATTTCTCAATTCAACTTCAAGTTATATAAAATCCTCAAACACTTGGATAAGGTCGCTAATACTTCCAACAGTTCAGATCAGGTCGCTACCACGCCTTCTAACATATATCTCCACTTTAATGAGAGTACCAAGCTCAAGCCACACACTGGAGCATACTTAGGTCAATATTGCATCATATTGGTCCTCTCAAACCATCGACTCTGATACTGTGTTGAAATTTAAATTTTCGGCACCCCCTCACATTTTCTGCTATGTACACATTCATTAGTATAGAAGAGGCATGACCACTGAACGAAGCTCTTTTTGGTGCCAGCATCATAATTGGATATCCCAACATCCCCCTTGGACCATATATATTTTCATGCCAACATTTACTGTAATAAAAGGAATCTCTGGTTGTTATATGCTACAAATCTCATATATATGCTCATCCCCTTCAGGATATCTTGCGATGTGGGACTTATCAAAATCTAATCTACGCACACACTCTAATACAATGTGAGCCACAGCTAATAGGTTTCGCTTACATTGTCAATCGAACAAAGAATAAAAAAACTCAACCGCTTATATTGTTAATCGAGCAATGGTACGAAGCAAAGAACAAATTGAAGTAAATTCCCTAAATAATGGAAAATATCTACAGATTTATGGAAAGCAATCTTTAGTGTTTGAAGATGGCAACCAATGATATCTGTTATAAAGAACATGCATCGGTTCAAAAGGAAAATCCCGAAAATAATGAACAAAATGTAATAAAACAATGAACAAAATGTAATATGAGTTGAAATTTTGTTGTATATATTAATTACTGTATATGTCTAAGTGAAACTCATGGCAAATATTTGACATGTATGATTCTAGTTCATGATAGATTGAAATAGATTCTGTAAAGTGCACGATAAAATGCATAATGAAAATGTCAAATATTTACCTGGTAACTATTTGCCATAAGTTATTACTATCAGTAAGTACTGAATATTATAAAACTTGTACTATAAGTACTAAAAATGTCAAATATTTTACATATGCAGTTTAGTACAAAATTAAATGATGAAGCGAGAATAGCAAATATTTGCATTAAAAAATTTACTTTCGAAATAGTTGTATTTATTGCAAAAACATTTAACACAAGTATTAAGAGTGTCATACTTACCATATGTAGTTCTTGTTTATTAAAGATTTGAATTTGTGGAATTTTCAATTGAAATAATTGTATACAATTAGATGATCAAATAAGGATGACAAATATTTGCCAAATAATTTATGACAGTAATTTTGTAGGTTAGATTTTTTTATTGCAAGTACTAAAAATATCAAATATTTGTCAAATAAAGTTTATATTGTTGGTAGATTGAAATTTTAGTATATACACATTTACATAAAAAGCGTATAATATGAAATATTTGCCATAAGTATGTTGTCTGACAAGGTCATGTCCATATTTGCTATTGATATATATATATATATATATATATATATATATATATATATGACACTAATTTGATAATTTTAAAACATTTATAGGTACAGACGACGATACAAAGTAATGGCGCACGAGAGAAGATTACTACGCCAAGTGAATAATTTTACAAATTTACCAGAATCTTCTAAATTTGAATCTTCAACATCTCCTCACCAACCTAAATCCTCAAAATATGAATCTTCAAGAACTCCAACATCTGGATCTTCAGAATATATAGAACCTGAAGCAGTTGTTCTTTCATCCCTCAAGAGAAAAGAACCAGCAACAAAAAGAAGTGTTAAAAAACACCCGCAAAGCAACAGAAAATAGAAGTGCGAAAAGATAATTCAGAAAGCTATAAAAGTAGCTTTAACTCTTTCCATAGATAATAGAAAATTTAATAAAAGAAAAGTACTTCTAGAAAATCTCAATACATTATTGAAGAAAACTTCATTCTTCAAATTACCAATCCATTATTGCAAGGAGCTATAACAACCGAGGACATATCGAAGAATTAACTCCTATAGATACGATCATAGATTCTTTTTCAATTGAACAAAACTATTACTTTGGAGACATAAAAACAATTCTAGAATAAGGTGACATTGCAATAATATTTGGATTCCCAAGTGAAGGTATTACAATCAACATTGCATCTCATTTGAAGAAATCTGACAGGGGTTCTGAAATAAAAGCAATCAAACAAAAATATTTCAGTAATTCGAAAATGATCAAAGCAAAGAATGTTGAAATAAGCATTCGATTAGCTTTAAAAAGAAAAAAATAAAAGAAAATATAATTAATGTTGCAAGGGTGCTAATTATGTTTTTAATTTCGATATAATTGTTCCCCAATCCGAATTCTGCATTTCCTTTTGTGTTGCTACCATATGTTTATAAATTAAAGCAAATGAAAACTGTTTTATGGCCAACAACAATAGGAAACCATTTAATGGAACAGGTCAAAAAAATAAAGACAGTCCAAGAAAAATATGTGCATGTATAACCATGTCATTGGTAAACTCTACTTTTATAATTTCTTTTATAAACTAAACTAACACATAATATCTCTTTATGCGGTTTTGATTCTATGATACTTCAAAAATAATTCCTACAAAAATAAGTTGTCGATAAAAAGGACACTACAGGAAGTTACTCCAAGCAAAGTACTTCCTTGCCAAAACAGTAAAACTAGTAACAATGCCACTGACATTCTGTTATAAAAAGTGAATGACATGTATTAACCAGACAAATATTTATCATGTAGATATTTACTTGGCTAATACTTGACAGACAAATACAAATATTTTACAATTTTAATAATCAAATTTCAAATTAATTTCAAAAAAAATATGTCAAGACCCGCCCTTTCGACCTTCGAATATTGACATAAATACGCCCATTGTATAACAAGCCAAACTATCGAGTGCTGGAAAGACAGGAAGTTGTGGGGAAAGAAAATAGGTAGAAGAAAGAAGAAATTAAACAAAACAGAATCTCACAGCGGACTGAACAACATATATTATAAATAGTTTTTTACACAAATCAAAACTGTTATATACATATCTCACATCAGAGTACATAAATCAATAGTTACCGGCCTGAGCAGTTGTAACAACCAACCCTCGTAATTTGCCGGTAATTTTGTTAACAACATTACAGCAGAAAATAAACAAGTGCGAGAATATATCTCAGTCTCCAGCTCGTCTCCTGAGCTCCATAGCATCCTAATCTGAACCTGTAATACTCGGTTTAACTCGAGTAATATTATAATTTAACACCCGAGTCGGTCTGGAAAGCCAGCGTGAGAAAACACACTCAATTTGAATTATTAAAGTTTTCAAAATCCTTTGAAAATCAAAGGTATCTCGTAAGAGTATGCCACAAATAAACACGATGGGTTTTTACCTTACGATAACCAAAATATTTCGGTTCAAAATCCTCTGATATTATAATAGTGTCTAAGTACAAATACTTATTAAAATAGCTGGAATTGTTACATTAATTAAATTCCAGCATACTAGGCTCTACAATCAAAATTGTAAAGGCACATACTGGAGAATGGATTCCATACAAATGACCAGGCATTGGAGTACCACCTGTCACAGCACACGTCTAGAACAACATACCGAGGACCACGCCCGGATCCTTTGCAACACAAAACCGGTCTACCCCTAACCTGGATAGACCGAATATGCTATCACCCCGAGTGTTCCCACCCTCTCTCGAGCTCCATCCATACATCGTAGTAATAATATCCGCGGGTATCTAGAAAGGTAATAAACATACCCTACTTGGGTGCGATCCACTTAGCCTTGTTGCATCCCCTTGATTTTCAATCATACCCGGTTGATGAGACTAGAGGCTACGATTACCTTTTCAGAAATATTTTCACTTAGAATACCCATTTCCCTCCAATGACAATGTACTGATAGCACTCATCCATACAAGTACATTAAGGGTTCGAACGAAACCAAAGGCACAATTCCTACTACATTCATTTTGGAATCACCCTCAGGATTAGTAGTGATTAGCCCTTGCACTTCATTGCTCCATGCTCTTGTATTCATTTCGAAAACGTACTCATTGGAATAAAGTGCTTTTCGGATAACAAATCCGATCCCGGTCACTTCAAAACAACGTTCGATATTTCCCGTTAAACTCAACCCCGGTTCTCTAGGAAATAAACAGACAAAAATAATATCGAAGATCACCTCCTAACTGTTGGTGGATGGATTTCTTTTAAACATCCTAGAAGAACGAAACAAGTTTATACGTACAATGTAGCACCTCGAACGGTAACCATACCATATAATCTCGTGCTTCTTATAGATATTTCCAAAGTCATATTTAGGTGCAGATTTGATATTCGGTTATTTAACTATCAAATAAATAATTAATTCAACCAAATGCTTCATTTTCACTAAAAAACACCAAGTCTTATCCAATTTAATTTTAAATAAATTAAATCTCTTTATCAAAGGTCATGTACTTGTCTTATCGAAATCAGTATGTTCACAAAGTATCTTTTTCAAATATATTTAAAAACCTTTTTAAAATAATTTTTACCACTGTTGTATCAAACCATGGATCATGCCTCAATGGTTACGTCTCTATCCCAAAGAAATCTAAAACTTAACTACGGGCACTCACTGTACCCGATTTACGCCACATGGGTATACCATTACTTCCCGAAAACTTTATTTTAAAACTTATCTCAAAATAATGCTTGTAAGTCCTAAAATAAGTTTGAAGTTTAACATAGGCAAATATACTTAAATAAAAGTTATTACACAAAGCCATATTAATATTAAATAATTATCTTTTAAAAATAATAATGTTGACTAGTTCTTAAATAGTTATAAATGTTTAACACTCATTATAAAGTAACTAATTAACAATTAAATATGCTTTATATAATTTAAATTAGTTAAATAACAAATTTATGGAATATTTTTATCGCTATTAAAACTTCATATTAATAATTCAAAATCCACCTTTTAAATAAGCCCAATTTCCTCGACCTAGCTTCATTTCGTACTTTGGAAATCTTACCTGAATTTCCGTATAACCAATTTTATACTTATTTCTAAATTCATTTCTATCCTTCCGATCTATTAAAAAAAATCTCGATTTTTAAACCTCCTTTATATTTACAACAAGCGTCACTCAAGAATTTATTATTAAAAATCCTTTTATATATAAACAAGTACCATTTAAGGATTTATTATTTAAAAATCCTTTTATATACCTTATCCAACAGCTCTATTTACAATACCCTGAATTTGTGAAGTACAAATTCCAAAACCACTTATTTTTACCCAATTTATCAACCCAAAATGCTTTGTAAAAATTTACTTCAAAAATCCCTTTTAACTCTTTCCGAATTCAAACCATATATTATTGGTTTTTAAAAATACCCAAAATCTAGGCTGAAATTGCCATAACATCAAATCAATTCAAATCACACAATAACATATCACATATTATTCCAACAAAACATATATCACCATGCATGAAATTAAATTCAACATTTTTGAGGAATTCAGTTGGATCACTCCAACCTGTTTTCCAACATCCACAAATGCTAGCACAACATAAAAATACCAATTCCGCTTCGAGACGGAATATCGTGGAATACAGGGTCATCCGCTATTATGCAGAGCGCATAGGGCCTCATCCGCTATATATATGCGGGAATACCAATCACTCCAATATATATATATATATATATATATATACACATATATATTGTAACGACTTGATTTTTCGACTTCCGAAAGTCGACATTAATACGTCCACTATATCAAATGCCGCACAATCGAATGCAGGAAAACCGAACCGTTAAGGTTAAAGAAGAAGAAGATAGAAGAAGAAACAACAAACAGAATCTTACATTTCGCAGCGGAACAAATATAATAGATAAAATAATAATCTTTAAAACAAAGATCTACATCAGTTTATACATACATCATCAGAGTTTATAACAACAACACAAAACTGGCAGTTATAATAACTTGTGTACAAGAAAATTTGACTCGCACTAACCCAAACGCAAAGGACACTACATAGTATAAGTGGTACGTCTCACCATCCAGCTTGCTCCTGATCTCCACAGCAATTTCTTGACTTCTCTTCCGAATAACTGATAACCTGACTCTAAGCTGCCCGTGTGGAAAATTATGAGCACCCAGAGTTTAGAAAAGGAACAATAAACTTCGGATCAGTCATGAGACTGGTGTGAGGTCTTAAAAACAGTTAGTCTTTAACGAAAGAATTTAAAAGAAATCCGCAATGCTTTTTGAAAAACGAAACTACCATAAGGCCTCCCGGCGCACACACAATGCAATCGCACACTTGGAGGAGATTTTTCCTTATGATAGTCAAACATGCTTGATAAGCAAAAACTCTTTTTAATATTATCATTAGTGCATAGTGGAAAACATTTGCAAGTATAATATTAATCTTAGCCAGCATACGTACCATAGTAGTTGCCTACTATAGCTACCATATTAGATGGCAGGTTCTACAACTAAAACCGTACAAGGCGCGTATTCGTGATTGGATTTCCAACAAATGGTCAGGCAAAGGAACTTCCTGGGCCACATGGGTACACCTCTGGAGGGACGCCCCGAGAACCTAACCGGATCTCTGCCAACACAAGGCCTGGTTACCTTTGTAACTAGGTAACTACTACACGAGTATGCCATCCCCCGGTCGTTTGCGACCTTTATCCGAGGATCCTCGACCACAAAGCAACAACCACAAAGTATAATAAATTTGCAGCAACAACATAGGTAAAATATTAGGGCTCCATACCATGATACTACCCTTTTCCAGAAGGAAATGACATATCCTCAGGGGGCGCTACCCTCAAATAACCTTGCTGCATCCTTCCTGTTTTGACCATTACGGGTTGTAAGGTCCGATGAAGTCTCGTCCACAAAGCTTCGCTTTTCACAAAAGCCATGTTTCGATCAACAAATGATCAGCAGCACTTCGTATGCCACATTACCAATTTGGGAATGTATCACTAGTAGCCATCAACTACATAACCTCTGAGCTCGTACGTCTCAGAGAAGGGTGTTAAGCTAAGAGAATAAATTATCTGCCACCAATAGAAATATATTTGATAGAAACCAGCTTTACATCTCAAAGTGTAACAACAGACACACATCCATACAAGTCCGTTCTGGGATCGAACGGAACCGAAGGCACTTCAAAGAAGCCCTTGCAAATCCGGATATTCACTAATCACGTCCGTAATCCCCATCACAAAGGGTGATAAAATCTCTATACCGGAGCAACCCGGTGCAGAGACATTTGACAAGTAATCATTTGCTTTCGAAAATACCTGGTCTTCAACACCATCTTCAAATGCAATCTCATTTCGTCGTATCATTATTCGAAATGGGTTTTATGACACAAAGTCCACTCCCGGCAAATTCGAATAATGAGCTTTTATTTTAAAAATAAGTGTTACATTCAGATTTCAAACAAATCACAACAAATTTCCACTTTAATCTTGTAAACAAAAGACCCATCACAAAGATTCAATGTGGTTTTCGAATATCCATTTGGAATCCGACCCCGGCCGCATCGAAATTCAAACGCCATTTAAAGGTCAATATTGGTAGTCGGTTATTTGACCATCAATCAATATTCACAACAATCACCAAGGTTTAAATAATTTTTCCCCAATTATTTATTTCCGAAAATATCTTTGCAAGGTATAATTTTAACACTTCAAACATTTGAAAACAAATTTCAAATCAATTTCTTTACACGGAATATATTCCCAAATATTTATTCATTTCCACTGAAAATCTGTCGAGTCCAAATACTTTTCAAAAATATAAATCACTTATCCAAAAACATATATTTGGAAACATCTAAAATAAAAACTATTTTGGAACACTCTATTTGAAATATTAGTTATAAAATTTTATATCAATGTATTATAAAAAAACTTAAAGTCCAAACTAGTTTTAAAATAAAATTAGTAGATAGAGTATAAATATTTAAATAAATATTTTCTAAATCAAACATCAATTTAATCTTTAAAATAATCCCTTCTATAATTAATTAGATAAATCTTTACTTTAAAGATTTAAAACAATTCCCAAAAATAAATTTCTCCAACATTCTTTTAAAACTAAATCTAGAACTTTTAATTTTATTTCAAAAGCTATTTCAAAAATATACTCGGCGTTCTAGAGAAAGTATACCTTCCATTCAAAAATGGTTCATTCAAATCAACTAACAAATCTTTCTGGATTTATTTTAAATTTACGTTCTAAATTCGTAAATTCCTTTCCACACTTTTAAAAATAAAAAATATTTATTTTTATGACAAATTTCCCTTTCCTTTTATATTCCCATTGTGAATTCAAATTCCCAAATATTCACTAATATATGATTTTTAAATCGATTTCAAAATTCATTTACACCAAATCAATTTTCAAATTGATTCCCAAAGTTTATTTTAAACACCCAATCAAATTCCAAATTGATTCCTAAATTTATTTTCGAAACATCAAATCAAATTTCCAACCCGATTTCTAAAATTTATTCCAATACCAATCAACTTTCTGAATCAATTTCAAAAATCATTTCAAACACCAAATTAAATCCCAAATTTAATTTCTAAATTTATTTCCTTTTAAATAAATTCCTTTATCTCTTTCAAACTATTTAAAATCCATAATTTCAAATAAATTCTTCAGCTATTAAACAATATTACTCAAAACCCATTTATTAAAAAAAAATCTCATATTTTGGAAATTAATTCAATAGGATACAAAAATAAGACTTTATCCTTTCAAAATTCCTTCTTTTAAATTTATTCAATTCCCTAAAATAAATTTAATATTTCTGGTATCCTACGATATCAAAAATATATTCGGCTAAACTATATCCTTCAACGGTTTCAATCACAAATATAGTCACACGGAGATTATAAATAAAACAACACACAGCCTTTAAACTAATTCAAATATTTGAGGAGTCCAATTGGATTCTTCCAACCTGTTTCCCTGCATCCACAGACGGTAGCACAATAATTAAATACCAATTCCACTTCGAGGTGGAATGTCGCGGTATATGGGATTTATAAAATATCATCTGCCATTATGCGGTGCATAGGGTCTCATCGCTATATAATGCGAGAAATCAATCACTCCAAATACATATATAATACCAATTCCACTTCGAGGTGGAATATCGCGGTATATGGGTTTAATATAATATCATTCGCTATTATGCGGCGCGTAGGGTCTAATTCAATACAACTGATAATAAATCATCATCCAAGCACACAATCAACAATTTAAAATTTAACTATTTAAAATTAAACTGGAAAATTCGATTGAGTGAGAAGACCTCATCTTTTCCTTTATTTTGCAATCCAGTCCAATTCCGACTTGTTTCTTCATAGATTTAGACCTTGTATAAATATTTATATAATTCCACTAATATTTGAACTAACTCCAATAATCCATTTATTTATTTCAAATTAAATTTAAATTAGTTTAGAAAGCTTTATTCATTGGTTAATTCGAACAATTGAAAATCAAATAAAAAAATAGCCCGCAATTAATTCCTTTTATCAAGTGCTCATTCAAATGGATACTAACATATGATTCTAACATCAACCAATCTTCAAGCAATTCATAATCGCAAAATTTATATAAATAAATTTTGTATTTGGGCAAACTAACTCATCCATATTTAAATTTTAAAGTCAAAATCAGAAGACAGTAGTTAACTCGCTTATCTACTTACTGTAAAATGTATGTATATATTATTAAATAAAGATCGTACCTAGCTGCTCACTAGCGACGAAAACCTAGCCCCGACCACGGTCATTAAGAGCGTCGACGATCTGTTCCGGCCTATCGCGAGCCTTCGATTCGACTTGCCGCACATTCAACGATGCAGTCGTGTCCCTGTTCACACGAAATCCTAGCTCCTTTGATGTCGCATCGTGCCGTCGTGCCATTGCCTGGCCACCTCGCCTTCGAAGATGCTCGAAATCGAGTTGCTGCCCTTACCTCGATGTTACCGTCGTCGATCAATCACACCGCTCTCTCACACTCACGCGCGCCATCGCGATGCCTCTCCCCATCGACGTGACCTCCAGCGCGCGCACGCGATTGATTTTTTTTTCGAATTGGTTT
Source organism: Allium cepa (assembly GCA_030765085.1). Lineage (NCBI taxonomy): Eukaryota > Viridiplantae > Streptophyta > Magnoliopsida > Asparagales > Amaryllidaceae > Allium > Allium cepa. The sequence goes on from CM060940.1 coordinate 103,716,364, forward strand.
CAAAACTTGAAGATTTGAATTCATGAATGAAAACCGAGCGAGGGAAGGGTTTTGATTTTTATTTGAATTGAAGAGGGGATTCCATTTTTTCTTTCGGCCATGATTTTGAAGTTCCTGTGTTGAAATGTGAACGAAAATGGTTTCGTTTTTTTTCTTCTTATTTTGAACGAGCCATTCAACGACATTTTTTTTAGGTGGAAAGATGCCGCCTGTAGGAGGAAAGATGCCAAGTGTTATAAATGATGAAGCGTGTAGTTTGCCCTGGGAATTAGTAGTATATTAAATACACAAATATATATTATTTATTTATTAAATTCAAATTTAAATTTAAATCGTTAAATTTTGAAACTCAAAATCTCGATTTCCAATCGAGATGTGCCGCTAGGCGTTTATACGGTTAAACCCCTATTCCGAACGCAATGGAAAAGGTTTCGAGCCCAAATTCGATCGTATGGAGAAGATAGCTTTTCGAACCTAGTTATCAACTTAAATTTCGATCAAATTTTCAGTGCGTTTGCTTATCGTATGGCCAAACAACCACTCCGAATACTATGAAAATTGAAATCCGATAATATTACAATATTACGGATCTAATGGAACTAGTTTCGTCGAATTCCGAGACTGTGATTCGGAAGGCTATTTTTAAATATCGATTTAAACGATCTAAATTCAAAACTGAACAAAAACAGTTTCAAATTCATCTCTGAAGCTTTTATTATCTTCAGTATCATCAATGTAAATTTTCGAAGCCTTGAAAATATTTTTAACAAGCATCAAACTGAAGTTTCAAAATTTTACCCAGCTTCAACAAATTAAATTCAATAATTTAATTGCCAAGTTCATAGTTATATTTGGAATTCAAGTTTAAAATAACTTCCAATATTTAAAAACCAATTAAATATTCTATTTCAAAGGTTCAAAATTTTCCAGTCGTTACATTCTTCCCCCTTAAAAGAATTTCGTCTCGAAATTACTAGTTAGGAAGAATGATCCTTAACCCATTCATTATTCTTCCCAAAACCTAACAGTTTTAACTTTCCAACACAATCTTTTTCTTAAAGACCAATCATTACTTCAACTAACTTACCAAATTCAGTCATAAATTCCAAACAACATTTTTTCTTAACAATTCAAATTTAAATTTAAATTCAGATATTAAATTTTTAAAATTTTCTCAAAATTTTTCTAACTCCCTAAATTTTCGAAAAATTTCGCCAGCGTCTCCTTTGCGCGGCTAGCTCGGTACGACTACAAAATGCCACAACGGGCCTCCAAATTTCAAAAAGAAAACAAAAAAGCCAGGCGGCTAGATAAGAAAGTCATCAAATTTCATACTGAATTTTAAATGCATACCTTTTTCGAGCAATTCAAATTTATCTTCGAAATCAAATTCCATCTCCATTTCCTTTTAAATCACATGTATATTTTACTAGCCATAATATCCAATTACAACATTCAAATATCATTTTGCATATTTCTTTACAAAAGTTTGAATATTTATTTCATTCAAATCCGTACGATGTACATATATCATTTGTACGCAATATCAAATCCGGTCGCTCACTCGATCATACAATTTCACTTCCGAACTAGTATCATCCACCCGACTTCCTAGTGCGGACTCGAATCTAGTTTCTTAACCAGAAACCATCATTCTCCTTAAATAGTTCTAAACTATGATAGAGAATTTCCAAAATCAACCAAAAATCCATATCCAGGTTCGTCGTCGGAAATCGAATGGAAAATTCCAACTCGGATCGATATAACTATCTCGAAATTCTGTGCTCGAATTTTGGATCAAATCACTATGTGAATAAAATAATATACGTACATCCTACGTATTTGTTCCAAATTGATTATTGGCTTTATCAATTTCTTTTCTTTTATTCATATTTGATTTTCATTTCACTTATTCACATTGATTCATTTATTCACAATTACCATTTTACAAATTTCCAGTTTATTCTTCACTCAATCATCAACTTCATTAAACTCCAAATTTTTCCTAAGAATTTCACTACCTTTTTCTTAAGTTAATATAAATATTCCATACACTTCTTATACTTATTTTCAATTCACCGTTTTGGTTTATCTATACTTTTATTTAAACTGGATTTCCAACTCCATGTGAATTTAATTAATTTCTAACCATATTTTCCTTGTCTTTCCTTCAATTAGTTTCACTTACTAAGTTTATTTCAATATTTTGCTTTGTTTATCACAAATCAAATTCAATTGCAATTTTTATTCTTTTTATTCATTCACAATTTTATTTTTTCATCTTAATAGATTTTATTCCAACCATTTAGTCTATAAGATTTCTCAAATTCACCTTTATTCAAATTAACTCAAATTAATTTCAGTTTAAATCTGAATTTTCTAAGTTTTCCAACTTATTTATTATTCCATAACCAAATTTAATAAGATTCCAAAGTCTTTTCAACCTTTCAAAATCATATGTGAAATCAATTCAAATTATCTTTTGAAAAACCCAACCCAGTTTGCAAACAATTTCACTTTTTAAAATACTTTGGCAGCAATTCCTCTCCTGGAAACTCGAAAATGAACACCGATGATGCCACGATCATCATCGGAATTATTTCCCAATGACCGAAAAGAGTTTAGTGCTTTCATCCCTTCAAAACACTTTTTCGAAACTTTGAAAACCATTTTTCAAACCCAAAGGGGATTTAATTCCCAAACTTTTCCAAATTCCAAGTCTTTTCAAAAGCATTTCGAAATATTTCTCTAGAATTCTATTGCAAATTATAAATCACATTTACAATTTATATTTACACGTTTCATTTATATATGAATTTATTTCTTATTTGTTTGTTATCATTTCAGTTTCTTATTCAACAATAATGATAATACTTTAATATTATCACTTCCTAACAAATAAGCAACCATGTACTATTATAATAATTTATGGAAAATTATTTCCTTCATATACGAAAATAGTTTGGGTAAAATTATTTCATTTACCCAATTTTAAAATAGTACTGTGTCGAATTATACTATTCAAGTGATTAGAGATCCCTATCAATAACGTTAATTACTCGTATTGACCAGAATCAATATACCACTCAACAAACCAATCAACACAATATAAAACAATTTTATATTCACTAACAAATATGCACTCATATTTATTATTACACTCAAACTCATTCTAGAGTACTACCGACTCTATCTCTAATGAGTAATCCCCACCAGAGCCAAGGTTGTCGCTTAACCAAATGCTATGATACCACATTGAAACGACCTGATTTTTCGACTTTCGAAAGTCGACATTAATACGTGCACTGTATCAAATGCCGCACAATCGAATGCCGGAAAACCTAACCATTAGGGTTAAAGAAGAAGAAGATAGAAGAAGAAACAGAAACAATAAACAGAATCTTACATTTCGCAGCGGAACAAAAATAATAGATAAAAGAATAATCTTTAAAACAAAGATCTACATCAGTTTATACATACATCATCAGAGTTTATTACAACAACACAAAACTGGCAGTTATAATAACTTGTGTACAAGAAAATTTGACTCGCACTAACCCAAACGCAAAGGACAGTACATAGTATAAGTGGTACGTCTCGCCATTCAGCTTGCTCCTGATCTCCACAACAACTTCTTGACTTGCTCTCGAATAACTGATAACCAGACTCTAGGCTGCCCATATGGAAAATTATGGACACCCATAGTTTAGAAAAGGAATAATAAACTCCAGATCAGTCATGAGACTGGTGTGAGATCTTAAAAACAGTTATTCTTTAACAAAAGAATTTGAAAGAAATCTGCAATGCTTTTTGGAAAATAAAACTACCATAAGGCCTCCTGGTACACACACAATGCAATCGCACACTTGGGGGAGATTTCTCCTTATGATAGTCAAACATGCTTGATACGCAAAAACTCTTTTTAATATTATCATTAGTGCATAGTGGAAAACATTTGCAAGTATAATATTAATCTTAACCAGCATATGTACCATTATAGTATGCCTACTATAGCTACCATATTAGATGATAGGTTCTACAACTAAAATCGTACAAGGCGCGTATTGGTGATTGGATTTCCAACAAATGGTTGGATAAAGGAACTTCCTGGGCCACATGGGTACGCCTCTGAAGGGACGACCCGAGAAACTAATCAGATCTCTGCTAACAAAAGGCCAGGTTACCTCTGTAACTAGGTAACTACTACACGAGTATGTCATCCCCCGGTCATTTGCGACCTTTATCCAAGGATTCTCAACTGCAAAGCAACAACCACAAAGTATAATAAATTTGCAGCAAAAACATAGGTAAAATATCTGGGCTCCATACCATGATACTACCCTTTTTCAAAAGGAAATGACATACCCTCAAGGGGCGCTACCCGCAATAACCTTGCTGCATCCTTCCTGTTTTGACCATTCCGGGTTGTGAGGTCCGACAAAGTCTCGTCCACAAAGCTTCGCTTTTCACAAAAGGCATGCTTCGATCAACAAATGATCAGCAGCACTTTGTATGCCACATTACCAAATTGGAAATGTATAACTAGTAACCATCAACTACATAACCTCTGAGCTCATACGTCTCGGAGAAGGGTGTTAAGCTAAGAGAATAAATTCTCCGCCACCAACAGAAAGATATTTGATAGAAACCAGATTTACATCTCAAAGTGTAATGTCAGACACACATCCATATAAGTCCGTTCCGGGATCGAACTAAACCGAAGGCACTTCAAAAAAACCCTTGCGAATCCGGATATTTCCTAATCACGTATGGAATCCCAATCACAAAGGGTGATAAAATCTCTATACCGGAGCAATCCGGTGCAGAGACATTCGACAGATAATCCTTTTACTTTCGAAAATACCCGGTCTTCAGCACCACCTTCAAATGCAATCTCATTTCGTCGTATCATTATTCAGAATGGGTTTTATGACACAAAGTGCTCTCCCGACTAATCTGAATAACGAGCGTTTATTTTAAAAATAAGTGTTACATTAAGATTTCAAACAAATCACAACAAATTTCCACTTTAATCTTTTAAACAAAAGACCCATCACAAAGATTCGATGTGGTTTTCTAATAGCCATTTGGAATCCGACCCCCAGTCGCATCGAAATTCAAACGCCATTTAAAGGTCAATATTGATAGTTGGTTATTTAACTATCAATCAATATTCACAACAATCACCATGATTTAAATAATTTTTTGCCAATTATTTATTTCCTAAAATATCTTCGCAAGGTATAATTTTATCACTTAAAACATTTGAAAACAAATTTCAAATCAATTTCTTTAAGCGGAATATGTTCCCAAATATTTATTCATTTCCACTGAAAATCTGCCGAGTCCAATTACTTTTCAAAAATTTAAATCACTTGTCCAAAAACATATATTTGGAAACATCTAAAATAAAAACTATTTTGGGACACTATATTTAAAATATTAGTTATAAAATTTTAAATCAATATCTTATAAAAAACCTTCAAGTCCAAATTAGTTTTAAAATAAAATTAGTAGCTAGAGTATAAATATTTACATAACTATTTTCTAAATCAAATGTCAATTTAATCTTTAAAATAATCCCTTCTGTAATTAATTAAATAAATCTTTACTTTAAAGATTTAAAACAATTCCCAAAGATAATTTCTCCAACAATATTCTTTTAAAACCAAATCTAGAACTTTTAATTTTATTTCAAAAGCTATTTTAAAAATATACTCGGCCTTCCAAGGAAAGTACACCTTCCATTCTAAAATGGTTCATTCAAATCAATTAATAAATCTTTCTGGATTTATTTTAAATTTATGTTCCAAATCCATAAATTCTTTTCCACGCTTTTAAAAATAAAACAATATTTATTTTTAAAATAAATTTCCGTTTCCTTTTTAAATTCCTATTGGGAATTCAAATTCCCAAATATTCACTGATATATGATTTTTAAATCGATTTCAAAAATCATTTACAAACATCAAATCAATTTCCAATTGATTCCCAAATTTTATTTTAAACACGCAATCAAATTCCAAATTGATTCCCAAATTTATTTGCAAAACATTAAATCAAATTCCCAAGCCGACTTCTAAAATGTATTCCAATACCAAATCAATATTCCGAATCGATTTCCAAAATCATTTCAAACGCCAAATTAAATCCCAAATTTAATTTCTAAATTTATTTCCTTTTAAAATAAATTCCTTTATCTCTTCCAAACTATTTAAAATTCGTAATTTAAAATAAATTCTTCAGTTATTAAACAATATTACTCAAAACCCATTTGTTAAAATCTTTTCCCATACTTTGGAATTAATTCAATAGGATTCAAAAATAAAACTTTATCCTTTCAAAATTCCTTCTTTTAAATTTATTCAATTCCATAAAATAAATTTAATATTTCTGGTTTCCTACGACACCAAAAATATATTCGACTAAACTATAGCCTTCAACGGTTTCAATCACAAATATAGTCACAGAGAGGTTGTAAATAAAACAACACATTGCCTTTAAACAAATTCAAATATTTGAGGAATCCAGTTGGATCCCTCCAACCTGTTTCCCTACATCCACGGACGTTAGCACAGCAATTAAAAACCAATTCCACTTCGAGGTGGAATATCGCAGTATATGGGATTTATAAAATATCATCTGCTATTATGCGGCGTATAGGGTCTCATCCGCTATATAATGCGGTAAATCAATCACTCTAAATACATATATAATACCAATTCCACTTCGAGGTGGAATATCGTGGTATATGAGTTTAATATAATATCATCCGCTATTATGCGGTGCATAGGGTCTAATTCAATACAACTGATAATAAATATCATCTAAGCGCACAATCAACAATTTTAAATTTAACTATTTAAAATTAAACTGGAAAATTCGATTGAGTGAGAAGATCTCACATTTTCCTTTATTTTGCAATCCAATCCAATTCCGACTTGTTTCTTCACAGTTTTAGACCTTGTATAAATATTTATATAATTTCGTTAATATTTGAACTAACTCGAATAATCCGTTTATTTATTTCAAATCAAATTTAAATTAGTTTAGAAAGCTTTATTCATTGATTAATTCGAACAATTGAAAATCAAATCAGAAAATAGCCCACAATTAATTCCTTTTATCAAGTGTTCATTCAAATGGATACTAACAAATAATTCTAACAACAATCAATCTTCAAACAATTCATAATTGCAAAATTTATATAAGTAAATTTTGTATTTGGACAAACTAACTCATCCATATTTAAATTTTAAAGTCAGAATCAGAAGATGATAGTTAACTCGCTTATCTACTTACTGTAAAATGTATGTATATATGTATTATTAAATAAAGATCGTACCTAGCTGCTCACCATCGACGAAAACCTAGCCTCGACCACGGTCATTGAGAGCATCGATGATCTGCTCTGGCCTATCGCGAGCCTTCAATTCAACTTGCCACACATTTGATGATGTAATCGCGTCCCTGTTCACACGAAACCCTAGCTCCTTTGATGTCGCATCGCGCCACCGTGCCACTGCTTGGCCACCTCGCCTTCGAAGATGCTCGAGATCGAGCTGCTGCCCTCACCTCGACGTTACCATCGTCGATCAATCATGCCGCTCTCTCACACTCACGCACGCCATCACAATACCTCTCCCCCATCGACGCGACCTCCAGCGCACGCACGCGATTGATTTTTTTTTCAAATTGGTGTCAAAACTTGAAGATTTGAAGAATGAAAACTGAGGGAGGGAAGGGTTTCGATTTTTATTTGAATTGAAGAGGAGATTTCTTTTTTTTCTTTCGGTCATGATTTTGAAGTTCCCGTGTTGAAATGTGAACGAAAATGGTTTCGTTTTTTTTTCCTTCTTATTTTGAACAAGCCATTCCACGTCATTTTTTAGAGGACGCGTGTAGGAGGAAAAATGCCAAGCGTTATAAATGATGAAACATGTAGTTTTCCCTGGGAATAGTATTATATTAAATACACAAATATATATTATTTATTTTTTTTGAATTCAAATTCAAATTTAAATCGTTAAATTTTGCAACTCAAAATCTCGATTTCCAATTGAGACGTGCCGCCAGGCATTTATAAGGTTAAACCCCTATGCTGAACACAATAGAAAAGGTTTCGAGCCCAAATTCGATCATATGGAGAAGATAGCTTTTCGAACTCAGTTATCAGATTAAATTTCGATAAAACTTTCTGTGCGTTTGCTTATCGTATGGCCAAACAACCACTCGGAATACTATGAAAATTGAAATCCGATAATAATATAATATTATGGATCCAATGGAACTGGTTTCGTCGAATTCCGAGACTGTATCTCGGAAGGCTATTTTTAAATATCGATTTAAACGATCTAAATTCAAAACTGAATAAAACAGTTTCAAATTCATCTCTAAAGCTTTTATTATCTTCGGTTTCATCGATATAAATTTTCGAAGCCTTGAAAATATTTTTAGCAAGCATCAAACTGAAGTTTCAAAATTTTACCCAACTTCAACAAATTAATTTCAATAATTTAATTGCCAATTTCATAGTTATATTTGAAATTCAAGTTTAAAATAACTTCCAATATTTAAAAACCAATTAAATATTCTGTAGGTTCAAAATTTTCAGGTCATCCCACGCACGCACATACACACACACACTACTATATATATAATATCACATCCAACTGATTAAAATACATCAATTTAACCAATCAAGCATTTATTAATTTTAACTATTTAAAATTAAAGATAACAGACCAAAATTAAGTGAGATTAACTCGCCTTGATTCTCAGTTCGCCAAACGTTCCAATTTTAAATTGAATCAGACACGTTCGATTTAATTTAAAATTTTCACCAGCTTTGATCGACTCCAAATCTACTCCAACGCATAGTGCTCGTTGCCGCGATTGCGGCGCCGTTTGTTTCGTCTGATTCTGACAAAGTATAAAGGAGTTATGATTTTTACAAGTTTTTGAGTATAGTTTATATAAATAAATTGCAATTATTTTTAATACTTTGAAAGAAAATCGCGGCCGTCGATTCCAGGAACATGAAATCAAAGTTTTTCCTTCTTTCTTCCCCTTCATGTTCACTCCCAAGCTAAACAACCCGTAGCCGCCTTCTTTCCATGATTGTCGCTCCTCCCTTGTCACCCTAGAAGATGATTTGGAGCATACCATGTCGAAGACCATCACCAACCCCGCCTTCGACCAAGGACCGCACCCCCAAGCCCCTCCTTTCTCTCGAAATTCATGTTTGAACGCTGCATGAATGCGTCCTTTTTCTGGCCTCCTTGTCGAGCTTCGCTATGATCCACCGTATGGATGGGAAGCTTTCGTCGTGCTATTCGATTTCCTACTTGAGGATTTTCGCCAAAAGTCGATGGATTAAGGAAATAAATTCTATGTTTTTTGGCCATTAAAGAATAGAGGCAGCCGCGTGAACAAAAATATGGGTTTCACTGTTGAACGAGCATATTTACGCGTATAAGCATTAATTTAATATTATTTTCGCAATTTACTTGATTTTTTGAATGAACTCCAAACTAGACGTACCGCTTGGCATTTATAATGTTTTACCCCAATTATAAACAAATTGGAACAGGTTTCGGGGTCTAATTCGATCGTATGTGAAAGATAGCTTTCTGAATCGAATTAAAATATTAAATATTTGATATTAATTTCAACGCATTTCTATCCCGTACGACCAAACGGTAACTTCAAACGTTACGAAATTTGAAATCCGATAAAAATAAAATATTACAGATACCAAACAGTAACTTCAAACGTTATGAAATTTGAAATCCGATAAAAATAAAATATTACGGATCCAATGTAACTAGTTTCGTCGAATTTCGAGAATGTACCCTGAAAGGCTATTTTAACACGTTAATTAAATCGAGCGATTTTCGAAATCGTCAAAATCATTTGAAATTTCAATTTTTAAAACTTCTAACTCATTTTTAAATCACATGGAATTTATATTTATATTAGAAATCATTCTGATTTATATTAAATCAAAATTCGATTATTTACACTATTATAATATATTAATTTCACCATTAATTTAATACATAAATTACTAATTGTAACTTATCGACTTTTTAATCCCATTCAAAAATCCAATATTATCACTCTAATCCCAATAGAGTTTAAATCAACTTATAAACCATTTCAATTCCCATTTGACTCCAGATTTCCATATTTGCCCGGTTTCAAATATTAAATTATTATTTACCAAATCCATTTAATCGCTATGTTTGAGATGTTAAACTATTTCACCGATTCTTCCATATTCCAAATCAATTGGTAATTCAAATTCAACATTTACAAATAAACTAAATATTCAAAATTAAATGACCAAAATTCCGGGTCGTTACATTACTCCCTCTTTATAAAAATTTCGTCCTTGAAAGCGCTAACATAGAAAAAAATGCTCCCAAACCGATTTATTTTTCCAAACCCACTTAATTAGAATCCTATATTTACTTTTCCAACCCTTTTTATTTTATCCAACATAATTAGCTTCATTTCTATTTCAAAAGCCTTGATTTCTAATACGATTAAAAAATCACTTTTCTAGTTAACAAAAATTTTCCAAAATTTTCCTAACACCCTAAATTCCTGAAATATTTTGACAGCGTCTCCTTTGTACGGAGAGCCTTTTACAATATCACAAGATATATATATATATATATCGACCCACACAGTCTGAAAACAAATATATATATCAAAATATATATTATCATTTCTTTATATTGCGTAGGCGTACCTCATATTTAGCGCTTTTAAGCGAGCAGCTTATTTATATGCATTTACGCAAGAAAAATCAATCCAATAGTCCCTTGTACCTATACTTACTCAAATAAGTACATAAGTTTCATTAACATGAGATTTTATAATATTTTCACCTATTTAACTAGCTAAAGATATAAACTCACAACTCGAACGTGTCAATCATATATTACAAGCAATTATAAGGTTCCAACACTAATTTTGATTTTCCTCCATGGACCCATATATCATGTCATTCAATTCGAAATGATTTACAACCAATTTATTGCATTCAATTCATATTTACAACAAACAAACTTATTTTCATTCCAAGTTGATTTATATGTGCCTTACTTGCGTAAATTCACCTCCATATGTTTGGTAAAAAGAATAATCTTCTTCTTTGATCCTAAATGGAAAGTGTTCAATTAGAATATGAAAACGTGAAGAGACTCAGAAGAAATGGTTTGATCCTCTTATTTCTTGAACCGAGAGATCCATGAATCGGGATCCTGATGTTATTCAATTTCAAATTGATTTACAATCAATTTATTTTCATTCCATTTATTATTCACTTTCATTATATGCGAATCTATTTTATTAAACTTCAATTTATTCCCTTTTTAATTTGACCCTAAATAAATGTTTCTATTTTCCATTTGATGCCCATTTAAGTTGTTCATCAAATCTTATTTGCTTTATTTTACATTAAATAACATTTCATTCCATGTTAATTTATTCATGAATCATTTCATAACAACCACTTAAGTTTAGTTTCCATTGTAACCAAATTTCACTTCTCCTGTAGATTGATTTTAATTTTAAATTGACCTCATTTAATCTATTTGCTTTCATTTACTTAGCATATCAAATTTATACTATCACTTGGGAATCATTTCATATAAATCGATTTTCGAACAATTTAGTTCAGGTTCATACACTTGCATTTCTATAAACTTTACTTCCAATTTATTTTATATCTTTACCATTCACTTTTCATTTAATCCGCCAAGGGCTATTCACTTCATTTTATAGTGAATGACATTTCATTTCATACTAACTTATTTATAAACCATTTCACAGAATTATCTCTAAGGTTTATTATAAACATTCCATATCACTGCTTAGGTTATATTCAGCTTTAAAACTTAAGATCGCACTTAAACTTATCCAATTCATATTCCAAACCATATTTAATTCATTTACTCTTAAATTGAATTCATTCTTGTTATCAATTACTTAACCTTTTAACTTGGTCATACTTTTCCACTTTCTCAGTTTAATAAGTTATGCAACCTATTTATTCACAGTTCCTTGAATTTTCCACTTAAGTTTATTTACATTCATTATTTATAACATATAGTTACATCAACACTTCACCATTTATATTTATATTTTATTACTCAACTTCAATTCACCCTTCACTAAAAAATCAATATTTTGAATTCCCATTTCTTTACTATAATATCACTATTTTCATTTTGTTTTACCATTTGATTTCTCAATTTGTAAGTTCAAGGACTTATTTACTTAAAAATCCATTTTACATACTTTAGTCCATTTGCATCTTATAATCATAACTCTGGATTATATATTTCGCTTGATAGCTTAAGTATATCCACTTCATTCAATAATTATAACTCACGGTTATATTTCTACATTTCAACTTAATATCCAATTAAATTCAAATCCAATTTCAGTTTTTATTTAACTTATCTTAAGTTAAATTCCAACATATCTTATTCCTTTTAACTTATTCAAGTTAAATTTTATTCCAGAATTAAAATTTACATTATCCTTTCTTATCTATATCAACTTCAATAATAGTTCAATAATTGATTTCTCTTAACTACACAAATCTTTAAATAGAAACCCTAGAATTTGATTACCCAATTTTTATTTAAATCATTTTAAAATCATAAATATACATTCATTGATCCTTGTATATATCAATTCATACCTTCAAAATTTTAAAATTCCAAAAACAATTTCCCTTTGGACCTTCTAAACAAAACTTGTTTATCAACAAGTCCAAAACAAATAATCATACCCAACCACCATGGTAGCAATCCATCACTTAGAAACTTGAAATTGAATACTGATGATGTGGCCATCATCACTAGAATTATTCTGCAGAGACTGAAGCAAGTTTAGTGCTTTCTTACTTCAAAAATCCATTTTTAAACAATTTCTATTCAAAAACATCTTAAAATAATATTCCATTATTCCTTTCAAACTACCGTGGAAAACATTTCCAAAATTTCCAAGATTTAAAATTCCAACACTTGATTCAAACTCATTTTAACCCATTTTAAAGCATTTTCCAAAATTTCTGGGTTTTAAATTCTAGTTTAAATCAAATTTTAGTTATAGCTCCTTTGTATAAATCATTCTTATACAAATTCTATTTGGTTATATAAATAATTTCAAATTTTATAATCTATTCTGATTATAATATTAATAACCAAACATCCAAATATATATAATAGTTTCAAAAAAAATATTTCTTTTATATCAAAATATAATTTTGGATGAAATTATTTCATTTACCACTTTAAAACCATACTATGTTGGTTTACCTTGTTCAAGAGTTTAGAAACTCCTATCGATATAGTTGTACTTCCCGTACCAACCAGAATTCATAAATACTCAACCGATAAGTCAACACAGTATAAAAAAATTATATTCACTAACAATTACGTGCTCATAGCTACTAATTCACTCAAATACATTCTAGAGTACTTCTGACGCTATCTCTAATGAGTAATCCCTACCAAAGCCTACGTATATCGCCAATCTAAGCTCTAACACCGTAATGTCAAGACCCGCCCTTTCGACCCTTGAAAATCGACATAAATACGCCCATTGTATGACATGCCAAACTATCGAGTGCCGAAAAGGCAAATAGTTGAGGGGAAAGAAAATAGGTAGAAGAAAGAAGAAACTAGGCAAAATAGAATCGCACAGCGGACTGAACAACATATAATATAAACAGTTATTTACATAAGTCAAAACTGTAATATACATATCTTACATTAGAGTACACAAATCATTACCAGGCTGAGCAGTTATAACAATCTGCCCTCACAATTTATCAGTAATTTCAACAACACTGCAACAGAAAATAAATAAGTTCGAGAATACGTCTCAGTCTCCAGCTCGTTTCCTGAGCTCCATAGCATCCTAGCCTGAACCCGTAATACTCGATCTGACCTATGTATTATAACTAAATTACACCCGAGTCAGTCTGGAAACCAGCGTGAGAAAACACACTCAATTTAAATTATTAAAGTTTTCAAAATCCTATGAAATTTGAAGGTATCTCGTAAGACCACGCCATAAATAAACATGACGAGCTTACGATAACCAAAATATTTCATATCAAATTTTTTTGATATTATAATAGTGTTTAAGTACAAATACTTATTCAAATAGCTGGAATTGTTACATTAATTAAATTCCAACATACTAAGCTCTGCAATCAAAACCGTAAAGGTACGTATTGGAGGATAGATTCCATACGAATGACTAGGCACTGGGGTACCACCAGTCACAGTACACATCTAGAACAATGTACCGAGGATCACGTTGAGATCTTCTGCAACACAAGACCGATCTACCCCTAACCTCGATAGACCAAGTATACTATCACCTCAGGTGTTCCCACCCTCTCTTGGGCTCCATCCATACATCGTAGTATTAATATCCATGGGTATCTAGAAAGATGACAAACGTACCCTAATTGGTGCGACCTACTTAGCCTTGCTGCATCCCCCATGATTTTCAGCCATTCCTGGTTGATGAGACTAGAAGCTACGATTACCTTTTTAGAAAGATTTTCACTTAGAATGCTCATTTCCCTCCAATGACAATGTCTTGATAACATACATCCATACAAGTCCGTTTCAGGTTCGAATGGAACCGAAGACACTATCCTACTACATCTATTTTGGAATCATCCTTATTATTAGTAGCGATTAGCCTGTGCACTTCACTGCTCCATCTTCGACTCCATGCTCTTGTCTTTATTTCGAAAACATACTCATTGGATCGAAGTGGTTTTTGAATAACAAATCTGATCCCGGTCTCTTCGAAACAATGTTCGATATTTCTCGGTAAACTCAACCCTAGTTCTCTAGAAAATAAACCGATGAAAATAAGATCGGAGAGCACCTACTAATCGTTGATGGATGGATTTTCTTAAAACGTCCTAGAAGTACGAAACGAGTTTGTACGTACAATACACCACCTCGAACGGTAACTGTACCATATAATCCCGTGCTTCTTATAGATATTTCCAAAGTTATATTTAGGTCCAAATTTGATGGTCGGTTATTTAACTATCAAATAAACAATAAATTCAACCAAATACTTCATTTTCACTGACAAACACCAAGTCGTATCTAATTTAATTTTAAATAAATTAAATCTCTCCATCAAAGGTCATGTACTTATCTTATCGAAATCAGTATATTCACAAAGTATATTTTTCAAAAATATTTGAAAACCTTTTAAAATAATGTGGAAAGTACCACTATAGAAAATACCTAAAATCTAGGCTGAAACCGCCATAACATCAAATCAATTCAAATCACACAATAACCTATCACAGATTATTCCAACAAAACATATATCACCGTATATGAAATTAAATTCAACATGAGATTAACTCAACTTGATTTTCAATTCGCCAAACGTTCAAATTTTAAATTAAATCGAAACACGTTCGATTTAATCTAAAATTTTCGCTAGCTCCGATCGACTCTAAATCTACTCCGACGCATAGTACTCATCGTCACGATTACGGCGCCGCTTGTTTCCTATGATTCTGACAAAGTATGAAGGAATTATAATTTTTACAAGTTTTTGAGTATAGTTTATATAAATAAATTGCAATTTCTTTTTTTATATACTCTGGAAAAGAATCACGGCCGTCGATTCCAGGAATATGAAATCAAAGCCGCCCCTTCTTTCTTCCCCTTCACGTTCACTCCCAGGCTAAACAACCCATAGCCACCTTCTTCCCGTGCTTCTCCCTGTCACCCTAGAAGATGATCGGAGCATACCATGTCAAAGACCATAACCAGCCCCACCTTCGGGCAAGGACCGCACCCCCAAGCCCCTCCTTTCTCTCGAAATTCATACTTGAACGCTGCATGAACGCGTCCTTTTTCTGGCCTCCTCGTCGAGCTTCGCGACGATCCACTGTATGGATAGGAAGATTTCGTCATGCTCTTCGATTTCCTAGTTGAGGATTTCGCCAAAAGTCGATGGATTGAGAGGGATTGAGGAAATAAATTCTGTGTTTTTCGGTCTTAAAGAATGGAGGCGGCCGCGTGAACAAAAACGAGGGTTTTACTGTTGAACGAGCATATAAACGCGTATGAGCATTAATTAATAATATTTTTCACAATTTACTTGATTTTTCGAACGAACTCCAAACTAGACATGCCGCCTGACGTTTATAATGTTTTACCCCTATTCCGAACACAATGGAACATGTTTCAGGGCCTAGTTCGATCGTATGTGGAAGATAGTTTTTTGAATCGAATTATTAAATTTTCGACATTTATTTCAACGTGTTCTTATCCCGTACGACCAAACGGTAACTCCAAACCTTACAAAATATGAAATCCGATAAAATAAACTATTACGGATCCAATGGAACTGGTGTCATCGAATTCCGAGACTGTGCCCCGGAAGGCTATTTTAAAGCATCGATTAAATCGAGCGATTTTCAAAATCATTGAAATTATTTGAAATTTCAATTTTTAGAACTTACTAACTCATTTGTAAATCACATGGCATTTATATTCATATTAGAAATCATTCTGGTTTATATTAAATCAAAATTCGATTATTTACACTATTATTATTATATATATATTAATTTCACCATTAATTTAATATATAAATTCCCAATTTTAACTTATCTACTTTTTAATCCCGTTCAAAAATCCATTATTATCACTTTAATCCCAATAGAGTTTAAAATCAACTTATAAACCATTTTCGATCCCATTTGACTCAAGATTCTCATATTTGTCCAATTTCAAATATTAAATTACTATTTACCAAATCCATTAAATCGCTATATCTAAGATGTCAAACTATTTAACTGATTCTTCCATATTCAAAATCAATTAATAATTCAAATTCAACATTTAAAAATAAACTAAATGTTCAAAATTAAACGACCAAAATTTTGGGTCGTTACAAAATATCTCAAACAGTTTTTTAGTTATAAAAAAGTAAAAAAAATCTAATTGTAAAGAACAGAAGAAAAACAAAAAAATCAAAAGATCTAAAATCTACCAAAGCTGAATCAGCTAAAGAAAATTCTTCGATCGTCAATCAAAAATATGATAAAAATCAACAAAGAACTAAAAGTTATAAAATGGCAAATAAAGAAGCTGAAAAATGATATTGCAACTCTAAAAAAAGAAAACAAGCTGCTGAAAAGATAAAATGAAGATAAAAAAAACGAAGAAAAAGAAGATGATAATGACGATGAAGATGATAATGATCAACTTAATGATGATGAAACAAAGGATGTTGATGCTCATAATAATGATGAAGGAAATGACATTGCTTGTGTTGTTGCTAATAAGGAAGGTAAAGATGTTGACAATGATCATTATGAAGATGATGAAGATGAAGGCAATGATGGTGATGGTGCCGACAAAGGTAAATGTGATGGTGCCGACAAAGGTAAAAGTGATGGTGATAAACATAAAGATGGTGATGCCATGGATAAAAGTAAATGCGATGGTAATGAACATAAAAATGGTGATGCTGCTGACAATGGTAAAGGTGATGATGAAGATAGAGCTACGGATGGTGACAATGCTGTAAAAGGTAAAGATGCAAAAGGTGGTACTAAAGAAGGCAAAAGGTGATGCCGATGATGATAAAGATGATAATGGTAATAATGAAGCTAAAGATGGTAAATGTGATGTTGCTGATTAGGGCAAAAGCGATGGTGATGATGATAAAAATGATAATGGTGCCAGGGAAAGTAAAATTGGTGATGGTATGGTGTAGAAGAAAGCAAATGTAACGATGATGATGGTGCTGATCAAGATAAATGTGATGATACTACTGATGATGATGGGAAAAATAAAGATGATAATAATAAAAATGGAAAGGACAAGAATAATAAAGATGATATAATGAAAATGATAATGATGATGACACCGGTGACCGTACAAAAAACCGATATGAAATAACTGTCATATTAAAGACAGTAAAAGACATTGAAGAAAAAGAGAGTACTAAGAGGAAAAAAGAAAGCACAGAAAAAGGTAAATGTTTACAAATTACTATAAAAAATTCAACCACGAAAATAATTTTTTTTGACAAACGGGGTGAAAATTTAGAAGATTTGATGATGAGTAAAGATAATTTTGATGGTGAAGAGAAAGAATTAAAGGAAAAAGTGACGTCAACATGTTTAAAGGCATGATATTCAAATACATAAAACTTTTACATCAATATTTGCCATACAAATATTGTCATATAAATAATTCCTAAAAATTCGAAAAAATAATTATTTTCACAAAACATATTCGTAATAAATAAAATACTTCTTTATGTCAATTAATAACCAAACATTAATAATAAATTTATTGCAGAAATTCAGGAAAAACAAGACAAAACTAACATAGCATACCAAGAAGCTTTGATAGCAGAAGGACATCAACAAAAAATGTACAAAAAATGAAAGGTATATATTTTAAAACAAAAATCGTTTTTGATTTAAAAATATATATCAAATATTTAACATATACTAGATATGCAATTATAACGGTTGATCAAAATAAAGACAGACCAGATATTAACTATCCAACATTCTACTAACTAACACCTTCAAGTGAGAGTCGAGAAGGAAGCCAAAAATTAACCAAGAAATATAAAACATTCAACAAAAAATAGCTGCAGATTGCAAAATCAAACATGAAAATGAGGAGAAAAAGTTGAAAAGAAAACAAATAAAAGTTTCTCCTTCTTCGCTTTTAGAAATAACAGAAAAGAATAAAAAAGAGTTCAAAAAGATCCAGATTTTCAATATCCTACTCAGGAAAAAAGACAATACTAAAAGAAATCACATAAAAACAATATTAACGAAAAAGATGAAAATGATGCTCAACCTGAAATAATAGAAGACAAAAGCACAAAATCTGATCATGATGGGTCAGAAATAAAAAGAGAAGCGAAGATATTGGTTCAAAAAAGCAAGCTTACAAGAAAATGACTCACAAATGAACATATTTATGAGCTTAATGCTTTTTATGAAGTAGATAGAAATAGGTAAGTGATTTTATTAAAACATAAAATGCAAATATACAAATAAACATACAGAAATGTATGTATGCCTAGCAAATGTTTGACGGTGTAAGTCAATTGTTTGCCAGGAATATGTTTGCTAGACAAATATTTAAATTAATAATATTCACATACTGAAGTGTCAATTTCGAACATAAACCATAATTAATGTTCATATAATATATTCTAACCTTCTTACTATAATGCATAATAATTATTATTTTTTGAAAATCCAAGAGAACCCGACAGGCTGGTAAACTCCTGAAGATGGAAGCAAATAATTCAACAAAAATAATACTATTAAGTATATAATTCAACATAACATTATTAAGTATATAATTTAACATAATATTCAACAATTCATCGACTCGGAAGTATAGTTCAATATAATATTATTAAGTGAAAAAAAATATAAAATCTAATTTCTATGCAGGCTATAGATTGGTTTTTAAAAATAAAACTAAAGACAAATCGTGTAGATGTAACATACTTAAAGTTCTATATAGCGGTATGAAATACTTGAAACTGCAAACAAATATCACTTGAAATTTTAAAAATTAATTAATTTGTAAATACAAGTATTAGTAATTCAAGACTATAAAACAATATATGGAGTTTTGGTAGTCAAAGTGCTGAAAGAAGAAGCAATGAATGGCAAAAAAATTATCGATACACCTACATAATAAAAATTATTATACACCATTGGAGTTTAATGCAATTGATAAAACTTGAAAACACTATGGTTCTCAAAGACCAAGAAGGAAAAACTTCAATTGTCCACACAAATAGCAAGCAAAAATAGTGGTAAGTTTTAAATATATTAATAATTATCGGTAGCAAATATAAGCCTAGAAAATATTTGTTTGGTCGCAAATATTTACTGACTTAATTGACTTGATTATATTTTGCAGAGAGACAAAATATGGATGTTCTAAAGTCAATTTGTGCAAAAAATGGGGAAAACTATCAGAAATACAAGACAAACCGATCAATTTTGTGGGTTGTTTATAGCAAAAATACTATTCGTAAATATAAAATTATAAATTATAAATGTAAATTTAATACCATAAAAATTTGTTTAAAACTATGCAGAATTGACTGTGCAATATTTGTAATGTGATATATGGAAGACCTACCAAATAACAAGCAAATAGAAAGAAATGTAGATTTATACGAAGATGAAAAAATGCAAAAACTAAGAGTTCAAATCATATATGATATCGTCATAGACAAAAATCATGATTGAAAATTAGAACCCAACACTGTCAAATGTACTAAAGACTGTATGGCTACATGCAATTCCGTTTAAATGGTTACAATATATGTAAGTTAACTGAATGGATCAATGGTTGGATGAGAAATGCTGGATACATTACTTAACTTAGCATACCACCGAATATAAAAGCCAATGCCGAACCGGATAAGGTACGTATGGATGCAAAAGTCAGCCGAATGCCAAACCTAATAAAGTACATATGGATGCAAAAGCCAACCAATGCCAAATTTAGTTGGGTTTATATTGAAACCTATCTGTAACCTAGATACATTGTTTAACCGAGCATATCACTAAATGCAAAAGCCAATTAAATGCAAACCTAATCAAGTGCGTATAGATGCAAAAGCCAATCAAATGTAAACCAAATTTGGTATATATGGATGCGAAAAGCCAATCGAATGCTAAACCTTATTGGATACATATGGATGCAAAAGCCAATTGAATGCCAAAGCTAATCGAGTACATATAGAAACCAATCTATAACCAAGATACATAATTTAACCGAGCATATCACCAGATGCAAAAACGAACCGAATGCAAAAACGAAACAAACACCAAACCTAATCAGTTACATATGGATGTAAAATCCAATCAAATGTCAAACCTAATCGGATACATATGTATGTAAAAGTCAATCGAATGTCAAAGCTAATCAGGTACGTATGGATGTAAAAGCCAACTGAATGCTAAACCTAATTGAGTACATATGGAAACCAACCTATTATCAAAATACATTGTTTACAATCGAATGCAAAAGTCAATTGAGTGTCAAACCTAATTGGGTATGTATGGATGCAAAATCAACCAAACGCCAAATCCAATCAAGTATATATGGGTATAAAAGATAGCTGAATTTCAAACCTAATCAGGTACGTATGGATGCAAAAACCAACCGAATGCCAAATCTAATCGAATACGTATAAAAAACCAATCTATAATCAAGATACATTATTTAACCAAGCATTCCACTGAATGCAAAAGCCAACTGAATGACAAAGCTAATCGGATATATATAGATGCAAAAGCCAACCGAATATTAAATCTAATAGGATACATATGGATGTATAAGCCAACTGAATTCCAGACATAATCAAGTATGTATGGATGCAAAAGCCAACCGAATTCAAAGTCCAATCGGGTACGTATGAAAATCAATCTATAAACAAGATACATTGTTTAACCGAGCATACCACTGAATGCAAAAGCCAACCGAAATGACGAACCTAATTGGATATGCATGAATGCAAAAGCTAACTATATGTTAAACCTAATCAGATATGTATGGATGCAAAATAAAATCGAATGTCAAACCTAATCGGATACGTATGGATGCAAAAGCAAATCGAATGTCAAACCTAATCGAATACGTATAGATGCAAAAGCCAATCGAATGTTAAACCTAATTGGGCACATATGAAAACTAATCTATAACCAAGATGCATTATTTAACCAAGCATACCACCGAATGCAAAAGCCTACCGAATGTCAAACCTAATCTGGTATGTATGGATGCAAAAGTTAATCGAATGCCAAACCTGATCGGGTGCATATGAAAACAAAAGCTAACTGAATGCCAAACCTAATCGGGTACATATGGATACAAAATCAAACTGGATGTCACCTAATCAGATACATCTAAAAACCAATATTTAGTTGAGATATATTGTTTAACCGAGCATACCACCATATAATCAAATACTAACAAATATTATCATAAGTGCAAAATCTAACCGATCTAATCATGTATACAAAATTACAACAGTTAAGCAATGTAATGATTAAAGCAAAAAAAATATTTGTGAGGTAAATATTTGTTTGGAAAATATTTGCCGGTGCACAACATATAAGAATCAAATGAATGCAAAATCTAACAAGATAAAAAAAACGTAATCAGATACGCATGGATGCAAAAGATAACCAAATTTGATCAAATACGAATATATTACTGTTTTTAACCAAACTAGAATAATGACTAACCAAACTTATGTTTAAAAACAACTAAAAAACATACTATAGTAAAAAAAACATGTATATGCATGACATATGTATAACAAGCAAACATATAATACTGAATATATCACTAGCAAATATTTACTGATAAACACTACAAGTGCAAATATTTGCCAGACTGATAATAGCTAGACTATTATCCACTAAACAAACTATATTACACCGCTAACCAAACAGATAAGTAAAATACAAAAAACCATTTAATTCAACAAAACAATGCATGAAATTACATTAATAGCCTTCAAAATAAAAATCCAATAATGTAGAAAAATTACACTTTATTTCTTAACTAACAAGATCTTTTACTATTACCTAATTTCTTATACAAACTACAATGTTTATACGTATCCACTAGCTGACTTAATCAATTTAGAAGGAGGCCTTCATGCACCACGTCTTCTCTTAGGGGGATGAACTTCAACGTCTTCAGGTAAAATATCTTATATTTGAAAATTAACAAGTGGATGAATCGAATGAGAATAAACTGCTCGGAAAAAGGACACTTTGAAACAGTCCTCAATATAAGAATAACTATCCAGATAGAAGAAAGAATGCATCTATAGCATAAGCACATGGAAATGCATTAATGTGTCATAAGTTACAACTACATCTCCAAACACTCAAATTTACACGATAAGATTGAGTTGATTGAATTTCATAAATATCAACAGTAAATCTAGTAACTTTGCATTGAATGCCCTAAAGTATAAATCCCTTAAATGCTTCTCCATAATAGGGCACAATTGACCGTTCCAACTTTTACTAACTCACGTTTATCAAACATAAGTTTCATGAGCTTCAAATGAATTCTATCTAAACATGCAGCGATAGGTAAATATCTTTCCTCTAAGACCCATTGGATAAAATTTTCCGCATAATTAGAACTCATTTTCCCATATCGATTACCAATAAAAAATATTAGCAAACTTTTCAAAAGGCAAACCACGCAAAAAAATTCTACTTCAAGCCTATAAGCATTTTTAAACTCAGACAAAGCGTGATTAAATACATCTATTGTAGTAGCATTAATAACTTGGTAACATAATGAAATAATTCATTTCTTTTTACCACGGGGACACCTTTTTGTTAAAAACTCTTCAAATTATTCTTCAAAGGATAGTAACATGAACCATGAGTTGAATCTGAACAAATTTAAGGAACAACAAGCAAAAGACCAGGATGCCAATCAAATACAAAGGTGAAATAACAATCATCACCACATAACATTTCCCCAAGCTTCGTTAACCCAATATCAATTATGTTCATTTTCACGAGATACAATACCAAAAGCCAATGGGAAAAAACCTAAAATTAATAAAAAATACATTTGTCACATAATCAAAACAAAAATAAATGCATAAAATATACAAATAGTAACATCAAAGGCATGACAAATATTTTCCATAAGAATATGAAAAATATTTGACATTGAAATATTCAACAATCAAAATCATCCAATATAACAATGAAACTAAATCATTCAAAAAGTTTTCCAAGTAAATAAAGTAGCATTTATAATGTTGATTTAACAAAAAATAATGAAATAAACAAACAAAATGAATAAACTAAAACAATACAGGTACGTCAAATATTTGCCATAAAAATATGGCAAATATTTGCATGCAAATATTTCACTAAAAGAAATACAAGTCAATTATATTATAATTTTCAGAACGAAATCATACCTTCATTACCATTCTTAGTTGTAGTGGATATAATACAACCTTATCCATTACCTCTCATAAAAGTCTCATTCGAAAAACAATAACCAAATCCATATTTGCATGCTTCGAATTCAATGAAAACCTCTCAAATTCATGACTAACAGAATCACCTTGAAGTTCAACAATACTACCATGATTACACACAGCCACAGTTTCACAAAAAGATATCAAATGATGATATAAAAGCAATTTATTCCCATGGATTTCTTCCAAAGCCAATCTTTTCGTTTAAGCAAAATAATAATTTAATACAATATTGTGATCGTTTGAAATAAATGAACGGTATCTTTCATTTTTATAAGAGGATTTGAATGAATAAAATCAACAAATCAACTTCTTAAAGAATCTGCTGGAAATACGTGGATGGTTAACAACTACAATATTAGCTCCACATGAGTGATTAAGTTACATAGTTTCAATAACAAAAAAATCGATAGGTTAAACTAGCGAGAAATATGAATACGAAAAGCACAACCTTTCCCTGAACAAACAACTGTAACTCGCTCTCCATCATTTTTAACAATATTAGCTTTATAACAATTCTTAATACAATATATCATAAGACATAAGATACTACTAAAACTCCTCGACTCCATCAGCAAATCTTTGACCAGCACTAGTAAAGAGTGGATGCTAGAATCATTTTTACCAACCCTTTCAAAGTAGAACTAGAATCAACCGAAGAAAAAACCACTGAAGAAGTAGATGAGCCACACTCAACAAAAAAACCAGTAAATGAAAAACAATAAGAACCAACATCGGCCGAAATACTTTTACACTGCTTAGATATAACTTAAACAAGTTGAAAATCATCACATCTATGAGCAACAAGATACTATGAATCAAAATTGATTTCAATACCTCTTTTCTTCTCATCTCTTTCATAAACCAATTCAATAGAACCAGGTGTTAATTCAAACCAATATTCATAAATATCATTTCTCAATCTCCACACATAATTGCTTAAACCAAGACGTATATTATAAGTATCATTACCCGACAGAAAATGGCAAAATCATGTCTAAAAAACCATATATAATATTAGAATAAAGAACTACAACATAAAATTTAGAAAAAACAAGCATAACAAATATTTGTCAAATAAATATTGTTATGGTAAACAAATATTTGCCATAATAATGTCCTGCATAAAACTTCACTGACATGTCCAATTAATTTCATATAATTCAATACGAACAACATACTTGAACTATAACAATAATAACATAAACATTATAACCAATTACAATGATAGCAAAACAAACGCAGTAAATTCAATACACGCAAGTGTATGCCATACAAATAATTGTCTTCATATCATCATAAATAACAATAATAAACTTAAACTATTAAAATAACATCATAATTAATAACAAGTTACAACTATAAAAAAACATTTAATTCAACATGATGCTATAACAAAAATCAAACAAATGAAAATAAAGAGACCTAAAAAAATTAACACCGAACTCATATTATTAGTGCAAAATAGAAGAAGAAGATTTCCAAGTCTAACAAAATTAATTTGAAAACTTTTCCAATCAGCAATAGATCAAGATGTAGAAGAACTGATGATGCTAACAATAGCTCAAGATGTATGAGAAATAGCTGAAAACACGAATATTCGAACGAAATTAGATAAACAAAAATTTGAATGAAATTGGTAGTGGAAATTGTCACGGATGAAACAAGAAAGAAAATTTGGAAAGAAATTAGGATACTAATCAGCGAGGTCATTAACTTTAGAAGAACATAGATAAAAGTGGAAACAAATATTTGAAAATTAAAAACTTGAATGCAAGATATAAGTTAAAGAGGTTTTTAGCATCAAGGAAAAAGTTTACTTTTTAGGTTGAAGGACACATTCTAATATAAATCACAGAATGATAGTTGTAACTATCATTTTTTATTTACACTAAAAAGTTTCACTCACGCTAAAAAGTGAACTTGTTATCTTCGAGACTAAATTTTTTTGCAACTTCTTTCATATGCCTATTTTCCTGTAAGTTAAAATTGACAGGTATAAAATTAAAAAATAATTAATATATATATAGACACACGTATGTATATATACATATCTATATAGTGTTGTTAAAGACATCTAATTTTTCTATTTCTAATAACATTAATATAAAATACCATAAAATTTTATACTATACTCTTTATAATACCAAACTTTTTAAGGGGCTACCAAAATCATCATTTTAGACTCTTTTTTGCATAACGAACAACAGTCGATTAATTAACTACGGAACAATAGTAGTTCGATGTTGATGGCCATGGAAAACGGTGTTGGCCGGCTGTTGTTCAACATGCAAAACGACTTTACGTGATGTTTGATTGCCGTGTAAAATGACTTTGTTTAGTAAATTTTATCGAGTTTATTGTAATCTTCAGTGCTTTAGAAAAGAGGAAATCTTTGCCCTCCCAACAACACAATGTATATTATGCTACGACCCAATGAATTTTTTCAACATCTTATTAGATCCACCAAATCCATACAAAGAATGAAAAAATAAAATCAAAATATCTAGCCCTAATTCTTACCTAAGTTTCTCCTATTCTCATCATTTCAACAGCGATTATCTGCCTCGACCGCCAGCCCTTTGCCCTCGACCTTCTCTTGGATTCTCATCGTCTCAGGTAATCATTAACCATTTTCTTTCTACTTGCCGCCGAACTGCTTGAATAAATCGTGCTTTGATGTTTGTTCTTTGATAGCTCTGTTGTTATAATTACTGACCTGTGTCAATCTAGATTTATTTCGTCATTTGCTCCATATATTTGACTTGTAGATATGTTCTTATTAATCAGACTTTATATTGTAAATGGCAAATGCTGATTTCGTGTGTATATTTGAATCACAATTTTAATCAAACTCACAATTTACAGTTGTTTATTAATCATGCTTGTTTTCTTTTCATCTTATTGACTTTAGCCGGAGCATTCTGATTTTATCTTGAGTACTTTTTATCAGCCGATTATGATTATCCGCACCCATCTATGATTATCGTCACACGGTCATCTGAAAATAATGTATACAGCTATTTTGTTTTATTGTTTCTGATGCATTATGAAGAAGAGTGCATGCTTAATAACATGAAATTTCCATTGAAAATGGAATAGAGTAATTATAGTCATACACCAATAATCTTTTAACATACACCCATAGTTATTAATGGCACACGGCATAAAAAGGCACAAAGTCTCTCTAAAGTCTTGGCGTACAGCGCGACAAATGGCACACGCCTTTTTAATTTACTGCACACGTTTACAATTTTTTTATAAATTTAATATGTAAACAACAAATTTCAAAATTTCAAAATTTTTTCTAAACATACAAAACAAAGATTTTTTTAGGTATTCTACAAAAATAATAATCAAAATATAATATTATAAACATATAATTTCAAGCACAACGGTATTCTAAAGCCAAAAATTCAATATAATTATACATAGTACTGATAAAATAGGAATATGAATACGGTTCAGCAATCATATTTTTCAAATCAATGTTTACATCATTCAAATTCATAAGCTTCAGCATCTTCACTGTCTATCTCATTTAGATTTATTTCTTCTTCGTGAAGATGCAAAGAAACTAATGCGGTGCTAGAAAACGTTCGATGTAGATATTCTTCTACTCGGATATCTAGCTTCCTTTAACAGCAACACCCCAAGTCAAGTCATCATCTTTACTGTCCATCTCATTTAGATTTATTTCTTCTTCGTGAAGATGCAAAGAAACTGATGCGGTGCTGGAAAACTGTAACGACCTTGGATTTTGGCCCTATTTATTTTAATAAATATTC
The DNA here is from genome assembly GCA_030765085.1 of Allium cepa. Lineage (NCBI taxonomy): Eukaryota > Viridiplantae > Streptophyta > Magnoliopsida > Asparagales > Amaryllidaceae > Allium > Allium cepa. The sequence continues at coordinate 103,744,272 of CM060940.1, forward strand.
AAATCAATTTAAATAAAAATGTAAATTTATCCATTTGAAACGGATATGATTTTGAAATAATTGTCATTGTTTATATAAATGGTATTTTTAAAAAAGAAATTGATTTGAAAATTTAAATAAATTATCTCAATAATATTCATAATAAAATTTGTCTTTTATGATTGAATTAAAATACTTTACTTTGTTTATATTTGGTAAGTATACATATGAATGATAATGTTTGAAATAGAATCAAAGTTAATCAATGTAAAATATAAATGTGAAATATAAGTCAAACTTATGCATATAATTTAAATAAAATACAAATTGAAATAAATATAAAATAAGTATAAATGTAAATAAATCTTATTGTACATAATTTAAAGATTGATAGTTAAAAATATAAAATACAAATAGAAGTAAATACAAAATATAAGTCGCCATATTGAATATGAATACTAATAGTCAAAGTTAAAATACAAATAGAAAAAAATATAAGGATTAAGTATTAATGTATACTTGAAACATCAGTTTAAATTTGCAGGACCAAATATATAAAGTATAAACCTGACTAAACATGTACATGAATCATTTAAGCTAATAACAGAACAAATATTTATAAATATAAAAGATCAATTGTTGTCTGTAAGTACAAACTAGAAGCTGTCAAAACAAATATTTTTAAACAGATGTCTTCATAAGCCAAATCTATCTGCAAATATGAAACAAAGTAACACAAGCCATATAACCTACCTGCAAGTATATACCTTTACATAAATATCTATGGACAGCAAATATTTTAATAAGTATGCAAACTAATTAAGATACAAAACAAATATGAACAAATGAATAGCTTCATGTACAAGCCATGTTGGCCTGCAAAATGATAAGTAACAAACCAATATCTTTATGCATAGTACAACACAATTATATACGAATATCTATGAGCAGCTAAACATAATAAGTATGTAAACCTATTTGGTAAACAAAGCATTTAATGCTAATATCTCAGCCTACATTTTGTCAATTCAGAAATAGTGCAAATCTTATGTAAAAAATCTGGTCAAAGCATACATACCCTTGCTCTTATATATATCTGCACCTTTCTTTCAGTTCGATCAGGAATATAGTAATACCTGAAAAACAAAAACAAGAAAAAGAGAAACAAATTCAAATTTTAAAAAAAAAGGCAGATTCATGAACAAGCTCCAGGCAGTTTTCAACTACAGGTTAAAAAGGAAAACAAGAAATTATTCTCTATTCTACAGAAATTGCAGGTGAGTAAACTTAACTTTTCAAGCTTAAGTTATTTAAATCGGTAAGATAATTCATGGGATTTATATATGTATTGTATGTGCTTTATTTTGATATGTATCTGAGATTTCATACAAGCTGTACTTGGAATATTGAAGATGCTGTTTCTCTGCTATGTGCTACAGGGTTGAAAACAATTAAACTTTGAATTGTTTTCATTTGATTATGGTAAGTTTTAAATTTGTTTTTCAACAAAACTTGTTGCTTGAACTTCAATCAGAATTTTTAAAACCTGTTTCAAACATATTAGTAACTTATACTTCTGGGGAAAACTGCTTACAGTCAATCAAGGAAAACATTGGTAAATTCGATTATATGAAAAGCTAATTCAAATTTATATCTTGAATTATGACTAAAAGTTATGATTTTTAAAATTTGAATGAGGATTTTTAGCTCAGTATTTCAAGAGCAGTTCGATGTTGAATAAAAATTGAATTTTTATCAAATTCTCGAATTTGATTCAATATTAAATGCTGAAATTCAAATCGAGGCAAGTATGAATGTTTGTGATCTCAAGAAAAATATTCACTGATTTTTCCATTGCATAGAATTTGGATACGAGATCAACATAGGGTTTTACTTCGTGTTTGTGTTCATGGCAGTAAAATGTGGATTTCGACACCTACACACGATCGAGTGATTCGAGGCTTGGGTGGAGGATTGCTGGGGATGTTGACGAGGTGTGGTCGAGTTTTCATCACCTCCGGTGGACAATGCTTCGGTGGCAATGTGTTTTGATTCAGAGAGGATGTTCGTTTTTTTCGTTCGAACTGCATATTTTCGAATTCGAATCTTGGGAGGTATTTCGACTTTAGTTTTCTTGTGTTTGTGTAAATTGGGATTTGCTCGAAGCCTTGGAAGTTCACCGGAGCCACGTGCGACGCCGTACACGTGTACGGCACGGTAGCGTATCAGTGTTTGAAGGGAGCACAGTCATGAGTCATTCTCGAGAATATTGGATGTTTGCTTCGGTTTTTTTGAGTTTGTGTGCGAGAAATCTTCTGATATTTTATCTTTTAATTAAGTTTAAAATGAAAACTTGCTATAAAAAAAATAGAAGAAGATGAAGTTCGCGTACCTGGGTTGGTGACTCAGGTGAAGGGGGTGAACCACTCGAAGTAGCGCTTGAGTTTTACAGGGGAGATCTCGGGTTCTTTGTTATCTTAGTGTAAGGTTGTATAAAAGTTGTTAGAGAATAAAGGTTTCAGCAAATTATCACAGTGAACTGAATAAAGGTTTAAATTTTAAGTTAAACTTAATTCAAGTATTAATTATCCTAGTAAGGTTTAACAATAGTTTAACTCGTGGTTAATTATTTAAATTAACTAATTACTTTTGTTAAAGCTTAACTATGTTTTTAAAATCTTGTTAATATTAAGTGATAAATTAAGTAGATTAACAAATAATGTTGCAGTTAGTAATATAATTGATATCAAATTTTAAGAAGACTTAAATGTTAATTAAGTGAATAATCAATATTAATTAAATTGGATTCAGAAGTAATTAAGAATAATTACTTTTAATTGCAATTAGTATTGTATTATAAGAAATAAGTGAAATTGTAATTAACCACTTAATTAATTAATGAACGATTAACAGTTAATTAATCAAGTAATTTAATTAAGAATTAAGGAAGTAATTAGCAGTAAATAAATAGGTAATCCGTTTTACTTAGATTGTTAATTATGATTAAGAAATAATTACTCAAGTAATTAAAGTTAGATAACTTGATTAAGAAAGTAATTAATTAAATAGTGTGAATAAAGTAATTAAGTAATTAAGCAATTAAGACATAAATATTAATTAAGAAATGATTTATTGATTAAATAATTTGAAGGGAAATAAGTGATTAAACAGGGTTAAGAGATTAACTCTCAAGTAATTAAATTAATCACAACAAGAATTTAAAATGATTGCTTGTGGACGTTGTATATGTAGAATATTTGTTTGTGATGTTTATTGACGATATTCTGTGATGCTCATTGATATGCTTTAATATATCCATGGCAATTGTGTATGATTTATCTATGGTAAATGTTATATGAATTCTATCATTGAATTAAACTGTTTAAGTTAATTAGACAACTTGGCCTTTAAAATGGCGTTTGGATTTCGATGGGACCGGGATCGGGTGTCAATTTGATATTCCGAAAACCACATCGATCCAAATTAAACGTTAGGCCGTGAATTCTCCAGTGAAGATCGAGATGGTATTTTCAGAATGCAAGGGTTATCGTCGTTGACTCTGAGGGTGATTACAAAATGAGTGTAACGAGATAATGCCTTCGGTTTCGTTCGAACCCAGAATGAACTTGTGTGGATTGAATGCTTTCAACACATCGTCAGGAGGACGATGAGCATTCTAAGAAATATGTCCTGTAAAGGTAATCGCAGCCTCAAGCCTCATCAACCGGGAATGGCTAAAACAGGGGAGGTGCAGCAAGGTTAGGTGGGTCAAGCCCAAGCAGGACGAGATATACTCCTGTCTAGATGTCCCTTTTATTTCGGCTGTGTGGGCGGTTGGATATGCGCACCAACTGCGGGGTTATCTTGTTCGGGACTGTTCAGTAAGGAATGGTTCCGGCCTTGTGTTGCAGGGGAGTTAGGGTGGCTCCTCGGTACAGTGATCTAGGCCACGTACTGTGACGGACGGTACCCCAGTAGCCCTGCCATTGTATGAGATCCAATTTCCAACAAGCGCCGTACGTTTTGATTGTGCCCAACTAAGTTGGAATGTGAGATGTAAGCATTTCATCTATTTCTTTATTTTACTTGAAAACCGTAGACACTATTATAATATCACTGGATTTCCTATAAAATGTTTTGGTTAGCGTAAGGTAAAAACTTACCCGTATTTATTTGTAGGGAGTCTTACGTGATACCTTTATTTTTAAAAGTTTTCAAAATTACAAAATTTAAACCGTTTACTCATGCCAGACCCATGTCTGACCCGGAGTTTATATTTGTTTTTTTTCATAAACTCTTGGGTACTCAAATTTTTATGAGTAGCCAAGTGATAGGTTTGGATTTTGATTCTGGAGGAGCTTGGAGAAGGAATTTCCAGATGTATGTAGATATCTATCTTGTTCCGCTGTGTAGTTGATTTATGCTGTATCTCTGATGTATATAGTGACAGATGTATGTATGATTGTCATGTGTATTGATATTGTATAACTCTGATATATGAAATCTATGTAATAGATATGTGATATATTATATTTTGTTCCGTTCCACTGTGAGATTCTGATGTTTTGTTCTTTCTTTTCTATTCTTTTCTATTTCTATCCCTTTCTTTCTTAATGATGATACGTCTTTCTGGTAATAGAAGGGCGGGTCGTCACACTTGGTATCAGAGCGCTAGGTTGAGTGAATACCTAGGCACTTGAGTGATTTCTTTCTTGAGAGAGCGTATTTGTAATTTTGATATATATATTTATTTATTTCTACCTATTTATTGGGTTACCTGTTCGGGTTTTCCGATATAGGTTATAAAGGTAGATAGGGTGGTGGTGTGTGTAACACGACTACCGATGGTTGGAGTTTTGAATATTTGTAGTTGGAGTGTATCTGTCGAGACTATAGACCTATTACCGTCTCGAGTGAGCTTTGGGTGGTGTGAGGATTTCATTGTTGGAGTGTAATTTTGGATGAGCTTGAGTTTGGATCTGTCGGATGGACCGGAACAAGTCATGATATCTTGATATCTCAGGGTGCAGTAGCTGCGTAATGAGACACAGTGATTTTGGGTGTCTCCGAAGATGTTTCTTTGGAACAAGTTAAGGAAGTATGTCTGTTTCGGAGTTGTGGCTAAATTCAGTAGGGTGTTTCTGTTTGATTCGAGATCCGAGTTTCTCGAAGAGCATTGAATAGAAGTCTTTGGGCATCGAGGTTAGCCATATAGCTCGAAGTGTTCTTTGTGCTGTCGAGAAGGTTTATTGATTAGCAGTTTTCTTGAGGTGACTTCAGAAGTAGCAGAGTGGATTCATTTCTTCGATGGATTGGCCCGAACAGTATATGGCTGTTCTGAATTGTGAAGGGAGAACAGTTTCGTTGCAAACTTATTTGGGTAGAATTGCCAGAGTGTTGTGCGATAATTCTGGAATTCATTTGTGTAATCTTTTACATGGAGTTGAGACTTTTCAAGAGAAGATTTAAGTTATTGATGTGAACCAAGTTTTTCCTGATGTATTCAAGAAGTTAATTGTTTGTCTTCCCATCGAGAGATAGAGTTGCGTGATGATTTGATTCCAAGAGTAGTGCAGGTGATTTGGCTTAATAGGAAAAAGGTTCCGAGAGAGAAAGAAGAGTTAGTTGGGCAAATCAGGATCTTCTGGGGAAGGAGTTGATCAAGCCTAGTTTTCTTGTTAGGGTTCTGTGACAGTGTTGTCGCTAAATCGGATAGATCGATAAGGGTCTGAATAAGTTTGTTTTGGTATATTCTAAGTGTGAAGAAGAGCTCAAGCAGTATTTGAAAATAGTGTTGGAGACACCGAGGAGGCATGTTTTGAAGGCGAGTTCTCTAAGTGCCATTTTTTTTGAAATCGGAAGTTATATCGTGGGGCACATTATTTCGGTGAAGGTATCTCTGTAGATCCAGCGAAGGTGGAACCTATTCTAGAATGGAAGCAACCGAAGTAACCGATGGAAGTTTATAATTTTCTGGTTTAGCTGGCTTCTACAGGAAATTTATCAAGAACTATTTCAAGATTTCTTCACATCTGACTAAGTTAACAAGGGAAGGAGTTAAGTGGGATATTCCATGTGAAGAAGCTTTCTAAGAATTGAAGACGAGGCTAACCAGTGCTCTAGTGATTGTTATTCCGGAAGGGAAGGGCAGATTTGGAATTTATACGGATGCTTGTATAATTGGTTTGGGAGCAGTGTTGATGCAAGGTAGAAGAGTATTTGCGTATGCGAGTTGGCAATCGAAGCAGCATGAAGGGAACTACGCTATGCAAGACCTTGAGTCGTAGCCATTATGTTTGTTTTGAAGATTTGGAGGCACTGTCTGTTGGGAGAGAAGTTGGGTTATTCGCGGATCACAAACCATTGAAATATCTTTTCTCTCAAAAGGATGTTAATCTGAGGCAGCTGCAGTGATGAGTCGAGTTTCTGGCCTCATATGATATGGATATTATGTATACCCCAGGATAAGCGGATGTTGTGGCTAATGTTCTTAGCAGGAGTGTAGTTTTGTTTCTTTTGGAAGTTGTTCCTTCTCTCCAGGGTAGAATCATAAGTAAACAAATGGAGGATAGGTCTTTTGAGGAATTGATTCTTGAACTAAGGATGGACGGTGTTCAGATTTTAAGGTAGATGATCAAGGCGCTTAAAGGATTAGTGTTCGTTTGTGTGCTTGATATAGATGAATCGAGGCAATAAGTTTTAGCTGAATGTCATCACTCCAGACAAAATATTCACCCGGAATCTTTAAGATGTATAAAGATATGAGAAGAATTTCTGGAGACCGAGCATGAAGAGGGTCGTAGCTGCTTTCGTTTATAGCTGTACTTTCTATCAGCAAGTTAAGGTGATCAATAGAAGTTGTCCAAGATTATTGCAATCTTTATAAATCTCAGATGGAAGTGGGCGATGATTTCGATGGATTTCGTCGACGGTTTGCCAAAAACCAAGAAGAGAAACGGTGGAATATGGATTATTGTGGATCGATTAACTAAGAGTACTCATTCTATACCAGTTAAGGTAACTCGGACTACGGTTTCTGGCCAAAATTTTCTTAAGCGAAATAGTAAGATTGCATGGTGTTCCTGTTAGCATAATAAGTGATCATGACCCTATTTTTCACCAGCAAATTTCTGGAAGATTTTGCAATTGACTTTGGGAACGAGTTTGAAATCTACTACAGCCTATCATCCTCAAACGGATGAACGGAGAGACTGAATCGTATTCTAGAGGAATGCGGCAAGCTTGAGTTTTGGATTTTGGTGAATTGTGGAAAGACTATCTTGTGTTTGGACCAGTTTTGATTTGTGAAGTTTCTGCTAAGGTTGGGCTTGTCAAGGGAAAGGATGAGAGCTGCTCAAGCCGTTAGAAGAAGTACGCAGAAAAGAGAAGGAGACAATTGGAATTTGATATTGGAAATTTTGTTTTGACCAAAGTTTCCCGATTAAAAAGGAACTATTAGATTCGGAAGGCGGGAAAACTTGACCTGAGGTATATTGGACCATTTCGGATATTGTCAAGGATTGGAACTGTAGCTTGCAGAGTTGAATTGCCAGAATGAATGTCTGGAATTCATAATGTACTCTGTGTGTCCCATCTAGGAATTTATTCTTGATTCATTATTATTTATAGAATCAGTAGTTCAAGAAGATTTGGAAGTTAAGCCGAATGTGACTGTGGACAGAAATTCAGTTCGGATTGTTAGTTAAGATGAGAGGCAACTCAGGAGTATAGTAGTGTAGCTTATCATAGTGTAGTGGAGCGAGGATTCCGGAGATTTCACCTGAAAACTCTGGATAGTTTAAGAAAGCTTATCTGGATTTGAGTCCGGATAGCTAGCGATGTTTGTTAGGATAGATTGTTGGTTGTTTGTTAATATATGAATGATATGTATGTTTGAATGGTTGATATGACAACTTTTAAATTATATTTGTTTTAAATTTCAGGGACGAAATTCTTTTAAGGGGAGAGGAACGTAACGACCCTGGATTTTGGCTCTATTTATTTTAATATATATTCAAATCAATTTAAATAAAAATGCAAACTTATCCATTTGAAACGGATATGATTTTGAAATAATTGCCATTGTTTATATAAATGGTATTTTTAAAAAGGAAATTGATTTGAAAATTTAAGTAAATTATCTCAATAATATTCATAATAAAATTTGTCTTTTATGATTGAATTAAAATACTTTACTTTGTTTATATTTGGTAAGTATACATATGAATGATAATGTTTGAAATAGAATCAAAGTTAATCAATATAAAATATAAATGTGAAATATAAGTCAAACTTATGCATATAATTTAAATAAAATACAAATGGAAATAAATATAAAATAAGTATAAATGTAAATAAATCTTATTGTACACAATTTAAAGATTGATAGTTGAAAATATAAAATACAAATAGAAGTAAATATAAAATATAAGTCACCATATTGAATATGAATACTAATAGTCAAAGTTAAAATACAAATAGAAAAAAATATAAGGATTAAGTACTAATGTATACTTGAAACATCGGTTTAAATTTGCAGGACCAAAGATATAAAGTATAAACCTGACTAAACATGTACATGAATCATTTAAGCTAACAACAGAACAAATATTTATAAATATAAAAGATCAATTGTTGTCTGTAAGTACAAACTAGAAGCTGTCAAAACAAATATTTTTAAACAGATGTCTTCATAAGCCAAATCTATCTGCAAATATGAAACAAAGTAACACAAGCCATATAACCTACCTGCAAGTATATACCTTTACATAAATATCTATGGACAGCAAATATTTTAATAAGTATGCAAACTAATTAAGATACAAAACAAATATGAACAAATGAATAGCTTCATGTACAAGCCATGTTGGCCTGCAAAATGATAAGTAACAAACCAATATCCTTATGCATAGTACAACACAATTATATACGAATATCTATGAGCAGCTAAACATAATAAGTATGTAAACCTATTTGGTAAACAAATCATTTAATGCTAATATCTCAGCCTACATTTTGTCAATTCAGAAATAGTGCAAATCTTATGTAAAAAATCTGGTCAAAGCATACATACCCTTGCTCTTATATATATATGCACCTTTCTTTCAGTTCGATCAGGATATAGTAATACCTGAAAAACAAAAACAAGAAAAAGAGAAACAAATTCAAATTTAAAAAAAGGCAGATTCATGAACAAGCTCCAAGCAGTTTTCAACTACAGGTTAAAAAGGAAAACAAGAAATTATTCTCTGTTCTACAGAAATTGCAGGTGAGTAAACTTAACTTTTCAAGCTTAAGTTAATTAAAATCGGTAAGATAATTCATGGGATTTATATATGTATTGTATGTGCTTTATTTTGATATGTATCTGAGATTTCATACAAGCTGTACTTGGAATATTGAAGATGTTGTTTCTCTGCTATGTGTTACAGGGTTGAAAACAATTAAACTTTGAATTGTTTATATTTGATTATGGTAAGTTTTAAATTTGTTTTTCAACAAAACTTGTTGCTTGAACTTCAATCAGAATTTTTAAAACCTGTTTCAAACATATTAGTAACTTATACTTCTGGGAAAAACTGCTTACAGTCAATCAAGGAAAACATTGGTAAATTCGATCATATGAAAAGCTAATTCAAATTTATATCTTGAATTATGACTAAAAGTTATGATTTTTAAAATTTGAATGAGGATTTTTAGCTCAGTATTTCAAGAGCAATTCGATGTTGAATAAAAATTGAATTTTTATCAAATTCTCGAATTTGATTCAATATTAAATGCTGAAATTCAAATCGAGGCAGGTATGAATGTTTGTGATCTCAAGAAAAATATTCATTGATTTTTCCATTGCATAGGATTTGGATACGGGATCAACATAGGGTTTTACTTCGTATTTGTGTTCATGGCAGTAAAATGTGGAATTCGACACCTACACGCGATCGAGTGATTCGAAGCTTGGGTGGAGGATTGCTGTGGATGTTGACGAGGTGTGGTCGAGTTTTCATCACCTCCGGTGGACCGTGCTTTGGTGGCGAGGTGTTTTGATTCAGAGAGGATGTTCGTGTCTTTTCGTTCGAACTGCATATTTTCGAACTCAAATTTTGGGAGGTATTTCGACTTTAGTTTTCTTGTGTTTGTGTAAATTGGGATTTGCTCGAAGCCTTGGAAGTTCGCCGGAGCCACGTGCGACGCCGTACACACGTACGGCACGGTGGCGTATCAGTGTTTGAAGGGAGCACAGTCATGAGTCATTCTCGAGAATATTGGATGTTTGCTTCGGTTTTTTTTTGAGTTTGTGTTCGAGAAATCTTCTGATGCTTTATCTTTTAATTAAGTTTAAAATGAAAACTTGCTGTAAAAAAAAAAAAGAAGATGAAGTTCGCGTACCTGGGTTGGTGACTCGGGTGAAGGGGGCGAACTACTCGAAGTAGCGCTTGAGTTTTACAGAGGAGATCTCGGGTTCTTTGTTATCTGAGTGTAAGGTTGTATAAAAGTTATTAGAGAATAAAGGTTTCAGGAAATTATCACAGTAAACTGAATAAAGGTTTAAAATTTAAGTTAAACTTAATTCAAGTATTAATTATCCTAGTAAGGTTTAACAATAGTTTAACTCGTGGTTAATTATTTAAATTAACTAATTACTTTTGTTAAAGCTTAACTACGTTTTTAAAATCTTGTTAATATTAAGTAATAAATTAAGTAGATTAACAAATAATGTTGCAGTTAGTAATATAATTGATATCAAATTTTAAGAAGACTTAAATGTTAATTAAGTGAATAATCAATATTAATTAAATTGGATTCAGAAGTAATTAAGAATAATTACTTTTAATTGTAATTAGTAGTGTATTATAAGAAATAAGTGAAATTGTAATTAACCACTTAATTAATTAATGAACGATTAACAGTTAATTAATCAAGTAATTTAATTAAGAATTAAGGAAGTAATTAGCAGTAAATAAATAGGTAATCCGTTTTACTTAGATAGTTAATTATGATTAAGAAATAATTACTCAAGTAAATAAAGTTAGATAACTTGATTAAGAAAGTAATTAATTAAATAGTGTGAATAAAGTAATTAAGTAATTAAGCAATTAAGACATAAATATTAATTAAGAAATGATTTATTGACTAAATAATTTGAAAGGAAATAAGTGATTAAATAGGGTTAAGAGATTAGCTCTCAAGTAATTAAATTAATCACAATAAGAATTTAAAATGATTGCTTGTGGACGTTGTATATGTAGAATATTTGTTTATGATGTTTATTGTTGATATTCTGTGATGCTCACTGATATGCTTTAATATATCCATGGAAATTGTGTATGATTTATCTTTGGTAAATGTTATATGAATTCTATCATTGAATTAAACTGTTTAAGTTAATTAGACAACTTGTCCTTTAAAATGGCGTTTGGATTTCGATGAGACCGGGATCGGGTGTCAATTTGATATTCCGAAAACCACATCGATCCAAATTAAACGTTAGGCTGTGAATTCTCCAGTGAAGATCGAGATGGTATTTTCAGAATGCAAGGGTTATCGTCGTTGACTCTGAGGGTGATTCCAAAATGAGTGTAACGAGATAATGCCTTCGGTTTCGTTCGAACCCGGAACGAACTTGTATGGATTGAATGCTTTCAACACATCGTCAGGAGGACGATGAGCATTCTAAGAAATATGTCCTGTAAAGGTAATCGCAGCCTCAAGCCTCATCAACCGGGAATGGCTAAAACAGGGGAGGTGGAGCAAGGTTAGGTGGGTCATGCCCAAGCAGGACGATATATATCCCTGTCTAGATGTCCCTTTTATTTCGGCTGTGTGGGCAGTTGGATATGCGCACCAACTACGGGGTTATCTTGTTCGGGACTGTTCAGTAAGGAATGGTTCCGGCCTTGTGTTGCAGGGGAGTTAGGGTGGCTCCTCGGTACAGTGATCTAGGCCACGTACTGTGACGGACGGTACCCCAGTAGCCCTGCCATTGTATGAGATCCAATTTCCAACAAGCGCCGTACGTTTTGATTGTGCCCAACTATGTTGGAATGTGAGATGTAAGCATTTCAGCTATTTCTGTATTTTACTTGAAAACCCTAGACACTATTATAATATCACTGGATTTCCTATAAAATGTTTTGGTTAGCGTAAGGTAAAAACTTACCCGTATTTATTTGTGGGGAGTCTTACGTGATACCTTTATTTTTAAAAGTTTTCAAAATTAAACAATTTAAACCGTTTACTCATACCAGACCCATGTCTGACCCGGAGTTTATATTTTATTTTTTTTCATAAACTCTTGGGTACTCAAATTTTTATGAGTAGCCAAGTGATGGGTTTGGATTTTGATTCTGAAGGAGCTTGGAGCAGGAATTTCCAGACGTATGTAGATATCTATCTTGTTCCGCTGTGTAGTTGATTTATGCTGTATCTCTGATGTATATAGTGACAGATGTATGTATGATTGTCATGTGTATTGATATTGTATAACTCTGATATATGAAATCTATGTAATAGATATGCGATATATTATTTTTGTTCCGTTCCGCTGTGAGATTATGATATTTTGTTCTTTCTTTTCTATTCTTTTCTATTTCCATCTCTTTCTTTCTTAATGATAATACGTCTTTCTGGTAGTAGAAGGGCGGGTCGTCACAAAAATCTTCGATGCAGATATTCTTCTACTCGGATATCTAGTTTCATTTAACAGCAACACCCCAAGTCAAGTCATCATCATCAAATACAATCTCACTTTCAGCATCGGATGCATCATTCATATTTCTCGTTAATCGTTCGTTACAATCATGAATATACTTCAAGGATCAATGATATCATGGAAGTTGTATTATACCTTCTTTTTAATGCTCCATAATATGATGAATACTAATTTTTATACAGATTGGATTATAAAAAAATGTAAAAGTAATAAAAATAATAATATAACGAAAAGGCGCGTTATTTCTGCGCCGTGCGCCATTTGCCGCGCCTTTTCATGTGCGTCGTGTCACAAGGAAGAAAGGTGCAAACGCGGCACCACGCCGTGTGGTATGACGCGCCTTTCATAACTATGCATACACAAAGAAGATAAAATAAGCTCTTATACACCAAAAATTACTTTGCATATACCATCTATTTTACAAAACTATTTTTTTTTTACCTTCATCATCTTCCCTCTTTAAAACTTAAAACTCATTTATACAAAATTAAAAATGATGCAAAATTAAGTTTAAAATTTAACAAAATGAACTTTAATTTTTAGCATTAATATTGTAACTTCTTTATTTTTTTTTTAAGTACTTAGTTTCATCAAAATCAACTATAATTATAGAAAAACATATAAATACTTTTAATCTAGAGAAGTTAGTTGTGAAGGTTGTCATAAATAATGTTTTATGTTTTATTAATCTTATCAAAAATTCATAGGTTTGATCCAATATCATTAATTTTAATTGTTTAATTTGATGAGTTATAAGCTAATAAATGCAATTTAGAAGTAGGGTAACCTAGTTATATATTTTCTGAGCAAAATACTGGTGTATGTTAGGTGATTTTTGGTGTATGAATAAAATTTGCTAATAGAATATTTCCCGTAAATTGGCCTTCAAATCCGTTTTTCATTTTCATTTCGTTCATTGGCAAATTTTCAAATTTGGGTTCCATTTTGAAAATTTCGTTTAATCTTATGTTTACGAATTCTGGTTCTTTTTCTTATATACGTATACATATTTATTTAAATAAAAGGAATACTAAACATATTTTAATTTTAACTAAAACGCTGATTTTTATTATCGGTTCCTCTAAGGGCATCTCCAATCGATTACGGGCTGAATATTCAGCGGGCTGAATATTCAACCCGTATTTGCGTAGAAATGCCCAATGGCCAGACGCCCATTTAATGGGCGCTGACCCTTAGGCGCCCATTTTATGGGCGCCTGAGGCAAGGCGCCCATAAAATGGGCACCGCCCCCTCTCCTCCCTCATTCCTCTTCACTTTTCATTTTGAAATTTTTTTGAAAATTAGAAAATTTATTCAAAATGCCGCCGCGTCCAACCAAAATCGCCCGAAAAACGGTTCATAAACATCCAGAGGAGCAAGCAGGACCATTACACGTTCCGCCACCGCCTGGAGTTTCACCAGACGATCTACGTATTCTACATGAGCTGCCAGATGGTTATCGGCATAGAGCCGAAACCGCATTGACGACCATCGAAAGTATTCAGCAGAATAATAATTATTTTGTTTTTAAGCAGGACGCCGCAAAAAAACATGGTTTGAGTGGGCATCAAAAGATGACTGCAGCTTTGAGAATGTTAGCATACGGTACACCCGCCGATGCCCTAGACGATGCATATCGTATTGCAGAGAGTACGGTATTGGAAAACCTAGATCACTTCTGCCAATCAGTTGTGGACATTTATGGGACGGAATATCTTCGATCTCCAAACAAGGCATGTAACTCGCTTGCGTGAAATGCATGAAAGCAAGGGCTGGCTTGGAATGCTTGGAAGTCTAGATTGTATGCATTGGGAGTGGAAGAACTGTCCAAAAGCTTTTCACGGAGCATATAACGGCAAGGAAAAAAAACCAACAATCATCTTAGAAGCAGTTGCCTCTCATGATTTGTGGATCTGACATGCTTTCTTTGGAATGCCAGGTTCTCTTAATGACTTAAACGCTGTCGAACGATCTCATTTGTTCAATGATTTGGCGCAAGGTAAGTCAACTCCCGTATCATTTACTCTTGGTCAGAACACATATGACCATGGATACTATTTAGGAGATGGAATATATCCCAAATGGAGTACGATTGTGAAGACATTTGCAAACCCAATGACGGCAAAACAGAAACAATTTGCTGCGATGCAGGAAGGACAAAGGAAGGACGTAGAAAGGGCGTTTGGGGTCCTTCAAGCAAGATTTGCAATGGTAAGCAATCCATGTAGATTATGGAAAAGATCAAAAATGGCTACAATTATGTTCTGTTGTATAATTCTCCATAACATGATCATTGAAGATGAACGCGGTATGGATTATCCTGATTTCGAGTATGAGGGGGCAAGACAACCGCCCGAATTGTTTCGCACAACCACGTTACGAAATGAAGAACAGTACGCAATTCATAACGATCATCATGAGGTATATCGTAATGCAGCTATTCATAATAGACTCCAAAGGGATTTAATGGAGCATATTTGGAATTCTCATGGAAATCAGTAGTTGAAGATGGTGGATCTTTGTTTAATTACATATGTTTGCCTTTTTTATTTCTATAACGAAGCGTGTAATGCTTCAATTATTATGTTTGTAATGTCATTTATGTTTGATGAAGTAAATCTATTACGGGCATATACACAATGCATCGAAAAAATGATAAACCATTAAATATTGTTAAACCGAAAATAACACTTGATTACCTAAATGAACTGAAGGTACATGGAAATGTAAACTGCAATAACTAGAAATATCAAATTAATACGTCAACTACATATGTTTTGTTCCAGATCTACTCTCAACAATGCGTTGTTTGTACTCCATCCAATATTGCAATGTAATTGGATCCATTCCGGTGACATCCTTTTCCATTACTATGGTCTCTTGGCGTTGCCGCTCTAGCTCAAAACGACCCTTCTCAATCTCAGTCAATTCTTTTAACACGGCAAGCTTTTCTGCACTTCCTTTTTGACGTTCTGCATTTTCTCTCGCATGTTTTTCATGCATTAGGGCTAAACGAGAATCGATTTGAGATTGAACAGCAATTTTCTTCTTAGCTGCTCGTTGACCCATCGGTCTAGCGTCCTCATCAAATGCGGGAACTACTTCTTCGTCTTCGATATCTTGGCATTCATTTGAGGCCATATGAGAAGAATTGTCTGGGCTAGAATTGTAAGTAGATCTACTTGCTTTTTTCTTCCCCTTTGACTTCGTCTGCACATCTCTTAAGCCTTTTGCGGTGTTTGAGTTCCATTTTTGTTGACTAACAAGCAAGTCATAGTAGTTTGCAAACTGATAGTAGTGGGGTTTCTTTGTACCATTTTCTCTTGGAAATAATTTCAAGAACTGATCGTTCGCCATTCTCTTCTACAAAAACAGAAAAACAAAATCAAATATTAACAAAGTGATTAGAAATGAATGTAAATTAAAAATGTGATTTTACAAAACGCTACCAATTCAGCTTCGCCACCCATTCCACTTGGATTTGCCGTTCTTATTTTGTGGATCTGCGACTCGTAGAATTGTGTTTGTCGATTAATCTTCCCAAAACGACCCGTGATTGCAGACATTGATCTCGTCTTTTCAACATGTTTTTTATTGTACGCACTCATGACTTTTGCCCAAAACGCCTCTCCACTTTGGTCGTTCCCCTTTACCGAGTCGTTAGAAAAATGACAATAAATATAATACAAATCCTTATCTTCATCGCCAGACCATGGAGCAGAAGAATGGAACGATAGAGGGGGGGGGGGGGGCGGTTTGGGGAATTCCATTTTGAAAGGGTTGAGAATCTAAATCCCAGCTATCCATATTCATCGCTTCGGTATATGATTGAAACGGATGAGACATACTTTCAATATTAAGGAATTGAGAATAAAATTGTAATAGAAGAAGAGATGTGTGTATTACAATCTGGATAACATTGTGATATATGTAGTGAAATCATAAATATGACCGTTTATAGCCGTTGTAATTTGAAATATAACCGTTTATAGCCGTTAGGGGGGAAATATGGCTGGGAGGGGAGGAATTTTTGGGGGAGGGGTTGGGCGCCCATTTAATGGGCGCCCAAGCCCTGACGTCCATTTTATGGGCGCCCAAGCCCCGTTCAGGATCCTGAACCAGATCCTGAACGTTAAGCTTAATATTACCGTTGAATTGAACGACTGGAAATTTTTTTGGGGCAAATTCAGCAAGTATTTGAACGATTGGAGATGCCCTAACAAAACTATTAAATGAAGTACAACTAAAAAATAACAATAATGTTATATATTAGCAATCTAGTCCCAGAGTCGAGCCCAGCCCAAAAAAACCTAAACAAGAAAATACGTATGTTTCAACTCTTCTTCCCCTCTTCTTCATTTCCAAGATTTTACCTAGAAATTAAATTCGCAGAGAGGGAAAAAAAAAACTGATGACGATGTTTGCGAATCCCTTATAAACTACTAAAAGCTATGCTTGCTGTGATGATTTGAGGAAAAAATTGTTTCAATCCGCTTGAATTCATTGCTCCTATTTAAAATAGGTGAAAATTTACGTTTTCTTCTTAATATGTTCTTTTGCTTCGCTGTTTCCTCTTTATTTTTGCTCGAAAATCAATTTTGTTTGCTTGTTTTATTCCAATTTGAAACCGTGCCTAGTTTTAGCTTTGTTTTTGTTGTGCGATATCTTTTTTTTTTTAATAAAAAATGCTCAGTTTATCTCCATCTAGACAATTAACCTTTAGGCCAAGCTGCGCCTAGCGTTCGTCTACAATTCTAGAACATTGGATGAAGTACCTTTGGTAAGATGTCATTCATATGAAAATGCACTATATTTGATTCTTGTTTGAGGTATATGAAAACAATTTATAACCGCTTCATTAAATTGGAGGTATTATTTTTGAAATAATTATCAGATTTGGTGATAATGATAAAATACAGCTATCTTTTTGATAGTTCAACATTGGATGATGTACCTTTGGTAAGATGTCATCTATATGAAAATGCACTATCTTTGATTCTTGTTTGAGCTATATGAAAATAATTTATAACCGCTTCATTAAATTGGAGGTATTATTTTTGGAATAATCATCAGATTTGGTGATAATGATAAAATACAGCTATCTTTCTGATAGTTCGCCATTCATTGCTGCAGGGCTTATTTCGTCTTTCCTTTTTTACTTCTCTAGTTTATAATTTGGAGGAGGCATTTTTGAGAAGTGTGGCTATTTCTAGCTTCATAAAATGCAAAGTACTGGAGGCTTTAGCATGGATCCTGATTTACTAGCTTGTCGTAAAAAAGTGCGAGGACTCATGTAAGTTCTTTTAATACTAAATTCTGGACTGATTTTTGAGTCAGCCATTCTGCATTGGTAAGTAGTTAGTGACCATATAATAGTGCACACAAGTACGCATTGTAATCTCATATTATTACTTGCCAATGCATTTTTTTTGACTTTCCTGTTAAAAAAGAGCTTTTTCCTCGAGAATAAGAATATCCATCTGAATTTATAATGTGGTAACTAATCTTGGTTGTCATGTACTCTCTTAAATCAATGCCTTTGATTTGATTTTGTAAACAAATGCATATAAGCTTAAATTGAATATAGTTATCTTTAATACTAACCAAGGCTGTAAAACTCGCTAGTCGATAAGCATAGACTAGGGATTAACCGCCTAGGCGGGGATTAGTCGAGGATTAATCGAAGCTGGACATTTTTGATAAACTCATGTATTTTGGATAAAATTATAGTATTATGTTTAGTACTAACTGATCCATAATGTGATATCGTGGATTTGGAAGCAACCGTGAAGACAAAATTGCTTGAAACAATCGTTTTGATGCTTATAAGAGGCATCAAGCTTAAGTTGGTGCATAAATGGTGCATATAACATGTTATATGCTTAGATAATTTAGCAAGTCTTATTTAGGCGGATTAAACAAATACCTAAACAGTAAGGCTAGCCTAGCGTCTAGGCGGGGGAGCCTAGAATGATTTTTACAACATAGCTACTAACAAAAGGGATTGATGATAAGATTCACCGGTGGCACATAGTTCAACTACCATCAAAGATGCATAAGTACACTTTAATTTTTGCAAAGTCTATCGTATATCCACGTCATGTGTGCCATATGCTTTGAAGCAAGTAAGAGCACATGAAAACATGAAAATGTGATAAAGGTGCATTACTTACATACATATATTATGATGTTTCTTTGATGTATGCATAGGTTTAGTTGAAATAGTTGTTGCTATTAACAAGGTTTAAAAATCTATTTTCCGTTTCGGTCATCTAGGAATTCTAAAATTTCAGTTTCATTTAATTTTTTTAGAAATTCCGTTTTAATTTTGGTTTGCGAATTTCAATATTTTTTTATAAATACGCTAATAAATATGTAATATGTTTTTCTTTGGAATATTACCCATCATGTATGTTTTTTTTGCATCTTTGATGTCTTTAATTGCGGTTTTGATTGAATGTTGATAACCATCTCCTCGTGCTTGGAATCTATCCTTCCAGTTGTACCAAGCTTTCAATTTTGGATTTCAGGCAAATTCTCGGACTGACATCTTGGTCTGTATCTCGGGTTGAAAATTTATGATCTCGAGTAAGATGAGCATCAAACAATTAAAAAAAGCCATGTTTAAATTTTTCTCTCGCTTTAGCGTAAAAAGATGATCTCGGGCGAGATGAATGAGATTTAAAACTTATATCTCAAAATTGTGATATACTCTCAAGGATATAAAATGACAGGTGCATTTTATTTCATCGGATCATACACCTAAACATTATCTCTCTTCACTCATGTAACTTTCTTTACTTGCTCGAAATACATGTTAAACATCGTAATTATCTTCATTTTCATCACTTCTAGCGTTTGAGTTTTGCTGTTTGGGCATGCGCATCAATTCTTTTTTGCATACGTTGTTTATCAAACTTCCCTTGACTTTGTTTGTTTTTATTTTTAATTAGAGTCTCCTATGCAAGTTTTCTAACTTATTTAGGAATGCTCGGACAAGGTGCACTTGTTTGTTTTTATTTTTAATTAGAGTCTCCTATGCAAGTTTTTACTGCACTTATTTTTTATTGACACCGACTATCTTGCGGTAATTCCAACTGATATCACGATTTGTAAGCACCTGAAATCATAAATAACTATATATTACATAATACAAATTATATAAAATATTTTTTGAACTTAATTTTAACCAAGAGGTGGAGCCTTGGCGCAACAGTTAGGCCATCCGCATGATGATCTGAGCGTCCAGGTTCGAGTCCGGAAACAGACTATTCGCAATGCGAGAGAAAAATTGCGTACATTATTGACCTTCGCAGAGCCCGCTACCGTGTGGGAGCTTGTGCGCTGGGCTCCATCTTTTCTTAATTTTTACCAAAATCATTAACCTGATTATGTATATATTAAATAAACAAAATTTATATAAAGTTTTACCCAATTTTACATAAACATTTTATAATCCAGCCCATAATTTAAATTAATCACATTATTAACCAGCCCAATTTAAAAACCCAATACAAAATCCCCATAACCATCAATTTCATTCTATTGATCATGCCCTAATCCTTATCTTATAAAAACAAGTTAAAAAATCACGCAGTACCTTGATCTTCGTCCTCTGATGAACGCTAGGTTGAGATCGACTACTGTGTCCGCTCAGTTTCAATTTTCAACCTGCTACACAAAATCAACAAAGCAAAATTCTTCAAATAATGTAAACTTTTGTTTTTTGTGAATTGTTTCGGTGTTCCTAAGATTTTTATAGTCGATATATGATTATCGTATAAATTTGTTGTTTGAAACAAGATTTTTATTTATTTATGAAAAGTAAAGTTGAATAGATCGAGGTAAATGTAAAGTGTAAAGGTTCTTGTTCATTTGTTTGAGATAAATTTTACAGTTATTCATTTATTTATTTCTTTAGATCCGAAAATAAGATTTTCTACATATTCCGATCAAGTCCAAACCAGAACGGAATTGCTGGGACCGGAGTTTGTGCCTTTCTATTAAGCACACGTTCAAATTTTGCCAAATCCAATTATCATTTTTTACGAGCTTTACGGCACGTGCTTCGCACGTGATGACATCATTTATTATTTTATAACATTTAATATTTGTTAGATCATATTTTTAAGTGATGAGATTTGATAATATTTATAGAGAGATGTTTTAAATT
Organism: Allium cepa; assembly: GCA_030765085.1. Classification (NCBI taxonomy): domain Eukaryota; kingdom Viridiplantae; phylum Streptophyta; class Magnoliopsida; order Asparagales; family Amaryllidaceae; genus Allium; species Allium cepa. Next base: position 103,765,133 of record CM060940.1, read on the forward strand.
TGTAAATAAAGTTTATTTATTAGATCTTATTTTTTGGTGATGTGAATTGGTAATGTTTTAGTGATGTGATAGTTTGAATTTTTATTTTTTGCAACATCTAATTTTCATTTATATTAGTAAGTAATAGATAACAAATTTGTAAAGTAAGTTTTTTTATTAGATCCTATTTTTAAGCGATATTGAGATTTGTTAATATCTATAGAGGGACGTTTTGAATTCGTAAAGAAAATTTATTTGTTAGATCATATTTTTAAGTGATATTAAGAGTTGATAATATTTGTAGAGAGACATTTTGAAATTGTAAAAAAAATCATAATTGCTAGATCATATTCTTTAAGTGATATTAAGAATTGATAATACAAGGGCATTTTTGATAGTTTACGACACCAAAGATATCACAACTATTATTAAAGATGTTTAACTATTAGAAAATAGTTATCATATCCGAGAGTATTAAACTATGTAGCCTGAAATAAAGACAATATTGTTGAGCACAATACCTCTTTGGTGCAAAAATATCATAACCCTAAGATCAAACAAATGGAGCACGTTACAGAACAACAAGAAAATTTACTCATATGACATTTGCTATTCTGTTTTCTTCGGTAGCATAACTACATCTCTACTATTAATAAAGAGAACTCAATGAATATGATTTCTACGGTGTCTTTTCGATATTTCAAAAATACTCTTCACCCATTAACGGAATCTCATCATCTGTTTGCAATCTCAACTGCCATCTCTTTTCGACTACCCATCAACGGAATTCCCCTATTAATTTGCAACCAACAAAACTGTTTGAATCAAAAGAGTTGTGACCACCAAAGTTTTTACACTTACAGTACACATCTGTCCACTAAATTTATATTAAATAAAAATGAAATATTTCTATAGATGCACGCACGTGCGATTTAAACTAGTGTCACATAAAGTAAACTGATATTGATTGACATCAAATGCAATCATGTCTAGCCAAAACATTTGAATATGAAATTAATATATCTCTATCATTAATGGAATGAATTTTAAAATTTCAACCGTCGTCATTTTAATCATCTTATTGGTTACATGAATACCATTTTGATTTTTCTAGTGAGAGAAGGGAGAAGAGGAAAGAGAGGATAAGGAAGTGGATAAAGTGGGTTTTAAATGTCATAAAGAAATTCATTTGGTTCAAACTAAAAACAGTTGATGGGTGTGTGTGTACTACATGCATATCATGCATGCTGATATGCTAGTAGTACATAAAACCAACATACCATGTCACTGGCTTGTTACTGCATGTATGACAAATATGTGATACCAAAAGCCATTACATGTTGCCTGAGTGATATAGAATTACCCATCTATGTTTTGGTATCAATCTTAAAATTGACCCATGCTTCTATCCTTTATTTTATGATGTTAAATCTATTTATCGTTGATGTTTTTAAATTTGATAATTTGTATTTCCAGCTATCAAAGTATCATGAATGGCAGATTTTCTAATCAAAATCCGAACACCGATGGTTGGAAACCTAGGGCTGGAGACATCACAAAGAAATTGGAGGAGCTCGTGTTTAAAGAAGCCGCCTCCAAGGTTCATTCTTATGGCATATGCCTTTTTAACAAATGCAAATGTGCATTGCTATTTAATGGTTCCATTATATACATCAATGTACTCTGAAGATTAGTTATTTTCAGCTGCAAGGATTACGGTTTCAATGATAACTTTGTTATCTAAAGAAAACAAAATCCTAGTTGATGATTTTTGTTTAACAAACGAACTTACTTTTCATCTCAAACCCAAGTAGTTTTGTTATAACAGGAAGACTATATGAGCTTGACACAAAGTAGAATTGAACAACAAATACTTCATATAATGAAGACTCTGCGTGGCAACAGCCAACAATCATCACATCGAATATCTTCTTCCTCAAATATGAACACGATGATGCCAACACCTGGTATGGCGCATAGTGGCAGTGGTATACACTCAGTATCTGCAGACAACACAACAATGAACAATACAAATGTTGCTTCCAGTTTGGTGCAAAATACAAATGCAAATGTCTCAGTTGGTGCTGCAAACAATTCCATGTTTACAGCAAATGGTAATAATGCATTTTTCCCTGATAATTTGCGCTCTTATCCTTTTCAAGTGTACCTAGAAATCTAACTCCCTTCCACTTCAATGTAATATTGCTGAGCAGGAACCAATAATCTTCATGGTTACCGACAAACACCTTCGAATGTCATTCATGGAACAGGAGGGAACAGTAATACGATGCAACGATCAGGCCTATCACATGAGTTAAGCCAGATGATTCCAACTCCTGGTTTGAGTAGTAATAACAACAATAACAATTATAATTCAAATCCAATGTCTTCAAACTCGGATCTGTCATCTCATGGTCAAACGGGTGGGTTTTCCAATATTGATACCGTTATGGTTCCACAGCAGCAAAAGCAGCAGCAATACGTTCCAAGTCAAAATAGTCGTATGTTGCAGGGATTTGGTAGTCAGAGAGGGGCTGCAATGAGATCCAACATGCAACAAAATATTCCTACATTTGGACTCTCTAATGTAGTTTCCAATGGCAGCAGTATTGGTTTAACTGGGAGTAGTAGTAGTATGCCAGCAGTTAACAGACTTGAAACCCAGGATGTATACTCAAATAATGCTTCTTATGCCACTTTCAATAGGCAGCAGCTCCAACAAAATATACAAAGTAAGCAACCTTAAATGTCTTGGGCTATACATATGTATGTATATATGTATATATACGTACATACATACGTATATATGCGCACATACATACATACATATATACGCACACATGTGTGTGTGTTTGCAGTGTTGTTTGCTGTAGGTTTGACAAAGAACTCATTATTCTACATTGCAGCCCCATCATCACAACATCAGTTGTTGCCTATGGCAGGACATGGATATTCAGGAAGCAATATGTATGGGTCAGGATCATCTTTCGTCTCTACAGTGAACAACAACAACCAAAGAATGAATTCCATGAACTTGCATGCAAAACAAAAAACAAACCATGTGGTTCCCACTCATCATAATTCAAGTATGCAGCAGCAACAACAGCCCTCACTCATTAAGCCTCAGTTCGATTCGTCGCAGCAACACATGAACCTTCAAACATCACAAACACAAGAATATCAGATGAATCCACAAAATCAGATGCAAAATGTCCAACATCAGCCATTCCAACAGCCGCATGAACCTACTAACCACGAAAGATCCGTTCAGAAGCAGCAGCAGCAGCAGCAGCAGCAGCAGCAGCAGCAATACGTACAAAACCAGCAACAACTTATTCCCAAAACTGAACTTTTAAGGCAGAATTCTACAACTAATTTTGGAGGACGGTCAATACAAGATCATCGTCATCATCAATCTGTAGAGTCTTTCAAAGAATCATTGGTTTCACAACCCCCTCAGCAACTTCACTTGTCAGAGTCAGAAAATCAATACCAGCATATAAATAATCATGACGACAATATTGGCACAAATATTTTTAACGATAACACTCAGTTTTCAGGCTCTCAGGACTTCCAAACTTCATATTCACATGGTTCACAGTATCTGTTGCCTGAACAGCCACTAGCCATTGATTCACAAAACGAGTTTAGTAGTTTGATGAATGCTTCACAATCTGATGCATTCAATCAGCAAAATTGGCAGCCACAAATGCGACACCAGAATGACTCCACGGGAGATATTAATTTTCTTTGTGATCAGCAGCAGCAATTCCATGGGGTTACTAATGGACATATCGAAGTTCAGAAACAACAGCAATCACTCGCATCTTCCGATGTTGCTCATGTTTCTGCTTCGCAAGCTGATGCAGTGCCACCACATTGTTCTACTGGGAATGAAGACTTAAAATCGAAAAAACAGAAAGCATGGTTGCTTTACTTGCTCCATTCTTATAAATGTCCTGGGGCTTGCAAGTACGATGGATGCATGGAAATTCACAAGTTATGGGTGCACATGGACAAGTGCAAACCAGAACAGCAGTGTAAGATGCCCAAATGCATTCAGTCAAAAGCCCTCATCAACCATTTCAACCATTGTTCCCTGGAAGCTTGTCCTGTATGCATTCCTGTAAAGAAATTTGCAGCTATTCATCGCATACCTTTGGTCATTAAGAAAATTGAGTCAGGGAAACCTATTAACATGGAAATTACTACCACAAATAGAAATGATGCACCATCTGTTGAACCTAACAGCATTGATGTTCCACCACCTTCTCCAAAACGCATGAAAACTCAGCAATCACTTCCATTACTTGTACCGAAACGAGAAACCTCTCCTATTCCTTCTTATATGAACTTGCACTCTAATGCATTGTTGGACAGTGATATCCAGATACCTCAGCAAAGTGGTCTAATCCCTCGATTTAAACCCGAACCTTCTGTTGAGGTGAAAATCAATCCTTTGTCCGGAGGACATCATACCAACTTTGGTGATCAAATAAAGAAAGACAATTCAACAAATCCAAAGAATATACAGATCAGGCATGCTGCTTCTGCTGAACCATTGCTGGTTGCAGATGAGCATGATAGCCGTGTTAAGCAAGAAATATTTCTTGTGGAGAAAGATAAAAATAAACTCGTTAAGGTAGAAACTAAACAAGAAGTAAATGTTGCTTCTCATCCTGACCCCATATCTGGAAGTAAATCAGGTAAACCTAAGGTAAAAGGTGTATCGATGACTGAACTATTCACTCCAGAGCAAATTAATGATCACATCATCAGCTTAAGGAAATGGGTTGGCCAGGTAAATTTTGGGATATTGTCGAACAAGCTTTATTTCTACTGACAAATTAATAGTTTCTTTGGACGGGTTCTCTATTACTTCATTGTATCCCTGACAACCCATAAAAATATGTGTGGGGATAGAGCGAAGTTGCAAATTTTCAATATGCTTCACTATAGTTAATTTCTTATTATTTTCGAGATAGTAAATGCAGTTTAGATTATGTGTTCATATTAATTTTATTTTACCTTATATCCGCATATCATCCCTTATCTTAGTTTTGTTTCGCCTTAAAAACACATCATGGCAGAGTAGCAAACATGTACCAGCAGATGTAAGGTTTATGCACATAGTTTTATTGTAATGAACAGCTATGTAGACCATCCTAAAAAATTTTCTGAATCAAAATCCGGAATGTACCACCTCTAGGCAAGTATATTTCTGATGATGGATATAGTGTTCTTAGACAACAGTTTTTGCAGTCCATTGATTTCACCATCAACAAGCTGGCTAAGTGTTTCTTCAACTCAGCTCTTTGTTAGTTCTTACCATTTCGGAAGATTAACATTGTTACACCAAACCCTACATTTTTTGGTCTCATCTCTTGAAAGTTGGAACAAAGGACTTCACTTCCATTGACATAACTATCATGCAGTGTTATTGTATCTCTTAAAATTAAAATTAGGCGTCCACTTTGAATAGATTGATTGTTCTTTGTACTTTAAAATCGTTTTAGATAGAAGGTACCAGACAATAATTTCCTTTTATCTAAATTGACTTCCTCAAAGTTTATTTACCCCTTCCATTGTGCATTGATGCTTCAGTTTTCATTTTGCAGGAGTATTTTCTAAGCTTATGAATTAACTAGTTGTTGTAATGAGTTAAATTAAACTGATTTTCTGAACTTCTACTTTTAGAGTAAAGCAAAAGTGGAAAAGAATCAAGCTTTGGAACGTTCGATGACTGAAAACTCATGTCAGCTGTGCGCAGCTGAAAAACTGACCTTTGACCCCCCACCAATATATTGTACTCCATGTGGTGCTCGCATAAAAAGAAATGCAATGTATTATACCATTGGAAGTGGTGACACTCGGCATTATTTTTGTATCCCATGCTACAATGAAGCTCGAGGAGACTCTATTCAAGTAGATGGTACTGCATACCCAAAGGCAAGGCTTGAGAAGAAGAAAAACGACGAAGAAACCGAAGAATGGGTATGCAAGCTTGTCTTTAACTTGTACTCTTTTATCTTGCTAAAAAAATAGTGAGCAATAGCTTGCTTGGCTTGTTGTATATAGCTCAAGTTTGTATACTTTCGTAGTGGGTTCAATGTGATAAATGTGAAGCCTGGCAACATCAAATATGTGCTCTTTTTAATGGTCGAAGAAATGATGGAGGTCAAGCAGAGTACACTTGTCCTAATTGCTACGTGCTGGAGGTTAAAAATGGGGAACGTAAGCCCTTACCACAAAGTGCTGTCCTTGGAGCCAAAGATTTACCCAGAACAATATTGAGTGACCACATTGAACAGCGTCTTTTTAGACGGCTGAAGCAGGAGAAGCAAGAGAGAGCTAGACACCTTGGGAAAAGTATTGATGAGGTAATTGGGACATGATTATATTTTGTGTTTATGCATAGAAAATGTAACCCTTGGTCATCATACTCATTAACAGGGTTTTCAAAACGAGATTCAAAGCATAAATCATGAAAATCAAAATATGAATATGACTTCAAATTGTTGATCATGAATTTTTATGATTTATATTTTAATCTGTAAATTACTTGCATACTATTTTTTTTTTGCTCTATGTTGGTTATCTACTGACATTTAAATGTGTGAAAAGCACTGGTTCGTCTTTCTATGGTACCATTTTGTATTTTATGGAACTGATTTTGATGCTTGTCCTTTCACAACTAATCCAAAATTCACTTTTTCTCACGGTATCTTTATTTTGTCTTAGAAACAATAAATTTGAACTGAATCCAAATAAATATCTCAATATCTTTTATTTCAGCATGAATTGAATATTTTTTTCAACTGCAATTTGAATTGAGTTTCGAATAGAAATTTGAGATTAGAATCAAAATTATGGAGTTTGAAAATGAGATTCAACTATTGGGATTTCAAGTTTTTTGTTCACTGCTCATAAAAATGAGGTTTGTTATAGAGCTTCGATAACTTTTCTCTTTAGAACGTTTTTAGACTTGAAGAATTAGTCTGTATTTTTGTGATGGGATATTTTGCTAGGTGGGCTTATTGTTGAATCCAATTAGTTTTAGTTTTAAGGGGTTCATAAATAAATATAAGTTTTAAAAACACATTTTGACGTTGATAATTTTTAAGATGTAATCACAGCCTTATGTAAAAATTTCATATATTTCGTCCTAGAAACTTTGGAGAAAAAAACAAATATTGTTCTTATTATATATATATATATATATATATATAAATTTAAAGAAACCAGGACTAAATTTATACAAAGTAAAATGTGTCCCCTCGTGGCTAAGTGAAAGATGAACAAGTCCTTGAGACAAATTTCTATTGTGTGAATAGCGTGTTAATTTATTTGAACCTTGTGTTTTGCTAGCTTTAGGTAGGCTTAAATTGAACACGTTATATCTACATTGTCTGTGATCATGTTGGCTGTTCATGTTCAGATTTCTGGGGCTGATTCCCTTGTTGTCAGAGTTGTGTCATCAGTTGACAAAAAATTGGAAGTGAAGCAACGGTTTTTGGAAATCTTTCAGGAAGAGAATTATCCAGCAGAATTTCCCTACAAATCTAAGGTTTAAACTTTTCTGGGCACACACTGCTACTGTCGAAAGCTCAATTTTATATTTGTATGGTGCCGCTGGATCTTTGATGGAAAGCTTACAAATAAATTTTGTGCAGGTGGTATTGTTATTCCAGAACATAGAAGGTGTTGAAGTATGTTTGTTTGGAATGTATGTCCAAGAATTTGGTTCAGAATGCCAATTCCCCAATCAACGCCGAGTCTATCTATCATATCTGGATTCTGTCAAATACTTCAGGCCTGATATTAAAACAGTGACCGGAGAAGCTTTACGTACTTTTGTTTATCACGAGATTCTGGTACCTTCATTGAAATTGATCCTCAATTAATTATTATGTATCTTTGTAAATTTTCTTCTGAACAAATCAATCTATTTTGTCCAGTCTATGTTGGATCTTTAATGACGTGTATTCTATTTGTAATTTTCATTGCAGATTGCGTACCTTGAGTATTGCAAGAAACGTGGATTCACGAGTTGTTATATTTGGGCATGCCCTCCACTGAAGGGCGAAGATTATATCTTATATTGTCATCCTGAAATCCAAAAAACTCCAAAATCAGACAAACTACGGGAATGGTAAGTTATTGAACTCATAATTTTGATTAGTTTGCATCATCATATGTCGGTCTTTTACTTGATATTGGACCTTAATTATATAAATTGAAATCTGTTTCCTTGACTGTTATTTCCTTCTGAATTATATATGTTATCAAGAGTGTTCATGTTATCTCCTTGTATGTACATATCTATCTTGGCATGTTATATATAATGTTAATATCTATGCCGATTCATGTATCCATTTGGAAAACCATTGCAGGTATTTGGCTATGCTGCGAAAAGCTGCGAAGGAAAATATAGTCGTTGAACTGACCAACTTATATGATCATTTTTTTACAACAACTGGAGAATGCAAGGCTAAGGTGACTGCTGCTCGGTTGCCTTATTTTGATGGAGATTATTGGCCGGGTGCTGCTGAAGACATGATCAATCAACTTCGCCTGGAAGAGGATGGTAGAAAACTGCAAAAGAAAGGGAAGACTAAAAAGTTGATAACAAAAAGGGCTTTGAAAGCTGCAGGTCAAATTGATATATCTGGAAATGCATCCAAAGATGCTTTATTAATGCAGAAGGTACGATTCTTTCTCCCAATGTACTGAGGGCATTTTTGGATGACTAGTGAAATAGTTTAAAGGATGAATGAATTTAAGTGGGTATATGTGTTATCACAAATTAGTTTAACTGAATTATCCATGTCAATTAATTGAACTTGTTGTTCCCATTAAGGGTTGTATTGTATTGTAGTTTCATACTCCCTCATAATAATGATGTAAGCTTTCCTGCCCTAGTTCACTTTTATTAAAGAAATCATTTCCACAACTTTTACATCCCATATTACGAACTGAGCTGATATTTGTGTTTCGTATTATAAAACCTTCTACCCCTTCTATTAAGCGTGTGAGCGAGTGAGAGTGTGTCTGTGTGCGCGTGCATGCGCACGTGCGTGTGCCGACTTTATATTCCCATTTAGGTACACCAGTTTTTTGTGTTCTGTTTGGAAAACGACTCATACTGCGTTTGTTTTCAGCAAGATGTTCAATAGTTTAATTGCTTGTAGTTTGTCACTTATTACAGTGTTCATTTATTATGTTTTGTGTGTATCAAGTGCTTTTACAAAGTAACAAGTACTGAAAAGCTCAACAAGTATGAAAAGTGCTTGGCACTTATTACCGTTACATGAAGAGATTAAATAACAAATTATTGATTGGAGAACTGAAAGCCCAGTTATGGTAGTTATGTCAGGAGTAAGGGGATGCTAGTCGATGAGAATATTTTAATAGAACTAGTACCAAATTTATTATACTGTAACCTAAAAGGACTATTTATTCATATTCTGAGCTCCAGTTTCTTTTCAGATAGTATACAAATCTTATTAAAAATTTAGATACTCAGAAAATTTCAGTAACTAGCTTGTTTTAGAGCTCCAAATAACTTATATCGCTAAGAAATTTGTATAAAGGAACCAGCTATTGACAATTATTTTTTACACTAATGTTAAACATGAAATATTTTTAGTACACCTTTTTATTTGAACCCCATGACAGTTATTTTAACAATGCAGCGATAAATCTTTCTTAACCCCAAGTAAAATTTCTTTAATATTCCTACGTTTTAGAATGATTTAGTTTAGTTTCAGGCATTTATAATCTCTGTAGCCTATTTCCTGTTTTTGACTAAGCTACACATCACATGCAGCTAGGGGAGACAATCTATCCTATGAAAGAGGATTTCATCATGGTTCATTTACAGCACTCGTGCACACATTGTTGTTTGCTTATGGTATCTGGAACACGTTGGGTTTGCAACAAATGCAAAAATTTCCAGCTTTGTGAGAAGTATGTTTCTCATCGCCATCCACTTATTATATATATATGCCCACTTTTTAAGGACCCATTAATCTTTTTGTGCATTCATCAATACTTTGTGCAAGCATGATATACTTGCTACCACATTGACAGTTGGCACTGTTAAAGATATAAGAGTTGACACATGGTGGACGCCGGTTTGATGTAAAAACTTGTCATTTATTAACTTTTTATGAAAGAGATATTTGGGTTGATGGATGGGTAGGACGATCTTATTAATTGATTTGTATGTCGCAATGCATATAGATTAACTTTAGAAAATGCATCTGGATTTAAGGTTTCTTTTGGTTTTAGATGTTTATATTGAATAATTTGCATGATGAAAGGTTGTTTATATGAAATGCTGTGTTCATGGGTGCATGCTTTAACGTAAGAGATATTTGGTCATAAAATTACTCGAATATCATGGGAGACTTTGATATTTTATGATGAAGCACAATGTTTGATAGACAGGAAGAAAGAATTTGTGTCTAAGAGTAGTATCCTATCCTTGAGGTAATAGTATGTTTTGGTAGAAGAGGAAGTACAAGTCAAGAAATTTAAAATAAGATGGCCATAAAAATTTGATGAATGCATTTAAATTACAGGTAAAGCTAAGGATCCAACAAATCCGCAGTAGTTGTTTATTTATATTGATGCAATTTAGCATCATGTAAGAAGATCATTTTGTCTTAACTAGTCAAGAAATATATATTTGAAGGCAAGTCTACAAGTGTCATACCTCTTTAAATTCTTGGATTAGTAAGCCATAAAATGTTTACCTTTCAGCAACATAAATAAAAATACATTAATTATTGATCATTATCGTTATGATTTAGATAATAATTAATGATTTTTAATTACCTTGTTTAAATTGTACATAATCTTTAAGTCCGACCCCTTGTGTACATATTTTCTATTTTGGTGTCTCCACCACAAGCCTTTTGTTTCGTGAAACCTCCCATTTTAATATCATGAAATCTCTCATCCATAGGATGATGTTAACATAGTTAGGAGGTCACATTTGCCTTACAAGTGTTGGCTGATTAGCATGATTTGTGGTTCCAAATTTAATAGGAAAAGATTTGTTTTAACTTAATATTCCGCTGCTCGCTAGTTTCCAGTGGCTACCTATTGAATTTTTGCACAATAGAAAATCTTTACACTGCTTTTTGTACATTTAATAGAAAAATATTAAGATTTTCATGAATTGACTGTTTGTTTCTACAGAAGTCGTATTGTACTGCATGCTTATTGTTTGTTTTTTACGAATTAGATGTTACGACACCGAACAAAGACTAGATGTGAGGGAAAGGCATCCTATTAATAGCAGGGATAAGCATGATCTCTGCCCGGTGAGTAGTTTTTTCGCTACATTTACTACCGTCAACAGTTGAACCATAATTTGAAACTGTCACTTAATGAAAGAACTGCATCTCAAGCAGGTTGAAATCACGGACGTATCTCCAGATACAAAAGATAAAGACGAAATCCTTGAAAGTGAGTTTTTCGACACGAGACAGGCATTCCTGAGCCTCTGTCAGGGAAACCATTACCAATACGATACTCTAAGACGTGCCAAACATTCGTCTATGATGATGTTATATCACCTTCATAATCCAACTGCTCCTGCATTTGTAACCACATGCAACGTGTGCCTTCGTGATGTTGAAGCTGGTCAAGGATGGCGCTGCGAAGAATGCCCCGAATTTGACGTATGCAACGCCTGCTATAAAAAAGATGGAGGCATCGATCATCCTCATCCGCTAACAAATTACCCTACAACGTCCGAGCGTGATGCTCAAAATCAAGAAGCACGCCAACAACGTGTCGTTCAGGTAACATTTGCTTTCCAGTAAACTCAAAACTTACTACAAGAACATGCCACTTTTTGCCGTGCTGACAATGAGTCAAGAAATTTATGCTGGTCTGATTTCAAATTGCACCACTACAAAGGCCGTAAAAATATATATTTACTTTGGCTCAGGGAGGCCTTGAACTTTTGTAGAGCGCACTCTTTTAAGTTTTAAAATACACAATTGGCCCTCCTAGAAAACCTGTTATGAAAAGCACCCTTGTTTCTAGTCTCAGTCAAAATTGCAAATATTTGCAGTTTCTAAAATTGCAAATACTTGTAGTTTAGAATTGTTCGTAGAAACCTGTGCTAATTGCAGAAAAACAAAATTATCGAAAATAATTTTAGAGGTGTAATTTAAAACATGTTTTTGAGGTGGTTTTGTGTGTTTTGAAAATAAGGGACGGTTCCAAATTTCCACTTTTTTTTTTGCATTGGTTTAATTTGAAATTGGTCCAATGCAAATTGTTGACTTAGTGACAACATGGCCAAAAGTGACTTATTTGTGCAATTAGTTTCAGATTTGGTCTAAAGTTGTTATTAATCTAGGAAAGAGGGTTGAATTGATAAAAATTCCTTTCTATTTGATATTTCTATTAATGTGATATGGCATTATTTCAATTCTTCAGCTAAGGAAAATGCTAGAGCTGCTTGTGCATGCTTCTCAATGTCGATACCCAAGCTGCCAGTACCCTAACTGCCGTAAGGTCAAAGGTCTTTTCCGACATGGGATTAATTGCAAGATCCGTGCTTCAGGTGGTTGTCTCCTATGCAAGAAGATGTGGTACCTCCTTCAACTCCATGCCCGTGCTTGTAAGGAGTCCGAATGTCATGTGCCTCGGTGCAAGTGAGTTTGTTGATAATTATATTTTTGGAAAATTCTATGTATACACCTTAAATTTCTTAACATACACCTATATATATATATATATATATATATATATATATATATATATTGATGAAACCACATGCACCACTTTTTACTTTATATACACTAATCCATATCACAAACTGCCATCATTTTGTAAAATAAAACAACGCTCGCAGTTCTCTCTGTCATTGCTTTCAGTCAAACCCTTATAACCTAACTCTCAAAATTTCTACATTAAATTCGGCAGATTCTAAATTTCAATTAATCAACATCTGCCTTATGAAGATGGTCCCTTTCTTTCTTTCTTTTTTCTTTTCTTTTTTTGTTACACTGACTGTGATTCTTTAATGTGAGCATGAGTACGATTCGACTTTTGGGGATTATGGCATATTAGTTTTAATTCTAGAAGAAGATGGATCCTATTGTGAAGTTAAAACTGCATTCATGTAAATTTTGCATTTGAACTTTTGATTTTAAACAGAGAATTAACATTCTAGTGTGAAGTTAAATTCTCATTATAAGAATAGATAGATAGATATATTGTGATGTTGAGGTTTAACCTTCGAATTTAAACTATTAAAACTTAGAACTATCAAAACATCACATTGTAACAGTTTGAATGGAATTAAACTTTGAATTAAATTTTTTTAGAACATGAACTTTGCATTTAAAACTATTAAAATAGAAGAGCAATTTTCGTATGTATTATTGAAAATTTAATGGCGTAGGTAAAGAAATTTATGGTGTGTATATTTTCATATTTGACTGTTTTGTTGTGTTACAAGTAAACATTACTTTATGTTCCTTTATTGTGCTCAGAGATTTGAAGGATCATTTAAGGAGGTTGCAGCAGCAATCCGATTCAAGACGTAGGGCAGCAGTGATGGAGATGATGAGGCAACGACATGCAGAGGTTGCAGGAGGCAATGACTGACCAAAATAAAAAATGAAAAGGAAAAAGATTGTCTTTTGTACAGTCCAACTTAATCTATGTTTAGTTGGTGGGTTGTATTAAGCAAGGTTCATTGTTAAATAGGGTGAACTCCTTGGCTGAAAGGTTGTTTGTTCAGTGGCACTGTTATACAGAAGAAAAAAAAATAAGCTTGCCTTTTAACGAGGTTCAGAAAGCGTAATGTCTGGTAGTATTAGGGTAGATTTTATTATTATTTTACTGTACATTTGACATTTTTTTTTAACAAAGAAGTGATGTCTATTTTAAAAGGGATTGAAGAGTGTTTTAATGTGTCTCTGGTGTATTATGTAATTGGTGACTCATTGTTTTAATGTTGTATTGCTTTTTAGTATGTTGCCATTGATGGCTATAGGATGTATGGAAGGGTGTTTTCTGGGATTATCGGTCTGATCCCAAATGGGATTTTTCTCTGATGACTTGTAAATGACGTTATTAATTAGTGGAATATGTTTTTTCTTTCTTCATGATTAGTTGTTGGAAAATTAAGGCAGGTTTTGCTTTAATATTAGGACTTTCGACTCACTTTGAATAATATTTTATTATGACACAGCATTATTGGAGCATCTCCAGCAGCTATACAGCATAAAATGAAAGAGAGGCGGCTAACAGTAGCAATTCAGTGTAATATTAGTGAGTTCTGAATATTCAGCCCTGAACACGGGGTGGGCATCTAGTGGTCAGACTTCCATTTTATGGGAGCCTGATGCACCCCATAATTGGAAGGCTTGAGCGTTCATTTTATGGGCGTCAGAAGCCTGGCGCTCATAAAATGGACGCCAGGGCTTGGACGCCCAAGCACAGTTCAGGATTCTGAATTGGATCCTGAACGTTCAGCTGAATTTTCAACCTGAATTGAACGACTGGAAATATTTTTTTGGACAAATTCAGTATGTAACTAAACCACTGGAGTTGCCCTTGCGCGTGATCTTCATGAGTCAATTTAGATGCTGAATTGACCATCAACGTCTATTTAATAGATGTCCATGGTCATATGTCATAAATATAAATAGGCGTCTAAAATCAAACGTCCATTTAATAGGTGTATGAAGTTGGAGGCTTATTAAATAAGCGTCTAGGGCCAGGATGGCTCTTTTGGACCAATGGTTAATTTTTTCACATAATTCATAAATAATCCACTTTCAGTCACCAAAAATTCACAAAATTCTTTAATATTTCTTTTTCCAAACACTATTAACCTTATGAGCAACACGGTACTCCTTCGAACCCGCATCCAACCCATGACGAAGCGACGTAGATTAAGATTTGTGCAATATTTTTTGTCATTATTCCAAAGATTCGATCAGGGATATTGATTAAAGTGGCGATAAGTTTGAAAAATTATAATGAATATCTACAATATAAAGCATTTAGACAACATACGTTTGTTGTTAGCGATTCATAAAAATCAACCGACAAACTTAAATTTACGAATCACAGGTTTATAAAATAAAAAAAGCAAATAACAATGGCAGGAGAGGTAAAGACCGTTTGGTATGTTTATTGATTTTCATTTATTCGTTAATGCAAAATCTTATCATTTATTTTGCTTTCTTTTGTTACTAGAGAAGAACGACGAATGAGGAATTTACAAAGCCTTTTGCAAGGGAAAACGGTAGTAAAATATCGCACTATTTTATATTCACGAATTGTTACGAGTTGTTGACAAGTCAACCAAAGTGGAATTCTGATAATGCAAAAAGCTCGTGGGACGTTCAAACAGAGGAGAAGGTAAAAAAAAAGCATCAAAATCATCATACTGCTCTAGTCGAGGAGACTCATCTCGTAGAGAAACGTTCTTTGAGGGAGAAAATGAGGTGAATGTGCTCATTTAGAGAGACCTAATGAAGATTTTAGACCAATGAGTCCAAAGCAGCAAAGAATAAGAATAAGCCTGAAGCCGGCTTGAATTCTAGAGTGAATACCTATGAAATTCATGAAAAAAGATACGAAGATAGAACCAAGCAATCATAGGACAAGATTGACGTAATGCCGAAAGTTTGCAGAAATTGAGCAACAAAAGTTAGATCTTGAATGTTTGAAAACAGAAATAGAACGTCAAAAATATGAACAATCTGTTATGGAAAAGGATTTGATGGAAATTGATGAAGTTCAAGTTCAATATTGGATGAGGGCAAAATGCGAATAATGACGGTTAAGTTCTCTCAAACGTAGTTTATTTTAAATCTTGCAATTTGTATCACTAGCACCGTAATTTGTATTCTTAAAAATCTATTTTATTTGGTTATTAATTAATTTTCTACTATTTTAGATTCCATGTAAACAAGTACCACGTCCGATGTTTGGTTTTATAAGGAAAAACAATACAAGTGTTAGTTAAAAGAAAGTACGAACAGAAAATAAATAGACACATACACATGATTCATTAGATCTCCAAGTAAGCTAACATTCTCCATAGTGATTTCAAATATGATTCATAAGATCGTTTTGATGCATCTTCGATTACAAGAATGTTGTCTCAGAATATATCTGGCATTTGATTTTCACCATCGCATTCGTAGTGACGAAAAGTCTCATCCATATCTCTTTTGTTAATGATCACGTTATATAGAATCATACATATAAACATGATTATTGACATCTTTTCTCAAGACAAGGATTACTAATCGTTGGAAATGTAGATTGAAGGACGCCAAAAGCTCTTTTTATATTTTTCTTTTGTCCCTCTTACATCTCAGCAAATATTGACTACTTAGATGTTATTTGATTTAGATATGTGTTCACAACCTTAGATAAATCTCATCTCCAATGTATTCGTTATTATTTTTGGCCAATAATAAATGTCACGGAAGTTACTTTGTCAAGTGCCAAATCATTAAGTAAATATGACCTCTCAATAACATTTCAATCGTTATTAGGACCGGACATTTCAAAGAAAGCATGCAAAAGTCACAAATCATACAAAGCAATCGCTTCCAAAATATTAATTGATTTTCTCTTTACCGTTATAAGCTCCATGATATGCTTTGGGGCATTGCTTCTATTCCCAATGCATACAATCGAGACTTTCCAGTATTCCTAGTCTTTCTCCACTTTCATGCATTTTTCTAATCCACACAACATCATCATCGTTTAGAGATATGAGGTACTCAGTGCCGTAAAGGTCTACTGCACATTTACATATTTTTTTCGATGGTTTCTAGAGTAATACTCTCTGCAATCCAATATGCATCGCCTAGCGCATCTGCAGAGGTGCTTAAGCTAACATCCTTAACCTGTGTAGTTAAAGCTCCGTAAAATCCCCATTATAGCTCATAATGCTTTTTGACCACTACGGTATTTAAATTTAGCGCTATAAAACCGCAGATCCACTTTAAGCCGACTATTTTCTCCTACACCCACTAAATTAAGGCTTTTTAGCATCCGCTTTAGCAACATTATTGTACAAAGGTTGATTTGACCAGCTCTTGTTTAAATCAAATCAACAAAGTTTGGGTAAAGACCTAATTTTAAAACATGTGTGCATGATATAAGTTAGAAATATATTGTTGTCACCAAATCTTGTCTTCATAAACCATGATATTCTTTCGTTTTGTTGCACAAGTTTAAATAATATTTATTTTTTCTACACAAATGATACAAGAATGAGAATAAATGAACGTAAAATATCTAGTTTTATATTTGATGAATTTTTCGAACTCCGCTATTATTCGTTATATCCTCGTTTTATCCACGCTATAACTTTTTACACCTCCACCGCTAAGCGCTTTAACTACACAAGCATGGTAGTCATTTTTTGTTCTCTGCTTAAACCCTGCGTTTTTGATGTGTTTGGTTTTTGATAAAGTATTTATTGCTGCTTCGAATACCTATCAAAATCCTCAAGAATAAATCTCTTTGTTTTCTGTTTCTTCTGGAAACATGTATGTATAATTTGGGTTGAAGTTGCCTTGCACGAAAGTTTTAAGGAATGAAAATGATTACGATTTATATGTTTCCAACCAAAGATCGATCCATAATGCTTTCGGGATGTAGAACCATAAGCTTCTTGACATAGGTTTACTCTTTCTTGCATCTCCTCGGCTTCTTCTCGGAGAATCTCTTTCTCTTTGGAATCACTATCGAACTCCATTACACATTTGAGAAAATATGAAGTATTGATTTCAGTATATAATTGTCTAATGTGTGAGAAATGATGAAGTTTATAATGTGATATTTGAGATGAATGTTGGATTTCTTACAAAGAGAAATGGAATATGCTTTAACACACTGTTGAAAGAAAATATCAAATTATTCCATAGTATTGTCAATCAATTGCACCGATTTGACATGGCATTGTGTAATCTGCTTTAGTAAAGTTTGTGGCATGTATATATAATTATTTCAAAGTATTGTCAACTCCACTTTAACATATTATGTGGTATACAATACCAATTTGACATGGTATTGTGGAATCTACTGTAGTAAAGCTTATGGCATGTGTATACAATTATTTCAGAGTGTTGTCAACTCAATTTAACACACTATGTAATATACTATACCGATTTGACATGGCGTTATGGAACCATCTTTAGTAAAGTTAGTGCATGTGTAAATAATTATTTCAAAGTGCTGTGAACTCAACTTTAACACATTGTACAATATACTGTACCATCAATTTGACATTGGTACCTTTAAGGAGAAGCCTTAAAATGGTGATATGGTGGCTAAAGAGGGCGCTGGTAGGATTATCACTCGGAATGAGCTCAAGAACCGATTTGAGATAAGATTTATGTCAAGTGAAGAACTGAGTTTGCAACTAGAGAAATTTGTACAGCTTAGGCTAGGAGGCTTCACTCTAAAGGAGTACATTTGTAAATTTACAAAACTAGCTAAATTGGAAATGAGTTTGATTGATACACCCATGAGAAAAGCTACGAAGTTTGTCAAAAACCTTAGATCCCCACTTAGGGAATGACTGTCAACTCAAACACCCACTCGAGCTACCTACAAGATGCTTGTTGAGATGGTTTTATTGCAGACGATGAATGCTGATGAGAAAGAAACGAAGAAGGAGAAAGAGAAGGCATGACTTGCATAGAATCACAGAGAGGCGAAGAAAGGAATTTTTTGGGAAAATAAGGAGTCAAAAGAGAAATTTAAGAAAGAAGATAAAGTGCGTAATAGATGCCAAAAGAAAGGGCACCTCGTAAAGGATTTTAGAGCAAATCAGCTGAAGGAAGTTTTCTGGGGAAAGTGTCACCATTGCCATGAGGAAGGGCATTTCAAAAATCAGTGTCTGAAGATAGTGAAGGAAGGGTAGAGTGGGCAGGCCTGTGCCATTGAAGTTGCCCCTATTTTGTGTAGACCATCTCCTAGAGACCTAGGAAAGGTAGCTATGGAAAGTATAACTCTTATTTTTGAGAATAAAATTGGTACTCTATTTCACTCCGGAGCATCCCATTCATTCATAACTAGGAATGTGATTAACTTTTAAAGTCTTCAAACCCAAACTATTACCTATCCAATAGTAATTTCAAATCCTATTGAGGGAACAACATAACTTTCTCAATTTGTAAAGATCTAATGATAGACATGTGACGTTGATTTCATATGCAATACGTACGTTCTAAATTTCGAGGGGTATGGAATTTTTTTGGGTGTGGATTGGTTGTCACACTGCGGGGGCAGTCTTAGACTTTGATAAAAGGGTAGTATGGCTTAAGAGTTGTAAAGGACAAGACCTAGACGTTCGTTATACACCCTAAAATTCATTCGAGTTAAGTTATCTATACTCGTTGGACCTATCGCAAAATGAACTTTCATCCGTACCCATAGTTCATGAATTCTTTGATTTCTTTGAAGAAGTTTCTGGGCTTCCACCCTAAAGAGAGATTAAGTTTATAATTGATCTAGAGAAGAATGATAAAATAGTCGCTCTGCCATTAAGGCACATGACCCCCAAGGAAAGGTGAGAATTGCATAAGCAGATCTTAGAGCTACTGCAGAAAGGATTCATTCGATGAGGTACCTTGGAATGGGGAGCCCCTGTTGCCTTTACCACCAAGACAAATGGCTCATGAGGCTTTGTGTTCATTATAGGAAACTCAACAAGTTCACAAAGAAGAATGGGTATCCCTTACCTAGGATAAGTGATTTGTTCGATCAACTTGTAGGAGCTATAGTCTTCTCCCAATTGGACTTGGCAACTAATTTCATCAACTATGATCATAGAGAATGGAAAACCAAAGATTGCATTTTGCATACCAAATGGTCTCTATGAATGAGAAGTGATGCCTTTTGGATTGATAAATGCTCCTGCATACTTTGTAGATTTGATGAGCAGAGTATTTAGGATACAGTTAAACAAATTTGTTATAGTTTATGTAGATGACTTCTTGGTATTTTCCAAAAGTTAAAGGGATCATGACAGTCACTTAAAGGAGATATTAGGAACTTAAGAAGACATTAACTTAAAGTCAAATTCTCAAAATGCCACTTTTGGAAGAGAGAAGTGAAATTTCTCGGGCATATTTTTTCGAAACATGGACTAGAGGTGTACCTCGCAAAAGTGGAAGCTATTTGGAATTAGAAGACTCCAAAAAATGCCATGGAAGTTAGAAGTTTTCTACAGTTAGCAAGTTATTATAGGAAATTCGTAAAGGATTTTGAAAAGATAGCAGTTCTTCTAACTCGTTTGACCAAAAAGAATATAGTCTTCAATTGCGATGAGAAATGCATGAAAGTACTCAGGAAGCTAAAGGAACGATTGGCAAGTACACCAGTACACGTCGTACCCGTATGGAACGAAGCCTTTTATGGTTTAAGTAGACGCATGAGGCACATGATTAGAAGTAGTCCTTATGCAAAAAGGAGTGATAGCTTATGCTAGCAAACAACTAAAGGACCATGTGAAGAGATACCCATTGCATGACTTGGAGCTGAGATCCATTATTTTCACCTTGAAGATGTAGAGACACTATCTTTTAGGGGAAATGTTTAAGTTGTTTACTGAATATAAATCACTTAAATATCTATTTTCCTAAAAAATACTTAAATCTTAGGCAACATAGGTGGATGAAATTTATAGCATCCTATGATTTTGGATACAGCATACCCCCAAAAAAGGGAATGTCATCACCTATGCACTTAGCCAGAAGCATGCTATTTTAGGTACCACAGAGTGGAGGTAGTTGGATTTCCTCTAAATTTCTACTTCCATCCGCCAACC
The DNA here is from genome assembly GCA_030765085.1 of Allium cepa. Lineage (NCBI taxonomy): Eukaryota > Viridiplantae > Streptophyta > Magnoliopsida > Asparagales > Amaryllidaceae > Allium > Allium cepa. The sequence continues at coordinate 103,785,957 of CM060940.1, forward strand.
GGTCCTACTTAAAACTATTTGGCAGCAATGGAGATTTGAAAAGTACTAATGAACCGTATTGGACTTGAATAAAATAAAGATAAAGGGATAATTGATATTTTGGATAAGCTAAGGAGAGGTGAACAATTTCCCCATGTTAGTAGATATGCTGTTGATGAGAAGAGATGTTTGAGGAGAGATGGACACCTTTACATCCCAAGGATTGGTAGTTTATTAGGGGAAGTGCTTATAAAATATCACCATTCACCAATGACTATTCACCCTGGAGGAGATAAAATGTATAGGGATATGAAAAGAATATTCTATTGTCCAGGGATGAAGAAGGAAGTAGTGGAATTTGTTTCTAGGTGTTTGATGCATCAAAGGATTAAAGATGAGAAAGGGAAGCATGAATTATTGTTATTTCCATTAGAAATCCCGACTTGGAAATAAGAACACATATTAATGGACTTTATAGGTAGGTTGCCAAAAAGTCAAAGAGGCAATGAAGCAATTTGGGTCATAGTGGATAGATTCACAAAAAGTGCCCATTTTATTCCCGCTAGAAACAAAAGGACCGCAACATCTTTAGCCCAGATTTATATTAAGGAAATGGTTTGACTTCATGTAATTTCAATCAACATCATTAGTGACAGGGACCTCTTATTTGCAAGCGATTTTTGGACGAGTTTGCAGATAGCTTTAGAAACATCGTTGAATCTTAGTATAGCTTACCACCCGTAGACATATAAACAAAAGGAGATAGTAAATAGGATCCTGAAGGACTTGTTGAGAGCATGTATCATGGACTTTGGAGGATATTGGGAGCAGCACCTCCTTTAGTGGAATTCACTTATAATAATAGTTATCAATCGACGATTGGTATGACACCATTTGAAGCGCTTTATGGGAGGCCACATTAATTGCCAAATTGTTGGTAGGAACCATCAACAAAATTTTACTTGGACGGATTTGATTCACAAAGCTTCAATGAAGGCAGAGTTGATTAGTCAGTGCAAGATCACCAGAAATCCTATGCGGATAAGAGAAGGAAAGAATTTGAGTTCAACGTTGGAGACTTGGTGTTTATCAAAGTCTCCCATCTTAGGAAAGTCATAAGATTCGGAAAATCGAGAAAATTGGCACTGAGATTCATTGGGCCTTTTCGAGTTATGGAAAGAATAGGAAGACTGCTTACCTCGTAGAGCTACCTGATAAATTAGTAGAAGTCCATGACGTTTTTCACGTTTCGCATTTGAGGAAATGCCTTCATAATAGAACTATTGTGCTAATGCCCAGTCAATTAGGAGATATCGAGATGAAGCAAATAATATCCCATGCCATCACACGAATTGTGGAGTACATTACTAGAAAGCTCTGCCATAAAAAAATAGATTGGTCGAGTACAATGGAGAAATAACCCGATGGAATGCATATAAGAGGCCAAAAAAAAGATGAGGATCTCTCACCTTTAGCATTTTACTGATAAATTTTCTCCCCAAAATTAGATTTTGGTTATATCATGGTTGCTAGATTGAATGGTAGGAGATGGATGCTACACTTTTTACAATCATTTTGCACTTATGAATAAATTTTCATGAATGTTTAGGGTGTTCTACATACATATTTATACGTCACAGTCACACAATCATGCTAGGATTGAGCTCACTTATAGTATGTATGCAATACATAATCATATCGCACTTTTGGATGAGTAGATATATGTACAGATAACTTGGTTGTATAATATGTACGTTTAGTGCGTGTTACAATGTTCGTCCCTTGAAAAAGATTTCGAGGACGAAATCTTTTTCAAGGAGAGAAGAATGTAACACCTCATAAAATTAACCGTAAATAAATTAAATAAATTAATAAAATAAGATAGGAATACAAATGGAAATTCTATAAAATTTGGAATTTGACTATGAAAGTTAGGCTATTGAGTTCATGGCAAAATTCTAATCAATTTCCATATATAATCTGTTGAAAACGAAGCTCAAACAGAAAAGTTATGAACGGTTGAAGTTTCCAGGTTTAAAATAGTTTAAATAGTATTCAGATTCGAATGAATATTTAATTTTAAAATTTGAAATTTAAAAGTTAACGGTAATTAGACTTGGAGACTAAGTAAGCATTAAAATTAAGATTAATGTTAAAATATAAATAGAAACGGCACCAAAAACCTTCCCCCAATAAACGTCATGGTCAACCGCTCCCTAAGGCCGATTGACCACTAACGGTCAACCGGTAGACTAAAGCGATCGACCCTTGATAGTGAAATTGTGGCCAGGGTTTGTGAATTTAAACATTTTGGATTTTATAATTTCCATCCGATCTTCGTCCAACAGTTTTGGTGCATTCCATCCACTATAAATAAGTCCATAGACCCCTCACATTGTTCACAAATATTTTAGGAGCAGTAGCAATGCTCTGTTAGTTTGTCCCTTCAAAGTTCAGAAAAAATCCATAAGGATTTCAAGTAAGAAATTCTTTAGATATATCATTATTTATTATTTATTTTCTCAACTTCTTTTCCTTCAAACCTTTAATTTTCTGAATCTAACGTATATAGGAATCCCTTACCGTATATATATGTGTGCGTGTGTAAGAAGAGATCTCATAAAGATTGTCAAAGACATGTCAAATCCAAAGGAGGCAAAGCTAAGGATATATTATGAGTGGAAATCTTAGGTATTCTATTTTAGTAATTGATTAGTATAGTTTGGGTTTGAATATGCCTTTTGAATTTTTGAATTGTGAAAATACCATATTATAAATTCCCAAAACTCCTTCAATGCGAAATGTGAATTCTATGTTGGAATCTTGATTGTTTATGGAAAAATAATGGAAATAGTGTAGATTTGCAATTTTGATAATTTTTACCTTCTGTTCCACTCGTTATTCTTTTTCTTTGAATTTGGTTAAAGAATTTTGATTAAGGAATAGCGTGTAAGGTAAAAATTTATTTGTAGTTTGTTCTGGTTATTCCCATGAATTAAAAAGAAATTCTTTATTTTTATGCGGAAAGAGGAGTTGAATAGAGCATAGAAATTGGAACTGTAAGTTTCTAGTATCAATATATTCCATTATTTTGATGCAATAAGTTGAGTTTAAATTTTTATTGTATACAAGTCTATTAATTGAAATCTTTAGATATGAATGTTAGAATTTTGGTATTGTTGATAATATGTGATAAGACTTGTATAATTGTTGAAAGAATTGACATTTAAATGCTAGTTTAGGGTGCAAACTACACGCCTAGAAATTAATAGATGTGTGTGTATGTATGTGTGTTTTAGCATAATTACATGTAATTATAACATAGAATTGCGTAGTAAAATATGTTACGAAAATAATTAATGTTAAAGGCAAAATAAGGAAGATTTCTTATAAGGCCTTGATTATGGAATCAGTGAGGTATGTGATAATATATGTAGAGCGTGATATAGATTTTGACTAAGTTATAGGGAAGTGAGATGAGTTAAAAGCACATGGAAGTCTGCCAGTTAATCTGGCTACCAGCAGTGTGACTTTGGGGCTGATGTAAAGCACCGTCTATAATCAGTAACTGCAATGACGAGATATTAATCCCAAATTCCATAGGGTAAATCTGCCCAGCTAATCTGGCTACCAATGCTTACAAATAGCCAAGCTAATGTAAGGCGTCATCGTAGGATACAGATTATAATACGAAGGACCTGCTTCAGAGAATGAAGATATTAAGTGGTCGTGTGTGGGTCCGCTTCTTCTCTATATAGGAAGTCGTAACTAGTCAAAGTTATGGGTTAGGCACAACCAAAGATATCTTGAGAAAGGGTTCGCTTCAACAGGAAGTATTAAGTGACTGAAGAGATTTCATGCAATATCTACTAGATAGTTATTAGTGAGGAGTCCGCCTTAGGATTATAGGTAGTAAATGAGGCGGACCTGCCTCAAATAAGGTATTAAATAGTCAGAGTCTGTCTAATTCCCATTAAAAGGCATTAAATGACGTGAGTGCTATCTCTTACATTGATAGGACAGTAGTAATGTTGCATTGTGAATGCGAACGTATTAGCAACTAAAATAAAAATTTAAATTAAATCAAAACATATACAATTAAATTATAACATATAAACTTTCAAGTAACAATACAAATGAATTTAAATGAAATTAAAACCCTAAAATCTTTTTTAATCATTACAAAATATGACTTAATAAAAAAATTGTTCATGTAAATACAAAATAAGATCTGGTGCAAATTAATAAAAAAACCTTTTTGAAATTTATTTATTTTACCATATTGCCAATGCAGTTGATCCAACATCCTGATCACCATAAATTGAGATAAGCTGAGAAAGTTATCAACAGGGTTTTTAACCCAGCAGCATTCGAAAGGAGTTAGAACATTTAGATTAAGCTAGAATTAAGCTAGAACGACTCAAAACTTAACCGAAAGACCTAAAAGAGCATCACAAAAGTCTCCAAGCAATATGAGCTAAAAGTATCCTAACTTTCGGATCGGCATCGATCCGATCCAATTGGATCGGTACCGATTCGAATTTGTTGATCGTTGGTCTTCGAAATCTCTTGCATCACACTCCTATGACTCTATTAAGCTCACCCAACAAGTTTGTTTACATTCAAAGCAACTTAATTCAAGAAATTAAGACTCATCCGATCTATTCAAATGTTTATCTGCTTTTGGACCAAAGAAACTTAAAATGGACCTACAGAACTCATACAGACTCGTATTGACTTGAAATTGGAGGAAACACTTAGAAGACATAATAGAGGCCTCACACCAAAAATGAACTCAATTATCAAAGACAATTCGGATCGGTACCGATCCAAAATTTGGATCGGATCTGACCCAACTAAGGTAGGCCCCACCACCTGAGATTCATTGAATAGGCCCCACGCACCCTCTAGAAGGTATCTGCTACGTTTCGTCTAATTTCGATAAGTATTGAGCAGTTATGGATAGATCTCCTCCAAATTGAGCCAGTTTAATGGATCTGGTCCGACCCATCTAGGGTAGTCCCCACCACTTGAGATCCGATTGAGTGGCTCTCCTATTCATCTACATTGCATGTATGAAGTGTCATTTGGTTTAGTACTGAGTGAGTTATGGATGGATCTTCTATGAATGGATAGATTGGATGATCCCTAAAGACGGATGGTCAAACTGACTTCAAACGACTTGATATTTGAAGAAAACACTCGAATATAAGATAGGAAGACTAGTAAACTAAGAACACTGAAAAATTCACCGAATATTCAGATAGGTACCGATCCGACCCAATCAGATAGGTACTGATCTAAATTCTTAGCTTGGATTGGCTCCAAACTTTCTAGGCTCCTTCTACATGCTGAGTATAGGCTTCTGACAAAGTGGCTCTGACCCAAGTGCTCTCCAGCCCTTATAAATACAACCCACCTACAACATATATAGGATCCTCTGGACTAGCTACTGGAGCTCTGCCATTGCTATTCTTTACTCTTCTTCTCCTATACAACAACCATTAAGGGGCAACCTAACAACAGTGGCTTAATCTAACTTAGAAAAGAATATTGTAGTCCAAACTCCTTTGTAACAGTAGTTGATCGATAAAAGCTATAAAGTGAATGTAGGCTTCATTAACAGTTGAACCACTATAGAAATCTCTTGTCTCTTTACTATTTTTGCTCTTTTCACATTTAATTTATACATTGTTTGCTCTGAGAAACAGGGCTGATGCTTTCATACTCAAACCACAGTGTTGATCCATTTTTCTGGATTAACATTTTGGTGCTTTCACTGAGGATTGAACAGTAGATCTAGCTCTCTACCTGGAATCCTGCTAATTCAGAAGTTAGATCCAAAGATTTTACTTAACTTATAGTGCCTAGAAGAACATTAGACCAGACATAACAACTGGGGGATTGGTGGAACTTTCTCTTTCTACAAATTCGAACTTAGGAGCGAGGAATCCACAAGAGAATGTGGTAATGGATGATTCTGATTCAGAGGATGATGATCCACTTAAGGAAGACAGGCCAAAACCATATGCTAAGGTTCAAAACAACGGAAAGAAGTCCATACTGCTCCATCATGACCATCTACAAGCTAACGAAACCTCGTAGGAATGGCCTTCCCAAAGAATGGAGATCCCAGTCTTCAATCAACTTACCAAGACCGTTTGCAAATTCAAACAATTGGCACGACTATAGACGGTCGACCCATGGAGGAATGGGGAAGTGGTCATCATAAATCATTGAAACGATCACCAAGAAATTCACTTTAGGGTCGATCCGAACTTGGGTCCGAAGTAATCACCCATCTGATTCAAAGTAGAATTTGGGAATTCCGGCCCCAAGTCGACTCGGGTAATCACCTATTTGACTTGAAGCAGTCCCATAAAACTTTAGCTCAAAGTAAAACTCGGGTAGAACTAAGATTTTCCCCAAGAAAACTCCAATAAGTCTCAAGCACCATTCGTCGCTAGCCCATCACTTTAAATTCCAGGACTCAAAGCAAACAAGGTGTTAACTCCAAGCAAATAACATGTTTTCTCGAGTTAGGCTCCAAGAAAATTTTTGACTACTCGTCAACATCGATCTGCCCATAACTCGAGCATATGAACTCCAAACCACTTGAAATTTTAAATGTAGCCTTATGGGGCCTTCCTTCCCGCCCCATACTAATCTTGGTTGGTTTAGGGAAATTTGGCATTCATCACTGATCGGTATTTTCAACCATTCAAAAATTGGACAATCGTGTATACATTATTAATAATTATTAAAAAAAACCAGAACTTGAATACTGCCGGGGTGAACAATGATCGGGGTTCCGCACCAAGCCAATCTTCGTTTACTGAAAAGGGAACACTATCCCAAGAAGTTCATTGTGTCTACTTTTCTATCTTGCAAGAGGACGCCATGCTCCAAAATAGCACTTGCATAAGTATGGTTAGCATGAGGATGGAGCTGGGACAACAAATATTGTACGCTGTAAATGTCTCCTAATCTTCTTGGAGGGTGTTGCTACCGCATGGTGTACCAAGCTCCTACAAAATCCATCTCAACCTTTAAGGAACTAGAAAGGAGATTTCTAGAATGGTGTAGACTCTATACTTCATGACCAAAGGACATAATGCATCTAGCCTTCCACAAAGACCTAAAGAGCCACCAGGCGATGAGGGAGTTGCAGGACCTCAGGGACCTACTTCTCTAGCAAGACCACTAAGACCCAATGGAGAAGCGCTTGGGTCAACCGACAAAAGGAGGGTTATCAAATAACACTCTGCCTAGCTAAATACTAGGGAATGGGACAGTAACCTAATGCGATGCCCTCTCATCCATCCTTATCTACTTTTGTTTCCAAGTGAGCCTTACCAGGACACTGGAGGCATTGTAGATAACACGATAAACACTACAACAAAACAACCATATTACAACTTTTACTTTACAACTAGCATAAACAGACAGTTGTTTAGGTTATTTTTAACAACTGTTTTTTCAGCAGTTGTATCAAAGACATTTTTAACAACTTTATTTGTGCAGCAGTTGTAAAATACGTCTATAACAACTGCTTTTTTGCGCCCTTTGTAAATGTTTAATTATAACAACCATTTGTATCAGTTGTCTTTTCAATAGATAAAGAATCACTTTCCAGCGTAGTAAATATTTCACGTTCCATCCCAACTTTTCGTTGGCCGCTCAATTTATTAAATAAGTAAATAACACTCGTCAAAATTTCCTAGACCTAAATCCTAGCTCTACCTCGTTGTGCTAGCTGCCTTGCCATGCACAAAGCTAAACCTGCTTGCCGCCGTTTCCATTGACAAAGGTGAACCACTCGTTGTCGTTGCCATCGACGAAACTTGCAAACCCTAACCAACCACCCTTCGCCAAATCGAGCTTTGCTTTGCAAAACGCTAACCCTAACCCTCTTGCAAACGCTAATTGACAACTCTCTGTCATCTGATTTGCTCACCGTTGCCACTGATATAGGTATGGTATCTTACTTTATAATTCTTATTATCATTTTTTATATCTATTTATTAGTAAGCCAATTTTATAAATCAAATGATATTTATGAGGTATTAGCATCGATGAGGTATTAGCATTGACATGTCAAACATAAGTTCTAAAATGTAGTTTATGAGGTATTTTGTAATTGGAAACATTATATACAAGTAAGTATTACTTTTTTTCTTTTCTGACATGGTATTGCAGTTTTCTTTTGTTCGATTCTTGTTTGAACTAAGTGTGGATGATAGATGCATCTTTTAAGGTTAAGTGAAATTCTCATTTAAGTGAGCATATGGTTTACTTTGAACTAGCATCTTGTAAAATAATAGTTTTATTTTGCTGGCAGCATACACGTTGCTTCATCGATGCAATATTTTAAGTAATCCTATTTGAAATACACAATCTGATTGGTTAAAAGAAATCCATATTCAAGCAATGAATTGGTTTAATTATTCTCAAACCATTGATCCGTTTTCAAAGGTTTCAAATTTGTTTTTTATGTTACGCTATTAAAGAGCAGTTTTTGTTTGAAACACAATGTGAAATCTTGACGATAATAATGGTTAAAACTTAAATTACAAACAATGAATGTTGCTATTTTGAAATTATAAATTTCATGAAACAACGCTGAATTCAGTCGATCGTAACTTTTAAATGATTTATCCGATTTCGATGATTTTATCCATTTCAGAAAGCTTAGAATCTAAGTAAAAACTTTGGTTTTAAGTCTTAAGGAAGATTTTTTCATTTTCTAGGCGTAAAATGCAGTTTATCAAAGTTGACCTGCTACTGTAAACTCATCTTAGATTTGATAATCTCTAGAAAAACACACATAACTTGAGTTTTACTTGATATTACAATCCGGAGTTGTTTCGAAATGCTAACACATTATGTATTTTTAGAAATCATAACTTGATTTGGTGGTTTTGGAATGCCACAAAAATTGTTCCTACTGATGGAGACAGTGGATGCCAAAAACATTTATATATAATAAAAGAAGAATGTGACAATTAAAATTGCCTTATAAATAATTTCATATTTACTCACTATAAAGTAATGGATACCCATAGAAACTAGCAAGCTGATCATCTCTTTTTCACAGACACATTACAATGATTGCTTGGTTAGAAAAAGTTTAATTGTTGAAAAAGAAGAAAATGCGAAAATAAAACTAAAAAATTAGAAATCATGTAAGAAGGCAAAAACTCTAAAGGTGACTGATATATGATAACCATTTCAAGATAAAAATGTATGAAAGGTACCAATACAATATATAAAGTGCGAAATGTGTGATAAACTCGATGTTACTTTTAGATATTTAGATATGATGTGTCAAGATCTAGTTAAAATAGTTGCATTTTTGAAGAAAATAAATGTGTAGTATATGGGTATGTCTTTTATTGAATTATGTACATGTTCATTCTTTTACCCTATTTTTGCCTTTTTTTTAGAGGGGGTTACTGATTTGTAATCATATTGCATTTTCCCTTTTTCCATCACTTTGAATTTGATCTGTTATCAATGACGGTGTACTTGTAATCATAAAATGTATCATGGTGTGATGCTTAGATGGCCACTGTTTTGTTTGAATTGATTTTATATTCTTCTATCAAGAAATTTGAAATTTGAAATATGATTTTTCTTTTTTTATTAGAAAAAACCTCTAGTCAAAACCATACAACTTTGCCATGTCATTGATGAGAGTCTACTCTGGATTATAATAAATAAAGGGCTAATCTTCGGAAAAAAGAACAAGGGGAAGTTAAAATGAATCAGATTTCTAAGTCCAGTGGATTTAATGAAATAATGCTCCTCATAGCACTGTTCAGTGTAAAATTACCCTGGTTACACAAGCGATCTCTTGCAAATTTAGCATGTCCGCATAGCAGGCACTTACACTGGTAATTATCGTCTAATGACTCGGCCTTTGAATTTATACAAGAATGTGAAAATTGATTCTTCGATGTATACCAAGATTTAATAACAGTATTTTATTAAAACTAAGTTGAAAAATATAAATGTCAACTAAGTTGTTCAATGTTATTTTCGTAAACGATTGTTCAATTATTTATGCACCGTGTCAACTAAGTTGAAAAATATAAATGTGTATATTATCAGTTGAGATAACACAACCTTTGAAATATTATTTGCACGTATGTGCATAATGTTAATTTAGCACATGCCATTTTTATTCATACTTTTTCTAAACATTTTTAAATATATAACTATAAATTTATGGAAATTACGTATAATTTCATTTGATGGTGTTAAATTTGAAGAAATAAGAACAAGATATATTACAGTGTTATATTTGGAAGGAAATAAAGAAGGGGAGTAGTTTCTTCATTGCTTTATTACTTACAAATCCTAAAAACTTTTTAAGTCTTACATTGGTGTATATTTAAATTCAAGTATTAATTTTGTACTTAAATCTTTTCAAGTGTGTGCATCTGTATAAAGAAATATAATTAACTGCAAAATCAGTTTTTATTTCCGTAATTAATTACAGTTTTTGAATTTATCTAAACATATGCATGAATTCAATTAAAGGGTACAGTAATATTAATATACATTCAATTCAACAAAGTATAACTTTTCATTCAAAACGCTTCCACTTACCAAGATATAATGGAGACCCAGTTGAATGATCCATATGCAAACCTCTATATATATGGGTATCCCTAACGTTTAATGTCATCACAAAAATACATAGAATAAAAATAAAGTTAAGAAAAAAATTAACCGATCATGATGTTGAAGCATTTTTACATATTATTCCTCCTGTTCAAGTTTCATTCTTTTCTTGTTTCTACTTCGCATGCATCAAGATCTTTGCCTCATTCGAATTCTTTTCAAAAGTAAAGGATGTGAGTTTAGGAGGTTGGCTTATAGCCGAAGGTTGGATCAAACCTTCTCTTTTTGATGGAATTCCCAATAAAGATTTCTTGGTAACAACTACTAATATGTTCTAATGTTTCTTTGTTTGAGACATTGTTTAAAATTATTCAATCTTCATGCGCTAACTATTTATATATCACAAATAAACAATCTAAACAGGATGGAACACAGCTTCAATTCAAGTCCGTAATGGAAAACAAGTATTTATGTGCAGAGAGTGGTGGAGGAACCATAATTGTGGCCAATTGAACATCAACATCAGGATGGGAAACTTTCAAAGTGCAAATTTCTTACGTATGCATGTATATGACAGATGTTTGAATATTCACTTACCATTATATAACGTTATTGAAATATATTCAGCTGTGGAGAATAACTGAGAACACATTCTAGTTTCGAGTCTTCAACTGGCAATTCCTCGGATTAGATAGTGAAGGACAATTGGTAGCAGTCTCAAACTCTTCGATTCCATCCAAACCTTTGAGATAGTGACAAATGCAAATGACACAAATCATGTTTGAATCAGAGCTTCAAATGTTCTCTTCTTGCGAGTACTAATCAACTTCTATCTTTTGTAGTTCATAGAATTTCTTGTTACTTTACTTATGTTATGGCTTTGTATTTGATTTTTTTTTGATTTTTTTTGTTTTAGTTTAGACTAGTTATATCAGTTGTGGCAAATTATGCGGAAAGCAGCGATTGGAGTGATAATGATCCATCTGTATTTACGATTAACGACGTAGGTGGATTGCAAGTAGAATTTCAAGTTACAAATGGCTAGGGAGAAAATGCTGCTTCAGTCATGAGAGTTTGCCTTTCTTTTCTTCTCTCTTATTTTTTCTTTTAAAAAATGTGTATTCCTTTTGAACTACATTTGTAAATAAGTGTTAACGATGTACAGGAACACTGGAATACATTCATAGTAGAGGAAGATTTCAAGTTCATATCAGAAAACAGGTTAAACTGTGTGCGAATTCCAGTCGGGTGGTGGATCGCAAGCGATCTGAATCCACCATTTCCTTTTGTCGATGGATCACTTAATGCTCTAGGAAATGCTTTTCTTTGGGCCAAGTAAGTAAAAACGGTGTTAGCCGGCTAATATAAAATGTTATATTTTGATTTTCATCGTATAATTGTTTATAACTTTATATGTATTTTCCAGGAGATATGGTATTGGTATAATAGTAGATCTCCATTACGCTCCAGGCTCTCAAAATGGATGGGAAAACAGTGGAACAAGAGATGGCTATCAAGGCTGGGGCAAAACAGATGAAACAGTAGATCAAACTCTTGCTGTTATCGATTTTCTTACTAGCAGGTTTGCTATTTTCCTTCTCGTTTCTTTAAAGAAAAAAAATTCCATACTGTAGTTTCCACTACCCAAGTAAATATGACATCATTTATAAAATCTTGTCCATACATTCAATCTTTGTGCATAATATTACAATTAAATCATACATACACTGAATATATGCACTGATCATGCAACACCCTTGTATTGTAATCTATTTGGTATTTCTTTGCTTTGACCAAATGACCTATATTTTTTAATATCTTTATCATATACATAGGTATGCTAAAAGTCCAAGCCTTCTAACCATAGAACTAGAATGAAATTTACTAACCGAAGCACACAATTAGCAGGTTAGAAGATAACGGTTTTTCAAATCACCAGTGATCTAGAAAATAGTTAGTCTGTTCATAAATTCTTGAACAATAAAGAATGAACATATATTACTGTGATGGTGTATGATTTATAGTTTGTATTTAAGTTGTGATGTCTTCTCTATGAATGGATCAAGACGCCTTTGAATTTATATTATTTTTTTCCTGTTACTTATCTGTGTTACTTATCTGTTTCTTACTGCACTTGCAAAATGTGTTTAGATTTTTTTTTATTATTTTGTATTCTTTTTTTACAACTGTCAATCGCAGTTGTAGAAAAGTCTTTTACAACAGCCAATAGCAGTTGTAAAAGAGTCTTTTACAACTGTTAAAAGTAGTCATAAAGGACTTTTTACAACTACTTTAGGCAGTCTTAGAAAATTATTTTACAACTGTCGAAAACCATTGTAAAAAGTTACGGTTCTATTACAACTCCGGATATCATGACAGGCGGTGGCCCTTTGTAATAGACCTATTACAACTGTTTTTAGCAGTTGTGAAAGAGTGTTTTTGTTGTAGTGAAAGGGAACCCTTCCATGCCTTTGAACCATGAATGAGAAACATAGACTTATTAAGCACCTAGTTGATGGGTCCTATCAATCCCTCCTTCTGAAATCCAACGTTGCTCCAGTAGCATCGAGAAGGCATGTGTGAAGGATTGTTTAATAAATAGATCCAACCTTCTAGTCTCTGGGAACCAATAAAACTGTGTTCCTACGAGCTGAATCCCAAAATTCCTCATATATTCAACGAATTATCTCTCTAAGGCCAGCTAATCAGCGGTCATCTGATCCAAAATCCCTTTGCGAACGTGAAGGTCCTTCATGAACTAACGCATTGTGAAGGCAAACCAGTATATCAACGGTCAATTGATCCAAAGAACCATCACAAACATGAAGTCCTTCATGAACTAAAGCATCGTGAAAGTGAACTGGTAGATCAATGGTTATTTGATTCAAAAACACTTCGCGAGGTCCTTCATGAGCTAAAGCACCGTGAAGGAGAACCGGTAGATCAACGGTTATGTGATCTAAAAGCCCTTCGCGAATGTGAAGGTCCTTCATGAACTAAAGCATCTTGAAGCCGAACCGGTAGATCAATAGTCATCTGATCTAGAAACCCCTCGCGAGCGTGAAGGTCCTTCATGAACAAAAGTGTCATGAAGGCGAACTAGTAGTTCAAGGGTCATCTGATCCAAAATACCCTTTGCGAATATGAAGGTGCTTCATGAACTAAAGCATCGTGAAGGCGAACAGACAAATCAGCAGTTATCTGATCCAAAAATCCTCCGCGAACGTGAAGTTCCTTCATGAAATAAATATCGTAAAGGCGAACAAGTAGATCAGCGGTTATCTGATCCAAAAACCCTTGATGAACATGGAGGTCCTTCATGAATTAAAGCATCGTAAAGGCGAACTGGTAGATTAGTAGTCATCTGATCAAAAAACTTTCGCCAACGTGAAGGTCCTTCATGAACTAAAGTATCATGAAGGCGAACCGGTAGATCAGTGGTCATCTGATCCAAATAACCTTCGCGAACGTGAAGGTCCTTCATGAACTAAAGCATCATGAAGGCAAACGGGTAGATCAACATTCATCTGATCCAAAAACCCTTCGCGAACGTGAAGGTCCTTCATGAGCTAAAGTGTCGCGAAGGAAAACTGGTAGATCAACCTTTATCTGATTCAAAAAATCTTCACGAAAATGAAGGTTCTTCATGAAATAAAGCGTGGTGATGATGAACTGGTAGATCAGTGGTCATTCAATCCAAAAAATCCTTCAGGAACTAAGAAGTCGTGTGTGACGGCCCTGACTCGACTTTCGAAAATCGGCACTGAACATGACAGTCGTATTCAAATGCCGTAGATCCAAACATCTAATCTGGTTCGTCGGAGCTAATAACAACATCAGGTGAATATAAAACAGCGGAACAAAATGAATATCATGCATACGTCACACATACAACATCATAATATCCAGAACTACATCAGAGTATTTTTAATACATACACCACAACTCCAGATAAACATCATAACAATATAACAGTGATCATATATCCAAAAAATCTTCAAAGAAATGAAGTGATAACGAACTCCAAAAAATAAACATCTGAAATCCCTAAAAACTTCCAAACTTTCTCCAAAGCAAAGTCTCCAAAATACGGCTACATCAGGACACGTAAACCTGCTACTAGGCTGTCCGTGTGGAAATTATGGGCACCAGAGTTTAGAAAAGAAACAATAAACTCCAGGTCAGTCATGGGACTGGTGTGAGTAAACAAAGCAGTTGCTTTTAAATAAACTAGATTTGTAAAAGAAAACCTAGTATGCTTTTGAAAAATGAAACTACCATAAGACCTACCGCCACACACACAATGCAATCGTAGAATTGGAGGAGATTTCTTCTTATGATAGTCAAATATGCTTGATGCGAGAAAAATTCCTTGATATTATTACTAGTGCATAGTGTAGAAAATCATTTCAAAAGGATAATAATAATCTTAGCCAGCATAGGTACCATTACACTATGCCTACTGTAGCTGTCACCTGAGGTGGCAGGTTATACAAATTGCAATCGTAATGGGCTCGTATTGTTTCTTTGGATTTCCAACAAATTGTCAGGCTAAGGAACTTCCTATTACCACATGGGTACGCCTCTGGAGGGACGTCCCGAGAACTTAACCAGCTCTCTGCCAACACAAGACCGGATTACCTCTGTAACTAGGTAACTACTACACGAATATGCCACTTCTCGGTCCTTTGGGACCTTTATCCGAGGGCCCTCTATCACAAAGCAACAATCACACAGTAAATGAGATTGGAGCTACCACATAGGTAAATATATGGGCTCCATACCATGACATCACCTATTTCCAGAAGGAAATGACATACCCTAAAGGGCGCGACTCTCATAACCTTGCCGCATCTTTCCTATTTCGACCATTTTTGGGTTGTGAGGTCTGATGAGCTCGTACACCTCCGACAAGGGTGTTAAGCTAAGAGAATAAATTCTTCGCCACCAACAGATACGTATTTGAAAGAAATCTGCTTTATACCTCAAAATGTAGTGTCAGACACTCAACCATACGAGTCTGTTCCGGGTTCGAACAGAACCGAAGGCACTTCGTCCAATAAAGGAAAAAGCCCATGCAAATCCGGGTATCCATAATACCGATCGGACTTCCCATCACTTAGAGAATCTCTATACCAGAGCAACTCAGTGCAAAGACAATCGATAGGTTATCCTATCATTTTCGAAGACACCCGGTCTTCACCACCGGTCTTCAGATGCTATCCATTTCGACGTACCACTATTCGGAATGGGTTATATGACACAAAGGTCCTCTCTCGGCAAAACCGAATAGTGAGTGTTTAATTTTAAAACATGTGGACATATCAATTACAAAGATTCACTTTCAGGGTTCGATGTGGGTTTCGGATAACCAAGTGGAATCCGATTCCCTGTCGCATCGAAGTTTAAATGCCATTTTAGGGGCAACAGGGTTTTCACATCAATACAGAACAAATCACAGATCACAGTGCTGTACAGAGCAATCTACATCACACACTATCACAATCAGAACATAAACATCAATCTAGTGCACAACAATAGTTAATTATTTTCCAATGTGCTTTAAGTAAATTAACCACACAATTATTTTAATCAATGATCAATTATTCTTAACGATAATTAAATTAATTAAATCTCAATTACTTTGTTAATAAATTATTCCTTAACCAATTAACTTAGTTAGCTACAAATTATAAATTGATTAACTTAAATTATTTAACTAACAATTCTTAATTATAAGTAATTTAGATACTAAATTGTTTATTAATCAATTTTAATTACAAATTATAAATCATTCTTAATTACTTTTCAAAACCATTAGTTAATAAAAATTATTTACCTTAATTATCATTTGAAAACCTTCTTTACTCTTTGGAAATCAATTTATTGTTCCAGTGAAAGTTTTAATGTAAACTAATTTCAATTATTATTTTAAATTTAATTATTTAATTAAAGGGTTAATTAAATTTTAAAACATTGTTAAATAATTTAAAACTTATAGTAAGTTTTTAACTTAACACAATCAACATTAGTTACCTTGTAAATGCAGAAACTAACTTAACATTGTAAATTTGAATTTTGGTTGGGCTTAACCCATTATGAAGCAAGCCTGAGTAACCCATGTTTTCACTCGAGTCAAACTCGAGTTCCTCTCGTCCCTTCCTCGAGTTTATTTCCTTTCTTCCCCGTGCTTCCTTCTTCTTCTCCTTTTTTTTTTCTTTTCTTACTTAAGCTAAGTTTTAAACTTAACCCACTGTTGAAGTAAACCCATTTGAACACGAGAGAACTTCAAGCCAAAACATATTTTTCTCGAGAACGCCCCCTGGAGTTCCTCCCCAGGCCCAAACTCGCTGACACGAAATCGACGTCGTGCACGTGCACGACGTCGCGCCGCCGTTCTGAGGACCATCACGACCTTCAACACGTCGCAAACCTCCCCTGTACTCAAGATTAAAACTCGAATCAACCTAGAAAAATCAAATTCAAAATTGAGTGTTTTGCTCGACACTGTAATATGAACACACCTAACTAAATTGCCTCGCCGCCGCTCCTCAGACCACCAGTGATGCTACGACTTCGGCCACGTCATGTTAACGTCTTACACTACCATCCCCCTCGACCTCGTATAACTCGATCCATCCATGGTGATGAAATCATCATTCTTCCAACTCAGTGCAAACTTCGAACTTAAACCCTACTTTGGGTTCATTCGACAAATTCATGCATTCGAATTTTTTTCGACAATTTTCTCATCATCACCGAAGCTCAAACAAGCTTCAATCCAAATTTCAACGATTATCATTGGATCGTTCACCGGAAATTAGAAAAAAATGCAAACTTGGTTTAAATTCCAACTGCTTTTAAACTATTTAAGTAAAATCATCGTATTGCCTTTAAAAATCATAACTTGGTATGTTCATTCAAGTTATGTGATCAAATCAATGATTTAAAATAGTTGAATTCATTCCAAAATTTTGTTTTTACTGTAAATTACAAGTTGCACAGACAACCCTTCTTGTTCAAGCTTTAAAACAATTTTTTAACTGTGATTCAAGTCGAAGCAAACTTGTTTTGTTAAAACAACCTAAGCTAAAAAGGATTGTGTGAAGTTTATTTGATTTTTTTTCTTCAGTTTACTTTGTTTTGAAACAAAATATATGAAAACAGATCATATCATAATTTCCAGAATCACAAAAGAACCTACAGAACAAAATTTTTCTTATACAACAACACAAGATGTCATGAGCTAAATACTTAGATTTTAATTTAAAGAAATAATTTTAGTCACAAAGGTAATATTTGAAACAGAGAGCTTTTAGGCTTGAGAAGAAACAGTTTTTGATTTTCCTTATTCCAATCTTTTTTTCCAATCTTCAAGTTTGTTGATGGTGCTACTGTATTTATTTTCAGGTTGTAGTTGTTTTGCTGGTTTGCGCTCTCTCTCTCTCTCTCTCTATATATATATATATTCAGGTTGATGAACGAACTAATGAAATAGGTTGATATATAAAGGAAGTGTACAAGTTTTAGTAGAATACTGAAGCAAGATTTATTTTTAGTTGTACTTTGTAATTATTTGTATACTTTTAATTAGAGATTTTTCTCTTTCTTGTTATTTTGAATGATTTGTTTATGTGCTGAAATTGAAAGCATTTAATGCTCATGTTTCCATCCTTGTTAACATGCAATCTTACTTGATTTTCTTGTAAGTACAAAGTTTGTTTTGTTTTTGCAGATTTTTATAATCTAATGTTTGTTTTATGTTTTAGATTTTTATCTTCTTGTATAAGCCTTGTTTCCTTGTTCATATTTTTTGTTTACAACCTACTTGTCTGATTTGTTTTGTTTTTGCATACAACTCTTTATTTTATTGTTTCTTGGTTTATAAAATTTTCATACAAGTTTATATGTATTTCATATGTCATGTTATAACCATATAATTTTATTACAACATACATTTTAAATTTTATTTCTATTTGAAGTTCAACTATCAATACTCAATTTATCACATATATATTATTTTATGGTTTAAGACAATTTCTTGTTTGTGATATATTTTTCTTTATTATTATTTATTTAAAGCTTAAACTATCAAATATTTATTTAATTCCATATATCTTTCTTTTTTTATTTTTAATAATATTTTATTTCATTTGAAACTTTTCAATTTAAATTTTAAAAGTTCAAACAATTTACCGAATTTAAAATTCAAAATTTTAGGATGTTACAAATATCCCCCCTTAAGAAAATTTCGTCCTCGAAATTTGAAAAAGAGAGAAAAGCAAACAAAGAATATACGAATTAACAAAAATTTAGGAAATGGCTTACCAATTTATGCCGAGATAGCCACTCTGCAATTGGGATATGACTTCTGCATATTGTCTTCAGTTTCCCAAGTACAGTCCTTCGGATCGCCACTCCACTATACTTTAACGAGTTTTTCAATTTTTTTCTCAATTGCTTTTCATCACGATCCACAATCTTTATCGGCTCTCTTCTAACTGCCAAGTTGGGAGTGATCTCAAGGTCCTGCTAAGCTGCCTCCTCGATAATACTATCTGGGTCGTGAACATACTTCCGAAGACTAGAAACGTGGAACACATTATGCACACCAGACAACCAGCTGGGTTGCTGCACTCGATATGCTAGAGCACCGATCCTCTCCAGAATAGGAAGAGGACCAATATAACGCGGTGCTAGCTTTCCAGTTTTCTCGAATCTCAACACACCCCGCATCGGAGATACTTTTAGAAATACAGAATCTCTAACTTGAAATTTCAAATCTCTTCTTTGGCGGTCGTAATTGCTCTCCTGGAGATTTTGAGCAGTTATTAATTTCTTTCGAATAAAATCTACTTTCTTCATGGCTTTCTTTAATCATATCTGGTCCAAGGATGAGTCTATCACCTGATTCGATCCAGCATGCAGGTGATCGACACGGACGACCATATAAAGCTTCGAAAGGAGCCATTTCTATACTGGCCTGATAGCTGTTGTTATACGAGAACTCGGCCAGATGCAAATGGTCCTCCCAAGAACCACCAAAATCAAGAATGCAAGCACGCAAAAGGTCTTCTAAGATTCGGTTAATCCTCTCAGTCTGCCCATTAGATTGTGGGTGATAAGCAGTGCTGAAATTCAATTTTGTTCCTAATGCGGCTTGGAATGCCACCCAAAATCTACTAGTGGAGATCGGGTCACGATTACTCACTATGCTGCTGGGAATACCATGGACACGAACAATTTTCTTTATATATAGCTCTGCTAAGCTTGCTGCGGTCCGAGTGGATTTCATTGGAATGAAGTGAGCGGTTTTGGTTAGACGGTTCACTATAACCCAAATTGCTTCATTTACCTTCTTGGTTTGTGGCAATCCGTCGATGAAATGCATCGATACCTGATCCCATTTCCATTTTGGTACTTCCAAAGGCTGAAGTAAACCGGCCACTTTCTTTTGATCGCTTTTAATTTGTTGACAACTAGTGGAGCGGCTCAGATAAATAGATATGTTCCTTTTCATTCTCTTCCGCCAGAAAGTTCTTTTGATATCTCTATACATTTTATTAACTCCTGGGTGGATGCTGAGCTTAGATTTATGGTATTCATCTAAAACTTCACGTTTCAGATCAGGGAAGTCTAGGACACATATCCTGCCTTTTAATCTGATGATTTTATTGTCGTCAACTTCTAAACTAGTATCTTCACCATGACGTATTTTGTCATAAATTTGATGAAGAAACTCATCCTCTTTTTGTTTACTGACGACTTTCTCAAGAAGAGTAGGAGCATTGACAAGGTGAGAAAGAATAGCATGCTTTCTACTCAAGGCGTCGGCAACTACATTGGCCTTTCCCGACGTATACAGAATATCTAGGTCATAAGATGCCAGAAATTCCAACCAACATTATTGTCGTAGATTTAGATCTTTCTGGGTAAAGAGATATTTCAAAGATTTATGATCGGTGAACAAGTCAAAATTTTCACCTAGAGAAAGAAGAGTTCATTAAGTATATTGTTTATGTTAAGTTAATTTCGTAAATTGTTAAGAAAGCTGAAAAGGTTCTTACCAAGAAGATAATGTCGCCAGATTTTTAAGGCGAAAATAACAGCCAAAAGCTCCAAATCATGAGTTGGGTAGTTTCTTTCATGAGGACGTAATTGTCAACTCGCGTAGGCAATTACCTTCCCATTTTGCATTAATACTGCACCTACCCCATCACCACATGCGTCAGTATAAACAGATAATCCCTAATTCCCGTTGATAATAGCGAGAATAGGAGCAGTGGTTGATCTCTTCTTCAACTCCTAAAAAGCTTCATCACATTTCAGAGTCCAATTGAACTTTACATCTTCCATCGTTAGCTTGGTCAATGGGCTAGCAATCTTAGAAAAGTCCTGAACAAACTTCCGATAATAGCCTGCTAAACCCAAGAAGCTTCGAACTTCCTTTGGAGTAGTGGGTTTTCTCCAATCAAGAATGGCAAAAATTTTGCTAGGATCAACGACAATTCCTTCTTCATTAACAATATGGCCAAGGAATTTAACTTCTTTGACCGAAAAGTGGCATTTGGAAAATTTTGCGAATAGAATATTTCTCCTTAAAATTTCCAAAATGATTCTAAGGTGCTCGGCATGCTCCTCTTCGGTCTTGGAGTAAATCAAAATATCATCAATAAACACAAGCACAAATTTATTCATTATCTACGAAGTATGCTGGAGCATTGGTTAGCCCAAAAGGCATGACTAACCATTCGTAGAACATATTAGGACCTTTGAAAGCGGTTAAATGGAAACAATCTTCGGCGATTCGTAGTTGATGGAATCCCTGGGCTAGATCCATCTTTGAAAAGAAACGAGCGCCATGTAATTGATCAAACAGATCATCAATTCTAGGCAGTGGAAATTTATCCTTGAGAGTCAGCTTATTGAGATCGCGGTAATATACACACAATCTCAAAGATCCATCCGATTTAGCAACAAATACGACGGCTGAACACCATTGAGAAACACTGGGTCGAATTAATCCTTTTGCTAGTAGATCATCAGTTTGCTGAACTAATTCAACCTTTTCCCTGGGTACCATCCTGCGACTTGCGTGAACGACAAGATGAGCGTTGGGTACTAGGTTGATTCTAAATTCTATTTCCCGATGTGGAGGTAAAGATTTCACTTCTCCGAATACGTCCGTAAAATCTCTAACAATGGGTATAGACTCCAAACTGGGTTCGGGATAATCCAAATTATACATCAACCCTTCTCTCTAGGGACTAGGGTCTTCACAAGAAATTTTGATAAAGTCTCCAAATTCGGTTTTAATCAAAATCAATCGATTGTTGCAATCCAACTTGGCTTCGTATTTCGCTAGCCAATCCATTTCGAGTAAAACTTCAAACTCGTTAAAATCAAGGACAAAGAGACCGATAGGAAACTGATAACAAGAATACGAAATGGGAACGTCTTTACATCGAAGACAAAGCTTTGTGGGACCTCCAACTGGATTCTTTACGCATATAGGCTCACCAACAAAATCAGGTTCAAGTTTTAATTCATTAATGGCATGCTGAGAGATAAAACTATGTGTTGCGCCCGTGTCAAAGAGAACTCTAACAATGCTATCATAAATAATGAGGTTACCTTCCATAGTTCATTTCCCCTTTTCTGCTTTGGAAGATGCAGGTTGGTCTTTGACTGCGTACACCTTTGCTGTCTGAGCTTGCTTCATAACTGGGCAGTCTTTAACTTCATGTCCCAATTTGTGACAGTAATAACATTTTCTGGATCTCGCTTGAATGGATTGGTTTACTTGTTTCTTGGGCTTCGTACATCTGCTAGAATAATGGCCCTTCTCCAAGCAATTATGAAAAGTGACATTGTCTGTTGTGCTTCCCTGACTATTCTTCTTTTTCTCTTTGCCCTGTCATGGTTTCTTGCCTCCAAATTTCCGCTTCTTTCAATTTTGACTGCTCAAATTTCCTTTCTCTGCCAGGGTTCCTGCATATCAAGTGTGACATATCTGTACCCCATATCAACTAAATCTAAAAAAGATTCCTTAACATGGCCGGTCGTTCTTTCGTGGAATTTCTTATTCATACCATGAATGAATCCTTCGTTTTTCTTTAAAGGCGTGTTCACCAACTCGGGACCAAAACAGGACAATTCATTGAATTTGTTGAGATACTCCTCGAATGTCAAACTCCCCTGCTTTAAGTCCATGAATTCTTGGTACATTCGAGAAATTCCAGCTGATGGCAGATAACGCTTCTCAAATACTTCTTTAAATTTCTCCCAAGTAAACTCGTCTTCTGGCTTATCTACAGTGACTGTCTCCCACCAGGCTAAGGCTTCTTCTTAAAGTTGCCAAGAAGCTATGAGTTGCTTCTGATCGCCTACAGTTTTAGCCCTCTGAAGATTTTCTCACATGACCTGATCCATGCTTGAGCCTCAACAATCGACTCCTTGCCAGTGAACAGTTTTCCACCAAGCCTTGAGAAATTTTTATATAAATCAGCCAGATTCGGCTGCTGCTGAATAGGTATTGCTGCTACTGCTGTTGGGGAATCTTGGTTAGGTGCTGTGGCATTCTCTTGACCCCTAGCTCTTCCTCTTCGTCCGCTCATTCTTACTATTTGTAATTAGTAAGAAAATTGATTTAGATATTCGGACGAGATATCTTAAGAATATCAGCAGTAATTAGATTAAGAAAATTTGGGGTTTCAGTCTTGGTTATACTCATTCTAGGGTATACTTTACCCTTTCTCTAATGGGCCATCTAATGTGTTATACTCCGTAGCTAAAGTTCTTACTCAACCTTCAGCTCTGATACCAAATGTGACGGCCCTGACTCGACTTTCGAAAATCGGCACCGAACATGACACTCGTATTCAAATGCCGCAGATCCAAACATCGAATCTGGTCTGTCGGAGCTTATAACAACATCAGATGAATATAAACAGCAGAACAAAATGAATATCATGCATACATCACACATACAACATCATATTATCCATAACTACATCAGAGTATTTTTAATACATACACCACAACTCAAAATAAACATCATAACAATACAACGGTGATCATATATCCAAAAAATCTTCAAAGAAATGAAGTGATAACGAACTCCCAAAAAAATAAACACCTGAAGTCCCCAAAAACTTCCAAACTTTCTCCAAAGCAAAGGCTCCAAAATACAGCTACATCAGGACACGTAAACCTGCTACTAGGCTGCCCGTGTAGAAATTATGAGCACCCAAACCATTCCAGCCCTGCCGTGGCATACACTGGTACCCTGCCCTTGCTTTTAAGGCCAGCCTTTCGACTGTCACGCTTTATGGCTAACCAACCCCTTAAAGAGGACGTGTAGGGGTAAGAGTCTCCTGCTCACCACCAAACAAAAAGCGAGAACCCCCCATCATGTTTCACAAAGATAAGCAAGGTCAGTCATGGGACTGGTGTGAGTAAACAAAACAGTTGCTTTTAAATAAACTAGATTTGTAAAAGTAAACCCGGTATGCTTTTGGAAAATGAAACTACCATAAGACCTACTGCCACACACACAATGCAATCGCAGAATTGGAGGAGATTTCTTCTTATGATAGTCAAATATGCTTGATACGAGAAAAATTCCTTGATATTATTACTAGTGCATAGTGTAGAAAATCATTTCGAACGTATAATAATAATCTTAGCCAGCATTGGTACCTTTATACTATGCCTACTATAGGTGTCACCTGAGGTGGAAGATTATACAAATTGCAATCGTAATGGGCTCGTATTGTTTCTTTGGATTTCCAACAAATGGTCAGGCTAAGGAACTTCCTACTACCACATGGGTACGCCTCTGGCGGGACGTCCTGAGAATTTAACCAGCTCTCTGCCAACACAAGGCCGGGTTGCCTCTGTAACTAGGTAACTACTACATGAATATGCCACTCCTCGGTCCTTTGGGACATTTATCCGAGGGCCCTCTATCACAAAGCAACAACCACACAGTAAATAAGATTGGAGCTACCACATAGGTAAATATATGGGCTCCATACCATGACATCACCTTTTTCCAGAAGGAAATGACATAGCCTAAAGGGCGCGACCCTCATAACCTTGCCGCATCTTTCCTATTTCGACCATTTTCGGGTTGTGAGGTCCGATGAGGTCTCGTCCACAAAGCTACGCTTTACACGAAAGCCATGCTTTGATCACAAATGATCAACAAATGATTATCAACACACATCAACACTTAGCATGCCACACTACCAAATTGGGAGTATATTGCTGATAACCTTCAATTACATAACCTCTGAGCTTGTACGTCTCAGAGAAGGGTGTTAAGCTAAGAGAATAAATTTTCCGCCACCAACAGATATGTATTTGAAAGAAATCTGCTTTATACCTCAAAAAGTAGTGTCAAACACACAACCATACAAGTTTGTTCGGGTTCGAACAGAACCGAAGGCACTTCGTCCAATAAAGGAAAAAGCCCTTGCAAATCCAGGTATCCACAATCCCAATCGGACTTCCCATCACTTATGGAATCTCTATACCGCAACAACTCAGTGCAGAGACAATCGATAGGTTATCCTAACATTTTCGAAGACACCCGGTCTTCACCACCCGTCTTCAGATGCTATCCATTTCGACGTACCACTATTCGGAATGGGTTATATGACGCAAAGGTCCTCTTTCGGCTAAACGGAATAGTGAGCGTTTAATTTTAAAACATGTGGACAAATCGATCACAAAGATTCACTTTCAGGGTTCGATGTGGGTTTCAAATAACCAACTGGAATTCGATTCCCTGTCGCATCGAAGTTTAAATGCCGTTTTACGGGCAACAGGGTTTTCACATCAATACAGAACAAATCACAGATCACAGTGCAGTACAGAGCAATCTACATCACACAGTATCATAATCAGAACAGAAATATCAATCTAGTGCACATCAATAGTTAATTATTTTCCAATGTGGTTGAAGTATATTAACCACACAATTATTTCAATCAATGATCAATTATTCTTAACGATAATTAAATTAATTAGATCTCAATTACTTTGTTAATAAATTATTCCTTAATCAATTAACTTAGTTAGCTACAAATTATAAATCGATTAACTTAAATTATTTAACTAACAATTCTTAATTACAAGTAATTTAGATACTTAATTGTTTATTAATCAATTTTAATTACAAATTATAAATCATTCTTAATTACTTTTCAAATTCATTAGTTAATAAAAATTATTTACCTTAATTATCATTTGAAAACCTTATTTACTCTTTGGAAATCAATTTATTGTTCTATTGAAAGTTTTAATGTAAATTAATTCCAATTCTTATTTTAAATTTAATTATTTAATTAAAGGGTTAATTAAATTTTAAAACATTGTTAAATAATTTAAAACTTAACTAACTTAACATTGTAAATTTGAATTTTGGTTGGGCTTAACCTATTATGAAGCAAACCCGAGTAACCCATGTTTTCACTCGTCAAACTCGAGTTCCTCTCGTCCCTTCCTCGAGTTTATTTCCTTTCTTCCCCGTGCTTCCTTCTTCTTCTCCTTTTTCTTTTTTTTCTTTTCTCACTTAAGCTAAGTTTTAAACTTAACCCACTGTTGAAGTGACCGCATTCGAACGTGAGAGAACTTCGAGCCAAAACATATTTTTATCGAACACCCTCTCGAGTTCCTCCCCAGGCCCAAACTCGCTGACATGAAATTGACGTCGTGCACGTGCATGACGTCGCGCCGCCGTTCTGGGTGCCATCGCGACCTTCAACATGTCGCAAACCTCCCTTGTACTCAAGATTAAAACTCGAATCAACCCAGAAAACTCGAATTCGAAATTGAGTGTTTTGCTCGACACTGTAATATGAACACACCTAACTAAATTGCCTCGCCGCCGCTCCTCAGACCACCAGCGATGCCATGGCTTTGGCCACGTCATGTTAACGTCTTACACTACCATCACCCTCGACCTCGTACAACTCGATCCATCCATGGTGATGAAATCATCATTCTTCCAACTCAGCGCAAACTTCGAACTTAAACCCTACTTTGGGTTCATTCGACAAATTCATGCATTCGGAAAAAATTTCGACAATTTTCTTATCATCACTGAAGCTCAAACAAGCTTCAATCCAAATTTCAACGATTATCATTGGATCGTTCACCGGAAATTAGAAAAAAATGCAAATTTGGTTTAAATTCCAACTGCTCTTAAACTACTTAAGTAAAAATCATCGTATTGGCTTTAAAAAAATCATAACTTGGTATGTTCATTCAAGTTATGTGATCAAATCAATGATTTAAAATAGTTGAATTCATCCCAAAATTTTGTTTTTACTGTAAAATACAAGTTGCACAGACAACCCTTCTTATTCAAGCTTCAAAACAAATTTTTAACCGTGATTCAAGTCGAAGCAAACTTGTTTTGTTAAAAAACAACCTAAGCTAAAAAGGATTGTGTGAAGTTTATTTGATTTTTTTCTTCAGTTTACTTTGTTCTAAAACAAAATATATGAGAACAGATCATATCATAATTTCCAGAATCACAAAAAAAACCTACAGAACATATTTTTTCATATACAACAGCACAAGATGTCATGAGCTAAATACCTAGATTTTAATTTAAAAAAATAAGTTTACTCACATAGGTAATATTTGAAACAGAGAGCTTTTAGGCTTGAGAAGAAACAGTTTTTGATTTTCCTTGTTCCAATCTTTTGTTCCAATCTTCAAGTTTGTTGATGGTGCTACTGTATTTATTTTCAGGTTGTAGTTGTTTTGCTGGTTTGCTATATTTTTCCAGGTTGATGAACGAACTGATGAAATAGGTTGATATATAAAGGAAGTGTACAAGTTTTAGTAGAATACTGAAGCAAGATTTTTTTTAGTTGTACTTTGTAATTATTTGTATACTTTTAATCAGAGATTTTTTTTTCTTTCTTGTTATTTCGAATGACTTGTTTATGTGCTCTAATTGAAAGCTTTTAATGCTCATGTTTCCATCCTTGTTAACATGCAACCTTACTTGATTTTCTTGTAAGTACAAAGTTTGTTTTGTTTTTGCAGATTATTATAATCTAATGTTTGTTTTATGTTGTAGATTTTTATCTTCGTGTATAGCCTTGTTTCCTTGTTTATATTTTTTGTTTACAACCTACTTGTCTAATTTGTTTTGTTTTTGCACACAACTCTTTATTTTATTGTTTCTTGGTTTATAAAATTTTCATACAAGTTTATATGTATTTCATATGTCATGTTATAACCATATAATTTTATTACAACATACATTTTAAATTTTATTTCTATTTGAAGTTCAACTATCAATACTCAATTTATCACATATATATTATTTTATGGTTTAAGACAATTTCTTGTTTGTGATATATTTTTCTTTATTATTATTTATTTAAAGCTTAAACTATCAAATATTTATTTAATTCCATATATCTTTCTTTTTTTTATTTTTAATAATATTTTATTTCATTTGAAACTTTTCAATTTAAATTTCAAAAGTTCAAACAATTTACCGAATTTAAAATTCATAATTTTGGGATGTTACATCGTGAAGGCGAAATGGAAGATCAGAAGCCATTTGATCTAGAGCTCCCCAAAGTCAACAAATTCACGCTCCGAGGCCATAAATGAATAATCACATCAATCACTTCGTAGAATTAATAACGACTTATGAAACAAACAGTGCTGAATTCCAAAGCTTCGAAGTCGCTCAAAAAAACTGCACCAAAAATTGAGCCCACTCTGTGTTTAATTAGAGGCTGACTTGAATCAACCCAAGATTTGGAACTTGGCAGAACCAAGTATCTTAGATGCCTAATATATAAGTCTCCAAAGATAAAGGTTTTCCCATGCTTTAATTATCGAGAAGACACAGCCACATACATTAGACCGAGGGCAAGCAGATAAGTTATAAGGAAACCTTGGATACAGTTCAAGTGTACAAACAGCCCAGCATTATGGGGGCACCACGCAAACTTGAATAGCCATAGTGAAGGCCAAGACTAATCATAGCACAGTTCTGTTATGCCCGATCGAAAATTATGGTATTCTGATAACTATGCACTTAATCACCTAGCTAGTGTAACAAACGAAGTAGAAGCTTAATACTCGCTCTCCTCTTCCCAATTCCTCTTTTACCATCCTTGGTGACCAGTTCGTCTTCCTCTTAGACCATATGCCAGTTGAAGACCCATCCTCCAAAGGCAGTTTAGACCAAAAGCCAAGAGTCTTGCCTTGAATTCCCATAGGTTCTTATCTCATATCCACCTTCATGCGATCAGTTATAGATCTCTCCACCATATCTAATCCGTTTGGTTGTGCACGTCTTCTCGAAACATGGAAGTATTATCCAAGCAATGGTTACCCGATCCTTTTTGATCTTACGAAACCACGTTCTAATGAAGTCAAATTTTCGAATCGATGGGAAAACTTGATTCTCGCCTTCTAAGAACCGGTGTCACTCTGGCAGCGTTAGGAAGGCCTAAATCCTTGCGTGAATCTCATAAGCCACACACTTCCAAAGCCACACATCTCATAAGCCGTGCTTCGCTCTTATAATTCATGGAACTACATCCATGAGAAACTTGCCAAGTCGACAAAAGCAAATCGAATTAAACCGTTTCTTATCGACGGGTCGTATCGATCCTATAACCGTTTAAGGACCGGCGTTTCCTCAGTAGCACCGGGGAAGCCTAAAACTCATTCGTGTGCACCCACAAGTAGCGCATTGCTTCTTGTGTAACGACCCGGAATTTTGGGTCGCTAGATTTGAACATTTGATTCATTTTAAATGTTGAATATGGATTGTAATTTGAATTTTGAAATAAAAAGATTTTGGTTAAGTTAATAGAATTAGTTAAATTTTAAATACGGGAATGAAATTGAAATTTAAATAATAATAATTTAATATTAGAATTGGGATAACTGGTGAATTTGAGTGTAAATAAATATAAAAATGGCTTCTAAAAATTTATTTAAGTTTATTTTGATTTAAATAATAATATTGGACCATTGGATGGAATTAATAGTCGATAGATTTAATTTGGAATTTTATATTAATTTAAAAATGGAATTTATTAATATAATAATGCAAATAATCAGATTTTGATTTAAACTGAATCAGAATGATTTTTAATAGGAATATAGATTTTATACAAGTTATAATAAAATTAATAAAATTTTAAAAGTGAAATTTTAAGTGATTTCGACGGTTTTGGAAATCGCTCGAAATAATCGACGAGTTAAAATAGCCTTCCGGGGCACAGTCTCGGAATTCAACGAAACTAGTTCCATTGGATTCGTAATAGTTAGTTATTATCGGATTCTAATTTTCGTGGCAATCGGAGTTGTCATTGGACTCCGGCAGCTTAAAACGCTTAGAAAATACTTTAATCGATTTAAATTAAAATTGACCGTTTATTTACGTAACTCGTGTATATGACCAAATTAGCCTCCGAAACATGTTCCATTGTGTTCGAAACGTAGGAAAAACCCTAGAAACGCCTGTCGGCACGTGTGTTTTGGAGTTCGTTTGCAAATGTTCATTAAAATTGAATTTAATAATAAAATAATATGTTATATGTATATATATTCATGCACAGCCAAAACCCTAGTTTGTTCTTAGGGCCGCCGCTTCCTCTTGTATCAATGGACGACAGTTCTTTCCCTTCTTCCTCATTTTTCTCCAAATCCGTAGATCGTTAGCAAAAATTTTCAACTAGAGAAACGATGAGAACGTTGAGATCCACGTTATGAATGGTAGTGATCGGGAATCGTCGAGCGGTTTGTCAAAAGCTTCACCACGAAGGGCCGCCGTTCGCACATGTTGTTCGGCGAAAGGGTGGCACCGAGCTTGGCAGCAACCTGGGTGTCGGTAGAGGGAGCTATGATCGTCGTGGTGGTGGTGTTTGATCGTTCTCTCGGCGATCGCTGGTGGTGCGGTTTGGAACCCTAGGTCGCGTGCAAATGGGTTTCATTGCGTGTAGACGCGCGTGAGAAAGAAGAAGATGCGGCCTTGATCTTGAATTGTGAAATTGACGACCTGATGTTGTTTTGGTAAAAATAAATTAAAATTAAAAAGGAATTTTTTTAAAATGTTATTCAAACTTTAATAATTCATAACTTGCACATACATTGTCAGATTTCAACGCATTTGGTAGCGCCGGAATTGCAGCAATGCGATCTGCGCAGTGGAGCAGTTCTGGATTTTTTTCGAGCAAGTACGAATTTAGGTTAAATCGAACGCCGTTCGATTTAATTTAAATTTGAACACTCGCCGAAAACCCAAGGTGAGTTTAACTCACTCACATCTGGAGTATTAGTTAATTTAAATAGACGATATTTAAATGAATTGCTTGATTGGTTGAATATGATTGAATCGATATATGTTGTTGTGCTAATATCTGTGGATGCAGGGAAACAGGTTGGAGGATCCAACTGGATCCCTCATAAATAGAAATAAATTTATATTCTGTGATATACCTTATTTATTGTTCTGTGATAATTTGTTTGGATCTTTTTATGCTGTGATGAATTAAATAGAAATTTTAGTTGTGTTGTGGTGTGATTGGGTGAATACAACCTGAAAATTTTAAATATAAATAGATGAAATGGGTTTAAAGAATATAAAAGAAATTCTTAAGTAAAGGATTTTAAAAGAGATTAAATCCAAGGAATGGGTTGGAAAATTTCAAGTGTTTGAAATTTGATTTCAAAGAGAATTCAGGATTGTTTAAATAATAACGAGATTTATTTTTGAGAATGAGAAGTGTGCTTTCTCCTGGAAATTTTATTTTGTTTTCAAGAAATTTTTTCAAATATAATTTGCAATTAAATATGTTTAGAATATTTTTAGAAAGAAATATTATTTTTAAATGTTTTAAGTAAAAGCAAATATTTGATTTAGTAATTATGGTCTTTAATTTTATTTAAATATAAAATGGTAAAGTAGTATTAAGTTTTCAAAAGAAAATTTTAGTATGAACATTAGATTTATTAACCTTATTTTAAAAAGTTAAATTTTATTTAAAATACTTAGGAAACCCTGCATATTTCCTTAATGTTGTTTCCAATAAAATAATATCTAGAGCTTATTTTATATATTTTAACGTATGTTTGAAAATAATTTCCAGGAAATGGCAATGTGTTTAAATAAAAGGAGCTATTTTTAAAAGTATGGAAAGGATTTTACGGGATGAACGTAAAATTTAAATTGGGATAAAACGTGTTGGATTGATAAAAGAATTCTTTGGTTATTCTAAGATGAAAGTGTATTTCCCTGAAAGCCAAGTACGTTTTTAAATAAATTTTGAAACGTTAGAAATTTGAAGTTATATTAAAGAATGGTTTCCAAGAAAATTATTTAAGTTGTAAGAATTTTTAAAGTAATTATATATCAAAGTAGTTTTAGAAGTAAATATTTTTTTTAGAGGATAATTAAAATTATGTTTTAAAGAATATTATTATTATTTATACTTTATAAAATGGTTTTATTTTAAAGGATAACCAATCAAAGTATTATTTAGAATTTGTATAGAGTTTCATAACTTTATTTTAGATTTAGTATGACTTAACTTTATTTTAAAGATAATAGTTTGTATTTTATTAAGCAGTTTTATTTGAAATATTTTTTTAGATATATATATATATATATATATTTTAAATTTAGTATATAGTAGTGTTAATACAAATGTTTTAATATATTTTCAAAAATAAAGTATTTAAATTATTTTAAACTTTAAAAATGGGTACTTGGATGTTTCAGAGGAAATAAAGATTTGAGAATCTATTCCACGAGAAAATTGGATTGAAAAGTGTTTCAAAGGGATTTTGAAAAAGGAATTATATCTTGTAAAGATTTTTTGAGGAAATAAATAATATGGAAATTATTTATTGTGTGATGGATGCTTGTGAATGTTAACTGATAGTTAAATCATATTGGACAAATGCGTTGATCGTTTCGAAGAGACCGGGATCGAGATTTATTTCTCGAAAACCACTTCGATCCGGTTTGTACATTTCGTGGGAATACGTGTTCAGAGTCGAAGATGGAGCAGTGAAGTGCAAGGGTTAGTCGCTACTAATCCTGAGGATATTTCCAAAATGGATGTAGTAGGAGTAGTGCTTTCGGTTCCGTTCGAACCCGGACGGACTTGTATGGACGAATGCTTTCGAAACATCGTCAGGTGGGCGATGGGCATTCTAAGTGAAACGTTCTAAAAGGTAACGCTTAGCCTCAAGCCTCATCAACCGGGAATGACTGAAAATTAGGGGTTGTGCAGCAAGGCTTCGTGGGTAGCCCCCACTTGAGAGTAATGTCATCCCTGTCTAGATGTCCCTTTTTATTTCGGCTTAGTGGTGCGGTTGCTGATCCCAACCGTGGGGTGATCTTATTCGGAACTATCCAGTAAGGGATGGTTCCGGTCTTGCGTTGCAGGGGAGCGGGCGTATTCCTCGGTACTGTGATCTAGACCACGTACTGTGAAAGGTGGTACCCCAGTGCCTAGTCATTGTTGAAATCCATTCTCCCTACGAGCCTTTTACGAGTTTTGTTTGTATTACCCATACTGTGGCTAGTAGCTGGAATTTAATAATGTAACAATTTCGGCTATTTTATAAGTATTTGTGTATAGACCTATTATAATATCAGAGGATTTCTATAAATAGTGTTTTAGCTATCGTAAGGTAAAAACCCGACATGTTTATTTGTGGCGTGGTCTTACGAGATGCTTTTATTTTCAAAAAGGATTTTTGAAACTTTAATAATCAATTTGGGTGTGTTAGCGCCAAAATTGGTCACTAACACCCAAATCCAGATGAAAGCACCAAATCCCAATTACAGTTCACAGATAGGATGTATGTAGAGAGTAATAATATGAAGAACAGTTAAAATTAAAATGAAATCAGTAATAAACAACATATTTTATAGTGGTTCGGCTAACTCCGGCCTACGTCCACTCCAGAAGTTTTATTTTTATTGATGTAACAATCTATTACAGTTACAATGTGGTAGACTTGTCTTAGTCTTAGAAAGTAAAAAGTAAGAGAGCGGAAAGAAGAAGAAGCAGTCGTCCCCCATCTGGAGACCCACATGCTGTATTTATAGGCAAAACCAGGTTGTTGGGTCTCCCGAGTAGTTTGGGCCCACCAAGGGTACCGAGGTATCGAGGTATGGAGCTACCGAGGTACGGAGGTATGGATCTACCGTGGTATGGAGGTATGGATTTACCGAGGTATGGATCTACCGAGGTATGGATCTACCGAGGTATGGAGGTATGGATCTACCGAGGTATGAAGGTATGGATCTACCGAGGTATGGATCTACCGAGGTATGGAGGTATGCCGAATGACCCATCCAATGTCGAACGAGATTTATGCCGAACCTCCACCATGCTGAACCATGTTTAATGTCGAACCATGTTTAATGCCGAACCATGTTTCCTAGACCCAAATTATAGTCGGTTCATTTTTATCCGATCATATTTCCATCTTCCAAGCATGCTGCGTCATCCATCCATCCAGTCGACTGAATTCATCGTACACCAGCCTCGACGAACGTGCAGTCGATTAAGTTAAACCCGCCTGTCCACGGCCTGGTAAAAAGGCGGGTTAACATTTGCCC
Source organism: Allium cepa (assembly GCA_030765085.1). Classification (NCBI taxonomy): domain Eukaryota; kingdom Viridiplantae; phylum Streptophyta; class Magnoliopsida; order Asparagales; family Amaryllidaceae; genus Allium; species Allium cepa. Next base: position 103,820,200 of record CM060940.1, read on the forward strand.
TCCAAAACATGCCTTGATGTTGGAAGATGTGTTTTGAATAATTCCAAATCTGATATCCAAAGTCCATAGCCAATTCCATATCCATCCGGACTCGGTAACCGAGTCTTAATCCAACCTTATCCAATAACCAATAACCGAATCCATGACCTCTCCGGGTCAATATTCGAATCCGTAACCTCTCTGGGTTCTTGCTAAGCGCAATTTCAACATGATGACCATGGTCCAGTGTCTTTGGACGTTGAGTAATATCATGGCTTAAGTCCTAAGCCGAATCCTGGTCAATCCGGACCCTTGTTAAGTATAGTCCGTACCCGACGACCTGAAATAATAAAGAATAATACATGGCCTAAGTCCTAGGTTGAATCCTGGTCTCTCTAGACCCTTGCCGAGCATAGTCCATACTCGATGACCTGAAATAGTAACCGATAATATAGAGCCTAAGTCCAAGGCTGAATCCTGGTCTCTCTAGACCCTTGTCGAGCATAGTCCATACTCGACGACCTGAAATAATAACCGATAATATAGGGCCTAAGTCCTAGGTCGAATCCTGGTCTCTCCGGACCCTTGCCGAGCATAGTCCATACTCGACGACCTGAAATAGTAACCAATAATATGGGGCTTAAGTGTCCGGACCCTTGTCGAGCATAGTCCATACTCGACGACCTGAAATAGTAACCGATAATATGGGGCCTAAGTCCTAGGCCGAATCCTGGTCTCTCCGACCCTTGCCGAGCATAGTCCATACTCGACGACCTGAAATAGTAACCGATAATATGGGGCCTAAGTCCTAGGCTGAAGCCTGGTATCTCCGGACCCTTACCGAGCATAGTCCATACTCGACGACCTAAAGTAGTAACCGATGATATGGGGCCTAAGTCCTAGGCCGAATCCTGGTCTCTCCGGACCCTTGCCGAGCATAGTCCATACTCGACGACCTAAATAAGTCAATTCATCGCGTTTGGGCGAAAAGACTTACCCCTTGCCGGGCACAATCCATACACGACGACTGTTTACCAAAAACCAGATAAAAATCCAATCAAAAGCCAATGCAAAATCCAGATCAAATTAGAAAACAAAAAATCCATATCGAAAATCCAAACCAATATCCAAACCAAAATCCAAACCAGGAAACAAACAGAATCAAGAGTTCGAACCAAACTCCAAAACCAAACCAGAAAAACGGGAATCCAAATCAGGAAACAAACCAAACCAGGAGTTCAATCCGAACTCCAAAATAGAATCAGAAAAAGCAAATGTCCAAGCCAAAATGGCAAACCAGAAAACCAACCAAACCGGGAGTTCAATCCAAACTCCAAAACCATACCAAAGAACAGTAAACGTCAAAAATACGAAATAGGGAACCAAAGTTTGCAGAAAAATAGAAAGAAAGTAGGATTTCATAGACTCAAGTAGCGCGGTTTTTTGTCATCTCAGAGCACGCCCAGGGACCGTCCTCAATCCCGTACGAGTGTAAGTGACCTAGCCGCATTACTTTGAGTTCTATTACTTATTCAGAACCATAAACCTATTTAGTTGATAATGAGCCGTCGTTGCCTAGATCCAGTGCCATCTCCGTTCAAGGTAGGTGGTAGTCTTTCCATGGATTGGTCCAGCATTTCCTGGTAGTATGCCCCCGAGTCTAGATCCATCCGGATTGATAGCCGTGTGCTGATTGGGGGTTGCCCCCTACTGAGCCATTCCCTCTGCTTGCTGGTTGAGCGTTTCAGATCCAGCTCCATGCATCTGAGCCCCTGCCTTCCCTGCTCGTGCAAATTATATGAGAAGAGCCTGCATCATCTCCTCTTATCTTTCCACCATGGCTTCCATTTCCTTTCTGGTGATGTAAATGGATGCTCCACCTGCTCCATTTCCAAAAGAAGCCTATTGACTTCCCTCCTGATTGCTCCTCTCTATCACTTGCTTCCTTGATGATGGTCTAGCCATTGCTCCTTCAAATCCAAGTTTCTAACTCCAAAATTCCTAAGCCCTTCAGTTCTCAGTGAAAGCACCAAAATGTTAGCGCCAAAATTGGTCACTAACACCCAAATCCAGATGAAAGTACCAAATCCCAATCACAGCTCACATATAGGAAGTATGTAGAGAGTAATAATATTGAAGAACAGTTAAAATTAAAATGAAAGCAGTAATGGACAATAGATTTTATATTGGTTCGGCTAACTCCGGCCTACGTCCACTCCAGAAGTTTTCTTTTTATTGATGTAACAATCTATTACAGTTAAAATGTGGTAGACTTGTCTTAGTCTTAGAAAGTAAAAAATAAAAGAGCGGAAAGAAGAAGAAGTCGTCCCCCCATCTGGAGACCCATATGCTGTATTTATAGGCAAAACCAGATTGTTGGGTCTCCTGAGTGGTTTGGGCCCACCAAGGGTACCGAGGTATCGAGGTATGGAGCTACCGAGGTATGAAGGTATGGATCTACCGAGGTATGGAGTATGGATCAACCGAGGTATGGAGGCATGGATCTATCGAGGTATGGATCTACCGAGGTATGGATCTGCCGAGGTATGGAGGTGTGGATCTACCGAGGTATGGATCTGCCGAGGTATGGAGGTATGTCGAATGACCCATCCAATGCCGAACGAGATTTATGCCGAACCTCCACCATGCTGAACCATGTTTAATGCCGAACCATTTTTCCTAGACCCAAATTATAGTCGGTTCATTTTTATCCGATCATATTTCCATCTTCTAAGCATGCTGCGTCATCCATACATCCAGTCGACTGAATTTATCGTACACCAGCCTCGACGAACGTGCAGTCGATTAAGTTAAACCCTCCTGTCCACGACCTGGTAAAGAGGCGGGTTAACAGGGTGCATTATTATTAGCTGGTATTCTAGACTGACTCGGGTGTTATTTCATTATAATGCACGGGTCAGACCGAGTATTATATGTTCAGGACAGGATGCTATGGAGTAGGAAAGGAGCTGGAGTACGAGACGTATTATCCGTACTAGTATAAATATCCACTGCTATGATTGTATGATTGTCTGACTGGTAATATTGTTGTATGAGATACTCTGATGATATGATGTATAAAATAGATATAGATTTCATTTTATGTAAAGATATGATATTATATATTATATTTTATTCCGCTGCGACTGTGAGATTCTATTATTGTCTAGTTCCTTCTTTCTTTTACCTCTTCTTCTTTAACCCTAATGGTTCGTATTTCTGCTCCACTTGAGTTAATTGATGTAGAATAGTGTTGACTCAAGGGTACAGATTTGCGGGCTATTACATCTTGATCCATGGAACCACGTTCTCGAAGCATGAACTCCTCACATTGCTTAAAGACTGGCGACATCGAGATGGTCTCAATCGTTCTGGATCAACGAGTCATGTTGATCTCATGTCCTTTTATGAACCAGTGTCACTTCGGCAACATCGAAAAGGCCTAAACCTTTTACGTTCATCCCATAAGCCATGCATTGCCTCTTGGATCAGTGGAACCACATTCAAGTAAGCATAATCCCACCATGCGCATCTCATAAGCTGCACAGTTGCTACTTGTCATCCTAAGTATTCGATGTTGCTCGGGAGTCATCGACGACTTGTTAAAATTATTTAAGTACCGATATTTTTCCGACGACGTTAGGAAATTGTTTATTGAAAGATTAACAAGAATCGATCCCTACTACCCAAAATGACCAACAATGCTCCGGCAGTGTCGCAATGTTCCCAAACCAAAAGATCAACAAAGAAATATGATCTCTGACAAAGTTAATATACAAAATTTCTAAAGTCAAGATATCCAATCATGAGTTCCCAGGGATAAGAGTTGTGATGCAATTTGACTAGAGGCATCCATAGAGCCATGTACAGTATCAAGTCTTGCATCAAGTGTTCATAGAAATTAGCCCCATGGACTGGGTGACACATAACACATAAACACTTAGTCAGGATTAAAAATCACTGCATGGTTCTAATACACCAAACCGAAAATTTGAGCAATCGTAATAGAGCTAAGCAGTATAATATGCCGGACGACTGCAGAATTGAAAGGGAAACTGATTAAACCTTCTAGGCATCGATATTGCCCTGGTAACATTGAGAACTCCAAACTGTCATACCGATAAGAAAATCAAATTTCTTAAATTCAGTATTGCCCAGAGATAGGTGACGATGGAAGGCATTTTCGAAGTCAAATCGTCGACGCACCAGTTTCCAAAGACAGAAGCAAGTGCTCGATTGAGTTCTCAAACTTTAACTAGCAGGAATCCACCGTAGCCCGAAGGCTGGCAACGTCTGTTGGGAAATACCAATCTTTCAGGAACCTAACACCACTCAGAGAACTAGTAATGTTAGGAAGGATAACCCTCGATCGTCATAGATTCATCACGACTTGGACTGAAGTCGCGCTAGGAATAATCAACCATGCGAAGACCGATCGGATACCTCGACTTCTATCTATAGAAAACAATCTATTGTATGATGATAGACAACGACAAGAAGAGGACACTCAGAATCAAGTGGCTAAACCATCAATTCCTGATGATTGGAATCAACGAATAAGGTAGATATTCACAACAACGTCAACTCCCTAACAGAGTTCATATGGCGTAAAACAAGACAAGTTAATTTTCATATATCCAAGACAAGCACCATTGAACTCTTCTGATCCATGATCACGATGGAAAGAGTGCAATCTTTTTGGAGGCAATGTAATGACATACCCTACAGTGTCTAATCTTCTATAAGTTCCTGGAGTTAAGTGACGTTGATAAAGTAGCCATATTGGGTTAAAAGGAATCTACTTAACTTTATAGAATCGAATAAATGATTCAATCCTAATTAACATAATTTTAACGCTGCCCAAGGACAGATAACACTTAGAAAAGACTTCTACATTCCAATCATTTAAGTGCTAGTTTTCGAAGACCAAAACTACTACCCAACTAGATTAAAGGCACTACTAGACTGATGGAAAACCGATCCCAACCCTTTGAGTCTTTCGAAGAAAGAAGTTGGTCCCCAATCACTGTTGTCTTCGAAAAACTACTATTGCCCGAAGATACGCAACAACATGATAACATAAACTTCCAAAGGTTAATCAGATGGTTCGACCTTACATCAAAGGAATCAGCCATTGCCTAAAGATAAGGCGGTGCTAAAGGGACATCCCAAGGAACGAGCTGCTCACATGGTAGTTTCTAGAGATAGAAGCTGGTACATGACTGAAATTCCAGTACTCAACCTAGGAAGAAATTTGATACCATCCAGAGATAGGCAGCTTCAAGAGAAGTTTGCTTGGAACCAAGAAGCTAAGTTTCCAGCTCTCAAAGGTAGGAGTTGACACATGAACATGACTTCCATGATGATATCGGCTGTTTAATCAAGGCACACGCGGCTATGGACGAGCAGGGAAATTTCCTGAACAATCAGAAATCGTCAGACTTCCTCAATCCCAAAATAGGATTGGGAGCCAGATTGGGGAAGATTGAATCATTTATCCTTAAACTTTCTATCTCTTATAAATGCCCAAATACATGCATTTGAAATAGCCAGTCCCTTGAACTGGGATGAATGCACAAATACATGGTCGAAAGAAGCGTCGCCAAGTCCAAACATGAATAACCAAGAGATTGGCTAGATAACAGTTTTGTCTTGAAAAATAGAGCATGCCGACAACAAAATTATTAATCAAAGAAATGAAGGATTTAACGTTTAGAAATTTACCGTCACTCAAAGCCTGGCGATGATGTGAAGGGTTGATGACCTACTTAAGATCCAACTATATCACTTGGTCCCAACTCGCAAAGGGAATGCCACCGCCTGAAGATTAGAGATGCTAAGAAGAGACTCTTAAAATGATACTATCAAGACATTAGATTTCGAAAACAGAAGCAAGGGCTTGATCGAGATTTTATCTCTACATCTTGGAATCTCACGATATCCAAAGATTCACAACATCAAGGAAAAATCCACAGAGTTGAGTCATTCACACACGAGTTTTTAAAGATAGAAACCAACAAATGATTAGGATCTCAACACTGGATTCAAAAGAATTTATTTTAGCAAAAGATGTCGGAAATGCATCTTTCGAATACATCTCGACATCACTATAAAATGTAGAGCTTGGAATCAAGTAGCAAAGTCCATAGTTTTCGAAGATAGGATCTATCATGTCAATCAAACTGGGGCAATCAAACGTATTGTTTCGAAGACCTAGTCTTCCAAAAACATATCAACTTAGTATCAGAGTAATCATCCCAACGGACGGGGGCATATACTCCAACACTTTTTCGAACGAACTCAACTGAGCATAAACAAGAATGGTCATGGAACCGGCTAGAACAAGCTACCCCATAGTTCTAGAGAAAAAAAATCCTTGAAATCGAATAATTAAGCTAATAGCCTCCGAAGGCAGAATCTTGTGTGCAGGTTGAATTCCAAAAACCATAAAGGAAGGATATTCGCAATCGGATAACTCATGCATTAGATTCCAAAGACTAAAGATGTGCCTAATCAAACTTCAACTACAACTCTACAAGAGTAACTGCACTTATAATTCAACCATACTTAATTGTCCTAAAAAAATGGGAATAAAAGGAAAAACCTAAGCTATAGAAGATCTAGCTCTTGGAGGAGTGGAAGTTTGTCTGTCAAACTAAAGATGGGATGACCAAAAAGTCATCCTCAACAACAAAACTTGGCATTTTGTAAGGCATGTTTTACTTTGTATAAAACCCCCGTATGACCAATGTTTGGAATCCGAGGAAAGTCGACGTAAGTCAAAGGAAATTGACCGGCGTAAGAGCATATGCTATCTATTTAAAGTGGGTCCAGTGATCCAAGCACCATGAATTGACCATCCCTTGTACATAGCTTACAGATGTTATACTTTAAGGTTATCTTTCTTGGAACTTACAAGTTATCGATGAGAAATCGATAACGGAATCGCTGTCCGAAACGACGCAGAAAGCTTCTCTTTTCAGGATCACTTAAAGTGCAAAAACAAGAAAAGAAATGTGATGCAATCATCCACTATATCCATTTTTGGAATAAATTGTCATGTTAGCATTCATAATGATGATCAAAACTTAGCCAATTCCTCGAAAAGAGATAGTTGAAGACAAAATTACGAATTGGCTCCGGAAAAGTGCACACTCGTCCGAGGAAAAAACTCAGCTTCACGACCGACCGAGTACAATCCTAGATTCTACCATCTCCCTTCGAGATTACCACTGTCCCAAAACCATCGCAAGGAGTTTCTAAACCAAACTAAAGCATTATGTAATCTCCAGGTTGTAGATAGCTTTGCTAGTATATATGAGCTAAGTTCTAATTAAAACTAGAATGAAGGTTAATGAACAACCAACTAAGTAACTAATCAAAAGCAGTATAAGTGAAGGAAAATTCCTCCGAAAAATATTCAACCCTGGTCAAATCCAACTCATCATGTGGAATTACTTACCGACCAAAGGCCCCATGTAAATTTGGTGCAAAGATTGCATCCTTGGTATTGAGAATTGAAATTAGAATTGAAGTCAAAAATGGATAACTAGTCAAAAGTGAAATGACTTGGTACGAAGTAAGGTTTAAGTAAGAAAAATTTGACTAGAAAATTTTAAGTGTACGGATCAGTACTGACCCAATTGATGCTTCCAAATGATCCGAAATTCCTCCGACATGTTTTACATGATGTTTGTATGCATTCTGGAAATTATCAAGTCAAGATCATTTCATAATCACAAACAATAAGGATTCACACTGGGAGCTGAACAGAAAACCTATACTTCATAGATAGGTATTCAAAATAGCTCGACAAGAACGTCAATACTCCTTGAAACATAAACCCGAAGATAATCAATACCAGAGCACACCTTGTGTTCAACGAAAGCGTACTCTAGGGGGCAAATGTTAACCGGTTTTTAACCTAACATAATTCGAAAGGAGTTAGAACATTTAGATTAAGCTAGAATGACTTGAAACTTGATTGAAAGACCTAAAAGAGCATCATATAAGTCTCCAAGAAGCATTAGCTAAAAATAGCATAACATTTTGGGTCCACACTGATCCAATCCAATTGGATTGGTACCGATTCGAATTGGTTGATCATTGGTCTTCCAAATCTCTTGCATCATACTCTTATGATTCCATTAAGCTCACCCAACAAGTTGGTAACATTACAAGCAACCTAATTCAAGAAATGAGGACTCATCAAATCCTTTCAAATGTTACTAGCTTTTGAACCAATGCAACTTAAAATGGACCTATAGAACTCATACGGACTCGGATTGACTTGAAATTTAGAAAACCACTTAGAAAACATAAAAAAGCCTCATATTAAAAATCTACTCATTTGGAAAAGCCAATTTGAATAGGTACCAATCCAAAGTTTGAATCGCATCAGACCTAACTAAGTTAGGCCCCACCACCCGAGATTTATTATGTAGGCGCTACACATCCTCTAGAAGGTACCTGCATAATTTTTTCTAATTTTGATAAGTATTGAGCGAGTTATGGATAGATCTACTCCAAATTGAGCCAGTTTAATGGATCTAGTCCGACCTACCTAGGATGGTCCCCACCACCCAAGATTCAATTAGGGGGCCCTCCTACTCATCTACATTGCAAGTACGAAGTGTCATTTGTTAAGTATTGAGTGAGTTATGGACGGATCTTCTACGAACAGATGGATTGGATGATCCATAAAGACGAATGATCAAACTAACTCCAAACGACTTGATATTTGGACAGGGCACTTAAATAGAAGATAGGAAGACAACCAAACTAAAAACGCTCAAAAATTCACTAAGTATTCGAATAGGTACCAATCCGACCCAATCGGATAGGTACCGATCCAAATCCTTAGATTGGATTGGCTCCAAACTTTCTATGCTCCTTCTATACACTAAGTATAGGCTTCTAACAAAGCGGCTCTGGCCCAACGTAATGACCCTAATTTTGACTAACATTATTTAGGATATTTAATTAGATAAATAAAATAAAATAATATAGATGGTTAAGGGATTAAGATCTGTTAATTAATAAGGCGGCCGTCCTTAATGAATGTATAAGCAAAAGAGAAGTAAAAATAAGTAAGTAGGAGGAATATGGTAAGGGCAAAATAGGAATAGCCTTTGTTCTTATACCCTAAACACTTATATCCTCCATTTCTTATTCATTTCAACATTCACAAACAAAACTAAAACACTAGTGAGCTTGGCCGGCGACCATTAAAGATATTTAAGAAGACGAAAAGCTAGGAGTCAAGTAAAAGGAAGAAAACTAATCAAAGAGCAAATATCAACCTTCTTAACATAGAGCCAAGGTGAATAATTTGATTTACATCTCACTTTTGATAATCATATCAATTTTAAAGTTTGATCCAAATTATTTTGCAAATAATATGACATGTTATGTTTATTTAAATGGATATATATGCTTGTTGATGATTTATATGTTTCATATAGATTTTATGATAGTTTAGATTGGAAAACCAATTAAACGATGTCCAAATGATTTGCGTTTTTGATATATGGTCGAAAACATTATTTTAGAAGTGGGTTTCAAGTATCATATTTGTCTAAGTTATTGTGGATTATTATGAATTTTCTATGAGAGAAAATAGTTAATATCGGGTTTAAATTATTTAAGGCAATTATATAAAGAATTCGGATCTGAAATTTATATATGTTGAAAACTATTAAAAGTGAATTATGGTGATTTTTGGGGAATTTTCGTAAGTATTTTACCATGGTTATAATATTATTTAAGTTAAGAGACTTAAATGTTTTATATACTTTACCAAGGGGAAAGACTTATTTGCTTAAAATGTCTTAAATGGTTGATCGTGAATTCGATAGCCTTCTAGAAAAACAATTTTGATAAAGAAACAATAATCAATCATATTTTGACAAATTAGACAAGTTAGGTGAAAAGAAATTACTTTGAAAGGCATAAAATCGATTTTGTTTTGATTTACCACTTCACCACTTCCAATTGCTAGCTTTTGTCCCTATACTTTTGCTAATGAACCCATTCGAAACCAACACACATGATATCAAGCCATTGATATATAGTGGATTGGAGAAAGGCGGAAGGGACCCTGTCGCAACCATGATTTCGAAGGGGTAGAGGTTATTTCTAAAAGCTTTCGGATCCATTACTTACTCCTATTTATAAAAGATGCTTTCGAAATGGCTGAAGCCAACTTCATTAGCTTTCGAGCCAATCAACTTGCCTTTGTTTTTAAAAAGGAACTTTTGAAAGAGTTGCCGCTTTTTGAACCTATTTGATACCTAGCTGCTGCATTTATACCGTTCGAATTAGTTAAGACCGCTTTTCTTTGTAACCTTAAAACTACATATTCGTAAGGGTGCTTTTGCTTTTTAACTTTGAAACCGCTTTCCTATTGCTTTCGAAAGGGTCATATAGCCGCTTTTAAATGGTTTCATAGGATATGGATTCGAAAGGGTAGGTTTCAAAGTTATCCTTTTCCCTAACTCCTCTACTTGGATTAAAGCTTTCGTAAAGGATACTTTTACTTCTGTTTTCTTTCACCCAATGGTTATATTAGATATAACCTAATGGTTTCGAAAGGAATAATTTTAAATGGTTTTGAAATGTTGTTTTCACAGTCCTTTACTTAGGCCTAATGCTTTCAAAAGGCATATTGTAAATGTTTCGAAAGATTTGTTTTAGGTATTTCTAAAGGAAAGTTCTAATGCTTTCGAAAGATAAGTGTAAATGATTTTGAAAGACGATATCTAAGGTTTTAAGTAATGCTTTCTAAAGGGTTGTTTTCAATGATTTCGAAAGGTATTGTGTAAGGTTTTAAACAAGGGTTTTGAAGGTATTGCTTTGGTTTCATGATCTAACGTTTCCTGAGTTAAAAAGGGTTTTAAATTATTTTGAAGGGATAGATAATCCCATCGATTAGATTTCATCATCATTTTTTATGTAAAACATATATCATGGCATTAGTATTTTTAAGTAAAGCAAAGAGTATGATTTCCTTGTTTTATAAAGATATGATTTCAAGGGTAAATCATTTGAAAAAATTGTTTACAAGAGAATGAAATATGAAAAGGGTAGTTAACCCCTACTTTATGGCTCAGATATTAGAAGATCAGATGAGACTGGTAGGGGGTCGTGCCCTATAGTTTATCTATTATCCCCTAGCTGAAATAAGTCCAAAATTCCAATGCATAGGGCTTTGTCATAGTTGAGACTAAAATGAGGTTACATACAGAAGGGAATACACAAAGTCAAAATCGGCCATTAGTGAGTTCATAAAACCATTTGGATCAATTGACCTTAGAAGAAGATAGTTAAGGGTAGATAGTCCAGTATTGTGTCTAACAGAAGTTAAATCGTTGATTATGTCTGATAGGCCCGAGTCAGCCAATGGTTAATAGTTATCTAGATATAACAATAGTGTGGACAGATAGTCTATTGATTAGCTGATTTATATGCATATATGTTATTGCTCTTGCTATTATAATCAGTTTCATTGCAGGATTTTATTTTGCAAAAGATATGCTTTTAAATAGATATTAGTGAGGGGAAACCCGTTCCGCTAAGCCACGTGGTCTCACTTAATATCAGTAAACCAGGATGTAATAGTATTATTCATAGCAGGCTTTATGTCTAACTCAAAGTTTATGTTTTTTCTCTTAAACTCTCAGGTGCTCAAACACTAAAAAATGCAGATTTTAAGGAAGTAAGATATGTGTGATAGGAATGAAAGAGTTAACCTTAGTGGAGGAAGCACCACCACTAATGGAAATGCCAGACCAAACACTAGAAGGAATCCAGGTCGGGCACCAGCTGCTAGTGTGGGTGCTGGAGCGCCGCAAGTTGATATGGGAACTATATATCGGTTCTTTGTTAACCTAATGCAAGATGGAGCCGCTGCAGATTGTTGGAGGAAATATTGAAGGAGGAAATCAGGGAGCTCCGATGGCCAATAACTATGCAATATTGAGTAAAGGCTATGCTAGACTTGGAAGGAAGCTATTTATCGGGACCGAGGACACAATTGAGGTAGAGAATTAGTTGCTTCATTGCGAAAGGATTTTTGTTGATGTGGGGCTTAACAATGAGTAGAAAAGAAGAATAGCAACCAGAGAGTTGCAAGGAGTAGCACTGTACTAGTGGAACAGTATTACTGTGGGAGTTAATGAAGAGATCACAACTTGAGTGGAATTCAAAAAGAGATTTGGGAAAAGATTCATGTTGGAGTTCACCAAGCAAGCTCTTCTAAGGAAGTTTGCTGAGTTGGTGCAAGAAGACATGACAGTGCTGGAGTATGCTACCATATTTGAGGAGCCATCGAGCTACGAATATGCTTGGATTGATACAGTTATCAAAAGGAATGAGAAGTTCATCTGCAGATTGAAACCCAAGCTTGCTAAAGTAGCTTTTCCATACAGTAGAGATCCATGCGATGTAGTTTTTGAGACGGCCTGGAGGCAAGAGGAGATGCTCACTTTTCGCGATAAAAACAAAGCAAGGGAAACACAAAGTAGGCAGAACCAGAAGAGAAAATTTTTCTATAAGAAAGGCACTCAGAATGGAGGAGCAGCCAAGAAAGGGAAGGCCAGTGTAGTCTGCTACAAGTGCAACAAGAAGGGACAATTTGCTCATTGATGTCAGATATGAAAAGGGAAGAAGGTTGCTGATAAGAAGTGAGTTGCTTCCACTGCAATCAGATAGGATATTATAAGAACCAGTCGAAGGAACCATCCAAGGATGGAAAAGGTAAAATGTTTGCATTAGAACCGACTACCTCAAGGCCAATAGTAGAGAAGAAAGAAAAAGCTATATTGGGAGGTACACTTTTGATTCATGGTGTATTTGTTAGAGTTCTATTTGACACTGGTGCATCACATTCTTTCGTATCTTGTAGTTTGGTAAAAAAATCTTAACCTAGAACCCTCATACATAGTTACTTCCTTAAGGGTTGTGAATCTGATAGAAGGGCGTGCGACACTTGGGATGAGAAGTGACCAGTTAAACTTTGAATTGTTAGGCCATATATTTGCTTGCTGTTTGCATATGTTTGATTTCGTAGGGTTAAAAATTATTTTGGATATGGATTGGTCAAGTAAAATGATGCTAGGATATTTTTCCATGATAAGAAAATATCACTTAGACACCCTAATTGTAGTGATCAGATTATATACTCCGTATAAAACCCTAGTTTTGAGGTAAATGCTTTATTGGGTGTTATGCAGGCAGTAGATGAGTTGAATCGAGTTTTTTTATTATAGAGTTCACCGATATTTTGAGCCCATAGTAGAACTACCACCGAAACGAGCTATTGAGTTTCAAATGGATTTAATACCAGGAACTGAACCTATGAGTAGACCGCCAAGTAGAAAAACACCTACCGAGATGAAGGAGCTAAATGTGCAATTGGTGATTTAGAAGGTAAGAACTTTATCAGATCAAGTAGTTCGCCCTAGGGAGCAACCACGGTGTTTGTAAGAAAACCGAACGGATTGTTAAGGTTGTTTATCGATTATCGTAAGTTGAATGAGAAGACGATAAAGAATCGATATTCGTTGCCTAGAATTGATGATTTGTTCAATCAGTTGAGTGGAGCCAAACTAGTTGGATTTGGCAACAGGGTTCCATTAGCTTAGAGTAGAAGAGGATAGTATTCCTTTAATGACATTTAGGACAAGATATGGATCGTACAAATGATTAGTGATGCCATTTTGACTAACCAATGCCCCAACATTCTTCGTTGACTTGAGGAAAAGAATCTTTTGAGAACATCTTGACAGATTCATGTTAGTATTCATAGACGACATTTTGATTTACTCTAAGGATGAAAGAGAGATCTTAGAGTGGTACTTGAGATGCTGAGGAAGCATCAACTAAAAGAGAAATTTTTGAAGCGTCTTTACTGGAAGAAGGAAGTGAAGTTTCTTGTTCATGTTGTCTTAGAGAAAGGGTTTTCAGTGGATCCCGCTAAGATTGAGGTAGTGAATAGTTTGAAGAGGCCGGAGGCAACAACTAAGAAAAAGAGTTTCCTTGGATTAGCTGGTTATTACCAGAGATTCATTAAGAATTTCTCGCGGATAGCAGCACCGATGACTAAGCTAACTCGGAAAGATATGAAGTTTGTTTGGATCGATAAGTGCGAGGAAGCGTTCTAGAAATTAAAATACTTATGACTAATGCACATGTGTTAGTTGTTCCAGAGAGGAATCAGGACTTAGTGGTATGCATGGATGCATGTGGAAGCGGATTAAGAGCTGTGCTAATGCAGAGAGGTAAAGTGATCGCTTATGCTTCTCGACAGCTTAGACCGCATGAAGTTAGGTACCCAACTCATGATTTGGAATTGGTTGTGGTGATCTTCGCGTTGAAGGTGTGGCGACATTACCTTTTGGGGAAAATATTCGAGTTGTATATAGATCATAAGTCATTAAGGTAATTATTCTCTCGCAAGGAGTTGAATATGAGACAGTAGAGGTGGTTGGAGTTTTTAGCCACTTATGACTTTGGTATCGAATACACGCCGGGAAAAGGAAATAAGATTGCAGATGCACTTGCCAAGAAACATTAGATTGCAGTATTGGCAATGATAGATAAGTGGGAAGATTTAGAAACATTGATTACATGCGGATACAATGGATATCTAAGAGTAGTTCTAGTCAAGAAAATGCTATGTTGTCGTGTTTAGAAGTTCGACCGGTGATGATTGAAAGGATTGCTTCTAAGCAAAGGAAGGATCCATTATTAGCTAAATGGATCAGAAAGTTAAAGAATGGAATGGAGAGTGACGACTTGAAAGATTCCAGTTTTGACCAGAATAGGTGGTTGAGGAAGAAAGGAAGACTGTGTTCCAAATATGGGAAACATTAGAAAGGAAGTTGAGAATTCCATCGTTTGAAGTTCACCATTCATCTTGGAGGAACTAGATGTATCAGGATATGAAAAGGAGTTTCTTCTGGGAAGGCATGAAGAAAGATGTAGGCTTATGGGTGAGACAATGTTTTAACTATCAACAAGTAAAAGCTGAACATCAGAAATTGAGGGGTTACTTCGGCCTTTATTTTTCCAGTCTGGAAATGAGATTCTATCTCAATGGATTTTATGTGGGTTGCCAAGGTTGAATCGAGGAAATGAGAGTACATAGGTTATAGTGGATAGACTGACAAAGATCGCACAATTTATACCTATTAGGTCGATCAGGATAGCACCAGGTTTAGCTAAGTTATCTATGGGGAATATAGTTAGACTGCATGGAATCTCTATTAGTATAGTAAGTGATAGAGATTCCTTATTTACAAGCGAATTCTGAAAGAGTTTATAGGAGACCTTAGGTACCAAGCTCAAGAGGAGTACCGCCTACCATCCGTAGACAGATGGGAAAACGGAGAGAGTTAACAAAGTCTTAGAGGATTTGTTAAGAGCTTGTGTGCTAGATTTTAGACGATCATGGGAAGACCATCTACACTTAGTCGAGTTTTCATACAACAACATTTATTAAACTAGTATAGGGACGGCACCGTTTGAAGCCTTATATGGAAGACCATATAAATCTTCCATTTGTTGGTTAGAGACTAGGGATAGATTAATTCTTGGTCTGAATTGAGTCAATTCGAGCTAGATTAAAGCAAGCTCAATCTAGGCAGAAGAGTTATGTTGATAAAAGACGAAAAGACTTAGAGTTCTCAGTCGGAGATCATGTTTTCACCAAGGTGTCACCAATGAAAGGTGTAATCCGATTTGGAAAATCAAGAGAACTAGCATCGAGATTCGTTGGACCGTTTTCTATTATAAAAAAGGTCGGGAAACTCGCGTATAGAGTAGAGTTACCGAATAGTTTGGTGGGAGTTCACAATGTTTTTCATATTTCTCATATAAGGAAGTGTATTCGAGATCCAGAGATTACTGTTACACCGACTGTGTTAAATGATCTAGTAGTGGAACCGAATAGTCAAACTAGTTCATCTAGTCGTGAGAGTTGAGAAGAGACTAAGGAACAAGACAGTCAGATTAGTCAAAGTCTAATGGAGTGACGACGAGAGAGATTGTACTTGGAAAACAGAGAGCATGATTAGAGATACTTATCCTGACTTGTTTCATGGTATGTTTACCTTTATATTTGATTGTTGTGAGTACCTTAGCATGATTTCGAGGACGAAATTTATTTAAGGTGGGGAGTTTGTAATGACCTTAATTTTAACTAACATTATTTAGGAGATTTAACCAGATAAATTAAATGAAATAACATAGATGGTTAAGGGACTGAGATTTGTTAATTAATAAGGAGGTCGTGCCTTAATGAATATATAAGCAAAGGAGAATTAAAAATAAGTAAGTAGGAGGAATAGGGTAAGGGCAAAATAGGAATAGCCTTTGTTCTTATACCCTAAACCCTTCTATCCTTCATTTCTTATTCACTTCAACATTCACAAACAAAACTAAAACACTAGTGAGCTCGGCCGGCTACCATTAAAGAAATTCAGGGAGAAGAAAAGCTAGGATTCAAGTAGAAGGCTTAAGCAAATCAATCAAAGAGCAAATATCAACCTTCTTAATACAAAGCTAAGGTGAATAATCCGATTTACATCTCACTTTTGATAATGATTTCGATTTTAAGGTTTAATCCGAATTATTTTGCAAATAATATGCATGTTATGTTTATTCAAATGGATATATATGTTTGTTAATGATTTATATTGTTTCATATAGGTTTTATGATAAATTTAGATTGGAAAACCTATTAAATGATGCCCAAATAATTTGCATTTTTGATATAAGGTCGAAAACATTTTTTAGAAGTGGGTTTCAAGTTTCATAATTTTATAAGTTATTGTGGATTTATTATGGATCATCTATGTGAAAAAATAGTTACTATCGAGTTTAAATTATTTAAGGCAATTCTATAATGAATTTGGTCTAAAATTTATATATGTCGGAAAACATATTAAATGTGAATTATGGTGATTTTTGGAGACTTTTCTTAAGTATTTTACCATGGTTATAAAATTATTTAAGTTAAGGGACTTAAATGTTTTATATATTTTTACCAATGGAAGGGCTTGTTTGCTTAAAGTATTTTAAATGGTTAATTGTGAATTCGTTAGCCTTTTAGAAAACGGATTTTGAAAAAGAAATGGCAACCAATCATATTTTGACAAATTAGGCAAGTAGGTGAAAAGAAATTACTTTGAAATGCATAAAATCAATTTTGTTTTGATTTACCACTTCGTCACTTCCAATTGGTCGCTTTTGTCACCATACTCCCGCTAATGGATCCATTCGAAACCAATACACATGATATCAAACCATTGATACGTAGTGGATTAGAGAAAGGTGGAAGGGGCCGTGTCGAAACCATGCTTTCGAAGGGGTAGAGGTTATTCTTACAAGCTTTCGAATCCATTACTTAGTTCTATTTATAAAAGATGCTTTCGAAGAGGCTAAATCCAACTTTATTAGCTTTCGAACCATTCAACTTGCCTTTGTTTTAAAAAGGAGCTTTCGTAAGAGTTGCCGCTTTTTGAACCTATTCGATACCTAGCTGCCGCATTCATACCTTTCGATAAGACTGCTTTTCTTTATAAGCTTAAAACTGTGTGTTCGAAAGATTGCTTTCATGTTTTAACTTTGAAGTCGCTTTCCCAATGCTTTCGAAATGGTCATATAGCTGCTTTTAAACGATTTTAGAGGCAATGGCTTCGAAAGGCTGGGTTTTGAAGCTATCCTCTTCCCCAATTCCTCTGCTTGGGTTAAAGCTTTCGGAAAGGATAGTTTTACATCTATTTTCTTTGACCCAATGTTATATTAAATATTAAACCCAATGGTTTCGAAGGAATAATTTTAAATGGTTTCGAAGCAATGTTTCCACAATCCTTTTCTTGAGCCTAATGCTTTCGAAAGGTATATTGTAAATGTTTCAAAAGATATGTTTTAAGTACTTTGAAAGGAAAGTTCTAATGCTTTTGAAAGATAAGTATAAATGGTTTTGAAAAAGGATATCTAAGGTTTTATGCAATTCTTTCAAAAGGGTTGTTTTCAATGATTTCACAAGGTATTGTGTAAGGTTTTAAACAAGGGTTTTGAAAGTATTGCTTTGGCTTCATGACCTAAAGTTTCCTGAGTTACAAAAGGTTTTAACTTATTTTGAAGGGATAGATATTCCTATCAATTAGATTTCATCAACATTGTTTTGTGTAAACATATATCATAGCATAAGTATTTTTAAGTAAAGCAAAGAGTATGATTTCTTTGTTTTCTAAAGATATGATTTCAAGGGTAAATCATTTGTAAAGATTGTTTACAACGGAATGAAATTTGAAAAGGGTAGTTAACCCAAGTTTATAACTTGGATATTAGAAGACTAGATGTGACTTGTATGGGGT
Organism: Allium cepa; assembly: GCA_030765085.1. NCBI lineage: Eukaryota > Viridiplantae > Streptophyta > Magnoliopsida > Asparagales > Amaryllidaceae > Allium > Allium cepa. The sequence goes on from CM060940.1 coordinate 103,838,562, forward strand.
CGTGCCCTATACTTTAACTATTAGCCCCTAGCTAAAATAAGTCCAAAATTCCAGTGTGTGGGGCTTTGTCACAGATGGGACTAAAACGAGGTTACACACAGAAGGGAATACACAGAATAGAGATAGGTCATTGGTGTGCCCACAAAACCATTTGGATCAGTTGACCCTAGAAGAAGATAGTTAAAGGTAGATAGCCCAATATTGTGTCTAACAGAAGTTAGATTGTTGATTATGTCTGGTAGGCCCGAGCCAGTCAATGGTTAATAGTTATCTAGATAAAACTATACTATGGGTAGATAGTCCGCTGATTACCAGATTTATATGCATATATGTTATTGCTCTTGCTGTTATAATCAGTTTGATTATAGGATTTTGATTTGGAAAAGATATGCTTTTAAAAGGATATCAGTGAGGGGAAACCAGTCCCGCTAAGCGATCACTTAATATTTGTAAACCAAGATGTAATAGCATTATTCACACCAGACTTTATGTCTTACTTGAAGTTTATGTTTTTTCCCTTAAACTCTCGGCTGCTCAAAATTAATTTGAGTATATTTAGATTCAAGAATTTTTCAGGTTTAGTAGGTTGGACGAAAAAGCTTCCGAAGATGTGTAGGAGGTAAAGCTAGCTATATAGGTGCTATTTAATATTATTTCCACTGTGATGTATTTATGACTGATATGCTTATCTAGTGCTCTGATCATCTAAGAGGGCATCTTCATATGTTGCTCTTGGCGTAATTTGTAATAATTATACTTGATCAAAACCTAGGGATTGTTTTGGGAATATATAATTGAATATGAAATGTAATTAGAAAAGCTATTTTGAAATCTGTGTGGATTTTATTTCATATTCATATGCTTCTGATATTATGGATACCATTAACATTACCATATTTTATCATTGAAAGTTAATACTATAAATGATTGTAGCATCTGTAGCGCTAGCTTCAGGCCTCAAAGTAGGGGATGTTACACCCAAGTGTTGTCCAGCCTCTACTATTATAATCCTACCTGCAACATATGTGGGATCCGCTGGACTGGCTGCTAGAGCTCTGCCATTGCTATTCTTCACTCTTCTTCTCCCATACAATAGTCATTAATGGGCAACTGAGATCCTTCCAGTTGTCTCTAACAATGATGGCTTGATCTTAGGAAAGAAGAATCATATTGTAGTCTAAACTCCTTTGTAATAGCAGTTGATTAATAAAAGCTATAAAGTGGATGCAGGCTTCATTAACAGCTGAACCACTATAAAGATCTATTGTCTCTTTACTATTTATGCTCTTTTTATATTTATTTTCTATATCGTCTACTCTAAGAAATAGGATTGGTACTTTCGCACTCAAACCAGGGTGTTGATCCATTTTTTAAGCTAGTAAAAGCGGATTTTTATTTTGATATACTTATGTTACATCATCTAATAACTTACACTTTTATTTCTAACATTATATATATTGTCTTTTTGGAAAGTTTCTTATAATTTCCATCAATGCATAGTTACCATGAATCATGCCACTAGAGCAATGACCGTTAAAGACAATGTTGAAGCTCTGGATCTCTAAATGCCAACACGGTTCTCGAGGTACTTATAGGCTACAATTCAAGGCTGCCAACCTCCGACAGGAGTCCCTCCTATGTTGGCACTAGTGGGAGTGATGCTTATTCACCCACTCCCTCCACCGCTAGTTCTTGATTTCCCACGGCTTTGTAGAGATTACCGTTGTTTGGGTAGGAAGCCTTATCTGGGGATGAGTTCGATTATTTAAACTCGATCATGGCTCCCTACTAACGGAAGTATCTTTGATGACATAATACTTAAGACTTTTACTAGGAGAAGACTTGCTTTCGGAAAATTCCAAGAAGAGTTGGTAAGAAGTTATGATTGGAGAAATGAAGGAGCATGATAGAATTGTTTCGAAGGAGATTTGAGGCTTAGTTTATTTCTATAGTTGATAAGGGATTGCAATGGGAGAAATTTGTGTATCTCAAATAAGGTGAGAAGGGAATGAAGGAGTACACCAATAAGTTCACACTTTTGGTTTGTTTTTGAATTAATATGATTAATATTCTGACTAAGAAAGCTAAGAAGTTTGCTATGAGACTCAACCAACCTCTTAGGGATCTTTCTCTTAGTCATAGTCCTCTATCTGCTACTTTTGAGAGTCCTATCAAATTAGATCCCTAAATTCTATCTAGAGAGGTACTAGAAGAGTGATAGAGTTAAGGGTATACCTTATAGACAATTATGTAATTTGTTACATATATCTAACTCGATAACCATAGGTATATTAAATAGAAAATCCTTAAATGATATGTTATGTGATAGTAATTATACTATATTGTAATCATGATAACTTTACTGCATTAAAACTAACATATTATTTTAAATATTCCTAGCCAAGATGTTTCAAGGGAGGATACTGCTTCATCCATTGAGACTAGCGTACGTAATGCTCTCTAAATGTTGGGTTGTGTACTACTCGTGGCTGATGGGGGTGACCAAGGGGTTACCTGATGATAGTTATTGGATAATTATAGAATGATCTATTTGGTAATTTTTAGTTGGTTACTATAACTAAGGCCAATTATAGAATATCGAAGTAACGATATTACACAATTCTCTCAACTGCATAATACTGTTGAATTTCAATATGGATACTCCATTTTAATTATAGTTAAATCATGGCATAGCGTCCAACGAGTGTTATAGTTGATTCTGAGTTGGAGCACAAGAAGTGAAACACTATAAATTAGAGATTCATCTCCTCGGTTATATAAGATAACATCACGGTCAACTGAAGTGAACTCAAAGTCAAGTTCTTTGTCCAAAGATGTACTAATAATAATAATATTATTATTGAACCAAGGACTTTGTATTTGGACTAAGAAAGTTAAATGTGGATGATATTAGAATTTTTACCAAAATCAAATTCCAAAAGTTCTAATGTGATATATTGTTACGAAGAGAATTGGTGTAAAAAATCATTACCAAAATGTATCGCTTGCAATAATAAATTTGATTTTTTTTACCAAAAAGACATGTAAGCAATAAATTTAGCCAAAATTTCTCTCCACTAGCTAAGGTGATGTGTGAACATAAATATTTTATTCAATGTTAATTGCAGACCCATTTTACTCCTTTGAGTTGCATTACTGTAATGATGGTTACTCTTAAAGGCCAAACAATTTGATTATTTTATAATCATTGTAATTAATTAAGTTAATTAATGCTTGTGAAATATTTATTATTACATTTTATTTTATTTGATGTTTGAATGTCGTTAGTATTTAGTGAAAAGCATATATATATATATATAAAAGTTATGTATGCAAGTATCGATATATGGTATTGATAAAATGGTTATATTTGATTTAAAGCGATTAGGTACTTAATGGTTTTGAAAATTTATGGGTCCAAATACCCCATATCTTGGCCTATGATGTATCATAAGGGGGTTAATTTGATTGAAATTTAACGAAGAATCAAAGAGGGGAAGTTTTAGTGATGGTGTTGGAATAGGTTTTAGTTATTCCTTTAAAACAAAATTATTTTTCGTTCATTCATTAATTCTCATGACAATTCATCCTCTTCCGCTCTTTACAATGGCAAAAAACTCCATATCTTCATGAAAGAAAAAATTCCCAAAATAAAATCAAATAAATCAATAGAATATATACAAAATTGATGCTTCAGATTATTGCTATTTCTGGAAGTGATTCAATCAGATCTAAAAGTTTTCATACATTCAAGGAGGAAATCATAGGCAAATTCTTTTGGTAAGTCTTCAATCCATATTTTGTTTACATGCATCATTATGTTAATGTAGATTAGATCTCATATGAATTATAATGAATTTAAATACACCAGTGTTGTTCGATTTAATATATACATATGTTACCATGTTCAATTCTAATTCAAGATAAAAAAATTCCATCACACTATTATTATAATATGTATTTATATTCAGTATTTTTTGTTTATTTAAGTGAATAATAATTTTGATCTTAAACAATTTTATTACATAAAATAACTTTACAATATTTATTTATGTATAAACACACACGCACAAATAGAGTTGCTACAGTATAAAAGAGAAATGACTCTAAGGAACTAATAATTATCTCTTCTTAAACATATATATATGTATGTATGTATGTTTTTTTGTGTGTGTGTGTATGTGTATGTAACAAACATATTTTGAATTGCTTAAAATTGCTTTCTATCTATACATATACTTATGGATTAGAAAAGGTTTTGAATTTTATTTTGGCCTATCATGTATATAAATCAATATAAATTAATGTATGTTTAATTTTACAATGATGTTGTCTTATTTATAATATATATAGACATATATACATATGTATGTGTGTATCTATGTATATGTATGTGTTTGTCTGTATGTATATGCGTGTGTGTGTTAAAATTCAGTTCCATTTGAAATTTGCATATTATAATATCTAATTCAAACTTTAAAATAGACATGCTACTTGAAATTATAGATCTAAGTCTGATTCTCAAAATAAAAATTAGATTTTCAAGATATTTTTTGTTTCTGCAGGCAAAACAAAGCATTATTATTTTGCACAAGCAAACAGGATTATAATGGCCATACCACTTTTACAAATTATTATAGGTATGAAGGAAAAATCCCTCAGCAGCTATGTGGTTTTTAAAGTGGTCTACCCACTTTATAAAGAATTTGATGTAGTAATGAGGCATGAACCTCAGCAGCAACCAACTACAACTCACACAAGACTTCACACGCTAGCTTCTAAAATGATATAACTAACACAAGCACCATGCATGTATATAAATTCAACATACATTAATGTGTGTGTAATTTTATAATGACATTGTCTTGTTCATAGTATATAAATGCATGCGTGTCTGCACATGCATATGTATACATATATATCTTTGTATGTATATATATGCGTGTTTGTATTAAAATTCAGTTCCGTTTGAAATATGCATATTATAGTATCCAATTCAAACTTTAAAATAGATATATTTCTTGAAATTATAGATTTAAGTTTGATTCTCAAAATAAAAATTAGATTCTTAAGATATTGTTTTTTGTAGGCAAAACCGAGTATTATTATTTTGCATAGGCAAACCGAATTATAGTGATCATACCACTTTTACAAATTATTATAGGCATGAAGGAAAAATTCCTCACTAGTTATGTTAGTTTTTAAAGTGGTGCACCCACTTTACAAAGATATTGGATATAGTAGTGAGGCTATGAACCTCAACAACTACCAACTACAACTCACACCAGAACTTCACACACTAGTTTCTAAAGTAATACAACTAACACAAGCACCATGCATGGTGCTTACTTTCATTAACTAGCTGCACAAGCAGTCCCAAACAACTCACAAAGAAAAGGGCATAATGATATAAACGTAGAAAGATTCAAAAAACCAATTCCAAAAAGAAACAAAGCTTTAATACCAACTAGCCTAGAATTGGAGACTGGTTACAATGCAGCAAAACCTACAATTACACACCATAAGCTAACACATACGAACCAGACACCACAACCGCCATCTTCAACAAAACACAATATACCAAAAACACTCAACATCATAACAAATCCCATGCATCAACTCCAACTTGAAAACCACCAAGTACAAACTAGAGCCAAAAACCCAATAACCACCAAGAGAAAAATCCAAAAGGATCTTATGTAATGACCCAGAATTTCTGTCATTTGAAATTCATATATTTAATTGATTTTAAATATGCACAAGTTAAATTTATAAGATGAATAGATTTTATTTCGAATATCTAGATTTAATTGGATAATTAAATTGATAATTTAATATTTGAAATTGCAGAAATAATTGGAAATTGGATTTAAAATGGACAAAAATGTTTTATAAAGTTGAATTAAATCATATTTGAATAAAGATAATGTTTTAGAAATTTCAAAATTGAATTAAAAGTTAATTTGTAGAAATTGAATATTTTAATATTTAATTGACGAGTAAAAATAACCATTTTCCAAACAGTCTCAGATTTCTGTGAAACCAGTTTCATCGGATCGGTAATGTTAAATTTTTATAAGATTTAAAATTTCGTGTCAATCGGATTTACGGTTTGTCCGGGGCAAGCTAAAACGCGTAAAAATCGGTTTAAGTAAATTTTAAATTTAAATTAGTCGATTTGAAAACCTATCTTTCAAATATGATCAAATTGGCTCTTGATATATATTTCATTGCGTTCGGAATAAGGGTAAAACAATATAAACGCCAGATGACACGTTTCGTTTAGGGTTCGGAAAACTTCCGGATGAATAGTGTCGTCAAATTTTCTATAAAAGAGCGTTATAATCTTCATTTTGCAACACCCTAAAGTAAACTAGGTCTAGCCGCCACTTCATTTTTAATGGCCAGAAATTTCGTTCCTTTTCCCCTCAATCTCTTCCAATCCCTCAATTATTTTGAAAATCTTCCAACTAGAAACTTGGAGAGGATTGCGAGTGCTTGAAATCCATAAGGAGACGATCGAATAAAGTCGAGCGAATCATCGACAATTTCAATTCAAAGGTCGCACGTTCGGCCCATTTTTCATGGCAAAAGGTACCACCGAGTTCAACCTTGCTTCGGCTGATGATGGAGTTGATGACGGGCTTTGACGTGAAGCTCGCCGATCGACCTCAAATGCGACGTAGATGGCGCGGCCATCGATTTTTTCGCGTGAGCTATGGGTTCTTGTTCGACGTGTTTTCTTGAAACCAAAACGCGACGAGGAAGAAAGCAAAAGTACGGCCCAGATTTTCTATTGCTAGAAAAGTACGGTTGAGACTGAAAAAGGTTAAATAAAAATAATAGAAAATTGAAATTTATAAATATTTAAATCGTGTAATTTTTAAAATGTTATATCTTTTTCATACGAGATCCGTTTTGCACGAAACGACTTGCGTTGGAACCGTATTGATGAACACTACGCGATGGAGTTGGATTGAAGTTGATTGGAGCTAGTGTTTTATTTCGAATAAAATTAAACGCGCGTTTAATTTTATTCGAAATAAAACACTGAAACTGCGATTGCAAGCAAAGTGAGTACAACTCACTCTTTCTCACTCACTAATATTTTATATAAGTGAGAAATAAGTAGTTGATTATTTTATGAGATGGTTTAAATTGAGATTTTTGGCTAATATAAATGGTTTATAAAGAGGATTTATAAAACTGAATTTTTATAAATCAGATTGAAGGAATTATAAAGGAGTTTTGGGAATGTTAAAATGGAGTTATAATTGGATTTTTATAAATAAACGAGATCTATATTTTTGTGAAGTTATAAATGAATGAATTTATAAATAAGAGAATTATAAGTAATTAACTTATAATTTGGTTTTGGCATATAAAACAATGAGATAAATGGAATGTATAAAAATTGTTTTATAAATCTGAATGCGTTTGAATTTGATAAAATAAATATAGAAGTTTTAATTTAGTAAGCAATTACATCCACGATTTTGGACAGTGGATATTTCTTTAATAAAGGTGTAGAAATGTTGGATTTGGTAAACGGTTTATATTCACGATTTTGGACAGTGAATAATATATTAAAGAAATGTTTTGGAAAGTGATATTTTAAATAGAACTAAAATGATTTGAAGTTGTTTTAAAATGTGTTAAGGATCAAAATCATAGATTTCAACTTTCATTGTTGAGATAGACGTTTTTGAAATATAAGGAAATGATGGCCTACAACACCGTTGTTATAGTAAATGATTTCCGAAAGGAAATATTTTGTATAGTATTAGGATTTATATATCTGTTTAATTTTCGAATCCCTATACTATTGACTTTGGGTTGTCGTAACGATGTTTTACGCAACATTCGTTTTGACCCAAATAAATGTGTTTAAAGAGAATGTTTTCCTTAAAGAATAAAATATATACTCAATCGTGTTTTAAGTATATAAATATTTTCTAAGTGTTGAAAATAAATTGATTTGTGAATTACTTATTGTTAAATAAGTATTTGGAAAAGTTTTCCAATATAGAAGTGAAATGGTTTTGAGAATATATCTTTTTAAAGATAAATTGAAGTGAATATTTAGCAAATGGTTTAATTAATAAAAGATTAATTAAAGGGCCTAGTGATTGCATATGGTGCTGAATATTTGTTTGTTTGCTTTGAGAGTTAAATAACCGACTATCAAATTGCCCAAATTTTTTAGTTCCTCAACTTGATGTGGGAACTATTTAGTCGTACACTTAGTACGTAGCCTTCTGTGTAGGCTTGATTATCGTTGTGTTGAGGATGTTGATTCGTATAGTGCGGAGTATTACTCCAATCTATCAAGCTTTCTTCTTGGCTCAAAGGATAGCAGGTTGATAGTTGAAAACGTGATAAGTCTACGAGACTTAGTTGCTGTGTGAGGTTGAGAAACGCTTTTGCGTTGTTGGTGCGAAGAGACCGGGATCAGTTTTATCTTAAAACCACTTCGGACCAACGTATATGCGACGATTGTACAGGTAGCTTGTGATGATATTGATTTTCGAAGTTTCATAGTAGGGGACTGCTTGTTGATCGTTTGGGGTTAAAATCCCACTATACATCCAGTAGCAGTGGTCCCTTCATTTATGAAATATCCAATGCGAGGACTATTCGCTACTAATCCTAGGGATTTCCCGACAGGATGTGGTAGGAAAGTACCTTCGGTTTGTCCTGTTCCTGGACAACTTGTATGGATGTTTGTCTGATTTCTATAGATTACGTACATTGGTTTTTACAAACGTACATCACCAGTGGCGGAGAAGGCAACTTCTCTTGGCTTAACACCCTCCTTAAGACGTATGTGCTTAAGGGTTGTATTTTTGTGGAAGACAATTAGTAGTCAACGGAAATGGCCGTGTGGCATTCAAAGTGACGTGATATGTGATTGTGAAAGGTAATCTTTACCTTATCAGGCCTCATCAATCGAAAATGACCAAAACAGGGTTAGATGCGGCAAGGCTAAGTGGGTCATTCCCATTAGGATATGATAATCCTCTTCTAGATATATCTTTGCACGCTATGACGTCGTGTATCTGATTATTGTGGTTTGTATGCTAGAGGGCCCTCGGAAAAGTCGGTAACGACCAGAGGATGACATATTCGGTACCATCTAGTTAAGAGGTGGGCCGGTCTTGTGTTGGTAGAGGGCAGATATCCTGTGCCTCGGACATCCACCTAGAGGTGTACCCCTTCGGAAGGTAGTCCCTTCACCTGGTCATTTGTATGGAAATCCAAACTCCACTATGTACCTGCCAATTTATTTGTAGAGCCTAGGATGTTGGAATTTAATAATGGTAACAATTTCGTCTATTTTAAATATTATTTGTATACTAGACACTAGTATAATATAAGAGGATTTGATATGAAAGAAATGTTTTAGTTATTGTAAGGTAAAAACATGTCCGTGTTTATGTGTGGACTTGTCTTACGAGATACTTTTGTTTTGAAAACTAAGGAAAAGTTCGGTAATTTAATAAATTCAGTTGAGTGTGTTTCTCACGCTGGTTTACCAGACTGATCCGCGCGTTCTTTTCTTTCAATGCTCGGGTCAGACCGAGTATATCTACAGGTTATGTTTTGGTGCTATTGGAGCTTCTGCAGGAGAGCTGGAGATCTTCATTTTCATACATCGGTTTTTCTTGATTATGTTCAGCCTGATAGGGGGTTCTCGCTTCTTGTTAGGTAGCGAACGGATTACTCTTGCCCCTACATGTCCCTAGAGTGAAAGGTTGGTTGTAGTCGAGAGGCTGGCCATAAAAGAAAAGTCCGAGGTATCAGTGTGAGCTACGGTTGGTATTACCCACTGGTTGCATCCCGTCACATTTGGTATCAGATCTTAGATTTTGTATATTCCTAAGCTTTGATGTGTACTCAGTATAGATAGGGACAGTAGCACCCTAGATTGAGTTTGAATGTATTATATATATGAGCGCGTATTTGTTAGTAAATATAAAATGTTTTATATTGTGTTTACTTATCCATTGAGGCGTTTGTGAATTCTGGTCGGTATGTGGGACGCCATATTATCGATAGGGATTTCTAAACACTTAAACGAGGCAAGTCGACATAGTATCATTTTAAATTGGGTAAATGATATAATTTTACCTCGATTATATTTTATATATAAGGAAACAATTTTTCAGAATTATAAAGTATATATAAATTGATTGCTTGTTTGTTGAAAATGTAAATATATATAAGTCAATAAAAGATGTTTGAATAATCTAAATATATGCAACAATTGTAAAAGAACAAATTGTATAAGCAAATGAATTATAAGTATGGAATTATAATTAATATGATTTAAAATTGTGAAATAATCTTATATATATAAGAAGTGAAACTATATGAATATATTTATAAATATGAGTTATAAATAAAAAAATGGATTTAGACTAATTATTTGAGAAATTTGAATCCCGTTTATTTTGAAAGTTGTTTTTCAAAGTTAAAGAGATTATATTATTATAAATCTAAATAAGACGAGTAAATGTGTAATGATCTTATATAAGCAAAGTAAAATAATGAAATTATATAAGTGATAGATTTATAAATAGAAAGAATTTTTTTAAAGAATATATAAAGCACTGAATTCACTACTGTTGCTGGAAAATAATAAGGATGATGACTGCAGCATCATCAGTATCATTTTTGAGTTTTTGTGTGATGGATTTTCTACCAATAGTAAATTGAAATTGAAGTTTTATTTTGATAAACAAATTTGAATTTAAAATCCAAGTTGGAATTGATAAAAATAAGTGAAACGAGTTTTGGACTTATAGTACGAAATGATAAAGATTTAACTTTGGTAAAGTTGAAATAAATTTGAGTTAGTAAGTGAATTATACGATTTGAAATTTAACTAAGGAAGGTTAAATGATTTGAATGGGATTTGAGCTAGATTAGATAAATTATTGAAATGGAAGTTGAACCTAAGTGTAAAGTAATTATATAATTATGATTTGAAATTATAAAATGAGTTTTGAAAATGAAAGTATAATTAGGTAAATGTTTATGGAAGTTTAATAAATAAGTTGTACAACTTTTAAAATGAGATAAGGTATGTAAAACCAATTGTTAAAATGGTTAAAAAAATTTGGTTAAGCAAAACAAAATCTGAATTTGAATATTGATATGGAATTTGACTTAAGTAAAAAAGTTAAATAAAATAGAATTTGAAATGAATTAGAGAATGAACTTAAGTTGTCTAATGGAAGTGAAGGTAAATGAAGTTGAAAAGAAAGATAACTTAAGTGATGTTGAATGAAATTGATTTTGGTATCGAAGTAAGTTGATAAAGTGAATTAAATGAATGCGAACTTGAGTTATATATAAAAAATTCAACTTTAGTTGTAAGAATGAATTTGCAATTGAATTAACGAATGAATTGAATGTTAATCAATCTAATGTAAATAAATTGATATGGAATAGTGAATGCAAGTGTTAATTCATTAAGCTAATGAAATTGAAATTAAATAATTGAATGAAAGTCAATTGAATGTTAAACCAATTTTGAAATTAAAAGTATTAAACCAAATTGAATGTGAGCGAATTAAATAAATTTGGTTGTGTTGGATATACATTGTTTGTTAGATGATTGTTAATTGATTGTATAAAAAATTCATATGAAATTGAATGAATGAAAATGAAAGCTATAAATCATTGAATCCAAATTGGAAGTGGAAGTAAATAGAATTGAATTTTATTTGATTTGAACTGGAAGTAAACGAACTTGAATGAAAATTAGTGAATGTAAACTAGTTGAATATGAATAAATGAATGTTAGTAAATCCAATGTTAATGAATCAAATGTGATTAATTTAAAAGCCAATTCAATGAATATTAATGAAAAATGAATGTATATTGACTTGGTTATGGATGTTAATTGGATGATAGTTGTTTGATGGTTGGATTTGTTGTTTTTGATTGCATTTGCTATATTGGAATATATAGTTGTTGGTATATGTTGTATATTGATATTACTTTCAGATATACATGTTTCTCATGGTTTGTTGAGTGTTTAATAGGTGCGGATGGCGTTTTCTTCGCTTTTGGAGCTCCTTTCGTGCTATATTATCCGTATATGCTCGCTAATAATATATAAGGTACATATCTCGGATTACATATCGTACTTTTACACCTTTTTCCCTTCGGGATGCCTCATCCTTGATGATGAGATGTATATTTATGATATATACATTGTTATTTTTTTGGGATCGAACCGCACAAAGGAGACTATGGCAAATTATTTTGAAAATTTAAGGCGTTAGAAATTTTTTGGAAAAATTGAAAAAATTTGTAGAAACTAAAAGTTTGGTTTTTGAGTTAAAAGTTAAATGATATTAGTTGGTTTTGAAAGGATGACTGAAAATGGATTTGAAAACTTAGTAAAGTTTTTGTAAGAAGTTTAACGAATTATTTTGAAAAGATTAATGGATTTTGTTACTTTTTCTTACTTGGTAATTTCGAGGACGAAATTCTTTTAAGTAGGGGAGAATGTAACGACCCAGAATTTTTATCATTTGAAATTCATATATTTAATTGATTTTAAATATGCATAAGTAAATTTATAAGATGAATAGATTTTATTCTAGATTTAATTGGATAATTAAATTGATAATTTAATATTGAAATTGCAGAAAGAATTGGAAATTGGATTTAAAATGAATAAAAATGTTTTATAAAGTTGAATTAAATTATATTTGAATTAGAATAATGTTATAGAACTTTTAAAATTGAATTAAATGTTAATTTGTAGGAATTGAATATTTTAATATTTAATTGATGAGTAAAAAAAAGCCATTTTCAAACAGTCTCGGATTTCGCTGTAACTAGTTTCATTGGATCCGTAATGTTAAATTATTGTAAGATTTTAAATTTCGTGTCAATCGGATTTACGGTTTGTCCGGGGCAAGCTAAAACGCGTAGAAATCGGTTTAAGTAAATTTTAAATTTAAATTAGTCGATTTGAAAACCTATCTTTCAAATACGATCGAATTGGCTCCCGATATATATTCCATTACGTTCGGAATAGGGGTAAAACATTATAAACGCCAGGTGGCACGTTTCGTTTGGAGTTCGGAAAATTTCCGAATGAATAGTGTCGTCAAAATTTCTATAAAAGGGCGTTATAATCTTCATTTGGAAAACCCTAAAGTAAACTAGGTCTAGCCGCCACTTCATTTTTAATGGCCAGAAATTTCGTTCCATTTCCCCTCAATCTCTCTCAATCCCTCAATTATTTTAAAAATCTTCCAACTAGAAACTTGTAGAGGATTGCGAGTGCTTGAAATCCATACGGAGATGATCGAATAAAGTCGAGCGAATTGTCGTCAATTTCAATTCAAAGGTCATGCGTTCGGCCCATTTTTCATGGCGAAAGGTACCACCGAGTTCAACCTTGCTTCGGCTGATGATGGAGTTGATGAAGGGCTTTGACGTGAAGCTCGCCGATCGACCTCAAATGCGACGTAGATGGCGCGACCATCGAGTTTTTCGCGTGAGCTATGGGTTCTTGTTCGATGTGTTTTCCTGAAACCAAAACGCGGTGAGAAAGAAAGCAAAAGCATGGCCCAGATTTTCTATTACTAGAAACGTACGGTTGAGATTGAAAAAGGTTAAATAAAAATAAAAGAAAATTGAAATTTATAAATATTTAAATCGTGTAATGTTTAAAATGTTATATCTTTTTCATACGAGGTCCGTTTCGCACGAAACGACTTATGTTGGAACCGTATTGATGAACACTACGCGATGGATTTGGATTGGAGTTGATTGGAGCTAGTGTGAATTTTGAATAAAATTAAACGCGCGTTTAATTTTATTCGAAATAAAACACTGAAACTGCGACTGCAAGCAAAGTGAGTACAACTCACTCTTTCTGACTCGCTGATATTTTATATAAGTGAGAAATAATTTATTTTATGATGATTGATGATTGTTTGGATGATATGTGATATATTGATTGGTATTGGGATATATACTGCCTATTGGAGCAGATGAGACCCTATACGTTCCCGTGCATGAGCGGATGACCCTTTGTACGCGCGTCTGCCTTGAAGTGGACATTGTACAATATTCTAATATGTATATTTATTGCAGGTGACAGGTTGGAGGGATCCAACTAGATTCCTCAATAGTATTGATTTTTTTTACGGATATTGTGATATATTCTGTTATCATATGATATATGATGTTTTGGATGCCGTGATTGATGTATTTAGTGTTGTTGCATCATTGGGCCTATTTTTGGAATTTTAAAAATGTTAAAGTAACGATTTCGAATTTAAAAGGATTTTAAAAGTGATTTTGAAATAAATGTTTTATTGAATTTTTGAATCGTTAAGATTTGATTTATTTTGAATAAATAAATGTTATAATTTTTATTGTTATAAAAATTATGATTTTTGTGAAATATAATCGAAATGTGATTTTTGAAATAAGTAGTTGATTATTTTGTGAAATGGTTTAAATTGAGATTTTTGGCTAATATAAATGGTTTATAAAGAAGATTTATAAAATTGAATTTTTATAAATCAGAATGAAGGAATTATAAAGGAGTTTTGGGAATGTTAAAATGGAGTTATAATTGGATTTTATAAATAAATGAGATTTATATTTTTGTGAAGTTATAAATGAATGAATTTTATAAATAAGAGAATTATCAGTAATTAACTTACAATTTGGTTTTGGCATATAAAACAATGAGATAAATGGAATGTATAAACATTGTTTCATAAATCCGAATGGATTTGAATTGGTAAAATAAATATAGAAGCTTTAATTTAGTAAAGCAATTATATCCATGATTTTGGACAGTGGATAATTCTTTAATGAAGGTGTAGAAATGTTGGATTTGGTAAAAGGTTTATATTCACAATTTTGGATAATGAATAATATATTAAAGAAATGTTTTGGAAAGTGATATTTTGAATAGAATTAAAACGATTTAAAGTTGTTTTAAAATGTGTTAAGGATCGAAGCCATAGATTTCAACTTTCATTGTTGAGATAGACGTTTTCGAGATATAAGGAAATGATGGACTACAACACCGTTGTTATAGTAAATGATTTCTGAAAGGAAATATTTTGTATAGTATTGGGATTTATATATCTGTCTAATTTTCGAATCCCTATACTATTGACTTTGGGTTGTCGTAACGTTGTTTTACGCAACATTCATTTTGACCTAAATAAATGTGTTTAAAGAGAATGTTTTCCTTAAAGAATAAAATATATACTCAATCGTGTTTTAAGTATATGAAATATTTTAAGTGTTGAAAATAAATTGATTTGTGAATTATTTATTGTTAAATAAGTATTTGGAAATGTTTTCCAATATAGAAGTGAAATGGTTTTGAGAATATATTCTTTTAAAGATAAATTGAAGTGAATATTTTGCAAATGGTTTAATTAATAAAAGATTAATTAAAGGGCCTAGTGATTGCATATGGTGCTGAATATTTGTTTGTTTGCTTTGATAGTTAAATAACCGACTATCAAATTGCCCTAAAATTTTAGTTCCTCAACTTGATATGGGAACTATTTAGTCGTACACTTAGTACGTAGCCTTCTGTGTAGGCTTGATTATCATTTGTGTTGAGGATGTTGATTCGTATAGTGCGGAGTATTACTTCAACCTATCGAGCTTCCTTCTTGGCCTGAAGGATAGCAGGTTGAAAGTTGGAAATGTGATAAGTCTACGAGACTTAGTTGCTGTGTGAGGTTGAGAAACGCTTTTGCGTTGTTGGTGCGAAGAGACCGGGATCAGTTTTATCTGAAAACCACTTCGGACCAACGTATATGCGACGATTGTACAGGTTGCTTGTGATGATATTGATCTTCAGAGTTTAATAGTGGGAGACTGCTTTTTGATCATTTGGTGTTAAAATCCCAATATACATCCAGTAGCAGCGGTTTCTTCATTTATGAAATATCCAATGAGAGGACTATTCGCTACTATCCTAGGGATTTTACGTTAGGATGTGGTAGAAAAGTACCTTCGGTTTGTCCTGTTTCTAGACAACATGTTTGGATGTTTGTCTGACATTGCATTTCTGTAGATTACGTACATTGGTTTTTACAAACGTACATCAGTGGTGGCGGAGAAGGCAACTTCTATTGGCTTAACACCCTCCTTGAGACGTATATGCTTAAGGGTTGTATTTTTGAAGAAGGCAACTAGCAGTCAACGGAAATGGCCGTGTGGCATTCAAAGTGATGTGATATGTGATTGTGAAAGGTAATCGTTACCTCATCAGGCCTTATCAATCGAAAATGACCAAAACAGGGTTAGATGTGGCAAGGCTAAGTGGGTCATTCCCATTAGGATACGATCATCCTCTTCTAGATATATCTTTGCACGCTATGACGTCGTGTGTCTGATTATTGTGGTTTGTATGATAGAGGGCCCTCGGAAAGGTCGGTAACGACCGAAGGATGACATATTCGGTACCATCTAGTTAAGAGGTGGGCCGGTCTTGCGTTGGTAGAGGGTAGATGTTCTGTGCCTCGGGACATCCATCTAGAGGTGTACCCCTTTGGAAGGTAGTCCCTTACCTGGTCATTTGTATGGAAATCCAAACTCCACTACGTACCTGCCAATTTATTTGTAGAGCCTAGTATGCTGGAATTTAATAATGGTAACAATTTCGGTTATTTTAAATATTATTTGTATACTAGACACTAGTATAATATAAGAGAATTTGATATGAAAGAAATGTTTCAGTTATCGTAAGCTAAAAACATGTCCGTGTTTATATGTGGACTTGTCTTACGAGATACTTTTATTTTGAAAACTAAGGAAAAGTTTGGTAATTTAATAAATTCAGTTGAGTGTGTTTCTCACGTTGGTTTACCAGACTGATCCGGGCGTTCTTCCCTTTCAATGCTCGGGTCAGACTGAGTATATCTACAGGTTATGCTTTGGTGCTATTGGAGCTTCAGTAGGAGAGATAGAGATCTTCATTTTCATACGTTCGTATTTGCTTGATTATTTATTATCCGCTGTGCTTTGTTCGTTGTTGTATATTATCGACAATTGTGAGGACAGGTTATTATAACTGTTCAAGGTGATAACTCTGATTAATTGTTGAACTCTGATTGATATGTGTGTGTGTATATATATATATACAGTTTCTGTTTTGTAAAGATCATTGATATGATATTATATATTTTTCGCTGCGATGTGAGATTCTGTATTATTCTGTTTAGTTCTATCGTCTCTCTTTCTTCTCTTCTCTTCTCTTCTTCTCTCTTCTTTTCTTTCTCTTGACTTTCCGTCAGTCTGTGCTTTTTGGGTTGGACATGTGTGGATTATTGTCGATTCAAAGGGTACCGATTTTTGGTTCGTCACACCTTAAAAACAACCCTACTCGATCGCCATGCATACAAGCAGAGCACATTCCAAAAACCAAACTAAACTCGTAGTAATTTCAGCAATGTAAGGTATAGTAAAGAGAGTCAATTGGCTTCGCTTATAAGGGGAGATAAGGGGTCAAAGAGGACAAGTGAGAAGATTGATGATGGAGAAAGGGAGGCATAGAGGCTCAGGAATGGAAGAAGAACATGCGGAGTAAACGAGGAAAGTGAGATGATGAAGTAAAGGCGAAGCTAGGAAGGATGAAGAGGACATTGGCGGGTGATGGAAACTGAGGCAAAAGGCATAGGAAGAATAATGGGACCTTGGGAAGTTATAAGAAAACAAGAAAACGAAAAGGAAAAAGCGGATAAAAAGAGAGGGAAGTGGAGGATGATGATAATTATGAAGAGGTTAGATACGAAAGGACGATGATTTTGATCTGGAGAGAAAAAATGGAGGCGGAGACCTGTGACCACCCGGAATTTCTGGATATTTGACATTGAAATATTTAATTGATCTTAAATATTTGGAAGTTAGTTTAAATTGAATTTCAAATATCACTGTTTATTTGGCAATAAAATTATTGAGTTTAATTGTGGAAAGTTGGGTAAAATATTGAATCTTCAGTTTTATTCTTGTTAAAAATATTTCAAAGGTTTAGAAAATTTATAATTATAATACTGGAGATAATAGAAGTTTTAAATTTGAATTTGAGAGTGTTCTATTCATTTTTTTAAATTATATCGTTTAAATCGATATTTAAAAATAGCCTTCCGAGACATAGTCTCGAATTTCGATGAAACCAGTTCCACTGGATCTGTAATAGTGTATTATTATCGGATTTCAATTTTCATAGCATTCAGAGTTGTTATGTGATCGTACGGTAGATAAACACGCTAAAATCTATATCAAATTTAATATTTAACTGGATCCAAAAAGCTATCTTCTTCATATGATCGAATTAGGACTCAAAACCTTTTCCTTTTTGTTTGGAATAGGGGTTTAAAATTATAAACGCATAGCGGCCGCCTCGATAAGAGATCAAGATTTTAGGCTTCTTTTTCTAAACGATTTAAATTTAATTTTAAAAATAATGTATATGTATTTGATATAATAAACTTTTCTCAGGGTAAATTTTACACGTTTCTCCCTTTCGAACACTTGGCTTCTTTTTTTCTTTTCTTTTTATACGCATTTATCTACATTCAAATATATAAAATTAAACAAGCAGCCGAGCATTTTTTTAAAAAAAAAGTTGATTTCACCTTCAAATCAAATCATGGCCAAAGCCCTTCTTCTAAAATAATTGCCGTCCCCTTTTCTATTCTTACCTGAATTAGCCCTAAATCATATCCACGAAACTCGAATACTTCATCTCATTCAAATCAATGGAGACCGAGTTATTAGCGATGCCTTTCTTCTTTTCGCTTACCGGTCTGAAGACGATGATCCTCTCAACTCGATCGCGACTTCATCGGCCGATCGATGCTCGAAAAAAGACAGCTGTGGTTCGAGCGATTGCACAGGAAGGGAGTTTCACATTTTGGAATCGAGATCTCGTGAGGCTGGGTGGACGCCGCAACCTCTTCGGAGCCGCCTAGTTGCTCGAGATGTCGAGGGAGTCTAGGGGTGTTGAGTGAGAGAGAGGTCAATGGTTGCAAGGTATAAAATTCCATTTTTAATTGAATATAGTAAATTCATATATATTCTCTCATGCCTATTTTAATTCAAATCAGTAAATTTTAACATGTTGATTTCAAAACAGAAAATCTTAAATGTGATTTTGGACATAGGAATTTTATTTTATTAGACTTAATGCGTATATATATATATATTTATAGATAAGCAGAAAATTGTTATTTTTTTTGAAAAAAGGAAATTTTAAAATGTTATAAAGTCTATATATAAATCTAATTTTTTATGAAGTCTATATGAATTGTTTTTTTAGTATATATGTAGTTCCAAAAATAAATAAATATTCATATATATACATTTTAAATTCACTTGGTTATTTTAGATTAACTTAATTAATTTTTCTTGTAACTTAAAATTTATTTATTCAGGAAAAAAATTAGTTTAAACAAAATTACGGGTTAATTAAATTTATTAAACGGTAATTGATCATTGATTAGTTAAAATGATAATAAACCATCTAATGTTTATAAAGGTCAAAAATAATGGAGAGGCAAGCCGGTTTGGAGTGGATTGCAAGCAGTTAAAAAATCAAAAGTGAATTAATCTCACTCTTTCCGAATACCATTAAATTTAAATAGTTAAAATTTTAAATTATTGATTGTTTACTTGAATTGATAACTTATTATCAGCTTGGATGTGATATGTTATATATATATATAGGAGTGATTGATTTCCCGCATTATATAGCGGATGAGACCCTATGCGTCCCGCATAATAGCAGATGATCCCATATACCGCGATATCCCACCTCGAAGTGGGATTGGTATTTATATTGTGTTAACATCTGTGGATGCAAGAAACAGGTTGGAGGGATCTAACTGGACTCCTCAAAATTATTTAGATTGTTTTAATAATCTGTGATAGTTATATTGGTAATTGAAAATATTGGATGCTATGGTTTGATTGAATATATTTGGGTATAGTGAATTATCAAAAAGGGAAAATGTGACGCCCCACCTCTATACCCACGCTAGCCAAGAACACTACGGTGTAGTGTTGTCAACTAGCACGGAGAATAAGGCTGTTGAGGATCGGCCACCAATAGTTGGCCTTACACCAGTATTGGTTATCTCGATAGGAGTGATATATATTCTTTCATTTTTCATCTCTGATTTATTTTCTCCCATCGAAATACCGCAATTCCAGTATAAAACAAACTACGATGGTTCATAATAGTTTAAAACAGTAAATATAAAATAATAACACAGATAAATTTAAATGCGGAACACAGATAAAACAGAAATTCTCATATATACAATAACTGATGTCAGTTACAATACATTCACATGGTACATATGATACAACTACAACAGTCGACTAAGGAAGTTACATATACAAGTACATTAACGTATTTAATATACATGAACACATATCTTCCTATACAATTTTACAGACTACTACAAATGACGACGACTACTCCAAAAGATATGAAAGAACTTCATAGCTCTAGCAGCAACCCAAAGCAGAATATCTACAACCTGAAATACTCGGTCCGACCCGAGTATTAAATTCAAAAGAAAATAATACTCGGGTCAGTCTAATTCAAACTCAGTTATTAGTGCACAGAAGCAATAATAATCAAATAATGAATAGACGACAGTAATTAAACCAAATCAGAATGCAATTCAGAATATTGAATTGAAATAAACAGAACAGTTCAAACCATTGAAATATCAATTAAAATATTAAGATGAGTAGGGCCGCAGTACACGCACGCGTGTACTGCCTCGCCACTACAGCACATGAACTACGCAAAAGATTAATAAATCAAAACAAAATAGAATATCACAAAACCATACCGTGTGGCTGCAGTTTACGCTTGCGTGCACTGCCTTGCCACTATAGTGATGTCGTACCCAAAAACTCAATACCGTGTGGCTGCAGTTCATGCTTGCGTGCACTGCCTTGCCACTATAGTAATGATGTACCCAATCGGGCACAAGGTCAAACCCAAAATAAAAAGTCGGGTTCAACACAGGTGAAATTCCAGAATCAATATGAGACTCAGGTGCAATAAAAATTGAATAGTGACATGCACAAACATAAGAACATGTAAGAGAAACATGTCGTAACTACAAAGCTAAGTCACTTACGAAATGCAGAGGTCAAGTCAGTGACTCAACACAACTGCGGCAGCAACAACAGTGCAGTAGTGCACAGAAAACTCAACAAGTCCAGTAAGATAACCAATATAACAAGCTAAATGTTCAAGCTACTGCACAATGCAAATGAAGACCAGTCCACAAGTATACCCAGTCACACGCATATATATGATCATGAGGCTTCACAGTGTATAGACCATATGAAGGAAATGCACATGTTAATTGGATAGCAAGTGCCACCCAATGATGTAAGAAAATGAACAGACAGGATGGAATTAAATCACTGGAAACCTCACAACCAACCAAGTCAGACTTCACTAAAACAATGGACCAGTGCATAGTGACAGTAAGGAATGTATGCAACAATATAAACATGGAATGGAATGCAACTACAAGGCATGAAACCATAATGAAACAGATCAGTTTTGAATACAAGTCAAAACTAGGGACATGTAACAAATGAATGGTCGGCTACAAGTAAATGGTCAAAGACCAGTTCACCAGTAAGAAGGCATAAACCCACACCAACATAGTCTGCATATGCACATGAAGGTCAATGTAAGTTATATCAATGTACACCGTCAAAAGAAATGAAACAAGACCACTGATCAAGTGAAGCCTCATCCAAGACACGGTGCAGAAAAAAATTTAACTCGAAGGAGATCAAGTTCAAATGCCAGTTCACACGAATATGCAAACATGCTACATGGAACAGAGATGAAACCCAAACAACAACATCAAGTGGCAGTTCTAACCAAAGAACAACATAATATGAACAAGGTACATAAAACAGTGAGACAGTGGCTCAATATAAATGTACAAGTAGTCAAGCATCAGCTCAGACCAGAGCAGTGTAACTCACATTGGAGCATATATACGCAACAAAATGAAGGCATGAAAACAACACAGCAATGAACACATTGGAGCTGCAGTAATGCCATTCACACACACATATATACATACATATATGTATGTATGTACGTAGTGATAACCAACAGACATTTCATAAGAAATTATTAGCAAACTACTGCAAATTTAAAAGAAAAAACTTTATTCAAATGCCAAGTTTCAAAAATACTCATGTGTACAACGAGACGACAAAATAAAGAGCAAATATAAATTCGAATGTGTAAATACACCATAAATTAGACAACAAAAGAGCAAAGGATCAAGCAGAAAGCATTCTTGAAACAAAAATGCTCACTGACTCAACTATCACAAAATACAGCACATCCACCAATATCAATGCAACAATGATGGCCGAAAACACAGCAGTGAAATTTAATAACCAAATCAAATCAAGACCGAAGTGAATGCCAAGTGAATGTACAACTCAATGCAATCCCAACAGCAATGCGCAGGTATCATGAAACCAAAGTGAGTGTGCAAGTGCAGACAAATGTAAATTCAAATACATGAATTCTCAAGCCTTTGCCGATGCTACAGGGATGGACAAAATTAAACAGTGCTGTGTTGGCTGAAGCCAAATGCAAAATGGAGGGTATGCAACATGATGAAGCAGTGTAGAATCTCAAGTCAAGGCCGCCGAGGTGCAAGAAAATTCACAAAACCAAACTTACCAGAAATAAAAATCATGGTAGTCAAAGAAATCAACTCCAAGGTCAGAGAATTCGAGGCCTTGGAAGTCACCATACAAATGTAACTAAAACTCACTGTCTCAAAATCATCTCAAGACAGAAAAATATCGACATCGAACAAAAGAAATCAATCGAAGCTGAATACTACGAAAGCATAACAAGCAAACGAGGTCGATCGAATTTGAAATAGATGTGAGTAATATAAATTACTCACCTGGTTTACCCAATCGAAGCAGCCGAGGGGAGACGAAGCCATGGTCCTCACGAAGACGTTCGAAGCCATCAACGTCGGCATCTTCAATTTCGAAAAGCCCTAATCTATGAGTGACGAAGAGGAGGCCGCCATTATTTTCCTTTCGGTGGTTTTAGGTTTGCAAACAAACAAATAAGAAAAACGAATAAAAATTAAAAAAGGGGGATGGGTTATTTGTTTTGAGAATTAACACGGCATCAAAATTGATGGGCCGAGATTTAATGCTAAAGCCCAAAATTCCTTTTTAACAATTTATAAAAGAATTTTAATTCAAATTTTAAAACTTAAATCGGCAATAAGAGAAAATATTAATCGTTTAATGTCGATTATAAATCGACACGAAAAGCAGGGTTGTTACAGACTCCCCTCCTTAAAGAAATTGCGTCCTCGCAATCATAAGGAACAAACGAATAAAAGGTAACAACCATAAGAGCATATCATCACAAGATGAAGAAATTTGAAATAGGAAGTTCAACATATAGAGCATGAGAGAAAGAGAGCCTGAACGTGTTTGCTCGATGAACTCCCTGGATTCCGGAGTGAAATCCATAGGATTTGAGAACCACAGAGCTTTCACGAGAAAAACATCGTTATTTCGAAGGTGCTACACCCCCGAAGCAATGATGTGAATATAAGGTTGCTCAAGAATAGAAATCGGAAATCCCTAAGGCATTTCCGTAATTGGAAGACGTGGAAAACATCATGAATAGCAGAAAAATTGAGTCGGTACACCGGCGTAGTACAATATAAACGCCAAAGAAATCTTTTAATTTCATAAAAGAAATTCACAAATTATCAACAAAATCTAATTATCAATAGATAATTCAGAAATCTCAAATCACAAATATTCGATTATCAAAAACGATAATCAAATCAACAAGTATTCGATTATCAAAATCGAAAATCAATCTTAAATCACAAATATTTAATTATCACAATTGATAATCAAATCTCAAATCGCAAATGTTTAATTATCACAAGCGATAATCAAACCACAAATATCTAATTATCACAAGCGATAATTAGAAACAATAAATATCTGATTATCAAAAACGATAAATCAGAAATCATAAACGTCCAATTATCAAAACGATAATCAGAAATTACCACAACGGTAATCAATTTCAAATCACAAATATTTAATTATCACAATTGATAATCAAATCTCAAATCGCAAATGTTTAATTATCACAAACGATAATTAAATCACAAATATCTAATTATCACAAACGATAATTAGAAACAGCAAATATCTGATTATCACAAACGATAATCAGAAATCACAAAATTTTCAATTAACGAGTCCGAAATTAACCGAAATAGCAAACGCACATGACCCACAACCACGAGTTTTACTAAATCGTTTAATTCACTTCATCGTTTCCTTGAAAGTGCAAAATTGTGTATTTTAAATAAATAACATTTTACGTTCTCAAACGGACAAGTCCGGAATTAAGCGAATCAGTAAAAGAAGGGGGTCATAGTCCTCGATTTTTCTGAAACGTTTAATTTGCTTCCTCATTCTTTTGAAAGCGCAAATCGTAAAAATTTTGAAAACAATTTTGATTTATATTTTGAAATATTTTGAAGAATAACAAATTTCTAAAACACGTGATTAAAATAGCAATGTCAGTAGCAACTTCGACATACGTCAAAATTTCATCGAAATAATTGGCATCAAAATATAATACCAATGAATTTTCGTTCATCAAAAATGTCACAAGAATCTTCTCAAAGATAGAAAGGGATATCATACCCTAAACTTGTATTCATAACAAGTCAATAACACACGAATTCACCAATGCACAAGAATTGATAAAACTTATCAATAGACATCACGAAAATTGGTGAAGCACAAATTCTAGAAATCTACACAAGAAATCCAGAAATCACAAGATAAGAGTATGAGAACTCGAACGGAGTATGAAAACTCGAATGGGAATATGACATAGAATAAAAGATATGGAATAACATAAAATATCCATAATGACATACTACTATATGAAAGTGCGGTGTGTATACAATTATATGTGCTAATATAGTATACACGGATCGTGTAATATGGATTACAATACAAATGCGGAAATAGATGATAATAGCATTGTAAATAGAAAATAGAAAAATCACACCAGAGATTTTTATACTGGTTCGGAGCACCGTCCTACGTCCAGTCCCAGACTTCTATCTGGATTTTCACTATTAACTACCTCGCTTCACCCGGAGGAACAGGTTTACAATACCCGAACAGCCGAACGGGATTTCACGCCTCTAATACACTGAGGACTTCAACACTTGCCTCTTACAACACGAGGACTTCAACAAAAACAAATACAATTGTTGTTGACAACTTGTGTTCTTGAAAACACTGATTTGTCACTAGTAGTACACCCTTCCTATAATCTTATCCTCAAAGAATATGAATGATGTTTTGTAAAGATTAAAGAAGGTATTTACTTATTGAATCAAAAGATATGAAATAATTTCAATGATTCAATAAGCTAAATTAATTTTTAGAATGCAGGAGTGTTAGAGATTAGATTAGAGAGCATATATGATCGTGTAAAAACTTGTGTTTGAATCAATGATTTAGATGAGTATATATAAGAAGAAATAGTTGTAACTCTTGGTGAAACAGTTGCCATTAAGAGTTGTGATTATTGGTGAAAGGTAGGAGATGCAACTTTTGGAGAAGAGAAGTGTCTTTTTGGAAAACTTGCTTTCTGTTTAAAAACGGTCGACGTGTCAAAAAATGACCGGTAGACAGGATTTTAAATATATAGTCGTTATGTGCATGTGTGCACGTTTATTGTGCACATTTAACAGGAATGGTCGACCGTTCATTTTTGGACCGGTCGACCGGTCTCTGTTAAGTTGCACAATAAATGTGCACATTACTATAAATGTATAAATGTATATATATATATTGATTATATTTTGTGCATGACTATTTGAGGATAGATTTTAACAAGTTTATTACTATTATAACATCAAATAATCAATCTATAATCTAGAGAACCATATGAAGGTCTTGATTTGTCGATTGCCTTTATATTGTTGTCAGCAATCAAAATCTTCATAGAAGCTGTGTCTCAACATTCTCCCCCTTTTTGATTGATGACAATATATAATTAAAGTATTGAGTCTCCCCCTGAATATGTGATTTCCTGCAGACAATTATTAGCACCTTTCTCCCTGCAAACAATTATTAGCACCTTTCTCCCTGCAAACAATTATTAGCACCTTTCTCCCCTTTTGTCATCGACAAAAAGGAGTAATAGATAATTGGTATAATATAGGAGTTTAATTACCATAATATGCATGGCAAAATAAAACATAACAATGAATTTCAATGATAAAAGAGCCACATAAAAACTGAATATACGGGAACCGGTCGACCGCTCTATTATGGTCGGTCGACCGTTTTCAACCAGAGAGCATTTTGGTCGACCGGTCATAATCTAGGTGGTCGACCGGTTTTTATGCCTGGTGAAAACTGTATATTTTGCAAAATTTTGAGAATGTATCGACCTTATATAATATATATTTCATTCTTTTCTTAAGTGGGACCTAAAAAATAGAATTAAGTCCATGGTACCCACATTTTATAGGGTCCTAAGAGTTAGGTCTTAGGAGTCCAAACCCATTTGGGTCCGGTATCCCCTTTATATATATAATTAGTATTAAGATGCACAGTATTCATGAAATTCTGAATATATTTGTTCCTGATCAAATTGTTATTTGTTTTAGGAACCCATATTTTAATAGTCTTTGTATTTTTCTTTTGAAATTTCACAACTGGCTTTGGTTTGGTGTATAATAAACTAACATTTTTCTTAGCTTCTTTCTTTTGTATTTTACTTTTATTGCCAAGATGTTTCTTGATTACTTGTTTATTATATCCCAAACCTTGTTTATTCGATGCGGATTGTGAATTTTCAATAATTTTTGTCAAATTTTCCCGACCTTTGTTAAAATTAGAAACATTTTGAGTAATGTTATCAAACTTTGTTTGTAGACTAGCTTTTTCTAGGTCTAGAACTTTGACTTTTGTTTTAAGCTCATGATTTTCAGTAGTAAGAGAATTATTTTTCTCTTTTTGAGCTTCTATTTCTTGACTCAAAAGAGATAGTTGAGAATCAACATTAGACGATGATTCTTGAATTTTTTCAAGTTCCTCTTCTAATATTTTCTTCTCATCTTTTAACATATCTCGTTCAAACTCTACTCTACTAAAATCTGCTTTGGCTACTTTTAATTGACGTTTTATGTCTTTATATTTGACTATCAATTCATCATTAATATCAAGTAAATCATCAAATGTAGGAATTTGTACCTCATCTTCTGTTGCCATAAAACAAACATTAGCTTGTTCATTCTCTGAATCACTTTCACTTTCTGATGAAGATGAATCTGAATCATCCCATGTTACTGAGAAGGCTCGTTTCTTTGACTTGTCCTTCTTATATTTGAGTTTCTCATTTTCTGACTTCTTCTTTTGTTCTGGACAATCCTTCTGCATGTGTCCCTTTTTGTGACAGTTAAAACATTCTATAGCAGATGAAGATGGTTTATTTGATCCAGGCTTCCTTTTATTGTAACGACTGGCTTTTCGATATTTTAAGAATTTTTTGAATCCTTTTGCAATGAATGCCAAATCGTCATCTTCAGAGTCAGATTCATTTTCGTCTTTCTCAACATGAAATGCTACATTTTTCTTTTCTTCTTTCTGTTCTTTTCTAGCCTGCAAATTTGCTTCATAGGACATTAGATTTCCTATCAATTCATCTGGCTTCATGATGGAAAGGTCATTAGCTTCTTCAATTGCTAATACTTTTCCTTCCCATTCACTAGTTAGAGAGTGTAGGACTGTTGAAACAACATCAAAATCAGAATATTTTTGTCCTAAGCCAATCAGTGCATGGTGAATAGTTTGAAACCGTGAATACATATCATTGATAGTCTCATTTGGTTTCATTTTGAAATTTTGAAATTGACTTTTCAGCATGGCTATTTTGGCTTGTTTAACTTTGTTAGTACCTTCATGAGTGGTTTTTAGCGTTTGCCAAATTTGATATGCAGTAGTGCAGATACTAACACGGTTATATTCATTTTGGTCTAATGCACAAAACAACATATTTATTGCTTTTGCATTTACGGCTGCTGCCGTTTTCTCAGCCACTGTCCATTCTGAATAATCAGTAGTTGGATTCACTATTTTTCTTTGAGTAGCATTCCAGGCATCATAACTATATGATTGCATAAAAAATGACATACGTGTTGCCCAATAGCTATAGTTAAGACCATTGAAAAATGGAGGTCTCTGTGTTGATTGACCTTCCGTGTAAGTGGTAGTGCTGGTGCTTGCGTTATTTGCCATATTACAAAAATATATCAAATAACTGTGTTACGGTTATATGATGACCGTGCTCTGATACCAAATGAAAGTTCGCTATGCTCTGATACCAATTGAAAGTGCGGTGTGTATACAATTATATGTGCTAATATAGTATACACGGATCGTGTAATATGGATTACAATACAAATGCGGAAATAGATGATAATAGCATTGTAAATAGAAAATAGAAAAATCACACCAGAGATTTTTATACTGGTTCGGAGCACCGTCCTACGTCCAGTCCCAGACTTCTATCTGGATTTTCACTATTAACTACCTCGCTTCACCCGGAGGAACAGGTTTACAATACCCGAACAGCCGAACGGGATTTCACGCCTCTAATACACTGAGGACTTCAACACTTGCCTCTTACAACACGAGGACTTCAACAAAAACAAATACAATTGTTGTTGACAACTTGTGTTCTTGAAAACACTGATTTGTCACTAGTAGTACACCCTTCCTATAATCTTATCCTCAAAGAATATGAATGATGTTTTGTAAAGATTAAAGAAGGTATTTACTTATTGAATCAAAAGATATGAAATAATTTCAATGATTCAATAAGCTAAATTAATTTTTAGAATGCAGGAGTGTTAGAGATTAGATTAGAGAGCATATATGATCGTGTAAAAACTTGTGTTTGAATCAATGATTTAGATGAGTATATATAAGAAGAAATAGTTGTAACTCTTGGTGAAACAGTTGCCATTAAGAGTTGTGATTATTGGTGAAAGGTAGGAGATGCAACTTTTGGAGAAGAGAAGTGTCTTTTTGGAAAACTTGCTTTCTGTTTAAAAACGGTCGACAGGTCAAAAAATGACCGGTAGACAGGATTTTAAATATATAGTCGTTATGTGCATGTGTGCACGTTTATTGTGCACATTTAACAGGAATGGTCGACCGTTCATTTTTGGACCGGTCGACCGGTCTCTGTTAAGTTGCACAATAAATGTGCACATTACTATAAATGTATATATATATTGATTATATTTTGTGCATGACTATTTGAGGATAGATTTTAACAAGTTTATTACTATTATAACATCAAATAATCAATCTATAATCTAGAGAACCATATGAAGGTCTTGATTTGTCGATTGCCTTTATATTGTTGTCAGCAATCAAAATCTTCATAGAAGCTGTGTCTCAACACTATAAGTATGTAAATAATGATCAACAGGAGATCAACCGATAAGAGGTATGGCATAAATATGAAATACCCATACTGACATACAACTATAAGTATGCAAATAATGATCAACAGGAGATCAACCGATAAGAGATAATCAATATCACAAGAATCTTCTCAAAGATCTAAAGAGGTATCATACCCCTAATTTGTACTCATGACAAATCAATAACATATGAATTCACCAATGCACAAAAATAGGTGAAGCATAAAATTTCCAGAAATCAACATATGGAATCTAGAAATCACAGAAAAAGGGAAAGAGGCCTATCACATGACGGTCCGAAGACCAAGGGGAGCTACCCCACATGTGTGAATGGAATCACACAGATTGAGGTCAAGACTAACCAAAAAGCAGAAAGGTATGTGCGAATGGAATCACACAAGTGGTGTCTAGTCTGACCATCAGAACGATCATCATGATCAACGAGGAGTCTCAATTACACTAAGCATGTGTGAATGGAATCACACAGATTGAGGTCAAGACTAACCAAAAAGCAAAAAGGTATGCGTGAGTGGAATCACACAAGTGGTGTCTAGTCTAACCTTGCAATGAAAGAGACATCGCGCAATTGCTAGTCTAATTCATAAAGCGATCATCAAGATCAACGAGAAGTGTCAATTACACTAAGCTAGTGAATATAAAAGTTTAGCTTCATGTCCCATAACCACTAGCTTAACTTAAATATTTACGAACAAATTGTAGATCTTTACTAGAAAAATGTCACAAGTGGTTCAATCGAACAAGTCCAAAAATTAACCGACGAAGTAAACGCAAGCGTTTCATACCACTTGTTTTGCTAAGCCGTTTAATTAGATTTCTCATACGAGTGAAAATAAAGGTTTGTATATACTAATAGATCGGAAAACGATTTAGGAAAAGATTTTGATATTGAAAATAGAGTTGAAAACATTTTGATTAAAGAGTTTTGATATTTACTACTAGTATTAAAACATTTATATATATATATATATATATATATATATATATTTTAAAGTGACAAATCACAAAAATGATTGTAAAATCAATCAATCACAAGAATTCACATACGAAGACGTGAATAGAATCCAAAGAAATCGATACCGAATTCATCGAAAGGTATGTTCACAAAAATTCCCGAAGAAATGGTCATCAAAGTTGCTAATAAATGATAGCAACAAATCGACAAATTAACAAGAATCGATTAAATTTGGAAACCAAATCAATTCACTAAAATTCACATTCGAAGACGTGAATAAAAACCAAAGAATTCGATTCTTAAATCCATCAAAGTAGGAATATCCAAAAATTCCAGAAATAGAAGTTATCAAAGTCGACAAAGAAGATAACAACTAATCGGAAAAGAAGAATCGATTAACAATTGGAAAAACAAAGCAGAACGAGCATAAATGCATAAATGACTTCAACAAAAATAAAAATCGAGTCAATGTCGAAGTCAACAATTAATGGCCCTAATAGAGTACAAAACGATTCAACATCATCATAAAAGGACTCAACGGCAAACCAAATCAGAGTCTTGGAAATCACGAATTTAGAAATTTCTCAAAAACAAAGTGACCGAAGTCGAATGGAATTCAAGCAAAGGAAAACATAAAATATCAAGTTCGAAATCGCTGAGATTCGAACAAAATCAATCATCGGCTAAATCAAATCAAAGCCGAAAACACAAGAATCAAAATCAAATGCATATGAATAAGCGTTAGGAATTCATACCTAACAATCAAAGACAATCATATGCAAATACGAGAGATTAAACGTCGACAAATAGTTGTAACATATGTACTATCTAAGTTATGTTTTATATTTGTTCTAAACCCCAGGCTCTGATACCAAGCTGTGACGCCCCACCTCTATACCCACGCTAGCCAAGAACACTACGGTGTAGTGTTGTCAACTAGCACGGAGAATAAGGCTGTTGAGGAGCGGCCATCAATAGTTGGCCTTACACTAGTATTGGTTATCTCGATAGGAGTGATATATATTCTTTCATTTTTCATCTCTGATTTATTTTCTCCCATCGAAATACCCCAATTCCAGTATAAAACGAACTACGATGGTTCATAATAGTTTAAAACAGTAAATATAAAATAATAACACAGATAAATTTAAATGCGGAACACAGATAAAACAGAAATTCTCATATATACAATAACTGATGTCAGTTACAATACATTCACATGGTACATATGATACAACTACAACAGTCGACTAAGGAAGTTACATATACAAGTACATTAACGTATTTAATATACATGAACACATATCTTCCTATACAATTTTACAGACTACGACAAATGACGACGACTACTCCAAAAGATATGAAAGAACTTCATAGCTCTAGCAGCAACCCAAAGCAGAATATCTACAACCTGAAATACTCGGTCTGACCCGAGTATTAAATTCAAAAGAAAATAATACTCGGGTCAGTCTAATTCAAACTCAGTTATTAGTGCACAGAAGCAATAATAATCAAATAATGAATAGACGACAGTAATTAAACCAAATCAGAATGCAATTCAGAATATTGAATTGAAATAAACAGAACAATTCAAACCATTGAAATATCAATTAAAATATTAAGATGAGTAGGGCTGCAGTACACGCACGCGTGTACTGCCTCGCCACTACAGCACATGAACTATGCAAAAGATTAATAAATCAAAACAAAATAGAATATCACAAAACCATACCGTGTGGCTGCAGTTCACGCTTGCGTGCACTGCCTTGCCACTATAGTGATGTCGTACCCAAAAACTCAATACCGTGTGGCTGCAGTTCACGCTTGCGTGCACTGCCTTGCCACTATAGTAATGATGTACCCAATCGGGCACAAGGTCAAACCCAAAATAAAAAGTCGGGTTCAACACAGGTGAAATTCCAGAATCAATATGAAACTCAGGTGCAATAAAAATTGAATAGTGACATGCACAAACATAAGAACATGTAAGAGAAACATGCCGTAACTACAAAGCTAAGTCACTTACGAAATGCAGAGGTCAAGTCAGTGACTCAACACAACTGCGGCAGCAACAACAGTGCAGTAGTGCACAGAAAACTCAACAAGTCCAGTAAGATAACCAATATAACAAGCTAAATGTTCAAGCTACTGCACAATGCAAATGAAGACCAGTCCACAAGTATACCCAGTCACACGCATATATATGATCATGAGGCTTCACAGTGTACAGACCATATGAAGGAAATGCACATGTTAATTGGATAGCAAGTGCCACCCAATGATGTAAGAAAATGAACAGACAGGATGGAATTAAATCACTGGAAACCTCACAACCAACCAAGTCAGACTTCACTAAAACAATGGACCAGTGCATAGTGACAGTAAGGAATGTATGCAACAATATAAACATGGAATGGAATGCAACTACAAGGCATGAAACCATAATGAAACAGATCAGTTTTGAATACAAGTCAAAACTAGGGACATGTAACAAATGAATGGTCGGCTACAAGTGAATGGTCAAAGACCAGTTCACCAGTAAGAAGGCATAAACCCACACCAACATAGTCTGCATATGCACATGAAGGTCAATGTAAGTTATATCAATGTACACCATCAAAAGAAATGAAACAAGACCACTGATCAAGTGAAGCCTCATCCAAGACACGGTGCAGAAAAAAATTTAACTCGAAGGAGATCAAGTTCAAATGCCAGTTTACGAATATGCAAACATGCTACATGGAACAGAGATGAAACCCAAACAACAACATCAAGTGGCAGTTCTAACCAAAGAACAACATAATATGAACAAGGTACATAAAACAGTGAGACAGTGGCTCAATATAAATGTACAAGTAGTCAAGCATCAGCTCAGACCAGAGCAGTGTAACTCACATTGGAGCATATATACGCAACAAAATGAAGGCATGAAAACAACACAGCAATGAACACATTGGAGCTGCAGTAATGCCATTCACACACACATATATACATACATTTATGTATGTATATACGTAGTGATAACCAGCAGACATTTCATAAGAAATAATTAGCAAACTACTGCAAATTTAAAAGAAAAAACTTTATTCAAATGCCAAGTTTCAAAAATACTCATGTGTACAACCAGACGACAAAATAAAGAGCAAATATAAATTCGAATGTGTAAATACACCAGAAATTCGACAACAAAACAGCAAAGGATCAAGCAGAAAGCATTCTTGAAACAAAAATGCTCACTGACTCAACTATCACAAAATACAGCACATCCACCAATATCAATGCAACGATGATGGCCGAAAACACAGCAGTGAAATTTAATAACCAAATCAAATCAAGACCGAAGTGAATGCCAAGTGAATGTACAACTCAATGCAATCCCAACAGCAATGCGCAGGTATCATGAAACCAAAGTGAGTGTACAAGTGCAGACAAATGTAAATTCAAATACATGAATTCTCAAGCCTATGCCGATGCTACAGGGATGGACAAAATTAAACAGTGCTGTGTTGGCTGAAGCCAAATGCAAAATGGAGGGTATGCAGCATGATGATGCAGTGTAGAATCTCAAGTCAAGGCCGCCGAGGTGCAAGAAAATTCACAAAACCAAACTTACCAGAAATAAAAATCATGGTAGTCAAAGAAATCAACTCCAAAGTCAGAGAATTCGAGGCCTTGGAAGTCACCATACAAATGTAACTAAAACTCACTGTCTCAAAATCATCTCAAGACAGAAAAATATCGACATCGAACAAAAGAAATCAATCGAAGCTGAATACTACGAAAGCATAACAAGCAAACGAGGTCGATCGAATTTGAAATAGATGTGAGTAATATAAATTACTCACCTGGTTTACCCAATCGAAGCAGCCGAGGGGAGACGAAGCCATGGTCCTCACGAAGACGTTCGAAGCCATCAACGTCGGCATCTTCAATTTCGAAAAGCCCTAATCTATGAGTGACGAAGAGGAGGCCGCCATTATTTTCCTTTCGGTGGTTTTAGGTTTGCAAACAAACAAATAAGAAAAACGAATAAAAATTAAAAAAGGGGGATGGGTTATTCGTTTTGAGAATTAACACGGCATCAAAATTGATGGGCCGAGATTTAATGCTAAAGCCCAAAATTCCTTTTTAACAATTTATAAAAGAATTTTAATTCAAATTTTAAAACTTAAATCGGCAATAAGAGAAAATATTAATCGTTTAATGTCGATTATAAATCGACACGAAAAACAGGGTTGTTACAGAAAATAAAAAGGAGAATTCTTAAGTAAATAATTATAGAGGTTTGGATAAACGAATTGAAAAAGGATAAAATTTGATTTTTAAATTCTAATAAATAAATTTCAAGTATGGGAAAGGAGATTTTTGAATAAATGGGCATAAATTAATTTTTAAAATTAAGTGATATTATTTAAAGGAATAAAGAATTTATTTTTAACATATAGTATGAAATTAATATTTCAGATTTTAAGTAAGATTTCAAATCTAAATAAAGGAGTGAATATGGAATTAATGGGTTTTGAAATAAATTTCGATAAGTAAAGGAATTTGTTTAAAAGGGAGTAAATTTTGGAAATCAATTTGAAAATTGATTTAGTATCTAAAACTATGTTTTAAGAAAAGAGAATGAGGTTATGAAATTAATAAACTGGGTTTATAAAGCGAAATAAGATATCAGTGGATATTTGAAGGTATAAATTCACAGTGGGAATTTATAAAAGAATGGGTAATTTGTTTTAAAAATAAATAGTGGTTTATTTTTAAAAGTGTGAAAGAAAAGTGTATTTCCCTGAAAAGCCAAGTACGTTTTCAAAGCAGGTTTTTAAGTATAAATTAAAAAGTTTTAAAGTTGTTTTAAAAAGAATGTTTTTGAGAAATTATTATTTAAGTTTTTTAAAATTTTATAGATAAATATTTGTTAAATTAATTATAATAGTAATTTTTTAAAAGTTTAACTAGTATTATGTTTTAAAGATAATTATTTAATATTTATACCTTATAGAATAACTTTTATTTTTAAATATTTTAGCTTAAGTTTACATGAAAATTATCATTAAATTTCATAACTAGTATTTTGAATAAAGAATTTTTAAAAAGTTTTTATTTTAAGTATTTTAAAGTATATATTTTTGGATAAAGTGATTTAAATTATTTTAAAATCTAAGATTATTTAGACTTGCTGATTTCAGTGGAATAAACAATATTTATAAATTTATTCCACGAAAGAAAAGTGATTTGAAAACTGTTTTCAAAGGGTTGAAGTGTAGGAAAATATCTTGCGAAGATATTTTGAAATAAATAATTTGGGAAATTATTCATCTGATGATTGTTTGTGGATGTTATTTGATAGTTAATAACCGACTATCAATATTCGCCAATGCGTTGATCGTTTCGAAGAGACCGGGATGAGGATTAATTCCTCGAAAACCACTTCGATCCGGTTTGAACGTTTTCGTGAGGAAGACAAGAGCTTGGAGTCAAAGATGGAGTAGTGAAGTGCAAGGGTTAATCGCTACAAATCCTGCGGGTGATTCTAAAATGGATGTAGTAAGAGTAGTACCTTCGGTTCCGCTCGAATCCAAAACAAACTTGTATGGATGAATGCTATTAGAACATCTTCAGGAGGATGGTGAGCATTCAAAGTGAATTGTTCTAAAAGGTAAGGCATAGCCTCGAGCCTCATCAACCCGGGATGGATAAAACAAGAAAGGTGCACACAAGGCTAAGTGGCTAGCAACCAATTAGGGTAAGGTCACCCCTGTCTAGATGTCCCTTTATTTCAGCAGTGAGGGCGGTTGCTGATCCCAACCATGGGGTGAACTCATTAGGACTATCCAGTAAGGGGTTGCTCCAGTCTTTTGTAGCAGGGGATCAGTGTGGATCCTCGGTACAGTGATCTAGACCAAGTACTGTAGCGGGTGGTACCCTAGTAGCCCTGCCATTGATGGAAATCCATTTTCCCTACGTGCCTTTACGGTTTTGTTTGTAGAACCCACTTTGTGGCTAGTATTGCTGGAATTTAATGAATGTAACAATTTCGGCTATTTGAATAAGTATTTGTATATAGACACTATTATAATATCAAGGGATTTGATAATAAATGTTTTGGTAATCGTATGGCAAAAAGCCAACATGTTATTTGTGGCGTGGTCTTACGAGATACTTTTGATTTCAAATGATTTTGAAAACTTTAATAATCCAATTGAGTGTGTTTTCTCACGTTGGTTTTGCAGACTGACTCGAGTGTTATTTAACTATAATGCTTGGGTCAGACCGAGTATTATAGAGTACAGATTTTGGGATGGACTGCTGAGGAGCTCATGAGACGAGTTGAATGATGAGCAGTATTTCCATAGGTTTATATTTCCGCTGTGCAGTGTAAGCTGTATAGTCAGCTTTGGAAGGACAAGATATTATAGTTGTCCTAAATTGTGATGTTAATTTGTATTCTACTCTGATGATGTAATGTATAAACAGATATAATTCTTTTTTATTTAAAAAGTTAGGCATTTATGTATTATATATTGTTCCACTGTGATTGTGAGAATCTATAACTGTCCTAAATGGGTTTGAGTGTATTAATATGTATGAGCACGTATTTGTTAGTGAATATAATTTTTTTTTTATATTGTGTTGACTTATCGGTTGAGTGTTTATAGATTCTAGTCAGTGCAGTTTGGCCAACTGTATCGATAGGGATTCCTAAACTCTTAACAAGATAAACCAACACTGTATTGTTTTAAAATAGGGTAAATGAAATAATTTTGCCAAATTATTTTGTATATAAAAGAAATAATTTTGTAAATTATTATAGTATGTGATTGCTTGATTGTTAGGAAGTGATAATATTAAATTATTATCGTTGTTGTGCGAAAATTGAATTAAGGATTAAAATTATAACCAAAGTTAAGAAAAGTAACT
This sequence comes from Allium cepa, assembly GCA_030765085.1. NCBI lineage: Eukaryota > Viridiplantae > Streptophyta > Magnoliopsida > Asparagales > Amaryllidaceae > Allium > Allium cepa. Next base: position 103,876,062 of record CM060940.1, read on the forward strand.
TATATAGCAAGGTGGAATTTGAATGTGAATTATAAATGTGATTTATAAAATGAAATAAAAATTCCAGAGTAATATTTGAATATGAATTGGAATCGAAATTTTGGAAATTAAAATTCCTTGAGTTTGAAAATGATTTTTCAAAGGTTTTGGAAGAATAATGTTGATAGTATTTGAGAAATATTTTGAATTGGATTTGAAATCTAGCGAGATTTGGAATTTGAAAATATTTGAAATGTTTTTGAAGGGATAAAAGCACTGAACTCTTTTCGGTCGCTGGAAGATAACTTCGATGATGACTGCAGCATCATCGATTTTCGAATTTCCAAGAGAGGAATTGCTACCAAAATGCTTTAAATTGGAATTGTTTGCAAAAGTTGATTTTGATTTTAGAAATGCAAAGAATTTTGGATATAGTTGATTTCAAAGGTGATTTTGAAATGTTAATAAACTGTTTAAACTCTGGAAGTAAATTGGAAATGTTTAAGGAATTATAAGAGGTTTGATAACTTATTAAAATTAGAAATTTGTTAGAATAAAATTTAACTTGAAGAAGAGTTATTTAAATAGGTATGAAAATAAAATAAACCAGTAAAGTGAATTAAATAAATTTGTGAACTAAAATGAAATAAGTTTGAATGTAAGCGAAGTAATTGAAGTGAATTAAAAGAAGTTAGCAAACAGAAGATAAATAAATTGGAGAACTTATAGAAGCTTGAAATTTGAATTTAATTAGAATACAACTAAACCAAATAAATGAAGTTAAAATATTAGTGAATGAAATGTAATTAAATTCTGAAACCTATAAAAGTTTAAAAATTTGAATTAAATCAGAGTGTAATTAAAGTGTAATTAAATTTAGTTAAGTAATGGTGAATGTAAAGAAAAAGTCTAAGTGGACTAGATGGAATGATTACTTAAATAAAATTTATTAAGATGGAAATAAACTTGTGAATGAATAAATGAATTTACAATTGCAAGTAAATGAAATTAGAACTGAACGTTGAAATTCATTTTGAATTTGTAAGTAAATGAAAATTAATCAAGTGGACTAAACAAAAAAAGGCTTGAAAATAAAATTAGTAAGTAAACTAATTGATTCAAATAGGTAAGCAAATGAATTAGAAATGAATTTTGGGATGATATTTAATTTAAATCGTAAGTCAAAGGAACTTAAATTGAATATTCAAATTCATTCTGAATTGAGTTAAATGAAGTTGTAAAATTGATTCGAAGTGGACTAAAATAATTAAAGTTTGAAAATAAAATACATTGAGATAAAAATAAATTAGTAAGTGGAACTAATAAAGGAATGATTAATTAAGTATGGTTTGAGATGAGATGAATTGAATTCAGTATTTAAAAATTGGTTGGAAAATTGAGTTCAAAATAAAATTGAAACTTAAGTTAAATAAAAATAGATAGAAAGACTTAAGTGATAAAGTGAAAATGAATATAAGAAGTATATAAAATAGTATATTGTGTTCAAGAAAGGAATGGAGATTTTTTTAAGTAAATTGGTATTAGGAAAAATCATCTAAGTTAATACTGAAAGAAGTTCTAATAAGGGTGGTAAGAAAGGATATTTGTGAATAAGTGATGGAATCAAAGTAATTGTGAATAAAAAGAAAATTGTTATGGCAAATAAACATTTGGGCTAATTATGTATGATATACGTATGTTATTTTATTCGCATAACGATTCAATCTAGAATTCGAGCACAGGATTTCGAGGCAGCTATACCGATCCGAGTTGGAATTTTTCACTCGTTTTCCGACGGTGAACTCTGGATATGGATTTTTGATTGATTCTGTAAATTCTCTATCATAGTATAGGACTATGCAAGGAGAATAATGGTTTCAGATCAAGGAAGCAGATCTGAGTCCGCACTAGGAAGTCGGGTGGACGATACTAGTTTGGAAATGAAATTGTGTGATCAAGTGAGCGATCGAATTTGATATTGCGTACGGATGGTATATGTACGTCGTACGGGCTTAAGTAAAGCAAATGATGAACTTTTGTAAAGAAGTGTATAAAATGATTTTGAATGTTGTAATTGGATATTATGGCTAAGTAGGATATACATGTGTTTTAAAAGCAAAGAAAAATTGGTGTTTTGAATTCAGAAGATAAATTTAATGGCTCGACAAAAAGGTATGTATTTAAATTTCTGCATGAAATTTGATGATTTTCTGGTCTAGCCACTTGGCGCTTTGTTTTCTTTCGAAATTTGAGGGCCCGTTGAGGCATTTTGTAGTTGTACCGAGCTAGCCGCGCAAAGGAGACGCTAGCAATTTTTTTTGAAAATTTACAGAGTTAGAAATTTTTTAAGAAATTTGGATTTAAATTTAAATTTGAATTGTTGAGTAAATATTGTTGTTGAAAGTTATGATTGAGTTTGGAAAGTTAATAAGAGTGTTAGTGTGTCTTTAATAAAATGATTGTTTTGGGAAGATGTTTAAAAAACTACTTGGTTGGGAAAAATAGCTAACGGGTTGGAGTATTCTTCTTAACTAGTAATTTCAGGGACGAAATCCTTTTAAGGGGGAGGAATGTGACGACTCGAAATTTCTAGATATTTGAAATTGAAATATGTAATTGATTTTGAATATTTGAAAGTTAGTTTAACTTGAATTTAAAATATCGCTGTTTATTTGGCAATTAAATTATTGAATTTAATTGTGGAAAGTTGGGTAAAATATTAAATCTTCAGTTTTATGCTTGTTAAAAATATTTCAAAGGTTTGAAAAATTTATAATTATAATATTTGAGATAATAGAAGTTTTAAATTAGAATTTAAGAGTGTTCTGTTCAGTTTTTAAATTATATCGTTTAAATCGATATTTAAAAATAGCCTTCTGAGGCATAATCTCGGATTTCGAAGAAACCAGCTCTGTTGGATCCGTAATAGTGTATTATTTTTAGATTTCAATTTTTACAGCATTTGGAGTTGTCGTGTGATCGTACTGTAGATAAACGCGCTAAAATCTATATCGAATTTAATATTATAACTGGATCCGAAAAGCAATCTTCTTCGTATGATCGAATTAGGACTCGAAATCTTTTCCTTTGTGTTCGGAATAGGGGTTTAACATTATAAACGCCTAGCGGTACGCCTCGATAAGAGATCGAGATTTTAGGCTTATTTTTCTCAATGATTTAAATTTAAATTTAAAAATAATATACATGTATTTGATATACTAATGTTTTCTCGGGGCAAATTTTACACGTTTCTCCCTTTTGAACACTTGGCTTCTTTTTTTCTTTTCTTTTTACACGCGTTCATCTACATTCAAATATATAAAACTAAAACAAGCAGTCGAGCATTTTAAAAAAAGTTGATTTCTCCTTCAAATCAAATCATGGCCAAACCCCTTCTTCTAAAAATCATTGTTGTCCCCCTTTTCTATTCGTATTTGAGTTAGCCCTAAATCATATCCACGAAACTCGAATACTTCATCTCGTTCAAATCAGTGGAGACCGAGTTGTTAGCGATGCCCTTCTTCTTTTCGCTTACCAATCTGAAGACGATGATCCTCTCATCTCGAGCGTGATTTCATCGGCCGATCGATGCTCGAACGAGACAGCTGTGGTTCGAGTGATTGCACAGGAAGGGAGTCTCACGATTTGGAATCGAGATCTCATGAGGCTGGGTGGACGTGGCAACCTCTTCGAAGCCGCCTAGTTGGTCGAGATGCCAAGGGAGTTGAGAGTGTTGAGTGAGAGAGAGGTCGAAGGTTGCAAGGTATAAAATTCCATTTTTAATTGAATATAGTAAATTCATACATATTCTCTCATGCTTATTTTAATTTAAAACAGTAAATTTTAAGATGTTGATTTCAAAAACAGAAAATCTTAAATGTGACTTTGGATATAGGAATTTTATTTTATTAGACTTAATGTGTATATATATTTATAGATAAGTAGAAAATTGTTATTACTATTATTTTTAAATAAAGTTTGGGAAAAAGGGAATTTTAAAATGTTGTAAAGTCTATATATAAATCCAATTTTTATGAAGTCTATATGGATTTTTTTGTATATATGTAGTTCCAAAAATAAATAGATTTCATATATATACATTTTAAATTTACTTGGTTATTTTAAATATAGTGTATTAGGGAGATTAACTTAATTAATTTATCTTGTAACTTAAAATTTATTTATTTGGGAAAAAAAATTAGTTTAAATAAAATTATGGGTTAATTAAATTTGTTAAACAGTAACTGATCATTGATTAGTTCAAATGATAATAAACCATCTAATGTTTATAAAGGTCAAAAATAGTGGAGAGGAAGCCGGTTTGGAGTGGATTGCAAGTAGTTAAAAAATCAAAAGTGAGCTAATCTCACTCTTTTGGAATGCCATTAAATTTAAATAGTTAAAAATTTAAATTATTGATTGTTTTCTTGAATTGATAACTTATTATCAGCTTGGATGTGATATGTTATGCATAGTGTATATATATATTGGATTGATTGATTTCCCGCATTATATAGCGGATACACCATATACCGCGATATCCCGTCTCGAAGTGGGATAGGTATTTTTATATTATGCTAACATCCATGGATACAGAAAATAGGTAGGAAGGATCCAAGTGGATTCCTCAAAATTATTTAGATTGTTTTAATAATCTGTGATAAATTATATTGGTAATTGAAAATATTGGATGCTATGGTTGATTGAATATATTTGGGCATACTGAGTTATCAAAAATATATAGATTAGATTTTTTCGAATGAAAAATAAAAAGGAGAATTCTTAAGCAAATAATTATAGAGGTTTGGATAAATGAATTGGACAAGGATAAAAGTTGATTTTTAAATTCTAATAAATAAATTCCAAGTATGGGAAAGGAGATTTTTGAATAAATGGGGATAAATGAATTTTTAAACTTAAGTGATATTATTTAAAGGAATAAAGAATTTATTTTTAAAATTTCATGCGAAATTAATATTTTAGATTTTAAATAAGATTTCAAATCTAAATAAAGAAATGAATATGGAATTAATGGGTTTTGAAATAAATTTGTTTAAAAAGGGAGTAAATTTTGGAAAGCAATTTGAAAATTGATTCAGTATTTAAAATTGTGTTTTAAGAAAAGAGAATAAGATTATGAAATTGATAAACTGGGTTTATAAAGTGAAATAAGATATCAGTGGATACTTGGAGGTATAAATTCATGGTGGGAATTTATAAAAGAATGGGTAATTTGTTTTAAAAATAAATAGTGGTTTATTTTTAAAGGTGTGAAAGAAAAGTGTATTTCCCTGAAAATCCATGTATGTTTTCCAAGTAGGTTTTTAAGTATAAGTTAAAAAGTTTCAAAGTTGTTTTAAAAAGAATGTTTTTAAGAAATTATCATTTAAGTTGTTTAAAATTATATAGATAAATTTTTGTTAAATTAATTATAATAGTAATTTTTTTAAAAGTTTAACTAGTATTATAATTTTAAAGATAATTATTTAATATTTATACCTTATAGAATAAATTTTATTTTTAAATTTGTTTGGCTTAAGTTTTACATGAAAATTATTATTTCATAACTAGTATTTTAAATAAAGTATTTTTAAATAGTTTTTATTTTAATTATTTAAAGTGTATATTTTTGGATAAAGTGATTTAAATTATTTTAAAATCTAAGAGATTTAGACTTAGTGATTTCAGTGGAATAAACAGTATTTGTAAATTTATTCTACGAAAGAAAAGTGATTTGAAAACTGTTTTCAAAGGGTTGAAGTGTAGAAAAATATCTTGCGAAGATATTTTGAAATAAATAACTTAGGAAATTATTTAAATCTGATGATTGTTTGTGGATGTTATTTGATAGTTAATTATCAATATTGGCCAACGCGCTGATCGTTTCGAAAAGATCGGGATCATGATAAATTTCCCAAAAACCACTTCGATCCGGTTTGAACGTTTTCGTGAGGAAGACAAGAGCTTAGAGTCAAAGATGGAGTAGTGACGTGCAAGAGCTAATCGCTACTAATCTTGAGGGTGATTCCAAAATAGGTGTAGTAGGAGTAGTGCCTTCGGTTCCATTCGAACCCAGAACGGACTTTGATGCAGCAAGGCATATAGGAATTCAGAAGTTAAACCATATTCAATCGTGCACGAGTCAAGGAGCTTCGGATTTAACTCATGAGTCGGCATGCTTGTTGAGTCGGACACGAGATAAAGGAAGCATGAGTCGGAGCCGGTTTAACAAAGCTTGGAAGAGTTCGAGTTGGCTGAGTCGTTCACGGGTTAATAGATGCATGAGTCGTTTCCGACCTAACGAAACTTGGAGGAACGAGCTACGACTTAACAAAAGGGGAGATGAGGCATCGAGATTGAGTCGTCTACGACTTAATGGGGCACGAGATAGCAAGGTCCGAGTTAACAACAATTCAAGCTGTATAAAGGAGGCAGATTTGAGTCGTATACGACTTAACGAAGAGGGCTTGAGTCGTATACGAGTTAACCAAGATCAGGAGAAGATGCTACGACCTAAAGACATTCGCATAAGTCGTCTACGACTTAACAGGAAGCGGCAAGGAGATGAGTCGGCCATAGAAGCAGATGGTTGTTGGCCTTGAGTCGTTAGGTCGGCAACGACCTAACTGCTGTAGTTTGAGTCGTGAGTCGTTATGTTTTTCTTGAGTCGTATGTAGTGAGTTTCTTAAGTCGGCATGTATGATGAGTCGTACTTGGTTGAGTCGGTCACTTTGTACAGTGTTGTAATGTGTTGAGTCGTCGGGTCTTGAGTCGGAGGAGTTGTATTGGTGTTGGGCTTGCTGAGTCGTGTAAGCGGAGTGGTGTAGTTAAGTCGGTGCCGACCTTGTATGAGTCGCTTGTAGTTCGGTCTGTTGTAAAAGGGTGGAGGCGCATGTGTTAAGTCGGTCACGACTTAAGTTGAGTCGTAAGTCGCTTGCCGACTTAAGGCACTGGGTCAGAAAAGTCTATAAATAGCGTATGTGTTGTACATTTTTTGGTTGTTGATTTTGAATAAAATTTCTCTTTTGTTAGCTTTGTGCTTTCATACCAATTGGTAGTTGAGTGTAATCTCCTATCTCCACTTACGTCGTTCGAGTGCGCTCGAATCCACGTTTGTTGAAGCCGATTCACGGAATCTAGTGCGCTAGATCAACGTGCGAAGAATCGTAGATCTTTGAACACGGTATAGTGCGCTATCAACGTGTTTGAGATAGCTAGAGTTCGGTATCTTTGGATCAACGAACTTGGGCATTTTTGGTATCTTCAACTCACCGATTGCTACAATCCATCGATTGAAGTTTTGTTTGATTAATCCGCTGCGTCAGTTTTGGTATCAGAGCCATACTTAGCCAATCATAGCTAAGTTTGATTCTTGGAGCCAAGTTTTTGAAGTTTTTGAAGTTTATGAAGTTTGAAGTTGTTCATTGTGTTCATATTGAAGTTGCATCAAGTTTGAAGAGTTTGATCCATTCCATTTAGGATCAAAAGGAGCAAAGGTGTTTGAATTTAGTCTTGTTGAGGTTGCGCGCCAAGGTTTGAAAGGTGAGGCCGTGTATACTTTGTGCCAAGCCGAGACAAGTGGGAGCCGATCTTGCTTGAGTCGTTAACTCGTTGCCGAGTTAGTGAGAGCCGAGACAAGCATCGCCGTGTAGTGTTGAGCCATAACTTGTTATTTTGTTGAAGCTTGAAGTCTTGTGTTGAATTTTTGAAGTCTTGGGAAGTTTTTCAACCATGCCACCGAGGAGAGCTAACCGTCATCAAAACGTTGAAGCTTTGTATCGTAGAGAAGAAGCTGAACTTATGGAACAACGTATTAATGATAAATTCGATGAAGGCATTGGTAAACTGGAGAAATTGATGATTGATATGAGTCAGAATCGAAGAAGAGTTTCACCTGAATCAAACCGTGGAAATAGCAGAGTTTCATCACATTCTGAACGGGAGAGAAGAGGAAGTCAAGAGCATAGAAGTGTTGACAATCGAAGTAGGAGGAATGTTGATGATCATGATAGAAGGGATGTTGGTAGTAGGAGTGGTGTTAGAGATGTTGGAGGACGAGAACGACAACGATATACATCAGACTTTGAGGATGAGTTTGACGGTGAAAGAGGCAGTGTTCATTACAGAGATAGAGATCAAGGACAACGTTCGTATCGGGTTATTGATGATGATCGACGTTGGGAATCGGGTATGAAGATGGAGATTCCGGAGTTTAAAGGCGGGATGGTTGCTGAGGAGTTCTTAGATTGGTTGTCTAATGTGGAGGAAATCTTTGATTTCAAGGAGGTGCCGGAGAATCGAAGGGTGAAGTTGGTTGCTACTAGGTTGAGGGGGAGAGCTTTGGCGTGGTGGCAGCAAACTAAACTTACTCGAGAACGAATGGGGAAGTCAAAGATAGAATCTTGGGAGAAGATGAAAAAGTTGATGAGATCTACATTTTTGCCTTATAACTACCAATCACTTATGTACCAGAGGTTGCAGAATCTGAGGCAAGGGACAAAGTCTGTTAGTGATTATGCTGATGAATTTTACCAACTCATTGCCAGGAATGATATTATGGAAACGGAAGAACAACTAACTGCTAGATTCATTGGGGGACTAAGAATGCAGATCCAGGATATGGTTAATATGTTCGATCCTAGATCAGTGGCAGAGGCACATCAGAAAGCGTTGGCTTGGGAGAAACAAGGAAGGCGTGGAGGTGGTGTGTTTACTAATTCCAATAATCAAGCAAGGGGTGTTGGTGGAAGTTCTAATGTTCCTAAACCTGTTTCAAAACCAGTTGTGAAGGAGGCTGAGAAGGCGAAGGCTAGCAGTGGGTTCAAATGTTACAATTGTCAGGAGTTGGGTCATAAGAGCAATGAATGTCCGAAGCCGAAGAAGAGAGCAATGGTTGCAGAAGTTGAGGAGGATGATGGTGAGGAAGCAGAGTGTTCAAATACACCTTATGTTGAGGAGGAGGAAGAATTGTTTGGAGATGAAGGTTGTAATCTTATGATAAGGAGGTCATGTCTTACACCAAAGCAAGAGGAGGATTGTAGTTGGTTGAGAAGCAATATTTTTCAGTCGACATGTACTATTCTGGGAAAGGTCTGCAAGTTTGTTATTGATGCAGGAAGTTGTGATAATATTATTTCTACAGAAGCAGTGAGAAAGTTGAATTTGAAGACCGAGAAGCATCCTAAACCATACAAGCTAGCATGGTTAAGAAAAGGAGGTGAAGTGAAAGTGTGTCGAAGAGCTTGTGTGAATTTTTCGATTGGGAAGAAGTACAAAGATGAAATTTGGTGTGATGTTGTGGACATGGATGTTTGTCACTTGTTATTGGGCAGGCCATGGCAGTTTGATAGAGCAGTTCAGCATGACGGTCGTGCCAACAGTTACAGTTTCATGTTCGAGGGTACTAAAATCACTTTGGTTCCTAAGAAGCAACAGCAGAAGGAGAACAAACTGGAGGAGATTGAAGAATTGAAAACTCTGTTGACTTTGAAGGAGTTTGTTAAAGAAGTGGAGGAAGAACCGGAAGTGTTTTTGTTGATTGGGAGAGAGAGTAGTGAAGAAGTTGAGATTCCCGAAGAAGCAAAGCCAGTTTTGGAAGAGTTTGAAGATGTCTTTCCAGAGGAGTTACCGAAGGAGTTACCACCACTTAGAGACATTCAACATCAGATTGATCTTGTTCCCGGAGCAGTGTTACCACACCGACCACATTACAGAATGAGTCCGAAGGAACATGAGGAGTTACGAAGGCAGGTGGAAGAATTACTTGAACAGGGTCGTATTCAGGAAAGTTTGAGTCCGTGTGCTGTACCTGCATTGTTAGTACCAAAGAAGGACGGAACTTGGAGAATGTGCACTGATAGTAGAGCTTTGAATAAGATCACTGTTCGTTACAGATTTCCTATGCCGAGGTTGGATGATTTGTTGGATCAGTTGAGTGGGGCAACTATATTCTCGAAAATTGATTTGAAGAGTGGTTATCATCAAATTCGTATCAGACCTGGAGACGAATGGAAGACAGCTTTCAAAACTAGAGAGGGGTTGTACGAATGGTTGGTTATGCCATTTGGTTTGTCTAATGCACCTAGTACATTCATGCGGGTGATGAATCAAATCTTTAGACCATTCATTGGAAAGTTCGTCGTGGTTTATTTCGATGATATTTTGATTTATAGCAGGAGTACGGAGGAACATGTTCTACATCTGAGAGAAGTGTTGTTTATTCTTCGTGAAGAACAATTTTATGCTGCTACAAAGAAATGTGTGTTTATGACACCTAGTGTTTTATTCCTGGGGTATGTTGTTTCAGGGAAAGGTATTCAAGTTGACCAGAGCAAAGTTGAAGCAGTCAAGAATTGGCCACAGCCAAAGACAATTACAGAAGTGAGAAGTTTTCATGGGCTAGCGTCATTCTACCGAAGGTTCATACCACACTTCAGTAGCGTGATGGCTCCAGTGACTGATTGCATGAAAGGGAAACAATTTGTGTGGTCAGAAGAAGCGGGGGTTGCCTTTGAGAAGATCAAGGAATTGTTGACGTCTGCACCAATTCTTGTTCTACCTAATTTTCAGTTATTGTTTGAATTGCATACTGATGCTTCGAAGGTTGGTATTGGAGGAGTTCTGAGCCAGAATGGAAAGCCAGTCGCTTATTTTAGTGAGAAACTGTCAGGGGCAAAGATGAGATACAGTACATATGACGTTGAATTTCATGCTGTTGTTCAGGCTGTTAAGCATTGGAGACATTACTTATTTCAGAAGGAATTTGTTCTTTACACTGATCATGAAGCATTGAAGCATTTACAGGGACAGGATAAAATTTCAGCAAGACATGCATCGTGGATTGCATATTTACAGCAGTTTACTTTTGTCGTTAAGCACAAATCTGGGGTGACGAATCGAGTAGCTGATGCTTTAAGTAGGAGGAGTCATTTGTTAACGACAATGAAGGTTGAAGTGACCGGGTTTGAAATGTTGCCAGAAATTATTGAAGAAGATCCTTACTTTGTGAAATATGTGGAGAAAGTGAAGGATGGGAGTACCGATGAATTCATGTTGGTTGATGGTTTTCTGTTTAAAGGGAATCGTTTATGCATACCGGACTGTAGTTTGAGGATGAAGATTGTGAAGGAATTACATGAAGAAGGGCATGTGGGCCGTGATCGTACTTTGCAGTTGATTTCACAATCTTATTTTTGGCCATCGATGAGGAAAGAGGTTGAAAGATTCGTGGAGCGATGTCATATTTGCCAAGTTTCAAAAGGAACAGCGACGAATGCAGGATTGTATATGCCATTACCAGTACCATCTAAGCCATGGGTTGATATCAGCATGGATTTCGTTTTGGGTTTGCCGAGAACTCAAAGGGGAAATGATTCGATATTTGTTGTGGTGGACAGGTTTTCGAAGATGGCACATTTTGTTGCTTGCAAGAAGACAGCAGATGCAGTTCGAGTAGCACAGTTATTTTTCAAGGAGATTTATCGACTTCATGGTTTACCAGAATCTATTGTTTCTGATCGAGATACTCGTTTTCTGAGTCACTTTTGGTTGAGTTTGTGGAAAATGGTGGGAACGAAGTTGAATTTCAGCAGTGCTTATCATCCACAAACCGATGGACAGACAGAAGTTGTTAACAGGTCATTGGGAAATTTGTTGCGTTGTCTTGTACAGGATAATTTGAGAAGTTGGGACCTGAAACTATGTCAGGCAGAATTTGCTCACAATCATGCAGTTAATCGAAGCACAGGATTCAGTCCGTTTCAGATTGTTTATTCATGTTTACCCAGGGGACCGTTGGATTTAGCAGTTGTACCACAGTCAAAGAAAACAGTTAAACGAGCTGCTGATTTTGTTGATGAGCTGACGGAATGTCATAAAGTCGTTCAGGAACGATTGGAGAAATCGAATGAGAAATATAAGAAGTTTGCAGATTCGAAACGACGAAATGTTGAAATTAAAGAAGGTGATTTAGTTTATGCTGTGTTAACAAAGGATCGATTTCCAGTGGGTGCTTATAACAAGTTGAAAGCGCGAAAAATTGGTCCAGTTGAAGTTTTGAAGAAGATTAACGAGAATGCTTATCGATTACAATTACCAGATGATGTTTATACTTCTGATGTGTTTAACGTTAAACATTTAATTCCGTATCGTAGAAATGAACATTTTGATGAGAAAGAATTTGCAAATTCGAGGTCGAATTTTTCTCAACCAGGGGAGGATGATGCAGCAAGGCATATAGGAATTCAGAAGTTAAACCATATTCAATCGTGCACGAGTCAAGGAGCTTCGGATTTAACTCATGAGTCGGCATGCTTGTTGAGTCGGACACGAGATAAAGGAAGCATGAGTCGGAGCCGGTTTAACAAAGCTTGGAAGAGTTCGAGTTGGCTGAGTCGTTCACGGGTTAATAGATGCATGAGTCGTTTCCGACCTAACGAAACTTGGAGGAACGAGCTACGACTTAACAAAAGGGGAGATGAGGCATCGAGATTGAGTCGTCTACGACTTAATGGGGCACGAGATAGCAAGGTCCGAGTTAACAACAATTCAAGCTGTATAAAGGAGGCAGATTTGAGTCGTATACGACTTAACGAAGAGGGCTTGAGTCGTATACGAGTTAACCAAGATCAGGAGAAGATGCTACGACCTAAAGACATTCGCATAAGTCGTCTACGACTTAACAGGAAGCGGCAAGGAGATGAGTCGGCCATAGAAGCAGATGGTTGTTGGCCTTGAGTCGTTAGGTCGGCAACGACCTAACTGCTGTAGTTTGAGTCGTGAGTCGTTATGTTTTTCTTGAGTCGTATGTAGTGAGTTTCTTAAGTCGGCATGTATGATGAGTCGTACTTGGTTGAGTCGGTCACTTTGTACAGTGTTGTAATGTGTTGAGTCGTCGGGTCTTGAGTCGGAGGAGTTGTATTGGTGTTGGGCTTGCTGAGTCGTGTAAGCGGAGTGGTGTAGTTAAGTCGGTGCCGACCTTGTATGAGTCGCTTGTAGTTCGGTCTGTTGTAAAAGGGTGGAGGCGCATGTGTTAAGTCGGTCACGACTTAAGTTGAGTCGTAAGTCGCTTGCCGACTTAAGGCACTGGGTCAGAAAAGTCTATAAATAGCGTATGTGTTGTACATTTTTTGGTTGTTGATTTTGAATAAAATTTCTCTTTTGTTAGCTTTGTGCTTTCATACCAATTGGTAGTTGAGTGTAATCTCCTATCTCCACTTACGTCGTTCGAGTGCGCTCGAATCCACGTTTGTTGAAGCCGATTCACGGAATCTAGTGCGCTAGATCAACGTGCGAAGAATCGTAGATCTTTGAACACGGTATAGTGCGCTATCAACGTGTTTGAGATAGCTAGAGTTCGGTATCTTTGGATCAACGAACTTGGGCATTTTTGGTATCTTCAACTCACCGATTGCTACAATCCATCGATTGAAGTTTTGTTTGATTAATCCGCTGCGTCAGACTTGTATGGACGAATGCTATTAGAACATCGTCAACAGGATGGTGAGAATTCAAAGTGAATTGTGCTAAAAGGTAACGCATAGCCTCGATCCTCATCAACTGGGAATGGCTAAAATAGGGGAGGTGCATACAAGGCTAAGGGGCTAGTAACCAATTAAGGTAAGGTCACCCCTTTCTAGATGTCCCTTTATTTCGGGTGTGTGGGCGGTTGTTGATCCCAACCGCGGGATGAACTTATTCGGACTATCCAGTAAGGTGTAGCTGCGGTCTTGTGTAGCACGGGATCAGGGTAGATCCTCGGTACGGTGATCTAGACCACGTATTATGACGGACGGTACCCCAGTAGCCCTGCTATTGATGGAGATCCATTTTCCCTACGTGCCTTTACAATTTTGTTTATAGAACCTACTTTGTGGCTAGTATTGCCGGAATTTAATGAATGTAACAATTTCAGTTATTTGAATAAGTATTTGTATATAGACACTATTATAATATCAAAGGATTTGATAAGAAATGTTTTGGTTATTGTAAGGTAAAACCCGACATGTTTATTTGTGGTGTTGTTTTACGAGATACCTTTGATTTCAAATGATTTTGAAAACTTTAATAATCAAATTGAGTATGTTTTCTCACGCTAGTTTTTCCGACTGACTCGGGTGTTATTTAGATATAATGCTCGGGTCAGACCGAGTATTATACAGTATAGATTTTAGGATGGACTTTCGAGGAGCTCAAGAGACGAGCTGGATGACGAGGCGTATTTTCGTAGATTTATATTTCCGTTGTGTAGTGTAAGCTGTATATTCAGCATTGGAAGGACAAGATATTATAACTGTCCTGAATTGTGATGTTAATTTGTATTCTACTTTGATGATGTAATGTATAAACAGATATAGTTCTTTTTGAATTAAAAAGTTAGTCATTTATCTATTATATATTGTTCCACTGCCATTGTGTGAGATACTGATGTTGTTATTCTGTTTTCTCTTCTTCTACCTCCTTCTTCTTTACCCTAATGGTTGATTTTCCGACATTTGATTGTTTGGCATTTGATACCATGGACGTATTGATGTCGATTTTTGGGCATCGAAAAATCAGGTCGTTACAAGACCCTAATCCCAATTATAGTTCTACATCTTAAGATATTGTTTAAATTTCAAAGTACATCTAATTAGTCAAAGTTTGTTTTAAAATATATTTATAATATCTTAACAACTGGAAATTGATTTATAATTTTGTATGTGTGTATATAATTTTGAACAATAACTAAGGACATCAAATTCATACATAAAGGTGGAATATGTCCATCGTGGTGTGAATCCCAATACCTATTAATGTTCATATTAACTATGTACACTATCTTTTTGTTGCACGTGCATTACACACACAAGGGTGTATTTGATACACTTGTAATGTCATTATCAAATTTAAATTAAAATATAACATTTAAAAGCTTTTTAAGAAAAATACGGTGAATAGTTTATAAAAGTAGTAAGTGTAACTCCTAATTAATTGCACACCATAAACATTTATGTCATATTAATTTGCCTCCCATATATAACATCTTGATTCTTCATTAACCGAAGTAATAATAAAAAACAAGCAATTATTATAAACATACACACACAAGAGTATATTTAATAAATACACTGTATTTTATTTAAGCCATAAATTAATTAAAAAATAAAATCTTCATAGAAAAAATAAGATTATATTCAAAACTATACTAGATTGGAACTGATAAACTGTATATACTTCATAGGCCCAATAAATTCAAAATAGGATTTTTTTGAAATCTACCTATTTTACCTACTTCCAACGGACCCGGTTCTTTGAAAGTGGAGGAATTTAAAGTTGAAGTCAAGCTCAAGTTCCAAAGTAAAAGGAAAAGCCAATGGAACGAGAATGATCAAGGCTAAGGGAAAAAGGGAGGGGTGACTTGCAACCTATGCCACTTGAAGGGGTACATTGCTAAGGATTATAAAGTTCAAGAACAGAAATGTTTCAGTTATGATCAACCGAGACATTTCAAGAGGGATTGTCCATCTCCCTTGAAGGACGGACAACTGGTCAAAGCCTATGTTATTCAAGCTACTCCAAGTTCGAACTTTTCGCCAAAGCTCAACAAAGAGAATAACATTGTAATGCTTCATATGTATGACCTTCCTAACATCTTTTATTTGATATAAGAGCTTCACATTCTTTTATTGCTAGTCATTTATTAATAGTTTGTGCCTTGTGCTCCATGTTATCGATAACCCTCTTATTGTGTCGGATCCTGTTAGGAGTCGACACATCTTCCTACAATATGTAAAGACATTAAATTATCTTAGGGTGGGAAAGGGTTTCTTTTGATGCTTTTGCACTCAATTTTTTGGGTTATAGACTTACTAGGGATGGATTGGATGATGATGCATCGGGTTATTATTGATTTTGATGGCCATGTAGTTTGTACATGATAGAGTTAGGGGTATATCCAAGGGGCAATTACGTAACTTATTGTAATTATCGACTTTGTAATATAATCTCGTTTGCGATAATTTTTTTTTGTTTTTTGTTATATATATATTTATTACATTATGGTATATTGATTTTAATGTAAATATATTTAGTAAAAAATCCTTAAATAATGTGGTATGTGATGGTAATTACAAAATGTTGTAATCATGAGGAATTTATTGCATACTAAAATAACGTTGTGTGAAATATTCATAGTCAAGTTGTTCCAAGAAAGGATGTCGATTCATATGTTGAGACTTACGATAGAGTTAGGGGTATGCCCTAAGAGCAATTATGTAATTAGTTACATATATATATAACTTGATAACCAATCTAGTTCAATATAAAAAGATTTTTCTTTCTATTATATACTTGATATAATGTGTTATATTAATTAATTAATTTAATTAAAAATATATTTAATAGAAAAACAATAAATGATATGTTTTGTGATAGTAATTTCAAAGTATTGTGATTGTGAGTAATTTGTCACAATGAAAATTAGTATACCATTTTAAATATTCTCAGTCAGGATGATTAAGACCGAATATCGATACATCTGTTGAGACTAGGAAACATAACGCTCTACAAATGTCGGGCAGCATAATAATCATGGCTATTAGGGGCACTAAGGGGTTACATACTAATAATTACTAGATAACTATGGAATGAATCATTCGATAGTTTTCCGTTGGTTAATATAATTAATGTAAAATAGAAAAATATCGACGTGACAAAATTACATTGTTCTCATTTCTTGGGAATATTGTTGAACTTCAATATGGGAGCTCCACGTTGATTATAGTTAAACTATGGCATGATGTCCATCGAGCGACTATAATTGGCTCAGTTGGAAGCATGGAAGCGAAACACTATTCAAGAGAGGATTCGCCTTCTTAGTTATATAATGTTACTATCATGGTCAACCGAAGTCGACACAAAGTTAAAGTGTTTGGCGAAAGCATTTATAATGACCCGCCATTTCGTTCCTCAGAAGTCGATACTAATACATCCATGGTAGTCAGTGTTGAGCATCCAATTATTGAAAAGACAGATTGTTGGGGTGAAAGAAAAGATGAGTCGAAATAGAATCTCACAAAGTGACGAGTAATATATATATATCTTACCAATGATCTTTGCAAAAGAAAGCAATGATATGCATCAACCAGAGTACCAAACCTATCATCATCCTGGACAGTTATAATAGCTTATCCTTATAAATGCTGATAAATACAAACATGCAAATACAGCGGAAATAAAAATGCGTGAATACATCTTGGAAGCATCTAGCTCATCCCTTGAACTTCCAAAGCATCCATAACTAAATTTGGAAAAGTACTCAGGCGAGACCCAAGTATTATAAGAAAATAACACCCGACACTGCACCAGAAAAGACTTTTGGTAGCGTTGAAAAAACGCTACCATAACTTATGGTAGCGTTTTAGAGAACGCTGCTATACGACATGCAACTAAAAGTCTAAAAAATTTTGTTGCGTTGTAGTAAACGCTACCAAAAGTCACTTTTAAATGCAACTATAGGTATTTTCTGTAGGATTTAAAAAACGCTACCAAAAGTCACTTTTAAATGCAGCTATAGGTTTTTTCTATAGGGTTTAAAAAACGCTACCATAAGTCTTCATTTTTTGGTTGCATTTTTTGTTTATATGCTTTTTTTGATTTTCAGTAGCGTTTTTAAAATGCAACTGTATAATTTTCATATATTCAAACAAATAATTAAATCACATAATTAGCATATACAAACAATCAATCATATGATCATCATATTCAAATAATTGCAAAAACATGCTAATCTCACAATCAAATATAATATCCATGATCAATTCGATAGTAGTTTTTCAACAAAATAAGTCACATACTACAAGCATTCACAGACAAGTTTCCACAAATGGTACTAACAAAATACGACAACATATATAACAATTAAATTCATGTTCGTTGCTTGATTACCAATAGTTCTTTGTTGTCGACAGTCTTCGCTTCGAAATAGCTAATTACCTGCAAATGAGTTTAACAATCAACAATATATGTATGTATATATATATATATATGTATATATGTATATATATATGTATATATGTATATATATATGTATATATGTGTATATATATATGTATATATGGAAATCATGTAATCTATAACTCGATATTCTATATTAACATATATTAACAAAAAATGTTCTATTTTTATATGCATACACTGGTAAGCTCAAAGCAAGGCACAAGTGCCTTCTTTATTCCTTGCTGCAAGAACACAGTTTGCTTTGGAATCTCGCCCAAAAGAAGGCGTACGATAACAGCCCACTTGTTGCATTGGATCCTGAATCCTCTAGCAGCAATAGGGGCCTTGCGAGCAGCTTGTAGGAGGCTCTCTTTGGCATCTGTGTACACTAACGGAATGGTTCTGATCTTTCCCAGGTAGAACAGGTATCTACAGAACTGCTCAAGGAAAATCATGCAATTTTAATGCTTATCTAGGAAATGCCAATCAGTACTGATTGGATGTACCATGAATATGCATATTAATATTAGAAAATCAAATTTCTTGTTGATTAGAGTGAGCCTTAAAACGAGGTGCTTTGGACCTTAGCTTTTCTACTTGGTCGTATAAACTGTAGTGAAGGTACTTCCGGAGTAGTAGTTCAAAAGGGTCTCCTGCATTTTTTATAAAACCAGATAGTAAAAATTTAAAACATAAACCGGATTATTTTTAAAGAGATGCTAATAATTTAATATTAAGTTAGAAATCTTTCTAAGGTTAGCAACAGACCTAACCTAGTTCATCAAGACGTAATGTGGCCATACGATGTAAGGCAAGGATATTTCTAAGACATGAGAAAATTGATTATGTCAAAACATTCTCAATGCCAATGAAACGTTATACACCAAATACTTAGTTTGTTTTTGTTTTACAGCCACACAATAAAAATGAAGCTATAAGGAGATGGGCGGAAGTGGGTATAGAACTCACCCATGAATTTCAGTAAGGCTCCTGGTTAATTCATAGCTATATGAATAGTAAAAGTATAAACGAGATGCCAAAACATCTACTGTTTTTCTGTTCATGTTCTAAAGGCGGACAATACTAGCAGTAGAGCAAGCTTTGGCCTGAAAATGCTAGGAAAAATTGATCTTTATACCTATATGCGTTAGTAGTAAGCAAGCTTAAAAAGGATACCTCATATTTCTTTTGATCAACCGAAAATATCAGCACAAGTAGGTAGCGGTAAATCTCATGTTCTGGTGCTAGACTTTTGGCTGGAGTTTGCACTGTCGGCGTTGCTGAATCCACATCCATATCATGGTCATCTTCCTGAAATCATCATACTACAAATAAATCAGTAAACACAGCGATGACAGTAAATATACAGTTTCGGTTCTCATAATCAAGAATGCTTAGCCGAGACTGAACATCACACCATCCACAAGACGACAACAACCACAAAAGGAATGAAAAAAATGATTTAAAGCTGTCATTTTTCTTTAAAGGTCAAACAACAAGACAATATGGAACCAATCATACTGATAAGAAACCAAAGGAAAATTTTCATGGAATGATGCAAGTAAATTATGGCTGTATTCTAATAAGTAAATTTTGCTAAACCAAAGATTTACTTTCTACATCCTTGCTGAACTCAAGATTAACTAACTCGATTCATTCAGTATGCAGAATCACAATCTTATTTTCTGCTTTATACATATACATGGTGGTAAAAGTGTACTAATTATAACAAACTTCTTTTCTTGTAAAAGACAATATGCAGAGGAATCAAGTAGTTGAACAATGCATTAGTTTCAAACATCTTTGCAGATGAAATAAGAAGTTCAAATAGCCTCGACCAAATAGTTTCATAATCATAGTATTTCTTTATACTGTAAAGAATAGAGACAATGAACCGATGTTGTTGGTGGATTTTGATTTTATGTAACTCTTAACATCGACAATGTAACCATCATGTGAATTATAAGCTCACATGTTAAATTAAAATAAGGAAACTTATTGAATTGTTTATTCTAGCTTACCATATATATGCAATAATTCACATGATATCATTAAAAATGTCATAATTATAAAGATTCATTCAAAGATTCGTAGGACTTCAAATATAGTATCAAACATCTACAACATTGTACGAGTATATCATATTATAAATAATGTCATATAAATAATCAAAATTATAAATGAAATAAAATAAATAAAGTCCAGTCTTACAGTTATATATAAAATGTTGTTAAATTAGTTATATTATTATTATTTATAAAATTTAGTTAACTTAAACTTAGTTAATTTTATAAAACTTGTTTAATTTTAACATAGCCTAATTAATTTTTATTAACTTGGTTAACTTAATGTATTATTATTATTTAAACTCAGTTAACTTAATTATATTATTATTATTATAAACTTATTTAAATTTTATAAACTAAGTTAATTTATCATCATCATCGTTATTTATAAATATTTGTTAAATAAGTTTTATTGCTATTATTTATAAAATTTAATTAACTTAACTTAGTTAATTTTAACAAAACTAAGTTAATTTTTATTAACTTGGTTAACTTAGTTAATTTATTATTATTACTACTAAATCTTGGTTAATTTAATTATATTATTATTATTATAAACTTAGTTAATTTTTATAAATATAGTTAATTCATCATCATCATCATAATCATTATTATTATTTATAAAACTTTGTTAAATTAATTATATTATTATTTACAAAATTTAGTTAGCTTAAACTTAAGTAATTTTATAAAATTTGTTTAATTTTAAAAAAACTTAGTTAATTTTTATTAACTTGGTTAACTTAGTTAATTTATTATTATTAATAATAATAATAAACAAGGTTAATTTAATTGTATTATTATTAGTATTATTATTATTAATATAAACTTGGTTAATTTTATAAACTTAGTTAACTCATCATCGTTGTCGTCATTATTATTTATTAAACTTTGTTAAATTAGTTATGGTATTATTATTTATAAAAGTTAGTTAACATAAACTTAGTTATATTATTATTATTATAAACCTAGTTAATTCATCATCATCATGTTATAAAACTATGTTAAATTAGTTATATTATTGTTATTTATAAATTTAGTTAACTTAAACTTAGTTAATTTTATAAAAGTTATTTAATTTTAACAAAACTTAGTTAATTTTTATTAGTTTGGTTAATTTATTATTATTATTATTAATTTACTACTATTTCTCACTTACACACCAATAGAGTAATCATCTTCGTTTTTACAGGAAAAGTAAAAATTATTCATTAATAGTTAGGAAATTTGATTAAGATTTATTATTAACAGTACTAATAATAACCAACCTACTCCAATCTTCTTCTCTTTCAAAGTGTTATATCAACTCTGACTCGAAAAAATAGAATCATAGGTAACTAACACACTTAAGGTTATATTTATGCCTATAAATAATGTACTATGAAATAAAAAAAAACATGCAAAAATATTTCAAGCATATGAATTAGGACATAAATACCTTAGGTTCTCTTTTCCAAGCTTTAAAATAGAACTGCGGCGATCATATGCTTTAAGTCCTTTCTTATTACAGCAAGTCCCCTCCTTTATATATCAATTTATTACTGCACAAGGATACAAAATTAGTAGATTCTTTTGAATAAATATATTCATAATAACCATGGCTAGCCGAAATAAATAACTGAAACTATACGTGCTATAAACAAGTTTAGAACTGGGGCCATTAAAGCTACCACGAACATTGTTATTATGAAATAAAATTGCTGAATCCGTAATTGGGGTCATTAATAAATAACTACTTAATCTATTTTATTAATGATTAAAAATAGAAATCTTTTTATACAAAGTCGGGTATTTTAAGCAATTGAAGCTACCCACGAGCTTGGGCCATTCTATCACAATCGTACAAGACACAATTAAAGTCCTAGAGATAATCCAGGGAATGTAAATATTCTATGTAGTTTCTCTAATAAATTCCCACAAACTACTTTACCGACTTTAAGTGTACAAACTATACACCAAAGCACGTAAAAGTTTAAACTCCCAGCATCTTGTAGTTCACATGAGATAAACTGATTACCTTTAAACACAACATTGATATTCTAGATGTTTGTGTTCCATGCAATAATGATTCTACTTTTACGTTCTTCAAGTAAGTTATATGTGTATACCAGTCCGGTTTCATAATTTTAACAAATGCATGTATCAAATTCTAGTTACTTATGTTCTACTAATGCTACCACTGATGGCTTAAGTCTATTCACATGATTTCTTGCATCATACTTCCTCGTAGAGGAGTTTAATCCCCTGACATTCCAAACTAGGAATGTCATTTAAACCATATTAGAAGGAAATACCTTAGCATTAGAGTTGCTAGGGTAATAACTCACTTTGCTTCTTTTCTACTTTTTAGCCTTTGTCTTAGCCTGCTAAGATTATTCCATGCTGGATTATTTATCAGCTCCATTTCTACATTTGCCTTGGACTCAAAAGGTTTTCCATATCCCTTTTTCATCTCGTATGCTTAGTGCTTGTAGGTTCCATGGAATTATCTATGTCTACTTTTATATTTTATTTTTCCTCTATGGATATTCTAGGATGTTTTTCACTTTTCTCTTATTTGAAATTTTAATGTTACTGCCTTTCTCTTCATATAGGAAAACTTTGGATGGATTCTCCTTGGATGGGTCATGGTTATGATTGGTTGAGCATATAGATTACTTCAAAGTAGAGTTAGAGCTTGATCATCAAAGTTCAAGTGCACTACAAGCATCATGTCACTCTCTAGCAGGGATTATCATTTGTACCTGAGCTAATATTGGCTTTTAATCCTTGAGCATTATTAGTAGTGTTTGTTTTCAATTCATGAGAACCTTCTTGTATATTAACTAATTGAATTGTTGGAGATAGTATAAATTTGAACTGTACATTATTATTGTTCTTTTATAATTGATTTGATACATTAGAACTTGATTCGAATTCCATATCATCTTGTTAATATTATTGTTGTCACCTCTTTGTTGTTCATTGTGATCTACCGTGTTAGTGTGACTTTGTTTTGGAACCGATATTTTATGAGATAGACAATATTTTTCACAGTGTTTGAAATAGTTATATCTAGCACATTTATTACGCTTCCATTCGAATTCTACTTCTTGCCAAACAATGTTATCATCTACATCTAAAATTTGCACACTTTGTGGCAAGCTGAAATTACCACCGATTCCTATAAGCTATCTAGCATAAGTAATCTTATACAACTTAAAACAAAATGAAAGTTACACTGATGGAGTACATAAGTAATAAAACATTTTGGAAAACATTTTTATAAACTAGAAGGTGATACTTGTTATAGAAGGGATATAAAGCTATTTTTTTCTTAGATAGGACTTGAGCTGAAATATTTTTATTTATCTATTTATTAAACGTAATTTATAATCATACATATGGATATATTGAATCTCCTGTTCTAAAGTTTTATGTAACAGTCTTGTTAAAATTGTTACATAAAGATCAGGATTAATCGCATCTGATTTGTACAGTGATCTGTATCATTTACCGTTCACATAATATGAAATCAGGATAAGACGGGAGATGTAATCCCATGTTCCAAATTACCTCATTATGTTCTCAAATGAATCATAACCACTTTTGTGATAGCCTGACTATATATTGCATATAAAATAAATATATAAAGGCTATGGTTAATTTGAGACACATAATATCAGTTTTGGGACATGTGACTTGAACTGAAGCTGTTAGGATGTCATAGAGAAAACTAGGAATTAGAGAAATACTTAACACAAAATTAAAAAAAAAAACTAAAAGAGTAAAAAGAAATTAAACAAGAACTGGCATACATGCCACACAGCCGAAAATTAAAAACTCACTTTACACAACAACTCACACACATGCAAATCACTTTCACAAATCACGCACACACACAGTTAAATAGATCTATTTATATCCTGCTACTCAAGATCGAAAATCTTAAATCACAATTCTATAAATCACAAATTGAAAACCGAAAATCACAATTTCCAACCGAATCAACATTCGAAACTGTGAGTTGATGGAAAAGGTACCCGCTTGAGCTTGCTTCGTTGTAGTAAACGTCGATTCTTTCAAGCTGCAGATCTGAGTCGCCATTGTATTTCCCAGTTGAATCGATTCCATTTCTCGGCGCACACCACTTCCCAGAACTTAGCTCCGATTTAGTTCCCGAATTGGCCACCTTTCATTTTGTTTTGAGGGACGAATCTGGGATAGTAGATAGGGCTTTTAATTAACCGATAATGTTTTTAGGGTTTTTAGGAATACTTGAGCGGGCAGTGGATTGGGAGGGAGGGAAAATGGAAAATTTTCTAAGTACTGTAGCGCCAATTGAAAATGGAGAAAGAAATTTTCTGCGGCCCACTTTATTTTGTTGTTCCTACGTTAATTAGCAGTGATTCTTTTTTATTTTTTATTCCATAAAACTTTGGTTGCATTTGGATAACTTTTTAGTTGCACTTAGATAACAAACGCTACTAATAAATGCAACCAAAAATGCTTTTTCTTGTAGTGCGAATCAGTCTGGTAAACCGGCCCGAGAAACCCAAATCATGTGGATTTTATATTTTAAGAAACCCTTCAACAATAAAGGTATCCTGTAAGACCATGCCATACATAAACACGGATAGGTCTTTACCTTATGATAACCAAACCATTTTTATAAAAGATACAATGATATTATAATAATGTCTTGGATTTAAAATAAATATATAACATATCTGCAATGGTTACCCACAATTAAATTCAACAGTACTAGGTTCTACAACTAAAATCGAAGGGTATGTATTGGAGATTGGATTCCATATAATGACAAGGCACTGGAATACCACCTGCCGTAGTACACCTCTAGAAAAATGTACTGAGGTCGAAAACCTTTTGATCCTTGCCAATACAGAGCTGGCCTACCCCTCGAACACGACAAGTCAGATTACGTCATCCCTTGGACATCGAGGCTACAAACATTGCACCAGACCATAGCCCCACCTTTTTTGTGCACATGCATACCAAAATCCATAAATATCAATCTAAATTTGAGGAATGATGCTCCTAATGGAAGCAAACCACAAGCTCTGCTGCAAATCTCTTGATTTTAATCATTACGAGTGTAAGGCTTATGAGGCCACAATTACCTTTTCTCTATAGAAAATCCCACGTAGAATGCTAACATTACCCTACAGGCAACAATGCAATGCCAACATTCATTCATATAAGTTGTTCAAGATATGAACAAATCGAAGACACTACTTCTACCACATCCTTTTTGAAATCACCCTCAAGATTAGTAACAAGTAGCCCTTGCACTTCAAAGAACTTCATCTTTGATCCCATCTCTTTGGGATGTCTTTAATTCGAATGCTTATGTCAGTTTGAAGTGGTTTTTGGATATCTTATCCGATCATAGTCCCTCCAAACCAACAACCGTTAATTTTAAAAATTGGTCAAGATTTGATAGTCGTTTATTTAACTATCAAACAAACAAACAATCAAATTCAGAGATTTAATTTCACATGGAAACCAAGCATGATTAAGAACATAAGCAACCACTAAGCCTATTAATTAATATAATTCATTAATTTAAATCACTTCGTAAACATTTGTATTAAAATACCTTTACAAAAAGATATATGTATATTACTTATTCACTATTCATTCTTTCAATACTTGAAAAATATCCATATACTTATTTCAACGACATAAATATATTCACAAAACACTACATTTTTAATACTTAGAAATTGTATCCATATTCTTATCTCAACAATATAAATATATTCTCAAATCTAAAGGAAGACTTCATATTTTTCCAAATCATGTTAAATTGGGTCAAAAACAACTATCATTTCAAAACATTGTTTACTATAAACCTAGACCATTTTTCCTTTTGGTGTAGGTAAATAGATCATATAGAAATTAGACCAAATATACTTACCGCCACTTTTCGATTTCAAACAGTACTATTCCTCAATTAATAACAGAATCAGACAAGTTAAAGCACTTTTCTTTCCTCGACATACATTTTTAATTCTCAAGTCTGTACCTCGGAATTTGGTGTTAACTATGAAAAGAATACTTTCCGACCACCATAAGTTATAAAGATCATATATGGAAATCAAATCTTCAACACTTGTCACGTTTTCGATATTTCAACTTACTCCATCCCTCGCCAAGAAACGAAGCCAAGTAGGTTAGATCCTTGTCTAGATACTTTGATTCTAGATTTTACAAATAGAGGATCGGTCTACTCATCGACTTTTGGTGCCACATATTAGACTACTAAATTTCCACAAGTAACCGAATTTTCATATAGAAATAAGATTTCAAATACTTAACATCAATCTTTGATTTCAAAGTTAGAACTATTCTTCAGATTATAATGAATTCGTTCAAGTTAGGGTACTATTACCTCTCAAACCTTGACTAGACAACATTCTTATCTTTAGGATTGGTAGAAATTTGCCTACCTCGAAGTTTAAATAAAGTATAAAACTCCTTAATTTTATATATTTCATTTAAAACAAAGGGTTAAAAAACCAATTTTCTTTAAAATTTCCATGTTAAATCTAACTTGGAAATCCTTGTTTTCAAGCCACATTTGATTTAAAAATGATAGATCTTTCCTTTATATACAAGTAAACACTTACTTTTTATATCAAATAATTCTTTTAACCTATTATATAATTCCAAATCCCTTTTAAAAGTTTTAAAACAAGTTTAAGCTTACTTTCAAATCATAACTTGAAACCACCACCTTTTAAAAAGAATTTGACTTTGAAAATAAACCGATTTCCTTTAAATAAACCACTTGTTCAAAAATCTCGAACTAAACCTTTTATGTCACAAATCTCTTTTAAAATACTTATATAACCTCTATAAACCATATTTGAAAAGAATTTATGAATTATCTAAAATAGATAATCTTTTATATTTTACAAAAATCATAGATTTCCAAACTGCATCAATTGTGATTATCGCTATATGAACCATAACTTTCAAAAATTGATTTTATAATAAGCACAACTTCTTTCCATATTTTAAGCCACTATAAATATAGAAAACAATTTACTTTAAAATATTAAAAAGTCGAAGTCTATTTAAAATGCATAACTTTTCAAATTCGCTAAGAGGCTTAGCGACAATTATGGCTTTTAAACAAAACCACTATTGATTTTTATTTTCAAAAGAATTTAACTTTCAAGTCATACTAATTCTTAATTTCACATCACATCACAAGAAGTATAAAGATCATATGTACAACATTGTATACATGGAAACAGAATATTGAAGCACAAATAAAATACGTGATATTAAAATGCCTTTATAGCGACTATCGATATACGAACACTTCCATTTCAAGTCCAAGTCCCATATGAATCCTTATGTGCTTTTCATATTGTAAGTCCATAGGATTTACATATGCTCTAAAACGTAAGTCCATAGTCCATGGTTTCAAGTCCATAATCCATAATTTCAAGTCCATTACATATGCTATTTAAACCAGTATATCATAATTCTTTCCACAACACTACAACATACAATAATATGGTTTTCCAAAGTAAGAATCAACGTTCACATCATAATATAATTTAATCGTTACACTAGAAACTATTTTTACCTATATATATATATATATTTGCGTGTGTGTGTATTAGAAAGTGAATTTTTAAGATGAGAAATCTCACTACCAAACCATGCTAACCCAAGCACAAGCTACCTAAAAACCAACAAATCATTTCCTACCGTCCAGACTACACAAGATCCTACCTCTACTCCAAAAATGATAAAACCATGTTTCCCCCACCCTCACCTTGCACACACAAATCATTGCTCTCCCTTTGCTCCAACTTTTATAAAATCACGTCTTGAAACTCACAGCTTAAGATTATTATTTTTTTGATTTTTTTAAATTAATTTAATATTCATTATTTAACTAACATAAATGTAATAATTTAAATATTAAGCATTATACTATACAAAATATGTTTCAGAATTACATATAGATTGTTTTATACCTAAAATATTTTTTGGCACAAAAAATATTTTTTAATATATAGATATATTATTAATTCAAATCATTTAAAAATAAATCTATAAAATAAATAAATATATCATAAAATAATTCAAATTTTATAAAATCATTTCCATACCCGATGAACTCTCGATAGCCAAATTAATTTTCTAAATAAATAAATTAAATATTAATATAAATTCCAAAATTAAATTTAAAATTGATCTTAAATTACCATATGTGTATATTGAAATATTCAAATGCTAAAATATCACCTAGATTTTTTATGAATTATTAAAATATAAATTGTAATTTTCAAAATATATAAATATAATTTATTTCTGTTCGTAAGTTTTAAACTAAATAAATTTATAAATAACTAATTGTTCTAGTGAGTATTATTAGGTAAGTATATATATAATATTTCAATCGTATATAGTTATACATACATACATAAATATATATATATATATATATATATATATATGTATGTATGTTTATTTATTATTAAATTATCTATAGGAATATGTGTGTGTGTATCTATGTATGTGTATATATTTTTTCATACACAAATAATTCATTTTTGTTTTTGGTTTTACAAAAAAATAAATAATTAAAATTTCATAATATGTTTTAAACGTTATTTATATATATTTGAACCGAAAAGGGCGGAAACACCCATTAGAAAGTAGAAGAGAATGAAAAGTGAAGAAAACAAACTAAAAATAAGAAGAAAATGAACACATAAGGCTTTATAGTGGTTCGACGTACTACAACCTACCTCCACTCCAATTTTTTTGTTTATTTATGCTGTAGATTACGAGTACAATTTACTTGGATATGTATAAATCCATGAAGTTATGAAAAAATGGAAGAGCATAAGTAGGGAAAAAGAGAAAAGAAGATCCCTTGAATGAACCATGCCTTCTTTATTTATAGGGGTGGACGATCCAATATCTCAATTAAACTTCTCCTCAAGAATCTCTCCGCCAAGACCAAGTCGCCCAAAAAATATCAACTTTATATCCCCTAGGGTTAAGGATTGATACCAACCCCTATATGGGGGGTCGGTACCGATCCCTATATATAGGCAGGGACACTTAGTAACTTTTCGTGTTGGCTCGCCTTGATGTTGGCTTTATGTTTCCATGGTTGTTTTACATTGTCGCATGGTGTTTTCTGGCCCAAGCGATGAATCTATAGAAGGTTGAATTGCTGCTTTAGACTGTATATGGAGATTGCCAAAATGATGCATAGAAACTCTTGAACAACACTTGAATTAGGCTCCATATAGCTAGAGAAGAGTGCCATAGAAGTGAGGGCCACTTTAGATGTACCCTTAGGGACTGATACCAACCCCCTTTGTAGAGTGAAGCACTTAGTGAATTCTAGCATGTGGGATTGGTACTCCTAGGTGAAGGATCATTACCTATTCCTCACTTTGTCAAATTCAGCACGTGGGATCGATACTTCCTAGGTTAGGGACCAGTACCTATCCCACAGTTAGTCAAATTCAGCATGTATGATCGGTACTCTCTAGGTCAGGATTGGTGCCTATCCTACACTTAGTCAAATTTAGCATGTGGAATCGATACCCCTTAGGCGAGGGATCAATACTTATCCCACACTTAATGATTTTCTGACTTTGGAATTTTTTGGGATGGTTTGCTTCAACTTTGTTGTCCTAATTGCACTTGAGTTTTGAGCTTTATAGTTATCTCTCTGGGGCTTCTTGCCTTGATAACTTCGAATTCTGACTTGTCAGGTTTATCCGTATACTGCCTGGTCAAAAGGTGGGATAACATTTTCCTCCCAAGGCATGCCTTCCTAACGAATAGTGTGCTTTGCTCAAGAACGTATGTAGTGCCGACCTTCGATGGTTGAGCTCTCTGGTTACTTCAATCTAGGTGAATCATTCAGTTCCTTTGGATTCTCTTATTAATCATGGGTCGTTCCAACCCCATTATAGCCTATGACTCTAAGCGATGTCTAAGTGTAGTCTATACTCCATCATCATTTCGATTTTACTTGGAGTTATTACATATCAAAATCGTCTCGTATTCATTTAGGATTTGTTAATTATATTCCAATTATAAGGCATTCAAATCTTTTTATCATAATCAATTTTTTTTTTCATTTTCAAGTTTGATCTCTTTGGATCGTTTATTGAATTCGTGACCATTAAGGGTCAATAGTCAAATCCATTGTCATTCGAGGTTGGTAATCAAATTCGTCGTCATTCAGGACCGAAAATCAAATCCTTGGTCGTCCGAGAGCGATAATCAAATCTGGAGCCGTTTGGGGCTGATGACCGTTCGGGGTCGATAATCAGGTTCATGGTCTCTTCGGACTGATCTATGCCTCTCCTAACCCTTGGTAAGCCCAATCCGCTCGCTCTTCGGCAAGAGGACTTAACGATGAGCAAGTCCATCCAATCACTTTCAGTGATGTGACCTACCCCCGAACTCCAGTCCGGCACTCAGGTTAGGACATAACACGATCCTTATTAAGCCTAATCCGCTCACTCTCTTATGAGGGGACTCAATGACAAGGAACCCACCATCTCACACTCTGGCGAGGTGACTTACTCCTTGCACCCCGGTTCCATCTCTCTAGATGAAAAATAACACGATTAAATCCATGGTCTCTCCAAACCTTTGCCAAGACCAATCCGCTTGCTCTTTGACAAGGGGACTCGATGATAATTAAATTCATCTGCTCACATTCTGATAAGGGGATCTACTCTTACACTCTAGTCTCGTCCCTCCAGACATGACTCTATAGCGACCAGTATCGTACAAGCCTATCCACTTTGCGCTTCAGTGAGGGGACTTACACCTTGCACACTGGTCATGTCCTTCTTGGACGGGACATCAAAGCGATCAATATCAGTCATCACATTAAATGTGGAACCCAATAATCAAATTCAAATATCAAAAAAAATATAAAGCCTAACATTAAGGTAACTGCCTCGTTGGGTGCTACAGTTTAGCATCCACCCTAGACGTGCCTATGGACCGTTTGGGATCCCCTACATGAGTAAGTGTTGAAATTGTATTAATGCATGGTTTATTAAAAAAAAGGAAAAAGGAGCTCAATAACCAGACTTGATTTCTTGCTATTACGATTAAGAGATGACCATGCTCAGCCTTAATCTAAAGCCATTTCCATTCACCATGGTAATGGCTACTCTGGTTCTATCACCGTAGTTTAATTTCTTGCGTACTGTTATAATCAGTTATCTCTGACATGTTCCTCCATCAGATCCCGTAGGTGTCTGCAATCATTTGTGTTATGCCTATCTAGTTCATGGAATATGCATCACTTTCTAAATGTCCTTCCACATTTTGTGGGTTCTCGCCTTGTCGGCTTTTGGTATGGGAGTTGCCTCCTAATATCCAAGTAGATCTATTCCAGTCTCTCATTCAGATCAATGTAAGAAGAGAATTTTAGTTCTATCCTCTGCCGCTTCAAGCCATTATATCCATCATCCATCCTACGCTTTCTCTTTGTCCTTGTTGGATCCTTCTTTAGGCGGTCCTTCACGTTTTATAGCATTCACCTCTTCCTTATCGACTTCAGCATCCTCATACCATAGAAAGCTTTCAGCTTCATGGTAAAACTCCACGAGGTCCAATGTTGGATCCTGCTCCAATGCAACTTTAAAATCCGTCTTATCTGTAATTCTAGAAAATGCCGCCATTAAAACCACTAATGGATCTGGCCTATCCACTGAGGCAACCGCCACATTGAATCTTGTCAGAAAATTTCTAAAGGATTCCCTCGCCCTCTGTTTCACAATCGATAAAGTCAACACATTCTTGGGTCATGAGATGCAGAGTCATAAACCTGTCAACTAACTCATTCCACGTACTTATGGAGCCGTTCTCCAACTACCTGAACAATAGCACAGCTAAATCTGTCAAAAATAGAGGAAAACACCATCCCACAACTTCCTCGGACGCCCCAGCACTTCCATTTGCCGGATGTATCTCATCAATTGAACTACATGATTTGACATTCCATCGTACATCTCTAGTGTTGGTAGTTTAAATTCAGGTGGATTCCTAGCGTACAGGATGTTTGAAGTAAATGGACTACTGTTTGTGTATCCCAAGCTTCGATTAGACAATCTGCCTCTTATAGCTCGCCTTATCAACTCAGCAAATCTATCATTGTCATCCAAAGGTAATCTCTAGTTTACATTCTTGGCCTATCCCCTGACTCCGTGAAGGAATTCTGACACGTTCTCCTCTGGTGTGCCTCCATATTCTGATTTGTACTTGTACACCCAACGTCGTCCCTTGGCTATGCATCACCTCCATCAGGGATGACTTGAGCCATACCTCCAGGTCATGGAGGATCGGTACCAAACCATTGGGGATTAGTATCCCTTGATTCTGATTTGCAGTTATCCAGCTATTCTTACTTGGCCCATTCTACTGAAAAAGTTTTCCATTATCTCCTCCCAACGAGCGATCATCCTAGCTTGCATCCCGTTCATCATAGTCTCCATCTCATCCCTAGTTATGTAGATTGACAGAGGGTTGGCTCACGAGGATGCCTTCTGGCTGCCCCTTTGTTGATTTCTAGCAGTAATAGTCCTTTTAGTTAATTATCTAGCTATTTAGAATCCTTTTCAAATCTTTGATCAATGATTTCAAGTATTTCTCAGTGAAAGCACCAAAATGTTTGAATTAAAATGGCATAAACACCCAATATAAAGTAGAAGAGAATAAAAAGTGAGGAAAACAAATTAAAAACAAGAAGGTAATGAACATATGAGGTTTTATAGTGGTTCAGCGTATTCCAGCCTATGTCCACTCTAAAGATTTTATTTATTTGTACTTTAGATTACAAGTACAATTTGCTTAGATTTTTATAAATCCATGTATGAAAAAATACCAGTGCGTAGGCAGGGAAGAAGAGAAAAGAAGATCCCTTGACTGAACCATGCCTTCTTTATTTATAGGGGTAGATGATCAAACATCTCGCTGAAACTTCTCATACAGAATCTCACCGCCAAGACCAAGTCATAGGAAAAAATATTAACTTCATATCCCCTAGGGTTGGGGATTAGTACCAACCCTATAGGGGGATGGTACCGATCCCTTATATATAGGTAGAGACACTCAGCAACTTTTCATGCTGGCTCACCTTGATGTTGGCTTTATGTTTCCAAGTTTTTTTTGCATAGTTGCCTAGGTGTTTTCTGGCCCAAGGATGAATCTACAAAAGGTTGAATTACTGCTTTAGACTATATATGGAAATTGCAATATGATGCATATAAACTCTAGAACAATACTTGAATCGGGCTCCATGTAGCTAGAGAAGAGTGTCATAGAAGTGGGAACCACTCTAGATGTACCCTTAGGAATCAGTATCGATTCCCTATATAGGATGAAGCACTTAGTGAATTCTAGCATGAGGGATCGTGTAACGACCCGTATTTTACGTGTCGATAAATCGTTAAATAGTTGCATTAGGTCGTTGGTATTGTTAAGTTGTTTAGAGTTGAGTCGACTATATGCTTAAGTCATATGGAAGCTGGCTCGTGTGGTGCTTAAGTCGTGAGAGAGAGCTTAAGTCGTAGACGAGATAAGAGATAGGTCGTGAGCAAGTTAGTGATACGCAGCGACCTATAGGAGTTAGAAAGACCTAGGAGCTAATGGCTTATAGGGTTGGCACCGAGTTAAAAGTATGGCCGACTTATAGGTGTTGCCGACCTAAGATTGTGGCCGAGTTAAGAATCAACGACTTAAGGTGATTGGCCGACTTAAAAGGGATGACCGAGTTAGGGTAGTCAGCCGAGATAAGGGTTGCCGACTTAAGGTATAGCGACTTAAGAAGACTTGACCGACCTATAGATAGAGCGACTTAAGGATGGTTGCCGAGTTAAGGGGTTAACGACTTATGAGTTGGCGAGTTTTTGGGTTGGACCGACCTAGCGGCTAGCGGCTTAAGGAGTTAAGGCCTAGGACGTGTGTTGAGTCGGCTAGGGGTTAGGTCGGCAAGTACCCAGTATAGCTTAGTGTAGTTGAATCGGCATGTTAGTTGAGTCGCCATACGACTTAGGACTTAGGAAAATACGACAGTGTCTTATGTCGTAAGCCATTGAGTCGTGTGTGTTGTTAAGTCGGCAGGGACTTGAGTCGTTAGCATGCTGTGCCGTGTTTGGTTAGGTCGGTAGGTCGTGTGGCCCTGTGTGTGTGTTGTGTAGTGTCTTGGGGTTAAGTCGTAGGTTGATGAGTCGTATAGGTCGTGAGCCGTGTTGAAGCATGCTGTGTTGAGTCAGCAAGTGGCATGAGTCGTAAGTTTTAGGTCGGGGGGCGACTCAGGGAGATGAGTCGGCAACGACTTAAGAGCGGCCGAGTCAGGGAGATTTCAGCCTATAAATAGAGGGGTTTGGCTCACTTTTTGGCACCGGTTTTTGAAGCGACGAAGTGCTGCCATTTTGGGAACTCGACTACAACATTTCTTCATCTTCTTTTCTCCATTCCAATCTAGTTCTAACATCCATCCAAGATCGAAGATTGAGATCGAAGATCCAAGAGCCAAAGTTGAAGATCTTCATCCGTCCGAGCTAGATTTCATCGATTGAAGCGAGACTTTGCCGGATCAAGCCTTGATCTTCGCTGTCCAGATCTGTAGTTGATTATTGGTGAAGTGTTTGGGTGTTTTGGTGAGTGGTAGTTATCTCTCACGCGGACCCAAAGGAGTATATTGGATTGGTGGTTTGTTGGAGTGTTGTAGATAGTGATTTTGTGCATTTTCCTTAGATCCAAGTATAGATCCATTGTTGTGAAGATGTTTACCTATGCAAGTTCATTTATTAAGTTATAGAAACAAAACCCATGTTTTATATTTGATAGATCTATGCTAAAAACCTATGAATCATGCATTTTGGACTTATGCTCATTTATTTACGAAATTGCCATTATAGTTAATATTGCTCATTAGATCTTGTTTGAATGATTGATTGTTTGGACGAATGATTGATTTGATTGTTTCAAGTTAGCTAGTAGTTGATTTGGAACAAGAGGGTTGAAGGTGATTCAAAAGCTAAGTGGAAAGGCTCTTGAATGTTGAAAGCTGCCTATGGCATATGAAGCGGATGTGGAAGCTCATATGGATGGATTCGATGATGATGGACTTTGCCATGATGCGAGAAGGCAAAGCATGAGATTGAGATGAGACTTTGCTATGATGCGATGAGGCAAAGTGTGATGTTGAGATGGGACGGCTCATGATGACGTTCCAAGCACGGGCTACGACGACGTGCAAAGTTATGTTGATAACTCGGTGATGCGATCCGGGTTGGTGATAATGGTTAGCTTGAGAGGCGCTTGAGCTAGTATGGGAATAGTCGTCGAGGAGGATGACTAGGAGGCTGAGATCTTATCGTTGTTGAAGGTTCTAGCATGCTCAAAGCAAGAGTACGTTTGAACGGGCTGCGACGACGTTCCAAGCACGGGCTGCGACGACGTGTTAGTACTCTGGGTAGTTGTGAAAATTCCTAGGCACGGGCTGCGACGACGTGCGGAGTTATGTCTAGAACCAGGGTTACCATTAGCCCTTGACAGGTGGTCATTCAATTAACGGTGAAATCATGGCAAAGATAACAGTGATAGCCAGAGTCATGGATGTTTGGTTGTATTATCATTCGGTCTCAAGAGCGGTATTTTCTGGGTGCTTATCTGATCTTGGTTTAGGCCTTGGGGGTTTGTATTTGGAAAGCATCGCCCTTGACTCGAGTGATTATTGCTTTACTTTAATGATCTGCTATATTATGCTTGCTTTCCCTTAGTGTGTGTCTGGGGGCTATCACTGTAGAAAGAGGTGGAGTGGCATGGTTTGGTTCCTATTCCTTTTATTCCTTATGCTCTTTTGGTATGTTTGATAGTTGACTTACTACTCACTAAGACTTTGTCTGACTCAAGGTTTTATGTCTCCTCTTATTACCTTGGGCTGTTCATCCATGTTGGGATGGGCAGACTAGGTAGCAGGTGGCAGGTGCTGTGCTTAGAGTTCTCCGCTGATGATGACGAAGACGAGCAGGAGGCTTTGCATATTAGTTTTCTTACTATGTGTACTGGGTGTTCCGCTGTTGTATCTGATTGAGTGTTGTAGTGAGGCTTTGATGTATGAATGATTCATATGTTTGTATAAAACTGCTATGTTGCTTATATGATGATGTTATGTTCTATAGAGCTTCACTATATTATATGTCTCTATTGTATTTTATCCATGCGCTGTGAGTTGTACGCTAGAGATTCTGCGATGCTTATTTTACCCTGACTACTGTCCATGGCTACCTGGCACGCCCTTCAACGCTCTTTTCTCTTGTTTTGGTGCGGGAGTCATGGGCGGTCGTCACAGATCGATACTTACCCCACACTTAGTCAAATTCAACATGTGGGATCGGTGCTTCCTAGGTAAGGGATAGGTACCTATCCCATACTTAGTCAAATTCAGCATGCAGGCTTGGTACCCTTAGGTGAAGGATCGATACCTATCCCGCACTTAGTAAATTCAACATGTGGGTTCGGTAACCCAAAGTGAGGGATCAGTACCTATCTCGCACTTAATCAAATTCTGCTTGTGGGATCAGTACTCCTAGGTGAGGGATTGGTACTTATCCCACACTTAACGATTTTTGACTTTGGAATTTTTTGCGATGGTTCGCCTCCACTTTGCGGTCTTGATTATACTAAAGTTTTGAGCTTTGTAGTCATCTCTCTAGGATTTTTGCCTCGATAACTTTGAAGTCTGACTTGTGGGGTTTATCCACATACTACGTGTCAAAAGGCAGGATAACGATATAAATAATTATATATATTTTTCATAAATTCCAAATATATATGTATTTATAATTATTCAAAATAAATATAAATTTATACACACACACATTTGTAATATTTTTATATATCAATTAAAGCATATGAGCATACATCTGGATGATATATTTGTATACTAGATGAGCTGATATGTAAGTTGCAGTGTAAATCCCAATACTTATGCACGGGCAGTATAAACCTTGCATGGACTGCTATGTGACACTTACGCGTGCGCTCGCATACACGCAGATATATGTGTATATATAATATAACATTATTTACATAATACTAAACTATATTATAAGTTTACATAAAATAATGATTTTATTTAAAAATAATTCAGAAATATTCTAAATAAATTAGACTGCATATGCCTAACAAAGAACCAAAATGGTAAAAAAAATTGAAATTCACTCATTTCTTCCGCTGCAGGCTGGCTCAGTTCCAACAACTAGAGTAGGTAATGCTCTTTAAATGTTGGTCAGTGTATTAATCATAACCATTGGGCATACTAAGAGGTTACATACTGATAGTTATCGGACAACCATGGAATGAATCATTCAAGAGTCCCTTGTTGGTAAATATAACTAAGGTCAAACAAGAGATCTCAAAGTGGCGATGTTAAACAGTTCTCACGATTTGAGATTGTCGTCGAACTTTAATGTGGATTCTCCACTTTGATTATAGTTAAATCCTGACATGGTGACATTAAACGACTATAGTTGGGCTTGAGTAGAAGCATGAGAGTGAAACATTATCCAATAGAGAACTTGTTCCTTGGTCATATGAGGTTAGTATAACGGTCAAATCAACTCAAAGTCTATGACTAGAGTAGTACAGTTAGTAAATAATAGTTATCATTGAATTAAGGATATTGTGTTCGGAAAACTAAGTTGATTGCGGAAGATATTGGAATTTTGACCAAAATTAAATTCCATAAGTCCTAAATTGATATGTTTTAATAAAGGGAATTGGTTTAAACAATCATTACTAAAAGGTACCGCTCAATACCATGAAACTGAATTTTATCGAAAAGACATATAAGCAATAAATTCAACCAAACTATTACACCACTAGCAGAGGTGAAGTGTGAACGTTAATTTCGAATTTTTCAATATTAATCATTGACTAAATTTTCATCTACGAATCGTGCAACCGTTTGGATGAGTATTCCAAAATACCAGTCAATTTAATTAATTCATAATTGCTGTAAATTAATTAATATTTATGAACTTTTATTTATTTATTCATTTTATGTACCGGTGCCATTAATAATTTTCTAGGGGTGATTGGTAATTAATTGGGTGTGTATATCGATTCACATTTAAATTTGATTTAATTGTAATTAATTACTGTTTAAAGTAATTTGAGGGTAAAGAAGCCCTTGTTATGGAAAACCTAAAGTAGAGCAAATGAGGGGTTTAAGTTTTGAATTTTGGATCTAGAACTTGGTAAAAGGTGGATTGGAAAATTAAGAAGAATAGTTCCCCTTAGGTCTCTCTATAAAAGCCACCTAACCCCTTAATATTTATAAATATCTCTCTTCCATCTCACTTTCTCTTACTTTCGCCATAGCCATGCACACATTACCTACTTGGTCATAAATTTCAAGCTCCAATCTATATCAAATCAAATTCAAAATGTGGTACTCCAGATTTTTGTAACATTTGGAGGGTGATTCCAAATGAATCTAGGAGTTGTTCAATCGATCGAAGTACATTCAAAGGTAGCATCCAAATAGTTATGATTATTTTGTTTATGATTTATATTCTATCATATTAATATAGCTCTATAATATTATTTGAATGAATTTATATGCATAGTCGTTGTCTGTGAGGACCCGGAAATTTTAACAATTTGAATTGGAATAATTAATCGATTTTAAATATTTAAATAGTTAATTTTAACTTGAATTCCAGATATCAATATCTACTTGATAATTAAATTATTGAATTATATAGTTTAAATATTGAATCGTATAAATTGAAATTGGGTAAATTGTTGAATCTGAAATCTCTAAGCCTGTTAAAAATAATTTGAAGGCTTATAAAATTTATAATGGTAATACTGGAGATAATAGAATGATTGGAATTTAATTTAAAGATAATTTGTTTAGTTTTGAAATTTATTTTGTTTAAGTTAAATTTAAAAATAGCCTTCCGAGGCACAGTCTCGGAATTCGACGAAACCAGTTCCATCGGATCCATAATAGTTAGTTATTATCAGATTTCAATCTTCGTAACAATTGGAGTTGTCTTTTGACCGTGGCAGCTCAAAACGCTTAGAACTATTTTAATCGATTTAATTTAAAATTGATCGTTTTCGTCTGTAACTCGCATATAGGATCGAATTAGCTTTCGAAACACGTTCCATTGTGTTCGGGATGAGGGTAAAACCTTATAATCGCCTAACGGTATTCCTTAAAGGGAGTTCAAAATTTTAAATGACGATTAACATGAAGTTTGAAGTTTTATAATATAATAGAATTTCAAGTCAAATAACAAAGATATTTTTATCAACAGCAAAGCGTACTCTGGAAGCCATTTCCAATCCTTATTTTATATCCGTCTTCTTCTATAATCCTAGAGCAGAAATCGAAATCGAAGGCTTTTTTTTTAAAATAAATGACCGAAGCCGACCCTACCTAAAATTCCCAGATCATTCGTCTTCGGCTAATAATTAAAAAAAAGGGAATATAAATGGTGGACGCGAATCGTGCAAGGGAGGAACGCGAGGGGAAGCCGCGAGCGAGCTGGTGAAAGTCACGAAGAAATCAAATTAAAGGGGGAAAGGGTATCGCTTGCGACTGAGTCGCGATTGGGAAAAATGACGAGCGGCGACTTCCATTTTCATTGATGCACCAGTACTCGTTTTCAAGACTAGACAAGGAAAAGGGAGAGGCTTGCGATTAAATCGCGTTTTCGTGTAGGCTAGGGTTCGGAGTGGGAATGCACGGCGAAGGAGGAGTCGCTCGATTAGTGAGGTCGCGACGATTGTAGTGGTGAGATGTGAGTTGTTGATGGTAATTTGTAGAGCAGTGCTTTCCTTTAATGCATGGTGGTCTGCTTGTGATGTTGATCGGGACAATATGGTTTCAGGCAGTCAATATGTATTTAGTGAAGTGAAGTTCTTCGAGTCTGTGTGCTGCTGCCAGATGAAGGTGAGTAAACCTCACGTTTCTGATTTTTTATTTAAAGTTAAATAGATAAACTTAAATGATTGGCTGCATGATTAAAATGGTTAGATATGCACTGATGATGATGTGATTTTGGTTATGGTTGGTTTTCGAGTCAATTGTGGTTTGACTCGAAGTATTTGGATTTTAAATTGTGTTAAACTTAAATCACAAATAAGATAATGGTTTCGTTTTAAAGTTATAAGGGTTTGATGATTGTGATCGATTTAAAATAATAGGATAATTAAAATGGATAATTAATTAATTCAATTAATTAATGGGTTGGGCTGATAAATTTAATAATTAAGGGTTTGAATTAATTATTTATGGATTAAGATAGTTAAGGAAGTTATTTAAATGAGAAAAATCATTGGGTGGTTTGATAGGTAATTACTTAATGTAATTAATAAAATATAATTAGTTGTGTATTGAATCAAGAGATTAATTAAGAAATACTTTATTTATTAAATAAAATAAATACAAAGTTGGACAATGACAGGATGAGATTAATCAAGAGTGGTCAATATGGGTGGTTTATAAATGGTTAATTATTTAATGTAATTAAATTAGATTAGGATAATTTGGAATGTAAATGAGAAATTATTAATTGATATAACCAATGATCAATGATGTAAATAATGGTTGATTAATTTAGATAAATTAAATAATAATAAGTGATGTATGAGAAATTAATTAATAAGGGATTAAGGATTAATGTAATTAAAAAAATACCAATTCATGAAGTAATTAAGATCACTTAATGATCTCGATTGAGACTAATTAATATTGTGAAGTTAATTTAAGATACTTGCTTGAATTAAAAAAAAATTTAATCTAAGATGATTAATTAAGATGAATAGTGAAGGATAGACTAATTAATTGATTTGGAATTAATTAGTATTGAATAAAGGAACCTAAATGAATGTGGTTTGGAAATATTGAATTAAAATATTGAATTAATTTCTATGTGATTACGTATTGCTTATGGATGACTGATTGGTATTGGATGCTTTGAGATGAGTGGATATCTCTAATATGAAATGTTGTGAATTTCATTTGAATAACTTGGGTTAGGATAATATGAGTCTCGAAGAGACCGGGGTCGGGTATTTGGGGAATACCCGAAACCACTTCGAATATTTATATATCGATTTGTGAAATCAATAGGCTGGATTGAAATGATTTAAGTAGACGGGAATATTCATCTAAGTTTGGTACTTAGAAAGTATATGTGAAATAAGTGTTGTCTACAGAAAATTCCTGTGAATTGGTTAAATTGATATAAGTTACCCGGGTTTATATGAGTTGTATATTTTGATATTCCATGTTAGTTGGGATTACTCACGCTAGTTTCCAGCCTGACCCAGGTGTTACTTTGGTGTAATGCTCGGGTCAGACCGAGTATTACAGATTTTCCAGGTTGGTACGTTCTGGAGCTCAGGAGACGAGCTGGATGGCAGGAGCGTATAGGGTATTTCCCCTTTATTTATATTATTATTAATCTGAGACATGATAAGTGTATATATTCAGTGACTGTATATATGTGAACTCTGATGTATATTAAATGTAATCGACAAATATATTATTCTTTTGTAAACTGTTATTATTTATTATTATATTTTATCCGCTGCGAATGTGAGATGTTTGGTGTTTCTATTCTTCTTCTTCTATCTCTTTCTTCTTTTTCATAACCATCTGAAATTTTCGGGTTCGAAAATTTCGGGTCGTTACAGTTGGTATCAGAGCGAGGGGTTAAGCGAGAACCTTGGCTCTGGTGGGGATTACTCATTAAATAGAGTCTGTAGTACTCTATAATGAGTTGAATATATATATATTATATGAGAGGGTACTTGTTATTTTCTTATATAAAGATTTTAAATGATTTTATATAAAAGTATATTTTGTTATATAAAGCAATATTTCCTTCTAATGAATATTTAGGTGACTGATTGTTAAATTATTAGAATTAAGTTAAGGAGTAATATAAAATACGACCAAATTGAAACTTATAAACAAAGTTGAAAAATAAGCTTATATAACAAAATGGAATTTGAAATATAGATTGCAAATGTAATTTATAAATTGAAATAAACTTCATAAATAAATGAGATTATAATTTGAAATAGAAGTCCAGAGAATATTTGAAATAAAGTAAGATGGAAATTTCAGAGTAATGTTTAAATATGTATCAGATGGATTGGGAATTTGGAATTTTTGGGAAAATTTAAAATTCCTTTGGATTTGAAAGTGGTTTCCAAAGGTTTTGGAATAACAATAGTATTATTTCAAAAATATTTTTATGTT
Organism: Allium cepa; assembly: GCA_030765085.1. Classification (NCBI taxonomy): domain Eukaryota; kingdom Viridiplantae; phylum Streptophyta; class Magnoliopsida; order Asparagales; family Amaryllidaceae; genus Allium; species Allium cepa. Next base: position 103,918,395 of record CM060940.1, read on the forward strand.
GAATTTGAAATCTGGGAGATTTGAAATAATTTTTTTTTTTGGAAAATGTTTTTAAAGAGATAAAAGCATTGAACCCTTTTGGTCACTGGAAAATAACGTCGGTGATGACTGCAGCATTATCGATGTTTATTTTCGAGTTTCTAGAAGAGAAATTGCTACCAAATTATTTTAAATTGGAATTGTTTGTGAACTGAGTTTGGTTTTGAAATTCAAAGGGATAATTGAGTTTGCCAAAGAATTGTGGATATAGTTGAACTCTAAGGTAATATTGAAATTTTGGAAATTTGTTTAAACTCTGGGATCTTGATTTAAAATGTTTATGGAATAATAAAATGTATTGGGTAAATAAAATGTATAACTCCAAGTTAAAAGCAAAATGTGAATGTAATTGATTATAAATAGAAGTTGAAAAATGTAAACTATAATTAAAGTTGTACAAGTTTAAAATTCAAATGGGAAATTTGTATTGGATTAACATGAAAAGGGTATTGAACTTGAAGAGAGTTCAATTGATATTAGTCCAAATTTATGTAAATAATTTGGAATTAAAATTAAAGTGGAATTGGTTTAAGATCAAATGGAATTTGATTGGAAGTTGGAAAGAAATTGGAAATTAATTCAATTTAGTTGGAATGAATTAAGTCCAATGGAAATTGGAGTTATTGGAATCGGGTCAATTTAAATGGGAGTGGTAATTTAAATTGAATTGTTGAGTGAGGTGAACAGTTTTGACTCTGAACTATTTTTAATATAACTTGTTTTGATATAAACTTATTTTTCCAAGCTATATAACCTTTCTTTCTTAAAGCCAAATTATTTTTTACTTGTTTTACAATTAGTTTGGAGTTATTTAATCATTTTTCAACTATTTTCCAAACTCATTACTATATTTTAACTATGTTATACATTAATTACTAATTTACAACTCTTTTGCAATTATCTAAGATTTCTATAACTATTTAATTGTTTTCCAACCATTTTACAATTAGTCAACTATTCTACAACTATTTTGCAAACTATTGATTATTTTTCAACTACTTATCTATTTTTAAAATTCTCAAGCTATTTTCTAAAAATAAACTGGTCGGAGTTCAAACTGTTATTGATTTAAATACTCAACTGAGAAAAGAATTGAAGTAATAATCCAAATGGGGATTAAGGAGATTGATAATGTAAGAAGTAATCAAATTTGAATATTTGATTTGAATAAACAAAGTTATATATCTTTGTTATAAAGATAAAACTTCTCTTGTTGAATCCATTGCTGGAAGAAAAAGAATTTTGGAAGTGTGGAGTATAAAAGGAATTTTATACGAGTTTAAAGTGATCCAAAGTTTTAAAATTTTATATCTGAATATATATATAAAAAAGGGATCTTATGAGGATTTTGGAAAGGGTTTTGAGAACCTTTGGATTTGGAAAGGCTTTTGATTTTGGGCAAAATCAATATTTAATTTGGAAAGCCTGATTTGGGAATCATCGATTTTGGGATAATCAATTTTGTGTAAAGGAGATTTTTATGAGATTCATACTAGGTGTATGATTCTAAAGATACTATATGTGTATAGTATAAAGTGTTTTGATGATGGCTCTGGGGAAAAAGGCGCTTCCTTGAAATGAACTTCTCAGGAGTGCCACATGATGGTGCTGCCTTGAGCCCCAAGGGGGGGTTCTAAAGTTGATCCTGTGAGGAGTTCGGACAAAACTAGTTCCTGAGGATTATGAGTAGTGTATACCATAGTGGAAGTCGTGTGTGCCGCTGAGAGCCAACAGTCTACGTTTGATTTTATATCGGTAGACTGCGACCTATGGTATAACATAGTGAAAGTCGTGTGTGCCGCTGAGAGCCAACAGTCCGTGTTTGATTTTATATCGGCAGACTGCGACCTATGTAGGAGTGGAGAGGTTTCATTTCGATAGCGTAATCGAGAGGCCGCGGAGAGCCTGCAGTTACATGGACTTTTGCTGTGACAGCAACGTATCCCTGGATGTAACTGTGATCTGTTGTGCGGGATCCATGGCGTAATCGAGAGGCCACGGAGAGCCTGCAGTTACATGGACTTTTGCTGTGACAGCAACGTAACCCTGGGATGTAACTGTGACCATGGATGGGGTTGCTGATTTTCGAAGCATTCTCACCAAGATATTTTCTCTATTTTCAAAAAATGTTTGCGATATTTTTGATAAAATTATTTTCAAAATGTTTTCACTGGGTGTTGAAAATGGGTTTACCAAGTACTTATAGATTTTCAGTCCTACGCCTGATCAACGTATGACTGAATTTCTGAGAGAACAAGGATGAACTGGTTGAGGCATCGAGTTATAAAAGTATTTTTATTAAAAGCTATTTTAAATAGTATTATCTAAATTTAAAGGCATTTCTAAATTTTTAAATAAAGGTGTTGGAATTGTGAAAGATGAAATAAATCCAAACTAGAAATATGGAAGACAAAATTTGAACTCAGAAAAAAAAATTATTAAAAAAATTAATGAAGTGATTTTTGTAATTGATTTAGAAATTGGAAATAAGCTAATTGGTTAAATAATTGTTTGATTGAGTATGTTAATAAAATTTAACTTGGGTAAACAAATGGCTATAAATTAATAATGGAAATTAGTAGTGAATTAGAATTGTAAATAGAATTCAACATGGATTTGACAATGAATTGAATAAGGAAAATGCTATAAAATGCAAATAAAATAGAGTTGGATTGAAAATGTGATGGTTGACTTACAAATAAAATTCAAGGGTGATTTGAATAATATTTAATGAAATTTGTAAGTAAATTGGATGTAAGAGAAGTGATTATAATAGAAATGGTTTGAGTTGTAAAACAAAACCCAAGTGAATAGAAATAAATTGAGAATGACCTTATATTGATAAAATAAATTCGATAACGAATTAAGTAAGTAAATTTAAAATTTAAAATGGGTTAATTGAGTTAAATATTAAATGGATGAAGTCTGATTGAATAAAAAAAAAAACTAAATCAAGTTGTGATTGGAATTGGATTATCTGACTGAACTTAAATTTGGTGGTATATTAATTTGAAGTATAAATAAATTAAGTATGTGCTTGGATATTATTTTGATAAAGTGAGAAGGTGAATTTAAAATTAAAATTTAAAATTGATGGGCTAACTGAATTTAATGGAAGTTGATTAAATGAGGATCAAATGGGACTAAACTTAAGTTGATGTTGGAATAAATTAAAGTAAATTAACTTAAGTTTAAAATTTATGGAAGCTCGGCTTCGAATAAGAGTGGAAACTCATTAAATAAAGGCTTGGATTAATTTAATCCGGGAATGGCTTGAAGTATACAAGAATGGAATGTGTCGAGCTAAATAAATAGTTGGTTAATAAATTAGAAATGAAATGAAATTAAATTCAGAATGAGTTGAAATTAACTTGAAATAGCTATAAACTAAAATAGATACCCTATTAAGTGAATATCGTCAAAATTTGCATGAAATAATTATCGTTTGGCATAAAACCAAATAAATTAAATTCTATGCGATAATAAAGATTAAATAAATTTGATTCTGAATCATTTGAAGTGAATATGAGCTTGTTTGGATTACAAATCAATGGAATGTCAGAAATTGAGTTGTGAACCATTAAAACTTAAATGAAACGACGTATGAATTGGTTGAAAGGAAATTGAATTAGCTTTAAAGCATATAAATTGTTTATGGGAAGCGTTTGGTGCTTGATGTTTAGTAATGTATATGTTTAGCTATTGAAAGTAAGTAGAATGTTAATAAATTTTCTATATATGGCACTTACATATTTAAATTGAGTAAGTACAGGTACCTGAAGACCGTTTGGCTGGTTTGGATTGCGCTTATTGCCTAAATTAATAAGCTGTTTGCTTTAAATGCTAAATAAGGTACGCCTACGCAATACAAATAGGAAATATGAACTGTTTTTTCTTTTTTCGACCGTGTGGGTCGATGTATATATATTTATATCTCTTATCAAATTGCAAAAGCTCCTCCGTACAAAGGAGACTCTGTCAAAAATTTTCGAAAATTTTGGGAGTTAGAAAATTTTTGGGAAAATTTTGTTAACGACAAAACAATTTCAAAATTGAAAGTAAATGAAGCTAATATGAATCAGATATCTTTGAAAGATAAAATTTAACATTCAAAATTTATGGTAAATTGAATTTATATGAAAACGGGAAAAACAAATTTGAATAGGAAGGGATATGAAACTTTTGTAAGAAAAAGTATGTAAAGATGTGAAAGGGCTATGATTGGATACTTTGCTCAGTAGGTTATGCAGGTATTAATGGGAAAGGGATTGGATTTATTCCAAAAGATAAATTTGTATTGCCCGACAAAAAGGTATGTATTTAAATTTCTGTATGAATTGGATTGGGTTTTTGATCTAGCGACTTGGCTTTCTGTTTTCTTTTGGCATTTTGGTGCCCGTAGAGGCCTTTTGTAGTAGTACCAAGCTAGCCGCGCAAAGGAGACGAAATTCGGGGACTTTTATGTTGAATTGTGGATTTTGGGGTAATTGGGTGTTGAACCATTCTTCCTAACTAGTAATTTCGGGGACGAAATTCTTTTAAGGGGGGAGGATTGTGACGATCCGGAAATTTTAACAATTTGAATTGGAATAATTAATCGATTTTAAATATTTAAATAGTTAATTTTAACTTGAATTCCAGATATCAATATCTACTTGATAATTAAATTATTGAATTATATAGTTTAAATATTGAATCATATAAATTGAAATTGGGTAAATTGTTGAATCTGAAATCTCTAAGCCCATTAAAAATAATTTGAAAGCTTATAAAATTTATAATGGTAATACTGGAGATAATAAAATGATTGGAATTTAATTTAAAGATAATTTGTTCAGTTTTGAAATTTATTTTGTTTAATTTGAATTTAAAAATAGCCTTCCGAGGCACAGTCTCAAAATTCGACGAAACTAGTTCCATTGGATTCGTAATAGTTAGTTATTATCGGATTTCAATTTTCGTAACAATCGGAGTTGTCTTTTGACCGTGGCAGCTCAAAACGCTTAGAACTATTTTAATCGATTTAATTTAAAATTGATCGTTTTCGTCTGTAACTCGCACATAGGATCGAATTAGCTTTCGAAACACGTTCCATTGTGTTCGGGATGCGGGTAAAACCTTATAATTGCCTAGCGGTTTTCCTTAAAGGGAGTTCAAAATTTTAAATGACGATTAACATGAAGTTTGAAGTTTTATAATATAATAGAATTTCAAGTCAAATAGCAAAGATATTTTTATCAATAGTAAAGCGTACTCTAGAAGCCATTTCCAATCCTTATTTTATATCCGTCTTCTTCTATAATCCTAGAGCAGAAATCGAAATCGAAGGCTTTTTTTTAAAAAATAAATGGCCGAAGCCGACCCTACCTAAAATTCCCAGGTCATTCGTCTTCGGCTAATGGTTAAAAAAAAGGGAATATAAATGGTGGACGCGAATCGTGCAAGGGAGGAACGCGAGGGGAAGCCGCGAGCGAGCTGGTGAAAGTCACGAAGAAATCGAATTAAAGGGGGAAGGGGTATCGCTTGCGACCGAGTCGCGATTGGGCAAAATGACGAGCGGCGACTTCCATTTTCATTGATGCACCAGTACTCGTTTTCAAGACTAGACAAGGACAAGGGAGAGGCTCGCGATTAAATCGCATTTTCGTGTAGGCTAGGGTTCGGAGTGGGAATGCACAGCGAAGGAGGAGTCGCTCGATTAGTGAGGTCGCGACGATTGTAGTGGTGAGATGTGAGTTGTTGATGGTAATTTGTAGAGCAGTGCTTTCCTTTAATGCATGGTGGTCTGCTTGTGATGTTGATCGGGACAGTATGGTTTCAGGCAGTCAATATGTATTTAGTGAAGTTAAGTTCTTCGAGTCTGTGTGTTGCTGCCAGATGAAGGTGAGTAAACCTCACGTTTCTGATTTTTATTTAAAGTTAAATAGATAAACTTAAATGATTGGCTGCATGATTAAAATGGTTAGATATGCACTGATGATGATGTGATTTTGGTTATGGTTGTTTTTCGAGTCAATTGTGGTTTGACTCGAAGTATTTGGATTTTAAATTGTGTTAAACTTAAATCACAAATAAGATAATGGTTTCGTTTTAAAGTTATAAGGGTTTGATGATTGTGATCGATTTAAAATAATAGGATAATTAAAATGGATAATTAATTAATCCAATTAATTAATGGGTTGGGTTGATAAATTTAATAATTAAGGGTTTGAATTAATTATTTAAGGATTAAGATAGTTAAGGAAGTTATTTAAATGAGAAAAATCATTGGGTGGTTTGATAGGTAATTACTTAATGTAATTAATAAAATATAATTAGTTGTGAATCAAGAGATTAATTAAGAAATAATTTATTTATTAAATAAAATAAATACAAAGTTGGACAATGACAGGATGAGATTAATCAAGAGTGGTCAATATGGGTGGTTTATAAATGGTTAATTATTTAATGTAATTAAATTAGATTAGGACAATTTGGAATGTAAATGAGAAATTATTAATTGATATAATCAATGATCAATGATCAATGATGTAAATAATGGTTGATTAATTTAGATAAATTAAATAATAATAAGTGATGTATGAGAAATTAATTAATAAGGGATTAAGGATTAATGTAATTAAAAAAATACACCAATTCATGAAGTAATTAAGATCACTTAATGATCTTGATTGAGACTAATTAATATTGTGAAGTTAATTTAAGATACTTGCTTGAATTAAAAAAAATTAATCCAAGATGATTAATTAAGATGAATAATGAAGGGTCGACTAATTAATTGATTTGGAATTAATTAGTATTGAATGAAGGAACCTAAATGAATGTGGTTTGGAAATATTGAATTAAAATATTGAATTAATTTCTATGTGATTACGTATTGCTTATGGATGACTGATTGGTATTGGATGCTTTGAGATGAGTGGATATCTCTAATATGAAATGTTGTGAATTTCATTTGAATAACTTGTGTTAGGATAATATGAGTCTCGAAGAGACCGGGGTCGGGTATTTGGGGAATACCCAAAACCACTTCGAATATTTATATATCGATTTGTGAGATCAATAGGCTGGATTGAAATGATTTAAGTAAACGGGAATATTCATCTAAGTTTGGTACTTAGAAAGTATATGTGAAATAAGTGTTGTCTACAGAAAATTCCTGTGAATTGGTTAAATTGATATAAGTTACCCAGGTTTATATGAGTTGTATATTTTGATATTCCATGTTAGTTGGGATTACTCACGCTGGTTTCCAGCCTGACCCGGGTGTTACTTTGGTGTAATGCTCGGGTCAGATCGAGTATTACAGATTTTTCAGGTCGGTACGTTCTGGAGCTCAGGAGACGAGCTGGATGGCAGGAGCGTATAGGGTATTTCCCTGTATTTATATTATTATTAATCTGAGACATGATAAGTGTATATATTCAGTGACTGTATATATGTGAACTCTGATGTATATTAAATGTAATCGACAAATATATTATTCTTTTGTAAACTGTTATTATTTATTATTATATTTTATCCGCTGCGAATGTGAGATGTTTGGTGTTTCTATTCTTCTTCTTCTTCTTCTTCTTCTTCTTCTATCTCTTTCTTCTTTTTCATAACTATCTGAAATTTTCGGGTTCGAAAATTTCGGGTCGTTACATTGTCCCCTTGTCAATATACTATCATACAATTATAAGATTTATAGATCTATGAGTTCCCTAGTTTATGTATTACATCTTTGTTTTAATTTTACAAATTTTTCTTTCATATAATAATGTGCATATATATATATATATATATTATTTTTAAAACATTGAGACTATTTGTAATTAATTTAAATTAGTTTTAAATGCAAACATAAACTTATAAATACATACATACATATATACAATCATTTTAAAATAATTTATGTCTATGTTATATTATGCATTAAGCGAGGCAAGACGATAGAAGTCTCAGTTTGCTTAATATCGCTTAAGCGCCACTTGAGCATTGCCTAAGCGGTATTTATTTGCTAGCATACATTATTCATATCAATATAAATTTATGTAAAGATACTGTATTAAGTGTATCATCTGTGTATGTACAAATTGATCCTAAAAAATTGATGTTTTTTGAAGTTAACTTATAAATTCATAGTTTTAAAATATGGATTTATTTTTCGGTATTCATTAAAAGCAAGCATACTTGAGTTGTGTATAAAATATACACATTTATCAAATAAATATAATCATACCGTCATGCAAAAATCTACTCACCATCCATTGGGTCATATGATAGAAAATGATAAAATTTTGTTAGGGAATGTTAATTTTTTGGCATAACCCCATTTCGTTTTACTTTAAAAATAATATATTTTTTGCTTATTAATGCTTAGTCACTGCTTAAATTTGAGCGAAGCACAAATAAGCGCTAGTTAAGCATGTTTAAGTGCTTATTGCTTAATTCTATTTCTTTTTCTAAAAATTAAGCATTGTACATGAATTTAGAGCTTAAGCGTGCTTTTCATAACTTAGATTTAAGTATCAAATTGTATCTGACAATAAAAATATATATATGAAATATAATTATATTTCATTTATAAATATATATGTATATATATTTATAAATTGTTTTAAAGTAATATTATTTTATTAATATGTATATATATTTACAAATTGATTTTATAAAATTATACTTTATTTTATTACATACGGATTGCTGAAAGGCATTTTATTTAAATGTATTATGAATAGTTGAATATTTGTTTTAGTGTAAATTAGATAAATAAACGTAAATACATAGTTATTTTCGTTAACCATATATTATTTACAAAGTAAAAAAAATGATATTTTGAATTTCAAAATAATTGACTTTATAAAAGTGACATCTTTTCAGTTAAAACATAAACGCACACAAGTACTATGGCATGCACTTTGCATAAGAGTAAAATATTTGTGTAAAGGAACATAATTTTCATGTTCCCATATGCATCGAATATAATCCCTATATGCTATGTGCTTAAATTATCGAGGAAAATTAGTATCACAAAGAGCACATGTCAAGGTGAGAGGCAAAATTAGTTCAGAGCACCTAAAATATTTTTTCATAAGCTTTATATGTTTATGTTCTCGCCTCAGCAAATACTTTTATAGCAAATTTAATCTAAGAAATTGTAGTGCAAAAAGGTAAATGTGTACTAGTCTATGTATGCTATATAATAAGAATTTTTGATCATTTTGTTCTTAAAGGATCTGTTATCTTCGCCATTCTGGGTTGCTTCTATGTCTCTAAAAGTTTTAGTTAGAATAGAAGTGCATCTGTAGTGCAACATAATTTCGTTTATGAAATGTGTATTTTATGATTACAAGTGTCCATGCATAATGTACGCATAAATACTAATGATAATAAACACATATTTTTAGAAAATTGTTTGTTATTTACTTTGGTAGACCTATACCGAGCATGTATATATTTTGCATTCATCTATATGAGTAAGCTTCTTGACATTTGTCCTTTACGTAATGTAAATTTTATGTTCTAAATATATTTTCCGACTGTTGCTATGTGAAAAATTAAATAGCTTCACTTTATGGAACTTAGTTTTCATTTTCATCAAATTACTACTCACTAAAGCCAAGATTAATAAAATGACTAACTTGGAGAATGTTAAAAAATGCTGCATTTCCTATATTACATGCATGGAAATTATCTAATATTCAATGTAGAGTAAGGGAGTTTAGTATCATGCATCTCCATGTAAAGAAATACGCATTCGATTTTCATTTTTGTTTTTTAGAGAATAATATTGAGTATCAAATTTACACAAGTAAAATAAATTGGTCGTAATGTTCCTACCTTAACAACAATCCTTTTGTTACCAAATTCTAAAATAAACAATTAGAGTATTCATTTCATATTGCAAAAATTATCAATATGGTTGAAAAAATTAGACCCTTATAAATTCCATTAAATATCACACAAGTTATGAAGCTGTTTCTAGAATCTAAATCCATTTACATAGTGAACAAAATATATATAACTACTGAAGTAATGGTCTAAACTTATGCATTCAATTTGATGCCTTCAATATGAAATTCCATACATCCATTGTTGAGTTTTGATGATGTTCATTTTCTAGATTGGTTGATCAATGATGTTTTTGCAAACTTGGTTTCACTAGTTGATTTGAAGGTGAATTCACCTGTAAAAAACTTACCAAAGTGTGAAGAAGCAATCAAGTTGATATAAAGATACCACCAAACTAGATACAAATAAGCATTCCAGCATTAAAGCAGATAACAACCAACTTATGACTTCAAAGTTGAAGTTGAAAGAATAACGATTTGTGTAATGACCTGACTTTTCAACTCTCGAATGTCGACACTAGTACATCTATAGTATTCGTGTGCCGAACATCCAAGTGCCAGAAAGATGGATAACTAGGGAATAGTAAAAAACATAACAAGATAGAAAGAATACAATATCAGAATCTCACAATGGAACAATAATACACAATATCCAAGAAGACAGTATAAAGGATTTCTCCAAAACAGAGCAATTTCAGAGCTAAAAAACCTAAACACTACCATCAGTCTAGAATATTATAACTTCCTGTTCTCACAATGCTAATACATAAAATATAGTAGTGCAATGGAAATAGAAATAGATAGATAACAGAAGCCTCAAGCTTATCTCCTGAACTTTGAAGAATCTAAAGTAAAACCTGCTTTACTCAGCCTACTCGAATGAGTGCATCAGGAATTTAGAGAATATGAAAACCATGATTCAGACATAAGTCTGGTATGAGAAAACTCAAGATACTGTATCTTTATAGCTGTAATTTTTTAAGACTGTATGAATTATCTTAATAGTTTTTCCCTCAAAAGAACCAACCATTTATTAACTTAATATAGTGATATAATATAAAATGTTAGATTCAACTTCCACCAAGGCCGATGACTCTAGAGTGATGATTGTGGGTCCCATAAATCAAGCACGGATGATAATATAAAGTCAGGATTGAATGAAGTTGATAGATATGAAATGTAGATGTCTGAAGTATGAAATATGGTTCAATGCATAGGAGGGATCAGCATAGATTGGCTTAATTAAGAAGGATTGGCATGTTTCAAAGTACACGAGCATTCTTGTGGAGAACAATCAATATCTCAAGATCTATAAGTCCAATGCCTATGAAATTTAAGAGCAAGATATAATGACCCTAGGGAGCCTACCCTAAGGATCGCACATCAAAAGGACAAGTTTGGAGGGATCAGTATACATCCCTTAAAGGGATCAACAGAAAGCGACATGCAAGCCATGTTGAATTGAAGATTAAGCAATAACTCGAGCTCCAATGATCCAAATGACATGAAATTTGGAGGCTAAATATATTTTTGCATGAGGAAGCCACCACAGGATCGCTTCCTAAAATTTGACCAAAGAAGGGATATGTACCAATCCCTCCTCTTTGGGAATCGGTCTTAGAAATCCCCTTTAGTTAGCTTATATGGTTTAGAAGGCCCTTCAGCCAAGATTTTAGAGAGATATTTGGCCGTCTTCACCTGTAAATACTAGCTGGATGAGTCGTTCCAGGAACCTTTACGCTCCTTATTACTCGAGACTCCATTGTAATTAAGTGCTAACTTATTTCAACTGTTGAAATCAGATTCAAAAGCGATTAATAAAAGATAATCTTCAAAGTGGACGTAGGCATACAACGTCGAACTACTACAAATTTCCATGTCTTTGAAACTACTTATTCTTTATTGCTTACTCATTCATCTACTCAGTTTAATTTTGCTTTTCTTCACTTACTTCTCTACAAAATCTATTCTTAGGTGTTTGTGAACATTTTAGGTGCAAACATTTTGGTGATTTCAGTGAGAACCTTGATTCTCAGCTTATTAGGATCCCATTGTTGCTATAGGATTAGATAAATCCCCAAAGGAGATCCACATTTATCTTCAGGGAGTTGCTCATACTACTTAGATTTATGTAAGCCTAAGCGAAGCTATCGACAATGGTGAGGAATACTAGATCTATTTCTCAAAACGTGGAAGGAAATGAGAACGCTAGCATAAAGCAGTGAGGCCCAAGGAATCAACCAATGGATGTGAATACTGAACCAGTTGAAATTTAAAATCGCACTGATTCTATTACAAGAGCTAAATTTCATAAGCTAATGAGAGAGTTAATGGAAGGCTGTCGATAATCAAATCAACAGATTCATACCAATATAAACTTAATGAACCAACTCAGTCAACAACAATGAGGGAAAGCTAGGAGTGATCGCACTCCTTACTCGGCATCAGAAAGTTCTAGCTCATCAGATGAGTATCACAAGCATATGCATAATAGAACAGACGAATAATGCATAGAAACTTCGGAGCGTCAACCGATAGGCTATCGTGGTTTGCCAAGATCGATCGGTGTTGATCCCTCCTGCAAAAGAGGGAGTCAATCAATACATCATGCGAATCAAGTTGAAGCCGCTTTAGTTGGTTTGGATGCTGGAGTTCAATTAAATGTTGGCCAAATGCTTCCCCGGAATGACAATGAAGTGAATTTACAGAAAATATATATCGGGAAGATAATGAACCAAGAAGGCATTGAAAGGCCCGTAAACATCGACCAGACCATTCACGTGAGGTGAAGCATGACCACCTCTTGGCACCAACATCCAAACATCGGACTTATCGGCTATGGTCAAACAATTAGTGAGAGAGAGAGTTAAAGCTTGACCAACGATTACTGGAAAATCTCGAGAAGCCATACCCTATTTAATGATAATGTTCTACTTGTAGAGTATCCAAGGAGGTTCAACATGCCGTCGATGCCCGCCTACGATGGAAAAACCGACCCCAGGCAGCACATCATGAGATACAAATGGCCGACGGATTCCACGTGAGCGAATGATGCAACCAAGTGTTGATGCTTTCATATAACTCTCTCTGGAACACAATGATGTGGTTCACAAGGTTACCCCCATGATCAATTTCTAGAATCGATGATTTAGCAAAATGGTTTGTGGAGTAGTTCTGAATGCATGCAACTCATCCAAAGGACGGAATGTCCCTGTTCAACATGATCCAGGCTCCAGGAGAATCATTGAAAGATAATTTGGAAAGATTTCATGCAGCTGTTATGGAAATTAGTAATCCGAATGAGCATGCAATATTGATGGCCATGACTAGATGGATAGATCTAGAATCTAATTTCGATGATTGGTTAGCTAGCAAGCCACCCACAAAGTTGGAATTTTTTTATGCAAAGGCGACTCAGTATTTGAAAAAGAAGGAAGCCAAGTCTTCCAAGAAGAAGAATGTTACGGGACCGAGCGAAGAGGGAGTACATAGTATATCACAGTTAAGCAATGTGATGATAGCTTTGGAAAAGTTCAAGTGAATGTCCAAAACAAGATGAATCAATAAAAGAAAGGTGGAGATAGGGGCCGAGAATGAAAAAGGAATTCTAGAAGCGGGAAGCCTAGGAATCCGATGTATGATGCTTACATACCGTTGAGTACGTCCTTGAAGAATATATATTTGTCTACATACAATACCATGCAACACAGGAAGTCGCCTCCAAAAGAAACAACCGAGAAGCAGGAACAAACCAAAAAATGTTGCCTGTTCCATGAATGCTAATGAAGTAGGCATCTCCAGGATATTATCGAGAAGTTGATTTGAGAAATGAAGTTGTAGTAATTTGTAAATACCTATAGGATGATGGATAGGGGAAAACTGACCCAACCGAGGACAAGCACCACGCAAGGCCGAAGAGCCTGCATGGACTAGTGGAAGATTGGTAATAAATACAACAGTCGGAGGACTGCACCTGGCGAATAAGAGTTGGCATGAGATGGAGCGCTATGCTAGCGTGATTAAGCATGTGGATTTTGAGTATTGTTCAAATAAGAAGATGGAGCTTCGAAAAAACAGTAACGTACAATGGAAAATGATATCATGTTTAGAAATAAAAACGCAGACAAGGTGGAGGCTGCGACGATTGACCCAATAGTCAGTTCGGCCATGATTGACCCCGCTTTAGTCAGAAGAATATTTATTGATCGTGGATGTTCTATAAATATAACTTTTAAAAATCCTATGATTGGATGAAAATGGAAGCCAAGAACTTAAAGCCTCTAAATCCCGCACACACGGTTTTAACGATGTTGCAACTGAAGTCGTTGGTTATGTCGAATTACCTGTAGAGTTGGGAGAAGGTGATTGTAGGAGAGTGCAAATCTTGCCATTCATTATTTTATATGTGGACTCTCCTTACAAGTTTTTCTGGACCAACCGACCCTAATCGAATTTTGGGCAGCCCTTGCTCCATGGTGTTTGACTCTGAAATTTCCGACAAATAATGATGTTGGGGTTATGCATGATGATCAGGCGACTAGACGTGCCTATTTTGCAGCTGAGTTGAGGGATGCTCAAAGCAAGGGGAAAGGTAAGGGTGTGGAAAAGTCAGTCTGCATCCAAGCCGTTGAAGATTGACAACTAGCACCTGAGCCTAGGCTCGGTTGCCACAGTCGGTTCTATAGAGATATAGATCTGAGGGTGATGAAAAGGAGCCTAAAGACACCAAGGCTGCATCGGCTTAGCTGGCGACTGACATCAAGGTCAGCCACGATGATCCATCATGGGTCCTAAAGATCGGATCATAGCTCGGCTCCTTGATGATGAAAGAACTTGCTGGATTTCTCTAAGTGAATCTCGACGTGTTCACTTAGACTCACTTTGACATGTGTGGGATCTCTATTGCCATTGCGAGCCATGCATTGAATATTGACCCGAGGCATGTCCCGGTGAAGCAAAAAAGGCGCAGTATATATTCAGAGAGATCTGCTGCTCTCAAAGAGTAGGTGGATAGACTCAAAGACAACGAGTTTATTTGTAATGCCCTTCATCCTAAGTGGGTACCTAATCTTACACTTGTGAAAAAGGAAAACAAGAAATGGAGAACATGCATCAGTTACTTAGACTTGAACAAGGCACGTCCAAAAGACAGTTTTCCCTTTCCAAGGATCGACTGGCTGGTGGACTCTACCGTGGGACATGAATTGCTATCTTTCATGGATGCGTACTTGGTATGTAACCAAATCCCCATGCACATTCCCTATCAAGAGCACACCAGTTCCATTACCAATGTTGGATTATATTACTATGCAGTGATTCCATAAAGAATGTAGGAGCAACTTACCAACACTTTGTCAATAGGATGTTTAAGGATCAGATTGGAAAAACGATGGAAGTATACGTGGATGATATGCTCATTAAGTAATGACAATCGAGTGACCACGTTAGAGACCTGGTAGAAATGTTAGGCATCCTCCAATATTATAAGATGAAAATTAATCTTTTGAAGTGTTCTTCTAGCGTAACATCAGGGAAATTCTTGGGTTTTATTGTTAACCCCCTTGGAATCAAAGCTAATCCCGAGAAGATTCATGCTATCTGCGATATCCAACCATCAAAGACTATCAAACAAGTCCAGAGTATGAATGAGAAGGTTGCTGCCTTAAGTCGATTCATTTCTAGAGCTACCGATAAATGCATTCCTTTCTTTGACTTGATTAGAAAAGGAAAAGGAAACTTCGAATGGACGCAGGATTGTAAAGCCTTGGTGAATCACTTAGAGAGGCCTCCCATCTTGTAGAAGCCAGTGGATCATGAAGATTTATACATCTATTTGGCCGTGTCGGTGCATGCTACAAGTACTGCATTACTTCATAAAGAGAATCAAATCCAGAAACCAGTTTATTACAATAGCAAGCGATTGAAGGGAGCTGAAAGGAACCACCCAAAAATAGGGAACCTGGAATACTGCTTATTGATTGCATCATGAAAGCCCTTTCCATACTTCCAGGCACATCTGATCAATGTTTACACCAACCAGCTATTACGACAGGTCCAGCAGCGACCTGAGATGTCTAGAAGGTTACTCATGTGGAATGTCGAGCTTACTAAATTTAATATCACTTATCTCCCTTGAAGGGCTATCTAGGGGCAAGCACTGGAAGATTTTATAGTAGGATTTACTACGCAGGATGATTCCCTCGAGAGCAGCGAAATCCTTACCATATGGTGGAAATTGTATACTGATGGAGCGTCCAATGATCATTGTTTTGGAGCTAGAATTGTGCTTGTAACTCCCAAAGATCGGTCGATCTTTTATGCTTTAAAGCTTGATTTCCTCGCGGCAGAAAACGAAGCTGAGTACAAGGCTCTGATTACATGAGTTAAACTCGCCAGAGAACTAGGAATAAAGTCTCTTGAAATATTTTGCGATTCACAATTGGTAGTATAACAAGTTAAAGGAGATTACCAAGCTAAGGGACAACAACTTGCTGCATACCTTACCCAAGTCCAAGAGTTGATGACTGGATTTGAGTACTATAATGTTATGCATATTCCATAGGATCAAAATGGAGATGATTCATTGGAAATGTTTGCTAGCACTAGAAACGCACAACAAATGGGTTTGGTTTCGGTCGAAGTATTAAATGCCCCGAGTACAAACTTGATATAAATCGACCGAGTACTAGAGACGGAGCCTAAGAGGGAATCGAGGATGACTCTGATTAAAAAATATTTGCTATAAGGAGTCCTACTTGAACAAAGAAATGAAAAGTGACAAATCCTTTAAAGCTTCACGATATATTATATAAGAAGGAGTTATGTACAAAAAGGGTTTTTCTGTTCCCCTACTCTGGTTTATCACTTATGATGAGATAAAATGGGTCCTAATGGAAGTTCATAAAGGGGAATGTGGTGATCATATTGGAGGGCAAACTCTAGCAAAGAAAATACTCCGTTACGGGCTTATTGAGCAACCATCAATCGAGATGCTACTAACTATTTAAGGCAATGTGATAAGTGCTAGATATATGCAAAAGTTCCAAGAGCTCTGCCGACGAAAATCATGCAAATAGTTCGCCCTTGACCGTTTTCCATGTGGGGTATAGATATTATCGGTTCCTTATCGATCTCTAAGGGGTGCAAAGTACACCATCGTAGCAGTTGATTACTTTACGAAATAAGCCGAAGCGGAACCTTTAGCCATAATCACAACCAAGAAAATAATCAAATTCATTGTCTAAAAAATAATCTGTCGTTTCGGTCTTCCACAAACAATTATAATAGATAATATGACTCAATTCGATGGTACTGAATTCAAAGACTTCTGTCGGAGGTATCATATTAAAAAGAGGTTTGCAACTCGCTCTCCTCAAGCGAATAGGCAAGTTGACGCTGTGAACAAAATTATAAAGTCCATTATGAAGAAGCATTTGGAAAAGGCTAGAGGCAAGTGGGTGGATGAACTCCCGACAGCACTACGGGCTTACAGGACTACCCACAAGTCCATGACTGGCCATACTCCTTCGCCTTTGCTTATGTTATGAAGCTGTCATTCCTGTTGAGCTCAAAGTTCCTTCTCATCAAGTGACTCACTATGTTCCCAAAATGAATACATATCTCCTCTTGGAATCTTTAGACTTTATAGATAAGAAGCACAGGGAAGTCGATTTAAGGGCAGTTACGCACTGACACTGAGTCGCTCGATACTACAACAATAAAGTCTGACCTAGAACCTTTGAAATCGGAAATATTATCTTGAAATGGATTTTTCCTGGCTCATTGTTGTTGAATCCAATCTGGGAAGGACCGTATGTCATAGAGCAAAGGATTGAAGATAGAACTTTCAAGCTAGCGACTGTTGATGGCATCATACTCCCAAGGGCGTGGAATAGCAAGCATTTATGATGCTATTTCACTTAGTTGATTTCTTTTTCATTCACTTGTATTTGCTTTTAGAATTTGCTTTAGCATTTGGCTTTCCAAATATGTAATAATACAGATTATGTCATTCCTTTCCATTTAGCAAATAAAGTTTTGAACTTTGTTTATATTTATGTTCGTTGTAGCATTATGTATTAGTTACATTACAAAATTATTTGATGTCGATATATCCGAACAGGTTCCCAGAGTTTGGAATTAATCAATTACGCTAGTTCCCAATGGAATTAAACAAGATGAGCTAGTCCAACCATTCATTTGATAACTCTTTTTCATAATCCAATGGATGGGATACATAATAAGGAATGGATGTGACTCGACCATTTGATGATCGAATAAATCTTGCCGAACGATAGCAGTGAAATAAAATAAGAGCGATTATGACACGACCACTTGCTCGCTAAATCAAACCCCAGACCTTGGGGAGCAAATCAATCAATTAAGGAAAGTATGATCCGACTACTCTTTGAAATAACTCTAAGTCCCCAAAGTGCGGAATGGAGCATAAACATAAATTGGGTGTGAATCGGCCACCCTTGAAATAACTCCAAGTCGCCGGAGTGCGAACTAGAGTACAAACATAAATCAACCACCATTAACCAACTCTTATCCCTTGAGAGTGGATACGAGTATAGACAAATAGATGAGTGCGGTTCCACTACCCACTATTCTATAACTCACCCTGAAGCCGACAGGAGGTGTATAAACTCGCTAAGGATGGAGTTCGACCACCCACTATCTAACCCCCCTAACCTGAAACTGGGGCAGGATTATAATTACTTAAATAGCTGAATTCGACGGTGTAATACTAAGGATCGAGCCTAGTGTTTGATGCGATAAGGCCAGGACCATATGGGGACCTTAGGATAGAGTTAGTGGATTATTATCAGAATTAATGAACATTGAATTACAAGTACATTGAATGGAAAGTAATCGTTCAACTACTTAAATAATAGTTCATTGAGAGCTCAACAGAAAACAAAAACTTTTATTCACATGACAAGCTTCAAAATTGTGGTACAAGTTTATTCAAAAAATTGGGAGTCATACCTGTACAACCATGACTAAAAAAAATAGCTATGCAAAATATGTACACACCGAGCCAAAGCGACGACTATTTCTTTTTTCTTCTCTCCTTTTTGGATTTCTCGAGAGTGACGCTACCTGAACTTCCACCTTTTCTCTTCCTTGGTACTTTACATCCCTTGGCGGGAGAGTATTTCAAAACTTAGAGGGAGTTCTCTAGAGATTGACCCACCGGGCGGAATGACTTGTACCGGGACAAGATTTGGATCATCAATGTCTACCTCGTGGGGCTCAGCTTTGGCCTTTATCTTAAGTAGCTCCTCCTTCTCAATGCACTCCTTCAAGATAACTCATTAGTGCGTTCTGAGGTGCCAGTAATCACAACATCATCAGATTCATCCATTGGAAGCGGATCTTCAGCTTTATCATCGTCGAGTGCTCCGATGATGAGCATCGAGCCTTGAAACATCAGTGGCCGCTGGAATCTCTATTGATATCGCTTGATGCTCCATGGCAGCATCACTTTTGGGAGTTCGGCCAGGACCTGGAAGACCTGAGGATTTGTCAAAACAAGGAGATAAGCCTAAAACCATCAGGCATGAAGAACGGAACCTCTCGTAAAGAGGAAAGTAAAGTGGAATACCTATTTGCTGCTGGCTCTCGGTTGTCGCTGGAGTGCCCCCTTCCAGAATAGGGGTCAACACTTCAGATTGGTAACAGGGTTTATCCAGATCATAGCTCAAATCTTTCACCAATCCAAAACCAACGCTCCAACGCTTGGAAAGAAGATGGGCACTTAGGATCAGAATCTAAGGATTCAACAATATCTTTCCTTTATCGATAGGAGCTAAAATGTCGAAATAAAGGAGTCTCGCTGTGGCAAGGTCTATGGGTTCATTTCCGCAAAGGATCTGCTACACCAATTTCTCTTCATCTGACTCAGCTTCACCTCGACAATATACTCTCAGGCTTCGGTGAGTGACTCAAGATAACCATAGCCAAGAAAGCTCAGGTTATGGTGGATAAGGACTTTAGCATTGTATTTGATGATCAAAGGATCAAACATGTCCTAGATCTCATTTCGACCAGACTCTTTAGCATCCTCTATCTGGGTTTCAATTTGTTCTATCATCTCCTTGCGACCTGCCTCTCCTGCCTCTTCTTTAAGGGCTTCTACTTTAGAAAGTTGCTCGTCGAGTTTGATTTTCTGGCTCCTGGCTTCAACAGCCTCTTTGTAGTATCTCTGTAATTCTTCTTGGGCCTCGATCTTTTCTTCCCTTTCTTTCCTAGAAAGCTCTTTAAGATCCTCAATGCTGTGGGCTAAGATATCTTTCGCATTTTGCAAGTAATCATTTTCCAAAGCGAGTGCGCCGCTACGATTATGGACAGCATCAAGTTCCTTCTTATGGGCAACTTCCAAGCGACTCACTGCCTTAGCCGTTTCCCTGGCTCTCTTTTTTGCCTCGGTCAGTTTTGTTGTCAACTCCGATATCTCATTATCTTGGTGCTTGATTATATCTTTGTCGTGGATCGCCTCTAGCATGAGACAATCTATTTAATGTTGTTGCTTGATTGACACCTAGGATATTTTTTCCGCTAAGTGCTGGAATGACTCATGTTGCGTGAAAATGTCATTAACACATATGAGAGAGATTTCTTGGTGCCCCATGATCATATGAATTGTGGGAAGGAACTTAAACCCGTTAAAATAGATTTTTAGAATGTGGCCTTAAATTCAGCCAATTTCTCTATCGTGGAAGTATCAGGAGCAACTGTCGGGAAAGATGGATCGGAACTGGCAATTGGACGCTTATTCAAACTACGGTCACGAGATTGCTTGGAGCTGGAAGAAATAGAGTAATGCCAATATGATACATTAATTTGGGGTCCACGGAAGGAAGTCTGATCCCCACTATAAACAGGAAGATTAGATCGATCTTCTTGGTGACTATGATCAGGACTTATGCTTGGAAGAAGAAGATTACCTTGAACGATAACATTTTTCCTGGCCGTTGTCTCTTTCCTTACGCCTGCCTGATTTTGAGCCCTGGCTAGATCCATAATGTGTCGAAGAGCCCCTTAGTCGATCAAAAGCTCGAGACTGAGTCATTGCATTTGCAAAGACCAAACAGAAATGTATAAGTAACCATTATATAAAAGATAGATGAAGAGTGTGTAGTGCAGTGCATGTGATTGTAAATGTCCTAGTGCCCCCGATAGAGCAATAGATGTAGCCTTGTTTATAGGCGTTTTCTTTCCTTTGTCAGTAACAAGAATGCGATCGCCACTCCTGGCAAGAGAATTAAGCCCCTCAATATTGATGTTTGGGAAGTTGTAAGTTATAATGTCATTAGAGATCTGGAGATTTGAAAATCATTTCATTGAACTTTCTAAGTGTTGGGAGGATGACTCTTCGTCAATAGAAGTGATAAAAAAATATGGATTCTTAGCAGATAATCTTCTCCCAAATTTATATACCAGTTTCTTCCTCCTCTTAGTTAGCATTTAGGATTGCGTGCCTTGTGACAGTCCGACCACAGGCGCCCTACCTAGGTCTGCATCAGTGTCACCGGGCTCATGGTTTGAGCACCCTTAATTTTGCATTCTTCAATGTCATCTTGAGTCCCCTTGACCGGGGGCATGATAGGATTGTTGATATCCCCTTCATGCTCTACAACATTTCTCAGTAATGCAGCACTTCCAAGGAGCCCAATGCTTTGACCCTGTTCCAACAGCCTCGATAGAGATAGTAACCCATCATTTACGAGAAGTCTAATGTCCCTATCTTCGATATGGGTAGCACGAATTATGAAGGCCTTTCTTGAAAAACTATTTCCCTTAGGACGTAGGCAGACACTTGTAGTTATTTAGGATGTTAGTTGATTCAAATGTATGACTTGGATTAATGGATTTAAGAGCGATGCGAAGACAACACTAACGTCCTTTCAACCATCTCCTTGCGAAACCAGGCGAATACCGAACATAGAACCACTCACGTTTGAAAAGAGAAAGTTCATTCTAAGCACCCATTAAGATTTTGGAAGTTGGGTGAAGGTTCAAGGAATACATAGGAAGGACTTCCTAACCGTTATTTAAAGTGATAAATGAACCTTATGTCCTTGGGATTTGGCGAGCGAAACAGTATGATCATGAACAGTAGAAAAGTTCCATGAAGGAAAGGGTAGCTATTGGGTGAAGTTGAGTGGGAGCTATTCCAAGGTATCTTAATATTCCTTGAATAAAAGATTTGGAGGTCGGCACGCATCCGGCCTAGCACATGAATTTTTTGCATGCTATATACCTCTCTGGAGGCAAGTGAGCCCTGTCATTTATCGAAGGAGTAGGGACGTCTACGAATGGAATTCCATGTATGGAACATAGCCTACGAAGTGTAGCCTCACTAGTACAGGAGGCTTAAGAATCTATCGGGTCATCTAAGAGATTGCTACCTTCTACTGCATTGGGCGTAGGACTTACATCCTCCATCGGTAGGACGGGAACATCTGAAAAAAGGCCGATTGACGGGCCAGAAACTTCCATTTGTTCAGTTTGATGACCAGGAGAAAGCTTGCTAGATATAATCCCCGAACTTGACTTTGCGTTAGGATTGCTATACTACAAATCTAGTTCGAATGATTTTGCAGATAAATGCTTTGAGCATCTGAAGTCTATGTTAACTATATTCAATAGAAAATCGAGATTAGAAAAATTACCTGTTCCCACTGTGCTAAGTGTGAGCTAGTGCGGTATAGTGTACAACATAAGTAAACAAATTAAATAAGAAGATAAGTTAAATGTCGAGACTCTAGATTCGTCATCGCCGACCGTCTCAACAGGCGAAGAGATTGATTGGTTATGAAAGCTTTGGGATCGACTATCGGCATATCAAAGTGTGAAATCTGTAATTCAAGTCCGTATGCTAAGTTTAAGTTCATGTTGAAAGTTCTAGGGATTTGATTATTCAATCTCAAGTTCAATAGTGAATATGCAAGTTTTATTATTCATCGTCATCATATGTTCGAATTCGTTGATGTGGATTGATAGTGATTACTTAAACAGGTAAGTTTGGATTAGGTTTCAAGTTCAAAGAATATGTTTTCCTAATAGCCGATCCCTATAGACCGAACCCTCTATGCCGAACCCTACATGTTGATCCACATTTTCCGATCCCTGTCCAATGCAGTGCAACCAATCCCCCTCCTCCAACAAATCCTACCAATCCCTCTCCTTAAACAGTACGGCCGACCCTCCTCTCCTAAAAAAGGATACCGATCCCTTTACTTGAGCAAAAGCTTGCTGTTCCCTAATCCCACCAAGCTGATCCATTACACTAACCACTCTACTTAGATGAAGCCAACTGATCCCTCTACTTCACTATCCTCTCGTCAAGCCTGTACATCGATCCCTTTCCTAAGTCATCAAACGAGGGATCGGTCTATATGCAAACCCATAATATCGATCCCTCTTCCACTCCCTCTTTTTTTCGTCCCTCGTTATTCTGTCGAACCCTACTCCTTTCCATACCTCATCTTCCCTAACCAACCTATGCCTTTAGTCACCCACTATGTCACGCATCAAACTATCGTCGATGAACTAGAATCCATTGCATTGTCTTAAAATCAAAAGCAAAATGGGAAGATTACCTAAGTTAATCGAAGGCAAACTTTGAAAAGGAAAAAGGATTGGGCTGTGATTTGATTGGAAGGTGGAATGATGATCTAAAATTGAGTAGGAAGATGGATTTATTGGTTAGAGCGATAGTTGAGTGGAAGGGAAGGGATCGGGTTTCTTTTAAAGTAAGGGAGAGTTTGGTCATGGGAGAGTAGATTAAAGGCAAAGGAATGAAAGAAAAATAGAAGGATGGAATTACAGTTGGTTTATATAAGGAAGCAGGTGATCGGCTGTATGTTGGGCATAACATGGAAAGGGATCAGTTAAAAGCATACCGATCCTTACTAGCATGCACATAAAAAGGGGATCGACTAAATGTATGCCGATCCCTACAAATGCTTCTTAAGAAAAAGGAAAAAAAAGGGAAAATAAAGAGTGAGGGATCGGCCATGAACATGCACGCAAATGAATATAAGTATAAAAATTGTAAAAACCATGTACCTACAAAATGTAATGAAAATTGGTGATGACCCATGAACGTATAAGTACGTTCAGGAGCCAATGACAAGAACGTGTATATGAACGTGCACATGTATAACCTAAAAATTTCAATTTTTGGAATCGATAAGAATTGAAATCAAAGCTGAAGCCTTCAAGTTCGAAGCTAGACCAAATAACCAAAGCTTGTTAGTCAAGTAGGGCAGGGGTTACATGCATCAACTAATGGAGTATAGCCCTGGATTTATGTTATAGGAAAATCGACCAAGCGTCATGACGATCAATAAGAAATTCAACGCCATGGAAAAATAATTCGACAAAGGGATAGAACCTATTCCGAAAGCTGGATGGATTTCTTTTCGATGACTCTAACCTACTTCGATTCAAAGCATGTCATGTTCATCATAAGACATACTTTGTGGCGCAAGAGTTATCCGACATTCTAGTCCGGCTATATTAAACCGATTGCACGAGTTAGATTCAACTGCCATCATGACCGATGACTCCAGAGTTACGATTGTGAAGCCCAGAAATCAAGCACATATATGATATGAAGCTACGATTGAATGGAGTTGATAGTTGTGCAACGTAGAATGTTTGACATATGAAATATGGTTCAACGCATAGGAGAGATCAGCATAGATTGGTTCTAACAAGTGGGATCGACATGTTTCAAAGTACAAGAGTACTCTTATGGAAAACAACCAATATATCAAGATCTATAAGTCTAATGCCTATGGGATTTCAAGAATAAGATATAAGGACCCTAGTGAGCCTACTCTAGGGTTCGCACGTCAAAAGGACAAGTTTAGAGGGATCGATGTACATACCTTGGTAGGGATCAGCAGAAAGCAACATGCAAGCCATGTTGAATCAAAGATCAAGCAATAACTTGAGCTCCAATAGTCCAAATGACATGAAATTTGGAGGCCAAATATATTTATTCATGAGGAAGCCACCATAGAGACCGCTCCCCAAAATTCGACTAAAGAAGGGATCAGTACGATCCTTCCTCTCAGGGAATTGCGCGTAGCGATCCCTTTAGTGGGCCTATATGGTTTAGAAGGTCCTTCAATCGAGATTTCAGAGAGATATTTGGCCATCTTCATCTATTAATACTGACTGGATGGGTCATTCTAGGGATCTTTATGCTCCCTGTTACTTGAGACTCCATCGTAATCAAGTGCTAACATATTTCTACTATTGTAATCAGATTCAGAAGTGATTAATAAAAGATAATCTTCAAACTGGACGTAGGCATATAACGTCGAACCACTATAAATTTCCGTCTCTTTGATTACTGCTTATTCTATGTTGCTTACTTATTCATCTACTCAGTTTAATTTTACCTTTCTCCACTTACTTCTCTGCAAAAACTATTCTAAGATGTATGTGAGCATTTTGGATGCAACACATATATCCATATAATTGTAATTTTTAAGAACGTATGAATCATCGTAATAGTTTCCCCCTTAAAAGAAACCAACCTTTTATCAACTTAATATAGTGATATAATAGATATTGTCTAAAATGTAGACTATAAATCAGAAAATAGCTATGTTGCTTGCATCTCACAATGTAACAATATTATAAGTACATCAAAAACCATAGATGTATGTTTGAGTATGGATTTTCCGTAAAGACATCCCTCGATAAACCAAGGCCAACCTCCTAACAAGTATCAAAAAGTACCTTCGAGCGTCGTATCTTTCTAGATAAAATGTAATATCAAGGTAAACATAACTCACTCACACCCTAACATGTGGAACCAAATATCATCAACTCATGGTACCAACATAGATAAGCATTCCCTTAGACATGAAGTCGATGTACCCTGTCGTGGGTTAGTTAAATCCTAGGTTGTGTGTCCTGCTGTATTTTATGTCATTTGCGAAGTCAAGTACGACATCTCTCACACAAGTCTTCTTCACTTGAATAGAACATGAATCCTTTACATAGATTTCAGTATAAGTCAGCTGACGAATGCTAACGCTGACTCACCTTGGACTTAAACTTAGAATAGACAGTTTAACTCTATAGCATTAGTTTGAAATGTTAACGTCGACCTCTCCTTTGAACTTAACGTTAGGGTAGCAGTTCAACTCTATGACATTCCACTAACAACCGTTTCCAAAACTTGGCTCATAGTTTTAAAGTGGTATTGGTAAGTAAAACACTTACCGATCCCAAACGCTTAAAGACTAAATCGACGAATTTTTGATAAACTCAATTATAGATCAACCTATGATCAATCGAACCCAATGTGCCTTGTCGCAAAGCTTTGAACAAGTCATGCAAAGTTATACACGTCCATATCCATCAATTACATATGCCATTTGCTTTCCAAAGTAAGAATCAACAAGAAAATATAATCGATATAAAACCAAGCACAATAATATAGTTTATACAACATTGTATACACTTCAAATTCATTCAAATGGGGAGTTAGCTAACACTTCAACAATCAAATAGTAAAGGTCAAGCTTCCACTTTCCACCTCAACTTTGCAAATGCCAAACTTCTTATCCCAGACTCCTTGCTAGCTCATAATCAAGGCTCAAAAGCCCTTAAAATGATCATGGCCTAATGATGATGTAACGGTCTAACTTTTTTTTTACTAATAAGGTGACACTTAATACATTCTCGGTATTCATGTGTCGGTCATTTAGTCGTTCGAAAGACAGGTCATTAGGGGTGAAAGAAAGAAAAGGCAGAAAAGAATCTCACAATGCAATGAATAATCTATAATATAAAATTATTTTATACATGGGAAAGTTTATACATACAATTAGAGTAAACTATCCTAATTCAGCTTGGATAGTTATAATATTCTATCGTTACAAATACAACAAACAATGCAGTGGAAATATTAAGAAATATACAAAAGTTACATCTTAGACACCCAGCTCGTCTTCTAAGCTCCAAAGCATCCAAAGCTAATCTGGAGAAATATGCTCGGCTTGACCCGAGCATTATAAGTAAACAATTCCCGGACCAGTCTAGTTAGACCAATGTGAGAAACTCAAATCACAAGGAATTTCATTATATCTTATAAAACTCTTTAAAGATAAAGGTATCTCGTAAGACCACATCATATATAAACACGGACAAGTTTTTAACTTACCGTAACCAAACACTTCAATAGGAAATCTAGTGGTGTTATAATAATGTCTAGGGTTGAAAATAAATATATAAAATAGCTGAAATGCTTGCATCTCATGTTTCAACATAGTTGGGCACATCTAAGTCCGTACGGCGTTTATTGGAGAATGGGTTTCATATAATGACAAGGTAAGGGACTACCTTCCAAATGGTACACCTCTAGATAAAATGTACCGAGGTCGAACCTATCAACCACCACCAACATAGGACCGGCCTACCACTTACTAGATAGTAACAAATATATCATCACCCAGGTTGCTTTCCAACTTTTTGCTTGAGAGCTCTCATGCACAACGAAATCCATAATAGCGATCTAGAAAGGTGATGATCATAACCTAATGGAAGTGACTCACATATCCTTACTGCATCTTCCTTATTTTAGTCATTCCCAGCTAATGAGGTTTGTGCTAGGTTTTACCTCTAGATAACACGCCCACTTAGAATGTTGACACTGCCTTCCAGGTAGAAATGCAGTACCAGCATTCACCCATACAAGTTTGTTCTAGGACTTAATAAAACCGAATGCACTACTTCTACTACATCCATTTGGGAATCACCCTCCGGGTTAGTAGTAAGTAGCCCTTGCACTTCAAAAACTCCATCTTCGATTCCATACTCTTCAAGGTGTCTTTTATTTAAAATGCTTGAGTTCGATCGAAGTGGTTTTTGGATAATTTTATACTTATCTGATCCCAGTCTCTTCGAAATAATATTCAATAATTTTGGTAAACTCAACCCCGGTTTGTTCGGAAATAAAAAGACATTGGATAAGAGCGGAAATCTCCACTGAACCATTGAATGAACGGATTTTCTTATCATTCGTCTCAGGAAAACAAAATGAGATTGTATGCACAGTACAGTATCATTAGAGATGACTGTGCCATATAACTCACATGTTTCTCCTAGATATTTCCAAAGATACGTTTTAATCCAGATTTGATAGTCGGTTATTTAATTATCAAATAACAATAATCAAACAATAAAGATTTAATTATATGTGGGATCTATTAAGCATCCATTTAATTTATCTTTTCATAATCAAATCACTTTCACATCTTTGATTTAAAATACCTTTACAATGTTATTATTTACAAACCTCTTATATTCCTTTAATTTTTGGTAAAAATTCATGTACCTACCTCAATAATATAAGTATATTACCAAAACATTATACCTTTTAATACTTAGAAAACATTTCCATATACTTATCTCATTGGTATAAGTATATTTACAAAACTTAGGAAGATTTCCTATTTCAATATTCATTTATAAAAATCCCTTATGAAACTAGAAAGTGATTTAATAAACTCCTTTAGAAAATATCATTTGTAAATCTCTTTCTAATAAATGCTTTTTATAAAGTATAATCCTTTTATAAAACAATTTATCCTTTTTGGCACCCTTACTCAATTAAATAATTTCCTTTAGACATCGTAATAATTATTTATACATTGTTAATAAAATAATTAAGTAATTTTAAACATACTTAACAATAGAGTTACCAACTTATTTTAAAACATTTCTAATAAAATAATTAATTAACTAACTTTGAAACATTTATTATAATTTATATAAACATTTAACCTCATATTGTTAGTAAAGTCAGAGTTAATTTAAAACTAAAATTTATATATTTAGAAAGAGGCTTGGTGACCATAATGTTACTAAATCAAATTACCATTTTATTTCATAATGACATTTAAGTCACTACACAACTATTTACATAAACAATAGATAAGTAAATAAAATCCATAACCCAAAATTAAGGGATAACATATCAATATAACCCAACCGATAGATACATGTCAAACTAACATGATAGTAGGATGATTATTATCCTGCTAAATAAATGTCCAAATAATCTACATAATTAAGTTAAAGCAGAACGAGAATTTATTTTGCTAAAATACGTCTGAATAATTTACTTAATTAAGGTATAATGGAATAGAGATTTATTTTTCTAACAAATGTTAAATTTTAGTATAACTTATTCACATTTGTATCGTTACTTAATGGTATTGACAATAGAATCCCATGTGTTCAAAACTATTCTTTGTAAAAGAAGTTAACTTTAAACAAACTGATCCTTGGAAATCAAAGTAATTAAAAACTTAAACCACTTTTTAAATAATTAATTACAAGTTAAATCCTTTTATTAGATCATAACTAAATATTAATTAAGTCTTAACTTAACTTAATTATTAATTAAGTCTTAACTTAACTTAATTATTAATTAAGTCTTAACTTAACTTAATTATTAATTAAGAAATAATTAAAACTTTAAAAATAATTTATTTATAAATTAATACCTTAATTAATTTATAATTAAAAATAATTAAACACTTTCTTAATAATAAATTAATAATTGACCCTATACTTAGTTAATAATTAATAAAAAGTAAACCACATGCTTAATTAAAAATTAATCTTACTAAATCAATAATTAATTAACCTCCACTTAATTACAATTAATAAACCTTATTTAATACTTAATTAATTTTTGATTACCAAACTTAATTAAGATAAATAAATAAATAAATCCTTAATTAACTTCTTAATCATTATCATTAAGTTTTATAAAACGCTTTCAAAGTGTTTTAAGTATAAGAAATTAATTTGCAAAAAGTGGACTTTTAGCAGAACTACATCCATAACGACTATCGCTACGGATACTGTAACAAGAAAATGTTTCTTAGCTTTCTCTTTTGAAAACTTAACATTTGAAAGCTTACTAACTTTTCCAAAACATAAGTATGTTTTTATTAAAAGTAAAACAAAGTTTAGAACTTGAAAACGATTTAACATATGCATGTTTTTGAAAACAATTTAACATAACTTCCACAGGGAAT
This sequence comes from Allium cepa, assembly GCA_030765085.1. Taxonomy (NCBI): domain Eukaryota; kingdom Viridiplantae; phylum Streptophyta; class Magnoliopsida; order Asparagales; family Amaryllidaceae; genus Allium; species Allium cepa. Next base: position 103,948,357 of record CM060940.1, read on the forward strand.
CCAAGTCGCCAATACCATACAACATGCTAACTTCCTTAACATATCATCACATATTCATGTCTATAACATACAATAACATATCACAACCACAAACTTAACCAAAGCTCACAACTTTACCACAAACCTAGCAAAGGTCTAAACTTACATCAATCGCAACACCTTTTAACTTCATTATCAAGTCTAAGTCTCATTAACACACAAATACAAACATATTCACATCCAAATAACATGACAAGTCAATACTCAAGCATTTGTAAATACAAATACAGGTATGAGATAAAGGTGTAAATGTTTTCCAAAAAGAGTGAGTTTATACTCACCACGAGTAACCAAAACAAAGCAACTTGGACTAAAGCTTTGGAAAACACCTAGATATTTATTTCTTTTCGTAAAGATTAGATTTTTAACCTAAATAAGATGCAAGAGTGGGCTTGACCATGATGTTCTTGGCCAGGCCAAAGGTAAACAAGGGTGGACATGGGGTTATTTAGCTAAGAGGGGTGTAAAGGAAGAGGAAAGAAGGTATAAATCTATTTTATGAGTTTAAAACGAAAAAAGATGGTTTTGAACCTAGGAAAATTGATGGAAGCCATTAAAGAGATTTTATACATACAAAGAAGAAGATAATATTTTGAAATTTTTTGAGAAATGAAAATGGAGGGGGAGAGTGAAGACGGAATTTGTTTTTATAGAAATGAACTTACTGAAACTACCTTAATGCCCCCCAAGTACCATCGCCCCCACCTCGATTGATGCCACATCACCCATCCACCCTATCCACCATGATTCTACATGCAACATACAAGGGTGAACCCTTTTACCCACCATGCAAAGCCCTCCTCTTGTACTTAGGATGTGAAAGAGAGTGACATTTCATAATTTCTCCTTTTTTATTTAAATTTAAAACTTAAAATTTGTGACATCATTCATTTCACTTAAGCAAACAAATGTTTACCCTTTTACATACTTAATTAAATTCTTATTAATTTTATAAGTGTGTGTTTAAATATATTAAGGTGTTTTACAACCTTTTTAACAACTTTTTAATGTCGAAAAATCAAAAATTTTGAAAAAGTTTTCCAGTCACATTTTCTAATTTCCTTTTAACTTAATATTTTTGTAAACATCTTGAAAATAATTTCACCACTACTAGTATTTAAATAAAAGAGGATTATTTGAGCATATAAAAATTATTAATTGCATATTTAATTTAAATTAATTATTCATACATCAAAGCGATAAAATTCTGAGTCGTATATACTTCCCATTTTTAGAAGAATTCCGTCCCCGAAATTTCTCCACATGAATATCTAATATTATTCATATGTCCATATGATGTTCATAGGTGACCTATATGTAAAATCAGATTCGATCTCTACTGCAATACATAACTTCATATCCGAACTAGTATCGCTCATCTGATTCCCTAGTGCAGACTCCGATCCGGACCCATAATTAGGGACCTCTGTTTTCCTTACATAGCCATTTATTATTATAGTAAACTTTGGTTCCCAATCAAGAACCCTCACCGAGTGTTCATCATATAGGAGTGAGTAATAGATCCTTATTTGGAATGGTGTGAAATATCTCAAAGTCATGTGCTCCAATATTAGATCAAACTGTGTGAAAACAAGAAATGATCTATGTCCAACTTAAGCACTTATATTATTGGTTCTCATAATTCTAATTCTATTATGCTAAGATTATCTATGAAAACATTTCATGAAAATAAACTTAGATTTGACTTGTATAATACTCTACTATATCCTAAGAATATATTCCACTATCTGATTCAACTTCTCCATTTTGAAATTTATCTTCCTTAAGAAGACTCAAGATCCTACTACCAGGTTTTTTTACAATATTCTTTTGAAATGATGTTATATATTTATTCATAGAATATACATATATGTATATGCATATATATATAGCCCGAGTAACCCCAAAATGATACTAAGGAAATGGGTACTACCACATAGTATCATATATTCCCTTACAAAGAAGAAATACTTAAGAGAAGTGCTTACCATCGGAACACATCTTTCCCATTTTTAGTTATTTTTGGGTCACCTGAACTTGTTAACATAAAAACACACCTCCTGTTTCAAAATCCCCTTTCTGAAATAATAATTGACATATGTCCAGACAAATAGTTTTTTTTAAACAAAATCAATTGCCAACCTACTTTAGGTTCGTTCGGATTTGAACTTGTTTTGATCGTACAATAATAAAGAGAATAATTTACCAAGTGCACTACACCATTTGCCTAAGCAAACATCCGATCGCCACTTAGAATATTATTTCAATTATCACAAAATAAATCAAGATTCGTTTTCCGAACCGATCCAAAGAAAATGTATCTACATAAATATTTTATACTTAAACCAAAATACTTTCAAATAATACTATTATTACTTTCCAAAACCTTGAAAAATCACGTTCCAAAAGCAACGGAATTTCAGTCCTTAAGTTTCCTACTTAAATCTTTTTATTTAAAAGACCCATTCTTATATATCTAGTTTATAAAATCATTCCTAAATATTCTAACTTCCTATTAATAAATATATTTTATTAAATCAAATTTTAACCCAATATTGACACCGAATGCCTTGTAGTCAAATTGTGAAACTTAATTCATAAGGTGTTCGTTACAACATTTCACCCAATTTCCATTTATCCAACCCATATTTTAAAGAGGAAAAATTTCTTATAAAACACTCGATAATAGTCCATGCTCAAATAGACGAGCATAACTAAACAAATCCTAATGATAATAATTGAATTATTATCATTTTCTAACAAATAAGCACATCAAAAATACTATACTATTTTTGAAAATCGTTCTTGTATATATAAAATATATTCTTAGGTAAAATTATTTCATTTACCCAATTTAAAACAAAACCATGTTGATTGGCCTTGTTCAAGTGTTTAGGATTCCCTCTCGATAACGTTGATCAGGCACATCGACCAGATTTCATATACCACTATACCGATCGAACAACACAATGTAAAACATTTTTATATCACTAATAAATACGCTCTCTTATATATACACTCAAACTCATTCTATGGTGTCACTTACCCTGTATCTAATGAGTTTACCCCACCAAGACCAAGGTTCTCTCTTAGCCTTCAGCTCTGATACCAAATGTAACAATCTTCCTTTCTTACTAAAACGACACTTAATACATCCTCGGTATTCGTGTACCGATCATCTAGTCATCTAAAAGACATGTCATTAGGTGTAAAAGAAAGAAAAGACAGAACAAAATTTTACAATGCAATGAATAATCTATAATATAAAATTATCTTTACCTAAGGGGAAGTTTATATATACAATCAGAGTAAACTATTCTAAATCAGTCTTGACAGTTATAATAGCTTGTCCTTACGAATGCTGAAAAATACAACAAATAATGCAACATAAATAAAAAGAAATATACAAGAATTATGTCTTGTAACCCTAGCTCATCTCTTGAGCTCCAAAGAATCCAAAGCTAATCTGGAAAAAAAATGCTCGGCTGACCCGAGCATTATAAGAAATCAACATCAGGATCAGTCTGGTAAATCCAGCATGAGAAACTTAAATCACAAGAAATTTTATTATATCTTATAAAACCCTTTAAAGACAAAGGTATCTCATAAGAGCATGCTGCACATGTACACAGATGAGTTTTTACCTTATGATAACCAAAACATTTCTATAAGAAATCCAGTGATATTATAATAATGTCTAGGGTCGAAAATAAATATATAAGATAGCCGAAATTCTTGCATCTTACATTTCAACATAGTTGGGCACAACTAAGTCCGTTTGGTGCTTATTGAAGAATGAATTCCATATAATGAAAAGGTAAGGGGCTACATTCCGAATGGTACACCTTTAGATAAAATATACTAAAGTCAAACCTAACGACCCCTACCAACATAGAACCGGCCTACCCCTTACTGGATAGTATCGAACATGTCATCACCTAGGTTTCTTTCCAACCTTTCCCATAAGAGCTCTCATGCACAACCAAATCTGTAATAGCAATCTAGAAAGGAGATGATCATACCCTAATGGGAGCGACCCATATAGCCCTGCTACATCTACCATATTTTAGTCATTCCTAGTTGATGATGCTTGAGGCTACGTTTTAACTTTAGATAGCATGCCTACTTGGAATGCTAAAATTTCCCTCTAGGTAGGAATTCAGTACCAGTAATCATCCTTACAAGTTTGTTCTAGGACTGAACAAAACCAAAGGCACTACTTCTACCACGTTCATTTTGGAATCACCTTCAAGATTAGTAGCAAATAGAGCTTGCACTTTAAATTTCGATTCCATACCCTTCAAGATGTCTTCTGTTTGAAATGCTTGAGTTGGATCGAAGTGGTTTTCGAATAATTTTATCTTATTCGATCCCGGTCTATTCAAAACAACATTCGATAGTTCCGATAAACTAAACCCCATTCTTTTGGAAATAAACAGATAATAGATAAGAGCGGAGATCTCCTCCTAACCGTTGAGTGAATATATTTTCTTATTATTTTCCCTAGGAAAACAAAACAAGATTTATATGCATAGTACAGCATCATCAGAAATGACTGTTCCATATAACTCACATGTTTCTTCTAAATATATCCAGAGTTACGTTTTGGTCCAGATTTGATAGTCCATTATTTAACTATCGAATAACAACAATCTAACAACAAATATTTAATTCCATGTAGGATTTACTAAGCCTCCATTTAATTAATCTTTTCATAATCAAATCACTTTCACTTGTTTGATTCAAAATACCTTTACAAAAGATATAATTTACAAACCTCTTATATTCCTTCAACACTTGGAAAACATCTATATACCTATCTCAATGGTACGAGTGTATGACCAAAAATATTATACTTTCCAATACTTAGAAAATATATCAATATACTTATCTCATTTGTATAAGTAAATTTACAAAACTTAAGGAAGATTTCCTCTTTCCAAATTCATTTATAAAACTCTCTTATGAAACTCAAACGTGATTTATAAACACCTTTAGAAAATATTATTTGTAAATCTCTTTATAATAATGCTTTTCATAAAGTATCATCCGTTTATAAAACAATTATCCTTTATAGCACACTTACTCAATTAAATAATTTCCTTTAAGCATCATAATAATTAAAATAAGTAATTAATTTTAAACATGTTAATAAAATAATTAGTTGACTTTAAACATACTTGACAATATAGTTACTAACTTACTTTAAAACATTTCTAATAAAATAGATAATTAACTAACTTTGAAATATCCTTTATAATATATATAAACACTTAACCTCAAATTGTTAATAAAGTCAGAATTAATTTAAAACCAAAATATCTAGAAAGAGGCTTACCATTTAATTTCATAACGACATTGAAGTTGCAACACAAGTATTTACATAAAGAACAGATATGTAAATAAAATCCATAACCCAAAATCAATGGATAATATGTCAATATAAACCAACTAGTATATACATGTCCAAACCAACATAATAGCAAGATAGCAATTTATCCTGCTAAATAGATATCCAAATAATATACTTAATTAAGGTATAGAAGAACATGATTTATTTTGCTAAAAGAAGTTCAAATAATCTACTTAATTAAGGTATAGCAGAACAGAGATTTATTTTGCTAACAAATTTTAAAATTTATTATTACCCTTTTACATTTGTATGGTTACTTAATTGTATCGACAATAGAATCCCTTGTGTTCAAAAAGTAAAAGAAGTTACCTTTAAACAAATTGATCCTTGGAAAACAAAGTAATTAAAAACTTAAACCTCTTTTTAAATAAATAAGTACAAGTTAAATTCTTTTCTTAAATCATAATTGAATCTTAACTAAGTCTTAACTTAACTCGATTATTAATTAAGAAATAACTAAAACTTTAAAAATAATTTATTTATAAGTTAAAACCCTTAATTAATTTATAATTAAAAATAATTAAACACTTGCTTAATAATTAATTAATAATTAACCCTATACTTAATTAATTAAATAAAAATAAATCATATAATTAATTCACTATTAATTAGAAATTAATCTTACTTAATAAATAAATAATTAAAATCAATCTTACTTTTAAAAGGTAATTAATTAGTAATTATCTTCAATTAATTATAATTAATAAACCTTTTTTAATACTTAATTAATTATTAATTACCAAACTTAATTAAGGTTAATAAATAAATCCTTAATGAACTTCTTAATCATTATTATTAAGTTTTATAAAACATTCCCAAAGTTTTTTAAGTATAAAAACTTAATTTGCAAAAAGTGGACTTTTAGCGGAACCGCGTCTATAGCGATTATCGCTATGGATACTATAACTAGAAAATGTTTCTTAGTTTTCTCTTTAGAAAACTAAACATTTGAAAGCCAACTAATTTTTCCAAAACATAACCATGTTTTTATAAAAAGTAAAACGAAGTTTAGAATTTGAAAATGATTTTGATTATTGAAAACAATTTAACATAGCTTCCACAAGGAATCCAAGTCGCCAATACCGTACAACATGCTAACTTCCTTAACATATTATCACATATTCATGTCTATAGCATACAATAACATATCATAGTCACAAACCTAACTAATGCTAAAAAATTTACCACAAACATCGCAAAGGTCTAAATTTACATCAATCACAACACATTTTAACTTCATTATCAAGTCTAAGTCTCATTCAATTACAAACATTATTCACATCCAAATAACATGACAGGTCAATACACAAGCATGTTTAAATACAAATACATGTATGAGATAAAGGTGTAAACATTTTCCAAAATGAGTGAGTTTATACTCACCATAAGTAACCTAAACAAAGCAACTTGGACTAGAGTATGGAAAACACCTAGAACTTGATTTCTCTTTGCAAAGATAAGATTTTTAACCTAAAGAAGATGCAAGTGGGCTCGGCCAAAGGTAAACCAGGGTGGACGTGAGCTTGTTCGGCTAAGAGGGGGGTAAGGAAGTGGAAAAAAGGTATAAGCTATTTTATGAGTTTAAAAGGAAAAAAGATGGTTTTAAACGTAGGAAAATTGATGGAAGCCATTAAAGCGATTTTAGACATTTAGAGAAGAAGATAATACTTTGGAAATTTTTAAGAAATGAAAATGGAAGGAGAAAGAGAAAATGGAATTTTTTTATATAGAAATGAACTTATTGAAACTACCTTAATGCCCCTAAGTACCATCGCCCTCCACTAGATTAATGCCACATCACCCATCCATCCTCTCCACCATGATTCTACATGCAACGTACAAGGTGAACCCTTACCCACCATGCAAAGCCTTCCTGTTGTACTTAGGATGTGAAAGAGAGTGACATGTCATAATTTCTCCTGTTTTATTTAAATTTAAAACTTAAAATTTTTCATATCCTTCTTTTCACTTAAGAAAACATATATTTACCATTTTACACACTTAATTAAATTCTTATTTATTTATAAGGTGGAAATTAGCCATGAGGGCCTCTTTAGCAAGTGCAATTAGTTTATAGGACACACAACTGAAATAATTACTTTTAAGGACAAAGTGCAAAATAATTAGTTTCTAAGGCCTAAAAACCTATGAAATTATGTCCTTGAAAGTAATTGGATTGCTGACTTTGTCCTTAAAAGTAATTATTCTGTTGACATTGGCCTTGAAATGAATTCTTGTGGATGTGTGTCCTAGAAACTAATTGGACTGCAAATATTGTCCTTCTACTGAAATGCCCCTTTTATAAGTGTATGTTTAAACATATTAAGGTTTTTACAACCTTTTAAACAACTTCTTAATGGTGAAAAATTGAAAAATTTGAAAAAGTTTTACATTTACATTTTCTTATTTCCTTTTAACTAAATATTTTTGTAAACACATCTTGAAAATAATTTCACCACTAGTAGTATTTTACTAAAAGAGGGTTATTTGACCATATAAAAATTATTGATTTGATATTTAATTTAAATTAATTATTCATACATCAAAGCGATAAAATTCTAGGTCGTTACATTCTTCCCCTTTTTAAAAGAATACCGTCCCCGAAATTTCTCCACATGAATACCTAATATTATTCATAAGTCTATATGATGTTCGTAGGTGACCTAAATGTAAAATCTGATTCGATCTCTGCTCCAATACATAACTTTACATCCGAAGTAGTATCGCTCACTTGATTCCCTAGTGCAGACTCCGATCAGGCCCCATGATTAGGGACCTCCGTATTCCTTACATAGCCTTAGAATAGTCAAATTAAGCTTAATCTCTAGGTCCTTCTGTTGTGATGCTTCTACTACCAAAAAAGGATCATGCATAAACTTACACAAATGTGATACATGAAATACATTCTACATACATGATAGTCTAATAAGTAATTCGACTGTATACATGAGTATATCATTCCTCTCTAGAATCGGGAATGGTTCTTTATAACGGGGAACCAACTTCCCCATCCTTCCAAACCGAACAACACTTCTCATTGAGGAAATCTTTATGAATACTAATTCCTTAATTGAGAACTCTAAGTCTCTGTGCCTCTCGTCAACATAGCTCTTTCGTCGATTACATGCTTTTTAAATTTGCTTCTAAATTTCCATTGCCTTATCTGATGCCTCTCGACTCATATCCAACCCAAGCACTAGACGATCTCTAGGTTCCACCTGACATAATGGAGATTTTCAAGCCCTACCATACAATGCTTTAAACGGCGCCATTTCGATACTAGCTTGTAACTATCGTTGTACAAGAACTCAATGAGTGGTAAATGCTCTTCCCATGAAGTACCAAAATCTAATTTGCAAGCTCAAAGCAAGTCCTCTAAGATGTGGTTAACCCTCTCTATCTGCCGGTCAGTCCGAGGATAGTAAGTTGTACTCAGCTCTGTCCCTAAAGCAACATTTAGCCCTTTCCAAAACTGGCTTGTGAATACGGGATCCCTATCACTCACGATATCACATGAAACTTCATGCAGTCTAACGATCTCCTTAACATATAACTTAGCCAAACTAGAAGCCATTCTCATATTCTTAATTGGTAAGAAGTGCACACTCTTAGTCAATTGGTTCGTAATAATCCAAACACCTATGTTATCTTTCCTTGACTATGGAAGCCGGTATATGAAGTTCGCGGATACCTGCTTCCATTTACATATAGAAATATCAAGTAGATGAAGCAGTCTAGCCGCCTTCTGGTGACTGCCTTGGACTTATCGGAATTTTGCACACCTAGTCACGAATATAGAAACATTAATCTTTATGCATTCCCACCAGAACGTCCACTTCATGTCTTGATACATCTTAGTAACCCTTAGATGTATCATCAATCGTAAATGACGACTCTCTACCAGCACCTCTTGCCTAATCCCATCAACATCAGGAACACATAACCTTTCATTCATCTTCACTATACCATGGCTGTCCACCTCAACTGTCGACTACCTCTCCGGTGCCTCATTCTCACTCACCTCTTTACTATCCTAGAAATATGAAGATATTTAATCTAATTTCCTTCGATATGATTAATCAAGGTTGGATGAACCTCTATATTTTCCATAACTACACACCTCCTACCGAGGGCATCGACTACAACATTAGCTTTCCTCGGCATCTACAAGAACCCAACCACCTTTGCTGCCTCATGTTAATCCTTTTGGGTGAAAAGATACTTTAAGGGTTTATGGTCCGTATAGGACTTGAACCTCTCACCTAGCAAGTGATGTCCCTATATCTTTGATGCAAAGACAACTACATAACTTTAAGTCATGGGTTGCATACCTCGCTTCATGCGGCTTGATCTACCAACTGGCATAAGTGATAATCTTTCCTTACTACATCAACACAACACTTAAACCTGTTCCGCAAACATCTGCATTAACAGTTAAAATCTCACATCCATTTGGAACAATAAGAACAGTAGCACTTGTCAACCTTGCTTTCAACTCTTTGAATGCTTGCTCGCATTTATCAGTCCAAACAAATTTGATGTCTTTCTTTGCCAGATTTGTCAAGCGTGAAGAAATCTTTGAGAAATCCTAAATAAATCTCCTATAATAACTTTATAATCCCAATCTCGGCTATAATTTTTGACCTCTTCCAATCATGAACAACCATAACTTTTGCTGGATCAACAGAAATACCCTTCGTCGAGACAACATGATCAAGTACCTAACTTTCGACCGCCAATAATGATACTTCGAGAACTTAGCCTTCAACGCATGCTCTCTCAATTTTTTTAATACAATTCTCGAATGGAAAGTTTGCTTCTCCTCGATTTTGGAGTAAACCAGAATATCTACAGTGGGAAACCTAATTCATTAAGTCCCAAAATATGATGGAGCATTAGTTAGGCTGAACAACATAACTAGCCACTTATAAAACTTATCGGACTTGAAGGCTGTCAAAGTTACACTCTCCACTACTGCCCTAAGCGGATGGAACCTCAAAGCAAGATCAAGCCGAGAAAACACCCGAGCACCATGAAGCTGATCAAACAAGTCATCTACCTAATAGTCCGCTTATTGAGCTCGTGGTAATCCACACACAGTTTTAATGAACCATCCACCTTTGTAGCACAGAATATGGGTGCTCCCCAATTCGAGAAACTCGATCGAATTAAGCTGTTCAGTATGAAATTGCTGACTAAGTAAGTCATTTCAACTTCTCCTTCGACGCTAGCCTATGAACATGTAGTACAATAACTTTAGCATCCCAAACCAAATCAATATAGAATTCTATCTTATGATGAGGTAGTAAATCAAACACCTCTTCAAACACATCTGCAAATTCCTACACAATAAAAATTAAACCTAAATCTCCTTCCGTCACATCAAGAGTATAAAAACTACTAATAAGTGAGCTAGGCCCTCCATAATTAACTACTAGAATTTTCCCTTCATCTATCTTATATGATATAGTTTTCTTAACATAATCTAAAACTAGACAATATCGAGACAACCAATCCTTCCCAACCAAAATATAAAACCCTAGAAAACCAAGAACAAACATATCACAAGGAAAGAGTTGGTCAAAACACATAATTGGAACTCCAAAACAAATCATACTAAGACTGGTCGAACCCCCATAGTGTTCGATATAAAGATAGAGTCAAAAGCCATAACTGGCTCTAGCCTCTATCTATCAACAAGTCTACGAGAAATGAAACTAAGAGTACACCCAGTATGAAATAAAACATGAATAGGAATGCCATAAGTAGATAGAACCTTTCAAAACTTGCTTCACTTTTGCAGCTGTAGAAATGGAAGGTGATGTAACAAGTGTAAAAATCACTAGGCTACTGCCTTTATGAAGCATCAGATACTCCCCGGCAAAGATGACCTGGCCGATGTCAGTTATAATAACTCTTCCTTGGAACAAATTATGCCTTAGCTACCTATGTCTCTAGCTTCGGTGCCTTAGCAATTGGCGCTTTAACTAGCAACACTTTAGCAGCTTTCCCTTCCCAACCCGACCTACAATTCCCAGAAAAATGTCTACTCTTTCCGAACTTATGGCAAGGTAAATTGAAAATATCCCTTGGTTGTAGGAACTTATGCTTGTTGTCCCCAGTTAGTGCAAATATAGATGATGTTGGAGCCAAACTCTCGAACCTCAAACCTACACCTATCAGATTCATGAACGACTCTAAAATATGATTATTCATGTCCCTTTGAAACTTTGGATTCATACCAACAATAAACATTTCGTTCTTCTTCAGTGCTCTGTCTACTAACCCCAACTTAGATCGAGATAATGCATTGAACCTATTCTCATATTCAGCAACCAATGCAACCCTCTGCTTCAGATCTAGAATACTCCTAAACAACAAAGTTTTCCTAGCTTCCGAAACAAAGTTCTGCTCAAATACTTCCTTTAGTTCGGCCCAAAAAAATAATTCTCCATGACATTTGTAGTAATCGAACCCTACCAATCCATAGCAATATTTGTCAAATGTTGCGATGCCAAACAATGCTTCATCACATCATCCAACTCCATGTCCCTGAAATCCTATCATACAAACTAAGCAAAGTATGAACCTCAATGATAATCTCAGTGCCACTTAACCTTCTATCGCCTAACCACTTATAATCATGGCAAAGCGAAGCAGAGTTCATCTATGGCCAAACATGTATGACCTCCTCTACAACATTCACCATTGGGTCCTCGATAGGAGCAGCATTCCTTGATGCCCGACTCCTACTATTTGTGATAATATACTACATCCACCTCTATCTCCTCTAGCACTATTATCTCTAGTACTCATAGTTCTTACTATCTGAACATAGCAAAACAACTTTAGGGTAGAAAAAAATAGAATTATTTCAAAGGAGTTATTTCTAAGGAAATACTATAAAGGGATACGTTCATATAAAAATACAAATATGCTCTTGTGTATAATAAACTCAACTCATTCTAGAGTGCCACTTACCCTATCTCTAATGAGCCATTACCCAAATAAAGCTAAGATGCTTGCTTAAACCTTGCTCTGGTACTAAATGTAATGACCCAACTTTTCGACCCTCAAATGTCGACATGAATATATCTTTGGTAATAGTTTGCCAAGCACAAAAGTGTTAGAAAGTAAGTAATTAGGTTAAAGTAAAAAAATAAATAGAATAAGAAAGAAAGAACATAATATTAGAATCTCACAAGAGAACGATAATATACAATATCAAAAAAGATGGTACAAAGGGTTACTCCAAAATACAGAGTAATTTTACAGTTACAAAACCTAAGTGCTACCATCAGCCTGGACAATTATAACTGCCTTTCCACATAATGCTGACACATAAAATATAGCAATGCAACCGAAATAGAAATAGATAGATAACCGAAGCCTCCAGCTCATCTCCTGAAATCTGAAGCGTACGAAGTAATGCCTGATTTACTCATCCTACTCAAAAGAGTACATGATGAATTTAAGGAAACAAAAACAACGTGTCAGACATATGTCATCGTAACAATTTTCCCCTTAAAAGAAACAAACCATTTATTAACTTAATACAGTGATATAATAGATATTGTCTAGGATGTATAATATAAAAAAGCTATACTGCTTGCATCTCACAACATAAAAATATTATAAGTGCATCTAAAACTGGTAAAGTACGTTCGTATATGTATTTTCCATTAAAGAAATCCCTAGATGAACCAAGGCCAACCTCCTAACAAAGGTCAGAAAGTACCTTTCGAGCATCATGTATCTCTATATTTAGGTAACCACAACTAGCCCACGACCTAACATGTGGAACCAAGTATCATCAACTCCTTGTACCAACATCGATAAGTATACTCCAGATATGGAGTTGATATACCGTATTTCTAGTTAGTGAAACCCCAAGTTATGTGTCCTACTCTGTTTTTTATCATATTCAATATTGAAATCATGTATGACATCTCTCAAACGAGTTTTCATCACTGGAACAGAAAACATACAGCAACCCTAAAATTCAAACACTTAATCTTTGAATATCAAAACGTTTTGAAATATAATTAATTGTTATAAATTATGATTTTATAACCTTATTAGACATCATTTAATTAATAAATAATGGAAATAAACTTATTTTTGGAAAATTGTTTACAAAAATATATTCTTTGAAGAAAAATTGATAATGTGACCGAAAATCAGTTAATCGATAAACAACTTTTTAATAGATATAAGTTGTTCAAACTCTTTTGCACTTGTTTAAGATCAAATTGAACACACTTCTCTTCATAATGCAATGGTAGGTTCTAGAAGCTTCCAAGTGGATAAGTGATATTATCATATTAAGTATATAAGTGTAAATTTGCTAAAGGAAGTGGTGTAAAGGAGAAATGATGAGGAGTGAGCCTTCTATGACGTGAATGAAGGGCGAGAACAAGGCTAAAGAGCACCATTCTTGAGCTTGTAAAAGAAGAAGAATTTCCTTGATAATAATTCATAAATTCACAAAGGAAAACCAAGCTCTTTTCATGTCTTTCTCTTCATAATTTCCTAAAGCAAAATAATTGCAAAACTCATCCTAATCAACTCAATTTTGGACTAGAATCTTACTATAATATTATAACACCTTATACCAAGTTAGATTGTGAAAAATTAAATCACATCTCTCCCCACTTGTCACAGCCATGAGCAATTTGAGGGAGGAGCAAGGTAAAAGCAAGGTAGGAAGGAAAGGAAGGTGTTGCAAAGGAGAGGTTGGACTTGGGTACTTGGATTTTGGTTGTTTGTTGTGTAAAACGTGAGCTAACTCATTACTTTGATTAATAATATAACCCATACTTTTTATGTTTGCTTTTGTTTAAGTGGTTTGAATTGATGTTGACATTTATTTAAACTTTGGTTTTGATTCTTGCTTTGAAAGCAAGTGACATATATATGGACTTAAATGGACTTGAATGGACTTGAACGAACTTTAATAGACTTGTATAACATGTGGCGTAACCTTGAAATAATGTACATAGCTTGTAGATGGACTACAGTTTAGGTTAGGCTTGGATTTGAAAGTACACAAATAGCTATAGTCGCTAAACATGCACTTCGGAATTTCCTTGATTTTGATGATTTCTATGGAACTTTATAGAGAGATCTTTGGGGATTTCTCACTATATTTATAATATTATATATGTATGTTTGTTGCTACAAAAAGTTGGATAGTAAAATTCACTTGTGCAAAATTGCCTCCTTTAGACTTAATTTTTAGACTTTAAAGGTTTCAAAAGGATATTTAAATTAAGTATTTTTTTCACTCTTTTTACAACTATTTACTAACTATTATTACAGTATTTTTATGGTGATTTGAGATTTTATGAATTTTAAAGAGTTGATTATGAATTTTAAGAGAAATGGTTTTTATAAGGAAAACTTATTTCACCAAGTTTTAATGTTTTTACAAAATTTTCATTTTATAGCAATATTTTAAATAAATATTTTAGAACCTATTATAAGTATTTCGAAGTATTTTTAAAGTATAAAAAAGGTTTCTAAAGGGGTTAAGAATTTCTTAATAGCTAAATGGTTTGATTGTACGATTGCTAGTTGAAAAGTAGTTAACCATGCTTAATACTAAAAGTTGAGCAAGGTAGACTTCTCTATTTGTGAAGTTAAGATTGATGTTAAAGTAAGGATGAAGAAATTGTGCTAATCTTGTTGATTTCTTACTTGTTTATGGAAATTATTAGTACTATACTTAACAATAAAAGACGATGAGTAGAATTCTCTATCCGTGAGAGTCAAAAATGAAGTGCCTAAGTAAGGATTTGATATGCAACCAGTGCTCTAATTTACCCGGCTTCACACTTGACCTAAGGATAGTATATGTTGAAATGTCAGAAATGTGTTATGTATATGAATAGTGATCTGTATAAACGAACATTTTTGCTGGAAAGTTGATTAGTCGACCATCGGTCCTAACTAAATATAACTTAAGAAGTAATCAAAAGGCTTCAGATTTCATACCATGAGAACCCCTGGGTGGAGCACAGGCACGAAATGTCTCTAGCTTTCGCTTACTTATGAAAGAACCAGATTGAGTTAACAAGAAATTCATCTACTGGTTTTGAAGAATCCGAGGTTGGTAAGTGTTGGGTAAACGGGGAGCTAACCCACCACTTTGATTGAAAATATAACCCATATTTGTTTATGCTTGATTTTTTTAAGTGGTCTACATTGATGTTGACATTTATTGAAACTTGGGTTTTGATTCTTGTTTGAAAGCAAGTGATATATGTATGGACTCAAATAGACTTGAATGAACATGTATAACATGTGGCATAACCTTGAAACAAAGCAAGTCAGTTGTCGATGGACATTGGTTTTGGTTAGACTTGGATTTGAAAGTGCACCTATAGGGATAGTCGCTATGGATGCACTTTGGAATTGCCTTGTTTTTGACAATTACTATGAAATCTTATAGAGAGATCCTTAGGGATTTCTTACCATATTTATAATTTTTATATGTATTTTTGTTTACATAAAAAGTTTGGATGATAAAAATTTAAGAAATATCTCAAAAAGCGACCAAAACTTCACTTGTGCAAAACTGCCCCTTTTAAACTTGATTTTTGAACTTTACAGGTTTGATAAGGATGTTTAAATTTAAGTATTTTGTTTCATTCTTTTTACAAGTATTTACTAACTACAATTAGAGTATTCTAAAGGTGGTTTGAGATTTTTATGAATTCTAAAGAGTTAGGTGTGAATTTTAAGAAGTGATTTTTTATAAGGAAAACTTAATTTTCCATGTTTTAAAATTTTACAAATTTATCATTTTAAAGTAGTATTTAGGATAAATGTTTAAAACCTATCATAAGTATTTTCAAAGTATAAACAAAAGTTTTCAAAAAGGATTAAGAATTGTTTAGTGGCTAAATGTTTTGATTGTACGATTTCTTGTTGAAATCAAATTAACTATGCTTAATACTAAAAGCCGAGCAAGGTAGACTTCTCTATTTATGAGAGTTAATATTGTTGTTCGAGTAGGGACAAAGCAATAATGCTTTAACCTACCACTTTATTTTTGACTGAGGAATAGTTAAGTTAGAACGTCGAAAACGTGTTAATCTTGTTGATTTCTTATTTGTTTATTAAAATCAATAATACTATACTTAACATAAAAAATAGACGATAGACTTGTCTATCTATAGGAGTCAAGAATGAAGTGTCTAGGCATGGCTTTGGTACACAATTTGAAACGACCCGCCTTTCTCTCTCCATAAAGAAGCATTATCATTAAGAAAGAAAGGGATAGAGAAGAGAAAGAATAGAGAAGAAAGAAGAAACAACATCAGAATCTCAACAGTGGAACGAATAAATTATATTAATCACATAATATATTACATAGTATCATATACATCAGAGATACATAGCTTATACAACACATAACAGACAATTATAAACACCTGTCTAATTATACAACTCAATATACAACGCAGACAAACGACTCAGAGAACACACAACGGAATACTATATATCTATACGCTGAAGCCTCCTGCTCCATTGCTCCTCCAGAATTCGTTAAACCTAACTTGAATCCCTTGGCTACTCATAAAAATTTGAGTACCCAAAAGTTTAATAAAAACAGAATAAACTCCGGGTCAGACATGGTTCTGGTGTGAGTAAACGGTTAAAGTTGCTTAACTTTAAAAAAACTTTTGGAAAGAAAAGGTATCACGTAAGACTCCCCACACATAAACATGGGTAAGTTTTTACCTTACGCTAACCAAAATATTTGATAGGAAATTCTGTGATATTATAGTAGGGTCTAGGGTTTTCAAGTAAATAAGAAATAGCTGAAATTGTTACATGATTAAATTCCAGCATACTAGCCACAAAAGTGGGTAATACAATCAAATCCGAGGGCGCTTATTGGAGTTTGGATTCCATACAATGGCAGGGCTACTGAGGTACCGCCCGTCACAGTACGGGGCCTATATCACCATACCGAGGATTACTCCCAATCCCCTGCAACACAAAGCTAGAACCATTCCTTACTGAACAGTTCCGAATAAGATAACCCCGCGGTTGTAGCTAGCAACAGCCCACACAGCCGAATAAAAAGGGATTTAGACAGGGGTTCATCTCATCCTACTTGGGCATGACCCACTTAGCCTTGCTGCACCTTCCGATTGATAAGGCTTGAGGCTATGATTACCTTTATAGAACACATCACTTAGAATGCTCATCGTCCACCTGACGATTTTGTGTTGAAAGCATTCAATAAATGCAAATTCGTTCCGGGTTCGAACGAAACCGAAGGCATTATCTCGTTACACTCATTTTGGAATCACCCTCAGAGTTAATGACAATAACCCTTGCACTCTAAATCTTCATCTTCACTTGAGATTCACGACCTATCGTAAATTTGGATCGATGTGGTTTTCGAATATCCAAATCTAGAAACCCGATCCCGGTCTCATCGAAATCCAAAACGTATCTTTCAGGTCCAAGTTATTTAAAGTTTAAAACAATTCAATTCTATTATCTATGTACACATAGATAGATAATTCACAAATCACAATAGATAATCTACATTATCATCACAAATAAATAATTCATATTATCATCTCACTTCAATCAAAGCATCCATAACACACAGCATTATTCATCACATATCTGAGATCTCAAACCATTCAAGGAAATCAATATCATCCATCCATACATAAGCAAGGATTAATTTATCACAATATAATTGATTTAAAATTAATTAAATTAATTACTTCATCTCTAATTAATTTAAAATAAATTAAATTAATTACTTTCATCATAATAAATCTTGCTTACTTATCCATTGATTAATTACAAACCAATTAATTAATCACCCTCTAATTAATCACCCTTGATTAATTTTTCTTAATAACATTAAGTAATTAACCCTTAATTAATTATAAAAATTAATTATCTACAAGACATTAAAGTAATTAACCTTAATTACTTCATTGGCTATAATTAATTACATTAATTCTTAATTAATTACAATTAATTAATTACCTTATAATCACTTATTATTGATTAATTAATCTTAATTAATCAATCCTTAATTACTCTCATTAATTACATTAATTAATGATCCTTAATTAATTACTTCCATTTATCAACTTTGATTAACATAAACAGTAATTATCATCATGTAATTACTTACCTTAATTAATTAACTCTTTAATTAATTATATTAATTCTTTGATTAATTACACCAAGTAATTAACCCTTAATTACTTCTACTAAGTAAATATACTTTAATTACTTCCCATTAAGTAATTCCCTTTTAATTAATTACATCCCAGTAATTGTACATTTAATTACCTACCTTAAGTAATTACACTATTCAATCTCATTAAGTATTTATACTTAATCAATCACCAAATGATTATCTTTAATTAATCAACCCATTTGATTAACCAAGATTAATCACACTTATTTGATTAATTATAATTGGTAATTCATCCCTTAATTACTCCTTTGAATAAATTAATTAATCTTTAATTATAGATTAATTAATCCTTAATTATTAATTAATAAACCTTAATTATCAATTAATAAAACTTAATGATTAATTAATTAATCCTCAATTAATCAATTCTTATTAATAATTAATTAACCCTTAATAACAGTTAATTAATCCTTAATTAACTTTAATTATAGATTAATACTTTCTTAATTATTAATTAATAATGCGTAATTATTAATTAATAAAACTTAATTGCAAATTAAATTCTTTTAATTACAAATTAATTAATCTCTAATTAATAATTAATCAATTCTTAATTACTTAATTAATTAATCTTTAATCATTAATTGATAATCTCCAATTATCTAATTAATTAAACTTAATTATAAATTAATTAACCTGTAATTAATTAACTTATAACCCTTAATTATTAATTTAAACAAATTAATTAAATCAATTAATTACTCTTACTTAATTCCTTAATTAATTCTGAATCATTTTTAATTAAATTAATTACTCATATTTAATTTCTTTAATTAATTTAATTACTATTAAGATAAAAGCTTCAATTATCTTTAAGATAAAACAATATCTTACTATTAACTTAATTAAAACATTTATCTTAATAATTAACCTTTCTTAATTAAATCTTTAATTAAGTTTTAAAATACTTATTTAACTTGGTAAATTAAGGTTAACAAAACATAACATCTTTTAAATGCTTTAACCATTAACAAGTAATAGTTTTTAAAACTATTTCAATTTAAATTCAAAAACTTCTCTTTAAAATTCATTTCTACTTAGTTTTCAAATAACTTTAAATTAAACAAATTTCAACTTCTTAATGAAATGTTAAAGAAACATTTATATTTTTATAAAGAATATTATTCAAAAACAAATAGATTCATTACAAAAGTTTAAAACTTTCTTTATTTAAATTGAAACTTGTTTTATAAATACTTTTGAAAACATATGAAAATTTGTTTTAAATCATCTGCTTCAGATTGAACCTGAGAAACACTCAAACCATTCCAAGTTCAATTCTTTTTTTAAGTTTCAAAGGTTTAGTTCAGATTTTAAATTTTAAGAACCTGTAGCAATTAAAACTTACGGGCTACCACACCAAAACTACATGAGTTTAAACTTGAGACATTAACCCAAAAGCACAGTGCTTCCTTCGAGTCGTCCACGAACCGTCTCCCCAGACACGAGAATCAACATCGTGCACATGCACCGTCACCGAATCCCCCTCCAGCCTTCGATGATCTCTTCGGCATCTCAACAATCGATGCAGCAACCATTCCCGATCATCCAACTACCATCACAAGCTCTCAATCAAAATTGAGCTACCCAGTTAAAAACTGATCCAACTGCCATGGCCAAAAACCTCTCGAACCAGAACCTCTGACCATCAGACGACAAGAAACTCCAGCCAATTCATCTCCGTTCATCCATGAACCCACCTCCAAAACCTCATTGAACTCGATCACCCTGAGAAGTGGCAGTGATCTCATTTTTCCAGGCCGATAAAAATTAGTTTTAAAACAAAATCACCTTACCGCCGTCGCTACGGCGATCATTTAGTGCTTCCACCATTTTTGCCATACTTCCTGATCCTACTTCAACCTCCACCCAAGATCTCGATCACCATAGACCTCGTGATCATCAGATATCGACCAGAAACCAAATTCCAGTGATTCTCCAAATTCTCATTCAATACCTCATTGAAAATTGTGATTCTTGTTTTAAAAATCATAGCTTTTAAAGATGATTAAAGTTAATATCTTGAATCAGTAAATTTGGGTCATAGATTTTAACATGTTAAAAGGATTCCTATTGTATTATTTTGATTCCAGAGGATTTCCACATCTATTTTGCTTGAATAAGATTTTTAAACTTAAACTAATGTTTAAACAAACATATCATGTTTAAAACTTAAAATCTAACAATGAACTGATAAGAAAATTTGAATTTTTCTTTTATTCTTATTCTCTATAGTTTAAAAACAGAGAAGAACCATCAAAACATACATGCACAGTTCATTCACATTCATACACACAGATTATACATTTATATACACACATGCAAGCATCGATCATTCCAGAAATTTGTCAAGCAAAGGATAATTAGCAACTTAAGTTTTTAGTTTAAAAATGTTTACTCGCCTTTTAATGGAATGGAGAGAGCTTGTACTTTCTGTAAACTGAAATACAGGTTGCCTGACTTCCTTAAAACTGAAAAAGCTTTGATCTTGATGATAAAACTGGAAAGTTTGCTTTGATAACCTTGAAATGCTTTGAAATCTTTTTGCTTTGGCTCAGATTTACTTGCATGCATACTTGAAAGATGGTTATAGACATGATCGTTAATAGGCTTGCAAAATGGCTATAGGTTTGATCTTAAAACAGAAAAATGGATATAGGATATTAAACTTTGAGTTCGAGCTTTTGAAAATAATTTCAGGTCTGAAACAATGGTTTCTGGGTTGCATTGCATATTTGATTTGAGAGGAGTGTTTATAGGCTTTGATCCTTACTTATGGTTTGAATTTGGTTTTAGGCATTTGAACTTGAATTTGAGGAGTGTTTGTATAGCAGATTTGAAAAAATGTGGCAGAGTTTTTGAACTGAAAACTGTTATAAAGCTTGATTTTTTTATTTTTGTTTTGAGAGGAGATTTCAGGTCTTGGTTTTGCATTTGAAAATCTTACAAGCTTTGCATAAAAATAGTTACAAGGAAAAACATTTAGATTTGATAAATTTTCTGGTTTTGGTTTCATTTGAAAATATAAAAATGAACAAAGAAGATTGAAGAGAGGAAGAATATAAATTTATATAGATTTGTTTTAAATTTAAAGAAAATAAAATGGAAATATGACACTTGTCATTAAAGTCTTAATTACCTTACACATGTTTGAACATGCATATAAATCCAACACTTGTTATTATTTACTTTCATTTGTTTTTAAACTTATTTAAAAGCTTTTTTAAATTAAATTCCCTAATCAATAAATATAATTTAAATTCCTTTCTAATTAATACAAATAAAACTTTTTTTCTAAAAGAACAAAATATATACCAATTATTATTTAAATAAAATCATACATGATCTACATTTAATCCATTTTAAAATGCTAATATAACTTTTGTATTTATTTATTATTAAATAAACACTTCCTAAATTTATATAACAATATTCTTTTTAAGAAAAAAATAATATAAAACAAAATATTATTTAAATAAAAACTTAATACATACATTTCATATCAAAATATGATAAAATAATTATCTTTTAAAGATTCAAATTCAAATCGAGATTCAAATTCAAATTTTACTTTTAAAATCCAGTTTAAAAATCAACTCAAACATTTATATTTTTAAATAAACACATTATTAAGTTTGAAATTGATTACTCCATTTAAAAAACAACTTAATACATACACACACACATACATACATACATATATATAATTTTAAACAATACTTATTAATTTTGAAAATAAAAAGTCTATTTAAAATAAATATTTAAATTAACACACTTTAGATAATTATTGTTATTTAAAATCAATCTATAATCATAATTTAAAACATCACATTACTAATTGTTTGGCTATTTATATTTGAAAATAACAATTTCATCGATTTTAAACAATTAAATTATGAGATTATCACATTTTAAATTCCTTGAAATTCCGGGATATCACATTCCTTTCCCCTTAAAAGAATTTCGTCCTCTAAATTTAAAACAAAGATAATCCAAAGTTTATTTTATTCAACCAATTCAAACATACATATCAGCCATACATAACCAATCAAACAATTTCATCCAAACAAACAATCCAATCAAACAACTCTAGCTATCTGGACATAGATCCGGATAAGCTTCCTAAAATAATCTTGAGTTTCCCAGGTACAGACATGGGGATACTCGCTCTGCTAAATCCAAACTAGCTATACTACTATGCTACTGAGCTCCTACTCATCTAGAACTATAATCTGTACAAGATATCAGGCCACAGACAAGACTGATTACAACTAAATCCTTCAGGACTACTGGTTCCAAAACCAGTAATGGACCAGACACGTACTCCCTCAGAGACACATGAAATACCTTGAATTCTAGTTTTCCAAATTGGCAATTCAACTCTTCAGACCAAAGCACTGATCCTTACAAAAACTTAGAAGAATCCAATATACCTCGAAGCTAACCTCATAATCTTACCAAATCTTATTGCTCCCTTCCACTAGAGAAAATCTCAACAGAAACAAAGTCTCCAACTTCGGATTCCAAATTCCTCCGTCTCTTAACCTCAAAACTCTACTTACGATCCTGGGCTGTTTACATATCCTTTCCGATCAGTTCAACCTTCGCTGATGCTTCTTGAAACAAATTGGATCAAAAACAATCCGACACAAAGATTCTCTCTAGATCTACCCAAAATCAAAATCACAAACTCTACTCCATAAACATCCGTAGACTTCGCACTTACTTCTCTTATCCGAAAAAGGGAAAAAGGATCACTCGCCAACTTGCCTCAGATCCTGAAAAACTCCAGTAGAAATCCTCTAATCCAAAACACTACAACTTCCGATTGCTTCCCTCTAGAATATCTGCCACATTGCTTCCGCTGCATAACTCTGATCCAGAGCAGATGAGATTGTCGTCGAGGAACACGAGCACAGACTAAACAGCACATCCCAAAAAATAAGGTTCAACAGAAGTACTAAGAAATACAGAGCTGCTTCACCAAAACCCCATCCAAGGAGACATCCTTCTACCCAGCTGAATTACCGGTAGCTTCATGAACCAAGTCAATATGGAACTCAATCCTCAATGCTGGCAAATCTCTAACTTCCCTGAAGATATCCGAAAAATCTTCGACAACTCCATAACTCCTACATCCTCTAGAGATGCCTCAAACCCAAGCAAAAGATTATCTAAGATAATCACCAAACTATCACAAGTCACTTTTGCGATTAACCCAACCTAAATTCCAAAGATACCGTTCTCTCTTCACCAATCAAACAACTTATCCTCGACTAATTAATTCATCAAAGAAATGGATCCACTCCACTGCTTCAAAATTCCACTTCTAGGAAAGCTAAAATAAAAGTTTCCTGCTGGAACACAAAACACTTCCAAGCTGCACCGCTGACACAGATGCCAAAGACCCCTAAATCCATAGCTCCTTGAGAAACTCGGACCTCAAATCAAACACAAACATCCTGCTGAACTCAGCCACAACACCAAAGCAGACGCACTTCCTTAAACTCTCTCCAAAAGAAAACATCTTCGGAGACATCCATAGTCGCTGCGTATCATCACGCAGCTACTACTTCCTGCGGTTTCCAAGATACCATCACTTGCTCCTGCCTAACCGACAGATCCAAAATCTCAAAAATCTGCTCACATGAGCGCGATCAAACTTACACTACAATGATAGACTCCGTACCTTAACAGGTTTCCTTCAGAGATCAATGAAATCCTTACACTAAGCTGTAAAGCTTACTCGAGATGGTATTAGGTCTACAATCTCGATAGATACACTTCCAACCTCAAACATTAAGACTCTAACCATTGGTAGTTGTGCTACACACTACTAACCTATCTACCTTTATAACTTATGTTGGAAAACCCGAATAGGTAACCCAACGGATAGGTAGAAATATATATATATATATATATATATATATATATATATAAATTACAAGTACGCTCTCTCAAGGAAGACACCACTCCAGAGCCTAGGTATTTGCTCAAGCTATGCTCTGATACCAAGTGAAACGACTTGCCTTTCTCTCTCTAGAAAGACACATCATTATTAAGAAAGAAAAGAATAGAGAAGAGAAAAGATAGAGAAGAAAGAAGAAACAACATCCGAATCTCAACAGCGGAAGGAATAAATTATATTAATCACATAATATATTACATAGTATCATATACATCAGAGATACACAGCTTATACAACACATACTAGACAGTTATAAACACCTGTCTAATTATACAACTCAATATACAATGCAGACAAACGACCCATAGAACATACAGCGGAATACTATATATCTACATGTTGAAGCCTCCTGCTCCATTGCTCCTCCAGAATTCGTCAAACCTAACCTGAATCCCTTGGCTACACGTAAAAATTTGAGTACCTAAGAGTTTAATAAAAACAGAATAAACTCCGGGTCAAACATGGATCTGGTGTGAGTAAACAGTTAAAGTTACTTAACTTTAAAAAAACTTTTGGAAAGAAAAGGTATCATGTAAGACTCCCCACACATAAACATGGGTAAGTTTTTACCTTACGCTAACCAAAAGATTTGATAGGAAATTCTGTGATATTATAATAGGGTCTAGGGATTTCAAGTAAATAAGAAATAGCTGAAATTGTTACATGATTAAATTCCAACAACTAGCCACAAAAGTGGGTAGTACGATCAAATCCGAGGGCACTTATTGGAGTTTGGATTCCATAAAATGGCAGGACTACATGGGTACCGCCCGTCACAATACGGGGCCTAGATCACCGTACCGAGGATTACTTCCAATCCCCTGCAACACAAAGTCGGAACCATTCCTTACTGAACAGTTCCGAATAAGATAATCCCGCAGTTGTAGCTAGCAACCGCCCACACAGCCGAATAAAAAGGGACTCTAGACAGGGGTTCATCTCCTCCAACTTGGGCATGACCCACTTAGCCTTGCTGCACCTCCCCAGTTTTAGCCATTCCAGGTTGATGAGGCTTGAGGCTACGATTACCTTTATAGAGCACATCACTTAGAATGCTCATCGTTCACCTGACGATGTGCTGAAAGCATTCAATCCATACAAGTTCAATCCGGGTTCGAACGAAACCGAAGGCATTATCTCGTTGCACTCATTTTGGAATCACCCTCAGAGTTAACGACAATAACCCTTGCACTCTGAATCTTGATCTTCACTTGAGATTCACGTCTTATCGTAAATTTGGATCGATGTGGTTTTCGGATATCCAAATCTGGAAACCCGATCCTGGTCTCATCAAAATCCAAAACGTATCTTTTAGGTCCAAGTTGTTTAAAGTTTAAAACAAGTCAATTCTATTATCTATATACACACAGATAGATAATTCACAAATCACAATAGATAATTTACATTATCATCACAAATAGATAATTCATATTATCATCTCACTTCAATCAAAGCATCCATAACACACAGCATTATTTATCTCATATTTGAGATCTCAAACCATTCAAGGCAATCAATATCATCCATCCATACATAAGCAATGATTAATTTATCACACTATAATTGATTTAAAATGAATTAAATTAATTACTTCATCTTTAATTAATTTAAAATAAATTAAATTAATTACTTTCATCATAATAAATCTTGCTTACTTAGCCATTGATTAATTACAAACCAATTAATTAATCATCCTCTAATTAATCACCCTTGATTGATTATTCTTAATTACATTAAGTAATTAACCCTTAATTAATTATACAAATTAATTTTCTATAAGACATTAAAGTAATTAACCTAAATTACTTCATTTACTATAATTAATTACATTAATTATTAATTAATTACCTTATAATCACTTATTATTGATTAATTAATCTTAATTAATCAATCCTTAATTACTCTGATTAATTACATTAACTAATGATCCTTAATTAATTACTTCAATTTATCAACTTTAATTAATCATAAACAGTAATTATCATCTTGTAATTACTTACCTTAATTAATTAACTCTTTAGTTAATTATATTAATCCTTTGATTAATTACACCAAGTAATTAACCCATAATTACTTCTATTAAGTAATTATACTTTAACTACTTCCTATTAAGTAATTCCCTTTTAATTAATTACATCCCAGTAATTATACATTAATTACTTATCTTAAGTAATTACACTATTCAAATCTCATTAAGTATTTATAATTAATCAATCACCAAATAATTATATTTAATTAATCAACCCATTTGATTAACCAAAATTAATCACACTTATTTGATTAATTATAATTGGTAATTCATCCCTTAATTACTCTTTTGATAATCTTTAATAATAGATTAATTAATCCTTAATTATTAATTAATAAACCTTAATTTTCAATTAATAAAACTTAATGACTAATTAATTAATCCTCAATTAATCAATTCTTATTAACAATTAATTAACCCTTAATAACAGTTAATTAATCCTTAATTAACTTTAATTATAGATTAATAATTTCTTAATTATTAATTTATAAAGCCTAATTATTAATTAATAAAACTTAATTACAAATTAAATTCTTTTAATTACAAATTATTTAATCTCTATTTAATAAATAATCAATTCTTAATTACTTAATTAATTAATCTTTAACCATTAATTAATAATCTCTAATTATCTAATTAATTAAACTTAATTATAAATTAATTAACCTTTAATTAATTAACTTATAACCCTTAATTATTAATTTAAATTAATTAATTAAATCAATTAACTACTCTTACTTAATTCCTTAATTAATTCTTAGCCATTTTTAATTAAATTAATTACTCATATCTAATTTCTTAATTAATTTAATTACTATTAAGATATTAAAGCTTTAATTATCTTTAAGATAAAGCAATTCTTACTATTAACTTAATTAAAACATTTATCTTAATAATTAACCTTTCTTAATTAAATCTTTAATTAAGTTTTAAAATACTCATTTAACTTGGTAAATTAAGGTTAACAAAACATAACATCTTTTAAATGCTTTAACCACTAACAGGTAATAGTTTTTAAAACTACTTCAATTTAAATTAAAAAACTTGTCTTTAAAATTCATTTCTACTTAGTTTTAAAATAACTTTAAATTAAACAAATTTTAACTTCTTAATGAAATGTTAAAGAAACATTTATTTTAATAAAGAATAGTATTCAAAAACCAATAGATTCATTACAAAAGTTTAAAACTTTCTTTATTTAAATTGAAACTTGTTTTATAAATACTTTTTAAAACTTATGAAAATATCTTTTAAATCATCTGCTTTAGATTGAACCTGAGAAACACTCAAACCATTCCAAGTTCAATTCTTTTTTTAAGTTTCAAAAGTTTAGTTTAGATTTTAAATTTTAAGAACCTGTAACAATTAAAACTTATAGGCTACCACACCAAAACTACTCGAGTTTAAACTCGAGACATTAACCCAAAAGCACAGTGCTTCCTTCGAGTCGCCCACGAACCATCACCCCAGACACGAGAATCAACATCGTGCACATGCACCGTCACCGGAACCCCCTTAAGCCTTCGATGATCTCTCCGGCATCTCAACAATCGATGCAGCAACCATTCCCGATCATCCAACTACCATCACAAGCTCTCGATCAAAATTGAACTACCCAGTTAAAAACTGATCCAACTGCCATGGCCAAAAACCTCTCGAACCAGCACCTTTAACCATCAGACGACGAGCAACTCCAGCCAATTCATCTTCGTTCATCCACGAACCCACCTCCAAATCCTCATTGAACTCGATCACCCTGAGAAGTGGCAGCGATCTCATTTTCCTAGGCCGACAAAAATTAGGCTTAAAACCCAAATCACCTTACCGCCGTTGCTACGATGATCATTCAGTGTTTCCACCATTTTTTCCATACTTCCTAATCCCACTTCTACCTCCACCCAATATCTCGATCACCATAGACCTCATGATCAGCAGATATCGACCAGAAACCAAATTCCAGTCATTCACCAAATTATCATTCAATGCCTCATTGAAAATTGCAATTTTTGTTTTAGAAATCATAGTTTTTAAAGACGATTCAAGTTAATATCTTGAATCAGTAAATTTGAGTCATATATCTTAACATGTTAAAAGGATTCCTACTGTATTATTTTGATTCCAGAGGATTTCCACATCCATTTTGCTTGAATAAGATTTTTAAACTTAAACTAATGTTTAAACAAACATATCATGTTTAAAACTTAAAACCTAACAATGAACTGATAAGAAAATTTGAATTTTTCTTTTATTCTTATTCTCTGTAGTTTAAGAAAAGAGAAGAACCATCAAAACATACATGCACAGTTCATTCACATTCATACACACAGATTATACATTTATATACACACATGCAAGCATTGATCATTCCAGAAATTTGTCAAGCAAAAGATAATTAGCAACTTATGTTTTTAGTTTAAAAATGTTTACTCACCTTTTAATGAAATGCAGAGGGCTTGTATTTTCTGGAAACTGAAATACAGGTTGCTCGACTTCCTTAAAACTGAAAAAGCTTTGATGTTAATGATAAAACTGGAAAGTTTGCTTTGATAACCTTGAAATGCTTTGAAAACTTTTTGCTTCAGCTCATATTTACTTGCATGCATACTTGAAAGACGGTTACAAACATGATTGTTAACTGGTTTGCAAAATGGCTACAGGTGTGATCATAAAACAGAAAAATGGATGTAGGATATTAAACTTTGAGTTTGAGCTTCTGAAAATAATTTCAGGTCTGAAACCATGGTTTCTGGGTTGCATTGCATATTTGGTTTGAGAGGAGTATTTATAGGCTTTGATCCTTACTTATGGTTTGAATTTGGTTTCAGGCATTTGAACTTGAATTTGAGGAGTGTTTGTATAGAAGATTTGAAAAAATGTGGTAGAGTTTTTGAACTGAAAACTGGTCACAAAGCTTGATGTTTTCATTTTTTGTTTGAGAGGAGATTTCAGGTCTTGGTTTTGCATTTGAAAATCTTACAGGCTTTGCATAAAAATAGTTACATGGAAAAACATTTAGATTTGATAAATTTTCTGGTTTTGGGTTCATTTGAAAATGTAAAAATGAACAAAGAAGACGGAAGAGAGGAAGAATATAAATTTATATAGATTTGTTTTAAATTTAAAGAAAATAAAATGGAAATATGACACTTGTCATTAAAGTCTTAATTACCTTATACATGTTTGAACATGCATATAAATCCAACACTTGTTATTATTTACTTTCATTTGTTCCTTTCTAATTAATACAAATAAAACTTTTTTTTAAAAGAACAAAATATAAACCAATTATTATTTAAATAAAATCATACATGATCTACATTTAATCCATTTTAAAATGCTAATATAACTTTGTATTTATTTACTATCAAATAAACACTTTCTAAATTTATATAACAATATTCTTTTTGATAAAAAAATAATACAAAACAAAATATTATTTAAATAAAACCTTTATACATACATTTCATATCAAAATATGATAAAATAATTATCTTTTAAAGATTCAAATTTAATCGAGATTCAAATTCAAATTTTACTTTTAAAATCCAATTTAAAAATCATCTCAAACATTTATATTTTTAAATAAACACATTATTAAGTTTGAAATTGATTACTCCATTTAAAAAAAACAACTTAATACATACACACACACACACAGATATATATATATATATATATATATATATATATATATATATATATATAATTTTAAACAATACTTATTAAATTTGAAAATAACAAGTCTATTTAAAATCAAATATATAAATTAACACACTTTAAATAATTATTCTTATTTAAAATCAATCTATAATCATAATTTAAAACATCACATTACTAATTGTTTGGCTATTTATATTTGAAAATAACAATTTTATCGATTTTAAACAATTAAATTATGAGATTATCATATTTTAAATTCCTTGAAATTCCGGGATATCACACAATTAGTGATCTAACTTATCTTGATTCAATATTGACCGAGGGATAGTATAAGTTGAAATGTCAGAAACCTGTTATGCATATGAATGTTGATTTGTACAAGCGAACTTTTAACCGGATAGTCTATTAGTTGACTATCCATTTTAACCAAATATAACTTAAGAGGTAATCAAAATGCTTTGTGATTTCATACCAATAAGAACCCGTAGGGAGGAGTATCTGTATGAAACATCTCCAGCTTTCGCTTACTTCTAAAAAAACCGAAATTGAGTTAACTGAAAAATCATCGATTGGTTTCAAGAGTCTAGGATTGATAAAAGTTTTGCTTACCGAATACCACTTCAAAACTATTATACAGGTTCTGTGTTTTAGATGCAATTGTAAAAGAGAATCTATGTGGAGATTCAAGATATATTTAAGATTCCTGAGTCCATATAGTGATTCATGATCCATTCAAGATACTGGAATCCATTTGGGGATTTGTATTCTGTTCGAGTGATAAAGATTTGTGTGAAAGATGACGAAGGTAACCTCAACATCAGAAATGACTAAAAACAGAGTAGGCCTCATACCCTGGGGTTTGGCTAACCCATGATAGGATATATCAACTCCATATCTAGAGTATGCTTATCAATGTTAATAGCAGAAGTTAACGATATTTAGGATTACACGTTCGGGCATGGACGAGCTATGCTTACATAAAGGAATATTTTATCTTGAGATACACACTGATCGGTGGTAGCTTCTGAAACTTGTGTAGGAAATTGGATTCGGCACCAACCGAAAAGATCTCCGTGGAAAAATCCAATGTGTGAATGTACCTTAGCAGTTTTGAATGTAACCTTAAATATGTGGTGGTGTGACCAATGTAGGCATTATAACTATTAGATATGATTTATATTCTACACTATAGACGTTATCTATTATATAACTATATTAAACCTAACGTATGTTTGTTTTTTTGAGGGGAAAACCATTATGGGAATCCATACAGTCTCAGTAATTACTGTTACATGTTGGATATATCTTGACTTCTCTAATACCAGACTTATGTTTGACGCATGGATTTTTTTCTTCCTAAATTCCTTAGGTACTCTTTCAAGTAGGCTAAGTATAGTAGGTTATACCTTGGATGCTTCAAAGTTTAGAAGACAAGCTGGAGGCTTAAATTATCTATTTATTTTTGTTTCTGTTATCCCATGTTAATTATGTATGTGTCAGCATTATGAGGACATGTAGTTATAATTATCCATGCTGACAATAGTATTTAGGTCTTGTATCTCTGAAATTTTTATATTAAGAGTAACCTTTGTACTATTCTTTTGATGTTATACAGTATCGTTCCGCTGTAAGATTCTGATGTTGTGTTCTTCTTTTCCTATTTTATTTTTTTACCCTAATTTCTGTATTTTTGGCAATTAGATGTTCGGCACATGAATATAGTGGATGTATTTAGTATCTACATTTGAGGGGCAAAAAGTCGGGTCGATACATTTGGCATCAATTCCCAAGGTTGAGAGAATACCTTGGCTTTAGTTGGGAATAGGTTATTAGAGATTGGGTAAGAGCCACCTTAGAATAAGTCGAGAATATTATATATATGAGAGAGCATATTTGTATTTTTCCATAAATCTACACCCCTTTTCAGCCTTTCCTTAGGAATATTCTCTTTCTTTGAAATAACTGTAGCCTTTCATATCCTCAATATATTTTTCTATGTTTAGGTAATACATCATGAGTACTAGATTTGCCAATGCTCGAGGAGGTAGAGGTGGTCTAGGTAATACCATCACTAATGGTGGAAATCAAGCACTAGGGAATGTTGCTATGGTCGAAGAATCAAGGATGGATATTGTAGAAGAGGTCGTGCAAGTCTGGCCTCAAGTGAATTTTGCTTTACTCTACCGCGATTATGAGAGGTTGGAAGGTAAGAGGTTTGGAGGTCATCATAGAAGTCCAGACTTGGATCAAATTGTGTGATTATATATTTGGTGATATGGAGTTAGACGATGCGACGAAGCATCGATTAGCGTCCTTGCATCTATGGATGCAGCTACGTATTGGTTGAGTTCTATCACTATTGATTTTCAAGAGAATGAATTCTCTTGGGCCCAATTTAAGGAGGGATTCAAGATGAAGTTTGTCCCGAAAGATGGGAAGACTTTGCTATTTAGTTGCTTCCTCGATCTGAAGCAGGGAGCAATACAATAGCAGAACTGATTCACTGCCTTATCTCTGTTTGGGCCTTGTTTGGTAGATAAACCATTAAAGAGAACTGATATGTTTATCATAGGGACGCATCCAAAATTCAAGGATAATATGACTGATCACATCATGTGGTCTTATATGGATTTGGTTAATATGGGTCTAAGGTTTGACAACTTGTCACCAAAGCCGACTATTGCAACACCAGTTAGGGAAACCAAGTGAAAATCTCAACCGTTTAGAAATATTTCTGGTTTATCTTGTCACAAGTGCGGGAAGAAGTGGCATTTCGCTAGCAGCTGTACATCGGTTAGGGAAAAATAAGTGGCAAAAATGCCATTAGTGAAAGCACCAATTGCTAAGGTACTAAGCTAGAGCCGTAGGTGGCCAAGGCATAGTTTTTAGCAAAGTCGGCTACAACTGCCATCAAATGAGCCATTTTGTTAGGGAATGCTCGATGCTCCAAAAGTTGCAATAGCTTCGTGCTTTTGCACTCACTTCAACACCTTCCACTTCTGCAGCGGCAAAAGGGAAGCAGGGTTTGGAAGGTATTCTATTTATTTTTAGCATTCCTGCTCGTGTTTTATTTGATACTGGTGCTTCTCTTCATTTCATTTCTCGTACTCTTATTGATAGACTGAAACTTAAGCTAGTTATAGATTTTATTTGTGTATCGAACCTTATTGGTGGATCGGTTAATCTTTGCATGGTTTGTTTACGAGTTCCAATTTTTTTCTTTAACCAACTCTTCTCTATCGATATGTACATTCTGGGTTTTATGGATTTTGATGTTCTGCTTGAGATGGATTGGTTATCATAGAAAAATGCTATCCTGGATTATGTTGAGCGAAATATGTCATTAATGGGGAAGGACATGAAGGTGATGGTAGTGTCTTGTGAAAGGTCTAGCTCACTGATGAATAGTTTTCTTTATTCTTTGGAAGCATCGAAAGAGAAATTAGGTTCAATCATGGTTTTTCAGGAGTCTAGTTTACTACCTCACCGTGAGATAGAATTTTTGATTGATTTAGTCAAAGACGCAAAACCTAACGTATTTTTGGTTCGTAGACTTGCCACGAAGCAGAGGTTAGAGCTATCAAGTTTGGTTAGTGATTTGTTATAGAAGGGCTTGATCCACCCAAGTCGTTCAAGTTGGGGAACACTTGTCGTCATTGCTATGAAGGTGGATAGTTCCTTAAGACTGTGTGTAGATTATCGTGATCTCAATAAATGAACTAATAGGAACATGTATCCTTTGCCTAGGATATGACTTTTTCGGTCAGCTTCATGGTGCTTGCGTGTTTTCTCAGCTTGATCTTGACACGGGTTTCCATAAGTTGAGGGTGGCAGTGGAGAGTGTACCCTTTACCACTTTTAAATCTAACTAATTTTATGAGTGGTTAGTTATTCCATTTGGCCTAACTAATGCTCCAGCATATTTTATGGACCTAATGAATCTGTTTTCCAAGATATGTTGAATAAGTTTGTTCTTGTATTTATCGATGATATACACGTCTACTCCAAGACCGAGGAGTTCATGCCATCTAAAGATTGTATTTGAAATGCTAAGAGAGAATGTGTTGATAGCTAAGTTGTCGAAGTGTCATTTTCGGCATTCAGAAGTTTGGTTCTTAGGTCATGTTGTTTCGATGAAGGGTATTTCTATTGATCATGCAATGGTTGTGGCCATTTAGGACTGGAAGAGGCCGGAAAGTGCAACTGATATTGGAAGCTTTTTCGGTTTAGCATGTTATTACAGGAGATTCATATAGGTTTTCTCAAAGATTGCATCTCGTTTGATGAATTTGACGATGAAAGATGTCAAATTTGTATGGATGGATAAATGCGAGCAAGCGTTCTTAGAGCTAAAGGCGAAGTTGAGTAGTGCTCTTGTTATTACTATGCCAGATGGAGGTAAGGGTTTGGATGTTTACATAATGCATGTGGAATAGATCTAGGTGTTGTGTGGATGCAGCATGGAAGGGTAATTGCTAATGCTAGCCGGCAGCTCAAACCACATGAAGCAAGATATGCAACTCATGACATGGAGTTGTTAGCTATGTTATTTGCGTGAAATATGTAAAGGCATCATTTAATAGGTGAAAGGTTCGAGTTATATATGGACCATAAATCTTTGAAGGATCGTTTTACGCAATGGACTTGAACATGAGGTCGAAAAGGTGGTTGGAATTTCTTGGGACATATGATCTAGACATATTATATAATCTGGGAAAAGCTAATGTTGTGGCTAATGAACTCAATAGGAGGTATGCAGTTATGGAAAATGCCAAGGTTCGTCCGACTCTGATTAGTCGTATTGAAGGGAATCAGCTTAGAAATCTTAATTTTGCTCGGATAGCTAAGGATGTGAGCAAGAATAAGGCATCGGAATGATGGCTTATATTCAAGGTGGACAGCGTGGTATTATAAAAATGAATGGTAGGTTATGTTTTCCAAACATTGATGGGATTAAGTCGGAGATTCTAGTAGAGAGCCACCATTCTAGGTTAACGATACATCCTAGGGTCACTAACATGTATCGAGACATGCAGCGAATGTTTTGGTGGGAGGGCATGAGAAGAGATGTTTTTATATTGGTGAGTAGGTGTGCTAACTTCCAGTAGCTAAAGGGTAGTCATCAGAAGATGGATAGACTGCTTTAGCCACTCGAGATTCCAAAGTGAAAGGAAGCAGATTTCCATAAACTTCATCAACTGATTTCCTAGGTCGAGGAGAGGTAATGAGGGTGTGTGGGTTATCGTGGATCGACTGACCAAGAGAACACACTTATTACTTGTTAAGTCTATAAGGATAGCTTTTAGTTTGGTTAAGTTATACTTAAGGAGTCCGTCAGATTGCCCGGTGTTCCTTATGATATTGTGAGTGATAGAGATCCGGTATTCATAAGTCATTTCCAGAAGGGTTACATGAAGCATTAGGGATAAAGCTTTGTTTGAGTATCACTTACCATTTGCAAACCGATGGGCAAATGGAAAGGGTGAGCTGAGTGTTGGAGGACTTGCTTTGAGCATGAATTTTAGATTTTGGGGGTTAATGGGAAAAGCACTTACCTCTAGTTGAGTTTTTCCATACAAAAACTGTTCCTAGACTAGTATCGATATGGTACCATTTGAACCGTTGTATGGAAGGTCATGAAATCTCCATCGTATTGGGTAGAACCGAGAGATCGTCCTGTGCTTGGGTCGGATATGATTCAGAAGGCATCGGTTAAGGTCATAGGAATTTGAAAAAAAAATCGAGGAAGCGCATTACCGACAGAAGAGTTATGCAAACATAAGGCATAGAGACTTGGAGTTCTCAGTTGGAGGCTCTGTGTTTGTAAAAGTTTCTCCGATGAGAAGTGTAGTCCGGTTTGGAAGAGCTGGGAAGTTGGCTCAAAAAAATATAGGACCATTCCTGATACTAAAAAGGATTGGTACATTTGCGTATAGACTCGAGTTACCAATTAGGCTATCAGGTGTGCAGAATATATTTCATGTGTCGTATTTAAAATAAGTTTGTGCATTATTCTACAATAATAGTGGAAGCATCGAGGCAGGAGGACTTGGAGATTGAGTCAAATTTGACTATAATGAGGTAGCCTATTTGTATTGTTAATAGAGATATGAAGCGATTGAGGACCAAGGTTGTGAAATTAGTCAAGGTACAATGGTGATGTGCAGTTAAAATGCTTAGTAGTTCCATAGCGGTGGATGTGCAAAAAGTTATAGCGGGAATAAAGCGATGATATAGCGAAAAAAGCTTCATTAGATATAAAATCAAATGTTTAATGTTAATTTATTCTCATTCTTACATATTTGTATGGGAAAAAGAAATATTGTTTAATCTTATATAGCAAACCGAAGAATATTATAATCTATGTGGTCCAGATTTGGTGGCTATAATATATTTCTAACTTATATTAAGCACTTATGCCTTAAAATTAGGTCTTTACACTAATGTAATTGATTTGGTTCAATAGAGAACTAATAAAATCAAACCTTTTATATTAATATTGCTAAAGCGGATGCTAAAATGCCTTGATTTAGCGGGTGTAGCGAAAAATAGCGGGGCTTAAAGTAGATCTACTTTTTGATACTGCTATATTGAAAAAGTATAGCAATCGAAGAGCTCTATGTGCTATAGCAGGGATTTTGCAGGGCTTTAACAGCACAACAATGGAGTGAGGTTGCTCAGGATTATACATGGGAAACAGAGGATAGTTTGAGGAAGTCCTATGTAATGACCTGTATTTTTAGCTATTTTAAATTATTAAGTTTAGTGTAATTATTAAATAAAAATGGTCAAAAATAAAAATATTTAGTGATTTTTAATGTAAGTATTTGATATGAACTTTAATAAAATTACGAAATAAACTAATTTCGAAGATTTGGCAATGATGAGTATTGAGATGAAATTATATATTTTAACTGGGTTTATAATCAATAACTGAAGTTGGATAATAAATGTGAATCGTTTGGATAGAAATAATTTGATGTTGATAACAAAAATTCATTTAAAATCTAATATTTAATTTTATTGATTTATTGAAAAATTAAACTGTTTAAAATCAAATATTGGAAATTATTTGAATAATGAAATTCTGAATTTAATATGATTGAAAACGATATCGAAAGTTGGTCAAAATTTTATTTAAACAACAATGAAGATTGTTAACATTTAAAATTGGATTTAAAAGTGAATAATTAGAAATTGAAAATTTTATAGTATAATCGAGACTTTAAATAGCGATTTGGGGGCACAGTCTTGAAACTTGATGAAACTAGTTCCATTAGATCCGTAATAGTATATTATTATCGGATTTCAAATTTCGTAGCGTTTGGAGTTATCATTTGGTTGTACGAGATAAAAACGCATTAAAATTAATATCGAAATTTCAATATAATAATTCGGTCCAAAAGGCTATTTTTTTCATACGGTCGAATTGGGACTCAAAAGTTGTTCCATTGCATTCAGAATAGGGGTAAAACATTATAAATGTCAGATGGCACGCTTCATTTGGAGTTCGTCCGAATTTTTTTGGAAATAATAATAAAATAATGTGTATGCACATATACATATAAGTGCTCACAGTAAACCCTAGCTACCTTTTACAGCCGCGCACCCATCTAAAACAATGGCCGAAATTGTTCGGATCATCTTCCTCCCTTTTATCCAATCCATCAACCTATTTGAAAATCTTTCAACCAGGAAATTGAAGAACACAATGAGATCTTAGATCCAACGGTCGTGATTTGAAATGGCGCAGCGTGGTGGCCAGAATTCGACCACGATGGTCGGCCGTTAGTGTGTATATTTCTAGCTATGGGGGCGACCGAGTTCGATATGGTTATTGGCGTGGAGGCATGGATGGACGAGCTACGTTGTGGCAGTGATGGATTGTGTTCTAGTGCGATAAGGGAGGAGCGACATCTAGGGTTTTAAGGCATGTTTAGGTTCGTATGCACATGGTGAACGCGAACGAGAAGAAGATGAAGCACGACCTTGATTTGCCGTTGAAGTTTGGATAGCCAGATTCAATTAAGGTTTAAAATTAAAAAGAAAATTTATTTACATAAATTGTATGCAAATCTTATAAAAATCATATTTTGTCCCGTACATGGTCTGATTTAGACAATTCAAGTTACGTTGGGATCGTATTGTCATTATCTGCGCTATGGAATTGAAGTGGTATTTATTTAAAGCTGAGAAATTTTTCAGTTTCAAATAAAGGTGAGTTTTTGTAACGCTCACAAGTACTGGAATATTTTTTATGATAGTTAAGTTGGAAATTATGAAGTGATATAAATTTATTGGTCATTGTTTGGTAAATGTAATCGTCATTTGAATTAACTGTTAAAAATTAAATTGACAGTTTGACCAAAAATTGGAATTTAATTGCCAGTAAAATACCCAATAATAATAACTGTGAATTTTTTGTGAATATATTAACTGTTTGGATGATTAATTGTAAAGGGTGCTATTGATTGATATTTTGGATGATTTGGATGATTATTTATTTTTGTATATCCTGTTATTGCCCTGTATATTATTTATAGTACATGAACTGTAAATTGACTCGTTTTGAATAAATTAAGAAATATATTGAAATGATATATACCTATGACATTTATTTTGTATTGAAATGTTATATATCCATCCTTGATATTAAATTGAAATAACTAATCACTTGGCCAACGGATAGAAAATTAAATATGGACACCAGATTGGTTAGATTAATTGATTTTAAAAAATTTGATTTGAAATTTATTTCAATGATTTTGAATTTAAAGAAATGAAAATCAAATTTATGAAATTTGAATTAATCACAACTTCGAGTTTGAAAGGTTGAAATTAATTTTGGTTAAAAGAAATTGTTTAAATAATAGAAGTTGAGGTTTTGAAGTTATAATCGAAATATGATTTGAATTTTGAAAATTGATTTGTTTTAAAAGGATTTGAAATTTCATTCGAACTTTGAAATTTTTCTAAGTAAAGGTAGTTGAATTTGATATATAGATTGCGACTCAAGAATGGAATTTGTTTTATGTTTAGAATCTTAATTCGAAAATTGAAGTTTAATTTGAATCCAGTAATTTTAATCAATATTTTTGAAAATCGAACTCGAATTTAAATAAATAGAAATGGTTTAAAATTGGCAATTGAATTGAAATTAATTCAAATTGGAATTGGATGGAATTAATTAGATTTGAAAGTGGAATTGAATTAATTTGAAATCGAAGTTGAAATTTACTTGAATCGAAATCGAAATTGAATCGATTGAATGGAAATTGAAACTATTTGAATTGGGAAGTTGGAATGAATCGGTTTGACTTTGAAACTAATTTCAAATGAATTATTTTAGTATAAATTGTTTTAAATCTATATTCTTTCAATATTCAAATTATTTTGGATTTCCAAACGATTTTGCTATATAAACCATTTTAATTCTTAAACTATTATAACCATTTTAACTATTTTTAACCATTTAAACTATTTAAACTATTTAAAAATATAAAAACTATTTTTCAAACTGGTCAAGTGTGGAATGTTTATTCTTATATCATGGATTTAAATACGAGTTGGGTTAAATGAAATTATAACCAAAATTTAAATTCGAAACAATTTTGGAATCAAAATCGAGATATTAAAGCGAAAGTGATTTGAAATAAAATAGTATATTTTGAGTAAATATGATGATTGAGAAATGGATTTGAATTTGAAGCAAATATGATATTATGATATCAAGTATGAACTGTTTTGAAAATATAAAAGAACCAACCGATGTGTAAAACTACGTTTGATTGTTAAAGTGACAGAGGGCGATTATGGGCATACTCTTTGTCGATACCAGAACCACTTTAACAACTGTGTATGTGGAGGAGACTCCAGAACAAAGTGGTTGGATTTGGCGTCGTTTGCTGGATTTGAAGAAAGAGAACAATATTAGATTTGCTTGGCACTTGTGCCAATTTGAAATGACTAAAATAGAAGCCGTACCTGCCAAGTGGGTTAGCTAGCCCGAGCGGATGCACTTTTTCGTATTACCATCATTTACATTGTGATTGATTAGTGCGCACCCTCCAATTTTATGGGAGTGTTGGATGAGGTGGGCGATCATAACTATGATGCGTTATCACAGGCCGGGAAGGGTAAACTGGTAGTATCCTACCTTGGTCATTGCCTAACCTGCCTTGTCATACTTTTATCCCTAAACTAGACCCATACGATTTTGGTTTAGTGTTGTCGTATCACGACGTGTCCCTATCCACTAACCGTTTAACTAGTGTTTTATATGAAAATTGTACGACAATGCTTAAAAACACGTTAACGGGAATCAATGTGAAGCCTTAACGGTAAGAAAAAAACATTATATATGCAGCGTATTCTACTACATATAAACATTTTGATGGATAGTTAGTAGATGGAAAACCCCATAATATCTCTTGAGTTATTGCATGCACGTTATAAAGTGGATATGAGATGTGAAAACCCGTAAGCATCTCTGACACCATGACACTCATGTTATATGCGATATCGATTTGACTCACATAAGATTATTTTAGTCATGACTCGAGTGTTTTTTATTTTCAATACGCTTGGGTAAGTCCTGAGTTTTTCAACTTATTGAAGATTTATTATGGAGGACGAAGACGAAGATTTGATATTACTATTACTATTATTATCCTGCATCATGTTGTTTGCTGCATTATTTTTTATCCTTGATGTATATATAACTATGATAAATGTTGTATAGATTATAATCAAATGTATAGTATAAACAGCTTCACGAACTGTTTATTTGATTATTATATTTTTTCATTTCGTTACGAGATTCTGTGTTTGCTTCTTCTTCTTTTCTTATTTTTCTTAATTAAACCCAATGATTATCTATATTTTGGATTGTTTGGATTGAATATGTGTGGATTATTGCCAATTTAAACCTTCCAAAATGTGGGTCGTTACATCCTATCCAGAATTATTTTTAGACTAGAGATTTCTTATCATAGTATCTTACATCTTTTGTACTGTTCTCACCTTTTAAGGCGGAGTCACTTAGTTTGCATTAGATTGTAGTTTATTTTGTATATAGTTTCAATAGAACTTTATATATGTATCTTGTTTTGTCTATCTTCTTTGAATATCCTTCTTATTTGAATTTCGAGGATGAAATGTTCTAAGTAGGGGAGAATGTACTAACCCGGAAATTCGAACACTTCGTCTTCGAATATCGAAATATTTTGAAACATAATTAAGTGTTACAAATATGATTTTATAACCTTGTTAGAAATCATTTCATTAATGAATAACGAGAAGAAATTTGTTTTTGAAAATTGTCTACAAAAATGTATTCTTCGAAGAAAAATGGATAATGTGATCAGAAATCATTTTATCGGTAAATAACTTTTTAATTGATATAAGTTGTTTCAACTCTTTTGCATTTGTCTAATGATCAAATGAATACATTAGCAACTAATTAACACACTTCTCTTCATAAAGCAATGGAAGCTTCTAGAAGCTTCCAAGTGGATAAGAGATATTGTTATGTTAAGGGTATAAGTGTAAATTTGCTAAAGGAGGTGATGTAATGGGGGGTGAGCCTTCCATGACATGAAAGGAGGACGAGACTAAGGCTAAAAACACCATTCTTAAGCCTATATAAGGAGAGACATACACCTGATAATAGTTCAAAATTCAAAAAGCAAAACCAATCTCTTTTCATGTCTTCCTCTAGAAAAATAAATGCACAACTAAAATTTGGACTAGAGCCTTACTATAATATCACAATACCTTCTACCAAGTTAGATTGTGAAAAAGTAAAGCACAACTCTCCCTACTTGTCATAGCCATGAGCAATTTGAGGGAGGAGCAAGGCAAAAGCAAGGAAGGAAGGAAAAGAAAGGTGTTGCATAGAAGAGATTGGACTTGGATACTTGGATCTTGATTCTTTATTAGGTAAAAGGTGAGCTAACTCACCATTTTGATTGAAAATATAACCCATATATGTTTTTGTTTGATTTTGTTTAAGTTCTCGGGATTGATGTTGACATTTTTTGAAACTTTGGTTTTGATTCTTGTTTTAAAAACAAGTGACATATGTA
The DNA here is from genome assembly GCA_030765085.1 of Allium cepa. Classification (NCBI taxonomy): domain Eukaryota; kingdom Viridiplantae; phylum Streptophyta; class Magnoliopsida; order Asparagales; family Amaryllidaceae; genus Allium; species Allium cepa. The sequence goes on from CM060940.1 coordinate 103,990,798, forward strand.
TGGACTCAAATAGATTTGAACGAACTTAAAGGGACCTATATAACATGTGGCATAATCTTGAAACCAAGCATACAGGTTGTAGATGGACTTTGGTTCAGGTTAGATTTGGATTTGAAAGTGCACTTATAGTGATAGTCGTTATGGATGCACTTTGGAATTGCATTGTTTTTTATGATTTCTATGGAACTTTGTAGAGAGATCCTTAGTATTTCTCACCATATTTATAATGTTTTATATGTATATTTGTTGCCATATAAAGTTTTGATAATCAAAATTTAAGCAACATCTTGAAAAGCCTCCATAACTTCACTTATGCAAAACTGCCCCCCTTTAGACTTGATTTTTGAACTTTAAAGGTTTGATAAGGATATTTAAATTTAAGTATTTTGTTTCATTCTTTTAACAAGTGTTCACTAACTATTATTAGAATATTCTAAAGGTCGTTTGAGATTTTTATGAATTTTAAAGAGTTAGTTGTGAATGTTTAAGAAGTGATTTTTGTAAGGAAAACTTATTTTCCCATGTTTTAAAGTTTTTAATAATTTATCCTTTTAAAGTAATATTTTGGACTAATGTTTTAAAACTTATTGTAAGTATTCAAAGTATAAACAAATTTTTTCAAAAAGGGATTAAGAATTGCTTAGTGGCTAAATGGTTTGATTGTACTATTTCCTATTGAAAAGTAATTAAGGATGCTTAGCACTATAAGCTGAGTGAGGTAGACTTCTCTATTTGTGAGAATTAAGAATGATGTTCGAGTAGGAGCCAAATAATAGTGCTTTAACCTACCGCTTCCTTTTGGATTGGGGAGTAGTTAAGTTGGAATGTCGAAAATGTGTTAATCTTGTTGATATCTTACATGTTTATAGAAATACTTAAAACTGACGAATAGACTTGTCTATCTATGCAAGTCAAGAATGAAGTACCTAGGCAAGGCTTTGATATACAATCAGTTCTCTAACTTACCTAGATTCACTCTTGACTGAGGGATAATATAAGTTAAAATGTCGAAAATGTGTGTTGTATATGAACATTGATTTGTACAACTAAACATTTTAACTGGATAGTCTATTAGTCGACTATCCATCTTAACAAACTTAAGATGTAATCGAAAGGCTTCACGATTTCATACTAATGAGAACCCCAGGGAGAAGTATCGGTACAAACGTCTCTATCTTTTGCTTACTTCTAAAAAAACCGAAATTGAGTTAACCAGAAATTCATCGATTGAGTTTGAAGGGTCCAAGAGTGGTAAGAGTTTTGCTTACCGGATACCGCTTCAAAACTAGCATATGGGTTCTTTGTTTTAGAAGTGGTTGTAAAGGAGAATCTATGTAGAGATCCAAGATGTATTTAGTATGCTCGAATCCATGTAGTTATTCGTGATCCATTCGAGATACTGGAATCCATTTAGGGATTTGTTTTCTATTCAAGTGATAAAGACTCTTGTGAAAGATGCCAAACGTAACCTCGACATTGGAAATTACTAAAAACAGATTAGGCCTCATAGCTTGGAGTTTAGCTAACTAGCGACATGATATATCAACTCCATATCTAGAGTATGCTTATCAATGTTGCTAGCAAGAGTTGATGATATTTGGGATCACGTGTTTGGGCATGGACCGACTATGTTTACTTATTGATATATTTTATCTAGAGATTATGTCACTCGGAGGTAGTCTTTGTCCCTTGTGCAGGAGATTGGATTCGGCGTCGACCGACGAGATCTCTACAAAAAAATCCATCATGCGAATGTACCTTAGCAGTTTTGAATGTTACCTAAATACGTTGTGGTGTGACCAATGTAAGAATCATAGCTATTCAATATTATTTATATTCTATACTATAGACATTAACTATTATATGGCTATATTAAACTTAACTAATGGTTGGTTTCATTTAAGAGCAAAACCGTTACTGGAATCCCTACGGTCCCAATAGTTACTGTTACATTTTGCATGTTTTTTGACTTCTCTCATACTTGACTTATATTTTATGCTTGGTTTTTATTTTCACTAAATTCCTTGCATACTCTTTTAAATTATCTAAGTAAAGCAGGTTTTACCATGGATGCATCAGAGTTCAGAAGACGAACTGAAGGTTTCCATTATCTACCTATTTCTATTTCTATTGTTGCGTATTAGTATGTATATATCAGCATCGTAAGGACATGCAGTTATAACTGTCTAGGCTGATAATAGTACTTAGGTTTTAAAACTCTGAAATGCTTGTATTTAAAGAAGCCCCTTGTACCATTCTTTTGATATTATATATTATCATTTCTCTGTGAGATTTTGATGTTGTGTTCTTTTCCTACTCTATTCTTTATTTTATTTTACCCTAACTTTCTGCCTTTTCGGCACTTGCGTGTTCCGCACACGAATACCGTGGATGTATTTTATGTCGACATTTGAGGGTTGAGAAGTAAGGTTGTTATAACACGATTCCTTTCCACAGATTCCAGTACAAGTCGACTGACGAATGCTAACGCTGACCTCTCCCTTGGACTAAAACTTAGGAGTTCAACTCTATAGTATTAGTCTGAAGTGTTAAAGCTGATATCTCCCTTGGACTTAACCTTAGGATAGGCAGCTCAGCTCTATAACATTACACTTCATAACCGCTTCCAACACATAGACTCGTATACTAGTTTTGTTGTGGTATTTGGTAAGTAAAACACTTGTCGTGGACTCTTTAAAACTAAATCAATGAATTTCCAGTAAACTCAATTCCGGTTCAACCTATGTTCAACCAAAGCCTTTGTGCTTTGTTGCATGGCCGTGCAACAAGTCATACAAGTCCATATCCATTACATATGTCATTTTCCTTCCAAAGCAAAAATCAACAAAAAATATAATCGATATAAAACCAAGCACAATAATATAGTTTATACAACATTTTATACACTTCAAATTCATTCAAATGGCGAGTTAGCTCACACTTCAACAAGCAAATAATCAAGTTCAAGCTACCACTTCCTAACTCAACCTTTCAAACACCAAACTTCCAACTCCAACCTCCTTTCTAGCTCACGACCAAGGCTCCAAAGCCCCTAAAGTGCTTATGGTTTATTGATGATTGGGCTTGTGTGCTTCAAATCTTCAAGTTTTGGGTTGCCAGATGGTGTTGCAATGTTGTTGTAGGCTTATAGAAGAAGTCTAATTTGATTTAGAGCTGTTTTGAATAACTTTATTCTTAGAAAATTATAAAGAGAGAAGGAGATGATGAGCATTGAATTTAATTTGCTAAAATTTAAAAGTGATTCAACGAACTTTTGATGGCTTTATATAGGCAACAAATGGTAAGCACACCCCTTCTTCTCACCCTTCCAACCGGCTAAGACCGTCCCTGTTAGCACCAAAATTGGTCACTAACACCCTTGAGTAGAGTTATGTAGAGAGATTAATGAAGAGAGTAAATTAGGACTGAAAAATAGTGTAATTCAATGAAAAAGAATAACAAAAACGAGAACACCAGATTTATAGTGGTTCGGTGTAACTGCCTACATCCACTTTGAGTTTAATCTTTATTGCTTTCTCAATTACTTGAATACAGATACAATCCGTAAATCAATCACTTGGATACAAGTTTGAATTAGAAAGAGGAGAGTATAAGAAATGGCAGAGTCTCCCCAGTGTTCCCGGGAAAAAGGGTCCATTTCACTGTGCCCCTGTCCCTCTATTTATAGACGAAGGTGGGTTGGACTTTCCTGGTGGGCCTGGTAGCTGAATAGCTCGTTCCAAATAGAGTAAACGACCCAAAGGGAGTAAGCTCTGTGTACCGAACCAGGGAGGCCGAACGGTATGATGTCGAGCCAAGGCAATGGCGCCGAACGATGCTCTCATGCCGAACGAAGCTGGAGTGCCGAGCGATCCAAGGTTGCCGAACCAAGCTGGATGCCGAACAATCGAGGTTCGCCGAACGTACCCTTTAGCCGAATGATACCCTTTTAGCCGAAGGATGTTCCTAGGTCGAACGAAGCTGGAATGCCGAACGTTCTTCTGAGGCCGAGCATTCTTCTGATGCCGAGCGAAGCTTGCCGAGCGACGTGCGCGTAACCGTTCTCGCTGAACCATGCCTAAATGCCAAACATATTGTCCTCATCAAACCCGTATGCCTCCAGGCTCTTCGTGGTCATAATATTGTCTAGTGCTGATAATAGTGTCTTCAACTGTCATTTTGTAACCGGGCCAAGATGTCGGTTAACATTTGCCCCCCAAAGCGTGTCGTGTGAAGCAACACAACACGCTTTGAATCAGCGAGTATTCCTTGTTTTCAGAAAGAAATCCATCATGTTTCTTTAATAGTCATTATCCTTCGACTTTATCCTCTCAAGCTGTCATATCCTTCTTTGGCCGTCTTGACGCTTGGTTGATTCCCAATATTATAAATCCAGGGTTGTAGTTCATCAGTGACCACTCGTGTCTGATTCTACAGAGCTAGCAAGCTTCGGCTATCTGATCTAGTATTTTCTCAATAACCCTTAGTGAGAATTTAATTTCTGTTGATTTCAAGAAGTCGGACTTGTTCGGATATACACATGCACGTTTGGGTACATGTTCTTTCCATTGGCTCTCGAATGCGTTTTATATGCTCATAAGTCGTCGCCAACTCCGTCAAGTTTAATTGCAATTCAATTGCGATTCCTTGTTTGTATTTTCTGTGAAATAAGGGTTGCAATCAGCCACTTGAGGAGTTTTCCAAACCCCTCTTCAGTAAAAACTCTATGATTTTGTTCACAGCTTCAACCTTTAGGATTGGTAAGAAGAGGACGTCAATGCCCCCAAGTGGAAAACGGCCGTGGACTAGCCATTTGAGTAATTTCCATCGGTGGGGTTCCTGGATTTTTGCAAACATCTTGCACTTTTCGCATTGTCTAGCATGGTCGACCGTATCTAGATTGATAGTTGGCCAGTAATACATGTAGCAAAGTATCTTCTTTATCATGGTTTTCCCCCTGATGCTATTACTGCATTCTTCTTCATAGAATTTGCTCAAGATATCATCATGGGCGATGCGCCAAAGCATGGGGATGGATAAACTCCTTTTGACAAACGACTTATTCTTAGATGATTTGGTATGAAGATTTGAGGAGGATCTGTCGTTTTCCATTCCTCCGTTCAGTAAGAATTCCTCATTGTAGATAGTCTTTGATGGGAGTCAACCATGACACCTTTTCATTTTGTTCGCTGAGGTGTGTAATGATGTAATATGTGAAGTCGGGTAGTGGCCCTTGGACTTGGTCGAGATAAGGAGCAAGACAATGTCCCCTAGCAAGATCAACTTCCTTAAATTTGTATACTACCAATCAAGAATCACAAAAGATATGTAAAGTTTTCACTTCAAATCCTCTAGCAAGTTTGAGGCTGGCAGCCAAGGCTTCATACTAAGCATCGTTGTTTGTTATAGGTAAATCGAGTTTCAGGACATAGCAGATTGATCGTTCCTCAGGGGTTATTATCATGAATCGTATGCCATAACACTGATCATTGGATGCTCCATCCGCGTACATTTTCCATCTCATGGTTGGTTCTCTGCTACTCTTCGAGTAGTGTTCTAAGGTAGTGAATTTGGGTGTGAGGTCTGCTGATTTCCGTCCTTAGATAGCCCTTCGAGGGAAATAGGTGATATCGAATTAGCTTAGTTTGATATTTTATTTAAGTAGTCTTTCAGACGTCTCAGGTCATTGTATGCCCTGTCGCAACGGCTGGTAGGCATAGACGTTGATGGATTGAGCCTAAAAGTAAGAGTGGAGCTTTCATGGTGAAATCAATAGATATTATGCTAGTTTTTGTAGCTTCGGGTTGATATCCAATGCATGGCTCGCGATAGTTAATGAAATCACATATGCTTGTCAGAATGGGTCCAAGGGAACATATCATCATTTATTCAGAAAATCCAACTAATTCTTTTATCATCACTACACTGAGTTGTGATTCGATATTCAGCACCCGGAAAGGGTCGCCATGGCTGAGTGTAATGTCGACCGTCACCTTAGCAGGTGCCATCCCAGATTCTTTGAGTATAGATGTAATTATTTTGCATAACATTCAATGTGAAATATGGTTGGGACGACCAATAATGATGGTTGCTCTAGTCGAACCCTAGAGTCTTGTCATGAGTTTTTAAGTCTAATAGCAAAGGACTCTGAATGCTCTAATAGATTATCAACAAATGGCCAAAGATCAGGCTTAAAAGCGCATTGAAGGAAATGTCGAGTGGGGGTCAGCCTCGAGTGGCGTGCAACTGTATAGCTGGATCTTGCTATGAGTTTGAATTTGCTTGTGTATTCGAGTAACGCACTTTCTATTCAATGCATTCATGATCCTTTACCCGTCCTTTGGGTTGGAGTGAAAGTCAATTGCTCATGAGCTAAGGTGTCAATTCAATGATTCAATCTCTAGGCATCCTTTCGGTCGTCTCCTTGAGCAACTGTAAGCATTATATATAAGTTTTAATACTGAGCTATCATAGCCAGTTTTAGGATGACCATGCGTCTTCTCCCAGTCTCGGGTTGATAAATGTACTGCATGGACGGTTAAGTCTCGTCCTAGCTATGTTTATGTTTTCACCTAAGTTCCAAAGACATAGAGGTGATCGGTGAATAGTCGGTTCACATTCATCTCGCTCCTCACTCGTGCCCCCAGGTCTGGGGCATATACCGATAAGTAGGAAGGCCAGCCACGCCCACTTTAGCTTTACTCTCTTTCCCGTTGAATCGTGGGATCATGTCAATCGATGGGAGACTAGGTCTCACCTATCTCGGATTTTATCGTGGTTTTTCATTCCAAGAGGAATACTTCGATGCCACGTCAGTTTTAGGGCGTAATTTGGATAGTGGATGGTCATCTACGTCCACTTTGGTTCATGCTCTTTAATCAGTTCTCGGGATAAAGTTGGCTACAAATGCAGTCGGGTTATGTTCATCCAGTTTCATACTCCTCCTGACGAATCGAATGAGGGTGTTGGAGAATTTTTGACCAAGTATTCATGGTTTAGCCTACTTTCCACACTCTGGAGGTCATAGTTTTTCAAGAAACATCCGAGTCACATTCGTATGTGCTTGGTGCGGATCGGTATTGACCCTCGATCTAAGGTATGATATAGTCGATTGCTCGTAGCTTTGGATGCCATTTCGATTGGTTTTGTATTGAGGCTTCCCTGCAGTCGTTGCTTCAAGTTATAAAGAACGCCACGCTAGAGCTATAGTAAGCTTTCGTATTCAGCTTTTTAGTGATTTGTACCCATGCTCCCAGCATTGATTTGGCCAGGCCACTAGTTGGATGGTCGAACTCCATCCTTAGCGGGTTAATAATCCTTCGGTCGATTCCATGCCGAAGTTTGCGTAATAGAGAATGGTCGGAATCCACTCGTCTATTTATCGATGTTTATACACCACTCTGCATTCTGGTGACTTAGTGTTATTCTCCCCCCGGTTGATTCGCGCCCAATTTGTACCCATGCTTCGGTCCATGCTCCGGGGACTTAGAGATTTGTCGAACGGTTTATGCTTTAGTCCACAGTTCGAGACGCAGGGATTTTTGTCAACTCGTTTATACTCCAGTCCGCATTCTGGGATTTTAGAGTAATCTAGTCCGCTTCTGGGATTTGGAGATTCTTCTCAAGTCTTCTATAATCTAGTCCGTGCTCTGGGAACTGAGAGTACCGTAGTCCGCACTCTAGGGATGTAGAGGTTTTTTAAGCCGTTTATACTCTAGTCCGCACTCAGGGGACTTAGAGCACTCTAGTCCGCACTCCAGGGATGTAGAGGTTCTTAGGTCGTTTATACTCTAGTCCGCACTCATGGGACTAGGAGCACTTTAGTCCGCACTCTGGGGACATAGAGGTTTCTGAGTCGTTTATACTCGAGTCCGCACTCTGGGGACTTAGAGTACTCCAGTTCGCACTCTGGGGACTTGGAGGTTTAAGTCGTTCATATTCTAGTCCGCACTCTGGGGACTTAGCGTACTACAGTCCACACTCTGGGGACTTGGAGGTTTAAGTCGTTTATACTCTAGTCCGCACTCTGGGAACTTAGAGTACTCCCGTCCGTGCTCCGGGGATGTAGAGGTTCTTAGGTCGTTTATACTCTAGTCCTTACTCAGGGGACTTAGAGTACTCCCGTCCGCGCTCAGGTGATTGGAGCGCTTGATGAAGACAAGTCCGGAACCTCCTCCTATACCGACGGGGGTTATGAAGTAGAAATTACAGGCGCCTCTAATCACACATCCGAATTGAGCATGAAGGAGCGGCTCGAGAAAGAGAAGGTCAGGGTCAAGGTCGAACCCCGAGTTGTGGACTTGGACGATCCTTTGAACAAGCCGTTGAAGGTCATCCTTCCTGGAGGGTCCAAGCCTATGGAAGTTATCCGTACTTCTTCAGTTGCTACCCCTCTATCAAAGAAGAGTACCAAGGGTAAATGCTATGGAGAGGAGCCGTCCGGAAAGGAGTTGAAGAAGTACAAGAAGTGATTACTATCCTCGTTCAACGAGAGTTAGTTTAAGTCATGTAATTGTTTTCATCTATTTCCTTAGTCCTTGTAAATAGAATGTCGACTCCGAACTTTGGAGGGGTTGTAATAGGAACTCATTTCTCATTAAAGTTTAGTTCCTTTTTCCGTCTTACAAAAGACTCTTATTGTTCAGTTTTCTTTGTGATTGTGATGTTGATCCAAGCAGTTGTGAGTAACATAGACTTCTCGGTCCATCTTCATATAACTCGGAAACACTTCGGGAGTTGTTGAACTTCCATTCTGTGCTTCGAGCACTTAGAATACATTCTAGCCCATATGTCAGGGATTTGACAAATTCAAGTCATCTGTGTCATAGTTCATATTCAGGGAACTAGGAGATCCGAATTGCTTATATTCGAGTCCGCACTCTGGAGACTTAGAGTACTCCAGTCCGCACTCTGGGGACTTGGAGGTTCAAGTCATTCATACTCTAGTCCGCGCTCTGGGGACTTGGAGGTTTAAGTCATTTATACTCTAGTCGGCGCTCTGGGGACTTAGAGTACTCCAGTCCACGCTCTGGGGAGTTGGAGGTTTAAGTCATTTATACTCCAGTCCGCGCTCTGGGGACTTAGAGTACACCAGTCCACACTCTGGGGACTTGGAGGTTTAAGTCATTTATACTCTAGTCCGCGCTCTGGGGACTTAGAGTACTCCAGTCCATGCTCTGGGGACTTGGAGGTTTAAGTCGTTTATACTCTAGTCCGCGCTCTGGGGACTTGGAGGTTTAAGTCGTTTACACTCTAGTCCGCGCTCTGGGGACTTAGAGTACTCCAGTCCACGCTCTGGGGACTTGGAGGTTTAAGTCGTTTATACTCTAGTCCGCGCTCTGGGGACTTAGAGTACTCCAGTCCACACTCTGGGGACTTGGAGGTTTAAGTCATTTATACTCTAGTCCGCGCTCTGGGGACTTAGAGTACTCCAGTCCGCGCTCTGGGGACTTGGAGGTTTAAGTCGTTTATGCTCTAGTCCGCGCTCTGGGGACTTAGAGTACTCCAGTCCACGCTCTGGGGACTTGGAGGTTTAAGTCGTTTATACTCTAGTCCGCGCTCTGGGGACTTAGAGTACCCCAGTCCACACTCTGGGGACTTGGAGGTTTAAGTCATTTATACTCTAGTCCGCGCTCTGGGGACTTAGAGTACTCCAGTCCGCGCTCTGAGGACTTGGAGGTTTAAGTCGTTTATACTCTAGTCCGCGCTCTGGGGACTTGGAGGTTTAAGTCGTTTATACTCTAGTCCGCGCTCTGGGGACTTAGAGTACTCCAGTCCGCGCTCTGGGGACTTAGAGTACTCCAGTCCACGCTCTGGGGACTTGGAGGTTTAAGTTGATAGCAGTCGTATTTCCACTCTTTAATTTGTATTCATCTACCGTATCGAGGCTAATGTTGTCGAATGAACAGTCGAACCACGTTTGCTCATGGAATGGGATCTTGCCCCCAGCTCAAGGGACGAAATTTGAAAAATGGACGATCGATTCTCGTCCGCTTGGTAATTATAGCTCTTCCAATCGAGTCAAGGAAGGAGGTATATGACAGATGGTTGGATCACATCCGTGTTGGGTTAGATAGCGGAATCTCTTACAATTTGCTCCGTATCTCCTTCTTTTGTGTTGAAGGCAGGATTTGGTGTGTAGATGATCAAATCACGTCCACTCTAGACAGATCTTGGCGTCACTGAGCTTCAGAAGAGGCCTCTGTATTTTGTCAAACTTTGTTCTATGACTTGATTTGAGTGGGCGATCAGGCCATACTAATTCCAAGCCTTGTTCAGGTCTCCAAGTCAAACGTGGAGGTCAATGAATAGATGGTCAGTCATGTCGACTTTATATTTGGGCTCTAATCGTAATGAGCTTTTCAATCTCTAGTTCTTGGGCCTAAATTAAAGGCACATGATTGATGATGAGCGATTGAATTATTCTCATCTAGATGTACTCCACATGTCCGATCATGGTCTGCGTGGATTGGTTGGTGACCAAATCTGGGTATCCAATCTCCTGCATCGTTTTGAAAGTAGTTTAGTTAAAGTTAGTCGTAGTTCATAGAACAATTGAAATAGAAATGGAAATGATTCAAAGAAGATTATGATAAATCTCATTGATAGATGAAGTAGCATCATGTGCTTGCTATTCGACTTTTGCCCTTGGCTCCTTTCAAAGGGATGTCGGCCGTCAGCAGTCCAATTGATAATCATAGCCCTTTATTAATAGGCATCGGATATTCGCTGCTCGCCATTCTGCAGGACATGTACATACTATTGAAGCTTTACTTTCTAGTTCAGCTTTTTGATCACACCTCGGAGGTGTTTGTAATCGCCCATGTTAGGATCAGTGAGCATTTGGGAATATACAACATTCCCTTGATTTTCTTTAGACTTTGGTGTACTCTCTCGAGGTTGGTTTCCAATATCACTCCGAGTCGTGAGTCTTCAAGTAGAGGTTGTCAATTGAATCTTTCAAAGAGCATATGAGCCAAATTTTGAGGTCTTGTTTCGGCTACTAGGATCTACATCCTTAGTCAACGGGCCTTCATTGCTATTTTCCTTAGTCTGTTCTGCTCCTCCACACTTTGATTTAGATTCATTATTGTCATAGAGATGATCCATGGTCGTTGGAGGCTCTCCAGCTAACCGGCTGCTAAAATATATATGGAGGTCGATTATCCTCAAGTGATCAATATAATATCCCTTTGAGAGTATCGTTCGAGTAGCAGTTGTTTGTCCGCCCCCTTGTTGTCGTTCAGAAGTTGTCGCTAGATCCTCTATGCCCCGGTCGATCAGGGGATGTAAAGGAAGTAGATAGAATGTTCCTTTATTAAGTTGAGTTTTGAATTCACCATAGGGGTCGTAAGAGACCGGTGTAACTTAAGTTTGGAACGGTCTGGATGCCGCTCGACATATACAATACCGTTCGGCATTATAGAGGTGGTCGGCATAGAGGTATGTTCGGCCTGGAAGAGCGTTCGGCCTAGAGGTTTGGATCGGCCTGGAGGAGCGTTCGGCCTAGAGGTATGGTCGGCCTGGACGAGCGTTCGGCCTAGAGGTATGCTAGGCCAGGAGGAGCTTTCGGCCTAGAGGATCGTCCAGGAGTGTTCGACCAAGATGGTTCGGTCAGGAGTGTTCGGCCAAGATGGTTCGGCCAGGAGTGTTCGGCCAAGATGTGTCGGCCAGGAGTGTTCGGTCAAGATGGATCAGCCACGAGTGTTCGGCCCAGATGGATCGGCCACGAGTGTTCTGCCAAGATGGTTCGGCCAGGAGTGTTCGGCCAAGATGGATCGGTCAGGAGTGTTCGACCAAGATGGTTCGGCCAGGAGTGTTCGGCCAAGATGGATCGGCCACGAGTGTTTGGCCAAGATGGATCGACCACGAGTGTTCGGCCATGATGGATCGTCCAGGAGTGTTCGGCCAAGATGGATCGGCCAGGAGTGTTCGGCCAAGTGTAACTCGGCATACACCTTTTCTGCAACGATCGGCATAGAATTTTTCTGGGGCGATCGGTTGAATTGCCTTTAGAGGAGGGTCGGCCTTCATTCAACTTGAATGCAAACTTTAACATCCAATTGCCAAATCTTGCGTACATCAGTGAATCCAATCTACGACTATCAGCTTCCTTTAGATTTCTTTCAAATCTGAGTAGAATAGGAAGTTTTCTATTAAACAACTGGATCTACCTCGTGAATATGGAAATCCAATAGTAGATGATGAGATCCAATCAAGCTGAGAATTCAATTCTCAGTGAAAGCACCAAAATTGTTTGCGCAAAAAATGGGCAAACACCTCAAAGTCGTACGATTTAGTTGATTATATGTTGTTCTTAGCGATTTGGGTGATTTATGCAAATATGTAAAAAGCAGGGACTAAACTGTAAAAGACACACAGATTTATAGTGGTTCGGCCAGAACGTGCCTACATCCACTTTATATGTTATTCTCCTCTTTCTCTTCAGATTACAAGTACAAAGCTTTGGTTACAAGTATATGAAAGTTGTTTGAAAGTTCCTTCCATGCTTGAGCTCTCAAACTTGTCCCCCATTGTTGTACCCCTGCCCCTCTATTTATAGAGTGAGGTTGGGGGCAGGGGTCTTGGATGTTTATAGCTGCTGGTGGGCCTGGGCTGAAGCAATCTGGCCTGGCACATCTGGTTCGGCGTTCCTTGGTTCGGCCGTGCTTGGAGAGAAGGATGGAGAAGCTTTGGTTCGGCGGTCACCTGGTTCGGTGTAGTGTGGTCCGGTGTTGGTTCTCGTCCGGTAGTGGGTTGTTGGAGTTGTGGTTCGGTGGCAGTTGGTTTGGCAGGACGGGGGAGTCGAGTAGGCTCGGTATTGAAGGGGTGTACTTGGTTCGGCAGTGAGTTGGGAATGCCGAATGAACTTCTATATTTGGGAGTGCCGAATGAGCTCTTGTATTGGGAATGCCGGATGAACCAAGGCATCTTGAATGCCGAATGAGATTTCGCTCTACATTGCCGAATGAAACTTTAAACCTTTGATACCGAATGGACTTTTATACTTGAATCATGAGTGAAATCCCAGACTTATATACGCTTGCTGGCTGCTTCTTCTTGGTTCGGTCGTGGTGGAAATGCACACAACATTGATATTCCAGTTTTGACCAAAAATGGGATAACACTTTGCCCCCCCAAAACATGCCTTGCGATAGGAAGGCGTGTTTTGTAATGCCATGAGCTGGATGTTCATATCCTGTTGATGTCCTTATGGTAGGAAGGCGTGTTTTGTAATGCCATGAGCTGGATGTTCATATCCTGTTGACAACCTGTAAAGAGCTTGATATTTTATATGGCCCCAAATGACGACCGTTCGGGATCGAGCTATTTGGGATGAAGCGCGGTCGTTCATGGTCAAGCGCCTAACTTCAAATGACGAACGTTCGCGATTGAGTCATTTGAGGTGAAGTGCGACCGTTCGCGGTCAAGCGTCTAAATCCATGCGACGATCGTTCGAGATCGAGTCATTTGCGGTGGAATGTGATCGTTCACGGTCAAGCGCTTTACTTCAAATGACGACCGTTCGGGATCGAGCCATTCGAGGTAAAGTGCGACCGAGCCCGGTCAGAGGGCGGACCTCAAATGGCGATCGTTCGCGATCAAGCCACTTGGGGTGAAATGTGACCGTTCACGGCCGGTGCCGTTCGCGGCAAAAGATGAAATGGGACCGTTCGCGGTCAAGCGCCTTACTTCGGATGACGATCATTCGAGATCGAGCCATTCGTGGTAAGGTGCGACTGTTGGCGGTCAGGGGGTGGACCTCAAATGGCGACCTTTCGCGATCGAGCCATTTTTGGCGAGATGAGTTGTGCTGTTCGAGGTGAGTTTGTGACTGTTCGAAGTCGAGTGCCGTTCGAGGCGAATTGTGACCGTTCGAGGTCGGGTGCCGTACGAGGCGAATTGTGACCGTTCGAGGTCGGGTGCCGTTCGAGGCGAATTGTGACCGTTCGAGGTCGGGTGCCGTTCGAGGCGAATTGTGACCGTTCGAGGTCGGGTGCCGTTCGAGGCGAGTTGTGACCGTTCGCGGTCGGGTGCCGTTCGAGGCAAGAAAGTGTGCCCGAGAGGTCTTGGTATTATCGATGCCAGGGTCACGTTCGGATGAGTTCCTGGATCGTTTATGTGCCTGTTGGAGGCGAATAAGTATGCGCGTAGGGGCTTGGTATTGTTGATACCAGGTTCACGTTCGAGTGGGTCCCTGGATCGTTTGCCAGATTTCATGTTCGGGGGAGTTTCTGAATCAAATACTTTGGCGGTTCATCGCCATACAAGAGGTGCTTGTGGACCGTTCGCGATCCAACGGGCATACAAGTAAATTTGCAAATATCAAAGCAATAATCATACGAATTCCACAACAGGAATGTTCAAGTCAAGATCAAAGCAAGAGCAAGACGAGGATGTCAAAGTGTAAACTCTAACTATGGTGCAGTCAGTAGTCATTCAGAGCATGCCTATGGATCGTGCGCGATCGCTTACATGTGTAAATGATCTAACCGTGTTAGTGAGAGGTTTGCGACTTGTTCATCTCTTTCGACCTGCCCCCCCGAGTTCAGGAGGGAATTTTACCTGCCCCCTGGATGAGCGTTCATTCCTTACCAGGTTGCTCAGAGCCCCCTATCTCTCTCTCTGGAAAAAATGTTTGCGCAAAAAATGGGCAAACACCTCAAAGTCGTACGATTTAGTTGATTATATGTTGTTCTTAGCGATTTGGGTGATTTATGCAAATATGTAAAAAGCAGGGACTAAACTGTAAAAGACACACAGATTTATAGTGGTTCGGCCAGAACGTGCCTACATCCACTTTATATGTTATTCTCCTCTTTCTCTTCAGATTACAAGTACAAAGCTTTGGTTACAAGTATATGAAAGTTGTTTGAAAGTTCCTTCCGTGCTTGAGCTCTCAAACTTGTCCCCCATTGTTGTACCCCTGCCCCTCTATTTATAGAGTGAGGTTGGGGGCAGGGGTCTTGGATGTTTATAGCTGCTGGTGGGCCTGGGCTGAAGCAATCTGGCCTGGCACATCTGGTTCGGCGTTCCTTGGTTCGGCCGTGCTTGGAGAGAAGGATGGAGAAGCTTTGGTTCGGCGGTCACCTGGTTCGGTGTAGGGTGGTCCGGTGTTGGTTCTCGTCCGGTAGTGGGTTGTTGGAGTTGTGGTTCGGTGGCAGTTGGTTTGGCAGGACGGGGGAGTCGAGTTGGTTCGGTATTGAAGGGGTGTACTTGGTTCGGCAGTGAGTTGGGAATGCCGAATGAACTTCTATATTTGGGAGTGCCAAATGAGCTCTTGTATTGGGAATGCCGGATGAACCAAGGCATCTTGAATGCCGAATGAGATTTCGCTCTACATTGCCGAATGAAACTTTAAACCTTTGATACCGAATGGACTTTTATACTTGAATCATGAGTGAAATCCCAGACTTATATACTCTTGCTGGCTGCTTCTTCTTGGTTCGGTCGTGGTGGAAATGCACACAACATTGATATTCTAGTTTTGACCAAAAATGGGATAACACTTTGCCCCCCAAAACATGCCTTGCGATAGGAAGGCGTGTTTTGTAATGCCATGAGCTGGATGTTCATATCCTGTTGATGTCCTTGCGGTAGGAAGGCGTGTTTTGTAATGCCATGAGCTGGATGTTCATATCCTGTTGACAAACTGTAAAGAGCTTGATATTTTATATGGCCCCAAATGAGACCGTTCGGGATCGAGCTATTTGGGATGAAGCGCGGCCGTTCATGGTCAAGCGCCTAACTTCAAATGACGACCGTTCGCGATCGAGTCATTTGAGGTGAAGTGCGACTGTTCGCGGTCAAGCGTCTAAATCCATGCGACGATCGTTCGAGATCGAGTCATTTGCGGTGGAATGTGATCGTTCACGGTCAAGCGCTTTACTTCAAATGACAACCGTTCGGGATCGAGCCATTCGAGGTAAAGTGCGACCGAGCCCGGTCAGAGGGCGGACCTCAAATGGCGACCGTTCGCGATCAAGCCACTTGGGGTGAAATGTGACCGTTCACGGCCGGTGCCGTTCGCGGCAAAAGATGAAATGGGACCGTTCGCGGTCAAGCGCCTTACTTCGGATGACGATCGTTCGAGATCGAGCCATTCGCGGTAAGGTGCGACTGTTGGCGATCAGGGGGTGGACCTCAAATGGAGACCTTTCGCGATCGAGCCATTTGTGGCGAGATGAGTTGTGTCGTTCGAGGCGAGTTTGTGACTGTTCGAAGTCGGGTGCCGTTCGAGGCGAATTGTGACCGTTCGAGGTCAGGTGCCGTATGAGGCGAATTGTGACCGTTCGAGGTCGGGTGCCGTTCGAGGCGAATTGTGACCGTTCGAGGTCGGGTGCCGTTCGAGGCGAATTGTGACCGTTCAAGGCGAGTTGTGACCGTTCGCGGTCGGGTGCCGTTCGAGGCAAGAAAGTGTGCCCGGGAGGGCTTGGTATTATCGATGCCAGGGTCACGTTCGGATGAGTTCCTGGATCGTTTATGTGCCTGTTGGAGGCGAATAAGTGTGCCCGTAGGGGCTTGGTATTGTTGATACCAGGTTCACGTTCGAGTGGGTCCCTGGATCGTTTGCCAGATTTCATGTTCGGGGGAGTTTCTGAATCAAATACTTTGGCGGTTCATCGCCATACAAGAGGTGCTTGTGGACCGTTCGCGATCCAACGGGCATACAAGTAAATTTGCAAATATCAAAGCAATAATCATACGAATTCCACAACAGGAATGTTCAAGTCAAGATCAAAGCAAGAGCAAGACGAGGATGTCAAAGTGTAAACTCTTACTATGGTGCAGTCAGTAGTCATTCAGAGCATGCCTATGGATCGTGCGCGATCGCTTACATGTGTAAATGATCTAACCGTGTTAGTGAGAGGTTTGCGACTTGTTCATCTCTTTCGACCTGCCCCCCCGAGTTCAGGAGGGAATTTTACCTGCCCCCTGGATGAGCGTTCATTCCTTACCAGGTTGCTCAGAGCCCCCTATCTCTCTCTCTGGAAAAAATGTTTGCGCAAAAAATGGGCAAACACCTCAAAGTCGTACGATTTAGTTGATTATATGTTGTTCTTAGCGATTTGGGTGATTTATGCAAATATGTAAAAAGCAGGGACTAAACTGTAAAAGATACACAGATTTATAGTGGTTCGGCCAGAACGTGCCTACATCCACTTTATATGTTATTCTCCTCTTTCTCTTCAGATTACAAGTACAAAGCTTTGGTTACAAGTATATGAAAGTTGTTTGAAAGTTCCTTCCGTGCTTGAGCTCTCAAACTTGTCCCCCATTGTTGTACCCCTGCCCCTCTATTTATAGAGTGAGGTTGGGGGCAGGGGTCTTGGATGTTTATAGCTGCTGGTGGGCCTGGGCTGAAGCAATCTGGCCTGGCACATCTGGTTCGGCGTTCCTTGGTTCGGTCGTGCTTGGAGAGAAGGATGGAGAAGCTTTGGTTCGGCGGTCACCTGGTTCGGTGTACGGTGGTACGGTGTTGGTTCTCGTCCGGTAGTGGGTTGTTGGAGTTGTGGGTTGGTGGCAGTTGGTTTGGCAGGACGGGGGAGTCGAGTTGGTTCGGTATTGAAGGGGTGTACTTGGTTCGACAGTGAGTTGGGAATGCCGAATGAACTTCTATATTTGGGAGTGCCGAATGAGCTCTTGTATTGGGAATGCCGGATGAACCAAGGCATCTTGAATGCAGAATGAGATTTCACTCTACATTGCCGAATGAAACTTTAAACCTTTGATACCGAATGGACTTTTATACTTGAATCATGAGTGAAATCCCAGACTTATATACGCTTGCTGGCTGCTTCTTCTTGGTTCGGTCGTGGTGGAAATGCACACAACATTGATATTCCAGTTTTGACCAAAAATGGGATAACACTTTGCCCCCCAAAACATGCCTTGCGATAGAAAGGCGTGTTTTGTAATTCCATGAGCTGGATGTTCATATCCTGTTGATGTCCTTGCGGTAGGAAGGCGTGTTTTGTAATGCCATGAGCTGGATGTTCATATCCTGTTGACAACCTGTAAAGAGCTTGATATTTTATATGGCCCCAAATGACGACCGTTCGGGATCGAGCTATTTGGGATGAAGCACGGCCATTCATGGTCAAGCGCCTAACTTCAAATGACGACCGTTCGCGATCGAGTCATTTGAGGTGAAGTGCGACCGTTCGCGGTCAAGCGTCTAAATCCATGCGACGATCGTTCGAGATCGAGTCATTTGCGGTGGAATGTGATCGTTCACGGTCAAGCGCTTTACTTCAAATGATGACCGTTCGGGATCGAGCCATTCGAGGTAAAGTGCGACCGAGCCCGGTCAGAGGGCGGACCTCAAATGGCGACCGTTCGCGATCAAGCCACTTGGGGTGAAATGTGACCGTTCACGGCCGGTGCCGTTCGCGGCTATAGATGAAATGGGACTGTTCGCGGTCAAGCGCCTTACTTCGGATGACGATCGTTCGAGATCGATCCATTCGTGGTAAGGTGCGACTGTTGGCGGTCAGGGCGTGGACCTCAAATGGCGACCTTTCGCGATTGAGCCATTTGTGGCGAGATGAGTTGTGCCGTTCGAGGCGAGTTTGTGACTGTTCGAAGTCGGGTGCCATTCGAGGCGAATTGTGACCGTTCGTGGTCGGGTGCCGTACGAGGCGAATTGTGACCGTTCGAGGTCGGGTGCCGTTCGAGGCGAATTGTGACCGTTCGAGGTCGGGTGCCGTTCGAGGCGAATTGTGACCGTTCGAGGTCGGGTGCCGTTCGAGGCGAGTTGTGACCGTTCGCGGTCGGGTGCCGTTCGAGGCAAGAAAGTGTGCCCGGGAGGGCTTGGTGTTATCGATGCCAGGGTCACGTTCGGGTGAGTTCCTGGATCGTTTATGTGCCTGTTGGAGGCGAATAATTCTGCCCGTAGGGGCTTGGTATTGTTGATACCAGGTTCACGTTCGAGTGGATCCCTGGATCATTTGCTAGATTTCATGTTCGGGGGAGTTTCTGAATCAAATACTTTGGCGGTTCATCGCCATACAAGAGGTGCTTGTGGACCGTTCACGATCCAACGGGCATACAAGTAAATTTGCAAATATCAAAGCAATAATCATACGAATTCCACAACAGGAATGTTCAAGTCAAGATCAAAGCAAGAGCAAGACGAGGATGTCAAAGTGTAAACTCTTACTATGGTGCAGTCAGTAGTCATTCAGAGCATGCCTATGGATCGTGCGCGATCGCTTACATGTGTAAATGATCTAACCGTGTTAGTGAGAGGTTTGCGACTTGTTCATCTCTTTCGACCTGCCCCCCCGAGTTCAGGAGGGAATTTTACCTGCCCCCTAGATGAGCGTTCATTCCTTACCAGGTTGCTCAGAGGCCCCTATCTCTCTCTCTGGAAAAAATGTTTGCGCAAAAAATGGGCAAACACCTCAAAGTCGTACGATTTAGTTGATTATATGTTGTTCTTAGCGATTTGGGTGATTTATGCAAATATGTAAAAAGCAGGGACTAAACTGTAAAAGACACACAGATTTATAGTGGTTCGGCCAGAACGTGCCTACATCCACTTTATATGTTATTCTCCTCTTTCTCTTCAGATTACAAGTACAAAGCTTTGGTTACAAGTATATGAAAGTTGTTTGAAAGTTCCTTCCGTGCTTGAGCTCTCAAACTTGTCCCCCATTGTTGTACCCCTGCCCCTCTATTTATAGAGTGAGGTTGGGGGCAGGGGTCTTGGATGTTTATAGCTGCTGGTGGGCCTGGGCTGAAACAATCTGGCCTGGCACATCTGGTTCGGCGTTCCTTGGTTCGGCCGTGCTTGGAGAGAAGGATGGAGAAGCTTTGGTTCGGCGGTCACCTGGTTCGGTGTAGGGTGATCTGGTGTTGGTTCTCGTCCGGTAGTGGGTTGTTGGAGTTGTGGTTCGGTGGTAGTTGGTTTGGCAGGACGGGGGAGTCGAGTTGGTTCGGTATTGAAGGGGTGTACTTGGTTCGACAGTATGTTGGGAATGCCGAATGAACTTCTATATTTGGGAGTGCCGAATGAGCTCTTGTATTGGGAATGCCGGATGAACCAAGGCATCTTGAATGCCGAATGAGATTTCGCTCTACATTGCCGAATGAAACTTTAAACCTTTGATACCGAATGGACTTTTATACTTGAATCATGAGTGAAATCCCAGACTTATATACGCTTGCTGGCTGTTTCTTCTTGGTTCGGTCGTGGTGGAAATGCACACAACATTGATATTCCAGTTTTGACCAAAAATGGGATAACACTTTGCCCCCCAAAACATGCCTTGTGATAGGAAGGCGTGTTTTGTAATGCCATGAGCTGGATGTTCATATCCTGTTGATGTCCTTGCGGTAGGAAGGCGTGTTTTGTAATGCCATGAGCTGGATGTTCATATCCTGTTGACAACCTGTAAAGAGCTTGATATTTTATATGGCCCCAAATGACGACCGTTCGGGATCGAGCTATTTGGGATGAAGCGCGGCCGTTCATGGTCAAGCGCCTAACTTCAAATGACGACCGTTCGCGATCGAGTCATTTGAGGTGAAGTGCGACCGTTCGCGGTCAAGCGTCTAAATCCATGTGACGATCGTTTGAGATCGAGTCATTTGCGGTGGAATGTGATCGTTCACGGTCAAGCGCTTTACTTCAAATGACGACCGTTCGGGATCGAGCCATTCGAGGTAAAGTGCGACCGAGCCCGGTCAGAGGGCGGACCTCAAATGGCGACCGTTCGCGATCAAGCAACTTGGGGTGAAATGTGACCGTTCACGGCCGGTGCCGTTCGCGGCAAAAGATGAAATGGGACCGTTCGTGGTCAAACGCCTTACTTCGGATGACGATCATCCGAGATCGAACCATTCGTGGTAAGGTGCGACTGTTGGCGGTCAGGGGGTGGACCTCAAATGGCAACCTTTCGCGATCGAGCCATTTGTGGCGAGTTGAGTTGTGCCGTCCGAGGCGAGTTTGTGACTGTTCGAAGTCGGGTGCCGTTCGAGGCGAATTGTGACCGTTCGAGGTCGGGTGCCGTACGAGCGAATTGTGACAGTTCGAGGTCGGGTGCCGTTCGAGGCAAATTGTGACCGTTCGAGGTCGGGTGCCGTTCGAGGCGAATTGTGACCGTTCGAGGTCGGGTGCCGTTCGAGGCGAGTTGTGACCGTTCGCGGTCGGGTGCCGTTCGAGACAAGAAAGTGTGCCCGGGAGGGCTTGGTATTATCGATGCCAGGGTCACGTTCGAGTGAGTTCCTGGATCGTTTATGTGCCTGTTGGAGGCGAATAAGTGTGCCCGTAGGGGCTTGGTATTGTTGACACCAGGTTCACGTTCGAGTGGGTCCCTGGATCATTTGCCAGATTTCATGTTCGGGGGAGTTTCTGAATCAAATACTTTGGCGGTTCATCGCCATACAAGAGGTGCTTATGGACCGTTCGCGATCCAACGGGCATACAAGTAAATTTGCAAATATCAAAGCAATAATCATACGAATTCCACAACAGGAATGTTCAAGTCAAGATCAAAGCAAGAGCAAGACGAGGATGTCAAAGTGTAAACTCTTACTATGGTGCAGTCAGTAGTCATTCAGAGCATGCCTATGGATCGTGCGCGATCGCTTACATGTGTAAATGATCTAGCCGTGTTAGTGAGAGGTTTGCGACTTGTTCATCTCTTTCAACCTGCCCCCCCTCCCCTCCCCCCCCCCCCCCCCCGAGTTCAGGACGGAATTTTACCTGCCCCCTGGATGAGCGTTCATTCCTTACCAGGTTGCTCAGAGGCCCTTATTTCTCTCTCTGGGATTGGATCAACATGCTCCAAGTGTGGTGCCCCCATGCAGGATCGATGCCTGATTAGTTTTTGAAGAAGCCTCTTGATTTTCCTTCATGTTCACATCTCTCTGGCCTTGGCCTTCTGCTTGATTGTCTCGCCATGACTCTTCCAGTCTGAATCTCTAAACTCTCATACTCAAATTCCAAGCGGTAGAATCCTTGAGTTTAATTCTCAGTGAATGCACCAAAAATGTTAGCACCAAAATTGGTCACTAACACCCTTGAGTAGAGTTATGTAGAGAGATTAATGAAGAGAGTAAATTTGGACTGAAAAATAGTGTAATTCAATGAAAAAGAATAACAAAAACGAGAACACCAGATTTATAGTGGTTCGGCGTAACTGCCTACATCCACTTTGAGTTTAATCTTTATTGCTTTCTCAATTACTTGAATACAGATACAATCCGTAAATCAATCACTTGGATACAAGTTTGAATTAGAAAGAGGAGAGTATAAGAAATGGCAGAGTCTCCCCAGTGTTTTCGGAAAAAAAAGGTCCATTTCACTGTGGTCCTGTCCCTCTATTTATAGACGAAGGTGGGTTGGACTTTCCTGGTGGGCCTGGTAGCTGAATAGCTCGGTCCAAATAGAGTAAACGGCCCAAAGGGAGTAAGCTCTGTGTACCGAACCAGGGAGGCCGAACGGTAAGATGTCGAGCCAATGGCGCCGAATGATGCTCTCATGTCGAACGAAGCTGGAGTGCCGAGAGATCCAAGGTTGCCGAACCAAGCTGGATGCCGAACAATCGAGGTTCGCCGAACGTACCCTTTAGCCGAACGATACCCTTTTAGCCAAAGGATGTTCCTAGGTCGAACGAAGCTGGAATGCCAAACGTTCTTCTGAGGCCGAGCATTCTTCTGATGCCGAGCGAAGCTTGCCGAGCGACGTGCGCGTAACCGTTCTCGCTGAACCATGCCTAAATGCCAAACATGTTGTCCTCATCAAACCCGTATGCCTCCAGGCTCTTCGTGGTCATAATCTTGTCTAGTGCTGATAATAGTGTCTTCAACTGTCGTTTTGTAACCGGGCCAAGATGCCGGTTAACAGTCCCCCATATGTGCTTGCATGTGCTCTATGTTCCACGCCAAAAGTTAAAAACAATATCTTCTTCCACACACAAATATCCACTTTCCTTCTAGAAGCTTCTAGAAGTTTGTTAAGTTATTTAATGCAAAATATTTTTATTTCCTATTAATTATTTTCTATGTTATTTAGACATATGCACAAAGTTTTAACAACCTGTTTTGAATAAAAAAGCTATTTATCGATAAAATGATTTTCGATCACATTGTCGATATTTCTTCAAAATATTTATTTTTGAAAACCAATTTCAAAAACAAGTTTACTATAAGTAGTTATTAATTAAAAGGAGTTAAATAAGGTTATAAAATCACATTTATAACACTTAACCATATTTATAAAGTTATGATATTCAAAGACGAAAATTTTGTAATTATGGTTCTCCATAGTTTGATTTTTGGATAACCAAGTTGGATATACTTCTCTACCATGGTAAAGATAGTCACACTATATATTCATTTCCCAATTTTCTTAATAGTTTTAATTTTCATATATGGTTCCTCGATTTTGACCTAGGTATAGATATAATTCTACAGTTGTTGGATTTTGTAAACATATACCAATTTCTCATGATATTTCTACACCAATTTTAGCATATTTAAGTAAAATAGATCATATGTGTCTATTATACTAAAGGAAATCTTTTTTTTTCATGAACCGAATAGTTAAGATGGAAAGATTTCAACTAAAAAGGGAGAAGCAAACTCTTCTCTTAATAATATTAATAGAACAATATCCTATGGTTTATTTCATATATAAATATGATTATCAATGCAAATGAGAATTGCATTGAAAACATCCACATCACATTAGAAACTCCTAATTCGCTTCAAATTACTTGTCCAAACACAAATACCTATTGAACTTCAGTTAAATTAATAATTTACCATTAGATCAAATAAGATTTAGAAAAATTAAAAATGGAAGTCACACAATGAACTTGAGAAAAAAATTCTTTAAAAAACCCGAAGGGTATTAGTATTCATGAATCTAGATATGCATATTCTTATATCCACTATGACGAAATTCAATGGAGGAATAAGCTCGTTTACGAATGACATGCATCCGTTAAAACATTAAGAAAGATAACCGTTTTCATATAAGTTAATATTCTGAAGTACTCAAACATTTTATTGCTGTTTGTTATATGCAATTACACATTTTATGCAATCAATCAATTGTAGCATCGGTAGTGGATGAACGTACCTAGATTTTTCCTTTGCTATGCTACCATTCACAACATTCAAAACCTGTAATAAAAAAACTGTATTTGTTAACTTCTTAGATCATAACCTAAATCCAAACCGTTTACAATCCAAATAAAAGAAAATAAAATTAGAAAATCTATTTTTTTTTTCAAATATGATTCTCCATTAGGTAAAAATGCAACCCAGACCTTAGAAAATAAGGGTTTAAAATTTAAAGCTTGTTTATTGTTTTGCACAAAAAGAAATAGTGGATACAAATATTTTATATGAAATATTTAAGTAACATGTTTTAATGACCTTGTAATTTATATATAAACTACACAAAACTGAAAATTATATATAGCTAACTAAAGGCTTTTCTCATGTGTTTTATTGTCCATTTGCAACTGAAAAGATTAAGTTTCTTGCATCTAATTGTCATAATTAACGTACTCGTCAACGAATGCAGAAGCTGCGTCAATATAGGTTGAAAAATATTTTCACGTTGATCCTTATTCATTCCCATTTTACTATTTATATCCAACATATTACGACATAATCAAATATTATTTTCTAACACTTACTTTCCAAAAATTAACTCAATATTATATTTCGATTAAAACAAAAATTGCACCATAAAATTTTAATGTTGTATGCATGATGTACAAATACCTGTGCTTCAATTTCATCTCTTGGTCAAAAATAATAATACATATTTAATTATTTATTTCCTATTGCATGCAACCTTTTTCAGAATTCATGCCTTTAGATGCTTTGTGCCCAAAATCTCTCCAGTAAGGCCTCTTTCTTATGCATAACTCTGAATGGAAAAGAAAAATCTGAGATGTAAGCCATAATGTGTATTCTAAGCTTGATCTAGAGCCCATTTATGTTCAATAGTCAAAACTAAATTACATTTTAATATTGAAATTTTTTTAATAACTTAAACATGATATAAGATAACATATATGATGTGTAACGATTCAAATTGCATCATCGAGCATAACCATGTTCTTAGCAACATGATTTAAAATTTCTACATCAGGTTATATTGAGAATAATCCTATGGAAGAATTATATCGACTAACCTAAAGGAGTAATTATTTCAACCAATTAAAAAAACCCATTTCAATTGTAATACCTTTAAGTTAACTTGTAATTTTTAGGAAATGTAGCTCTAAATGACCAGAACTTAGAAACATAAGAACATCTTTTTGCTAGAATGGTACATGCACTCATATTGTATATTTATAGAATTATACAAAAAATAATTTAATTTTTAGTTCACCTCCAATAAATGAATTTTGTATAATGATTAGCTAGACAAAATAAAAGTTTGAAATTTAAAATTATCTAAGCTCATCTAGCATGCTCTATAGTTACTCACAAAATGTTGTATAACAAAATAATCATGTGTGCTATAATCCACAGGTTTAGTTCTCTTACATTTTAATAATTTGTATATACTTCAATTTTAATGTCTTCCTTAGATGCAAAAAATTGAATTTAAACATGCACTATTCGGACCGTGTACATATTATTATTTACAAATGATCAAAGGTCGGTTCATTTTTTTATTAGTAGTACATGTTTGAGCTTGCAGAATGCGATTTGGCAAAATTATGATACTTCATTTTACGGTACTGCATTTAATAATGGAAGAGTAGAGATTAAAAGATATTTGTATGATGTATTAAGTAGGCTAATGGTAGTCTGGAGCATACCAAATGGCTAGTTATATATATGAGAACGTTTTTAAGCAATTTGTTCCATGCCATACTTGAATTTTGGACCATGTTGTAACTAATAGCACTATTGGCATTCCTTTTGCATCTTTAATCAGTAGGAAAGATCATAAATTATGTTTTCACATTTATGAAACAGGTTATTGCAGTCCAACTTGAAAATGATGCAATAAGACTTAAAAACTAAAGTATTAATATCTAAATTAGTGTCAATTTGGGGCTGATACTAAATGTTATATATATATATATATATATATATGTTGAATAGTTAGATGGTTCAATTTTCATAGAAAACTAAAAAGATAATTATATCATGTCCTAATCAATGCATTTAATGCCATAACTAACTTAATTATTATTCTTCATTGACCAAAATAAGCAATTAGTACCATAATCTAATTAATGTTCTACAACAATTAAACAACCTGTCTTAATCTTCTTAACGAACTTGAAAGCAAGATAACCATTTGAAATTTGTTTGCGCAAAAAATGGCCACAAACACCCAAAGTCGTGTGAACTAGTCGATTTTATGTTGTTTTTAGTGATTTGGGTGATTTATGCAAATATATAAAAAGCAGGGACTAAACTGTAAAAGACGCACAGATTTATAGTGGTTCGGCCAGAACGTGCCTACGTCCACTTTATATGTTATTCTCCTCTTTTTATTCAGATTACAAGTACAAAGCTATGATTACAAGTATCTGAAAGTTGTTTGAAAGTTCCTTCCGTGCTTGAGCTCTCAAACTTCTCTGCCATTGTTGTACCCCTGCCCCTCTATTTATAGAGTGAGGCTGGGGGCAGGGGTCCTGGATGTATATAGCTGCTGGTGGGCCTGGGCTGAAGCAATTTTGGCCTGGCAGTTTGGTTCGGTATGCCTCGGTTCGGCCATGCTTGGAGAAGGTTGGATCGGTGGAAGGAGCATGGAGCTGGACACATGTTGGTTCGGTTGTGCTATGGACCGGTGATGAGTTGAGGGGAGTGTGGTCTTGGACCGGTGGAGCTTGGTCCGGTGGAGATGATTCGGTGGAGTGTTGGTCCGGTACCGAATGGTCCGGTACCGAATGGTTCGGTGTTGAAGGTGTGTGCTTACTTCGTTTTACCGAATGAGCTTAAATGAGATGGTTCGGTGGAAGCCGAATGAACACTTGTATGCCTTATTCTGGGGATGCCGAATGAACACTTGTATTTGGGAGTGCCGAATGAACCTGTGTGTTCTGAGTGCCGAATGAGGCTTTGCTTCACATTGCCGAATGAAACTTTAAACCATTGATACCGAATGGACTTTTATACTTGAATCATGAGTGAAATCCCAGACTTATATATGCTTGCTTGCTTCGTCTTGTTCCGGTCGTGGTGGAAACGCACACAACATTGATATTCCAGTTTTGTCCAAAAAATGGGATAACACTTTTCCCCCCAAAATATGCCTTGCGGTAGGAAGGCGTGTTTTGTAATGCCATGAGCTGGATGTTCATATCCCGTTGACAACCTGTAAAGAGCTTGATGTTTTATATGGCCCCAAATGACGACCGTTAGGGATCGAGCTATTTGGGATGAAGCGCGGCCGTTCATGGTCAAGCGCCTAACTTCAAATGACGACCGTTCGCGATCGAGTCATTTGAGGTGGAGTGCGACCGTTCGCGGTCAAGCGTCTAAATCCATGCAACGATCGTTCGAGATCGAGTCATTTGCGGTGGAATGTGATCGTTCACGGTCAAGCGCTTTACTTCAAATGACGACCGTTCGGGATCGAGCCATTCGAGGTAAAGTGCGACCGAGCCCGGTCAGAGGGCGGACCTCAAGTGGCGACCGTTCCCGATCAAGCCACTTGGGGTGAAATGTGACCGTTTACGGCTGGTGCCGTTCGCGGCAAAAGATGGAATGGGACCGTTCGCGGTCAAGCGCCTTACTTCGAATGACGATCGTTCGAGATCGAGCCATTCGTGGTAAGGTGCGACTGTTGGCGGTCAGGGGGTGGACTTTAAATGGCGACCTTTCGCGATCGAGCCATTTGTGGCGAGATGAGTTGTGCCGTTAGAGGCGAGTTTGTCACTGTTCGAAGTCGGGTGCCGTTCGAGGCGAGTTGTGACCGTTCGAGGCGAATTGTGACTGTTCGAAGTCGGGTGCCGTTCGAGGCGAATTGTGACTGTTCGTAGTCGGGAGCTGTTCGAGGCGAGTTTGCGACTGTTCGTAGTCGAGTGCCGTTCGAGGCGAATTGTGTGTGCCCGGGGGGACTTAATATTATCAGTGTTGGAGTTATTGTTTGGGGGATTTTCCGAATCAAAGACTCCGGCAGTTCACTGCCATGCAAGAGGTGCTCGTGGACCGTTCGCGATCCAACGGGCATACAAGTAAATTTTTCCATAGAATTGTAAATGTTAAAGCAGTAATCAAATGAACCTTACAGCAGAAATGTCCAATCAGGGAGAATTTAAATGTTCAAATCAAAATCAAAGCAAAAAGCAGAATGAAGATGTCAAAGCGTAAACTCTTACTATAACGCGGCTGGTAGTCATTCAGAGCATGCCTATAGATCGTGCGCGATCGCTCACATATGTAAATGATTTAACTGTGTTAGCGAGAGGTTTACAACTTGTTCATCGTTATTTTAATCAAGCAATCAATGGATAATCAAATGGTGCCTCGATCCAGGGTCACCTCTAGCCGATGTAGACGGTGGTCGCTCTAGCTCCACTGCTGGAGTTCGCCTCCTCACATACTGAAGGAGCATACCGTTCCTGATATGCCCTTCCACCTCGTCCTTCAAATGCCTACAATCATTAGTGTTATGACCATTTAATTCATGAAATACACAAAACTTATCTGATTTTCTTTCGTCAGAGGTTGGATCCCTTCGCATTGGTCTACGATACGGAACCTGCTCCTTGGTATCCTGATAAATTCTTTCCAAACTCTCATTCAGCTCTGAATAGGTGGTGAATCGTGGCTCTCTTCGTAGCCACTTTGTCCTGTCATCATTATCCTCAGCCTTCCTTTTTCCTTTGCTAGTCTCCGCACCCTTTCCAGGTGGGTTTCCGCTCTTGATTGCGTAAACGTCATCTTCTTCCTCTCTTTCTGCACTAGCATCTTCCAAACGCAGAAACTTTTCAGCCTCATGATAGAACTCTCCCAGATTCATAGGCGGGTCCTTGGTTAATGAATTCTTGAACTCTGTACTATCAGCTATTCCAGATACAGTCGCCATCATGACCATAGATGGATCTGGTCGATCCACTGATGCTGCCGCCGCATCAAATCGCGTTAGAAAGCTCCTCAAAGTCTCTCCAGTTTTCTGCTTCAAGGTTGCCAAAGTCATCACATTCTTGGGTCTCGCAATATGAACCCTGAATTGCCTCATGAATCTCTCAGTTAAATCTGCCCACGTTCCTATGGAGCCGCTCTCCAGTTGCCTAAACCATAACGCTGCAATGTCCGTCAAATACAGTGGAAAGCACCGGGCCATGAAGAACAAGAAGGAATTACAAAGCTTGAACGGGAAAGTCGCAGCGCTGAGCCGATTCATCTCGAAAGCCACCGACAAATGCATACCGTTCTTTGATGCATTAAAGAAAGGAATGAAGAACTTCAAATGGAACGAGGCCTGTCAAATCGCATTTGAAGGACTGTTGCGGAAAATTGAATCCCCGTCAATCATATCATAGCCAATGGATGGAGAGGACCCATTCATCTACTTAGCAGTCTCACCTCACGTGTTGAGCTCTACCCTTGTGCGAGAAGAAGCAAAAATTCATTGACCCATATACTACATAAGCAAGTGGTTTACTAGAGCCCGAAAAAATTACCCAAGCTGGAAAAGCTAGCGTATTGTCTCTTGATCACGTTTAGATGTTATGACCATATTTCCAAGCGCATCCGATCAAACCACTGACTGATCAGCCTCTGAAGCAACTACTATACCAACCCGAAACTTCTGGGTGACTACTCAAATGAAATATCAAATTGATCCAATATGATATCACTTACCATTTAAGAAGGGCAATTAATGGGCAATACTTATTTCAAATGGATTTTGGTTAAACTCCAAAAGTATGATTTGATATATAAAAGGTGTAGGTATACATACTTATTTCAAATGATTTGAAATGAACCCAAAGTTTAAATTTTTTAAGTTTTGTTAATTAATAATCTTCAAATTATTTGAATGAAATGAAATATTTGAATAACTATAACTTATAAAATAAGAGAATTAAGAAGTCTAAGCTAAATGTTTAAGAAACTTTAAAATTAAATTGAAAGTAAAGAAAATTTAAACAAGTTAAAGTAGAGAACATTCTAATTAAGTAAAATGAATCAAATTAATTTGTATAATACCAAATTGCATTCTAATAACATATAATGAGTCTTACCAAATGTTAAAAGTTAAAATGATGAATTGGATATGCAATGGGATATTATACAAGTAAAAGATATTTAGTTGTAATAATAAATGTTATACACTTAAGTATAATATGAAATGATTAATGACTAAATGGAATAAGTAAGTGAACTTAAGAAAGTAGATAAATAGATTCAATAATATCTTTATAAATGGGTTATAGAATTAAATATAAATTTGCAAAGAAATTGTGAAATTGAATTTGTAACTTTTGAGATAACTATGAGCTTAGAAAAAGTGACATATAAGAAGTTGGACTTTTACAGAATGATTATAAACTAAATTGATGATTAATAAGATGTTTCACAAATAATTTGTATTTCAATAAATTATGAAAATGAAGTAAATGTAACAAAGGAATTCGGTATAACTAAGAATCAAAAGAAATAAATACATAAGTTGTACTTATATTATTTTATTCGCATAACGATTTTATCCAGATTCGAGCATAGATTTTCGAGATAATTTATATCAATCTGAGTTAGGATTTTTTACCCGATTCTCGTCGGTGAACCTTGGATATGGATTTTTGATTTGATTCCATAATTATCTATCATAGTATATGGCTATGCAAGAAGAATGACAATTTCTGATCAAGGAACCGATCCGAGTCCGCACTAGAGAGTCGTGTGAAGGATACTAGTTTGAATGTGAAATTGTGTGGTCAAGCGAGCGATCAGATTTGATATTGTGTATGATGATATATGTACATCGTGCAGGCTTAAGTAAAGCAAATATTGGAAATTGAAACTGAAAAATATAAAATGATTTTAGATTATATGATTGGATTTACTTGGTAAATAAGATGCAGGTATTTAAAATCAAGAAAAATTTGGATGGCCCAACAAAAAGGTACATGTTTATTTTGTCATTTGTTTTGATGGTTTTATGATGGAGCTACTTGGATTTTGTTTTCTTTTTTTGGTTTGGGGCCATAATGGGGTTTGTAATTGTTCTAATCGAGCCGTGCAAAGGAGACTTTGTCGAAATTTTCCGTAAACTTAGGTGTTAGAATTTTTTTAAAATTTTTAAAATTTTTATAACTTGTTTTGACAACTAACTTGTAAATTCCATAAGCTGATCTGAGTAGCGTAGTTGAAGCATACTAATGATTTTATAAATGAGATCATAATGTTTTATAAGTTGATAATTTTGAATAAACTACATCAAATGTTAAATTCTTTACTTAACGTCTTTTCGAGGATGAAAAGTTTTGAGACGGGGAGATTGTAACGACTCGTATTTTTTGACTATTTTAAATCATTAAATTCGATATGATTATTGAGCAAAAATGGTTAAAATAAAAATTTAATGATTTTGAATGTAAGTTATTAGATATGGACTTGAATAAAATTCTGAAATAAACTAATTTTGAAGATTTAAGTAATAACAATTATTGAAAGGTAATGCTACATATTGAATGTGTTTTCAATCAACAGTTGGATTGAATAATAGATATTGAATTCATTAGATACAAATAAAGTAATTGATTGATAACTAAAATTCATCAAAAATCTAATATTGAAATTTGTTGAATATTGTACGATTAAATTGTTTAAATTTAATATTAGAAATTATTTGAACAATTGAATTCTAAATCTAATTTGATTGAAAATGATATCGGAAGTTGATGTAAATTTTATTTAAACAACAATGAAGATTATTAACATCTAAAATTGAATTTAAAAGTGAATAATTAGAAATTAAAAATATTATATTTTAATTGATGTGTAAAAATAGCCATTTTGTCAGTCTCGGATTTCGATGAAATAGTTCCACTGGGTCCGTAATAGTATATTATTATCGGATTTCAAATTTGTAGCGCTTGGAGTTATCATTTGGTCGTACGAAATAAAAATACATTGAATTTGATATCGAAAATTTAATATTTTAATTCGATTCAAAAGGCCATCTTCCACACGACTGAATTAGGCCTTGAAGCTTGTTCCCTTGCTTCGAATATGGGTAAAATATTATAAACGCCAGGTGGCATGCTTCGTTTGGAGTTCTTACAGAAAAAGTAGAATAATAATAATAAAATAATACGTTTATGTATAAAAATACGTGTATCTCTTAGAAAAAACCCTAATATCTTCTAGCCGCCACCCCTATCTTCTTCAATGGCCGAAATGACCAGTTTTCTTTCCTAATTTTCTCCCTGTCTTTCGACAATTAGCCAAAGAATTCTATAAGGAACTCTTAGAGCTCGAGGAGCTCTACCATATCAATGTTCATGATCGAAATCAAGCGATGGATTGACAACGATTTGGGTTCGAACACAGCACGTTCGAGCGCATATTGCCAATCAAGAGGGTGGCCGAGTTTAGCAAGATCGTGGACGAGAGGGGAGTTCGCGATGAGCTTTGTGACGACAGTCCTTGATCGTTGCAAAGATGAACGTAGGTGGAGCGGCCAGAAGATTCACGTGCGTGGTGATTGGGTTTCTCGCGTGCGATGTTACCTAGGAGCATTCATGTGATGAGGAAGAATATGTATGCGTCCTTGATTCCAGATGCAAATATTGAACGACCAGATCAAGTTTAAGGTTCAAAAAAGGAATTTTGTAAATAAATTTATATATATTATCGTGTAATTGTCTAAATGCTATAACTTTGTCATACATGGTCAAAATTGGATGAAACAAGCGGAGGCGGAATCATGGCGACGAGCAGTACATTCTAGAACTGATTTGGAGTCGTGTGGGAGCTAGTTAAAATTTTAGGTTAAATCAAACGTTGTTCGATTTTATTTTAAATTGAGAAATCAAGGTGAGTATTTTATAACACTCACCACGTACTAGAATATTTTTATGCCAGCTAAATTTGAAATTATGAAGTGATATAAATTTATCAATTGATGTTTGATAAAATTAAATTATCATCTGAATTAACCGTTACAAATTAAAATTGCAGTTAGATTTGAAATTGGAATATAACTGCCAGTAAAATACCCGATTTTAATAACTATGAAGTCAATTATATTGATAGTTCTGATGATTGATTGTGATGGATGCTATTAGTTGATATTTTGGATGATTTGGATGTTTATTTATTCGATATATCTCGTTATCACCCTGTAACTATTTACAGTATATAAACTGCGAATTGAATTATTTCGAATGAACTAAAAAATAGGTTGAAATGTTATATACCTATGACACCGTAATTTGGACTGAAATGATATATATCCATCCTTGAAATTAAATTGAAATAACTGATCACTTGGTCATAGGATAGAAAATTATATATGGACACCGGATTGGTTAAATTAAATGATTTAAATTTTTGATTTGAAATTTATTTAAATGATTTTGATTTAAAAGAAATAAAACTCAGATTATAGAAATCAAATTATTTTCGAGGTTGAGTCCTGAATGTTGAAATTTAAATTTGGTAATCCAAATTGTTTTAAATAGTCAAAGTTGAGACTTCGAGTTACAATCGAAATATAATTTGAATTTTTGGAAATCGATTTGTTTTAATAGATTGAACTTTTATTCGGACTTTGAATATTTCTTAGTAAAAGTGACATAAAAAGATATTTCAAAATTGAGCTTCGAATTAAAATATGTTTGAAAATTGAATTTATTTAAGTATTTTGGATCGATGTTTCGAAAATCGAACTCAAAATTGATAAATCGAATTAATTTTGATTTGGAATTGAAATTGTTTTCATTTTGAAATTGAAACTGAATTCGAGTGGAATTGAAGGTGGAATTGAATTAATTTGAAATCGAAGTTGAAATCGATTTGAATTGAAATCAAAATTGAATCGATTGAATGCAAATTGGAATTGATTTGAATTGGGAAGTTGGAATTGAATCGATTTGGCTTTGAAACTATTTTCAAATAAATTATTTTGATATAAACATTTAAATCTATCTCAATAAATATTCAAATTATTTTGGATTTTCCAAATGATTTTGCTATATAAGCCATTTTAATACTTTAACTATTTTATATTGAACTATTTTAACCTTTTAAACTATTTTTAACCATTTTTACCATATACATTTTTTTGACTATTTCAATTATTTAAACTATTCAAACTATTTTTCAAAAAAATTCAAACCAGTCAGGTGTTATTTTAAATCATGGATTAATATACAAATTGGGTTAAAATAAAGTTATAACCTAAATTGAAATTTGAAACAATCTTGGAAGTGAAATCGAGATATTAAAGTAAAATGATTTTGAGCTGAAATAGTATATTTTGAGTAGATATGATGATTTCGAAATGAATTTGATTTTGCAGCAAATACGATATTTTGATATCAAGTACGAATTGTTTTCAAAATGTAAAAGTACCAACCAGTGTATAAAAATATGTTCGGTTATAAAAGAGACGGGGCCTCTTATTGGCATAGTCTCTATCAATATTGGAACCACTTTAACAACTGTGTACGTGGAGAAGACTCCAGAACAAATGGTTAGATCTAGCGATGATTGCTAGATTGGAAGAAAGAGAACGATGATGGATAAACCCCAACGTTTGTGCCAATTTGAAATGACTAAACAGGACGGCTTGACAGGGCCAAGTTAGCTAATTACCCCAAACGGACATCCGTTCTTTGATTTTCTTGGACTCAGTCCATATTATTACTCTTGTTGTTGATACGATTGGTGCACCTTGATTTGTGATAGCCTTCCTTTGACTCGATATAGGATGGATGGACGCAGTGGGCGGTCACGGCTATGATGTGTTACCACCGGCCCTACGACCCGAACTGGAAGTATCATATATTAGGCATTGCCTTATGTTCCTTGTCATACTTTTATCCATATACGATACCCATATGATTTTGGTTTAGTGTTATCGTATCATGGTGCATCCCTATCCACCGACCGTTTAACTGGTGTTTTTATGCAAACTGTACGACAATGCTTAAAAACGCGTTAAAGGGGATTAATGTAAAGCTTAATGCTAAGAAAAATATTTATTTTATTGATTAGACATCGTATATGTAGCATATTCTACTACATATAAATATTATGATGGATCCTTAAGAGATGGAAAATCCCGCAACATCTCTTGAGTTACTACACACATGTTATACACTAGATAGAAGATGTGAAATCCTGTAAACATCTCTAATATTATTACACTCATGTTATATGCGATATTGATTTGACTTACATAAGGATGTTTTAGTTCTGACTCAAGTGTTTTGTCTTTTCATTACCTCGGGTTAGTCTTGAGTTTTTCAGCTTATTGAAGATTTATTTTGGAGGACGAAGACAAAGATTTGGTATATAATTACTATTAGTATCCCTTCATTATGTTGTCTGCTGCATTATTTATTTATCTCTGATGTATATATATAATTCTGATGAATGTTGTATAGATCATAATCAAACGTATATTATAAACAGCTTCACGAACTGTTTATTTGATTATTATATTTTGTCGTTCCATTATGAGATTTTGTATTTGTTTTCTTCTTCTTTTCTTATTTTTCTTAATTAATACCATTGATTATCTATATTCTAGATTGTTTAAGTTGGAAATGTTTGGATTATTTTCGATTTAAACCTTCCAAAATGTAGGTCTTCACAACTGACAACTTAGCTAAATTCGCAAGCTCAGGAGAAGCTCGGTCGTTGGGACTAGTTCCAATTGAAACCCCAAGCACTCCAAGTATAAATGGAACGGATGTCTGGATTTTTGAAACCACCATCGAACCGAAGACATGGATGATGCCAATCAAAGACTACTTTCTTACACTAGCTCTTCTAACTGATAGGAATTGATGAAAAAAGCTTCTCTAGTAGGCACAACGATTCATAATACAGGATGGAATACTCTATCGAAGGGGATTCTCTACCCCTTTGCTTAGATGCGTGATCGATGACGAAGCATGATGGATCCTGAAGGAAGTACATGAAGGCGACTTCAGAGACCATACTATGGGGCAAATCCTTGCAAAGAAAGTCCTTCGGTATGGATATTTCTTGTCAACAGTAAATCGCGATGCAACAGACAATGCCAGATGGTGTAACATTCCCCTACTCGGAGGCCTAAAACTAATGACTACAGATTCTGCAGTCATCCATAGTTATCAATCCTCGGCGACCGAATATGGCGATGTTAGATACATTGGTACACAGAAACATAGAATATGGAAAAAAAATAAAACATCAACAAGGTCACATTACATTTCAAAACATTTCAAATTCATTACATAATCCCACAATCGTTAACCACGTTCAGAGAAAATATATTTATTATAACATACGCTAAGAGCGACATATGCAAATGACCCTTTGGATGATCAGAGTTTATACATGCGATATAACAATTTTGCCATTACGAACAACATAGCGGAATAAAATAAAATAGAACTCTAGATATCTATCATGCCTTTTGCACGTCTTCGAAAGCTTATTCATCAAATGAGGTACTTGAAAATCTCAACTCTCAAACTACTCAAAATCAATTGAGTACCCGAGAGTTTAAGTGGACAACGTAAACTTCAAGTCAGATATAAAGCCTGGAATGGATAATGATCTACCATCTCAAATCATTTAGATATCTAGTAAGATTACGCCGCTTAGCGGAACGGTTTTTCCCCTCACTATTATCTTAAAACCTTTTTATAACCATATACTATGCTCATGCATCCACAATGGTTAAAACAATTCAAAACGATATAATATGATGATATGCAAAACATGTAAATCATTCTATATTACCCATCCTCATTCATTTTTACAATCTGTCTCAGTTATAGTTTCTAGGATTACTATTAACATAATGGTATTCGTGAGCTGACTAATAATCAGTAAATGCTGAAGGACTCCCTGTCCAATTACATAGTTTTTATGGGATCACTATGAACCTATAGGTAACTCCAATACCTTTACTCTTATCCTAAATCTCTCATGGGTTGACTAAGAACCTGTTGGTAACTCCAATATCTTCTCTTCTTTTCCAAGTTTTCATGGGTTGAGTAGGAACATATTTACATCTGTCAATATCTTAATTTGGATATAGTTTTCATGGGCTAATTATAAACCTACTAGCCCCTGCCAGTATCAAATCATCGTTTTCATGGGCTTACTATGAACTTGTCTTTCTAACATCTTCATTTATACATAGTTTTCATGGGCTAACTATGAACCCATTGATCCCTGCCAATAACTTTTCCTATACACAGTTTTCATGGGCTTAC
This sequence comes from Allium cepa, assembly GCA_030765085.1. Classification (NCBI taxonomy): domain Eukaryota; kingdom Viridiplantae; phylum Streptophyta; class Magnoliopsida; order Asparagales; family Amaryllidaceae; genus Allium; species Allium cepa. Next base: position 104,028,186 of record CM060940.1, read on the forward strand.
TAAGAACCTATTAGCCTTTGCCAATATCTTTTCCTTCAATGTTTTTGCATCCTATATTATGGTCTTCCTGACCTCCTCGAAGCAATTCTACTCATTCAAGAGTCAACTTAATTTATATTCACTGCTGGGTCAACCTAGCTATTTATTCTACCCTTCCCCAAAATATAGTTATGGGTCCATTACAAAGTGATTATATACATATTAAAAGAAGAAAACACAATAACTTGGTTAATCCCTTTAACCCTTTAATTAAAGAAAACCTCTTCAAAAACTCCTTTTCAAAACACTTTATCTAATTATGCTGTGGTTTTCCTTTAAAATGAGATTGGGTTATTTGCTTTGAAAACTAAGGCTTTCGAAACCTTCAAAATCTTGCTTTCAACCTCACTGGATGACCTCCTTCGAAAGCATATAAATCCCTTTCAAACATTAGGCCCCTGCCTTTCAAAACACTATAAAACATCTCTTTCGAAACCTCCAATTTAATAAAGTATTACTCATTAACTCCTAGAAGCATAGCTTCGAAACCTTTGAAAGTACCCCTTTCGAAACTTTTGGAAGTGTCTCTTCCGAAACCATTGAAAGTCCCTCATTCGAAACTATTGAAAGTACCCCTTTCGAAACCATTAGGTTTGTGCTTAAAAATATCATTTGGGTCAAAGTGAATATGAACAAAAGTATCTCTTTCGAAACCATCCTTTATCATATAAAAATATTGGAAAAAATTTGATGGTGTCAACATCATCTTTTTCGAAAGCTTCAAATCATTTAAACAAAACATTGAAGGACGACATCGACACCTCCTTTCGAAGCCATTTCCTTCGAAACCCTTGGACCCTTTCAAAAGCATTTAGGAAGTGGCTTAAAACGTCTTTAAAACAAGCACTACCTTTCGAAAGCATCAATGACTTCAGTACACTCGAAAGGCTAAAGAACGACAACAAAGCTTCGATTAGGTCAGAACCCCTTCTTTTGAAAGCATTATTTTATAAGTAAAGAAACCCATTCGAAAGCTTATTCTTTAAAACATAAGTTGATGGAAACACCTTCGAAAGCATTTGGAAAACCTCTTTCGAAAACGTATGCTTTGACTCCTTCGATGGTTTTAATTAAAACAAAGGTAGGCGCTTCACTTTTAAACAAACAAAAAGTATCGACCCCATCGGAAGCCATGCTTTCAACACTATGCCTTCTGCCTTTCTCCAATCCACTACGTACCATCTAAGCGACATCTTGTGTATTAGTTTCAGCTTAGTAGGGTTTTGGCTTGATTGAAGGTGGAAGCTCTGAGTCGAAAAGTACTTCTAAAGAAGGCAGAACCAACTTTTCTAGGTTAAAACTGATTGATGCCAATTAAGGCAAATATTTTCTAATGAACCTGCCATGTGTAAACATAACTTTGGTTACCTTAACTTTTCAAATTCTTTACTAAAATAACTGCCACTAATTTCAGATATGAACCATGGTTAAATTAGCAAATAAGCCCTTCCATTAAACAAAACCAATATTGCAAATAAGTCCTTCTAAAATAATTTAATTTGCATAGCAAATTACTTAGGAAAAATCCTCAAAAATTCAAGAAATTCACTTTAATCATGCTATCTAACATAACAAAATTTCAGATCCAAATTCTCAATATAATTTCTGAAATAAATTTATAAACCCAACAAACTATATTTTCCTTTGAAAATTCATAGTAGTCTTTCCATAACTTGGAAAATTATCAAAATTAAAACCCAACTCCAAAATCATGTTTTACACAACAATCATTTTTTCCGTGGCATTTAGACATCAATATCAATTGGTTTTGCCCTAAAACCGCATATAGTCTTGTTTAAACATTCTTGTTTAAATAAAACAAATTGCAATTCAAGCATATCATCATCCAAATCATCACAAAAATGAATTTAATCTTAAATACAAAAACATATGATTATAAAACAAAATAGAGATAGAACGAATTATTATTCACCTTGATTAAGATAAAGAGATTGAATTGAGATTTATTCCTCTAGCTTTAGTCCTAAGCTTCCTTTGATTTCTCTTCTCTTTTCTTTATTAATGGCCGGCTTCCCCTTAACATTTATGTTTTCTTTTTAAATCACGAGTGGGAAAAAATGAAACATGAATGGGGAATAAGAATATATAAGGGTAAGAGTTATGTGCGGCAAATTCCTAATATACCCTTATGTAAATTAATTAACTTATAACATATTCTTAAGCCCATTTAATTATTTAATTGAGTACGGCCTTAATTATATTTATTCAAATCTTAACCCCCTTATCACCTAACATTTACATTATTTTATTTTATTTATCTAATTAAATCTCCTAAATAATATTATCAAAAATTATGGGTGTTACAGACGGTGTGATCATTGCCAAAGATTCAACAAGATTAAAAGAACTCCCTCAATAGAGATAATGCATATGGTCAGCCCATCGTCGTTCGTGATATAGGGGATTGACCTAATTGGCGTATTTTTGATAGCTAAAGGAGGAGCTAAATACACTATAGTTGCTTTTGACTATTTCACAAAATGGGCCAAAGCGGAACCACTGCCCACCATTACCACAAAGAAAGTTATTAATTTTATTCCTAAAAATATCATTTGCAGGTTTGGCGTACCATAAAAAATCACACTGATAATGTGACCCAATTCGAAAGCGCCAAGTTCAAAGACTTTGCAAACGCTTTCGAATCGAGAAGAGATTTTCCACGGTCGCTTATCCACAATAAAATGGGCAAGTGGAATCAGTAAACAAGATCATCAAGTTCGACATCAAAAAGCAACTAACTAATGCAAAAGGGAGCTGGGTTGATGAACTTCCATCGCATTATGGGCCAACAGAATAAAACACAAAGCAGCAACCGGGCATACTCCGTTTGCCTTGGAATATGGTTCATAAGCAATGATTCTCGTCAAACTAGATGTCCTCTCTTACCGAAGAAATTTCAGTCAGAAACAAAACGAGCAGCTCCTACTCGAGTCGCTTGATACGATTAGCATGAAGAGGGAAGAAGCCGAGTTAAGGAACGCTGCTCACCAAAAAAGGGTCGCACGATACTTCAACTTTAGAGTTCACAACCAAACCTTTCAAGTAGGAGACTTTGTCCTCAAACGAGTCTATCCCGTGCTGAGTGCCTTCGGACCAAACTGAGAGTGGCCGTATGTGATAAATCAAAAGCTAAGAAACAAACTTTCAAACTGAGATCATTGACGGAATCCAAATTCCCCGAGCATGGAACAACAAATCGTTGCATCATTACTTTATCTGAAACTACCATATGTATTTCCTATTTTTCAATAAATAAGACATCCTGGGATAATGGAGGCATTGTAAACAGGCAGAACTTGCCCAACTTTTCTTAATAAAATTGATTTTCTTTTTGAACCAATAAAACTGCATTCATAATAGTAACCTACTTAATCGATGGGGTCAAATCAGCTCAAAACTATTCAAGTGCTGCTTGAGATAGTGGAACCATGCTCAAGTACACCCCTTTACCTGCTGGGTCGATGGAAGTAAATCGACTCAAACCGTTGGGTCGACGAATCCCGATCCCCACCTTCTAAGAACCAGTGTTGCTTCGGCGGCCTCTGGAAGGCTTAAATCAAAAGCCATGCATCCCATGAGCCATGCTTTACCTTTTCGAGCCATAGAATCATGCTCTTAAAGCATAAACTTCTTACATTGCTCGAAGATTGGCAATGTCGAGAAGTTCTAAAATCGTTCTGGATCGACGGGTCGGTCCCAAAAGCCGTGCATCGTGTAAGTCGTGCACTACCATTTCAAGCCGTGGAATTATGCTCTTGAAGCATAAACTCCTTGCATTACCCGAAGATTGGCAACTTTGAGAAGTTCCGAAACCGTTCTGGATCGACGGGTCATATCGGTCCCAAAAACCACGCACTTAATAAGCCGCACACACTTTTAAGTATCGAAATTGCCCTAGTGGTACCAGGAAACTAGTCTATTGTAGGTATAAGAAGGATCAACCCGTTCCCTTTATCAGGAGTAATTGGCATGAACCCAACAAAACCAAAGTGCTACAAATCAGCAGGAAATTCCAATTGTTGACCAATAATAAAGCTGTAATTAAGCTTTTCAAATCATAAATTCCCAACGATAGGAACTATAAAGCAAGTTTGGTGATAATGAAGACAATAATAAACAAACATTCGGATCAACCGGTCATTCGTTAGGTGTTTGAAGTAAACAGTCCTGTGAACTTGGGGGCATACATTGGTACTCAAATAGAAATGCTCAAGAACAAAGACGCTTCACAAGTTCTGTTGCTCTAAACAATTTTTTTTAACGATAATCACAGGACTTGATAAAACAAAAAAGAAGTAAGTGAAACAGACATAAGTACATAAAACATAGATAAGCAGACTGGTAAAATTACAATCAAAATGTCAGCATTGTATTAATTATGACTTTTTTTTACAAAGTTAAAATATGGGGGCCGTACCCACAAAATACTGACTAATAAAAAGAAAAAGTACAAATGCTACGATAAACACAGTGAGTGTAGACTTTGCATTTGAACAAAACAAAACAAAATGCCTCAAAAATTAGCTCCACTACCATTCGAGCTGCTTAACGCCTCTTTCTGCCACTCCCCTTCCCTCCATTGGTTGGAAGCTTTTACTTCCCTTCAGATTCCCGGTCAGGCGTAGCGTTGCTACTGGTGATATCGACCATCTCCTCGGTGACGACATCTCCTCCCTGCTCTTTTACCTTCTCGGAAGTCTCCCCTTTCGTCTTGCGCTTTTGAGTTTAGTGAGGACTCTTCGAGGAATTTACCGCTTCAACCTTTTCTTTCTTGGCGGCAACCAATTGCTATTTGGATTTACGCGGCTTCTCAATCTAGACCTCCTGCTCTTAAGCTCCGGCTGCCTTAAAGTCGCCCTCCAAAGATATGGAAGGGACATCTAAGCCATGCAATGCGGAGATCTACTTAGACTCCGGCCTTGGCTATGAACTGGACACAAACACAACAACCGAAGTAGCTATAGAGACGAGTATGAAAGCAGTTGAAATATAACGACCCGGTATTTTCAACCATTCGCATCCGCACATGTCAGACTTGAATTGTTCAAAATACCGCGTTGTAAATAAAATTTGGCAAATCTCAAAATATACAGTAAATAAATAATCACAGAATCACAGACACAGAAATCAGAATACTCACAGCGGAATCTAAAAATAACTTAGTGGTTCATGAAGCCACTATCAATAGTCTCAAAATAAATATAAAGTACATAGTCTTAAACTAAATATAGTTTGAAATCTCCACAGAAACTCTCAATATTAAATTTGTCTTGATTACAATGGCTAAAATGAGAACTGAACAAAAACTTGACTGTAGCTTGAAAAGAGATGATCTGCTGAAGTCCTAGCTTCGGAGGTGAAGTCTGAACCAAAACTCAGGCTGACCCGAGCGTAAAATAAAACATAAACACTCGAGTCAGGACAGACATACTTATACAGTGTAAGCTAATTCAAGTGCACTGTAATATAGAACAAGTAACTTAAAGGATGCTTGGGACCGCCCATCCTCTAAGGATCCGTTAAACTATTTACCATGTAGTAATACTTCGCTATTATAATAGTGTCTATTAGTAAAATAAACTTACTTTTAAATAGCATTAAGGCTTTACATTTTCCACCTTAACACATAATATATTCCCATCGTCTATACAATACCGTAATCTCCCGCGGAATGGGCGTCGTCAGAGGGCACTCCATAGGTATGGTACAAAACCAAAATCGTATAAGGCTCGCTATGGTAGGTGACACGGCACAACTAGGCAATGCCAGGGTAGATATACCAATTACGCATCCGGACAGGTGGAAACGCGTAGCGCGCAGCTACCGCCTACCTCGAACAACACTCCCAAATCAAAGGTGCGCACCAAAACAATCACAAAAGTAATAGAATGGCATACGAAGAAGTGCGTCCGATCAGAGGTGCTACCTCATTAATCCGAGAATCGCTCCTGTTTTAGCCACCATATGCCAACTCACGGGAGTCGGGTCCACGTATTTACCTTAAAGGAAACGTCACCACCTTCTTGCTTCATTCTGGAATCTCCACCGCGTACACGGTTGTCAAAGTGGTTTTCGGTATCGACAGAGAGTATGCCAGATATCTGATCCCGGTCTCTTTAACAACCAAACGTTATTATAACCCGTGGTTACAACTTTTAAAAATGGTATTTATACTTTACAAATCAAAATAAATTTCAAATACATTTCAATATCATAATATCATTTCAAACATCATTTATTTAAACATCAGTCATTTTATTTAATATAAAATACCATTTAAATCTATTCAGTTTATTTAGGAATTAATTGCCTTTCAACTCACATTTAAAAGTTAAATTCTTCCATTTAAAACCATTTAAAGTCAATTCCTTATTTTTATTAAATACATATTAAATTCCAAAATTTAAGCCTTTTTCCCCAAAGATTATTAAATTTTATAAAAACAATCCAAAAATTCAGTTTCCGTAGCACTTATAAAATGCTACCTAAAGTTATAGGTTAAAACAGTTCATTTAAAAAAGACAACATTTAAGTGTTGTAATAGGTTTCTTTATTTCCAACTAAACTTTAGTTATCTTTATCAACTATAGCACTTACAAAGCTCTATAATAGCTTTTAGTTCAAATTAGCCTTTAAGTTCATTTAAATTTAGCTACAACATTCACAAATGCTGTAATATCCTTTATATTTAAAATTTCAAGGTTTAACTATAATTTCATAATTAAGTAAATTTTTATTAAATCATATTTAACTTACAAATCATATATTTTCACATTATGAAGTCATAATTTCAATACTCATATTTTTATGAATTTATAAGTAAATTTTCATACAAAAAATCAAATTTTATTATGAATTTCTTATTTAAATCCAAGTATTAAATTCCCATTTCTTTAATTAAATTATTAAGTTTTGAATTCCCAGAATATAACTTATTATCAATTATTTTACTTAACTAAAATCTCACTTTTAACAAAAATTCAGAATTTCCCAAAATAAGTTATATTTCAAAATTTTACTTAAACATTCATTTATTTAACATTTGACTCATTAAAAATTCATTATAAATTTTATAAAAGTCATTTAAATACATTTTAAACTAGAATATTATAAATTATCCATTTAAAATATTTTTAAAACATTTCAAAAAAATATCATATAAACCACGGGTCTGTATATAGTTTTCTAGCCTAGGTCAAGTGATACAGATATATATTATTTCAATCCGCAATTTACAAAGAAAACCCGGGTTCTATCATTTCAAACCCGCAATACCAAGTTAAATAAATCACTAAATAAATAAATGAATGCATGAATAAGTAAGTATCATTCAGGCCTATCATTTCAGCCTGTAACGATTTCTATTCTACAGGGAACTTGCAGTGTGATTTGTAGTAAATAAAATAAAAAAATCTAATTGCAACAATATAAAAATAGATAATACAGTTGATGATGGGTCAATTAAATAATGGGGTTTTAACATCATAAGTTTATATCACAGGCAGATATAATTAAATAAAATAAATTTACAATTACACTTGTTATCAATCTACAGATATATAGGTATGTTTGTCTGGTGAGAAATACTCACCTTAAAGCCGCAGAAAATTAGATTCAAACAATTGTATCACTTGATAAAGAAACGTAAAAATGGCACGATCATATTTCCGTGAAGGCAACGTCTTGATTCCAATCTTGAACAAGATGAATGAAAAACTAAGTATTCGCATTTTACTATGATTATTGAAAACGGAATAAGAAAAGTTTGACCCAAATTCTTGACCACTCCACTCACATCTTGGCCATGTTCTCACTGCTCAGCCGACCTTTTATTTGAGTTATATGAACGCACTCTATACTAAAACAGTGGATAAATCGTTGAGATACTGTTTCAAAAAGTGGTGCTCGGCCTATCCATTCTGTTTTACTTCTCTTTTTTTCCTTTTTTCTTCTTCTTTTCTTCTTCTTTTTTTTTCTTTTTTTCTTCTTTTTTTTACTACACAACTACACTTATAAAAATTTACTTGCTCTTGCTGCTACAATAGGACACGACCCTGACTATCAAAAAGCATGCACGCATGCACTTGTATCATGAATATTTAACAAAGTTTGTCAACTAAAAGGATCGGCTTAGAGGAGGAGTTGGCAACAGTAGTGATGGAGGGGGTAGGGTGCGGCAGAGAATGAAGTGTATGACAAAATATAACAAAACAAAACGAAGAAGGAAGGAAAAATAAATAAACCATTGCCTGATTCCCTACTCACGAAAAAGAAAGAAGTAGATGGAGATGCAGACAATTTTGAGGTGAGGAAATGTGATATGAGGTTGGTATTTATAGGCAGAAGCTTTGTACGCAAGGAAAAGTTACGTGTGCAAATCAATGGGAACAAAAAGGCAAGCAAATATTTTTGCTTTGATATGGGATGTTGAATAATTGCTTTTATAAGGCAAAGATTATTTAAATCAAATAGTTAATTTTTTGCAGTGGTATCTTGGACCACATATCCAAAAGTAACGTACATTGATTTGATAAAGGTAATGGCAAAAAATCAAAAACGCGAACGGTTATGGATTTACAAGATTTTATACTTATTAAAATAAATGGAAGGTGAAATATCTTTAAATGCATTGACAAGGCACGGTTGAATTTCCTCTTTTAAAAGTGCATGGCAATTTATTTAGGAACAAAGGCAAAAATTATAATTCGTTTAGAATGTGTTATAGATAGGAAGCTTCACTACAAGAAAAAGCATTTTTAGTTGCACTTATTAGTAGCGTTTGCTATTTAAGTGCAACCAAAAAGTTATCCAAATGCAACCAAAGTTTTACGGAGTACAAAATAAAAAAGAATCACTGCTAATTGATGCAGGGAACAACAAAATTAAAGTGGCCCACACAATAACTCTTTCTCCGTTCTTTTTTTTTTCGTTTTCAATTGGCGCTACAGTACTTACAAAATTTTCCCCTTTCCCTCCTTCCCAATCCACTACCCGCTAAGTATTTTACCCAAAAACTCTCAAAACATTATCAGTTACTTAGTTAAAAACACTATCTACTATCCCAGATTTTTCTATTTTGATATTTCTCGATTTGTTGATTTCTCCCATCGTCTACTTCCTGCTTAAATCAACCCAGATTTCTCGATTTCATGCACTAATGGGTCAGAGAGGCAAAACCTAGTGCGACAACATTTCTTCAATGCATCAATTCATGTTATCAAATCATATGTTTGGCTCGTTAGTTTTGCTTCCATAAGCATCATCAAAAAGCTTTACTTCATTGATATCTGATTATAAATTACAGGCAATGCATCGCTAGGCATATTTTATTTAGTTGTTAGATCTAAGAATTATACTTTGTTGATATCTGATTATAAATTACAACGAGAGTGAAATTGTAAGTGTATGAAAGAGAGAGAAATTAAAACAATGATTATTCATTACTAAAACTCCTCTGGTAATCAATCTTTTGTATTATCTTGAGTTTGGGTGGTTCCCTTTGCTTGAGGTGTTTCTTGTTGAATGTTTTGGTAAAGGATTTCATGATGTAGCTGCTAAGTTAATAAGTTATCAGGTCTTGAATTATTGTGGTCTTGAATTATTGTATGGTAAGTGAGTTCCTTGTATTTGGGAATAAGGTACTTACTAAAGGATGTAGCGGTTAACTTGGTAAAGTTAGAAAGATTTGTTTGCTTGCATGTGGAAAAGTGCTTGTTGAAGTTTGCTGAGAGTGAGTAGTTGATTTAGGGCAGTGTTGGTTTTAATTTTGCAACATGCACAGAAGTGTACACGTCTGAAGTGAGTGATGCTTTGCTGAAGGTAGATTCAGTAGAAAATGTGATTTTTGCTAGTTTTGTGATTTGAGATTGAGTTGAGGTGGACATGTTGATTGCAGGAAAATGCCCGGAGAGGATTTCAGGTGATTCATGCTTGTTTAATGTTGCACTATAAGATTGCAAAAGAATCGGCATCAAGCTTTCGAGGAATATAGTTAATTCATTATTGGCTTTCCATGGAATAATGGCATAAGAAATTGAGATTGGATGATGTTGGAGATTGGGTGATGTGGCCGCTGAGAAATATAGTTCAATTCATTTTTGGCTTTACATGGAATAATGACATGAGAAACTATAAACCATACAGAGAAGAACTGCTGCTTGATATAGTGGACGGTGGATGATGAGGTAGAAATGAAAGGGGTGAATTGGTATGTAAAGAATGGGGTATATAATTTTAGTCACCTTCTGGTGAATCGATGATGTCGAATTTTGTGCATATGTTTCCAGCTGTAGTCTTCTAGATGCTTTCATCTGCTCTAGAAATCCTTGCTCTTGTTTTACTTAATTCCATTTCACTTATTACAATACTGTTACATTATTTTTAATCTCATTTTAGATTTCAAGATTTGGTGTGTCTCCTCTCCATCTTTTGCAGTCTTTTTTCTGCTCACAAGTCTCATTGCATACAACAGTCGATGCAGGCTTTATACTTCCAGTTTATGGGTTTAGTTCTAGTGGGCTATGGTGTACATGGGCTTGTCTTCTTCCTTGTTTTTGTCTGCTGTGAATTATATGTTAGCCATACTTTTGCATTTTGCACTTATGGAATTATGTATCAGCTGTAATTATGTGTCAGCTTGAGAGATGGGCTGAAGCAGTAAGGGATTACGAGGTTTTGAGAAAGATGTTGCCTGATGATAAAGAAGTAGCAGAAGCTTTATTTCATGCTAACATTGCACTGAAAACATCAAGAGGAGAACCAATGTGAAATTTGGTGGGGAGGTCGAGGATGTTACCGGTTTAGATCAATTTCAAGCTGAGATTTCTTTATCAGGTAACTATAATTTCCATCGAACACTTAACCAACTTACCAACACTCATTAAACATGACTAAGCCAATGATGATTTTGTTTAGGTGTTTCGGTTGTTTATTTTATGACGAAATCGAACCAGCATTGCTCTCAAATAAGCCCATCTGTCGATGCTCTCTGCAATAGATATCCATCCCTCAATTTTCTAAAGGTAGTTCTTCACTGTATTTCTTATCTGTATCTTATCGCTTTGCCCTTACACTTCTATACATTATCGAAAATAGGTTGACATTAGCAAGAGCCAAACTGTTGCCATGGCAGAGAATGTGCGAACCGTGCCAACATTTAAAATATACAAAAACGGTGCGAAGATGAAGGAGATGATCTGCCCAAGTCAACAGGTTTTAGAATATTCTGTAAGGCACTATGGTCTATAAAATTGCGTGCTACAAAGTCCACGATATCTTCCTTCTCGAATTTATATTCGTTTGCTAGTTCTCCACATATCATTCAACCTTAAAAGTTCATTCATAAAGCCACTGTGGTGGAGAACTGAGCAGCTCCAGTTTTACCCTATTCCATTGCATTGCATTTATCCTACACTCATTCTTAATTTCTTTTCATTTTTTCATTTTTTTTTCATTTTTATTTCGGATCCATTTCCACAATTTCCTTTGTATCAATTAGGATTAGGAGGTAAAAGAATACCATCATCTGTACTAGTAGTTTAGTTTTTGCATTGAAAGGAAGAGGATAAAAATGGCTCTTTGAGATCTATTACATGTATATACAACTATATACAAAATGCTGGAAGCCATTGGTTGGGTATCCTTGTTGTTAAAATATATTTTCAGTGCTTCTTTATCCTTATGAATAAAAACTTCAAATTCTTTATTATTCAAGTTATACCATTTTGTATCACAGTATTTGTAATGTTGTACCATTGTAGTCTGTCATTGTGGAAGCATGAAATGCATCTTATTTTAGCTGTTTATTGCTGCTTCGAATTCCTTTTATTATACTGTATTTTTGTACATTTTTTTCTTCTTAATTATTATAGACAAAACAATACTTTTTTTCTTAATTCAATCACATTGCTGACAGTATCATTAGAATATGTTATAATTTTGAAAGCACACAGTGATTTTCAAGCATTTGGGACAGAGGCGAGACTTTATATAATTTATAATTTTTGTATTATTCATTGAAGAGTTGAGATGCCATGTTTACAGCTGTGTGAGAGTAAGCGATGACTTAGTTGGTGGTTGAGGGCATTCAATACCTTTTGAATGGTGATTCATTTTTTCTGATCATTCTCTGTTCCATTTGTTTGATTCTTTCTGAACTTTTTTCTAATGGTCGTACTTTGCTATTGAACATGGTAGCCTCCAAAGCTCCATTTTTGATATAATATTCTCTTATTTTTTGTTTTTGTACTAGCCTAGTGAAAGTTAATTTCTTGAATCATTGCCAGTTCACTCCCTTGTTCTTGTTGTTGTTCTCAGCAATTTGGGTTAAGTTAAAGTTGTTGGCCATTATCGAGTGGGTTGAGAAGGCAGGTAGCTCAAGTATTGAGGTTGTGGCCATGTTATTTTGATCTTGAGAGAGTAATGTAAGCACATGGAATTTTTTCTAGTGCACATAGAACTGCCCTTTTCCCCTGTTTTTTTTATTAACAACTACTGATCATTTGCATTTTCACTTAGATTATGTTAAGAAGGCTGAAGATGCAATCGATTATGAAGACTTTGACAAACAGTCTGATGGAAAATATTATCTCTCTTCAGTGATGTTGACTTCTTTGGATGAAACGAGTTCTGTCTTTGACAAAGATAATTATAATGAAGATGATGAAACTATAGAGCAAGTGGGAGGGATCAACAGACATGTTAAAAGACATAACTGCTATGCTGCAGGTACATTCACTAATTGCAATTGATTGTTGATACACAGATTCAGGATTTCTGTTTATAAAGAAAAAGCTTATTTGTTCATGTTTCTTAATAGATTCTACGCCATTTTGCTGTTTATGCTTTCTTATTTTGCTGCAAACCATTTCAATGATTTGTTTTGTTTGCTTGTATACTCTTAATTAATATAGTGGGTTTGCTCGTAAATATTTGACTATAGGGAAGTAAATGGGTTAATTGGTAATTCTTAAACTTTAAGGGGTACACTGGAAGTTTAAAATACATTTGGATTTATTTGGTCTTGCGACAACTTCCCGCAAAATGTATTTTGTGAAATATAGCACTGTTAAACATTCACTGTTCTATTACTTCATATTTCAGTATGCACTTTTAATGATTGTTTGACTTAGAAATTTAACTTACGTTACTGATGTTATTTACTTTCATGTTAATGTATCTGCTATTTAGTATGCAAACCTTCAATATGTCGCTGACGTTATAAAAATGTCATAGTCATGGCATTGTTAAATCCGAGTAGCGATTTTATATGCTTGTTCTAACAATTTTTTTTTGTATGTGTATTATATTCATAGTTCATTTAATCATTTTTTTCCAGCCACACTCTCCAGATAACCATGCTTTAGCAAGAGAATTCAAGGATGTAAAAATCGATCGAGTTTATATAGTTTCATGTACGTACCGGCGGGAAGATGGAAGATTTTCTTTGCTTCTGCCATACTTTTTCTAGCTGTGGTAAGTAAATTTATCTTATAATGACTTTATTTGATGCAAAAGCGCATGGATAAACAAGTTGAAATTTGATGCATTGTAGCTGTGAAAGATGAAATAATTCGTATGTAAACAATTTTTTTTAATCATTTATCAACTTTAGCATGTTTGTTTCCTCTTCGTTAGTCGTTGTCGGACACTCAAAAGGGCCCACACTTACCATGGGCAACTGAAGTGGTATCACCGTATCAGTGTTGTATCAGTGGAGTGGAATCAATGACAGTAGGCAGTGGTATGGGGTTGGAGTTGCAGAAGCAGTAGATGAATAGGAGGGTGATTGCAGATGGTATTGCAATGCAGTGGTGTCGATGATTGATTATTGTAGGTGGTGGGGACTGTATGCGCAGAGGATGACAGCAGATTGTAGCTAACTGTGAAATGACAGTGCAATTTGGTGGTTAGAATGTTGGTGGTATATGATGTATATGATGTGGGCAGTTTCAGTGGTGTGCAAAAGAATGGTATGCAGCAGTTTGATATGGTTTTCTCTATTGATGTTGTATAAACAGGTTACTATGTGAATGTGATGTTGTGTGGTAAGGTGATGATGGTTGTGCTTCAGGGAGTTGCTGATGTGCAGAGAGTTTATTGAAGAGTGAAGTGAATTGAAGGAAGTAAGGCGGTTGATGGAAGTTGCAAGAAAATGGCATTTGATGTGAATTGAAGGCAGTGATGTATAGGCTATATGCACAGTGGTTTGTATGTAGTGATGTAGTGGTGTGGGCAGGTGGTTGATCCAACAGGGTGCAAATCTATGATTACTCCGCTATATGTATAGGCTATATGCACAGTTCACTTCCTGCTCATATAACCACTACTCTGCAAAATCCAGATTACTCCGCAAGGAGAAAAAACAATCAAATAGTTAGCTATGAGTTGAATCAAAAAATACAATGAATGAAATACAATTTAGCAGTAGCACATACACAATTTAGTAGTAGCACATATAGTAAATCAAATATTGCCAGCATTCTTGGACAACGAAGAACTATTAGGTAAAACCATAAAACAATTTAGTAGTAGCACATATAATAAATCAAATTCCTTCATGTTTAACTGTGCACGACATATTTGATGATTATTTATTTATTTGCTTATCCAACAGGGTGCAAATCTGGTACCAAATAGTAGCTGTAAGCTGATTGATGTGGGTGAAATGGGACAAGTAGTGGCTGAAGGAACTATCGCTTCAACTGATCCAACAACGATGGTTCATTGTGTTCCGCTGGGAAAAGATGCGGTAAAAGTTTGGGTAAACTTTGTGAGAGTTAATGACGCATTGCTATGGCGACCTACATCTGAGTGTACGTACATGGAAGATGCCTTTGATACTACGATAGCTTGGTCAGCAGCATATGTCATTCGAGAATCAAGTTCCAGTAAGTATTATTTTTCAGTACATCATATCTCAACATTAAGTTTTAGTTCTGTTTATTTTTCAGAATATCGAGTTATAGATTACATGATTTTCATATATACATACACACACACACACATATATATACACACATATATATATACATATATACACACACATATATATACACACACACATATATATACATACACACACACACACACATATATATATATATATATTGTTGATTGTTAAACTCGTTTGCAGGTAATTATCTATTTCGAAGCGAAGACCGTCGACAACAAAGAACTATTGGTAATCAAGCAACGAACATGAATTTAATTGTTATATATGTTGTCGTATTTTGTTAGTACCATTTGTGGAAACTTGTCTGTGAATGCTTGTGATATGTGACTTATTTTGTTGAAAAACTACTATCAAATTGATTATGGATATTATATTTGATTGTGAGATTAGCATGTTTTTGCAATTATTTGAATATGATGATCATATGATTGATTGTTTGTATATGCTAATTATGTGATTTAATTGTTTGTTTGAATATATGAAAATTATGCGATTGATCGTTCGTTTTAATATGAATAGTATATAAGCGATTGCTGGAAATGGTATAAACCATCAACTGTAAATAGTAGCATTTAAAATATGCTACCAAACAACCAATAACTGTTAGTAGCGTTTCAGAAATGCTACAGAAACAAATGTAAACTAATATAAAAATTATATAGTTGCATTTTAAAAACGCAATTGAAAATCAAAAAAAGCATATAATAAAAACATGCAACCAAAAAATGAATACTTATGGTAGCGTTTTTTTAACCCTACAGAAAAAACCTATAGCTGCATTTAAAAGTGACTTTTGGTAGCGTTTTTTAAATCCTACAGAAAATACCTATAGTTGCATTTAAAAGTGACTTTTGGTAGCGTTTACTACAACGCAACAAAAAGTTTTAGACTTTTAGTTGCATGTCGTATAGCAGCGTTCATTAAAATGCTACCATAAGTTATGGTAGCGTTTTTTCAACGCTACCAAAAGCCTTTTCTGGTGTAATGCTTGCATTTATCAGGGGAAAACGGCATGTAAATTTTCAAATTTTAGACGTAAAAGGAAGAAAATGATTTCCCTGCATTGCATTAATTAACGGTTGCGCGATTTGGAATTTAAATAGGTTGAGCGAATTAAGAAAAGTAATTGCAAGTAATAATATTTGTCTTTGAAATGGAGATGGAGTTTGGACAAATTTTTGAACGTTACTCTAATAAAGATTTTATACCAACTTAAGACCAATGAAAGCTAGGGAAAGTGTAACTTTTGGCTAAAGCAATTCTTTAACTGATTTTTTTATTCATATATATATATATATATATATATATATATTGCGGTATGAATTTTAAAATGCGTAGGACCCACGCAAAATATACCCCCAAATTAATAAAAAAAGTAACGTTTTTTAATTAATACGTTTTTCTATTTTATATGTTATTTATACCATTAAATATTGTACCCTTATAAATGCGTAATTTAACAGTTTATTAATACACTGAATTCTTAAAAGTTACTCCTTAACATGTTTACATTATATTGATTTATTTACCATCTCCTGATCTTGATAGCACGGGAAAGAAGAACTATAGAGTTAAAGAAGATAAGTTCTTCTTTCTTTTTTGATTACCTTCCTCGCATTTCCAATGAAATTTATTATTCAAAAAATATTAAACATTTTTAAAGAAAGTAGATAATCCATTTCTTTATTTAAAATTCCAATTAGAGTTATCTTTAACAAAGTTAAAAATTTCAGAAACTTTCATTTTTATTATAGAATTTTGGGAAATGATTTACTCAAATTAAAAATTTATATTATAATAAATTCCAAGGTTTTATAAATAAAAGAATAAAGTGCTTGTAATATTTTTCTCTCTCTTAGGAAATGAGAAAATAAAGAAGATGAGAAAAAGAGAAACTTGTACGTGAATTGCAAGGCAAAATATACGGCTAAACTAAAGGAATGAATGGCTAGAAAGGAACAAATGTTAGAAAAACAAAAAAGGCAAGAATAAGGCAACATTTCGTTTCTTTCCCTAAGAACATGTAATTAATCTAGAGCTTAATTATGTATATGGAGAGAGAAACCTTTCATTCTTTCTCTAATCAAATTGATTGATTAATTAAATGTCATTAACAAGCTATTTATTCATGGCATGGAATGTAACTATGTCCAAATGTATTCTACAGTAAATTATGTAAGTGCAATATTAGATTGTGTACAAAGATGATGTTTCCTTCATATATATCTTTATTGGTCATAGTATTATTAAAAACATATACGTATACGTATATATATATGATAAACTTATACATATAAATGTGTTAAAATTAAGTTTCACTATTTTATGAGCCTAAAATTAAAGACAACAATTTTGAACCTAATCTCCAGATTAAAAGGGTTTAAGATTAAAAAAGTTATGACTTTGCATACAAGTCCATCTTATAAATCTTAAGTTAAATTAACGCACACACATATGTATATACAAATCATTGTAAACAATGTCTTAAATTTAGTACAACATCTTTATGTTAAAATTTATAACTTAGTAAATTCTTTAATATTAAGCAATAAATTAAGGTCTAACGTTAATTTGAAAGGAAATAAAAGGAATCGTGATATTTTGAAATAAATTCAAGTTATTTTTATAAAGAAGCCCCTTTTTTTTTTAACTTTAAACAAAAGTATGCAAAAACCAAAAGATTGGATTTAAATAATGAACACATGCAAACATTAATAAACTACATATGTTTTCTATTTGAATCAATAACAGAAATATTACATTAATTAAGGCTTAAATTTAAATTACAATAAGTTTTTTCCCTCTTTTTTTTACCAAAACTTATTAACTTAAAAATTTAATTGTTGAAAATTTTACTTTTTTAAAAAAAACAACGTTTTCAAGTAAAACTTAATTAAAATATTTACAAAATTATGGGTTGTTACACTCTCCCCCACTCAAAACTTTTCGTCCCTGAAAAGGAAGGATGTAGGAGAATAGAAACACCCTGAAAGAAAACTAAATTGAAACTCAAAATGGAATCATTGATTTAAACCATATAAATTCAATTTAAATTAATTAATATTCAATAATTGATTTAATTCATTTGATTTTTGCTGAAGTTAAATCAATCTTAACTATTTCCATATTAATTATCTTATTATCCAATTATTTCGAAATTAACAATTTCTAAAATCATAAATTTGTATAGTCATTTATAATAATCATCTTTTATTCAACAAATTTAATTCTTCTTTATTCCAGATTATTATTAAATATATTCTACTTAATATATCTTATCGCACATATTAAGTAGATTACATTTATTATAACTATTCTAATTTATTTCTAAATTTCCTTTAACACCATTTGATATTGTATATTATTCAATTATTTTTTTATTGTATTTAGCTCTATTTGTCCTTTTGTAACTGAAACTTTAAGTGTATAACATTTATTATAACCACTCAAATTTTATTTATAAAATCCTTTTATATTGTACATTATCCAATTCATAGTTAATTTCTGAATGATTTAGGTAAGTTATATTGGCATGCAATTTAATATTATACAAGTAAAAAATTTCCAATTCTATTATTCAAGTTTAAATATTCATTCAAAATTTGACTTTATTTTATCATTAGAATCACCTTTTAACATAAATTTATGAATTAAATTTCCAATTAACGTCAAACACTTTAGAGATAAATAAATAGATACAAATAGTATATGTCAAATCAAATTTAAATCATATATCTATATATATTATAAATTAAGTCATATTTTAACAATTCAAATCAATTAAATTTTTGAAGCAAAACTACAGCGTGGTCTCTTCACTTTGATACTCGAAAATGAATGTCGATGATGCTGCAGTCATCACCGAAATGATTTTCCAGCGGCAAAGAGAAGAGCACTAATTTTTAAAACTTTAAAATTCTTTGGAAACAAAATTCTATTCGAAAATAATTTAAATAATAATATATCCTTTTAAGACTTTAAACACGAGGTTTGAAACTATCAGAAATTAAATTCTTAAATTCTTGTTTTAAATTCATTTCTGTTTCCAAATAAATTTATAACCATGTTTTATAGTTCAATTATTTATATAAGACAAAATCAATGGTTTACAAAACCATAAATAAAATCAAACACTATTATCTCTACACAACTAGTTAAATTCTGAAAATTATACTTATATATATAATATTAGATTTTTTTCCCAAATATAGGAATAAATTTTTCAAAACTAGTATAGAGATTCAAATTTGAAGGACTCAAATCAAAGAGAATTTTGATTTAAAGATAAGTTGGAATCAGAAGATCCGATGATTAAATAACAGAACAAGGAACCAGATAAGTTTATGTAAATCGCGGGCAACCTTAACAGGGTCAACCGTGACTTAAAGAATAAGATCGATGTGGATTTTTTGGGGTAAATCTACATTCGATCTGAAGAGATAGAGTTCAGAATAACCAAAGATACTAGCATCTAAACCGAGGATAAATATAAATCTCTGGTGAATCAATGTTAATTGTAAAGGAGTTTCACCCCTTTATTAGAATATTGGCGAGACCGCCAATTCACTATAAAGATCATCCGAAGTGGAGTTATGGGATACTCCAGAATCGAAAGAAAATGAATACTGAGGGACAAGAATGAACTTCGGAACCGCAGGGAATGTTCCAAAATTCGAAAAGGAAGAGATTCAAGCTCGAATGAAAGTGATTCTGTAAATCAAATTTACCATACATTTTAAGTTTTGCCTAGAGCCAAAGCTCTGATACCAAATGTAACGACCCGGTATTTTCAACCATTCGCATCCGCACATGTTGGACTTGAATTGTTCAAAATACCGCGCTGTAAATAAAATTTGGCAAATCTCAAAATATACAGTAAATAAATAATCACAGAATCACAGACACAGAAATCAGAATACTCACAGCGGAATCTAAAAATAACTTAGTGGTTCATGAAGCCACTATCAATAGTCTCAAAATAAATATAAAGTACATAGTCTTAAACTAAATATAGTTTGAAATCTCCACAGAAACTCTCAATATTAAATTTGTCTTGATTACAACGGCTAAAATGAGAACTGAACAAAAACTTGACTGTAGCTTGAAAAGAGATGATCTGCTGAAGTCCTAGCTTCGAAGGTGAAGTCTGAACTGAAACTCAGGCTGACCCGAGCGTAAAATAAAACATAAACACTCGAGTCAGGACATACATACTTATACAGTGTAAGCTAATTCAAGTGTACTGTAATATAGAACAAGTAACTTAAAGGATGCTTGGGACCACCCATCCTCTAAGGATCCGTTAAACTATTTACTATGTAGTAACACTTCGCTATTATAATAGTGTCTATTAGTAAAATAAACTTACTTTTAAATAGCGTTAAGGCTTTACATTTTCCACCTTAACACATAATATATTCCCATAGTCTATACAGTACCGTAATCTCCCCCGGAATGGGCGTCGTCAGAGGGCACTCCATAGGTATGGTACAAAACCAAAATCGTATAAGGCTCGCTATGGTAGGTGACACGGCACAACTAGGCAATGCCAGGGTAGATATACCAATTACGCATCCGGACCGGTGGAAACGCGTAGCGCGCAGCTACCGCCCACCTCGAACAACACTCCCAAATCAAAGGTGCGCACCAAAACAATCACAAAAGTAATAAAATCGCATACGAAGAAGTGCGTCCGATCAGAGGTGCTACCTCATTAATCCGAGAATCGCTCCTGTTTTAGCCACCTTATGCAACCTCACGGGAGTCGGGTCCACGTATTTACCTTAAAGAAAACGTCACCACCTTCCTGCTTCATTCTGGAATCTCCACAGCGTACACGGTTGTAAAAGTGGTTTTCGGTATCGATAGAGAGTATGCCAGATATCCGATCCTGGTCTCTTTAACAATCAAACGTTATTATAACCCGTGGTTACAACTTTAAAAATGGTATTTATACTTTAAAAATCAAAATAAATTTCAAATACATTTCAATATCATAATATCATTTCAAACATCATTTATTTAAACATCAGTCGTTTTATTTAATATAAAATACCATTTAAATCTATTCAGTGTATTTAGGAATTAATTGCCTTTCAACTCACATTTGAAAGTTGAAATTCTTCCATTTAAAACCATTTAAAGTCAATTCCTTATTTTTATAAAATACTTATTAAATTCCAAAATTTAAGCCTTTTTCCCCAAAGATTATTAAATTTTATTAAAACAATCCAAAAATTCAGTTTCCGTAGCACTTATAAAATGCTACCTAAAGTTATAGGTTAAAACAGTTCATTTACAAAAGACAGCATTTAAGTGCTGTAATAGATTTCTTTATTTCCAACTAAACTTTAGTTATCTTTATCAACTATAGCACTTACAAAGTGCTATAATAGCTTTTAGTTCAAATTAGCCTTTAAGTTCATTTAAATTTAACTACAACATTCACAAATGCTGTAATATCCTTTATATTTAAAATTTCAAGGTTTAACTATAATTTCATAACTAAGTAATTTTTTATTTAAATCATATTTAACTTACAAATCATATATTTTCACATTATGAAGTCATAATTCAATACTCATATTTTTATGAATTTAAAAGTAAATTTTCAAACAAAAAATCAAATTTTATTATGAATTTCTTATTTAAATCCAAGTATTAAATTCCTATTTCTTTAATTAAATTATTAAGTTTTAAATTCCCAGAATATAACTTATTATCAATTATTTTACTTAACTAAAATCTCACTTTTAACAAGAATTCAGAATTTCCCAAAATAAGTTATATTTCAAAATTTTACTTAAACGTTCATTTATTTAACATTTGACTCATTCAAAAATCATTATAATTTTTATAAAAACAATTTAAATACATTTTAAACTAGAATATTATAAATTTTCCATTTAAAATATTTTTAAAACATTTCTGAAAAATATCATATAAACCATGGGTCTTTATATAGTTCTCTAGCCTAGGTCAAGTGATACAGATATATATCATTTCAATCCGCAATTTACAAAGAAAACCCGGGTTCTATCATTTCAAACCCGCAATCCCAAGTTAAATAAATCACTAAATAAATAAATGAATGCATAGATAAGTAAGTATCGTTCAAGCCTATCATTTCAGCCTGTAACGATTTCTATTCTACAGGGAACTTGCAGTGTGATTTGCAGTAAATTAAAAAAATCTAATTTCAATAATATAACAATAGATAATAGAGCTAATGATGGTCAATTAAATAATGGGGTTTTAACCTCATAAGTTTATATCACAGGCAGATACAATTAAATTTACAATTACACCTGTTATCAATCTACAGATATATAGGTATGTTTATCTGGTGAGAAATACTCACCTTAAAGCTATAGAAAATTAGATTCAAACGATTGTATCACTTGATAAAGAAATGTACAAAACGGCACGATCAGATTTCCGTGGAGGCAACGTCTTGATTCCAATCTTGAACAAGATGAATGAAAAACTAAGTATTCACATTTTACTATGATCATTGAAAACGGAATAGGAAAATTTTGACCCAAATTCTCGACCACTCCACCCACATCTTGGCCATGTTCTCACTGCTCAGCCCACCTTTTATTTGAGTTATATGAATGCACTCTATACTAAAACAGTGGATAAATCGTTGAGATACTATTTCAAAAAGTGGTGCTCGGCCTACCCATTCTATTTTACTTCTCTTTTTTTTTCTTTTTTTCTTCTTTTTTATTCTTTTTTTCCTTTTTTTTCTTTTACTACACAACTGCACTTATAAAAATTTACTTGCTCTTGCTGCTACAATAGGACACGGCCCTGACTATCAAAAAGCATGCACGCATGCACTTGTATCATGAATATTTAACAAAGTTTGTCAAATAAAAGGATCGGCTTGGAGGAGGAGTTTGCAACAGTAGTGATGGAGGGGGTAGAGTGAGGCCGAGCATGAAGTGTATGACAAAATATAACAAAACAAAAAGAAGAAGGAAGGAAAAATAAATAAACCATTGCCTGATTCCCTGCTCACGAAAAAGAAAGAAGTAGATAGAGATGCAGACAATTTTAAGGTGAGGAAATGTGATATGAGGTTGGTATTTATAGGCAGAAGCTTTGTATGCAAGGAAAAGTAACGTGTGCAAATCAATGGGAACAAAAAGGCAAGCAAATATTTTTGCTTTGATATGGGATGTTGAATTATTGCTTTTATAAGGCAAAGATTATTTAAATCAAATAGTTAATTTTTTGCAGTGGTATCTTGGGCCACATATCCAAAAGTAAATACATTGATTTGATAAAGGAATGGCAAAAAATCAAAAATGTGAACGGTTATGGATTTACAAGATTTTATACTTATTAAAATAAATGGAAGGTGAAATATCTTTAAACGCATTGACAAGGCACGGTTGAATTTCCTCTTTTAAAAGTGCATGGCAATTTATTTAGGAACAAAGGCAAAAATTATAATTTGTTTAGAATGTGTTATAGATAGGAAGCTTGCATTTATCAGTGGAAAACGGCATGCAAATTTTCAAATTTTAGACATAAATGGAAGAAAATGATTTCCCTGCACTGCATTAATTAACGGTTGCGCGATTTGCAATTTAAATAGGTTGAGAGAATTAAGAAAAGTAACTGTAAGTAATAATATTTGTCTTTGAAATGGAGATGGGGTGTGGACAAATTTGTGAACGTTACTCTAATAAAGAATTTATACCAAGTTAAGACCAATGAAAGCTATGGAAAGTGTAACTTTTGGGTAAAGCAATTCTTTAACTGATTTTTTATTCATATATATATATATATATATATATATATATATATATATATTGCGTTATGAATTTTGAAATGCTTAGGACCCATGCAAAATATACCCCCAAATTAATAGAAAAGTAACGTTTTTTAATTAATACGTTTTCCTATTTCATATGTTATTTATTCCATTAAATATCGTACCCTTATAAATGCGTAATTTTAACAGTTTATTAATACACTGAATTCTTAAAAGTTACTCCTTAACATGTTTACATTATTCTGATTTATTTACCATTTCCAATGAAATTTATTATTCAAAAAATATTACACATTTTTAAAGAAAGTAGATAATCCATTTCTTTATTTAAAATTTCAATTAGAGTTACCCTTAACAAAGTTAAATATTTTAGAAACTTTCATTTTTATTATAGAATTTTGGGAAATGATTTACTCAAATTAAAAATTTATATTATAATAAATTCCAAGGTTTTATAAATAAAAGAATAAAGTTATTGTAATATTTTTCTCTCTCTTAGGAAATGAGAAAATAAAGAAGATGAGAAAAAGAGAAACTTGTATGTGAATTGCAAGGCAAAATATACGACTAAACTAAAGGAATGAATGGGTAGAAAGGAACAAATGTTAGGAAAACAAAAAGGCAAGAATTAAGGCAGCCTTTCGTTTCTTTCCCTAAGAACAGGTAATTAATCTAGAGCTTAATTATGTATATGGAGAGAGAAACCTTTCATTCTTTCTCTAATCAAATTGATTGATTAATTAAATGTCATTAACAAGCTATTTATTCATGGCATGGAATATAACTATGTCCAAATGTATTCTACCGTAAATTATGTAAGTGCAATATTAGATTGTGTACAAAGATGATGTTTCCTTCATATATATCTTTATTGGTCAAAGTATTATTAAAAACATCTACGTATACGTATATATATATGATAGACTTATACATATAAATGTGTTAAAATTAAGTTTCACTATTTTATGAGCCTAAAATTAAAGACAACAATTTTGAACCTAATCTCCAGATTAAAAGGGTTTAAGATTAAAAAAGTTATGACTTTGCATACAAGTCCATCTTATAAATCTTAAGTTAAATTAACGCACTCACATATGTATATACAAATCATTGTAAATAATGTCTTAAACTTAATACCACATCTTTATGTTAAAATTTATAACTTAGTAAATTCTTTAATATTAAGCAATAAATTAAGGTCTAACGTTAATTTAAAAGGAAATAAAAGGAATCGTGATATTTTGAAATAAATTCAAGTTATTTTTATAAAGAAGCCCCCCTTTTTTAACTTTAAACAAAAGTATGTAAAAACCAAAAGATTGGATTTTAATAATGAACACATGAAACATTAATAAACTACATATGTTTTCTATTTGAATCAATAACAGAAATATTACATTAATTAGGGCTTAAATTTAAATTACAACAAGTTTTTTTCCCTATTTTTTTTATCAAAACTTATTAACTTAAAAATTTAATTATTGAAAATTTTACCTTTTAAAAAAAACAACGTTTTCAAGTAAAACTTAACTAAAATATTTACAAAATTATGGGTTGTTACATGAAATAGCGACGGGTCCGGGTATCAAGGAAGCCGATGGATCAGCGGGTAAGATAGACAGGCCTATAAGATCAAAAATGAAAGTATTAAGTTCTTCTTGCTCTTGTGGTGTGAGTTGAAAATTCTCAAACTCGGTCACCGCTTGCTATAGAGTGGCCGAGAATGTCGATTTCATATTCATCGCCTTCACTTATTTGGATGGTTGCGTAATATATGGAGAAGCTTCAGTCCCAGAACTTGTCAATTGATCGCGAGGCTGTCTCGATAATTCTCCAGGTCTAGAAATAAGGGGTCCGACATTGTTTTGGCAGTCGTTTCCATAGAAACATCGGTAGCTTCCCATTCCTTCTCAATATATAGAATTTCCCAGCCCTTTATCAGCGCTTTCTTTAACTCCACGTTAAGGTAGGGCTCCTCTAGCTCCGACTCAGTGTAGACATCCTCGCTATCTCGAAAACGGGTCAAAATTTCCTCCCAAACCACAGTGAGAGTGCGCGGGAACTTGGGGCCCAGATAACTGAGACTCCCGTGATGCAATAGTGAGTTGACGTAGAAGTTTAAGATGGTATCGCCCATCTTCTCCATTTTCTTCCCAAAAGTGTCCTATAGCTCTAAATAATCCACTGTAATGACGACTTTTTCAACTTCAATGCGAGTTTTGTCAGTGCTAAGCTGCGCAACTCTTTCCTGAAGTAGGACAATCATCTGGGCTTGATCGGAAATGGTCTTATCACGCGATTTCATAACCTCCTCATATTCCAAAAATGTTTTGTTATGCCCTTTAACAATCTTGTCGTGATCAGCAATGGTTTTCTTCTGGGATTCAATAATTGTGTTGCGAACTTCGAGCTCCTCTTTCAACTTGACTTCTTCTGCGTGGGCCTTCATAATTTCATCTCTGTATACGATCTCTATTTTCTCATGGGCCTCTTTCGACTCTTTTAGCAAGCCGACACTATTTTTACTCTCCTAAAGCGTCGCATCCCTTTCTTGTACTAGTCATTTAATTCATGCATCGCATTTCACATCCACCTTCCCGAAGTCATCCTTCTCTGATTCAAAGGAGAGGTTATCTTGGTAATTGTTGCGGTTCGTATCAGCCAACTAATTGCATAGTTTTTCCTATTCCTCGGCTTACTCCAAACCACTTTGGATCACTTGAAGGTGGGGCATATATGAATCTTTGCGGACTGGGCGAAGGTCATGGTCAAACTTATACCCTTTCAAAAACCACCCAAGGAGCGCCGCTTCAAGTCTAGGAGGACCAGATGGAAGAACTTAAGCCGATCTCCCGTAAGGACATGTAGAACCAGAGGCAAGCACCATGTGGGACGATGGAGCTTGGGATGAAGATGGAACTTGAATAGAAGAAACTTGAACTTTGAGACCGACTGAGCTGGGGCAGAGGCAAATGCCTGTTGCTCTAAAGGATGAGAACTGCGATCGACCTTTGACTTTTTGGTCGGTTCCTCTCACTCATTCTATCTCGTAACCACTTTTGTGCATACGACTCTATTCCCTCTCGTTCTAACGAAGAGCTTCAGCGTCTAAATCCTTCCGTCTTCTCTATTCCTCCTCAGTCTCACGAGGCTGATGACGGCTAGTGGATTTTTTCGACCAGCTTTGTGAATCGGTGAACTCCTTGAGATCGTCATAAAGACCACGTCCTTTCATAGTGTTTGACATAAAGAATAGATAAAGAGCTTTAGTAATGGAAAATAGGCTTGAATAATGCGTGTATAAGCGAATGTGACCCTAGTGAAATGTGTAATGTGTTCGGGGTTCCTAAAATGACGTCAAAAAACAGATCGGGCAGCCATTGTGGTAAAAATCAGACTAATTTCAAGTGCAAAATGGTCCGGACAAGGAGACGCCTCTTCAAATATGAAATCTTCCCCCATAGGTTCATCAAAATCGATGTAGATGTTGCTCAGATCCCCGAAGTCCATGCAAGCATCTTTAATTGGGGAATCCTGATGTTGCTTGACTTCTGGGGCAGCATCTTTATTGCGGGTCTCATGGGGAGGCGAGTTCAAATAACAGGACTCATCCTTGGAGTCTCGTCACATGATTCGAAATCTTTGTCACTAGAACCTGCACCAAAGTCATCATCACTTGAGGAGGAATCATAGCAACTGCTACTCTCAACTTCACCCCCCTTTTTTCTATTTCCACTGCAGCCTTGCCTCCTTGTTGTTCAAACTCTTCTTTCTCTTCCTCTAGAATCGAAGACATTCTAGCCGGGTAGCTGGCTTCGGTTGCAACATCTCTTCCCTCATAAGTCTTTTCAGCCAACTCCTAGACAAGCCTTACTTTCCTTGAAAAGCTCCTTCTTCAGAATGTGACAAAGAAGTGGAGCACATTCGTATTTTGGAGAAAGAAAGAGATGAAACTTCAACTGCTACGGCAGATCTCCCTGGATGCAACAGTCCAGACCGTAGCAAGTTTTCATTTGTCAGCAAGAATTTAACCGACCTTTCCTCAGCATCTACAGCCTTCAGAGTATGGAAAATTTGGTCAAGTGATAAGTCTGTATTTGGTTTCAAAATAACTGTGGGAAGCATTTCACTTGTTAGGAACTCCATAGCGAAATTTCAAAATTCAATGAGTAAAGAAGAGAACTTACCCCCCATTTCCAAAGATGATTGAACCCTTTGGGACATCTAACGAAGAAGTATCGAGTCTTGAACTAGGGCAAATTTCTTTGAAGTTGCAGCATGATCTTGTTTTTCCTTTGGGCCTCAATAACGACAAGGGATGGACACTCATCTCTCCTCTTAAACAAGAGGATATATCTCAACTCTCGAAACTTGGAGCATGGTTAAATGTCCACATAAACAAAACGTGCAAGCAAGTCAAAATCTCATACCCGTTAGGAGGGATTTGGAACGGAGCAATTCCCAAGTTCGAAGGAGTTTTTCTCAAGAAATCATTGAAGTGAGGCACTGCTCCGTTGAAACACATATATCTATGGCAAGCAGTGTACTTCGGAGGCGGCATATAGGCGAATTCATCCTTCTCCGGTAGGTGCACATCATCCTCCGGAATGCCATATTGCAAGCAAATGTTATACAAAACCTTGGCGGAGATAATGGAAGATGCTCTCTCTAGGGGGTTAAGAAGAACTCTAAAATTTGGTGGATTTCAGTTCAACCAGAACAACTGGGATTGGATGACCATATATAGGCCACGAAGCGAAAGCGGAAGCGGAAGGGGCGACAGACGATGATTCAGCTTCTGAAAGTGCTGGGCTTCCTCTGCTTGACTTACGGTGAGAAGTCAGATACTTCATTCTAAACAACAGTACTTGCATCTAAAGTGATCAGGTAATTCTATCTTTAACTAAATCTCCCCTATAACACTTGAATTCCAAAATGATATCAATCACACCGACACGTTGGATTTCAAGTTTATACCAGGCCGAGTGCAGTGTGTTATCTATGAGGGGTGAGCCTGGTGTCTTGAACACTACAAATGCTCTATCCTATGTCGATGCACTCTCACAATGGAAAGGAAAAAGTACTTTTCATATCGTTTTTTGGAATTACTTTTGCTACACTTACCTGTTACCGATCAACGATCGATAACGGATCTGTTGTCCGAAGTAATCTAGAAAGTTCTTCCCAGTATAGTTACACCGAGCATGCAAAAAAAGAGACCAATCCGAATCCTCCAAAAGGGTAAAACCAATTCGTGATGAATTATGCGGTATCAGCAATGCAAATTAGTACAAGTTAATTTTGGTTCTATGGACGAAGATAACAAAACATGTCAGGCATCGAGGCAAGGCCCGAATGTCGTCCCGTGAAGAACTCAAGACTCGATTTACTATCTTCCTCCATGAAATCACAATCAACTCGAACTCTTTTCTATAATCATCACCAATACACTCTATTTTCAAATCGATAAACAAACATCAGAATCATCATTACCCACCTTGAATCGAGAATCGAAAGGCAAGAATGGTCAAAGTTTTCAACCCAATGATCCATGCACGGCAGGTCAGTGGCGATCCAAGAAAAGAGATGATAGAGTTAGCGTTTGGTTGGCAGCGATCCAGAAGGAGCTAGGGTTTAGACCAAAGCAGTAGCGAGCTT
This sequence comes from Allium cepa, assembly GCA_030765085.1. Lineage (NCBI taxonomy): Eukaryota > Viridiplantae > Streptophyta > Magnoliopsida > Asparagales > Amaryllidaceae > Allium > Allium cepa. Next base: position 104,057,645 of record CM060940.1, read on the forward strand.
TAGGTTGGTCAACGGTGAGAGGCACTGGTCGGTGACGGCGATAGAATAGGGTTTGGCCAAAGCTTGGATCGAATCACAGGAAGTAGCTCATATAACAGGATAAGGCTCGGGTCGTAAGAAGAAAGTAAGAATGAAGATAGATTAGTTTGAGGTAGTTAAATATGAGTTATATAAAGAAAACATCTAAGCTATTGGGTTGCTAGCGATCCTTCAAATAGAAGATATGGACCGCTAGCGATCCATCAAATTGAGATCGATCAATTCCAAAATTAGCCAGTATCATCCACGTGCTGTCTAAATGCATTCCGAAAATTATGGGGCCAAACATGGTTTATTATGAAAAGCAACAACAACTCAGATCAAAACTTAACAAGCAATTGAATAGCCGAAGTCAAATTCACACGGTCCTAACACGATTACCTAAACCTCGCCAAGCAGAAATGGAAAGCAATTACTTCTAGAGCACAACTTGTTTTCAAAGAAGGCATAATTTGGGGGGTAAATATTATTCGAGTTTTTACCCCAACAGAATCCAAAGGAAGTCGAAACAGCTTGGTCGAGTCAGAATAGCTCAAGAGCCAACCAAAAAGACTAAAGCATTTAACCAAAAGAAATCAGACGAAAGAAACGCGAAAATATGCAAAGGCAATGGATCACTAGCGATCCATCATCTATTGATCACCAGCGATCCATGATCTTGGCTCGAAGGTTCTTTAGCTCACTTACGTTATGGTCCAATGGATAGTCAAAAGACAAAGCTAAGAAATACACTAAGTACATGGATCACTTGTATGGAACGTTAGCGATCCGTACCATTTCGCCAGGTCACCATGGACTTCAGAGCAAAAGGTAGGGGGAAGCATCTCAAGCTAAAGGGCCATTATCGAGCCAGAACCTATGAATCGCTGGCGATCCATCAAGTTAGCTCGGTTCGTGATGCCATTTGCAATGTGTCTTCCTACTGTGATTTGCAAGCATCTGGCAAGAAGGCCTGGCCTAATAGCTCTCGAACCTCTATAAAAAGTCACCAACTGCAACATAAAGGGGATCCTCTGGGCTGACTGCTGAAACTTTGCAGACACTTCTTCACTCTTCTCCTTCCTCCTCACAACATTCATCCAAGGGGTTTACCGTTATTCTCCAGTGAACTCCTACATTGGGGACTTAGTCTAACTCGGGATATTCAACAATTTTGTAATTCAGTTCACCTTATAACTGCAGTCAGTTAATAATAAAAGTTATAAGTGGACGTAGGATTCATTAACAGCTGAACCAATATAAAAATCTTCTTATCCTCTCACTATTTCTGTTTTTTATGCATTTATTCTCCAAATTATTTCTTTGTAAGAACTGAGCTAGTGCTTTCACGCTCAATCTAGAATGTTGATCCATTTATTGGGTTAACGCTACTCTTCTCTAATTTATATGAATATAGATAGAAATATCTTATCTTTATAATTTAGAAATAAAGTGGAGTAGAAGAAATAGCAGAGCTTTGCTACTGCCTTTAAAAAATTATGAGAAGAAAGGAAGGGATAGGCTAGAATTTATAGATGCTAGAATCAACTAGAATCGTTAAATCAAAATATATTCAATTCGGGCCATTATGGCCTAGGTTTTTTGGAGTCGCCAGTTCGCCACCGGTCGACTACCCCTAGGTCACCAGCCGACTGCTAGGGGTCGACCGGCCGCAATGATGGGTCAACCTGTAGGCCCGGGTAATAAATATTAAAATGTTAATTTCTTCTTATTTAATTATATTCGTTTCGAATTTTTTTTTCATCCACAACTTCTTCGTTTGGGCTCCGATTGCAGAATTCTAAATATGAAAGTTGCTCAGTATTTTTCCACAAACACAATGGTGCAAGTTTCATGGTCAAATTCCATTATTTGCACAAATTCCATTTTCGGCACCTAATTAATTAACTAACTAATTAAATAACCAATGCCATATTACTGGGTGTTACATTCTTCCTCCTTAAAAAGAATTCCATTCCCGAAATTTCACCAATGACTAAGTCAAGGTTTTGGCCCTAATTATCCTGAACTGCACAACCAATGAGTATACAACCAATTTTGCAACCGAACGTGTAGAAGTGCATAGTGTATTACTGTATCACCACATAGAAAATAGGGACAATTTAACACAGGTCCCTAATAAGTTTCAAAATACACAAAAACCCCTGTAAAAAAGTTTGTAAATTAGGTCTCTAGAATTAAGTTACTGAATAATGGCATACACTTATGCAATTATTCAGTGAATAATTGCAGACATTTACGCAGTTATATCAAAAAATTGCAGATATTTCCACAATTATGCACTGAAAAGTTGTGGAAAATTCTCCAATTATTCATCAAAAAAATTGAAGAAATTTCCGCAATTATTCACCAAAATAATTGCATAAATTTATACAACTTTTGCATATAATTCCATAAATGTCTGCAATTATTAAGTGAATAATTGCATAACTGTATGCAATTACTTAGTAACTTAATTTTAGGGATCTAATTTACATACTTTTTTTAGGTGTGGTTTTTGTGTATTTTAAAACTTATTAGGGACCTGAGCCTAATATTCACAAGAAAATTTATGAAGATGATTCTAAATCCGATCCTTCTATATGAATGCATTTCTTTTGAAAACACTTCTGAAAAATATGATGCAAACAACCTACATATATAATGACAGCTCTACATATATGCAGCTTTTTGAAAATCTTTTCAACCAAAATCTCCATACTCATACAAATAGAAGTATGAAGCAACCATTTTGCATTCACTTTCTACGATCCAACAATCTAACGCATCGAAAAATTGCTTCCTAAACTTTACTCCTATGTCAAAAAAAGGAATTCAGGTAGAGAATTTAACATTCTTACCACACTATAATCTTCCCATTCTTATAGTACAGTGGAAATTTCTTTACTATCCCGGATTCACTCCAAATTTTCCATGTACAAAATGCATAAGGAGAATTATATTCAAGCTCTAAAATTGAATTAATTCAGAAAGTAGACTTCCGCACGTCGTGGACAAGCTATGGAAATAGAAATTCCAATGCTAAAATGTTTTTTCTCCTATTATCGCTAGCATTTATCGCATCGTCGACCCTAATGCGCCACTAAATTCGCAAGTTCTAACTCTTTTTTCCTTCCCTACGGCTAACATGTGGCCATCAAAATCAAAGTTTTCACAAAAATCTTTCTCACTTTTCAGATTTGTACATCATTTGAAAAATAAAATCCTAAAATATTTAGATGCACATTTTCCCCTGTAGTAAAATTTTGCGCAAAAACCATAAAAGTAATTTAAGAGCCAAAATAACCGAAACATTTTTTTTTTCAAAAGACAACTTTTCAAATCAAGGCGAAATTTTCAAAATATTTTCCTAGTCAAAATTTTTGATAAATCAAACCACAATTTCATGGTAGTCATAAGTCGGTTTTGCGCCAAATGCATAAACGAAATTCCTAAATTCTATAATTAACCTTTATAATAAAATTTGATATTTTATTTAAAAATATCAACACATCTATTATTCAAAAAATTTAGCTTTTGACGAACATGAGAAATAGCCCATGATATCGAAACAACTTTATCTTGTCCATCGCTAAAATTTCCAACTATTTTAAACTTCCATTCTTAAATTGCTTTTACTGTTATTTAAGTGTCTTTATGAGATTTCCATATTTATATTTACTCTCTAATATGCATATATATAAAGAAACAGTTCATATATCTTGAAACAATAGCTAGAAAATGAATAGATACTCATAATATCGTGCTTGCTTTTTATAAGAGACAACTAGCAATTTTACAACCCAACAACCAAAAAGAAAAGAACAAATGCTGGAAATAAAAAGATACAATAACCCTAAATAAAACACAGTCTAACTATGATAAGGTCTTGCTCTATGGCTGGAGCTTGAGCCATTGTCACGACCGCATAATGGTCGTAGCATGGCGGCTGTGCACCAAATCTCATGTCTCTGGTGCTGCTGCTCCGTCCTAATCTCTAGGAGCTCTGCTTGAACCTGACAGATAGCAACATGCTTAGGATTTATATATCCCTTGGCACCCTACGTTATCCCCTGTTGTTGGTGCTTTGGCTTTGGCAGTGGTACAGGTGGTACGGCATGTGGTAAAGGAATATTCATTCTCTTAATGGTGGTCCAGTCGATGGCGGGAGTGACCTTCCTCACTACCGGCTTTCCCATCTGCGCCTACTGTAGATTCTCAGGATTAATTATCTCTATGTCGTCTAAATCTACGCCTACTACAGATATATCCAAAATCCTAACGAGACCATCATCTCACATCTCAATCCGAGCTCCCTTCACCTTAGACTCAATGTAGCTGCTACCATCATCAAAATTCTACTCCATCTGCGCATCGAAAAGATGGACGCAACGTTAGTAATATTCCTACCCATAAATCTCAAAGCAGAGGATAGGCACAAGTCCTACCATGATGAAAAGCTCTTCAAGCCAAAGAGTGGCGAAATCTTCGAACTTCACTGCTCTCCCATGAAGGAAATCAAAGTCCACCGTTTCGGGATAGGTAGCAATCTTTCGCTTGCTCAGGTCGAGCCAAGCAGCTCCTTGCTGTGTGAGGCTGGGATGATCAAGAGAAGAGCAATCGATGGGTAGCAGTGCTATAGGCTGAGAGGCCGTTGGAAATGGGAGAAAAGGGTTTAGATTTGGAGCAGTGGTGGGGCAAGATCTGACATGCAATGATTTTGGCGTTAGTTGGTGGAGGAACAGACGAGTTAAGCGGAGGGAGGGGGAAATGGGTTCAGCTAAAAAAATTAAAGATGAGGAAGAGAGGGGGGTGCGGCAGCTAAAGGTTTGGACGTGACTTATAGTGGCATTCCAGGTCCATAATCAGCTTGAATCCTCATAAAGGTCGACCGCTACGGTCGACCGTTGGCCCAAATTTGGAAGCAGCCTGAACCTAGATCAAATAAGCCGGTTAAATTAGTTAATATTCTTATGACAGTTCCATACACCATCTTCAACATAACCCATCTAGAAAAATTCTGCCTTCCACATGACGGTATCCACTTTATCGTGTAGTTCCTTCCTTGGCAAGATTGCAATAGCCTTAGCAGAACTATTGCAACCAACAACACTTCCAAAATCCCAAAAATATTCATGCCTACTTCATACGGAAATATTTCCTCCAATAGCTGATGGGTTTAACAACACTTCAAACTACATACCCTAATAAAATTAAATGTCAATTGTTCGTACCTTAAAGACAGAAAATATAAATCCCCTGATTTTATAAACCAAAAAAACATTGAGCTAAATATATGCTCCTTTATAATTGTTTCTAAATAATAGAGACTATTTCGTACTAAAACTTGCCTTTAAAATCAAAATTATATAAATAAATATTTCATGGTTTTGAAAAACCTTTCAAAAGCAAAAATTTCCCAAACCGAAAAACTATTTTCTAGCCAAAAATCAATATCAAGCCTTTGCTAATATATGCATATAAATATTTAAGGATTTAAAGAATTAATGTTTTATAAACCAAAAATTTCTTAACACAACCAACCTAGTGGTATACGTGTTTCTTTAAAATTTCAAAACTTTCCCTAAACAAAATTTCCAAAGTAAATCTTTGGAAAAGAAATCCTTTGAAAACCACATTTTCAAAAGGCATTTCCAGAATAAACTTTTTTAAAACTCTCTCACAGGTTTTAGACTAAGAAATTGACATTAATTATTTAAATAAAAATATGGTTTGCCACTAAAGAGGTGTTCAATGAATGCACCCTAGCAAAACTTGCTTCCAGACGATTGCAACATACAGAATCTAATTTCCCATCCATCTAAAATAATTGTGTGTCTTTGACTGGAACTCAAAAACCAAAATCATAAGGTAGCTAGAATCTTAATCATCAAGTCGAGCACATCCAGTCTCTGAGATTCAGCCATATGTCGTACTCATGCTCTTCATCAACAATGCTCTATGCATCGCCAGCACTCCGTGAGGTACTTTGAAGTTGGCATGAAAATCATAGCTCTTAGATATTTTCAATTAGTAGTTTCTTTGCTTATTCCTTCGAAGTGGAACTACAACAACTTTTATAATCGAAACTCTTATATTCTAGTGTAAAACTATAAAAATACTAGATAGGAAAGTACAAATACATTCTCTTTATTTATCCTAATTCCTTTGATCTACTAACCTAGCGCTTTTATAACAAATGCAACATCCGTACCTTAATGGCCTAAATTTCGAAAAAAATCGAAACCCAAGTCCATCAAAGCATAGATCGTCAGATTCAATACCTACATGAAGCAAGGCCATCGTCGGGCGTGAACTTGCGGTCCGACCCCGATGTTTGGGCGGGAGCATCGGGCCGGACCGGGGGAGCGCCGGGTGATTTCCAACTCATGCGGTTCCCAAAAGCGTGTCGATTTGCCGGACGCACGCCCGAGTGTAAGGTTCCAAGGGATGGTGGACCTATTTATTGCCAAATCGAGCGGTTTCCAAAAGCGTTTCGATTTGCCGGACGCACGACCGAGTGCACGCTTACGGAGGATAGTTGACATATTTCTCGACCCGACTCGGAGCACGCTTCTGTCGTTTGTATGTTCGATTCGTATCCATGTTCCACACCCAGCTTCGAATTTTCGAATGCCCGAGCCAAAGCAAGTTCCGAGTTCTCTCGGAGCAATATCGTCCAGGACGAGCTTCGGGTACGTAGCCGCTTGACCCGAAGCACGCTGGCAGTTTTTTCGTGCTCGGCTCTCGGAGCGGGGACTTCCTCGGGCTTGCTTCGGGAAATTTGTCGAATGACCCGAAGTGCGCTTCAAGTTTTCCACAGAACGACTCGAAAAACTCACAGCGGAAAAAATAATAGGATAAGAATACTGACTATGACTACTATCTAGAACTAATGGTAGTCCTTGGATAGCAGATTGTCACTTCAGCCTCAAGCACGAGAGAAAAAAGATTTCTCCAATAACAAAGCACATCTAGCTCTAGTGACCTTTTTCTCTAAATTATATCCTTTGGGTTGTAATGAGGAGGGGGTTATAACAGCATTCTGGTGACTGGAAAAAATATAAACTGTTCATAACATAAACTTATACATATAAGTTTACATTTAATTGTTATGTCTATCAGGGTTAGTAATTCTAATCTAACCTTGCATTGAAAACACAAGTACTTTTTATTACTGAAATAGATAGTGTAAACTACAATGAATTCATACTTTACACATCTCTTTCTATTTTTATTTACATCTATTCCTTGTTAGATCAAATGCTATATCTTTCTAAAAGGGAAAGAAATCAAACTAATTTACAAATATTAAAGGGATCCAAATTCCAACAATTACAAAAGTAGATAAGTTTATATTCTAACAAGATTAGGGTAATAATCCAAAGTTGTAACATTATTACAACCTATTTTAGATCTGGAATAAATTTCATTTAAATCAATATTCTAAATTCATACTTTTGAAACTGATTTCCAGATCAGGTTGTGTACAATGCAAAATCAATTCATAAGAAAGAATATGTAGGCGATATTTATTATATTCAAATCGTATTCGATTGTTGCCTATAAGTCATATATAATTATCCAATTAGGCATAAAAAACAAATAAACACTAATGGATGATTTTATATTATAACAATCTATAAAATTTCCCACTTACCTTTTAAAAGCTATCCAAATCTCCTGATCTGAAGTAGAACCTTTGATTCATCTCCAAATCTTTTTTAATCCAAGAGATATGTATAAAAGGGTGTGTGTGTATTAGAATTACAGATCTGATAAGATATTTGGGATTGGGAGGGAAATAGATACAAATATACATATATATAAATACATAAATTACCTCATAAATGCATATGGTTGACTCTCTTCTCTTACCTTTTTAGTATATTTCTACTCTTCTCTAATTTGTATGAATATAAATACAAATATCTTATCTTTATAATTTAGAAACAAAGTTGAGAAGAAAAAATTGCAGAGCTTTGCAACTGCCTCCATAAAAGTATGAGAAGAGAAAGGAGGGCTAGGCCTGAATTTATATGCACTAGAATTAACCAGAACCATTAGATCAAAATATATTAAATCCGATCCATTGGGGCCTAGGTTTATTGGAGCCTCCCGGTCACCACCTATCGACCGCCCCTGGGTCACTGGTCGACCAATGGGGGTCAACCATCTTCAATGATGGGTTGGCCCATAGGCCTCGGTAATTAATATTAAAATGTTAATTTCTTATTATTTAATTATTTTTGTTTCGAATTTGTTTTTCGTCCGTACTTCTTTATTTGGGCTCCAATCGCCAAACTCCAAATCTAAAAGTTGCTCAGAATTTCTCCACAAAAGAAATGGTGCAAGTTTCATAATCAAATTACATCGTTTTCACAAATTCCATTTTCGAAGCCTAATTAATTAATTAGCTAACTAGTTAAATGACCAACACTAAATTATAGGGTGTTACAATCATCGAGGATAACTATATTGTATAACCCTTGTGTTTCTTCTAGATATTTCCTAAGTTAATCTGTTCTAATTCAACAATAACGAGAATTATCATGTATGGAAGCTAATCTCATATACTTATCACGTTTTCGACCTTCTAAACTCACACCCTCTCTCAGTCAAGAGTGAAGGCGGGAAGGTCAGAGCAAAGGTTGCTTTAAAGCCCTGCCTAAGCACTTCATTCTTAATTCTCACACGCAGATAAGTCTATTTTGTCGGCTTCTAGTGCTAAGTACATGACTAAATACTTTCCACAAACGGGTAAACATACAAAGCATGATCAAGTCATACAATGCACGATTAAGTCATATAAACGACTTCTAATCCCCTTTTTATTAAATTACTTTTATTAATTAAAACTTCTTTTTATTAGTAAAACTTCTTTTATCTAATAAAATTTTGTTTATCAATTTACTACCATTTATCTGCACTCTTTCAATACTTCAAAAAATATTCATATACCTATCTCAAATGGTATAAGCATATTCACAAATCGTTAACAAAGATTTCTCACTTTAAACTTTCACTTTTTCTATATTTTTTCGAAGGATTTCATACTTGTTAGTACCTTTAAAATATCTATTTAACAGGTTTAAGTTCATTCACAAATCTATTTCAAATGGGTTCAAGACAAATGTTACTCAAACATTGTCCTAACAACCCAAAACCATTCCACTTATAAGTATCTCTGAAACATTCTTTTTAAAGATTTATTTATACTACTAAGTATAATAAAAAAGGGTTATATATAAATGTTGTTAACTCACTGTCACAACAAACAAACCCAAATCATACTTGTCATTATCTTTATAAACATCTATTTTAAAAAAGGTAATATACTTTTTAATATCTTTACAAAACATTTGTTATAGCATAAGTGTTATAATCGAAAACTTTCTTTACACTTTTATAAAATACTTAACTTACTTTTCCAAACATATATATAATAATATAAAAATGCTTATAAATTGGTTTTAAATATCTATATAAAATTTTAACTAAAAATAACTAATTTATAATTTGATGAAAATCAACAAAAAATATGTTTTATATTATAAAACCCTTTATTTTAAAAATTCATAAATAAATATTAAGAATAAATTTAAACTTCAAACTAACTTTAGAATAATGAAAAGTATGGTAGAAAACATCTCTTAAAATATTAGGAAAAATATTAATTTAAATATCATCTTTAGACATTTAAAACCTCATGCTACCTACTACAACATTTACAAATGCTGTTAAAAGTCCTTGATAAAGAACAATATAAAAAAACACGAATTTTATGACCAGTTTTCACCACTTAAAAAACTGATTTAAGACTTGACATTTTTGCAGTAATTACTACACTTAATGTAATTAAAAACCTTTAAAATAAAACCCCAGGATATCATTCAATTTATTTATAAAAATTCCTTAAAACATGGTATTTACTAAGGTGTTTGTTTAGTGACCATTTTACTCCAAACTTTAGCCAATTTGTTCCACCAATTATAAAATCTTTTGAACTTCAATTATTTTGGTAATAAATATACATATAATACTTATTAAAAATGTAAATAAAGCCCCTAAGGATGTCCTAAAATTAATTATATAAATTCCCAAAAAAAAGGTATTTTAATGTGCTCATATAGCGACCTTCTTCTTGGCATAACATTTTACAACTTTTTTCTACAAGTTAATGAATGATTTAAACCTCAATATTTTTCCCATAATAATTAATCATATAGTACTTATTAAAAATCCAAATAGGCCCTTAGGACGTCTTTTAAAGATGACTTTGAAAAGGCCGAACACAAGGCATCTTTAGAGTGAATCCATAACGACCTTTTTGCTTCTAAATTTCACAACTTTGTTTTACAATTTATTTAACTTTCCTAGCCAATTCTTTGCTTCCCCGTACACAAAATACATGTAGAGAAAAAAAATACTACATCATCATATATTCCCAAATAATCACATAGAACAAGTTCAAACAAATAGGGATTCAAAGTGCGCTTATCGCGATTATCGCTATACGGACCATTCCATATCCATTCCAAATTCAACACACAATCTAAACAACCATTTAAACATTAAGTCAAGGCCACATCACATGTTATATAAGGTAATTTGAATGATATTATATAATATAAAATTTTCATTTGCTTTCAAAAGCAAGAAGGTCCAAAGTTTATAACTTTAATTAGTTAACATCACTTTAACTTTATATTTATATACACACAACATATACATACAAAATAGTGAGTAAACTCACCTAAATTCAAGCCAAACACAAGATCAAGCACACACAAACTCAAGAACACCTCTTACCATTTCCAAACACCCGAAGATCCAAGCTTTAGCACCAAAATCACAAGGCAACATCACCCTCACCACTTGATGCTCACGGCCTAACCAAGCTTTTCTCTTCACTTCTTCCATTTTTGAGTTTTGATCCATGCTTCCTGAGGTGCTTGAAGGAGTTGGTGAAGTTTGGAGAATATTTGAATTAATTAGATAAAGATTAATGAAGAACAAAGTGGATTAGTGCTAATCACTTTCCCTCATTTTTATGTTTTATTTTATTTTAAGATTTTGAATTTATGAAGTGTAAATGCACCCTTACCCCCTTATTTACCCACCTTTAGCCAAGCACAAACTCCCTCACCTCCTTTTCATGCTTTCACTTTACACCTTATCATTCACATAAAAATATCTCTTCCTTCCCTTAGCTAATTATTATTACCCCTCCCTTTTTTGGAATTTCCTTATGAGATTTGTTGCAAACTATTTTTATTTCTTCTTAATGATTTCTTAATTATTTTAGTGTATGTAAAATAGTTTGAACAACTTCTGTTGAGAAAAAATTTGTTTATCGATAAAACGATTTTAAGTTATTTTATGGTATTTCACTGAACTATATATTTTCATAAATATTTTTCTAAATAAGTTTACCATTGTTAGTTATTACTTAAAATTGGGTTAACAGGGTTATTAAATCACTTTTATCACATTTAATTTAGGATGAAAATATTTAAATAATTCTGATATTTAGAAACAAAGTGTCCAAAATTCTGGGTCATTACAATTATCGTCGTATTTTCTAGAGCGGTGGCGAAGCTCTGCCATTTTCTCTTCTCCTCAAATTATAGAACCTATATAAACTATAAATATAGAGATAAATGAAGAATAGTGGAATGTAATAGGAGAAGAAGAATAATATAGAATCAAATTACCAATCATGGTAAATTATATCTAGACGCAAATCTAACTTAAATTCAAATCTCTTCTCGGATTTAAATTTCTAATGATTATTTATATAGTTATGGTATATATTTTAATATGGAGAAAAGGGAGTCAAATAAGAATAAATGGGTTTGGATCTGGAGATTTGGAAACTAAAAGGTAAGTGAGAAATTATACATTTATTTGACCAGAAAAGGTAAAATCACCCTAGAATCGATTGAAAGCACCAGATCTAATGACACAAACGTAAAAGTAATAGAATACACATAATTTTTATAGTAGTTCGACAAATATGCACGTCTATGTCCACTTTAATTTTATTATTTGATTGATCTTCTTTGGAATACAATGATTATAACACAAGTCCGACCAAAATTTTGTGGATTTCGAATTTGGAGTGTTTGGAGTATTTGGGGAAGAAGAAGATATAAGAGAAATCAAGTGACAAAAAGTCCGAAAAGAAGAAGTACCTTGTAAGTGATAGGTAGCTTGCTATTTATAGGGGAAGTGCTCTACAGATCCAAGGGCCCGTGAAGTTCAAGGTCCATATCAACTCCAAGGGCCTAGGAGTGTGAATTTCGGTCCAAACTCCAAGAAAAACCTCTCGGCACCGAGAGGTTATCTCAGTACCGGTTGGTTATGGTGGGTGAAAACCCTTCTTTCTCACTTGTTTCTCTATCTCTTGCTTTATCGTATTCCAAACTCTTTTCCATGAAGATCAAGTTCTTTTTAGTACTTTTCTTAATATTGTTGGCCTTATCCTACTTTCTTTTCTTTGTTCGAGAAAATCCTTAGAGTTGCTAGTCTATTTTCTAAGAAAAGCACTCCATAGCGATCACCTAAGTTAGTGCTCCAAGTACAAGTGGTTTAGGAGGTCCGAAGTGTAGTAATAACCTCTTGGTACTTGTTTTGCACTCCTATCTCTTGCTTTTCCGAACATATTCCCAAGTCCATGAATTGTATTTTCTTTATCTTGACGTTCTAATTCCAATGGAAAATCTACTTGATCAAAAAGTTGAGAAACCGACCACTAGTTACGAAGTGAACATTAGGTATATAGAGGTCCTTCACAGTCAGGTGCGACGCAATTACCCCTATTAGTAAAGTACCCCTCTTCATACTAGTAGGGGTTGAGGCGAGCTCTCTCTTAGAGAGCTCCCAGATGCTTCCTTCGGGCATGAGACTTCCATTTGCCACGCACCGGCCCCATTCACTTGCAAGCAACTCGTAGTGGCTATAAATACACAGTTCCCTAACCTCCAAAGTATGCCTTATGAATGTAAGATGTGCTTTGTTGAAGAACAAGTTTCAACAGTAGTTAATCTTCGGTAGTTGAGCCCTCCGGTCATCCATCAATCCTGAACTAGGTGAATCGTACAGTTCCCTCTAATTCTCAGGCAAATCCATGGTCATTCTGAACCTAGCTAAGGACTCTAATCCATGCTTAAGTGTTAGTCATGAATCATAATCAGTCCATTTTCATCCGAAGTTATCATATCGTATATCAAAATCATCTTATGTTTGCCTAGGATTTATCTATCTTACTCTAATTACAAGGCGTTTAAATCCTAATATCAGGTCAATGTCCTTTCTAGAGTTCAGTCTCACTGGATCGTTTACCACCCAATCTATGGTTTAATCTCTATGGATTGTTTATCATCTAATCTAGGATTTAATCTCTTTGGATCGTTTATCATCCAATCTACGGTTCAATCTCTTCAAATCCTTAAGGTCCAATCCACTTACTCTCTAGCAAGGGGATTCGAAGTCTAAATAAGTCCATCTGCTCACTCTTCGGTGTGGGGACTTACTTTTGATCTCTTTGGATCCTGACTATGCTCAATCCATTTACTCTCCGACGAGGGGGGCCAAAAGTCTAAGAAAATCCATCCACTTACTCTCTAGCAAGGGGACTTACTGCTTGTGGTCATTGCCCCGTCTCTCCAGACGGGACTACCATGATCAATATCGGTCATCATGTTTAAGCGATTTTCAAAAATCAAATATCAAATCAAAGAAAGCAAGTAAGCAACCTAAATATTCATCTTAAACAACCGAATTAGAGCATGCCTAGAGATTAATCAAAGTCTCGTACATGTGTAAGTGGTCCGAGGATATTATTGTCTTAACTATTTAAAATGTAAAGCAAAACATGAGAAACGAACCTGACTTATGTTCATCCCGATCATGAGATTACCAGTCTCGACCCAGATCCCTAGACGTGTCTTGATGCATTCACTACAGATGGTGGCTGCTCCAACTGCACCATCGTAGTTCAATTCCACATGTACTGTTATGGCTGGTTACTCCAAAACAATTCTTATATCAAATCGTGAAGGTGTTTACACTCGTTCATTTCCTGTCCATCTAGCTCACGGTACTTGCAAAACTTTCCAGAACTTTTCTTTTACTCTGTGGATTCCCTCTAATCTTTAACGTCTTCCTAACATAAGTATCTCTTAGCCTCGTGATAGAACTCTGAAAGATCCATTGGTGGATCCCTTTCCAAAGCTTTAAACTCAATAATTCACAACTCCTAATACCGCCGCCATTACAACCGCCGATGGATCTGGCTTATGAACTACAGTGGCTACCGCGTTAAATCTAGTGAAGTATCTCTTAAGGGTGTCTCTAGCCCTTTTCTTCATGCTTGATAGCGTCATACTTTTTTGGTCACGAAATGTGGACCCTGAACTGTCTTATGAACCTATTCGCTGACTCGATCCACATGCTTATGGACTCATTCTCTAGTTGTCTAAACCACACTGCTGCTAAATTTGTTAAATATAATGGAAGCACTGCCCCATCACCTCTTCAAATGCACCTAACACCTCCATATGTTAGATATATCTCATTAGATGAACTATTATTCTATCTTCCCATCATACATTTTCGATATCAAAAGCTTTAAATAAGGAGGATTCCTCGCATACCAGATGCTAGGGGTAAATGGATTCCTATTTACGTCCTTTAAACTCTGGTCTGGTGGTCCACCATAGTCCACCGCTTACTATCCTTCTGACCAACTCAGCTATTCAGTGGTTGCCGTCCAATGGAGGTCTTCGATCAATGGCTACCTTCTGCCCCTGACATATATGGGGAAACTCCTGCACATACTCCTATGGCTGCATTTTCACATTCTGTTTCGTATCTCCAACTTAATTCTTCCCCCTATTCCTATATGGAAGCTCTAACACACTCTTTTGGTCGATGTTCATTTGTGTTTTGACTCACATTTCTAGCTCCAACATCATTCTTTCTTGACATGCCAACTCACATTAAGCCGAACTAAAATTTCCCATGAATAAATTCTTCTCAGTACTAAAAGGATTGAGGTCTATGCCGAATGGTTCTAGTTGTGGGGGCCTTCTTCTTGTTTGCCCTGCTCCAACTTTAGGTGCTTCTGCATTAGTTCCTGGCATTTGATTTCCAACCACTTCGACTGTTGCTTGCTGTCCCATCCTTCTGAAAAATTCATCTATCATTTCCTATTGTCAAGTCTTTATTCCATCTTGCATCTCTTTTATCATTTTCTCCATCTCCTCTCTGTTCACGTAGATGGATTGATTAGAACTTGAAGACACTGCTTGACTGCCCCTGTGCTTAAGTTGACTTCCTCCAATCATAGATGTAGTGTTAAGCCCCTTCGTCTTCTTTAGACGTTAGATCCAAGCTTTAGGTTGTCAAATCTAGCATTCTTTGTGAAAGCACCAAAAATGTTTGCACCAAAAATGATACAAACACTCCAAAATGGATTAAAAGCACCAGATCTAATGAAATAAATATAAAAGCAATAGAAAGGACATAACTTTTGTAGTGGTTCGGTGCAGACATCCACTTTAATCTTATTATTCGATTGATTCTCCTTTGAATATAGTGATCATAACACAAATTCGACCATAATCTAGTGGATGTCGGATTTTATGTTGGAGTATTTGGGAAAGAAGAAGTAAAAGAAAAATCAAGTGCCAAAATGTCCAAAAGGAAGAAGTCCCATCCATCTTGCGGGTAGCTTGCTATTATAGGGGAAGTGCTCTACATCCAGTGGCCCACAAATTTCAACATCAGATGCTAGTCCAAGGGCCTAAGAGTTTGAATGTCGGTCCAAACTCCAAGAAAAACCTCTCGGTACTTAGAAATTTCTCTCGACATTGAGTTGTTTTGTTGGGTAAAAACCCTTCCTTCTTACTTGATTTGCCCCCTTATCTCTTGCTTTGTTGTATTCCAAAATCATAAAGATTAAGTTCTTTTTGGTAATTTTCTTGATATTGTTTGTCTTTTCCTGCTTTCTTTGTTTTCTACTAGAAAATTCTCAGTGTTTATCGTCTATTTTTTGAGACATTCAATCTATGGAAATTTCTTGAGGTAGTGCTCCAAGTATAAGTGGTTTAGGAGGTCCAAAGTAGAATAAAAATCTCTTGGTACTGAGTGGTTCCTCTCAGTACTGAGTGGTCCACTTCACTCCTTTTCCCTTGAAACATGTTCACTATAGTCTTCTTGCTTTTGTAAACACATTCCCAAGTCCGTGAATCATTTTGTCTTCATATTGATGTTCTAATTCCATTTGAAAATCTGCTTAGGCATAAAGCTGGTTAATAATATTTTTATATAAAATTGGATTTATATCATAGTAAATTATTTCTTATATGCTTGAAAGTAATTATGGAGTTATAGGCTTTAATGTATATGTAACATCCCTAATTTTAAATAACATTATTTAAAAGATTTAATTATTTAGATTAAACAGAATAATGTAAAGAATAAAGTGGTTAAGAGACTGAGATTTGTTTAAGTATGAGGTTGTCGTGCCTTAAGAATGGGTGAACAAATAAATTAAGGAAGAAGTAATAAGATAAGGGCAAAATAGGAATAAGTCATATTCTTATGCTTTAAGCCCTTAACCCACTTATATTTACAATAGTCACCAAAAAACTAAAGCAAGAGCAATGCCAGCCACCAATAGAAGAAGATAAGGGGAAGGTAGACATGATTTCAAGAAGGAAGCTTAAGCTAATTAATCAAAAGGCAAATCTCAACCTCCTTAATAAATAAGAGAAATGTGAATAATAGATTACATGTCATTTTTATGATTTTTGGTTTCTAGTTGAGATCCAAATTTATTTTGTAAATGATTTACCATGTTTTGATTTTTTAAATGAATATAAATGCTTGTTGATGATTTAAGTTAATTCATATAGATTTTATGATAAGGATTGATTTGGAAAACCTATTAAACGACATCAAATAGCTTGCATTTTTATATAAGGTTAGAAATATTATTTTTGAGATGGGTTTCAAGTTTCATAATTTTCTGAATTAATGTAACATCCCCCTACTTGGAGGCCCAAAAGTAACAGCTATGGATGCTGCAGTCATCCATAGTTATTAATCTTCGATGGCCAAATAAGGCGGTGCTAGATACATTAATACACAGATCATAGAGATATGGAAAAAAAAATTGACAACTTAAAAACATATTTGCACATTCAAATCAAAACATCCCATATTCATTACATAATCCAAAAGTACGTTAACCAGGTTCAGCAAAATATAATTATAATAGTTTCGCTAAGAGCGGCATTTGACGATGCCGCCTTGGTCGATCAGAGAATATAGTAGGATTAATAAATTTTCCTTTACAAACAAATACACAATGGAAAAATATAACTCTAAATAACTAACTACCTCCTACATGCCTCTAGAAGCTTTTTTCGTCTAAGAAGAGAACAAGAAAACCCTAGACCTCAAACTACTCAAAATCAACTGAGTACCCGAGAGTTTAAGGAGAAAACAAAAACTTCGAGTCAGACATAATGCTTGGTATGAATAATAATCTAATATCTCAATCGTTTTAGATATCTAGTGAGACCACACCGCTTAATGGAATGGGTTTTCCCCTCACTAATATCCTAAAACCTTTTTAAAACCATATTATGTGCTCCTGCATCCATAGTGGTTAAAACATACATTTTCAAAATATTATGATTTTGCATACTTAAAAAGCATTTAGGATTTCCCATCCTATATTAATTAGACTAACCATCTGAGTTTCATCCGACTATTCATCTTATATTTTCAAAGTCTACCTATCCTATTTTAGACTTCATTCGCATAAAAATGGACCATTCATCCCAAATTTATTTTATTTAAATTGATGTAGACTGTCCATCTCACATCCCGTAGTTTTTCTAGGATGACTAAGAACCCTTCTTTAATTATACGAAGATTATCCATCACCTTCATGATGTTGACTATCCATCAAACATCCCATAGTTTTTCTAGGATGACTATGAACTTATCACTTTAATCATATAAAGCCTATCCATCTCTAACTTGATGTTGACTATCCATCAAACATCCCATAGTTTTCCTAGCATGACTATGAATCCATCATTTTAATCATATAGAGACTATCCATCTCTAACCTGATGTTGACTATCCATCAAACATTCCATAGTTTTCCTAAGATGACTATGAACCATCATTTCACCACTTAACTCATGTTATCTACATGAATCTAATTATCCCATGCTATCCACATTGTCAACCTATTTCCATTAATATCCCTAATTTAGGTTATATTCCAATCATCCCATACTATCCTCATACGTAACCTATTCCTAACATCCCTAACTTAGGTTATATTCATTTATAATTTACATTGGTATCCCTCAATGATTGAGTCATATCATATAAGTGTTGATTACCCCAACTACTTTGTTAAACTCACTAAACCTAACCTGATATCCCAAAGGTTAAATAACATCTATATTATAAGGTTAAAGAAAACATCTTTTCAACCCCTTCGAAAGTATCCCCTTCAAAAGCTTTGCTTTCGACCCTTTTGAAAGCAACTTTTCGACCCCTTCGAAAGGTTAGCTTTCGACCCCTTTAAAAGCACAAACCATAAAATTTTAAAATAATAGGCTCCTGCCTTTATAATACTTTAAAACCCTCCTTCGAAACATACTTTCAACCATGTTAAAGTGTTATTATATAAGGGCTAAAGCATAGCTTCAAAACCACTTGACAGTATCCCTTCCGAAAGCATTGAAGGTTACCCTTAAAACCCTTGAACATCAAACATTTCAAAACCATTGAACATCAAACCTTTCAAAAGCAATGGAAAATATACCTTTCAAAAACTCACTGGGTTCAATTTAAAACATGTAGAGAACCTTCTTTGAAAACCTTTCAGCTTTGTCGAATGCTCTGCTTCGAAAGCTCTAAAACATATCATTTAAAACAATAGGCCTATGCCTTTATAAAATAACTCCTTCGAAAGCTTTTGGGTTATACTGTAATTATAAAATAAGGGTAAATCATCTAAGTCGAAAGATTTCATACCTTTCGAAATCATTGGAGAAGGGCTAGTTTTAAAATAAGTAAACCTTTGACTTTGTCGAAAGCAACAATTTCGAAAGGTTAGAAAAGTAGCAATAACCTTTCGGCTATGTCAGAAGGTTAAAAAAAAGCGGTAGTAACCTTTCGACACATCGAAAGCTTTCAAAATGCAATAATGATAAAATAGCAGTAAACTTTTGTTTGTGTCGAAAAGTTTAAAATATTTATTTTAGACATTTGACTTTGTCAAAAGAAAGCAAGTTGAAAGCTCTTATTTGAAAGCTAAGCAGGCTATCTTTGGTTTATAAAACAAACACACTTCAACTCTTTGACAACCAACCTTTCGACTCTATCCAATTCATTACGTACCAAGTAACTTGATACCATATGCATTGGTTTGACCTTGTGGAAAGCTATGAATCTCTCGACCTTGTCGAAAGGTCTGGGTCAGAAGGATTGATGCCTAAAATGGCTAAAACATGCTAAAAGCATGATTTTCTTGTTTTTAACTTAAATAAGTAACTTTTCAACTAACCTGCTATTGTTTATCAAATTTTCATTGGTTGATAATTACTTTTTAGAAATATGCTGCCAAAATTTCAGAATTAAATAATAATTTTATTTTATAAAATGGCACTTCTCCTTAATTAAATATATAAAACATTTAAGTCCCATACCTTAAATAACTTTATATATTCATAAAATCACTTAGGAAAAATTTGGAAAAATTCCAAAAAAATCTATTTTAATATGTTTTCCAACATATAAAATTTTCAAACCCAAATAATAATTATTTTAGTCGTAAATAATTTATAACCCAATAAATTATTTTCTTCACTGGAAAATTAAAATAAACTCCACATAAATTTAGAAAATTATGAAAATTGGAAACCATCTTTAGCATCATGTTTTGTATAATAAACAATTTTTCCATGGCATTTAAAATTCATTTCATCTCGGTTTTACCCTAAAATTGTGTATATCCCTTTTTAAACAACCTTGTTTAAACATATATAAATTAAAATCAAGCATATCATCATTCCATATATCATAAAAATAGATTTATCCTTAAATATTAAACCATATGATGTTAAAATCAAAATAGAGATGTAGAAATTATTATACACCTTAGATTGGATAAGGAAATTGATGATTGATTGAGATTGATTTCTTCTAGCATGAATCCTAAGCTTAAATTTGATTTACTCTTCCCTTCTTTCTTCCTAATGGTTGGACTTGCTTCCTTCTTACGTTTATAACTTTTTGTATGTGAATGTGTATGACTAAGGAGAATAGCATAAGGGCGAGAAATATTGGCGGCTATTTACCCTAATGCCCTTATGTTTAATTACTTAATCATTTATGAGTTCATTTAGTTAAATGAGCATGACCATTCAGTTTATTGATTAACCTCAATCTCCCTACCTACATTATTCTATTAAATCTATCCAAAAAAATGTCCTGAATAATGTTAAACAAAGATAAGGGTGTTACAATTAATCTAGATTTATTAAGAATTTTCTAGTGAAGAAAATAGTTAAATTGAGTTTAAAATTAATTACATCTATTATATGTTTGCTTTGGGTAAGAAATTTAAATATGTTAGAAAACATATTAAAAGTGATTTATGGGTATTTTTAGAGAATTTCCCTAAATGTTTTATTAAATATATAAAATTATTTAAAGTATGAGACTTAAATGTTTTATATGTTTATAAAAGGAGAAAGGTCCAATTGCAAATATTTTAATTTGTTAAATTCTAAAATTCAGCAGCACTTTTATAAAGGATTTGAAAAAGAATTGGCAATCAATCATATGTTGACAAACAAGGCAAGTTGGTTAGAAAGAAATTACTCTAAAGTTAAAAATTAGATTTATAAAGTTTTATAGCTTCTTCACTTATAGAAGCCACCTTTCGAGCTTATACTACCATTTCCATCTAAGTCGAAACCAATATCCATGGTATCAGCCTTGGTACATAGTGGATTAGAGTTAGGTGAAAGGTATGGCATCGAAACAGGCTTTCGAAGGGGTTGAAGTAGCTTTGGTAAACTTAGAACCATTTGGGTTATAAATGAGTCTTTCGAAAGACACAACTTTTGAATTAGTCAAAAGATTTTAAGAAAAGGGCTTTTGAAAGAGTTTACCGCCTTTGTTTTAAAAGAAGCTTTCGAAGGGGTCGAAAGTCCTGCTGCCGCATTTAACCTTTCGAAGCAATGCTTTCGAAAGGGTTCTTTTGTTTCAAACTGTTAAGCCGCTTCTCCTATTCCTTCGAAGGGGTTGGTTTCGACAGCATTCACTTTCTTTTATTTAGGAAAAATGGTTTCGAAAGAGATGCTTTCATCCCTGTTCTTTTAAGATCCTTTTTGATATTTTGAAAGTTAAACTCAAATGTTTCAAAAGGAATGTTTTAATGGTTTCAAAACTCTATTCCATAAGCTTTTACTTGAACCCAATGCTTTTGAAAGGTTTATTTTAAGTAAAGGATTTTAATGATTTTGAAAGCTAACTAATAAAGGTTTTGAAGGGGTGATTCCCCAAAGTTTTCGAAATGTTTTTAGTGTTTGAATAGGAAATTTCCAATGTTATTGGAAGGCAAGTTCAAAATGTTTGGAAAGAGGATGTTTAAGGTTTTATAAAGGTTCGAAATGACACTTTCAATGGTTTCAAAATGTCAATTATAAATGCTTTCGAAACGTATGTTTTGGTCTTTCGGCCTAGTGTTACAAGGTAAAGTAGTTAAGTAGTTTCGAAAGGGGTACTTTCAAAGGTTTCGAAAGAGATTGTTTAAAGTTTTTAAACAAAGGTTTCGAAGGTTTTCAGCAACAATGTTTTGTGTAAAGCATATATCATGGCAAAGAGGTTTGAGTAAAGCAAAATATGTTTTCCTTTTTTGAGTATGATTTAAAGGGTTAATTCATTTTGCAAGAAATATTTTCATGGAAAATTTTGATGGGTAGTTAACCCTAATTAAATGACTCAGATATTTGAATACCTAAAGGGACTGGTATTGGGTCGCGCCCTATACATTAGCTATAGCCCCTAGTTAATTTAGTCCAAAATTACAATGTGTAAGGCTTAGTCATAGGTAATTACAGACAGAAAGGAATATACAGAAATGGAGGATAGGTTATCGGTGAGCCTGCAAAACCATTAGGATCAGTTGACCTTCGAAGAAGTTAAGGACATACTGTCCAGAAGTGTGTCTAACAGATGTTAAATTATTTATTTTGTTTGGTAGGCCCGAGTCAAACAATGGTTAGTAGTTAGCCAAGCAAAACTATATTATTCGAAAAGATATTCCGTTTATTCCCTGATTTGTGAGCATATATGATATTGCTATTATTGTTTTCATCAATTTGATTATAGGATTATGATCTACAAAAGACATGTTTTCAAGGGATATTAGTAAGGGGAAACCCGTTCTGCTAAGCGTCATGTTCTCATTTAATATCAGTAAACTGAGATGTAGTAGTATTATTCACACCAGGTTTTATGTCTGACTCGATGTTTATGTTTTCCCCTTAAACTCTTGGGTGCTAAAAATTCAATTTGAGTAGATTGAGAGTTAAGGTTTTTTAGGTTTAGTAGGTTGGACGATTAAAACTTTCGAAAAAGTGCCGGAGGCAAAGCTTGCTATATAGGAGCCATTTAGTTTAATTTCTACTATGTTGTATTAATATTGATATGTCTATTTAGTACTCTGATCATCTGAGGGGCATCTTCATATGTCGCTCTTGACGTATTCTGTAATAATTATATTTGATCACATTTTAGGATTATGTATTTGAATATGAAATATTGATTTGAAACGTAATCAAAAAAGTTGTTTTACATTTGTGTTGATTTTATTTCATATTCATGTGCTTCTGATATTATGGATACCGTTAACATTACTGTATTTTATCATCGGAAGTAAATACTATGGATGATTGCAGCATTCGTACCGTTAGCTTCAGGCCTCAAGATAGGAGTTGTTACAACTTGATACCAGAACATAGGTTTATGAAAAACTTAACATAAATTTCAAACTTAAAATGATTTTGAAAAATTAATCCTCAGGAATTAGAGAAAAGATTAGGGTACGGGATAAAGCTATAGTAACGTACTTGTATTTTCTAGATATAAGTATACGCTTTATCTCTATTCTCCCATCTCTCTTAGGTTATTTTCTATTCATACGAGGACTTGAATGCAGATTTTATGGACGTAAGATATGAATGCTAGATGGGGAGATTTAACATTGGTGGAGGAAGCACCACAACTAATGGAAATGCAAGACCAAACACTAGAAGGAATTCAGGTCAGGCACGAGCAGCGATTGTGGGTGCTGGAATCCCGCAAGTTGATATGGGAGAAATGTATCAATTTTTCGTTAACATGATACAAGGAGGAGTTTCTACGGGGTTGGCTAGAGGAAATGCTGAAAGAGGAAATCAAGGAGCTCCAGTGGTTAATAACTATGCGGTTTTGAGTGGAGATTATGCTAAGCTGGGAGGAAAGCCGTTTATTGGTACGAAAGGCGCAATCAAAGTGGAGAATTGGTTACTTCATTGCAAGAGGATTTTGCTGATTTGGGGCTTAATGATGAGCAGAAAAGGAGACTTGCTTCTAGGAAGCTACAAGGAGCAGCATTGTATTGGTAGAACAATGTTACTATTGGAGTCAATGAGCAGACCATGACTTAGGCTGAGTTTAGGAGGAGGTTTGGAGGAAGATATACGTCGGAGATTGCTAAGTCTACTCTGCTTAGGAAGTTCACTAAGTTGGAGAAGGGAAATATGACAGTGCTTGAGTATGCAACCAGGTTTGAGGAGCAACGAGATACATATACGCCACGGTTAATGCTGTCATTAAAAGGAATGAGAAGTTCATTCATGGGTTGAAGTCTGAGCCTGCTAAGACCACGTTATTAAATATTAAGGATTTGTGCGATGTAGTTGTAGAGATGGAATTGAGGTAGGAAGAGTTGCTTGCTTCTTGAAGGAAACAAGGCAAAAGAGGCTCAAGGATGGCAGAACCAGAAAAGTAAGTTTTTTCATAAGAAAAGAGCTTAAAAGAGTGGAGCTGCTAAGAAAGGGAAGGAAGAAGTTTTCTGGTGTAAGTGTGATAAGAAAGGACACTATGCTTAAGGGTGCCGGACAGGCAAAGGGAAGAAAGCTGCTGAGAAGAAAGGAGTGAGATGTCTCAATTATTATTAGATTGGACATTATAAGAACCAGTGCAAGAAGCCAGCCAAGGATGGTAAAGGAAAGTTGTTTGCATTAGAACCAGCTACCTCGAGACCAACATCAGAGGAGAAGGGAAAAGCTGTGTTGGGAGGTACGCTTTTGATTCATGGTGTATCAGTTAGAGTTCTATTTGATACTAGCGTGTCGCATTCTTTTATATCTCATTGTTTCGAAGATAAACTTAACCTAGAACCCTCGTACCTAGTTACTTCATTAAGGATGGCAAATCCGATAGGAGGATATGCGACTCTTGGGATGAGATGTGACCATCTAGAGTTTGAATTGTTAGCTCTTACATTTGTTTGCAGTTGCATGTGTTAGATTTCATAGGCTCAGAATTATTTTGCGCATGGATTGGTTAAGTAAATACGATGTTAGGATATTTTTCCATGGTAGGAAAATATCACTTAGACACCCTGACTGTAGTGATTAGATTGTATATTCCGTGGAATACCCTAGTTTTGAGGGTAATGCTATGTTGGGTGTTGTGGAGGTAGAAGACGAGTTAAATCGAGTTTTCGTTGTTAGAAAATTCATAGATGTCTTTGAGTCTGTGATAGAAATACCGCTGAAATGAGCCTTTGAGTTTCAGATAGATTTAGTACCAAGAGCTGAACCTGTAAGTAGACCACCAAGTAGAACACTTACCAAGATGAGGAAGATAAAAGTGCATTTAGTGGATTTAAAAGGCAAGAATTTTATCAAACCAAGCAGTTCGCCTTGGGGAGCAGCCTTAGTGTTTGTAAGGAAATCGGACGGAGCATTAAGATTATATATCGATTATCATAAGTTGAATGAGAAGACGATAAAGAATCGATAACCGTTACCTAGAATTGACGATTTGTTCGATCAGTTGAGTAGAGCCAAAGTATTTCCTAGTTGGATTTAGCAACAGGGTTCCATCAGCTTAGAGTGGCAGAGGATAGTATTCCTTTGATGGCATTTAGAACCCGAATGAATCGTACAAATGGTTAGTAATGCCGTTCGGACTAACTAATGCACCGTCATTCTTTGTAGATTTGATGAATCTAGTTTTTTGAGTACACTTGGATAGGTTCGTACTGGTTTTCATAGATGATATTTTGGTATACTGTAAAGATGAAAGAGAGCATGAGGTTCATCTTAACGTAGTGCTTGTGACATTAAGGCAGCATCAACTAAAGGAGAAAATTTTAAAGTATCATTTCTGGAAGAAGGAAGTAAAGTTTCTTCGTTGTGTAGTCTCAGAGAAATGGTTGTCTATAGATCTGATTAAGATCGAAGCGGTGAATAACTAGAAGAGACCCAAGATAGTGACTGGGATAAAGAGTTTTCTTGGATTAGCGGGTTATTATTGGAGATTCATTAAGAATTTTCCATGGATAGTGGCACAGATGACCAAGCCAACTTGAAAGTATGTGAAGTTTATTTGGATCGATAAATGTGAGGAAGCGTTCCAAAGACTGAAACACTTATTGACAAATCTACCTGTGTTGGTTATTCCAGAGGGGAATCAGGACTTAGTGGTGTACATGGATGCATGTGGAACATGATTAGGAGATGTGTTAATGCAAAAGGGTAAAGTGATTCCTTATGCTTCTCGACGGCTTAGACCGCATGAAGTTAGATATCCACCACATGATTTGGAATTCGCTGCAGTAATTTTTGCACTGAAGGTGTGGAGACATTACCGTTGGGAGAAAGATTCGAGTTGTATACAGATCCTAAGTCATTGAGATATCTATTCTTTCAGAAGGAGCTAAATATGAGGCAGCAGAGGTGGTTAGAGTTTTTAGCCGCTTATGACTTTGGTATTTAGTACACACCAGTTAAAGGAAACAAGGTTACAGATGCACTTAGTAGAAAACATCAGAATGCGGTATTAGCAATGATAACTGAGTGGAGAGATTTGGAAGTGTTGACTAAATGCAGGGTACAATGGAGATCTTAGAGTGGTTTTGGTATAGAGACCGCTATGTTGTCATGTTTATAAATTCGACCGGTGATGATTGAAAAGATTGCTTCTAAGTAGAAGGAGGATCCATTATTAGCTGAATGAATTAGGAAGTTAATGGATGAAACAGAGAGTGATGACTTGAAAGATTTTAGTATTGACCAGAATGAGAGGTTAAGAAAGAAGGAGGACTATTGTTTCGAATATAGGAAACAGTAGAAAGGAAGTTCTAGAAGAATTCCATCACTCAGAGTTCACTATTCATTCGGGAGGAACTAAGATGTATCAGGATATGAAAAGAAGTTTCTTCTGGAAAGGTATGAAAAGAGATGTAGGCTTATGGGTGAAATAGTATTTGAACTGTCAACAGGTAAAGGCCGAACATCAGAAACCAAGTGGATTACTTCAACCTTTATATGTTCTAGTATGGAAATGAGATTCTATCTCAATGGATTTTATAGACGGGTTGCCAAGGTCAAATAAATGAAATGAAAGCATATGAGTCATAGTGGACAGGTTGACCAAGAGTGCCCATTTCATTCCAACTAAGTCAACCAGGACGACACCTGTTTTAGCTAAATTGTTCATGAACAATGTAGTTAGAATGCATGGAATTCCTAGTAGTATAGTAAGTGGTAGAGATTCCATATTCGCTAGCAAGTTCCGGAAGAGTCTACAAGAGAACTTGGATACCATGCTCAAGATGAGTACTACTTACCATTTGCAGATAGATAGGAAACAGAAAGAGTTGACAAAGTCTTAGAAGATTTGTTACGAGCTTGTGTGCTAGAGTTTGGAGGATCATGGAAAGATCACCTATACTTAGTCAAGTTTTCGTGCAACAGTTATCAGGCTAGTATAGGGATGTCACTATTTGAAGCTTTGTATAGAAGGCCATGCAAACCTCCAGTTTGCTGGTTAAAGACTAGGACAGGTTAGTTCTTCGTCCAGATTTGGTTAGGGAAACTGCAAAAAAGATTGAGTTAATTCGAGCTAGAATAAAGGAAGCTTAATCTAGGCAGAAGATCTATGCAGATAAGAGAAAAAACGACTTAGAGTTCTCGGTTGGAGATCATGTTTTCGTCAAGATATCCCCGATGAAAGGTGTAATCAGATTCAGAAAGTCAGGAAAATTGGCTTCGAGATTCGTTAGACCATTTCCTATTGTAGAAAGGATTGGGAAAATCGCATATAGAGTGGAGTTACAAAGTAGCTTGGTAGGAGTCCATAATGTTTTTCATATTTCTCATCTAAGGAAGTGTATTCGAGATCCAGAGACCTATCCGTGATGACCCAGAATTTTGGGCAATATCAATTTAATAATCTGTATTAATAAATTTGAATTGATTTAATAATATTCTTTTAAATAAATATTTAATTGGTGAATTTATCTTTTAAAAGCTAATAAAATGTTTTCTATTTATAATGTATTTGTATATGTTGTAAATAGATAAGCTTTGATTTGAATTTAAACAAATAAATTGTGTTTTCAAATTCTAATATATTTTTAGTAATTTGGAAATTTGATTCAATTTAATATAAAAGTTTTTAAAGATTATTTTAAATAAATAATTTTATGGTTTTAAATACTTAAGGTAAATGTTAATTGTTTAAATTATATCTTAGCTTAAGTTTAAAATTAAAATAAAAGGTTTGTTTTATTTTCTTTTTAAATATTGCTTAATAAATATGATTTGCAAATATATAGAAGTTTAAAATACAATTTACATATAAATTTTAATTCATTTAAGTAAGATAAGTAATAAGTAATTTATAATCTCTTTTATAAATTATTTAGAATTGATAAATTTGTTATTTTCAAATAATAATTATAATGTGTGTGTGTATATATATATATATAGATTTTAAAGTAAATAGAAGTGTTAAAATTTGATATATTGTTATATATATGACTTGATATTTTTTAAAATTGGATTTTAAATTTAAGTTGGATTTGAATTTGATTTAGTTGAAATTCAAAAGAGTAAACATTTTAAAAATATTTGGGTTTTAAAGGATATTTGAATAAGCTTTTATTTATAGTTTTGTTTCTTTAAAATAATATATATATAGATAAGTATTTAATAAATAAATAAAAAAAACTTTTATTTACTTTTAAATTAAATAAAAATAAGTAAAATTACTTATAGGACAAGTGTAAATATATTAAGCCTAATACAACAAGTGTTAATTTACGCTCATGACAAATATAAATAGATTAGACAAGTGTCGTTTTTGTTTTTAATTTTTCTTTTATTTTAAAATAAATCATATTAACTTATAAAAAACATGTATTTCTTCCTTTTCATCTCTTTTCTAATCTTCATTTTCAAAAGCTAAGAAAAACTCAAGCTTCTCAAAAATGAAATCTGGTAACAATATTCACAGATCAGTAGCCAAACTCCTCAAAACCAAAATCATGTTCAAATCAAAATCTGTAAATCACTTCCTCACAAACCAAAAATCAAATTCAACATTTCTCATACCAGAGGCTAATCATATTCTAAAGCCTGTAATTCATTTGCAAAAATCAAATCAAAGCAAGCAGCTTATTCAACCTGAAGCCTGAAACAAGCTTCCAACTTAATCAAATCTTAATCATCTCAATAATAAAGATATTCAACAACAACAATTCAAAATCCAGTAGCAAGCTTTCTTTAGCAACTCAAGTTTTAAATCAGATTCAAAGAGGATATGGAATTTTAGTTTTAAAAGTTTCAAAAGCAACTTCAAATTTGGTGCTCTGTACTTCACCCTCAAAACTGGTTAGTAACATCACAATTTAAATAGTTTAAGTAATAATTCTGTTGCATACTTATCTCTGAATAATAGTATGTTTGTGAATATATTTTAAGTAAATTTCTGTATGTGCATATATATGGATATGATGGTGTGTGCATGCTGTGTATTTGGATTTTCTTTTCTCTGATTTTAGTTCCTAGGCTCAAATTCTAATCAAAATTCACTTGCTCTTGATCCAATCTTTGTTAGTACTTAAGTCTTGAACAAAATATGTTTGTCGTATCATAGATTTTAGTTTAAAATTTTGTTTAAGTTAAAACAAATTTGTATTATCTCTGGAAATTTAAAACAACAGAGCAACCTTAAAATAAGTCAAAATTTAATTACCATGTTTTATGGATTTGGGAATCTAAATCAAATACTAAAATTAAAACTTGATTTTTGAAACTAAAATCATAATTTTTAGTTAAGAGGAAAGGGGGCAATTCTGGTTTGACCAGAAATGATGTTTTGGGTTGTCTCTGGTGATCTGGTTGGTTTGGGAGGTCGGAATTTCTTCTGATGATGTAGTTATGATCGGTGAGTGGAGGAAACATAATGGATGGTTGTGTAGATGACCGTGGCGATGATGGTTGGTCGATTAAGTTTGTAAACCTAGTTTTGGTGCGCTTTAGAATTTTTGATCGGCATTGTTTCTCTAAATGATCGAATGCAATAAGATTTTGGGAGATGGAAGCTTAGATGTTGAAGAAGGTTTGGATGGAGTTTCAGAACCTTCGGTGGCTAGAGATGTAAGGACGAGGAGTTTTCAGGTTTGGGGGTGGCTCCAGTTTAGGTTCCAGGTTTTGGTTAGCACACTCGAATTCGATTTCGAGTTGGTTGTCACGATCTGATTATCGTGATGGGTTGTGGAGTTGATCGTTGATGTGATGAGGCCATCGGTGATGACCGGAGAGGGTCGGGGACACCGTGCATATGCACGGTGCAGTGGTTTGTGTCTGGTGAAGTTTGGGGTGTTTTAATGTTTTTGGACTCAAGTAATTCTCGAGTAATTCGAGTTTTGGCTGGAAGTAATGTGAGGTGTTACTCGAAGCATTTTAGAGGGGGCTCGAGTAATGGTTGTTATAGGTTTCTCTGGAAACCTGTCTGTTTTCAATTTAAATTTGATTTTAAATTTGAAAGCAAGTTTTAAAACAGAGTTTAAAACCCAATTAAAGTATGGATTCAAAACTGAGTTTGTATCCTAGTTTTGAAATTAAATTAAGTTTTATAAATTAAATTGTTTTAACAACTTTAATTGCTTAAAGTGTATTTTAAATGGTTAGAATTTAAAAGTAAATTTGGTTTAAATTCTTTAAGTTTCTTTTATAAGAGGAGTATTTCTTTAACATGTGATTTAAAAGGTTTCTAAATTGTTTTAATTTTGTTAAAGTTAATTTTGTATTCATTTTAAATCTTAAATTTAAAATGAAATTTAAAATGGAATTTAAAAGTAAATTTGAAAGTTAAATGTTTTCAAATGTGTTTGTGAATGGTAATTATCATTAATAAGAAAAAAAAATTATTTTAAAAGTTAATAAAGACTTAATGATTGTGATACGTTGAATTAGTAAGGTAATTAAAATGGATAATTAATTAATTCAATTAATTAATGATTTGGGTTAATTAATTCAGTAATTAAGGGTTTGAATTAATTAATTAAGGTTTAAGTTAATTAATTAAGGAATAATTAAATTGTAATTAAGGATCATTAATTAAATAAGATTAGATTTTAATTAATGATTAGAAATTAACTAATAAAGTAATTAAAGATTAATTTACACTTAAGCACTTAATTAATTAAGTGCAAACTGGAAAATTTTAATGGCGTCTTCTTCGTCCTCTTTTTCTTTTGATTCTGCTTCTTTCCCTCCTCTCTCTTCTTCGTCTTCATCCTTCCCGTCTTCTTCTTCTACTCCTATTTTCTCGTCCAGTCTTCCTTCTGCTTCTTGTCAGTCTGTGTCTTTTTCATCTTCTTCTTTTAAGTCGTCTTCTCCTGATTCGAACTGGTCTTCTCTTTTCAAGTCTTTACCTAAGAATGCTGGCTCTTATAAGCCTATTGATTTTGATATTTGTAGGGATAAAGCGTCCGCTACTCTGCCTGATCTTGTTCGAGAAGAGGGTTTGAAATATTGGGAAAATCATTTGGTCGGCTTTTTCTTGGATGGTACTCTTTCGTTCTTGACAGTTGTTTCTACTCTGAAAAGATTTTGGAAGCTTAAAGGTGATGTGGATTTTAAATCTGATGGTTATAATTTCTATTTTAAATTTTCAAATCAAGAGGATAGGGATTATGTTCTTAAGTTGGATCCTATTTTCATTAGAGGTAGAATGTTTATTATTACTAAATGGGATCCTTCGGTTGGAATTTCACAAGCTCAAATCAAGAAAGTTCCTGTATGGATTCACTTTCACAGAATTCCAATTATTCTTTGGACTTTGATTGGGATTAATTGGTTGGCTTGTCATGTTGGTAGGCTTATTTGTTTTGATAATAGCACTGAGAAACTTCAGAGATTTAAGTATGCTAAAGCGCTAGTTGAGATTTCTCCTGAGTTTGATTTACCTGATACCATTTCTATTCCTCAATTGGGTAGCAACTGTCCAGATGTTAAGCTTTCTTATGATTGGAAACCTAAGATTTGTACTCATTGTAAAATTTTTGGTCATGATACTGCTTATTGTGAATTTCTTAATAAGGATGAAAGGAAAGTAATAGGAAAGGGGCAAGATGGTGAGAAGTGTGTGGATAAAACTCAGCCTGATATTGTTGCTAATACTGGTAATATAGTTCATAATGAGAAAGATTGGAAGAATGTTAAGAGGAAGAATAAAAGTATCTGGAAAAAGAAAGAACAAGTAGTTGTTGATAGTGTTGTGAAAGTTGATGGTGGTGTTGTGAACGAGAATGGAGTCTCTTTTTCTTCTTGTCCTAATACATCTAATTCTCTTGACAAATCTTTGCATTCTTCTCTTCATTCTAATTCTTTAGCTTTAGATTCTTCTTGTTCAAATCTTTCAACTTCATTTGTTGCTTCTATTTCTCATATTGGTAATAGTTCTTCTTCTGTTAATGTCTCTAACTCTTCTTCTGTTGACTCTACTCTTACATCCTCTTGCTGTTCTCAATTTAGTAATCAATCTCCTTCCAATTTATCTTCCAGCTCTCCATATTTGCATTTGTCTCCACCCAGTCATATTATTCTGCCTCCCCCTTCTTCTTCTTGTCTTGATGCTGGTGCTAAGATTGTCCATGACCTGAATAAGGGCAAGGATTTTAAATCTCATGAAGTTCTTCCATGTTCCTCCTCTAAGGAAAATTCTCATACTAGACATACTAGGAAAAATCCTTCACCTTTATTACCTCCTTTACCTTTTAAATGAATAATATTGCATTCTGGAATATTAGGGGTGCCAATTCACCCTCTAAACAATTTGAGATTAGGAATCTTTTAAAAGAAAAGGATATTCAATTAATATGTATTTCTGAAACTAAGCTTGATATTCAATCTTCAGTCAAAGCTGTAGCAATTATAGCTCCTTCCTGGTCTTCTGATCATAATTTTCTTGAAGCTAAATATGGTAGATTGTTGACTTTATGGAATCCTAGTGTTTTTAATCTTTCTAGAATCTGTGCTTCAGATCAATTCATTCACTATCAATGCACTCATTTACCTTCTGGTTTGAATTTTCTCCTTACCTCTGTATATGCTCATAATTCTTTGTCTTTAAGACAGATCTTTTTGGATCATCTTCCATCATTAAATCCTCTATCTTTTCCTTGGCTTGTTGGTGGTGATTTTAACTGCATGTTTGCTTGTGATCAGAAATTTGGTGGTTGTTCTTTATCACTCAAGGATATATCTCCTCTTAATAGTGCTATTTGTCAAGCAAATTTATTTTCTCTCAAATTCTTTGGGTCTGTTTACACTTGGTCTAATTGTAGTAGGAATGGTAATGTAACCCTTTGCAAACTTGATCATATTTTTATAAATCTGCCTTTTCTTCAATTTTGGCCTAATTCTTTCTATCATATTCATCAACCTTCTCTTTCAGATCACTGTCCTTTAATATTTCAAAATGGAGCTGATAAATTTGGTGGAGGGAAACATACTTTTAAATTTTTTAATTTTTGGACTAAGCATGTTGATTATTTTGTTATTCTCAGACAAGTTTGGAGTATGCAATTTGGCAAAGACCCTCTTGCAAATATTATTCTTAAGATGAAGGTGCTAAAGTTTCATCTTAAAGTGTGGTCAGCAGAACATTTTGGTAATGATTCTAAACTCTCAACTCAAATTAGAAATGACCTTATTAAGATTCAGGAAGCACTGTGTATTAGACCCTGTGATACTTTATTAAAACAAGCTGAATTGCATTTAAGGAATGAACTTGAGAAGGTAATTGATAGAGAAGTGTCAACTCTTAAGCAGAAACTTCATGTGAAAATGGAAAAGGAGGCAGACAGAAATACTAAGTATTATCATAACTTTCTTAAAGTTAAAAGAAGTCGTGATAGCATTTTTCAAGTTAAGGATATGAATGGGTTATTGGTGAACACTTTTGATGGTATTAATCAGGCTTTTGTCCAATATTTTTCTTCTGTCTTAGCACCATCCACTTCTTTCATTCCTGATTTAAATCCCCTCTTTAATATTACTCTTCCCTCTTTATCAGACACTCTATCATGTTCTCTGATTAGTGTAATTACTGAAGAGGAAATTAGGAATGCAGTTTTCAGTTTGGATAGTAATAGTTGTGGAGGACCTGATGGCTTTAATGCTTATTTTATTCAACATAGTTGGAGTATTATTGGATCAGATATTGTTATTGCAATCAAATACTTTTTTCTACATAATAAGCTTCCTGCTGGTTTATCTGCTACTGCTATAGCTTTGATTCCTAAAATTGTTAATCCAACATCTGTCACTGATTTTAGGCCTATCTCTTGTTGTAATATCATCTATAAGATCATCTCAAAGATTTTAGCTAACAGACTTCAACTTGTACTGCCATCTATTATAAGCATTAACCAAGCTGCCTACATCAAAGGTAGATCTATTAGTGATAATATTTTACTGACTCAAGAATTGTTATTTGGATATGAAAGAAAAACTATTTCTCCAAGGTGTATGTTAAAATTGGATATTAGGAAGGCTTTTGACTCGGTGCATTGGAATTCTATTTTAGCAGTTATGTCCAAAATGAATTTTCCAAAACCATTTTTAGCTTGGATTTACACTTGTATCTCTTCTCTTATGTATTCTATTTTGAGAGATGGTGGTCTATATGGTTATTTTAAGGGTATACATGGAGTTAGGCAAGGTGATCCTATTTCAGCCTATCTGTTTATTATTGTCATGGAGCTTCTTAATTCTTTGTTCAAGGAACTTGTTATTAATGGAGTTTTACATTTGCATCCGAAATGTAAGCATCCACAAATTACTCATCTCCTTTTTGCTGATGATTTGGTTGTCTTTACAAAGCCCACCATAGATAACATACAATGCATTCTTTCAACTCTGAAGATTTTTCATTCTATAACAGGACTTCAAATTAATCTGGCTAAATCTAATATTTTAGTTGCTGGTTTAAGTCCATTGGAAATGAAAGACATTATTAATTTTTCTGGTCTTCAGGAACTGCCTAGAAATTCTTTCTATTTGGGTCTGCCTTTGATTACATCTAGACTTTCTAAGCAAGATTGCATGCCACTGTTTGAAAAGATCATTGAAAAGCTACACTTATGGCCAGTTGGTAAACTTTCACAAGCTGGTAGATTAACCATTGTTCAGTCAATAGCTGTTGCCATGACTACATATTGGACAAGGCACTATATTCTTCCAGCTAAGCTTATTAATATGATTACTAGTGCTCTTAATAAATTTTTATGGCATGGTGATCCATTTTCTAAGAAGTTAATTCCAATCTCTTTCAATAAACTTTTTGATTCAAAGAAACATGGTGGTCTTGGAATAACTAATATCTGTCATTGGAACAGAGCTGCAATATCTGTTTATTACAATAAAATTTTTACAACTGACAACAATCTCTGGTCACAATGGGTTAATCATAATCTTATTGGTAGGAAAAACTTTTGGACTATGTCAATTCCTCAAAGTTGTAGTTGGAGTTGGAGATGTATTTTGAAACTTAGAGAAACTTTTATTCCTTTAATTCAATGTAATCATGATCTGATTAAGGATTTGTCTTTTTGGCACTCTCCCTGGTCTAAACAAGGCTTAATCTTAAGTTCAATTGTTGATTACAATTTGAGAAATATCTCTGGTATAGCTGAACAAGCTAAAGTTGTTGATTTTATTCATGATGGCAGTTTGGTTTTGCCCTATACAAGCTCTTTTCAATTAAGACAATTATGGAACATCATTTCAAGTTATCCTACAATGAGTTCTGATAATGTGCTAGTATGGTCTGGGAAGACTTTTTCAATCAATCTTGTTTACAAATCTCTCTGTGATAATGGTTTTCTTTTTCCATGGTATACAAGAATTTGGAAAATAGGTGGCAGTGCTAAGGAAAATTTGTTATTATGGAAAGTGATGGCTAATGCATTAAATACCAAGGATAAACTCTGTAGGATTGGAATTATCTCAGACAATATGTGTGTTTTTTGTAAGTCTGAAACAGAATGTAACACACATTTATTCTTTGAGTGCTCTTTTGTCTTTCAAATCTGGTATAGATTACTATTATCTTATGGTTTCTATAAACCTTCAGCTGTAAGTTCTATTGAATGGTTCAATATTTTCAAGGCTACTAGATGGAAATCATGTCAGACAAGGCTTCTGCTTAAAATGTTAAAAAGATTGGTTTATGAAGTTTGGCAAGAGAGAAATAATAGAATATTTGGTAGCAGTATCAGGAGCTCCTCACAATTGTTTGATCAGATACACAGGAATATTCTTTGGTTTCTAAGATCTGACTCTTGTTAAGATTAATTCTTGTTTACTGTTTCTTTTTTAAGTTTGGCAACAGAGGTTTCTGGATGCATTGACAATGAGAAGCTTTCACTGGTAATGCTGTTGTTCATATGGGTGTTGCTTGTTATGTCTGTTTGATGAAGCATTTACAGAGTGAAGAATTTTCAGAGTGAAGCATTTACAGAGTGAAGCTTTTACAGGGTGAAACCTTTTATGCTGATGATTATATATGTTTTGGTGGCCTAGATTGTTAGTTTTCTTCTTCCTGATGCCATCTCTGATTTTTTGGTTCAAAGCTGCTGCCATGTTTTCCATTATTTGTTATGTAGTTGTTGTTTGATGTTTGTAATTTGGTCAGGGTTGTAAGTCAATTCTCTAATTGTATTTTGGTCATAGTTGTTAATCTGGTCATAGTGTGGTCATGGGTATATCCTGGTTTTGAATTTTATTCTTGGTCATGGGTGTAATTGGGCTTGCTAGTTGGTTACTTTTCTTTGGTTGTAATTTTTCATTAGTTAATAAAGTGAGCTTTTTGCTCTTGCTTTTCAAAAAAAAAAAAAGCACTTAATTAATTAAATAATTAGAGATTAATTAGTGGGTTATTAAGGATAAATTAATTTGTAATTAATAATGATTAATTTAAGTTAATTACTTAAGAAAAGTAATTAAAGAAATGTTAATAGTTAGTGAAGGTCATTAACTTGAGATTATTTAATTAATTTATGTGATTAATTTTGATAATTAATTAGATTAATTCATTAAGGATAATCATTTATGAAATTGGTTAAGTATAATTACTTAATGAAAGTAATTAAAGGACTTAAGGTAATTAATTAATTAAATGTGATAAGTTTAAATTAATTAATTAAGTTTAATTAACTTAAGATAACCACTTGGTGATTTGATAGGTATAATTACTTAAATGTAATTAATGAAGTGTAATTACTTAGTGAAGTAATTAATGGTAATTAGTAGATGTAATTAATTGAGGATGATTTACTAATGGAAGTAATTTGGATTAAATTACTTTTTGTAATTAATCAAGGGATTAATTAAAAATAATTAATTAAGAAGTAATTAATTTATTTAATAAAGTAATTAAGGGTAGTTAATTACTGAATGTGATTAATCTAGAGTGATTAATAATTATGGTTTAATTAAAGATTAATTACTTAATGTAATTAATTTAAATAGAGTAAATAATTAAAATATAATTAGAGATCATTAATTAATATAATTAATAATGTAATTAAGGGTTGATTAATTAATCAAAAATAAAGTAATTAATGTAAGTAATTAAGGATTAATGTAATTAACTATAGTTAATTAATTAATAGAGTAATTAAAAGTTCATTACTATAAGTTATTAAGGAAAATTAAATTTGTGAAATTAATTAAAAGCTAGTTACTTGAATGTAATTAAAGGATAAATAATTAGGGATGATTAATTAAGG
Organism: Allium cepa; assembly: GCA_030765085.1. Lineage (NCBI taxonomy): Eukaryota > Viridiplantae > Streptophyta > Magnoliopsida > Asparagales > Amaryllidaceae > Allium > Allium cepa. The sequence goes on from CM060940.1 coordinate 104,095,074, forward strand.
TGAATAATTAGAGGATAATTAATTAATTGATTTTTAATTAATTAATGGTTACGTAAGCAAGTTTTATAATGATGAAAGTAATTAATTAATTTACTTTAAATTAATTAGAGATAATGTAATTAATTTAATTCATTTTAAATTAATTATGGTGTGATTAATTATTCATAGCTTATGTATGGATGTATGATATTGATTGCCTTGAATGGTATGAGATATCAGATATGGGATAAGTAATGCTGTGTGATATGGCTACTTTAGCTGAAGTGTGATGATAATGTGAATTATCTGTTTGTGATGATCATGTGGATTATCTATTTGTGATGATAATGTTGATTATATTTTGTGATATGTGAATTATCTGTCTGTGTGTATATAGATAATGGAATTGAATTTTTTTAAAACTTTAAAACAACTTGGACCTAAAAGATGGCATTTTGGATTTCGATGAGATCGGGATCGGGTTTCCAGATTTGGATATCCGAAAACCACATCGATCCAAATTAACGATAGGTCGTGAATCTCAAGTGAAGATGAAGATTCAGAGTGCAAGGGTTATCGTCATTAACTTTGAGGGTGATTCCAAAATGAGTTTAACGAGATAATGCCTTCGGTTTCGTTCGAATTCGGAACGAACTTGTATGGATTGAATGCTTTCAGAACATCGTTAGGTGGGTGATGAGCATTCTAAGAGATGTGTTCTCTAAAGGTAATCGTAGCCTCAAGCCTCATCAACTGATAAAGGATAAAACGTGGGTGGTGCAGCAAGGCTAAGTGGGTCATGCCCAAGTAGGAAAAGATTTTCCCCGTCTAGAAGTCCCTTTTATTTCGGCTGTATGGGTAGTTGGGTCGCGGCCAACTGCGGGTTGTCTTGTTTGGGACTATGCAGTAAGGGATGGTTCCGACCTTGTGTTGTAGGGGATTGGGAGTAATCCTCGGTACGGTGATCTAGGCCCCGTACTGTGACGGGCGGTACCCCAATAGCCGTGCCATTGATGGAAACTCATTCTTCCTACGTGCCCTTACGGTTTTGATTGTATTACCCACTTTTGTGGCTAGTAGCTGGAATTTAATCATGTAAAAATTTCAGCTATTTCTTATTTACTTGAAAATCCTAGACCCTATTATAATATCACTGGATTTTCTGTCAAATGCTTTGGTTAGCGTAAGGTAAAAACTTACCCATGTTTATGTGTGGGAAGTCTTACGTGATACCTTTTGTTTTCAAAGGTTTTTCTAAAGTTAAGAAACTTTAACCTGTTACTCACACCAGACCCATGTCTGACCTTGAGTTTATCTTCTATTATCTTAAACTTTTGGGTACTCAAATTTTTACGAGTAGCCAAGGGATTCAGGTTAGCTCTGACGAATTGTGGAGGAGCAATAGAGCATGAGGCTTCAGCGTTGTAGATAATTATAGTGTTCCGCTGTGATTGGTATCTCTATATTGTACTGAGTTGTAATAACTAGACATGTGTTTATAACTATCTAGTATGTGATGTATAATCTGTGTAACTCTGATGTATTTGATACTATGTAATATCTTATGTGATTAATATAATTTATTCGTTCCGCTGTTGGGATTCTGATATTGTTTCTTCTTTCTTCTCTATCTTTTCTCTTTTCTATCCTTTCTTTCTTACTCATGATGCATCATTCTGTGGAATGAATGGCGGGTCGTGACATTATCGCACTGATTATGTTAGATGACTTAGTAGTGGAACCAAATTTGACTACAATTAGAATATCAGTTCGTATAGTCATGAGGGATTAGAAGAGGCAAAGGAACAAGACAGTCAGATTAATCAAAGTCCAGTGGAGTGACGATGAGGGAGATTATACTTAGGAAACTGAGAGAAGGGTTTGAGATGCTTATCTTGACTTGTTTTATGGCATGGTTTACCATTATGATTAATTGTTATAAGTACCTTACCATAATTTCGAGGACGAAATTCTTTAAGGAAGGAAGTCTATAACACCCTTAATTTTAAATAACATTATTCGGAAGATTTAATTAGATAAATTAAATAGAACAATCTAAAGATTAAAGTGGTTAAGAGATTGAGATTTGTTCAAGTATAAGGTAGTTGTGCCTTAGAAATGGGTAAACAAACAAATTAAGAAGGAAGTAATAAGATAAGGGCAAAATAGGAATAAGTCATATTCTTATACCTTAAACCCTTAACCCACTTTCATTTACAATATTCATAAACAAAACTAAAGCAAGAGCAAGGTCGGCCACCATTAGAAGAAGATAATGGGAAGATAAATAAGATTTCAAGAAGGAAGCCTAAGCTAATTAATAAAATGGCAAATCTCAACCTCCTTAATAAATAAGCTAAAAATGAGTAATAGATTACATCTCATTTTTATGATTTCGGGTTGCTAGTTAAGATCCGAATTTATTTTGCAAATGATTTACCATGTTTTGATTGTTTAAACGAATATATATATATATATATATAGATTTTATGATAAGGGTTGATTTGGAAGACCTATTAAACGGCATCCAAATAGCTTGTGTATTTGATACAAGGTCAGAAATATTAATTTAGAGATGGGTTTCAAGTTTCATAATTTTTTGAATTAATAGGGATTTATTAAGAGTTTTCTAGTGAAGAAAATGGTTAAATTGGCTTTAAAATTAATTACGACTATTATATGTTTTCTTTGAGTCAGAAATATAAATATGTTAAAAATATATTAAATGTGATTTATGGATATTTTTGGAGAATTTTCCTAAGTGTTTTATTAAAAATATAAAATTATTGAAGGTATGAGACTTAAATGTTTTATATGTTTATAAAGGGAGAAGGGACTATTTGCAAATGTTTTAATTTGTTAATTTCTAAAATTCAGCAGCACTTCTAGGAAAGATTTGAAAAAGAATTGGCAACCAATCATATGTTGGCAAACAAGGCAAGTTGGGTAGAAAGAAATTGCTTTAAAAGGTTAAAAATCAAATATATAAAGTTTTATTGCTTCGCCACTTAGAGCAACCACCTTGCGACCTTATACTGCTGCCTCCATCTAAGCCGAAACAAATACCCATGGTATCAGCCTTGGTACGTAGTGGATTGGAGTTAGGCGAAAGGTATGGAGCCGAAACAGGCTTTAAAAAGGGTTGAAGTATCTTTGGTAAACTTAGAATTATTTTTGTTATAAATGAGACTTTCAAAGGACACAGCTTTCGAATTAGTCAAAAGTTTTAAAGAAAAGGCTTTTGAAAGTGGTTGCTGCCTTTGTTTTAAAAAAGAAGCTTTCGAATGGGTCGAAACCCCACATGCTGCATTTAACCTTTCGAAGAAATGCTTTCGAAAGGGTTCTTTTGTTTTACATTGTGAAGCCGCTTCTCCAATGCTTTCGAAGGAGTTGGTTTTGATGCCATCCATTTTCTTTTATTTAGGAAAAATACTTTCAAAAGAGATGCTTTCATCCTAATTCTTTTAAGACCCTTTTTGATATTTTGAAAGTTAAACTCAAAGGTTTAAAAGGAATGTTTTAAATGGTTTCAAAACTATATTCCACAAGCTTTTATGTGAACCCAATGCTTTCGAAAGGTTTGTTTTAAGTAAAGAATTTTGAAGTTTCGAAAGGTAACTAATAAAGGTTTCGTAGGGGGTGATTCCCCAATGTTTTTGGAAGATTTTCCTTTAGTTTTTGAATGGAAGGTTTTCAATGTTTTCAAAAGGCAAGTTTGAAATGTTTGGAAAGATGATGTCTAAGGTTTTATAAAGGTTTTGAAAGAAAACTTTCAATAGTTTGGAAAAGTCAATTATAAATGCTTTCGAAATGTATGTTTTAGTTTTTTTAGCCTAGCGTTACAAGGTAAAGTAGTTAAATGGTTTCAAATGGGGTACTCTTAAAGGTTTCGAAAGAGATTGTTTAAAGTTTTTAAACAAAGGTTTCAAAGGTTTTCATCAACAATGTTTTGCGTGAAGCATATATCATGGTAAAGAGATTTGAGTAAAGCAAAGTATATTTTCCTTGTTTAAGTATGATTTAAAGGATTAAATCATTTTACAAGAAAATTTTTCAAGAAAGCTTTTGATGGGTAGTTAACCCTATATAAATGACTCATATATTTGAATACCAGATATGATTGATATTGGGCCGCGCCCTATACATAGCTCTATCCCTAGCTAATTTAGTCCAAAATTCTAGTGTTTAGGGCTTAGTCACAGGTAAGACTTAAATGATGTTACACACCGAAAGAAATATACAGAGAAGGAGGATAGGTTATTGGTGAGCCCGCAAAACCATTAGGATCAGTCGACCCTCGGAGAAGTAAGTTAGGGATAAACAGTCACGTAGTGTGTCTAATAGATGTTAGAATATTTATTTTGTCTGGTAAGCCCGAGCCAGCCAATGGTTAGTAGTTAGCCAAACAAAACTATAATGTTCGGACAAATAGTCTGTTTATTACATGATTTATGAGCATATATGATATTGATATTATTATTTTAATCAGTTTGATTGCAGTATTCTAATTTGCGAAAAATATGTTTTAAAGAGATATTAGTAACGGGAAGCCCGTTCTACTAAGCGGCATGGTCTCACTTAATATCAGTAAAGCGAGATGTAACAGTATTATTCACATCAGGCTTTATGTCTGATTCGAAGTTTGTATTTTCCCCTAAAACTCTCGGGTGCTCAAAATTCAATTTGAGTAGATTGAGAGTTAAGGTTTTCCAGGTTTTGTAGGTCGGACGAATAAAGCTTTTGAAGACGTACAAGAGGCAAAACTAGCTATATAGAAGCTACTTAGTTGTATTTCCACCGTGTTGTATTAAGACTGATATGTCTTTTTAGCACTCTGATCATCTAAGTGGGAATCATCATATGTCGCTCTTGGTGTATTTTGTAATAATTATATTTGATCAAAACCTAGCAATCATTTTCAGATTATGTATCTGAATATGAAATATTGATTTGAAATGTAATCAAAAAAGTCGTTCTAAATCTATATTGATTTTACTTTATATTCATGTGCTTCTGATATTATGGATACTGTTAACATTACCTTATTCTGTCACCCGAAGTTGATACTATGGATGACTGCAGCATCCATAGCGCTTAGCTTCGGGCCTCAAGGTATGGGATATTATAATATACATATAATAAATTTAGGAACTATGCCTACATATTAGGTGAATTGTTAACTTTGATGTAGATACTTGAATTTGGAAAGTAAGGGTGAAAGTAGTCCCTAAATTTACGATATTATATAATAATTTCATATTTTTTGGTTGAATGATATATGTTAGTAAACATGAATTGGAAGTTATTATAATATGTATTAAGATTTAAGTGGTACTTTAATTCATTGGAATGAAGTCTGTGGCAATGTAAGTTTCTATAAATTATGCAGTTTTGTAAATATGCAAAAAGCGTATTGTTTGAAATAATAAGGAAAATGCCTAAAAGAAGGAGTTGTGCAAAATAGGGATGTTTATTGGATTTTGTACCATCTATATTAATAATATTAGAAAGATAATTCATTGTAATTCCAAATGTAACTTAAGTCCACTTTTAGATAATTTATGGAAAATTATACTGATAACTTTTCCTTTTAGGAAGATGTAATTCCAATGCATTAAATTGCTGATATCTCTAAGTATAAACCAAAGTAATACAAGTAGTGACAATAATAATAATTTAATTTGAATGTAATATACGTAATTTAAGATAAGATAGAAAATAAACAATATGGGAAGAAATATAAACAAAGTAATGGGGAATGAAGAGGATATAATAATCAAAGAAAGGCAGTTAATAGTTGGAAAGGGACAGTAAGCTATATTTGATAAGTTAAGTGAAAGTAAGCGGTAAAAGGTATTTAATCTATTAAAATTAGAAGTAAGTAGTTAATGACGTTTAACAACATTAATGAAATAAGTAGCTAGGTAAAAATAACCGAATAATAATAGTTGAATAGAGGAGGCGCACGCGCACACACACACACACACACATATATATATATTTGTGTAGGTATGTACATATGTACATATGTATATGTATGTCCGTGTAGCCTCGGGCACGTATTTATGGCGGGTGTGAATTACTGAATCTAGTCAATAACTTATATTAATTAAAAATGACATAGTCATTAATATAGATTGGAATGTGAGGTCAATAGAGTTACACAATAGAAGAATACCCACCGTAAGGGGCTAACAATAATTATGTCTTAATTATACTAATGTAGGGGCATATCCAACTGTAGGACCCATGGGATTATACGTTAGCTTATAGGTCAGGGGAATATACCAAAGGGGGATTGGTTGTTCCGATCAAAGTGTCAAAGGGGTAAGCAGAGTCCGCTTTAACCTTTTATGGGGTACGTGTTAAATAACCAAGTAAGCATTTCCTTGAGTATATTATGCAATCTAAATGGGACAGTGAGCGTAGGCTCGGTGATATGACAGCAAGGTTGGTACCATATATGTAAGGAGTAAAATTTGTTTACATAGGTCGAGATCATTATCGGCCCTGAGCAGTCAGTGGAAAGATGAGGATTATGCCTAAACGAGCTACACCTTTTACCAGTGTAGATCATGTTTAGGACATGTACCGCCTCATAATTTTTCGTTAGTTTGTTTGTTGTTAGGAGTCAAGGCTGGATAACCCTTAATGGAGGTGTAACAACCCTGTATTTTGTGATTATTTTTAATTATATATTTTAATTATTTTAATTGAATTTTTATTTAAAAACTTATTTTTTTTTGAATGATTAATTTTGTTACTTTAAATATAAACTTTATTTTTGATATGAATTATCATTCCAAAGCATGACTAAAAAGATTATTTTCCAAAAAGTGAATTTTGGTCAAAATAATCAAACTTTGACTTTTAATTTAAAATTTTAAAAGTTTGAAAATTTAAATTTTATCTTTTATTATGAAAGTACATAAAATTCTAAGAACACTGCTTTTTGTTTCGTTGAAAACGGATTTAAATTGCAAAAGTTATACTGTTTTCAATATTATGCGTACATTGGGTTATTCAGCAATAGTCTTTATTTTAAATTTTATAAATGACATTTTATTTGATATATCTTATTCTAACTTGTATATTTATGTTATATTATGTATACTTTGACTATTGTATACTTTTAAAATGATAATAGAATTTTTCCAAAATTTACTGTATTTATTTCATATTTTTTTTGGCTGTTTGCTTATTTTCTGCTATTTTCCTCATTAAAATTTTATTTAAATTTAATTTTTTTAATATTTATTTTGTGAAGGTACTTTTATTCTATATTATTAGTTATGTTTAAAAATATATTACAAGCTCATATGAATTTTATAAAATTTATTTCATGTAATTTTAAATTTTCTAGACTAGTTTACTATTTTTAGCTATTTTGCTTAATTTAACTTTATATAATTAATTAGTGTTATATATATTTTATATTTTGATATATTTTCGAAATTTTATCTGTTATCATTATTAATTCCATAAATTATCAAGTTATGTAAACAATTTAAGAAGTTTAAAAGGTTTTAAAAGCTTGAAACGTAAAGTCGTTTCAACGTTTCTTTTACCGTTTCTATTTTCTTTGCTACTTTCTTAATTTAATTATATATAATTAAAATTTATTTATTTATTTTATACATTCACTTTTATTTGCTGTGTTTATACTTTATTAATATTAATTTTATATGTATTTTTATAAAAAATAGATTTTTCCAAAGATTATTTGGGTTGTTTCAATTTATTTAGCCTAGTTTCACATATATTGATATTTTCTTTATATAAATTATATAATTTAAAATGTATTTATTTATTTTTCTTATTTACATTATTTCTGAGATTATTTATGTATTTTATCAGGTTTTTTATGTATTTACAAAATAGAAAAGAGAATTTGAAAGGCCTTAAACTTTCTATCTTCCTATTGGCCTTTATAGTCCACCCTTTTACTTTTAACCTAACCTTTCACCAATTAACCCTAACCATTCCTCTTTTTTTTTTCTCCAGCCGACTTCCTCCTGTTATTCATGAATTTTCAAAGCTCCAAAACCCTAAAAATCATGGCCTCCATCTTGAAAAAAAAATTTAGGTAAATTCCTCTTTTCTTTCTACTTTTTCTCCTATTTCTATGCAAATTTGCCTTGCTTTCTCCCCTGATTGGAGCGGCTTTCCCCCTTGCTCCACAGCCACCAACCCCTTCCATCTCTTCCCGACCATCACCACCATCTAACCCTACAGCCATGACCACGGCCGAACAACCCTTGATGGTCAAACCCTTCCAAATGCAACCAAAAGCCTAGATCTATGCTTGTTTGGCCTTTTCTTGCCCATCCACTTCAACCACCACCCAAACCACCACCATAGCCACCACCACTCCTCTGACCTGACCATGGCACACCCTCTCCCACCTCTGTCTAGTCATGGTTCACCACAGGCCGAGCCCACTCGCCAAGGCCGAGCCCTTGTTTTGACTAAAAAAGCTACACTATGTTGCCTAGTCTCTTGATATTCTTATGTTGTAACTTCCTCCACATGTTCTAGCCTTTATGCCATGCATTTCTACGATCAAACCTGAGCCAAAGTCATGTCAAATCTGACCTAAATAAACCCCTAGGCTGTGAAAAAGAATAGAGAAAGCAAGGCAAAAGTCATTGCATTCATATCTTTTTTTTTATTCTTTTTATTTCAAAGTTATTTCATATCTAGTTGTATTGAATTTGTGTTTGTTTGGATATTTTGTTTTAGGTTGTAACACAAGTTCTAAGCTTAGATCTCTTCCCACTTGAGCCTACTGTTGTGTCATCATGCCTTTTGGAATCAGTTGTGTCATTGGTATTAAAATCTCCAGCCATAAAAGGTGAGTAAAACTCACACGACGTTTATACTTATGCAGTAGTGAAACGACAACAATTGAATGTGTAAAATTTTATGTGATGTTATAACTGACTGTGATTATTTATATACGATGTTAAACCTGTTAAATTTCATGTCATATCATCTGTTAATATATATATGTTGTTACTGTTCATTCATATCTGTTTATCACCATTGCAAGTTCCCTGTAGACTAGAATCACTATGGGTTGAAATGATACATACCCGAACGGACTTTAGAATAGAGAAAAATCGTTATGAGCTGAAATGATAGGCTTGAACGGTTTTTAAATTATTCATTTTAACTTGGGATTACGGGTTTGAAATGATAAAACCCGGATTTTTCTTTGTAAATTACGGGTTGAAATGATATATTACCCGTATCACTTTACCTAGCGTAGAAAATTATATACAGACCCGTTGTTAATATATGTTTTTCTAAACTTTTTAAAATTATTTTAGAAATGTAAATATTAAAATATTTTGATTTAAATCTAGTTAAAAAAAGGATTTTTGTAAAATATTATTGATTTTCTGGATAATTGTAAGTGAAATGAATTAATGAAAAGTTAGAAAATTTTGAACGTAAGTTATTTTGGAAAATTTGATTTAATTTTAATTGGAAATTAAATTGAATATGAAATTATGATAAATTTATGATAATTTGAATTTAAATGAATTAAAAGTGATTTTATATTATATTAATGATTTTTAACAAAGTTGAAATGTGAAATGAATGAATATTTTAAGTTGAAATTTTGAAATATAACTAAAATTGGAAATTTATGAAATTGACTTAAAAGTGAACTTTTAGTTAAGTAAATAAAAATAAAAATAAGTTATATTTGAGAATTTGAACTTAAGTGTTAAGTTGAAATTTAATGTAATGGATTTAAAATTGAACATTGCAATTTAATAAGTGAATTATTATTAAATCTTGATTTTTGAATGGAAATTTAACTTTATAAAATCATGAACTTGAGGAAAAATTAAATGATGTTATAAATGTGAAAATGTATTATTTTATAAGTTAAAAATGTTTTAAATAAAAATATAATTGGTTGAGAAATTATATTGAATATTTGAAGTTAATTGACTGTATTTTTGAAATGCTATTAATTACAATGTAAATGATATTACAACATTTGTAAATGCTGTAGTTGATGATAATGAACTAAAAAACTAAATTGAATTAAAAACTATTATAGCAATTTTGTAAGTTCTATAATTTTTGAATTTAACTAAGTTTATTTGGAATTTAAGTAAACCCTATTACAACATTTTAAAATGTTGTCTTTTGTTAAATTGCACTGTTTTGAATGTAACTTTCCGTAGCGTTTTCTAAATGCTGCAAAAAGTGGAATTTCACTGTTTTGATAAACGTAAGTGAATAAATGAACTTTGAAAGTTGAAAATTTTGAAAATTTAATAATTTAATTTTTAACATAATAACTTCATTTTTTTGATTAAAAATGATTTTTTTTGGGAACATAAACTGCTTTCAAATATGAATTGAAATGGTATTTTAAATTGAATAAAATGAATAATGATTTGAAATGTGGTTTCGAAAAGATATGATATTTTGATATACTAAAATGATTTGCAATGTGGTACTGAAAGATATGATATTTTGATATATTAAAATGATTTGAAACGAAGTTTTGAAAGATATGATATTTTGATATTAAATGATTTGAAAAATGAAGCTTTGAAAGGTTATGATATTTTGATGTATTAAAATGATTTGAAAGGAAGTTTTTAAAGGATATGATAATTTAAAATATTGAAATGGTTAGAAATGACTTGATATTTATTTTGATAAATATTTGAATTGAAAGATATGGTATGATGACATATTGAAATGGTTTGGAAATGATTTAATCTTTATTTTGATAAAGATTTGGGTTGAAATGACATTTTATTTTTGAAGTATAAAATATTGTTTTAAAGTTATAACTACGGGTTATAATAACGATTGGTTGTTAAAGAGACCGGGATCGGATATTGTCTTATAGCCGGCCAATACCGAAAACCACTTTAACAACTGTGTACGCGGTGGAGATTCCAGAATGAAGTAGGATGGTGGCGACGTTCTCGAGGTATATTACGTGGAACCAACTCCCGTGAGTTGGCATATATGACTAAAACAGGAGCTATACCGGGCTACACAAAGGGTCGCACCCTTTCATCGAGCATGCTCCATCGGAAACCATTCTATTACTGTTGTGATTCGATTCGGTGGCTCCACTTTTGATTCGGGGGTATTGTTCGAGGTGGGCGGAAGCTGCTGGCTTGCCGTCACCACCGGTCCGGAAGTGCAAACGGTGTATCCACCCTGGCATTGCCTGGCGTGTCGTGTCATCTCCTGATAGCGAGCCCACTACGATTTTGGTTTTAAAGATCCGACCGCGTTAAGGTTCACCATCTCCTTAATGCTATTTTCTATATTATTATACTTTACTGATTAGACACTACTATATATAGCGCAATATACTACATAGTAAATATTTTAACGGATCCTTAGAGGATGGGCGGTCCCAAGCATCTTCTAAGTTACTCGTACCTTTACTACAGTTCACTTGAGTTGGTTTACATTGTATAAGTATGTATGTCCTGACTCGAGTGTTTGTATTTTTATTTACGCTCGAGTCAGCCTGAGTTATTCACAGATTTGGATTTCCACTTTCTAGAAATTGGAATCGCTGGAGATTATCTACTTGTCAAGTTTATCTTTTGAAATCTTTTGTTCCTTTCAGCTCTTGTATTAGTTGACATCTATGAAGTGAGACTTCTTTTGTACTTTATTTCCTCTGTTGTATTTTATGTAACTCTGATATTTTTATATAGTAGCTTCATGAACTATCATCTCTTTTTACTTCCGCTGCATTATTATTACTCTGTGTCCGTGATCTGTGATTTTTATTTACTGTATATTCTGAGATTTGCTAAATTTTTAATTACAACGCGATATTTTGCGCGATTCAATTCCGGCATGAGTGTCTATATATACACTTATAATGGATGCGAATGGTTGAAAATATCAGGCTGTTACAGTTGGTATCAGAGCTTTGGTAGCTCTAGGCAAAACTCAGCATATGGAGTGAATGTATTTACAGAACCACTTACATTCGAGTTTGAATCTCTTCCTTTTTGACTCAATTCCTTTGAATTTTGGAACGTTCCCTACTATTTCAAAATCCATTCGTATCCTTCACTATTCATCTTCTTTTGACTCTGGAGTATTTCATAACTCCGCTTCGAATGATCTCTTTTGTGAGTCGACGGTCATGCCAATTTCAAATTGAATTGAAAAAGAAGGGAAACTCCTCTACAATTAGCATCGATTCACCAGAGATTTATATCTATCCTTGGTTTAGATGTTAATATCTTTTGTTATCCCAAACTCTAACTCTTGAGATCGAATGTAGATTTACCCTATAAAATCCACATCGATCTTATTCTTTAAGCCACGGTTGACCCAGTAAATGTTGCCCGTGATTTACTTAAGCTTATCCACCTCCCTATTTTGTTAATTTATCATCTTGTCTTTTGTTTCCCATCTATTCTTTCAAACATTTTGAATTGTATTTGTAAATCTATGTTTTGTTTTATATATTGTGTTGTTTGGGTTGTTGATGTTGATTTGGGTTTCCGATCGATTCGTCTGATCAACGCTATCGATAGGATTTCTAAAACACTTTGACAGAACAAACTGACACAATATTATTTTAAAATTTGGTTAATGAAATAAATTTTGATATATAAGTAAATTTATGGAACTTAATAAGCTGATTTAAATTGATTATTTGAAGTGATAATAGTTGATTTATCATTTATAGTTCTATAAATGAATTTTAAATAGTTGTTTATAAATTGATTTGGGAACTGAAATGAATTTAAAACAAGAAATTTGAGAATTTAATTTCCGATGGTTTCAAATCTTGTGTTTAAGTTTTAAAAGGATATATTATTTAAAGTATTTTCGAATAGAAATTTGTTTTTGAAAAAAATTTAAAGTTTAAAATTAGTGCTCTTCTCATTTGTCGCTGGGAAATAACTTCGGTGATGATCGCGACATCATCGACGTTCATTTTCGAGTTTTGAAGTGAAGAGACCGCCCTCTAGTCTTGCTACAGCTTTGTTTTGGGAAATTTAATTGATTTGAATTTCTAAAATATGACTTGATTTTAATATATATATATAGATATATGATTGAAATTTAATTTAACATATTATGTATATATTTTTACTTATCTTTAAATGGTTTGAATGTAATCGGAAATTTAGTTCTTAAATTTTATTTTAAAGAATAATTTCAATTATATAAAAAAAGGGAAAATCAAAAATTTGGATAAATAATTCAAACTTGAGATAATTGAATTGGAAAGTTTTATTTGTATAATACTCAATTTCATTCCAAGATAACTTACCTTAATTTTAGAAGTTAACAATGTAATTTGGATAATATACAATATAAAAAGATTTATAAATGAAATTTGAGTGGTTATAATAAATGTTATACACTTAAATTTTAATTATAAAATGATTAACAGAGGTAAATATAATAAAGGGTAATTGAATAACTTACAATAAAATAATGTCAAAAGAACTAAGAATAAAAGAAAGCAGTTATAATAAGTGTAAGTATGTTTAACAGAAGTGATAAATATATTGAGAGGAATAAATTTAATTTTAATTAGGAATAAAGAAGAATAAAATTTATTAAGTACATTGTGAGTGTAATAAACGATTATTTTTCAAACCCATGGTTTTAAAAATTGTTAATTTAAGACGATTGGATAATAAGATAATGAAATTTGGGATAGCTAAGATTTATTTAACTTGTGTAAAAGATTTATTCTCTATTTAAGTTGAAATTTCCATGCTTTCAAATTTATTTCCTTATTTTGTTTTTCAAACTATCTTTTGGTTGTCCTTATCATCCTCATCTTGCTATAGACTGGTATATGCATCTTTCTATGATCTTTCTGTTTAGAAATCTTTCTATAATCTTTGATAATCTGCATCTTGCGAAACTTACCTATAACAACAGTTATCAGGTATAATTTCAATCTCCTTGCCATCTTTCCTTAATCCTATTTCATTCTATCTTTTTTGCGTATTCCCGTACTTCATTCCTTTTCGGGGACGAAAAGTTTTGAGTGGGGAAGAGTGGAACAACCCTGTATTTTGTGATTATTTTTAATTGTATATTTTAATTATTTTAATTGAATTTTTATTTAAAAACTTATTTTTTTTTGAATGATTAATTTTGTTACTTTAAATATAAACTTTAGTTTTGATATGAATTATCATTCCAAAGCATGACTAAAAAGAATATTTTCCAAAAAGTGAATTTTCGTCAAAATAATCAAACTTTGACTTTTAATTTAAATTTTTAAAAGTTTGAAAATTTAAATTTTATCTTTTATTATGAAAGTACATAAAATTCTAAGAATACTGCTTTTTGTTTCGTTGAAAACGGATTTAAATTGCTAAAGTTATACTGTTTTCAATATTGTGTGTATATTGGGTTATTCAGCAATAGTCTTTATTTTAAATTTTATAAATGACATTTTATTTGATATATATTATTATAAATTGTATATTTATGTTATATTATGTATACTTTGACTTTTGGATACTTTTAAAATGATAATATACTGTATTTATTTCCTTTTTTTTTGGCCGTTTGCTTATTTTCTGCTATTTTCCTCATTAAAATTTTATTTAAATTTAATTTTTTTTGATATTTATTTTGTGAAGGTACTTTTATTCTATATTATTATTTATGTTTAAAAATATATTACAAGCTCATATGAATTTTATAAAATTTATTTCATGTAATTTTAAATTTTCTAGACTAGTTTACTATTTTTAGCTATTTTCCTTAATTTAACGTTATATGATTAATTAGTATTATATATATTTTTATATTTTGATATATTTTTGAAATTTTATCTGTTATTATTATAATTCCAGAAATTATCAAGTTATGTAAACAATTTAAGAAGTTTAAAAGGTTTTAAAAGCTTGAAACGTAAAGTCGTTTCAACGTTTCTTTTACCGTTTTTATTTTCTTTGCTACTTTCTTAATTTAATTATATATAATTAAAATTTATTTATTTATTTTATACATTCACTTTTATTTGCTGTATTTATACTTTATTCATATTAATTTTATATGTATTTTGATTCAAAATAGATTTTTCCAAAGATTATTTGGGTTGTTTCAATTTATTAGCCTAGTTTCACATATATTGATATTTTCTTTATATAAATTATATAATTTAAAATTTATTTATTAATTTTTCTCATTTACATTATTTATGAGATTATTTATCTATTTTATCAGGTTTTTATGAATTTACAAAATAGAAAAGAGAAATTTGAAAGGCCTTAAACTTTCTATCTTCCTATGGACCTTTATAGTCCACCCTTTTACTTTTAACCTAACCTTTCACCAATTAACCCTAACTATTCCTCATTTTTTTTCCCCAGCCGACTTCCTCCTGTTATTCACGAGTTTTCAAAGCTCCAAAATCCTAAAAATTATGGCCTCCATCTTGAAGAAAAATTTTTAGGTAAATTCCTCTTTTCTTTCTACTTTTTCTCCTATTTCTATGCAAATTTGCCTTGCTTTCTCCCCTGATTGGAGCGGCTTTCCCCCTTGCTCCACGGCCACCACCCCCTTCCATCTCTTCCCGACCATCACCACCATCTAACCCTACAGCCATGACCACGGCCGAACACCCTTGATGGTCAAACCCTTCCAAATGCAACCAAAAGCCTAGATCTATGCTTGTTTGGCCTTTTCTTGCCCATCCACTTCAACCACCACCCAAACCACCACCATAGCCACCACCACTCCTCTGACCTGACCACGGCACACTCTCTCCCACCTCTGTCCAGTCATGGTGTACCACAGGCCGAGCCCACTCCCCAAGGCCGAGCCCTTGTTTTGACTAAAAAAGCTACACTATGTTGCCTAGTCTCTTGATATTCTTATGTTGTAACTTCCTCCACATGTTCTAGCCTTTATGCCATGCATTTCTACGATCAAACCTGAGCCAAAGTCATGTCAAACCTGACCTAAATAAACCCCTAGGCCGTGCAAAATAATAGAGACAGCAATGCAAAAGTCATTGCATTTATATTTTTTTTATTCCTTTTTATTTCAAAGTTATTTCATATCTAGTTGTATTGAATTTGTGTTTGTTTGAATATTTTGTTTTGGGTTGTAACACAAGTTCTAAGCTTGGATCTCTTCCCACTTGAGCCTATTGTTGTGTCATCGTGCCTTCTGGAATCAGTTGTGTCATTGATATTAAAATCTCCAGCCATAAAAGGTGAGTAAAACTCACACGACGTTTATACTTATGCAGTTGTGAAACGACAACAATTGAATATGTAGAATTTTATGTGATATTATAACTGACTGTGATTATTTATATACGATGTTAAACCTGTTAAATTTCATGTCATATCATCTATTATTATATATATGTTGTTACTGTTCATTCATATCTGTTTATCACCATTGTAAGTTCCCTGTAGACTAGAATCACTATGGGTTGAAATGATACATACCCGAACGGACTTTAGAATAGGAAAAAATCGTTATGAGCTGAAATGATAGGCTTGAACGGTTTTTAAATTATTCATTTTGACTTGGGATTGCGGGTTTGAAATGATAAAACCTGGATTTTTCTTTGTAAATTACGGGTTGAAATGATACATTACCCGTATCACTTTACCTAGCGTAGAAAATTATATACAGACCCGTTGTTAATATATGTTTTTCTAAAAAATTTAAAATTATTTAGAAATGTAAATATTAAAATATTTTGATTTAAATCTAGTTAAAAAAAGGATTTTTGTAAAATATTATTGATTTTCTTGATAATTGTAAGTGAAATGAATTAATGAAAAGTTAGAAAATTTTGAACGTAAGTTATTTTGAAAAATTTGATTTAATTTTAATTGCAAATTAAATTGAATATGAAATTATGATAAATTTATGACAATTTGAATATAAATGAATTAAAAGTGATTTTATATTATATTAATGATTTTTAACAAAGTTGAAATGTGAAATGAATGAATATTTTAAGTTGAAATTTTGAAATATAACTAAAATTGGAAATTTATGAAATTGACTTAAAAGTGAACTTTTAGTTAAGTAAATAAAAATAAAATTAAGTTATATTTGAGAATTTGAACTTAAGTGTTAAGTTGAAATTTAATGTAATGGATTTAAAATCGAACACTGCAATTTAATAAGTGAATTATTATTAAATCTTGATTTTTGAATGGAAATTTAACTTTATAAAATCTTAAACTTGAGAAAAATTAAATGATGTTATAAATGTGAAAATGTATGATTTTATAAGTTAAAAATGTTTTAAATAAAAATATAATTGGTTGAGAAATTATATTGAATATTTGAAGTTAATTGACTGTATTTTTGAAATGCTATTAATTACAATGTAAATGATATTACAGCATTTGTAAGTGCTGTAGTTGATGATAATGAACTAAAAAGCTAAATTGAATTAAAAACTATTATAGCAATTTTGTAAGTTCTATAATTTTTGAATTTAAATAAGTTTATTTGGAATTTAAGTAAACCCTATTACAACATTTTAAAATGTTGTCTTTTGTTAAATTGCACTGTTTTGAATGTAACTTTCCGTAGCGTTTTCTAAATGCTGCAAAAAGTGGAATTTCACTGTTTTGATAAACGTAAGTGAATAAATGAACTTTGAAAGTTGAAAATTTTGAAAATTTAATAATTTAATTTTTAACATAATAACTTCATTTTTTTGATTAAAAATGATTTTTTTGGGAATATAAACTGTTTTCAAATATTAATTGATATGGTATTTTAAATTGAATAAAATGAATAATGATTTGAAATGTGGTTTCGAAAAGATATGATATTTTGATATACTAAAATGATTTGAAATGTGGTACTGAAAGATATGATATTTTGATATATTAAAATGATTTGAAACGAAGTTTTGAAAGATATGATATTTTGATATTAAATGATTTGAAAAATGAAGCTTTGAAAGGTTATGATATTTTGATGTATTAAAATGATTTGAAAGGAAGTTTTTAAAGGATATGATAATTTAAAATATTGAAATGGTTAGAAATGACTTGATATTTATTTTGATAAATATTTGAATTGAAAGATATGGTATGATGATATATTGAAATGGTTTGGAAATGATTTAATCTTTATTTTAAAGATTTGGGTTGAAATGACATTTTATTTTTGAAGTATAAAATATTGTTTTAAAGTTATAAATACGGGTTATAATAACGGTTGGTTGTTAAAGAGACCGGGATCGGATATTGTCTTATAGCCGGCCAATACCGAAAACCACTTTAACAACTGTGTACGCGGTGGAGATTCCAGAATGAAGTAGGATGGTGGCGACGTTCTCGAGGTATATTACATGGACCCAACTCCCGTGAGTTGGCATATATGACTAAAACAGGAGCTATACCGGGCTACACAAAGGGTCACACCCTTTCATCGAGCATGCTCCATCGGAAACCATTCTATTACTGTTGTGATTCGATTCGATGGCGCCACTTTTGATTCGGGGGTATTGTTCGAGGTGGGCGGAAGCTGCTGGCTTGCCGTCACCACCGGTCCGGGAGTGCAAACGGTGTATCCACCCTGCCATTGCCTCGCATGCCGTGTCATCTCCTTATAGCGAGCCCACTACGATTTTGGTTTTAAAGATCCGACCGCGTTAAGGTTCACCATCCCCTTAACGCTATTTTCTATATGATTATACTTTACTGATTAGATACTACTATATATAGCGCAGTATACTATATAGTAAATAGTTTAACGGATCCTTAGAGGATGGGCGGTTCCAAGCATCTTCTAAGTTACTCGTACCTTTACTACAGTTCACTTGAGTTGGTTTACATTGTATAAGTATGTATGTCCTGACTCGAGTGTTTGTATTTTTATTTACGCTCGAGTCAGCCTGAGTTATTCACAGATTTGGATTTCCACTTTCTGGAGATTGGAATCGCTGGAGATTATCTACTTGTCAAGTTTATCTTTTGAAATCTGTTGTTCTTTTCAGCTCTTGTATTAGTTGACATCTATGAAGTGAGACTTCTTTTGTACTTTATTTCCTCTGTTGTATTTTATGTAACTCTGATATTTTTATATAGTAGCTTCATGAACTACTATCTCTTTTTACTTCCGCTGCATTATTATTACTCTGTGTCTGTGATCTGTGATTTTTATTTACTGTATATTATGAGATTTGCCCAATTTTTAATTACAACACGGTATTTTGAGCAATTCAATTCCGGCATGAGTGTCTATCTATACACTTATAATGGATGCGAATGGTTGAAAATATCGAGCTGTTACAGGAGGTCTTTCAAAACAAGATATAATACGACTAAATAGTTGTAATGCAGTTATTAGATACCACGGGAGTTCTTGGTATGTATGTCGAGGAGGACATGATACTACATTGACGATGGATCCTGACGAGGTGTAGAGTGATAAATACTAGCGGAGAAAGTATCTTGGTCCAAAGAAGGACTATGGTACCTACACACATGTGCATGCACGCACACATACACACATACGTATGTAGTTATTGTATACTGTAACATCCCGCTATTTTGGACCATTCAAATCGACAATAAATCCACACCTGTCGAACTTGAATAATTCAAAACAACAGATTGTTACTAAAATTTTGGGGTAAATAAAATCAATCACAGAATCACAGACACGAAATATCAGAATAACTCGCAGCGGAATAAAATAAACATTGTAGTTCGTGAAGCTGCTAGATACAAAGTCTCAAAACAAATACAAAATGCCAAAGTCTGAAAATAAGTACAACAGGAAATCCAAGTACATAAGTCCACTAATACATAGACAAAGCTGAATGGAAATAACCGAAAAAGAAATAACAGATAGATAGCTAAATCTCCAGCAGATCTCTAGCTCCACAAGATGAATCCAAAGTTGAGGTTCTCAGGCTGAACCGAGAGTAAAACAAAACACAAAACACTCGAGTCAGGATATACATACTTATAAAATGTAAATCAACTCAAGTGAATTGCAACAGAAATGCATCAGTAACTTAAATGATGGTTGGGATTGCCCATCCTTTAAGGATCCATTAAACTATCTACTATGTAGTACAATACGCTACTATAATAATGTCTAAAGTAAAGCAAACAATTAAAACAACATTAAGGCATTACCCGTATCCCCTTAGCACATTTTATAGGGCTAATAGTCTATACAGTATCGTAATACCTCCTGATCAAGAGGCTACTGGAACTATACATTTTTTTTATATGTTTACCAAATAAGAAAATAAAATAAGTGAAAATCAAAACAAATGAAAACTAAAAAAGTAAAATTGAAAACTAAAACAAGTAAAACAAGTGAAAAATGAAAATTAAACTAAACAAGATAATAAAAACAAATAAAAAAACAAAACCAAACCCACACACTTTTACCCATGCAAACAAAAATTGCTCTTAAACTACAACTTCTTCTCTATTAACAAAAATTTAAAACGTGAA
The DNA here is from genome assembly GCA_030765085.1 of Allium cepa. NCBI lineage: Eukaryota > Viridiplantae > Streptophyta > Magnoliopsida > Asparagales > Amaryllidaceae > Allium > Allium cepa. The sequence continues at coordinate 104,115,515 of CM060940.1, forward strand.
TATGAATATAATTAAACTTTGAATTACTCTCTTAAATTTTTTTTTTGGGTATTTGGTCTATATTTTGTTGCGGGTTTGTCATATGGTTCATGCGATTGGATTTCAAAGGTTGGCGATGTTTGAGACGATTGCGGGGTGAGGTGTTCGATTAGGGGATGGAGTGGTCGAGAAGGTTGTTGCGAGTCCACGATACGGTGGTGGTATTTTGGCAATTGATCGGCGATTGATTTGCTGGAAATTGGGTTGATGGTCGATGACAAGAAGACTTGGTTTGGTCTCAGTTTGGGTGGTTTCGGGTTACTGGATTGCTGTTGTTTGGAAGCATGATGGTTTGAGTAGGTGGCACGCATGGAATCGCTTGTATGTATTGCTCTTGTGTGATAGTGAGGAAGATGAAGTGTTATATGTATTGGCAAGGTGTTTTTGATAGAAGTTGTTGAAATAGTAGAAATGTGGTATAGGAAAATGGCAAATGGAGACGGTTCGGGCAAATGGAGATGGCAAATGTATGCTTGGGGGAGTTCAATTTTTTTGGATGTGTAGTGTATGTAAGGCAATTGAGTATGAAGGTTGTGTATGCAGATTTGAGATGAGATGATGGTTTGAAGTAATGTATTTTGCAGGCATGGTGCTATATGAAGCAGTTCAAGTGGGCAATTGTATGGTCAGGTAGAAGTAGGTTGTGACAGGGGGGAGTTGTTGGTCTTTGATTGCAATGTAGGCTGAAGTAATGCAGGATGAACTTGATAATGATGGTTTACGTAGTTTGTTGACTGGGTTAAGCATAGAGGTATGGGGAGGCTGATGAGTGATTTGTGTGTCAGTTGCAGGTGGTTGGATAGGCAAGGTGGTCGTAAGTGAACTTTAGCAACAGTGGGATGTTGAAGTATAGAAGTAGGATGTTGATGTTTTTGTGAATAGCAGGTTGATAGGGGAATATGGAATAATGAAGTAGCAGATGTGTTGTTGTTCTATGAAGTATGCAGTGGAACAATAGCGTTGAGGCAAAGGCTGCAGTAGTTAGACGGTGGGGAAAAGGCAGAAACATGTATATGGTATTGACAGGGGTGTAAAATTGTATATGTTGTGATAGAGGGTATAGAGCAGGGAGGTGAAGTAAATAAAGAGGAGGATAGAAGCAGTTATGTAACTATTTTGTCTGGTTAGAGAAGTATTGACAGTTGGAAGTGTAGTTGTTTTGTGACTGTCGGGGGATATTGCTGTTAAGGGTGTGATAGTGGTTAGCAGCAGCATGCAAGTGATGATGGCTCTGAGTTGATTGTTGGCTGCTATAACAGGGATGTAACAGGATGGTGTGACTGTGTGCAAGTAGTTTTTGTTTGTATTATGGTATGCAGGTGGTAACAGAAGAAGTGGCAGTTTCAGGCAGTGAAAGCGGTGATGTACTGCAGTGTATTGATTAAGGCAGCAAGGCAAGGCAAGGTTGGAGGGTGATATGTTGTGATCAGTGTGGAAGGTGAAGTTGAAGAAGTGGTGGTAGCAGATGTTGAAATGGCAATTGTGGTTAGATGACATGATGATATTTGCAGTGGGGTATGGGAAGAGATGGTTGAACTTTGTAGTGATTATAACAACTAAAATAATTGCTGGTGGTTGTGCTTGGAGATTAGTGGTGCTTCTGATTTTAGATGGTGGTGCACGGTATGGCACAGTTGTGATAGGGAGGGTGGTCTAGAGGTTGATGTCAGTAGGGTGGATGATAGTAGATTGTTGAATGGAGAGGGTGGAGGAAGACAGACAATGTAGTAATGTTGTTCGGGCAAACAGTAGTATATGAAGTAGGCTATGTACAGGAAGGACAGAGGTGGTTTGGATGTTTGAAGGGTTCTAAGTCTATATATGTATGGGTGTAAGTTGACAGGGCTGATGTTGGTGTGAGGAGGTTGTTAGCAAGGAGGTTTGCTGTGTATGTGTATGTTGAGTATGTAGTGTGATGAAGTTGATGAATGAAGTAGTTGATAATGAAGCAATGTAGTAGACTGTTTTGGTCAGGAAATGTAATGTTGGTCAAGGATTTTATGATGGCTTGTATTTTGGGTATGGCCGGAGGTAGGTATCGGAAAGGCAGTGGTTGGGGAAACGGTACGATGCAGGTGGAATAAGCAATTGTAGAAGTGGGTAGGGGTATGTGCACAGTTCAGAGAGAAGGTCTGCACAGTGCTGTGCACAGTAAAAAGAGGAATGACGATGTATGTGCAACGGAAAATGTGAATGACAATGTAAAATGTAAAATGTGAAAAGCAATGGAATAATTTTTTCCTTTTCAAATGGAATTGTGTAATTAATTTTTTTATAATAGAAATGGAAATAGAAGAACAACAACAAGCAAACAAATCAAAATGAAAGCGAAATTCACAAAACAAACACACAACAAATACTTTTTTAAATGCAAATTAACACATAAAACAAACACACAATAAAATCAAACAACAAATAATTTGAAAAATAGGAAATTAAAATCAAATAAAATTCTCCGAAAATGGCGCTAAAAACTTGTTTGACTGGTTAATTTCCTATCGGATTAGAAAATAGCCGATAAAATTTAAATTAAAAATAACCGCAAGTGCACAGCGTATAATGTTAGTACGTGACCAGTACGGGTCGATCCAGAGGGAATTGTTTAGATTTTAAATTTTTTATTCAATCAAATTAAACCAAAAATTGAAAGTGTTGCTAACTACAAAAAATTGCAAAAACTGCCTACTACAAAAGTGAATGAAAACTCTGAGATGAAAAGAAAGTTTTGGGATAAATCCACTCTCATGATCACATAAATCAACACAACATGAAATTATGATGTCTCTTTTTTGGTCATTAGTAAATTTAATTGACGTGTTTATCATAAGTATGGAATATTTATGCTATTAATTAGCCGAATGTAAACCATCAAACTATAACACACCCATTAAATCATTTCTTAACTCTCATGAAATTGACAACGAACTTGAAAATAAAACATATTCTAAGCATGATCTATTAACTATTGATTAGAAATATATACCATTAAATTTTGATTTTTCATTCACTTCATTACCATAATCATATGTAGATGAAGAGTTAATTTGTGTTTGTTTAAGTATAGCCTATTTGATGTCAACAACATACGCTATCAGCTTCAAAGCTAAAACAACAAAGTTTAACCTATTCCAACATTTCCTTTAAGCACAAAAATAGATCAAAAATTACCAAAATATTGAATCTACACGATTAAGAGAGCTTTATTACCCCTAAATTGAAGTAGTTTAGCCTCTCACATTTGTTATCATTTCGACAAATGTAGCATTCAACATGAAATAAAAACAAGAGGAAAATAGAAGCTAAGTAAAAGAAGAGCTAATTAAAGTAAAATAAAACTAATCTACTTCCATAAACAAAAAGATCTACACTACTAACATGAAAGAAAAAGACATGTAAATAAAAAAGAGCATGAACAACACCATAAAAAAAAGGCTAAGTAGCCATTAAAAAGATAAAGAGAGCTTGTAATTTATTTTTGAGCTAAAACTAAACTATCTAAAGAGGAGGCTCAAAGGATACTAAGAGATTAATTACATGAACATACGAAGTATTTATACATGTTTTGAAACCCTAATTATATTTTTGGTAATTACCAAAATTGCCCTTAAGGAAGTGTGGCCACCAGGTTATCATTGGCATGAAATAATCCTCCATTTAAATGTGCAATAAACTTTAGTGACCATTTAGCATGTGCATTAGCTTCTAACTAAAGATCAAGGTAAGTGGGTAGGTGGTGGTCCTTCATGATACATGAGTTTGAATTATTTTCATCTTCATTCCATTGTTTCCTCTTATGCATGCATATTTCCATGAAGCCTCTTGTAATTTCCAACTAATTTTCCTACAGATGAAAAATGTGGAAATAAATATTCTCAAATTAATATGTGCACAAAAATGACCATTTTACCCCTATATGAAGATAAATAAATAATAATTTCAAAATAATTTGAACTTTGGTTCAAACAGGTCAAAATAGTCTATATGCTCAATTATTCAATCAAATTAGATTAAATATGGAATTAAAAATATGCACATTTACGTGCACATCACCTGCTCATCTCCGAAAGCTTTATTCGTCAACCTACTAAAACCCGTGAAACCTCAATCCTCAGCCAACTCAAATTAATTTTGAGCACCCGAGAGTTTAAGGAGAAAATCATAAACTACGAGTCAGACATAAAGCGTGGTGTGAATAATACTATATGTCTCGGATATACGATATTAAGTGAGACCATGTCATTTAGCGGAACGGGTTTCCCCTCACTAATATCCTTTTAAAACATAACTTTTGCAAATCATAATCCTGCAACTAAAACTGGTTAAAACTATAAAGCATTTTATGTAAACTTACATATCAGATAACAAATGGACTATCTGTCTAAACGAACACTATAGTTTTGTTTGGTTAACTACTAACCTTTTGTTGACTCGGTCCTACAAGACAACATAAAAAATATTCTAACATATGTAAGACGCACCTCTTCTGGATCCGCAGTCCTTAACTATCTGTTAAATACTTCTCTTTTGGACAGTCTGTCCCTAACTCAACATCTCCCAGGTCACCTGATCCTAATGGTTTTGCGGGCTCACCAATAACCTATTTGTATACAAACATAAATTCCATTTTGTGTGTAACCATGATTTTAGTCTTACCTGTGACAAAGCCCGACACACTGGAATTTTAGACTAAATTAGCTGGGGCTAATAACTAATGTATATGGTGCGACCCGATAACAGTCCTATATGGTATTCTAATATTCGAGTCATTTTACTTAGGGAAACCTTCATAAAATTTTCCGTGGAACCTTTTCAATCTGATTAAAAACCTTTAAATCTAACTCGCACAAGGAATATATATATATATATATATATATATATATATATATATATATATATATATTCTATGCTTTACTCAAATCACCTTTCCATGTTATATATACTTTACCCAAATCTTAGTTGATGAAAACGTATAAATCTTTGAAAGTACCCTTTTGAATCTATTGAAAGCATTCCTTTCAAAACCAAGTAAAACTCTTCATTCAACCTAGGCCGAGAGGCCAAAACCTTCCTTTCGAAACCATTTATAGAAACCTTTCGAAACCATTGAAAAACCTTCCTTTCGAAAGCTTTAAAACCTTAGACATCTTTCTTTTAAAACACTTTAATACTTCCATTCGAAAATATTAGAAAAAACTTTCCTTTGAGACCTTTCGAAACCATTGGAAAACCTTTCTTCAAAGCCTTTTGAAATCATAGGAGAACCACCCCTTCGAAACCTTCCTTGAAAACCCTTTCAAAAGCAATAAAATATTAAACCTTTTGGAAGTCTTTGGGTTTAATTAAAACATGAAGAAACCCTTCAAAACCATTCAATATTTACCCCTTCGGAACTTTTGAAAATCGTTTCGGTCGAAACTCTTTGGACTATGCCTTCAAGTAGAGCAAAAGGATCTGAAACTCATTAAAGTCGAAAGCATTCCTTTAGAAAGCTATTTTTAACTAAAGAAGTGATGGTATCAAAATCAACCTTTCAACATCATTGCAGAAGTGACCAAGTTTTTAAAACTAAGTATACCTTCCGAAATCATTGACTTCGGAAGGTAAGAAAAGCGACAGCTAGGGGTTTCGACCCCTTTGAAAAAATTGGTTAAACCAAAATAGCGTAACCCGTTCGAAACCATTTCTTTAAAACAATTTGACCTAGTCGAAATCTAACCAAGTCGAAAGCAAAGCAGGCGCAACTTCATTTTAAAACAAAGGCATGCTTCAACCCTGTCGGAACCCTAGATTTTGACCCTATACCTTCCGCCTTTATCCAATTCGCTACATACCAAGTATATTGATACCATGCGCTTTGGTTTCGAAAGCAATGATGGAAAAATGTCTAGGCCAGAACCCCTGGTATCGAAAGTGGCAAAACAGGCTAAAAAGGTAAATTTTGTCTTTAACTTAAAAGAGAAATACTTTTTGACTAACCTGCTATGTTTGTCTAAATTTTATTCATTGCTAATTTTTCTTTTCAAAAAGCACAGCCATAATTTTAGAAATAACGATTAAATTTATTTTATAAAATACCCCTTGTCCTTTTATAAATATATAAAACATTTAAGTCTCATACCTTAAATAATTTTATATATTCATCAAAACACATAGGAAAATTCTACAAAAATCCATAAAATCATTTCAATATGTTTTCTAATAAATTTTAGACCCAAATAAATAATTATTTAGCCATAAATAGTTTATAAACCAAATAATCATTTTCTGCACTAGAAAATTTATATAAAAGCCACAATAATTCATAAAATTATAAAATTGAAACCCTTATGTGAAACGACCCGACTTTCTCACCACAAAAAATCGCATCATTTTTAAGAAAGAAAAGGATAGAAAAAAGAAAAGACGGAGAAGAAGAAAGAACAACATCAGAATCTAAACAACGGAACGAATAAATTATATTAATCACATAATACATTACATAGTATCATATACATCAGAGATACACAGCTAAAACAACACATACTAGACAGTTATAAACATCTGTCTAGTTATACAACTCAATACACTCAAAGACAACCACTCAGAGAACACACACAGCGGAAAACTATACATATCTACATGCAGAAGCCTCTTGCTCCAATGCTCCTTCAGAATTCGTCATGCCAACCTGAATTCCCCTGGCTGCTCGTAAAAATTTGAGTACCCAAGAGTTTAAGAAAAACAGAATAAACTCCGGGTCAGACATGGGTCTGGTGTGAGTAAACGGTTAAAGTTGCTTAACTTTAAAAACCTTTTGAAAGAAAAGGTATAACGTAAGACTTCCCACACATAAACATGGAAAAGTGTTTACCTTACACTAACCAAAATATTTGATAGGAAATTCAGCGATATTATAATAGGTCTAGGGTTTTCAAATAAATAAGAAATAGCCGAAATTGTTACATTATTAAATTCCAGCTAGTAGCCACAAAAGTGGGTAATACAATCAAATTCGATGGCACTTATTGGATTTTGGATTCCATACAATGGCATGGCTACCGGGGTACCGCCCGTCACAGTACGTGGCCTAGATCACCGATCCGAGGAGTACGCCCGCTCCCCTGCAACACAAAGCTGGAACCATTCCTTACTGAATAGTTTCGAATAAGAAAACCCTAACGGATGTAGCTATTCAACTGCCCACACAGCCGAAATAAAGGGACCTCTAGACAGGGGTAAATCTTACTCTCAAGTGGGGGCTACCCACGAAGCCTTGCCGCACCTTCCATGTTTTAGCCATTCCCGGTTGATGAGGCTTGAGGCTACGATTACCTTAAGTGAACACATCACTTAGAATGCTCATCGTCCACCTGACGATGTTCTGAAAGCATTCAATCCATACAAGTTCATTCCGAGTTCGAACGAAACCGAAGGCATTATCTCGTCACACTCATTTTGGAATCACCCTCAGAGTTAACACAATAATCCTTGCACTCTGAATCTTTATCTTCACTTGAGATTCACGACCTATCGTTAATTTGGATCGATGTGGTTTTCGGATGTCCAAATATGGAAACCCGATCCCGGTCTCATCGAAATCCAAAACGTATCTTTTAGGTCCAAGTTGTTTAAAGTTAAACAATTAAATTTAACTATCTATACACACACAGATAGATAATTCACAAGTCACAACTGATAATCACATTATCAAAATAAACAGATGATCCATAACTAAATAGGGAATCCATATCATCATCACATTAGATAATCTATATTACCATCACAATGCAACCAAGCATTCATACCACACAACATTACTTATCTCATTTCTGAGATTACATCCATTCAAGACAATCAATGTCACCCATTCATACATAAGTAATGATTTACTTAATCACAACATAATTAATTTAAAATGAATTAAATTAACTATCTCTATTTCTAATTAATTTAAAGTAAATTAAATTAAATTACTTCATCTCTTAATTAATTTACAATTAATTAAATTAATTACCTTCCTTACGACAAATTGTGCTTACATAAACATTAATTAAACCAATAAATTAATAATTATCTTAATTAATCAACCTTGATTAATTAACTCTTAATCAAGTAATAAATCCTTAATCATTCTCATTAATCATATCAATTAATGAACCTTAATTAATTACTTCCATTAATTAATTAACTATAATTAATTACATTATTCCTTAATTAATTACATTAATTAATCATGCTTAAATTAATTACTTTCAATTAATTAACTTCAATAAACAAATACAGTAATTAATTATTCTTAATTAATTCTTAATTACTTTTAATTATTTTTAAGAAACCTTTGATTTATTAAACCAAGTAATAAACCCTTAATTTCTTTACCAAGTAATTATCCATTTAAAATTATTTTCCAATAAATAATTTCACTTATCCCAACTACCTCCTGTAATTTATTCATCAATTACTTATCTTAAGTAATTAGCCTTATCAAAACTTATTAAGTAAACATACTTAATCATTTATCAAGTGACTTCCTTTAATTAATTAACAAATTAATTATCTTACTTGATCACACTCATCTCATAAATCAAAATCGAGTATTTCATTCCTTAATTACTCTTTAACCAAATTAATCTTCAATTAACAGATTAATTATCTTAAATTATTAATTAATAAACCTTAATTATTAATCAATCCTTTAATTACAAAGTAATCAATCACTAATTACTTTTATAATTAATTAATTAACCTTAATTAACCAATTAATTACCTCTTAATCATTAATTAATAAAACTTAATTATTAATTAACAACCTTAATTACAAATTAATTAACCCATAAATATAATTAATTAATCCTTAATTAAAATTAATTAATCTTTAATAATAGTTAATTAATTCTTAATTAACTTGCATTATAGATTAATAATTCTTTTAATTATTAATTAAGAAAAACTCAATTAAAACCTAATTACTAGTTTAATCACTTTATTTAATTAATAATTAAAATTTAATTAGTCATTAGTCATTAATTAAATCATCATAGTTATTAGTTTATTAAATTAATAATCATACTTAATTAATTACTTAATTAACCCTTTTAAAATAATTAATTTAATTAAATAAACTTAAAATTTCTTAATTAACTAATTAATTATTATTCACTTTATTATTATTTAAGATAAAACATTATCTTAAATTATCCTTGAAAAACTTTACTTTACATAAGTCATTAATTAGTTTAAAATATAAAGTAATCATTAATTACTTTCTTTTAATTATTAATTATCTAAATTAAAAACATTTACTTATAATCTCCTTTTTATATTTCAAATAAGTTTGAAAAAAATAACAACTTAAAACATTTAATATCATTCATACAAATTCATTTGTAAAATTAAATCAATATAAAGAAATAAGTTTTCAAGAATTTAATTTAGCTTAAATTATTTAAAGTTTAAAACTTACTTTATTTTGAATAAAAAAATCTGGTTGAACATTCCACTTGAGTTCAACCCATATGTACATGAATCCAAGAAACAAAGTACAACTTCTTTTCTTTCTTTCTTTTTTTGAAAACAATTTGACTTTAAAAATTTTAAAAACCGATTTGTTAAGACTTAAGAAAAACTGTTAAACACAACAGTTTAACCAGCATGCAAAAACACAGGAACCACTCGAGACACAACCCAAAATACACGAGTTCCTCCACGAGTCATCCTCCATATGTCCCGAGTCCCACTTCGAGAAAAACAAGCAACCCAAACGAAACACACCCCTCTGACATCAACCAACTCGTGCACCTGCACTAGTGCCGGAACCACCTCTGGTCATCGTCGAACCTACCAACACATCACTCAACAACTCTACAAGCATCCACGATCAACCAAACATTGATTCTTGCCTCGATTCAAAATCGAGTACCCATGGTTGTACAGAAACCCAAATACCATCATCAGCAAATCCTAAAATCCTACGCCTCCGATCAAAGATAACCGCCACGATCACGGCTAGAGCTTGCCGACACACCACGCTTCCACTTCCCAGAAATTCATATAACTCGATGCAAAAATGAAGATGCAGTAGCCAATATTCCCAAGTTTAACAGAACTAGGTTTAAAATCAAAATCAAGCAATTACAACCTTCACAGAGATTTACAAATTCTTCAATAATTTTTCCCACACTTTCCGATCCTACTTCAACCTCCACCAAGAACCCCGAGCAATCGAGATGCAAGGATCATCAGATTTAGACCAAAACCCAAATTTCAGAAAACCCCCAAATACTCACTTAATACAACTTTAAAAATTGTGAATTTCTTTCCAAAATTCATAATTCCCAGTGATACTTTAGTTTATATAATTATTTTAACCAAATTAAACACTTGGTTTCAAACATTGATGTTAATTTATTACTGCATTTTTTATTTCCAGATAAATTTCAAAAATCAAAGACTCTGTTCTATCTTTAGCTCTTAATTTATACCTAAACTATCTTATTTTGTTTAAATCTAAGAATTAACAATATTTTTTAATAAAATAACTTGAAGTTCTAACTGTTTCTTAGATTTTTTAGTCAAGTGAAACAGAGAAGAAAATATAACATGCACAAATTCAAAGCCATACAACCTACTGCAGATTTGTCTACACAGATACAAACTTATATATATATATATATATATTCTCATCACTAAATTATATGCAACAGATAATTGCTACTTAAATTTTGTAAAATGTTTACTCACCACATCAAAGAGATGTAGAGGTTTGATATCGAAATGGAACTTGCAAGACATTTTAAACCTGAAGCTTTAGAAAAAGAATTGCCTCATCCTTCTAAGTTGCTTTTCAGATTTGCATTTTGAAAAACTTGCAAACACTTGAGCTTGAAGCTTTTAAAACTGGAGTTCTTGCAAGCATTTGAAAATTGATGCAGACATATGAAAATGCAGAACTGGATTGATAACTTCCATTGTTTTTGAAACATATTGCAGATTTTGATTGCACTTGCATTTGTTTTCAGGTTTTGGGTAAATAGAGATTGATTTTGTTTTGAGAACAAATTGCAGGCATGCAGTTTTAAAGGATGATTGCAGATAAAAAAATAAATCTTGCAGATTGATGTTGAGAAAGTTTCAGGTTTTATTTTGAGCATTTGTTTGAGGAGGATTTTCATATTTAAGTTTGAGGATTGTTTGAATTGAGGAGCTTCAGATTTTAATTTGAGGATTGGTTGAAGATTTGTTGATTTTGGAATGAGTGAAAGTTGCTTTGATAGTTCTAGTTTCTTTTAGGAATGAACAAAAAGTTTAAAGTAAAAGAAAATGGAGGAAGATGGTGTTTAAATAGGTAAGTATTCAGATTTATTAAATTAAAATGAAATTAGAAAAATAACGGACACTTGTCTTAAGCTTAATTTAAATGTTTAACACTTGTTGTTTAAATGATTCCTAACTTAACACTTGTCAAATTGAGTTTATTTGAATTCTAAAAGAAATTTAAAGGCCCATTTAAATTAATTTCCTAATTACTAATATGTTTTTCTTAATTTAAAAATACTTTTCTAATTAAATTCCTAATTAACAAACATTTATATATTTATAAATGTTTCTAAATTTATACAAATACAATCTTTGAAAAGAAAAGAAAATAAAATCAATTATAATTTAAATAAAATTATACAAATATTGCAAACTCATTTTAAAAATGCTATTTCAAAAGCCTTGTATTTATTCTTATTAAATAAATACAATCCCAAATTTCTATAAATAAATTTCTATAAAAAGAAAAATAAACAAATCTTATTTTGATTAAAAATATTATCTATATATTATAAAACCAAACTATATTATTATTTTATTTTAAGATGTATGTATATCCTTTGAATTCTAATTTATATTCAATTCAAAGTCAAATTTAAAAATCCAAATCTAAAATCAATTTAAATAAACACAAATATCTATTTTTAAATAAGCTCATTTTTATTTACAAATAATCTATCCTATTTTAAAATTAATTCAAAATACACAGATATAAATGTATTTAAACACACTTATTAATTATGAAAACAATAAATCTATTTAGAGTTTATTTACACATTAAAATAATTGATCTTATTTTAAAACCAATTCATAACCAAAATTAAGACATTATATTATTACTACTTGGTTATTTATTTTTGAAAATAACAATTTTATTAGTTTCAAATAATTTAAATAAGAGATTATCAACATTTTAAACTCCTTGAAATTCTGGGATATTACAATTTGGATGTCATTTAATAGGTTTTTATTATCAAAGCATATCATAAAATCAATATGAATAAGCATAAATCATCAACAAGCATATATACACATTTAATCATTTAAAAACATGGCATAAACTTGCAAAACACTTCAGATTTAACTTAAAACCAAAAAATTGAGAGAATGAGATGTAGTCATTATTCACCTTAGCTTGAGATTAAGGATTTGAGATTTGAATAGCTTTTGATTTGATTAATCTTCTTCCTTAGCCTTTTCTTCCTCTTGTTCTCTAAAATGGTGGATGGCCTCTATGTTTTTAATTTGAAAATGAGAATGAATAAGAGAATACACGACTAAAGGGTTTAAGGTTTAGGGTGTAAGGATTTACCTTGTTCCCATTTTTCCCCTGCCTACTTCCTAACCCTTTATCTATTTTATTTCAAGCTATCGCATTTTGATTTACTCATTAACATGGCACGAATACCCCTATTAATCACAAACTCAATCCATTAATCACTTTACATTATTTTATTTTATGTATCTATTTAAATATCCTAAATAATATTACTAAAAATACGAGGTGTTACAATCTCCCCTCCTTAAAGAATTTCATCCTTGAAATTACGATAAGGTACATAACAAAACAATCAAAGGTAAAACATACTATTAAACAAATTAGGATAAGCATTTCTAATCCTACTCTCAGTCTCCCAAGTAGAGTCCTTATCATCATCACACAACTGGGCCTTCACTAATCTGACTATCTTGTTCTTAAACTTTTTCTCATCTCTCGCGACTATCCGGATAAGCTTCCTAACTATAGTCATGTTTAGTTCCACTAGTAAATCTTCTAACGCAGTCGGTGCTATAGCAGTGTCTGGATCCCTAACACACTTCGTCAGAAGAGATACATGGAAAACATCATGGACTCCTGCCAAACCACTCGGTAACTCTACTCTATACACGAGTTTATCGATTCTTTCTAAAATAGGAATCGGTCTTATGAATCTCGGTGCTAACTTCCCTATCTTCCCAAACAGGATAACACCGGCGATACTTTGACGAAAACATGATCTCTAATAGAGAACTCAAAATCTTTCCGTCTTCTATCTGTATAGCTCTTCTGCTTAGACTGAGCTTCCTTCATCTCACCCTTATTAGCTTAATCTTCTCTGCGGCTTCTCTTACCAAATCGAGAGAAAGGACTAATCTATCTCCGGTCTCTAACCAACATGCTGGAGATTTGCATGTTCTTCCATACAAAGCTTCAAACAGTGCCATCCTTACACCAGTCTGATATCTATTATTGTACGAAAAATCGACTAGGTGCAGATGGTCTTTCCATGATCCCCCAAAGTCTAATACACAAGCTCTTAACGAGTCTTCCAAGACCTTGCTAACTCTTTCTGTTTTCCAATCTGTCTGCGAATAGTAAGCGGTACTCATCTTAAGCTTGGTTCCTAAACTTTCCTATATGCTCTTCCAAATCTCACCAGTGAATAGGGAATCTCTATCACTAACAATACTGCTAGGAAGTTCGTGAAATCTAACCACATTCTTCATAAATGACTTAGCCACTACAGGTGTCGTCCTATTTGACATAGCGGGAATGAAATGGCCACTCTTGGTCAGTCTACCACTATGATCCTTATACTTTCATTTCTTCTGTTAGATCTCGACAACCCGTCTATGAAATACATAGAAATAGAATCCCACTTCCATACCGGAACATCCAATGACTGAAGCAACCCACTTGGCTTTTGATGCTTGGCTTTCACCTGCTGATAGTTCAAACACTATTTCACCCATAAGTCGACATCCCTTTTCATTCCTTCCTAAAAAATCTTCTCTTCATATTATGATAGATCTTCGTTTCTCCTGGATGAATAGTGAACTTAGAATGATGGCATTCCTCCAAAACTTTCTTCTTTATGTTATCCATATTTGGAACACATAATCTACCCTTCTTTCTTAACCATCCACTTAGGTTAAGATTGAAATCCTTCAAGTTATCGCACTCCGTTCCATCCTTTAATTTCCTAATCCTTTTAGCTAACACTGGTTCCTCTTCTGTTTAGAAACAATCTTCTCGATCAATACCATCGGACTTCTAAACAAGATAACATAGAAAATTCTCCACTAGACCCAACCTCGGATCTTCACTGCACTTTGGAAGTCAACAACTCTTCCAAGTCTTTCCATTCTTCTACCATAGCCAACATTGCATTTTGATGCTTCCTACTAAGTGCATCTACATCCTTGCTCCCTTTCCCTAATGTGAACTCAATTCCAAAATCATAAGCGACTAAAAACTCTAACCACCTTCGCTATCTCATGTTCAGCTCCTTCTAGAAGAACAAATACCTCAACAACTTACAATCTGTATAAGCTCGAACCTCTCTCCTAAATGGTATTGCCTCTACACCTTTAAAATAAAAGTAACTGCTGCTAACTCTAAGTCATGAGTCATGTAACTTACCTCATGCGGTCTAAGCTGTCAAGAAGCATAGGCCACCTCTTTGCCTTTCTGCATTAACACTGCCCATAATCCAGTTCCACACGCATTTGTATAAACTACCAAGTCCCGATTCCCTTTCAGAATCACTAACACAGGTGCATGGGTCAACAAGTGTTTCAAGCTCTGGAACGCTTCCTCACACTTATCGGTCCATACAAACTTCACATCCTTTCGCATTAGCTTGGTCATTGGTACTGCTATCCACAAAAAATACTTTACAAACCCCTGATAATATCCAGCCAATCCAAGGAAGCTTCTTATCTCAGTTACCATTTCTGGTTTCTTCCAATTGTTAAATGCTTCAAGCTTATCTGGATCGACTGAGAACCCTTTCTTTGAAACCACGTGATCAACAAACTTCACCTCCTTTTTCCAAAAATGACATTTCGAATACTTTGCCTTTAGCTGATGCTGCCTCAGTGTATCAAGCACAACTCTAAGATGAACTTCATGCTCCTTCTCATCCTTAAGTACATCAGAATATCATCTATGAAAACAAACACGAACCTATCCAAGTGCTCTCAGAGAATTTGATTCATCAAATCCACAAAGAATATCGGCGCATTAATGAGTCCGAAAGATATAACTAACCATTCGTATTACCCATTTCTTGTTCTAAACACCATCAAAGGTATGCTATCTTTTGCTACTCTAAGCTGGTGAAAACCTATAGCCAAATCCAGCTGAGAAACTATCTTGACTCTACTCAATTGATCGAACAAATCATCAATTCTGGGCAGTGGATATGATTCTTTATCGTTCTCTCATTCAACTTATGATAATCGATACATAGCCTTAATGATTCGTCCGACTTCATAGCAAAAACTATGGTTGCTCCCTAAGGTGAACTACTAGGTCTAATAAAACTCTTGCCTTCCAAATCTACCAACTAGGCCTTCAACTCCCTCGGCGTTATCTTACTTGGTGGCCTACTCTCCAGTTCTGCTCCAGAAACCAAATCTATCAGAAACTCAATGGCTCGTTTCGATGGCAATCCTACTACCGTCTCGAAAACATCTGTGAATTCTCTAACCACGAAAACATGATTTAACTCATCCTCTAACTCCACAACACCCAATAAAGCATTCACCTCACAGCTAGCGTTTTCTACGGTATAAAATATCTGATCAGTACAGTCTGGGTTTCTAAATGATATTTTCCTATTCTGGCAAAATATTCTAGCATCATACTCAAATTAACCATTCCATACCCAATATGATTCCGAACCCTACAAAATCAAATATATGCAAACTACAAACAAAGGTGTAACCTATCAAGTCAAACTCTAAGTTGTCACACTTCATCCCAAGTGTCGTTTACCCTCCTATCGGATTTGCAACTCTTAAGGAAGTAACTAAATATGCGGGTTCTATGTTAAGCTTATCTACCAAACATCGAGATATAAAAGAATGTGATGAATCAGTATCAAATAAAACGCAAATAGACATACCATGAATCCGAAGCGTACCTCTAAATATTGATTTCCCTTTCTCCTGGGCTGTTGACTTCGAAGTAATAGGCTCCAATGCATACACCTTGCCATTCCCATCCCTAGTGGGCTCGTTGCATTGATTCTTATAGTGGCTGATCTGATCATAGTTGAAGCACCTGACATCTTTCTGGTCACTTCCTTAGCCTTTTCAATACGACACTCATTAGCAAAATGCCCCTTTCTGTCACACTTAAAACAAACCACTTAAGACTTCCCTTTCTTCGCAGCTCCACCTTTCCAAGCGCCCTTCTTGTGGAACTTTCTCTTCTGACTTTGCCCAACCTGGACCTCCTTCTCCTTCCTCTTCTCCAAGCAAGCATCTCTTCATTTCTTAATGCCATCTCCACTACCACATAACAAGGATCTTTGATAAGCGGTAAGGTAGCCCTAGCCAAATCAGTCTTCAATCTCCTGATGAACTTCTCATTCCTCTTCATCACTGTATCAGCAGTGGCATACCCATATCTAGCCAACTCTTCAAACCTACTAGTATACTCCAAAACAGACATCTCTTCTTGTTCTAACTCAACAAACTTGCAGATCAGAATAGACTGTGCCATCACCGACACGAACCTCTCCTAGAATGTTCTCCTAAACTCAGCCCATGTCGTTTCCTCTTCATTTACTCAAGCCATCACACTATTCCATCAAAATAAAGCTGCTCCCTGAAGTTGTCTCGAGACAAGCCTCCTCTTCTGCTCGTCATTGAGCACTAAGTCAGCAAATATCCTTTCATAGTGCAACAACTAGTTCTCCACATCTATAACATCCTCAGTTCCGACAAATGGCTTCCCTCAAAGCCTAGCATAGTCTCTACTCAAGTTAGCATAATGATTGACCACTGGAGCTTCCTGAGCTCCTCCTCTAGCATTTCCTTCAACAACCCTAGCGGCAACCCCAGCTTGCATAATGTTCACGAAAAATTGATACATAGATCCTATATCCTTTTGTGGGACTCCAGCACCAACATTCTCAGCTTGAGATTGACTTTGAGTCCTCCATGTATTGGGTCGGGCATTTCCATTGGTGGTGGTGCTGTCCTCCCAGGTTAACTCTGTCTCTTCTTGTGTTCATATCTGTATTCAAGCCTCGTGAGATATAGAAGAATAGCCTAATAGAGATAGGAAAATAGAGATTTAGCTTACACTTATCTATATAGCAATTACAAGTACGTTACAACAGCGTTATCCCATACCCCGATCTTACTCTAATTCCTAAGGACTATGTTTTCAAAAATCATTTTAGTTAAAGTATTTCATAAACATACGCGCTGGTACCAAGTTGTAACATCCCCTATCTAGTGGCTCAATGCTAAGCGTTACAGATGCTGCAATCATCCATAGTATTAACTTCCGACGACTAAATACAAGTATGTTAATGGTATCCATAATATCAGAAACATTGGAATATGAAATAAAATCACAGATTTCAAAACATCTTTTCATACCACATTTTCAAAACACATGTTTCACATTCGAACTACATAATCCCATAACTCCCAGGTTCAGATAAAATATACTTATTATATAAATGTGCTGAGAATGACATATGATGATACCCCTTCGGTTGACTAGAGTACTACACAGACATAACTGTCTAAAATACAACATAGCAAAAAAAAAAACAAAACAACAACTCCAAATAGCTATCCGTCAATCACTTGCTCGTCTTTAGAAGCTTTATTCGTCAACCTACTAAAATCTATAAAACCTTAACCCTCAGCCTACTCAAATAAATTTTGAGCACTTGAGAGTTTAAGGGAAAAACATAAACTTCGAGTCAAACATAAAGCCTGGTGTGAATAATATTGTACATCTCGGATATACGGTATTAAGTGAGACCACTCCGCTTAGTAGAACGAGTTTCCACTCACTAATATCCTTTTAGAACATATATTTTGCAAATCATAATCCTATAACCAAAACTGGTTAGAACTGTAAAGCATTTTATGTAAACTTACATATTAGGTAACAAATGGACCATCCATCCGAACATTATAGTTTTGTTTGGCTAACTACTAACCATTGGCTAACTCGGGCCAACCAGACAATATAACAAAATAATCTAACATCCGTTAGACAAACCTCTTCTGGATGTTCTGTCCTTAATATCCGTTAAATACTTCTCTTCTGGACGGTCTGTCTCTAACTTAACATCTCCCAGGGTCGCTGGATCCTAATGGTTTTGTGGGCTTACCAATAACCTATCTGTATACAAACATATATTCCCTTCTATGTGTAACCATAATTTTAGTCTTACCTGTGACAAATCCGTACACACTGGAATTTTGGACTAAAATAGCTGGGGCTAATAGCTAATGCATAAGGTGCGACCCTATATCAGTCTCATATGGTATTCTAATATCTGAGTCATTTTAGTTAGGGAAACCTTCCAAAAAATTTCCTTGAAACCTTTTCAATCTGATTTGAAACCTTTGAATCTAACTCACACTAGGAAAATATATATACTTTATGCTTTACTTAAAATCACCCTGCTATGTTATATATACTTTAACGAAATCTTAGTTGGTGAAAACATATAAACAATTAAAAGCACCCCTTTTGAATCTATTAAAATCACCCCTTTCCAAAACAAGTAAAACCCTTTATTCAACCTAGGCCGAAAGGCTAAAACCTTCCTTTCGAAACCGTTGAAAAACCTTCCTTTCAAAACTATTTATATAAACCTTTCGAGACCATTGAAAACCCTTCCTTTCGAAAGCTTTAAAACCTTAGACATCTTTCATCTAAAACACTTTTATACTACCTTTCAAAAACAGTGGAAAAACCTTTCCTCTTAGTTCTTTCGAAACCATTGGAAAACCTTCCTTCAAAACCCTTCGAAATCATTGGTAACCACCCCTTCGAAACCTTCCTTTAAAACCCTTTCGAAAGCAATAAAACATTAAACCTTTCGAAAACCTTTGGGTTCAATTAAAACATGAGGAAACCTTTCGAAACCATTCAATATTTACCCATTCGAAACCTTTGAAAACCGTTTCGGTCGAAACCCTTTGGATTATGCCTTCAAGTAGAGCAAAAGGATCGAAAACCATTAAAGTCGAAAGCATTCCTCTCGAAAGCTATCTTAACTAAAGAAGTGATGGTGTCAAAACCAATCTTCCGAAAGCATTGGGGAAGTGCTAAGTTTTTAAAACAAAGTATACCTTTCGAAACCATTGACTTCGAATGGTAAGAAAATCGACAACTATAGGTTTCGACCCCTTTGAAACCATTGTTTAAAACAAAACAGCACAACCTATTCAAAACCATTTCTTTAAAACAACTTGACCTGGTCGAAAGCCAACCAAGTTGAAAGAAAAGCAGGCGCAACTTCGTTTTAAAAGAAAGGCATGCTTTAACCCTATCGAAACCTACGTTTCAACCCTATACCTTCCGCTTTAATTCAAATTACCACATAACTAGTATATTGATACCATGCACTTTGGTTTTGAAAGTAATGATGGTGACACGTCTAGGTCGGAACCCCTGGTGCCGAAAGCGATGTAACAAGCAAAAAAACAAGTAAATTTTGTCTTTAACTTAAAAGAGAAATACTTTTTGACTAACCTGCTACGTTTGTTAAAATATTATTGGTTGCTAATTTTTCTTTTCTAAAAGCACTGCCATAATTTTAGAAATAACAATTAAATTTATTTTATAAAACACCCCTTTTCCTTTTATAAATATATAAAACGGCTAAGTCCATTACCTCAAATAATTTTATATATTCATTAAAACACTTAGGATAATTCTACAAAAATTTCAGAAAATCATTTTCAATATATTTTCTAACATATATAAATTCAGATCCAAATAAATAATTGTTTGTCCACAAATAATTTATAACCCAAATAATCATTTTCTACACTAGAAAATTTATATAGAATCCACAATAATTTAGAAAATTATGAAATTGAATATCATCTCTAAAATATCATTTCTGATTTAAATCTAAAATCTCAAGACATTTGGATGTTTTCTTATCAAAGCATATCATAAAATCTATATGAACAAACATAAATCATTAACAACCATATATACACATTCAATCATTTAAAAACATGGCATAAACTTGCAAAACACTTTATATTTAACTTAAATCGAAAAAATTTAAGAGAATGCGATGTAGTCATTTTTCACCTTAGCTTGAGATTAAGGATTTGATATTTTAATAGCTTTTGATTTGATTAATCTTCTTCCTTAGCTTTTTCTTCCTCTAGTTCTCTAAAGTAGTGGTCGGCTTATATGTTTTTAATTTGCAAATGAGAATGAATAAGAGAATACACTACTAATAAGTTTAAGGTTTATGGTATAAGGATTTTCCTTGCTCCCATTTTACCCCTGCCTACTTCCTAACCCATTATCTATTTTATTTCAAGTTATCTCATTTTGATTTACTCATTAACATGGCACGACTACCCCTATTAATCAGAAATCCCAATCCATTAATCACCTTACATTATTTTATTTTATTTAGCTAATTAAATATCCTAAATTATGTTAGTAAAAATATGAGGTGTTACAGACATCGAGTTCAACAGGAATAATGGCTTTTAAACCATAAGCGAGGGCGAATGGAGTATGGCCACTACGGACTTGTGAGTGGTTCTGTAAGCCCAAAGTGCCATAGGGAGATTATCCACCCACTTGCCTCTAGCCTTCTCCAAACGCTTCTTCAGAATTGACTTGATGATTTTATTTACAACTTCAACTTATCCATTTTCCTGAGGGTGAGCGACCATTGTAACTCTCTTTTCAATACGATACCTTTAAAAAAAGTCTTTAAATTCATCATTATCAAATTGTGTCCCATTATCAGTTATAACGGTCTATGGAAGATCGAAGCAACATATAATGTTTCAGACAATAAAGTTGATTACTTTCTTGGTTCTGGTTGTAGCTAAAGGTTCCGCCTCGGCACATTTGGTAAAGTAATCAACTTCAAAAATAGCGTACTTCACGCTACCTTTAGAGATTGGTAAAGAACCGATAATGTCTATAACCCACATAGCGAATGGCTATGGGCTAACCATTTGTGTGATTTCTATCGTGGAGCTCTTGGGACTTATGCATATATCTGGCATTTATTACATCGTCTTACATAATCAGCGATGTCTCGATTTACGGTTGGCTAATAATACCCATAACGAAGTATTTTCTTTGCCAGAGTTTGCCCTCTGTTGTGATCGTCACATTCTCCTTCATGAACATCTTTTAAAGCATGATTAATCTCGTCATGAGCGATACCCCGGAGTAGAGGGTCAGAGAAACCTTTCATGTACATAACTCCTTTTTGCATAATATACCATGAGGCTTTGCGAAGGACTTATCGCTTTTCATTTCTTTTATTAGGCAGGACTCCATCAGTAAATAGTCTTTAATTGGAGTCATCAACGATTCCCTTTCAAATTCCGCTCCCAATGTCTAGTAGATCTCCATCATGTTTATACTAGGGGTATTCAATACTTCGATCGGGACCAAGCCCATATGTTGTACATCACCGGTATGAGCAAACTTTGCCAATGAATCAGCATCTGGTTTGATGGCGGGGAATATGTGAAATGTCATAGTATTCAAATTGTGACAACAACTCCTGAACTTAGGTAAGATATGGGGCAAGTCCTTTCCCTTAGCTTGGTAGTCTCCTCTATCTTGGTACACCACCAATTGCAAATCACAAAAGATTTCAGGAGTTTTAACTCCAAGTTCTCTAGTGAGTTTAAGTTCAGAAATCAAAGCTTCATACTCAGCCTCGTTGTTTGTTGTTGGGAAATCAAGCTTCAAAGCATAACAAATTGACCGGTTTTCAGGAGTTACAATCATAATCACAACACCAGAACAATGATCATTAGATGCACCATCAGTATACAATTTCCATCATAAAGTAGGGATTTTGCTACCTTCTAGAAGATCATCTTCCATAGTAAACTCTGCTATAAAGTCTGTCAAAGCCTGTCCCTGAATAACTCTTCAAGGGAGATAGTAATCTCGAATTGGTTGAGCTTAATGTTCCATTTGAGTAACCTTCCAGACATCTCAGGATGATGTAGGGCCTATCATAATGGCTGGTCAATGTAAATATTGATCGGATGTGCCTGGAAGTATGGACGAAGCTTCCATGATGCAATTAGCAAGCAGTAAGCCAATTTATCTATTTTTGGATAGTTCCTTTCTTCTCTTGTTAATCATTTACTGACGTAATACACCAGCCTCTAGATTCGATTCTCCTCACGAATCAAGGAAGCACTTGTACTGTATGCTGATACAGCCACATAAATATACAACTTCTCATGATCTACTGTCTTTGACAAGATAGGGGGTCTCTCCAAATGATTTACCAGAACTTGAAACGCATCCTTACAATCTTGCATCCATTCGAAGTTTCTTTTTCCTTTCCAAATTAAATCAAAGAAGGGAATACATTTATCGGTAGCTTTAGATATAAATCGACTTAAAGCGGCAACCTTCCCATTCAAACTCTTCACTTGTTTAATGGTCCTTTGCGCTTGAATATCACGAATAACCCGAATCTTCTTTGGATTAGCTTTTATTCCATGAGCATTAACAATAAAGCCTAAGAACATTCCTGATGCAACGCCAAATGAACATTTCAAAGGATTGATTTTCATCTTGTAATATCGGAGAATGTCAAACATTTCCGCCAAGTCTCTAATGTGGTTGCTTGATCATTGTGACTTTACGAGTATATCATCCACCTACAATTCCATTATTTTTCGAATCCGATACTTGAACATCTTGTTGACTAAATGTTGATAAGTTGCTCCGGCATTCTTTAATCCAAAAAGGCTTTACCACGTAACAATACATCCCAACATTTGTAACAAAACTAGTATGCTCCTGATCAGGGATATGCATCGGGATTTGGTTATACCCTGAATACGCATCCATAAAAGATACCAATTCGTGTCCTACGGTTGAATCAACTAGCTGATCAATCCTTAGAAGGGGAAACTGTCTTCTGGACACGCTTTGTTCGAATCTTAATAATCAACGCACACTCTCCATTTTCCATTCGCCTTCTTCAAATGTACAGGATTAGATACCCATTCAGGGTAGAAGGCATCGCGGATAAACCCATTGACTTTTAATTTATCCACCTCCTCTTTGAGAGCGATAGATCTCTACAGATCCATGCCGCGTCTTTTTTGCTTCACCGGAACATACTTTGGGTCAATATTCAATGCATGGCTCGTAATGTTATGTGAGATTCCACACAAGTCAGAGTAAGTCCAAGAGAATACATCTAGATTCGCTTGGAGAATACCAGCTAGTTCTTTCATCATCATGGGCTGAGTTGTGACCCAATCTTCAAGACTCATGATGGGTCATCGTGGCTGACCATGATATCAATCGTCAGCTCAACCGGTGTAGCTTTGGTCTCTTTGGGCTCTTCTTCATCATCTCTTGGATCTAAAGAACCGACTGTGGTGCCCGAGCCAAGTCTCTGGCACTGGTTGTCAATCTTCGGTAGCTTTAATATGGACATTCTTGTCCACACCCTTTCTTTTTTCATTGCATTGAGATTCCCTCGACTCGGCTGGATAACAGGCACGTCTAGTCGCGTGATCGCCATGAATAACTCCTACGCCATTATCCGTCGAAAACATCAAAGTTAAACACCATGAGCAAGAGTTACCCGGAATTCAGCCAGGGCCGGCTGGCCTAGAGTAACATTATACGGAGTGTCAACATCCAAAACAATAAATGGTAAAATTAGCACTCTCCTCTGTTCACCTTCTCCCAATTCAATAGGTAATTCCACGTAACCAACAACCTCCTTCGTGATGCCATCAAAACCATGAATACGAGCTTTAGATGGTTTTAAGTCTTCGACTTCCATTCTCATCTGATCATATGCCTTTTTGAATATTATATTCATTAAACTTCCACAATCAATCAAAATCCTTCTCGCCAATTCACGACCAATCATAGCTGAAATGACCATCAGGTCAATTATTTGAGATTTTACTTTGTCTGCGTCCCTGTTTCTAAACACAATATCATCCGCTATGTATGCTGTTATTTTTTGGAGTTCCATCTTCCGTATTCGAACAACATTCAAAATATACATGCTTAATCGCGCTAGCATAGCGCTCCATCTCTTGCCAACTCCTCTCTGTATGGTGCGATCATCCAACAATCATATTTATCACCAGTCTTCCACCGGTTCATTTAGTCTCTTCTGCCCTATGTGGAGCTTGTCCTCGATTATTGTCAGATGTCCCTTGCCCGCCGTCCTGCGGGGTTTTCACAAACTTTTGTAATTTCCTTTCCTGAATTAACTTTTATATAACATCCTGGAGATGTTGCATTCATTTTTATTATGCGCATAACACTCATGAAACCAACAATATTTCCCAGTCTGCTTTTGCTTCTCTATCGACTCCTTTAGATGCGGCTTCCTATATTACATGGTATTGCAAGTGGATAGATAAATATTCTCCAGGGATGTGTTCAGCGGCGTGTAATTGTCATACATTGGAATCCTAGGATTAGTCTCCCAGAATCCCTCTTCCTCTCCTGATTATTATCTCCATCTCTCTTTTGCTGATTCGGCTTATTCTAAACGTTCATCTGGATTTTCCTGGAACTTTCATCAGACTTTTTTGTTGCAATATTACTCTATACTTCTTCTCCATTCGAACCTGCATCGTACTTTTTTTTGGAGGACCTGGCTTCCTCCTTTCTTAGAAATTGAGCTGCCTTTGAATAGAAGCATTCCAAAGTGGCAAGCGATTTTCCAGCCAGCCAGTTGCCAAACTGAGATTCCAGATCAATCCCCCTAATCACGGCCATAAGTATAGCATGATCATTTGGGCTACTAACCTCCATGGTAGTGGTATGAAATCTTTCCAAATAATCCTTCAACGATTCCCCTGGGGCTTAGATCCTGCTCGAAAGGAACATCACGTCTTTAGGATGAGTCGCGTTCATTCGGAATTGCTCCACAAACTTGGTTGCCAACTCATCGAATCTCAAAATTAATCGCGGGGGTAGTCTCATGCACCACATCATTGCTATCCTAGAAAGGGTCATGGGAAAGCAGCTGCACTTGGTCGCATCATTGGCTTGCGTAGAATCCATTAACCATTCTTATCTCATAATATGTTGCCTGGGGTCGGTTTTTCCCTCGTAGGTAAACATTGATGGCATGCTGAACCATCTCGGATATTCTACATGTAGAACATTATCTATAAATGGGGTATGGCTTCTTGAGATTCCTCGGTCATTATTATTCAAGCTTTGGTTCTCTCTCACCAACTATTTGACAATTGCCGATAAGTCTGGCATCTAGATGGGTAGTGACAAGCGGTGGTCATGCCATACCTCATGTAAATGGTCCGATCGATGTCTACAAGTTGTTTCACGCCTTCGTGGCTCACTAGGCTCTTAATGCACACCTTTAACGTTTATCTCGTCGCCATTACGATGGGGTACCCGGTCAGCATTCGACCGAACTCCACCATCCAAGCTTCCAGTAATAAATCCAGCGTGATTCCCCAAGTGTAATAGGGGAATCCCTCCTCTGGAGGAGGGATCGACACCGATCGGTCTTGGAAGACCATGTGCCATGCGAGGCTCCAAATTTTATACATGATCCCCTTCGACCCTGCAATGCCTATGCCCATGGTATTCATCCGATGAGCTTGAACTTTCCGATGCTGAGTAAAGAGTGGGATCCCTTTTGGCCTTCGCACACAGGTGATGAGTTATTTGGTTCATTAGGTTAATATTAATCTGAATTTGCTGATTTAGTTGTCGATGGCTTTTCATCAGCTCTCTCATTAGATTATGAAATTCAACTTTGGTTATATAATTAGTAGGGTTTTAAACTTCAACTGGACTAGCATTCAAATTTGTAGGTTGATTGCATGGGCCTCTTTGTTGAATGCTAGCAGTCTCATTTCCATCCATATTCTGAGAAGTATATCCAGTATGTCTCACCATTATCAATCTTGTTACTTAGACTTCAGCAAATCTGAGTAGTATAAGCAACTTTATGAAGATAACTAGGGTTCTCCTTTGGGGGATTTACCCATTCCTGTAGTAATCAAAGAGGATGCTAGCAAGTTGAAAATCAGGTTAGTGAAAGCACCAACCAAATTGGTCATAAACACCCATGAGTGGATTTATGTAGGGAAATAAATGAAGAAAGTAAAATTGAAACCTAGGAATAGATTAAAATAGCTGACTAATCGATACGAAAATCAAGAACAAGGGAATTTATAGTGGTATGGCGTTGTATGCCTACGTCCACTTTGAAGATTATCTTTGTTGATTCACTAACAGTTTGATTACATCAGTATGAAGTTAGAAAAAACTTGATTATAATAAAGACTCAAGTAACCAGCAGCATAAAGATCCTCAGTATGACCCCCTAGGCTAGTATTTATAGGTCAAGATGACCACCAATCTCTCTGAAACTTCGGTTATAAGACCTTCTAACCCATATAGGCCCACTAGAGGGGTCGCTAGGCCCAAATCCTAATAAAGAGGGATCGATACTGATCTCTTCATTGGATGATTTCTGGGCAGCGATACCTATGGTGGCTTCTTCATGCTTAGATATGTTGGCTCTTCAAATATCATATAATTTGGTCTAGTGGAGATCATGCTATTGGTTGATCTTTGGTTCAACTCCACTTGTGAGCTATTTTCTGCCGAACCCTTCAAATAGTTATATGTCGATTCCTTTTTCATATGCCATGCCGATCCATCTTTCGTAGATTATACCGATCTATCTTTCATAGGATATGCTGATCCCTTTCTTGCCTTGACCATGTCGATCCATTTGCTTTCATCTACGCCGATCCCTTTCTTACTTTGACTATGCCAAACCCTTGTCTATCCAACCATACGGATCCCTATGGTACTAGCACGACACACCGATCCCTTTCTTGTTTAAGCTAAAGTCTATATTTCAAGTATCCTGCGTTGTTTATCTACCAATTCCATCCAATTCTGGCTTTACATAACCATTCCTCTGTGGTCATTATTCTTGATAACAATCAAATCTATCTTGTACAATCAGTTCAATCTAATCGGGTCTCACTATTTTCATTTTTCCCACTGCATTTCACCCTTGCAAATTCCACTTAACGTGAACTGTTACACCAGCATCTCCAATCATCCACCCCCTATCACCCAAACCTACTACCACATCCTATACAGAACCCGAATCTGACAACTTGAAAATTCACCGTCAAGATTCTCTACAAACCAATACCTCCCTACTCCACCACTACAAGTTCACTACCACTGTCCAAATTCCACAACCAACCAAACTCCATGCCTATAATTCCTCAAACTATAGCCTCACCTCATTGATAATCTCCCCATAAAATTCATCTCCCCATCACCTTCAATCACCCGTGACAACACCTTACTCTTCAACAACCACATTTCAAAACCAACGACCTTCTTATCCAAACCATTAAAACTGTACATGCATCCAATCATACAGCCTCGACAAACTCACATCTCCTTCACAAACCATTTCTAAAGAAAACCACTTCAGCCTTCAACTTCCTCAACATCACAAAACTACCTAACTCCCAATCACCTCACAAGCATCCTTGGGAAACCAACTTGCCACCGTGACCTCTATAAACAAGCACTGCAACACACCACTTCAATCTACATAACATGACCAAACTCCACTTCAACAACCTGCTGAGTACAACCCACAACCTACATCGCAAACCCAACCATAAACAATTCACCAACCTACCAAACTAATCATCACCATTACAACCCTTCTCATCCACAAAGCAACCTACTCCTGCTACCCAATTCCTCCATACCTTCATCAAACTACCCCATTGCCATCAACCACATCAAAACCACTAACAATCAAAACTGCAACTCCCTTCCACATCCAAACAAGTTAACAACCATTTCTTTTCCACTACTAAATCTCACAACTTACCAACTACAACCACCACCTGAAACCATTGTAACATCCATCTCTCCACCAGCTTCCCCAATCACAAATCCTAACCAACCTGCAACCCAAACAACATGGATCCAGCAGCAACAAATCTGTGACTTCTAATATCATCATCACACAACTAGAAACAACCCAATTGCAACTACCTTCTCCCTAAATGGAAAAATCGCAATTATCCCAACCTAAAAACGCCTTCAATCAAACCAAACTTCATCTCTAGCTTCGATCAAACAACCCACATTCTACCAGAAACCATTCAAACTCAGTAATTTTTAGGTCATTCATTGGTGATCTGATTTTGTGTGAGATTTATTTTTGTTGATTTGTGTGCATGATTTATTTATGGGGGATTTAAATTATGTGTGTGATTTGTTTCTGGGTTGGGCTCTTAGGTTGAAGTTGTGTGGGTTGGTTAATTTCTTATATTTTATTTTAATCAGTCTTCTCTTTCTTAAAAAAATTCGTTTTATTTTTGAAGAAGATCCTTTTTTTAGAATTAAATTCGTTTTAGTGTGAAATCATTTTTTCTACAAAAAAAAACAACGTTTTTATCTTTAAAAAAATTGTTTAACTTTGGGTCTGACTTTTGAACCTTTTCCCTTCATTCGAAAAAATCGTTTGAGTTTGGTAAAATAAGAAAACAATTGGCTTTCGTTTTGTCCTTATAAAAATATCTTGTTCAATACCTTTTAGGTTTATAATTGTAAGATATCAGAATGAGAAGAATTGCTTATTTAAAGGAATTGCTCTTCTTTGCTTGCTAATAATTGTGCTAAAAAAATTATCGCTTTTAAATAAGTTTGCTAATAATTCTGCATGTTCTGGTATTGTGCTCTTATCTCTTGTTTTTATTTAT
This sequence comes from Allium cepa, assembly GCA_030765085.1. Classification (NCBI taxonomy): domain Eukaryota; kingdom Viridiplantae; phylum Streptophyta; class Magnoliopsida; order Asparagales; family Amaryllidaceae; genus Allium; species Allium cepa. The sequence continues at coordinate 104,144,612 of CM060940.1, forward strand.
CTTGCATTGTTGGTTGCTTGCACTTTATAAAAACAAAAACAAAATTCATTTGTAGTTGCATTGTTAATACGCGTTTAATTTCTGTTTTGCATTCATTTTAGTTTATTTTCTTTTCTAAGGGAAATACCCAACTTCAGATATGCTGGGGATTTCATCACCCCTTCCTTGACCCACAAATTACACACCATCTTAAAATTTGACTAACAATAATGGTTTGATGTTGGACATAAGGGAGTCACGAGCTCCTCTAGGCTGAAATTGTATCTTGACAAGTTGATTTCTTTTAACAATTTATTTCTCGGTGTCTAGGCTACGGGAGAACAATAATCATTTATATATATTACCGTTATTCGTAAATATTACAGTGATTGTTTCTTCGAAGTTACTTAAACCTTCGGTTGCATTGCTATGGTTTTTCATGGTGCACCGATAACTCCTGTCCGTCACCAGGCTAAGAACTATTTGGTTGAATTAAGTCAAAGTGTAATTATATAGTTTTCGGTTAGGAGCTACCAAGTACATAAAATTTCTAATTAAATCCTTGCATTCATTTAGTTGCATTAGTTCATGCATATATAAAAAGCAAAAGAAAATCCATAAGTAAAAAAATCACATTTTCCTTAACTTAATTTTTAAATAGAAATCCAAAAGAAAAAATTCAAAAAAAAAATTGCCTTTGAAAAAAATAAAAAATAAAAAACAAGCAATTTCCTGAATTTAATGTTTTTTAGAAAAACCAAAAGAAAAAAAATCTTTTCATAAAAAGACAAAAATATTTTAAGAAAAGAATTTTTAAAAAAATACAAAACAAAACAAATATCCCTTTTGAAAAATAATTTCTTTTTGGAAATATTTTTCTTTTAAAAAAATAAAAGAAAAGAATTTTTCACTTCATTTCATTCCCTAAACCTTGTTTCCTCTTAACCTTGATTTTCACGTCTTTCTCTCCTTGATTTTTTTACCTATGCACGAGTCCTGGACTCATGACACAACGATGAATCGTTTAACCCGAACGAATGAACCTCCAACGACGGCTAATGAAAACCCTCTCCGAACTCTCATGGATAGAATCTTTCTCGATAGATTTTTTATTCCTTCTTGTATCGCCTCACCCGCCCCAACAGGTAATCACTTCGAAATTCATTCAAATCTTATTTCCACGCTCATAAAATTTGGCAATTTTGAACACGATGACCCATACATCTTCCTAACAAAATCCGAACAAGTCTTTGCAATAATTAAACTCAAACAATTATGTGATGGTGGAATCAAACTTAGGTTAATTCCATTCATCATTGTTGATTTTGCTAAAAATGATTGTACAACTTACCTTCGAATTCAATCAAAACTGGGATGAATTCGTTAATGTTTTCTTAAAAAATTCCACCCCTTGGAAAAAACGACCAAAATCCGAAATGAAATTGTGAATTTTCATCAATTCAGGGGTAAACCTTTAAGAAAATACTTTAAAAGTTTTAAAGAGCTTTTGATAAAATGTCAACACAATAATTCTGAAAAACGGGCTCTTTACCAAATCTTATATGATGGATATGAAAATAGTTCGTGAATAATGGTTGCATCGATGTGTCAAGGCAATTTTCTCGCCCACATCATGACGATGCTTAGAAATTCCTTGAGAATTTGGCCGAAAATCATCCCAATGGGAAACTTCTAACGAGAAATTCATCTATTCACAATCGAATGCACACTCGATAGGATCATTGTTGGCTTTGGATACAAAAGTTGATGCAATGATCAATAAATTCAACAACGTTTTCTCATCAAATCAAATGAACCAAGCTTCCCAACCATTATGTTATAAATGTAATGATCCGAATCACATCATCGATCAGTGTCCTCATTTGTTAGAGTAACTCAATGCTCTTAATAAGGTTAAGAATGACCCATTTCTCCAACGTACAATCCTGGCTGAAGAAATCATTCTAACTTTGCATGGAAACAAAATAATTTTAACACGTATTTGGTTCGACCCAATTTCAAGCATTCCGAACAATGCTTCGAATCCTCCTTTTCAGCCCAACCATTTTCAACAAAATTTTGCGCCTCGGCCTCAAAATCAACCGCAACAATATTTGTCACCCCAAGAAGATGGACGAATGACTTCATTTGAGAAAAGTCATGAAACTTTAGCTAAAGTGACCACTTAAAACCCCAATCAAATAGCAATTTGAAAAAAAAAATAACTACTTACATTCAAAATATGAGTCAATCAATTACTAAACTCGAAATGCAAATGAGTCAATTAGCCATTTCTGTGAGTGAACGTGAACGAGGCACGTTCCAAATCAGCCAGCTCCGAACCCTAGAAATCGAAACACGAACTCAAATCAAGCTTATGTCGTTCAAGATAGAAATGTGAACCGAATGAATGCTATCATGACTTTGCGTTTCGAAAAACTAATAGATAGCCAAGTTGTCAATCCAAACGATTTAGCGAAAGCTCCTCTTGACACTTCAAAAACGACAAGCGATTTTGAATAAAACATCGAGTCAAATCAAATTCCAATCCAAATTCTTCTTCTACTCAAGTAGACCGACCTATGGAGTATTGAATTCCATTTCCACATCGACTTTGACCTAAGAAATATTTCGATCAAATAGAAAATATGTTAGAAAATTTCAAACAAGTCCAAGTAAACATCCCTCTCCTTGATATCATTCAACAAGTCCCAACTTACGCTAAGTTTGTAAAGGACTTGTATACTCAAAAATGACATACTCATGTACCCAAGAAACTTTTCTTAGCTGTCGGTCTTAGTGAGGTCTTGTCTTAATCAATTCCGATAAAATACAAAGATCCTAGATGTTCGACGATCATGTGTACGATAGGAAATAAAATGATTAACAAATGCTTATTAGACTTAGGTGCAAGTGTCAATTTGATTCCTTATTCAGTTTACCAGCAACTTGGCTTGTGTGAACAAAAATCGAAAAAAGTAACTCTTCAATTTGCCAATCGTTCGATAATGAAACCCGTGGGAGGAATCGAGGACAAACTCATAAAAATTGAACAATTCATATTGCCCGTTGATTTCGTTGCCCTAGAGATACAACCAGTGAATACTTCGGTGAGTCAAATTCCACTTATTCTAGGATGACTTTTCTTAGCCACTTCGAATTCCCTAATCAATTGTCGTAATAATTTTATGAAAATTTCTTTTGGTAACATGAATTTGGATCTTAACATCTTCAATCTCGAAAATCAATCAAACGAACCACCTGACCAAACGTTGAAAGTTAGCTCCATTCAAGAAAATTTTAACAACGAAACAGCTGAACTTAACAACGAACGTGAGACCGATTATGAATAACTATTCCAAGACGAACCTCAATGAGGTCGAAAATGTGCTTTTGTATGAACCCCTCATGGTTGAGTCAGAACTTCAACTAAATTCTTTGATTGAGTAACCACTTAGGTTGGAACTCAAACCTCTTCTGGATCAACTTAAGTACGTACACTTAGGTGACAACAAAATGTTTTCTGTCATAATATCTTCAAATATTTCTCTTGATCAAGAAGCCTCCCTTTTTTCAATTTTTTCGAAAAATAAATAGGCAATTGGATCGTCAATTAATGATATTAAGGGAATTAGTCTTGCTCTTTTCATCCACTTAGTTGACAAAGCCAAGCATGTTTGTGACGCACAACGAAGGCTTAAACTAAAAATGAACGATGCGGTTCGGGATGAAATTCTTAAGCTCCTTGATAATGGAATCACATATCCCATCTTTAATACTTTATGGGTTAGCCCAATTCATTTCGTTCCTAAATGTCTAGACCTACTGTTATCATGAATGACACTAGCGAACTCCTTCCAACTCATACTCAAACGAATTGGTGTACTTGCATTGATTATCGAAAATTAAATGCTACGACACGTACAGATCACTTTCCTCTTCCTTTTATTGACCAAATTTTTGAATGTTTAGCCGACCATGAATTCTGTTGCTTTCTTGATGGTTATTCCAATTATAACCAAATTCTAATTTCTCTCAAATATCAAGAGAATACGACTTTCATATCCCTTTGGCACCTTTGCGTGTCGACGTATGCCATTTGGCCTTTGCTGCCCTCCTGCTACTTTCCAAAGATGCATGGTCAGCATCTTTTTCGACATGTTCGAATGCATTTTAGAAGTATTTTTGGACGATTTTTCCATCTTTGGAAATTCTTTTTCCAAATGCTTACACCATCTCGAGATGGTTTTGAATCGATGCAAGGACAAACACTTAACGTCAAATTGAAAAAAATGCCATTTTATGGTCGAACATAGCATTGTCCTTGGGCATGTCATTTCAAACAAAGTCACTGGAGTAGATAAAGCGAAAGTTGACGTAATTGCAAATCTACCCATTCTCAAATCTACCAAGAACATTCTTTCATTTCTAGGACACGTTGATTTTTATCGACGCTTTGTGAAAGACATTAGAAAAATTGCTCGACCTTTAATGACTCTTCTTGAAACAGACGTTCCATTTGACTTTAATTCTGACTATGTTTCTGCTTTCAAATGTCTCAAAAATGAACTCATTTCCAGTCCCATCATTTTCTCATCCAACTGGGAACTTCCTTTTGAAATAATGAGTGACACCGCTAAGTTCACAATTGGTGCTGTCTTAGGATAATGCATCAACAAAATTCTTTATGTCATTTATTATGCTAGTAACTTTAAATGATGCTCAACTCAATTACCTAACTATTGAAAAAGAGCTTCCAGTGGGAGTTTTTGTGCTCGAAAAGTTTCGACCTTATTTGATTGGCTCACACATTGTGGTTTACACTGACCACTCTGCTCTTAGGTACTTTTTTGCTAAAAAGGATGCTAAGTCTTGTTTGATCTGTTGGATTCTTTTGCTCCAAGAATTTCACCTTACGATCAACGACAAAAAAAGATCCGACAATGTCATTGCTCATCATCTGTGGAGTCTTCCAAATGCACCATCTTCTTTACCGATCAACAAGAACTATCCTAATAAACAACTCCTTTCCATTTCCACCAATCCATGGTATGCCGATATATTGCACTATTTAGTCACTAAGGAAACTACTTCATCTTGGTTGAAACAAGATAAATACAAATTTATTTCTAAAATGAAATATTTCTATTGGGATGATCCATACTTGGTTAAGTACTATTCCGACCAAATCATTCAACGTTGCATCCCAAGCTGTGAAATTAAGAGTGTCCTTTTGTTTTTTCATGACCAAGCTTATGGTGGTTATTTCGATCTTAAGAAAACAGAAAAGGTGCTTCATTGCGGTTTTCACTAGCCTACAATTTTCAAAGATGCATTCGAGTTCTTTAAAACTTATGATCGCTGCCAAATGTTGAGAAAAATCTCTCGCCGAAACATAATGCCTTTAAATCCCGTTCTTACGCTCGAAATCTTTGACATTTGGGGTATTGATTTTACGGGATTGCTTCCCAACTCTTTTTGAAATTTATACATTCTTCTTGCGATTGATTACGTCGCTAAATGGGTTGAAGCCATTCCATGTAAACAAACTACCACAAAGTTGTGAAATTCATAAAAGAAAAAATCTTTAAGAGGTTTGGAACACCTTGCACAATAATAAGCGATAATGGAACCCATTTCTATAATCAATCATTTGAAACTCTAATAAAGAAATACTCGATAACCCATAAGTTATCCACTCCTTATCATCCTCAAATTTATGGTCAAGTTGAAGTTTCAAATCGCCAAATCAAGCAAATTTTGGAGAAACTATAAATAAAAATAAAAAATATTGGTCATAGAAATTGACAGACGTGCTTTGGCTTATAGAACTACGTATAAAACTAATCTAGAGATGTCTCCTTAGCAAAATACCCCTTCTTATTGCACTTGAAGCAAACAACCTCTGACTTCCATTTCTTTACGGCTCCACCTTTTTGAGCATCCTTCTTATGAAAGAACATCCTTTTCTGAATTTGCCCCACCTAGACTTCCTTCACCTTATTCTTCTACAAAGAAGCAAGTATCTCAACATGCCTTAATGCCATCTCTACTATAACATCACAAGGATCCCTAATATGAGGTAATGTAGCTCTTGCCAACTTAGACTTCAACCCTCTTATGAACCTCTCATTTCTCTTCATCACAGTATCCACAGTGGCATGCCCATAACTAGCCAACTCCTAAAACCTTCTAGCATACTCCAACACAATCATCTCCCCTTGTTCAAACTCATCAAATTTTCTAATCAAGGTAGCCGCCATCACAGACATGAACTTCTACTCGAATCTCCTCCTAAACGCAGGTCATGTCATTATCTCTTCATTCACTCCAACTATCACACTATTCCATCAGAATAGAGCCGCTCCTTGAAGCTGTCTTGAAGAAAGCCTCCTTTTATTCTCATCATTGAGTCCCAAGTCTACAAAAATCCTCCCACAATGCAGCAACCAGTTCTCTACCTCAATAGCATCTTCAGTTTCGATAAATGGCTTTCCTCCAAGCCTAACATAATCTCTGTGCAAGATACCATAATTATTGGCCACCGGAGTTTTCTGAACTCCTACTCCAGCATTTACTCCAACTACTCCAGCAGCAATTCTAGCTTGCATCGTGTTCACGAAAAACTGATGCATAGCTCCCATATCCACTTGTGGAACCCCAGCACCAAAATTTCTAGCTTGTGCCTGACTTGGGTTTCTCCTGGTATTTGGTCTGGCATTTTTATTTGTCGTGGTGCTTCCACCTCCATGGTTAACCCTTCCACTTCTAGCATCCATATCTATATTCAAGCCTCGTGAGATACAGAAGAATAGCCTAAGAGAGATAGAAGAACAGAAATATAGCTTATGCTTATATATAGCAAATACAAGTACGTACTATAGTGTAATCCCTTATCTCGATCTTATCTATAATTCCTTAGGATTATGTTTTCAAAAATAATTTTTAATTTAAAGTTTTTCATAAACCTATGCTCTAATACCAAGTTGTAACATCCCCTATTTGGAGGTCCGAAGCTAAGCGTTATAGATGATGCAGTCATCCACAGTATTAACTTCCGATGACTAAATACAGTAATGCTAATGGTATCTATAACAACAGAAGCACATGAATATGAAACAAAATCATAGATTTCAAAAAAATAACTTTTCTGATTACATTTCACAAAACATGTTTCTTATTCCATTACATAATCCCAATCGTTTCCCAAGTTCAGATCAAATATATTTATTACATAAATACGCCAAGAGCAACATATAAAGATGCCCATTAATTTCATCTGAATACTATATAGTCATAACCGACTTAATACAACAGAACAGAATAAAACAAAAATTACAACGCCTAAATAACTAACTTCAGCCTCCTGCTCGACTTCTGAAACTCAACCTACTAAAAACCTGTCAATCCTTAACCCCCGGCCTACTCAAATCAATTTTGAGCACCCGAGAGTTTAAGGGGAACAACATAAATTTTGAGTTAGACATAAAGCCTGGTGTGAATAATCCTATGCAGCTCGGTTATTTTATATTAAGCAAAACCATGCCGCTTAGTGGATTAGGTTTCCCCTCACTAATATCCTTTTACAACATATCTTTTTCAAATCATAAATCTATAACAAAAAATGGTTAAAACTGTAAAGCATTATCATGTAAACATACATATCAGGTAACAAATGGACAATCTGTCCGAACACTATAGTTTTGTTTGCCTAACTACTAACCTTTGGCTGACTCAGACCAGCCAGACAATATAAAAAATAATCTAACATCTGTTAGATACTCCTCTTCTGGACGGTCAATCCCTAACTTAATTTCTCCAGGTCAATTGATCCTTATGGTTTTACAGGCTCACCAGTAACCTACCTCTATACAAATATATATATTCCCTTCTGTATGTTACATCATTTTAGTCTTATTTGTGATAAAGCCCTACATATAGGAATTTTAGACTAAATTATGTTGGTTAATAGCTAATGTATAAGGGGTGACCCTATAACAGTCCCATCTGGTATACAAATATCCGAGTCATTTTACTTAGGGTAATAGTCCCTTAAATTTTCCTTGGAAACCTTTTCATCTTAGCTAGATTTAAAACCTTTAAATCAATCTTAAATAATGACAATATATACTCTATGCTTTACTCAAAATCGCCTCGCCATGTTATATATAATTTACTCAAATCCTTGTTGATGAAAACATTTTAATCTTTGAAAGTACCCTTTTCAAATCCATTGAAAGTACCCCTTTCAAGACCAAGTAAACCCCTTTCTTTCACCTAGGCCAAAAGCCCAAAACATTCCTTTCGAAACCATTCATATAAACCTTTCAAAACCATTGAAAACCTTTCCTTCGAAAGCTATAAAACCTTAGACATCTTTAAAACACTTAAACATTGCCTTTTGAAAACATTAGAAAACCTTTCCTTTCAAACCTTTCGAAATCATTATGGAGCCACCCCTTCAAAACCCTCATTAAAACTTTAGAAAGTTTTAAAACATCAAATCTTTTGAAAGCCTTTAGGTTCAAGTAAGCATGTGGAATAACCTTTTGAAACCTTTTTAAGCCATCTCTTTCGAAACCTTTGGGTTCTACCTTTAACAGAGCAAAAGGTCATAAAACATTTAAGATGAAAGCTCTCTTTCCAAAGCATTTTCTAAGTAAAGAAGTGATGGTGTTGAAACCAAACCTTCGAAATCATTAGAGAAGCGGCTTGGGTTTCAAAACAAAGTATACCCTTCGAAACCATTTGCTTCGAAAGGTAGAAAAGCGAACGCTGGGGATTTCAACCCCGATGAAAGCATTTACTTAAAATAAAGGTGCAACCCCATTCGAAACCATTCTTAAATCAATTTGACCCAGTCAGAAGCCAACCAAGTTGAAAGCATACCCTTCGAAAGCAAAGAAGGTGCGTTTTCATTTGAAAGCAAAGTAATGCTTCGACCCCTTCGTAACCCTTTGGTTTCGACCAAATACCTTCCGCCTATATCCAATTCTCTGTGCACTAAGTCTTTGATGCCATGCGCATTGGTTTCATTGGTGATGGTGGCAGAACTACTAAGACGGAACCTAGGTGCCGATAGTGGCAAAACATGTAAAAAGCATGTTTAAACTAATTTTAACTTTAAAAAGAAATTCTTTTCAAATAACCTGCCTGGTTTGTTAAATTATTATTGGTTGTCAATTTTATTTTCTAAAGGTGCTGCAAAAATTTCAAAATTAAAAAATTTTAAAAATTTACAAAATATTCCTTCTCCTTTAATAAATATATAAAACATTTAAGTCCCATTCCTTAAATAATTTTATATATCTATTAAAACACTTAGGAAAATTCTACAAAAATCAAGAAAATCATTTTTAATATGTTTTCTAACATACAATAAATTTAGACCCAAAACATATATTATTTAACCTTAAATAATTTTAAATCCAAATAATCACTTTCCTTACTAGAAAATTAATATAAAATCCACATTAATTAAGAAAATTATATAAATTAAATACCATCTCTAAAATATCATTTCTAATCTAAATCTAAAATTGTAAGGCATTTGGATGTCATTAAATAGTGTTTTCACATTAGAACATATCAGTAAACCTATACGAATGAGCATAAATCATCAACAAGCATATATAAACATTTTAGCCTTCAAAATCATTGCATAACATTGCAAATAAATTTGGATTATCCTTAAAAATGAAAACAATTAAGAAAACAAGAGATGTAGTCATTATTCACTTAGCTTTGAGATTAAGGAGTCTAAGATTTGAATGGATTTGAATTTATTAATCTTCTTTCTTTAGCTTTTCTTCCTCTTGTTCTTCCTAATGATGGTCGACCTTTATATTAGTTTGGTATTGCAAATGAACATATGAAATGAATTTCTAATGGTTTAGGGTATTAGAATATTCTTATTCCAACTTTGTCCCTCATCTATTTCCTTTACCAATTTTATTTTAGTTCATTTATTCTCTTGGCACGGCTACCCCTTAGTTAAATCACGAATCTCAATCCCATAATCATCACATTACTTTATCAAATTTAGCTAATTAAATATCCTAAATAATGTTACTAAAAATTAGGTTCATTACAAAGTTCAATCTAGAGAAGGTATTTCCTTAAATTCACATGTTCTTCAAAAAGCTGGAGTGTCACTAGTCGATATGTCTAATCTATTTAGTTATGTTTCTTCAACTTTAGATCTGCTGGCTGCAGTTCCATCTCTTCTAAAGAATCTCAACCTGGACCTCAGGAGCCAACGATGGAGTCTGTTATTTTCACGACTTCCGCAGCAACCCAAAACGTCCAAGAAGTGAAATTTTTTATGATCGACGAGCAGCTGGTGGATGCTTTATTAGGGGAAGAAACTGATCCACATCAAGGGATTCCTATTGATGATGGCGTTGTGATTATTGGAACTTCTCAATCCTTGTTAGGTCCCACATATAAGAAATGGCGCAGAAACTTGAAGCGGATATTATTCTTGAAGCGAAAGTCAAGCAGGAGAAAATGGAGATCATTCCCCCTCCCATCTCCATTGTCTTGCTTAGAGAAACCATCGAGGCCTCTACTCCTCAGCCAGAACCTGGTCAAGATGTGCATACTGGGTCAACCCAATCCACTCCATTTAAAGGCTAAGGAAGCAAGAAGAGAGGGGAGAAGAGGAGTGGAGAAAGCTCAAATGAAATCTCTTTCGATTCCAAGTAAAAGAAAAGGAAGCCGAGGAGGAAGTGATTCTTCACGTGCACTCATGCTCCCATTTCTTTTGGGTATTTTGTTAGCCGAATTTGCACGGAACAGCCTCCATTTTTTGATTCTTTTAATATGAATACTTGTACTTGACTTTCCAAGCTTATGTAAATAAAGTTCTTTTACTTTTTCCAACCTCTTGTTTGAATTTTATTTAAGTTGTTAAGCGATTACTTTTCCATTCAATGTATTTGTAATTCATTGCTCGTTAATTTAGACAATTGTCCATTAACATTTTACTTAAGGCCTCCATGTGGCCACGGCCTTAAGTTGTATCAAACGCTAGGCCTCTAGTGTTACTCCATCATATTCAATGGTTTGAGTGATTGTACTCCTACCCCTAGTCTCGGGTCAGCGAAGTTAGAGAGTAGATGCTCGAACTCCATCCTTAGCAAATTTATACTTCTTCTATCAGTTTTAGGTCGGCTTTTATGGAATAGTGAGTGGTCGAATAGCACTCATCTTATTTGTTCATACTCATACACGCACTCTAGGGATAAGAGTTAGTTGGCGGGTGGTCGAATCACACCCAACTCATGTTTATACTCTAGCCTACACTCTGGGGACTTAGAGTTATCTCAAAAATAGTCGGATCATACTTTCCTTAATTGATTAATTTACCCCAAAGGCCGGGGTTTGACTTGGCGAGCATTTACCCCAAAGGTCGGGGTTTGACTTGGCGAGCAATCAGTCGTGTCACCATCAATTTTGATTCATGTCTGTCCCATCACTTGGTGGGATTAACTTGGTTATCATATGGTTGAGTCACATCCATTCCTCATTGGGTATTTCGTCCATCCGGTTGTGAACAAGAATCATCAAATAAACGATCGGACCATTCTCATTTGTTTAGTTCAATCGTGAACATAGACAATCGGCTAGCTCCAAACTCTTGGAACCTGCTTGGATGTATCAATATCAGTTAGTCGAGTATGATAACTAATATGTAATACTACAATAATCACAAATATGAAGGCAATTTCAAACTTTATTTGTCAAATGAACAGAAATGACATAATTTGTCTTATTACATATCTGGGAAATCAAATACTGAAGCAAATCAAAAATTTAGTAAAACTAAATGAAAAGAATAAACTAAGTGAAATAGTGTCATAAATGCTTGCTATTTCACGCTCTTGGGAGTGTGATGCCATTAATAGTCACAAGCTTGAAAGTTCCTTGTCCGAGCCTCTTTTTAAGGACATACAGTCCTTCCTAAGTAGGATTCAGGTGCGATGGGGAAGGAAAAACCCATTTCAAGACGAGATCGTCGATTTCAAAGGTTCTAGATCGAACTTTAGTGTTGTGGTATCGGGCGAGTCGGTGTCGATGCACAACTGCCCACAAATCAGCTTCTACGTCCTTCTCGTCTACAAAGTCTAGAGATTCTTAGAGGAGATCTCTATTAGCTTTGGGGTTGTAATTGGTTACCTGATGAGAAGGGAATTTGAGTTCAACAAGAATGGCGGCTTCGAAACCGTAATCAAGAGTAAATGGTGTATGTCCAGTTGCGGACTTGTGGGTGGTTCTATAAGACCATACTGCTGTTGGAAGTTCATCCGGTCACTTGTTTCTAGCCTTTGCCAAACTCTTTTTTAGAATGGACTTTATGATTTTATTCATAGCTTCAACTTGTCCATTTGCTTAAAGGTGAGCAACTGCCACAAATCTCTTCTCAATCTGATGCCAACGGCAGAAGTCTTTGAATTCGGCACTATCAAGTTGGGTTCCATTTTTAGTTACAATGGTTAGCGGTATGCCAAAATGACAGATGATTTTTCGAATAATGAAGTTGATTACTTTCTTTTTTGTGATCATGGCTAAAGGTTTTTCTTCGGCCCATTTGGTGAAGTAATCAACTGTGACGATGGCGGCCTTTGCACCACCTTTAAAGATTGGTAAGGAACCAATAATATGTATGCCTCATATTGTAGATGGCCATGTAATGACCATTTATGTTATTTCTATTAGCGGAGCCTTCATAACTTTTGCATACCTCTGGCACTTGTCACATTGCCTAGCGTAATCGGCAGCATCTCGGTTGACACCAATAATACCCATAACAGAGTATTTTTTTACTAGGGTCTGCCCCCTAATGTGATCACCATATTCTCCTTCATGAACTTCCCTTAGGACACAGTTTATTTCATCATGAGCAATACATCGAAGTAGGGGAACGGAAAAACCCTTTCTATAGGTGACTCCTTCTTTAATGATATACCCGAAGCTTTGCGAAGGACTTGTCGCCTTTCATTCCTCCATTCGAGAAGGACTCCTGTAGCCAATAGTATTTAATCAGAGTCATCCACGACTCCTTTTCAGGCTTTGTCCCTAGTACCTAATCGATTTTCATCTGGTTTATGCGCGGAGCGTCTGGTATTTCGATTAGAACCAATCCCATCTGTTGCGCATCCCAGTGCTAGCAAACTTTACCAATGAGTCGACCTCTTTGTTTTGATCTCGAGGAATGTGAATGTGTGTGATATCATAATACTCAAAAGCAGTCAATAGCTCTTAGACTTGGATAATATACGAAGCAAATCATTGTCCTTTAACTTGGTAATTCTCCTAACTTGGTATACAATCAACCGCGAGTCACAAAGGATTTCAAGAGATTTTATCCCTAGTTCTCAAGTTTATGTCCAACAATTAGAGCTTCATATTTAGCTTCGTTGTTTATTGAAGGGAAATTAATTTTCAAAGCATAGAAAATTGATCGATCTTTCAAAGTTACTAACACGATTCTGGCTCTAGAATAATGATCATTGGATGCTCCATCCGTATACATTTTCCATCGAACGGTAGGTGATCCACCGCTATGTAGGTGATCATCCCATATAGTGAATTCTTCTATAAAGTTTTCCAGTGCCTACTCCTAAATGGCTCTTCGAGGGAGATAAGTAATGTCGAATTAGCTCAGTTCGATGTTCCATTTGGGTAACCTTCCAGATGTCTCATGTTGTTGTAGGACCTATCGTAATGGCTGATCGGTGTAAACAGTAATAGGATGAGCCTGAAAATAAGGGTCGAGCTTCCATGAAGCAATCAACACGCAATACGTCAATTTCTCTATCTTCGGATATTTAGTTTCATCTCCTGTTAATCGCTTGCTATCATAATAGACCGGTCTCTGGATACTGTTCTCCTCGCGAAGCAGTGCGGTGCTTATAACATGACTTATATGGCCAATTAGATATACAAGTCTTCGTGATCCACCGGTTTGACAATATATGAGGCCTCTCTAAATGATTCACTAAAGTTCAGAATGTGTCTTCGCAATCCTCCATCCATTCCAAGTTTCTTTTCTCTCTTCTAATCAAGTCAAAGAAAAGAATGCATTTATTAATTACTCTGGAAATAAATCAACTTAGGGCAGCAACCTTCCCATTTAAGCTTTGTACTTGTTTGATGGTCTTTGGTGCATGAAGTTGCGAATTGCTCGACTCTTCTTGAGATTAGCTTCGATTCTGCAATCATTGACGAAAAAACCCAAGAACTTCCCTGATGCAACCCTAAAAGAACATTTTAGAGGATTGATCTTCGTTTTGTAATATAAGAGGATATCAAACATTTTTGATCGGTCCCACATGTGGTCGCGTGATGATCGTGACTTCATGAGCATATCATCCATGTATACCTCCATCATTTTTCCAATTTGATCTTTGAACATTCAGTTGACCATGAGCTGATAAGTTGCTCTAGCATTCTTCAATCCAAATGGCATTACCACATAGCAATACAATCCAACGTCAGTAATGAAACCGGTGTGCTCCTGGTTGGGGATTTGCATTAGGACATGGTTATGTCTAGAGTACGCATCCATGAAAGATAGAAATTCATGTCCTATGTTTGAGTCCACCAGCTGGTCATTCCTTGGAAGGGAAAAACTGTCTTTTGGACGAGCCTTATTCAAATCTGAATAGTCAATGCATATTCTCCATTTTCCATTCTCCTTTCTCACAAGTATAGGATTGGATACCCATTTATGGTAGAGGGCATCGTGGATAAATGTAACACCGCTAATTTTTGATAACATTATTCAGGAGATTTAATTACTTAAATTAAATAGCATAATGTAGATTTTAAGTGATAAAGGGGTTGCAATTTAAATAAATATAGGTTTAGGTCGTGCTCAATTGATGAACTAGATGGTCTAAAGAATGGGTTAATTAATTTACACAAGGGTATAATGGGAATTTGCCACACATAACCCTTACCCTTATATATTCTCGTTCCTACCATTTCATTTCTCATTTACATCAATTTGAAAACAAAAACAAAAATGTAAGAAGAGGAGCTGGCCATAATAAAAAAGAAGAGAAATCAAAGTAAAGTGAGGGATTCAAGCCTAGGGTAAATTAATTTAATCCAATCACCCTATCCCAATCAAGGTGAATAATAATTCATTCCATCTCTATTTTGTTTTATAGTCTTATATTTTTTAATTTAAAGGTAAATTCGATTTTATAATGATTTGGATGACGATACGCTTGAATTACAGTTTGTTTGATTTAAGCAAGAATGTTTAGATAAGATTATATGTGGTTTTAGGGAAAAACCGATTGATATTGATGTTTGAATGCCATGAATTTTTTCTATGTTTTGTAGAACATGATTTTGGAGTTGGGTTTTAATTTTGATAATTTTTCAAGCTATGAAAAGATTACTATGAATTTTCAAAGGAAAATATGGTTAATTGGGTTTATAAATTTATTTCAAAAATTATATTGAAAATTTAGGTCTGATATTTTGATATGTTAGATATCATTATTAAAGTGAATTTCGGGAATTTTGAGGGATTTTTCCTAAATGATTTGTTGTGCAAGTTAAATTATTTTAGAAGAGGGACTTCTTTGCAATATTGGTTTTGATTAGTGGAAGGGCTTATTTGCAAACTTAACCATGGTTTAGATCTGAAATTAGCGACAGTTATTTCAGTAAAGAATTTGAAAAGTTAAGGCAACCAATCATGTCTTTACACGTGGCAGGTTAGTTAGAAAGTGATTGCTTTAATTAGTGTTAAATCAGGTTTACCCAAAAAATTTGGTTTCACCTTCTTTAGAAGTACCTTTGGACTTAGCGCTTCCGTCTTCAATCAAGTCGAGACCCCACTAAGCCGAAACCAATACACAAGATATCGCTTAGATGGTACGTAGTGGATTGGAGAAAGGCGGAAGTCATGATGTCGATAGCATAGCTTCCGATGGGATCGATACCTTTTTTGTTTGTTTTAAAGGTGAAGCGCGTGCCTTTATTTCAATTAAAGCCTTTGAAGGAGTCAAAGCATATGTTTTCGAAAGAGGTTTTCTAAATTCTTTCAAAGGGGTTTCCATTAACTTATGTTTTAAGGAATAATCTTTCAAATGGGATCCTTTACTAATGAAATAGTGCTTTCAAAAGAAGGCGTTCCGACCTTGTCGAAGCTCTGCTGTCGTTCTTTAGCCTGTGTATTGAAGTCATCAATGCTTTCAAATGGTAGTTCTTGTTTTAAAGATGTTCTAAGCCTCTTCCTAAATGCTTTCGAAAGGGTCCAAGAGTTTCGAAGGCAATGGCTTTGAAAGAGGGTTTCGACACTATCCTTTTACGTTTTATTTAAATGATTTGAAGCTTTCGAAAGGGATGGTGCCGATGCCATCATGTTTTCCCCAGTATTTTTATATGGTAAAGGATGGTTTCAAAAGAGATACTTTTGTTTCTATTCACTTTGACCTAAATAAATTTTTAAGTATAAACCCATTGGTTTCGAAAAGGGGACATTCAATGGTTTCGGAAGGGTTACTCCCAATGGTTTCGAAGGGGTACTTCCAATGGTTTTGAACTTATGCTTCTAAATGCTATTAAGTAATACTTTATTACATACGAAAGGTTTTGAAAGAGATGTTTAAAGTGTTTCGAAAGGCAGGAGCCTAGTATTTTGAAAAATGATTTATATGCTTTTAAAGGAGGTTATGCAGTAAAGTCAAAAGCAAGGTTTTGAAGGTTTCAACAGCCTTAGTTTTCAAAGCAAATAACCCAATTTCATTTTTGAAAGAAAACCATGGCATAAATATATAAAATATTTTGAAAATGAGTTTTTGAAGAGTTTTCTTTGATTAAAAGGTTAAAGGGATTGACCAAGTTATTGTGTATGCTTCTTCATATATGTATATATTCACGTTGTAGTGGACCATTACTTAATATTAGGGAAGGGCATAATAACCAACTAGGTTGACCTAGTAGTGAATATATATTAAGTTAACTCCTGAATGACCAGAATTGCATCTAGGAGGTCAGGAAGATCAGAATATAGGATGCTAAAATATTAGAGGAAAAGATATTGGTAGGGGCAAATAGGTTCTCAGTAAGCCCATGAAAATTTTATATTGAAAAAGATATTGGCAGGGGCCAGTAGATTCTTGGTAAGCCCATGAAAATTGTGTGTAGGAAAAGATATTGGCAGGGAAAATTAGGTTCATAGTAAGCCTATGAAAACTATGTATAAAGGAAGATGTAAGAAAGACAGGTTCAAAGTAAGCCTATGAAACTATGCTTTGATACTAGAAAGAGCGAGTAGGTTTGTAGTTAGCCAATGAAAACTTTATCCGAATTAAGATATTAATAGATGTCAATAGGTTTCTAGTTAGCCCATGAAAATTAGGATAAGAAGAAAATTTATTGGAGTTACCAATAGATTCCTAGTGAACCCATGAAAACTAGGAAAAGGGTAAAGGTATTGGAGTTACCAATAGGTTCATAGTGTTCCCATGAAAATAATGTAATAGGACAGGGAGTCCTTTAATATTTTACCGGTTATTAATCAGCCCATGAAAGCTAATAGTTTAATAGTAGTTCTAGAAACTATAATTGAGACAGATAGTTAGAATGAATGGGGATGGGTAATCCAAAATTGATTCATTTATTTTGCATATCATCATATTATATTTTTTGAATTGTTTTAACCATTGTAGATGCATGAGCACAATATATGGTTTTATAAACGTTTTAGAATACTAATGAGGGGAAAACCCGTTCCGCTAGGCGGTGTGGTCTCATTAGATTTCTAAATGATTTGAGATGGTAGATTATTATTATTCATACCAGGCTTTATGTCTGACTTGAAGTTTATGTTTCCCTTTAAACTCTCGGGTACTCAATTAATTTTGAGCAGTTTGAGGGTTTAGGTTCTCAGGTACCACATTAGACGAATAAAACTTCCGGAGATGTGCACGACACATGATAGATACCCAGAGTTCTCTTTTATTTGATTCTGTTGTGTTATTTGTAATGGCAAAAGTTGTTACATTGCCAGTATATACTCCAATCATCCAAGTAGTAATCTTCATATATCGCTCTTGGCGTATGTTGTAATAAATATATTTTCTCTGAACGTGGTTGACGATTGTGGAATTATGTAATGAATTGGAAATATTTTGAAATGGAATGTAATCTTGTTTGTTGTTTTAAATTTTTTCCATATTCATGTGTTTCTGTGTATTAGTGTATCTAACACCGCCGTATTTGGTTTTCGAGGATTAATAACTATGGATAACTGCAACATCCATAGCCGTTAGTTTTCGGCCTCCAATTAGAGGGATGTTACAAGTTGGTATCAAAGCATAGGTTCATGAAACTTTAAAAGAAACTGAACCTAAAAGCTTTTTGAAACATAATCCAATGGATCAGAAATATGATTAGGGTTTGAGATAATGCTATAGTAACGTACTTGTATTTGATATATAGATATATAAGTACGTACTCCCCTGTCTCTTAGACCATTCATCTGTATCTTACTAAGGCTCATATGCATATTTACGAGAAAGAGGATATGGAAGTAGGAAACAGAAGAGGAAATCTTGGTGGAGGAAGCACCACAACTAATAGAAATGCTCGACCTAATTCCAGGATGAAGCAAGGTCGACAGGCTAATGCTAACCAAAATGTTGATGTCAATGTGGGTGCTGGAAATCCACTAGCAGATATGGGGACGATGTATCAGTTATTCGTCAATATGATGCAAGCAGGGGCTGCTGCTGGAGTTGTTGGTAATGTTGGAGGAGCTAATCTCGTAGCTTCAGTTAGGAATAACTGATGTGCATGTAAATGTGCATATATCTGCATCCATATTTTATCTACTTTTTAAATAAATGTCTATTTGGATATTTTAACATGTTTCAAACCAAAATTCGATTATTTTCAAACCATCATATATTCATCTACATATAGGGGCAAAATAGTCATTTTGGTGCATGTGTTAATTTGAGACTTTTTACTTGGACATTTTTCATAATTTTTATAGGAATTTGGATGCATATGAAAGAGGGTTTCATGAAGATATATGCATGCACACGGGAATACAAAGGAATGAAGAAGAAATAATTCAAGCTCATGATCATGGAGGACCCTACCACTTACCTAAACCTACAATTAGAAGCTAATAGATAACTAAGTGGAGGTTAAAGCTTCATGTGTATTTAATGATGGATTATTTAGAGGTTAATGATTACTTGAAGACCACTCACACTGCAATATCCCATCAAACTCCACAACCCAGTGATTCACCACTCAACAACCAAACTGAACCACACTAAACTTCACAACTGCTGCTCCTCCTATTCATAGTTCACCACTTCATTGCCAAACTTCCCACATTTTCCATAACGTCATCTATATCCCCACTGCCACCCTGTCCATGGCACATACCCCTGCCACTGTGTCAAACTATCCACCCAAACACTGCAGCCGTTCACCAAACTCCAGACACAAACGACCACTACTTACTGCCTACCTCCTCCTGCAAATTAGATAACCCACCACTGCAAATCACTGCTGAACCAGTCAAAACTACAACCATAGTTCTAACTGCATTTCAACCATCCACACCACCAATATCAAAACTCAAAGAAATACATCAGCTAACACTCTCCTCCATTCCTACTCCTCTACTACAATCAGTGACACACTATCAATCAAACAACAACTCCTCCTATCAATTTCCAGCCTTCCACTTACAAGCTCCACCACATCCAAACTATCAGCCAACACATCAACTCCACATTGTCTCAATACTATCACTACTTGTACAAACTCCCCCCACACATCAAGCCTGTCATAGCAATCGACCATCAATTACACACAACGACTTCATCATAAACCATCCTATTATCGAGCACTACAGCGCATCCAACTCACTTCAGCGCATCCTGGTTCAACTGCCTACATAATGACTCCTCAACAACAACCTCGAATAGCTGCTCATAAAACCCCAAATCAAACTTCACTCTGACATCGATCAACTCTACAGCCACCTCCCCAATCACTCGCGACTTCCTCAACATCGCCAAATCTAACTCGATTACCTAACTCCAACCTTGAATACCTCTCTCTGCCAATCAATCAAAACCCAAATACAAGTCACCTGACACCACGTGACCACCCATCTACAAATCGCCAACTTCAAACTGTATTTTGCTTCAATTCCAGTTCATGTGTTTTTCTGAAAAATAAAGAAGAAGAGAGAATTGATGTTGGGAAAGATAGTCTGGAGTTCGTGATGTATTGGGAAAGATATTGGGAAAGATAATGTTTGTGATTTTCGGGTTGATTAGTTTAGTTTTGGAACGATAAGGATTTTGGGTTAGCTATTCTTTTTGGGTTGGGCTTGTTCCTTTAATATAATTTTTTTAGTTTGTTCCTTTTTGTTTTTAAATTGTTTAGTTTTTGGGTTGATTAGTTTGTTTGGGGTTTAGATGATGAGAAAAGAGAAGGTTGGCCTCTAGACAGTTGCATGGGTCAGCACTTCATTGGTGGAATAGTGTTATTGCCAGAATTTTGGAGGAAGAATTGACATAGGCTGAATTCAGAAGGAGATTTGAACAGAGGTTTCTATCTGAGGTTGCTAAGTCTGTGTTGATGAGGAAGTTTATGATCTAGTTTAGGAAGAGATGTTGGTTATCGAGTATCCCGCTGGTTTGATGAGTTGTCTCGATATGAGTATGCTATTATTGACTCTAACATTAGAAGGAATGAGAGGTTCATTCGGGGTTTGAGACATGAGCTTACTAAGGCAACCATGACACATATTTGTGATCCTTGTAATGTGGTTGTGGAGATGGCAATTTGCCATGAAGAGATTCTTGATGTTTGTGCTAAAGAGAAGCCAGTTCAAACCCAAGGTTCTTAGGGAAAGAAGAGAAAGTTCTTTAAGAAGAAGGGAGCCAAGAAGGGAGATGCTGCCAAAGAAGGTAAAGGATGATTTAGTTTGCTACAAGTGTGACAAGAAGGGTTATTATGCAAATAAGTGCCAGTCAGGTAAGGGGAAAAAGGCCATAGAAGAGAAGAATG
Organism: Allium cepa; assembly: GCA_030765085.1. Lineage (NCBI taxonomy): Eukaryota > Viridiplantae > Streptophyta > Magnoliopsida > Asparagales > Amaryllidaceae > Allium > Allium cepa. The sequence continues at coordinate 104,165,660 of CM060940.1, forward strand.
TAAAGTGCTTCAACTATGACCAAGTTGGGAATTATAAGAACCAGTATCCAGAGCCAGTATCCAGAGCCAGTCAGGGCAGACAAGGGAAAGATTTTTCCATTGGACCATCAACTAGGCCAACTGCAGCTAATAAAAGAAAGACTGCGAGGGAATGTACATTTTTGATTCAGAGTACACCAGTTTGGATACTATTTGACACCAGTGCATCACATTCATTTATATCTCAGTGTTTGGTTGATAGGTTATGCTTAGAACCCACATACATTATTACTTCTTTAAGGGTTGCGAATCCAATAAGAAGGTATACAACTTTGGAGATGAGATGTGACCAGTTAGAACTTGATTTGTTAGGTCATAAGTTTGCATGCATTCTATATGTTTTCGATTTTGTAGATTTCAGAATCATTATGTGTATGGATTCGTCGAGGTGGTAAGAGGCTAGGATATTTTGCCACGATGGGGAGATATCACTAATACACCCTGATAGTCATAACCGAATTATTTTCTTAGTGGAGAATTCTGACCAGAGAAGTTGTGTTTTGTTAAGTGCAATGAAAGAGATGTTTAAAGTGTTTCGAAAGGCAGGAGCCTAGTATTTTGAAAAATGATTTATATGCTTTCAAAGGAGGTTATCCAGTAAAGTCAAAAGCAAGGTTTTGAAGGTTTCAACAACCTTAGTTTTCAAAGAAAATAACCCAATCTCATTTTTAAAGAAAACCATGGCATAAATATATAAAGTGTTTTGAAAAGGAGTTTTTGAAGAAGTTTTCTTTGATTAAAAGGTTAAAGGGATTAACCAAGTTATTGTACATGCTTCTTCATATATGTATATTTCTACATTGTAATGGACCCATAACTCAAGTTTAGGGAAGAGCATAATAACCAGCTAGATTGACCCAGTAGTGAATATATATTAAGTTATCTTCTGATTGAAAAGAATTGCATCTAGGAAGTCAGAAGAACCATAATATAGATGCTAAAATATCTAGGAATATTGAACGATATTTTATAAATTAAAAGGAATTTCTAAAGGAAATTTATATCTATGGAAGCAAGGTTAAAAATAGTTGAAATTATATTTTGAATGGGATTTTATAAATAATTAAGATTTGTAAAGAAAGTTTTATAAAGAGAAGAAGGTTTGTAAATATAGTTTGATAAAAATGGACATGATCATGTTGGTTTGGAAATTAAGTATGGATTTTTATCAAGGAAATATAATTAGGTTTAAAAGTTGTTTATTTATATTAGTATTGTTTTGAAGTGGTTTATTAATATTTTAATATTTTGGAAAGACAATTATTTAATTATTAATGTGGTTTAAAATTAAGTATGTTTTTTTATCAATATAGTTTTGGAAATTAATCATTTTTATTTATAAAAAATGTTGAACATAAATTTATTATTGTTTTATTAAGAATGTTTTAAAATTTATTAATTACTATTTTTAAGATGTTAAAGTTAATACTTGTTTATTTAAAATATTTTTATTATTTAAAAATGTTTTAAAGTAAATGATTAGAATTTTAATTTATAAATGTTTAGAGGTCTATAAGTGGGATTTTATAAACAGGTGTTGGTTTTATAAGAGGAATCCTATAACATGGTTTGGAAAACTTAAAGAAAAAATTATCTACCCCATAAAAGAGTTTTATGAATAGTTTTAGATATTTATAAAAGAATTTTAGAAATGGGTTTATATATTTATAAGAAGAGACTTATGAATAGTTGCATGGATTTATAAAAGGGTTTATAAATGACTTGAAAAATGATATTTATAAATGGTTTTAAGGGTTATAAATGGTTTTATAAATGTTTTTAGACTGTATGGGATTTGTAAATGATTTTTGAATTGTATAGAAAGGAAATCTTTATTAGTTCTATGAATATACTTATAGCGTTGACATAAGTGTATGGATATTTTTATAAGTATTAAGAAATAAGGATTGGTGAATATATATGTATATATATGTATATATCTTTGTAAAAGGATTTTTATTCAAGTATATACACAGTGAATTTAATAAATGAAAGATTATTCAAGGAGGCGTAGTGGTTGCTTATGTGCTTAATCGATGTTGTTTTTCCCTATTAAATAAATACCTAATTTGGATATGTTTTTGTTATGCGATAGTTAAATAACTGACTATCGAATTTGGGCCCAAAATGTAACTTTGGAAATATCTAGGAGAAACACGTGAGTTACATGGCACAGTCATCTCCGATGATGTTGTACTATGCGTATAAATCCCATTTCATTCTCCTAGGACAATGATAAGGAAATCCATCCACTAACGGTTAGGAGGTGATATTCGCTCTTACCTTTGACTGTTTACTTCCTAAAGAACTGGGTTGAGTTTACTAAAAACCATCGAAAAGTTGTTTTTGAAGAGACCAGGATCAGATATCGTATCCGAAAACCACTTCGATCCAACTTAAGTAAAGACATCTTATAGATGATGGAATTGAAGATGGAGTTGTCAAGTGTTTCGTTCGGTCCTAGAATGAGCTTGAATGGATGAATGCTGATATAACATTGTTGCTTAGAGGGCAGTGTTAGCATTCCAAGTGGGAAGTGATATTAAAATGGTAAATGTAACCTCAAGTCTCACAACCTAGAAATGATTAAAACACGTAGATGCAACAGGGCTATGTGGGTTGCTCCCATTAGGGTATCTCGTCGCCTTTCTAGATAATTATACTATGGATTTGCTTGTGCATGAGGGCTCTCGATTATGGTTGGAAAGCAACCAGAGTGATGACATATTCAGTAGGTTCAGGGGTATGTCAAATCTGTGTTGGCGGGGGTAGACTAAGTTCAAGGTCTGACCCAAGGTACATTTTATCTAGAGGTGTACTGTACAGAAGATAGTCCCATACCTTGCCATTGTTGGAATCCATTCTCCAAAAAGCGCCATGCAGACTTGATTGTAAACCTATTATGCTGAAATTTAATAATGTCACAATTTTAGCAATGACTGATAATTAATTATATCTAGATACTATTATACTATCACAGAATTTCATACAGAAAATGTTTTAGTTATAGTAAGGTAAAAATCTATCGTGTTTATGTGCGGTGTGGTCTTACGTGATACCTTTGTTTTCAAAGGTTTTTATAATTTTAAAATCCAGTTGGGTGTGTTTTCTCACGCTGGATTTCCAGATTGACTCGGGTGTTATTTTATTATAATGCTTGGGTCAGGCATACTTACATATTTCTTTTGGATGCATTGGAGCTCAGGAGATGAGTTGGAGGTCTTCAAGTCGTATTCACGTATAGTTTATTTTCCACTGCTTGTTGAAATCATCAGCATTTGTGAGGATATGTTGTTATAACTATCCAGGCTGATAATTGTGATTTGTTATTGTACTCTAAGGGGTGTATGAATATAACAGTTTCTCTTTATAAAGATCATTGATATTATATTATATATTATTCCACTGCAATTGTGAGATTCTGTGTTGTTTTTGTTTCGTTTTCTTCTTCTCTTTTCTTCTTCTTCTTTCCTCTTTCTTTCCCATAACTATCCGTCTTTCCATTTGAATTAGGTTGGACATGTGTGGTATATTGTTAGCTTAAATTGTGCGGATTGGAGGGTCGTCACAGCTATAGCCCTCTGGCTTTTTGAAAAATCACTCTTCAAATTTCTATGATTTTCTTTAACCAATTACCCAAACGAATAAGGTGGGATAATACAAACCACCCTGTATTTTGATAAAACATTTTCATTTTTAAACCCTTTTGTTCAAAATAATTTTTTTTGGAAGTTTAATTACTATTGAATATTTCACTAATATAAGAAAATTTACACATTACTATTTCAAAAGCAATTTGTAAAGTAATGTATAACTTTTATCGCAATGGGCATAATTTAAACTCGAAGGATGTCATCTTTAAAAAAAGGGCAGATTAACAATATTAACTAAAAAGAGTGGCTAGTCATAAAAATAACCTATGGGTTTTCAAGCCCAAAATTCGAATTTTGGAAAATAGATATAGAATCTCTTACTTGAGGCATCAGGTTTCTTTAATTGTTCAAATAGCTTTTGATAAGTAGAAAGATAGAAAAGTCCTCATTAAGAACCATGGTTTTGAACATTCAAAAGGACGAATCGGTCGAGCTATTATTTGTTGTTAAAGTTTGGTCCTACCATAAAGCAAAATCGTTATCTTCAAGTCTAGAATATCGATAGTGAATCCTCATATATAGAGAAGGGAAATTCAACACCATTACTGAATCGCCTTATAGTTTCAGCATGCAAATGTTTAAAGGTGATACTTCTACTTCAAACAAGGTGTGACTAAAGAAAGAGTAAGTAACCTCCATTATCAATATATGAGAAATAAAGCAATAATGGCAATTGGGTAAACGAGCGCCAACCTAAGACCATGGAGCATTGGAAAAATTGGAATGATAAGTTTATATTACCATACCATGACTAAGAATAATCTTGTATCTCAAGAGAAATGAGTGAAGTTGTGAGAAGAAGTTCAAAAAGGATTTTTATATGAACATGCCAAGCCATAAGGTATAAGATAAATAAAGCAAGTCAAGACAAAATACTCAATCCTTAAAACAAAATTGGTATCGGTGGTTCTCTATAGTCTAACATCACCCTAACTCAAACTTATAACCTTTGATGCGATGGAAGACTACTAATTGATTCAAAAGGAAAAAAATTTAAGTAACGGCCAATTATTTATCCAACTAAATGGAGGTTTAACCGTCATCCAATATAGAAATCTTTAAACACTACACTAACTTATATATAAACATGTTTCTTGCCATCCGAAAATGAGAGAGCCAAAGTCTTATCTTCGAAATCTCCAATAATAACAAGGTAAAAGGACCAATATGGAATATCCTAAATATTATGGATTTCAACAAGAAATAACATCAATAACAAATGAATTTCGAGATATTGATTAACGTTAATTGAGTATGGATCATCAATAAAATATAAAGTGTATATGAATGAAAAGAGAATCGGGTAGAAGAATTTCTCCTGATATTATGAACTTATCAAAGAGCTACATATATACCTAGTCTCTATTAAGAAGGAAAATGCACCAAGAAGTGATAATGGTGAAGACATGGAAAACGATTTATACAAAAATAGATAGTCCATATGAGAACAGTTTAATGACATCCATTCTTTAGTGCTCGGTAGAAAGATGCCAACCAAAAGATGAATGAGAAGCTAAAAGGATAAGATGCCAAGCTCAAACTTTTACTATGTTTAATTGAATACTTTATAAAAAAGATATTCACTCCCTTACCTGAGGTATGTTAGCCTAGAAATGGCTCAAAATTGTTAAGAGAAGCCCATGGAAGGTTTCAAAAGATTTTCAACAATCTTATGTGTACCACAAGTGAGTTAACCATAATCTCAAGTCCATGGCCCTTTAATGTGTGGATAATCGACTTAATAGGACCATTGCCTATATTAATTGGTGGAGCTAAGTTTGCAGAAGTAGCCATCGACTACTTTACCAAATGGATAGAGGCTGAACCATTGCCAAGTATAATGTTAAGGAAAGTGCTAAAGTTTATGATCATGAACATAGTCGCCCGATTTGAGATATCAAATAAGATAATACCCGACAATGTGACCTAACTAGAAAGTGAGAAATTTACAAGATTCTACAATAAGAATGGAATAATCAAAAAATTCACCTATAACCCGCCCTAAGGTTAATGGAGCTATTGAAGCTGCAAACAATACTATTAAGACTATCCTCAAGAAACAACTGGATAAAGGAAAAGGAAACTGGGTAGTAGAACTAACACCCATGCTTTGGGCATATCAAACCTTTGCTAAGACTACAATAGGACATACTCCGTATTCTTTGACAAATGGAAGCAAAGTAAAGCTTCCAATCGAAGTAAAAAATACCATCCCATTGGAGGATTGCATATAATCCCAACCAAGAGCTAAAGAAAAGAACCCCAGATTTGATTAATGAACCAAAGGATGAAGCAGTCATACGAACGGCCGAATATTTACGAAGGATAATAAAATACTGTAACTCTAAAATTAAGGAAAAATCATTCCAAAAGGAGACCTGGTATCCGACATGTCATGGAAAATACTAAAAATCCGACAGATGGACCACTAACACCAAATTGGGAAGGACCCCTTGTTATCCGTAAAGTAGTCCCATCAGGACTTATCTACTATGCCTACCTAATGGCAACATTATAGTAAGAACTTGGAATGCCAGACATTTGAGACAGTATTTTCCTATAATGGATGAATAAAGAAATTAAGATAAGTATGTCTATGGAGTCGATAACCAGAAGAAAGAAAGGAACTTATAAAGGAAAAGCCTTTTTGATTCTACCATAAGGCCCTGGTCAAAGCACCTCCTAAAGGAGTGTCAAAGTAAGCCTCTGGTCCTGCCTGTAAGGCCTTGCCAAAGCACTGCAGGCCTTCGATACCTCCTATGTGGCCTTACCGAAGCACCTCCTAAAAGGAGGATGGAGTAAGCCTTTGGCCCCTCCTAAGATAACCCGACAAAAGCACCGACCAGCCTTCAATTCCGCATATAAGGCCTGATCGAAGTGCCTCCTAGACGAAGGTAGGATAAGACTTTGGTTTTTCCTAAGACGGCTAAACAAATGCACCGACCAGCCTAAATCATTACCTATATGGTAATAAGGGAAGAAAGAGATTAAAGCCTAAATCATTACCTATAAGGTAATAAGGGGCGAGAGAGATCGATGAAAGCCTAAATCATCACATATAAGGTAATAAAGGTCGAAAGAGATCAAAGCCTAAATCATTATCTAAAAGGTAATAAGGGGCGAAAGAAATCAATCAAAGTCTAAATCATTACCTGAAAAGTAATATGGGGCAAGAGAGGTCAAACATACAAATGTAACTTCATCTTGAGACTGGATCGATGTAATTTACTAAGAGGAAGTGTAATTGAACACGATCGATTTGGGTCTAAGCTAAAATTAAGGCGGACTTTAAAAAAAGGACAAGAACTATTTATTACCCAAAACCAAGGGCCTCGGCGTCAATTATGAACATTTGAGAAATTCCGAGCCTCCTTGTCAGAAATATTCTGTCAAATAACGGAAATCTCCTTTATTGATTAAATTTCTAGTCTCCTAGTAGATGAAATTTGGATCTTACCAGATGGATTTCTAGTTTTTATACTAAGTGAATTTATGGTCTTCTTACCACACGGATTTCTGGTCTTTTTATCTAATGAATTTATGACCTTCTTACCAGATAGATTTCTGATCTTCTTATTAAATGAATTTATGGCCTTCTTACCAGATGGATTTACTGACTTCTTATTAAATGAATTTACGGTCTTCTAACTAGATGGATTTTCGGACTTCTTATCAACTGAATTTATGGTTTTCTAGACTTCTTATCAAGTGGATTTATGGTTCCTTTAATTGAACTTAGTTCTTTGCCGAAATGAAAAATTCTTCTTTTATATAAGGAAGAAGGCGAATTGATCCATGTATTTACCAAATCTAAAAGGATTCGTCTTAAAATCCTTTGATTCCAAAAAATGAATTTCAAAATAAGTTTTCCAAAGTTGTGAAGATCACTAAGGAAACTTCTCCCCAAATTTACAGAGAAAATTTGTCAATCTAGAAAGAAATAATTTCTCGAAATAATGAAAGTTACCATCATTCACTTTATGTTTTTCAGGAAAACAAGATTTAGAGAGAAAATCTCATGGAAGAAGTGAGCTAAAAAGATGAAAAGATACTTGGTTTTATACTAAAGTGTAAAAGGCTTATTTTATACAAGTAGAGGAAAAATGTTATCCATATATTTTTCGACCATGAGCTATGCTTAGGAAGTCATCAAGATAAGAGAAGCATGGGGATATATGGAAACATTTATAAAGTAGGCGTCGAGCCTATAAGTGTATAAAAATATGACAAACCAATTAATCTATGGTAATATATTGAGTTTATAAGACAATAATGTAAGCATTCCATCAACAAAGGAGATATCGAGCATTTGGTATGAAGGTAGTTATCAAGCTCCTACTCAAGAGTTAAGCAGCTTAAAGTTATCAATGAATAATTGGAGATATCGAAACACAAGGACTATCGAGTTTAAACATATAAAGGTTGTCGAACATTTATAGCCATCAAAATGTCGAATACTTAAACAAAAAGTAAGCTTTTACAAAGAATAATGAGGTGTCGAGTCTCTAAGGAGTAAGAGCGTCTACAACAATAGGTCTTGTTGAATATTTAGCAAGTAGAAGACGATGTCAAACCAGTAAATGCGTAGGGACATCAAGATGCAACAAACTGGAAGAACAAGAAATGTCGAACCTCTATAACACAGTGTTACATAGTATGCAATAAAGGATGTCGAGAACATCAACACCCTGGTTTGAATTTGAAAGCACCGGTCCTGTTCTGGCAAAGAAATATCACAGATCATAGATATAAGAAAAGAACGGTAAAAGAAAGAAGGTAGAGGATTTTTATAGTGGTTCGGCTATTAATGAAGCCAACGTCCACTTCATATTTTTCTTATGGACTGATTGCAGTTACAAGATGTGACTGACAATAAGACTTTGATTATCTCTCAATAGATTGAATCCCAAGAGAGTGAAGAATGTTTCCAGCAGAGCTTCCTCAACCAATCCAAGGAAGATCCTATTTATGTTGAAGGCAGGATGTATTTATATGGGTTGGAGAGCTTTTAGGCCAGGTTACGTCTTCATTAGCTCGCATGTAGGTTGGAAATGACCAAGGAGAGTTTGCCACACAAATGAGGAAGAACCATGGGTCGTTGGCGAACCATTGTGTATGGGTCGCTAGCGAATCATAGACTTGGCTCGTTTTGCTAGCCAATGTCTTGGCCTTTTTTGTAGTATTCCTTGGCTAGCTCGTTTGATGGTATGAGGAGAGGCATGGGTTGCTGATGATCCAAGCACTTAGGATTTTTTTGGAGTTTAGAATTAGAGATGTTTTGATAGTCTTCTATCCTAGTTACTTCATTGTGATGACAATTCACTAGCTATTTGCACTCAACTGCTGATTGGACTGAAAGAATGCCGATCCCTCGGCTTCGTTGATCCCAATCATTGTCTTAGCCATATAGCTTGGTCCTTGTTGATTTGTTGATCCCTTGTCTTAGCTTTTCTAGTTAAGCCCCGAACCACCCTGTTTACATGAGGTTGTTCTGTTTTCTACTGATTTCTGCTGGGTTAAAAACCCAGATAACATTTTCCCCCAAAAGTACGCCTTTTGAATGAAAGGTGTGCTTTGCTCTAGAATAAGTCATAGCAATGAGTCTTCGATTGTTGAGCTTTCCAGCAGCATTAGTCTTGGTGAATCGTCCAGTTCCTTCAGATTCTCTTGCTGGTCACAAGTCATACCAAATACTTTACTGCCTAAGACTCTAGACTCTGCCTAAGCGTAATCTATACATCACAATCATTCCAATACAATTCGGGGTTATTACATCATAGGTCTCTAATTACATTTCACTTCTCTAATCGTCCCGCATTCATTTGAGATTTACATCACTATAAATTTTTGCTTTTCATTTAGAGTTTTTACATCATATATCCAAATCAAATCATATATTAACATCACATTATATCGCGTCATATATCAAAATCACATTATATCTCAAAATCACATCATGTCACAACATATATCAAAATCACATTGTATCACATCATATGTCAAAGTCATCCTGTGTTCATCCAGGATTTATCTGTTTTATTCCACTTATAAGGCATTCGGATCCTTTTTTGCAAAACCATATCTGTTTCATGGTCCGATCTTTCTAGACCACTTAAGTTTAATGCGTGACCTCTCCGAATCGTTTAATATTTAATTTAATGCGTGATCTTTCCGGATTGTTTACTGTTTAATTTAATGTGCGATCTCTCTAGATCATATATTTTTAAGTTAAGGGGACGATCTTTCTGGATCGTTTTTTTGTTAAGCTAAGGGAGATTAAGTAAGCCCATCCGCTCACTCTCCGATGAGGGGACTTACTTCTTGCACTCCGGTCCGTGGTGGGACTCTAAGGCGATCAATATCGTACAAATCAGTCCACTCGCTCTCTAGCAAGGGGACTTGCACCTTGCACTCCGATCCCATGGTGGGACTCTAAAGGCGATCAATATCAGTTAGAAAAATTCAAATATTTAAATCAAAACGGATAAAAAAATTAAACAAGAAGGAGTCATAAATGTTCATCTCAGGCATCCGACTCAGGGTGTGCCTAGGGACCGTTCCGGATCCCATACACGTGTAAGCGGCCATCGATTGTTATTCCCCTGAGTTCTTTCAGGCACCCGACTCAAATGTGCCTAGGGACCATCTGGGATTCCGTACACATGTAAGCAATCTTCGATTATTATTGTCTGCATACCAAAAGAAAAGTTCAGGAAAGAAATGATAAAACAAAGCATTGGAATCGAATCCAACTCCTTTTACCTCGATCATGGGATAATTTGTCTTGGCGCTTGTTCCAGGGCGCTTCTTGATGCATTTGGCAAGGATGAAATTCCACCGTAGTTCTATTCCTCACATATTACAGTAGCTGGTTGTTCTGGACCAGTTCTTCTATCAGATCACGAAAGTGTCGACACTCGTTCGTCTCATGCCCATTCAACTCATGGAAGATGCAATTTTTTTAGATATTTTCTCTTGGTCGGTGGGCTTCCTCTTAGGTAGTCTTCGGTAGAGGTTATGCCTCCTCTTATCCAGGTATATCCTCTCTGGGGTTTCAGCCAGATCGGTGCATGAAGAGAATCTTGGCCCTTTTCTTTGTCATATTGGGTCTTTGATGTCATCGTCGGCTTTCCTCTTCCCTTTCTTTTCGAATTCTAGCTCCAGACGGTCCCTCGCCTTCGACGGCATTTATTTCAGCATCCTCATACTCGGCTTCGGCAAATTCCTAACGCAGGTATCTCTCAGCTTCGTAGTAGAATTCCACAAGATCCACCAATGGATCCCTCTTCAATACGGCTTTGAAATCAGTCTTATTCGTGACTACAGATACTGCTGCCATTAGGATAAAAGATGGGTCTGGTTTGTCTAACTCGACTGTCGCCACATTGAATTCTGTTAAATAACTTCTCAAGGATTCTCCAGGCTTTTGCTTTACGTTTGAGAGCATAAGTACATTCCTTGGTCGTGAGACATGAACCCTGAACTATCTCAAGAACCTACTCACTAAGTAGGTCCACATCCTTATAAACCCATTTTCCAATTGTTTGAACCACATTACGACCAAATCTTTTAATTATAAGGGGAAGCACTGCCCAATTACTTCCTCAGAAGCACACAGCATCTCCATATGTTGGATGTATCGCGTCATATGAATAGTTGATTCTGCTTTCCCATCGTACATTTCCAGTGTCGGAAGCTTAAAATCTAGAGGATTTCTCCCATTCTAGATATTAGCAGTAAATGGATTTCTATTCACATCTTTCAGACCCTGATAGGGCCTCCTCTGATTAATCTCCCTACTAATTCAGCAATTCTGTTCTCACCGTCCAATGAGGGTCTCTGTCCTAAAGCAATACTTTTCCCCTTGCCCCGTTGGGGGTATCCGGGGACGGGCTCTTTTGGCAACATACCTATGTTCTGATTTGCAACTCTAGCTTCATTCATTCCTCCGTTCCTTCGAGGAAGTTCTAGTACATATCCTTATGTCGGCCGCATCCTAGTATTCATATCAGCTCCCCTGCCACCAATCCCTGATGTTTCAACAGTTGCTCTGGCATCGACATTGATTCCCATGTTAATTCCAGCATCGCCCTCGTGTGTCGATTACTCTAGGCATGGGGGGAAAGCTCCACCTTGCTCCAATCCATCTGCCAATCCCTGCAATGTTCCATGGAGTTTGATTCTTATTCCTCGTAGATCTATCCATCCCTTATTGCTTCATCCTCTGGAAGAATCCGTCCATCATCTCCTATTGTCTAGCTAAGAGTCCATCACGCATCTCTTTCATCATCCTTTCCATCTCCTCTCTAATCATAAAGCTGGGTTGATGAGAATTTGAGGACACTTCCTGGCTTCCCCCAAGCCCCGGTTGACTTGCTCCAATTTTAGATCTGTTATTAGGCCTCTTCATTTCTTTCGAATCTCGGATTCAAACTTCAATTTTTCAGCTCTCGTTCAAGGTTCTCATTGAAAGCACCAATATGTTAACTCAAAAAACGGATCAACACCCTGGTTTGAGTTTGAAAGCACCAACCCTGTTCTAACAGAGCAATATCACAGATATAAGAAAAGAATGGTAAAATAAATAATACAGAGAATTTTTATAGTGGTTCGGCTGTTAATGAAGCCTACGTGCACTTCATATTCTTCTTATAGATTGACTGCAGTTACAAGATGTGTCTGACCATAATACTTTGATTATCTCTCAATAGATCTAATCCCCAGAGAGTGAAGAATGTTTTTAGTAGAGCTTCCACAACCAGTCCAGATAAGATCCTGTTTGTGTTGCAGGCAGGATGGTATTTATATGGGTCGAAAAGCTTATGGGCCAGGCTACGTCTTCATCAGCTCGTAGGTAGGTAGGAAACGACCCAGGAAGAGTTTGGCATGCAAAACGAGGAAGAACCATGGGTCGCTGGTGACCCATAGACTTGGTTTGTTTTGCGAGCCAATGTCTTGGCCTTTTTTGTAGTATTCCTTAGCTATCTCTTTTGATGGTTTGAGGAAAGGCATAGGTCGTTGATGATCCAAGTACTTAGTATTTTTCTGGAGTTTGGAATTGAAGATGTTTTGATAGTCTTCTATCCTATTTGCTACGTTTTGATGGTAGTTCACTAGATGTTTACGCTCAGCTGCTGATTGGATTGAAAGAATGCTGATATCTCGTCTTCGTCAATCCTAGTCGTTGTCTTAGCCATATAACATGGTCCTTGTTGATTTGTTGATCCCTTGTCTTAGCTTTTCTGGTTAAGTCCTAAACCATCCTGTTTACATGAGGTTGTTCGGTTTTCTATTAGCTTTTGCTGGGTTAAAACCTAGATAACACTTAGGGATGTCGAGCCACAACAAACTGAAAGAATAAGAAATGACGAACCTCTACAAAACAAAGTGTTGTAGAATATGTAACAAAGGATGTCGAGCACATCAACAATGAAGTGAAGTGTTGAAGGCCTAACAATAAGAAGGTACCAAATGTATGAAAGGCAACGAGGATGTCAAACCACCACCACACAAATTGTTGAAGAGTATAAGATAAGGGAGGAGTGTTGTGTCACTGAAAGATGTCGAGCATTTGATTACAAGGGGGTATATTGAGTCCCTATGGAAATCAAGTCTTAGGTTTATTAACTGTTATCAATCCTCTACAACATTAGCTGTGGTAAAGCACGAAAGATATCAAGCTTTAACAAGAATGATAAGCTTCAACATTAGCAAAGGATTTTGAGCTTTTACAAGTAGAAGGGGATGCAGAACCTTAAGTGACATAAAGGATATCGAGCATCTACAGTTTGTCGAGTATCTATCATCATATAGAAAATTCATTGATGATGGATGTAGAGAATTAACAATTCGATAAGGGTGTTGAATATCAATATTACAAAGGGATGGCAAGTGTTTAGTTGGATGTACACGTGTCAACCATCCCGCTTACTACAACCACTAAATAGACCCCATCCACCATTTAGAAATGGGTAATCAATTCTTTCGTATTTCTCAAATTTTAAAGTTGTAAAACCTAAATATCCTACCTTTTTACTTATGCATCATATTATCATTTATCCCTACTAAACTAATTGTTTTAGCTAGTCTAACCGGTGTACTTTATACCCGGGTCAGACCGAGTTGTTTCAGGTTAGATACCTGCTATAGGACTTTGCTTTGCTGCTTCCGTCATGGATATCTGCTTATCACTTTTTGTAGTTTTATATTCATTTTGTATGACTCTGATATTTATTTATCGTATTGACTCATTGTATATATTATGGTCCTTGTACCACTTCTATTGTTGAATTGGTGATTTTTAGTGCCAATTGTATTCTTGTGACTTTTGCAAATAAGTACTTAAACAATTAATTTTGCATTGAAAACTCCTATTGAATGAGAATATTTGACTATTGTTAAACTTTTGATGTGTACATGACTCATATTTGTACTTGGACTTGGATAGTGGATATGTATATGATGGATCTTTGGACTTGGTCTTAAACTTGAACTTTCATATACTTCCAAGCTTGATAATACCTCTTAAGCCCTTATCAAAACCAACCTTAACTTGCCTTGCATATTTTGTTAGCAAAGAAATTTTCTAACATAAGGCTTACTTTGCATATTGCCTACTTCACCGATGAGCGTATGGATGAAGGATCATCGCATGTTTATATGGCTTGCATATTGAATACATTACTAGAACTCTTGAATAACATCTTGGATGTTAAATCAATTTTTGGTTTAACAGTGTTAATAAAACAAAAGGTAATGTAAAAATAACCTAATACTAACAGTTGAACATAAGAGACGTAGTAAATAAATAGCAACAACAACAAAGTCATTATTCCCAAACAAGTTGGGGTCAGCTAGAAATAGGACCCAAAACTAAATGGCAAAGTCAAATTAAAAACCATGATAATAATAATAAGATGTAGTAAATAATTAAAATAATAATAATAATAATAAATAAAATTAAAGATAAAAATATAGTGTATATATATATATATATATAGAAATTAAAAATAAATAAATAAATAAATAACAACCGTGATGATGATAATAATAATAGTAGTAGTATTAATGGTACTAATGATAATAGGGACCGAAGACCAAACAGTACGTCTTATGCTCCTATTCACTAGTCCTATAATCTAAAACTTATAACACTACCTATAAATGAACCCTACTCCTAGCTCATGGTTTTGGTACATGGATCGCTAACTTCCACATGCTTCTGTTTTACACTCGCTCCTTGGATATATTACAATCCCTTAGGTCCCTTTTAACTACTTCCTCTCCTGTCAATCTGGGTTAGCCTCTACCTCTTTTTGAGCATTCGATGCAGCCTACAAATCCAATATGCACAGGTCCTCCGGGATGCCTCCGTTGGAGATGTCCAAACAATCTTAAGCGGTGTTGGACTAGCTTTTCTTCAACTGGTTCTACTCTAAGTTTTATTAATAAAAATAAAAATATATATAGCCTCAAGCATGTATTTATGGAGGGTGCGAATTATTGAATCTAGTCAATAACTTCGATTAATTAAAAATGATATAGTCATTGATATGGGTTAGAATGCGAGGTCAATAGTGTTACATAATAGAAGTCTACCGACCACTAAGGGCTACCAGCAGTTTTGTGTATATTATATTGATGTGGGACATATTCACTTGCAAGACCTATGGGATTATACGTTCGTATATAGTTGAGGGGAATATACCAAAGTAGGATGGTTCGTCCTAATCAAAGTGCCAAGTAGAGTCTACTTCAACCTTTTAGGGGGTATGTGTTAAGTAACCAAGTGGGCATTTCCTTGATTGCATTAGGAAATCTAAATGAGACGGTGAGCATAGGGTCGATGCTATGACAATAAGATTGGTACCGTATATATGAGAAGTAGGAGCCCTTTACATATCGTCAACGATCTTGAGCGGTTAGCGGAAAGACGAGGGTTATGCCTAAACAGTTTGCACCTCCTACTAGTGTAGATCATGTAACGATCCGTAAATTTTGATAATTAAATTTGTTAACTTAATAGGGTTTTAGTAATTAAATATTGAAAGAAATAGAAATTGAATTGGAATCTATTGCAATAAATCTAAATAAAATATTATGTTAATATTAATTAAGGTAATATTTGGAACTAATGTTAATGTTATTTCATAATAGGACAATTTGTTGAATTAAAGGAATAGAAATAAAGATTTATTAATTTAAAACTTAATAAATGGATAAATTGTAATTAAATGAAATTTAATATTTAATTATTACGTTGATAGGAATTTAGATGAAATATGAGAATATTAATGTAATGGATCATGAACCAATTGTAAATTTCATACATTTGATAATAATTTATTGAATACAAAACTTAAAATCAAATAAATGATTTATTGGAATTACAATTGATAATTAATGATTCTATAAAAATTGAAATTTAATTACAATAATGGGTAAATCAATTACCTTTGAATTGATATATAAGTTTGTTTAAATTATTGTAATCGTTTAAGAAATCAAAAATGACGAAATTTGTGAATTTTTAAATTTGAATCGAAAAAGTGATTTAGTTTAATATTAATTTAATTATTTAACTGAAAAATAGCCATTTTGGCCACTGACTCGGACTTCGACGAAACCAGCTTCATCGGATCCATAACGATGAATTATTGTAGGATTTCAAGTTTCGTAGCGATCAGACTTGTCGTTTGATCGTACGGGATCGAAATGCCCAGAAATCAATGAAACTGAAATCAATTGAAATCAATTTGAAATAACTTGATTTTAGCATAACTTCTTCATACGATAGAATTTGGACTTGAAACCTGTTCCATTGCGTTTAAAATATCTAAAAACATCCATGGGTTGATCTAATTTCGTTCCGGAGTCAAAACAGGCTTTTGGACCGATATCGTTCAATCAAATCGGATCCGTTTTTTATTTTCAACCCTACCTATATATATCCAGTCACAAACCCTAGCAGTCATTCAATTTCTCATTTGTAACGACCCGCAAATCTGTACCCCTTGAGTTAACACTATTCTACCTAAATCAACTCAAGTTGCATAGAAATACGAACCATTTGGATAAAGAAGAAGAGAGGTAGAAGAAGAAAATAGAAATCAACATCAGAATCTAACCATCGCAGCGGAATAAAATATAATAGATAATAAATAATTTTACTCAAAAATCAAATATCTCTGTTTATATATTACATCATCAGAATATATCAATCACAACTCAACATCAATATCATAAAATGGATACACAACAACTCAAGATACACAACAACTCAAGATACACAA
This sequence comes from Allium cepa, assembly GCA_030765085.1. Taxonomy (NCBI): domain Eukaryota; kingdom Viridiplantae; phylum Streptophyta; class Magnoliopsida; order Asparagales; family Amaryllidaceae; genus Allium; species Allium cepa. The sequence goes on from CM060940.1 coordinate 104,182,644, forward strand.
CAACTCAAACAGCGGAAATATATATATATACAAGTACGAGAGTACGTATCGTCATCCAGCTCGTCTCCTGAGCTCCACAGCATCATATCCTGTATTCTATAATACTCGGTCTGACCCGAGCAATACAGTTAAATAACATCCGAGTCAGTCTGGAATACCAGCGTGAGAAAATCACGCCCAATTGCTTATTAAAGTTTCAAAATCCTTTGAAAAACAAAAGCATCTCGTAAGACCACGCCACAAATAAACATGTTGGGTTTTTACCTTACGATAGCTAAAACAATTTTTATAGAAATCCTCTGATATTATAATAGGGTCTATATACAATTACTTATAAAATAGCCGAAATTGTTACATTCATTAAATTCCAGCTACTAGCCACAGAGTGGGTAATACAAACAAAACTCGTACAAGGCTCGTAGGGAGAATGGATTTCTAACTAATGACTAGGCACTGGGGTACCACCTGTCAAAGTACGGGGCCTAGATCACCGTACCGAGGAGTACGCCCGCTCCCCTGCAACACAAGGCCGGGACTACCCCTTACTGGATAATCCTGAGTGAGATCACCCCGCGGTTGGGATCAGCAACCGCTCACTAAACTGAAATAATAAGGGGCATCTAGACTGGAATGACCTCACCCTGCTTGGGTGATACCCACCTAGCCTTGCTGCATAACCCCTGATTTTCAGTCATTCCCATTTGATGAGGCTTGAGGCTAAGCATTACCTTTTTAGAACATATTCCTTAGAATGCCCATCGTCCACCTGACGATGTTTCGCTAGCATTCATCCATACAAGTCTGTCCCGGGTTCGAACAGAACCGAAGGCACTATTCCTACTACATCCATTTTGGAAATATCCTCAGGATTAGTAGCGACTAGCCCTTGCACTTCACTTCTCCATTCTTCGAATGCAAAATCGTTTACACGAAACGTACAAACCGGATCGAAGTGGTTTTCGAGAAATTAATCTCGATCCCGGTCTCTTCGAAACGATCAACGCATTTGGCCAATATTGATAGTCGGTGATTTAACTATCAATTTATATTCACAAACAACCATCCAACAATAAATAAATTTTCCAATTATTTATTTCCTTCAAAATATCTTCACAAGATATATTTCTATTTTCAACCCTTTGAAAACAGTTTTCAAACCATTCTTTCTTTCTAGAACAAACTTTCTCAAGTATTTTCTATCTCCACTGAAATTGCCAAGCACAAACTAGATTTTTAAAATAGTTTAAAACACTTTACTTTAAAATATACTTTTAAAACATTTAAGTTAAACTACTTCAATAATTTGTTAAAAATACATACTATATAAATATTTGAAAATAAGGTTACTTTATAAAATATAACTAAATTTTTAATCTTAAAACAAACTACTAAGTCACTCTTTAAATAATTACTACTATAATAGATTAAAAAGGCAAGACTTACTTTATAATTTAAATATTTAGAAAAATAAATTTTCCAAACTTGCTTCTTAAATCAACTTAAAAACTTTTAACTTATATTTAAAAACTTACTTTGAAAATGTACTTGGTCATCTAGGGAGGAGATCCAACTTCAATCACTAAAATCAATTTTCCCAAATTGATTTCAAATTTATCCCATTTGAAATAATTTTCTTTAATTACTTAATTCATTTCAAAATTCATTAAGTATGGAGTTAATTATTTTTTTTATTATTTTTCATTTGATTCCAAAACTTTTAACTGAAATATACAAATTCCAGATTTCTCCCAATTTCTTCTATATTCTTTCAATAATTTAAATCTTAACTTTTAAATAAATGTTTTGTTCTTTTAAATAATAACACTGAATTTTAAAATTGATTAACTTCCTGTTTATTCAAATTTTCCTTTCTACAGTCACAATTTATTTATTAGAAATTTAAAGTCCCTTTATTTCTTCTCCAAGTCACTCTTAAATTTATTCGAATTTTTCTATAATTATTTCACTTACAATTTCACTTCTTTTATTTTTCTTTTCCAAAATCCAATTTATATATTTTTGGTAATTCATTATACCCAATTATATCCAATCAAACCATAACATTCAATATTCCAATATCATTCATTATAGAATATCAAATAATCACAACAGAGGGTATTAAACAATTTAAATAAATGTTGAGGGATCCAGTTGGATCCCTCCAACCTGTTTTCCCTACATCCACATATATTAGCACAATATAAAATGCCAATTCCAAATATATCACACTATAGCCCATCAATCAATACAATCATTCAAACAATTATTTAAATTTAATCATTTAAATCAAAATTTAACTGAGTGAGATTAACTCACCTTTCATTTTGTTTGGCAATTCGATCCAACCCAGCTTGCTTCTATCAGATTTTGACCTTGTATAACAACCATAGAATTTATTAACACTTTGAAATAACTTGAACCATTTATTTCCATTTATAAATTTAATTGGCCAATGACTTACTATTTAATAATTTAATTGACCAACAATTTAATTTAAACTAAACATTTGGTTTTAAATTAATAAATTGATTTTTATCTAGATTTCAAAATAAATTACCTTAGTAATTAAAATAACCAAATTATTTAATCTATCACTTATTTATCAACTCCAAAAATTTAAAACAATATGCAATTTAAAATTTTATTTTGAAATCCTATATAAACCTTAAATATTTACAATTTATCAAATTATTTATTTGACTAAAAATTATCCAATCAACTAATAAACTTTAGTTTTAAACTAGTGATTAAATTTTAATCAAAGGATTAAATTTAAACCAGTTTTCCTTTTAAATAACTTCCTTAGTAACCAAAATAATTAGATTTAACTAAACAAATAAGTCTTCACTATATTTAAATGAAAAGTGAATAGATATATTTACTTTACTTACATTTTCAACTGTTTACAAAAATAATCAATATTCTTTGAATGAAAATACATCCCTGTTTACATTTTCAAACGAAAACATTTATATCTCTACTTACATTACCCTTTTCAAATTACCGTGTAAACATATTTTCATATATAAACACCTTTAACTAAAACTTATTTACTGTAGATTTAACTGAATTGAAATGTGTATGTATATAAATATACATTTATTTATTTATTTATTGTATTTTTTTTTATAAAACACAACAGTAATAATTTTACTGTAAAAAAATAATACTCCTAACCTATATATTCATAATTTCAGAAGTATTTAAATTAAAATTAAAAACAATTAGTCTTATACCTCACCGAACCACTCGAGCTCGCTGTTGATCGCGAACCCATCTTCCCGCACCTTCCTCCAACCCACGGTCCCTCACGACCATCGCGAGTCTTCCCTTCGCCGAACACAACCAGCCCCCGTCATGCTTGTCGCCTAGCCACTGGACCATCATTGCGAGCTACTCACGAAACCCAGTCCCAAATCTATGCGCCTCGACACTCTGATTCGAACGCGACTCGAAACCCTAACCTACCCTCGAGTGCAATCCCTAAATCCAGAACCTCGTGCGCAACTACCCTGGAAACAAAACCCTAGCATGCGGCTCGACTTCGTGATTTTGGGGGTCGATTGATACGGTAGTGGAGTCGCGATTCACTACATTCTTTTATAGAGTTGAATCTGAAGACGAAAGTAAGAAGGAGGGAGGCTTCGCCTTTATTTATTTTAATTAATTTTCTTCTGGACGAATTGAAGAGGGGATTATAAGATCGGCCATTGATTTGTTTCTGAAATTCGTTCGAATTACTGAGGATAAGGGTGCGCGAATTTATTTAGAAAGGCTTGATTTTGGCTTCCAGGAGAAGGAAGGAGGGAACAAGAATAGATGTTGTCGTACTTAGGGCTGAGAAAAGGGGACAAGATTTGAAAGAAGGCAGCTGATAGGGATAGTACATGAATATATAAATAGAATTTTAAATAGAATTTTCGACGCGTTTATATATCTTATGCTCTCACAACTGCTCCAATTATTACGAAAATTGAAACCCACTAATAATTTAATATTACGGATCCAATGGAACTGGTTTCGTCGAATTCCGAGACTGTGCCTCGGAAGGCTATTTTTTTTAAAAATTCAATTTAAACGATTAAATTTCAAAACCGACCAATTCAGCGTTAGATTCCATTTTAACACTTTTATTATATTCAATGTTATCAATATAGATTTTTTCAAGCCTTCAAATTATCTTTAACAGGTTTAAAACTCCAAATTCAATAATTTACCCAATTTTCGATAATTAAATTCAAAAATTAATTATCCAATAAATGTTTATATTTGAAATTCAAGTTCAAAATTAACTTTTGAATATTTCAAATAATTTAATATTTCTATTTTAAATGCTTAAAAATTCTGGGTCGTCACATTCCTCCCCCCTTAAAAGAATTTCATCCCCGAAATTACCAGCTAGGAAGAATGATCCAATACCCGTTTATTATTTTTCCCTAAAACCAAACAGTTTCTAACAATTCAACATCTTACCAACTATTTTCTTATAAAAGACTCATTATTATTCTTATCAACTTTCCAAATTTTTCCAAAACCTTCTATAGTTTTCAAATAACTTTCTTGTTCAACAATTCAAAACTAAATTTTGAATTATCAAAATTTTCTCAAAATTTTTCTAACTCCCTAAATTTCCAAAAAATTTCGCCAGCGTCTCCTTTGCGCGGCTGACTTGGTACAATTACAAAATGGCTCTACAGCCTCCCAAATCTAAAAAAGAAAACAAAAGGCCAAGCGGCTCAATCCAAATTCTCAATCAAATTCACCAAATTTAAATACATACCTTTTTGTCGAGCATTTCAAATTTATCTTCTTGAAATGAAAAAACAATTCTCTCTACCTTTATATTACCTGCATATCTAACACAGCAATATGTCCCATCACAATATTCAAGGACATTTTATCGACTTTCTTATAAATGTCAATATCTATTAATCCAAGTATCGACTTAGAATATATTTGTAATATTCAATTTCCAATTAAGAATGCACCATTCCTTACTTAAGTTAACATAAACATTTTATATGTTTTCTTAAATTTATTTTCACTTTACCACATTAGTTTATATCCATTTCTATTCAAATCGATTCTCACATTCCATATGAATTTTATTTATTTTCAACTTTGAACATTAAATTTTATCTTCCATTTATAACTAATTATGTATTTATTTTAAATTGGTTTCATTTACTAACTTATTTTATTTTTAAATTTGAATTCGTTTGTCGTTAACAAAATTTTCCAATTTTTTTTTCTAACTCCCAAAATTTTCGGAAAATTTTGGCAGAGTCCCCTTTGTACGGAGGAGCTTTTGCAATGTGACAAAAGAGATAAATATATATACATCGACCCACCCGGTTGGAAAAACCAAAAACAGTTCATATATCCTATTTTTATTATGTAGGCGTACCTTATTTAGCATTTTTAAGAAAACAGCTTATTTATTTAGCAGTTAGCGTGCCCAAAATCCAGTCCCGCGGCTCCCAGGAACCTGTACTTACTCAATTTAAACATGTAAGTGCCAAATATATGAAGTTTAACAGCATATCACTTATTTGCAATAGTCAAAACATATGAATTCTAAAGAAACTCATACCAAACATTTTCCGTAAGCAATTTGTATAGTTTCCAAGCTAATTCAACTGTTTCAACTTATTTACAAACCATTTTCATTCAATTTGAATGGTTTTCAATCCATTCGTACACAACTTCATAAATTTGAATAATTTAAAACTCAATTGCTTACATTTAATTTATTCTTAAGCAAAATGAACTCATATTTAATCCAATTGCTTTCAAAATCAATTTATTTTACTCCTATCAATTTATAGCATCTTAATTACTTCCATTTACATCAAATGACAATTAATTCTATGCAATATGACGAGATTTATGTGAATAAATAAGTATTTATGTTTATAACCAATTTAAGTTCCATCTCCAAATTTCATTACCAATTAATTCCCTTTTTATTTCAATTCATTCATGACCATTTATTTAGTTCGACCCATTCCAAGCTTGCATATTACTTCCCATTCCCGAATTAATTCAAATCAAGCTTTAAGTTAGTCGAGCTTCTAATTATTCTCAACTTAAGTTAATTTACTCAATTTACTCCACTTCAAACTTAAGTTCACTTCCATTAGATTCTTATTTATTCCATCCATTTATTCAATATAATTAGTTTATCCACTCAATCCATTTTTTATTTCCTTAAATATTATTTAGATACTCATCGAATTCTATTTCTATTTAAAATTATTTTCACTTGATTTAAATCCAACCCAATATCATTACACTTTGTTTTAAGTTGAATTCAATTCAACTCTCTTCCATTTGTTTAGTTTTAAGTTAATTCACTTCAATTTATTCAAATCTTTTTTTTATACTAAAGCTCATTTCATTTTGCAAATAAATTTCTCTTTCAATTTAACTTGATTTTATTTTAATCCAATCACATTTTCATTCGATACATTTCCAATTATATTAATATGTTAACACTTCACATTAAATTTTAATTTATCACTCAAGTTCTGAATCCACTATCCATTTCAATTTACCACCCAATTTTATGAACTCACAGTTCAATTTCATTTACTTCACCAACAATTTAAGTCGAATTTAATTTATAACTTGATTTTTATTTCCAAACCTCAATATTAACTCACCAATCCAGCTTTTCCTTAGCTACATTGGTTATCATTATATATTTCGTTATCTAATTTATTATCTACTTAGTTTTTCCTTAATTTATAATTCAATACTTGAATTTTAATGTCAAATATCACTTCATTCAATTTGCTTAAGTTCAATTTATTTTATAATTCAAGCTTGGATTTTTGTTTTATTTTTCAAGTCATCAAACAATATTTATTTTAGGTTTTCATTTCCACTTATAAATTTTATAAGTCACAACTTATTATTTACACAATCCCATTCATTCTAGGCTTGAATATATTCTTCTTTATTTTTTACTCAAGCCTTATGCTTATTTACAACCCAAACATATTTTATTTTATGGATTTTAATTCTTTTATATGCTATTCTGATTTATTTAACTCAATCTAATTCTTATCTAATTTATTTCTTATCCAACTTATTTCCCAGGTACCCAGGTAAGAATTTAATTTCATTTTTAACTTTTCACTTAAAACTTACATTCCATTATTCAAAGCTTATATTTCTTCCCGATTTAAAAATCATCTCAATTTATAAGCTTATAACCTATCTCATCAGGATTTTCAAATACCCGACTTTTGTTTCAAATTATCTTGAAATCTCCAACATCTCAAATCACATTTCTCAAAAGTTAAACCAATTCTGGTTTTATTCCCAACAAATTTTCTTCGAAATTTTCAAAAACAACTTTTTTTTCTTGAACAAATCAATTTGGCAGCAATCCGTCACTTAGAAATTCGAAAATGAATACTGATGATGCGGCCGTCATCATCGGAATTATTTCCAATAAACCAAGTGATTTCAATGCTATTTCACTTTCAAAATCCATTTTAAACAACTTTCTTTTCATAATTACCCCCAAACAATAATGCTATCTTTTATCTTTAAACACTTCCAAATTTCCGGGATTTAAATTTCCAAATCCTGCTTAAATCAATTTTACTATAATTCATTTGCATAGCAAATGCTCATACAAATTATCATTTGGTTATATTTCAATTTATAATTTACATTTATAATTCATATTTATAAATTTCATTTAATAATGAATTATTCCCCTAAATTTTGGTTATATTTCAATTTCTAGTTAAATTTTCACTTAAAAATGATAATACTTTAATATTATAATTCCTAACATCCAAGCAACCATATATTAGCTAAATAGTTTACAAAAACTCTCTTTACATCAAAAATATATTTTTGGGTAAAATTATTCCATTTACCTATATTTAAAACAATATCATGTCGATTGTTCTATTCAAGTGTTTGAAAACCCCTTCGATTCAGTTGCGCAGACTGTGTCGACGAAGGTTCATATACCACTCAATAAACCAATCAACACAATATTAAAACAATTTATATTCACTAACAAATACGCGCTCATATCTATTAATATGCTCAAACTCATTTTAGAGTACTACAGACTCTAATTTAAATGAGTAATTCCCACCAGAGCCAAGGTTATCACCAACCTATGCTCTGATACCAAGTGTAACGACCCGCAAATCCGTACCTCTTGAGTTAACACTATTCTACCTAAATCAACTCAAGTTGCATAGAAATACGAACCATTTGGATAAAGAAGAAGAGAGGTAGAAGAAGAAAATAGAAATCAACATCAGAATCTAACCATCGTAGCGGAATAAAATATAATAGATAATAAATAATTTTACTCAAAAATCAAATATCTCTGTTTATATATTACATCATCAGAATACATCAATCACAGCTCAACATCAATATCATACAATGGATACACAACAACTCAAGATACACAACAACTCAAACAGCGGAAACATATATATATATATATATATATATATATATATATACACACATATATATATAAGTACGAGAGTACGTATCGTCATCCAGCTCGTCTCCTGAGCTCCACAGCATTATATCCTTTATTCTATAATACTCGGTCTGACCCGAGCATTACAGTTAAATAACACCCAAGTCAGTCTAGAATACCAGCGTGAGAAAATCACACCCAATTGATTATTAAAGTTTCAAAATCCTTTGAAAAACAAAAGCATCTCGTAAGACCACGCCACAAATAAACATGTTGGGTATTTACCTTACGATAGCTAAAACAATTTTTATAGAAATCCTCTGATATTATAATAGGGTCTATATACAAATACTTATAAAATAGCCGAAATTGTTACATTCATTAAATTCCAGCTACTAGCCACAGAGTGGGTAATACAAACAAAACTCGTACAAGGCTCGTAGGGAGAATGAATTTCCAACTAATGACTAGGCACTGGGGTACCACCTGTCACAGTGCGGGGCCTAGATCACCGTACCGAGGAGTACGCCCGCTCCCCTGCAACACAAGGCCGGGACTATCCCTTACTGGATAATCCCGAGTGAGATCACCCCGCGGTTGGGATCAGCAATCGCCCACTAAGCCGAAATAATAAGGGACATCTAGCTTGGAATGACCTCACCCTACTTGGGTGCTACCCACCTAGCCTTGCTGCATAACCCCTGATTTTCAGTCATTCCCATTTGATGAGGCTTGAGGCTAAGCGTTACCTTTTTAGAACATATTCCTTAGAATGCCCATCGTCCACCTGACGATGTTTCGCTAGCATTCATCCATACAAGTCCGTCCCGGGTTCGAACAGAACCGAAGGCACTATTCCTACTACATCCATTTTGGAAATATCCTCAGGATTAGTAGCGACTAGCCCTTGCACTTCACTTCTCCATTCTTCGAATGCAAAATCGTTTACACGAAACGTACAAACCAGATCGAAGTGGTTTTCGAGAAATTAATCTCGATCCCGGTCTCTTCGAAACGATCAACGCATTTGGCCAATATTGATAGTCGGTGATTTAACTATCAATTTATATTCACAGACAACCATCCAACAATAAATAAATTTTCCAATTATTTATTTCCTTCAAAATATCTTCACAAGATATATTTCTATTTTCAACCCTTTGAAAACAATTTTCAAACCATTCTTTCTTTCTAGAATAAACTTTCTCAAGTATTTTCTATCTCCACTGAAATTGCCAAGCAAAACTAGATTTTTAAAATAGTTTAAAACACTTTACTTTAAAATATACTTTTAAAACATTTAAGTTAAACTACTTCAATAATTTGTTAAAAATACATACTATATAAATATTTGAAAATAAGGTTACTTTATAAAATATAACTAAATTTTTAATCTTAAATTACTATGTCACTCTTTAAATAATGACTACTATAATAGATTAAAAAGGAAAGACTTACTTTATAATTTAAATATGTAAAAAAATAAATTTTCCAAACTTGCTTTTTAAATCAACTTAAAAACTTTTAACTTATATTTAAAAACTTACTTTGAAAATGTACTTGGTCATCCAAGGAGGAGATCCAACTTCAATCACATAAATTAATTTTCCCAAATTGATTTCAAATTTATCCCATTTGAAATAATTTTCTTTAATTACTTAATTCATTTCAAAATTCATTAAGTATGGACTTAATTATTGTTGTTATTATTATTTTTCATTTGATTCCAAAACTTTTAACTGAAATATACAAATTCCAAATTTCTCCCAATTTCTTCTATATTCTTTCAATAATTTAAATCTTAACTTTTAAATAAATGTTTTGTTCTTTTAAATAATAACACTGAATTTTAAAATTCATTAACTTCCTGTTTATTCAAATTTTCCTTTCTATACTCACAATTTATTTATTAGAAATTTAAAGTCCCTTTATTTCTTCTCCAAGTCATTCTTAAATTTATTCGAATTTTTCTATAATTATTTCACTTATAATTTCACTTCTTTTATTTTTCTTTTCCAAAATCCAATTTATATATTTTGGGTAATTCATTATACCCAATTATATCCAATTAAACCATAACATTCAATATTCCAATATCATTCATTATAGAATATCAAATAATCACAACAGAGGGTATTAAACAATTTAAATAAATGTTGAGGGATCCAGTTGGATCCCTCCAACCTGTTTTCCCTGCATCCACAGATATTAGCACAATATAAAATGCCAATTCCAAATATATCACACTATAGCCCATCAATCAATCCAATCATTCAAACAATTATTTAAATCTAATCATTTAAATCTAAATTTAACTGAGTGAGATTAACTCACCTTTCATTTTGTTTTGCAATTCGATCCAACCCGGCTTGCTTCTATCAGATTTTGACCTTGTATAACAATCATACAATTTATTAACACTTTGAAATAACTTGAACCATTTATTTCCATTATAAATTTAATTGGCCAATGACTTACTATTTAATAATTTAATTGACCAACAATTTAATTTAAAGTAAACATTTGGTTTTAAACTAATAAATTGATTTTTATCTAGATTTCAAAATAAATTACCTTAGTAATTAAAATAAACAAATTATTTAATCTATCACTTATTCATCAACTCCAAAAATTTAAAACAATATGCAATTTAAAATTTTATTTTGAAATCCTATATAAACCTTAAATATTTACAATTTATCAAATTATTTATTTGACTAAAAATTATCCAATCAACTAATAAACTTTAGTTTTAAACTAGTGATTAAATTTGAATCAAAGGATTAAATTTAAACCAGTTTTCCTTTTAAATAACTTCCTTAGTAACCAAAATAATTAGATTTAACTAAACAAATAAGTCTTCACTATATTTAAATGAAAAGTGAATAGATATATTTACTTTACTTACATTTTCAACTGTTTACAAAAATAATCAATATTCTTTGAATGAAAATACATCCCTATTTACATTTTCAAATGAAAACATTTATATCTCTACTTACATTACCCTTTTCAAATTACTGTGTAAACATATTTTCATATATAAACACCTTTAACTAAAACTTATTTACTGTAGATTTAACTGAACTGAAATGTGTATGTATATAAATATACATTTATTTATTTATTTTTTGTATTTTTTTTTTATAAAACACAACAGTAATAATTTCATTGTAAAAAAATAATACTCCTAACCTATATATTCATAATTTCAGAAGTATTTAAATTAAAATTAAAAACAATTAGTCTTATACCTCACCGAACCACTCGAGCTCGCTATTGATCGTGAACCCATCTTCCCGCGCCTTCCTCCAACCCACGGTCCCTCACGACCATCGCGAGTCTTCCCTTCGCCGAACACAACCAGCCCCTGTCATGCCTCGACGCCTATCCCCTAGACCATCATTGCGAGCTACTCACGAAACCCGGTCCCAAATCTATGCGCCTCGACACTCTGATTCGAACGCGACTCGAAATCCTAACCTACCTCGAGTGCAATCCCTAAATCCAGAACCTCGTGCGCAACTACCCTGGAAACAAAACCCTAGCATGTGGCTCGACTTCGTGATTTTGGGGGTCGATTGATACGGTAGTGGAGTCGCGATTCACTTCATTTTATTTTATAGAGTTGAATCTGAAGATGAAAGTAAGAAGGAGGGAGGCTTCGGCTTATATTTATTTTAATTAATTTTCTTCTGGACGAATTGAAGAGGGGATTATAAGATCGGCCATTGATTTGTTTCTGAAATTCGTTTGAATTACTGAGGATAAGGGTGCGCGAATTTATTTATAAAGGCTTGATTTTGGCTTCCAGGAGAAGGAAGGAGGGAACAAGAATAGATGTTGTCGTACTTAGGGCTGAGAAAGGGGGACAAGATTTGAAAGAAGGCAGCTGATAGGGATAGTACGTGAATATATAAATAGAATTTTAAATAGAATTTTCGACGCGTTTATATATCTTACGCTCTCACAACTGCTCCAATTATTACGAAAATTGAAACCCGCTAATAATTTAATATTACAGATCCAATGGAACTGGTTTCGTCGAATTCTGAGACTGTGCCTCGAAAGGCTATTTTTTTTTAAATTCAATTTAAACGATGTGTTAGATTCCATTTTAACACTTTTATTATATTCAATGTTATCAATATAAATTTTTTCAAGCCTTCAAATTATCTTTAACAGGTTTAAAACTCCTAATTCAATAATTTACCCAATTTTCGATAATTAAATTCAAAAATTAATTATCCAATAAATGTTTATATTTGAAATTCAAGCTCAAAATTAACTTTTGAATATTTCAAATAATTTAATATTTCGATTTTAAATGCTTAAAAATTCTGGGTCGTCACATCATTTCTATACGTACAGAAATTTCTGAGCTCCTCTTTCTCAATGGTAGACAAACCCTAAATTTCACAATCCAATTTCAATTCAAATTCTACTTCAAAAATTCAAACTCCACAAACTATATTGAATTATATATGGATTTGAAGATCTCGATGAGCGCAAGCCAAATATATGATTCATTTTTCAATCTGGGTTTTGGTGTGGCCGAAAATCGACGAACTGTTCACGGCCGTTCATTACTCCTCGACCATGCTTGTATGAACGTCAAATCGAGGGTACAATATTGCAGAGAAGACCGAGGGGATTGCATCGGCATAGTTCATCGATGTTTTGACGGCAAGATTGCCTCGAACAATTCGATTAGGGTTTGAAATGGGTGCGGCGGCCGGTGATGTTTGGGATGATCGGACCCACGGCGGCGTGCAAAGGGGACCATGGCTAGCTCCTGGTGGCGGCAGCTTGGCCTACGGCTGCGCCTGGTAGACGATGGGCATGGTCAAAGTTCGGTCAATGTTGATATTTTGGGTTGGAATATCAGATGCGTGCGCGATTTCTCTTTCGTGCGGCTAGGGTTGCGTCTGTGAAGATGGTTGCTTACATGGCTTGGTACGATTGGTTTCTTCTTGTTTTTTTTATTGTATTCCAATCGTTCTAACACCCATAACCCTTGCACACAGACTCAGATTCATGCGCGGTTTCTTGCGTTGGGATCGTATTTGAATTTTGGACACTTTGACCCTGATTTGGACGAATTCTGAGACTATTTGGATTTTGGGTTTAAATTGGATTTAAATTCAATTTAAATTCAATTTAAATTCAAAAGGTGAGTGTTTTAACCCAATCACAACTTCTAAATTTTTTTATGTGTGTTAAATTAATTTCTGATGTGATTATAAATTTATTTACGACCATTTGGCATATTTTTAATCATCATTCCAATTAAATTGAATTTATTGAATTTATTGAATTAAATTGTTATTTAATTTATTATTGCATATAAACTGCCAGTTAAATTGTTATTTAATTTATTATTGCATATAAACTGTCTGTTAAATTGTTATTTAATTTATTATTGCTTATAAACTGTCTGTTAAATTGTTATTTAATTTATTATTGCATATAAACTGCAAGTAAATACCTATTATTTATTATCTGTTCTATATTGATGTTATTGATTAAATTGGATGATGATTGTGATAAATGTTTGATGATTGATATTGGATGAATGGATGTTGTATTTTATATTGTTATAAACTGCAAGTTGTTGTGGGTTTTATTTTATTCGGGATTGCGGTTTGAAATGATATATAACCGTATTTATGTTTTAAATTACGGATTAAATGATAAATATCTGTATCACTTGACCTTAGGATAGAAAATTATATACAGACACCGCGGTCTATAAATAAAAATATTTTAAAATGATTACTATGGTTTTGTAAGGAAATATATGGGTAATACAAATATTGATTTCAGATGTTTTATAAATGTTATTTTATTATTGATTTTTAGCTATGTGTAAATTCGTTTGGAAATATAAAATAAGCCAAATAATAAAGTTTGATTGTTTTTATATAATATGGTTAAGTACCTGTTTAAGTTATATTATATATAGAGTTTATAATGACTTAAATAAAATTAAGGTTGGAAGATAAATATGAAATTGGTTTGAATTAAATTATTAAAGAATTATACTCGAATAAATTTGATTTGAAATTTAAATAAAATTGAGGCTTTAAAGGGTATGATCATTAAAACTTGATTTTGTTATAGAGTAATTTAAATGAATATTTCAAGTATAATTAGAATTAAGGAAATATTTAGTTATTTCAATTTTTTTGGTTATATTTAAATTATAATGGATTTATTAAGTAAAATATTTCAAAACTAAATAAAAGAAAATTGAATTGTTGAATTGTAATTATCAAACTTAGTTTTGAAATTGTTGAATACTTAAGGCTTGAAATATACTGAATTTGAAAGGATTTATTTTGTGGATCAATAGGTTGTGAAATCAATATAATTTTGAATAGTTTATTTGGAAACTGAATTGTATTGAAATTTATGATTTGGGATTTCGTTTAAATATAAAATTTTGGAATTCGAGTTGTTTTGGAATTGATTTTCGAAATTGATGAAGCTGTTTATTATATAAAGTATTTTAATATTTGAACCATTTAAGTGATGGAAGTTATGTTTCAAAGTTATGAGTTTCAAGTTATTATAATTTGAAAGGGTTATATTCAAGTGTTTTGATTTTGAAATGTTACAACTTTGGAAGTGTTATCATTTTAGAAAAGGATATATTTCAAATGAAAATGATATTGTATTGATTTGGTTTAGAAAGGGCAATGATATTTGGTTTTAAAGTATAAACAATTTTGAAAAGATCGCTGTGTTAATAACGTTTGGTTGTTAAAGAGACCGGGATCGGAAGTTGTCATACTCTCTGCCATCTTCGAAAACCACTTTAACAACGTATACGCGGTGGAGATTCTAGAATGAAGTAGGATGGTGGCGGCATTTCCTTTGAGGTAAATACGTGGACCCGACTCCCGTGAGTTGGCATAAGGTGGCTAAAACAGGAGCGATTGATGGGCTAAAAGGTAGCACCTTTTATCGAACACACTCCTTCGATACCATTCTATTACCTTGTGATTGATTTGGGCCCTTTTGATTTTGGGGGTGTGACATGAGGTGGACGGTAGTAGCTACTACGCATTACCACCGGTCCGGAAGCGTAATTGGTATATCTACCCTGGCATTGCCTAGTTGTGCCGTGTCACCTACCCTAGCGCGCTTTGTACGGGTTTGGATTTCTCCCGTAGTCCGTAGAGTACCCCATAGTAGCCTCCCTATCAAGAGGTATTATGGTACTGGATGGACTACTGGGACTATTACGTGTTAAGGGGAATATTGGGTCACTCCTTAACGCTATTTAAAAGTAAGTTTATTTTACCATAGACATTATTATAATAGTGAAATATTACTACATAGTAAATAGTTTAACGGATCCTTAGGAGATGTGAATCTCGAGCATCTCTTAAATTATTGCACTCACGTTAGACACTGAATAGGAGATGTCAAATCCCGTAAACATCTCTGACGCCGTTCCACTCACATTTATTTCTGTTGATTTAACTTCCATAAGATCTTTTAGTTATGACTCAAGTGTTTTGTCTTTTCAATTCGCTCGGGTCAGTCTGAGCATTACAAGATTCGAAGACCTTATTTCTAGAGGATAAAGACGAAGATTGTATTATTACTATTATTTACTACATTGTTCCGCTGCATTATTTATTATTCTCTGGCATGTGTAACTCTGATATGTTTTGTATAAGTAAAATCAAATGTTTTGTAAAACAGCTTCATGAACTGTTATTTGATTATTATATTCTTTCATTCCGCTGTGAGATTCTGTTTTCTTTATTTCTCTGCTTTTTCTTATTTACCCCATAACAATCCGCCCTTCTGTATGGTTTGAGTCGGCAGTATGCCTGCTTAAGCGCACAAAAAGGCGGGATGTTACATCTGGTATCAGAGTTTTGGTTTAGCGATAAACCATAGCTTTATGGGGTCTGACTCTTTACTAATAGGGTAGTGATACCCTATGATGAGTCGATGAGTGTATATATATGAGAGAGCGTATTTGTTAGTGTTATAAAAAGTTTTATATTGTGTTAATTTGTTCCATTTTGCATTTATAGATTCTGATTGGTGCATAGGACGCTATGACATCAATAGGAATTTCTAAACACTTAATAGGACAGACCGACACAATATTTGTGTTGAATATAGGTGAATGAAATAATTTTGCCTATTATATTTTCTATATATAAAATAAATTTTTGTATAAATGGTATATATTTGGTTGTAATATAATTGTTGTAAGGTAGTGAAATTTTTGAATATAGGTTGGGAATAAGATTTGAAAATTAAAAATAAATGAGAATAAATTGGAAATTTAGAACTTAAGTTTCGGGGTTAAATTTTTTTTCTTTCGAACGATTTTGGAATATAGTAATAATATTAATAGAAGTATTTCCATTTTGTAAATAATTCAATATGATTTGAAGGAATTGTTTTAAAGAAACTTTGGAAAGAAATAAGTTCTGTACTCCCCTTTCTGTCGCTGGAAAATAATTTCGGTGATGAGTGCACGCATCATTGACATTCATTTTCGAGTTTCGAAGTGGGAAGTCCACTATAGTAGTTTCACTACGGATTTAATTTGATAACCAAATATAATGTTTTAATTGTTTTAAATATAATCGAATTTATAAGTTGTAAGTATATATTTATCTATTATTTTAAAATGATTTGAAATTAAACCTGGTATTTAGTTCTTAAGTTCCGTTAATTAATAGTTTCAATTATTGTAGTGGAATGGAATGTAACTAATTAATAATTGGAACCTCTAAATGAAATAAGAGATTAAATGCTACCTACAAAAAAACAAAAGATATGATTTTTAACATTAAATTAATTTAAAAGAAATGAGATAAACTTGTATAAATGTCAATTGCATTTTAAAAAAAAGCATATATATAACTTACCAAAGGATTTAAAAGTTGAAATGTCTAATAAGAAGATGTAATGGAAATTGTACAAGTAAACTTATGTAATGGAAGTGTTTAATGGATTTGCTTTATAAATAAGAATTTAATGTTATAATTGTTATAAACTTAAGTTATGACTGAAATGCTGCTAATTAAATATAATAAAAAGGTTATAAATAAATGTTAATAAACTTAAGTAAATATTAAAGTTATTTATAATGAAAATAAGTAGAAAGATGAATTATTTCATGAAAGAAAAAAAATTGTAAAAATAAACTTAAATAATGTTAGAATTTGTTGCTTGTTTGATTTATGGTTGTTTGGGCAAGGATACTTTAAAATTTGTTTGGATGTATGAATAATCTATCAATTTTCATCTAAGACTGTTGAGTAAATGGTGCACTAAGTAGTTTATTTTCTATTCTATACAATTTAAAGTTTTAAACCTGAACAAATATTTGTTTGTTTGCTATGTATATATGGATGGTTGATTTTATTGGCTTCATATGATGGATGTACGTTGTGATTGCAAATGATTATTATCGATCTGTTTGTTAGTGGTTGAACAACATTAAGTATTTCATTTATATAATTGTTAACCTTTTGGGATTATATAAGCGAAATACAGGTTATGGAAGCAATTGCTACTGCTTTTGGTTTCATAATTAAGCGTTAATTGCCTGACAAATAGGTACGTTCTCGAATTACGGTTTTATAGCGTTATTATATTGTTTTCCGTTGTTGGGAAATATTATTTTGAGATATTGTGATATATATTAGTATATTTGATATTATATTTTCTCTCGCGCCTCTCCGTACAAAGGAGACTCTACCGAAATTTTCCATAAATTTTGGACTTAGAAATTTTTTGAAAATGTTATCCATACCTTATTAATTTGGTTATAAAAAGATTTAATGGTTATAAATTGGTATATTTTATTTAGATAATTTAATTTGTAAATTTATTTGTTTATAAAGTTAATATTTTGAATAAGATATTGTTTACTCAATTCTTTCCTTCCTTTTTCCTTTTCGGGGACGAAAAGTTTTGAGTGGGAGAGAGTGTAACAATACGTAAATTTTGATAATTAAATTTATTAGCTTAATAGGGTTTTAGTAATTAAATATTGAAAGAAATAGAAATTGAATTGGAATCTATTGCAATAAATCTAAATAAAATATTACGTTAATGTTAATTAAGGTAATATTTGGAAATAATGTTAATGTTATTTCGTAATAGGACAATTTGTTGAATTAAAGGAATGGAAATAAAGATTTATTAATTGAAAACTTAATAAATAGATAAATTGTAATTAAATGAAATTTAATATTTAGTTATTACGTTAATAGGAATTTAGATGAAATTTGAGAATATTAATATAATGGATCATGATGCAATTGTAAATTTCATCTATTTGATAATAATTTATTGAATACAGAATTTAAAACCAAATAAATGATTTATTGGAATTTCAATTGATAATTAATGAATCTATAAAAATTGAAATTTAATTACGGTAATGGGTAAATCAATTAACTTTGAATTGATATCTAAGTTTGTTTAAATTATTGTAATCGTTTAAGAAATCAATAATGATGAAATCTGTGAATTTTTAAATTTGAATTGAAAAAAGCGATTTAATTTAATTTAATATTAATTTAATTAATTAACTGAAAATAGCCATTTTGGCCACTGACTCGGATTTCGACGAAACCAGTTTCATCGGATCCGTAACGGTGAATTATTGTAGGATTTCAAGTTTCATAGCGATCGGACTTGTCGTTTGATTGTACGGGCTCGAAACGCCTAGAAATCAATGAAATTGGAATCAATTGAAATCAATTTGAAATAACTTGATTATATAATAACTTCTTCATACGATGGAATTTGGACTTCAAACCTGTTCCATTGCATTTTAAATATCTAAAAACGTCTATTTTGATATATGGGTTGATCTAATTTCGTTCCGGAGTCTGAACGGGCTTTTGGACCGATATCATTCAATCAAAACCGATCCGTTTTTTTATTTTCAACCCTACCTATATATATCCAATTATAAACCCTAGCAGTCATTCTATTTCTCATTTCTGAACGTACATAAATTTCTGCACTTTTCTTTCTCAATGGCAGGCAAACCCTAAATTTCACAATCCAATTTCAATTCAAAATTCTACTTCAAAAATTCAAACTCCACAAACTATATCGAACTATATATGGATTTGAAGCCCTCGATGAGCGCATGCCAAATATATGAATCGTTTTTCAATCTAGGTTTTGGTGTGGCTGAAAATCGATGAACTGTTCACGGCCGTTCATCGTGCCTCGACCAAGCTTGTCTTGTCGTCAAATCGAGGGTACAGTATTGCAGAGAAGACCGAGGGGATTGGATCGGCATAGTTCGTTCGATGTTTTGACTGCTAGATCTCCTTGAAAAAATCGATTAGGGTTTGAAATGGGTGTGGCTGATGGCGACGTTTGGGATGATTGGACCCACAGCGGCGTGCAGAGGGGACCAGGGCGAGCTCCTAGTGACGGCGGCTTGGCCTACGGCTGCGCCTGGTGGCCGATAGGCGTGGTCAAAGTTCGGTCAACGGTGATATTTTGGGTTCGAATATTAGATGCGTGTGCGATTTCTCTTTCGTGCAGCTAGGGTTACGTCTGGGAAGAAGGTTGCTCATGTGGCCTGGTACGATTTGTTTCTTCTTGTTTTTTTTATTATATTCCAAACTTTCTAATACTCATAACTCTTGCATACAGACTTGGATTCACGCGTGGTTTCTTGCATTGGGATCGTATTTGAATTCCGAACAATTTGACGCTGCTTTGGACAAATTCTGAGACTGTTTGGATTTTGGGTTTAAATTCAATTTAAATTTAAAATGTGAGTGTTTTAACCCACTCACAACTTCTAAAATTTCTTATGCGTGTGAAATTAATTTCTGATGTGATTAGAAATTTATTTATGACTGTTTGGCATATTTTTAATCATCATCCCAGTAAAATTGAATTTATTGAATTAAATTGTTATTTAATTTATTATTGTACATAAACTACCAGTTAAATTGTTATTTAATTTATTATTGCACGTAAACTGCCAGTTAAATTGTTATTCAATTTATTATTGCATATAAACTATCAGTTAAATTGTTATTTAATTTATTATTGCACATAACTGCCAGTTAAATTGTTATTTAATTTATTATTGAATATAAACTGCCAGTAAATACCTGTTATTTGTTATTTGTTCTATACAGATGTTATTGATTAAATTGGACAATGATTATGATAAATGTTTGATGATTAATATTGGATGAATGGATGTTGTATTTTATATTGTTATAAACTGCAAGTCGTTATGGGTTTTATTTCATTTGGGATTGCGGTTTAAAATGATATATAAGCGTATTTATGTTTTAAATTACGAACTGAAATGATAAATATCCGTATCACTTGATCATAGGATAAAAAATTATATATAGACACCGCGGTCTATACATAAAAATATTTTGAAATGATTACTATGGTTTTGTAAAGAAATATATGGATTATATAAATATTGATTTCAGATGTTATATAAATGTTATTTTACTATTGATTTTTAGTTATGTGTAAATTCATTTGGAAATATAAAAAAATAATAAACTTTGATTGTTTTTATATAATATGGTTAAGTACCTATTTAAATTATATTTTATATAGAGTTTATAATGACTTAAATAAAATTAAGGTTGGAAGATAAATAGGAAATTGGTTTGAATTAAATTGTTTAAGAATTATACTCGAATAAATTTGATTTGAAATTTAAATAAAATTGAGGCTTTAAAGGGTATGGTCCTTATAACTTGATTTTGGTTTAAAATGATTTAAATGAATATTTCAAGTATAATTAAAATTAAGGAAATATTCAGTTATTTCAAATTTGGGTTATATTTAAATTATAATGGATTTATTAAGTAAAATATTTCAAAACTAAATAATAGAAAATCAAATTGCTGAATTGTAATTATCAAACTTAGTTTTGAAATTGTCGAATCCTTAAGGCTTGAAATATACTTAATTTGAAAGGGTTTATTTTTTGGATCAATCGGTTGTGGAATCAATATAATTTGGAATAGTTTATTTAGAAACTGAATTGTATTGAAATTTATGATTTGGGATTTGGTTTAAATATAAATATTTGGAATTCAAGTTGTTTTGAAATTGATTTGTGAAAATGAAGAAGCTATTTATTATATAAAGTATTTTAATATTTGAACCATTTAAGTGATGGAATTTATGTTTCAAAGTTATGAGTTCAAGGTATTATAATTTAAAAGTTTTATAGTCAAATGTTTTGATTTCAAAATGTTATAACTTTGGAAGTGTTATGATTTTAGAAAAGGATATATTTGAAATGAAAATGATATCGTATTGATTTGGTTTTGAAAGGGCAATGATATTTGGTTTTAAAAGTATAAAGTATTTTGAAAGACCACGGTGTTATAATAACGTTTCGTTGTTAAAGAGACTGGAATCGGAAGTTGTCATACTCTTTGCCAAATCCGAAAACCACTTTAGCAACCGTGTACGCGGTCGAGATTCCAGAATGAAGTAATATGGCGGCGGCATTTCCTTTGAGGTAAATACGTGGACCCGACACCCATGAGTTGGCATAAGATGGATAAAACAGGAGCGATTGATGAGCTAAGAAGGTAGCATCTTTTATTGGACACACTCATTCGATACCATTTTACTACCATGCGCTTGATTTGGGCCCTCTTGATTTTGGGAGTGTGGTCAAGGTGGGCGGTAGTAACTGCTACATGTTACCATCGGTCCGAAAGCATAATTGGTATATCTACCCTGGCATTGCCTAGTTGTGCCGTGTCACCTACCCTAGAGCTCCTTATACGAGTTTGGATTTCTCCCGTATCCCGTGGAGTGCCCTCTAGTAGCCTCCCGATCAGGAGGTATTATGGTACCAGATGGACTACTGGGACTATTACGTGTAAAGGGGAATATTGGGTCACTCCTTAACGCTATTTAAAAGTAAGTTTATTTTACTATAGACATTATTATAATAGTGAAATATTACTACATAGTAAATAGTTTAATGGATCCTTAGGAGATGTGAATCTCGAGCATCTTTTAAGTTACTGCACTTATGTTAGACACTGGATAGGAGATGCCAAATCCCATAAACATCTCTGACGCCGTTCCACTCACATTTATTTCTGTTGATTTAACTTCCATAAGATCTTTTAGTTTTGACTCGAGTGTTTTGTCTTTTCAATTCGCTTGGGTCAGTCTGAGCATTACAGGATTCGAAGACCTTATTTCTGAAGGACGAAGACGAAGATTGTATTATTACTATTATTTACTACATTGTACCGCTGTATTATTTATTATTCTCTGGTATGTGTAACTCTGATATGTGTTGCATAAGTAAAATCAAATGTTTTGTAAAACAGCTTCATGAACTTTTATTTAATTATTATATTTTGTCAGTCCGCTGTAAGATTCTATTTTCTTTCTTTCTCTGTTTTTCTTATTTACCCCATAACAATCCACCCTTTTGTATGGTTTGAGTCGGCATGTGTGCCTTCTTAAGCGTACAAAAAGGCGGGATGTTACCGATCACATTTAGGAAATGCACTGCCTCACATTTGTTAGTTAGTGTTGCTGAGAGGCAAGGCTAGATAACCCTTAATGGAGATCTTTAAAATGAGGTAGAATACTGCTAAATAGTTGTAATGCCGTTATTATGCACCATGGGAGTTCTTGGAATGCATGGAAGGAAAGATCTGATACTGCATTGACGATGGATCCTGATGAGGTTTAGGGTTATGGATACTAGTAGGGAAAGTATCATGGTCCAAAGGGGGGCTGTGGTACTTATACACACACATACACACACATACACACACATATGTAAGTAGTTATTATGTATCTCAAGTAGGTGGGGGCATATCATACTCGTATATCAAGTCAAGACAACTGAGTTTAAAAGGTAAACATAACATGCGATGGAAAGCAATCGGCATAAACAAATGTTATGTATGAAGTATGTAATTTACCAGTTACCAAAATGTTGTTCTGACATCCTTCTTGTTACAACTCGCATGATAGACTTAGAGAGACAAGTACTGGTAGAAGGCGGGAATGGTAGAAGGGTGGATTTCTTATAGATTCTCAGCACTGACATGGATACTACTTAATTGAGGTACTATCCTTGGTCAATAATTATATGTTTCGTTATAATTTACTATTCCACTTTGATTTTCATTGATAGTGATTTAATATGCTTTTATTTATTTATAGGATATCAACACCAATGATCGATACTTTGGTGGACTTGAGTTTTCAATTTAGGAAAAAGTCCAGCCAATTGAGGTGTAGTTTGTTATAAAGGTTTGCTTAGAAAATTCAAAAGGCTTCAATTCGGGAAGTATTTGCTTTATTACACACATATATGGCATGTGCTTTGCGTGTAGAGATGGCATGCACATGGCGCATGGAAGCAAAAATAATTTTAACAAATTGCATGTGCTTCATATGTGCAAGGGGTAATGATTTGCACAAATGGCATGTGCTTGGCACATAAGAAGGAAAATATTTGTACAAATGAAACACTCTTTGCACATGAAAGGGAAGTTTTTGTATAAATTAGATGCATTTTACTCATGTAAGAAGGAACAATTTGTATGGATGCACATGTTTCATAGGCATGGAATAAATAACTTTTAGAAGCATCACATAGTTAATGCTATATAATAGTATAAATTTCCTAAAATGTATCAAGTATCAAATTAATGTAAAAGAGGTGAATATATATATATGTATATATTTATATTTATATTGTTAAACCAATAAAGTACTCAACTTTTGCACACATTCAAGTGGGGAGCCGGAATCATAATGTAACATGCTTAAGCTTATTAACCAAATTCTCTTAACATGTTCTTCTCCATGAAAAACATATAAGAAATTATTTCATATAGTACAGATCCATTGATTATTCAATGAAAAAGGAAACTACTAAATACACAAAAAATTCCGCTTTTGGTGATGACTTATGGATGGCAATAATAATATCGATAAGGAATTACTTAAGCTTATGCAAATTTGATTAATTTATGGTGAAAAGCTAAATCAATATGTATACATACAATATATATATATATATATATACACACACATTTGGCTAATAATAAAAATACATCTTAGATAAGCCTTAAAATCTGTTAATTGTACCTGATATTATATAAATTGAAACCTCCTTATAAGTTATTTTATTATGATTGTTGAATGCACTAGATTTATTTATTTTTTTAGAAGTAAAATTATAGTAATATCTCCTTGAACATTATATTCATAATCCGTGGAGTAACTTTGAGAATGTAGTAAGTAATGCTAATGGACACTCATAATTAAGCCAAAAGGAGAAGTATTGTGTACTAAAAATGGAAAAATTAAGAGTTATAATCCAAGGATGATTAATAGGGATAAAAATAGTAATTTAACAAGTTTGACAAAGGTTTACTGTACTATAAAAACATAACAATAGGCTTTGGATATTACACATTTCACTGGAATTTTTTACTTTGTTCCATAGTCATAGGTTGCGACAATCAGAGTTTAATTTAGTGAAAGTCATCTTTGTGAACCTTATTTACCTTTTTTACATTGTTAATCAAATGTTGAATATACTGAAATTGATGAGCACACCTATCTTTTTAGCCGCTTAAGGTCCAAGTTTTTAGTCATATGAATAACTAAAATTTTATCCCACATTTCAAAATTTCTATAGGAACATGATGAGGTTTAACCAATTCAAAATGCAAGTCGTATGTTTAAGATTTCAACAATGCTTGTAAATGCAGTAAATGTACCAATAATACATTTGACATAAAAGTAAATCTAATAAGATGAAGGGATAAATATGACCTTTTCAATTTGATTCAAAATATTGCATACATGTTAGAATGCTATATGTATACGCATTTTAGGGACAATAATTTTTTTTAACATACATGGCACTAAAATTCAATTAAAAAATTAATTGCCAAAAGCAAAAAAAAATAAGAATATAAATAATTCTAGAAGCTTATGGTTTTCAAGTTTAAAAATTAAAAATACATCAAAAGATCGATAAAGTTGTTATATGATTTGTTATTAACACAACATATAGCTACAAAGTTTGTGTATCTTCGTTATAATTATTTGTTTTTTTTGCTCTCTCATGTTATTGATATGATGAAGGAGAAATTTCTTTCGTTTGTAAGCCAAAAGTCATATACTACATATGATTTAAGAACTTTTTATTATGAGATTCAATAGAAAAAATTAGCTAGTACATTAATGTGAAAAGTGTATGATAATTTAGATCATTTGATAATGCAGTTAATGAGGGTGCATACTATTTGAGTAACCATTTTATAGTACGATGAAAACTAAGCATTTCATTATTTAGTCACTTATGGAAAGTTCTGATAAAATGGAAATCACTTTATTGTTTACCACCGAGTAGACAGTCCCACCAAATTAGCGAATCAACCAAATCCACAAAACAATCACTTAGATACAAAATACAAAACTGATATAATATGTTTGCAATGCAACAAAGGTAAACTTCCTTAACAAAATTTATATAAAAATTCAGTGCAAGAACTAAACTAAGCCACATAAACATTCAAATCAGACCGAATGACTGAATTACTAATAGATATATAGTATACGATATACTCTTTTTTTGAAGTATATATTTGTCAATGATTGGCATGTATCAATCCACTTTAGTAAAAAAAATCTTTGTTTATTAAATACACTTATTTGTAATAGGAGTTTCCAAACACAATGAATATTAGCTTAAAAATTAGAAATTACTATAATATTATTTCTAATAAAGTGACTTAACAACATCTTTTGCATGAGAACAAAATCTCAATTTTGATTCTCAAATACCAAAAGTTGATTAAATAACTACATAACTCTATTTGCATGACAACAAAATCTATAGAAACATTTAATTATGAACTTAACCACACAAAAATGAGAGCCAAATAAAATGAATGAATCAATGACATACATAGAATAAACATAATTTATATTTTAGTTGTCCAAAAGAGGAACATTGAAGACACTATTTCTTGAGTTCTATTTTTAATATCAAAAGATAGCTATGGTAGTTCATTTCATATAATAGTTATCAAGCGTGCATGTCATTTACTTAACCATTTTATAGTAGGATGACAATTTAGCATTCATCGTTTACCTATGTATGGAAAGCATTGATAAAAAGATTTATAATGTATGGCTCTATTACCGAATATACAATCATTCCAAATGAGCGACAAAAATGAAAATTTGTCATAAATGACTATGAAAATTATAAGAAGTAATCTAAATAAAGGAAAATCAAAATTTCTGTTTAAAAGAATTCTGGTAGAGTGAACGTTAATTTTTAAGTACCAAAATTTTTCAAATTGATTACAAAATAAATTTCCATAACAGCTTTTTTCTATTTAAGGTCACTCAGAAAACCAAAGCAAAACATATGATTATATTACTAACAAACATTTATTGTCTAAAAGAAAGAATACAATTTTGGGTTATATTTTTATTAAAAACAGCATGTACCAATGTATTTTACTGGTAATTTTATTTGCTTATTAATTACATGTATATGTATTGGAATTCCTAAACATAATGAGTTTACTTTTAAAGATAGAAAATCATATATTATTTTTTCAATAAAATGATTAGTAAATTTTTCAATACCGAAAAACAATTAAATCAAGTAATGAATGAATATTGATGACAACAAATCATGTATAAAAGTATAATCTACAAGTTTGAGCTTACCATATAAAAAAATAAAATCATATCAAATCATAAAAAAATAAATCACAAATATATAGTAAGAAAAAGTATATCTTGATTACCCAAGTGAACTATTAAACGTTATATTTCTTTAGGAGGTATTTTTGTTAATGAACTTCAAGTGTAATTCCACCTAAATAGAAATTTCCTTTGTTGCAAAATACATGTATATATATAGCATAAATTTCAAGTGTGCTGCTATTGGCATCCAGGAAAATGTTGCTGACTGCCATTAAAATTTTATTACCTATCAATATTTTTCATATGCTTATGGCCATTAAAATCTTTTTTCATTTAGTCATAAACAACCATAGCTTCTTCATCTCTCCCAGAGAAATTCACATGCACTATCTGCTAATCTCATAAGAAATTTTTTTGTACAAACGTAAAGGTAAGAAATCTCCATCTTTTTATCTAATAGATGGAGCTAAGTGAAAATTTAGTGAATGGTTCTAATTTTAGTGTACCCTAAGAGGTTAGTTCATATCTTATTTCTTAAAGTGTATTCCTCTATGTGTCAATCTTTGACTATTTTAGGGTTTTTACTTCTCTTTTAGGATGAGTTTAATGATTCCATGGCTAACACAGATTTAGGGGATTTAAATTTTGATGATGTTATAATTGAAACCTCCCTGTAAGTTATTGCATTGTAATTTTTATCATTAAACGTTGATGTCATTTTTTCCCTTATATTATTTTAAATTTTTATTTGTGGGTAAGATGGAGGATACCAATCACAATCAAACTGAGAATGCACTTGTTGTTTCATATGAGAAAGTGTTTGATAGTAAAATATGAAAGGACGCGATTGAACAAATGCTTATAAAGCCATGCAATTTGATTTGGCAAACAATTTTTTAACCGATCAAGTAAGTATTTATTTAAATTTTCATCACCTTAAATATGATTAGAAAAATTTATTTATTTATTTTCAATTTTCGTTCATGTTATGTGATTTATTTTATGTTTTGAAAAGAGTTGGATTTGATTTAGGAGTAGGAGGGATAACTATCGTGTTTAGAAATATTTGGGTGCCTAAAATATATAAAATAAAATAATAATTCATGTTAAGAAGAAGAGAACCAAACTTCTTATGGTAGCCTTTAGTTTTGGGAGATGAAAGATTTTTTTTTGGGTGCCAATAGTAGCACTTATTTCTCAAATACAATGAAGATAAGTTTAAGATGATGAGAATATGGTGATATGTATCATTTTTTAACTTAACCCAAGCTTTTATTTCTCTGTAAGTTTAGTGCAATATTGAAAGTGACGGTATACATTTAACTCGAATACTTTACTAAACACATCTAATTCTTTCCCTATATCTTACCGAATATTATAACTATAAAAAAAATTGTTGTATTAAAGTGGGTGCATAAATTGAATTATGATTAGTCCCACGTCATAAGATATCCTAAAGAAGATGGGCAAATATATGAGAATGGAAGCACGTAATAACAAGGGATTCCTATATTACAGTAAATGTTCCCATAAGCAGATATGCACACTAAGGAGATGTCGAGATATCCAATCATGACATTGGCACCAAAAGAGCTTCATTCAATGATCTTGCCTTTCTATACTAAATGAAGTACGTTCATGGTGGAGATGCGAGAGGATGTCAATAATTTCAACATGGTATTATAGCCGATTGTTCGAGGGGGCCAATATGATGCATTATTGACCTAAGTATGCTCTTGTATGTAGTTTGAGCTAAGGTGGAGTTATATATTAGAATGTGGTATACTCCAACCATGGAAAAGAGAACTCTTTGCAAAATGTCTTGGCCCAACCGCTGAGAGGTATTAGCGTCCTAATCTAAACCGTTGAGAGGGGTTAGCGATATAATCTAAGTGTTTAAGGACTCTATATAACTTAAGTTGAATTGAGAAAAAAGCTCGCCAACGTGGTGATCTATTAGGTGTGGCTCGTATTGTATTAATGTGGTGCATAGATTGGATTATTATTAGTCCCACGTCAAAAGATATCCTAAAGCAAATGAGCATATATATGAGATTGGTAGCATGTAACAAATAAAGATTCCTTTTGTTACAGCAAATGTTCTAATGAACATATATGTGATCCAAGGGGATGTTGGGATATCCAATCATAACACTGGCACTAAAAGTGCTTCATTTAGTGATATTGCCTTTCTATACTAAATGAAGTAAACGTGTAGTGGAGATACGAGGGGTGCTGAAAATTTCAACAAAGATATCATGCATACTTATTATCAAAAAATCAATTGGATACAAATGTATATAAATTTTCATTTACAAACTATATTTTTTGCAATTTTTCCATATGAAGCCTTTTACGTAATTACGCTAATGAACGACCATAAATTTTGAAGTTAGCCCAAAAATTTGTTTTCTAAATAGAATAATTGTGGGAAAGCAAGAAATTACCTAATTTTTAATCAAATTCTTACATCGCTAAATAGAAAGAATCTCCTTTTTTTTCTTTCTCAAAAGCTTAGATGTTCTTGAAAGCCAAAAGAAAGAAAAACCAATGTAACTAAAGTTGCCAAATCAAAAACTTTCATATTTTGTCAAATTTACCAGTTGTGTTTTCGAATTGCACCAACCACACAACATTCATATTTGAATGTATAACCACAAAATCTTTGGCTCATTAAATTTTATTTTGTTTATTTACAAATGCATAGAGTATTTTCGAGCAATAAAAATGTTCAAGTATCAAATAAATGATCAGATCAACTACAACATGTAAACAAATAAAAAAAGATTATAGGATAATTGGTTAATGAACTATGGATAAAGCAAGTCTTTATTAACCACCATCACATAGATACATAAGAAATCATAATGGCAAAGTTGTGAACTTATAGATTGAGAATAATATTCTCCGATCAAAATTAACAACTAAAAACGGTGGGAGAAAACCTAAACCAAAACCCTCGTTTGTCATGTATCAACCTAACCAATCCCATAATCCCTCGAACCTATTTGTCAATTCTAACTGATTTATATATAACATCTCCCACATTCCATCCACTACAACAAATGGACCGATACATATAAAAAATAAAAATACTTCAAATCTTAATGAAAAAAAATTAAGCTTTACTCAAATTGAATAATTTAAGGGCAGCAATTACATTTCCAACATAGCCATAATTTCTTTCTTTGTCGGCTACCTTGAATGCTTTGATTATCGTCATGCATTACATAACACGGTTGGAATTAAAAATCAGTTAAATTATAAAAAAAATCTCATCGTTGATATACAAAGTTTGTTAGTTATTCAATTCTTGCTGATTTTACTTTGGATTAACTTTTCACCTTTTCCTTCATTTTTTAGGTTCTTAAAATGACTCGAGGAAGAAGCGGAAGCGAAGTGAGAAACCGAGCTTATAGATGGAAATAGGTTAGAAATATGAACGTTGTTGATGGAAGGTGAAAAGACGAATATACCTATTGAATATGTAATAGACTAAAAAAAAAATTTCCAAGTAGAAGAGGGTATTTCTGGCAATTCAAAATAGGTTTCAAAAGGCCATGTACTTACTTTATACACACACACACACACACACACACACACACACATATATATATATATATTAAAAATTGGATTGCAATGTGCATATAAAGAATGAATGCATCTATTGTGGTATAAATCCAATACCTACACATGTACACATTAAGCATGTACACAAACATATATGTTGCACATGCACAATACACACATAAGTATATTTGGATATACTCAAAATAAATTCAATATAAATTTAAATTCATTATTACGGCAAAAAATCATATATTTGGTCAATAATTTAGTTTATGGACAAAAGATAGAAATGAAAAAGCACACCAATATAAGAGGTTCGTCTATGCCTCACTCACCCTAAAATAAATACAAAAACAGGGTCTTGTTGAAGATATTTGATGGAGAATTCTCTCATCGTCTTACTTTAGAAAAGATAAACAAATGTCTTCATATATATACATATATATAGGTGCTAGGATGAAGACTGCATTCGAAATATGGTTGAAATCTTTCTGATTTACTTGATTTGATTTCAACACAAATTAAGCACAACGATATTTGTTTCCACATATATCCATATTTAATTG
The DNA here is from genome assembly GCA_030765085.1 of Allium cepa. Classification (NCBI taxonomy): domain Eukaryota; kingdom Viridiplantae; phylum Streptophyta; class Magnoliopsida; order Asparagales; family Amaryllidaceae; genus Allium; species Allium cepa. The sequence continues at coordinate 104,213,982 of CM060940.1, forward strand.
ATTGTCTTTCCTGACTGCTTCTCATATTTAATTGATTGCATGAATCAATTAATATTTTCTCTCTTTTATTATTTTGAATATATTCGAATAGTCTAAATTTAAAAATTATTTAATTAATTAGTGATTAAATAAAACAAAATTTTATTTAAATCCATTTTAGATTAGATCTAAAATGAATTTAGACCCCATATACCTAATAAGACCTAAATAAGGGATTTTCTTTTTGAAATATACCATGTTTACCTACTTTCGACTGACCCAGTTCCAACAATGGTATTTCCAAAGGTTGATCCCATTGTAAAGGCCAAAATTTATTTGGGTCTTGGGTTAATTTTCAAAATTCATTGTGAAAATTTAAAGTATATTTCAATTTTAAAAGTTAACTTTAAAATATAAAATAAATTTTATAAATGTTATAAGATATTATTCAAAGTTGTTTCTGTGAAAATGAATTAATATTTTCGAAATTATTTAATCAATTGAATTAATTAAATATATTTTTATTAAAAGTTAATCGGTTAAAAACTAAAAATATATAATTGATATATGTGTGTATATTTAAATGTTGTAATTGAACATATATGTATGTATGTATGTATGTATGTATGTATGTTTAACTTAAACTGTTTAAGGATAATTATATATAAATATTTTTGAATGTATTAAGTATTTAATTAAAAGTTGTAATTAAATAAAATTAATTAAACATCAATTGATATCACAAAATATACATATAATGATATCTGTATATATAAAACTATAAGTGTTATAATTAATCTTCGTCTTAAATTGTTTCAGATAATTAAAACAAAATTTTGAATTTTAAAATAATTTATTTGATTAGTTAATTAAATTAATAAACTAAACTTAATTAATTACGATATAATTAATAATATATATAGAATGTTATAATTGTCCACTTATTTTTTATTAATTAATACAACTTTTAAACAAACGTTAACAACAACCAAAATTATATTTAAAACAAAAAATATGTGAAACATATATTCTATCTCCAAAGTAATTTTGAATAATTTTACATATATAGATAATTTATATTTTGTGTATATAACAAGGTAAAAAATACATTAATCGATTAAAATTAGTTTCTAATCCAAAAATTGCCTGCATGTTTGTTTCCTTTTTTATATATCAAATCATAATTTCTAAAATAATGACAAAATTAGATTAGACAACTTGAGCATATATAAATTTGTGGTACGTGAATTAGATTAAGCATATATATAATATGAATATATGATGAAAATGTTGCAGCAAATGTAGGATCTAATTATATTATCATGATGAACATACAATCAATTAACATATATCAGATATAAACTTTAGGTTAACATAATGAACAAATAATGAGATTAGAGGTAGCATGTATATGATCTAAACTTCATTAACATGGTGAATGTGTAATAAAATAAAATTAGAATTACCTAAAGATGAAGCCTAATGTTTCCACCTTGAATGAAGAATAAAACTCTTATTTGACTGAGTCAACCTTTGGATTTTGCAAGGATCCAGAGGCAAACACCACCTTGAAATGTTTCTAATTTTTATTTGAACTTGTTTTGGGGAATTTTTTTTTTATTGTGGAGGCCAATAAGGGAGAGGAAGAGAGCACGAGAAAGAAAATAAGACTTTTTTTAGGAAAAGAATAATAGATTGAATAAGAGAGAATATGTTTTAGAGGAAACATTGAAACTTGTAAACTATCTCTATTTGTCATGACCTGCTTTTTTGGACGATTTAAAGCGATGATAAACCACATACGTCAGACTCAAACCATTCAAAATGGAAAATTGTAATGGGTAAATAAGAAAAAGCAGAGAAAGAAAGAAAAAAAATACAGAATCTCACAGCGGAATGATAAAATATAATAATCAAATAAACAATTCATGAAGCTGTTTACAAATACATCGATTATACTTTTATAATACAGATCAGAGTTTCATACAACAAGAATAAAAATAAATAAATGCAGCGGAACAACATGATGCAGCGGAATTAGTTAAACAAATAATAATAGTACTATATCTTCGTCTTCGTCCTCCAAAAGCAGTCTTCTATAAACTGAAAAGCTCAAACTGACTCGAGCGAATTAAAAAGACAACATTAGAGTCAGAACTAAAAGATCTTACATAAGTTAAATCAACAGTAAATAAATATGAGTGTGACGATGTCGGAGATGTTTACGGGGTTTGACATCTCCTATCTAGTGCCAATATGAGTGCAATAACTTAAGAGATGTTTGAGATTTACATCTTCTAAGGAACCGTTAAACTGCCTACAGACAAAGTACAATTACGCTATTTTAATAGTGTCTACAGTAAAGTAAAGTATTGAATTAGTGTTAAGGCGTTACTCATATCTCCCTTAACACATTTTATGTAATGTCGTAGTCTATACAGATACCGTAAACTCCACCCGTAGATGGGATATCAGGGAGTACTCCATAGGTACGACACAAAGCAAACTCATAGAAGGCACGATAGGGCATGTGAATACGACACTCGAGGCAATGCGAGGGTAGATATGCCAATTGCACTCCTGGACTAGTGGTAACGCATAGCAGATACTACCGCCCACCTTGGAACACACTATCGTTATCAAATCAAGGGGTGGCCACCAAATCAATCACAAATTCGAAGTATAGTATCGAAAAATGTGCTCGATAGGAGGAATGACCTCACTTGGCCCGGTATAGCTCATGTTTTATTCACATCTAAGCTGACTCACGGGAGTCAGGATCACGTAAATAGCTCATATAGAATCATTCGCCAAACCATCCTACTTCTTTTCTAGAATCTCCACAACGTACATAGTTGTTAAAGTGGTTTTCGGTATTGGCAGAGAGTATGACAATGATCACGGTCTCTTTAACAACCAGATGATTATTACACACCAGAAGGTTCTTTTCACTTGTCAAAACCAATTCATAATTAATATCAAAATATCATATTCTCAAAACCATTTCATTTTCGAATCATATTCACTTTCAAAATCACATTCACTTCCAAAATCATATTCACTTTCAATTTATCGATAAGCTAGGTTAATTAAATCTCCATTCCAAAATCATTATATTCACTCAAATATGTCATTTCACAAAATGAGTATCAATTCAAATCCCACTTTGGTTGTATCATCATCAAGGATTAAATATAAATACTTCAACTTTCCATATTCTGAAATTTTAGAAAATAGTTTAGATAGTCATAAATAGTTTAATAGTTTTTAAAATAGTTTAAAATAGTTTCGAGTCCTAATTCCATATATCGAAATAGATGTTTTCAAAAAATTTAAACTCAATGGAACAGATTTTAAGTCCTAATTCCATCGTATGGATAAGTTAGCTTTAAAATTATCTTATTTCAAATTGAGTTCAATTAAATTTAATTAAATTGATTTCTATGTGTTTCGAGTCCGTACGATCAAACGACAAGTCCGATCTCTACGAAACTTGGAACCTTACAGTAATTCACCTTTATGGATCCGATGAACTGGTTTCACTGAAATATAGGACATTGGCCAGAATGGCTATTTTTATGTTAATTAAATAAATTAATATTAAATTAATTAAACCACTTCTTAATTTCAAATTTAATAACTAACAATATTCATCAGTTTTGATTACTTGGCCATTTACAATAATTTTAAACAAATTTACATATCAATAGAGTGCAAATATTAAACTAATTATAATGTTCAGTTTCAACTGTAATTAAATCCAATTAATTAAAATTTAATTCTAATAAATTGATTTAATTTGATTTCTCAACCAATCATTAATCTATAGACATAGTTCACATTTGTTTATATTTTATTACATTAATATTCTTCTTTTATCATCTTTAACCATATTGTTGCAATATTTCAATTACATTGAATGTTTTTAAATTTTATTATAATTTTAAAATCCCAATGAATCAATTATTGCCTTATGAATATAATTAACATTTCTATACATTTTTATTGCATTCACCTTTTATAGTTATTGTCTTAACTCATATTAAAATAACATTTAATTACATTTAATTACATTGATTTTAAATTTAATTTAATAGATTAAATAAATTGGTAGCAAATGACAATCTTTATCTTTTCTTAATTTAATAACACTTGTAAGTTTGTTATCTACACACAAATGTCATAACTACTACCATAACACTACTTTTATCAATTATCTTAAATTAATACTTTTACATTTCATTCCAGTTATATTCTTATTATTAAATCACAAATTTTATTTCTTCCAACATTAGATCACAAAACCTTATTAAATTAACTAGTTTTAATTATCTAAAATTACGGGTCGTTACACTCTCCCCCACTGAAAACTTTTCGCCCTCGAAAAGGGAAATAAGAAATCAAGAGATTAACATATCTTATTCAAAATATCAAATTTATAACAATAAATTTACAAAATTAACCAATTTAAATATAATATTTCAGATTATAAATAATTAAATCCTTTTATATTCAAAATATAATAATTAAATAAACAGTTCATGAAGCTGTTTAAAATACATTGATTATATTTTTATAATACAGATCAAAGTAACATACTACAATAAAAATAAATAGATGCAGTGGAACAACATGACACAGCCGAATTAGCAAAAATAATAATAATAGTACTATATCTTCATCTTCCTCCTCCAAAACCAGTCTTCAATAAACTGAAAAGCTCAGACTGACCCAAGCGAATTGAAAAGACAAGACGCTCGAGTCAGAACTAAAAGATCTTACGTAAGGTAAATCAATGGTAAATAAATATGAGTATGACGGCGTCAGAGATGTTTATGGAGTTTGACATCTCGTATCTAGTGTCATTGTGAGTGCAATAACTTAAGAGATGCTCGAGATTTAGATCTCCTAAGGATCCTTTAAATTATCTACATACATAGTACAACCATGCTATTGTAGTAGTATCTATAGTGAAGTAAAGTATTAAAATAGCGTTAAGGAATTACCTATATCCCCCTTAAAACATTTTATATAACGTCGTAGCCTATACAAATTCTTTAAACTCCACTCACAGGTGGGCAATCAGGGAGCAGTCCATAGGTACGACACAAAATAAACTTGTATGAGGTGCGATAGGGCATGTGAACATGACACTCGAGGCAATGCCAGGGTAGATATACCAATTGCACTCTCGAAGTGGTGGTAACGCATAGCTGCTACTACCGCCCACCCTGGAACACACTACCATAATCAAATCAAGAGGTGGCCACCAAATCAATCACAAACTCAAAGTATAGTATCGAAGAAATGTGCCTGATAGGAGGAATGACCTCACTTGTCCCGGTATAGCTCCTATTTTAGTCACATCTAACTAACTCACGGGAGTCAGAGTCACGTAAATACCTCATACAGAATCGTCCGCCAAACCATTACACTTCATTGCTAGAATCTCCACCACATACACAGTTGTCAAAGTGGCTTTCGATATTGGCAAAGAGTATAACAATATCTGATCCCGGTCTCTTTAACAACCAAATGCATATTACACACCGGATGGTTCTTTACACTTCCCAAAACCACTTCATAATTGATATCAAAATATCATATTCTCAAAACCATACCATTTTCGAATCATATTCACTTTCGAAATCATATTCACTTCCAAAATCATATTCACTTTCAATTTATCGATAAGCTAGGTTAATTAAATCCTCATTCCAAAATCATCATATTTACTCAAATATGTCATTTCACAAAAAGCGTATCAATTTCAAATCCCACTTAAGTTGTATCATCAAGGATTAAATATAAATACTTCAACTTTACACAGTCTGAAATTTTAGAAATTAGTTTAGATAGTCATAAATAGTTTTAATAGTTTTGAAAATAGTTTAAAATAGATTAAAATAGTTTTAAAATAGAAAAAATAGTTTAAATAGAGTTAAATTTGATTTGATTTAATTTTACTTTAAAATGAATTAAATAGATTAAATAATTTTAATAGATTTAAATTTTATTTAATTAGACTTAAAATGATTTAAATAGTTTTAAATGGATTAAATAGATTTTTAAATTATCTTAAATAGATTTAAATGGATTAAACAAATTTAAAATAGGTTAAATAGATTTAAAATTATATTAATTAGATTTGAAATAGATTAAATAAATATAACTAGATTAAAATAGGTAAAATAGATTAAATTGGATTAAATAGGTTATAATAGATTAAAATAAATTAAATTAGCTTAATTTGATTAAAATAGTATAAAATTAGTTAAAGTAGATTTCGAAGCTATATCTAAACATTTCAATAACTCAATTTTGATAAATTCATTTATATTTGACAATTCAACTTTGAAATTCTAATTTAAATCCTTTGAAAAATTCATTAAATCAATTCTCATTTCAACATTAACGCTTGGATTATCGAAAATAATTCAATATATGTAAATCAATTTCTATTTCAAAATGCAGTTAATTAAACTCAAAATTTAAGGAATTAAAATCATCAATTTAACCAATCCGGTGTCCGTATATAATTTTCTACCGTATGGTCAAGTGATACGAATATTTATCATTTCAATCCGCAATTATTTATATTCATGGTTATTTAGCATTTCAAACCACAATCTCGAATTACATAAATCCATAAAATCGCTCAAGTCTATCATTTCAATCCATAACGATTTTCCCTAATCTACATATCGTTCGGATATGTATCATTTCAACCACTAGAGAACTTGCAATGTTAAAACAATATAAAATATAACATCTAGTCAACCAATACCAACAATCAAATATCCATTGAGATCATCATCCAAAACAATCAATAATCATCAATAGCTAAATGATTATCAATAACAGGTGTAACCGACGAATTAAAATTTAATATTAAATTAAATAACGATTAAATGCAATAAAAGCCATATTAACTTGAATTATAATTTAAGAATACCAAACATCAATCAATAAACTTCTAATCACATCATAAATCTAATTTAACTGACATAAGATAGTTTAGCAGTCGTGAGTGGGTTAAAATACTTACCTTTGATTTCAAATTGATTTGAAATCCAAAATAAGGCGCAAATTTCAACAATCTCATAATCCATCCAAACTAGTTTTATAATGTCAGGAATTTTGAAACAATCCCAACGAAATAAACCATGTGTAAATCCTACCTCGTATGCAAAAGTTATTAACGTTAGAAGATATACGATTTAAATTATAGAAAAATTAAATTAACTAAACAAAGAGAGAACATGTCATCACCTCTGCTACATTCGAAACCCCCGTTCCATCGTCGTTCGTTTAAACTGAGCTTCCTCCCTAAACTCACGAACACCGACCACCACACATCGATCCACGTTGATCAAGACCACCGTCGCATCCACCAGGTTTGGCCAGTCATCTACGTGCCTTGCGCGACCATCTCAAGCTCGAAAATGCTTCCGCCGCTGTTGGACTATAACGACCAATTCTGACAAACTCGATGATCTTCGACCTAAAGTAGACGTAAAAATCCCCTTCCCTCGATGCCCTCTCCGATGCAGTGCCTTCCGTTCACTCCCAGGACGTAAATCCACCGTCCAATATCAAGCCCTAGCACAGACGATCAAACTTCCTCCATGATTTCTAGATGAACCGTGCATCGATTTGGAAAATGAATTTCACTAGTGAATTACGCTCGTCAAGAGCTTTAAAATAGTATATAATACGATAGGGTTTTGAGAAGTTTGATTTTGAAATTTGTTTGGAGATTGAATTTTAGGATTTGCAATTTGACTATTTGTTTCTACCATTGAAAAGAAGGAGATATACAGAAGTTGAAGTATGTACAGAATAAGAAAATGGCTGCTAGGGTTAGAATAGAACAATATATATAATGAGACACAATAAGAAAGAATGAACATTTGAATTGGTCGTATTGACAATAACGATCCGAGAAGCTCGTCCGCTTCCGAAATGAAAGTGAGCCATCCCATATATCGAAATAGATGTTTTTGAAAATTTTAAACTCAATGGAATAGGAATCAATTCCTATTTCCATCGTATGGAGAATTTAGCTTTAAAATCAACTTATTTCGAATTGGGTTCATTAAATTTAATTAAATTAATTTTTTACGCGTTTCGAGTCCGTACGATCAAACGACAAATCCGATCGCTACGTAACTTGAAACCTTACAATAATCCACCGTTATGGATCCGATGAATTGGTTTTGCCGAAATCCGAGACGGTGGCCAAAATGGCTATTTTTACGTTAACTAAATAAATTAATATTGAATTAATTAAATCACTTTTTAATTTCAAATTTAGTAACTAACAATTTTCATCAATTTTGATTACTTGGCCATTTACAGTAATTTAAAACAAATTTACATGTCAACAGAGTGTTAAATATTAAACAAATTACAGTGTTCAATTTCAACTGTAATTAAATCCATTTAATTAAAATTTAATTCTAATAAATTGATTTAATTTCATTTCAATCCTTTTTATTCAACCAATCATTACTCTATAGACATAGTTAACATTTGTTTATATTTTATTACATTAGTATTCTTATTTTACCATCTTTTACCATATTAGTTGCAATATTTTAGTTACATTAAATTTTTGTAAATTTTATTATAATTTTAAAATCCCAATAAATCAATTATTGCCTTATGAATATAATTAACATTTCTATACATTTTATTGCATTCACCTTTTATAGGTATTGTCTTAACTCATATTAAAGTAACATTTAATTGCATTTAATTGCATTTAATTGCATTTAATTACATTTAATTGCAATTTATTTTAAATTTAATTCAACAGATTAAATAAATTGGTAGCAAATGACAATCGTTATATTTTCTTAATTTAATAACATTTGTAGGTTTGTTATCTACACACAAATGTCATAACTACTACCACAACACTACTTTTATCAATTACCTTAAATTAATACTATTGCATTTCATTCCAGTTATATTCTAATTATTAAATCACAAATTTTATTTCTTCCAACATTATATCACAAAACCTTACAAATTAACTATTTTTAATCATAAAAAATTACGGGTCGTTGCACTATTAAAATCTCTCTATTTAATTTTTAATTAAATTTAATCAAATACACTCCCTCCTCTTCATATTTTCGATTGAAGAAATAGAATTAAAGAGAAAAGAGCAAAAATTATTTCATAAATAAGATTTAAGTGAGTCACAATGAGGAGTAAATGATGGATGTTTAATTTCTGATTTTTATTGCTCCTTTTGATTTTCAAATCGCATTTCAAACCTCTTCCCTTTTTCATCATGCATGTGGGCCTCAAAACTATATTCCCAAAACTACTTAGCAGTTAATCTATTAAAACCCAGTTTAAATATTTTATTGATATCATATATCAATATGCATGTCTATAACTTTTATATATACACTTTATTAAATGCTATTGGTATCCAAATAAATCAAATAAAGTTTCATAATTAATATTTCTTAAATATTAATTTATTTAATCAATTTACAACAATATATAAATTAATTAAATCATGTGGTTTATTCAGAATATTCATTATTACAGTTGTGCGAGTCAAAGGTGTAAATTCAGTCAGCGATTAATATCAAACAATTGAAAAATTAACGCACATGTCACCTTAGCTAGTGGTGTAAAATTTTAGCTAAATTTATCACTTACACATCATTATGGTAAAAATATAATTTTGCATATTATAAGCGGTACCTGATAGTGACGATTATTTACGCCAATTCTCTTCGTCAAAACTGTGTCACTTCAGAATTGTGGAATTGGTGATGGTCAAAATTCCAATATCACCATATTCAACTTTTCAGTCGAAAAATAAAGTCTTGGTTTAATAATAAAAATTATTATTAACCAAACTGCTCTAACCAAAGATTTTGACTTTGAGTTGACATTAGTTGATTGTGATATTGACCCTATATAATCTTGGAGATGAATCCTCTCTTGAATAGTGTTTCAATTCCAATACTTCCACTCGACCAAACATAGTCATTTAATGGTTGGCGTGCCATGATTTAACAATAATCAAAGCAAAGCCTTCATATAGAAGATCGATAATATTCTCAAGTCAAAAGAACTGTGAAAAATAGTCGCTTCAATATTTTTTGTTTGACCTTAGTTATATTAACTAACTAAAAACTATCAAATGAGTCATCCCATAGCTATCCAAGAAATATCTGTACATAACCTCTTGCTACCCCCTATAATCATGAGTAATACACTGCCCAACATTTGGCTAGTCTCAGCGGACGCATTGATGACCAGTCTTGATACATCTTGACTGAGAATATTTAAAATAATGTGCTTACCTTATTATGATATAATACTCATAGTTACAACTATTTGCAGCTGCTATCACAAACACATTATTTATGGGCTTTCTGCTATATACACTTAAACCAACTTATCAATTATTCATAACATTTTATAAAAAGTATATAACAAAAAGGAAACACCTTTTATTTCAAACAAGATAGGATATTGAGTTAAATTTATGTAACAAATTACATAATTACCCTTAGGGCATACCCATAACTCTATTAGTCTTCCACTTGCACTTAACACCAATTATGAAATCTTATTCCATCTTTTCTAATTGATTTCTTCAAAACCAATTGGATCAACCCCTCAGTGAACGAATATGCTATTATGTTTCAATTATCTACTATGCCAATCAACGCTCTCTAACGCTAATAAACTATCTTTATCATGTAGAACAATTCGGAGTACGTCTGTCGACCTACAATGAGCTTTAAGTTCTATTACAAACTATATCATATAACAATGTTATGAGATTCCCAACATTTGGAGTCACACCCTTAGCTCAATTGTAACTTTATGCATTTATTATGTATATATTTTGGTTTTATTGTGGCTCTATTCAAGATGATGTACTAGACCTTTATTGAATCATCCATAATTTCTCATTTGGAACACTTTCAACTTAAAGCCTCTTAATGAAAGATTTGAACATGAATTTTATATTAACATAATATGCTCAATACCAAATATGAAGTCCAAGTCAGTATGCTTCTTTATAAGGAGTTCATCATTTCTATAACCAATTCTTCAGTATTTCGTAAATACACGGGAACATTCTAAACCACCATTTAGTGACCTTACTTAGGATTTGACATTTGCTTCATGTATCAAATATATAAACAAATCATGATATCATAGACAACATAATATGTATGATAATTTTCATTGCCAATATATAAGGAATCCACCTTATATGTTCGTTATTAAATAATTTAATAAGTTGTTTCTACATATCATCTGGGACATTCCAATGTCCTTTATACTCACTATGAAAAAATCATTCACAAATCCCATGTCAAGTATCAAAACAACTAAAAGTTGATTTTGAAACAAGTGCATTATTAATAATCAGCAACGTGTTTTTTTTCTTATGTTTAGAAATATCAATGTACCTTTAACATTCTTTCTTATGGACACATGCTTCCTTTGCATTTTGATTGGAATCAAAATGTTTGATATTTCTATCAAAATACTTGTTCAATTTTGATGCCTATCGAATGATGCTTTCATATCAGTTCATGGATCATATCTGGATACCTATATACTCAATATCGCTCCCACTGGCTTCGAGATACTTTAGGTCGTTATGTGCAAACAGTCTATCTTAAATCATTATTTAGATTTTTGTGTTTCAATACACATGTATCAAAAACATAAAGTCATATCAAGCGATAATTTTGTGAGTATAATCCAAATTAACTTGAGCACATTGAATGAAGAATCGGTTATACTAATTTCAATAATTTAAATTCATGATTTTATTCTTATCAATATCGCTCACCATGTTCCAACTGCATTTGCCTTTCTCTTAAAGAAAGATTTATGGTCGATGGATCATATCCTTTTAGATCCAACTATCAAAATCATATTTTGATAATGTATTCAGAATCTTTTTCATATTTGTGCATCGTACCATATCATATAGGCAATACTCTTGATGGTTTAACTAAACAATCGAAGATTATTTATTTTCGACATTGATAAGAAACTCATAGTTTCTTGTTCAATGTACAAGAATAATAATTAGACTCTCTAATGCTATCCCTTTATTTATCTTTGGTTAATTTCATTTCATCCCTTATAATCGGTTTTATCCTCAGATCGTATCCAAATCCATTTTACTACCAATGATTTCTTAAAAAAATTCCTCTGCAATGAAGTTGGTTTTTCTTGAAACAACAATTGTTTCTTATTACAATGGAACAAGAATTCATAAACATTTTATAAATTGGCATACATAAAACTGACTTAGTATTAGTTTACAATATTTATGTTTATAACATAAATTAGTCATCCGATGATTATCATCCCCAATCTCTTTTAGGGCAATTCGTACAAGATTTCTAATGAACATATATTATGTGATGTTCTTCGACTCAGATAATCTGCCAACTCCTTGGCCTAGGAAAAGATGGGGTTTCTTATAAACCCATATCTTGTACGAGTATGTAAATTATTCTTCAAACGATATTAATCTTAACCTTGTGTATTGCTCTTAAATGCACACCTCATTGAAAGAATTTAACTTAACTACACTCACCATTTAATCTTCATTTGTCCAACAAAATTTGATTACTCCTTATCGACACATCATTATGTTTTATAAGGAGAAGTGGGTCAAGAGACTGAATCTTAATTCATTTTAGGTATAATCGAAACTCTTTTCAATTTCTTATCTATTGGATGAAATTGAACCATTTGTTTTGCATGTTCTTTTATTTTAATCTCATTTTATATTCTATGAACTTATCATAGACATGCTCCATATGTATCAAATACATATATTCATGCTTATGATAATTTGTCGGTAAATATAACAAAGTATAAGGAACCATTTTGGTATAATCACACTTATAATTGCATACATTTATATGTATCGGCTTGAAGAATTCTATAGCATTCCTGGTTTTTAAGGCCAGAATTAATTTAGTAATTAATATAAAATTTTAAATTTATTTATGAATCAATTGGTAATTAAAATAAAATTTTGAATTAATTGGTGAATATATTTGAATTTTTCCAAATTAAAAAGATATTTGTTTGTTTGTTCATTTATAAATACAAACTGATTATATATTAATTTTTGAATTAGAAATCCAAAAATAAATTGAAAATAAATTGGATTTAAAACTATATTTCTAAGGGTAATAAGAATTTGTTTTCTAATTATATATATATATATATATATATATATGTATGTATATGTATATGTATATATTTATATATTTGGGAAGTTATATTTTGAATTCCAAAAGCTATTTAAAAGTTAAATTTTATATTTCAAAATATATATGCATTGTGATTTGAAAGTTATAGTTTGAATTTAATAAAAATGATTTTTAAATATTGGTTTGTAGATATATAAAAATGAGATTTAATTAAAGATTTACAATACATTTCTTTTATATACTTAAAAATAAACAAGGTCGGTGTATATACATATAACTATAACACATATGTAAATGATATATACATAAATTTATAAGATTTGAATAAGACATTAATAAAGAAATAATATTCTTTCTCTTTAAAATACAAAATTAAACAAGGGTATAACATAAATTTTTTTTTATATGACATTTGTAAAATAAATCTTAACAAGCGTGAACCATTTTAACTTACGTTTAAACATATGTTAATATATAAAACATAAATACTTGATTAAACAAGGGTTAAAACATAATTTGTAAACTAAAAATTAAAACGCAAATTATTTACATTTTGACATTTGTAAAACAATAAGAAAAGGTATTAAAAGGTGTATAAAAATTAAAAACATGCATATTACATGTATAGACAAGTGGCAAATAGGTTTGTTTTAAAATTAGAAAATATAAACATATGACTTAAAAAGAAACCAGGCTTAGATATCTCATCTTCATTTGCTATGAAATCAAAAACAGAAAACAAAACAAACCTTAGAAAAGGAAATCAAAACAAAATATAAACCTAGAAATGAAAATCTAAAACAATTCAAGCAAATCATACAGTCTTAAAACAAAGATCATTTCAGTTAATCAAGCAATCAAAACAAAGTTCTGATCATGACCAAGTTAATGATCAAACTCAGATCAAAGCAAACAATGACTTCAACCTGAAAGTAGATTCAAGCAAGCAAGTTAAAACCCGGAAGCTTTAAAACAAACCTGGAAATCAAACAGCAAAGCAAAAATAAAACCTCAACATAAACAAATCAAGTGGCAACTCAAATTTAAAGTTTTCAGTTTCAAAAACACTTTAGTTTCAAGTTCCAGGCTTTCTATTTTTGGGACAGGTGAGCAAACTCTAAAGCCTATTTTTTTTCTTCTTTTTTTTGGTTTGCATGTGATTAAATTTGGATGTATATTTGTGAAATATGTGTGCATGGATGTAAATATACCTGTATGTGTATATATATGGTTGTGCATATGTGTCTATGTACAGACCTTTATCTTTGTTCTATATTACAAGTTCAAAAACAACTTGATTAATTTATATCTCTCCATCCAATCAGATTTAAATTAGGATCATTAAAAGAAAATTGCTTGTAGAGATATAGTATTAATTTTAAAAATTATTACAAGTATTTATATTAAGTAATTACCTGGAAAACATATATTACAGAGTTAACCAATTATATGTCAAAAAGATCGATCATGTAAATTTCTAGTTTTGATTCTCGTAATAGAATTGTGTTGTGAAACGATGAATTTAGAGATTAATATCAAGATTTTTAAGATTGTAATAAGAAAGGAATTTCGAGTTGGTCTGAATCGGGTATTTTATTAATTCCCGATGATTGGCGATGAAGTGATCATTAGGGTTGATGCTTGAAATGGTAAGAGGTCTATGGATTATCGGAAAAATAGTTGTAGGAATTATAATTGAGTGAGGCGGCGATACGACTTGATTTTAGGGTTTAAACCCGTTTTTTCCGACCCTTTTCTCGAAGGAACTGCGGCAACGTCGAGGCTATTGAAGCAATCACATGCGGTGGAATAGGAGGAGGAGACTCTGGCGGACCTATGGCGGCGGCGGCAAGGTCTCTAGCGATGTGGTGCGGCAGTGCAAGGATGGGATTGGATGCGAGATGGTGTCGACTTGATCAATTTTGATTCTCAGGCTGTTAGGTCGATCTGGGTGATCAGTTTGTTTTGGATGGTCGTCTATGACCTCAAGAAAACGGCGACGTTGGTCGAAAGTCGCTCTGATGATCGTGCACATGCACGCTGGTGTGTGTGTGTCTGAATATAATTGAAACTGAAGAAGTCATGGGGTTTTTTTTGGGTCGAACTCGAGGAATTTTGCAAAGAATCTCGGATAAACGAGAAGCTTGGGTGACTCGAAGTGATACTCGGATTTACCTCGGGTAGAGCTTGGTATAAGGTTTGTATAAAAACAGTTTTTAATTTTTGAAACAAAAATCAAGTTTTATTTAAAACCATTTTGTTGACACTAGTTCTTTTGTAAAATAAATAAATGATTATCCAGGTTTAAATTTGTTAAAAGGTTTTAAATAAAATTATTTTAAAATTAACTAAGTTTAAAGGTATTTAAGACACATTTACCTTTTTTTAAAGTTTATTTTAAATAAACTTAATGTTGTAATTAATTAAAGATGAATTGCTTTTGTTATATAAAACATTAATTTAACTTAGAGGTTTCAAGATAATAATGAATTTATTTCATAAGATTATTTAAATAAGAGTTTTAAAAGATAAATGATTTATCTTACATAAATATTCTAATTATTAATTAACTTAAGGGTTTTAAAATTTATTTATTTAATGATAATTTATTTTATTTAATGAGACTTAAATGTTGTAATTAAGCGATCAATTAAGATAAAAAATTATCTTGGTCAATTAAGGTCTTAATTAATGGATCATTATTAATTTATCAATGACAATTGCTTTATATAATTAAGGGGTGATTACTTTGTGCAATTATATGTAAGGATAATTAATCAATTAAGATTAATTAATGTAAGTAATTAAAAGTAATTAATTACTTAATTAAAAGTAATTAATTAATGATTAAGGTTGATTTATTAATGAAGGGTTAATTAATTAATATAATTAATTTGGGATAACTAATTAATATAATTAATTTGGGATAATTAATTAAAGAATAATTAAATAATTAAGGTTAATTATTTGATAATTAAGGTCTATTGATTTATCAATTAAGGTTGATTTATTAATAATTAAATGTTAATTAATTTATTATTAAAGATTAATTAATTACTAAATGACTAAAGAATAATTAATTAAAATGCTTTGTAATCGATTAATGTTGATTAACCAGGATTAATGATTAATCTGATTTAAATTAATTAGATGATTAACTAATCTTACTTATAGATGTTTGGATTGCATGGGATGCTTTGAATTGTTTGATATCCCTGATGTGTGCTATTCTGTGATATGAATTGTATGTTTGAGCTGTGATCTGTGACTTACTTATCTGTGATGAATTTATATTATTTATCCGTGAGTGTATGAATGAAGATAAGCGTTATAGGATTATACCGCTTATCAATATTGCTGTGTTTGGATTGTGACGATTGATGATGTTGCACTATTGTGTAAAACCCCTGGACTACACTATACACACACAAATAAGGATTTCACAATGTAATCGGTTAAGTCACAGATATTTGAATATTATTCAAAATGTTTTAAAAATTGAATTTTGAATCCAAAAATGGTTAGAATTGGAATTGGGTTTAATATGAAAAGCCTTTGAAAGGAGTTTTGAAAATAAAATTATTTTAAATAACTTGTTAAAGTTTTGAAATTAATTTGATTTGAATTCGAATTCAAGATTTGAACTTGAGTTATAAATATATGTTTAGAAATTATGGTTATATAGGTTATAATGTATTTATATGGATTTTAAACCATTTTAAAAGTATTATTTTGGGAATTTGAATTTAAACCAAGTTTTATACTTTAAAGGCTATAATTTGTGCATATTTGATTGGATTTTCCCGAAATGAAAACTCTTTGTTTTCAAATGACAATGGCTTTCAAATAATGGAAGGATTTCCAGTTTTTGTTAAAATGGGGTTTCAAATTTGAAACGTAATTGTTTTGAAAGCTATAGATGAATCTTTGTAAAAGATTGGTGAACTTTGTTTTCAAATTGAAGAGGACCTTAATGGTGTATCTTTTGTATAAAAGATTTGGGATTGAAATAATTTTGAAAGCTATGATGTAACGACCCGGAAATTTCGATCCTGAAAATTCCAGATAGTTAGAAAGGAAAAAGAAGAAGAGATAGAAGAAGAAGAAATAGAAACAAGACACAGAAACCTCACATTCGCAGCGGATCAAAATATAATATCACATAATAACAGTTTACAAAAGAACAGTATCAGTCATTTACATTTTCATATATCAGAGTTATAACATTTACACAATACAGGACAGTTATAAAACAACATGTCCTAGACATAACTATATATCACAGCGGGTATGCTTCATACGTTCCAGCCATCCAGCTCGCCTTCCTGGGCTCCAGAACATCCTTACCTGAAAATCTGTAATACTCGGTCTGACCCGAGCATTGCATCAAAGTAACACCCGGGTCAGGCTGGAAACCAGCATGAGTAAACCCATCTAACTTGGAATACAAAAGCATACAATTTATATAAACCCGGGGTAACTTATATCAATTTCAACTTCATAAATTATTATAGGCATCAACTATTTCACACAATAATTTCTAAGTGCCAAAACTTATTAAATGGTCCAATTCACTTAAATCATTCCATAACAGCCTATTGATTTCACATATCAAATCTATATAGAATCGAAGTAGTTTCAGGTATTTCTAATACCCGACTCCGGTCTCTTCGAATCCAATGACATTTAAAACCAAGTTATCCAATTAAATACAATTCAATTCTAATCATCGGATAACATTTTACATAGCAATTCCTAATTGATTAATAATCACCTTATCATTGCTCATCCATCATATCATATCACAAATCAATTCATAATAGAGATATCCACCAATTCAAAGTACTCATAATTCAATCATTAATAAGCAAGATTGATCACTTCCATTAATTACCATAAATTCAATAATCCTCTAATTGCTTTTGTTAGTGAATTATTCTTAAATTTCATATAATAATTAATCCTTTAACTTAATTACATTCATTAATCAATCTTGATTATTCATCAATAGATATCAATTCAATAGATATCATCCAATTCAGACATTCAACAACCAATCATCCATAAGAAAGCATTAATAATTCATATCAAAATTAATTTAATTACTAAAATTAAATTAATTTCTTAAGAATTAATCACATAATCTTGCTTATACAATTAATTACCAACCTTAATAAATTAATCATATCCTTGATTAACTCAATCAATCAATTTATCAATCCCTAACCCCATATCAATTATCCTTTATTTATCAATTAAGAATCCTTAATTAACTGTTAACCCATCCTTAATTAACAGATAATCAATCCCCAATTACCATTTGATTAATCCTTTAATCACCATTGATTAATCAATTAATTACCACTTAACAAATTTCTTAATTAATCCTTAATTTACGGATTAATTATTCTTTAATTATTAATTAATAAAACTTAATTAAACACTTCTTAATCATTAGTTAAGTAACCTTTAATTAATTACTCACTAATTACTTAATTAGTAAATCTTAATCCTTAGACTTAATTAAGTAATTATCTACTTCATAATTTTTTTACATAAATTAATTATTCATTTAATTACCTTAATAATTAAATGAATAACAAATCATTAACTTCTAAATTAACTTTAACCAGTTTAACTTCAATTTAAATCCTTTAAATGATAAATAATACTTTCCTTATAAAAGGAATTTTACAAGATTTGAAACAAATTCCTTTTTAAACACAAAACATTTAAATTTTTCTTTATCATTCAAAATTGTTTAGACACTTAAATTTATAAAACTTTAAATTTAATTTAAAACAAAGATTCAAATCAAATTTGAATCAGATTTAAAATTTATTTAAAACATTTCTTTACATTTCAATTGCCAATTTAAATTCAAATTTCTTTAAAAAAAACAATTTTAACAATAAACCCTTTTAAAGCATTTTAAACAAAATTTGAATTTAAAACTAATTCATTTCCAACTATGATTCAAATTACTTGAATCCATAATTTAAAATTAGATTTAAAACTTGTTTTAAATTCTTGTTTAATATTTAAATTCAGTTTAAAGTTTGAAAATAAAACAGGTTTCTAACCTGTAACTCAACTAAATCGAGCAACACGTAATTTACTCGAGCAAAACACTAACTAACTCGAATAAAAACTTGAGTAACATTCCATTTTCGAAAAAATTCAAATTTTACAATACTTTCAGGTTTACATATAAACCTGTATCATCTGACACTCCCGAGACCACAACACGGCTACTCCGAGTCCATTGTCCCAAATCTTCGAGCAAAAGCATGAAACTACTCGTAACACTTGAGTATTATTCTTTCCCAAAATAAACTGCTGACACATGATGAACTCGTGCACCTGTACCATCACGGCAGCCATTTCCGACCGTTCGCGGCCCTACTCGCAAGTCATCGATCATCACCCAATACGTTACCTACCATCAAATCCACTGCAGAACCCCTAACTCGAAAACAAGCATTCAAGCTCAAAAACTGTAACCATGTCGAACTAGAACTTTGCCTCAATCACCAAACACCGATCACCTGAGAACTTTCACCTCCGGCCACAATCTTTTCCATATCCCTTCTATCTTCTCCCTGAATTTGGGACAACTCGGTCCCCTAAATAAGTCACGACAGTCAATTTTTCCCGATCACTGATAAACTAGGGTTATGAAGTTCAATTCCAAATCATCACTGCCTCAAAGCTTGAATCCAGTATTTTTCCCATCAACTACGATCCATCCTCCATCATTACCCCAAAGTCTCGACCCATACTAGTATTTGGATCACCAGAAAACTTAGAATTCTCATTTCCAGTTCACACCGGAACTGCACCACCATTCTTAATTTAAATTGTTTGATTTTAGTGTTAAAAATCATGAATTTGTTTATGAATTCAATTCATCATACTGAATTTACAAATTACAAGGTTTGGGTTTAGATTTTACCAAACATGCATAGATGTTTTATGTTTTACAGAGACAAACAAACTTCTATTTTACTTCCTTAAATTTTAAACCTCAACCTAGATAAATCAAACAGCTTTTGATTTAAAAATTACATCTTATCTGAAACTAATTAAAAGATAAGGATTTTA
Organism: Allium cepa; assembly: GCA_030765085.1. NCBI lineage: Eukaryota > Viridiplantae > Streptophyta > Magnoliopsida > Asparagales > Amaryllidaceae > Allium > Allium cepa. The sequence continues at coordinate 104,234,303 of CM060940.1, forward strand.
AACAGAAATTTTAAGCCTGGGAAACCCAAACAAACAGAGTAAATATTTACAGCTTGCACACAATTATATATTCACACCAGACATTTGCTTATATATACATGCAATTTACACATTTATATTCAATCATGCTAGCATGCAACCAAATTCATTTTAAATTTTAAAAGTTACTCACTGTCTCAGTTAAAACAGAGACTTATATTTTATACCACAGTGATGAATATAAATATTCACACCCATTTATGTACTTAAAATCATTTTAAGCAACATGCACAGTTAAATTCAAATCATACTTATAGGATCATAGCATGCTAGTTCAAGGTATAACAATTTTTGTCAAGTTTTACTCACCTCTATGATGAAGCAGAGAAGCGCAGGCTTGAAACTGAAACTGTACTTTGAAATTTTGATCTGCTATTGAGTTAAATTTTAGATTGCTTACAACTTGCTGATGTTTTGAGTTGAATTCATATTGCATCTGCTTTGAACATTTAATTTGCTTCAGATTTGCATTTGTTTGCTTGATCTTTCTTGATTACAGACTTAATTTTCCAGGTTGAAGCCCCTTTGCTTTTCCGGTTTTTGAAATTTTGTTTTGCTTTGAATTTTTTTTTCTCTGAATAAAAATCTGGTTTCAATTCTTACCTAAAATTCATTTAAAAAAAATATAAAGACACTTGTTATTCAAATGTCACTTAGGCTACAAGTGTTGCTTTTATGCATTAGAGAGCTTACAAATGTAAAAGGCATTTGTTTTATGTTTTTAAATTATATATATAAACTCTACTTATCACATATGTAATTAAGAAAGAAGAATATTAACTCTTAACAAATTCTTGTTTAAAAGTTATATTTCAATGGTTACACTTATATGTTTTTATTTTAGATGATTTACCTTTGTTAATTTGGGTGTTAACATCTTAACACTTGCCTTTATTCAAAATGTTTTTATAAAGCTTTGGTATTTATTCCACTATTTAAATCAAACTATATATAAGATATACTTCTTTTAAATCTTAAATTTGATTTCAAATTTAAGTTCAATCAAATTTAAGAATCAATTCAAACAATTCATATATATTTTAAATAAACCCAAATTCAATTGGTAATTAAAAAAATGTACTTAAAAATTTATTTATCTATATTTAAAACAACCCATCATCATTACTGTTTGAAGATAACAATTTGTCAAATATAAATAATTTATAATGGAGATTATCACATTATTCTTCCAATCTATAAATCAGTATTTCAATTTAAATTTAGAAAATTATTCAATTATTTTATAACCGAAAATCCGGGTTATCACATATGAATTAATCTTTGTGAAAGATTAGTGAATTTAAAGTGAATCTTTTTGTTTAAAAGATTTGAAAATGATAAATTGTTTAAACCATTTGAAGAAAGGTTTTGGCTTTAACTTGTGACTTAACTAATAACCCATATGTCCATATGCTTTTAAAATTAAGCGCTCATTATTGGTTTAGCCGGCATATGACTTTGTGTCATATAACCCATTTCGAATAATGATACGACGTTATGGATTGCATTTGAAGACCGGTGGTGAAAACTGGGTATTTTCGAAAGCGAAAGTATTACCCGTCGAATGTTTTGCATCGAATGGCCCCGGTATAGAGATTTGATCACCCTTTGTGATGGAGAGTCTGGACGTGATTAGGAATTACCCGGATTGCAAGGGCTTCTTTTGAAGTGCCTTCGGTTCCGTTCGAATCTGGAACGGACTTGTATGGATGTATGTCTGACGTTACATTTTGAGATGTAGAGATGGTTTCCATCAAATACATTTTTTTTTGGTGGTGGAGAATTTGTTCTCTTAGCTTAACACCCTTCTCCGAGACCTACGAGCTCAGAAGTTATGTAGTTGATGGTTACTAGTGATACATTCCCAATTTGGTAATGTAGCATGCGTAGTGCTGCTGATCATGTGTTGATCGAAGCATGACTTTTGTGAAATGTGTAGCTTTGTGGAACGAAACCTCATCAGGACCTCACAAACCGAAATGATCGAAACAGGAAGGATGCATGAAGGTTATTTGGGGGAAGCCCCCTGAGGGTATGTCCATTTCCTTCTAGATAGAGGTGGTATCATGGGATGGAGCCCAGACACCTAACCTATGTGGTTGCTGCAAATTTTATTGCTTTGTGGTTGTTGATGAATCCCGGGATAAAGGTTGGTTACGACCGAGGGATGACATACTTGTGACAGTTAGTTACCTAGTTACAGAGGTAACCCGACCTTGTGTTGGCAGCGATCTGGTTAGGTTCTCGGGGCGTCCCTCCAAGAGCATACCCATGTGGTGTAAAGGCCTGCAAATCTGCACCCCTTTTTAGCTGGCAAAATTCCATAACAATTCAGCCCAAAATGGCACAAATGTACGAGTCTTTAGGGTTAAAGAAGAAAGAGGAAGAGGAAGAAGAAGATAGAAGAATAATAGAATCTCACATATCGCAGCGGAACAAATATAATAGATAAATGAATATCTTTAAAACAAAGAACTATATCAGTTATTACATTACATCACATCACATTATCAGAGTTTACAACGACACAGTACAAACACTGAAAGTTATAGTAACTTGTGTACAATAAAATTTGACTTAAACTAACCCAGGTGCAACGGACACTACATAGTATAAGTGGTACGTCTCGCCATCCAGCTTGCCTCCAGATCTCCATAGCAACTTCTTGATTGCTCCCGAATAACTGAAAACCTGATTCTAGGCTGCCCGTATGGAAAATTGTGGGCATCCAGAGTTTAGAAAGGGAACAATAAACTCCAGGTCAGTCATGGGACTGGTGTGAGATCTTAAAAACAGTTATTTTCACAAAGAAAATAAAAAGAAATCCTCTATGCGTTTGGAAAATGAAACTATGATAAGGCCTCCCGCCACACACATAATGCAAACGTAGAATTGGAGGAGATTTCTCCTTATGATAGTCAAACATGCTTAATACGCAAAATATTTTGATATTATTATTAGTGCATAGTGCAGAAAACATTTCGAAAGTATAATATTAATCTTAGCCAGCATATAACCATTATTGTATGCCTACTATAGCTACCATGTTCAATAGCAGGTTACCGCCACATTCCATGGCAGGTTATACAACTAAAACCGTACAGGGCATGTATTGTTTCTTTGGATTTCCAACAAATGGTCAGGCTAAGGAACTTCCTACTGCCACATGGGTACGCCTCTGGAGGGACATCCCGAGAACCTACCCGGATCTCTGCCAACACAAGGCCGGGTTACCTCTGTAACTAGGTAACTACTACTCGAGTATGCCATCCCCCGGTCGTTTGCGACCTTTATCTGAGGAACCTCAACACCAACAACCACAAAGTATAGTAAATTGGCGGCAACAACATAGGTAAAATATCTGGGCTCCATACCATGATACTACCCTTTTAAGAAGGAAATGGCATACCCTAAAGGGCGCGACCCTCATAACCTTGTGGCATCTTTCCTGTTTCGACCATTTCCAAGGTGTGAGGTCCGATGAGGTCTCGTCCACAAAGCTACACTTTTCACAAAGTCATGCTTTGATCAACAAATGATCAACAACACTTCGTATGCCATATTACCAGTTTGGGAATATATCACTAGTAACCATCAACTACATAACCTCTAAGCTCGTATGTCTCAAAGAAGGGTGTTAAGCTAAGAGGGTAAATTCTCCGCCACCAACAGAAATGTATTTGATAGAAACCGTCTTTATATCTCAAAGTCTAATGTCAGACACACATTCATACAAGTCTGTTCCGGGATCGAACAGAACCGAAGGCACTTCAAAGAAGCCCTTGCAAATCCGAATATTCACAATCACGTCCGGAATCCCCATCACAAAGGTGATAAAATCTCTATACCGGAACGACCCAGTGCAAAGACATTCGACAGGTAATCCTTTCGCTTTCAAGAATACCCGGTCTTCAACACCGTCTTTAAATACGATCCCATTTCGTCGTATCGTTATTCGGAATGGGTTTATGACACATGGTCCTCTCCCGGCTAATCCGAATAATGAGCGCTTATTTTTAAAAATAATTGTTCAATCAGATTTCAAACAAATCACAAAAATTTCTACTCTGATCTTTTTAAACAAAAGATCCATCACAATCACAAAGGTTCGATGTGGGTTTCGAATATCCATCTAGAATTCGACTCTCGGTCGCATCGAAATTCAAATGCCATTAAAAGGCCAATATTGATAGTCGATTGTTTAACTATCAATCAACATCCACAAAAATTTGCCGGATTTAAATAAATTTCCCAAATTATTTATTTTCAAAATATTTCCGCAAGATATATTTCACACTTCAACCATTTAAAAACAGATTTCAAATTACCTTCCACATTTCAATACTTTGAAAACAAATTTCATATCACCTTTCCTTACGCGGAATACATTTCCAAATATTTATTCATTTCCACAGGAAATCTGCCGAGTTAAAATAATTCAAATAACTTATCCAAAATATTCTTTGAACATTTAAAATAAAACCATATTAAATACTTACTTAAAATATTGGTTATGAAAATATTATACTATTTATCCCATATAAGACTTTAAGTCCCAACTAATTTTAAAATAAAATTAGCAGATAAGGTATAACTATTTAAATAATCATTTCCTAAAACAAATATCAATTTTAATTTTTAAAATAATCCCTTCTATAAGTAATTAAATAAATCCATACTTTAGAGGTTTAAAACAATCCCAAAAATAATTTCTCCAACAATATTCTTCCAAATCAATTTCTAGAACTTTTAATTTATACTTCAAAAGCTACTTTAAAATATACTCGGCTTTCCAGGGAAGAATTCTCTTTCCATTTATATCAATTAATCAATCTTCTCAATTTATTTTAATTTACATTTCAAATCTGTAAATTTCTTTTCACACCTTTAAAAATAAACCAACATTTATTTTTAAATCAAAATTCCCTTTTCTTTGTAAAATTTCCATCGTGAATTCAAATTCCTAAATATCAACTGATATACGATTTCCATATTGATTCCTAAATTTATTTCAACACCAAATCGATTTTCATCCAAACACCAAATCAATTTTCATATCGAGTTCCCAAAGATTTATTCTTTTAACATCAAATCAATTTATGAATTTATTTTTGAAATAAATTCCTTTGTCTTTTCCAAATTATTTAAAAATCATATTTTTAAAATAAATTCTTCACCTTTTGAATATTATTACTTGAAATCCATTTATTAAACTTTTTCCCATATTTTGGAATTGTATTAAATAGTATTTCACTATAGATTTTCTACTTAAATTTAAAAATCCAATTTTATTTAATTCTGGTATCTTACGATACCAAAAATATATTAGGCTAAATTTTAGCCTTCAACGATTTCAATCACAATATAATCACACACAGATTTTAAATAAATCAACACACAATATTGAAACAAATCCAAATATTTGAGGAATCCAGTTGGATCCCGCCAACCTGTCTTCCCTGTATCCACAGATGTTAGCACAACAATTAAATACCAATTCCACTTCGAGGTGGAATATCGTGGTATATAGGTTTATAAAATATCATCCGCTATTATGCGGCGCAATTGGGTCTTATCCGCTATATAATGCGGGAAATCAACAACTCCAAATACATAATACCAATTCCACTTTGAGGTGGAATATCGCGGTATATGGGATTTAATATAATAACCTTCGCTATTATGCGGCGCATAGGGTCTAAACTAATATAACTGATAATAAATTAATCATCCAAGCACACAATCAACAATTAAATTTAATTATCATAATTCAATCATCAATCAATAACTGAAATTTTCAATTATTAAAATTTTGAGTGAGAAGATCTCACCTTTTCCTATGCATGCAAACCATTTTCATTCCAGCTTGATTCCCTCACATTTTTAGACCTTGTACAACAATTTTATACAGTTTATTAATTTCCGAAATAATCGAATAATTTATTTCTTTTGAATAGATTTGATTAATTAAAACTAAATATGAAATTTGTGTATGTATATTAATTTTATTTCTTATCTTGAAACAGCTTTTATAATTATAAAAATATCTATATTGATTTTAAAAAAATCAAATTTTCAAACGAATTTTCAACCTTTTAAAATTCCTATTTTCAAACCATATATACCTTGCTGTCAAATCACCAGGATGCTCGAACGCCCAAAATTGGCAACAGTCGATCTGTCGAACTCTCCTGTGCGACCCTGGAGCTCCATCCCCACGACCTGATGATGCTGACCTCGCAAAGAAGGCCACGAACGACTCGCGACTGTCACGCGAGCAATCCCTAAATCGCCTTTGACTGTTTGCCAGTGCTCCAGCCATCGCAAGTGCCTGTAACCATCGTCTATGTCGAGCTCGAATGCGCCTCCGCTCACCCAAATCGAGAATCCCCATCTAGAATCGCGACCATCTTCTACACATCTCGGGCCCGCATGGCCGCAAACCTAGCATCCACGCGGCCACACACGCCGCCGCTCGTCATCGTTCACATCTAATCCTCATGCGAGTGTGAGCGCGCACGCCTCTGCCACCTGAACCTCGATTGAAATCCCAGAACCACCTCAAGACACCAATGACAGACCATCAGTGCGCCCCCCAATTCCCTTATCGCGATTTCGAAAAGTGCTCGCCGCCATCAAGTCAATGACGCAATAGATCCTCAGAAATCGATCGTAATTCAATTAAGTAATTTTTTTTCTGAAGCTTTGAGTTTGATTTTGACATATGAAAAAGGAGGAAGCGTGTTCGAGTTTTAAAACTGGCAATGCGCCTCAATTCAGAAGGGTAGGGCGGCATATAGTGCAGGCTAGGGTGTATAGGGTTTGACGTTATAATTATATAATATTATTTAATTTTTATAATATCTCGTTATGCATAACTCAAAATCCTGGATCTCTATTGACGCATGCCGCCTAGCGTTCCTAATATTATAACCCTATTCCGAACCCAGTGGAACAAATCTGGGGCTCCAATTTGATCGTATGGAGAAGATAGCTTTTTAGATTCAGTTATTAAATTAAATTTCGATATAAATTTTCAGCGCGTTTGCTTATCGTACGGCCAAACGACAACTCCAAACATTACGAAAATTGAAATTCGATAATAAAACAATATTAGGATCCAACGAAACTGGTTTCGTCGAATTCAGAGACTGTGCCTTGGAAGGCTATTTTTAAATATCGATTGAAATCATATAATCTCAAAACTGAACAAAGCATTTCCAAATTCAATTCTGAAGCTTCCATTATCTTCAGTATCATCAATATAAATTTTCTAAGTCTTGAAAATATCTTTAATCAACTTAAAATATCAGATTCAAATTATTACCCAAGCTTTAACAATTAAATTAAATAATTTAGTTGCCAATTCATAGTTACAACTGAAATTCAAGTTAAAATAACTTCCAAATATTTAAAATCGATTAAATATTTCATTTTCATGTTCAAAAATTTCGGGTCATCACATGTGGCCTAGGAAGTTCCTTTGCTTGACCATTGTTGGAAATCCAATCACCAATACGCGCCTAGTACGGTTTTAGTTGTATAACCTGCCATCTCAGGTGGTAGCTATAGCAGGCATAATATAATGGTACCGTTGATGGCTAAGATTAATATTATACTTTCGAAATTGTTTTCTGCACTATGCACAAATAATAATATCAAATGGTTTTCGCATATCAAGCATTTTTGACTGTCATAAGGAGAAATCTCCTCCAAGTGTACGCTTGCATTGTCTGTGTGGTGGGAGGCCTTATGGCAGTTTCATTTTCCAAAAAGCATTGCGGATTTCAATATTAAATGCTTTTGTTGTTTTTTTTTGTTGAAAACTGTTTTCATTTGCTTACGTCAGTCCCATGACTGAGCTGGAGTTTATTGTTCCCTTTCTAAACTCTAGGTGCTCACAATTTTCCACACGAGCAGCCTAGAGTTAGATTTTTGATAATCAACTAGTAGATATAGATTCGGTAGCCTTTAGCTTTCTGTTTGGAATTGGTTTGGAGCCTTTGGATTTTGGAAATCGCATTCAGACTGACCTTGCTTAATGTAACGTGATGATGGTGGTTCGAGCTTTTGGAGCTTGGAATTTTAGCATTAAAGACATTTTCTTTCCACTGCTATTGCTTTCTTCTTCCGCCAAAGACAATCATTTGTACCAATGTGTTGTATCAAATATTGTATATCAATAATGATATTAATTGTCTTCTGCTGTATTGTTGTATTTAATGTGTTATAAGCTTCGGCGCGAATTGAATTTCAACAATCGAATCTGCGGCATTCGAATATGGGTAAGTATGGATGTTGATTTTCAAACACTGAATTTTAGGTCGTGCCATCTTGGTAATAGACCTGAAGGTTGAGTACGAACTTTATCTCAAGAGTATAACACACTAGGTAACTCATTTGAGATAGGGTGAAGTATAACCTAGAATGAGTATATCCCTAAGATATCCATCCGAAAGCCTCAGTAAATTCTTTTACTATCCATTGATGGTGAGTATGAGTGCAAGAACAAGACGGGACAGGGAAGTACCATTTCAAATGGTCAATACCTGTAACAACAAGGAAACAATCTTTCTCTATCAACTCTCTTTTGTTCATCATCCAGTTTCAATTCTTTGATGGATTCGTGGCAGCTCAAAGGAGAAGCTTCGATGTGGTGGTGGCCCTGCGCATCGTTAAAAATAAAGTTCCTATTTCGTATTCTCTTCATCAATTTCCTATCAGCTTTTCGTTTCTAAACTCTAATGAATTTGAAATTTATTTGAAATAAATTGGTTAATTAAATATGAAGTTATATTCAATTGTATCCATTTGTCTATTTTTTGGGGTCTCGATATATTCTACGAATGGTTAGTTATCCCTTCGGACTAACCAATGCCCGTGCATATTTCATAGACCCGATGATCCGAATATTTCGTAAAATATTGAATGAGTTCATTCTCGTAATTATTGATGATATTCTAATTTGGTAAGCCAAATGCAGAATGGGTATTTAGTTTGAATTGGTAAAACATTCTTCATCTATTCTTTGTTTGTTTACTTGTCTAGCAAATTTCGGGGACGAAATTTTCTTAAGGGGGAATCTGTAACATTCTCGGTTTTTTAGGCCAGAATTAATTTAGTAATTAATATAAAATTTGGGATTTATTTGTGAATCAATTGGTAATTAAAATAAAATTTTGAATTTATTGGTGAATAAATTTGAATTTTTTCTAAATTAAAAAGATATTTGTTTGTTTATTCATTTATAAATACAAATTGATTGTATACTAATTTTTGAATTTTAAATCCAAAAATAAATTGAGAATAAATTGGATTTAAAACTATACTTTTAAGGTTAATAAGAATTTGTTTTCTAATACACACACACACACACATGTATATGTATATATATATATATTTGGGAAGTTATATTTCGAATTCCAAAAGCTATTTGAAATTTAAATTTTATATTTCAAAATATATATGAATTGTGAATTGAAAGCTATAGTTTGAATTTAATAAAAATAATTTTTAAATATTGGTTTGTAGATATATAAAAATTAGATTTAATTAAAGATTTACAATACATTTATTTTGTACACTTAAAAATAAACATGGTAAGTGTATATAAATATAACTATAACACATATGTAAATGATATATACATAAATTTATAAGGTTTGAATAAGATATTAATAAAGAAATAATACTCTTTCTCTTTAAAATACACATGTAAATACAAAATTAAACAAGGGTATTGTAACGTTCCTGATTTTAAATCAAATTTAAGTTGGTAATTAATTTAATTTTTTTGAAATCAAATTGTGAATTAAATTGGAATTTTCCAAATTAAATAGATATTTGTTTGTTTATTAGTATAAATGAATATAAATGTGACTTTAAAATATAATTTCTAATTGGAAATTTAAAAAAAATATTTTGAATAAATATTAATTATAAATTTGATTGTGGATTAGTTTAAAAAAAATTGAATAAATATAATTATGAATATATATAGATTGAAAGTTAAATTGTAAATAAAATTTTGATTTTGAAAATTTTAAAATATAAATATTTATAAATAAAATGGATGTTGAAAATAAAGATTTGGAAATTTAATAATAAATATTTTGTAAAAGTAACTGGATTTAATTTTAAAGGTTTAAAACATGTTTTATAATTTTAAATAAGATAAATAGAAAACTTTTTTCATAAATAAAGTAAAGCAAAGGTTTAAAACATAATTTGTAGAAAAAGTTAACATAAGGATATAAACATAAATTGATTTGTTTCTAACACTTGTAAATTTTTAAAACATGGAAGGGACATTTGTAAACATTAGGGATCTTGCAAATGCAAGTGTCAATATAGATTACAAGTGGCATTTATCTCTTACTTAAAATTTATAAACATGCATAAAAAAAGAAAAAAGAAAAAAAAGAAACCAAATGTAAAGTAAAGTAAAATCTGAAAAACAAATTTCTCAAAACAGTTTGATAATCAAACACTTTCTCATACCAGAAATTTACCAAGTTCAAAAGCCTGTACATTATTTTTTGCCTTTAGCCAGAAAACAACATGTAGCCTGAATCAACCTTCCAACTTAATCAAGTTTTACAGCAATAAGCTTAAATTTTTAGCATCACCATCTCTGTTTTCAAGCTAAAACATTCTCAGCAACTCAGAAAATTTAAAAAAACAAAAACAAGATTAAGTTTTCTAGCCTGGAATCCAAGGCAAAAACAAAGAAGGAAATCAAAGTCTCTAAGCCTGAAAGCTTTTCTAAAAATCAGATCAAAATAAAAGTAGCTTCAATCTGGAACAAGGGTCAAGATTAAGCAACTGAGTTTGAAATTAAAGCATCAAGTCTCAGATCCTTTCCCAACTTTAAAGCCTGGAAACAAGAAACTCAAAAATTCTTGTTCTCTGTATTCTCTGCTCTGTTAAAACACAGGTGAGCAAACTTTCATTTTAAGACCTGGATCTATTATAACTTGATCTTGTGATTAATTTCTAAAGAAAGTTGGTGATATGAATGAAATATTGTCTGGATATATATATATATATATATATATATATATGTATGTATATATATATATAGGTATATATATACAGGTGTGTGTAAAATTGCTTGCATGCCTGGTATATACACAGTTCTCTATTATATGTTAACAGGTTTGAAATAAAAATAGAACAAACATAAATTCTTCTTTCCCTAGTTTCTTTTAGGATCTGATATATAAATGAAATATGCTAATATCAACCAGATTTAAATTCTAATTTTCTTTCATGTAAAAATATTTAGTAATCACTTTGATAAGTAAAAAATTTACAGTGAATGTATATATTGTCAGAAAATCAAAGATTATTATTTCAAGTTTTGATTACAAGGACAGATTCGCATTTGAAATTAATGAACTTTGGCGTTAAAATCTTGATTTTTAAGTTGAAGATGGACGAGATACTTTGAGTTGAACGAAATCGGTAGATTCGTTGATTTCCGTCGATCAATGGAGGGATTAATGTCGAGATTGGGGCTGAAGGTAGCCGGCATGATGGAGATTCAAGGAAAAATGGAATTGTATTTTTCTGATCATCGCTGTCGACGATACGTATGGAAGTAGGGTTAGGAATGGGGTTGTTTGCCTGGGTTTTGCGAAGCTAATTCGTCATCAATGGTGGATTAAAATTAATCACCCCAAGGGGATTCGAGGCGGCATATCGTGGCATGGCTCTGGGTGGAGTGGCACGATATCTGGTGAACTAGGTTGTCGTCGGCGAGGCAAATATCTGGAGGAGTTGGGTTCCAGTACTCGATCGAATGGCTTGATTTTGGGTATTTAGGAGAGTTGCAGGTGACGTCGACAACTCGTGGAGAGAATCGACGATGGTCGGGGGTCGGCAGGCTAGTCGTGCACGTGCACGATGGTGGAATGTTGACAGCGGCGTGTCAGCATTAGACTTGGCTTCGGAGGAGAAGCTTTGTGCTCATGTTTGCTCGCGTGATTCCCGAAGTTGGGCTCGAGGAAATTTCATATGGGCTTGGGTAGTTGCAAATTATCGTAACGGTCTAAAATTTAAACCAGTATATATTTTAAATTGTTAATTGACTTTAAAAGTATTAAATCAATTTATGAATTAATAATAATTTTATTTCAAAGATTAAAGGTTTAAAGTTTAAATGTTTTTGAAAGAATTAATCATTTAATTTCTTAAGGTTTTGTTAATCAAGATGATTAATTTAAGTATGTGATTAATTAAAAATTAACAATTAAGTAATATAAGTGATTAAGGAATTTCTTAATGTAAGTGATCAAAAGCTAATTACTTTGTGTAATTTTGTGAAAGGATAATTAATTAAGATTAATTAATGTAAAGTAATTAAAGGTAATTAATTACTTAAAGATAATTACTTGATCAAAAGTAATTAATGATTTAAATTAATTAATCAAGTGATTAAAAGGATAACTACTCAAAGTAATTAATTTGTGATTTATTAATATAAGTGATTAGGATAATCACTTATTGTAATAAATTAAGGATAGTTAATTTAATGGTAATTAACTAAGGGATAATTAATTAATTAATTAATTAAGGGAAATTAATTAAAGGATAATTAAATAATTAAAGGTTAATTATTTAATAATTAAAGGTTGATTAATTTAATTAACAAATGATTAAAGGATAATTAATCAAATGATTTGAAATTAACTAATGTTAATTAACCATGATTGATGACTTATCTAATTAAAATTAATCAGATAATTAATTGAGCTTACTTATAGATGTTTGAATTCTATTGATTGTCGAACTATTTGATATTTCTGATATGTTGTGCTTTGTGCTATGAATTGTTTCGGTGTGATCTGTGATGAATGTAATTTATTTATTTGTGATAAATTTATATTATTTATCTATGAATCTATGAATGAAGATAAGCATTATAGGAATATACCTCTTATCGATGTTAATATGCTTTAGTTTGTGATGATTAATGATGTTGCACTATTGTGTAAAACCCCTAGACTACACTATACATACATAAATATGGATTGCATGAGGAAATTGGTTAAGTCACAGATTTGTGAAATGGTTTTGAAATTGAATTTTGAATTCAAATAGTTTGGGTTAAATATGAAATTTTGAAAAGAAGTTTTGAAGATAAGAGTTATTTTGAATAACTTGATAAGGTTTTGAAATTTAAATAGTTTGATTTAAATTTAAATTTAAGTTTTGAAATCGAATTCTTTGTTGAGAATTATGGTTAAAAAAGGTTATAAAGGTTATAAATTTGTTTATATGGGTTTCAAACCATTTTAAAAGTATTGTTTTGGGAATTTGAATTTAACCCAAATTTTATACTTAAAGAGCTTTAACTTGTGCAAATGTAATCTGATTTTTTTGAAATGAAAACTGTTGGTTTTCAAATAATAATAGCTTTCATATAAGGAAAGAATTTCCAATTTTTCTTGAAAGATTTCAACTTTGAATTAAAACAGTTTTGAAGCTGTAAATTAATCTTTGTGAAAAATGGTCGAATCTTGTTTTGAAATTTAAGAGAATTTTGAATCGTGTATCTTTTATATATAAAAGATATGAAATGGGAGTTGTTTTGAAAATTATGAATGAATCTCTGGAAATGGTTTTGAAATCTATGAATTGAGTCTTTGATTTAATGATTTGATGAGTAATCCAATTTGAAAAGGAAATTGTTTTGAAAGCCATGAATGAATCTTTGTGAACTTTATGAAATGAATCTTTTTGTTTAAAGATTGGAAATGATAAATTGTTTAAACCATTTGAAAGAAAAAATTTGGGTTTTAAGTTGTGATTTAACTGAGATCCCATATATGTTTTTAAATATTGCGCTCAATATTCGGTTTAGCCGGGAGAGGACCTTGTGTTATATAATCCATTCTGAATAATGATACAACGTTATGGATAACATTTGAATACCGGTGGTGAAGACCGGATATTTTCGAAAATGAAAGGATAACTCGTCGAATGTCTCTACACCTGCCGGTCCCCGGTATAGAGATTCGTTCACCCTTTGTGATGGCAAGTCCGGACGTGATTAGAGATTATCCGGATTTGCAAGGGTTCTTTGGAAGTGCCTTCGGTTCTGTTCGAACCCGGAACAGACTTGTATGGATGTATGTCTGACATTACACTATGAGATGTAAAGCTGGTTTCTATCAAATACATTTCCGTTTGGTGGCGAAGATTTATTCTCTTAGCTTAACACCCTTCTCTGAGACGTACGAGCGTAGAGGTTATGCAGTTGATGTTACTAGTGATACATTCCCGATTTGGTAGTGTGGCATGCTGAGTGCTGCTGTATGTTGCTGATCATTTGTTGATCGAAGCAAGGCTTTTGTGAAAAGCATAGCTTTGTAGACGAGATCTCGTCGGACCTCACTCCCCAGAAATAGTCGTAACAGAAAGATGAGGCAAGGTTGCAGGGGTCGCTCCCTTAGGGTATGTCCATTCCTTATGGAAAAGGGTGATATCATGGTATGTAGCCCAGATATTTAACCTATGTGGTTACTGCATATACATTACTTTATGGTTGTTAGTGTTGAGGATCCTCGGATAAAGGTCACAAACGACCGGGGATGGCATATCTTAGGTGTTACTCCCGGGAAGGGAGTGAACCGGCCTTGTGTTGGCAAAGAGCTGGGTAAGTTCTCGGGGCGTCCCTCCAGAGGCGTTCCCATGTGGCAATAGGAAGTTCCTTAGCCTGACCATTTGTTGGAAAATCCAAAGAAATAATACACGTCCTATACGGTTTTAGTTATATAACCTGCCATGGAATGTGGCAGTAACCTGTTATTGAACATGGTAGCTATAGTAGGCATACAATAATGGTTGTATGCTGGCTAAGAATAACATTATACTTTCGAAATATTTTCCACTATGTACTAATAATAATATCAAATGGTTTTCGCATATCAAGCATTTTTTACTATCATAAGGAGAAATCTCCTCCAATTCCGCGTTTACGTGGTGTGTGCGGCGAGAGGCCTTATGGTAGTTTCATTTTCCAAAAAGTATTACAAATTTCAATTTTAAATTATTTTGTTATTTGTTTTAAAGATAAAACTGTTTTTGTTTGCTCACACCAGTCCCATGACTGACCTGGAGTTTATTGTTCCCTTCCTAAACTCTAGGTGCCCACAATTTTCCACACGGGAAGTCTAGAGTTGGATTTTTCAGATAATCAAATAGTAGGAGTAGATTCGATAGTATCTAGCCTTTAGATTCAGCAATAGCATTGGTTCAACATGACTGACCTTGCTTAAGTCATCGTGATGGGGTTTCTCGCTTTGCGGTTGGAAAGCATGTTGGTGGATCTAACTTTTGGAGTTTTTGGAGCTTTAGCTATGGAGTTGCAGTTTAATGCTGGGGTTCTCTTATGGAGTTTCTCTATTGATGATTATCTTTCTGCTGTTGTATTATTATCTCTGATATTGTTGGGATTCATATTATAACAGATATTGTATCAACTGTTGTATATCAATGATATTATCTTTTCTTCCGCTGTGTAATTATACTTAATGTGTTATAAGCTCCTGCACGAATCATATTTCAACAGTTGAATCTACGGCATTCGAGTATAAGTGAAGTACGGATGTCGATTTTCGAACGCTAAAATTTAGGTCGTGACATTTTGGTATCAGAGATGAAGGTTGAAACTTTAGCTCAGAAGTATAACACATTAAGTAACTCATTAGAGATAGGGTTACAAATACCGTAGAATGAGTATATCCCTAAGATATCCATCTGCACGCCTCAGTAAATGCTCTTGCTATCTACTGATAGTGAGTATGAGTACAAGAAGAGGACGAGATAGGGGACAGGGGAGTACCACTACAAATGGTCAATACCCTGAAACAACAAGGAACAACTTTTCGCCTCAATCTCCTTTGATTCAATCCCAATTCTTTGATTGCTTCGTGGTAGCCCAAGGGAGAAGCTTCGGTGTGGTGATGGCCCTGCGAATCATTTCTATTTTGTATTCTTATCATCAAATTTCTATCAGCTTTTCGTTTTTTAACTTTAACGAAGTTGAAATTTTTTGGAATAAATTGGTAAATTAAATATGAAGTTAAATATGAAGATTTGTATTGATAAAAAGATTTCGATTAAAACCAAATTTGAGAATTCTGTTGTAATTTCTTGTGGGAATCTAAGTCCGAAGAGGGACAAGTTGGTGTATACTTTGGGATATTCCAACCTGTGTTGAGTATCCATTGTTTGTTCTGTTGGGACCAGATATATTCTACGAACGGTTAGCTATCCTTTAAACTAACCAATGCCCTACATGTTTGTAAATCTGGTGATCCGAGTATCTTGTGTAGTATTGAATGAGTTCGTTCTCATATTTGTTGATGATATTCTGATTTGGTAAGCCAAATGCAAATAGATATTTAGTTTGATCTGGAAAGATATTTCTCTATCTTTCATCTTTTCTGTGATGGTCTCCCTGGCAAATTTTGTGGACGAAATTTTCTTAAGGGTGGAATCTGTAACATTCATGTTTTTAAATCGAATTTAAATTGGTAATTAATTAAAAAAATTTTGAAGTCAAATTGTGAATTAAATCGGTATTTTCCAAATTAAATAGATATTTGTTTGTTTATCAATATAAACGAATGTAAATGTGAATTTAAAATATAATTTCTAATTGGAAATTTATAAAAAATATTTTGAACAATATATTAATTATAAATTTGCTTGTGGATTAATTTTAAAAAACTATTTGAATAAATATATTTATGAATATATATAGATTGAAAGTTAAATTGAAAATAAAATTTTGATTTTGAAAATTTTAAAATGTGAATATTTATAAATAAATTGGATGTTGAAAATAAAGATTTGGAAATTTAATAATAAATATTTTGTAAAATAAATTGGATTTAATTCTAAAGGTTTAAAACATGTTTTACAAATTTAAATAAGATAAATAGAAAACTTATTTTATAAATAAAATAAAGTAAAGGTTTAAAACATAATTTGTAAAAAAATTTAACATAAGGATACAAACATAAATTGATTTGTTTTTAACACTTGTAAATTTATAAAACATGGAACGGACATTTGTAAACATTAGGCATCTTGCAAATACAAGTGTTAATATAGATTACAAGTGGCATAATTAAAATTTATAAACATGCATGAAAAATAAAAAGTAAAAAATAAAAAAAGAAACCAAATGTAAAGCAAAGTAAAATCTGAAAAAAAAAATTCTCAAAACAGTTTGATAACCAAACACTTTCTCAAACCAGAAATTTACCAAGTTCAAAAGTCTGTACATTATTTTTTGTCTTCAGCCAGAAAACAACCTGTAGCCAGAATCAAGCTTCCAACTTAATCAAGTTTTTACAGTAACAAGCTTTAGATTTTAAGCATCACCATCTCTATTTTCAATCAAAAACATTCTTAACAACTCAGAATAATTAAAAAAAGAAAAACGAGATCAAGTTTTCTAGCCTGGAATCCAAGGCAAAAACAAAGAAGGAAATCAAAGTCTTTAAGCCTGGAAGCTTTTCTAAAAATCAGATCAAAACCAAAGTAGCTTCAATCCGGAACAAGGGTCAAGATCAAGCAATTGTAGTTTGAAATTAAAGCATCAAGTCTCAGATCCTTTTCCAGTTTTAAAGCCTGGAAACAAGAAACTCAAAAATTCTTATTCTATGTATTCATTGTTCTGTCAAAATACTGGTGAGCAAACTTTCATTTTAAGACCTGGATCTATTATATAACTTGGTCTTGTGATTAATTTCTAAAGTAAGATGGTGATATGAATGAAATATTGTCTGGATATATATATAGGGGTATATATATATATAGATAGGTATGTGTAAAATTGCTTGCATGCCTAGTATATACATAGTTCTCTATTATATGTTAACAGGTTTGAAATAAAAATAGAATAAACTTAAATCCTTCTTTCCCTAGTTTCTTTTGGATCCGATATATAAATGAAATGCGATAATATCAACCAGATTTAAATTCTAAATTTGTTTCATGTAAAAATATTTAGTAAACACTTTGATAAGTAAAAAATTTACAGTGAATATATATATATCGTCAGAAAATCAAAGATTATTATTTCAAGTTTTGATTATGGGGACAGATTCGCATTTGAAATTAATGAATTTTGGCGTTCAAATCTTGATTTTTAAGTTGAAGATGGACGAGATACTTCGAGTTGAACAAAATCGGTAGATTCGTTGATTTCCGTCGATCAGTGGAGGGATTAATGTCGAGATTGGGGCTGAAGGTAGCCGGCATATGGAGATTCAAGGAAAAATGGAATTGTATATTTCTGATCATCGCTGTCGATGATACATAGGGAAGTAGGGTTAGGAATGGGTTTGTTTGTCTGGGTTTTTCGAAGCTAATTTGTCATCAATGGTGGATTAAAATCGATCACACCAAGGGGATTCGATGCGACATATCGTGGCGTGGCTCTGGGTGGAGTAGCACAATCTCCGGTTAACTAGGTTGTCGTTGGCGAGGCAAATATCTAGAGGAGTTGGGTTCCCGTACTCCATCGAATGGCTTGATTTTGGGTTTCGATAAAATTAGCGATTCTGGGTGTTTGGGAGAGTAGTAGGTGACGTCCGTGACCTTCGGAGGAGAAGCTTTGTGCTGGGGTTTGCTTGTGTGATTCTCGAAGTTGGGCTTAAGGAAATTTCATATGGACTCGGGTAGTTGCAAAGTATGTAACAGTTTAAAATTTAAACCAGTAAATATTTTAAATTATTAATTGGCTTTAAAAGTCTTAATCAATTTATGGATTAATGATAATTTTATTTCAAATATTAAAGGTTTAAAGTTTAAATGTTTTTAAAAGAATTTATCGTTTAATTTCTTAAGGTTTTGTTAATCAAGTTGATTAATTTATGTATATGATTAATTAAAAATTAATAATTAAGTAATATAAGTGATTAAGGAATTTCTTAATATAAGTGATCAAAAGCTAATTACTTTGTGTAGTTTTATGAAAGGATAATTAATTAAGATTAATTAAATAATTAAAGGTAATTAATTATTTAAAGATAATTACTTAATTAGAAGTAATTAATGATTTAAGTTAATTAATCAAGTGTTAAAAGTAATTTATGATTTAAGCTAATTAATCAAGTGATTAAAAGGATAATTACTCAAAGTAATTAATTTGTGATTTATTAATATAAGTGATAGGATAATCAATTATTGTAATAAATTAAGGATAATTAAATGGTAACTAGTTAAGGGATAATTAATTAATTAATTAATTAAGGGAAATTAATTAAAGGATAATTAAATAATTAAAGGTTAATTATTTAATAATTAGAGGTTGATTAATTTAATTAATAAATGATTAAATGACAATTAATCAAATGATTTGAAATTAATTAACCATAATTGACAACTTATCTAATTTAAATTAATCAGATAATTGATTAAGCTTACTTATGGATGTTTGAATTCTATTGACTGTCGACTGTATGATATTTCTGATATGTTGTGCTTTGTGCTATGAATTGTCTCAGTGTGATCATTGGTGATGTAATTTAGTTATCTATGACAAATTTATATTATTTATCTATGAATCAGTGAATGAAAATAAGCGTTATAGGAATATACCGCTTATCGATGTTAATATGCTTGAATCTGCGATGATTAATGATGTTCCACTATTATGTAAAATCCCTGGCTACACTATACACACACAAATATGGATTTCATGAGGAAATTAGTTAAGTCATAGATTTTTGAAATGGTTTTAAAGTTGAATTTTGAATTCAAACAGTTTGGGTTAAATATGAAATTTTGAAAAGAAGTTTTGAAGATAAAAGTTATTTTGAATAACTTGATAAGGTTTTGAAATTTAAATAGTTTGATTTGAATTTAAATTCAAGTTTTGAAATTGAATTCTATGTTGAGAATTATGGTTTAAAAAGGTTATAAAGGTTATAAATGTGTTTATATGGGTTTCAAACCATTTTAAAAGTATTATTTTGGGAATTTGAATTTAACCTAAATTTTGTACTTAAAGAGCTTTAACTCGTGCAAATGTAATCGGATTTTTTCGAAACGAAAACTATTGGTTTTCAAATAATAATAGCTTTCATATAAGGAATTAATTTCCAATTTGTCTTGAAAGATTTCAAGTTTGAATTAAAATAGTTTTGAAAGTTGTGAATTAATCTTTGTGAAAGATGGTCGAATCTTGTTTTGAAGTTTAAGAGAATTTTAAATGGTGTATCTTTTATATATAAAAGATTTGAAATGGGAGTTGTTTTGAAAATTATGAGTGAATCTCTTAAAATGGTTTTGAATGCTATGAATTGAGTCTTTGATTTAATGATTGGATGAGTAATCTAATTTCAAAAGGAAATTGTTTTGAAAGCCGCGAATGAACCTTTGTGAACTTTGTGAAGTGAATCTTTTTGTTTAAAGATTGGAAATGGTAAATTGTTTAAACCATTTGAAAGAAAATTTTTGGGTTTTTAAGTTATGAATTAACTGAGATCCCAATATCCATATGATTTTAAATACTGCGCTTATTATTCGGTTTAGCCGGGAGAGGACCTTGTGTCATATAACCCATTCCAAATAATGATATGACGTTACGGATAACATTTGAAGACCGGTGGCGAAGACCGGATATTTCCGAAAACTAAAGGATAACTCCTCGAATGTCTCTGCACCGGCTGATCCCCGGTATAGAGATTTGATCACGCTTTGTGATGGAAAGTTCGGACGTGATTAGGGATTATTCGGATTTACAAGGGCTTCTTTGTAAGTGCCTTCGGTTCTGTTCGAACCTGAAACAGACTTGTATGGATGTATGTCTGACATTGCACTTTGAGATGTAACGGCGGTTTCTATCAAATACATTTCTGTTTGGTGGCGGAGATTTATTCTCTTAGCTTAACACCCTTCTCTGAGACGTACGAGCTTAGAGGTTATGTAGTTGATGGTTACTAGTGATACATTCCTGATTTGGTAGTGTGGCATGCTGAGTGCTGCTGTGTGCTGCTGATCATTTGTTGATCAAAGCAAGGCTTTTACGAAAACCGTAACTTTGTGGACGAGACCTCGTCAAACCTCACTCACCGGAAATTATCAAAACTGGAAAGATGCGGCAAGGTTGCAAGGGTCGCGCCTGTAGGGTATTTCCATTCCTTTTGGAAAATGGTGGTATCATGGTATAGGGCCCAGATATTTAACTTATGTGGTTACCGCAAATACATTACTTTGTGGTTGTTGGTGTTGAGGATCCTCAGATAAAGGTCGCAAACGACCGAGGTTGGCATATCTTACGTGTTACTCCCGGGAAGGGAGTAAACCGGCCTTGTGTTGGCAGAGAGCTGGGTAAGTTCTCGGGGCATCCCTCCAGAGGCGTTCCCATGTGACAATAGGAAGTTCCTTAGCCTGAACATTTGTTGGAAAATCCAAAGAAACAATACGCGCCCTGTACGGTTTTAGTTGTATAACCTACCATGGAATGTGGCGGTAGCATGCCATTGAACATGGTAGCTATAGTAGGCATACAATAATGGTTGCTTGTTGGCTAAGATTGTTATTATACTTTCGAAATATTTTCCACTATGCACAATAATAATATCAAATGGTTTTCGCGTATCAAGCATTTTTTACTATCATAAGGAGAAATCTCCTCCAATTTTGCGTTTGCATGGTGTGTGTGGCGGGAGGCCTTATGGTAGTTTCATTTTCCAAAAAGCATTACGGATTTCAATTTTAAATTCTTTTGTTGATTGTTTTAAAGATAAAACTGTTTTTCTTTGCTCACAACGGTCCCATGACTGACCTGGAGTTTATTGTTCCCTTCCTAAACTCTGTGTGCCTACAATTTTCCACACGGGCAGTCTAGGGTTGGGTTTTTCAGATAATCAAATAGTAGGAGTAGATTCGATAGTATCCAGCCTTTGGATTAGCAATAGCATTGGTTCAACATGACTAACCTTGCTTAAGTCATCATGATGGGGTTTCTCGCTTCGCGGTTGGAAAGCATGTTGGTGGATCTAGCTTTTGGTGTTTTTGGAGCTTTAGCTATGGAGTTGCAGTTGCAGTTTGATGTTGGAGTTCTCTTATAAGGTTTCTCTATTGATGCTTATCTTTCCGCTGTTGTATTATTGTCTTTAATATTGTTGGGATTCATATTGTATCAGATATTATATCATGTAACGACCTAGAATTTCTGTCATTTGAAATTCATATATTTAATTGATTTTTAATATTAATAAGTAAAATTTGTAAGTCGAATAAATTTTATTTCGACTATCTGGATTTAATTTGGTAATTTAATTAATAATTTAATGTTTGAAATTACAGAAATAATTGGAAATTGGGTTTAAAATGATTAAAATTGATTTGTAAAGTTGTATTAAATCATATTGGAGTTAGAATTATGTTATAGAACTTTTAAAATCGAACTAAAAGTTAAATTGTTGAAATTGAATATTTTTAATATTTAATTGACGAGTAAAAATATTCATTTTTCAAACAGTCTCGGATTACGACGAAACCAGTTTCATCGGATCCGTAATGTTATATTATTATAAGGTTTCAAATTTCGTGTCAATCGGATTTACGGTTTGTTCGGAGCATGCTAAAACGCACTAAAATCGGTGTGAGTGAATTTTGAATTTAAATAGTCGATTTGAAAACCTATCTTTTAAATATGATCGAATTGGCTCCCGATATATATTCCATTGCATTCGAAATGGGGGTAAAACATTATAAACACCAGGCGGCACGCTTCGTTTGGAGTTCGGAAATTTTTTGGATGAATAGTGCGTTGCCTTTTTTCTATAAAAGGACCATAAACACTCACAATTGCAAAGGAATTAGGGTTTCAGCCCTAGCTGTAACAACCCGCATATTTATCGATTTTTATATTTAAATATTTTATTTAAATATTTTATCGTTAATCGGATTTTGGTCCGAAGCTACTTTTTGCAAACGGTCAAATTAGGACTCGAGACCACTTCCATTGAGTTCGAAACGTCGTTTGCAATCTTCTAAGTATAAACATTGATATGTTTGGGGTTAGTGGAATTTCACCACTTTTTCACTCGAGCCTTTGGTTTGGACTTTTAGCCCATTAGGCCCAAGTTCCACCCCCCTTCTTCTTCATTGCTTCATTTCATTTCCTAACACTAAAGCTTCAACAAAAATGGTGAATGGAATGAGAAATTAAAACTCCAAAGTCTTTGTTTTATTGCAACTCCAACATTCAACTCCAAATTCAAGAAGAAGACATCGGATTCAAGCTTGTGGTTGCTTCTCCATTTGCCTTCAAGCTTTGTTCTTCATTTTCATTGGGTTTTGGAGCAAAGGTGAGATTTTTATCTCACAATTCTAGTCTATAACTATATTGGACTGTTGGGAATGATTCCCCATCACTTTAGCATGTATATTTGCATTTGGTTTGGATTGGATTGGCGAAAAACTCCAATTTTTAGTTGTTTGGTGAACTTCCTGAGCTTAGGTCGCTATGCCCAGGTATAGGTCGCTCGGAATCATTAGCTCGCGCGTGTGGAAAAGTCAAGGCCTGCATATTTCGTTCGCCTCGGATTTAGGTCGCCTCGGATTTAGGTCGTAGGTCGTTGGACTTTAGGTCGTTCGCGTATAGGTCGTTCGGCCTTGCCTGCCTCATTAGGTCGTGGGACCTTAGGTCGTAGGTTGTTAGGCTTAGGTCTTTAAGTCGTTCCCTCTGTTGGAAACGTCTCCTCGGTCTTCGGTCGTTAGACCTTAGGTCGCCCCCCCTAGGTCGTTAGACCCTGAGTTGTTCCGCCTTCATTTAGCTCGCGCACTACTTTAGGTCGCATACTCCTTTAAGTCGCATGACTCCCATCCCTTTAGGTCGTTGGACCTTGTTTTCCTTAGGTCGTTGGACCCTATTTCCTTTAGGTCGTATGACCCACTAGGTCGCTTGGCCCCTTAGGTCGCGACATATTTAGGTCGTGTTACCTATATACCCCTAGGTCGAAAGACCTTAGGTCGTGCACCTTTAGGTCGTGAACCCTATTAGGTCGCAAACACCTTTAGGTCGCGAACCACTTTAGGTCGCATGACCTCGTCTCCGTTAGGTCGTGAACCTTGTTAGGTCGCGAACACCTTTAGGCCGCGAACCACTTTAGGTCGCATGACCTCGTCTCCGTTAGGTCGCGAACCCATTTTAGGTCGCATGACCTTTACCCTTTAGGTCGCTGGACCACTAGGTCGTGCCCCTTAGACCCCTAGGTCGCAACCATTAGGTCGCTCGACTCTATCCCTCTTAGGTCGTTAGACCTCATTTTGTCTTCACTAAGTCGTACCGTTTTGGACGGGGCGCTGCCCTGGACCCCCGCGACCTGACCGGGCAGGTCGAACCCCGTAAGCGGTGGCGTTGCCCCCGCAAGCCCACCTTGGGGGGTTGCCACCCCCCTGGACCCCCCTCCGTAGGGGATCTTATCTGAAAAACATTGAGCTGATTTCCTTGGATTTTATTCACATCTCCGTATGCGATTTTTGTGAATGATTGTTTCTACAATTGCTTCTGTGTTTTGTCACTTTATAATATAAAGGTTTCAATACTAGTAGTAAATATCAAAACTCTTTCAACAAAATGATTTCAACTCTATTTTTAATAACAATGCTCTTTTCTTAAACCGTTTTCCAATCTATTAGTATATACAAGCCTTTACCTCACTCGGATGAGAAATCTAATTAAACGACTTAGTAAAACAAGTGGTATGAAACGCTTGCGTTCACTTCGTCGGTTAATTCTTGGACTTGTTCGATTGAACCTCTTGTGACAATTTTATTAGTGAAGATTT
The DNA here is from genome assembly GCA_030765085.1 of Allium cepa. Classification (NCBI taxonomy): domain Eukaryota; kingdom Viridiplantae; phylum Streptophyta; class Magnoliopsida; order Asparagales; family Amaryllidaceae; genus Allium; species Allium cepa. Next base: position 104,259,169 of record CM060940.1, read on the forward strand.
ACAGTTTGTTCGTAAATATTTAAGTTAAGCAAGTGGTTATGAGACATGAGGCTAAACTTCTATATTTACTAGCTTAGTGTAATTGACACTTCTCGTTGATCTTGATGATCACTTTATGAATTAGACTAGCAATTGCGTGATGTCTCTTTCATTGCAAGGTTAGACTAGACACCACTTGTGTGATTCCATTCACACATACCTTTCTTCTTTTTGGTTAGTCTTGACCTCAATCTGTGTGATTCCATTCACACATGCGGGGTAGCTCCCCTTGGTCTTCGGACCGTCATGTGATAGGCCTCTTTCCCTTTTTATGATTTCTGGATTTCTTGTGTTGATTTCTGGAATTTATCTCTTTGACTTGTCATGAGTATAAGTTTAGGGTATGATGCCCTCTTTGGATCTTTGAGAAGATTCTTGTGATATTGATTTATCTCTTATCGGTTGATCTCCTGTTGATCATTATTTGCATACTTATAGTAGTATGTCAGTATGGATATTTTATGTTTATGCCATATCTTTTATTTTATATCATGTCATCTGATATTTATAGCTAGACTGATCCGTTTATTATTTTCTTATAAATAATATTCGGGTCAGACCGAGATGTTACAGGTGCTACTGCTTGACTCCTCCCCCAGTGATTCACTACTCAGACTTTTGGCTACTTGTTTAGATTAGCAGCTTTTGTTGTTTACACTTGAGATATAGACTCATAGTTGTATTCTTTTGTATAGCACGCGTTGCTATTCTTTTGTATTATCGTGGATCTTTTTAGACCACTACTCTGATGTACACTTTTATGTGATATATATTCATATCTCTTTCCGCCTTTGTGATATGGATATCTGTGATTGATTCGCATGTTATGCTTACTTCTATATTTGTTTCCGAAGATTATTTTATAGCCACCGTGTGATAAGAAATTACATGGAGGGTCGCTCCTCAACAGCCTTATTCTCCGCGCTAGTTGACAGCACTACACCGTAGTGTTCTTGGCTAGCGTGGGTATAGAGGTGGGGCGTCACAGCTTGGCACCACCTCCAATTCTAATGGCCGGAAATTTATCTCATTCTTCCTCTAATTTCTTCAAATCCACCAATCAATTCGACAAACTTCCTAAATGAAAGTTGTAGACAACGACGAGAGCTAGATATTCAACGGTCAAGATCGTAAATGGAGCTTTGGATCGACGGTAGATCAAGTTTGAACGTGTGCGTTCTTTCACGTTTTTCGAGAGCATGGGGGGCCGAGCTTGGCCAAATCACAGCCGAGAGTAGAGGGAAGCACGTGCTTTCGAATGGTGACCTCGGATCATCGTCAAAGCAATCGTGGTGGTCGCGTCATTTAGGGTTTTGGGGGCGGCTATGGGTTCGGTCGCGTGAATAAACTAGAGAGGAAGAGGAAAGACACATGCGGCCTGGATCTATGGGAAGGAGATGGACGGCCGTGATTAAGGTTTAGAAAATAAAAAAAATAAAATGTTAATTGTTTTGTAATTATAATTCGTATAAACTTCTAAATGCGATAACTTTTTGATACGAGGTCTGTTTCGCACGAAACGAGTTGCATCGGGTTCGTATGGATGAACACTACGCGATGGAGCTGGATTGGGATTGATTGGAGCTAGTGAAATTTTTGGATAAAATTAAACACTCATTTAATTTTATTCGAAATAAAATGCTGAAACTGTTATTTGAACACAAGGTGAGAACTTCTCACTCAGTCGAAATTGTTTCGATTTAAATTTTAAATAGTTAGATTTAAAATTGCTTGATTGTGTGATTGGATGATAAATTATTATCTATTGTATTGGAATAGACCATATACGCCGTATGTTAAGTGGATGTTATTTATTAAACACATATACCGCGATATTCTATCTTGAAGTGGAATTGGTATTGGTATTATATATGTACTTGGAGTTGATTTTCCCGCGTTATATAGCGGATGGGACTCTATTGTGCCGCATAATAGCGGATAATATTTTATATAAACTCATGTACCACGATATTTCATATTGAAACGGGATTGGTATTGTGCTAACATCTGTGGATACAGGGAAACAGGTTGGAGGGATCCAACTGGATTCCTCAACAGTATTGAATTATTTACAGATATTTGCGATATATTCTGTTATCATATTGATATATGATGTTCGAATGCCATGGTAGATGTATTGGTGCTGTTGCAGCATTGGGCCTATTTTTGGAGTATTAAAAATGTTAAAGTAATGATTTCGAATTTAAAAAGATTTTCAAGTGATTTTTTGAAAGTATACGTTTTATTGAATTTTGAGATTGATTCATTTAAATAAATAAATGTTATAATTTTTATGTTAGAAAAATTATGATTTTTGTGAAATATAACCGAAATATTATTTTTGAAATAAGTAGTTGATTATTTTGTAAAATAATTTAAATGGAGATTTTTGAATTTTTATAAACGGTTTATATAAAAGATTTATAGAATTGATATTTATAAATTAAAATATCGGAATTTTAAAACGGGTTTTCATAAGTGTTAGAATGAAGTATAAATGGATGAAATTTATTGATTTATAAATTGTCAAATATGAATAGATTTTGTAAAATAAAAATATTTTGTAAGTAATTAACTTATAAATTGGATTTTGGCATTTAAATGAGATATAAATAGAATTTGTTAATTAAGAAATTTTATAAGTTTAAATTTTTATAAAATATATAAATGTGAATTTATAAACATTGTTTTATAAATTGAAAACCAATTGAATTTGATAAGTAAATATGAAAGCTTATTAAAGGAGATATATCCACGATTTTGGACAGTGGATAATCCTTTAAAATAGATATGTAGAAGTATTGAATTTGGTAAACGATCTATATTCACGATTTTGGACGGTGAATAATATATTAAAGAAATGTTTTAGGAAGTGATCTCTTAAATAGAATTAAAGCGATCTGAAGTTGTTTTAAAATGTGTTAAGGATCGAAATCATAGATTTCAATATTCATTGTTGAAATAGACGTTTTCGAGTAATAAGGAAATGGTGGACTATAACACTGTTGTTATAGTAAATGATTTACGAAAGGAAATGTTTTTTTATAGTATTGGGATTTATATGTTTATCTTAATTTCGAATCCCTATACTAGTGATTTTGGGTTGTCGTAACGATGTTTTACGTAACATTCATTTTGACTCAAATAAATGTGTATAAGAGAATGTTTTCGTATAAAAGAATGAAATATATACTTAATCGAGTTTTAAGTATATTGAATATTTTCTAAGTATTGAAAATAAATAGATTTGTGAATTACTTATTGTTAAATAAGTATGGAAATGTTTTCAAATATAAAGTGAAATGTTTTGAGATTATATCTTTTAAAGGTAAATTGGTAGTGAATATTTGAAATCGATTTGAAAATCGTATATCAGGGGATATTTGGAAATTTAAATTCACCATGGAATTTATAAAGGAAACGGAAATATGTTTAAAAATAAACATTGATTTATTTTTGAAGCGTGGAAATAAGTTTATGGATTTGGAACGTAAATTTAAAGTAAATCGGTAAGGATTTATTTGATTGGTTTAAATGAACCATTTTGAAGTGAAAATGAATAAATATTTGGAAATGTTTTCGCGTAAGGAAAATGATTTGAAATTTGTTTTCAAAAGTTGTAAAGGTGAAAAATGATATGAAATTTGTTTTCAAATGGTTGAAGTATGGAAAATTATATATCTTGTAAAAATATTTTTGGGAATTAAATAATTTGGGAAATTATTTGGAATTTAGTGATGTTGTGCATACCTATTGATAGTTAAATAACCGACTATCAATATTTACCTTTAAATGGGTATTTGTTATGATTTGCTTAAATTTGAATGGTACACTTATTTTAAAATAAGCGCTTGTTATTCGGTTTAGCCAGGAGAAGGTCTTTGGTTCATGAATCCCATTTCGAATAGTGATATGTCGTAATGGATAGCATTTGAAGACCGGGTATTTTCGGAAACGGAAGGATTACCGTCGAATGTCTCTGCATCGGCTGATCTTCGATATAGAGATTTTGTCACCCTTTGTGATGGGAAGTCCGGTCGTGACTAGTGAATATCCAGATTGCAAGGGCTTCTTTTGGAAGTGCCTTCGGTTCCGATCGATCCCGGAACGGACTTGTATGGATGTGTCTAACGTTACAATTTGAGATGCAAACTGGTTTCTTTCAAATATATTTCTGTTGGTGGCGGAGAATTTATTCTCTTAGCTTAACACCCTTCTATGAGACGTACGATCTCAGAGGTTATGTAGTTGATGGTTACTAGTGATACATTCCCAATTTGGTAATGTGGCATACGAAGTGTTGCTGAGCATTTGTTGATCAAAGCATAGCTTTTGTGAAAAGTAGCTTTGTGGACGAGACTTCGTCGGACCTCACACCTTGAAAATGGTCAAAACAGGAAAGATGCAGCAAGGTTTTAGGGAGTAGTGCCCCTTAGGGTATGTCATTTCCTTATGGATATAAGTGGTATCTTGGTATGGAGCCCAGATACTTAACTTTGGTGGATGTCACAAATATATATGACTTTGTGATTGATGTTGGTCGACGATCCTCGGATAAAGGTTGTTTACAACCGGGGGATGGCATACTCATGTCAGTTGTTACCTACTTTTCCAGAGGTAACCCGGTCTTGTGTTGGTAGAGATCTGGTTAGGTTCTCGGGGCGTCCTTCCAGAGGCGTTTCCATTTGGCAATGGGAAGTTCCTTGGCCTGACCATTTGTTGGAAAATCCAAAGAAACAATATGAGCCCTGTACAGTTTTAGTTGTATAACCTGCCATGGAATGTGGTGGTAACCTGCTATTGAACATGGTAGCTATAATAGGCATACGATAATGGTCGTATGTTGGCTAAGATTTATATTATACTTTCAAAATGTTTTCCTACACTTTGCATTTATAGTAATAATATTAAAGAAATTTGCATATCAAGCATGTTTGACTATCATAAGGAGAAATCTCTTCTGATTCTGCGTTTGCATTGTGTGTGCGTGCGGGAGGCCTTATGGTAGTTTCATTTTCTAAAAGCATTGCGGATCTATTTTAAAAAAAATTCTTTGTTTGTTTTTAAAGATAAACTGTTTTAAGTTCTCACACCAGTTCCATGACTGACTTGGAGTTTATTGTTTCCTTCCTAAACTCTGGGTGCCCACCAATTTCTACTCGGGCAGTCTATAGTCAGGTTATCAGGTCATTCTGGAATTCAGGAGATGCTGTGGAGCTCAAGGAGCAAGCTGGATGGCATAACGTATCAACTAGTATATAGTATTTCTTTTCCGCTGTTTGTTGTTGTAAACTCTGATAATGTAATTTAATGTGATGGAATGTAATAATTGATGTAGTTCTTTGTTTTAAAGATTATTCATTGATATATTATATGTTGTTCCGCTACGATTGTGAGATTCTGATATTTTTTTCTGTTGCTTCTTTCTTTCTTCTTCTACCTCTTCTTCTTTAACCCTAACAATTCGGTTTTTCGGCATTTGATTGCTCGGCAGTTGATACAGTGGACGTATTGATGTCGATTTTCGAAAGTCGAAAAATCGCGTCGTTACAATGTGGATCAGAGCATTTGGTTAAGCGACAACCTTGGCTCTGTTGGGTGTTACTCATTAGAGATAGAGTCAGCGGTACTCTAGAATGAGTGTGGGTGTAATAATAGATATGAGCGCGCATTTGTTAGCGAATATAAAAATTGTTTTATATTTTGTTGATTGGTTTGTTGTGTGGTATATGGACTCTGGTCAATACGAGTAATTAACGTTACTGATAGGAATCTCTAAACACTTGTACAGAACAAATTCGACACGATATCGTTTTAAAATAGGGTAAGTAAAATAATTTTACCTAAATTATTTTCGTATATAAAAGAGAAAATTTTTCTGTGAATTGTTATAATATATGATTGCTTGGTTGCTAGAAAGTGATGATATTAAATTATTATCATTAATGTTGAAAAAGAAATTGAAATCGTAACTCCAAAGTTAAGAAATAAATTCACATACAAATAGAATTGAAGAATATAAATTGTAAATGTGATTTGTAATTTGAAGTAAAGTTCTAGAGGAATATTTGGAAATGTTTTGAAAGGGTTTGCAATTTGGAAAAGATTAAATTAAATTCCTTTTTGAGTTTGAAAATGGTTTTCCAGGGTTTGGAAAAATGTTTTTGGAGGGATGCATCATCGGTGTTCATTTTCAGGTTTTCAAAAGAGGGATTGCTCCCAAGTAGTTTTAAACGGAAGTTGTTTGGAAAATCTGGGTTTGGGTTTTGAAATTCAAAGGATAATTTGAATTAGTTTCAAGAATGGTTTTGAAATGTTGGAAAGACTCTGGAATCTGATAAAAATAGTTATGGAATAAAATTTATTAAATTGAAAATTTGTCAAGTTGGATCAAATGAAGCTAAGTATTAAGATAAAATTAATAAGTAATACTAATTGAAGAAATGACAAATTTAATATAGAACTTCAAATGAATTGAATTCAATATTTATAAATAAAGGGTAAATTAAATTCATATGGAATTTGAAATCTAGCTTAAATATAAGTGGTTATAAACCGAAATAGTGAATTGAATTGTGTTTGGGAACGAACAAAGAAATAAAAACTAAAATTGAAAACTGAATATCGAAAACCAATTTGAATGGTGCGAGATGAAATGAGTTAGAACTTGTAATGAATTAGTAAAAGAAACTAATTTAAAATAGCAAGATGAATCAGTTGTGAATGGAAAATAATTGGTAAAATTCAATGTTCAGAAGGTAAATTGAATCCAAATAGAATTGAAATTACAAATTGAATTCAAATGAAATTGAAAATGTAAGATTGAATGAAAATGGATATTATGGTTAGCAGGATATACAGGTGGATCAAAGGAAATTGGGATTTTGATTTCGAAGATAAAAATTGAATTGCTCGACAAAAGGCATGTATTTGAATTTCAGTATGAAATTTGATGATTTTCTTGTCCAGCCACTTGGCTTTTTCTTTTCTTTTTGAAAACTGGGGGCCGTGGTGCCGTTTTTATAGTCGTACCGTGCTAGCCGCGCAAAGGAGACGCTGGCGAAATTTTTCGAAAATTTAAGGCGTTAGAATATTTTTGAGAAAATTGGAAAATTTTGAAAAAGATAACTAAGTATGATTTGAAAACTTACTAAAGTTAATGTAAGAAGTTTAACTATGGATTTTGGAAAAGTTAAAATGTTTAAATGAATTTGAAATTTAATTTGAACAAATGGTTTTGAAAAGTTAATGGATTCTATAAGTTTTTCTTACTTGGTAATTTCGAGGACGAAATTCTTTTAAGGGGGAAGTTTGTAATGAACCAGAATTTCTGTCATTTGAAATTCGTATATTTAATTGATTTTTAATATTAACAAGTAAAATTTGTAAGTCGAATAAATTTTATTTTGAATATCTAGATTTAATTTGGTAATTTAATTGATAATTTAATGTTTGAAATCACAGAAATAATTGGAAATTGGGTTTAAAATGATTAAAATTGATTTGTAAAGTTGTATTATATCAATTGGAGTTAGAATGATGTTATAGAACTTTTAAAATCGAATTAAAAGTTAAATTGTTGAAATTGAATATTTTTTATATTTAATTAATGAGTGAAAATAGTGATTTTTCAAACAGTCTCGGATTTCGACGAAACTAGTTTCATCGGATCCGTAATGATATATTATTGTAAGGTTTCAAATTTCATGTCAATCGGATTTACGCTTTGTCCGGAGCAAGCTAAAATGCACTGAAATCGGTTTGAGTGAATTTTGAATTTAAATAGTAGATTTGAAAACCTATCTTTTAAATATGATCGAATTGGCTCCCGATATATATTCCATTGCGTTCAGAATGGGGGTAAAACATTATAAACGTTAGGCGGCACCATTTTTTTATAAAAGGACCTTAAACATTCACAATTGCAAAGGAATTAGGGTTTCAGCCTTAGCCGCCACCTCCAATTCTAATGGACGAAAATTTGTCTCATTCTTCCTATGATTTCTTCAAATCCACCAATCAATTCGACAAACTTCCTAAATGAAAGTTGTAGACAACGACGAGAGCTAGATACTCAACGGTCAAGATCGTAAATGGTGCTTTGGATCGATGGAAAATCAAGTTTTAACGTGTGCGTTCTTTCATGTTTTTCGAGAGCATGGGGGCCGAGCTTGGCCAAATCACGGCCGAGAGTAGAGGGAAGCACGTGCTTTCGAATGGTGACCTCGGATCATCGTCAAAGCAATCGTGGTGGTTGCGTCATTTAGGGTTTTGGAGGCGGCTATGGGTTCGGTCGCGTGAATAGACTGGAGAGGAAGAGGAAAGACGCGTGCGGCCTGGATCTATGGGCAGGAGATGGACGGCCGTGATTAAGGTTTAAAAAAATATAAAAATAAAATGTTAATTGTTTTGTAATTATAATTCGTATAAACTTCTAAATGCGGTAACTTTTGATACGAGGTCCATTTCGCACGAAACGAATTGCATCGGGTTTGTATGGACGAACACTACGCGATGGAGCTGGATTGGGATTGATTGGAGCTAGTGAAATTTTTGGGTAAAATTAAACGCGCATTTAATTTTATTCGAAATAAAACGCTGAAACTGTTATTTGAAAACAAGGTGAGAACTTCTCACTCAATCAAAATTGTTTCGATTTAAATTTTAAATAGTTAGATTTAAATTTTAAATAGTTAGATTTAAAATTGCTTGATTGGATGATAAATTATTATCTATTGTATTGAAATAGAACCTATACGCCATATATTAAGTGGATGTTATTTATTAAACACATATACCATGATATTCCATCTTTAAGTGGAATTGGTATTATATATGTACTTGGAGTTGATTTTCCCGCATTATATAGCAGATGAGACCCTATTGCGCCGCATAATAGTGGATAATATTTTATATAAACCCATGTACCGTGATATTCCGTATTGAAATGGAATTGGTATTGTGCTAACATCTGTGGATGTAGGGAAACAGGTTAGAGGGATCCAACTGGATTCCTCAACAATATTGATTTATTTACAAATATCTGCGATATATTCTGTTATCATATTGATGTATGATGTTTGGATGCCATGGTTGATGTATTGGTGTTGTTGCAGCAATGGGCCTATTTGTGGAGTTTTAAAAATGTTAAAGTAACGATTTCGAATTTAAAAAGATTTTCAAGTGATTTTTTGAAAGTATACGTTTTATTGAATTTTGCGATTGATTCATTTTAAATAAATAAACGTTATAATTTTTATGTTATAAAAATTATGATTTTTGTGAAATATAACCGAAATGTGATTTTTGAAATAAGTGTTGATTATTTTGTAAAATAATTTAAATGGGGATTTTTGAATTTTTATAAACGAATTATATAAAAGATTTATAGAATTGATATCTATAAATTAAAATATTGGAATTTTAAAACAGGTTTTTATAAGTGTTAGAATGAAGTATAAATGGATGAAATTTATAAATTTATAAATTGTTAAATAATAAAATGAATAGATTTTGTAAAATAAAATATTTGTAAATAATTAACTTTTAAATTGGATTTTGGCATTTAAATGAGATATAAATAGAATTTGTTAATTAAGAAATTTTATAAGTTGAAATTTTTATAAAATATATAAATGTGAATTTATAAACGTTGTTTTATAAATCCAAAACCAATTGAATTTGATAAGTAAATATGAAAGCTTATTAAAGGAGATATATCCATGATTTTGGACAGTGGATAATCCTTTAAAATAAATATGTAGAAGTATTGAATTTGGTAAACGATTTATATTCACGATTTTGGACGGTGAATAATATATTAAAGAAATGTTTTAGGAAGTGATCTCTTAAATAGAATTAAAGCGATCTGAAGTTGTTTTAAAATGTGTTAAGGATCGAAACCATAGATTTCAACATTCATTGTTGAAATAGACGTTTTCGAGAAATAAGAAAATGGTGGACTATAACCCTGTTGTTATAGTAAATTATTTTCGAATGGAAATGTTTTTTTTATATAGTATTGGGATTTATATATCTATCATAATTTTGAATCCCTATACTAGTAATTTTGGGTTGTCGTAACGATGTTTTACGTAACATTCGTTTTGACTCAAATAAATGTGTTTAAGAGAATGTTTTCGTTTAAAAGAATGAAATATATACTTAATCGTGTTTTAAGTATATTGAATATTTTCTAAGTATTGAAAATAAATAGATTTGTGAATTACTTATTGTTAAATAAGTAAGGAAATGTTTTCAAATATGAAGTGAAATGTTTTGAGATTATATCTTTTAAAGGTAAATTGGAAGTGAATATTTGAAATCGATTTGAAAATCGCATATCAGGGGATATTTGGAAATTTAAATTCACCATGGAATTTATAAAGGAAACGGAAATTTGTTTATAAATAAATTTTGATTTATTTTTGAAGTGTGGAAACAAATTTACGGATTTGGAACGTAAATTTAAAGTAAATCGGTAAGGATTTATTTGATTGGTTTAAATGAACCATTTTGAAGTGAAAATGAATAAATATTTGAAAATGTTTCCGCATAAGAAAAATGATTTGAAATTTGTTTTCAAAAGTTATAAAGGTGAAAAATGATTTGAAATTTGTTTTCAAGTGGTTGAAGTGTGGAAAATTATATATCTTCTAAAGATATTTTTGGAAATTAAATTATTTGGGAAATTATTTGGAATCTAGTGATGTTGTGCATATCTATTGATAGTTAAACAACCGACTATCAATATTTACCTTTAAATGGGTATTTGTTGCGATTTGCTTAAATTTGAACGGTACACTTATTTTAAAATAAGCGCTCGTTATTCGGTTTAGCCGGGAGAAGACCTTTGGGTCATGAATCCCATTCCGAATAGTGATATGTCGTAATGGATAACATTTGAAGATACGTGTCGAAGACCGGGTATTTTCGAAAACGGAAGGATTACCGTTGAATGTCTCTGTATCGGCTGATCTCCAATATAGAGATTTTATCACCCTTTGTGATGGGAAACCCGGTCGTGATTAGTGAATATCCAGATTGCAAGGGCTTCTTTTGGAAGTGCCTTCGGTTCCATTCGATCCCGGAACGGACTTTTATGGATGTGTGTCCGACGTTACAATTTGAGATGTAAAGCTGGTTTCTTTCAAATATATTTCTATTGATGGCGGAGAATTTATTCTCTTAGCTTAACACCTTTTCTGAGACGTACGAGCTTAGAGGTTATGTAGTTGATGGTTACTAGTGATACATTCCCAATTTGGTAATGTGGCATACGAAGTGCGGTTGAGCATTTGTTGATCAACGCATAGCTTTTATGAAAAGTGTATCTTTGTGGACGAGACTTCGTCGGACCTCACTCCCCTGAAATGGTCAAAATAGGAAAGATGCAGCAAGGTTTTAGGGAGTAGCGCCCCTTAGGGTATGTCATTTCCTTCTGGATATAAGTGGTATCATGGTATGAGCCCAGATACTTAACTTTGGTGGATGTCGCAAATATATATGACTTTGTGATTGATGTTGGTTGAGGATCCTAGGATAAAGGTTGCTTACAACCGGGGGATGGCATACTCGTGTCAGTTTTTACCTACTTTTGCAGAGGTAACCCGACCTTGTGTTGGAAGAGATCTGGTTAGGTTCTCGGGGCGTCCTTCCAGAGGCGTTTCCATGTGGCAATGGGAAGTTCCTTGGCCTGACCATTTGTTGGAATATCCAAAGAAATAATACGAGCCCTGTACAGTTTTAGTTGTATAACCTGCCATGGAATGTGGCGGTAACCTGCTATTGAACATGGTAGCTATAGTGGGCATACGATAATGGTCGTATGTTGGCTAAGATATATATCGTACTTTCGAAAAGTTTTCCTATACTTTGCACTTATAGTAATAATATCAAAGAAATTTGCGTATCAAGCATGTTTGACTATCATAAGGAGAAATCTCCTCTGATTCTGCGTTTGCATTGTGTGTGTGCGGGAGGCCTTATGGTAGTTTCATTTTCTAAAAGCATTGCGGATCTATTTTAAAATATTTTCTTGGTTTTTTTGAAAGATAAACTGTGGACGTATTGATGTCGATTTTATAAGTGTTAGAATGAAGTATAAATGGATGAAATTTATAGATTTATAAATTGTTAAATTATAAAATGAATAGATTTTGTAAAATAAAAATATTTTGTAAGTAATTAACTTATAAATTGGATTTTGGCATTTAAATGAGATATAAATAGAATTTGTTAATTAAGAAATTTTATAAGTTGAAATTTTTATAAAATATATAAATGTGAATTTATAAACATTGTTTTATAAATTGAAAACCAATTGAATTTGATTAGTAAATATGAAATCTTATTAAAAGAGATATATCCATGATTTTGGACAGTGGATAATCCTTTAAAATAAATATGCAGAAGTATTGAATTTGGTAAACGATCTATATTCACGATTTTGGACGGTGATTAATATTTTAAAGAAATGTTTTAGGAAATGTTCTCTTAATAGAATTAAATCGATCTGAAGTTGTTTTAAAATGTGTTAAGGATCGAAACCATAGATTTCAACATTCATTGTTGAAATAGACGTTTTCGAGAAATAAGGAAATGGTGGACTATAACACTGTTGTTATAGTAAATGATTTTCGAAAGGAAATGTTTTTTTATATAGTATTGAGATTTATATATCTATCTTAATTTTGAATCCTTATACTAGTGATTTTGGGTTGTCGTAACGATGTTTTACGTAACATTCATTTTGACTCAAATAAATGTGTTTAAGAGAATGTTTTCGTTTAAAAGAATAAAATACATACTTAATCGTGTTTTAAGTATATTGAATATTTTCTAAGTATTGAAAATAAATAGATTTGTGAATTACTTATTGTTAAATAAGTATGGAAATGTTTTCAAATATGAAGTGAAATGTTTTGAGATTATATCTTTTAAAGGTAAATTGGAAGTGAATATTTGAAATCGATTTGAAAATCGTATATCAGGGCATATTTGAAAATTTAAATTCACCATGGATTTATAAAGGAAACGGAAATTTGTTTAAAAATAATCATTGATTTATTTTTGAAGTGTGGAAATAAATTTATGGATTTGGAACGTAAATTTGAAGTAAATTGGTAAGGATTTATTTGATTGGTTTAAATGAACCATTTTGAAGTGAAAATGAATAAATATTTGGAAATGTTTTCGCGTAAGGAAAATGATTTGAAATTTGTTTTCAAAGGTTGTAAAGGTGAAAAATGATTTGAAATTTGTTTTCAAATGGTTGAAGTGTGGAAAATTATATATCTTGTAAAGATATTTTTGGAAATTAAATAATTTGGGAAATTATTTGGAATCTAGTGATGTTGTGCATACCTATTGATAGTTAAATAACCGACTATCAATATTTACCTTTAAATGGGTATTTGTTTTGATTTGCTTAAATTTGAATGGTACACTTATTTTAAATTAAGCGCTCGTTATTCGTTTAGCCAGGAGAAGACCTTTGGGTCATGAATCCCATTCCGAATAGTGATATGTCGTAATGGATAGCATTTGAAGACCGGGTTTTTTCGAAAACGGAAGGATTACCGTCGATTGTCTCTGCATCGGCTGATCTTCGATATAGAGATTTTATCACCCTTTGTGATGGGAAGTCCGGTCATGATTAATGAATATCCAGATTGCAAGGGCTTCTTTTGGAAGTGCCTTCGGTTCCGTTCGATCCCGGAACGGACTTGTATGGATGTGTCTGACGTTACAATTTGAGATGTAAACTTGGTTTCTTTCAAATATATTTCTGTTGGTGGCGGAGAATTTATTCTCTTAGCTTAACACCCTTCTTGAGACGTACGAGCTCAGAGGTTATATAGTTGATGGTTACTAGTGATACATTCCCAATTTGGTAATGTGGCATACGAAGTACTGCTGAGCATTTGTTGGTCAAAGCATAGCTTTTGTGAAAAGCGTAGCTTTGTGGACCAGACTTCGTCGGACCTCACACCCCGGAAATGGTCAAAACAGGAAAGATGCAGCTAGGTTTTAGGGAGTAGCGCCCCTTAGGGTATGTCATTTCCTTCTGGATATAATTGGTATCATTGTATGGAGCCCAGATACTTAACTTTGGTGGATGTCGCAAATATATATGACTTTGTGATTGATGTTGGTTGACGATCCCCGGATAAAGGTTGTTTACAACCGGGGGATGGCGTACTCGTGTCAGTTGTTACCTACTTTTGCAGAGGTAACCCGGTCTTGTGTTGGTAGAGATCTGGTTAGGTTCTCGGGGCGTCCTTTCAGAGGCGTTTCCATGTGGCAATGGGAAGTTCCTTGGCCTGACCATTTGTTGGAAAATCCAAAGAAACAATACGAGCCCTGTACAGTTTTAGTTGTATAACCTGCCATGGAATGTGGTGGTAACCTGCTATTGAACATGGTAGCTATTGTAGGCATACGATAATGGTCGTATGTTGGCTAAGATTTATATCATACTTTTGAAATGTTTTCCTACACTTTGCATTTATAGTAATAAGATTAAAGAAATTTGCGTATCAAGCATGTTTGACAATCATAAGGAGAAATCTCCTCCGATTCTGCGTTTGCATTGTGTGTGCGTGCGGGAGGCCTTATGGTAGTTTCATTTTCTAAAAGCATTGCGGATCTATTTTAAAATATTTTCTTTGTTTACTTTTAAAGATAAACTATTTTAAGTTCTCACACCAGTCCCACGACTGACTTGGAGTTTATTGTTTCCTTCCTAAACTCTGGGTGCCCACCAATTTCTACACGGGCAGTCTAGAGTCAGGTTATCAGGTCATTCTGGAATTCAGGAGATGCTGTGGAGCTCAAGGAGCAAGCTGGATGGCATAACCTATCAACTAGTATATAGTATTTCTTTTCCGCTGTTTGTTGTTGCAAACTCTGATAATGTAATGTAATGTGATGTAATGTAATAACTGATGTAGTTCTTTGTTTTAAAGATTGTTCATTGATATATTATATGTTGTTCCGCTATGATTGTGAGATTCTGATATTGTTTTCTGTTGCCTCTTTCTTTCTTCTTCTACCTCTTCTACTTTAACCCTAATAATTCGGTTTTTCGGTATTCGATTGCTCGACAGTTGATACAGTGGACGTATTGATGTCGATTTTCGAAAGTCGAAAAATCGCATCGTTACAATTTGGTATCAGAGCATTTGGTTAAGCGACAACCTTGGCTCTGTTGGGTGTTACTCATTAGAGATAGAGTAAGCGGTACTCTAGAATGAGTGTGAGTGCAATAATAGATATGAGCGCGTATTTGTTAGTGAATATAAAAATTGTTTTATATTTTGTTGATTGCTTTGTTAAGTGGTATATGGACTCTGGTCAATACGAGTAATCAACGTTATTGATAGGAATCTCTAAACACTTGTACAGAACAAATTCGACACGATATCGTTTTAAAATAGGGTAAGTGAAATAATTTTACCTAAATTATTTTCGTATATAAAAGAGAAAAAATTTCTGTGAATTATTATAATATATGATTGCTTGGTTGCTAGAAAGTGATGATATTAAATTATTATCATTAATGTTGAAAAAGAAATTGAAATCGTAACTCTAAAGTTAAGAAATAAATTCACATACAAATAGAATTGGAGAATATAAATTGTAAATGTAATTTGTAATTTGAAGTAAAGTTCTAGAGGAATATTTGGAAATGTTTTGAAAGGGTTTGCAATTTGGAAAAGATTAAATTAAATTCCTTTTTGAGTTTGAAAATGGTTTTCCAGGGTTTGGAAAAATGGTTTTGGAGGGATAAAAGCTCTAAACTCTTTTCGGTCGCTGGAAAATAACTTCGGTGATGACTTTAGCAGCATCGGTGTTCATTTTTGGGTTTCCGAAAGAGGGATTGCTGCCAAGTTGTTTTAAACGGAAGTTGTTTGGAAAATTTGGGTTTGGGTTTTGAAATTCAAAGGATAATTTGAATTGGTTTCAAGAATGGTTTTGAAATGTTGGAAAGACTCTGGAATCTTTTAAAAATAGTTATGGAATAAAATTTATTAAATTGAAAATTTGTCAAGTTGGATCAAATGAAGCTAAGTATTAAGATAAAATTAGTAAGTAATACTAATTGAAGAAATGACAAAGTTAATATAGAACTTCAAATGAATTGAATTCAATATTTATACATAAAGGGGTAAATTAAATTCATATGGAATTTGAAATCTAGTTTAAATATAAGTGGTTATAAACCGAAATAGTGAATTGAATTGTGTTTGGGAACGAACAAAGGAATAAAAACTAAAATTGAAAACTGAATATCGAAAACCAATTTGAATTGTGCGAGATGAAATGAGTTAGAACTTGCAATGAATTAGTAAAAGAAACTAATTTAAAATAGCAAGATGTATCAGTTGTGAATGAAAAATAATTGGTAAAATTCAATGTTCAGAAGGTAAATTGAATCCAAATAGAATTGAAATTATAAATTGAATTCAAATGAAATTGAAAATGTAAGATTGAATGAAAATGGATATTATGGTTAGCAGGATATACAGGTGGATTAAAAGAAATTGGGATTTTGATTTCGAAGATAAAAATTGAATTGCTCGACAAAAGGTATGTATTTGAATTTCAGTATGAAATTTGATGATTTTCTTGTCCAGCCACTTGCCTTTTTCTTTTCTTTTTGAAAACTGGGGTCGTGGTGCCATTTTTGTAGTCGTACCGAGCTAGCCGCGCAAAGGAGACGCTGGCGAAATTTTTCAAAAATTTAAGGCGTTAGAGTATTTTTGAGAAAATTGGAAACTTCTGAAAAAGATAACTAAGTATGATTTGGAAACTTAGTAAAGTTATTTTAAGAAGTGTAACTATAGATTTTGGAAAAGTTAAAATGTTTAAATGAATTTGAAATTTAATTTGAACAAATGGTTTTGAAAAGTTAATGGATTTTGTAAGTTTTTCTTACTTGGTAATTTCGAGGACGAAATTCTTTTAGGGTGGAAGTTTGTAACGAACCAGAATTTCTGTCATTTAAAATTCGTATATTTAATTGATTTTTAATATTAACAATTAAAATTTGTAAGTCGAATACATTTTATTTCGAATATCTGGATTTAATTTGGTAATTTAATTGATAATTTAATGTTTGAAATTACAGAAATAATTGGAAATTGGGTTTAAAATGATTAAAATTGATTTGTAAAGTTGTATTAAATCATATTGGAGTTAGAATGATGTTATAGAACTTTTAAAATCGAATTAAAAGTTAAATTGTTGAAATTGAATATTTTTAATATTTAATTGATGAGTAAAAATAGTGATTTTTCAAACAGTCTCGGATTTCGACGATACCAGTTTCATCGGATCCGTAATGTTATATTATTGTAAGGTTTCAAATTTCATGTCAATGGGATTTACGGTTTGTCCGGGGCAAGCTAAAACGCACTGAAATCGGTTTGAGTGAATTTTGAATTTAAATAGTCGATTTGAAAACCTATCTTTGAAATGTGATCGAATTGGCTCCCGATATATATTCCATGATGTTCGGAATGGGGGTAAAACATTATAAACGTTAGGCGGCACGCTTCGTTTAGAGTTCGGACGTGATTAGGGATTAGTCGGATTTGCAAGGCCTTCTTTGTAAGTACCTTCGGTTCTGTTTGAACCTGAAACAGACTTGTATGGATGTATGTCTGACATTGCACTTTGAGATGTAACGCCGGTTTCTATCAAATACATTTCTGTTTGGTGGTGGAGATTTACTCTCTTAGCTTAACACCCTTCTTTGAGACGTACGAGCTCAAAGGTTATGTAGTTGATGGTTACTAGTGATACATTCCTGATTTGGTAGTGTGGCATGCTGAGTGATGTTGTGTGTTGTTGATCATTTGTTGATCAAAGCAAGGCTTTTATGAAAAGTGTAACTTTGTGGACGAGACCTCGTCGGACCTCACTCACCGGAAATGATCGAAACAGGAAAGATGCGGCAAGGTTGCAAGGGTCGCGCTCGTAGGGTATGTCCATTCCTTTGGGAAAAGGGTGGTATCATGGTATGGGTCCTAGATATTTAACTTATGTGGTTACTGCAAATACATTGCTTTGTGGTTGTTGGTGTTGAGGATCCTCAGATAAAGGTCGCAAACGACCGAGGTTGGCATATCTTACGTGTTACTCCCGGGAAGGGAGTAAACCGGCCTTGTGTTGGTAGAGAGCTGGGTAAGTTCTCGGGGCATCCCTCCAGAGGCGTTTCCATGTGGCAATAGGAAGTTCCTTAGCCTGAACATTTGTTGGAAAATCCAAAGAAACAATACGCGCTGTACGGCTTTAGTTGTATAACCTGCCATGGAATGCGGCGGTAACGTGCTATTGAACATGGTAGCTATAGTAGGCATACAATAATGGTTGCATGCTGGCTAAGATTGTTATTATACTTTTGAAATGTTTTCCACTATGCACAATAATAATATCAAATGGTTTTCACGTATCAAGCATTTTTTACTATCATAAAGAGAAATCTCCTCCAATTCTGCGTTTGCATGGTGTTTGCGGCGGGAGGCCTTATGGTAGTTTCATTTTCCAAAAAAGCATTACGGATTTCAATTTTAAATTCTTTTGTTGTTTGTTTTAAAGATAAAACTGTTTTTGTTTGCTCACACCAGTCCCATGACTGACCTGGAGTTTATTGTTCCCTTCCTAAACTCTGGGTGCCTACAATTTTCCATACGGGCAGTCTAGGGTTGGGTTTTTCAAATAATCAAATAGTAGGAGTAGATTCGATAGTATCCAGCCTTTGGATTAGCAATAGCATTGGTTCAACATGACTAACCTTGCTTAAGTCATCATGATGGGGTTTCTCGCTTCGCGGTTGAAAAGCATGTTGGTAGATCTTGCTTTTGGAGTTTTTCGAGCTTTAGCTATGGAGTTGCAGTTGCAGTTTGATGTTGGAGTTCTCTTATAAGGTTTCTCTATTGATGCATATATTTTTGCTGTTGTATTATTATCTTCAATATTGTTGGGATTCATACTGTATCAGATATTGTATCATGTAATGACCTAGAATTTCTGTCATTTGAAATTCATATATTTAATTGATTTTTAATATTAACAAGTAAAATTTGTAAGTCGAATAAATTTTATTTCGAATATCTGGATTTAATTTGGTAATTTAATTAATAATTTAATGTTCGAAATTACAGAAATATTTGGAAATTGGGTTCAAAATGATTAAAATTGATTTGTAAAGTTGTATTAAATCATATTGGAGTTAGAATGATGTTATAGAACTTTTAAAATCGAATTAAAAGTTAAATTGTTGAAATTGAATATTTTTAATATTTAATTGACGAGTAAAAATAGTCATTTTTCAAACAGTCTCGGAATATGACGAAACCAGTTTCATCGGATCCGTAATGTTATATTATTGTAAGGTTTCAAATTTCATGACAATCGGATTTGCGGTTTGTCCGGGGAAAGCTAAAACGCACTGAAATCGGTTTGAGTGAATTTTGAATTTAAATAGTCTATTTGAAAACCTATCTTTGAAATATGATCGAATTGGCTTCCGATATATATTCCATTGCATTCGAAATGGGGGTAAAACATTATAAATGCCAGGCGGCACGCTTCGTTAGGAGTTCGGAAATTTTTTGGATGAATAGTGCGTTGCCATTTTTCTATAAAAGGACCATAAACATTCACAATTGCAAAGGAATTAGGGTTTCAGCCCTAGCCACCACCTCCAATTCTAATGGCCGGAAATTTATCTCATTCTTCCTTTGAATTCTTCAAATCCACCAATCAATTCGACAAACTCCCTTAATGAAAGTTGTAGACAACGACGAGAGCTAGATATTCAACGGTCAAGATCGTAAATGGAGCTTTGGATCGACGGCAGATCAAGTTTGAACGTGTGCGTTCTTTCACATTTTTCGAGAGCGTGGGGGGGCCGCGCTTGGCCAAATCACAGCCGAGAGTAGAGGGAAGCACGTGCTTTCGAATGGTGACCTCGGATCATCGTCAAAGCAATCGTGGTGGTCGCGTCATTTAGGGTTTTGAAGGCGGCTATGGGTTTGGTCGTGTGAATAAACTGGAGAGGAAGAGGAAAGACGCGTGCGGCCCGGATTATGGGCAAGAGATGTACGGCCGTGATTAAGGTTTAAAAAATAAAAAAATAAAATGTTAATTGTTTTGTAATGATAATTCGTATAAACTTCTAAATGCGATAACTTTTTGATACGAGGTCTGTTTCGAGTTGCATCGGGTTCGTATGGACGAACACTACATGATGGAGCTAGATTGGGATTGATTGGAGCTAGTGAAATTTTTGGATAAAATTAAACGTGCATTTAATTTTATTCTAAATAAAATGCTGAAACTGTTATTTAAAAACAAGGTGAGAACTTCTCACTCAATCGAAATTGTTTCGATTTAAATTTTAAATAATTAGATTTAAAATTGCTTGATTGTGTGATTGGATGATAAATTATTATCTATTGTATTGGAATAGACCCTATACGCCGTATATTAAGTGGACGTTATTTATTAAACACATATACCGCGATATTCCATCTTAAAGTGGAATTGGTATTGGTATTATATATGTACTTGGAGTTGATTTTCCCGCATTATATAGCGGATGAGACCCTATTGCGCCACATAATAGCGGATAATATTTAATATAAACTCATGTACCGCGATATTCCGTATTGAAACGAGATTGGTATTGTGCTAACGTCTGTGGATGCAGGGAAACAGGTTGGAGGGATCCAACTGGATTCCTCAACAGTATTGATTTATTTACAGATATTTGCGATATATTCTGTTATCATATCGATATATGATGTTTGGATGCCATGGTTGATGTATTGGTGCTGTTGCAGCATTGGGCCTATTTTTGGAGTATTAAAAATGTTAAAGTAACGATTTCGAATTTAAAAAGATTTTCAAGTGATTTTTTAAAAGTATACGTTTTATTGAATTTTGAGATTGATTCATTTTAAATAAATAAACGTTATAATTTTTATGTTATAAAAATGATGATTTTTGTGAAATATAACCGAAATATGATTTTTGAAATAAGTAGTTGATTATTTTGTAAAATAATTTAAATGGGGATTTTCGAATTTTTATAATTTATATAAAAGATTTATAGAATTGATATTTATAAATTAAAATATTGGAATTTTAATACGGGTTTTTATAAGTGTTAGAATAAAGTATAAATGGATGAAATTTGTAGATTTATAAATTGTTAAATTATAAAATGGATAGATTTTGTAAAATAAAAATATTTTGTAAGTAATTAACTTATAAATTGGATTTTGGCATTTAAATGAGATATAAACAGAATTTGTTAATAAAGAAAGTTTTAAGTTGAAATTTTTATAAAATATATAAATGTGAATTTATAAACATTGTTTTATAAATTGAAAACCAATTGAATTTGATAAGTAAATATGAAATCTTATTAAAGGAGATATTTCCACGATTTTGGACAGTGGATAATCCTTTAAAATAAATATGTAGAAATATTGAATTTGGTAAACTATCTATATTCACGATTTTGGACGGTGAATAATATATTAAAGAAATGTTTTAGGAAGTAATCTCTTAAATAGAATTAAAGCGATCTGAAGTTGTTTTAAAATGTGTTAAGGATCGAAACCATAGATTTCAACATTCATTGTTGAAATAGACGTTTTCGAGTAATAAGGAAATGGTGGACTATAACACTGTTGTTATAGTAAATGATTTTTGAAAGGAAATGTTTTTTTATATAGTATTGGGATTTATATATCTATGTTAATTTCGAATCCCTATACTAGTGATTTTGGGTTATCGTAACGATGTTTTACCTAACATTCGTTTTGACTCAAATAAATGTGTTTAAGAGAATGTTTTCATTTAAAAGAATAAAATATATACTTAATCATGTTTTAAGTATATTGAATATTTTCTAAGTATTAAAAATAAATAGATTTGTGAATTACTTATTGTTAAATAAGTATGGAAATTTTTTCAAATATGAAGTGAAATGTTTTGAGATTATATCTTTTAAAGGTACACTGGAAGTGAATATTTGAAATTGATTTGAAAATCGTATATCAGGGGATATTTGGAAATTTTAATTCACCATGGAATTTATAAAGGAAACGGAAATTTGTTTCAAAATAAACATTGATTTATTTTTGAAGTGTGGAAATAAATTTATGGATTTGGAACGTAAATTTAAAGTAAATCGTTAAGGATTTATTTGATTGGTTTAAATGAACCATTTTGAAGGGAAAATGAATAAATATTTGGAAATGTTTTTGCGTAAGGAAAATGATTTGAAATTTGTTTTCAAAAGTTGTAAAGGTGAAAAATGATTTGAAATTTGTTTTCAAATGGTTGAAGTGTGGAAAAATATACATCTTGTAAAGATATTTTTGGAAATTAAATAATTTGGGAAATTATTTGGAATCTAGTGATGTTGTGCATACCTATTGACTTTAAATAACCGACTATCAATATTTACCTTTAAATGGGTATTTGTTCTGATTTGCTTAAATTTGAATGGTACACTTATTTTAAAATAAGTGCTCGTTATTCGGTTTAGCCAGGAGAAGACCTTTGGGTCATGAATCCCATTCCGAATGGTGATATGTCATAATGGACAACATTTGAAGACCGGGTATTTTCGAAAACGAAAGGATTACCGTCGAATGTCTGTGCATCGGCTGATCTTCGATATAGAGATTTTATCACCCTTTGTGATGGGAAGTCCTGTCGTGATTAGTGAATATCCAGATTGCAAGGGCTTCTTTTGGAAGTGCCTTCGGTTCCGTTCGATCCCGGAACGGACTTGTATGGATGTGTCTGACGTAACAATTTGAGATGTAAAGCTGGTTTCTTTCTAATATATTTCTGTTGGTGGCGGATAATTTATTCTCTTAGCATAACACCCTTCTCTTAGACGTACGAGCTCAGAGGTTATGTAGTTGATGGTTACTAGTGATACATTCCCAATTTAGTAATGTGGCATACGTAGTGCTGCTGAGCATTTGTTGATCAAAGCATAGCTTTTGTGAAAAGCATAGATTTGTAGACGAGACATCGTCGGACCTCACACCCCGAAAATGGTCAAAACAAGAAAAATGCAGCAAGGTTTTAGGGAGTAGCGCCCCTTAGGGTATGTCATTTCCTTCTGGATATAAGTGGTATCATGGTATGGAGCCCAGATACTTAACTTTGGTGGATGTCGCAAATATATATGACTTTGTGATTGATGTTGGTTGAGGATCCTCGGATAAAGGTTGTTTACAACCGGGGGATGGCATACTCGTATCAGTTGTTACCTACTTTTGCAGAGGTAACCCGGTCTTGTGTTGGTAGAGATCTGGTTAGGTTCTCGGGGCGTCCTTCCCGAGGCGTTTCCATGTGGCAGTGGGAAGCTCCTTGGCCTGACCATTTGTTGGAAAATCCAAAGAAACAATACGAGCCCTGTACAGTTTTAGTTGTATAACCTGTCATGGAATGTGGCGGTAACCTGCTATTGAACATGGTAGCTATAGTAGGCACACGATAATGGTCGTATGTTGGCTAAGATATATGTCGTACTTTCGAAATATTTTCCTACACTTTGCATTTATAGTAATAATATTAAAGAAATTTGCATATCAAACATGTTTGACTATCGTAATGAGAAATCTCCTCCGATTCTGCGTTTGCATTGTGTGTGCGTGCGTGAGGCCTTATTGTAGTTTCATTTTCTAAAAGCATTGCGGATCTATTTTAAAATATTTTATTTGTTTGTTTTTAAAGATAAACTGTTTTAAGTTCACACACCAGTCCCTTGATTGACTTGGAGTTTATTGTTACCTTCCTAAACTCTGGGTGCCCACCAATTTCTACACGGGCAGTCTAGAGTCAGGTTATCAGGTCATTTTGGAATTCAGGAGATGCTGTGGAGCTCAAGGAGCAAGCTGGATGGCATAACGTATCAACTAGTATATAGTATTTCTTTTCCGCCGTTTTTTTGTAAACTCTAATAATGTAATGTAATAACTGATGTAGTTCTTTGTTTTAAAGATTATTCATTGATATATTATATGTTGTTCCGCTACGATTGTGAGATTCTGATATTGTTTTCTGTTTCTTCTTTCTTTCTTCTTCTACCTCTTCTTCTTTAACCCTAACAATTCGGTTTCGGCATTCGATTGCTCGGCAGTTGATACACTGGACATGTTGATGTCGATTTTCGAAAGTCGAAAAATCGCGTCGTTACAATGTGGTACCACAACATTTGGTTAAGCGACAACCTTGGCTCTGTTGGGTGTTACTCATTAGAGATAGAGTCAGCGGTACTCTAGAATGAGTGTGAGTGTAATAATAGATATGAGCGCTTATTTGTTAGTGAATATAAAAATTGTTTAATATTTTGTTGATTGGTTTGTTGAGTGGTATATGGACTCTGGTCAATACGAGTAATGAACGTTATTGATAGGAATCTCTAAACACTTGTACAGAACAAATTCGACACGATATCATTTTAAAATAGGGTAAGTGAAATAATTTTACCTAAATTATTTCATATATAAAAGAGAAAAAATTTCTGTGAATTATTATTATATATGATTGCTTGGTTGCTAGAAAGTGATGATATTAAATTATTATCATTAATGTTGAAAAAGAAATTGAAATCGTAACTCCAAAGTTAAGAAATAAATTCACATATAAATAGAATTGGAGAATATATATTGCAAATGTGATTTGTAATTTGAAGTAAAGTTTTAGAGGAATATTTGGAAATGTTTTGAAAGGGTTTGCAATTTGGAAAAGATTAAATTAAATTCCTTTTTGAGTTTGAAAATGGTTTTCCAGGGTTTGGAAAAATGTTTTTGGAGGGATAAAAGCTCTAAACTCTTTTCGGTCGCTGGAAAATTACTTCGGTGATGACTACAGCAGCATCGGTGTTCATTTTCGGGTTTCCAAAAGAGGGATTGTTGCCAAGTTGTTTTAAACGGAAGTCGTTTGAAAAATTTGGGTTTGGGTTTTGAAATTCAAAGGATAATTTGAATTGGTTTCAAGAATGGTTTTGAAATGTTGGAAAGACTCTGGAATCTTTTAAAAATAGCTATGGAATAAAACTTATTAAATTGAAAATTTGTCAAGTTGGATCAAATGAAGCTAAGTATTAAGATAAAATTAGTAAGTAACACTAATTCAAGAAATGGCAAATTTAATATAGAACTTCAAATGAATTGAATTCAATATTTATGAATAAAGGGGTAAATTAAATTCATATGGAATTTGAAATCTAGTTTAAATATAAGTCGTTATAAACCGAAATAGTGAATTGAATTGTGTTTGGGAACGAACAAAGGAATAAAAACTAAAATTGAAAACTGAATATCGAAAACCAATTTTAATTGTGCGAGATGAAATGAGTTAGAACTTGTAATGAATTAGTAAAAGAAACTAATTTAAAATAGCAAGATGAATCAGTTGTGAATGAAAAGTAATTGATAAAATTCAATGTTCAGAAGGTAAATTGAATCCGAATAGAATTGAAATTATAAATTGAATTCAAATGAAATTGAAAATGTAAGATTGAATGAAAATGGATATTATGATTAGCAGGATATACAGGTGGATTAAAGGAATTTGGGATTTTGATTTCGAAGATAAAAATTGAATTGCTTGACAAAAGGTATGTATTTGAATTTCAGTATGAATTTTGATGATTTTCTTGTCCAGACACTTGGCTTTTTCTTTTCTTTTTGAAAACTGGGGGCCGTGGTGCCATTTTTATAGTCGTACCGAGCTAGCCGCGCAAAGGAGACGCTGGTGAAATTTTTCGAAAATTTAAGGCGTTAGAGTATTTTTGAGAAAATTGGAAACTTTTGAAAAAGATAACTAAGTATGATTTGGAAACTTAGTAAAGTTATTGTAAGAAGTTTAACTATAGATTTTGGAAAAGTTAAAATGTTTAAATGAATTTGAAATTTAATTTGAACAAATGGTTTTGAAAAGTTAATGGATTTTGTAAGTTTTTCTTACTTGGTAATTTCGAGGACGAAATTCTTTTAGGGTGGAAGTTTGTAACGAACCAGAATTTCTGTCATTTGAAATTCGTATATTTAATTGATTTTTAATATTAACAATTAAAATTTGTAAGTCGAATACATTTTATTTCGAATATCTGGATTTAATTTGGTAATTTAATTGATAATTTAATGTTTGAAATTACAGAAATAATTGGAAATTGGGTTTAAAATGATTAAAATTGATTTGTAAAGTTGTATTAAATCATATTGGAGTTAGAATGATGTTATAGAACTTTTAAAATCGAATTAAAAGTTAAATTGTTGAAATTGAATATTTTTGATATTTAATTAATGAGTAAAAATAGTGATTTTTCAAATAGTCTCGGTTTTCGACGAAACCATTTTCACCGGATCCGTAATGTTATATTATTGCAAGGTTTCAAATTTCATGTCAATCGGATTTACGGTTTGTCTAAGGCAAGCTAAAACGCACTGAAATCGGTTTGAGTGAATTTTGAATTTAAATATTCGATTTGAAAACCTATCTTTTAAATATGATCGAATTGGCTCCCGATATATATTCCATTGCGTTCGGAATGGGGGTAAAACATTATAAACATTAGGCGACACGCTTCGTTTAGAGTTCGGAAATTTTTTGGATGAATAGTGCGTTGCCATTTTTCTATAAAAGGACCTTAAACATTCATAATTGCAAAGGAATTAGGGTTTCAGCCCTAGCCGCCACCCCCAATTCTAATGGCTGAAAATTTGTCTCATTCTTCCTCTGATTTCTTCAAATCCACCAATCAATTTGACAAACTTCCTAAATGAAAGTTGTAGACAACGACGAGAGCTAGATATTCAACGGTCAAGATCGTAAATGGTGCTTTGGATCGATGGCAAATCAAGTTTTAACGTGTGCGTTCTTTCACGTTTTTCGAGAGCATGGGGGCCGAGCTTGGCCAAATCACGGCCGAGAGTAGAGGGAAGCACGTGCTTTCGAATGGTGACCTCGGATCATCGTCAAAGCAATCGTGGTGGTCGCGTCATTTAGGGTTTTAGAGGTGGCTATGGGTTCGGTCGCGTGAATAAACTGGAGAGGAAGAGGAAAGTCGCGTGCGGCCTGGATCTATGGGCAGGAGATGGACGGCTGTGATTAAGGTTTAAAAAATAAAATGTTAATTGTTTTGTAATTATAATTCGTATAAACTTCTAAATGCGATAACTTTTGATACGAGGTCCATTTCACACGAAACGAATTGCATCGGGTTCGTATGGACGAACACTACGCGATGGAGCTGGATTGGGATTGATTAGAGCTAGTGAAATTTTTGGGTAAAATTAAACGCGCGTTTAATTTTATTCGAAATAAAACGCTGAAACTATTATTTGAAAACAAGGTGAGAACTTCTCACTCAATCAAAATTGTTTCGATTTAAATTTTAAATAGTTAGATTTAAAATTGCTTGATTGGATGATAAATTATTATCTATTGTATTGAAATAGAACCTATACGCCGTATATTAAGCGGATGTTATTTATTAAACACATATACCGTGATATTCCATCTTGAAGTGGAATTGGTATTACATATGTACTTGGAGTTGATTTTCACACATTATATAGCGGATGAGACCCTATTGCGCCGCATAATAGTGGATAATATTTTATATAAACCCATGTACCGCGATAGTCCGTATTGAAATGGAATTGGTATTGTGCTAACATCTGTGGATGTAGGGAAACAGGTTGGAGGGATCCAACTGGATTCCTCAACAGTATTGATTTATTTACAGATATTTGCGATATATTCTGTTATCATATTGATGTATGATGTTTGGATGCCATGGTTGATGTATTGGTGCTGTTGCAGCATTGGGCCTATTTTTGGAGTTTTAAAAATGTTAAAGTGACGATTTCGAATTTAAAAAGATTTTCAAGTGATTTTTTGAAAGTATACGTTTTATTGAATTTTGGGATTGATTCATTTTAAATAAATAAACGTTATAATTTTTATGTTATAAAAATTATGATTTTTGTGAAATATAACCGAAATGTGATTTTTGAAATAAGTTTGGATTATTTTGAAAAATAGTTTAAATGGGGATTTTTGAATTTTTATAAACGGTTTATATAAAATATTTATAGAATTGATATTTATAAATTAAAATATTGGAATTTTAAAACAGGTTTTTTAAGTGTTAGAATGAAGTATAAATGGATGAAATTTATCGATTTATAAATTGTTAAATAATAAAATGAATAGATTTTGTAAAATAAAAGATTTGTAAGTAATTAACTTATAAATTTGATTTTGGCATTTAAATGAGATATAAATAGAATTTGTTAATTAAAAAGTTTTATAAGTTGAAATTTTTATAAAATATATAAATGTGAATTTATAAACGTTGTTTTATAAATCCCAAACCAATTGAATTTGATAAGTATATATGAAAGCTTATTAAAGGAGATATATCCATGATTTTGGACAGTGGATAATCCTTTAAAATAAATTGTAGAAGTATTGAATTTGGTAAACGATTTATATTCACGATTTTGGACGGTGAATAATATATTAAAGAAATGTTTTAGGAAGTGACCTCTTAAATAGAATTAAAGCGATCTGAAGTTGTTTTAAAATGTGTTAAGGATCGAAACCATAGATTTCAACATTAATTGTTGAAATAGACGTTTGCGAGAAATAAGTAAATGGTGCACTATAACCCTGTTGTTATAGTAAATGATTTTCGAATGGAAATGTTTTTTTTATATAGTATTGGGATTTATATTTCTATCTTAATTTTGAATCCCTATACTAGTGATTTTGGGTTGTCGTAACGATGTTTTACGTAACATTCGTTTTGACTCAAATAAATGTGTTTAAGAGAATGTTTTCCTTTAAAAGAATAAAATATATACTTAATCGTGTTTTAAGTATATTGAATATTTTCTAAGTATTGAAAATAAAAATATTTGTGAATTACTTATTGTTAAATAAGTATGGAAATGTTTTCAAATATGAAGTGAAATGTTTTGAGATTATACCTTTTAAAGATAAATTGGAAGTGAATATTTGAAATCGATTTGAAAATCGTATATCAAGGGATATTTGGAAATTTAAATTCACCATGGAATTTATAAAGGAAACAGAAATTTGTTTAAAAATAAACTTTGATTTATTTTTGAAGTGTGGAAATAAATTTACAGATTTGGAACGTAAATTTAAAGTAAATCGTTAAGGATTTATTTGATTGGTTTAAATGAACCATTTTGAAGTGAAAATGAATAAATATTTGAAAACATCCGCGTAAGAAAAATGATTTGAAATTTGTTTACAAAAGTTGTAAAGGTGAAAAATGATTTGAAATTTGCTTTCAAATGGTTGAAGTGTGGAAAATTATATCTTGTAAAGATATTTTTGGAAATTAAATAATTTGGGAAATTATTTGGAATCTAGTGATGTTGTGCATATCTATTGATAGTTAAACAACCGACTATCAATATTTATCTTTAAATGGGTATTTGTTTTGATTTGCTTAAATTTAAAGGTACACTTATTTTAAAATAAGCGCTCGTTATTCGGTTTAGCCGGGAGAAGACCTTTGGGTCATGAATCCCATTTCTGATAGTGATATGTCATAATGGATAGCATTTGAAGACCGGTGTTGAAGTCCGAGTATTTTTGAAAATGGAAGGATTACCATTGAATGTCTCTGTATCGGCTGATCTCCGATATAGAGATTTTAT
The DNA here is from genome assembly GCA_030765085.1 of Allium cepa. Taxonomy (NCBI): domain Eukaryota; kingdom Viridiplantae; phylum Streptophyta; class Magnoliopsida; order Asparagales; family Amaryllidaceae; genus Allium; species Allium cepa. Next base: position 104,288,958 of record CM060940.1, read on the forward strand.
CACTCTTTGTGATGGGAAGTCCGGTCGTGATTAGTGAATATCCGTATTGCTAGGGCTTCTTTTGGAAGTGCCTTCGGTTCCATTCGATCCCGGAACGGACTTGTATGGATGTGCGTCTGACGTTACAATTTGAGATGTAAAGCTGGTTTCTTTCAAATATATTTCTGTTGGTGGCGGAGAATTTATTCTCTTAGCTTAACACCCTTCTCTGAGACGTACGAGCTTAGCGGTTATTTAGTTGATGGTTACTAGTGATACATTCCCAATTTGGTAATGTGGCATACGAAGTGCTGCTGAACATTTGTTGATCAAAGCATAGCTTTTATGAAAAGCGTATCTTTGTGGACGAGACTTCGTCGGACCTCACACCCCGGAAATGGTCAAAACAGGAAAGATGCAGCAATGTTTTAGGGAGTAGCGCCCCTTAGGGTATGTCATTTCCTTCTGGATATAAGTGGTATCATGGTATGGAGCCCGGATACTTAATTTTGGTGGATGTTGCAAATATATATGACTTTGTGATTGATGTTGGTTGAGGATCCTAGGATAAAGGTTGTTTACAACCGGGGGATGGCATACTCGTGTCAGTTGTTACCTACTTTTGCAGAGGTAACTCGGCCTTGTGTTGGAAGAGATCTGGTTAGGTTCTCGGGGCGTCCTTCCAGAGGCGTTTCCATGTGGCAACGGGAAGTTCCTTGGCCTGACCATTTGTTGGAAAATCCAAAGAAATAATATGAGCACTGTACAGTTTTAGTTGTATAACCTGCCATGGAACGTGGCGGTAACCTGCTGTTGAATATGGTAGCTATAGTAGGCATACGATAATGGTCGTATGTTGGCTAAGATTTATATCATACTTTCGAAAAGTTTTCCTACACTTTGCACTTATAGTAATAATATCAAAGAAATTTGCGTATCAAGCATGTTTGACTATCATAAGGAGAAATCTCCTCCGATTCTGCGTTTGCATTGTGTGTGTGCGGGAGGCCTTATGGTAGTTTCATTTTCTAAAAGCATTGCGGATCTATTTTAAAATATTTTCTTTGTTTTTTTAAAGATAAACTGTTTTAAGTTCTCACACCAGTCCCATGACTGACCTGGAGTTTATTTTTTCCTTCCTAAACTCTGGGTGCCCACCAATTTTTACACGGGCAGTCTAGATTTAGGTTATCAGGTCATTCTGGAATTCAGGAGATGCTGTGGAGTTCAAGGAGCAAGCTGGATGGCATTGCGTATCAACTTGTATATAGTATTTCTTTTCCGCTGTTTGTTGTTGTAAACTCTGATAATGTAATGTAATGTGACGTGATGTAATAACTGATATAGTTCTTTGTTTTAAAGATTATTCATTGATATATTATATGTTGTTCCGCTACGGTTGTGAGATTCTGATATTGTTTTCTGTTGCTTCTTTCTTTCTTCTTCTACCTCTTCTTCTTTAACCCTAACAATTCGGTTTTTCGGTAATCGATTGCTCGGTAGTTGATATAGTGGACGTATTGATGTCGATTTTTGAAAGTTGAAAAATCGCGTCGTTACATATCAACCGTTATATATCTATGATATTATCTTTTCTTCCGCTATTTTGTTGTACTTAATGTGTTATAAGCTTCCACGCGAATCGGATTTCAACGGTTGAATCTGCAGCATTCGAGTACAAGTGAAGTACGGGTGTCGATTTTCGAACGCTGAAATTTGGGTCGTGATAGGTATAATATAAATTATTTTGTATATGACATTTGTAAAATAAATCTTAACATGTGTGAACCATTTAAACTTACATTTAAACATATGTTAATATATAAAACATAAATACTTAATTAAATAAGGGTTAAAACATAATTTGTAAATTAAAAATTAAGTAAGGATTTAAACACAAATTATTTAGATTTTGACATTTGTAAAACAATAAGAAAAGGTATTAACAAGTTTATAAAAATTAAAAACATGCATATTACATGTATAGACAAGTGGCAAATAGGTTTGTCTTAAAATTAGAAAATATAAACATATGACTTAAAAAGAAACCAGGCTTTAGATATCTCATCTTCATTTGCTAAGAAATCAAACCCAGAAAACAAAACAAACCTGAGAAAAGGATCTCAAAACAAAATATAAACTGGGAAATGAAAATCTGTAACAATTCAAGCAAATCATCACAGTCTCAAAACAAAGATCATTTCAGTTAATCAAGCAATCAAAAACAAAGATCTTATCATGACCAAGTTAATGATCAAACTCAGATCAAAGCAAACAATGACTTCAACCTGAAAATAGATTCAAGCAAGCAAGTTAAAAGCCTGGAAGCTTTAAAACAAACCTGTAAATCAAACAGCAAAGGTAAAATCTCAACTCAAACAAATCAAGTGGCAGCTCAAATTTAAAGTTTTCAGTTTCAAAAACACTTCAGTTTCAAGTTCCAACCTTTTTTATTGGGGAAAGGTGAGCAAAACTCTAAAGCCTATATATATTTTTCCTTTTTTGGTTTGCATGTGATTAAATTTGGATGTATGTAAACATACTTGTAAGTGTGTGTATATATATGGATGCGCATATATGTCTGTGTACAAACCTTTATCTCTATTCTATATTACAGGTTCAAAAGCAACTTGATTAACTTATATCTCTCTATCCAAGCAGTTTTAAGTTAGGATTATTAGAAGAAAAATGCTTGTATAGATATAATATTAATTTTAAAAAAGACTACAGGTATTTATATTAAGTAATTACCACGAAAACATATATTACAGAGTTAATAAATTATATGTTAAAAAGATTGATCATGTAAATTACTAGTTTTGATTATCGTAATAGAATTGTGTTGTGAAATGATGAATTTAGACATTAATATCAAGATTTTTAAGATTTTAATAAGATAGGAATTTCGAGTTGGTATGAATCGGGTTTTTACCAATTCCCGATGATCGGCGATGAAGTGATCATCGAGGTTGATGCTGGAAATGGTAACAGGTCTATGGATCATCGAAAAAATAGTTGTAGGAATTATAATTCAGTGAGGCGACGATACGACTTGATTTTAGGGATTAAACCCGTTTTTTTTCGAACTTGTTCTCGAAGGAACTACGACAACGTCAAGGCTATTGAAGCAATCACATACGGGGAACAAGAGGAGGAGACTCTGGCGGACCTTTGGTGGCGGCGGCGAGGTCTCTGGCGATGTGGTGCGGCGGTGCAAGGAGGAATTGTCGACTGGGATTGGATGCGAGATTGTATCGACTTGATCAATTTTGATTCTTAGGCTTTTAGGTCGATCTAGGTGATAGGTTTGTTTTGGATGGTCGTTGATGACTTGAGGACAATGGAGAGATTGGTCAGAAGTCGCTCTGATGATCGTGCACTTGCACGCTGGTGTGTATGTGTCTGAATATAATTGAAATCAAAGAAGTCATGGGGTTTTTCTCCGGTCGAACTCGAGGAATTTTGCAAAGAAGCTCGGGTAAACAAGAAGCTTGGATGACTCGAAGTGATACTTGGGTTTACCTCAGGTAGAGCTCGGGTCTAAGGTTTGTATAAAAACAGTTTTTAATTTTTGAAACAAAAATAAAGTTTTATTTAAAACCATTTTGTTAACACTAGTTCTTTTGTAAAAATAAATAAATGATTATCTTGGTTAAAAGGTTTTAAATAAAATTATTTTAAAATTAACTAAGTTTAAAGGTATTTAAGATATATAACCTTTGTTTTAAAGTTTATTTTAAATAAACTTAATGTTGTAATTAATTAAAGATGAATTGTTTTTGTTATATAAAATGTTAATTTGACTTAGAGGTTTCAAGATAATAATGAATTTATTTCAAAGATATTTAAATAAGATTTTCAAAAGATAAATGATTTATCTTAAATAAATATTCTAATTATTAAATAACATAAAGGTTTTGAAATATATTTATTTAATGTTAATTTATTTTATTTAATGAGACTTAAATATTGTAATTAAGTGATTAATTAAGATAAAGAGTTTATCTTGATTAATTAAGGTCTTAATTAGAGGATCATTATTGATTTATCAATGATAACTACTTAATATAATTAAGGGGTAATTACTTTGTGTAATTACATTTAAGGATAATTAATCAATTAGGATTAATTAATGTATGTAATTAAAAGTAATTAATTACTTAAAGATAATTATTTAATTAAAAGTACTTAATTAATTAATGATTAAGGTTGATTTATTAATGAAGGGTTCATTAATTAATATAATTAATTTGGGATGATTATTTAAACAATAATTAAATAGTTAAGGTTAGTTATTTGACAATTAAGGTTGATTGATTTATCAATTAAGGTTGATTTATTAATAATTAAAGGTTAAATAATTTATTATTAAAGATTAATTAATAAATGATTAAAGAATAATTAATTAAAATGCTTTGTAATCAATTAATGTTAATTAACCAGGATTAGTGATTAATATGATTTAAATTAATTAGATGATTAATTGATCTTATTTATAGATGTTTGGAATGCATGGGATGCTTTGAATTGTTTGATATCCCTGATATGTGCTATTTTGTGATATGAATTGTATGCTTGAGCTGTGATATGTGACTTATTTATTTATGATGAATTTATATTATTTATCTGTGAAACTGTGAATGAAGATAAGCATTATAAGATTATACCGCTTATCAATATTACTGTGTTTGGATTGTGATGATTGATGATGTTGCTCTATGGTGTAAAACCCCTAGACTATATTATACACACACAAATATGGTTTAACATGGAAATCGGTTAAGTCACAAATATTTGAATATTATTAAAAATGGTTTTAAAAGTTGAATTTTGAATTTAAAAATGGTTAGAATTGGAATTGGGTTTAATATGAAAAGCCTTTGAAAGGAGTTTTAGAAATAAAATTATTATACATAACTTGTTAAAGTTTTGAAATTAATTTGATTTGAATTCGAATTCAAGATTTGAACTTGAGTTCTATAAATATATGTTTAGAAATTATAGTTACATAAATTATAAAATGTATTTATAGGGATTTTAAACCATTTTAATTGTATTATTTTGGGAATTTGAATTTAACCCAAGTTTTATACTTTAAAGGCTATAATTTGTGCATATTTGATTGGATTTTCCCGAAACGAAAACTCTTTATTTTCAAATGACAATGGCTTTCAAATAAAGGAAGGATTTCTAGTTTTTGTTAAATTTGGGTTTCAAATTTGAAATGGAATTGTTTTGAAAGATATAGATGAATCTTTGTAAAAGATCGGTGAACTTTATTTTCAAATTAAAGAGGATCTTAAAGGTGTATCTTTTGTATAAAAGATTTGAAATTGAAATAGTTTTGAAAGCTATGAATTAATCTTTGTGAAAGATCGGCGAACATTGTAAAGTGAATCTTTTTGTTTAAAAGATTTGAAAATGGTAATTTGTTTAAACCATTTCAAGAAAGGTTTTGGGCTTTAAGTTTTGACTTAACTAAGATCCCATATATCCATATGCTTTTAAAATTAAACACTCATTATTCGATTTAGCCGGGAGAGGACTTTGTGTCATATAACCCATTCCGTATAATGATACGACGTTATGGATTGCATTTGAAGAACTGTTGTGAAGACCGGTTATTTTCGAAAGCGAAAGGATTACCCGTCAAATGTCTTTGCACCGAATGTCCCCGATATAGAGATTTGATCACCCTTTGTGATGGGGAGTTCGGACGTGTTTAGGAATTATCCGGATCACAAGAGCTTCTTTCGAAGTGCCTTCGGTTTCGTTCGAACTCGGAATGGACTTGTATGGATGTTTGTCTGACGTTACACTTTGAGATGTTGAGCTGTTTTCTATCAAGTACATTTCTGTTTGGTGGCGGAGAATTTATTCTCTTAGCTTAACACCCTTCTCTGAGATGTATGAGCTCAAAGGTTATGTAGTTGATGGTTACTAGTGATACATTCCTAATTTTTAATGTGGCGTACGAAGTGCTGTTGATCATGTGTTGATCGAAGCACGACTTTTGTGAAAAGCGTAGCTTTGTGGAACGAGACCTCATCAGGACCTCACAACTGGAATGGTCGAAACAGGAAGGATGCAGCAACGTTATTTGGGGGTAGCGCCCCCTGAGCGTGTGTCCATTTTCTTCTGGATAGAGGTGGTATCATGGTATGGAGCCCAGATACCTAACCTACGTGGTTGCTGCAAATCTTATTGCTTTGTGGTTGTTGGTGAATCCCGGGATAAAGGTTGGTTACGACCGGGGAATGGCATACTCGGGTCAGTTAGTTACCTAGTTATAGAGGTAACCCGGCCTTGTGTTGGCAGAGATCGGGTTAGGTTCTCGGAGCATCCCTCCAGAGGCGTACCCATGTGGCCCAGGAAGTTCCTTTGCCTGACCATTTGTTGGAAATCCAATCATCAATATGCGCCTTGTACGGTTTTAGTTGTATAACCTGCCACCTCAGGTGGTAGCTATAGTAGGCATAATATAATGGTACCTATGCTGGGAAAGATTATTATTATACTTTCGAAATTGTTTCTGCACTACGCACTAATAATAATATCAAATGGTTTTCGCGTATCAAGCATTGTTGACTGTCATAAGGGAAAATCTCCTCCAAGTGTGCGCTTACATTGTTTGTGTGGCAGGAGACCTTATGGCAGTTTCATTTACCAAAAATCATTGCGGATTTCAATTTTAAATGCTTTTGTTGTTTGTTTTTGTTCAAAACTATTTTCGTTTGCTCACACCAGTCCAATAACTGACCTGGAGTTTATTGTTCCCTTTCTAAACTCTGGGTGCCAACAATTTTCCCCACGGGCAGCCTAGAGTTAGATTTTTAGATAATCGGCTAATAGATATAGATTCAGTAGCCTTCAGCTTTCTGTTTGAATTTGGTTTGGAGCCTTCGGATTTTGGCAATCACATTTAGACTGACCTTGCTTAATACAATGTGATGATGGTAGTTCGAGCTTTTGGAGCTTGGAGTTTTAGCATTGAAGACATTTTCTTTTCACTGCTATTGCTTTCTTCTTCCGCTGTTATCTTGTATCTCTGATATTGATAATCATTTGTACCAATGTGTTGTATCGCATATTGTATATCAATAATGATATTCATTTTCTTCCGTTGTGTTGTTGTACTTAATGTGTTATAAGCTCCGGCGCGAATCAAATTTCAACGACCGAATCCGTGGCATTTGAATACGGGTAAGTATGGATGTCGATTTTCAAACGCTGAATTTTGGGTCATGACAAATTCATCTACTCTTGACACTCCCACTGATGGGTGCTTTGCCTTTAATTATCCGAGGTATAATTCACTAGTGCCATATGATTCATAATCACATGATCGTACAATTACTTCTTAGAACCATGGCTTAGTCTATATACTTCTAAAATAATTATAAATAATTTCAGTCGGTATTTTCCAATTCATCATTTTTTTATGAAAACAAACACCACATTATAGTTTTATATTTCATAAAGAATATTTATAATATTCTCATTGAAATGAAACTATGTTTATTCTTCAGTTATCATTAAAGAACGTATATTATTTCATAAATAATGTGCGGTACATTTTACGAAAACTATTTTGGTATCTTGATGTAGTAGTAAGTGCTACTTGCTATGATCCCACTATTTCCACCATTAGTACAATAGCATACTGAATATAGAGGTTCATCGTCCACTTAATATAGACTATTTATTTCATATATTGTATCTAGTTTATAGTGGGGAGTACTTTGATCAATTACCTTAAACCTAAAAATATAAATCTCATAGAAAATAATTTTCTAAATGGAAATACAAAAATCATATTTCTTATTCCAATGTTAAGTATCAATTATTATTTTACGTTTTTTGTTTATGATGTTTCTTGATGAAGCAGAAGTGACCATTCACTCTCTTCACCAAAATGCATCTTAAATCATCTTGCTCTTATACATTCATTTCCAAATTAAAAAGATGTTTGTTTATTCATTTATAAATACAAATTGATTGTATATTAATTTTTGAATTTTAAATCCAAAAATAAATTGAGAATAAATTGGATTTAAAACTATACTTTTAAGGTTAATAAAAATTTGTTATTTAATACACACACACACACATACACACACACTAATATATGTATATATATATATTTGGGAAGTTATATTTCGAATTCCAAAAGCTATTTGAAATTTAAATTTTATATTTCAAAATATATGTGAATTGTGAATAGAAAGCTATAGTTTGAATTTAATAAAAATAATTTTTAAATATTGGTTTGTAGATATATAAAAATGAGATTTAATTAAAGATTTACAATACATTTCTTTTGTACACCTAAAAATAAACAAGGTTAGTGTATATAAATATAACTATAACACATATGTAAATGACATATACATAAATTTAAAAGATTTGAATAAGATATTAATAAAGAAATAATATTCTTTCTCTTTAAAATACACATGTAAATAAAAAAATAAACAAGGGTATTGTAACGTTCCTGATTTTAAATCAAATTTAAGTAGGTAACTAATTTATTTATTTTGAAATCAAATTGTGAATTAAATTGGAATTTTCCAAATTAAATAGATATTTGTTTGTTTATTAATATAAATGAATATAAATGTGACTTTAAAACATAATTTCTAATTGGAAATTTTAAAAAAATATTTTGAATAAATATTAATTATAAATTTGATTGTGGATTAATTTAAAAAAATTGAATAAATATAATTATGAATATATATAGATTGAAAGTTAAATTGTAAATAAAATTTTGATTTTGAAAATTTTAAAATGTAAATATTTATAAATAAATTGGATGTTGAAAATAAAGATTTGGAAATTTAATAATAAATATTTTGTAAAATTAACTGGATTTAATTTTAAAGGTTTAAAACATGTTTTATAATTTTAAATAAGATAAATAGAAAACTTGTTTCATAAATAAAGTAAAGAAAAGGTTTAAAACATAATTTGTAAAAAAATTTAACATAAAGATATAAACATAAATTGATTTTTTTTTAACACTTGTAAATTTTTAAAACATGGAAGGGACATTTGTAAACATTAGGCATCTTGCAAATACAAGTGTCAATATAGATTACAAGTGGCATCTATCTCTTAATTAAAATTTATAAACATGCATAAAAAAATAAAAAATAAAAAAAAGAAACCTAATGTAAAGAAAAGTAAAATCTGGAAAACAAATTTCTCAAAACAGTTTGATAGTCAAACACTTTCTCATACCAGAAATTTACCAAGTTCAAAAGCCTGTACATTATTTTCTGCCTTCAGCCAGAAAACAACATGTAGCCTGAATCAACCTTCCAACTTAATCAAGTTTTATAGCAATAAGCTTTAGATTTTAAGCATCACCATCTCTGTTTTCAAGCTAAAACATTCTCAGCAACTCAGAGAATTTAAAAAGAATAAAAACAAGATTAAGTTTTCTAGCCTGGAATCCAAGGCAAAAACAAAGAAGGAAATCAAAGTCTCTAAGCCTAGAAGCTTTTCTAAAAATTAGATCAAAATAAAAGTAGCTTTAATCTGGAACAAGGGTCAAGATCAAGCAACTGATTTTGAAATTAAAGCATCAAGTCTAAGATCCTTTCCCAATTTTAAAGCCTGGAAACAAGAAACACAAAAATTCTTGTTCTTTGTATTCTCTGCTCTGTTAAAACACAGGTGAGCAAACTTTCATTTTAGGGCCTGGATCTATTATATAACTTGATCTTGTGATTAATTTCTATAGCAAGATGGTGATATGAATAAAATATTGTCCGGATATATATATAGGTATATATATGTATGTGTGTGTAAAATTGCTTGCATGCCTGGAATATACACAGTTCTTTGTTATATGTTAACAGGTTTGAAATGAAAATAGAACAAACTTAAATTCTTCTTTCCCTAGTTTCTTTTAGGATCTGATATATAAATGAAATATGCTAATATCAACCAGATTTAAATTCTAATTTTGTTTCATGTAAAAATATTTAGTAAACACTTTGATAAGTAATTTTTTTACAGTGAATGTATATATTGTCAGAAAATCAAAGATTATTATTTCAAGTTTTGATTATGGGGACAGATTCGCATTTGAAATTAATGAACTTTGGCGTTAAAATCTTGATTTTTAAGTTGAAGATGGATGAGATACTTCGAGTTGAATGAAATCGGTAGATTCGTTGATTTCCGTCGATCAATGGAGGGATTAATGTCGAGATTGGGGCTGAAGGTAGCCGGCATGATGGAGATTCATGGAAAAATGGAATTGTATTTTTCTGATCATCGCTGTCGACGATACGTATGGAAGTAGGGTTAGGAATGGGTTTGTTTGTCTGGGTTTTACGAAGCTAATTCGTCATCAATGGTGGATTAAAATTGATCCCACCAAGGGGATTCGATGCGGCATATCGTGGCATAGCTCTAGGTGGAGTGGCACGATCTCTGGTGAACTAGGTTGTTGTCGGCGAGGCAAATATCTGGAGGAGTTGGGTTCCAGTACTCGATCGAATGGCTTGATTTTGGGTGTTTGGGAGAGTTGCAGGTAACGTCGACAACTCGTGGAAAGAATCGACGATGGTCGGGGGTCGGCAGGCTAGTCGTGCACGATGGTGGAATGTTGACAGCGGCGTGTCAGCATTGGACTTGGCTTCGGAGGAGAAGCTTTATGCTCAGGTTTGCTCGCTTGATTTCCGAAGTTGGGCTCGAGGAAATTTCATATGGGCTTGGGTAGTTGCAAAGTATTGTAATGGTTTAAAATTTAAACCAGTAAATATTTTAAATTGTTAATTGACTTTAAAAGTATTTAATCAATTTATGAATTAACGATAATTTTATTTCAAAGATTAAAGGTTTAAAGTTTAAATGTTTTTGAAATAATTAATCATTTAATTTCTTAAGGTTTTGTTAATCAAGATGATTAATTTAAGTATGTGATTAATTAAAAATTAATAATTAAGTAATATAAGTGATTAAGGAATTTCTTAATGTAAGTGATCAAAAGCTAATTACTTTGTGTAATTTTATGAAGGGATAATTAATTAAGATTAACTAATGTAAAGTAATTAAAGGTAATTAATTACTTAAAAATAATTACTTAATTAAAAGTAATTAATGATTTAAGTTAATTAATCAAGTGATTAAAAGGATAATTACTCAAAGTAATTAATTTGTGATGTATTAATATAAGTGATTAGGATAATCACTTATTGTAATAAATTAAGGATAGTTAATTTAATGGTAATTAACTAAGGGATAACTAATTTATTTATTAATTAGTTAAGAGAAATTAATTAAAGGATAATTAAATAATTAAAGGTTAATTATTTAATAATTAAAGGTTGATTAATTTAATTAATAAATGATTAAAGGATAATTAGTCATATGATTTGAAATTAATTAATGTTAATTAACCATGATTGATGACTTATCTAATTAAAATTAATCAGATAATTAATTGAGCTTACTTATGGATGTTTGAATTCTATTGATTGTCGAACTGTTTGATTTTTCTGATACGTTATGCTTTGTGCTATGAATTGTTTCGGTGTGATTTGTGATGAATGTAATTTATTTATTTGTGTTAAATTTATATTATTTATTTATGAATCTATGAATGAAGATAAGCATTATAGGAATATACCTCTTATCGATGTTAATATGCTTTAGTTTGTGATGATTACTGATGTTGCACTATTGTGTAAAACCCCTAGACTACACTATACATACATAACTATGGATTGCATGAGGAAATTGGTTAAGTCACAGATTTTTGAAATGGTTTTAAAATTGAATTTTGAATTCAAATAGTTTGGGTTAAATATGAAATTTTGAAAAGAAGTTTTGAAGATAAAAGTTATTTTGAATAACTTGATAAGGTTTTTGAAATTTAAATACTTTGATTTAAATTTAAGTTTTGAAATTGAATTCTATGTTGAGAATTATGGTTTAAAAAGGTTATAAATTTGTTTATATGGGTTTCAAACCATTTTAAAAGTATTATTTTGGGAATTTGAATTTAACCCAAATTTTATACTTAAAGAGCTTTAACTCGTGCAAATGTAATCGGATTTTTTCGAAACGAAAACTATTGGTTTTCAAATAATAATAGCTTTCATATAAGGAAACAATTTCCAATTTTTCTTGAAAGATTTCAACTTTGAATTAAAACAGTTTTGAAAGCTGTAAATTAATCTTTGTGAAAAATGGTCGAATCTTGTTTTGAAATTTAAGAGAATTTTAAATGGTGTATCTTTTATATATAAAAGATATGAAATGGGAGTTGTTTTGAAAATTATGAATGAATCTCTGGAAATGGTTTTGAAAGCTATGAATTGAGTCTTTGATTTAATGATTTGATGAGTAATCCAATTTGAAAAGGAAATTGTTTTGAAAGCCATGAATGAATCTTTGTGAACTTTATGAAATGAATCTTTTTGTTTAAAGATTGGAAATGATAAATTGTTTAAACCATTTGAAAGAAAAAATTTGGGTTTTAAGTTGTGATTTAACCGAGATCCCATATATATTTTTAAATATTGCGCTCAATATTTGGTTTAGCCGGGAGAGGACCTTGTGTTATATAATCCATTCCGAATAATGATACGACGTTATGGATAGCATTTGAATACCGGTGGTGAAGACCGGATATTTCCGAAAACGAAAGGATAACTTGTCGTATGTCTCTACACCGGTCGTTCCCCGGTATAGAGATTTGTTCACCCTTTGTGATGGGAAGTCCGGACGTGATTAGAGATTATCCGGATTTGCAAGGGTTCTTTGGAAGTGCCTTCGGTTCTGTTCGAACCCGGAACAGACTTGCATGGATGTATGTATGACATTACACTATGAGATATAAAGCTGGTTTCTATCAAATACATTTCTGTTTGGCAGCGAAGATTTATTCTCTTAGCTTAACACCCTTCTCTGAGACGTACGAGCGTAGAGGTTATATAGTTGATGGTTACTACTGATACATTCCCGGTTTGGTAGTGTGGAATGCTGAGTGATGTTGTGTGTTGCTGATCATTTGTTGATCGAAGCAAGGCTTTTGTGAAAAGCGTAGCTTTGTGGACGAGACCTCGTCGGACCTCACTACCCGGAAATGGTCGAAACAGAAAGATGCGGCAAGGTTGCAGGGGCTGCTCCTTTAGGGTATGTCCATTCCTTCTGAAAAAGGGTGGTATCATGGTATGTAGCCCAGATATTTAACCTATGTGGTTACCGCAAATACATTACTTTATGGTTGTTGGTGTTGCGGATCCTCGGATAAAGGTCACAAACAACCGGTGATGGCATATCTTAGGTGTTACTCCCGGGAAGGGAGTAAACCGGCCTTGTGTTGGCAAAGAGCTGGGTAAGTTATTGGGGCGTCCCTCTAGAGGCGTTCCCATGTGGCAATAGGAATTTCGTTAGCCTGACCATTTGTTGTAAAATACAAAGAAATAATACGCGCCCTATACGGTTTTAATTATATAACCTGCCATGGAATGTGGCAGTAACCTGTTATTGAACATGGTAGCTATAGTAGGCATACAATAATGGTTGTATGCTGGCTAAGATTAACATTATATTTTTGAAATGTTTTCCACTATGCACTAATAATAATATCAAATGATTTTCGCATATCAAGCATTTTTGACTATCAAAAGGAGAAATCTCCTCCAATTCTGCGTTTACGTGGTGTGTGCGACGAGAGGCCTTATGGTAGTTTCATTTTCCAAAAAGTATTACGAATTTCAATTTTAAATTATTTTGTTATTTGTTTTAAAGATAAAACTGTTTTTGTTTGCTCACACCAGTCCCATGACTGACCTGGAGTTTATTATTCCCTTCCTAAACTCTAGGTGCCCACAATTTTTCACACGGGAAGTCTAGAGTTGGGTTTTTAAGATAATCAAATAGTAGGAGTAGATTCGATAGTATCCAGCCTTTAGATTCAGCAATAGCATTGGTTCAACATGACTGACCTTGCTTAAGTCATTGTGATGGGGTTTCTCGCTTTGCGGTTGGAAAGCATGTTGGTGGATCTAACTTTTGGAGTTTTCGAGCTTTAGCTATAGAGTTGCAGTTGCAGTTTGATGTTGGAGTTCTCTTATGGAGTTTCTCTATTGATGCTTATCTTTCTGCTGTTGTATTATTATCTCTGATATTGTTGGGATTCATATTGTAACAGATATTGTATCAACTATTGTATATCTATGATATTATCTTTTCTTCCACTGTGTTATTGTACTTAATGTGTTATAAGCTCCTGCACGAATCAGATTTCAACAGTTGAATCTACGACATTCGAGTATAAGTGAAGTACGGATGCCGATTTTCGAACGCTAAAATTTGGGTCGTGACATTTTGGTATCAGAGCTGAAGGTTGAAACTTTAGCTCAGAAGTATAACACACTAAGTAACTCATTAGAGATAGGGTTACAAATACCCTAGAATGAGTATATCCCTAAGATATCCATCTGCACGCCTCAGTAAATGCTCTTGCTATCTACTGATAGTGAGTATGAGTGAAAGAAGAGGACGAGATAGGGGACAGAGGAGTACCACTACAAATGGTCAATACCCTGAAACAACAAGGAACAACTTTTCGCCTCAATCTCCTTTGATTCAATCCCAATTCTTTGATTGCTTCGTGGTAGCCTAAGGGAGAAGTTTTAGTGTGGTGATGGCCTTGCGAATCATTTCTATTTCGTATTCTTGTCATCAAATTTCTATCAGCTTTTCGTTTTTTAACTTTAACGAAATTGAAATTTTTTTGGAATAAATTGGTAAATTAAATATGAAGTTCAATATGAAGATTTGTATTGATAAAAAGATTTCGATTAAAACCAAATTTGAGAATTCTGTTGTAATTTCTTATGGGATTCTAAGTCCGAATAGGGACAAGTTGGTGTATACTTTAGGATATTCCAACCTGGGTTGAGTATCCATTGTTTGTTCTGTTGGGACCAGATATATTCTACGAACGGTTAGCTATCCTTTGACCTAACCAATGCCCTGCATGTTTGTAAATCTGGTGATCCGAGTATCTTGTGTAGTAGTGAATGAGTTCGTTCTCATATTTGTTGATGATATTCTGATTTGGTAAGCCAAATGCAAATAGATATTTAGTTTGATCTGGAAAGATATTTCTCCATCTTTCATCTTTTCTGTGATTGTCTCCCTAGCAAATTTCGGGGATGAAATTTTCTTAAGGGTGGAATCTGCAACATTCCTGTTTTTAAATCGAATTTAAGTTGGTAATTAATTTAAATTTTTTTTGAAATCAAATTGTGAATTAAATTGGTATTTTCCAAATTAAATAGATATTTGTTTGTTTATCAATATAAATGTGAATTTAAAATATAATTTCTTATTGGAAATTCATAAAAAATATTTTGAATAATATATTAATTATAAATTTGATTGTGGATTAATTTTAAAAAAATATTTGAATAAATATATTTATGAATATATATAGATTGAAAGTTAAATTGAAAATAAAATTTTGATTTTGAAAATTTTAAAATGTGAATATTTATAAATAAATTGGATGTTGAAAATAAAGATTTGGAAATTTAATAATAAATATTTTGTAAAATTAATTGGATTTAATTCTAAAGGTTTAAAACATGTTTTACAAATTTAAATAAGATAAATAGAAAACTTGTTTCATAAATAAAATAAAGTAAAGGTTTAAAACATAATTTGTAAAAAAATTTAACATAAGGATACAAACATAAATTGATTTGTTTTTAACACTTGTAAATTTATAAAACATGGAACGGACATTTGTAAACATTAGGCATCTTGCAAATACAAGTGTTAATATAGATTACAAGTGGCATTTATCTCTTAATTAAAATTTATAAACATGCATGAAAAATAGAAAGTAAAAAATAAAAAAAGAAACCAAATGTAAAGCAAAGTAAAATATGAAAAACAAATTTCTCAAAACAGTTTGACAATCAAACACTTTCTCAAACCAGAAATTTACCAAGTTCAATAGTCTGTACATTATTTTTTGTCTTCAGCCAGAAAACAACCTGTAGCCGGAATCAAGCTTCCAACTTAATCAAGTTTTTACAGTAACAAGCTTTAGATTTTAAGCATCACCATCTCTATTTTCAATCTAAAGCATTCTCAGCAACTCAGAAAAATTAAAAATGGAAAAATGAGATCAAGTTTTCTAGCCTGGAATCCAAGGCAAAAACAAAGTAGGAAATCAAAGTCTTTAAGCCTGGAAGCTTTTCTAAAAATCAGATCAAAACAAAAGTAGCTTCAATCTGAAACACGGGTCAAGATCAAGAAATTGTAGTTTGAAATTAAAGCATCAAGTCTCAGATCCTTTCCCAGTTTTAAAGCCTGGAAACAAGAAACTCAAAAATTCTTATTCTCTGTATTCACTGTTCTGTCAAAACACAGGTGAGCAAACTTTCATTTTAAGACCTGGATCTATTATATAACTTGATCTTGTGATTAATTTCTAAAGTAAGATGGTGATATGAATGAAATATTGTCTGGATATATATATATATATGTATGTATGTATGTATGTATGTCGTGTGTGTGTGTGTGTGTGTATATATATATATGTATGTATGTGTAAAATTGCTTGCATGCCTGGTATATACATAGTTCTCTATTATATGTTAACAGGTTTGAAATAAAAATAGAATAAACTTAAATCCTTCTTTCCCTAGTTTCTTTTGGATCCGATATATAAATGAAATATGATAATATCAACCAGATTTAAATTCTAAAATTTGTTTCATGTAAAAATATTTACTAAACACTTTGATAAGTAAAAAATTTACAGTGAATATATATATATATATATATATATATATCGTAAGAAAATCAAAGATTATTATTTCAAGTTTTATTATGGGGACAGATTCACATTTGAAATTAATGATTTTTGGCGTTAAAATCTTGATTTTTAAGTTGAAGATGGACGAGATACTTCGAGTTGAACGAAATCGGTAGATTCGTTGATTTCCGTCGATCAGTGGAGGGATTAATGTCGAGATTGGGGCTGAAGGTTGCCGGCATATGGAGATTCATGGAAAAATGGAATTGTATTTTTCTGATCATCGCTGTCGACGATACGTAGGGAAGTAGGGTTAGGAATGGGTTTGTTTGTCTGGGTTTTTCGAAGCTAATTCGTCATTAATGGTGGATTAAAATCGATCACACCAAGGGGATTCGATGCGGCATATCGTGGCGTGGCTCTGGGTGGAGTGGCACAATCTCTGGTTAACTAGGTTGTCGTTGGCGAGGAAAATTTCTAGAGGAGTTGGGTTCCCGTACTCGATCGAATGGCTTGATTTTGGGTTTCGATAACATTAGCGATTCTAGGTGTTTTGGAGAGTAGTAGGTGACATCCGTGACCTTCGGAGGAGAAGCTTTGTGCTCGGGTTTGCTCATGTGATTCTCGAAGTTGGGCTTGAGGAAATTTTGTATAGACTCGAGTAGTTGCAAAGTATGTAACAGTTTAATATTTAAACCAGTAAATATTTTAAATTGTTAATTGGCTTTAAAAGTCTTAAATCAATTTATGGATTAATGATAATTTTATTTCAAAGATTAAAGCTTAAAAGTTTAAATGTTTTTAAAAGAATTAATCGTTTAATTTCTTAAGGTTTTGTTAACCAAGATGATTAATTTATGTATATGATTAATTAAAAATTAATAATTAAGTAATATAAGTGATTAAGGAATTTCTTAATATAAGTGATCAAAAGCTAATTACTTTGTGTAGTTTTATGAAAGGATAATTAATTAAGATTAATTAAATAATTAAAGGTAATTAATTACTTAAAGATAATTACTTAATTAGAAGTAATTAATGATTTAAGTTAATTAATCAAGTGTTAAAAGTAATTTATGATTTAAGCTAATTAATCAAGTGATTAAAAGGATAATTACTCAAAGTAATTAATTTGTGATTTATTAATATAAGTGATTAGGATAATCACTTATTGTAATAAATTAAGGATAATTATTTTAATGGTAATTAATTAAGGAATAACTAACTAATTAATTAAGGGATAATTAATTAATTAATTAAGGGAAATTAATTAAAGGATAATTAAATAATTAAAGGTTAATTATTTAATAATTAAAGGTTGATTAATTTAATTAATAAATGATTAAATGATAATTAATCAAATGATTTGTAATTAATTAATGTTAATTAACCATAATTGATGACTTATCTGATTTAAATCAATCAGATAATTAATTGAGCTTACTTATGGATGTTTGAATTCTATTGACTGTCGACTGTTTGATATTTCTGATATGTTATGCTTTGTGCTAAGAATTGTCTTGGTGTGATCATTGGTGATGTAATTTATTTATCTGTGATAAATTTATATTATTTATCTATGAATCAGTGAATGAAAATAAGCGTTATAGGAATATACCACTTATCGATGTTAATATGCTTGAATCTGTGATGATTAATGATGTTGCCCTATTATGTAAAATCCCTGGACTACACTATACACATACAAATATGGATTGTATGAGGAAATTAGTTAAGTCATAGTTTTTTGAAATGGTTTTAAAGTTGAATTTTGAATTCAAACAGTTTGGGTTAAATATGAAATTTTGAAAAGAAGTTTTGAAGATAAAAGTTATTTTGAATAACTTGATAAGGTTTTGAAATTTAAATAGTTTGATTTGAATTTAAATTCAAGTTTTGAAATTGAATTCTATGTTGAGAATTATGGTTTAAAAATGTTATAAAGGTTATAAATGTGTTTATATGGGTTTCAAACCATTTTAAAAGTATTATTTTGGGAATTTGAATTTAACCTAAATTTTGTACTTAAAGAGCTTTAACTCGTGCAAATGTAATCGGATTTTTTCGAAACGAAAACTATTGGTTTTCAAATAATATTAGCTTTCATATAAGGAATGAATTTCCAATTTGTCTTAAAAGATTTCAAGTTTGAATTAAAATAGTTTTGAAAGCCGTGAATTAATCTTTGTGAAAGATGGTCGAATCTTGTTTTGAAGTTTAAGAGAATTTTAAATGGTGTATCTTTTATATATAAAAGATTTGAAATGGGAGTTGTTTTCAAAATTATGAGTGAATCTCTGAAAATGGTTTTGAAGGCTATGAATTGAGTCTTTGATTTAATGATTTGATGAGTAATCCAATTTGAAAAGGAAATTGTTTTGAAAGCCGCGAATGAATCTTTGTGAACTTTGTGAAGTGAATCTTTTTGTTTAAAGATTGGAAATGGTAAATTGTTTAAACCATTTGAAAGAAAATTTTTGGGTTTTTAAGTTATGAATTAACTGAGATCCCAATATCCATATGTTTTTGAATACTGCGCTCGTTATTCGGTTTAGCCGGGAGAGGACCTTGTGTCATATAACCCATTCCAAATAATGATATGAGGTTACAGATAGCATTTGAAGACCGGTAGTGAAGACCGGATATTTTCGAAAACGAAAGGATAACTCCTCGTGTGTCTCTGCACCGGTTGATCCCCGGTATAGAGATTTGATCACGCTTTGTGATGGAAAGTTCGGACGTGATTAGGGATTATTCGGATTTGCAAGGGCTTCTTTGTAAGTACCTTCGGTTCTGTTTGAACCTGAAACAGACTTGTATGGATGTATGTCTGACATTGCACTTTGAGATGTAACGCCGGTTTCTATCAAATACATTTCTGTTTGGTGGCGGAGATTTACTCTCTTAGCTTAACACCCTTCTTTGAGACGTACGAGCTCAAAGGTTATGTAGTTGATGGTTACTAGTGATACATTCCTGATTTGGTAGTGTGGCATGCTGAGTGATGTTGTGTGTTGTTGATCATTTGTTGATCAAAGCAAGGCTTTTATGAAAAGTGTAACTTTGTGGACGAGACCTCGTCGGACCTCACTCACCGGAAATGATCGAAACAGGAAAGATGCGGCAAGGTTGCAAGGGTCGCGCCCGTAGGGTATGTCCATTCCTTTGGGAAAAGGGTGGTATCATGGTATGGGTCCCAGATATTTAACTTATGTGGTTACTGCAAATACATTGCTTTGTGGTTGTTGGTGTTGAGGATCCTCAGATAAAGGTCGCAAACGACCGAGGTTGGCATATCTTACGTGTTACTCTCGGGAAGGGAGTAAACCGGCCTTGTGTTGGTAGAGAGCTGGGTAAGTTCTCGGGGCATCCCTCCAGAGGCGTTCCCATGTGGCAATAGGAAGTTCCTTAGCCTGAACATTTGTTGGAAAATCCAAAGAAACAATACGCGCTGTACGGTTTTAGTTGTATAACCTGCCATGGAATGTGGCGGTAACGTGCTATTGAACATGGTAGCTATAGTAGGCATACAATAATGGTTGCATGCTGGCTAAGATTGTTATTATACTTTTGAAATGTTTTCCACTATGCACAATAATAATATCAAATGGTTTTCGCGTATCAAGCATTTTTTACTATCATAAGGAGAAATCTCCTCCAATTCTGCGTTTGCATGGTGTTTGCAGCGGGAGGCCTTATGGTAGTTTCATTTTCCAAAAAAGCATTACGGATTTCAATTTTAAATTCTTTTGTTGTTTGTTTTAAAGATAAAACTATTTTTGTTTGCTCACACCAGTCCCATGACTGACATGGAGTTTATTGTTCCCTTCCTAAACTCTGGGTGCCTACAATTTTCCATACGGGCAGTCTAGGGTTGGGTTTTTCAAATAATCAAATAGTAGGAGTAGATTCGATAGTATCCAGCCTTTGGATTAGCAGTAGCATTAGTTCAACATGACTAACCTTGCTTAAGTCATCATGATGGGGTTTCTTGCTTCGCGGTTGGAAAGCATGTTGGTAGATCTAGCTTTTGGAGTTTTTCGAGCTTTAGCTATGGAGTTGCAGTTTGATGTTGGAGTTCTCTTATAAGGTTTCTCTATTGATGCATATATTTCCGCTGTTGTATTATTATCTTCAATATTGTTGGGATTCATACTGTATCAGATATTGTATCATGTAATGACCTAGAATTTCTGTCATTTGAAATTCATATATTTAATTGATTTTTAATATTAACAAGTAAAATTTGTAAGTCGAATAAATTTTATTTCGAATATCTAGATTTAATTTGGTAATTTAATTAATAATTTAATGTTTGAAATTACAGAAATATTTGGAAATTGGGTTCAAAATGATTAAAATTGATTTGTAAAGTTGTATTAAATCATATTGGAGTTAGAATGATGTTATAGAACTTTTAAAATCGAATTAAAAGTTAAATTGTTGAAATTGAATATTTTTAATATTTAATTGACGAGTAAAAATAGTCATTTTTCAAACAGTCTCGGAATATGACGAAACCAGTTTCATCGGATCCGTAATGTTATATTATTGTAAGATTTCAAATTTCATGACAATCGGATTTACGGTTTGTCCGGGGCAAGCTAAAACGCACTGAAATCGGTTTGAGTGAATTTTGAATTTAAATAGTCTATTTGAAAACCTATCTTTGAAATATGATCGAATTGGCTTCCGATATATATTCCATTGCATTCGAAATGGGGGTAAAACATTATAAATGCCAGGCGGCACGCTTCGTTAGGAGTTCGGAAATTTTTTGGATGAATAGTGCGTTGCCATTTTTCTATAAAAGGACCATAAACATTCACAATTGCAAAGGAATTAGGGTTTCAGCCCTAGCCACCACCTCCAATTCTAATGGCCGGAAATTTATCTCATTCTTCCTTTGAATTCTTCAAATCCACCAATCAATTCGACAAACTCCCTTAATGAAAGTTGTAGACAACGACGAGAGCTAGATATTCAACGGTCAAGATCGTAAATGGAGCTTTGGATCGACGGCAGATCAAGTTTGAACGTGTGCGTTCTTTCACATTTTTCGAGAGCGTGGGGGGGCCGCGCTTGGCCAAATCACAGCCGAGAGTAGAGGGAAGCACGTGCTTTCGAATGGTGACCTCGGATCATCGTCAAAGCAATCGTGGTGGTCGCGTCATTTAGGGTTTTGAAGGCGGCTATGGGTTTGGTCGTGTGAATAAACTGGAGAGGAAGAGGAAAGACGCGTGCGGCCCGGATTATGGGCAAGAGATGTACGGCCGTGATTAAGGTTTAAAAAATAAAAAAATAAAATGTTAATTGTTTTGTAATTATAATTCGTATAAACTTCTAAATGCGATAACTTTTTGATACGAGGTCTGTTTCGAGTTGCATCGGGTTCGTATGGACGAACACTACATGATGGAGCTAGATTGGGATTGATTGGAGCTAGTGAAATTTTTGGATAAAATTAAACGTGCATTTAATTTTATTCGAAATAAAATGCTGAAACTGTTATTTAAAAACAAGGTGAGAACTTCTCACTCAATCGAAATTGTTTCGATTTAAATTTTAAATAATTAGATTTAAAATTGCTTGATTGTGTGATTGGATGATAAATTATTATCTATTGTATTGGAATAGACCCTATACGCCGTATATTAAGTGGACGTTATTTATTAAACACATATACCGCGATATTCCATCTTAAAGTGGAATTGGTATTGGTATTATATATGTACTTGGAGTTGATTTTCCCGCATTATATAGCGGATGAGACCCTATTGCGCCACATAATAGCGGATAATATTTAATATAAACTCATGTACCGCGATATTCCGTATTGAAACGAGATTGGTATTGTGCTAACATCTGTGGATGCAGGGAAACAGGTTGGAGGTATCCAACTGGATTCCTCAACAGTATTGATTTATTTACAGATATTTGCGATATATTCTGTTATCATATTGATATATGATGTTTGGATGCCATGGTTGATGTATTGGTGCTGTTGCAGCATTGGGCCTATTTTTGGAGTATTAAAAATGTTAAAGTAACGATTTCGAATTTAAAAAGATTTTCAAGTGATTTTTTGAAAGTATACGTTTTATTGAATTTTGAGATTGATTCATTTTAAATAAATAAACGTTATAATTTTTATGTTATAAAAATGATGATTTTTGTGAAATATAACCGAAATATGATTTTTGAAATAAGTAGTTGATTATTTTGTAAAATAATTTAAATGGGGATTTTCGAATTTTTATAATTTATATAAAAGATTTATAGAATTGATATTTATAAATTAAAATATTGGAATTTTAATACGGGTTTTTATAAGTGTTAGAATAAAGTATAAATGGATGAAATTTGTAGATTTATAAATTGTTAAATTATAAAATGGATAGATTTTGTAAAATAAAAATATTTTGTAAGTAATTAACTTATAAATTGGATTTTGGCATTTAAATGAGATATAAACAGAATTTGTTAATAAAGAAAGTTTTAAGTTGAAATTTTTATAAAATATATAAATGTGAATTTATAAACATTGTTTTATAAATTGAAAACCAATTGAATTTGATAAGTAAATATGAAATCTTATTAAAGGAGATATTTCCACGATTTTGGACAGTGGATAATCCTTTAAAATAAATATGTAGAAATATTGAATTTGGTAAACTATCTATATTCACGATTTTGGACGGTGAATAATATATTAAAGAAATGTTTTAGGAAGTAATCTCTTAAATAGAATTAAAGCGATCTGAAGTTGTTTTAAAATGTGTTAAGGATCGAAACCATAGATTTCAACATTCATTGTTGAAATAGACGTTTTCGAGTAATAAGGAAATGGTGGACTATAACACTGTTGTTATAGTAAATGATTTTTGAAAGGAAATGTTTTTTTATATAGTATTGGGATTTATATATCTATGTTAATTTCGAATCCCTATACTAGTGATTTTGGGTTATCGTAACGATGTTTTACCTAACATTCGTTTTGACTCAAATAAATGTGTTTAAGAGAATGTTTTCATTTAAAAGAATAAAATATATACTTACTCATGTTTTAAGTATATTGAATATTTTCTAAGTATTGAAAATAAATAGATTTGTGAATTACTTATTGTTAAATAAGTATGGAAATTTTTTCAAATATGAAGTGAAATGTTTTTAGATTATATCTTTTAAAGGTACACTGGAAGTGAATATTTGAAATTGATTTGAAAATCGTATATCAGGGGATATTTGGAAATTTTAATTCACCATGGAATTTATAAAGGAAACGGAAATTTGTTTCAAAATAAACATTGATTTATTTTTGAAGTGTGGAAATAAATTTATGGATTTGGAACGTAAATTTAAAGTAAATCGTTAAGGATTTATTTGATTGGTTTAAATGAACCATTTTGAAGGGAAAATGAATAAATATTTGGAAATGTTTTTGCGTAAGGAAAATGATTTGAAATTTGTTTTCAAAAGTTGTAAAGGTGAAAAATGATTTGAAATTTGTTTTCAAATGGTTGAAGTGTGGAAAAATATACATCTTGTAAAGATATTTTTGGAAATTAAATAATTTGGGAAATTATTTGGAATCTAGTGATGTTGTGCATACCTATTGATTTTAAATAACCGACTATCAATATTTACCTTTAAATGGGTATTTGTTCTGATTTGCTTAAATTTGAATGGTACACTTATTTTAAAATAAGTGCTCGTTATTCGGTTTAGCCAGGAGAAGACCTTTGGGTCATGGATCCCATTCTGAATGGTGATATGTCATAATGGATAACATTTGAAGACCGGGTATTTTCGAAAACGGAAGGATTACCGTCGAATGTCTGTGCATCGGCTGATCTTCGATATAGAGATTTTATCACCCTTTGTGATGGGAAGTCCTGTCGTGATTAGTGAATATCCAGATTGCAAGGGCTTCTTTTGGAAGTGCCTTCGGTTCCGTTCGATCCCGGAACAGACTTGTATGGATGTGTCTGACGTTACAATTTGAGATGTAAAGCTGGTTTCTTTCTAATATATTTCTGTTGGTGGCGGATAATTTATTCTCTTAGCATAACACCCTTCTCTTAGACGTACGAGCTCAGAGGTTATGTAGTTGATGGTTACTAGTGATACATTCCCAATTTAGTAATGTGGCATATGTAGTGCTGCTGAGCATTTGTTGATCAAAGCATAGCTTTTGTGAAAAGCGTAGATTTGTGGACGAGACTTCGTCGGACCTCACACCCCGAAAATGGTCAAAACAAGAAAAATGCAGCAAGGTTTTAGGGAGTAGCGCCCCTTAGGGTATGTCATTTCCTTCTGGATATAAGCGGTATCATGGTATGGAGCCCAGATACTTAACTTTGGTGGATGTCGCAAATATATATGACTTTGTGATTGATGTTGGTTGAGGATCCTCGGATAAAGGTTGTTTACAACCGGGGGATGGCATACTCGTGTCAGTTGTTACCTACTTTTGCAGAGGTAACCCGGTCTTGTGTTGGTAGAGATCTGGTTAGGTTCTCGGGGCGTCCTTCCAGAGGCGTTTCCATGTGGCAGTGGGAAGTTCCTTGGCCTCACCATTTGTTGGAAAATCCAAAGAAACAATACGAGCCCTGTACAGTTTTAGTTGTATAACCTGTCATGGAATGTGGCGGTAACCTGCTATTGAACATGGTAGCTATAGTAGGCACACGATAATGGTCGTATGTTGGCTAAGATATATGTCGTACTTTCGAAATATTTTCCTACACTTTGCATTTATAGTAATAATATTAAAGAAATTTGCATATCAAACATGTTTGACTATCGTAATGAGAAATCTCCTCCGATTCTGCGTTTGCATTGTGTGTGCGTGCGTGAGGCCTTATTGTAGTTTCATTTTCTAAAAGCATTGCGGATCTATTTTAAAATATTTTATTTGTTTGTTTTTAAAGATAAACTGTTTTAAGTTCTCACACCAGTCCCTTGATTGACTTGGAGTTTATTGTTACCTTCCTAAACACTGGGTGCCCACCAATTTCTACACGGGCAGTCTAGAGTCAGGTTATCAGGTCATTTTGGAATTCAGGAGATGCTGTGGAGCTCAAGAAGCAAGCTGGATGGCATAACGTATCAACTAGTATATAGTATTTCTTTTCCGCCGTTTTTTTTTTGTAAACTCTAATAATGTAATGTAATAACTGATGTAGTTCTTTGTTTTAAAGATTATTCATTGATATATTATATGTTGTTCCGCTACGATTGTGAGATTCTGATATTGTTTTCTGTTTCTTCTTTCTTTCTTCTTCTACCTCTTCTTCTTTAACCCTAACAATTCGGTTTCGGCATTCGATTGCTCGGCAGTTGATACACTGGACATGTTGATGTCGATTTTCGAAAGTCGAAAAATCGCGTCGTTACAATGTGGTACCACAGCATTTGGTTAAGCGACAACCTTGGCTCTGTTGGGTGTTACTCATTAGAGATAGAGTCAGCGGTACTCTAGAATGAGTGTGAGTGTAATAATAGATATGAGCGCTTATTTGTTAGTGAATATAAAAATTGTTTAATATTTTGTTGATTGGTTTGTTGAGTGGTATATGGACTCTGGTCAATACGAGTAATGAACGTTATTGATAGGAATCTCTAAACACTTGTACAGAACAAATTCGACACGATATCGTTTTAAAATAGGGTAAGTGAAATAATTTTACCTAAATTATTTCGTATATAAAAGAGAAAAAATTTCTATGAATTATTATTATATATGATTGCTTGGTTGCTAGAAAGTGATGATATTAAATTATTATCATTAATGTTGAAAAAGAAATTGAAATCGTAACTCCAAAGTTAAGAAATAAATTCACATATAAATAGAATTGGAGAATATATATTGCAAATGTGATTTATAATTTGAAGTAAAGTTTTAGAGGAATATTTGGAAATGTTTTGAAAGGGTTTGCAATTTGGAAAATATTAAATTAAATTCCTTTTTGAGTTTGAAAATGGTTTTCCAGGGTTTGGAAAAATGTTTTTGGAGGGATAAAAGCTCTAAACTCTTTTCGGTCGCTGGAAAATTACTTCGGTGATGACTACAGCAGCATCGGTGTTCATTTTCGGGTTTCCAAAAGAGGGATTGTTGCCAAGTTGTTTTAAACGGAAGTTGTTTGGAAAATTTGGGTTTGGGTTTTGAAATTCAAAGGATAATTTGAATTGGTTTCAAGAATGGTTTTGAAATGTTGGAAAGACTCTGGAATTTGATAAAAATAGCTATGGAATAAAACTTATTAAATTGAAAATTTGTCAAGTTGGATCAAATGAAGCTAAGTATTAAGATAAAATTAGTAAGTAACACTAATTGAAGAAATGGCAAATTTAATATAGAACTTCAAATGAATTGAATTCAATTTATGAATAAAGGGGTAAATTAAATTCATATGGAATTTGAAATCTAGTTTAAATATAAGTCGTTATAAATCGAAATAGTGAATTGAATTGTGTTTGGGAACGAACAAAGGAATAAAAACTTAAATTGAAAACTGAATATCGAAAACCAATTTGAATTGTGCGAGATGAAATGAGTTAGAACTTGTAATGAATTAGTAAAAGAAACTAATTTAAAATAGCAAGATGAATCAGTTGTGAATGAAAAGTAATTGATAAAATTCAATGTTCAGAAGGTAAATTGAATCCGAATAGAATTGAAATTATAAATTGAATTCAAATGAAATTGAAAATGTAAGCTTGAATGAAAATGGATATTATGGTTAGCAGGATATACAGGTGGATTAAAGGAATTTGGGATTTTGATTTCGAAGATAAAAATTGAATTGCTTGACAAAAGGTATGTATTTGAATTTCAGTATGAATTTTGATGATTTTCTTGTCCAGACACTTGGCTTTTTCTTTTCTTTTTGAAAACTGGGGGCCGTGGTGCCATTTTTGTAGTCGTACCGAGCTAGCCGCGCAAAGGAGACGCTGGTGAAATTTTTCGAAAATTTAAGGCGTTAGAATATTTTTGAGAAAATTGGAAACTTTTGGAAAAGATAACTAAGTATGATTTGGAAATTTAGTAAAGTTATTGTAAGAAGTTTAACTAAGGATTTTGGAAAAGTTAAAATGTTTAAATGAATTTGAAATTTAATTTGAATAAATGGTTTGGAAAAGTTAATGGATTCTGTAAGTTTTTCTTACTCGGTAATTTCGAGGACGAAATTCTTTTGAGGGGAAGTTTGTAACGAACCAGAATTTTTGTCATTTGAAATTCGTATATTTAATTGATTTTTAATATTAACAAGTAAAATTTGTAAGTCGAATAAATTTTATTTCGAATATCTGTATTTAATTTGATAATTTAATTGATAATTTAATGTCTGAAATTACAGAAATAATTGGAAATTGGGTTTAAAATGATTAAAATTGATTTGTAAAGTTGTATTAAATCATATTGGAGTTAGAATGATGTTATAGAACTTTTAAAATCGAATTAAAAGTTAAATTGTTGAAATTGAATATTTTTAATATTTAATTGATGAGTAAAAATAGTGATTTTTCAAACAGTCTCGGATTTCGACGATACCAGTTTCATCGGATCCGTAATGTTATATTATTGTAAGGTTTCAAATTTCATGTCAATGGGATTTACGGTTTGTCCGGGGCAAGCTAAAACGCACTGAAATCGGTTTGAGTGAATTTTGAATTTAAATAGTCGATTTGAAAACCTATCTTTGAAATATGATCGAATTGGCTCCCGATATATATTCCATGGTGTTCGGAATGGGGGTAAAACATTATAAACGTTAGGCGGCACGCTTCGTTTAGAGTTCGGAATTTTTTTGGATGAATAGTGCGTTGCCATTTTTCTATAAAAGGACCTTAAACATTCATAATTGCAAAGGATTTAGGGTTTCAGCCCTAGCCGCCACCTCCAATTCTAATGGCCGAAAATTTGTCTCATTCTTCCTCTGATTTCCTCAAATCCACCAATCAATTCGACAAACTTCCTAAATGAAAGTTGTAGACAACAACGAGAGCTAGATATTCAACGGTCAAGATCGTAAATGGTGCTTTGGATCGATGGCAAATCAAGTTTTAACGTGTGCGTTCTTTCACGTTTTTCGAGAGAATGGGGACCGAGCTTTGCCAAATCACGACCGAGAGTAGAGGGAAGCACGTGCTTTCGAATGGTGACCTCGGATCATCGTCGAAGCAATCGTGTTGGTGGCGTCATTTAGGGATTTGGAGGCGGCTATGGGTTCAGTCGCGTGAATAAACTAGAGAGGAAGAGGAAAGACGCGTGCGGCTTGGATTTATGGGCAGGAGATGGACGGAAGTGATTAAGGTTTAAAAAATAAAAAAAATAAAATGTTAATTGTTTTGTAATTATAATTCGTATAAACTTCTAAATGCGATAACTTTTGATACGAGGTCCATTTCACACGAAACGAATTGCATCGGGTTCGTATGGACGAACACTACGCGATGGAGCCGGGTTGGGATTGATTGGAGCTAGTGAAATTTTTGGGTAAAATTGAACGCGCGTTTAGTTTTATTCGAAATAAAACACTGAAACTGTTATTTGAAAACAAAGTGAGAACTTCTCACTCAATCAAAATTGTTTCGATTTAAATTTTAAATAGTTTGATTTAAAATTGCTTGATTGGATGATAAATTGTTATCCATTGTATTGAAATAGAACCTATACGCCGTATATTAAACGGATGTTATTTATTAAACACATATACCGCGATATTCCATCTTGAAGTGGAATTGGTATTACATATGTACTTGGAGTTGATTTTCACACATTATATAGCGGATGAGACCCTATTGCGCCGCATAATAGTGGATAATATTTTATATAAACCCATGTACCGCGATAGTCCGTATTGAAATGGAATTGGTATTGTGCTAACATCTGTGGATGTAGGGAAACAGGTTGGAGGGATCCAACTGGATTCCTCAACAGTATTGATTTATTTACAGATATTTGCGATATATTCTGTTATCATATTGATGTATGATGTTTGGATGCCATGGTTGATGTATTGGTGCTGTTGCAGCATTGGGCCTATTTTTGGAGTTTTAAAAATGTTAAAGTAACGATTTCGAATTTAAAAAGATTTTCAAGTGATTTTTTGGAAGTATACGTTTTATTGAATTTTGGGATTGATTCATTTTAAATAAATAAACGTTATAATTTTTATGTTATAAAAATTATGATTTTTGTGAAATATAACCGAAATGTGATTTTTGAAATAAGTGTTGATTATTTTGTAAAATAATTTAAATGGGGATTTTTGAATTTTATAAACGGTTTATATAAAAGATTTATAGAATTGATATTTATAAATTAAAATATTGGAATTTTAAAACAGGTTTTTATAAGTGTTAGAATGAAGTATAAATGGATGAAATTTATGGATTTATAAATTGTTAAATAATAAAATGAATAGACTTTGTAAAATAAAAGATTTGTAACTAATTAACTTATAAATTGGATTTTGGCATTTAAATGAGATATAAATAGAATTTGTTAATTAAGAAATTTTATAAGTTGAAATTTTTATAAAGTATATAAATGTGAATTTATAAACGTTTTTATAAATCCAAAACCAATTGAATTTGATAAGTAAATATGAAAGCTTATTAAAGGAGATATATCCACAATTTTGGACAGTGGATAATCCTTTAAAATAAATATGTAGAAGTATTGAATTTGGTAAACGATTTATATTCACGATTTTGGACAGTGAATAATATATTAAAGAAATGTTTTAGGAAGTGATCTCTTAAATAGAATTAAAGCGATCTAAAGTTGTTTTAAAACGTGTTAAGGATCGAAACCATAGATTTCAACATTCATTGTTGAAATAGACGTTTTCGAGAAATAAGAAAATGGTGGACTATAACCTTGTTGTTATAGTAATGATTTTCGAAAGGAAATGTTTTTTTACATAGTATTGGGATTTATATATCTATCTTAATTTTGAATCCCTACACTAGTGATTTTGGGTTGTAGTAACGATGTTTTACGTAACATTCGTTTTGACTCAAACAAATGTGTTTAAGAGAATGTTTTCCTTTAAAAGAATAAAATATATACTTAATCGTGTTTTAAGCATATTGAATATTTTCTAAGTATTGAAACTGAAAATTTTTGTGAATTCCTTATTGTTAAATAAGTATGGAAATGTTTTCAAATATGAAGTGAAATGTTTTGAGATTATATCTTTTAAAGATAAATTAGAAGTGAATATTTGAAATCGATTTGAAAATCGTATATCAGGGGATATTTGGAAATTTAAATTCACCATGGAATTTATAAAGGAAACGGAAATTTGTTTAAAAATAAACTTTGATTTATTTTTGAAGTGTGGAAATAAATTTACGGATTTGGAAAATTTAAAGTAAATCGTTAAGGATTTATTTGATTGGTTTAAATGAACCATTTTGAAGTGAAAATGAATAAATATTTGAAAACGTTTCCGCGTAAGAAAAATGATTTGAAATTTGTTTTCAAAAGTTGTAAAGGTGAAAAATGATTTGAAATTTGCTTTCAAATGGTTGAAGTGTGGAAAATTATATATCTTGTAAAGATATTTTTGGCAATTAAATAATTTGGGAAATTATTTGGAATCTAGTGATGTTGTGCATATCTATTGATAGTTAAACAACCGACTATCAAAATTTACCTTTAAATGGGTATTTGTTGTGATTTGCTTAAATTTGAATGGTACATTTATTTTAAAATAAGCTCTCGTTATTCGGTTTAGCCGGGAGAAGACCTTTGGATCATGAATCCCATTCCGAATAGTGATATGTCGTAATGGATAACATTTAAAGACCGGGTAATTTCAAAAACGGAAGGATTACCGTTGAATGTCTCTGTATCGGCTGATCTCCGATATAGAGATTTTATCACCCTTTGTGATGGGAAGTCCGGTCGTGATTAGTGAATATCCGGATTGCAAGGGCTTCTTTTGGAAGTGCTTTCGGTTCCATTCGATCCCGGAACGGACTTGTATGGATGTGTGTCTGACGTTACAATTTGAGATGTAAAGCTGGTTTCTTTCAAATATATTTCTGTTGGTGGCGGAGAATTTATTCTCTTAGCTTAGCACCCTTCTCTGAGACGTACGAGCTTAGAGGTTATGTAGTTGATGGTTACTAGTGATACATTCCCAATTTGGTAATGTGGCATACGAAGTGCTGCTGAGCATTTGTTGATCAAAGCATAGCTTTTATGAAAAGCATATCTTTGTGGACGAGACTTTGTCGAATCTCACACCCCGGAAATGGTCAAAACAGGAAAGATGCAGCAAGGTTTTAGGGAGTAGCGCCCCTTAGGGTATGTCATTTCCTTCTGTATATAAGTGGTATCATGGTATGAAGCCCAGATACTTAACTTTGGTGGATGTCGCAAATACATATGACTTTGTGATTGATGTTGGTTGAGGATCCTAGGATAAAGGTTGTTTACAACCGGGGGATGGCATACTCGTGTCAGTTGTTACCTACTTTTGCATAGGTAACACGACCTTGTGTTGGAAGAGATCCGGTTAGGTTCTCGGGGCGTCCTTCCAGAGGCGTTTCCATGTGGCAACGAGAAGTTCCTTAGCCTGACCATTTGTTGGAAAATCCAAAGAAATAATACGAGCCCTGTACAGTTTTAGTTGTATAACCTGCTATGGAATGTGGCGGTAACCTGCTATTGAACATGGTAGCTATAGTAGGCATACCATAATGGTCGTATGTTGGCTAAGATTTATATCATACTTTCAAAAAGTTTTCCTACACTTTGCACTTATAGTAATAATATCAAAGTAATTTGCGTATCAAGCATGTTTGACTATCATAAGGAGAAATCTCCTCCGTTTCTGCGTTTGCATTGTGTGCGTGCGGGAGGCCTTATGGTAGTTTCATTTTCTAAAAGCATTGCGGATCTATTTTAAAATATTTTCTTTGCCTTTTTAAAGATAAACTGTTTTAAGTTCTAACCCCAGTCCCATGACTGACATGGAGTTTAATTTTTCCTTCCTAAACTCTGGGTGCCCACCAATTTCTACACGGGCAGTCTAGAGTCAGGTTATCAGGTCATTCTGGAATTCAGGAGATGCTGTGGAGCTCAAGGAGCAAGCAGGATGGCATAGCGTATCAACTAATATATAGTATTTCTTTTCCGCTGTTTGTTGTTGTAAACTCTAATAATGTAATGTAATGTGACGTAATGTAATAATTGATATAGTTCTTTGTTTTAAAGATTATTCATTGATATATTATATGTTGTTCAGCTACAGTTGTGAGATTCTGATATTGTTTTCTGTTGCTTCTTTCTTTCTTCCTCTACCTCTTCTTCTTTAACCCTAACAATTCGGTTTTTGGGTATTCGATTGCTCGGTAGTTAATATAGTGGACGTATTGATGTCGATTTTCGAAAGTCGAAAAATCGTGCCATTACATATCAACTGTTTTATATCTATGATATTATCTTTTCTTCCGCTATTTTGTTGTACTTAATGTGTTATAAGCTTCCACACGAATCGGATTTCAACGGTTGAATCTGCGGCATTCGAGTACAAGTGAAGTACGGGTGTCGATTTTCGAACGCTGAAATTTGGGTTGTGATAGGTATAATGAAAATTATTTTGTATATGACATTTGTAAAATAAATCTTAACATGTGCGAACCATTTAGACTTTCATTTAAACATATGTTAATATATAAAACATAAAAACTTAATTAAATAAGGGTTAAAACATAATTTTTAAATTAAAATTTAAGTAAGGATTTAAACACAAATTATTTAGATTTTGACATTTGTAAAACAATAAGAAAAGGTATTAACAAGTGTATAAAAATTAAAAACATGCATATTACATGAATAGACAGGTGGCAAATAGGTTTGTTTTAAAATTAGAAAATATAAACATATGACTTAAAAAGAAACCAGGCTTTAGATATCTCATCTTCATTTGCTAAGAAATCAAACACAGAAAACAAAACAAACCTGAGAAAAGGATATCAAAACAAAATATAAACTGGGAAATGAAAATCTGTAACAATTCAAGCAAATCATCACGGTCTCAAAACAAAGATCATTTCAATTAATCAAGCAATCAAAAACAAAGATCTTATCATAACCAAGTTAATGATCAAACTCAGATCAAAGCAAACAATGACTTCAACCTGAAAATAGATTCCAGAAAGCAAGTTAAAAACCTGGAAGCTTTAAAACAAACCTGTAAATCAAACAGCAAAGGTAAAAGCTCAACTCAAACAAATCAAGTGGCAGCTCAAATTTAAAGTTTTCAGTTTCAAAAACACTTCAGTTTCAAGTTCCAACCTTTTTGTTTTGGGGACAGGTGAGCAAACTCTAAAGCCTATATATATATATTTTTCCTTTTTTGGTTTGCATGTGATTAAATTTGGATGTATGTTTGTGAAGTATGTGTGCATGGATGTAAACATACCTGTAAGTGTGTATATATATGGATGTGCATATATGTCTGTGTACAAACATTTATCTCTCTTCTATATTACAGGTTCAAAAGCAACTTGATTAACTTATATCTCTCTATCCAAGCAGTTTTAAGTTAGGATTATTAAAATAAAAATGCTTGTATAGATATAGTATTAATTTTAAAAATGATTACAGGTATTTATATTAAGTAATTACCTCGAAAACATATATTACAGAGTTAATAAATTATATGTTAAAAAGATTGATCATGTAAATTTCTAGTTTTGATTATCGTAACAGAATTGTGTTGTGAAATGATGAATTTAGACATTAATATCAAGATTTTTAAGATTGTAATAAGACAGGAATTTCGAGTTGGTACGAATCGGGTTTTTACCAATTCTCGAGTTGGGATGATTATTTAAACAATAATTAAATAGTTAAGGTTAGTTATTTAACAATTAAGGTTGATTGATTTATCAATTAAGGTTGATTTATTAATAATTAAAGGTTGTATAATTTATTATTAAAGATTAATTAATAAATGATTAAAGAATAATTAATTAAAATGCTTTGTGATCAATTAATGTTAATTAACTAGGATTAGTGATTAATCTGATTTAAATTAATTAGATGATTAATTGATCTTATTTATAGATGTTTGGAATGCATGGGATGCTTTGAATTGTTTGATATCCCTGATGTGTGCTATTTTGTGATATGAATTGTATGCTTGAGCTGTGATATGTGACTTATTTATTTATGATGAATTTATATTATTTATCTGTCAATCTGTGAATGAAGATAAGCATTATAGGATTATACCGCTTATCAATATTGCTGTGTTTGGATTGTGATGATTGATGATGTTGCACTATTGTGTAAAACCCCTAGACTACACTATACACACACAAATATGGATTTAACATGAAAATCGGTTAAGTCACGGATATTTGAATATTATTAAAAATGGTTTTAAAAGTTGTATTTTGAATATAAAAATGGTTAGAATTGGAATTGGGTATAATATGAAAAGCCTTTGAAAGAAGTTTTAGAAATAAAATTATTATACATAACTTGTTAAAGTTTTGAAATTAATTTGATTTGAATTCGAATTCAAGATTTGTACTTGAGTTCTGTAAATATATGTTTAGAAATTATAGTTATATAAGTTATATAATGTATTTATAGGGATTTTAAACCATTTTAAATGTATTATTTTGGGAATTTAAATTTAACCCAAGTTTTATACGTTAAAGGCTATAATTTGTGCATATTTGATTGGATTTTCCCAAAACGAAAAATCTTTATTTTCAAATGACAATGGCTTTCAAATAAAGGAAGGATTTCTAGTTTTTGTTAAAATGGGGTTTCAAATTTGAAATGGAATTGTTTTGAAAGATATAGATGAATCTTTGTAAAAGACCGGTGAACTTTATTTTCAAATTAAAGAGGATCTTAAAGGTGTATCTTTTGTATAAAAGATTTGAAACTGAAATAGTTTTGAAAAGCTATGAATTAATCTTTGTGAAAGATTGGTGAACATTGTAAAGTGAATCTTTTTGTTTAAAAGATTTGAAAATGGTAATTTGTTTAAACCATTTCAAGAAAGGTTTTGGGATTTAAGTTGTGACTTAACTAATATCCCATATATCCATATGCTTTTAAAATTAAGCGCTCATTACTCGATTTAGCCGGGAGAGGACTATGTGTCATATAACCCATTCCGTATAATGATACGACGTTATGGATTGCATTTGGAGAACGGTGGTGAAGACCGGGTATTTTCGAAAGCGAAAGGATTACCCGTCAAATGTCTTTGCACCGAATGGCCCCGATATAGAGATTTGATCACCCTTTGTGATGTGGAGTTCGGACGTGTTTAGGAATTATCCGAATTGCAAGAGCTTCCTTTGAAGTGCCTTCGGTTTCGTTCGAACTTGGAATGGACTTGTATGGATGTTTGTCTGACGTTACACTTTGAGATGTTGAGCTGTTTTCTATCAAATACATTTCTGTTTGGTGGTGGAGAATTTATTCTCTTAGCTTAACACCCTTCTCTGAGATGTACGAGCTCAAAGGTTATGTAGTTGATGGTTACTAGTGATACATTCCCAATTTTTTAATGTGGCGTACGAAGTGCTGTTGATCATGTGTTGATCGAAGCACAGATTTTGTGAAAAGCGTAGCTTTGTGGAACAAGACCTCATCAGGACCTCACAACTGGAATGGTCGAAATAGGAAGGATGCAGCAACGTTATTTGGGAGTAGCGCCCCCTGAGCGTGTGTCCATTTTCTTCTGGATAGAGGTGGTATCATGGTATGGAGCCCAGATACCTAACCTACGTGGTTGCTGCAAATCTTATTGCTTTGTGGTTGTTGGTGAATCCCGGGATAAAGGTTGGTTACGACCGGGGGACGGAATACTCGGGACAGTTAGTTACCTAGTTATAGAGGTAATCCGGCCTTGTGTTGGCAGAGATCCGGTTAGGTTCTCGAAGCATCCCTCCAGAGGTGTACCCATGTGGCCTAGGAAGTTCCTTTGCCTGACCATTTGTTGGAAATCCAATCATCAATGTGCATCTTGTACGGTTTTAGTTGTATAACCTGCCACCTCAGGTGGTATCTATAGTAGGCATAATATAATGGTACCTATGCTGGCAAAGAGTATTATTATACTTTCGAAATTGTTTTCTGCACTATGCACTAATAATAATATCAAATGGTTTTCGCGTATCAAGCATTTTTTACTGTTATAAGGAGAAATCTCCTCCAAGTGTGCGCTTACATTGTGTGTGCGGCAGGAGGCCTTATGGTAGTTTCATTTTCCAAAAATCATTGCGGATTTCAATTTTAAATGCTTTTGTTGTTTGTTTTTGTTCAAAACTATTTTCGTTTGCTCACACCAGTCCAATAACTGACCTGGAGTTTATTGTTTCCTTTCTAAACTCTGGGTGCCCATAATTTTCCCCGCGGGCAGCCTAGAGTTAGATTTTTAAATAATCGGCTAGTAGATATAGATTCAGTAGCGTTCAGCTTTCTGTTTGAATTTGGTTTGGAGCCTTTGGATTTTGGCAATCGCATTCAGACTGACCTTGCTTAATACAATGTGATGATGGTGGTTCGAGCTTTTGGAGCTTGGAGTTTTAGCATTGAAGACATTTTCTTTTCGCTGCTATTGCTTTCTTCTTCCGCTGTTATCTTGTATCTCTGATATTGATAATCATTTGTACCAATGTGTTGTATCATATATTGTATATCAATAATGATATTCATTTTCTTCCGTTGTGTTGTTGTACTTAATGTGTTATAAGCTCCGGCGCGAATCAAATTTCAACGTCCGAATCAGCGGCATTTGAATACGGGTAAGTATGGATGTCGATTTTCAAACGCTGAATTTTGGGTCGTGACAAATTCATCTACTCTTGACACTCCCACTGATGGGTGCTTTGCCTTTAATTATCCGAGGTATAATTCACTAGTGCCATATGATTCATAATCACATGATCGTACAATTACTTCATAGATACATGGCTTAGTCTATATACTTCTAAAATAATTATAAATAATTTCAGTCGGTATTTTCCAATTCATCATTTTTTTTATGAAAAAAAACACCACATTATAGTTTTATATTTCATAAAGAATATTTATAATATTCTCATTGAATTGAAACTATGTTTATTCTTCAGTTATCATTGAAGAACATATATTATTTCATAAATAATGTGCGGTACATTTTACGAAAACTATTTTTGTATCTTGATGTAGTAGTAAGTGCTACTTGCTATGATCCCACTATTTCCACCATTAGTACAATAGCATACCGAATATAGAGGTTCATCGTCCACTTAATATAAACTATTTATTTCATATATTGTATCTAGTTTATAGTGGGGAGTACTTTGATCAATTACCTTAAACCTAAAAATATAAATCTCATAGAAAAAAAATTTCTAAATGGAAATACAAAAATCATATTTCTTATTCCAATGTTAAGTATCAATTATTATTTTACATTTTTTGTTTCTGATGTTTCTTGATGAAGCAGAAGTGACCATTCACTCTCTTCACCAAAATACATCTTAAATCATCTTGCTCTTATACATTCATTTTCTTTTTAACGTGTCAAACCATTCAAAAAAAATCTTTACTATAATATCAAAATGAACGCTTTTCAAAAGTGTATTCAATCATCCTTAACATATAAGGACGTTAATTGTGTTGCAACGTAAACTAATCAAAAGTGATATTTCAGCAATCAAGTTCTTAGATCTTTCTGTAGTTTGGTTTAGTGTTACAGTTAACACAATATGATCTTCATTGTAATCAATCAAATTGATTACTCTAGCTTATAGTATTGTTTATTTGCTTATTCTAAATGAACTAATTTTTTTAAAGTATTACTATTATGAAATGTGATCATTCACTATATAACACTTATATGTGATAGTATGTGGATTAAATATATATAGTCTTGTATTGCTTTAGAGTTCGAAACACATAGTATGCAATACACGGTCTCAACTAATAAAATGCAAGCGAAAAAATCATAAACATGTCTACTAGTTATAAATTTAGTTGCTTGCATGGGTCTTGAAACATTAACATGAAGGAAGTATTTATCAGTAAGTAAATATTATATCTATATTTGTCAATCTTCAACTTAGTACATTCGTATATTTTAATTGATAGTCTTTTATATTAAAGGGAAAA
Organism: Allium cepa; assembly: GCA_030765085.1. NCBI lineage: Eukaryota > Viridiplantae > Streptophyta > Magnoliopsida > Asparagales > Amaryllidaceae > Allium > Allium cepa. The sequence continues at coordinate 104,327,891 of CM060940.1, forward strand.
CTTTATCAACATAGAATTGTATAAAATTATATAACATACATTCTTACAATATTAGAAAGGTTAAATGTTATCATTTCATTATTGTAATAAGGTTCCCATTAGTCTTTTATGTTTTGTCGAACTCTAAATGTGACAACCTGTACCTCAATAGGCTCACAGATCGTTGGTTTGATATGTTGCAAATAAATGAATGCATATCAGAGCACTATCGTTATAAACTCATAGTGGAATAGTAAAGTATAATAAAACATATAGTTACTGACCAAGGTTGACATCTTAGAAGTCAAGTGTCCTTTTCAGTGTTGAGCATGCATAAGAAAATCTATGCTTCCATTTTCGCCTTACACCAGTACCTGTCCCTCTCAAGCTCTCTTGTGGGTTGTGATGAGAAGGGGGTCAGAACAACGTTCTGGTGACTGATAAATTACATGCTTTACACATATCACTAGTTTACGCTAGTTGTCATCCATTACGCGTTATGTCTCTTATTTTATTTTTATTTTTACTTAGTCATCTTGACTTCGTGATCGCATAGAAATTCGCCACATTTACCCTAAGTAGACAATAACTACATACACATACATACATACATATATAAGTATCGTAGTCCCTCTTTAGATCAAGATACTATCTCCGTTAGTATCTATAACTCAACACCTCATCAGGATCCATCATCAACGTAGCATCACGACCTCATCGTTGTTCATACCAAGGAACTCTCATATTTCCTGACATCATGATTGTTAATCGTATTCTATCCATTTTCAAAGACTTCCATAAAGGGTTATCTAGCAAACAACTGTGGCGGTGCATGGCGTAACAAAACATACTCTAGTAGGAAGTGTAACTTTTTAGGTATAACCGTTATCTTTCCACTGACCACTGAGGGCTGATGACGTTCTCAACTTATGTGCAGCTCCTACTCCCTAAGATGGTACCAAACACACACAATGACATAGCATCGAGCCTTGCTCACCGTCCCATTTAGAACGCCCAATGAAATCAAGGAAATATCCATTTGTTACTTAGTACCCTCTAAAAGGTTGAAGCAGACTCTACTTGGGTTTTGACATTCCGACCATGGTGAATCTTTCTACTTCGGTTTCCCTCACCTATACGCAAACATACATAACTCAATCGGTCCTTTGGTTGGATATGTATCACAACAGTATATTGTATATGATATTGTTAGTAGCCTATTGCGGTGGGTAGACCGTTGTTTTGTAGCACACTAACCTCGCATTCCAACCCATTTTAATGACTTTCAGTCTTATATATCTAAGTTGTGAGCTAAAGTGAATAATTCACACCTGTCATTAATACATACTTGTGGCAACGTGTGTGTGTGTGTGTGTGTGTGTGCATAGACTCACACACATTCATACTGGTTCAATTATTACGCCTCTATTGTTCAACTATTAATAATATTCTTTTACTTCTTTTCATGTATTTACTTCTTATTCTATTAATGTCAATTAAATGTCATTTACCTCTTTTATTTAAAGATCTAAATATCTTTTCCTACTTACTTTTTCATGCCTTATTGGATTTTATTTCCATTCCCGTTTAACCTTTACTACTCTCCTTTGTTTGGTGGACTTTCCATACACTTTCTATTTAAATTACTACTTGCCTACCTTTTATTTCTATATTTTCTGATTTCTATATTGCCTTGTTTGCATCTATATTAATTCTTTGCTTAAACCGTTATTATAACCGCATTTACAATTCTTTAGTTAATTCTTTTGATTTTTTGCATTTTAATGCATTGGAATTACATCTTTCTTAAAAGAAAAGGTTAAAACTGCAAATTTCTACGTCTTAACAAAAAGAAGAATTTGTGTTACTTTTGGAATTATAAGGAATTATCTTTTTCATATTTATTGAAATAGATAGTACAAAATATGGTAAATATTCCTTTTTTATACATCTCTTTCTTTTAGACGTCTTCCTTGTTATTTCAAATGACACACTTTTATTTATGAATCTGAACTTGATAATATATAAAAATTTATATTGCAACACTCTACATTCCATTAAATTAAAATACTACTTAAACCCCCATAATTTTTTATGACACCTCTAATTTACATTTTTCTTACATAAGTTATTTAAATCTACAAATTTGGAATTACCACATATTTTATCAATTTCAAGGATTGCTACTACCCATTACTTTCCAGATTCTCCTATATACAATATCAAAATTAAATTATCAATGACAAAATATGTAGGTAGGATTTATATAATTCAGTACATGTATACAATTTGTAACAACTCACCTTTTTGACTCCTAGAAGTCAACACAAATACATTCGCGGTATTTATATGTCGAACATTCAAGTGGCAGAAAAACAGATTATTGGGGTAAAAGAAAGAAAGGCAGAATAAAATCTCACAAATGTGATGAGTAACATATAATATACCAATAGTCTTTACAAAAAAACCGAACTTTAATACACATACATCAATCAGAGTAGTTAACCTATCATCAGCCCTCGTCTCTTGAAGCTCCAAGTGTCTACCTAAATCCGGAAAATATGCTCGAGCTAACCCAAGCATTATGAGAAAAATAATGCTTGGATCAGTCTAGTAAAATCAGCACGAGAAACACAATCTAATAGATTCTTATATCATATAAAATCTTTCAAAATAAAAGGTATCACGTAAGACCATGCCGCAAATGAACACAGACGGGTTTTTATCTTATGATAACCAAACCATTTTATAGGAAATTAGGTGATACTATAATAACGTCTAGGGTTTAAAATAAATTATGAATATAGTTGGAATGCTTGCATCTCACGTTCCAGCATAGTTTGGCACAAGTAAGACGGTACGATGCTTACTAGAGAATGGATTCCAAACAATGACAAGGCTATTGGGTTACTGCCTGCCACAATGGACCTCTAGAAAAATATACCGAGGTCGAACCTCTTCACCCTTGCGAATCAGGAATGGCCTACCCCTTACTGAATAGCACCAAATTTTTCATCACCTCGGTTGTTTTTCAACCTTTTCCCGAGAGCTCTCATGCACAAGCAAATCCATAATACATACATACATATATGTAGAAGGGTAACGACAATACCCTAACGGGTGTGACCTACATAGCCCTGGAGCATATCCCTTGTTTTAGTCATTCCTGGTTGATAAGGCTTGAGGCTATGTTTTACTTTTATATAGAAATCCCACTTGGTGTGCCAACACATCACTTCAGGCAGCAATGAAGTGCCAGCATTCGTCCATACAAGTTGTTCGAGATATGAACAAACCAAAGGCCTCGCTCCTACTACATCCATTTTGGAATCACCCTCAGGATTAGTAATAAGTAGCCTTTGCACATCAAAGAGCTCCATCTTCACTTCAATCATCTTCAAGATGCTTCCAAATCAAATATTTGAGTTGGTTCGAAGTATTTTGTGGATAATTCATACTTATCCAATCTCGGTCACTTCAAAAGAACATTTGATAGTTTTTGATAAACTCAACTCTAGTTATTTTGGAAACAAATAGATAATAAACGGAGATCACCTCCTAAACATTTAAGTGCACAGATTTCCTTACCATTTGTCCTAGAAGAACACAACGAGTTTATATGTACAATAGTATCAACAAAGATGATCTACCATATAATTCTCGTGTTTCCTCTAGATATTTCCAAAGTTAAAAAGTAGCCAAGATTTGATAGTCAATTCTTTAACAATCAAATAAACAAACAATCAAACATCGATTTAGTTTCATATGGGATCCACTAAGCCTTTATTAATTAATCATTTATTAGTTAAATCTGTTTAAAATTATTTGAGTCAAAATACATTTACAAAAGATATTTTCACAAACCGTTTAAACTCTTTTCAATACTGGGATAAACATTCGTATACTTTTCTCATCGGCATAAGTATATTATAGACATTATACTTTTAATTCTTAGAAAATATTTCCAAATACTTATCTCAAATGTATAAGCATATTTACACAACTTGAGGAAGATTTCATAATTTCCAAATTTATATTTAAACGGGCCGAAACAATATCATTTAAAACACTAGTTACTATAAACCAAACACTATCCTTCGGTATTAAGCATGAAAAGAATGTCTTCATACCACCATAATTAAGAAGGATTAATTATCAAACAAATCTCATTCCTCCATAAAAATTCCCTTTCCATAAGCCCATTTCATATTTACAAATACTTTTATAAATTGCCAAATTAATTTACAATTTTTTTTATAAATCTAAAAAATGATTTATAAAACCTCTTTATATTTATGAAACTCTTTTGTAAATCTTCCTTCACAGCTTCCTTACAAAAATCCTTTATAAAATATCATTTACCAAATATCATTTGAAAATATCTTTTAAATAAATCCTTTTATTAAGTAAAAATCTCTTTTATAAACAAATTACTATTTATAAATACCTTTAATTAATTAATTAATTACCTTTTAAACATCGTAATTAAATAATTAATTAACATTAAAACCACATTAATAAATAATTAATTAACTTACTTTAAAACATCATTTACAAACACTTAACCTCAAATTGTTAGAAATTTTCAGTTATTTTAAATCCATAACATTACAAAACCGAAAAGAGCTTAGCGACCACAATGGTACTAAATCAAGTAACCATTTTAATTTAATTTGACTTTCCAAGTCACATAACTGGTATTTACATGAGCACGCACATATGTAAATGAAATCAATAATTAATCATCAATAATTAACTCATCACTTTTCCTAGTATTATTTACCTGGCATTTAATAAATGTCCAAATTAATATAATAGCAGAACATGGATTTATTTTGCTAAACAGATGTCATCCATACTTTATTCTGTTTAATTATAGCAGAACGGGGATTTCTTCTGCTAAACAGATGTCCAAAATAATTTTTTTTAATTAAATTTAATAAAATAGTGTTAAGTAGACAATGAAGTATCATCCATATACTTAATTTATCATAGCCCGTTTATCGAAATTAACTCTTTTATATTTATCACATTTTCGACAATTCGACTTCTTTAACCATCATCTAGAAACAAGTTCTAGATCACATAGATAAAAAAAATTACTCATCGGATTTTAGTGCTAAATACAAGACAACTCACTTTCAATCAACTGTGTCAATATTTTAATATAACTTATTCATATTTATTTGGCTACTTAATGGCATAAACAAAAAGAATCCCTTGTATTTAAACCATTCTTTGAAAAAGAAAGTTGCTTTTCAAACAAACCAAATCCTTGGAAATAAAATATTGAAAATAAGACCTTTATTTAATAATTATTAAATCTTAATTAAATCCTAATTAAATCTTAACTTAATTAATAATTAACATTACCGGATTAATAATTAATTGATAATTAACCTTAATTAATTAACAGTTAATTAATAATTAAACCTTAATTAAATACTAATTAATTAAATAATTAACCTTTACTTGATTAATAATTAATTAAACTTTACTTAGTTAACTAATTATAATTATTTTACTTAATTAATAATTAAGTACAAATTACCTTTAATTAATGATTAAGTACTAATTATCTGTACTTAATTAATTAAACAATCATTAATTCCTTCCTTAATTAATGAATTAAATAATAATTATACCTTTCTAATACTTGTATAGTTTTTAACATCTTAAAAATTATCTAATGTGAAAACAATTTTAAATTTACATAAAGTCACTGATTTATGAACTGCATCCATAACGACTATTGCTATGGATACCATAACCTAAAAACTTGATTTTCCAAAGCAAAGCAACTTTAAAATCCTTTTCTTCCCTATTTGAAATACTTTATAAACTTTGTATGAAGTTATTGAAAAGCAAAAATAAAGTTTAAAACTTTATAAAACTTTCCTAGGAATTACATAAGTAAAAAAGTTTAAACCAAGGGATTCTCTATATCATGCATTACAAGTCCAAACGCTAACTTTTCTTTTAGCATTCCACAACCATACATAAGAGCACAACATACATAAAAATGTAAACATATTCATATTGCAAAGTAAAGATTTTACTTTTGAACCATCACTTAACATCCCATTACACATTCAAGTTCACACAAAACACTTTATATGAACACATATATGTAAATATAAGCAGTATCACTTCCAAAACCAAACATTAACACAAATTGTTATCAACACTATAAAGTTGTAAACTTTAACTTTTAAAGGTGAGGTTTACTCATCAAATCAAAGAATTTCAAACTAAATCTATAACAATTTAGCACCAACACTGGATCTTGGATTTTCTTGGTAAAAATTGTATTTTTAAGGACCTAAAGAGGCTTAGAGGTTCTGCCTTAATGGGGAATGGCTCATCCTAGGGTAACGAAGGGACTTCTTGGTCTTGCTCTGCAAAGGAGAAGGTGTAGGAAGTGAAAAGAAGTATTTTTTACTAGGTTTTATGAATTTAAAAATGGAAAAAGAAGAATTTTTATTTAGAAAATTCATAAGGAGGGCAACAAAGTTTTTGAGAGAGCTTTGGAAAGAAGAAGAAAAGTTTTTGAAATGAAGAATGAAATGAAAAATGAGAATGGAAAAAATAAAAGAAATTGCTTTTATGTAAAATGAAATAAGTGAATTACCGAAATACCCTTAGGTCCATACCCTTCACCACCTTTTTACCACATCACCATCTCCTCCTCTTCCTTCATGTAAACGCAACAAGCATCCTCCACTCACATGTCCATAATTTGCAGATCCATCAATGTATTAGACATTTGATAATATGTTGGATACTAGGATGACCTTGTACTTTTTTTAATCTTTATACTTAAGGAATCCTTTTAATTTCAATTCAAACTTCCTTTTAACTCAAGTAAATCATTTTTAACCTTAACCATTTTATATTATTTAATATAAGTTTGTGTATGTTTTTATTCTTGTGTATACAACGTTTTCCAAAAACTATTTTGGCGATGAAATGTTGAAAATCCGAAAAACGATTTTTGGTCGTATTTTCGATTTACTTCGAACTAATTATTTTTGTAAAAAAAATTTGAAAACAATTTTACTAGCACTAATTATTATTTAAAAGAGGTATTTTTTTGAGTTATAAAATCCATTAATTAATTATTTAAACATAAATTAAATATTCATAAATCATGAGATAAAGTTATGGGTCATTACATTTTCCTACCTTAAAAGAATTTTTAGCTTGAAATTTCATCTCAAACAAACAAAGAAGGAAACTGATTATCACAAAAACTTAACCAATTTATTTCCATAACTATTTATGGAAAAATTTCAATAATCACCACTTGAGTTTTAAAACTTGAATAATACCCCACTACATCGTAGGAGTATATATAACTATATGATTCAAACCTTCTTTTTTTAATTTTGAGTTTATTTCCCTTAGGTAAACTCAAAATCCAAATACCCGGTTTTATTTCAAACCCCTTTTTGGAATGATACTATATATTTTAACCATAGAAATATATATATATATATATATATATATATATATATATATAGGTCATATATATATGGTGTGCATATATATAGCCCAAGTTAAGGAAATGGGTACTACCATATGGTATCATATATTCTCTGACCCAAAGGGTAATACTTAAGAGAAGTGTTTACCATCCAAACGCATCTCTTTTCCATTTTAAGTTATTTCCGAACGACTCGAACTAGTTAATATAAAAATACTTCTTCTATTTCAAAATTCCTCTTTTGAAACAATTCTTTAAATTTTTACAAACAAACGTTTTAACTAAATATCTATTACCAAATTGCTTTGTATTCATTCAGATTTGAACTTGTTTCGATCGTAAATGATAAAGAGAATAATTTACTAAGTGCACTACAACATTTGCCTAGGTAAACATCTAACCATTACTTAAAAGATTATTCAGATCATCATAGAACAAATTGAGACCCATTCCCCGAATCAACTAAAGAAAATGCATCTACACAAAATTTTCATCCCTAAACTTTTTTATACCTAAACAAAAATAGTATTACTATCATTAATTCCCTTAAAATCTTGAAAAGCATTTTACAAAAGCATCAGGATTAAGTCCTCAAATTCATTACTTAAATACTTTTTCTTTATAAACCATATTCTTACAAATCAATTTTATAAAATCAACTTCTACTATAAAATCATTTCTCAAATATTTATTCTAAAATATTCTAAGTTATAATAAACATCTTTTATTAAGATCAAATTTTAACCCAACATTAACATCGAACGCCTTATAGTCAATCTATGAAACTTAATTCTTAAGGTGTTAATTTCAATGTCTCCCAATTTTCTATCTACCCAACCCAGGTTTTAAAAAAGGAAATTGCTGATAAATCAACAAACACTAGACATCGCTTTAAACTGGACGAGCCTGACTAATCAAACCCTAAATGATAAAAAATGAATATTATCATTTCCCAACAAATAAACACATCAAAAATAAGTATATTAATTTTATGAAAATCATTCTTTTGTATATGTAATATACTCTTAGGTAAAATTTACTTCATTTACCCTTTAAAATAATACTGTGTCAATTATCCTTATGTAAGTGTTTAGAGATCTCTATCAATAACGTTAGCTACTCGTATTGGCCAAATCCATAAACGAATCAACAGATCAATCAACATAATATAAAACATTTTTATAACACTAGCAAATATGTGCTCCGAGAGAAATGCGGATTACGGATCTTAATGCTGGAATTACACTAGAGAGGGGGTAAATAGTGTTTTATGGATTTTCTAAATCTATTTGAAACTTATGTAATTTAATTACCAACAAATGCAATTCACAAACACAAATATAATCACAGAATTAGAGACAGACGCAAGTACTAAATAAAAACAGTAAAGAAAATAACACACCAGGATTTTATACTGGTTCGAAGTTACCCTACATCCAGTCCCGTACAATCATACAGATTTCTTATCAAAATAATCTCCCAGATTACACCCTTGGTTTCAAGGCTACGAGGTACACCCTCCTATATTCGAGTCCAGGGAAAACTCTCTTGATGTAACTAGGCTACAAGATCACCTGATTGATTTCCAGGGCTATAATCACCCCAATTGATTTCAAGACTCAACCGCACCTTTTACTCAATAGTTTGATTTACAAAAGATTCTATAACTCTGAATAGCACTGAGATCTTATGAAGGGAGTGGCAGAGAATTAAACAAGAGATAATTAAGTTTGATTCACTTGGTACTTCGGCAGAGTATAGTTTAGGATTCTTTTGAATAAATATGGAAGATGAAGAGGAGAGAAAATAAATGAAATCTGATAAAAAAATGTTAGAACTTACTGGTATTTATAGTAGAGCAACAACCATATCTATTCATTAAAGGATACGACGAATAGACACTTCTTTTTCATAAGTTTGAAATTTCTAAACTTTGTAAATATATTTGTAGTTTAAATATATAAAAGAGTTTAGAAAGTAATTTTTAATATATATAATCTTAATCTATAAAGTGATTCAAAATCTGAGTATATAAATATTTTAAAGCTAAATATTTAAAACAAGAGATGTTTAAAAACAAGAACAATTTTGAAACCAAAGTATTATAAATGATAAAAATAGTTTGAGGCTAAAATATTTAAAACCAAGAGAGATGTCTTTTTGAAAAGAAAGTTATGAAAACATTTTTTAAAAACAAGAGATATATTTTTGGAAAGCATTTTTATAAAATTAGTGGATATCAAAATAGGACCACTATATGGTCCACTAGATATTGTCGTGTATTCCATCCCTTTAACAGGCTCGAAGTGGATTCCATTCCACGAATAAATTTCGAACAAAGATGTAAGTGCTTTTAAGATGTTCTAACATAATTCTAGGCTCAGTACTTATCTTGTACTATTGAAATTTGAACGCTTGATATCTTGATACTCATGAGTCTTCATTCTTGATATCTTCAGTCTTGAATCTCTATACTGCACAGTCTTCATTCTTCGTACCTACATGTTTATATCCTTGCATAAACATATATATATATATATATATATATATATCTAAACTATAATGTTAGTATTTATATTTTATAACAAGTCCTAAGGTTGTTGTCGTCAAAACCATCATCTCGAGGACTAACAATCTCCCCTTTTTTGATGACGACAACCTATGTTTAAAAAATAGACTTCTCCTTCACAATAACTCCCCCTAAAACTAATAACCCCGCTTAATCTAAGCCTAACTGCTCTAACTACTTTATTTTATATTCCCCCCCTTTGTCATCAACAAAAACTTATCCTAAACTAATATAACTCCTCCTTAAACTAATACTAAAACAAAGTATAGTAAATGGAATGTGAAAGACATTAATATAATTATATTATAATTATTCAATACATAAATATATATAAGTATATCTCAGACAATCCAATCAACACACACATCAAATCCAATCATGTTAAATAAGTCAAACACATCAATCAAGTCAATCAAGTCAAAGAAGTCAATCAAGTCAATCAGAATATACCAAACAAATCAAAAATTAATAATCCTATACTATAAGACAATAATACAAACTCCTCCTAAATAAGATGCACTTGTTATGTGTACATGTATGAAATATGTAGTTTGTAATGTGGTATGAAATGTATGTGTAACAACCCGTTGTTTTCCACTATTCAAATCGACAATAGTCCACACATGTCGGATTTGAATAGTACAAAATAATATATTGTAATAAAATTTCGGAGCAAATAAAAATCAAATCATAGAATCACAGACACGGAACATCAGAATATCTCGCAGCGGAAAACAAATTACTATAGTAGTTCATGAAGCTACTATCACAAAGTCTCAAAACCAAATACAAAATACATAATATCTGTCTGAAAGTAATACGACATCAAATCCCAAATACAAAAAAGTCCACTAATGCAAAGCTGACAACAGAACAATAGAACTGAAATATAGATAACTAGATAGGCTGATAAATCTCCAGCGATTCCAGACCTCCAGAGAGTGGAAATCCAAATCTGTGAATAAACTCAAGCTGACCCGAGCGTAAATAAAACACAAACACTCGAGTCAGGACATATATACTTATCCAATGTATACCAACTCAAGTGAACTGTAGTAAAGGTACAAATAACTTAGAAGATGCTTGGGACCATCCATCTTCTAAAGATCCGTTAAACTATTCACTATATAGTATATTGCGCTATTATAATAATGTCTAACAGTAAAATAAACATACTTTTAAATAGCGTTAATGAGTGACCCAATATTCCCCTTAACACAAATAATGCCAATAGTCTATACAGCACCTGCATATCTCCTGATCAGGAGACTACGAGAAGATGCTGCATAGGTACGACACAAATAGAAACTCTTAGTAAAGGCTCGATATGATAGGTGACACGACACACAAGGCAATGGCAGGGTAGATATACCAATTACGACACTCGGGCTGGTGGTAACGCAACAGCCACATACGCCCACCATGGAACACATTCCCGAAATCGGAGGGTGGCCACCAAACAATCACAAGTAATAGAATAGCGTCGAAGAAATGCGTCCGCTACGAGGTGCGATCTCAACTGGCCCGAGACCGCTCCTGTTTTAGCCACCTTATGCCAACTCACAGGAGCTGGGTCCACGTAACATACCACAGGAACGTCGCCACCATTCTACTACATTCTGGAATCTCCACCGCGTACACAGTTGTCAAAGTGGTTTTCGGTATGGACCGAGAGTATGCCATATATCCGATCCCAGTCTCTTTGCCAACCAATCGTTATTATAACCCGTGGTTATAACTTTAAAAATAATATTTTATACTTCAAAATAAAATACCATTTCAAATTTAAATCTTTATCAAATAAAAATTATATCGTTTCCAAATCATTTCAATATCAAAAAAATTAATCTTTCAAAATTCCTTTTCAAATCATTATTTGAATTCAAATCCAAATATCCAATTTAAGTATCTTTTAAAACCTAAAGATAACATTCATTTATTAAAATTCGAATCCCCTTTTTAAATGGTTCATTTCCAATTTAGTTTATTCATTTAAATCATTTTAAAAGTGGATTTATTATTCTTTCAATTCAAGTAAATTCAAATTTCAAAGTTTCAAATCATTATGAGCTCATTTACTAAGTCAAAAATCATATTTATTAAAATTTCAGTCTTTCACAGCATTTAGAAAAAGCTGTTATAAGTTATACTTGAAAACATTTTAATTCAGCGAAGACAGCACTTAAAAACTGCTGTTAAAACTCTGTTTTAGTTAAAGTTTAGTCTAAAACAACAGAGACAGCATTTCCAGAAATGCTGCGGCAGCTCAGATTTCAAAACAAGGTTTTAAATTGATTTCAACAAAGACTGCAGACCGCAACAGCATTTTTATAGAAATGCTACAGTAGACCTGAGTTCAAGTTTAGCCTATAAGTTCAACTACAGCAACTACAGCATTTCAGAAATGCTGTAATAGCTCTTTTTACACAGTTTTAGTTCAATTCAGCAACCATAGCATTTCTGAAAGCTATTAAAAGTGATTTCCAGATTTTTAATGTATTTCCAGCAAATAATAAACTTCATTTTAAACCTTTTAAACATTTTAAAAATCATAATTTAACATTGAAAATGTTCATTAACATATCATTAACGTATTGTTTTTATCAAAATAAATTCCTTATAATTAAATCAATTTCAACAAATTCCTTTAATAAATTCAAGTTTAAAAATTCCAATTCTTCACATTTTTAAATAAACAACTTAACACTTAAATTTTCTCATTTTTTTCAAATAAATTTAATTTCCGATTTTATTTATATAACTTAATTTATTTTACTAAAATTCTAATTTTCCACTTAAGTTATATCTCAAAAATTTAATGCAACTATTCATTTTCTCACATTTTAACTTACAAAAAATTCCAAAATTTCGATATTTAATATTTTTAAAATCCAATTTATTAATATATATACACTTTTAAAATTACTTAAAAATTTCCAAAAATTTATAAAAATAACCACGGGCCTGTATATAGTTTTCTAACCTAGGTCAAGTGATACAGATATATATCATTTCAATCCGTAGTTTGCAAATAAAAATCCAGGTTCTATCATTTCAAATCCGCAGTCCCAAGTCAAAATAAATAATTTAAAAACCATTCAGGCCTACTATTTCAGCCCATAACGATTTTTCCTTATTCTAAAGGCCGTTCGGGTATGTATCATTTCAACCCATAGCGATTTCTAATCTACAGGGAACTTGCAGTGTGATATACAGATATAAATGAAAAGTAACAACATATAAATAATTAACAATTAATATGACATGAATTTTTAACTGATTAACATCGTATAAAATTAACCACAGGCAGTTTATAACATAATATAAATTTTTCTACACATTCAGTTGTTGTTGTTTCACGACTGCATAAGTATGAACGTCGTGTGAGTATTACTCACTTCTAATTGCTGAAGATTTCAAAACCAAAAGCACAATAGAAAACCAAGCACGATGACACAACAATGATTTGAGTGGAGAGCGAATCCAAGCTACAACTCTTGTGTACAACCCAAAACAAACAAACAAAACAACACAATTCAATACAACTTTATAATGCAATAACTTTGAAATAAAAGAGAAATAAATTGCCAAACTTTTTGCCCTGCTTCCTCAAACCTTTGTCACGGCCTAGGGTACAGTTTGGTTCAGATTTGGTCAAGTTTTGGCTCAGGTTTGGGCTGGTATGCGTCGGGTTCATGGCATGAACAATGTGGAGTTTTCTATATGAGAAGTTGAAGGGAATTTGAGGCAAAAGGTGGAGTTTTGGTTGGCTAAAGGGCTCGACCATGGGAAGTGTGCTCATCCTGTAGGTGCACAATGACTGGACAAAGGTTGGAGGGGTGTGTGGTGGTCAGGTCAGAGGTGGTGGTTGCAGCTATGGTGGTGATTAGGGTGGTGGATCAGGGTGGTATGGCAATTAGTGGTCAACAACGGTTTTTTAGGCATTTAGGTTGCAATTTGAAGGGTTTGGCCATCAAGGTGGGTTCCGCCAAGGCCATGGCTGGTGGGGTAGATGGAGGGGAAGGCATGGAAGAGATGTAAGGTTGTGGTGGTCGCGGAACAAGGGGGAGGCCGATCTAAACAATGAAGGGAAACAAGGCAAAAATTGCATAGAAATAGGTAGAAAAGTGAAAAAAATGGAGGCCATTACCATTTTTTTGATGAAGCCGTGAGAAATGGAGTGCTGAGGAATTTTTCACGTGAAAGATAATGAAAATACACAGCTAAGAAAAATAGTGTACGGCCAAAAATGCACATAAATGAGAAGTTTTGAAAATGAAGAGTTTTGAAGGTGAAAAGCCTTAAGTTTTTGTAAACTTTTTAAACCTTTGGCATTTCCTTTTCTTTTTAATTTTTATATAAACCAAATAACTCAGAAATATACTTTACAAACCAAAACTAAGTAAAAATATACGAAAATAAATAATTAATTTTAAAGAAAATATAAAAAGAATGGAAGAAATTACTTAAAAATACAAAACAGTGTCCAGAAATTACAAATAAATCACTACTAGTCTTGGAAAAATATCCACTTCATTTTAAAAATATTATGAAGTGAAAATTTGAAATAAATAATTTATTTATCATTTTCAAAATAAAATAAATAATTAAATTAAAGAAAAATAGAAAAAGGAATAAAGAAATTGTTTAAAAATAGCAAACAGTACATAAAAATTACAAGAAATTTACCAATGGATTTGGAAAATTATTTACTTCATTTCAAAAACATTATAATACAAAATTTGAAATAAAATAATTTTTAAAACATTTTCAAAGTGAAATAAATAATTAAATTCATAGGAAATATCAAAAGAATTGAAGAAATTACTTAAAAATAGGAAAAAGAACCTGAAAATTTCAAATAAATTACCATTAATTCTAGAAAAATTTCCACTTCACTATTAAAATAATTTAAAAATAAATTTCAAAAATATTGGGTTGTTACACTCTCCCCTACTCAAACCTTTTCGTCCTCGAAAAGAACGGAAACAAGGAAGCAAAAAGATAAAGAAAACAAGATAGAAAACAAAATTGTACCTGGAATAAACAATTCTGGATTTGAAGCACGAATGCTCTCCTCCGTCTCCCAAGTACAATCACGATCATCAGTACTCCATTGTGGTTTGACCAGACTAACAGATTTCCTTCTTTGCTGCTTCGTACCTCTATCGACAATATGAAGTGGCTTCCTCTCGACGGTCAGATTAGGCTCAATATTCAAGCTGTCAAGAGCAGAAGGCTGAACAAACAAAGATGGGTCATGGAGATACCGGCGAAGATGTGAGACATGGAATACATCATGCACCCCAGAAAGCTTCTCGGGTAACTCCAGACGATAAGCCAAGGAACCAACTCTTTCCACAATGCGGAAAGGGCCAATGAATCTGGGAGAAAGCTTTCCTCTATGACCAAAACGAATGACATTCCTCAAGGGAGAGACCTTAAGGAAAATCATATCGCCAACAGCAAACTCAAGCTTTCGTCTATGCCTATTAGTATACTTCTTATGCCTATCATGAGCAACCCTCAACCTTCTCTTAATCTCCTCAACTCTCTCAAATGCTTCTAGAATCATATCAGGACCAAGAACCAGACGATTACCGGATTTAATCCAGCAAGATGGAGATCGACAAGGCCGTCCATATAAAGTAGCAAATGGAGACGTCTTAATACTGGCCTGAATTCAAAGATAGAAAGAGATAGATAAAAGATTAAGATAAGCTTAAAACAGAAAAATAAGATTATACCTGATAACTATTATTGTAGGTGAATTCGACAAGATGCAAATGATCTTCCCAAGATCCACCATAATCAAGCACACAAGCATGAAGAAGGTCTTCGAGTACCCGATTCACTCTTTCCGTTTGACCATTGGTCTGCGGATGGTAAGCAATGCTTAGATTCAGATGAGTACCCAAAGATTCATAAAAAGCTTTCCAGAACTGGCTGGTAAAGATATGATCACGATAATAAACAATACTGAGAGGAACACCATGGAGACGAACAATCTCCCTCATGTAGATCTCAGACAAGCTAGAAGCAGAACGGGTAGACTTGACCGGAATAAAATGAGCAGATTTGGTCAGCCTATTGACGAAAACCCAGATACACTCATTGCCTTTCCTAGACCTCGGCAATCCATCAATGAAATCCATGGAAACCTGCTCCCATTTCCAATTGGAAATATCTAGGGGCTGCAACAAACCAGGGGTCTTCTGATGATCGGCCTTGACTTGCTAACAAGTCACACACCGATTAACAAAGATAGAGACATCCCGCTTCATCCCTCTCCACCAATAAAGCCTCTTCATATCCTGATACATCTTCGACACACCAGGATGAATAGAAAGTCTGGATCGATGATTCTCTCGAAGCAACTCCTGCCTCAACCCATCTACATTCGGGATGCAAATCCTGCCATTAATCCTCAAAATACCACTATCATCAATCTGAGCTCCACTACTACCACTACTTCCACCAACCCTGCTCCGAACACTCTCCTTCATCAACCTAAGCATCTCATCCTCATCATGCTTAGCCTTGATACGATCCAGAAAAGGAGAAGAAACAATAAGCTGACACAATAAAGCCTTCTTCCGACTCAGAGCGTCGGCCACAACATTAGCTTTACCGGGAGTATAGCTAATATCGAGGTCGTAAGAAGCCAGAAACTCAAGCCAATGAACTTGCCTCTGATTCAAATCCTTCTAGTGAAGATATATCTTAGGGACTGACGATCAGTGAAAAGCTCAACTTGGTTCCAAGCAGAGGATGCCTCCAAAGCTTCAAAGCAAAGACAACAGCAAGCAACTTTAAATCATTGGCAGCATAATTAGCTTCATGGGTTTTCAACTGACGGCTAACATAGGCAATGACCTTACCATCCTGCATGAGAACAGCGCCCAATCCCTCACGACAAGCATCAGTATGTACCGTTAATCCTTCACTTCCGTTTGGAACGGTAAGAACTGGTGCGGAAGTTAGCTTGCTCTTTAACTCAGCGAATGTAGCTTCACACTTCTTATCCTAGATAAACTTTGCATTCTTACGAGTCAAAGCAGTGAGCGGTGCAACAATCCGAGCAAAATTCTCAATGAATCTCCGATAGTAACTGGCAAGGCCCAGAAAACTACGAATGTCTATTGGAGTCTTAGGAGTTTCCCAATCCTGCAACAGAAATAGGGAAATGAAAACCATAAAAGAGATAGAATGATTAAATGATAAAGGAAAATAGAAAGAAGGAAAGACTTACATTGATCGCAGCGATCTTGGCTGGATCAACAGAAACTCCATTAGCAGAAACAATATGTCCAAGGAATCAGACTTCATCCTTCAAGAAATAGCATTTAGAAAATTTTGTCTTCAATTGATGGCTTCTAAGAATCTCTAGAACATACTTCAAATGTGACTCATGCTCCTTCTCGGACTTAGAGAAGACCAAAATATCATCAACAAAGACTAAAACAAATTTATGAAGCACAGCACGAAAAACACAATTCATAAGATCCACAAAGAAAGCAGGAGCATTAGTCAAACCAAAAGGCATGACTAACCATTCAAAGAACCCATTCTCAGTCCGAAAAGCAGTCTTGGTTATGCTTTCCTCAGCAACTCTAAGCTGGTGAAAACCTGTGGCAAGATCAAGCTGGGAGAAGTAAGTAGCACCATAAAGCTGATCAAACATATCATTGATGCGAGGCATTGGATATCTGTTTTTCATAGTGAGCTTGTTTAGCTCCCTATAGTCAACACACATCCTCAAAGAACCATCCGACTTGGTGACAAAAACCACCGCTGCACACCATTTTGAAAAGCTAGATCTGATCAGACTTTTGGAGAACAAGTCCTCAATTTGCTTTGCTAAATCAACCTTCTCGCGGGGTGCCATTCTTCTAGGAGGAAGAACAACAGGTCAAGCTCCAGGAATAAGATCAATGCGGAAATCTATCTCCCGCTTTGGAGGCAAAGCAGCGACTTCACCAAAAACATCTGGCAAGAGTTTAACCACTTGGGTCGAATGAAGGTCACCAGAAGCAGAATCCAGAGAATAAATAAAACTACCTGCAAAATCCTGAGGCATGCGGCACTGAATAACAAAGGAATTACCTAGATCATCCTCAAGATAAACAGACCGGGATTTACAAGAGATATGAGCATCATTCCTACCAAGCCAATCACCACCAAGCAACAAATCAAAAGCATCGAAGCCCAAAACATAGAAATCACCACTGAAGAAATGATCAGAATAAAGAAGCTTCACTTGTTTGCAAATCCTATTAAGGTTTGTGGGACCCCCAATTGGATTTGAAACACATAAGGATTTAGAAACATACTCAAGAGAAAGGAGATGCTCAAACTTATCACACAAATCAACAGATATAAAACCATGGGATGCACCAGTATCAAACATAACATGAACATGATGCTGAAATAAAGAAAAGGAACCCTGAAGGGTACCTTGGTCATCATTAGGAGCTGGAGGAGCAGGTGCTGGAAAGGAGGCAGAGGTGACAGCAAATATACCAGAAGGCTTACCCCTCTGTTGGGTAGGGCAATCTTTCCAGAAATGGCCAGGCTGGAGGATGTAGCAAAGATCACGCCTAGCTGGCTGAGCAGGGGGAGGAATGGCAGTACCAACAATAGTAGGACAACTATTCGCATAGTGTCCCTTTTGGTCACACTTGAAGCAGGTGATGGAAGAAAGATCAACAGGCTGTCTCTAAGATGGAGCAGATGATGAAGATCCCAAATCCGGATTCTTGATCCAATTCTTCTTCTGCTGCTGGAAACTTAGCCTTCTCTTCTTAGAATTTGCAGAAGAAGTCTGAGATGAAGGAGCACCAACTGAAGCAGGACCCTTAGAAGTAGGGTTCTCATAACGAAGAGCCATATCCATAAGCTGGGTAAAAGTGCCATGAACATGAGAAATGAGACGACTATAGTACTCGGGACGAGCACCAGCAATAAATTTCTCGTTCTTCTACAGAGGAGTGTCTATCAGACCAGGTCCGAACTTAGAAAGTTCGTTAAACTTCCTCTCGTACTATGAAAAAGGCATGCTTCCCTGCTTGAGATCCATGAATTCCCTATAAAGCTGGGATTTTCCGACTTTGGGCATCCACTTAGTAATGAAAGCCTCTCTGAGAAGAATGATAGATAAACTTAGACAAGGCACAAAAAGATAGAAAATAGAATTCAAAGAAACAAAAGAAGATACCTGAACTGTTTCCAAGTAAGATCAGCCTCAATGGTGTTAGCCGTAACCGACTCCCACCAATCTTGGGCAGCCTCCTACAATTGCCATGCGGCTAACTGACGCTTCTGGGCATCAGTAATCTTAAGACAAGTAAATATCCTCTTGATACTCCTCCGCCATTGCTGAGCCTCAATGATAGACTCAGAACCAGTGAACTTGGTTCCTCCAAGCTGAGTAAATTCTTTGCAAAGAACAGTGAAATGGATAGGAGCTAGGGCTGGAACTGGGGCAGCACCATGACCCTGACCTCTAGCATTTCTATGATTCATCCTGAAAATTCAAGAATTAATATTAGGACAAAGGTAGAGATAAGATAAAGACAAGACAAGACAAATTCACTTGGAAGAACATCACAATTAAAGAGATTCCTAACAAGTTAGACACAAAAGGAAAGAAGTTTAGAACAATTTCTTTAAAAACAAGAAAATTTTTATATCAAAATAATCTTTGAAAAATCCTTTGAAAATCATTTTAAAACCATTTTATACTTCGAAAATACGTTCCCTCGCAAAGAAATGATTCTGAAGTTGATTTCACTCATTTTAGGATATTTCTATCCTATCTCTAATGAGTTTTTGCTCCGCGGGCTAAGGTTTGCCTAAAAACCAAAGCTCTGATACAAACTGTAACGACCCGTTGTTTTCCACTATTCAAATCGACAATAACCCACACATGTCGGATTTGAATAGTACAAAATAATTTATTGTAATAAAATTTTGGAGCAAATAAAAATCAAATCATAAAATCACAGACACAGAACATCAGAATATCTCGCAGCGGAAAACAAATTACCATAGTAGTTCATGAAGCTACTATCACAAAGTCTCAAAACCAAATACAAAATACATAATATCTGTCTAAAAGTAATACGACATCAAATCCCAAATACAAAGAAGTCCACTAATACAAAGCTGACAACAGAAAAACAGAACTGAAATACAGATAACTAGATAGGCTGATAAATTTCCAACGATTCCAGACCTCCAGAGAGTGGAAGTCCAAATCTGTGAATAAACTCAGGCTGACCCGAGTGTAAATAAAACACAAACACTCGAGTCAGTACATATATACTTATCCAATGTAAACCAACTCAAGTGAACCGTAGTAAAGGTACAAATAACTTAGAAGATGCTTGGGACCGCCCATCTTCTAAGGATCCGTTAAACTATTTACTATATAGTATATTGCGCTATTATAATAATGTCTAACAGTAAAATAAATATACTTTTAAATAGCGTTAAAGAGTGACCCAATATTCCCCTTAACACAAATAATGCCTATAGTCTATACAGCACCAGCATATCTCCCGATCGGGAGACTACGAGAAGATACTGCATAGGTACGACATAAATAGAAACTCGTAGTAAAGGCTCGATATGGTAGGTGACACGACACACGAGGCAATGCCAAGGTAGATATACCAATTACGACACTCGAGTTGGTGGTAATGCAGCAGCCACATACGCCCCCCACGGTACACATTCCCAAAATCGGAGGGTGGCCACCAAACAATCACAAGTAATAGAATACCGTCGAAGAAATGCATCCGCTACGAGGTGCGACCTCAACTAGCCCGAGACCGCTCCTGTTTTAGCCACCTTATGCCAACTCACGGGAGTTGGGTCCATGTAGCATACCACAGGAACGTCGCCACCATCCTACTACATTCTGCAATCTCCACTGTGTACATAGTTGTCAAAGTGGTTTTCGGTATCGACAGAGAGTATGCCATATATCCGGCCCGGTCTCTTTGCCAACCAATCGTTATTATAACCTGTGGCTATAACTTTAAAAATAATACTTTATACTTCAAAATAAAACATCATTTCAAATTAAAATCTTTATCGAATAAAAATTATATCATTTCCAAATCATTTTAATATCAAAAATATCAATCTTTCAAAATTCCTTTTCAAATCATTATTTGAAATTCAAATCCAAATCCAAATATTCAATTTAAGTATCTTTTAAAACCTAAAGATAACATTCATTTATTAAAATTCGAACCCCCTTTTTAAATGATTCATTTCCAATTTAATTTATTCATTTAAATCATTTTAAAAGTGGATTTATTATTCTTTCAATTCAAGTATTCAAATTTCAAAGTTTCAAATCATTCTGAGCTCATTTACTAAGTCAAAAATCATATTTATTAAAAATACGGCCTTTCGCAGCATTTAGAAAAAGCTGTTATAAGTTATACTTGAAAACATTTTAATTCAGCAAAGACAGCACTTAAAAACTGCTGTTAAAACTCAGTTTTAGTTAAAGTTTAGTCTAAAACAGCAAAGATAGCATTTCCAGAAATGCTGCGGTAGCTCAGATTTTAAAATAAGGTTTTAAATTGATTTCAACAAGGACTGCAGACCGCTACAGCATTTTTACAGAAATGCTACATTAGACCTGAGTTCAAGTTTAGCCTATAAGTTCAACTACAGCAACTACAGCATTTCAGAAATGCTGTAATAGCTCTTTTTACACAGTTTTAGTTCAATTCAGCAACCATAGCATTTCTGAATGCTATTAAAGTGATTTCCAGATTTTAGTGTATTTCCAGCAAATAATAAACTTCATTTTAAACCTTTTAAACGTTTTAAAAATCATAATTTAACATTAAAAATGTTCGGTAACGTATCATTAACATATTGTTTTTATCAAAATAAATTCCTTATAATTAAATCAATTTCAACAAATTTCTTTAATAAATTCAAGTTTAAAAATTCCAATTCTTCACATTTTCAAATAAACAACTCAACACTTAAATTTTCTCATTTTATTTCAAATAGATTTAATTTCCAATTTAATTTATATAACTTAATTTATTTTACTAAAATTCCAATTTTCCACTTAAGTTATATCTCAAAAATTTAATGCAACTATTCATTTTCTCACATTTTAACTTATAGAAAATTCCAAAATTTCTATATTTAATATTTTTAAAATCTAATTTATTAATGTATATACACTTATAAAATTACCTAAAAATTTTCAAAACTTTATAAAAATAACCACGGGCCTGTATATAGTTTTCTAACCTACGTCAAGTGATACAGATATATATCATTTCAATCCGTAGTTTGCAAATAAAAATCTAGGTTCTATCATTTCAAACCCGCAATCCCAAGTCAAAATAAATAATTTAAAAACTGTTCAGGCCTATCATTTCAGCCCATAACGATTTTTCCTTATTCTAAAGTCCGTTCGGGTATGTATCATTTCAACCCATAGTGATTTCTAATCTACAGGGAACTTGCAGTGTGATATACAGATATAAATGAAAAGTAACAACATATAAATAATTAACAATTGATATGACATGAATTTTTAACTGATTAACATCGTATAAAATTAATCACAGGCAGTTTACGACATAATATAAATTTTTCTACACATTCAGTTGTTGTTGTTTCACAACTGCATAAGTATAAACGTCGTGTGAGTTTTACTCACCTCTAATTGCTGAAGATTTCAAAACCAAAAGCACAACAGGAAACCAAGCACGATGACACGACAATGATTAGCATGGAGAGAGAATCCAAGCTACAACTCTTGTGTACAACCCAAAACAAACAATCAAAACAACACAATTAAATACAACTTTATAATGCAATAACTTTGAAATAAAAGAGAAATAAATTGCCAAACTTTTTTCCCTGCTTCCTCAAACCTTTATCACGGCCTAGTGTATAGTTTGGTTCAGATTTGGTCAAGTTTTGGCTCAGGTTTGGGTTGGTATGGGTCGGGTTCATGGCATGAACAAGGTGGAGTTTTCTACATGAGAAGTTGAAGGGAATTTTAGGCAAAAGGTGGAGTTTTGGTTGGCTAAAGGGCTCGGCCATGGGAAGTGTGCTCGGCATATAGGTGCACCGTGACTGGACAGAGATTGTAGGGGTGTGTGGTGGTCAGGTCATAGGTGGTGGTGGCAGCTATGGTGGTGATTAGGGTTGTGGATCAGGTGGTATGGCAAGTAGTGGTCAACAACGTTGTTTTTTAGGCATTTAGGTTGCAATTTGAAGGGTTTGGCCATCAAGGTGGGTTCGGCCAAGGCTATGGCTGGTGGAGTAGATGGTGCAGAAGGCATGGAAGAGATGTAGAGTGGTGATGGTCGTGGAACAAAGGGGAGGTCATCCAAACAATGAAGGGAAACAAGGTAAAAATTGCATAGAAATAGGTAGAAAAGTGAAAAAAAATGGAGGTCATTACCAATTTTTTTTATGAAGCCGTGAGAAATGGACTGCTGAGGAATTTTTCACGTGAAAGATAATGAAAATACACGGCTAAGAAAAATAGTGTACGGCCAAAAATGCACATAAATGAGGAATTTTGAAAATGAAGAGTTTTGAAGGTGAAAAGCCTTAAGTTTTTGCAAACTTTTTAAAACTTTGGCATTTCCTTTTCTTTTTAATTTTTATATAAAAAAATAACTCAGAAATATACTTTACAAACCGAATCTAAGTAAAAATATAAGAAAATAAATAATTATTTTTAAAGAAAATATAAAAAGAATGGAAGAAATTACTTAAAAATACAAAACAGTGTCCAGAAATTACAAATAAATCACTACTAGTCTTGGAAAAAATATCCACTTCATTTTAAAAATATTATGAAGTGAAAATCTGAAATAAATAATTTATTTATCATTTTCAAAATAAAATAAATAATTAAATTGATGAAAAATAGAAAAAGGAATAAAGAAATTGTTTAAAAATAGCAAATAGTATGTAAAAATTACAAGAAATTTACGAATGGCTTTGGAAAATTATTTACTTCATTTTAAAAATATTATAAGACAAAATTTGAAATAAAATGATTTTTAAAACAGTTTGAAAGTGAAATAAATAATTAAATTCATAGGAAATATCAAAAGAATTAAAGAAATTGCTTAAAAATAGGAAACAGAACCTGAAAATTTCAAATAAATTACCATTAATTCTAGAAAAATTTCTACTTCACTATAAAAATAATTTAAAAACAAATAAAAATGAATTTAAAAAATATTGGGTTGTTACAGTATGACATATGCAAAGTAGCATGAGATGATATGCAGAATGAAGTGCAACTTGTGATGTAAATTATTATGATATTTCATGCATTGTAATTTATGATGCAATATGCAATGAAATATGATATGAAATATAATACATAATGATATCTAATATAAAATAAAATGATAACGAAGTAAAAAAAATTATAATATACAGAATGATATGATGATATATATACTACAGTAAGAGATATTCAGATTATAAGATAAATATGAGTGATAAGTAATATCTAATTGACAAGCACATATATATATATATATATATATATATATGTATGTATGTATGTATGTATGTATGTATGTATGTATGTATGTAAGTATGTATACATATGTCAAACTATTTATTATAAATCACTTTAACTAAACAAAGGTAATATACACCAATTGCTAGACTTAGGTTAAGGAAACCAATGAACGAGACTGAAAGAGTAGTAAAGACAAGAGCTTAAAGGTAATAAATGATATTAAAACTTAACATACTAATGAAAGGTAGTAATCAAACTCAATATCAAAATCAAATTGCTAAGAAATATGGATTTAAACTATATATATGATCAAATATGGTTTTTATAAAAATTAATACCCTCATTTAATTTCTTTAAAACGATTTTTTTAACTTGATTGTTTTTTACGAATCCAAACTTACATGTTTATAAAATACTTAACTTACTAATTAAAACCTATATATTAAATTAAAATATTTAGAAACATGTTTAAATACCTTTTAAATTTAAAAAATATCGTAATGAAATATTAAATAAAATAAGAAAGATTAAAAAACTAAAATAAACATGTGTTATATTAAGGCCTCTTACATTAAAAAATTTAATAAATTATTTAAAAAAAATTAAACATGAAATTAATTTTAAAATATTCTAATATAAGTTAGAAAGTATCTCTAAAAAGAATAGAGAAAAATACTTAATTTAAATATCATTTTTCATAGTTTAAAGTTTCAAACAGAAAAGACGGTGTTTACATAATGCTGCAAAAAAAATTTGCAATAAAATATATTCAAAACATTATTAAATAGAATTTTCAACATCTGCCAAATGCTAAGGAAATTTTCTGAAACACTACAGCATTTCGAAACACAGAAATGCTAGAAAAAGGAATTTGTAGCATTTAAAAAAAGGTTGCAGAAGAAAAGACAACATTTCAGAAATGCTCTATAGTTCTGGTCCTGTTTTTAACATGATTTTTCACTAATTTTACGACTAGATTTTGACATGTAAATAATTGAATTTTGACCCAATTTTTTATAGTAGTTAATATAATTAAAGTACTTGAAAAACAAAAAAATAACAATGAAAAGACTTGTGTAAAGACACTTGGCATTATGCATGTAAAAATGCTTTTATTAAAGAATAAGTGTAACAACACGTGTCATTTTGCATGTACATCACTATCTATATATATGACTAGTGTCATGTGATGTGGTGCAATCTTATTAAATGAAGAAATCTATAAATAAAACCATAATCTAACATTCTAAATTCATTCTATTAATTTCTTAAAGACATAAAATTAATATCTTAAAAGAAATAGAGTGAGAAGTAAAAATAACATTAGAAATTGAAATCATGAATGAAGGTTTGCTTTTCCACTTAGTATAGCTGTAATAAATTAGTAGTAAGATTTTATTTGAAAGGAACACATTTTAAAAGACCTAAAAAAATTGGATTGATATATCCATACATATACTATGGTGTGTCGATATGTGGACCAAAATATCGAAACTTATAAAAGAGATAAATTTCTATACCTAACTAAATGCATAAATAAATATTCCTAAATGCAATAATAAAGATGAAATAATTGTAAAGCGTACCACCTTTTGCACTCCTCCATCTTTCTAAATTTGTTATTCTTCCATTGTCGTAAACCACACATTTATATCTTTCAGAATTTGACGACGAGATCTGTTCTATTGCGACGGGTTCGTTTTTCTGATCAGCGTAGTATATTCATTTGCTGAATTTGAAGACAATATGAGAAAGATACAGATGATTTAGTAGATTGACTAGCTTGGCGCCAAAATTTTGAGTTTGAATTTTGAATGAATGGACACTTCAACCACTATAAATAGTCCCAACAGCCACCACTTTTCATACAAGTTTCTCTTCTTCTTTTCCCCTTTTTCTATTTACTATTAAACTTCTAGAAGGCATATCTCCTTCAATTTTTAACGGAATAGGATGATACCAGCGGAAAATCGAAGTGTAAGGCAAGTGCTACGATATTGTATTAGTTTGGTGATGAATTTGGATGGTATTGTCGTGCAACAATCCGAACAGCAAGGTAAATGCAGGAAATCTCATACACAGTTTTCAGTTTTGGATAGTCAACTTCAAACTGTCATATCTCATCAATATTGATCAGAATTTGATGATCCACCCATCAAAACGACCGTGAGAACAAGAACTACAATATGGAAATAGAGGTGGGACAAAATACTCAAATATTTGGATGCAATTTGAAGAATACCATTAATAGTTTTGCTTTCTTTTTCTCTTTGTTTACTAAGACTTCATTTGACCATAACTTGTCATTTCTTGACGGATTCGCATGAAACCACTGGCATTGCGAAGCAGATGGAGAGAAGTATAGTACAAAATCAAGTTATAGATGAGAATCAAAAGTTTTGTATTGATCTGATACCCATTTCAATGTCGATTGCCATTATATATCCATTTTTTCTTCTAGATCGATGAATGATTATCTGTTATCTTTTATCCAACAGTCAATAGACATAATTATTCTCCTGCAAAACAACACAATTTTTTAAAGAATCAAGCGACTTTTCAAAGTAACTAAATATATTTTTAAATAACAATATCATGATGATTCTGTTACATATTCATATGAAAATAGTGTTAATAAAATCCCCAAAAATAGCCATTTTAAAACTTTTTCAAAATTCAGATTATGAAAACTTTGAAAACCAAAGCTCTGATACCAAATGTAAGAAATGCATATTACGGATCTTAAAGCTAGAATAACACTAGAGGGGGGGTGAATAGTGTTTTATGGATTTTCTAATTTTTTTGAAAGTTATATAATTTAATCACTAACCAATGCAATTCATAAACATAGATATAATCATAGAATTAGAGACAGATGCAAATACTAAATAAAAGTAGTAAAGGAAAGAACATACCAGGATTTATACCGGTTCATAGTTACCCTACATCTAATCCCGTACAATCGTACAGATTTCTTCTCAAAATAATCTCCCAGATTACACCCTCGGTTTCAAGGCTATGAGGTACACCCTCCCGTATTCGAGTCCAGAGCGAACTCTCTTGATTTAACCTGCCTACAAGATCACCTAATTGATTTCCAGGGCTACAATCACACCCAATTGATTTGAAGGCTCAACCGCACCTTTTACTCAACAGTTTGATTTACAAAAGATTTTATAACTCTGAATAGCACTGAGATCTTATGAAGAGAGTGGCAGAGAATCAAACAAGAGATAAGAAAGTTTGATTCACTTGGTATTTCGGCAGAGTATAGTTTAGGATTCTTTTGAATAATTGTGTAAGATGAAGTGGAGAGAAAATAAATGAAATCTGATAAAAAATTCGTTAGAACTTACTGGTATTTATAGTAGAGCAACAATCATATCTAGTCGTGAAAGGATACGACGAATAGACACTTCTTTTGAAAATTGAAATTTGAAAATAACGGACACCATGTCGATATTGGGGGTTGAGGGATGTCGACATGCTCAAGGGAAAACTGATATTTTGATTTTCTCATTAAAATTGGTTTCTATAATTTGTCAAAACAATTACTAAACTTTGTAAATATATTTGAATATAGTTTAAACATATAAAAGAGTTTAGAAAGTAATTATTAATATATATAATCTTAATCTATAAAGTGATTTAAAATCAGAGTACATAAATATTTTAAAGCTAAATATTTAAAACAAGAGATGGTATATGTGACGATCCACAAATCGATGCCCTTTGAATCGACAATAATTCACACATGTCCGACCCAAAAAGCACAAACTAACGGAAAGTCAAGAGAAAGAAAAGAAGAGAGAAGAAGAGAAGAGAAGAAAGAGAAAAGATAGAACAAAACATAACCATACAGAATCTCACATCGCAGTGGAAAACATATAATATCATATCAATGATCTTTACAAAACAGAAACTGTATATACAAACATCAATCAGAGTTCAAGAATCAATCACTAGTTATCAGCCTGAACAATAATAATATCCTGTCTTCACAATTGCTGATAATATAAACAACTAAGCAATGTAGTGGATAATCAAAACAGATATGTGTATACGAAAATGAAGACTTCCAGCTCTCTTGTTGAAGCTCCAAAATCACCAAATCTGAACTTGTAAATATACACGGTCTGATCCGAGCATTGAAAGGGAAGAATGCCCGGATCAGTTTGGTAAACCAGCGTGAGAAACATATTCAACTGAATTTCTAAAATTACAAAACTTTTCCTTTCGAAAACAAAAGTATCTCGTAACAAGTACATGTATAAACACGTACATGTTTTTACCTTACGATAACCAAAGCATTTCTTTCATATCAAATCCTCTTATATTATACTAGTGTCTAGTATATGCAAATAATATTAATCATAGTCTAAATGGTTACCCATATAGCATTTCGAGGCAATTCATTACGCCTTTAAAACAAAATTGCAGCTCGTAGAGGGTTTTGGATTTCCATACAAATGACCAGGTGAAGGGATTATCTTCCGAAGAGGTACACCTCTGGATGGATGTCTCGAGGCACAGAACATTTGCTCTCTACCAACAAAAGACCGGCCCACCTCTATAACTAGATGGTACCGAATATGTCATCCTCTAGTCGTTACCGACCTTTACCGAGGGCCCTCTAAGCATACAGACCACAATAATCATATACACGACGTCGTATCATGTAAAGATATATCTAGAAAAGGATGATAATATCCTACATGGTAATGACACACTTAGCCTTGCCGCATCTAACCCTGTTTTGGTCATTTTCAGTTGATGAGGCTAGAGGTAACAATTACCTTTCAAATATCACAATCACATCACTTTGAATGCCACACGACCATTTCCATTGACTACTAATTGCCTTCCACAAAAATACAGCCCTTAAGCTCATACGTCTTAAGGAGGGTGTTAAGCTAAGAGAAGTTGCCTTCTCCGTCACCACTAATGTATGTTTGTAAAAACCAATGTACGTAATCTATAGAAATGCAATGTCAGACAAACATCCATATAAGTTGTCCAGGGACAAGACAAACCGAAGGTACTTTCCTACCACATCCCATCGGGAAATCTCTAGGATTAGTAGCGAATTGTCCTCACCTTGGATATTTCATAATGAAGAGGCCACTACTACTGGATATACATTGGGATTTTAACCCCAAACGATTAGCAAGCAGTCCCCCACTATGAAAATCCAAAATATCAATATCATCATAAGCAACCTGCACAATCGTCACATATATGTTGGTACGAAGTGGTTTTCAGATAAATCTGATCCCGGTCTCTTTGCACCAACAACGCAAAAGCGTTTCTCAACCTGTAACGACCCGTTAAATTAATAATATTAAATGAGTTAAATTAATATAATTTCTAACCTGATTTAGAAAAAAAAGGCTTTAAGATTTATTTGAGAAAATGTAGTAATTTGTTATAGTAATTGGAATTTAATGTAACAATTTAATTTTTATGACAATAGTTTTGGATAATGTAATTGTCACACTTTGTTAAAAGTTAATGTTAAGAAACCAATAAATGTTGAATTAGTGAATATTAATAAAATATTTACTAGAATGGGATTCATTTAATATTAAAATAAATAGTAGGATTGTTTCATTTGGTGACCGTTGAATAAACCAATGCAATAAGTGTAGATAATTTTTTTTATGAATATTGTTCGATAATGAATGTACTTAAAAATGGTAATAAACTTAATATAAGAAAACAAAGGCAAATTGTGTATTAATTAATGAATTCATGAATTAGTGTATGGACTTAGTGTAACTATACGTAAATGTACGCAATAAGGTTGTGAAATACCAATGATTTGGATTTCCAATTTATATTAAACATAATGTTGGTAGAAATTGGAATTCACTGTTGTATGAAATATATGAGAAATCAGGTCAAATGTAAATTATACCGTAGATGATATATTCTTTTAAACAGTAGGATTTTTAAATAAATAAACGTTTCACTTAGGTTTCAATTGGATAACTTATGTAGTTTAATGGAGAATCAATTGCAATTAATTGCCATAAATTAGTGATGATAGGGTAGTTTGATTTGGCCTTTAAGAAGCAAAGAAAAAGAAAGCCAAAATTTATGAATTCATTTGCAATGTGAAATGCAAATCTTGTGGATTGTTTTTTTTTTACAAATGGAATTAATATTTAACCATTACGTTAGTGGAGTCTGATAAGTTAAGGTAGATAATCAATGGTAATTTACCTAATTCAAAGGGTATATTAATATAAATATGGGTAAAATGAGGTTAGACCAAGGATATAATATTAATTGATTTTTAAGGCTTAATTAATACGTGAAATAGACAAGATTCTACATTCAAACATTTATACAAAGCTAAGTTGTAAATAGAAGTACCAATGTAATATAAAGTAAATAGATGGGAATCAACATTTATTTATTTATTTAATGGAATTTAATTTCTATAGTATGATAATCGCAATTAAATGAAATTGAAATAGCTAATTTATACATTAGTTGAAATTTAGCTGGAATATGAGGATTTTTAATGAAATAGTGAAATCAAATGGAAATAAGGTTTCAATTATACATTGGAATTTATATTCACCATAAAAGGTTAATTGAAAACCAAAGGAGTTAATAAAGGAATCAAGATTTATCTATTAATTTGGATTTAAGATATGGTAAATTGGATTTATTGCAATAATTAATTCTATAAGATGAGGTTAATACTTATTCTATTTATAATTAGACCAAATTGTTGATATAGATTTTTAGAAAGCAGAATCTATAAATTAATTTGAGTATCAAATTCAATAATTGCGCTTATTGCATAAATAAAGGGAATTTAACGTTAAATATTACGTTACTGAAATTTAAAATAGACTTTAAGAATAATAATGTGAATCATGAACCAAAGTATGTGGCATCCCTATTTTGGATAAAACATAAGTATACAAGGATTAAAAATGTAATAAATAGGTTTTGAGGAAGTTATTTATAATTCCTTAATATAAGGAAGCGGAGGAATGTATACTGAAATTTGATAGACTTGTCAACTCTAATTCACAGCCAAACTTGTTAAATTATTTAAATTGATTTTAATTTACATAAGCAATAGAATTGGGACAATTTTAGAATATTCATATAGAATTGGATTTCTATAATTTATTTAATTTATTTAATGAATATTAAAAATAGCCATTTTGGTCACAGACTCGGATTTCGATGAAACCAGTTTCATCGGATCCGTATCGGTGAATTATTATAGGGTTTCAAGTTTCGTATCGATTGGACCTATCGTTTGATCGTACGGACGCGAAACGCCTTGAAAATCGATTTTATTAAAATCAATTTGAAATCAATTTGGAAATCTTGTTTTCAGCATAACTTCTTCATACGATCAAATTTGGACGTGAAACTTTTTCCATCGCGTTCAGAATATTTTAAAATACCTATCTGGATATATGGGTTTGACAAATTTCGTTCCGGGGTCAGAACGGGCTTTTTGGGCCTTAATTTGTTTCGTACGTTCATCTATCTAGTCTATCTACTCTAGCCCAACCCTACCTATAAATATACAGTTATAAACCCTAGCTCCATTCTATTGTCTATTTGTTGTACGTTCATCTTCTTCAAGCTTCTTTTCTTCTTCAACGGGGGCTAACCCTAGATCCAGTCAGTTAAAAAAAAAAAAATTCAAATTTTAAAAAAAAAAAAAAAAAAATTCGGATCTGCAGCAGCTTCTGGTCGCGCTTCGGGTTCAGGGGAGAAAACCCTAGAGCAACTTCAGGTCAGGAAGAAAATGACTCGGGTCGCTCCGGGACGTTTTGGCGAAAACTCCAAGCAAGCACCGGGGAATTGAGGCGGCGCACCGAAGTCGACCCAGGACCAGAATTTTTCCATTTTTCAAATTTCCATAACTTTTGCATACGAGCTCGGATTCACGCGCGGTTTGTTTTGCTGGGATCGTATCGGAATTTCTGACGTTTTGACGCTAGTTTGGATGGATTTGGAGACCGTCAAAATTTTGAGTTTAAATTGAATTTAAATTCGATTTAAATTCCAAATGTGAGTGTTTTAACCCACTCACAACTACTAGAAGCTTTTATGTTTGTTAAATAAATTTTAGAAATGAATAGAATTTATTAATGAGTATTTGGCATGCTTATTTCATTCATATCTGCTGAATTGCATTTATTGAATTTAACTGTTAATTTAATTTATTTATTGCGTATTAATTGATAGTTAGAATTTGTGTTTGCATGAAACTGCTAGTTAACAGTTATATAATTTATTACTGAATATAAACTGTTAGATTTATGGTCGTTAAATTTAAATTGAATAAAATTGCCAGTTATTACCTGTTATATATTATCAAATATAATATTGTTATTGATTGATATTGATTGATGATTGCGATTTGGATGATGGATGATGTTGGTGAATGGATGTTTATTGTATATCATTAAATTGCAAATTATCATGCATATTTCATTTCATTCGGGATTGTGGTTTGAAATGATATATAACCGCAAAATTTTATATCTTTTAAATTGCGGATTGAAATGATAAATATCCGTATCACTTGACCATAGGATAGAAAATTATATACAGGCACCGCGGTATATATATAACTATTTAAATGTGATTTCTATGGTTTGGATGGAATACGGTTTATAATAATCTTAAATTTTATATTGTATAAATATTTTTCTTCCATATATATACATATGAAGTTGAAAATTTTGAAATTAAAAGGTGTATAAAAATCTTTATTAAAAATGGAAGAAAATTAAGAAAATGGAGTTTAATAAATTTATATCATATGTTTAAATGTTAAGTTGGAAATTTTAAGATATGATATTTATAATTGGATTTTTCCCAAAATAAATTGAAATGAATATTCTAGTATAATTTGAATTGGGAAAAATATATATATTTTATTACTAGAAATTGAAGTCTTATTATTTATGGATTTTATATGAATATTCAAGACTAATTAATAGAACAATTGATTTGTTGAAAGAATAAAATCCAACTTTAGTTTGAAATATTGATACTCAAAATGGATATACGTATATATAAATGAATTGAAGTGGTTTTGGAACTTGAGAGAGATAATATAAATTTTGGTTCAGACTTTAATAAAGAAATGTATTTGTAAAGCCATGAGAACTATTTTCTTTACAAAGTAACATTTAAGTTAAACCTTTTAATTCATATACCGTTGAATATCCAAACCATTCAAGTTTTAAAAGTTATGGTTTTAAATTATGAATTTCGAAATATTATGCTTTGAAAGGATATTTGGCTTTCAGACGTTATAAATTTTAAAGCATTTGGATTTTTGAAAAGGTTTATATTTGGGATAAAGGATATCATATTGTTTTGGGTTTTAAAATGATATCGTATTCATAATTTTAAAATGGAAATGTTTATTCTGATTTTTAAAGTATAACCTATTTTTAAATGACCGCGGTGTTATAATAACGATGGGTTGGCAAAGAGACCGGGATCGGATATGGACATACTCTCTGTCGATACCGAAAACCACTTTGACTAACCGTGTACGCGGTGGAGATTCCAGAATGAAGTAGGTGGTGGCGACGTTTCCTGTAAGGTAAATACGTGGACCCGACTCCCGTGAGTTGGCATAAGGTGGCTAAAACAGGAGCGATTCTCAGGCCAATGAGGTCATTCCTATGATCGGACCCTCCTCTTCGATATTATACTTTGATTTTGGATTGATTCAGTGGCCACTTCTATATTTTGATTTTGGGGAGTTAGTCCGAGGTGGGCGGTAACTGCGGCTACGCGTTTCCACCAGCCTGGATAGCAATTGGTATATCTACCCTGGCATTGCCTAGTTGTGCCGTGTCACCTACCATACCGAGCCTTTACTACGAGTTTCTATTTGTGTCGTACCTATGGAGTATCCTCTGGTAGCTTCCCGATCAGGAGGTATTACGGTACTGTATAGACTATTGGCATTATTTGTGTTAAGGGCTATATGGGTAACCCCTTAACGCTATTAAAAAGTAAGTTTATTTTATAAATAGACACTATTATAATAGCGCAATATACTACATAGTAAATAGTTTAACGGATCCTTAGGAGATGTAAATCCCGAACATCTCTTGAGTTACTGTACTCATATTTATTTCTGTTAATTTAACTCACATAAGATCTTTTAGTCCGACTCGAGTGTTTTGTCTTTTCAAATTCGCTCGGGTCAGTCTGAGCGTTTCAGGATCGAAGATTTTAGCTTTGGAGGACGAAAATGAAGAATCCGTATTATATTATTTATAGTATTGCACCACACTCTAAAATTTCCGCTGCATTGATTGTATTGGTATGTGTAACTCTGATATTCATTGTATAAGTAAAATAAATATTTTGTAAACAGTTATCATGAACTGTATATTGATCATTATATTTTATCCTTCCGCTGTGAGATTCTATTTTTTTTTATTTCTTCTCTGTTTTTCTTATTTACCCCATAACAATCCGCCCTTGCGTATGCTTTGAATTGGCACGTGTGTCGGTTTAAAGTGTGCGAAAAGGCGGGATGTTACAAGTTGGTATCAGAGCTTTGGTTTAGCGATAAACCTTGGTTTTGTGGGGTTTGACTCTTTGTTAATAGGGTAGTAATACCATATGGGAGTCGCTGAGTGTATATATATGAGAGAGCGTATTTGTTAGTGTTAATAAAGATTTTGATATTGTGTTAATCTGTTCGGCTTCGTATTTATAAATTCTGGTTGATGCATGGGACGCTATGACATCAATAGGGATTTCTAAACACTTAATAGGACAGACTGACATAATATTTGTTTTTAATATAGGTGAATGAAATAATTTTGCCTATTATATTTTCTATATATAAAAATATTTTTATAAATATATATATATATATATATATATTTGGTTGCTATAGATTGGGTGTTAGGAAATAAAAATATTTATAACAATTGAAGCTAAGTTGAAATTATAATAAATCAAATTGGAGATTTTAGAACTTAAGTCCGGGATTTTGAAAATCTGTTTTCAATGGATTTATGGGATATAGGGATTTGGTTTATAAGTATTTTCTTATATAAATATTTAGTATAATTCGGAAAAATTATTTTAAAGAAGATTTTGGAGAATATAAATTTTGTACTTTCCTCTCTGTCGCTAGAAAATAATTTCGGTGATGGCGGCCGCATCACCGACTTTCATTTTCGAGTTTCGTAGGGGAAAGGCCACTGTAGTAAATTCTACTGCAGATTTATTTTGAAATTATCTAAAATTTTAAATTGTTTTAAATATAAATTGAGATATAAGTTGTAAGAACTCGTTTATCTATTATTTTTAAAACAAAATTGAAATTTGACCCGGTATTTAATTCTAAAATTTTCCACTAATTAATGGTTTAAATTATTTTTAAGGAAATATAAAGTAAGTAATAAATGGATTGAAACCTCTAATTTAAGTAAGAAAATTAATGCTAGGTATAAAGGAAGTTAAAATTTTAACTGATAAATAATGGTAAAGATTTATTGAAAATCAACGAATTAAAAGGGTTGAGATTAAACTTGTATAAGTTCTTTTGCTTTTTCTTTAACATAAATAACTTACCAAGTATAAAAAGTTGAAATGTGAATGAAGAGTGGAATAGAATATTATGCAAGTAGAATTTTTGGAAATAATGAAGTATTCAATAAATTACTGTTATAAATAAGAATTTAATGGTATTAACTTAAGTGATGATTGGAATTTTACTAAAATTAAAGGTTGTATTATTAATAGGTGATTTTAACCTTAAGAAAGTAAAAATGAAATTCCTTAATTTATAAAGTTTGATTGTAGGGTTATTAACTTAAGTATGCCTTAGTTTCCCCCTATTCTAATATAATAGAAAGTAAGTAATATATAAATGACTGTAAACCCTAAGTAATTAATTAATAAAATCCCTTATTTTTAAGAATGAAGGTTAAAGGGTTAATAATTTAAGTGTAATTAAAAAGGGTTACTGTAATTAAATATAATAGAAAGTGGGTAATTAAATTGTTACTACTATTAAATATAATAGAAACTTCAACATTAAATGAATGAATGAAATTAAAGGTAAGTTGAAATTGTAATTTATAAAACAAATATATATTAATTAAAGGAATTGAGAAGAAACTTGTAAATTTTCACTTACATTCTTAAAACATACATAACTTACCATATAATAAAAGTTGCAATGTTAGTAAGAAAATGTAAGGGGAAATCTTACAAGTGAAGCTTGAGGTAATAAAGGTATTCAATAAATTTGCTGTTATTAATGAGAATTAATTGTATAAACTTAAGTTAAATTGGAAATTTTACTATATAAGTAAAGGTAAGTAGTATAAATAGATCATATAAACTTTAGTCAATAAATTGGAATGCAAATATAATGAATTTTGTAATAAATAGAAAACGAAAATTGTAAGAAATAAAGAAATCCCTCCATAAATGAAAGAAAGAAAATCAAACCACTGAAGCATGAAATAAATGTATAATAAGTTAATTTGGTTGTTGGTTTGAATTGTATT
The DNA here is from genome assembly GCA_030765085.1 of Allium cepa. Lineage (NCBI taxonomy): Eukaryota > Viridiplantae > Streptophyta > Magnoliopsida > Asparagales > Amaryllidaceae > Allium > Allium cepa. The sequence goes on from CM060940.1 coordinate 104,365,018, forward strand.
GTTTGATTTATGATTGTGGGGTAAGGAACTTGAAGTTGTTGGATGAATAAATAATATATCTTTGTTCCATCTAAGACTGTTGAGTAATGGATGCACTTGATAGTTAATTTCATTTCATACAAATTTCAAGTTTGAACCCAAACAACTATTTGTTTGATGGATTAAATGATTGCTTTGTGTGTGTATGTATGTTGTTTGTAACGTTGATGGTTGTTGAATTGTTTGGTTGATTAATGATTGAATCCACTTGAATAGTTCACTTTAAAATAAATATTTAACCTTTTAGATTTTATAAGTGAAATGCAGGCTATGGAAGCCACTGCTACTGCTCTGGTTCCCTAATAATAAGCGTATTGCCCGACAAATAGGTACGTTTTCGGATTACGTTTAAAGCGCTATTTTATAATTTTGCCCGTGTTGGAATAATATTTTGATAATATATGTAATATATTTGTATATTTTGATATTATATTTTCTTCAGAGTCTCTCCGTACAAAGGAGACTCTGCCAAAAAATTTCGTAAATTTTGGACTTAGAATTTTGTTGAATATTTTCCAAACTTTAATGATTTAAGTATAAAAGGTTATAATGACTATAAAACAGGCATATCTCATTTAAGGAAATTAATTTAGTAAATTATTGTTTATAAGTTAATATTTGAAATAAGATGTAATGTTTTATTCTTCCTTCTCCCTTCTTTTTCCTTTTCGGGGACGAAAAGTTTTGAGTGGGGGAGATTGTAACGACCCGTTAAATTAATAATATTAAATGAGTTAAATTAATATAATTTCTAACCTGATTTAGAAAAAAAAAGGCTTTAAGATTTATTTGAGAAAATGTAGTAATTTGTTATAGTAATTGGAATTTAATGTAACAATTTAATTTTTATGACAATAGTTTTGGATAATGTAATTGTCACACTTTGTTAAAAGTCAATGTTAAGAAACCAATAAATGTTGAATTAGTGAATATTAATAAAATATTTACTAGAATGGGATTCATTTAATATTAAAATAAATAGTAGGATTGTTTCATTTGGTGACCGTTGAATAAACCAATGCAATAAGTGTAGATAAATTTTTTTATGAATATTGTTCGATAATGAATGTACTTAAAAACGGTAATAAACTTAATATAAGAAAACAAAGGCAAATTGTGTATTAATTAATGAATTCATGAATCAGTGTATGGACTTAGTGTAACTATACGTAAATGTACGCAATAAGGTTGTGAAATACCAATGATTTGGATTTCCAATTTATATTAAACATAATGTTGGTAGAAATTGGAATTCACTGTTGTGTGAAATATATGAGAAATCAGGTCAAATGTAAATTATACCGTAGATGATATACTCTTTTAAACAGTAGGATTTTTAAATAAATAAACGTTTCACTTAGGTTTCAATTGGATAACTTATGTAGTTTAATGGATAATCAATTGCAATTAATTGCCATAAATTAGTGATGATAGGGTAGTTTGATTTGGCCTTTAAGAAGCAAAGAAAAAGAAAGCCAAAATTTATGAATTCATTTGCAATGTGAAATGCAAATCTTGTGGATTGTTTTTTTTTACAAATGGAATTAATATTTAACCATTACGTTAGTGGAGTCTGATAAGTTAAGGTAGATAATCAATGGTAATTTACCTAATTCAAAGGATATATTAATATAAATATGGGTAAAATGAGGTTAGACCAAGGATATAATATTAATTGATTTTTAAGGCTTAATTAATACGTGAAATAGACAAGATTCTACATTCAAACATTTATACAAAGCTAAGTTGTAAATAGAAGTACCAATGTAATATAATGTAAATAGATGGGAATCAACATTTATTTATTTATTTAATGGAATTTAATTTCTATAGTGTGATAATCGCAATTAAATGAAATTGAAATAGCTAATTTATACGTTAGTTGAAATTTAGCTGGAATATGAGGATTTTTAATGAAATAGTGAAATCAAATGGAAATAAGGTTTCAATTATACATTGGAATTTATATTCACCATAAAAGGTTAATTGAAAACCAAAGGAGTTAATAAAGGAATCAAGCTTTATCTATTAATTTGGATTTAAGATATGGTAAATTGGATTTATTGCAATAATTAATTCTATAAGATGAGGTTAATACTTATTCTATTTATAATTAGACCAAATTGTTGATATAGATTTTTAGAAAGCAGAATCTATAAATTAATTTGAGTATCAAATTCAATAATTGCGCTTATTGCATAAATAAAGGGAATTTAACGTTAAATATTACGTTACTGAAATTTAAAATAGACTTTAAGAATAATAATGTGAATCATGAACCAAAGTATGTGGCATCCCTATTTTGGATAAAACATAAGTATACAAGGATTAAAAATGTAATAAATAGGTTTTGAGGAACTTATTTATAATTCCTTAATATAAGGAAGCGGAGGAATGTATACTGAAATTTGATAGACTTGTCAACTCTAATTCACAGCCAAACTTGTTAAATCATTTAAATTGATTTTAATTTACATAAGCAATAGAATTGGGACAATTTTAGAATATTCATATAGAATTGGATTTCTATAATTTATTTAATTTATTTAATGAATATTAAAAATAGCCATTTTGGTCACGGACTCGGATTTCGATGAAACCAGTTTCATCGGATCCGTATCGGTGAATTATTATAGGGTTTCAAGATTCGTATCGATCGGACCTGTCGTTTGATCGTACGGACGCGAAACGCCTTGAAAATCAATTTTATTAAAATCAATTTGAAATCAATTTGGAAATCTTGTTTTCAGCATAACTTCTTCATACGATCAAATTTGGACGTGAAACTTTTTCCATCGCATTCAGAATATTTTAAAATACCTATCTGGATATATGGGTTTGACAAATTTCGTTCCGGGTTCAGAACGGGCTTTTTGGGCCTTAGTTTGTTTCGTACGTTCATCTATCTAGTCTATCTACTCTAACCCAACCCTACCTATAAATATACAGTTATAAACCCTAGCTCCATTCTATTGTCTATTTGCTGTACGTTCATCTTCTTCAAGCTTCTTTTCTTCTTCAATGGGGGCTAACCCTAGATTCAGTCAGTTCAAAAAAAAAATTCAAATTTAAAAAGGAAAAAAAAAATTCGGATCTGCAGCAGCTTCTGGTCGCGCTTCGGGTTTCAGGGGAGAAAACCCTAGAGCAACTTCGGGTCAGGAAGAAAATGACTCGGGTCGCTCTGGGTCGTTTTGGCGAAAACTCCAAGCAAGCACCGGGGAATTGAGGCGGCGCACCGAAGTCGACCCAGGACCAGAATTTTTCCATTTTTCAAATTTCCATAACTTTTGCATACGAGCTCGGATTCACACGCGGTTTGTTTTGCTGGGATCGTATCGGAATTTCTGAAGTTTTGACGCTAGTTTGGATGGATTTGGAGACAGTTAAAATTTTGAGTTTAAATTGAATTTAAATTCGATTTAAATTCCAAAGGTGAGTGTTTTAACCCACTCACAACTACTAGAAGCTTTTATGTTTGTTAAATAAATTTTAGAAATGAATAGAATTTATTAATGAGTATTTGGCATGTTTATTTCATTCATATCTGCTGAATTGCATTTATTGAATTTAACTGTTAATTTAATTTATTTATTGCGTATTAATTGACAGTTAGAATTTGTGTTTGCATGAAACTGCTAGTTAACAGTTATATAATTTATTACTGAATATAAACTGTTAGATTTATGGTCGTTAAATTTAAATTGAATAAAATTGCCAGTTATTACCTGTTATATATTATCAAATATAATATTGTTATTGATTGATATTGATTGATGATTGCGATTTGGATGATGGATGATGTTGGTGAATGGATGTTTATTGTATATCATTAAATTGCAAATTATCATGCATATTTCATTTCATTCGGGATTGTGGTTTGAAATGATATATAACCGCAAAATTTTATATCTTTTAAATTGCGGATTGAAATGATAAATATCCGTATCACTTGACCATAGGATAGAAAATTATATACAGGCACCGCGGTATATATATAACTATTTAAATGTGATTTCTATGGTTTGGATGGAATACGGTTTATAATAATCTTAAATTTTATATTGTATAAATATTTTTCTTCTATATATATATATACATATGAAGTTGAAAATTTTGAAATTAAAAGGTGTATAAAAATCTTTATTAAAAATGGAAGAAAATTAAGAAAATGGAGTTTAATAAATTTATATCATATGTTTAAATGTTAAGTTGGAAATTTTAAGATATGATATTTATAATTGGATTTTTCCCAAAATAAATTGAAATGAATATTCTAGTATAATTTGAATTGGGAAAAATATATATATTTTATTACTAGAAATTGAAGTCTTATTATTTATGGATTTTATATGAATATTCAAGACTAATTAATAGAACAATTGATTTGTTGAAAGAATAAAATCCAACTTTAGTTTGAAATATTGATACTCAAAATGGATATACGTATATATAAATGAATTGAAGTGGTTTTGGAACTTGAGAGAGATAATATAAATTTTGGTTCAGACTTTAATAAAGAAATGTATTTGTAAAGCCATGAGAACTATTTTCTTTACAAAGTAACATTTAAGTTAAACCTTTTAATTCATATACCGTTGAATATCCAAACCATTCAAGTTTTAAAAGTTATGGTTTTAAATTATGAATTTCGAAATATTATGCTTTGAAAGGATATTTGGCTTTCAGACGTTATAAATTTTAAAGCATTTGGATTTTTGAAAAGGTTTATATTTGGGATAAAGGATATCATATTGTTTTGGGTTTTAAAATGATATCGTATTCATAATTTTAAAATGGAAATGTTCATTCTGATTTTTAAAGTATAACCTATTTTTAAATGACCGCGGTGTTATAATAACGATGGGTTGGCAAAGAGACCGGGATCGGATATGGACATACTCTCTGTCGATACCGAAAACCACTTTGACTAACCGTGTACGCGGTGGAGATTCCAGAATGAAGTAGGTGGTGGCGACGTTTCCTGTAAGGTAAATACGTGGACCCGACTCCCGTGAGTTGGCATAAGGTGGCTAAAACAGGAGCGATTCTCAGGCCAATGAGGTCATTCCTCTGATCGGACCCTCCTCTTTGATATTATACTTTGATTTGGATTGATTCAGTGGCCACTTCTATATTTTGATTTTGGGGAGTTAGTCCGAGGTGGGCGGTAACTGCGGCTACGCGTTTCCACCAGCCTGGATAGCAATTGGTATATCTACCCTGGCATTGCCTAGTTGTGCCGTGTCACCTACCATACCGAGCCTTTACTACGAGTTTCTATTTGTGTCGTACCTATGGAGTATCCTCTGGTAGCTTCCCGATCAGGAGGTATTACGGTACTATATAGACTATTGGCATTATTTGTGTTAAGGGCTATATGGGTAACCCCTTAACGCTATTAAAAAGTAAGTTTATTTTATAAATAGACACTATTATAATAGCACAATATACTACATAGTAAATAGTTTAACGGATCCTTAGGAGATGTAAATCCCGAACATCTCTTGAGTTACCGTACTCATATTTATTTCTGTTAATTTAACTCACATAAGATCTTTTAGTCTGACTCGAGTGTTTTGTCTTTTCAAATTCGCTCGGGTCAGTCTGAGCGTTTCAGGATCGAAGATTTTAGCTTTGGAGGACGAAGATGAAGAATCCGTATTATATTATTTATAGTATTGCACCACACTCTAAAATTTCCGCTGCATTGATTATATTGGTATGTGCAACTCTGATATTCATTGTATAAGTAAAATAAATATTTTGTAAACAGTTATCATGAACTGTATATTGATTATTATATTTTATCCTTCCGCTGTGAGATTCTATTTTGTTTTATTTCTTCTCTGTTTTTCTTATTTACCCCATAACAATCCGCCCTTGCGTATGCTTTGAATTGGCACGTGTGTCGGTTTAAAGTGTGCGAAAAGTCGGGATGTTACACAACCTCACACAAAAACTAAGTCTCATAGACTTATCACGTCTCCAACTTTCAACTTGCTATCCTTCGGGCCAAGGAGGAAGCTCGATAGATTGGAGTAATACTCCGCACTATACGAATCAACATCCTTAACTCAAACGATAATCAAGCCTACACAGAAGGCTACGTACTAAGTGTATGACTAAATAGTTCGCACATCAAGTCGAGAAACAAAAATTTGGCCAAGTTCGATAATCGGTTATTTAACTATCAAAGCAAACAAACAAATATTTATCACCATAACAATCACTAAGCCCTTTAATTAATCTTTTATTAATTAATTTACTTACCAAATATTCACTTCAAATTATCTTTAAAAAGATATGATCTCAAACCATTTCAACTTTCTATATTGGAAAACATTTCCATATACTTATTTAATAATAAGTAATTCACAAATATATTTAGTTTCAACACTTAGAAAATATTTCATATGCTTAAACCACGATTAGGTATATATTTTATTCTATAAGGAAAACATTCACTTTAAACACATTTATTTTGGTCAAAATGAATGCTGCGTAAAAAATCGTCACAACAACCCAAAAGCACTAGTATAAGGATTCGAAAATTAGATAGATATATAAACCCCAATACTATACAAAACATCACCTTTCAAAAATTATGTACTATAACAACAGTGTTATAGTCCGTCATTTCCTTACTTCTCGAAAATGTCTATTTCAACAATAAATGTTGAAATCTATGTATTCGATACTTAACACATTTTATAACATCTTTAAACCATTCAACTCCACATAAAATATCACTTTCCAAAACATGTCTTTTAATTAAAAAGATTATTCACTGTCCAAAATCGTGAATATAGATCGTTCACCAGATCTAATATTTCTACACGTTTATTAAAGGATAATCCACTGTCCAAAATCATGGATTTACCTCCTTTAATAAACTTCTATATTTAACTTATCAAATTCAATTGATTTCGGATTTATAAAACAATGTTTATAAATTTACGTTTATATTTTTATAAAAACTTCAATATATGAAATTCCTTTATTAAAAAATTCCATTTATATCCCATCTACATGCCAAATCCAATTTATAAGTTAATTAATTATAAATTATTTATTTACAAATTCATTTATTTTATAATTTCACAATTATAAATCTTATTCACTTATAAAATCAATTTATAACTTCATTTCAACATTTACAAAGATTCTTTACAATTTCTTCACTTTTGATTTATAAAAGTTCAATTTTATAAATCATATATATATATAAACCGTTTATAATTAATTCAAAATACCAATTTAAACTATTTTACCAAACAGTTAACTCCTTATTTCAAAAATCACCTTCTGACTATATTTCACAAAAACATAATTTTTATAACATAAAAATTATAACTTATTTAATTAAAATAAATTCATTTCCTTTATAAAAATTCAAAATATATATTTTCAAATCACTTAATTTTTTTTTTTAATTTGAAAACCATCACTTTAACATTTTTACAATTCCAAAAATAGGCCTAATGCTGCAACAACACCAAATACATCAATCATGGCATCCAAACATCATCCAAAACATCACATATCATATGTTAACATCATATATCACAGTATCTGCAAACAAATCAATACTGGTGAAGAATCCAGTTGGATCCCTCCAATCTGTCACCTACAATAAATATACATATTAGAAATATGTATACAATGTCCACTTCAAGGCAGACACGCATACATAGGGTCATCCGCTCATACACGGGAACTTATAGGGTCATTTGCTCAAATAGGCAGGTATATATCCAAATACCAATCAATATATATCATATATCATCCAAACAATCATCAATTATCATAAATAATATTTATTCTCACTTATATAAAAATATCAGTGAGACAGAACTAGTGAGTTGTACTCACATTGCTTTTAGTCGTCGCGATAGCGATTTATTCCGATTAATATTAAATGAGTGTTTAATTTCAATTAAAAATTTCACAAGCTCAAATAAATCCAGTTCCATAATGTAGTGCTCATCAATACGAACCCAATGCAATTCGTTTCGTCAATTTCGACCTCGTATGACGAAGATATCAAGTTTTAAAGATTGTACGTGCTAATGTAACAAAATTTTCAATTTTTTATTTTAAACCTTTCTTTAAATCTGGGCCGTGCATTTCGAACTCCACATCAGGGCTGTTGCTATTTTCTTCTCTAGGCATCGTTGGAGAAAATGAAACCCATGTCGCCGCTCGTTCGTGAATTAACGAGCCACCCTCGTCGCCATCGACGATGATCAGAAGCCACCAATCAACGCGCCTATGCATGCTCCACCCCAGGCCAGAACCACGTGCAACTCGGTCATCCCCCTATCGTGAAAACCGAGCTCGAACGCGTGCCCTTTGAGGCTAAATTTTCGTTGATTGGCCGCGCCATAACCCATCACAACCGTTGAAATCATATAACACGATACCCTCTACAACTTTGTAGTTGATGATTTTTCGAATTAATGTGTCGATGGGAAGAAATCGAGGGAAGAAAAGGGGAAGATTTTGGCCATTGATAGTTTGAACTGGCGGCTGCAACCCTAGCTAGGGTTTCGTTTGCAAATGGTAAAAACAACGTCCTTTTATAGAAAATTCGACGACACTATTCATCTCGAAAATTTTCGAACTCGAAATGAAGCGTGCCGCCTGGTGTTTATAATTTTTACCTATATTCTGAACATAATGGAATATATATCGGAAGCCAATTCGATCATATTTGGAAGATAGGTTTTCGAATCAACTATTTAAATCTAAATTTCACTTAAACGAAACCATAAATCCGATTGGCATGAAATTTGAAATCTTACAATAATTTAACATTACGGATCCAATGAAACTTGTTTCGTCAAAATCCGAGATTGTTTGGAAAATGACCATTTTTATGTGTCAATTAAATATTAAAATATTCAATTTATACAAATTAACTTTTTAATTCAATTTTAAAAGTTTACCAACATTATTCCAATTAAATCACTATATTCGAAATATAAGTTATTCAACTTATAAAATTAACTTGTGAATATTTAAAATCAATTAAATATATGAATTTCAAATGTCTGAAATTATGGGTCATTACATTCTACCATACTTAAAAGAATTTTGTCCTCGAAATTATCAAGTAAGAAAAAGCCACAAAATCCATTAACTTTTCAAACACAATTCGTTCAATTAGATATCAAATCCATTTAAACTTTTTAACTTTTCCATAATCCATTAGTTAAATTCTTACAAAAACTTTCCTAAGTTTCAAATACATCTTTAGTTATCGTTTCAAAAGTACTAATATCATTTAACTTTCAACTCAAAAACAAAATTTTAGTCACCGAATTTTTTTTTCCAAAATTCTCAAAAAATTTCTAACGCCTCGAATTTTCAAAAAAAATCGCCAACGTCTCCTTTGCACGGTTCGATCGTAGTAGGATCACAACATATATATATATATTGCAAATATACATCTCATCTTCGAGGATGAGGCATCCCGTCGTGAAAAAGTATAAAAGTACGATTTGTAATCCGAGATATGTACCTTAAATATTATCGGCGAGCATATACGGCTAATATAGCGCGAAAGCGAGCTTCAAATGCGAAGCAAGCACCATACTCACCTACTAAACACGCAATAAAAAATGAGAAACATGCATATATAAAAATAATATCAATATACAACATACACTAATACAACAAGTATATATGCCAATATAGCAATGCAACCAAAAGCAACAAATTCAACCATCAAACAACTATCATCCAACTAACATCCAACAAAGCAATATCTATCCACACAATCCATAACCAAATCAATATAAATTCATTTCTCATTAATATTCATTGAATTGATTTTTTCAATTTAATCACATTTGACTTATTAACATTGGATTTTCACTAATATTTATTTATTCATATTCAATTAGTTTACGTTCACTAATTCACATTCAAGTTTGTTCACTTTCAATTCAAATTAAATTCAATTCTATCCAAATTACTTCACTTCCAATTTGGATTCAATTATTTAGCTTTCAATTTCGTTAATTCAATTTCATATGAATTTCTATACAATCAACTAACATCCATCTAACAACAAATGTATATCTGACATAACCAAATTTATTTACTTTACTTTCATTCAATTTGGTTTAACACCTTTATTTCCAATTGGTTTAATATTTAATTAGCTTTCATTCAATTTCCAACTTCATTAGCTTTTAATGAATTAACTCTTACATCTATTATTCCATATCAATTTTATTTACATTCAATTGATTAACATTCAATTCGCATTTCATTCACTAATTTATTTCATTAGTTTAATTCAGTTGCTAATTCATTTTACACTAAAGTTGAATTTCTTTATATGACTCAAGTTCATATTCATTTAATTCACTTTATTAATTTACTTCGATACCAAAATCAACTTCATTCAACATCACTTAAGTTATATTTCATTTCAACTTCATTTACATTCACTTTCACTATACAACTAAAGTTCACTACTAATTTAATTCAAATTCATATTTCATTTTGCTTAACAAAATTGTCTAACCATTTTAATTATTTGGTTTTACTTACATTTTTTCCATTTTATCAGTTATACAGCTTATTTGGTTAAACTTCCAAATTCATATTATATAATCCCTTAACAGTTAAGTTTAAACCTCATTTCAGTATCGAATCAAATCTGGTTCAAATTCAATTCAACTTATTTAACTTTCCTTTAGTTAAATTTCAAGCCATAAATTTTATTATGTTACTCAAACTTCTTTACTTTACCAAGTAAATTTTTTATTATTTCACATTACAAGTCCAAACTCATTTTACTTGTATTCATCAGTTTCAACTTGGATTTTAAATCAAATTTGTTTATCAAAATAAAACTTTAATTTCAATTTACTATTGGTAGCAAATCCATCACATAGAAACTCGAAAATGATACTAATGATGCTGCAGCCATCACCCTTATTATTTCCCAGCAACAATAGTGAATTCAGTGCTTTATATTCTTTTAAAAATTTATTTTATTTATAAATCACATTCATAAGTCTTTTACTTATATAATTTCTCTATTTAACTTCATTTATATAAGATTCATTCCAAATTCATTATCTTATTTAGATTTATAACAATATAATCTCTTTAACTTTTGAAAAATAACTTCAAAATAAACGGGATTCAAATTTCACAAATTCTTAGTTTAAATCCAATTTTTTATTTATAACTCATATTTATAAATATATTCAAATAGTTTCATTTCTTATATATAAGATTACTTCACAATTATAAATCATATTAATTATAATTCCATACTAATAATTCACTTGCTTATACAATTTATCCTTTTAAAATTGTTTTTTTAGATTATTCAAATTGCTTTTATTAACTTATATATATTTGTTTACATTTTTAAACAACCAAATAATCCATTTATATACCTTTAATAATTCCTGAAAAATTGTTTCCTTTATATATAAAGTATAATCGAGGTAAAATTATTTCACTTACCCACTTTAAAATAATACTATATCGACTTGCCTCGTTTAAGTGTTTGAAAATCCCTATCGGTAACCACTACAAGAGTGACCGGCTATTCCAATGGCTCCAAGCCGTTGGGGGCCGTTGAAAGCAGTTGGAAAAGCCGTTGGAATAGCGTTCACGCATTCCAACGACTTCCAACGGTAGCTATGGGGCTATTCCAACGGCTTTTCTAACGGCTACCAACGCACTTAGCCGATGGAAGCCATTGCAATAAAATGACCAAATAGCCGTTTGTAGCTGTTGGTAGCCGTTGCTAATCTGGGTGAAATTTTTTTATAACAACTAGCCATTCACCTTCCAGCCACACATAATCAATATATTTCCATTCCATTTCCATTACATTTCACATATATATATCATATATCCAACACATTATACCACAAAAAATATAAATAACCAAAAATCAACATCAAACATTACATTTTCAAACCAAACTCCAAGTCAATATGTACATAAACAACAAAACCCTCACCAATACCAACTCCAATCCATATTCAAGTCAAAATATACAATGCAAGCACTTAAACCTCACCACCTCAAAGTCAATATATACACAATAACCATCAAACACAATCCTCACCACCTCAAAGTCAATATATACAATAACCAACCACAAAGACAATAATCATCATACCTCTCAAGCATCATCCTCACCTCCGGAAGCACCAGACGACGAAGGGAAGGAACCATGCCTATGCGCGTACTCCGCTAAACGTTGCTTCAGTTGCTCCATTTGTATAGCGCGAAGACGGTCCTGCTCTTGCAGTTGCTCAACCATGGCTCTAAGCTCTTTTATTTCTGCTTTGTCACACGCCTTTTGAGCTGCCCGAACCTGCAAATAGAATGTGAGATGTTCACATTTGTATTATAATCATTTTATTAAGCAGTGATATTTTAAAATATAGAAACGTAAATGACGTGATCTTAAGCAATGCATATACCACAAGGAAATGCATATTTTATTAAATGATAATAATGCAGGATGGTAAATCATGTATATGTTAGATTTAACTCAGGTAGAAATCATCATATGCATAGTGTATCTATAGGTTAATTTATTAAAATTAATATTGCAATCTTTAAAAGATTACCACTTGGTTTCCATAGCCATAACGCCTATTCCTCTACGTCGGATTTATAATAACGTCGAAAATATTATCTTGCTCTTCTACCGTCAACTCATCGCGATCCGATTCTGAAAGCAGCTCTGCCCGTGCCTCTTGAAACTTTGCCTAAAATAAAAAACAATTATAGGTTAAAATTAGTAGAATAGGATTTGAACTTATCGATATTAATAAAATAAGATTTAAAATATGCATACATATGTAGCCTTCACCTTATCATCATCATCCCACTGATATGTAATATTGCCAGCATTGTCTGCTTGTCTTGATGCGTGGGCGTGGGTAAATACCTCCACCATAGACATGGGACGTCCAAGAAATCTTTCCTACAATAAATAATTTATATATTTTAATTTTTCATAGCTAATTACCGAACTGATTAATGTACAAAATGTAATAATGGTTTAGATTCATAATTGATAAATTTACCAAGTCCTCACGGTGATGCTGAAAAGACTTGGATCCGCCACGATGCGTTACAGGATTCCTACTTCTATAGGCGGAGTTCCTTTCTGACTCCACCTGCAATTTAAATTGAATATTATATTTACTAATTGCGAAATAATTAACTATATACTTAGCAGATTTACCTTGAACTCGTCGGTCTCCCACCAACTCATCCAAGAATCCCATACGGAAACGCCCATCCAGTTCGGTTTCTTCCCCGATTTTTTAAGAGCTGACATTACCTCCCTGTAATTTTCGATGACCTTTGAATTCCAGTGGCGCCAAACCATGGCGACATCGGGGTCCTCCAAGTCCACTTGCCCCTGTACAAAGAGAAAATATTACTAATTGTTCATTTATACTTATTCATATAGTAAAGTGGTATAACCTCACCAGAAAATCGTGCCAGATGGCCTCCATGACTTGGTCAGGGATCTTACTCCACTTAGGTCAGCAATCTATCATCCTGCTCATAGACGATTGCTTGAAAATGCCAATCACAACTCCTGAGGGCTCCAAATCAAATCCCATGTGTTAAATATAAAATAAAGCTTTAGAAAAGTACATATATGTATGAAGAAATTTATATTGTTATCATTTTAATTTTGATACTTACGCTCCATCAGCCTTCGGCTGCAAATATACAAGTGGTCGAGCCGGCGGCTCACCACTACTCTCGCCGGTCGTGTGAGAAGAGCTACGACGTTTGGAGCCTGACATAATACCTGTTGAAAGTTTCATTTTTAGTTATAGACATAGATAAATGGTGATGATATGTGGTGCATGTAATAAAGCCATTTTTAATTGGTAGTGCATGTAATGATGATGATATGTGATGAGTGTGCGTGAATAATTGTAAAAATTACAGGATATTACTCAGTCCTCATCGTTTTCTGATTCAGACTCGGTCTTGTGTTCTATATCGTTTTCCTCTACACTCTCAAATGCTTCGACTAATACATTTGTTTCATCATTTAATTGTCCAAAATCAGTTTGATCGTTTATAACTGTGATTTCTACATTTTCCTCGATATCTGCTTGATAGGCTTGTTCTTAAGGAATATTCTTTCCATCGAATGTAAATCTCGCCTTGGTTTTAAAAACCGTAGACCAATCCGCTTTATCTCTTTATAGAGATGGATAAGGGGCATAATAAACTTGTAGAGCTTGTTTGGCTAGTATAAAAAGATGGTACTACTGAGAACGAGAGGTATGTTTTATTTCTATAAGATTATAATTTGAATGCACGTTAATACCAAAAACTGTAACATTGCTGAACCAGTTGAATCTAGACCAAAAAGCTTCCTCTGCGGGTCTTATAAAATATGTCAATTGCAAAATCTGGGTTAACATGACATAAAAATTATGTATATGATTATTAGGATCATCACTGCCTTTAACAAATACACCGGTATTATTTGTTAATTTTTTAGCACCGTATTCTTTGATGTTGAATTTATATCCATTAACGAAAAATATTGGATACATTTTAACTTTCCTTTTCGGTCCCAATGCCAAATGTTTTAATCCTTCATCAACCACATTATTTGTAGGATCACAAACGTAGTTCGAAAACCAAGTAGCGAAATTTTTGCTTAAATCGCCGTTTGGATTTTGTGATTCATAAACACTGCAAACAAAAACATAATATATTGCTTTATTATTAATTTACACATGCAGTATTAAATTAAATTTATCAAAACTTGTAATCTGATAATTACCTAATAAATGGTGCAACTTCTGGACAATTAAGAAGAATATATGTGTGTGCTACATGGTAATCTCTATCATCTAACCATACTTCTACACATTTTCCAACATGTCGACCATGTTGTTTAAAAATAGATAACATTGCTTCAGAAGAAGAATCTTGTTCAACAACCATGTCGTTATTAATTTCAACAGTAGGGAACATTGATCGTGCTGCATCTTTAACCATATGTTCTATGAGATTCGTCGTACTAACTTCATCATTAATGACCTCTATTGACTGTTATTCGTTATGTGTCATAATTTCTCCATGACGATCCCACACCAAATAATTGGTTACGAAACCATATTGGCGCAAATGAATCCTAACCATGTTCGGTACTAAATGCTTCAACAATTTGCACCTACTACATGGACAATGAATTTCTACGTCTTTTTCAATATTACTTAAAGCAAATTCGACAAACACATTTACCCCGTTAAGAAAATGTTTACTTATTGAGCCTCCCATTTCTCTTCTTTGACACATCCAGCTCCGATCAATAAAATAATTGACCATTTTTCCTACTGTAAAACCTATGATCAATAGTATTATTAATCAAATTCGATAAATACATTTAGATTTTACTGTTTTTTATAATCCACTTTTGTTTATATACAAAGTTATATTTATTAATATTTTGTTCACATTTTTGTACCTTTTGTGATGATCGGTCATCCTACTTCCCATTACAAACACAATAGTAATTACATTTCTTAAATCATATCATTACAAACGATTTTCCAAAAATTTGACAGCACTTCCCCCGTGTTCCTTGTACACATATGCATGTACACAAGGAACGAAAAGGAAATGCCATTCAAATTTTGTGAACCGTTTATAACGATATGATTTACGAAACGTAATTACATCATAGTGTTTGTAACTTGTCCAATACAGGGACAAATCCAACAGGTATTGTATTAGATGAGTATGAATATCCGTTTTGCAATAAAAAAGAATATTCATAAAACGATCATATACAACACATCAGACGGGGCCAAAAATTCACTAAGAGATTTAAATTTTGTTTATATGTTACCGTTTTATTAAATATATAAAATAAAGCATATTATGCATTATTTTATTTATATTCTACTATTTTACTAAATATATATATTAAATTATAAGATTTTTACTATTTAAGAAAATATATAATTCATGTGTGTATATATATATACACACACTAAATTATATACTTATCTAATGCTAATATATTTTGTAAGATATATTTCATGTTCGTAAAATATTCGACTAACTCATGTTTGCCTAATATTTTACAAAACATACACAAAATAATTTAAATCAATCCTAACTAATCTAACGCTAACTCAAATGCGCATTTACACTAAATTATCAACATATGTATATATGTGCATAATATATATACACAAACAATTTGAACATTTGGATTGTAATAATTATAATTAGCACTTAGTTTAGTATAATAAACAATCAATAGACCATTAGATACAACTATAACAAAAAATCAACACAAGATTAGAAAAACTTAAAATTTTAGGGTTTTAGCCAAAATCTGATTTTGGAGATGTATTTGGATGGAGAGAGGCCGCTGGTGTTGATTGATGGCGTCGGAGTGGCTGCCGGTTGCATGGAAAGCTGGGATGTGACGACCCACAAATATGTACACTTTGAATCGACAATAATCCACACATGTACGACCCAAAAAGCACAAACTGATAAAAAGTCAAGAGAAAGAAAAGAAGAGTGAAGAAGAGAAGAGAAGAAAGAGAGAAGATAGAAGTAACAGAGCAATACAGAATCACACATCGCAGCGGAAAATATATAATATCATATCAATGATCTTTATAAAACAGAAACTGTATATACATACATCAATCAGAGTTCAACAATCAATTAGAGTTATCAGCTTGAACAGTTATAATAACCCATCCTCACAATTGCCAGTAATATACAACAACAAACAAAGCACAGCGGATAAGCAAAACAAGTACGTGTATACGAAATGAAGATCTCCAGCTCTCCTGCTGAAGCTCCAAAAGCACCAAAGCATAACATGTAGATATACTCGGTCTGACCCAAGCATTGAAAGGAAAGAACGCCCGGATCAATCTGGTAAACCAGCATGAGAAACACACTCAACTGAATTTATTAAATTACCAAACTTTTCCTTTATCAAACAAAAGAATCTCGTAAGACAAGTCCACACAAAAACACGGATATGTTTTTACCTTATGATAATTAAAACATATCATATCAAATCCTCTTATATTATAGTAGTGTCTACTATATATAAATAATATTAATCATAGCCGAAATTGTTACATTGATTAAATTCCAGCATATAGCCCAATTGGGTAATACAATCAAAATGGTAGGTATGTAGTGGAGTTTGGATTTCCATACAAATGACCAAGTGAAGGGACTACCTTCCGACAGTACATCTCTAGAAAAATGTACCAAGGACCATCACTAAGGATCCTCTACCAATACAAGACCGGCACACCTCTATAACTAGAAGGTACCGAATATATCATCCTTCAGTCGTTACCGACCTTTACCGAGGGCCCTCATAGCATACAAACCACAATAATCAGATACACGACGTCATAGCGTGTAAAAATATATGTAGAAAAGGATGATCATATCATAATGGGAATGACCCACTTAGCCCTGCTGCATCTAACCATGTTTTGGTCATTTCTGGTTGGTGAGGCCAGAGGTAACGATTACCTTTCACAAAGCACAATCACATCACTTAGAATGCCACACGGCCATTTCCGTTGACTACTAATTGCCTTCCACAAAAATACAACCCTAAAGCTCATACGTCTCAAGGAGGGTGTCAAGCTAAGAGAAGTTGACTTCTCCGCCACCACTGATATATGTTTGTAAAAACCAATGTACGTAATTTATAGAAATGCAATGTCAGACAAACATCCGTATAAGTTGTCCAGGAATAGGACAAACCGAAGGTACTTTCCCACCACATCTTGTCGGGAAATCTCTAGGATTAGTAGCGAATATTTCTCGCATTGGATATTTCATAAATGAAGAGACCACTGCTACTGGATGTATATTGGGATTTTAACCCCAAAAGATCAATAAGCAGTCCCCCACTATGAAAATCCGGAATATTAATATAATCACAAGCAACCTGCACAATTGTCGCATATATGTTGGTCCGAAGTGGTTTTCAATAAATCGGTCTCATCGCACCAACAACGCAAAAACGTTTCTCAACATCACACAGCAACAAGTCTCACAGACTTATCACGTTTCCAACTTTCAACTTGCTATCCTTCGGGCCAAGAAGGAAGCTTGATAGATTGGAGTAATACTCCGCACTATATGAATCAACATCCTCAACACAATGGATAATCAAGCCTACATAGAAGGCTTTGTACTAAGTGTACGACTAAATAGTTCCCACATCAAGTCGAGGAACTAAAATTTTGGCCAAGTCTAATAGTCGGTTATTTAACTATCAAAGCAAAGAAACAAATATTCAGCACCATAACATTCACTGGGCCCTTTTTAATTAATCTTTTATTAATTAAACCACTTGCCAAGTATTCACTTCAATTCATCTTTAAAAAATATATATTCTTAAACCATTTCAATATTGGAAAACATTTCCATATACTTATTTAATAATAAGTAATTCCCAAATTAATTTATTTTCAACACTTAGAAAATATTTAATATACTAAAACACAATTAAGTATATATTTTACTATATAACGAAAACATTCTCTTTAAACACATTTATTGGGTCAAAACGAATGTTGCGTAAAACATCGTTACGACAATCCAAAATCACTAGCATAGGGATTCGGCAATTTAAATAGATATATAAATCCCATAAACTATACAAAAACATTTTCTTTCGGAAATCATCTACTATAACAACAGTGTTATAGTCCATCATTTCCTTATTTATCGAAAATGTCTATTTCAACAATGAATGTTGAGATCTATGTTTTCGATCCTTAACATATTTTAAAACATCTTTTAATGATTTTATTCCATTTAATAATGTTCACTTTTCAAAAATATTCATTTTATTCAATATATTATTCACTGTCCAAAATTCGTGAATATAAATTGTTTACCAAATTCATTGCTTCTATATATTCATTAAAGGATTATCCACTGTCCAAAATCGTGGATATATCTCCTTTAATAAGCTTTCCTATTTACTTATCAAATTCAATTGATTTTGGATTTATAAAACAATGTTTATAAATTCCATTTTATATTTTATAAAAACATCAATGCACAAAATTCCTTTATTAACCAATTCCATTTACATCTCATTTATTTTCCAAATCCAAATTATAAGTTAATAGCTTATAATTCATTTATTTACAAAATTCATTCTTTTAATAGCTTCAAAGCTTCATAAATCTTATTTACTTATAAGATTAACTTATACTTCATTTAAAAATTTTTAAAACTCCTTTGTAACTCAATTATTTTGATGTATAAAATATCAATTTTATAAATCTTATATATAAACCGTTTAAAATAAATCAAAAATATCAATTTAAATAAACCAATTCTTTTAATAAATTTACAAATCATTATTAGAGCTTATATAACTCCAAAATCATACTTAAGTATTATTTTCCATAAATCATAACTTTTATAACGATAAAAATTATAACTTTCATTTACTCAAAATAAATCAATTCCTTTAACACTTCAAAAATTAATAAAACGTACAAATTAAAAACCACTTTAAAATCCTTTTAAATTTGCAAATCAACACTTTAACACTTTTAATTTTCCAAAATAGGCCCAATGCTGCGACAACACCAAATACATCAATCACGGCAACCAAAACATCATATATCATATGATAACTGAAGTGGAAATTAGCCATAAGGGCCTCTTTAGCAGGTGGAATTAGTTTCTAGAACACACAATTGAAATAATTACTTTCAAGGACAAAACACAAAATAATTAGTTTCTATGGCCTAAAAACCTATGAAATTATGTCCTTAAAAGTAATTGGGCTGCTGACTTTGTCCTTGGAAGTAATTAATCTGCTGACTTTGGCCTAGAAACTAATTTCTTTGAATGTGTGTCCTAGAAACTAATTGGACTGCAAAGTTTGTCCTTCTGATGAAATGCCCCCAGAACAGAATATATTACAATATCTGTAAATAAATCAATACTAGTGAGGAATCCAGTTGGATCCCTCCAACCTGTCGCCTACAACAAATATACATATTAGAAGTATATGTACAATGTCTACTTTAAGGCAAACACGCGTACAATGGGTCATCCGCTCATACACGGAAACGTATAGGGTCATCTGCTCCACCAGGCAGGTATATATCCAAATGTCAATCAATATATCATATATCATCCAAACAATCATCAATCATCATAAAATAAATTATTTCTCACTTATATAAAATATCAGATAGTCAGAAAGAGTGAGCTGTACTCACATTGCTTGTAGTCATCGCGATAGTTATTTATTTTGATTAAAAATTAAACAAGCGTTTACTTTTACCCAAAATTCACACTAGCTCCAATCAACACCAAACTAGCTCCATCGCGTATTGTTCATCCATACGAGCCCAACGCAATTCATTTCGTGCGAAACGAACCTCGTAAGATAAAGTTATGCAGTTTAGAAGTTTGAATGAATTGTTATACAATTTATTTTCAATTTTATTTTTTATATTTTAACCTTTTCAATCCGAGCCGTTACTTTCTCTACAGAAGATCGCAGCCGTGCGTGCCTTTCTTCCTTCCCATCGTTCCAACGCGAGCAAACAACCTAAGCCGTGATTTCTTTCAACGAATTGTACTCCTTCCTCGACGACATCTACAACGATCAGCCACCTCCAACCGAACGGCCACAAGCCCTCCCTCCTTCGGCCGCAACAGCATAAAGCTCGGCACCCCCCTTTTCTTGAGAAACGCACACGAAATGATGTGAACGCGGCGCTTTTGACGCCGATTTACTCGATTATAGTCGATCATCCCCGTATGGATGTGAAGACTCGTGAAGCACTTCAACATAGTAGTTGAACACTTCTCGTAATTGCTTACGGATTTGGAGCGATTGAGGAGAAAAGAATCGACAATATCAGCCATTAATCTAAAGGTGGCGGCTAGACCTAGGTTGGTTAGGGTTTTGCAAAATGAAAGTGTTGAGGTCCTTTTATATAAAATTCGACGACACTATTCACTCGAAAATTTTCCAAACTCCAAACGAAGAGTGTCGCCTGGCATTTATAATGTTTTACCCCTATTCCGAACACAATGGAATATATATCGAAAGCCAATTCGATCATATTTGAAAGATAAGTTTTCAAATCGACTATTTTAAATTTTAAATTTCACTTTAACGATTTTCCACGCGTTTTAGCCTGCCCCGGACAAACCGTAAATCCGATTGACACGAAATGCGGATCCGATGAAACTGGTTACGTCGATATCCGAGACTATTTGAAAAATGACTATTTTTACTTGCCAATTAAATATTAAAATATTCAATTTTCTAAAAATTTGAATTTTAATTCAATTTTAAAAGTTCTCTAACATCATTTAAATTCAACTAGAATTTATTACAACTTTATAAATCATTTTTATTCACATTAAATCCAATTTCCAATTATTTACGAAATTTCAAATATTAAATTAACCATTAAATAATCTGATTAAATCGAGATATTCAAAATATTATTTATTTAGCTTACTAAATTTACTTGAAAATATTTAAAATCAATTAAACATACGAATATCGAATGACGGAAATTCTGGGTCGTTACATTCTCCCCTACTTAAAAGAATTTCGTCCTCAAAATTACCAAGTAAGAAAAAGTCACAATATCCATTAACTTTTCGAAACAATTCGTTCAAATTAGATTTACCAAAATCATTTAAATGTTTAACTTTACCAAAATCCAATAGTTAAACTTCTTACAAAAACTTTATTAAGTTTTCAAATCCATTTATAGTTATTCTTTCCAAAACCAACTAATATCGTTTAACTTTATAACTCAATATCAAAATTTAGTTATCACAAATTTTCCAAAATAATCTAACGCCTTAAATTTTCAAAAAAAATCGCCATAGTCTCCTTTGCGCGGTTCGATCTGAAAAAAATAACAATATATATATCACAAATATACATCTCATCATCGAGGAGAGGCATCCCGAAGGGAAAAAAGTGTAAAAGTACGATATGTAATCCGAGATATGTACCTTATATATTATTAGCGAGCATATAGGCTAATATAGCATGAAAGCGAGCTTCGAAAGCGAAGCAAGCGCCATACGCACCTACTAAACACTCACAAACCAATGAGAAAGACATATATGAAAGTAATATCAATATACAACATATATTAACAACTATATATGCCAATATAGCAAATGCCATCAATAAACAACAAATCCAACCATCAACCAACTATCATCCAACTAACATCCATAGCCAAATCAATATAGATTCACTTCTCATTAATATTCATTAAATTGACTTTACAATTAATCACTTTTGATTCATTTACATTGGATTTTACTAATATTCATTCATTCATATTCAATTAGTTTATATTCACTAATTTACATTCAAGTTAGTTCACTTTCAGATTACATCAAATTCAATTCTATTCAAATTTACTTACTTCCAATTTGAATTCAATTACTTAGCTTTCCATTTCATTAGTTCAATTTCATATGGATTTTCTATACAATCAATTAACATCCATTTAACAAATAATGCATAACCAACATACCAAATTTATTTACTTTGCTTACATTCAGTTTGGTTTAAAATTCAATTAACTTTCGTTCAATTATTCAATTTACAATTTCGTTAACTTTTAATGAATTAACACTTACACCCCTTACCATATCAATTCATTTACATTAGATTGATTAACATTCAATACATTTATTAATTCAGTTGCTAAATCATTTTACCACTAAAGTTGAATTTTTATATAACTCAAGTCCACATTCATCACTTTATTAATTTACTTCGATACCAAAATCAGCTTCATTCAACATCACTTAAGTTATATTTCATTTAATTCTTACTTGCATTTACTTTCACTATACAACTTAAGTTCACTTCTAATTTTTTTCAAACTCTATTTCATCTTTAAAATCATGTGATTTAACTTAAGTCAAAATCATATCACCATTCAAATTCAGATTTTGTTTTGCCTAACCAAAAGTGTTTAACCATTTTTACAATAGGATATACTTACATTTTCTCATTTTATAAGTTATATAACTTATTTATTCAACTTCCATAAACATTTACCTAAGTATACTTCCATTCACATTTTTATAATTTCAAATCCAATTCAATTTATTAACTTTAGTTAAATTTCAAATCATATATTTATTATGCTAACTCAAATTCCTTTCAACTTTACCAAAGTTAAACTTTTATCATTTCCCATTATAAGTCCAAAACTTATTTTACTTATATTTATCAATTTCAACTCGGATTTTAAATCAAATTTGTTTATCATAACAAAACTTAAATTTCAATTTACTATTGGTAGCAAATCAATCACATAGAAACTCGAAAATGATACTGATGATGCTGCAGTCATCACCCTTATTATTTTCTAGCAACAGTAGTGAATTCAGTGCTTTTTATTCTTTCAAAAATTCTTTTATTTATAAATCACATTTATAAATGTATTCTTATAGTTTCACTTCTTATATATAAGATTATTTCATAATTGTAAATCAATTATTTATAATTCCATACTTTATAATTCATTTTCTTATATAATTTATTCTTTTACAATTGTTGTCTTCAATTAAGATTATTCAAACATCTTTTATTTATCTTATATATATTTACATTTTCAACAACCAAACAATAAGTTAGATAGACTATAATAATTCCTGAAAAATTATTTCTTTTATATATAAAATATAATCAAGGTAAAATTATTTCATTTACCCAATTTAAAATAATATTACGTCGACTAGCCTCGTTTAAGCGTTTGGAAATCCCTATCGATAACATGGCATCCCATATCACGACCAGAATTCACAAACAGCTCAACGGATAAGCAAGCACAATATAAAACATTTTATATTCACAAATACGCGCTCATATATATAATACACTCAAACTCAATCTAGGGTGCTACTGTCCCTATCTATACTGAGTACACATCAAAGCTTAGGAATGTATGAAATCTAAGCTCTGATACCAACTGTGACGGGACACAACCAGTGGGTAATACCCACCGTAGCTCACACTAATACCTCACGCTTTGCTTTTACGGTCAGCCTCTCGACCACAACCAACCCTTTCACTCTAAGGACATGTAGGGACAAGAGTCATCTGTTCGCTACCTAACAAGAAGCGAGAACCCTCTATCAGGCAGAACATAATAAAGCAAAACCGATGTACGTAATCTATAGAATGCAATGTTAGACAAACATCCATATAAGTTGTCCAGAAACTGGACAAACCGAAGGTACTTTCCTACCACATCCCTTCGGGAAATCCCTAGGATTAGTAGTGAATAGTCCTCGCATCGGATATTTCATAAATGAAGAGACCACTGCTACTGGATGTATATTGGGATTTTAACCCCAAACGATCAACAAGCAGTCCCACACTATGAAAATCCAAAATATCAATATCATCACAAGCAGCATGCATAATCGTTGCATATACGTTGGTCCGAAGTGGTTTTAGATAAATGTGATCCTGGTCTCTTCGCACCAACAACGCAAAAGCGTTTCTCAACCTCACACAGCAAATAAGTCTCATAGATTAATCACGTTTTCAACTTTCAACTTGCTATACTTCGAACCAAGAAGGAAGCTTGATAGATTGGAGTAATACTTCACATTATACGAATTAACATCCTCAACACAAAGGATAATCAAGCCTACATAGAAGGCTACATACTATGTGTACGACTAAATAGTTCCCACATCAAGTCGAGGAAATAAAATTTTGGTCAAGTCTGATAGTCGGTTATTTACTATCAAAGCAAACAAACAAATATTCAACACCATAACAGTCACTGGGCCCTTTTTAATTAATCTTTTATTAATTAAACCACTTGCCAAATATTCACTTCAATTTATCTTTAAAAAATATATATTCTCAAACCATTTCAATATTGGAAAACATTTCTGTATACTTATTTAATAATAAGTAATTCCCAAATCAATTTATTTTCAACACTTAGAAAATGTTCAATATACTTAAAACATGATTAAGTATATATTTTATTATATAACGAAAACAGTCTCTTTAAATACATTTATTGGGTCAAAACGAATGTTGCGTAAAACATCGTTACGAAAATCCAAAATCACTAGCATAGGGATTCGACAATTTAAATAGATATATAAATCCCATATACTATACAAAAACATTTTCTTTCGGAAATCATCTACTATAACAACAGTGTTATAGTCCATCATTTCCTTTTTTATTAAAAATGTCTATTTAAACAATGAATGTTGAAATCTATGGTTTCGATCCTTAACATATTTTAAAACATCTATTAATCATTTTATTCATTTAATAATATTCACTTTTCAAAAATATCCATTTTATTTAATATATTATTCACTGTCCAAAATCGTGAATATAAATCATTTACCAAATTCATTGCTTCTATATATTCATTAAAGGATTATCGCTGTCCAAAATCATGGATATATCTTCTTTAATAAGCTTTCCTATTTACTTATCAAATTCAATTGATTTTGTATTTATAAAACAATGTTTGTAAATTCCATCTTATATTTTATAAAAACTTCAATACACAAAATTCCTTTATTAACCAATTCCATTTACATCTCATTTATTTCCCAAATCCAAATTATAAGTTAATAGCTTATAATTCATTTATTTACAAAATTCATTCCTTTAATAACTTCACAACTTCATAAATCTTATTTGCTTATAAGATTTACTTATACTTCATTTAAACAATTTTAAAGTCCTTTATAACTCAATTATTTTGATGTATAAAATATCGATTTTATAAATCTTATATATAAACCATTTAAAATAAATCAAAAATCTCAATTTAAATAAACCAATTCTTTTAATAAATTTACAAATAGTTATTAGAGCTTATATAACTCCAAAATCATACTTAAGTATTATTTTCCAAAAATCATAACTGTTATAACAATAAAAATTATAACTTTCATTTATTTAAAATAAATCAATTCCTTTAACACTTCAAAATTTAATAAAACGTACAAATTCAAAATCACTTTAAAATCCTTTTAAATTTGGAAATCGTCACTTTAACACTTTTAATTTTCCAAAATAGGCCCAATACTGCGACATCACCAAATACATCAATCACGGCAACCAAAAAATCATATATCATATGATAGCAGAATATATCACAATATTTGTAAATAAATCAATACCGGTGAGGAATCCAGTTGGATTCCTCCAACCTGTCGCCTACAACAAATATACTTATTAGAAATATATGTACAATGTTCGCTTCAAGGCAGACGCGCGTACAAAGGGTCATCCGCTCATACACGGGAACGTATAGGGTCATTTGCTCCACTAGGCAGGTATATATATCCAAATGCCAGTCAATATATCATATATCATCCAAACAATCATCAATCATCATAAAATTAATTATTTCTCACTTATATAAAATATCAATGAGTCAGAAAGAGTGAGTTGTACTCACATTGCTTGTAGTCGTCGCGATAGTGATTTATTCCGATTAAAATTAAACAAGCATTTAATTTTACCCAAAATTCAAACTAGCTCCAATCAACTCCAAACTAGCTCATTCGCGTAGTGTTCGTCCATACGAACCAAACGCAATTCGTTTCGTGCGAAACGGACCTCTTACGACAAAGTTATGCAGTTTAGAAGTTTGAATGAATTATTATACAATTTATTTTCAATTTTCTTTTTTATATTTTAACCTTTTCAATCTGAGCCGTTATTTTCTCTACAGCAGATCGCAGCCATGCTTGCCTTTCTTCCTTCCCATCGTTCCATCACGCGAGCAAACAACCTAAGCCATCGTTTCTTTCAACGAATTGTACTCCTTCCTCGACGACATCTACAACGATCAGCCACCTCCAACTGAACGGCCACAAGCCCTCCCTCCTTCGGCCGCAACAGCATAAAGCTCGACACCCCTTTTCTTGAAAAGCGCATACGAAATGATGGTGAACGCGGCGCTTTTGACGTCGATTTACTCTATTAAAGTCGATCATCCCCATATGGATGTGAAGATCTCGTGAAGCTCTTCAACATTGTAGTTGAACACTTCTCGTAATTGCTTACGGATTTGGAGAGATTGAGGAGAAAAGAATCGACAATATTAGTCCTGAATCTGAAGGTGGTTGCTAGACCTACTTTGGTTAGGAATTTGGCAAAATGAAAGTGTTGAGGTCCTTTTATATAAAATTCGACGACACTATTCACTTGAAATTTTTCCGAACTCCAAACGAAGCGTGCTGCCTGGCATTTATAATGCTTTACCCCTATTCCGAACACTATGGAATATATACCGAGAGCCAATTCGATCATATTTGAAAGATAAGTTTTCAAATCGACTACTTTAAATTTAAATTTTCACTTAAACGATTTTCTACGTGTTTTAGCTTGCCCTGGACAAACCGTAAATCCGATTGACACGAAATTTGAAATCTTACAATAATTTAACATTACGGATCCGATGAAACTTGTTTCGTTGAAATTCGAGACTGTTTGAAAAAATGGCTATTTTTACTTGTTAATTAAATATTAAAATATTCAATTTTCTGAAATTTAACTTTTAATTCAAATTTAAAAATTCTCTAACATCATTTAAATTCAACTAGAATTTATTACAACTTTATAAATCATTTTTATTCACATTAAATCCAATTTCCAATTATTTACAAAATTTCAAATATTAAATTAACCATTAAATTATCTAATTAAATCGAGATATTCAAAATATTATTTATTTAGCTTATTAAATTTACTTGAAAATATTTAAAATCAATTAAATATACGAATATCGAATGACGGAAATTCTGGGTCGTTACATGGGAGCAAGAAAAGAGGAGTAGTGGAGGAGGGTTTTGGTGTTTTTGGGGAGGAAGAAGATAATGATTTAGGTCTCAGCCTCGCTGTAGGTTTACACGAATATTTGCAACGGCTTCCAGCGGCCGTAAACGGTTGTTTTTCCAACGGTTACCAACGGCATGTTAAAAATTAACGAGCCATTGCCAGCCGTTGGAAAGTCCAATAGATGGCCGTTGGAAACCTGTCATGGCTATATACGATAGTTCTAGTAGTGAAAATGGCATCCCACATACGGACTAAAATTCACAAATAGCTCAACGGATAAGCAAACACAATGTAAAACATTTTATATTCACTAACAAATACGTGCTCATATATATATATTACACTCAAACTCAATCTAGGATGCTACAGTCCCTATCTATACTGAGTATAAATCAAAGCTTAGGAATATACAAAATCTAAGTTCTGATACCAGCTATGACGACCCGCAAATCGATGCCATTTGAATCGACAATAATCACATATGTACAACCCAAGAAGCACAAACTGATGGAAAGTCAAGAGAAAGAAAAGAAAAGAGAAGAAGAGAAGAGAAGAAAGTGAGCAGATAGAACAAAACAGAACAATATAGAATCTCACATCGTAGTGGAAAATATATAATATCGTATCATTGATCTTTACAAAAAAGAAACTGTATATAAAAACATCAACCAGAGTTTAACAATCAATCACTAGTTATCAGCCTGAACGGTTACAATATCATGTCTTCACAATTGCTGATAATATAAACAACTAAGCAATGCAGCGGATAATCAAAATAGATACGTGTATATGAAAATGAAGACTTCTAGCTCTCCTGCTGAAGCTCTAAAAGCACCAAATCTGAATCTGCAAATATACTCGGCCTGACCTGAGCATTGAAATGGAAGAACGTCCAGATCAGTTTGGTAAACCAGCATGAGAAACACACTCAACTGAATTTATTAAATTACCAAACTTTTCCTTTTGAAAACAAAAGTATCTCGTAAGACAAGTCCACACATAAACACGGACATGTTTTTACTTACGATAACTAAAGCATTTCTTTCATATCAAATCCTCTTATATTATACTAGTGTCTAGTATATAAATATAATATTAATCATAGTTGAAATGGTTACCCATATAGCATTTCAGGACTATTCATTGTGCCATTACAAACAAAATCGCAGCTCGTAGTGGGGTTTGGATTTCCATACAAATGACCAGGTGAAGGGACTACCTTTCGAAAGGGTGCACCTATAGATGGATGTCCCGAAGCACAAAACGTTTGCCCTCTACCAACACAAGACCGGCCTACCTCTATAACTAGATAATACCGAATATGTCATCCTTCGGTCATTACCGACCTTTATCGAGGGCCCTCTAAGCATACAAACTACAATAATCAGATGCATGATGTCATAACGTATAAAGATATATCTAGAAGAGGATGATCATATCATACTTGGGAATGACTCACTTATTCTTGCCGCACCTAACCCTGTTTCGGTCATTTCCGGTTGATGAGGCCTGAGGTAACGATTACCTTTCACATATCACAATCATATCACTTTGAATGCCACATTTCATTTCCGTTGACTACTAATTACCTTCCAAAAAAATACAACCCTTAAGCTCATACATATCAAGGAGGGTGTTAAGCTAAGAGAAGTTTCCTTCTCCACTACCAATGATGTACATTTGTAAAAACCAATGCACGCAATCTATAGAAATGTAATGTCGGACAAACATCCACAAAATTTGTCCAGGAACAGGACAAAATGAAGGTACTTTCCTAAAACATCCCGTCGGAAAATCCCTAGGATTAGCAGCGAATAGTCCACGCATGGGATATTTCATAATGAAGAGACCACTACTACTGGATGCATATTGGGATTTTAATCCCAAACGATCAACAAGCAGTCCCTCACTATGAAGATCCGAAATATCAATATCATCATAAGCAACCTGGACAATCGTCGCATGTACATTGGTCCGAAGTTTGGTTTTCATATAAATCTGATCTCGGTCTCTTCGCATCAACAACGCAAAGCGTTTCTCAACCTCATACAGAAACTAAGTCTCATGGACTTATCACGTCTCCAACTTTCAACTTGCTATCCTTTGGAACAAGAAGGATGCTCGATAGATTGGAGTAATACTCCGTACTATACGAATCAACATTATCAACACAAACGATTATCAAGCCTAGATAGAAGGCTTCGTACTAAGTGTACGACTAAATAGTTCCCATATCAAGTCAAGGAACTAATATTTGGCCAAGTTCGATAGTCCGTTATTTAACTACTAAAGTAAACAAACAAATATTTAACACCATAACAGTCACTAGGCCCTTTAATTAATCTTTTAATAATTATTTTACGTACCAAATATTCACTTCAAATTATCTTTAAAAAGATATGATCTCAAACCATTTCAACTTTCTATATTGGAAAACATTTCCATGTACTTATTTAATAATAAGTAATTCACAAATATATTTATTTCCAACTCTTAGAAAATATTTCATATACTTAAATCATGATTAAGTATATATCTTATTCTACAAGGAAAACATTCTCTTTAAACACATATATTTGGGTCAAAATGAGTGTTGCGTAAAACATCGTTACGACAACCCGAAATCACTAGTATAAGGATTCAAAAATTAGATAGATATATAAGCCCCAATACTACACAAACATCTCCTTTCGAAAATCATTTACTATAACAACTGTCAAGACCCGACTTTCCACTCCCAGAAAATCGCGTCATGAATTAAGAAAGAAAGAGATAGAAGAAGAAAAGAAAGAAGAGAAGAAAGAAACAACATCAGAATCTAGACAGCGGAACGAATAAATAATATTAATAACATAAAATATTACATAGTTTACAACCACTATCAGAGTACACAGATATACAACACATACTAGATAGTTATAAACACCTGTCTAGTATTTACAACATAATACAACTCAGAGACAATCACAGATAACACAACAGAATACTATATATCTAACGCAGAAGCCTTCTGCTCCATTGCTCCTCCATAATTCGTCAAAAGCTAACCTGAATCCTAACCTGAATCCCTTGGCTACTCGTAAAAATTTGAGTACCCAAGAGTTTATGAAAAACAAAAATAAACTCCGGGTCAGACATGGGTCTGGTGTGAGTAACCGGTTAAAGTTGCTTAACTTTCAAAAACCTTTTGAAAAGAAAGGTATCACGTAAGACTTCCCACACATAAACATGGAAAAGTTTTTACCTTACGCTAACCAAAACATTTGATAGGAAATCCGATGATATTATAATAGTGTCTAGGGTTTTCAAGTAAATATGAAATAGCCGAAATTGTTACATTTATTAAATTCCAGCTACTAGCCACAAAAGTGGGTAATACAATCAAAACCGTTGGCACTTATTGGATTTTGGATTCCATACAATGGCAGGGCTACTGGGGTACCTCCTGTCACAGTACGTGGCCTAGATCAACGTACCGAGGAGCCACCCTAACTCCCCTGCAACACAAGGCCGGACCCGTTCCTTACTGAACAGTTCCGAACAAGACAACCCCGCAGTTGGTGTACACTGGCAACTGCCCACTAAGCCGAATAAAAAGGGACCTCTAGACAGGGATCAATCTTGCTCTCCAGTGGGTGCGACCCACGAAGCCTTGCTGCACCTCCCCTGTTTTAGCCATTCCCGGTTGATGAGGCTTGAGGCTACGATTACCTTTAGAGGACACATTTCTTAGAATGCTCATCGTCCACCTGACGATGTTCTGAAAGCATTCAATCCATACAAGTTCATTCCGGGTTCGAACGAAACCGAAGGCATTATCCCGTTACACTCATTACAGAATCACCCACAGAGTTAACGACGATAACCCTTGCACTCTAGATCACCATCTCGAATCTATAAGCACTATTCCGTCAACTCATTACGGAATCACCCACAGAGTTATACTGACGTATAGCCCTTATGCCTCGAGTCTTCACTCGCTCCTCTTGGATTAACGACCTAACATTATTTGGAAAACGATGTGGTTTTCGGATATCCAAATATGGAAACCCGATCCCGGTCTCATCGAAATCCAAAGCGTGTCTTTTAAGGCCAAGTTGTTTTAAAGGTTTAAAACAATTCAATTATAGTATTTATATACACACAGATAGATAACTCATAAATCATAACTGATAATCAACATTATCACATAACAGGGAATCCACATTATAAATATCAAATAGATATTCCATAAATCAATATCACAACAGATAACCTATGTTATCATCGCAATGCAAACCAAACATTCATACCACGCAACCATGCTTATCTCATTACTGAGATCATAAAGCATCCAAGTCAATTCATTACATCCATTCATACATAAGCAAAGATTTACTCATCACCATATAATTAATTTAAAATGAATTAAATTAATTATCTCTCTCAAATTAATTTAAAATGAATTAAATTAATTACTTCATCTTTAATTGATTTAAAATAAATTAAATTAATTACTTCACCAATATATCTTGCTTACTTAATTGATTACAATCAATTAATTAATCATTATCATTAATCACCTAAATTAATCACTCTTGATTAATTATCTTTAATTGCATTCATGTAATTATTCTAAATTAATTTTACAAATTAATTAACCCCAAACAAATCAGTAATTAACCTTTAATTACTTCAATTAATTAATCATAATTAATTACCTAATCCTTAATTAATAATTAATTAATTATCTTAATTATCTATTATTGATTAATTAATCATAATTAATCAACTTTAATTACATCATTAATTAAATAATTAATGATCTTTAATTATTTCTTAAATTAATTACCTTAAGTAATTAACTAACTTAATTACTATATTAAACCAAATTAATTATCCTTAAATTAATTTCTTAATTAATTATTTGATTAATTACTAAATAATTAAACCAAATTATCACATAATTAAACATCTCCATTTAATTACAATCATGTAATTATTAAACAATTACTTAACTAAGTAATTTCTCAAATCATTAATTACATAAAGTAATTATCCTTAATCCAAGTGTTTAAAACTAATTAAATTAAACAAATCTCATTCAATTCAATTAATTACATTAAGTAATTAATTCCTTAATTACTTTATCAAGTAATTACTCAAACCATTTATAATTGATTATTATTAAATTAATTAATCTAATTAATTATAAAAAAATTAACCATATTAATTAATTGTTAAATAATCATGGTTAATGACCTTCATTAACCATCCTCAAATTATTTTATAAGGTAATTAACTTAAATTAACTACCAATTAAATTATCTTTAATCATCATTAATTAAAATTAATTACTAAATTAATTAACCTTAAATTAAAACTTAATTACATAATTATCATTCATCTATCATTAATAAATAACTTAATTAATGATCTTAATTCCAAATTGATTAATCATTAATCTATTATTAATTCCAAATTTAATTAATTAATTAAATTAATTAATTAATCTTAATTACCTTGTTAACTAATTCTAAAACATAAATCTTAATCAAATTTCAAAACATAACTTAATTATGTTAAAATAATTTGATTTAAAACAAAGTACTTAAGAAATTCCTTTTTTTTTTAAATTTCAATTTAAATTCAAGTTTTAAATAGAATAATTTTAAAACTTATCAACGTTTCAAAAATTTTAAACTTATTTAAATTCCAGAACAAATCAAAAGTTGTCTTAAAAATCAAATCATAAGAACTTGAAGTGAAATTCATTTCAAAATTTTAGAAGTTTAAATTCAATTTTAGTTTAAAACTTTCAACTTTAAATCTTCTTCTAAATTTGAAACTAAGCTTCATTTTAAACTCAGATTTCCAGATTTTAAAATTTATCTTTAAACCTTGCTTCATATTTTAAAACTTCATTATTTAAAATTTCAACTATTTACCAAATTGAAATAGTTAATTAAGTTAAGAATTTAAACTTTTATTTTCAAAACCTGGGATTTAAATTTGAATCTAAAATTCAAACTTGCATTTGAATTTTCACTTAATCCTTACTTTAAATTAATCTATAGAATTTACAATATTTAAAACCCAGATTTTAAATAAAATTCAGGTTTCCCTGAAACCTGAACATTAAGTTCAACCTGAGAAAAAAATCAATTCTACTTCGAGTCAAAAGCTGCCTTACTTCGAGTTTCCTGCGTTCCTACTTCGGGTCATTCTCCTAATCACTTCGAGTAAACTCTAACCTTTTCCCTGCAATACCCAAAAACCCAAACATCACCAGAGTTTCCATCGCCACCCCCTCTGCCGACCATCTCAGATGATCCAATACCAACCAGAAACCCACCATAACCTCAAACTTCAACCCAGATAAATCAGAAATCGAAGAATTCTAAATAACCCTTAATCAAAACCTATAAACTTCAAACAGGTTCCTGATGCAAACCTGTCAGCGGCCACCATTCTCACCTCCGACCATCTTGATCTCCACCTCTCCGGCCTCGCACTTCTCTACACATTAACTATCCATACACCAGAAACCCATTCACTCGATCCATTCTTCCTCTCTCACTGTCCCAATCTTTTACCCCTCTTCAAACTAGGGTTCAAACAAAAACTTCCCAATTGCAACCAATTTAGAAATCATTATACTTATTTCAGATTTTTCTATGAATCTATAATCCTTACTTAATAAATCAGGAGAGTTTTGAGTTTTCTGAAACTACATATTGTAAGTATTTGCTCAAAATCATATTTGTTCAAGAACAAACAGTAAAGGAACCTATACTCTAAAATTCATATTACTTGATTTAAAAAAAGTCAAGTTCCGGTTAATGTTTTTAATTTATAAAACTGGATTTCTATATTAATAGGTTTGGATTTGATCAAGATTTAACATATAATGTTATTATCTGTTTTAACAGCAACATCACCCTGTATTTGTCTTCACTTAAAATTCAAATCTGAACTCAAGAAACTTAAACAATAATACTTTATAAATCTGCATTCTAATCTATGCTAAACAAAACCCCTTTTTATTTATTTATTTATTCAAAAATCCAGATACTACTTCAACTTGGATCAATCATAGGAAATTCGTGTAAATATGATAGTGAATCTGGAAACTCAGCAAAGCAAAATGCACATTCAATCATAATTTTCAACAGACCTTATATAAACACACAAACATATTTATCTTAACATTTAACAAGCAACCTAATTATAGTTTGAGATGTAAATGTTACTCACCTTATTTGAATGCAGACCACTGTTTAGCTCCTGTTTTGAATTTGCAGAAAATCAAAAATGCAGGCTTGACTTAGATATACTTCATGTGGATGATGCAGTTGTTAATCTCCAAATGCATGCAGATGAAAATGATGTTGTTGCTCATGATCACAGCCTAATTACTTGCATGCAGATGTGAAAAGATGCTGTAGCCAATTTCCCCCAAATACATGCTATCATTTCCAGTTTAACAGAACGCAGAGAATAAACAGTGTGCATGCTCTATTGATTTGAAGAAATGCAGATAAAATCAACAGTGCGGGCTTTATTTGATTTGAGGAAGTGCAGAATTTTGTATTTGGATATGCAGGTTTGAATATGAATATGCAGATTTTGTATAAGAAGTGAGATATGTAGGTTTTTAAGAAAATGCAGATTTGATCTCTGTTTTGATTAGGGAAGAAGGAAAATGGACTATGCAATGAAGATGCAAATTAACTAAATGTATTTCAGATTTTATTAAAAGAAAATAAAAATTAAAACAAAATTCTAACACTTGTCAAACTATCAATGTGAAATTTGAACACTTGTTTAAACCAATGCTTATAAATGCAACACATGTTATCTTTTAAAAGTAATTAGTTTCTAATTATACTTTAATGTGTGTTAACTTAGATTAAATTTGTTAGTTATATTAATATGTGTATGTATTTATAAATGAAAACAAACCATGTGTACACAACTTAAAAATTAAAACAATAATTTAAACTTTTGAATTTAACTTCAAATTAAATTCAAGAGTAAATTATTTTTAAATTAAGTTATAAATACAAATTCAATTTGAAATAAAAATTACAAATCTTATTCAAGTCTTATTTATAAAGTCAATACAATATTAATATTGTTTTATAAATCTCTTTTTATTAAATTAAAATCATTTTTCAAGAGATTACATTTTTATTAAATAAATAATCCACTTTATTAAGTCATAAAATCATTTGTTGAATTTATTCTAAATTTAAAGCTAAATCCAATTAAATTTAAAAACATTCCAATATTTTGCTTATCAATTTTAAAATCATATTTTTATTTATGAAATAGATTTTAAAACTCAATACCAATTTAAAATAAAATTTCCAAATTGAAATGTATACATTACAATTTTAAAACATGATTTAATATTAAATTTAAACCAAAACCATTTATTAAATTTTTGAAAACTTAATATTAAATAAACAAATTTCCAAATTACTATAAATAATAAAACTAGAAAATATGCTTTATCTATAAAAATTAAAACAAAGTAAATCAATTTAAAATATAAACCAAATATTTATATTGTAAACACAAATCAATTTATATCATTTAAAAGATAAAATGACCAATTTAAATATTTATTGAAGAAGATTATTAAATTTATTTGAATAATTATTAATAGATTATCAATATCAATTTAATTTTAACTACAGATTATTAAATTGAATTGTCAAAAATTCCGGGATATTACAATCCTTCCCCCTTAAAAGAATTTCGTCCTCGAAATTTAAAACAAAGGTAATTTAATAATCTTATTAAATTTTAATTTAAAAACACAAGCATATATCAAACATATGCTAACAACCAAAACAACCAATTCAAACAAATCTAATTATCCAGACAATTCTGGATAAAATTTTATCAAGTTTCCCCAGTGAATATATATATCCACCGGAATACTCGCTCTAGAAAATCCAGACAAACAATACTATGAAGCTACAAAGCTCCTATACAACTATATCTATAACACTAGACAAGATATCAGACTACAAACGAATCTGACTCAATAACCAAAACTCCAGATCTGCTGGTTCCACAACCAGAGATAGATCAAACACAAACTCCCTCAGAGATACGTGAAACCTATCAGATCCCAGTTATCCAAACTGGCAATTCAATCCTGTAGATCCATCACTTACTCCAAGAATACAGAAAAGATCCAAAACACTACAGAGCTAACTTCTCAGACTTACCCAATCTTAAAGCTCACTTTAAATTGGAGACAACTTATCCAAAATCAAATCTCTGACTTCAGAGTC
Source organism: Allium cepa (assembly GCA_030765085.1). Lineage (NCBI taxonomy): Eukaryota > Viridiplantae > Streptophyta > Magnoliopsida > Asparagales > Amaryllidaceae > Allium > Allium cepa. The sequence continues at coordinate 104,402,257 of CM060940.1, forward strand.
CAAATCTCTCCGACTCTAATCCACAAAACTCTTCAGACGATCCTGGGCTACCTACAGCCTATCAATCAGCTCAACCTTCGCTGATGCTTCTAGAAACAAACCAGACCAATCAACTCAACAAAATGATCTCCTCAAGATCAACCAACATCAAGATCTCAAACTCAACTCCTCACATCCGAAGACAACAACTTCTTCTCCTGAGCGGGAAAAGAAAAGCAAATACACTTTCAAACTGCTTCCGCTGCATAACTCTGATCCAGAGTAGAAGAGAATGCTGAAGAAGAACACAAGCACAACTCAACAACACACCCCAGAGATATGGTTCAATCAAATCCATAAGAATCATTCAGAAGTTCCTTCAAAACTCTGAACTGCTACTCCAACCCAATCTCCTTGGAACCATTCTACTAAAGCTGAACCACCCATACCACTCTTGGAATTCCAGTCGATAAGAAAGCTCAATCTCCAGATGCGGACAGAACTCTGACTTCCTGAAGACATCCAGGAAAACTCAGATAACCCAAGAGAACTCTCAAACAATCGCAAGTCACTTTTGCGATCCACTCAAACCAAATTCAAAGAAAACTGTTCTCCCTTAACCAAACAGAACAGCTCAATCTCAACTAGTTAACCCATCGAAGAAACGGGTCCATCTAACTGCTTCTGAACTCCACTTCAGAAAAACTGCTAAGCCAAAAGATCTCTTGCCAACACCGAGAACACTCCAAACTGCACCTCTACCACAGATGCCAAAGAATTCCAAAACAAAGTTCTCCGAGAAACTCGGACTTCAAAGCAAACAGAAACTCCGGCTGACCACAGCCACAACACCGAGGCAGACTCACTTCCATAACTTGTTCCAAAGAAAACATCTTCGGGAACATCCATAGTCACTGCATCTCATCACGCAGCTACTACTCTTGAGGTATTCAAAATACCATCACTTACTTCTGCCAACCAACAGATGCAAACTCTACTCATCCAATCTCAAAAATAAACTCCGAACCTTAACAGGTTTCCTTCAGAGATCATTGAAGTTCTTCATCACTACAGAACTCACTCGAGACGATATCAGGTCTATAGTCTCGACAAATACTTCCAACCTCAAACATTCAAACTCCAACCAATGGTAGTCGTGTTACACACACTACTACCCCATCTACCTTTATAACTTATATTGGAAAACCTGAACAGGTAACCCAACCGATAGGTAGGAATAAATATAGATATATATATATATATTTAAAATTACAAATACGCTCTCTGAAGAAAGACACCACTACAGAGCCTAGGTATTCACTCAACCTAATGCTCTGATACCACAATGTCAAGACCCGACTTTCCACTCCCAGAAAATCGCGTCATGAATTAAGAAAGAAAGAGATAGAAGAAGAAAAGAAAGAAGAGAAGAAAGAAACAACATCAGAATCTAAACAGCGGAACGAATAAATTAAATTAATAACATAAAATATTACATAGTTTACAACCACTATCAGAGTACACAGATATACAACACATACTAGACAGTTATAAACACCTGTCTAGTATTTACAACATAATACAACTCAGAGACAATCACAGATAACACAGCAGAATACTATATATCTAACGCAGAAGCCTTCTACTCCATTGCTCCTCCATAATTCGTCAAAAGCTAACCTGAATCCCTTGGCTACTCATAAAAATTTGAGTACCCAAGAGTTTATGAAAAACAAAAATAAACTCCGGGTCAGACATGGGTCTGGTGTGAGTAACCGGTTAAAGTTGCTTAACTTTCAAAAACCTTTTGAAAAGAAAGGTATCACGTAAGACTTCCCACACATAAACATGGAAAAGTTTTTACCTTACGCTAACCAAAACATTTGATAGGAAATCCGATGATATTATAATAGTGTCTAGGGTTTTCAAGTAAATATGAAATAGCCGAAATTGTTACATTTATTAAATTCCAGCTACTAGCCACAAAAGTGGGTAATACAATCAAAAAGGTTGGCACTTATTGGATTTTGGATTCCATACAATGGCAGGGCTACTAGGGTACCGCCCGACACAGTACGTGGCCTAGATCAACGTACCGAGGAGCCACCCTAACTCCCCTGCAACACAAGGCCGGACCCGTTCCTTACTGAACAGTTCCGAACAAGACAACCCCGCAGTTGGTGTACACTGACAACTGACCACTAAGCCGAATAAAAAGGGACCTCTAGACAGGGATCAATCTTGCTCTCCAGTGGGTGCGACCCACGAAGCCTTGCTGCACCTCCCCTGTTTTAGCCATTCCCGGTTGATGAGGCTTGAGGCTACGATTACCTTTAGAGGACACATTTCTTAGAATGCTCATCGTCCACCTGACGATGTTCTGAAAGCATTCAATCCATACAAGTTCGTTCCGGGTTCGAACGAAACCGAAGGCATTATCCCGTTACACTCATTACGGAATCACCCACAGAGTTAACGACGATAACCCTTGCACTCTAGATCACCATCTCGAATCTATAAGCACTATTCCGTCAACTCATTACGGAATCACCCACAGAGTTATACTAACGTATAGCCCTTACACCTCGAGTCTTCACTCGCTCCTCTTGGATTAACGACCTAACGTTATTTGGAAAACGATGTGGTTTTCGGATATCCAAATATGAAAACCCGATCCCGGTCTCATCGAAATCCAAATCGTGTCTTTTAAGGCCAAGTTGTTTTAAAGGTTTAAAACAATTCAATTACAGTATTTATATACACACAGATAGATAACTCATAAATCATAACTGATAATCAACATTATCACATAACAGGGAATCCACATTATCAATATCAAATAGATATTCCATAAATCAATATCACAACAGATAACCTATGTTATCATCGCAATGCAAACCAAACATTCATACCACGCAACCATGCTTATCTCATTACTGAGATCACAAAGCATCCAAGTCAATTCATTACATCCATTCATACATAAGCAAAGATTTACTCATCACCATATAATTAATTTAAAATGAATTAAATTAATTATCTCTCTCTCAAATTAATTTAAAATGAATTAAATTAATTACTTCATCTTTAATTGATTTAAAATAAATTAAATTAATTACTTCACCAATATATCTTGCTTACTTAATTGATTACAATAGATTAATTAATCATTATCATTAATCACCTAAATTAATCACTCTTGATTAATTATCTTTAATTACATTCATGTAATTATTCTAAATTAATTTTACAAATTAATTAACCCCAAACAAATCAGTAATTAACCTTTAATTACTTCAATTATTTAATCATAATTAATTACCTAATCCTTAATTAATAATTAATTAATTATCTTAATTATCTATTATTGATTAATTAATCATAATTAATCAACTTTAATTACATCATTAATTAAATAATTAATGATCTTTAATTATTTCTTAAATTAATTACCTTAAGTAATTAACTAACTTAATTACTATATTAAACCAAATTAATTATCCTTAAATTAATTTATTAATTAATTATTTGATTAATTACTAAATAATTAATCCAAATTATCACATAATCAAACATCTCCATTTAATTACAATCATGTAATTATTAAACAATTACTTAACTAAGTAATTTCCCAAATCATTAATTACATAAATAATTATCCTTAATCCAAGTGTTTAAAACTAATTAAATTAAACAAATCTCATTCAATTAAATTAATTACATTAAGTAATTAATTCCTTAATTACTTTATCAAGTAATTACTCAAACCATTTATAATTGATTATTATTAAATTAATTAATCTAATTAATTATAAAAAAATTAACCATATTAATTAATTGTTAAATAATCATGGTTAATGACCTTCATTAACCATCCTCAAATTATTTTATAAGGTAATTAACTTAAATTAACTACCAATTAAATTATCTTTAACCATTCATTAATTAAAATTAATTATTAAATTAATTAACCTTAAATTAAAACTTAATTACATAATAATCATTCATCTATCATTAATAAATAACTTAATTAATGATCTTAATTCCAAATTGATTAATCATTAATCTATTATTAATTCCAAATTTAATTAATTAATTAAATTAATTAATTAATCTTAATTACCTTGTTAACTAATTCTAAAACATAAATCTTAATCAAATTTCAAAACATAACTTAATTATGTTAAAACAATTTGATTTAAAACAAAGTACTTAAGAAATTCCTTTTTCTTTTTTTTCCTTTTTTTTTTCTTTTTTTAAATTTCAATTTAAATTCAAGTTTTAAATAGAATAATTTTAAAACTTATCAAAGTTTCAAAATTTTAAACTTATTTAAATTCCAGAACAAATCAAAAGTTGTCTTAAAAATCAAATCATAAGAACTTGAAGTGAAATTCATTTCAAAATTTTAGAAGTTTAAATTCAATTTTAGTTTAAAACTTTCAACTTTAAATCTTCTTTTAAATTTGAAACTAAGCTTCATTTTAAACTCAGATTTCCAGATTTTAAAATTTATCTTTAAACCTTGCTTCATATTTTAAAACTTCATTATTTAAAATTTCAACTATTTACCAAATTGAAATAGTTAATTAAGTTAAGAATTTAAACTTTTATTTTCAAAACCTGGGATTTAAATTTGAATCTAACATTCAAACTTGCATTTGAATTTTCACTTAATCCTTACTTTAAATTAATCTATAGAATTTACAATATTTAAAACCCAGATTTTAAATAAAATTCAGGTTTCCCTGAAACCTGAACATTAAGTTCAACGTGAGAAAAAATCAATTCTACTTCGAGTCAAAAGCTACCTTACTTCGAGTTTCCTGCGTTCCTACTTCGGGTCATTCTCCCAATCACTTCGAGTAAACTCTAACCTTTTCCCTGCAATACCCAAAAACCCAAACATCACCAGAGTTTCCATTGCCGCCCCCTCTTCCGACCATCTCAGATGATCCAATACCAACCAGAAACCCACCGTAACCTCAAACTTCAACCCAGATAAATCAGAAATCGAAGAATTCTAAATAACCCTTAATCAAAACCTGTAAACTTCAAACAGGTTCCTGATGCAAACCTGTCAGCGGCCACCATTCTCACCTCCGACCATCTTGATCTCCACCTCTCCGGCCTCGCACTTCTCTACACATTAACTATCCATACACCAGAAACCCATTCACTTGATCCATTCTTCCTCTCTCACTGTCCCAATCTTTTACCCCTCTTCAAACTAGGGTTCAAACAAAAACTTCCCAACTTCATCCAATCTAGAAATCATTATACTTATTTCAGATTTTTCTATGAATCTGTAATCCTTACTTAATTACTCAGGAGAGTTTTGAGTTTTCTGAAACTACAGATTGTAAGTATTTGCTCAAAATCATATTTTGTTCAAGAAAAAACAGTAAAGGAACCTATACTCTAAAATTCATATTACTTGATTTAAAAAAAATCAAGTTCCAGTTAATGTTTTTAATTTATAAAACTGGATTTCTATATTAATAGGTTTGGATTTGATCAAGATTTAACATATAATGTTATTATCTATTTTAACAGCAACATCACCCTGTATTTGTCTTCACTTAAAATTCAAATCTGAACTCAAGAAACTTAAACAACAATACTTTATAAATCTGCATTCTAATCTATGATAAACAAAACCCCTTTTTATTTATTTATTTATTCAAAAATCCAGATACTGCTTCAACTTGGATCAATCATAGGAAATTCTTGTAAATATGATAGTGAATCTGGAAACTCAGCAAAGCAAAATGCACATTCAATCATAATTTTCAACAGACCTTATATAAACACACAAACATATTTATCTTAACATTTAACAAGCAACCTAATTATAGTTTGAGATATAAATGTTACTCACCTTATTTGAATGCAGACCACTGTTTAGCTCCTGTTTTGAATTTGCAGAAAACCAAAAATGCAGGCTTGACTTAGATATACTTCATGTGGATGATGCAGTTGTTAATCTCCAAATGCATGCAGATGAAAATGATGTTGTTGCTCATGATCACAGCCTAATTACTTGCATGCAGATGTGAAAAGATGCTGTAGCCAATTTCCCCCAAATACATGCTATCATTTCCAGTTTAACAGAATGCAGAGAATAAACAGTGTGCATGCTCTATTGATTTGAAGAAATGCAGATAAAATCAATAGTGCAGGCTTTATTTGATTTGAGGAAGTGCAGAATTTTGTATTTGGATATGCAGGTTTGAATATGAATATGCAGATTTTGTATAAGAAGTGAGATATGTAGGTTTTTAAGAAAATGCAGATTTGATCTCTGTTTTGATTAGGGAAGAAGGAAAATGCACTATGCAATAAAGAAGCAAATTGACTAAATGTATTTCAGATTTTATTAAAAGAAAAGAAAAATTAAAACAAAATTCTAACACTTGTCAAACTATCAATGTGAAATTTGAACACTTGTTTAAACCAATGCTTATAAATGCAACACATGTTATCTTTTAAAAGTAATTAGTTTCTAATTATAATTTAATGTGTGTTAACTTAGATTAAATTTGTTAGTTATATTAATATGTGTATGTATTTATAAATGAAAACAAACCATGTGTACACAACTTAAAAATTAAAACAATAATTTAAACTTTTGAATTTAACTTCAAATTAAATTCAAGAGTAAATTATTTTTAAATTAAGTTATAAATACAAATTCAATTTGAAATAAAAATTACAAATCTTATTCAAGTCTTATTTATAAAGTCAATACAATATTAATATTGTTTTATAAATCTCTTTTTATTAAATTAAAATCATTTTTCAAGAGATTACATTTTTATTAAATAAATAATCCACTTTATTAAGTCATAAAATCATTTGTTGAATTTATTCTAAATTTAAAGCTAAATCCAATTAAATTTAAAAACATTCCAATATTTTTCTTATCAATTTTAAAATCATATTTTTATTTATGAAATAGATTTTAAAACTCAATACCAATTTAAAATAAAATTTCCAAATTGAAATGTATACATTACAATTTTAAAACATGATTTAATATTAAGTTTAAACCAAAACCATTTATTAAATTTTTGAAAACTTAATATTAAATAAAACAAATTTCCAAATTACTATAAATAATAAAACTAGAAAATATGCTTTATCTATAAAAATTAAAACAAAGTAAATCAATTTAAAATATAAACCAAATATTTATATTATAAACACAAATCAATTTATATCATTTAAAAGATAAAATGACCAATTTAAATATTTATTGAAGAAGATTATTAAATTTATTTGAATAATTATTAACAGATTATCAATATCAATTTAATTTTAACTATAGATTATTAAATTGATATTGTCAAAAATTTCGGGATATTAAAACAACAGTGTTATAGTCCATCATTTCCTTACTTCTCAAAAACTTCTATTTCAACAATAAATGTTGAAATCTATGTATTCAATACTTAACACATTTCATAACATCTTTAAACCATTCAACTCCACTTAAAATATCACTTTCCAGAAACATGTCTTTTAATTCAAAAGAATATTCACTGCCCAAAATCGTGAATATAGATCGTTTGCCAAATCAAATATTTCTACACATTTATTAAAGGATAACCCATTATCCAAATTCATGGATTTAACTCTATCACTAAACTTCTATATTTAACTTATTAAATTCAATTGATTTCGGATTTATAAAACAATGTTTATAAATTCACGTTTATATTTTAAAAAAACTTCAATGTAAAAATTCCTTTATTAACAAATTCCATTTATTTCCCATCTACATGCCAAATCCAATTTATAAGTTAATTACTTATAAATTATTTGTTTACAAATTCATTTATTTTATAACTTCACAATTATAAATCTTGTTCAATTATAAAATCCATTTATAATTTCATTTCAACATTTATAAAGCTTCTTTACAATTTCATCACTTTTGATTTATAAAAATTCAATTTTATAAATCTTATATATATAAACCGTTTATAATTATTTCAAAATCTCAATTTAAACTATTTTACCAAATAGTTAACTCCTTATTTCAAAAATCACCTTTTGACTATATTTCACAAAAACATAATTTTATAACATAAAAATTATAACATTTATTTAATTAAGATAAATTCATTTCTTTTATAACAATTCAAAATATATATTTTCAAATCTACAAATCCTTTTTAATTTGAAAACATCACTTTAACATTTTCACTATTCCAAAAATGGGCCCAGTGCTGCAATAGCACCAAATACATCAATCACGGCATCCAAACATCATCCAAAACATCACATATCATATGATAAGATCATATATTACAATATATGTAAATAAGTCAATACTGGTGAGGAATCCAGTTGGATCCCTCCAACCTATCACCTACAACAAATAACTATTAGAAATATGTGTACAATGTCCACTTCAACGCAGACGCGCGTACAAAGGGTTATCCCCTCATACACGGAAGCGTATAGGGTCATCTACTCCAATAGGTAGGTATATATCCAAATACCAATCAATATGTATTATATATCATCCAAACAATCATTAATCATCATAAATAATATTTATTCTCACTTATATAAAAATATCAGTGAGATAGAAAGAGTGAGTTGTATTCACATTGCTTGTAGTCGTCGCGATAGCGATTTATTCCGATTAAAATTAAACGAGCGTTTAATTTCGAACAAAATTTTCACTAGCTCAAATAAATTCCAATCTAGGTCCATAATGTAGTGCTCTTCAATACAAACCCAATGCAATTCGTTTCGTCAATTTTCGACCTCGTATGACGAAGATATCAATTTTTAAAGATTGTACGGGTTAATGTAATAAAATTTTCAATTTTTTTTGTTTTAAACCTTTCTCAAATCTAAGCCGTGCATTTCGAACTCCACATTAGGACTGTTGCTATTTTCTTCTCCAGACATGGTTCGAGAAAATGAAACCCGCGTCGCCACTCGTTCGTGAGTTAACGCGCCACTCTCGTCGCCATCGACGACGATCATAAGCCACCAATCAACGCGCCTACGAGTGCTCTACCCTAGACCAGAACCATGTGAAACTTGGTCGTCCCCCTATCGTGAAAACCAAGCTCGAACGTGTGCCCGTTGAAGCCACTTTGTCATCGATCGGCCAAGCCATAACCTATCACAACCGTTGAAATCATAGAACATGATACCCTCTACAACTTTGTACTTGATGATTTTTCGAATTAATGTGTGGATGGGAAGAAATCGAGGAAGAAAAGGGGAAAATTTTGGCCATTGATAGTTTGAACTGGCGGCTACAACCCTAGCTAGGGTTTCGTTTGCAAATGGTAAAAACAACGTCCTTTTATAGAAAATTCGAGGACACTATTCATCCCGAAAATTTTCAAACTCGAAACAAAGCGTGCTGCCTGGCGTTTATAATGTTTTACCCCTATTTCGAACACAATGGAATATATACCGAAAGCCAATTCGATCGTATTTGGAAGATAGGATTTCGAATCGACTATTTAAATTTAAATTTCACTTAAACAATTTCTAAGCGTTTTAGCTTGCTTCGGACAAATCGTAAATCCGATTGACACAAAATTTGAAATCTTAAAGTAATTTAACATTACGGATCCAATGAAACTGGTTTCGTCGAAATACTTGACTATTTGTAAAATGACCATTTTTACTTGTCAATTAAATATTAAAATATTCAGTTTATACAAATTAACTTTTTAATTCAATTTTAAAAGTTTACCAACATCATTCCAATTCAAATAGAATTTATTTCAACATTATAAATCATTTTTTCCACATTTAATTCAAATTTCAATTATTTCATCAATTTCAAATATTAAATTAACAATTTAATTATCGAATTAAATCACTACATTCGAAATATAAGCTATTCAACTTATAAAATTAACTTGTGAATATTTAAAATCAATTAAATATAGAAATTTCGAATGTATGAAATTCTGAGTCGTTACAATATAAAAATAAGGAAAATTTTGAAATCAAAATATTAAAAATGATAAAAATAGTTTTGAGGCTAAAATTTTAAAACCAAGAGAGATGACTTTTTGAAAAGAAAGTTTTGAATGCATTTTTTAAAAACAAGAGATATATTTTTTGAAAAGCATTTTACAAAATTAGTGGACATCAAAATAGGACCACTATATGTTCCACTAGGTATTGTCGTGGGTTCCATCCCACTAGGGTTCCGTACCTTTAACAGGCTCGAAGTGGATTCCATTCATGAATCAATTTCGAATAAAGATGTAACTGATTTTAAGAAGTTTTAACATAATTATAGAATCAATACTTATCTTGTACTATTGAAATCTTGAACTCTTGATATCTTGATACTTATGAGGGTTCAATCTTGATATCTTCAGTCTTGATTCTCTGTACTGTACAGTCTTCATTCTTGGTGCCTGCATATTTATATCCTGCATATACATGTATATCTAAACTATAATGTTAGTATTTATATTTTATAACAAGTCCTAATTGTTGTTATCAAAACCATCATCTCAAGGACTAACATGCTCTCATATATATATGTGTGTGTGTGTGTGTGTGTGTCCTCAAACTCATTCTAGGGTGCCATTTACCCTATCCTTACCGAGTTTACCTCACCAGGGCTAAGGTTCATGCTTAACCTTCAGCTCTGATATCAACTGTAACAAACCGCATTTTCGACCCTTGAATTCAACACTAATACAACCGTGGTATTCATGTACCGAAAATTCAAATGTCGGAATGATATATTATTGGGATGAAAGTAAAAAAAGACATAACAGATCTCACAAACATGAGGAGTAACACATAATATACCAATATTATTTACAAAAGAAAATTTGAACTTTAATATATATACATCAATTAGAATAACTAACCCATCACCAGCCTGGATGGTTAAGATTATCCTTACAACTCTTGATAAAGACAGAAAGAACAAGTAGAGAAAGAAAAAGTATGGTAATATGTCTTGGAGGATTTAGCTCGTCTCCTAAAGCCCCAAGTATCCAGCTGAATCTGAAAAATATGCTCGGGCTAACCAAGCATTATAAAAAAATGTCACGACCCAAAATCCAATGTTCGAAAATTGCCATCAAATACCTCACTTCTATTCGACTGTCGAAGATTCAAACATCAAACTCCAGTCGGATGGAGCTTATAACAACATTAGATGAATATAAAACAGCGGAAACAAAATGAATATCATGCATTACATCACAGATACAAATCACCATAATATCCATTACAACATCAGAGTATCTTTATACATATATCACAACTTCAAATAGAACATCACAATAGAACAACAAGTGATCATATGCCAAAAAGTCTTCAAAGAAATAAAGTGATAGCGAACTTCCAAAACTAAGCACCTTGAGATCCAAAAGCTTTCAAAATATCACCAAGACAAAAGCCTCCAAAAACCGATAGCCTCCAACTCCAAAAAGACTTCAAAATCCAGCTAACACCAAGACACGGAAAACCTGCTACTAGGCTACCCGTGTGGAAATTAGGGGCACCCAGAGTTTAGAAAGGAAACAATAAACTCCGGGTCAGCCATGGGACTGGTATGAGTAAACAAAAATAGTTGCTTTTGAATAAAACAAGATTTATAAAAGAAATCCGGTATTCTTTTTGGAAAATGAAACTACTATAAGACCTCCCGCCACACACACAATGCAATCGCAGAATTGGAGGAGATTTCTTCTTATGATAGTAAAATATGCTTGATACGGGAAAATTTATTTTGATATTATTGCTAGTTCATATGGTAGAAAACCATTTCGAAAGTATAATATTAATCTTAGCCAGCATAGACATTCTGTACTATGCCTACTATAACTACCATCTAAACAGCGGTGACCACCATAAGTAAATGGCAGTTTATACAACTAAAACCGAACTGGGTTCATATTGGGAATTGAATTTCCAACAAATGGTCAGGCTAAGGAACTTCCTACCGCCACATGGGTACGCCTCTAGAGGGACGTCCCGAGAACTTAACCAGTTCTCTGCCAACACAAGGCCGGGTTACCTCTGTAACTAGGTAACTACTACACGGCTATGCCATTCCTCGGTCATTTTCGACCTTTATCCGAGGACCCTCTACCACAAAGCAACAACCACACAGTAAATGAGATTGCAGCCACCACATAGGTAAAGTATCTAGGCTCCATACCATGATACCACCTTTTTCCAGAAGGAAATGACATTCTTTAAAGGGTGCGACCCTCATAATTTTGCCGCATCTTTTCTGTTTCGACCATTTCCGGGGTGTGAGGTCCGATGAGGTCTCATCCACAAAGCTACGCTTTATACGAAAGCCATGCTTTGGTCATAAATTATCAACCAATGATCATCAACACACAGCAGTACTTAGCATGCCACACTACCAAATTGGGAGTATAACGCTGATAACCTTCAACTACATAACCTCTGAGCTTGTACGTCTCAAAGAAGGGTGTTAAGCTAAGTGAATAAATTCTCCGCCACCAACAGATATGTATTTGAAAAAAATCTGCTTTATATCTCAAGGTGTAGTGTCAGACATACAACCATACAAGTCTGTTCTGGGTTCTAACAGAACCGAAGGCACTTCGTCCAATAAAGGAAAAAGCCCTTGCAAATCCGGGTATTCACAATTCCGATTGGACTCTCCATTACATATGGAGGTCTCTATACCGGAGCAACTCAGTGCAGAGACATTCGATAGGTTATCCTATCATTTTCGAAGACACCCGGTCTTCATCACCATCTTCAAATGCTATTCATTTCGTCGTATCACTATTCAGAATGGGTTATACGATGCAAAGGTCCTCTCCCGGCTAATCCGAATAGTGGGCACTTAATTTAAAACACGTGGGTGTATCAATTACAAGGATTCACATTCAGGGTTCGATGTGGTTTTCGGATAACTAACTGGAATCCGACTCACTGTCGCATCGAAGTTTAAATGTTGTTTTACGGGCAAAAGGGTTTTTCACAGAAACAAATCTTGAATCACAGTTCGGCACAAAACAATTCACATCGCACAGTATCTCAATCACAACAGAAATATCAATATAGTACACAACATTTGGTAATAGTTAATCATCTTCAATTAAGGTGAATGTGATTTAAGTGAATTAACTACATAATTATCTTTATTAATTATTTTAAATCAATGATTAGTTATTCTTAACTATGAATTAATTAGAACTTAATTGGCTTTATTAATTAATTATTCTTCAATTAATTATTTTAATTTATTAATTCTTAATCGTTAATTAATTAAATCTTAATTACTTTTACTATTTATTCTTTGATTAATTAATTATCAATTACAAGGTAATTACAAATCATTAATTATTTAATCATTATTTAATCATTATAAATAAATTTGTTTTTAAGTTAACACTTTGAATATTTGATTTTACTTCTCAATTTTTATTAAGTTAAATGCAAAGCAATTTTATTTAAAAATATAAATTTGGAATATCTTTGAACTTCATTAATTTCAAATAATCATTTCAATACCATATACTTCACCTTCCATTAACAAACTATCTTTATTTTATAAAGAATGGATTCAGAAAATTGTTTAAACTTATGTTTTCAAAAATTTCAAAACTGGAATTTGCTGTTTCCAACGTCCAACCCGGAGCCTTCTCGAGTCATCCCCGAGAAAAAATGCCCCCCGCTTCGAGGTTTTACCCAGATCGACCCGAGTATAATTTTTCCAACTAAAATTTTGTTTAAGTTTAGAAACGATCTAGTGCAACGCCAAACGACACGACCCTCTCTTCGAGCCTTCCCCCCAAACCCCGAGTAGTGCTTCGAGTCAAACATCATCCCTTCCAAAAAAACGAACTGCTGATACAACGAAACCGTGTGCACATTGCACACCGTCCCGGTCATCGCTGGTCGAAGCTACGACCGTCGTCAGGTCGACGACTAAGTTTGTCGACCCATCGAGCCACCCCAAAGCACGAACCATCGCCACTATCGAAATCGAGCTCCATGACCCGTACTTCATCGAAACACATCACTAGAGAATGGCCTGGCCCCACCTCTCTGGCCATCAGCGGTCACCAAAACTCGACCAAAGCTTCATCAACGTACGCCGCCGCGATAGGCACTGGTGTCATGAAGTCCGATCACCTAACGACGACGCAGCACCCTTATTTTCAATTACGAGCAGAAATGGGTTTTCAACCCTACTTCGCTGCCGTACGATCGCCACGGCGAATAGAAAAATTTTCGAGCATTTTTCTGACGAACTACAAGCTTCCAGCAAGACTCAACCCTGATCTCGAGGCCCACAAACGTACCGATCAACAGAATTTTACTAAACTTCATTTTCTGATCAAGTTAAGATTTCTCACTAAAAACTTTATTAAAAATTCAGATTTAACTTTCTAAAATCATTATTTTCAAGGGTGATTCAAATAACAATACTTAATTTAAAACTTATGATATTCGAATTCTTGCCTAATTTAGATTGTGACTATATTTTCTCATTTTCCAGAAAAAAACCATATTGTTTTGCTTTGATTTATTACTAAACATAATGCATGATTAAAACAACACTCTAATTTGTTTAGATTTTAATTTCAGAAGAGAATAGAGAGAGATTTTGAATTTAGCATGGGTTTACTCTGTAAACTAGAGGCTAAGAAGAACAGGGATGAAACCCTGAATATAAACATTTCTAGGCAAAAACACACATGCACACAAATTTGATGTCATGCTAAGGTTTTCAACATCATTCAGGCATGCGCACGACAACAAGAAATTGGATTAAACAGAAGTTCACTCACTTGTTGCTTGGGTACAGAAAGCTCCTGACTATTTTTAAAATAAGGATGGAAGCCTGAATATTTTTTCGTACTTTAATCTTGAAGTTAAATCTGCAAAGTTTGTTAATAAAAATCTTTGCTTAATCTCTGTTCTATTTGTTTAATTAATTCATCAATAACAAACAAGGATCCAAGCTTTACTTACAGTTTTGAATTTAATGCAACAGAGGATAGGGTCTACAGCTTGAAACCCAGAAATTTGTTTAGTCTTTAAACTTGATTTTTTTTCCCCTGCAACTGAGTGATTTAATTTGCTTAAATTATTGCTTTATTACTGATTAACAAATTCAAATTTTTAAAAGAAATTCACTTGCCTTAATTTATTTCAGAGAATCCCTGCACCGTTTTCTGGCCAAAACTGAAGCTTTGATTTCATTAATCTGCAGTTTGAAACCTATGTTAAAACTTGATTTTTAAAATTACAGATTCACTTAACTATGAAGTTTAAAATTTACCTTAGAGATGGAATTTAAAACTACTACTTGATGTTGGAGATGATTCTCAGATTTTAAATTTGGAATCCAAGAAAATGTTACAACTTTCTGATTTTCTCTTTTTTTTCTTTGGGTGTTGAAGTTTGAAATGCTCAAAATCTTTTTACCATTCTTTCATAAATTTGAGAGGCTAAATAATTTAAAATGGGAAGCTGAAAAGTTTTTATGATTTTAATTTTTTTTTTTCAATCAACTATATCGAATGCCACTTGTTAAAACCAATTATGAGATCTCAACACTTGTTAATTTTTTACGCCATCTCCCGTATGCATGTTTAACACTTGTAATTTTACAAAAAAAGATTTTTTTTTAAGTAAATTTCATATCATATTCACTTTATTAATAATTATACCCCTTATTCATTTGTATATATATACAATATGGAAAGAAGAAATGTTTTAACCAATCTTTTACATTATATAAATTACACCTTTATGATTTCAAATGCCAACTATTTTTCTAAAACATTTATTTTAAATTTAAATTCAAATTCCAATTCAACTTGAATTATAATCCATTGATGTCTATTTATATACTCATACATAAACTTGTACAATTTAAATTTAAATTCAATGTATACATTCCGAACTACTCATATATGCATTATATATAAATATATATAATTTAAATGCAAATGATTTTTAAAACATTTATTATTTCAAAATTTTAAAATCAAAAGAAATTAGAATTTTATTCATACAAATTATCACTTATTATATTTGTTTGAGATTTTTTAATTTATTTTCAAATTAAATTCCAAAAGTTTAAATATATTACCAATTTATATTGATAATTTTGGGATGTTACAAAAAATAACCCCCAGATGAGTCTGATTAAATCAGCGTGTGAAACAGAATCAAATAGATTCTTATATCTTATAAAACCTTTTAAAATAAAAGGTACCTCATAAGACCACTCTGCACATAAACATGGATGAGATTTTAGCTTACGGTAACCAAACCATTTTACAGGAAATCTGATGATATTATAATAATGTCTAGGGTTTAAAATAATTATGAATATAGATGGAATGCTTGCATCTCACATTCAAGCTTTATTGGACACAACTAAGTCCGTACGACGCTTATTGAAGAATGGATTTCATACAATGACAAGGCTACTGAGGTACCGCCTACTATAGTACACCTCTAAAAAAATGCACGAAGGTCAACCCTAACGACCCCTGCGGATCAGGTCGGCCTAACCCTTATCAAATAGTACGGAATATGTCATTACTCCGATTGCTTGTAATCTTTTTCCGAGAGCCTTCATGCACAACCAAATCCATAAATGTGTATATATATCTACAAGGGTCGTGACAATACCCTTATGCGTGCGACCTACATGGCCTTGAGTATATATCTACTATTTTAGTCATTCTCGGTTGATGAGGCTTGAGGCTACGTTTTACCTTTTCTATAGAAATCCCACTTGGAATGCTAACGCCACCCTTTAGAAAGTAATGCAGTGCCAACATTCATCCATACAAGTTGTTCAGGATATAAACAAACTAAAGGCACTACTTCTACATGATCCATTTTGGAACCATCCTCAAGATTAGTAGCAAGTAGCCCTTGCACTTCAAAGAGCTCTATCTTTACTTCAATCATCTTCAAGATGCTTCCAAATCAAACGCTTGAGTTTGTTCACAGTGGTTTTCAGATAAATCATACTTATCTGATCCCGGTCTCTTTGAACCAACATTAGATGTTTTCGATAAACGTAACTCCGGTTCTTTTGGAAATAAACAAACAACACATAAGAGTGGAGATCGCCTCCTAACTGTTTAAGTAAACAGATTTCATTATCATTTGTCTTAGAAGACCCAATGAGTTTATACGAACAGTAGTATCAACAAAGATGACCATACCATATAATTCTTGTGTTTCCTCCAGATATTTCCAGAGTTAAAAATTAGCCAAGATTTGATAGTCGGTTATTAAACTATCAAATAAACAAACAATCGAACATAGGTTTAATTCCATATGGAATCTAGTGAGTCTATATTAATTAATATTATATCAGTTAACTCCCTTTAAAATTATTTGAATCAAAATACCTTCACAAAATATATTTTCATAAACCCCTAAAACTCTTTTCAATAATGGGAAAACATTCGTATTCTTATCTCATGGGTATAAGCATATTATAGACATTATACTTTAAATTCTTAGAAAATATATCCGTATACTTATCTCAATAGTATAAGTATATTCACATAACTTAAGGAAGATTTCCTCCTTTCTAAATTTATACTTAAATGGGCCAAAAAAAATGTCATTTAAAACATTACTTACCATAAACCAAACCATTATCCTTTGGTGTTATGTATGAAAAGAATGTCTCTGTATCATCATAATTAAGAAGGATTAATTATCAAACAAATATTATTCCTTTGTAAAATTCCCTTTCTATAAGCCCACTTCATATTTACAAATACTTTTATAACTCTCCAGGTTAATTTACCAAACTTCTTTTTTAAATCTGTAAAATAATTTATAAAATCCCTTTCTATTTATAAAACTCTTTATAAATCTTCCATTATAACTCATTTGTAAAAATCCTATATAAGATATAACTTACCAAAAATCATTTGAAAATCTCTTTTAAATAAATCTTTTTATTAAGTAAAATCCCTTTTATAAAAAATTATCATTTATAAATACCTTTATCTAATTAATTGATCACCTTTTAAACATCATCATTAAATAACTAATTAACTTTAAAACCTCGTTAATAAATAATTAAAACTTGCTTTAAAATATCCTTTATAAACACTTAACCTCAAATTGTTAGAAAATTTAAGCTATTTTAAATCCATAACATTATAAATTTAGAAAGAGGCTTAGCAACCACAATGGTACTAAATCAAGTTACCATTTAATTCGATTTGACCTTTTCATGTCACATAACTGGTATTTTCATAAGCATGCATATATGTAAATAAAATCAACAATCAACCATCAATAATTAATTTATCACTTTTACCAATAGTAACTAACTGGCATATGAATAAATGTCTAAATTAATATAATAGTGGAGTTGGGGATTTATTATGCTAAACAGATGTAATCCATACTCTATTCCATTTAATTATAGCAGAACGGTGATTTGTTCTGCTAAACAAATGTCCAAGATAATCTATTCAGTTAAATTTAATAAAATGGTGATAATTATACAATGAAGTATCATCCATATACTTAATTTATCATGACCTGTTTACCAAAAGTAACTCTTTTAAATTTATCATGTTTCTGACATTTCAACTTCTCCAACCCTCGCCTAGAAACAAGCTCTAAATCTCACAGATGGAGGAAAGTTTACTCTTCGGCTTTTAGTGCTAAATGTAACATGACTTACTTTCGATAAAACATGTCAACGTTTTAATATAAATTATTCCTATTTGTTTGGCTATTTAATGACACAAACAAAAAGGATCCCTTATATTTAAACCATTATTTGAAAATCAAAGCTTCTTTTTAAACAAACCGATCCTTAAAAATAAAATAAAAACCTTTGTTTAATAATAATTAAATCTTAGTTAAATCCTATATTAATCTTAGCTTAATTAATAATTAATTAATAAATAATCCTACCCGATTAATAATTAATTAATAATTAAACCTTAATTAGTTAACAATTAGTTAATATTCAAACTTTACTTAAATAATAATTAATTAAATAATTAATCTTTACTTAATTCATAATTAATTGACCCTTAGTTAACTAACTAATTATAATTATCTTATTCAATTAATAATTAAGTACTATTACCTTCACTTAATTAGTGATTAAGTACTAATTATCTTTACTTAATTAATCACTTTAATAGCATTACTTCCTTACTTGATTAATAGTTCAATAATAATTAAACCTTTTTAATACTTATAGTGTATTTTTTAAGATCTTTTAAAATATCTAAAGTGAAAAACTATTTTAAATTTACATAGAAGTCGTCGATTTATGAACTACATCCATAGCGACTACGCTATTGATACCATAACCTAAAAACTTGATTTTCCAAAGAAAAGTTACTTTAAAAATCCTTTTATTCCCTATTTTAAATACTTTTTAAACTTTGTATAAAGTTTTGAAAAGCAAAAATAAAGTTTGAAAACTTCATAAAACATTTCTAGGAATTACATAAGTGAACAAGTTTAAAACCAAGGGAATCTCTATGTCACACATGTACAAGTTCAAATGCTAACTTTTCTTTTAGCATTCCACGTCCATATATAAGAGCACAACATACATACAAATGTAAACACATCCATATTGCAAAGTAAAGACTTTATTTTTTAACCATCACTTAAAATTCCACTACACATTCAAGTTCACACAAAACACTACATATCAACAAATATATAAAAATGCATGCAATATCACTTCCAAAACTAAATACTAACACAAATTATTGTCAACAATCTATAGTTTAAAACTTTAACTTTTATAGGCGAGATTTACTCACCAAATGAAAGGAATTTCAATATAAAACTACTCCAACACCGCATCTTGGATTTCCATTGTAAAAATTGTATTTTTATGGACCTAAAGAGGCCGAGAGTGTGACGACCCGACTTTCTACTCCCAGAAAATCGCATCATCAAATAAGAAAGAAAGGGATAGAAGAAGAAAGAAAAAAAAAGAGAAAGACGAAACACACTAGAATCTCAACAGCGGAATGAATAAATTATATTAATAACATAAGTATTTACATAATATACAATATCAATCAGAGATGCACAGCATACACATCACATATACTAGACAGTTATAAACACCTGTCTAGTATTTACAATTTAATACAAACATAACACAGAGAACACACAGCGGAAACTATATATCTATAACGCAGAAGCCTCCTGCTCCATTGCTCCTCCATTATTCGTCAAAGCTAACCTGAATCCCTTGGCTATTCGTAAAAATTTGAGTACCCAAGAGTTTAAGAAAACAAAAGATAAACTCCGGGTCAGACATGGGTCTGGTGAGAGTAACAGGTTAAGGTTGCTTAACTTTAAAAGCCTTTTGAAAAGAAAAGGTATCACGTAAGACTTCCCACACACAAATATAGAAAAGTTTTTATCTTACGCTAACCAAAACATTTGATAGGAAATCCGGTGATATTATAATAGTGTGGTTTTCAAGTAAAATACAGAAATAGCTAGAATGCTTACATCTCACGTTCCAACATAGTTGGGCACAGCTAATACGTACGGCACTTATTGGATTTTGGATTCCATCAATGGCAGGGCTACTGGGGTACCGCCCATCACAGTACGTGGTGTAGATCACCGTACCGAGGAGTATGCCCGCTCCCTTGCAACACAAAGCCGGAACCAATCCTTACTGAATAGTTCCAAACAAGACAACCCCGCAGTTGTTTGCAACCAACTGCCCACACAGCCGAATATAAAGGGACTTCTAGACAGGGGTAAATCTCGCTCTCCAGTGGGAGCTACCCACGAAGCCTTGCTGCACCTCCCCTGTTTTAGCCATTCTCAGTTGATGAGACTTGAGGCTACGATTACCTTTAGAGAACACATCTCTTAGAATGCTCATCGTCCACCTGACGATGTTCAGAAAGCATTCAATCCATACAAGTTCGTTCCTGGTTCGAACGAAACCGAAGGCATTATCTCGTTACACTCATTTTGAATCACCCCCAGAGTTAATGACGATAACCCTTGCACTCCGAATCTTCATCTTCACTTGAGATTCACAACCTGCCGTTATTTTGGATCGATGTCGTTTTTAGATATCCAAATATGGAAATCCGATCCCGGTCTCATCGAAATCCAAAACGTGTCTTTTAGGTCCAAGTTGTTTTAAATGTTTAAAACAATTCAATTCAATATTATCTATATACACACAGATAGATAATTCACAACATCATAATAAATAATCAATATTATCATCACAACAGATAATCTATATTATCAACTCAAACAGATAATTCATATTATCAACTCAATGCAACCATAGCATCCAAATCACACAACATTATTTATCTCATATTTGAGATCTCAACCAATTAGGGTAATAAATATCAATCATCATTCATAAGCAATGACTTATTAAATCACCATTCTACAATTAATTTAAAATGAATTAAATTGATTACTTCTTTCTTAATTAATTTAAAATAAATTAAATTAATTACTCATCCATATAAATCTTGCTTACATATTCCTTAATTAATTATAAATCAATTAATTAATTATTTCAACAAATTACCCTAATTAACCATCATGATTAATTACCCTCTAATTACATTCAAGTAATTAACCTCTAATTAATTTCATAAATTAGTTATCCCAAACCAAATTTCGTAATTAACATGTAATTACTTCATTTATTAATTAATAATAATTAATTACACTAATCCTTAATTAATTACAATAATTAATTCCTTCATTGATTAATTGTTCTTATTAACCAATCCTTAATTATATCATTAATTATATAAATTAATGATCACTAATTATTTTATTTAATTACCATATTAAATTAATTATCAATTAACCCTATTGATCAATCATTCTTGATTAATCACATTAAGTAATTAACTCAATCAATTTCATTTTAATTATCTTTAAATAACTTAATTATCAAACTGAAAATTAATTACACTACATAATTTATTATTAATTACTTCTTTTAAGTAATTATTTTGTATACTAACTACATATTAATTTCACAAAGTAATTAATTTTCCAAGACTCCTTCATTATCCAAATATCTTTATATTAAACTACATCAAGTAATTTATCTTCTTAATTACTTCACTAAGTAATTATTCATTTTTAATACATTGGTAATTACTCTCAAATCAACCAGTAATTAATTTAAATTAATTAAACTTAATTAATTAACTTAATTAATCAACAACTTAATTAATTACAATCAGTAATTAATTTCCTTAATTACTTTCATTAAGTAATTATACTTAAATAATTCTCAAATGATTATTTTTAAACTAATTAACAATTAATCATTAAAATTAATTACATTAATTAATTATAAAATAATACTAAGTTAATGACCTTTATTAACCAATAACAAATCTTTAATTACTTTTTCCAAAGTAATTAACTGAGTTAATCAATATTAATTCTTTATTTATAAAACTCATTAATTAATTTATAATTATTAAATTAATCAAGTGATAATTAAAAACTTAATTAATTATTAATTACTTGATTAATAATTCAATTCATTAATTAAATTAATCAAATCTTATTTAAATTAATGATTTCTTAATTACAATTTAATCAATTTTAATTAACTTACTTAATCTCTTAATTAATTAAATAAAACCCTAAATTATTTAATTAAGTAACCTAATTATTAATAAATTAAATTAATTAATTAAAATCTTAATTACCTAGATCAAATAATAGATTATTAAGTTCTAAACAATTTTAATGTAAACCATTACTCTCATTAATGATTTAATTTTCATTATCAAAGTAATTTAAAAGTAATTTGCTTTTAAATTTCCCTAAATTCCATTTTAAATTAAAATATAAAATGAAATCAAACTTAAACAAGATTTAATTATTTAAAACCCTTTTTATTTCATATTAAAGAATTACTTAAGGTATTAAAAAAAATAGTTTAACCCATAATCATTTTAAATAAATTTAAATTATACTTTAAATATATTGAAGTGATTTTTGAAACATTTAACTTCAAAGATTATTTCACTTCAAACCAGAATTTAAATTATATTTCAGTTTTCAAAATTTTAAATTTAAAATTCTGTTTTAAAATCTCCTTTCAGATTTATAAAAATAAATGTTATAAAATTACAATATTCTAACTTAATTATAACATCAGAACTTGTAACTTATTTTCTTTTTTCAAAACTTCAGATTCAAATTCAAATTTGAATTCAGGATTTCAAATCCAGATTTTAACTTAATTTTAAAACTTGTTTTAAATCTTATTTTCAGATTTATAAATTACTTTATAAAATGTTGTACAGGTTTATCTTTAAATATTCATTTCTGCACATTATTTATTTGAACACTGGAATTCAAATTCATTTGAATTCAAATTTAAACTTGCTTCAAGTTTAGATTTAAACTTGCTTTGCTTCTTTTTTTAAAATTTTTAAATTTAAAAACCTGAGACAGTTCAGGTTTCAGGAAACAAACCCTGCAAGTAAAAACAACCCGAGTTCGATCCTATCCTACTTCGAGTCACCCTTACCTTAACTTCGAGCAAAAACTGAAATGACCCGAGCACCACATCTTCACCATATTCCAGAAACCAAATCTCCTCCATATGACTACTGTGCACATGCATAAATCCATGGAAAACTTTCCGATCATCGGTGATGATCATCCACACCCACCATCCACCCTTGAATCCAACTTGAACACCTAATCATCAGAAAACTCCATTTCACCAAAAATCAACAGAACAGCCTCCCTTTAAAGCCTGGAACACAGTACACCCAGAACCCCACAACCCTGTAACCGACGAATTCACCTTCCTCCGACCACCGTTAGGGCTACAACTCCGGCTACTTCCTCCTCTAGGGCCCAGCAACCAATCCCCAGAGTTGCTAAACACTCGATCAATCCTAGTGGCGATGATGATCGAATTTCTTAATTGATAAAAACTTAGGGTTACGGATCAACTTCCAACTTCTCTGCTAAATCAAGAATCAATCCACCATTTTGTTAATTTTTGTAAAGAGCTTGATCACTCTTCTTCATTCATACAGAAGCACAGCCACCATTAACACTTAAATCACCAGAGACACCCTCAAAACCCAAATCTGCTCAACACCCATATGCACAGCAAACCCATTTTAGAGCTTATGATTTTATTCTTAAAAATCATGAATTTATCTAAGGTTTTGATTTGTATATCTGAATTGCACAATCATCAATGTTTGAATTTTTAACAGGGACATGATTTTTACCTCAAAACTTGATTTACTGAGAAAATTGCAGTTTCTATTTAAGTTAATCAAATTTTTATAATTTAGTTCATAGCTTAAACAAACAATATTTCCTAAATCCTAAGTTTTAAATATTAATGTCAAAGATGAATGATTTAAGTTGAAACTAGGCTTGAAATCTTTAGAACAGAAATGTTCTACAGGTAATCCAAATTTTCAGATAACTTACATCACAAATGCACAAGAGTTTTACCAAATATACCAATACAACTTACATTAAAACATGATTAAATAACCAGATTTACCTAAGAATTTTTTTAAAAATAAAAGTTACTCACCTTAAATTTGAAGAACAGAGCACCCAAATTTTAAAGCTTTGAACCCAGGTTGAAAAGAAAATGCTTTACATGCTTCAGGCTTTAAGAAATACAGGTTTTCTTTTATGATTCCAGACTGAAGAATGCTTGCATTTGAAACTCCAACCAAAATTAGATGCATGTAGATCATTTTTAAAGTTGATTCCTGAGATGAAAATGCAATGATCTTTAGGTTGTAAAAATGCAGACTTGATTATGAATTTGCAGGAACTTATTTTACAGGTTTGATATTTTGGTTTGAGGAGTGATTTAGATTTTAGATTTGCCTTTTGAAATGAATTTGCAGATTTTGTTTTTGAGGGATTTTCAAATTTTTAAGTGAAATGTTTTCTTTGATTTAGAAAGAGGATGAATGAAAAAAAATGATTAAGGGCTGAAAATATTTTAATTAAAATAAAGAAAAGATTAAAATCAAATGACACTTGTCACTTTGTTTGTTTTACAACTTAACACTTGTTGCTTAGATTGTTAAATTGTTAACATTTGTCTTTATTTAATTAAGTTATATTTTTAAATGTTTAAAAAGAGTTTTCTTAAATTCATTTTATGTTTGAATGAATATATATGATTTTCTTATTGTAAGAAAATGTAAATAAACAATTTATAAATTAAAACTTATACAAATATTTTAAAGAATCTATTTATTTGAATTTCAAAATAAAATTTCAAATCAAATTAAAATTTTGAAATCAAAATTAAAATCAATTTATTTAATTTAAAAATTGAATATTCTATTTTCCTATTTTAATTCTTCTTTATATTTATAGGAAAAATAGTACATTTATTAATATGGCTTAAAATAACAATTTAACGAATTTTATTTGATTTATAAAGAAAGTATAAATCACTTTTATTATCAAATTAATTTAAATCATATGCTATTTTATATTTAGACTTGTATAAAATATACTCAAATCATATTACTCAAATAATATTTAAAAAGAAATAAAATCAACTATTATTTAAATTTAAAACAAAAATTAAGCTACGACAAATTTCAAATAATTTAGTATTTATTTTAAATATTATCAAACCATATAATTACTAGTTTAAATAGATTTTTAAAAGCTTAATATTAATTTAAAACATACTTTCCTGATTACTCAATATTTTATTAGAATTTAAAAATAAAACTTCATTTATTTATTAAATTCCAAAATAAAGATTATCTAATATATATATACAAATATATATATATATATATTATAATTTAAAACATTTATTTTAGCTTTTAAAAGATAAAATCACAAATTAAATATTTATTAAATATGATTATTAAACCAAAACATATATTATTAATCAATATTGTAAATATCAATTTAATTTTATATAAAGATTATAAAATTGATATTGTCTAAAATTCCGGGATATTACATTCCTTCCCCCTTAAAAGAATTTCGTCCCCGAAATTTAAAACAAAGGTAATTTAATAACCTATTTTAAAGATATTTAATTTTAAAGCACAAGAATATATCAAACATATGCTAACAACTATAGCAATCAATTAATCCAATCAAACAAAATTAACTATCCAGACAAAATTCTGGATAGAGTTTCCTCGAGTTCCCCAAGTAAACACCGGGTTACTCGCTCTATAAAACCCAAACAATCAACATTACTAGGATACATAACTCCTACTCATCTAGATCTATAACCGAACAAGACATCAGACTATAGACTAGTCTGACTCAACAACCAAATCTCACAAAACAGCTGATTCCAAAACCAAAGATAGATCATACACATACTCCCTTAGAGATACGTGAAACAGATCGAATTCCAGTTGTCCAAACTGGCAATTCAATCCATAAAATTAAACACTTATCCAAAACAGAACACAGAAGAAATCCAAAACATCTCGGAGCTAGCTTATCCAACCTTACCAAAATTTATAGCTCCTAAAAACTGAGAAATTTATCCAGAATCAGATCTCCAACTTCAGATTCACAAGACTCTTCGAACTATCTTAGACTCCTTACCTCCTACCTGATCAGCTCAATCCTTGCTGATGTCTCAAGAAATAACTGGACCAACCCAATCCACCAAAATGATCTTCCACGATCAATCAAGATCAAGAACAACTCCACTCACTACCATCAGAAGAAAACAAACTTCTCCTATCCGGAAAAGAAAAGCAGATGCACTCCCAAACTGCTTCTGCTGCACAATTCTGATCTGGAGCAGAAAAGAATGCTGATGAAGAACACAAGCATAGCTAGACAACAAAACTAAAGAGAAAAACTCTGATGACCAAAAGAAAACTCAGAAGTTCCTCAAAACCTGAGTTGCTTCAACAAATTCCATCTCAAGAAACCAACCTTCAACTAGTTGAACCACCGGTACCACTGAATATCTAGATGAAGACAAACTCTGACTTCTCTGAAAATATTCAGAAAAATCTCCAACAATCCAAGAGAACACTCAACTATCGCAAGTCACTTTTGCGATCAACTCAATCTAATTCCAAAGAAAATTGTTCTCTCTAAACCAATTAGAATAGCTTATGCCGGTCTTGCCAACGCATCGAAGAAATGGATTTTACTCCACTGCTTCTGAATTCCATCTCCAGAAAACTGCTGAGCCAGAAAATTCTGCCGACACACAACACACACTGAGCTGCACTGCTAATACCCATGCCAAAGAATTCTCAATCCAAAGCTCTTCGAGAAACTCGGACTTCAAACTACACAGAAACATCCTGCTGAACTCAGTCACAACACCGAAGCAGACCTACTTCCTTAAACTTGTTCCAAAGAAATTATCTTCGGAAACATCCATAGTCACTGCATCTCATCATGCAGCTACTACTTCCCTGAGGTATCAAGGTACCATTACTCGCTTCTGCTCAGCCAACAGATCGAAACTCTACTCATCCAACTTCAAAGACGTACTCCGAACCTTAACAGGTTACCTTCAAAGATCAATGAAGTCCTTACACCACTGCAAAGCTTACTCGAGATGGTAGTAGGTCTACAGTCTCGACAGATACACTTCCAACCAAACATACAAACTTCAACCAATGGTAGTCGCTGTTTGCGCCAAAATTGGTCACAAACACCCAATACCGTGAAAGCACCAGTGTATGAATATAAATTAGTGATATTCAAACACAAACAACAAATCTCAACAAATAATAGACAGCAGTCCAAAAGTAAAGAACAGAGACACAGGTTTTATAGTGGTTCGGCTATCTCCGGCCTACGTCCACTCCAATTTTTTTTTTCTTTTTATTGATTATCCTTGAAAAGTGATTACCACAGTTGTAGTGACCAAATCTAAAAAAAATTGCAGTAATGATGCTATGGTATAATTTTAGCAGCGTCTGGGCTTGCCTTTCCTCTCCAAACTTTCCGACCCCCTTTTCTGAATGACCAGGGGCTCTATTTATAGGCGTGGAAGGCTGAAATCCCGCCTAAAACCTGGGGAGGCTGCTTGGCACGTGAGGGGGGCCCACAGGCCTGTGTTCTCGGAATCCGTGCCCAGTTTGGGATCGATTCGAAGTGACGTTCGAATCGATCAAGAATCCATCCAATTGAGCTGAAATTTGGTGTGAACATTCTTCAACATGTATGTAAGCTCCTGTAAAAATTTCATTGCATTTGGATCAATGGCTTGGAAGATATGATCGATCCAAGTTCAAGAATCCGTGCGTCCTGAATGGTTCGAACCCATGCTTCGAAACCATCTACTTCGAAACCATCCCCTTCGAATCCATAGGGCCGACTCCTTCGAATCCATACCCTTCGAACCCATGCTCTTCGAATCCATGCTTTCTGAAGCCGCCTCCTTCGAGTCCATATCCTACGAGTCCATCCTCTTCGAATCCATCCCTTTCGAATCCTCGTCCTTCGAATCCATGCCCCTTGCTTCGTATCCATCATCTTCGAATCCATGTCCTCTTCGAATCCATCTCCTTCTTCGAATCCATGTCCACTTCGAATCCATCTCCTTCTTCGAATCCATGTCTACTTCGACTCCATCTCCTTCTTTGAATCCATGTCTACTTCGACTCCATCTCCTTCTTCGAATCCATGTCCACTTCGACTCCATCTCCTTCTTCGAATCCATGTCCACTTCGAATCCATCTCCTTCTTCGAGTCCATGTCCACTTTGAATCCATGTATACTTCGAATCCATTACCTTCTTCGAGTCCAACTTCATCTTCGAATCCATGATCTTCGAATCCATACCTATCGTTCGAATCCACCATCTTCGAGTCCATGTCCATCGTTCGAATCCATGTCCATTTCATTGAAGCTACTCCTTTCGAACCCATCTAGTTCCCATCGATTCGAAGCGTCATCGATGCGAACCTCATGGGTTCGAATCTTGATGGGTTCGAACCTGATCGGTTCGAACCGAGCGTCACTTTATCCCCTTTTTGATGGATTCGAACTACGTACTATTCCTACCTTGAATCCATCATATTTCCTTCATACGAACTCCGATTAACCTGAAATTTGAAACATAGCCTTTCATAGTCCTTATCATCATTTCCAATCAATTTCGTCCCGATCGGAGTTCAACAAAATTTTGACGATATCCATCGTAGCCTTATCTCCAGTCCTGATATCCATAATTCCTTGCCAATTTGTTGATATTCCAGTTTTGACCAAAAAATGGGATAACATTTTGCCCCCCGAAACATGCCTTGTGATAACAAGGCGTGTTTTGAATAATTACGAATCCAATATCCGAAGTCCAAAGCCATATTGCCAGAGTATATCGTCCTTGACTGCTTCGAGTCGATGTCCAATTCCATATCCAATAGCCAAAGCCTTAGCCAATTCCGTATCCATTCGAACTCGACAACCAAGTTCCAATCCATCCTTATCCAATAGCCAATAACCGGAGCCAGGACCTCTCCGGGTCGATATCCAAATCCATAACCTCTCTGGGTTCCTGCCAAGCGTGATCCACATCCGACGACCGTGGTCCAGTGTCCCTGGACGTTGAGTTAACCTCTCCGGGCTCTTGCCAAGCGCAATCCATACTTGAAGTCCTCGGTCCAGTGTCCCTGGACGTTGAGCCAACCTCTCCGGGTTCTTGCCAAGCACAATCCATATTTGACGACCTTGGTCCAGTGTCCCTGGACGCTGTAAAATGCCATGGCTTAAGTCCTAAGCCGAATCCTGATCTCTCCGGACCCTTGCCGAGCATAGTCCATACTCGACGACCTGAAAATAATAAATGATAATAGAGGGCCTAAGTCCTAGGCCGAATCCTGGTCACTCCGGACCCTTGCCAAGCATTGTCCATACTTGACGACCTGAATGAGTCAATCTACCTTGTTTGGGTAAAGTGACTCATCCCTTGCCAGGCATAATCCATACCCGACGACCATTTACCAAAAACCAGATAAAAGTCCAACCAGAATTTATTCCAAAGTCCAAATCCGAAATTCAAATTCGAAATCCAAATCCAAAATCCAAATCCAAAATTCAAATCCAAACCAGAAAACCAGAAATCCAAACCAGCATCCAAAACCAAAAACAATCATCCAAAGGAAAATCCAAATAAAAAAGCAAGAAAAACCAGGAGCTCAATCCAAGCTCCAAAACCAAATCCAAAAAAGAAAAGCAATGTCCAATCTAAAAAGCAAGAAATAAATTTCACAAACCATAGCATCCCGGTTTATCATCATTCAGAGCATGCCTAGGGGCTATCTCCGTCCCCGTACATGTGTAAATGACTTTACCGTTTGCTAGCAGCTTGCTACTTATTCCATATTATCCTGGTCAATGGATGATCAATCGACGATCATCCCTGGGCCTCCCATCATCACGGCGTGAAGTGGTCGGTGGTTGCTCCTGCTCCACCGTTGCATCCCGAGTTCCAACGTATTGCTGTAACTGTCCATTCCTTACATGCTCCTCGATTATGTCCTTTAGGTGCCTGCAGCTGTTGGTATCGTGTCCATCCAGATCATGGAAGAGACAGTGCCTTCCTGATGTCCTTTCCCGCTTTGTTGGTTCCCTCCTAGCTGGCCTTCGGTAGGGAAGGCGATTCCGAGTTTCCAGGTATATCCGCTCCAGCGTCTCGTTCAATCCTGTGTATGTGGAAAACTTTGGATCCTTCCATCGCTTCCTAGCGTTTCCAGAGTCATCGTCTAACTTCCTTTTCCCTTTATCCTTATCCAAACCATTTTTGGATACCGCTCCAACCTCGATTGCATTAGCCTTCTTCACCTTTAAATCCGTACTTGCATCTTCTTGCCGAAGGAACCTTTCTACCTCATGAAAGAATTCGTCGAGATTTTGCGGGGGATCTCGTATCAGAGATACCTTGAAATCCGAATTCTCCTTGACTCCTGATACTGCTGCCATTAAAACCATTGATGGATCAGGCCGATCCACCGAAGCGACTGCCGCACTGAATCGAGTTAGAAAAGCTCTAAGCGATTCGTCCATCCTTTGCTTCACCGATGTTAAAGTCATTACGTTCTTCGGCCTCTTGACGTGAACCCGGAACTGTCCCAGAAACTTTTCCACTAATTCCTTCCAAGTCCTGATAGATCCTTCTTCCAGCTGCCTAAACCACATTGCAGCTAAGTCCTTCAAATACAAAGGGAAACATCGGGCCATCACTTCCTCCGATGCCCCCAGCACTTCCATGTGTCTGGTGTACCTCATTAAGTGATCTGTTGGATCCGTCTTACCATCATATACCTCCACGCTAGGTAGCTTGAACTTAGGTGGATTCTGAGCCATCCTTATCTCCCGAGCGAATGGACTTCTATTCACCCCTTCCAAATCTCCGTTTGTCAAACCACCTCGCATAGTCTTCCTGATCATTTCTACTAATCCTATATTGTCTGGTAGGGGTTGCCCCCCAGGGAACTCTGGTACATATTCCTCGTGTGGCTCACTAGCAGCAACGTTAGCTCTAGCTTGTTGAATTCCTTCCAAAGGTTCTCCTGCATTGAATCCTGTGGGCCTGCCCCCAAGCCCTTGTTGATTGCCTTCTGGCTCCGTATCCTGTCCTTCATTGGGTTCCACAACCCTAGCTCCTCGTCCTGCATCTGCAGCTGCTGTAGCTGTTCCTAAGTTCTGCATCCCTGCAGCTCTCATTTGTTCCAAGAAAGTTTGCATCATTTCCTGTTGACTTTTCAACAATCTCTCCTGCAAAGAATTGGCCATAGCTTCCATTTCATTCCGAGTTATGTAGACCGAAGCCTGTCCTTCCTCACCTCCGGAGGATGCTTGTTGACTTCCTCCTTGTTGGCTTCTCTCAGCCCTTAGCCTTCTGCTATTCTGCCTTGTCATTGTCTTCCAAATCCAAATTCCTCAAACTCTTCAAATCCGATGCAGCGGGTGCTAGTTGTTCTCAGTGAAAGCACCAAAATGTTTGCGCCAAAATTGGTCACAAACACCCAATACCGTGAAAGCACCAGTGTATGAATATAAATTAGTGATATTCAAACACAAACAACAAATCTCAACAAATAATAGACAGCAGTCCAAAAGTAAAGAACAGAGACACAGGTTTTATAGTGGTTCGGCTATCTCCGGCCTACGTCCACTCCAATTTTTTTTTTCTTTTTATTGATTATCCTTGAAAAGTGATTACCACAGTTGTAGTGACCAAATCTAAAAAAAATTGCAGTAATGATGCTATGGTATAATTTTAGCAGCGTCTGGGCTTGCCTTTCCTCTCCAAACTTTCCGACCCCCTTTTCTGAATGACCAGGGGCTCTATTTATAGGCGTGGAAGGCTGAAATCCCGCCTAAAACCTGGGGAGGCTGCTTGGCACATGAGGGGGGCCCACAGGCCTGTGTTCTCGGAATCCGTGCCCAGTTTGGGATCGATTCGAAGTGACGTTCGAATCGATCAAGAATCCATCCAATTGAGCTGAAATTTGG
This sequence comes from Allium cepa, assembly GCA_030765085.1. Taxonomy (NCBI): domain Eukaryota; kingdom Viridiplantae; phylum Streptophyta; class Magnoliopsida; order Asparagales; family Amaryllidaceae; genus Allium; species Allium cepa. Next base: position 104,434,720 of record CM060940.1, read on the forward strand.
TGTGAACATTCTTCAACATGTATGTAAGCTCCTGTAAAAATTTCATTGCATTTGGATCAACGGCTTGGAAGATATGATCGATCCAAGTTCAAGAATCCGTGCGTCCTGAATGGTTCGAACCCATGCTTCGAAACCATCTACTTCGAAACCATCCCCTTCGAATCCATAGGGCCGACTCCTTCGAATCCATACCCTTCGAACCCATGCTCTTCGAATCCATGCTTTCTGAAGCCGCCTCCTTCGAGTCCATATCCTACGAGTCCATCCTCTTCGAATCCATCCCTTTCGAATCCTCGTCCTTCGAATCCATGCCCCTTGCTTCGTATCCATCATCTTCGAATCCATGTCCTCTTCGAATCCATCTCCTTCTTCGAATCCATGTCCACTTCGAATCCATCTCCTTCTTCGAATCCATGTCTACTTCGACTCCATCTCCTTCTTTGAATCCATGTCTACTTCGACTCCATCTCCTTCTTCGAATCCATGTCCACTTCGACTCCATCTCCTTCTTCGAATCCATGTCCACTTCGAATCCATCTCCTTCTTCGAGTCCATGTCCACTTCGAATCCATGTATACTTCGAATCCATTACCTTCTTCGAGTCCAACTTCATCTTCGAATCCATGATCTTCGAATCCATACCTATCGTTCGAATCCACCATCTTCGAGTCCATGTCCATCGTTCGAATCCATGTCCATTTCATTGAAGCTACTCCTTTCGAACCCATCTAGTTCCCATCGATTCGAAGCGTCATCGATGCGAACCTCATGGGTTCGAATCTTGATGGGTTCGAACCTGATCGGTTCGAACCGAGCGTCACTTTATCCCCTTTTTGATGGATTCGAACTACGTACTATTCCTACCTTGAATCCATCATATTTCCTTCATACGAACTCCGATTAACCTGAAATTTGAAACATAGCCTTTCATAGTCCTTATCATCATTTCCAATCAATTTCGTCCCGATCGGAGTTCAAAAAAATTTTGACGATATCCATCGTAGCCTTATCTCCAGTCCTGATATCCATAATTCCTTGCCAATTTGTTGATATTCCAGTTTTGACCAAAAAATGGGATAACAGTCGCGTTACACACACTACTACCTCAATCTACCTTTATAACCTATATTGGAAAACCCGAACAGGTAAGCCAACAGATAGGTAGAAATAAATATATATAAATATATTACAAATTACAAATACGCTCTCTCAAGATAGACACCACTCCAGAGCCTAGGTATTCACTCAACCTAATGCTATGATACCAACTGTGACGACCCGACTTTCTACTTCCAGAAAATCGCATCATCAAATAAGAAAGAAAGGGATAAAAGAAGAAAGAAAGAAAAAGAGAAAGACGAAACAACACTAGAATCTCAACAGCGGAATGAATAAATTATATTAATAACATAAGTGTTTACATAATATACAATATCAATCAGAGATACACGGCATACACATCACATATACTAGACAGTTATAAACACATGTCTAGTATTTACAATTTAATACAAACACAACACAGAGAACACACAGTGGAAAATATATATCTATAACGCAGAAGCCTCCTGCTCCATTGCTCCTCCATTATTCATCAAAGCTAACCTGAATCCCTTGGCTACTCGTAAAAATTTGAGTACCTAAGAGTTTAAGAAAACAAAAGATAAACTCCGGGTCAGACATGGGTCTGGTGAGTAACAGGTTAAGGTTGCGTAACTTTAAAAATCTTTTGAAAAGAAAAGGTATTACGTAAGACTTCCCACACATAAATATAGAAAAGTTTTTACCTTACGCTAACCAAAACATTTGATAGGAAAACCGGTGATATTATAATAGTGTCTAGGGTTTTCAAGTAAAATACAGAAATAGCTGGAATGCTTACATCTCACGTTCCAACATAGTTGGGCACAACTAATATGTACGACACTTATTGGATTTTGGATTCCATCAATGGCAGGGCTACTGGGGTACCGCCCGTCACAGTACGTGGCCTAGATCACCGTACCGTGGAGTACTCCCACTCCCCTACAACACAAAGCCGGAACCACTCCTTATTGAACAGTTCCAAACAAGACAACCCCACAGTTTTTTGCAACCAACTGCCCACACATCCGAATATAAAGGGAATTCTAGACAGGGGTAAATCTCGCTCTCCAATGGGAGCTACCCACAAAGCCTTGCTTCACCTCCCCTGTTTTATCCATTCCCGGTTGATGAGACTTGAGGCTATGATTACCTTTAGAGAACACATCTCTTAGAATGCTCATCTTCCACCTGACGATGTTCTGAAAGCATTCAATCCATACAAGTTCGTTCCGGGTTCGAACGAAACCGAAGGCATTATCTCGTTACACTCATTTTGGAATCACCCCCAGAGTTAACGACGATAATCCTTGCACTCTGAATCTTCATCTTCACTTGAGATTCACGACCTACCGTTAATTTGGATCGATGTCGTTTTCAGATATCCAAATATGGAAATCTGATCTCGGTCTTATCGAAATCCAAAACGTGTCTTTTAGGTCCAAGTTGTTTTAAATGTTTAAAACAATTCAATTCAATATTATCTATATACACACAGATAGATAATTCACAACATCATAATAAATAATCAACATTATCATCACAACAGATAATCTATATTATCAACTCAAACAGATAATTCATATTATCAACTCAATGCAACCATAGCATCCAAATCACATAACATCATTTATCTCATATCTGAGATCTCAACCATTCAGCGTAATAAATATCAATCATCATTCATAAGCAATGACTTATTAAATCACCATTCTATAATTAATTTAAAATGAATTAAATTAATTACTTCTTTCTTAATTAATTTAAAATAAATTTAATTAATTACTCATCCATATAAATCTTGCTTACATATTCCTTAAATAATTATAAATCAATTAATTAATTATTCTCAACAAATTACCCTAATTAATCATCTTGATTAATTACCCTCTAATTACATTCAAGTAATTAACCTCTAATTAATTTCATAAATTAATTATCCCAAACCAAATTTAGTAATTAACATGTAATTACTTCATTTATTAATTAATAATAATTAATTACATTAATCCTTAATTAATTACAATAATTAATTCCTTCATTGGTTAATTGTTCTTATTAACCAATCCTTAATTATATCATTAATTATATAAACTAATGATCACAAATTATTTTATTTAATTACCCTATTAAATTAATTATCAATTAACCCTATTGATCAATCATTCTTGATTAATCACATTAAGTAATTAACTTAATCAATTTCATTTTAATTATCTTTAAATAACTTAATTATCAAACCCAAAATTAATTACGCTAAATAATTTATTATTAATTACTTCTTTTAAGTAATTATTTTGTATACTAATTGCATATTAATTTCACAAAGTAATTAATTTTCCAAAACTCCTCCATTATCCAAATATCTTTATATTAAATTACATCAAGTAATTTATCTTCTTAATTACATCACTAAGTAATTATTCATTTTTATTTACATTGGTAATTACTCTCAACTCAACCAGTGATTAATTTAAATTAATTAAACTTAATTAATTAACTTAATTAATCAACAACTTAATTAATTACAATCAGTAATTAATTTCCTTAATTACTTTCATTAAGTAATTATACTTAAATAATTCTCAAATGATTATTTTTAAACTAATTAATACAATTAATCATTAAAATTAATTACATTAATTAATTATAAAATAATACTAAGTTAATGACCTTTATTAACCAATAACAAATCTTTAATTACTTTTTCCAAAGTAATTAACTGAATTAATCAATATTAATTCTTTATTTATAAAACTCATTAATTAATTTCTAATTATTAAATTAATCAAGTGATAAATAAAAACTTAATTAATTATTAATTACTTGATTAATAATTCAATTCATTAATTAAATTAATCAAATCTTATTTAAATTAATGATTTCTTAATTACAATTTAATCAATTTTAATTAACTTACTTAATCTCTTAATTAATTAAATAAAACCCTAAATTATTTAATTAAGTAACCTAATTATTAATAAATTAAATTAATTAATTAAAATCTTAATTACCTAGATCAAATAATAGATTATTAAGTTCAAAACAATTTTAATGTAAACCATTAATCTCATTAATGATTTAATTTTCATTATCAAAGTAATTTAAAAGTAATTTGCTTTTAAATTTCTCTAAATTCCATTTTAAATTAAAATTTAAAATGAAATCAAACTTAAACAAGATTTAATTATTTAAAACCCCTTTTATTTCATATTAAAGAATTACTTAAGGTATTAAAAAAAATAGTTTAACCCATAATCAATTTAAATAAATTTAAATTATACTTTAAATATATTCAAGTGATTTTTGAAACATTTAACTTCAAAGCTTATTTCATTTCAAACCAGAATTCAAATTGTGTTTCAGTTTTCAGATTCAAAAATTTAAATTTAAAATTCTATTTTAAAATCTCCTTTCAGATTTATAAAAACAAATGTTATAAAATTATAATATTCTAACTTAATTATAACATCAGAACTTGTAACTTATTCTCTTTTTTTAAAACTTAAGATTCAAATTCAAATTTGAATTTAGGATATCAAATCTAGATTTTAACTTAATTTTTAAACTTGTTTTAAATCTTATTTTCAGATTTATAAATTACTTTATAAAATACTGTACAGGTTTATCTTTAAATATTCATTTCTGCACATTATTTATTTGAACACTGGAATTCAAATTCATTTGAATTCAAATTTAAACTTACTTCAAGTTTAGATTTAAACTTGCTTTGCTTCTTTTTTTTAAATTTAGTTTTTAAATTTAAAAACCTGAAACAGTTCAGGTTTCAGGAAACAAACCCTGCAACTAAAAACTACCCGAGTTCAACCCTATCTTACTTCGAGTCACCCTTACTTTAACTTCGAGCAAAAACTGAAATGACCCGAGCATCACATCTTCACCATATTCCAGAAACCAAATATCCTCCATATGACTACAATGCACAAATCCATGGACAACTTTCCGATCATCAGTGATGATCATCCACATCCACCATCCACCCTTGAATCCAACTTGAACACCTAATCATCAGAAAACTCCATTTCACCAAAAATCAACAGAACAGCCTCCCTTTAAAACCTGGAACACAGTACACCCAAAACCCCACAACTCTGTCAACGACGAATTCACCTTCCTCCATCCATCGTTAGGGCTACAACTCCGGCTACTTCCTCCTCTAGGGCCCAGCAACCAATCCCCAGAGTTGCTAAACACTCGATCAATCCTAGTGGCGATGATGATCGAATTTCTTAATTGATAAAAACTTAGGGTTACAGATCAACTTCCCACTTCTCTGCTAAATCAAGAATCAATTCACCATTTTGTTATTTTTTGTAAAGAGCTTGATCACTCTTCTTCATTCATACAGAAGCACAACCACCATTACCACTTGAATCACCAGAGACACCCTCAAAACCCAAATCTGCTCAACACCCATATGCACAGTCAAACCCATTTTAGAGCTTATGATTTTATTCTTAAAAATCATGAATTTATCTAAGGTTTTGATTTGTATATCTGAACTGCACAATCATCAGTGTTTGAATTTTTAACAGTGACATGATTTTTACCTCAAAACTTGATTTACTGAGAAAATTACAGTTTCTATTTACGTTAATCAAATTTTTATAATTTAGTTCATAGCTTAAACAAACAATATTTCCTAAATCCTAAGTTTTAAATATTAATGTCAAAGAGGAATGAATTAAGTTGAAACCAGGCTTGAAATCTTTAGAACAGAAATGTTCTACAGGTAATCCAAATTTCAGATAACTCACATCACAAATGCACAAGAGTTTTACCAAATATACCAATATAACTTATATTAAAACATGTTCAATAACCAGATTTACCTTAGAATTTTTTTAAAAATAAAAGTTACTCACCTTAAATTTGAAGAACAGAGCACCCAAATTTTAAAGCTTTGAACCCAGGTTGAAAAGAAAATGTTTTGCATGCTTCAGGCTTTAAGAAATACAGGTTTTCTTTTATGATTCCAGAGTGAAGAATGCTTGCATTTGAAACTCCAACCAAAATTAGATGCATGCTGATCATTTTTAAAGTTGATTCCAGAGATGAAAATGCAATGATCTTTAGGTTGTAAAAATGCAGACTTGATTATGAATTTGCAGGAACTTATTTTACAGGTTTGATATTTTGGTTTGAGGAGTGATTTAGATCTTAGATTTTCTTTTTGAAATGAATTTGCAGATTTTGTTTTTCGGATTTTTAAGTGAAATGTTTTCTTTGATTTAGAAAAGAGGATGAATGAAAAAAAATGATCAAGGGCTGAAAATATTTTAATTAAAATAAAGAAAAGATTAAAATAAAATGACACTTGTCATTTTGTTTGTTTTACAACTTAACACTTGTAGCTTAGATTGTTAAATTGTTATCATTTGTCTTTATTTAATTAAGTTATATCTTTAAATGTTTAAAAATAGTTTTCTTTAGTTCATTTTATGTTTGAATGAATATATTTGATTTTCTTATTTAAAGAAAATGTAAATAAATAATTTATAAATTAAAACTTATACAAATATTTTAAAGAATCTATTTATTTGAATTTCAAAACAAAATTTCAAATCAAATTAAACTTTTGAAATCAAAATTAAAATCAATTTATTCAATTTAAAAATGAAGATTCTACTTTCCTATTTTAATTCTTCTTTATATTTATGGGAAAAATAGTACATTTATTAGTATATTTATGGAATGTCCATTCGGACTAAAATCCCCCACGATGGATCATCGTGTTTGGGATCGGGAACTAGCAGAATTCGAGGGGCGAGATGCCTATGGGTACAAGCGATTCTACTGGGATAGTAGCGTAACCGCTGGGTATACCGCGATCTAGATGATATGAAATAGCGTAATTCGAGAGGCGAGATGCCTAGGTTTACAAGCGACTCTACTGGGATAGTAGCGTAACCGCCGTGTAAACCGCGATCTGATGGTATAGCGAAATTCGTGGGGCGAGATGCCTACAGTTACAAGCGATTCCACTAGGATAGTGGCGCAACCGCCGAGTAAACTGCGATCTATGCAACAACCATGGCGAAATTCAAGAGATGTGAAATCTATAGTTTACAAGCGATTCTACTGGGATAGTAGCGGAACCGCCGGGTAAGCTGTGATCCATGGGGGAACGTGCATTCCATATCCATTTTTAAAAGAATTTTTAAAAGTATTTTCACTGGGAATTGAAGCAAGTATATTTAGTACTTAGAGATTTTTAGACTTGCGCCTGGCCAGCGTATGCCTAATGTCTGTAAGAACGACAATAGACTTGTTAAATTTTGAGTTAGCAAGTATTTTCGAACTTTAGATGGCAAATCAATAATCTGGAATTAAAAATTGCATAATTCCAACCTAATAAATTAAGGAAGAGGATTTTTGAGATATTTTGAAAGTCCACAGCTTTGGAAAAGTTATACTATGTAGATTCTTAACAAGAATTTAAAATTTAAAATTTGGGTTTTGTAAGTTGAAAACTTTAGTAAAAGACTTTTGCGTCTTGATTATAGAAATCAATAAAACAAATGGAATGAATCCTATACTTATTTATTTTTAATAAGTTTCAAACTTTATAAAATTGAGTAGGGTATAAATATTACTGAAATTTTAACAATCATTTTTTCCTTACTTGTAATTTCGGGACGAAATTCTTTTAAGGAGGGGAGATTGTAACGATCCTGAATTTTGAACAATTTAAAAATGAAAATATTTAATTAATTTTAAATATTTGAACGATAATTTAAATTGAATTCCAAATATAACAATGAATTTGGCGATTAAATACTAAAAATTTAATCTATTGAGAGTTGAATAAAAATTTGAATATTCAATTTTAAGCTGATTAAAAATATTTCAAAGGCCTAGAAAATTCACACTAATAATACTGAAGATAAAAAAAGCTTCAAAATTGAATTTGAAAATAATTTGTTCAGTTTTGGAATTTTTTCGTTCAATTTGAATTTAAAAATAGCCTTCCGAGGCACAGTCTCAGAATTCGACGAAATCAGTTCCATTGGGTCCGTAATATTGAATTATTATCGGATTTCAATTTTCGTGGCGTTCGGAGTTGTTATGTGAGCATACGACGTATAAACGCGTGAAAATTTAAATCGAATTCAAATTAAATTTCTGTAACAGTCCGGGGTTTTTGCATCGATTTGATATCGTCATTAAACGATTAATCTGCTAGCTAATTGCTTATTGGAGTTTTTATGTTGAGTTGAAATTCATTTAATAATCTGTTGAGATGGTTAGTTTTAATAACCTAAATTGATGTTTGAGAGTTGAACTTCAAAAACAATATATATCTATGAAGCTTGCTAAGGAAGATAATAACAATAATAATAATAAAACAAAGAAAAGATTGCAGGATCTTTTGTACACATCGTATTTCACTTCAGCCACCTTTAAATCTTCTCAGCCGAGATATCGTTCAAAAAAAAAAAGATACGGTACCTCTCTTTGTTTTGTTTATTCATTCGTTCGAACCCTAAGCAAAATCATTCAAGAAAAAGAAAAAAAGAAAGCGAGCAATAATGGCGGCCCCGTCCTTTTTCTTCGTCTTCACAAAAATTTAGGCTTTCGTCCAAATTGGGGATGCCGACGTTAATTGTTTCAATCGTCTTTGTGATGCCGGCTTTGACTTCAAATCGTTCGCCTCTAGAGACGCTTGTCGTTGCTGGGTTGAAGTTCGCCTTCGCTTGGAACTGTTGCTTTCGTCGTTTATTTGGCCGCATCATCTTCTACTCCAGCTAGCAACAGTGAGTTTTCTCACGATTAATTTTATTTCAAGTTTTCTTAAATTTGTTTGAATTGGGGGTTTGGTTGCATGCTATGATTTGGGGTGTTATTTGTTATCATTTGCTCGGTCAATCCAATTTAAACTGATATGGACAAGATAAGTCACTGCATGTTGGTTGTTGGGTGTTATCTGTTATCATTGGCTCGGTTACTTGAATCTAAACTGATAAGAATAGATGCTTTAAACTGATAAGAACAGATGCTATTAGTAATTTGTTTTTTTAAAATTGATAAGAACAGATGCTATACCAAATCCTTTTTCTCTGTTTACCTGTAAATAAATGACTTAGGCCTAGTGTGTGTTGTGATTTCGGGTTTGGTACCTGGAATTGTTTTGTATAAGTGATAATGTACATGTATGAATGTGAATCATTTTTGGCTTGTGAATGATTGCTATTTAAGCTATGAATTCTGGAAGTTAAGATGATGATATGGATGAAAATCTTTTTTTTGAATGTTTATTTACAACTGGCTTGGGTTTTAAAAAATCTAGTCTTGGGTATAATTTGTGTTTAGTCTCAGATTTTAAAACCTTTAGTGTTTTGTTCTAAACAATTTTCGAATTAAGGTTCATTAAAGATATGAGTAAAAGTTTTAGATTAAAGTTTAATCTAGAATTAAATTTAAGTTGTATCCAGTTTTGAAATGAGAAATTTTGTTTTTATTTTTATTTAAATTTTATTCATTTTTAACCTTAAATTTAAAAAGGAAATTTGGAAGTACTTGGAAGTGAATTGTTTCAATACTTATTGATCTCTGCTTGTGGTGTTCTTTGTTGTTTGCTGTGTATTATGCTTGCATGCCATATGTGAATGATTCCAGTTCAAAAGCCTGAGAACCCAGTTTTTAAACCTCTGTAAAATGTCCTACATCCTGAAAATAACAAAATTTACAAGCTTAAAACATTTCTTTGATGAATCTGATGCATTGCTATAATCCTTGAATCCATTGTGTGATGCTCGAATGTTTGTTTAGGTATGGGATTGAAAGTATACATGTGAATATGAGTTTATGCATATACATGTTACTGTATATATTAAGTTACCTCTCTGTTGTAAATTGCTACATCCAGATTCTTTTTGCTTCTTTAACCAGTGAGCAAACTCTTACACCCCTTTCTTTTACATTGTTTGGAATGTGGTTTATTTTGATTGTTTGTTTGTGAAATATAACTGCATGTCTGAAGTGAAGTTGAAAGTCACTTACATGAGAGCAAACCTTACCTTCTGATTTGATTTATGACTTGATGCATGCTTGAACCAAGTTGTGAAATCTGCTTGTGTATATGCATATATATGCCACCTCTGTTGTGTTAAAACTATGAGCAAATTTCTAATTTAAAACCTTTAATCTATTTTAAAAATGCATGTGGTTGATTTTCAAAAGTAAGATTATCAAACATATTTAATTATTCAATCCAGTTAAAACTTGAATGCATATATTGAAATCATGATTTTTTTTAAAAACTAAAATCACATTTTTAATTTAGTATGGAGTGAGTATTGCTGGATTGATATGTGGGTGCTCCTGTACACTTATTTTCTCAAACTGTCTTGGGTCACTGTGTTGAACCCAGTTTCATTGTCTTGACTTGATCATTGCTTTGAGTTCACTGTCATACTCCCATGTATTCAGTTGAGTTGTCTGCACACTTGTGCTTTGCCTTGATCACTTCTGCTGTTGTCACTTTTGCAGTTTGGTCTTGCATTTGATGTTATTTATGTCTTCATGTTCATGTATGTCTTTCCATTCACTGGTATCTTTCATTTTTGTCTGCACTATCCACTGCCCTTGCGTTGCTCATCATGTTGTTAATATTCACAGTGGAGTTCTGTTGCACTTGTACCATTCTGTTGCATTTGGACTTGATGTTTCTGGTCTGCATATTATTCGGTGCTTCATTGTTGCACTATGTTGGTATAACTGTTGCATTTGGGTTATTTTGTTGCACTCAATTGTAGTCTGCACTACCATATATGTCATCATTAAGATTATCATTAAGAGTTTTTGAATTTTGTTGCATTGGTGCATTTCTGTAGTTCCACTGCACTTTGTAGTTGCTGATCATTTTTATACATACATTCATGTATGCTTGTCTTTGGTCACTGTTGTATGCACTATTGTAGTTTTACTACACTTTGCAATTGCCCTGCACTTGGGTGGCTCTGGCTTGATTATCTGGACTGTATTTAGTTTGTCATGTAGTTTCTTCTTGGCTTTGACATTTCTGAGTCTTTGCCTTTGATGCTATTTTGTGGTTTGCAACTGTGTCACTTGAGACTGCTGCCTGTACTTGTGTTCTTTGTTCATTGCACTGGCTGTTGTTGCGTACTGTACTTCTTTTGCTACTGTTTGGTTGATGACACTCGAATTTGATATGTAGCTGACCTTGTTTTGGTCTGATAGCTGTGTTTTTGTTTGGTGCACACGAGTTGGCGAGGCAGTGCACGTGTGTATGAATATATGTGTGTACTGCAGCCACACAGGATTGACAGATTTTAAAAAAAAAATGAAGTTATTAATATGGAAATCCATAATAGATTTAAATTGATTCATGTGATTCATCATCTCTGTTGCATAGTTTACACACTGTAATTTGGGCTGTTACCATTTTATTTCAATTCATTGCAAATTTAATTACTTGAATTAAGATTAATCCTGACTCGAGTGTTTTTGTGTTTTGCAATAAACGCTCGGGTCAGACCGAGTATTTTTACAGCTTGAAGATTTTCAGGCAGCGAAGTTAGAGAGAGGGGGATTAAAGCTTTACTTTAGTTTTCAGGATTTCTTTTGTACTTAAAAAGATATATATATATAGATAATTGTTCCGCTGTATTAAAATCTGATTCATTGTATAAAACTCTGATGTATAAAAGAAAAATTATTTATGAAATATATTATTGTTTCTGTGATTCTGTGACTGATTCTGTTTAAATGTTATAAACTAAATAACAATCCGTCATTTTGAACGTTTCTAGTTGGTTTAATTACCGACTAGAGGCGGTCAGAGCGGCGGGTCGTTACAAAAGTGGTATCAGAGCTTTGGTTTACACAAAGCTTAGTTTATGGCGTTTAATATGAATAGTTACTAGAATCACTTTAAAGAAAGTGTTTCCAAATCTAAAGAAGTTTAAAATTGTTTTCTTTAAAATAAAAGGTATTTTGAAAATTAGAATCTTTTTGGAAATTCCCCTCTCTAAATGTGAGTTTGCGATAGTTCTCTTCGGTGAGCTCTCATTAGATTTGAGTTTCAATCGTTCGGGAACTCTTGATCGAATTTTTGAGAGTTATGGAAAATGAAATATAAGTTAAGTGAATTAATGAATTGGTTTAAATTGGTTTAAATCGAATATTTTGAATATCTCCAAAATAACTGTGAAATAAAATGACATGTTGATTTGGTTATAACCAAGCGGATCATTGAATTATAACTTGAGAATTTGATTTTGAATTCTTTTGAAAATTGATTTCTAATGTTGTGAAGAACAATTTAGTAAATAAATGGATTATAAGTATTTAACTTATAATATGGATTTTTGGTATATAACTGAGTTATATAAATTGAATTGAATTAATAAAAGAGATTATGAAACGAAGTCTTATGAATAGAAGTGGAATTTGTAAAGATTGTTTATAAATTCGAAACCAATTGAATTTGATAAATGAAACATAGAAGTTATTAATTAAAGGAGATATATTCACGATTTTGGACAGCGAATTATCCTTTAAGTTAAATATTGTGATAATAAAAGTTGGTTGGGAATTTTATTCACAATTTTGGACACTGAATATATTATTAAATCAAACGGATATGTCTTGGGAAAATGATTGAATAATCCGACCTTTGCTAATAAAGATTGCAAAATTTTGATAGGAAATCTATTTGTCAACTTAACTGTATGAATCAAACCAGTTTTGATGTAAAGCCTATATTTCAAGTTTAGACTAATGTCTAAAATAGTGAATGTGGAGATATAAATCTAATGGAACCAAGTCGATGGGTGGTTTACTAAAGAACTAGTTGATTATTTTTGACATAGAAAGCAAATGCAAAGTTCAAATGAAATTTAGATTTCAAATTTGATGTTTGTTAATATGAAAATCCATAATAGATTTAATTGATTCGGTGATGAATCTGAATTTGAACGTGCAGAAAATGAAGTAAATCCATTTGAAGTTGTTTTAAAAATGTGTTAAGAATCGAAAGCATAGATTTCAACATTCATTGTTGAAATAGACGTTTTCGAGAGAAAGAAAGGAAATGGTGGGCTATAACATTGTTGTTATAGTAAAAGGTTTCCGAAAGGAAATGTTGTTTATAGTATTGGGATTTATATATCTATCTTAAATTCGAATCCCTATACTAGTGATTTTGGGTCGTCATAACGATGTTTTACACAACATTCGTTTTGACTCAAATAAGTGTGTTTAAAAGAATGATTTCCTTTAAGACTGAAATATATACTTAACTATGGTTTAAGTATATTGAATATTTTCCAAGTGTTGAAAATAAATGGATTTGTGAATTACTTATTATTAAATAAGTATGGAAATGTTTTCCAAATATGAAATGAAAGGTTTGAAATTTAATCTTTTAAAGATAAATTGAAAAAAATGAATATTTGAAATTTGTTTCAAACAGTTAAGTGTGGAAAATTATATATATCTTGTAAAGATATTTTTTTTGGGAAATTTGAACAATTAGTTCAACTTGGAAAGTTTCAAAATGATTGAATCTTGAGTTAAATTGAGTTTAACTTTGACACCCAAAAACATTATAAGTTGAACTTTGAATTTTGAATGGTTGATTGGGATTGTATGTCTAACATTGTGAATTGATGACATATCAATTGATCTCTGTTAAATATATATCTATTGGTGGCGGAGAATTTATTCTTTTAGCTTAACACCCTTCTCTGAGACGTACGAGCTTAGAGGTTATATATCGGTAGACATCAATTATGTGTTGAGAATTGACGATGTAACGTGAAATCCAAATCGAATGTGAAGTCGATAATGAATTGGATTATGAATGTGAATTAGGTTTGAGATAACCTTAAATTTCAAATCGACTTAGAGGAAAATTTGAAATGGATAATGAAATGGAAAATTTTGGAATCCTCTATTTGTTATGGAAATGAAATATTGTGGTTTTCAGAACGTATATATGAGAATACGATAAATTCGAAAACCATTAGTTTGGAAAGAAATTGTTATGGAAAACTTATGTAAGTACATGAGTATGATATGTACGAACTATGAAATGAAGTACTATGTATGTATGATATTATGTTTTCCAAACTGAGGATATGGAAAAGTACCTTCCATTTGAAAATTGGAGAAGGTATTGAAACTCGATATGAGTGTCCATTTGAAATTCGTAGCTACGTTGAATTTCCATATGTGGAATGTCCATTCGGACTAAAATCCCCCACGATGGATCATCGTGTTTGGGATCGGGAACTAGCGGAATTCGAGGGGTGAGATGCCTATGGGTACAAGCGATTCTACTGGGATAGTAGCGTAACCGCTGGGTATACCGCGATCTAGATGATATGAAATAGCGTAATTCGAGAGGCGAGATGCCTAGGTTTACAAGCGACTCTACTGGGATAGTAGCGTAACCGCCGTGTAAACCGCGATCTGATGGTATAGCGTAATTCGTGGGGCGAGATGCCTACAGTTACAAGCGATTCCACTAGGATAGTGGCGCAACCGCCGAGTAAACTGCGATCTATGCAACAACCATGGCGAAATTCAAGAGATGTGAAATCTATAGTTTACAAGCGATTCTACTGGGATAGTAGCGGAACCGCCGGGTAAGCTGTGATCCATGGGGGAACGTGCTTTCCATATCCATTTTTAAAAGAATTTTTAAAAGTATTTTCACTGGGAATTGAAGCAAGTATATTTAGTACTTAGAGATTTTTAGACTTGCGCCTGGCCAGCGTATGCCTAATGTCTGTAAGAACGACAATAGACTTGTTAAATTTCGAGTTAGCAAGTATTTTCGAACTTTAGATGGCAAATCAATAATCTGGAATTAAAAATTGCATAATTCCAACGTAATAAATTAAGGAAGAGGATTTTTGAGATATTTTGAAAGTCCACAGCTTTGGAAAAGTTATACTATGTAGATTTTTAACAAGAATTTCAAATTTAAAATTTGGGTTTTGTAAATTGAAAACTTTAGTAAAAGACTTTTGCGTCGTGATTAAATAAAACAAATGGAATGAATCCTATACTTATTTATTTTTAATAAGTTTCAAACTTGATAAAATTGAGTAGGGTATAAATATTACCGAAATTTTAACAATCATTTTTTCCTTACTTGTAATTTCGGGACGAAATTCTTTTAAGGAGGGGAGATTGTAACGATCCTGAATTTTGAACAATTTAAAAATGGAAATATTTAATTAATTTTAAATATTTTAATGATAATTTAAATTGAATTCCAAATATAACAATGAATTTGGCGATTAAATACTAAAAATTTAATCTATTGAGAGTTGAATAAAAATTTGAATATTCAATTTTAAGCTGATTAAAAATATTTCAAAGGCCTAAAAAATTCACACTAATAATACTGAAGATAATAAAAGCTTCAAAATTGAATTTGAAAATAATTTGTTCAGTTTTGGAATTTTTTCGTTCAATTTGAATTTAAAAATAGCCTTCCGAGGCACAGTCTCGGAATTCGACGAAATCAGTTCCATTGGGTCCGTAATATTGAATTATTATCGGATTTCAATTTTCGTGGCGTTCGGAGTTGTTATGTGAGCATACGACGTATAAACGCGTGAAAATTTAAATCGAATTCAAATTAAATTTCTGTAACAGTCCGGAGTTTTTGCATCGATTTGATATCGTCATTAAACGATTAATCTGCTATCTAATTGCTTATTGGAGTTTTTAAGTTGAGTTAAAATTCGTTTAATAATCTGTTGAGATGGTTAGTTTTAATAACCTAAATTGATGTTTGAGAGTTGAACTTCAAAAACAATATATATCTATGAAGCTTGCTAAGGAAGATAATAATAATAATAATAATAATAATAATAATAAAACAAAGAAAAGATTGCAGGATCTTTTGTACACATCGTATTTCACTTCAGCCACCCTAAAATCTTCTCAACCGAGATATCGTTCAAAAAAAAAATAGATACGGTACCTCTCTTTTTTTTGTTTATTCATTTGTTCGAACCCTAAGCAAAATCATTCAAGAAAAAGAAAAAAAGAAAGCGAGCAATAATGGCGGCCCCGTCCTTTTTCTTCGTCTTCACAAAAATTTGGGCTTTCGTGCAAATTGGGGATGCCGACGTTAATTGTTTCGATCGTCTTCGTGATGCCGGCTTCGACTTCAAATCGTTCGCCTCTGGAGACGCTTGTCGTTGCTGGGTTGAAGTTCGCCTTCGCTTGGAACTGTTGCTTTCGTCGTTTATTTGGCCGCATTATCTTCTACTCCAGCTAGCAACAGTGAGTTTTCTCACGATTAATTTTATTTCAAGTTTTTTTAAATTTGTTTGAATTGGGGGTTTGGTTGCATGCTATGATTTGGGGTGTTATTTGTTATCATTTGCTCGGTCAATCCAATTTAAACTGATATGGACAAGATAAGTCACTGCATGTTGGTTGTTGGGTGTTATCTGTTATCATTTGCTCGGTTACTTGAATCTAAACTGATAAGAATAGATGCTTTAAACTGATAAGAACAGATGCTATTAGTAATTTATTTTTTTAAAATTGATAAGAACAGATGCTATACCAAATCCTTTTTCTCTGTTTACCTGTAAATAAATGACTTAGGCCTAGTGTGTGTTGTGATTTCGGGTTTGGTACCTGGAATTGTTTTGTATAAGTGATAATGTACATGTATGAATGTGAATCATTTTTGGCTTGTGAATGATTGCTATTTAAGCTATGAATTCTGGAAGTTAAGATGATGATATGGATGAAAATCTTTTTTTTGAATGTTTATTTACAAAGTTTTCTGGCTTGGGTTTTAAAAAATCTAGTCTTGGGTATAATTTGTGTTTAGTCTCAGATTTTAAAACCTTTAGTGTTTTGTTCTAAACAATTTTCGAATTAAGGTTCATTAAAGATATGAGTAAAAGTTTTAGATTAAAGTTTAATCTAGAATTAAATTTAAGTTGTATCCAGTTTTGAAATGAGAAATTTTTTTTTTATTTTTATATAAATTTTATTCATTTTTAACCTTAAATTTAAAAAGGAAATTTGGAAGTACTTGGAAGTGAATTGTTTCAATACTTATTGATCTCTGCTTGTGGTGTTCTTTGTTGTTTGCTGTGTATTATGCTTGCATGCCATATGTGAATGATTCCAGTTCAAAAGCCTGAGAAACCCAGTTTTTAAACCTCTGTAAAATGTCCTACATCCTGAAAATAACAAAATTTACAAGCTTAAAACATTTCTTTGATGAATCTGATGCATTGCTATAATCCTTGAATCCATTGTGTGATGCTCGAATGTTTGTTTAGGTATGGGATTGAAAGTATACATGTGAATATGAGTTTATGCATATACATGTTACTGTATATATTAAGTTACCTCTCTGTTGTAAATTGCTACATCCAGATTCTTTTTGCTTCTTTAACCAGTGAGCAAACTCTTACACCCCTTTCTTTTACATTGTTTGGAATATGGTTTATTTTGATTGTTTGTTTGTGAAATATAACTGCATGTCTGAAGTGAAGTTGAAAGTCACTTACATGAGAGCAAAACCTTACCTTCTGATTTGATTTATGACTTGATGCATGCTTGAACCAAGTTGTGAAATCTGCTTGTGTATATGCATATATATGCCACCTCTGTTGTGTTAAAACTATGAGCAAATTTCTAATTTAAAACCTTTAATCTATTTTAAAAATGCATGTGGTTGATTTTCAAAAGTAAGATTATCAAACATATTTAATTATTCAATCCAGTTAAAACTTGAATGCATATATTGAAATCATGATTTTTTTAAAAACTAAAATCACATTTTTAATTTAGTATGGAGTGAGTATTGCTGGATTGATATGTGGGTGCTCCTGTACACTTATTTTCTCAAACTGTCTTGGGTCACTGTGTTGAACCCAGTTTCATTGTCTTGACTTGATCATTGCTTTGAGTTCACTGTCATACTCCCATGTATTCAGTTGAGTTGTCTGCACACTTGTGCTTTGCCTTGATCACTTCTGCTGTTGTCACTTTTGCAGTTTGGTCTTGCATTTGATGTTATTTATGTCTTCATGTTCATGTATGTCTTTCCATTCACTGGTATCTTTCATTTTTGTCTGCACTATCCACTGCCCTTGCGTTGCTCATCATGTTGTTAATATTCACAGTGGAGTTCTGTTGCACTTGTACCATTCTGTTGCATTTGGACTTGATGTTTCTGGTCTGCATATTATTCGGTGCTTTATTGTTGCACTATGTTGGTATAACTGTTGCATTTGGGTTATTTTGTTGCACTCAATTATAGTCTGCACTACCATATATGTCATCATTAAGATTATCATTAAGAGTTTTTGAATTTTGTTGCATTGGTGCATTTCTGTAGTTCCACTGCACTTTGTAGTTGCTGATCATTTTTATACATACATTCATGTATGCTTGTCTTTGGTCACTGTTGTATGCACTATTGTAGTTTTACTACACTTTGCAATTGCCCTGCACTTGGGTGGCTCTGGCTTGATTATCTGGACTGTATTTAGTTTGTCATGTAGTTTCTTCTTGGCTTTGACATTTCTGAGTCTTTGCCTTTGATGCTATTTTGTGGTTTGCAACTGTGTCACTTGAGACTGCTGCCTGTACTTGTGTTCTTTGTTCATTGCACTGGCTGTTGTTGCGTACTGTACTTCTTTTGCTACTGTTTGGTTGATGACACTCGAATTTGATATGTAGCTGACCTTGTTTTGGTCTGATAGCTGTGTTTTTGTTTGGTGCACACGAGTTGGCGAGGCAGTGCACGTGTGTATGAATATATGTGTGTACAGCAGCCACACAGGATTGACAGATTTTAAAAAAAAAATGAAGTTATTAATATGGAAATCCATAATAGATTTAAATTGATTCATGTGATTCATCATCTCTGTTGCATAGTTTACACACTGTAATTTGGGCTGTTACCATTTTATTTCAATTCATTGCAAATTTAATTACTTGAATTAAGATTAATCCTGACTCGAGTGTTTTTGTGTTTTGCAATAAACGCTCGGGGTCAGACCGAGTATTTTTACAGCTTGAAGATTTTCAGGCAGCGAAGTTAGGGAGAGGGGGATTAAAGCTTTACTTTAGTTTTCAGGATTTCTTTTGTACTTAAAAAGATATATATAAAGATAATTGTTCCGCTGTATTAAAATCTGATTCATTGTATAAAACTCTGATGTATAAAAGAAAAATTATTTATGAAATATATTATTGTTTCTGTGATTCTGTGACTGATTCTGTTTAAATGTTATAAACTAAATAACAATCCGTCATTTTGAACGTTTCTAGTTGGTTTAATTACCGACTAGAGGCGGTCAGAGCGGCGGGTCGTTACAGTAGTGGAGGGAGTTTGGTCTTGTTTTGGAATAGAGAAGGTGTAGGAAATGAAAATAAGTATTTTTGACTAGGTTTTAAGAACTTAAAAATAGAAAAAGAAGGATTTTTATTTGGAACATTTATAAGGACATTGTGAAAGGTTTTAAAAG
The DNA here is from genome assembly GCA_030765085.1 of Allium cepa. Lineage (NCBI taxonomy): Eukaryota > Viridiplantae > Streptophyta > Magnoliopsida > Asparagales > Amaryllidaceae > Allium > Allium cepa. The sequence goes on from CM060940.1 coordinate 104,454,318, forward strand.
AGCTTTGGAAAGAAGAAGAAATTCTTTTTGATATGAAGAATGAAACGAAAAACGAGAGTGGAAAAATTAAAAGAAATTGCTTTTATATAAAATGGAATAAGTGAATTACTAAAACACCCTTCGGACCATACCCTCCTCTACCTTTTTGCCACATCACCATCTCCCCCACTTCCTTTATGAACATGTTAAAAGCAACCCTCCTCTCCCTTGTCCATAATTTCCAAATCCTTTATAGTGCTAGACATTTGATAATATGTTGGATATTAGGATGATCTTGTACTTTTGTTAATTTTTATACTTAAGGAATTCTTTTAATTTTAAATTCAAACTTCATTTTACTCACGCAGATCATTTTAACCATAACCGTTTTATATGTTATAATATAAGTGTGTGTATATGTATATATTCTCGTGTACATAATGTTTTCTGACAACTTTTTAGACGATGAAAATTCAAAAATCCAAAAAATGATTTTCGGTCACATTTTCAATTTTTCTTCAAACTAATTGTTGTAAACCAATTTTAAAAACAATTTAACTACCACTAGTTATTGTTTAAAAGAGGTATTTTTGAGTTATAATATATATTATTTAATAATTTAAAAATAAATTAAATATTTAAAAATCGAGCGATAAAATTATTGATCATTGCACAATTTTAGCCTACAACTTCAAGTTTACATTTAGGCGTACATGGATAGATTTACAATTGTAACAACCGTAGGCTTTTCTTTACAATTCAAACTGACAATAAATCACACATGTCTAACCCAAATCAAATGGAAAGATGGATAGTTAAGGGAAAGAAAGAAGAAAGAAGAAGAGAAGAGAAAAAGAAGAGAAAAGGAACTAAAAACATTACAAAATCTCACAATTGCCGAGGAACAAAATATAATATAATATCAATGATCATTACAAAAGAGAAACTGCTATATACATACATCCATCAGAGTACAACAACAATCATAATTATCAGCTTATACAACAATAACATTATGTCCTCACAATTGTTGATAATTTCAATAACAAAGTAGCAGAAAATAAACATATACGTGAATACGACTTGAAGACTTCCAACTCATCTCCTGAGCTACAATGCATCCAAAACAATCTTTAAATATGCTCGATCTGATTCGAACATTATAATAAAGTAACATCCGAGTCAGTTTAGAAAACCAGCATGAGAAAGTACACCCAACTAAAATTTAAAGTTAATGAAATCTTTCAAAAATCAAAGGTATCTCGTAAGACCATACCACACATAAACAACAACAGGCTTGTACCTGATGATAACCCAAACATTTCATATGAAATCCTCTTATATTATAATAATGTCTATTATACACATACCTATTAATCAAAGCCGAAAGTGTTATATTAATTAAATTCTAGCACATTAGGTTCCATAACCAAAACCGAAGACTCGTATTAGATATTGGATTCCCACTATGAAAGGGTAAGGGTCTACCCACCGAATCGTACACCTCTAGATAAACTGTACGGGAGGCTACAACATGTTGTACCTTTGCTGCTCATGACCGGTACTACCTACTTCTCGAGTAGAACCAAATATGATCACTCCACGGTTGTAATAAAAAACCATACAATGAGATCCCCAAGCATACATGAATATCGCTCTAGACTGAGAATGGCCATACCTTACGTGGGTGCGACCCACTTAGCCCTGCCACATGTCCCTGCTTTATTCATTTTCTGGGTGTGAGGGTCGAAGAGGCTACGCTCTTACCATTTCCTTCTAGCAAACCATCTTGGAATGCTAATTTTGCCCTCCAAGCAACCAATGCAATATCAGCGTTCTCCATACAAGTTTTTTCCGGGATTGAATGAAATGCTTGAGAACTCCATCTCCAATTCCATCATCTTTAAGATGTCTTAACTTCAAAAATATAAGTTGGATTGATGTAGTTTTCAGATAACATATTTGATCCCGGTCTCTTCGAAACAACATTCGAAAGTCAAAGATAAAATCGGAGATCACCTCCTAACCGTTAGTGGATGAATTTCCTTACTGTTGTCCTATATTTCCAAATTTTTTGGTCCAAATTCTGATAGTTAATTATTAACCATCGAATAACAAACATTCAATCATGGATTTAATTCCACAGGGAAAGCCAAAATTTGGTAAGCACCAAGCAACACCAAGCCCCCTTAATTAATCTTTTCATTAATTAAATCCTACTTGTAAATACTTGTATCAGAATACTTTTATAAAGATATATTCACAAACCCTTCTATTTTCAACACTTAGAAAATATCCATACACTTATCTCATCGGTATAAGTATAGTTACCAAACTCTGAGGAAGATCTCGCTTTTACCAAATTCTAAAATCATTTATAAACTCCATTATAAATTTCTGAAACCATTTATAAAATATTCCTCAAGTCATTATAACCCTTTATAAAACCATGCAATTATTTATAAATTGTTTTTATAATTATGTAAACCAATTTCTCAAATTCTTTTATAAATATCCATCTATTTATATGCCTCTTTACCTTGTAAATAAACTTCCTTTAAATCTTTAAAGCATTTTACAAGTCCTTCTTATAATAGTCCAAGTCCTTTTCCAAAACTCTATTTATGAATCTCCAAAATATCATAAATAAATTGTTGTTGTTATTATTATTATTATTATTATTATTATTATTATTATTATTATTATTATTACATTTAACCTCTTAAAAATAATAATTAATAATTCAGACCATTATCGATAAAACAATCGTTAATCTATACCATATAAATAATAATAATAAACTGCCATAATATTATTAATAACCATTTTTATTAATTTCAAGCCATATTAACAATTTAAATAATAAACCTTTCAAAATTATTTAAATATTTATAAACAATTTTAAGCAGTATTAACATGAATAACCAACTTAATAACAATATATTTTCCCTTGGTAAAAGTCCATTCTTAAATTTCAACCCGGTCATTTCCATATTCATAAAACTACATTTAAGAATATCTTTCCATTTTATAGAAACTTCCTTTCATAGAACCATTTATTTATGAGTTCCATTTATAAATCTATTTCCTTTATGAATCTCACTTATTCATAAATCTTATTTAAAGCATCAATCACCATCAGTTTATTGTTACTTCCATATGGATAAATTCCTTTCTATTATAAAAACATCGTTTAACATTCCAAATTCATTCCCGCCTTCAATTTCCAAAATAGAGTCAATTATTTCTATATCAGTCCGTATCTTATAATAAATCCATTATTTGATATATTCTCTAATTTATTATATGGTAATAGTTTCCCTTAATTTATAAACCCTATTTATAAATCATACTTTTTTTTAACAATATACTGTTTACAAATCTTTACTTCCTTTGTAAAAGTATCACTCTTGTAAATTATTCCATTTATAAATTTCCAGTTTATAAATAAATCATAATATATGTACCTATATACATATATATCACTTTATACAAAAATTCTTAATAAATAATATATCAAAAATATTTCTATTTCCTTTTTAAACGTATCCTTTTAATATAAATGACGGGCTTATTCTCCAAGATTTTAAAAATCTTTGTTGTATAGTTCGAAAATCTCTATTTAGAATGTTTTATAAACCTATCAATTTACAATATCCAAAATCCTACTTTCATTTTTGGAAAATTATTGAAAACATATAAAATTCTCAAAATCAATTTGAAATCCCACGTTTCACTATTTTATACTATTTTAAAATACCAAAAATGAGGCTCGGTGCTACCAAAGCTCTATTTACGCAAAATCTTATCCATGTCATCAATATGGCATTCAAAAAATCATATATCACAATATATATATATATATATATATATATATATATGAAAATAAAAATAACAGTGTGAGGAACCCCGTTGGATCCCTCGAAATGTCCCCTTGCAACACAAACAGTATATAATCATAAAAATATAAATCAACCAATTTTGGACATGATTCGTATACAAGGGTCATCCGCTATTAGACGGGGTACGTAATAGGGTCTCATCTGCTCCAATACGATGGAATATATCCAATCCAATCCAACCGATAATAATCAGTAAATTATCCAAACAATCAATAACTATCAATAATAAATATCCAAACATCCAATAGATAATTTTTATCGACTAAAAATATTCCTAGTTAACCAAAAAGGTGAGACTAACTCATATTGATTTTAATAATTGTCAAAACGTTCCATTTTGAATTAACATTGAAGGAATGTCCAATTTTACTCCAAATTTCCAGCTAGCTCCTAATCCGTTACTCTATAGCATAGCCTACGTCGATACGATCACAACGCGACTCGTTGCGTTTAATTTGGACCTTGTACGAGGTTGATAAGGTTAACGAACATTTAAATCTAACTATAATTAACTTAAATTAAAATAAAATTAAAACTAAACCTTAATCACTTTCCCTCCTAACCATCGTTCATGCTCCAGTATGAACCAAAAATCAACCCCGCGACCACATTGCTGCCACTGCTGCCATCTCTACGACATTCCCAAGCACACCCGAGCTCGACGCTGCCACCAGCCTTTACCTCGACCCCCACGCATGCGCATCGTCGTATGCCCCCCATGAATGCGGTAGATTCGCCATGAATGTGGCAGATTCGCCACCGCCTCACACCACTATGCCTCAATCCAGCCGACTAGAATACACCTCTCATCACGATGAACCAATCTCCAGTTGACAGCTACGCCTAATATGGCCCCTAGTGGCTTCGTCGATCAACGGTCCTTGGATTTTCTCATTTTGAAATTTGAAAAAAACATAACCATTTCTTCTTCTTTTTTCTCCGATGAAGATGCGAACATATATATATATATATATATAAGGGAAAGGGTGTGGGCATGTGTATCAGGTATGGCTAAAGGAGGTGTGGGTATGGCCTAAAGCATGGTAAACAATATTATATTATAAAATGTCCCTCTGTTTAAACGTCCGAAATTCTCGAACCATAAACGAGATGTGCCGCCTAGCGTTCTATATGTTATACACCTATTTTGAACACAACGGACTAGTTTCGAAGCCTAATTCGGTCATATGCAGGAGATAGCGTTTTAGACCTAGTTGTTGTATTAAAATTTTGAAATTAATATCAACGCATTTCGAACTATCACAACCAAACGATATACCCAATTATCATGAAATTCGATGGCATACTATAATTCACTATTACAGATCCTATGAAACTAGTTTCATCGAAATCTGAGTTAGTGCTTCAGAAGGCTATTTTTACACATTAACTAAAACGACTACTTTCCAAAATTAGTTAAATCACTTTTAAATCCAATTTAAAAGTTTACTATCTTCATTCTGGTTCAGATCAAAATTAATTCAAATTTTGAAATCATTCTCATTTACATTAAATCCAAGATTCAATTTTTTAAGAAATTTCAAATATTAGATTTAATAACTTAATTATCAAATAGATCGCTATTTTTGAAATTTAAGTTATTTAACCCATAGAATTAACTTTTTAATATTTAAAATCAATTTAAACATTTTAAATATTGAATATATGAAGTTCTGGATCGTTACAACAATGATATAAATCAAATATTACATAAAAATTTATAATTTTCCATTCATCTTATTAGCTTTTCAAATCACTAGATCAAATCCCTGTTATTCCATGTCAACTCCCTTTTCTCCCTGTTTGAATACATATACCGCAAATGTGTGTGTTTATATACATATTTATCAAAAATCTACATCAAAGAAGAGATTTGGACTTAATTTAGATTTTAGATCCGGATTATAATTTACGTTAGCTTTGACAATTCGACCCTATTCTTCTTTTCAATTATCCTCTTCTATTCTCCATTTTTATAACGTATATAAACTATAACGATTTTTAGAATTAAGAACTTTTTGGAGAAGAGAAAATGGCATAGCTCATCGCTCCAGGAAACATGAGCAGAAAGTGATGAGTTTGGCCCATATTTATAATGGTTCGATTCAATGCTTGTCGTTCGATTAAATTGTTTTAAATCTGAGTCGTTTGGTCACGTCAAAATTCCACTTTTGACATCAAAACCGGTTAACCACCGCAACCTTACGAGTCGGCCACTAGCAGTCGACTGGCACAAGTTAAAGGCGACTGGTAGTAGTTACTTATGCTAATTAATGCTATGCAGTTTATTTTGTTAATTTGTTTCCTTCTACACCTGATTGAGATAATGTATTTCATTATTAACATTTTTTAAACCCTAAGAAACTATTAACATTAATTAATTTTTGTCGATTACTTTTTTTTGGCAAAGTCAGTCAGTTTTATAGTGGATCGTCCACTTTTTATTAAAACTAGAAACTTTAAAGTATAGGAATAGAGCTGAACTGCTCTAACTACTAAAATACGAAATACAAGGCTATCCTTCTTCATCAAAGGAGTGCCACTATCCAAATCAGATTGGTTGGGACTAATAACATCTACATAACCAGATAAGAACCGAGCAAGCCCTACTACGTAGTCTTCAGGCTCGGAAGAGTAGATGTAGCTTCTATCCCAGGAAATGTCATCAAATAATAGACTATTTCTCTCATCAAAATCTCCTTCGGTAGCCAAGATAAGGGAATCTCCTAAAACACCGCAATATAAGCAAACGGTCTCACCTATGCAATTTAAGATGAACCTGAAAAAATTTCACCTTGATGGGTTGTATCTCGTGTCAAAAGCTCTATGTTCCCAAGACTGCTCAGTGGGGATCCAAGATATAGGAGGTCGTGGGCAAATAGTAGAAGCAGCCACATTTGTTTCCTAAGGGATTGACGAAACGAGCGCCTAAGGGCATCATCAGATGGAATGGACATAGAATTATCTAGTGGATTATTTAAAGGAAGAGTATTAGACACAACAAGGGTAGATTTAGGAACCTATTGCCTTACAGGTTGAGATGAAGGGGGATTTTTAGCGGTATTGGTAGGGTGAATCGAAGAATGGCATGGAGATTGGAGGGCCATGTTTGCAAGAAGTAACAATATGACCAAATGAGCAACAAGTAGTGCAAAAATACGGCTTTCAATTACAACTCACATTCACAACAGCTTCGGCTTTTGGTTATCAAAGGCATTTCCATCAGCCAAGAAATTGGAGATGGTGCAAAAGTAACTGTAAAGGTGGAATTCCTTCAATATTAGGTTACTTTTCCACTATACTTAATTTTGGCATATTCAACCAAAAGGCCAAGCAATCATAGTCACTTTGGGCCTAGACTAAGAAACGAGAAGACTCCGGATAGAAAGAAACAACAATGTAGATACTAATTATGGACAATAAGTCATATATGGTAATTATGTTCATATATGGAAGAAATTCGATTGGTCTGGAGCTACTCCAACATGTAGCTTGGTAGGCAATGGTTGGGTAGGGGTGATCTCAATCAAAACTCTAGCATTAATAGGCTTACGCCTTGCCACAGTGTAAGCATCAAAAAAATTCAAATCACTAATTAAGTTCGTTAGCCAATTTGAACCTGTCTTAGGTTATAGAACAGATGAATGTTGAAAAATAATGCCGAAACAAGAATAGAGAAACTTGCTCCCTAGTTAAGTCAATAAATGGTCTCCACGAAGTGATGATAATGGGCTTGCCTTCAATAAACATCAAATTAAATTCTAGAATACGCTGATGCTCTTTGAATGAGGAGAACTTGGAAAAGACATAGAGTTGTCACCACTTTGAGCCTACCCTTAAGCTTCCATACTTTCCTACAATGTTCTCGCACTAGCTCGTAAGGGGGATTGGAGTCCTAAAAGAATCCAACCAAATTATCTTTCCAAAAGTCAACACCGACATCTATAACGTGTTGTGGAGGAATCATGACTCCGTTCTCTTCGATAATTCCAAACTTTCTCGGTGAATAATCAATAGCATTTCAGGGGAGTTTGGAGAACAATGAAGACCAGATTGGAGGCTTGTTATAGAACGAGGGGAAATTTACTTTAGTACTAGGCTAACTTTCGTCAACAAGTTTCCCATTGCTCATAGAAGTGTTGTCACAAACATCATCTGAGCATGAACTAGAACCCAGTTTGTTAGACAAACCCAAATTGTTATCCTCCTGCTCGACACATTTGCCTTCATGACTGACAACAAGAACGCAGTGCTCACCAACGATGTTACCTGAAATAATAGCATCCATCGACATCCTAGAAATAGAACGTCATCCAGGGTTTCTAGGAGATGAGAGGCCAATCGATGAACTAATCAGACTAGGGTTGGCGGTAGAGGTAGAAAATCATAAGAACGAGGAAGGACAGGATTAGATTGAGATGGCCAATTAAAGGCGATGCCAGATTTGTATGCAAAGGGGGTTCACCCAAATCAAGATTCAATCTATGGGTCTTTTTCTTCTTTGCCATTAAGCGTAGAGAGAGTAACGTAGAGGTGAGGAGGACGAATCATGAAACTAGAAGGGATGTAGGGAGAGGAGAAAACACGGTGAGCATGGAAGATGAAAAAGGCTAGGAGGCGGCCATTTTCAGGAAATTTTCTATCAATTACTTTTTGTTTTTATAATTACATATATAATTATTTCCGAATCGAATTATTCAAATCTTAATAACGTTTTCGTTTGAACTCCAATGGGAAAATGTTATATATGAAAATCAATTATAAAATCACCACAATCCCGACGGTGCAAATACTATAACAAAATTACGATGTTTGTGAAATTCCTATTTTTCAAGTTACTATTTATTATTTAATTATCATTCAAAAGTCACGGGGTGTTACACTAAGTCAAAACATAGAAGTCATTTGACTTTACTAGTAGGTGGTAGGACTCATACATCTTTGGATTTCGATCCTTAGAAAAGCTCAACAAACTATAGTCCCACTTATGATGGATAACTCTTTATCAATTATATCGTACACAACTCCTAACCGTGGTATCTTATCCTAACCTCATTTTTATGTTGAGGAAAGCTCGATGAGTAAAATAGATTATTCACTTATACCCACCATTTCGCCATGACCTAGATATACTATGCATACCTTGAAGAAAGCTCAACAAATATGTATAAGTATCTTCCCTCGTCTAATCTATACATGAATAATATTACACATATCATTTCTAGCTTAAGGAAAGCTCAACAACCAAAGAGTATGCAAGTAATTAATTATATAGAAATGGTAGAGGATATTTTATATTACAGATATATAATCTTCAACATATCTATAGGGTGATATCGACTTATGGAATAACGTATTTCTAATTAAATACCCCTGTGGGTCAAGTGTCGAACACATCAAAAATCATAGTATGCATACATTTGCATATGTATTTATTTCTTAATCTATTTAGGGTTTCCATAATTTTCCACCCTTAATTCATACATTCATATTATATAAGTTTCATTATGATACAGCTTTCATATTTTATTTATCTTATAAATAATCTTATATATAACATTATATTAATTAAATCACATTTGTTTAATTTTAATTAATTAACTATTCAATTAATTGTATATTAATATTCCAATGTAACTTTTATGTTGGACATGTATACTATAACCATTATAGTATACACTGTAACGTCTATAGTAATATATATGTATCGTATATATATATATATATATATGTATATATGTATCTTTAATTTAATCAATTAACCATAATTTATTTATTTAATCTAACACTGTTAATTAAATTTCATTGATTTCAAAAGTCATATTATTATATACATATACATGTATATTTGTACTTTCTTAAACATTTAATGATAATATAACATATATCTATATCTATATATATAATACATGCGTACATACATACATATTTATTTAATTAATCAAATTATTTAATTAATTAGTTTTATTAATCTTATTAATAAATTAGTTTTCAAAATTAATGTTCAAAGTTTAAATTTTAAATTTTCAAACACCTTCAAAATTTTATTATATTTTCAAACATTTTAAAAACTTATGTTATATTATATTTTTATAATAAATATATTTCATTTTAAATTTAACTTTTAAATTTGAAATCTTTACTTAATTTTCAAAATATTTTTAAAAATTAACTCAAAGCCCATTTCAAATTAGGTCTTTTCTATTAGGAGCAACCTTTGAGCTCACTTCACATTTCAAGTCAGATCGTAACCAGGTAAAATAGGGTACTCGATTACCTAATTCCAATCCTAGACACTGCATTTCTAGACATCACATTAAGTGGGAAAAATTAATTAGTAAATCTTAACATGACTAATTTAAACCGCGTAGACTATATAGATTTGATATTATTGTTGGAACTGGGCTAGCCTGTAGCGAGAAAAATAGGTAAATCTCAAAATATTTCCATTATTGTGTCTTTAATGGGCCTATGAAGTCTAATTCATTTAGAACTTTCCTAAATTTTATAAAATAAAATCAGTATTTTATTTTATTTCATAAGTAAAAGGAAATTTAGTTTGAATTTAAATATATAATAATGGATGTATCAAATACATTCGTGTGTGTAGTGCAAGTGCAACATACAAGCACTGTACATATTTAAGTGTACATATATATGTGTTGGGATTTACACTGCAACAGACACATTCGCTCTTTATACATGCCTTGGCTTTTCATAGTTTATTTTGAAATTATATAAAATAACAATATATGTACATATATAGCTTACATATATTTACTTATATATAATATGTTATAAAATTATTTTAAATAATCAAAAGTTTAATATATATATATATATATTCATAATGACAAAAATTATGTTAAAATAGGAAATAAATAAGGAAAGCAAAAGGTATAGGAGTTATCTCCTTTCATTTACTTATCCATAATGTTATTTTTAAACAATTTGAACATTGGAACACATATTTGTTTGCATATATGAATAACAACAAACTATGTTTTAAATTAAATAACACATACACGCACTCTGTAATCCATAATGTTTTAAAATGAAAGTAAAAAATTGAAATTTGCTTTAACTTAGGAGGAAGTCAAAGGTGGTTTATGATGTTTTGCACAAAAGTCTACTTACATTTTATTAATTGAAACAACTTTTAAAAAAAGGTCAACAACAACAAAAATTTATATTCAAAACAACAAATATACGAACTATTCAACCTCCAAAGTAATTTTAAATAATTTACATACATAGTTAATTTATATCTGTGTATATAAAGTGGTAAATAAAATATATTAACTATTGAAATTAGTTTCCAATCCAGAAATTGTTTGTTTTTTGTTTGTTTGCCTTTTATATACATTTAATGATAGTTTCTATAACAACGGTAAAATTAGATTGGAAAACTTAAACATATATATATATATATATATATATATATATTCATTATAAAATGAATTATATCTAAACTATACATATAATACGAATATATGATGAAAAAATTATAGCAAATTAGGATCTAATTATAATGTCATTACGAACATACAATTAATTAACACATATCATATCTAAACTTTAGGTTAACATAATTAATAAATAATAAGATTAGATGTAGCATATTGTAAAGGCCCGTATCTCCATACCTTTGAGTCAATAATTATTCACATCTGTCCAACACAAATTGAACGGTTATTATAACGACCCTGACTCGACCTTCGAAAATCGGCACCGAATACGACACTCGTATTCAAATGTCGTAGATCCAAACGTCGAATCTGGTTCGCCGGAGCTTACAATTAAGTATAACAACACAGCAGAAGAAAAATGAATATCATATACAATTCCCAATGAATACAGTATCCAAATATGGAACAACATTAATGCAATATGATACAAGAATATCAGAGACAATAAACAGCAGCGTAAAACAAATAACCAAGAGATAACTCCAATCCAATGCTCCTAAGCTAAAACTCCAAACCACAAGCTCGAACCACCATCAAGTTTCATCAAGCTGAGCAAGTCTGGTCCATGAATCCAAAGACTTGAATATCCAAAGTCTCCGAAAAATTACAAAGAGAAAGCTGAGAGCTACCGGATCGATATCTATATCTACTATCTGAAAAACCAAACTCTAGACTGCCCGTGTGGAAAATAGTGAGCACCCAGAGTTTAGGAAAGGAACAATAAACTCAGGGTCAGTCATTGGACTGGTGTGAGCAACAAAAACGTTTTAATCATTAAAATAAACAAAAGAATTTAAATTTGAAATCCGCAATGCTTTTTGAAAAATGAAACTACCATAAGGCCTCCCGCCACACACACAACGCAAATGCAGAATTGGAGGAGATTTCTCCTTATGTGTAACGACCCGCCTTTTTGGACAGTTTAAAACCGACGATCAATTACACATGTCGATTCCAAACCATTAAAAGAGCAGAAAGTTATTGGGGTAATTAAGAAAAGAAAAGGAAGGGAAATAAAGGAAATGAAACAACACAGAATCTCACAGCGGAAGGCTAAAGTATAATAATAAAATAACAGTTCATGAAGCTGTTAATTAAATGAATACATTTGAAATGAATACATTTGATTATTATTATACAACATTTATCAGAGTTACATACACAGCAAATATCATACAACAATGCAGCGGAATGGAATGAATATAATAGTAGTAGATCATATACCAAATCTTCGTCTCCGTCCTCCAAGGAAATGATCTTCAACCTAAACTGAAAACTCAGGACTGACCCGAGCGTAATGAAAAGACAAACACTCGAGTCAGGACTAAATATCCTTATGAAAGTTAAATCAATCATAAATAAATATGAGTGTAACGGCGTCGGAGATGTTTACGGGGTTTGACATCTCCTATCCAGTGTCATCGTGCGTGCAATAACTTAAGAGATGTTACGGGATTTTCCATCTCTCAAGGATCCGTGAAACTATATACTATGTAGTAATATACGCTAAGTAGATAATGCCTATCAGTAATATAAAGTATCAAAATAGCGTTAAGGCGTTACCATAATCCCCCTTAACACATTTTTATATTCCCAAAAGCATATACAAGACCGTAGTTTCCCCAAAACGGAAGTCACCAGAGGGCAATCCATATACTCAAGGTACAAATCAAAAACGTAGTGGTCGCGAATAGGATAATCAGTATGACAAGGTACATGAGGCAATACCAACTAGGATACTAGTAGTTGCGTGATCCGGACTGATGTTGGGCATAGCCAGCAGCTACCCCAACACCGCGAAACAACACTCCCAAATCAAGGGGTGCACCCAAATCGCATCACAAATGTAATAGATATGGTATCGAAGAAGTGTGTCCGCTAGAGGTGGCGAACCTCAATGGCCCGGCGCGGCTCCTGTTTTAGTCATGTCAGGGGTCATCCAATAATCGTTCTCTTTCTTCAGTCAACGCGTTCACCAAACCATCCACTTCATTCTGGATCAACACTCCGCGTATAATAGTTATTAAAGTGGTTTTCGGTATCGACAGAGAGTATGTCCATATCTGATCCCGGTCTCTTTAATAACTACGTATTATTACACCGTTGGCTCTTTTACATTTCAAATCGATTCATAATTGATATCAAATGTCATATTCACTTCAAAATCAAATCCATTTCAAATATCGACATAGCCATTCAAAATATAAGGTTCCTTTTCAAAAATCATTTTGCGTCTCAATATCTCATTTCGGTTTCAAAATCATTCCGAATTTCAATTTTATGTTGCAACTTCATTTAACCCAATTCGTATTTAAATTCAAGATTTAAACATAAACATTTCACCTTATTAACCAGCTTAAAATTTTTAGAAAATAGTTTTAAGTAGTTTAAATAATTAAATTAGTTAAAAATACTTAAAATCTTTAAAATGGATTTAAAATAGATAAATTAGTTTAAAATAATTTAAATTGGGTTAAGTAGATTAAAAATAGATTAAAATAGTTTAAGTATTCAAAATGGTTTATATAACAGAGTAATTTGGGAAAACAAATTAAAACAGTTTCAAAACCAATCCATTTCAATTATAACTTCCCAATTCAAATAAATTTCAATTTCCAATTTACCGATTAAATTTCGATTCCAATTCAAATCAATGTCAACTTTGAATTCAAATTTATTCAATTTTATATTCACTTTCAATTAATTCAATTTCAGTTTATATCGGTTTAGAGCTGGATTTTCAAAATATCAATTTATAACACTTAACAAAATTATCCTTCAATATTCAAATTTAAATCCAAATTTCAAATATGATTCAATTCCAAGCTCATTTCAAAATATCATTTTTATGTCACTTTTACTTGGTAATATCCAAAGCTCAAATTTAATGTTCAATCTTTAAAACAATAAATTTTCGAAATTCAATCTTATCCAAATTTTAAATCTCAAAGTCTCCACTTAAATTTTATTCAACAATTTCTTTTAACCAAATTTTATTTCAACATTCCAAACTCAATTTTTCGATAAATTCGATTTCTATAAATTGATTTCTATTTATAACTTTTAAATCGAAACATTTAAATAAATTTCAAATCGACGATTTCAAAAATTATTAATTTAGCCAATTCGGTGTCCGTATATAATTTTCTATCCTATGGCCAAGTAATTATTTATTTCAATTAAATGTCAGGGATGAGTATATATTACTTAAATTAAATCACAGTATCATATGTATGCATAACAGGATCTATATAAGCAAATAAACATCCAAACATTCAATTATCAACCAATAGCATCATCGAAATACATCGTCCAATAGGCAATACAATTCAAGGCAATTTCATAGTTATCGATGTCAGGTAAGTAAATCGCAATTCAATTTCGATTTCAATTTAACTGTCAATTTAATTTTTCAACGGTTAATTCAAATAACAAGCTATATGACAATTAAATTTGTATCAACCAACGACAATAAAATTCATATCACTTCATAATGTCAATTTAACTAGCATAAAAATATTTAGTACGGTGTGAGCGTTATAAAACACTCACCTTGATTTTACGATTTTAAATCAAATCGAACGACGTTCGATTTAACTCAAAATTTTCTCTAGCTCCAAATGATTCCAATCCAGTTCCATTGCGTAGTCCTCGTCGATACGATTCCAACGCAAAAAGTTTCATGCGTTTTCGACCTCGTATGAAAAAGTTATGCTATTTTAAAGTTTATACGAATTTAAATATACAATTTCAGCTTTATTTTAAATATCAAACCCTCAACTCCATCCTGGCCATCGATTTCTGCATCTTCAGATCTGAGCAGTCCCTCATCTCTTCTTCCTCAACGTGACAAACGCACGTATAAACAACCCATAGCCGCCGTTCTTCAAGCAATTGTCACGACCACCTCGACGACTTCCAGAACGATCAGGACCCATCATCTCGAAGGCCTTCGCGAGCTCCATCTTCACCGTGAGTACGGTCAAACTCGGCTGCACCTTTGGCCTCGAAAAACGTGAAAAACGCAGCCCCTTCTTGCTCGATTTCCCGTTGATCCGTGGCTCCGTTTTCGATCATCTCCGTATGGATTTGAAGCTTTCATCGTGCTCTACAACTTTGTAGTTGAGAGTTTTTGCTAATTGTTGATGGATTGAGAGGAAAATGAGGAAGAATTCGTGGCCATTGATTCAGGAAATGGCGGCTAGGGCTGAAGTCAATTAGGGTTTCTGGATTAAAATAATAATAAAACTGCCTCGGTTTGCGTGCGTATTTATATAGGTAGGTCCAAAATCATCCGAACTCCAATCGAGACGTGCCGCCAGGCGTTTATAAGGTTTTACCCCCATTCCGGACGCAATGGAACTAGTTTCAAGGCCTAATTCGATCATATGTGAGAGTTACGGAAATAAATGATCAAATTTAAATTAAACCGATTAAACGAATTTTTATGCGTTTTGTCTTGCCCCGGACAAACGGTAAATCCGTTTGACTTGAAATTTGAAACCTTACAATAATATAACATTACGGATCCAATGAAACTAGTTTCGTCGAAATCCGAGACCGTTTGAAAAATGACTATTTTTAACTCGCCAAATTAATATTAAACAATTTCAACGCGTTTCGAGCTGCCACGGTCAAACGACAACTCCGATTGCTACGAAAATTGAAATCCGATAATAACTAACTATTACGGATCCAATGGAACTAGTTTTGTCCAATTATGAGACTGTTCAAAAATTGGCTATTTTCCAGTCGATAATTAAATATTAAAATATTCAATTTTCACAAATAAATTTTAAATTCAGTTTTAAAAGTTCTATAACATCACTATAACTCCAATATGATAAAATAAAATTTTACAAATCATTTTTAATCATATTAAACCCGTTATTTTATTTATCCAATAAATTCCAAATATTTAATTTAGACAATTTCGCTTATCCAATAATTCATTATCTTTTGAAATATTGAAATTGAACTTATAAGATTCAACTTTTAAAACCATTTCAAAATTTAGAACACTATTTTCATTTTACAGTTATTCAATTATTCAATAAGTTTTAAATATTTAATTTAAACAATTACGTGTTCAATATTCAATATTTGATTTCAAATAGATTTTACTTATCAATCAATTACTCTATCATACCCAATGAATTCAACATTTAATATCCTATTCAACTATTGATTGCAAAGGCATTCACTAAGTAGCTTTTTTTCCATTACTTGGATAATTATTGCAATTCATTCCAGTTATTATTATTCCAAATGAATTACAAATTTTTTTCTAACATTAAATCACGAAATCTTATTAAATTAGCTAATTTAATTATCGAAAATTTACGGGTCGTTACATTATGATAGTCAAATATGTTTGATACGCGAAAACATTTTTGATGTTATTATTAGTGCATAGTGGAAAAACATTTCGAAAGTATAATATTAATCTTAGCCAACATACGTACCATTATAGTATGCCTACTATAGCTACCATGTTAAATGATATGTTCTACAACTAAAACTGTACAAGGCGTTTATTGAAGAATGGATTTCCAACAAATGGTCAGGCTAAGGAACTTCCTGGGCCACATGGGTACGCCTCTGGAGGGACGCCCCAAGAACCTAACCGGATCTCTGCCAACACGGGTTACCTCTGTAACTAGGTAACTACTACACGAATATGCCATTCCCATGTCGTAACCAAGCTTTATCCGAGAAATCGATACCAACAACCACAAAGTAATGTATTTGCAGTAACCACATAGGTTAAATATCTAGGCTCCATACCATGACATCACCTCTATCCCGAAGGAAATGAACATACCTTCAAGGGGGCTACCCCCAAATAACCTTGACGCATTCTTCCTGTTTCGACTATTCCGGGTTGTGAAGTTCGACGAAGTCTCGTCCACAAAGCTACGCTTTTTACAAAGCCATGCTTTGATCAATAAATGATTAGAAGCACTTCATATGCCACATTACCAAATTAGGAATGTATCACTAGTAACCATCAACTACATAACCTCTGAGCTCGTACGTCTCGAAGAAGGGTGTTAATCTAAGAGAATAAATCTTCGCCACCAAATAGAAATGTATTTGATAGAAATCGGTTTTACATCTCAAAGTGTAATGTCAGGCACACATCCATACAAGTTTGTTCTGGGTTCGAGCAGAACCGAAGGCACTTTCGAAAAAGCCTTTGCAAATCCCAGTATTCACAATCCCGATCGGACTTCCCATCACTTAGGGAATCTCTATACCGGCGCGACTTAGTGCAGAGACAATCGATAGGTCATCCCATCGTTCTCGCAAATACCCGGTCTTCACCACCAGTCTTTAGATGCTATCCATAACATCGTATCACTACTCGAAATGGGTCATATGACACAAAGGTCCTCTCTCGGCTAAACCGAATAATGAGCGCAGTATTTAAAATCATATGGATAATGGGATTTTGGTTAAGTCACAACTTTAAAACCCAAAACTTTTCTTTCAAATGGTTAATCAAATTACCATTTATTTCACTTCCAGAAACCTATCAATGGTTTAAACAATTTCCACATTTTAATCTTTAGACAAAAGATTTACTTTTAAGAACCCTTTCAATTTAAAACAAGGTTCACCAATCTTTTAAACAAAGATTCATTCACAACTTTCAAAACAATTCTGGGTTTCAAATCTTTTATATAAAAGATACATCATTTAAAATCCTCTTCAATTTTAAAATAGGGTTCAACTATCTTTGACAAAGATTCAATTTTAGCTTTCAAAACCATTCAATTTCAAATTTGAAATCTATTCATCATAATTATTATTTGAAACTACTTGTTTCCGTTTCAGAAAACCCAATTCCATTTCTAAAGTTATTTGGATTCAAAATTCAAACTTTAAAACCATTTCAAAATGTTAAATTCAAATATCTTTGACTTAACCGATTTCCTCATGAAATCCATATTTGTGTGTGTATAGTGTAATCCAGGGGTTTAACACAATAGTGCACATTATTCAATCATCACAGATCAAAATACAGAAATATCGATAAGCGGTATAATCTATAACGCTTATATTCATTTACAGATTCACAGATAAATGTGTCACAGATGAATAAATAAAT
Source organism: Allium cepa (assembly GCA_030765085.1). Taxonomy (NCBI): domain Eukaryota; kingdom Viridiplantae; phylum Streptophyta; class Magnoliopsida; order Asparagales; family Amaryllidaceae; genus Allium; species Allium cepa. The sequence goes on from CM060940.1 coordinate 104,472,782, forward strand.
AAATAAATAAATTACACACAACTCAATTCACAGAACAGAATATCATAGATCAATCAATTCAAAGCAATTCATACAAGGCAAACATTCATAAGCAAGGTCAAGCATTTAATAATCATTTATAGGTAGGATTAATTAATCATTTAATCCTAATTAATTCAATTAATTTCTAATTAAATTAATTACTTATGAATTAATTATCCAATCCTGATTAATTAATTACGGATCATTTGATATAAATTAATTAATCAATCACCTTAATTAATTACATCAATTAATCACTTCATTATTAATTATTCCTTAATTAGTCCGTTCTAAATTACATTATTAATTATATTTAATTAATGATCTCTAATTATATTTAAATTAAATTACTTTATTTAAATTAACTACATTAAGTAATTAATCTTTAATTAAACACAATTATTAATCACCCTTGATTAGTAACAAAAGTAATTACCCAAATTACTTCATTTATAAATCATATTCACTAATTATCTCCCAGTAATTATCATTTATTACTTCCTTAAGTAATTATCTCCATTAATTACACTAAGTAATTACACTTATCCAATTATCAAATGATTTTCTTAAGTAAATTAAACTAAATTAATTAATTAACTTAAATTAATCACATTATCAAAATTAATTAAAATAAGTAATTAATCCCCTAATTACTTTCATTAAGTAATTACATTCAAAAATGTATAATTGATTATCTAAATTAATTATTCTAATTAATTATCAAAATTAATCACATCAATTTAATTACCTAATAATCCCTAGTTAATTATCTTCATTAACAAATAACATTTCTTTAGTTACTTTCTTAAGGAATTATCTTAGATTAATTCATTATTATTCATTTCTAATTATAAATTAATCTAACTTATTTATTTATGAATTAAATAAATCATTCTATAATTACCTTATTAATTAAATTATTTTATTACCTTAATTATCTCTAAGATAATTAATTTCTTTATTAATGATTTCATTAACATTTAAGTGTATTTTAAACATTACACTTTTAAATTTAGATTCAAATTTCATTTTGAATTTAAGATTCAAAAAAGATAAACATCAACCAAATTTAAATATCAACTTATAAACTTATAAAAGGAAAGTTCTAACTAAATTACTTAAATTTTTACTCAAAAATTTAAGCTTTAAAATACATTACATTTTAACTTGCAAATTCAAGTTTTAAAAAAAACAAATCATATATTTTTCATTCAAAATTCTTTTATAAAAGAACTTTATCAAATTTCAAGTTTAAAACATCTAGATTCAAACTGATTTTAAATTCCCAGATCTGGATCCAAGTAATGTTTAATCATTAATTAAAATCTAATTAATAATCATTAATTACGTATTAATTAACCTTAATTAATTAATCTTAAGTCTTAATTAGTTAATTTAAAAAAACTCTTAATTACTTAATTAATCATCCATATTATTAATTAATTAAGTAATTAATTATCCATTTAAAATTAACTTAATAATTTAATGAATCCAAATATTTAAATTCTAATTTTATTTAAGAAAAACATTTCTTACTAAATCAAAGCATTTTAAAAAAAAATTGTTTAAAATTTACTTTAAATTTCATTTAAACTTCATTCTAAATTTAAGATTTTAAAATGAAAACAAATTTATCTAAACAAGGTTTAAAACAATTCAAAACCTTTTCATCTCATATGTTAAAGAAACATCCATTTTATAAAATAAGTTTAAAAGGATTTAATCCAATTCATCTTTAAATTCAAATTAGTTCAAAATACACTTTAAACATTCCTAGTTATTTAAAAACAAATTCAATTTAAAAATTTCCTTTAATTTCAAAACTGAAATACATATTTAATCTTTATTCCAGATTTAACTTAAATCTTTAAAAGTTTTACTTACATTTTATATCTTCATTTTAAAATTCAAATTATTTAACCATTTCTAAAATAGTTAAAACAAATTAAATTTAAAAAAACTTTTTTAAAAAAAAACTGAAATTCAAACCAAATTCCAGATTTTTAAAATTCGATTTAAACTTATTTTAAATTCCTATTTTACAATTTAAACTCCAGTTTAAATTCAAAACTAAATACACTTAAAAGTTGTTTAAAACCAAATTTAAATTTCAAAATTTAAATTATTTCAAAAACTCATATTCAAACTAATTTGAAATAAGATTTCAAACTCGGGTTTTAAACTTATTTTAAATTTCAGTTTACATTTTAAAATTTTACTTTTAATTTTTAAAACTGAAATAGGTTTCTGTTTTCTTAAAACCTGATACAAAACCCCAGACTCGAGCCAAAATCTAAGTGACTTCGAGTCTCAACCATATCTGCTTCGAGCTACACCCTCCGCTAACTCGAGACAAACTCGAGTAAACAAAACCCCATAAATCAAAACAACCAACCTCACTAGAAAATGATGCACAGTGCATATGCACTGGCCATCCACCTATCTCCGACCGATCCTGATGACTGGAACAAGTCATCGATCACCAATACATCCCATATCCATCACCAATACCCTGTTTCCCCCTCGAAATCAAAAACGAGACTATGATCCCAACCTGTAATAAAACTGAAACAGGCAATACCCATTTACCAAAACCTGTCAACGCCTCACCCAAACGCCTGCGACCATTGTTGCCTCTGAAACTTTGGCGAAGACCTCGTCAACCCACCAACTTCCATACCCTAAAACCCCAAGCAACTCGATCAACTGAGAAAATCGATCCAAAGCAAAAACTTTAACCCAGTAAAACTAGGGTTTTAAACTTCCAATCATAATCACAACCTCCAAAATGAAATATACCTCAATATGATAATTTTCTTCTCATCCCTATTCACTCCTCCACCTCCAGGAGCAAACACGACACCTCTAAACAATTGTGGCAACAGAAATGCCTCAAAATACATAATACTGTAAAAATAGAACTTCTCTTTGATTCTAGCATTTAAAATTGTAATTTTACTTTTAAAAATCATAATTTTGTATGAAGATTTGATTTATAACCCTGAAACTTCAAATCATTGTACTTGGAATTTCACTAATTAATGATTGATCATCTGTTTATAGACTCCAGAGATGATACAGAATTGTTTAATCTTAAGTAAAGTTTTCAGACCATAGTCTATGATGAAATGAACATAATTTGTTTCAGCCTTAAATCTAAACCAAGATTTAATCAAGAGAAAATGGATTTTAAAATCATACAGAAGTTTGAAATTGAGGAAACAGAAATTTAACAGGTAAACAAGCATGCACACATATATATCCAGATATATAAATATTCACTGCAAATTTCAAAAAATATATTCATTTCAAATTAAAAACATGCATCAACCTTTACCTACTTAAATTTCAAAAGTGGAGTTACTCACCTTGTAATTTTGGAACAGAGCAGAGAATTTTTTTGCCTGGAACTTGCATACTTGATCTTGCTTTGTTTTAATCTTAGTTTTGAATCGATTACTTTTGATCTTCACCTCTGACTTTAATTTCCAGGTTGAAACAGATTTTGCTCTGGTTTGAGATGATTATGTTCTTTTCATTATACTTGATGTTTCCAGGTTTAAATTTTGTGATTTTCCTGGTTTGAAACTGTTTTGATCTTTTGAATGTTTGTTTTGAGTTTTGATTTCTTTTTTTTTATCTGCAGTTTTCTGAGATTGTTCCAGGATTTTGATTTTTTTTGTGTTTCCAGGTTTAATTCATGAAAAGAGAAAAAACTGGTTTGTATTTCTTCCTCATGCATATTTTCTAATTTCAAATTAAAAGAAAAGTTTTTCTTTTGCCACTTGCCTTTACAAATCTAACATTTGTAAACTTTAAATAGACGCTTGTTATATTATAAACATTTTATGCCTAAATCCTTTGCTAAAAATAAATTTACAAATTGTGTTTTAAACCTTGCATAATTTTAATTTATAAAACATACTTATCTATTTTGTTTTAAAACATAATTTTAAATATTTATAAGTTAGTACGTACAATTTTCAATATATTTATATTTTTAAACTTAAGATATTAAACTATTAACAAATACTTACTTTAAAATTTTCAAACTTAAGTAATCATACTTATTATATTTTTGTTTCAAATATAAATTTCTTTTAGTTCAATTTATTCTCAATATTTATTTTGAATCTCAAATCCAAGTTTTATTTTAAAAATCAATAAATACACATATAATAAATAAACAAACATCTTGTTAAAACTAGCTACACTTGCCAACATATAAACATTTTTATATATTTTCATATTAATTTACCAAATTAATTCTTTATTTAATCTAGGAAATCAAATTAATTACAAATAAATTTGTTTAAAAACAGGAATGTTACAGATATACGAAGCTTTAGGGTTGAACAAGAAAAACATAGAAGAAAATAATAATAATAACATATAATCTCTTTATCGCAGCGGAACAAAATATAATATATAATAACAGATCTTTATACCAAAAGGAATTGTAACTATTAGTGTACATACAATCATTATAGTATAACAATCAATACATCAACATGGACAGTTATTATAACTTATCCTCAACAGTGCTGACTATATAGCCTGACACACACAGTGGAATATAATCAAGTATGTGTTATACAACCGAAATCCACCAGCTCGTCTCCTGAGCTCCAAAGCATCCTAACAAGGATCTGTAATACTCGGTCTGACCCGAGCATTATAATAAAGTAACACCCGAGTCAATCTGGAAAACCAGCGTGAGAAAACACACTCAATTTGAATTATCACTGTTATCAAAATCCTTTGAAAACAAATGTATCTCGTAAGACCACGCCACACATAAATACGACGGGTTTTCACCTTATGATAACCAAAACATTTTATATCAAAATCTACTGATATTATAATAGTTTCTATGAAAAATAAACTAGAAAATAGTTAAAATGCTTGCATCTCACATTTCATCATTGTTGGGCACAATCAAAGCCGTAAAGGCTCACAGTGGATATTGGATTCCATACAATAACTAGGCTATTGGGGCACCATCCGTCATAGTACACCTCTAGAAAAATGTACCAAGGGCCTTGCTTGGATCCCTTGCGAATACAGGACCAGCCTACCCCTGACCTGGATAGTACCGAATATGTTATCATCCTGGGTATTTCGACCCTAATTAAGCACTCTCTTTTCCATGTAGAACCATAACCATAATTATTTTATAATATATCCGAGGGTATCTAGAAAAGTGATAACATACCCTACTTGGGTGCGACCCATTAGGCCTGCTGCATGTCCCCTATTTTAGTCATTCCCGTTTGATAAGGCTTGAGGCTAAGTTTTACCTTTAGAATAACATTCATACTTGGAATGCTAACACTACCTTTTAGGCAAGTAATAAAATGATAACATTCGTCCATACAAGTTGTCCTAGGTTTGGATAAACCAATCTCCAAATCATGGTCTCCATTTGTTTCTTGATTTCACAATTCGTAACGCATAAATTGGATCGAAGTGGTTTCCAGATAATTAAATCTGATCCCGGTCTCTTCGAAACGATCAATGAATTTGGTCAAATTTGATAGTCGATTATTTAACTATCAAATAACATCTTTAAGCAGCCACTAGGCCTTATTTTATAAACCTTTAAAACATTCATTCAAAATATCTTTACAAAGATATATGTTCAAAACTCTTTCCATATATCAAAATTTGAAAACAATTTTCAAAAATTCTTATATCCATAACATGATCTTCTAACACTTAGAAATATTTTCCATTTCAATCTGTAATCCATTACTCTGAACAATATTTCTATAAAATCATTTCGTAGTTAAAATATTTCGAAAATCATTTGATTTCGATACTTAGGAAAATATTATAAGTTTATTTTCCCAAAATCATTTCTAATATCCATACTTAGAAAATATTTCATAACTTATCTTATAAATCTCCGGAATTTATATTAATTACTTTTACATTTTCCAAAATCAATTATACTCACTTATAATCTCATCTATTCATTTATAACTTCTTTAAGAATTTGAATTTTAATCTTGAAGTTCTTGTTTCTAACATTTTGAAAATTTCCTTCAGTTCCCTGAATTTTATTATAAGATTTCACTTTTAAAATCACATCGGTTAAATACATCCAGTCTCCAAATCTCAAGAGAATTTATATATAAATTCCAATCATCCGAATCTCTATATATACATACATATATATATATATATATATATATAACAAGTATTTTTAAAGAATAATAATATATTTTTAAAACAAGTTTAAGTAATTATTTAAAATTAAAACACTTTAAATGGACATTGATAACTCGAATTTCCAATTCATTTTTAAATAAACTAATCGATTTACAAAACTGATTAAAAAAATTAGAAGTTTATTTCAATTAATATTAAATATTTGAATAATCCATTTTTATGAAATATGTCATTACTAAACATCTTTAACTAAATAGTTTATTAATTAGAAATCCCATTTTAAACGATATACATTTCTTGACAAAAATTTATTTAAAAAAATCCAATATTCCAATTCCAATTTATAAATCCCTCTCGATTCATATCCATCGACTACATCTCAATTTCATAATCATTCTCACATTCTAAAATAGATTCCACTATGTTTTTCTAAAACCGATTCCCATAACTCGATATAAATTCACATTGTAAATTCATATTTAAAATTTATCAACTGATATCATTTTCCCTTATTTATGAACATCGTTTATGAATTTATAAACTCCTTTGAGTTTCACTTATTTATAAAACTAATCTCAATTATAAAATATCATTTTATAAATCCATTTCTTAATAAATTCCATTTATTTTTCGAATCTATTTTTAATATCGATTTTAACTTCTTTTCATATTTTTCTTCTTCAGAATATCATTTACAAATCCCTTTAGATGATTTATTTTAAAAATCTCTATTTAAAATAATTAACGAATAGTTAAGTACAACCAAAATCAAATATATTTTTATCCAACTCATTTTCCTTTAAAATAATCCAAATTCCAATATAAATATTTTTATATCCGAAATACCTTTTAATTTTTCATATCTAAAAATAATATTATGGCATTTAAATACCAAAATTAAGGCCAGTACTATTGTAGAATCCAATAATTCAAATAGGCACATAATCTATACCAGATTATTCATGAAAATCATATATCACTATATATGAAATTAAAATAAACATTTTTGAGGAAGCAGTTGGATCCCTTCAACCTATTTCACTACATACATAGATGTTAGATAACATAAAATACCAATCTTGCTTTGAGGTGGGATATCGCGATAATATAGGGTCATTCGCTTTTATGAGGGGCACATAATGTCTCATTCGCTCCAATCGATGGGAAATATATCCAACTACTAATATATATATATATATATATATATATATAATATGGCATTCATTGATAATAGTTAATCCATTATCCAATAAATCTTAATTTCTATAAATTTAAAAAAGTTAACCAAATCGAGTGAGATTTACTCACCTTGATTTTTAATTGCAATCTGTTCCAATTTGATTTCATATCATACGTCATTATGAATCGAACACAAAAATCCACACTCGAATTCGATCTCGTATAAGCAATTTACGAATTTTATAAGATTCAATTAATCAAAATAATTAATTACTAATTAATTAATTTGACGAACTAATAAAAAAGGTCAATTACCTTCATTAACTTACTTCGTAATTACCAAGCCTCATCCCCCTTTAATTGTGCCTGCACATGCAACCATGCGCGCGCCTCCAACTTGCGGTCTAAATTTTTTCACTCATGGTCGAACGATACTGCCACAAATCGCGGCCATGCCTACCCCATCGCATCTCCATCTTCATCGGTACCTCACCCATGACTTCATCCCTCACAAACCGCTTCCAAGTGACCCCGAATTCCAAAGCTTGACTTCCAGTTTTTGCCTACCTCGCGAGCTTGATTTTACCGCCTTCCATCCCCGGCCATCTTGTCAAGTCGCCTTCTGTCCCTTCGATCGTGCTTGCCAATGCAATTCACTCGCATGGATTTTTTTGTAAAATTCAGTTTGAATTTGAATTCGTTACCTTTTTATTTAGTGATTTCCTTATGAGAATTTTGAAATCAAAGGTCATGATTTTTAAAAGAGAACGAAGGACGAGAGTAGGGTGGCATGTTTTCAGAGGTAGGGTGGCTCTAGTACAGGTTAGGGTGGCTATGATTTAACATTTATATTTTATATTCAAAAATATCTTGTATTACACAGGGAAATCTTGAACTCCTATTCAGGTGCGCCGTCTGCCGTTCATAATGTTATATCGCTATTCCGAACCTAATGGAACAAGTTTCAGAACCTAATTCAATGGTATGTGGAAGACAGCTTTTTTGAATCAAATTATTATGTTAAATTTTTAATTTTAATTTCAACGCGTTTCTATTTCGTACGACCAAATGATAAGTCTAAAACTATGAAATTCGAAATCCAATAATAATACACTACCGTGGATCCAATGGAACTAGTTTCATCGAATCCTGAGATTGTGCACGGATCACTATTTTAACATGTTGATTAAATTGACGATTTCAAAAATTAGTAAAATCACATGAAATTCCCGTTTTAAAAACTTATTAACTCAATTCTAATTCAAATAGAATTTTTACCAACATTAGAGATCGTTTCGATTCCTATTCAACTCAATTTTAATTATTCACAATTTTCGCATTACAATGAATCGTTATATCTGAAACTGAAATTAATTCTAAAATTTCATCTAAAATTTTCATATTCAAAAATTAATGATATTCCAAATTCAACATTTAAAACCATTTAAATATTCAAAATCAAATGATAGAAAAATCCGGGTAGTTACATTCCTTCCCCCTTAAAAGAATTTCGTCCCCGAAATTGCTAAGTAAGAAAAATGCTCCAAACTCATTTCTTTTCATAACCCAGTTTAGTTAAAACTCAATATTTCATTTTCTAAATCCTTTAGTTCCATAAAAAACATTTAGTTTCCATTTCTAAACCAAAATCCTTTATTTCAATTACAATTCATAATCAATTTTTTTAACAAAATTTTTATAATACCCTAAATTTTCGAAATATTTTAGCAGACTCTCTGTAACAACCCAAAATTTGAGCTATAATAATTAATTAACGAATTAATTAAACAATAAAATAAGTTTGTTAAATTTTCAGAATCAAGCCACGGGAGTTGTACCAGTGGGTCCTTGGCGATTTTCTGATCAATTACCATATATAGCTTGTCAAAATCCGAGCTAGTATAGAGAAGTTACGAGTGAAACAAGAATTCAAAATTTATTAAACTTAAACGAAGAAAAAAATGACCCCATAGGAGCCGACCCTTGCATTGGTCGACCCCAATGAAGTTAGGTCGACCTGCCTGTGTTAATGGATGAAGATTCATCCAGGTCCGAGTGAAAACGTCATAATTCGATTTTTGAGCGAACATGTGCGTCCATAGCTGCATCCGACGGTACCTAGTGTGCCTATTATGTGGTTGCACCAGATTTAATCTTCAAATCCAACGGCCTGAAATCCCTAAGTCGCACTATAATTAAGACCCTAGGCCTAGCTATTTTTCTTATTCAGATTTTCTCCTAATTGGGTTCATTGCCTGAGGCAGAACCCTAAAGATAAATTTTTTCTAGGAAGAAGATCTTTTTAATAAAAATATTTCTACGCCCTAGGATTGGATCTAGAAAGGCCAAGGACTAGAGCTAAGGACCATGGGTAAGTATTTTTTAATTATTTTAGACTTTTAGGTAATTTAAAATAATAAGGTTCTCAATAGTTGTAGTTTTTTTATAATTTTGAGACAATTTTTTATGTAAGTTTATTTACAGTCTAATGTTAAGTAAATTTCAGAAGTACTTTCCAGTCAATTTTATTCATCTATTTTATTAAATTATTTGTAGTTATTCCTAGTTATTTATGTTATTTACATTTGTTTTAAGCTGAAATTTAACCTATAAATGTTAGTTTCCATTTATTCCTTTTTGATGCGAATAAAATATTAAAAAGAAAAGATTCGCTAATATGGATTAAAATAGAAAAACACTAAGTTCGCAGAAATCAGATGTAAAATAAGAAAAACCGAAATAAAATAGTGATAGACTGAAATAGGAAAATTTAAGATATTTTCATGTATTATTATAGCTAGTAGTTATAACTAAAAAGAGAAAACAGAAGAGTAACAGTTGCAAGAACAATTATAACACATAGGTTATAACTAGAAAGAGGAGATAACAAAAGAGGATTATTTTAAAATTAGATCTTGGATTAAGTTAATAAGCAAATATAGCAAAGAAAGAAATAACAGAAGATGCTTATTTTAAAACTTAGATTAAGTTAATAAGCAAGTATAAAAGTAGGGCCCGTACCGGCAACATTCCCTTTCAGATCTAGGACTGATGGTCTCACAATAGGAGGTGAGACTGGGACATGCTAATGCTGATTAGGGTAAATAAGTGGCTAATAGATAGAGGATCAAATCTAGGGATTTAGGCAAGGGCGCATAACTAGAAGTTTATTTCTTAGGACCAGTACCGACAGCATTCCCTTTCAGGTCTAGGATTGATGGTCTCACAACAGTTAGGTGAGGCTGGGTAGCATTCACTTTCAGGTCTAGTTTTGATTGTCTCACAACAGTTAGGTGAGGCTGGGCACGCTTATGCTGATTAGGGTAAATAGAGGTCAAATAGGGGGTGATAGTTAGTGTGTATCGGCGATGACCGAGTGTGCTGCATCGATTAGGGTATATAATTTGCTACTGCGTGCTAAGCGCTAAAGGGGTGTCTTTCACTATGACCACATGATTGGTTCACAGTGGCATAAGAGAGATAAATAGGCTGATCAACGGGTAGAATTAGGATTTCAGCCTAATTAAGTTAGCAGTTGAGATAGGATTAGGGTTTTCAGCCTTATTATAGCAGTTTAAGATAAGTGCAAACAATCAAATCAAATAATTTAAGCAAACAGTCAAACAGAATCAGAAACAGTATTTCACCACAGTTTTTATCTTTTATGTATTTTCCTTTCATGCTAGAACTTTTGCTTAGTCTATTATCTTTAACTTGCTTAGAAATGCTAGTAATTACTTTCACTCACCAGACTTATTTTCAGACCCACTCCTCTATTTCCCCCTTTTCCCTCGAATAGGCCAGCAGAGTTGAGTTGATTTGGGTTGCTTGGAGATTCATTCCCAGAGTTCTCTCATTCAAATGTACCCTTCTGCTTTTCATCTTTTCGTCGTACTTATGATGGATTTGGCACTTATGAGAGGGATTATGATTTATTATGATTATTATTATTATCTTTGTATTCTGATTATGTAAGACTGAGATGTATTTTCATAAGACATGTTTTTATGACTTATTTGGGAATAAAGTTTAATTTTGAATGACAAGTTATTATTTATATGTTTCCACTATTTTTACTTATTTATCATGTGAATCTTAGTCTCTGTGATGATTTAGCTATATTTATAATGCACCATATCCACCGGTGTGCCCCTTTTTGCGCATTTAAAGGTGTGGGGTGTTTCATTTGGTATCGGAGCCACTTACAAGATTCCTAAAAACTTGTTTTAAAAGGAAAGTATTTTTCAAAGGTAACATATTTTCAAACTACTTTTCGGAAAGAAACTCTTAGAAATAGTTTTCAAGTATAAGAGAGTTTTTTTTAAAAATCCCTAAAAGTCAAGTTCAACCTTCTTTCGATTCTTTCGAGCCTAAATTTTATTTTCTTTGCATCGAATAACGAATGCCCCAAATCTTCTGGAGGGTGTCCAAGTCCCTGGCTAGTTCCATAGATACCTCCAAGAAAAAGTGCAAGGGCATGCGCCTAATGCAGCACCAACGGGTGGAGACCCAATTAATCCACTTACAGTACCCAATTTTTCTAAGTTATGCAAGGAATTCGCTAGTCTAGGAGGCATGACATTTTCTGGCATGGAGGATTTCATAGAGGCATGAGCATGGTTGAGGAATATGGAGCAGAATTTTGGCTGTTAGGATTGGCGGACCGACAGAGAGTTTAGCTTGCATCTTGCCAGCTGAAGGGAGAAGCTTCTTACTGGTGGAAGCTTTTAGAGATGGAAGGTAGAGACATTGGTTGGTTTGTATTTTAAGAAAGGTTTGAAAGAAAGTTCTTGTCGAAAGCCAAGGAAAGCATGCAGTTGGAGAAGTTCATTAGTCTGAAGCAAGGGAGTCTTTCGGTGAAAAGTATATAAATTAGTTTAATGAGTTATCACGGTTCATGATGGAGCTTGTTAGTACACCACATAAGAAGGTCACCAAGTTTGCTAAAGGTTTGAACCAGCCCCTCCAAGGGTTGGCGTTGACACATGTATCTATAGGAGCGACATACGAATCACTTGTGGAAATGGCTCTCATGTCAGATGTTGCTAAGAAAGAAGAGGTTAAGGCGGTTCCTAAATTAGAAAACTCTAAGAAGCAGTGGTGGAAGAATAAGAAAGGCAAGAAGAAATGAGGAGGACCTCAAAAGGGACAGATCAAGAAAGGCGAGAAATGTCATTGTTGTGGATTGGTTGGGCATTTCACAAAGGACTGTAAGAAGGACATGATGAATGGGAAATGTTATAACTGTGGGCAGTCTGGACACCTTAGTAGAGCTTGTCCTCGAAAGATGGGGTAGAGAGAAAGCGCACCTACGACGAAAGTACTGCTTTGGATGCAGCTTCTTCTAGTAGTGGACCAGATCAAGGTAGGAAAGTCTCTGTAGAAGGTTTGATTTCTATTTCAGATTTTCCTATTCGGACTCTTTTTGACTCCGGAGCATCACATTCTTTCATTTCTAGTTCCTTGGTTGATTGTTTGCACTTAGATATTTCTCTAATAGTAGACCCTATAGTTGTTTCAAACCACGTAGGAGTATTGGCACATTTATCTACAATTTGTAGGGGTATGAAATTTTTTATACTAGGCGTCATGTTTGACTGGAACGCCTATGCACAAGGATTTTTGGGATATGTGATGATTTTGGGGATGGACTGGTTGTCAACTTATGGTGCGATATTAGACTGCGAGAGGAGAGTTATCAGACTAGAGTCATGTAGCGGAAGGACACTCGAGGTTTCTTGCGACCTATACAGGTCCGTCATGTTGAGCTTCATTTACTCCCTTGATTCATCACTAGGAGAGTTAGATTCAATTCTAGTTGTTACAGATTTCCCAGACGTTTTTAAGGAGGTTAAGGGACTACCCCCTAAGAGAGAGATTAACTTTTGGATCTATCTAAATGATAATGCTAAGCTAGTGGCATTGCCCATGATACATATGGCTCCTAGGGAGAGGAAGGAGTAAAGTAAGAAGATTGATGAGCTATTGGAAAAATGCTTCATCTAATGGAGCATATCTGAATGGGGAGTTCCAATCACCTTCGCTACAAAGGCGGATAGTTCCCTATGACTTTGCGTAGACTATGGAGAGGTGAATAAGTTCATGAAGAAGAACCTTAGCCACTTCCTAGGATAGAAGATTTTTTCGATCAGTTGGTTGGCTCTTCAATATTTTCTCAGCTCGACATAGCCACTGGATTTCATCAGCTTAGGGTCGTTGATGATCGCATCAATAAGACAACATTTATGACGCCCGGTGGATTCTTTGAGTGGTTAATTATGCCGTTTGGGCTGAACAATGCCCTGGTCTATTTTGTAGATCTGATGAGTTGTGTTTTTCGTGATGTCCTAAATAAGTTTGTTGTAGTGTTTGTGGATGGCGTTCTAGTGTTTTCCAAGAGTATGGAAGAGCATGCTATTCATCTTGAGGAGGTTCTTCATACACTTCGTGTTCATTAGTTGAAAGAAAAATTCTAGAAGTACCACTTTTGGCATAAGGAGGTGTGTTTCTTGGGGCATGTAGTCTCAAGAGAGGGTTTAGCTGTGGATCCCACTAAGATAGGGGCAGTACAAGATTGGGAGGCCACCAAGAACGCTACCAAAGTTAGAAGCTTCCTAGGTTTAGCTAGTTATTATAGGAAGTTTATCAGAGATTGCGCTAAGATTTCATCACCGCTTACTCGCCTCACTAAGAAGAATGCGTTATTCGTGTGGGATGTGGATTATGAGGATTACTTCACGATGCTAAAGAGAGCCCTTACTAGTGCTTCCGTGTTTGTTTTACCCGACGAAGCTAAGCCTTTTATAATATACGCTGATGCATGTGAGATTAGCCTTGGAGCAGTATTGATGCAAAAGGGGAGGGTATTATGCTATGGGAGTAGACAGTTGAGAACTCATGAGAAGAACTACCCCACCCATGATCTGGAGCTAGCTGCTATTGTTTTCGTTCTCAAGTCTTGGAGATATTACCTACTAGGATTGAGGTTCGAGCTTTTCACTAACCATAAATTATCAAAGCACTCGTTCTCACAAAATGATTTAAACTTGAGGCAGCAGTGCTAGATGGAGTTTTTGGCATCATATGCCTTTGAGATAGCTTACACCCCTGGCATAGGGAACGTGGTTGCGGGTGCGTTAAATAGGAAGAGAGCAACCGTTAATCCAATGTTCATGGGGTGGAAGATACTTGAGTTTATTTCCACCGTTTATTTTAAGCCTTATACGGACATTACCTTTGGATTATTGGCAGCACTTGAGGTTAAGCATACCCGTATAGATCAGATTGGCTCAAGACAACGATGAGATTCAAAGCTTGTGGATATTCAGGATAGGATTAGCAGAGGATAGGTCTCCAGTAATCTCCAACACTATTCCATCGACGGTAAAGGTTGGCTAAGGAGAAATGGAAGACTTTGTGTTCTCCGCACTGGTGATTTGATAAGATCGGTTCTAGCAGAGGCACACCACTCTCTGATGAGTATTCATCCGGGTGGTGATAAGATGTATAGGACATGAAGAGAGTGTTTTATTGGAGTGGCATGAAGAAAGATGTAGCAGAGTTTGTGGCTAAGTGTCCTATGTGCAAAAGAGTTAAGGCAGAGTAGTAGAGGCTTGGCGGTTCAACTAGTGGATGTACCTAAATGGAAGTGGGATAGTGTTTCGATGGACTTCATAGGTGGTTTATCCCAATCTAGGAAGGGGAATACCAATATTTGCGTGATTGTAGATTGTTTGACTAAGAGCGCCCACTTCATTCTGGTCAAGAGTAAGAGGACAACACCTTATTTTGCATCCATATACGTTCGTGAGATAGTTCGAATTCATGGAGTTTCCTTTAGCATAGTTCCGACTTCATGGAGTTCCCTTTAGCATAGTGAGCATAGAGACCTTACTTTTACAAGAAAGTTTTGGAGGAGCTTGCAAGAGGCTTTAGGTACATGCTTAGATTGAGTACGACCTATCACCCTCAAACACATAGACAAATGGAGAGAGTTAATAGAGTTCTTGAGGATTTATTGAGGATGTGCATTCTTGATTTTGGAGGGACATAGGAGGAGCACTTTCCTTTAGTGGAATTCATTTATAACAGTAGTTTTCAGGCTAGCATTGGGATGACTCCTTTTGAATCCCTTTATGAAATGCCTTGCAAGTAGCCTTCGTGTCGGTTGGAGTCTACAGAAAGATTTCTACTTGGTCCTGAAATGGTTAGAGAGACTTCAAAAAAGATTAATTTGATTAGAAGAAGAATGAAGATGGCCCAAGATAGATAGAAATCCTACACAGATAAACGAAGAAGGGATATTGAGTTCGAGGTAAAAGATTTGGTTTTCATTAAGGTGTCTCCGCTAAGAAAGGTAGCGAGGTTTGGATCAAATGGGAAACTTGCTCCCAAATTCATAGGAGCGTTATCCATTATGGAAAGGGTAGGGAAGATGGCGTATCGGATAAAGGTACCAGAGAGGCTCGTAGGAGTTCATGATGTTTTTCATGTTTTACACTTAAAAAGTTGCTTACATGATTCAGCAGAGGTTGTGGAACCTAGCCAACTTGAGGAAGTTGAAGTGGAGAGAGAAGCATCGGTTCGTCACATTCCTACCAAGATTGTTGCACATGATATTAAGAAGCATTGGAATAAAGAAGTCCCTTTGATTAAGGTGCAGCGGGGAGATAGTATTGAGGACGCTACGTGGGAGGCCGAGGAGAAAATACATACCTCTTATCCGCATCTTTTCGATGGTACGTCTTGAATTTCCATCTTTTTTTTTGAATACGTTCCTTCCTTTAATATTCTTTGGAAGGGTAGATATTAAGGTTTAACCTATACATGGTAGGACTGGATGTAAACATGTTAGTACAACATGTTACGTATGTTGGACGCTAGTGGTTGCAAGTGTTTGCTAGTGGATGCTAATGGACGCATACACACACACTAGGCACTATTATCTCTTAGGGATCGGCCTAACTAGGTCACTAAAGCATATGCACATGGATGTATGTGCACTTGCATTTTTATTTGCATGGGTGCTATAATGTGTTATTATCATATGATTGTTGCATTTGGATGATGATTGTAGCACTATGTAGAACTATCAGTTATCATTAGGAAATTTTCATTTATTTGGATACATGGCACGAACATGATTGCATAAAAAGGAGGTCGATTGAATCAGCAGACTGTTTAACCTTTTCTATAGTTAGGGTCATTGACACTAAACTATTGCATATATCATAAACTGCATTAGAAATCTTAAGGACAATGGATGTAACAGATGATGGTTGAATATGTGGTTGTAGAATTTGGATGAAAATATTTATTTCATTCTTCTATCCTGGGAGATTTCCGGGATAAAATCCTTTAAGGGGAGAGAATGTTACAACCAAAAATTTAAGCTATAATAATTAATTAACAAATTAATTAAACAATAAAATAAGTTTGTGAAATTTTCAGAATCAAGCTATGGAAGTTACACCATTGAGTTTGTGGTGATTTTCTGATCAATTTCCATATATGACTTGTCGAAATCCAAGCTTGTATGGAGATGTAACTAGTGAAACAAGAATTCAGAATTTAATAAACTTAAACGAAGAAAAAATAATAATAAAATATCCCCACAGGGGTCGACCCTTGCATTGGTCGAGTTGACCTATAGGTCGACCCCCAATGAAGTTACGTCGACCTGCCTATGTTAATGGACGAAGATTCGTCCAGGTATGAGCAAACACGTCATAATTCGATTTTTTAGCGGTGTTGTGCATCCGTAGCTACATCTAATGGTTCATAGTAAGCCTATGACGTGGTTACATAAGATTTAATCTTTAAATCCAACCGCCTAAGATCCCTAAGCCACACTATAAATAAGAACCTAAGCCTAGCTATTTTTCTCTTATTTTCTCCTAATTGGGTTCATTGCCTAAGGCTGAACCCTAAACAGAAATTTTTTCTATGGAGAAGATATTTTTAATAAAAATATTCTACTCGAGGAGTTGATCCAGGAAGGCAGAAGACTAGAGATAAGGACCATAGGTGAGTGTTTTGCAATTACTTTAGATTTTTAAGTAATGTAAAATAATTGGGTTCACAAATTTTGAGACAATTTTTATGTAAATTTATTTACAGTCTATTTTTAAGTAAATTTCAAAAGTTTCTTTCCAATCTATTTTATTCAGCTATTTTATTCAGTTATTTGCAATTATTTACAGTTATTCGCGGATATTTACAATTATTTACATCTATTTTAAGTTGAAATTTAGTCTATAAATGTTAGTTTCTTTTTATTCTTTTTCGACGCGAAGAAAATATTAAAAAGAAAAGAATTTGCTAATATGGATTAAAATAGAAAAACACTAAATTTACAGTAATCAAATGTAAAATAAGAAAAACTTAAATAAAATAGAGATAGATTAAAATAGGCAAATTTAAGATATTTGCAAGTATGATTATAGCTAGTAGTTATAACAAAAAATAGAAAATAGAAGGGCAATAGTTGCAAGAACAATCATAATACGTAGGTAATAATTAGAAAAAAGAGATAAAAAAGAGGCTTATTTTAAACCTTAGATCATTGATTAAGATAATAAGCAAATATAGCAAAGGAATAACAGAAGAGGTTTATTTTAAAACTTAGATTAAGTTAATAAGTAAATATAGAGGTAGAGACCATACCTGCAACATTCCCTTTCAGATCTAGGACTAATGGTCTCACAATAGTCGATGAGGTTGGGACATGCTTATGCTAATTAGGGTAAATAAGTGGCCAATAGATAGAGGCTCAAATCTAGGGATTCGGGCAATGGGCCCAAACTAGAAGATTGTTTCTTAAGACCAGTACCGGTAGCATTCCCTTTTAGGTCTAGGACTGATGGTCTCACAACAGTTAGGTAAGGCAGGGTAGCATTCCCTTTTAGGTCTAGAACTGATGGTCTCACAATAGTTAGGTGACTGGGCACGCTTATGCTAATTAGCGTAAATAAGGGCTTCAACAGGGGGCGACATTTAGTGTGTACCAGCGATGGCTGAGCGTGCGGCATTGATTGGGTTAAATAATTTGCTACTGTGTCCTAAGCGCTAAAAAGGTGTCTTTTGCTGTGACCAACATGATTAGTTCACAGTGGCACAACAGCGATAGAATAGGGCGATCAACGGATAGAATTAGGATTTTAGCCTAATCAAGTTAGCAGTTGAGATAGGATTTGGGTTTTCATCCTAATCACAGTAGTTTAAGACAAGTGCAAGCAATCAAATCTACAAATCTAAGCAAATAGTCAAACAAAATCAAAAATAGTATTTCACCCCAGTTTTATCTTTTCTGTATTTTCCTTTTATGCTTGAACTATTGCTTAGTCTATTATCTTTATCTTGCTTAGAAATGTAGTAATTACTTTAACTCACCAGACTTGTTGTCTGACCCACTTCTCTCTTTCCCCCCTTTTCTCCCCAAAAGGCCAACAGGGTTGAGTTGATTTAGGTTGCTTGGAGATTCATTCCTGGAGTCTCTTGTTTCAGATGCTTCTTCTGCTTTTCATCTTTTTCGTCTTGCTTATGATGGATTTGACACTTTGAGAGGGATTATGATTATTATTGTTATCTTTGTATTCTGATCATGTGAGACTGAGATGTATTCGCATGAGACATTTTTTTATGACTTATTTTGAAATAAAGTTTAATTTTTATTAATAAGTTATTATTTAAATGTTTTCGCTATTTTTACTTATTTGTCTTGTGAATCTTAGTCTGTGTGATGCTTTAGCTATACTATAACACAACATATCCTTTGGTGTGCCCTTCTTGAGTATATTAAGAGGTGTGGGTTGTTTCAATTCCCTTGTATGGAGAGTCTTTTACAATATGACAAAAATGATAAAAATATATACATCGACTCACAGGTCGAAAACACAATTTATACCAATATTTATATAATCGCTGTATTTAATTCGAAAGTGTACCTTTATTTAGTGTTTTAAGCACGCAAGCTAACTAATATGCAAATTTCGCAATCCAAATCTAGCCCAATAGCCTCCTTGTACCTGTACTTACATAAATAAATCCCATCAGTTTCATACATATGAATTTAAGAGTATTAGATCCCTTTAACAACTTAAACACATAACTTTCACTAAACAAACATGTCATATCATAGATTTATATTCTAACTTTGGAACATTGGACTTGGGACTATATTCTAACTTTTCCCATTTGATTCAAAAGAGACTGGATCAAATTGATTATTATTATTATTTAATATTAAAACTCCTAAAGCAAAATGATGAAAATATTGGTTTAGCAGTGCAACAATAAACAATGGGATTTTAAGCAAATCCACTATTTAATAATGTCCATTGTAAAAAGTGTAGTGATCGAAGGTGCAAAGAAGATTAGGGAAACTTCAAATGCAAGACTTTAGCATTCACATTTTTTTTCAATTACTGCTCATTTATAGATACAGTGGAACTAGAATTGAAAAGTTTCACATATGGACTAGTGGATTAGCAAATCATTGAATCTAGAAAAATTTACCATGCTATATATTCAATCTAGATTTAAAAATAATATAACATTGATTAATTATGTAGGGCATTTTTTTAATACTCTCTGCACATTTTATGGAAATTGTTTCAAACCTTTTTTTTAAACCAAGGTTGCACCTGTAAACAAATTGAGACTAATTCTGGTGCTTAAACTAATTTTTATTGAAACAAACCAAGTCTTTGGACTACTTGTTTACTATTAGGTTTCCTGCACAAAGTTACTATGATTTATCACTGAATTAATTTAAAGTACTTCGGAATGGAATTCAACTTATAAATCTTGTTTTATTGTTGATTATTATAAGTTAAGCTAGTTTGATTGTTCTTGATTTCTTCCACTAAGAAACTTTTGCTATCATTGAATGTCCTTCTGAAAGTAAAAAAAAGGAAAACGTATTACTCAAAATCTCAAATTTTCACTTGATAAACATGTAATAAGCAAATAAATTTATTGGCTACTTCTGAGCATAAAATCGATTTTGTGAAAAATAATCAAACAATAATTTGGCTAATTAATCTAAGCAACATACTGATTTTGAGGAATTATATAAAAAATGACATTTATTTAAAATAAGCATTAAGAAAAAATCATAGATTTGGAATGGATAAACAAATACAAGGTCCAAACATTCGATTTTTCTCTTCAAATCAATTTATATATCGTTTACTCCAAATTCCTAGTGATTTACAAACAATTCATTTGCATTCACTTCATATTCATTTACTCGCATGCATTTTAAATTCATAATATTGTTTACTTATTCCATATCAAATACCATTACATTCCACGCCAAACTATTTATAAACTATTTCATAACATTATTATAAAGGTTCATCATAAACTTTTAGTTTGTTTCCATTTCAGCTTAAGTTCACATTCCATTCTCATTAAACAACATCCCCAACCATATTCAATTCAATTCGATATAGTTTCAAATCCAATCCAATTTTATTGAACTAAGCTTAAGTTAAATTCAAATCTATAGAATTTCCTTTTGCGAATTTAATTTATTTAACTTACAATAGTTAAATTTTAATTTCATATTGAAATTCACATTTTCCAGGCTTTAGTTCAAAAAATTATTCTCTCTTGGTTTCACTTCTCATTAAATTGGAAATTTCAAAATTCAGTCACCCGGCTCTATTAGAAATCATTTAGAAATCAAAATATACCTATATTTTCTTGGCATATCAAATCACACTTTGGAATTTCCAAAATAACTTGATTTTACCCAATACAATTCCTTCAAAATTTTCAAAACAACACCTGTTTAACAAACAAAAATCTCCATATCTAATTACTATAGTAGCAATCTGTCACTTAGAAACTTGAATCTGAATACTGGATGCTACAGCCATCACTCGGATTATTTTCCAACGACTACAGTAAGCTTCAAAATCCATTTAAAACAATTTTCATTTCAATAATATTATCAAATATAATACTATTTTAATTTTCACAATACTTCAAAAAATATTTTCCAAACTTTCCAGGCTCCGAACTCTGGTTTGAATACATTTTTTACTTATAATTCATTTGCACATATCATTCTTATAAAATCTCTATTTGGTTATATATAACCATTTCAAATTTGATAAACTGGTTTGGATTATAATAATAACACCAAACATACCAACATACTATAATAATTTCAAGAAAATTATTTCTATCATATCAAAATATAGTTGGATAAAATGATTTCATTTACCCTCTTCAAAACAATACTATGCCGGTTTACGGTGTTCAAGTGTTTAGAAACTCATATCGATTTAGTGGCATCCCACTGCTCGAGCAGAACTTATAAGCCACCCAACAGATAAGTCAACACAATATAAAACAATTTGTATTCATTAACAAATACACGCTCATATCTATTAATACACTCAAACTCATTCTAGAGTACTATTGACCCTATCTCTAATGAGTAATCCCTACCAAAGCCAAGGTTCTCGCTTAACCTTCAGCTCTGATACCAAATCTGAAGGCCCGTATCTTCGTACCCTTTGATTCAATAATAATTCATATGTGTCCAACTCAAATTGAACGGATACATGAATCTAGGATTGAAGAAGAAAATGATAGAAGAAAACATAAAACAATAACACATAATCTCTCAATTGTAGCGGAAAAAATATAATATATAATAAAAGATCTTTATACAAAAAGAAACTGTAACTGTTAATATACATAAAACCATTAGAGTACAATAGTTGATACATCAATATGGACAGTTATTATAACTTGTCATCACCAGTGCTGACTATATAGCATGACACTCACAGTGGAATATAATCAAGTACGTGATATACAACTGAAATCCATCAGCTCGTCTCTTGAGCTCCAAAGAATCCAAACCTGGATTTGTAATACTTGGCCAGACCCGAGCATTATAATAAAATAACACCTGAGCTAATCTGGAAAACCATTGTGAGAAAACACACTCAATTTGAATTATTACTGTTATCAAAATCCTTCGAAAACAAAGGTATCTCGTAAGACCACGCCATACATAAATACGATAGGTTTTTACCTTATCAAAATTCTCTGATAGTATAATAGTGTCTATGGAAAATAAACTAGAAAATAGCAGAAATGCTTGCATCTCACGTTTTAGCATAGTTGGGTACAATCAAAACCGTACAGGATCATAGTGGATATTGGATTCCATACAATGATTGGGCTACAGGGTACCGTCCACTATAGTACACCTTTATAAAAATGTACCGAGGACCTCTCCTAAATCCCCTACCAACATAGGACCAGCTTACCCCTGTCCTCAGTAGTAACGAATATGTTACCACCCCGGGTGTTCCCACACTAATAGAGCGCTCTCTTTTCCATGCACAATCATATCTACAATTATTTTATAATATATTCAAGGGTATCTAGAAAAGTGACGACATACCCTACTTGGGTCTGACCCACTTAGCCCTATTGCATCTCCCATGTTTTAGTCATTCCCGGTTGATGAGCCTTGAGGCTACGTTTTACCTTTAGAATAACATTCATACATGGAATGTTAACACTATCATCCAGGCAAGCAATGCAATGATAGCATTCATCCATCCAAGTTGTCCTAGGTCTGTACAAATTGAATCTCCAAATCACGGTCTCCATTAGCTTCTTGATTTCACAATCCATAACGTACAAATCGGATTGATGCGGTTTTCAAAAAATTAAGTCTTTTCGAAACGATAAAAAATTTGGCCAAATTTGATAGTCGGTTATTTAACTATCAAATAATATCCATAAACAGCCACTAGGCCTTATTTTACAAATCTTCAATACATTCATTCAAAATATCTTTATAAAGATATATATATTCTAAACTCTTTCCATATTTCGAAAATTGAAAACAATTTCAAAAAATTTTATATCCATAACCGGATACTTCTAGCACTTAGAAATATTTCCCAATTCAATTTGTAATCCATTACTTAGAACAATACTTCTATAAAATCATTTCGTAGTTAAAATATTTCCAAAATCATTTGATTTCAATACTTAGGAAAATATTATTAGTTTATTTTCCCAAAACCATTTCTAATATCCATACTTAGGAAATATTTCATAACTATCTCATAATTCTCCAAAATTTATATTAATTCCTTTTACTTTGTCCAAAATTGATTATACTCATATATAATCTCGTCTATCCATTTATAACTTCTTTAATAATTCCAATTTCAAGCTCGAAGTTCTTGTTTCTAATATTTCGGAAATTTCCTTAAGTTCCTAAAATTTAATTATAAGATTTCTCTTATAAAATCACATCTATTAAATAAACTCCATTTCCAAATCTCGAGAGCATTTATAAATAAATTCCAACTATTCCAAATCTCTATATATATAACAACTATTTTTAAAGAATAATAATTTATTTTTAAAACAAGCTTAAGTAATGATTTAAAATAATAAAACACTTTATAAACACTGATAACTCTAATTTCCAATTTATTTTTAAATAAAACTAATCGATTTACAAAGCTGATTAAAAAAATTAGAATTTTATTTCCATTAATATCAAATATTTGAATAATGCATTTTTTTTGAAATATGTCAATTCTGAATTGCTTTAGCTATATAGTTTATTAATTAGAAATCCCATTTTAAACAATTTAAATTTCTTGACAATAATTAATTTTAAAAAATCCAATATTCTAATACCAATTTATAAATCCCTCTCGATTCACATCCATCAACTACATCTCAATTTCATAATCATTCTCACATTCTAAACTAGATTCCACTATTTGTTTTTCAAAAACGGTTCCCATAACTCGATAGAAATTCACATTGTAAATTCATATTTACTATTTATCAACTGATATCATTTCCCCTTATTTATAAACATCGTTTATAAGTTTATAAACCCCTTTGAGTTTCACTTGTTTATAAAGCTAGTGTCAATTATAAAATCTCATTTTATAAATCCATTTCTTAATCAATTGCATTTATTTTTCAAATCTATTTTTAATATCGATTTTAACTTCTTTTCATACTTTTTTCTTCAGAATATCATTTACATATCCCTTTAGATGATTTATTTTAAAAATCTCTATTTAAAACAATTTACGAATAATTAAGTACAACCAAAATCAAATATATTTTTATCCAACTCAATTTCCTTTAAAATAATCCAAATTCAAATACAAATATTTTTACACCCAAAATTCCTTTTAATTCCTTCAAATTTAAAAATAATATTTATGGTATCTAAAATACCAAAATTAAGGCCAGTGCTACTATAACATCCAATGCTTCAAATCACTACATAATCTATACCAGCTTGTTCACACAAATCACATATCACTATATATGAAATTAAAATAAACATTTTTGAGGAATCCAGTTGGATCCCTCCAACCTATTTCCCTACATCCATAGATGTTAAATAACATAAAATACCAATCCCGCTTCGAGGTGGGATATCACAATAATAAAAGGGCCATCCGCCTACTATGCGGGGGGCATAATGTCTCATCCACTCTAATCGGTGGGAAATATATCCAATTACTAATATGTATACTAATAGATATTTATATATGTAACATTGCATTCACTGATAATAATTAATCCATTCATCCAATCAACCAATCAATAAATTTTAATTTCTATAAATTTAAAACAGTAAACCAAATGGAGTGAGATTTACTCACCTTGATTTTTAATTGCAATCCGTTCCAATTTTATTTCGTATCCTATGTCATTTCGAATCAAACGCAAAAAACCACACTCGAATTCGACCTCTTATAAGCAATTTATGAATTTTATAAGATTCAACTAATCAAAACAATTATTACTAATTAATTAATTTGACCAACTAATAAAAAAAGGTTAATTACCTTTATTAACTTACTTCGTAATTACCGAGCCTCATCCTCCTTCAATCGCAACACATCCAGGCACCACCCAATACTCGACTTGAACTCCGACCTAGTACTGCCGCCAACCTCCACCACACGCTGCTAAGTCCTTTGCCTGCCCTCGCAACCATGCGGCGCCTCTAACTCATGCTTTAGATTTTTCCACTCATGCTCGATCGACACTGCCAAAAATAGCGACTATGCTAGCCTCATTGCATCTTTATCCTTGCCCAGACCTCGACCACGACTTCATCCCTCCCAAACATACTTCCAAGCGACCAAAAATTCCAGAGCAGACTTCCAGTACCCGCTTATCTCCAGCAATGATTGCGAGAAATTTAAGTTCATTCTATAATTTCAACTAGAATTTTCATATTCAAAAATCAATTTATATTTCAAGTTCAACATTTAAAACCATTTAGATATTCAAAATAAAATGACAGAAAAATCCGAGTCGTTACATATATATAGGATTTATACTTTATTAACATGGTGAATGTATAATAAAATAAAATTAGAATCTCCTAATGTTGAAGCCTAAAATATGCACTTCGAACGAAGAATAAAATTCCAGTGAATATCTGGATTTTGCAAGGATCCAGAGGAAAATACTACGTTCAAATGTTTTTGATTTTTATTTGAAATGTTTTAGGGGCTTTTTTTATCATGGAGGCCATTAGGGAAGTGGAAGGGGGTAAGAGAAAGTAAATGAGATTTTTTCATCAGGAAAAGAATAATGGATTTAATAAAAGAGAATATGTTTTCAAGAAAACAATGAAACCTTTCAATTCTCTCTATTAAAACCACCCTAATTAATTCCTAATTAAATCTATTCAAATCCTCTCCTTTCTCTTTATATTTTTTGTAAAGGAAATAAAATTTAAGAGAAAAGGTAAAAAACCATTTCATAAATGAGATTTAAGTGAGTCATAAAAAGGAGTAAATGATGAAGATTTAATTTCAACTTTTGATTGCTCCTTTGGATTTTTAAATTGCATTTAAAACTGCTTCCCTATTTCATTGTGCATATGGACCTTAATGAAAAACCTTAAAACCACTTAGGAATTAATCTATTTAAACCCACTTTAAATATTTTATCAATATGAGCATTTATGACTTTTATATACACGCTTTATTAAATGCTAATGGTATTTAAATAAATCGAATAAAGTTTAATAACTAATAATTCATGAATATTAATTAATTATTTAATTTACGACGATTTATAAGCTAATTAAATCATGTGGTTTATTCAGAGTATTCATCATTAGGGTTATGCGACTCAAAGGTGTAATTTCAGTTAGCGAGTAATATTGAACATTTCAAAATTAACATTCACGTGGCACCTTAGCTAGTGATGCGACATTTGGTTGAATTTATCGCTTACACATCTTTTTGGTAAAAGTTCAAATTTACTTATTATAAGCGGTACCTAATAGTGATGATTATTTACACCAATTTTCTTCGTCAAAACTGTATCAATGTGGACTTATAGAATTTGGTAATGGTAAAAATTCCAGTATCAACAATATTCAACTTTGTATTCAAGATGCAAAATTCTTGGTTCAATAATAACAATTATTATTAACCAAACTACTTTGCCAAGAGATTTTGACTTTGAGTTGACTTTAGTTGACCGTCATGCTAACCCCATATAACCGAGGAGATGAATACTCTCTTGAATAGTGTTTCTCTTCCAGTACTTCCACATGACCCAACAATAGTCATTTGATGGACGTCGTATCATGATTTAACTATAATCAAAGCGGAGCTTTCATATTGAAGATTAATAAATTCTCAAGTCAAGAGAACCATGTAAATTAGACACTTAGATATTTTTTATTTGACCTTATTTATATCAACCAACAAAAAACATCGAATGAGTCATTCCATGGCTACCCAATAACTTTCAGTATATAACCCCTTGGTGTCTCCAGTAGCCATGAGTAATACACTGCCTAACATTCGGAGAGCATTATGTATTTAGTCTCAGTGAATTCATTGAAGTCCACTCTCGATACATCTTGGCCATAAATGTTTAAAATGATGTGCTTATCATATTGTGATATAATACTCATGGTTACAACATTTTCCAACTACATCACAAACACATTATTCATAAAATTTCTGATATATACACTAAACTTAACTAATTAATTATTTATAACATTTATAACAAGTATATAAACAAATGTAAACACCTTTATTTCAAACAATATTAGTTATCGAGTTATATTTGTGTAACAAATTACATAATTGCTCATAGCGCATACACCTAACTCTATCATATGAATCTTTAGTGTGTGTGTGTATGTTGTCCTCTATGATTAATACATTAATTGACTACGTGCAAGCTCCTTAGTTGTAACGATCCGTAAATTTACCACTTTGAAAATGGAATACTTAGTTTATTCTAAATATTCAAATGTAGAATTTTCAAATATTAAAAAGTTGTTTAAATCAAATAAGCTTATATAGCACTTTCCGCAGCACTTTTATGCTGCAAATTTTAAAACCTTTTGAATATGAGTTTAAACTTAATAATCCTTTCCTAAATCTTTGTGAATGATTTTAAAGTAATATTTAAGTAATTTAAAGATGGTTTAGAAGTTTTAATAAGAGTATGAATAAATGGTTAAGAGAAATTGTTTGTAACAATTGAATAAAAAGTAAAGAATATTAGATGTAATAACAAACTGAGTATGCGGAAACGACTAGTATATTTGTCCGCCTGTGAGATCCGGAAAGATAAAATAAGGTATTTAACTAAGATTAGGGATGGAGCAACCAGTGCCCTGAACTTGCCTAGCCTATGTTTTCTCTTTTTAAGCGAGGGGTGGAATAGATCGAAAGGGAAGCCCGAATGCTCTAAATGATCATAATTAAATTTCTTCTAAGATAAAAGAAAAGAAACAACTCTTTGAATTTATTATAAATGGTCTATACATATATAAGATTTATAAAATTGATATCTTATAAATAAAAGTAATGGAATTATAAAAGTGTTTTATAAATATTAGAATGGGATTATAATCAAATTTATATATGAATATGCAGTTGAAATTTAGAAAAGAATTTATAATGGATTTTATAAATAATATGATTTGAAAGGAGTGAATTTGTAAATAAGGGATTTATAAGTAATTAACTTATAATTCGATTTTGACTTATAAATGAGATATAAATGGAATTTTTAGTAAAGAAATTTTGTATATGGAAGTTTATGAAATATAAATGGATTATAAACACTATTTTGTAAATTTGAAATCAATTTAAATTGATAAGATAAATATAAAAGTTTATTAAAGGAATTATATTCGCGATTTTGGACAGTGAATAATCCTTTAAATTAAATATTTAGATGTAATGAATTTGGAAAAGAATTTACATTCGCGATCTTGGACGGTGAATAACCCTTTAAATTAAATGGATGTTTTGGGAAGTGATATTATAAAAATGGAATATTTTCTCTAAGTTAAAAGTTAAGAAAGAAATCTTTGATTAAGATTTAATGAATGATTTGGAAAGGTTTTCCTAAGTAAAAGAGAAAATGATTTGGAATTATTCTAGAATTTAAGAAAGGTTTTAATGAATCAAATGCTTTGATAAATGAGGCTTAATGATTGCATATACCCTTGAAAAGAAAATGGAATAAATTGAAAATAATATATATAAGGAAGATGTTTGATTTAAATAAGATGAAGTAATTGATTGATGATTGATATCCACATATGAAATTAACATCTTTTAAAGCGATGATTGGCTTCGAAGGAACCTGAGTCGGATTTGGGGAATTCCTATCCGAAAACCAATTTGAACCAATGTATGCGTTCGAGTGTAGAGACATGTTAAGATGATGATAATTGAAGACCGTGGATCTTCATAGCATGAGGACTACTTGTTGACATGCTTTAGGTAGAGTTATTTATAGTAGTGGTCTCCTCGTTGTGGAGATTTTTTGGATTGCAAGGACTAGTTGCTACTAGTGGTAGTAGGAGAGTGTCTTCGGCTTGTTATGTTCCTAGACAACTTGTATGGATGTGTGTCTGACATTGCATTTTTAAAGATTACGTACATTAGTTTTTACAAACCTACATTGGTGGCGGCGGAGAATGCAACTTCTCTTAGCTTAACACCTTCCTTAAGGCGTACGAGCTTAAGGGCTGTATTTTTGTGGAAGACAATTAGTAGTCAATGGAAATGGCCATGTGGCATTCAAAGTGATTGATATGTGCTATGTGAAAAGATAATCGTAGCCTCGAGCCTAATCAACCGAAAATGACTGGAACAGGGTTAGATACGGTAAGGCTAAGTGGGTCATTCCTAATTAAGGTATGATCATCCCCTTCTAGATGTAGTTCTTCCCACTATGACGTTCGAGATGTAAATTTATGTGGTTTGTATACTCAGGCGCCCGGTTTAAAGGTCGGCAACGACCGGGGAATGACATATTCGGTACTATCTAGTTATAGAGATAGGTCAGTCTTGTCTTGGTAGAGGAGCTTTGTGATGGTTCCTCGGGACATCTATCTAGAGGTGTACCCATTGGAAGGTAGTCCCTTCACCTGGTCATTTGTATGGAAATCCATTATGCAATAAGAACCTATGGTTTTGTTTGTAGAGACTAATATGTTGGAACTTAATAATGGTAACAATTTTGGCTAAGATTAATAAGTTTATTTGCAAATATTTTCAAAGTAATGTCACTAGAAATAATATCAAACATTTTGATATATAAAAGTGTTTTAGTTATCATAAGTAAAAACTCGTCCGTGTTTATGTGTGGGCGTGGTCTTAGGAGATACTCTTTCTTTTCAAAGGATTTTATTCAAAGGCTGATATATGACATTGCCATTTAGTATTGAGTTTTTCTCACGCTGGTTTATCAAGCCTGATCCAGGTATTGAAAAATATTCAGGTCAGATCCGAGTAGTTTCAATTTAGTTGAAGACGGTTGGATTTCTAGAGGAGAGCTAGAGATATTCATCTACGTATGGACATATTCTATTATCCGTTATGCTTTGTTAGTTTATTTTGATATTTTGTCAGTAATTGTAAGGATATATGGTTATAATTATCCAAGCTGAATTTAAGTTAGACTCTGATATATGTATTTTAAAAGTTTTCTGCTGTAAAGATATTTGTTCAATATTATATATTTTTTCATTCCTGTGAGATTTTGTTCTGTCTTATTTTTCTTTATTACCCCTGATGTTCCGTCTTTTCATGCAACTTGGGTCGGACATGAGTGGTTTATTGTCGACTTAATGGGTATGGAATTATGGATCTGGTATAGCTGAAAGTTAAGCGAGAACCTTGGCTTTGTTATGGGTAAAGACTCATCAGAGATAGGATTAGTAATATCGTTGGATGAGTAACCCACTAGAGATAGGGTTAGTAACACCCTAGAATGAGTTGAGAGTATTATATATGAGCACGTATTTGATAATGTTATATATAAAGGTTTTGTTTTGAAAAGTTGGTAAATGAAATAATTTTACCTACGATTATATTTTGATTACAAAGTATATATTTTGAAAAGTTATATAGTTAGAAATCAAGATTAGTGAAATTCAAATATGAATATCTTGTGATTAAAATTT
This sequence comes from Allium cepa, assembly GCA_030765085.1. NCBI lineage: Eukaryota > Viridiplantae > Streptophyta > Magnoliopsida > Asparagales > Amaryllidaceae > Allium > Allium cepa. Next base: position 104,503,653 of record CM060940.1, read on the forward strand.
CACAGTTTGACTATAAGATGTTTCATAAAGATAATCGATAAGTAAGAAATCTGATAAGTAAGAAATCTAATAAGGTAATCAAAATCTTTAATACTTATTCCAAAATAATAAATTAAAAATTATAATGTTTAGTTACTATCATAAATTGATCAATTTTTAAAGTTAAAGTACAAATATCTTGTGAATAAAGTTTCACGATTTGACTACAAGGTGTTTGAAATAAGATATGTTAAAGGAATGGACATATAAGATAAAAATATAATATAAAATGATTATGTAAAAGGAAAATATAAAAGGAATGAAAGTTTAAAGTTCAAATAATTTAAAAGAATTATGGTAATTTAAATGAAGTTAATTAATATAAGATAAAAAGAATTTATAAAATAGGTTTTATAAACAAAAGTAATCTCTAAAGGATTTTGAAAAGGGTATTATTTCCAATAAAAAGAGATATTTTATGATAGCTAGTTTGAATGGCTCAAAAATAAACTAATAATGGGCAGGAAATGTGTTCGGATGGTAAACACGTCTCTTAAGTATTACTCTTCTTGTTAAGAGGATATATAATACTATTGGTAGTACCCAGTTCCTTGGTATTATTTAGGAGTTACTCGATCTATATAATTTTCTTTAGTTAAAGGGAAAATGTGAATCATTAATTAATAAATTGATTAGTAATATTTATAAAAGTGTCAAAGCAAAGACATATTTGGAATCACTAATTGATAAGATAGAGCGGGGTGCTCGATGATTTTTGATAGTATAAAATTTCTGAATCATACCAAACTCAAAGCTAAGGAATTTATGGAATATTCTGGTAAAATATAAACCATTGCGAAATGTTTTAAGCAAATGAAATTGGATAAGTACGATTTATAAATATGATTATAAATAAAAAAGATTTAAAAGTGAAGAAATTTATAATAGCATTAAATCGAAAATAAATTTTGTAATTATGAATTTGAAATGATAGCAACCTACAAATTCACCCGAATATAAAACTGATCGGGAATTTAGGATGTGTATATATATACTATTAGGTTGTAAAAAGGTATTATACAAAACTGGATTTAAGTCATGAACTATTTGTACACTTAAGTTAAATCATGACTCTTTAAAATGTAATTGTAACCAGGAAAAAGATTTATTAATGAATTCTACCATTAATTAAGCATTTGGATTTAAGTTTTTAAAAGTGATGGATTTACATAGTTGTGTTCATAAGATATAATAAACTTAAGTAATAATTTTATGAAATGATTCTTAAACAATATTAGTATTAAAGGAAATATACTAAATAATGAATGAAAAATAAAGGATGTGAATAAAGAGAATTTGCTATAACTCAGAAATACCAATAGGAATAAATACGTAATTTATACATAAATCATTTCGTCGTAAATTTTGATCGAATATCTAAGTGTGAAACTTTAAGGTGTTTACCCTGATCCGGAAAAGAATTTACCACTCGATTTCTTGACGGAGAGCATTGATGAGATTTTATGGTTAGTTACTCGAGTTTTCTATCATAGTTAGAGCTATGCAAGGAAAGCAAGTGTATCTGATCTAGAAGCTTGATCAGAGTCCGCACTAGAGGATCGGGAGATTGATACTAGTTCGAAAATAAAGTTGTGGATTTGAATAGAAGACCAAATCAGATATTATATACAGATGATTTGGGTACATCTTATGGGTTTAAGTTTGTGAAATAACGATTTAGGTCAAATATTATGGGTTTAGATTCAGGGTAATTTCGGGGATGAAATTCTTTTTAGTTGGGGAGAAAGTAACGACTTGTAAATTACCACTTCGAAATGGAATATTTAATTTATTTTAAATATTCAAATGCAGAATTTTCAAATATTAAAAAGTTGTTTAAATCAAATAAACTTATATAGCACTTTCTACAACATACAAATTCTATAACCTTTTGAATACTAGTTTAAACTTAGCAATCCTTTTCTAAATCTTTTGTGGATGATTTTAAAGGAAAAATTAAGTAATTTGAAGATGGTTTGGAAGTTTTAATAAAAGTTTGAATAAATGGTTAAGAGAAATTGTTTGTAACACTTAAACAAAAAGTGAAGAATATTGAATGTAATAACAAGCTGAGTATGCAAAAACGGCTAGTACATTTGTTCCACCTGTGAGATATGGGAAGATAAAATAAGGTGTTTAACTAAGGTTAGGAATGGAGTAACCAGTGGCCTGAACTTACCTGGCCTATGTTTTTCTCTTTTTAGGCGAGGGGTGGAATAGATCGAAAGAAAAGCTCGGATGCTCTAAAAGATCATAATTAAGTTTTTTCTAAGATAGAAGAAAAGAAACAAATTCTTTGAATTTATTATAAATGGTCTATATATATATATAAGATTTATAAAATTGATATTTTATAAATAAAAGTAAAGGAATTATAAAAGTGTTTTATAAATATTAGAAATGGGATTGTAATCAAATTTATATATGGATTTGCAATTGAAATTTAGAAAAGAATTTATAATGGATTTTATAAATAATAAGATTTGAAAGGAATGAATTTGTAAATAAGAGATTTATAAGTAATTAACTTATAATTGGATTTTGACTTATAAATGAGATATAAATCAAATTTGTTAGTAAAGAAATTTTATATATGGGAGTTCATAAAATATAAATGGAAATTATAAACACTATTTTGTAAATCTAAAATCAATTTAAATTGGTAAGTTAAATATGAAAGTTTATTAAAGGAATTATATTCGTGATTTTGGATAGTGAATAATCATTTAAATTAAATATTTAGAAGTAATGAATTTGGCAAAGGAATTATATTCGCGATTTTGGACAGTGAATAATTCTTTAAATTAAATGGATGTTTTGGAAAGTTATATTATAAAAAGGGAATATTTTCCCTAAGTTAAAAGTTAAGAAAGAAATCTTTGATTAAGATTTAATGAATGATTTGGAAAGGTTTTCCTAAGTAAAAGAGAAAATGATTTGGAATTATTCCAGGATTTAAGAAAGGTTTTATTGAATCAAATGATTTGATAAATGCGGCTTAATGATTCCATATACCCTTGAAAAGAAAATGGAATAATTGAAAAGAATATATCTAAGAAGGATATTTGATTTAAATAAAAGATGAAGTAGTTGATTGATGATTGATATCCACATATGAACTTAACATCTTTTAAAGCGATGATTGGCTTCAAAGGAACCGAAGTCCGGTTTGGATGATTCTTATCTGAAAACCACTTCGAACCGATGTATACGTTCGAATAGGAAGACATATTGAAGATGATGATTATTGAAGACTGTGGATCTTTATCGCATGAGGACTGCTTGTTGACATGCTCTGGGAGCTTCCGTTATAGAGTTATTTATAGCAGTGGTCTCCTCGTTGTGGAAATTTTTGGGATTGCAATGACTACTTGCTACTAGTGGAGTAGGAGAGTGCCTTCGGTTTGTCCTATTCCTGGACAACTTGTATGGATGTGTATTTGACATTGCATTTCTAAAGATTACGTACGCTAGTTTTTACAAACATACATCAGTGTTGGCGGAGAAGGCAACTTCTCTTAGCTTAACACCCTCCTTGAGACGTACGAGCTTAAGGGTTGTATTTTTTTGGAAGGCAATTAGTAGTCAATGGAAATGGCCATGGGGCATTCAAAGTGATGTGATATGTGCTATGTGAAAAGGTAATCTTAGCCTCGAGCCTCATCAACTGGAAATGACCGAAACATGGTTAGATGCAGTAAGGCTAAGTTGGTCATTCCCAATTAGGGTTTGATCATCCCTTTCTAGATATATTTCTTCCTGCTATGACGTTCGGGATGTAAATTAATTAGGTTTGTATGCTCAGACGCCCGGTTTAAAGGTCGATAACGACCGGGAGATGACATATTTGGTACTATCTAATTATAGAGATAGGTCGGTCTTGTGTTGGTAGAGGAGCTTTGTGATGGTTCCTCGGGACATCCATCTAAAGGTGTACCCATTGGAAGGTAGTCCCTTCACCTAGTCATTTGTATGGAAACCCGTTCTTCAATAAGACCTACGGTTTTGTTTGTAGAGCCTAGTATCCTAGAATTTAACAATGGTAATAATTTCGGCTAAGATTAATATGTTTATTTGCAAATGTTTCCAAAGGAATGTCATTAGAAATAATATCAAACATTTTGATATATAAAAGTGTTTTAGTTATCATCAGGTAAAAACCCGTCCGTGTTTATATGTGGGCGTGGTCTTATGAGATACAATTTCTTTTCAAAGGATTTTATTTAAAGGCTGATATATGACGCTGTCATTTATTTTTGAGTTTTTCTCACGCTGATTTATCAAGCCTGATCCGGGTATTTTCAACACTCGGGTCAAATCTTAGTAGTTTCAAGTTTAGTTGAAGACGATTGTAGTTTCCAAAGGAGAGCTAGAGATATTCATCTACGTATGGACATATTCTATTATCCGCTATGCTTTGTTAGTTTTAGTTTGTTATTTGTCAGCAATTGTAAGGATAGATGTTTATAACTGTCCAAGCAGAATATAGGTTAGACTCTAATATATGTATTTAAAAAAAAATTCCATTGTAAAGATATTTGTTCAATATTATATATTATTACATTCGTGTGAGACTCTGTTCCGTCTTATTTTTCTTTATTACTCCTAATGTTCCGTCTTTTCATGCAACTTGGGTCGGAGATAAGTGGTTTATAGTCAGCTTAAAGGGTACAAAATTTGGGTCGTCACATTAACTGTTGATATTCTTAAAGCTATGGATGTTATGTGTAGTAATATCAATATATTGACTAAACGAGGTAAGATACGTGCACATATGTGTTGATATTTCTCATGGTACATGCATTATACTTAGGCTATCATGAAATGGTGGGTACGAGTGAATAATGTCTTTCAATTTGTTGATATTCCCTAAGTTCCAAATAAGATTGGGGCAAAGATCATAGGTTAGGAGTAGTATATGATACAGTTGATAAAATGTTATCCATCGCATGCATACCTATTATTTATTGATACTCTTCAAAGTCAGAATCATAAGGCAAGATGAGTGCTAACACCCACTAGAGAAACTGAAAGATTTTTATGTTTTCTCTTAGGGTTTTGAGAGACATAAAAGTCTAATGGGAGCTTATTAGATAAATGAAAGGTATTATTTAACTTATCTAATATTCTAGTTAACTTAAATTAATTTTGTAGCAAAATGACTAACCTAAGCTATTTTCCAAAAATGATAAGCTCACTAAACCAACCTATACTGAATGGCTAAGAGCAATTAAGATATCGCCCATACGAATGTTTGTGGATATTAATAATTGAATCTTTAAGAGGGAGCCTGTTGAATGTGTTGACCCTGAGGTAGTAAAAGCTTATAATGCTTAGGTAGCTTTTGCCTAAACACTCAGGTTTTCGTGTTGTCTACATTAGATGAACTGTTCTATGTTTATCCACAAAATCTTCGAAAGACTAAAAACTTTGTTTGAAGTGCAATCTTATTTCACATGGTACGAGACTACTAAAAAGTTGTTCAATACGAGGATGAGTAAGGGAAAGCATGTTAAGCATTCCGTATTACAAATGAAAGACTATACTAATAGACTTTCACAGCAAGATGTGAAAATAAGCGATGAACTATAAGTGGATTTGGTTCTAGGCTTGCTTATTCTGTGGTATGAAACCATTTGAGCATAAACTTCTCCTAACTAATCAATATGTTAAGGTCAGCTTAAGGATCATTTAAGAATCAAAACACAACATTAGCTATAAAGGGTAAGACCACATCTTTGAAAGGTTTGCAAAAATGAAGCCAGGATCTAAGAAAGGCAAAAAATTATAACAACCTGGATTTTAAGTAACAATTAATTAAAGTTAATAATATAAATTAATTGATTAAATTAGATTTTTAAATGTTAAAAGGTGGATAATTTTGTGATTGATTTATTAAATGGGTTTAAATTGAAAATATGTGAAAATTTAGTTAAATTATTTATGGGGAAATAATTATAAGAATTCACGGTAGTGAATAAATAACCGAATGCAGTAAATATAAATTTTGTTTGGAATTTAATTGTAATTTGTTTTAAATAGAAAATAGTATATAAAAAAATTAAATAATAAAATAAATATATTTCACCTAAGCCTAATATCTTAAAGCCCAAAAGCCCATCACCATGTCCATGTTTCTAATCTCCAAACATTTCTATTTTGAGACTTATCTCCTTTAGTAAAAAGATTCATGTACATCTTCATCATCTTATTTTTCATCTGTCTTAAGAAAATAACCAAATCCTCTTCTTTGTAATTAAAATCAAATCAAACAAAATATTTTAAATTCCTAAATTAAAAATATGCGATTCTCCACATCATTTGGCACATATGGGAAAAAAGAAATTCAAGTTTTTGGTTGCTATGGTGGTTTCTATATGCTTGCATTCATAGTTAAACAAGAAATAAGAGGAAAGTAGGAATACATGAGTGATTTCACTCACGAAATCAATGCCTATATCGCTTTAATATTTGCATATGATGTGTTGAGTGTTTGCTTGCTTGAAAATATGGTCCGTGTATCAAATTGGAGAAGAAACAATCGATGGTAGAGGAGATGATCGTCTGAATTAATGATCATACACACAGTTTTGGCCACTGACCGATCGACCACTTATGTCATATGGTCGACCACTTGCAATCGACTGATGGGTCGATAGAGCAAGAATAAACTTTCTGTTTCTATATAGGTGTGTATGTTAATATTTTATTTAATTAAATGTATATAACACTTATAAATAAAAATGTGTATAAATAAAAAGATGTGATACATATACATTTATATTTATTAATGTAGATTTTATTTTATATTAATAATTATTTATTAATTTAGAGATAGATTATTTAATAAAAATCTAGTTTTAGTTTTAAGAAATTTACAAGTATCTTATAAATTTCTTGAAAAATAGGAAATGGTCTTTAATTGATATTTTATTATTTTCACAGTATATTTTATGAAATTTTAATATTTAATTGAGGTTTTGAAAATGTATTTATTTGATTATGAGCACAATAGACTGATTTGGATAAAATTACTCAAAAATGTTATTTAGTTATAGAAAATTAAGGAATAATTGTTGAGTGTAATATTTAGCTTTACAAACTATTTCTGGGTTTCAAAGGAAAGAAACGAGTTTTCAAATGTTATTGGTGAATATTAAATTGTAGTTTAAAGGTGAGAAATTAGTATTTTATTGAAAGGAAATTTTTATATTGGTTTTAATTAGCATTCTTTGTAATCTTAGGTTATATATAGTACTAAAGTTCCTAAGTTTGTTAAAGTTATATATTTCGATTGATTTATTATTGAATATTGATTTATTTATTCCATATATATATGTATATTTTTGATTAACCTATAATATGTTATTTCCAGTTCTTGCTTCTTTTTTGAATTAGATTATATGAATAATTTGCCGTTGATATAGATATGATTGAAGATTTTGACATGATACGGTGATGATATCCTTCTATATGATTCATGATATATAATTATCTGTGATAAGAAATCTGAATAAATGGAGTTATAATTCCGTCTTGTATGGGACTTTCGCTAGTATTTCTTCGATTGTTCTTTGGACTCATTATATAGAATATTAGATAGATTGAGTGTAATTTTTAAGCAGTGAATAGATGCTTGAGTATCACGCAGTGGTATGGGATACTGTTATGATATTTATTCAATTATTAATTGTAATTAGATGACACTCACGTGATGGGAATGTAGTTATAAGTTTGAATTGATACATATAGTGATGTGTACGGCTTGGGGCCTATATTCAGCGAGTATGTTACGTGCCTAACGATAAGTATGGCTTCATGTGTATATGTATTAGTTCTATATGCGACTATTATGATGTACTCCTTTTATCGAAGTTAGAGAGAACCAAATTGCTAGAATCCACACTAGGGGCCTGATTGTGGGGTCGAGGCTAAGATCTGTGACACCCTATATTTTATAGCTTCATGCTTTCACTATATATGTCCGCACATATATCACCTAGGCTAGCAGTCTGTTACCTATAGAGGTAGGAGCAGTGTCGTGGCTTATCAGTCCTCGCGTTGATGAGAACCATAATAGATACATCTTAAGATATCGTGGAGGTAACTAAAGATTATAGAGACTTTGTGACTTTAGAGCCTGCATCATGCTATCAATCTCCCTTTTGATACTAACGGAGCGTTAGATTGACATATGCAATTGGTATACCTCATTTCAGTATAAATATAGGTTAGACGACCCATATATTGATGTATACACATATATATGGCTTTACTTGGGACTTCATGTCTGTTAAACAGTTGTTTCCCATCACGATATATTTTGATAGTTCATATATGAGGAAATGAGATTATACCTATGATAGATGTCTAGAGTATAATGGATTCATATATTTTAATTATTATATCAATTGGTAGCCTACCCTATCCTACACATATTGATGATGATGTTCTACTTATTGAGATTGGGTGATATATTTGGGCAAAGCTAAGTGTTAGCCTAATTACACATGTTGATATCTCTTTATCGATTTTTTTTTTGCATTTTGATGATGATTTATGGATATGGATGATTCACCCATTTGATGTTGTTTCATGATTTCTGATTTGATGAATTTTATATGGGTGATGACATTTTTCTGCTCAATTTTTTGGTGTTCTACATTATATGATATTGGGAATGTTTAAAATGATATTATTATATTTAAATCAATTGTGTACAGAGTTCCATATGTTTATTAAACTTGGATTTAAATATAGTCTGACTATTTTATTATTTATATAATACTCGGGTCAGTCCGAGACATTTTAAGTTCAGAGATAATGAGACCAGTTTGTATTCTGGGCATAGAGGAGACTAGATATTTGGTATTGTAGTTTATAATTATTTGCTATATAGTATCTTGCATGTATATCACTACGATGTACGTATTGGATATATATTATTAATTACATATTATATATTATCACAGCGATTAACTCTGTGATCTTTGATGTTTAATGTATACCGTGTATTGTTCTACCGTGAAGGAACACATGTTTATTGTTCTGTGTTGATACAATGTATATTCGTTTATGAGTTATATTCAATGTTTTAATACGTACATGTGTTTACCTAAGGGACTATTCATGTATGTATCCCATATCACCTTAATCGCCATATTACTTGACAGTATTACTGTAATACTCTTGGGTATTATATGTACAGAGGTGACGGTATTACAAAATGCCCCTACAGACAAAGTTAAATGTCACCATTCTCATAAGAAGGTGCATTGGAAGCGCAATTCTCCAAACTATTTGAAGATGGAAAAAGAAAAGAAGGAAACTATTTCTTCTTCTCCTCGAGGTATATATATGATTCAAAATTGTTTTTAAACCAATAAATTGTCTTAGGTTTCGGATACAACTCATAGCTTTAATTCATTAGGGACATGGTAACGGATAATGTGATGGCCCGCTATTTCAAACTATTCAAATTGACAATCATCCACTCATGTCAGACTTGAATTGCTCAAAATAATAGATTGTTAATTTATATTGGCAAAACTCAGCATATACAGTAAAGAAATCGATCACAGAATCACAGACACTGAGTAATACAGTAAGAAGCAGTGGAATAGATAAATAGTGGTTCATGAAGCTACTATATTAACATCAGACTTTACAAAAAAGTACAACAGATATCTGATAAACAGAAGTTATTAATACAAATGTAAATGACAAGTCAGAACAAAACAACTAGAATAAACTGAATAGATAGAGATAGATCTTCAAGCAAAGCTCCAAACTCCAAACTCCAAAGATGAGTCTCAGATGTTGTAACACTCAGTCTGACCCCAGCATAAAGCAAAACATAAAACACTTGAGTCAAGATTAACATTCTTATATCAGTAAATTCAAACTTAAGTGAAATGTCAACTGAAATACAAATAACTTAAAGAATGTTTGGGATTCACATTCTCTAAGGATCCATTGAACTATCTACATACATAGTAATATACGCTACATATATAATGTCTATAGTAAAGTAAAATATTAAAATAGTGTTAACGCATTACCCATATCTGCCTTAACACATTTTATATATTCTCATAGTCTATACAGTATAGTAATTCCTCCGTAAACTGGAGGACTATCAAAGGGCACTCAATAGGTATAGTACAAACCAAACTCGTAGATGGTGCATGTAACGACCCGAGATGTTGGACATTTGAAATTGGAATATTTAATTGATTTTAAATATTTAAAAGTTAATTTTCAACTTGAATTTCAAATATCAATATTTATTGGATAATTAAATTTATTGAATTTAATAATCGAAAATTGAGTAAAATGTTGAATCTAGAATTCTATGCGTGTCAAAAATAATTTAAAGGCATATACAATTTATATTGAAAATACTAAAGATAGTAAAAGATTTAAAATTTAAATTGGAAGTGATTCGTTCGGTTTTAAAAATATATTGTTTAAATTAATAATTAAAAATAGCCTTCTAAGGCACAGTCTCGTATTTAGACGAAACCAGTTCCATTGGATCCGTAATAGTGTATTATTATCGGATTTCAAATTTCATAGCATTTGAAGTTATCGTGTTGCCGTATAGTATGAAAACGCATTGAAATCTATATCGAAAATTCAATATAATAATTGGGTCCAAAAACCTATCTTCTCCATACGATCGAATTAGGACTTCCATTGCGTTCGGAATAGGGGTGTAACATTATAAATTCCTAGCGGCACGCCTAGATAGGAGGTCAAGATTTTGAGTTGCATTTATCGAGACAATTCAAATTTGATTAAAAATATATATATTTACATTCTGGTCAGCCAGCTGAAATACTTTTCACATCATACCTTTTTTCTTTCATCTCAGGGTCATTGTAGCTAGTGTTGCATAGGGTTACAGGCACAGAAACATCTTATTCTTGTCCCCCATTCCCAACTTCAAGCACGCAACAATCTCATCCTGTCCCCCCTTTCTCCCTTTTTAAAAACACGAGCTGTTTCAATTCAAAATCAAGCAGAAAAGAATGCGCCTTATCTTCCTTTGTAAATCCATGGCCGAAACAATTTCCTTTCAAATTTAATTGCAACTATTTCTTCTGGCTTCCTTCTCTGTTCGAATTCGAGAGAAAAAAATTAAAATCTAGAGTCCCCTTTTTCTTCGTCCCTCCCTACAGTCGATAACCGAAAATCAAACAAACAAAATAAAATGGAGGAACGAAAGAATTCTCATATTCGACCATGACAATGGGTGGCTGAGGTAGAGGTGTTGTAGATCATTGGTTGGAGTTCGACCATCACAGGAGTTCACGACATCGGGTCGAGCGCGCGATGTTGACGAGTGTGATCTCGCGCTCGCGTCGAAGCGAGAAGTCGAAACTTGGGTCGGTGAGGTGGAGGGTCGTTAAGCGAGCTAGGGTTGGTCATGATTTCGGGTGAGTTCGACCTTGATGGTAGCGGTAGTGAGGAGGTCAGGCGTTGTTGAGGAAGTATAGGAGAGGCTGCGAATGATTGGATGGCATTCAATTGAAGGAACAGTTAGGGTTTGCGATAGTCTGGGGGTGGAGGTCAGTTCTTCTCTGTCTATTGTGCTACCTGGGTTTGCAATTTGGCAGTGAGGGAAGACGGTTTTGTTTTTTATTTGATTTTATATATATATATATATATATATATATATATATATATGCAGAAAGAAAAAAACAGGTATATATACGCACTTTAGAGTACCGATTAACTTTGAAAAAAATATGGATAAGATTTTGGAAAATAGAAATCCCAAATGATTATAGAGTTTAAATAAAAATTTGATTGTTAAAATCTATATAAACTATTTTTGGTGTATGTAGTTTCGAAGAAAAATAAAACTAAATATACATATACATATCGTAAACCTACTGTCTAATTTTAAAAGTATGTATTACGGTAAATTAACATGTTTTATTAACACATTAAATTATTTTAGTTACTAAAAGATTTTTAAGGGAAAATTAGTTTAAAAATTAAATTATTAGCTAATTAAATTATTAAATGGAAATTAATTGTTCGATTATTTAAAACGATTAATAAACTGTATAATGTTTATAAACGGTCAAAAATCATGAAGAAAACAAGCAGGTTTGGATTGGATTGCAAATTAAAAGTCGAAGGTGAGTTAATCTCACTCAAATTGGATCACAGGTGAATTTAAATAGTTAAAATTTAAATTATTGATTGCTTGCTTGAATTGATATTTATCATCAGTCTGGATGTGATATTATGTATATATACATACATACATACATATATATATATATATATATATATATTAGAGTGATTGATATTTCCGCAATATAGCGGATGAGACCCTATGCGTCCCGCATAATAGTGGATGACCTTTTATACCGCGATATCCCCCTCGAAGTGGGATTAGTATTTTTATATTGTGCTAACATCTGTGGATTCAGGGAAATAGGTTGGAGGGATCCAACTGGATTCCTCAAAAATGTTGAATTTATTTTCATAATTAGTTGTAAGAAATGTTGAATGATATGTGATATATTACGTTGGAAAATTAATTTATTTGATGTTAATATATTGCTGGATATATTGTGGCATTTTAAAAACATAAATGTTTAATTTTAAAAGGGAAATAAAAAGGAAAAATTTAAAGAAGAAAAATTTAAAGATGGATAAATTTAAAGGAAAGAATTGGGAGAGTAAATAGTTTTATTTTCAAATCTTATTTAATAAATTCTGGAATATGGAAAAGAATAGGGTCTTGAATAAATGTGAAATTAAAGGATTTTAAAAGTAAGGACTTAAGTAATATTAATATCAAGTACAAAGGGTTTATTTAAAAATTTGAGTTTTAAATGGGTTGGGAAAATGAAGAAGAATTTTGAAATAGAGTATGAGATTGATATTTCAGATTTAAATAAGGTTTTGAATCATAATAAAGGAGCGAATATGGGATTAATGGACGTTGGAATAAATTTGGATAAATCAAGAAATAAACTTTAAAATGGAATTTAATTCAGGAAATCGATTTGAATGAAAATCTTTTAAGTGTTTTGAAAAACAGTTATTAAAAGGAGAATGAGATTATGGAATTTATAAACTAGGTTTATAAATAAAGTGAATGTTTATTAGTGGATAATTTGGGTTTATAAATTCACGGTCGGAATTTATAAGGGGATGAGTAAATCGTTTTAAAAATAAAGAGCAGTTTTATTTTTAAAAGTGTGGAAAAGAAATTTACGGGATTGGGGCGTAAATTAAATTGCAATAAATCGAGAAGGATTTATAAATGATTAGATGGTTTATATTGGAATGGAAAGTGTATTTTCTTGAAAAGCTAAGTATATTTTCAAAGAAATATTTTTTGAATATAAATTAGAAGTTTTAAAGAGGTTTTAAAAGAATGTTTTTTTGAGAAATTTATTATTTAAACTGTTTCAAAATTTTTAAAGCAAATACTAATTAAGTTATTTACAATAGTTAGTTATTTTAAAGGTTAAATTAGTATTATGATGTAAATGATAACTATTAAATATTTATACCATATATAACCGTTTTGTTTTAAAGTAGGTTTGGCTAAAATTTTCTTAGGAAATTATTATAGAATTTCATAACTATTATTTTGAATAAAGTGAATTAAGTAGTTTTATTTTAAATGTTTTAAGTGTATATTTTTGGACAAAGTGATTTAATTTATTTAAAATCTACATTTAATAAGACATGGTGTTTTTCAATAGAAATAAAATAACTGGTTGAATGATTGTTTAAAATTGATAGTTAAATAACCGACTATCAATATTGGCCAATGCGCTGATCGTTTCGAAAATACCAGGATCTGATTTAATTATCCAAAAACCACTTCGATCCGATTTGAATGTAACGAATAAAGACCTTGAAGATGATGAAGATGGTGATTTGATTTGTCTAGACCCAGGGCAACTTGTATGGAGAATGCTATCAGACCATCGTCATTGGAGGACGATGAGCATTCTAAGTGAATGTGTTCTAAAAACTTAACTCATAGCCTCAATCCTCATCAACCGAGAATGGCTAAAACAGAGGAGGTGCAGCAATGCTAAGTGGATAGCACCCAATTAGGGTAATGTCATCCCTGTCTAGAGTTCCTTTGATCTCGGCTGTGTGGGCGGTTGCTGATCCCAACCGCGAGGTGATCTTATTCGGAATATCCAGTAAGGGGTAGCTCCGGTCTTGTGTTGTAGGGGATCAAGATTGGTCCTCGATACGCTGATCTAGGCCAGGTACTGCGATGGGAGATACCCCAATAGCCCTGCCATTGTATGGAATCCATTCTCTAATAAGCGTTCGTACAATTTTGATAGTGTCCAACTATTGCTAAAACGTGAGATGCAAGCATTTCAACTAGATTCTATTTTACTTTCTATAGACACTATTATAATATCAGAAAAATTTGATAACAATATTTTGGTTATTTGTGGCATGGTCTTACGAGATACCTTTGATTTCAAAGGATTTTGAAAACATTAATAATCCAATTGAGTGTGTTTTCTCATGCTAGTTTTCCAGAACGATTCGGGTGTTATTTTATTATAATGCTCGGGTCAGACCGAGTATTATAGATACAGGATAGGATACAATGGAGTTCAAGAGATGAGCTGGATGATGAGACGTACATCACGTATCTGACTTATATTCCACTGTGCATGGTATGCTGTATATTCGGCCTTGTGAGGACAAGTTATTATAACCGTCCAGTATTGTGTTATGTTTGGTGTTGTACTCTGATGATGTAATGTACAAAACAGTAATAGTTCTTTTCGTATAAAGATCAGTTGTTATCTATTATATATTATTACGCTGCGATTCGGAGATTCTGATGTTGTTTTCTATTTCTTCTGCCTCTTTCTTCTTTAACCCTAATGGCTCGTAATTCCATCCAATTTGAGTTGAACTGATGAAGAATATTGTAGACTCAAAGGGGTATGGATTTGCGGTTCGTTACAGTTGGCATCAGAGCTGAAGGTTAAGCGAGAACCTTTGCTCTGGCGGGGATTACTCATTAGAGATAGGGTAGTAGCACCCTAGAATGAGTTTGAGTGTATTAATGATATGAGCGCATATTTGTCAGTGAATATAAAATTGTTTTATATTGTGTTGATTGGTTTGTTGAGTGGCTTACGGATTCTGGTGAATACGAGTAATAACGTTATTAATAGTGATCTCTAAACACATGCACAGAACAATTCGACACGATATTATTTTAAATAGGGTGAATGAAAAAAATTTACCCAAATATTTTTATATATAAAAGGAATAATTTTCAAAAATTATTATAGTATATAAGGTTGCTTGGTTGTTAGGAAGTGATAATATTAAATTATTATCATTGTGTTGTGGAAATTGCATAAGGAATTGAAATCATAATCAAAAGTTAAGAAAATAAATTCATATAACAGAATATAATTTGTAAATGTGATGTATAAATGTGATAAATAATTTGAAACAAAATTCCAGAGAAATATTTGAATATGGATTTGAAATTCAAAAATTTTGGAAATTTAATTTCCTTTGAATTTGAAAAATGATTTCTTCAAAGGCTTTGGAGGAATAATAGTGATATTATTCGGAAATATTTTTGAATTGGATATGAAATCTGGTGAGATTTAGAATTAAAAATATTTGAAAATGTTTTTAAAGATTAAAGTCACTAAACTCACTTCGGTCGCTGGAAAATAATTCCAATGATGATCGTGACATCATCGGTATTCATTTTCGAGTTTCCAGGTGAGGAAATTGCTACCTGAAAATCTTGAATTGAAATTTATGTGCAAAATTTATTTGATTTGGAGTTCAAAGAATAATTTGATATACCAAAAGATTTTGGATATAGTTGATTTCAAAGGTGATTTTAAAATGTTGAGAAATTGCTTAAACTCTGGAAGTTAATTAAAAATGTTTATGGAATATAAATGAGTTTGGGAACTTATAAAAGAGAAAAAAAGAAAAAATTTGAAATTCATTAGAATAAAATTTAACTTAATAAGATTTAAATTAAAATAAGTGTGAAAACGAAACAAGTTAGAAAAGTAAGCCAATTAGATGAAGTAAACTAAAGAGAGTAGTGAATGGAATTTAAATAAGTTGGAAAACTTATGGAAGTTAAAAATTTATCTGGAAATGGAATTTAACTGAATTAAGTTAAATAGAAGTGAACTTTGAGGAAATAAATCTAAGTAAGCTAAATGGGATGGTCATCGAAATAAAATTTATTAAGTTGGGAATAATTTGTGATGAACAAAATTTATTTACCATAACTAAACAGAAATTAGAACTGAACATTTGAATAATGTTTAAATTTGAATTATGGTAAAATAAATGAATAAAATAAACCATTTAAGTGAAATAAAATGGGATGGAATGGATGAATATAATATTGGTAAGTTTGAACTTATAAAATTTGAAAATTTCACTGGAAAGGGAATTAACTTGAACTAAGAGGGATTTGGAAATTTAGCCCAAGTTGGACTAAATAAAACAAAGGATTGAAAACAAAATTAGCAAGTAAACTAATTTATTTAAATGGGTAAGCAAATAAATTGAATATTGGAATGATATTTAATTTAAATTGTGTAAGTAAAGTGAAATTGAAAATTTTGTTCGAATGGGCTAAATAAAATGAAAGGTTTGGAAATAAAAATTGATTAAGATATAAATAAATGAACCAATGGAACTAATTAAGGGAATTGGTTAATTAAATGTGGTTTCAGAGGTGGCTGGTAAAAGAAGTCAATATTTGATTTATGTAAAGGCTAGCAAACCCGTACCCCTTTGAGCCAGCAAAATCTCACAACAATTCAGCCCAAAGTGGAACAAAAGCACGAGTCTTCGGGTTTAAAGAAGAAAGAGGTAGAAGAAGAAGAATAAAAACAACATCAGAGTCTCACAATCGCAGCTGAACAAAATATAATATATAATAACAGCTTTTAAATACAAAGAAACCTGTACTGTTATATATGTACATACCATCATCAAAGTACAACAAACATCCATACAGAGACAACTTAATACTTGACCATACACATCGGAAATAATAGTCAAATACAGAAGTACGCTTTGTCATCCAGCTCATCTCTTGAGCTCCTAGGCTTTTAACCTGGTCATGTTTAACTCGGTCTGACCCGAGCATCATATAAAACAATACCCAAATCAGTCTGGAAAACCAGCGTGAGAAATCACACTCAATTGGATTATTATATTTTCAAAAAAAAATGGAAAAACAAAAGCATATCGTAAGACCACACCATAAATAAACATGTCGGGTTTTTACCTTACGATAGCCAAAACACTTTTTATCAAATCCGTCTACTATTATAATAGTGTCTATAGAAAGTAAAATAGAATCTAGCTGAAATGCTTGCATCTCACGTTTCAGCAATAGTTGGGCACAATCAAAACCGTACATGCGCTTGTTGGTTGGATTCCATACGATGGCAGGGCTACTGGAGTACTGTCCGTCACAATATGAGGCCTAGACCACCGTACCGAGGATCACTCCTGACCCTCTACAACACAGGACCGGGACTACCCCTTACTGGATAATCCCAAGTAAGATCACTCCGCGGTTGGCGCGACCAACCGCCCACTAAGCCGAAATAAAAGTGACATCTAGACAAGGAAGACCTCACCCTAATGGGTGCTACCCACTTAGCCTTGCTGCACCTCCCCTATTTTAGGCATTCTCGGTTGATGAGGCTTGAGGCTATGATTGCCTTTCAAGAACGTGTAACAACCCGCATATTTATCGATTTTATATTAAATAATTTATTTAAATATTTTATCGTTCGTCGGATTTTGGTCTGAAAAGCTACTTTTTGCAAACAGTCGAATTGGGACTCGAGACCACTCCCATTGAGTTTAAAATACCGTTTGCAACCTTTTTGAGTATAAGCTTCGATATGTTTGGAGAAAGTTGAATTTTGCTACTTTTTGCTTAGGGCTTTGGTTTGGGCTGAGCCCAATAACCCCACTTATGTATTCAGTCCCAACCCCTTATCCTCTTCATTCCTTCATAATTTCCTAATACATTCAAGCTTCATCAAAAATAGGGGAAGAGAAAAAGAATTAGGAAATCCTAAGCCCTAGTTTCCATTAGCAAATCCATCTTCTAACTCCAAACTCAAGAGAACCCATTGGTAAGCATCTCCTTCTTCTTCTCCAACTCATTCTCTCTTTGATTTCAGAAATTTCCTAAACCTAATTTAGGAAATGTTTCTCTTTTAAGCTTAGATTGAAGCTTCTTGAGTTGCTATTGAAGAGGAATTGATCTTAGCTTGTCTTCAAGCTTCTAATTCATTGATTTGGGTTTAAAGGTGAGATTTTTATCTCACATCTATGCTTATATTTATCTTCGATTGTTAGGTATGAATTCCTAACACTTATTCTTGTGCAATTGATATGGATTTGGATTGGTTTTGTGAATACTTCAATTTTTGGTGTTTTGGGACCAATTCTTTAAAAATCATAACTTTGATGTTTTGATCATGTTTTTGGTGATGCATCGAGGAGCATATAGGGCCGGGTAGTCGATTGGCATAAACCCTTAGCGCCGTTGCTCGTGCGATTGCAAATTGATCGAGATATGCACCTCATTTGAAATAGGGTATGGGAGTGCCAGCAACAGGTTCGGCCGACCGAGCCCCTGGGCCGGCCGACCAACCTGTAGAACGGGCACTTCCTGCCTCTGTTTGGAAGTGCAGGCTACAAGGCTCGGTCGACCGAGCTCAGGGTCCGGTCGACCGACCTGCTACCCCGTGCTCTTCTGTTTTTGGTTCGGTAAACCGACTCAGGGAGTCCGGTCGACCGACCTGCTGCATTTTTGCCTATTTCGCCTAGTTGTTTGAATTTCAAACTTTAATCGATTCGTGTTGTTTCCTATGTGTTGTTATCATTTGTTATGACTTTGATGACTCCTTTTTAGGGATTTTTGAATATCCATTATGATGGATTCTTTATCGGTTTCGTTGGATTTTTATTCATATCTTCGTATGTGAATTTTAGTGATTGATTGTTCCTACGATCTTCTTCGTGATTTGTCACTTTAAAAATATAAAGGTTTCTATACTAGTAGTAAATATCAAAACTCTTTCTTCAAATGATTTCAACACTATTTTAGTACAAAGCTCGCTTCTTAAACCGTTTTCCAATCTATTAGTATATACAAACCTTTACCTCACTCGTATGAGAAATCTAATTAAACGACTTAGTAAAACGAGTGGTATGAAACGCTTGCGTTTACTTCGTTGGTTAATTCTTGGACTTGTTCGATTGAATCTCTTGTGACAATTTTCTAGTGGAGATCTACAATTTGTTCGTAAATATTTAAGTTAAGCTAGTGGTTATGGGACATGAAGCTAAGCTCATATATTTACTAACTTACTGTAATTGACACTTCTCTTTGATCATGACGATCATTTTATGTTTTAGACTAGCATTGTGCAATGTCTTTTTGATTTGGTTCATCGGATGTCACGTTGTACGACGTCGTTGTTCCCTTTGTTTGTGTTTTGGTTCATCGGATGTCACGCTGTACGACGTCGTTGTTCCCTTTGATTGTGTTTTGGTTCATCGGATGTCACGTTGTACGACGTTATTGTTCCCTTTGATTGTGATTTGGTTCATCGGATGTCACGCTGTACGACGTCGTTGTTCCCTTTGATTGTGTTTTGGTTCATCGGATGTCACGCTGTACGACGTCGTTGTTCCCTTTTGATTGTGTTTTGGTTCATCGGATGTCACGCTGTACGACGTCGTTGTTCCCTTTGATTGTGTTTTGGTTCATCGGATGTCACGCTGTACGACGTCGTTGTTCCCTTTGATTGTGTTTTGGTTCATCGGATGTCACGCTGTACGACGTCGTTGTTCCCTTTGATTGTGTTTTGGTTTATCGGATGTCACGCTGTACGACGTCGTTGTTCCCTTCGATTGTGTTTTGGTTCATCGGATGTCACGCTGTACGACATCGTTGTTCCCTTCGATTGTGTTTTGGTTCATCGGATGTCACGCTGTACGACGTCGTTGTTCCCTTTGATTGTGTTTTGGTTCATCGGATGTCACGTTGTACGACGTCGTTGTTCCCTTTGATTGTGTTTCTGGATCATCGGACGTCACGCTGTACGACGTCAATGCTCCGAATTATTTGATTCCTGGATTTCTTGTGTTGATTTCTGGAATTCATGTTTCACCAACTTTTACGATTGGCATTGATATATATATGTCATTTATTGTCGCTTGGTGAATGAAATTAGGAGTATGACATTCCTTTTTATCTTTGAGAAGATCTTTACGATATTGATTAATCTCTTATTGATTTTTCAATTAGTTATTTATCACAACTTGGCATTGTGATTATTATATGTTTAGTCATATCTCTTATTCTATATCTTTTCATCTGATATTTATAGCTAGACCGATCCGTTTATTATTTTCTTCTTAAATAATACTCGGGTCGGACTGAGATTTTACAGGTGCTTCCTCATGGCTTCCTATCTGGAACTATCATCTGATCTTTTGGCAAACTACTTAGATTAGTAGTTTATTTTGTTGTATACACTTGAGATATGGACTCATAGATGTATTCTTTTGTATAGCACGTGATGCTATTCTTTTGTATTATTGTGGATCTTATTTGACCACTACTCTGATATACACTTTTATGTGTAATATTCATATCTATTTCCGCCTTTGTGATATGAATTGTCTGTGACTGATTTGTGTTATGTTTATTTCTATATTTGTTTCCGAAGACCTTTATAGCCACTGTGTAGTAGCTTTGAGTTTGTGTCGGTATGTCGGATTTCCTCTTGAGATGAAAAGTTATATTTTTATCTGGCATATCGGTGCTCACACAAAGCAATTATACAGATGGTCGCTCCTCAACAGCCTTATTCTCCGTGCTAGTCGACAGCATTACTCCGTAGTGTTCTTGGCTAGCGTGGGTATAGAGGTGGGGCGTCACAGCTTGGTATCGGAGCCAAACTTCAGAACAATATGGAATATTATAACAAGGATCATCGTCCTAAGTCCATCTTTGGAGTCATGCTTTAGGATTTAATTCGAGTCTTCGTACCGATTCATCCTATTTTCCTTATGATTCCTTGTTTTATCTATCAAGATTGCTTGATATTCATTTTGAGAATAACTTTTTCCTCTTCTTTCTTTCTTTCTTTCTTAAAGAAGAGAAATGGTTAGACCTGGCCGTCCCAGCACCGGTCAATCTAGTGCCACTCCCCTGGATGGAGTTTTTATGTCTGCTCAACAACTTTTGGATCTTGTAAAGAATCAAGAGTTTATCTATGCTTTGAGTAAGAACCCCGAAATGGTTCTACCTTTGAAACTTGAATTTTCTTTCAATCAGCTTATGGATGTTACTCTTCTTCATGAAGAGGTTGGTAAAGGAAGTGTTCGTGATATTGGGACTTCCAAGAAGAGGCATATTAAGTTCAAGAGCCTTAATCCCAATAAGAGAGTGAAGCAAACTACTTTTGTAGCAAAGACTCCAATCCCTAATCGTGGAGGATGCTACAATTGTAATTCTAAGGAACACTATGCGAATATGTGTCCAAAACCCCATTCTTGTCGCTATTGCAAGAAACCGGGTCATCTTTTATCTGCATGTCCCAAACTTTTGAATAAGGACATGAGAAAGCTAAATATTGTGCAAACCCCTAGCAACACTTCTCCTGATCAAGGTATTTTTCACTCAATCCTTGATGGCATTGTTTTATTTCGTGATCTTCTTATTCGAGTTCTTTTTGATATGGGTTTCATCTCATTATTTTTATATCAAAAGAACCTGTCGATTCTTTTTCTTTGAATATTTTGGGCTTGATGACTTCTTTGAGGATTGTGAATCCGGATGGTAGGTCCGCAACACTCAATTTGCTTTTTATTGATGTCGAAATTATTTTATGTGATTTTTCTTTTCGAGCCGATTTTTTTACTAAGGCTTCGGAATTGGTTTTTGTGAGGATTGGCTCAATCGTTGTGAAGCTCATATCCTATTTTCCGTGTGGACTATTCATCTTCGACATTTTCTATCTGTTAAGCAGATTTCTGTTTCTCCTTTGTGATTTCGATTCCAACTTGATGGTATCATTTTATTCTTTAAGCCCTCAAGATGAGAAAAGTGTTATTTCTCTTATCTAAATAATTTGTGAAACATTTCCGGTATTTTTGAGTTTGTCTTAGGAATGTCACCTAAGCAATCTTTTGAGTAGTGATAAGGTCTTTTTAGTTCGACCTTGCCACCGATTTTCATTTTTCTACGAGTTGCGGGAGTTAGCATTCCACTTACCGCATTCCGCACTCGTTATGATTCTATGAATGAATTATTATGTCATTCAGTTTGCCCACTTATTCATCCATATTATAAATCGAGTATTCTACGAATATCTCGATGACTCCATCTTTGTATTTATTGATTTTGGATGAAAATTGAAATTTAAAATTTTGCAAATCTTTTTCATAAGATTTATTTATAAGTACAATTTGATTTGCTCTTAAACAAGCAAAGAATATTCTTAAAGGTTTTTAAGAAACATGTTTATCACATAGAAGATGATTTTGTGATTGTATTTCCCGTTGAGTGCTTTAAGAATTCTGGTCGATGCGCTTGATCAACGTTATCGATAAGAATCTCCTAAACGCTTTGATGAGACAGTCAGACACGATATATTGACTTGTAAAAATGTAAATTTTTGTAGAAAGATTATTACATAAAACTAAAATGTAATTTTGAAAGTTTTAACTTTTCGGGAAAGAGGATTATTTAAAAGAACTCTTCCTTTCGATACTCTTATTCTTGTGATTCCTGGAGGGGAACCAAGACTTTGCTATTTGTACCGATACTAGTCGTATTGGTTTGGATGCCATTCTCTTGCACATGGGAACGTGCTATCACTTGTGCTTCTAAATCGTTATAGCTTATCGAGACTAGATATGCCGCTCATGATCGAGTGCTCGCGGCTATTGTTTTTATTTTTAGAATTTGGCATCATCATTTTGGATGAGAAATTTGTTCTCTACCTCGATCATAGATCTTTGGAATATTTATTTTCTCATAAGGAACTTCATGTCGACTCGAGTTCCTGGCATCTTATGATCTTGATGTTCTTTTATTCCCGAAAGGGAAATCGTGTTGCCAACGCGCTTTGTCGTAGGCAACAAGTTGTTGATTCTTTGATGTTGTCGGAATGGAATTTTCTTTTTATCAAGTTCATCGGGCGTTTTGATGTACTTCGTTTTATTGAGTTTCATCTCATCTCTTTTATGGACTAGCGTCCGATGTTCTTTTATGGTGTACGGTTCATCGGATGTATTGTCATTATACTACATCGATGTTCCGTCTTATCTGGATCAATGGATGTACCATTATAATACTACATCGTTGTTTCGGTTTATTGGTTCATTGGACGTACCGTTTTTGTACTACGTCAGTGTTCCGAAATTATTCGGGCTTTGGTTCATTGGGCGTACCGTTTTTGTACTACGCTAATGTCCCAAATTATTTGAGTTTCTAGTTTCTCGGGCGTACCGTTTCTGTACTACGCCGTTGCACTGGCTCAATTTTCTGCTATTCTTGACGTTCTCCACGTCTTTTATATACGGAAATGCCTTAGGGATTCCGGTTTTTATTCTTGAGCCCGGTGATATTGTAGAAATTGAAGTTTCACCAGATTTGATTTATGAGCAACATCCCATTCGCATCATTGCTTCAGGGGTTGAGCGCCTTCGGAATAAAGATGTTCTTCTTGTGAGAGTTCAATGGTTCTCTAATCCTAGGGATTATTCTTGGGAATCCAGAGAATTCATCGAGCGATCCCGTTCAGGCTTACTCTTTCATGCTCTTTATGGTGAACTTCTTATTTCAATTTTCTTTTGTGTTGATATGCTTCTACGGTTGTTACTTTTTATTTTTTTCTTAAGTATTGCGAGGACGCAATTTCTTTAAGGAGGGGAGTCTGTAACAACCTGCATATTTATCGATTTTATATTAAATAATTTATTTAAATATTTTATCGTTCGTCGAATTTTGGTCCGAAAAGCTACTTTTTGCAAACAGTCGAATTGGGACTCGAGACCACTCCCATTGAGTTTAAAATACCGTTTGCGACCTTTTTGAGTACAAGCTTCGATATGTTTGGAGAAAGTTGAATTTTGCTACTTTTTGCTTAGGGCTTTGGTTTGGGCAGAGCCCAATAACCCCACTTATGTATTCAGTACCAACCCCTTATCCTCTTCATTCCTTCATAATTTCCTAATACATTCACGCTTCATCAAAAATGGGGGAAGAGAAAAAGAATTAGGAAATCCTAAGCCCTAGTTTCCATTAGCAAATCCATCTTCTAACTCCAAACTCAAGAGAACCCATTGGTAAGCATCTCCTTCTTCTTCTCCAACTCATTCTTTCTTTGATTTCAGAAATTTCCTAAACCTAATTTAGGAAATGTTTCTCTTTTAAGCTTAGATTGAAGCTTCTTGAGTTGCTATTGAAGAGGAATTGATCTTAGCTTGTCTTCAAGCTTCTCATTCATTGATTTGGGTTTAAAGGTGAGATTTTTATCTCACATCTATGCTTATATTTATCTTCGATTGTTAGGTATGAATTCCTAACACTTATTCTTGTGCAATTGATATGGATTTGGATTGGTTTTGTGAATACTCCAATTTTTGGTGTTTTGGGACCAATTCTTTAAAAATCATAACTTTGATGTTTTGATCATGTTTTTGGTGATGCATCGAGGAGCATATAAGGCCGGGTAGTCGATTGGCATAAACCCTTAGCGCCATTGCTCGTGCGATTGCAAATTGATCGAGATATTCACCTCATTTGAAATAGGGCATGGGAGTGCCAGCAACAGGTTCGGCCGACCGAGCCCCTGGGCCGGCCGACCGACCTGTAGAACGGGCACTTCCTGCCTCTGTTTGGAAGTGCAGGCTACAAGGCTCGGTCGACCGAGCTCAGGGTCCGGTCGACCGACCTGCTACCCCGTGCACTTCTGTTTTTGGTTCGGTCAACCGACTCAGGGAGTCCGGTCGACCGACCTGCTGCATTTTTGCCTATTTCGCCTAGTTGTTTGAATTTTCAACTTTAATCGATTCGTGTTGTTTCCTATGTGTTGTTATCATTGGTTATGACTTTGATAACTCCTTTTTAGGGATTTTTGAATATCAATTTTGATGGATTCTTTATCGGTTTCATTGGATTTTTATTCACATCTTCGTATGTGAATTTTAGTGATTGATTGTTCCTACAATCTTCTTCGTGATTTGTCACTTTAAAAATATAAAGGTTTCTATACTAGTAGTAAATATCAAAACTCTTTCTTCAAATGATTTCAACACTATTTTAGTACAAAGCTCGCTTCTTAAACCGTTTTCCAATCTATTAGTATATACAAACCTTTACCTCACTCGTATGAGAAATCTAATTAAACGACTTAGTAAAACGAGTGGTATGAAACGCTTGCGTTTACTTCGTTGGTTAATTCTTGGACTTGTTCGATTGAATCTCTTGTGACAATTTTCTAGTGGAGAGCTACAATTTGTTAGTAAATATTTAAGTTAAGCTAGTGGTTATGGGACATGAAGCTAAGCTCATATATTTACTAACTTACTGTAATTGACGCTTCTCTTTGATCATGACGATCATTTTATGTTTTGGACTAGCATTGTGCAATGTCTTTTTGATTTGGTTCATCGGATGTCACGTTGTACGACGTCGTTGTTCCCTTTGTTTGTGTTTTGGTTCATCGGATGTCACGCTGTACGACGTCGTTGTTCCCTTTGATTGTGTTTTGGTTCATCGGATGTCACGCTGTACGACGTCGTTGTTCCCTTTGATTGTGATTTGGTTCACCGGATGTCACGCTGTACGACGTCGTTGTTCCCTTTGATTGTGTTTTGGTTCATCAGATGTCACGTTGTACGACGTCATTGTTCCCTTTGTTTGTGTTTTGGTTCATCGGATGTCACGCTGTACGACGTCGTTGTTCCGTTTAATTGTGCTTTGGTTCATCGGATGTCACGCTGTACGACGTCGCTGTTCCCTTTGATTGTGATTTGGTTCATCGGATGTCACGCTGTACGACGTCGTTGTTCCCTTTGATTGTGTTTTGGTTCATCGGATGTCACGCTGTACGAAGTCGTTGTTCCCTTTTAATTGTGTTTTGGTTCATCGGATGTCACGCTGTATGACGTCGTTGTTCCCTTTGATTGTGTTTTGGTTCATCGGATGTCACGCTGTAGGACGTCGTTGTTCCCTTTGATTGTGTTTTGCTTCATCGGATGTCACGCTGTACAACGTCGTTGTTCCCTTTGATTGTGTTTTGGTTCATCGGATGTCACGCTGTACGACGTCGTTGTTCCCTTTGATTGTGTTTTGGTTCATCGGATGTCACGATGTACGACGTCGTTTTTCCCTTTGATTGTGTTTTGGTTCATCGGATGTCACGCTGTACGACGTCGTTGTTCCCTTTGATTGTGTTTTGGTTCATCGGATGTCACGCTGTACGACGTCGTTGTTCCCTTTGATTGTGTTTCTGGATCGTCGGACGTCACGCTATACGACGTCGATGCTCTGAATTATTTGATTCCTGGATTTCTTGTGTTGATTTCTGGAATTCATGTTTCACCAACTTTTACGATTGGCATTGATATATATATGTCATTTATTGTCGCTTGGTGAATGAAATTAGGAGTATGACATTCCTTTTTATCTTTTAGAAGATCTTTGCGATATTGATTAATATCTTATTGATTTTTCAATTAGTTATTTATCACAACTTGGCATTGTGATTATTATATGTTTAGTCATATCTCTTATTCTATATCTTTTCATCTGATATTTATAGCTAGACTGATCCGTTTATTATTTTCTTCTTAAATAATACTCGGGTCAGACTGAGATTTTACAGGTGCTTCCTCATGGCTTCCTATCTGGAACTATCATCTGATCTTTTGGCAAACTACTTAGATTAGTAGTTTATTTTGTTGTATACACTTGAGATATGGACTCATAGATGTATTCTTTTGTATAGCACGTGATGCTATTCTTTTGTATTATTGTGGATCTTATTTGACCACTACTCTGATATACACTTTTATGTGTAATATTCATATCTATTTCCGCCTTTGTGATATGAATTGTCTGTGACTGATTTGTGTTATGTTTATTTCTACATTTGTTTCCGAAGACCTCTATAGTCTGTGTAGTAGCTTTGAGTTTGTGTCGGTATGTCGGATTTCCTCTTGAGATGAAAAGTTATATTTTTATCTGGCATATCGGTGCTCGCACAAAGCAATTATACAGATGGTCGCTCCTCAACAGCCTTATTCTCCGTGCTAGTCGACAGCATTACTCCGTAGTGTTCTTGGCTAGCGTGGGTATAGAGGTGGGGCGTCACAGAATGAGTCCCACTTAGAATGCTCATCGTCCCCCTGACGATGTTCTGAAAGCATGCATCCATACAAGTTGCTCTGGGTCTGGACAAACCGAATCACTGTCTTCATCATCTTCACGGTCTTCATTCGTTATCGTTCAAACCGGATCGAAGTGGTTTTCGGATAATTAAACCTGATCATGGTCTCTTCGAAACGATCAACGCATTGGCCAATATTGATAGTCGGTTATTTAACTATCAAATAATCATCCACAAGCAACCATCAAGTCTTAAATAATTTTCCTCAAATTATTTATCTCGAAATATCCACTTAAGATATTATCTTCATATTTCAACACCTTGAAATTAGATTCGGTTTCCTCTATTTCTCCTGGAACCATTTAAGTCTTTACCGATCACTTATAATATTTTCCCACTTCATTAGTTTCTCAAAACTTGGAAAATATTTCTTTATCTCCTATTTCTTTCCTCAAAAATCATTTACAACTTCATTTGTAAATTTCCCAATCTTATTTCTCATGAATCCTATAGATCCCAGGATTCCCTAGTTGATTCCCGCTTTTACTTCCAAAGCCACTTATCTTATACTTGGGATTTTATTCAAGTTCTCATAACCCTCTATAAAATCTTCCCTAAAAATCTTATTCAAATTAATTACACTTCCTTTCCTTCTCAAGAGGATTTATAAATGGATTTCAAAACGTTTAAAAATATATATATACAAGTAAAAATAATGGTTTATTTTCAAAATATGGTTTAAGGTAAAACTAAATATAAATATTAAAATCATATCCAGTTATTAACAAATTTTACAAAGCTGATTTAGAAGACTAGAATTTATTTTAATAAATACTAAGCATTAAAATAACTATTCCGGAATATTCTAAATCTAGATAATAGTTCTATACAAATTATATAGTACAGTAATTTTAAAAATAATCCTTTTAAAACAAATTTATATTTTTTTTAGAAAATCCAATATCCACCCATAAATTACTCTTGATTCCTATCTCAACGGCCATATTCTCATTTTTCATCTTCGGAAAATATTCTACTATTTCCTTTCAAAACAAAATTTCATAATTCTATATAAGTTCTCGTCATGACTTATCTCTTTACATATCTACCGATACCTTTCTATCTCATTTATAAACCCCATTTATAAATTTATAACTCACCTGAGTTTTCCATTTATTTATAAAAACAATTTCATTCAAAAATCCTATCTTTATAATTTTATTCCTCAATAAAATCCCATATTGTTCCTCAATAAAATCCCATTTCATTTCTTAGTAAAATTCCTTCTTATTTCTTAATAAAATTTCGCTTTACTTCAAATTCACTCATCGATTCCAATATTTCTTCGAGTCTTTTATATATATTTTAAATTTTCCCCAACTCAACTTTAACCAATTTAAGTGTAACCAAAGTAATAAATATACTTTTTATTTTACTTCATTCTCAATAGAAGCAAATCCAAATTCTCAATAAATATTTTCTATTCAAGTTCTATTTTAACTTCCTTCAATTAAATTGTTTATGGTATTTAAAAATTACCAAATTCCAACTTCCATGTTATTTAACACTTAATAATTCAATTCGCATGCAAATCCATATCAGTTCATCCATCATGTCATATGACAATATATATATATATATATATATATAATCAGTAAATATTCTTGAGGAATCATGTTGGATCCCTCCAACCAGTTCCCCTGCATCCACAGATGTTAGCACAATAAAATACCAATTGCACTTCAAGGTGGAATATCGCGGTATATGAGTTTATATAATATCATCCGCTATTATGCGGCGCATAGGGTGTCATCCGCTATATAATGTGGGAAATCAATCACTCTAATATATATATATATACTACTATATATATAATATCATCCAGTGGATAAATTATTATAAATCAACCACGCACATCCAATGATTTAAATTTAACATTTAATTAACAAGACATCCATATGAGTGAGAAAATCTCACCTTCACTTTTAAGTTGCAATCCTCTCCAATCTTGACCCGATTCTTCGACTTTTAAGCTTATATAAACAATTATATGATTTTATTAACATTCGAACAAATCGAAAAATTAATCCCATTTCGTAATTGCTTAACTAGTGATTTATTTTAATTACTTCCCTTTTTGAAAATCCTTTAGTAACTAAAAGTAATTAAATAAGTAAATTAAACAAATTAATCACCCTATTTAAATTATTTTAAAATAAACTAGTTAAGGTGAAAATGTGTATATTTTATTTTTCTTATGTTATATACTTATGAAAGTATTCTATATAGATTTCATCAAATCTAATTTATACAACATCTTATATTTTCCAACATCTTATATATACACACACACATATATATTTACTATTTTTACCGATATATATTTAAATTAAACTAGGATTAACTTAAGATTTAAAACTGCTTAACAGTTAATTTATTTTTCAAAACCAAAACCCTAGCTTACTGTAAAAATCCTAATTTTCATATAAAAACAGAGATATACCTCACTGCCCACTGAAACCCTAACCCACGGCCTCTCACACGCGACTACCTCCTTCACTACCAACTACCCATCGTGTTTGCCGAGCCACTCGATTTTGCCCCTACCTAAACCATTTGTCTTCGCCGAGCTTGCTTGCTTCCAATCCAGGCTGCTTCAATCCACGTACCACTAGCAACGCCGCCTCCTCCAACGTCGATTGGGCCAAGCATCTTGAGCTCGAGCTCGAGCTCCCCTCTCGCGATCAATCTCAGGCATCCCTGCGTGCGATTTGATTCGATCGCACGCCCTTACTTCAAACGAAATCAATTTCGTTTCTGTGATTTTTATTTAGAGGCTGAACTGATTCATTCAATTCGACTTTAAAAAAATGAGAAGGGAAAGGCTTGGTTAAATTGAACTGTAAGAGAAGGGATTATGTGAATTCATTTGGGAATAGGAAAAAGGAAACGACCCGATTTGTTTCCTTCATCTCATTTGACCATTAATTGAATTTTATTTCTGATTGAAGAAAGGAATGAGATATCTCGGTTAGAACTGGTACCTTACGATTTATAAAGGAGAGGCAGTGTAACGTCCCGCCTTTTGCACGATTTAAATCGACGATAAACCACACATGTCAGACTTAAACCATATAGAAGGGCGGACTATTATGGGGTAAATAAGAAAAAAACAGAGAAAGAAAGAAAAACAAAATAGAATCTTGCAGCGGAACGATAAAATATAATAATCAAATATACAGTTCATGAAGCTGTTTACAAAATATTCGATTATACTTATACAATACATATCAAGTACACATACCAGAGAATAATAATAAATGCAGCGAAATTAAATGGTATAGTGGAATAATATAGTAGATAATAGTACTACAAATCTTCGTCTTCGTCGTCCAGAATAAAATCTTCAAATCCTGAAACGCTCGGACTGACCTGAACGAATTGAAAGGACAAAACACTCGAGTCAGAACTAAAATATCTTATGTAAGTTAAATCAACAAGAATACATATGAGTGGAACGGTGTCAGAGATGTTTATGGAATTTGACATCTCCTATCCAGCGTCTACCGTGAGTGTAGTAACTCAAGAGATGCTCGGGATTCACGTCTCTAAGGATCCGTTAAAATATTTACTATGTAGTAATATTTCGCTATTATAATAGTGTCTATTAGTAAAATAAACTTACTTTTAAATAGCGTTAAGGCTTTACATTTTCCACCTTAACACGTAATAATGCCAATAGTCTATACAGTACCGTAATACCTCCTGATCGGGAGGCTACCAAAGGATACTCCATAGGTACGACATAAATAGAAACCCGTACAAAGCGCGATAGGGTAGGTGACACGGCACAACTAGGCAATGCCAGGGTAGATATACCAATTACGCTTCTGGGCCGGTGGTAACGCATAGCACGCAGCTACCGCCCACCTCGAGCCACACCCCCAAAAAGAAAAATCAAAAGTGGCCACCGAATCAATCCAAAAGTTAGAGTATAATATCGAAGGGATGTGTTCAATCAAAGGAGCTACCTAATTAGCCCGTCAATCGCTCCTGTTTTAGCCAACTTATGCCAACTCACAGGAGTTGGATCCACGTATTTACTCAAAGGAAATGCCGCCACCATCCTACTTCATTTTGGAATCTCCATCAAGTACATGGTTGTTAAAGTGGTTTTCGGAGTTGGTAGAGAGTATGACAACTTCCGATCCCGGTCTCTTCAACAACCAAACATTATTATAACACCGCAGTCATTTCAAAATATATTATACTTCAAAACCAGGATATAATAGTTATTTCAAAACCATATAAATACGATATCATTTCAAATTTTAAAAACCAAACAAATATGATATTCCTTTTTAAAATCATAGTATTCAAAGTTATAAAATTTCGAAACCAAAGACTTAAACTATAACCCTTCCAAAACGTAATACTTTGAAATTTGTAACTTTGAAACATACTACCCCGCTTAAATGGTTTAAATACTTAATTATTTTATATAGTAAAATAGCTTCTTCTCCTTCATAAATCAATTCCAATATGGATTTTAAATTCCCAGAAAAACCAAAAAAAATTCCATTTATTTCAAAGCTTTAATCATCCCACCATTTCAAAAATTATTCTTTGATAATTTCATATACATCAATTTCAACTACTATTATTTAGATTTGAAATGTTTACTAAATAAATCAAATATCATTTTAGTAAAACCTTTAGACTTCAAATAACTGGATATTCTTTTAATTAAATTAACTTGATAATATTCGTTTAAATCAATTTTATATTCATTTAAATCCTCTAAACAAAAATCAAGTTATAAAATAATATCCTTTATCTCAATTTATTTACATTTCAAATCAAAAATTTCGAGGATAATTCTTAAACACTTTAATTCAAATCAAATTCACATTTGTCTTCCAACCTTAACTTTATTTGATTCATTATAAACTCTACATACAATAGAATTTATATAGATACTTGACCAGTTTTTATAAAAGAAATCAAACTTTATTATTAAACTCACTTTTATTAATCAACTTTATACATAGCTTAAATTCAAGAATTTAACTATATATATATATATATATATATATATATATATATAAAATAATATTTTTGTAACATCAAAAATTTATATTTATTAAACCGTATATTTCTTTCCAAAACCATAGAAAATCATTTCAAAAATTATATACATACATATATATATATATATATACAAAAACCGCGGTGCCTGTATATAATTTTCTATCCTATGGTCAAGTGATATGGATATTTATCATTCCAATGCGCAGTTTAAAATAAAAATGCGGCTGTGTATCATTTGAAACTGCAATCCCGAATCAAAATAAATGCATAAAAACTTGCAGATTATGATGATATAAATAAAACATCCATTCATCCATCATAAAATCATACGTCCATCACAATCATCATACAAACAATTAATCAATATCAATATATAACTGATAATATATAACAGGTAATTGACTGGCAGTTATATTGAAAAATTAAATTAAATAACCATTTAATTTAAATAAATGCAATAACTAAGATGATGATTAAAATATACGTAAAAAATCATAAATAAGTGCATAATCACAAAAAAAATTAATTTAACAAACATAAGAAATTTTAGAAGTTGTGAGTGGGTTAAAACACTCACCATTTGAATTTAAATTGAATTTAAATCCAATTTAAACCCAAAATTCCAACTGTCTCCGAATCCGTCCAAACCCACGCCAAAACGTCCAAAATTCCAATACGAACCTAGCGGAGAAAACCGTGCGGGAATATGACTTCGTATACGAAAGTTATGGTCGTTAGAACATTTGAAACGAAATTAAAATATATAAATAAAATAATAAAACAAGACAACGTCCATACCTAACCACCTGAACACGTCATCGCTTCCTTGTTCCAGAACCCAATCGCACAAACCCTTACATCGTAAGAAATCATCGCGCACGCAGTCTCATACGTACCCAGGTCGCCGCCACCACGCAAGACACAGCCGCCTCTGGCCACGTCGCGCGCCACGTGCGACTCTCCCCTCGCGAGCTCCGCCCCCTCGCGATGCGTGTAGGGTGCCGAACGCCATGCCCAAAGCAGTAGCCGCCAAGAACATCTAACCCTAATTGAATTGTTTACGGTGATCCATCCATTGAATCATAGAACGAACACCACCGATGAACTCCCTTCCATCCCCTCTTCAAAACCCAGAAATGGTTCGTCGATCCGTCGATGTTCATCGACACGTGATGAACGGCCGAAAATTGTTCTTTGATTTTTGGGTAAACAATGCATCGAATCGAAAAATGAGTTGTAGATCTGAGTTGCGTACATCGAGAGCTTCGATATATAATTTTTCTGAATTTTTTGAGGAGTTTGAAATTTCACTGATTTTTGAATTGCAACTGATATTGGGTATTTGTCTGCCATTGAAATGAGGAGCTGGAAGAAAATTTACACGCAGAAAAATGAAAAATAGAGGTGGACTAGGGTTTATAACATGGTATTTATAGGTAGGATTGAAATAGAATAGAAGGACACGATTGAATATACGCGCTAACGACAAAGTGGCCCAAAAAGCCCGTTATGACTCCGGAACGAAATTGGGCCAACCCATATATCAAAATAGATGTTTTAAAATATTTTAAACGCAATGCAAAAGGTTTCAAGTCCAAATTCCATCTTATAAAGAAGTTATGCTAAAAACAACATTTTTCAAATTGATTTCAAGGCGTTTCGAGTCCGTACGATCAAACGACAAGTGCGATTGCTACGAAACTTGAAATCCTACAATAATTCACCTTTTCGGATCCGATGAAACTAGGTTCGTCGAAATCCGAGTCAGCGGCCAAAATGTCTATTTTCCCCCTAATTAAATAAATAAATAAATTAGTTAATTAAATCAAATTTTAAATTTCAATTTGAAAATTGACAAATTTCATCACTTATGATTCCTCAATCATTTACAATGATTTAAACAAATTTAAATGACAATTTAGAGATGATTAATTTATAAATTTCAATATTAATTCTCAGTTTCATTAAATTCAACATTATAAATTTAATTCCAAATAAATCTATTAAATTCACTTCCATTCCATTATTCAATTTATAGATGTCAATTTGATGAGATTAACATTGGCTCAAGATCTATAACATTAATATTCTCCGATTTAAACTAAATTTTCAATAAACGAAATAATTAAATAATTAATTCCATTCATTTGCAATTAATTCAATTATTAAATGTTTATTTAAATAAATTGTTTTATTTTATTTAAATCTTAATATCACATCCACAAATTTCAAATAATATAGTTAATGCTGGTTTTGACATTATAATACATAAATATACTCAACTTACTTTCTTTATTGTGTATTAACTATAATTCCCATTAGTATTGAAATGTATGCCAAATATAGCATTTGCATTTCCTCCTTTATGGGATTTCATTCAACTTGTTTATAGTCAACTTATATTAACAACACTACCTTAAATTTTAATTATCAATTCATTCATAAACCACTAACCGTACCTTATTACAAATTATTACCTAAAATCCACAAAATGTAATATTTAATTTCATTTATTGCAATAGGTTTCCATAAATTTGGATTACGCTAATTTAGTTTGCATTAACGTTATTACATTAATCTACATCCAATTACATTTAATATTTCCAATAAATTTACTTATTTAGTCACATGCTACCTATTACACCAATTACTACCTTATAATAGGTTACGTTTCTATTTCAATTTACATTCTCACTTTCCGTTATTATACTAATTATCATTAAAGTAATTTTAAATTACCTTTATTTGAAATTGGTAAATTAACTGGAACAACGACCGTTTTATCACTAATATATTCTTTATAATACTTGTATGGTTATTCTCCACAAACAATTACCATCTATTATATTATTGCTTTATAATTTTTATAAATTCATTAATTGTCATTTCATTCAACCTATTAATTATTTACCAGAATTAGCACTGTTACGTTTTAAATTTTCTTATTAGCTTACAATAAGTGCTACCATTAGTTCGTACACTAATTCATTCCATTTTCATTCATTATACATTATTTTATTAGTAAGTCAACATTTTAAATTATTAATTTACCTTTTCTATCCCATTATAAATTAATGCACACACTAATTAAGATTTTACATCAAATTAATCATTTCATCTTGGTAACATTCTTTTATTACAATAAGAATAAAATTAACATTTGCATTGTTTCACCTATTGGAATTACATCCAAGTTATTAACAATTAACTTACATTTGTACTGTTACATTCAAGTTATTAAAAATTAACTTACCAATATTTCCAAGTTATTATTTCCATTAATAATCTGCTAAATTTTTATTTCCTTCAGTATTAAGCTACCAAAATCTTATTAAATTACCGATTTCCGGGTCGTTACAGGCAGGAAGCAGGTTCGCGGTATAAAGTTGAAGAAGGGCGGCTTCGATTTGATTTTAGCTTCTGAGGGAAAACAAAGAGTACGTGATTAAGTAGAAAGGAGAAGGTCGGCTTGCTCAGGAATAGAATGGATGTGATGAAAGAATGGTGGCTGATGGAAAGAAATCTCAACTGCTTGCTAGGATATTTAAATATATATATTAATTAAATTCAAATTCAAACTATCTCGATAAACGTAGGTCAAAATCTTGAAACCCTATCGAGACATGCCGCTAAGCATTTATAATGTTATACCCCTATTCCGAACGTAACGGGAAAGGTTTCGAGTCCTAATTCGATCGTATGGAGAAGATAGCTTTTTGGATCGACTATTAAAATTAATTCAATTAATTATTTTCTAAGCGTTTATATCTCGTACGATCACATGATAACTTAGAAAGCTACGAAATTTGAAATCCGATAATAATTCAATATTACGATCCAATGGAACTAGTTTCGTCGAATTCCGAGACTGGCCTCGGAAGGCTATTTTTAAATATCAATTTAAACGATATTTTTAAAATTGAACAAACCACTGTTAAATTCAATTTTAACCCATCTATTATCTTTAGTATTATCAATAAAAAAATTATAAGCCGTTGAAATATTTTTAACAAACTTATAATTCCAGATTTTATATTTTACCCAATATTCAACTACTACTTTAATAATTAATTTATTCAATAGATTGCTATATTTAAATTCTAAATCCTTTTTATTCAATAAAACCAAACCTTTCATATTAAAAATCAATTCATAGTTCAAATCAAATATTTAATCCATTTTAAATATTTCAAATTAACCGTTAAAAAAATTTCGGGTCGTTACATTCCTCCCCCCTAAAAGAATTTCGTCCCCGAAATTACTAACACAAAAGAATGCCCAAATCCACTAACTTTTTAAAAGTTACTTAGTTAGACTTGTTATTCACCATCCTAATCTTTCCCTTTACCCAACAATTGGTTTTTAATTCTAACTTCAAAATCCTTTATTCCAATTCCAATTTGAAATCAATTCCTTGTTAACAAATTTTTCGAAATTTTCAAAAAATTTCTAACTCTCAAAATTTCTGACAAATTTTGGCAGAGTCTCCTTTGTATGGAGGAGCTTTTGCAATTTTACAAGAGAGATAAATATATATACATCAACCCACACGGTCGAAAAAACAAAAACCAAAACAATATTCATATTTCCTAACTTTTATTACGTAGGCGTACCTCTGTTTAGCATTTTTAAGCAAGCGGCTTATTTATTAAACAATTTGCGCGTTCCAAAATCCACCCAAATGGCCCTCGATACCTGTACTTACTCAAATTAAACATATAAGCACTATTTATAAGACATTTATAACATTTCACTTGTATTTAAATAGCTAAAACATGGATTCTATAAACAATGCATGCTATCTACTTTCATAAGCATACATGTAATGTTTCGACACATATTTCAGTTGTTCTCAATCAATTCTCAAACCATTCCATTCAATTTAAGTGATTTTACAACTCTCTTACTTAACTTCAATTCATTTCATATTTTTTAAAGTCCAAACAAACCCATTTTCAATTTAATTGATTTCGCAATCAATCTATTCCTCTTCTATCAAGTTATAGTATCTTATTCATTTCCGTTTTCGTCAAACGGTCCATTTTAAATTTAACTTTTCCAAACTCAATTTATCCCGCGTTTATTTTATTAACAACAGGGCCATTTTTTTATAAGCAATATACACAAATAGGTTTCATTCAAACTATTTTATTAAGCGTGTAAACATTTTCCACATTTATGTAAGCCATGCTTCTCTTAATTTAAGACCTAAGTTAATTTACTTCAATGATTCCAACTTCATTACTCAAGTTCATTTCCACTTTAATTTGATTCTCATCTAATCAAATTCCATGTAATTCAATGAGCCATTCTCATAATCTATTTAAATTTTTTTTATTCAATTCCATTCTCAATTCGTTAAAATAATATCCAAGGCCATATTTAATTCATTCAAACTCGAATTGGACTTATTTGCAACTCAATCATCTCTATTTTAATCCCATTCCATAACATCTTTAATTCATGTTTAATTCACTTACAATTCCAAGAATTTCTATTTATAACTCGGGTTTCATTTTCAAATTCCATTATTAACTAAAACTTCAACTCCTATTTATTCAATTTAGGTTCCATTTCCATATGCATTAAATAATTAATTATCCAATTAGTTCACTTCCCATTTACACTTAAATATTTGATTTTATCTTCAAAAATCACTTTATTACTTTACTTGAATTCTTATTTTATAATTCAAGATTGGATTTTTATTTCATTCATCAAAATATCAAACAATTCTATTTTGGGTTTTCTTTCACTCTTTTAGATTTATAAGTCACACACATATTCGTATTCATCCCTTCATCCATTTACAATCAATCCCACTCACATTCTACTTTTAACTCAGGATTATATATTTTCACTTAACCAAGTATATTTTTATTTCAGTCCTTTTAACCTTTATGGGCTATTTTCAATTCATTTACCCCAATACAATCCTTATTCAACTTACTTTCACTTATAGAAGTAAGGATTTAATTCCAGTTAATATTTCTATAACTCAACTGAATTTTATTTCAATTCAATTTATTTAACTTAACTTCCGTTAAAACGAGCATCATACCATTCTCTTTAATCCACCAATTCACTTGGATTTAATGAAAGAAGAACTTAATTTCATTTAATATCATCCATATCTCAATTCATTTCATTTGAACTTAATTCAAGTTCAAACATTAAACTTAGGTTAATCTCAACCCAATTTAATTTCTATTAAATTTTCCAACTTAATTCATTTACATCCTAAATTTTATTTATTTCACCAATTTATTTATATTATTATTTTTATTTTTCATCATTAGTTAAATTACAAAAATTAAATTTTCAACTTAATCCAAGTAAAATCCCCATTTTTAATCTTCACTTTTAATTTTAACTCCAAAATTCAATCTCATACTTTCCTTGGTTATATAAGCAATTCTAAATCTTTATAATTTTAATTGACTATAATATTATCATTCAAACACTTTAATTATATATAATAGTTTGTATAAACTTTTTATGTCAAAATATATTTTGGGTGAAACTATTTCATTCACCCCATTTCGAAAATAATATTGTGTCGAATTGTTCTATCCAAGTGTTTAGAAACCCCTTCGATATAGTCGTGCAGACTGTGCCAACGAAGGTTCATATGCCACTCAATAAATCAACCGACACGGTATAAAATCATTTTATTCACTAATAAATACACACTCATATCTATTAATACGCTCAAACTCATTCTAGAGTACTACTGACTCTATCTCTAATGAGTAATACCCACCAGAGCTAAGGTTCTCGCTTAACCTTTCAGCTCTAATACCAACTGTAAAGGCCCGCAAATCCGTACCCTTTGAGCTGGCAAAAACTCACAACAATTCAGCCCAAAGTGGAACAAAAGTACGAGTCTTCGGGTTTAAAGAAGAATGAGGTAGAAGAAGAAGAATAAAAACAACAACAGAGTCTCATAATCGCAGCGGAACAAAATATAATATATAATAACAGCTTCTAAATACAAAGAAATCTGTACTGTTATATATATACATGCCATCATCAGAGTACAACAAACATCCATACAGAGACAACTTAATACTTGAACATACATAGCGGAAATAATAGTCAAATACGAAAGTACGCTTTGTCATCCAGCTCATCTCCTGAGCTCCTTGACTTTTAACCTGATCCTATTTAAATCGGTCTGACCCGAGCATCATATAAAACAATACCCAAGTCAATCTGGAAAACCAGCGTGAGAAATCACACTCAATTGGATTATTATATTTTCAAAAATCCTTTGAAAAACAAAAGGATCTCGTAAGACCACGCCATAAATAAACATGTCGGGTTTTTACCTTACGATAGCCAAAACACTTTTTATCAAATCCTTCTGAAATTATAATAGTGTCTATAGAAAGTAAAATAGAATCTAGCTGAAATGCTTGCATCTCACGTTTTAGCAATAGTTGGGCACAATCAAAACCGTACAGGCGCTTATTGGAGATAGGATTCCATACAATGACAGGGCTACTGGGGTACCGCCCGTCATAGTATAGGGCCTAGATCACCGTAACGAGGATCACTCTCGACCTCCGAGAACACAAGATCGGGACTACCCCTTACTGGATAATCCCGAGTAAGATCACCCCGCGGTTGGCGCGACCAACCGCCCACTAAGCCGAAATAAAAGGGACATCAAGACAGGGATACCTCACCCTAATGGGTGCTACCCACTTAGCCTTGCTGCACCTCCCCTGTTTTAGCCATTCCCGATTGATGACGCTTCAGGCTACGATTTCCTTTCAAGAAAGAGTCCCACTTAGAATGCTCAACGTCCCCCTGACGATGTTCTGAAAGCATATGTCCATACAAGTTGCCCTGGGTCTGGAAAAACCGAATCACCGTGTTCATCATCTTCACGGTCTTCATTCGGTATCGTTCAAACCGGATCGAAGTGGTTTCGGATAATTAAATCCGATCCCGGTCTCTTCGAAACGATCAACGCATTGGCCAATATTGATGGTCGATTATTTAACTATCAAATATCATCCACAAGCAACCATCAAGTCTTAAATAATTTTCCTCAAATTATTTATCTCAAAATATCTACTCAAGATATTATCTTCATATTTCAACACCTTGAAATTAGATTCAATTTCCTCTATTTCTCATGGAACCATTTAAGTCTTTGCCGATCACTTATAATATTTTCCCACTTCATTAGTTTCTCAAAACTTGGAAAATATTTCTTTATCTCCTATTTCTTTTCTCAAAAATCATTTACAATTTCATTTGTAAATTTCCTAATCTTATTTCTCATGAATCCTGTAGATCCCAGGATTCCCTAGTTGATTCCCCTTTTTATTTCCAAAGCCATTTAGCTTATTAAAAATTCAGGTTTCACTCCTGCTCTTCTTGTAAATTTTATCTCACCTCGAAATTCACTTATCTTATACTTGGGATTTTACTCAAGTTCTCATAACCCTCTATAAAATCTTCTCTAAAAATCTTATTCAAATTAATTACACTTGCTTTCCTTCTCAAGAGGATTTATAATTGGATTTTCAAAATGTTTAAAAATATATATAAATATATATACAAGTAAAAATAATGGTTTATTTTCAAAATATGGTTTAAGATAAAACTAAATATAAATATTAAAATCATATCTAGTTATTGACAAATTTTACAAAGCTGATTTAGAAAACTAGAATTTATTTTTATAAATACTAAGCATTAAAATAACTGTTCCGGAATATTCTAAATCTAGATAATAGTTCTATACAAATTATATTGTATAGTAATTTTAAAAATAACCCTTTTAAAACAAATTTATGTTTTTTTTCGAAAATCCAATATCCACCGATTTTTACTCTTGATTCCTATCTCAACGGCCATATTCTCATTTTTCACCTTCGGAAAATATTCTACTATTTCCTTTCAAAACAAAATTTCATAACTCTATATAAGTTCTCATCATGACTTATCTCTTTACATATCTACTGATACCTTTCTATCTCATTTATAAATCCTGTTTATAAATTTATAACTCCCTTGAGTTTTCCATTTATTTATAAAAACAATTTTATTCAAAAGTCCTATCTTTATAATTTTATTCCTCAATAAAATCCCGTATTGTTCCTTAATAAAATCCCATTTCATTTCTTAATAAAATTCCTTCTTATTTCTTAATAAAATTTTGCTTTACTTCAATTCCACTCATCGATTCCAATATTTCTTTGAGCCTTTTATATATAATTTAATTTTTCCCAAACTCAACTTTAACCAATTTAAGTATAACCAAAGTAATAAATATACTTTTTATTTTACTTTATTCTCAATAGAAGTAAATCAAAATTCTCAATAAATATTTTCTATTCAAGTTCTATTTTAACTTCCTTCAATTAAATTTTTTATGGTAATTAAAAATTACCAAATTCCAACTTCCATGTTATTTAACACTTAATACTTCAATTCGCATGCAAATCCATATCAATTCATCCATCCTGTCATATGACAATGTGTGTGTATATATATATATATATATATATATATATATATATAATCAATAAATATTCTTGAGGAATCCTGTTGGATCCCTCCACCTGTTTTCCTGCATCCACAGATGTTAGCACAATAAAATACGAATTCCACTTCGAGGTGGAATATCGCGGTATATGGGTTTATATAATATCATCCGCTATTATGCGGCGCATAGGGTCTCATCCGCTACATAATGCGGAAAATCAATCACTCCAATATATATATACTACTATATATATAATATCATCCAGTGGATAAATTATAATAAATCAACTAAGCACATCCAATGAATTAAGTTTAACATTTAATTAACAAGGCATCCATATGAGTGAGAAAATCTCACCTTCGCTTTTAAGTTGCAATCCTCTCCAATCTCGACCTGATTCCCCGACTTTTGACCTTATATAAACAATTATATGATTTTATTAACATTCGAACAAATCGAACATTTAATCACATTTAGTAATTGCTTAACTAATGATTTATTTTAATTACTTCCCTTTTTAAAAATCCTTTAGTAACTAAAAATAATTAAATAAGTAAATTAAACAAATTAATCACCCAAATTAAATTATTTTAAAATAAACTAGTTAAGGTGAAAATATGTATATTTTATTTTTCTTTTGTTATTTACTTATGAAAATATTCTATATAGATTTCATCAAATCCAATTTATATAACATCTTATATCTTCCAACATCTTACACACACACACACACACACATATATATATTTACTGTTTTTAACTATATATATTAAATTAATCAATTAACTTAAGATTTAAAACTGCTTAACAGTTAATTTTTTCTTTCAAAACCAAAACCCTGTAAAAATCTTAATTTTCATATAAAAACAGAGATATACCTCACTGCCCACTGAAACCCTAGCCCACAGCCTCTCACACGTGACTACCTCCTTCACTGTCGACTACCCATCTCGTTCACCGAGCCACTCGATTTTGCCCCTACACAAACCACTCGTCATCGTCGAGCTTGCTTGCTTCCAATCCAGGCTGCTTCAATCCACGTTCCACTAGCACGTCGCCTCCTCCAACGTCGATTGGGCAAAGCATCTCGAGCTCGAGCTCGAGCTCCCCTCTCACGATCAATCTCAGGCATCCCTGCTTGCGATTTGATTCGATCACACGCCCTCACTTCAAATGAAATCGATTTCGTTTCTTCGATTTTTATTTAGAGGCTAAACTGATTCATTCGATTCAGTTTTGAAAAAAAAATGAGAAGGGAAAGGCTCGGTTAAATTGAAGTGTAAGAGAAGGAATTACGTGAGTTCATTTGGGAATAGGAAAAAGGAAACGACGCGATTTCTTCCTTCATCTCATTCGGCCATTAATTGAATTTTACTTCTGATTGAAGAAAGGAATGAGATTGCTCGGTAAGAACTGGTACCTTGCGATTTATAAAGGAGAGGCAGGAAGTAGGTTTGCGATATAAAGTTGAAGAAGGGCGGCTTCGATTTGATTTTAGCTTTTGAGGGAAGACAAAGAGCAAGTGATTAAGCAGAGAGGAGTAGGTCGGTTTGCTCAGGAATAGGATGGCTGAGATGAAAGAAGGGTGGCTGATGGAAGGAAATCTCAACTGCTGGCTAAAATATTTAAAAATATATATATATATATATATATATTAATTAAATTCAAATTCAAACTGTCTTGATAAACATGGGTCAAAATCTCGAAACCCTATCGAGACGTGCCGCTAAGCGTTTATAATGTTATACCCCTATTCCGAATGCAATGGAAAAGGTTTCGAGTCCTAATTCGATCGTATAGAGAAGGTAGGTTTTTGGATCGACTATTAAAATTAATTCAATTAATTATTTTCTAAGCGTTTATATCTCGTACGATCACACGATAACTCCGAAAGCTGCGAAATTTGAAATCCGATAATAATTCAATATTACGGATC
This sequence comes from Allium cepa, assembly GCA_030765085.1. NCBI lineage: Eukaryota > Viridiplantae > Streptophyta > Magnoliopsida > Asparagales > Amaryllidaceae > Allium > Allium cepa. The sequence continues at coordinate 104,547,682 of CM060940.1, forward strand.
CAATGGAACTAGTTTCGTCAGATTCCGAGACTGTGTCTTGGAAGGCTATTTTTAAATATCAATTTAAACGATATTTTTAAAATTGAACAAACTACTATTAAATTCAAATTTAACCCATTTATTATCTTTAGTATTGTCAATAAATTTTTTATAAGCTGTTGAAATATTTTTAACAAACTTATAATTCCAGATTTTATATTTTACCCAATATTCAACTACTACTTTAATAATTAATTTATTCAATAGATTGCTATATTTAAATTCTAAATCCTTTTTATTCAATAAAACCAAACCTTTCATATTAAAAATCAATTCATAGTTCAAATCAAATATTTAAATCCATTTTAAATATTCCAAATTAACCGTTAAAAAAATTCGGGTGGTTACAATTTGACTTGGAAATAAATTAGTAATTGGAAGGCAAATTGAAAACTAATGGAATCGAAAATATAAGTTGAATAAAAATGGATATAACTTCAGTGGTAAAGTGGAAATAACTATAGAAGGGTGTATAAGATATTTGTAATAAACTTAAGAAAAGTAAAAGGTGAAATTCTTAAGTAAAATTTGGTATTGGAAATATAATAAATTAGTTAATGAATGAAGATTTAATAAAGGCGCGCGAAATGATAAGTTTGGATAAGTGAATAGAAATCAAAATAAATGTGAATAAAAAAATTGATATAAATAATAATCAATTGGAAATTAATGTGTAAAGTGTACGAATATTTTGTGTTCGCATAGCGATTTGATCTAGATTCGAGCATAGAATTCCGAGATAGTTATACCGATCCGAGTTGGGATTTTTCCCTCGATTTTTGATGGCGAACCTTGGATATGGATTTTTGATTGATTTTGAAAGTTCCCTATCATAATATATGGCTATGCAAGGAGAATGACGGTTTTTGATCAAGAAACCAGATCTGAGTCCGCACTAGGGAGTCGGGTGGACGATACTAGTTCAGAAGTGAAATGTGTGATCGAGTGAGCGATCGGATTTGATATTGCATACGGATGATTTATGTACATCGTACGAGCTTAAGTAAATAAAATTTTGAAAAAGAAATGAATAAAATAATTTTGGACTCTATGATAGGATATTATTGGTAAGTAGGGTGCAGGTATTTAAAAGCAAAAGAAAATTGGTGTTTTAGATTTCAGAAGATAAATTTGAATTGCCTGCAAAAAGGTATGTTTTTAAAATCATCATATGAAATTTGATGATTTTCTGATCTAACCACTTGGCTTTTGTTTTGCTTTGAAAATTTGGAGCCCGTAGAGGCGTTTTGTAGTTGTTCCGATCTAGCCGCGTAAAGGAGACGCTGGCGAAATTTTCGAAAATTTAAGAAGTTAGAAAATTTTTGAAGAAAATTTTAATAGTTTAAAATTTGGTTTTAAATTATAAAGTGAATGGTTGAGTAAATAATATTGTTTGGAACCAGTAGCTGAGTTTGGAAGGTTAGTAGAAGTGATAGTGTGTCTTTAATAAAAGGATTGTTTTGGGGAGTTATTAAAAAAACTGTTTGGCTTTGAGAAAAAAGTTAACGGGGTGTGGACCATTCTTCTTAACTAGCAATTTCAGAAACAAAATTCTTATAAGGGGGAGGAACGTAATGACTCGAGATTTTGGACATTTGAAGTTGGAATATTTGATTGATTTTAAATATTTAAAAGTTAATTTTTAACTTCGATTTCACATATCAATATTTACTAGATAATTAAATTTACTGAATTTAATAATTGGAAATTGGGTAAAATGTTGCATCTAGAATTCTAAGTATGTCAAAAATAATTTGAAGGCTTATAAAAATTTATATTGAGAATACCGAAGATAGTTGAAGCTTTAAAATTGAATTGGAAGTGATTCGTTCGGTTTTAAAAATATATCGTTTAAATTGATAATTAAAAATAGCCTTCCGAGGAACAATCTCGGATTTAGACAAAACAAGTTCCATTGGATCCACAATAGTGTATTATTATCGGATTTCAAATTTCGTAGCATTTGAAGTTATCGTGTGGTCGTACGGTTTGAAAATGTGCTGAAATCTATATCGAAAATTCAATATAATAATTAGGTCTGAAAAGCTATCTTCTCCTTACAATCGAATTAGGAGTCGAAATCTTTTCCATTGCATTAGGAATAGGGGTATAACATTATAAACACCTAGCGGCAAGCCTCGATAGGAGGTCAAGATTTTGAGTTGCATTTATCGAGACAATTCAGATTTAATTAAATATATATATATATATACACACACACGTTCGGGTCAACCAGGTGAAATACTTTTCACATCAGATCTTTTTGATTTCATCTCAAGGTCACTGTAGCTAGTGTTGCATAGGCTTGCAGGCATGGTAACATCTTACTCTTGTCCCTCATTCCCAACTTGAAGCGCGCAACCATCTCATCCTGTCCTCCCATTCTCCCTTTTTAAAAACACGAGCTGTTTCAAATCAAAATCGAGCAGAAAAGAATGCGCCTCTTCTTCCTTTATAAATCCATGGTTGAAACAATTTCCTTTAAAATTTAATCGCGACTATTTCTTCTGGCTTCCTTCTCTGTTCGAATTCAAGAAAAAAAATTAAAATCGACAGCCCCCCTTTTCTTCTTCCTTCTCTATAGTCGATAACCGATATCAAAGAAAGAAAATAAAATGGTGGAACGAAAGAATTCTCGTATTCGACCGTGACATCGGGTGGCTGAGGGAGTGGTTTTGCAGACCATTGATCGGGGTTCGACCACCATAGGAGTCTGCAACATCAGGTCGAGTGCGCGATGTTGACGAGCGCGATCTCGCGTGGAAGCGAGAAGTCGGAACCTGGGTCGACGAGGTGGAAGGTCGTCAAGCTAGCTAGGGTTGCTTACGATTTCGGGTGAGTTCGACCTTGATGGTGGTGGCAGTGAGGAGGTCAGGCGTAGTCGAGGAAGTGTGGGCAAGGCCGCGACCGCTAGTCGTTCTGAACGATTGGATGGCGTTCGATTGAAGGAACAGCTAGGGTTCGCGAGAGTCTGGGGTGGAGGTTAGTTCTTCTCTGTCAGTGGTGCGGTCAGGGTTTGCAGTTTGGCAGTGAGGTAAGGTAGTTTTGTTTTTTTATTTGATTTAATATATATATATATATATGTATGTATGTATGTAGAAAGAAAGAAAAAAAATAGATATATATACATACTTTAGAGTACTGTTAACTTTAAACAAATATATGGATAAGATTTTGGAAAATACAAATCCCAAATGATTGTAGAGTTTAAATAAAAATTTGATTTTTGAAATCTATATAGACTATTTTTGGTGTATGTAGTTTCAAAGAAAATAAAAATAAATATACATATACGCATTGTAAACCTACCGTCTAATTTTAAAAGTGTGTATTACGGTAATTAACATGTTTTATTAACTCATTCAATTATTTTAGTTACTAAAAGATTTTTAAGGAAAAATTAGTTTGAAAATTAAATTATTAGCTAATTAAATAATTAAATGGAGATTAATTTCCCGATTATTTAACATGATTAATAAACCATATAATGTTTATACTGGGCCAAAAATCGTGAAGAAAACAACCCGGTTTGGATCTGATTGCAAATTAAAAGTCAAAGGTGAGTATATCTCATTCAAATTGGATTACTGGTAAATTTAAATAGTTAAAATTTAAATTATTGATTGGTTACTTGAATTTATACTTTATTATCAGTCTGGATGTGACATTATATATAATAGTGTATACATATTGGAGTGACTGATATTCCCGTATTATATAGCGGATTAGACCTTATGCACCCCGCATAATAGCGGGTGACACTTTATACCGCAATATTCCCCTCAAAGCGAGATTGGTATTTTTATATTGCGCTAACATCTGTGGATGCAAGGAAACCGGTTGGAGAGATCCAACTGGATTTCTCAAAAATGTTGAATTTATTTTCATATTCAGTTATATGAAATGTTGAATAATCTGTGATATATTACGTTGGAAAATTAAATTATTTGCTGTTAATATATTGTTGGATATATTGTAGCATTTTAAAAATATAGATAATTTTAAAAGGAAATAAAAGAAAGAAAAAATTAAAGAAGGAAATTTATAGTAAAGATGGATAAATTTAAAGGAAAGAATTGGGAGAGTAACTAGTTTTATTTTTAAATCCTATTTAATAAATTCGGGAATATGGAAAAGAACAGGGTCTTGAATAAATGTGAAATTAATGGATTTTAAAAGTAAGGACTTAAGCAATATTTATTTTTTAAGTACAAAGAGTTCATTCAAAAATTTTAGTTTTAAATGGATTGGGAAAAATAAAAGGAGAATTTTGAAATAGAGTATGAGATTGATATTTCAGATTTATATAAGGTTTTAAATCATAATAAAGGAGCGAATATGGGATTAATGGACGTTGGAATAAATTTTGGTAAATCAACAAATAAACTTTAAAATGGAATTTAATTCAAGAAATTGATTTGAAAATCGATGAAGTGTTTTGAAAACAATGATTAAAAGGGGAATGAGATTATGGAATTTATAAACTGGGTTTATAAATAAAGTAAATGCTTATTAGCGGATAATTTGGGTTTATTAATTCATGGTGGGAATTTATAAGGGGATGAGCAAATTGTTTTAAACATAAAAGAGCGGTTTTATTTTTAAAAGCGTGGGAAAGAAATTTACGGGATTGCGGCACAACTTAAATTGCGATAAATCGAGAAGGATTTATAAATGATTTGATGGTTTATATTGGAATAGTAAGTGTATTTTTCTGAAAAGCTAAGTATATTTTCAAATAAATATTTTTTAAGCAAATAAGAAGTTTTAGAGAGGTTTCAAAAGAATGTTTTTTTTTTTGAGAAATTTATTATTCAAACTGTTTCAAAATTTTTGAAGCAAATACTAATTAAGTTATTTACATAGTTAGTTATTTTAAAGGTTAAATTAGTATTATGATTTAAAGGATAACTATTAAATATTTATACCTTATATAACAGTTCTATTTTAAAGTATTTTTGGCTAAAGTTTTCTTGGGACATTATTATAGAATTTCATAACTATTATTTTGAATAAAGTGAATTAAGTAGTTTTATTTAAACTTTTTAAGTGTATATTTTTGGAAAAAGTGATTTAATTTATTTAAAATCTAAATTTAATAAGATGTGGTGTATTTCAGTGGAAATAAAATAATTGGTTGAGTGATTGTTTAAAATTGATACTTAAATAACCGACTATCAATATTGGCCAATGCGCTAATCGTTTTTAAGAGACCGAGATCAGATTTAATTATCCGAAAACCACTTCGATCCGGTTTAAACGTAACGAATGCATACCATGAAGATGATGAAGATGGTGATTCGGTTTGTCCAAACCCAGGGCAACTTGTATGGACAAATGCTATCAGACCATCGACATTGGAGGACGGTGAGCATTCTAAGTGAATATGTTCTAAAAGGGTAACGCATAGCCTTAAGCCTCATCAACCAGGAATGGTTAAAATATGGGAGGTGCGGCAAGGAAAAGTGGGTAGAATCCAATTAGGGTAATGTCATCCCTGTCTGGAGTCCCTTTGATCTCGGCTGTATGGGAGGTTGCTGATCCCAACCGTGGGGTGATCTTATTCGGACTATCCAGTAAGGGGTAGCTTTGTTCTTGTGTTGCAGGGGATTGGGAGTGGTCCTCGGTACGCGGATCTAGGACAGGTACTGTGACGGGCGATACCCCAGTAGCCCTACTATTATATGGAATCCATTCTCCAATAAGCTCCCGTACGATTTTGATTGTGCCCAACTATTGCTAGAACGTGAGATGTAAGCATTTCAACTAGATTCTATTATACTATCTATAGACACTATTATAATATCAGACGAATTTGATAAAAATGTTTTGGTTATCGTAAGGTAAAATCCCAACATGTTTATTTGTGGCGTGGTCTTACGAGATAACTTTGATTTCAAAGGATTTTGAAAACTTTAATAATACAATTGAGTATGTTTTCTCACGCTGGTTTTCTAGACTGACTCAACTATTATTTTATTATAATGCTCGGGTTAGACCGAGTATTACAGATGCAGGATAGGATGCTATGGAGTTCAGGAGGCGAGCTGATGACGAGACGTATGTCACGTATCCGACTTATATTCCGCTGTGTATGGTATGCCGTATATTCGTCCTTGTGAGGACAAGTTATTATAACTGTCCAGTATTGTGTTATTGTTTGGTGATATACTCTGATGATGTGATTTATAAAACAGTAATAGTTCTTTTTGTATAAAGATCAGTTGTTATCTATTTTATATTGTTCCGCTGCGATTGTGAGATTCTGATGTTGTTTTCTATTTCTTCTTCTGCATCTTTCTTCTTTAACCCTAATGGTTCATATTTCCGTCCAATTTGAGTTGAACTGATGGAGAATATTATCGTCTCAAAGGGTTACGGTTTTGCGGGTTGTTACAGCACGATAAGGTATGTAATAAGGCACGCAAGGCAATGCCAGAGTAGGATTCTACCGTTTGCACTCCCGAACTGGTGGTAACGCATAGTAGCTACTACCGCCCACCTTGAGACACACTCCTAAATCAAAGGTGCACCCAATCAAATCATAAAGTAATAGAATGTTATTGAAGAAATGTGCGCGATCGGAGGTGCGATCTCACTTGGCCCGGTATAGCCCTTGATTTAGCCACATCAAGCTGACTCGTGGGAGTAAGGGCTATGTTAATACCTCATATAGAATTGTCACAAAACCATCCTACGTCGTTCTGGAATCTCCACCACATAAATAGTTGGTAATGTGGTTTTCGGTATTGACAGAGAGTATGACAATATCCAATCCCGGTCTCTTTAATAACCAAACGCTTATTTCACACCGTGGTCATTTTATATTTCAAATAGTTTATGCTTTATATCAAAATATCGTATTCATTTCGAAATCATATCAATTCGATATCATTATTCACTTCAAATCAAATTCATTTCCAAAATCATAGCACTTTCGAAACCATAACACTTCCAAAATCATAGCACTTTCGAAATCATAACACTTTCGTAATCATAATGATTCCAACCTAAACGGTTTAAATATTGAAAATAGTTTATATGTATATTGAAATAGTTATAAATTAAAATAGTTATATATTAAAAATAGTGTATATATTAAAAACAGTGTGTATATATTAAGATAATTTATATATCAAAAATAGTTTATAATTAGAATTGTTTCTTTCAATTTCACAAATCAATTCAAATTCTTATTAACTATTTTAATTTATATCAATTTCAAATCCAAGTTTGAACTACCAATTTAAACCACTTCCAATTCAATAAGTTTCAAATTTAAATATTCAAACGTTTATAGTTACTCAATTTGATAAATTTCATTTATGTCTCAAATTCGACTTTGATTTTATCTAAATTTGAAATATTCACTTAATCATTGCCAATAACATTTAAATAAAATCTCAATTACAAATTTAAATCAAATTAAACATTCAATTTCAATTTAATTTAAATTTTAAAATATTCATTTAATCACCTTTAATCAAAACCAAGTTATCGAGTTATAAATTTCATATCTTTACAATCTCAAAATCAAAAAGTCTGAATCAATTCTAATTTAAATTCAGTTCTTATCGGACTTAATTGCAAATCAATTTTAGTTTTCCTTCCAACCTTAATTTATCAAAGTTATTACGAAATTTATTTTAAAAATATTGATATAAATTTAAATAAATACATAAACATAATTTACATACATATATTAATTAAATTAAAATCTTATTAAATATTATTATATTATTTTTTATTTTTATTAAATTAAATCTTATTTTTAAATATATTATATTAAATCTTATTTTATATATCTAAAATATATAAAATAACTTATATTAAATCTTAAAATTTATATTTTCAAAACTAACTTATAAGTTTAAAATTTCCATATATAAAATTTTAAAAATCTAAAAATTTTCATATATATGAAAAAAATAAAAATTCATATATTATATTTTAAAATCAATATTTATTAAAACCCATATATTTCCTTTCAAAACTTTGAAAATCATTTTCAAAATAGTCCAATAGTGTTTGCATATCTTTTTCTATCCTATGGTCAAGTGATATGGATATTTGTCATTTCAATCCACAATTTAAACATGTATGGTTATATATCATTTCAACCCGCAATCAAAATCAATGAGAATCGCTTGGGTTTATCCTTTCAACCCATAACGATTTTCCCCTAGTTTATAATATCGTTCGGTTATGTATCATTTTTAACCCATTGGGAATTCTAAATTAACAAGGAACTTGAAGAGTGAGAACAAATATGATAATAATATAACATATCAACAACAGGAATATATCATTAGTAACAAATTAAATATAATATATACAACAAGATATGGTGTCATATACCATAGGTGAATAATTACAGATAATGACATTTCATACTTAACAATTAAAATTTAACACCATATTTAGATTGTCATATCATGTGAATTAAATTTACTAAATCTAAGAATGTTAATCATGAGTTATTTCTCACCTTCCAAGGCTAGAGAAATAGACAAGACCAGGATATGACAATCCATGCACAAATCCTAAAGCATGGCACGATGAACACGAATCAAAATAGATTGATATAAATGGAAACAAAATATATATTATATTTTCTTCAATATTCAATTTAAAATACATATTTAAAATCTTTATATACATGTATTTAAAACCAATAACAAAATAAATCCCTATAAATATATTTTGAAATCAATAATAAAACATATTAACATAAAATCTATATATATTATGTTACAAAATCATTTTAAACACATATAATTTAAGATCAAAACACGTATATATATTACATTTAAAACAATATTTAAAATCAACATTCCTAAAATCAATATTCCTTTAAATATGCACATAGTATATATATATATATGTATATATATATACTGACAGGTGCTTGGAATAAGAAGGAGGCTGCTTTGACGAACTCAGGTGGCCGCAACTGTTGCAAAGGCAATGGAGGAGCAACTATTTGGGTTTCAGGGAGAAAGGCGGTGGCGGGCTTGTGTGCGGGGTCGCTGTCGGTTCAGGTTAGTTGAAAGGCGGAGAAGCGAAAGAGGCTGCATGTGCTGAGATGATGGATGTTTTCAACAACAGCTGCTCGTTTATATTGCATGGTGGGCTAGAGGAGTCTAGGTCGATGGTGGAGATGGCTGGCGAAAGGTAGCTGTGCTCGGATGAACGTGGATGTGGGCACGGAGGCTGGGTCATGGGTTGTTCGGTGATGTTTGTGGTGATCAGGGAATGGTCGGAGGGAAGGGAAAGAGGCTCGGTAGGCCAAGGATTGGAAGGCTGATGGGGTTGGCGGATGGGGATGAGGAGATGGCTAGGTGGAGGGAACAGTGAAGGCTGGCGGTGATCGGTTTCAGGGTGCGGAGGGGTCGCATGGGAAGAGGAGCACGATTTCAAGCATAGGAGGGTTTGGGTGGTGAACCAAGAGGTTGACATGGGGTGACGTTTAGAAGGGACATCATGTGTTCTCAGTGGGGTGGATGATGGCGGAAAGGTGGAGGGTTGGTCGAGCGTGGGCTGAGGCAGATCAGATGGGTGGACTAGCGGAGTTTGGAGATGTGGGTTCGGTTGCAAAATAGGGAAGAGGTGGGTAGATGAAGAATTCAGAAAACAATATAATATGAATGCCTTGATAAATATAATTATTTTATCTTTGTTTCAGAATATAACTTAGGTGAATACATTTTTATGAAAACAAGCAGAGACAAGAGCAGGAAGAGAAGGAATATGAAAGAACCAGAGAATATATTGGAACTAGGGGAATAGAGAAAGTCAATATTAAATTCTAGGAAAGTTAAAAGTTAATGGCTGTTGGGTTTTTAACCGGGACAAACGAATGGACACAAGGCACACAAGAGACTCAAACGGGTACCGACACGGTTAACCATTACGTAGATTTCACTGTGTACGGGATACCGAAATGCACAAACGAATATACTGCAAAGATCAGCACGACGAGACGAACATAACGGTACATAGATACCAGCGATATGATCATCCTATCAAAAGTTAATATTCGGTGCGTAAAATGCTTTAAATTTGCCAAAAATAAGATAAATGGAGCTGTAGTAGTCCAAATTTGGCGAAAAGAATATGACGCTTATTCGGAGAATGCTTTACATTTTTATTATGTGTAAATACTAGATTTCAAAAATATTTTATTTTCACCAATGAACTGATTTTAAATTGAAATTAAAAATCATACAGCAGAACTAACTTTCAAATTTTCTAATGAAAATCCTCCATTTGCTATGCTTAAATAGATGTATTCCAAATATCAAATTTCCACAGCTAAATTTTATTATTTAAATTTCATGAAAAATTCAGTTAATTGCATTATTAAAAATCATTAAAATTCTTGGATCGTTACAGATAACATGTGGTGATGGTTGAAATGAGGCTTCAATTTGCTAATGGATCTATAATAGATGCAATTGCAGTTGGAAACTGCAACTTGAATTTGCCAAATGGATTCGATTTAATTTTGAATAACTGTTATTATGTTAAGAATTTATTTTTGAAATAATATCGATGTCTAGATTATCTGAGATAAGTTATAATTTTCATTGTAATAACGTTATTAGGAGCATTTTGTTTGAGGGAAATAAAATCTACAATGGTGTTTTAGATAATGGCTTTTATGTACTTAATTTTAATAATATCCATGATGTTAATAACTATAACGAATCGCCTTTCTTATTATGAAAGATGATCCATTAAGAGTAAAACAAAAAGAAGATAAGAAGAAACTACACAACTACAAAATCTCATAATGCAACAAAAAAAAAAATATTACTCAACATAATATAATACAAATTCATTTCAAAATGTTACATTAAAGTCATACTAATACAAATTCTAGCCTAGAACAGCTATTGTAATGAACCAGATTTTTGACCCTCAAAAATCGATACTAATATATCCACTGTATTATATGCTGAACATTCAAGTGCTAAATATATGGATGTGTTAGGGCGAAAGAAGAAGGTAGAAGATAGAAGAAAATTAAACAATATAGAATCTCACAACGAAATGAATAATATATAATACAACAATGATCATTACTAAGAGGAAACATCTTTATTCATATATACAACATCAGAGTACATTAGACTTATCGTAAATTTGGACAGTTATAGTAACCTGTCCTTACATCGACAAACATACAGACTCTATAACATAATGGAAGAAAAATATACATGAATATGTCCTGACCATCCAACTCCTCTGTAACTCCAAAGCATCTAGCTAACCTGAGAAAAACAAGCTCGGTCAGACCGAGCATTACATGGAATAATATCCGGGTCAGTCTGGTAAACTAACGTGAGTAAAACTCGATAACAAGTAACAACCAAACTGATTTCTGTGACGACCCATTTTTCCACACCCTTTGAATCGATAATAAACCACGCATGTCCAACTCAAATTGCACGAAAAGACGGAACATGAAGGGTAATAAAGAAAAATAGATGAAATAGAATTTCACTCGAATGGAATATTATATAATATTGAAAAAATATCTTCACAGCGGAAAACTTTTAAATAGATATATCAGAGTCTAACCTAAATTCAGCTTGGACACTTATAAACATCTGTCCTTACAATTGCTAATAATCATCAAACTAAAAAAACAAAGCACATCGAATAATAGAATATGTCCATACGTAGATGAATATCTCCATTTCTCCTCTGAAAATACCAAACATGTTCGACTAAACTTGAAACAACTCGGATCTAACCCGATTATTGAAATACCCAGATCAGGCTTGATAAACCAGCGTAAGAAAACCTCAATAATAAATGACGGTGTCATATATCAGCCTTTAAATAAAATCCTTCGAAAAGAAAGATTATCTCATAAGATTACGCCCACACGTAAACACGGATGATTTTTTTACCTTATATTAACTTAAAACACTTTTATATCAAAACATTTGATATTATTTTTAATGACATTCCCTTTGAAAACATATGCAAATAAACTTATTAATCTTATCCGAAATGGTTACCCATATAGCATTTCGAGGCTATTCATTACGCCAATACAAACAAAACCGCAGGTTCTTATTGGAGAATGGATTACCATACGAATGACCAGGTGAAGGGACTACTTTCCGATGGGTACACCTCTAGATGGATGTCCCGAGGCACAGAACATCTTCCCTCTACCAACACAAGACCGACCTGCCTCTATAACTAGATAGTACTGATCATGTCATCCCCGGCCATTATCGACCTTTAAACCACGCTCCCGAGCATACAAACCACATTAATTTACATTATGAATGTCATAACGGGAAGAATTATATCTAGAAGGGGATGATCATACTCTAATTGGGAATGACCCATTTAGCCTTGTTGCATCTAACTCTGTTTCAGTCATTTTCGGTTGATGAGGCTTGAGGCAAGGATTACCTTTTCACATAGCATATATCACATCACTTTGAATACCACATGGCCATTTCCATTGACTACTAATTGCCTTTCACAAAAATACAACCCTTGAGATCGTATGTCTCAAGGAGGGTGTTAAGCTAAGAGAAGTTGCCTTCACCATCACCAATGGTGTACATTTGTAAAAACCAATGTACGCAATCTTTAGAAATGCAATGTCAGACAAATGTCCATACAAGTTGTTCAGGAATAGGACAAACGGAAGGCACACTCCTACTACCACTAGTAGCGAGTAGTCCTTGCAATCCGAAAAATCTCCACAACGAGGCGACCACTGTTATAAATAACTGTATAATGGGAGTTACCCAGTGCACGTCAACAAGCAGTCCTCATGCTACGAAGATCCACGGTCTTCAATAATCATCGCCTTCAACATTTCTCCACATTCGAACGTATACATTGGTTCAAAGTGGTTTTCGGATAGGAAACACCCAAATCGGACCCCGGTTCCTTCAGAATCCAATTATCGATAAAAAAAGTGAATATGACTATACAGGATTCACTAAGTCTCTTTTCACTCTAATTCTTCTCGGATGATTTCGAAATCTCTTTGTTTAGACTTAGAATAATTCTAAGTAATCCATTCTTACACTTAACTCTCGATCCAAATTCCTTAACTTTTAGGCAGGTCAAAAACAATGTTATTTAAGGCATCATTTACTGTAAACCCTTAATCAATATTAGCACACATTTTTGAGTAAATAGGATCATAGAAATCATTCTAATTTACTCAACGTCAATTTTCGTATTCAACAAGTATTATGGACAGAATAACGATGAAATCACCTTTTAAATTCCATGAATTGGATGAGTTCCCACTTCGGATTTTAATATCAAGTATAAGAAGATTATCTCTATGCATTCCAAGTTGTAGTTTGTTCATTTTGGAGATTGTTTAAATTTTGGATAATACTAATCTTCTTTTATGTTGGCAAAGTTAATATAATCTTTTTATCTTAGAGCATCTGGGCTTTCCTTTCGATCTGTTCCACCCCTCACCTAAGAAAAGAAAACAAAGGCTATGTAAGTTTAAGGCACTGGTTGGTCCATCCCCAACTTTAGTTAAACACCTTGTTTTATATTCCTATATCTCATCGGGACAAATATACTAATTGTTTCCACACATTCAGTTATCAAATTTATTTTGGAATTGATTATAATAGTTCCATATTATCTTTCAAATGCTTAATTTTCCTTTTAAAAACATTCACAATTGATTCTGGAAAAAATCGTTACATTTAAACTCATATTCAAAATGTTACATAATTTGCAGCTTAAAAGTGCTATGGAAAGTGCTACATAAGCTTATTTGATTTAAAAAACTTTTAAACATTTGAAAGTTTATATTTTCCAATCCAAATCTCTTTTATACCATTTAAATCAATTTATTCCATATTTTTCCATAATTAAAAATGTTCATTTAAATAGATTTCATGTTATGATCACTTAATTACACTAGCGCGTTTTTTTAGAAAATTGATTTGGACTTAATTCAAAATCTAATCAACGAAATTTTGATTTTATTTCTTTCTTTAGAAGATATGGATATAATAATCCGAAATTTTCTTATCTCGAAGAATTCCGAGCTATATTCCACTCTATACACTCATTTGAACTTTTCAGTGCGAAATCGCGAACTACCATTGCACGACGCACCTAGTTTTAACTTATTTTTCAATATTTGAAATAATCTATTCAAATTGGAATATACTTATAAAATCGTTAAAAATCATTTTTAAATCAATATTTTCACTTTTTAAAGTATTTAAAATGCATTTTCAATATTCCCATATTATAATATTATTTTATTCATATTTATTTTAATATTAAATTTTAAATTTCAATTCAATTCTAACTTCAGATTAAACTCAACTAAAACTTAGATTTCAAATCTAATTTCAATTTAAACTTTAATTCAACCTTAATTTTACTTTCTATTTTCAAAATCGATTCGATTTCGATTTCACTTTTCATCTTAATTTCAATTTCACTTTAACTATCCTTTTTTATCTCATTTCACTTCAAATTTCAAATTCTCTTTTATTTTTACTTTAATTGCAATTCTAATTGAAAAGATACTTGTTTTTTCAAAGTATCTCGTATCACCAAAATTGGGTCTTTTTTAACAAAGGGATCGCTTAATCAAAAATGAGAGTAATTTGATGTCTATATTAACATCACAACCATAGAAACAATAATATGACATTAACATATTCAATACGGGTATACCATGATAAATATCATAACATTACAATGGACCATCCAACATAATCAATCAAACATCCATATCATCAAATGGTGATTATCTGACATAACAATTAAACTCGATAATCAATGTAATTCAAAAAGCAATGAGAATTTCTCACCTTTAACCAAATTGATTAACTTCCTACCAACATTCAAATCACAACAACAATTCTTCTAAATCATTACTAAACTTAACCAAAACTTGCCCAATTCAAGTCCTTCTTACCCTTACTTTCGGTCATTACTTCTACCTTTGCTTTGAACTCAGCCATGCCTCCCCACCTCCATATTTCTCACGGCCAAGCACCATCAAAGAAGGGAAGAGGAAGAAGAAGATTAAGAAGAGGTTAAAGAGTAATAAGTGGATTAGTGCTTAAGCACTCCACTATTTTTAACCCTCCTAGATCTCTTAAAGAGAGAAGCCATTAAAATATCTTAAAGAAAGAAGAAGAATGAGAAGTGTGAAAAATGAGAAGAATGGATAGGTATTTATAGGAAAAGTAAGGAGTGGTGAATTACAAAACTAACCCTTTATAAAATTACCAAAATATCCTTACTTTGTCTAACTTTTGCAATACTTACCATCACCTTATCACATCATCATTTTATGTCTTAACCACTTAATATTTAAGTAAAGAAAAGTAAAGATTTGGTTGGATTTGATGTGACATGTTTTGTCCTTTTGTGTTTACTTTTGCTAATTGTTTCTAAACTTGTTTAGTAAAAGTAAACTTGATTAGCGAATTAAATAATACTTATACTATTTGAATATATGTTCATATATAAGAAAATAAAGGTGCAATAATGTTGTGACAATTTTTAATTGACAAACATTGATTTTCGATTAAATATTTTATGGTCACATTTTGATGTTTTAGCTAAACTATTCATTTATGTAAACCAAATTTAAAATGAACTTTTTTCTTCTTTTAAATAAATTAAAGCATATCTCTTTATATTTTAAAATCATATTTAAATAATATCAAAATCTCTGTTTTTACAGTGTATGTAAAACCAACAAAATGCGATGAAATTTGGTTATTTTTATAAAACGATTATTAATATATTTTTCAATATATTAATATAATTTTATTATCTTTATTAAATGTTTTAAATAAGATTTATCTTTTAAAATAAATATTTGAACCTATTTATTTAAGCGTTTATTTATTTTTAACAAAACTTAATTTTGTTGATTTGTGATAAAATCCAAATTTATGCTTTTTAATTATTAACTGTAAGAATAAATAATTTTTCTATTATTTTCTATTATATATAATATTTAACATATTTATTTAAGTTTTAAACCCTTTTTAACTTTAAAATAAACAAAATCTCTCATTTTTGAAGTAGCGAAATTATGGGTCATTACATTCTTCCCTACTTAAAAGCATTTCGTTCTCGAAATGAAAGTTAGATAAAAGAATCTATCTCATACTTGTTTCCTCATATATTTTGAATTATTTATACTGATAATAGAAAAGAAGAAGGTCGTATCATAACAACACTGAAACAAATGATGTCAAACATACATATAGAGATTCTCCACACTAACCTAAGTACTTATCACGTACTTAAGGTTATATATAGATACATCAAGTCTACTTCTATCCTACCCATCCTAGTATATATTACACACTTGAGATAATACATACAACAACCAAACTGATACTATATCAACATAAATGAATACATCCACATAGCCCATCCTCTGACTGAGCATGTACTATACCTGAGGTCTATATATATAGACACACACACACACACCAAAACGTCAGTCTAACCTTATATCTTAGTGTCTACTATTTGGGATAACTATCCAACCGCTATGTTGACAGACCCAAAACATCATACATATGTGATATTTGATTCAATCTATTATTCGAATCCACAACTTTACTTTCGAGTTAGTATCGATCCGCCGATTTTGTAATGCGGACTTTGATCAGACTTCCTGATCACAAACTTTTACTTACTTGCATAACTCTTAACTATGATAGAAAACTTGAGCACCTAATCACAAACTTTTATCAATTTTTGCCGTCAAGAATTGAGTGGTAAATCATTTCTCAGATTGATGTAAATACCTCAAAGTTCTGTGCTCAAATCTTGGACAAAAAATATGTACGTATTCACATTCATTTTTACCTAATTTTTTTTTTCAAAATTCCTATTAATCCAAGTTTATTTCACAACCATTCACTTTCTACCAAATCCATTATTACTTAAGCTTACAAATATGACTTAACTTGTATAATATACCTTGACTTCCTAAGAGTATATATACATATCTGTGATAGCCCTGAATTTCTGGACATCTATTAATTGGTAATTAACAAGATTAAATTTATTAAAAAGAAAAATACTGATTTTTATGATAAACAGATAAAATGCTGGTAATAAGAGATATCTGGTTGGATTTGGAAAGAAAAAAATATATTTACTAGATTTAAAAGTTGTATTCTGAATAAAATAATATATAAATAACTAACATTGTAAGTATAATATGATATTTGAACAGGGAATAATAAAATTTTTAAAAATATACATATCTTTGAGAAATTAATAAGAAAACATATATTTGCTTAAAATTCATTTGTAAATATATATATATGGGATTTAATAAAAGATTTAACATACTTTTCTTTCTAATATTTGAGATAAAACATAGTTTGTATATATGCACATTTGTAAACATAATACATATTAATAAAACTTAAGACAAACTATATATTAATACATAAATATATTAACATAAGAAACATATTAATAAAAATTAAGGCAAACTATAAACTAATACTAAAATTTGAACACTTGTAGACTTAAGAATGCTTATTAATAACATTTGTAAGTCAAGAAATGTATATAAGCTAACAAGTGTCAACCTCCATTATTTTTATTAATATTAAATTATAAAATAAACATTTGAGAAACCAGCTTGCAGATTTTCTCCTCTTTATTTTCAAAAACTTAAAACCCAAAGCAGCTGAGAAAAAAAATTAAATCCAAATGTTATCTAAATTTTGCAATACAAACCTGAAGCTAAGCAAGGTCAGTAAAGAAAATCAACTTAACTTCAGATTCAAAATACAAGTTGTTGTTTCAAGTTCAATTCAAACAAGGTTTTAAATCAGATGAATTCAAATTCAAAACAGCAATAGATTAGAGCAAAGCAAGAACTTCCAGGTTTCTAAAAGAAAAAAAAGAGATTCCAGGCATCATCACCTTAAGTTTTCAAATGTGGATCCAGGACCTCTGTTTGCATACAGGTGAGTAAACAATGTATTTGAAAAAGGTTCAAGTCTGTTCTTATCTTGGATGCAATGATAAAACGGTGTAGTATTATGGTAAATATGGTTTGAATGAATATAATTATATGAGTATAAAAAGAGCTATGCATGTCTGTATGTAATCTACTCTGTTTGAGTTACATCACTAATCAACTAAAAAAAATCATACAATCACAAGAAAACAATATTAGACCATGATCGTTAAAAAGAAAATACTGGAACTAATGTAATTTCATTTCCAAAAATGGTTTCAAGTAAAAACTTAACTCAATTCAAACTGCAGTTTACAAAATCAGATTCAAAGGCAGTTTCCAATTACAAGTTTTCAAAAAAATAGGAATTTTTCTCTGCTCAAAATTTGCAGGTGAACAAACTCCGAAAATCTGGTATACCTTGAAATTACATGTGATGATTAATGATATATGTTATGATTTATGCAGTGCATGATGTTTAAAATGATTCTGTATATATGTATGTGTGTTAAACTTTGTGAATATGTCTGGATCAGACATAATAAGCCTCTGTCTGAATTTCAGGTTTTAAACCCCGGTTACAAAAATTGAAATCATTCACCTAAAGGGTTTCTAGGCTTCGATCTCTAAGTAGTGGAGTTTGTATGAGTATAACATCATAAAAAATAACTAAATAGATTCAAGAAATTTTTTATAGACATTTCTGAAGCAAAATACTTCAGGGAAGGACAAATTAATGTCAGAAATTGATTATCAGATTATCAGATTTTGATTCTATAATTGGATTTGACTTCGAAATCTAAGATTTTTAAAAGTAAAACCATGATTTTAAAACTTGAAATTTGTGAGATATTGCGAGTTGTTTAATTTTGGGTTAACTGTCTATCGCCGTTGATCGGCATGATGAAATTGGACAAGACTTGACCTGGAGATGACTCGTGTGTCATAGATTTTGGGAAAAATAGTGTTGGATTTTATTTTAGGTTGTGGTGACCGGAATGGGATGATATAGGGTTTTACTGCTTGTTTGGGATGGTCGTATATTCGAAACCATGGTGATGTCTAGATGGATTCTGAGGTGATCGGAGGTGGGGGAAAAGAAATAGGAGAACAAGGTGAAGGGTGGGACAAAGTGATGGGTTCTCCGGTGGACGACAGTGGCGGCGCGAAGAAGATGGTCAAGCAAGATGGGTAATAGGTCGGGCTGGGTGACTCAATTTTTGATCTCCGGCCTAATCAACGGTGATGGGTGGTCAGTATGATCAGGGAAGGCTAGGGCGACTCGCGTAGGGTTTCAGAGTTGATCAACGTTGGTTTGATCGTCGTGCACGGTGCACGAGTGTACGGTATAGCTGGGTATAGTTGAGGAGTTGAGAAGATGGACTTGTGATAAGCTCGAAGATGAATTCGAGGGTTTCGGTTTGTTACTCGAGTTAGTATTCGTGTCGTTTTCAAGCTTGGATAAAACTGTAATTTAAATTTTAGGTGCATCAGAGTTATATAGGAAGAAGAAAAAGGCAGGTTTTGAGGTAAAAGCAAAGCTTAAGTGACAGATGATTTCAAAGTTTAAAGTAAAAGTAAACTTTTAAACAAAGATTTAAGCGTTGTTTCAATAATAGTTTTGATTTATATGTAAAAAAATAAAAAAATAAAAATTAATAGAATGTTTTAAATTTAATTCGTTTTGATTTAAAGATTCTATATCAGGTTAATTATTTGAGTTGAAGCCTTAGTCTTTCCAAATAAATTAATAATGAAATTTAACGAGTGCTTAATTAATGTATTAAGCATTAATCAATGATTTCTCAAATAATTAACTGTAAGCATTAAACAAATAATTTAGGGTTATAAGTTAATTAATTATATATTAATTAATTAATAATTAGAGGTTGATTAATTGAGGGTAATTAACCAATGAAATTACTTAATGGAAGTAATTAAGGATAATTACTTGAGGGAAGTAATTAAGTGGTGATTACTCGGTGTAAATAAAAGGATTTATTAATTAAATTAATTAAGGGGTTGATTTAATTAATATAAGTAATTAAAGATAGTTAATTATTAACGTAGTAAATCAAGGGTAATTAATGAATGTAATTAAGTTAAAAAGTTATTTGTTAAATATAATTGGTAGAATTATTAATTAATAAAGGTAATTAAAGGTTAATTATTGTGAATGGTTAGGAATAATTAATTTGTGTAACTAGTTAGGGGATAACTACTTAATGTAATTGGAGATTATTAATTTAGGGTGATTAATTAAGATGATGATTTGGTTTGTTATTAATTATTGTTAAGTAAATAAGCTTAAAAGTGATTAAAGAAATTGGTTTGATTAGGAATGGATGACAAATTAATCTTGCTTATGAATAATTGAATGATATTATATGCCTTAGATTGGTTGATACCTCCGATGTGTGATGTGGAATGCTATGTGATATGATAAGTTTTGTATAAATTGTATGAGTATGGATATCTATCAACGAAAAATTATTGTGTAAAGATGACACTGTATTTAAGTTTAAATTATATCTCATTTGAATAACCTGGGTTAATATGATGTGAGATTCGAAGAGACCGGAGTCGGGTATTAGTTAATACCCAAACCACTTCGATTCCTTATAAATTGATATGTGAAACCATTAGGCTGGTTTGAGATGATATAAGTGAATTGGACCTGTTAAATTAAGTTTTTGACACTTAGAAATTGATGTGTGAAATTTTTGATATCTATAACAACTTGGGAAGTTGTAAATTGATATAAGTTACCCGGGTTTATATAAGTTATATGCTTTTGTCATTCGTGTTAGTTGGGTTTACTCACACTGGTTTTCAGCCTGACCCGGGTGTTACTTTGATGTAATGCTCGGGTCAGACCGAGTATTACAGATTTCCAGATAAGGACGTTCTGGAGCTCGGGAGACGAGCTGGATAGTAGGAACGTATGGAGCGTACCCGCTGTATATATTATAGTAGTATATCTGGACATGTTGTTTTAAACTGTCCAATGTTGTGTAAATGTTGTAACTCAGATGTCTAAATGTATTTGTGAATTGATACAGTTCTTCTTTGTAAAACTATTATTTATGTGATATTATATTTTATCCGCTGCAATTGTGAGATTCTAAGTTTGAGTTTTCTGTTTCTTCTTCTTTCTCTTTCTTCTTTCACTAACTATCTGGAAATTTCGGGATCGAAATTTCTGGGTCGTTACATTTGGTATCAGAGCAGGTTAAGCGAGAACCTTGGCTCTGGTGGGGGAATACTCATTAAGGATAGGGTCAACGGTACCCTAGAATGAGTTAAGTGTATGTATGAGAGAGCGTAGTTGTTATTTTCTTATATAAAGATTTTAAAAGATTTTATATAAGAATATATTTTGATACATAAAGCGATATTTCTTTCTAATAAATATTAAGGGAATTGGTTGTTAAAATTTTTGGAATTAAATTGAGAAGAAAATAGAATACAACCAAACTGAAATTGAAATTGAATAAAGATAAGGTTGAAATAAATTCAAACTGAAATTTAATTCGTGAATTTGGAAAAGAATTTCAGAATAAGATGATAATGAAATGTTTTAAGAAAGTAAATCATTTAGATAAGTATGGGATATAAATTGAAATTGAAGTTGATCTAAATTGTGAAGTTTGAATCTTAAGATTTAAAATCATTTGAAATTTGTTTTCAAATTATTAAAAGAAATAATAGATAATATTATTTAATGCATTTGAATGAAATGGTCCTATTTCAAACAAGAGTTGTTTGAAAATTTAAAGAAATTTGTTTTGAATTAAAACCAAAGGTAGTTTAAAATTTTAAAGTATAACTTGGTATGTAAAAGAAATTAATATGTATATATGTGGATATACATAATATCAAAGGTGGTTTGAAATAAACTCTAAATGGTGAGTTTTGAATTTGGAATAAGATGTGATACCCGATGTGCTAAGTTTTTGAACTTATAAATGGAAAGATTATTAATGTGAAGTTTAGAATTTGAAATGTAAATTCAAATTGGGTAAGATTGACTGGATTAAGTGAATTGAGTTTAATTGGGGAAAAGGTTAAATAAGTTGGAATGAACAACCTGATTTGGAAATTTCAAGATGAAATTGGAATTTAACTTGGGAAGTTAAATGGTAAATCTGAATTGGGAATTTGTGTGATCTCAAAATGGGTTTGAGATCTAGAAATTGGAAATTGATGAATGTTATTAAAAATCTTTAAATTGTGAATTGGATTTGTTTAAATGAATAAGAAGTGAAGTGTGGTAATATATCCATTATATAGATAAATAATATTTAACTTAAATTTAAAATTTAGATATGGAACTCCTTTGAACTTAAGATTTGAATGTTAAGAAATAAATTTGTAAATTAAAATTGTTTGAAGCTCTTACTTGAACCTTGTAATGAGTTAAGTAAAGATAATTTAAAAATGGAATTTTGAAATTTGGACTCAGAATTGAATTGTTTAAGAACTTTAAAGGAAAATTGATTTAAAGAAATTAAATCAACATTTGAAGTATTAACTCGAATTTATATAATTCGAGATGGTTTAAATGTGAAATTTGAATTAGTTCAAATTGAATTTGATTTGAATTAATTGAAATTGTGATTAAAGATGTATGAATATAAGATTCAAATGGAAAATTTGAATTGGATTGATTTGAATAATTTGGAATAGTAATTAAAGTTGAATAGTTTTAAATTCAAAGGAATTTGAATTGAATTTGGGAGGAAATCAAGGATAATTCAACTTGATTTGGAAATGGAGTTTGAAATTGGGATTAATTCAAACTGGAGTTGAAATGAATTGAAATTGGAACTAGTTCAATTGAAATTTATTTGAATTAGTAGAATTTGATATCAAGGTTGAATGAAGTTAAAATTGGAAAGAAACTGAGGTTAATTCAACTTGAATTGGGGTTGAATCAATTTCAATAGAAATTGAAGTTATTTAAATTAGAATTGGGTCAATTTAAATGGAAGTGGAAATTTAAATTTAATTGATGAAAATGGAGATTGGGAAGTGAGCAGTTTTTACTCTGGACTATTTTTAATATAAACTGTTTTAGTATAAACCTATTTTTCCAAGCTATTCATTATATATACAACCTTTCTTTTAAAAGCCAAACTATCTTATATTTGTTTACAATTATTTTTGAAACTTTTTAACAATTTTCCAACTATTTTATAAACTAATTACTATATTTCAACTATTTTACAAAACAAATAACTATCTTACTATTATTTTGAAATTATCTAAAATTTCTATAATTATTTTAACTATTTTCTACCTATTTTACACAAATTTTACAAACTAGTAATTATTTTCCAACTACTTATCTATTTTTAAATTTTTCAAGCTATTTTCTAAATAAACTTATCGGAGTTCAAAATGTTATTGGTTAAACACCCAATCGAGATAAGAATAGAGATGATAATCCAAATGGGATTGAAGCAGTTATGAATAAGTGAATGAAAATTAAAGTGAATGTGAATAGAAAGAGAATTGATTTGGCTAATGACCAATAAAGATAAATTCGTTGGGAGTACATATGTTATTCTATTCGCATAGTGATTTGATCCAGATTCGAACACAGAATTTTGAGACAGTATGTCGATCCGAGTTGAGATTTTTCACTCGATTTTCGACGGCGAACCTGGATATGGGTTGTTGATTGGTTTTGGGTATTCTATATCATAGTTATGACTATGCAAGGAGAATGACAGTTTCTGATCAAGAAACCAGATCTGTGTCCGCACTACGAAATCGGGTGGACGATACTAGTTCGGAAGTGAAATTGTGTGATCGAGTGAGCGATCAGATTGGTATAGCGTACGAATGATATGTGTACATCGTACGGATTTGAATGAAAATGATATTGAAAGGAGTAATCAAATTTGAACATTTGATTTTGAGTAAACAAAGTTAAATATCTTTGTTTTATAAAATGAAACTCCCCTTGTTGAATCTTTTGCCAGAAGAAAAGGATTTTGAAGGTGTTTTGAAGTATAAAAAGAGTTTTATACAAGTTTGAAATGATCCAAAGTTTTAAAAATTATATATATCTGTATATATAAGGGATCTTATGAGGATTTTAGAAAAGGTTTTAGGAACCTTTGGATTTGGAAAGGCTTTTTGATTTTGGATAAAATCAATATTGAATTTGGAAAGCCTAGTTTGAGAATTATCGATTTTGGGATAATCGATTTTGTGTAAAGGAGCTTTGTATGAGATCATACTAGGTGTATGATTTGAAGATACTATATGTGTACAGTATAAAATGTTTTGATGATGGCTCTGGGGAAAAAGGCGCTCCCTTGAAATGAACTTCTCAGGAGTACCACCGGGTGGTGCTGCCTTGAGCCCCAGGGGGGGTTCTAAAGTCGATCCTGTGAGGAGTCCAGACAAAACTAGTTCTTGGGGATTATGGGTAGAGTATACCATAGCGAAAGTCATGTGTGTCGTTGAGAGTCAACGGTCTGCGTTTGTTTTTATATCGGTAGACTGCGACCTATGGTATAACATAGTGAAAGTCGTGTGTGCCACTGAGAGCCAACAGTCTGCGTTTGATTTTATATCGGTTGACTGCGACCTATGGTATAACATAGCGAAAGTCGTGTGTACCGCTGAGAGCCAACAGTCTGCGTTTGATTTTATATCGGTAGACTGCAACCTATGTAGGAGTGGAGAAGTTTCATTTCGATAGCGAAAATCAGAGGCCGTTGAGAGCCTGCAGTTACATGGACTTGTGCTGCGATGGCAACGTAACCCTGGAATGTAACCGCGATCTGTCGTGTGGGATCCATGGCATAATCGAAAGGCCACGGAGAGCTTGCAGTTACATGGACTTTTGCTGTGACGGCAATGTAACCCTGGAATGTAACTGCGAACATGGACGGGGGTGATGATTTCCAGAGCATTCTCAT
The DNA here is from genome assembly GCA_030765085.1 of Allium cepa. Classification (NCBI taxonomy): domain Eukaryota; kingdom Viridiplantae; phylum Streptophyta; class Magnoliopsida; order Asparagales; family Amaryllidaceae; genus Allium; species Allium cepa. The sequence goes on from CM060940.1 coordinate 104,572,645, forward strand.
CAAAGATATTTCCTCTATTTTCAAAACTGTTTTCTATATTTTCAATAAAATTATTTTCAAGTATTTTCACTGGGTGTTGAAATCGAGTCTGCTAAGTACTTATAGATTTTCAGTCGTACGCCTGATCAACGTATGACCGAATTTCTGCGAGAACAAGGATGGATTGGTTGAAACATCGAGTTATAAAATTATATTTTCTATAAAAACTATTTTGAAAATATTATATAAATTTTTAACTATTTTAAAATGATCAAGGAATATTTTAATTGGTTTTAAAATATTTAATAAATTCTGGTTTCGTTCTTTTCGAGGACGAAAAGATTCAAAGGGGGGAGGAATGTGATAGCCCTGAATTTCTAGACATCTATTAATTGGTAATTAACAAGATTAAATTATTAAAAAGAAAAATACTGATTTGTATGATAAACAAATAAAATGCTGGTAATAAGAGATATCTGGTTGGATTTGAAAAGAAAAAAATAAATTAACTAGATTTAAAAGTTGTATTCTGAATAAAATAATATATAAATAACTAACATTGTAAGTATAATATGATATTCGAACAGGGAATAATAAAAGTTTTAAAAATATACACATCTTTGAGAAAGTAATAAGAAAACATATATTTGCTTAAAATTGATTTGTAAATATATATGTGGGATTTAACAAAAGATTTAAAATACTTTTCTTTCTAATATTTGAGATAAAACATAGTTCGTATATATGCACATTTGTAAACATAATACATATTAATAAAACTTAAGACAAACTATATATTAATACATAAATATATTAACATAAGAAACATATTAATAAAAGTTAAGACAAACTATATATTAATACTAAAATTTGAACACTTGTAGACATAAGAGTGCTTATTAATAACATTTGTAAGTCAAGAAATGTATATAAGCTAACAAGTGTCAACCTCCATTATTTTTATTAATATTAAATTATAAAATAAACATTTGAGAAACCAGCTTACAGATTTTCTCCTCCTTATTTTCAAAAACTGAAAACCCAAAGCAGCTGAGAAAAAAAAAATCCAAATGTTATCTAAATTTTGCAATACAAACCTGAAGCTAAGCAAGGTCAATAAAGCAAATCAACTTAACTTCAGATTCAAAATACAAGCTGCTGTTTCAAGTTCAATTCAAACAAGGTTTTAAATCAGATGAATTCAAATTCAAAACAGCAATAGATCAGAGCAAAGCAAGGACTTCCAGGTTTCTAGAAGAGAAAAAAAGAGAAAGAGATTCCAGGCATCATCACCTTAAGTCTTCAAATGTGGATCCAGGACCTTTGTTTGCATACAAGTGAGTAAACAATGTATTTGAAAAAGGTTCAAGTCTGTTCTTATCTTGGATGCAATGATAAATAGGTGTAGTATTATGGTAAATATGGTTTGAATGAATATAATTATATGAGTATAAAAAGAGCTATGCATGTCTGTATGTAATCTACTCTGTTTGAGTTACATCACTGATCAACTAAAAAAAATCATACTATCACAAGAAAACAATATTAGACCATGATCGCTAAAATGAAAATGTTGGAACTAATGTAATTTCATTTCCAAAAATGGTTTCAAGTAAAAACTTAACTCAATTCAAACTGCAGTTTACAAAATCATATTCAAAGGAAGTTTCCAATTACAAGTTTTAAAAAAATAGGAATTTTTCTTTGCTCAAAATTTGCAGGTGAACAAACTCCGAAAATCTGGTATACCTTGAAATTGCATGTGATGATTAATGATATATGTTATGATTTATGCAGTGCATGATGTTTAAAATGATTCTGTATATATGTATGTGTGTTAAACTCTGTGAATATGTCTGGATCATACATAATAGGCCTCTGTCTGAATTTCAGGTTTTAAACCCTGGTTATAAAAATTGAAATCATTCACCTAAAGGGTTTCTAGGCTTCGATCTCTAAGTAGTGGAGTTTTTATGAGTATAACATCATATAAAAAATAACTAAATAGATTCAAGAAATTTTTTATAGATATTTCTGAAGCAAAATACTTCAGGGAAGGACAAATTAATGTCAGAAATTGATTATCAGATTTTGATTATATAATTGGATTTGACTTCGAAATCTAAGATTTTTAAAAGTAAAACCATGGTTTTAAAACTTGAAATTTGTGAGATATTGCGAGTTGTTTAATTTTGAGTTAACTGTCTATTGCCGTTGATCGGCATGATGAAATTGGACAAGACTTGACCTGGAGATGACTCGTGTGTCATAGATTTCGGGAAAAATAGTGTTGGATTTTATTTTAGGTCGTGGTGACCAGAATGGGATGATATAGGGTTTTACTGCTTGTTTGGGATGGTCGTATATTCGAAACCATAGTGATGTCTAGAGGGATTCTGAGGTGATCGGAGGTGGGGGAAAAGAAATAGGAGAACAAGGTGAACGGTGGGACGAAGTGATGGGTTATCCGGTGGACGACAGTGGTGGGGCGAAGAAGATGGTCAAGCAGGATGGGTAATAGGTCGGGCTGGGTGACTCAATTTTTGATCTCCGGCCTAATCAACGATGATGGGTGGTCAGTATGATCAGGGAAGGCTAGGGCGACTCGCGTAGGGTTTCAGAGTTGATCAACGTTGGTTTGATCATCGTGCACGATGCACGAGTGCATGGTGTAGCTGGGTATAGTTCAGGAGTTGAGAAGATGGACTTGTGATAAGCTCGAAGTTGAATTTGAGGGTTTTGGTTTGCTACTCGGGTTAGTATTCGTGCCGTTTGCAAGCTTGGATAAAACTGTAATTTTGAAAATTTAGGTGCAGCAGAGTTATATAGGAAGAAGAAAAAGGCAGGTTTTGAGTAAAAGCAAAGCTTAAGTGACAGATGATTTCAAAGTTTAAAGTAAAAGTAAACTTTTAAACAAAGATTTAAGCTTTGTTTCAATAATAGTTTTGATTTATATATAAAAAATAAAAAAATAAAAATTAATAGAATGTTTTAAATTTAATTCGTTTTGATTTAAAGATTCTATATCAGGTTAATTATTTGAGTTGAAGCCTTAGTCTTTCCAAATAAATTAATAATGAAATTTATTGAGTGCTTAATTAATGTATTAAGCATTAATCAATGATTTCTCAAATAATTACATGTAAGCATTAAACAAATAATTTAGGGTTATAAGTTTATTAATTATATATTAATTAATTAATAATTAGAGGTTGATTAATTGAGGGTAATTAACCGATGAAATTACTTAATGGAAGTAATTAAGGATAATTACTTGAGGGAAGTAATTTAGTGGTGATTAGTCGGTGTAAATAAAAGGATTTATTAATTAAATTAATTAAGGGGTTGATTTAATTAATATAAGTAATTAAAGATAGTTAATTATTAATGTAGTAAATCAAGGGTGATTAATGAATGTAATTAAGTTAAAAAATTATTTGTTAAATATAATTGGTAGAATAATTAATTAATAAAGGTAATTAAAGGTTAATTACTGTGAATGGTTAGGAATAATTAATTTGTGTAACTAGTTAAAGGATAACTACTTAGTGCAATTGAAGATAATTAATCTAGGGTGATTAATTAAGATGATGATTTGGTTTGTAATTAATTATTGTTAAGTAAATAAGCTTAAAAGTGATTAAAGAAATTGATTTGATTAGGAATGGATGACAAATTAATCTTGTTTATGAATAATTGAATGATATTATATGCCTTAGATTGGTTGATACCTCCGATGTGTGATGTGGGATGCTATGTGATATGATATGTTTTGTATAAACTATGTGAGTATGGATATCTATCAATGAAAAATTACTGTGTAAAGATGACACTGTATTTAAGTTTAAATTATATCTCATTTGAATAACTTGGGTTAATATGATGTGAGATTCGAAGAGACCGGAGTCGGGTATTAGTTAATACCCGAAACCACTTCGATTCCTTATAAATTGATATGTGAAACCATTAGGCTGGTTTGAGATGATTTAAGTGAATTGGACCTGTTAAATTAAGTTTTTGACACTTAGAAATTGATGTGTGAAATTTGTGATATCTATAACAACTTGGGAAGTTGTAAATTGATACAAATTACCCGGGTTTATATAAGTTATATGCTTTTGTCATTCATGTTAGTTGGGTTTACTCACAGTGGTTTCCAGCCTGACCCGGGTGTTACTTTGATGTAATGCTTGGGTCAGACCGAGTATTACAGATTTCCAGGTAAGGACGTTCTGGAGCTCAGGAGACGAGCTGGATAGCAGGAACGTATGGAGCGTACCCGTTGTATATATTATAGTAGTATATCTGGACATGTTGTTTTAAACTGTCCAATGTTGTGTAAACGTTGTAACTCAGATGTATAAATGTATGAGTGAATTGATACAGTTCTTCTTTGTAAAACTATTATTTATGTGATATTATATTTTATCCGCTGCGAATGTGAGATTTTGAGTTTTCTGTTTCTTCTTCTTTCTCTTTCTTCTTTCACTAACTATCTGGAAATTTCGGGATTGAAATTTCTGGGTCGTTACAATATCCCCAAACTTCAAATTGTTATTACGTCAATTAGGTGGTTTAACCAATGTGGAATTCTACTATTATCTCAAATAAGTTATAAAACTTAATCCTTAGTTTTCTTTACCTAAGGTTTCAGTTTAGCTAATATTATTTATCTTATCCATATATTAATAAGACAACTTTACTAAGTGTACATATTTATCTTACTAATTCTATGATTATTAACTTATTTACCTATCTATTTCTTAATCAAATTTCTTAACCTTAAATCCATCAAATATCTTATAGTCAAATTATGAAAGTTAATCCACGTGGTATTTGTTATTTAAGCATTTTTATCCAACGATTAATCTCCTAACCATATTATTCGAAACTTCTTTTTAACCCTTTTTAACGTTTTTTCTAACCTATCCACTTCCAATCTTACGTCATTACAAATGTTACCCTAAAGGTATCACTAATTCAAAGTTTTATATCAGGATGAAACTTCTTTATCTCTTATTTCTAATTTCATTTTGATTTTAACCTAATCAAAGAGTCTAAATTTCAAATTATCTTATCTCCTTTATAAGTTGTAGAACTTAAACCTTTTATATTATATTTACCAAAAGTCTCAATTTAGGTTTATATTTTTTTCTGCCTTGTTGACAAGAATTTTTTCTAAGTGTTCATTTTCTTTTTACCTTCTCTAATTACAACTTCTAGCTTCAATATTATCATCAAATATCATATAGTCAAATTGTGAATTTTACTTCATAAGATATTTGTGCTTAGCTTTTAAATCCATTAATTTTGATAATCATTAAATCATTATTTCTTAATAACTAAATGTCTAGGGGTATATAATTAAAGTTCTAAATTCTAGCTTTCAACTAATTAATTCTATACAGAATATCTTAGAGTCAAATTGTGCAATTTTAATCACAATATATTCATATTTGGGTTTTACTATGCTAAATTAGAAACAATACTTAATTTCTGACCCAAAAATAATAATATCCCCTTTAATATTTAAATTATAAACCCAAGGTAAAATTATTTCATTTACCAACTTTTAAAACAAAATCATTTTTATAAAATTAACAAATATGCGCTCAATATATATATATATATATATATATATATATATATATAATACTCTCATAACTCATTCTAGGGTGTTATTAACTCTATCTCTAATGAGTAACTCATCCTATCTCTGATGAGACTTACCCCTATCAGGCTTCGGTATTCGCTCAACCAAAAACTCTAATAACAAATGTAACGAACGGGTTTTTCCGACCCGCCTTGGTATGCTTTTCAACCATCCCGCTAACCTTCTGCTTTTCAACATGGGGGCACTCCTACTTTTCAACATGGATGTGACTATATGTGGTACCTCGAATCTACTTTTACGGCAACCCTCTTAACTATCAATCAACCCTTCAACACTAGGGACGTGTATGGGTAAGAGTCTAAGCTTCCTCACTGTTCAAAGCGAGAATCCCCATCATGCTGAACATAATCACCCAAATCTAACTCTGGTTCCTATGAAATCCAATTATCAATAAAATGGTAAATATGAGTATATAGGATTTATCAAGTCTTTTTTCACTTTAATTCTTCTTGGATGATTTTGAAATCTCTTTCTTTTGACTTATAACGATTCTAAGTAATTCATTCTTTTCTTTGGATAATATTTCAAATTTCTTCACTTAACTCTCGATCCAAATTCCTTAACTTTTAGGTGGGTCAAAAACAATGTTATCTAAGACATCATTTACTATAAACCCTAAATCAATCTTAGCAAACATGTTTGAGTAAATAGGATCATAGAAATCATTCTAATTTACTCAACATCAATTTTTGTATTCAACAAGTGCTATGAGCGGAATAACGGTTAAATCACCTTTTAAATTCCACAAATAGGACGAGTTCCCTCTTAGGATTTTAGTATCAAGTATAAGAAGATTATCTCTATGCAATCCACGTCAGTTTGTTCGTTTTGGAGATGGCTTAAATTTTAGATAATACTAATCTTCTTTTATTTTGGAAAAACTTTATATAATCTTTTTATCTTAGAGCATCCGAGCTTTCCTTTCGATCCGTTCCACCCCTCGTCTAAGAAAAAAAAGAGGCCAGGTAAGTTCAAGGTGCAGGTTGCTCCATCCCTAACCTTAATTAAACACCTTGTTTTATACTCCCAGATCTCACAAGCGGGACAAATGTACTAGTCGTTTCCGCATACTCAGTTATCAACTTTATTTTGAAATTGATTATAAAGATTCCAAATTATATTTCAAATGCTTAATTTTCCTTTTAAAAACATTCACAATTGATTCTGGGAAAAATCGTTACATTTAAACTCATATTCAAAAAGTTATACAATTTGCAGCATAAAAGTGGTGCGGAAAGTGCTATATAAGCTTATTTGATTTAAAATTTTAAAAATTTATGTTTTCCAATCCAAATCTCTTTTAAACCATGTAAATGGATTTATCAAATTTATTCCATATTATTTCATAATCAAAAATGTTCGTTTAAACAGATTTTCTGTTATGGTCACATAACAGCACTAGCGCGATTTTTTTAGAGAATTAATTTGGACTTAATTCAAAATCTGCTTAACGAAATTTTGATTTTCTTTCTTCGTTCATATAATATGGATATAATAGTCCCAAATTTTCTTATCTCGAAGAAATGCAAGCAATATTCCACTCCATACACTCATTTGAACTTTTCGGTGCAAAATCGTGAACTACCATTGCGCGACGCAACTAGCTTGAACTTATTTTTCAATATTTGAAATAATCTATTCAAATTGGGTTTTATCACTTATAAAATCATTACAAATCATTTTAAATAAATATTTCCACCTTTTGAATTATTTAAAATGTATTTTGAATATTCCCATATTATAGTATTATTTTATTCATATTATTTTAATATTAAATTTTAAATTTAAATTTCAATTCTAACTTCAAATTAAACTCAATTAAAATTTAGATTTCAAATCTAATTTAAATTTAAATTTCAATTCAACCTTAATTTTACTTTCTATTTTCAAAATTGAATTCAATTTCACTATTCATCTTAATTTCAATTTCACTTTAGCTATTCTTTTTAATCCCGTTTCGCTTCAAATTTCAAATTCTCTTTTATTTTTACTTTAATTGCAATTCTAATTAAAAAGAGACTTATTTTTTCATAGTATCTCATATCACCGAAATCGGGTCTTTTTAACAAAGGAATCACTTAATCAAAAATGAAAGAAATCTGATGTCCATATTAACATCACTATCATACAAACAATCATATGACATTAACATTTTCAATATGGGTATAATACGTTATGTGTCATAACATTGCAATGGACCATCCAACATAATCAATCAAACATTCATATCATCAAATGGTGATTATCTAACATAACAATTAAACTTGATAATCAATAAAATTCAAAAAGCGATGAGAATTTCTCACCTTTAACCAAATTGATTAACTTCCTACCAACATTTAAATCACAACAACACTTTATCTAAATCATTACTAAACTCAACCAAAACTTGCCTAATTCAAGTCCTTCTTACTCCTTACTCTCGGCCATCACTTCTACCTTTGCTTTGATCTCGGCCATGTCTCCCCACCTCCATATTTTTCATGGCCAAGCGCGCCATTAAAGAAGAGAAGAGGAAGAAATAGATTAAGAAGAGGTTAGATAGTAACAAGTGGATTAATGCTTAAAAACTTCACTATTTTTAACCCTCCTATCTCTCTTAAAGAGAGAAGCCATTAAAATAGCTTAAAGGAAGATGAAGAATGAGAAGTGTGAAAAATGAGAAGAATGGATAGGTATTTATAGGAAAAGTAAGGAGTGGTGAATTACAAAACTAACCCTTTACAAAATTACCAAAATATCCTTGTTTTACTTACTTTTTCAACACTTACCATCACCTTATCACATCATCAATTTATGCCTTATTCACTTAATATTTAAGTAAAGAAAATTAAAGATTTGGTTGGATTTGATGTGACATGTTTTGTCCTTTTGTGTTTACTTTTGCTAGTTGTTTCTAAACTTGTTTAGTAAAAGTAAACTTGATTAGAGAATTAAATAATACTTATACTATTTGAATATATGTTCATATATAAGAAAATAAAGGTGCAACAACATTGCGATAACTTTTAGTCGACAAAACGTTGATTTTCGACAATGTTTTACGGTCACATTTTGATGTCTTAGCTAAACTATTCATTTATGTAAACCAAGTTTAAAATGAATTTTTTTCTTCTTTTAAATAAATTAAAACATGTCTCTTTATATTTTAAAATTATATTTAAATAATATCAAAATCTCTATTTTTATAGTGTATGTAAAATTGACAAAATGCGACAAAATTTACTTATTCTTGTAAAATGGTTATTAATATATTTTTAATATATTAATATACTTTTATCATCTTTATTATATGTTTTAAATAAGGTTTATCTATTTAAATAAATATATAAACCTATTTATTTAAGCGTTTATTTATTTTTAACAATTCGTAACTTTTGCTGATTTGTGATAAAGTCCAAATTTATGCTTTTTTAATTATTAACTATAAAAACAAATAATTTATCTATTTTTATTTATTATATATAACATATTTATTTAAGTTTTAAACCTTTTTTAACTTTAAAATAAACAAAATCTCTCATTTTTGAAGTAGTCAAATTACGGATCGTTACAATTTCTATATTTGAAAACTTTTCACAAAGGGTATCTCGTAAGACCACACCACACATAAAAATTGATGGGTTTTTACCTTAAAATAAACAAAATATTTTGTATCAAAATTCAATGATATTATCATAGTGTCTAGGTTTAAATTAAATAGATAAAATAGCTGAAAGACTGCATCTCACATTCCAATATACCAGGCTTTACAATCAAAAAGGTAAGACACATATTGGAGATTGGATTCCAACAAGGCAATTTAAGGGACTACCTTCCGATGATACACTCTAGAAAATGCATTGATGGTAACACAGAACTGGTTGCCCCTTTAACATAGCAGACCGGATTATCTTACCCCCTTGACACTGAGGCCTTATACTACCACGGTGTTCGTGCGCAAAACAACTTTAAAAGGGACATCTAGGATGGGTGACAGCTCCTAATGGTTGCTAACCACATAGCTTTGCCGCATGCCCTGCTTTTGCAATTTCTCCCGGTTGTGAGGCTTGATGCTACGCTTTACCTTTCTAAATAGCAATCCATCTTGGAATGCTAACGATGCCCTCTTGGCGTTAATGCAATGCCAGCATTCATTCATACAAGTTGTCCAGGATAAAGAAAAATCGAAGGCACTACTTTTACTACATCCATTTTGGAACTACCCTCAGGTTTAGTAGTAAGCAGCCCTTGCACTTAAATGCTCCATCTTCGATCTCATGCTTCAAGATGTGTTCATTTCAAAATGCTTGAGTTGGATCAAAGTGGTTTTTGGATAGCATATCCGATCCCGGTCTCTTCGAAGCAACTTTAGATATTTTCAGTAAACTCAACCCCAGATATTTAGGAAATAAACAGACAAATGACAAGAGCGGAGTTCACCCCCTAATCGTTTGTGGACAGATTTCTTTATCATTCTCGTAGAAGAATGAAAGGAGTTTATACGTACAGTATAGTACCTTTGACAGTAACTGTACCATATAATTCTCGTGTTTCTCTTAGACATTTTCAAAGTTACGTTTTGTCCAAATTTGATAGTTGATTATTTAACTATCAAATAAACAAACATCCAATCATGGTTTAATTTCCATATGGGATCCGGTAAGCCTTTATTAATTCTCTTTAATTAATAAAACCACTTTATAAAACCTAATCATAAGATCTTTCCAAAACACTATTCCCAAACCCCTTACATTTCCTTTTATACTTTGAAACATTTATATACTTATCTCAACATTATAAGTATATAACCAAAACAATTTACTTTTCATGCCTTGAAAGAAAATCATATACTTATCTTATCAATATAAATATATTTACAAACTTTTCAAAGTTTTCTTTTTTTCGAATCCCATATTAAATAACCAAACATTTCTTCCAAATAAAACATTCCGCTTATCCTTTATCAAAAATTCCTTTTTTAAAAGCTCGTCTCATATTTCAATTAACTTATAACTCTCAAAATAAAGTTACAACCCACTTTTATAAACCTTCAAGTTAATTTATAAAACTCTTTCCAAATCTCTGAAATGATTTATAAACATTTTCCTATTTTAAAACTCTTTATATAAACCTTCCTATACTTCTTTATAAATGTCATTTGCAAAACATCATTTGTAAAACACCTTAATAACCCTTTCGATAGTTAAACCCCTTTCTATACACAAGTTATCATTTATAAATACCTTTATAAGAATTATATAACTTGAAAAACCATTTATAAACAGTTAGTCTCAAATTGATTAAAGTATTTAATTAAATTCAAAACCATACTTTATAAATTCCAAATGAGGCGTAGCAGTCCCAATGGTACTGATTTAAGTTACCATTTTATTTCAATTTAATTCCAAGGAACTTATCAATTATTTACATAGGCTAACATATATGTAAATCCAACTAATTATCAATTCAGGGAATAACATGTCAATACAACTCAACTAGCATATACATGTCTAAACAACATAATAGCAAGATAGTGATTTGTCCTGCTAAATAGATGTCCAAAACAATTTAATCAATTAATAGCAGAACGGATATTTATTCTATTAAACACGTGTCCAAACAATCAAACAATTACTCTATAGTAGAACTGCGTTTTATTTTGCTAATGAATGTCCATACAACATAGACAATCGCATTAACTTATTCACAGTTGTTTGTCTATTTGATATCATGTACAAGAGATCCTTTGGTTAAAATCAAACCACTTAGAAAAGAATCTAACTTAGAACATAACCGATAAAGTTTAATATAACATTTAATAATTAAATCATAATTTAATATAATTTAAAGTTTAATTAAATCTTAAATAATCAAAATCAAACTATAATTAAGACTTAATTAATTAAAAGTAAATTAATAATTAAACTTTAAACAAGTACATATTTACTTAAAATTAATCCCAAATTAATTATTAATTAAGTAAATAATTAGTCTTTAATTAAATAATAATTAATTAAATAATTCAACTTTAATTAAATAATAATTAAAATAATTTAACTTGATTGAATAAAAATAATTACCCTTTTAACTTAATTAATCATTAATTAAAACTTCTTAATAACTTACTTAATTATCATTAATTAGTCACTAATTATTTAACCTAATTACTGATTAATTAATAAATAATTATCCTTAAATAATTAACTAATTATTAAACATACTTAATCAACTTATATTTAACTTATGTGTTGCTAATTATGTTTGAAAATAAGTTTTCGAATCATTTTTAAAAGAAAATTCAAAGTTAGAAATCAAACTTTTACGAATTACATCTATAGCGACTATCGCTATGGACGCAATAACTTAGAATTTGCTTCTCTAAGTTACTATATAATTTTTTATCTTACTTTGGATTACTTTTTAATGCATAAAAGAAAAGGTTTTTGAAAACCTTAATTCGAGTCTGAATTTAAAAAAAACATTTAATAACTCAAAACTAGTAAACGATTACATTTTCAGAATAGATCTCAAGTCCCTTACTAACAACTCAAGTTCGTATCTTCTATACCACTCAACCATGATCCATGCATATATGAAAGATACCAAATGACATCATCATCATATTGTAGTAAAATCACCACATTCATTATCCATACACATCACCTAACCATCAATCTCAAATCAACTGCTAAACTACAAGTTAGCACATACATGAAACATCCAAGCCATATCATAATCAAAACACAACATCATATATATATATATATATATATAACCATATAACCAAAAATTATATAAGGGTAAGTTCTTTCCCAAAAATCTAAGAATTTACTCACCATAAAGCTTTCCTAAACTTGAATACTTTAGAACTTGTAAACTTGAAAAACTCAAAAGGCAATCCGAAAATAGCTCAACTTCCTCTCGACTTTTCAATATGATAATCTTAGAATTTTGAAAAGTTGTCAACAGTAAATTTTTATAAAATTATTTTTTCTATCATTTCGGTAAAATAATCACTCGATTTGGAACAGCTTGAGAAAGTTATGATGAAAAGAAGAAGTGGTATTTTCGGCCTTTAAAACATAGGTTCGAAAATGGGTCACAAAGAAAAGCATTTTTAACATAGCTAAACTCAAAATATGAGGAAATTGTCAACATAAAAGTCATAGCCAGTAGATTTATACACTGTTCCAAAAAAAAAGAAAATCATGATTTGGAGCAGTAAGATGGATGTTATAGCCAAAGAAAGTAGGACGAAAATGGAGAAGATTTGAGTGGATTTTGAGCAAGTTTTCTAAGGATTTTTTTCTTTTGTTTAAGAGGAAGGAGGAAATGAATGGAATGGAGAGGTTAGAAAAATGAATACGGAAATTAAAACTGAATAAGAGAGCAAATTACGTTTACACACTTGTCTTTAAAAATATTCCAACAAGTCATGATATTAAGAGGTTATATCACCAGCCTTATTGTAATATCCCGGAATTTCCAGGAGTTTAAAATGCTGATAATCTTTTAATTTAAATTATTTGAATTGAGAAATTATTATTTTCAAGGATAATTAATCAAGTAATATTTTAATTATTGTTATATTAAGATTAATTATTTTATTTGTGTAAATAAATTCTAAATTGGTATATTGTTTTCAAAATTTATAAGTATGTTTAAAATGTATTTAAATCTGTGTATTTTAAATTGATTTTAAAATAGGATATATTATTTGTAAATAATAATAAGCTTATTTTAAAATAGTTGTTTATATTCATTTAAATTTATTTTGGATTTGATTTTTAAATTTGACTTTGAAATGAATTTAAATTTGAATTCAAGAGTATACATACATATTACTAATATAGTTTGAGTTTAAAATATGTAGGTAATGTTTTTAATTAAAATAAGATTTGTTTTATTTCTTTTAATTAGAAATTTGATTTGTATTTATTTAATAAAATAAATGTAAGGCTTTTGAAATAACATTTAAAATAAGTTTGCAATGTTTTATAATTTTATTTAAATTATCATTGATTTTATTTTATGTTCTTTTTAAAAGATTGTATTTTATAAATTAAGCATACATTTGTAAATGTATAAGTGAATTTGTTATTTGATATTTAATAAGAAAGGCATTTTTAAAATTTAGAAAACACATTAGTAATTAAGAAAATAATTTTAAAATGCTTTTAAATTTCTTTAAAATGAGAATAAAAATTTATATTGACAAATGTTCATTTCTTAAACACTTTGATAACAAGTGTTACAAACTTTGTGTAAATAAAGACAAGTGTCACATTATTTTAATTTTCTTTTATTTTTATTAAAATCTGAAATTAACATTATATAAACCAACATTCTTTCCCTTCATTTTTCTTTTTCTTTCAAATTTTGTGTTCATGTCTAAAAGAGAAACCAGAAACTTTTCCCTGCAAATCTTTCATTCTTCAAAAATCCTCAAAATTCAAATCTAAAACCTGTAAATTCATTACCCAGATTTCAAACAACCTGTAAACACTCCTTCCAGATCTATAATCTCCTCAAAACAAAATCATATCTGAGATTGTTTAACCCCATTCTATTATCAAAACCTGGAAATACCTTCAAAAACTGCAAAGCCTGCAGTTGTTCACAAAAACAAATGCCTGTAGTTTTCTTAAATCAAAATGTGCATCATGATTTCAAGAATCAGATGCAAGCCTCCAATCCATGTCTGTCTCAACACTTTCAATTTCATGCAAGTCTCAAGGGGTATTACCTGAAGTTGTCACCTCTGTCAAGTGTGTATGCAAATGATTTGGGGTCAAGTTTGTTTGCCTGTTTTTTTCAAAATGCAACCTGAGATACTCCAATTCTAATAGCATCAAGTTCAAGTTAGTTTGCCAGTTTTTGTTTTCAAAATGCAAATTTGTTGAAGCAATTTCAGTTGAGCCTCCCTGTTCTTCTTCATAACCCTGCACTGCATTTCTTGTGGAGGTGAGTAAACTTTTTTTTACTAAAACTTAATTATTTATTAGTTTTTTCTATGAGTTAGTGATGATATTTATATACATATAGGTTACCTTTGTGTAGATGAATGTTATTATTTGTTATGCTTGATACTGTGCATGTTTGTTGCATAAATCCTCTCTGTTTTCTTTTCTTACTGCAGAGTTAAGTTTAAAACTAAAACTTCAAGCTATTTTGTTTAGGAAACTATTAGAACATAGATTTAAACAAAATAAGTAGTTTAAGTTTAAAATTTAGAATTAAAAATAAAACTAAGTTCTGAAAGTTTAAAGTTATCTAAAGAAAAAATGCAGTAAACAATTTATTTTCAATGTTGGAAACAAGTATATAATTTGGTTAAAACAATTTCATAAATCAAAGTATCATTGGTAATTATGAATTTTGAAAAGGAATTCAAAAATTTTAAAACTGTTTTAAGTATGAATTTGGGTTTTTACTGCAAATTGGGTTTTGGTCTGTAACTTATGATCTTTGTAACTGGAATACTTGAGATTCTTCAAGGAGTTAGGCGATTCATCAGAGAGTATAGGAAAAAATAGCAGAAGGATTTTTAAATCATTGTGGAAATTGATTTTGATAGGAATTTAATTTAAACCTAGTTTTTGAAGCTGTCTGTGAATTGACTTCTGCATCGTCTATATTGCTTCGAGTTGAATGAAATCTCGGATGAAGGGAGCATGATGGGTCAGTGACCTATGGCCGGAGTAGTGGTGGTTATAGTTGATCGGAGTCGTGAGAATTTGGGGTTTTTCTCGTGGTGGTTTTAGGGGTTCTGTCCATCTCATATGCTCAATTTTGTATTGGGATGAATTTTGAGTTTTGATGGGTCGTGGAGGCTTGTAGGGTGGTGGAGTGACTCGGCGCTGGGTTCGCCGTTGGCCAAAGGTGGTCCGGCGTTGGTGCAGGTTGCACGATGATGGGGAGGAGTCTGCAGTTCTTTTTGTTGGGTTGCGTTGTTTTTCTCGAGTAAGGTCTCGGGTTATAGGGTAAAACACTCGGGTAGGAGCTCGTGTATGAATTGGTTGTGGCTTGGGGAAACTCGCGTGGCTCTGGGTTGAGTTGCTGTGTCAACTGTTTTGGTTTTAACAGTTTATTTTAAGTTTTAATTTAAACAGTCTTTAAGGGTTTAAAAAAAAATCCTTGTGCTATGTTTCTTAGGTTCTAGTAAGGGTTGAACCCACATTAAAGTGTTAACAAATATTTCAAAATTTAAATAAAATAAGTTTTAAACTTTAAGAAAATTTTAAGTTAAATTTAAAGTTTTGTTTTAGAAATTGAATTGTTTTTATAAGTAAACATATATAATGTTTTAAATATCTTAAAGTTAAAATCTTAATATTATTTCAAATCTTATTTTGAAATATAAGGAGAATTTTAAGTAAATGTTTTATTTAAATTAATTAAAGGAAAATGATTTATTAATTAACAATTAAGTTTAAGATAATTTATTTCTTGGAATTAAAAATTGTTAATTAATAATTAAGGGAAAAGTAATTAATGACTTCTTTATAATTTAACTTAATTTAATTAAGTATTAATAAATTGTAATTAGTTGATTAATTAAGGAATTTCAAGTTTAATTAAATTATTTAATTATTATTTTAGAAGGGGTTAATTAAGTAATTAATTGAGTATAATTATTTATTTAATTAACTATTAATTAAGATGATGATTTAATTAATGACAAATGATTAATTAATTTGTAATTACTTATTTATTTAAGTAATTAAGGATTAATTTAAAATAGTAATTAATTAATAATTAAGAAAGGTTTTATTAAGTTTTGATTGGGTTTTCTTAATTAATAATTAAAGGATTATTAATTTATAATGTTAGTTAATTAAGAGTTAATTAACTATTTTTATTTAAGGTTAATTAATTTTAATTAAGGATTAATTAATTCCATTTGTGGATTAATTAATTGGTAATTAAGATTGTTAATTAATAATTAAGTTTATTAATTAATGATTAAGAGATAATTAGTTAATTAAGTTTAATTAATTAATTATAAAAGTAATTAGTGATTAATTACTTTGTATTAAAGGATTGATTAATAATTAAGGTTTATTAATTAATAGTTGGAGATAATTAATTAAAGATTAATTTGGGTTAATGAGTAATTAAGGAATGAATTACTTAATTTTGTTTATGAGATGAGTTTGATCAAGTAAATTAATTAATTTGTTAATTAATTAAGAATAGACACTTGATAAATGATTAAGTATAATTACTTAATAAAGTTTGATAAGGTTAATTACTTAAGATAAGTAATTGATTAATTACCGAGGTAATTAAGTTAGGTAAATTATTGATTGGAAAGTAATTTTAAATGGGTAAATTACTTGTTAAAGTAATTAAAGGTTTATTACTTGGTGTAATAAATCAATGAATTTATAAAGTAATTAAAAGTAATTAAGAAGTAATTAAGAATAATTAATTACTGTATATAAGTTGATTAATTAAAAGCAATTAATCTGAGCATGATTAGTTAATTAAGGTTCATTAATTGATATGATTAATGAAGATAATTAAGGATTAATTACTTTCGTAAGAGTTAATTAATCAAGGTTGATTAGGATTAATTAATTGATTTAATTAATTTAGGCAAGATTTATTGTGATAAAGGTAATTAATTTAATTAATTTTAAATTAATTAAGTGATTAGGTAATTAATTTAATTCACTTTAAATTAATTAGAGATAGTTAATTTAATTCAGTTTAAATTAATTATATTAGTATGAGTTGAATCGTTGCTTATGTATGATTGGATGATATTGATTGTCTTGAATGTTGCGTGATCTCAGAAATGAGATAAGTATGGTTGTGTGATATGGATGCTTGGTTGAATTGTGATTATCAATTTGGAATGTTGATATATGGATTATCTATTATAATATGGATTATATGAATTACCTGTTATTTGATAATGTTGATTATCAATTGTGGCATGTGAATTATCTATTTTGTGTATATATAGATAGTTGAATTTAATTGTTTTATAACCTTTAAAACAACTTGAACCTAAAAGACATGCTTTGGATTTCGATGAGACCGGGATCGGGTTTCCATATTTGGATATCCGAAAACCACATCGATTCCAAATAACGTTAGGCCGTGAGTCAAATTGGAGCTTTGTGAAGACTCGAGGTGTAAGGGCTATACGTCAGTATTACTCTGTGGGTGATTCCGTAATGAGTTGACGGAATAGTACTTATAGATTCGAGATGGTGATTTAGAGTGCAAGGGTTATTGTCGTTAACTCTGAGGGTGATTCCAAAATGAGTGTAACGAGATAATGCCTTCGGTTTCGTTCGAACCCGGAACGAACTTGTATGGATTGAATGCTTTAAGCACATCGTTAGGTGGACGATGAGCATTCTAAGTGATATGTCCTATAAAGGTAATCGTAAACTCAAGCCTCATCAACCGGGAATGGCTAAAACAGGGGAGGTGCAGCAAAGCTTCGTGGGTTGCACCCACTGGAGAGTAAGATTTACCCCTGCCTAGAGGTCCCTTATATTTCGGCTGTGTGGACGGTTGAATAGCTACAACCGTCGGGGTTGTCTTATTCGGATCTGTTCAGTAAGGAACGGGTCCGACTTTGTGTTGCAGGGGATTGGGAGTAATCCTCGGTACGGTGATCTAGGCCACGTACTGTGACGGGAGGTACCCCAGTAGCCCTGCCATTGTATGGAATCCAAAATCCAATAAGTGCCAACGGTTTTGATTGTATTACCCACTTTTGTGGCTAGTAGCTGGAATTTAATCATGTAACAATTTCGGCTATTTCATATTTATTTGAAAACCCTAGACCTATTATAATATCATCAGATTTCCTATCAAATGTTTTGGTTAGCGTAAGGTAAAAACTTTTCCATGTTTATGTGTGGAAAGTCTTACGTGATACCTTTTCTTTCAAAAGGTTTTTAAAGTTAAGCAACTTTAACCGTTTACTCACACCAGACCCATGTCTGACCCGGAGTTTATTCTGTTTTTCTTCAACTCTTGGGTACTCAAATTTTTACGAGTAGTCAAGGGGATTCAGGTTAGGATATTAAGTTGGTTTGACGAATTCAGGAGGAGCAATGGAGCAAGAGGCTTCTGCGCATAGCTATAGAGTATTCCGCTGTGTGTTCTCTGAGTTGTTGTGTTGAGTTGTATAACTAGACAGGTGTCTATAACTGTCTAGTATGAGTTGATTATGCTGTGTACCTCTGATGTATATGATACTGTGTAAAGTATTATGTTATTAATATAATTTATTCGTTCCGCTGTTTAGATTCTGATGTGTTGTTTCTTCTTCTCTATCTTTTCTCTTTTCTATGCCTTTCTTTCTTAAAGATGACGCGATTTTCTAGTGGTAGAAAGTCGGGTCATCACACTTATCACATCACTTTCTATATATATATATATATATATATATATATATATATATTATATAGCATCAAATCTCAGTATATATATTTATTATTATTTAATCCATGACTTGTCACATCACCTTTTTATATATATAAGTTAAATTATTGATTAAAGCTAAGACGTGACAAGAGATAATGATGGTTAATGATCACAATCTAAAATGTGAAAATACTTAATATATATATATATACACACACATATATAACCTATGATGTGGCAAATCTTAAATATATATATAAGTTGATTATTTTTAAAACTATGTCTTGTCACATCACTTACTAATCCAAATTAACATAAATAATCCATTTCTAAATGTATTGTCATTTAGTTAATGAATTCGTATATATATATATATATATATGTGTATATGGTGCACAAAGACGAGTAACGTCGCCGACAACATTCCGGTGTTGAAAGTTTGAAATTTCGAAAAACGTTCTCCGGTCATATTTTCTTTTTTTATAAACTATTTAATTTGGTAAAAAAATTAAAATGATTTTATCATCATTATTAATTTATTTAAAATGAGTTTATTTTCATTATAAAACCTATGTATTGAATATTTAAAATAAATTAAATATTCACTAGTCAAAGGAGTGAAATTCCAGGTCGTTGCAGTTATAACAGTCTGTCCCTACCGAATAGATACAATATACATAAAATATAGCGGAAAACAAGATAATAACTAGCTATCGGTGAAGCCGCTACCTAACATATACAATATACATAAAATACAGTGGTATTCAAGGTAATAACTAGCTATCAATAAAGCCACTTGCTCCAAGCTCCTCTAAGATGAATCTGTGGGAAACTTGAACTACTTGGCTGCTCATTCAAATTTGAGCATGCAAGAGTTTAGGAAAAAGGAAAATAAACTTGGATAAGACAGTGTTTGGTGTGAGTAAAGCATACATTTTAACTTTATCAAAACTATTAAATAAAAGACATCTCGTAAGGCCATGTAGCACATAAATACGGACGCGTTTTTTAATCTTACGATAACTAAGACATTTTCTATAGAAAATCTATTGATATTATAATAATGTCTAAGGGTCAAAGTAAAATATGAATATAGCTGAAATGCTTGCATCTCACATTGCAACATAGTTGAGCATAGCTAAGTCCGTACGGTGCTTATTGGAGAATGGATTTTGTACAATGAATGGGCGATTAGGTTACCGCCCATCATGGTGCATCTCTTTATACAAAACACCGAGGACCTCGTTAGGATCCCCTGCCAACACAGAACTGGCCTACCACTTCACTAGTTTCCTTAAGGGTAAGTGACACAGAAATCCCCTTGATTAAAAACAAATTCAAAAAGAAAACAGTTTGAAATGAATACCGATTACTTAAACTAAAGGCGATTTTAAAATAAATTAAAAATCATTGTAAATAAGAGTCAAATCCTTGTTAAATAGTAATAAAATTCTAAATAAAAGTAATTAAATCTTAATTAGACCTTATTAAAACATAATTACATACTCAAAGATTAATTTAAATAAAACCCCATTTTAAAATAATAATTAATCAATAATTATCTTAAATAAATAATTAAATAATAGTCAACTTTAGTTAAGTAACAAACGATGATTAACGTAATTGATTAACATTTAAGTTTAAATTTCATTCTTAACAAATGATTAAGTACTAATTACCTTTACTAAGTAATTAATTAATTAAATAATCATTAAATAATTAATCACTTTAACAATTGTCCTTCAATTACTAAATTAAAGTTAGAAAACATTTCTAAAAAGATTTTTAAGTGAAAACAAGTTTAAATTAGAAAAATAGTTAGATTTTTTGAACTGCTCGTATGGCGAAAATTGCTATACAGACTCGTAACTTCGAAAACTTAAAATTTACTTTTTTTAACTTTTAAAACTTCCATTTTGAACTCTTATCCACTTTGAAAGATGAAAATAAAATTTTGAAAAGAAAATCATAGTTTTAAACTTGAAAACTTTTCACTTTGAAACAAAAGTCAAATTTTTGACAAAAAGCGGATTTCTACATCGCTTTTGGTTAACGAATCACTACCACTGTATCATGAACCCACAACAACAAATACAACATTCAAACATAATATCACATGATAACATTACAGAACCATCATTAAAAAAGTATTACTTCACAATACTAACTTCTTTTCCAATATTCAAGGTATAACCTTTATCGCCTACTCAAACTTCAGCATAAGCAATCAACTCCAAATCAACATATATGCATGCATTCACAACATGTAACATTACTACATACTTAAATAATATTTTAACTTGTTAATTTTACAACTTTAATAGTTAGTAACTTGTGTTTCAAAAACAAGAACTTTACTCACCGAACTTCCTCTAAATCAAACTAAACTTTCTCTCGACCTAGCTCACTTGCCTATTGCTCAACAAAGTGAAGATGTGGGCTCTTGGAAGCCTAAATCAGCTCGGCTTAGTGAATAATAGGCATGGGCATGGTTAGAACAAGGCTCAGCCTTGGTGCTTTTGAGGTGATGTGTGGTTACTTTATGAAGAGAAGAGTTTAGGAATTGAAATGGAATGATTTAAGATATGTTTTGAAATGTTTTTACTAACTTTTTCTCTTAGGAATTTGGAGATGGAAACCATGGAAATACATGAAGAAAATAAGAGGATTTTGGCATGAGAATGTAAACAGAAACAAAGAAGAGGATGTTGGAATGATGGGGTACATATAGGCTTAGGAATTTTATTAAAATACATAAAGTGATAAGAATTAAATATACACACAAGCATCCACCCCATATCTCCTCTACCCCTTCTTTATATACGTTACCCCCCTTTGTGTCTTGAATCATGTTAGAGCTTCCATGTGTGTATACTAAAGATATGGAGATGTTTTTTGTATATATAATTGTGTTTATATGTATATATATGCCTTTTATAACATAATTTGTCGCATCCATGCTTCGGTATAAATATATATAAGTTAATATACATAAGTATGCTTCATTAATACTAATCCTAACATATATAAATGTATGCATGTTGCACCGAGTGGGCATAATGTTTTCGACGACTTTCGGGTGTCGAAAAGACGAAATTTCGGAAAAAATTCTTTGGTCACATTTTCTATTTTTCTATAAACTATCTATATCGGTAAACAAATTTTAAATTTTTTTATCGTCATTATTAAATAGTTAAAATAGGTTTATTTTCTAATAAAAGTCATTTATTGAGTATATAAAATATATTTAAAGAGCCTATTTCAAAGTGGTAAAATCCTGGATTGTTACAAACCTATTTTACCATCATTTGTTATTATTTAAAAGAGTTATATTTTAATTATAAAAAAAATTATTTTGATATTTAGTATTTATTTAATATTCACAAATTAAGGCGGTGAAATTCCGGGTCGTTACACTCTTCCATTGACCTTAATAATAGTTACTTATGGCGATATAGGCTAGGTCATAGTAGTGAGAAAATAGTACACAAACTAAAAATCTACTATCATTCGATTATGAACTATTTAACACATACGAGTCACGTCTTAAAGGGAAAAATGACCAAGCACCTCTTTAGTTGTAGCGACGAAAGAGTTGATGAACTCTTGAGTCTTGTACATTATGATGTATATGGCCTAATGCCTATAGTGGTAAAAGATAATTCGACTTACATTTTAACTTTACCGATGATTTCTTAAGATAAGGATGTATATCTTATGAAGAATAAATTCGATGTTCATGAGAAATTTAAAGAGTATAAGAATAAGGTTGAAAATTGGACGAACCACAAAATTAAAATACTTTGACCAGATTGAGGAGGTGAGTATGTTAGACAAAAACTCCAATAGTACTTAAAAGATAATGAGATTTTCTCTTGGATTACTCCACCTTATACTCTGCAACATAATGGTATTTTAGAAAGAAGGAACTGAACACTAGTAGATTGGTTTTTCCATGATGAGTAAGGCTAAGTTACCTCTTCCTTATTGGAGATCTGGACCAGAAACCGTGGTGCATATGTTGAATTTGGTACCTACTAAATCTATGTCTAAGATGCCATATGACATGTGGCATGGGAAGAAACCCTACATCGGGCATTTGAAGGTGTGGGGTTGTCCAGTATACATTAAGAATGTTGGCCCCAATAAACTTAAGGCAAGATCGGCTTTGTATATACATATAGCATATCCCAAGAATTATATTTGGTATATATTTGCAATACCGGGGGACAAATGAATATTGTTTTTCAATACCTGTCTTTTTAGAAAAGGAATTTCTATCAAAAGAAATTAACGGCAAGGTCAAAGACTCGGATGGGAACCGAGAACTAAACACAGAAGCTGAACTGGTAGAAGAATCAAATTCATTATTATATGAGAACACACAACCAATTATAAGTTCTAATATGGAATCTTGCGTACCATAGAGATATCATGGTTTTATCATGAATGGCGATAAAGATGTTGTATTTTATAAAATCACACTCCTCTCTCATTTCAACATGCATTATGGAGTAAAGATGCACTTTGGCTTGAAACTACCACGATCGATTCCATGTATGAAAAAAAATTATGGAATTTGGCATACTCAAAGAGATAAAATGCATTGGCTGCAGATTGATTTTTGAGAAAAAGCTAATTGTAGATGGAGAGGTAGAGACCTAAAAAGCTAGGCTTGTTGCAAAAGGTTTTCGTCAAATTCATGGTAAGGATTATAATGAAATGTTTTTCCCATAACTAAGCTTAAGTCCATATGGATAATGCTTTCTATTGCCATGTTCTACGACTATAAAATATGGAAAATGAATGTGAAAATGGCATTTGTGAATGGTGATTTAGAAGAGACCGTATACTTGTCGCGACTCGAGAGTTTCAAGGTCAGTGGGAATGAGGAAAAGACATGTAGATTGTTTAAGATCAATTTATTGTTTTATGCAAGCTTCATAGAGTTGGAATAAGTGCTTTGATATAGTAATCAATTGTTTTAATTTTTATCAGGGCACAAAGGAAGCATGCGTCTACCATAAGAACAATAAAGTAGCGTGCATCCGCCATAAAAAACAAGAATGTGCTATTATGTTCTTAGTCTTATATATCAACGATTTGCTCTTAATTGGCAATGACATTGAATTATTATAACCGGTAAAAGCATGGTTGTCCAAGAAGTTCCCTATGAAGGATTCAAGAGAAGAAACCTATACACTAGGTATAAGGATATATAGAAATAGATGTAAAAGATTACTGGGATTATCCCAATCCCTAGACATAGGTACCATCCTAAATGGGTTTAGCATGGAGAATTTCAAGCATGAAATTGTTCCGGCACAATCTGGAATTATCCTTTCTAAGAAGGACACTCCTCATATCGATGAGGATAAGGAGCGTATAAAGTGGATATCGTATTCATTTGCAAACAGATCCATCATGTACATCATACTATGTACTAGACCAGATGTGGCTTATGCATAAGGATGAATAAACAATATCGGTCTAATCTCAAAGAAAACACTAGACAATGACGAAATGTATTCTTAGATAAATACCGAAGACTTATTCCTTATATATGGGAATAAAGACATTCTTATGAAGGGTATTCAAATTCTAGCTTTTAGAGTGATATCGATGACAATAAATTAGTGTCTAGTTATGCATTCACATTAAACGATAAAGCGATCGGTTGGAAAATTTTCCAAGCAAGAGACGGTCCCATTCAATCATGGAGGCCGAATACATCACCTTTAATGAAGCAGCAAAGGAAGTGATTTAGATGTGCAAGTTTATGGCTAAGCTAGAAGTGTTTCCAAATGTTGTGAATCCACTAACATTGTTGAGTGACAATAATGTGGTATATGGATCGTAAAGGAACCTAGATCTCACAAGAAGTTAGGGCACATTCTTTAAAACTTCCACCTAATAGGAGAATTTGTCAGTAATAAATAAGTCATGATTTAAAGAGTGTATATAGCAAATCCATTCACGAGGGGACAAACTCAGCCGGTTTTAAGAAAACCAATTGAAGGGATGAGATTGAGATTCCATAATTGGTCCTAAGTGCATCGGAGATTGGTAGAGTTAGGGGCATGCAATAGAGGCAATTTTAAAATTTGTTATGCATATTGACTCTGTAATAAAATCTCATTCCAAATATAAGGTGTTTGTCTTATGTTATATAAATATTTGTCATATTATGGTACAGTACTTGATAAATTAATTTAAATATATTATATAGAAGATCCTTCAATAATATGTTATGTGATAGTGATTACAAAATGTTGTGACCATGAGGAATTTATCACATTGCAAAATAACATATTGTTTCAAAAATTCCTGGGTAAGATGTTTCAAGAAAGGATGTTGATTCATTCGTCAAGACTAAAGTATGTAACGTTATCCCAGTATTGGGTATTGTATTAATCACGCCTGTTAGAGGTACCAAGTGCTTACATGTTGATATTTAGTGGATACTATGGAATGATTCGCTCGAGAGTCTCTTCTTGGTAAATATAACTAAGGTCAAACAAGAGATCTTGAAGCGATGATGTACACGACTCTCTTGACTATAGGATACAGTTGAACTTCAATGTGGACGCTCCACTTTGACTATAGTTAAATCATGGCAAGGCAACCATAAAATGACTATATTTTGGTCTAAGCTGGAGCATTGGGAGTGAAATACTATTCAATAGAGAAGTCATCTTTTCAGTTATATGATATAAATATTATGGTCAACTGTAGTCAACTCAAAGTCCAAGTCACTGGCTCGAATAGTATGGTTAATAATACTTATTATTATGAAAGTAGGACTTTGTGTTTGACAAACAAAGTTGAATGTGGACGATATTGGAATTTTGACTAAAACCAAATTCCATAAGTCCTAAAGTGATATAAATTTGATGAAGAGAATTGGTATAAATAATCATTACTAAAAGG
Organism: Allium cepa; assembly: GCA_030765085.1. Lineage (NCBI taxonomy): Eukaryota > Viridiplantae > Streptophyta > Magnoliopsida > Asparagales > Amaryllidaceae > Allium > Allium cepa. The sequence continues at coordinate 104,598,605 of CM060940.1, forward strand.
TACCTCTTAGTACTATAAAATTGGATCTACCAAAAAGACTTATAAGCGATAGACTCGACTAAACTACCGCATCATTTGTAAGGTGAAGTGTGAGTTTTAGTATTCAAATTATTCAATATAAATCATCGATTGAATTTACACCAGCTCGCGTGACCATAGCGATGAATATTGTGAGCTACCACTCGGTTTAATTAATTTATAATTACTATAAATTAACTAAATTAATTTATATTTATGAAGTATGATTTATTTAATTATTTGATGTTTTTGTTCCACCATTACTTTTGTGGGTGCTATTAGTAATTAAATGGGTATGTATATAAAAGATATATATGTGTAATTCGATATACATTATCGATACACATTAAAAGTGGATTGAATTGTAATTAATTACTAAATGAGCATAAAGTAATTAGGGTTCCAAGAAGCCCTAGTTATGACTTGCCTAAAGTGAAGCAAAATAGGGATTCAAGTATTAAATTTTGGATCTACACTTGGTAAATGGGGATTAGAAATTTAAGGAGAATAGTTACCCTTAGCTCTCTCAAAAAGGGCCACCTTAAAACCCTCACTATTTTTATGATCTCTCTCTTCCATCATACTTGCTCTTTCTTCCACCATAGTCGTGCTTACTATATGCCTTTGGCCGAAATTTTCGAGCTCCGATCTAGATCAAAACAAAAAACATGGTACTTCAGATCTTCGTAACATCCAAAGGGGATTCGAAGTGAATCTAAGAGTTGTTCAATTGGTCAAAGTGCATTCAAAGGCGACATCAATTGGGTGTAATTACTTTGTTTATGATTTATATTCTATCATGTTAGTATAGATCTATAACATTATCTGGACAAATTTATATGCATAGTTATTGTCCCCTTATCAGTAAATATAGATTTGGAAGTTTTTTGGTCTATGTATTACATCTGTGTTTTGATTAAAAAATTATTTTTTATACTATAACTTATGGACTAATATATTCTTAAATTTTAAAACATAAATAATTTAAATCTATATTTGATCGTGATGACTATACTATAATCATTTTAAATTAATTTATGCATTTAATTATATTTGATAAAAATTTCCAAAAAATAATTATATTTATTTATAAATATATATATATAAACCGTTTTAGAGTAAAACTATTTTATTAATACATGCATATATTTAAAAATAATAATTTTAATTTTATAAAACTATATTTTATTTATTATGTATATATATAGATTAAAAGAAATCTTTTGCCAAATGGTATTATACATACACACACATTATATACAATTCGATAATTATTTTAGCATAAATAAATACAAATATATATATATAATTATTTTCATTGGTCATACGTTATTTAAATATAATGATATTTTTATTTTTACTTTTAATAGACTATATATTTTATTTTAAATTTATAGATCTCCATTTACTTTTTAAACAATTTATTAAGTACATAATTTAGCTATTTTGAAAGAATTTTGAATTTCAAAACTATTTACTTTATTAAAATAATTTATTTCATTTAAAAAATTCGAAATCAAAAATTGTGTCTATATATATATAGTAAATCCCAACACACACATACATACATATTAATGATGTACATGATACATATACGTTGCATGTGCACAATACACACATGAGTATATTTGGATATACTCAAATTAAATTCAAATTTGAATCCATTAATTAAATAAAATAAAATTTTATTTTAAGAAAATTTAGATTAGATCTAAAATTAATTTTAACTTCATAGGTGACGCAGCTTTACCTAGGCTCGAAACAGTTTAGATATCAAACTGTCGCAACCTATCCAGGATCTTCCTCTCGAAATAATGATTTCATGTCAATAAACTGATAGAATGATAAATGTTCAATTCCGTTGATCGTGATGACGCCGGAATCTAGCTATCTCCAACCCGTTGATCTCGCAAGATGCCGTGTTGAAAGATCTACAATTCGATCGTTGATCACTCGTAAGTGATACCGAGAATTGGTTTCAAATTCGTTGATTCGCTCACGAATAACCCGAAGATGGAAAGTAGAAGGAGATCACACTCAACTTCCAACAATGGTGGCCAAAGCTCACACACAAATTTATTTTCAAAATCAACCGACTTTACAAATGACAACACACCCCTATTTATAGGAAATTACAACACATACATGCGACTCAACATACAACACACGACTTAACAACATACGACATAACAACATACGACTTAACAACATATGACATAACAACATATGACTCACGACCTAACGACTTAACAATACAACATTCATGCGACTTAACATCATATGACTCACGACCTAAGAAACCAGGAACATAAGAAGATAGCACGGCTTCAGGAATGACTTAAGAGACTTAAGCGACATAAGGAATCAGCGACTTATAGAAATGCGGCATCAGTGAACGGCTTAAGGAAATGCGGCATAAGTGAACGGCTTAAGAAAATGCGGCCTACGGCTTACGACTTAAGGAATGCGGCATAAGTGAGCGAATTATAGAAATGCGGCCTTGTTTTCGTTAGTCGTTATCTTATAAGGTAGGCGACTTATGGCCGGCGACCTATGGTAAGCGACTTATCATGGTGCGCTGCATCATCCTCCCCTGGTTGAAAAGAATTCGACCCCGAATTTACACTTTCCTCTTCTTTGACATACTTATTCTCAGAATCAAGTGTTTGACATTGAAAATGTCAGCAGTATGGATATGATCTGACAATCTTAACTGTTAAGCATTCTCATTAATCTTCTTTACGATTTCCAAAGGACCAATCATTCTAGCAGCTAGTTTGTTGTAAGTACCACTAAGAAATCAATCCTTAGTCAATACTGCATATACAAAACCTCCTTCTTTGAACTCAACATTTCGTCGTTTAATATCTACAGATTGCTTATATTTCTTATTCGCCTAAGCAATCTTTCTTGCATAATCTTGTGGCACTCTTGCAATTCATTCACAAAATCACTACTCGTTTGATCACTCCTTTCTGTTGTGGTACTATCGATAAATCCAATGGTCCCTTAGGAATTGTTGAGTAAATGATCTGGAATGGACTGAAACCAGTGCTGCGATTAACTACATGGTTGTGTGCAAACTCAGCTTGACACAGCTTGGAATGCCAACTCTTCAAATTGTCATTCACGAGGCATCTCAATAGATTACCTAGGGATCTATTCACAACTTCTGTCTGTCCATCCGTCTGTGGATGATAAGCGCTACTAAATTTCAGCTTTGTCCCGACCATTCTCCATAGACTGATCCAAAAATGACTCAGAAAACAAGTGTCTTTATCTGATACAATAGATTCAGGCTACCCTTGAAGTCAATAGATCTCTCTGAAGTATAACTATGCGACATTGACTGCATCTGTCGTCTTCTTGCACGCGATAAAATGTACCATTTTTGAAAACCGATCAACCACCACATAGATAGAATCATTGCCACGTTGTGTCCTCAGCAAGCCCAATACAAAATCCATATTAACATCCATCTATGGTTTAGTAGGTATAGATAACGACTTATATAAACCTGCATTTGTTGCGGTCCCCTTTGAAACTTGACAAATATGGCACCTCTGAACGAACTTTTCAACTTCCTTCCTCATTGACAGCCAAAAATAAGACTTTGAGACCAACTGCATAGTACAGTCGCGGCCCACGTGTCCTTCTTCATGTAGTTCTTTGATAGTTTTCATTCGTAGACTATAATCTGGAATACACAACTGATTTCCTTTGAATAGAAAACCTTCAACCAGCATATATCCATCCATGCTTCCCCGCTTGACTTTGTCTTGGATTTCGGAAAAATATGAATTTGAAGTAAGAAGATCAAGAAATAAGTCAAAACCCTTCACCTCTATTCGCATGGTTGTTAGTAAATTATTCCTCCGACTCAATGCATGGGCGACGCGATTAGTTACTCCAGACTTGTGCTTTATGGCAAATGTAAATTGCTGCAAATAAGCTATCCACGATGCGTGCCTAGCTACAATTTTATTCTGCCTTTGTAAATGTTTCAATGCTTCATGATCTGTAAATTTTATGGAACAAGTAATGTCTCCAATGCTTCATGGCCTGCGCAATAGCATAAAACTCCACATCATAAGTACTGTAACTCATTTTTGCTCCGGAAAGTTTTTCACTGAAATAGGAAATTGGACTTCCCTTCTGACTCAACACTCCTCCGATTCCAACCTTGGATGCATCTGTATGTAACTCAAATAGTAACTGAAAATCTGGCAACACTAGAATCGGTGCTGAGGTTAAAAGTTCCTTGATTTGCTCAAAAGCAGATCCTGCCTCTTTCGTCCATGAAAACTGCTTTCCTTTCATACAATCAGTAATAGGAGCCATTACACTACTAAAGTGCGGTATAAATCTTCCATAAAATGAAGTTATCCTATGGAAACTTTGGATTTCTGTTGTAGTTTTGGGCTGTGGCCAATTTCTGATCGCGGCTACTTTACTCTGGTCCACTTGTATCCCTTCCTTAGACACGACATAACCTAGAAATAAAACACTTTTCATCATGAACGCGCATTTCTTCGTCGCTGCATGGAACTGTTCTTGATGAAGAATAGTTAACACCTTTCACAAGTGTTAAATATGCTCCTTCGTGCTAGCACTATATATCAAGATATCATCAAAGTATACCACAACAAACTTCCCGATGTAAGGTCTGAAAATTTGATTCATCACCCTCATAAATGTGCTTGGTGCATTAGATAGACCAAATGGCATGACCATCCATTCATATAATCCTTCCCGAATCTTGAATGTTGTCTTCCATTCATCACCTGGTCTTATGCGAATCTGACGATAACCACTCTTAAGGTCGACCTTAGAAAAGATTACAGACCCACTGAGTTGATCCAATAGATCATTAAGTCTTGGCATAGGAAATCTGTAGGTGACAGTTATTTTGTTGAGTGCCATGCTGTCTGTACACATTCTCCATGAACCATCTTTCTTCGATACCAATAGAGCTGGTACAGCATAAGGACTGAGACTCTCTCGAACACACCCTTGCTTAAGCAACTCCTCAACCTGTCTCCTCAAATCTTCATGCTCTTTTGGACTCATACGATAATGCGGCCTACGTGGTAAAACAACACCTGGCACTAGATCAATTTGATGTTGTATATCCCTCAGTGGTGTTAATTCCTTGGGTAATTCCGTAGGAAAGACATCTTCAAATTCATTTAACACCCGTCTAACCTCCGCAGGAATTTCAAGATCTTCACTTGTTTCATACCCAATCAACATAAACAATTCAACACTATCTTCCACTTCTTTAACAAATTCTCTTGTAGATAATAGATTGGTTGATTCCACTTTCTTCTCTGACTTGTTTTTTCTTTGTTCACGCTTCTTAGGAACTAAGGTAACTTGAGTACCTTCGAACATGAAATTGTAGCTGTTGGTGCGACCATTATGTTGTACAGCTCTATCATATTGCCATGGTCTTCCCAATAGTAGATGACACACATCCATATCGACAACATCACACCATATATCATCTTTATACTTCTTCCCAATAGAAAATGTAACAAATGCTCGTCTTCCCACTGTCACTTCTCCACCTTTCTTTAGCCATGCCAGTTTATAAGGTCTAGGGTGTTTTTCAGTCTTCAACCCTAACTTCTTAACGGCTTCTTCAGAAATAATGTTATCACAGCTTCCTGCATCAATAAAAAATCGAGAAACCTTTCCCAAGATAGTACATGTAGACTGAAAGATATTGCTTCTCAGCCAACAGAATCATTCTCATGCTTTGGCACTAAACAACACCTCCTTATCATCAAGTTACACCCTTCGTCTCCTGACACGACTTCTTCATCTTCATCAAACTTTGATGGTTGAGAATAATCAATTTCAGCTTCCACATCCTCATACTCACATTCCTCTGCAACTAATGCTCTCTTCTTTGGCTCTGTACATTCATTACTTTTATGGCCAAACTCTTGACAATTATAGCACTTGATACTGTTATTGACCTTTGCTTTAGCGGCTTCATTGACAATTGGTTTATTGACTGCCTTGGAAACATTAGCACTACTACTAGCACCCTTATTCTGGTTGTTAGAACCCGCAAACACACCAATTCCTCGTCTCCCTTGTTTCTCTCAAGCTAGAGCTTTCTGATGTGCTTCAGCAACAGACATTGGATTAAACATATTAACCATGTCTTGAATTTGCATTCATCGCCCTCCAACATATATAGCCGTTAGCTATTCCTCGGTTTCCATAATATCATTCCTTGTAATTAATTGATAGAATTCATCTGCATAATCATTCACTGTCTTCGTCCCTTGTCTCAAATTCTGCAAACGTTGATACATAAGAGATTGATAGTTGTACGGCAAGAAAGTCGCTTTCATCATCTTTCTCATCTTCTCCCAAGTGACAACTTTTGATTTTTCCATTCTCTCAAGAGTTAGTTTAGTTTGTTTGCACCAAGCCATAGCTCTTCCCCTTAGTTTTGTAGCAACTAATTGGACTCTACGATTCTCAGGCACCTCCTTGAATTTCAAAATTTCTTCAACATTCGACAACCAATCAATAAATTCTTCTGCTTGCGTACCACCTTTGAATTTTGGAATTTCCATCCTCATACTTGGCTCCCATTTACGATCATTTTCTGCATCCAGATATTGATTTCGCACTTGGCCTCGATTTCGATAATGAATACTACCTCCATCACCATCTTCCTCAAAATCAGATGTATTTCGATATCGATCCTGACCATATACGTCCCTACGACCACACATGTCCCTTCTACCCTGTCTTTCAACATCACGATATGGTTCATTTTCGAACCCACGTTGAGTTCTTCCCTCTTCATTTCGATACCCATGGTGGTTTCTCATCATTGAAACTGATGAGTCTCTCCTATCTCGATAAGACTGGGGTGACATCCTCCTTTCTCCCGAAACCGATGGTGAAACCCTGTTTCCACTCTGGTTCGAAACTGGTGACGTTCTCCTTTGATTTCGATTCATGTCATTCATCAATTTCTCCAATTTTTCAATATCCTCATTGAACTTTTCATTGATACGCTTCTCCATCTGCTCAGCTTATTGTCTTCTATACAAACCTTCAACATTATGAAAGCGATTAGCACGTCTCGGAGGCATGATCATTAAACAATCTTGTTTCTGTCTCTGATTTGGCTCTGATACCAATTGACGCAGCTTTGCCTAGGCTCGAAACAGTTCAGATATCAAACTGTCGCAACCTATCCAGGATCTTCCTCTCGAAATGATGATTTCATGTCAATAAACTGATAGAACGATAAATGCTCAATTCTGTTGATCATGATGATGCCGGAATCTAGCAATTGCCAACCCCTTGATCTCGCAAGATGCCGTGTTGAAAGATCTACAATTCGATCGTTGATCACTCGTAAGTGATACCGAGAATTGGCTTCAAATTCGTTGATTCGCTCACGAATAACCCGAAGATGGAAAGTAGAAGGAGATCACACTCAACTTCCAACAATGGTGGCCAAAGCTCACACCAAATTTATTTTCAAAATCAACCAGCTTTACAAATGACAACACACCCCTATAGGAAATTACAACACATACATGCGACTCAACATACAACACACAACCTAACAACATACGACATAACAACATACGACTTAACAACATACGACATAACAACATATGACTCACGACCTAACGACTTAACAATACAACATTCATGTGACTTAACATCATACGACTCACGACCTAAGAAATCAACGACATAAGAAGATAGCACGGCTTCAGGAACGACTTAAGAGACTTAAGCAACATAAGGAATCAGCGACTTATAGAAATGCAGCATCAGTGAACGGCTTAAGGAAATGCGGCATAAGTAAACGGCTTAAGGAAATTGGGCCTGAGAGTTTTATAATGTTAAGTTATTTATATTTTTGGATATCTCGCACGATGAATTGATGCAAGTTCCCTATGTGTGAAATTTTGCAAATATTTGAAAAGATTTCGAGTTTATGTCCTCATCGTGACATTTAACACTGTATTGATTTAGAGCGAGATGCAAAGCTAGTTGTCTTACCAAATATATGCATAACTCTGATGGGAAGAAGAGAACAGAAACTCAAAATTTAAAGATTTTTAATAAGGTTCTTATTCGGAGAAGTACATTGGAGTGAGGTCACCCTTCGTGTTTACCAATAAAGCAGAAGGATCCTTGAGATTATATGAGAACTGTAGGGAATAGAATAAGTTGATAAGAAACAACAAATATCCTTTCCCTGGTAGGATGGTTTATTCAACCAACTCGAAGGAGCAAAGATTACTCTTAACTCGGTCTTGGTATAAGTTTTCATTGACTAGGGTGTCTTGAGATAGTATTCTTAAGAGCACCTGTAGAGTCGCTTTTCACCTTATGAATGGTTGGTAATGCCATCGGTCTTATGAATGCACTTACAAACTATAATGATCTTACGGGTCATGTTTTTTGAGACCAACACAATGAACCCGTGGAGGTATTCTAGATAATATATTAATCTTTTCTAAAGTGAATAAGAGCATAAATTACACTTAAGAGAAGTGTTGAAAGTATTAAGGTATAATCGTTTGAAGGCAAGATTTTCTCTTGCACTTTTGTAGAAGAGAAATGCGATTCCTAGGTCCCGTCGTATCCAAGCATGGGATTTTCGTCGATCCAAATAAGGTGTTATGGTGCAAGGTTGGAAAGCAATGAATAGTGCGACCAATGTTCATAGTTTTCATTGGTTGGCAGTATTGAATACGCGATTATATGATTTTTGTTTGATGATAATAAACATATATATATTCATTTAAAAGTATTTGTTAATGTACTATTTTATTTTTCATAGATTAAATAAATATTTGCTGAATAAAATTAAATAACACAGAATTTGAATTCAAACAGAAATTTTATTCAAACAAATGTTTATTACAATCTTTGAATAGTACAAATTTCAAGCTCGCTCTCTATATATATACAATTTCAATTACAGTACAATTTTGATTACATCACGATTCACATTTACATTTGACCTCACTACATATCACTCATTCACTCAACTCATATTTTATCTTCAACTTCACTCTAAATTGAATCCAACATCTGAGCAATCTACAAAAATAAATATTGACGCAGTAAAATTGAAAAGGAAATGCTTTTGCAGTATAAAATAAAATGTGGATGTTGAAAATAATATTTGCCTCACTTATTTGGGTTGTTCGTCATCATTTTGATTTTGAATCCATCATACACGAACAACTTGTGACATATACGGTGTATCAATGTATATGCCACAAGGCCGTGGACACCAATATATACACTTGATAAAATTATAGGGGAGGGTGAGCACAGGCCAAACCCAAAACGTCGGGTTCAGCTCAAGTGCAATAAAAATAATGTCAAAATATTCAGCACAAAGTCAAATCCGAGCTACAAGCTGGATTCAACTTAGGTGCGCTACAAAACATCATAAAACTATCGAGCATAAAATTCAAATACAACCAAACAGTGCAGTGATGTATATGCAACCAAATGCCACCAAGTGAATACGATAACACAACACAAACTATGACAACAGCACAAGCCTTAACATCAAAGACATGATGAAGCCAGAAACAATGCAAGTGGGGACTCAAGTGGTATAAGACCAAAACCAAAAAATCAATTAAGTCCAAATGTTCAAGAAAGCTACAACACTACGGCAACTTCAAAATGAAACATATGCACCAGCAAACTAGGCTACTACATAACACAGCAGCAACCAAAATTAATGCAACAATGACAAACAACATATGTACACAAGTGAATGCAATTCAGTACTCAATATAATCAAACAATTCGAGTACAACAAATGGAGATGCAAAACAAACTGCACCAAAGGAACGACATGAACAATGAAACAGACTACAAGTACAAGGCACAGTGCACATCAAACCAGAGCTGCATATACAGGAATGAAATAGTGATACACAGTGACCAAGTGCAAATGCAAGCATCAGTTTCTAACAAGCACAAAGAATGAAGTTAACCACAAACTCATGATACAGTAAACTACATGTATGCAGAGACAAGTACACAAATCAAGGCACACTAGAATAACTCGAGTACAATAATTTGATATGCAACCTAGACCGGCTTAAATTCAACTGAATACAAGTCAGAATACAACAAGCTCCAAGTAGTTGATAATGCACAAGAACAAAGAATGAAACTACAATGAATACAACATCATCGGAGACTGGTGCAAGCTCAACAGTCAATAGTGAAGACAACAACAGAGCTTAAATCTTCACTCAAGCTCAGTACAAATCCAAGTGAAACACAATCAAACCATTTAACAGTTATAACAAAGTCAAGTGTACCAAGTCAGAGCAGTGACAATTATCAAATCGAGTCAAAGCCAGTGCTATCAGAAGTCAAAGCCGAAGATAATATTAAGTCATGGAATCGCATGAACAAGTCAAGTATGCTACAGCAAGGAATCGAGTATGCTACAAATATGAAACCACATATATATGTAGTGCATTGAAACTAAACAGTGAAACTAAACCAGCAATGAAGTCAATCAGTGCCGAAGTTCAGTGATGTTGAAGATGCTAATATCAAAAAATCAAGTTGAAGCCATGTTCAACAGAAATCGAAGTCATGGTGGCCACAAAAGAAATCAACATCGTCAAATAAAATCAAATGTAACAGTTTCAAACCAAAACCGTGGTGGCCAAGCAAATTGACCAAGTCACGAATCAAAACCGTGAGTATGAAGCAACAATTATATGAAATTAGCAAAGTCGAAAAATCATCAACATCAAAACATAATCGAGTGGACGAGACGAAGTCAAGAAACTATCAGACAAACAAAAATTTAGGAATTCGAATCTATATAAAAACCCAAATCATCACCGGTAGAAAATGTATTCGAGTTCGAGAATAACTGACAACAATAAACCAATAACTCGAATCATCGATCGAGTTCAAGCAATCAACCAGTAAAGCAAAAAGGAAAATAACATACCAATTTAATTCGAACTTGATCTAATTGAAGTAGCCGAAAGAGATTGACAGAGAGAAAGAAGAAATCGAAGCATCAACCAAATTGACAAAGCCGGCGACTTCAGCACGAAACCCTAACTTTCGAGCAAGCGACGAGGCTGCCATTCTTTTGGAGCAAACTAGGCCGAAGATACAAAAGAAAAAGGAAATGGGGCTTAATTTTTGTCACTTGTAGGTCGGCCTGGTTATTGGGCTTAATTTAAATTAGGGTTCAATGTTTTAAATAGGGTTTCTAATTGTTTTATTGTGTTTTTAATTTGTAGTTTCTTTTTAAACCATTGTAATTTCTAGTCGTGTGACTAGGGCACAAACTACATGGCGTAGTTTGAGAATTCGCAACTCAGTGGCTGAGTTGTGGTAGGGTTTTGAGCATAGAGTTAGGTTAGTCAGCAGCGGGTGTCGCGAGTTTAAGTGTGTAAGCATGTGACTACTTAATTTCTAGTAGAAACCTTGGAGGCAACACGTAGGCAGGGTTTTGCCGAAGCCGGGTAAATTCTGTGTCGTTCTATTTCTGCATTTATTATTCTGCTATTATCTGTGCTGCTATAATTTGATATATCTGTGTTGAAATAATTTTATAAGCTTCCGCAATAATTTTTATAATTAACAGTATCACCATGTTCACCCCCCTCTAAGGTGAAATCGATCCTACAAGTGGTATCGGAGCTAGGAATAGAAGTCAACTTCTGTTTTAAAAAAATTCGTTTTTCAAAAACCAATTTTTGTTTTTAAAATTTGAATTTTTAAAATGGATTCTTTCAATAATGCTTTTGCTGAGGGTCAGTCCATAGTTAGACCACCAATATTCAATGGTGAATACGCCTACTGGAAAAATAGAATGAAAATTTTTCTGTAAACCATTGACGCTTGGAATATTGTTGAGATAGGTTATTGTTTGCACCAAAATTGGGCAACACCCTTCGGAAGTTTTTGAAGAGATAATAAATGAAGAAATTAAATTGAAAATGAAGATTATCTAATAAAAACTCCAAGACACAGAAAAGTAAATTGCACAAAAGACAACGATTTAGAGTGGTTCGACGATTTGCCTACGTCCACTATGAAGTTATATCACTTTATTGATTGATACTTGAAGATTACAAGTGTTCTAAAGCGAAGTACAGCAGATAATAAGCTTAAATTCAAAATCAGCAGCAATAATGATGGTATGGAGTGATTCTGGCAGCGTCCGGGCGTGCTTTTATCTCCAAGAATTCTCCGTCCCCTTTTCTAAATGACCAGGGGCTCTATTTATAGGCATAGGAGGCTGATATTTCTCCTAAAATCCGGGAAGACCGCTTCTGGCACGTGAGGGGGGCCCACACGCCCGTCCTTAGGAAATTGGGCCCACATTGGGATCGATTCGAAGTAGGGTTCGAATCGATTAAGAAAGCATCCAATCGAGGTGAAATTTGGTGTGGGCATTCTTCAACATGTATATAAGCTCCTATGAAAATTTCATAGCATTTGGACTTGTAGATCTCGAGTTATGATCGATTCAAGATTGTGCTTCCGGTCAACAAGCTTGGTTTGAATCGATTCCTTAGGGTCGAATCGATAGGGTCGAATCCATAGGGTCGAATCGACGGGGTCGAATCCATAGGGTTGAATCGATACGGTCGAATCGATAGGGTCGAATCCATAGGGTCGAATCGATAGGGTCGAACCCATAGGATTGAATCCATAGGGTGGAATCGATAGGGTTGAATCGATAGGGTCGAATCCATAGGGTCGAATCCATAGGGTCGAATCCATAGGGTCGAATCGATAGGTTTGAATCGATAGGGTCGAATCCATAGGGTCGACTCGATAGGGTCGAATCCATAGGGTCGAATCCATAGGGTCGAATCGATAGGGTCGAATCGATAGGGTCGAATCCGTAGGGTCGAATCCGTAGGGTCGATTCCATAGGGTCGAATCCATAGGGTCGAATCCATAGGGTTGAATCGATAGGGTCGAATCCATAGGGTCGACTCGATAGGGTCGAATCCATAGGGTCGACTCGCTAGGGTCGAATCCATAGGGTTGAATCGGTAGGGTCGAATCCATAGGGTCGAATCCATCATAACTTGAGCATACGAACTCGGATTGACTTGAAATTTGAAACGTTGGCTCTCGTGGCTTTGCTAGTCATGTCCCATCAATTGCAGCTCAATCTGGACTCGGACAAAATTCAGTGATATTCACAGTGAAGCTAAGTATGATCAATCTCTGAGACGAACTGTCCTTTGTTTTCATCGATCTTTTGGTATCACGGCTTTGCCAAAAAGCGGGATAACATTTGCCCCCCAAAGTACGTCTTGTGTAAACATGACGTGCTTTGAAAAGCTGCAGTCTCGTGTTGGTCAACTATGACATGCTTTGCTGAAAGTTGTATTCCATATTGTTGTAACCTTGCGTTGATATGATTGATTGCTGTAGAATATTGCTTTAGTGGTTGGCTGTTGTAATCGTAACAAGCTGAGTATTTGATTCCTTTGAATGCTGAAAATCAAATACTAGTCCAACGTACATGCATATATGTTAACTTGACTTAGTAAACGTCGAGTATTCATGAGTCGTTGTCGGTTTAGTTCGTTGTCGAATTTCCTATTGATTCTCTCCTGAATCGGTTTGAAATTTGAGTTGAAACAACGCTTGATGGTTGTTTTGGACTATCCTCTTGTATCAATCCTCTCCTGAATTGTTGTAAGATTTGAGTTGTAGCAACGTTTGCCAGTTGTTTTAGGAAGTTACTTCGTATCGATCCTCTCCTGAACTGATATAGAAGGTTGAAGGATTGACTCTGCATTGGAAAATGGATAATTCGGTGGATGCAAAATGTTCATTCGCATCGATGAGCTTTGTATAAGTGACGATGATTATAGCCAGACTTTGAAGCTTTGTCATTTGCGTGTTTTCTTTCAATCTGGTGTACTTGTGGTGTTTTTACCGTTAAGTAGAATTTGTTTTATTTGTCAAGCCCGAAGATCTCGATTATACGTCGTAACCGATGAATGATTTGAACTCTGGATTTTGTATCGCTTTGGTTAGTGATTATCACTTAAGCTTTCTGCCCCCCAGTTCTGGGGAATAACATTTGTATTTCGATGGTCGATCGCACCTTTTGCAAACCTTGTGCACATGTCCACACTCCGAGAACTTAGGATAATCTGTGATCGATAATCTTGTTCGCACTCTGGGAGATTGAGAGTCATCGACGTTCGTAGCACAGTTCGCATTCTGGGAACTTTGACTTGGCATTTGTACTCTAGTTCACACTTTGGGAATTTGGAGTTGATATTTATACTTAGGTCCGCGCTCCGGGAACCTGGACTGGATGTTTATACTCCGTTTCACGTTCTGGGAATATGGAGTTATGAGGTATATTTTGGTTCGCGCTCCGGGAACCTGGAATTGATGTTCGCACTCCAATTCATGCTCTAGGAACTTGGAGTTCGCGTTGATGTGTTGGTTCGCACTCCGGGAACCGGGAATTGATGTTTATCCTCCAGTTCTCGCTCTGGGAACTTGGAGCTAGCATGGATGTTTCGGTTCGCGCTCCGGGAACGAGTTGTTGGATGTTTATACTCCAATTCGCGCTTTGGGAAGTTGGAGTCCGTTCGCGCAGTGGGAACGAGTTGTTGGATGTTTATACTCCAATTCGCGCTCTGGGAAGTTGGAGTCCGTTCGCGCTGTGGGAACGAGTTGTTGGATGTTTATACTCCAATTCGCGCTCTGGGAAGTTGGAGTCCGTTCGCGCTGTGGGAACGAGTTGTTGGATGTTTATACTCCAATTCACGCTCTGGGAAGTTGGAGTCCGTTCGCGCTGTAGGAACGAGTTGTTGGATGTTTATACTCCAATTCGTGCTCTGGGAAGTTGGAGTCCGTTCGCGCTGTGGGAACGAGTTGTTGGATGTTTATACTCCAATTCGCGCTCTGGGAAGTTGGAGTTCGTTCGCGCTCTGGGAACGAGTTGTTGGATGTTTATACTCCAATTCGCGCTCTGGGAAGTTGGAGTTAGTTGTAGGACCGTCGTGTGTTGGTCCAGTTCAGCCTTTGATGTGATGGCTTGCCCCCGAGCTGGGGTTTCACTTAGTGAGTGGCCGGTCGTATCACAGTTACTCGCTATTTGAATAAATTCCAATGTTTGATGGAACTTAACTCTTCGTGTGTCGTGATTGTTGAATGTCGCATTCGGTGAATCACAGTTCTAGCTTGAAGAGATAGTAATTTATTGCTGAAATAAGAAAATATGGCAAAGTCGGTGCCTTATTACGAGTTCAAACTTCAGAATGTAAAGGAAATTGTAAAGTATTCATAGATTGAATAGAGCCTGTCATGCGTAGCAATGGCGAAGGTTCTCGCTTCTCCAGGTTCTTGGTAAAATAGGACCGCCCAATGTCGACAGTAAGAAGAGGTCATTCTCGAGTTTTTGTTCAATCACACATGGCCCTTCCCACGTTGGTTTCTCGTGCAATGGTGTTGAGTGTACTCTTCCGTAGACGAAATCACCAATTTTAAAAGTTTGGGGCTGAACATTGACATCGTGCGACCGAGAAACTCGCTTTCGGAGTATGAATGTTCTCAAGTCGGCCAGGTCTCCCATAACAACACCAATTCCTTTGTCAGTGGGGAATTTTAAGGTTAGGCACCATGGGGCGATAACAGCCATGAATTTAGCAAGGGCTGGCGGCCTAAGAAAGCATTGTACGGGGAATCTATGTCCATCACTACGAATTGCAACGTCCGGACTCTACAACACTATCCAGTTCCCAACTCCATCGGTATTTCTAGCTCTCCAACAGGTATGGCCGCACTCCCGTCGAAGCCGTGAATACTGGATCGGTATGGTTTCAAGTCTTTGGCATTTAGATTCATTTGGTCGTAGGCTCGCTTAAATATTATATTCACGAAACTTCTGCTATCAACCAGAATCCTTTTCATCCACACGTGGACTACCTGTGCTGATATGACTAGTGGATCGGTAGTCGGGACTATGATTCTGTCATCATTATTACACTGAAATACAATGTCGTCAGTCATTGCTTTCTGTCGTTTGATCGGAACTCTATCTTTCAAATTTCTACAGCATGCAAAATCTGCATGCCTAGTGGGGCTGGCATATGACTTCATCTCATCCCAGCTTCGCTTTGTTGGATGAGGGATACCTCCAACAGCATTTACTACTAACCTCCAGCTGGTGGGGGCGGAGTTTTCCTGCATCAGTTGATTGCATTCATTACTTTGATTTGATGGGCCCGCTTCTCCCGGCTTCGGCGTCCAAACAAACTGTTCCAGCTTCTTTTCTCTGATCAATTTCTCAACGAGATCTTGTAAGCGACGACACTCGTTCGTATTATGCCCGTAGCTTTCATGGAACCTGCAAAATTTTCCCGTCTGGATTTCCTTCTCTGACGACGGTCTTGGAGCAGGTTTTTTATATTGAATTGTATTACAGGTTTGTAAATACAAGTCCTCCAGTGAAGTATTCAAAGGGGTATAACTGTCGAACATAGGATTCCTTCGCGCTGGGCCACGGTTCTGATCTCGCTTTCTAGTTTGGTTCACGTTCAACTGAACTTTTCCGGAGCTCTCACCGGACTGTTTGATTGCAATATTGCCCTGGATCCCTTCGGTGTTCGGTCCTGCATCAGTTTTCTTCCTAGACTGTTTCGCGTCTTCCCTTCTTAGGAATTGAGTCGCCTTGGCGTGAAAACGGTCCAACGATGCAGGGGGTTTTCCAGCCAACCAGTTGCCAAATTCAGAATCGGGGTCAACCCCCTTAGTCAGTGCCATAAGGATGGAGTTATCGTTCGGATTGCTAATCTCCGCACATGCGGTATGGAATCTCTCTAAGTAGTGTCTGAGCGTCTCTCCGGGAGCTTGAGCGACGCTAGATAGAGTGTTGACATCTTTTGGCCTTGCAACGTGCATGCAGAATTGTTCAACAAATTTTGTGGCCAACTGGTCGAAGGAAGAGATGGATCGAGGTGGCAGTCGAGTGAACCACATGGTAGCGATGCTCCCCAAGGATATGGGGAAACTACGACACTTTACTGCATCGTTGGCTCTTGCAGCGGTCATCGACCATTCATATTTCAGAATATGTTGGTTGGGGTCGGAGTTTCCCTCGTACATGGGAAGAGTTGGCATTCTGAATCGCCGTGGGGGTTCAGCAGTAAGAATGTCCTTCATGAATGGATTGTGACTTCTGGAGATTCCCCAGTCTTCGTTCGTGAGAT
Source organism: Allium cepa (assembly GCA_030765085.1). Lineage (NCBI taxonomy): Eukaryota > Viridiplantae > Streptophyta > Magnoliopsida > Asparagales > Amaryllidaceae > Allium > Allium cepa. The sequence continues at coordinate 104,615,887 of CM060940.1, forward strand.
CCTGGCTTTCACGGATCATTTGTCGTATCATAATCGGAATATCCGACGTTTGCACGTTTTGTGTGGCTTGTGCCGGAGTGTGATTGCGTTCCATACTCTAGAGTTGGACTGGATGCTGTCGACGGTCCAAACATCGCGTTCTTGGTTCATAGTCCTTAGGGACGTATGGTTCAGGAGTATGTCCATGATGATGATGGTCCAGGTTCGACTGGTCTTGAGCATCGACTCCTGGTTCAACGGTCATTGCAGGTTGATTTCCAGCAGCTGGCATGTGACTCCCATCTAGTCGGGGTCGTGGAGATCGATTATGGTAATCGAAAGAGGAAGAGCTTTTGCTAGATGAGTGAGAAGCATGGTCTCTCTTGGATCTCTTTCGCTTCTGACGCTCCAGTTGGTTGATCAGCTCGGCGTTAGCGCGTAGCTGTTCTGTAAGCTGTTGCCGACTCTGGGTTAGCTCTTGGAGTAGCGACTGCAACTCCTGTCGGGTGACCGGACCTGATGGTTCCGAGTGTCCATTAGCATCTTGATTAGATGGAGGTAGTGGAACAGGATTTTTTCTATCCTGTTCTTCTTGATTGACAACATTTGAGGCGGTCCTTGTGCTAACCATCTTGAAAGTTGAATTCCTTTCCTAGACTTTGTGCAAATCTGAATAGAAGGGAAAGAAGTTGGATTTGACGATCTGGATCTCTCTCTTAGATATATTCAATCCGGTATCGATGATAGATCCAAAGAGCAGGAGAAAAGCAGGGTTTTCCCGGTGAAAGCACCGAAGTGTTTGCACCAAAATTGTGCAACACCCTTCGGAAGTTTTTGAAGAGATAATAAATGAAGAAATTAAATTGAAAATGAAGATTATCTAATAAAAACTCCAAGACACAGAAAAGTAAATTGCACAAAAGACAACGATTTAGAGTGGTTCGGCGATTTGCCTACGTCCACTATGAAGTTATATCACTTTATTGATTGATACTTGAAGATTACAAGTGTTGTAAAGCGAAGTACAGCAGATAATAAGCTTAAATTCGAAATCAGCAGCAATCATAATGGTATGGAGTGATTCTGGCAGCGTTCGGGCGTGCTTTTATCTCCAAGAATTCTCCGTCCCCTTTTCTGAATGACCAGGGGCTCTATTTATAGGCGTAAGAGGCTGATATTTCGCCTAAAATTCGGGAAGACCGCTTCTGGCATGTGAGGGGGGCCCACACGCCCGTCCTTAGGAAATTGGGCCCACATTGGGATCGATTCGAAGTAGGGTTCGAATCGATCAAGAAAGCATCCAATCGAGGTGAAATTTGGTGTGGGCATTCTTCAACATGTATATAAGCTCCTGTGAAAATTTCATAGCATTTGGACTTGTAGATCTCAAGTTATGATCGATTCAAGATTGCGCTTCCGGTCAACTAGCTTGGTTCGAATCGATTCCTTAGGGTCGAATCGATAGGGTCGAATCCATAGGGTCGAATAGACAGGGTCGAATCCATAGGGTTGAATTCATAGGGTTGAAACGATAGGGTTGAATCGATAGGGTCAAATCCATAGGGTCGAATCGATAGGGTCGAACCCATAGGGTTGAATCCATAGGGTCGAATCGATAGGGTTGAATCGATAGGGTCGAATCCATAGGGTCGAATCGATAGGGTCGAATCCATAGGGTTGAGTCCATAGGATTGAATCAATAGGGTTAAATCGATAGGGTCGAATCCATAGGGTCGACTCGATAGGGTCGAATCCATAGGGTCGAATCCATAGGGTTGAATCGATAGGGTCGAATCCATAAGGTCGAATCGATAGGGTCGAATCCATAGGGTCGAATCCATAGGGTTGAATCGATAGGGTCGAATCCATAGGGTCAACTCGATAGGGTCGAATCCATAGGGTCAAATCCATAGGGTTGAATCGGTAGGGTTGAATCCATAGGGTCGAATCGATAGGGTCGAATCCATAGGGTCGAATCCATAGGGTTGAATCGATAGGGTCGAATCCATAGGGTCGACTCGATAGGGTCGAATCCATAGGGTCGACTCGCTAGGGTCGAATCCATAGGGTTGAATCGGTAGGGTCGAATCCATAGGGTCGAATCCATAGGGTCAAATCCATCATAACTTGAGCATACGAACTCGGATTGACTTGAGATTTGGAACGTTGGCTCTCGTGGTTTTGCTAGTCATGTCCCATCAATTGCAGCTCAATCTGGACTCGGATAAAATTCAGTGATATTCACAGTGAAGCTAAGTATGATCAATCTCTGAGACGAACTGTCCTTTATTTTCGATCGATCTTTTGGTATCACGGCTTTGCCAAAAAGCGGGATAACAGTTATAGAGCACCATCTATAATTGTAGATAATCAGGAAATAGAGAAACCAAAGGATCAATGGACAAAACTAGAAAATAAATTACAAAATGCTAATGCTAAAGCTAAAGCTATGAATTCTATTATCTGTTCATTGGATCAATTTGAATTTAATCGTGTCTCACATTGTCTAACTGCGCAGGAAATATGGCACATACTTGAAGTAACTCGCGAAGGGACATTTCAAGTCAAAGAATCTCGCCTTGCCATGCTAAGCAGCGAATGCGTAAACTTCACAATTGCGAAGGAAGAAAATGTCAAAGAGATGTATGGACGACTTTCCAATATCGTATACAAATCAAAAGCTCTCGGAAAATCATACACGGAATCGAAAATAGTCCGAAAAATCCTCAAAGTCCTTCCACGAAGATTTGAAGCAAAAATGACTGCCATTCAAGAATCAAAAGATTTAAAACAGATGAAAGTTGAAGAACTCATTGGAAATCTCACCACTTATGAGCTAGAAATTAAATTCAAGGAAGAGCGTGAAGGAGGAGATACTCGAAAGAAATCAATAGCTCTCAAAGGAACAACCGAAAGTGATGATAATGATGATGATGATGATGGAGCAGCAGAGCTGGAACTACTAATAAAGAAATTCAAAAAGAATCACAAATATGGAAATCCAACCCGAAATCAAAAATTGAAAAGCAGAATAGCCAAAGCACAAGACTACTGAGAAGAACAGAAAATCATCTGTTACAAGTGCAACCAACCCAGACACATCAAGCCCAATTGTCCTCAAATTCGACGCGACTTTGAAAAGAAATCAAAAAGGAGAAGTTTTGCAGCCACAAGGAATACAAGTGATGAAGATAATCAAAGTACTAGCAGTGAGAGTGAGAAAGCAGATATGTGCCTTTAAGGTAATGTAACCGATGGCGACGATGACGAGCCAAGCGAGGTATCAAAACTCACTCACTCACAACTACTTATATATTTCCACGAAGTAAATGGCTATTTTGAACGACTTAGGGAGAAATATGGTAAAATTGAATCACAAAGAGATAGTTTGATTGAACTAAATGAACAGCTTGAACAATTAGTTAAAAACTATCAAAGTAGGATCCCTAAGTGTGATAAGTGTCCAACATTTGAAGAAGAAATTAAAAAATCATAAATTAATATAAAATCACTTGAAAATGAAATTCTAATTTTGAAAGAGAGTGAAAATACAAGGAGAGAGAACTCTATCAAAAAGTGCACACAATTATTAAACGAAAATGAATCTCTCAAAACACAAGTACAACAATTGTCAACGACTTTAGATAAATTTTCCAAAAGTGAAAAATCGTTGAATATACTCTTAGGTAAACAAACTATTAATACAGTTAGACAAGGACTTGGGTATAATTAATCTAAAAATGTTAGAAATGAGATTAATCAAGTAAATTCAATGTGCACAATTTGTAGAAAATTTGGACACAATCAAAATAGTTGTTGGTATAGACCCAAACACGTAAAAACCATTCCAATTTGGGTTCCAAAAGGCACAAATACAAAATCTCTCAAAGTTAAACAAATCTGGGTGCCAAAAGGAACATATTTAAATAGTTATGGGTCTTCACAAAATTATTTTTCAAAATATTCTACCACTAATAATCATGGACCTATAAAAACAAATAGGTCACGAAAATCTTTCATCGTGTAGGTGTGGTGGCAGGCTAAGGAATAACAATAGTGTTACTTGAATTCTGGTTGTTTCAAGGACACAACGAGCGACAAAGCAAAGTTCCTTAGCCTAGTATAAAGGTGACAGAATCACAATGGACAATAACGAAAAATGTCATAAAGGTAAAACAGGTAATGGTATATTTATTTAACGATATATTAAATGTGATAATCTGCACCATAATCTAAGTTAAATCAGCCAACAATGAGATGATGAAATAATGATGATTAATGATTCTGACTTACTCAAAATTGTTAGCCAATTATATTCTCATGCCAAGAACACTATAAAAATCTCTAGATTCTTTGAATTACTTCATATATATATATATATAAATCTCTAGATTCTTTGAATTACTTCATATATATATATATATATATATATATATATATATATATATATATTAGTTTGGATTAATAATAGTGTTTTATTGGATGATAATACATATGGTTATTTTACGGCTAACTCTATATTCATGGTTTTTGATTATTTACACGGCTTCAATTCAAATTCAAGAGAATGTCATTTAAAAAGCTGTTAAAATTGATTTTGAGATATTTTGTTGCACACTTCATGGTCTGGTCTATCAAATTCAATTAATGATAATTTTGAGTGAAAGAAAAACTCAGATGTAGATTACACTGGTAATCTAGTTAATAGAAGAATTACAAGTTGAACATGATTTTTGTTGAGACATTTAGTAACTACATCGTTTTTCAAAGAAAATATCTGCATTTTTTTCATTTCAAATAATTCTCGGATAGCAAAAATTTTTCTCATATAACCCCTTCGAGAAAATCATTTTTGACCAAGTTTTCAGATCAGTCATTTTTGAAAAATTGATTTTATAATTATTTTTGAATTTGATTTTAAATGACTATTTTGGCTAATCTGACTCCCTACTAATTATCAAAAAGATAGATAGTGATTGAAAAAGAGATGTGTGTTGATATTTATCATATATTATGACCCGAGACGGTATAATTAGTAAATTTCTTAGAAAGTTAAACAAGAGTTATAAAACTTATTGTTGGTAAAAATTCCATGACTATCTCTAATTCTATCATATTTCTAACGACCATCACTCATCAAAATTCTATATAGTTTGTCAATATATGGTACTTTAAATAGGAATCATTTGTTTTTTTCATTTTACATTTTGTAATAAAGTAAATAAAAAAACAATAATAATAATAATAAAATAAAATAAAATCCAAAGTAGTCACTCTCGTTTAAAAGTCCTTACGGTTATGCGTGGGTGAATTACTTGGAATTTGTTATGTGCTTCCATGTTCATTTAAAAGCCCTCACGGTTATGCATGTATGGAACGCATATCAAAACTGATTTTTTTTAAGTAAACAAGTTGATTCTAATCCCATTTAAAAGTCCTCACGGCTATGCGTGGTTAGAAGATACTTGAATTCATTTTTAAAAAAATAAAATTGGAATACTACTAATCTCATTTAAAAGTCCTAATGGTTATGCATGGTTGGTAGACATTCAAATTCCTGATATAAATATACCACAAATAGACACAACTGTATGGTTTTATTTAATGACATCATTCCTATCAATCTAAAAGTGGAATATACGCCTAACAAAGTATTTATGATTTTTGTTTGATTTTTTATTGAAATTTAATATTTATATTCAATTGAGTTTTAATGTTGGACTAATATCTATCACCCTATCTCCATTTTTCTAACACTATTATTCTTTTGCTGATAACAAAAGGGAGAGAGAAAAGTTAAGATTTTGTCAAATAAAATCAAGCAAAGGTCAAATATTTTCTATTTGCATCTAGGCTCATTTGCATATTTTTAATTGTATGCATATATGAAGGGGGTGCTTTGTGTAGAGAGGAAGCATTCAAATAGGGGAGAAAATGGAATCATCAAATACCTTAAATATATGTTTGTTATCATCAAAAGGAGGAGATTGTTGAATACGCGATTATATGATTTTTGTTTGATGATAATATATATATATACACACACACACACATATATATATATATATTCATTTAAATGTACTTGTTAATGTACTATTTTATTTTTCATAGATTAAATAAATATTTGATGAATAAAAATAAATAACATAGAATTTGAATTCAGACAGAAATTTTATTCAAACAAATGTTTATTACAATCTTTGAATAGTACAAATTTCAAGCTCTCACTATATATATATATATATATATATACACACACACACACACACAATTTCAATTACAGTACAATTTTGATTACATCACGATTCACATTTACATTTGACCTCACTACATATCACTTATTCACTCAACTTGTATTTTATCTTCAACTTCACTCTAAATTGAATTCAGCATCTGAGCAATCTGCAAAAATAAATATTGACGCAGTAAAATTGAAAAGGAAATATTTTTGCAGTATAAAATAAAATGTGAAGGTTGAAAATAATATTTTCCTCGGTTATTTGGGTTGTTCGTCATCATTTGATTTTGAATCCATCATACACGAACAGCTTATGACATACACAGTGTATCACTGTATATACCACAAGGCCATGCACACCGATATATATACTTGATAAAATTACAGGGATAGGTGAGCACAGGTCAAACCCAAAACGTCGGGTTCAACTCAAGCGCAATAAAAATAATGTCAAAATATTCAGTTTAAGGTCAAATCCAAGCTACAAGCTAGATTCAACTCATGTGCGCTACAAAACGTCATAAAACTGTCGAGCATAAAAGTCAAATACAACCAAACAGTGTAGTGATGGATATGCAACCAAATGCCACCAAGTGAATATGATAACACAACACATCAAATAAAAACTATGACAGTAGCACAGGCCTCAACATCAAAGACATTATGAAGCTAGAAACAATGCAAGTGGAGACTCAAGTGGTACAAGACCAAAACGAAAACATTAACTAAGTCCAAATGGTCAAGACAGCTACAACACTACGGCAACTTCAAAATGAAACATATGCACCAGCAAACTAGGCTACTACATAACACAGCAGTAACCAAAATTGATGCAACAGTGACAAACAGCATATGTACATAAGTGAATGCAATTCAGTACTCAATACAATCAAATAACTCTACAACAAATGGAGATGCAAAACAAACTGCACCAAAGGAATGACATGAATAATGAAACAGACTACAAGTACAAGGCACAGTGCACATCAAACCAGAACTGCATATACAGGAACGCAATAGTGATACATAGTGACCAAGTGCAAATGCAAGTATCAGTTTCTAAGAAGCACAAAGAATGAAGTTAACCACAAACTCATGATACAGTAAACTACATGTATGCGGAGACAAGTACACAAATCATGGCATACTAGAATAACTCGAGTACAACAATTTGATATGCAACCTAGACCAGCTTAAATTCAACTGAATATAAGTCAGAATACAACAAGCTCCAAGTAGTTGATAATGCACAAAAACAAAAAATGAAACTACAATGAACACAACATCATCAGAGACTGGTGCAAGCTCAACAGTCAATAGTGAAGACAGCAACAGAGCTTAAATCTTCACTCAAGCTCAGTACAAATCCAAGTGAAACACAATCAAAGCATTTAACAGTTATAACAAAGTGAAGTGTACTAAGTCAGAGCAGTGACAATTATCAAATCGAGTCAAAGCCAGTACTATCAGAAGTCAAGGCCGAAGATAATATTAAGTCATGTAATCGCATGAACAAGTCAAGTATGCTACAACAAGGAATCGAGTATGCTACAAATATGAAACCACAGATATATGTAGTGCATTGAAACTAAACAGTGAAACTAAACCAGCAATGAAGTCAATCGGTGCCGAAGTTCAGTGATGTCGAAGATGGTAATATCAAAAAATCAAGTTGAAGCCACGTTCAACAGAAATCGAAGTCGTGGTAGCCACAAAAGAAATCAACATCGTCAAATAAAATCAAATGTAACAGTTTCAAACCAAAACCATGGTGGCCAAGCAAATTGACTGAGTCACGAATCAAAACCGTGAGTATCAAGCAACAATTCTATGAAATTGACAAAGTTAGAAAAATCATCAACATCAAAACATAATCGAGTGGCCGAGACGAAGTCAAGCAAACTATCAGACGAACAAAAATTTAGGAATTCGAATCTATATTAGAACCCAAATCATCACCGCCCGAAATGTAATCGAGTTCGAGAATAACTGAAAACAATAAACCAATAACTCGAATCATCGATCGAGTTCAAACAATCAACCAGAAAAGCAAAACGGAAAATAACATACCAATTTTAATTCGAACTCGATTGAATTGAAGTAGCCAAAAGAGATCGACAGAGAGAAAGAAGAAGTCGAAGCACTAATCAAATTGTCAAAGCCGACGACTTCAACACGAAACCCTAACTTTCGAGCAAGCAACGAGGCCGCCATTCTTTTGGAGCAAACCAGGCCGAAGATACAAAACAAAAAGAAAAAGGGGCTTAATTTTTATCACTTGTGGGTCGTCCTGGTTATTGGGCTTAATTTAGATTAGGGTTTAATATTTAAAATAGGGTTTCTAATTGTTTTATTGTGTTTTTAATTTGTAGTTTCTTTTTAAACCATTGTAATTTCTTGTCGTGTGACTAGGGCACAAACTACGTGGCGTAGTTTGAGAATTCGCAACTCAGTGGCTGAATTGTGGTCGGGTTTTGAGCATAGAATTAGGTAAGTCAGTAACGGGTGTCGCGAGTTTACATGTGTAAGCATGTGACGACTTAATTTCTAGTCGAAACCTTGGGGGCATCACGTAGGTAGGGTTTTGCCAAAGCTGGGTAAATTCTGTGTCATTCTACTTCTACATTTAATATTCTGCTATTATCTGTGCTGCTATAATTTGATAAATCTGTGTTGAAATAATTTTATAAGCTTCCGTAATAATTTTTATAATTAACAGCATCACCATATTCACCCCTCCTCTAGGATGAAATCGATCCTATAGGCAGGATATTGTCGAAAATTCATTAAGGATTTGCAAAGGTTACCATACCTTTGACCTGACAAACTAAGGAGAATCAAGTCTTTTTATGGTATGCACATGGTGAAGTCTCTATTACAAAGATGAAGCAATTGCTAACTAATTCCATGTTTCTTGTTTACTAGAAAGGAGCTAAATCCTTCACTATGTACACTGTTATAAGTGGTATGAGAATCGGTATGTTCCTTATGCAAGAAGGCAAGGTAGTTGCTTATGCTAATAGGCTACTTAAGAATCATGAATGGAACTGTCCAGCTCATGATTTGGAGTTGGTGGTCATTGTTATTGCATTGAAGATATCGAGGCATTATTTGTTAGGTGAGAGGTATGAGCTATTCACCATCACAAAACTTCAGAGTATCTATTATCCTAAAAAAAGAAATCTTAGGCAATAAAGATAGATGGAATTCCCAACGTCTTATGACTTCAGCATTTCACATACATTCGGTAAGGGAAATGTTAAAGAAAATGCATTGAGTAGAATATATCTGATATTGAGGTCTATGCTCGTTAAATGGATGGTCTGGAATTTATTGCGTGAAGGAGTTAGAAAGATGCCCTAAGGGAAATTATGTAATTAGTTATATATTTACACTTTGTTATATTATGATATAATCAATCAAGTAATTAATTTAAACTATATAATTAGAAAATCCTTTAATAATATATTATGTGATAATTGTTATAAATAGTTGTAACCATGAGAAAATTATCACAATATATATAAACATATTATTTTAAATTTTCCTGGCCAATATGTTTCAAGGAAGGATATCTATACTTTCCTTGAGACCAAGTATGCGACACTCTCCAAATGAGGGTTAGTGTATTAATTATCATGGTTGTAAAGGGAACCAATTTGTTACACTAATAGTTATTAGATAGCCGTGAAATGATTCATTTGAGAGTTTCATGTTAGTTAATAATAACTAAGGTCAAATAGGAAATCTCAAAGTGATGATATTATACAAGTCTCTAGACTTGAGAATGTCGTAGAACTTCAATATGGATAATCCACTTTGATTATGACTAAATCATAGCATGGTGTTAATTGAATGACTATAGTTGGGTCTGCATTGAAGCATTGGAACTGAAACACTATTCAATAGAGAATTCGTCTCCTCGATTATATAAAGTTAGTATCATGGTCAATTGCACTCAACTTAAAATCAACGTATTTTACCAGATTAGTACTATTAATAAAATGTGTAATTATTAAACCAAAGACTATTTTTATGGACTAACCGAGTTGAACATGGATGGTATTTGAATTTTGAACAAAACCAAATTCCATAGGTCCTAAAGTGGTACAGTGTTGATGAAGAGAACTTGTGTAAGTAAATGTTACTAAAAGGTATCGCTGAAAGTGTAAAATTGGATTTTATCGATAATGATGTATAGGTGATAAATTTATCAAAATATCAACTCCATAAAACAAGGTAGCTAGTGAACTTATATTCGAATAGTTTGATATTAATCGTTGTCTGAATTTATACATAAGACTTGCATAGCCCAGAAATACCACATGATTTAGCTGAATTATAAATTAATTATATTAATTTTCATGAAAAATTAATTATTTGTATATTTTATGTATTGGGTGTGGATTTAATTTTCTGGGTGCTATTATAGTTAATTGTGTGCATATATAAATATTATATGTATGTACATATCGATATATGACATCGATACGCATTTAAATATGATGTAAATGTCGTTAATTTCTAAATGGGTTTTGGGGTTTCATCGGCCCATGAAGCCCTTATCATGGTTGACCTAAGCTATGGAGAGAGAGAGAGATTGGGTTGTTTAAATACTAGATATAGATCTAGAATGAGCCGACAAAGAAGTGGTGAAAGGATGAGAACTTGTCTTCTCCATTTTCTCTATTTAAACATGCCCACCTATGCACTATTCTCTTGAATCGTCCTCTCTTATTATAGATGAAATTGTTCACCTCCTTCACTCTATGGCCAAAAATCCTAGATCCTATATCACATTAAATAAAGTAGTTTCGGTGGTACACTCGATCGTTTAACATCCAGTGATCGATTCAAGATGAATCTTAGAGATCCCACAAATCAACATACATTCAAAGGCCACCTTTCAAACGTAAAAATTCCATCAACATTTATATCATATATATATATATATATATATATATATATTATCTATTATGTATAGGTATATGTATCTTATGATAGATCGATCATATAACAATTTTGTATCAGTGTTTGTTGTCACATAATTATCTAATATTAAATCTCTTTGAAATATCCATGTAATTAATATTGTTTTTTAGATCTTTGTAACAAAAAAACTTTTTAGTTTGACCATATGTATGCATAATAAATAAAATTATAATTGAAAATGCATTTGGATATATCTAAGACACCAACTTGTGGAAGGATCCTTGGTTAAATGGGCAAAGTCTTATATCTAAACCGGGTTAGGACACTTTAGCCAGTGTATAAGGACATGACAACAACGTAGAGAAGATTAGTGTAAAAAATCAATGGTTTATGAAAAGATCTGCACATAATCTATTAATCCTAAATTTATATACATTTTAATATACACAAATCAGGAAAAAGACATTTGGGAATGTGGAGCTACAAAAAATGAGGAACTACAACCAAATCAGCATGTGAACAATTTTGACAAAAACATGAAGTGAAAATGTGTGTTTTTCATATACGGAGTAAATCAAATAATCCTAAAATGGCATTTACTACCTACAAAGTTATAAGCTTCAAACGGTCCATAACCGACAGTCTAGCTAAATTAAGGCATGGCCATAGATTTGACATGTAGACTATATGGGAAAGAAAATGAAAATCATAACCATATATTTTTCAGTGTGAATACAGCAACAAAATCATGAAAGAAACAAAAATGAAAGAAAAAAAAACTTTCATACATTAAAAGATTTAGAAGAGGAAGTGGTATACCTAAGGTCCAGTGGTGGTTTGGAGTAGTGCAAGTAGATACAACAAATAACATTGACATCTACAGTACATCACATATGAAAGGAACAAAATTGTCGAGTATTTCAAAACAAGAAGAGAAAGGAGGGACATATTAGCAAAATGATCGAAGTTGATGTTGAAATAAGCTACAAGCGGATTAGGCCGAAGCGACTTGCTAGTGTTAAGAGGAGAAGGAACAAATTATGGCATAATGGGGTGTGTATGATTACAAGCTGCTATAGATCTAATTTTTTTTCCCGAAACTTGAAAAGAGGAGATGAAGAAAAGAATTACGAAGTGGGAGAATGATGCTAAAGTGAAGTAGGTGGAATAATTACTACTTTACTGAACTATTACTTTCCCAGTTTACGAAGTGGGTCAGGTATAATATGTTTTGAATATGTTTTGTTGTAGGCCTGATCAATTTTGTAATTTTTGGGTTGAACTATGGACTGCATTTAGCCCTTGTATCATTATTATAAATTAAACGAGTTTTAAATATATATAGATACATTTCATGTATTTTAAAATGGTTTATAAAATCATACATAGATACATATGTTTTTTTGACAAATTAAATTTTTTTGCTAAAGCTATTTTAGTATATTTTTCTTACATTTATATTTTATGATTATAAACAATGTTTGTATTATCGTGTGTATGTATATGTATGTATAAGTATTTAATTATTAAATAAAATACAACTATAAAGTTTGAAATTTAATAATAATTTATTTTTACAAGGTCGAAAATAGAACATATTATTTTACTACAAAAAAATAAATTAGTTCTTGTATACAATTTTAAATAGTTTATGTATTTTAAAATAAGCAATATTGTAACGACCCTGATTCGACCTTCCAAAATCGGCACCGAATACATCACCCGTATTCAAATGCCACAGATTCAAACGTCGAATCTGGTTCGCCGGACCTTATAACACATTAAGTACAACAACATAGCAGAAGAAAATAAATATATCATTGATATACGACATTCGATACAACATATTGGTATAAATGATATCAATATACATCAGAGATAAACAACAGCGGAAATATAAAGTGACAGCAGAAGATGAAGCAAACTAGGCAACAACAGCGGAAAGATAATGTCTTCAATTGCCCAAGCCCCAAAGATTCCAATCCAAAAGCTCGAACCAGCATCAAACTGAATTATGCAAACTCGATTCCCAATACAATTGCCAAACCAAAGACTCCAAGGATCTCCAAATACAAAGCTGAAGGATACCGAATCTATATCTACTAGCAGATTATCTGAAAATCTAACTCTAGGCCGCCCTTGTGGAAAATTGTAGCCACCCAGTGTTCAGATAGGGAACAATAAACTCTAGGTCAGTCGTGGGACTGGTATGAGCAAACAAAAATAGTTTATCTTTATCAAAAGCAAAACAAAAGATTTTAAAAGAAATCCGCAATGGTTTTTAGGAAATGAAACTGCCGTAAGGCCTCCCGCCACACACACAATGCAAGCGCACACTAGGACGAGATTTCTCCTTATGACAGTCAAACATGCTTGATACTCGAAATCCATTTGATATTATTATTAGTGCATAGTGGAAAACATTTGCAAGTATAATATTAATCTTATACAGCATACGTACCATTATAATATGCCTTCTATAGCTACCATGTTAAATGGCAAGTTTTGCAACTAAAACCGTACAAAGCGTGTATTGATGATTGGATTTTAAACAAATGGTCAAGCTAAGAAACTTCCTATTACCACATGGGTACGCCTCTGGAGGGACGCCCCGAGAACCTGCCGGATCTCTGCCAACACAAAACCGGCTTACCCCTGCCCAGAAGTATCACCTACAAGTATGCCATCCCCGGTCGTAACCAACCTTTATCCTAGCGCTCGACACCAACAACCATACAGTAATAAATTTGCAGTAACCACATAAGTTAAATATCTGGGATCCATACCATGATACCACCTCTATCTAGAAGAAATGGACATACCTTAGGGGCTTGACCCCTAATAACCTTGCTGCATCTTTCCTGTTTCGACCATTCGGGTTGTGAGGCTCGACGAAGTCTCGTCCACAAAGCTACGCTTTTCACAAATGCCATGCTTCGATCAACACATGATCAGTAGCACTTCGTATGTCACATTACCAAATTGGGAATGTATCACTAGTAACCATCAACTACATAACCTTTAAGCTCTTATGTCTTAGAGAAGGGTGTTAAGCTAAGTGAATAAATTCTCCGTCACCAAACAGAAATGTATTTGATAGAAACCAGCTTTACATCTGAAAGTGTAATGTCAGACACGCATCCATACAAGTCTGTTCCGGGTTTGATCTGAACCGAAGGCACTTCACAAAGAAGCCCTTGCAAATCCGGATAATCCCTAATCACGTCCGGACACCCCATCACAAAGGGTGATCAAATCTCTATACCGGCGACCAGTCGATGCAGAGACATCCGACGGGATATCTTTTCACTTTTGAAAATACTCGGTCTTCACCACCGGTCTTTAAATGCGATCCATATCATCGTATCATTATTCGGAATGAGTTTTATGACACAATGGTCCTCTCCTAGCTAAACCGAATAATGAGCGCTTAATTTAAAAACCATATGGATATATGAGATCTTAGTTAAGTCATAACTTAAAGCCCAAAACCTTTCATTCAAATGGTTTAAACAAATTACCATTTTCAAATCTTTAAACGAAAAGATTCACTTCACAAAGTTCACCATCTTTCATAAAGATACATTCATAGTTTTCAAAATTATTTTGTAACGACCCACCGCTCTGACCGCCCCTAGTCGGTAATTAAACCAACTAGAAACGTTCAAAATAACGGATTGTTAGTCAGTTCATAGAGTTTAAACAGAATCAGCCACAGAATCACAGAATAATCATAATATTATTCATAAATGAATTTTTCTTACATACATATATCAGAGTTTGTACAGTGCATTAAATTTTTATACAGCGGAACAATTTATTTTTATTAAGTACAAGAAAATTTTCTAGAGAAAAAAAAACTTTAGTGGAGTGCTTTCCCCTCTCTCTCTAACTTCGCGGCCTGAAAATCTTCAAGCTGTAAAATACTCGGTCTGACCCGAGCGTTAATTGCAAACACAAAAACACTCGAGTCAGGATTAATCTTAATTCAAGTAATTAAATTTGCAATGAATTGAATAAAATGGTCACAGAGATGATGAAACAAATGAACCAATTTAAAATCTATTATGGATTTTCATTATTAACAACTTCAAATTTTAAAAACTGTCAATCCTGTGTGGCTGCAGTACACACGTATATTAATACACATGTGCACTGCCTCGCCAACACGTGTGCAAGCGCAATCGGACAAATCACTGCAAAGAAAATGCTCAAGGCAAAACTAGTGCCAACTTGAACCAAAACATGAAGCAAACAAACATGCAGCAGTTAGCATGCAACAGCAACATGCAAAACAGATCATGTACAAGGGTAGTGAAGCCTGTATAATTTACAGTGAAACAAGTGCATGGAGCAGCAGACACAACAAACACAGAGGCAGCAGCGATGAATCGCAGAGCCAAACAAGTACAGGGGAACAGGTGATACAAGCTACAGTTAAGCATGTCATGGATAAACAATACAATGCCACTGCAGATATAAGGTCAAAGACCAGATCACATCGAAGTGCAACAGAGCTTACGGCAATAACTTCAAGATACAATATAACAAGCTACAACTGATGATCAAACAAAGGGATGCAGGCCAAACTACAGTGCAACCGAGAAGCACACAACTGTGTGTATACAAATGATCAGTGAGATAACCCAGGTACAAACAATGCAAATCAATACAGCAGCTCAAAGACAGAGCATATGCAAACGCATCAACTCAGGTGGACATATCAAAATTTTGGAAACACAAAGTATTCAAATGAACACAGTAAGCTACATGATGATCTCAATATAGCAATGACAGAGTACATGCTAATGAAGATCACAAATGTACATAAGAGAAGAACATCAACAATGACCAATGTGCACAGGTCAGAAACCCCAAATGTTCAAGTGTCACAAAAGTTCAAGTGACAAAATGCAAAGAGCAACAGTGAGTGGCAATGAACCATCAAGAGACTCTATGAAGTCAAAATATGCAACTACATGGACATAAAGGTCAATGCACTATGCAGAAATGATCAAGAGTCAAAATAGAGACAAGGTAAATCAAGGCAGTGCATCAAATGACCAAGCCACAAGTATGGCAGTGAAACAACTCAAGAGATCAACATCAATAAACCAAAGTGCAGACAAAAAATTTCATTTTCAAAACCTTGAATTAAGTCTTCAACTTAAACATGAATTTCATTAAACATGAAAACTGCAACTTCTCTGTTATAAAACCCTGCAAACTGTTTTAATTTTTATTTAAAACTGAATTTTAATTTTAAGATTTCACTTTTAAAAAAACTTTGAACTCAAAACTATATTTGAATTCAGATTCAAATATTACCTGAATCAAGTTTCAACTTAAAATATGAATTTATTCTAAAATTTAAAACTGCAAAGCTTCTCAGGCTTAAACCTGAACTGTTTTCAAGTCTTGATTCACACAGAATTTAAATCTTACATTTGATTTTTAAAAACTGCAAAATCAATTCAGTTTAATCTTACATATATCAGAGAGCATATGGAAGGGTCAGTGAGAAAGCACAAATCAAGATGGAGCTACAATGAATGCATCAATATGCCAACAACTAATGCATCAGTACAGAAGCAAGCAAGATCTGGGAAGCAACCAGAATGGAGCAGAAACAAACATATGAAATGGCAACTGCAGTGGTACAAATGCAACACTAAGTATACAAGTGACTTAAACAAGACTCGAGAAGCTACAGATATCAGTTGCATTTTTATAGAAATGTGATTTAATAATTTGCACAATTGTGAAAACAAATGTTGTATAGAAAATATGCAATTTAATAATCAAATCTTCAACAAGTTTCAATACAAGGCTCACACAATATAAAACAACTTTATAATTTACTGAGATTTTTGATTTAAAACTCAAGTTTTAATATAAATAAATTTACTGCAGGCTTTGGATAGAAGAAAGCAGTGCAGTGCTTGAAACAAACTTAAGCAAAATCCAACACCATACAGCAACACAAGCAAGTCAAGTTTTTAATAGCCTCTATTCTTGTCAGATTCTTAAAATGATAGCATCTGTTCTTCTTAGTTTTTAAAAACAAAATTTATAGTATCTGTTCTTAACAATTTAAATCAAATTATCAAGTAGCATCTATTCTTATCAGTTTTTAAAAAAACAAAATACACATAGTATCTGTTCTTATCAATTTAAAACATAAATTCACAAAATATCTGTTCTTATCAATTTATAAATAAATTTCAAGTAACAGCCGTTCTTAACAGTTTAAAAACAAAATTTACAGCATCTGTTTTTTTATAAATAAATAAAAAAACAAATTACACAGAGTATCTGTCCTCAACAGTTTAATATCGAATTATCAGAGCAAACGATAGTAAATAACCCCAACAACCATACATGCAAATTAACCGAGCAAATGGAAGCCAAATAACACCAATTCATAGCATGCAACCAAGCATTCAATTCAATCAAATTCAAATACTTGATTTAAAATCAATCGTGAGTAAAAAAAAACTTACCTTTGCAAACGAAATGAAGAGCATGCAAGCACGCGATCGATATTGAAGCCGCGAGCGAAAATTTTTTTTTTTTTGAAGCCGAAGCCCTAGATTTTGAATCGAAGACGAAGAACGATTACACGGCCGCCATTTTTATTTCTTCGGTTTGATTAGGTAGGGTTTTCGAATGAATTGGTAAAGGGAGCTTCGTGTTTTTAAGCAGAAGGGGTCGTGATTTTTGCGTGTTTGAAGGCGTGTTTACAGCTGAACGAAGTAAGGTAGTATATACTTCTTATTTTATATTTGTTTATTTATTTATTTATTTATTTTATTATTTAATTATACTTTTATTTTGATTTATTATTATTCAATTATATATCATTTCTTGTTCAATTGTTTGGTATAATTTATTTTCTTTATTTTGTTTTTGTTTAATCTTGTTGTTAAAATTTTAACTAAGTGTATTTATTTATTATTTTATTATATATATAATTATATTTTTATTTTGATTTTGAATTCAATTTTTGTTTTGTAAATTGTTTTCTTTAATAAACATAGAAACGTTTTGAAATTAAATTATCAAGCACAAATTTATATTAACGTGTTTCTCAATTTATTTTTATATTGATTAAAATTTTATTCATTTATTTAAGTTAAAGAAAAATGTTATTAAACTAACCATCCATTTATAAATTTTCATAAATATAATTCGTAACTCCAAACTTATTTTTCTTCTAAGTCGTTAGTTTGAATTTCAATACAAATCCCATATTCAATTTCAAACTTCAAAGTTAAATTCAAATTCTATTCAACTTTAAATAGATTAAATTCAAAAATTTAATCGCCAACTTCATAGTTTTATTGGAATTCAATTTAAATCATCATTCAAATATTTAAAATTAATTAAATATTTTCAATTTAAATTTGTTCAAAATTCAGGATCTTTACAATCTCCCCTACTTAAAAGAATTTCGTCCCGAAATTATAAGTTAGGAAAAACGTTTGCTAAAATCTCACCGATATTTATATCCTACATAATTTCACTCAGTTTCAAACTCATAAATAAATATAGGATTCATTCCATTTATTTCATTTTACTAGTTTTGTTCATCGATTTCAAAAATCAAGACACAAAGGTCTTTTACCAAATTTTTTTTTTTGACTTACAAAACTCAGACTTTTAAACTTGAAATCTTTCATGCTAAATATTTGCATAATATATCTTATCCAAAGCTGTGGACTTTCAAGATATTTTAAAGATCTTCTTCCTTAGTTCATTAAGTTAGAATTATATAATTCTAATTTCAGATTATTGATTTTCTATCCAAAGTTTTTGAAAATACTTGATAACTCAAAGTTTAACAAGTCCATCGTCGTTCTCACAGACTTTAGGCATACGCTGATCAGACGCAAGACTAAAAATCTCCAAGTACTAAACATACTTGCTTCAACTCCCAGTGAAAATACTTTTTTTTAAAATTCTTTTAAAAATGGATATGGAAAGCCCGTTCCCCCATGGATCACAGTTTACCCGGCGGTTACGCTACTATCTCAGTAGAATCGCTTGTAATCTCAGATTTCTCATCACTCCTGAATTTCGCCATGGTTGTCGCCTTAGATCGCGGCCCACACGGCGGTTACGCTACTATCTCAGTAGAATCGCTCATAGCCTTAGGCATCACGCCCCTCGAATTTCGCTTCGGTTTCCAGATCGCAGTTTACTCGGCGGTTGCGCCACTATCTCAGTGGAATCGCTTGTAACTGTAGGCATCACGCCCCACGAATTACGCCAGCATCAATCACATAATCCCAAACACGATGATACATCGTGGGGGATATCATATCAGTCCCATTGGACATTCCACTAATGGAATTCTACGTAGCTACGATTTATAATGGACACTCCACCGAGTTCCAATCACCTTCACACATAATAATTGGAAGGTACATTTCCATATCCTCATTTTTTAGAAAACATATGTCATATACATATAGTACTTCATTTCACATTTCGTACATATCATATCTATGTAAACCTACACAGGATTTTCATAATAATGACTTTCCAAACTGATAGTTTTCAATTATATTCACATATATAAGTTACGAAAACTCATTTCACATTCACAACAAATAGAGGATTCCAATTTTCCATCACGTTTAAAATTTTCCTCTAAATCGATTTGAAAATTTAAGGTTATCTCAAACCTAATTCACATTCACAATCTAATTCATTATCGACTTCACATTCGATTTGGATTTCACGTTACATCGTCAATTCTCAACACATAATTGATGTCTATCGATATATAACCTCTAAGCTCGTACGTCTCAGAGAAGGGTGTTAAGCTAAAAGAATAAATTCTCCGCCACCACAGATATATATTTAATAGAGATCAAATGCTATGTCATCAATTCACAATGCTAGACATACAATCCCAATCGACTATCCAAAATTCAAAGTTGAACTTATATTGTTTTTGGTGTCAAAGTTAAACTCAATTTAACTCAAGATTCAATCCTTTGAAAAAAATTCCAAGTTGAACTAATTGTTCTAATTTCTCAAAATAATATCTTTACAAGATATATAATTTTCACACTTAGCCATTTGAAACTAATTTCAAATATTCATTTCTCAATTTATCTTTAAAAGATAAAATTTCAAACCTTTCATTTCATATTGGAAAATATTTCCATACTTATTCAATAATAAGTAATTCACAAATTCTTTTATTTTCAACACTTTGAAAATATTCGATATACTTGAATCAAAATTAAGTATATATTTCTTTCTTTAAGGAAATCATTCTTTTAAACACATTTATTTGAGTTAAAACGAATGTTGCGTAAAACATCGTTACGACAACTCAAAATCACTAGTATAGGGATTCGGATTTAAGATAGATATATAAATCCCAATACTATAAACAACATTTCCTTCCGGAAACCATTTACTATAACAACAGTGTTATAGTCCACCATTTCCTTATTTCTCGAAATGCCTATTTCAACAATTGAATGTTGAAATCTATGTATTCGATAGTTAATGCATTTTAAAACACTTTTAAAACTATTAACTTTTTCAACTTCAACTTAATTTATAGTTTGAATTCTTCATATTTTTCACAGTATTAGTTTTAAACCGATTTCAAACTTTTCAATATTAAGTTTTTCACTTAATTTAATTTTCCGCACGTTTAAATTCAAATTAATCACTGAATTTATTAAACCTATAATGGATTATCATGTTGACAACTTCAAATTTGAAACCTAAATTTCATTTGAACTTTACATTTGCTTTCTATTTCAAAATTAATCAACTAGTTCTTTAGTAAATCATTCATTGAATTGGTTCCATTAAATTCATATTTCCACATTAACTATTTTAGGCAATAGTTTTAAACTTGAAATATAAACTTTACATCAAACTCAGTTTGATTCATATAGTTAAATCAACAATTAAATTTCATTTCATAATATCTCTTCCCTAAAACATATCTGTTTTATTCAATAATATATTCACTGTCAAAAATCGTGAATATGCTTTGTCAACCAATTTCATCATTTCTACAACTTATTTTTATTTTTAAAGGATTACCCTCTGTCCAAAATCGTGGATATATCTCCTTTAATAAGCTATAACAAATTACTTATCAAATTCAATTGATTTCGAATTTATAAACAATCTTCATAAATTCCTTTTCTATTTATAAAACCTCGATTTATAAATCTTCTTATTGATTCAATTCAATTCAATTTATATAACTCAGTTATATACCCAAGGTTCATATTATAAGTTAAATACTTATAATTCATTTATTTACTAACTCGTTCTTCACAACATTTGAAATCAATTTCAAAAGAATTCAGAATCAAATTCCCAAGTTATAGTTCAATAATTCTCTTGATTATAACTAAATTAACATATCCTTTTATTTCCCAATTATTACTTGAAATATTCAAGTTATTCCATTTAAACCAATTTAAACCGATTCATTAATTCACTTAACTCATATTTCATTTTTCATAAATCTCAATAATTCGATAATGAGCTTCCGAACGATTGAAACTCAAATCTAATAAGACCTCACCGAAGAGAACTATCGCAAACTCACATTTTTGAGAAGGAATTTTCAAAATAATTCTAATTTTCAAAATACCTTTTTATTTTAAAGAAACAATTTCATACTTCTTTAAATTTGAAAAGCACTTTCTTTATAGTGGTTCTAGTAACTATTCATATTAAACATCATAAACTGAACTTTGAGTAAACCAAAGCTCTGATACCACTTTTGTAACGACCTGCCGCTCTGACCGCCTCTAGTCGGTAATTAAACCAACTAGAAACGTTCAAAATGACGGATTGTTAGTCAGTTCATAGAGTTTAAACAGAATCAGCCACAGAATCACAGAATAATCATAATATTATTCATAAATGAATTTTTCTTACATACATATATCAGAGTTTGTACAATGCATTAAATTTTTATACAGCGGAACAATTTATTTTTATTAAGTACAAGAAAATTTTCTAGAGAAAAAAAAACTTTAGTGGAGTGCTTTCCCCTCTCTCTCTAATTTCGCGGCCTGAAAATCTTCAAGCTGTAAAATACTCGGTCTGACCCGAGCGTTAATTGCAAACACAAAAACACTCGAGTCAGGATTAATCTTAATTCAAGTAATTAAATTTGCAATGAATTGAATAAAATGGTCACAGAGATGATGAAACAAATGAACCAATTTAAAATCTATTATGGATTTTCATTATTAACAACTTCAAATTTTAAAAACTGTCAATCCTGTGTGGCTGCAGTACACACGTATATTAATACACATGTGCACTGCCTCGCCAACACGTGTGCAAGCGCAATCGGACAAATCACTGCAAAGAAAATGCTCAAGGCAAAACTAGTGCCAACTTGAACCAAAACATGAAGCAAACAAACATGCAGCAGTTAGCATGCAACAGCAACATGCAAAACAGATCATGTACAAGGGTAGTGAAGCCAGTATAATTTACAGTGAAACAAGTGCATGGAGCAGCAGACACAACAAACACAGAGGCAACAGCGATGAATCGCAGAGCCAAACAAGTACAGGGGAACAGGTGATACAAGCTACAGTTAAGCATGTCATGGATAAACAGTACAATGCCACTGCAGATATAAGGTCAAAGACCAGATCACATCGAAGTGCAACAGAGCTTACGGCAATAACTTCAAGATACAATATAACAAGCTACAACTGATGATCAAACAAAGGGATGCAGGCCAAACTACAGTGCAATCGAGAAGCACACAACTGTGTGTATACAAATGATCAGTGAGATAACCCAGGTACAAACAATGCAAATCAACACAGCAGCTCAAAGACAGAGCATATGCAAACGCATCAACTCAGGTGGACATATCAAAATTTTGGAAACACAAAGTATTCAAATGAACACAGTAAGCTACATGATGATCTCAATATAGCAATGACAGAGTACATGCTAATGAAGATCACAAATGTACATAAGAGAAGAACATCAACAATGACCAATGTGCACAGGTCAGAAACCCCAAATGTTCAAGTGTCACAAAAGTTCAAGTGACAAAATGCAAAGAGCAACAGTGAGTGGCAATGAACCATCAAGAGACTCTATGAAGTCAAAATATGCAACTACATGGA
Source organism: Allium cepa (assembly GCA_030765085.1). Taxonomy (NCBI): domain Eukaryota; kingdom Viridiplantae; phylum Streptophyta; class Magnoliopsida; order Asparagales; family Amaryllidaceae; genus Allium; species Allium cepa. The sequence continues at coordinate 104,639,188 of CM060940.1, forward strand.
CATAAAGGTCAATGCACTATGCAGAAATGATCAAGAGTCAAAATAGAGACAAGGTAAATCAAGGCAGTGCATCAAATGACCAAGCCACAAGTATGGCAGTGAAACAACTCAAGAGATCAACATCAATAAACCAAAGTGCAGACAAAAAATTTCATTTTCAAAACCTTGAATTAAGTCTTCAACTTAAACATGAATTTCATTAAAATGAAAACTGCAACTTCTCTGTTATAAAACCCTGCAAACTGTTTTAATTTTTATTTAAAACTGAATTTTAATTTTAAGATTTCACTTTTAAAAAAACTTTGAACTCAAAACTATATTTGAATTCAGATTCAAATATTACCTGAATCAAGTTTCAACTTAAAATATGAATTTATTCTGAAATTTAAAACTGCAAAGCTTCTCAGGCTTAAACCTGAACTGTTTTCAAGTCTTGATTCACACAGAATTTAAATCTTACATTTGATTTTTAAAAACTGCAAAATCAATTCAGTTTAATCTTACATATATCAGAGAGCATATGGAAGGGTCAGTGAGAAAGCACAAATCAAGATGGAGCTACAATGAATGCATCAATATGCCAACAACTAATGCATCAGTACAGAAGCAAGCAAGATCTGGGAAGCAACCAGAATGGAGCAGAAACAAACATATGAAATGGCAACTGCAGTGGTACAAATGCAACACTAAGTATACAAGTGACTTAAACAAGACTCGAGAAGCTACAGATATCAGTTGCATTTTTATAGAAATGTGATTTAATAATTTGCACAATTGTGAAAACAAATGTTGTATAGAAAATATGCAATTTAATAATCAAATCTTCAACAAGTTTCAATACAAGGCTCACACAATATAAAACAACTTTATAATTTACTGAGATTTTTGATTTAAAACTCAAGTTTTAATATAAATGAATTTACTGCAGGCTTTGGATAGAAGAAAGCAGTGCAGTGCTTGAAACAAACTTAAGCAAAATCCAACACCATACAGCAACACAAGCAAGTCAAGTTTTTAATAGCCTCTATTCTTGTCAGATTCTTAAAATGATAGCATCTGTTCTTCTTAGTTTTTAAAAACAAAATTTATAGTATTTGTTCTTAACAATTTAAATCAAATTATCAAGTAGCATCTATTCTTATCAGTTTTTAAAAAAACAAAATACACATAGTATCTGTTCTTATCAATTTAAAACATAAATTCACAAAATATCTGTTCTTATCAATTTATAAGTAAATTTCAAGTAACAGCTGTTCTTAACAGTTTAAAAACAAAATTTACAGCATCTGTTTTTTTATATAAAAAAAAAACAAATTACACAGAGTATCTGTCCTCAACAGTTTAATATCGAATTATCAGAGCAAACGATAGTAAATAACCCCAACAACCATACATGCAAATTAACCGAGCAAATGGAAGCCAAATAACACCAATTCATAGCATGCAACCAAGCATTCAATTCAATCAAATTCAAATACTTGATTTAAAATCAATCGTGAGTAAAAAAAAACTCACCTTTGCAAACGAAATGAAGAGCACGCAAGCACGCGATCGATATTGAAGCCGCGAGCGAAAAATTTTTTTTTTTTTTTTTGAAGCCGAAGCCCTAGATTTTGAATCGAAGACGAAGAACGATTACACGGCCGCCATTTTTATTTCTTCGGTTTGATTAGGTAGGGTTTTCGAATGAATTGGTAAAGGGAGCTTCGTGTTTTTAAGCAGAAGGGGTCGTGATTTTTGCGTGTTTGAAGGCGTGTTTACAGCTGAACGAAGTAAGGTAGTATATACTTCTTATTTTATATTTGTTTATTTATTTATTTATTTTTTTTATTATTTAATTATACTTTTATTTTGATTTATTATTATTCAATTATATATCATTTCTTGTTCAATTGTTTGGTATAATTTATTTTCTTTATTTTGTTTTTGTTTAATCTTGTTGTTAAAATTTTAACTAAGTGTATTTATTTATTATTTATTATATATATAATTATATTTTTATTTTGATTTTGAATTCAATTTTTGTTTTGTAAATTGTTTTCTTTAATAAACATAGAAACGTTTTGAAATTAAATTATCAAGCACAAATTTATATTAACGTGTTTCTCAATTTATATTTATATTGATTAAAATTTTATTCATTTATTTAAGTTAAAGAAAAATGTTATTAAACTAACCATCCATTTATAAATTTTCATAAATATAATTCGTAACTCCAAACTTATTTTTCTTCTAAGTCGTTAGTTTGAATTTCAATACAAATCCCATATTCAATTTCAAACTTCAAAGTTAAATTCAAATTCTATTCAACTTTAAATAGATTAAATTCAAAAATTTAATCACCAACTTCATAGTTTTATTGGAATTCAATTTAAATCATCATTCAAATATTTAAAATTAATTAAATATTTTCAATTTAAATTTGTTCAAAATTCAGGATCGTTACATATTTCAATTCAAATCTTTTATACAAAAGATATACCTTTAAGATCCTTTTCAATTTGGAAACCAAGTTCACAAATCTTTAAAAAAGATTCATTCATAGCTTTCAAAACTATTCCATTTCAAATTTGAAACCCTTTCAAAAAAAATTGGAAATCCTTTCATTATTTTAAAGCTACTATTATTTGAAAACAAACATTTTCGTTTCGGAAAAATCCGATTACATTTGCACAAGTTAAAACCCTTCAAGTCTAAAACTTGGGTTAAATTCAAATTTCAAAATAATATTTATAAAATGGTTTAAAACCCATATAAACACATCTATAACTTGTATAACCATTTTAAACCATAATTTCCAACATAGAATTCAATTTCAAATCTTGAATTCAAATTCAAATCAAATTATTTAAATTTGAAAACTTTATCAAGTTATCAAAATAACTTTTATCTTCAAAACTCCTTTTCATAATCTTTTCATATTTAACCCAATTCCATTTTCAAAACTATTTTGGATTCAAAATTCAACTTTAAAATCATTTCAAAAATCTGTGACCTAACCAATTTCGTCGTGATATCCGTATTTGTGTGTGTATAGTGTAGTCCAAGGGTTTTACATAATAGTGCAACATCATCAATCATCACAGATTCAAGAACATCATTATCGATAAGCGTTATAATCCTATAATGTTTATCTTCATTCATAGATTCTGTAACAATCCTATATTTTATGATTTTTTTATCGTATATTTTAAATTATTTTAAATTGAATTCCTGATTTAAAAACATTATTTTATTTATTTGTTAAAAATGAATAAAGTTTGTTATTTTAAATATACATTTTGATTTTGATGTAAATTATAATTTCAAACATGAATAAATTGAATATTTCCATAAAATGTGAATTTTGGCAATATGGTCAAACTTTGACTTTTAAATTTAAAATATATATTTCTGAATTTTTCAATTTTATCTTTTATTATGAAAGTAGATTAAATTTCAAGAAAACTGCTTTTCGTTTCGTTGAAATCCGGTTTATATTGTGAAAGTTATGTTTTTTACAATGTTGTGTGTAAATTGTTTTATTTAACAAAATTATTTATTTTAATTTATATAAATAATACTTTTTTGTCATATTCATGTTCTAATATGTGTAATATGATATCTTGTATACATAATTTTATTTTTAAAACATTTTTTGGATCGTTATAATTTTCAAATGTTCATTGCATTTTGTTTACAGTTTTTAAAGTCTGGTTTCAATTATTAAAATATTTTCTTATTTATATTCTATTTTTCCTTAAAATATTTATTTATTTTATTTTTCATTTTTTTTCTCTTCTATTTAATTTTCTGAATTGTATTTTATTTATTTTAATTTAAAAGAATTAGAAATACCAAGAGGCAAAGACCTTTCATTTGCTTGTGTCTTTTCATTTCACCTATGCCTTTTCATTTGCTTTTGACTCTTCAATTATTTTAGCCATACTTTTATTTTGCTTCAGCCATGAATTTCATTTAGCATTCACGTGAAAATGTTTCCTCATCTCCTCTTAAAAACTCGCGGCACTTCAAAGAAATAAAAATATGTTAACGGCTTCCTTTATCTCTTCTCTTCTTCACAATTTTAATGATTTTTGCTTGCTTCTTCTCCTAGATTTGCTCAGCCATAGATCACTCCGTCACCACATCACCTCCACCATACTTGGCAGTTGCTCCTCCTACTCCACTGTATGACAGGCTGTAGCCTCTCCTATGTTGAAAACTCCACAAAAATTGCTAGCAATCCCCTTAAAACAAGCCTAGCCGAGCTTTAAAGGCCACATCCCCTTCACATATCCTTTCGGCCACCCCAAGAACCACCTCCACCAGCCACTACCTGATCTTTGGCCGATGTTGCACCATCTCCAGATCTAACCTGAAGTAAGGCCAAGCCCTATGATTTCATGGCCGAGCTATAATGTGACCAAACCCTTCACATTTTGCCATGTCCTTTCCATTCTTCACTTTGCAACTCTCCTATCATCCGCACTTCATGTTGCCGTGCATTTTTGATGTTTAACCCAAGCCAAAGCATGATCATGGCTGAGTATAAGAACACCTAGGCCGAGCTTAGTGTGCATGTGAAAAGCCATGTTGTCATGGTCAAGCAAAGTTGGATGAAAAGCTAGGTGATGTTCTTTGTTAATTCAAAATTCCAATTGTTTCAATGTATTTTATATTGAATTCATATGTTTATATCATCTTGTTTATTTATTGTATACAAGATCATCATCTAGGTTTCCATTCATTCAAATCAAAAGTCATGTTGTATCGTGCTTGTCGTGCTTTGGAATCGTTTTGTGTGTCATAGTGGTCTTCAGCTTGAAAAGGTGAGTCATCCTCACTCCGACATGTTTACTTATGAAATAGTGGATTGATGACAAGTGTTTAATAAATTAAAATATTATGCAAGTAAGTGATGATGATATGATATGCGATGCCATGTTATTACCATGTATACTTTGTTAATTATCACCTGACATCTGATATATGGCATTATGTTGTGACATTGACATTTTTTATATTGTATATTTATATGTTCACATTGCAAGTTCCCTGTTAGAATATAATCACTATGGGTTGAAATGACACATACCCGAACGAACATTAGAATAGGAAAAAATCATTATAGGCTGAAATGATAGGCCTGAGTGACTTTTATTGTATTTTAATTTACTTGGGATTGCGGGTTTGAAATGGTAGAACCCGGTTTTTCTTTTTAAACTGCGGATTGAAATGATATATATCAATATCACTTGAACTAGGTTAGAAAATTATATACAGACCCCGTGGTATATTTTTAAATGATTTTTATATAGATATGTATTTTTAAAGTATGAAATTTTGATTTAAAAAGATATATATTTATATAATTTTTTTTTTGAATTTGTGAATTTAAGTATGTAAATTTTAAGTAAATGTGATTTTTGACTTTAAATTGTATTTTTAAAATGTAAATAAATAATGGAAATTTAAATTAAATTTTTGATATGATATTTAAAGTAAAATGTTAAGTTTTTGTTTAAATTTAATAAGTAAATAAACAGCGAAATTTTGACTTAACAAATGAATTGAATTTTTGATTGGATATTTGATTTTAAATTTTATTATGATAAATCATATGTAAAAGCATTTAAATGTGAAATTTGAAGTCTAGAAATATGATTTATAAACTGAAATAGAATTTTTTTGAAGTTTTAATGTTTTTTGAAAGTAATAATAAAATCTGGAATTTTATTAACAGCATTTCCCAAAAATACTGTATTTTATGACAGCACAGTAAAATGTTGTTGTTTTGAACATAACTATGTTTGTAATAACTAAATATCTATTACGGCATTTTATAAATTCCGTTATTCTTGAACTAAACTATTTGGGAAACTATAAGCTACGATAGCACCGTATAAATGTTGTCATTGCTATAATTTGTCAATGTTTTGAAATGTTATAGATTTTAACACTGTTTGAGTTATATTTTAAAGTGTTAAATGATTTAACTTATGGAATTGATTATTTGTGAAATTTTAGGAGTTTTGAATATAAATTAATGTTTAAATTTCAAAGGAATTTAAATTGAATTTAAATTTAAATAAGGTTTACTTGGTTATGTGTTAATTTGAATGAAATGAAATGAGATAAATGAATTTTAGAATGAAATTTTGAAATGTGTTTTGAAATGATAAAAAAATATTTTATTTTAAAAGGTATTTAAAATTTAATATTTGAATTTGGATTCAAATAATTATTTGATAATAAGGTTCACTTGAAAGGATATAATATTTTAATGATTGAATGGTTTTGAATGACATGATCTTTGTTTTGATAAAGAATGTGAATTTGGAATGATATTCGATTTTGATAAATGAATATTTGAAGTTTATATTAGTATGAAAGGATACTTGGTTTACTTATTTTAATGATATTGTATTTTATTAAGTGATTATTTCAAAGCTAAAAAAATTATAAAAGTGAATTTGATATACACACACACACACATACACGAGATTTTCAAATTTAGTTTTAAAGTGTGGGATATTAAAGCTTTGAAATATATTAAAAATAGAATACTTTATTTTATGGATCAAATCTGTATTTGAAATTCATAAGATTTGAAATGTTTTGTTGGAAAACTGAATTTAATTGAAACTGATGGTTTGAATTGAACTTAAATTCGAAATTTAAATTTTGGATTAAAGGGAGTGTAACGACCCATAAATTTTCGATAATTAAAATAGCTAATTTAATCAGATTTCGTGATTAGGTGTTAGAAAAAAATTTGTAAGTCGTTTGGAATAATAATAACTAGAATGAAATGCAACAAATTTTATCTAAGTTAATTATTTATGAATTGAATGAAATCCCAGATCAATTGAAATAATATGTAGTCAAAGGTAATTGAATGAATTTGTATTGTATAGGTAATTGTGACACTTGTTTGTGAATAATAAACTTATAAGTAATTAAAAGTTAACGGTGATAATTATATAAGTTACATATTCATTTAGTTAGTCGAATTAAATTTGTGAACCAATTGCAATTGAAATGGAAGTTTATATATTAGTTGAGTGAATTATCTCTAACTGTAGTTAAATAATAATGTAGAGTTCATTTGATGTAATATAGTAAATCGACTGATAATGAAATTTTTATTTAAAAATCCAATATTGAAATCCGTCAAATATTGAACAATTAAATAGTTTAGATTTAATATTTGGAATTTATTGAATTAATTAAATAACTGTTTTAATGAAAATGGTTGTTCTATAATTTGAATTAGTTAAATTTTGTAAGTTCGTTTTGAATATTTCAAAAGATAGTGATTTAAGAATAATCAAATTTGTTTAAATTTAATATTACAAATGTTGAATAATTAAATTCCGAATTTGATATGATCAATTTGATATTGAAATTTAATATATGAAAATAGAGCGAATAATTGAAATTGATTTAATATGATTCAGATTGGTTTCCAAAGTGAATATAAGTTATATTGTGATTATAATAGAGTTAATAAGATTTTAAAATTTGAAAGTATTGAATAATTGAATAATTGAATAATGGGTTAATATGATTAAAAATGACTTGCAAAATTTTATTGTATCATATTAAAGTAAGAATGATGTTGTAGAACTTTTAAAATTGAATTAAAAGTAAATTTGTGAAAATTGAATATTTTAATATTTAATTATTGACTGAAAAATAGCCAATTTTCGAACAGTCTCAGAATTGGACGAAACTAGTTCCATTAGATCCGTAATAGTTTGTTATTACCGGATTTCAATTTTCGTAGCAATCGGAGTTTTCGTTTGACCGTGGCAGCTCGAAACGCATCGAAATTGTTTTAATATTAATTTGGCGAGTTAAAATAGTCATTTTTCAAACGGTCTCGGATTTCGACGAAACTAGTTTCATCGGATCCATAATGTCATATTATTGTAAGGTTTCAAATTTCGAGTCAATCGGATTTACCGTTTGTCCGGGGCGAGCCCAAACGCACAGAAATTTGATTAACCGATTTAATTTCAAATCGATCGTTTATTGTCGTAACTCACACATACGATTGAATTAGCTTCCGAAACCTGTTCCATTGTGTTCGGAATGCGGGGTAAATCCTAGAAACGCCAGCCGGCACGCTTCGTTTGGAGTTCGGAAAATTTTCGATGAATAGTGTTTTGGCGATTTTCTATAAAAGGACCCCCACTTTCTTTGTTTGCAAAAACCCTAGGGTTTCAGCCCTTAGCCGCCACTTTCATTTCAATGGCCAGAAAATTTCGAAACTTCTTCCTCCTTTTTCTCTCAATCCATCAACAATTAGCAAAAACTCTCAACTACAAAGTTATAGAGGGCATCAAGATCTAGCTATCCAACGGTGGAGATCGGAAACGGAGCCACGGATTGACGGCAAAACGCAATGGAATCAGCTGCGTTTTTCACGAAATTCGAGGCAGAGGATGAGGCTGAGCTTGGAGCTATTTGGGGTGAAGGTGGAGTAAGGCGGTGGCTTCGAAGTGGTGTAACCTGATCGTGTTCATGTTCGTCGTGGAGGTCGCAAAATCAAACCCTAGTGGCGTATGAATGGGTTCAAGTTGCGTGATTTACTACCTGGAAGATGATGCGCGTGCGTGAGGAGATGATGGAGTGCGGCCCAGATGCGTTGGAAACAAAACGAAGGGCTATGATTTTTTAGGGTTAGAAAATATGTTGTAATTTTATAATTAAAAATTCGTGTAAGTTCTAAAATTCGTATCTTTTTCATACGTGGTCGAAAATGCGCGAAACCTGTTGTGTTGGAATCGTATGGACGAGCACTACGCGATGCAATTGGATTGGAGTCGTTTGGAGCTAAAGAAAATTTCGGGTAAAATTAAACACTTGTTTAATTTTATTCGAAATAAAGCGCTGGAACTACATTGAAATCAAGGTGAGTGTTTTATAACGCTCACAATGTACTAAATATCTTTATGCTAGTTAAATTGACATTATGAAGTGTTATGTTTTTATTTGTCGTTGTTTGATAAAATTTAATTGTCATATAGATTGTCATTTGAATTAATCGTTGAAATTAAATTGACAGTTAAATTTAAATTGAAATTGAATTGCGATTAAATTACCTGACATTGATAACTATAAAATTGCTATGAATTGTATTGTTTATTGGATGATGTATGTCGATGGATGTTATTGGTTGATAGTTAAATGTTTGGATGTTTATTTGCTTATATATATACTGTTATGCATACATATGACACTGTGATTTGATTTAAGTGATATATATTCATCCTTGACATTTAATTGAAATAAATAATTACTTGGCCATAGGATAGAAAATCATATACGGACACCGGATTGGCTAAATTAATAATTTTAAAAATCGTCGATTTGAAATTTGTTTAAATGTTTTGATTTAAAAGTTATAAATAGAAATCAATTTATAAAAATCGAATTTATCGAAATTTGAGTTTGGAATGTTGAAATTAATTTTGGTTAAAAGAAATTGTTAAAAAAATTAAGTGGAGACTTTGGAATTTAAAGTCAGGATATGATTGAATTTCGAAATTTATTTGTTTAAAGATTTAACCTTAATTCGAGCTTTGAATATTACTAAGTAAAAGTGATATAAAAATGATATTTTGAAATCGAGCTTGGAATTGAACCATATTTGAAATTTGGATTTAAACTTGAATATTGATGGAAAATTTGTTAAGTGTTATAAATGGATATTTTGAAATCAAGCTCCAAATCGATAAAAATTGAAATTGAATAAATTGAAGGTGAATGTAGAGAATTGATTTGAAGTTAAAGTTGACGTTGTTTTGAATTGAAATCGAAATTGAATCGGTAGAATGGAAATTAAAAGTGATTTGAATTGGGAAGTTATAAACTGAAATGGATTGGTTTTGAAGCTATTTTATTTGTTTTCCAAATTACCCGGTTATATAAACCATTTTGGATACTTAAACTGTTTTAATCTATTTTAAATCTACTTAACCCGATTTAAATTATTTTAAACTAATTTATCTATTTCAAATCCATTTTAAGATTTTAAAGTATTTTAACTATTTTAATTATTTAAAACTACTTTTAAACTACTTAAAGCTATTTTTCTAAAATCCTAAGCTGGTCAATAAGGTGAAATGTTTATATTTAAATCTTGAATTTAAATACAAATTGAGTTAAATGAAGTAGCAAACTAAATTGAAATTTGAAATAATTTTGAAAACGAAATGAGATATTGATGCGAAAAATGTTTTTTGAAACGGAATCTTACAGTTGAATAGATATGATGATATTTGAAATGGATTTGATTTTTGAAGCGAATATGATATTTTAATATCAATTATGAATCGATTTGAAATGTAAAAGTGCCAACGGTGTAATAATACGTAGTTATTAAAGAGATCGGGATCGGATATGGACATACTCTCTGTCGATACCGAAAACCACTTTAATAACTATTATACGCGGAGTGTTGATCCAGAATGAAGTGGATGGTTTGGTGAACGCGTTGACTGAAGAAAGAGAACGATATTGGATGACCCCTGACATGACTAAAACAGGAGCCGCGCCGGGCCATTGAGGTTCGCCACCTCTAGCGGACACACTTCTTCGATACCATTTCTATTACATTTGTGATTCGATTTGGGTGCACCCCTTGATTTGGGAGTGTTGTTTCGCGGTGTTGGGGTAGCTGCTGGCTATGCCCAACATCAGTCCGGATCACGCAACTACTAGTATCCTAGTTGGTATCGCCTCATGTACCTTGTCATACTGATTATCCTATTCGCGACCACTACGTTATGCTTTGTGTTATACCTATGGGGTACCCTCTGATAACCACCAGTTTACCGTGGGGCTTACGGTCCTGTATAGACTATGGCATTATAAAAGTGTGTTAAGGGGGATTATGGTAACGCCTTAACGCTATTTTGATACTTTATATTACTGATAGACATTATCTACTTAGCGTATATTACTACATAGTAGATAGTTTAACGGATCCTTAGGAGATGGAAAATCCTGTAACATCTCTTGAGTTATTGCACGCACGTTGACACTGGATATGAGATGTCAAACCCCGTAAACATCTTTGACGCTGTTACACTCATATTTATTTACGATTGATTTAACTTTCATAAGGATATTGTAGTCCTGACTCGAGTGTTTTGTCTTTTCATTACGCTCGGGTCAGTCCTGAGTTTTTTTTTCAGATTTTGAAGATCTATTCTGGAGGATGAAGACGAAGATTTGGTATACTACTACTACTACTACTATTATTACCCTTGCATCATGCTATCTGCTGCATTATTTTAATTGTTCTGTTGTATATGTATAACTCTGATAAATGTTGTATAAATAATAATCAAGGTATAGTAAACAGCTTCATGAACTGTTTATTTGACTATTATATTTTATCGTTCCGCTGCGAGATTCTGTGTTGTTTCATTTCTTTTATTTCTCTCTCTTTTCTTTTCTTATTTACCCCAATGACCATCTGCCCTTTTTAATGGTTTGGAACCGGCATGTGTGTTTGATCGTCGGTTTAAACTGTCCAAAAAGGCGGGTCGTTACAGGAATGTACCATGATTTCAAATGTATGATTTTGAAATGTTGTGATTTTTAAAAGTGTAATGATTTCAAGTACTTTGGTTTCGAAGAGTTATAACTTTGAAAGTATTATGATTTTTCAAAGTTTAATATATGTTTGAAATGGAAATGATAAACTATTTTGATTTGAATATAGTTTGGAATAAAAATGGTTTTGGTTTCGAAGTATAAACTATTTTGAAAGGAATACAGTTTTGAAATGTAATGATTTGATTTTTGAAGTATAAACTATTTTGAAATGGCCAGGGCATTATATAACGTTTGGTTGTTAAAGAGACCGGATAGAAAGTTGTCATACTCTCTGCCAACTTCAAAAACCACTTTAACAACCGTGTACGCGGTGGAGATTCCAGAATGAAGTAAGATAGTGGTCACTATCCTATTGAGGTATGTACGTGGACCCGACTCCCATGAGTTGGCATAAGGTGGCTAAAACAGGAGCGATCGACGGGCCAAGTGAGGTCATTCCTCCGATCGGACACATTCCTTCGATACTATACTCTTACTTGTGATTGATTAGATGGCCATCCTCCGATTTTGATTTGAGAGTGTGTTCCGTGGTGGGCGGTAGTGGCTGCTATGCGTTACCACCAGCCCAGAAGCGTAATTGGTATATCTACCTTAGCATTGCCTAGTTGTGCCGTGTCACCTACCATAGCGAGCCTTACTATGAGTTTGTTTTTCTACCGTAGCCCATGGAGTATTTAGGGTAGTCTCTCGATCTGGAGATATGTTGATACTGGATGGACTATTGGGACTATTACATATTAAGAAGAATATTGGGTCACTCCTTAATGCTATTTTAAAGTAAGTTTATTTTACTGTAGACATTATTATAATAGCCCAATATTACTACATAGTAAATAGTTTAACGGATCCTTAGAGGATGGGCAATCCCAAGCATCCTTTAAGTTACTGATGCATTTTTATTACTGTTCATTGAGTTGATTTACAGTTCATAAGTATTTATGTCCTGACTCGAGTGTTTTGTGTTTTGCTTTACGCTCGAGTCAGACTGAGTGATTCAGCATTCAAGACTCACCTTCGGAGTCGGAGCTTTGCTTGAAGATCCAGCCATCTATTTGCTTTCAGTATCCAGTGATTCCAGTGATGTATTCTGATTTGTACCTGATGTATCTTGTTACTCTTCTTCTGTATCTTGTTTAATTTCGATGTATCTTATTTTTATATATAGCTTCATGAACTACTATCTCTTTTAATTCCGCTGCATTATTATTTACTCTGTGTCTATGATCTGTGATTATTTATTTACTGTATATTCTGAGATTTGCCAAATTTTATTTACAACGCGGTATTTTGAGAAATTCAAGTCCGACATGTGCGGATGCGAATGGTTGAAAATATCGGGTCGTTACATTTGGTAACAGAGCTTTAGTAGCTCTACGCAAAACTCAGCATACATGGTGAAGGTATTTACAGAATCACTTGCACTCGATTTTGAACCTCTACCTTTTTGACTTGATTCCTTTGAATTTTGGAACGTTCCCCGCTGTTCCAAAATCCATTCATGTCCCTTACTATTCATCTTCTTCTGATTCTAGAGTCTCCACTTCGAATGATCTTTAAATGTGTAGGCGGTCCTGCCAATCTCAAATTTATTTGTAAAGGGGTGAAACTCCTTTACAATAGCATCGATTTACCAAAGATTTTATATCCTCGGTTTTGATGCTAGTATCTCTTATTATCCTAAAATTCTATCTCTTGAGATCGAATGTTGATTTACCCTAGAAATTCACATCGGTCTTATTCTTTAAGTCACGGTTGACCCGGTTAAGGTTGCCCGCGATTTCTATAAACTTATCCATCTCCCTATTCTGTTATTTAATCATCTCATCTTTGTTTTCAACTTATCTTCAAATCATCCTTGAAATGTATTTGTAATCTAATATTTAAAATGTTTTATATATTGTGTTGTTTGAGTTGTTGATGTTGATTTGGGTTTTCGATCGATTTATCTGATCAACGCTATCGATAGGATTTCCAAAACACTTGAACAGAGTAAACTGACACAACATGTTTTTCCAAATTTAGTAATAAAATAAATTTTATAACTATGTTATAAATCTTTTTCTGGATTTTTATTGAATTGGTTGTTAGGAAATAATAATTGATTTTATATATCATTGTCTCTTGTTTCATACATAAATAATTGAATTATAAATATGATTTTAAATTTATTTGGAAATTTAAAATGAATTTAAAACAAGAATTTGAGAATTTAATTTTCGATGGATTTCAAACCCCGTGTTTAAAGTTTTAAAAGGATATACTATTTAAAGTATTTTCGAATAGAAATTTGTTTCCAAAGAATTTTAAAACTTAAAATTAGTGCTCTTCTCTTTGTCGTTGGAAAATAATTTCGGTAACGACTGCAGCATCATCGACATTCATTTTCAAGTTTCGAACTGAAGAGACCGTTCTGTAGTCTTGCTATAGTTTTGTTTTGGGGAATTTAATTGATTTGAATTTCTAAAAAAAATGGATTTATAACATATGCTAATATATGATTTAAATTTGAATGGATTTATATACATATAGTGTATGTGCATTTATTTATATCTAAATAGTTTGGAATTTATCGGAAATTGAATTCATAAATTTTATCTTGAAGAATAATTTCAAGTATAATTTCAAGATTTGGATAAATATTCAAGCTTGAAACGATTAAATTAGAAAGTTATATTTGTGTAATATCCAATTTCATTTCGATATAACTTACCTAAATTATACAGAAGTTGAATATGTAACTGGATAATATACAATATAAAATGGATTTTTATAAATAAAATTTGAGTAGTTATAATCAATGTTATACACTTAAATTTTAGTTATAAAAAGATTAACAGAAGTAAATCGAGAGAAAAAGGGTAATGGAATAATTGACAATATAAAATGATGTTAATGGAACTAAGAATAAATTAAAGCAGTTATAATAAGTGTAAGTATATATTTAACATAGGTTGTAAAATATATTGAGAGGGATAATTTTAATTTTAATTGGGAATAAAGAAGAATTAATTTTATTTAGTACATTTTGAGTATAGTAAATGATTTTTTCAAATCCATAATTTTAGAGATTGTTAACTTAAGATAATTAGATGATAAGATAGTGAAATTAGAGATGATTAAGATTTCTTTAACTTATGTAAAATTAATTTTCCATTTAAGTTGAAATTTTCATGGTTTCAAATTTATTACCTTATTTTGTTTTTCAATCTATCTTTTAGTTGTCATTATTTCCCATATCTTGCTACAAAATGGGGAGGCTATTGCTTATACCAGTCTGTTTAGAAATCTTTCTATAACCTTTCTATAATCTTTGATAATCTTTGGAACTCATTTTGAATCTGAACACCGCTTGCCATCCATAGACCGTCGGTCAAGCGGAAAGGGTGAATCAGATTCTAGAAGATTTTTTCGTGCTTGTGTTCTTCATTCTTGAGGATCTTGGGAAGATCATCTCCACCTTGTTAAACTTACCTATAACAACGGTTATCAGGTATAATTTCAATCTTCTTGTCATCTTGTCTTAATCCTATTTCATTCTATCTTTTTCTGTGCTTTCCCGTACCTCATTCCTTTTCGGGGACGAAAAGTTTTGAGTGGGGGAGAGTGTAACAACCCTGTATTTTGTGATTTTTTTATTGTATATTTTAAATTATTTTAAATTGAATTCCTTATTTAAAAACTTTATTTTATTTATTTTATTAAAATGAATAAATTTTGATATTTTAAATATAAAATTAGATTTTGATGTGAATTATAATTTCAAACATGAATAAATTGAATATTTCCAGAAAATGTGAATTTTGGTCAATATGGTCAAACTTTGACTTTTACATTTAAAATTTAAAATTTTGAATTTTTTAATTTTATCTTTTATTATGAAAATAAATTAAATTTCAATAATACTGCTTTTCGTTTCGTTGAAATCTAATCTATATTGTGACAGTTATGTTTTTTACAATATTGTGTGTAAATTGTTTTATTTAACAAAATTGTTTTTTTTAATTTATGTAAATAATATTTTGTTTGTCATATTCATGTTCTAATATGTGTAATATGACATGTTATATATATAATTTTATTTTTAAACATTTTTTTAGATAGTTATAATTTTCAAATGTTCATTGCATTTTGTTTACAATTTTTAGAGTCTAGTTTCAATTATTAAACTATTTTCTTATTTATATTCTGTTTTTCCTTAAAATATTTATTTATTTTCTTTTCATTTGATTTTGTTTTCTTTTCTATTTTATTTTCTGAATTGTATTTTGTTTATTTTAATTTAAAAGAATTAGAAATACCAAGAGGCAATGACCTTTCATTTGCTTGTGTCTTTTCATTTCACTTGTGCCTTTTCATTTGCTTTTGACTCTTCAATTTTTTTAACCATCCTTTTATTTTGCTTCGGCCATGAATTTCATTTTGCATTCATGTAAAAAAAATTCCTTATCTCCTCTCAAAAACTCACGGCACTTTAAAGTGAAAAAAGTTAATGGCTTCCTTTATCTCTTCTCTTCTTCACAATTTCAATGCTTTTGCTTGCTTCTTCTCCTAGATTTGCTCGGCCATAAATCAATCCATCACCACATCACCTCCACCTCAACCATATTTGGTAGCTTCTCCTCCTACTCCACTAACCATGACAGGCCGTGGCCTCCCCTATGTTGAAAACTCCATAAAAATTGCAAGCAATCCCCTTAAAACAAGCCTAGCCGAGCTTTAAAGGCCACATCCCCTTCACATATCCTTTCGGCCACCCCTAGAACCACCTCCCAGCCACTACCTGGTCTTTGGCCACTGCTGCACCATCTCTAGATCTGACCTGAAGCAAGGCCAAGCCCTATGATGTCTTGGCCGAGCTACAATGTGACCAAACCCTTCACATTTTGCCACGTCCTTTCCATTCTTCACTTTGCAACTCTGCTACCATCATCACTTCATGTTGCCGTGCATTTTTGATGTTTGACCCGAGCCAAAGCATGATCATGGCTGAGTATAAGAACACCTAGGCCGAGCTTAGTGTGCATGTGACAAGCCATGTTGTCATGGTCAAGCAAAGTTGGATGAGAAGCTAGGTGATGTTCTTTGTTAATTCAAAATTCCAATTGTTTCAATGTATTTTGTATTAAATTCATATGTTTAAATCATCTAGTTTATTTATTGTATACAAGATCATCATCTAGGCTCCCATTCATTCGGATCAAAAATCGTGCTGTAGCGTGCTTGTCGTGCCTTTGGAATCGTTTTGTGTGTCGTAGTGGTTTCAGCTTGAAAAGGTGAGTTGTAACGACCCAGGATTTTTAGTAATTAAAATTTGAATATTTAATTAATTTTAAATATTAATAAGGAAAATTTATAAGTCGAATAAATTTTATTTCGAATAATTGGATTTAATTGAATAATTAAATCGATAATTAAATAGTGAAATTATGGAAATAATTGAAAATTGAGTTAAATATGATTAAAAATGATTTGTACAATTTTTATTTTATCATATTGGAGTTAGAACGATATTTTAGAACTTTTTAAATCGAATTAAAAGTTTATTTGTGAAAATTGAATATTTTAATATTAAATCGACTAGTGAAAATAGTCAATTTTTGAACAGTCTCAGAATTGGACGAAACCAGTTCCATTGGATCCATAATAGTTAGTTATTACCGGATTTCAATTTTCGTAGCAATCGGAGTTATCGTTTGATCGTGGCAGCTCGAAACGCATCGAAATTGTTTTAATATTAATTTGGCGAGTTAAAATAGCCATTTTTCAAAAAGTCTCGGATTTCGACGAAACCAGTTTCATCGGATCCGTAATGTGATATTATTGTAAGATTTCAAATTTCGTGTCAATCGGATTTACCGTTTGTCCGGTACAAATTAAAACGCCTAGAAAATCGTTTAAATTGGTTTAATTTAAATTGAACGTTTATTGCCATAACTCGCACAGATGTCCGAATTAGCTTCCGAAACCTATTCCATTGTGTCCGAAACGCGGGATAAACCCTAGAAACGTCAATTTCGGCACGTAAATCGGAGTTTAGAAAACCCGGAATGAATAGTGTTTTGGATAATTTCCTATAAATAACCCTTAACCTCTCACAAATAAAAAAAATAAAATAAACCCTAATTCTAAACTGCAGCCGCCACCAACAAATGAAGGGCCAAAATTATCTCAACTTCATCCCCAAATTTCTTCAAATCCATAAAGTAATTCAAGAAACTCTCTAAATGAAAGTTGTAGAGCGTCTCGAACTCTACATATTCAACGGTGGAGATCGAGATTGGAGCTATGGATCAACAGGAAAATGGAGATGAAGGCGCACGGTTGCGCACGCATTTCGAGGCTGTAGGGGGGCCGAGCTTACCCATGTTCCAGCCGAAGATAACTCTTGCAATGGGCTTCAATATGGATGTGGTTTGATGAAGTTTCGTCGAGCGAGGAGATTGCAAAGTGGAACCCTAGTTTCGTGCAAAATGGGTTTGGTTGCGTTTTGTTTCCTGGAGATGATACGTGAGTGGGGATGATGGCGCGCACGGCTGTGATGAAGGGTGATGGTATCCTACGGCCCAGATTAGATTAGGTTTGAAAATTAAATTATGTTGTAAATTTTAATTATAAAATAGTGTAAACTTCAAAAATGCATATCTTTTTCATACGAGGTCGAAAACGCGCGAAACCAGTTGCGCTGGAATCGTATGGACGAGCACTACGCTATGAAATTGGATTGGAGTCGTTTGGAGTTAGTGAAAATTTTGGGTAAAATTAAACGTCCGTTTAATTTTATTCGAAATAAATCGCTAAAACGAAATTGAAATCAAGGTGAGAACTTCTCACTCAATCGAATCAATTTCGATTTTATTTTAAATAGTTAGATTTAAATATTTGAATGCATGTTTGAATGATGATTGATATCTATTGATTGTTAAAATAGACATTATGCGCCGTTAGTAAGCGGATGTGATTTATTAAAAACATATACCGCGAATATTTCATAAACAGTGAAATTGGTATTATATATAATAGCAATATATATATATATTGGCATATGTATATATTGGAGTTATTGATTTCCCGCAATTGTATAGCGGATGAGACCCTATTGCGCCGTCTATTAAGCGGATAATATTTTAAATCCCATATACCGCGATAATTCCGTACTGGAGCGGAATTGGTATTGTGCTAATGTTTGTGGATGCAGGAAAACAGGTTGGAGGGATCCAACTGGATTCTTCAACAGTATTTATTTGATTTCAGATATTTTGATATTCGTTGATTATCATATCGATATATGATATCGTTGTAGTTGTGATTGACTATTTGGTATGTAGCATCATTGGACCAAATTTGGAACTTTAAAATGATTTTTAAAGTGATTTTTGAAAATATACTATATGTTTGGAAATTGATTCATTTTAAATAAATAAACGATATAATTTTTAATGTTATAAAGGTTATGAATTTTTGAGAAATATAGTAAAAGGCTGATTTTTGAAAATATGGGGTTAATGGTTTTATAAAATAGTCTAAATCGGATTTTTGAATTTATTATAAAAAGTTTAAAAATAGGATTTGTGAAATTTGATTATTTTATAAATCAAAATGATGAAGTTTTTAAAGGAGTTCAAAGACGTTTTAAATATTAATATGAATTGAATTATATAAGAGATTTATAAATGGATATTTATAAATTGAAATATTGAAATTATAAAACGAGTTTTTATAAGTGTTAGAATGAACTGTGAATGAATTTCGTAAATGAATGAAATTTATAGAATTATAAACGGTGAAGTTATAAATGGAATTTTATAAGCAGTAGGTTTGTAAAATTTGTAAAGTTATTTGAAGAATAGATTTGGATAAATAAATGAATCTTATAAGTTATAAGATTTATAATTTAGGAAGTCTAAAAGAACGATTCTTGTAAACCAATAAATTTTAAGTATTTGACTTATAATATGAATTTTTAGTATATCATTGGGATATGAAATTGAATAGGTTAATAAAGGAGATGTATAAAAGGAAGTTTTTATAAAATAAATAGAAATGGAATTTATAAATCGTTGTTTTATAAATCCGCAAACGACTTATTTTGATAAGAAAATTGTTGAAACCTATTAATGGAGTTATATTCACGTTTTTGACTGTGAATAATCCTTTGAAATAAAATGAATAAAAGGATGAAATTTGTTAACAAAGTATATTCACGTTTTGAATAGTGAATAATATGTTAAAGAAAATGTTTAGGATGTGATATTTGAAATAGAATTAAAACGATCTAACGATGTTTTAAAATGTGTTAAGATTCGAAACCATAGATTTCAACATTTATTGTTGAAATAGACGTTTTCGAGAAATAGAAGGAAATGGTGGACTATAACACTGTTGTTATAGTAAATGATTTCCGAAAGGAAATGTTTTGTATAGTATTGGGATTTATATATCTATTTTAATTTCGAATCCCTATACTAGTGATTTTGGGTTGTCGTAACGATGTTTTACGTAACATTCGTTTTGGCCCAAATAAATATGTTTGAGAGAATGATTTCCTTAAAGAATGAAATATGTGCTTGATCTCGATTAAGTATATTGAATATTTTTCAAGTGTTGAAAATAAATAAAATTTGTGAATTACTTAATAAATAAGTATGGAAATGTTTTTCCAATGTGAAATGAAACGTTTAGAGAATTTATCTTTTTGAAGATAAATTGAAAATGAATAATTGAAATCATATATTCATAGATATTTTGAAATATAAATTCACTATGGATTTATAAAAGAAAGTGGAATTTGTTAAAAATAAATATTGATTTATTTTTGAAGTGTGAAAATTATATATCTTGTAAAGATATTTTTGGGAAATAAATAATTTGGTAATATATTTGGAATCTGGTGATGTGTGCATATCCATTGATAGTTCAATAACCGACTATCAATATTTACCTTTGAAAGGTATTTGTTGTGATTTGCTTGAATTTGAATGAACACTTATTTTTAAGTTTATTGCGCTCGTTATTCGGATTACCCATTCCGAATAGTGATACGACGTAATGGATAGCATTGAAGATCGGTGTTGAAGACCTGGTATTTGCGAGAGCGATAGGATGACCTGTCGATTGACTCTGCACCGAGTTGCTCCGGTATTGAGTTCTCCCTATGTGATGGGAAGTCCGGACGTGATTAGAGATTATCCGGATTGCAAGGACTTCTTTGTAAGTGCCTTCGGTTTTGTTCGATCCCGGAACAGACTTGTATGGATTGTATGTCTGACGTTACAAATTGAGATATAAAGCAGATTTCTTTCAAATATATTTCTGTTGGTGGCGGAGAATTTATTCTTTTAGCTTAACACCCTTCTCTGAGACGTACGAGCTCAGAGGTTATGTAGTTGAAGGTTATCAACGATATATTCCCAATTTGGTAATGTGACATCTGAGTGTTGCTGTTAAATGATCATTGTGTTGATTATTTGTGATAGGATCATTTATTTGATCGTCTATCCTGATGATCATTTCTATGATCATTTGTTGACCCAAAGCATGGCTTTTGTATAAAGTATGTTTTTGTGGACGTGACTTCGTCGAGCCTCACACCTCGGGAATGGTCAAAACAGGAAAGATGCAGCAAGGTTATGAGGGGTATCGCCCTTTAGGGTATGTGCATTTCCTTCTGAAAAAGGGTGGTATCATGGTATGGAGCCCAGATATTTACTCATGTTGAAAACACTTTATGATTGTGTGAATTGATTACGAGCGCTCGGTTAAAGGTCCCAAAGGACCGGGGGATGGCATATTCGGTCAGTTGTTACTCAGTTAGGGGTAACCCGGCCTTGTGTTGGTAGAGATCCGGTTTGGTTCTCGGGGATGTCCATCCAGAGGCATTCTCATGTGGCAATGGGAAGTTCCTTGGCCTGATCATTCGTTGGAAATCCAAAGAAACAATACGAGACTTGTACGGTTTTAGTTGTAGAACCTGCCATTTAATATGGTAGCTATAGTAAGCATACTATAATGGTACCTATGCTGGCTAAGATTTATACTCTACTTTCGAAATGTCTTCTACCCTATGCACTAGCAATAATATCAAATGTTTCTTTTTAAATGCGTATCAAGCATCTTTGACTAACATAAGAAGAAATCTCCTCCAAGTCTGCGTTTGCATTGTGTGTGTGGCAGGAGGTCTTATGGTAGTCTCATTTTTAAAAGCATTGCGAATTGACTTTAAAAATATTCTTCTATTTTGATTTTAAAGATAAATAAACTGTTTTGAGTTCCCACACCAGTCACATGACTGACTCGGAGTTTATTGTTTTCCTTCCTAAACTCTGGGTGCCCACCAATTTCCACACGGGCAGTCAAGAGTAAGGTTTATCAGGATATTCTGGATATTCTGGAGTTGCTGGAGGCAAGATGGATGGCATGGCATATTACTAGTATATAGTATTTCTGTTTCCGCTGTTTGTTGTTGTATGTTGTTGTACACTCTGATGATATGATGTAATGTAATGTAATGTAATAACTGATATAGTTCTTTATTTAAAGATTATTCATTTATCTATTATATGTTGTTCCGCTGCGAATTGTGAGATTCTGTTGTTGTTCTGTTGTTTTCTTTCTGTTCTATTTTCTATTTTCTTTCCTCTCCATTTTCTGTCTTCTTATCTCTTCTGTCTTTTTCTTCTTTTTCTTTTTCTTAAAACCCTAAGTGTTCGGTTTTCCGTCGTTCGATTGCTCGGCAGTCGATAAAGTGAGTATCGATGTTGAATTTTCGAAAGTCGAAGAATCGGGTCCTTACAATGTGGTATCAGAGCATATGGTTAAGCGACAACCATGGTTCTGTTGGGTATTACTCGTTAGAGATAGAGTCAGCAGTACTCTAGAATGAGTTTGAGTATAATAATAGCTATGAGAGCGTATTTGTTAGTGAATATAAAATTGTTTTATATTGTGATGATTGGTTTGTTGAGTGGTATATGAACCTTCGTCAGCGTGGTCTCGACAACTATGCCGAAGGGGTTTCTAAACACTTGAATAGAACAATTCGACACAATATTGTTTTAAATTGGGTAAATGAAATAATTTTACCTTGATTATATTTTATATATAAAGGAATAATTTTTCGGAATTATTAAAGGATATATAAGTTGATTGTTTAGATGTTTGAATAATCTAAATTGAAGAATAATTGTATAAGCAAAGGAATTTGGTTGTAATTAATATACATTGATTGTTATATGATTGTTAGTTGATTGATTGTATATAATTCATTAAGTGTTAATGAAAATGAGTTAATGAAATTGGAAGCTAAAGTAATTGAAATCCAATTGGAAGTTAAGTGAATCTTAAATAAAACTGAATTTGATTGGAAGTGAACCAACTTGAATATGAATTAGTGAATATAAACTAATTGAAAATGAATGTTAGAAAGAACATCCAATGTTAATGAATCAAATGTGATTTAAATTGAAAACCATTTCATTGAATATTAATGAGAATATGAATGAATATTTATCGGTTATGGATGTTAGTTGGATGATAGTTGATTGATAGTTGCATTTGTTATTTTGTTTCAATTGCTATGTTGACATATATAGTTATTATGTTGCTATATGTTGTATATCGATACTGTTGTCTATATACATGATTCTCATGTTGTTTGTTGAGTTTTTAGTAGGTGCGGATCGCGTTTGCTTCGCATTTGGAGCTCGCTTTTGCGCTATATTAGCCGTATATGCTTGCTAATAAAATATAAGGTGCATATCTCGGATTACATACCGTACTTTTACAATTTTTTCCCTTCGGGATGCCTCATTACTTGATGAGATGTATATTTGTGATATATACACTATCATTTTTTTTCGGATCGAGCCACGCTAAGGAGACTATGGCGAATTTTTCCGAAAATTTAAGGCGTTAGAAAAAATTTGAGAAAATTGAAATTTTTTGAAAACTTTAACTTTGATTTGGAATTGAAAGTTAAACGATAGTAGTTGTTTTTGAAAAGGTAACTAAGTATGATTTTAAAACATAGTAAAGTTATTATAAGAAGTTTAACTATGGATTTTGGGAAAGTTAATGGATTCTATTACTTTTCTTACTTGATAATTTCGAGGACGAAATTCTTTTAAGGGGGGAAAATTGTAACGACCCAGGATTTTTAGTAACTAAAATTTGAATATTTAATCAATTTTAAATATTAATAAGGAAAATTTATAAGTCGAATAAATTTTATTTCGAATAATTGGATTTAATTGAATAATTAAATCGATAATTAAATAGTGAAATTATGGAAATAATTGAAAATTGAGTTAAATATGATTAAAAATGATTTGTACAATTTTTATTTTATCATATTGGAGTTAGAACGATATTTTAGAACTTTTTAAATCGAATTAAAAGTTTATTTGTGAAAATTGAATATTTTAATATTAAATCGACTAGTGAAAATAGTCAATTTTTGAACAGTCTCAGAATTGGACGAAACCAGTTCCATTGGATCCGTAATAGTTAGTTATTATCGGATTTCAATTTTTGTAGCAATCGGAGTTATCGTTTGATCGTGGCAGCTCGAAATGCATCGAAATTGTTTTAATATTAATTTGGCGAGTTAAAATAGCCATTTTTCAAAATGTCTCGGTTTTGACGAAACCAGTTTCATCGGATCTGTAATGTGATATTATTGTAAGATTTCAAATTTCGTGTCAATCGGATTTATCGTTTGTCCGGTACAAATTAAAACGCCTAGAAAATCGTTTAAATCGGTTTAATTTAAATTGAACGTTTATTGCCATAACTCGCACAGATGTCCGAATTAGCTTCCGAAACCTGTTCCATTGTGTCCGAAACGCGGGATAAACCCTAGGAACGTCAGTTTCGGCGCGTAAATCGGAGTTTAGAAAACCCGGAATGAATAGTGTTTTGGATAATTTCCTATAAATAACCCTTAACCTCTCACAAATAAAAAAAATAAAATAAACCCTAATTCTAAACTGCAGCCGCCACCAACAAATGAAGGGCCGAAATTATCTCAACTGCATCCCCAAATTTCTTCAAATCCATCAAGTAATTCAAGAAACTCTCTAAATGAAAGTTGTAGAACGTCTCGAACTCTACATATTCAACGGTGGAGATCGAGATTGGAGCTATGGATCAACAGGAAAATGGAGATGAAGGCGCACGGTTGCGCACACATTTCGAGGCTGTAGGGGGGGCGAGCTCACCCATGTTCCAGCCGAAGATAGCTCTTGCAATGGGCTTCAATATGGAGGTGGTTTGATGAAGTTTCGTCGAGCGAGGAGATTGCAAAGTGGAACCCTGGTTTCGTGCAAAATGGGTTTGGTTGCGTTTTGTTTCCTGGAGATGATACGTGAGTGGGGATGATGGCGCGCACGGCTGTGATGAAGGGTGATGGGATCCTATGGCCCAGATTAGATTAGGTTTGAAAATTAAATTATGTTGTAAATTTTAATTATAAAATCGTGTAAACTTCAAAAATGCATATCTTTTTCATACGAGGTCGAAAACGCGCGAAACCAGTTGCGTTGGAATCGTATGGACGAGCACTACGCTATGAAATTGGATTGGAGTCATTTGGCGTTAGTGAAAATTTCGGGTAAAATTAAACGTCCGTTTAATTTTATTCGAAATAAATCGCTAAAACGAAATTGAAATCAAGGTGAGAACTTCTCACTCAATCGAATCAGTTTCGATTTTATTTTAAATAGTTAGATTTAAAATATTTGAATGCATGTTTGAATGATGATTGATATCTATTGATTGTTAAAATAGACATTATGCGCCGTTAGTAAGCGGATGTTATTTATTAAAAACATATACCGCGAATATTTCATAAACAGTGAAATTGGTATTATATATAATAGTAATATATATATATTGGCATATGTATATATTGGGGTTATTGATTTCCCGCAATTGTATAGCGGATGAGACCCTATTGCGCCGTCTATTAAGCGGATAATATTTTAAATCCCATATACCGCGATAATTCCGTACTGGAGCGGAATTGGTATTGTGCTAATGTTTGTGGATGCAGGAAAATAGGTTGGAGGGATCCAACTGGATTCCTCAACAGTATTTATTTGATTTCAGATATTTTAATATTCGTTGATTATCATATCGATATATGATATCGTTGTAGTTGTGATTGACTATTTGGTATGTAGCATCATTGGACCAAATTTGGAACTTTAAAATGATTTTTAAAGTAATTTTTGAAAATATACTATATGTTTGGAAATTGATTCATTTTAAATAAATAAACGATATAATTTTTAATGTTATAAAGATTATGAATTTTTGAGAAATATAGTAAAAGGCTGATTTTTGAAAATATGGGGTTAATGGTTTTATAAAATAGTCTAAATCGGATTATTGAATTTATTATAAAAAGTTTAAAAATAGGATTTATGAAATTTGATTATTTTAAAAATCAAAATGATGAAGTTTTTAAAGGAGTTCAAAGACGTTTTAAATATTAATATGAATTGAATTATATAAGAGATTTATAAATGGATATTTATAAATTGAAATATTGAAATTATAAAACGAGTTTTTATAAGTGTTAGAATGAACTGTGAATGAATTTCGTAAATGAATGAAATTTATAGAATTATAAACGGTGAAGTTATAAATGGAATTTTATAAGCAGTAGGTTTATAAAATTTGTAAAGTTATTTGAAGAATAGATTTGGATAAATAAATGAATCTTATAAGTTATAAGATTTATAATTTAGGAAGTCTAAAAGAACGATTCTTGTAAACCAATAAATTTTAAGTATTTGACTTATAATATGAATTTTTAGTATATCATTGGGATATGAAATTGAATAGGTTAATAAAGGAGATGTATAAAAGGAAGTTGTTATAAAATAAATAGAAATGGAATTTATAAATCGTTGTTTTATAAATCCGCAAACGACTTATTTTGATAAGAAAATTGTTGAAACCTATTAATGGAGTTATATTCACGTTTTTGACTGTGAATAATCCTTTGAAATAAAATGAATAAAAGGATGAAATTTGTTAACAAAGTATATTAACGTTTTGAATAGTGAATAATATGTTAAAGAAAATGTTTTAGGATGTGATATTTGAAATAGAATTAAAACGATCTAACGATGTTTTAAAATGTGTTAAGATTCGAAACCATAGATTTCAACATTTATTGTTGAAATAGACGTTTTCGAGAAATAGAAGGAAATGGTGGACTATAACACTTTGTTATAGTAAATGATTTCCGAAAGGAAATGTTTTGTATAGTATTGGGATTTATATATCTATTTTAATTTCGAATCCCTATACTAGTGATTTTGGGTTGTCGTAACGATGTTTTACGTAACATTCGTTTTGGCCCAAATAAATATGTTTGAGAGAATGATTTCCTTAAAGAATGAAATATGTGCTTGATCTCGATTAAGTATATTGAATATTTTTCAAGTGTTGAAAATAAATAAAATTTGTGAATTACTTAATAAATAAGTACGGAAATGTTTTTCCAATGTGAAATGAAACGTTTAGAGAATTTATCTTTTTGAAGATAAATTGAAAATGAATAATTGAAATCGTATATTCATAGATATTTTGAAATATAAATTCACTATGGAATTTATAAAAGAAAGTGGAATTTGTTAAAAATAAATATTGATTTATTTTTGAAGTGTGAAAATTATATATCTTGTAAAGATATTTTTGGGAAATAAATAATTTGGTAAATTATTTGGAATCTGGTGATGTGTGCATATCCATTGATAGTTCAATAACCGACTATCAATATTTACCTTTGAAAGGTATTTGTTGTGATTTTCTTGAATTTGAATGCACACTTATTTTTAAATTTATTGCGCTCGTTATTCGGATTACCCATTCCGAATAGTGATACGACGTAATGGATAGCACTGAAGATCGGTGTTGAAGACCCGGTATTTGCGAGAGCGATAGGATGACCTGTCGATTGACTCTGCACCGAGTTGCTCCGGTATTGAGTTCTCCCTATGTGATGGGAAGTCCGGACGTGATTAGAGATTATCCGGATTGCAAGGACTTCTTTGTAAGTGCCTTCGGTTTTGTTCGATCCCGGAACAGACTTGTATGGATTGTATGTCTGACGTTACAAATTGAGATATAAAGCAGATTTCTTTCAAATATATTTCTGTTGGTGGCGGAGAATTTATTTTTTTAGCTTAACACCCTTCTCTGAGACGTACGAGCTCAGAGGTTATGTAGTTGAAGGTTATCAGCGATATATTCCCAATTTGGTAATGTGACATGCTGAGTGTTGCTGTTAAATGATCATTGTGTTGATTATTTGTGATAGGATCATTTATTTGATCGTCTATCCTGGTGATCATTTCTATGATCATTTGTTGCCCCAAAGCATGGCTTTTGTATAAAGTATGTTTTTGTGGACGTGACTTCGTCGAGCCTCGCACCTCGGGAATGGTCAAAACAGGAAAGATGCGGCAAGGTTATGAGGGGTAGCGCCCTTTAGGGTATGTGCATTTCCTTCTGGAAAAGGGTGGTATCATGGTATGGAGCCCAGATATTTACTCATGTTGAAAACACTTTATGATTGTGTGAATTGATTACGAGCGCTCGGTTAAAGGTCCCAAAGGACCGGGGGATGGCATATTCGGTCAGTTGTTACTCAGTTAGGGGTAACCCAGCCTTGTGTTGGTAGAGATCCGGTTTGGTTCTCGGGGATGTCCATCCAGAGGCATTCTCATGTGGCAATGGGAAGTTCCTTGGCCTGATCATTCATTGGAAATCCAAAGAAACAATACGAGACTTGTACGGTTTTAGTTGTAGAACCTGCCATTTAATATGGTAGCTATAGTAAGCATACTATAATGGTACCTATGCTGGCTAAGATTTATACTCTACTTTCGAAATGTCTTCTACCCTATGCACTAGCAATAATATCAAATGTTTCTTTTTAAATGCGTATCAAGCATCTTTGACTAACATAAGAAGAAATCTCCTCCAAGTCTGCGTTTGCATTGTGTGTGTGGTAGGAGGTCTTATGGTAGTCTCATTTTTAAAAGCATTGCGAATTGACTTTAAAAATATTCTTCTATTTTGATTTTAAAGATAAATAAACTGTTTTGAGTTCCCACACCAGTCATATGACTGACTCGGAGTTTATTGTTTTCCTTCCTAAACTCTGGGTGCCCACCAATTTCCACACGGGCAGTCAAGAGTAAGGTTTATCAGGATATTCTGGATATTCTGGAGTTGCTGGAGGCAAGATGGATGGCATGGCATATTACTAGTATATAGTATTTCTTTTTCCGCTGTTTGTTGTTGTATGTTGTTGTACACTCTGATGATATAATGTAATGTAATGTAATAACTGATATAGTTCTTTGTTTAAAGATTATTCATTTATCTATTATATGTTGTTCCGCTGCGAATTGTGAGATTCTGTTGTTGTTCTGTTGTTTTCTTTCTGTTCTATTTTCTATTTTCTTTCCTCTCCATTTTCTATCTTCTTATCTCTTCTGTCTTTTTCTTCTTTTTCTTTTTCTTAAAACCCTAAGTGTTCGGTTTTCCGTCGTTCGATTGCTCGGCAGTCGATAAAGTGAGTATCGATGTTGAATTTTCGAAAGTCGAAGAATCGGGTCCTTACATGAGTCGTCCTCACTCCGACGTGTTTACTTATGAAATAGTGAATTGATGACAAGTCTTTAGTAATGTAAAATGTTTTGCAAGTGAATGATGCTGATATGATATGCTATGCCATGTTATTACCATGTTTACTTTGTTAATAATCACCTGACATCTGATATATGATGTGACATTAACTTTGTTTACATTGTATATTTATATGTTCACACTGCAAGTTCCCTGTTAGAATAGAATCACTATCGGTTGAAATGATACATGCCCGAATGGACATTGTAACGTCTTGAAAATTTTCGACTTTCGAAAATTCAACATCGATACTCACTTTATCGACTGCCGAGAAATCAAAGGCCGGAAACCCGAAATGTTATGGTTTAAGAAAAGGAAAGAGGTAGAAGAAGAGAGAAAAAGAACAGAAAATAGAGAGAAAGAAAATAGAACGGAAAGAAAACAGCAGAACAATATCAAAATCTCACAATTCGCAGCGGAACAACATATAATAGATAAATGAATAATCTTTAAACAAAGAACTATATCAGTTATTACATTACATTACATTACATCATATCATCAGAGTGTACAACAACAACAACATCAAACAGCGGAAAAGAAATACTATATACTAATAATACGTCATGCCATCCATCTTGCCTCCAGCAACTCCAGAATATCCTGCTAAACCTTAACTCTTGACTGCCCGTGTGGAAATTGGTGGGCACCCAGAGTTTAGGAAGGAAAACAATAAACTCCGAGTCAGTCATGTGACTGGTGTGGGAACTCAAAACAGTTTATTTATCTTTGAAAACAAAATAGAGGAATATCTTTAAAGTCAATTCGCAATGCTTTTGAAAATGAGACTACCATAAGGCCTCCCGCACACACACACAATGCAAACGCAGAATCGGAGGAGATTTCTCCTTATGATAGTCAAAGATGCTTGATACGCATTAAAAATAACATTTGATATTATTACTAGTGCATAATGTAGGAAAAATCATTTCGAAAGTAGAATATAAATCTTAGCCAGCATAGGTACCATTATAGTATGCTTACTATAGCTACCATATTAAATGGCAGGTTCTACAACTAAAACCGTACAAGTCTCGTATTGTTTCTTTGGATTTCCAACGAATGATCAGGCCAAGGAACTTCCCATTGCCACATGAGAACGCCTCTGGAAGGACGTCTCCGAGAACCAAACCGGATCTCTGCCAACACAAGGCCGGGTTACCCCTAACTGGGTAAAAACTGACACGAGTATGCCATCCCCTGGTCCTTTGGCACCTTTAACGGAGCGCTCGTAATCAATATCACACCATAATAATAAGTGTTTCAACATGAGTAAGTATCTGGGCTCCATACCATGATACCACCCTTTTCCAGAAGGAAATGCACATACCCTAAAGGGAGCTACCCCTCATAACCTTGCTGCATCTTTCCTGTTTTGACCATTCCGGGGTGTGAGGCTCGATGAAGTCTCGTCCACAAAGACACACTTTATACAAAAGCCGTGCTTTGGGTCAACAAATGATCATAGAAATGATCACCAAGATAAACGATCAAACAAATGATCCTATCACAAATGATCAACACAATGATCATTTCACAGCAACACTCAGCATGTCACATTACCAAATTGGGAATATATCGCTGATAACCTTCAACTACATAACCTCTGAGCTCGTACGTCTTAGAGAAGGGTGTTAAGCTAAGAGAATAAATTCTCCGCCACCAACATAAATATATTTGAAAGAAATCTGCTTAATATCTCAATTTGTAATGTCAGACATACAATCCATACAAGTCTGTTTCGGGATCGAACAGAACCGAAGGCACTTACAAAGAAGTCCTTGCAATCCGGATATCCATAATCCTAATCGGATTCCCCATCACATATGGAGAACTCTATACCGGAGCAACTCGGTGCAGAGTCAATCGACAGGTCATTCTATCGCTCTCGCAAATACCCGGTCTTCAACACCAATCTTCAATGCTATCCATTACGTCGTATCACTATTCGGAATGGGTAATCCGAATAACGAGCGCAATAATTTAAAAATAAGTGTAGCATTCAAATTCAGCAAATCACAACAAATACCTTTCAAAGGTAAATATTGATAGTCGGTTATTGAACTATCAATGGATATGCACAACATCACCAGATTCCAAATAATTTTCCAAATTATTTATTTCCCAAAAATATCTTTACAAGATATATAATTCAATACCTCAAAAATAAATCAATATTTATTTTTAACAAATTCCACTTTCTTTTATAAATTCCATAGTGAATTTATATTTCACAATGTCTACTGATATACGATTTCAATTATTCATTTTCAATTTATCTTCAAAAGGATAAATTCTCAAAGCGTTTCATTTCACACTGGAAAAACATTTCCATACTTATTTATTCATAAGTAATTCACAAATTTTATTTATTTTCAACCTTTGGAAAATATTCAATATACTTAAATCGAAATTAAGTATATATTTCATTCTTTAAGGAAATCATTCTCTTAAACATATTTATTTGGGCCAAAACGAATGTTACGTAAAACATCGTTACGACAACCCAAAATCACTAGTATAGGGATTCGAAATTAAAATAGATATATAAATCCCAATACTATACAAAACATTTCCTTTCGGAAATCATTTACTATAACAACAGTGTTATAGTCCAACATTTCCTTCTATTTCTTGAAAACGTCTATTTCAACAACGAATGTTGAAATCTATGGTTTCGAATCAACACATTTAAAAACATCGTTAGATCGTTTTAATTCTTTTTAAAACATCACATCCAAAACATTTTCTTTAACATATTATTCACTATTCAAAAACGTGAATATACTACGTTAACAATTTCATCCTTTCTATTCATTTTATTTCAAATGATTATTCACAGTCTAAAACGTGAATATAACTCCATTAATAGGTTTCAACAATTTACTTATCAAAATAAGTCATTTGCGAATTTATGAAACAACGTTTATAAATTCTAATTCTATTTGTTTTATAACTACTTCCTTTTATAAATTTTCTTTATTAACCTATTCAATTCATAACTCAATTATAAACCAAAAGTTCATGTTATAAGTTAAATGCCTATAATTTATTTGTTTACAAGATCGTTCCTTTAACTTCCCAAATTATAAATCTTATAACTTATAAGATTCATTTATTTGCCCAAAAATCTTCAAACAACTTTACAAATTTTATAAACCTACTGCTTATAAAATTCCATTTATAACTTCACCGTTTATAATTCTATAAATTTCATTCATTTATGAAATTCATTCACAATTCATTCTAACACTTATAAAAACTCGTTTTATACTTCAAATATTTTAATTTAAAAATTATCAATTTATAAATCTTTTATATAAATCAATTTATATTGTTATTTCAAAACGTCTTTAAGTCCTTTATAACTTCATCATTCTGATTTATAAAATAATTAAATTTTATAAATCCTATTTTTAAACTTTACACAATAAATTCAAAAATCCCGATTTAAACCATTTTATAAAATCATTAACCCCATATTTTCAAAAATCAACTTTTAACTATTATTCTCAAAAAATCTTAATTTTTATAACATTAAAATTTATAACGTTTATTTATTTAAAATGGATCGATTCCAAAAATATTTTATAAACGTATACTTTCAAAAATCACTTTAAAAATCCTTTTTAAAATTCCAAAACTTGGTCCAATGATGCTACACACCAAATAGTCAATCACGACAACAACGGTATCATATAACGATATGATAATCAACGAATATCAAAATATCCATAATCAAATAAATACTATTGAGGAATCCAGTTGGATCCCTCCAACCTGTTTTCGTGCATCCAAAGATGTTAGCACAATACCAATTCCGCACCAGTACGAAATTATCGCGGTATATGGGATTTAAAATATTATCCGCTTAATAGACGGCGCAATAAGGTCTCATCCGCTATACAATGCGGGAAATCAACAACTGCAATATATACATATGCCAATATATATATATTGCTATTATATATAATACCAATTTCACTGTTTATGAAATATTCGCGGTATATGTTTTTAATAAATAACATCCGCTTACTAATGGCGCATGATGTCTATTTTAACAATCAATATATATCAATCATCATTCAAACATGCATTCAACAATTTTAAATCTAACTATTTAAAATAAAAATCGAAACTATTCGATTGAGTGAGAAGTTCTCACCTTGATTTCAATTTCGTTTTAGCAATTTATTTCGAATAAAATTAAACGGACGTTTAATTTTATCCAAAATTCTCACTAACTCCAAACGACTCCAATCCAATTCCATAGCGTAGTGCTCGTCCATACGATTCCAATGCAACTGGTTTCGCGCGTTTTCGACCTCGTATGAAAAAGTTATGATTTTATGAAGTTTATACGAATTTAAACTTAATAATTACAACATATATTTATTATTTAAACCTAAGATAGATCATGGCCGTTGATTCCAACTTGGAGACATCAGGGATGCACGCGCGCTACACTGCTTCTTCTCCCTCATCTTCGTTCGCGTTCACCCAGTAATAGCCGAACCCACTTACAAAAATTAGGGTTAAATTTTGCGATCACCTCCATCATCTTGAAGACGATCAAACACCCTCATTTCAACGCCCATTGCAAGAGCCATCTTCGGCCCAAAAGTCTCAGAGCTCGGTCACCACATGTTCTCAAAATACGTGCACGAAGTCACGATATACATCTCCACTTTGCCGTCAATTCCCTCAACAAAAATCGATCATAGCCGTTCAGATTGAAGATCTCACATAGCTCTACGTTTTTGTAGTTGGAAGTTGTTGATAATAATCAATGGATTGGAAGATAATTGAGGGAGAAGGACTGACATTTTCGGCCATTCATATGTGTGGGTGGCGGCTGATGATAGAAACCCTAGTTTCTTTTTTATTTTTATTTTTTTGTGAATTAAGTGGTCTATTTATAGGAAATAAAACGAACACTATTCATCCGAGTTTTCCAAACTCCGATTCACATGCCGTAACCAGCGTTTCCGGGGTTTACCCCGTGTTCTGGACACAATGGAACAGGTTTAGGAAGCTAATTCGGACATCTGTGCGAGTTATGGCTATAAACGTTCGATTTAAATTAAACCGATTTAAATGATTTTCTAGGCGTTTTAATTTGTACCGAACAAACGGTAAATTCGATTGACATGAAATTTTAAACCATACAATAATATCACATTATGGATCCGATGAAACTGGTTTCGTCGAAATCCAAGACTTTTTGAAAAATGGCTATTTTAACTCGCTAAATTAATATTAAAACAATTTCGATGCGTTTCGAGCTGCCACGATCAAACGATAACTCCGATTGCTACGAAAATTGAAATCCGATAATAACTAACTATTACGGATCCAATGGAACTAGTTTCGTCCAATTCTGAGACTATTCAAAAATTGACTAATTTCACTAGTTGATTTAATATTAAAATATTCAATTTTCACAAATTAACTTTTAATTCGATTTTAAAAGTTCTAAAATATCGTTCTAACTTCAATATGATAAAATAAAATTTTACAAATCATTTTCAATCATATTTGACTCAATTTTCAATTATTTCCATAATTTCACATATTATTTCTGGAATTTAACATATTAAATTATCGATTTAATTATTCAATTAAATCCAATTATTCAAAATAAAATTTATTTGACTTATAAATTTCACTTATTAATATTTAAAATTAATTAAATATTCAAATTTTAATTAAATAAAATTCTGGGTTGTTACATACTTCCCCCCTTAAAAGAATTTCGTCCTCGAAATTAACAAGTAAGAAAAATTACAGAATCTATCAACTTTCCAAAATCCATAGTTAAATTTCTTACAATAACTTTACTAAGTTTTCAAATCATACTTAGTTATCTTTTTAAAAACAACTACTATTGTTTAACTTTCAGTTCCAAATCAAAATTAAAGTTTTCAAAATTTTCCAATTTTCTCAAATTTTCTTTTCTAACGCCTTAAATTTCCGAAAAAATTCGCCATAGTCTCCTTTGCGTGGCTCGATCCGAAAAAAAAATGACAGTATATATATCACAAATATACATCTCATCAAGTAATGAGGCATCCCGTAGGGAAAAAAGTGTAAAAGTACGATATGTAATCCGAGATATGTACCTTATATTTTATTAGTAAGCATATACGGCTAATATAGCGCAAAAGCGAGCTCCAAATGCGAAGCAAACGCGATCCGCACCTACTAAACACTCAACAAACAACATGAGAATCATGCATATAGACAATAGTATCGATATACAACATATAGCAACATAATAACTATACATGCCAACATAGCAAATGAAACTAAAGCAATATACTCAACCATCAACCAACTAGCATTCATAACCAATAAATATTCATTCATATTCTCATTAATATCAATTGAAATGTTTTTTCAATTTTAATCACATTTGATTCATTAACAGTGGATGTTTACTAACATTCATTTTCAATTAGTTTATATTCATTAATTCATATTCAAGTTGGTTCACTTCCAAATCAAATTCAATTCTATTTAAGATTCACTTAACTTCCAATTGAATTTCAATTACTTTAGCTTCCAATTTCATTAATACTTAATGAATTATATACAAACAACTAACATCAAATAACAACCAATGTATATTAATCTCAACCAAATTCCTTTACTTTCAATTGGTTTAATTAATTGATTTTTATTCAACTATTTAACTTTCAATAACA
Source organism: Allium cepa (assembly GCA_030765085.1). Lineage (NCBI taxonomy): Eukaryota > Viridiplantae > Streptophyta > Magnoliopsida > Asparagales > Amaryllidaceae > Allium > Allium cepa. The sequence continues at coordinate 104,675,214 of CM060940.1, forward strand.
TTAGATTTTAATGAATTAACTTATATACACTTTAATAATTCTGAAAAATTATTCCTTTATATATAAAAATATAATCAAGGTAAAATTATTTCATTTACCCAATTTTAAAACAATACTGTGTCGAATTGTTCTGTACAAGTGTTTAGAGATCCCTATCAACAACGTTAATTACTCGTATTAACCAGAATCTATATACCACTCAACAAACCAATCATCACAATATAAAACAATTTTACATTCACTAACAAATACGCTCTCATAGCTATTATTACACTCAAACTCATTCTAGAGTACTACTGACTCTATCACTAATGAGTAATACCCAACGGAACCATGGTTGTCGCTTAACCATATGCTTTGATACCAAATGTAACGTCCCGAAAATTTTCACCTTTCGAAAATTCAACATCGATATTCACTTTATCGACTGCCGAGAAATCGAAGGCCGGAAACCCGAAATGTTATGGTTTAAGAAAAGGAAAGAGGTAGAAGAAGAGAGAAAAAGAATAGAAAATAGAGAGAAAGAAAATAGAACGGAAAGAAAACAGCAGAACAATATCAAAATCTCACAATTCGCAGCGGAACAACATATAATAGATAAATGAATAATCTTTAAACAAAGAACTATATCAGTTATTACATTACATTATATTACATCATATCATCAGAGTGTACAACAACAACAACATCAAACAGCGGAAAAGAAATACTATATACTAATAATACGACATGCCATCCATCTTGCCTCCAGCAACTCCAGAATATCCTGCTAAACCTTAACTCTTGACTGCCCTGTGGAAATTGGTGGGCACCCAGAGTTTAGGAAGGAAAACAATAAACTCCGAGTCAGTCATGTGACTGGTGTGGGAACTCAAAATAGTTTATTTATCTTTGAAAACAAAATAGAGGAATATTTTTAAAGTCAATTCGCAATGCTTTTAAAAATGAGACTACCATAAGGCCTCCCGCACACACACACAATGCAAACGCAGAATCGAAGGAGATTTCTCTTTATGATAGTCAAAGATGCTTGATACGCATTAAAAAGAACATTTGATATTATTACTAGTGCATAGTGTAGGAAAAATCATTTCGAAAGTAGAATATAAATCTTAGCCAGCATAGGTACAATTATAGTATGCTTACTATAACTACCATATTAAATGGCAGGTTCTACAACTAAAACCGTACAAGTCTCGTATTGTTTCTTTGGATTTCCAACGAATGATCAGGCCAAGGAACTTCCCATTGCCACATGAGAACGCCTCTGGAAGGACGTCCCCGAGAACCAAACCGGATCTCTGCCAACACAAGGCCGGGTTACCCCTAACTGGGTAACAACTGACACGAGTATGCCATCCCCCGGTCCTTTGGGACCTTTAATCGAGCGCTCGTAATCAACATCACACTATAATAATAAGTGTTTCAACATGAGTAAGTATATGAGCTCCATACCATGATACCACCCTTTTCCAGAAGGAAATGCACATACCCTAAAGGGAGCTACCCCTCATAACCTTGCTGCATCTTTCCTGTTTTGACCATTCCGGGGTGTGAGGCTCGACGAAGTCTCGTCCACAAAGACACACTTTATACAAAAGCCGTGCTTTGGGTCAACAAATGATCATAGAAATGATCACCAAGATAAACGATCAAACAAATGATCCTATCACAAATGATCAACACAATGATCATTTCACAGCAACACTCAGCATGTCACATTACCAAATTGGGAATATATCGCTGATAACCTTCAACTACATAACCTCTGAGCTCGTACGTCTCATAGAAGGGTGTTAAGCTAAGAGAATAAATTCTCCGCCACCAACAGAAATATATTTGAAAGAAATCTTCTTAATATCTCAATTTGTAATGTCAGACATACAATCCATACAAGTCTGTTCCGGGCTCGAACAGAACCGAAGGCACTTACAAACAAGTCCTTGCAATCCGGATATCCACAATCCAGATCGGATTCCCCATCACATATGGAGAACTCTATACCGGAGCAACTCGGTGCAGAGTCAATCGATAGGTCATTCTATCGCTCTCGCAAATACCCGGTCTTCAACACCGATCTTCAATGCTATCCATTACGTCGTATCACTATTCGGAATGGGTAATCCGAATAACGAGCGTAATAATTTAAAAATAAGTGTAGCATTCAAATTCAGCAAATCACAACAAATACCTTTCAAAGGTAAATATTGATAGTCAGTTATTGAACTATCAATGGATATGCACAACATCACCAGATTCCAAATAATTTTCCAAATTATTCATTTCCCAAAAATATCTTTACAAGATATATAATTCAATACCTCAAAAATAAATCAATATTTATTTTTAACAAATTCCACTTTCTTTTATAAATTCCATAGTGAATTTATATTTCACAATATCTACTGATATACGATTTCAATTATTCATTTTCAATTTATCTTCAAAAGGATAAATTCTCAAAACGTTTCATTTCACATTGGAAAAACATTTCCATACTTATTTATTCATAAGTAATTCACAAATTTTATTTATTTTCAACCTTTGGAAAATATTCAATATACTTAAATCGAAATTAAGTACATATTTCATTCTTTAAGGAAATCATTCTCTTAAACATATTTATTTGGGCCAAAACGAATGTTACGTAAAACATCGTTACGACAACCCAAAATCACTAGTATAGGGATTCGAAATTAAAATAGATATATAAATCCCAATACTATACAAAACATTTCCTTTCGGAAATCATTTACTATAACAACAGTGTTATAGTCCACCATTTCCTTCTATTTCTCGAAAACGTCTATTTCAACAATGAATGTTGAAATCTATGGTTTCGAATCTCAACACATTTAAAAACATCGTTGGATCGTTTTAATTCTTTTTAAAACATCGCATCCAAAATATTTTCTTTAACATATTATTCACTATTCAAAAACGTGAATATACTATGTTAACAATTTCATCATTTCTATTCATTTTATTTCAAATGATTATTCACAGTCTAAAACGTGAATATAACTCCATTAATAGGTTTCAACAATTTACTTATCAAAATAAGTTGTTTGCGAATTTATAAAACAACGTTTATAAATTCTAATTCTATTTGTTTTATAACTACTTCCTTTTATAAATTTTCTTTATTAACCTATTCAATTCATAACTCAATTATAAACCAAAAGTTCATGTTACAAGTTAAATGCTTATAATTTATTTGTTTACAAGATCGTTCCATTAACTTCCCAAATTATAAATCTTATAACTTATAAGATTCATTTATTTACCCAAAAATCTTCAAATAACTTTACAAATTTTATAAACCTACTTCTTATAAAATTCCATTTATAACTTCACCGTTTATAATTCTATAAATTTCATTCATTTATGAAATTCATTCACAATTCATTCTAACACTTATAAAAACTCGTTTTATACTTCAAATATTTTAATTTATAAATTATCAATTTATAAATCTTTTATATAAATAAATTTTTATTATTATTTCAAAACGTCTTTAAAGTCCTTTATAATTTCATCATTCTGATTTATAAAATAATTAAATTTTATAAATCCTATTTTTAAACTTTACACAATAAATTCAAAAATCCCGATTTAAACCATTTTATAAAATCATTAACCCCATATTTTCAAAAATCAACTTTTAACTATTATTCTCAAAAAATCTTAATTTTTATAACATTAAAATTTATAACGTTTATTTATTTAAAATGGATCAATTCCAAAAATATTTTATAAACGTATACTTTCAAAAATCACTTTAAAAATCCTTTTTAAAATTCCAAAACTTGGTCCAATGATGCTACACACCAATTAGTCAATCACGACAACAACGATATCATATATCGATATGATAATCAACGAATATCAAAATGACCATAATCAAATAAATACCGACCTGTTTTCCTGCATCCAAAGATGTTAGCACAATACTAATTCCGCTCCAGTACGAAATTATCGCGGTATATGGGATTTAAAATATTATCCGCTTAATAGACGACGCAATAAGGTCTCATCCGCTATACAATGCGGGAAATCAACAACTGCAATATATACATATGCCAATATATATATATATATATTGCTATTATATATAATACCAATTTCACTGTTTATGAAATATTCACGGTATATGTTTTTAATAAATAACATCCGATTACTAATGGCGCATAATGTCTATTTTAACAATCAATAGATATCAATCATCATTCAAACATGCATTCAACAATTTTAAATCTAACTATTTAAAATAAAAATCGAAACTATCTGATTGAGTGAGAAGTTCTCACCTTGATTTCAATTTCGTTTTAGCGATTTATTTCGAATAGAATTAAACGGACGTTTAATTTTATCCAAAATTCTCACTAACTCCAAACAACTCTAATCTAATTCCATAGCATAGTGCTCGTCCATACGATTCCAACGCAACTGGTTTCGCGCGTTTTCGACCTCGTATGAAAAAGTTATGATTTTATGAAGTTTATACGAATTTAAACTTAATAATTACAACATATATTTATTATTTAAACCTAAGATAGATCATGGCCGTTGATTCCAACTTGGAGACATCAGGGATGCACGCGCGCTACACTGCTTCTTCTCCCTCATCTTCGTTCGCGTTCACCCAGTAATAGCCGAACCCACTTACAAAAATTAGGGTTAATTTTTGCGATCACCTCCATCATCTTGAAGACGATCAAACACCCCCATTTCAACGCCCATTGCAAGAGCCATCTTCGGCCCAAAAGTCTCAGAGCTCGGTCACCACATGTTCTCGAAATACGTGCACGAAGTCGCGGTATACATCTCCACTTTGCCGTCAATTCCCTCAACAAAAATCGATCATAGCCGTTTAGATTGAAGATCTCACGTAGCTCTACGTTTTTGTAGTTAGAAGTTGTTGATAATAATCAATGGATTGGAAGATAATTGAGGGAGAAGGACTGACATTTTCGGCCATTCATATGTGTGGGTGGCGGCTGATGATAGAAACCCTAGTTTCTTTTTATTTTTATTTTTTTGTGAATTAAGTGGTCTATTTATAGGAAATAAAACGAACACTATTCATCCGGGTTTTCCAAACTCCGATTCACGCGCCGTAACCAGCATTTCTGGGGTTTACCCCGTGTTCCGGACACAATGGAACAGATTTCGGAAGCTAATTCGGACATCTATGCGAGTTATGGCTATAAACGTTCGATTGAAATTAAACCGATTTAAACGATTTTCTAGGCGTTTTAATTTGTACCGGACAAACGGTAAATCCGATTGACACGAAATTTTAAACCATACAATAATATAACATTACGGATCCGATGAAATTATTTCGTCGAAATCCGAGACTTTTTGAAAAATGGCTATTTTAACTCGCTAAATTAATATTAAAACAATTTCGATGCGTTTCGAGCTGCCACGATCAAACGATAACTCCGATTGCTACGATAATTGAAATCCGATAATAACTAACTATTACAGATCCAATGGAACTAGTTTCGTCCAATTCTGAGACTGTTCAAAAATTGACTAATTTCACTAGTCGATTTAATATTAAAATATTCAATTTTCACAAATTAACTTTTAATTCGATTTTAAAAGTTCTAAAATATCGTTCTAACTTCAATATGATAAAATAAAATTTTACAAATCATTTTCAATCATATTTAACTCAATTTTCAATTATTTCCATAATTTCACATATTATTTGTAGAATTTAACATATTAAATTATCGATTTAATTATTCAATTAAATCCAATTATTTAAATTAAAATTTATTTGACTTATAAATTTCACTTATTAATATTTAAAATTAATTAAATATTCAAATTTTAATTAAATTAAATTCTGGGTCGTTACAGACATTAGAATAGGAAAAAAATCATTATGGGCAGAAATGATAGGCCTAAGTATTTTTATTGTATTTTAATTTACTTGGGATTGCGGGTTTGAAATGATAGAACCCGGTTTTTCTTTTTAAACTGCGGATTGAAATGATGTATATTGTATCACTTGACCTAGGTTAGAAAATCATATACATACCTCGTGGTATATTTTTAAATGATTTTTATATAGATATGTATTTTCAAAGTGTGAAATTTTGATTTAAAAATATATATTTATTGGTTTTGAGAAGGTTAAATATAATTTTTTTTTGAATTTGTGAATTTATGTATGTAAATTTGAAGTAAATGTGATCTTTGACTTTAAATTATATTTTTAAAATGTAAATAAATAATGGAAATTTAATTTAAAGTTTTGAAATGATATTTGAAGTAAAATGTTAAGTTTTTTAAAATTTAATAAGTAAATAAACAATGAAATTTTGACTTAACAAATGAATTGAATTTTTAATTGGATATTTGATTTTAAATTTTATTGTGATAAATCATATGTTAAAAGTATTTAAATATGAAATTTTGAAGTCTAGAAATATGAATTATAAACTGAAATAGAATAATTTGAAATTTTAATATTTTTTGAGAGTTATAATAAAATCTGGAATTTTATTAATAGCATTTCCCAAAAATGCTGTAGTTTATGACAGCACTTTAAAATGTTGTTGTTTTGAACTTAACTATGTTTGTAATGACTAAATATCTATTACGGCATTTTATAAATGCCGTTATTCTTGAACTAAAGTATTTTGGAAACTATAAGCCACGATAGCATTGTATAAATGCTGTCGTAGCTATAATTTGTCAATGTTTTGAAATGTTATAGATTTTAACACTGTTTGAGTTATATTTTAAAGTGTTAAATGATTTAACTTTTGGAATTGATTTTTTTTGAAATTTTAGGAGTTTTAAATGTAAATTTATATTTGAATTTGAATTTCAAAGGATTTTAAATTGAATTCAAATTTAAATAAGGTTTACTTGGTTATGTGTTAATTTGAATGAAATGGAATGAGATAATTGAATTTTTGAATGAAATTTTGAAATGTGTTTTGAAATGATATTTAAATGAAATATTTGATTTTAAAAGGCATTTAAAATTTAATATTTGAATTTGGATTCTGATTTGATAATAATGTTCGCTTGAAAGGATATAATATTTTAATGATTGAAATGGTTTTGAATGACATGATCTTTGTTTTGATAAAGAACGTGAACTTGGAATGATATTTGATTTTGATAAATGAATATTTGATGTTTATATATTAGTATGAAAGGATAGTTGGTTTACTTGTACTTGGGTTTATTTTAATGATATTGTATTTTATTAAGTGATTATTTCAAAGCTAAAAAAAATATGAAAGTGAATTATATATATATATATATATATATATATATATATATATATATATATATATGAGATTTTCAAATTTAGTTTTGAAATATGGGATATTAAAGCTTTGAAATATACTAAAAATTGAATAGTTTATTTTGTGGATCAAATCTGTATTTGAAATTGATAAGATTTGAAATGTTTTGTTCGAAAACTGAATTTAACTGAAACTAATGATTTGAATTGAACATAAATTGGAAATTTAAAATTTGGATTAATGGAATGTACCCTGATTTCAAATGTATGATTTCGAAATGTTATGATTTTTCAAAGTGTAACGATTTCAAGTATTTTGGTTTCGAAAGAGTTATAACTTTAAAAGTATTATGACTTTTGAAAGTTAAATATATGTTTGAAATGGAAATCATAAACTAGTTTGATTTGAATATAGTTTGGAATAAAAATGGTTTTGGTTTCGAAGTATAAACTATTTTGAAAGGAATATAGTTTTGAAATGTAATGATTTGATTTTTGAAGTATAAACTATTTTGAAATGACCACAGCGTTATAATAACGTTTGGTTGTTAAAGAGACCAGGATCGGAAGTTGTCATACTCTCTGCCAACTCCGTAAACCACTTTAACAACCGTGTACGCGATGGAAATTCCAGAATGAAGTAGGATGGTGGCGAAGATCCTATTAAGGGATGAACGTGGACCCGACTCCCGTGAGTTGGCATAAGGTAGCTAAAACAGGAGCGATCGACGGGCCAAGTGAGGTCATTCCTCCGACCGGACACATTCCTTAGATACTATACTCTTACTTGTGATTGATGATGGCCATCCTCCGATTTTGATTTGAGAGTGTGTTTCGAGATTGGCGGTAGTGGATGCTATGCATTACCACCAGCCCAGAAGCGTAATTGGTATATCTACCCTGGCATTGCCTAGTTGTGCCGTGTCACCTGCCATAGGGAGCCTTACTGCGAGTTTGTTTTTCTCCCGTAGCCCATGGAGTATTTAGGGTAGTCTCCCAATCTGGAGATATGCTGATACTGGATGGACTACTGGGACTATTACGTGTTAAGGGGAATATTGGGTCACTCCTTAACTCTATATTAAAGTGAGTTTCTTTACTGTAGACATTATCATAATAGCGCAATCTTAATACATAGTAAATAGTTTACCGGATCCTTAGAGGATGGGCGATCTCAAGCATCCTTTAAGTTACTGATGCATATTTGTTACTGTTCACTAGAGTTGATTTACAGTTCATAAGTATTTATGTCCTGACTCGAGTGTTTTGTGTTTTGCTTTACGCTCGAGTCAGACTGAGTGATTCGGCATTCAAGACTCACCTTCGGAGTTGGAACTTTGCTTGAAGATCCAGCTATTTGCTTTCAGTGTCCAATGATTCCAGTGATGTATTCTGATTTGTACCTGATGTATCTTGTTACTCTTCTATTGTATCTTATTTAACTCTAATGTATCTTATTTTTATATAGTAGCTTCATGAACTACTATTTCTTTTAATTCCGCTGCATTATTATTTACTCTGTGTCTGTGATCTGTGATTATTTATTTAGTGTATATTCTGAAATTTGCCAAATTTTATTTACAATGCGGTATTTTGAGCAATTCAAGTCCGACATGTGCGGATTCATAAATAAATAATATAAATTTATCACAGATAAATAAATTACATTCATCACAGATAAATAAATTACATCTATCACAGCTAAATCAAAACAGAGCATCACATATCAAGGATATCAAACAATTTAACATCAGTAGAATCCAAACATCCATAAGTAAGATTAATTAATCATCTGATTAATTTAAACCACATTTATTACTTATGAATAAATCATTAATCCTGGTTAATTAACATTAATTAATTACAAATCATGTTGATTAACTATTCTTTAATTATTTATTAATTAACCATTAATAATAAATTAATTAATCGTTCAATAACAAATTAATTAATCCTTTAATTATTAATTAATCAACCGTAATTAGTAAATCAATTAACCTTCAATCATTTAATAATTAATCTCTAATTATTTAATTATCCTTTAATCATTTGATTAATCCACTTTAATCATTAATCAATTACTTCTAATTTAAGTAATCATCTTTAATTAATTTCCATAAATTAATTAACACTTAATTAATTATCTTTTAATTAATTACCTTAATTAATTAACCATTAATTATTCACATAATTAAATTAATCATCTTGATTAAAACAAATTAACCTTTAATGATAAATTAATTAATACTTTAATTATTAATTAATTAATCAAACTTTAATTACCTAAGACTTTAAAGATAAATTATTACCTTAATTAATTACATGATTATCTTTTAAATATTTGATAAACCTTTAAAATAATTTATCTTAAAAACGTTTAATTTAACATTTAAACTTTAAACATCTTTAAGATCTTATAAAATAATCTTACTTTGGGAAAATATTGTTTACAATCTTTCGAAAACTTATTTATTCAAATAAACTTCAAAAACTTGATTCATTTAAATTTTTAAACTATCATTACCACCACCCGAGGACCAAACAATATTTCCCCGAGCTCAACCAACAAAAACCCGAGTCAAGTGCCAACTTCCTTCGAGTTATTCCCAAGCCACCATTTTTTTTTTGTTTTTTTTTTGTTTTAAGTTTGAAACTTGAAGAACACTCACAAACGACTCAGCAACAAACCCAGGCCAAACCCAATTTCCCCCGAAGTCCACTTCGAGCCCTTCCCCTTCTTCTTCCTGCAGCAGCTACTGAGACCAACCCATCAATATGCACGTGTCACCATATTGATCGTATCTGCCATCATCGACAATTCGTTCTCGACCATCTCCTTCGATTCTGTCCATCATGCTTTTGAATTAAACACGATATCGACATTTTCTTGTCTGAAACTCCACTAGAACCAACTCAAACACCCAAATCGCCTCGCCTGATCATCACCGTCCACAGATAACCTGGTAACTTTGCCACAAGCTGCTCCACTGACCTACGATACTTCTCCCACTGGACCGATCGCCTATAGATACAACGATGCAACAAATAATTTTCCAGCATCGACCCAAAAACTCAGCTAAATCCTACTTCGATCCCTTACAGACACCTCGATTGTTATAAAATCTTGCGACCATTTTTGCCGAGTGACCCATCCTTCCATCCACCAACGTCAATCTCGACCTGCCTACCTCTGACAATCGACGGTAATTGACGAAAGACCAAAACTGATCATCTTGCAAATGCACGTAATTTCCAAATTTAAAAAATATGATTTTAATTTTAAAATTCATGTTTTATAGAGGCGAGCGGGATCATGTAATCAAAACCCATGTTTAAATCAACTAAATTTTTGACAAAATTTGATTTTTTTTACTGGTTTATACATTTCCCAGTAACCCATCCATTTTTAATCCTTAAAAGTATTTTTAAAATTTAAATCTGCTAAATTCATGCATATATTGTTTAGATATCAAGGCCTGTAAATGAATGAAGGATGAGACTTTGAATTTTAAACTAAATTTAAATCCTGTAAATAGAGGCCTGAGTGCCTGTACATGGACATGCACATCAATTTTGTACATATATAAATCCATGCAGGTAGATTAACACAATATACTAGCATATTTAACTCATCACTTCAAGTACAATTCTAGACATCAAGAGATTAAAACAAGGTCAAGTGGTTTGCTTACCTGAGAGATGTTGACAGACAGGAAGATAGAAGATTGTAAATTTGAAAAACTGGGAGAAGATGTTGATTTCTGAAAATCTTGATTTACTTGGATCTGGAAGTTGCACTTGAATCCGATCTATAATTTTAGCTGAAGCTTTTATTTTTATTTCCAGGTTTGCTAAAAACTTCCAGATTTTGATTTTCTTGCTTCAATCTGGAATCTGATGTATTGAAGCTGAAACTTGATTTGTTTTGATCTGTGCTTAGATACTGTTGCTCTTGCATTTTGATATGAATGCTTGCTTGTTGCAATTTCTAAATTTTATTGAAGCTTGTCTATTTTTTTAGATTTTCTTTTCAGATTTCTTTTTCTTTTGTTTGCCTTTTCTTTTGACAGATGATGAAGAATGTAGAGATGGGGATTTAAAAATTTTAGCTGATAAATGAAGCAACCAGGCTTTTCTTCTAATAACATGTTATTTGTAATTCCTTTTATTAATAATTTTCTCTAAAATAAAATATATGTGACACTTATTTAACTATTATGTAATCTTATTTAGACTTGTTTTATTCTTCATATTTTAACATTTGTCATAACTCTTTAATTTATGTTTAAACCCTTTTCCCTAATTTATTTATAAATTATGTTTAAACCTTTAATTTAATAAATTTATAGATTTAGTTTTAAATATTTACATATACAATTTTATATGTACAAACTAAATTTATTTCAAGTATGAAAGAAAAGTGATTTTAAATATTTTTATTAATTCTATGTATATATATACATACAAACCATATTTATCTTTATATTTCAAAAATGTTTATCTCATAAATTTCTAAAGATATATGTATATATAAACTTTAATTCATTCTTGTTCTACATTTGTATTCACACATTTTCTATTATTTAATATTAATGCATTTAGAGTTATAAATATTTATAACTTTAATGAAACTAATTTAAAATCTACTTATACTTTGATAAGTAAATAAGCACACATATATATAAGTTTATTAAAATATTGATTTTAACTTTAAAATAGCTTTTGAAAATTTATATATTAAATTCAAAATACAATTTTGAAACTACATATATCTCTTAAAATTGAAAAACAAATTTCTATAAAATTATATAGTTTTTAAATCCAATCTATTTTTAAAATATTTACTTTTAAATTTCAAATTCAAAAATTAATATACAATCAATTTGTACTTATAAATGAATAAACAAACAATATCTTTTTATAAATATATATTTTATTCATTCACAATCTATAAATATTTTCCAAATATTTATTTTCAACATATATGTATTTGAATTTAAAATTCAAATTCCAAATTATAATCTATTTATAAAATATTTAGATTTCCAAATCAAATTCTATGTTTAAAAACATATATATATATATATATATATATATATATATATATATTCCCACATTTTTAAGTTAATTCACAATTAAATTCACAATTTAATCCAAAAATTTATTTTAATTACTAATATAAATTCGACTTAAAACCGGGATCGTTACAGATTCCCCACCTTTAAGAAAATTTCGTCCTCGAAATTTGCTGGACGGGAAGACAACAAAGAACGGATAAGGATTGTTTTTCCAGATCAAACTGAATATTTATTCTGCATTTGGCTTTCCAAATCAGAATATCATCAATAGATATGAGAACAAATTGTTCAACACTTTACGAAATACTCGGGTCATTCGGTCTACGAATATGTAGGGCATTGGTTAGTTCAAAGGATAACTAACTATTCGTAGAATATATCTGAACCCAAAAAGAACAGACAAATGGATGCTCAACTCAGGTCAGAATATCCCAAAATATACACTAGCCTGTCCCTCTTCGGACTTGGATTCACATAAGAAATCATAACCAAATTTTCAAATTTGGTTTTAACCGAAATCGTTTCATTGAAGAAATCAAATTTAACTTCATAGTTTGGTTAACCAATTTATTTCAAATAGAATTTCAAATTCATTAAAGTTAAAACGGAAATATTAATAAGAAACTGATGAATAGAATATGAAATAGGAACTTATCTACAACAATTCACAGGGCCACCACCACACCAAAGCTTCTCCTTGTAGCTGCCACGAAACCATCAAAGAATTGAAATCGGATAATGAATAAAGAGAATGATACAGAAAGAATTGTTTCCTTGTTGTTGCAGGGTATCGACCATTTGTAGTGGTACTCCCCTGTCCCCTACCTCGTCCTCTTCTTGCACTCATACTCACTATCAGTGGATAGTAAGAGAATTTATTGAGGCATACAGACGGATATCTTAGGGATATACTCATTCTAGGGTATACTTCACCCTGTCCCTAATGAGTTACCTAATGTGTTATACTCCTGAGCTAAAGTTTTTACTCAACCTTCAGCTCTGATACCACTGTAACGACCCTGACTCGACCGTCGAAAATCAGCATCGAATACATCACCCGTATTCAAATGTCGTAGATTCGAACGTCGAATCTGGTTCGCCGGAGCTTATAACACATTAAGTACAACAACACAGCGGATTAAAATGAATATATCATTGATATACAACATTCGATACAACACATTAATACAAATGATATCCATATATATCATAGATACATAACAGCGGAAATATAAAGTGACAGCAGAAGATGAAGCAAGCTAGGCAATAACAGCGGAAAGATAATGTCTTCAATTGCCCAAGCTCCAAAGATTCCAATCCAAAAGCTCGAATCACCATCAAACTGAATTAAGAAAACTCGATCCCCAACGCGATTGCCAAACCAAAGTCTCAAAAGATCTCCAAACAGAAAGCTGAAGGATACCGAATCTATATCTACTAGCTGATTATCTAAAAATCAAACTCTACGCTGCCCGTGAGGAAAATTATGGGCACCCAGAGTTTAGATAGGGAATAATAAATTCTAGGTCAGTCATGCGACTGGTATGAGCAAACAAAAATAGTTTATCTTTATCAAAAGCAAAACAAAAGATTTTAAAAGAAATCCGTATTGCCCTTTGAAAAATGAAACTGCCATAAGGCCTCCCGCCACACACACAATACAAGCACACACTTGGAGGAGATTTCTCCTTATGACAGTCAAACATGCTTGATACGCGAAATCCATTTGATATTATTATTGGTGCATAGTGGAAACATTTGCAAGTATAATATTAATCTTAGCCAGCATACGTACGATTATAGTATGCCTACTGTAGCTACCATGTTAAATTGCAGGTTCTACAACTAAAACCATACAAGGCGCGTATTTGTGATTGGATTTCCAACAAATGGTCAGGCTAAGGAACTTCCTATTGCCACATGGGTATGTCTCTGTAGGGACGCCTCGAGAACCTAACCGGATCTCTGCCAATACAAGGCCGGGTTACCCCTGCCCAGAAGTAACACCTATAACTTTGCCATCCCTGGTCGTAACCAACCTTTATCCGAGTGCTCGACACCAACAACCACAAAGTAATAAATTTGCAGTGACCACAAAGGTTAAATATCTAGGCTCCATACGATGATACCACCTCTATCTAGAAGAAATGGACATACCCTAGGGGCGCGACCCCTAATAACCTTGCTGCATCTTTCCTATTTCGACCATTTTCGGGTTGTGAGGCTCGACGAAGTCTCGTCCACAAAGCTACGCTTTTCACAAAAGCCATGCTTCTATCAACACATGATCAGCAGCACTTCGTTTGCCACATTACCAAATTTGGAATGTATCACTAGTAACCGTCAACTACATTGCCTCTGAGCTCGTATGTCTCAGAGAAGGGTGTTAAGCTAAGGGGATAAATTCTCCGCCACCAAACAGAAATGTATTTGATAGAAACCATCTTTACATCTCAAAGTGTAATGTCAGACACACAACCATACAAGTCTATTCCGGGTTCGAACAGAACCGAAGACACTTCACAAAGAAGCCCTTGCGAATCCAGATAATCCCTAATCACGTCCGGACTCCCCATCACAAAGGGTGATCACATCTCTATACCGGGGACCAGTTGGTGTAGAGATATTCGAAGGGTTATCCTTTGGCTTTCGAAAATACCCGGTCTTCACCACCGGTCTTCAAATGCTATCCATATCGTCGTATCATTATTCGGAATGAGTTTTATGACATAAAGGTCCTCTTCCGACTAAACCAAACAATAAGCGCTTAATTTAAAAACCATGTGGATATATTGGATCTTAGTTAAGTCACAACTTAAAGCTCAAAACCTTCCATTCAAATGGTTTAAACAAATTACCATTTTCAAATCTTTATATGTAAAGATTCACTTCATAAAGTTCACCAATATTTCACAAAGATGCATTCATATTTTCAAAACTATTTCAGTTCCTAATCTTTTATACAAAAGATATACCTTTAAGATCCTTTTCAATTTGGAAACCAAGTTCACAAATCTTTAACAAAGATTCATTCATAGCTTTTGAAACTATTCCATTTCAAATTTGAAAACCTTTCAACCAAAACTGGAGATCCTTTCTTTATTTGAAAGCCATTATTATTTGAAAACAAAGATTTTCGATTCGGAAAAAATCTGATTATATTTGCACAAGTTAAAACCCTTCAAGTCTAAAACTTGGGTTAAATTCAAGTTTCAAAATAATATTTATAAAATGGTTTAAACCCCATGTAAACGCATTTATAACTTGTATAACCTTTTTAAACCATAATTTCCAACATAGAATTCAATTTCAAATCTTGAATTCAAATTCAAATCAAATTATTTAAATTTCAAAACTTTATCAAGTTATTTAAAATAACTTTATCTTCAAAACTCCTTTTCAAAAGCTTTTCATATTTAACCCAATTCCATTTCTAAAACTATTTTGGATTCAAAATTCAACTTTAAAACCATTTCAAAAATCTGTGACTTAACCAATTTCCTCTTGAAATCCGTATTTGTGTGTGTTTAGTGTAGTCCAGGAGTTTTACACAATAGTGCAACGTCATCAATCATCACAGGTTCAAGCACATCAATACCGATAAGCAGTATAATCCTATAACGCTTATCTTCATTCATAGATTCACAGAAAAATAATATAAATTTATCATAGATAAATAATTTACATTCATCGCAGATAAATAAATTACATCTATCACAGCTCTGTTAAAAACAGAGCATCACATATCAGGGATATCAAACAATTTAACATAAATAGAATCCAAACATCCATAAGTAAGATTAATTAATCATCCGATCAATTTAAACCAGATTTATTACTTATGAATAAATCACTAATCCTAGTTAATTAACATTAATTAATTACAAATCATTTTGATTAATCATTCTTTATCATTTATTAATTAACCATTAATAATAAATTAATTAATCCTTTAATAACAAATTAATTAATCCTTTAATTATTAATTAGTCAACCTTAATTAATAAATCAATTAACCTTCAATCATTTAATAATTAACCTTTAATTATTTAATTATCCTTTAATCATTTAATTAACCCACTTTAATCATTAATCGATTACTTTTAATTTATGTAATTATCTATAATTAATTTCCATAAATTAATTAACTCTTAACTAATTATCTTTTAATTAATTACCTTAATTAATTAAACTTTAATTAATCATCTAATTAAATTAATCACCTTGATTAAAACAAATTAACCTTCAATAATAAATTAATTAATACTTTAATTATTAATTAATTAATCAAACCTTAATCACCTAAGACTTTAAAGATAAATTATTACCTTAATTAATAACTTGATTATCTTTTAAATATTTGATAAACCTTTAAAATATTTACCTTAAAAACATTTAACTTTAACATTTAAACTTTGAAACATGTGTAAGATCTTATAAAAATAATCTTACTTTAGGAAATATTGTTTATAATCTTTTGAAAACTTATTTATTCAAATAAACTTAAAAAACTTGATTCATTAAAAAATTTAAACTATCATTACCAACACCCGGGGACTAAACAATATTTCCCCGAGCTCTACCAACAAAAACCCGAGTAAAGTGCGAACTTCCTTCGAGTTATTCCCGAGCCACCATTTTTTTTCATTTTTTTTTTAATTTTGAAACTTGAAGAACACTCACAAACGACTCAGCAACAAACCCGAGCCAGACCCAGTTTCCCTCGAAGTCCACTTCGAGCCCATCCCCTTCTTGTTCCTGCAGCAACTACTGACACCAACCCATCAATGTGCACGTGTATAGATGAACGCCACCGTATTGTTCGTCTCTTCCATCATCGACAATTCGTTTTCGACCATCTCCCTCGATTCTGGCCATCAAGTTGTTGAATTAAACACGATATCGACATTTGGTTGACTGAAACTCCATTGGAACCAACTAAAACACCCAAAATCACCTCGCCTGATCATCACCATCCACCGATAACCTTGAAACTTCGCCCCAAGCCGCTCCACTGACCTACGCTACTTCTCCCACTGGACCGATCGCCTATAGATCATCTACGACAATGCAGCAAACAATTTTCCAACATCGACCCAAAAACTCAACTACACCCTACTTCGATCCCTTGCCAACACCTCGATGGTCGTAAAATCTTGCGACCATTTTTGCTGAGTGACCCATCCTTCCATCCACCTCCAACATCAATCTCGACCTGCCTACCTCTTACAATCGACGGTAATTGACGAAAAGACCAAAGCTGATCATCTTGCAAATGCATGTAATTTTCAAATTTAAAAATTATGATTTTATTTTTAAAATTCATGTTTTATAGAGGCAAGCAGGATCACGTAATCAAAATCCATGTTTAAATCAGCTAAAATTTTGACAAAATTTGATTTTTTTTTTAACTAGGTTTATACATCTCCCAGTAACCCATTCATTTTTAATCCTTAAAAATATTTTTAAAATTTAAATCTGGTAAATTAAAGTTTATATTGTTTAGATATCAAGGCCTATAAATAAACAAAGGATGAGACTTTGAATTTTAAACTAAATTTAAACCCTGTAAATGAGTGCCTGTACATAGACATGCACATCAATTTCGTACATATATAGACACATGCAGGCAGATTAACACAATATACAAGCATATTTAACTCATCACTTCAAGTACAATTCCAGACATCAAGAGATTAAAACAAGGTCAAATGGTTGCTCACTTGAGAGATGTTGACAGAGAGGAACAGAGAAGATTGTAAATTTGAAAAACTGGGAGAAGATGTTGATTTCTGAAATCTTGATTTACTTGGATCTGGAAGTTGCACTTGATTTGATCTATAATTTTAACTGAAGCTTTTATTTTTATTACCAGGTTTGCTAAAAACTTCCAGGTTTTGATTTTCTTGCTTCAATCTGGAATCTGATGTATCGAAGCTGAAACTTGATTTGTTTTGATCTGTGCTTAGATACTGTTGCTCTTGCATTTTGATCTGAATGCTTGCTTGTTTCGATTTTTAAATTTCATTTAATCTTGTCTATTTTTTGTAGATTTTCTTTTCTGATTTCTTTTTCTTTTGTTTGTTCTTTCTTTTGACAGATAATGAAGAATTAGAGAAGAGGATGTAAAAATTTTAGCTGATAAATGAAGTAACCAGGCTTTTCTTCTAGTAACATGTTATTTGTAATTCCTTTTATTAATAAATTTTTTAAAATAAGATATAGGTGATAATTGTTTAACTGTTATGTTATCTTGTTTACACTTGTTTAATTTTATACTTCATGTTTTAACATTTGTCATAACTCTTTGATTTATGTTTAAACCCTCTTCCCTAATTTATTTATAAATTATGGTTTAAACCTTTACTTTAATAAATTTATAGATTTATTTTTAAATATTTACGTATACAATTTTATATGTACAAACCAAATTTATTTCAAGTATGAAAGAAAAGTGATTTTAAATCTTTTTATTAATTCTACGTGTATATATATACGTACAAACCATATTTATCTTTATATTTTAATATGTTTATCTCATAGATTTCTAAAGATATATATATATATATATATATATATATATATAAAACATTAATTCGTTCTTGTTCTACATTTGTATTCACACATTTTCTATTATTTCATATTAATGCATTTCTAGTTATAAATATTTATAACTTTATAGAAATTAATTTAAAATCTACTTAACTTTAATAAATAAATAAACACATATATCATATATATATATATATATATATAAGTTTCTTAAAATGTATATTTTAACTTTCAAATGGCTTTTGAAAATTTATATATTAAATTCAAAACACAATTTTCAAACTACATATGTCTCCTAAAATTAGAAAACAAATTTCTATAAAATTATATAGTTTTTAAATCCAATTTATTTTTAAAATATTTACTTTTAAATTTCAAATTCAAAAATTAATATACAATCAGTTGGTACTTATAAATGAATAAACAAACAATATCTTTTTATAAATATATATTTTATTCATTCACAATCTATAAATATTTTCCAAATATTTATTTTCAACATATATGTATTTGAATTTCAAATTCAAATTCCAAATTATAATCTATTTATAAAATATTTAGATTTCCAAATCAAATTCCTTATTCCAAATCAAGTTCTTCGAATATTATTGTGAATTTAAATTTTATTAACTTGGTCAAAATCTAATCTAACCTTTTAGAAGCTCATTTTACTTAATATACAAATAAAATTTCAAAATTATTTAAAATTGTATATAATTTTTAAATAGTATTTTGGGAGAACTAATGCATATATAAATGGCAAATGTATACGCTATAGATATAAGTCTCAAAAACTATATATACACATTAACGATGTATACGTTATTATGTTGTATATTCACGTTATACACAAATGAGTACATAATGATATATTCATAAACCATATAAAATATTTATTAATTTACTTTATTATTTAAATAAATCAGAAAATTGAATAAAATTGGATTTTATTTAAATTAATTAGAATAGATCTAACATAATTCTTTAGATTCCATAGGCCTAATATGTGCCAATTTTTTTTTTGGAATCTACCGATTTTACCCGCTTCTGACGGGCCCGTAGTGGTATTAGAGCTATAATGGTCTATCAAGTCTAAATTAGCACCTTTAGGGACAACTAATAATACTTACATATCATTTAAATGTCAAGAATAGTAGTGTCTAGGCTTGAGGTTATATAATAGTGTATTCTCCCTTTACTGGTTACTAACCGACTCACTGATGGAGTAAGTCCAAAAAGTTAGCTCAACTTAAAGGCATAAATTTTAGGCCCCGTGTTGATTTTCAATAATCTGTTTGGAAATTTAAATATATATATATATATATATAATTTTAAAATTAGATTTTAAATATAAAATAAATATTATAAAAGTTAGATACATGTAGATATAGCTATAATTTTTATAAATGAATATATATATATATATATTAAATTGTTTAAGGTAAATTTTAAATAAATATTTTCAAATTTATAGAATTTTTTTGTTAATTTTTTAATTAAAAATAATTTTTAAATATACTAGTCAAATGTTTATTAATAATATAATATATATAATGATATATGTTCATAAAACTATAAGTATTATAGTTAATATGCATCTTAAATTACTTAAGATGGATAAAATAAAATGTTGAATTTAAAAAGAATTTAATATGTTAATTAAATTTATTAAATATGATTTAATTAATAATATACATATAAATATTTTATAAGTTTATTAAATTATAAAAGGTTACAAATAAATTAGACTTGTATAATATTAATGTGCAAATTTAAGTGGAACTGTAAAAAACCCAACTAAGGTTTAGAACGAGTACATATGTATTATACGTATACCATGACTTTAGTTGTGTACGACACTTGAATCACGATGGTATTTCATATGAATTACATTGTTTCCTAAATCGATAGCACTCAATGTGTATATATATTATTGATTATGAATCCATAATATATAAAAGTTGTCCTTTACCATCTGTATAGTAATAGATTTCTTACATAATCTTTAGCCATTGATATTCCTTACGCTAGAAATGTTATGTGTAGTACTATTAGGATATTGACTAGACAAGGAAAGTTACATGCATGCATTTGCTGACATTTCTCAAGGTACATGCGTTACACTAAGGAAGTCACGAAATGGTGGGTATGAGTAAATAATATATAACGACTCGCCTTTTCGACCCTTAGAAACGACATTAATACATCCATGGTATTTACATGTCAAATATCCAAGTGCTGGAAAGACAGATCGTTAAGGGTAAAAATAAAAAAAGACAGAACATAATCTTACACGAATGGAGTAATATATATTATTCAGTATATATCTTTAGAATGGAAATTTTAAGTACATACATCGGAGTCTATCCTAATCCCAACATGGACGTTATAATTCTTTGACCCTACTAATGATGAGTGCAAAAATGCAGTGAAAATGGATAACCATATACAGGGGAAACTCCAGCTCTTGCTCCAAGCTCCTCCAAAATGTTCCAGGCTAAACCTGAACTTCTTGGCTACCTAGAAAAATAAGGGACCTAGAGTTTAAGGAAAATAAACTCTAGGTCAGTCATGGGACTTGTGTAAGAAAATTTAGAACACGTATATTTTTGAAAACAAAGGCCATCTCATAAGACCATGTTGCACATAAACATGGACGGGTTTTTTTCTTATGATAACAAGACCATTTGCTATGCAAAATCAGAGATATTATTTTTTAACGACATTCTTTGAAAGCTCTTTCAAATAAATATGTAATCTTTGCCAAAATTGTTACATTTATTAAATTCCAACATAATAGGTTTACAATTAAAATCATAAAGGCTCATATTGGAGAATGGATTCCATACAACGACATGGTAAGGGACTACCTTCCGATAGTACATCTCTAGAGGGATGCACCTGAGGCTTCAACTCTATTAGTACACAACCGACATACCTTTGCCATAGATAGTACCAAATATGACATCACCCTGGTTGCTTCTGACCTATTCGTAGCCACAACAAACCCAAAATATAGAGGGTAATCTAGAAAGGTAATGAACATCTCCTAGTGGGAGCAACCCACTTAGCCCTGTCGCAGTTACCCTATTTTTTCCATTACCGATGTGTAAGGCTTAAGGTAACGTTTTACCTTTCACATGATACTAATTAATTTCCATACAACTACAACCCCCGGGTTCATACGCCTTTTGGAAGGGTATTAAATATAAGATGGGTTACCTCCTACACCATCAAACAGATGTATGTTTGTAAAAACCAATATACATGGTGTTAGAAATGCAATGTCAGACACTTGTCCATACAAGTTGTCCGGGCACAGGACAAACCGAAGTCATTTCTCCTACTACGTCCTATTTGGGAATCACCTCTAGGATTAGTAGAGAGTAGCCCTTGCATCGAAGGTTTCAAATTGAAGGAACCACTGCCACTATATATATGATAAGGGAATTACCTTAGAGATTAATGACAAGTCGCCCTAAATTATGAAGATCTCCGTCTCCAAAATCATCGTCTTCAACATGCTTTCATGCTTTCACTTTCGAACATATATAGGTTCGAAGTGGGTTTCGGATAGGTATCACCCAAATCCGATCCCGATTTATTCGAACCAATTATCGATAAAAGTTATCAAGTATATAGGTGATTATTATTTAATTAATCAATATCATATATCCATGTAAAAATATTTGTTTAGAGATATTCATCTCCAAATCATATTCTGTTTTAGCATATATTGGATAACTAAACCTCTTTTATTAAATCTTTTGGTTAATTAAAACCCCATTTTAACTTTGGAAATACTAAAATATTTCATCTTAATTACTTAGGAAAGGTATAATTCAAATCTCAATGAAGATTTCACATTTCCAAAACATATTTTCAATAAGTCAAAAACAATGTTATTTAAAACATCATGTACTATAAACCCAAACTGGTAGTATTGAATAAAAGGGATCTATAAATTTTAGATTGATTATACCTAATACTAATTTCCGTATTCAACCTGTACTATTCGTCGAACAATGGTGAAATCACCTTTGAAATTCAAACGGATAGTACGAGTTCCCTCCATGGAATTTAATATGGAGTTTAACTAGAATGTTTTCTTTAACAACCAAAATACTATTTTAAATCATGCTTAACTTTTGGAAGGTCCCAAATCTTCTTTTATCTTAGGAAGATATGGTTCGTGTAAATGAAATTTACTATCCCCTCCGTCGGGCCAGTCCAAATAACTAGAGCGGAACCAAAACACTAGTTGTCCAAGCTGCGGTCTAGAGACTATCTCCCCTTCACCCTTAAGATGGTCATGTTATTTGATCAGCTCTAAACTCTTTTATATAATCCTTTAGAGATAATTTTCACTTACTTAACATAATTCCAAATATTGTTTAAAATAATTTTCCTTTAACCATTTATTTAAAACTCATTAAAAATAATTATTAAACTTCCAAATCATCTTCAAAGTACTTAATTATTCATTTGAAAAGATTACTAAAAATATTGCAAAAGAATAATTAAGCTAAAACCATAGTTTGCAAAAGTTACCGAAACTGCTGCAAAAACTGTTGCGAATAGTGTTTTTGAAGCTTCTTTGTTCAAAACACTAATTCCATTTCGTAATTTTCCATTTTTATAACTCAAATACCTTTTAAAACATTTTAAAATATTTATAAAATTTATTTCATATTTTCGAAGATCTAAAAATTTCAATTTTGAAGCATTAGCCTCTTTGGTTCCTAAAACTGCCAAAACATGATGCTTTTAAAACTTAAATTGGACATAACTCAAATTTTACTCAATGAAATCTTGATTTTTCTTCTTCATTTGAAAAGTATAGTTATAAGAGTTCGGAAAATTCTTATTTTGAATGATTTTGAGCTATATTCCATTCTACACTTTGATTTAACTTTTATGGTGCGTAATCGCGAATTGCCGTTACGTGACGTGCTTATTTTGACTCCATTTTGAAATCTTTTCCAAACATTACCAAAACGAGTCTTAATGTATAAAAATTTATAAACCATTTTATTCATGTTTTAAAGAGGTTTACTATTCCGTAACACTTTTATAATTTATATAGAAAAGTGATTTCTTTTGTGTAAATTCGACATGTATTTAACATGAATTATTTCCACAACCAAACAAACGCATTATCACATCCAAAACATGATGATTAAACATAGAAACAGTCGTAGAAAATATATCATATCATCGTATATAACATAAACTAGCGGAGTAATTATCACCATCATTGGTTTTTAGATTTACTAAATTTGACTATAGCTTCGTTATCAATGCACTAAACCTTATGAAATTGGCCCTAGGACCCTTAACAGCGACTGCCTTGCTTGGATGGAGAGATGAAGTTTGGCCTAAGGGTTGCGCAAGGGTAGCCGTGAGTTTATGATAGGTGGAGGAGGAGTTTGAACTTGCTTTTGAGGTGGATTGGTATCCTATACTTGTATACAAAAAATTCTCTTCTAGTTGCAATATTTTGCGATAATTTCTTTATGTTGATAAGTCATTGAAATAGCATGGACGAAGAAGAAGATTGTGTGAAGTAATGAGAAAACGAAAAGTGGTATTTATAGGAAAAATAAGTGAGCAAGTATCAAAATGTGAAATTATCAAAGAACCCTTAATCCACACCCTTTCCACACTCTTGGGCATCCCTCTTGTCCTTCTCTCTATGTGCTTGAGTGATGATGGTATGTATGGAAGTGATGGTTGATAGTTAGTTTTCTTTTAGGATGCTTAAGTAGAAAGAAAAGTTTAAATATCATGACATTTTTTGGTATATGTATATATAAGTGTGTGTATGTATTTTATATGTTTATGTGTGTTTGTGTGTGCGCGTTTATATATGCTAATGCATATATGTGCATGTTGTATATGTGCATATGACATATAAACAACATTGTGACCACTTTGAATAACTTCTCTTCCTTAAACCCTTGAAAATTTACAAGTCGATCCTAGTCACATTTTCACTTATTAATTAAATTACATATAAATATAAAAAAATTTGAAAACTTATTTCTTATCATTAGTAATAAATTAAAACGATCACATTTGAATTATAAACCATATAAATCAATATTTAACAAGTGTTTAGAAAAAGTGTTGTCGTATCGACAAAACATTAAGAATTTCTTATATCTTTATAAAACTGTTATAAATGATTTATCATCATTATATAACTTATTAAAATGAATTATTATAATTTTGAAATAATTATTTGATTATTTAAACTTAATTTAAAATTCCATAAATATATAAAAGTGATAATATCCCTGATGATGTCATAAATATATTTTATTTTCAAAAATAAAATAAATAATTTTTATTTCATATTTTGCTTAAAGGGATAAATAAGTATATGTATCTAGTTCTGTTCGCTTTAATATTGAGAAAATCTCAATTTTTCAAAAATCGATTTTCGTCGTTTTTCTAATGAAAACCCCCAAATATCCATATTTGTAAACATACCTTTAAAACAGTTTTCCATCATTATTTATGGTTAAAAACATTATAATTTGTGTTATAAAATCTTGTATTTGAATATTTTAAACATAAATATAATTTATCAAAGTGATAAATTTGCGCGTCGTTATAGAGTTCCCTCAAAAAAATTCCGTTTCCGAAATTATACCTAACCAATAACCTGGTAAATAATATTATTTTAAATTTCAAATACAAATCCGTGTTATGCTCACATATTATCTGTATGCAATATCTTATTCGATCTCCTATTCGAATCCACAACTTTACTTCTAAACTAGTACTAGTCCATCGATTCTCTAGTGCAGACTCTAATCTGGCTCCTTGATCAGAAACCCTCGCTTCCCTCACATAGCCTTCAACTACGATAGGAAATGCAAGTATGTAACCATGAATCCTCATCAATGTTCATTATTAAGAATTAAATGATAAATCATTTTTCGAACCAGCGTAACACCTCAAAGTTTCGTACTCGAATCTTATACTAGAATCGTGAGATGAAATATCTATGTATTTCATACGTACTTAGTTAAATCAAATTCTTTTTTCAAAATTACTTATGAAAATGTTTCATAAAATCCCAATCAAATGTTTTAAACCTTTTCGTATATGCCAATTATTTTTTAACCCTCATTTAAAAGATATATTTAAAAGCTATTCTTCTTATTTAAACACTCTTTTTAAAAGTTTCACAAAAACACGGCTTTTAATAAAACAGGCTTTATTAGAATATTCCACCAAGTTTAATTTATCAAAATCTTATTTATTAAAACATTTATTCGTTAAAACGCTCTTTTTTCTTTTCAAAATAACTTTTATTTTGAATCCACTTTCTTAAGAATTCAAATACCAGTATTATTATTTCAAAATATCACTATATATCTTTTACTCCTAAAATTATAATAAACTCCTTATGTTATAACATACGCCGTTTAACCAATATTAAATGCTAACACCTTGATAAAAATCAACAATCACTAATTAATCTATCAATTAATGATTTATATTATCTTTTTTAACTTTAGAGAATTATATAAATCGAGTAACTCAAAAAATTATTACAAAGAACTAGGTACTACCATTAGTATTGCATATTTCCTTAACAAGATGGAGAATGCTTAAGAGAAGCGTTTACCATCCAAACACATCTCCTGTCCATTTTTAGTTACTTTTGAGATACTCGAACTAGTTAATCATTAGATTCTTTCAAAATATCGGGATTTAAATTCTCAAAAATCCCATTATAAAATGCATTT
Source organism: Allium cepa (assembly GCA_030765085.1). Classification (NCBI taxonomy): domain Eukaryota; kingdom Viridiplantae; phylum Streptophyta; class Magnoliopsida; order Asparagales; family Amaryllidaceae; genus Allium; species Allium cepa. The sequence continues at coordinate 104,701,889 of CM060940.1, forward strand.
TATAAATCCAATTTATAAAATCACTTATATAAAACACATTATTAAAATTTATTTATTCTAAATAAATTCCTTTAACCTTTAAACCAACATTAATATTTGTCGAACACCACATTGTCAAATAGTGAAACTAAATTCATTAGGTGTTTATATTTAAACTGTTAAATCAAACAACCAGTCAATTAATGATAATAACGGAATATTATCATTCTCTTATCAACCAAAAAATACATAAATAACTATATCTATTGAAAGATATTCCTTTATATTCAAAATATAATCCTTGGTAAAATTATTCAATTTTCCAAAATAAAAATCATTTTTATATAACACTAAAAAATACACGCTCATATATAATATGCTCAAACTCATTAGGGTGTCACTATCTCTAATGAGTTACTCATATTATCACTAAGCCTATCTATAATGAGATTTTACCCTATCAAGCTCAGGTGTACACTCAACCTAAGCTTTGATACCAAATGTGATGACTAACCTTTTTGACTCTTAGAAATCTTCACTAATACATCCACGGTATTCACGTTCTGAATATATAAGTACTGGGAAGACAGATTGTTAAGGTTAAAAAGATAAAGAAGACATAATAGAATCTTACACGAGTGGAATAATATATATTATTTTAATATATAATCTTTACAGCGGAAATTTTAAATACATACATCAAAGTCTATCCTAATCTTAGCCTGGACAGTTATAAATCTCTAACCCTGCTAATGTTGATTACAAACTGTAAATAAATAAAAAGGAAATTGAAATGGATAGCCATCTATAGTGGAAACTCCAGTTCCTGCTCTAAGCTCCTCGTAAATGTTCCAAGCTAAACCTGAAATACTAGGCTGGGTGGAAAAATAGGGCACCCAGATTTAAGGGAAAATAAACTCCAGGTCAATAATAGGACTAGTGTGAGAAAACTTAAAACATAGATATTTTTGAAATCAAAGGGTATCTCATAATGCCATGTCGCAAATATACACGGATGAGTCTTTACCTTATGATAACCAAACCATTTTCTATGCAAAATAAGAGATATTATTTTTAATGGCATTCTTTGAAAACTCTTTCAAATAAATATATATAATCTTAGCAGAAATTATTACATTTATTAAATTCTAACATAATAGGATTACAACTAAAATCATAAAAGCTCGTATTAGAGAATGGATTCTATATAATGATAATGTAAGTGATTGTCTTCCAATAGTACATCTCTAGAATGATGCACCTGAGGCTCCAACCTCTACCAACTCAGAACCGGGCAACCTTTGCCATAGATAGTACCAAATATGTCATCACCTCAGTCATTCCTGACCTATTCATAGTTATAGCATACACAACAAACCTGAAATATAGAGAGTAATCTAGAAATTTGATGAACATCTCCTAATGGGAGCAACACACTTAGCCCAGTCACATCTACATTGTTTTTTCCATTACTGATGTATGAGGCTTAAGGTAATGTTTTACCTTTCACATGACAAGTCTCACTTTGAATGCTACATTGTCATTTCCAACAACATAGTAATTGATTTCCTCAAAAGTTCAACCTCCGAGTTCGTACACTATAGGAATGGGTGTTAAGTAAGAGGAGTTACTTCTACACCACCAAACTGATGTACGTTTGTTGAAACCAACATACATGGTCTTACAAATGAAATGCCAAACACTCATCCATACAAGTTGTCCAGACATAGGACAAACTGAAGGTGGTTCTCCTTCTACATCCTATTTGGGAATCACTCCTAGGATTAGTAATGATTAGTCCTTGCATTGAAGATTTCAAATTGAAGGAACCATTCCACCATATATATGATAAGGGAATTACTCCAGAGGTTACCGACAAGCATCCCTACATCATGAAGATCTCCATCTTCAAAATCATTGTCTTTGACATGTTTTCACTTTCGAATGTATGTTGGTTCGAAGTGGTTTTTAGATAGGAATCACCCAATCCAATCCTGGTTTCTTCGAACCAATTATCAATAGAAGATATCAAGTATATAGGTGATTGTTATTCAATTAATCGATATATTTTATACAAGTAAAATATCCCTTTAGAGATATACATCTTTAAATCATATTTTGTTTCAGTATCCATGGGATAATTAGACCTCTTTTATCAATTTTTTTTAGTCAAAACCTCTTTTTAACTTTGAAAATACAAAAACATTTCACCTTTAATTACTTAGGAAAAGTATAATTCAAATCTTAATGAAGATTTCACATTTTCGAAACATATTTTTAATGAGTCAATAAATTTTATTTAAGACATCGTTTACTTCAAACCTAAACCAGTTAGTATTGAATAAAAGCAATCTATAAATTTTAGAATGATTATACTCAGTACTAATTTCCGTATCCAACATGTACTATTCGTCGAATAACGGTGAAATCACCTTTTAAATTCACAAGGATAATACGAGTTCCCTCCTTGGAATTTAATATTGAGTTTAACTAGAATGTTTTCTTTAACAACCAAAATCCTATTTTAAATCTTTTTTAACTTTTGGAAAGCTCCAAATCTCTTTTACTCTAAGGAAGATGTGATCCGAGTAAATCAAATTTACTATCCCCTCCATCGGACCAGTCTAGATAGCTAGAGCGAAATCCAAACAATGGTTATCCAAGATCAGGTCCAGAGACTGTCTATTTGTCACCTATAAGGCGGTCAAGTTATTTGATCAACGCTAAACTCTTTTATATGACCTTTTAGAGATGATTTTCATTTACTTAACAAAATTCCAAATATTGTTTAAAACAATTTTAATTTAACCATTTATTAAAATAATTATGAAACTTCTAAACCATCTTCAAAATATTTAATTATTCATTTGAAAAGATTACTAAAAAGATTGGGAAAAAAATTGAGTTAAAACCATAATTTGCAAAAGTTACCGAAACTGGTGCAAAAAGTGCTGCGAATAGTGTTTTTAAAGCTTCTTTGCTCAAAACACTAATTCCATTTCATATATATCCACTTTTATAACTCGAATCCCTTTTAAAACATTTTAACATGTTTATAAAATTTATTTTGTATTTTTAAAGATTCAAAAATACCAATTTTAGAGCATTTGCCACTTTGGTTTCAAAACTATCAAACCGCGATGTTTTTAAAAACTTGATTTTGGACATAACTCAAATTCTATTCAATAAAATCTTGATTTTTCTTTTCAATTTGAAAAATATAGTTATAAGAGTTTGGAAAGTTCTTATTTCGAATAATTCCATGCTATATTCCATTCTACACATTGATTTAACTTTTACAACGTGAAATTACGAACTACCATTACGCGACGTGCTTATTTTGACTTCATTTTCAAATCTTTTTTCTAACTTTACCTAAATGAGTTTTAATGTTAAAACATTTATAAATCATTTTAAACCATTTTAATCATGTTTTAAAGAGATTTAACTATTGCGTAACACTTTTATAATTCATATAGAAAAGTGATTTCCTTTGTGTAAATTCGACATGCATTTAACATGAATTATTTCCACAACCAAATAAACACATTATCACATCCAAAAAATGATGTTAAACATAGAAAACAGTCATAGAAAATATACCATTTCATCATATATAACATAAACTAGCGGATTAATTCTCACCTTCATTGGTTACTAGGTTTACTAAATTTGATTATAGCTTCGCTATCACTATACCGAAGCTTGTGAAAAACCCTTGGAAGTTTATGGCCTTGCTTGGATGGAGGGATGGAGTTTGGTCTAAGAGGTGTGCAAGGGTGGTTGTGAGTTTATGATTGGTAGAGGAGGATTTTCAACTTGCTTTTGAGGTGGATTTATATCCCATACTTTTATAGAAAAATTCTCTTCTACTTGCAATATTTTGCCATAATTTTTTTATGCTGAAAAGTCATTGAAATAGTTCGGAGGAAGAAGAAGGTGTGAAGAAATGAGAGGATAGAGGGTGGTATTAATAGGAAAAATAAGTGAACAAATATCTAGATATGAAATTACCATACTACCCCTAACCCACACCCTTTCACATGCATGGTCATCCTCCCTTTTCCTCCTCTACATGTTCTTGAGTGATTATAGTATGTACGGAGTTGATGATTAGTTTGCATATAGGATGCTTATGTAGAAAGAAAAGTGTAAAATATCATGATATTTCGTGATATATGTATATATAAGTGTGCATATGTATTTTATATGTCTATATGTGTGTGTGTTGGTGCATATATATGCATGTCATATATGTGCACAAATCATATAAACAATGATGCGAATACTTTGAACAACTTTCATTCGTTAAATCGTTGAAAATCGAAAAGCCAATTCCCGATCATATTTTCACTTATTAATTAAATTACATATAAATATAAAAAAATTGAAAAATAATTTCTTATCATTAGTAATAAATTAGACGATCACGTTTGAATTATAAAACCATATAAATCAATGTTAAACAAGTGTTTACAAAAGGTGCTGTCTTATCGACAAAAAGTTATGAATTTTCTCATATTTTTATAACTAGTTTATATCTGCATAAAACTATTATAAATGGTTTATCATTGCTATATACTTCATTGAAATGAATTATTATAATTTTAAAATAATTATTTTGTCATTTAAACTTAATTTAAAATTCTAGAAAATAATAAAAGTGACGATTCCTTGATGACGTCATAAATATATTTTATTTACAGAAATGAAATAAATAATTTTTATTCCATATTCTTGCTTAAATGGATAATAAAGTCTATGTATCTAGTTCCTTCTACTTTAATATTGAGAAAATCTCAATTTTTCCAAAAACTTATTTTCGTCATTTTTCTGATGAAACCCCAAATATCCATATTTGTTGATATACCATTAAAATAGTTTACCATCATTATTATTATTCAAAACGTTGTAATTTGTTTTATAAAATCTTATATTTGCATATTCTAAATATAAATACAATTTTAAAGTAATAAATTTGCGGGTCATTACATAATATTTTTTGATTTATTTACATTCCTTAAGGTCGAAATAAGATTAGGGAAAAGACTATGGGTTAGGAGTAGTATATGTAACAACCGATAAAGCATTATCCATTGCTTGTAGACCTATGATTTTTTTATATTCCTCGAGATCGTAATCCCAAGGCAAGCTAGTCCTAACACCCACAAGAGAGATCAAAAAAATTATACGTTTTCCTTAGGTTGAGAAACGTAAAAATCTAGTGGGGGCCTTAATATAAAAATGAAATGAATAATAATAACCATTTTAGTATTATATGATGTTATATAAAGTCAAAATGTTATTCCTAACAATTTAAATTAATCTAATCATAATTCAACACTCTAATAAAACATCACTTAAAAATCATTGTTAAACCAAAGTTGATTTAGAAAGATTAGAATTCCCTTTATGTAAAAGTGAGCCACTTAATTAGAACTTCAAATATAAACCCTTTAAAGAAATCAATTATATAAATCCTGAACCTCTTTTAAACAAAGTGCAAACCTCCATCCAAATCATAATAAAAAAACCATCTCTATTAAAAGAATAGGACTTTGAAAAAGTAAAGAAATTTCTTTAAAATAAACCACTTGTTTAAAATAATCAAAATATATTTAAAAACTTTAACTCCTTCTAGAATATTTATATAACTTCTACAAAATATTTTCGATAAGAATTTACAAAAAAAATAGATAACCTCCTTTTACTTTACTAAAATCTCTGGTTTCCAAAGTGCATCCATAGGGACTATTGCTATATAAACCGTAACTTTTGAAACTTTGATTTGTAAATCAAATAAGTTTTAAGCCACATTTTTTTCTATATTTAAAACCATTATAAATATAGGAAACATTTCGCTTTGAAATATTATAAATTTGACGTCAATTTAAAATCCATAACTTTTCAACTTCGGAGAGAGGTTTCACAACCGTTACTGTACTTAAACAAGCTACAAATTTTTGTTTTCCCAAAAGAATTCAACTTTCCAAGTTATTTTCGACATTACCAAGCCATAGCATATTATCATTTCATATACACATGTATAAATGAAATGCAAAACAACGGGAGAGAAATCTGTTTGTGCTAAAAATGGTCAAAACACCCATTTGCAGATGAAAGCACCAAATCACAGTCACAGATGGATTGTACGTTGTAGAATTAAATATGAAGAACACTCTAAAAATTAAGAGAAAAGCAGTAAAAAGACAAGATTTATAGTAGTTCGGCATTGTAGCCTACGTCCACGTTGAAGAGTTGCTGTTTTATTAATGATTCTCGTTGGTTACAATTGATTACAACAGTACAATCAAGATACAATGGAGATTCCGACAGAGTATTGGCGTAGAAGAGACCAGAAACCCTATTATGAAGGCCTAGGACTACTATTTATAGGTGTAGGCTATAAAAATCTGACTGAGATCTCGGAAGACTCCTAATGCGGGTGGACCCACTAGATCGATCTGAGGTGAGTTGGGACCGATGCCCAATTGATACGTATGAATTTCATATCATTCCAAAATGGCTCCATTTGGGTTGAGATCAATCATGGACATTCTTGAGGTGGTACATAAGCTCCTGTAAAAATTTGATAGCATTCGGACTTGTAGATCCCGAGTTATGATCAATCCAAGATTGATATTGTAGGTAGGCTGTCACGTTCATATCGGTAGCCTCATATCGCCATTCACATCGATTGAATGTGTGTCAATGACGTGGTTCGAGAATCCAGGGGAGATCTACTTTTCACGCTCATCTACTGCTTCTTTTGTCTAACCATGCTTTTCGTATCCATCCTATACCATTCCTTTCGTATTGATGTTGGCGTATACTCTTCGTATCGATCATCTTGTGTTGGCTTCGTATCGATGGAAAGTGATAATTTCGTATCGATCATCTGGTTGATCGGTACAAATATACATCAACATGATCAATACGAAGTAGATAACTGTGGGCTACCTCGTATCGATGGAAAGGGTTGGGTTTTGTATCGATCATCTGGTTGATTGATACGAAACATATATAACATGGACCGATACAAAATATATATTGATACGAAGCAAATAACCTTGATCGATTTAAGAGATGCATTTGTCTGATGGAACGAAAATGAGTGCAAATTGGATGGATATGAATAGCATGGATACAAAATTGATAGGGACCTTGGTTGTTGATCGATTCATGGCTCCGACTCGAAATAGTCGCCTCCTTGACTCGAAGTAGACCCTTTAGTGACTCGAAGTAGCTCTAGTCCTCATAGCCACACTAGTTTCCCAAAGACCCGAAGCCGATGTCCCTTTGACTTGAAGTAACATGCTTCGAAACCCAAAGCAAACGTGAAGGTGACTCGAAGCAGACCCCAAGCAACTTGAAGCGACTCAATCTTTGTCAAAACCATATTTGAAACATCTTGTGCTGTTTGTTTATCGATTATGCTATATCATGGCTTGACGATCATGTTTATTATCTGTGAAAATCCAGCATTGATCATTGTGTGGTCGATTGGGTTAAACTTGCCTGTATATTGCTTTGCCTAAAGGCGGGTTAACAAAATCCTTTTGGATCCCTCTACATATATTTATTCTTTGATGTGCTTCCATAGCAAGTTATTCGCTACGAAGACACTCCGACTTCCATTTTCTTTACTTTAGTCCCCTACAACATAATAGTTATTTATAACATCCGCTTTTAAACAGGAACCAATAGCAACAACCAATAATATATGCACATCACAACACATACATACAATCATATAAGCAGGCACTAAATTATTACAATATGGCATCATTATTTTTAAAGATATGTTACAGTGAGATCTCTCACTTTAATTTAAACCAAATTTCAGACCAAATCCACAACTCTTTCCTACACTCCAACAACCAACACAACACCTTAGCACTTGAAAACACCTCCCTTACTCTCCTCATGCACATGCACACCCTAAGTCCATACTACTCACGGCCACGGCCTACTTTGGGTGCTTAGCTTTAAAGCTTCAACTTTTGACTTGCTAAGAGATGTTGCCATGATTTAAAAAGCATTATTTTCTATTCTGGTTTGATTTAGAGAAGATCTGAAGAAAGAAAAGAATAAAGAGGAGGAAGCCGTTAATGGAAGAAGTGAGGAAGAAAGTAAGAAAATGAAAATGAGAAAAGAAAGAGAGAGTGTTCTTTCTATAGAAATTGAAAATGGGTTAATAACTAAACTACCCTTCCAAAAAATAAGTTAATAACCTCCTTAAAGTTTATACAACAAACCACCTCTCATCATTTTAGGTACTAAGTCATCATATCCAGTTTTTCTAATGTGCTTTTGTTATTATACTTTTATACTTTATACTTTTTAAATTGAAAATAAAATTCCACGCTTACTTTATTGCTTAAGTATCATTATATAATTTTTTTTAGCTAAAACCTTTAATTAGGAATGTTGTTTTCTTATTTGTACATAGTGTATATTAGTATGCAACAACGTTGCGATAATTTACATTCGATAAAAAGTTGAAAATCCAAAAAAAATCGGTCGCATTCTATTTTTAATTGAACTGCTTATTTTGTTAGACAAAATTTCAAAAAATAGTTTACCATCATTATTTATTAATTAAAAGAGGGTTATTCGATCGTTAAAAACCATTAATTTAAATATTTAAAGTTAATTAAATATTCTTAAGTCTAAGTGGTAAAATTACGGGTCATTACATTCCACTTAACTATAGTTATATTATGGAATGGCGTCCATTCAAAGTTTGATCTAAATTAAAAGTTTGATTCAATTTGTTATCTTTTAGACCAAACATATTTGTACATGTATTATAAATTACAATCGTTACATATATATGTTATTTAAATCTAAAACGTTGCATGCAATATTCATATATATACATATATATATATACATGTATATGTATATGTACGTACGTATGTATGTATGTTTGTATAAACATATATGTTTATATTTCTTTAAATCAAATTCATAAGATGTTTTTTTGTGTGAAATATTACTGTTTAATCTCAAACACTTTCTTAATTGAAACTAACCGAATATTGCCTATTTTATATTTCAAACTATAAATACTTATTAACTATAATTTTAATATATATTCACATATGATTATACATTTTTTATTAGGTATATATTTTTAAATCAAAACCTTAGACGACAAAGAAATATAAAGTGAAAATGTGCCCATTGTGGTGTACATCTCAACATCAACATATAGTCAAAATAAATATATACACTTCTTATCTATAAAACATGCACTTCACACAAACAATTATTTATAATATACTTGTAAACCAAAACATAACAATAAATACAAAAAATTATTTTAAAAAATAAAATAAATATTTTATTTAAAATAATATAGAGAGGATCTAAAACCATTTAGAATTCAAAGGCCCAATGAAGATTTAAAATGATTTTTTACATTCGCTCATTTAACCTGCTGCAACCTGGCCATGTTCCTTCACATTGTATGTGCAGGATGTAGTGAGGTTGCATGGTATACCCTCTAGTATAGTGAGTGATCGAGATCCACTCTTCATGAGTGAGTTTTGGAAGAGCTTGTATCATGCATTAGGCACAAAATTAAACTTGAGTGTGGCCATCATTCTTAATGGATGGCCAAAGCGAGAGAGTGAACCATTTGCTAAGGACTTGTTGAGAGCTTATACTTTTTTATTTTGGAGGATGATGGGAGGATCACTTGCATCTTGTTGAGTTTGCATACAATAATAGCTTTCAAGCTAGTAATGGCATGACACTTAAATCTTTGTATAAAAGGTCTTGTAAGTCGCTTATGTGTTGGCGACGACAACCGATATGGTAACTCTTAGATCGGATATAATCCATGAGACTTCAAAGAAAGTTAAGTTGACATAGAGAAGAATGAAGTCATCTCAAGATAGAAAAAATTATCATTTTGATAAGAGATGTATTGATCTTGAATTTAAAGTTAGTGATTTGATCATTAAATCATCACCATTGAAGAGAATTGTAAGATTTGGCGGTTTGGCAAAACTCCGATGTAAGTTTATTGGACCATTTCCTATTGTGTAATGGATTGGAAAGTTTGCATATTGAGTTGGTTTTCCTTGAAGATGTATGTAATACACAACATTTTCCAGGTTTCCTGCTTATGCAAGCATGTGCATAGCACAAGTTTGGCGATCAAGCAAAGTCAACAGGAGAAAGTGGATGTTGAATCAGAGGTTTCTATGGCTGGAGGACCTATATGGACTGTTGAGGGTGGTATCAAGAGACTTTGGAACAAGGTTATTAAGCTTGTCTATGTCTAATGGGGCAAAGATTCCCGAGATATAACTTGGGAGCCGAAAGAGAATACGCATTCTTCTAGTCGAGAACTTTTTACTGGTATGATTCTATCTGCTCTATGTTTCCATTTAAGTGAACAAAATTCCATGCTAGAATGGGATTTGCTTTTACATTTCTATGTTCAATTTGTTTCTCTTAGTATTTTGAAGCTAAGTGTTAGTGATGGCTACACATTATTGTTAGCATAATGCATTGTTCCACTCTTGATGATTTTGGGGATGAAATCCTTTTTAGGGGAGGGGAAAATGAAGAAACTCATGTTTTATACTTAGTAGTTAAATATGATTAATTATTTAGGTGAATTAAAAGATTAATGACCTTAAAATGATAATTTTTAAAGATGAATGAATTAGGATTTAAACTATTCCATTACAATTGTGATATCATTCATATATGAAAAAACATATAAAGTTTATTAAAATCGGATAAGATTGATAAAATGAAAGAAAAGTGAATATAGGGGCAAGAAGGTCATTACTAAAATTTGGCCTTATTAATTCTAAAATAGGTGTCTTCCCCTTCAGCATTTCATTATCTTCTCTCTTTATTCATTCTCTTAATGAGAAAATAAGGGTTTCAAACTTTAAATCACCATAACTTGTTCACCTATCTAAAATTCCTAAATTAAATATCTAAATTCAAATTAAAAGGTTCTCTACAAATTTATTTCTTCAATTCGCATTATTGGAGAAGTTTGGAGTCAGATTTCAGAAATTAAAGAACGACTTCAAACAAGGTCTCGTAAAGGCTTGGATTTCTTGATATTTGTGAGCGAGATTTATACTCTATGATGTACGATCATTGATTACACTAAGAATTCATGTTAATTTCCAATGATGGTAAGGGCTTGAGTGATAAAGTTGAATTGGGATTTTATGGATTAGAATATTGTTTAATGAATGTACTAACGTATTTTGGAATAATGTGTTGAATAACTTGATATGAATTGTATTATTTTTGGTTTAATTGTTGGATTGATTGTTGGTTTTGGAATAGATAGAAAGATAAGATATGATTTATGATATTTGTAGTTCTCATTGTGAATGAAATGTAGAATTGAAACAGTGTATCGAGTAGTTGAACTTGAATAATTATGAAATTGTTCACCTCATAGTTGTTCGTCGAGTGTGAAGTTGCACTCATCAGATTATCGAACGATTTATAATAATGTGAATTCAAATCAAATGATGTTAGTGTGAAATGTCTCGGTGACAAGGAGTTGTATGTTGAAATGGGAAATAAAAAGGTGAACAGGAAAAGATAAGGTGAATTTCCACCAAGATAAATCCCCCATCTTGGTTTAAACCGTTAGAATCAGGTTATTAGGCGTTTGAAAGGAAATTTAGTCGTCTGATCTTTGAGAAAACTATCCTGCAATAATCATGTGTATTTTTTTGTATGTAAATGTCTGGATTTAGAGATCAGACACTGAAACTAAAAGTCAAACATTTGAAGTGTTGTCAATTTGATAGTGAGCTTTGGATTTTGAGTTGTTTTGGGATCTCGGGTTCATTTGGAGGACCTATCCTTATAAAGTCATGAGTGACCATAGAGTAAGTTGGTGCGTTTAGGGATGGTATGTCTTATCTTGGGAAATGTGTGGTTGATTTTGGATGTTAAAAGACTATAGTGATGGTTCAAAATGAAATTAGAGTATATCATGGCTTTTATAAAGTCGTCTTGTGGTTTTGAGATGTGACGGCTATGGTTTTGCATTATAGAATTCCATGCGATATTTCATATATGGAGTAAATCTGTGTCTCTTATACATGGATTCAGGATTTGACATTTCTAGATTGTTTGTAGAAAAAAGGAATGCTTGTCTCAATTTTGCATGTTTGGTGACACCAATTCATAGATAGAAGATGTTCTACCTTAGTAATGAATGTGACAGACCTAGGGCTACTTTGTTGTAAAAGGCGATCAGTCTCAAGTTACTTTTCATGTTTCCTCTTGTTAAATAAACGATAAGGGGTGAGCACGTGTATGTCAATTCAATATGATTCTAGGTGGATGATGATGCATTTTAGTGTCGTAATATTAGTCTTACATTAATGGCGATGCTTAATTGGTCAATTTATAAACAAAATGTGTGTGTTCAAAACAAATATATATAAATATTTATTGCTTATATTCATATATACGAAAATTGAAGTGTATATTTTTAATATACGCTTTCATATTTATCAAATTAAAGCCTAATTTATACTATTAATATATATCTTTACTTAGGCTTTTATTTTATTTTTTTGTTATTATTACAATCACTAAATATATTATCTAAATAAATGCATGTTTATATATTTATAATTTGAATATATATATGTTATTTAAATTTTAAATCCTAAATTTTTTGATCTAATTTGACTATATATATAATTAATATTATAATTACTCAAATATAGTCATTGACCTTATTTCCTAGCTTAAATATCTAAATAGATACTTTGTATAAACACATGTTTATATATATGTACATTTTTTTGAAAAATATATGTTCATATTTATTTCAATATATATATATATAACACATAAAATATTATAATAATTTATATACGTGGCAAAAGTATAAACATATTATATATATATATAAGTTAATATATAAACACACATATTTGTACTTATATATAATTGATTTATAATATGAATTTAGATTATACACTATATAAATATGTAGGGTGCTAGTTATTAACATTTATATATAGTTATAAATCATGGTAATTATATATATATAATGCAACATATAGTTATAAATCATGGTAATTATGTATATAATACTATTACTATCTACCTAATGCGACACTAGCTCGCTTAAAAGTAATTTTGTCCAATACTAGCTATTAAGGATCCATTATGGTTTTTATTATATAATCTTTTTTTCTTAAAAAAGTACTCAAGTTTTGAACTTGTGACATCTTGCACCAAAGCCGAATCACTTAACCACTTGGGACAATGGTGCTTTCTATTATATAATCCTTTAGTTATTGATAAATTGATTTTTTTTTCATTTTTTTTGAAATTTTAGGAATTGATTGGTATTACTTTTAAGGAGTGATGGTCATTGCGCTCTTCAATTATAGGAGGATGGAAGTAGAAGTAGTAAGTTAAAGATTATCAAACACTAGCAATTTCAGGAGGTAAATCGTTGAATTCATTTGTAGGTAATTGTTCTATATTGTTCATCATATCTTATGGGATTTTAACTAGAAAATGGATTATTTTTAAATACTTTTAACAAGGGTTACAACCAAAAGACTTAAATATGGTTGCTTTTCATGTTTTGATTCCATTGAGGAAGAAACTTCAATCCCTGAACAAGGGTATAGTAGAAAATAAGACGGGACAACCTTTAAAATACCCTTTCATAAGTTTCAAAATGCATGGTGGCCCTCCCAAAAATACATTCCACCAAATAACCCTTTAATTATTTTCAATATTTTGGATTTGCACTATGACGACACAAAATATGAGCAATTTTCAAAAAAAGGTATTTTCTTTGCAAATATTTATAGTTTAAACTGCAAATATTTGTGGTTTAAATTGCAAAATTCACAATAGAAACTGCAAACTTCCATAAAATTTACTTAGAAATAACAAAAAATAGTGCAAATCAAAATACTTAAAAAAATAAAAAGTAAAAATTCTAAAACTTAGGGAAGGGTGTTTAGTGAAACTTGGATTTGGGGAGGGGACTGCCGACTAATTGTTTGAAAAGAAGGGTGCATGCCTAATTTCCATAAAGAAGAAACTGTGATTTCACTTACGATATAGAATAACATTTTGGTAAGATTTTTTTCATGTTATGCTATCTTAATATTTACAATATTATTATGTTTTTCTTGACAAACTTATATATTTTGATCCAACTCCCACCTCAGCAATTATCGACCTTTATCTCCTTACGACAATCAATACATGGTATGCCTTCTCTTAATTTCTATTGTTACTCCATGCTTTCATCATTTGTTTAGACATTAGCATTATATTTTTTTGTACTACATTGACATTCTTTGAGATTTTATTATATTAGTACTTGCACTCATTTCATTATGTGATGATGTCTTATTTCGTGTTTAGGATATTGCGTTACGTGTTCTGTTATCTGTCTATTGTAATCATTTGTTGAAATACTTATCTCTTTATATTGATGAAAAAGTGGTTGAAGTAATAGCATATTAATAAGGGGTTTATTGTGGATAGGAAGAATATTATAGAAATAACGATCATAAATTTATACATAGTTTTTATCAGCAAAAAGGAGGAGAATGTTAATACCTTGTATTTTAATGATGTCAACGAAATGTATATTATACACGACATCTACATATTAATACCGACGATAAAAACTATAGACCATGTGTAAATGACGCACTAGAGAATTTAAGAAAATAAATTGGAGCCACTGATCTAGAGTGGAGTTGGTATAGACCCTCGAAGATGTACAAAAAGAGTAGGTTTTTATTTCGCGCCATAAGTCAAATAATAGAATTAAAAATGCTACAATCACTCATGTGATCTCCGATTCCTTCCAAACTTTATTGCACGCTTCAAATACTTGTTCTTGATTTTTAAAAAATTTCTCGGACTTTATGGAATGAAGAAAGGTGAAGAAACAATGTAAAATAGCTAAGAATCAAAATAACACAGCATCCACCGGTATTCTAGTATGGGTGTGCTGATCCCACCGATGTATCAATGGAGCTTCCTCCTCCTGACCATCCATAGACCATTTTATTGTGTTTTTTGAATTTTGAAGCGTATTTTTTTCTATATCCTGTCCTGCCACTTCCTGCATAGAACTCTTTGCTACAGCTTCTCTTGAACCATTACAACTCCTCTTTGCACCCAAACACAAATATAAATAAGCAATATCAAATCAAAGCAACTCCCTTCTAATCTCCCTACTATTTTAGATCCATATATTCTTACTGCTTTCTACTATTATCGGTATTATCTATGCATTTGACTCAACATTCTTGAACTCTAGTTTCCTAAACCTTGAGCATGTTCCCTAGTTCAATTTTCATGTTTATAGGAATTTTGTTATCAGAAATTATTACCAAAATCTATGTTCAAGGCATAACAACTATTGCAGTCCTTTTTACTACGAATGGATAGAAGTTCCATAGCACCATGTGAAAATTTGATAAAAAATAAGGCTAAAAATGAGAATTTCACAAACGCTGGAATTGGCTATGAAAGTTACACCATTTTGTTTGTGGTGATTTTCTGATAAAATTTTGCAATTAGAGCCTAAACAGAAAGGTTGTTTACATTTGAAAATTTTAAATTTGAAGCAATTCGAATGAGTTTGAGTTTAAATGTTTTAAATTTTTTATAGTATTAACAGATAAAGTTAAAATCATTTAATAAATATTTTAATGTTAATGGAAAGTTAACGTTTAAGGAAGACGTTAACGTTAGTTTTAAAAGGGGGAAATAAATAAAAATCAAATGGCAAAAAATAATTTTTCAACCGTTGAAGAAGGCTAATCGACCGCTAAAAGTCGCACGCCTAGGGAGGAGTGGTCGACCTGTTGGTTTACGTTGGCTAGGGTTTGCTTTGGCAAGGAATGGCTCGAATTTTGTCGTATAAAAATGACTTAAATGCTACGGTCCAGATGCATTCTAGCCACTATAAATAAGAGTCTAGCCCACTCATTTTATTCACAATAAAATTGGAATGCTAGCGAAACTCCATCGGTCTTCTTCTTCAATTCTTCTAGTCAAATTCAACTGGATTTAAAGGTAATATGTTTTATACACACACACACATTTTCTATTTTTTATCTTCCCAAATCTTTGAATTTTGAATTTAACCTATATACAATTGAATTGTTGTATACTCCAAAAAGAAGAAATCTAAAGGAGGAATTAGGCGAAGGCGTGAATCGAATCCAAAGAAAAGCAGGGAAACTATTTGTGAGTGAAAATCTTACTTTTTCACATTTTAGTAATTTATATAGTAAAAGTTTGGATTTTTTAGGCGTTGGGGTTTTTGTATACAAAAACCCTAACTCTTAAACCCTAAAATTCCCCCAATAAAATTTCAATACTTAGATAGTTGCAATTCCAACTGTTATATATTAATACGGTAAAATTTAATTTGTTGTTTGAAATTTAAATTATTTATGTTCTATTCATCTTCCATTTCTAATTTCCGTTGTTACGATAAAGGGTTAAAAAAGGAAATTATTATAAAATGTATGCGAAGTATGGATTTTTCTATTTGTAGTTTGTACCATCCATTTCTATAATTTAGACAAAGATGAATCTCCTTTTCTGCTTCAAGCTTGTATATGTAAAAGTTGAATAGAATTTAAACGGTTTAAATTATAATATTTTGTCTCCTTGAAATTAAGCCGTTGATTTTGTTATATTAATGTAAAATAAGTTTGGTATTTTGATTCCATTTTTGAATGCACACATGCACGCAAATGTGCAAACACACACACATACAAATCTATTTTGTCTAACTAAGGGTATTAGCTATTTTGTAAACTATTGTATGGAACTTAGGCATGTATGAATATGGAAGTTTTGACATTTTAACAATCAGTATAGGAAGCAAAAATTTTAGAATAAGAATATTTGTACGCATGCTTAGGAATATTTAATTAGCCTAAAATTTACATACATATAAATATATGAATGTCATATAAGTATTAACATATAAATAGATTGTATAGAATAAATAGGTTAATAAATAGCATTAAATCTTATAAAATGGAAGTTAGGGATAATTATGGAAATTAATCCATATAAAGGAGAAATAATGAGTTCTCCTTTTATGGCCTTAATACATAAATGCAGGTGAGGTATAATATATATATGGAGGTATAATCAAAGAGAAAAAATATGACCAAGTTATAGAGACGTGAGGTCAGTCAAAAGTACATAGAAGTCCTTCCAGCCAATTTGCCTACCAGTAATGTAACTTTGGAACTCATGTACGACATCGCCAACGATAAATATCCATGGTGGATGCGAGGATATTCCCAATTATAAAGGGGATGTCTGCCTAGCTAATATGGCTACCAACACCTATGAACAGTCGAACAAATGTGAGATGTCACGGTTGGGTTATCTGTCACAAGATGAATATCCCAATATGAACCTGTTTCTGGGTTGAAGGTCTTACATGGCTGGTATAAGGTCTTCCTCCTTTCCACTCAAGAAGTAGTAAAAGGTCATATTATCTTTTAGGTGCAGTTGTGGGAAATCTATGGAAGGGGTCCGCTTCAAGGTTGAGGTATTAAGTGGCTATTGTAGGATCCGCCTTTTTTCATAAAAGAAGTATTAAGTGGTCTAATGAGATTTCTTGCGATATCAGTTAAGTTCTAAAGAGTTGTCCACCTTGGGTTTTAATATTAAACGATGTGGATCTGCCCAGGGTATAGGTATCAAATGGTTAGAGTCTGCCTAATTCTCATTAAAGAGGTATTAAGTGGCTTAAGTGTTTTCTCTTACATTGTTAGGGTATGATTGACGGTAGTTGCATTGTACCCGCGTCAGAGTTATGAAGTTGGACTGGAAAGGGCCCTTGGCCCTCAGTTAAAGGAACATTATGGGACTGGACTAAAAAATCCTTTAGCTTACAGTGGAGGTGTACTTACTAGGATAAAGTATAGGATGTGTAAGACACATTACTTATCCAAATGATATGCCCAAATAATACTACGCTCGGACTTAAGATTTTCATTAATCAGACATTTTGTTCTTACTTCCTCCTCTTTACCACCCGTAGGTAAGGGGAAACGATGTTGTTGGAGAACATGGAGGCAAAGGAAGACTTGTAATAGTTTAGTTATTTATCTATGTTTTTGATGTATTCAGATATATCGGATGTTAGACATCTTGATGTTTATTTTGAGATACCATATTTTGGATATTTTAGGATATTGTGACTTTGAGAATTGGTTTTACATTATTGGTACTTATCTTTGTGATTATATTTTATCCCTTCTATTATGAGATTCTAAAACATAGATAGGTAGCTCTGTATATTGTTCTTTGTATTAATTTTACCAACCAACGGCCAGCTTTGGAATGGACCTAAGGTTCGGTGGGCTTTTATTGGGTCAGAAATTAGGCCCATCTCGGAGAGGTTGTTACACTTTGTATCAGAGCATAGGTTACCATAACAACATGAATAGGTGTACTTAAGAGTGCGTAGTTGTTATTTTTGAAAGTATTTTTCAAAATCCTAATACACACATACATAGATGTGTACACACACATACACACTCTCTTTTTTATGAACACACGCAACGAAAAAAATTTGTTTTTAGAAAATAATATTATCTTAGGAAGAAGTTAAGTAAAAGCTCAAACTTGTAGATAGTTGATTTGTAACGACCCAGGAATTTTATTAATTTAAAATTTGAATATTTAATTAATTTTAAATATTAATAAGTGAAATTTATAAGTCGAATAAATTTTAATTTGAATTATTGGATTTAATTGGATAATTAAATCGATAATTTAATATGTTAAATTATGGAAATAATTGAAATTTGAGTTAAATATGATTGAAATTGATTTGTAAAATTTTATTTTATCATATTGAAGTTAGAATGATATTTTAGAACTTTTAAAATCGAATTAAAAGTTAATTTGTGAAAACTGAATATTTTAATATTAAAATCGACTAGTGAAAATAGTCAATTTTTGAACAGTCTCAGAATTGAACGAGACCAGTTCCATTGGATCTGTAATAGTTAGTTATTACCGGATTTCAATTTTCGTGTCAATCGGAGTTATCGTTTGATCGTGGCAGCTCGAAACGCATCGAATTATTTTTAATTTTAATTTGGCGAGTTAAAATAGCCATTTTTCAAAAAGTCTCGGATTTCGACGAAACCAGTTTTATCGGATCCTAATGTGATATTATTGTAAGGTTTCAAATTTTGTGTCAATCGGATTTACCGTTTGTCCGGTACAAATTAAAACGCCTAGAAAATCGTTTAAATCGGTTTAATTTAAATTGAACGTTTGTTGCCATAACTCGCACAGATGTCCGAATTAGCTTTTGAAACCTGTTCCATTGTGTCCGGAACGTGGGATAAACCCTAGGAACGTCAGTTTCGGCGCGTAAATCGGAGTTCGGAATTCCCGAATGAATAGTGTTTCGATCGATTTTCCTATAAATAGCCCTTAACCCTTTAGAAATAAAAAAAATTTTACAAAACCCTAATATGCGCAGCCGACACCCCATCAACCAATGGCCAGAAAGCATCGTTAATCTTCCCCAATTTTCTCAAAATCCGTGAATCAATTCACGAAGTCATCAACTACAAAGAGGTAGAGCACATCGAGAGCTACGAGTTCAACGGTGGTGATGTGATTTGGAGCAACATAGAGGGAGTAGGGGGGCCGCGTTTGGCTGTAAATCGTGCGCGTGTGTCGACGTCAGGTCAAGGCCGAGCTTGGCCATACTTTGGGCGAGGGGGGAGTCGAGCACGTGCTTTCTGGTGGTGGGTGCCGATCAACGTGGAAGTGCTCGGTTTTGTCGTGGTAATTGAAGCAATGGCGGCGGCTAATGGGTAGGGTTTGTACGTGAATACTGGGAGATGGGGGAGAAGAAGGGTGCGGCTGTGATGGAATGGTCATGGATCTAACGGCCTATGTTTGATTTAGGTTAAAAGTTATAAAAAAATGTTGTAATTATTTATATAAAATCGTGTACAAACTTCATAAATTCATAACTTTTTCATACGAGGTCGAAAACGAGCGAAACCAGTTGCGTTGGAATCGTGTGGACGAGGACTACGCGATGAAATTGGATTGGAGTCGTTTGGAGTTAGTGAGAATTTTGGGTAAAATTAAACGCGCGTTTAATTTTATTCGAAATAAATCGCTAAAACGAAATTGAAATCAAGGTGAGAACTTCTCACTCAATCGAATCAGTTTCGATTTTATTTTAAATAGTTAGATTTAAAATATTTGAATGCATGTTTGAATGATGATTGTTATCTATTGATTGTTAAAATTATGCGCCGTTAGTAAGCGGATGTTATTTATTAAAAACATATACCGCGAATATTTCATAAACAGTGAAATTGGTATTATATATAATAGCAATATATATATATTGGCATATGTATATATCGCAGTTATTGATTTCCCGTATTTGTGTAGCGGATGAGACCCTATTGCGCCGTCTATTAAGCGGATAATATTTTAAATCCCATATACCGCGATAATTTCATACTGGAGCGAAATTGGTATTGTGCTAATGTTTGTGGATGCAGGAAACAGGTTGGAGGGATCCAACTGGATTCCTCAACAATATTTATTTGATTTCAGATATTTTGATATTTGATTGATTATCATATCGATATATGATATCGTTGTTGTCGTGATTGGCTATTTGGTATGTAGCATCATTGGACCAAATTTTGGAATTTTAAAAGGATTTCAAAGTGATTTTTGAAAGAAAACGTTTATAAAATATTTTTGAATTGATCCATTTTAAATAAATAAACGTTATAATTTTTAAAGTTATAAAAATTATGATTTTTGAGAAATACATAAAAACTGATTTTTTAAGAATATGATGCTGATGATTTTATAAAATAGTAAAATCGGGATTTTGAAATTATTGTGAAAAGTTTAAATATAGGATTTATGAAATTTAATTATTTTATAAATCAGAATGATGAAATTATAAAGGAGATTAAAGATGTTTTAAAAGAATAATATAAATTGATTATATAAAAAGATTTATAAATTGATAATTTATAAATAAAAATATTTGAATTATAAAACGAGTTTTTATAAGTGTTTGAATAAAGTGAAAATGGATTGCATAAGTGAATGGAATTTATAAAATTATAAATGGTGACGTTATAAGTGAAATTTATAAATAGTAAGATTTATAAATTTTGTGAAATTATTAAAGAATATATTTGGATAAATAATTGAATCTTATAAGTTATAAGATTTATAATTATGAAGTTTAAAAGAACGATTTTGTAAAATAATCGTTTTATAAGCATTTAACTTATAATATGAACCTTTAGTTTATAATTGAGTTATAAATCGAATAGATTAATAAAGGAATTTATAAAAGGAAGTTGTTATAAAATAAATAGAAATGGAGTTTATAAACGTTGTTTTATAAATTCGCAAACGACTTATTTTGATAAGTAAATTGTTGAAACTTATTAATGGAGTATATTCACATTTTTGACTGTGAATAATCCTTTGAAATAAAATGAATAGAAGTGATGAAAGTTGTTAACGTAGTATATTCACGTTTTTGAACAGTGACTAATATGTTAAAGATAATGTTTGGATTTGATGTTTTAAATGGAAATTAAAACGATCTAACGATGTTTTAAAAAGGTGTTGAGATTCGAAACCATAGATTTCAACATTTATTGTTGAAATAGACGTTTTCGAGAAATAGAAGGAAATGGTGGACTATAACACTGTTGTTATAGTAAATGATTTCCGAAAGGAAATGTTTTGTATAGTATTGGGATTTATATATCTATTTTAATTTGAATCCCTATACTAGTGATTTTTGGGTTGTCGTAACGATGTTTTACGCAACATTCATTTTGGCCCAAATAAATATGTTTAAGAGAATGATTTCCTTAAAGAATGAAATATATACTTAATCTCGATTTAAGTATATTGAATATTTTCTAAGTGTTGAAAATAAATAAAATTTGTGAATTACTTATTAAATAAGTATGGAAATGTTTTCCAATATAAAGTGAATACTTTGAAAATTTATCTTTTTGAAGATAAATTGAAATGAATAATTGAAATCGTATATGCATGAATGTTTTGAAATATAAATTCATTATGGAATTTATAAATGAAAAGAAGAATTTGTTTAAAAATAAATATTGATTTATTTTTGAAGTGTGAAATTATATATCTTGTAAAGATATTTTTGGAAAATAAATAATTTGGAAAATTATTTGGAAACTGGTGATGTGTGCATATCCATTGATAGTTCAATAACCGACTATCAATATTTCCCTTTGAATGGGTAATTGATGTGATTTGTTTGAATTTGAATGCCACACTTATTTTTGAATAAGCGCTCACTATTCGGGTTAACCGGGAAAGGACCATGGGGTCGTATAACCCATTCCGAATATGTGATACGTCGTTGTGAATTGCATTTGAAGACCGGTGTTGAAGACCGAATCTTTTTGAAAGCGAAAGGACAACTCGTCGATTGACTCTGCATCGAGTAGCTACGGTATTGAGTTCTCCCTATGTGATGGGAAGTCCGGACGTGATTAGAGATTATCCGGATTGCAAGGACTTCTTTGTAAGTGCCTTCGGTTTTGTTCGAGCCCGGAACAGACTTGTATGGATTGTATGTCTGACATTACAAATTGAGATATAAAGCAGATTTCTTTCAAATATATTTCTGTTGGTGGCGGAGAATTTATTCTTTTAGCTTAACACCCTTCTCTGAGACGTACGAGCTCAGAGGTTATGTAGTTGAATGTTATCAGCGATATATTCCCAATTTGGTAATGTGACATGCTGAGTGTTGCTGTAAATGATCATTGTGTTGATTATTTGTGATAGGATCGTTTATTTGATCGTCTATCTTGGTGATCATCTCTATGATCATTTGTTGACCCAAAGCATGGCTTTTGTATAAAGTATGTTTTTGTGGATGTGACTTCGTCGAGCCTCACACCCCGTGAATGGTCAAAACAGGAAAGATGCAGCAAGGTTATGAGGGGTAGCGCCCTTTAGGATATGTGCATTTCCTTCTGGAAAAGGGTGGTATCATGGTATGGAGCCTAGATACTTACTCATGTTGAAAACACTTTGTTATGATTGTGTGAATTGATTACGAGCGCTCGGTTGAAAGGTCCCAAAAGACCGGGGGATGGCATATTCGGTCAGTTGTTACTCAGTTAGGGGTAACCCGGCCTTGTGTTGGTAGAGATCCGGTTTGGTTCTCGGGGATGTCCATCCAGAGGCATTCTCATGTGGCAATGGGAAGTTCCTTGGCCTGATCATTCGTTGGAAATCCAAAGAAACAATACGATACTTGTACGGTATTAGTTGTAGAACCTATCATTCACTTATGGTGGCGCCCCACTGTTTGGATGGTAGCTATAGTAGGCATACGATAATGGTCGTATGTTGGCTAAGATTTATATTCTACTATCGAAATAAATTTTCTCTACACTATGCACTAGTAATAATAAAAAAAATGTTCTTTTAATGCGTATCAAGCATCTTTGACTATCATAAGGAGAAATCTCCTCCGATTCTGCGTTTGCATTGTGTGTGTGTGCGGGAGGCCTTATGGTAGTCTCATTTTTAAAAGCATTGCGAATTGAGTTTAAAAATATTCCTCTATTTTGTTTTTAAAGATAAATAAACTATTTTGAGTTTTCACACTAGTCACATGACTGACTCGGAGTTTATTGTTTTCCGTCCTAAACTCTGGGTGCCCACCAATTTTCACACGGGCAGTCAAGAGTTAGGTTTATCAGGATACTCTGGATATTCAGGAGTTGCTGGAGGCAAGAGGGATGGCATGGCGTATTATTATGTATAGTATTTCTTTTCCGCTGCACTGTTTGATGTTGTTGTTGTACACTCTGATGATATGATGTAATGAAATGTGATGTAATGTAATAACTGATATAGTTCTTTGTTTAAAGATTATTCATTTATTATTATATGTTGTTCCGCTGCGAATTGTGAGATTCTGATGTTGTTCTGTTGTTTTCTATTCCGTTCTATTTTCTATTTATTTTCTATTTTCTATCTTCTTACTTCTTCTGTCTCTTTCTTTTTCTTAAACCATAACATTTCGGGTTTCCGTCCTTCGATTGCTCGGCAGTCGATAAAGTGAGTATCGATGTTGAATTTTCGAAAGTCGAAAATTTCCGGGGCGTTACATGATTATAGCTGAAAATAATCACTTGGAGGCCGAGAACGCCACCACTCAAGAAATACAACTATATTCCAGAATGGTTTAGATGATACATAAGGCATATATGGGCCAGTTCCCACTCCTCAACAGGCTACACCATCCACACCAGTTGCTCCGCCTGCTTGAACGGTACCTCGCCACCTGGACTTCCCTAAAATATCTAAAGGCTTTCAGAATATAGAAGAATGGGCATATATGTGAGCTGAAGATTTTGTTGAAATAAGGGCTTGGATTAATGAATGTGAATGTATATTTCGAGAGTGGGATGGCAAGACTAGATCAAGAGGAGGATGGATGCATAGCGTTCAAAGGGGGATGCGTTGGATTGATGGATCACGGTTGTTGAAGAGAATGCTAAAAAAGGAACCAGTTGGGCTGAATTTAAGGCTCACTTCGAGTCACGAATCATATCCATAGTTGAAGTAAGTTTGCAATTAGAGAACTTTATGAAATTGAGACAGGGAGACTCCACATTGAAGGAGTATATCAATAAGTTCATGGAGTTAGCTAAGTTTAGATTGAGTCTAGTTGACACCCTTCTGAAGAAGGCTATGAAATTTGTTAAAGGTCTATTTCTCCACTTAAGGAGTAGCTTTTGACCCAAGTTCTCATAGACTCCACTTATGAGATGATAGTTGAAATGGCCCTACTTCAGACTATTGGTATAGAGGAGAAGGTGAAGGTAGGACAGGTAAAAAATCAAGGTAGATCATAGAAAGGGGGATATTGAGCCGATAAGAAAGCCAAAGAAAGGAGGAGTTACATGTCGTAGATATCAGAAGAAAACGCACATTGCTAAGGACTGGAAATTGAGTTTGATAAGGGAAGATTCCAAGGGGAGATGGTATTATTTCCATGAGGAAGGACACTACAAGAACCGGTTCCCGAACCGAGCAAAGGACGGACAAGATGGGCAAACTTATGCCATTAAAGCTGTACCTATCTCAAGTGGACCTTCTGCTAGAGACAAAGGAAAATCTACAATGGAAATACAACTATTATCTTCTCAAATACTATTCATACCTTATTTAACTTGGGAGCATCACATTCATTCATAGCAAGAAATATAGTCACCTCCTTGAGTCTAAATACCCAATTTGTCACCAACCCAATAGTCGTGTCAAATCCTATTGTGGGGTTGACACATCTTTTTTTGATTTGTAAAGTCCTAGAAGTGGATATTTGTAATGTTGATTTTATATGGAATGCATATGTTTTAAGGTTTGAGGGGTATAGATATATTCTTGGGATGGACTGGATATCTTATTATGGGATTGTCTTAGGTTGTGATAAGAGGATCACTTGATTAAGGAGTTGTAAAGGGCGAGATATTGACGTATGTTGTGCACTCTAAAACTCAATAGAGTTAAGCTATTTATATTCCCTCAGTCTATCATAAGATGAGATTCGTTTATTCCCATAATTCGTAAGTTCCAGACATTGAAGAAGTCTCTGATCCCACCCCAAAGGGTGATCGATTTTAGGATTGATTGTAGAAGGATGCCAGACCTGTCACATTGCCAATAAGGCATATGGCTCCTAAAGAAAGACAAGAATTAGACAAGAAGATTTCGGAGCTATTACAAAAAGAATTTATTTGTTATGGTACTTCAGAATGGGAAGCTCTAATTATCTTCTCCACTAAGGAAGACAACTCTTAAAGGCTATGCATTGACTGTTGAGAGCCTAATAAGCTGATCAAGAAAAATAGGCATCCCTTACCTAGAATAGATGAATATTTTGACCAACTTGTTGGACCCATAATATTTTCTTAACTAGAATTAGCCACCGGATTCCACAATTGAGAATAGCTGAGGATTGCAAATAGAAGACTGCCTTTTTCACTCTAAACAGACTTTATGAATGGAAAGTAATGCTTTTTGGGTTGAAAAATGCCTCTGCATAATTTATAGATTCAATGAGTAGAGTCTTTATGAAGCATCTAAATAAGTTCGTCGTAGTGTTCGTAAATGATATTCTAGTATTCTCCAAAAGAAAAGGTGAGCATGAAAATCACCTAAGGAAGGTGCTAGAGACTTTGAGAAGGCACCAACTAAAAGCCAAATTTTCAAAGTGCCACTTTTGAGGAAATGACGTAAAATTTCTCGGTCATATTATCTCCGAGAAGGGATTGTCGATTGATCTAGCAAAGATGAAAGCTATTAAAGACTGGAAGATTCCAAAGAACACCATAAAAGTAAGTAGTTTTCTTGGGTTGGTGGGTTAGCATATGAAATTCATCAAGTTCTTTGCAATAATAGTAGTCCCATTGACTCGCTTAACTCGAAAACATTTAGTTTTTAAATGGGATTGGCACGAAAGCATTTGAACAGCTGAAGTAGTTATTGACCGGTACTTACTATTCCAAATGGGATGAAGCCTTTCAATGTTTACACTGATGCATGTAGTATAGGGCTAGGAGTTGTTCTAACGTAAGAAGGCAGAGTGATAGCTTACGCAAGAAGGAGTTGAAGGACCATGATAAAAGTAACCCAACTCACAACTTAGAATTTACTGCTATTGTTTTCGTCTTAAAGATGTGGAGGCACCATCTTTTGGGAGAAAGGTTTGAATTATTCACCAACTACAAATCCATTAAATACATGTTTTCCCCAAAAAAATTGAATCTTAGGCTGTAGAAGTGGATGGAGTTTATAACATAATACTACTTTGAGATAGAGTACGCTTACAGAAAAGGAAATGTTGTTGTCAACACCCTTAACTCGAAGCATGCTACTCTTGGTGCTACATGAGTGGAGATAGCTGGAGTTCCTTTCGAATTCTAATTTCCGACCGCCATCAAAACTCAATCTAGGTTATTTGGCAACGATGGAAGTAAGGCCTACTTTAAAAGACTTCATCGAGAAAGAATAGAATAAAGATGTGACAACAGTAGATATTATTGACAAGCTAAATAGAGGAAAGCATTTTCCCTACGTCGATAAATATGCAACAGACAAAAGGGGATGACCAAGGAGAGATGGATGTCTTTGTGTTCCAATGGCGGAGGACATTTTAGAGGAAGTACTAGTTGAGTGTCACCATTCTAGGTTGATTATTCATCCCCGTGGATATAAAATGTATAGGGATACGAAGTGGATTTCTGTTGGTCGAGGATAAAGAAAATGGTAACATAGTATGTCTCTAGGTGTTTGATGTGCCAAAAGATAAATGCCAAACAAGGGAAGCCTGAAGGACTGTTATTTTCATTAGAGGTGAAAGTGATTACTGTGTGGCTAGTTATCACTTGGGATCGTGTAATATGGAATGTATTATAATCTAAAAGCAGAAACAAATAACAATAGTAAAGTAAATAAGAATGAGCACACCAGGAGTTTTTATACTGGTTCGAACTTCCCGTTCTACGTCCAGCCCAGACTTCTCTCTGGAATTTCACTAAATAATCCTTCACTTAACCCGGAGGAATAGGTAAACAACACCTGAGCCCCCGAACAGGATTTTTCTGCCTCAACAACCGAAGAGGACTTTTCCGCCTGATACAAAATAATAGGACTTCTACAGTTGCAATAAAGTTGTTTGACACTTTGTGTTCTTGATAACACTGATTTGTTTTTGATAGTACACCCTTCCTATAATCTTTTCCTCAAGTATATATTGTGTGTGTAATGATTAGAAAGGAAAATATTGCTTTGAATCGAAGAATAAGTTAATTCATTCAGAGATTCAACCAATATAAATTGTGATTGCTTGTAGATTGCACAGATAGAAGATAGAGAATATAGCATAAAATCAAAAATAAATATTGGTCACTTGAGAAGTGATTCTAACGTGGTTATATAGTGAACAAATAGTTACAACTATTCAAAAAGAGTTTCAATCAAAAGATGCAGCCATGTCTCTTCAAATTGAATCGTAACACTTCGCAGATAGAAGTGTCTCTTCAAAAAAATGACTGTTAGAATCGATCATTCGACTGGGGAAAAATGATCAGTTGACTGAAAATTCAAAGACAGTGAAAAACAGTGCATATATGTGTACTGACCATGGTCAGTCGACCGGCTATTTACGGTCAGTCGACTGAATTTGAAAAATAAACGTGTATACATATGTGCACAAGTTCAACAGGCTATTTATACATATTCAGTCGACTGAATGACTTTGTTCAGTCGATTGAATTCTATTGATACTCAAAAATCACCATTGCGCATTTGGTTAGAGCACTTGCCTTCTAAACTAGTGACCCGGGTTCGAGCCCCGCTACGTGCATTTTTTGAAAACTTGATTTTGATTAAAATATGCATGTAGGTTTATTTGAATGTAAATGATGATTCTTGAGGAACGATTTTAACAAAGCACTAAACTAGACCTATATACATATTTGATGACTCTTGTTAAAATATATAACCATATGAATCATACTTTGAGTCGTTAAGTCTGGATGTTGTCGTAGCCATAGATTCGTGAATTATTGTTTCATGTCAGCAATCAAAACCTATGACCAACTTTCTCCCCCTTTTTGATGTGACAACTCCATTTGGTATAGACGAATCTTTGAAAGCTTTGTGTAGACCCAAAATTTTAGATATTTGAAATTGGATATTCAATTGATTTTAAATATTTAAAAGTTAGTTTCTAACTTGAATTTCAAATATCTCTATTTATTGGATAATTTAAATATTGAATCAATAACTGGAGATTGGTAAAATTATTGAATCTGGAATTTCATGCTTGTTAAAAATAAAGTAAAGGCTTATAAAATTTATAATAGTGATACTAAAGATAATAGATGTGTTAAAACTGAATTTGAAAGTAATTTGTCCAGTTTTAAAAATATATTGTTTAAATTGATATTTGAAAATAGCCTTCCGAGTCATAGTCTCGGTATTCAACGAAACCAATTCCATTAGATCCATAATAATGTATTATTATCGGATTTCAACTTTCGTAGTGTTTGGAGTTGTCATTTGTCCGTACGGTAGATAAACGCGCTGAAATCTATATCGAAAATTCAATATAATTACTGGGTCCAAAAAGTTATCTTCTCCATACGATAGAATTAGGACTCGAAACCTTTTCTATCGTGCTCGTAATAGGGGTATAATATTATAAACGCCTGGAGGCACGCCTCTATAGGATGTAAATTTTAAGCCTTGTATTGAAGACAATTTAAAATTTAAATTTAAATTTGATATATATTTATTATAAAGTTTTCACACAAGAAAATTTTAAAAAAATGAAAACACGTGTTCACTTGGTAGAACATGCATGCTCCTCTGAGATAAACGACCCATCACGTATAACAGATCGAAGAAATTTATGGCCATAACAAAAATCTTCTCACATTTAAAACCCGTCTTTCCCCTCTTCTTCAATCCAATTCATTCGCGTATGGCCACACGAATCCTCCTTCTCCAAATCGAATTCCCTTTTATTTTTATTCGAATAATTGGAGTCATATTCGAAGATAACAAATCAATGGCTGAACCCACAAAAAAGAAGAAGAACGAAATCGATTTTCGTTCGAACAGTAAATAAAGAGAGGGCAAGTCATCGCGCGCGCGTATGGAGGCTCGCTATTCGAATGAGGGCGGTGGTAATCTCGACGGCAGCGCGACTTTAAAGGGAAGCTCGAGGAAGGGTTGGGTAGGGCGACGAGAAGCTATATAACGCTAGAAGGAGGAGGCTCGCGAGGTTGGGTCGGCGTTGGAGCTCGAAGTCAAGGGTGCGCATGTACGAGAGGCGGCTAGGGGCGCGAGATGATGGAGGGTGAAATCACGATGTGGGCGGCGGTGGCTTCGCAAGCAGCTAGGGCTTCGGGAAGCATGGTCGCGGGATGCGAGGCAGGGAAGGATATGGGCGATCGACAGTAAGGTAGCAGTTTTTTTTATTTAACCAGTATATATGCATGCACAGATCTTAAAAAAAGAAATGAAAATATAATACCGTGAGGTATACATATTCAGTTTTTTAATTTATATACAGAAGAAAGAAATTTTTTTAATTAGGTATAAAAAAATATAGTAGGAATTTTTAATGTTAAAAAGTTTTCAAAATCTATATAGATTATTATTTAATATATAATGTTCTTCTTAATTGGAAATTATTTTTACCTATGTCAAATTATAAATCTACGTAGATAAACATTAAATATGTATGTATATATAAATATAAGGATTTTAAAATCTTGGAGAGGTTATAAAGATTAGATTTTCAGAATGTATATAGGTTATTTGTGTAAAGGAAAAATTAGTTAAAATTGAATTGTATTTAAATCAGATTAATAAATGGAAATTTATTTTCGATAAGTTCAAATGTTAATAAATCGTTAATTGTTTTTACAAGGTCTATAATTATGAAAACCAAGTCGAGATTGAAGTGGATAGCAAATGAAAAATCAAAGTTGAGTTCATCTCACTCATTTGGAATACCATTTGAATTTAAATAGTTAAATTTAAATTATTGGTTGAATGATTGGATTGACTGGATGTGATATTATATATGTATATATATTTGAGTGATTGATTTTCCGCATTATATAGCGGATGAGACCCTATGCGATAATAGCTGATGACAATTTATACCACGATATCCCGCTCGAAGTGGGATTGGTATTTTAAATTATGCTTACATCTGGGATGCAGAGAAACAAGTTGGTGGGATCCAACTGGATTCCTCAAAGCATTGAATTTATTTTATATTCAGAAATGCAATGTATGTGATAATCTGTGATGATTATATTGATTATATTGGTAATGGAAATTATTGAATGCTATGGTTTGGCTAAATATATTTGGATATTTTCAAGATATGAAAAATACCAAAGATTTGATTTTGAAAAGAGATATAAGAGAGAAATATTAAGTAAAATAATTTTAGGTAAATTAAGAATGAATTCGGAAAGAATAAAGGTTTGATTTTAAATTCTATTAATTAAATGCTGGGTATGGAAAGAAAAACATAGAGATTTTAAATAAATGAAATTAAAGGACTTTTTGAGACTTAAGTGATGTTGCTTAAGAATTAAAGGATTTTATTTTAAATTTTAATGTTTAAAATGATTGGGAAGAATTAAAAGGAAGAATTTTGAGTAAAGAATGAAATGGATATTTTCAGTTTAGAATAAGATTTTGAATCATAAATAAGAAGTGAGTTTGGAATTAATGGATATTAAAATAAATTTGGATAAGTAAAGGAGTAATTTCTTTTAATGAAGTAAATTTTGGAAATCGAAATCGATTTAGTGTTTGAAAATGTGATTTAAAAGGAGTATGAGACTATGGAATTTATAAACTAGATTTATAAAGTGAAATAAGATAATAGTGGATATTTGGAAGTATAAACTCACGGTGGGAATTTATAAAGGAATAGGTAATTTGTTTTAAAAATAAAAAGTGGTTTATTTTTAAAGGCCTGGAAGGATAATGAATTTCCTTGAAAAGCCAAGTACGTTTTCAAAGTAGATTTTTATGTATAAGTTAAAAGTTTTAAAGTTGTTTTAGAAGAAATTTTTGAGAAATTTTTGTTTAAGTTGTTTAAAATTTTAAAAGTAAATATTTATTAAATTAGTTATAGTAGTAATTATTTTGAAAGGTTAATTGGTATTATGATTTTAAAAGATAATTATTAATATTTACATTTTATAAAGTATTTTATTTTAAAGATAGTTGGGCTAAAAATTTTATTTAAAAACTTGTACAGAATTTCATAATTTTTATTTTTATTTTAAATTTGTTTTGGCTTATGTCTTACTTGAGAATTTTTAGGAATTTCATAGCTAGTATTTTAAATAAAATGTTTTGAGTAGTTTTATTTTAAGTATTTTAAAGTATACTTCTTTGGATAAAGTAATTTAAATTATTTTAAAATCTAAGTATTTAGACTTGGTGATTTTCGGTGGAAATACACAATATTTGGAAATGTATTCGTGAGAGAAAAGTGATTTGAAACTGTTTTCAAAGGGTTGAACTGTAGAAAAATATCTTGTGAAGATATTTTGAAATAAATAAATTGGGAAGATTTACTAAGGCATGATGGTTTTTTGTGAATGTTATTTGATAGTTAAATAACTGACTATCGATATTGGCTAATGCGTTGATCGTTTTGAAGAGACCAGGATCGGGATTAATTTCTCGAAAACCACTTCGATCAGGTTTGAACGTCTTCGTGAGGAAGACATGAGCTAGGAGTCGAAGATGGAGCAGTGAAGTGCAAGGGCTAATCGCTACTAATCCTCAGGGTGATTCCAAAATGGATGTAGTAGGAGTAGTGCCTTCGGTTCCGTTCGGACCCGAAACGGACTTGTGTGGAGGAATGCTATCAGACCACCGTCAAGAGGACGATGAGCATTCTAAGTCAATGTGTGTAAAAAGGGTAACGCATAGCCACGAGCCTCATCAGCCGGGAATGGCTAAAACAGGGCAGATGCAGCAAGGATAAGTGGCTAGCAACCAATTAGGGTAAGGTCATCCCTTTCTAGAGGTCCCTTTTTTCGGCTATGTGGGCAGTTGCTGATCCCAACAGCGGAATAATCTTATTCGACTATACAGTAAGGGGTAGCTCTAGTCTTTGATGCAGGGGATCAGGGTGGATCCTCGGTACAGTGATCTAGACCATGTACTATGATGGGCAGTACCCCAGTAGCCCTTCCATTTTATGGGAACCAATCTCCAATAAGCGCTTGTATGGTTTTGATTATGCCCAATTATGCTGAAATGTGAGATGCAAGCATTTCAGCTAGATTCTAATTTACTTTCAATAGACACTATTATAATATCAGACGGATTTGATAAAAATATTTTGGTTATCGTAAGGTAAAAACCCGGCATGTTTATTAGCAGCGTGGTCTTACGAGATACCTTTGATTTCAAAGGATTTTGAAAACTTTAATAATCCAATTGGGTATTTGTTCTCACTCTGGTTTTCCAGACTGACTCGGGTGGTATTTAACTATAAATCTTGGGTCAGACCGAGTATTATAGATACAGGAAAGTATGTTGTGGAGCTCAGGAGACGAGCTGGATGGCGAGACGTATCACACGTAGTTGATGAATATTCCGTTGTGTATGGGTAACTGCATAGTCAGTGTTGTGAGGACAAGTTATGATAAATGTCCAATTGTGTGCTATGAATTTTGTTATACTTTGTTGATGTAATGTATAAATAGATATAGTTCTTTTTGTTTAAAGATTAGTCATCTATCAATTATATATTGTTCTGTTGTGATTTGAGATTCTGTTATTGTTTTTATTTGTTCTTCTACCTCCTTCTTCTTTAACCCTAATGGTTCAGTTTTTCGGCGCTCGAATGTTCGGCATTTGATACAATGGATGTATTAATGTTGATTTTCGGGAGTCGAAAAATCAGGTCGTTACAAGCTTTGTTGACTTATTTCTCCCTTGGAATATATTCATGTAATTGTGCTATAGATTTTTCCCCCTGAATCTATGGTATATATTCGTGTAAATAATTAATTTTTTCTCCCCCTTGATCTATGCTTGCATCGTTTATTCCTGCAAATAGTGTTAGAGAAATATCTTTCTCCCCTTTTGTCATCGACAAAAAGGAGAGTTTATATGATGATATAAATTATATTCCACATAAGTGCCGACTTGAAAGTGAGAGCATCTATAGATGGACTTTATAGATGGGTTGCTTATGAGTCATGTACGCAATGAGGTTATTTGGGTTATGGTGGATAGAATCACTAAAAGTGAATATTTTATTCTCGTAAGGGTTAAAAGGACTGCAGCATCCCTTACGCGAATCTACATCAAGGAAGTAATATGATTGCATGGAGTTCCGGTCAGAAATGTTAATGATAAAGACCTCTTATCCAATAGTGAATTTTTGAGGATTTTACAGTTAGTTTTAGGAACAATGTTGAAATTTAGCATCGTTTAGCACCCATAGATCGACGGTCGGACAGAAAGAGTGAATGGAGTTTTGGAAGATATATAAAAATATTAAATATATGTTTGTTATCATCAAAATGGAAGATTGGTTTGATGATAATAGACATATATATGTTCATTTAAATGTATTTGTTAATGTACTATTTTATTTTTCACATATTTAAATAAATATTTGCTAAATAAAATAAATAACTTAGAATTTAAATTCAAACGGATAAATTTTTCAAACAAATATTTATAACAATTGAATAGTACAAATTTGAGCTCTCACTATATATATACAGTTTTGATTACATTATAATTGTCATTTACATCAGCACCTCACTACATATCACTAGTTCACTCAAAATTGATTTTCAACTTCATTCCAGATTGAATCCAGCATCTGAGTAATCGGAGAAATAAACACACGAACAACTTGTGACATACATAGTGTATCACTGGATATGCCACAAGGCCGTGCACATCAATATACACTTGATGATGTTACAGGGACAGGTGAGCACAAGGTCAAACCCAAATCAAAAGCCATGTTCAACTCAAGTGAAATACAAATAAAGTCACGATATTAGCACAAGGTCAAACTTGAGCTATAAGCTGGATTCAACTCAGGAGCAATTATAAAAATCAAAATGAAAAGTGGCGTGCACAAGAAAAGAATGTAGCTGGGCAGAGTTACAGTTTCAAGTCCATCAACCAAGGTCAGACTGCACAGTCAAATGCAAGCATATGAATAACAAATCAGACTGTAAATACAAAGTTTAGTAGCATGGCACAAAGGCACATAACACAGTCTCGACCAAAACATGACTTAAAGCAATGCAATATGAACCAGACAAGTACACAAGTCATGGCACACTGGAATATGTAGTGCAACAAAGTGGACATCAAATCAACCAAAACATCAACTCAATTCACAACCAAAAGTAAGTCCAGAAACTACAAGTTTACACTGACTCGAAGCAATGAAATCAGGCCAGAGGTTCAAGTGCAGTCACAACTGTACAAAACCAAGTGGAAGTCCAATATCTAAATGAAGACTGCATGATGATATCCAACAGTAAAACAAATGTATATGAACCACAAACCAAAGCTTTACAAATATCATGAACCAGACTCAAGTGGATATACAAATGGAGCATATATGTACAGCATGAACCAGATAGACCAGTGAACAGCAAGTGGTACAAGACCGATCCAGATAATATGAAGAATATGTACAGCAAGTACACATCAAACTGGAACAAGCCTCAAGTAAACATGAACATACATATATGGTAGTACAGCAAGTTTATATGGATATGCAAGCAGTGTACTCGAGGTAACCAGAGCTCAATGCAATCAAGACACAACGCAAAAGAGATGAACAACAACTATAGGCCGAGACAAAATCAAGCAGGTAATTTTAAAAATAACCAAGTCAAGATAAATGTCGAAGTCATGCAACAGCGAACAAAATAAGGTACAAGTAGAGTATGCTACAAAGAAGAACAGACGTGCCAAAGTCAAATATTATCACAGTATTAAATGACCGAAGTCAGGTGATGTCAAAAACCAAGTCGAAACAGAAAACAAAATATATTATCACCATAGCCGAAGTCATCAGAAATTCACGGAACCAAAATGCCACAAAATAAAAACCATGGTGGCCAAGGAAGTCAAGCAAGTTCAAAATCGAAGCCGTGGGAATCAAGTAACAACAATATACGAATTAAACAAGTCTAAAGAAATCACCATCATTCAAGAATAATCTAACGGCCGAGAAAAATATCAGACGAACGAAGAAATAGGAATTAGAATCCTATATAAACGATTAACATCATCGACAATAAGCTATTCGAGTTCAAGCAAAAAAGAATAATCATTCAACTTGAATCGAAGTCAAGAATAATTAATTATCAGTAAAAGAAAATCACGTACCAAATTACTACATCAATCTCGACTTAGATTGAAGCAGCCGTGAGCAAAGTGAAGAAACAGTCGATTGTTAACACAAATCAAAGTAATACCCATTGTAATCGACTTACAATAAAGCGGCACCTCAATTCCACGAAAACCCTAATTTTATCAGAGAGGAACAAACGAGTAACAAAAAGGAAGCAACCATGATCGCAAAGACATCGGGCCGAAGGAATATACAGAGGAAATAAAAGAAAAAGGAAACAAACCAATTTCTTAAGCCAACATTTAGATCGGATTCTTTAAACTTTAATTGGGCTTTAATTTTTAAATCAGGGTTTTTGGTTTTAAATTGTTTTTAAATTTGTAATTTTCTTTTAATCGTTTGTAATTCTCTAGTTGT
Source organism: Allium cepa (assembly GCA_030765085.1). NCBI lineage: Eukaryota > Viridiplantae > Streptophyta > Magnoliopsida > Asparagales > Amaryllidaceae > Allium > Allium cepa. The sequence goes on from CM060940.1 coordinate 104,738,310, forward strand.
GTGACTTATGTATATACTGCGGTGGTGTAGTTCGAGAATTCGCAACTCAGTGGCTGAGTTGTGGCAGGATTTTGAGCATAGAGTTAGGTTAGTTGATAGCAGGTATGGTAAGTTTACGTGTGTAAGCTACTAACTATTTATTTATAGTAGAAACCTTGGAGGCAGCACGTAGGCAGGGTTTTGCTGAAGCTGGGTAAATCAGTTTGTTACATTTTCTGCTTTTGTTATTCTGCTATTATTTGTGCTACTATTACTCTGCTATATCTGTGTTGCAATTATTTTATATAAACTTTCGCAATAATTTTTATAATTGATAGTATCACCCTATTCACCCTCCCTCTAGGGTGAAATCGATCATACAAGTGGTATCAGAGCTAGGAACAAAAGCCATTTTTGTTTTTTAAAATTTGATTTTTCAACGACCAATTTTTGTTTTACAAATTTGAATTTTAAAATGGCTTCTTTTAATAATACTTTTACTGAGGGTCAGTCCAAATTATTCCTCCTGTTTTTGATGGAATGGATTTTTCTTAAATTGGAAATTAAAAATGGAATTTTATTTAAAATCTGTTAATGTTAAATATTGGAATATTATTGAAAATTGGTGTGATAGAGTAGGTGATAAAAATACTTTGATTTTTTCAAAATCCATTGCCACTAACAACTATGGACCTATAAAAACAAATAGGTCACAAAAATCTCTTATTGTGTTGGTGTGGTGGCAGGCTAAGGAATAAAAACAGTGTTCTCTGGATTCTAGCTGTTCCAGACACACAATGGGCGACAAATCAGAGTTCCTTAGCCTAGTACAAAGGTGGCAGAATCACAATGGGAAATAACAAATATTATCGTAAAGGTAAAATAGGTCATGATACATCCATCTTGAACGATATATGTGATAATCTGCACCCTAGTCTGATTTACTTCAACTAGTTATGTGATAATAAAATAAATGATGATTTTGATTCCGATTTATTCTGATATGTTCTTATTTGACTTGTTCTTATTTTTGATTTTGATAGTTGGCCACTTATCTTTATATGTCGTTAATTTTTGGACTAATGATATTGCAAGATTAGATGACAAGAGATATTGTCTTTTATTGATTTTTGGTGATATATGTGAATATAGTTATAGATCTCACACGATGGTCACTATTGGTAAATTTGCACGATTAAATTCAAAATAATTTCATTGTAAAAAGATTTTAAGGTTTTTGTTGCAACTTCACGATCTGGTCTATGAGATTCAATGAATGATAATTTTGAGTGAAAGGAAAATTCAGATGCAGATAACACTGGTAATCTAGTTGATAGAAAAATTACTGGTGGAACGTGATTTATGCTCAGACATTCATTAGCTGCATCCCATTTTTCAAAGAAAGAAAAAATCTGCACACTTTTCATTTCAAATAATTTTCAAATTGCAGACATTTTTATTTTACAATACCCCTTCTAGAAAATCAATTTTTTGTTGATCTTGTTTCAGATTAGTCATTTTTTAAATTTTGATTTTATAATTATTTTTGGATTTGATCTTAAATGACTACATTGACTAATCTGACTCCCTACTGGTTATCGAAAAGATAAATAGTGATTGAAAAAGTGATAAGTGTTGATATTAATCATATATTATAACTTGAGACAGTATAATTAGTAAATTTCTTTAGAAATTTGAACAAGAATTATAAAAACTTTTTGTTGGTAAAAAATTCCATGACCATCTCTAACTCTGTCATATTTCTATTGACCATCACTCATCAAAATCCAATACACTATGTCAATATGTGGTATTTTAAAATAGGAAATTATGCGCTTTCATTTTATTTTATTTTATAGTAAATAAAATCATCTAAAGTATTCACTCTCATTTAAAAGTCCTCACGGTTATGCATGGGTGAATTACTTGGAATTTTTGATTATGTGTTTCCATGCTCATTTAAAAGTCCTCACGGTTATGCATGTATGGAACGCATATCAAAATTAACCGATTAAATAGACAAGTTGATTCAAATTCCATTTAAAAGTCCTTATGGTTATGCGTGGTTAGAAGATACTTGAATTTGTTTTTTATAAAAATAGTGATTATTATTAAACTCATTTAAAAGTCCTAACGGTTATGCATGGTTAGTAAATATTTTAATTCTTGATATAGATACACCACAAATAGACACAACTATATGGTTTTATATGATGACATCATTCCTAACATTCTAAAGTGGAATATGCGCTAAACAAAGTATTTATGATTTTTATTCGATTTTTTATTGAAATTTAATATTTATATTCGATTGAGTATTAATGTTGTATTAATGGCTATCACTTTATCTCTATTTTTCCTAACACTATTACTCTTTTGCTATTATCAAAAGGAGGGAGAAAAGTTAAGATTTTGACAAACAAAGGTCAAATATTTTATTTTGCATTTTCTATTTTCATCTAGGTTCATTTGCATATTTTTCTCATGCACATATGAAGGGGGAGCTTCGTGTAGAGAGGGAGCATTCAAATTGGGGGAGCGAATTGAATAATCAAATACATTTAATAAATTCAAAATCTTAATTATATGTTTATTATCATCAAAAGGGAAGATTGTTGAATATGCTAGTATATGATTTTTGTTTGATGATAATAAACATATATTTGTTCATTTAAATGTATTTTTAAATGTACTATTTTATTTTTCACGTATTTAAATAAATATTTGCTGAATAAAATAAATAACTCAGAATTTAAATTCAAACAGATATTTTATTCAAACAAATATTTATGACAATTTTGAATAGTATAAATTTGAGCTCTCACTATATATATACAATTTTGATTACGTTACAATTATCATTTACAACAGCACCTCACTACATATCACTCGTTCACTCAAAATTGATCTTCAACTTCATTCTAGATTGATCCAGCATCTGAGCAATCTGCAAAATAAACACTAACATAGTAAAATTGAAAAGAATATATTTTGCAGTGTAAAATAAAATGTGATTTTGAAAATATTCTTTGCCTCGGTTATTTGGGTTGTTCGTCATCATTTAATTTTGAACTCATCATACATGAACAGCTTGTGGCATACATAGTGTATCACTGAATATGCCACAAGACCGTGCACACCGATATACACTTGATAAAGTTACAGGGACAGGTGAGCACAAGGTCAAACCCAAATCAAAAGCCCGGTTCAACTCAAGTGAAATACAAATAAAGTCACGATATTAGCATATGGTCAAACCCAAGCTATAAGCTGGATTAAACTCAGGTGCAATTATAAAAATCAAAATGAAAAGTAATGTGCACAAGAAAACAGTGTAGCTGGTCAGAGTTACAGTTTCAAGTCCACCAACAAAGGTCAGACGGCACGGTCAAATGCAAGCATATGAATACCAACTCAAATTGTAAATACAAAGTTCAGTAACATGGCACAAAGGCACACAATGTAGTCTCGACCAAAACAAGCAGTGTTATATGAACCAGACAAGTACACAAGTCATGGCACAGTGGAACATGTATTGCAACAAGTGGGCATGCAATCAACCAAAACATCAACTCAATTCACAACCAAAAGTGAGTCCAGACACTACAAGTTTACACCGACTCGAAGCAATGAAATCAGGCCATAGGATCAAGTGCAGTCACAACTGTACAAAACCAAGTGCAAGTCCAATATCTAAATGAAGACTGCATGATGATATCCAACAGTGAAACAAATGTATATGAACCACAAACCAAAGCTGTTTGCGGAAAAATTGGTCACAACACTCTTCAGAAGTTTTTGAAGAGATAATAATGAAGAATATAAATTGAAAATTAGTATTATCTAAAAAAAATCCAATGAACAGGAAAGTAAATGCGCAGACAAGCAATTTAGAGTGGTTCGGCGTGTTGCATACGTCCACTATGAAGTTGTTAGCAGTTTTATTGATTCTCTTTCAATGATTACAAGTTGTTACAGCAATCAACAGCAATTTACAACTGGAAATTCGAAATTGACAGCAAGAATATGGTGTATGATGATGGAGATCTCGATCCGGCAGAGTCTGGGAGCTTGAGATTCAAAGATCCTTTTTCTGTGGGCTCTGTGGCTCTATTTATAGGCGTAGGAGGATGAGACTTTGCTCAAATCTTAGGAGATTTTTTATGGCACGTGAGTGGGCCCACGCGACCAATCTCAGAAAGTTTCGAGTCGATCTGTGATCGATACGAAATCATTTCGTATCGATCAAGATGATGTCCAATCGAGCTAAAATTTTGTGTGAACACTCCTTGGCATGTAGGCAACCTCCTGTGAAAATTTCATTGCATTTGGATCAGTGGATTGGGAGAAAAAGCCGATACGAAATGATGTTCTTCACTAGGTTGTTTGGTTCGAATCCATCTCTTCGAATCGATTGCTTCGAATCGATGATGGCACGCACTTTCGTGATGACGTGGAGCGCATACTTCGCCTTGATCCGGTCTTTACTCCGAGTTGACCGCGTCGACTCCATATATCTCGGCTTGTTTGTATCGAGGGATGACACGTCACCTAGGCTTGTTGGCTCGATGGATACGAATTGGGGGGATGAATGATCAATACGAAGCTAGACTTTTCGATGGATACGAAAACATCCCCGTTGATGGATACAAAGCCGATGCTAGGCGATCATTGTGACGTGGTCCATCTGCTGATGGTTTCGAACTAGGAGGCGGTGATCGGTTCGAAATAGACAAGTGTTAATGGATACGAACAAGAAGTCGCTTGATGGATATGAAGAGATGCTTCTATGATGGATGCGAAGAAGATACGGGCCGATTGTTACGAAGCGCATCATCTGCTGATGGGTACGAAGTCCATCGATACGAACTCGATGGGTTCGAACACGGCCAATCCTGATCGATACGAACTTATGGGAGTTGACCCACACGAAGTAGGTTATCTGCCAATGGATTCGAATAAGGAGGAGCCGATGGACTCGAATGAGATCGAGTCGAACCGAGGCGCTTCGATGGATTCGAACTTGATCGATACGAAGTGTGGCATTTCGATGGATACGAAGTCAACAATGGCGATGGATACAAAAGCTGGGTCGTTTCTTCTAGATTGAATCGATCATAACTCGAGCATACGAACTCGGATTGACTTGAAATTTGGAATACAGGATTTTATGGCTTTTCTTGTCATGTCCTATCAATTGTAGCCTAATCCGGGCTCGTACAAAATTTAGCGATATCCATAGTGAAGAAAAGTATAACCAATCTTTGAGACGAACAGTCTTTTGTATTCGATCGATCTTTTGATATCACGGTTTTGCCAAAAAGCGGGATAACATTTGCCCCACAAAGTACATCTTGTGGAAACATGGCGTGCTTTGAAAAGCTGCAATTTCTCTCTGAACAATCATTGCTCTCTTTCGTTGAAAGTTGTATTATGTATTGCTGTAACCTTGCATTGATATAACTGATTGCTGTATAATAGTGCTTATCTGTTTGTTTTTGTAATCATAACGAGATGAGTATTCGATCCCTATGAATGTTGAAAATCGAATATTAGTCCGACATATATACATATATGTTAACTTGACTCTCGTTAACGTTGCGTGTTCATGAGTCGTTGTCAGTTTAGTTTGTTATCGAATTTTGTGTCGATCCTCTCATGAACCGATTTGAAATTCGAGTTGAAACAATGCTTGATGGTTATTTTTGACTATCCTCTTGTATCGATCCTCTCCTGAATCGATGTAAAAGGTTGAAAAGTAGTTTTTCATATCGATGCGAGTCGAAACGATGGATACGAAATGACCGTTCGTATCGATGAGTCTTGATGGATATGAAATATTCGTTCGTATCGTTGAGTTTTGATGGATACGAAATATTCGTTCGTATCGATGAGTTTTGATGGATATGAAATTGCTGTTCATATCGATATGCAGTGGATGGAGTTGCGAATTTGTTGATGCGAACGAGGGCTTCGAGCCAATGGACTTCACAATCTTCAGTCGTCCTTGCTGCGTGCTTCGTATCAATGGACTTACTGTCCATTTTGAATCGATAGAAATTCTTTGTCCGATGGATTCGAACAGGGCGTTCGATTCGATTCACGATTTGACCTGTTGCAACCGGTTAAGTGGACTGGGAGGCGAATCGACCCAGTTCCTTCTAGGCTTCATATAAATAGCTAGGACTTAGCCATTTTTCACTTTTTTACTTTTCACTTTTTACTGCTGCCTTTTTGCTGTTCGCATCGATCCAGAGACTTGAGAGAGAACTGCACTGTGTTTTCGACTCGATCAAACTCATCCCTTCAAATCTTTGAGTTCCAACTTTAAATTAGGTAATTAAGCATGAATCCAAACAACGAAACTATTCCAGTTCTATTCTTCCTTCATTGATTATCCATTCAGGTAATTGATAAAGCCAGATCTGGTTTGGAGAAGAAAGAGTGAGGAGGACAAAATCGAATTGATCTGGGGACTCGTGTTCGAATTGATGAAGGCAGCAATATTTTCTTTGGATTTCGCATCGATCCCTGGGATGCTCTAATGGAGATGATGTAGTTCGTACCATTAGCTATGGCTATGGATCGTATCGATACGAAATGATCGATACAAAAAAATAGGTTGACGGTCGATTCGAAGTCCTTAACTTTAGATCGACACAAACTACATCTCCATGATCGATACGAAAAGTATCGACTCGAACGTGATCGATGTTAAGTTGAGGCCTTCCTGATCGGTACGAACCAGGCAATCAAGGGTCGATTCGAAGCCATCTCACCTTGATCGATACGAAATCGGCCCTTGACCATCGATTCGAAACGTTCCCACTTGTATCGATTCGAAGCGATATCCTGATGGATTCGAACGAGCTTCATGTGATCGATTCGAACCCTTCCTTTGATGGATACAAAAAATTTAGCAATCGATAGCATGATTCCGACGAGCTTCATCCTTGCATATATGGGTTTAACTATTAAACTACACACTTGACTATCCTTTCGAAGCTCGTGATGGAACTATAACTTAACACCGTGATAACGAACTTCAACTCAAATCGTTTACCAACATCTGGATGATATAGTTGTGACGGTCAACGATGCGGTCATTTTCGGTCTGATTTTCAGAGTTTTGTCGTTCATACATTTCAGTTTATTCTATAGAATTTGTTCAAGCAATGCACAGCACTGCACGACACATTTATGCACTTTACACTGGGGAATGCACGGGCTCTTTAGCATCTAACGATGATTTCTCTTGAGCTGGCTAGTTATGGAAACTTCAAGTTCGCAACCGCAAGAAACTCAGAGTTCAGTCCCTCCCGTGCTTGAAGTACCGGAAATTGAGATTGAAGTTATCGGTCCAGCTCCGGACGAGTTACTTGACGCATCCTTCATTAGTAACCCATCAGACTCTGTTCCGTCCAACATTTCAGAAGACATGCTAGGAAGAATATGCTTAAGGCATGGTTTGTCGATGGATGGCGTATTATTGTCGGGACCAAATGATAGACCGCACAATCCACCGGAGGGATTCACTGCATTCAATCGCCACGGTGCGCAGCTGGGACACTCCCTCCATTTAACCAGTATATAAGAGAAGTATTGTCGTTTTTGGGGATCACCCCATCTCAGCTACATCCGAACGGATATGCGTCAGTCAATAGCTTATTCATTGCATTTATAGAGTATCTCTATCGACCGCCACTCCCGATTGAGATCAGATACTTGTTTAACTTCAAGAGTCGGGCTGATAGTCCATCTTTCACATTTCTAGAGGCAGTAAGAAACTGCCAAGTGGTCACAGGGGCTTAGACTAGATTGAGATACTTCAAGATGGAGTGGTTTTATGTTAGATGCCCACCAGGGTTTGCTAGGCGATGGCTATTTGGACATGAGTATTGCTATCTTCTCGGGTAGTTGATAAAACTGATGTAGATGAAGTCGAACTCACATCTCCTTTTCTTTTTAGCCATAATCCAGCGACCCGAAGGTGAACGTTTCAAGGAGATAGTTCGAGTCTTTCAAGAAATCCCAAGCGAAGAAAGGCATATCGAGTTGCTATTGACAGATAGGAATCTTAGGATTCTTGGGCTGATTGAACGAAGACAAAGTATAATGCTCGACGGTGTCTTAAGGACTGCCTCGAAAGAATGAGTTAAACAAAGAAAACCTAAAGTTGTCATAATTGAGGAGGCTGACTCCGAAAGAACTCACACCGATGAAGAACCATTGGGCGAATCCGCGGTTGTACCCCAGGATATCGAAGAGCAAAGAAAAGGAAAGGCAGTCGTTATTAAGCTACCTAAAAAGGGAAGATGGAAATCGGTTGTCACGGCCCGACCCACCTCCAGAATTAGAATTTCGGAGATGTCTCCCCCAAGAACTGAGAATCTTTATGAAGGGCTTGCCGATCTTCCAATTCTGGAAGATGTGTCCTTGCAGCATGATGCCGGATTGGACGAACTTTCAGAAGCCTTAGTTTTAAGCGAGTCTTTGCCCACTAGTGCGGTTGACACATCTGGTTGGTCGGGGGGTTGCACCTACATTCACACTTCACGGCACTACATGATTTCTGAGTGTAATACGTTCACTGTGAGAGATTACTAACTTCGTTTTATGCTTTTGCTTCGCAGATACCATGTCTGGTAGAGGCTCGATGCTTGGCAGTCTTCGCAGCAAACGTAAGTCTTCTTCATATTATGAATCATATAGGAGAGAAGGAGATAGAGACTATGACCATGGGCACTCGAGTCATGAGTGCTCTGAAAGAGACAAAGATTATAGGCGTCGGTCTTGATCTCGCACGCCACCTCCTAAAGCCCCACACCGCCTCCGGTTCATGTTTCAAGGCCTTCAGAAACTTCACGGCACAAGCCGTCTTCCCAATCATCGAGGTCTGACACTCATCGTAGAACGGAGATCGCGCCCCCCCCCCCCCCCCCCCCCCCGTCAACAGAGCAGACATCGGCTCGGGGGAAGGAGCAGTTAGGCTTGCTCAGCTGAAGAAAGATTTTCCTGAGATTTGCTTCGATGGTTTTGTCTTGCCCTCGCATTTAAAAGGATACCGACGTCAGTTGCACCTATGACGCATGATTATCTCTCAGATATATTTTTCCAGTATCATGAATGGTCAAAGATCGCTAAGAAAGTGGCCTTTGACCGAGCGGCCACGATTGAGAAGTTGGAAAAGGAACTTGGTCAAAAGGACCGAATTATTCAGGCGCTCGGCAGTGAGGCCGAGTCTTCTCGCAAATCAGAGATTGAGGCTCTTAGAAAAGTCGATGAAGCCCAGGAGGTAATGGATAGGATGAAGCGCGAGTATTATGCTACGGTAGAGGACATGGGCCACCGAAACACCATTGTAACTGCAGAGCGGGATGCGGCCCTGAAAGAGCTAAACGAGCTCAAGGCCAAAGTTTCAGAGATTATAAAGGAGAGGGACACCGCTAACGTTTCCGCACAGGAAGCGTATGATCAGGCGGTGGAGTTTCGGAGGGAAAGAGATGAGGCCTTGGAAAAGGTCCACGAGATGGAAGTCGATGAGAAAGTTCGTCGAGCAGAGATCAAATTAGAGATGGAGAAAGAAGAGCTTCTCATTACTTATGATGCTAATGTGCTGAGGCACAGAAATTTGACGTGGCTTGACGATTATCTGACACACTTATTCAACGCATGGAATTTGTTAGTTGAAGAAGAGAAAGCAGCACAGCCGGATGAATCTTTTGATGAGTTCGAGTTGGAGAATCGGATATTGACTGATGATGAGAAGAAGGTTCTCCACGATTTCATGATCTCTCATGCTAGAGAGAGACTGGGTACCCAATACTTAGAGGTTGGTGAGGGTTCTGGCGTCGCACACCCAGTTACAAGTTCTGAGATGATTACTTCATCTGGATCCGAGCCGATGCCAGCGACTGAGCCGTAGTTGGTCCTAGGCTATGAACCTGAGCAGCCACTCTTATCTCCCGTAAGGGATCATTCTTCAGAAGCTGTTCAGTCAGCTACGAGTCAAGTAGAGGAAGGTACTCTGCACAAATCTACTGTGTGTCTGAACTGAAGTATTTGTATTGAAGCGTGTTCTAACAACTTCTTTTCTCTCTTGTCCAGTGAGCAAAGTTACACCGACAGCGCCTCCTGCGGTCCAAGAGCCACATCAAGAACAGGAGGCTATTATTACTGAAGCAATCACCACGACAACAGTCGCACCGACCGAGATGACACAAGGGGGTTCAATTACTTTCGACGAACAGATGATGAATGAACTCTTGGGCCAACACAGTGACCCTTTTGCTGACATGCCATTTGTTCTCGGTGCGTTCCCACCTGTTTCTATAGTATCGTCATAGTCCACCACTGCCTATCGTGAATCTCGTGCCACTCGTGAAGCTGAGATACTTGCTCAAATCAACGCAGAGATGGAAGCGGTAGCACACGGTGGTAATTCTGAGAGTGTTACGATGGCAGTCGGCCACACTCCTCTTAAGGTGATATCTTCTAAGGACACGCTTGCCGGAACCAACGTAGCCATTCCGCCCCCGGTGGTAGACCCGACTCCTCCGACTCCGCAGAAGAGAATATTCCTTTAAGTTCAAGTTTGGAGGAATATATCGATATCATGCCTTCATCAGAGGAAGATCTGCCAAAGGGTACGGGGTCGAAGCGAAAGACTGTTAGTGGTTCTAGTGGTTCCGCGTTGAAGAGAAAACCAAAGAAGAAAAGGTAGACGATCCTTCTCTGGTGCATTTTTGGCATTAAGGAAGTCACTTTTATTTTTCTTTCGTAGGCTATGTATAGATGCAGGCTCGGCCCCCTGCTAGTAGGAATTTTTAAAATAACTTGTACATGAATCTCCACATACAGTTAGTTGAAAAAAAAAATTAGTTTCTTTGCTTTAACTTCCATTTCTTTTATGCTTAAGTATTTGTAGTATTTGGCTTTCAGTCCAGTGTACTTGTGGTGTTTCTGCCTTCAAGTTGAGTCTGTTTTATTTGCCAAGTCTGAAAATCTTAATCACATGTCGTGATTGATGAATGAGTTGAATTTTGGAAATTGTATTGCTTCGGTTAATGATTAACACTTAAGCTTTTTATCCCCAGTTTCGGGGAACAGTATTTGTATTTTGGTGGTCAATCGCACCTATTGCAAATCTTGAGCATATGTCCACATTCCGGGGACTTAAGATGATCTGTGATCGATAATCTGGTTCACGCTCTGGGAATTCAAGAGTTATCGATGTTTGCAACACAATTTGCACTCCAGGAACTTTGACTTGGTATTTGTACTCTAATTCACACTCTGGGAATTTGGAGATAGCATGTATGTTTGGGTTCGCACTCCGGTAACTTGGAATTGATGTTTGCACTCCAATTCACGCTCTGGGAACTTGGAGTTAGCATTGATGTTTCGGTTCGCGCTCCGGGAACCTGGAATTGATGTTTATACGCCACTTCATGCTCTGGGAATTTGGAGTTAGAATTGATGTTTTGGTTCGCGCTCCGGGAGCCTTGAATTGATGTTTATACTCCAATTCACGCTCTGGGAATTTGGAGTTAGAATTGATGTTTCGGTTCGCGCTCCGGGAACCTGGAATTGATGTTTATACTCCAATTCACGCTCTGGGAATTTGGAGTTAGAATTGATGTTTCGTTTCGTGCTCCGGGAACCTAGAATTGATGTTTATACTCCAATTCACGCCCTGGGAATTTGGAGTTAGAATTGATGTTTCGGTTCGCGCTCCGGGAACCTGGAATTGATGTTTATACTCCAATTAACGCTCTGGGAATTTAGAGTTAGCTGCCAAATGGTCAGTCACATATGTTTGAGCTTTTAAGGAATTCGTTCACACTCTGGGAATGATGGATTCGTTGGGATCGTGGATGGTCGGATCACATCCACCCCGAGTTAACAAGCGAGGTCGTTAGACGGACGGGTCCATCCTCCTCAAACTTGGTTAGGATACAGCCAAAGTCTTTAGGCGGACGGGTCCACCCTCTCCGGAACTGCATTTGTATGTTTATACTCCAACTCACGCTCTGGGAGTATGGAGTTGGTGTTTATGCTCCGGTTCGCGCTCTGGGAACCAAGAGTTGATGTTTATACTCCAATTCGCACTCTGGGAAAGTGGAGTTAGGATTTATACTCCGGTTCGCACTCTGGGAACCAAGAGTTGATGTTTATACTCCAATTCGCACTCTGGGAATTTGGAGTCTGTTCACACTCTAGGAACGATGGATTTGATGTTTATACTCCAATTCGCACTCTGAGAACTTGGAGTCCGTTCACACTCTGGGAACGATGGATTTGATGTTTATACTCCAATTCGCACTCTGGGAACTTGGAGTTCGTTCACACTTTGGGAACGATGGATTTATACTCCGGTTCGCACTCTGGGAACCTAGAGTTGATGATTAGACTGCAATACGCACTTTGGGAAAGTGGAGTTGGTTGTAGGACTGCCGTGTGTCGGTCCAATTCAGCCTTTGATGTGATGGATTGCCCCCGAGCTGAGGTTTCACTTAGTGAGTGGATGGTCGTATCACAGTCACTCGCTATTTGAGTGAATTCCATCGTGCGATAGAACTTAGCTCTTCGTGCCTCGTGATTGTTGAATGTTGCATTCGATGAATCACGGTTCTAGCTTGAAGAGATAGTAATTTATTGCTGGAACGGAAAAACATGGCAAAGTCAGTGCCTTATTACAAATTCAAACTTCAAAATGCTAAAGAAATTGCAAAATATTCATAGATTAGATAGAGCCTGTCATGTGTAACAGTGACAAAGATCCTCGTTGTTCCAGGCTTCTGACAAAGTGGGTCCTCCACTGACGGCGTTTATCACCAATCTCCCGCCGAGAAGGGTAGAGTCCTCATGTCTTGGTCGATTGGGTTCATTATTTTGATTTGATGGGCCCACTTCTCCAGGCTGCGGTGCCCAAACAAACTGTTCCAGCTCCTTTCTCTAATCAATTTTTCTACGAGATCTTGTAAGTGACGACATTCATTCGTATTGTGCCCGTAGCTTTCATGGAACCTGCAAAAATTTCCCGTCTAGATTTGCCTCTCTGACGACGGTTTTGGTGCAGGTTTTTTATATTGAATTGTATTACAGGTTTGTAAATACAAGTTCTCCAGTGATGTATTCAAAGGAGTGTAATTGTCAAACATAGGATTCTTGCGCTGTGGGCCACGATTTTGATCTCGTTTTCTAGCTTGATTCACGCTCTCTCTCCGCTGAGCTTGTTTGTTTTTAAGGTTCAACTGAACTTTTCCGGAGCTCTCACCGGACTGTTTGATTGCGACATTGCTTTGGATCCCTTCCGTGCTTGGCCCTGCATCATTCTGCTTCCTAGATTGTTTCGCATCTTCCCTTCTAAGGAATTGAGCCGCTTTGGCATGGAAACGGTCCAATGATGCAGGTGGTTTTCCAGCCAACCAGTTGCCAAACTCAGAATCGGGGTCAATCCCCTTAGTCAACGCCATAAGGATGGAGTTATCGTTCGGATTGCTGATTTCCACATATGCAGTGTGGAATCTCTCTAAGTAGTGTCTGAGCGTCTCTCCAGGAGCTTGGGTGACGCTAGATAGAGTGTTGACGTCTTTCGGTCTTACGAAGTGCATGCGGAATTGCTCAACAAATTTCGTGGCCAACTGGTCGAATGGAGAGATAGATCGAGGTGGCAGTCGAGTGAACCACATGGTAGCGATCCCCCCAAGGATATGGGGTAACTACGACACTTCACTGCATCGTCAGCTCTGGCAGCGCTCATCGACTATTCATATTTCAGAATATGTTGGTTGGGGTCGGAGTTTCCCTCGTACATGGGTAGAGTCGGCATCCTGAATCGTCGTGGGGGTTCATCAGTAAGAATATCATCTGTAAAAGGAGTGTGACTTCGGGAAATTCCCCAATCATCATTGGTGAGACCCTGGCTCTCAGGATCATCTGACGTATCATGGTCGGAAGATCCGGCATTTGTACGTTTTAGGCGGCTTGCGCCGGAGTGTGATTGAATCCCACATTCTGGGGCTGGTCCGGATGCTGTCGATGGTCCAAATCTTTCCTTCTTGTCTCATAGTCCTCTGGAACGTACGGTTCAGGGGTACGCCCATGCTGACGACGATCCGGGTTTGACTTTTTTGGGGCATCGGCCCTTGGTTCATCCGCGGCGTTCGTGGCGCGGTACTCTGTGGTGTAATGAGCAATAGCACCTCCTCGGGAGGAGGGCCTGGTTTGGAAACTGGCTGATGGACCAACTCTCAGTTGTCCAACAGTCATTGCCGGTTGATATCCAGCAGCTTGTATGTGACCCCCATCTAGCCGGAGTCGTGGAGATCGATTATGATAATCAGAAGATGAAGAACTTTCGCTGGAGGAGTGAGAAGCATGGTCTCTCCTAGATCTCCTTCGCTTCTGGCGATTCAGCTAATTGGTGAGCTCGGCGTTAGCGCGTAGCTGTTCTGTTAGTTGTTGCCGACTCTGGGTCAGCTCTTGGAGCAGCAGCTGAAACTCTTGTCGGGTAACCGGACCTGATGGTTCCGAATGTCCGGTAGCATCTTGGTTAGAGGGAGGTAGTGGCGCAGGATTCCGTCTATCCTGTTCCTCTTGATTGATAGCGTTAGAGGTGGTCCTTGTGCTAACCATCTTGAAGGTTGAATTCCTTTCCTAGACTTTATGGAAATCTGAGTAGAAGGGAAGGAACTTGGATTTGTAATCTGGATCTCTCTCTTAGATTTATTCAATCCGGTATCGATGACAGATCCAACGAGCAGGAGAAAATCTGGGTTTTCTCAGTGAAAGCACCAAAGTGTTTGCACCAAAATTGGTCACAACACTCTTCGGAAGTTTTTGAAGAGATAATGATGAAGAATATAAATTGAAAATGAGTATTATCTAATAAAAAATACAATGAACAGAAAAGTAAATGCGCAGACAAGTAATTTAGAGTGGTTCGGCGTGTTCCCTACGTCCACTATGAAGTTTTTTGCAGTTTTATTGATTCTCTTTCAATGATTACAAGTTGTTATAGCAATCAACGGCAAGTTACAACTGGAAGTTCGAAATTGACAACAAGAATATGGTGTATGATGATGGAGATCTCGATCCGGCAGAGTCTGGGCGCTTGAGATTCCAAAGATCCTTTTTCGGCTCTGGGGCTCTATTTATAGGCGTAGGAGGCTGAGACTTCACTCAAATCTCGGGAGATTTTTTCTGGCACGTGAGTGGACCCACGCGACCAATCTCAGAAAGTTTCGAGTCGATCTGTGAGCGATACGAAATCATTTCGTATCAATCAAGATGATGTCCAATTGAGCTGAAATTTGGTGTGAACACTCCTTGGCATGTAGGCAACCTCCTGTGAAAATTTCGTTGCATTTGGATCTGTGGATTGGGAGAAAAAGCCGATACGAAATGATGTTCTTCACTAGGCTGTTTGGTTTGAATTCATCTCTTCGAATCGATTGCTTCGAATCGATGATGGCACGCGCTTTCGTGATGACGTGGAGCGCATACTTCGCCTCGATCCGGTCTTTACTCCGAGTTGACCGCGTCGACTCCATATATCTCGGCTTGTTCGTATCGAGGGATGACACATCACCTAGGCTTGTTGGCTCGATGGATGCGAATTGCGGGGATGAATGATCGATACGAAGCTAGACCGTTCGATGGATACGAAAACATCCCCGTTGATGGATACGAAGCCGATGCTAGGCGATCATTGTGATGTGGTCTATCTGATGATGGTTTCGAACTAGGAGGCGGTGATCGGTCCGAAATAGACAAGTGTTAATGGATACGAACAAGAAGTCGCCTGATGGATATGAAGAGATGCTTCTATGATGGATGCGAAGAAGATACAGGCCAATCGTTACGAAGCGCATCATCTGCTGATGGGTACAAAGTCCAACGATACAAACTCGATGGGTTCGAACACGGCCAATCTTGATCGATACGAACTTATAGGAGTTGACTGATACGAAGTAGGTTATCTGCCGATGGATGCGAAGTAGGGAGATGCCAATGGATTCGAATAAGGAGGAGCTGATGGACTCGAATGAGATCGAGTCAAACCGAGGCGCTTCGTTGGATTCGAACTTGATCGATACGAAGTGCGGCATTTCGATGGATACGAAGTCAACAATGGCGATGGATACGAAAGCTGGGTCGTTTCTTCTAGATTGAATCGATCGAGCATACGAACTCGGATTGACTTGAAATTTGGAATGCAGGCTTTTATGGCTTTGCTTGTCATTTCCTATCATTTGTAGCCTGATCCGGGCTCGGACAAAATTCAGCGATGTCCATAGTGAAGCAAAGTATAACCAATCTTTGAGACGAACTGTCTTTTGTTTTCGATCGATCTTTTGGTATACGGCTTTGCCAAAAAGAGGGATAACAAAAGCTTCACAAATATCATGAATCAGACTCAAGTGGGGATATACAAATGGAGTATATATGTCGAGCATGAACCAGATAGACCAATGAACAGCAAGTGGTACAAGACCGATCCAGACAACATGAAGAATACGTACAGCAAGTGCATATCAAACCGCAATAAGCCTCTAGTAAACATGAACATACATATATGGTGGTATAGCAAGTTTATATGGATATGCAAGCAGTGTACTCGAGGCAACCAAAGCTCAATGCAATCAAGATACAGTGCAAAAGAGATGAACAACAACTATAGGTCGAGACAAAATCAAGCAGGTAATTTCATAAATAACCAAGTTAAGATAAATGCCGAAGTCATGCAACAACGAACAAAATAAGGTACAAGTAGAGTATGCTATAGAGATGAACAGACGTGCTAAAGTCAAAAAATTATCACAGTACTAAATGACCTAAAGTCAGATGATGTCAAAAACCAAGTCGAAATAGAAAACAAAATATATTATCACCATAGCCGAAGTCATCAGAAATTCACGAAACCAAAAAAGCTAGCAAAATCAAAACCATGGTGGCCAAAGAAGTCAAGCAAGTTCAAAATCGAAGCTGTGGGAATCAAGTAACAATAATATACGAATTGAGTAAAATCTAAAGAAATCACCATCGTTCAAGAATAATCTAACGGCCGAGCAAAATATTAGACGAACGAAGAAATAGGAATTGGAATCCTATATAAACGATTAACATCATCGGCAATAATCAATTAAAGTTCAAGCAACAAAGAATAATCATTCAACATGAATCAAAGTCGAGAATAATCAATTATCAGTAAAAGAAAATCACGTACCAAATTACTACATCAATCTCAACTTATATTGAAGCAGCCATGAGCAAAGTGAAGAAATAGTCGATTGCCAACACAAATCAAAGTAATACCCGTTTTAATCGACTTACAATCAAGCAGCGCCTCAATTCCATGTAAACCCTAATTTTATCAGAGAGGAGTGAACGATTAACAAAAAGGAAGCAGCCATGATCGCAAAGACATCGGTCCAAAGGAATATATAGAGGAAATAAAAGAAAAAGGAATCGAGCCAATTTCGTAAGCCCACATTTGGGCCGGCTTCTTTAAACTTCTAATTGGGCTTTAATTTTTAAATTAGGGTTTTTTTTAAAATTGTTTTTAAATTTGTAATTTGCTTTTAATCGTTTGTAATTTTCAAGTCGTATGACTAGGGTAGGAAATGTGGTGGTGTAGTTCGAGAATTCGCAACTCGGTGGCTGAGTTGTAGCAGTGTTTTGAGCGTAGAGTTAGGTTAGTCAATAGCGGGTGTCACGAGTTTATGTGTGTAAGCTTCTGACTACTTAATTTCTGGTAAAAACCTTGGAGGTAGCACGTAGGCAGGGTTTTGTCAAAGCTGGGTAAATCTTTGTGTTATATTTTCTACTTTTATTATTCTGCTACTATCTGTGCTGCTATTACTCTGCTATATCTATGTTATAATTATTTTATACAAACTTCCGCAATAATTTTTATAGTTGATAGTATCACCCTGTTCACCCCCCTCTAGAGTGAAATCGATCCTACAATTGGTAATTGCATTTACCATTACCAAAGTTCACGGATAATAATTACCCAGCAACAATTAGCATGGCACTCATTGAAGCCTTATACGGGAGGCCATGCGAGTCAACTAATCATTGGTGGGAAACTGCCGACAACATTACACTTAAACTAGATTTGATCCATGAGACCTTGGATAAGATAGAGATGGTTAGGTGGCAAAAGAAGGCAGCATAGGACCATCAGAAGTCCTATGCTAACAGGCGAAGGAAAAATTTAGACTTTTCGGTTGGAGATATTATATTTGTTAAGGTTTTCCTTTTCAGGAAGGTTAATAGGTTTGAGACATCGAAGAAGTTGGCACCGATATTTGTAGGGCCTTTCCCGACTTGGGTAAGGGTAGGAAACTTACATATTGAGTACAGCTTCCACATAAGTTAGCATGAGTCTATGATGTTTGCCATATATCACATTTAAGGAAATGTCTACACGAGACTACCACTATAGTAGAGGCAGATTAGTTAGCAGAGTGGAGCGAAGCAGATAGAACTCTATGCCACTGCATGCATAGGGAAGCACAGAGTTAGAAAGCTCCGCAGCAACAAAAATTAGACTGGTCCAAGTGCAACGGGAGATAATCCAACGAAAGCATATGGAAAATCGAAGAGAAGAGGAGGGCTTCTCGTCCTGAGCTTTTCTCTAGTGAACTTTCTCTCTCCAAAATTTGGTATTGTACAGGTTTTGGTTGCATCGTGGTTGCTAAATTGGACGGCAGGAGATGGTTGCCACACTTTTTACTATTATTTTCACAACCGTTTAGAATACTATGCATATTTAGGATGCTGGCATATATTCCTATATGATACGATCTTGCATTCACACTACGATTGAGCTCCTTATAGTATGTTGCACATATAAACACATTGCTTTGTTGGTTGTGTAGATAACTTAGTTGTATAACATGGTTATACAGTGGGCATTACACTATCCATCCCTTAAGGATTTCAGGACGAAATCCCTTTTAAAGGGGGAAAATGTAACACCACTTAAAAATTAATAAGAGTTTAACTAACTAATAATAAGGCTAAAATTAAGAATTTTACAAATGCCAAAATTTGACCACAAAAGTTACACATTGTGTTTGTGTCGATTTTCTGTTCAACTCTCATATATAAAGTTTTATGATCGAAGCTTAAACGACAAAGTTATTGAAGTTTGAAATTTTCGAATTTGAAATAATTCAAACGAATTTAAATTTAAAAATTAAATAATGTCAACGTTTGAAATTTAAAATATTAATAAATATTTTAACATAAATGGAAATTTAACGTATAAAAAAGATGTTAGCGTTAGTTTTAAAAAAAGGAAATGAATAAAGTCAAAAGGAAAGAAATTAATATTCGACCGTTGAAGAAGGTCGGTCAACATGCTTAGGGAGGAGCGGTCAACCGATTGGTTTATGTTGACTAGGGTTTTCTTTGGCTAGGAATGGCTTAGATTTTATATACAAAGCCAACTTAAATCCTATGGTCCAAATGCGTTCTAACCACTATAAATAAGTGGTTATCCCCTCACTTTTATTCACAATAAAATTGGAATGCTAGTGATACTCCGTCAGTCTTCTTCTTTAATTCTTCAATTCAGAATCAATCCGATTTTAAGGCAACAGGTTTTATATATACACATGTTTTCTATTTCTATTCTTCCCAAATCTCTAAATTCTAAATCAAATCTATATACAATTGAATTGTTATATTTTCGAAAACCATAAATCTAAAGGAGGAATTAGGCGAAGTCATGAATCGAATCAAAGGAAAGCAGGGAAACCATCTATGAGTGGAAATCTTAGTTTTCACAATTTATTAATATGTGTAGTAAAAGTTTGGGTTTGTTTTATGCGTTGGGGGATTTTGCATGCGAAAACCCTAAACTCTTAAACCCTAAAATTCCCCTAGTAAAATGGCAATTCTTGGATAGTTGGAATTTCAGTTGTTTTATATTGACATGGTAAAATTTAGTTTGTTTTTTGCTATTTAAATAATTTATGCTCTATTCAACTTTCACTTCTAATTTCTATTGTTGCAATATAGGGTTAAAAAGGAAAATTTCTAGAAAATTGTGTCAAAGTATGGATTTTCCAATTCTTAGTTTGCACCGCTTATTTCCACAATTTAGATAACTATGAATCCTTTTTTCTACTTCAATTTTTACATGTAAAATTTGAATAGAATATAAAGGATTTAAATTGTAAAGTTTTGTTTACTAGAAATAGAGGCATTGATTCTATTATATCAGAATAAAATAAGTTTGGTATTTTGATTCCATTTTTGAATACACACATACAAGTCTGCCTTTTCAG
Source organism: Allium cepa (assembly GCA_030765085.1). Classification (NCBI taxonomy): domain Eukaryota; kingdom Viridiplantae; phylum Streptophyta; class Magnoliopsida; order Asparagales; family Amaryllidaceae; genus Allium; species Allium cepa. The sequence continues at coordinate 104,758,598 of CM060940.1, forward strand.
CTATGGATAGTAGTTATGTTACAAGTTATTGTATGGAAATTAGGCTTATACGAATATGGAATTTTTGATATTTTACCAACTGGTATAGGAAGCAACTATCTTAGAATAGTAATATTTCTACACAGCTTAGGAATATTTAGTTAGCATAAAATTTTCCAACATACAAATATATTAATAGCATATAAATTGTAACATATAAATCATTTCGTACAAAATAAATCGATTAATAAATAGCATTAAATCCTATTGGAACGAAGTTAAGGATAATTATGGAAATCAATCCATACTTAAAGGTGGAATAAGGAGTTTTCCTCCTATGGTCGTATTGCATAAATGCAGGCGAGCTATTATACATATAGTATTGGTAGTATGTTCGAAGAGCGTAAATATGACTAAGTTATAGGGACGTGAGGTCATTTAAAAGCATACAAAAGTCTTTCCAGCTAATCTGATTACCAATAGTGTGACTTTGGGACTAATGTGAGACATCACTTATAATAAGTACCCACAAATAGACGCGAGATTTGTCCCAATTATGTAGGGTAACTCTGCCCAGTTAATTTCACTATCAACACTTCCTAATAGTGAGACTAATGTGATACGTCACGCTTGGGTTACGGATCATAAGATGGTATCCCAATATGGGCTAGTTTCTAGGTTGAAGGTATTAAGTGGCTATTGTAGGGTCTGCGTCCTTCCCACTCAAGAAGTATTAAATGGTCGAAACTATTTTTTGGGGGCGGTGATGGGAGATCCATGCAAGGTGTCTAATTTGGGGTTGAGTTATTAAGTGGATATTATAGGGTCCACCTCTTCCAATAAAAGAATTATCAAGTGGCCTGATAGGATTTTTTTACGATGTTAGGAAGTACTAGAGAGGGGTTCGCATTAGATTTAGGTATTAAATGATAGGGATCTACCTAGGGTATGGGTATTAAATAGTCAGAGTTTGCCTAATTCCCATTAAAGAGGTATTAAGTGGCCAAGGTGCTTTCTCTCACATTGTTAGGGCATGATTGACCGTAGTTGCATTATATTCGAATTAGAGTTATGAAGTTGGACTACAAATGGTCATTGGCCCATAGTTAAAGGAACATTATGGCGTTGGCTTGGAAAAGCGTTTGGCTTACAGTAGAGGTATACTTAGTATGATAAAATGATCAAGTATATGATACGTAAGACATTTTATGTAACGACCGCCTTTCTTGAACCGAAAGATGAGCCATTAAGGTTAGAAGAAAAAGGAAAGAAAAGAAGAAACTAAATAATGAAGGAATCTCATCATGAATCAAAACAACATATAATAGATAACATAGGATATTACATAGTCATTCCATGATAATAACACATCAGATTCTTTGCATTACAACTGCAACAGGGTAGTTATAACTACCCTTCCATCCAAAACACACAACGGAATAAATATAATAAGCTACGGTGAAGCTACCTGCTCCAGCTCCTTCAAAATGCTTTCGTAAGAAATCTGGATCACTTGGCTACTCATAAAAATTTGAGTACCTAAGACTTTTAGAACAAGAAAATAAAACTTTGGGTCAGACATGGATCTGATGTGAGTAAAACTCAAACAACTTAATTCTTACTTTATAAACACTTTGAAATCAAAGGTATCTCATAAGACCATGCCGCACATAAAAAGGAATGGGTTTTTACCTTACATTTGCCAAAACACTTTATATAGAAATCCGGTGATATTATGATAATATCTAGGGTTTTCAAGTAAAATAGAACATAGCTGAAATGCTTACATCTCACATTTCAACATATTTGGGTACATGCAAAAACGTATGGAACTTATTGGCGAATGGATTCCATCCAATTACTAGGCTACTGCGGTACCACCCATTATGGTGCATCTCTAGATAAAATAACACTGAGGTCGAACCTATCGACCCCTGCTAACACAAGACTGACCTACTCTTTACTGGTTAGTACCAAATAAGATCACTTCTCGGTTGGGATCACAACCATACTGAAGCATAAATGAGTTAATAGTAGGGACTCTAGATAAGGATGACCTTACCCTTATGGGAGCGACCCACCTAGCCTTTTGCATCTTCCCTGTTTTAGTCATTCTCGGTTGATGAGGCCTGAGGCTATGTTTACCTTAATTATAGCATTGTTGCCTGGAATGCTAACATTGCCTTCCATATGTTGACACAATGTCGGCACTCTTCCATACAAGTTTTCAGGAGATGAACGAGCTGAAAGCACTATTTCCACCACGCCCGTTTGGGAATCACCCTCAGGGTTAGTAGCAAATAGCCCTTGCATTTCAAAGTCTTCATCTTGGATCTTGCCTTTACTATTTCCAATTTGAGCATTTTCGTTGGTTCGAAGTGGTTTTCGGATTATCCGATCCCGGTCTCTCCAAACCAACGTTTGATAATATTACAAGGTCAAGTTATTTATAGTGGTATATCCCACTATCGGGGTGTAAAGATTTACATTAGTATGGACATATGTTCCATATGCTTAGATTATCATGACCCGCTTATCGAAATTAGCCCCTTGTATTCATTATGTTTTCGCAGTGTCGTACATTGTGAAAAGTACAATCTGACTTAGTTTCTATAAAATGTCTCACTATTTTATTACAACTACTTTAATTCATTTGGCTACTTAATAGCATGAACAAGAGATCCTTCGATTTAAAAATTTTACTTAAACAAAGAAAGTTGGTTAAAAATAAATAACCAGTAGAGTTTTTGAAAGAAACTTAAAATAAATAACCCTTGATTAAACCGTTAGTTTAAAACTCAATTAAACCTTAATTAATCTTAATTCAATAAAAATTCAATCATTAATAATCCTAATTTTATTTATAATTAAACCTTAATTATACTTTAATTAATAACGTCTACTTAAGAAATTAACCTTAATTAAGTAGGTAATTAACCTTTTATTAAATAACAATTAACTAAATAATTAACTCTTAATTAAATAATAATTAAAATAAATGAATTGATTAAATAAAAATTAATTTCCTTTTATCTTAATTAATCATTATTCAAAGCTCAATTAAAAATAATTAACTTAGTTAATAATTTCTTAAACTCTAATTATTTAACGTAATTACTTAATTAATCAATTAAATAATTACCAAAATTAATTTAAATAAATTAAAATTTAAACTTTATACTTATTTAATAATTTTTGCAATGAATTTTCATAAAAAATTCAAAAGAAGTCACTTAACTTGAAATCGTGAAATTTTTCGAACTGCATCCATAGTGACTATCGCTATAAATGTAGTTTGCTAGAATTGATTTCTAGGTGGAATTTTCACTTTAACTCTAGCTACTTCATCTTTGAAAACACAAATGGAAAAGTTTTGAAAACTTAAAACAAAGGTAAAAACTTGAAAAAACATTTTCAAAAATCCAAAGCTAGAAAATAACTTTCGTTTTCAAATCGGATCTCAAGTCCTTTGCGACTTTTCAAGTTTCAAATTTCACAACATTTACATCATATACGCATGGTTTTGTTTTCTACACATACCACCATAATATGATATCCAATATCACATATCCATATACATATCGAAACATATCAACCAATCACCAAATCCAAGTTCAAACATAAACATATCATCATATGCCATAAATACGACATAATAATTCAACATAAAAATCACCATATTTTCTCAACATATAGTCCATAAAATTCAAGTTAATTTATTTTACAAAAAAAAGTTTCACTCATAGAAATTTTTTTCTAAATCAAAGCAAACTTTTGTCGGAACTCGAATACGCTAAAGAATGTTGCAAATTTGAAACTTTTGGACCCTTGAACACTCGAATTGGGCTTAACCAAGTGGTGTTTGGGCTAGGACTTGGGATAATGGGTTTGGCCTTGGAAGGTTTGGGCTTGGCCCTTGTGGATTATAGGTGGTGATGTGTTGTATTTGGAAGAGGAGATGTTGAATGGGTTGTAGAAGCGTTTTAGTGAACTTTAGAAGAGATTTTTGCAAAAAGAAGGGAATTTTTCTCAAATTAGAATACATGAAGAGAAGCCATGGATGCTTTGGCTCAATCTCTTAGGAAAATTTGGAGTAAAGAGGAGGTTTGTAAAAATAATAATATGAAGAAGAAGTAGTGGTATTTATAGGCTTAGGATATTAATTAAAATATATGCAAGTGCTTATATTAAAATATATGTATGCATGCGTAGCCATACCACCTCCTCTCCTTCAAAAATGCTCATACTACCCCCTCCCCATGCTTTCTACTATTCATGTCATGTTCTTGTGTGCTTGGGTTGAAAAGGTGTGTTTTTATATGTATATATACACTTTCCTTTTAAAAAAAATTCTTTTATTTTTATATATATACACAAGCACACTTAAGAAGAAACATGTACATGAATATATATGTACATGTACACATGTTTAAATGGTTTGTAATGTGTGCTTATGTACTTAACATAGTGCTATGACCTTTAACACAACTTTTAACCAATGAAAAATTGATATTTCAGAAAATAACTTCCGATCACATTTTCTCTTTCTCTATGAACTATATACTTTCATAATCAAATTTTTAAAACGATTTTATTATCATTAGTTATTATTTAAAGAAGTTTTATTTGTTAATAAAAATCATTTTATTAATTATTTAAAATATAATTAAATATTCATTTAAATAGCGTTTAAATTATGGATCGTTACATTTTACTTAATCTAAATGATATTTTCCAAATACTATTACGATAAGACTTAAGATTTTCTTTCACCCGACATTATTGTTCTGACTCCCTCATTACAACCTGCCGGTTAGGGAGAATGATCTGATGGAGAAGATGGAGGCGTTGGTGAAGACTTATGGTGGTAATTTATCAATGTTTTTTATATAGTCAGACGTTCTCAGATTTCAGGCATGTTGATGTTCATTCTAAGATATTTTATTATGGATATTTTAGGATATTATGACTCTAAGATTTGTTTTTTATAATATGGGTACTTACCTTTGTTATTATATTTTATTCCTTCCATTTTGAGATTTTGAAAGCATGGACAGATAGCTTAGTATATTGTTCACTGTATCAATTTTAACAACCAACAACTAGCTTTGGAATGAACCTAAGGTTTAATGGGCTTTTATTGGGTCGAGAATTAGGCCCATTCTGAAGAGGGTTGTTACAAGTTTCATTTTGGAAAGAATTAGGCATTGGTATATCAACTATTCCTCCCAGTTAAGTGCTTCTTGTTTAGTGACATACCAAAAAGGAGTTTTAGGACAAGACGTAGGACGGGGATTTTCGATCTAGTATTGAAAATCTGGTGCGAATGCTTTATTAACAGTTTTACTTTATTCTCAGCTCTCTCTATACTTAGCACTTTATACAGCTTAACTAGTTATTACTTTCCCAAATTAGTCAATCTACACACAAGTGCACCTTCAGACCCGGTTTACATGTTGATTACCTAATCACTTCCTTAAGAGTAGCTAACCTCGACGGAGGATATGCAACACTTAGCTTGTTATGTAGAGATATTAGATTGAATATACATGGATTCCCATTTATGTACGATTTTCTTTTGTTATATTGTATGGGTATCAAAATGACATGAACTAGTTAGAATAGTATAATGCTTGCTTAAATGTGACCACCCACATCTTCTGACGCACTGGTCCAAAGCCTAAGGTGACTTTAGGACTCATGTCCATGCCAAGAAGTACGTGTTATCAGGTTTTTCAAACATTACAGAGACTAAGAATATACAGATAAGATCTAAGACACTTTACACTTTCAAACCTCATAATGGAAGGCGACAAAATGTAAGTAAATAAAATAATCATCTTACACAATATATCTGAAATCATAGTCTTAAAACATTATGTAGCCATAATCTAGAGTACATAGGAATACAGTATATAGTTTGATAAACACTAAATACAATAAACAGTTATATCGAGAGTAAAATAAAATTTAAAAGCAACTCTGATCCCAAGCTGGAGAATGAAGCACGTGAAGAATGTCTTCTCAAGAAGCAACAAGAATACAATATATCTCCTACTGCCTTATCCTTCTATGGTGGGAAAATAAAAGAAATGGGCTAGAATAAAGTCTGGTGAATGAGTTACATCATTATTATATAGTGATCACATGCAATTGACTTCATTAACACTCTATGAGACCTAGGATATCCTACTAGTTTCCATGAATTATTCGCTTCATTTATCTAAGGGATATAGTTTTAAGCACACCTACACCAACAACTTGTCAAGGTTATACTTAGGGTCGAACAGCTAACCAAACCTCCAAACATTTAATGATCGACTAATGGCTACTGGAACTATTCCAACATAGGGTTACCTACAATATCAACCATGGGAGTACTATTTCACAATACTACTACATGTATCATATTTACTCATTGAGGGGAAACCCGTATGTTGACTTGCGTCAAAGATATCTCAAGGTCGCTGGATCGGTGTCTACCTCTCAATGGTAACATAATGCCTCTTATCGCACTGCACCGGATCCATTAACAACACAATATCACACAACGTATGTGGATATCAAGGAACTCCCCTTAGTGCTAGGCCACAAATTTCTCCAAGCATCATCATCAGTGTTGTGCATCCACTATAGAGCCTCCTATGAGTGCAATTTACGACAGAATCGGCCCAGTCGAAATACAGACCCTACTGGATAAATAACACTTAGCCAGTCCCGTAACATCCAAGCATCGCCAAAATAGGGAACTAATTTCCCTACTTATACTAACATATATATATATATATGTATATTAATTAAATTTGTAACTTATGCCTTAGGCCGAGGTTTCGGTCGTACCTAAAATTTTGTAATCGATCGACCATTGGTCACAAAAGCGATTGACCGGCTCTAATGAGCCTGTTGATCGGTCATCATTGTTTATTGTACATTTTTTATTTATCAATTATCGTTTGTTTCTTAATCATTTACGTTCCTAAACTAATTTTAGTAAACTTAATTAAAATTTGGCCTATAGTAAACCCTAATTACAGTGAACCTAAGTTTATAGATTTACAATTTATAATCACCCAAACTTCAAATACAATATATTCAATTGCAGAAATCAATTTAACATAGGTTTGAAATCAACAAGGTTATCAATTCGTATCTAATCTGAATAAAAAAGGGTATATTCAATTCGAATCAGTTCTTATCTAGTAGATTTACATTAACCAAATCTAGATTAAAAGAAATAAATCATATCAATATAGGTTATAGTCATAGTTCAGTTCCCAATCTAAATAAATATTGTTTTCAATTCAATTTAAAACACATTCTAGATCAAATAGGGTATGATAAAATTAATTAAATGTAAATCATCTTACTAATCTTAAAACCATGCACTTGAAAAAGGCATCCCCTTCGTAGTACGCTTAGAATCTCCTCTGCCTATTCTAGATCTCCTCCTGATTTTCTTTGATTTAATCTCTGCTTCAATTTCTCTAATTTAATTTTTAATTTTGGTTGAAAATATTTAATTTAAGGAGAAAAACTTTTGATAAAGTTTGGACGTACTATTAACGAATTACGGTTCTGACAATTATCCTAGGCTTCTATTTACCGGGGTAGAAACTTATCAGAACCATTGGACTTAATGTTATAAAATCAAAGCGTTCGACCGCTCAAAACTCTAACTCTACCAGTCGACCACTTAGATTAGAGCAGTCAACTATTAGGGGCTGACAAATCAAATCTCGAGTGTCGACTGGTGGATTTCTTTAAATAAAATTATTTATTTCCTATTTAATTATTTTCGACTGTGAATTTTCAAATGCTAGTTACTTTTTTATACTAGCTCCGATTTCAAAACATTATGTATGAAAATTGTCAAAAAAAAATTCGCTATAAACACAACGATGTAATTTCGTAGCTAAATTCGAATATTTATGAAATTCCAATTTTTCCCTTATTATATTTAAATTTAGTTCTTCTATTAAATTTTTGTTTAAACTTTTTAAGGTATTACATTCTCCACCCTTAAAAGGATTTCATTTGAAATCTCCAAAGAGGGAAAAAAATGCAACTCGTAAATAAAGAAATCAATACTACAACCATCTACTCATCCATCAACCACTGACACTCATTATCCTTAGTTCAATTTCTAATGCAATTTGTATATGTAGGCATGGAATGCATATGTACTAATGCAAAATTAGGCATTCTCCTGATCTAGTTAACCTCTCTTGAAATGCAAGCGCTTATGCAATTTATCCCAAATGTATGTTGTAGAATCGATTTCACCCTAGAGGGGGGTGAATAGGGTGACAGTACTGATTTTAAAAATTAATTGTGGAAGCTTTTAGAATTATTTGAACACAGATCATAGAATAATAGCAGCATAGAAAAATAGCAGAATAATAAAATGCAGAAATAGAACGACACAGAATTTACCCAGCTTCGGCAAAACTCTGCCTACGTGTTGCCCCCAAGGTTTCTACTAGAAATTAAGTAGTCATACGCTTACACACGTAAACTCGCGACATCCGCTACTGACTAACCTAACTCTGCGCTCAAAACCCTGCCACAACTCAGCCACTGAGTTGTGAATTCTCAAACTACGCCACGTAGTTTGTGCCCTAGTCACACGACTAGAAAATACAATGGTTTAAAATTTAAAAATAAATTTAAAAAACAATTTAAAAACAAAAGACAAAAAAACCCTAACTAAAAATTAAAAGGATCGGCCCGTTTGCTTTTCACTTTATTCGGCCCGTTCCCTTTTCACTTTATTCGGTCTGTTCCCCTTTATGTTGAGATAATGGCTGCTCTTCATTCTTCTCTTCAGAAACTAGGGTTTTGTTAATTCGTTGATGGCGATTACAATTGCTAGATTCAACTTGACTTCCTTGCTTTGTAGTTTATCGTCTCTTGAGATCAGCTGCTTGATTGAGTTCGTTTATGCTTTGTATCGAGTACGTGAATTTTGCGTTTGATTTCTGGTTGTTAATGGTTGAACTCGATAATCATGGAACTGCCAATGATGTTGCTTATATATAAATCGATGCCCTTGAATCTTTGTTCGTATCCATTTGATTGAATTCGTCACGTGAGTATTTTCGACCTTTTGATTTTATTTTAATGCTTTGGATATGTTCTGACTTGTTTAAATCATATATTTCCTTTACTTCACTATCACGGTTTTAGCTTGAGATCGTTCGATCCTTCCTTGATCGTTACAGCGCTACTTTCATATTTTATTTGGATTTGATTTTTGACCTTTTCCATTTACTTGGATAACACGGTTTAGAACTCTGACTTGGTTCGATTCCTTGATTGCCAAGGCGTTGATTCATTCGTCTTTGGCTTTGACTTGATTTTGATGATGTTGATTTTGTTTATGCTCGACTCTGTCCATTTGTGTTTACTGTCTCCGGTAGCACTTTCGACCTTGATTGGCTGCAGTTTTATGACATCAGCATTTAACTTAACGTTGCTTGATGTTCACTTATTTTTCGAGACAGTTTGCATTAATCTGTAAATGGTTCATCACTGTTTTCTTCAAAACTTTCACTTTCATACTGTGTATTGTCACTGCATACTGCATGTTGAATTTTTGGTGATTGGTTTGGTGAATTCACTTGATACTGTCACATGCCACTTGGTCACTGTTGCATACGTGTTGAACTCATTCCTCCTGTTGCAGTTCCATATGGTTCATTTTGATGAATTCTGTTTCTTTGTTCATTTTGTTGTTGTGTCACTTATGTATTGAGCATTGCTGAGTCTTTGATTTGTGTCACTTGATTGCCGAGTCTTTGAGCATTGTTATGTCACTTGATTCTTCTGAAGCTCGAGTTGCTTCAACACTTTGCTGTGTTTATTTACTTGGTTGTGTACTTAGGCTTGTAGTATTGAAACTGTACTGATGCAATAGTTCATCTTTGTTGTATATATGCTTGCTGCTTGGTCATTTTTGTATGTTGTCACTGTATCACCACTGTTGCAAGTTTTCTTTGATGTTGAACCACTGTCTTCACTTATAACATGTTCAGCGGTCTTGTTTCTTCATGTTGCCACTTGACCATCTTGTTGGCATTTCTTATACTAGTTGTAATTGATTTGCACAGCACTGTTCTCTGTAGCATATCTGGATGTCTTCATTTAGCCTTCTTGTGATGTTGCTCTATTTTGTGTTAGCATTGCTTTGTCTTCACTTCATTGGTGTCACTGGTGTACTTGAGTTAGTGGTTTGCTTCATTATGGCCTGGTCTGGATTTGTTTAATTTGATGAAAAGGCTTTGCCTTTGCTGGTTCACCTTGTAGTCTCTGTTGTAGTTTCCATTGTATTGATATTCATGTCTGCACTCTTTCATTTGATAGTTGCTTGACGTCGTAGCATGTACAACTGCTCTGTGTTGAATCCAGCTAATAGCTCGGGTTTGACCTTGTGCGCGTGTTGTGATTTTATTTGTATTGCATTTGAGTTGAACCCGGCCTTTCATTTGGGTTTGACCTGTGCTCACCTGTCCCTGTAACATTATCAAGTGTATATCGGTGTGCACGGCCTTGTGGCATGTACAGTGATACACTGTTCATGTCACATTGTTCGTGTATGATGGATTCAAAATTAAATGATGACGAACAACCCAAATAACTGAGGCAAATATTACTTTCAAAAATTCATATTTTATTTTATACTGCAAAAATATTTCCTTTTCAATTTTACTGCGTCAATATTTATATTTGCAGATTGCTCAGATGCTGGATTCAATCTGGAATGAAGTTGAAGATAAATACGAGTGTGAGTGATATGTAGTGAGGTCAACTGTAAATGTAAAATTGTGATGTAATTGAATTTTTATCAATGTTGTATAGTGTATAGTGAGAGCTTGAATTTGTAGTATTCAAAATTGTAATACATATTTGTTTGAATAAAATTTCTGTTTGAATTCAAATTCTGTGTTATTTATTTTTATTCGGCAAATATTTATTTAATTTAATAAAATAGTACATTACCAAATACATTTACATGAATATATATATATATATGTTTATTATCATCGAACAAAAATCATATAATCGCATATTCAACATATGCAACATTCCATGTGAATATACTTGCAATTCTACATGTGTGCGCAACCATTCAATCCATATGCAACAACCACATGCATAAACTCAATGAAATAAAACAAGCGATGGTGTAAGTATGAAACGACCCACCTATCTCTCAATAGAAAGACGCATCATTATTAAGAAAGAAAGGGATAGAGAAGAGAAAAGATAGAGAAGAAAGAGGAAACAACATCAGAATCTCAACAGCGGAACAAATAAATTATATTAATCACAAAAGTATTACATAGTATACTGTATCTATCAGAGTTACATAGCTTATACAACACACACTAGACAGTTATAAACACCTGTCTAGTTATACAACTCAATATACAATACAGACAACAACTCAGAGAACAACACAGCGGAACCACCTATTATCTACAAACGCCGAAGCCTCTTGCTCCATTGCTCCTCCAGAATTCGTCAAACCTAACCTGAATCCTTTGGCTACTCGTAAAAATTTGAGTGCCCAAGAATTTAAGAAAAACATAATAAACTCCGGGTCAGACATGAGTCTGGTGTCAGTAAACGGGTTAAAGTTGCTTAACTTTAAAACCCTTTGAAAATAAAGGTATCATGTAAGACTCTCCATACGTAAACATGGGTAAGTTTTTACCTTACGCTAACCAAAACATTTGATAGGAAATTCAGTGATATTATGATAGGGGTCTAGGGTTTTCAAGTAAAATACAGAAATAGCTGGAATGCTTACATCTCACGTTCCAACATAATTGGTCACAATCAATACGTACGGTACTTATTGGAGATTGGATTTCATACAATGGCAGGTCTACTGGGGTACCGCCCATCACGGTATAGGGCCTAGATCACCGTACCGAGGATTGCTCCTAATCCCCTACAACACAAGGCTGGAACCATTCCTTACTGAATAGTTTCGAACAAGACAACCCTACGGTTGTAGCTAGCAACCGCCCACACAGCTGAATAAAAATTGACATCTAGGCAGAGGGTAAATCTCATCTTACTTGGGCATGACCCACTTAGCCTTGCTGCACCTCCCCTGTTTTACCCATTCTTGGTTGATGAGGCTTGAGGCTACGATTACCTTTATAGAATACATCTATCTTAGAATGCTCATCGTCCACCTGACGATGTTCTGAAAGCATTCAATCCATACAAGTTCGTTACGGGTTCGAACGAAACCGAAGGCGTTATCTCGTTACACTCATTTTGGAATCACCCTCAGAGTTAACAACAATAACCCTTGCACTCTGAATCTTCATCTTCACTTGAGATTCACGACCTATCGTTAATTTGGATCGATGTGGTTTTCGGATAAATCTGAAAACCCTATCCCGGTCTCACTAAAATCCAAAACGCCATCTTTTAGGACTAAGTTGTTTTAAATTTAAAACAATTCAATTCAAATTATTATCTATATTTACACAAATAGACAATTCACATATCCATAAATAAATAATTCATATCATCACAATCCAACCAAATCATCTCATATCACATATCACATATCACACATATCTCATTAGAGATATCAAACAACCAAGGCATTCAATATCAATCAGTCATTCATAAGCAATGATCTACTAATCACACATCTATAATTAATTTAAAACGAATTAAATTAATTACTTCATCTCTAATTAATTTAAAATAAATTAAATTAATTACTTTCAACATAATAAATCTTCCTTACTTGTCCATTAATTAATTACAAACCAATTAATAATCATCATCTTAATTAATCACCCTTGATTAATTATCCTTTAATTACATAAAGTAATTAACCCTTAATTAATTACACAAAGTAATTATCTACAAACCATTAAAGTAATTAACCTTAATTACTTCATTAACTGTAATTAATTACATTAATCCTTAATTAATTATAATTAATTAATTACCTTATAATCACTTATTATTGATTAATTAATCTTAATTAATCAATCCTTAATTACTCTCATTAATTATATTAATTAATGATCCTTAATTAATTACTTCCATTAATCAACTTTAATTAATCAAAAATAGTAATTACCATCCTGTAATTACTTACCTTGATTAATTAACTCATTAATTAATTATCAATCTTTAATTAATTACACCAATTAATTAATCATTAATTACTTCTACTAAGTAATTATCCTTTAATTACTTTATATTAAGTAATTTCCCTTTAATTAATTACATCCCAGTAATTATACATTAATTACTTATCCTAAGTAATTACACTAATTAATCTCATCAAGTATTCATACTTAATTAATCAACCAATTAATTAATCACATTCATTTGATTAATTACAATTGGGTAATTCATTCCTTAATTACCCCTTTAAATTAATTAATTAATCTTCAATTACAGATTGGTTATTCTTTAATTATTAATTAATAAACCTTAATTATCAATTAATAAAACTTAATAACAAATTTATTAATCCTTAATAAAGCAGATAATCAATCCTTAATAACAATTTACTAACCCTAAATAGCAGTTAATTATTCTTAATTAACTTTAATCATAGATTAATAATTTCTTAATTATTAATTAAGAATGCCTAATTATTAATTAATAAAACTTAATTACAAATTAAGTACCTTTTTAATAACCAATTAATTAACCTTAATTACTTAATTAATTAATCTCTAATTATTAATTAATAATATCTAATTATTAAATTAATTATACTTAATTATAAGGGGATTTTAGGCTCAAGGAAGAAGTTGTAGAAAGATTTAGTTTTAGGGACAAGAAGTTTGCTTTTTAGGCTGAAAGACATTTTTAATGTAAACCACAGAATGATAGTTGTAACTATCATTTTCTATTTACACTAAAAAATATCATTCAGACTAAAAAACAAACTTGTTGCCTCTAAGACTAAATTTATTTGCAACTTCTTCCCTATGCCTATTTTCCTGTTATTATAAATTAATTAACCTTTAATCAATTAACTTATAACCCTTAATTATTAATTTTAAATAAAATAATTAAATAAAATAAAATCGTCAGGATAATTAATTATTAATTATAACCCTTAATTATAATCCTTAATTACTTATAACCCTTGATTATCAAATAAAATGGCATCTGCTAGTAGAAAAAACTTTCGAGTTCGAGATAATGGCGATCATTCTAAATCGTTATCTTCTTTTCGTTCTGAATTCAATAATCCTTCTTCATCGTATAGCCGATTTAACTATAATTCTTCTTTCAAAACTGGTAGCTCTTCTCAATCAAAATCTCGTGTTCATGAGTCTCGATCTTTTTCTATACCAAATTGGAAAAAGGGCTTTTTCTGTTACAGGTGTGGAAATAAAAATCATATGGCTAAAGATTGTTGGAATCCTGTTCGTTGCTTTGAATGTGGTGTATTTGGTCACAAAGAATATCGTGCCCCTTGATCTACAATCCGATCCTAAATTCAGATCCTATGTTTTCTTTCTCTGATTCATCTTTCTTGAAACCTCTCAATCTTAAAGAACATCATTTTTATTCTGTTCTCGAGTTCTTGAGATTAAGGGGCTTGTTCTGCGATTGCTGTATGGGTAATAATGTGGAGTGCGATTATCTTTTCAGCAAAGTCTATTGGCACTTTGATTGTTCAACGGCGGATAATATTGGTCAGTATCCAATTAATGAACATTGGATTGGGTCTCAACCTGAAGTGTTTTCGAAAAAGAATAATGTTGTACATGTCAGTGAAGGCTCACCATGGGTTGATGTCGATGAGCTTTATGCTAGTGACTCAGGGTGGGATTATCAGAATGACTGTCTTCTTTTAAATCCATATGTCTCTGAGTATTGTTTTTCTAAAGTAGATGACTTTACTGTTGATATAATTGTTTCAGATGTTTCTGTTGATTCAGAGTTTTATAATTCTGATGTTTCAGAGGTTGATAGATCTTGTTCGTTAGTTAGTGATTGCTTTATGAAAAATGGTCGTACTGTTGATATATTTCAAGTGGTAAGTAAGACTCATAAGGTCGGTAATGATCAATTTTTGTTGTCTGAAGATCGGGTAGATTCTCATATAGTCAGTGATGATTGTATGGAAGAGGTGGATAAGGTTAATGGTGATAGGCGTTGTTTCATTTGTGTTGATAGCCATGTGATTCCTACTGACAGTTTTTGCGCCGAGGCTGGAGAGGATCATGTTCAGGTTAATATGGTCGATGTGAGTTTTCGCAAATGTTTTCCTATATCTGATAGTGAGACTCATTTTTCAGATTGTGATGAGGAAGGAAATTTGGTCAATGGTTGTGACTTAGAGGTTTTTCTTTGTGTTCATTCTTGTTCTATGGGATTTTGTTCATTTGAATGAGTAGCATTTTCAGGTTTTGAAAAAGATGATGGATCCAATTTTGATGATGTTGAGTTGATTGATTCTTCGCATAAGTCATTCAAGGATAACTTTGAGTTGAATTTGTATAGCTATGTTGGTTTTAAAAAGTCAGTCAGTTTTAAATGTGCACATGAGTATGGTATGAAACAATGTGCACTCTGTTCTCAGAAGACGATGATATCCAGTGATAATGTATTGATTGCAGGCTTGCAAGCTGTTGTTTTTGATCCAGAGTCTAAAGGGGTTTTTGTTTTTTCTTTTACTGTTTCCTCTGCATCAGATTTGAGGATAAAGGATTCTATTTTATGCAGGGATGGTCTCTTCTATTTTGATTCTTCCTGTATGTTGGTGCCTCAGATAGTTATTCCGTGGGATGTTTTTAGTTTCAACTTTGGTTTTCAATTGTCTATCCGTGAAATGGAATCCTCGTTGGAGTTAAATGTTCTCTTGAATAATGTTGTTGAAGAAGCGACAGAATCTGCTTTTTATAAAAAAATGAGCGGTTCAAAAGGTAATTGTTCTGTAGATCAAGTTGGAAGTGGTTTGGAAAGCAATTTTATTGTTAGCAATGTGAGTGAAGTTATGGAGAATTCCAAATTACAACAATCAAATAGAGCGGTCTATTATTGTACTGGGGGGTTTCAAGTTTGTTATGTATTGTTTTCTTGCGGCTTATGGTAGATTTCCTCGTTCTCCCGCCCATGCTAAAGAGTTACTTCGTGAAGCCAAATTAAGGAGAAGAAATTGTAAGAGATTTTCAGCTGGTAGTATTAGAAGAAGTCCACATTTAAATCGTAAAGTTTTTTAGTCTTCTGATTAAGCTTTGTTGTGGAGGTTGCATTTGCAGTTGTGGAAAATTTTCAGTTGGCTGCTGCTTTTTGGTGACGCTCTTGACCGAAGTTTCAGATTGGTGTTGTCTCTTTAGTGTTGGTTTTTAGTTTTTTAGGAGTTTTGTTGGGTTTGTTATCTTTCCCCTGTATGGGGTTTCTTCTATTACCTGTCAGGCTTGTTGGCAGCTCCTTACTATTGTAGTTATATATACGTACATGTGTGCTCTCTTCTCCTATAGAGGACCACACATTTTTCTCAAAAAATAAAAATCAATTAATTAAATCATTAATTACTCTTAATTGATTCCTTAATTAATCCTTAATTATTATTAATTAAATTAATTAATCGTATCTAATTTCCTTAATTAATTTAATTAATATCATGATATTAAAAATCCTAATTATTTTAAGATAAAATATTATCTTAATTAATGACTTAATTATCATTAAAAACATTTTATCTTAATAATTAATTTTACTTAATTAAATCAATAATTAAGTTTTAAAATAATTATTAACTTGATAAACTAAAGTTAACAAAACTTCCTTTAAAGACTTAAAATATTATCAAGTAATAGTTTAAAACTAGTTTCAATTTAAATTTCGAACTTACTTTTATAAAACCCTTATAAATTTCATTTCCAACTTAAGTTTTAAAATACCTTTTAAATTTACTTAACAAAATTTAAATTAAACAAATTTCAAAACTTTTTGACAAATTGTTAAAGAAAACATTTATTTCATATAAAGTGAATTTTTATAAGAAGATTTAAAGTAAACTAAAGTTTAAATTTCAAAATTCAGATTTTAAAACCTTTTTAAAAAAAAACTGCTCAACCACTTGCATTGGGTCAAACCCGAAATCCACTCAGGTCTAACATGAGTTTCCTATTTAAAAATTTGGTTTAGTTTTAGATTTAATTTAAATTTTAAAACTTGGAACCAAATTCTTTTTAGAACCACTCCAAACACACTCGAGTCCATCCTCGAGTCTTCATTCGAAAACCCCGATCTCCCCATCGAGTCAACTTCCAACACAATCACCCCAATCCCACTGACACCAAAAACATCTCATGCACATGCACCAGCGCCGGAACCATCTCCGACCTCTGACGAACCCTCTGGCATGTCAACCTACGCCGCAACAACCCTCTTCGATCATCAATCCCCAATAACAAGCCTCGATCCAAAATTTAGCAGTCCAGTTGAAAACTGGAACCAATCACATGGCCTAAACCACCTCGAAGTCGCGCCTTTGACCATCAGACGACGTGTAACCCCATCCGCTCCATCTCCGATCATCCACGAATCCATCTCCAAAGTCCCATCGAACTCGATGCACCAGAGAAGATGCACTGATTCAATTTTCCCAGATCGACCAAATTAGGTTTACAACCTAAATCAACTTACCGCCGTCGCCACGACCATCAGGCAACCCACCATCCATTTTTGTCGTACTTCCTGATCCTTCCTTTACCTCCACTCATGATTCTGATCACCATAGACCTTGTGGCCATTAGAAATCACCCATAATCCAAATTCCAGATATTCCCCAAATTCTCTTTCATTTCAATGTTATAAATTCTGATTTTTGTTTTAAAAATCCTTACTTTTAAAATGGATTCAAGTTATAATCTTGAATCAATAAATTAGAGTGAACGATTTTAGCATGTATAAAAGAATTTCTACTAAATTCCATTTTTCCAGATAAGCTGCTAAATATTTTTATTAAATTCATTTTTAATATTAAATTTAGGCCTAAACAAACATTTAATGTTTGAAGACCACACTCTATATAAAATCAGAGGAAGAGCAAAATGAAATTTTGTTTAAACTTAATAATCTTGTAACAAGAACAGGGAAGAACAATGCACCTTTGAACATAATCATGTAAATACATATACTACACATAATTATACACACATGCATAGCAACAACATCACAGGAATTTCACAACAACAATTATTTAACTACTTAACTTTTTAATTAAAATGTGTACTCACCATTTGTAAATGCAGAGTGTGGAAAAACTGGGTTGAAACTTTGAAAACTTGAAACTTGAAAAGTTTGATTACTGCTATGTTGTTGAGGAGATTGCTTTACACTTTGCATTTGATAATGAAATCTTGATCTACATGCTTGCTTTGAAAATTGGTTACAGGCTTGAAAAGATTACAGGTTTGATGATTTTCTGGTTTGCATTTGAACTTGAGGAATGAATTTCAGGTTTGTATTTTGGTTTTGAACTGAGTATTGTTTTGATTTTTTTTTGAGAAAGTTTTTACAAGGTTTTGGTTTGAAAATTTTCTGGTTTTGAAAAAATGGTTTCAGGCTTTTTGAAAATGCTTTGAGTTTAATTTGTTATGAAAATAAGAGGATAAGAAAAAAAAAATGAATGAAGGAGGAAGATGTAAGTTTATATTATGGTTTATTATGATTTATTAAAATAAAAAGAGATTAAAAAGAAAATGACACTTGTCTCTTACCTTGATTAATATGTTACCACATGTTACTTAAGAAGTTTATAATTTAACACTTGTGATAACTTATTTTTATATTATTTTTGAAAGGATTTTAAAAGCTTTTAAATTAATTTTCCTAATTAATAAATACCTTTGTAAACAAATAAATGCTTTTCATGTTTTAAATAAATAAATTATTTTAAAAGAAAATAAAATAAAAACCAATCATATTTTAAATAAAATCATATATGGTATACTTCATCCATTTATAAATGTAAATATTAAACCTTTGTATTTATTTACTATTAAATGAATATTTTCTAAATTTATATAAATAAATTTTCTTTAAAGAAAATAATATAAAACAATCTTATTTTTAATAAAAACCTTATCCATATTTTATATCCAAATATCATTATTTCTATTTAAAGATATATATATATATATATATATATATATATATATATCTCTAAATTCAGTTTTAAATCCAGATTCAAATTCAAATTCAATTTAAAATCCATTTTAAAATCAATTCAAATAAATATAGATATCAATTTTAAACAAACACATTATTAATTGTAAATAATTATCTTATTTAAAATCAATTTTAAATACACATATATACACATTTAAACAACACTTATTAAATTCGAAAATAATAAGTCAATTTAAAATCTATTTATAAAATAACACAATTTAAATTTGTAGATTATTATCCCATTTAAAAATCTATTTATATCTATATTTAAAAACAACTCATTATATTTATTATTGTTTGAAATTAACAAATTTTACCAATTTTAAATAATTAATTAAGAGATTATCACATTTTAAATTCTTTGAAATTCAGGGATATCACATTCCTCCCCCTTAAAAGAATTTCGTCCTCGAAATTTAAAGCAAAAGATAATCCAAAATTTTTATTTTATTTTATTTCAACAATCCAAGCATATATATAAATCATACGCTATCAACCAATCAAACAATTTCATCCAAACAATCAATTCAACAAACAACATTAGCTATTCGGACACAGATCCAGATAAGGTTCCTAAAATTATCCCGAGTTTCACAGGTAGAGATACTGGAATACTCGCTCTTCTGAATCCGAACTAGCTGCACTACTAAGCTACTAAGCTCTTACTTATCTAGATCTACAATCTACACAAGATACCCGATCACAGACAAGATCGACTCAACTACCGAATCCTCCTGAACTGCTGATTCCACAAAGCTGTATTATACATGTACTCCCTTAGAGATACATGAAATACATTGAATCCCAGTCTTCCAGACTGGTAATTCAACCCTTATAAGCGAAACACTTATTCCTTACAAAAACTCAGAAGAATCCAATATACTTCGGAGCTAACTTCCTAGTCTTACCCAATCATATTGCTCCTTCGACCGGAGAAAATCTAAACAAAAAGAAAGTCTCTAACTTCCAATTCCAAATTCCTCCGTCTCTTAACCACAAAACTCTTCTGACGATCCTAGGCTGCCCACATCCTTCCCGATCAGCTCAACCTTCGCTGATGCCTCTTGAAACAAACTAGACCAAAAACAATCTAACAAAAAGATCCTCTCAAGATCTACCCAAATCATAAACTCAAACTCTGCTCCTATCTGGAAAAGACAAAACAGGTGCACTTGCCAATCTGGCTTCAAATCCTGGAAAACTTCCTGTAGAAAGTTTCTAATCCAAAACACTACAACTTCCAGTTGCTTCCATTCTAGAATAGCTGCCACCTTGCTTCCGCTGCACAACTCTAATCTGGAGTAGATGAGAATGTCGTTGATGAACACGAGCACAAACTAGTCCGACACATCCCAGAAATAAGGTTCAACAGATCCATAGAGAGAAAACTCAGAAGTTCCAAGCAATCATGAGCTGCTTCACCAAAAACCTCTCTAAGAGACATCCTTCTACCCAGCTGAACTACTTGTAGTTCCATGAACCAAGTCGATACGGAACTCAATCTCTAATGCAGACAAAACTTCTGACTTTCCTGAAGATATTCAGAAAATCTCTGACAACTCTATATCTCCTACATCCTCTAGAGATGCCACAAACCCGAGCAAAAGATTATCCAAGATAATCACTCAAATGATCGCAACTCGCTTTTGCGATCCTATCCAGTCCAATATTCAAAAATAATGTTCTCTCTTTACCAATCAGAACAACTTAGTGCTTGACCAATCCATCGAAGAAACGAGTCCACTTTGCTGCTTCTGAACTCCACTTCTAGGAAACTATAAAGCTAAAAGATCTTCCTGCTGGCATACAAAACACTTCCAACTGCAACACTGCCACAGATGTCAAAGGCTTCTATCCAAAGCTCCTTGATCCTCAAAATCAGATCAACCAATCCCACACAGAACCTTGAGATAGGCAGACATCTCCTCAAGAAATTTAGGCTCCTAACCAAACATAATCATCCCATTGAAACCCCAGCCTCAGCACTGATGTTGACACACTTCCTTATACTTGCTCCAAAGAAACATCTTCGAAAACATCCATAGTCACCGCGTCTCACCACACCGCTACTCCATCTTGAAGTTACCAAGATACTATCACACGCTTCTGCTCAACCGACAGATCTAAACTCTCGAAATCCCGCTCATACAAGCGCGATTAACTTGTACTTCAAAGGTAGACTCTGAACCTTAACAGGTTTCCTTCAGAGATTGGTGAAATCCTTACACCTACTACAAAGCTTACTCGAGAGGGTATTGGGTCTACAGTCTCGACAGATACACTTCCAACCTCAACACTCGGATTACTCCATTGGTAGTCGTGCTACACACACCACTACCCCATCTACCTTTAGAACTCACATTGGAAAAACCCGAACAGGTAATCCAACAAATAGGTAGAATAGATATATATATATATATATAGTTATATAAAAAAGTGCAAACACGCTCTCTCAAGAAAGACACCACTATAGAGCCTAGGTATTCGCTCAACCTACGCTCTGATACCAAGTGAAACCACCTGCCTTTCTCTCAACAGAAAGACGCATCATTATTAAGAAAGAAAAGGATAGAGAAGAGAAAAGATACAGAAGAAAGAAGAAACAACATCAGAATCTCAACAGTGGAATGAATAAATTATATTAATCACAAAAGTATTACATAGTATACAATATCTATCAGAGTTACACAGCTTATACAACACATACTAGACAGTTGTAAACACCTGTTTAGTTATACAACTCAATATACAATACAGACAACGACTCAGAGAACAACACAGCGACACCACCTATGCTCCATTACTCCTCCAGAATTCGTCAAACCTAACCTGAATTCCTTGGCTACTCGTAAAAATTTGAGTACCCAAGAGTTCAAGAAAAACAGAATAAACTCTGGGCCAGACATGGGTCTCGTGTGAGTAAACGGGTTAAAGTTGCTTAACTTTAAAAACCTTCGAAAATAAAGGTATCATGTAAGACTCCTTACACATAAACATGGGTAAGTTTTTACCTTACGCTAACCAAAACATTTGATAGGAAATACAGTAATATTATGATAGGGTCTAGGGTTTTCAAGTAAAATACAGAAATAG
Source organism: Allium cepa (assembly GCA_030765085.1). NCBI lineage: Eukaryota > Viridiplantae > Streptophyta > Magnoliopsida > Asparagales > Amaryllidaceae > Allium > Allium cepa. Next base: position 104,780,861 of record CM060940.1, read on the forward strand.
TTGGAATGCTTACATCTCACGTTCTAACATAGTTGGGCACAATCAATACGTACGACACTTATTGAAGATTGGATTCCATACAATGGCAGGGCTATTCGGTACCGCCCGTCACAGTATGGGGCCTAGATCACTGTACCGAGGATTACTCCCAACCCCCTGCAACATAAGGCCGGAACCATTCCTTACTGAACAGTTCCGAACAAGACAACCTCGCGGTTGTAGCTAGCAACCGCCCACATAGCCGAATAAAAAGAGACATCTAGACAGGGGTAAATCTCGTCCTACTTGGCCATGACCCACTTAGCCTTGCTGCACCTCCCCTGTTTTAGTCATTCCCGGTTGATGAGGCTTGAGGCTATGATTACCCTTATAGAACACATCTATCTTAAAATTCTCATCATCCACGCGACGATGTTATGAAAGCATTCAATCCATACAAGTTTGTTCCGGGTTCGAATGAAACCGAAGGTATTATCTCGTTACACCCATTTTGGAATCACCCTCAGAGTTAACGACAATAACCCTTGCATTCTGAATCTTCATCTTCACTTGAGATTCAGGACCTATCAATAATTTGGATCGATATTGTTTTCGGATATCCAAATCTGGAAACCCGATCCCGGTCTCACCAAAATCTGAAACGCCATCTTTTAGGTCCAAGTTGTTTTAAAGTTAAAACAATTCAATTCAAATTATTATCTATATTTACACAGATAGACAATTCACATATCCACAAATAGTTAATTCATATCATCACAATCCAACAAAATCATCTCATATCACATATCACGTATATCTCATCAGAGATATCAAACAACCAAGGCATTCAATATCAATCAGCCATCCATAAGCATTGATCTACTAATCACACATCTACAATTAATTTAAAATGAATTAAATTAATTACTTCATCTCTAATTAATTTAAAATAAATTAAATTAATTACTTTCATCACAATAAATCTTGCTTACTTATCCATTAATTAATTACAAACCAATTAATCAATCATCATCTTAATTAATCACCCTTGATTAATTATCCTGTAATTACATAAAGTAATTAACCCTTAATTAATTACACAAATTAATTATCTACAAGCCATTAAAGTAATTAACCTTAATTACTTCATTAACTACAATTAATTACATTAATCCTTAATTAATTATAATTAATTAATTACCTTATAATCACTTATTATTGATTAATTAATCTTAATTAACCGATCCTTAATTACTCTCATTAATTACATTAATTAATGATCCTTAATTAATTACTTCCATTAATCAACTTTAATTAATCATAAGTAGTAATTACAATCCTGTAATTACTTACCTTAATTAATTAACTCCTTAATTAATTATATTAATCCTTTAATTAGTTACACCAAGTAATTAATCCTTAATTACTTCTACTAAGTAATTATCCTTTAATTACTTTATATTAAGTAATTTCCCTTTAATTAATTATATCCCAGTAATTATACATTGGTTACTTATCCTAAGTAATTACATTAGTTAATCTCATTAAGTATTCATACTTAATAAATCATTAAGATTATCTTAATTAATCAACCAATTAATTAATCACAAATTTCATTTTATTAATTACAATTGGGTAATTCGTTCCTTAATTACCCATTTAAGTAAATTAATTAATCTTTAATTATAGATTAGTTATTCTTTAATTATTAATTAATAAACCTTAATTATTAATTAGTAAAACTTAGTAACAAATTTATTAATCCTTAATAAAGTAGTTAATATATCCTTAATAACAATTAATTAACCCTAAATAACAGTTAATTATTTCTTAATTAACTTTAATTATAGATTAATGATTTCTTATTTATTTATTTATTAAGAAAGCCTAATTATTAATTAATAAAACTTAATTACAAATTAAGTACCTTTTTAATTACCAATTAATTAACCTTAATTATTTAATTAATTAATCTCTAATTATTAATTAATAATATCTATTTTTCAAATTAATTATACTTAATTATAAATTAACTAATCTCTAATTAATTAACTTATAACCGCTAATTATTAATTTTAAATAAATTAATTAAATCAACTAATTACTCTTAATTGATTCCTTAATTAATCCTTAATCATTATTAATTAAATTAATTAATCATATCTAATTTCCATAATTAATTTAGTTAATATCAAGATACTAAAGATCCTAATTATTTTAAGATAAAATATTATCTTAATTAATGACTTATTTATCATTAAAAACATTTTATTTTAAATAATTAATTTTACTTAATTAAATCAATAATTAAGTTTTAAAATAATTATTAACCTGATAAATTAAAGTTAACAAAACTTCCTTTAAATACTTAAAATATTATCAAGTAATAGTTTAAAACTAGTTTCAATTTTAATATAGAACTTGCTTTTATAAAACCCTTATAAATTTCATTTCCAACTTAAGTTTTAAAATAACTTTTAAATTTACTTAACAAAATTTAAATTAAACAAATTTCAAAACTTTACAAATTGTTAAAGAAAACATTTATTTTACATAAAGTAAATTTATATAAGAAGATTTAAAGTAAATTAAAGTTTAAATTTCAAAATTTAGATTTTAAAACCTCTTTTTTTTAAACTGCTCAACCACTTGCATCGGGTCAAACCCGAAATCCACTCAGGTTTAACCTGAGTTTCCTATTTAAAAATTTAGTTTAGTTTTAGATTTAAATTTAAATTTTAAAACCTGGAACCAAACTCTTTCTGGAACCGCTCGAAACATACTCAAGTCCATCCTCGAGTCTTCATCCCAAAAACCCGATCTCCCCTTCAAGTCAACTTCCAACACAATCACTCTAATCCCACTGTACCAAAAACATCTCGTGCACATGCACCAGTGCCGGAATCATCCCCGACCTCTGACGAACCCTCCAGCACATCACCCTACGTCGTAGCAACCCTCTCCGATCATCAATCCCCAATAACAAGCCTTGATCCAAAATTTAGCAGTTCAGTTGAAAATTGGAACCAACTCCCATGGCCAAAACCACCTCAAAGTCGCACCTCTGACCTTCAGACGACGCGCAACCCCGTCCACTCCATCGTCGATCATCTACAAACCCATCTCCAAAGTCCCATCGAACTCGATGCACCAGAGAAGATGCACTGATTCAATTTTCCCAGATCGACCAAATTAGGTTTACAACCCAAATCAACTTGCCGCCGTTGCCACGACCATCAGGCAACCCACCATCCATTTTTGCTGTACTTCCCGATCCTTCCTCTACCTCTACTCAAGATTTTGATCACCATAGACCTTGCGGCCATCAGAAATCATCCAAAATCCAAATTCCAAATAGTCCCCAAATTCTCATTCATTTCAATGTTAAAAATTCTGATTTTTGTTTTAAAAATCCTAGATTTTAAAATAGATTCAAGTTATAATCTTGAATCAATAAATTAGAGTGAATGATTTTAGCTTGTATAAAAGAATTTCTACTACATTCCATTTTTCCAAATAAGCTACTAAATATTGTTACTTAAATTCATTTTTAATATTAAATTTAGGCCTAAACAAACATTTAATGTTTGAAGACCAAACTCTATATAAAATCAGAGAAAGAGCAAGGTGAAATTTTGTTTAAACTTAATAATCCTGTAACAAAAATAGGGAAGAACAATGCATCTATGAACACAATCACGTAAATACAGATGCTACACCTAATTGTACACACATGTAGAGCAACAACATCATAGGAATTTCACAACAACAATTATTTAACTACTTAACTTTTTAATTAAAATGTTTACTCACCATTTGTAAATGCAGAGAGTGGAAAAACTGGGTTGAAACTTTGAAAACTTGAAACTTGAAAAGCTTTGATTACTGCTACGTTTTTGAGGAGATTGCTTGACACTTTGCATTTGATAAAGAAATCTTGATCCACGGGCTTTCTTTGGAAATTGATTGCAGGCTTGAAAAGATTACAGGTTTGATGATTTTCTGGTTTGCACTTGAACTTGAGGAATGAATTTTAGGTTTGTATTTTGGTTTTGAACTAAGTACTGTTTTGATTTTCTTTTTTGAGAAAGTTTTTACAGGGTTTTGGTTTGAGGATTTTCTGGATTTGAAAAAAATAGTTTCAGGCTTTTTGAAAATGCTTTGAGTTTAGTTCGTTATGAAAATAAGAAGATAAGAAAAAAAGAATGAAGGAGGAAGATGTAAGTTTATATTATAGTTTATTATGATTTATTGAATAAAAAGAAAATGACACTTGTCTCCTATCTTGATTAATATGTTAACACATATTACTTAAGAAATTTATAACTTAAAACTTATAATAACTTATTTTTATATTATTTTTAAAAGGATTTTAAATTAATTTTCCTAATTAATAAATACCTTTGTAAATAAATAAACGCTTTTCAAATTTTAAATAAATAAAACATTTTAAAAGAAAATAAAATAAAAACCAATCATATTTTAAATAAAATCATATATGGTATACCTAGTCCATTTATAAATGTAAATATTAAACCTTTGTATTTATTTACTATTAAATGAATATTTTCTAAATTTATATAAATAGATTTCCTTTAAAGAAAATAATATAAAACAATCTTATTTTTAATAAAAACCTTATCTATATTTTATATCCAAAATATTATTATTTCTATTTAAAGATATATATATTCCTTTAAATTAAATTTTAAATCCAGATTCAAATTCAATTTAAAATCCAATTTAAAATCAATTCAAATAAGTATAGATATCAATTTTAAACAAACACATTATTAACTATAAATAATTATCCTATTTAAAATCAATTTTAAATACACATATATATACACATTTCAACAACACTTATTAAATTAGAAAATAATAAGTCTATTTAAACTCTATTAATAAAATAACACAATTTAAATTTGTAAATTATTATCCCATTTAAAAATCTATTTATATTTATATTTAAAAACAACTCATTATATTTATTATTGTTTGAAATTAACAAATCTTATCAATTTTAAATAATTAAGTAAGAGATTATCATATTTTAAATTCCTTGAAATTCCGGGATATCACAGAGTGTGTGCTAACTCGAGAATATATTTGCGTACGTATGCAAAGACCAATTGAACAAATACATCCAGTAGCATTCATCATCCAAAACATGTCCTAATAACACATTCTCAACCATTCCTAACATCCAGTTATCCCTACCTATGGGGTATACTAAGATTTAACCTAACACATAATTAGTTAATAATTACTTAACTAAAACGAAAACGTACCCAAAAAATCTAGATGGGTAGCTCGGATCTTCTCCTTAGGCTCTCATGTACTCTTTGTTGGATTGTCTCTCCATTGGACCTTAACAAGCTTGATAATGAACTTTATTTCAATGTCGATTTGTACCATGCACAAGAATACAAGTGGGTGTACGGGGAACAAATGACTCCATCTCTACTTCCACCTCCTCAAATTAACTCGACTCAACTACAACGATTGTATCACATAGAAACTTCCTCAGGTGTGACACATGGAAGACATCATGCACATCTGCTAACTTCTCAGGAAGTTCCACTCTATAATATAACTTCCCAACTCTACCAGTGACCAAAAAATGCCCTACAAATCTCAATGCAAGCTTTGTTGAACTACTAGATCTCATAACATGTCTATATGGTGAGACTTTCATAAAAAACATTCCGTCCACTACGAACTCCAACTCTATGTGCCTCCTATAAATGCAGTACTCTACTTATCCTATGTGGTTTTTACCCTTTTATGGATCAATTCTACTTTATTTGATGTCTCTCTCACCATATCTAGTCCAAGAATAATCCTATATGTAGTGTCCCACCCAAGAGATAGTGATCTAAAAGCCTTCCATGTAACACCTTAAATGGTTTCATCCCAACACTCGATCAATAGTTGTTATTATAAGTAAACTCCACTAAAGGAAATGATCCTCCAAAGAGCCTCGGTAATCTAAGATACACATATGAAGTAAATCCTTCAACATTTGGTCCATCCTCTCCATATGTCCTTCTATTTATGGGGGATATGTGGTACTCAAACTCTACTCAGCGCCAAACGCCTCTTGAAGACTCCTCCAAAACTCACTGGTGAAAAGCAGATCTCGATCGCTTATGATGCTAGAAGGAATTCCATGTAACCTATCTCCCTCACGTGTAGTGTCGCCAAAGATGCAGCAGTCCTTGTACTCCTAACTGGAATAAAATGAGCGCATTTCGTCAGTCTATCGCCTATATCCAAATATTCTCATTCCCCCTCCTACTCCTAGGTAGTCCATCAATAGAAATACTCTTCCACTTTCGTAGTGGAATATCCAATGGCTACAACAACCTCCCTCCTGGTTTCTTCTACTCTGCCTTTACCTTTGATAAGTCATATATCTGGCAACATACTCTGCCACATGCTCCATATTAAGTGAATACAATGGGAATTTCTTATGAATTTTGAAATAAAAAAAACATCTAATAATTGGAATAAAAACAAATTGCATATCCATTGAGTATCGTCATTGATTAAAAAATTTAACATAGACGCAACAAAGATTTTTGTTTAGTTCTCTTCTGAAAACGTCTCTAAAATAAATAATAGCCTCATTATGATAAAATAGAATAGGCGTATTTAATGAACATCATAATAATAAATGGAAAGAAAAAATATCATACATAATAATTTCATAAGTGGAAAGGAATGATATATTTCCAAGCTCTTATTGAACATTATTGTATATCAAATGAGGTATGAATATAATTTTACTAAATATTACGAGTTGCAGCATGTTTATCATTTTTTGGCACTATAACATGGAAAAACATATTCAACGTCCAATATTAGATCCTTCATAAGTAATAAATAAAGAAGCACAAACACGGAGACCACTTTAATAATTCGTAAAATCTTCATATCAATTTCAAATATGATAAAAATTATTATCCCAACACTAACGATGCAAGCTTTGGTCACTAAAAGGTAGAACCAATTTTATTTTATGTTTCCTTTATTTGCACTACACATATCATCTCCTTCTGCACGTTCACTTTCCACGTTCCAAACACCTTTATCAAGCTATAGTAATTGGTTCCAAAAAACTAAGAGCGCTTCAAGTTGTCTCATTATCTTACATATAGGTAGTAGTGAAATTGACATCGTGTTGCTTGTTGAAAGCATCTTTTACCAAATTCCAACTCGCCTCTCACAAATTTCTACCATGTCATAGTATATGTTGATTGCAAATTGTTGAAGAGTGATACAAATTTCCAGAAAGTTAGAGAATATTTTCTCTGATATCTACATACAGGTAATGAAAACTACTTATGTAATCATTAATTACTAGCTCCTTGATTCATCCAGACTATTCGATCTAGACTATTTTATTTAGAATGTTCTATAGAATCTTCTGTCTAGACTATTTTAAAATAAGGTCTATAAATATAGGCTCATATAGTTGTAACTTGTACTAGAAAGTAATAAAATTTCAACATTCCTAAAAATTCTAAGAATTATTTATTTATCAAATTTATATTCATCCATTTTGATTTTAATGGAATTCACAATTGGTCGAATTGATTACTTTACTATTTCAATTATTCCATTTTTCATAACTATTTCCCTTCTATTCCTACTATTATCTGTGGTATTAGAGCATCATTCCATCACCTGGTGGGCGTTGAAAGATCACTCAACTTCTAAAAAACTCCTCTTTTATTTTACTCCACTTTCAAAAAACTCTTAAGTGATGGCAAACACCATTCAACCCTTGTCTATTGCAATCTTTATTTTTGTTGGAACAAAAAAAGGCACAAACACCTAATATAAATTCGAAGAGAATAAAAATTAAAGAAACAAATTAAAACAAGTAAGAAATGAACATACAGAGCCTAGGTTTGTTCAGCAAACTCCATCCTACATCCATTTAATGATTTTATTGCTTAATTCCTAACTTGGGGCAGAAGTTCTTAGGGATCGGTGCAACTCAGACACTTACAGATTTTCAAAATTACAAGAATACATAAACAGTAGAGCTAGAGTCAAAAGATCCTGAAAAATGAGCCCTATATTTCAATTTTTAGAGGTAGGGAGCGTAAAATCTTATCTAAAATATCTCTTGGCCTTAACCCAAGATTTATACCAATTCTCCATGAAAATAAGGTACCACATCATCAGACCGCCAGAGGCCGACATGACTCCAGGGTTAGAGGTCAGTACCAATCCTTAAAATGGCCAAATTAGACATCTTGAACTCTTTGCTTTGGATCATCTCGTGGTTAGCTTTATGATTTTATAGTTGTTTGCATCAATAATAGGAAGTTTTGAAGTCCAAATGATGGAGTTGTAAAAGAACAAAATTGTTGATTTGGGAGATCACGAGGATCGAAAGAGAATTACATTAAATCAACAAACCAAATCTGGACGTGGGATCCTGATACCAAGATGCATTTATGGGAGGAAGATGCGTCGGCCTAAGGTTGAATCAGGAGTCGGTACCGATCCTTAGGGATGGGTCGGTACCGACTCCAGACTTGGGAATTTTGGATTTCAATGTTTTTATAATGGTTTGGTACTTATGTTGTGATCTTGTTTTTTTTCTTGGTTTTGGGCTTTGTGGTCATCTTTTCGGGGGTCCTGCCTTAATAACTTCGAAGCTTTGCTCATCATGTTTGTTTATATACTACCTGGACAAAAGGCAGAATAACATTTGTCCCCCAAAGCATACCTTATGAATGGAAGGTGTGCTTTGTTCAAGAACAAATGTTATGTCAATCTTTGATAGTTGAGCTCTCTGACTACTTCAATCTTAGTGAATCATCTGGTTCCTTCGGATTCTATGGTCAATTACGGATCGTTCCAAACCCATTGCAGCCAAGACTCTAGACAATGCATACGTGTTATCAATACATCATCATAATTTTAATTTCATTTGGAGTCATTACATCACATATCAAATCCATCCTATGTTCATCTGGGAATTACATCATTATCATTTTGATTTCGTTCAGAGTTATTACATATCAAAATTGTCACGTGTTCATTAGGAATTTATCCATATCGTTTTAATTTCAAGGCGTTCAAATCCTTTTATCAAAATCCAATATGTTTTCATTCTCATGTTTGATCTCTCCTGATCATTTTATATTTAGTTTAATGTGCGATCTTTATGGATCGGTAATCAACTTCGTCACCGTTCAGGCACAATAGTCAAATCCATTGCTATTCGAGGACAGTGATCGTTCGAGACTGGTAATAAAATTCATGGTTGTTCGAGACCGATAACTAAATCCTTGGTTTTTCGAGATCGATGATTAAATACTTGATCATTCGAGACCAATGATCAATTTTTGGTCACTTTAGACTGATTTATGGCCTCTCCAGACTCTTACTAAACCCAATCCACTTACTCTTCGATGAGGGGACTTAACGACGAGCAAGCCCATCAAAACACTCCCTGGTAAAGTGACCTACCCCTGGCACTCTAGTCCTAACTTTTTCATTAGGACATATGACGATTCTTGCTGAGCCGAATCTCCTCGCTCTTTAGTAAAGGGACTTAATGACAAGCAAGCTCATCCACTTGCTCTCCGATGAGGCGACTTACACTTTGCACTCTGCTTTTGTCTTTCTAGATGAAAGATAACGTAATCAAATCCATGGTCTCTCTAGACCCTTGTCTAGTCCAATCCGCTGTTCTTCGACGAGGGGACTCGATGAAGAGTAAACCCATCCACTCACGTTTCAGTGAGCGAACCTACTTGCACTTCGATCCTGCCCCTCCAAACGAAACTTTATAGTGATTAACATCGGTCATCACATTTAATGTAGATTTTGATAATCAAATTCAAATAAAAAAAACATAAAATCTAACATCCAAGTAATTTCCTCGCTAGGAATTATGTCTAGCATCCAGCCTACAGCGTGCCTACAGACCGTTCGAGATTTCATACACGAGTAGGTGTCTAGATTGTATTATTGCATGGTTTATTGAAAACGGGGGAAGAATATTATGAGAACCTGACCTGGTTCCCTGTCATCCCAATTAAGAGATGACCATCCTTGCCCTTGATCCAAGGCTATTTTCATTCGCCACAGATAACGACTACTCCCGTTCTATCACCGCGGTTCCATTTCTTATATATTGTTGTAACTGGTTTATCTGGCAATTCCTCTATCAAATCAAGCAGATGTCTGCAATCATTTGTGTAATGCCATCCAAGCTCATGGAATAGGCAATACTTTCCATATGTCCATTCACACTCTGTGGGTTCTCACCTTACCGGCTTTTCGTAGGGGAATTGCCCCTAGTATCCAAGTAGATCCATTTCAGGGTTTCGTTCAAATCCATATATGTAGAAAACTTCAGTTCCCTCCTTTGCTACTTTAAACCATCATAGTCATCATCTATTTTGTGCTTTTCCTTTACCTTTACTGGATCCTGCCCTAGGCGTCCCTTCGTCATCCAGAGCATTAACCTCTTTCTTATCAGCTTCAGTGTCCTCCTAATGTATAAATCTTTCAGCCTTACGGAAAAATTCTACGAGATCCATTGTCATATCTAGTTCCAAAAGGATTTTAAAATCAATACTATCTGCTAGTCTAGAAATTACCGCCATCAAAACCACCGATGGATCTGGTCTATCTACTAAGGCAGCTGCCACATCAAAACCTTGTCAGAAAATTCCTAAGGGACTCTCTAGCCCTCTGTTTCACAACTGATAAAGTCATCACATTCTTGGGTCATGAGATATAGACTCAAACAACCTTATAAATCTATCTACTAAGTCGTTCCACATGCTTATGGAACCGTTCTCCTGCTGCCTGAACCATAGTGCAACCAAATCTATCGAATATAGAGGGAAACCTGGTCCCATAACTTCTACAGATGCCCCCAGCACCTCCATGTGCTGGACGTATCTCGTTAAATAAACTATCGGGTCTAACTTACCATCATATGTCTCTAATGTTGGTAGTTTGAATTCCGGTGGATTCCTAGCGCATCGTATATTTGGAGTAAACGGGCTCTTATTCTCGTCTACCAAGCTTCGATTAGACAATCCACCTCTCATAGTTCGGCTTATCATCTCAGCAAATCTATCTTTGTCATCTAGAGGTAATTTCCAGTCTGCATTTTCAGCCTGCCTCCTGACTCTGCAAGGGAATCCCGATACGTACTCCTCCGGTTGTGCTATAGCATTCTGGTTCGCATTTAGTCGCTCCTGTTTAGCTCTATGGTTTGCATCATTCTTCCAAGGCCAAGACGACCTTTGCCCCTAGGCCCATGGGAATTGACACCAACCCCCAAGGATGGGTAGATACCGACCCTTGCATTTGGGCGGGGGTTTGCCCTAGGTCGTCCCACTCCAAATCCAGCCTTCTGTGCTCCGGTTTTTGGCTTTCATTCTGATTTTCTACAACCTCAGTTGTTCCTGCTTATCACATCCTCTTGATGAAGTTCTCCATCATCTCCTCCTGACAAATCATCCTCTCTTGCAATTAGTTCATCATAGTTTCCATTTCATCCCTGGTTATGTAGATTGATGGAGGGTGAGATCCGAAGGATGCCTCCTGGCTGCCCACTTATTGATTTCCAATAGTAACAGTCCTTCTAGTCGATCATTTAGCCATTTTCAATCTCCAATTTCCAAATCGGTAGGTGCAGGTATTTCTCAGTAAAAGCATCGAAAAGTTTGAACCAAAAATGGCATAAACACCTAATAGAAAGTGGAAAAGAATAAAAAGTGAAGAAACAAATTTAAAAAAAGTAAGAAACGAACACGTAAAGTTTTATAGTGGTTCGAAAAACTCCGACCTATGTCCACTTAATGATTTTATTTCATAACTCCTGACTTGGGGGCATAAGTTTTTAGGGGTCAGTACAACTCCGACTCTTAGATTTTCAAATTACAAGACTACAAAGTACAGTAGAACTAGAGCCAAAAGATCCGAAAAAATAAGCCATACCTCTCTATTTATAGAGGTAGGGTACCTAAAATCTCATCCAAAATATCTCTTTGCCGCTACTCAAGATTTAGACTAATTTTTCAGGAATCTAGGGTGCCACATCATCAGGCTGCTAGGGGTCTATACGACTCCAAGGCCAGGGGTCGGTATTGATCCCTAAAATGGCCAAACTGGATGTCTTGAACTCATTGCTTTGCCTCATCTCTTAGTTTGCTTTATGATTTCATGGTTGTTTACATCAATAATAGCCAGTTTCAAAGTCCAAATGATGGAATTATGGAAGAATAAAGTTGCTGATTTGGGAGTGCTGGGGAATAGGAAGAGAATTGCATTGAATCACCAAACCAACTCTGGAAGTGGGGTCCTAACAGCAAGATGCATCTACAGGAGAAAGATGGGATCCACCTGAGGCGGAATTAGGAGTCAGTACTGATCCCTAGGGATGGTTTGGTACCGACCCCACACTTGGGAATCTTGGGTTTCGGTATTTGTGTGGTGGTTTGGTACTTGTGTTGTGATCTTGTTTGTATTCTTAGTTTTGGGCTTCGTGGTCATTTTTTTTGCATACTGCCTTGATAACTTCAAAGTTTAACTCGTCAGGTTCGTCTATATACCGCCTGGTCAAAAGGTGGGATAACAATTTTCATGGGCGAAAATTATGATTTTTGAAGTAAAAAAATAAGACGTTTTAGCTCTCAAGATCAATGGGATATTATAGAAGAAAGATTTATTACTCCTGTAGAAACTTCAATGCTTAATCAAACTCAAAAAATGTTTGAAAGAAAATAAAAAAAACGATTCAAAAGAGTTATTTATTCTACAACAGGTGGTAGTTGACAATATTTTTCCAAGAATAATGGGAGCAACAAACGTAAAACAAGCATGGAGCATATTACAATTGGAGCATATTACAAGAGGAGTTTCAAGGAAGTGTAAACGTATGCGTAATTAAACTTCAAACTTTAAGGTGTGAATTTGAATTAATAAAATAGAATTCGAGACCGTAAAGGATTACTACACCAAGATAAAAGAAATACTTAGTCAAATGAGAGCCTATGGGAAAAATATACTCAATGAAAGAAATGTTGAGAAAATTTTAATTTCTGTTCTCCGTAAGTATGAACCAATTGTAACAACGATTGAGAAAACTACATATCCTTCTTCTTTTTCGATAAATAAATTAGTGGGCTCTCTTAAAGCCTTCGAATAAAGATTGAGTAGGCATGATGAAGACTTGGTAGAAAATGCCTTTCAATCAAAGCTTAGATTACTAAATCAGAACAAAAGACATAGAAAAAATATATTTTTTTGGAGAAAATCTAAAAATAAAGGAAATTCTAGAGATTTCACTATGGACAAAGAAGATAAATATCCTCTATATGGAATTTATATAATGGCAAATCATTTGGAGAAGTACTTCTAGTATCATGGAAAGCCATAATGTAGGCATTGGGGAAAATGACATACGGAGAAGAACTACTTTAAAAAATGTAAGCATCAAGGCAAAATTTCATTAAAGACACTAATCATGAGAAGCATCAAGATGATTGTGATCAACATCTTTTTTATGCTATTCAAGACTTTAATGATTAAAATGGTGGAAACTTGTATCTAGATAATGGTTGTAGCAATCACTTGGCAAAAGATGGAAGCATCTTCGAAGATATTAATGCTCCTATCAAAATGAAAGTACAATTGGGAAATAGCATCGTTGTTGAATTGGAAGGAAAATGTACTATCATGGTAGAAATAAAGAGAGGTATAAGATTTATAAAAGAGATTTTAACGGTTTCAAATCCTAAAGAATATCTGTTAATCTTTGGCCAAATAAAGGAGGCACATGCAAAATATATGATAACAATAAAGGTTAGAGATTTCCTAGGTAAAAATGGATAAGAAGAATAGAAGCTTTCTAATAAGATTTAATTATACTACCAACATCCCCGTGAAAGTTCAATTTGATGACTCATGGCTATGGTATGAAGATTTGGCCACTTCAATACTCAAGCTTTGAAGTTGTTATATCAAAAGAACATGATGAGAGAACTCCCAAGACTAAAATAAAATAATGAAGCACATGAAGTATGTCTTCTCGGAAAGCAACACCGATCATTGTTTTCAATCGGAAATACATAGAGAGCAAAAGGCTTATTGGAATTGATCCACATTAACGTTTACGAACTAATGAGGACACCATCACTCCACAACAACAGGTATTTCTTCATATTCATTGATGACTTTTCTAGAATGACATGGGTCTTTTTCATCAAAGAAAAATCAGAAGTTTTTAGAATATTCAAAAAGTTTAAAGCCCTAGTTGAAAATGAAAGTGGAAAACGTATAAAGAAGCTTAGAAGTGATCATGGCAAAAAGTAGAATTCCTATGAATTTGGAAAATTTTGTGATGATGAAGGCATTGAGCGACAATTTACAATCGCATACACTCCATAAAAAAATGGAATATTTGAAAGGGAAAAGTCGCATGGTTATGAAGATGGCCAGATCAATGTTAAAGGGAAGTGCTTGCCCAATAATTTTTGCGCAGAAGCAGTTTCCATTGTAGTCTATATACTAAACAGATGTCCAACTAGAGCTGTTAAACATAAGATTCCTATAGAGACATGGAGTGACGAAGGCCATCAGCCAACCATCTAAGAGTTTTTCGACTGATTTGCCACGTATGTGTTTTAAATGAAAAGAGAGACAAGTCAGAAGACAAGTGTAAAAACCCTGTATTTTGTAATTATTTTAATTGTATATTTTAATTATTTGATTTAAAAACTTTATTTTATTTATTAAAATGGATAAATTTTGTTATTTTAAATATAAATTTTGATTTTGATATGAATTAGAATTCCAAACATGACTAAATAGAATATTTTCCAAAAAGGTGAATTTTGATCAATATGGTCTACTTTGACTTTTAATTTAAAATTTTAAAAGTTTTAAAATTTGAATTTTATCTTTTATTATGAAAGTAATTAAAATTTTAAGAATATTTCTTTTCGCTTCATTGAAATCCGACTTATATTGTGAAAATTATGTCTTTTTAAATATTGTGTGTAATTTGTTGTATTTAACAAAATTGCTTATTTTAAATTGTATAAATAATATTTTATTTGGTCATGTAATGTTATAATTTATATTTATATGGATAAGATAATATGTTATGTATATATTTTGGTTTTAAACGTTTTAAAAGTGTAATTGACATTTTTCAGTGTCAGTTGTATTTTTGTTTACAATTTCTAATTTCTAGCTTCAATAAATTAAAGGAATTCTTCATTTATTTTTCTATTTTCTCAAGATCTTATTTTATTCTTATTCCCACTTTATTTTGTTCCTTGTTTATTTTATTTATTTGACTTTTTGTTTTAAAGTGAAGCAGGAATTTTTCTAGAGCCAATGGTATTTTATTTGTAATTTTCATGTCCTGTTTTCAATTTTCAAACAGTTTCTATAGTTCTTTTTCTATTTTCTCTAAATTAAATTATTTATTTCACTTTGAAAATGTTTTATAAAGTATTTTATTTCAAAAAATTTCTTTAGAGTATTTTTAAAATGAAGTAGATATTTTTCCAAAGCCAGTGATGTTTTAATTGTAAATTTTGAACCCTATTTTCAATTTTTAAGCAATTTCTTTAATTCTTTTTCTATTTTCTTTAAATTTAATTATTTATTTTCATTTTGTTTCGGTTTTTAAATGTATTTTCTGAACTATGTTTTGTTTTATTTGAATTAAAAGAGATGGTAAATTGAAGAGACAAGATTCTTCCTTTTCCTATGACTTTTCATCTGCTAGACTCTTCATTTTCCATAACCTTCTCGTTACTTGCTTTTTGGCCGTACACCCTTATTGAAGACGTGAGTTTCTCAACTCATAATTCACTTGAAAATACTCCATCTCACTTTATTTCTCACCGCGAAAGCATTTGGTAATGGCTTCTTCTTCCTTTTTCACCTTTTCTCTTCATTTTTCCTTTTGATTTTTAATGTTTTGCCTTGTTCTCATGCTTGTTTGGATCGGGCACCACCACTATTGCCTTGGCCATCACCTCCACCACCTCCTCCTTGTCACCACCACCACCTATCCCTCTGACCTTGGCCAGGCCGCACCACTCATATGACCAAAACTCTACAAAAATGCAACGTCTCCTAAAAACTATGCAAGCCAAGCCACTACATGCAACAACACCTCCATCCGTCACCTTGGCCACCACCATAGCCGCCACCACCACCTTGATATGACCACCACCCATCGCCTTAGCTACTATCCAGATCTGAAACATGAATAGCCAAGCCTTAGATCCATATAGCCAAACCAAATAGTGAACACAAACTCCTCCATTTATGCCATTAATCACTCAAACAACTTCCATACCTTCAATATCCGTGTTAAGCCGAGCATATATGACCCATACCTGACCAAATACACCCTATGGCAGTGCCTTAGCACCCTATAGGCTGAGCATAGTGATGGTGGAAGCAAGTGAAAGTGTTTGATTAATTGTTGTTCCTTAATTCTAGCTTGTTTAATGTCATATTTTGGTTTGAAATTCATGTTATATGCATTGTTTTGTTTTATATGTGCAAGACAAATAGCTTTTTCTTTACCTCACTTGAATCTAGTCATGCTTTTGTGCCTTTTGGATCTCTGTTGTTGTCTGTATTTGCTATCTCCAGCTTGTAGAGGTGAGTATTTCTCACCAGACATTCCTTTCTTATATACGTAGTAAATTGACATCCTGTGAATCTGTAGTTCATATTATTATGTTATAACTGCCTGTGATATTAGTTATATGATGTTCACCCCTGTTTATACACCTGTTATATCATATGTTACTGTTATATAATGTTATTCTTTTATTTATATCATTTTATCACACTGCAAGTTCCCTGTAGAATAGAATCACTATGGGTTGAAATGATATAGACCCGAACAGACTTTAGAATAGGGAAAAATCGTTATGGGCTAAAATAATAAGCCTGAACGATTTTTATTTTATTTATTTCATTTAACTTGGGATTACGGGTTTGAAATGATAGAACCCGGATTTTTCCTTTGTAAATTACGGATTTAAATGATATATTATCCGTAACATTCGACTTAGGTTAGAAAAATTATATATAGACCGTGGTTAAAATAATTTTTCTAAAAGTTTTAAAATATTATGATATTTTGATTTAAATTTAAATAAAAAAATTGATTTTTATAAAATATTAGTGATTTTATACAAGTTAAATAAGTGAAATAAATAAATGGTAAAGTAGAATTGGAGATATAAGTAAAATTTTGAATTTAAGATTTTGTTTTTAAATAAAGTTTAAGTTAAGGAAGAAAATAAGATAATTTGATTGTAATTTTAATTTAAAATTATTTTTATAAAGTGTTATTGATTTTCTATAAATTAAAAATAGTTAAATAAATAAATGTTTAAAAGTTGAAATTTGAAGTATAACTTAACTTGGAAATGTGAAAGTGTTTTAAAAGTAAAAAGTTAAGTTAAGAAAATAAAATGGAATTTAAATAAAATTATGAAATGGTAAACTTAATTAAAATGTTAAGTAAATGAATGTTATAAAATTTTACATTTATTTTATAGGTGAATTATTAAAGATTTTATAGTTATTTGTGAAAATTTCACTTTGTAAAATCATAAATTAAGGGATATTTAGATGATTGTTTTTAAAGTGAGAAAATATGATTTTTATAAGTAAAAATGGATTTAAATAAATTTTAATTATTTATGAAATTATAGTGAAAGTTTGGAATTTAAATTGACAGCATTCCTGAAATGCTATCATTTCTAAAGTTAAAGATATTACAGCATTATGTCAATGTTGAAATTGATATAAATGAACTAAATGGCAAAAATGAACTAAGGGCTATTACAACACTTTGTAGGTGTTGTAGTTGCTGAATTTAACTAAAATATTATTTTAAATCTAAAACCTATTATAGCATTTTAAATGTTGTCTTTTGGTAATTGAATTGTTTTAAACATAACTTTCCATAGCAATTTTCTAAATGCTGAAAGTTAAATTTTCACTGTTTTAATAAATTTAAGTGAATAAATTAACTTTGAAAGATTTAAATTTTGGAAATTTAAAAATTTATTTATTAAGTAAAATAACTTCATTTTTATGATTAAAATGAAGTAAATTGCTTTGAAATATAAACTATTTTGAAATGTGTGTTGAAATGGTATTTTAAATAAAATGAATGTGGTTTGGGAAATATGATATTTTGAAATGGATTTTGAATGATATTGAATTTTGAAATGATATTTGATTTCAAAATATAAAATACCATTTTTGAATTTTAACTACGGGATGTATTAATTTATAGTTTAACCGACCCTTAAAGGATGGGCGATCACAATCATCCTTTAAGTTATTGTGCGTTTCTACTGCAGTTCACTTGAGTTGGTTTACATTATATAAGTATATATGTCCTGACTCGAGTGTTTTGTGTTTTACTTTACGCTCGGGTGAGCCTGAGTATTTACAGCTTAGCTTTGGATTTCTTTTTTGGAGATAGGAATCGCTGGAGATTCTGTTTGTCTAGTTACCTATTCCCTTCAGTTTCAGTTGTTCTATTTCAGCTCTAGTATTTATAAACTTCTATGTATTGGAGATTTCTATTGTATATGTTTTCAGACTGATATTACGTATTATGTTTTGAGAGTTTGTTATAGTATCTTCATGAACTACTATGGTATTTAATTTCTGCTGCGAGTTATTCTGATATTCCTGTGTCTGTGATTCTGTGATTATATTTCATTTGCTCCAAATTTATTTACAATGCAGTATTTTGAGCAATTCAAGTCCGGTATGTGTGGATGTGAATGGCTGAAAATAACGGGTTGTTACAATTGGTATCAGAGCTTTGGTTTTAGGCAAACTATAGCCTGCAAAGAAAAAACTCATTAGAGATAGGGTAGAAATACCCTAGAATGAATGAAATCAATCTCAGAATCCTTTCTTTGTGAGAGAACGTATTTTTGAAGTATAAAAAAATTTCCAAATGATTTTAAAGGATTTTCAAAGATTATTTTGGTATAAAAATTTTCTTATTTTGAAACCAAGATTTTCAAAACTTCATCCCTTCGGTATCCACCTTGTTATAGAAATCTCTTGGTTAGGATTCTTATCGATTAGGATTCCTTGAACTTTGGAACGCTCCCACTTGTTCTGAAATCCTGTCTTGTCTTACCTATTTTATCCTTTTGATTTTGGGGGAATCCACAACTCCACTTTGGAATGACCTCTATAAAGATCGGTGATTCCACAAATCTTTGAATGATTTGTGAAGGGGTGAAATTCCTTTATAATTGGCATTGATTCACCGGAGATTCCTGTATCCTCGGTTTTTGATGCTATCTACCTTCTGCTATATCTGGATTTTATCTCTGGCGATCGAATGTTGATTTGCCTTATATTTTCGAATTAATTATATTCATGAAGTCACGGTTGACCGGTTAAGGTCGCCCGCGATTTATAATGGTTTATCCATCTTCCATTTGGTAACTAAATTATATGATCTTAGTTCGAGCTTATCTTCGAACCAGGATTCTATTTGATTAGAGTTCCTCTAAATCTAAATCTCCGTTTGTTTTGAAATCTAATCTTGAATCATCCCTTGTGTTTGTTTTAAAATCCATCCTTGAATCATCCCTTGGAAATTTGTATTTGGTTGTATTTTGGAATTGTGCATATATCGAAATTATTATTTTAATAAGGACGGCCTTATTTTATATAAAAGTGAAATGTTTTCAATAAGGATTTTTATATCTTTTGAAACGTAAATTTGAAATTTCGAAAGGAATTGAAATTTTGAAAAAATTCTTATGACTTATATAAAATGATTTATAATTGAAGTGTTTTGAATTTGAATTCCGAGGAATCGAACTTTGGTGTTTTGAAATCGATTTTAAGATTTTGGAAAATATATAATAATAATATGATTTAAAGATATTTTCTGAATAGAAATGTTTCAAATATATTCGAATGAATTTCAATGATTTCGAAGAGATTTCAAAGAAGTTTTAGGAAAATGAAAGTCCAAAACCCACTTATGTCGCTGGAAAATGATTTCGGCGATGAGTGCATGCATCATCGACATTGATTTTCAAGTTTTTGAGTGGGGAAGAGGCCACTCTAGTAGCTTTGCTATGCGAGTGATTTTGTGAAACCGATTCTGGTTTCAGATTTTGAAGTATGATTTGATTTTTGAAACATACATACATACATACATATATATATATATATATATATATATATATATATATATATATATATATATATTTGAAATGATTTAAAGTAAGTCGGTGTCCAGTTCTCGAGTTTCAGATTTGTTTTGGTATAACCCTATCTTTTGGAATTGATTTACTGATTTGTTAGTGATTTCCAACTCTTGGATTGAAAATATGATTTCTTCGACTATTTTGAAGGTTCGAGCACTTCCAAATCAAGGTTAACTTTTCAAAGCTAAGTAATTTTGAATGGTATAGGGTATTTGATAAAAAAATGTGAATTTGAAATGATAATTGATTTTGATAAATGAATATTTGAAGTTTATATTTGTATGAAAGGATATTTGGTTTACTTGTAATTTGAGTTTATTTAAAAATGATGGATTTATGAAATGAATATTTCAAAAACTAAGAAATAATGAAGCAAAGTTTGAGATATATGGAATTTTAAATTTTACTTTTGGAATATGGTATTTAAGCTTTGAAATATGTTAAAGATTGAATAGTTTATTTTGTGGATCAAATCTTTATTTGAAATTTGATAATATTTGAAATGGTTTTGTTGGAAAACTAAATTGAATTGAAACTGATGGTTTGAATTGAATTAAAATTGGAAATTTTAGATTTGGGTATAATTGAATAAATTTGTGAAATGTAAAGAATTAAAGAAATGTTTTATGATTTCAAATGCATGATTTCGAAAGTTTATGATTTTCAAAGTGTAATGATTTCAAGTGTTTTAGTTTCGAAAGATTTATAACTTTGAAAGTATTATGATTTTTGAAAGTGAATATATGTTTGAAATAGAAATGAATTTGTTTGACATAAATTTTGTTGATTTGGAAATTTGGATTATTTTCTACATCTATTGTTTTAAGAAACCTTGAAACTGAATATATGTAAGTAGGAAGAAATGATTTGGCGAATCATATATGATTTTGAAAATTGAATTGTTATTGAAATGAATTAAAATTGAGAACCTTGATTTACTAAATACATATTTGGGAGTAATCGAACTTATATAAAATGGATTTGTATAAGTATGAAGTTGATTTGAAAATGTTGAATTGAAAAGGCACTCAATTTGTAGATTGAAATCTTATATAAATCGAAGTCTATATAAGTGTGATATTATATACTATTGATTTTGGGAAGTATTTGATTGGAAAATGAAATCTTATATATAATGGACTTTATATAAGTATGATATTTGAGAGTGATTTTGAAAGGCACTATATGATACATATTTTCGAAATAAAGATACGGAAAGTACCTTCTGCTTGATATCCTCTTTGTGGCCACACCGTGGATTCATTTTATCGATATTATTCTCTCTGATTTGGATTTTCCGGATATGATACTCGAGCGTCCATCGAATTCCATGGTGATCTCCATGGTCTTATGAGCGCGACTACATAGCGCAACTGCCTGGCTGAGATGGCCTAGGGGTACGGATTGTTTCCTGGGTGATCCAAGCGTAACTATTGTGCATCATGCAATCTATGTAGGTCGCACTAGTAACGAATCTGCCTGGCTGAGACGACCTAGTGGTACGGATTGTTTCCTGGGGGATCCAGGCGTAACCATTGTGTATCTTGCATTCTACTAGTCATCATGGCGTAACTCGCAAGGCTAGCGGATACAGATTGTTTCCTGGGGGATCCAGGCGTAACCATTGTGTATCGGCGGTTCATGGTTAGATAAATGTTTTAGTTTGGTTGATTTGTTTGGATTGTACTTTCCATATCTGTTTTTAAAAGGTTTTTTCAATTATTTTCACTGGGTGTTGAAACAAGTCTACTAAGTACCTGGAGAATTCTAGCTTTTCACCTGATCAATGCAAAGCCAGAGTCTACGGGAATGAAAGTAAACTTGTTAAGACATCGAGTTATAAAAGTATTTGATAGAGTATATTATATAAAGGATATTTTGATCATTTATTTTACTTTTCTAAATAATTTAAAATGTTTTAAATATTGTTTACTTCGAACTATCAAATTTGAATCAAATGACTATTTATCATATTATAAAATGTTTAAAATGTTGTAAATATAAAATTTTAAATTGAAATGTATATGGTTTTAAAATAATGGTCCATACTGTGTTCCAACCCATTTTTCCTTCTAGCTGTTCCTACCTTCTTCTTCTTTGAGGGTTCTTTCCGCGATTGTGGAAATAGTTGGTTCTTTGGCTTATCGTCTAGATTTGCCGAGAAGCTGTCTGGAGTGCATGATGTATTCCATGTCTCACATCTTTTATGGTATCTTCATGCCCCATCTTTTTTTGTTCAGCCTTCTTCTCTTGATAGTTTGGATATTTAGCCTAATCTGACTGTCGAGAGGAAGCCACTTCGTATTGTCGATAGAGGTACGTAGCAGCCAAGAAGGAAATTTGTTATTCTGATCGAAGTAATGTAAAGTACCGATGATTGGGATTGTACCTGGGAGACGGAGGAGAGCATTCGTGCTTCGAATCCGAAATTGTTTTTCCAGGTACTATTTGTTGTCTATCTTGCTTTCTCTTTTTTTCCTTGTTCGTTCTTTTTGAGGAGGAAAAGATTTGAGTGTGGGAGAGTGTAACAACCCTGTATTTTATAATTATTTTAATTGTATATTTCAATTATTTCAAATTTAATTTTCTAATTCACAAACTTTATTTTATTTATTAAAATGGATAAATTTTGTTATTTTAAATATAAATTTTGATTTTGATATGAATTAGAATTCCAAACATCACTAAATAGAATATTTTCCAAAAAGGTGAATTTTGGTCAATATGGTCAACTTTGACTTTTAATTTAAATTTTTAAAAGTTTGAAATTTTGAATTTTATATTTTATTATGAAATTAATTAAAATTATAAGAATATTGCTTTTCGTTTCATTGAAATCCGACTTATGTTGTGAAAGTTATGCCTTTTTAAATATTGTGTGTAATTTGTTGTATTGAACAAAATTGCTTATTTTAAATTGTATAAATAATATTTTACTTGGTCATGTAATGTTCTAATTTTTATTTATATGGGTAAGATAATATGTTATGTATATATTTTTGTTTTAAACATTTTAAAAGTGTAAATGACATTTTCCAATGTCAGTTGTATTTTTGTTTATAGTTTCTAATTTCCAGCTTTAATTAATTAAAGGAATTATTTATTTATTTTTCTATTTTCTAAAGATCTTAGTTTATTCTCATTCCCACTTTATTTTGTTCCTTATTTATTTTATTTATTTTACTTTTTGTTTTAAAGTGAAGTAGGAATTTTTCTAAAGCCAATGGTATTTTATTTGTAATTTTCATGTCCTGTTTTCAATTTTTAAACAATTTCTTTAGTTCTTTTTCTATTTTCTCTAAATTAAATTATTAATTTCACTTTGAAAATGTTTTAGAAAGTATTTTATTTCAAAATTTTGCTTTTGAATATTTTTAAAATGAAGTAGATATTTTTCCAAAGCCAGTGATGTTTTAATTGTAAATTTTGAACCCTGTTTCAATTTTTAAGCAATTTCTTTAATTCTTTTGCTATTTTCTTTAAATTTAATTATTTATTTTCCTTTTATTTCAATTTTTTTCGGTTTTTAAATGTATTTTCTGAACTATATTTTGTTTTATTTGAATTAAAAGAAATGGTAAATTGAAGAGACAAGACTCTTCCTTTTCCTATGACTTTTCATCTGCTAGACTCTTCATTTTCCAAAACCTTCTCATTACTTGCTTTTTGGCCGTACACCCTTATTGAAGCCGTGAGTTTCTCAACTCATAATTCACTTGAAAATACTCCATCTCACTTTATTTCTCACCGCGAAAGCATTTGGTAATGGCTTCTTCTTCCTTTTTCACCTTTTCTCTTCATTTTTCCTTTTGATTTTTAATGTTTTGCCTTGTTCTCATGCTTGTTTGGATCGGGCACCACCACTATTGCCTTGGCCATCACCTCCACCACCTCCTCCTTGTCACCTCCACCACCTATCCCTCTGACCTTGGCCAGGCCGCACCACTCATATGACCAAAACTCTACAAAAATGCAACATCTCCTAAAAACTATGCAAGCCAAGCCACTACATGCAACAACACCTCCATCCGTCACCTTGGCCACCACCATAGCCGCCACCACCACCTTGATATGACCACCACCCATCGCCTTAGCTACTATCCAGATCTGAAACATGAATAGCCAAGCCTTAGATCCATATAGCCAAACCAAATAGTGAACACAAACTCCTCCATTTATGCCATTAATCACTCGAACAACTTCCATACCTTCAATACCCGTGTTAAGCCGAGCATATATGACCCATACCTGACCAAATACACCCTATGGCAGTGCCTTATCACCCTATAGGCTGAGCATAGTGATGGTGGAAGCAAGTGCAAGTGTTTGATTAATTGTTGTTCCTTAATTCTAGCTTGTTTAACGTCATATTTTGGTTTGAAATTCATGTTATATGCATTGTTTTGTTTTATATGTGCAAGACAAATAGCTTTTTCTTTACCTCACTTGAATCTAGTCATGCTTTCGTGCCTTTTGGATCTCTGTTGTTGTCTGTATTTGCTATCTCCAGCTTGTAGAGGTGAGTATTTCTCACCAGACATTCCGTACTTATATAAGTAGTAAATTGACATCCTGTGAATCTGTAGTTCATATTATTATGTTATAACTGCCTGTGATATTATTTATATGATGTTCACCCCTGTTTATACACCTATTATATCATTTGTTACTGTTATATAATGTTATTCTTTTATTTATATCATTTTATCACACTGCAAGTTCCCTGTAGAATAGAATCACTATGGGTTGAAATGATATAGACCCGAACGGACTTTAGAATAGGGAAAAATCATTATGGGCTGAAATTATAAGCCTGAACGGTGTAACGACCCGTATTTTACGTGTCGATAAATCGTAAATAGTTGCCATTAAGTCGTTGATGTTGTTAAGCCGTGTGGAGCTTAGGTCGTATGAGAGTTAGGTTGAGAGGAGCGACCTATAGATGTAACGACTTAAGTATGTTGAGCGACATAAGAGTTAGGTTGTGTAGGAGTTAAGTCGCATAGGATTTAGGTCGTGTGGAAGTTAGGCGACCTAAGGTAGAAGAGCGACTTAAGGTTTGAACGAGTTAACAGTTTAGTGTGTAGAACGACTTAAGACAGTGAGCAAGTTAGTGTGTTAGAACGAGTTAACGGGTTAAGGAATAGGTCGTTAACGAGTTAGTAGTTGGAGTAGGTTAACGAGTTACGACTTATAGATTGAGACGACCTAAATACAGGAAGCGACCTAAGATAGTTAGCGGCTTAGGAGTTTGAGCGACCTATAGGTTTGATCGACCTAAGAAGCTAGTGACCTAAGAGAGTTAGGTCGTGAATGAGTTATGGCTTAGGCGTATAGTTAGGTCGACAGGCTGGTTAGGTCGTATGAAGATGTAGGTCGTGGGTTGTGTTAGGTTGATTTCCCCTGTTGAGTAGTTAGGTCGAAGGGGTGTTAAGTCGCGCATTAGCTTGTGTCGTCGGTCGTAACTCGTGTAGTTGTTAGGTCATGCATTGGCGTAAGGCTTAGGTAGTTGGATAGTTAAGTCGTGCATGTGTTAGGTCGGCAAGGGCGTTAGGTCGGCAAGGACTTAAGCCGTTGGATCGTGAGTGCGTTAGGTCGTGGATGCGCATATGCAGTAGGTCGTGGGAAGTCTTAGGTCGGGGACGACTCATGGGGTAGGTCGGGGACGACTTATGGGGGCGGCGACTTAAGGATTCAGCCTATAAATAGGGGGCTTTGGTTCACTTTTTGGCACAGGATTTTGAAGCAACGAAGTGCTGCCATTTTGAGAGCTCGACTACAACACTTCTTCACTTCTTTTCTCCACTCTAATCTAGTACTTACATCCATCCAAGATCGAAGATCAAGATCGAAGATCCAAGAGCCAAAGTTGAAGATCTACATCCAACAAAGAGAGATTTCATCATTTGAAGCGGAATCTTGTCGGATCAAGCTAGATCCCTCACTATCCAGATCTGAAGTTAGTAGCTTTTGAAGTGTTTAGGTGATTCGGTGAGTGGTGGTTATCTCTCACACGGACCCAAAGGAGTATATTGGATCGGTGGCTCGTTTGTGTGTTAAAGATAGTGATTTCTTACATTTTCCTTAAGTCTGCATGTAGATCCATCGTTTATGAAGTCTTGATATCCATTTTTACTACATGATAACTTATGCAAGTTCATTCATCAAGTGATAAAGATATTTGCTTATAATTCATACTTGTTAGATTTGGGCACTTTAATTACGAAATTGCCATTCTTGTATAATTGCTTATTAGATCTTGTTTGAATGTTTGATTGCTTGGATTAATGATTGATTTGATTGATAGATTGTTGCAAATTAGCTAATAGTTGATTTGGACAAGTTGGTCGAAGATGATTCAAAAGCTAAGTGGAAAGGCTCTTGAATAGTGAAAGCTGCTTGTGGCATATGAAGCGGATGGTGAGGCTCATATGGATAGATTCGATGACGATGGACTTTGCTATGATGCGATGAAGCAAAGTTTGATGTGAGATAGCCTTGGTTTAATCCAGACGGGATCATCCCAAGTATGTTGATAACTCAAGGGATGGTTCGAGTTGGTTGATAATGGATTGCTCGAGAGGTAGCTTGGGCTAGTAAGAGAATAGTCGTCGAGGAGGATGACTAGAAGGCTTGGATTTCATCGTTGTTGAAGGTTCTGGTAAACTCAAAACAAGAGTACATGGGGCGCCCAAAACGACTACAGGTAGGTGGTCGGGACACCCAAAAGACTACAGGCAGGTGGTCGAGTACTCTGGGCAGAGTAGGTAAGTCCTAGGCACGGGCTGCGACGACGTGCGGAGTTTGTCTAGAACCAGGGGTTACCATTAGCCCTTGACTTACGGCTGAAAGAATGTGCCGGTCATTCAATTAACGATGGTTTCGAAGCAATGATAACAGTGGTAGCCAGAGCATGGATGTTTGGTAGTATCATCATTCGGACTCAAGAGCGGTGTTTTCTGGGTGCTTATCTGATCTTGGTTTAGGCCTTGGGGGTTTGTATTTGGAAAACATCGACCTTGACTCGAGTGATTATTGCTTTACTTTAATTATCTGCTTTGCTATGCTTGCTTCTCCTTAGTGTGTCTGGGGGCTATCACTGTAGAAAGAGGTGGAATGGGATGGTTGGGTTCCTATTCCTTTTGTCCTTTATGCTCTTTTGGTATGTTTGATAGTTAACTTACTGCTCACTAGGACTTTTTCTGACTCAAGGTTTTATGTTCAACTCTTATTACCTTGGGCTGTTCATCCATGTTGGGATGGGCAGACTAGGTAGCAGGTGACAGGTGCTGTTCTTTGTGATTGACGCTGATGATGACGAAGACGAGCTGGAGGCTTTTGCATATTATGGTTCATTCTATATGTACTGGATGTTCCGTTGTTTTATATACTCTGAGTTCTATGTAATGAGGCTTTGATGTATTGACTGTTCTGATGTTGTATCTAACTATTATGGAGTTTATATGATGATATTCTGTTATAGAGTTTCACTATATATATTTCTCTATTGTATTTTGTCCATGCGCTGTGAGTTATATGATAGAGTCTGCTGTTTTGTCTTACCCTGACTATCGTCCATGGCTGCCTGGCACACCTTTCATCGCACCATTTCCTTGTTTTAGTGCGGGAGTCATGGGCGGTCGTCACATTTGGTATCAGAGCTTTGGTTAATCGATTTTAGCCAACGCTCGCTGACGTAATCACGTATGAGAGACGTAATTGTATTTTGATGGATGATTACTATATATAATATAGTAGTTAGAAGGATTTGAACTCCTTATGCAGTTGTTTCTCAAGGTGTTCTTAATCATTCCTTTTTGTAGATATTAAGGATGAGTCGAAGAGGAAGACCAGCTGCTAGGGAAGGCCGTGCTGTTGATGGGGCCGCTGATTACGCTGCTATGTTCGAGGCCATGATGACTTCGATCATGAAAAGGATGTCAGCTCCGGGACCATCAGTAGATGTTGGAGTTCAAGTTCAAGCTCCAAGACCAGTGGATTTTGCTAAGTTGTGCAAAGACTATACTTCTCTTGGAGGAAAGGTTTTCTTGGGAACAAAATCAACCATTGAAGTTCAGAGATGGATAGATGCTTGTAAAATGATTTTTGGTGATTTGGGAATTGAGGATGCAACTAAGAGGAAGCTTGCATCAAGACAGCTTCAAGGGAGAGCTTCGGATTGGTGGAACTCTATCACCATAGATACTCCAGAGGAAGAGATCACTTGGGAGCAATTCCAAGCTAGATTTGAAGCTAAGTTCATTCCTACAGCTCAGAAGTCTGTTTTGTTCAAGAAGTTTGTGGAGGTCAAGCAAGGAGGGAGATCAGTTCTTGAGTATGTTTCTGAGTTTGAAGCTTTGTCCAAGTATGCTAGATCGTATATTGAGTCTTCATATCAGAAGAATGAGAAGTTTGTGACAGACTTGGATAGTTACCTTGGGAGGCAGTTGGTGGTTCATTTGGACGATCCGTTTGAGAAGCTTGTGGAGAAGGCTCTCAGGCATGAGAGTTTGTTTCCTAAAGAAGGATCTGTTGTTGCTGTGACCAAGGAGGAGTCCAAACCACAACAAGGTGGGAACGAGAAGAGGAAGCAGCAGCAGCAAAAGGGTAAGAATGGCCAGAAGAAGCCGAGGAGTGAAGTGACCTGCTACAACTGCCAGCAGAAGGGCCATCTCTCCAGAGATTGTAAGAATCCCAAGGTGCCGGGAAAGTGCTATAACTGCGATAAGCTGGGACACATCAAGAAGGATTGCCCAGAACCAAGGAAAGACAGGCAGATTGTACAAGCTTATGCTTTGGGAGCTGTGTCGTCGTCTTCAAAAGCTCCTACTGCTAAAGAGAAGGGGAAGAGCGTAGTGGTTCAAGGTACTCTTTCCATATGTGGTGTTCCAGTTAGAGTATTGTTTGATACTGGGGCGTCGCATTCGTTTGTTTGTAATGAACTTGTAGGCCGTTTGGGTTTGGAACCGGATATTGTTGATAGACCATTGGTTGTGACTAATCCAGTTGGGGGTTCGTCTTGTTTGTGTATGGTATGTCATGGTCTAGTTGTATCGAGTCATGATTGCTCTTTTGTTTGTGATTGTTTTGTTCTGAACTTTGCGGGGTTCAGAATTATTTTGGGTATGGACTGGCTCAGGAAATATGCGGCAAAGGTTGATTGTGAGAGGCTTGAGGTGACAGTCGAGAATGTGGAGGGGCGAAAGGTTGTGATACGATGTAAGCATGAAGAAGGCATCTTCATGAGCTTCATGTATTCGCTGGTTGTTCCACGGGATGGACTGTCATCGGTGCCAATCGCGAATGGATTTGAGGATGTCTTTGAGGAAGTCAAAGGGTTACCGCCGCATAGGGAGATCGAGTTTCGTATCGATCTAGTTGAAGGAGCCAGACCTCTTGTGATGCCTCTTAGGCGGACGGTTCCTAAGGAACAGCAAGAGTTGAAGGTGCAAGTTGATGACCTTTTTCAGAAAGGATTCATTCGACGTAGTGTGTCCGAATGGGGTGCACCAGTTGTGTTTGCAACCAAAGCGGATGGATCGTTGAGGTTGTGTGTGGATTATCGTGAGCTGAATAAGGTGACTAAGAAGAACAAGTATCCATTGCCGAGAATAGATGACTTGTTTGATCAGCTTCATGAAGCTAAGGTGTTTTCTCAAATGGATTTGGCAACGGGATTTCACCAGTTAAGAGTGGCGAAGGATAGTGTGCCGAAGACTGCTTTCAGGACACCATCTGGTTTCTATGAGTGGCTGGTAATGCCGTTTGGATTGACTAATGCACCAGCATATTTTGTGGATCTTATGAATAGAGTGTTCAGGGATCAGTTGAACAAGTTCGTACTTGTGTTCGTGGATGATATTTTGATTTATTCCAGAACCAAAGAAGAGCATAAGACGCACTTGCGTATTGTTTTAGAAATCTTGCAGAAACATCAGCTGAAGGCTAAGTTTTCGAAGTGTCACCTCTGAAAGAGTGAAGTGAGGTTCTTAGGCCATGTTATCTCTGGAAATGGAATAGCGGTTGATCCCGCCAAGGTGGCAGCAATCCAGGATTGGGTTAGACCTAAGAATGCATCTGATGTGAGAAGTTTTCTTGGATTAGCAGGATATTATCGTCGGTTTATCAAAGACTTTTCCAAGATAGCTGCACCGTTAACAGGATTGACGAAAAAGAACCAAGTGTTCAAATGGGATGCTAAGTGTGAGTAAGCTTTTGGAATCCTGAAAGAGCGACTGACAAGTGCTCCTGTTTTGACTATTCCAAGTGGGAATGATGAGATGGTGGTTTACACCGATGCATGTGGTACTGGACTTGGAGCAGTGCTAATGTAGAAGGATAAAGTTGTTGCATATGCAAGTCGACAACTAAAGCCGCATGAAAGGAATTATCCGACTCATGATTTGGAGTTAGCGGCGATTGTATTTGCTCTGAAGATGTGGAGATATTACCTATTGGGAGTTCGATTCGAGTTGTTTATAGACCATAAGTCGTTGAAGTATCTTTTCTCCCAAAAAGATTTGAATCTGCGGCAGCAACGATGGCTAGAGTTTTTAGCATCATATGATTTTGGTATAGCCTATACTCCGGGAAAGGGTAACGCAGTGGCTGATGCGTTAAGTCGAAGACATGCAGGATTGGGAGCCATGTTTTCGGAATGGAGGAGTCTTGAGTATTTGGCTGGATTTGACTTCAGGCCTAGATGTGAATTGGAACCTGTAATGTTGGCAAACTTATCGATAAGACCTACTTTGGTGGAAAGAGTTGGCGAGAGCCAAAAGCGAGACGATAAGATTGTCAATATTATCCGTGATGTGGAATCTGGAGTAGACCCAGAAAAGAATAAAGGATTTGAAGTCGATCGAGAGGGTTGGCTTCGGAAGCAAGGACGATTAGTTGTTCCCAATATAGATTGATTGAGAGATGAAGTTCTTATGGAAAGTCATCACTCGAAGTTGACAATTCATCCGGGTGGAAATAAGATGTATCGGGATATGAAGAGAACCTATTACTGGGAAGGTATGAAAAAGGATGTTGGAAATTTTATTTCCAAGTGCATGAATTTCCAGTTGGTAAAAGCTGAACAGAAGAAGCCAAGTGGATTGCTTCAACCGTTAGAAGTTCCTACATGGAAGTGGGAGCAAATATCAATGGATTTTATCGATGGTCTACCTAGAACCAGAGCAGAAAATGAAGGGATTTGGGTCATCGTAGATCGTTTGACAAAGAGTGCAAGGTTCATTCCTGTTCGATCAACTAGGACTGCATCGAAGTTGGCTGAGTTGTATGTCAAGTGGATAGTACGATTCCATGGTATTCCGAAGAGTATAGTGAGCGATCGAGACCCATTGTTCACTAGTGGATTTTGGAAGAGCTTCCAAGAAGTTTTGGGAACCGAGCTGTGTTTGAGTACGGCTTATCATCCCCAAACGGATGGTCAGACCGAGAGAGTCAACCGAGTTTTGGAAGATCTACTCAGAGCATGTGTTTTGGATTTCGGAGGATCAAGGGAAGATCATCTTCATTTGGTGGAATTTGCGTATAACAACAATTATCAGACAAGTATTGGTATGGCACCATATGAGGCATTGTATGGAAGACCATGTAACTCTCTGACATGTTGGTTGGAAACTGGAGAAAAGTTGATATTTGGGCCAGAAATGATTCGACAGACTTCGGACTGTATAGAGATCATTCGGCGACGAATGAAGGCATCCCAAGACCGACAGAAAAGTTATGCCGATAAGCGTCGTAAGGATTTGGAATTCGACGTAGGAGATATGGTTTTTGTGAAGATTTCTCCTTTGAAGAATGTTATTCGATTCAGGAAGAAAGGAAAGATGACTCCGAGATTTGTTGGACCATTCCCGATCATCGAGCGAATTGGAAAGCTCGCATATAAATTGGAGTTACCAGAAAAGATGGCGGGTGTGCACAATGTTTTTCATGTATCTTATCTACGGAAGTATGTGCACGACTCGAATACGGTGGTTTCTGCTGATAGCTGTGAAGATTTAGAGGTTGATCCATGTTACGAGACCTCGTAAGCCGCTTCGTGTTGTGGAAACCGACACGAAATAGCTTAGGAGGAAGACGATTACGTTGCTCAAGATACAATGGAGTGATGATGTTAATGACTGTACATGGGAGGAGGAAGAGAGGATGAAAGCAGCTCATCCTGAACTCTTCGAGGTATGGCCCTAAGGTGTCGTGGCATCTCATGAATTTGTAACTTGTTCTAGTCTTAGAATTCTGCATGCTAGGTTAGTAATTGGATGCATGGTTTGTTGATTGCTATGGAAGGTAGGCATGCAGAATAGTTTTGGTTGCTCTAGTTGTCTGGAATTTCGGGGGCGAAATTCCTAAGGGGGAGAGAATGTAACGACCCGTATTTTACGTGTCGATAAATCGTAAATAGTTGTCATTTAGTCGTTGATGTTGTTAAGCCGTGTGGAGCTTAGGTCGTATGAGAGTTAGGTTGAGAGGAGCGACCTATAGATGTAACGGCTTAAGTATGTTGAGCGACTTAAGAGTTAGGTTGTGTAGGAGTTAAGCCGCATAGGATTTAGGTCGTGTGGAAGTTAGGCGACCTAAGGTAGAAGAGCGACTTAAGGTTTGAACGAGTTAACAGTTTAGTGTGTAGAACGACTTAAGACAGTGAGCGAGTTAGTGTGTTAGAACGAGTTAACGGGTTAAGGAATAGGTCGTTAACGAGTTAGTAGTTGGAGTAGGTTAACGAGTTACGACTTATAGATTGAGACGACCTAAATACAGGAAGCGACCTAAGATAGTTAGCGGCTTAGGAGTTTGAGCGACCAATAGGTTTGACCGACCTAAGAAGCTAGTGACCTAAGAGAGTTAGGTCGTGAATGAGTTATGGCTTAGGCGTATAGTTAGGTCGACAGGCTGGTTAGGTCGTATGAAGATGTAGGTCGTGGGTTGTGTTAGGTTGCTTTCCCCTGTTGAGTAGTTAGGTCGAAGGGGTGTTAAGTCGCGCATTAGCTTGTGTCGTAGGTCGTAACTCGTGTAGTTGTTATGTCGCGCATTGGCGTAAGGCTTAGGTAGTTGGATAGTTAAGTCGCGCATGTGTTAGGTCGGCAAGGGCGTTAGGACGGCAAGGACTTAAGCCGTTGGATCGTGAGTGCGTTAGGTCGTGGATGCGCATACGCAGTAGGTCGTGGGAAGTCTTAGGTCGGGGACGACTCATAGGGTAGGTCGTGGACGACTTATGGGGGCGGCAACTTAAGGATTCAGCCTATAAATAGGGGGCTTTGGTTCACTTTTTGGCACAGGATTTTGAAGCAACGAAGTGCTGCCATTTTGAGAGCTCGACTACAACACTTCTTCACTTCTTTTCTCCACTCTAATCTAGTACTTACATCCATCCAAGGTCGAAGATCAAGATCGAAGATCCAAGAGCCAAAGTTAAAGATCTACATCCAACAAAGAGAGATTTCATCATTTGAAGCGGAATCTTGTCGGATCAAGCTAGATCCCTCGCTGTCCAGATCAGAAGTTAGTAGCTTTTGAAGTGTTTAGGTGATTCGGTGAGTGGTGGTTATCTCTCACACGGACCCAAAGGAGTATATTGGATCGGTGGCTCGTTTGTGTGTTAAAAATAGTGATTTCTTGCATTTTCCTTAAGTCTGCATGTAGATCCATCGTTTATGAAGTCTTGATATCCATTTTTACTACATGATAACTTATGCAAGTTCATTCATCAAGTTATAAAGATATTTGCTTATAATTCATACTTGTTAGATTTGGACACTTTAATTACGAAATTGCCATTCTTGTATAATTGCTTATTAGATCTTGTTTGAATGTTTGATTGCTTGGATTAATGATTGATTTGATTGATAGATTGTTGCAAATTAGCTAATAGTTGATTTGGACAAGTTGGTCGAAGATGATTCAAAAGCTAAGTGGAAAGGCTCTTGAATAGTGAAAGCTGCTTGTGGCATATGAAGCGGATGGTGAGGCTCATATGGACAGATTCGATGACGATGGACTTTGCTATGATGTGATGAAGAAAAGTTTGATGAGAGATAGCCTTGGTTTAATCCAGATGGGATCATCCAAAGTATGTTGATAACTCGAGGGATGGTTCGAGTTGGTTGATAATGGATTGCTCGAGAGATAGCTTGGGCTAGTAAGAGAATAGTCGTCGAGGAGGATGACTAGGAGGCTTGGATTTCATTGTTGTTGAAGGTTCTAGTAAACTCAAAACAAGAGTACATGGGGCGTCCAAAACGACTACAGGTAGGTGGTCGGGACACCCAAAAGACTACAGGCAGGTGGTCGAGTACTCTGGACAGAGTAGGTAAGTCCTAGGCACGGGCTGCGACAACGTGCGGAGTTTGTCTAGAACCGGGGGTTACCGTTAGCCCTTGACTTACGGCTGAAAGAATGTGCCGGCATTCAATTAACGGTGGTTTCGAAGCAATGATAACAGTGGTAGCCAGAGTCATGGATGTTTGGTAGTATCATCATTCGGACTCAAGAGCGGTGTTTTCTGGGTGCTTATCTGATCTTGGTTTAGGCCTTGGGGGTTTGTATTTGGAAAACATCGACCTTGACTCGAGTGATTATTGCTTTACTTTAATTATCTGCTTTGCTATGCTTGCTTCTCCTTAGTGTGTCTGGGGGCTATCACTGTAGAAAGAGGTGGAGTGGGATGGTTGGGTTCCTATTCCTTTTGTCATTTATGCTCTTTTGGTATGTTTGATAGTTAACTTACTGCTCACTGGGACTTTGTCTGACTCAAGGTTTTATGTTCAACTCTTATTACCTTGGGTTGTTCATCCATGTTGGGATGGGCAGACTAGGTAGCAGGTGACAGGTGCTGTTCTTTGTGATTGACGCTGATGATGACGAAGACGAGCTGGAGGCTTTTGCATATTATGGTTCTTTCTATATGTACTGGATGTTCCGCTGTTTTATATACTCTGAGTGCTATGTAGTGAGGCTTTGATGTATTGACTTTTCTGATGTTTTATCTAACTATTATGGAGTTTATATGATGATATTCTGTTATAGAGTTTCACTATATATATTTCTCTATTGTATTTTGTCCATGCGCTGTGAGTTATACGATAGAGTCTGTTGTTTTGTCTTACCTTGACTATCGTCCATGGCTGCCTGGCACACCTTTCATCGCACCATTTCCCTGTTTTAGTGCGGGAGTCATGGGCGGTCGTCACAAACGGTTTTTATTTTATTTATTTCATTTAACTTGGGATTACGGGTTTGAAATGATAGAACCCGGATTTTTCCTTTGTAAATTACGGATTGAAATGATATATTATCCGTAACATTCGACTTAGGTTAGAAAAATTATATATAGACCGTGGTTAAAATAATTTTTCTAAAATTTTTAAAATATTATAAAAATGTAAATATTATGATATTTTGATTTAAATTTAAATAAAAAAATTGGTTTTTATAAAATATTAGTGATTTTATACAAGTTAAATAAGTGAAATAAATAAATGGTAAAGTAGAATTGGAGATATAAGTAAAATTTGGAATTTATGATTTTGTTTTTAAATAAAGTTTAAGTTAAGTAAGAAAATAAGATAATTTGATTTTAGTTTAAATTTAAAATGATTTTTATAAAGTGTTATTGATTTTCTATAAATTAAAAAGTTAAATAAATAAATGTTTAAAAGTTGAAATTTGAAGTATAACTTAACTTGGAAATGTGAAAGTGTTTTAAAAATAAAAGTTAAGTTAAGAAAATAAAATGGAATTTAAATAAAATTATGAAATGGTAAACTTAATTAAAATGTTAAGTAAATGAAATGTTATAAAATTTTACATTTATTTTATAAGTGAATTATTAAAGATTTGATAGTTATTTGTGAAAATTTCACTTTGTAAAATCATAAATTAAGGGATATTTAAATGATTGTTTTTAAAGTGAGAAAATATGATTTTTTAAGTAAAAATGGATTTAAATAAATTTTAATTGTTTATGAAATTATAGTGAAAGTTTGGAATTTAAATTGACAACATTCCTGAAATGCTATCATTTCTAAAGTTAAAGATATTACAGCATTATGTAAATGT
Source organism: Allium cepa (assembly GCA_030765085.1). Classification (NCBI taxonomy): domain Eukaryota; kingdom Viridiplantae; phylum Streptophyta; class Magnoliopsida; order Asparagales; family Amaryllidaceae; genus Allium; species Allium cepa. The sequence goes on from CM060940.1 coordinate 104,817,205, forward strand.
TGAAATTGATATAAATGAACTAAATGGCTAAAATGAACTAAGGGCTATTACAACACTTTGTAGGTGTTCTAGTTGCTGAATTTAACTAAAATATTATTTGAATCTAAAACCTATTACAGCATTTTAAATGCTGTCTTTTTCTAATTGAATTGTTTTAAACATAACTTTCCATAGCAATTTCTAAATGCTGTGAAAGTTAAATTTTCATTGTTTTAATAAATTTAAGTGAATAAATGAACTTTGAAATATTTAAATTTTGGAAATTTAATAATTTAATTATTAAGTAAAATAACTTCATTTTTATGATTTAAAATGAAGTAAATTGTTTTGAAATATAAACTATTTTGAAATGTGTGTTGAAATGTATTTTAAATAAAATGAATGTGGTTTGGGAAATATGATATTTTGATATTTTGAAATGGATTTTGAATGATATTAAATTTTGAAATGATATTTGATTTCAAAATATAAAATACCATTTTTGAATTTTAACCACGGGATGTATTAATTTATAGTTTAACTGATCCTTAAAGGATGGGCGATCCCAAGCATCTTTTAAGTTATTGTGCATTTCTACTACAGTACACTTGAGTTGGTTTGCATTATATAAGCATATATATGTCCTGACTCGAGTGTTTTGTGTTTTACTTTACGCTCGGGTCAGCCTGAGTATTTACAGCTTAGCTTTGGATTTCTTTTTTGGAGTTAGGAATCGTTGGAGATTCTGCTTGTCTAGTTATCTATTCCCTTCAGTTTCAGTTGTTCTATTTCAGCTCTGGTATTTATAAACTTCTATGTATTGGAGATTTCTATTGTATATGTTTTCGGACTGATATTATGTATTATGTTTTGTGAGTTTGTTATAGTAGCTTCATGAACTACTATGGTATGTAATTTCCGCTGCGAGTTACTTCGATATTTCTATGTCTGTGATTATGTGATTATATTTCATTTGCTCCAAATTTATTTACAATGCGGTATTTTGAGCAATTCATGTCTGACATGTGTGGATGTGAATAGCCGAAAATAACGGATTGTTACAACAAGAAATTGGGGGAAGGTTTCTTTAGGTATAACACACAATCAAAAGGATATAGAGTTTATAACTTATAAACAAAGAAGCTCACTATTAGTCGAGTTGTTGAAGTTGATGAGAATGCTTCTGGGAATTTGAATAAAGAAGTGGTCGAGCGAAAATTTATTTTTGTATCTGTACAACAACCTCAATTACAAGTGGAAGAAGTAGTATAAGTGGTAGATATGCTCCATTCATCTCCTCAATAATAAACTTGGGTTAGATCTTTATTGATATATATATATATATATATGAAACTTGCACTTTAATCATACTTAAGCCTGAAAGCTATGAAGTAGCATTTAAGCAAGAAGTCAAGACAATGAAATAAGAGATAAAAAAGATTGAGAAGAATAACACTTAAGAATTAGTAGGTTGCCTTAAAAATAAAGATGTCATTGGAGTATAATGGGTTTCTAAGAAAAAGCTTAATGCTGATGGCTCAATACAAAAGCACAAGGCTGGGCCCATTGCAAAGGGCTAATCATAACAACATGGAATTGACTATAATGAGACATTTACTCTAGTTGCATGCCTCGATATGACAATAGCTCTAATAGATCTTGCATCCAAGAAAGGTTGGAATATTTTCCAACTCAGCATCAAATCTGCCTTCTAAATGGAGTATTAAAAGAAGAGATTTATGTCAAGACTTCGTAAATAAAGGCTGTGAAGGCAAAGTGCTGAAACTAAGAAAAGCTTTGTATGGCCTAACCAAGCTCTTCGAGCATGATATAGTAGAATTGGTCAGTACCTTTTTGACAAATTATTCAGAAGAAGCAAGAGTGACCCAACACTATACATCAAGACCCAATAGGTAAAACAACCGAAAGAAGGGATATTTATTTCTCAGGAGAATTATATTGAAGCACTATTAAAGAGATTAGGGATAAATGGTTGCAGTCTTGTTACTACTCCACTTGTAAAAAATGACAAGCTATAAAAATATGATGGAGCGCCAGAAGCTAGCATACTGCATTATTGAAGTCCAATTAGGAGCCTCCTATATCATACTACTACACGACCAAATATTATGTATGCAACAAGTCTTCTATCAATATTCATGTAGAGTCCAAGCCAAATTCATATTGGAGCAGCCAAAAGAATTTTAAGATACTTACAAGGCATAAAAGAGTTTGGATATGGTATAGAACCATGACTAACTCAAAGTTGATCAATTACACTAATAGCGATTGAGTAGTTTCTATTGATGACATGACGAGCACATCGAAATATGCCTTCTTATTTGGATTGTGAATATTCTCTTGGGCATCAAAGAAGCAAACAACGGTTGCATAGTTATCAGCAGAGGCAGAATATATGGCAGTAGCTGAAGCAACAAGTCAAGCAATATGACTTCGTAAAATACTTGGAGAAATAGGTGAACAACTAGATGAGCCTGCTACATTCTAATGTGACAATAAACCAATAATATAGATGACGAAGAATCCAGTTCATCATAGTTACATATAGTTGTAAAATATCACTTCATTGGAGAAGCGGAAGCAAGTAAACAAATCCAACTTAAGTACCACATGATAGAGGATTAAGTTGCAGATATATTCACAAAGGCAATGTCAAGAGCTAAGTTTGAGCAGTGCGAACTATGCTTGGAGTTTTCAAAATTTTCATCAATGAGGAGCGTTGAAGGGTGATATATTTCTAGAAAGTTGGAGAACATTCTCTTAGAGTATATAGAAAGATATAGAAAACTACTTATGTAACCATCAACTACTAACTCCTTGATTTATATAAACTATTATATCTAGAATGTTCCAAGTAGAATCTTATATCCAGAATATACTATTATAAAATAAAGCCTATAATTATAGGCTCGTACGTACATTATAATTTTTACTAGAAAGTAATAAAATAATTACAATTCTAAAAATTACATCAAATCTCTTATTTTACAATTTTAATTATTTAACTTTTCATAACTGTTCTTATTATTATCACAAATATGCATTGGAGAGTCTGGTCGACAATTGATGTAGATCATAATTTTCATGACCAGACAATGAGTCGAATTGCGATGACCCAAAGTTTAAGGTTTTGATGGTTCAAACGGTCACGTCGTCGGAACAGTGTAATTTATTTAAAGAAATGTACTCATTTAAATACAACTTACAAAAATATCGAAATAAAAGTACTAGGTAAGTGTAACAACCCTCTTTTTGTACGTTTTAAATCGACGATAAACCATACACGTCAGACTCAAACCATACAAAAGAGTGGATTGTTATTAGGGTGAATAAGAAAAGCAAAGAAAAAACAAAACAAAACAGAATCTCACAACGGAATGACAAAATATAGTAATACATAACAGTTCATGAAGCTGTTTTACAAAACGTTTGAGTATACTTATACAACACATATCAGAGTTACACATGCCAGAGAACAATAAATAATGCAGCAGAATAGTATGAATGCAGTGGAATATAATAATAATAATACTAGTAGTAATTACAATAATAAAATCTTCATCTTCGTCCTCCATAACAAGGTCTTTGAACCCTGAAATGCTCAGACTGACCCGAGCGAATTGAAAAGACAAAACACTCGAGGCAGAACTAAAAGATCTTATGTAAGTTAAATCAACGGTAAATAATGTGAGTGGAACGGCGTCAGAGATGTTTACGGGATTTGACATCTCCTATCCATTGTCTAACGTGAGTGCAGTAAGTTAAGAGATGCTCAGGATTCACATCTCCTAAGGATCCGTTAAACTATTTACTATGTAGTAATATACGCTATTATAATAATGTTTATAGTAAAATAAACTTACTTTTAAATAGCGTTAAGGCTTTACATTTTCAACCTTAACACGTAATAGTCCCAGTAGTCCATCTAGTATCAACGCATCTCCAGATCGAAAGACTACCATAAATACAACACGGGCTACGGGAGAAATCCAAACTTGTACAAGGCACGATAGGGCAGGTGACACTGCACAACGAGGCAATGCCAGGGTAGATATACCAATTACGCATCTGGACTGGTGGTGACGCATAGCGCCAGCTACCACCCACCTCGAGCCACACCCTCAAAAAACTCAAAAGGCCCCAATCAATTACAAAGTAATAGAATGGTATCGAAGAGTGTGTCTGACAAGAGGGGCTACCTCACTGGCCCGTAAGCGCTCCTATTTTAGCCACCTTATGCCAACTCACGGGAGCCGGGTCCACGTATATACCTCAAAGGAATGCCGCCACCATCCTACTTCATTCTGAAATCTCCACCGCATACACGGTTGTTAAAGTTGTTTTCGAAGTTGGCAGAGAGTATGACAGCTTCTGATCCCGGTCTCTCTAACAACCAAACGTTATTATAACACCGCGGTCATTTTCAAAATAGTTTATACTTTAAAACCAAATATCAATGCCTTTCCAAAACCAAATCAATACGATATCATTTTCTTTTCAAATTTATCCTTTTTCAAAATAATAGCACTTTCAAAGTTATAACACTTCGAAATCAAAAACACTTGAAATATAACACTTTCAAATCATAATACTTTGAAATACATAAGTTTGAAACATAACTTACACCGCTTAAATGGTTTAAAAATTAAAATTCTTTATATAATAAATAGCTTCTTCATTTTCACAAATCAATTCCAAAACAACTCAAATTCCAAAATTTTAGATTTAGCCAAATCTCAAATCATAGATTTTAATTCAATTCAGTTTTCAAATAAACCATTCCAAATTTTGATTTCAAAAACAAATTTGATCCACAAAATAAACCATTTCAAATTCAGTATATTTCAAACTTTAAGTGTTCAACAATTTCAAAACTAAGTTTTGTAATTACGATTCAACAATTAAATTTTCTATAATTTAGTTTTGAAATGTTTTACATAATAAATCCATTATCATTTAAATAAAACTCAAATTACAAATAACTAAATATTTTCTTATTTATACTTGAAATATTCATTTAATTCACCTTGAACAAAATCAAGTTATAAAAATCTTACCTTCTAAAATTTCAAATTTAATAAATTTCACATCAAGCTTATTTGAGTTTAATTCTTAAATAAATTTAATTTCAAATAAATCTCAAATTTATCTTCTAACCTCAATTTATTTAAATCATTATAAACTCTATATTAAAATATAATTTAAATACGTAACCACAATATCTTCTATAAAAAGAAAACTTATTATTAATCTTTTTCTATATTAAAACAAACTATACATAGCTTAAAATCAAGGATAAAATAACATTTATATAATATTCAAAACCAGTTTTATCTAAAACCATATATTTCTTTATAAAACCATAGAAAACATTTCAAAATATTTTAATATATAGATCACGGTGTCTGTATATAATTTCTATCCTATGGTCAAGTGATACGGATATTTATCATTTTAATCCATAATTTAAATTAAAAATACGGTTATATATCATTTCAAACCGTAATCCTGAATGAAATAAAAATCCATAACAACTTGCAGTTTATAACAATATAAAATACAACATCCATTCATCCAATATCAATCATCAAACATTTATCACAATCATCATCCAATTCAATCAATAACATCAATTAAAACAGATAATAAATAACAGGTATTCATAGGCAGTTTATATTCAATAATAAATTAAATAACTATTTTATCCAAATAAATTCAAATAAACTGAGATGATGATTCCAAATATGCCAAACAGTCATAAATAACTTTCAAATCACATCATAAGTCAATTTAACAAACATAAGAAATTTTAGAAGTTGTGAGTGGGTTAAAACACTCACCTTTTGACTTTAAATTAAATTTAAATCCAATCTAAGTCCAAAATTTGAACTATTTCAGAATCCATCCAAATAAGCGTCAAAATATCTAAAATTTCAATACGATCCCAATGGATAAAACTACGCCCAAAACCGATCTCGTATGTAAAAGTTATGTACGTTAGAACATTTGATTTTGAAAATTAAATAAAAAAAGGATACCACTAACAGTCAGCCATGTCACTGACCATCCTTTCTCTCAAGCGAAACCCTACGCTGCAACTATTGTACACGGCCTTGAACCTGAGCATGCCGTCGCCTGTCAAAGGTCGATCATGCGTCATTGACCATACAATCGCCGCGCCATCGATCTCCCATCCTACGTCAACCACTGATCGATCACCAGAAAAGGACGGCCGCCGCAAAAAGCTTGAAATCCTAATGAATTAAAGCATGAAATCGAGTCGTCCAATCATTAAACGAAACACGCCGATGCCATCCCATCAGTCCCCTCTACACAACGGTACAATTGATTTGACGATCCAACGACGTTCACGGGAACGTGATGAACGACCGATAATTGTTCTTCGATTTCTGGACAAATAGTGATCCAAATTGGAAAACAAATTATAGATCTGAGATGCGCTCATCGAGAGCTTCAAATCGATATATAATTCGATATGTATTGAGGAGTTTGAATTTTTGAAGTTGAATTTTGAATTGAAACTGGGTTGTGAATTTTAAGGTTTGTCTGCCATTGAGAAAGAGGAGCGACAGAAATTTCTGTAGAAATTAGAAATAGAAAGGTTGCTAGGGTGTATAATGACATTTATATAGGCAGGACACAATAGAAAAAAATGGGCTTGATTGGTTTGGAAAATTGAACGATAACGACCTGAAAAGCCCGTTTCGACTCCAGAACGAAAATGGGTCAACCCATATATCAAAATTTATGTTTTTGAAAATTTAAAAATCAATGAAATAGATTTTAAGTCCAAATTCCATCGTATGAAGAAGTTATGTTAAATTCAGCTTATTTCAAATTGATTTTAATTAATTTAATTTTTAGGAGTTTCGAGCCCATACGATCAAACAACGAGTCCGATCGTTACGAAAATTGAAATCCTACAATAATTCACCATTACGGATCCGATGAAACTGGTTTCATCGAAATCCGAGTCAATAGCTAAAATGGCTATTTTCTGGTTAATTAAATAATTTAATAATAAGTTAATTAAATCAATTTTACAGTTCAAATTTAATTATTTACAAATTTTATCAGTTTGGATTACTTGGTAAATTTAGAATCCTTTAAACAAATTTCTACATCAATTTATCATTGAATACTTCCCAATTTACAGTATTTAATTTCAATTTCAATTTATCGAGTAATTAAAATTTTAAATCCCCAATAAATTCATTTATTTGGTTTTAAATCTTGTTATTCAATCAATTATTTTCAAATGGATGAAATTTACATTGGTTCACGATCCATCACATTAATATTCCCAAATTTTGTCTTAACCTCTATTAATGTAATAATTAAATATTAAATTTCATTTAATTGCTGTTAATCTAATTATTAAGTTTACATTCCCATAAATCGGTAAATCTTGATTTCCATTCTTTTATTCAACCATTGGTAAACTATGAATAAAAATAACACTATTTCCAAATATTAACTCAATTTACATTAATATAATATTAAATTATAATTATTGTAATTGATTTTCAATTTAAATTAACAAGCTAAATAAATAGGTAACATACAATAATCATTACCGTTAACCTTTAGTCACATTAATAAGCTTTTATTACTTACAAATCAATGTTGCCATTTATTTTCATAATACTAATTTCATTCAATTTCCATTAACTATCTATTATTTCCTTAGTAAATCCAATATTTCATTTATTCACTTATGTTCAATTTATAGTCAAGCATAACATTTAAATTTATTTTCATTAATTAGCATTTCAATCAATTCATTAATTATTAACTTTAGTTAGCATTTTTTACCTTGCATTCTAGTTATTATTTCATTAATATGATTCCCAAATTTTATTTCTTTCAGTATTTAATTACATAATCGTATTAAATTAACAAATTTAATGGTCGAAAATTTTGGGTCGTTACACTCACCCCCACTCAAAACTTTTCGTCCTCGAAAAGGAAAAAGAAGAGGAAGGATGAAATTAAATAATCAATTTATCTTATTCAAAATGTTAATTTTATAAACGAATAAATTTACAACATTAATTAATTTGAATAAAATACACTAATTTGTAACGATTAAATCTTTTTATACTCAAATTAATAAAGTTTAGACAACATTTTCGAAAAATTTCTAAGTCCCAAATTTACGAAAAATTTCAGCAGAGTCTCCTTTGTACGGAGAGGCTCAGAAGAAAATATAATATCAAATATGACAATATATACCACAATATTTCAAAATAATATATCCCAACAACGGGAAAAACAATATAATAACGCTACAAAATCGTAATCCGAGAATGTACCTATTTATCGGGCAAACAATGTTTAATTATGAAACCAAAAGCAGTAGCAATTGTTTCCATAACCTGCATTTCGCTTATATAATCCAAAAAGAGTTAATATTTATATAGAATGAAATATTAGTTTTGTTTCAACCACTAACAAACAAATCAATGCAAACAACAATCACTGGCAACCAATATACATTCGTCATATAAAATCAACATAAATCAGTTATCCATTCATATCAAACAAAACCAATAGTGTTCGGGTTCAAAACTTTAAATTGTACAGAATGAAAAGTAACTACTAAGCGCACCGTTTACTCAACAGTCTTAGGTGAAACTAGATAGATTATTCATACCTCCTAACAATTTGAAAGTATCCTTACCCAAACGACCATAAACCAAACAAACAATGACCCCAAGCATAAATTAAGTTCATACTTATTAATTTCATTTCATACATTTGTTGTTTGATTTCCTTTTCATTCATATAATGATTTATCTTTTAAATTTACATTATTTCTTTCAAATTTTCATTTCCATCCATTGATTAAGTGTTTATTTCACTTATTTGTACTTATACTTACATAAATTCATTTTTATTTATCATATCATATAAATTTTCTTTTTATTGCATTACATTCATTCATTTCTCAATTTCGTTTATTTTCATTCATTTATCCTTAGTATTCATGTTCAATTCAGTTACTTGACATAACAATTTTATTTACTTAAGTTTAAAATCCTCTACTTACAACATTTTCCTTCTATCATATTTTATTATAGTAACATTTCAATTGTGACTTAAGTTTATAAAATCAAATCCTATTAATAAAAGCAATTTATTGAACACTTTCATTACATAAATTTACTCGTACAGTTTCCATTACATTTTCTTATTAAACAATACAACTTTTAATATTTGGTAAGTTATATATATTCTTTAAGAATGTAATTGAAAGTTATACAAGTTTATCTTATTTCTTTTAATTAATCTGATGTTTAATAATCATATCCTTTGCTTTTATAGATTACAAATTCCAACTTTCTTGTTATTTCATTTATAACCTAGAATTTAATCTCTTATTTTAATTAGAGGTTGCAATTATTAATTAGTTCCATTTCACTACAATAATTGAAACTATTAATTAACAGAACTTAAGAACTAACTACCGGGTTTAATTTCAAATTATTTTAAAAATAATAGACAGATGTATACACTTACAATTCATATATCCGATTATATTTAAAACAATTTAAAATTTATATTCGTTTATCAAAATAAATCTGTGGTAAAACTACTATAGTGGCCTTTCCACTTTGAAACTCGAAAATGAATGTCGATTATGCATGCTCTTATCACCGAAATTATTTCCTAGCAACAATAGAGGGGAGTACATAACTTATTTCTTTCCAAAGTTTCTTTAAAACAATTCTTTCAAATTATATTGAAATATTTATATCAGAAAATACTTATAAACAATATTATTATATTCCAAAATCCTTTGAAAGCAATTTTCAAAATCTCGAAACTTAAGTTCTAAATTCCAATTTTCATTTATTTTATTTTAGACCTTATTTCCAACCAATGTTTATAAATTTCACTACCTAACAATCAATATATTACAACCAAATATAACCTTTATAAATTTATTACTTTATATACATAAAATATAATAGGCAAAATTATTTCATTTACCTATATTTCAAAACAAATATTGTGTCGATCTGTCCTATTAAGTGTTTAGAAATCCCTATTGATGTCATAGCATCCTATGCACCAACCAGAATTTATAAATAAAAATTGGAACAAATTAACACAAAATTAAAACCCTTTTACAACACTAACAAATACGCTCTCTCATATATATACACTCACCAACTCATCATAGGGTATTACTACCCTATTAATAAAGAGTCAGACCCCACAAAGCTAAGGTTTTCGCTAAACCAAAGCTCTGATACCAAATGTAACAACCTGTCTTTTTGTACGTTTTAAATTGACGATAAACCAAACATGTCAGACTCAAAACATATAAAAGAGCGGATTGTTATTAGGGTGAATAAGAAAAGCAGAGAAAAAATAAAACAAAACATAATCTCACGGCGGAATGACAAAATATAGCAATCACATAACAGTTCATGAAGCTGTTTTACAAAATATTTGATTATACTTATAGAACACATATCAGAGTTACACATGCCAGAGAATAATAAATAATGTAGCGGAACAGTATGAATGCAGTGGAATAATATAATATATAATAATAATAATAAATCTTTATCTTCGTCCTCCAGAAATAAGGTCTTCAAACCTTGAAATGCTCAGACTGACCCGAGCGAATTGAAAAGACAAAACACTTGAGTCGGAACTAAAAGATCTTATGTAAGTTAAATCAATGGTAAATAATATGAGTGGAACGGCGTCAGAGATGTTTACGGGATATGACATCTCCAATCTAGTGTCTAACGTGAGTGCAGTAACTTAAGAGATGCTCGGGATTCACATCTCCTATGGATCCGTTAAACTATTTACTATTTAGTCATATACGTTATTATAATAATGTCCATAGTAAATAAACTTACTTTTAAATAGCGTTAAGGCTTTATATTTTCCACCTTAACATGTAATAGTCCAGTAGTCCATCCAGTATCAGCGCATCCCTAGATCGGGAGACTACCCTAAATACACTACGGGCTACGGGAGAAATCCAAACTCGTACAAGGAGCGATAGGGTAGGCAATATGGCACAACGACGCAATGCCAGGGTAGATATACCAATTACGCATCCGGACTGGAGGTGACGCATAGTGCGTAGCTACCGCCCACCTCGACCCACATCCCAAAAAAATCAAAGAGCCCCAGACGATCACAAAGTAATAGAATGGTATTGAAGGAGTGTGTCTGATAAAAGGGGTTACCTCACTGGCCTGTAAGCGCTCCTATTTTAGCCACCTTATGCCAACTCACGGGAGTAGGGTCCACGTATATACCCCAAAGGAACGCCGCCACCATCCTATTTCATTTCTGGAATCTCTACCGTGTACGTGGTTGTTAAAGTGGTTTTCGGAGTTGGCAGAGAGTATGACAACTTCCGATCCCGGTCTCTCTAACAACCAAACGTTATTATTACACCACGTTCATCTTCAAAATAGTTTATACTTTAAAACCAAATATCAATGCCTTTCCAAAACCAAATCAATATGATATTATTTTCTTTTCAAATATATCCTTTTTCATAATTATAGCACTTTCAAAGTTATAACACTTTGAAATCAAAAACACTTGAAATATAACACTTTCAAATCATAATACTTTGAAATTCATAACTTTGAATCATAACTCCCACCACTTAAATGGTTTCAATATTAAAATTCTTTATATAATAAATAGCTTCTTCAATTTCACAAATCAATTCCAAAACAAATCATATTCCAAAATTTTAGATTTAACCAAATCTCAAATTATAGATTTCAATTCAGTTTTCAAATAAACCATTCCAAATTTTGTTGATTTCAAAAACAGATTTGATCCACAAAATAAACCATTTCAAATTCAGTATATTTCAAACTTTAAGTATTCAACAATTTCAAAACTAAGTGTGGTAATTGCGATTCAGCAATTAAATTTTCTATTAGTTAGTTTTGAAATGTTTTACATAATAAATCCATTATCATTTAAATAAAACTCAAATTACAAATAACTAAATATTTTCTTCATTTTATTTATACTTGAGATATTCATTTAATTCATCTTGAACAAAATCAAGTTATAAAAATCATACCTTCTAAAATTTCAAATTTAATGAATTTCACATCAAGCTTATTTGAGTTTAATTCTTAAATAAATTTAATTTCAAATAAATCTCAAATTTATCTTCCAACATTAATTTATTTAAATCATGAGAAACTCTATATTAAAATTAATTTAAATATTTAACCATATTATCTTCAATAAAAATCAAACTTATTACTAAGCTTTTTATATATTATAACAAATTATACATAGCTTAAAATCAAGGATAAAATAACATTTTTATAATATCTAAAATCAATATTTATCTAAAACCATATAATTTCTTTACAAAACCATAGAAATCATTTCAAAATATTCAAGACCACGGTGTTTGTATATGATTTTCTATCTTATGGTCAAGTGATACGGATATTTATCATTTCAATCCGTAATTTAAATTATAAATACGGTTATATATCATTTCAAACCGCAATCCCGAATGAAATAAGAATCCATAACAACTTGCAGTTTATAACAATATAAAATACAACATCCATTATCCAATATCAATCATCAAACATTTATCAGATCATCATCCAATTCATTCAATAACATCAATTAGACTAGATAATAAACAACAGGTATTTACCTCTATTAACGTAATAATTAAATATTAAATTTCATTTAATTGCAATTTATCTAATTATTAAGTTTAAATCCCCATAAATCGATAAATCTTGTTTTCCATTATATTATTCAACCATTGCCAGACTATGAATAAAATTAACAGTATTTCCAAATATTAACTCAATTTACATTAACATAATATTAAATTATAATTATTGTAATTGATTTCCAATTTAAATTAACAAGCTAAATAAATAGGTAACATAAAAAAATCGTTATCGTTAACCTTTAGTCACATTAATAAGCTTTTATTACTTACAAATCAATGTTACCATTTATTTTCATAATACTAATTTCATTCAATTTCCATTAACTATCTATTATTTCCTTGGTAAATCCAATATTTCATTTATTTAATTATGTGCAATCTATAGTCAAGTATAACATTTAAATTTATTTTCATTAATTGGTATTTCATTCAATTCATTAATTATTAACTTTAATTAGCATTGTTTATCTTGTATTCTAGTTATTATTTCAATAATATGATTCCTAAATTTTATTTCTTTCAGTATTTAATTGCACAATCATATTAAATTAACAAATTTAATGGTCGAAAATTTCAGGTCGTTACAGTAAGCGAGCTATAGTGGGTCTTCAAGTTCTGCAACCAACATTATATGATGCTATAGTGCACAACTGCACCAACACAATTGCAATTATGTACACAGTAGTTGTACACTACGGCAGAAATTTAGCGACGTTGAACTTTACGAAGCTTGTAGTGATTTGAGAAGAATGAGGTGTTTGAACTTACTGTTTAGACTTTGCAGCGATGATAATTTTGCAATGTAAGTTTATTTATTTATTTTCAAAATATATAGAGGATGAGAATATGAGATAATGACATGGTAAAAAAAGAAGAGGAAAACAAGAAAATCATTGGTCAACTAAGTAAAATGGTCGACTGAACCATAGGTTCGAATGTCCTATCTGGACTTTTGCACGACTGATGTGTGATTGAATTTCATGTCAAAGTAGCACATGGTCTACCATTATTTGAGGTCGGACCATGATTGGATCTGGTGATGAAAACACTAATCTGGATGATGAATCACATAAAGAGCTCAATATTCAGTAAATGAAATGGAAAATGACAAACGATTCTTAAAAAATATCCTCAAAAAATAATATGTGAAGTAGAATGTTGAAATAAACTGGATTTCCCAGAAATTTTTGTTGAAAGTTTAGATTTTGAGGTGAAGATGACAAAGAGAAGAAGAGAAAAGAGGGGGTTAAATAGCAGCTGGTAGTTCGTATTGGGAAATAAACACTGGCTTCTGACACATTGGATACATCGGACACGTCAAACGTTAACAGATTTAATTATCTACATACCTCAAATGGTGCATTTTGGGTGGAAACATTCGTTGGTGCACAATGCGTTGGTTACGTTCAACATGTCAAACATGGCAATGAACTTTGTTTTATCTATGAATGCACCACATGCGCTAACAAAGATATGATTATCCTGATGTTATATTAACTTAATTTCAATCGCTCAATAAGATTACTAGTACAATCGTACAATGATGGAAAACAGACCGTTTGATCATATATTTTGAAAAGAAAAATATTTATGTCATATATAATGATAAAGAGAATTTCAATTGGAGGAAATTTTCCCCTCCAAAACATTACGTTTGAAGAGATAGTAAACAAAAAATAAGTTGTCCCATCATTGCAATAAAAATTACATTGCTAACTCATATTCATGTTAGTTATGTCATCTTAATTAATCATTAGTTATCTTCTAATCAAACTAATAATTTTATATAAATTTTAATATTTCAATATTCATTTCCCTTAATCTATACCATAAGCTTTTTTAAGATATAAGATAAGATCATACTTTTTTAGAATATCAGATATTTATTTTTTGAATATTCGAATTTTTCGATATCTATAAGTAATAGTCAATTTACTCAACCGAGTTACGGAAACAAGTACCAACAAATCAAACAACAACCAAAAACAAGTGTCAACCAATAAATAAGATCAAGATGCAAACTTTATCCAAATAGGTAAACTACAAAGCTCATGGTTACATTCCACAAACCAAACCAAACGCTTGGGTAAAATGTCATACATTTCCAAGAAAATTATGCAAATAAAAATGTTATTGCACATGTATAAAATGCTTCAAATGCATGGAGCACAAATTTTTTAGCTCATTCCATACCATTATTTTTGTAGCATCGAAAAATCAACAAAACTCTTATAGTTAAGTAAACTAAAACATTGCTATTATGGGTGATAAAACTATCAATGAGCATAATAAAAGTTCTTCCAATTCTATTCTCGATTCATTTAGTGCATGATGTTCTCGATTCCCTTTGAAAATTGCACCATGTTCAATTTGCTTAAGCTCACTATGTTGACACTCCTTTGCTGATTTTTCTAGTTATGCTCTTCTATTGCTTCCTGCTCCACTTCCAACATCATGCAAAATGGTTATCATAAATCTCCTGCTCTATTTATTTTTTTCTTGGAATCATGGTTTCGACGAATAGAATATGTAATGATCCAGAATTTCAGTCATTCGCAATTGGAATATTTAATTGATTTTAAATATTCAAAAGTAAATTATATAAGTTGATAACTTATGTTTCAAATATAATGATTTATTTGACAATTAAATTGTTTGATTTAATATATCAAATTATGGAAATAATGGAATGTTGAATTTAATATAAAAAGATTTATAAGGTTGATTTAAATTCTATGTAAATTAGAATGGAGTTAGTAAACTTTTAATGTTGAATTAAAAGTGAATAAATAGAAACTGAAATTTATTTGATTGAATAAACGTGTAAAAGTAGTCATTTTGACACTCTCTCAGATTTTAACGAAACCAGTTTCACTGGATCCGTAATAGTAAATTATAGTATGCCATCGAATTTCATGTCGATTGGACTTACCAATTGTTCATGCTAGTTCGAAACGCATAAAAATAACTTAAAGGAAATTTAATTAAGTTAATTTGATTTTGAAAAGCTATCTTCTTTATATGATGAAATTGGCTCTCGATACATATTCTATTGCGTCTGGAATAAGAGTAAAACATTAGGAACGTCAGGCAGCATGCTTTGTTTGGAGTTTGGAAATATTTTGGGTGAATATTGTTTTGAGATATTTTTTCTATAAAAGGACCTTTGCTCTTCATTTTTGAAAAACTAATCTACTTATCCCTAGTCGCCGTATTCCTCTTCCTCAAATCCAACGGCCTAGATTATACATGTTGATTGGGCATGATTTAAGCAAAACGTTCTATACCAAAGAGGAGCGGCTTGAGGTGGCGAGTTCATCGGTGGAGACCGATCGTCGAATCGATGCTCGAAGTGGCGGCAATCACTAGTGTTCGAGCACAACAAGTTGGGTTTGTCGGCGTTGTTCATCACGCGTAGGCGCGTCGTCTGGTTGGCGCTGGCGGAGGGGCAAGGCGGCAACAGGTCGGGGTCACGACGTAGGAGGCGGTGGCAGTTCGTCTAGAGGCGAACGTTGTTCATTTAAATAAAAAAACAAAAGAAAAGAGGTGCGCGGCCTCGCCTCGGAAGGAAGAATGAAGTTAATGGTGCAGGATACTAAGTTTTAAATTATTTTATATTTAGCTAATTATATAGCTAATTGTCGAATGGTTATTAATGCATAACTTTCTCGTCGCGATCTATTTCAAACGAAACAAGTTGCGCTCGTATCAACGAGCACTACACTATGGAGTTGGATTGGATGAAAATAGAGCTAGTAGGAATTTTGAGTTAAATTGAACATTCGTTCAATTTTAATTCAATCTGGAGCACTTTGGTGATTTTTAACATTTTTGTGAGTAAAACTTACTCTCTCTCTGGCCTGCTTATATTTTCATATAAGTGGGAATAAATTTATATATGATGGTTGATGCTTGTTTAGATGATATATGATACTACACACACACACACACACACACACACACACATATATATATATATTAGTTGGTATGGATATATTCCCGTCCTTGGCTCAGATGAGACCCTATTACATTCTCATGTATGCGCAGATGATCCTTTGTATACGAATCCGACCTCAAAGCGGTTGATTTTTATTTATTTGATTACATGTTGTTTGTGATGCAAGGGGATAGGTAGGAGGG
This sequence comes from Allium cepa, assembly GCA_030765085.1. Classification (NCBI taxonomy): domain Eukaryota; kingdom Viridiplantae; phylum Streptophyta; class Magnoliopsida; order Asparagales; family Amaryllidaceae; genus Allium; species Allium cepa. The sequence continues at coordinate 104,834,075 of CM060940.1, forward strand.
ATCCAACATGATTCCTCACCGTGGTTGATTTGTTTTCAAATATATGTTTACATATGATGTTTTAGATGTCATGTTGATATCTTTGATGTGATTTGACTTATTTAGTGCTATGGTAGCACCGAGCCTTGTTTTTAGATATTTTGGTAATATTAAAAATGACGATTTTGATTTGAAAATGATTTTGAAGTGATTTTGAAAGTAAATATATGTTTTAATAATTTTTAATTTATTTTAAAATAAAGGAGTTTGGTTTTAAAATAAAAGTTAAGATTTTTGATGATTCAAAAGTATGGTTTTACGAAATACTTTGAAAATAGGATTTTAAATAAGTTTATATAAAAGATTTATGGAAGTGATTTTTTATAAATTAAAAGTTGATTTATAATTGAAATTTATACATGTTAGTAAATGGTTTTGAAGTTGAATTCATAAATGGATTTTATAAATGGATTTTAGCATTAAATTTAGTATTTATAAGAGAATGGATTTATAAATAGAATTTTGTAAATAAAGGAATTTTATAAAATAGAAGTTTTATAAAATCGAAAGGAGATTTGTAAATAAAAATTGATATTATAAATATGCAGATGTTTTATGTTGATATATAAATATGGGTTTTTATTTGAAGGAGTTTTGGAAGTGATGTTTTGATGAAGTTAATGTTTTAAAGTAATTTATCTCTTGGAAATAAATGTTATGGGAAGTGATGGTTTTAAATGAAATTAAAGAGTTTTTGAAGATGTTTTAAAGTGTGATATGGAGCGGAAACATTGATTTCAACATTTATTGTTGAAGTAGACATTTTCAGGGAAGTTAAGGAAGACATGGACTATAACAATGTTGTTATAGAAAATGATTTCTAAAAGGAAATATTTTATATAGTATATGGGATTTATATATCTATTTATTTATCGAATCTCTATACTAGTGCTTTGGGCTGTCGTAATGATGTTCTACGCAACATTCGTTTTGACCCAAATAAAGCCTGTTTTGAAAAATATAAAGCTTTCCTAAAATGGTTTGTGAATATGCTTATGTCGTTGATATAAGTTTGAAGATATTTTCTAAGTGTTTGAAGTGAAGAGATTTTTGAATATGCTTATAGTGTAGATATAAATAAATGCAAATGTTTTCCAATATAGTAAGTTTTGAAATGGTTTTGAGGATGTATCTTTTTAAAGATAATTTGAAATGAATTGGAAAGTGATTTAACTAATAAAAGATTAATTAAAAGGACCCAGTGATTGCTTATGGTGCTAGATGTTGTTTGTTGCTTTGATAGTTAAATAACCGACTATCAAATAAATATTGACCTATTTATCGTTGTTGGTTTGGACAGACCAGGGTCAGATTTATTCCAAGAGCCACTTCAAACCAACGTATGTGCATTCGAATGTGCAGATTTGGAAGATATTGATATTTGGGATTTTCATAGTGAGGACTGCTTGTAGATAGTTTGTGGATAAACTCTCAATATACATATAGTAGCAGTAGTCTCTTCATTATGAAATATCCAATGCAAGGATTATTCGCTACTAATCCTAAGTGCAATTCCCGACAGGATGTGGTAGGAGAGTGCCTTCGGTTTGCCCTATTCCTGGACTTGTATGGATGGATACTGACATTGCATTTTGAGATTGCATTGTTGACTTTTACAAACGTACATCTGTTTGGTGGTGGAGAAGACAACTTCTCTTAGCATAACACCCTTCTCTGAGACGTATAAGCTCGAAGGTTATATGTTTGTGAAAGCCAACAAGTGACCGATGGAATGGCAGTGTGGCATTCAAAGAGGAAAGTTATATGTGCTATGTGAAAGGTAATCGTGACCTTTGGCCTCACACTCAAAAATGACCGAAATAGGTTTGGATGCAGCAAGGATATGTGGTTTGCAACTAGTACGATACGATCATCCCCTTCTAGATATATCTCTTTCCGCTATGACGTTCGGGATATAAATTATTGTGGATGTATGCTATAATGGCCCTCGGATAGGTTGGTAACGACCAGGATGATGACATATTCGATACTATTTAAGGAGAGGTAGGCCGGTCTTGTGCTGGTAGAGGTGCCTATGTTCTATTGACCTTGGTACATTCTTTTAGAGATGTACTGCAGAAAGGTAGTCCCTTCACCTGGTCATTTGTATGGAATCCATTTTACAATACGTGCCTTACATTTTTGTTTGTAGAACCCACATTTGTGGCTAGTATTGCTGGAATTTAATCAACGTAACAGTTTCGGATATGATTCTTATTATTTGTATAATAGACACTAGTAATAATATAATAGGATTTGATGTGAAATGTTTTGGTTATCGTATGGTAAAAACCCATCAATGTTTATGGGCGGGCATGTCTTATGAGATACCTTTGTTTTGAGAGAAGAACACTTTTATAACTTTAAAATAAATTCAGTTAAGATGTGTTTTCTCATGCTGGTTTACCATACTAATCCAAGCATTCTTCCCTTTCAATGATCAGGTCAGACCGAGTATGTTCACAAATGTAGATTTGGATGCTTTGAGCTTCCGCAGGAGAGCTGGAAGTCTTCTAGTCGTATTCCACGTATATATTTATTTTCCACTACTTTGTTGTTAAATTATTAGCAATTGTAAAGATGGCTTATTATAACTATCCATGTTGATGATTAGTGTTTGAGTGTCGTACTCTAATTGATGGATGTATGTATATTACATTACAGTTTCTACTTTGTAAAGATCATTGATATGATATTATATGTTTTTCCACTACGATTGTGAGATTCTGAAAGAAAAAAATAGTTTCTTCTGTTTCTCTCTTCTCTTCTCTTCTTCTCTCTTCTTTCTTTCTCATGATTATTCAAATTTCCCTTCGGTTTGGGATTGGTAATGTGTGGTTATTGTCCACTTAGGTCGTCACAGCTGGTATTAGAGCTTTGGATTTTGCTAACACCTAGTCTTTGCTATGGGTACTAATTATAGATAGGGTTAGTGATGCCCTAGATTGAGTTTGAGTGTATATATATGAGTGCATATTTGTTAGCTATATAAAAATGTTTTATAGTGGGTTGTCCGATTTAAGTTTGAATTTTGGGTTCTAGTCGATGCGACAAGCTAGCGTTATCAATTAGGATTCCAAAACACTTGAACAAGCGAATTGACGGAATATTATTTTAAAGTGGGTAAATGAAATAATTTTAGCTAAATTATATTTTTTATATATAGGATTTTCAGAAATTATATAGTTATATTATGGTGTGTTTGGTTGTTAGTGAATGATAATATTTGATTATTATCGTTTATTATTTGTTCATTGTGTTCTAATAAAGTTATTACTACATATAAACAAAAATAAACAAATAAGAAATGATTTTATATAACCAAGGTGAAACTATATAAGTATAAATTTATAAATGTGATTTATGAATAAAAAGAATATCTAAAAGAAATCAGTAGCATTGAATTCACTACAGTCACTGAAAAATAATATGGGTAATGACTACGACATCATCATTATTCATTTTTGAGTCTCTAAGTGATAAATTGTTACCCTTAATGATTTTCTATTGAAGTTATGTTTTAATAAAATAAATTTTGTTTGGATAAAAAATGTTCTGGTTTTGAAAGTAATTCCAATTATGATTTGATAAATATAATAAAAAAGTTTTTGAACTTATAAATTGAAAACGTATAAATAATAAATAGTTACAACTTATGAATTTGAACAAAAAAGTAAATCCACATTTTTAAATTGGTTGAATATTTTGGTTAAGAAATAAAAGGAATTTGAAATTTAAATTGAGATATATGAAATAATAGAAGTAGCTTGAATAAGTTAAATAAATGAAGCTAAACAAATTGAGTTAGTGAAGTAAAGTTAATGAAATGAAGTTTAACTTAAGAAAAGTTAAATAAAAGTGAACTGAATTTGAGTTGAAATGAATTAGATGAAATAATGAAATAAAATTTTAAGCAAATAAATTTGCATTAACTTATGGATTTGCATAATGTTAATGTAATGATCCAATTTTTCGACGTCCGAAAGTCGACATCAATACGTCCACTGTATCAAATGCCGCACAATTGAATGCCGAAAAATCAAACTGTTGGGGTTAAAGAAGAAGAAGATAGAAGAAGAAACAGAAACAATAACAGAATCTCACATTTCAAAGCGGAACAACATATAATAGACAAATGAATAATCTTTTAAAATAAAGAACTATATCGGTTTATACATCACATTATCAGAGTATCAGAATTTACAACAACACGATATAACACAACAGTGGAAAAGAAATATCATAGATACTAGTGATACGCCTCGCCATCCAGCTTGAACTCCAGATCTCCACAGCATACTTCTAGACTTCGCTCCAGAACAACAGATAACCTGACTCTAGGCTGCCCGTGTGGAAAATTATGGGAACCCAGAGTTTAGAAAGGGAACAATAAACTCCAAGTCAGTCATGGGACTGGTATGAGATCTTAAAAACAGTTATTTCATAAAGAAAAGGAAAAGAAGTCCGCCATGCTTTTGGAAAATGAAACTACCATAAGGCCTTCTCGCGCACACACAATGCAAGCGCACAATTGGAGGATTTCTCCTTATGATAGTCAAACAAGCTTGATATGCAAAATCTCTTTGATATTATTATTATTATTAGTGCATAGCATGGAAAACATTTCGAAAGTATAATATAAATATTAGCCAGTATATGTGCCATTATATTATGCCTGCTATAGCTACCTCCTGAGGAGGCAGGTTATACAATTTGCAATCGTAAAGGGTTCGTATTGTTTCTTTGGATTTCCAACAAATGGTCAGGCTAAGGAACTTCCTGGGCCACATGGGTACGCCTCTGGGGGAACGCCCCGAGAATTTAACTAGCTCTCTGCCAACACAAGGTCGGGTTACCTCTGCAACTAGGTAACTAATACACGAGTATGCCATATTCCGGTCGATAGCGACCACTATCCGAGGATCCTCAACCACAAAGCAACAACTACGAAGTAATAAATTTGCAGCAATCACATAGGTTAAATATCTGAGATCCATACAATGATACAACCCTTTCCTAGAAGTTAATGAACATACCCTCGAGGGGCGCTACCCCCAAATAACATTGCCGCATCCTTCCAGTTTTGACCATTCTAGGTTGTGAGCCTCGACGAAATCTCGTCCACAAAGCTACGCTTTTCACAAAAGTCATGCTTCGATCAACAAATGATCAGCAGCACTTCGTGTGCCACATTACCAAATTGGGAATGTATCACTAGTAACCATCAACTACATAACCTCTGAGCTCGTACGTCTTAAAGAAGGGTGTTAAACTAAGAGAATAAATTCTCCGCCACCAAACAGAAATGTATTTGATAGAAATCAGCTTTACATCTCAAAGTGTAACGTCAGACATACATCCATACAAGTCTGTTCCGGGATCGAACGGAATCGAAGGCACTTCAAAGAAGCCCTTGCAATCCGGATATTCATTAATCATGTCTAGAATCCCCATCACAAAGGATGATATAAACTCTATACCAGAGCAATTTGGTGTGGAGACATTCGATAGGTAATCCTTTCGTTCTCGAAAATACCCAGTCTTCGACACCATCTTTAAATGCAATCTCATTTCGTCGTATCATTATTCGAAATGGGTTTTATGACACAAAGTCCTCTCCCGGCTAATTCGAATAACATGCGCTTATTTTTAAAAATAAGTGTTACATTCAGATTTCAAGCAAATCACACCAAATTTCCACATTGATCTTTTAAACAAAAGATCCAACACAAAGATTCGATGTGGTTTTTGAATATCCATTTGGAATCCGACCCCCAGTCGCATCGAAATTCAAACGCCGTTTAAAGGCTAATATTGATAGTCGGTTATTTAACTATCAAACAATATTCACAACAATCACCAAGATTTAAATAATTTTCCCACAATTATTTATTTTCAACACATCTTCGCAAGATATAATTTTAACACTTCATCACTTTGAAAAAAAAAATTTAAATCACTTTCCTCACGTGGAATAAATTTCCAAATATTTATTTCCATTGAAATTTGCCGAGTTTGAATACTTTAAAATAATTTAAGTCACTTATCCAAAATTATATACTTGGAAACATTTAAAATAAAAACTATTTTCAACACTTTATTTAAAACATTAGTTATGAAATTTTAATATCAATATCTCATATAAAAACTCAAGTCCAAATAATTTTAAGAATAAAATTATTAGATAAAGTGTAATTATTTAAATAACCATTTTCTAAATCAAATATCAATTTAATCTTCAAAATAACCACTTCTTTAATCAACTTCATAATATTAACTTTAAAGATTTAAAAACAATTTCCGAAAATAATTTCTCCAACGATATTCTTTTTAAAACCAATTCTAGAAATTTTAATTTATACTTTAAAAGCTACTTTGAAAACATACTCAGCTTTCCAGGGAAAATACATTTTCCATTCTAAAATGGTTCATTTAAAATCAATCAATAAATCCTTCTTGATTTAATTTAAATTTACATTCCAAAATCATAAATTTCTTTCCACTTATGAAAATAGCCTAATGTTTATTTTTAAAACAAATTTCCCTTTTCTTTATAAATTCCCATTGTGAACTTAAATTTCCAAATATCCATTGATATACGATTTTAAAAATCGATTTTCAAATATTCACTTTCAAACACCAAATCAAATTCCAAGTCGATTTCCAAAGATTTATTTTTAAACACCAAATAAATTTTCATTCAAACACCAAATTTATTATCTTTTAAAACAAATTCCTTTATTTCTTCCGTACAATTTAAAATCTGAATTTTAAATAAATTCTTCAACTACCAAGCAATATTACTCAAAACCCATTTATTAAAATCTTTTTCCATATTTTGGAATTTATGCAATAGGATTTCACTATAGATTTTTGTACTTAAATTTCAAAATCCAATTTTATTTATTTATGGTATCCTACGATACCAAAAATACATTCGGCTAAATTATAGCCTTCAACGGTTTCAATCACAATTATTAATCATACACAGATTATAAATAAACCATCACACAACATATGAGACTAATTCAAATATTTGAGGAATTGGATCCATCCGACCTATTTTTCTGCGTCCGTGGATGTTAGCACAACAATTAAATATCAATTCCACTTCGGGGTGGAATATCGCGGTATATGGGATTTATAAGAATATCGCGGTATATGGGATTTATAAAATATCATCCGCTATTATCTGGCGCATAGGGTCTCATCCGCTATATAATGCGGGAAATCAATCACTTCAAATACATATAATACAAATTCCACTTCGAGGTGGAATATCGTGGTATATGGGTTTATATAATATCCTCCGCTATTATGTGGCACATAGGGTCTAATCCAATACAACTGATAATAATTTATCATCTAAGCACACAATCAACAATTTTAAATTTAACTATTTAAATTTAAACTGGAAGTTCTAATTGAGTGAGAAGATCTCACCTTTGCTTTTTATTTACGATCCACTTCCAATCCAGCTTGTTTTCACGATTTTTTAAACCTTGTATAAACAAATTATATGATTTATTGTTATTTGAATCGGTCGAACAATTAACTACAATTATAAAAAAAATATTTAACTAATGATTTTTTTTTTAAACTGATAGTTTAACTTAAAATATTATTCCCTTTAATAGATTATTTTTAGTAAACTAAAATATGTCTATTTATTTAATTTTTCATCTTGAAACGGCATTTATAGTTATAAAAATTTATAGATTTCAAAATCAAACTTTATATAAACTTTCAATGTTTCAAAATTCCCTTTTTAAATATTCTTCGGTAAAAATAATTGAATAAGTTTTATTAAACAAAACTATCTTTATCATATATATATATATATATATATATATATATATAAACAATGATTGGTTTCTAAAAATCTAGTTTTATACAAACCATCAAGTAATGTAAAATCCACATTTATTTATTTATTTTCCTTTTTTCATTTCAAACTGCTTATAAAAATAAGCTATTTATAAATCTTGTCTTTATATAACTCTTATATATTTTTCTTGCTGTTTCCAGTATATGTAAATATATAATTTCAGATTTTAAATTAAATCAAGATTGACTTAAAAATAAAATAAAAAATAAAAAAGATAAAAACCGCTTAATAAAACTCTACCTTACTGTAGAAATCGCCGAACCCCAATCGCGACACCATGACCTCCTTCCCAGACGGTTGCGAGCCACCATCCTCAACTGGACCTCGCCGCACCTCCTTGGACATCGTCCTACGCGCGCGTCGACTCCATTGCGCCGCCCTCGCCTTTCCAGCCTCGCGAAGTTGCAGTCTCCTTGAGTTTTCTACCACGAATCAATCGCTTGCCTTGAGCAAGCGCCGCAATACTACATCCACCTCCCTTCTAGCTCGAATTCGAGCCTCCAGCCCACCATCAAACCACCCATTTCCTACCCTTGCAAACACCTCTCGAGCGATTGCATCGCCATTATTCAAAAAAAAATTCGAATCAAAGAAAAAAGGGCGAGACGATTCTGAATAGAACGAGGGAGAACTGGATTTGATTCTTCGTTCGTTCATATCTCTGTTTCTATTTCTTCTTTTATTTTCTTTTTAATACCAAGGATCAGTTGAGTAGTTTAAAGAATGAAAAAAAAGTTGCGGTCATCAATTTCTTTATTTCTGAAGCTGGCGTTTGAGTTGAATTTGATAACGAGAAAATGAAAAAGCTCAAGAATTTTCTTTTATAAATTTGAAACGAACACGTGTTATTTTAAGCAGAAAGAATGAAACAGGCGTTTGAATTTTCCACTATGTGTCTGATGTTTTCAATAGTGCTTTGATACATTAATATTATTTACATTTTTAAATTTTTAAATTCGAATTCAAATTGTTTTTGAATTCATAGCTCAAAATTTCGAACTCCTATTGAGACGCGCTGCTAGGCGTTTATAATGTTAAACCCCTATTCCGAACGCAATGGAAAATGTTTCGAGCCCAAATTTGATCATATGGAGAAGATAGCTTTTTGTACCCAGCTATTAAATTAATTTCGATATAAATTTTCAACGCATTTGCTTATCGTACGGCCAAATGATCACTCTAAATATTACAAAAATTGAAATCCAACAATAATACAATATTACGGATCCAATGGAACTGGTTTCGTCGAATTCCAAGACTGTACCCCGGAAGGCTATTTTTAAATATTGATTTAAACGATATAAATTCAAACTAAAAAAATCACTTCCAATTTCAGTTTTAAAGGTTTCATTATCTTTAGTATCATCAGTATAAATTTTCTAAGCCTGGAAAATATTTTTAATCGGCATAAAATTGAAGATATAAAATTTTACCCAACTTCACATTATTAAATCCAAAAATTTTAATTGCCAAATTCATAGCAATATTTGAAATTCAAATTAACTAACTTCCAAATATTTAAAATCAATTTAATATTTCAATTTCAAATATCAAAAAGTCTGGGTAGTCACATTCTTCCCCCCATAAAAGAATTTCGTCCCAAAATTTCTAGTTAAGAAGAATGATCCTCAACCCGTTTATCACAATCTAAAACCAAATAGTTTTATCAACTTGCCAAAAAAATTTTTTATTAAAGTCCCATTGTTACTTCAACTAACTTTCCAACCTTTCATAGTTTCCAACAACTTTATTTTCCTAATAAATCAAATTTAAATTTAAAATTAAAATTTAAAATTTCAAAATTTTCTCAAAATTTTTCTAACTCATTAAATTTTCGAAAAATTTCGTCAGTGTCTCCTTTACGCGGCTAGCTTGGTATGACTACAAAATGGCACCACGAGCCCCCAGATTCAAAAAGAAAACAAAATGCCAAGTGGTTAGACAAGAAAGTCATCAAATTTCATACTGAAATTTAAATACATACCTTTTTCGAGCAATTCAAATTTATCTTTGAAATCAAATCCCAATTTATCCTTTGCCTTTAACACACCTATATATCCTGCTTATCATTTCTTTACAAATTTCAATATTTAATTTATTATAATCCATACGATATACTTTATATCATTCGTACGTAATATCAAATTCGATCGCTCACTGGATCACACAATTTCACTTCCGAACTATTATCGTCCACCCGACTTCCTAGTGCGGACTTAGATCTGGTTTCTTGATTAGAAACCAACATTCTCCTTGCATAGCCGTAAACAATGATAGAGAATTTCCAGAATCAACCAAAAATCCATATCCAGGTTCACGTCGAAAATCGAGTAAAAAAATTGCAACTCGGATCGATATAACTATCTCGAAATTCTGTGCTCAAATTTTGGATCAAATCGCTATGCGAATAAAATAATATACGTACATCCTGCGTATTTATTCCAATTAATTATTAGCTTTATCAATTACTTTTCTTTTATTCACATTTGATTTTCATTTCAATATACTTATTCACAATCGTTATTTCACAATTTCCAATTTAATCTTCATTCACTTATTACTTCAGAATATTTCCTCAATTCCAAATTTTACTTAAGATCTTCATCATCTATTTCTTAAGTTCTATACAATACATACGTCCTATATTTATTTTCAATTTGCCACTTCGCTTAGTATGTACTTATATTAAACTGGATTTCAAATTCCATATGAATTCAATTTACCTTTTATTTATAATTATTGAATTCAATTCATTCCAAACCATATTAAATTTGTCATTCCTTTAGTTAGTTGCACTTACTAATTTTATTTCAATACTTCGCTTCATTTGATTCAACTTCATAATTCTTCCACTTCACTTTGTTTATCATAAATCAAATTCAATTCCAATTCCAATTCCAATTTTATTTACTTACAAATTCAAAATGAATTTCAACATTCAATTTCCCTTTCACTTACTTGCATTTCAATTTCATTTTGAATCCATATCATTATTTGACTCTAATTTTCAATCCATTTAGTCTAATAGACTTACTTCTCAGATTTACTTTTATTCAAATTAATCCAAGTTAAATTTAGTTTCAATTTTAATTTTTCTACGTCTCCAAACTTATTTATTATTCCATAAACATTTTAATAAGATTCCATAGTCTTTCCAACTTTTCAAAACCATTTTTGAAATCAATTCCAGTTATCTTTTGAATTTCTAAAACCAAACCCAATTTTGCAAACAACTTCAATTTTTTTAAATATATTTGGCAACAACTCCTCTCTTGGAAACTCGAAATTGAATATCGATGATGCTGCAGTCATCACCGAAATTATTTTCCAGCGACTGAAAAGAGTTTAGTGCTTTTATCCCTTCAAAACATTTTAAAAAAACCTTTGAAAACCATTTCCAAACTCCAAGGGAATTTAATCTTTTTCAAATTTCGAAATTTTCAAATCCTTTCAAATTCTTTCAAATATTTCTCTGGAATTCTATTTCAAATTATAAATCTCGTTTACAAATTATATTTACAAATCACATTTGTATATGATTCATTTTCTTATTCAATAACAATGATAATAATTTAATAATATCACTTCCTAACATCCAAGCAACTATATACTATAATAATTTACAAAAATTATTTCCTTTTATATACAAAGATAGTTTGGGTGAAATTATTTCATTTACCCTATTTTAAAATAATATCGTGTTAAATTGTTCCATACAAGTGTTTAGAGATCCTTATCGATAGAGTTGTACAGATTATACCGACCGAAATCCATATACCACTCAACAAACCAATTATCACAATATAAAACAATTTTATATTAATTAACAAATACGCGCTCATATCTATTATTACACTCAACTCATTCTAGAGTATTATCGACTCTATCTCTAATGAGTAACCCCCACCAGAGCCAAGGTTGTTGCTCAACCAAATGCTCTGATACCACAATGTAACGACCCAACTTTTCGACGCCCGAAAGTCGACATCAATACGTCCATTGTATCAAATGCCGCACAGTTGAATGTCGGAAAACTGAACCGTTAGGGTTAAAGAAGAAGAAGATAGAAGAAGAAACAGAAATAATAACAGATCATACATTTCACAGTGGAACAACATACAATAGATAATGAATAAACTTTTGAAACAAAGAACTATATCAGTTTATACATCACATTATCAGAGTATCAGAGTTTACAACAACACGATACAACACAACAGCAGAAAAAAATAGCATATATACTAGTGATACGCCTCTCCATCCAGCTTAACTCTAGATCTCCACAGCATACTTCTAGACTTCGCTCCAGAACAACTGATAACCTGACTCTAGGCTGCTCGTGTGGAAAATTATGGGCACCCAGAGTTTTGAAAGGAAACAATAAATTCCAGGTCTATCATGGGACTGGTGTGAGATCTTAAAAATAGTTATTTTCATAAAGAAAAGGAAAAGAAATCCGCTGTGCTTTTGGAAAATGAAACTAACATAAGGCCTCCCCGCACACACATCGCAAGCGCACAATTGGAGGAGATTTCTCCTTGTAATAGTCAAACATGCTTGATACGCAAAATCACTTTGATATTATTATTAGTGCATAGTGTGGAAAACATTTTGCAAGTATAATATAAATCTAGCCAGCATAGGTATCATTATATTATGCCTCCTATAGCTACCTCCTGAGGAGGTAGCTTATATAATTTGCAATCATAAAGGGTTCGTATTGTTTCTTTGGATTTCTAATAAATGGTCAGGCTAAGGAACTTCCTAGGGCATATGGGTACGCCTCTGGAGGGACGCTTCGAGAACTTAACCAGCTCTCTGCCAACACAAGGCCGGGTTACCTCTGTAACTAGGTAACTACTACACGAGTTTGCCATCCCCCGGTCATTAGCGACATTTATCCGAGGATCCTCAACCACAAAGTTAAAAATTTGCAGCAACCACATAGGTTAAATATCTGGGCTCCATACCATGATACAAGCCTTTTCCAGAAGGAAATGAACATATCCTCAGGGGGCACTACCCCAAATAACATTGCCGCATCCTTTCTGTTTTGACCGTTCCAGGTTATGAGGCTCGACGAAGTCTCATCCACAAAGCTACGCTTTTCACAAAAGACATGCTTCATCAACAAATGATCAACAACACTTCGTATGTCACATTACCAAATTGGGAATGTAACACTAGTAACCATCAACTACATAACCTCTGAGCTCGTACGTCTCAGAGAAGGGTGTTAAGCTAAGAGAATAAATTCTCCACCACCAAACAGAAATGTATTTGATAGAAACCACTTTACATCTTAAAGTGTAACGTTAGACATACATCCATACAAATCCATTCCGGGATTGAATGGAAACGAAGGCACTTCAAAGAAGCCCTTGCAATCTGGATATTCAATAATCATGTCCGGAATCCCCATCACAAAGGTGATATAATCTCTGTACCAGAGCAATTCGGTGTAGAGACATTCGAAAAGTAATCCTTTCATTTTCGAAAATACCCGGTCTTCGATACCATCTTCAAATGCAATCCTATTTCTTCGTATTATTATTCGAAATGGGTTTTATGACATAAAATCCTCTCCTGGCTAATTCGAATAACGAACACTTATTTTTAAAATAAGTGTTACATTCGAACTTCAAGAAAATCACAACAAATTTCCACATTGATCTTTTAAACAAAAGATCCAACACAAAGGTTCGATGTGGTTTTCGATTATCTATTTAGAATCCGACCCCCAGTCGCATCGAAATTCAAACGCTGTTTAAAGGCCAATATTGATAGTCAGTTATTTAACTATCAAACAATATTCACAACAATCACCAAGATTTAAATAATTTCCCACAATTATTTATTTTCAACATATCTTTGCAAGATATAATTTTAACACTTCATCACTTTGAAAACAAATTTCAAATCACTTTCCTCACGTGGAATAAATTTTCAAATATTTATTTATTTCCACTGAAATTTGCCGAGTTTGAATACTTTAAAATAATTTAAATCACATATCAAAATTATATACTTGGAAACATTTAAAATAAAAACTATTTTCAACACTTTATTTAAAACATTAGTTTTGAAATTTTAATATCACTATCTCACATAAAAACTCAAGTCCAAATAATTTTAAGAATTAAATTATTAGATAAAGTGTAATTATTTAAATAACCATTTTCTAAATCAAATATCAATTTAACCATTAAAATAACCACTTCCATAATCAACTTAATAATATTCACTTTAAAGATTTAAAACAATTTTCGAAAATAATTTCTCGAACCATATTCTTTTTAAAACCAATTCTAGAACTTTTAATTTATACTATAAAAGCTACTTTGAAAACATACTCGGCTTTCCATAGAAAATACACTTTCCATTCTAAAATGGTTCATTTAAATCAATCAATAAATCCTTCTTGATTTAATTTAAATTTACATTCCAAATTCGTAAATTTCTTTCCACACTTTTAAAAATAACCCAATGTTTATTTTTAAAACAAATTTCCCTTTTCTTTATGACTTACCATTGTGAATTTAAATTTCCAAATATCCTTTGATATACGGTTTTAAAAATCGATTTTCAAATATTCACTTTCAAACACCAAATCAAATTCCAAGTTGATTTCCAAAGATTTATTTTTAAGCACCAAATAAATTTTCATTCAAACACCAAATTAATTATCTTTTAAAACAAATTCCTTTATTTCTTCCAAACTATTTAAAATCTGATATTTAAATAAATTCTTCAACTATTAAGCAATATTACTCAAAACCCACTTATAAAAATCTTTTCCCATGTTTTGGAATTTATTCGATAGGATTTCACTATAGATTTTTTTTACTTAAATTTCAAAATCCAATTTTATTTATTTCTTATATCCTATGATACCAAAAATACATTCGGCTAAATTATAGCCTTCTGTGGTCTCAGTCACAAATATAATCATACACGGATTATAAATAAACCATCACATAACATATGAAACAAATTCAAATATTTGAGGATTCCAAATTGATCCCACCAACCTGTTTCCCTACATCCACAGGTGTTAGCACAACAATTAAATACCAATTCCACTTCAAGGTGGAATATAGCGGTATATGAGATTTATAAAATATCACCCGCTATTATGCGACGCATAGGGTCTCATCCGCTATATAATGCAGGAAATCAATCACTCCTAATACATATATAATACCAATTCCACTTCGAGGTGGAATATCGGGGTATATGGGTTTATATAGTATCCTCCGCTATTATGCGGCGCATAGGGTCTGATCCAATACAACTGATAATAATTTATCATTCAAGCACACAATCAATAATTTTAAATTTAACTATTTAATTTAAACTGGAAATTTCAATTGAGTGAGAAGATCTCACCTTTTCTTTTTATTTGCGATCCACTTCTAATCCAGCTTGTTTTCACGATTTTTAAACCTTGTATAAACAAATTATATGATTTATTAATATTCGAATTGGTCGAACAATTAACTGTCATTTTAAAAAAGTTATTTAACTCATGAATTAATTTTTTTAAACTGATAGTTTAACTTAAACTATTATTCCCTTTAATAAAATATTTTAGTAAACTAAAATATGTATATTTATTTTATTTTTCATCTTTAAACGGCATTTATAATTACAAAAATTTATAAATTTCAAAATCAAACTTTATATAAACTTTCAATGTTTGAAAATTCCCTTTTTTAAATATTCTTTGGTAAAGATAATTAAATAAGTTTTATTAAACAAAACTACTGTGACGCTCCACCTCTATACCCACGCTAGCCAACAACACTACGGTGTAGTGTTGTCAACTTGCACAGAGAATAAGGCTGTTGAGGAGCGACCATCCATGTAATTGCTTATCACACGGTGGCTATAAATAATCTTTGGAAACAAACATAGAAATAAGCATAACACAAATCAGTCATAGACATCCATATCACAAAGGCGGAAGAAGATATGAATATATAACTAACACATGAAAGTGTACATCAGAGTAGTGGTCAAAAAGATCCACAATAATACAAAAGAATAGCAACACGTGCTATACAAAAGAATACAACTATGAGTCTATATCTCAAGTGTATACAACAAAAACTGCTAATCTAAACAGTTAGCCAAAAGTCAGAGTAGCAAATCCCGAGAAGAAGTCAAGCAGAAGCACCTATAACATCTCGGTCTGATCCGAGTATTATTTAAGAAAATAATAAATGGATCAGTCTAGCTATAAATATCAGATGACATGATATAAAATAAAAGATATGGCATAAACATAAAATATCCATACTGACATACTACTATAAGTATACAAATGATGATCAACAGAAGATCAATCAATAAGAGATAAATCAATATCACAAGAATCTTCTCAAAGATCCAAATAGGGCATCATAGCCTAAACTTGTACTCATAACAAGTCAATGACATAAATTCTAGAAATCAACACAAGAAATCCAGAAACCATAGAAAAAGAGAAAGAGGCCTATCACATGACGGTCCGAAGACCATGGGGAGCTACCCTATATGGGTGAGTTGGAATCACCCAGATGAGGTCTAGGCTAACCAAAAAGCAAAAAGGTATGTGTGAGTGGAATCACACAAATGGTGTCTAGCCTAACCTCGCAACAAAAAGGTATGTGTGAGTGGAATCATACAAATGGTGTCTAGCCTAACCTCACAACAAAAAGGTATGTGTGAGTGGAATCACACAAATGGTGTCTAGACTAACCTTGCGGACAAAGAGATATGTGTGATTCGGAATCACACCAATGAGGTCTAGTCTAACCTTGCAAACAAAGAGACATCACACAATTGCTAGTCTAAATCATAAAATGATCGTCATGATCAACGAGAAGTGTCAATTACACTAAGCTAGTAAATATAAAAGTTTATCTTCGTGTCCCATAACCACTTGCTTAACTTAAATATTTACGAACAAACTGTAAATCTTCACTAGAAAATTGTCACAAGAGGTTCAATCGAACAAGTCCAAAAATTAATCGACGAAGTGAACGCAAGTGTTTCATGCCACTTGTTTTACTATACCATTTAATTAGATTTCTCGTCCGAGTGAGGTAAAGGTTTGTATATACTAGTAGATTGGAAAACTGTTTAAGAAAAGAGCTTTGTTATTGAAAATAGAGTTGAAATCAATCTGTTGAAAGAGTTTTGATATTTACTAGAAACCTTCGTATTTCTAAAGTTGTTATCCCGCCTTTTTAACAAGGCCGTGATACCATAAAATCGACCGAGAAGCCAAAGATAGTTTGTCTCGAAGAATGGTCAACTCAGCATCTCAACAGAGCAAGTTCTGTTGAATGTTTTTCAGATAAGATCCCCTACGGAGGGGGGGTCCAGGAGGGTGGCAACCCCCCAAGGTGGGGGTGCGGGGGTAACGCCCCCGCTACGAGGTTCGACCTGCCCGGTCAGGTCGCGGGGGTCCAGGGGGCAGTGCCCCATCCAAAACGGTATGACTAGTGAAGACCTAAGGGAGGATAGGATCGAGCGATCTAAAGGGGCAACGACCTAAGGTCTTAAACAAGGTCGAGCGACCTACAGAGGCATAGGGTCAAACGACCTAATGTGTCGCGACCTAGCGAACTAAGTGGATTCGCGAGTTAATGGTACAAAGACCGAGCGACCTAACATTCGAACGACCAAAGGAAGTAAGGGCCGAGCGACCTACGAGTTTAAGGGGTCGAGCGACCTAGAGGCGTTCGCGACCTAGTGGTCGAGCGACTTAAGGGGGTACGCGACCTAAGGGAAACTCGCGACCTAACATTGCCGAGCTAAGGTAAGGTACGACTCAACCAGGTGAGTGACCTAAGGAAGACGAACGACTTAAGGAACTCGCGGGTTAGAAGAGGCGAGCGACCTAAGGTCATACGACCTAACGGGGAAACGACCTAATGTCATACGATCTAAGGGCCTAAGGTCATACGGCCTATCTATGTGAGCGACCTAAGGGTTTAAAGGCCACGCGACCTAACGCCTTAACTAGGCTGAGCGATCTAACAAATATCGCGACCTAAAAAGGGAACGACCCAAAAGGGGAACGAAGGCCTACGACCTAAAGTCCTATCGAGCTAAGGCCTACGACCTAAGGCCCTAACGTGCTACCATTTGTCGCGACCTAAATGGTAACGACCTAACAGGGAAAGGCTGAGCGACCTAACGCTGCAGAGGGGATTTAAGGCCAGAAACGACCTAAATGTTAGCGACCTAGCGACCTATAGGACAAACGACCTACGCCCTAACTCCGAGGCGACGTTTGCAGGCAGTGCGACCTAAATGCAGAAAATTCACCAAATCGCTAAAAATTGGAGTTTTTCGCCAATCCAAACCAAATGCAATTGTACATGCAAAGTGATAGGGAATCATTCCCAACAGTCCAATATAGTTATAGGCTAGAATTGTGAGATAAAAATCTCACCTTTGCACCAAATTTATGAAGAAAAGCTTGAAAGCAATGGAGAAGTAATCACAAGCTTGAATCCAGTATCCTCTTCTTGAATTTGGAATTGAAAGTTGGATTTGCAAGAGAATTTGAGCTTGGAATATTAATTTCCCCTTCCACTCACCATTAATGCTAAAGCTTGGTTGTTAGGAAATTTATGAAGAGTGAGGAGAAGGAGAGAAGTGGGTTTGAGTTATAATGGCTAATCTAACCCAAAGTCCAAAGCGGGAAAAGTAAGTGAAATTCCACTAACCCAAACCTATCAATGTTTATACTTAAAAAAATTATAAACGGCATTTTGAACTCAATGGAAGTGGTCTCGAGTCCTAATTTGACCATTTTCAAAAAGTAGCTTTTCAGACCAATATCTGAATAACGACAAAATATTTAAATAAAATATTTAAATATAAAATCGATAAATATGCGGGTTGTTACAGACTCTCGTCCTTAAAGAAATTGCGTCCTCGCAATATAAGATGGAAATAAAAAGTAACAACCATAAAAGCATATTAACACAAAAGAAATTTGAAATAGGAAGTTCACCTCAAAGAGCAGGAGTAAGCAAGTCCGGATGTGTTCGCTCGATGAATTCTCTGGATTCCCAAGAGCAATCCTTAGGATTTGAGGACCATTGAACCTTCACAAGCGGAACATCTTTATTTCGGAGTCGTTTGACCTCCGAAGCAATAATTCGAATAGGATGCTGCTCATAAGTTAAATTCGGCGAAACTTCAATTTCTTCCACAACACCAGGCTCAAGAATAGAATCGGAATATCGAAGGCATTTCCGTAATTGAGAAACATGAAACGCGTCATGCACAGCAGAAAACTGAGCCGGTAATGCAAGGCGATAAGCCACAGAACCAATACGTTCAGTGATAGGAAATGGCACAATATATCGGGGTGCTAACTTTCCCGATCGACTGAAACGTACAACACCTTTCATAGGTGAAACACGAATAAAAACAGAATCTCTCATATAAAATTCTAACTTCCTTCTTCGATTATCGGCATAGGATTTTTGTCTACACTGGGCTTCTTTCATCCTATGTCGAATAAGTTCAATCTTCTCCGTGGAATCACGAATAAAGTCTGGACCTAAATCCAGCTTCTTTCCGGCCTCAAGCCAACAAGAAGAAGATCGGCATGGCCTTCCATAGAGTGTCTCGAAAGGTGCCATACCAATACTAGATTGGAAGCTATTATTATAGGAAAATTCAACAAGTGAAATATGATCTTCCCAACTTCCACAAAAATCGAGCACACAAGCACGAAGAAGATCTTCAAGAGTTTGATTCACACGCTCGGTTTGTCCATCGGACTGGGGGTGATACGCAGTGCTAAAGTTAAGCTTCGTTCCTAAAACTTTTTGAAGACTCTTCCAAAATCCACTAGTAAACAATGGATCTCGATCGCTAACAATAGAAGTAGGAACTCCATGCAATGTAACAATTTCTTTGATGAAGAGTTTGGCCAAAAGAGGAACGGTTCGGTTAGACCGAATGGGAATAAAATAGGCGGATTTAGTAAGTCTATCAACAATCACCCATAAGCTATCATGACCCGAACGAGAACGGGGAAGGCCATCTATAAAATCCATGGAAATTTGGTCCCACTTCCAAATTGGAATTTCTAAAGGTTGCAATAACCCACCAGGCCTTTGATGTTCGGCCTTGACAAGTTGGCAAGTCATGCAACACTTAACAAAACTAGCAATATCATATTTCATTCCCTCCCAATAATAAAGTCACTTCATATTAGCGTACATTTTACTACTACCGGGATGAATGGTGAATTTAGAACGATGGGAATCTTCTAAAATATCTTTACGAAGATCAGCAATATTTGGTACGATAAGTCTACCAAATTTTCGAATGCCGCCACGAGAATCAATATCAAAGTCTTTCAAACCTTCAATATCAATTTTATCCTTAACATTTTGGCCAAGAAGAGCCAATTCAGGATCTAGCCCTTGAGCTTCAAGAATGCGGTCTAAAAGAGAAGGATGGGCCTCAAGGCTAAATGAAACAAGTGATGAGCATAAATCGAATACGCGCTCTCGAATCTCACAAGTGGATAAAATCTTAAGATCGTTCCATTCAGATATCATCATAGAAACAACTGCTTGTTGTTTACGGCTAAGAGCATCGGCGACACGATTGAGCTTACCGGGGGTATAAAGGATATCAAGATCATAAGGTGCAAGGAACTCGAGCCAACGCAGTTGACGTAAATTAAGTTCCTTTTGAGAAAATAAATATTTCAAAGACTTATGATCCGTGTAAAGAATAAATTTCTCTCCCAATAGATAATGACACCAAATTCGAAGGGCGAAAACAATAGCCGCGAGTTCTAAATCATGTGTGGCATATCTAGTCTCGGCCGGCTTCAATTGCCTAGAAGCATAAGCAATAACACGTTCTTTTTGCATAAGAACGGCACCTAAACCAACGTGACTAGCATCAGCATAAACAACAAAATCTTGATTCCCTTCGGGAATAACAAGAATAGGAGCATCGGAAAGGAGTTCTTTCAATTTCTGAAAAGAGGCTTCACATTTGTCCAACCAAATGTATTTAACTCCCTTCTTAGTCAAGCCAGTAAGAGGCACGACAATCTTAGAAAAGTCTTTAATGAAACGACGGTAATAACCCGCCAATCCGAGAAAACTACGAATCTCTGTCACACTCTCCGGTCTCTTCCAATCTTGAATCGCTTCAATCTTTGAAGGATCCACGGAAATTCCGGATTCGGAAATAATATGACCGAGAAAGATCACACGAGATTGCCAAAAGTGGCATTTAGAAAATTTTGCCTTTAATTGATTACCCCTAAGATTTTCCAATACAATTCGAAGATGCTTTTCATGCTCCTCCTCGGTTTTAGAATACACAAGGATATCATCAATGAAGATGAGAACAAACCGATCGATGAAATCTTTGAAAACTCGATTCATGAGGTCAACGAAATAAACTGGAACATTCGTTAACCCAAATGGCATAACAAGCCATTCATAAGATCCATATCGAGTACGGAATGATGTCAAAGGAATGTTATCCACTACGATACGAAGCTGATGGAAACCGGTAGCCAAGTCCAATTGTGAAAAGACCTTAGCACCACTAAGCTGATCGAATAGATCATCAATCCGAGGTAAAGGATATTTACTTTTAATAGTAAGATCGTTAAGCTTGCGACAATCAATGCAGAGCCTAAGAGTACCATCGGATTTCTTTACGAAAATAGCCGAAGCTCCCCAAGGCGAGGAACTAGAGCGAATAAATTGCTTCGTCTCCAATTCGGATAATTGTTTGCGCATCTCTTCATTTTCCTTATTGGACATGCGATAAGGAGGACGAGTAATAGGTTGAGCTTCAGAGGTAAGATTAATTCTGAACTCAATTGCTCGCTTAGGTGGTAAACCTAAAACGGGCTCGAATATGTAGGAAAATTCACGGACAACGTGAATTCAAGAAATGACGTCTTCCTCATCATCATCATCGTCTCGAGGATTTAAAGAATATAAAGATGCAGTCAAAGAAGAATCCGAATCTTTAAGAATAATAGAAATCTGATTTACATATTGCGGATGTCAGAGATAAATAGTTCGCTAAGGACATAGGATATGAGCTTCATAACGGTTAAGCCAGTCCATACCCAATATCATTCCAAAACCTAAGTAACGCATAACATGCAAATCGGCTAGGAAAGAAAAATCGCATAAAATAATCCCACATCTTTACAAAGCAAACTAAGAGTTGCGGATCCACCAACAGGATTCGCAATTTTTAAAGAAGTCACCAATGCAGTAACACTTAAGGAAAAAGTGTCTACCAGTTCCTTTGATATAAAAGAATGGGATGCAACCGTATCAAAGAGAACTCTAATGGGTTGATCATGAAATAAAATAATACCATCAAGAATGGAGTGAGAAATACCTTGGCCACGAGATGTGTTGCCAGGGGCTTGAGCCACATTCAACTTTCCTTCCTTCTTACCTTCACGTTTGAGGCATTGATGTATGTAATGATCTGGGCTCTTACAATAGCGATAAGATTTGGGCTTAGAGCACTTATTCGCAAAATGATCCCCAGATCCACAGTTGAAGCATCTCGCACCACTAGGAGAAGAAGACTTTGCCGCAGGGGTTGCTTGCTTACCCTTTTGGTTAGGATAAGGGCCTTTGAATTTACTGGGACTCTTTTTGTTGTTGAAGTTGGGTTTGGAAGCTACTACTTCAACATCACTTTCTTTATCAGCCTCTTCCAGACGAAGAGTGATATCTATAGTTGGTCGAAAGGAACTTCTAACTTTAGAAGTAATGGCTTCTTGAGGCTTTTGTTTAAGCCATAAACGAACCTTTGGTTCTTCTTCAACAGGATGTTGATGTATTCAACCCCATATTTGGAAAGCGACTCAAAGGCTGCGGCGTAATCAGTCACAGAGGACTCACCTTGAACAAGGTCTATAAAGCGTCGAGCCAGAGTTACCTTCTCTGCTTCTGGTATAAATTTTAACTCGAAGCGTGTCCGGAATTGCTCCCAGGTAAGGTCCGCTTCGTTGACTTCAGAAATAAGAAGTTCATACCAGTCCAATGCTTTCTCTTGGAGCATACTGGAAGCCACTCGAACACCATGAAGATCGACGAGATTCATGTGAATGAAGATTCGATCGCAGGTCCTCAACCAATCGTGGACCTCGATGATAGTTTCAGAACCTTTAAATGGCTTCCCACCCAAGTTGGTGTAATCATTGCACAAACGTGCAAACCCAGATTTAGGGTGAGTAGGTTCCGGATTAGAACCAGCTGCTTGAGCATTCGTGACAAGGTCAAGAAGTTGCTGGGTAGTCATAAAAACTCCATCTTGGGGTAGAGCACTAGATGGTCCAGCTCTGGGACCACCAGGTCTAACCATTTCTCTTCCTTAAGAAAGAAAAAAGAGAAAGAAGAAGATTATTCACTAATGAATATCAAGCAATCTTGCTAGATAAAACAAGGAATCATAAAGGATATAGGATGAATCGGTACGACGACTCGAATTAATCCTAAGACATAACTCCTAAGGTGGACTTAGGACGATGATCCTTGTTAAGTTATTCTACATTGTTCCGAAGTTTGGCTCTGATATCAAGCTGTGACGCCCCACCTCTATACCCACGCTAGCCAAGAACATTACGGTGTAGTGCTGTCAACTAGCGCGGAGAATAAGGCTGTTGAGGAGCAACCATCCATGTAATTACTTATCACACGGTGGCTATAAATAATCTTCGGAAACAAACATAGAAATAAGCATAACACAAATCAGTCATAGACATCCATATCACAAAGACGGAAGAAGATGAATATATAACTAACACATGAAAGTGTACATCAGAGTAGTGGTTAAAAAGATCCACAATAATACAAAAGAATAGCAACATGTGCTATACAAAAGAATACAACTATGAGTCTATATCTCAAGTGTATACAACAAAACTGCTAATCTAAACAGTTAGCCAAAAGTCAGAGTAGCAAATCCCGGGAAGAAGTCAAGCAGAAGCACCTGTAACATCTCGGTCTAACCCGAGTATTATTTAAGAAAATAATAAATGGATCAGTCTAGCTATAAATATCAGATGACATGATATAAAATAAAAGATATGGCATAAACATAAAATATCCATACTGACATACTACTATAAGTATGCAAATGATGATCAACAGAAGATCAATCAATAAGAGATAAATCAATATCACAAGAATCTTCTCAAAGATCCAAATAGGGCATCATACCCTAAACTTGTACTCATAACAAGTTAATGACATAAATTCCGGAAATCAACACAAGATATCCAGAAATCACAGAAAAAGGGAAAGAGACCTATCACATGACGGTCCGAAGATCATGGGGAGCTACCCCATATGGGTGAGTCGGAATCACCCAGATGAGGTCTAGGCTAACCAAAAAGCAAAAAGGTATGTGTGAGTGGAATCACACAAATGGTGTCTAGCCTAACCTCGCAACAAAAAGGTATGTGTGAGTGGAATCACACAAATGGTGTCTAGCCTAACCTTGCGGACAAAGAGATATGTGTGAGTCGGAATCACACCAATGAGGTCTAGTCTAACCTTGCAAACAAAGAGACATCGCACAATTGCTAGTCTAAATCATAAAATGATCGTCATGATCAACGAGAAGTGTGAATTACACTAAGCTAGTAACTATAAAAGTTTATCTTCGTGTCCCATAACAATTTGCTTAACTTAAATATTTACGAACAAACTGTAAATCTTCACTAGAAAATTGTCACAAGAGGTTCAATCGAACAAGTCCAAGAATTAACCGACGAAGTGAACGCAAGCATTTCATGCCACTTGTTTTACTAAGCCGTTTAATTAGATTTCTCGTCCGAGTGAGGTAAAGGTTTGTATATACTAGTAGATTGGAAAACTGTTTAAGAAAAGAGCTTTGTTATTGAAAATAGAGTTGAAATCAATCTGTTGAAAGAGTTTTGATATTTACTACTAGTATTGAAACCTTCATATTTCTAAAGTTGTTATCCCGCCATTTTAACAAGGCCGTGATACCATAAAATCGACCGAGAAGCCAAAGATAGTTTGTCTCGAAGAATGGTCAACTCAGCATCTCAACAGAGCAAGTTCTGTTGAATGTTTTTCAGATAAGATCCCCTACGGAGGGGGGGTCTAGGGGGTGGCAACCCCCCAAGGTGGGGGTGCGGGGGTAACGCCCCCGCTACGGGGTTCGACCTGCCCGGTCAGGTCGCAGGGGTCCAGGGGGCAGCGCCCCGTCCAAAACGGTATGACCTAGTGAAGACCTAAGGGAGGATAGGATCGAGCGATCTAAAGGGGCGACGACCTAAGGTCTTAAACAAGGTCGAGCGACCTATAGAGGCATAGGGTCAAACAACCTAATGTGTCACGACCTAGCGAACTAAGTGGGTTCGCGAGTTAATGGTACAAAGACCGAGCGACCTAACATTCGAACGACCAAAGGAAGTAAGGGCCGAGCGACCTACGAGTTTAAAGGGTCGAGCGACCTAGAGGTGTTCGCGACCTAGTGGTCGAGCGACTTAAGGGGGTACGCGACCTAAGGGAAACTCGCGACCTAACATTGCCGAGCTAAGGTAAGGTGTGACTCAACCAGGTGAGCGACCTAAGGAAGACGAACGACTTAAGGAACTCGCGGGTTAGAAGAGGCGAGCGACCTAAGGTCATACGACCTAACGGGGAAACGACCTAATGTCATACGACCTAACGGTCTAAGGTCATACGGCCTATCTATGTGAGCGACCTAAGGGTTTAAAGGCCACGCGACCTAACGCCTTAACTAGGCTGAGCGACCTAAAAAATATCGCGACCTAAAAACGGAACGACCCAAAAGGGGAACGAAGGCCTACGACCTAAAGTCCTAACGTGCTAAGGCTTACGACCTAAGGCCCTAACGTGCTACCATTTGTCGCGACCTAAATTGTAACGACCTAACAGGGAAAGGCTGAGCGACCTAATGCTGCAGAGGGGATTTAAGGCCAGAAACAACCTAAGTGTTAGCGACCTGCCAACCTATAGGCCAAACGACCTACGACCTAATTCCGAGGCGACGTTTCCAGGAAGTGCGACCTAAATGCAGAAAATTCACCAAATCGCTAAAAATTGGAGTTTTTCGTCAATTCAATCCAAACCAAATGCAAATGTACATGCAAAAGTGATAGGGAATCATTCCCAACAGTCCAATATAGTTATAGGCTAGAATTGTGAGATAAAAATCTCACCTTTGCACCAAATTTATGAAGAAAAGCTTGAAAGCAATGGAGAAGTAATCACAAGCTTGAATCCAATATCTTCTTCTTGAATTTGGAATTGAATGTTGGATTTGCAAGAGAATTTGAGCTTGGAATATTAATTTCCCCTTCTACTCACCATTAATGCTAAAGCTTGGTTGTTAGGAAATTTATGAAGAGTGAGGAGAAGGAGAGAAGTGGGTTTGAGTTATAATGGCTAATCTAACCCAAAGTCCAAAGCGGGAAAAGTAAGTGAAATTCCACTAACTCCAAACCTATCAATGTTTATACTTAAAAAAATTGTAAACGGCGTTTCGAACTAAATGGAAGAGGTCTTGAGTCCTAATTTGACCATTTGCAAAAGGTAGCTTTTCGGACCAATATCCGATTAACGACAAAATATTTAAATAAAATATTTAAATATAAAATCGATAAATATGCGGGTTGTTACAACTATCTTTATCATATATATATATATATATATATATATATATATATATATATTTATGAAAACAATGATAGGTTTCCAAAAATCTAGTTTTATGCAAACCACCATATATATATTTTATAAAAACAATGATAAATTTATTTATTTATTTATTTATTTTATTTCAAACTGCTTATAAAATAAGCTATTTAAAAATCTTGTCTTTATATAACTCTTATATATTTTTCTTGCTGTTTTCTGTATATGTAAACATATAATTTCAGATTTTAAATTAAATCAAGACTGACTTAAAAATAAAAAAAATAAAAAAATAAAAACAGCTTAATAAAACTCTACCTTACCGTAGAAATCGCCGAACCCCAATCGCGACACCATGACCTCCTCCCCATACGGTTGCGAGCCACCATCCTCAACTGGACCTCGTCGTAGCTCCATCGACATCGGCCCAAGCGTGCGGCGACTCCGATGCGCCGCCTTCGCCATTCCAGCCTTGCAAAGTCGCAGTCTTCTCGAGTTTTCTGCCACGATTTGATCGCTTGCCTTGAGCACGCGCCACCATAGTACATCCACCTTCCTTCTAGCTTGAATTCGAGCCTCCAGCCCATCATCGAACCACCCATTTCCTTCCTTTGCAAACGCCTCATGAGCGATTGTGTCGCCATCGTTCATATTTTTTTTCGAATCAAAGAAAAAGGGGGCGAAGACGATTTCGAATAGAGCGAGGGAGAACTAGATTCGATTCTTCGTTTGTTCCTATCTCCGTTTCTTTTTCTTCTTTTATTTTTTCTTTTTAAACTGAGGATCGGTTGAGTTATTTAAAGAATGAAAAAGAAGTTGCGGCCACTAATTTCTTTATTTTTGGAGATGGCATTTGAGTTGAATTTGATAACGAGAAAATGAAAACGCTCAAGAATTTTCTTTATAAATTTGGAACGAACACGTGTTATTTTAAGCAGAGAAAATGAAATAGGCGTTTGAATTTTCCACTACGTGTCTGATGTTTTCAACAGTGCTTTGATATATTGATTTTATTTACATTTAAAATTTTAAATTCAAATTGTTTTTGAATTCATAGCTCAAAATTTCGAACTCCTATCGAGACGTGCCGTTTGGCATTTATAATGTTAAACCCCTATTTTGAACGCAATGGAAAAGGTTTCGAGCCCAAATTCGATCGTATGGAAAAGATAGCTTTTTGGTCCCAATTATTAAATTAATTTCGATTTAAATTTTCAACGCTTTTTCTTATCGTACAGCCAAACAATCATTCCAAACATTACAAACATTGAAATCCGATAATAATACAATATTACGGATCAAATAGAATTGGTTTCGTCGAATTCCAAGACTATGCCCCAGAAGGCTATTTTTAATAAACAATATAAATTCAAAC
The DNA here is from genome assembly GCA_030765085.1 of Allium cepa. Taxonomy (NCBI): domain Eukaryota; kingdom Viridiplantae; phylum Streptophyta; class Magnoliopsida; order Asparagales; family Amaryllidaceae; genus Allium; species Allium cepa. The sequence continues at coordinate 104,862,093 of CM060940.1, forward strand.
TGAACAAATCACTTCCAGTTTTAAACATTACATTATTTTTAGTATCATCACTATAAATTTTCTAAGCCTGAAAAATATTTTTAATCGGTAAAATTGAAGATACAAATTTTTACCCAACTTCACATTATTAAATCCAAAAATTTTAATTGCCAAATTCATAGCAATATTTGAAATTCAAGTTAAAATAACTTTCAAATATTTAAAATCAATTGAATATTTCAATTTCAAATATCAAAAATTCTGGGTCGTCACATCCTTTCCCTCCTTAAAAGAATTTCATCCCGAAATTTCTAGTTAAGAAGAATGATCCTCAACCCGTTTATCACTTTCCCAAAACCAAATAGTTTTATCAACTTGCCAAAACAATTTTTTTTAATTAAAGATCCATTATTACTTCAACTAACTTTCCAACCTTTCATAGTTTCCAAACAACTTTATTTTCCCAACAATTCAAATTTAAATATTAAAATTTCAAAATTTTCTCAAAAAATTTCCAACTCCTTAAATTTTTGGAAAATTTCGCCAGCGTCTCCTTTGCGCGGCTAGCTTGGTACGACTACAAAATGGCACCACTAGCCCCAAGATTCAAAAAGAAAACAAAATGCCAAGTGGCTAGACAAGAAAATCATCAAATTTCATACTGAAATTTAAATACATACATTTTTCGAGCAATTCAAATTTATCTTTAAAATCAAATCCCAATTTATCCTTTGCCTTTAAAACACATGTATATCCTACTTATCATTTCTTTGAAAAATATCAATATTTAATTCATTCAAATCCGTACGATATACTTTGTATCATTCATACACAATATCAAATTCGATCGCTCACTCGATCACACAATTTCACTTTCGAACTAGTATCATCCACCTGACTTCCTAGTGCGGACTCGGATCTAGTTTCTTGATCAAAAGCCATCATTCTCCTTGCATAGTCGTAAATTATGATAGAGAATTTCCAGAATCAACCAAAAATCCATATCCAGATTCGTCATCAAAAATCGAGTAAAAAATTCCAAATTGGATCGATATAACTATCTCGAAATTTTGTGCTCGAATTCTGGATCAAATCGCTATGCAAATAAAATAATATACGTACATCCTACGTATTTATTCCAATTGATTATTAGCTTTATCAATTACCTATCTTTTATTCACATTTGATTTTCATTTCAATATACTTATTCACAATCGCCATTTCACAATTTCTAGTTTAATCTTCATTCACTTATTACTTCAGAATATTTCCTCAATTTCAAATTTTACTTAATAAATTTACCATTTATTTCTTAAGTTCGATACAATACATACTTCCTATATTTATTTTCAATTTGCCACGTCTGTTAATATCTACTTGTATTAAACTGGATTTCAAATTCCATATGAATTCAATTTACCTTTTATTTATAATTGTTGAGTTCAATTCATTCCAAACCATATTAAATTTGTTATTCGTTTAATTAGTTTCACTTATTAATTTTATTTCAATACTTCGCTTCATTTGATTCAACTTGATAAATCTTTCACTTCACTTTATTTATCACAAATCAAATTCAATTCCAATTCCAGTTCTATTTACTTACAAATTCGAAATGAATTTAGACATTCAATTTCCTTATCATTTACTTGAATTTTCCACTACGTGTCTGATGTTTTCAACAGTGCTTTGATACATTAATATTATTAACATTTTAAAATTTTTAAATTCAATTTGTTTTTAAATTCATAGCTCAAATTTTCAAACTCCTATCGAGACGTGTCGCAAGGCATTTATAATGTTAAACCCCTACTCCGAATGCAATGAAAAAGGTTTCGAATCCAAATTCGATCGTATGGAGAATATAGCTTTTTAGACCCAGTTATTAAATTAATTTCCATATAAATTTTCAACGCGTTTGCTTATCGTACGGCCAAACGATTACTCCAAACATTATGAAAATTGAAATCCGATAATAATACAATATTATGGATCCAATGGAACTGCTTTCGTCGAATTCAGAGACTGTGCCTTGGAAGGCTATTTTTAAATATCGATTTAAACGGTATAAATTAAAACTAAAAAAACCACTTCCAATTTCAGTTTTAAAGCTTTCATTATCTTTACTATCATCAATATAAAATTTCTAAGCCTGGAAAATATTTTTAATCGGCATAAAATTAAAGGTACAAATTTTTACCCAACTTCACATTATTAAATCCAAAAATTTTAATTGCCAAATTCATAGCAATATTTGAAATTCAAGTTAAACTAACTTTCTAATATTTGAAACCAATTGAATATTTCAATTTCAAATATCAAAAATTATGAGTCGTCACAGTTAAGCTGGAAACTAAGTATAATTTGTTGAATGTGAATATTATGAGGTAAAGAAATCTGATTCTGAATTTGAATTATAAATAATGAAATTTAACTTAATATAAGTAAAGTGGGATGAAAGAAAGTTGATTTGTAATGAAATTAATGAAACAACTTAAATATATTAGAATTTGAATTTTGAAATGAAGATAAGCATAAGTCATAAAATGCAATTCAACTTGGAATTGTGAAAAAAGTGAATATGTTTTAGAATGTTGTTTGATAGAAATTGAATATGAATGTTAAGGGAAGTAAATTTGGTAATGAAACTAAGAAATGGTAGTTTACCTAAGTTTTGAAGTGAAATAAACGTAAGAAGTGTTCTATACAATATTTATAAATTTAAGTAAATAATTTTATGAATGGTTGATTAAGTGTTGTTAGTGCTGAAAGAAAATATACCAAACGAATTGGATATGGAATGATATGTTGTTAAACATAAATTGAATTTAAGGTGAAGATTAATAAGTGAATATTAGTGAATTAAATTTAAGAAGAGCCCTGAGGTGCGTAGCGAGATTTGTGATACTGGGAGAGGTACTCTAGATCTTGAAATTAATATGAACAACTGAATTTGATTTTAAAGTGAATGCAGATTAAATGAATGAAAGGAATTGAATGAAAATTAAGAATCAGGAATAAAAGAATGAGATATAGTAAGGGATCAATGGGAATTAATGCTTAAGTATATTGTTTTATTCGCATAACTATTTGATCCAGATTCGAGTATACGATTTCGAGGTGATTTACACCGATCCAAGTTAGGTTTTTTCACTCAATTTCTCGAAGGTGAACCCTGGATGTGGATTTTTGATTGATTTTGATGTTCTCTATCATAGTATATGGCTATGCAAGGGGGTGACAGTTTTCTAATCAAGGAACAAGATCTGAGTCCGCACTAGAGTAGTCGTGCGAATGATACTGGTTTGGAAGTGTATTTGTGTGATCAGATATGGTTTTGTGTACGAATGATATATGTACATCGTACGGAGTTAATGAATTTAATATTGACATTAGAAAATGTAACTTGATATAATTATGAATTAATTGGATGAATATTGATTGTTTGGTGGTTTCTTTTATTGCATTTGTTGCATTTGCTATATTTACATATAGTTTTTGCATTGGTATATGTTGTACATTGATATTACTTTCCATATACTTGTTCTCATTCATTGTTGAGTGTTTAGTAGGTGCGGATGGTGCATGTTTCACATTTGGAGCTCGCTTTCGCTCTAGATTAGTTGCATATGCTCGCGAATATAATAAAAGGTACATATCTTGGATTACAAATTATACTTTTACATTTTTTCCCTATGAAATGCCTCATCCTTGAAGATGAGATTTATATTTGTGATATATATATATATATATGCATATATATATATATATATATATATATATATATATATATATTGTGATCCTACTACGATTGAACCGCGCAAAGAAGACGCTGGTGAAATTTTTTGTAAATTTCAGACGTTTGAAATTTTTTGAGAATTTTGGAAAAAAAAGTTTTGACAACTGGAAGTTTGATTTTGAGTTATAATTTGAATTGATATTAGTTGACTTTTGGAAGAGTATTAGTTAATAACTATGAACGGATTTAAAAACTTAGAAAATGTTTTATAATAAATTTTAACTAATTGATTTTGAAATGTTAAAATGGTTGAATGAATTTGGTAACCTAGTTTGGACGAATTGGTTTTTGAAGAGTTAATGGATTTTGTGGCATTCTCTTACTTGGTAATTTGGAATGAAATTCTTTTAAGAAGGGGAGAATGTAGCGACCTAGAATTTCAATCATTCGAAATTGAAATATTTAATTAATTTTAAATATTCAAAAGTAAATTTTATAAGTTGAATAACATATAATTCAAATATAATAATTTATTTGATAATTAAAATGTTTAATTTAATATAAATGAAAAATGATTTATCAAGTTGATTTAAATTCTATTTAAATTATAATGGAGTTAGCAAACTTTTAAAGTTGAACTAAAAGTGAATAAATAGAAATCGAAATTTATTTGATTTAATTAACATGTAAAAGTAGTCATTTTTTACACTATCTTGGATTTCAATGAAACCAGATCCGTAATAGTGAATTATAGTATGCTATCGAATTTTGTGTCGATTAGACTTACCATTTGATCATGCGAGTTCGAAATGCATAAAAATTAACTAAAGGACATTTAATTAAAATAATTCGACTTTGAAAAGCTATCTTCTGTATATTATGGAAATGGCTCCCGATACATATTCCATTGTGTTTGAAGTATAGGTAAAACATTAGGAACGCCGTGCGGCACGCTTCGTTTGGAGTTCGGAAATATTTTAGGTAAATAGTGTTTTGAGATATTTTTTCTATCAAAGGACCTTTGCTCTTCATTTTTGCAAAAACTAATCTACTTAACCCTAGCTGCCGTTTCTCTCTTCTTCAAATCCAATGGCCTAGATTATACACGTCAATCGGGCATGATTTATGCAAAACGTTCTCCACGAAAGAGGAGCGGCTTGAGATGGCGCGTTCATCGACGGAGAACGATCATCGAATCGATACTCGAAGTGGCGGCAATTGACCCACATTCGAGCACAACAATTTGGGTTCGTCGACGTTGTTCATCGCACATAGGCACGACATCTGGTTGGAATGGGCGAAGGGGCAAGGCGACGGCAGGTTGGGGTCACGGCATAGGCGATAATGGCGGCTCGTCTAGAGGCGAACACGATTCGTTTAAATAAAAAATCAAAAGAGAAGTGGCGAGCAGCCTTGCCTAGGTGGGAAGAACAAATTTAAAAGTGAAGGTTATTAAGTTTTAAATTATTTTATATTTAGTTAATTATATAATTAATTTTTGAAGGTTATTAACGCATAACTTTCTTGTACGAGGTCCATTTCAACTAAAACAAGTTGCGTTGAATTCGAATCAGTGAGTACTGCTATGGAGTTGGATTGGATGAAAACGGAGCTAATAGGAATTTTGAGTTAAATTGAACGCCCGTTCGCTTCGGCGATTTCTAGCATTTTTGTGAGTAAAACCCACTCTCTTTGGCCTGCTTATATTTTTATATAAGTGGGAATAAATTTATATATGATGATTGATGCTTGTTTGGATGATATATGTTATATTATATATATTATATATATTAGTTGGTTAGGATATATTCCCGCCCCTGGAGTGGATGAGACCTTATTACGTTTCCATGTATGAGCGTATGACACTTTATATACGAACCTCGCCTGGAAGCGGTTGATTTTTATTTATTTGATTATATGTAGTCTATGATGCAAGAAGACAGGTAGGAGGGATCCAACAAGATTCCTCCCCATGGTTCATTTATTTTCATATATATGCTGATGTATGATGTTTTGAATGTCATATTGATGTATTTGATGTGATTTGACTTATTTAGTGCTTTGGTGGCACTGGGCCTTGTTTTTCGATATTTTGAAAATATTGAAAATGATGATTTTGGAAGTAGATATAAGTTTTAATGATTTTTAATTTATTTTAAAAGAAAGGAATTTGTTTGTAAATAAAATGTTATGATTTTTGATGATTTAAAAATAGGGTTTTGTGGAATACTTTGAAAATAGATTTTTAATAAGTTTATATAAAAGATTTATAGATGTGATATTTTTATAAATTAAGAGTTGATTTATAATTGAAATTTATAAATGTTAGTAAATGGTTTTGAAGTTGAATTGGTAAATGGATTTTGACATTAGAATTGGTATTTATAAGAGAATGGATTTATAAATAGAATTTTGTAAATAAAGGAATTTTATAAAATAGAAGTTTTATAAAATCGAAAGGAGATTTATAAATAAAAATTGGTTTTATAAATATGAAAATATTTTATGTTGATATTTAAATATGGGTTTTTATTTGAAGGAGTTTTGGAAGTAATGTTTTGACGAAGTTAACTTTTTAAAGTAATTTATCTCTTGGAAGTAAATGTTACGGGAAGTGATGGTTTTAAATGGAATTAAAGAGTTTTTGAAGATGTTTTAAAGTGTTATATGGAATGGACACATAGATTTCAACAATTATTATTGAAGTAGACGTTTTCAGGGAAGTCAAGGAAGGCATAGAGTATAACACTGTTGTTACAGTAAATGATTTCCAAAAGAAAATATTTTATATAGTATGGGGGATTTATATATCTATTTATTTATCGAATCCCTATGCTAGGGCTTTGGGTTATCGTAATGATGTTTTGCGCAACATTTGTTTTGACCCAAATAAAGCATGTTTTGAAAATATAAAGCTTTCCTAAAATGATTTGTGAATACGCTTATGTCATTGATATAAGTATATGAAGATATTATCTAAGTGTTGGAAGTGAAGTGATTTGGGAATATGCTTATGCTGTTGATATAAGTATATGAAGATATTTTCAAAGTGTTGGAAGTGAAGTGATTTGTGAATATGCTTATACTATAAATATAAGTATATGGAAATGTTTTCCAATTTAGTAAGTTTTGAAATTGTTTTGAGGATGTATATTTTTAAAGATAATTTGAAGTGAATATTTGGAAAGTGATTTAATTAATAAAAGATTAATTAAAATGGCCTAGTGATTGCTTATGGTGCTAAATGTTGTTTGTTGCTTTGATAGTTAAATAAAGGACTGTCAAATAAATAATGGCCTATTTAGCATTGCTGCTTTGGAGAGACCAGGGTCGGATTTATTCCGAGAACCACTTTGGACCAATGTATGTGCGTTCGAATGCGCAGGTTTGGAAGATATTGATATGTGGGATTTTCATAGTGAAGGCATGCTTGTTGATAGTTTGGGGGATAAACTCTCAATATACATGTAGTAGCAGTAGTGTAACAAACTGGAATTTTCGACCCTCGAAATCGACATCAATACGTTCATTGTATAACATGCTGAATATTCAAGTGCCGAAAATACCGATTCATTAGGGGTGAAGAGGAAAAAGTAAAAGAAAAATATAACAACAACACAAAAATCTCACAGTCGCAGCGGAACAAAATATAATATATAATAATGGATTTTTATACAAAAAAATCTATGACTGTTTTACACTTACAATCATTGGAGTACAATATCAATACATCAATCTGGACAGTTATATTAACTTGTCCCCATACAGCGGAAATATAAGTCAAGTACGGAAATTCGTCTCTACCATCCAACGCGTCTCCTGAGCGCCATAGCATCTTATCCTGAATCTGTAATACTCAGTCTGACCCGAGCATTATAATAAAATAATACCTGAGCCAGTCTAGACAACCCGCATGAGAAAACACACTCAATTTGAATCATTAGAGTTATCAAAAATCCTTTGAAAATCAATGGTATCTCGTAAGAACGCGTCATACATAAACACGACGGGTTTTTCCCTTACGATAACCAAACCATTTTACATAAAATCTAGTGATGTTATAATAATGTCTAAATACAAATACTTATTCAAATAGCTGAAATTGTTACATTAATTAAATTCTAGCATATTAGGCTCTATAAACAAAAACGTAAAGGCTCGTATTGGAGAATGGATCACATACAATGACTGGGCTACTAAGGTACCGCCAATCACGGTACACCTCTAGAAAAATATACCGAGGACCTCGCTGGGATCCCTTGCTACACAAGACCGGCCTATCCCTAACCTGGATAGACCGAATATGTTATCACCCTGGGTGTTCCCACCCTTAAAAATCGAGCGCTCCATTTTTCATGCACAACCATATCCATAATTTATATATATTTCCAAGGCTATCTAGAAAAGTGATAACATACTCTAATTGGGTGCGAGCCACTCAGCCTTGCTACATCTCTCATGTTTTAGTCATTCTCGGTTGATGAGGCTTGAGGCTAACGTTACCATTCAAGAACAATTCCACTTAAAATGCTCATCGTCCTCCAATAACGATGTTCTGATAGTGTTCGTCCATACAAGTTGTCATCGGTTTGGACGAACCGAATCATCGTCTTCACTATCTCCACGATATCCATTCGTAATGTTAAAACCGAATCCAAGTGGTTTTCGGATAAATCTGATCCCTGTCTGTTCGAAACGATTAATGAAATTGGTCAATATTGATAATCGGTTATTTAACTATCAATAAAACATCCATAAGCATTCACTAGGCCATTTTTATAATTCTTGAAACATTCATTCCAATAACCAATTCAACTTATAGATCCTCTCGATTTACCAAACATCGATCCCATTTCGATTTTCTAACCATCCTCACTTTTCAAAAATAGAATTCACTATTTTTCCAGAATTTATTTTTCATATCTCGAATATAAATTCACCCTATGAATTTTATATTCCCATATTTCATATGGTATTGATTTCCTTTATTTATAAACATCACTTCTAAATTTATAACTTCTCTGGTTTTCACTTTTTATAAAAATAATCTCATTTATAAAATTCCATTTTTATAAATTTAATTCCTTACAAATTCTATTCATTTCTGCCAATCTATTTTTAATATCGATTTCAACTTCTTTTCATATTTTCTAGAAATATCTTTTAAAAATCCAACGTTTAAAAATCCTTTATATAAATTATTTTAAAAATCTCTATGTAAAACATTTATTTTTACGAATATTTAAATTTACAAACCAAAATCAATTATTGTTTTATCCAAATCAATTTCCTTTTAAATAATCCAAACTTCGATATGCATATTTTTATATTCAAAATCTCCTTTTAATTTCTTCAAATTCAAAAATAATATTTATGGTATTTAAAATACCAAAATTCAGGCCAGTGCTACCATAGCATCCAATAATCCACATCACAGCAATAATCTATAACGGATTATTCTAATGCATCATATATTACTATATATGAAAAACAATCAACACAAATTTTAAGGAATCTAGTTGGATCCCTCCAACCAGTTTCCCTCCATCCACAGATGTTAATAAAGCATAAAAATACCAATCCCCTTCGAGGGGGATATCGCGGTATATAGAGTCATCCGCTACCATGCGAAGCACATAGGGTCTCATCCACTGAAATGTGCGGGAATATCGCTCCAACTAGTAATATGTATACCACTATATATATATATATATATATATATATATATATCATTCAATAGATAATAATTAATAACTTCAACCAAGCATCCAATAATTAATTTTAACTAATTAAAATTAAATTAGGCAATCCAAATGAGTGAGAATTTCTTACCTATGATTTTAATTTTGTCGAACATTTAGATTTTTATTTTTTTTCTAAATATCCCGTTGACACTGAAATATCCTAAACCAATTCTATGCGTAGAGTTTGCTGAAATGATCCTAATATTGCTTGTTTTCATTTTATTCAGACCTGGAATGGAAGACTTACATATTTAATAAACATTCGAAATTTAATGAATATAGTTATACCTCCTAAATTAAAATTAATTACCTAAATTACCTTGCTAATCCACGACAATATCACTTCTTTCCCATTCAGGTCCATGCAACCTCATTCGGGTTCGAACCCATGTCCTATACCCCGTCTACCTTCTCCATTCATTTAACGCAAAGTTTGACTACACCAAAAGCCTCAACATCTAACTCTCCAACTTCACCTATTCTTGGCATCACCTTCCGCACCCTAAAACAAATAATGACCCGAAGTTATTGGTCGCTGCCCAAGACAACACAACCCTTCATCTTCCATCGTGAGCCACAAATTTTGCTCTAATTGGCATCACTAGTGACTCGTACTGCCTCGCCACCACCAATAGAACCCGCCATCAACCAAAAATCCCATGAACAGCCATCCTTATCTTAAACTAGATGGCCCCACTTATACCCAAATCAATCGACGTTGAGTCGCTTGCTACCTTCACCTCCCAATTGATCGCCATCCCCATCACTCGCTCTCACGATTTTTTTTTTTTTTGCGAAATTGAATGGCGGAAAATGAGAGAGGGCGTGATTTTAAGCCGTTCATTTATTTTTTTAATTTTTCCTCTTTGTTTCTTTGAATTGAAGAAAGGGAGGAAGAAATAATTTTCATTTTTGAGTTGTTCGTTTGACTAGGAGGGGGGAATGAAATCAAAATTTAAACAGGAAGGAGGAAGATCGTGATTTTTTTAAGAAAATGAACTGACCTCGTTTAAGAATAAGAAGGAGAAGTAGACACGAATCAGACAGGAAGAGGGTGACTTGTATGTGATGAGTGGCGTGTTTTAGAAGGCAGGGTATAGGGTGGCTGATTTGATTTTGATTTGATTTTATAAATATATATCCAAATGTCTCACATTACATACCTCGAATTTTTGAACCCTTATAGAGGCATGCTGCTAGATGTTCATAATGTTATACCCCTATTCAGAACGCAATGGAAAAGAGGTCGAGTCTTAATTTGATCGTATGAAGAAGATAGTTTTTTGGACCCAATTATTATATTAAATTTCGAATTTATTTAACGCATTTCTATCCCGTACGATCAAATGATAACTCCAAACAATTCGAAATTTGAAATCTGATAATAATACATTATTATGGATCCAATGGAACTGGTTTCATCGAATTCTGAGACCGCGCCCCGAATTACTATTTTAGCGCGTCGATTAAATCGATGATTTTCTAAATATACGGAATTTCTTAAAATTTTCAGTTTTAAAATCTTATTAATTTAATTCTAACTCCCATGGAATCTATCTCAATATTAGAAATCATTTCGGTTTCATAGTCTACTCCAGTTCAATCATTTAAATGATTTTTAATTATCATTCAACAATTAAATTTATTAATTAAATCGCTATATTTGGAACTAAAGTTTTATTACACTGTTTTTGAATGATAAAATGCATATAAAAATTCCATTCACATTTTAAAACTCAACATTTAAAATAAATTAAATGTTCAAAATCAACGACTGAAAATCCGGGTCGTTACATGTAATCTCTTGATTATGAAATATCCGATGCAAGGACAATTCGCTACTAATCCCAGGGGTAATTCCCGATAGGATGTGGTAGGATAGTGCCTTCGGTTTATCCTGTTTCTGGATAACTTGTATGGATGGATGTCTGACATTGTATTTTGAGATTGCATTGTTGACTTTTATAAACGTACATCTGTTTCGTGGCTGAGAAGGCAACTTCTCTTAGCTTAACACACTTCTCTGATATGTATGAGCCTCGAAGGTTGTATGTTTGTGAAAGCTAACAAGTGATCGATGGAATGGCAGTTTGACATTCATAGAGGAAAGTGATATGTGCTATGTGAAAGGTAATCATGACCTTTGGCCTCACACCTGGAAATGACCAAAACATTGTTGGATGCAGCAAGCCTATGTGGTTCGCAAACATTTCTAATATGAATACTTAGGAGTTTTTCTTATCATATCTCCTACATTTCTGGAATTTATATTAATTCACTTTTACCTTTTTCCAAGATCTATTACACTCACTTATAATTTCGTCTATCCATTTACAACTTCTAAAATCATATCTGTTTCCATATCCCGAAAGAGTTTATAAATAAACTAATTAATTAATTGAATCCTTCAAGACTATATATAATAAGTATTTTAAAGAATAATAATTTATTTTTGAAACATGTTCAATTAATTATTTGAAATATTAAATGCTTTTTAAATAAAATATTAATAACTCATCTCCAATCCATCTTTAATTGAAACCTAAAGTTTTACAAAGCTTGTTATAAAAGTTGGAATTTATTTCAATAAAAAAATTATATTTGAATAACCCACTTCCTGAAATATTCCAATAATACTAGTTTAAAATTACATAGTTAAATAAATAGAATTTCTCTTTTTTAAGTCAAACTTATTTTCTTAATAAAAACACATTTTTAAAATTCCAATAACCAATTCAACTTATAAATCCTCTCGATTTACCACACATCGATCCCGTTCCGATTTTTTAACCATCCTCACTTTCCAAAAATAGAATTCACTATTTTTCCCAGAATTTATTTTTTATACCTTGATACAAATTCACTTTATGAATTTTATATTCCCAAATTTCATCTATTATTGATTTCCTTTATTTATAAACATCATTTATAAATTTATAACTTCTTCGGTTTTCACTTTTTATAAAAATAATCTCATTTATAAAATACCATTTTTATAAATTTAATTACTTACAAATTCTATTCATTTCTTCCAATCTATTTTTAATATCGATTTCAACTTCTTTTCATATTTTTCAAAAATACCGTTTTAAAAAATCCATCGTTTAAAAAAAAATTATATAAATTATTTTAAAAATCTCTATTTAATTTTTTTTTACGAATAGTTAAATACAAATCAAAATCAATCATTTTTTTATCCAAATAAATTTCTTTTAAATAATCCAAACTTCGATATGTATGTTTTTATATTCAAAATCACCTTTTAGTTTCTTCAAATTCAAAAATAATATTAATAATTTTTAAAATATCAAAATTCAGGCCAGTGCCACTATAGCATTCAATAATCCACATCATAGCAATAATCTATAATGAATTATTCTAACACATCATACATTACTATATATGAAAAACAATCAATATAAATATTGAGGAATCTAGTTGGATCCCTCCAACATTTTTTCCTGCATCCACAAATGTTAATACATCATAAAAATACCAATCCCACTTCGAGGGGTATATCAGCGGTATATAGGGTCATCCGCTATTATGCGGGGCGCACAGGGTCTCCTCTGCTAAAATGCATGAGAATATCACTCGAACTGCTAATATATATACTACTATATATATATATATATATATATATATATAATATATCATTCAATAGATAATAATTAATAACTTCAACCAAGCATCCAATAATTAATTTTAACTAATTAAAGTAGGAAATCCAAATGAGCGAGAATTTCTCACCTTTGATCTTAATTTTGCCGAACATCCAGATTATTATTTTTTTCTAAAAACCTGACTGACTCTGAAATATCCCAACCAATACTATGCGTAGAATTGGCTAAAATGAACCCAATGCGGCTTGTTTTCGTTTTATTCAGATCTCGGATGGAAGACTTACATAATTATTAAACATTCGAAATTTAAAGAATATAGTTATACCTCCTAAATTAAAAATTAATTACCAAAATTACCTTGCTAATCCATGACAATATCACTTCTTTCCCCTTCAGGTCCACGCGACCTCATCCATGTTCGATCCCATGTCCTCTGTCCCCTCCTCCCTCTCCATTCATTAAACACAAAGTTCGACTACACCAAAAGCCCCAACGTCTAATTCTCCATCTTCACTAGCTCTCGGCATCACCTTCTTCCCCCTAAAACAAATCGCGACCCGAAGCTATTGGCTGCTGCCCAGGCCGACACAATCCTTCATTTTCCATCGCGAGCCATGAATTTGTCTTCGTCTGGCATCACTAGCGACTCATGTCGCCTCGCTCCACCAATCAAACCTGCCATCGACCGAAAACTCCACGAACAACCATCCTTATCTTGACCTAGACGACGTCGCTTATACCCAAATCAATCGACATTGATTCACTCACGACCTTCTCCTCCCAGTCGATCGCCATCCCCATCACTCGCTCTCGCAATTTTTTTCTTCACGAATTTGAATGGCAGAATATGAGATAATGCGTGATTTTATTTTGTTCATTTCTTTTTATTTTTTTAATTTTCCTTTCTTTGTTTCTCTGAATTGAAGAAAGGGAGGAAGAAACGATTTTTGTTTTTGATTTGTTCGTTTGACTGGGAAGGGGGAAATTAAATCAAAATTTAAACAAGAAGGTGGAAGATCGCAATTTTTTTTATAAAATGAACTGGCCTCGTTTTAAAAAAAGAAAGAGAAGTAGACGCAATTTAGACAGAAAGTGGGTGACTTGTATGTGATGAGTGGCATGTTTTAGAAGGCAGAGTATAGGGTGGCTGGTTTGATTTTGATTTGATTTTATAAATATATATCTAAATATCTCACATTACATATTTCAAAATTTAAAACCCCTATGGAGGTGTGCCACTAGGCATTCATAATATTTTACCCCTATTCCGAACGCAGTGGCAAAGGTTTCGAATCCTAATTCGATCGTATGGAGAAGATAGCTTTTTGGACTCAATTATTATATTAAATTTCGACATTAATTTCTACGCGTTTCTATCATGTACGATCAAACGATAACTCCAAACACTTCAAAATTTTAAATCCGATAATAATACATTATTATGGATCCAGTGGAACTGGTTTCGTCGATTTCCAAGACTGTTCCCCGAATCTCTATTTTACTCGTCGATTGAATCGACGATTTTCTAAATTTACGGAATTGCTTGAAATTTTCATTTTTAAAATTGTATCAATTCAATTCTAATTCCCATAGACTCTATATCAATATTAGAAATCGTTTCGGTTTCATATTTAATTCCAGTTCAATCATTTAAATGATTTTTAATTAAGGGTCTTTAGGTTCAAGAAAAAAGTTGAAGAAAAATTTAGTTTTGGAGACAAGAAGATTGCTTTTTAGGATGAAGGACACTTTCTAGTGTAAATCAGAGAATGATAGTTGCAACTATCATTTTCTGTTTACACTAAAAAGTGTCCTTCAGACTGAAAGACAAACTTGTTGTCGTCGTGACTAACTTTTTTTGCAACTTCTTCCCTATGCCTATTTTCCTATTTTAATTATTACTCAATGATTAAATTTATTAATTAAATCGCTATATTTGGAAATTAAGTTTTATTACACTATTTTTGATCGATAAACTTCATATAAAAATTCCATTCACATTTCAAAACAGAACATTTAAAATAAATTAAATGTTTAAAACCAATGACCAAAAATCCGGGTCGTTGCATTTCTCTCCCATTAAAAGAATTTTGTCCCCGAAATTGTTAAGGTAGAAAATGTTTCGAACCCATTAACTTATTCAAATCCCACTTAGTGAAAACTCGATATTTCACTTTTCTAATCCCTTAGTTCCAACCAAAAGAGTTAGTTTTCAATTCTAGTTCCAAAACCCTTTATTCCAATTACAATTCGAAATCAAATTGTCGTTAACAAAAAAAATTCAAAATTTTTCTAATACCCTAAATTTTCGAATTTTTTTGCCAACTATCCCTTGTACAGAGGACCTTTTGCAATATGACAAGAGAGATAAAAAAATATACATCGACCCACATGCTCGGAAAACACAATATATATCAACTTTTATATATATTACGATATTTAATCCAGAAACGTACCTTATTTTAGCATTTCTAAATGAGCGGCTTATTTTGTATGCAGTTTGCACGATCGAAATCAAGAAAATAGCTTCATATACCTGTAATTACTCAATTTAAACACATAAGTACCAAAAATATGAAATTTAATAACATTTCATTTATTTAAATAGTTAAAACACATAATCTTCATAACCCAACCATGCTAAACATATATTATAAGCAATTATAAGGTTCTGATACTAATTTAATTGCTTTCAATCGTTTCATATACTTTTTCATTAAATTTAAAATGATTTACAACCCAATTATTTGTATTCAATTCATATTTATACCAAACAAACTCCTATCTATTCAAAATTGATTTAAAATTCAATTTATTCACTTTCCATTGATTTATAGAATTTTATTTACATCCGTTTACATCAAACGATAAGTTTTCTATGCAAATTCGGCGATATTCATTTAATAAATAACTATTTTAGTTTATAGCTATTTTAAATTGATTCCAAATCAATTTATATTTAATTTTATTCCATTTCAAATTTGTTCCCAATCAATTCAATTGCATTCCATCCATATCTACTTTCATTACATTCATATCCATTTTATTTAAATTGATTCCTAATATACTTATGAACCATTTCATAAATTTATTAAAGCCAAGCTTCTATCAAAGATTATTAACTTAATTAATTCATTTAGTTCAATCATTTTGACCATACAACTTAAGTTCATTTCCATTTGCAATCAAATTCCATTTCCATTTTAGATTGATTCTTAATCAATTCCATTCCATTTACTAATTTTTTTTAATTAGTTCATTCACTCAACCCACTTCAAATTTTTAATTATGTATTCAAATTCATTCTTGAATTCATTTACATGATACCAAGGCCATATTCAATTTATTTATACTCAAATTGAATTTATTTGTAACTCAAGTCATTACTATTTCAATCCATTTCTATTTTATTCGACTTATTCCAATTTTATTTAATTCACTTATAATTAAGTCGAATCTTATTTAAAACTCAAGTTCCACATTCCAATTTCAATTCCATTTAAATCAGGTCTCATTTCAATATCTAATTTACAATTTAATTTTTCTAACTGGTTTGTTTTCATTTTGTACCTCGCAATTGGATATTCATTTCAAAAATTATTCCATTTGGTTTACTTAGCTCACATTCACATTTATAATCCAAGTTTGGCTATTATTCTTCACTTTAAGTTATCATACCATTTTTATTTTGGCTTCTCCAATTCCTTTTTTCTCAATTTATAAATTTTACAACTTATTTGTCTCGTTTTCATCAATTTTATACTTGAGTATATTAACATTTTATTTTAACACAAGATTTACATCACTTTCTAGCCTAAGTATTTTATATTCTCTCAATTTCAATTTTTATAAGCTATGTAAACTTATTATTCTCAATCCAATAATTTCCACTTACATTTTATTCCGATCACAGTTTTATAACTTATAGTTATATAGTCACTTTATAATTCATATTTATATCCAATTCAATCAACTATTAATATTTCTTTCAATTCACATTATTAGTTCCCTTCATTTATACACATCCAATTTATTTTCATCCAATCAATACACATTCGTCACCTTATCTATCACTTAGCAACTATTCCATCAAATTCATTTTACAATTTAAGTTCATATTCAAATTGTTATTAATCAGCGTTTTGAACCGTATACCGTTCACTGATTCATTTTCAATTCAATCCGTTTAATTAGTTCACTTTACTAATTTATTCCTTCAACTTAATTTAAGTTAAATTCCATTTTAACTTTCTCAATTTAAATTTTTATTCCAAACATCAATTTTTACACTTCTGTTCTTATTAATACCATCCTCCACAGGATTCTACAATTTTTCTTAAACACCCGATAATTATTTCAGTTTTCTTTGAAATCAAGTGTATATGTATATATACACTCTCTTTGGTTTAACATAACACTTCCTTGGATTTTCATAATCAACTTCATTTTATTCAAAACAATTCCTTTTGGAATTTTTAAACAAAGCTTGCTTGCTCAACAAATCAGAATCAAATCAATTTCAATAGCAATTCGTCATTTAGAAACTTGAAAATGAATACTGATGATGCGGCTTTCATCATCGGTATTATTTTCCAACAACTGAAGCGAATTCACTACTATATCATTTCCAAATTCCATTTAAAACAATCTTCTTTCAAAAATATCTCAAATTTAACTCCCTTACTCTTCCAACCACTTTGGGGGAAAAAATTAAAAATTCCAGGATTTCAAAATTTCCAAATACTTAGTTCAAACCCATTTAAAAAATTTCTCAAAGCTCCCAGGATTTTAAATCTCCAAATTCTAGTCTGAATCCATTTTAACTATAATCCATTTGTATAATTCATACTTATACAAAATTCCATTTGGTTATATAAAACATTTCTAATTTTATAGTCCTATTTTGATTATATAATAACTACCAAACACATCACTATAATAATTTTAAAAAAATTATTCCATTTATATAAAAATATAGTTTAGGTAAAATTATTTCATTTACCCGCTTCAAAATCATACTGAATCAGTTTATAGTGTTTAAGTGTTTAGAAACTCCTATCGATTTTAGTGGCATCCCACTATTCAACCAAAATTTATATACCACTTAACCAATAAATCAACACAATACAAAAAATTTATATTCACTTAACAGATATGCACTCATATCTATTAATACACTTAAACCCATTCTAGGATACACCGACCCTATATCTAATGCGTAATCCCCACCGAAACCAAGGTTCTCGCTTAACCTTAATACCAAGTGTAATAAACCAGAATTTTCAACCCTCGAAAATCGACATCAATAGGTTCACTATATAACATGCCGAATATTTAAGTGGCGAAAATACCAATTCATTAGGGGTAAAGAACAAAAAGATAGAAGAAAAATATAACAACAATATAGAATCTCACAGTCGCAGCGGAACAAAATATAATATATAATAACAGATTTTTATACAAAAGAATATGTAATTGTTCTATACTTACAATCATCAGAGTACAATAATCAATATATCAATCTGGACAGTTATAATAGCTTGTCCCATATAGCAGAAATATAAGTCAAGTACGGAAATTCGTCTCTGTCATCCAGCGTGTCTCCTGAGCTCATAGCATCCTATCCTGAATCTATAATACTCTGTCTGACCCGAGCATTATAATAAAATAATACCCAAGTCAGTCTGGAAAACCAACATGAGAAAACACACTCAATTTGAATTATTAGAGTTACCAAAAATCCTTTGAAAAACAAAGGTATCTCATAAGACCACGTCACACATAAACACGACGGGTTTTCCCCTTACGATAACCAAACCATTTTATAGAAAATTCATGATATTATAATAGTGTCTAAATACAAATACTTATTTAAATAGCTGAAATTGTTACATTAATTAAATTTCAGCATACTAGGCTCTACAACAAAATAGTAAAGGCTCGTATTGGAGAATGGATCGCATTAAATGACTGGGCTATTGGGGTACCGTCCATCAAGTATACCTTTAGAAAAATATACCAAGGACCTCGTTGGAATCCTCTACTACACAAGACCGGTCTATCCCTAACCTGGATGGACCGAATATGTTATCACCCTGGGTGTTCCCACCCTTAAAAATTGAGCGCTCCCTTTTTCATGCACGATCATATCCAGAATTTATATATATTTCCAAGGGTATCTAGAAAAGTGATAACATGCTCTAATTGGGTGTGACCCACTTAGCCATGCTGCATCTTCCCTCTTTTAGTCATTCTCGGTTGATGAGGCTTGAGGCTAACGCTACTTTTCAAGAACAATTCCACTTAGAATGCTCATCGTCCTCCAATGACGATGTTCTGATAGCATTCGTCCATACAAGTTGTCCTGGGTCTGGACAAACCGAATCACCGTCTTCACTATCTCCATGATATCCATTCGTAATGTTCAAATCGGATCGAAGCTGTTTTTGGATGATTAAATCTGATCCCGGTCTCTTCGAAACGATTAACGAAATTTGCCAATATTGATAGTCGGTTATTAAACTATCAATAAAACATCCATAAGCATTCACTAGGCCATTATTTATAATTCTTAAAACATTTATTCCAAAATATCTTTACAAAGATATATATTCAAATCTCTTTCAAATTTATCAATATTTTGAAACATTTCCCGAACACATGTTTCTATAATAGAATATTTCTACCGGTACTTCACTTCAACACTTAGAGAAATATTTCTAACTTCGATTTATAATCCATTACTTAGAAAATATCTCGATATAAATCCTTGGTTTCTAATATTTTCAAAAACCGTCAATTCCTCACTTAGGAAAATATTAAATCCATTTTTCCGAAATCATTTCTAATGTGAATACTTAGGAGTTTTTCTTACCATATCTCCTACATTTCCGAAATTTATATTAATTCCTTTTTGCCTTTTTCCAAGGTTTATTACACTCACTTATAATTTCGTTTATCCATTTACAACTTCTAAAATCATATCAATTTCCACGTCTCGAGAGAGTTTATAAATAAATAAATAAATAATTTAAATCATTCAAGACTATATATATATAAAATAATTATTTTAAAGAATAATAATTAATTTTTGAAACATGTTCAATTAATTATTTGAAATATCAAACACTTTTTAAATAAAATATTAATAACTAATCTCCAATTCATCTTTAATTAAAACCTAAAGATTTACAAAGCTTGTTATAAAAGTTAGAATTTATTTCAATAAAAATTTATATTTGAATAACCCACTTCCTGAAATATTCCAATACTATTAGTTTAAAATTACATAGTTAAATAAATAGAATTTCCCTTTTTAAATCAAAACCTAATTTGTTAATAAAAAAATATTTTTTAATTGCAATAACCAATTCAACTTATAAATCCTCTCGATTTACCACACATCGGTCCCATTTCGATTTCCTAACCATAATTCACTATTTTTCCCCAAATTTATTTTTCATATCTTGATATAAATTCACCCTATGAATTTTATGTTCACAAATTTCATCTGTTATCGACTTCCTTTATTTATAAACATCATTTATAAATTTATGACTTCTCCGGTTTTCACTTTGTATAAAAATAATCTCATTTATAAAATTCCATTTTTATAAATTTAATTTCTTACAAATTTTATTCATTTCTGCAATCTATTTTTAATATCGATTTCAACTTCTTTTCATATTTTCCAAAAATACCATTTCAAAAATCCATCGTTTAAAAATCCTTTATATAAATTATTTTAAAAATCTCTATTTAAATTATTGATGCTTACGAATGATTAAATACAAACCAAAATCAATTATTGTTTTATCCAAATCAATATTCTTTTAAATAATCCAGACTTCGATATGCATATTTTTATATTCAAAATTCCCTTTTAATTTCTTCAAATTCAAAAATAATATTTATGGTGTTTAAAATGCCAAAATTTAGGCCAGTGCTACTATAACATCCAATAATCCACATCACAGCAATAATCTATAACGGATTATTCTAATGCATCATATATTACTATATATGAAAAACAATCAATATATAAATTTTGAGGAATCCAGTTGGATCCCTCCAACCTGTTTCCCTCCATCAATAGATGCTAATAAAGCATAAAAATACCAACCCACTTCGAGGGGGATATCGTGGTATATAGGGCTACCCGCTACCATGCGGAGCGCATAGGGTCTCATCCGCTAAAATGTGCGGGAATATCACTCCAACTAGTAATATATATATATTACTATATATATAATATATCATTCAACGGATAATAATTAATAACTTCAACCAAGCATCTGATAATTAATTTTAACTAACTAAAATTAAATTAGGCAATCCAAATGAGTGAGAATTTCTTACCTATGATTTTAATTTTGCCGAACATCTTGATTTTTATTTTTTTCTAAAAACCCTACTGATACCGAAATATCCTAAACCAATCCTATGCATAGAATTCACTGAAATGAACCTAATGCGGCTTGTTTTCGTATTATTCGGACCTCGAATGGAAGATTTACATAATTAATAAAGATTTGTAATTTAAAGAATATAGTTATACCTCCTAAATTAAAAATTAATTACCTAAGTTACCTGCTAATCCACGACAATATCACTTCTTCCCCCTTTAGGTCCACGCAACCTCATTTGTTTTCGAACCCATGTCCTCCACCCTATCCTTCTTCTCCGTTTATTTAACGCAAAGTTTGAAAACACCAAAAGCCTCGACATCTAATTCTCCACCTTCACTAACTCTCAGAGTCACTTTCCGCCTCTTAAAACAAATCGCGGCCCGAAGCTATTGGCCGCTGCCCAGGTGACACGGCCCTTCATCTTCCATTGCGAGCCACGAATTTTGCTCCGCCTGGCATCACTAGCGACTCGTGCTGCCTCGCCGCCACCAATCAAACCCGCCATCGACAAAAAATCCCACGAACAGCCATTCTTATCTCGACCTGGATGACGTCGCTTATACCCAAATCAATCGACGTTGAGTCACTTGCTACCTTCCCCTTCCAGTCGATCGCCATCCCCATCACTCGCTCTCATGACATTTTTTTCGCAAATTTGAATGGCAGTAAATGAGAGAGGGCGTGATTTTATGTCGTTCGTTTATTCTTTTAGTATTTCCTCTTTATTTCTCTGAATTGAAGAAAGGGAGGAAGAAACAATTTTCGTTTTTGATTTGTTCATTTGACTGGGAAGGGGGAATTGAAATCAAAATTTAAACAGGAAAGGAAGATTGCGATTTTTTTTTAAAAAAAATGAACCGACCTCGTCTAAAAAGAAGAAGGAGAAGTAGATACGAACTAGACAGGAAGAGGATGACTTGTACGTGATGAGTGGCAAGTTTTTGAAGGCAGAGTGTAGGGTGGCTGATCTGATTTTGATTTGGTTTTATAAATATATATCCAAATATCTCACACTACATATCTCGAATTTTTAAACTTCTATAGAGGCGTGCCGCTAGGCGTTCATAATGTTATACCCCTATTTCGAACGCAATGGAAAAGTGTTCGAGCCCTAATTCGATAGTATGGAGAAGATAGCTTTTTGGTTCCAATTATTATATTATTTCGATATTAATTTCAACGCATTTCTATTCCGTTCGATCAAATGATAATTCCAGACACTTCAAAATTTGAAATTTGATAATAATACATTATTATGGATCCAATGGAACTAGTTTCGTCAAATTCGAAGACTGCATCCCGAATTACTTTTTTAACACGTCGATTAAATCGACAATTTTCTAAATTCACGGAATTGCTTGAAATTTTCGGTTTTAAAATCTTATTAATTCAATTCTTATTCCACGGAATCTATATCAATATTAGTAATCATTTTGGTTTCATATTCAACTCCAATTCAACCATTTAAACGATTTTTAATTATCACTCAACAACTAAATTTGTTAATAAAATCACTATATTTGGAACTAAAGTTTTATTGCACCATTTTTGATCGATAAACTTCATATAAAAATTCCATTTACATTTTAAAACTCAACATTTAAAATAAATTAAATGTTCAAAATCAATGACCAGAAATCCAGGTCGTTACATGTAATCTCTTCATTATGAAATATCCGATGTAATTTCTTCACATTGATAATCAGTTATTTAACTATCAATATAATATCCATAAGCATTCACTAGGCCATTATTTATAATTCTTAAAACATTCATTCCAAAATATCTTTACAAAAATATATATATATTCGAATCTCTTTCAAATTTATCAATATTTTGAAACATTTTTTGAATACTTATTTCCACAAACGAATATTTCCACTCGTTCCTCACTTAAACACCTAGAGAAATATTTCCAACTTCAATTTATAATCGATTACTTAGAAAATACCTGACATAAATCCTTCGTTTCTAATATTTTCAAAAACCGTCATTTCCTCACTTAGAAAAATATAATAATCCATTTTTCCGGAATCATTTCTAATATGAATACTTAGGAGTTTTTCTTATCCTATCTCCTACTTTTGCGGAATTTATATTAATTCTTTTTTACCTTTTTCCAAGGTCTATTACACTTAACTTATAATTTCGTCTATCCATTTACAACTTCTAAAATCATATCCGTTTTCGCATCTCGAGAGAGTTTATAATAAATAAGTAAATAATTTAAATCATTTAAGACTATGTATATATATAAAATAAGTATTTTAAAGAATAATAATTTATTTTTGAAACATGTTCAATTAATTGTTGAAATATCAAACACTTTTTAAATAAAATATTAATAACTAATCTCCAATCCATCTTTGATTAAAACCAAACGATTTACAAAGCTTGTTGTCGAAGTTAGAATTTATTTCAATAAAAATTTATATTTGAATAACCCACTTCCTGAAATATTCCAATACTATTAGTTTAAAATTACATAGTTAAATAAATAGAATTTCCCTTTTAAATCAAAACCTAATTTCTTAATAAAAATATATTTTTTAAATTCCAATAACCAATTCAACTTATAGATCCTCTCGATTTACCAAACATCGATCCCATTTCGATTTTCTAACCATCCTCACTTTTCAAAAATAGAATTCACTATTTTCCCAGAATTTATTTTTCATATCTCGAATATAAATTCACCCTATGAATTTTATATTCCCATATTTCATATGGTATTGATTTCCTTTATTTATAAACATCACTTCTAAATTTATAACTTCTCTGGTTTTCACTTTTATAAAAATAATCTCATTTATAAAATTCCATTTTTATAAATTTAATTCCTTACAAATTCTATTCATTTCTGCCAATCTATTTTTAATATCGATTTCAACTTCTTTTCATATTTTCTAGAAATATTATTTTAAAAATCCATCGTTTAAAAATTCTTTATATAAATTGTTTTAAAAATCTCTATTTAAAATATTTATTTTTACGAATATTTAAATTTACAAACCAAAATCGATTATTGTTTTATCCAAATTAATTTCCTTTTAAATAATCCAAACTTCGATATGCATATTTTTATATTCAAAATCTCCTTTTAATTTCTTCAAATTCAAAAATAATATTTATGATATTTAAAATACCAAAATTCAGACCAGTGCTACTGTAGCATCCAATAATCCACATCACAACAATAATATATAACGGATTATTCTAATGCATCATATATTACTATATATGAAAAACAATCAACATAAATTTTGAGGAATCCAGTTGGATCCCTCCAACCTGTTTTCCTCCATCCATAGATGTTAATAAAGCATAAAAATATCAATCCTCCTTCGAGGGGGGATATTGCGGTATATAGGGTCATCCGCTATCATGCAGAGCGCATAGGGTCTCATCCACTGAAATGTGTGGGAATATCACTCCAAATAGTAATATATATACCACTATATATATATATATATATATATATATAATATATCATTCAATAGATAATAATTAATAACTTCAACCAAGCATCCACTAATTAATTTTAACTAATTAAAATTAAATTAGGCAATCCAAATGAGTGAGAATTTCTTACCTATGATTTTAATTTTGTCGAACATCTAGATTTTTATTTTATTTTCTAAAAATCCCATTGGCACCGAAATATCCTAAACCTATTCTATGCGTAGAATTCGCTGAAATGATCCCAATATGGCTTGTTTTCATTTTATTCGGACCTCGAATGGAAGGCTTACATAATAAACATTCGAATGTAAAGAATATAGTTATACCTCCTAAATTAAAATTAATTACCTAAATTACCTTGCTAATCCACGACAATATCGCTTCTTTCCCATTCAGGTCCAAGCAACCTCATTCGTGTTCGAACCCATGTCCTCTATCCCGTATTCCTTCTCCATTCATTTAGCGCAAAGTTTGACTACACCAAAAGAACCTGCCATCGACCAAAAATCCCGCAAACAGCCATCATTATCTTAAACTGGATGACTACACTTATACCCAAATCAATTGACGTTGAGTCGCTTGCTACCTTCCCCTCACAGTCGATCGCCATCCCCATCACTTGCTCTCACGATTTTATTTTTTTGCGAAATTGAATGGAGGAAAATGAGAGAGGGAGTGATTTTATGTCGTTCGTTTAATTTTTTTGTTTTTCCTCTTCGTTTCTCTGAATTGAAGAAATGGAGGAAGAAACAGTTTTCGTTCTTGATTTGTTCGTTTGACTGGGAAGGGGGAAATTAAATCAAATTTAAACAGGAAGGAGGAAGATCGCGATTTTTTAAGAAAATGAACTGACCTTATTTAAAAAGAAGAAGGAGAAGTAGACACGAATCAGACAGGAAGAGGGTGACTTGTACGTGATGAGTGGCCTGTTTTAGAAGGCAGAGTATAGGGTGGCTGATCTGATTTTGATTTGATTTTATAAATATATATCCAAATGTCTCACATTACATATCTCGAATTTTCGAACCCTTATAGAGGCGTGCCGCTAGATGTTCATAATGTTATACCCCTATTCAGAATGCAATGGAAAAGGGTTCGAGTCCTAACTCGATCGTATGAAGAAGATAGCTTTTTGGACCCAATTATTATATTAAATCTCGATATTAATTTCAACGCATTTCTATCCCATGCGACCAAATGATAACTTCAAAGAATTCGAAATTTAAAATCCGATAATAATGCATTATTATGCATCCAATGGAACTGATTTCCTCGAATTCAGATATTGTCCCCCGAATTATTGTTTTAGCGTGTCGATTAAATCGGTGATTTTCAAAATATACGGAATTGCTTAAATTTTTCAGTTTTAAAATCTTATTAATTCAATTCTAACTCTCATTGAATCTATCTCAATATTAGAAATCATTTCAGTTTCATATTCAACTCTAATTCAATCATTTAAACGATTTTTAATTATCACTCAACAATTAAATTTATTAATTAAATTGCTATATTTGGAACTAAAGTTTTATTACACTGTTTTTGAACGATAAACTACATATAAAAATTCCGTTCACATTTTAAAACTCAACATTTACAATAAATTAAATGTTCAAAATCAACGACCAAAAATCTGGGTAGTTACATGTAATCTCTTGATTATGAAATATCCGATGCAAGGACAATTCGCTGCTGATCCCAGGGGTGATTCCCGATAGGATGTGGCAGGATAGTGCCTTCGATTTATCCTGTTCCTGGAAAACTTGTATGGATGGATGTCTGACATTGTATTTTGAGATTGCATTGTTGACTTTTATAAACGTACATCTATTTGGTGGCGGAGAAGGCAACTTCTCTTAGCTTAACACACTTCTCTGAGATGTATGAGCCTTGAGGGTTATATGTTTGTGAAAGCCAACAAGTGATCGATGGAATGACAGTTTGACATTCATAGAGGAAAGTGATATGTGCTATGTGAAAGGTAATCATGACCTTTGGCCTCACACCTGGAAATGACCGAAACATTGTTGGATACAGCAAGGCTATGTGATTCGCAACCATTAGGTTATGATCTTCCCCTTCTAGATATATTTCTTCCCGCTATGACGTTCGGGATATAAATTATTGTGGGTGTATGCTATGAGGGCCCTCGGATAGGTCGATAAAGACCGGGGTGATGACATATTCGGTATTATCTAAGGAGAAGTAGGTCGGCCTTGTGTTGATAAAGGTGTAGATATTCTGTTGACTCGGTACATTCTTGTAGAGAAGTACTGACGGAAGGTAGTCTCTTCACCTGATCATTTGTATGGAATCCATTATCCACTACGTGCCTGCAATTTTTATTTCTAGATCCGCGTTTATGGCTAGTATTGCTGGAATTTAATCAATGAAACAATTTCGGCCATGATTCTTATTATTTGTATGATAGACACTAATAATAATATAACAAGATTTGATATAAAATGTTTTGGTTATCGTAAGCTAAAAACTCGTCCGTATTTATGTGTAAGCATGTATTACGAGATACCTTTGTTTTGAGAAAAGAATGCTTTTATAACTTTAAAATAAATTCAGTCGAGATGTGTTTTCTCAGCTGGTTTACCAGACTAATACAGGTGTTCTTCCTTTTCAATGCTCGGATCAGACTGCGTATATTTACAGATGTTGATTTGGATGCTTTGGAGCTTCAGCAGGAGAGGTGGAAGTCAACTGGTCATATTCCACATATATGTTTATTTTTCAATTGCTTCGTTGTTAAATTATCAGCAATTGTAATGACATGTTATTATAACTGTCCAGGTTGATGATTAGTGTTTGGTTGTCGTACTCTAATTAATGGATATCACAATTTCTGTTTTTTAAAGATCGTTGATATGATATTATACGTTTTTCCACTGCGATTGTGAGATTCTGTAGTTGTTTTATTTCTTCTATTTATCTCTTCTCTTATCTTCTTCTCTCTTCTTTCTTTCTCATGATTATTTGTATTTTCCTTCGGTTTGGGGCTGGACATGTGTGGTTATTGTCGGCTCTGAGCAGGACAGATTTGATGGTCATCACAGAATAAGTCCTACCAATTATAGTTAGATTGACCTTTTATTAATAAGCAAAGAAAAATTATATAATAGGTACATAACACATTCAAAATATACAAGAAAGTTCCTGTAGAATGTATTGAAGATATACCTTTACCCCACTTTTGCAGAGTTCAATTTAAATTTGTGCGTAGTCATTGTGTAGCTAATATAAGATCTGAAACTGATAGCATATAATCAATGAATAGATATGTAGAGTACAAGAAATAGTTTGCAGCAACGTAAACCAATAGATTGCTACAAATACAACTTATGTTCAATAAATAAAAAGTAACTAAAATGGCAGAGTGAACATGTCCTTCTCCAAATGGATGCAAGCTCTACATGTATAATAACAAAGAGCAGTGCATACCTTAAGGGTTACCTGGTATTAAGTAAAGGTCAACGCCTTTAATAACTCAGTATATACATTTGTATAGTACTCCATAATGTCATAAGACATGACCAATGACATATTAAGGGATTACTAAATCAAATCAACTAAAAGAAGATTTAAAACCTAAATATATTGGTGTTAACATGGACTACAATCTTCTTATTTATAGATTTGGCATGTTTATTGCAAATTAGCATAGATATAGTCAATGTATATCATAAGTAGTGGTCTATTAGTTTTGTATACCTTTTTTCCTCTCTCTAAGCAATCTATTTCTAGACTCTCCTATGTTTAGTGGCTTAATTTTTATCTCAGGTAATGTATTTTTTCTTATTCCATTTATGCTTCTGTAAACATAACTTAGAATTTGGTTTCATTGTTACCTTTTATCAATCAGACTTTGATGCGGTTCTGGATTTTGGGTTATTTTCGGGATTAGGCTTAATTTTGAAGGAAGTAATGTGTCCTAGTAGATAATTAAAAAGATAAAGGCTGCATCAATTAACACCCCAAAATATATTTTTTCCCACCTAATTCTTTCCAAAAAAAATTATACCCTATTAATTATCATTCCCACTCCATATTATACAAAATATACCCTTATATTACTTTTAATATTCTTGATTTACTGCTTCGTTTCTCACTTCCTTTCCAAGTTAACATATCGCTTATAACTCTATTTTAATTAATTTCTCGTGTGACATAAACTAGATTTTGATTGATTTCTAACGTGAATCTAATTAGGTTTTGATTGCTAACTTGTTCCGCACTAGATATCATTTAATTTCAAGCTTATAACTCGTCGGGTTTTAGTAAAATCATAGCTTGCATTAGGCTGGATTTCAAGAAAATCCTAGGTAGGCATATGTTAATCCAAAAAAAGAATCAACACTCAAGAGTAGAATGTGAAGGCACCAACCCTGTTAGAATAGGGCAAACATAATAGATGACAATAATAAACTAAAAGAAATATAAGAGAGATATAGAGATTTTTATAGTGGTTCGGCTATTAACTAAACCTACGTCCACTTTATAGTTGTTTGATCTTGTTTGTAGGAGATTACAAAGTTTTTGAGAGAGAAAGAATCATAAATATAAGGGTTAGACAAGTTCTAAGTTCTAAGTTCTAGAATTACCTATAATTGTTGCCTTGGTGACTATGGTGTAGAGGAAAGAGTTGAAGAAGAGATAAAGTTTCTGTGTAGTGATAGCAGAATCCAGCCCCACTTTTGGTTATTGTGAGGTTGTATTTATAGGTGTAAAGGAATAGTTGGGAAAATGACTTATCTCTCTCATCATCTTCTAGTAGGTCCAAGACAGTACAAGAAGTGACTCGATGACCCAAAACATCAATTAGACTCGATACCAAGTTAAAGACTTTAACTTGGGGCCGAGTCTAATGCTTAGCCAAAATTCAACTATGTTTTTTTGCTTTGAGGTCCTTGCTTAGTCTAGATGTCCTTCATGTAATGTGGTAGGCTATTGATGAGTTTTGGTAATCATTTTTCCATGACTCAGATTCCTATCGTTTGGACCGTTAATTCTTTATGATTGGTTCTCTAGATCTCCATGAAATTTCATGAACAAGCGCAGGAAGACTCGGGGACCACTTGCCAGAAATATGAGTATGCCAGGATGTGGCATTTAACTCGGTACCGAGTCAAAGTTATGACTCGGGCCGAGTTAAGACCTTAGTATATTTTGGTTTATATACTTCCTTGAGCTCTTTCCTTAGTTCTTTTGAGTATCTTTGCCAAGTCTCAGGGCATTCTTTTCTCGTTTGAATCTTCTAAATCTAGTTGAAATCTGCTTTACTAAAAAAGGGTTAACAATATGCAGATTTTCCAGTTTCGGTTAGATTCTTTTTTTCTGATTCAATATAATCGGTAATAATCATCATCAAAGTATTATTCCAGAATGAAAAATATTATTATCCCAAAATATAATACTGTAAATTAAAGAAAAACTAAGTAATTTGACAAGGGTAATATGGTAAATAATTTTTTATTAACTTTTATGGGGTGTTTAAAGTATATATCGGGGGCTGATAGAACTTGCCAAAGATGAAAGTTTGTTAATGTTGGAAGCAATAATTTTTTATGGTTTCCTGCGTTTATTTCACTACAATAAAACTGTGTTTTACCTACGTCAAAATGGCGCAGGCGGGGCATAGGTAAATGCATTAACTACGTAACCCCTACGCCAATATTGGCATAGGTAAAACCTACGTAGGTAATAAAATACCTACGTCTTACCTACGCCATCTGTGGGGTTGTTTTTTACGCCTTTCCTACGTCATTCCTTTACCTACGTATTCCCTACGTCTTTATTTTCCTGCACTTTCCCTACACCGTTTATACATCTTACGTTTCCTACGTCGTCTTTACGCCATTCGTTTACCTATGGTTTACCTACGCCCGAATTTTCTACGCCATCCACACGGCTTTTTGCTGCATTAAAATTCGATTTACCTACATCTTTCCTATGCCTTTTCTGAAGCAATTTTAATATATTGCTATTGTGTTTCTTTTCACCACACAATAAACAAAACTAAAATCAACTTATTCCATACATATTATATATATATATATATATATATATATATATATATATATATATATATATATATGGACACATTTCAACAAAAAAGCATAACATGAAATCATTCATCATCAATTAAGTTCAAATATCTCATCCATATTACAAAGTTAAACCAATATTAATCAAATTCTTATACGTCTAAACAGCATGATACATGGCATCATATCCCCCACTTCTTTTTAGTCCAATGCATCTAATGGCCATTGAGATAACATAAAAAGCTGACCTTTTTCATGACTTCGGCCTGTTAATATTGCAATTTTAACTTTGCTCGTGATATTTAATCGCCGAGTCACATCAAGAAGTTCTGCATATGGGCAATTTTTTATGTCAGTAATTATCCTCTCAAGATCTTGGAGAAAAGCATACTGCATCATAGTGCCAGTGGGTCATAAGGTCAAAAAAGTAATATATTTGTTCATGGTTTGCTATTCTTGTATACTTAAAAAGATAAAAGTTAAGCATTAATATACTTTATAATGACCGTACCTTTTTAATGTTCCTCTCTAATTTAGTTTGTAAAACATGAATATGCACTATACATAAGAGTAATAATATTTAGACATTATCCAGTGATAGAGATATGACATGTTTTCAAAAAACTAACGTTGAAGTGGAAGCAAAAATATGGAATTGATATTAGTACAGTATCACATTATTTATAGGTTAAGAAATTTGATAATCGAACTGACATGGCGAACAGATGAAATTGAAATAAAATTCTGAAAATAAATCCATCTTCCTTACCTATATTTTGAATGACATGTTTGTTACAGAACTGTTCACACCCACCATCCTCTGCCTTGACAAACCAAATTGCTCTGTGTTGCCTTCTTCTCCCACTATCTCCCATCATCCTCCACATTAAACATTTCATCACCATCATCCTCCAACAACTTACACTTCCATCTTCATCCATACTGCTGCAATTCCCACATACATCCTCCTCTAACAACTGCATACAGACTCCCCCCGCACATCTTCCTTCATCATTGCCTTGTAAACTGCAATCTTCACTTCACCAGTCACTACTACATTTACCCCTGAACATCATATCCTCCCTGCCATCAACTTGCACATTTCTATCTCATCTCCTTACTGCTACTTCAGCCTTGCTGTTGCTGTTGCTACAAACACATATATCAACAACTTCAATATTCACCAAACTTCCAACACCAAACTGTCACATACTAATACAACCTCTGTCATCAACCGCAACATCCCCTTGCGAACTCCTCAACCCATCCCCTTGCTATTGCAGCAAATAATATTTTTGTAAATATCCCAAGTAATTAATATGTAACAACTTTTTACGTTATTATCTGTTATTATCATAATACAAGTGGTTCTCTAATATTATTTATGTTAGAAGGCTCATTGACATGATGGATCATATATAACTAGTATAACAGATAGGAAGAAGTGTTGAGCTCATCTACCTAGCCTACAATTTCAGACATGCAGAACCTAAAGCAAAAATGATGGTCAACTATTAACAAACATTATTCAAAGGTATTGTGTTTGATACTGTGAATTTATGAAATCATATTAGACAAGACAGTAAACAATTTGTGTAAAGTCATACAAGGAGTTAAAACAATCACAAAATGAATGAAAATGGAAGTGTGTATGGCAGATAAAACTTACACTGGAAGGCCATTATAGAGCATAAAATGCTTTAATCAATCAATATGTTCCCTTCCATCACAGGCCTGAAATATGATGATGATGAAAGCAAATTAAGCATCTCAAACTTGAAATATTTTACAAGAAAAATAAACAAAGTCAACTAAAACGATAAGCATGGACTGAAATAAAAGTAACAGTAGGTTATTTCAACACTGCATTATAAATATTACAAACAGATTATTAACACATAGCATTCTAATCTCCAATTAACCATTTGATAATGAGTATATAAATGAATCGGTTTGCACAATAATGATCGCAACCGTGCAGTTCAATAAAATTATATAAATATATTTCTTCGGTGCTGCTTGAGTTTTCAGATGCGGAAATTGTATGTACTCGAAAAAGCGGAGGAAAAACAGAACATATTAATCATGTAAATGTGTATGATTTAATGATCCTCTTATTCTGTAACTAGTTTAGATTTCTTCAAAGAACATCAAATATTCAACATGTATTACCCAATGCAGCACTTGGTAGATCATGATGATATTATCCTCTTGTATAAATTAATTGACACTAATAAACTAAATCAAAAGGGAAATCACCTGGCCTACACAAAAGCTACTCAAATGAATATAATGATAACATCAACCATCTCATAAAGAGAATTTGGAGCAACTTCAGTGAGCAACTACACCACAACAGGTAATGTGTTGGTGCAAAAACACCAACTCAAATGATACTACCTACAGGCTGCTTGAGAAATTCTCAATATTGCTTGTTTACCATGTGTCAATAAACACCATATGTGTAAGTGTGAGTGAATGTGAGTTAGTGGGTGGTAGTGCAAAGATATCCTAAAAGGGTATTAAATAATTGAAGATTGGTTGTTTTTTTAATAGTATATACTTCCATTTTGAAGTGTAGCACTGCTATTTTCTTGAAAATTGCTGCCACAAGGAATCAATCATTATTTTTTATGTCTCAATCGCAAAAGACAATTTACTTGAATTTATACAAGAGGAAAAGGACGTGAATAAAACTTTAATACCTTCAAGTATAGATCCAAAGTGGTGTTTTTCTATTTCACACTTTGCATTGCTAACTCTTTAGAATTTTTCAACTTGGCTCATTGAGCTAAAATTTCTTCATAGGCTTTCTGGAAGAAAGTCAGTAACGGGATGTCAAACATGTTGCTAGAGCCTGGAATTGTAAACAAACCATCATACTTTATAAAGAGAGAACTTTAACACAGATTATTCATAATAACCTAGACCGTTGTTGATTGCATCTAAACCCGCAAAATACAACAATGTGTTTTACAGATCGATCAACTACTGCAATATGTCAACAAGGCGACAAAGTACAAAATTTCATCTTCCATGTATATTAAAGTCGTACAGAAAACGAGTGTAATAAGATTTTGTATTAACAACAAATATTTTGGGTATCGACAGCAAATATCGTACATCAAATTGAGAGAAATAGAAAACAAAAATGGAAGCAAAATCCTGATTGGACCAAGAGTTTAACTCGATCGCCTATTGAGATGAATGATGCCTCGATCCGAGGCAGGCTATCTGAGGGGAAGGATGGGAGAAAAAAAGGTGAGGCGATCTGAGAGGAAACGATGAGGCGATCTGAGACGTGACGCTCAATCTGAGGCTGCAGCAAAAAGAATGGCAGCCTATTGACGGATGATAAAAAAGAATTTGAGGTGGGCTAGGGTTTTATTTTGGGTTTTTTTTGTGTGTTGAGCGTTCTTGGATTGTGAAGCTGCAGCGTTAATTTAGAAACTTTCTAAATTATTTTTGAACTTCGTATGAAAAGACTCAAATACAAAATCAACAAACTATCTTTGAACTTTGTAAGAAAAGATTTAAATACAAAATAATCTAAGTATAGGAAAGACATAAAAAATTCTTACCTCAAGCCTAAGTCGTTTGGAAGGCATAGGAAAAATTTTACGCCTTTCCTACGCCAGTCCAGATTTGTAGAAAATTAGCAAAGACGTGCAAATATCGAAGAAGATTGTCTACGTCTTTCTTACCTCATAAATTTTTGCGTAGTAGATTTCCTACGCCTGGATTATTTTTCCACATATTGAAGTAGGCGTAGGAAAGACGTAGGTAAATTCCTACGTTTTTTCTATGCCTTTACCTCTTTCTACCTATTTCCTACCCCCGCCTTTTGCCGTAGGAAAGGCGTAAGAAATTTTACGTAGGAGATTGAAGTGTTTTCTTGTAGTGTTTTTAATGTTGTTTTTGGAGATATAAAAGAAGGGAAAAGAAGAATGTATATGAAAAGTCCACTAATAAAGAAATTAATCTATAAGTGACTTTTAGTATCCCTAACTAGCTTGTATTAGTTATTGTCTATGCTTTACTAAAAACTTCTGATTAATGTTATTGATTGACATAATGGTGTTAGTTCTTCACAGGCTGAAAGAATTTATCTCATTTCTTATATGGTTTGCACCAAAATTTGTTGGAATGGTTCTCATATTTGTCTGTTCATTAACTCGCTAATTACCCCAAGTAAGTTTTAACACTTCCAATTGAAATGAAATTTACATAGACATCGTATTAGTATTTGAATGCAATATGTTCCTAGTTTAAGCTAAAAGCATAAATTATTCTTCTTCCAAAAAACGTACGTAGCAGGCCAAAGCACATTAATAATTACCATATATTTCAAATGTTGCACACTTTATAAAGTAACAATAACCAATGAACAAATAAATCACCCTCATTGCAATTTTCGATCATAATTATAATTTCTTTCTTAGTGATTTACAGGATGATTATTAGAAGAATCACACACAATAGCACACACTTGATTAGTTTCTACAAAAAAAATTACCAACTTCACACTTGCTTGAAAGGCTAAGCTAATCCTAAGTTCAAATCATGACATTCTGGTACAATTTTTTTTTTCTTTTAGTTTTGAACTTAAGAACAAACTTGACTACCACTCTTAGGAAAAACACGAGTAGTAATTTTTGCTAAGAGCATGTTTACATGCTACTTGAACCTACTTTAGCTTTTAAGCAATTTATTGAACGAAGAGCAGGTATTTGAGTAGGTCATTTGTGATGGGAAGTTGAGTGAACGAGGAATGTGTTTGTATGCCATGAACAAGATATTTGAGCGGAGTATTTAAAATGTGATTTTTAATTTAAATAATTTGAGTTAACTAATTAATTGTTTTGATGTGTAGTATGCGTTTAATTAAAGTGACAGAACCGTGCAAAAATATAAATAAATAGGAACTAATTATACAATAATTGTAAATACAGATAAAAATCATAAGATGTTTCAGTGCACATTGCTGTAACAATTTCATCTTTTATGTTATCTCGAGTTGTTAACATTTCATGGCTTGCGTGTCGTTATACCAATTCAATTGCTCTGTTCGGTGCAGTTCTTTTACTATAATATTCATTTTGGTGTTCTTCTGGAATTAGATCGGGATCATCACCATAAACCGTAAAATATGGATTACCGTTATTGTATTTTCGTATGAAATTGTGTAAAGTTATTATAAATACGATAACTTTTACTTGAGTTTCAAATGAGTACGTTGGCATATATTTTAAAATGACAAACTTTTTCTTCCATATTTCAAAGGTTCTCTCAATTGTCATATGTTAACTCGAATGATAGAAATTAAAATTTTCATTTGTCGAATTTGGTTGATTAGCGGTTTCACACAAGTGAGGAATATGATATCCAATATTATGATAAGGTTGTAAATAACCATTGCAACAGATATCCTGAATCAACTAGATAATAGTGTCCAGATGGAGCATAAGGGAAGTTAGTAACTGAATTAAAAATTTACTATCCTACGCAGTATCTTCCCAACCATCCATAACATAAGTGAACTATAAATCGAATGAATATGCTACTAAGATATTCTATATAGCATAACATTTTCGTCCCATATATATGGAATAACTCGATTTGCAGGTAAGTAACCATTATATGTGTACCGTCTATAGCATCAACACCGTTTCTAAAATATGGGCAGTATCGGCTTGAAGTTTTTACATGATCTGAAACAGTATTAAATTAAGGATCATCTGGGTTTGACAGTATCTGTGTAAAGTAACTGTACAATATCTAAAACAGTATGAAAACAAACTGGAATTGTGCTACTTGACCTCTAAAATCTTTCTCTCATTTATTGATTTGAGAGCGCTGCAGCTACGCTGTATATGAAGAGGGCAACTGTTTCTCCGAAACTAATTCTTCCTGTCGTAGTCAGACCATAATTTGCCGTCTATCGCATAACGAGAGGAAAAAAAATAAATTCTTTCATTCATAAATTTTAGTTGACAACATTCTTGATGCCCATTTAATATCTCGTCCACCCACATTAAACTGGTATATTCTGATGTGTGAATCAGATGTTATGGCTCCTTCTTATACGTAGATACTTTGATATAACGACCAAATCATATGAATCTTCGTAGTCGGAATCTGTTTTCAAAGTAGACATTGTTTCGATTGGAGGAAATATGTAAGAAAAGAGAAGAAGAGATAAGAATAATAGTGTAAAGAAGATGGAGGAGTAGGAGGTTGGTTTATAGGAGAAGGGGACGTTGGGCAGTTAATACGCTGGCGGATGCCAACATATAAATTTCCAACGATCGGTAAACGGGGCAAGGGAACGAGCATGTAACGTTGAGGTGTCCAAAGCGTCGGATGCGTCACCAACGTAAACGAGGTAAAACATTGCTGCGAATGGCAACTTAATGTTTTGATCCACTATGTTAGACTCTCCGTATCAAATATTTTAATCTATTATTTTAAAGTTAAATATTTTTAGTTAAATTTAAACTTAAGAAAATTCAAAAGTTATTAAAAATAACCATTTCCTAAACAAAATCAAGTCTGTTCCACTTAAACTGACATAAATAAGCATTATTGAAGCCAAAATATATGTAACAAAAGTTTCTAAGCAATTTTTGAAATCATAACAGTCATACCTAAAGAAATTGAAATTACAACATTTCATTTCATATCCAAAGAAATTTAGGGGAAAAAAGTGACCTAGAATGAAAAATCCAAAATGGATTTGTAACATTGGCTTCAGGTTTTTGATTGCACGGCTTTGAAGACCTCTTTATTGTGCGCCCTTATAATCTTTGTAATGAAATGATTTGCGACATAGGAATTGTGGTTTTATATTGCATGGTGTCGAAGATTTTGTAGTGAATCCCAATTTTGACCTTGAAAATAGAGTTTTAGGTTGCGAGTTTTTATTTGAGAATTGAAAGAATCAAACGGAAGGAGAAATATTAAAAAAGTCACGGAACCAAATGAATAAGGAGGAGCATTATTTGACTTCAAGAATTTGTTTCCCTCAACTTATAGAAGTCTTTTTTGTTTTAAGACAAAACCAATTCATTTTCACTTTCAAAAACCATAAAAACAGTTGTTTAGGGTGATCCAAACCTTCCGGTACAGTGAACTGGGAACTTGAAAATGGCAAAGGGGACTGTAGCAAAACTTGACTTGACTTTAGACGTTATAAATTACCAGCTCTTGTAATCAACGCATGCAATTAGACAAATAACGTGCTGAATTTGTATAGACCCCTCAGGCGTCTAAAAATAGCACTGTAACTGTATATGACATAAGAGCAAGTTTCAGCTTTTCCAAATTCAGATCATCTACGCCGTCACTCCCAAAAATGGTTGATCTCGGCTTGTTTGTAATTCTGTTGCCTGCATTTTAGACAAAGACGGTGTTTTTTTTCTCTGTAGACGTGCATTTACGCGAAAAAATTGATAATATTTTCATGTTTTGTCTTGTTATATATATTGCATGCAGAATTTTCCTACGGCAGTGGTGAAACACATTTCGAAAGAGAAATCCGGCATAAAAACTGCAAAACTAATGAACCCTACTAAAGAATCGTCGCATATTGCATGTTTACCGAAAGAATTGTTGAAATATATATTTAAAAAAAAAGGTTGAAGACTTGAGAGAAGAAACTTGTTCTCACAAATAATGCTTTAATATTATTTTTTTGCTAGATTGCTTGATTACAAATGAGGGGAGAGCTCCTCTATTTATAGTCTCTAATAGGTCATTCTAGAATTACTTTTGCTTGATTACAAAGAAAATATAACTCTAGAAATACTTTTACTTGGTTACAAAGAAAACATAATTCTAGAACTCTCACCCCCCTTTAAACATAATACAAAAATTCTCTAGAAACCAATAAATCAAGTTTATATTCCAACACCCCCCTTTAAACTTGATTTGCCCCTCTTTGAGCTAAACTTTTACGCATACCAAGTTTCTGCTTTAACTCCTTGAAAATCTCCAACTTCAAAGGCTTCGTTAAAATATCGGCAATTTGATCTTGCGTCTTGCAATGCTTGACAACTACTTCTCCTTTCCCAACCAAGTCTCGAATGAAATTATACTTGATTCTTATATGCTTGCTCCTCCCATGAAAAACTGGATTTTCGGTGAGTGCTATAACAGAATTGCTATCACAATATATAAGTGGACTTTCTTTTGGAGTATGCTTAAGTTCTTCTAGCACCCATTTAATCCATAAAGCTTGACA
Source organism: Allium cepa (assembly GCA_030765085.1). Taxonomy (NCBI): domain Eukaryota; kingdom Viridiplantae; phylum Streptophyta; class Magnoliopsida; order Asparagales; family Amaryllidaceae; genus Allium; species Allium cepa. The sequence goes on from CM060940.1 coordinate 104,901,343, forward strand.
ACTAGCTAAAGATGGTGAAATATATTCTGCCTTGGCGGTTGAGAGAGCCACAACTTGTTGTTTCTTTGACATCCACGTGATTGCACTTGATCCAAAGTAGAAAACATTTCTCGAAGTACTTTTACTATCATCAACACTTCCAGCCCAATCAATATCACAATATCCAAGCACTTTAGGATCATTTATCTTTTGATAATAAATTCCATCCCCAAGTGTTCCACGCACATATCTCAAAATTCTTTTTCCAGCATCTTAATGTGTCTTCTTTGGTTGCTCCATGAACCTACTAATCAAGCTCACATCATATGTAATGTCCGACCGAGTGGCTGTCAAATACATCAAACTCCCAACAAGACTTCTAAATAATGTTGGATCAACATATTTAGAGTTGTCATCCTTACTTAGTTTCAAGCCAACGTCAACTAGAGTGCTAATTGGCTTTGCCTCTTCCGTTCTAAACTTCTTCATCAAATCTTTTGCATACTTTTCTTGAGAGATAAATATACCATCATTATCTTGCTTTACTTCAATACCAAGAAAGTAATGAAGTAGACCCAAGTCGGTCATATCAAATTCTTGCATCATACTTCTCTTAAATTCTTTAATATTATCAAGACTATTTTCCGTAAAAATCAAATCATCCACATATAAACCAATGATGAGAATGTTACCTTTGTTCTCCTTGATGTAAAGAGTATGCTTAAATGGACACCTCTTGAATCCCATCTTCACAAAATAGTCATCTATGCGACTATACCATGCACGAGGGGCTTGCTTAAGGCCATACAATGCCTTCTTCAACCGATAGACTTTATGCTCTTCATCCTTTATCACATAGCCGGAAGGTTGATCAATGTACACCTCTTCTTGTAGTACTCCATTCAAGAAAGCAAATTTAACATCCATTTGATAAACTTGCCACTTATTTTGAGCGACCAATGAAATTATCAAACGAATTGTTTCAAGACGTGCCATGGGAGCAAAAACTTCTTTGTAATCAACACCATACTTTTGCTTGTAGCCTTTCACAACTAATCGTGCCTTATGTTTTCAACTTCACCTTGTGCATTCAACTTTGTCTTGTAAACCCATTTGACTCCAATGGGTTTCTTTCCTTCAGGTACTTCGACCAACTCTCATGTTTGGTTCCTTTCAATTGCATCAATTTCTTGATCCATGGCTTGTCTTCATTTGTCTTCCTTGGCGGCTTCTTCAAAATCAACTGGATCCGCAGTTGCATATAAAGCAAAATCAACAAATTCATCTTCTAAAATTCTTCTTTTTTCTCCATAAATCTCCGCAAGAGGTCTTGTCCTTCTAGGTGTTGATTCTGAACTTGAAGATGATGAGCTTGGAGGAGAATTAGATGGTGGAGTAGGTGGAGTTGATCCTTCTTCTTCAGTTGGCTCAAATGCATCATTATCAAGCAAGATACTTGTACTCTTTTTCTCATTTTTCCATTTCCATGCTTCTTCCTCATTGAAAATTACATCACGACTAATAATAGTCTTCTTTGTGATGGGGTTATATAATTTATATGCCTTGAATCTTTCACTATAGCCAACAAAGATGCACTTTTCAGATTTGTCATCAAGTTTTCCTCTCTTTTCATCCGGCACATGAGAGTAACAAATGCTTCCAAAAATTCAAAAGTGGGAGACACATGGCTTGTGACCGTTCCATGCTTCTTGTGGAGTCTTTCCTTGAACACTTTTGGTTGCCGCACGGTTGAGAACATAGCATGCACATGCTACAGTTTCGGCCCAAAATATTTTAGGCAATCATTTTGTCTTCAACATACTTTGAACAAGTTCCATGATGATACGGTTCTTTCTTTCGGCCACCCCATTTTGTTGAGGGGTTGAGCGGACCGTTAGTTGATGATGAATGCCATGATCCTTTAAGAAATTTCCGAATTCTTCTCTCATATATTCTCCACCATGATCGGATCAGAGTGTCTTTATAGAAAAATCACTTTGCTTCTCCACAAGTGCTTTAAAATTCTTGAATACTTCAAATACTTGAGATTTTTCTTTGAGAAAGTAAATCCACATCTTGTGACTACAGTCATCAATAAAAGTGAGAAAATACTGATTAACTCCAACAGAGTTTGTGCGCATAGGTCCACATAAATCCGAATGCACTAGCTCCAAAGGATTCTTTGTTCGTCATGCCTTTCCTTTTGGAAATGGATCTCGATGGTGCTTGCCAAAAACACAACTTTCACATACTTGATCTTATTTGCTAATATTTGGGATGCCTCTCACCATATGATCTTTGCAAATCTTGGATAGAGTGCTAAAACTCAAATGATTATAACGAAGATGCCAAAGCCATGACTTGTCATTAACAATATTAACAAAACATGGAAATGCTTCATTTTTAATTTTCAATGGAAACATTTTTGTTGGTGTCATCTTCACTTTTGCAATAAGAACACCAGTTTTGTCTTTGATCTCACATAAATCATTTTTGAAATTCACATTATGTCCCTTCTTTAAAAGTTGCCCGACACTCAAAAGATTGTATTTAAGATCGGGAACATAATAAACATTGGAAATATAATTTGTACTTTGCTTTGTCCGTCGGAATATCACCACTGCCTTTGACAATGAGCCTTTTGTTATCACCTGTCTTGACTTCTCGTTGGACACTTTCATCAAAATTCACAAAGCAGCTTTTATTTCCGGTCATGTGGTTACTACAACCACTGTCAATATACCATATATCATCAAAAGAAGCTTCTTGAACATTACAAGCAAGAAGCATACTTTCATCTTGTGTCTCCAAATTCTCATGTAGAAAATTAGAATCATCTTTTTAATCATTAATTCTTTTAAAACAATCCTTTTTCATATGCCCATATTTATGACAATAATGACATTGAATATTATAAGAGTTACCTCTTCCTCTTCCACTGTATCCTCCACGACCTCTTCCTCCTCCTCCTTGAGATGGGCTTGAATTTTAACTTTGAATTTGGTCTCTTCCTTGTCATCTACCACGGGCTGATCTTCCACCTCTTCCTCTAAATCCACCACGGTTGGTGTCTCGAATTTGAAAAGCTTGCTCGGAAGGAGAGGAATCAAATTATTTGATGCGAAGCTCATGAGATTGTAGTGACCCCAACAATTCTTGAAGAAACAAATTATTCAAATCTTTTGATTCTTCAATAGCAAGAATAACATGCTCAAATTTCCTTGTCATATTTTGAAGAATTTTTTCAATAATTCTTTTATCCGAAATTTCTTCACCATTGGTTCGAAGTTGATTAGCAATGGAAATAGTTCTATTATAAAATTCCTCCACCGATTCACTTTCTTTCATTTTGAGTAAATCAAACTCACCTCTTAGAGCTTGAAGTCTTACCATATTTACCTTTTCTTCACCTTTGTACGCCTTGTTGAGGATGTCCCATGCCTCCTTTGATGTTGATGCCAAAGAGATCCTTTCAAAAATTGCTTCGCTTGATAGATAAAATAAAGAGCTTTCTTGTCCTTCTTTCGAATCTTTTTCAAAGTATTCAATTGTTGTGCTGAAAGTGTTGCTTGATTCTTCGGTTCTTCATATCCATTTTCAACAATCTCCCAAAGATCTTGAGAGCCATACAAGACCTTCATTTGAATGCTCCACTGATTGTAATTCTTTTCCGTCAAACGAGAAAGTTGAGGTTGCAACGTATTGTTGGAAGTCATCCCTAAACCTGGCTCTGATACCACTTTGTTGAAATATATATTTAAAAATAAGGTTGAAGACTTGAGAGAAGAAACTTGTTCTCACAAATAATGCTTTAATATTATTTTTCCTTTACTAGATTGCTTGATTACAAATGAGGGGAGAACTCCTCTATTTATAGTCCCTAATAGATCATTCTAGAATTACTTTTGCTTGATTACAAAAAAAACATAATTCTAGAAATACTTTTACTTGGTTACAAAGAAAACATAATTCTAGAAACACTTTTACTTGATTACAAAGAAAACATAATTCTAGAACTCTCACCCCCCTTTAAACATAATACAAGAATTCTCTAGAAACCAATAAATCAAGTTTATATTCCAACAAGAACATGTTGATAAATGTAGGGTAGTATAAGAGTAATCACTCCAAGGCACGAAAGTATCGTTGTCTTTCAAGAATGTTTTTCCTTTTTTTTTAATCACAGCGGGTGGTATGAAAACTTTCTTTCAGGATACAATGGAGATTATCTGTGCAAGTTGTGATTACTTGCACAGATCAGAAGAAACACTCTGAAGAATAATGCCAAACGAGTTAGATATGGAAGAAAAGAGAAGTTGTTCTCTACGTTGATAGAATGCTCTATTATATAGGAAGAGGTGTCTATTCGTCTACATGTGCCTATTCGAACAGTCGTGCCGTTGGCTGTTGAGTTTGAATTCAACTGCAAATAAAACGTACCGTTTTGGACGGGGCGCTGCCCCCTGGACCCCTGCGACCTGACCGGGCAGGTCGAACCGCTTAGCGGGGGCGTTGCCCCCATATCCCACCTTGAAGGTTTGCCACCCCTGGACTCCCTCCGTAGGGGATCTTATTTGAAAAAACATTCAACAGAACAAGGGAGCTGTTACGTACTTTGGTGGAGAATCTTGGCTAGAATTCGTTACTTTCCGTAATCTAAAACTAGGAAACTTTCTAGTATTCAACTATAAAAGAGATATGATATTTCACTTCAGAACATATGATCTTTACCACATGCGAGATAACTTCATATTTTAAGTTCAATGATGTACAAGGTCAGCTAGATAATGGTACAAAAGTATTCAGTTATTTTTTTATCTTATTTCCATTCTTACACGCTACTTGTTCTTGCATGTTATTTTGCAGATGAAATTGGTCGCGTGAAGAAGAGGAAGCTATCAAACATAAATTTTCTGAGGGAGAAGGCACTTAAAAATGGTACAAGTACTTGCATGTTATGGATTCTTTACATTATATGATCGTATATTAAAGAAATTTCGATGGAAATCATTAACTGTGCCATGCATGAACAATTTCAATTGGAAAACAGAATCTCCAAACCCAGAGTATGAAGTCACCATATGTAATTCAAATCTCACAGATATGACGGTAAGTGAAAATCATAAATGTGTTGTATTTTCGTATTGATTATTTGTTTTCTGAAAATGGTAATTTGAATATAGAACATTCCACAGAGATTTAGTGACACTTATGTGGCTTGACAGAGTGCAAAGAAATAGCTTTGAAGGATCCAGAGACCCGAGCTTGGCATGTTCATCTTCTACAACAAAGAATCCGATTTGGAAACACGAGAAATGTAAGCAAAGAATTCGATTTGGAAACACGAGAAATGTAAGCCGGATAGGTGTCTATTTATAAAGAGGTCTTTGTACTAAAAGCTAATGCACAAAAAAGTTCTTACTCAATGTAAATTAGATTTTTGTTTTGTTATTTTTTACCAAATTGTCATTTTCTAGAAAAAACTAGCATAAACCAGTCAACAAGTAAAAATAGAGATCAAATTTTCATAATTTTTTTTTGAAAGAGATTTTTTCCATCATCGATACTTGACATACATTTCTTGATTTATAAAAGCAAACTTAAAAGTAGGAGACGTTGGCCTTTTTAAAATATCCTCAAGCAAGGAAAGTTGTGAAGCAGAGATGGAAGTGCAAGCAAGAAGACTGATAGAAAGTTGCTTAAGGGAAAATTATATTCTTCTTGTTGTACGTTGGTCCTCTTTGTTTATGTTTGTTTAAACTTAAGTAAACCTTAAATGTTGGTTTTTATATATTTTGGATTGCCTTTGTTCTTAAGTTAAACATGTACCGTTTGAGCAAAAACTGTACCTTAGAGCACCTCCAACCATTTCCTTCTTCAATATTACATTTTGCGACATTAAAGAAGGCAAGGTATATTTTTTTCCAGCAGTTTTGAAATTAGACGCTCGCTTGACAAGCGTTTGGTTTTAGGATGTTCATTGGACAATCGCTTGATCTTCACAGCATTTATTTTTTTATAGGCATATTTTACCATAAATATGGGATGATAGGCGTGCTGTACATAAGTATGGAAAGAAATGTGCATTTATCCATAAGTTACTTTATGATTGGTTAGTTTACGCATAGTTATTGATCTATTCTCAGCTTAGCCCCAGCGAACCAACGCTTGTTACCTATTCATCTTACAATAGATGGGTTCATCTCTCACATTAAAGACTCGAGTGCAACAAATATGACTTTGTTTGAAGAGGGCATCGGAAGGAAAGGATACAGATGAAGCTACGCTCAAGCTCAATAGCGTGAAATTACTTCAAGATAGAAAAGAAAACATCTGTCAAATTGGAGTGGGTGCTATCAATAAAACCGGGGACACAACCTCTCCAGTTTTATTCACTATAAGGTCTCTGATTTTATTTATGGTCCGAGACGGACTATCAATAAAAACGAAGACACAAGATCTCTGGTTTCATTCAATATAAGGCCTTTGGTTTTATTTATAGTCTTTAGGTTTATTGATGGTCTCTCAGGAGCATATTCAACAAGCGATTTAACTTCAGCCGCTTGATGTTTAAAATTTGATCATTTGTTCAACAAACGTTCAAACAGATTACATATATGAAACTGTTTCGACTAAATTTGTAAATAAATACATTTCCTATATTATGCTCGACAGCCGTTTTGGAGTTAATGAAATGTAATATTGAATCCACTATTCGAGATTCTCTTACACACTTAGTTCCTCTAGTACATTGCTATTTTAAGAAAGATGCAACTAGGATGCACTGACATCGAATACCAAATTGACAGAGAAAAAAGCATCAATGATTTTGGGTTGAATCTGAGTGAAAGGATAATAAGTTCAGCCTGCCTTAAGGTATGGAACGTTGATGTTTTCAAGAACATTTTCGATCGTGTTCGGGTGGCAGAAGAATCCCTGATCTTAGCCGAATCCTTGTTCGACGAGGATCCGTCCGCCGATCACAAGGAGGCTTGGGCTTTGGCCCAATCCGTTTTCTCTTCTGAACTTCGTATCAAAAATGACTACCTTCGTCAAAAAGCTAGGATCAAATGGGTGGTCGATGGCGATACGAATTCTAAGTTCTTTCATTCTTCTATTCGCAAGAAGAATAATCTCCTCACTATCCGTGAGATTATGCGTCCTGGCCTATCTTTGGCCTCATCCACCGAGGAAGTCAACGATACCATTCTGCCCCACTTCCAGTCCTTTTTGGGCTCTTCTTCTGTTTCGGTTCACGATCCGGCCCTGATGGCCTTCATCCCCCCTTTGGTGCTTCCTCCGGATAGCGTCCTTTTCGAGGAACCCCCGTCGACGGATGAGATCCGAGCGTGTGTCTTTGCCCTGAGCAAAGATAGCGCCTACGGTCCGGACGGCTTCAATGGCGTCTTTTATAGGACTGCTTGGCCTATCATTGAGTCTGATTTCTGCCAAGCGATTCAATCCTTCTTCGCCGGTGGATCTCTTCCCTCTGGATGGACTTCCATCAATTTGATTCTTATTCCTAAGTGCGACAGTCCGCGGACTTGCGCGGATTTCCGTCCCATCAGTCTTTGTAACTTCTCGAATAAGGTTATTTCTAAGATTTTGGCCCGTCGTTTAGCCCCAATCCTCGAACGCATTATCTCACCCTCTCAAGCGGGGTTTGTTAAGGGGCGTTTAATCACTGATAACATCCTCCTAGCTCAGGAACTTATCTCCCAACTTGATCGGAAAGTTCGGGGTTCTAATGTGGTTTTCAAACTTGACATGGCTAAGTCGTTTGATCGCATGTCCTGGTTTTTCATCATTAAGGTCTTAAGAGCTTTCAGATTTCCTGAAATCCTCATTGACTTGGTATGGAGGCTCATCTCGAACCGTTGGTTCTCAGTGCTCATTAACGATTCTTCTTTTGGGTACTTCAAAGGGGGTAGGGGACTGCGTCAGGGAGACCCTCTATCGCCTTCTTTATTCGTCATTGCGGCTGAGGCTTTCATTCGTGGTCTTCAGTCCCTGACAATCTACTGTCAGATCCAATGATTTGGAATTTCGAGGGGATGCCCTCTTATCTCTTCCTTATCCTTTGCTGATGACATTGTCATTTTCTCTAATGGTAGTCGCTCCTCTGTCCGACGGCTACTCCGTTTCCTTTAACAATATGAGAGGTCCTCGGGCCAACTCGTTAACCCTTCAAAAAGTTGCTTTGTCCATGGTAAGGACTTGCCTCCTTCTCGTGCTTCATGGATTGAGACAGTATCTGGTTTCATGGAAGCTACCCCCCCTTTCCTTATCTGGGTATCTTCCTTTATCGAGGTAGAAAACTTAACGCTATCTTTGATTCCTTGACTGATAAAGTGAGAAACAAGATTATTCGCTGGAATGCTTCTCTTCTGTCCCAAGCCGGTCGTCTTGTTCTCATCAAATTGGTTCTTGACTCGTTGGGAATCCATGTCTTCGCCGCTATGACCTCCACCTCTTCCTTCTTCCGGTCTTATAGGTCCTTGGTCTCGTCCTTCTTCTGGGGTTCCAAGAACGATACCCACCGTCACCACTGGATTTCTTGGGACACCATCTGCCGACCAAAGTCCGAAGGTGGTCTGGGCCTGCGTAGTCCTAAAGACCTTTGTGCGGCTTTCGCTTGTAAGCTGTGGAACAGATTTGGGGCAAACGACTCCTTATGGGCGTCGTTTCTTCGTGCTAAGTACCACAGGCTTGCGGGTACTAACTTCACTGGCTGTCCGTCCTATGCTAGTGAGACCTGAAAGCACATGCAATCTATTAAGCTGCTTTCTGACTCTCATGGCGGGCTCTCGGGCTGGGATGGTGGCTCGTTCTCCGTTCGGAAAGACTGGTCCTCGATTCGCTCTCCTTATCCTATTCAACCTTTGTTTTCCTTTATATGGGATTCTCGTATTCCTCCCAATGTTTCTCTATTGATGTGGCGTATCCTTCACAATGGATTGCCACTTGACGAGAATCTCCAAAAAATCGGCATCCCCTTGGTCTCCCGTTGTAGATGCTGCAGCGGTGGGAGCTCGGAATCCCTGTGCCATTTGTTTTTTGTTGGTCTCTCTGCCAAAGCTTGCTGGAATTACTTCGGCAATCTCATTGGTACTTGTGTCTTAGCCACTTCACCCTCTGATCTTCTGTCAAGCTGGTGGGCTGGGGTCTCTGGTAAATCTCTTCGTTCGATTGTATTCAGATTGCTTCCCTGTCTAATATGTTGGCACCTATGGTGCGCGCGGAATAAGGCAATCTTTGATAGTACCCCAATGGATCCCGTCCATTATTCAGCATGTCAGGAATGATGTCTTCCTAGCCTTCCGAGGTAGACCCTTCAGGGGACACGTGGGCTCTCGCTCAAGGAGACTTGTGGGTCTTCTTTCTATTTCGTGTGTCCAACCTGCTGCTAGACTAGGAATTGGTTGAATCTGACTTTTGGGGCGTGGGCTGTCCAGCCCCGTTCCAGTCCCCCCTCCCCCCTTTTCCTCATGTTGTTGCTTATTTGCCAGGGCCTGGTGTCTTCGGTTTCTTCTTCGGCACGTGCCCCCCTTTGCTTGGCTTTGACTGTTTTCTATTGGTGTTCATGGATGCGATCGTCCTTATGGCCTCTTTTCTTTGGCTTTGAGGTTGCTCGCTTGGTCTCGGCATTGGTTCTTTTTGGCTCTTCGCCTGCTTCGGTTGGGTGTTGGTCCGGTTGTTCTCTTGTATTATTTTGTTTTTATTTTTAATTTTTCCTTTTTGTCCATTTTGTTCGCTTTAGTTACCTGCCAGGCTTGTTGGCAGCTTTTGGTGCTTGTTCTATTTAATTTCAATTTAAAAAAATAAAAAAATAAAAAAATAAAAAAAATAATAAGTTCAGCATCAAACTGGAGTGATAATCCTGAGAAATTGCTTAAAACGACCAAAAAATCAAAGCGTCGCTGCCTTTTTTTTCCATGTCACACTTACATAATTCGTGCATTAGTATATTACTTATAATAACATCTGGCTTGAATGGAATTTTCACCAACTCGTTATGAAACCGAAACCATGTTGTAGCTTGATAACAGAGGGCGCAAATGAGCGTATTAATACATGGTCTAGTCAAAATTCAGCGTCAAAGTCTCTTACAAAAGTTGATTGGTTGCACATTTGGTTCTTTTGTGCTTGATATACCACTAATTGATGCACCAGAAGTAGCTGCACTCCGTATAGTATTTGCAGCCAGGATCCAAAACCGATTATCCCCTTCTCATATTTCAAAGCTTGAAAGCACAATTTGGTTGAAGGGTGACGTGTGACTCAATTAAACCCGCTCTGATACCATGTTAGAGAACCACATATTATCACAAAACCAATTGGTGATGTGAATGGAGGTCTCTTAGTATTTATGCATGATTTATATTGTAAATTGTCCGATGTAGGACTAATCTCAACAACGTGTAAGCAGGTGTTGGAATAGTTGCTTGAAGGTTCCGACGTAATCAACCATTGTCAGCTTATTTAGTTGTCGCCATCGGCCTCTCACCACTTCACAAAATTTGATTGTCAGCTCCCTCAAGGTAAGAATATATTGGCCACTTTTCCTGAATTCTTTTTCCAGTTTGAACTAGGTTAGACTGCTTGTACTTAAAACAAATGTTTGCGTCCACGGTAAGCCATATAGTGTTAATCAATTAACTTAGTATGTTGTGTTACAAACCCTAATTTCTAAATTAGGGCAAAACTGATTTGGGCGTAAAAACCCTAACCCTAATTCTTCAATTGGGTTACCAGAAAGTAAAATCACTAGTCGGAAAGCAGAAAACAATACCTGTTTTCAATTCCGTTTACAAGTTGATCAGAATCCGAGTCCAGCCTTTGCTGTTCCCTTAAAACAGTATTGCTCCCCCTAAGGCGCGATGGGCGGCGAGCAATCTGTTTCCCAAGGTGAAACGGAATCAATGTCCACACGGCCTGCGCTGACAGTGTGGATGACGGCGAACTCAAGAGAAGATGTTTGTAAGAACAATATGTGAGGGAGGAGAGATGATCAGAGAGTTAATTCAGTTTTTTCTATATATTTTTTTGAATGACTCTGTCATCCCCATTATATAGGCGGTATCGTTTCTGTTCGGTTCAAAACAGACGCATCTTTTCGAAAGGTTGCGATCCTTTTACAACAGTCGCGTCCTGTTTTGAACAGTTAGGTCCGTTTGAACCATCCGACCTGTTATGATCGTTTTAGCCGCCAAAACACAGTTTAAATCTGGTGCAAAAATAATGTTTCAGTCGGCTAATTATACACAGTACACAGTGCACATTGCAAAGTGCTAAGTGCCTACAATTACGCCTCAAACGCCCATTCGCACACGCGTACGGGTGCGGGTGCGGGTGCGGGCACGGGCTCGGGTTCGGGTACGGGTGCGGGTGCGGGGTGGTGCGTTGCACCACCCCTTATGGTCCCCAAAGTGGTCCATAAGCCCCTTATCTAGGAATTATAATAGGTTATCTTCTCATGTATATAACCTATTATAATACCAAGTGCCCTACAATGTGGGACTATCAAATTTCATTCATTTTTTTTTTCAACAATCCCCCACATGAATGAATATTCCTCAGTTTGTTCTTAAATCCGTGAAATAATGTTGTATCGGTTAAAGTAGCACAAGGGCCTTGAACTTTCCTAGTGTTCATCTATTTGACCTACTGGCGAATCAGTAGACCTGTGAATGTCCTTGAACTGTAAGCCTTTTTGTGTCGGTCAAGATAGATAACACGCAACATAATTTCTAATCTTCCTTGGTTCTCTGTTTGTGTTCGTTTTTGCCATGAACACCTGCTTGGTCTCATGAGTGCTTAAGAGAATCAGGCCTGGTAATTCTCCTTGAAGCGGCGCCTTCGCACTCACGTAGGTGATTCTATAAAGAGTATTCCGCAATACTCCACTTGGATCTTTTATATTTCCAAGTATAGACATCATTAAGAGCTGATCTCATCCTTTTCTCCGGCGGTATATGCACTGACTTATCTTTAGGAATGTCTAATTATTTGAATTTTCCAGTGCTTCCAAGTTTATCCTTAACTTAGTTGTCCCTTTGAACCTAAATCTTGGGATCTCCAGTCAATTAGGTTGGGTTTCCGTTGAGGAAAACTTTTAGTCAATAGGCCTTAAGCCCATTCCTATTGATAAGGTTTGAACTCTCTCTCTAGGCAAGCCTTTTGTTAGTGGATCCGCAATGTTATCTTTTGACCTTACATAGTCTATAGTGATAACCCCATTCGAGAGTAGTTGTCTCACGGTTTTATGTCTACGACGAATATGTCTAGACTTACCATTGTATAGTGTACTGTTAGCTCTTCCAATAGCTGACTGACTATCACAATTTATACATATTGGTGGAACAGGTTTATTCCAATTTGGAATATCTTCTAGGAAGCTTCTAAGCCAATCTGCTTCTTCAGCAGCTTTGTCTAGAGCAATGAATTCTGATTCCATTGTAGACCTTGCTATACATGTTTGTTTAGAGGACTTCCATGATATAGCTCCATTTCCTAGGGTAAACACATATCCACTTGTGGATTTGGTGTCATTTGAACCTGTTATCCAGTTTGCATCACTGTATCCTTCTACTACAGAAGGATATTTTGTGTAATGCAAGCCATAGTTCTGTGTATATTTTAAATACCCCAGAACTCTTATTATTGCTTTCCAATGATTTTTACCAGGATTACTTGTATACCTGCTTAGCTTACTTACAGCATATGCAATATCTGGTCTAGTACAATTCATTACATACATTATACTTCCCAATATTCGAGAGTATTCAAGCTGGTAAATTCCATCTCCAGTATTTTTAACCCAATTTTGGTTCATGTCAACTGGCGATTTAGCAATGGTTATATTATGTTGCTTGAACTTTTCAAGTATTTTGGCCACATAGTGTGATTGAGACAGTACATAACCCTCTGGCGTTCTCAAAATTTTAACACCCAAAATCACATCAGCCAATCCTAGATCTTTCATATCAAATCTAGATGACAACATATCCTTTGTTGATTTAATTATGGCATTATTATTGCCTAGTATCAGTAAGTCATCAACATATAGGCAAACTATGACATATCCCATATCTATATTTTTCATATAGACACATTTATCTGATTCATTTATTTTGAATCCATTTGACATCATAGTTTCATCAAATTTTTCATGCCATTGTTTTGGCGCTTGTTTGAGACCATAAAGTGATTTAACTAATTTACAAACTTTATGCTCATTTCCAGGGCTCTGGAACCCTTCAGGTTGCTGCATATATATTTCTTCCTCTAATTCACCATTAAGGAATGCAGTCTTTACATCCATTTGATGTATTTCTAATTTTAGTATAGAAGCGATAGCAATAAGCATCCTAACAGATGCTATTCTGGTTACTGGTGAGTAAGTATCAAAGTAATCTAGCTCTTCTTTTTGTCTAAATCCTTTGACCACCAGTCGCGCTTTATACTTATCTATTGAGCCATTAGCTTTAAGTTTCTTCTTAAATATCCATTTATACCCTAATGGTTTCGATCCTTTAGGAAGATCTACTAGCTCCCATGTGTGGTTTTGCAAAATGGATTCAATCTCGCTATTGATGGCTTCTTTCCAGTAAGGAGCATCAGGTGATGACATTGCTTGTTTATATGTTAGAGGTTCATTTTCTGCCATATATGCATAGAACTCAGGCCCAAAGGTTTTCGATATCCTTTGTCGTTTGCTCCTTCTCGGTTCCTCTAACACCTGATCATTATTATTTTCATGATCAACACGATTTTCAAGAGTTTCTTCTTCTCTTGATCTCCTTTTCATACTAGTATTATTGGATTCTTTTAGTGGAAATATGTTTTCAAAGAATCTTGCATTTCGAGATTCGATTATGGTGTTTTCATGAATGTCATCAATTTCAGATTTATACACCAAAAATCGATATGCACTACTATTATGAGCATATCCTATAAATATGCAATCTATAGTTTTGGGTCCAATTTTGACCTTTTTCGGCTTAGGTACTTCTACTTTTGCTAAGCACCCCCACACTTTTAAGTATTTGTAAGATGGAGGTCTGTTTTTCCATAGTTCATATGGTGTCTTAAAGGTCTTTTTGCGCGGTACTTTGTTTAATATATAATTAGCTGAAAGTATTGCTTCACCCCAGAAATTGTCTGGTAATCCAGAACTGATAAGCAGAGCATTCATCATTTCCTTTAAGGTACGATTCTTACGTTCTGCTATTCCATTTGATTGAGGGGAATATGGTGCCGTTGTTTGATGGATTATACCATTTTGAGCACAAAATTCCTCAAATGGGAATTCATATTCACCGCCTCTATCACTCCGCAAGGCTTTTATCTTTTTATTTAGTTGATTTTCAACTTCCGCCTTATATTGTTTAAATGTTTCAAAGGCCTCATCCTTGCTTCTTAATAGGTACACATAGCAGTACCTAGTGCAATCATCGATAAAAGTAATAAAATATCTTTTACCTCCTCTAGTTTGACACATCTTTAGATCACATACATCGGTATGTATTAAGTCTAAAGGTTCAGTATTCCTTTCAACATGATGAAAGGAAGTTCTAGTCAACTTTGCTTCAGTACATATCTCACATTTATAGTTGTGATCTGTATTAAACTTAGGTATAAAATCTAAGTTAACCATTTTTCGCAAAGTATCAAAGTTTACATGGCCTAGTCTAGCATGCCATATATTAAATGACTCAGTGATATAAACAGAAGCATTCTCTTGATTCATATCTTTTGGTACAACAGTCATTACATTCATCTTAAACAGACCATCACTGACATAGCCCTTTCCCACATACACCCCATTTTTAGACAAAACAAAATTATCAGCAACGAAGACTAATTTGAAGCCATTCTTGCTTAACATCGATCCTGAAACCAAATTCTTACGAATATCTGGAACGTGCAATACATCTTTCAATGTGAGTTCCTTTCCAGAAGTTAGTTTCAACACGATCTTCCCTTTGCCTTCAACTTGTGATGTGGATGAGTTGCCCATAAACAACTGCTCCTCCTTGGTGGCGGCTTCGTAAGTCGTGAACATCCATTTGTTTGCACAAATATGACGAGTTGCTCCAGTGTCCACGAACCATTCCTTGTTGTTGCCAACAAGGTTACATTCTGAAACCACCGCACACAAGTCCATGTCAGAAACGCCATCAGAACCTTCGGCCACATTTGCTTCAGATTTCTTTTTCTTTCCGCGACATTCTGCAGCCTTGTGTCCTTTCTTCCCACAGTTGTGGCAGTTTCCTTTGAACTTCTTAGTCTTCTTTGCATTTGGGTTGTCACGCTTTCTTTTGTTGTTTTTCTCAGCCTCAACCACATTCGCCTTTGCCACCATAGTATTAGTCGCTTTCTTTTCGGATTTTCTGTTGTCTTCTTCGATTCTGAGTCGAACAACTAAATCCTCCATTGTCATTTCCTTCCTTTTGTGCTTCAGATAGTTCTTGAAGTCTTTCCACATAGGAGGAAGTTTCTCTATGGCGGCTGCAACCTGAAATGATTCACTAAGCATCATTCCTTCATCATGTATCTCATGGATAATGACCTGTAATTCTTGGATTTGGCTGATCACTGTCTTGGAATCCACCATCTTGTAATCCAGAAATTTGCCGACTATGAATTTCTTCATCCCAGCATCTTCTGTCTTGTACTTTTTGTCCAATGATATCCAGAGTTCCTTCGCTGTTTTCATAGTACAGTACACATTGTATAGACTGTTGTCCAGTCCATTCAATATGTAATTCTTGCATATAAAATCTGAACTCTTCCATGCAGTGAGGGCATCAGCCTTGATTGGATCAGGCTCTAATTCATCGACTACAGGAGGATCCTCTGATAGGAACTTAGCCAGGCCTAAGGTGGTTAAGTAGAACAACATCTTTTGCTGCCACCTTTTGAAATCAACACCAGTAAATTTTTCTGGTCGTTCTCCATGCGAGAATGTCATAGTTGGTGCCACAGTTGGTGCCACTATCGGTGCAGCATGAGAGGTGGTCGTGGCTGTTTTGTTTGCCGAAGAATTACTGTCTTGAGCCATCGTCTGTTTTCAATACGACTGTTTTCAGTACACAAACAGAGACAAACGAGCGCAATACTGTTTTAAGAATGTTACAAACCCTAATTTCTAAATTAGGGCAAAACTGATTTGGGCGTAAAAACCCTAACCCTAATTCTTCAATTGGGTTACCAGAAAGTAAAATCACTAGTCGGAAAGCAGAAAACAATACCTGTTTTCAATTCCGTTTACAAGTTGATCAGAATCCGAGTCCAGCCTTTGCTGTTCCCTTAAAACAGTATTGCTCCCCCTAAGGCGCGATGGGCGGCGAGCAATCTGTTTCCCAAGGTGAAACGGAATCAATGTCCACACGGCCTGCGCTGACAGTGTGGATGACGGCGAACTCAAGAGAAGATGTTTGTAAGAACAATATGTGAGGGAGGAGAGATGATCAGAGAGTTAATTCAGTTTTTTCTATATATTTTTTTGAATGACTCTGTCATCCCCATTATATAGGCGGTATCGTTTCTGTTCGGTTCAAAACAGACGCACGAAATTGTTACATTCATTAAATTCCAGCTACTAGCCACAAAAGTGGGTAATACAAACAAAACCGTAGGGTCTCGTAGGGAAAATGGGTTTCCATCAATGGCAGGGCTACTGGGGTACCGCCCGTCACAGTACGTGGCCTAGATCACCGTACCGAGGATTACTCAGGCTCTAATTCATCGACTACAGGAGGATCCTCTGATAGGAACTTAGCCAGGCCTAAGGTGGTTAAGTAGAACAACATCTTTTGCTGCCACCTTTTGAAATCAACACCAGTAAATTTTTCTGGTCGTTCTCCATGCGAGAATGTCATAGTTGGTGCCACAGTTGGTGCCACTATCGGTGCAGCATGAGAGGTGGTCGTGGCTGTTTTGTTTGCCGAAGAATTACTGTCTTGAGCCATCGTCTGTTTTCAATACGACTGTTTTCAGTACACAAACAGAGACAAACGAGCGCAATACTGTTTTAAGAATGTTACAAACCCTAATTTCTAAATTAGGGCAAAACTGATTTGGGCGTAAAAACCCTAACCCTAATTCTTCAATTGGGTTACCAGAAAGTAAAATCACTAGTCGGAAAGCAGAAAACAATACCTGTTTTCAATTCCGTTTACAAGTTGATCAGAATCCGAGTCCAGCCTTTGCTGTTCCCTTAAAACAGTATTGCTCCCCCTAAGGCGCGATGGGCGGCGAGCAATCTGTTTCCCAAGGTGAAACGGAATCAATGTCCACACGGCCTGCGCTGACAGTGTGGATGACGGCGAACTCAAGAGAAGATGTTTGTAAGAACAATATGTGAGGGAGGAGAGATGATCAGAGAGTTAATTCAGTTTTTTCTATATATTTTTTTGAATGACTCTGTCATCCCCATTATATAGGCGGTATCGTTTCTGTTCGGTTCAAAACAGACGCATCTTTTCGAAAGGTTGCGATCCTTTTACAACAGTCGCGTCCTGTTTTGAACAGTTAGATCCGTTTGAACCATCCGACCTGTTATGATCGTTTTAGCCGCCAAAACACAGTTTAAATCTGGTGCAAAAATAATGTTTCAGTCGGCTAATTATACACAGTACACAGTGCACATTGCAAAGTGCCTACAATTACGCCTCAAACGTCCATTCGCACACGGGCACGGGTGCGGGTGCGGGGGTGGTGCTTATGGTAACTGTAGCGACCCGACTTCCTAACTCCAGGAAATCGCATCACTAGTGAAGAAAGAAAGGGATAGAAGAAGAAAAGAAAGAGAAAGAAGAACTCAACAACAACAGATAACTCACAGCGGAACGAATAAAATATAATATACCACATAGAATATCACATAGTATCAGATTACATCAGAGTTACACAACTTATAACACATATTAGACAGTTATAAACTTCTGTCTAATTCATACAACTCAAGTACAACAGAAGAAACAGATACCAAACACAGCGGAACCAATATATATCTACACGTCGAAGCCTCCTGCTCCATTACTCCTCCAGAATTTGTCAAGCTAACCTGAATCACTTGACTACTCATACATAATATGAGTACCCAAGAGTTTAATAAAACAGAAAATAAACACTCGGGTCAGACAGGGGTCTGGTGTGAGTAAACGGTTTAAGATTGCTTAACTTTAGAAAACCTTTGAAAAGAAAAGGTATCACGTAAGACTTCCCACACATAAACATGGAAAAGTTTTTACCTTACGCTAACCAAAACATTTGATAGAAAATCCAGTGATATTATAATAGTGTCTAGGGTTTTCAAGTAAATAAGAAATAGCCGAAATTGTTACATTCATTAAATTCCAGCTACTAGCCACAAAAGTGGGTAATACAAACAAAACCGTAGGGTCTCGTAGGGAAAATGGGTTTCCATCAATGGCAGGGCTACTGGGGTACCGCCCGTCACAGTACGTGGCCTAGATCACCGTACCGAGGATTACTCCCTTCATCCCCTGCAACACAAGGCCGGACCCATTCCTTACTGAATAGTTCCAAACAAGACAACCCCGGTCCCCAAAGTGGTCCATAAGCCCCTTATCTAGGAATTATAATAGGTTATCTTCTCATGTATATAACCTATTATAATACCAAGTGCCCTACAATGTGGGACTATCAAATTTCATTCATTTTTTTTTTTTCAACATGTTGTTGGTTATCGTAAGCCAAAAAAGCGTATGAGATACTACTGTGATATTTATATCATTACTGCTGTAAAATTTAGTGAGTATTTTAACGTGCTTATGTTTGGATTCCTTCCACTTTCATTGATTGTAAATGAATATAAACTCAATGGTATTTTACGTTCAAACATTTTAAGAAACAATTTTCTTAATGTAAGACATGACCAGTACTTATAGGTTTGTTGAACACTGATTTATTTTCAAAATATTTGGTATGTACTTTAAAATATATTGTGTGGTATTTCATTTGCTTAGGTAGGGTATCATTATATGCTTTAGAGTATGAAAAGCGAAATGAATTCACTTTCATTTGTTTTTATAATATTCATATGTACCGTATTGTTCATAAATCTGAATTAAAAATCCTATTATGGACTTGAAATTTGAATACCACTTATATGTTATTTTTATTTTAGTATATTTTAGTTTATTTTAGGTCATATAACAATACGTATATTAAGAGTTTAAGAAGCTTGCATCAACCATTATCGGCTTGTTTAGTTCTTTTGAGTATGCTTGCTTCACAAAAAATATGTTTATTGACCGTTTCAAGGTCAGAATATATCTCTCTACTTTCTTGAATTTTTCTTCTTTCAAATTGAGCTAGGTCAGACTGCTTAACAATTATTGTTAAAACAAGTGTGTGCACCCATGGTAATCAAATTACGTTAATTGGTTAACTTAGTATGTTGTTGATTATTGTAAGCTAGAGTTTTGACTTAATAAACCGAAAAAATGGAGAATTAATTTAAATGACAAACATTTATATATTTTTTAATTCAAGTACACGATCTCAATATTTTTGCCATAAGGACAAACATTCTTCTAAAAATTATTCATAAGTACAAACATTTTCCAAAATTATTCATAAGGACAACAAAACTGCTACCGAGCTAAAAACCGATATCTAAAAACTGCTACCGATAACTACAAATTGATACGTAAAAACTGCTATCAATAATTAAAAACCGATACCTACAGAAAGTTGTCCTTCAGGATAAAACATTGAAGGTCTGTACTTAAGGCTAAAAAGCTGTGAAATTTTGTCCTTGACAATAATTTTCTGTTTCAAAAAATTATTGAGTATTACTGGTCTGATTATATTCAGGTTCCAACCACTTTCACCGATGGTAAGTGAATACAAATTCAATGATATTTTTTCATTCAAACATTTTAAGAACCAATTTATTCAATATAACTATATAAGGCATGATCAATATCTACAGGTTTCTTAAACACTAATTTATTTTGAATTTTTTTTGGTATGTACTTCAAAATATATTGTACGGCGTTTCATTTGCTTGGGTTGGGTTTCTTTGCATGCTTCAGAATATGGAATTTTAAATGAATGCACTTCCAGTTGTTTGGTATTCAAATCTAGCATATTATATATAAAGCTAAATTAAAATCCCTAATATGGACTTGACTATGTTTATCGACAGTTTAAGGTCAGAACATATCTCTTTACTTTCTTGAATTTTTCTTCTTCCAAATTGAGCCAGGTTAGACTGCTTATTGTTAAAACCAAGATTCGAAATTCCGTTTCCGTTCCGGTCATTGGTAGTTTTAAAATTTTCGGTTCCGTTTCGAAAAATTCGGAATTTCCGTTTTAATTCCGGTTTTCCAATTCCGATACCTTTTTTGCTTTAATTTGCTATTTAAACTAATAAATATTCAATACAGTCATAAATTTATAGTACATTTTTTAAATTACATATAAAATACATTTTTAGTAAAAAACCACTATTTAAATCTGTATTGTTCATTTGAGATTTTAAAATTTTGGTCAATTTTTGAAATTTTTTTTACGATTCGATGTAAATTAACAAAAATATAACAATTTTTTTATCCATACAAATGATTTTTTGTCAATTTATTTATTGTCCTGTTTAATTTGCTTTTCTTTTTTAATTGCTATATGTTTGTTGTATTTTTGTAAATTTTTTTCAATATTTAAAAATCAAATCCGGAATTTAGACCGGAACCGAAATTTTGACCGGATTCACCGGAATAACCGGAATTCCGTCAGAATTTTGAACCATTGTTAAAACAATTGTGTGCACCCATGGTAATCAAATTACGTTAATTGATTAACTTAGTAAGTTGTTGATTATTGTAAGCTAGAGTTTTGACTTAATAAACCGAAAAAATATACGAAATTCTATTGTGATAATTGTCAATTGATTTCTTTTATTACTACTTTAGACTGTACCGATTTCAAAAAATTATTGAGTATTACTGGTCTGATTATATTCAGGTTCCAACAACTTTCACCGATGGTAAGTGAATACAAATTCAGTGATATTTTTTCATTCAAACATTTTAAGAACCAATTTATTCAATATATGGCATGATCAATATTTACAGGCTTCTTAAACGCTAATTTATTTTGAATTTTTTTTGGTATGTACTTTAAAATATATTGCACGGCATTTCATTTGCTTGGGTTGGGTTTCTTTGCATGCTTCGGAATGTGGAATTTTAAATGAATATTCTTCCAGTTGTTTCTATGGTATTCATATCTAGCATATTATATATAAAGCTAAATTAAAATCCCTAATATGGGCTTGAGTATTTGAATACCACTTATGTGTTACTATAATTTAAGTATATATTTTGTTTAATTTAGTCCATTTGGATGTGAACAATAAGTATATTATGAGTTTAAGAAGCTTGCATCAGCCATTGTCGGCTTCTTTGGTTGTTGTCGGCAACCTTTCACCACCTACTTCACAAAATCTGTTTGTTGATAGTTCAAGATAAGAATATATTGCTCTACTTTCCTAAATTTTTCTTTATCCAAATTGAAGTAAGTTAGACAGCTTATCTTTAAGACAAGGGTGTGCAGGCCCGACCCTAGGACAAGACGAACAAGACGGACGTCTAGGGCAACAATTTCGGTGGTGGTAAATGGTTTAATATTATGATTGCTAAAACACGTTTGTATGCTAGTTTTTATAGTTTAGGTTGTAGCCTAGTAGTTGCTTCTCTTCTACTTGTTTGGGATAACCTAGATTCAAGCCTGACAAGATGCAATTTTTTGTTTGGGGCAACCGTTGTGCTTGGGCTGGCACTGAGTGTGTGCATCCATGGGTAAGTCAAATTGTGTCAATCGATTAAGTTAGCATGTTGTTGATTATCATAAGCTAGAGTTTTGATTAATATGGCTGCAAAAAAGCATTTCATATTCTACCTGGTAATTGTGAATTCATTTCTTTTATTGTGCTATAAAATTTAACACTTCTTAAAAAGAAACATTGAATATTATTGATATGCTTATGATTCCAACCGCATTCACTAGAAATGAAAATGAACTCAATTGTATTTTTCATTCAAACAATGTTTGTATCCATTGAGAACATACTACCCACAACAGGTCTGATCCGTTTAAAGGAAATGTTGATGACTTCATAACATGGCAGAATCAAATGATATTTTATCGGCTATAGAAGTGCATTGTGGAGGATGAACCAAAGCATAAAGATGGACAAACTAGAGAAAAATACGCAGCTGTTTTTGTCGGAATTGACTCATGGAAGCATTCAGACTTCTTATGCCGAAATTATATTCTGAACTATCTCGATAAAGTACTATATAAAGTATATTAGCCACACCAGACAGCAAAATCCCTATTGACTACAGTTGCAAATAGATACAAGACGCAGAATGCCAGTTTGAATAAGTTCATAGTAGACAAATTCATGAAATACAAAATGGTGGATTCCAAACCCGTAACTTGTCAAGTGCAGGAACTCCAATTTATAATTCATGGACTTGAAACAGAAGGACATCAAGCTGGAGAATCGTTCCTTATGGTCTTCGAGTTAGATAAAGTAGTTCTGTCTAAGGTTGGAATTTATATATGAAGGGACTATATATGTGATGGCCTATTTAAGGCAAATGTAGCCGAAGTCGGCAATAAAACTATGTAATCTGATTGTGCTATTAATAAAAATGAAGTTTCTTATTTGGTTGAGTATGAAATTTTACTATGGCATGATAGATTATGACACATAAATTTTCGAAAAATGAAAAAATTAGCAAATTTGGGATTAATTCCTAAATTACAAGTAGATAAAAACTACAAATGTGAGACATGTGTAGAAACAAAATTGGTTAAAAAACCATTTCATACTATTGATAGAAATACAGAACCACTAGGTTTGGTTCACACTGATTTATGCGATTTTAAATCATTACCTACAAGAGGTGGAAAAAAGTACTTTATCACTTTTATTGACGACTATACATGATATTGCTATTTATATCTTTTGAACAGTAAAGATGAACCAATTACATCGTTTATAAAATATAAGGCTGAAGTAGAAAACCAGTTAAATAAAAAGATCAAAATATTGAGATCTGATCGAGGTGGAAAATATTAATCACCATTTGAACAATTCCGTGCAGAAACTGGTATAATTCATCAAACAACAGCTCCATATTTACCACAACAAAATGATATTGCCGAGAGAAAGAATAAACCATTAAAAGATATGATAAATGCAATGCTATTGACCTATGGTCTACCGATGAACTTGTGAGGGGGGGGGAGGACGCCTTAAATATGTCTAATCACATATTAAAAAAGGTTCCACACAATAAAATAGAAACAATTCCATATGAGTTATGAAAAGGACACATACCAAGTTTCAAATACCTCAAAGTGTGGGGGTGCTTAACAAAAGTTCCAGTTCCGCCTCCCAAGAAAGTCAAACTTGGACAAAAAAATGTAGACTGTTACTATCTAGGGCCATCCCAAAATAGTAGTGCCGCCAAATTTTTGGTATTCAAGTCTAATATAGCTCATATTGATGTCAATACAATCATAGATTCTCGGATGCTTCATTTTTTGAAGATGTGTTTCTGCACAAAAGGAATGAAGGAAATTATGTCCATAAAAGGACGAGAAGAATCAAGCAAGCCACATGATGATAAAACTCATCGTGAAATTGAGGAATTTAAACCAAGAAGTGTAAGAGCAAGAACGTCCAAGACGTTTGGTTCAAATTTTCCTATGTTAGAACACGAACCTCAAATATACAAGGAAGCAATGTCATCTTCTGAATCTTCATGTTGGAAAGAAGCAATCAAAAGTGAAATTGATTCAATTCTAAGTAATAAAACATGGGAAAATAGTTGATCTTCCGCCTGGAATAAAACCGATTGGTAGCAAATGGATCTTCAAAAAGAAGATGAAGGTAGATGACTCTATTGACAAATATAAAGCAAGATTAGTAGCCAAAGGATATCGTCAAAAAGATGGTATAAACTTCTTTGATATTTATTCACCGGTTACACGAATACCTCTATAAGAATATTAATAGCAATTGCATCCATATATAATCTAGAGATTCATCAAATGGATGTAAAGACGACACTCTTAAACGGAAATATTGATGAGGAGATTTACATGGAACAAACCGAGGGTTTTATTTCCAAAGGAAACAAAAACAAAGTATGTAGATTAGTAAAATCATTATATGAACTAAAACAAGCTTCAAAACAATGGCACGCAAAATTTGATAGTGTCATGATGAAAAATGGTTTCCGTATAAATGAATGTGAGAACTATTGATAACCTTGCAGATCCATTTACTAAAGGATTATCAAGGGAGAAAATTGACTGCGCATCGAGGGGATGAGTTTAAAAGCCTAAACCAATAAGAGTTATCTTATACAGAAACATATCCTTGCGATTGGAGATCCCACGGTCTAAGATCAATAGGCAAACTAGTTCTGAGTAACTCAAGAAGTAACGCATTTGTTTGGACTTATTCCTACTCCATTCCTATGGTGCACAATAGAATGCATGCCTAGAGAAGTATTAAAAGGATAAAGCTATGCTTTTTAATGATGACCATATCTTGAAAATAACAAGTGGGGTATATGTAGGATACTCTTAATGATTGTGATCACCTATGTTAGTGTGAGCTGCGTCGGCTCTATGAGAATATTAAAGGCTTAAATTCTCTAAAACACTTGCAAAACCAAATTTGTTCAGGACCAAAATGAACACAACCAAGAGATTGGATGCGAATGGAAACAATGCTTTGAAAAGCTTATTGTCTGGTTATGCACAAATGAATGATGGTTCAAGATGAAATAACTCACGATTAGCCAAGTATATTAGTTAAGTTTTAACTAGGAAAAGTTCAAAGTGAAATATCTACATATCCTCGATATAGCATTATTTTCATATGAACTGTGTGATATTACAATTTGTGTGGGGGATACATATATCACCGTTCATGTGGGGGATTGTTAGAGGCCTTTCATAGTGAGTGAAATATTGTCCCACATCGCCAAAAATAAGTTAATGTTCATTCTTATATACTACTTTCTTCAAACCCATATTGGCCCTTAGGGTTTGTGCGAGGGGAAGGACCTATATGGTCGTGAAATAACACGCGCGCGCGTCGCCCGTCCGTACCGAACCGGTCGGATCGGGTGCCGGTGCAATAAGAGTGGACCGTGTTATATTTTTTTTGGATAGAAGTAAATAGTTTTCTAAAGTTTAAATTCAAATAGATGCGACTAGTGGATTGGAAATGCCCGTTGTCTGACCGGATGCAGCTTTGAAATAGGCGTTACAAACGAAGAGACGCGACTTTTGCAAACCATGATGGTTTTTGGCCATTGCAAATGAAGAGACGCGACTGTTGCAAACCGCGATGGCTTTTGGCCATTGCAAATAAAGAGACGCGACTGTTGCAAACCGCAACAGTTTTTTGGCCTTTGCAGACGAGGAGATGCGGCTGTTCCCAACAGACATAACCGTTGGGAATTAGCCTATAAAAGGAAAAGGAAACCTAATCGGTAACTAACTCTGAATTTTCTCTTTTTCCTCTTCATTTCTTAATCTCTACAATCCGTGCACTTTTACATATCACACAGAAGGTCATACACATTACAATCTCGGGCAGATCACGTCTGTTGTATCTTAGGAGACTTTGAATAAAGTCTTAATGAAATTGTTACGACAAGCCTCAGACGAAATTTTCTTCTTCATCCGGTTAGATTTCTGTTTACTTATATATTTCTATACATCGTTCTCTAATCTTTCCATTTCAATGTTGTGCTGTTTCTTCGAAGTAGTACAAAGCTTGTTTATCACTATAGATTAATATAGCAATTTGTTGTTGTTATTGATATAGTTTGTTGTTGTAAATTATTTACAACATAGTTATTGTTAAAAATTGCTAATACATAATTCCAAAGTAGTGGAACTCTGATTTGTAAACTTATGTGACGAGTTTATAACATATTGGTCTCTGTTTTGGTATGCTGATCTTATAACATCTTAAGATTTCCTATGTTCACTAAAACAGAGATGATGACAGTTGTACTATCAGTAAAAAATGCTACCCACAACAGGTCTTATCCGTTTAAAGGAAATGGTGATGACTTCATAACATGGCAGAATCAAATGTTGTTTTATCTCACCACGTTAGGGCTGTAGGAGGAGGATGATCCTAAGCATAAAGATGGACGAACTAGAGAAAAAGACGTAGTTTTTTTTTCTCAGAATTGACTAATGGAAGCATTCAGACTTCTTGTGCCAAAATTACATTATGAACTGTCTAGATAAAGTACTATATAAAGTATATCAGCCACACCATACAGCAAAATCCCTATGGACTGCACTTGCCAATAAATAAAAGCCGCAGAATGTCAGTTTAAAGAAGTTCATAGTAGATAAATTCATGGAATACAAAATGGTGGATTGAAAATCCATATTAGTCAAGCTAGGAACTCCAACTTATAATTCATGAACTTGAAACAGAAGGACATCAAGTTGGAGAATCGTTCCTTATGGTCTTCGAGTCAGATAAAGTAGTTCTATCTAAGGCTGGAATTTATATATAAAGGGATTATTTATGTGATGGCCTATTTAAGGCAAATGTAGCTGAAGTCGACAATAAAACTATGTATTCTGATTGTGCTATTAATAAAAATGAAGTTTCTTACTTGGTTGAGTATGAAATTTTAATATGACATGATAGATTAGGAAACTTAAATTTTCAAAAAATGTATTTTTTTGCAAACTTGGGATTAATTCTTAAATTCCAAGTAGATAAAAACTACAAATGTGAGACATGTGTAGAAGAAAAATTGGTTAGAAAACCATTTCATACTGTTGATAGAAGTACAGAACCACTAGGTTTGGTTCACATTGACTTATGTGATTTTAAATCATTACCTACAAGAGGTGGAAAAAGGTACTTTATCATTTTTATTGACGACTATAGACGATATTGCTATGTATATCTTTTGAACAGTAAAGATGAACCAATTACATCGTTTATAAAATGTAAGGCTAAAGTTGAAAATCAGTTATATAAAAAGATCAAGATATTAAGATCTGATCGAGGTGGAGAATATGAATCACCATTTGAAAAATTCTATGCAGAAACTGGTATAATTCATCAAATAACAGCTCCATATTCACCACAACAAAATGGTAATTGCCGAGAGAAAGAATATAACATTAAAAGATATGATAAATGCAATGTTATTGACCTTTGGTCTATCGACGAACTTGTAGGGGGAAGACTTAAATATGTCTAATCACATATTAAACTAGGTTCATCACAATAAAATAGGAACAATTCCATATAAGTTATGGAAATGACACATACCAAGTTTCTAATACCTCAAAGTGTGGAGGTGCTTGGCAAAAGTTTCAGTTCCGCCTTCCAAGAAAGTCAAACTTGGACCAAAAACTGCAGACTGTTACTTTCTAGGGCCAACCCAAAATAGTAGTGCCTACAGATTTGTGGTATTCAAGTCTGATATAGCTGATATTAATGTCAATACAATCATAGAGCCTTGAGATGCCTCATTTTTTAAAGATGTGTTTCCGCACAAAAGGAAGAAGGAAATTATGTCCCTAAAATGACAAGAGAAGAATCAAGCAAGCCACATGACGATAAAACTCGTCGTGAAATTGAGGAAGTTGAACCAAGAAGAAGCGTAAGAGCAAGAACGTCCAAGACGCTTAGTTCATATTTTCTAACATATATGTTAGAACATGAACCTCAAACATACAAGGAAGAAATGTCATCTTCCGAAACTTCATGTTGGAAAGAAGCAATCAAAAGTGAAATTGATTCAATTCTAAGTAATAAAACTTGGAAAATGGTTGATCTTTCGCTTGGAATAAAAACTGATTGGTTGCCAATGGATCTTCAAAAAGAAGATGAAACCGGATGGCTCTATTGACAAATATAAAGCAAGATTGGTAGCCAAAGGATATTGTCAAAAGGAAGGTATAGACTTCTTTGATACTTATTCACCGGTTACATGAATAACCTCTATAAGAATGTTAATAGCAATTGCATCCATATATAATCTAGAGATTCATCAAATGGATGTAAAGACAGCATTCTTAAATGGAAATCTTGACGAGGAAATGGAGCATCCAAGGGATATATTTCCAAAGGAAATGAAAACAAAGTATGTAGATTGGTAAAATCATTATACGGACTAAAACAAGCTCCAAAACAACGACACACAAAATTTGACAGTGTAATGATGAAAAATGGTTTCCGTATAAATGGGTGTGATAAATGTGTTTATTATAAACAAGTTGGATAATCATACGTGATGATTTGTTTATATGTAGACGATATGCTAATCTTTGGTCCAAATAGTAAAGTAATAGAGACCATAAAGAAAATGTTAATCAACAATTTCGACATGAAAGATTTAGGAGTTGCAGACGTTATTTTGGGAATCAAAATAGTAAAAACACTTAATGGAATTGAACTATCTCAGTCACACTATGTGGAAAAAATAATTGAAAACTCCAAAACTACGGAAGTAAAGGAGTAAGAACACCTTTTAATCCATCAGATGTACTGCATAAAAACACTAATGAGAGTGTAATGCAACTGGAATACTCTCGTTTAATAGGATGTCTAATGTACCTCATGAATTGCACAAGTCCAGATATAGCTTATGCAGTAAGTCGACTAAGTAGGTATACAAGCAACCTAGGGAAGAAACACTGAAAAGCACTAATGAGAGGGTTAGGATATTTATAGAGTAACACGAACTTTTCCCTACATCGTGGGAAATATCCTACCATCTTAGAAGGATATAGTGATACAAACTGGATTTCTGATTCATAGGTATCTAAATAAACTAGTGGTCATATCTTCACCCTAGCAGGAGCTGCACTGTCATGGAAATCTACTAAACAAACGTACATAGCTCGATCCACTATGGAATCAAAGTTCATCGCTTTAGATAAAACAGGCGAAGAAGCAGAATGGCTTCGTCAATTTTTAGAAGAAACTCCATTTTCACCTAAACCTATACCGGCCATATGCATACATTGTGATAATCAAGCAGTGTTAAGCAGAGTGTAAAACTTTGTGTATAATGGAAAGTCACGACATATTCGTCGACGTCATAACACAGTTAGGCAGTTACTCTCAAATGGAACTATTTCCATTGATTATGTGAGAACTACTGATAACCTTGCAGACCCATTTACTAAAGGATTATCAAGAGATAAAATTGACCGCGCATCGAGGGGAACGAGTTTAAAAGCCTAAACCAACAAGAGTTATCTTGTACGAAAATCTATCCTAGCGACTGGAGATCCCACGGATTAGGATCAATAGGCAAACCAGTTCTAAGTAACTCAAGGAGTAATGCATTCGTTTGGACTTAGTCCTACTTCATTCCTATGGTGTACAATAGAATGCATGCCTACAGAAGTATTAAAAGGATAAAGCTATGCTTTTTAATGATGACCATATCTTGAAAATAACAAGTGGGGCATATGTAGGATACTCTTAATGGTTGTGATCATCTATGTTAATGTGAGATGAGTCAACTCTATGAGAATATTAAAGGCGTAAATTCTCTAAAACACTCGCAGAACCAAACTTGTCCAGGACCAAAATGAACACAACTAAGAGATGGGATGTGAAGGGAAACAATGCTTTTATAAAGCTTATTTTCTGGTTATGCACAGACGGTTGATGGTTCAAGATGAAATAACTCACCGATAAGCCAAGTATATTCGATAAATTTTAGCTAGGGAAATTTCAAAGTGAAATATTTACTTATCCTCGATATAGCATTATTTTTATATGAACTGTGTGATATTACACTTTGTGTGGGGGAGACATATATCATCATTCATGTGGGGGAATATTGTTAGAGGCCCTTTATAGTGATGAGATATTGTCCCACATCGCCAAAAATTAAGTTAATGTTCATGTTTATATACTAATTTCCTCAAACCTATATTGGCCCTTAGGGTTAGGTAATTTGACGAGAGGGAGGATACATATGGCCATGAACTAATATGCGCGCACGTCGCCCGTCCATCGCGTACCGAATCGGGCCGGGTCGAGTGCGGATGCGGGTCCAATAAGAGTGGACCATGTTATATTTTTGATGCACAGAAGTAAACAGTTTTCTATTGTTCAAATTCAATTGAAGCGACAAGTGGATTGGAAATGCCCGTTGTCTGACCGGACGTGGCTTTTCGAACAGAAATAGGCGTTGCAAATGAAGAGACACAACTATTGAAAACCGCGTCGGTTTTTTGCCGTTGCAAATGAAGAAACGCGACTGTTGCAAATCGCGATGGTTTTTGGCCGTTGCAAATGAAGAGACATGACTATTGCAAACCGCAATAGTTTTTTGGTCGTTGCAGACGAAGAGATGCGGCTGTTCCCAATAGACATAACCGTTGGATGTTAACCTTTGCAAACCGCAATAGTTTTTCGGCCGTTGCAGACGTAGAGATGCGGTTGTTCCCAACAGACATAACCGTTGGGTGTTAACCTATAAACGGAGAAGGAAACCTGATCATTAACTCACTCCAATTTTTCTCTTCTTCCTCTTCATTAATTAATCTTTGCAATCCGTGTGTCTCTGCATATCATCCAGAAGATCATACACATCACAATCTCGAGCAGATCACGTCTGTTGTATCTTGGGAGACTTTGAATAAAGTCTTAAGAAAATTGTTACTACAAGCCTCAGACAAAATTTCCTTCTTCATCCGGTTAGATTTCTGTTTATTTATATATATCAATACATCACTCTCTAATCTTTCGGTTTTAACGTTGTGTTGTTTCTATGAAGTAGTACAATGCTTGTTTATCACTATGGTTTAATACAACAATTTATTGTTATTATTGCTATAGTTTGTTGTTGTAAATTATTCACAACATATTGGTTGTTCAAAATTACTAATACAGAATTCCAAAGTAGTAGAAATCTGATTTGTAAACTTGTGTGATGAGTTTATAACATATTGATCTCTGTTTTGGTATACAGATCTTGTAAGATCTTAAGACTTTCCTGTTTTCACTAAAATAGATATGGCGACAGTTGTACTATCAGCAAAAACTGCTACCCACAGCAGGCGTGATCCGTTTAAAGGTGATGGTGATGACTTCATAACATGGCAGAATCAAATGCTATTTTATCTCATCACGTTAGGGCTGTAGAAGTGCATTGAAGAGGATGAATCAATGCCTAAAAACGGACAAACTAGAGAAAAAGACATAGCTGTTTTTTTCGAAAATGACTCACGGAAGCATTCAGACTTCTTTTGCTGAAATTACATTCTAAACTATCTAGATAAAGTACTATACAAAGTATATCAGCCACACCAGACAGCAAAATCCCTATAGACTGCACTTGCAAATAAATACAAGACACAGAATGTCAGTTTGAAGAAGTTCATAGTAGGCAAATTCATGGAATACAAAATGGTGGATTCCAAATCCATAACTAGTCAAGTGCAGGAACTCCAACTTATAATTCATGAACTTGAAGCAAAAGGACATCAAGTTGGATTATCGTTCCTTATGGTCTTCGAGTCAGATAAAGTAGTTCTATCTAAGGCTAGAATTTATATAGGAAGGGGTTATTTATGTGATGGCCTATTTAAGGCAAATGTAGCCGTAGTCGGCAATAAAACTATGTATTCTGATTGTGCTATTAATGAAAACGAAGTTTCTTATTTGGTTGAGTATGAAATTTTACTATGGCATGATAGACTAGGACACATGAATTTTCGAAAAATGAAAAAATTAGCGAACTTGGGATTAATTCCTAAATTTCAAGTAGATAAAAACTAAAAATGTGAGACATATGTAGAAGCAAAATTGGTTAAAAAACCATTTCATACTATTGATAGAAGTACAGAACCACTAGGTTTGGTTCACACTGATTTATGTGATTTTAAATCATTACCTACAAGAGTTGGGAAAAAGTTGTTTATCACTTTTATTGATGACCATACACGATATTGCTATGTATATCTTTTGAATCGTAAAGATGAAGCAATTACATCGTTTATAAAATATAAGGATGAAGTAGAAAATCAGTTAAATAAAAAGATCATGATATTGAGATCCGATCGTGGCGGAGAATATGAATACCATTTGAACAATTCTGTGCAGAAACTGGTATAATTCATCAAACAACAGCTCCATATCCACCACAACAAAATGGTATTGCCAAGAGAAAGAATAGAACATTAAAAGATATGTTAAATGCAATGTTATTGACCTTTGGTCTACCGACGAACTTGTGGAGGGAAGTCTTAAATATGTCTAATCACATATTAAATAAGGTTCCTCATAATAAAACAGGAACAATTCCATACGAATTATGGAAAGGACACATACCAAGTTTCAAATACCTCAAAGTATGGGGTGCTTGGTAAAAGTTCCGGTTCTGCCTCCCAAGAAAGTCAAACTTGGACCAAAAACTATAGACTATTACTATCTTGGGCCAGCAAAAAATAGCAGTGCCTACATATTTTTGGTATACAAGTCTGATATAGCTGATATTAATGTCAATACAATCATAGAGTCTCTAGATGCCTCATTTTTTGAAAATGTGCTTCCGCACAAAAGGAATGAAGGAAAATATGTCCCTAAAAGGACAAAAGAAGAACCAAGCAAGCCACATGACGAAAAATGTCATTGTGAAATTGAGGAAGTTGAACCAAGAAGAGGCGTAAGAGCAAGAACATCCAAGACGTTTGGCTCAGATTTTCTAACATACATGTTAGAACACGAACCTCAAACATACAAGGAAGCAATATCATCTTCTAAATCTTCATGTTGGAAAGAAGTAATCAAAAGTGAAATTGATTCAATTCTAAGTAATAAAACTTGGAAAATAGTTGATCTTCCGCTAGGAATAAAACCAATTGGTTGCAAATGCTTCTTTGAAAAGAAGATGAAACTAGATGGCTCTATTGGCAAATATAAAGCAAGATTGGTAGCCGAAGGATATCAAAAAAAGGAATGTGTAGACTTCTTTGATACTTATTCACCGGTTACACGAATAACCTCTATAAGAATGTTAATAGCAATCGCATCCATATAATCTAGAGATTCGTCAAATAGATATAAAGACAGCATTCTTAAATGAAAATCTTGATGAGGAGATTTACATGGAGCAACCCGAGGGTTTTATTTCCAAAGGAAATGAAAACAGAGTATGTAGATCAGTAAAATCATTATACGGACTAAAACAAGCTCCAAAATAATGGAACACAAAATTTGAAAATGTCATGATAGAAAATGGTTTCTGTATAAATGAATTTGATAAACGTGCTTATTATAAATAAGTTGTACAATCATATGTGACGATTTGTTTATATGTAGACAGTGACAATCCGGATTTTTTTTAACGTGTGTTAATTGGGTGATTTACTGAATCAAATCATTGGAATACTAATTTTATAAGTCGAACAAATAAAATGCTAATAATTAAAATATCTGGATATATATAAATTGATTTGAAAACTATAATAAATATTGAATCCCTGAATATGAAAATCTCATAGAGAATAAATAATAAACCTCATCGTTTAAATTAAGATAAAATAACCATAACTGCAAATACATATAAATATATACAGATAAATATATACAAACTTTATGATGTCGAAAATATGTATGCATATCTATATATCAATTCAGGTAGTAATACGTGTAAACATGGTAGGAGACATTATCAAAAAGAAAATATCTAGTCAAGTACATATTTAATCAAATCAGGTCGGATAAAAATCAAATCACTCAAAAGAAAATAAAGATATAAAGTATATAGCCTGTACAAAGACCTCAGGCTTACACTGCACGCTTTCACTATGTATATAGATACACCCATTACTGCCTTGTCCATATTCTTGCATTAAAAAAGAGATAACCAGAGAAGAATAAAATATAAAAAAGCTGCCACTACAACTTAAATAAAATCAAGGCAGCTCAAGTTCGAATGGATTAAGCAGGAAGCAAGCAGCATATTTTCTTCTTAAAGCATATCAAATAGTGAGTAAACATTTAAATTTGAAAACAGCTTTAATCAATGACTCTAGAAATGCATGTGATGATTTGCACAAGAAGATTGTAATATGTTTTGCATGTTGATTTGATCTAGATAAATGTTTTGAATATCTCCGTTTAAATGTGTAAATATCTGTATACATATATACAGACTGTTTTGTAATGTGAAAAGGCCTAAACAAGTTGAAAGAAGATCTAATTCCTTATACAATTAGAATTTAGCCTTAATTCCTGAATAATAGATGGTTATAACAACATAATAAAATTTCTAAAAATGGATTCAAGAATTTTTATTTTAGTACTTAATCAATAATCAAGAAATACAGTGAGAGCTAGTTTGGGTCAAAATTAAATCATTAAAATTTAATGTTTGAATTATATAGAATGATTCGTGGCTAAAAGTTAAGAATTTTGGTATGAAAATTGTGATTTTTAAGATTGTATTCATGGGTATAGATCGAGTTGATCAGAATTGGGTCTATCATCAATTTCAGATGATCAATGTGATTATCATTTTCGAGATTGCCAGTGGAGATAGCAGGAAGGCTATCGATCTTGGAAAAAATGTGTATGGCATTTACCGATGGATGTGGTGGTTGGGAATCTGGGAAGTAGGGTTTCTGAGTTGTTTTGGGATGATGGTGTTCGCGAGGCATTCACGATGGCCATGGGTGATCGGAGTTGATTGCGTGATGAGGGATAGGCGCGGGAAGTCGTGGCGAAGATCTGGTGATATCGGTGAGGAAACTCGTGGTTGAGATCGATGGCAGTGGTCGATTTTTCCGACAAGCTTGGTTTTCTATATTTTTGATTGAAGGTCAATTTTTCGATTGGGCTCTCGTTTTCTTTTTCTAGGTTGTCGCGCTGAAGGACGAGGTCGTAGGTGATGCTTTGTAGCCGGTGGCGACGATCAGAGATGGCCATGGTTGTCGTGCACGTGCATGACACACTTTTTGGTATCTGGAGATGTTCGTTAGGGACAAAGCCAGAATCTCGGGTTGATACTCGAGAATATTTCTTGTTGTCTCGAGTTTTTTTGATCAGGGTGGAAGCTCGAGTCGTGGATCAGGAACTTGGGTCGAGTGGCTTGGGGTTCCTGATGTGCTTTCCAGATTTTATGGCATAAGGAACTTAACCGTTTTCTTTAAGTAAAATGTTAACAGTTTTCATAAATTTGAAAGTTAGAATAGGTTTAAAAATCATTGAAACTGGTTTTAAATTTTAAAGTATGTTTTGTGTTCCAAAGTAAGGCATTTAAATCAAGTTTTAAAGTTTTTAAAATATTTATTTTCAAAAAGAAGGATTTATCAAGATTTAAATATGTTTAAAAATTTAATAAAGTTTAAAGGGTGATGATAATTAAGTTTTCAAGAAGTAGAAATTTATTTAAGTCATTAAATAAATTTGAACAAGTTTCAAGAATTTTAAATAGTAAAATTCAAGGTTTAAAATGTTTTATTTATAAACAAGTTATATTTTTATAATTGATTTTCTAAAAATTTAATGATGTAATTAAGTTATATATTTACATTCAATTAATTAGAGTTGTAATTAATTGAAGATGATTAATTAAGTATAATTAATTTAAAGGTAACCACTTATTGAGATTTTTAAAGATAAATTACTTAATGTTAATAATAAAGGTATAATTACTTAATATAAGTAATTAGAGAGTGGTTAATGATTTTAATTATTTCATGGTCATTAACTGATAATTATGAATTGATTAATTAATGTAATTTATTTAAGAAAATTAATTAGATCAATAAATTAATTTAGGATGATCATTAGTGGAAGTTAATTAAGTATAATTACTTAATGATGTGATTTATGAGTAATTACTGGATGTAATTAGTTAGAGGATAATTACTTTGTGGAAGTAATTAAATGGAAGTAATCAAGGATTAATTACTCAATGTAATTAATTTAAAGGATTAATTAATGTAAGTAATTGAAGGATAGTTAATTACTATATGTGATCAATTAAGGTTGATTAATGGAAGTAATTAATTAAGGATCATTAATGAATGTCATTAATTAATTAAAGGTTAATTAAAGTGAATGGTTAAGGATAATTAATCTATGTGATTAATTAAAGATTAAGTACACATTCATTTGGTATTAAAGGTTAATTAAAGTAAGTACACATTCATTTCATTATTTAATTTCCATGTCTTTTGCTCTTCCTCTTCGTTCATCTGGTGCCTACCAACCTTCTCGCATGCCTCCGAAGAAGAAGAAGCCCGGTTCCTCTGCGCCAGATCTAGTTTTCCCTCTTCCACCTTAGCTTGTATCTATGACTGTGCCACATGTGTCTCTTCCATCTGTTTCGTCTTGGCCACCACTGCCTGTGTCTCTGCTTGTGCTGTCGGAGACCGCGCCCTCTATCTGTATCAACGCTTCAAATGCAGTGGACAATCTCGGCGATGTCAATCCACTCTCTAGCCTTCTGAATGAATTGAACGCCTCTCCTCTCGCTGCTCCGCATCTGCCTTGCAGTTCGGCCATGTCTGGTGAACATCCTCTTTCTCCCCCTTGGCCTCAGCTAATATTTCATCTTGGTCGCAGTCTGTTGTAGGCTTGTCGCCCATATCCGGTGATGTTGAAATTGGGAACTGTGCTGGTATCGTTGATAGGACTTTGGCAATTGGTGTGGTTGACGGAAGTAATATTGTTACTGTGGTTGTGGACGATGGGTGCATTTCAACAGAATATGGAAAAAATCTTGGCCGCCCACCAAATGTTTGTCAAATTGTCGAACCCATTATCCCATCTTCCAGTATTATTCCTACCGTCTCCTCTCCAAATGAAACATGTGCAGTTCCTCTGGATTCTTTTATTCGAGCAGCACCAGATGGATGTCTTTGTACCAAGGCTACTGCTGCTGAAAATCCCACTGCTGAGGAGCCTCCCGGTGTTGAAATACCCGTTGTTGCTGCTCCTTCCAAGGCCTGTATGAAATCTTGGTCTTCGCTTTTCTCTTCGTTGCCCATAACGCGGGAGATTACTATCCGACTGATTTTGAAATTGAAGAGGTAAATGGAGTGATGATCCCTCATCCTATTATTATGCAAGCCGGTATGGCCTATTGGTCAGAATATTTGGTTGGTTTCTTTCTTGATCCTTCTCATCGCTTGCACGATGCAGCTTCGGTTTGTCGTCGGGCTTGGAGGCTACGTGGCGAGTTGCGTGTTAGGCTAGTTGACTCCGTGTACTTCCTCTTGTTCTCCTTTGCCGAAGATCACTGTTGAGTTCTTGAGGCTGAGCCTTCCTTTTTTGGTGGTCAACCCTTTATTATTACTCCTTGGTCTCCTACAGTTGCTTGTGCTTGTGAGCAAGTCCTCTCTATCCCCGTTTGGGTTTACTTTTCCCATATTCCCTCTGCTCTTCAACTATTGCTTGGTTTGAATTGGCTAGCTTGTAATGTAGGTAAATTGAAATGTTTTGACTCTAATACGGTTGCGCGTGAAAAACTGATGTTCGCTAAGGCTCTGATTGAAATATTCCCTACTAAGCCCCTTCCCTCATCTATCCAGTTCTGCTTGTTATTGACCATGTTGTGGAAGTCCGTGTTCGCTACGGTTGGGTTATAAATATTTGCTCCTTCTGTCATTCTTTTGGCCACCAGGCTATCACCTGCTCGCATTCTGATGTTTTCGCGGCTGCTCCTAAGATCCCTCTTCCTCGGCCTCCTCTCAGGAAATGGGTTCCTAAGGTATCTTCTCAGGTTGCTCCTCCTCCAATGGCTCCTGTTTCTGCCCCGGATCCGCCTACTTGTTTGGTCGATCGGCCTGCCTTTTCGCATGCGTGACCTTCATCCCCAACAGTTTCTGTGGTCCCTAGTGTTGTTTCTGCAGTCCCTACTGCTGATCCGGTTCAGCCTCCTGGTGCTGCACCTGTTCCTGGTCTGCCTTGTCCATCTATTGTTTGGGATGATGATGAGAGGTGTTGGGTTGATCACGTTTTTGACATGAGATTTAACCCCTTGGATGATTCTTTCTTTAGATTTGTTTCTGGTGATCTAGACCTTAGATGCCTTTATTATCGACCGTCTGGTGACTCATTAGCTCTTGTTCTGGATGGTTATTTTTCGAGATCGAATTCTATCTTGCTTGCTGATTCTTCCTAGGATCGTTCCTTTGTGTACTCTTCTGATTCTATGGCTTATGATCCTTGTCTTGCTTCCCATTTCCTCCCTTATGCTGGTCTGTTGGGGAATGTCCTTTTGGAGTCTTCTCAGGATTTAGTGGATGTTGGTGTTGCTACCTCTTCGGAGGAGTAGTTGTTTTCGATTTTAATTTAGTAGTTGTGATATGTCTATCACACTCCTGTGCTGTATATTTTCTTTTTCATAGTAGTTAAGGTGCTTTTACCTTTCTCCTGTACTTCAAATTTTTATTACGTTCGTAATAAAAAGTGGACGGTCCACTATAAAACCGGCTGGCCTTGCCAAGAAAAAAGATTAAGTACATTATGCAATTAAAGAATAATTAATCAAGGAGGATTAATTAAGACGGATGATTATTATATGATAAATTAATTGGTTTGTAATTAACTAATAAGCATGATTTAAAAGTAATTAAAGTAATTGATTTAATTCAGTCGTGGTTAATTAAATTAATTAGAGATGGTATGGTTGATAAACCTTGCTTATGAATGATTGAATGATAATGTGTACCCCAAATTAGTTGATATCTCTGGTATGTGATGTGTGATGCTATGTGGTATAATATATTGGGTTAAAATAGTGACATCCTGTGTTTAAAATTTGAATTGTATTTCCTTGAATAACTTGGATTAAGATGACATGGAATTCGAAGAGACCGAAGTCGGCTATTAGTAAATACCCGAAACCCCTTCGATTCTTTGTAATTTGATATGTGAAACCAATAGGCTGAAGTGGACTGACTTAAGTGAATTGGACCATTTAATCTAAGTTTTGGCACTTAGAAATTGATGTGTGAAATAAGTGATGTCTATAACAACTTGTGAAGTTGTAAATTGATATAAATTACCCCAGGTTTATATAAGTTGTATGCTTTTTTATTCCATGTTAGATGAGTTTACTCACGCTTGTTTCCAGCCTGACCCAAGTGTTACTTTGATGTAATGCTCGGGTCAGACCGAGTATTACTGATTTTCAGGTAAGAACGTTTTGGAGCTCAGGAGGCGAGCTGGATGGCAAGAACGTATTGAGTGTTTCCGTTGTATTATATTGTTGTACATCCGAGACATGATGATTGTGTATATCCAATGTATGTATATATGTGTAACTCTGATGTATTATAAATGTATTTGACAGATACAGAATTCTTTTGTAAACTGTTATTATTTGATATTATATTTTCATCCGCTGCAAATGTGAGAATCTTTGTGATGTTTTTCTTCTTCTTCTTCCATCTCTTTCTTCTTTCCCTAACTATCTGGA
The DNA here is from genome assembly GCA_030765085.1 of Allium cepa. Taxonomy (NCBI): domain Eukaryota; kingdom Viridiplantae; phylum Streptophyta; class Magnoliopsida; order Asparagales; family Amaryllidaceae; genus Allium; species Allium cepa. Next base: position 104,940,837 of record CM060940.1, read on the forward strand.
GTTTTCGGGATCGAAAATTCTAGGGTTGTTACATTTGGTATCAGAGCTGAAGGTTAAGTGAGAACCTTGGCTCTGGTGGGAGTACTCATTAAGGATAGGGTCAATAGTACCCTATAATGAGTTGAGTGTAATGTATATGAGAGGGCGTACTTGTTATTTTCCTTATATAATGGTTTTGTAAGTAAATGATTTTTATATAAGTTTATATATAAAGAAACGATTCTTCTAACCATTATATATTGAGGTAATTGGTTGTCAAATTATTGGAATGAAATTTAAGTGGTAATAGTAATACAACCAAATTTAAATTAAGATAAGTTTGAAAAGGGTTCAAACTGAGATTAAAAGCTTGAATTCGAAGAAGAATTTTCAAAATAAGATAATAGGAATTGGTTTCCAGTTGTAATAGCATTGGTTATTTTCCTAAAATGATGAAATGATTGTTAATGATTTAGCAAAAATAAAATGTTTAAGGAAGTAAACATTTAGATAAGTATGACTTATGAATTGAAATTGAAAAAGGGTTTAAATGGTGAAGTATTAAATCTAATTCTAGAAAATTTGGGGAATTTGTTCCAAGTGTTTGAAAAAAATATAGTGTTATGAATAGAAGAGCTTGGTTCAAGCAAGAGTTGTTTGAAAATTTATAGGAATTTGTTTTGAATTTAAAACCAAAGGTGGTTTAAAATTTAAAGTAACATGGTGTGTAAAGGAAATAAATATGAATAAACTCTAAGGTTGAGTTTTGAATTTTCCGTGGAATGTGATGTGAAACCCAAAGTGAAGTAAGTTTTAAACTTAAGTGAGAAGGTTATTAATCTGTAGTTTAAATTTTGAATGGGAATTCAAATTGTGTAAATTTGACTGGATTAAGTAAATTTAACTTTGGGAAAGGTAAATAATTTGATAAGCAACCTGAATTGGAAATTTCAAAATGAAATCGGGATTTAGCTTTGGAAGATAAATGGTTAATTTGAATTGGGAGTTTGTGTGATCTCAAATTGGGTTTGAGATCTGGAAATTGAAGATGGATACTATAAATTGGTGTTTGGATAAATTTGGATGTTTATTTATCCGGATATTATAAATAATCTATGAAACTAAGAATGGGTTTTGAAGTTAAAATTCAGTAGTAAAATTGGATTCTGACGATAAAATTGTTCTTGAATTCTTAATTGAACATCAAAATAAGTTAAGTAGAGATAATTTAAAATGGAATTTTGATATTCTGACTCAGAATTAAATTGTGTAAAGCTTTAGACTGTTGACTTAAAAATAAAAGTTAATTTGATTTAACAGATTAAATTAACATTTAAAATTTAACTCAAATTTATAATTCGAAATGGTTTAAAGTTGAAACTTGAGTTGAATTAGTTCAAATTCCAACGGGAATTGGGATTAATTCAAAATTTAAATTGATATGAATTGAAATTGGTTCAATTTGAAATTTACTTGAATTAATTGGAATTGTGATTAAAGTTGAACAGTTTCAAATTCAATGGAATTTTATTTGATTGTGGATAGAAATTGAGGTTAATTCAACTTGAATTGGGGTTAAATCAATTTCAGTGGAAATTGAAGTTATTTAAATTGGAGTTGAGTCAATCTAAATAGGAGTGGAAATTTAAATTGAATTAATTGGAAATGGAGATTGGGAATTGAACAGTTTGGCTCTGAACTATTTTTCCAAATAAAATATTTTAATATAAACAGTTTTAAACCTATTTTCCCATCTATTTACTATACAACTTTCTTTTTAAAAACCCAAGCTATCTTATACTTGTTTTGTAACTACTTTTGGAGCTATTTAACTATTTTACAACTATTTTATAAACCAATTATAGTTTTTCAACTATTTTACAAATTAATTACTATTTTACAACTATTTTGCAATTATTTACAATTATTATAACTATTTAACTATTTTACAACTATTTTACAATTTCTTAACTATTTTACAGATATTTTGCAAACTAATAATTATTTTTCAACTACTTACCTATTTTTGAAATTTTCAAGCTATTTTCGAAATATAATCTGGTCGGAGTTCAAACCGTTATTGATTAAATACCCAACTGAGATAAGAATTGAAGTGATAATCCAAATAAGGATTAAGGCAAATGTGAATAAGTGAATAAAATCAAAGGGAGGATGAATAGAAAGGAAATTGATTTGGCTAATAATCAATGAATTTAAATGCGTAGGATGTACGTATATTATCCTGTTCGCATAATGATTTGATCCAAATTCGAGCACAGAATTTCAAGATAGTTATATCGATCCGAGTTGGGATTTTCCACTCGATTTTCGACGGCGAACCTGGATATGGATTGTTGATTGGTTCTGGATATTCTCTATCATAGTTATGGCTATGCATGGAGAATGACGGTTTCCGATCAAGAAACCAGATCTGAGTCTGCACTAGGAAGTCGGGTGGACGATACTAGTTTGGAAGTGAAATTGTGTGATCGAGTGAGCGATCAGATTAATATAGCGTACGGATGATATGTGTACATCGTACGGGTATAAATGAAACTGATATTGGAAATTTCTATGATAAAAGTGACTTTATAGAGTAATCAAATTTGAATATTTGGTTTGGCATAAACAAAGTTATATATCTTGGTTATATAAGATAAATCTCCCTTTATGAATCTATAGCCAGAAGAAAAGGGTTTTGAAAATATGTGAAGTATAAAAAGGGGTTTTATACAAGTTTGAAATGATCCAAAGTTTTTAAAATTTTTATATACCTATATATATATAAAGGATGAGGATTTGGAAAAAAGTTTTGGGAACCTTTGGATTTGGAAAGGCTTTTGATTTTTTAGTAAAATCAATATTGGAATTTGGAAAAGCCTAATTTGAGAATTATCGATTTTGGGATAATCGATTTTGTTTAAAGGAGCTTTATATGTGATTCATACTAGGTGTATGATTTGGAAGATACTATATGTGTATAGTATAAAGTATTTTGAAGTGGCTTTGGGGAAATAGGCGCTCCCTTGAATGAACTTCTCAGGAGTGCCATAGGGTCGTACTGCCTTGAACCCTAAGGGGGGGGGTTCTATAGTTGATCCTGTAAGGAGTCCGGACAAAACTAGTTCCTGAGGATTTTGTAAAGTGTGTAGCGAAAGTCGAGGGCGCTGATGCCTAAAGAGGCATTTGGGTTATGCTGTGACGATAGTGTAACTCGATGTCACTGCGATCTACTATAGACCATAGCGAAAGTCGTGTGTGCTGTTGAGAGCCAACAGTCTGCGTTTGATTTTATATCGGTAGACTGCGACCTATGGTAACATAGCGAAAGTCGTGTGTGCTGCTAAGAGCCAACAGTCTACGTTTGATTTTACATTGGTAGACTGTGACCTATGTGGGAGTGGAGAAGTTTCATTTTGGCAGCGAAAATCGAGGGCGTCGATGCCTACAGTTACATGGACTTTTGCTGTGATGGCAACATAACCCTGGAATGTAACTGCGATCTGTTGTGGGTTGCATGGCGTAATCAAGGGGCGCGGAGTGCCTACAGTTACATGGACTTTTGCTGCGATGGCAACGTAACCCAGGATGTAACTGCGACCATGCATAGGGTGATGATTTCCAGAGCATTCTCACCCAGGATATTTCCTCTATTTTCAAAAACTGTTTTCTATATTTTCAATAAAATTATTTTCTATAGTATTTTCGCTAGGTGTTAAAAACGGATGTACCAAGTACTTATAGATTTTCAGTCCCGCGCCTGATCAACGTATGACCGAATTTCTATAAGAACAAGGATGGACTTGTTGAAACATCGAGTAATAAAAGTATTTTTATAAAAACTACCTTGGAATAATATTATATGGATATTAAAAAGTGTTTTGAAAATGATCAAAGAATATTTATCTGATTTTAAGAATTTTTCATAAATTCTGGCTTCGTTCCTTTTCGAGGACGATAGGTTCTAAAGGGGGGAGGAATGTGACGCTCCGGATTTTTTTTAACATGTGTTAATTGGGTGATTTACTGAATCAAATCATTGGAATACTATCTTTATAAGTCGAACAAATAAAATTCTAATAATTAAAACATTTGGATATATATAAATTGATTTGAAAACTATAATAAATATTGAATACTTGAATATGAAAATCTCATAGAGAATAAATAATAAACACCATCGTTTAAATTAAGATAAAATAACCATAACTACAAATACATATAAATATATATAGATAAATATATATAAACTTTATGATGTTGAAAAAATATATACATATCTATATATCAATTCAGGTAGTAATACGTGTAAACATGGTAGGAGACATTATAAAAAAGAAAATATCTAATCAAGTACATATTTAATGAAATCAGGTCGGATAAAAATCAAATCACTCAAAAGAAAATAAAGATATAAAGTATATAGCCTGTACAAAGGCCTCAGGCTTACACTGCAAGCTTTCACTATGTATATAGATACACCCATCACTGCCTTGTCCATATTCTTGCATTCAAAAAAAAGATAACCAGAGAAGAATAAAATAAAAACAAGCTGCCACTACAACTTAAGAAAAAAAATCAAGGCAGCTCAAGTTCTAATGGGTCAAGCAGGAAGCAAGCAGCATATTTTCTTCTTAAAGCATATCAAACAGTGAGTAAATATTTAAATTTGAAAACAGCTTTAATCAATGACTCTAGAAATGCATGTGATGATTTGCACAAGAAGATTGTAATATGTTTTGCGTGTTGATTTTATCTGGATAAATGTTTTGAATATCTCCGTTTAAATGTGTAAATATCTGTATACATATATACAGACTGTTCTCTTATGTGAAAAGGCCTAAGCAAATTGAAAGAGATCTAATTGCCTTATACAATTAGAATTTAATCTTGATTCCTGAATAATAGATGTTAAAACATAATAAAAATTCTAAAATTGGATTTAAGAATTTTTATTTTAGTACTTAATCAATAATCAAGAAATACGGTGGTGAGCCAGTTTGGGTCAAAATTAAATCATTAAAATTTCGTGTTTGGATTATATAGAATGATTCGTGGCTAAAAGTTAAGAATTTGATATGAAAATTGTGATTTTTAAGATTGTATTCATGAGTATATATCGAGTTGATCAGAATTGGGTCTATCATCAATTTCAGATGATCGACGTGATTATCATTCTCGAGATTGCCAATGGAGATAGCAGGAAGGCTATCGATCTTGGAAAAAACGTGTATGGCATTTACCGATGGATGTGGTGGTCGGGAATCTGGGAAGTAGGGTTCCTAAGTTGTTTTGGGATGATGGTGTTCGCGAGGCGTTCGCGATGGCCATAGATGATCGGAGTTGATCGCGTGATGAGGGATAGCCGTGGGAAGTCGTGGCGAAGATTTGGTGATATCGGCGAGGAAACTCGTGGTTGAGATCGATGGCAGTGGTCAATTTTTTCGTCGAGGTTGTTTTTCCATATTTTTGATCGAAGGTCAATTTTTCGATTGGGCTCTCGTTTTCTTTTTCTGGGTTGTCGCACTGAAGGATGAGGTCGTAGGTGATGCTTTGTAGCCGGTGGCGATGATCGGAGATGGTCGGGGTTGTCGTGCACGTGCACAACGCACTTTTTGGTATCTGGAGATGTTCGTTGGGGACAAAGCCTGAATCTCAGGTTGATACTCGAGAATATTTCCTATTGTCTCGAGTTTTTTTTATCAGGGTGGAAGCTCGAGTCGTGGATCAGGAATTTAGGTCGAGTGGCTCGAGGTTCCTAATGTGCTTTCTAGATTTTATGGCATAAGGAACTTAACAGTTTTCTTTAAGTAAAATGTTAATAGTTTTCATAAATTTGAAAGTTAGAACAGGTTTAAAAATCATTGAAACTAGTTTTAAATTTTAAAGTATGTTTTATGTTTCAAAGCAAGGCATTTAAATCAAGTTTTAAAGTTTTTAAAATATTTATTTTCAAAAAGAAGAATTTATCAAGATTTAAATATGTTTAAAAATTTAATAAAGTTTAAATGGTGATGATAATTAAGTTTTCAAGTAGCAGAAATTTATTTAAGTCATTAAATAAATTTGAACAAGTTTCAAGAATTTTAAATACTAAAATTCAAGGTTTAAAATGTTTTATTTATAAACAAGTTATATTTTTATAATTGATTTTATAAAAATTTAATGATGTAATTAAGTTATATATTTACATTCAATTAATTAGAGTTGTAATTAATTGAAGATGATTAATTAAGTATAATTAATTTAAAGGCAACCACTTATTGAGATTTTTAAAGATGAATTACTTAATGTTAATAATAAAGGTATAATTACTTAATATAAGAAATTAGAGAGTGGTTAATGATTTTAATTATTTCAAGGTCATTAACTGATAATTATGAATTGATTAATTAATGTAATTTATTTAAGAAAATTAATTAGATTAATAGTGGAAGTTAATTAAGTATAATTACTTAATGATGTAATTTATGGGTAATTACTGGATGTAATTAATTAGAGGATAATTACTTTGTGGAAGTAATTAAATTGAAGTAATTAAGGATTAATTACTCAGTGTAATTAATTTAAAGGATTAATTAATGTAAGTAATTGAAGGATAGTTAATTACTATGTGTGATCAATTAAGGTTGATTAATGGAAGTAATTAATTAAGGATCATTAATGAATGTCATTAATTAATTAAAGGTTAATTAAAGTGAATGGTTAAGGATAATTAATCTATGTGATTAATTAAAAATTAAGTACTTAATGCAATTAAAGAATAATTAATCAAGGAGGACTAATTAAGATGGATGATTATTATATGATAAATTAATTGGTTTGTAATTAACTAATAAGCAGGATTTAAAAGTAATTAAAGTAATTAATTTAATTCAATTGTGGTTAATTGAATTAATCGGAGATGGTATGGTTGATAAACCTTGCTTATGAATGATTGAATGATAATGTGTACCCCAGATTAGTTGATATCTCTGGTATGTGATGTGTGATGCTATGTGGTATAATATATTGGGTTAAAACAGTGACATCCTGTGTTTAAAATTTGAATTGTATTTCATTGAATAACTTAGATTAAGATGACATGGAATTCGAAGAGACCAGAGTCAGCTATTAGTAAATACCCGAAACCACTTCGATTCTTTGTAATTTGATATGTGAAACCAATAGGCTGAAGTGGAATGACTTAAGTGAATTGGACCGTTTAATCTCATTTTTGGCACTTAGAAATTGATGTGTGAAATAAGTGATGTCTACAACAACATGTGAAGTTGTAAATTGATACAAATTACCCCGGGTTTATATAAGTTGTATGCTTTTGTATTCCATGTTAGATGGGTTTACGCACGCTGCTTTCCAGCCTGACCCGGGTGTTACTTTGATGTAATGCTCGAGTCAGACCGAGTATTACAGATTTTAAGGTAAGGACGTTCTGGAGCTCAAGAGGCGAGCTGGATGGCAAGAACGTATGGAGTGTTTCCGCCATATTATATTGTTGTATATCTGAGACATGATGATTGTGTATATCCAGTGTCTGTATATATGTGTAACTCTTATGTATTATAAATATATTTGACAGATACAGAATTTTTTGTAAATTGTTATTATTTGATATTATATTTTCATCCGCCGCGAATGTGAGAATCTTTGTGGTGTTTCTTCTTCTTCTTCCATCTCTTTCTTCTTTCCCTAACTATCTGAGTTTTTGGGATCGAAAATTCTGGGGTCGTTACATAGACGATATACTAATCATGGGTCCAAATAGTAAAGTAATAGAGACCATAAAGAAAATGTTAATCAACAATTTCGACATGAAAGATTTAGGAGTTGAAGACGTTATTTTGGGAATCAAACTGATAAAAACATCTAATGGAATAGAACTTTCTCAGTCACACTATGTGGAAAAAGTGATTGATAATTCAAAAATTATGGAATTAAAGGAGTAAGAACACCTTTCAATCCATTGGAAGTACTGCATAAAAAAACTAATGAGAATATAATGCAACTGGAATACTCTCGTGTAATAGGATGTCTAATGTACCTCATGAATTGCACAAGACCAGATATATCTTATGCAGTAAGTCGACTGAGCATATATACAAGCAACCCAAGGAAGGAACACTGGAAAGCACTAATGAGAGTGTTGGAAAATTTAAAGGGTACCATGAACTTTTCCCTGCATTATGGAAAATATCCTGCCGCCTTAGAAGGATATAGTGATGCAAATTGGATTTCTGATTCAAAGGAATCTAAATCAACTAGTGGTTATGTCTTCATCCTAGCAGGAGCAGCAGTGTCATTGAAATCTTCTAAATAAACGTGCGTAGCTCGATCCACTATGGAATCTGTGTTCATCGCTTTAGATAAAGCAGGCGAAGAAGAAGAATGGCTTCGTCAATTTTTAGAAGAAATTCCATTTTGGCCTAAACCTGTACCGGCCATATGCATACACTGTGATAATCAAGCAGCGTTAAGCAGGAAATTCACGATATATTCGTCGATTCCATAACACAGTTAGGCGTTACTCTTAAATTGAACTATTTACATTGATTATGTGAGAACTACTGATAACCTGGCAGATCCATCTACTAAAGGATTATCAAGAGAGAAAATTGACTACGCATCGAGGGGAACGAGTTTAAAAGCCTAAACCAACAAGAGTATACGAAAACCTATCCTAGCGACTGAAGATCCCATGGACTAGGATCAATTGGAAAATCAGTTCTGAGTAACTCAAGAAGTAATGCATTTGTTTGGACTTAGTCCTACTCCATTACTATGGTGCACAATAGAATGCTTGCCTGCAGAAGTATTAAAAGGGTAAAGCTATGTTTTTTTTAATGATGACCATATCTTGAAAATAACAAGTGGGGTATATGAAAGATACTCTTAATGGTTATGATTACCTATGTTAGTGTGAGCTGGGTCAGCTCTATGAGAATATTAAAGGCTTAAATTCTCTAAAATACTCACAGAACCAAATTTGTTCAGGACCAAAATGAACACAACGAAGAGATTGGATGTGATAGGAAACAATGCTTTATAAAGCTTATTGTTTGGTTATGCACAAACAGTTGACGGTTCAAGATGAAATAACTCGCCGATTAGCGAAGTATATCCGATAAGTTTTAACTAGGGAAAGTTCAAAATGAAATATCTACTTCTCATCGATATAGCATTATTTCATATGAACTGTGTGATATTACACTTTGTGTGGGGGAGACATATATCATCATTCATGTGGGAGATTGTTAGGGGCCTTTTATAGTGAATGAGATATTGTCCCACATCGCCCAAAATAAGTTAATGTTCATGCTTATATACTTCTTTTCTCAAACTCATATTGGCCCTTAGCGTCAGGTAATTTTATGCGAAGGTGAGGACCTATATGACCATGTACTAACACACGCGTGCACCGCCCTCCCGTGCCGTACTGAACCCGGCCGGGTGCAGGTCCAATAAGAGTGGGTGGTGTTATATTATTGCAGCATAGAAGTAAATAATTTTCTACTGTTTAAATTCAAATAGAAACGACTAGTGGATTGGAAATGCCCGTTGTCTGACTGGACGTGGAATTTCAAACAGAAATAGGCGTTGCAAATGAAGAAACCCAACTTTAACAAACCGCGATGGTTTTTGGCCGATGCAAATGAAGAGACACGATTGTTGCAAACTCGACGGTTTATGGCAATTGCAAATGAAGTGAAGCGACTGTTGCAAACCGCAACAGTTTTTTGGCCGTCACAAATAATGAGATGCGGCTGTTCCCAACAGACATAACCGTTGGGAATTAGCCTATAAAAGGAGAAGGAAACCTGATCAGTAACTCGCTCCGAATTTTCTCTTCTTCCACTTTATTTCTTAATCTCTATAATACGTGCGCTTCTACATATCACATAGAAGATCATACACATCACAATCTCGAGTAGATTACGTCTGTTGTATCTTGGGAGACTTTGAATAAAGTCTTAAGTAAATTGTTATGACAAGCCTCAAACGAAATTTCCTTCTTCATCCAGTTAGATTTCTGTTTACTTATATATTTCTGTACATCGTTCTCTAATCTATCTGTTTCAACGTTGTGTTGTTTCTGCGAAGTAGTACAACGCTTGTTTATCACTATAGTTTAATACAGCAATTTTCTGTTGTTATTGTTATAGTTTTTGTTGTAAATTATTTACAATATAGTTATTGTTCAAAATTACGAATACAGAATTCCAAATTAGTGGAAATTTGTTTTGTAAACTTGTATGACAAGTTTATAACATATTGCTCTCTATTTTGGTATACTGAACTTATAACATCTCAAGACTTTCATGTTTTCACTAAACAGAGATGGCAACCGTTGAACTATCAGCAAAAACTGCTACCAAGAACAGGCCTGATCCGTTTAAAGGAGATGATGATGACTTCATAACATAGCAGAATCAAATGTTGTTTTTTCTCACCACACTAAGGCTGCAAAAGTGCATTGAGGAGGATGAACCAAAGCCTAAACACGGACAAACTAGAGAAAAAGACGTAGCTATTTTTTTTCGTAATTGAATCATGGAAGCATTCGGACTTCTTGTGCCGAAATTATATTCTGAACTGTCCAGATAAAGTACTATATATAGTATATTAGCCACACCAAACAGCAAAATCCCTATGGACTGCAGTTGCAAGTAAATACAAGACGCAGAATGTCAGTTTGAAGAAGTTTGTAGTAGATAAATTCATGGAATACAAAATGGTGGATTCCAAATCCGTAACTAGTCAAGTGCAGGAACTCCAACTTATAATTCATGAACTTGAAGCAGAAGGACATCAAGTTGGAGAATCGATACTTATGGTCTTCGAATCAGATAAAGTAGTCCTGTCTAAGGCTGGAATTTGTATAGGAAGAGGTTATTTATGCGATGGCCTATTTAAGGAAAATGTAGCCGTAGTCGATAATAAAACTAGGTATTTTGATTGTGCCATTAATAAAAGTGTAGTTTCTTATTTGATTGAGTATGAAATTTTACTATGGCATGATAGATTAGGATACATGAATTTTCGAAAAATGAATTTTTTTAGCAAACTTGGGTTTAATTCCTAAATTCCAAATAGATTAAAAAAACTACAAATATTAGACATGTGTAGAAGCAAAATTGGTTAAAAAACCATTTCATACTGTTGATAGAAATATAGAACCACTAGGTTTGGTTCACATTGATTTATGTGATTTTAAATCATTACCTACAAGAGATGGTAAAAAGTACTTTATCATTTTATTGACGACTATAAACGATATTGCTATATATCTTTTGAATAGTAAAGATGAAGCAATTACTACGTTTATAAAATATAAGGCTGAAGTAGAAAATCAGTTACATAAAAAGATCAAGATATTGAGATCTGATCGAGGTGGGGAATGTGAATCATCATTTGAACAATTCTGTGCAGAAACTGGTATAATTCATCAAACGACAGCTTCATATTCACCACAATAAAATGGTATTTCCGACAGAAAGAATGGAACACTAAAAGATATGATAAATGCAATGCTATTGACCTCTGGTCTACCGACGAACTTGTGGGGGGAAGCCTTAAATATGTCTATTCACATATTAAACAACGTTCCTCACAATAAAATAGAAACAATTCCATATAGGTTATGGAAAGGACACAGACCAAGTTTCAAATACCTCAAAGTTTGGGGTGCTAGGCAAAAGTTCCAGTTCCGCCTCACAAGAAAGTCAAACTTGGACCAAAAACTGTAGACTGTTATTATCTAGGGCCAACCCAAAATAGTAGTGCCTATAGATTTTTGGTATTCAAGTCTGATATAGCTAATATTAGTGTCAATACAATCATAGAGTCTCGAGATGCCTAATTTTTTGAAAATGTGTTTCGACACAAAAGGAATGAAGGAAATTATGTGGCTAAAAGGACAAGAGAAGAATCAAGCAAGCCACATGACGATAAAACTCATCGTGAAAATGAGGAAGTTGAACCAAAAAGAAGCATAAGAGTAAGAACGTCCAAGACGATTGGTTCAGATTTTCTAACATACATGTTAGAGCATGAACCTCAAACGTACAAGGAAGCAATGTCATCTTATGAATCTTCAAGTTGGAAAGAAGCAATCAAAAGTGAAATTGATTCAATTCTAAGTAATGAAATTTGGGAAATAGTTGATCTTCCGCCTGGAATAAAACTGATTGGTTGCAAATAGATCTTCAAAAAGAAGATGAAACCAGATGGCTCTGTTGGAAAATATAAAGCAAGATTGGTAGCCAAAGGATATCATCAAAAGAAAGGTATAGACTTCTTTGATACTTATTCACCGGTTTCACAAATAACCTCTATAAGAATGTTAATAGCAATTGCATACATATCTAGTCTAGAGATTCATCAAATGGATGTAAAGACAACATTCTTAAATGGAAATCTTGATGAGGAGACTAACATGGAGTAACCTGAGGGTTTTATTTCCAAAGGAAATGGAAACAAAGTATGTAGATTAGTAAAATCATTAAACAGACAAAAATAAGCTTCAAAATAATGACATGCAAAATTTGATAGTGTCATGATGAAAAATGGTTTTCGTATAAATGAATGTGATAAATGTATTTATTATAAACAAGTTGGACAATCATACATGATGATTTGTTTACATGCAGACGATATGCTAATCTTTGGTCCAAATAGTAAAGTAATAGAGACCATAAAGAAAATGTTAATCAACAATTTTGACATGAAAGATTTAGGTGTTGCAGACGTTATTTTGCTAATCAAAATAATAAAAACACCTAATGGAATTGAACTATCTCAGTCACACTATGTGGAAAAGTGACTGAAAATTCTAAATTTACGAAATAAAAGGAGTAAGAATGTAACAACCAGCATATTTTGCGACTATATATTTAAATATAGCATCATTAGTCGGATTAATGTCCGAAATGCTACTTTTTTTAAACAGTCGAATTAGGACTCTAAACCACTTCCATTGAGTCCAAAATGGCGTTTGCGGCCTTTTTGAATCTATAAACATCGATATGTTTGGAGTTGATTAGAATTTTTGTATTTTTCTATTGGGCTTTGGGTTTGGGTTTCTGCCCACTAACCCAACTTCTCTATCAAATACCCTAACTCCACCCCTCTCCTCTTCATTCATTCTCATTTCCTAATACTCTCAAGCTAAAAGGAAATTGGGAGAAGGGAAAAAGAAATAGAAATTCCTAATCCCTAGTTCTCTTAGGAAATTCAAGTTCTTGCTTTAAAATCAAAGAGAAGCTTAGGTAAGCATACTCTTCATCTTCTCCATCTCATTCTCTCTTCAATTTCCAGAAATTCCTATAACCTAACATAGGAAAAACTTCACCTTTGATAATGGATTGAAGATTTTAGAGGTGTATTGAAGTTGGTCTTGCTTTGTTTTAAAGCTTCTCATTCGTTGCTTTTGGGTTTAAAGGTGATTTCTTGAACTCACATCTATGTCTATAACTTTCTTTGTTGTTAGGTATGAATTCCTAACATATATTCATGTTCATTTGCTTTTAATTTGAATTGATTTGGTGAATTTTCCAATTTTTGGTTTTGAAGTACAATTTTATGAAAATCGTACTATGGATGTTTGGACATGTTATTCTGGGTGTATCGAAGAGCCTATAAGGCTGGATTGTCGCTTGACCTAAATCCTTAGTCTTCGTTGCTCGTCCGATTGCTCCTGAATCGTTTTGGCCATCAATGCCTTGGCAAACTGTTGCCCAGACCAGGTGACCAGACGTTTGGTTATCAAGTTTAGACGTCTGGTTATAGACCCTGGAGAAAAGAAAAATATATCGCAGAAAAAGAAAAATGGCAGAGAACGGAATCAGACGTCTAATACAACTTGTCAAACGTCTAGTGCTTCCTGTTAAATGTCCGGTATACCCTTTCAAACGTCTAATACAACTTGTCAGACATCTGATACAACCTTTCAGACGTTTGGATGGTTTCTGAAAATTTTCAGTACCTAAATCCAGACGTCTGGATTTTCAACCAGATGTCTGGAACTGTTCATTTTGCCTATTTTGACTGTATTTGAGTGGATTTCTAATTTTAATCAATTTTTGTTGATCCAGTTAGTTGTTATAACTTATTATCGACTTTGATGACTTCTTTCTTTGGATTTTTGGGAATATCCATTTGATGGATTTGATATCGATTTTTATGGTTTGAATTCACGTCGTCGAATGTGAATTTTTGGTGATAGATTATTTTTACAATCATTTCTGTGATTTGTCACTTTTAAATACAAATGTTTCTATACTAGTAGTAAATACTCAAACTCTTTCAAAAAAATGATTTCAACGTTATTTTTAATACAAAGCTTGTTTTTAAAACCGTTTTCCAATCTATTAGTATATAAAAACTTTTACCTCATTCATATGAGAATTCTAATCAAACGATTTCGCAAAACAAGTGGTATAAAACGCTTGCGTTTTCTTTGTCAGTTAATTCTTGGACTTGTTCGATTGAAATCTTGTGTCAATTTTTGAGTGGAAATCTACAATTTGTTCATAAATATTTAAGTTGAGCTAGTGGTTATGGGACATGAAGCCAAACTCATTTATTTACTAACTTAGTGTAATTTACACTTATCGATCAATGATGATCATTTTGTGATTTAGACTAGCGATGTGCGATGTCTCTTTGCCCGCATGGGGGACTAAACCCTGTTTGTGGAGTTTTGACTCAAAATTGGTGGGGTAGCAACCCATGGTCTTCGGGCCGTTTGTGGAGCCTCGGCTCAAAATTGATGGTTAGCGACCATGTAATAGCGTTTCGTTTGTGATGCACGTGTTGGTGAGTTTTCATGCTTCCATTGTGATAGGCCTCCCCCTTTGTGTTTTTTGGATTTCTAATTGATGATTTCTAGAATTTGCGTTTCACTAATTTTTGTGATTTACATTGATAAGATTTGGCAATATTTGTGGTTTGGTGAATATGTTAAAGAAAATGGCATTTTTTTTGGTGTTTGAGAATATTCAAGATTTGTATAATTTTTGTTGTTATCTAATGTACACTTATCACAATATCGCTTTATTGTTATCATACTTTTTGTCATATCTCTTATCCTATCTTATTTTATATGATATTTATAGCTAAACTGATCCGTTTATTATTTTCTTTTTAAATAATACTCGGGTCAGATCGAGGTGTTACAAGTGCTTCCACTTGACTTCTTAGCTGTGACTAGATTTTGACTTTCGGCTAACTACTTAGCTTAGTAGTTTTTGCTTTTTTACATTCGAGATAGAGACTTCTTGATGTATACATATTATTTTGTCTAGCACTTGTACCTATTCTTTAGTGATGTAGTGGATCTTGTATGACCACTAATTTGATGTACACTTTTATGTGATATATTCATATCTGTTTCCGCCTTAGTGATATGAATATCCGTGACTAATTTATGTTATACTTATTTTATATTTGCTTTGAAGATCGCATAGCCACTGTGTAGTAGCTTGAGTTTGTAATTGATGTGTCAGATTTCCTCTTGAAACAAAATGTAAGTAATACTATCCGACACATCTGTACTTGCCTAAAGCAATTACATAGATAGTCGCTCCTCAACAGCCTTATTCTTCGTGCTAGTCGACGGCATTACCCATAGTATCCTTGGCTAGTGTGAGTGTAAAGATGGAGTGTCACAGCTTGGTATCAGAGCTAAACTTCGGAACAATATAGAATAATCTAGCAAGGATCATTGTCCTAAGTCTTTCTTAGGAATCGTGTCTTAGGATTTATCCGAGTCTTAGGACCCGTTCTATCCTAATTTCTTTTATGATGCCTGGTTTTATCAATCATGGTTGAATGATATTCATATTGAGAATAACCTTTTTCCTCTTCTTTCTTTCTTTCTTAAAGAATAAAAATGGTAAGATCTGGCCGTCCCAGTGCTGGTCGATCCAGTGCAACTCTCTAGGATTGAGTATTTATGTCTGCCCAGCAGCCTATAGATCTTGTAAAGAATACTCAACCTACATGACTCATTCCAGAGCCTACTCATCCTAGATCTGGGTTTGCACGCTTGTGCAGAGTTTATACCGATTTGGGTGGAAGGCCATTCAAGGGATCCGAAAGTATTATAGAAATCCAAGCTTGGCTTAGAACATGCGACCGCATCTTTTCTGGCACGAATCTTATGAATCTACATCGAGTCCAAATGACTTCTAGCATGTTCCAAGAAAGAGCATTAGATTGGTATGAGATTTTGATTTCGAAAATTGTCGAAGCGGATCTTATTTGGGAGCAATTCCGAGAAAGGTTTGAGATGAAGTTTGTGCCGAAAGCTGAAAAAGTAACTTTGGCCCGACGCTTTATTGACCTTGTTCAAGGTGAATCTTCTGTGACAGAATATGCCGCATTTTTGAATCTCTCTCTAAATATGGGGTCGAGTACATCATTAACCCATTGAAGAAAAATCAGTGGTGAGTTGAATAAGAACCTCAAAAAGCCTTTACTTTTGAAACTAGAAGTGTCTTTGATCAGCTTGTTGATATCACTCTTCGACTTGAAGAGGCCGGTAAAGAAAGTGATGTTGAAGTTGTGGGTGTCAAACAGAACATCAACAGTAGGCCTATTATGTTCAAAGGCCCCAATCCCAATAAGAAAAGGAAGCAAGTAACTACGGAAGCAAAGACTCCTACCTCTAGTCATGGACAATGCTACAATTGTGGTTCAACTGACCATTATGCAAATGAGTGTGCGAAACCTCTTTATTACCGCTATTGCAAAAATTTGGGTCACCGTATATCTGCATGTCCCATACTTCAAAGTAGGAAGGAAGGAAAGATGATTGTGATCTAAGCCCCTATTAACACTTCTCATGGTCAAGGTATTTCTCATTCTATCCTTGATGGCATTATTATGTTTCGTGATCATCCTATTCGAGTTCTTTTTGATACAGTTGCATTCCACTCTTTTATATCAAAAGAACTTGTTGATACTTTATCTTTAAATATTATGGTCTTGATGACTTCACCGAGAATTGCTAATGCGGTTGGTGGAACTGCAACACTCAGTTTACTTTGTAAAAATGTCGAGATTATTTTATGTGATTATGCTTTGCGATCCAATTTGCATGTTATGTGCTACTTAGGCTTCGGAATTGATTTTTTCTGAAAGGATTGGCTTAATCATTATGAAGCCTATATCCTATGTCCCGGGAGGATTATCCATCTTCGACATTCTCAATCTGTTAAACAGGTTTTTAATTTTTCTTAATGATTTCGATCCCAGTTCAGTGACATCATTTATTTCTTTAAACCCAAATGATGAGGAAAATGTTATTTCTCTCATTCAAGTAGTTTGTGAATTTTCCGGTATTTTTGAGCTTGTCTTAGGATTACCACATAAGCGATCTATTGAGTGGTGCTATGGTCTTTTCAGCTCGACCTTGTCACCAGTTTTCATCAGTTATGAGTTGCAGAGGGTAGCATTCCACTTACCGCATTCCGAACTCGTTATGATTCTTATGAGTGACTCATGATGTCATTAGGTTTGTCCAGCTTATTTCATCCATCTTATGAATCGAGTATTCTACGAATATATCGATAAGACCATCCTTGTATTCATTGATTATGGATGAAAACAACAATTTAAAATTTGCAAATCTTTTTAATAAGATATTTATAAGTATAATTGGATTTTGTTCTTAAAACGTGCAAAGAATATTCGTAAAATTTTTAAGAGACATGTTTATCATATAGAAGATAATTTTGTGTTGTTTTGCCCATTGAGTGTTTTAAGAATTCTTGTCGATGCGCCTGATCAACTTTATCGATAAGAATCTCCTAAACGCTATGATGAGACAGTAAGATACAAAAAATTGACTTGTAAAGTAAAATTTTCTAAAAAGATGATTACATGAAGTTAATTATAATTTTGGAAGTCTTAGCTTTACGGGAAAGAGGATCAATTAAAAGAATTCCTTTCCAATGCTCATATTTTTATGATTCCCGAAGGGATCCAAGACTTTATTGTTTATAATGATAATAAAAATACTAGCAGCAATCTAAAAATTTTACAAAGCTTGGCAGCCATGGCTGCCTTTACAAATCTGTTGAATAATCCAATATACAACCTTGATCAGTCTGAGGGGTCTTCAAATTCCTCTCCACCAAACTCTCCTCCACCTTTGTCGATTCCAGTGCCGCCGCCGCCACCACTTATTGATAAAACAACCTCTGCCATTGATGAAGAAGGCTTTTAAATTGTTCATAGAAGAAAATCGAAACTGTTGAATAAAGGTGCTGTCAATGCAGAAATCACTTATCAGAATACCCTGAACCAAGTGAATCAATCAAGACAGCATTCCAGAAATGTAAATCAGGGGCCATATAACCCGAGGAACAATGTGAATGAAATAATTCCATCAAGAATTACTGCAAGAAACAGCCAGAAAGAGATGTATGCAGAAAATCATTTCAGAAATTCAAGAAATTATTAATGAAACCCTCAATTTAAGGAGAATTCAACATCTCAAATAAACACTAACCAGAGTAAGCTTTCTTCATGGGCAGAGATGATCAAAAAAGGAGGTTCAAACACTAAATTTGACCTCGAGTATGCTGCTCCTCTCTCCATCAATGAAGAGAAGATAGTGGTGGTGAGTGCGAAGGCCAGCAAAAAGGCAGAGAGTAAATGGAACTTCTCAGTTTTTGCCCATGTTTTCGACAATAGACCCGCTTATCATCATTTCAAGGCTGTAATTGCCAAATCCTACAAACCCACGGGTAATTTCGACATTTTTACTCGAAATAATGGTTTCTTTTTAATCATATTTTCCAATGCTTCTGATTGTGATAATGCTATTAATGGGGGGCCATTTTTTATAAATGGAAAGTTGATTATTATGAAAAAATGGAGCAGTAAAATCAATCTTGACAGGGATCTACTATCCTCTATGCCTATTTGGATCAAACTGCCTAAGTTAAATCTTAAACCGTGGGATAGTGAGATTTTAAGTGCAATTGCTAGTATAGTTGGCACTCCCCTTAAATTGGATGAACATACTGCAAAAGAAACTAGGCTTTCTTTTGCTAGAATACTTGTGGAAATAAATGCAGATTTTGATTTGCCAAATGAGGCTACAATATCATTGCATGATGGTGAAAACTTGATTCAAAATATTGAATATGAATGGATTCCCCCTAGATGTAAAACATGTTTATGTTTTGGTCATTCTCTGGAAAATTATGATTCGAAAATGGTTTGGAAAGAAAAACAAAGTATGCAAGGAAAAGCTTCTGTTAACACCAGCATATTTCCAGAACATAAAAATGAGATTGCTAACACAGCAACTCTTCTTTTCAACAAGTAAAATTTTCCTCATCAACATGAAGACAATGTTGGTCAGATTGTCATCTTTGAGGATTCAACTAATGTGCAAGAAGCAATTTTAAGAAAAGAATCGCAAGAAAGCAGCAAAGAACAATCAAAAAATAGTAATGAAGATGGTATCTCTTCTAAATCATCAGAAGCAACAAGAAAAATCAATGAAATTATTATTGTGCCTCAAATATCAAACATAGAAGATTCGGCTATACAAGTAGAAGTCATTAAAAATCAGTCAGCAGAGGAGACCACAGTTGCAGAAGCAATGAATCTGGATGTTAGTTCTATTATTAACAATTTATTTAGCAAGGAACCTTCTGAAAATCACATCAGCTATTTAGCTACTCATTTATCTATAACTACCAAAAATCCTGTCTCTGATCTTAGCATTCAAAAAGCTATCAATTTAGTCTCAAACCCAGCTTCTTCCTCAAGGAAAAATAAAAAAGAAGTGAAAGAAAAAAGAAAAAGCAAAATGAAAAGCATAAAGGAAATTGTAGATAATGAAAGTCAAGAAGAAACAGAAGACAGTGAATTTAAAAGGAAATATATTATCAAAAACTCCAAGTGGAAAGACCAACTGAAAGCACTAAACAAAACCTCATACAAAAAGAAAGGAAGGAGGATTGAGTCTTTTGAAGAAGAGGGCAATCACAGTGCTTAAGCTGTTCTGTCATCGTATCCTTTGGTGTATCCTTTTTGTTTTTTATTTGTGTATTTTTTTATCTCTCATTTAATTATATGACGATTATTTCTTGGAATGTTAGAGGGATTAATTCCCCTATTAGAAGATTAGACTTGTCTAATCTTCTTTTGACTACAAATCCTAGCATAGTAGGTTTACTAGAACATAAATTAGATAATTCAAAAATCACTGAGTTTCAATTAAAAAATTTGAATAACTGGAGTATTATAAATAATAATCAAATGGGAGGTTATGGTAGAATTATGGTCTTATGGGACCCAAAAATTTGGGACATTTATTAACATTTTATAAAATTTCAATTTATACGTTGTAAACGCACAAACAAAGGTGTTTTCAAATTGAAATTACTTTTGTTTATGCTTCTAATAGTGAAATTGAAAGAGATTCACTTTGGAATAACCTTGAACTAATTAATGCTAACACGAGATATCCATGGATTATCATGGGTGATTTTAACACTGTTATGCATGGTTTTGAAAAAAGAGGGGGTATTCCTATCCCCTTCAAAATATTGGAAAAACTCAATAATTTTTTATCAAAACTGGTCTTTATGAACCAACAATTTTTGGTAATAAATATACTTGGAAATCTGGAATTTTTATAAATATTCATTGTAAATTAGATAGAATTTTAATTAACCAAAAATTTACAAAAACTTTCAAAGATTTCAAATGTCTTACTCTCCCCCAAGCCACCAGTGATCATACTCCTATTCAAATTTATCTTGATTGCAATAATAATATTACTAAAAAGAATTTCCCTTTCAAGTTTGTGAATTGCTGGGTTTAGGAGAATAATTATAGAGAAACTGTTAAAAATGGTCTTTCTACAAAAGTAGTGGGCACTGCCCAATACAAATTTAGTAAACTGCTTCAAATTACCAAAGGCAAATTAAAATTTTGGAACAAAAATAGAACCAATAAAGACATTAAATCTCTAAGGGAAGAATGTGAATTTAGACAGAATGCTTTGGATAATGATTGCTCAGACAGTGATAATATCAACAAATTTTTCAAAGCCCAAAATAATCTAGCCAAATCTCTCCATGTGCATTCTATAAATCTAAGACAAAAGCTAAAATTGAGTGGTTGAATCATGGGGATGAAGCCAGTAAATTATTTTATGCTAAGATGTCTAATAGAAAATATAGAAATGATATTGGGAAAATCATTGATATTAATGGTAATACTATAAATAATATGTCTTATATAGAGGAAGAAGCTATCAATTATTTCAATTCTCTTTATAACTATAATTTCTCATCTAATGATTTTCCAAATATCGAGCCCAAATTCAAATTAAATGACAACAGCAAAGAAATCCTTTTAGCCCCAATTAGAATTGAGGATACTAAAAATATCATTTTTAACTCAAATAATGATAAAAGTCCGGGCCCTAATGGCTTTGGTGCTAAATTTTATAAAACACACTGGGTTGAGATTAAAGATCTTTTATTTGACTTAATTTCTGAATTTTTTAGGACTGGGAAACTTTTAAAAAATCTTAATCATACTTTCATTACATCAATTCCAAAAACTCCCATTCCTAATAGCTTAGAAGATTATAGGCCTATAGCCTACTGTAACTCTATATACAAGATTATTTCCAGTATTCTTAGCAGCAGGATAAAAATATTTTTAAAGCATTTAATTTCTAAAAACCAGAGTGCATTCATTCATGGTAGGCTCATTGTTGAAAACACTTTGTTAGCACATGAATTAATTAGGAACTTCAATCATAATAACAAAAATCATATGTGTGTTAAAAATAGATTTACATAAAGCTTTTGACAAAATTAATAGACAATTTATTATACACATGATGAAACAAATGGGATTTTGTAATGAATTTTGTGCTCTTATCTTTGAGTGTATTAGCCAAGTTTCTTATTCTATTTTGGTTAATGGTTCTCCTAATGGGTTTATTCGTAGCAACAGAGGTATTAGACAAGAAGACCCATTGTCTCCATATCTATTTACTATTGCTATGGAGTATTTCACAATTCTTATGGAAACAGAACTAATAAAAGGTAATATAAAACCCATTAACAGAATCAAACCATACATTACTCATTTACTATATGCTGATGATTTACTTATTTTCTTAAATGCAGATACACAAAGTGCAAAATCTATAGCTACACTTTGCCAAATTAGAAGACCATGCTGGTCTAAAATTAATGATTTCAAAAGCAAAATCTATTTTAGTAAAGGCTGTGCTAATAAATTGGACATTTTAAATATCTTAAAATTTAAAGGGAGTAATCTTCCAGTCAAGTACCTGGGATTACCTCTCAGTGCTAATCAAGTCAATGATCAAGACTGCACAAGATTATTGGATATAATGCAGGCTAGATTTGAAGGGTGAGCTAGTAAACTTTTATCAACTGCAGGTAGAATTGAACTTACTCACACTGTCATCATTGCAATCATTATGTATCGGGTCCAAGCGCACAACATTCCAGCAAAAGCTATTCACAAAATTGATAAAATTTGTGCAAATTTCATTTGGAATGGAATGCATCATAAAATTGCTTGGGACAAAATTTGTAAATCAAAGAAATCTGGTGGCTTAGGCATAAGGAATATCAATGATTTAAGGGAAGTATGCAATCTCAAATTATTTTGGATATTTGTTAATGGCAATTCACTGTGGGCAAAATGGATGAAAGCAAAGTATCTCAAAAACAAGAATTTTTGGACAACTGGTATTGAAAATCACCATTCTTTTGTTTGGAAGAACATTCTCAAAAGCAGGGATACTAGAATTAAACTTCTGGAAAGAAAATTTAAAAATGGCGATCAAACAGATCTATGGTTTGACCCATGGATTTTTGGAAAATCTTTAATTAGTCTTGTGGGGTGGAATAATTTATATACATTTAGTGAAGTCTATGGAAAAGTTAATATCATCATCCAAAATGGTAGGTGGAATGCAATGGCACATCCAACTACATCTATTTTTAAGTCTGCCATTCAAAATATCTCTATAGACACAAACCTACATAAAGATAAATGGGAATGGAAATTATCTTCAAAAGGTACTTTCTCTTTTAAAAAAACATTGGAGTTTATAAAAGGCTATGAAACAGAGGTTTATTGGCACAATGTTACATGGAATAAAGCAAACTGTCCAAAAAAGTCTCACTGTGCCTATTTTGCAATTATTAATAGACTTCCCACCAGAGACAGATGTCTGAAGTGGAATAAAAAGGGGAAAAATATGTCTTCTTTGTAAAAATAAGACAGAGAGTATTGATCATCTGTTTTTTGATTGCATTTATTCAAAGCATATTTGGTTCATTGTCAAACTAATCTCAAAATCAATCAAAATCAAGCCATTCAAAACATCAGAGAAAGCATCAATTATATCCAACATAACTTCAAAGAAAAATCCAAGGAATTCAAAAAAGCTAACATCATGCTCACAGCATCCATTTTTCATATCTGGAAAGAAAGAAATCAAAGGCTACACTCTCAAAAGGAAATAAAAAGCATTCAACTATGGAAAAAAATTGAATTGGACAGTCAAATGATTCTCAATAAGCATAGAAATCACAGAAATCAAAGAGCTCAACAAGAGAATTCAAACTAGAAAATGGATAAATATGAAGAGTATCTAGAATCTTTCTTACAGTATGGAAAACCATTAATGATTCTCCTAGCATAGGTTTGCTTCATCACAAAGAAATCAGCAGGATGAAAAAGCCCATGAATGACATTGCATCCACTCGAGATCCTCTCAATACTGGAAGGGGCGGCTTTCACCAACACAATAGGAATTTTTCCTATAACACAAAGGGAAGTTATCTTAATACTAATACATATTGTACTAAAGTTAATGAATATTCGAATTCTAATATTTGTTATCAATTACCTGATAGGGGCAAAAGCTACCGCGCATCCAATATTGAAGATTCGACAGATATCAATCTACATATGGACAAATATCGCCAAATGACAATCAATAATCAGATGGTAGATGATAACTACTATCGAAGTAACATCAACAGTCAGATTTATCACTTATCTGAATGGGAGATAAGGGATAGCAGCTCCAACAATTGCTAAATTCAAGAGGAGCTGATCCCTTTCAACCTCAATAGCAGTTTCAACAACCAAAAAAGGTCGTCTTTTCTCGACTTCGAAGATCCTCGTATTTATCAAGACAGGATTCAGAGCTATACGAAGTATTCCGCCCAAAGTCATACCGCCGACAACAGTATTATCTACCACGGTGAAAAAATTACTAATTCTACAACCTCTGCTATAGATCCTCCAGATCTACAAGCTGAAGATGTTCTAAATAGCAAAGCAAGCTATTACAAAGAAGATGATGCAAAAACTGCTCATACGAGGCAAATACTCAAGCTCGCAAATCAGCGCCGCAAAGGCAAGAGGGAATGGAAGCCCCCCTAAGTTACTTCTCTCATTCTTTTTTAGTCTCGTATGGCTTATAGCCAGAAGAAGAAGTTTCCACCATTATAATTTCTTCTCATTGCTTTGTTGTTGTGGAGGCGCTGTTGCCTAGGGTTGAGTTTTGAGATTTTGTGGTGTTGCAGTCAGGTATTATTACCCGTATCACTTTATTTGGGTCGGGCCCCTTTTTACTAAGTTTCAAAAAAAAGACTTTATTGTTTATACCGATGTTAGTCGTATTGGTTTGGGTGTCGTTCTCATGCGAAAAGGGAGAGTGTTATCGCTTATACTTCTATACAATTAAATCCCATCGAAACTGGATATGCCACTCATGATCTAGTGCTTACGGCCATTATTTCTGCTCTTAGAATTTTGGAGTTCATTCGTGTTTCACCTACGAAGGGGGTTGTGCGTTTCAGTCGATCGTGAAAATTAGCACCTCGATATGTTGGTCCATTTCCCATCATCGAACGTATTGGTTCCCTGGCTTATCGCCTTTTATTCTCGGCTCAATTTTCTGTTATTCACGACGTTTTCCACGTCTCTCAACTATAGAAATCCCTTAGGGATTCTGATTCTATTCTTGAGCACGGTGTCATTGAAGAAATTGAAGTTTCACCTAATTTGACTTATGAGCAACATCCTCTCTCGTGCTCTTTAAGTTGAACTTCTTACTTCATATTTTCTTTTGTATTGATATGCTTTTATGGTTGTTACTCTTTGTTTTCTTCTTAAGAATTGCAAGGACGCAATTTCTTTAAGGAGGGGAGTCTGTAACAACCCGTATATTTTGCGATTATATATTTAAATATTTTATTTAAATATAGAATCATCAGTCGGATTAAAGTCCAAAATGCTACTTTTTGTAAACAGTCGAATTAGGACTCGAGACCACTTCCAATGAGTTTAAAACAGGGTTTGCGACCTTTTTGAGTCTAAATATTGATATGTTTGGAGTTGATTAGAATTTTGGTAATTTTCTATTAGGCTTTGGGATTGGGTTTCAGCCCACTAACCCAACTTCTCTACCAAATACCCTATGTCCACCCCCTCCTCTTAATTCATTCTCATTTCCTAAAACTCTCAAGCTAAAAGAAAAATGGAGGAAGAGAAAAGGAAATAGAAATTCCTAAGCCCTAGTTCTCTTAGGAAATTCAAGTTCTTGCTTAATATCAAAGAGAAGCTTAGGTAAGCATTATCTTCATCTTCTCCATCTCATTCTCTCTTCAATTTTCAGAACTTTCTATAATCTAACTTAGGAAAAACTTCATCTTTGATAATAGATTGAAGATTCTAGAGGTGTATTAAAGAGGAATTGGTCTTGCTTTGTTTTAAATCTTCTCATTCATTTTTTTGGGTTTAAAGATGAGTTCTTGAACTCACATATATATCTATAACTTTCTTTGTTGTTAGGTATGAATTCCTAACTTCTATTTATGTTCATTTTCTTTTGATTTGAATTGATTTGGTGAATTTTTCAATTTTCAATTTTGAAGTTCAATTTTATGAAAATCCTACTATGGATGTTTGGACATGTTATTTGGGGTGTATCAAAGAGCCTATAAGGCTGGGTTGTCGCTTGGCATAAATCCCTAGTGTTCGTTGCTCATCCAATCTGTGACGCCCCACCTTTATACTCACGCTAGCCAAGGGGTAATGCCGTCGACTAGCACGAAGAATAAGGCTATTGAGAAGCGACCATCCATGTAATTGTTTTGTGCGAGTACCGATATGTCAGATAGTATGTCACGCATTTCATTTCAAGAGGAAATCCGACATATAATATACAAACTCAAAGCTACTACACAGTGGCTATATGGACCTCGAAAACAAATATAGAAATAAGCATAACACAAATCAAGTACAGATATCCATATCACAAAGGCAGAAACAGATATGAATATATCGCATAAAGGTGTACATCAAAGTAATGGTCATACAAGATCCATTACATCATAAAAGAATAGATACAAGTGCTGGACAAAA
Organism: Allium cepa; assembly: GCA_030765085.1. Lineage (NCBI taxonomy): Eukaryota > Viridiplantae > Streptophyta > Magnoliopsida > Asparagales > Amaryllidaceae > Allium > Allium cepa. Next base: position 104,967,279 of record CM060940.1, read on the forward strand.
GAATTAGTATACATCAAGGAGTCTCTATCTAAAATGTATAACAAATAAAACTACCAAATCTAAAGTAGTTAGACACAAGTCGGATGATGGTCTCGGATAAGGAGTCAAGCAGAAACACCTGTAACACCTCGGTCTGACCCGAGTTTTATTTAATAAGAAAATAATAAATGGATCGGTCTAGCTATAAATATTAGATAAAATGAGATAGGATGCGAGATATGATAAAAATGTATGATAACAATAATGCCATACTGTGATAAGTATACAATTAATAACCGCAAAAATCATACAATATCTCAAGAATCTCATAAATCGAAAAGAATGTCATATTCTTTATTTTATTCACCAAACCACAAATATTGACAAATATATCAATGCCAATCGCAAAGTTGGTGAAACATAAATTCAAGAAATCATCAATTAGAAATCCAGAAATCACAAAAGGGGGGAGGCCTATCATAAACGGGAGCATGAAAACTCACCCACAAGTGCATCACAAACGGGTCGCTAACCCATGGTCGCTAACCATAGAGCCGGTGCAACGACTTAGTACAATAACGGTAAGTCCATGGAACCTGAAACTCTAATAATTCGGAGCAACGACGTAGTACAGTAACGGTACGTCCGATGAGCCAAACTCCATAAAAGAATATGGGTCGCTAGCCCATAAAAACGAGTCGAAACTCCAAAGAACCATAGGTCGTTAACCTATAAACGAAATTAGATGAAGCTCAATAAAATGAGGTATAGTCCCCCATGTGGACAAAGAGACATCGCAAATCGCACGTCTAAATCACAAAAAGATCATCATTACTCAATAAAAAGTGTGAATTACACTAAGCTAGTAAATAAATGAGTTTAGCTTCATGTCCCATAACCACTGGCTTAACTTAAATATTTACAAACAAATTGTAGATTTCCACTCGAAAATTGTCATAATATTTTCCATCGAACAAGTCTAAGAATTAACCGACAAAGTAAACGCAAGCGTTTCATACCACTTATTTTGCTAAGATGTTTAATTGGTTTCTCGGACGAATGAGGTAAAGGTTTGCATATACTAATAAATTAGAAATCGGTTTTAAAAGCGAGTTTGATATTGAAAGTAATTGTTGAAATCGTTTTAATGAAAGAGTTTGAATATTTACAACTAGTATAAAACCTTTGTATTTTAAAGTGACAAATCAAAAAAATGTTTGTAAAAACAATCCATCTCCAAAAATTCACATGCAAATACGTGAATCAAATCCAAAGAAATCGATACCATATCCATCAAAATGGATATTCCCAAAAGTCCAAAGAAAGAAGTCATCAAAGTCGATAATAAGTGATGATAACTAATTGGATTGACATAAATCGATTAAAATTGGAAAAGCAACACAAAAGGCAACATTGGTTGAGAGAAGCGGGTTCAGTCGACTGAGCCAGGGTGGTCAGTCGACTGACACTATGCCTAGAAACTTTCGGTTTCCAAGTTCAGTCGAATGAACCAGGGAGGTCAGTAGACTGAATCTACGCCTGGAAACTTTCTATTTCTAGGTTCTGTCGACTGAATCTATGCCTAGAAACTTTCTGTTTCCAGGTTCAGTAAACTGAACCAGGATGATCGAACCAAGGTGGTCAGTCAACTGTACTGCAATTTGTAGTATTTTCAGCCTATAAAAATCATAACGGAGGCGAGCGAACGAGCGACGGAGACTAGAGATTTATGCCAAGAAACAACCCAGCCTTATAGGCTCTTCGATACACCCCAAAAACATCCAAACATCCCTAGTAGGATTTTCATAAAATTGGACAACAAAAACCAAAATTTGGAACATTCACCAAATCCATTCAAATCAAAAGCAAATGAACATGGATAGATGTTAGGAATTCAGACCTAACCATAAAGAAAATTATAGACATAGGCATGAGTTCAAAAACTCACCTTTAAACCCAAAAACAATGAAGGAGAAGCTTTTAAAACAAGGCAAGATCAATTCCCCTTCACTACACCTCTAGAATCTTCAATCTATTAACAAAGGTGAAGTTTCTTCTAAGCTAGGTTATAGGAATTTTCGAAAATTTGAAGAGGGGTTGAGATGGAGAAGATGAAGAGGATGCTTACCTAAGCTTCTCTTGGATTTCTAGAACTTGAATTGGAATTTCCTAAGAATCTAGGGCTTAGGAATTTTAGTTCCCAATCTTTTTCTCCATTTTTACTAAAGCTTGAGTGTTAGGAAATATTATGAAGGAATGAAGAGGAATGGAGTGGACTTGGGTTAATATGTTGGATTAATGGGCTGAAACCTAAACCCAAAGCCCTAAATGAAAACATCAAAATTCTACCCAACCCCAAACATATCAATATTTATACTCAAAAAGGTTGCAAACACCATTTTGAACTCAGTGGAAGTGGTCTCAAGTCCTAATTGGACTGTTTGCAAAATGTAGCATTTCGGATCTAAATCCGACTAATGATGCTATATTTAAATAAAATATTTAAATATACATCGTAAAATATACGGGTTGCTACAGAATCCCCTCCTTAAAAAAATTGCGTCCTCGCAATTCTTAAGAAGAAAATAAAAGGTAACAACCATAAAAGAATATCAACACAAAAGAAAATTTGAAATAAGAAGTTCACCTCTAAGAAGCACGAGAGAGTAAGTCCGAATGCATTCGCTCAATGAATTCTTTGGACTTCCAAGAGAAATCCTTAAGACTTGAGGACCATTGAACTTTCACAAGCGGAACATCTTTATTTCGAAGGCGTTTAACCACCATAGCAATAATACGAATAGGATGTTGCTCATAAGTCAAATAGGCAAAACTTTAATTTCTTCAATAACACTGGGCTCAAGAATAGAATCGGAATCCATAAGGCACTTCCGTGGTTGAGCAACGTGAAACACGTCATGGATAGTAGAAAATTGAGCCGGTAATAATAGGCGATAAGCTACGGAACCAATAAGTTTGGTGATGGGAAATAGACCCATATATCGAGGCGCTAATTTTCCCGATCGACTAAAATGCACTACACCCTTCATAAATGAAACACGAACGAACACCAAATCTCCCATATAAAATTCTAATTTCCTTCTTCAGTTATCGGCATAGGATTTTTGTCTACTTTGAGCTTCTTTCATCCTATGATGAATAAGGTCAATCTTTTCTGTGGAATCACGAATAAAATATGGACCTAAAACCAGCTTCTCACCGGCCTCAAGCCAACAAGAAGGAGATCAGCATGGCCTTCCATAGAGTGCCTCGAAAGGAGCCATACCAATACTAGATTGGAAGCTATTATTATAGGAAAACTCAACAAGAGAAATATGATCTTCCCAACTTCCACCAAAATCAAAAACACATGCACGAAGAAGATCTTCAAGTGTTTGATTCACACGCTCGGCTTGTCCGTCGGACTTAGGGTGATAAGCGATGCTAAAATTAAGCTTCGTTTCCAAAGCTTTTTGAAGACTCCTTCAAAATCCACTAGTAAACAATGGATCACGATCGCTAACAATAGAAGTAGGGACTCCATGTAATCTAACAATTTCTTTAACATAGAGTTTTGTAATGACCCAGAATTTCTGTCAATTAAAATTCGTATATTTAATTGATTTTAAATATTAATAAGTGAAATTAAACTGTCGAATAATTTATTTTTCGAATATTTGGATTTAATTGGATAATTAAATCGAAAATTTAATATTTGAAATTCCAGAAATAATTGAAAATTGGGTTAAATATGATTGAAAATGATTTGTAAATTTTTTTTATATCATATTGGAGTTAGAGTGATGTTGTAGAACTTTTAGAATTGAATTTAAAGTTAATTTGTGAAAATTGAATATTTTAATATTTAATTGACGAGTTAAAATAGCCATTTTTCAAACAGTCTTGGATTTCGACGAAACCAGTTTCATCGGATCCGTACTGTGATATTATTGTAATATTTCATATTTCGTGTCAATCGGATTTACAGTTTGTCCGGAGCATGCCAAAACGCGTAGAAATTAGTTTAAATCGATTTAATTTAAATTTGATCGTTTATTGCCGTAACTCGCACAGATGATCGAATTGGCTTCCGGAACATATTCCATTGCGTCCGAAATGGGGTAAACCCTAGAAACGCATGGCGGCACGCTTCGTTTGGAGTTCGGAAAATTTTGGGGTGAATAGTGTTTGCAAATTTTCTATAAAAGGCCCTCCATTTTCTCAAATTACAACACAACTCAAGAAAACCTAACCCTAGCCGCCAGTTATCATTAATGGCCGAAATTGAATCATCTTCTTCCTCTGATTTCTTCAAATCCACGCATCAATTCAAGAAATTTTCAACTAGAGAATGATAGTGTGTGGGCTTCTGTTGGAGGTCGGTGGTGTGTTTAGTAAGGGCCGGCTGGGGATGGAAGTGGTCGATTTGTGGGGGTAGCGTGGTTTCGTGTTCTAGCTTTAGGTGAATGGAAACCTGTTTTTCGAACAAAGGCGTAGTTCGATTCGGTAACGCGGCGGAATTTAAGCTGCGAACAAGTGTGTCTTGTTGGCATCGTCGCGGCGGAGAGACGGTCTAGGATGGGTCTATGCACGTGCACCTATGTTGCTGTGCACGAGTAATCGAGGCCGATTGTTCTTGTGATGATTATTGCATGCGTTTGTATGTTGATCTCGAGTTTGGCGTAATATTATTCAAATTCGAATCGAAGCTGTATTTTCTTTCTGGTATTGTTTGGGGTTAACGCGATGCTGATGTTTGAACCTGGATTGGGTAAGGAGGGAGGTATGAGAAGGAGAAGAAGGAAGTTGGATGTTGGGCTTCGGCCCAACTGAATTAGTTTTCGTGTGCTTTTCCTATGTCAGGTTTGGGGTTAACTTGGGCTTGGGTTTTTGTTAAAAGAAATAATAGTAATAGACTTCGGGTGCTTTTAAATTTTTGAGCTTCAACCATGGGTTACTTATTAAAGTAAATTGTAGATTTTAAATTATCAAAAAGGAACTTGATATAAATTAATTAATGAGAAAAGGGTAGTTCATTTATTAATTATGAGTTAATTAATTGTAGCTTTATTAATTCGTAATTAAGAATAAGTTAACTAAGTAATTAGAGATTTATTAATAATTACCTAATGTAATTAATTAAGAATTTATTTGTTAAAAAAAATTAATTACTTAGCGTACTTAATTGAAGAATTGATTAATTAAGAGAATTAATTAAGGATTAGTTAATTAATTAGAGGATAATTAATCAATGTAAGTAATTATAGAGTAATTAATTCGAGTAATTAATTATGGATCAATGTAATCAATGTGTTTAGGTAAGGTAAATTAATTCGTGTAACTAATTAATTTAAAGTGGTTAATGCTAGTTAATTAATTAAGTTTAATTAAATTAAAGGCAATTATTTGATGTTGGGTTAAGCATAATTACTTAAGGTAATTAATGAGGTATAATTACATAGTCTAAGTAATTAGTGAATAATTATTGGATGTAATTAATTAAAGGAAATTACTTGATGGTAAATAATTGAAGGATAATCACTTGGTGGGAAAAATATATGTGATAATTACTTGATGTAATTAAAGGATTAATTAATAATAAATCAGGGAGTTGGTTTAATTGATTGAGTAATTAAGGGAAATTAATTTCTGATTTTGACTAATTAAGGATGATAAATGAATGTAACTAAGATAAAGGTTAATTGAAACTAAGAATAATAAAACTAATCAGAGTAATTAGAGGATCATTAATTAACATAATTAATGGAAGTGATCAATCTTGCTCATGAATGATTGAATGAGGATAAGTGCTTTGGATTGGTTGATATCTCTGATATGAATATTGTAGTATCTGGACATGAATTGTTTTTGTCCAGAGTTTATGTATATGTGTAATTCTGATGTATTAAAATGTAAATTAACTGATATAGTTTTCTTTGTATAACTGCTAAATTATTTGATATTATATTTAATCCGCTGCGAATGTGAGGTTTCTGTGACTTGTTTTCTGTTTCATCTTCTTTCTCTTTCCTTCTTTTCTTTACTATCTGGAAATTTCGAGATCGAAATTTCCGGGTCGTTACAATTAACACTAGAAGGGGGTGAATAGTGTTAATAAGGAATTACTAAATCTTTTTGAATTTCTGTTAATTTAGACACAAAAGTATGCAATATACGGAATCAAGAATAATCACAGAAACAAACACAAATGCAGAAATAAAATAATAAGCAGTAAAGGAAATAACACACCGGATTTTATATTGGTTCGGAGATACCCTACATCCAGTCCCACAACACAAGTACGAATTTCCTTTCAACAGCAATCGCACAATTACACCCTCGGTTTCAAGACTACGAGGTACACCCTCCAGAATTTCGATCCTCTGGGTAGAGATACTTGATTTCTAGGCCACAAGTTTACCCAGTTGATTTACCAAGGCAACAATCACACCTTTTCCCTTTTGATTGATTTCCAAGGCTACAATCACACCTTTTCTCGCTTAATAAATTACAAAGTAGTCTATAACTCTGAATAGCACTGCGAATCTTGTAGAGATAGTGATAGAGAATCAAACTAGAAGTAATCGAGTATGATTCGATGTTGATTTCAGCAGAGTAATGATAAGAATATGTATTAAGAAAAGAGGAAGAAGAAGAGGAGTGAAAACCAGAAAAAAGTGATTGAAAATTCGATGAAACCGACCCTTATTTATATAAGAACAACAGCCATGACCATTCATGAAGAGTTATGGTGAATAGACACTTCTTTTGAAATTTGAATTTTTGAATCAAACTGTCACCCTGTCGACATGGTCACCCAAGGCATGTCGACATCCCAAATCTGTATTTGATGTTTTGATTTTCTTTTGAAAATAACCTATATATTGTATTAAAGCTATTTTAAACTTTATAAATATACTTGAATATAGTTAAAATTCATAAGTAAATATAGAGAATAATATATATAGATTTTAACTATAATTTTATATTTAAATCTAAGTATAAATATTTAAAAGTTAAATATATTTATTAAAAAAGATAGTTTAAAATCAGGATTAATTTGACTTTGAAAATAAAGATGTTTTTGAGGCTAAATTTATTTAAAATCAGGATCGAGGGTTTTGAATCTTTTTAAAAGGAAAGTTTTGAAATCATTTCGAAAACAAGATAATTTTGTAAAATCATTTTGAATTAAAATTATTGGATACAAAACAATGTCCCACTAGATTTTCGTAGGTTCCATCCTACTTAGGGTTCCATCCCTTAACGAGCTCGAAGTGGATTCCATTCCACGAATAAATTGGATTTTAAGATGCCAGTGCTTTTCTACGGGTTTTAACTAAAATTCCTAATAAAAAATACTTATGCTTGAAATCTTGAACTCATGATAATCTTGATACTCATGAGTCTTCTATCTTGATATCTTGAATCTCTATACTGTACAGTCTTCATTCTTAATACCTGCATGGTTAAATCTTGCATATACATATATATATGTAAACTTATAATGTTAGTATTTATATTTTATAATCTATTCTAAGGTTGTTGTCATCAAAACCATCATCTCACGGACTAACAATCTCCCCCCTTTTTGATGATGACAACCTTTGTTTGTAAAATATTACTTCTATTCTAATAACTCCGCTTAAAACTAACAACTCCCATTTAATCTATGCCTAACTATCCTATTTTATATTTCTCCCCCTTTGTCATCAACAAAAACTTACTCCCCCTCATTCTTGGACTTCAGTACCTGCATTGATAAACTATACAACAGAATATAATATATAGATTAAGAAATGATACTTATGAGCATGATAACTTAATTAAAGACTATATACATTTTAATGTATATATACATATGTTTTACACACCAAACTTCAAATCAATAAGAAATCAATACACACAAAGTATCAATTTAAACCAAATCAATTCAAACAAATCAAACAAAGCAAGCAAATAAAAAAAATCAAACGTTACGTGGAACTTCCACCCAACCTTCTTCTCCAAAGATTGGGTATGCCTTAATAGCATCCCAATTACCATTGTCATTGGTGACAGAGACAGGAGGATGTGCTTCATTATCATCCTTGTGCAGAGAGAAGATCATCCATCGTATCGCATCGAAGTGCCTTTCTTGTTCCTTTATCATCTGCATTTGACTTAATTCTAAATGACGCTGGTTTCGTAGAATAAAAGAGAGAATATTCTTGAACGAATTGAGGGTTTCTTCAAGATTTTCGGATAAATTGTGAATAGGATTGGCCATAATTAAATTAGAGATAGAAATGGAGGATATAGATAATGAGAAATAAATTTCAGTGAAGAATTCTGGAAGAAACAGGTTTATGTAGGTGTAGAAATTCGTTTGAAATAAATAGACGTTTGGTAGTTATTCAAATTTCAAATTCAAAATCAATAGTCATTTCTGACCAGTACATGTCGACATGGTTAAGTAAGGGATGTCGACATGGGTTAGTGCAAACTTATGACAACTTTGATTTTGAGAATAATTGTGTGTGTATATATATATTTACATATTATACTAACATTTATTCTAGAGATATGATAAGGTAGATAACAGAAAGGAAATTTCATTTCATTGCACATTACAATAATACAAAGATTAAGCATAATGAACTATATGAACATTCGAAATAAAGCAAACTAAGACAAATACAACAAGATACTAAACGATAAAACTAGTTAGAAGATGAAGATGATGAAGATAATCCAAGTTTCTTGCTGACTTTTGAAAAGAACTTATTCATCTTCGAAGAAATGTTATCCAACTTCTTACTAACGGATCGTTTTAGAATCCGTTGATTTTCCATAATTATCTTTTGATTGTTGAGGAGAGTTTTATTGGATGGATTGGAAGGATATTTGATGCTTTCCAAAGAATTTTCACCTTCTTTTCTTCAATTTCCATTTCATCCCCTTCTTCTCTTTCTTCCTCTTCCTCTTCTTCCATATCCTCATGAGCTAAACGCTCTTCCTTTTCGGTAAGGGTCTCATAAGGTTGAAATACAAATGGAATTTTCATAAGTGAAATGTTGGAATGATTGAAAACTTTTCTAGAGACAAATTCTTCACCTTTGAAATCCACTCCAAATCAGTTAAAAATCCGAGTGACATAAATTCCATGATATAAAGTATTCTCACCATTCAAGATTTTAGGACGAAGTTCATCCAAAATAACTTGCGCCCAATTTATGTCATAATTTCTGAAAATAGCAAAAAGAGCTTTACAAACTTTTGAAGTAGGATTGTTAAAATTTCCCGATGTTAGGGTCAAAGTATGTTGCAAAAGAAGGTTAACAATTCTTGCTTTTGGTCGAAAATTTCTATTTTTAAAATCAAAATCATCATCTCTTTCGAAAATGTGATGAAATGTCTCACGATCATGTTCATCAATTTTAAAGTTAGAAATATCCGTTCCCGAACTCTTGTAATTGAGAATGGTACCCAAAAGATCAAAATTCAAAACTATTTGAGTGCCTTTGACACTACTCCAAATCTCATTCTCATTAACATAAAATCCACGATTTAAATTCGCATAGAAAATTTTGGCAAGATTAGGATAGCAAACAAAATCATTTTGAGAAGAGTCAATAAGACTTAAAACACCATTGTTTGCAAAAAGAGAATCAATTTCATAAGAAGAAAAATCTTGAAAAATAGCAAATTTTTCGGGATGGACTTTGGTATAGTTAGCATAATTGATGTATGCTTTAATTGCCTCCGGGTCATTGAATAATTGCTCTTTGATTTTTCTGGAAACTCTCATGGTTGAGGGTTGCTTGAAGAAACCATTAGAGTAGAGAGTAGAGAGCTTGAAGTTATGAAGAGAGAGTTTGTATTTGAAAATGAGAGTGAAAAGATATGATAAAAGATAGTGAATAAATAGATTCTCAAAGGACATATTCTCTAGTCAAAAATTAGCTTTTCAGAAAATTGAATGAAATGAAAAGTTGGAGGGAAATTCAAACATTTGAATTCAAATTTTGAAATTCAAATTCAGGTAGTCATGTCGACATCAAGGTAGGGGCCATGTCGACATGTCCCTTAGAATTTTCATGATTTGATTTTTCCTAAGATATCTAATATACACATATATAAATATTATTATTAATGACTATATTTCTGAAATATTATTGTACTTTTAATATATTTCAGAAAGTATTAAAAATAATAATAAAATAATAATAAGCAATAGAAAATAAATTTTAAAATTCAAACAACATACCAATTCAACATTAATCAATCAAACAATCAAACAACTAATTCTAAGCAAGCAATTTTAACCAATTATATTGTAAACGTGTACCTTTTTCTGAGTCAGTTTCTCTGAATTCGTCGGAGTTGTGAACAGTTGTAAAACACAAAGTTGAATTATCTGTTTTTTGATCATCATCACTCGAGGACAAGTCTGAGTCATCTAGAGTAGCAATAAATGCACGCTTCCGTTTCTTTGCTGGTTCATCGTTCATAGGAGGATTCTGTCTATCTGGATACGGACAATCTCTTTTGAGGTGGGCTGGTTTATCACAGCTGTAACACTTATCATTATTTGGCATTATATTATGATTTCCAGAATTCTTATAGTTGTTTCTCTTGAGATTATTCATCTTTTTGTATTTCAGGAATTTCCTAAAAATTTTGGTCATAAAGGCTATCTCTTCATCATTATCGCTGTTTGAGTCTGATCCATCAGTCAATGCATTGAATGCCATTGATTTCTTTTCAGATGCTTTACTTTCTCTTCTACCGATCATTTGAACTTCATTCGACATTAGGTTTCCAATTAATTCTTCTATCTTCAAAATACTGATGTCATTTGCCTCTTCGATCGCAAGTGTCTTTTGATCCCATTCTGGAGTTAGAGAGTTTAAAATCTTTCTGACTTGATCTTCTTTAGAAAATTCCTTTCCCAAAGATATTAGAGAATGCACAATATCCTAAAATCTACTATACATATATGAAATAGACTCATTAGCATTCATTTTAAATAATTGAAACTGATTTGTGAGTATGGAAATTTTGGTCTGTTTAACTTTGCTTGTTCCTTCATGAGTGACTTGCAAAGTTTTCCAGATTTCATATGTAGACTTACAAACTGCACTCTATTGAATTAATTTCTATCTAGTGAACAAAACAGAATATTCATTGCCTTAGAATTATTTTGTACAACAGTCTTTTGCTCAGCAGTCCACTGTGCAAAATTAGTTGTGGGTTCAGAATATTCAGTTTGTATGATATTCCAAGTGCCTAATCCTATAGATTGTAAATATATTTTCAGCCTACATGCCCAATAAGCATAGTTGCTGCCATTAAAAAGTGGTGGTCTGACAGTAGACTGACCCCCTACAAATGAACTAGTGACAGAGATACTAGTGTTAGTAACAGTAACAGTGTTGGTACCCATTTTGAAAAAGTTTCAAAAATCAGATTATGAAACTTTGAAAACCTTGCTCTGATATCAATTGTGAGAAAATGCAGATTAAGGATCTTAAGGCTAAGATAACACTAGAGGAGGGGTGAATAGTGTTAATAAAGAATTACTAAATCTTTTTGAATTTATGTTAATTTTGACACAAAAGTATGCAATATACGGAAACAGGAATAATCACAGAAACAAACACAGATGCAGAAATAAAATAATAAGCAGTAAAGGAAAGAACACACCAGATGTTTTACTGGTTTGGAGTTACCCTACATCCAGTCCCGCAACATAAGTACGGATTCCCTTTCAACAGCAATCATACAATTAAACCCTTGGTTTCAAGGCTACAAGGTACAACCTCCAGAATTTCGATCCTCTGGGTAGAGATACTTGATTTTCGGGTCACAAGTTTACCCAATTGATTTACCAAGGCTACAATCACACCTTTTCCCTTTTGATTGATTTTCAAGGCTACAATCACACCTTTTCTCGCTTAATAGATTACAAAGAAGTCTATAACTCTGAATAGCACTGAGAATCCTGTAGAGATAGTGATAGAGAATCAAACTAGAAGTAATCGAGTATGATTCGATGCTGGTTTCGACAGAGTAATGATAAGAATATGTATTAAGAAAAGAGGAAGAAGAAGAGGAGTGAAAACCAGAAAAAAGTGAGTGAAAATTCGTTGAAACCGACCCCTATTTATAGAAGAATAACAGCCATGACCATTCATGAAGAGTTATGGCGAATAGACACTTCTTTTTGAAATTTGAATTTTTGAATCAAACTGTCACCATGTCGACATGGTCACCCAAGGCATGTCGACATCCCAAAGCTATTTTTGATATTTTGATTTTTTTTTTTTGAAAATAACCTTTATATTATATTAAAACTATTTTAAACTTTATAAATATACTTGAATATAGTTAAAATTAATAAGTAAATATAGAGAATAATATATGTAGATTTTAACTATAATTTTATATTTAAGTCTAAGTATAAATATTTAAAAATTAAATATATTTATTAAAAAAGATAGTTTAAAATAAGGGGTAATTTGACTTTGAAAATAAAGATGTTTTTTAGGCTAAAATTATTTAAAATCAAGATCAAGGGTTTTGAATCTTTTTAAAAGGAAAGTTTTAAAATCATTTTGAAAACAAGATAATTTTGTAAAATCTTTTTGAATTAAAATTAGTGGATACAAAACAATGTCCCACTAGATTTCCGTAGGTTCCATCCTTCTTAGGGTTCCATCCCTTTAACGAGCTCGAAGTGGATTCCATTCCACGAATAAATTGGAATGTAAGATGTCAGTGCTTTTCTACGAGTTTTAACAAAAATTCCTAATAAAAAATACTTATGCTTGAAATCTTGAACTCTTGATAATCTTGATACTCATGAGTCTTCTATCTTGATATCTTGAATCTCTACACTATACAGTCTTCATTCTTAGTACTTGCATGGTTAAATCCTGCATATATATATATATATATCTAAACTTATAATGTTAGTATTTATATTTTATAATCTATTCTAAGGTTGTTGTCATCAAAACCATCATCTCACGGACTAACAACCTTTGGAGTTGGAGCTTTGTTTGGAGATCCATCTACATTCGTTTGGAGATCCATTTAAATCTTTCAACTTGCACTTATTCAGTTGATTTCAGTGATGTATTATGATCTTGTATTTGATTATTGTATTTGAGACTTCCATTGTATCTTATTTAACTCTGTTATATATATAGTAGCTTCATGAACTATATTCTTTTGTTTCCGCTGCATATTGTACATTACTTTGTGTCTGTGATTCTCTGATTTATTTATTTACTGTATATGCTGAGTTTTTCCAAATATAAATTAACAATTTAGTATTTTGGGCAATTCAAAACCAACACGTGTGGATGCGAATGGTTAAAAATATCAAGATGTTGCAAACACCCTCCTTGAGATGTACGAGCTCAAGGGTTGTATTTTTGTGGAAGGCAATTAGTAGTCAATGGAAATGGTAATGTGGCATTCAAAGATGACGTGATTTGTGATATGCGATATGTGAAAGGTAATCGACACTTCTTGGCCTCACTCCTCGAAAAATGACTGAAATAGATATAGAAGCAGAAAGGCTAAAATTGGTCGCTCCCATTAGGAGATGTCATCACTCTTCTAGATATATCTTTACGTGCTATGACATAGTACTCTTCTAGATATATCTTTACGTGCTATGACATCGTATATCTAATTATTTTTGTGTATATTTGTGGCCACGGATTTTAGGTCGGTAATGAACGGAGTTTATGACATATTCGGTACTATCCAGGAAGGGGTAGGCTGGTCTTGTGTTGGTTTAGGCGGTCAATATCTGCCCTTTAAGTACATCCCTGTAGAGGTGTACCGTGTTGATTCGGAATGGTAGTCCCTTTACCTATTCATTTGTATAGAAATCCAAAATCCAATATGTGTCTGCATTTTCTATTGTAGAAAGCCTTGTATTACAAGGCGTATGCTGGAATTTAATAATGTAATAATTTCAGCTACTTTAATATTATTTGTGTGCAATATACACTATTATAATATAACGAGAATTCGATATGAGATGCTTTGGTTATCGTAAGGTAAAAACCTTATCGGCATTTATTTGCGAATCGGTCTTACGAGATACCTTTTGTTTTGATAAAAGAAAAGTTTTGTTAACATTAAAATTTATTTATGGTGTGTTTTCTCATGCTAGTTTACAGAATGATCCAAGCATTCTTTCCTTTCAATGCTCGGGTCAGACGAGTCTATTTACAGTTTCAGATTTGGTGCTTTTGGAGTTTTAGCGGGCGAGCTGGAGATCTTTATGCCGTATACACGTATTTGTTTATTTTTCTGCTGCATTACTTTGCATTATTGTCATTGTAAATTATGAGCTTTGAGAGGACAGGTCATTATAACTGCCAAGCTGATGATTAGTTATTGTGTACTCTAATATTGACTTATGTATATTACAGTTTTTCTTTGTAAAGATTATTGATCTATATTACATGTTATTCCGCTGTGACATGAGATTCTGTATTGTTTTTTGGTTATTCTTTTCTCTTTTTCTTCTCTTCTCTTCTTCTTTCTTCTCTCTTTCTTCTCACCCTCTCTTTTCTTTCTCATGACTATCAATAATCGGTGCACTTTGGTTCAGACATGTGTGGTTTATTGTCGGATTCAGAGGGTGCCTAATTTGGGTCCTCACAGTGTGATATCAGAGCTTCAATTTAGTATATTCCTAGGCTTTGATGTGCACTTAGTATAGATAGGGTCAGTTGTGTCCTAGATTGAGTTTGAGTGTATTATATATGTGTGTATTTGTTAATGGATATAAAAATGGTTTGTATTATGTTAATTGAGCTGTTGAGTGGCTTATGGGTTCTGATCGTTGCGTCTGACCAATGTTATCGATAGGGATCTATAAACACTTGAACATAGAGATTGGATACGATATTGTTTCAAAAATTAGGTAAATGAAATAATTTTACCTTTCTAATCTTAGACATTACCCAATATTGTTTCAGGCCAAGCTGGTAACCAAGTAGGACAGGGTACTTGATTACCCAATTCTAATCCTAGACATTTTCTTTCTAGACATCGTACATATTGAGATCTATAATGTGAACGGCTATGATCGTTTCTAGTGTGATAGACCGTCGACAAATTGGCTGCAAAGGCCGCACGTTCGGCATGATTTTTGAGGGCAAATACACAACCGAGTTCAACAAATTTCAGGCCGATGGTAGGTTGCGTGGAGGGCGACGAAATGGTAGTGGTTGATCAACCTAAAGCTAGTCGTGGTGGTGGCGAAAATTTCGAGATAGATGCGGCCATGGGTTTTAAAATCACGTACGTGATTTTCGTTTGGGGATGAAGCTTGAGATGCGGCCGTTATTGCCTTGCTAGAAATGAACAGCTGTGATGACTTCAAGGGTTTGAAATTAAAAGTTGAATTTGTAAATTAATATATATTAATTCGTTAAACTTTAAAACGTAATATCTTTTTCATACGAGGTCGAAAAATTACGAAACAAGTTGCGTTGGCTTTGCTTTGTCGAGCACTATGCGATGGAACTGGATTGGAGTCGTTTGGAGCTATTGAAAATTTCGGGTAAAATTAAACGCACGTTTAATTTTATTCGAAATAAAACGCGAAAACTGAAATGAAAGCAAGGTGAGAACTTCTCACTCAATCGAATTAGTTTCGATTTAAATTTTAAATAGTTAGATTTAAAATTATTGATTGTATGCCTAAATGATAAATTATTATCTGTTATTGATTGAAATAGACATTTTACGCTGTTATTAAGCGGAGGTTATTTATTAAAAACATATACCGCGAATATTTCACCGCAAAGTGAAATTGGTATTATATATTTACTTGGAGTTGATTTCCCGCATTATATAACGGATGAGACTCTATTGCGCCGTATAATAGCGGATAATATTTTATAAATCCCATATACCGCGATATTCCGTACTGGAACGGAATTGGTATTGTGCTAATGTCTGTGGATGCAGGGAAACAGGTTGGGGGGATCCAACTGGATTGCTCACCAATATTTATTTGATTGCAGATATTATGATATTTGTTGATTATCATATACTGATATATGATGTCTTTGTTGTCGTGATTGACTATTTGGTGCTATTGCATCATCGGATCCATTTTTGAAGTTTTAAAATAATGATTTTGATTTAAAAAGAATTTTAAAGTGACTTTTGAAAGTATACGTTTTATTAAATTTTGAATTGTTAAAATAAATAAACATTATAATTTTATTGTTATAAAAGTTATATTTTTGGAAAATAGTACTTAAGTATGATTTTGGAGTTATATAAGTTTTAAATAACGTTTTGTAAATTATTAAAAGGATTGGTTTATTTAAATTGAGATTTTTGAATTATTATAAACGGTTTAAATAAAAGATTTCTAAGATTAATATTCCTAAATTAAGAATATAGGAATTGTGAAACGAATTTTATTAAGTGTTAAAATGAAGTATAAATGGATTTCACAAGTGAATAAAATTTATAGATTTATAAATTATGAAGTTATGAAATGAATAGATTTTGTAAAATAAAAGATTTATAAATAATTAACTTATAAATCGGATTTTGGGTATAAAGTTGAGTTATAAATTGAATTGATTTATAAAAGGGATTTTATAATTGAAGTTTTTATAAATAGAAATGGAATTTATAAACATTGTTTATAAATCCGAAATCAATTGAATTTGATAAATTTAATATAGAAGGTTATTAAAGGAGATATATTCACGATTTCAGATAGCGAATTATCCTTGAAATAAAATGTGTAGAAAATATTGAATTTGGTTAGTGAAGTATATTCACGATTTTGGACAGTGAATATATTATTAAATAAAATGGATATGTTTTGGGAAAATGAATACTATCAAATGAATTTAATTGTTTTCACGATGTACTTAATTGTGTTAAACATCGAAACCATAGATTTCAACATTCATTGTTGAAATAGATTTTTTCGAGAAATAAGGAAAAGATGGACTATAACACTGTTGTTATAGTAAATGATTTCCGAAAGGAAAAGTTTTGTATAGTATTGGGATTTTTATATCTATCTAAATTTCGAATCCCTATACTAGTGATTTTGGGTCGTCGTAACGATGTTTTACACAACATTCGTTTTGACTCAAATAAATGTGTTTAAGTGAATGTTTTCCTTAAAGAATGAAATATATACTTAATTTCGATCTAAGTATATTGAATATTTTCTAAATGTTGAAAATAAATGGATTTGTGAATTACTTATTATTAAGTAAGTGTGAAAATGTTTTCCAATATGAAGTGAATATTTTGAGATTTTATCTTTTAAAGATAAATTGAAAATGAATATTAGAAATCGATTTGGAAATCATATATTCATAAATATTTTGAAATTGTAAATTCACCATGGAATTTATAAAAGAAAGGGAAATTTGTTTAAAAATAAACGTTGATTTATTTTTCAAGTGTGGGAATAAATTTACGGATTTTGGAACGTAAATATAAAGTAAATCGGTAAGGATTTATTTAATTGGTTTAAATGAACCATTTTGAAATGAAAGGATTTCCGCATAAGGAAAATGATTGAAATTTGTTTTCAAAAGTGGTAAAGGTGAAAAATGATTTGAAATTTGTTTTCAAATGTTGAAGTGTGGAAAATGTATCTTGTAAAGATATTTTGGAAAGTAAATAATTTGGAAAATTATTTGAAACTTGGTGATGTTGTGCACGCCTATTGATAGTTAAATAACCGACTATCTATATTTATCTTTAAATAGGTATTTGTTGTGATTTGCTTGGATTTGAATGCCACACTTATTTTTAAAATAAGCGCTCACTATTCGGGTTAGCCGGGAAAGGACCTTGGGGTCGTATAACCCATTCCGAATTTGTGATACGTCGTTATGGATTGCATTTGATGACCGGTGTTGAAGACCGGATATTTTTGAAAATGGAAGGATTACCTTCGGATGACTCTGCATTGGCTGATCTCCGATATAGAGGTTTTATCACCCTTAGTGACGGGAAGTCCGGACGTGATTAGTGAATATCCGGATTGCAAGGGCTTCTTTGGAAGTGCTTTCTGTTCCGTTCGAGCCCGGAACAGACTTGTATGGATTGTATGTCTAACATTACAAATTGAGATATAAAGCTGATTTCTTTCAAATATATTTCTGTTTGTGGCGGAGAATTTATTCTCTTAGCTTAACACCCTTCTCTAAGACGTACGAGCTCAGAGGTTATATAGTTGAAGGTTATTAGTGATATACTCCCAATTTGGTAGTGTGATATGCTAAGTGCTGTTGAGCATTTGTTGAACAAAGCACAGCTTTTGTATAAAGCTTGGCTTTGTGGACGAGACTTCGTCGGACCTCACACCTCGGAAATGACCAAAACAGGAAGGATGCAGTAAGGTTATTAGGGGGTAGCGCCCCTTTAGTGTATGTCATTCCTTCTGGATAGAGGTGGTATCATGGTATGGAGACCAGATACTTAACCTATGTTGTTGCTGCAAATTTATTACTTTGTGGTTGTTGGAATCGAGGATCCTCGGATACAGATCGGTTACGATCGGGGAATGACATATTCGTGTCAGTAATTACCCAGTTTGAAGGGTAACCCGGCCTTGTGTTGGTAGAGATCCGGTTAGGTTCTCGGGTCATCTTTCCAAAGGCATACCCATGTGGCAATGGGAAGTTGCTTGGCCTGACCATTTGTTGGAAATCCAAAGAAACAATACGATCTTGTACGGTTTTAGTGGTAGAACATATCATTCACTTATGGTGGCGCCACACTGTTTGGATGGTAGCTATAGTAGGCATAAGTGCGAAATGCCTATGCTGGCTAAGATTCATATCTTTACTTTCGAAATGTTTTCCTATACTATGCACTAGTAATAATATCAAATGTGTCTTTTTAATGCGTATCAAGCATCTTTGACTATCATAAGGAGAAATCTCCTCCGATTCTGCGTTTGCATTGTGTGTGTGTGTGCGGGAGGCCTTATGGTAGCTCATTTTTCAAAAAGCATTGCGAATCTATTTTAAAAATATTCCTGTTGTTTGTTTTAAAGATAAACTGTTTTAAGTTCTCACACCAGTCCCATGACTGACCTGGAGTTTGTTGTTTTCCTTCCTAAACTCTGGGTGCCCACCAATTTCCATACGGGCAGTCTAGACTTAGGTTATCAGGATATTCTGGAATTCAGGAGTTGCTGGAGGCAAGCTGATTGCATGGCGTATTCACTAGTATATAGTATTTCTTTTCCGCTATTTGTTGTTGCTTGTTGTTGTACACTCTGATGATGTGATGTAATGTAATATGATGAAATGTAATAACTGATATAGTTCTTTGTTAAAGATTGTTCATTTATTTATTATATATGTTGTTCTGCTGCGATTGTGAGATTCTGATATTGTTCTTTTGTTTCTTTCTGTTCTGTTCCATCTTTTTCTCTTTTCTTCTATCTTTTTCTTCTTCTTTAACCATAACGGTACGGTTTTTCGGCATTCGATTGCTCGGCAGTTGATACGGTGGACGTATTGATGTCGGTTTTCGAGCGTCGAAAAGTCGCATTCGTTACATTTTGGTATCAGAGCATATGGTTAAGCGACAACCATGGCTCTGTTGGGAATTACTCATTAGAGATGGAGTCAGTAGTACTTTAGAATGAGTGTGAGTGTAATAATAGCTATGAGCGTGTATTTGTTAGTGAATATAAAAATGTTTTATATTGTGTTTGCTTATCCGTTGAGCTGTTTGTGAATTCTGGTCGGTAGATGGGATGCCATATTATCGATGGGGGTTTCTAAACTCTTAAACGAGATAAACCGACATAGTATCTTTTTAAATTGGGTAAATGAAATAATTTTACATTGATTATATTTTATATATAAAGGAATAATTTCTCCAAATTATTAAAGTGTATATAAAATTGATTGTTTGGTTGTTGAAAATGTAAGATATATGCAAGTTAATAAAAGTTGTTTGAATAAGTTAAATGAAACATATTGTAAAAGAATAATTGTATAAGCGAAGAATTATAAGTATGGAACTATAATTAAAATGATTTACAATTGTGAAATAATCTTATATATAAGAAGTTAAATTATATAAGTAAAAGATTTATAAATGTGATTTATAATCTGAAAATAAAATTCCAGAGAAGTGTTTTGAAAGGATTTGATGTTTTGGAAAATTGTTTTGAAGAAATTAAAGCTCTAAACTCTTTTCGGTCGCTGAAAAATAATTTCGATGATGATTGCAACATCATCGGTGTTCATTTCGGGTTTCCAAAAGAGGAATTGCTACCAAATTGTTTTAAATAAAGTTGTTTGGAAAATTTGGGTTTGGGTTTTGAGATTCAAAGGATAATTGAATTTGGTTCAAAAATGGTTTTGAAAGGTTGAAAAGACTCTGGAATCCTATTTAAAATATAATGGGAATGATGAATGAGTTGATAACTTATACAATTTGAGTTTTAATAGAATAAATTTGACTTAAAGGATAGAGTTAAATTAAAGGAAGTATAAGTAAATCAATAAAATCCAAGTGGTAGTTGTTGAATATAAGTTGTATAACTTATAAAATAAGCAAATGTAAGTGAAACTAATTATTAAAATGGTTAAACAATTTGTTAAGCAAAATAAATCTGAATTTGAATAAGTGATGAAAATTTGACTTTGGTAAAAGTTAGATAGAAATGAAATCTGAATTGGATTTATAAGTGGAAATTTAAGTTAAGCTAAGCAAATGATGTTTGAAATGGAATATAACTTAAGTGAAGTTGAATAAAGTTGATTTTGGTATCGAAGTAAATTAATGAAATGAAGTCATTAAGAATATGGACTTGAGTTATTTAAAAGAAATTTAACCTTATTTGTTAAATAAACTAGCAATTGAACTAATAAATGGATTGAATGTTAATCAATTGAATGTAAAATAAATTGATATGAAATAAAGAATGTAAGTGTTAATTCATTAAAAGCTAATGTTATTGGAAGTTGAATAATTGAATGATAATTAATTTAATATAAACCAATTGAAAGTAAAAATGTTGGACCAAATTGAATGTAAATTGAATAATTTGGTTATGTTGAATATACATTGGTTGTTATTTGATTGTTAATTAATTGTGTATATTTCATTAAGTATTAATGAAGTTGAACTGATAAAATTGAAAACTATGCAACTGAATTCAAATTGGAAGAAAATGGACTTGAATAGAATTGAATTTGAATGTGGAAGTGAACCAACTTGTATGTAAATTAGTGAATGCAAACTAATTGAAATTGAATATGAATGAATGTTAGTAAATCCAATGTTAACAAATCAAAAGTGATTACATTGAAAATATATTCAATGAATATTAACGAGAAGTAAATTTATATTGATTTGGTTATGGATTTGTTGGATGTTAGTTGGATGATAGTTGTTTAATGGTTGCATTTGTTGCTTTTGTTGCAATTGATATGTGGCACATGTAGTTGTTATGTTGCTATATGTTGTATATTGATATTATTTTCATATATACATGTTTATCATGGTTTGTTGAGTGTTTAGTAGGTGCGGATTGCGCTTGCTTCGCATTTGGAGCTCGCTTTCGCGCTATATTAGCCGTATATGCTCGCTAATAAAATATAAGGTACATATCCCGGATTAAATATCATACTTTTACACTTTTTTCCCTGCGGGATGCCTCATCACTTGATGAGATGTATATTTGTGATATATATACTGTCTTTTTTTTTCGGATCGAGCCGCGCAAAGGAGACTCTGGCGAATTTTTCTGAAAATTAAAGGCATTAGAATATTTCTGAGAAAATTGTGAAATTTTGAAAACTAAGTTTGGATTTGGAAACTTAGTAAAGTCTTTTTAAGAAGTTTAACTATGGATTTTGAGAAAGTTAAACACTTAAGAGATTTGAAAAATCCAATTTGAATGGTTTGTTTTGGAAAGTTAATGAATTCTGTTACTTTTTCTTACTGTGTAATTTCGAGGATGAAATTCTATTAAGGAGGAAGTTTGTAACGACCCAGAATTTCTGTCAATTAAAATTTGTATATTTAATTGATTTTAAATATTAATAAGTGAAATTAAACAGCCGAATAATATATTTTTCGAATATTTGGATATAATTGGATAATTAAATCGATAATTTAATATTTGAAATTCCAGAAATAATTGAAAATTGGGTTAAATATGATTGAAAATGATTTGTAAAATTTTATTATATCATATGGAGTTAGACTGATGTTATAGAACTTTTAAAATTGAATTTAAAGTTAATTTGTGAAAATTGAATATTTTAATATTTAATTGATGAGCTAAAATAGCCATTTTTCAAACAGTCTCGGATTTCGACGAAACCAATTTCATCGGATCCGTAATGTGATAATATTGTAAGATTTCAAATTTCGTGTCAATCGGATTTACGGTTTGTCCGGAGCAAGCCAAAACGCGTAGAAATTAGTTTAAATCGATTTAATTTAAATTTGATCGTTTATTGTCGTAACTCGTACAGAAGATCGAATTGGCTTCCAAAACATATTCCATTGTGTCCGGAATGTGAGGTAAACCCTAGAAACGCCTGGCGGCACGCTTCGTTTGGAGTTCGGAAAATTTTGGGGTGAATAGTGTTTACAAATTTTCTATAAAAGGCCCTCCATTTTCTCAAATTACAACACAACTCAAGAAAACCTAACCCTCGCCGCCAGTTACCATTAATGGCCGAAATTGAATCATCTTCTTCCTCTGATTTCCTCAAATCCACGGATCAATTCAAGAAATTTTCAACTAGAGAATGGTAGAGGGCATCGAGATCTATAATGTGAACGGCTATGATCGTTTCTAGTGTGATAGATCGTCGACAAATTGGCTGCAAAGGCCGTACGTTCGGCACGATTTTCGAGGGCAAATACATGACCGAGTTCAACAAATTTCAGGCCAAGGGTAGCTTGCGTGGAGGGCGACGAAATTGTAGTGGTTGATCAACCTAAAGCTAGTCGTGGTGGTGGCGAAAATTTCGAGATAGAGGCGGCCGTGGGTTTTAAAATCACGTACGTGATTTTCGTTTAGGGAAGAAGCTTGAGATGCGGCCGTTATTGCCTTGCTAGAAACGAACAGCTGTGATGACTTCAAGGGTTTGAAATTAAAAGTTGAATTTGTAAATTAATATATATTAATTCGTTAAACTTTAAAACGTAATATCTTTTTCATACGAGGCCGAAAAATTACGAAACAAGTTGCGTTGGCTTCATTTTGTCGAGCACTACGCGATGGAACTGTATTGGAGTCGTTTGGAGCTAGTGAAAATTTCAGGTAAAATTAAACGCACGTTTAATTTTATTCGAAATAAAACGCGAAAACTGAAATGAAAGCAAGGTGGGAACTTCTCACTCAATCGAATTAGTTTCAATTTAAATTTTAAATAGTTAGATTTAAAATTATTGATTGTATGCCTGAATGATAAATTATTATCTGTTATTGATTAAAATAGACATTTTACGCTGTTATTAAGCGGAGGTTATTTATTAAAAACATATACCGCGAATATTTCACCGCAAAGTGAAATTGGTATTATATATGTACTTGGAGTTGATTTCCCGCATTATATAGCGGATGAGACCCTATTGCACCGTATAATAGCGGATAATATTTTATAAATCCCATATACCGTGATATTCCGTACTGGAACGAAATTGGTATTGTGCTAATATCTGTGGATGCAGGGAAACAGGTTGGAGGGATCCAACTGGATTCCTCACCAGTATTTATTTGATTACAGATATTGTGATATTTGTTGATTATCATATACTGATATATGATGTCTTTGTTGTCGTGATTGACTATTTGGTGCTGTTGCATCATCGGATCCATTTTTGAAGTTTTAAAATAATGATTTTGATTTTAAAAAGAATTTTAAAGTGATTTTTGAAAGTATACGTTTTATTAAATTTTGAATTATTAAAATAAATAAACATTATAATTTTATTGTTATAAAAGTTATATTTTTGGAAAATAGTACTTAAGTATGATTTTGGAGTTATATAAGTTTTAAATAACGTTTTGTAAATTATTAAAAGGATTGGTTTATTTAAATTGATATTTTTGAATTATTATAAACGGTTTAAATAAAAGATTTCTAAGATTAATATTTATAAATTAAAAATATAGGAATTGTTAAACGAGTTTTATTAAATGTTAAAATAAAGTATAAATGGATTTCACAAGTGAATAAAATTTATAGATTTATAAATTATGAAGTTATGAAATGAATAGATTTTGTAAAATAAAAGATTTATAAATAATTAACTTATAAATCGGATTTTGGGTATAAAGTTGAGTTATAAATTAAATTGATTTATAAAAGGGATTTTATAATTGAAGTTTTTATAAATAGAAATGGAATTTATAAACATTGTTTATAAATCCGAAATCAATTGAATTTGATAAATTTAATATAGAAGGTTATTAAAGGAGATATATTCACGATTTCAGATAGCGAATTATCCTTGAAATAAAATGTGTAGAAAATATTGAATTTGGTTAGTGAAGTATATTCACGATTTTGGACAGTGAATATATTATTAAATAAAATGGATATGTTTTGGGAAAATGAATACTATCAAATGAATTTAATTGTTTTCACGATGTACTTAATTGTGTTAAACATCGAAACCATAGATTTCAACATTCATTGTTGAAATAGATTTTTTCGAGAAATAAGGAAAAGATGGACTATAACACTGTTGTTATAGTAAATGATTTCCGAAAGGAAAAGTTTTGTATAGTATTGGGATTTTTATATCTATCTAAATTTCGAATCCCTATACTAGTGATTTTGGGTCGTCGTAACGATGTTTTACGCAACATTCGTTTTGACTCAAATACATGTGTTTAAGTGAATATTTTCCTTAAAGAATGAAATATATACTTAATTTCGATCTAAGTATATTGAATATTTTCTAAATGTTGAAAACAAATGGATTTGTGAATTACTTATTATTAAATAAGTATGGAAATGTTTTCCAATATGAACTGAATATTTTGAGATTTTATCTTTTAAAGATAAATTGAAAATGAATATTAGAAATCGATTTGGAAATCGTATATTCATAGATATTTTGGAATTGTAAATTCACCATGGAATTTATAATAGAAAGGGAAATTTGTTTAAAAATAAATGTTGATTTATTTTTGAGGCGTGGGAATAAATTTACGGATTTTGGTACATAAATATAAAGTAAAACGGTAAGGATTTATTTAATTGCTTTAAATGAACCATTCTGAAATGAAAGTATTTCCACGTAAGGAAAATGATTGAAATTTGTTTTCAAAAGTGGTAAAGGTGAAAAATGATTTGAAATTTGTTTTCAAATGTTGAAGTGTGGAAAATATATATTGTAAAGATATTTTGGAAAGTAAATAATTTGGAAAATTATTTGGAACTTGGTGATGTTGTGCACGCCTATTGATAGTTAAATAACCGACTATCTATATTTATCTTTAAATAGGTATTTGTTGTGATTTGCTTGGATTTGAATGCCACACTTATTTTTAAAATAAGCGCTCACTATTCGGGTTAGCCGGGAAAGGACCTTGGGGTCGTATAACCCATTCCGAATTTGTGATACGTCGTTATGGATTGCATTTGATGACCGGTGTTGAAGACCGGATATTTTTGAAAATGGAAGGATTACCTTCGGATGACTCTGCATTGGCTGATCTCCGATATAGAGGTTTTATCACCCTTAGTGACGGGAAGTCCGGACGTGATTAGTGAATATCCGGATTGCAAGGGCTTCTTTGGAAGTGCTTTCTGTTCTGTTCAAGCCCGGAACTGACTTGTATGGATTGTATGTCTGACATTACAAATTGAGATATAAAGCTGATTTCTTTCAAATATATTTCTGTTGGTGGCAGAGAATTTATTCTCTTAGCTTAACACCCTTCTCTAAGACGTACGAGCTCTGGGGTTATATAATTGAAGGTTATTAGTGATATACTTCCAATTTGGTAGTGTGATATGCTAAGTGATGTTGAGCATTTGTTGAACAAAGCACAGCTTCTGTATAAAGCGTGGCTTTGTGGATGAGACTTCGTCGGACCTCACACCCCGGAAATGGTCAAAACAAGAAGGATGCAGCAAGGTTATTAGGGGTAGCGCCCCTTTAGTGTATGTCATTCCTTCTGGATAGAGGTGGTATCATTGTATGGAGCCCAGATACTTAACCTATGTTGTTGCTGCAAATTCATTACTTTGTGGTTGTTGGAATCGAGGATCCTCGGATATAGATCGGTTACGATCGGGGAATGACATATTCATGTCAGTAGTTACCCAGTTTGAAGGGTAACCCGGCCTTGTGTTGGCAGAGATCCGGTTAGGTTCTCGGGTCATCTTTCCAGAAGCGTACCCATATGGCAATGGAAAGTTCCTTGGCCTGACCATTTGTTGGAAATCCAAAGAAACAATACGATCTTGTATGGTTTTAGTTGTAGAACCTATCATTCACTTATGGTGGCACCCCACTGTTTGGATGGTAGCTATAGTAGGCATAAGTGCGAAATGCCTATGCTGGCTAAGATTTATATCTTTACTTGCGAAATGTTTTCCTACACTATGCACTAGTAATAATATCAAATGTTTCTTTTTAATGCGTATCAAGCATCTTTGACTATCATAAGGAGAAATCTCCTCCGATTCTGCGTTTTCATTGTGTGTGTGTGTGCGGGAGGCCTTATGATAGTCTCATTTTCCAAAAAGCATTATGAACCTATTTTAAAAATATTCCTGTTGTTTGTTTTAAAAATAAACTGTTTTAAGTTCTCACACCAGTCCCATGACTGACTTGGAGTTTATTATTTTCCTTCCTAAACTCTGGGTGCCCACCGATTTCCACACGGGCAGTCCAGAGTTAGGTTATCAGGATATTCTGGAATTCAGGAGTTGTTGGAGGCAAGCTGGATGGCATGGCGTATTCATTAGTATATAGTATTTCTTTTCCGCTGTTTGTTGTTGTTTTTTGTTGTACACTCCGATGATGTGATGTAATGTAATATGATGAAATGTAATAACTGATATAGTTCTTTGTTAAAGATTATTCATTTATCTATTATATATGTTGTTCCGCTGTGATTGTGAGATTCTGATATTGTTCTGTTGTTTCTTTCTGTTCTATTCTATCTTTTTCTCTTTTCTTCTATCGTTTTCTTCTTCTTTAACCATAACGATAAAGTTTTCCGGCATTCGATTGCTCGGCAGTTTATATGGTGGACGTATTGATGTCGGTTTTCGAGCGTCGAAAAGTCGCATTCGCTACAAGTTTGGCCAAAAGAGGTACGATCCGATTGGACCGAATGGGAATAAAATGGGTGGATTTTGTAAGTCTATCAACTATCGCCCATAAACTGTTATGGCCCGAACGAGAACGGAGAAGACTGTCAATAAATTCCATGGAGACTTGATCCCACTTCCAAATTGAAATGTCCAAAGGTTGCAATAAACCATCGGGCCTTTGATGTTCGGCCTTTATGAGTTGGCAATTTATGCAATGCTTAATGAAGTTAGCAATATCAGATTTCATTCCATCCCAATAATGAAGTCGCTTCATATCTGCATACATTTTATTACTACCGGGATGAATGGTAAATTTAGAACGATGAGAATCTTCTAAACCGTCTTTACGAAGATCACTAATATTTGGCACGATAAGTCTACCAAATTTTCGAATGCTGCCACAAGCATTAATATCAAGGTCTTACAAACCTTCAATATCAATTTTATCCCTATAATTTTGGCTAAGAAGAGCCAATTCGGGATCCTGCTTTTGAGCTTCAAGGATGCGGTCTAAAAGAGAAGGATGAGCCTTAAGGCTACATATAATAAGAGATGAACATGAATTGGATTCACGATCTCAAATCTCACAAGTGGACAAAGTCTCAAGATCATTCCATTCGGATATCATCATAGAAACAACCGCTTGTTGCTTACGGCTAAGTGCATCGGCAACACGATTCCCCTTTTTGGGAGTATAAGGAATATCAAGATCATGAGATGCAAGGAACTCGAGCCAATGTTGTTGACGCAAATTAAGTTCCTTTTAACAAAATAAATACTTCAAAGATTTATGATCAGTGTAGATAATAAATTTTTCTCCCAAAAGATAACGACGTCGAATTCTATGGGCAAAAACAATAGCCGTGAGCTCTAAATCATGAGTGGCATATCTAGTCTCGGCAGGCTTTAATTGCCTAGAAGCTTAAGCGATAACACGTTCCATTTGCATAAGAACAGCACCCAAACCAACACAATCCGAAGATGCTTTTCATGCACTTCCTCGGTTTTGGAATAAACAAGAATATCATCTATAAAGATGAGAACAAATCGATTGAGAAAGTCTTTGAAAACTCGATTCATAGTGTCAACAAAGTAAGCTGGAGCATTTGTTAAACCAAATGGCATAAAAAGCCATTCATAAGATCCATAACAAGTATGAAACGATGTCAAAGGAATGCTATCCTTTACAATACGAAGCCGACAAAAACCGGTTGCTAAGTCTAACTGTGAAAAGACTCTAGCACCATTAAGTTGATCAAATAGTTCATCAATCCGAGATAAGTGATATTTATTCTTGATGGTGAGATCATTAAGCTTGTGGTAGTCAATACAAAGCCTAAGTGTACCATCGAATTTCTTCACAAAAATAGCCAAAGCTCTCCAAGGAGAGGAACTAGAACGAATAAATTGTTTTGTTTCCAATTCAGATAATTGTTTACGCATCTCCTCCTTTTTCTTATTAGACATACGATAAGGAGGACGAGTGATATGTAGAGCTCCAGGGACTAGATTAATTCTAAACTCGATTGCTCTCTTAGGGAGTAATCCTAAGACGGGCACAAATATATCGAGAAATTCACGAACAACGTGAATAAGAGAAATGACATCTTCCTCATCATCATTATTGTCATCATGAGGGTTTAAAGAATATAAGGATGCTGCCAAATTCGAATCCGAATTTTTGAGAACAATAAAAATCTGCTTAACAGATTGAGGATGTCGAAGATGAATAGTCCTATTAGGACATAGCATGTGGGCTTCATAACGGTTAAGCCAATCCATTCTCGAAATCATTCCGAAGCCTAAGTAGCACATAACATGCAAATCGGCTCGGAAAGAATAACCGCATAAATAATGTCGACATCTTTACAAAGCAAACCGAGTGTTGCAGGTCCACCAACCGGATTTGCAATTCTCGGTGAAGTCATCAAAGCCATAACACTTAAAGAAAAAGTATCAACAAGTTCTTTTGATATAAAAGGATGGGATGCACCCATATCAAAAGAACTCGAACAAGATTATCACGAAACATAATAATGCCATCAAGGATAGAATGAGAAATACCTTGACCACGAGAAATGTTATTAGGGTCTTGCACAATATTTAGCTTTCCCTCATTCTTATTTTGAAGTTTGGGACATGAAGATAAAAGATGACCCAAACTTTTGCAATAACGACAAAAGAGAGGTTTCGGGCATCTATTAGCATAATGGTCCTTAGAACCACAATTGTAGCATTGCCCATGACTAAAGGTAGAAGTCTTTGCTACAGGAGTTGCTTGCTTCCCTTTCTTATTGGGATAAGGACTTTTGAACTTAATAGGCCTCTTCTTGTTGTTGTTGAAGTTTGGTTTGGCACCCACAACTTCAACATCACTTTCTTTATTGACCTCTTCGAGTCGAAGAGCGATATCAACAAGCTGATCGAAAGAGACTTCTAATTTCAGAAGTAATGGCTTTTTGAGATTCTTACTCAAGCCATAGAAAACCTCCAATTTTTCTTCAATGGGGGTATTAATGTACTCGACCTCATATTTGGAGGGATTCAAAAGATGCGACGTAATCCGTCACAGAAGATTCGCCTTGAACAAGGTCAATAATGCGCCGAGCTAAAGTTACTTTTCAACTTCCGACACTAATTTTAATTCGAATCGTTCTTGAAATTGCTCCCAAGTAAGATCCGCTTCATTGATCCTAGAAATCAGAAGCTCATACCAATCTAATGCTCTTTCTTGGAGCATACTAGAAGCCACTTGGACACGATGTAGATCAATAAGATTCATGTGAGAAAAGATGCGATCGCACGTTCTAAGCCAAGCTTGGACTTCTATGATGCTTTCGAAACCCTTGAATGGCTTTCCACCGAAATTAGTATAATCACTGCACAAGCGTGCAAATCCAAATTTTGGGTGAGTAGGCTCTAGAATGGGTCCGAAAGCTTGAGCATTCTTTACAAGATCTAAAAGCCGTTAAGCAGACATAAATACTCCATCTAGAGGAGTAGCACTGGATTGACCGGTGCTAGGACGGTTTGATCTAACCATTTCCCTTCTTTAAGAAAGAAAGAAACAAAGAAGAAAAAGGTTATTCTCAGAATGAATATCAAACAATCACGATTGATAAGATAAGGCATCATAAAAGAAATTAGGATAGAATGGGTCCTAAGAGTCGGATAAATCCTAAGGCACGATTCCTAAGAAGGACTTAGGACAATGATCCTCTTTAGACTATTCTACATTGTTCCAAAGTTTGGCTCTGATACCAAGCTGTGACGCCCCACCTCTATACTCACGCTAGCCAAGGACACTAGCGGGTAATGCCATCAACTAGAATAAGGTCATTATGGAGCGACCATCCACGTAATTGCTTTGTGCGAGTACCAATATGTCAGATAGTATGTCACACATTTCATTTCAAGAGGAAATCCGACATATCAAATACAAACTCAAAGCTACTATACAGTGGCTATATGGACCTCGGAAACAAATATAGAAATAAGCATAACACAAATCAGTCACAGATATCCATATCACAAAGGCGGAAATAGATATGAATATATCACATAAAGGTGTACATCAAAGTAGTGGTCATACAAGATCCACTACATCACAAAAGAATAGATACAAGTGCTAGACAAAAGAATAAGTATACATCAAGGAGTCTCTATCTCAAACGTGTAACAGCAAAAACTACCACATCCAAAGTAGTTTTAGACAAAAGTCAGATGATGATCCCAGATAAGGAGTCAAGCAGAAGCACCTGTAACAACTCGGTCTGAACCGAGTATTATTTAATAAGAAAATAATAAACGGATCAGTCTAGCTATAAATATTAGATAAAATGAGATAGGATACGAGATATGACAAAAACGTATGGTAACAATAATGTCGTACTGTGAGAAGTATACATTTAACAACCACAAAAATCATATAATATCTCAAGAATCTCAGAAATTGAAAAGAATGTCGTATTCTTTATTTTATTCACCAAACCATAAATATTGACAAATATATCAATGCCAATCGCAAAATTGGTGAAACACAAATTCTATAAATCATCAATTAGAAATCTAGAAATCACAAAAAGGGGAGGCCTATCACAAACGAAAGCATGAAAACTCACCAACACGTGCATCATAAACGGGTCGCTAACCCATGGTCGCTAACCATAGAGCTCGTAAAATGACGTAGTACAATAACGGTACGCCCGAAGAACCTGAAACTCCAATAATTCGGAACAACGACGTAGTACAATAACGGTACGTCCTATGAGCTAAACTCCATAAAAGAACATGGGTCGCTGGCCCGTAGAAATGAATCAAAACTCCAAAGAACGCATAGGTCGTTAACCTATAAAACAAATGATACGAAGCTCAATAAAAGGAGGTCGGAGGTATAGTCCCCCACGTGGACAAAGAGACATTGCAAATCGCAAGTCTAAATCACAAAATGATCATCATTGATCAATAAAAAGTGTGAATTACACTAAGCTAGTAAATAAATGAGTTTAGCTTCATGTCCCATAACCACTGGCTTAACTTAAATATTTACGAACAAATTGTAGATTTCCACTCGAAAATTGTCACAATATTTTCAATCGAACAAGTCTAAGAATTAACCGACAAAGTAAACGCAAGCGTTTCATACCACTTGTTTTACTAAGTCGTTTAATTGGACTTCTCGGACAAATGAGGTAAAGGTTTGTGTATACTGATAGATTAGAAATCGGTTTTAAAAGCGAGTTTGATATTGAAAGTAAACGTTGAAATCGTTTTGATGAGAATATTTACTACTAGTATAAAAACCTTTGTATTTTAAAGTGACAAATCACAAAAATGATTGTAAAAACAATCCATCTCCAAAAATTCACATGCGAAGACGTGAATCAAATCCAAAGAAATCGATACCAAATCCATCAAAATGGATATTCCCAAAAGTCTAAAGAAAGAAGTCATCAGAGTCGATAATAAGTGATGACAACTAATTGGATTGACATAAATCGATTAAAATTAGAAAATCCACACAAAAGGCAACATTGGCTGAGAAAAGCAGGTTCGGTCGACTGAACCAAGGTGGTCAGTCGACTGACACTATGCTTGGAAACTTTCAATTTTTAGGTTCAGTCGACTGAACCAGGGTGGTCGGTCGACTGAATCTATGCCTGGAACTTTTTGTTTCCAGGTTCAGTCGACTGAACCAGGGTGGTCAGTCGACTGAATCTATGCCTGAAAACTTTCTATTTCCTGGTCCAGTCGACTGAACCAGGGTGGTCAGTCGACTAAACTGTAATTTGCAGTATGTTCAGCCTATAAAAATCATAACGGAGGCGATCAAACGAGCGATGGAGACTAAGGATTTATGCCAAGCAACAACCCAGCCTTATAGGCTCTTCGATACACCCTAAAAACATGTCCAAACATCCCTAGTAGGATTTTCATAAAATTGGACAACAAAAACCAAAATTTGGAACATTTACCAAATCCATTCAAATCAAAAGCAAATGAATATGATTAGATGTTAGGAATTTATACCTAACCACAAAGAAAGTTATAGACATAGATGTATGTTCAAAAACTCACCTTTAAACCCAAAAACAATGAAGGAGAAGCTTGTAAAACAAGGCAAGATCAATTCCCCTTCACTACACCTCTAGAATCTTCAATCTATTAACAAAGGTGAAGTTTCTCCTAAGTTAGATTATAGGAATTTCTGAAAATTTGAAGAGGGATTGAGATGGAGAAGATGAAGAGGATGCTTACCTAAGCTTCTCTTGGATTGCTAGAGCTTGAATTGGAATTTCCTAAGAATTTAGGGCTTATGAATTTTAGTTTCCAATCTTTTCCCCCATTTTTACTAAAGCTTGAGTGTTAGGAAATATTATGACGGAATGAAGAGGAATGGAGTGGAGTTAGGTTAATATGTTGGGTTAATGGGTTGAAACCCAAACCCAAAGCCCTAAATGAAAACATCAAAATTCTACTCAACTCCAAACATATCAATGTTTATACTCAAAAAGGTCACAAACGCCATTTTGAACTGAATGGAAATGGTCTCGAGTCCTAATTCGATCGTTTGCAAAATGTGGCATTTTGGACCTAAATCCGACTAACGATGCTATATTTAAATATACAATCGTAAAATATGCATGTTGTTACACGATCGCTTCCGAATCGTTTTGGCCATCAAGGCCTAGGCAAACTATTGCCTAGACTAGGTGACTAGACATCTGGTTATAGACCTTGGAGAAAAGAAAAATATACGGCAGAAAAAGAAAAATGGCAGCGAACAGAATCAGACGTCTGATGCAACTTGTCAGACGTCTGGTGCTCCCGGTCAGACATCTGGTATACCCTTCCAGACGTCTGATACAACTTTTCAGACGTCTGATACAACCTTTCAAACGTCTGGAAGGTTTTTGAAAATTTCCAGAACTTAAAACCAAACGTCTGGATTTTCAACCAAACGTCTAGAACCGTTCATTTTGCCTATTTTGGCTGTTTTTGAGTGTTTTTTTTTTCAATTTTATTCGATTTTTGTTGATCCGGTTAGTTGTTATCACTTATTATCGACTTAGATGACTTCTTTCTTTGGATTTCTGAGAATATCCATTTGATGGATTTGATATCGATTTTTATGGTTTGAATTCACGTCGTCGAATGTGAAATTTTGGTGATGTATTGTTTTTATAATCATTTCTGTGATTTGTCACTTTTAAATACAAAGGTTTCTATACTAGTAGTAAATACTCAAACTCTTTCATAAAAATGATTTCAACATTATTTTTAATACAAAGCTTGTTTTTAAAACCGTTTTCCAATCTATTAGTATATACAAACCTTTACCTCATTCGTATGAGAAATCTAATTAAAGGACTTAGCAATACTAGTGGTATGAAACGCTTGCGTTTTCTTTATGGATTAATTCTTGGACTTGTTTGATTGAAATCTTGTGACAATTTTCGAGTGGAAATCTAGAATTTGTTTGTAAATACTTAAGTTAAGCTAGCGATTATAGGACATGAAGCTAAACTCATTTATTTACTAGCTTAGTGTAATTTACACTTATCAATCAATGATGATCATTTTGTGTTTAGACTAGCGATGTGCGATGTCTCTTTGTCCGCGTGGGGGACTAAACCCCATTTTTGGTGTTTCAACTCAAAATTGGTGGGGTAGCGACCCGCCTTGGCTCGAAATTGATGGTTAGCGACCATGAAATAGCGTTCCGTTTGTGATGCACGTGTTGGTGAGTTTTCATGCTCCCGTTTGTGATAGGCCTCCCCCTTTGTGTTTTCTAGATTTCTAATCGATGATTTCTAGAAATTGTATTTCGCCAATTTTTGTAATTTACATTAATAAGTTTTATCAATATTTGTTGTTTAGTGGATATGTTAAGGAATATGACTTTTTTTTTGGTGTTTGAGAATATTCGAGATATTGTATGACTTTTGTTGTTATCTAATGTATACTTGTCACAATATGGCATTATTGTTATCATACGTTTTTGTATATCTCTTATCCTATCTCATTTTATATGATATTTATATCTATACTGATCCGTTTATTATTTTCTTTTTAAATAATACTCGGGTCGGATCGAGGTGTTACATGTGCTTCCACTTGACTTCTTAGCTGGTACTAGCTTTTGACTTTTGGCTAACTACTTAGCTTAGTAGTTTTTGCTTTTGTACATTCGGAATAGAGACTCCTTAATGTATACATATTCTTTTGTCTAGCACTTGTACCTATTCTTTAGTGATATAGTGGATCTTGTATGACCACCACTTTAATGTACACTTTTATGTGAATATTCATATCTGTTTCTGCCTTAGTGATATGAATATCTATGACTGATTTGTGTTATGATTATTTTATATTTATTTTCGTAGACCGCATAGCCACTGTGTAGTAGCTTGAGTTTGTAATTGATATGTCAGATTTCCTCTTGAAACAAAATGCAAGTAATATTATCTGACTTACCGGTACTCGCCCAAAGCATTTACACAGCTGGTCGTTCCTAAACAGCCTTATTTTTCATGCTAGTCGACCGTATTACCCCGTAGTGTCCTTGGCTAGTGTGAGCATAGAGGTGGGGCGTCATAAAGCACACCTTTTAATGCATTGAAAATACTGCATTAAAACACTAATGGGAGTGTAATGCAATTGGAATACTCCCGTGTAATAGGATGTCTAATGTACCTCATGAATCGTGCAAGACCAGATATAGCTTATGTAGTAAGTTGACTGAGCGGGTATACAAGCAACCCAGGGAAGGAACACTGGAAAGCACTAATTAGAGTGTTGAGATATTTAAAGAGTACTATGAACTTTTTCGTACGTTATGAAAATATCCTACCGTCTTGAAAGGATATAGTGATGCAAATTGGATTTTTGATTCAGAGGAATCTAAATCAACTAGTGGTTATGTCTTCACCCTAGCAAGAGCAGCAGTGTCATGGGAATCTGCTAAACAAACGTGCACAGCTTGATCCACTATGGAATCAGAGTACATCGCTTTAGATAAAGCATGCGAAGAAGTAGAATGACTTCGTCAATTTTTAGAAGATATTCCATTTTGGCCTAAACTTGTACCAGCCATATGCATACACTATGATAATTAAGCAGCGTTAAGTAGAGCGCAAAACTTTGTGTATAATGGAAAGTCATGACATATTCGTCAACGCCATAACACAGTTAGGCAGTTACTCTCAAATGGAACTATTTCCATTGATTATGTGAGAAATACTGATAGCCTTGCAGATCCATTTACTAAAGGATTATCAATAGAGAAAATTGACTGCGCATCGAGGGGAATGAGTTTAAAAGCCTAAACCAAAAAGAGTTATCTTATATGGAAACCTATCCTAGCGACTGGAGATCCCACAGACTATGATCAATAGGCAAACCAATTCTGAGTAACTCAAGAAGTAATGCATTTGTTTGGACTTATCCTACTACACTACTATGGTGCACAATAGAATGCATGCCTACAGAAGTATTAAATGGATAAAGCTATCTTTTAATGATGACCATATCTTGAAAATAATAAGTGGAGTATATGTAGGATACTCTTAATGGTTGCGATCAACTATGTTAGTGTGAGCTGGGTTGGCTCTATGAGAATATTAAAGCTTAAATTCTCTAAAACTCTCGCCGAACCAAATTTATTCAAGACCAAAATGAAGGGAAACGTTGCTTTGTAAAGCTTATTGTCTGGTTATCATAAACGACTGACAGTTTAGGATGAAATAACTCACCGATTAGCCAAGTATATCCGATAAGTTTTAATTAGGGAAAGTCCAAAGTGAAATATCTACTTATCCTCGATGTAGAATTATTTTCATATGAACTGTATGATATTACACTTTGTGTGGGGGAGACATATATCATCATTCATGTGGGGGGTTGTTAGAGGTTCTTTATAATGAATAAGATATTGTCCCACGTCGCCAAAAATAAGTTAATGTTCATGCTTATATACTACTTTCGTCAAACCCATATTGGTCCTTAAGGTAAGGTAATTTCGTGCGAGGGGGAGGACCTATATGGCCATTAACTAACAGGCACGCGTGCCGCCCTCCCGTCCCGTACCGAGCCGGGCTGGGTCGGGTGCGGGTCCAATAAGAGTGGACCGTATCATATTTTTGCTGCACAGAAGTAAACAATTTTCTACTGTTTAAATTCAAATAGAAGCGACTAGTGGATTGGAAATGCCCGTTGTGTGACTGGACGTGGCTTCTCAAGCAGAAATAGGCGATGCAAATGAAGAGACATGACTTTTGCAAACTGCGACGGTTTTTGACCGTTGCAAATGAAGAGATGCGATTGGTGTAAACCGAGACATTTTTTGACCGTTGCAAATGAAGAGACGTGACTGGTGTAAATCACAACAGTTTTTTTGGCCGTTGTAGACGAAGAGATGCGATTGTTCCCAACCGACATAACCGTTGGGAATTAGTATATAAAAAGAGAAGGAAATCTGATCACTAACTCACTCTGAATTTTCTCTTCTTCCTCTTCATTTCTTAATTTCTACAATCCGTGCGCTTCTGCATATCACATAGAAGATCATACACATCACAATCTCAATTAGATCACGTCTGTTATATCTTGGGAGACTTTAAATACAATCTTAAGGAAATTGTTACGACAAGCCTTAAACGAAATTTTCTTCTTCATCCGGTTAGATTTCTGTTTATTTATATATTTCTATACATCGTTCTCTAATCTTTCCGTTTAAACGTTGTGCTGTTTTTACGAAGTAGTACAACGCTTGTTTATCACTATAGTTTAATACAACAATTTGTTGTTGTTATTGCTATAGTTTTTTATTGTAAATTATTTACAACATAGTTATTGTTCAAAATTACTAATATAGAATTTTAAAGTAATGGAAATCTAATTTGTAAACTTGTGTGATGAGTTTATAACATATTGGTCTCTGTTTTAGTATATTGATCTTATAACACTAGATAGTTTGTTGATGATGTACTGGCCAAGTTGTGTACACAAGCACATAACTATGTGAATGTTTACAAATGCATGTATATAGATGCATATAGACCCACGTACATACATGTTAACTCCACCTCGGCCATGACTCAGCAACCTAAAACAGTTACCGACTTAAGGCTTAACAGTTACCGACCCAAAAGGTTGCCGACCTAACTGCCTAAAACAAGAATGCCGACCTAATCCTCAAAGGATACCGACCTAAGATAGCTACCGACCTAACATGGGTACCGGTCTAATGCCTTAAAGGTTGCCGACTTAATAGGAATGCCGACCTAAGATTTGAGGGGGGGACCGACCTAAGGCTTAGGTGGGTTACCGATCTAACTATCCAAGGAGGTTGCCGCCCTAACTGCTCAGGACAGGGACAAGATCACGAACTACACTTGAGTCGCGACCGGCTTACGGCCTATGCTAGGTCGTTCACGATTCAAGCAAAGGAAGGCAAGTCCGATGCAGCTACGTAACACGTAGCCTCTTAACTCGTACACGATTCAGGACTTGTAGAGTTCAGCAAGAATGCCTTTCCGGAGTCTCGACCTAGCATTTAAGTCGCGACCGACCCACGACTTAGTTTGAGTCGTCCACGACCCAACTTAGACTGGTTACGAGTTAGGACTTGGTAATGTTTCCTGCCCAGAATCCTCTATAAATACGTTGCCATCTCCAACTTTCAAGGGACTTTTTGGCCGATCTCTTTAAGCGCCGATACTCTGCTGGATTCTCGACTCACTCGACACTTCAAATACGAAAGGCATCTCAACAAACTTCAGGAGGAAATCTAACGCAATCAACATGGATTCAAAGAGTTCTTCTGCATCGAAGTTCTAGTTGTTTGTCTCATCAGTATTATAATTGAAGACTGTTGTAAAGTTGTAATTGATTCAGTATTAAAGAGGATTAAAGTGGAAGTAGGCTTACCTGAAGCCGAACCACTATAAAAACTGTTGTCTTTTCTGCTTTCTCTGTGACTTTTCTACTTGTTTTTAGTTCCCGTGTTCACGGGTGGTGCTTTCACTCAATCTCAATATACACCGAGGTGTTAGCGTTCGATTTTAAACGTTAACATTTTTGGTGCTTTCACCGAGAACCCAACTCAGGATACTTCCATCATTGCTCCGCAAAGGTCTATTGAAAGGATTTCTTTTAAAACCAGAAGTTTATTGGAAATAATGGCTCCTAGGAGAAAACGAAGTTCTGTAAGATCCGACAATGTTCAAGAGAATACTGCTACCTCTCCTCCTTCAAGTCAAGCAGCTCCAACTGTTGGAGTTACGCGAGTAGAATTGGACGCCGTAGTTTTGGGGTTGAATCAACAATTGAATGCTCAGAATGCACAGTTGGAAGCCCAGAATGCCCTGATCTTAAGTAAGTTGAATGATCTACTAGGAGCAAATCGTCAACCGGTTAATAATCATGGGAACCCTACTGTGGGAGTTCAAGATGTTGAAGGGAACATTTCTCAAAGAGCCGCAGACCCTGTAGAAAGGACTCCTCCTCAAGCTGGAGGATCAGGGCCGCAGCGGACCCTCCGTGAACGATTGTCAAGACAGAATTCAGAGAGAGTGGCTGATGTGTGCCCTCCAGAGCCTCTAAATGATGAAGAGTATTTTTCGGGTATGGTTCGTCAAATCATGAAGGAAAATATGCGAGGAGATGAAGATGAGAAAGAGTGGGGTTTTGCTCCAAGCAAAACTCCATTTACTGAAAAGATCTTGAAGGAAGAGTTCCCAAGGAAATTCGTTCCTCCTACTATTCCGGCTTACAAGGGGACGAGTGATCCTAATGAGTTTCTGTATAAATACGACTGGCATATGACGGGTGCTAGAGCGTCTGATGAAATCAAATGTCGATATTTCCCGGTATATCTTGAAGGTGTGGCTCTATTGTGGTTTACAAAGCTGCCAGTCAGGTCCATTGATCAATTCTCCGATTTGACCAGGAAATTCAAGGAGCAATTTCGATTGTATGCTTCTAAAGCAAAGGATATAATGTCGCTGTCAAGTCTAGAGCAAAATCCAGGAGAATCTATCAGATCATTTTTAAATCGTTTTAACATAGCATTGACCGAGGTAGATAATGCTGAGCCACGCATGGTCCTAACAAACTTGATGAGGGCGATTGACAAATCGAGTGAATTTGGAAAATGGTTGAAAATGAAAGAACCAAGCTCACTTGACAAATTCTACAAGAAAGCGGATGAATTCATGCGCTTGGAGAGCCTCCAAACACCGGCTAAGGTGGTATCGGTGGAAGCCGGGAACAATGGTGCTGCTTCAAACAAGAAAGAGCCTAACACTCAGAAAAGGGGAAATGATGGTGGAAAGAAACAGGGAGATGCTAAGAAAGGCCGTCCTTTCAATTTCACGTCCTTGACCGATACCCTTGAGAATATCTTCTTTGCAACCAAGGATGATGTCAATTATCCGACACCGCCTAAAATGAGAGTGGAAAATAAGATGGAGAAGAGTGGAAGGTTCTGCCGGCTCCACAACCAGCCCGGCCATGACACCAACGAATGTCGTCAGTTGAAAGAAGTAATTGAACAACTTTTGAAAGAGAACAAGCTCCAACAGTATGTGAAAAGGAGTAGAAATGCCCCAGCTTCGTCAACTCAAGGACAACAAGTTCCCACTCACCGTCCTGGCTCAAGTGAGAAGGCCGTAGAGCATGAATCGGAAAGACCTGTCATCAATATAATAACTGGAGGGCCTCACCTAGCAGGCAAAATCTAGGGCGAGATGGAAAGGTATGCCCAGGCCTTGAGGCATGTACCAGCTGAAGAGAATGTTTTTGTTTTAGAGAATGATGTGCCTTTAAAGCAACAAAAGACTTCCACAGATGATATTGTATTCAGTGCCAGAGATTCTTTGGGTATCGAGGCTCCTACCATAGATCCTCTGGTCATATCCGCTGGTATTGGGCCGGCTACTGTGAGAAGAGTTTTAGTTGATTGCGGAGCTTCATGCAACATTCTCTTCAAGAAGACCTTTGATCAAATGAAAATTCCAATGGCTGACGTTCAAGCTTCATCACTTAAGATTGCTGGGTTTGCTGGAGAACCCAAACAGCCGATTGGGACCATAGATTTGTTTGTAGAACTTGGAAAGGGACTGAGGAAGGTGGCTCGAAAGCAAACCTTTATAATTGTTGAAGAATTCTCTGCCTACAATGCCTTTTTAGGCCGACCAACTCTTGCTGCATTTAAAGCTGTTCTTGCCTCGTGGTGTCTGACTATAAAATTCCCCACGGATAATAGAGTTGGCGTGATCAAAGGAGACCAAGATGCGGGGCGAGAATGTTATCTTACAGAGCTGCGTGAATCAAGGAAAAGAGAGATGGGAAAAGGTGCGGCGGCTCCAGTCCGCACCAAAGAACCAACCTTATAGGAATTACAGGGTGGACCCTGCACTGGTGAATGTAGTGCCGCACGAAGAGAGATGGATCCAAGGAAAGCCAATGCAGGGGAGAATAGGGTAGTACCGGTAGAGGTAACAGTGCCGGTATCCGTTGACTCAAAGGACCCGAACAAAGTGCTGAATGTGGGTTCACAACTCAACACAACATTTCAGAATGTTCTGATTTCGTTTTTGAAGGCAAATTTGGATGTATTCGCTTGGACTCATGCTGACATGTGTGGAATATCCCTAGAGATTGCAGTACACACTCTGAACATTGATCCAAAGTTTACACCTGTGAAACAGAAAAGAAGAACCCAGGGTCCTGAGAGGACAGCAGCATTAAAAGAAAAAGTGGATCGGCTCATGGAGAACGGTTTCATCACAGAATCTACTTATCCAAATTGGGTATCAAATCCATTGCTGGTTAAAAAAGCTAACGGAAAATGAGAGTATGCATTGACTTTTCAGATCTGAACAAAGCCTGCCCCAAAGACTGTTTCCCGCTGCCCAGGATCGATCAGTTGGTGGATGGGACGGCGGGGCATGAATTGTTATGTTTTATGGATGCATACTCCGGATATAATCAGATTATGATGCATGAGCCAGATCAAGAGGACACAAGCTTCATCACAGATGTTAGACTCTACTGCTACAAGGTCATGCCTTTCGGACTCAAGAATGCAGGGGCAACTTACCAAAGGCTTGTTAATGCCATGTTTAAACCACAGATTGGTAAGACAATGGAAGTTTATACTGATGACATGCTAGTGAACTAAGAAAGCAGTGGACCACATGAATCACTTGGCAGAGATGTTCGCAGTACTCCGAAAGTATAGAATGAAGCTTAATCCCTTGAAATGTTCATTTGGAGTGGAGTCCGGAAAGTTTTTGGGTTTCATTATGAGTGCTAGGGGAATTGAAGCTAATCCAGCTCAGATCACTGTCCTGAGAGAGGTCAAGGCTCCTAGAACGAAGAAGGAATTGCAAAGTCTCAATGGAAAGGTTGCTGCCTTGAGTCGGTTCATTTCGAAAGCCACTGACAAATGCATACCATTCTTTGATGCTCTGAAGAAAGGAAGAAAAAACTTTGAGTGGACTCCTGAATGTCAGAAGGCATTCGATGAGTTGGTTCGTCATATGGAAGTGCCTCCGATACTTTCAAAGCCTGACAATGGTGAAGATCTCTTCGTATATTTGGCAATTTCAACTCATGCTCTCAGTGCAGTGTTGGTACGGGAAGACATAAGGATTCAACGACCAGTCTATTATATCAGCAAAAGATTCACTGGGGCAGAGATGAACTATTCGAGGTTGGAAAAGCTCGCCTATTGTTTATTGATCGCATCAAGAAAATTGAGGCCGTATTTCCAAGCTCATCCCATCAAAGTCCTCACTGATCAACCTCTAAAGCAAGTCCTATTCCATCCTGAGACTTCGGGCCGCCTTTTGAAATGGAATATTGAACTCAGCCAATATGACTTCACTTATCATCCCCGAAAAGCAATCAATGGACAAGCTTTAGCAGATTTCATCGCAGAATGTACGGATAAAGGTGATAGTGAGGA
Source organism: Allium cepa (assembly GCA_030765085.1). Classification (NCBI taxonomy): domain Eukaryota; kingdom Viridiplantae; phylum Streptophyta; class Magnoliopsida; order Asparagales; family Amaryllidaceae; genus Allium; species Allium cepa. Next base: position 105,010,065 of record CM060940.1, read on the forward strand.
AGAATTTACTGATAACGTCCCAATCCAATGGAAATTGTATGTCGATGGCGTAAGAAATGATTGCTGTTCCGGAGCAGGGGTTGTCCTTGAAACCCCAGAAGGGCGATCGCTATGTTATGCACTGAGACTAGAATTTCCTTCGACAAATAATGAAGCAGAATACGAAGCCCTCATTGCTGGTTTGAGGATCGCTAAAGAACTAAACATTAAGGCATTGCAGATCTTCAGTGATTCTCAACTTATTATCTGCCAAGTCAAGAAGGAATTTCAAGCTAAAGGAGGGAATCTACCCGCCTATTTATCAAAAGCCTGGGAGCTTCTTCAAAATTTTGACCGTTATTCAATAAACCATATACCCCGAGAAGAGAACATGAAGGCGGATTATCTCGCAAAGTATTCAAGTACTGGTGAAGCTCAACTATTGGGATTGGTTCCCGTCGAAGTCTTGTCAGCTCCAAGCACAGATGAAATGGATGTTGATTGGATTATGAATGTATCCCAAGAGCAAGAATCATGGATGACTCCGATACTTGAATATTTACTCAATGGTTCTTTGCCAGAAAGTTCAAAAGAACGACAGAAACTGATGAGGAAAGCCTCCAGATATATAGTTCAAGATGGTCATTTGTACAGACGAGGATTTTCAATGCCATTACTCCGATGCGTGACAAAGGAAGAAGCTAAGACAATTCTAACTGAAGTGCACGGAGGGGAATGTGGGGATCATACAGGTGGTCAAACTTTAGCAAAGAAGATCTTCCGTTATGGATACTTTTGGCCAGAAATTAATCAGGATGCTGCTGACTATTCCCGAAAGTGTGATAAATGCCAGAGATTCGCTAAAATTCCTAGAGCACCTTCCACTGAGCTAACTCAAATGGTCAGTCCATGGCCGTTTGCCTTCTGGGGAATAGATCTCATTGGGCCTTTGGCGACTGCCAAATCGGGGATTAAATATGCTATCGTTGCTGTTGATTACTTCACTAAATGGGCTGAAGCCGAACCATTGGCTACTATTACCTCTAAGAAAATGATAAGTTTTGTGACTAAAAATATCATTTGCAGGTATGGTGTGCCTCAGAAGATAATCACAGACAATGGTACTCAGTTTGAAAGTGAGGAGCTCCAAGATTTCTGCAAACGATTCAAGATCCGAAAAAGCTTCTCAGCAGTGGCTCATCCGTAGGTAAACGGGCAAGTGGAAGCAGTAAACAAAATCATCAAATCAACCATCAAAAAGCAGCTGGAAAAAGCAAAAGGTGGTTGGGTCGATAAGTTACCGCTTGCACTATGGGCATACAGAACCACCCACAAAACTGCGACTGGGCATACTCCATTTTCATTGGCATACGGATCAGAAGCGATGATTCCAGTGGAAACTGAAGTCCCCTCACACAGAAGGATCCATTTTGATCAAGATGAGAATGAAAAATTGCAATTGGAAGCACTTGACCTCCTCGATGAAAGAAGAGAAGAGGCTAGGCTTAGAATTGCAGCTCACCAGCAAAGAATAGCCAGGCACTTCAATTCCAAAGTTCGTCAGCGCAGCTTTGAAGTTGGGGACTTAGTCCTGAAGAGAATTATGACAGCCATAGGTGTGTTTGGGCCAAACTGGGAAGGGTCATATGTTATAGGAACGAAACTTCTTGATGGCACATTCAAACTCACAACTATCGAAGGAGAACCAATCCCAAGAGCTTGGAACAACAATCATTTGCGTCCATATTTTACTTAAAAGCTTTGCTGAAGTGTTGTAAAAGAATTACGAATATATGATTCTTGTATTGAAAGCAATTGTAAAGCAAGTGAATAATGAAAAGCTATAAAGTGGATGTAGGCCCAGCTTTTGGCCGAACCACTATAAATCTTGTGTTCTCTACTATTATAAACTGCTTTGTTTTATTTCGACATATAAAATACGTTAATTGTGTTACTAAAATGTCGGTTTAATAATGCAGGCCATAAAAACAAAACTTACCCATCACAAGACCAAGCGATCTCCGACGTCACCCAGCAAGCAAACGCTAAACCATTCAAAATTTCCATACTCAAATCCTACAAAAGAAGTGCTTCGAACAAAAGTTAGCGATGTGGATGGAAGTGGACCATTTCTAACTAACTGCGAATGTTTGTACAAACAAGCATCCAGTTAAATAGTCTGTGTCTATCACCACCAACTCGCTTAACTATGAAGTATATTTCTTTGGATAAGGAAAATTATTGGCAACTAAAAAGGGATGACACTTGCAAAAGATAACAAGGATCGCCGACATCAATAGATGGCAAAGAGACATGGGCGAGCAAACATCAATGTAACGACCCGTTAAATTCAATGATATTAAATGAGTCAATTTGATATGTTTTCTAATCTAATTTAAATTGAAATAGAAGTCTTAGGATTTTAATGGAGTAAATGTAGGGGTTAGCTAGTAACCGTAATTAAAGGTAAATAATTTAAAATGTTTATATGACATAGATTGAAATAACGAAAATTTGTGTTTGTGGTTATAAGTCATAATTAGTTGATTAAAATGGTATTAATGAAATAATAACTGAATTGAATTGCAAATATATAAACATTAGAAAAATTTATTTGGTGGATTAAATTTGTTAAAGTTCATAAGTTTTGTAATTTAATTTAGTAGAAACTTTAAATTATAAACGAAGGTTGAAATAAACGCTAAATTTAATTATGTAAATGGTGACTTAAGACCTAGTTATAGGAATTGGAATATAATCCAATTTGAATTAAGTAGAAGAAGGATTTGATTAATATGTAAGTTATTGTTCAAGGTATTGAATAAAAATTGGAAATCCAATTATAATTAATGATAATAACGTTAGTATTAGTTAATAAATATATTTCAATGCAGTACCCAAATGAATGGGATAAAATGAATATATATTGAATAGAAATGAAATTTAAGGTAAATGACGATTGTGTAAAATCAGTACAAGTTGGAAATGCATAAACCTTATAAACATTCCAATTTAATAAATTTATGCAAATGTGGGACTAAGTGATAAGCGTGTAATTATGGGTATGATAACAACTAGTATAAAATTCCTATTTCAGTGGCATGTTGCAATGGGTGATTTAGTTTGGGATTTTATTTAAATTTTGATGAAATTATTTAAGGTTTACAATAACAGAAGTTTAGGAGTAAAGTGAGATAATTGAAAATTCTAATCATTCATATAAGTCATTTGTTTATTAATATGAGTTAGCTAATAAATTTAATTTGGGCAATACCTATATATTGGAAACATATTTGTAAAGTATAATTAATTGAATTTGGTAAATTGGGAATGAATCCAAGATTATAGGAATTGATGTAATACTACGCAATAAAGGGTAACTGCATAAAAATCAATGTTTAGTAATAAATTGTATTTGATAATTAAGTAGGAATGGGTTTGAATTTGACAAAAAGGAAAATTTATTATTTGCTTACCCATCTATTCAATCTATTAAATTTGATCAGATCCATTTGCAATTAAACGAATTTATTTACAAGTTAGTATGTATTTAGCTGATAACTATAAACCAATTAGGGCAATCGGATATATATATTACCAGTTAAGTTATATAAGATAATGGTTGACTTAATTAAGGGAGTTTATGTAATAATTTCATTTATTTTTTAAGTGGAAATAAAACGTTAAGGATAACAAGTATTCAAAATTTATCATCTATTTAGTATATTAAGTATAATGGATAATCAACTGCAGCAAGTAATAAATAATAAATACGTAACGTTAAATGAAGTAATATTTGAACTATAATATTTAGAAAATATGTAAATATAAGTTCGTACGGAATTGGAGATAATTATATATTGGAATATGAATCCAACGATAATCCATCTATTTGACAATAAAAAAAAAATGGGAAGTAAATTTAATTAAATTTTGGAAATTTAATTTATATTTTGGTGAAATTAATGAAATTTGAGGATTTCTAAATTTTAATTCGACAAATTAAATTTTGTTTAAATTAGTATAGGTGATTGAAAAATTTATAATAATAAGAATCATCAATTATCAAAGAGAAATGGGGATTGGATTTAATTGACTAAATTTTAATTTATTAATTAATATAAAAATAGCCTTTTTGTCACGGACTCGGATTTCGATGAAACCAGTTTCATCGGATCCGTATCGGTGAATTATTATAGGGTTTCAAGTTTCGTATCGATCGGACTTGTCGTTTGATCGTACGGGCGTGAAACGCCTTGAAATCAATTTTAATAAAATCAATTTGAAATCAATTTGGAAATTTTGTTTTCAGCATAACTTCTTCATACGATCAAATTTGGACGTGAAACTTTTTCCATCGCGTTCAGAATATTTTAAATTACCTATTTGGACATATAGATTTACGAAATTCGGTTCCGGAGGCATAGCGGGCTTTTTGGGCCATAGTTTGTTCCGCACGTTCATTCTACGGTCTATCTACGCTACCTCTAACCCTCTATATAAATCCAGCTATTCAGCCCTAGCCTCCGTCTAATTACATTTATCTACGCGTATTTTCTTCAAGCTCATCTTCTTCTTCAATGGGTGCAAACCCTAGATCCAACCAATTCAAAAACAAAATGAAATTTCAAACTACTCTAAAAATTCTGAAAAAATATATGTTGATGTTTTCGATATGCGTAATCTCCTGGTGTGGTTCGTTTTTCATTTTGAACCATCGTTTGTCCAGAAATTTCAAATCAGTTCCAGCCGTTCAAATGGATTACCGATGATCCAACGGCGGATCGTCGACCAATCGACGATCGGTTGGTGCCGTTGTGAAGAGCTCGTCGAGCAGGTCTGGGGGATGTAATCGCTTGGATCAAGATGATCTAGATTCGCCAGAAATCGAAGAGAAGGGGGCCGATTTCACTCTCGGCCTGTGGTTGCGTGGAGGCGCCGGGGAGGACCGGTCATTGGTGGAGGGGGCGGCGTGACGAGGCCGACGTGGTGGCACATGCCGATCGTGGTGGAAGCCATCTTGGATGTGGCGTTTTTGATCAGAGGATGGCGGCTGTGTTTTTTTCAGAACGACGTGGTTAGGGTTTCGGCTGTAGGATCTTCGCGTGCGTGGCCTGTTGTCTCACGTGGCATAGTAAAATTAGGTTTGTTTGGATATTTTGTTTATTTTTAATTTTGAATTCAATCACCATTTTTCAACATAACTCTCGCATACGATCTCCGTTTCACACGAAATTTCTTTTGTTAGGATCGTAATTAAATTCCGGACTTGATGACGCTGGTTTGGACAAATTTGGAGACCGTCAAATTTTTGGGTTTAAATCGAATTTAAATTCGATTTAAATTCAAAAGGTGAGTGTTTTAACCCACTCACAACTACTAGAAGCTTTTATGTTTGTTAAATTAATTTTAGAAATGAATAGAAATTTATTTATGAGTATTTGGCATGTTTATTTCACTCATATTTGTTGAATTGCATTTATTAAATTTAACTGTTAATTTAATTTATTTATTGCGTATTAATTGATAGTTAGAATTTATTTGTTTGCCTATAAACTCATAGTTGACAGTTATATAGATTATTACTGAATATAAACTGTTAGATTAATAGTTGTTAAATTTAATCTGAATAAAATTGCCAGTTATTACCTGTTATATATTATCAAATATAAATTGTTATTGATTGATTGCTTGATGATTGTGATTGGATGATGGGTGATGTTGATGGATGTTTTATTGTATTTCATAAAATTGCAAATTATCATGCATATTTGTTCGTCGACGGAAATTCTATCGGTTTAGAAAACCGTCGAACGAATTTAGGGATAAAAATAACCGCAAGCGCACGGTGTACGAATGTAGCACGCGGCGAATACGGGTCGATCCACAGGGAATTGATGATTTTAAAATTCTATTCAATCAAATTATACCGAAGTCGAGAGTGAATAGCTAGAAATGTAAGAAACTAACAAAAACTAGCAAAAGAAAATGATAAAAATATGAGAGTTAAAAGAACAATTTAGAGATAAATTCACTCTCTAGATCATATAAATCAATAAAATGAAGTTATGATCTCTCTTTTCTTGTCATTAATGAATTAGTTGATGTGCTTATCATAAGTATGTTATATTTGTGCTATTAATTAGCTCAATATAAACCATCAAACTATAACACAACCACTAATACACATTTAACTAACATGAAATATGACAACAAAGTTGAAAGCAAAATCTATTTTAAGCATGGCCTATTAACTATTAATTAGAAATATAAGCCATCAAATTTCAATTTCAACAATCACTTCTTTGCCATAATCATATTTAGATGAAGAGGCAATTTGTGTTATGTTTGTTTAAGCATAGCCTATTTGTTATGAACAACATAGACTATCAAATTCAAAGCTAAACAACATCATTAAACCACTTCATTCATTCTCATTAAGCATAAAAAGAGAGCATAAACATCAAATTAAGTTGAAGCTACATGATTAGAGAGCTTCATTACCCCTAAATTGAAGGGGTTTAGCCTCTCATATTTGTTATCATATGAACAAATGTAGCTTGCAACATGAGAGAAAAAGAAAAGGAAAAGAGAGCAAAGTGAAATGAAAAACTATTCTAATTGCATAAAGGAAAATCTACACTACTTGCATAAAAGGAAATGAACATGTAATTAAAAAGAAACAATAATTAACATTGCATAAAAGAAAAGAATTACATAAGAGAAGAATTGGCTAAGTAGCCATGGAAAGAAAGAGAGAATTGATTTATTTTCTAAACTAAAACTAACTAACTAAGAGGGAGGATGACTACATGAAACATAAAGGGTATTTATACAAGTTAGAAACCCTAATGCATATTTTTGGGAAGTACCCAAAATGCCCTTGGAGGAAGTGTGGTCACCAAGTAACTATTAACTTCCACTAATCATCCATTAAGTATGCATGAAGATTTAATGGCCATAAGCATGTGGATTAGCTTCTACTTTGTACATGAAGAAAGGTGGGTAGGTGGGGTCCTCCATTATCATGCCTTTGAATTATTTCCATCTTCATTTGTTCTATTCACCCTTGTGCATACATATATTTTCATGAAGCCACTTGTGTTTGAATTTTAATTCCTACAAAATACATAGAAATTTTCAATTAAATTTTCACAAATTAATAAATGCACAAAAAAGACAATTTTGTCCCTATATGAAGATGAATATGTGACAATTTGAAAATAATTTGAATTTGGTTTAAACAAGTTAAAATACCCAATATGATCATTTATTTAATTTAAATAGAATAAATATGGTGGTAAAAATATACACATTTACGTGCACATCAAATACCCCCACACTTATCTTTTTATTCGTCCTCGAATAAAGAAAAACTCAGACAAATCCGTTTTCGTAGGGAGCACGATTGCATTGTGCATATGCAACAAGCCGTTAAACCTCTGGGTGTCCCCAGTAGGACGAGTGTTGTCTCGTGAGGGTTTTCAGCGGATACTACCCACAAAATCCAACTGCAGGATGAAAATATTTACAAAATGCAAGATATATTTACAAAGAGATGAATGCAAAATTTTGAAAATATTTACAAATGAAGGATTTATTTTTAAATTGACACGAATAAGTTAAATATAAGTTTTGGTTATTATCTTGAAAATTTATGTCATTTACTCGTCAAAATTTCCAACAAAAATCAAGTTATCATATCAAATAGATATAGTTTAACTCGTTGTTTTGGTTAATAACAAAGTGTAACTATGAAATGGATCCTTAGTTGATTATCAAAGTGGTATTTTCATTTCTTTTCAATAACAAATCAAATCAAATAAGTAAAAATAGTGCTAGGATTTCAATTGCTTGCTCCCTCATTATTTTCAAGAAAAATTACACACCTAGCTCAGGTAAACTGAGGCCAGATATACCACCCATGCATTGCCTTTCGGACTTATGTGAGGGGAGTATAGAGCATGGCGAGTGCACACACTTTCGTGCATACACCTATCGACCATAGGTGGTTTTTTTTTTTTTACATGTGTTCCATACATGCATAACCGTGAGGACTTTTAAATGAGTATGGAAGCACATAATCAAAGATTCCAAGTAATTCACCCATGCATAACCGTGAGGACTTTTAAATGAGAGTGAATACTTGGATGTTATTATTTTTTTATTATTGTTTTTATATTATTTTTTTAAGAGAGGGAGAGTTTTGCAAAATCATCTTAGCACCATTTAACTTAGAAGACAAAAAAAAATGTTATATCCTTTACTTTAAATCAACCACTTTTTAAAACAAAGATTTTCAATTAGGATGTACTTCATAATCAACACGTATGAATCTTCCTATATACTAGTTAAACCATTATTATTTGTAATCAAACTTCATTTTTATTTTTGTTAAGACCAATAAATTTTCAAAAATTTCAATTTAATAAACCAAAGCCATATATTTATCTTATAGTGTTTCTTTTAAAAATAAATCAAAAGAAAATTTGTTTTTGGGATTTTTTTTTTAATTTTTTTTGGTGATTTTAAAGTAAAAATAAACCATGAAAAAAAAATGAAGATGAGCCTTACCCCCACACTTGATTTTGACTGTGTCCCCACAGTCAACCCAAGTGGAAGAAGAAAAATAAAAACATAACCTTTATTTAAATGAAAATGAAAAGATGATTATTTACAAGACATGAGAAAGTATACAGTCAAAAAGTAAATGAAACGGTCTTCTAAAGACCGATTCATTTGTCTCGTCAAATGTGCAAGACATAGCTTAAGCACGAAAAACCAAATCGTAAAAGATTTCGAAGATGAAAGTTGATTTGGAAAAACAAATGTTGTTTTATTGAAAATTGTACGAGTTGTTTTGTTTTCGATGATTTTTGGAGTCGACAAAACAATTGATTGAAGTTCAAGTTCATTTTCACCAATTTGAAATTCAAGCTTATCATTGAAAATATTTTCACAATTATTGATTTCAAAATCAAAATGGTGATTTTCATCTTCCCCTTCGGAATTTAACAACTCGTCATCCAAAAGTCCAAAAAATTCATGTTCATTAAACTCATCTTCCTTTATTGGATTATCAACAACTTTATTACACGTCTCAAGTTCAAAATTCAAAATTGGTGTATTCAAATTTTCAGAAAAAGGAAGATCGAAATTTAAATCGAGTTTCTCACCCTCAAAAGAATTGAAATCCAATTCAATTACCAATTTTTCAACAACTTCATTAAGATCGTCATTTTCAGTTTCAAAAGTTGTTATTTGAAAATCTTCAATTTTGGTAAAAGATGGATTATCGTTTAACTCGTCACATGTTGGAATTTGGTTTTGTTTTTCACGTTGTTTCATATAAGTTTCAAACAACGAATTCGTGTGATCATCGTAATTTTCTTTCATTTGTTCAACTAAATCCAATTTGTAATTATTAACTTGAGAATTATCGATTTGGATTTGTTGAGAACAAAAATTATCAATTGCATCGTAGTCGAGATTATTTCCATTGCCAAAATTATTTGAAAAGTGGATCACATTTTCGTTTTGATTTTGAAATTCATATTGGAGTTCAAAATTGAATTGGCATGGGTTATACTCGAAATCGTTTGAATTTTGAAATGAATTTAAATTTTGATTATTTTGAAAACTTTGATTCGAGTTATCGCACAAATATGAATTACATAACCCATTTATCATTTGATTTTGTTGTGTAGAGATTTCAAGTAAAGACGAAATGCTATTTTCGAGATTCGAGGGTTGGTCATCGTTTTGAAAATTTTGTTGTTCGAAATTCGAATCGTTTGAACAATAGTTGTTGTTAAAATATCCATATGAATTTGGAGTGAAATTATATGGATTATATTGATTTTCACAACTATATTCAAGCGAGTAAGGAAAAGGAAACTCGGACATTTTCAAGATTTTTTTTTTTTGGTTTTTTTTTTATGAAGGAAAATTTTTTACAAATAAAATTTATTTTTCAAAAGGGAAATTGATTTTTTTTGTTTTTTTTTCAAAATTTTTTTTGCCTTTTGAAAAGATTTTATAATTTTTTTTTTTGGATTTTTGTTTTTCTAATTTTTCTAGATTTTTGAAATTTCAAAGGAAAAGGATTTAAAAATTTCAAAGAAAAAGAAAAGGAATATTTATAAAAAAAATTAGTTTTGGATTTTGAATTTTTTTGTTTTTTGTTTTTAAATATGCATGAACAAATGCAACTAAATGAATGCAAGGGTTAATGATAACCCAAAATTGTATATTCACAAATTGTCTTAGATAAACAAGATAGTTCTCAGCCAGGTAACGGGCAGGATTTATCGGTGCACCACGAATCACCGTAGCAATGCAGCCGAAGGTTTAAGTACCTTCAGAGGAACAACCACTATAATATTTACGAATCACCGTAATATTTATAAATGGTTATTACTCTGCCGTAGCCTAGACACCAAGAAATTAAATTGTTCAAAAAAACAAATTGTCAATATACAATTAAGTGTTATCGATGTCTAACCGTTATTATTAATGAAAATCTAAGATGAAATGCAGAACAAAAACTAAACGTGTATTAACAATGCAACTACGAATGATTTTTTTATTTATTTTTTAAAATGCAAACGCGAGCAACCAACAATTCAATTCAAATAAAATTAGAAATGAAAGCAGAATTTTTTAGCAAGCAGAGCAATTTATTTTGGCTAGCTAAGGAAGCAATTTTCAGCAAGCTATTCTTTCTTTATTTCCTGCTTTGGCAACCTGAAAATTAAAAACTAAGATATACAATATTTCTTTTTTTTTTTGGTTTTTTTTTGAAAGGAAACTTAAAAGTAGGGTTTTACTTAAAAAAAAAAAATTATATATCAAAGAAGACCAAACAAAACAAATGAAAAACAATTATTTATTTGTTTTTTTTTGGCTAGATAGAATGAAAACAAAAGTTAAACGAGACAAACCAAAACAAACAAAAGGCAACAGAAAACGAAGGCAAACAATTTTTTTTTCTTTTTTTTTCTTTTTGAAAATATGGAACCTAAAAGGAGTAAGAACAAATTAGCAATTCAAAATGAAAATAAAAAAAAACAAAAAAAACAGAAGCCCGGCCCACCTTAATATATACCAAGAACAAACAATTTACACTATACAGTTCTCAATCAACAGAATACAATACCCACGTTCTCAAAATTCCTGCGATCAAAATCAAACTCTTGCAATTAAAATTGAAATCAACAATGCTTTGCGATTCAAGATTGTAGCAGCTGCAGGTTGGAGAATTTGGGATCGTGGGTTTTCACGAAGGGTTTCTGCATGAAGTCGCGGTTGCTTGTGAAGGGTTTCTGGTTTCGGCGTGATGTGTTGGATGTAGGGGATTGGGATTCCGATGAAGTGAGGCGATTCAGGCGAGGTGGTGGGTTGCGAGTTGAATTTAGGTAGCGATGGAGTTTTCAATGTAGAGGTGAGTTCGATTTTGGGGTTTGGGTTAGCAATGGACGCGGTTGTCAGCGGTGAAGTATTTGGGGATTATTGGGTTTCGTGATGGATTTTCTGGAAGAAGGCGATTCGGCAATGGGGTTGCGGCGTCAGGAATTGAGGTAGGTCACAACGACCTAGTTTGGAGTGGTGAAGTTGCAGTTAGAATGATGGATTTTGGCAGAGGAGTTTAGACAGTATGCAAGTGAATTTGAAAATGTTAGCAGTGGTGGAAGGGGGTGTTGCTGAAAGCGATGAAGGGGGAGATGGACAGTGAATAGGAAGTTGTGAATTGTAGTGTTTGGTCACAGGTTGGTGGTAGTGACTGTGAAGTATTGGGTGAAGTGGTAGTCGATTCAGTGGGTGACTGACTGCAAGGGAGGCAGATGGTTGTGCTTGAGGTAGGAGATTGTGAGTGAAGGGACTGATGGTTTGCCGTTGAAGTGATAACAGATATGAAGGTTGTAGATAGCGAGGAGTAGGTGGAGAATGTGCAGAAGTCGGTGATTGAGAAGGGTGCAGCTACTTGTATGTCAGTGTGCAGAAGTGGTTTGTTATGGCAATGGGAAGATGGTAGTTGCGGCTTTGGTACAGAGCGTGGTTGATGGAGTTTGAATGAATGGGTGGTTTTTATGATCAGACAGAAGTCGGTGCGACAGTGAAGTGGGTTGATTGAAGAATATAGCAGAGCAATAACTTGTAGTTCAGTGTATGTCAGTGGGTATAAGGAAGGTGAAAGTGGAGGATTTTCAGGGAATGGTGATGTATCAGTGGGTAACAGTGATGATGTTGTTTGTTGAAAGCAGTTGTGATATGAAGACGGAACAGAAGTGTGGTTGGTTTTGATGGGGGAAATGAGGGTGGTTGTGTGCTTGTGACTGGTGGTTTCAGGGACTTTGGTTGTAGTCAGGGGAAAAGTGGATGTTGATGGCGATTTTGCTGCTGACAGAGAAGGTATGAAGTGTGGGGGAAGTTGTTTTGCTGTGGTTGTGGAGTTTTGTGGTCAGGGAGGTGTTTGTGTGTGATATGGGTTGAAAGTGTGAATTGTTGTAGCAGAGAATGTAACAATTGAACAAACAGAAATGAAATTGTAACAGAACAGTGTAACAGATAGGGAGTGAGTGAATATTTTTGAAAAACAGTGAATAAAAGCAATGTACAACAGAAAATACAGAAAATGTAAACTGTAAAGAAAGTGAAATAATTTATTTTTTTTTGAAATTGTGTATGTTCCTTTTTTTTTCTTTTTTTTTAATATGAAAATGCAAACGAAAATGCAAAACAAACAAGAACACAAACAAATGCACACAAAAACCAAACAAATACACAATCTTTTTTTTTAAATAAGCAAACACAAACACACACACAAAAAATAAAACCACACAAAAAACAAACAAAAATAATTCGAAGAATAGAAAATTAATATCAAAACAACTCCCCGGCAACGGCGCCAAAAACTTGTTCGTCGACGGAAATTCTATCGGTTTAGAAAACCGTCGAACGAATTTAGAGATAAAAATAACCGCAAGCGCACAGTGTACGAATGTAGCACGCGGCGAATACGGGTCGATCCACAGGGAATTGATGATTTTAAAATTCTATTCAATCAAATTATACCGAAGTCGAGGGTGAATAGCTAGAAATGTAAGAAACTAACAAAAACTAGCAAAAGAAAATGATAAAAATATGAGAGTTAAAAGAACAATTTAGAGATAAATTCACTCTCTAGATCATATAAATCAATAAAATGAAGTTATGATCTCTCTTTTCTTGTCATTAGTGAATTAGTTGATGTGCTTATCATAAGTATGGTATATTTGTGCTATTAATTAGCTCAATATAAACCATCAAACTATAACACAACCACTAATACACATTTAACTAACATGAAATATGACAACAAAGTTGAAAGCAAAATCTATTTTAAGCATGGCCTATTAACATTTAATTAGAAATATAAGCCATCAAATTTCAATTTCAACAATCACTTCTTTGCCATAATCATATTTAGATGAAGAGGCAATTTGTGTTATGTTTGTTTAAGCATAGCCTATTTGTTATGAACAACATAGACTATCAAATTCAAAGCTAAACAACATCATTAAACCACTTCATTCATTCTCATTAAGCATAAAAAGAGAGCATAAACATCAAATTAAGTTGAAGCTACATGATTAGAGAGCTTCATTACCCCTAAATTGAAGGGGTTTAGCCTCTCATATTTGTTATCATATGAACAAATGTAGCTTGCAACATGAGAGAAAAAGAAAAGGAAAAGAGAGCAAAGTGAAATGAAAAACTATTCTAATTGCATAAAGGAAAATCTACACTACTTGCATAAAAGGAAATGAACATGTAATTAAAAGAAACAATAATTAACATTGCATAAAAGAAAAGAATTACATAAGAGAAGAATTGGCTAAGTAGCCATGGAAAGAAAGAGAGAATTGATTTATTTTCTAAACTAAAACTAACTAACTAAGAGGGAGGATGGCTACATGAAACATAAAGGGTATTTATACAAGTTAGAAACCCTAATGCATATTTTTGGGGAGTACCCAAAATGCCCTTGGAGGAAGTGTGGTCACCAAGTAACTATTAACTTCCACTAATCATCCATTAAGTATGCATGAAGATTTAATGGCCATAAGCATGTGGATTAGCTTCTACTTTGTACATGAAGAAAGGTGGGTAGGTGGGGTCCTCCATTATCATGCCTTTGAATTATTTCCATCTTCATTTGTTCTATTCACCCTTGTGCATACATATATTTTCATGAAGCCACTTGTGTTTGAATTTTAATTCCTACAAAATACATAGAAATTTTCAATTAAATTTTCACAAATTAATAAATGCACAAAAAAGACAATTTTGTCCCTATATGAAGATGAATATGTGACAATTTGAAAATAATTTGAATTTGGTTTAAACAAGTTAAAATACCCAATATGATCATTTATTTAATTTAAATAGAATAAATATGGTGGTAAAAATATACACATTTACGTGCACATCAATATTTCCTTTCATTCGGGATTGTGGTTTGAAATGATATACAACCGCAAAATTTTATATCTTTTAAATTGCGGATTGAAATGATAAATATCCGTATCACTTGACCATAGGATAGAAAATTATATACAGGCACCACGGTCTATATATAACTATTTTAATGTGATTTCTATGGTTTGGATGGAATACGGTTTATAATAATCTTGAATTTTATATTGTATAAATATTTTTCTTCCATATATATATACATATGAAGTTGAAATTTTGAAATTAAAAGGTGTATAAAAATCTTTATTAAAAATGGAAGAAAATTAAGAAAATGGAGTTTAATAATTTATATCATATGTTTAAATGTTAAGTTTGGAAATTTTAAGATATGATATTTATAATTGGATTTTTTCCAAATAAATTGAAATGAATATTCTAGTATAATTTGAATTGGGAAAAATATATATATTTTATTACTAGAAATTGAAGTCTTATTATTTATGGATTTTATATGAATATTCAAGACTAATTAATAGAACAATTGATTTGTTGAAAGAATAAAATCCAACTTTAGTTTGAAATATTGATACTCAAAATGGATATACGTATATATAAATAAATTGAAGTGGTTTTGGAACTTGAGAGAGATAATATAAATTTTGGTTTAGACTTTAATAAAGAAATGTATTTGTAAAGCCATGAGAACTATTTTCTTTACAAAGTAACATTTAAGTTAAACCATTTAATTCATATACCGTTGAATGTCCAAACCATTCAAGTTTTAGAAGTTATGGTTTTAAATTATGATTTTCAAAATACTATGCTTTGGAAATATTTGATTTTCAGACGTTATGAAGTTAAAGCATTTTGATTTTGGAAAAGAATTATATTTGGGATAAGTGATAAAATATGGTTTTGGGTTTTGAAATGATATCGTATTCATGGTTATGAAATGGAATGTTTATTCTGATTTTTAAAGTATAACCTATTTTTAAATGACCGATGTGTTATAATAACGATGGGTTGGCAAAGAGACCGGGATCGGATATCTGACATACTCTCTGTCGATACCGAAGACCACTTTGACTAACCGTGTACGCGGTGGAGATTCCAGAATGAAGTAGGTTGGTGGTGGCGTTTCCTGTAAGGTAAATACGTGGACCCGACTCCCGTGAGTTGGCATAAGGTGGCTAAAACAGGAGCTATTCCCAAGCCAATGAGGTCATTCCTCTGATCGGACACTCCTCTTCGATATTATACTATGACTTTGGATTGATTCAGTGGCCACTTTTATTTTGATTTTGGGGAGTTTGTTCGAGGTGGGCGGTAACTGCGGCTACGCATTTCCATCAGCCTGGGTCCGCAATTGGTATATCTACCCTGGCATTGCCTAGTTGTGCCGTGTCACCTACCATACCGAGCCTTGTACGAGTTTGGATTTCTCCCGTAGCCCGTGTGGTATCCTCTGGTGGCTTCCCGATCAGGAGGGACTATGATATTGGATGGACTACTGGGAATATTACGTGTTAAGGGGAATATTGGGTCACTCCTTAATGCTATTAAAAAGTATGTTTATTTTATAAATAGACACTATTATAATAGCGCAATATACTACATAGTAAATAGTTTAACGGATCCTTAGGAGATGTAAATCCCGAGCATCTCTTGAGTTACTGTACTCATATTTATTTCTGTTAATTTAACTCACATAAGATCTTTTAGTTCTGACTCGAGTGTTTTTATCTTTTCAAATTCGCTCGGGCTAGTCCGAGCGTTTCAGGATCGAAGATTTTAGCTTTGGAGGACGAAGACGAAGAATCCGTATTATATTATTTATAGTATTGCACCACACTCTAAAATTTCCGCTGCATTGATTGTATTGGTATGTGTAACTCTGATATTCATTATAAATATTTTGTAAACAGTTTCATGAACTGTATATTGATTATTATATTTTATCCTTCCGCTGTGAGATTCTATTTTGTTTTATTTCTTCTCTGTTTTTCTTATTTACCCCATAACAATCCGCCCTTGCGTATGCTTTGAATTGGCACGTGTGTCGGTTTTAAAGTGTGCGAAAAGGCGGGATGTTACAGTTGGTATCAGAGCTTTGGTTTAGCGATAAACCTTGGCTTTGTGGGGTTTGACTCTTTGTTAATAGGGTAGTAATACCCTATGGGAGTCGCTGAGAGTATATATATGAGAGAGCGTATTTGTTAGTGTTATAAAAAGATTTTAATATTGTGTTAATCTGTTCCGCTTTGTATTTATAAATTCTGGTTGATGCATGGGACGCTATGACATCAATAGGGATTTCTAAACACTTAATAGGACAGACCGACATAATATTTGTTTTAATATAGGTGAATGAAATAATTTTGCCTATTATATTTTCTATATATAAAAATATTTTTATAAAGATATATATATATATATATATATATATATGGTTGCTATAGATTGGGTGTTAGGAAATAAAAATATTTATAACAATTAAAGCTAAGTTGAAATTATAATAAATCAAATTGGAGATTTTAGAACTTAAGTCCGGGATTTTAAAATTTTGCTTTCAAAGGATTTATGAAATATAATGATTTGGTTTATAAGTATTTTCTTATATAAATATTTAGTATAATTCGGAAGAATTGTTTTAAAGAAGATTTTGGAGAAAATAAATTTTGTACTTTCCTCTCTGTCGCTGGAAAATAATTTCGGTGATGACGGCCGCATCATCGACTTTCATTTTCGAGTCTCGAAGGGGAAAGGCCACTGTAGTAAATTCTACTGCATATTTGTTTTGAAATTATTTAAAATTTTAATTGTTTAAAGGTGATTAGAGATATAAAAGTTGTAAGAAATTAATTATCTATTATTTTAAAGAAATTTTGGAATTTGACCCGGTATTAATTCTTGAATTTCCATTTATTAGTTGTAAAAATTTAGGTTAGTGAAATAAAAGAAGTAATCAATGAATTAAAAGAGTTAAGATTAAACTTGCATAAGTTCTTTTGCTTTTTCTTTAACATAAATAACTTACCAAGTATAAAAAGTTGAAATGTAAATTAAGAGTGGAATAGAATATTATGCAAGTAGAATTTTTGGTAATAATGAAGTATTCAATAAATTACTGTTATAAATAAGAATTTAATGGTATTAACTTAAGTGATGATTGGAATTTTACTAAAATTAAAGGTTGTATTATTAAAAGGTGATTTTAACCTTAAGAAAGTAAAAATGAAATTCCTTAATTTATAAAGTTTGATTGTAGGGTTATTAACTTAAGTATGCTTTAATTCCCCCTATTCTAATATAATAGAAAGTAAGTAATATATAAATGACTGTAAACCCTAAGTAATTAATTAATAAAATTCCTTATTTTTAAGAATGAAGGTTAAAGGGTTAATAATTTAAGTGTAATTAAAAAGGGTTACTGTAATTAAATATTATAGAAAGTGGGTAATTAAACTGTTACTACTATTAAATATAATGGAAACTTCCACATTAAATAAATAAATGAGATTAAAGGTAAGTTGAAATTGTAGGTTATAAAACAAATATATATTAATTAAAGGAATGGAGAAGAAACTTGTAAATTTTCACTTACATTCTTAAAACATACATAACTTACCATATAATAAAAGTTGCAATGTTATTAAGAAAATGAAAGGAGAAATCTTACAAGTGAAGCTTGAGGTAATAAAGTATTCTATTAATTTGCTATTGTTAATGAGAATTAATTGTATAAGCTTAAGATAAATTAGAAATTTTACTATATAAGTAAAGGTAAGTAGTATAAATAGATGATATATACTTTAGTCAATAAATTGGAATACAAATATAATGAATTTTGTGATAAATGGAAAATATATAAAGAAATCACTCCATAAATGAAAGAAAGAAAATCAAACCATTGAAGCATGAGATAAATGTATAATAAATAAATTTGGGTGTTGGTTTGAATTGTGTTGTTTGATTTATGTTGTTGGGTAAGAAATTTGAAGTGGTTAAATGAATAAGTATCTATCTTTGTTCCATCTAAGACTGTTGAGCAAAGGATGCACTTGATAGTTAGTTTCATTTCATACAAATTTCAAGTTTTGAACCAAAACAACTATTTGTTTGATGGATTAAATGGTTGCTTTGTTTGTGTATGTATGCTGTTTGTAAGGTTGATGGTTGTTGTACTGATTGATTGATTAATGATTGAATCCACTTAAATATTCCACTTTAATATAAATATTTAACCTTTTTAGATTATATAAGTGAAATGCAGGTTATGGAAGCAACTGCTACTGCTTTTGGTTCCATAATAATAAGGTTTAATTGCCCGACAAATAGGTACGTTTTCGGATTTCGTTTTATAGCGCCATTTTATATAGTTTCCCGTGTTGGGATATAATATTTTGATAATAGGTGTAATATATTTGTATATTTGGATATTATATTTTCTCCAGAGTCTCTCCGTACAAAGGAGACTCTGCCAAAATTTTCCGTAAATTTTGAACTTAGAATTTTGTTGAAAATGATTTCCAAACTTTAATTATTTAAGTATAAAAGGATATAATGATTATAAAACGAGTATATTCCGTTTAAGGAATTTTTTTAGTAAATTATTGATTATAAGTTAATATTTGAAATAGATGTACTGTTTTAATTCTTCCTTCTCCCTTCTTTTTCCTTTTCGGGGACGAAAAGTTTTGAGTGGGGAGAGTGTAACGACCCGTTAAATTCAATGATATTAAATGAGTCAATTTGATATGTTTTCTAATCTAATTTAAATTGAAATAGAAGTCTTAGGATTTTAATGGAGTAAATGTAGGGGTTAGCTAGTAACTGTAATTAAAGGTAAATAATTTAAAATGTTTATATGACATAGATTGAAATAACGAAAATTTGTGTTTGTGGTTATAAGTCATAATTAATTGATTAAAATGGTATTAATGAAATAATAACTGAATTTAATTGCAAATATATAAACATTAGAAAAATTTATTTGGTGGATTAAATTTGTTAAAGTTCATAAGTTTTGTAATTTAATTTAGTAGAAACTTTAAATTATAAACGAAGATTGAAATAAACGCTAAATTTAATTATGTAAATGGTGACTTAAGACCAAGTTATAGGAATTGGAATATAATCCAATTTGAATTAAGTAGAAGAAGGATTTGATTAATATGTAAGTTATTGTTCAAGGTATTGAATAAAAATTGGAAATCCAATTATAATTAATGATAATAACGTTAGTATTAGTTAATAAATATATTTCAATGCAGTACCCAAATGAATGGGATAAAATGAATATATATTGAATAGAAATGAAATGTAAGGTAAATGACGATTGTGTAAAATCAGTACAAGTTGGAAATGCATAAACCTTAATAAACATTCCAATTTAATAAATTTATGCAAATGTGGGACTAAGTGATAAGCGTGTAATTATGGGTATGATAACAACTAGTATAAAATTCCTATTTCAGTGGCATGTTGCAATGGGTGATTTATATTTAAATTTTGATGAAATTATTTAAGGTTTACAATAACAGAAGTTTAGGAGTAAAGTGAGATAATTGAAAATTTTAATCATTCATATAAGTCATTTGTTTATTAATATGAGTTAGCTAATAAATTTAATTTGGGCAATACCTATATATTGGAAACATATTTGTAAAGTATAATTAATTGAATTTGGTAAATTGGGAATGAATCCAAGATTATAGGAATTGATGTAATACTACGCAATAAAGGGTAACTGCATAAAAATCAATGTTTAGTAATAAATTGTATTTGATAATTAAGTAGGAATGGGTTTGAATTTGACAAAAAGGAAAATTTATTATTTGCTTACCCATCTATTCAATCTATTAAATTTGATCAGATCCATTTGCAATTAAACGAATTTATTTACAAGTTAGTATGTATTTAGCTGATAACTATAAACCAATTAGGGCAATCGGATATATATATTACCAGTTAAGTTATATAAGATAATGGTTGACTTAATTAAGGGAGTTTATGTAATAATTTCATTTATTTTGTAAGTGGAAATAAAACGTTAAGGATAACAAGTATTCAAAATTTATCATCTATTTAGTATATTAAGTATAATGGATAATCAACTGCAGCAAGTAATAAATAATAAATACGTAACGTTAAATGAAGTAATATTTGAACTATAATATTTAGAAAATATGTAAATATAAGTTCGTATGGAATTGGAGATAATTATATATTGGAATATGAATCCAACGATAATCCATCTATTTGACAATAATAATAAAAAAATGGGAAGTAAATTTAATTAAATTTTGGAAATTTAATTTATATTTTGGTGAAATTAATGAAATTTGAGGATTTCTAAATTTTAATTCGACAAATTAAATTTTGTTTAAATTAGTATAGGTGATTGAAAAATTTATAATAATAAGAATCATCAATTATCAAAGAGAAATGGGGATTGGATTTAATTGACTAAATTTTAATTTATTAATTAATATAAAAATAGCCTTTTTGTCACGGACTCGGATTTCGATGAAACCAGTTTCATCGGATCCGTATCGGTGAATTATTATAGGGTTTCAAGTTTCGTATCGATCGGACTTGTCGTTTGATCGTACGGGTGTGAAACGCATTGAAATCAATTTTAATAAAATCAATTTGAAATCAATTTGGAAATTTTGTTTTCAGCATAACTTCTTCATACGATCAAATTTGGACGTGAAACTTTTTCCATCGCGTTCAGAATATTTTAAATTACCTATTTGGATATATAGATTTACGAAATTCGGTTCCGGAGGCATAGCGGGCTTTTTAGGCCATAGTTTGTTCCGCACGTTCATTCTACGGTCTATCTACGCTACCTCTAACCCTCTATATAAACCCAGCTATTCAGCCCTAGCCTCCGCCTAATTACATTTATCTGCGCGTATTTTCTTCAAGCTCCTCTTCTTCTTCAATGGGTGGAAACCCTAGATCCAACCAATTCAAAAACAAAATGAAATTTCAAACTACTCTAAAAATTCTGAAAAAATATATGTTGATGTTTTTGATATGCGTAATCTCCTGGTGTGGTTCGTTTTTCATTTTGAACCATCGTTTGTCCAGAAATTTCAAATCAGTTCCAGCCGTTCAAATGGATTACCGATGATCCAACGGCGGATCGTCGACCAATCGACGATCGGTTGGTGCCGTTGTGAAGAGCTCGTCGAGCAGGTCTGGGGGATGTAATCGCTTGGTTCAAGATGGTCTAGATTCGCCAGAAATCGAAGAGAAGGGGGCCGATTTCACTCTCGGCCTGGGGTTGCGTGGAGGCGCCGGGGAGGACCGGTCGTTGGTGGAGGGGGCGGCGTGACGAGGCCGACGTGGTGGCACATGCCGATCGTGGTGGAAGCCATCTTGGATGTGGCGTTTTTGATCAGAGGATGGCGGCTGTTTTTTTTTCAGAACGACGTGGTTAGGTTTTCGGCTGTAGGATCTTCGCGTGCGTGGCCTGTTGTCTCACGTGGCATAGTAAAATTAGGTTTGTTTGGTTATTTTGTTTATTTTAAATTTTGAATTCAATCACCATTTTTCGACATAACTCTCGCATACGATCTCCGTTTCACACGAAATTTCTTTTGTTAGGATCGTAATTAAATTCCGGACTTGATGACGCTGGTTTGGACAAATTTGGAGACCGTCAAATTTTTGGGTTTAAATCGAATTTAAATTCGATTTAAATTCAAAAGGTGAGTGTTTTAACCCACTCACAACTACTAGAAGCTTTTATGTTTGTTAAATTAATTTTAGAAATGAATAGAAATTTATTTATGAGTATTTGGCATGTTTATTTCACTCATATTTGTTGAATTGCATTTATTAAATTTAACTGTTAATTTAATTTATTTATTGCGTATCAATTGATAGTTAGAATTTATTTGTTTGCCTATAAACTCATAGTTGACAGTTATATAGATTATTACTGAATATAAACTGTTAGATTAATAGTTGTTAAATTTAATCTGAATAAAATTGCCAGTTATTACCTGTTATATATTATCAAATATAAATTGTTATTGATTGATTGCTTGATGATTGTGATTGGATGATGGGTGATGTTGATGGATGTTTTATTGTATTTCATAAAATTGCAAATAATCATGCATATTTCCTTTCATTCGGGATTGTGGTTTGAAATGATATACAACCGCAAAATTTTATATCTTTTAAATTGCGGATTGAAATGATAAATATCCATATCACTTGACCATAGGATAGAAAATTATATACAGGCACCGCGGTCTATATATAACTATTTTAATGTGATTTCTATGGTTTGGATGGAATACGGTTTATAATAATCTTGAATTTTATATTGTATAAATATTTTTCTTCCATATATATATACATATGAAGTTGAAATTTTGAAATTAAAAGGTGTATAAAAATCTTTATTAAAAATGGAAGAAAATTAAGAAAATGGAGTTTAATAATTTATATCATATGTTTAAATGTTAAGTTTGGAAATTTTAAGATATGATATTTATAATTGGATTTTTCCCAAATAAATTGAAATGAATATTCTAGTATAATTTGAATTGGGAAAAATATATATATTTTATTACTAGAAATTGAAGCCTTATTATTTATGGATTTTATATGAATATTCAAGACTAATTAATAGAACAATTGATTTGTTGAAAGAATAAAATCCAACTTTAGTTTGAAATATTGATACTCAAAATGGATATACGTATATATAAATAAATTGAAGTGGTTTTGGAACTTGAGAGAGATAATATAAATTTTGGTTTAGACTTTAATAAAGAAATGTATTTGTAAAGCCATGAGAACTATTTTCTTTACAAAGTAACATTTAAGTTAAACCATTTAATTCATATACCGTTGAATGTCCAAACCATTCAAGTTTTAGAAGTTATGGTTTTAAATTATGATTTTCAAAATACTATGCTTTGGAAATATTTGATTTTCAGACGTTATGAAGTTAAAGCATTTTGATTTTGGAAAAGAATTATATTTGGGATAAGTGATAAAATATGGTTTTGGGTTTTGAAATGATATCGTATTCATGGTTATGAAATGGAATGTTTATTCTGATTTTTAAAGTATAACCTATTTTTAAATGACCGAGGTGTTATAATAACGATGGGTTGGCAAAGAGACCGGGATCGGATATCTGACATACTCTCTGTCGATACCGAAGACCACTTTGACTAACCGTGTACGCGGTGGAGATTCCAGAATGAAGTAGGTTGGTGGTGGCGTTTCCTGTAAGGTAAATACGTGGACCCGACTCCCGTGAGTTGGCATAAGTTGGCTAAAACAGGAGCTATTCCCAAGCCAATGAGGTCATTCCTCTGATCGGACACTCCTCTTCGATATTATACTATGACTTTGGATTGATTCAGTGGCCACTTTTATTTTGATTTTGGGGAGTTTGTTCGAGGTGGGCGGTAACTGCGGCTACGCGTTTCCATCAGCCTGGGTCCGCAATTGGTATATCTACCCTGGCATTGCCTAGTTGTGCCGTGTCACCTACCATACCGAGCCTTGTACGAGTTTGGATTTGTCCCTTAGCCCGTGTGGTATCCTCTGGTGGCTTCCCGATCAGGAGGGACTATGATATTGGATGGACTACTGGGACTATTACGTGTTAAGGGGAATATTGGGTCACTCCTTAATGCTATTAAAAAGTATGTTTATTTTATAAATAGACACTATTATAATAGCGCAATATACTACATAGTAAATAGTTTAACGGATCCTTAGGAGATGTAAATCCCGAGCATCTCTTGAGTCACTGTACTCATATTTATTTCTGTTAATTTAACTCACATAAGATCTTTTAGTTCTGACTCGAGTGTTTTTGTCTTTTCAAATTCGCTCGGGTCAGTCCGAGCGTTTCAGGATCGAAGATTTTATCTTTGGAGGACGAAGACGAAGAATCCGTATTATATTATTTATAGTATTGCACCACACTCTAAAATTTCCGCTGCATTGATTGTATTGGTATGTGTAACTCTGATATTCATTATAAATATTTTGTAAACAGATTCATGAACTGTATATTGATTATTATATTTTATCCTTCCGCTGTGAGATTCTATTTTGTTTTATTTCTTCTCTGTTTTTCTTATTTACCCCATAACAATCCGCCCTTGCGTATGCTTTGAATTGGCACGTGTGTCGGTTTTAAAGTGTGCGAAAAGGCGGGATGTTACAATCAAACAGCAAAAGACCTCTTCGGAGGCACAAGCCCTCTTCAGAGGCACAACTCTTCGGAGGATAAAGACCTCGAGCGGGCTTCGCCAGAAAAAGAGAGTTCTTTCTCGACATAAAGTTGCGGACTGATCGGTGATACACTCCCGTGAATCCGTCCAACTGAGAGAAAGAAACTCCAAACTTTCAGGAAAAAGCCCTACTCAGAGGCACACGTTTCACCGAGATTGAAATAAAACCTCCAAGTGTTGAAACGTGAAAAGCCCTCTTCGGAGGCCCATTTCACCACAGTTGAAATGCTAAAAGACCTCGAGCGGGCCTAACCAGAAAAAGAGAGTTCTTTCTCGACATAAAATTGCGGACTGATCGGTGATACACTTCCGTGAATCCGTCCAACTGAGAGAAAGAAACTCCAAACTTCCAGGCAAAAACCCTACTCATAGGCACACATTTCACCCGTGATCGGTGATACACTCCCGTGAGTCGAAATGTGAAAAGCCCTCCTCGGAGGCCCGCTTCCCAGCGAACAGGGAAAAAATAAAAGCCTCTCCCAAGAGGTAGAAACAAAAAGACCTCTTCCCAGAGGCAGAAACAAAAAGACCTCTTCCCAGAGGCGCAATCAAACAAAAAGACCTCTTCCCAGAGGTACAATCAAACAGAAAGACCTCTTCGGAGGCACACGTTTCACCGAGATTGAAATAAAACTTCCAAGTGTTGAAACGTGGAAAGCCCTCCTCGGAGGCACAACTCTTTGGAGGCACACGTTTCACCGAGATTGAAATAAAACTTTCAAGTGTTGAAACGTGAAAAAGCTCTCCTCAGAGGTACAACTTTTCAACGAAGCATTTCATCAGAAATGCAAAGCAAAGATCAGAAAGCCCTTCACCGAGGCGCAATAAAAAAAAAGTAGCCCTCTTCAAAGGCACACTTTAGCTCTCAAAGAAAGAATGGTTCATCTATTCTGGAAAATACTCTTCCTCAAAAAGAAGTTAAAGTGCCCTTCAGAGGCCCGCTTTACCACATAGGAGAATTCACTTGGTAAAAATGTGTGTATGCATAAAAGAAAAAGTGATATCTTCGAAGGTTGAAGCGTATAAACTCATATGGAGGGAGCTGTACTCTATTTTGAACAAAATAATATTCCTCCAAGTATGGAATAATTATTCTCCAGAAAATAAGAGTACAAGTCCCCTCAAAGTATAAAATATTGCAACGAGCTTATGGTATAGGGGCAACATATTGGTAAAAATTACGCTCGAACAACATACCACAAGCTCACTGCAATATCATATAAAGAAGCTTGTACAAAAATGAATAGTAAATGCATTCTGAAATACAGATAGAAGTTTGTACAAACAAAAAGAATCGTTTTATTCAATACTGTCAAAATTTGTACAGGTACATGTTTCAAAATATAAAGAAAAGCGGAGGCCGGTACCCGCACAATCTCCGATCAGTACATGCAAAAAGCAAAAAGTAAAAATAAAGGGAAGCAGGGCCCGTTACTTCTTCTTGCCACCACCTTTAGAGCCTTCACCAGACCTAATAGGCAGCTTTTCAAGACGGCTTGGGAGAATCGGGGATGAAGGAGAGAGGTTTACTGCCAGATCAACCTTCGCTTCCTCTTCAGAAACAAGAATGTCTTTCCTTTTCTTCTTAGAAGTGACACGCTTCCTCCTCCTCCTTGAAGAAGACTCACTTCTCGGAGTAACAAGGGCAGACAATTTTATGTTATCAGAAATGGTTCGCTCCGGGGACTCATTGCCTTCTCCAAGCCCTTCTCCCCCGTGTTCCTGTGAAGCATTAGGATCATCTAAGTCTCGGAGAGCCTCTGTTTGCTCCTCTTGCGACCCGGGTTGAGAGGCGGATGGAGGAGTGACCTGGAGAGGCGGAGGAAGAATAATTGGAGGAAGGGGAGTCTGAACGATGCTCGATACTTGCTCTACAGAAGAAAAGAAGTTAAAGTCAGTAAAGAGAGGAGATAAAGGCTCGTTGAGGTTCAGGAAATAGTCAAGAAGCTCATCAAACTCATAAGAAGCAAATGAGCAGTCTACTTGGGCAAGATTAACAGTAGAGTTACCTGGAGAAGCCGGCTTCCTGATATCAACCTCATAAGCCTGTGCTTCGGCGCTCTCTTCGCCTTCATCTCCACCCTGTGTGCTTGTGATCTCAGTTGTAACTTTAACCGGGGATGGAGAACGAGAACTGGAGCCGACAATGTCGATTTCGGCCGAAGGTGAAGGCTGAACTGAATCAGTTGAAGTAGTTTTTCCTAAACGTTCCCCTTCTGCCATTTCGGCTCTTAATTTCGCAAGTTGTTCTTCTCCCGTGGCGAGAGTGGCGCGAGCGTCGTCATCCAAGTAATGCTCCTCAAGAGCTGATTCGACGTAGCCAGCACCTTTAGCACCAAGCATATCAAGTGCGACCTCCCACACCTCAGCCAGAGTAATTTCATATTTGGGACCCAGAAAGGCGAGACTATCGCGCCCCAAGACGCTATGCAGGTAGAAGTCAAATAATGTCGAGCTGATGTTGGTCTTCGTTGCCTCATGAGATTCTTCAGCTGCAATTTTACAGGCAACAGCCTCATCACGCTCTCTTTCAGCTTTGGAGAGTTGAAGCTTAAGCATTTCGATCTCCGCCTCTTGAGAGTCGGTTTTCTTCCGAAGCTCTGCAATATCAGCAATATAGCCCTCATTGATTCTTTTTTGCACTTCGAGCCTGTCTTCGGCGTCTCTTTGGCTGGCATGAGCATTTCTCACTTGTTTCTGAAGCACTTCTTCTTTTTGAGTGTAGGAAGTAGAAGAAGTGGCGAGCTCTTCTTTAAGCTTCTCGACCTTCGCTTCAAGCTCTTCATTATAAGTAGTGATGCTCCTCATCTCGGTATCATGCTGCTCAAAAACCTTCTGCCATTCAGCTTTGTCATTTTCCGTAGTAAGCATGGCCTCGAGATTCGCACGGTTTACCCTTTGAAGCTCGTCAACAAGCTTTTGCCAGCTCGACATTCTTTCAATATCAAGTCTGACGGCATCGAGATTTCGCAGCATGGAAGACTTGTCAATTGGAACTAAATCGAGATCGAAGAGAACCCCCTTCAAGCACCATTGCAGAAACCGACTTTGGAGAGTAGCTGGACCTGGCCCAACTTGATATGAAGGCCTATTGATGATTGTTTGAATATCAGTACGGGAAGGGGAAGGAGATTGAGAAGGAATTGGAGTAGTGGTCTTCTCAGAAGTTGCAGGCACAGATTGCTCACTAACTTTAGCCCGTTTGCTTGGGTCATCAGCCATGTGGCTCTTCCCTCTGTCATCATGGGATTTACGCTTATGGGAATCACCCTCTCTGTGGGAAGAATCATACCGCTCATCCCCTCTTCCATAGCGTTCTTCATAAGAACGTCTCTCCTGAGCCTTTCGAGCAGCCCTCTCTTCATCAGTTTCCCTATAAGTGGGAAGATAGCGTCTGTAGTCATACTGACCACGCTTTCCATATTGCTTGAAGTCGTCGTAATATGAACCACTTCGCCTCATTGGGAAATTTGAAAAAAAAAAGACAAGTCTTAAAAGTCTTCAGAGAAAAGAAGCGTAACTGTAGAATCTTCAAAGTACAAAGAATTAGGTGCATGAAAGTGCCGAAAGATTCTAAGTGCGTGTGATGTGCAAACTACGCGCATCAAACTACGAACCACTCTTCGATTGCGGAGTAATCGTGGAGGTAGTAGTTAACGTCAACTCTTGGGTCGACGGAGCTTGTTGCAAAGAAGAAGTCGCTTCCACCACTGAAGAAGAAACCCTAGTAGTGACAGGGTCGTCTTTAAAGAGCTCCTGTGAGGTGACAAAGAGGTTGCTCAACCCTTCGAAAGTGTCGTCCCCGCTCTGCTTGACAGGGCTTGTTTTTCCGACTTCTTCACCAGACTTCTGTGAATGTTGGGGAGATCCCTGAGGCTCTTCTTCCTCAATGACTGAGGCAAGTGGGAATTTGCCAGACGACCCCGCAACATCGAAAGTAGTAGAGCACTTCACCAGAGAAGCCTCGGAGGCAGGTTCTTTTGGTATGGGTTCGTCAGTGGAAACTGGGGCATCTAATGCTTTAGGTGGGGAGTCTGGAACCTCATGGGGATGTGTAGAGCGAGAAGCGTGTAAAAGTCTATACTGATGCAAAAATTCGTCCCTCAACAAAATCTTTATACTTCTCTCTCTAGCAGTCAGAGCACTTAATCTTTCAAAAACTTGCTTGTGGCTTGGATCTCTAGAGGGGAGAGGAAGTGCTGAAAAGAACAAAGAACGAAATTAGCAATCGGTAATTCGGATCTCGAAAAAGTTTGTAAAATGGAGAAAATAGAAACAGGTAATCTTAATTCCTACTCTCCAGATGGCGTAAAACCCTTGGGGGCAGCGAGCAAAGGAAAAATGGTTCAAAAATCCATGAACACTTTCGGTAAGATCAGAAATAAGCTTGCAGTTTTTAGCGCTTCTCACAATAATAAGGGAAGGATGGTCTTTACTCTTTGCAAACGAGCATAAGTAGCGAATTTCTTCAAAACTTGGCAAACGATTAAGAGTTCTCCTAAACAATACACACAACCCCATCAAGATGGCGTAGCCATTAGGATGAAGTTGGAATGGAGAGATTGTCAACCGAAGGAGAAGGGTTCGAAGGAAGTCATTAAAGGGAGGAATCGCCCCGCTTAGGCACATTTGACGATTGACTGCGACAAAACCAGGGGTAGGACTGTCGGCAGTATCATTTGGCCCGGGAAGTAGGGCATCATTTTCAGCAAAACCAAATTGAGTACGTAGCTGAATAAACGCTCTCGAAGTTAGGATAGTCGAAGTTCTCTCTGGAGGATTCTCTATGGGAACAGCTGTCTGAAAGGTCTCTCCCGCTTGAGCTACCACTTCTTCTTCTTGGAGGGAAGTCATTCTACACAAACAACTGGATATTCAAACATGAAGGTGCACGTTTCCTAAAATGTGTGAAGTGTTATGTAAAATCAACAAAGCAATAAGCGAATATAACTGGAATAAAAACTAGCAAGCATTTGTCAGTAATAAAGTCCAGGGTTTGTTGTTTTAAATATGAAAGTGAAATGTAGATGCAAACAAATCAGTTCAAGACAGTGATGCTTTGCATTGATATTTCACTTTAGTTGATTGGTTCACAGCATTTCATACAGTGTATTTAAGTTGATTACTCTATGTCGACTAATCTGTCATTTGATGTGGGCAGTCAATGACAGTATATTCGCCTTGGTTTTCTGTGATTGTTGTTTTCAGCAGGTTGTTAGCCTATAAGTTAATGTGATCTGTGAAATAAGGCAACAAAGTTAAAACAATGTAGGATTTAAGCAATTCATTCCAGCAGATCAAGTTGAGTATTCAAGTTGGAATTATGTTTTTAAGTGAGAATTCGAGTTGGGCATCCAAGTGTTAACTCGGCTGCGACCCAAGGAATCTCTCGCGAGTTAAGATTAAGTCTTTGATTCCTTAAGTCGGTGGTTCTTTAGGTCGTGAGGAGTGGTAAGGAGAAAGGCTCCGGTTCAAAAAGTGGTGCAAGATTCCCCAAGTGCTAGTTCAGCCGCGATTTAAGGATTAGGTCGGCAAATTTCTCCGAGTGCTAGTTCGGCCACGAACTAAGGTTTAGATCGTATCAAATTAGGTCGGCCAAAAGATAGGTTGAGTTAAGAATCCAAAGGGTTGAGTCGCTCGTACAGCTTAAGTCCTAAGTCG
The DNA here is from genome assembly GCA_030765085.1 of Allium cepa. NCBI lineage: Eukaryota > Viridiplantae > Streptophyta > Magnoliopsida > Asparagales > Amaryllidaceae > Allium > Allium cepa. Next base: position 105,040,448 of record CM060940.1, read on the forward strand.
TCAGGAAATCAATACGACCTAAAAGCTAAGTCGTGTGCAGCCGAGATTGCAAGAAATTCCTAAGTCGGTAGATTCAAAAACTAACTAAGCCGTGAGAATTTCAAGTCATCCCCTCAACCAGTTGACTCCACTCCAACCCAATACCCGTTATCGCCTAAATAACATCAATCCATCATCCCCTCAACTAAGCCTATTATCCATTCACCCCATCAGCTTATCAAACACCAATCCGAACCATCATGAAGCCGCCATAAATCAAGCGCGATGCTACAATCTTGAGAATCGCAACGGCAACGTAGCCAACGGTGATTGGAACCGATCACGAAAGCTAGGTAAGACATGCGGAGGTGATTTGGGGGCAGGAAGTGAAAATTCGTGTCTTAGCAATAATCACAGTTGGGTTAGAATTCAAGATCACTACGCAATGAGTAGCAAAGATTATCGGTGATTGATTGGAATGAAATCGCCTTTTGGAGCTCGGGAAATTTTTTAATGCCAGAATCAAGCAAGAGAGTAAGTAATGAAAATGAAGAAGAAGATGTGAGACTTATACCTTGCAGTGGAGGGACCTGAAGCGGCGCATACGATCTAACTGTTAGGTCGCGTACGACCTACCGACCTAAAGGGGGACGGGTTAAAGGATATCGAAGCACACGACCTAACCATTAGACGTATACTTCGAGGGGCAAGTGTTAACTCCACCTCGGCCATGACTCAGCAACCTAAAACAGTTACCGACCCAAAAGGTTGCCGACCTAACTGCCTAAAACAGGAATGCCGACCTAATCCTAACGGATACCGACCTAAGATAGCTACCGACCTAACATGGGTACCGGCCTAATGCCTTAAAGGTTGCCGACTTAACAGGAATGCCGACCTAAGATTTGAGGGGAGACCGACCTAAGGCTTAGGTGGGTTACCGATCTAACTATCCAAGGAGGTTGCCGCCCTAACTGCTCAAGACAGGGACAAGATCACGAACTACACTTGAGTCGCGACCGACTTACGGCCTATGCTAGGTCGTTCACGATTCAAGCAAAGGAAGGCAAGTCCGATGCAGCTACGTAACACGCAGCCTCTTAACTCGTACACGGTTCAGGACTTGTAGAGTTCAGCAAGAATGCCTTTCCGGAGTCTCGACCTAGCATTTAAGTCGCGACCGACCCACGACTTAGTTTGTGTCGTCCACGACCCAACTTAGACCGGTTACGAGTTAGGACTTGGTAATGTTTCCTGCCCAGAATTCTCTATAAATACGTTGCCATCTCCAACTTTCAAGGGACTTTTTGGTCGATCTTTTTAAGCGCCGATACTCTGCTGGATTCTCGACTCACTCGACACTTCAAATACGAAAGGCATCTCAAAAAACTTCAGGAGGAAATCTAACGCAATCAACATGGATTCAAAGAGTTCTTCTGCATCGAAGTTCTAGTTGTTTGTCTCATCAGTATTATAATTGAAGACTGTTGTAAAGTTGTAATTGATTCAGTAATAAAGAGGATTAAAGTGGACGTAGGCTTACCTGAAGCCGAACCACTATAAAAACTGTTGTCTTTTCTGCTTTCTCTGTGACTTTTCTACTTGTTTTTAGTTCTCGTGTTCACGGGTGGTGCTTTCACTCAATCTCAATATACACCGGGGTGTTAGCGTTCGATTTTAAACGTTAACAATACATATACATATTTAGAGAAAATTACTAGTTTTCAATAAAATTCCAGAATATTTGCTACAACTTTTAGACTATAATGACGGAGTTAAAAGTAGGAAATTTAGAGAAAACATTCATGAATACGAAACCCTTTTTGCTTTTACCTCAATGGGTGGCCACACTGACAACTCCATGAACATTGGTTGTGCACCCGGCCTTTTCAAAATAATTCGAAATAATCATCAAAGGGCCGGTTTATTACTATTAACATATGGGTTCATTACTATTAACATATGGTACGCCAAAATTTGCTCAATTATACTTCCATTACGTCGAAAATGAGGTGTTAAATAGAATTATTGCTCAAGTAAAAAATTTGGATGAACAAATAGTTAAAAATCTAATGTCAATATACCGTGCTAGTTAAAGTGTTCCGAATAGGTTGAGAACGATTTCACAAAACGGAGTATCAACCAACTTTTATTACGTTATTGGAAAGATGCTATAGAGATGGTAGGCAATACAATCTACATACTAAGTCAGAGATTGCTTCATTATGGAATGATGGCAACATAAATGTTTAGGGTTATAGAGATATTGTCACTGAGAGGAGAAACATTGAGCATTCATGTTGTAGGATAGAACAAAGAAAAGGGAAATGGTGACTGATGGAGTACTAAATTTCTAGCACTTTGCCGTAGATGCGTGCACATGTACAGAAGAAGAAAGACATTGTTGAATGAAAAGTAATCAGAAAACATTAAGATCTGAAATTTATATGGGTTCAATGATAGCAACTGGGGATACATTAGCTTCATCAATTTCACGGAAGGTTGTTTTATGATCATCATTTATTGGTGGTCCTAGGTCCATGGTGCAAAATTTCCAAGATATAATGACTATTTATAGATGGGCACGATATTCAGACTATTTTGTTACGTTTACTTGCAATCCAAAGTGGCCATAGATTGAAAGTGCTTTAGAATGCATTCCAAGACAAAAAACTTAAGACAGACTAGATATAGTTTCACGTGTTTTTCAAATCAAATATATGGAACTAATTAAGGACATAAAGGATGAGGATCATTTTGAAAGGTACTCCAACCACTGCACTATAACTTTAAGTACTCCAACGACTGTACCACCTTATAACAGTAACTATAAAAGCTTTATGTTGACAGCTGTAAACAAATTAAACACCTAATCATCGTCGTCGTCATCTATACTTATGTATACGATTACATTTTAAAAGTAGTATCCAAGCTCATTCACAGTTGTCACTTAGCTGTTTTACTTTCACGCTGTACAAACACCTACCGTTTATTACTTTTTAGCCCATCCAATGTTCATCTCCTTTGCATATTTTACATCAATTGCATATTTGTATCCACTAACTCATTACAAAAAAACACACATTTAAATACACTGCATGATCAAAAACTACAAAACAATATGATACAAACTTCAACTAAAATATTTATATCTGACTGTAGGGTGACCAAGAACCACTGAATACAGATGATTGCACTGCTCTAAGGTTAGAAAAGAGATGGAAGAAAGAAGACTGAAGATCTACACACTTTATCATCTGTCCTCATCATCCAAAGTACAAAGCTACCAAAAAGACCATTGCTTGCCTTACTACATCATGTCTTTGTTTACAACTTAGAAAACTATGTTCCACAATTATTTGTTCATATGTTTACATAAGTGCTTACTACCTATTCCTACTACAACTATTTTACCGCCTATTATATTGCAATTGTTAACTTTGAGGCATTGTCAGCAAGTTTCTTTAAATACCACTTCTCTGACATGTTACTGAAACATTGATATTAAAGGTCAATTTTTTTTCAATAGCATATGCATTTTATTAGACAGATTTATAACATATGGTTAACAAAATCCAATGCTCTATAGGATATAAAAAAGAATTGTACAATACTTTGTATTGACTTTATTAGTACTATTCTATAACCTATATAACTTATATGCATAGGGCAATGATCAAGAATAATTAGGGTATAAAATCTTTTCACTACATTATGAACGAATGAATTTAAATAACAACAATTCTCCAGATTGTTTTCGCTTACAATTTAGTATAAAAAAAAAACAATTGAAACGTCAACTTCTTTACATGGGTTTTACACAAACTTTACATAAAAATGGAACAGATTTTTTGCGGTTACCATGACAACAAAGTTGTCATTACGGTCCACGATTTCATTTTATCTACAACTTAACGTCATGATAATACAGTTTCCATACAGAAAATCTGCAATAGTAAAATTGGAAGTCCTTACGTTGTTGTGCATAACTGAAATCATATTTGAAAAAACTACATGTTCTTTGTAATTAGTGAACCTGTAACGACCCGTAATTTTCAGTAATTAAATTTTGTTGATTTAATAAGTTTTAGTAATTTAATTCGGAAAGAAAATAAAAAAATCTGTAATTTAATAATGAAATCACTAAAATAAAGGTAATAATGTTAATGCAAGTTAATAAATAGCTAATTTAGTGCAAACCCGATTAATTGAAATAATTACAAGGTCATAATTGATTGTAAATAGTAAATTGGGAAATAAAATTCAAAGTTATATTAATTGACGAAATAATACGAAATAAGCTGTAATTTGAAAAAATCGATATTAGATAATTAATTGTAATAATTGTTGATTGATAATAAAGTATGACTATGATAATGATTGATTGAATAAAATGAATGAGAATCAAGATTTATTAATTTAAATTTAATAATTGGATTAATTAAAAACAAATGAAATTAAATATTTAGATATTATGTTAACGGCAAATTAACCAATGTTAATTGCATCCTTATAGTAATAAAAGACTTGAATAACAAGTTTAAAAGTTAATAAATGGATTTCGGAATTTTAAATTTATAAATTTCTGAATTTAATGAAATTGAAATTAAAAATTGAAATTGAGGAATTAATCAATTTTAAATCGACGGTTAATTTTTTTTAAATTAGTGTAAATGATTAAAAAATTTAAAAATGATAAAAATTGTCAATTATAGAATTGAAATTTGATTTAATTAATTAATTATTAATTTATTTAATCAATGTAAAAATAGCCATTTTGGCCACTGACTCGGATTTCGACGAAATCAGTTTCATCGGATCCGTAACAATGAACTATTATAGCATTTCAAGTTTCATAGCGATCGGACATATCATTTGATCGTACGGGCTCGAAACGCCTAGAAATCAATTTAATTGAAATCAATTGATATCAATTTGGAGTCACTTGATTTTAGCATAACATTTTCATACGATGGAATTTGGACTTGAAACCTGTTCCATTGCGTTTAAAATATTTTAAAACATCTATTTGAATATATGGGTTGATCTAATTTCATTCCGAAGTCAGAACGGGCTTTTCGGGCCATTTATCGTTCAACGGTCCAAACCAATCGTATTCGTTCCTCTATTTCTCAGCTCTACCTATATATATCCTGTTATAATGCATAACAGCCTTTCTATTTCTCATTTCTGTACATATAGAAGTTTCTGTTCCTCCTCTTTCGAATGGCTGAAACAATAAAACTCCTCAGTTGAATTCCCATTCAAATTTCAAGTTCAAAATTTCAAACTCTACAAGTTATATCAAATTTTATATGGATTTGAGGCTCTCGATAAGCCATCTCAACTCTGTGATTCGTTTTTCAATTCGATGCACCATTTACCTAGAATCGATGAAATAGTTTCAGTAGTTCGGTTGTGAAAGTTGGATCGTGCGGTGGATCGTTGATTTTACGACGATCAGGGGATGCTGCAACGTAGAGGGTGACAAGTAATGTGCATCCATGGGATTCGCTGGTTGAGATCATCGCCGTATTCACCGGAATTGGTCATTATTGGCAGTGGGTTGTGATGGGCAAGGGGCACTGGAGCAGCGAGCGTGTGCCTAGGAGGTGCGTCTCGGTGAGCGGAACTCGGCTAAGTGGTTCGATCATGTCGAAGGCTATCGTGGGTGGCGAATAATCATTGAGTGGGTGGCTGCTGTAGATAGGGGAATGGGACAGTAGGGTTTTGATTCAGCTCGTACGAGATAATTCGTGAGATGATGTGGCACTGTTGTGGCAACGTTTTGTTTTCTGTTATTTATTTATTTATTTAAATTCGAAATTCAAACATTCTAACCTTGATAACTTTTGCATAGGAGGTCGGATTCACACATGGTTTTCTCTGCTACGATCCTATCGAAATCCTGACATTTTGACGCTTGTTTGGACAAATTATGAGACCGTTCAAATTTTGGGTTTAAATTGGATTTAAATTCAAAAAGTGAGTGTTTAACCCACTTACAACTTCGAAAATTTCTTATGTTCGTTAAATTGATTTATGATGTGATTAGAAATTTATTATGACTGTTTGGCATATTTTTAATCATCATCCCGGTTAAATTGGATTTATTTGAATTAAATTGTTATTTAATTTATTATTGCATATAAACTGCCAGTTAAATAGTTATTTAATTTATTATGAATATAAACTTTTAGAAAATGCCTGTTATTTATTATCTGTTCTATATTGATATTATTGATTGAATTGGATGATGATTGTGATAAATGTTTGATGATTGATATTAGATAAATGGATGTTGTATTTTATACTGTTATCAACTGCAAGTTGTTATGGATTTTATTTCATTTGGGACTGCGGTTTGAAATGATATATAACCGTATATATGTTTTAAATTACGGATTGAAATGATAAATATCTGTATCACTTGATCATATGATAGAAAATTAGATACAGACACCGTGGTCTATATATAAAATATTTTGAATTGATTTTTATGGTTTTGTAAAGAAATATATAGGTTATATAATTATTAATTTTAGAGGTTATACAAATGTTATTTTATTATTGATTTTTAACTATGCATAAATTTGTTTTGATATATAAAATAAGTTAAATAATAAAGTTTAATTGTTTTATATAATATGGTTAAGTATCTATTTAAATTATATTGTATATAGAGTTTATAATAACCTTAATAAATTTGAGTTTGGAAAATAAATATGACACTGATTTGAATTCAATTATTTAAGAATTATACTCGAATAAATTTGATTTGAAATTCAAATAAAATAGTGATTTTGAAAGGGTATGATTTTTACAACTTGATTTTGGTTTAGAGTGAATTAAATGAATATCAAGTTGATTTAAATGAATATATCAAGTTAAATAAATTGGAAGAATATCCAGTTATTTGAAGTGTAAAGTTTTATTTAAATGATATTGGATTTATTAAGAAAACATTTCAAATCTAAAAAATAGTAATTGAATTTGATATATTTGGAATTATCAAAGAATTAATCTTGAAATGGTGGAATATTTAAAGCTTTGAAATATATGGAAATTGAAATGTTTTATTTGGAGGTTCAAATCTGTATTTGGAATTGATTTATGAAACTGAAGAAGCTATTTTATTATATAAAGTAATTTAATATTTAAGCCATTTAAGTGGTGTAGTTATGTTTCAAAGTTTGAGTTTCAAAGGATTATTGATTTGAAAGTGTTATATTTCAAGTGATTTGATTTCGAAGTGTTATAACGTTGGAAGTGCCATGATTTGGAAGGATATATTTTGGAAAAAATGATATTATATTGATTTAGGTTTTGATAAAAATGATATCATTTTGATTTGGTTTTGATATGGAAATGTTACCGTATTTATATGGTTTTGAAATGGATATTATACTCTAGTTTCAAAGTATAATCATTTTAAAATAACCGCGGTGTTATAATAACGTTTGGTTGCTAAAGAGACTGGGATCAGAAGTTGTCATACTCTCTGCCAACTCCAAAAACCACTTTAACAACCGTGTACGCGGTGGAGATTCCAGAATGAAGTGGGACGGTGGCGATGTTCTATTAAGATATATACGTGGACCCCACTCCCGTGAGTAGGCATAAGGTGACTAAAACAGGAGCGATTCCGGGCCAGTGAGGTAGCTTCTCTTATCGGACATACTCCTTCGATACCATTCCATTATATTCTGACTTTGAGATTTATTCAGTGTCCACTTTTGATTTTTGATTTTGGGAGCGTGGCTCGAGGTAGGCGTTAGCTGCGCGCTATGTGTCACCACCAGTCCGGATAGTAATTGGTATATCTACCCTGGCTTTGCCTTGTGTGCCGTGTCATCTACCTTAGCACGCCTTGTATGTGTTTGATTTGTGCCGTACCTATGGAGTATCCTTTGGTAGCCTCCCGATCAGGAGGTATTAGGATACTGTATAGACTATTGGCACTACGTGTTAAGAGCTATATGGGTAAACCCTTAACACTGTTTAAAGGTAAGTTTATTTTACTATTAGACACTATTATAATAGCAGAATATTACAACATAGTAAATAGTTTGACGGATCCTTAGAAGATGTGAATCTCGAGAATCTCTTAAGTTACTGCACTCACGTTCGACATTGGATAGAAGATGTCAAACACCTGTAAACATCTCTGATGCCATTCCACTCATATTTATTTCTGTTGATTTAACTCACATAAGATCTTTTAGTTATGACTCGAGTGTTTTGTCTTTTCAATTCGCTCGGGTCAGTCTGAGCATTTTAGGATTTGAAGACCTTTTTTCTGGAGGACGCAGACAAAGAACTATTATTACTATTTATTATATTCCGCTACACTATTGTACTCCGCTGCATTAATTATTATTTTATGGTATGTATAACTCTGATATGTATTTATAAGTATAATCAAATGTTTTGTAAAACAGCTTTATGAACTGTTTATTTGATTATTATATTTTGTCGTTCCGCTACAAGATTCTATTTTTTCTTTCTTTCTCTGCTTTTTCTTGTTCACCCCAATAACAATCCGCCTTCCTATATGATTTGAGTCTGACGTGTGTGGTTTATCATCGATTTAAAGCTTACAAAAAGACGGATGTTACATCTGGTATCAGAGCTATGGTTTAGCAATAAACCTTAGCTTTGTGGGGTCTGACTCATTATCAATAGGGTAGTAATACCCTACAATGAGTCGCTGAACGTATATATATGAGAGAGCGTATTTGTTAGTGTTATAAAAAGGTTTTAATATTGTGTTACTTTGTTCTGTTTGTATTTTGTAGATTTTGGTTGGTGCATAGGACGCTATGACATCAATAGGGATTTCCAAACACTTAATAGGACAGACCGACACAATATTTGTTTGAATATAGATGAATGAAATAATTTTCCTATTATATTTTCTATATATGAAATAAATTTTTTATAAATGATATATATATATATATATATATTTGGTTGTAATACATTGGTTGCCAGGTAGTGTAATTTATAAGTATTAGCAAGGTAGGATTTGAAAATAAAATAAATGAAAATTTGAAATTTTTAGAACTTAAATTCTCGGATTTTGAAAACTGCTTTCAAAGGATTTTGGAATATGATAATATTGTTTATAAGTATTTTTTGATATAAATACTTCAATATAATTTGAAAGAATTGTTTTAAAGAAATTTTGGAAAAGAAATAAGCTCTATACTTCCCTCTCTATCGTTGGGAAATAATTTCGGTGATGAGTGCACGCATCATCGACATTCATTTTCGAGTTTCAAAGTGGGAAGGCCACTGTAGTAGTTTTACTGTAGATTTATTTAGATAAATAAATATAATTTGATTGTTTTAACTATAATTGGATATACAAATTGTAAGTATATACATTTATCTATTATTTTAAAACGATTTGAAATTTAACCCGGTATTTAGTTCTTAAGTTTCTGTTAATCAATAATTTCAATTACTGTAGTGAAATGGGTTGTAACTAATTAATAATTGGAACCTTTAATTAAAATAAGAGATTAAATGCTAGGTTATAAATGAAATTTCCAGAAAGTTGAAATATGTAACTTATAAAAAAACAAACAGAAGATATGGTTATCGAAAATTAATTTATACGATGAACTCGTATAGTTTTCAATTACATTCATAAAAGCATATATATAACTTACCAAAAGATTTAAAGGTCAAAATGTCTGATAAAAAAATGTAAGGGAAAATTTACAAGTAAGACTTATGTAATAGAAAGATTCAATGATTTACTTTTATAAATAAGGATTTGGTGTTATAATGGTTATAAGCTTAAGTTATGATTGAAATGCTACTAATTTAATGTAATAGAAATGTATGTATTATAAATAAATGATAATAAACTTAAGTAAATGTTGAAGTCATTTATAATAAAAATAAGTAGAAAGATGAATATCGTAAGTAAAATATTTTGAACTTAGGAAATGTTGAATATTATGGATAAATGAAAATTTGGAAGAGATAAATGTAAATTGAAAAGGTAAATCATTATATGAAAGAAAAGAAATCAAACAACAAATGTTATGAAATGAAATTAACAATTTGATGTATTGCTTGAAATTGTTGTTTGTTTAGTTTATGGTTGTTTGGGCAAGAATACTTTACAATTGTTTGGATGAATGAATAATCTATTTAGTTCCATCTATGACTGTTAAGTAAATGGTGCACTTAGTAGTTTATTTTTCATTCTGTACACTTTAAAGTTTGAACCCGAATAACTAATTGTTTTGGTTGATATGAATGGATAATTGATCTGTTTTGATCTCATAAGATGACTGGACGTTGGTTGCAGATAATGGTTGTTTATATTGATTTGGTTGTTAGTGGTTGAAACAAGTTAAACATTTCGTTTATATAATTATTAACTCCTTTTAAATTATATAGGTGAAATGCAGATTTTGGAAGCAATTGCTACTGCATTTGGTTCCATAAATAGGCGTAAATTGCCCGACAAATAGATACGTTCTCGGATTTCGGTTGTATATCGTTATATTATTGTTTTTTTCCGTTGTTGGGATATATTATTTTGAAATATATGTTATATATTGTTATATTTGATATTATATTTGCTCCTGAGCCCCTCCGTACAAAGGAGAGCCAGCCAAATTTTTTTGAAAATTTTGGACTTAGAAAATTTTGAAAAATGTTTCCAAACATTATTAATTTAAGTATAAATAGATTTAATGGTTATAAATTGATATATTTTAGTTAAAATATTAAATTTTGTAAATTTATTTATTTATAAAATTAATACTTTGAATAAGATGTATTGACTACTCAATTCCTTCTTTTCCCCTTCTCTTTCTTTTTTGGGATGAAAAGTTTTGAGTGGGGGAGAGTGTAACGACCTGTAATTTTCTATAATTAAATTTTGTTAATTTAATAAGTTTTAGTAATTTAATTCGGAAAGAAAATTAAAAAAATCTGTAATTTAATAATGAAATCACTAAAATAAAGGTAATAATGTTAATGCAAGTTAATAAATAACTAATCTAGTGCAAAACCGATTAATTAAAATAATTGCAAGGTCGTAATTGATTGTAAATAGTAAATTGGGAAATAAAATTCAAAGTTATATTAATTGATGAAATAGTGCGAAATAAGCTATAATTTGGAAAATCCAATATTAGATAATTAATAATAATAATTATTGATCGATAATAAAGTATGAATAGGATAATGATAGATTGAATAAAAAGAATGGAAATCAAGATTTATTAATTTAAATTTAATAATTTGATTAATTTCAAATAAATGGAATTAAATATTTATATATTATGTTGATGGGAAATTAAGATGAAATTTGAAGATTTTAACGTAATAAAACATGAACCAATGTTAGTTGCATCCTTATGGTAATAAAAACTTGAATAACAAGGTTTCAAAGTTAATAAATGGATTTTGGAATTTAAAATTTATAAATTTCATAATTTAATGAAATTGAAATTAAACACTGAAATTGAGGAATTAATCAATTTTAAATTGACAGTTAAATTTGTTTAAATTAGTGTAAATGATTAAGAAATTTAAAAATGATAAAAATTGTCAATGATAGAATTGAAATTGAAATTTGATTTAATTAATTATTAATTTATTTAATCAATGTAAAAATAGCCATTTTGGCCACTGACTCGGATTTCGACGAAATAGTTTCATCTGATCCGTAACGGTGAATTATTGTAGGATTTTAAGTTTCGTAGCGACCAGACTTGTCGTTTGATCGTACGGGCTCGAAACGCCTAGAAATCAATTTAATTGAAATCAATTGAATTCAATTTGGAATAACTTGATTTTAGCATAACTTCTTCATACGATGGAATTTGGACTTGAAACCTGTTCCATTACATTTAAAATATTTTAAAACATCTATTTGGATATATGGGTTTAACCCATTTCCTTCCGGAGTCAAAACGGGCTTTTCGGGCCATTTATCGTTCAACGGTCCAAACCAATCGCATTCATTCCTCTATTTCTCAGCTCTACTTATATATATATATATATCCTGTTATAAACCATATTAGCCTTTCTATTTCTCATTTCTGTACGTACAGAAATTTCTGTTCCTCCTCTTTCCAGTGGCTGAAACCATAAAACTCCTCAGTTAAATTCCCATTCAAATTTCAACTTCAAAATTTCAAACTCTATAATTTATATCAAATTTTATATGGATTTGAAGCTCTCGACGAGCGCATCTCAATTCTATGATTCGTTTTTCAATTCGATGCACCATCTACCCAGAAATCAATGAAACAGTTTCGGTCATTCGGTTGTGAAAGTTGGATCGTGCGGTGGATCGTCGATTTTACAACGATCAGGGGATGCTGTAGTGTAGAGGGTGACAAGAGCTATGCATCCATGGGGTTTGCTGGTCGAAATCGTCACCGTATTGACCGAAATTGGTTGTTATTGGCAGCGACGACGCGATGGGTAGAGGGCACCGGAGTAGCGCGTGCGTGCCTGGGAGGTGCGCCTCGGAGAGTGGAACTTGACTAGGTGGTTCGATCGTGTCGAAGGCTATCGTGTGTGGCGAATAATCGTCGAGTTGGTGGTGGCTGTAGATAGGGGAACGGGACAGTAGGGTTTTGATTCGGCTCGTACGCGATAATTCACGAGGTGACGTGGCACTGTTGTGGTAACGTTTTGTTTTTCTATTTTTTTATTTATTTAAATTTGAAATTCAAACATTCTAACCTTGTTGCATACGAGGTCGGATTCACGTGTGGTGTTCTCCGCTACAATCCTATCGAAAGTCCTGACATTTTGACACTGGTTTGGGCGAATTCTGAGACTGTTCAAATTTTGGGTTTAAATTGGATTTAAATACAATTTAAATTCAAAAAGTGAGTGTATAACCCACTCACAACTTTTAAAATTTCTTATGTTTGTTAAATTGATTTATGATGTGATTAGAAATTTATTTATGACTGTTTGGCATATTTTTAATCATCATCCCAGTTAAACTGAATTTATTTGAATTAAATTGTTATTTAATTTATTATCGCATATAAACTGCCAGTTAAATAGTTATTTAATTTATTATTGAATATAAACTGCCAGTAAATGCCTATTATTTATTATCTGTTCTATATTGATGTTATTGATTAAATTAGATGATGATTGTCATAAATGTTTGATGATTGATATTGGATGAATAGATGTTGTATTTTATACTGCTATCAACTGCAAGTTGTCATGGATTTTATTTCATTCGGGATTGCGGTTTGAAATGATATATAACCGTATTTATGTTTTAAATTATGGATTGAAATGATAAATATCCGCATCACTTGACTATAGGATAGAAAATTATGTACAGACACCGCGGTCTATATATAAAAACATTTTGAATTGATTTCTATGGTTTTGTAAAGAAATATATGGGTTATATAATTATTGGTTTTAGACATTATATAAATGTTATTTTATTATTGATTTTTAGCTATGTATAAATTTGTTTCGATATATAAAATAAGTTAAATAATAAAGTTTGATTGTTTCATATAATATGGTTAATTATCTTTTTAAATTATATTGTATATAGAGTTTATAGTAAGTTTAATAAATTTGAGGTCGGAAGATAAATATGAAATTGATTTAAATTAAACTATTTAAGAATTATACTCGAATAAATTTGATTTGAAATTTAAATAAAAATTGAGATTTTAAAAGGGTATGATTTTTATAACTTGATTTTGGTTTAGAATGATTTAAATAAATATCAAGTTGATTTAAATGAATATATTAAGCTAAATAAATTAGAAGAATATCCAGTTATTTGAAGTGTAAAAGTTTTATTTAAGTGATATTGGATTTATTAAGTAAACATTTCAAATCTAAATAATAATAATTGAATTTGATATATATGGAACTGTCAAAGAATTAATCTTGAAATGGTGGAATATTTAAAGCTTTGAAATATATGGAAATTGAAATGGTTTATTTGGAGGTTTACATCTGTATTTGGAATTGATTTGTGAAATTGAAGAAGCTATTTTAATATTAAAGTAATTTAATATTTAAGCCATTTAAGTGGTGTACTTATGTTTCAAATTTTGAGTTTCAAAGGATTATTGATCTGAAAGTGTTATATTTCAAGTGTTTTGATTTCGAAGTATTATAACGTTGGAAGTGCCATGATTTGGAAGGATATATTTTGGAAAAAATGATATTATATTGATTTGCGTTTTAATAAAAATGATATCATTTTGATTTGGTTTTGAAATGGAAATGTTATCGTATTTATATGGTTTTGAAATGGATATTATATTCCGGTTTCGAAGTATAATTATTTTGAAATGACCGCAGTGTTATAATAACATTTGGTTGTTAAAGAGGCTGGAATCGAAAGTTGTCACACTCTCTGCCAACTCTGAAAATCACTTTAACAACCGTGACCGTGGTGGAGACTCTAGAATGAAGTAGGAAAATCCCATGAGCTGGCATAAGGTGGCTAAAACAGGAGCGATTCGAGGCCAGTGAGGTAGCTTCTCTTATCGGACACACTCCTTCAATACCATTCCATTATATTCTGAGTTTGATATTTATTCGGTGGCCACTTTTGATTTTTGATTTTGGGGGTATGGCTCGAGGTGGGCGGTAGCTGCATGTTATGCGTCACCACCAGTCCGGATAGTAATTGGTGGCATTGCCTTGTGTGCCATGTCATCTACCCTAGCGCGCCTTGTATGAGTTTGATTTGTGTTGTACCTATGGAGTATCCTCTGGTAGCTTCCCGATTAGGAGGTATTACGGTACTTTATAGACTATTGGCACTATTACGTGTTAAGGACTATATGGGTAACCCCTTAAGCTGTTTAAAAGTAAGTTTATATTACTATTAGACACTATTATAATAGCAAAATATTACTATATAGTAAATAGTTTAACGGATCCTTAGAAGATGTGAATCCCGAGCATCTCTTAAGTTACTGCACTCCATTCGACACTGGATAGGAGATGTCAAAACCCCATAAACATCTCTGACGCCATTCCACTCATATTTATTTATGTTGATTTAACTCACATAAGATCTTTAAGTTTTGACTCGAGTGTTTTGTCTTTTCAATTCGCTCGGGTCAGTCTGAGCATTTTAAGATTTGAAGACCTTTTTTCTGGAGGATGCAGACGAAGAATTATTATTACTATTTATTATATTCCGCTACACTATTGTACTCTGCTGCATTAGTTATTATTCTCTGGTATGTATAACTCTGATATGTATTGTATAAGTATAATCAAATATTTTATGAAACAGCTTCATGAACTGTTTATTTGATTATTATATTTTGTCGTTCCGTTGCAAGATTTTGCTTTTTCTTTCTTTCTCTGCTTTTTTCTTGTTCACCCTAATAACAATCCGCCCTTCTGTATGGTTTGAGTCTGACATGTGTGTTTTATCATCGATTTAAAGCGTACAAAAAGGCGGATGTTATAGAACTACTGTTGTTGTAAAACAAAAATACTTTGCAAACATGAACATAACTATTTTCAAATACACAGAATTACAACTCCTCTAAACCAACTCCACAAAGTAGCAAATACACACACACACACACACACACACACACACAGAGTTAACCACACAACATACCCAACCGAAACCCATGTGCCTAGCACGGAATAAGGATTACACCCTAGTCTTTAATAAATGCATAAATGTTCAGCTGCTTATTTCATTGGCATATAGATTTTTAAACTTTTTATTGATTGGAAGCGAATATAAATAATTGTGAAAAATTATTATTGTTTTGTAACTTAGCATTGTTAATATGTGCCTTTGGGGCATACGTTAAGAATGCTATTTAGTAACTAAGTGACAAAAAAATTTATTTCAAATACCTACTTTAATTTTGCATAATTTTAAAAAGATGGAATTTAAGGGGGGTATATTGGTAATCAAATAACCTTAACATGTGCCTTTAGGGCATATGTTAACATTTTCCAAAATAATATAAAAGACACGTAGAAACGTTCAATTATTACAGAGGAGTAATAATGAACAATTGAGTGTCAACCCTTAAGACAGTTTAATTGCCGTCCAAGCTCTGCATCATATAATTTTGTATGTAACTCTCACAATAAATAATATCATCCAAGCTCCGCAACTACTTCAATGCTTCACCCTTCTTAGCAGTAAATTATCTAATAATATTAGCTCCTCCTTTTTTTCAAATGTTGTACCTCTCGAAAATCAAGAAAAAAAAGGTTTAAAGTCACCATACATTTCATTTACCAAAACCATGGAGAGTTTATCTAAATTTATAAGTGGAAAAAGAAACAGTAAGGTACTAAGTTTATCAATAGGATTGGCTCAGTTTGTTTGTAGTTTAAACTATGAGATCAAGACTCACGAGTTCGACACCTAAGGTCGACATTTTTATTAAAAAAAATTAAGGTTGGAGATAATGGTAATTTTTTATCTTGAATTCAAAGGAAAATTTTAATTTAGAGAATTCTATACAAATTGGCAAGGATTAATAATAAAATTCAATTCAATATGGAAATTCATGCCTTAACATACAACTAAAATTGCGAGGAGATAATAAAAGGGGAGAACTTAAGAATCCATTACCATTCTGCACAAAAAATTAGAATATCGTCATTCTGCACACAAAACTTGAATGATATGTATTATTTAAAAAGACATTGTTATTCAATATAAAAAAATTAATTATAATTAATGAGTGTCTTATTACCAATGTTTAGTAATTTATAATGTTTTAAAAATAGTACGTGTAACAAGAGATTAATTAATTTGAAAAACAACTTCAGCACTTAGATTTTAGTTGAACGTGTTGGAATTTAGGAGTAGAAATAATAAAGAGGAGCAGATATAATATTGTTCTGTCATAGATAAGTCATTGTCTTGAAAGCTAAATTTGACATGGGTACGGTGTAGTTGATAATTTTGCCAACTCTTCAAGGTTGACACAACAATTCCTTAAACTTGTGCACTCAAGGTCAAAGGAATTGAAGAATTTTAGAAATCATTATCCAAGAGTTTTATTTAGAAGTTGATTTGTAATTGGATGAATTTTTAAAAGAGAAAGAGATGAACAAGGTGAATTTATTTAATGTATTGTTTATGAAATGAGAGAGAGGAAAATAATGGGAATGAAGGAGAAAAAGTACTATCTTTTATTTTTCATGTTACCTAATAAGTTGGTCTCGAAATGAATAGTAAAAATAGTAACGGTCGTCCATTAATGCAAAATATGAAACGTTGGAAAAATTGAAA
Source organism: Allium cepa (assembly GCA_030765085.1). Classification (NCBI taxonomy): domain Eukaryota; kingdom Viridiplantae; phylum Streptophyta; class Magnoliopsida; order Asparagales; family Amaryllidaceae; genus Allium; species Allium cepa. Next base: position 105,057,699 of record CM060940.1, read on the forward strand.
GACCAAATTTTACTATAGTTATCTAATAATCACCCTAAGAAAATTCAAAGAAAAGAATCCTGGATAAAGAAAATTTATATGTAAGTACCAATGGTTTTCGATTGAATTGACACATAATGAAGTGAGTTACAAATTAATCCAAACTGTGAATTTCTTCTTGACCTACAAATATTTCAGTTGAGATCTCATGATATGTATTAGATTTTTATTTTCTACAAACTCCACGATAAATATGCGCTTTTAATTGGTCCTATGCCCTTTATAAACTAAGGATGCTCAAGAGAACTAAATCTGTCATAAAAGACTCCCCACGATCACACCTAAGTAGGTGAATCAATCAAGTACTCTACTCCACATCACTATTAATAGTTATGGACCATTAAGAGAAAAAAGCTTAACTTCAAAAATAAATAAAAACGATTTATCAAGTACTTCTCAAAACTAGTACTGACTAAGAATTATGTATAGGTAACAAGGCAAAACCTCAAATAAACCGATAAGATCCATCAAGATCATCTCAAAAGATCCACCTGGTTATGGGTTTGAAAAGTGCGACGTTGGTGAAGTTTTTCATCTTCAATACACATGACCAAGTCTTGAAGCAATCTTGAAGTCAATAACTTTCATGATTTTTGACTCAGCAAATTTAAGTTGTATTGAACCTACCTTTAAGAGGTGACTATGTCACTGAGTGCTTAAATAGCCATGTGGTCACCCTTTAACTATTTGTTGAAATGTTAAAATGGCTTTATAAAAGAATAGCGATCCAAAATCAAAGGATAGAATAATAAAAGTAAAGAACATAGAAATTTTTACGTGCCTTAAATTATTGTTAACCCTATGTCCATGGGGTAATCCATTATATATTTTCTATTTTGGTACAGAGGAAAACAATTGCCCAGAAGTATACAATATTCCTATTGTAGACTTTTCCTTTTTGGGAAGAAGAAGAAGCTCTGGAAAAATAACCTTTTCTCCATCTTCTAGCATATCCTTTTATAGTATAAAAAGAGCATTGTTGGTTGTTGTGATCGCCCTTGATTCTTTGCTTCAATCTCCACCCTCAGATTTTGCCACTTGTCATCCACCTACAATGCCCATTTCTGGTGCTTGAATTGATGATGGGTATTTGGTTGAAAACCATGAAACTGGCAAGAATCTTGGAAATTTAAAGCGGGATGCTTGAAAAATTAAGCGGCAAGCACAAGTTCGTATGGGTCGGCCTCTTCTCTCTCTGAATGGCTAATGTCTTGGGAGCAATGGTAGGGGACTGCTTTGAGGCTCTGGTATGTTGTTGATGCATATAAAGAGTGTAATGGTGAATATCTTTTGGTGCCCAGGTTGTACCGCTCTGCTAATGCCTTTGTTATCTTTTCTTGACTTGATATCATGTAAGGTCAGAATGGGGCAGCACTACCCTGTTTTGCTTTGTGAATTGACTTGGCATATGCTTGGAATGTGCTTGAGGCTATTTGTGATTTGATATGGGTGCAGTTTGAGTTACCCTCTTTGCAAATGTGCTTAGGTTGCTGATGAGGGAGAGAGGAGAAGCTCTACATTTTTCGTTTACCTGTAAGTATGGTTGTGCCTAAAGCGTGTCCTAAGTAGCCTTCTACACAACCCTTTTGGAGTGCTTTTGACCCTATGTGGTGCTGCTTAGGTTATCCCTAGTATGCGCTGGTGCATACCTATTCCTATAGGTATTGACAATGTATGAGTTTAGAGGTACAGTCAACTCAGTATATCATGTACTACTTCCTATGACTCGACTTAGTATTTCACTTTTGCCTTTGTCTTTAGATACACCCACTATGAGCTACCCTTATTTCCTAATGCATGCAGTGTCTGTCTCTTGCCCAGGTTCCCTTAGTTGCAGGGCTTGGGTTGAATTAGGTGTTGTGACTTCAAGTTGATTCCCTGTTTAGTATGAATTCGATTGATTCACTTCCTTCTTCTTTTCCTTAAACCTTCTTGACATGAGGGTAGCTTTCTTGACTTCAAATCTTGACCCATTTTCCTTTACTATAGTTCATGGAAATAACGGGTGTAACACTTTCCCTCCAAGTCTGTGGTTACCATAGGTCGGATTAGAGTTGTTGTTTATGCACTCGCTCTGCACGTCTAGTAGTTTTTCTACTTATATTGCTTAAACTTCACTTTCTTGTAGTCTATGGCCTTGATGATAAAGATACATGAGACGGAAAGTGCATAAGCCTCGTTTTTGGGTCGAGTGGCCTAACTTGAAGCTGAACTTACCTTTTCTAACTCTGAGAAAGTTAAGTTGGCTTCTGCTAATGTTAAGGATGAGGAAGATGTTAGGATGATCCAAGAGACGGTTAAGAGGGGAGCTAAGAAAGTAGAAGAAGATTGGACTTCAAAAGAGCATGAGTTCGAGGGAGAAGGATGAGGCACTGGCCAAGGTTGAGAAGGAGTTGAAAGCAGTAAAGGAGGAGTTGTCCTAATCGAAGAAAGATCTTGATGACATTATTTCTAATGTAAACTATGGTATTTATGCATCATTGAAGCGTAATTTTGGGACAAAAGTCAAGCCTGACTTTTCAGAGGATCGATCTTTAGTTGCTTCAATTTTTGGGTATTGCCAGGGTAGGCAGAATGAGAAAGAGGTTAAAGAGAAAAATATTGACCCAAACTGTTCTAAGCATCCTACCGAGGAGGAGATGGACAAGGTTAATGGAGATTAGGAGAACCTACAATCTAAGGGTTGAGAGATAACATCTACAAACAATGTTAACTCAAATTCTCCAATAAACATAGATGCTTAATCCCAGATTCTTTTATCTATTGTTATATTAAAATTTTGAAGTTTATTTTAATGTATGTAATGAAACATAGTGTTTGTTATCTTTTTCTTGCGAATGATCGCATTTTCCTTATTGTTTTCTTTAGTTTTTTTGGGAGAGAATGTGTTTACAAAACTGTTGAGGGAGATTGAGGCTATGATAAAAAAACAGACTTTAGATCACATTAGTTTAAGCACCCCAACTATGTGCAGGCATGAAAAAGAGTTAGATAAATCTTGTGTGGAGATTAAGGACAAGATTCAAGAATTGTTATCGTAGATAGATCAGGTAGTTCAAAAGAAAGAGGCCGATAGCAATTTGTTGCTGCACTGACGGTGATACACATTAGAGAATGGTTTGTTTCCACCTGATGATCCTCACTTAGGATGGTTTAGGCTTAGGCTTATAATCTAGAATAGTAATTGAGCTTTTCGTACTCTTGTTGTTTTATGCATGATCTTTAAGTATATTGACAAGTAGAGATAATGTAACGAGTGATGGATGTTTAGTAGAGATAATGTAACGAGTGATGGATGTTTAATGTTATAACTTAATCTGTTATGTCTTGATTATGTAACCAAGTTTTATTTTATTAGTGGTTAAGTTGATTCTCTATAAGCCCTGCCCAACTCTAACTATTCTTGTCATCGGGATGCTTCTGCCTCTATTACCATTTCTGACCTTAAAAGTTCTAATGTGGTCAGGGCAGAGAATGCTCCCGACGATGAAGTTTCCCAACTTAGGAATGAGAATGAGAGGCTTGAGACAGAGCTGAAGTTTACTTATGACGAACTTGAAAAGGCCAAAAACACGCTTGAACGTTAATATGATTGTAATAATAAACTGCGTGCATGGTCAAGGGGTGCTACATCAAAGTTGGAAGGAATAAAGCGGACCTTGGAACAGAGTGAGTTTATAGAGATGAGATTTCATAATATAAGAAACAATCGAAGGAGATGTCTACAGAAATTACAAGATTGCTTAAAGAGAAAGAAATTGCTGAATATTGAAGGACGATCTCTCTACCCTGCTAAGATATCGTTCCTGATTTTCCTATAGGTTATGGGCCTTCTCACCCTTGTAATGACGGATGGCAAACTATTGCCCATAACCTATTTGGTGATTTTTCTAGTCAAACCAAAAAGACAAGATCTCAACTGATTGAGGCTCTACATGATACAAAGAGGCGGGTAGTGTCGAAGATATGTGAGCTTGAGGACTCATTATAGACTTCTCGAGGCAGGATTGCTTCTTACCTAAATAAGGTTAGATAGGAAAAGGTTAATAGTAGGAGGGCAGAAGTGTTGCTACAGTGATCCCGAGATGCCCTGAAAATTTTCTATACTGCGTTGGATCAGAATTTTCTGTATGACAAAGAAGATTCCGTACTGACAACTAACCTCCTCCTGGATCATTGGGCAGGAGCACGTTATGACCCTCGCAAGACCTTTCTTACTACTACAGCTCCACCTTTGCGTAATGTTCCTTAGTCATCATTTTAGTGCTTTACTGTTACCTTATGATAAGAAAATATTTTTTGTAATTTGACAATGCATGCTATGATTTAGAAATTTTTTTATTGACTACCTTTTCTCTATATGGCACGTGAGCTTCTAGCATTCTTATTTAGCTTGTTTATACTACTTCTTAATTCTGATATATGTGGACTCGTTTAACTGTTCTGATTGGCTCCTCTCGATCACGGTTGAGAAGCGACCATTCTCTAACAGAAATTATATTTTGTCCCACTCAGCGATGAAAAGTTTGAAGATTTATTTAAGAACGTCGAGTGTATATATGGGGCCATATATAAGGATACAATCAAAAGGCAAAGGAAAACGGTTGTGGAGATGGATAAAGAAATGGCACTGTGCATAAGCTTAGAAGAAGGTCCTCTAATGGCTTTAGCTTCGCGCTCCTCCCTTAAATCAGATATAATTCCTATGCCCCATCTAAAGTTGACCGAGACGAGGTCTTTAAGTGGAAGAACGATGTGAAGAGTTATTATAAGGCAAAAATTAAAGAGTTAGAGAATTATTATAAGGGACGGTTGGGGACACTCAACACCCAGGTTTCACCCTTCTAGTCTGTCGAGGACGAGTTCTTTGGCCTCTTCTCCAGGAATGTCAAAAGGCAAGGGAGTGTCTCTTGGGTGAGATTGAGAAAATTAGGAAGGTGGCTATGCGGTGGGTGAATGCTTAGAAAACAAGGTATTCAATTTGGAATGTGAGGCTGGACTAGATTCCATCGTAGTTTCTTAAAGTGGGATAGATATGGCATCTCTATTGAAAGAGTTTCATAAATAAAAAGTGAAGACAAAAATAGTAGAAATTGGCCGACAATGTGGAATTGATGTCTGTTAAATGTTTCTGGCCTAGACTATACTTGTGCTTCATATATAATTGGATCATTTATAAGTATGGACCTTAGGATTATGAGAATATCTAGGATGATGCTAATTATAAGCCTTGTGTTTCTTACCACGGCTCTACTCATGGTAGGGCTACCTATACCTAATCATCAGTAATGATTACTAAACTGAAAAACTAATTTTCTTCTTTTTATTTAGCAGAAGGTTCATCTCAGCTTACAACATCGCATTTCCATTGGTCATATTGACATGGAGCGGCCGTAACCGGTTCATTTTCTGATTCTGATTTGTAACTTAGTTTTTTCAGTAAGGGAAGTTATTTTATAATATGAACCGATTGTAATCTTTTGTAGACTACTTATAGATATGTAAAATAATGATATTTTGGTAGACATGTAAAGAGCATGACTAAGTATTGGTAACTTAGTTTGAACCTGGCAAAGTTTGAGCGGTGTCTGGATTTGTACCTGATTGATAATTTGTGGCACATCTCATGTATTGCTATTGATTACCATACTTGGAAAGAGCTTCTGAGGTAGCTTATGCCCTCCATGGTATTTACCTTTAAGTTGCAGGCTTTTCTTATACATTTAGTATGACTTGTCTCCGTATCTAGGTGTAGTGTCCTGTGTTGGCCCGACCATACGACCGATGAGACTTTCCCCCTTGTTTACGGGTGAAATGTTCTTAGACGATCTTGACTGTATGCTTGGTATGACCCGCCTCTTAATTTGAAGGCACAATATCCTTAGCCGCACACTTGGTATGGCCTGCCTTCTTATTTTTAGCGTAACGCCATGTATGCTAAACCGCATTCTTGTCTAGCGTCACTATTTCCATTTTCGAGATTGCTATTGTCGTTCACAGACAGTGTTGAAACTATAGAATGGTGGTGAGCTATGAAGAGTATTTTGTTCATACGCTTGGCACGGTCCTACCCACTATGTCCAGTGCATATATAACCTACTTCACGTGTGCAATGTTTTTCTTATACTGGTTCTAGCTATCTAATATCAATACGTCTAGTGTACTATGTCGAATTAGCTGACATAGAGGTTTTTTATACTGGTTCAGGCAGTCTAATATCCCCAAGACCAATTTGATTATGATATGTTCGCTACCATAGAATTATTCACACTTGGGCACTGCAGTCTAATATCCCTGTGTCTAGTGCAATATTTTGGCTGAAGAGCCGGATTGTGTTAGTGAAAGTCCAAGTGTACAAATCCAGTTTCACCATTCTCAGTGTTGAGAGTGTCATTTCGATCTACGAATCTCGCATTATACTTATCAGTGAACATTGGGGGTGAACTGTGAATGTGTATTTAACTGTAAAAAGAAAATAATACAGAGATTTTTGTACTACTTCAGGTTGTCTAATGTCCCTACGACTAGTTTAGTACATCAACACATATACGCATTTTCTAAAAGTGCTTGTCACATATGCAGCATAGGACGTTCTGCTCTCGGCCCGGGCACTTTTAGTGTAGTAACAGGCCTTGTATTTACAGTCGTTGCTCCGACTATAGCTCCTTCTTAGGATTTTGAATACATCATGCCCTCGATCTCGTTTATCTGTCTGACATGACTTCTCCCTTGGGTTAAGGAGAGAAGCATAAAAAATCCTTGTGTGGACCGCTGTATTCGCTTCTAGTAGAGTAGGGGTAGTAGTCAGTTTTTCAAATCAATGTGCATCTCAATCACTTCGACTTGCTGCAAATTGAAGTGATTAAGATAGTGAGGCATGGTGACGGGATCCATCTATCATTGTGATTAGTGTTCCTAGATTCCAGTTTTGGGATCCATGCCATGATCAAATTCATTGTCCAAATTGACAAATACTTACATGTCTTTGTACAACTTGTGGTCATTGATTGACATAGGGGACGAAGAGCAGCTGATAGAAGCCGTTGAACTTGATTGCATGCACCACTAATAATTGAATCTTTCTATCATAGTTTGTGGCTAGTCTCGCCGTTCTTGTTTTCAAAAGTGCCGTTATCACTTACCCATTGTAGAACTAGCATGATTGGCGAGTGATGGCGGTGAGCCATGGTTGATAGAGGTGTTGTTGATCGAAGAAAGATGGTTTGGGTAGGATCGATGATATCTTTGAGTAACCACCTTTGGGAAAAGAGAGTGGATGAGTCAACGAGCTCCATAATTGATGGGGGAATGGGGATATGAAGGTTCATAACCTTCTTCTAGCACCAAAAATGTTGGTGAAGTTTTTCGTCTACACTACACTTGACTGAGTCATGAAGCAATCTAGAGGTCGATCAATTTCATGATTTTTGAATCAGCAGATTTAAGTTGTATTGAACTTGCCTTTAAAAGGTGACTATGTTGCTGAGTGCTTACATAGCCTCGTAGTCACAGAAAAATTATTTGTTGCAATGTTGAAATGGTTTTATAAAAGAATAGCAATCCAAAATCAAAAGACAGAATAATAAAAGTAGAGGACACAAATTTTTGCGTGGTTTGGATTATTGTTAATCCTATGTGCACGAGGTAGTCCACTATATATTTTCTATTTTGGTATAGATGAATACAATTGCCCAAAAGTAAATATTCCTATTTTAGATTTTTCCATTTTGGGAAGAAGAAGAAGCTCCAGAAAAAGATTATTTTCTCCGTCGTCTAGCGTCTCCATTTATAATTTGAAAATTACATTATTGGTTGTTGCGACTGCCCTTGATTCTTTGCTTCAATCTCCACCCTTAGATTTTACCACTTGTTATTCATCTACAATGCCTATTTGTTGTGCCTAAATTGATGATGGGTCTTTGGTAGAAAACTATGAAACCGACAGGAATCTTAGAAATTTAAAATGGGATGCCTGAAAAATTAGGCGGAAAGCCCAAGCTTATACAAGTCGGCCTCCTCTCTCTCGTAATGGCTAATGTCTTAGGAGCAATGGTAGGAGACCGCTTTGAGGCTCTGGTATGTTATTAATGCATACGAAGGTTGTAAGAGTGAATATCGCTTGGTGCCTAGGTCGTACTTCCCTGTTAATGCCTTACCGTCTTTACTTGACTTGATATTATGTCGGGTTGAAATAGTGCAAAACTTCCCTATTTAGCTTTGTGAATTGGCTTGGCATATGCCTTGAACATGCTTGAGGCTATTTGTAATCTAAGTTGGGTGCAGTTTGAGCTACCCACTTTGCAAGTATGCTTGGGTTGTCGATGAGAATGAGGAGGAGCTTCACATTTATCGTTTACCTGTACGTATGGTTCTGCGTTGAAGCGTATCCTTAACAGCCCTATATACAGCTCCTTTGGAGTGCTTTTGACCCTACGCGGCACTGCCTAGGTTGGCCCTAGTATGTGCTAGTGTAGACTTGTACTTGTAGGTATTGACAAAGTGTGAGCTATAGAGGTACGGTCAACTCAGTATATCATGTACCACTTCTTATGCCTCGGCTTGGTATTTCACTTTTTCCTTTGAATCTGGGTACATCCAGTATGACTTGCCCCTATTTCCTTATGCATGTAGTGTTTGTCTCTTGCCATGGTTCCCTTGGTTGTAGGACTCGGGTCGGGATAGGTATTGTAACTTCAAGTTGGTTCCCTGTTGAGTATGAATTTGGTTGACTCACTTCCATCATTTCCTTTAACCTTCTTGACACAAGGATAACTTTGCCGATTTCAAGTCCTGGGCCATTTTGCTTCATTGTAGTCCGTGGTAAGAATGGGTTTGAAACGTAAATAGGCTCAAATTAAGATAAATCAGATATCCATTATGCGTTTCTCAAAAGCATCACAAAAAAATGGTTATGGAATATGTAAAAGAAAAGTAGCCCAACTCGTATGAAATAGTAAACCATATCAAGTACGTCCCAAAACAACATCAAAACTGATTGTGAATTATATAGAAAAAAAGGAGCTTAAACTCATGCTATGTAATGAAATCGATCAAGCATGTCTCATCAAAAATTGGTTATGGATTATATAGAAGCAAAAATTCACAAAATCATATCAAATACCAAAATCCATTAAGTACATCTCAAAAGCACCATTAAAAATTGGTTGTGGATTATATAAAAGTGAAAAAGTTTAAAATCATATTAAATAGCAAAATCCATCAAGTGCATTTCAAAAAACCACAAAGAATTGGTTATGGATTAGATAATAACAAAGAAGCTTAAAATCATGTTAAATTGCAAAATCAATCAAGTGCATCTCAAAAGCACCACCAAAAATTAGCTATAAATTATACAAAAGCAAAAAAAGCTTAAAATCATGTTAAATAGCAAAATTCATTAAGTACATTTCAGTAAGATCACCAAAAATTTTTGGTTATGGATTATAAAAAAATAAATAAGCTTACAATCATACCAAATAGCAAAATCCATCAAGTACATTTTAAAAGCACAACGGAAAAACTAGTTATGAATTATATAGAAGCAATCAAACTCATAAACACAAAAATAAGTAGGGAAAAGGTAATCATGTTGCATTGTTTGACCGCTGATATGTATTCACCACATTTCTCTCTTCTCCAGGCTCATGGCCCATTCCTCTTAAAGATTTAAGGACTAATTTCTCTTGAATATAATTTAAAAGAGGATCCATCTAGTTCTCTGTGATCCTATTCATTTTGATGAGATCACTTCATTCACTAATTTCTTAATCGTTTTAGGTTTAAAATACATGTGCATTCTCTTTTCATCATACACTTATAAAAATTATAATGTTCATCACTAAGGTTAAAGTGTATATTCTTATATCATAATTAATGAATTTTTTTAATAATTTAGGAGAAACAACCGCTTCCTTCAATTTTAACATATTTACAAATATTTACTAGGTCCCTTATGCTTCTTGAGATGTATATTAGGATCGCATATAGATGGCTCATGCTTTGTATCAAAACAATCAAGCCATTTCAGGTTTTTATTTCTAACAAATGATTTATGGGAAAACTATTTCCAAATTATCTTTTTTTGGGCTAATGTCACATCTATCTCTCCTAAGTCATTCATCTTGATTTGAAATTTTTGATTGCTTTCATCGCATGTAAGTTTGCACCATTTTTTTATGTATTTGATATAAGAAATAAATCTATGTAAAGCACTTAAAATCATAATCAAAGAATATTCATTCAATGTTCTTAGGTAAATCATTGGTTGGTTCTTCTTCTTCCAGTTTCAAACAAAAAAGAAGAGGTGCAGTTTTCCCCAACACCCCCATATTTTTGAAGATTTGAGCTTGAGATGAAACTCTTCCATCTTTCATATAAAGTTTTATCTAGTCTTTCATGAGAAAATAGGCTGGCCATTTAACTACCATAGAAGAAGAAAAAATAGCTTCTCAAACATAAAGGCAAACGTACTAATATAATTGTACTCAATTTTGTAAGACCATTTACATTCTTAAAATTTTGACACCCTTTTATTAATTCATGCATACAACATGCATGGTTTTTGAAAAAAATAGCCTTTCAAGTTATGTCATTCTCCAATAATGCATACGTCATACAGGGCATATGTACCTAGAGATATAATATGCTAAACATAAAGCATTTTATATCCAAGTTCATTTATGTATATAAATAAATAATTCTTATTTTTTTACTTGCAGTAAAATATCCATTATATCATACAATTGTCCGATTATAGCATATAAATCCACCTTTTTATGCATGTGTTAAAAATTATTTTCAATCCACCAAATACACACAAAGTATCTTCAAAAAGTTCTCATAATTAACTAAGTATAAATCTTGTAAAAAATGGTCTTATCAATGTTATCAACACTGGATCGAGCCACATTTTAACCACGATTAACCAAAAATCGCAGCCCAATCCGGCCCGGATGAGCCAAAAACCTTCATTTACAGTTAAAAACCAAAGGTCAAACCAAGGTTAGACCGTAATTAGCCACTTAAAAACATGTTGAAGTACAATTCAAATTAATGTAAGGCTAATATTAATAGGCCCAAGTAAACAAGTTTCCAACAGCAAAGAACCCATAGCCAGCAAACAAGGTGAAGGTAAAGTTAAATAGAGGTTTACTTTATATAAGAACATGAATGAAAAGAAGTCTTTTTATTTTGGCGATGTAGGACTTAATTTGTATGCATTTTTTGCTCTTTTAATAAGTTTTAAGTCCACCTTTTCTCAAATACGCTACATAATATTATGTAAACATATAGCTTTGCATAAATAATGCATTAACGTAGAAACAAGTGATTGATACTAAAGTAAAATGTAAAATTATTGCATTTCATTAATTTTATTTAGCACGTCTTTATAAATAAATTTATTATACTAATTTGTTAGTGTGTGTGTGTAATTAAAATATAAAAATTGGTGTGGTTTTGATGGTTCGACCGATCAGACCATTAGAACCCCCAACCTTTAGACTTTGTGGTTCGATTATGATAGTTATGGATCTTCTTAACTTCCACACATAAAGTCCATGATAATTTTTTCCCAAAAAGAAAACATAGATGGTGGAAATGTGAAATTGATTTGTGACTTGTAACATCTTAAAGAAATGAAGGAAACAAGAAAGGACAATGAATTTAGTAAATGCGTGCTTATTGCAGATATGCTTATTTAAACATGAATTATAGCCTAATTTAACTCTAAATATTAAATAAAATAACCTTTTTAAAAATAAAAAGTCTACAAATTATATAATAATACATTTTAGCATTTATTCCTTAGTGGAGCAATAAATTGCAGGCATTCATTGTTGCGATTTAAAAACATCAATTAATATGCATGCAAACAAATCATTTTTTATGCGCTCCTACTTTTCAAATCCTACATTTGAAAAAAAATGGAGACTAATAAATGTAATTTTATTTTTTCTCAACAATAATGCAAAACCATTAACTTCCTATGCCAATAATAAAATAATGAGTCACATATGATACCAAAGGTCAAACCAAGGTCAGACCGGAATTAAATACTTAAAACCTTGTTGAAGTACAATTCAAATTAATATAAGGCCCATATTAATAGGGCTAAGCAAACAAGGTTCCAATAGCAAAGAGCCCATATCCAACAAACAAGGTGAAGGTAAAGTTAAACAAGGGTTTACTTTATGTAAGAATATGATGAAAAGAAGTGTGTTTATTTTGGCGATGTAGGACTTAAGTTGTATGCTTTTTTTGCTCTTTTCGCAAGTTTTAGGTCCACTGTTTCTCAAATACACTACACAATATTATGTAAACATGGTGATAGTTTGACTGTAGCTTTACATAAATAATGCGTTAACATAGAAACAATTGATTGATACTAAACTAAAATGTAAAATTATTGCATTTCATTAATTTCCTTTTAGCACGTCTTTATAAATAGATTTCTTATACTAATGTGTGATTTGTGTGTGTATAATTAAAATATAAAAATTGGCACTGTTTTGATGGTTCGACCGATCAGACCATTAGACCCCCAACCTTTAGACTTCGTGATTCGATTATGATAATTATGGATCTTCTTAACTTCCACACATAAAGTCCATGATAATTTTTTCCCAAAAAGAAAACATAGATGGTGGAAATTTGTAATTCATTTGTGACATTTACCATCTTAAAGAAATTAAGGAAACAAGAAAGGACAATGAATTTAGTAAATGCATGCTTATTGCAAATATCCTTATTTAAACATGAATGTTACCGCCTAAGTTAACTCTAAATATTAAATAAAATAACCTTAGTAAGAAATAAAAAGTCTGAAAATTATATAATAATACATTTTAGCATTTAATCCGTAGTGGAGCAATAAATTACAGGCACTCAATGTTGCGATTTAATAACATCAATTAATATGCATGCAAACAAATCATTTTTTCTATGCACTCCAACATTTCAAATCTGTATTTGAAAAAAATGGAGACTAATAAATGTAATTGTTAATTATTTTCCATCAATAATGCAAAACCATTAACTTCTTATGCCAATAAAAAAAATAATGGGTCACCATATGATATGAGTTAATGCTTCTATCTGCATATAAAAATTCAAGTAAATACATGTTTATTCAAACATGATTTCTTTTTCCTCAAACATTCGTGTTTATTATTTTGCAATTATTAGCACTACTAGTTAAATTTCTATATTAATTTTCAATTAAATTTTCATTTAATGATGAATTAATATTTATAGCCATAATTTTTATCTTCTGAAGTCTTCTCTTGTAAATTATATTCATCAACATGCTAGTTCTAATCATGTAGGACATGCTTCAATATTTTTAAGGAACGATAATATCAACATCCATTAAGCACAATTCTAACAATAATCCAATTCCAATATTATATTATCATTTAAACAATAACACTATTAACTTGCACTTTACATATAATGATAAAAAGTAAATCTGTTGTATCTTTATGATGATATTTTTGCAATCATATCATGTGCATGCAAACCACATTACTTATCAATTCAATCATCTCTAAACATAATTAAACCTGAAAAGAAAAATTCAAAAAATAATTCATAATTCATTTTTTCTCATAGTAATTTAACTCAGAGGTAAAAAAAGTATTAATCAACAATTTGGGGATCTATCACCATATATTCATCAAAAATATCGTGTATAAAGCTATTTCACAACTCGAACGACAACCCCAAATTAATTTTCTTTGACCAAATTATCTTTCGATTACAATTTATTACCTTGGCATATATATAATTATAAGTCCTTGTAGGTATTAAAAAGTCATCCATGAACTTGTGATCAACCATGCACATAATAATTAATAATATTAATGAATTTAAACTGAAATACTCACCATATTTACTCATCGTTCGAGCTTTCCTTCTCCAAATTTCTCACTTTCACAACAATACCTTAATAGTTCGATCATTACTCCAAAAACCAAATAGTCTACCGCTCATGAATGACGGATCTCTTTCACTTTCAAGGCAATGGCTTGTCCATGACATGTATCAACTCCTCTTTATTATTTCTACTCCGAAATTCCAACAAAATTATTAGTTAGAAAATCATTTCCTAAGTAGAATATTTGACAGATTCATTAAGAAAATTAATCGGCTTAGAAACCCAGTTCAAGTGAAAATAAACCATGTTACCGATAACCACATAATATGGATCAAGACTCCCATTTTGAGTGACAAAGCAATAGATATCAGTCTCAAAGTTCAGTCATGTGAAAGTAGTATATTTAGTTACACATGACATGAACTCTGTCAATTTGATTATGACACTTGACGAACTTACTTGAACATTAGTTGCCGGCTACACAGCCATAAATCAAAATACATAAGTCAATAATTGCAAGTATTAACTTTGTAATTCAAACCTAAACCCTCGAGCTCTATAATTCAAATTAAAGAGTAAAAATCATTTTTAACGGTTATAATATAGATATAGATGTAGACATTAGGAAAAGGAACTGTACATAAGTTATCACACATTCTTCTACACAAAAAAGAAGTATAAGGTTAGAAATAATTCACAGGATGCCTACATATGTAGGCAAACATCCAAGCATGTGCTATAAGTTAAAATATAAGAATGTTATACTGCAAGTATATCAATATAATTCAACAATAAACTAAAATTTATTGTTGCATGGAGAAAAATTAATATAAACTCTCCTTGAAAATTCCAAGGGAAAACATGACTCAAAGTTATCAAAACCTATTGGAACAAAACTTAGAAGATCATCTTGCCAAAAGCTCCTAACTGGAATTCAAAATACATAAGTCAGTCAACCGTATCATCAACCGTATCATCATGTACATAGGGAGACAAAGATACTTTCTCAAAGTAAAAAATATGGTAAAGTTGCCTAACATTTATGCATGAAAATATGCACCATACATAAATACATACACACACATCCATCCAGCCATCCATCCATCCATTCATACACACGCGCACACACATATATGTGTGTGTGCGCACGCACGCGCGCACCTGCACATGTATTTGTGTGTGTGTGTGTTTTCGTTGTTTTAGAGGTTAGGTTTGTGTCGTAATACTCTATGATCAATGGATATCTTGAATAAAATGCATAGGCATATGCATACACATATGTACAAATGCACATACTGCGAACAATGTTTGAAATGATGTATATAACTATGTACATAAGAAAAAGAAGATAACAAATTTGATCTTTAATATTAAAGGTTTTAATCTGTATATGTATGAGTATTTTGTTGGCCAACTAAAATTTGAATAGCATAAATATCGCTTTATCAATTTTGAAAAAAAAAAATAGGAGTATAAATCATAGCACAATTTTATCAATCAGAGATTAAATCAAGTTTGTCGGGCTTTATTCTGTATAATTAAATTCCATCAGGTCGCATTTGCTTTCTAATTCACCGTCATATTCTATGACAGTGCTATTTATGTAATTAGCTCAAATATACACATAATTGATAAAATAGAAAAAAGCTGAAAAGTAACCTATTTAACTATGCCTACGAAAAAGGTAGTCGACATTGTAAACCAAAACACCAAGGGAAGTAAAGTAAATTGTTTAAAATAATGACACACGAATTATGGTTTAAAAACAACAATGCATTAATCAAAATCTTAGAAAAAATAATGAATCCAAAATTGAGAAATTATTAAATAATATTAAAAAAGAAAAAAACCTAAAGTTATAAAATTATATCAAAATTAGAGGATGAGGATGAAATATATCAAAATTAGAGGAAGATAGCAACGAATTTTTATTATGATGTTACTCAATTGAAGTACGGAGTTTGCCTTGCCAAAATTTTCACTGATAAGTCCTTTGCTAGAGAAGATAAGTAGAATAGAAGACATTATAGAATAAACAACCTTTTAATTCCATGACAGAAATTTTCAATCCTATCGAAGATCTGATTTTGTGAAAGAAGTTTTTGGAGAGAGGTGAACTGAAAAGGTAACATGGAATAAAAAGTTTGGGTTTTACGTATATTTCATTTATGTCTTTAACAGTAGAAATGTAATAGTGGATAAAATTAGAAAGTTAAGATTTAAAGATAATTTTGAAAAAATAAGAAATAAAAGGAATGTGAGAGGCCATGGTTCAACTTTATTAAATATGGAATGGACAGATAGAAAAGTTCCACTCATCCTACGAAACTTTAAACAAAAACATTTACCTGATGCAAAGCTTCATTCTTGAATAAATTGTAAACAGCCATAATCACGTGTAAATAAACTAAAGTGCATCTTCATAGTACAAAAATATTACAAACCTTCGAAAAAATGAAAAGTGAAAACTAATATGCTGTAGAACAAACCTAAAATATATAGTGGTAGAAGGAGGGTGAGAAACAGGTTCCGTACTCCTCTCAGTCTGTTTAACATATTCTGGAAAAAGTATTCATCCATCTAGGTTGGTTTAGCAAGTTCAAAATGAATAATGAATGAAAAAAATAAAGCTCAAATAATGCAATAGTGAACTGAACTAACAGAAAGACGTTTCCAATGCTTGAAAATCAACATTTAGAGTATTTCATTGTAAAACATAAAAAATATACCATACTGCATAAATCATTGTTGACTTAAACATCAATTAAACAAATAGAGATGGGAAAAATTGTTTTTTGATAGAATTTGGTTGATGAATACTTGAGTTGAGAAAAGGAAATAAATCGAACAAACATAAACTCTAAAAAATTTGAATCGGTTTCAAGTAGTGCGAAGATCTAAATTCAACATGGCGGAGATCCAAAAATATTTAAATTGAAAAAGAACCCGACACTACAAATATCTATAATTCAGTCGCTATCAAAATTTATAGGCCTTACAAATTTTTAAAGGTAAAATCATCCGATAAAATTCCTAAGTGTCAAAAATGTCTAAACCCAATGCTTCCCAAAGTTATAAAATATTTGGAATTCATTTGAGTATAAAAATAATATCTCGACTACAAGTCGATACGTAGAAATGTAATGTGAGTTATTACATTCTTTCAATCTTTAGGGATTCGCCCCTGAAACCTCAACAACAAAGCAAGGTCAAACAACATAGTTAGCCCAAATACCTAACAATCATAAGCAAACACAATATTAATCAAACATGTATACACAAGCAGGGAAACACGGTCTATGCCTACCTAGCATGTAAAATAATAAATATTTCATATAATATGGAAAGTGAAAATAAATGTGATAAAGAGAAGTCTTACCAAATAAAGAACTTCGGATAAGCAGTCATCATGCTCTCCTCAGTCTCCTAAGTGCAATCGCTTTTGCTTTCTCTCCATTGAGCCTTTACCTTTACCAACTTCATCATCTTCCTCCTAAGGTTCTTCATATCATGAGTGTCTTCATCAGCAGGCCTTCGAGGTTTCGAAGCTTTTGGTTCAATCTTGATATCATCTGGCTGATCTAGTGAAACAGCCACACTCGAGCCATGCCTAAACTTCAGAAAAGGGAAATGTGAGACACATTATGCATGCCCACCATGTTCTAAGGTAAGTCAATACTATAAGATGTGTTCACAATTCTCTCAGGTATCCAAAAATTACTTACAAACCTCGGTTGCAACTTTCCCTTGGTACTAAACTGATCTACAGTCCATAATGAGGAGATCTTGACTAACGTCATGTCACCGATAAAGAATTCAATACCACGTCTTCTTTTACCAAGCTTTTCTGTCTGTTTTAGGGAGCTTTCATTAATTATTGGATCTGGCCCTTGAAAATAACTAACAATGCAAGTTATTACTTAGGATCGTGTAATATGAAATATAATTAAATCTAAATGCGGAAAAAGATGATAATAGCAAAGTAAATGAAAATAACTAAAATAAAACAAGCACACCAGGAATTTTTATACTGGTTTGAATTTCCCGTTCTACGTCCAGTCCCAGACTCCTTCTGGAATTTCAACGACAACGACCCCCACTTAACCCGAAGGAACAGGTTTACACTGCATGAGCAACCGAACATGACTTCACCTGCCTAAGCAACCGAATAGGACTTCAACTGCCTGAGCAACGGAACATGACTTCTTTACAAAAATCAAATGTATCTGACTGTATTGTGTTCTTAAATAACACTGATAAGTCAATTAAGTGCAATCTTTCTATAATCTTCTCCTTTATGATATATATATATATATATATATATATATATATGAATACGTGAAGAATAAGGAAGTAATAGAATGAATTTGTATGAAATTGAATGCACAAGAGTATTAAAATCAAAGAATATGAGAGTAGAGTAAGAATAGATTGAATTCTTGTTTTGGAAACATGATTCTAATGTGTTTATATAGATTATAAATAGGTGCATTTGTTCGTGAAGAGTTATTATGAAGAGATATTGTCATATCTATTGAAATGAAGGACGCATCTCTTTAAGAAAGGAAGTGCCTATTTGAAAATATAGCCTTTGTAGATATTCAGACTTCTGAATTGAATAATTCAGACTTCTGAATTTGCACTAAATAATATTCAGACTTCTGAATTGAATAATTCAGACTTTTGAATTAAGTTGAAATGCAAACAGCAAGAAAATAGGCTATTTTTGGCCTTATACAGACGTTTGAATATTGTGGAACCACATTTTTGTCTCAGCATTCAGACGTTTGAATGACATTATCAGACGTCTAAATTTAGCTTGTGATAAAAAATTACCATAGCTCAAATGGTTAGAGCACTTGCCTTCTAAACTAGTGACCTGGGTTCGAGCTTTGTTTCATGCAATTTTTGAAAACTTGAATTTTCATTTAAAATATGAATGTATATGTGTGTATCCCATTTGGAGAAGATTTTAATATTTGTAAACTCTAGACACGACACTCTATGACCATTAAAATTTTGTTTGTCACTTTCGTCTTGTCTCTATCGTGTATATCTCTTCTTGTATCTCCATATACATACTTTCATTCTTTTTTTTGAACTATGAATCTTCATTTTGAACGTATTTGTTTATCTCTTTTTGATGCTCATGTACCTGCAAATTAGCTTAGAGTTCTTTGACATAATTGTATATTGTCATTAAAATCCAACAATTGAGGTTCTAACATTCTCCCCCTTTTTGATGATGAAAACTGTACAATTTTAAAAAAATATATTTATTCTGTATAAAAAATATATTAAATTTTTTAAAGCTCCCCCTAAGTATAATATCTCCCCCTAAGTATAATATCACCCTCTATCAATATGCATATGAATTTCTCCCCCTTTGTCATTATCAAAAAGAATGAGGGAATATAATAAATATAGTGCGATAAACTCAATATTAATTAAGAAAAAAAATAGATTTTACCACATTTGCTGAAGTCTATATTTCATTGTAAGCACGTAATTCTATTAGACGTATGGATCATTCTTTAAAATTCCGAAATCTATCCTTTTCCTTTTGTTTCTCCGAGTACCTGCAATAAATAATAATCATTTTCGGTACCCACTTACTATGTTAGGGTCCGGGGGGGGGGGGGGTAGGTCTTTGGAAACCATACCCATTTGGGTGTGGTTGAACCTTTATAAATATAATTTTCATTACAAATCACATTCTTATAATAGTTGCTAATATAAAGTTGTTTACCATGATCAATCATGTTTGCTGGAATCCATATCTTAATACTATTAGTCATTAGCTTAGTACTTGAAGAATAATTTCTATCATTTCTAAACAAAGTACTATTATGATTATAACTGGTTTTAAAACTATCTTGGTTACTAGTGCTAGCACTAAAATTAGTATACAAGAATGCATATCTAGTACTAATTTTACTTTTAGCTTGTTTATAGCCTAAACCGCTTTTATCATTGTGAGCTTTTGGATTCTTAACATAACCTAATCCCTTCTTATTTGAAGCAAGTTGAGAATTTTCAATAATCCTAGATAAATTTTCTCTTCCTTTATTAAAACTGGAAATATTTTTAGTAATGTTATCAAGCTTAGTTTTGAGACTAGTGTTATCTAACTCAACAATTTTAATTTTAGTTTTTAACTCATGATTCTCCGAAGCTAAAGCATTATTCTTTTCTTTTTGAGCTTCTATTTCTTGACTTAATAGAGTGAGTTGAGAATTGTCAGAGAGTGAATCTTGAATTTTCTCAAGTTCTTCTTCTAATATTTTCTTCTCGTCTTTAAGCATATCTCTTTCGAATTCTGCTTTCTTCTGATTTTACAAAGCTTCCTTATATTTTCTTTTGAGACTTTTTAAAGTGTCTAGAAGTTCTGAATTTACTTCTATCATATCATCAAAAGTTAGATCACTAACCTCATTATCTTTTGCCATGAAGCATTTGTTTTTTTGCTCCTTTGATTTTTATTTATTGCTCTTCCTCTTCTTATTGCCTTGACTAGATCTATTTGTAGCCATTTATTCTAAGATGTTGTTACGATTTCTAGAATACCAGGCTCTGATACCAATTGAAAATAACTAATAATGCAAGTTATTACTTAGGATCATGTAAATGGAATATAATTAAATCTAAATGCAGAAACAGATGATAATAGCAAAGTAAATGAAAATAAGTAAAATAAAACAAGCACACCAGGAATTTTTATACTGGTTCGAACTTCCCGCTCTACGTCCAGTCCCAGACTCCTTCTGAAATTTCAACTACAACAAACCTCACTTAACCCGAAGGAACATGTTTACACTGCCTGACCAACCAAACAGGACTTCATCCGCCTAAGCAACCGAATAGGACTTTAATTGCCTGAGCAACCGAACAGGGCTTCTTTACAAAAATCAAATGTATCTAACTGTAGTGTGTTCTTAAATAACACTGATAAGTCAATTAAGTACAATTTTCCTATAATCTTCTCCTTTATGATATATATATATATATATATATAAATATGTGAAGAATAAGGAAGTAATAGAATGAATTTGTATGAAACTGAATGCACAAGAGTATTAAAATCAAAGAATATGAGAGTAGAGTAAGAATAGATTGAATTCTTGTTTTGGAAACATGATTCTAATGTGTTTATATAGATTATAAATAGGTGCATTTGTTCGTGAAGAGTTATTATGAAGAGATATGGTCATATCTATTGAAATGAAGGCCGACGCATCTCTTTATGAAAGGAAGTGCCTATTTGAAAATATAGTCGTTGTAGATATTCAGACTTCTGAATTGAATAATTCAGACTTCTGAATTGAATAATTCAGACTTCTGAATTTGCACTAAACAACATTCAGACTTCTGAATTGAATAATTCAGACTTCTGAATTTGCACTAAACAACATTCAGACTTCTGAATTGAATAATTCAGACTTCTGAATTAAGTTGAAACGCAAAACGCAAGAGAATAAGCTATTTCTGGCCTTATTAAGACGTCTAAATATTGTGGAACCACAATTTTGTTTCAGCATTCAGACATCTAAATGACATTATTCATACGTCTGAATTTAGCTTGTGACAAAAAATTACCATATCTCAAATGGTTTGGGCACTTGCCTTTTGAACTAGTGATCTGGGTTCGAGCCCCGCTTCATGCAATTTTTGAAAACTTGATTTTTCATTTAAAATATGAATGTAAATGTGTGTATCCAATTTGGAGAAGATTTTAACATTTGTAAACTCTAGACACGACACTCTATGACTAATAAATTTTGTTTGTCACCTTCGTCTTGTCTCTATCGTGTATATCTCTTCTTGTATCTCCATATACATATTTTTATTCTTTTTTTGAACTGTGAATCTTCATTTTAAACGTATTTGTTTATCTCTTTTTGACGCATGTACCTGCAAATTAGCTTAGAATTTTTTTGACATAATTGTATAGTTGTTGTCATTAAAATCCAACAATTGAGGTTCTAACAGCCCTAATATTAGTTTCTCGCTTGCTTCCTACCAAAATGAAGGTGCATACACGGTTAGCCATATAGTTCCTCAAATGCTGTCATATTGATGCTGGATTGATAGCTGTTGTTGTATGCCAACTCAAGCAGATGCAAATGATTGTCCCATGAGCCCCTAAAGTTGAGTATGCAAACTCACAATAGATCCTTTAAGATACGCTTCATTCTCTAAGTCTTCCCATCGATTTGTTGGTGATAAGATGCACTTAAATGTAGCTTTGTTCCCAGTGCCTCCTATAAGTTCTTCCAAAATCCGATTGTGAACAATGGTTCTTGATCGCACACAATGCTTTTCGGCACATCATTGAATCACACTATCCACTTCTCATATAACTCGACTAGTTTTGACACTGTCCTATTATATTTATGTGTATGAACTGAGCACTTTTGTCAATCTATAACTATAACTCAAATTCTATTATACCCTCCTTTGGTCTTTGACAATAAATCGATACGTTGATATCCGTTCCAATTTCCAATCGAGAATCTCAAATGGTTGCAGTAAATGACTAAGACTTTTCTATTCATCCTTCACTAGTTGGCAGCTCATACATTTGGTGATGAATGCCCCCAAATCCTTATGCATCCCTTCCCAATAAAATGTCTGCCTCATATCACGGTACATTTTATTACCGTCGAGATGCATAGTTAATCTCGAGTGATGGCACTCTCATGGCATCTCATCCCTATACCCATCAAGGCGAGTACAAACAGTCTCATATCCTTATGGAGCCAAACTGTTACGATCGAGTGCATACCGCCTCCTCTCCTCGGAATCTACTCCCTTTTCTATCTTAATCATGATCTTCGCTAGTCTAGTGTCACATCTATGGCTAGTACTGATCTGCTCAATCATAGTAGTTATGATAGTCAAACTAGCCAATATCTTTGGCTCTATCTTACATAGAGGCCTGAAGTGACCAACGATGTACTCTAACTGTGTCAATACTAAAAACATAACTCCCAAGCTGGCATGTCTTCTACTTAAAACATCAGTAACTACATTTCCCTTTCTAAGGATATAGGAAATGTCAAAGACATAATAGGCTAAAAAATCAAACCATCACTCTTAACGGACGTTGAGATCCACTTAGGAGAAGAGGTACTTCAACGATTTATAGTTGGTGAATAGCTCGAACCTCTCTCCTAATAATTAGTGACTTAAATTCTTCAATGTGAATATAGTCTCTACCAACTACATATCATGGATTAGGTACTACCTCTCATGTTTTTTTAGCAATCGACTAGCATATGCAATAAATTTACCGTTCTATATCAGTACTGTGCCTGATCTAGTACCATAGGCTTCTATGTATGCTGTTAACTCCTCATTCCCACTCGGAAAGACAAATACATCATCAACCACTCCTTTTGAATCATATATGTGTGCTCGCATCTATACTGGCCCAATTTTGTTAACATTTCCGCTACCTTTGGGAAGTCCTTTACGAATTATCTATAATACCCCGCTAACCCAAAGAAACTGCTCACATTTATATCATTCTTGGATTAATCCCAACATTTATCCGCTTCTACCTTCCCAAGGTCTTCCATAATGCCTTGCTTGAGAATAACTTGACCTAGGAATCACAATACTCTTTTCCCGAAGTGACATTCTAAAAATTTCTCCTTTAGTTGCTGTTTCCTCAATACCTCTAGCACGATCATCAAATGCGTCCTATGTTCTTCCACCTGAGAAAAGAGCAGAATATCATCAATGTTCATGTACAAACTTATTTAGCCAATCTAAGAAATCAGAGTTTATGAGATCAATAAAATATGGTGATGCATTAGTTAGCTCGAATTGCATAACCATCTACTTATAAAATCTAAATATTGTATGAAACAATATGTTAGCACATTCTCACTTGCTACTCTCAGTTGTTTGGACCCAGTCACTTCATCCAACTAAGAAAATACTCTAGGATCGTGGAGCTGGTCGAGCAAGTCATCAATCCATGAGAGTGGATACTTGTTCTACTTTGTCATTTTGTTTGGATTAAGGTAATTGACACAAAGTATAAGTGAGTTATCTTCCTTAATGGTGAATACTACAGTGCTCCCTAATCAGATATACTCCTTCGAATGAACCCTCGTCTTAGCAGGTCATTCACTTGTCCCTCGAGCTCTCGTTGCTCATTAGGTAACATACGCCTCAGTGGCATAACTACTAGCCTTGAATCCTTCACTAAGTCGATGTGGAACTCACTCTCATGTTGCAAAGGTAATCCAGTCACCTCTATAAATACATCTAGATATTCCCTTACAATGGCTACTGATGACAATTCCTCACAAGGGATCTCAAGTGAATACAAGAACCTAACCATCACCCATTATCGGGAATAAGGCTCAACTCTAGCATATGCTCATCACTTAACTTAATTATCACCATCAATTTCTAACAATACACTATACTATCAAAATTCTTCAGCCAGTCCATCCTCAAAATAATACCAAAAATAATGAAACCAAGAAAAAAGCAATCATACGAAACACATGACCATGACTCCACAACTACGAGTTATGACATGCCATACAAAAATTAGAATAATCACCTATGGGTCTCATCACCATCAAAGGTCTGTCTACAAAGTCAGGTCTTAAGCCTTGTCTATCTAATAAGTCACCAGATATAAAGGAACAAGCACTGATGTCAAATAAAACTCGAATAGGTAAACCATAAACAAAAAGTATATCTTCGATGGCAATTCCGTTCCTTTCTTCTTCATCAATGGAGCCCTTGAAAAAGTTGGAAAGACATTAAGTGCATAAGAAAATACCATCTGCACATTCTTCAATGGCTTTAGGCAATTCTTCTTTACGTTCCTAACTCTGTGGTAGTTGAAGAACTTCTTTTCTACACTCCTACAACTCTTGCTTAGATGACGTTAATCATAGTAGTTATAGCAAGTGGGTTCCCATTTTCCCTTCTTTTGGCCACCTTTAGATTGAAGTTGCTTCTTCCCTTTGTTGTTGTTCCACTTCCTCTTGCCTTCCCATCGCTTGTGGCTTTAGCTCCATTTTACAACTAAATAAGACTGGGACTTTGGATATAGACTCTCATGTCGAAGGGCCTTCTCTACAACCTTCTTGAAGGACTAGTCAATACTCATAAGCTTCCCTAAGATAATCATCCAAGCCTATAACAAACTTCTCATTCTTCTTAAGCAGGATATCGATGAAATATAAGTCGTACTTCGACAACAAGTCAAACTCGACCACATACCCTGACATAGACATCTTCCCTTGTCTTATATCACCAATCTTTCTGAATAGTGTCGACTTTTGAGTAGCCGGTATACAATATGTAGCAATCTTATTAGCACCCAATATACTTTATAGAGCACTACATTTGTACCCAGGTGTAATACTCCATATTTTGGGTAATCCAAAATATGCAAAACTAAATTAAATTAATAATAAGATATTATTAAAGAAATGAATAAGATAATTTGATTGCAAGAATTTCGATTTGATTAATTAAACGTGTGACACTTTATAAAGTTAAATGAATGGACAAGGGTAATTTAAGCAATTAAGGTTGGCTTTGTTTATGAAAATATATTTAAATTTTGGATGGGAAGGTTTATGTTAAGGTAAATATAATTATGTGACAAGGCTAGAATGGGATATTAACCCAAGCCAAAAGTAATAACCAACTTTCTTTAGCCCTAACCCTCATTCATTCCACTCTAGTTTCACTTTCAATCACAAAAACAAATCCCTAGAACACAAATCAAGGTCGGCCACCATTTTGCTGAGGAGAAAAGGAAAATCAAGCTAGAGGATCAAGCTTTTAAATTGAATAAAAATGAAGTCTAAAACAAGGTTTCTTAAATCAAGATGAGTAAAATCTTTAATAAAACCTATCCCTACCTATTGTGTTCAGATTTGATTACATTTGAAAGTTTAGATGGTGATAAAACATAATTGAATAGTTATAACATTATTTGGTAATGTTTAGAAATTTTAAATAAGAGAATTGCTCATGTTGTTGGATAAAACATGAATTAATCTAAGTTAAATAACTCAAAATTTAGATACAATGATGAAATAAAGATGGGTTTTAAGAATTTTTGGAATTTAATTCGAATTTTTGTAAATTTTCTAAGTTGATAAAATAGTTGATTTTAGTAAATTAATTATTTTTACCTAAAATTTTGAAAAAATGTAAAATATGATAAAATTAATTTATGGTGAATTTTTGGGAATTTTCCCATCAATTTTTGATTTTATATGAATTAATTGGCTAAAAAAAAGTTTAATTAATTAATGTAGTTAATTAATAATCGAAAGATATTATTAGTCCACTTCTAAAATGTAAAATGTAAAGATAAGCATTAGCCAATGAGAATTCAACATAAAATCAGATTTGGTGAAAATTTAATACTAATAAAGCAATGAATTTATTTCCGACATAATTACAAAGCCGCCACTTGACTCACGAAGGCCTATATATATAAGTCATAAGAGCTTTAATAAATATAACCCACGATAGTGTTTTGGAATTAACTCAGGATGGCTTTCTATAGTCATCGTATGAAGACTTGGTGTAAAAATTAAGTCACAAAGGTTATTAGAACTTAATATGTGATGACATAAGAGGAAGTTAACATGCAATGACACTTAAAGCATTAGTAAACGATGGCTTCGGAGAAGTTGGTATGCAATGGCTACCATGGAAATTACACATGAGGGATATGGAGAAGATGGTACAAAAAGGTTCTAGAATGGTTAGCCCACGACCACTATTTAAAGACCATTAAGCAATGGCTTCTGGTGAAATTGCATGCGACGGGGCTTTAGAAGGGGTGACATGCGATGACTACATACAAGATAGTATATGATGGCCACAAGGAAGTTTATCCACAACTACTACTTAAAAAAGAATATGAGATACCTTAGGAAGCTATTGACCTTTGATGGCTATGGGATGGCCAAATAAACTATAAAATAACCTAACATTCGAAGGCTATGGGATAGCTAGTTAGCGATGTCTAATCATAACTCATAGAAGAAAGGAATGCTACATTTTCTAAGTAAAACGAGAAAATGTTTGGGGCACTTTGGATGATGGTTTCCAAGTGTTATTGAACTATTTCGTAGGGATGAAATAATGGAATGATTTTTGTAAGTTAAAATGGTGTCAATTTATTTTGAAATGGAAGAAAGCATAGAGAAGCCAAAAAATGATAAGATATTATCTAAATGTAAGATAAAGATGTTTTTTCTAAATGTATAGGGTACAAACTACAAATGAATGAAATGGGTTGAACTATGATTGTAAAGATATATCGGTTTACGGAATAATTAGAAGATATGGTGCCTTGACAAATAAAATTGGTATATGGTAGGGTGCCACAATAGGGTTTAATCCTAAAGTGGTTTATTGGCTCTAAAGGGGAGTTTTGGGAGGGTGCCAAAACCTCGGGATGGTGTTATAACTAAAATGAACAAGTCGACAACGTGAACAATAACGGTTCAGGGACCGAGAGTGGCTATTGACGCTTAGATGGACTCTTAATAGAATGTATTCTCGGTACTTAAATTAAACCTCTAAAGAGAGTCTGTGTGCCTCTAGTTAGGGTGGCTCCCACTGGTAGAATGTGTGGCCATTTCATCAGGAGACATTGTTCGAGAAAAGATGAATTAGTGATAAAAAAGCCTAGGGAGGTAATCACTAAATAATTTAATGATAACTTAACATCAAAAGCCTAAAATAAGAGATTAGGTGATGTTTGATTGGATGATGAATGATTGTATGATATAGTTCATAATGGATTGATAAATATATGGCATACTTGATTAGAATTGATATATGACATGGTTCATAACTAAATGGTAAGTGTAGGGTACACTTCTTGATTCAATATGCACATGGTTGCTTTTTTATGTATTACTTGTTTACATTTTATAATTTATCATGCTATGACGATAGAGTGAGGGAAAATCCATTCCATGTTAGTGGCGTGGTCTCACTGTGGATGATTAGGTTAAGTTTAGTCATAGCAGTTTTGTGTCTGATCCATGTTTTTATTATTCCCTCTAAACTCATGGGTACTTATTCAAGCAGGCTGAGTTTATGGATTAGATAGGTAGCTTTTGAAGGATGAATAAAGATTCCGAAGACGACATAGAAGGCTTATTTATAACAAAAACTATTTTTAAATTCCGCTGTATAGATCCAGGATTTATAAATGGTTATGTGTTGTGCTGGCATCTTCATGTGTCGAACACTATGTTTTATTTATTTTTAGCCCTGCACAGCCAATGATTTGGGTTAAAATGATGAAATGAATTATGTAAATCAAATTGATGAAATGAAATATTTATTTAGCTACTTTGTTTAATTATGTTGTGCAAAATAACTAAACCCACTATGTCGTTGGAAAATAATTTCCATGATGAATACAACATCATCGGCATTTATTTTCGAGTCTCGAAGTAAGGGATGTTACAATGTGATATCGAAGCTTAGTTTACTGAAAGGTACCTAGGTAAAACATAACTTAGTAGATACTTATTATTAGAAAATGAATACAATGGGGAGGGTACATGTTATATGTATAACGTACTTGTATTTTTAAATATATATATATATATACACACACACACATATGAGAATTATCCAATTCAGGAAATATATATAGGAGAATATATCTACCACTATTTAATTGATCTCATTCTCTTTACTTATGTTTCTTACGAACTGTTGCTCACGTAGAAGGCTTAAATGGATCTACATGATTGACCTTTGATGATAGGAAGTACATGAGCGAATGCTAGTAGAGGAAATGATAGTATGCAAACTAACAACCAAAGTGGAGAGGAGAAACCTGAAGTTCGTATTGAATCTGGTACATAAGTGCTTGCCCCGACCGAAGGAGGAATGGATGTGAATGTTTTGTTCTGCTACTTTATGATGGAGATGATGAGGTAACAACTAACTAGAGTTGTTGAGCTGAGATAGGAAGTAGCAAGAGAAGCAAACTTTTCTAAGATGAACAAAGATTTGAAGAGTTATGGAGGAAAGGAGTTCACAAGAAAGGAGTCTACCTTGGAAGTGTTGAATTGATTGAAAGTACGTAAATATTTTTTTTGATACTTAGGATATAATAATGCAAAGAATAGGCAGTTGTCTTCTTGTTAGCTTTTGAAGGATGCATTGGACTTGTAGGAGGCAGTGATTGTTGAAGTCCCAGAGTAGGAGATAGCCTTGGAGCATTTTGAGGATTAATTCGAGGCTCTACTTATTCCCAAATCTCATAAGAGTGCTTTGTGTAGGGAGTTCCTTGGCTTGAAGGAGGGATAGATGACTTTGGTAGAGTACATTCAACGCTTTAATGCTTTATCGATGTATGGAAGGGAGCATATCAATACTCCACTAAAGAAGAATGAGAAGTTCATAGAAGGTCGGAGGAAGGGTCGAATCACAAGGTTCATCTATTGGCTCCATTTGGTATGGTGGTAGAAATGGCAAGGAGGTATGATCACTTGTTTTAGGAGGAGAAGAAAGCCGATGTTAGACCCTAGGGAGGGTAGAAGAGAAGATTTAATCCATATCAGAAGGATGGAAAGAATTAGAAGGGAGGAAAGACTTCTGGAGGAAGGGCTCAAAATCCGAATATAGCTTATGCTACTTGTTTTAACCTTGGCTAGAAGGGGCACTACTCCACTAGGTGTACCTAGCTGGAGAACAAGAATAGGGCCAAGTGCTTTATGTGTAATTCCAGGCCATAAGAAGAGGGATTGCCCAAAAGCAAAGCAAGAAAAGGTTTATGATTTATAAGTACCTTTGTCTGGACTGACTACTAAGGAGAAAGGAAAGGGTGTGCTTGGAGGTACGATTTTGATTTCCAATATATTAATTAGAACCATGTTTGATACTCGTGCTACTCACTCTTCCATTTCGAGAGATTTAGTTGATAGGTTAGAAGTAGATACTGCCTATTTGATTATATCCTTGCGTATGGTTAGTCCGATTGGTGGATTTTCCTCTCTCGGATTAAGGTGCACCGACCTCGAGTCTGGCTTGTGTGGACATTTGTTTGTTTACATCTTATATGTTTGACTTCGTAGGGTATGGGATGATTTTAGATATGGACTAGTTAGTGCATAATGAGGCCAGGATTTATTGTATGAATACAATTTTCACCGTACAAAATCCAAGGGAAGGAAATAGAATTATGATGGTGTTGGACGTAATGAAGAAGAAGTGGGACTTAATGCTAATGCAATGGAAGATCAAGAAGATGAGATCAGTAAAGTATGTGTAGTCTAAGAATTGACAAATGTTTTCGAACCTGTAATAGGATTACTACCAAGAAGGGAAATCGAACTTTGGACAACTTTAATGATGGGGCACAACTTGCTAGTAGACCACCTAGAAGATTGTCGTCCAAGGAGATGGAAGAATTAAAGAAGCAATTATTAAACCTTGAGGATAAAAGTTTTGGTAGGCCAAGTAGTTCACCGCGGGGAGCATCCATGGTGTTTGTAAAGAAGTCAAATGGATCTTTATGGATGTGCATTCTCTATCAAAAGATTAATGAGTTGGAAGTAAAGAATCATAATCCTTTGCCCAATATAGACGACTTGTTTGTCCAGTTTAGTAGAGCTCGAGTGTTC
Organism: Allium cepa; assembly: GCA_030765085.1. Taxonomy (NCBI): domain Eukaryota; kingdom Viridiplantae; phylum Streptophyta; class Magnoliopsida; order Asparagales; family Amaryllidaceae; genus Allium; species Allium cepa. The sequence goes on from CM060940.1 coordinate 105,088,269, forward strand.
TTGCAGTTAGACATGGCAACAGGTTTCTATCAATTAAGAGTAGAAAAAATAGTGTTCCATTCACCACGTTTCAAATGAGGTATAGTTTATATGAATGGATAGTGATGCGGTATTGATGGAACAATATCCCGGCATTCTTCGTTTATCTTATGAACCGAATCTTTCATGATCAATTAAATAGTTTTGTTTTTGTCGTCATTAATGATATTCTGATATATTTTAGGGATGAGAGAGATCGTGAAGTCCATTTGAGATGGTGTGGGAGATGTTGAGACAACATAAGTTGAAGGCAAAGTTTTCAAAGTGCCATTTTTGAAAGTGGGAGATGAAGTTTCTTGGACATGTTATTTTAAAGGATGGATTAATAGTAGATCATCGAAGATAGAGACTATTAATGGTTGGAAGAGGTCAGAGACAGTCATAAATATGAAACTTTTATTGAGATTAGCTAGCTCTTACTACAGATTCATTAAAGATTTCTTACGTATAGAAGAACCTCTGACTAAGTTTATTGAGAAGAAAGAGAGGTTCATATGGACTGATAAATGCAAAGTATCATTTTAGGAGTTGAAGAAATTATTGACAAATGCTCCCATGTTGATCCTGCCAAAAGGAAACCAAGTTCTAGTAGTGTACACCAATGATAATGAAACATATTTGGGGGTTATTTTGATGTAAAGAGCACGGGTGATAACTTATGCATTAATGCTATTGAGATAGCATGAGACTAGATACCCAAATCATGATTCGGAGTTGGCAATAGTAGTTTTCGAGTTGAAAATTTGGCACATTACTTGTTGGGAGAACAGTTTGAGTTGTATATGGATCATAAATCCCTTAAATACCAATTCTTTTAGATTGAGTTGAATATATGGTAGCAGAGATGGCTGCAGTTTTAGCAGCATATGACGGATAGAATATGCACTTGGAAAAGGAAAAAATGTTGCCATTGCTTTGAGTCGGAAGCTTTATATTAGAGTGTTAGTAGTGATTGAAGAATTTAAGACGTTATAGATGTTAGCCTCTTGCAGATTGCATTATAGATAGAATACTGGGTTGAGTAGAGATCCATGTGTGTTAGCAAGTTTGAAGGCACATCCAACACTTTGCAGATAGGATTACTACGAGGCAAGGAGAGCACCCACTGATTGCCAAAAGAACTAGGCAATTAGAGATGGGGAAAACATTGAAGATCTAAAAGGATTTGAGATAAAATCAAAGAATGTCAAAGAAAGAAAGGGAGACTGTGCATTCTGGATGTAGGAGATCTACGTAAGGAAGTCTTGGATGAAAGTCATCGATCGAAGTTTACTACTCATCCTGGAGGCATGAAAATGTATTATAATATAAAGAGAGCCTTCTATTGGGAAGAGATGAAGTGAGATATAGGAGAATGTGTGAAGTAGTGCTTCACCTGTTAGAAAGTGAAAGCTGAGCATCAGAAGCCTAGAGCATTACATCAACCTTTGGAAGTACCGATTTAGAAATACCGACTTGGAAGTAGGATTTTGTTTCTATGGACCTTGTTGATGAGTTGTCTAGATCGAGGATGGGAAATGATAATATTTGGATGATAGTCGATAGATTGACTAAGAGTTCCCACTTTATCCTGGTGTATTTGACATGGATGGCAGCTAGCTTAGTGAAGCTATATGTGAAGAATATGGTGATACTACATAGTATATTGAGTAGTATCGTTAGCGATAGATACACATTGTTCAATAGTAAGTTCTCCAACCTACACCCATCATCCATCACTATCGTCACTAACGGCCTCTCAAATCCACCACTACTCTGTACCTTTGCAACTAGCCTATCCCTAGAATAATAGCAAAACCCACAAAAACCCAAAACAAAGCAATCATAAACAAACAAACATCCATGACTCGATAAGGCTAAGTCTCGACAAACCATGTAAAGGCTAGTCGATCCTCCATTAGGGTTTGTCACAATCAAGGGTCGGTCAACTATTTTGGGTTTCAATCCCAGTCTATTTACCAAATCACTAGGAAAATAAAACACATACATGTGTATTAGAGATAGAGAGCATACCCTATGTAACAACATCTTCCCCCTTTCCTTCATCGATGGAGCACTTAACGAAGCTGGAACATCATTCAAAGTGTAAACAGACACAACCTTCTTATTCCTCGATGGTTGTGGACAATCCTTCATGATATGCCCGACCTGTTGCAGTTGTAGCAATTCTTGCCTTGCACCTTACAATTGCTAACAAGATGGCCCTTCTCCCTACAATTATAGCAAGTAGGCTCCCCACTTACCCTTCTCTCCACAGTTAGCAATTCTTGGAAATCCGTTTCTTAGAACCAAATCAGTCGTCAAAGTGAGCGATTGGTTAGACACATGTGAATGCATCTTTGAGGATATGGAGTTAGAGGATGCGGTGAAGTGGAAGCTGGCCTCTAGATAGCTTCAGGGAAGAGCTATAGAGTGGTGGAACTAAGGGATGGTGAAACGCCATTAAGACTGCTACTCCTGAGGATCAGATTACTTGGGAGCAATTTAAGGAGAGATTTATCCGAGCCCATGATAAATTTCTCATTCATAGGTGTCTAACCAATCGCTCACTTCGATGATTGATTCGGCTCCTAGAAACGGTTTTCCACCCAAAGTGGAGTAATCCTTGGTTCAGTTTAACAAAGTTAGCCCTCGGGGAATGCACTGGAGCACCACTACCAACAGCCACAGCAAGAGCAAGTTGGGCATTTTGAACCATGTTTCAAACCTCAGTAAACATGTTATGTAAGTCAAGGTTAGCATCCCTCGATCCTGCCCCCTCCTCGAATCCAAAAATGGAGTTCCTGGCAACTTTATCGTTAGTTAGCTCATTCTTACAAGTTGTAATAAGAATGATCAGTCTTTCTAAAAGCAATAAGTGGTGTCTATAAATGCAATGTGACTTATGTATAACGCACACTACCATATAGTTTGGAAACCAAAATATAACAAATATGCTCTCTTATGTATCGCTCTATCCATTCTAAAGTGATAGCTCCATCCTTATCTCTAATGGATCCAAGAATCAACTTAAGTCGTCTATGCAACCTAAGCTCTGATACCAAATGTAACGACAACCCTATGCCTCTAGTACCTAATATGCTTGTATAATGCACTGTGGAGGTACCCGACCAATGCAAATGGTAGCCAAGGGTGTAAAGTAACAAAAATTTAAGCATAGAACCTGTAGCATATCTCATAGCACATATAATTAATATAATATAAAAACATAGATGTAAAATAGATGAGAATCAAATGAACCATAAATATAAACATTAGAGTGCAATAGGTTCACAGATTATACAAAAACTGAAATAATAGAGTTTATACATCCAAAATTTCCAAAATAAACTCCAATCCATCTCTAAAATCATTTAAATACTGGTATAGCTCCATAGCACGCACAACGGAATGTAAGCAATAAATAGTAAGCTTTAAATATATGTTGTAACGACCCGAAATTTTCGAAGCCGAAAATCCAGATAGTTATGAAAAAGAAGAAAGGGATAGAAGAAGAACAGAAACACCCAACATCTCACATTCGCAGCGGATAAAATATAATAATAGATAATAACAGTTTACAAAAGAATACTATATCTGTCGATTACATTTAATTTACTTCAGAGTTTCACATATATATACAGTCACTGAACATATACAAACAAGCATGTCTCAGAATATATAAATATAGCGGGAATATCTATACGCTCTTGCCATCCAGCTCGCCTCCTGAGCTCCAGAACGTACCTACCTGAAAATCTGTAATACTCGGTCTGACCCGAGCATTACATCAAAGTAACACCCGGGTCAGGCTGGAAACCAGCGTGAGTAAACTCATCTAACATGGAATACACAAGCTTACAACTTAAATAAAACCCGGGGTAACTTAACTCAATTTATCTAATTCACAATTTGCTATAGACAAGGCTTATTTCACAAATAAATTTCTTAGATACCAAACTTAGATAAAATAATTCAATCCACTTAAATCATTTCATTCCTGCCTATTGATTTCACAAATCAATTTAAAAAAAATCCGAAGTGGTCTCAGGTATTTCCCAATACCCGACCCCGGTCTCTTCGAGACTCATATTATCCTAACCCAAGTTATTTAAATGAAAGTCATAACATTTCATATTAGAGATATCACTCATTCAAAGCATCCAATACCATTAAATCATCCATAAGCTAAGCTTAATCACATACAAATTAATTCAATTGATTCCAATTGAATTTCAAATCTCAACCGCTTAGATTCCTTCATTTAATATTAACTAATTCCAAATCAATTAATTAATCAACTCTTCATTATTCATCTTAATTAATCACACTGGATTAATTATCTTTCAATTGCATTCAAGTAATTATCTCCAATTAATTTCACGATATTAATTATTCTTAACCCAAAATCAATAAGTAATCTTAATTACTTCATAAATTAATTAACTATATTAATTACATTCCCTTAACTACTTATATTAATTAACTTCTCATAAATCATTTATATTGATTAATTCATCTTAAAGTACATCCTTAATTTTATAAATTATGAATTCCAATTTCATCTCCATTTATCCTAATCCAAATTAATTACATTAATTAAATCCCGATATTAATCATTCTCAAACAACCTCTACCTGTATTTAACTATCTTTTATTTACTTCATTAAATAAATTACTTACTCCTTAATTAATTATCTCACTTAATCTCTTGCTTTCTTCCGCAAAGTAATTATATTTCATTAATTTCATTAAGAAATTACTTGACACACCATTCAATTATTATTCTGAATTACTTACACTTAATTAGTTTACTTGAAACTTAATTAATTAATTCAACTCATTCGTTACTAATTTAATTAACCCAAATCATTAATTAATTGAATTAATAAATTATCCATTTTAATTACCCTACTATTTTAATGAATCACAATCATCAAGCTCTTATTAACTTTAAAACGAAACCATTTTCCTATTTATGAATTAAGTTTAACAACTTAAAATCCAAATACTTCGAGTCAAGCAAACAATTAACTCGAGAATCAACCAAAACCAAAGTCACATCATCATCATTGCACATCCAATTAATTTAATCATTCAACCAATTATTTTAAATTTAACCATTTAAATTTAAATAAAATCCAACAGCGTGAGATTTACTCACCTTGATTTGTTTGCAGCCCACTTCCATTTTAGTTTGTTTTCTTCCAAATTTTAACCTTGAACAAACATTTTTGGTTTATTAATATTCGAACAAACGAGAAATTAAATTTCCCTTTGATAAATCAAATTAACTAGTGATTTAATATTTTTTTTCCAACATGTATTTCTTTTCTAACTTCAGTACGGAACACTAAGATCTTCTAATCATTTCCAAAGTTTATAACAAAATTTATTTCCAAAGTTAAATATTTTAAATTTCAATCCAGAAAGAAGAAAACAAGAAGCTACTCACCCCACAATGTTGTCACCTCCTCCACTGCTCGTACACACCAAACTCTCATCGTACGAACGCTTAGGCTTCTTAGCATCTCCGTTGAAACTCAAGCCCCTGCTTGCGTCGTCGTCACCAAAATTTTCCACGCCCTCGATTCCACAAAATTCCGGCCCCACAGCCACACCTCCGACCTACTGCACGCACTGTAGCACGGCTCTTAACCCTAGGTGAAAACGCGACCGCTCCAACTACTCCTCCTCCATGAATCGGCCCGGCCTCACAAATCTACCCAATCGATCGCCACACCTTGCAGCCTAGATCTTCGAACTCGACTCGATTCGAGTTGAATTTGAGACGCGCGGCCAAAAACCCACGCGCGAACAGTCGCGACGTCCCGAGCTGCGATCTTACTTTTTTTTTTTAAAATTCAATTTAAACGATATATTATTAAAATTGAACAAATTAGCTTTAAGATAAATTTCAACCATCCTATTATCTTCAGTATCGTCATTATAAATTTTATAAGCCTTCAAATTGATTTAAACATGCTTAGAATCTTAGATTCAACAATTCACCCAGTTCCAATTATTAAATTCAATATTTAAACCATACAATTCAATGATTTGATTATCAAGTTAATATTGATATCTTGAATTCAAGTTAAAATTAACTTTTAAATATTTTAAAATCAATTAACTATTCCAATTTAAATTGCTAGAAAATTCCGGGACGTCACATTCCTCCCCCCTTAAAAGAATTTCGTCCCCGAAATTACTAGTTAGGAAGAATGGATCCATACCCGTTTACTTTTCCCAAAACTCACAATTCAACATCCTACCAACTATCCTTTATTAAGGACCCACTACCACCTTAACCAACTTCCCAAAACCTTCTACAGCTTTCACGCAATACCCTTTTGCTCACTTCTTTAAATTTCAATTTAAAACTAAAATTTGAATTATCAAAATTTTCTCAAAATTTTTCTAACTCTCTGAATTTCGGAAATTTTTTGCCAACGTCTTCTTTGCGCGGCTAGCTCGGTACTACTACAAAAGGCCTCTACGGGCTCCCAAATTCCAAAAAGAAAACAGAAAGCCAAGTGGCTTCATCAAAAACCCAATCCAATTTCATACAGAAATTAAAATACATATCATTTTGTTGGGCAATTCACATTTATCTTTTGGAATCAAATCCAATTCATTTTCCCCCTTTTTACTACCTGCATAACCTACTTAGCAATAATATCTAATCATAGCTCTTCAAATCATTTTATACATTCCTCACAGAAGTTTTCACCTCTACTTCTATGCAAATTAGTTTTCCCCGTTTTCATACGAATTCAATTTATTTTCTATTTTGAATATTAGTTTCTATCTTTCATTTATAACTGATTTATATTAGTTTCATTTACTAATTTACTTTAAATTCCAATTTGAAATCGTTTTGTTGTTAACAAAAATTTTCTAACTCCCAAAATTTTCGAAATTTTTTGGCAGAGTCTCCTTTGTACGGAGGAGCTTTTGCAATTTGACAAGAGATATAAATATGTATACATCGACCACCCGGTCGGAAAAAAACAAAAACAGTTCATATTTCCTATTTTTATTGTGTAGGCGCACCTTATTTAGCATTTTAAGCAAGCAGCTTATTTATTTTAGCAAACAGCGCAATCCAAATCCAGCCAAACGGCTTCCCAGTACCTGTACTTACTCAATTTAAACATATAAGTACTATATATGTGAAGTTTATAACATTTCTCTTATATAAACAACCATAACACTTCAATTCTGAAGAAATGCATTCAAAAAAACCGCCACAAGCAATTTATATGTTTTCAATCCTAATTTAATTGCTTTCAACCAATTTATATACCATTTCAATGGTTTGCAATTCAATATCTTACATTCCATTATTTTTTTATCCAAACAAGCTCATATTCACCTCAAATGATTCAGAATCAATTTTATTTAATCTCTATTGACTCATAGAATTTCAATTATTTTGGTTTACGCCAAATAACAATTATTGTTATGCAATCTCGACGATATTCGGTTAATAAAGTATCTATTTTAGTTTATAACTATTTCAAATTAATTTCAACTCATTCTGCATCTAATTCCATTTCTTTTCTAAATTATTTACGAACCATTCATTGCATTTCATTCCGTTTCCGCAATTGTTCCATTCAAAACAATTTATTAAACTTGGCACATCCGATACTTATAAATTAATGACCATTCCCAATTTAGATCAATCCAAGTTTTTATTGAATGGGCTTTCACCCTTATTCGAAACCAAACTTTCATAAATTTTAAACTTAAGTTAATTTACTTTAGTTTATTCCGACATCAACTTAAGTTTACTTCTATTTGATTCTCATTTAATCAACTTTCATTAAATTCAGTTAGCCCATCAATTTTAACTTTTAATTCACCTTCTCAATTTCCAAAATAATATCCAAGCACATATTTAACACATTAATACTTCAAATTAATGTGCCACCGAACTTAAGTTCAGTATGATAACCCAATTCCAATCACAACTTTGATTTAGTTTTTTTATTCAATCAGACTTCATCCATTTATTATTTAACTCAATTATCCCATTTTCATTTTTAATTCAATTACTTAATTCGTTATCAAATTTATTTTATTAATACAAGGCTGTTCTCAATTTATTTCTATTCACTTGGGCTTTGTTTTGCAACTCAAACCATATCTATTATAATCACTTCTATTTCATGTAACATCACTTCTCTTATTGTGACGTTCGGTATTTTTCGCGCTCAAAAATCGACATCCATACTTCATATCGTATTCGAATGCCATAGATTCGACCGTTCAAATCCGATTCGCCGGAGCTTATAACAACATTAAGTAAATAACACAGCGGAATAAAATAATAATACATTGATATACAGCTTTGATACAATATCTGATACACCAGATGATCCAATAGATATCAATATACATCAGAGATATGATACAATAAATAGCAGCGGAAAAGAAATTAGATGACATCTAGCAGCGGAACTATATAACTCTAAGATAGTCTTCAAGGAAGAACTCCGAGAACTGCAACTCCATCTCCAAGAATCAATCCAGCAATAGCTCGAACCCCCAATAACGATGCACCAAGCTAAGCAAGACTGGTGTGGTCCAAAGACTGAACTAACTCCAGATAATCTACTAAACCTAGCTATCTGAAAAATCCAACTCTAGACTGCTCGTGTAGAAAATAATGAGCACCCAGAGTTTAGGAAAGAAACAATAAACTCCGGATCAGTCGTGGGACTGGTGTGAGCAACAAAAAAAGTTTATCTTTTAAAACATTCAACAAAAGATTTTCAAAGTCAATTCGCAATGCTTTTAAAAATGAGACTACCATAAGGCCTCCCGCACACACACACAATGCAAACGCAGAATCGGAGGAGATTTCTCCTTATGATAGTCAAAGATGCTTGATACGCACTAAAAAGAAACATTTGATATTATTACTAGTGCATAGTGTAGTAAAAATCATTTCGAAAGTAGAATATAAATCTTAGCCAACATACGACCATTATCGTATGCCTACTATAGCTACCATCTAAATAGTGGTGACCACCATAAGTAAATGGCAGGTTCTACAACTAAAACCGTACAGGGTTTCGTATTGGTAATTGGATTTCCAACGAATGATCAGGCCAAGGAACTTCCCATTGCCACATGAGAACGCCTCTGGAAGGACGTCCCCGAGAACCAAACCGGATCTCTGCCAACACAAGGCCGGGTTACCCCTAAGTGGGTAACAACTGACACGAGTATGCCATCCTCCGGTCCTTTGGGACCTTTAACCGAGCGCTCGTCACCATCATCACACAATCATAAATAAAGTGTTTCAACATGAGTAAGCATCTGGGCTCTATACCATGATACCACCCTTTTCCAGAAGGAAATGCACATACCCTAAAGGGCGCTACCCCTAATAACCTTGCCGCATCTTTCCTGTTTTGACCATTCCGGGGTGTGAGGCTCGACGAAGTCACGTCCACAAAGACACACTTTATACAAAAGCTGTGCTTTGGGTCAACAAATGATCATAGAAATGATCACAAAGATAAACGATCAAACAAATGATCCTATCACAAATGATCAACACAATGATCATTTCACAGCAACACTCAGCATGTCACATTACCAAATTGGGAATATATTGCCGATAACCTTCAACTACATAACCTCTGAGCTCGTACGTCTCAGAGAAGGGTGTTAAGCTAAGAGAATAAATTCTCCGCCACCAACAGAAATATATTTGAAAGAAATCAGCTTTATATCTCAATTTGTAATGTCAGACATACTATCCATACAAGTCTGTTCCGGGCTCAAACAGAACCGAAGGCACTTACAAAGAAGTCCTTGCAATCCAGATATTCACTAATCACGTTCGGACTTCCCATCACATATGGATTCTCTATACCGGGGACCAGTCGATGCAAAGACATTCGACGAGTTGTCCTTTCGCTTTCAAAAATATCCGGTCTTCAACACCGGTCTTCAAATGCTATCCATAAATCACATGTTCGGAATGGGATATATGACACAAAGGTCCTCTTCCGGCTAAACCGAATAGTGAGCGCAATATTTACAAGAAATATATGGATATTGGGATTTCAATTAAGTCACAACTTATTACCCAAAACTTTCTTCCAAATGGTTTAAATCAATTACCATTTCAAATCATTAAACAAAAAGATTTATTTCAAAAAGATCAATTCATAGATTTCCAAAACAATTTCATTTCGATAGGATTAACTCGTTAAATCTTTAAATCAAAGATTTAACTTATAGCTTTCAAATCGTTTCTATAACTTGGAAATCATTTTCATTTTAAACTTGAAATTCTTTTTAACACAAATTGGAAGTTCATTACTTATGTGAAAGCTTTTATTATTTGAAAACAAACAGTTTTCGTTTCAGAAAAAATCCAATTATATTTGTACGAGTTAAAGTTCTTAATTTATATTCATATTCCCAAATTAATACATTTTAAAATGGTTTAACCCATATATAACTGGTATAACATTTTTAATCCCTAGTTTCAAATCATAGTATTCAGTTTCAAATTTTGAATTTAAATTTAAATCAAATTATTTAAATTTCAAACTTTATCAAGTTATTCAAAATAAGCTTCATCTATGAAATTCCATTTCAAAAGCTTTTCACTTTAAACCCAATCCATTTCCCAAAACATTTGAATTCAAATATTCAAATTTAAAACTATTCTCAAAAATCTGTGACTTAATCGATTTCCTCGTGAAATCCATATTTGTGTGTGTATGGTGTGGGCCAGGGGTTTAACACAATAAAAGTGCCACATCATCAATCATCACAGATTAAAACACAGAAATATAGTTGATAAGCGATATAAACTATAATGCTCATCGTCCATTCACAGATTCACAGATAATATACAAATGCAAATAAATATACACTGCTCAATCTACATAACAAAATATCACAAATCAGATAGGATAAGCAATTCAAGGCATTTCATGCAATACAATCATTCATAAGCATTCAATAAACATTTGTAAGCAGGATTAATTAATTGTTTAATCCTAATCAATTCAATTTATTTCCTAGTAAATTGATTACTTATGAATTGGTTATCCAATCCTGATGAATTAATTTTCAAATTCATTTAATATAAATTAATTGATCAATTACCTTAATTAATTAAATTATACTTAATTTATCATATTTATTAATTAATCTTTAATTTATCTCCTTTTGACTAATTAATTTATCTTTAATCATTTTCTTTAGTTAACTAACCTTTAACTATATAAATAAATCTCAAATTTATTACCTTAATTGCTTTATCACATTATTCGAATTAATTATTGCTCAACCACTTGATTAATCAACTTTTAAACATTAATTTATATTTAATTAAAAATCCTTAGTTGCCTCTCGATTAATTTCAAGTAATTATACTCCAATTACTTTTATTAACAAACATCATCCAATTAATTTCCTCCAATAATTATCCATCGATTACTTCTCCAGGCAATTATACTTCCAAATATCAAGTGATTAAATCCAAATTAATTAAACTAAATTAATTCAAATTAATCAAATTACTCAGTTAATTACAATAAGTCATTAATTCGTTAATTACTTCCCATTAAGTAATTCCATTTAAACTATTACAAAGATTATTATTAAATTAATTAATTATAAGATAATCAATTGACTCTTAAGTAAACTTCTTTAATTATCATTTAAATGGAAAGAAGGTAGTTAACTTATTCAAAATACTTAAGACCTTTTTATTAATTACGGTTTAAAGTACCCTCATCTTAATCCTTACCAATTTCCACCCCTTGATTTTGAATCAACAGAGAAAAATTCTTCAAATCAAAACAAACTAAATTTCAAACCCCATGACTTCATATTTATATTGAAATCAATAAATACTTTTATCTTGAACTTGATTACTTTACTTTGGGACTTAACATTTATTTTGGAAACCTGGTTATAAAATTCCAATACCCTGAGCCATGCTTCTTCTCAAGTTTTAAACACTGGTAATTATATTTAAACTACTCGATCCCTTCTTTCATACATATTTCTTTCTGGAGTAAGTTTTAAGTTCAAAACAATCACAACTGGAAATGCTCACGCGAGAAGTCCCTGAACCAACTCAAAAACCACTTCATCTCCTCCCTATCTCAAATGCTCTGATGCACGACTTCAACATGTGCACGTGCACATCTGAATCGATCAACGTCGACCAACATCTCGACCACTCGCCACTCACTCTCGACCCCATCAACGAGCTTGACCACCCAGTTCGACAACCCTCACCCAAAAATCGAATTTGGAAATTTGAGAAACCTGGAACAAGAACATGTATTCTTCAAAACCTGTCACGGCGCCGCGCACACGTCACCGACCACTAGAACGTCAACTACTCCGGCCGCAAACTCGACTATCTCCCCAGCTTCCATTGCTCTAAACCCCGAAGCACTCGATCGCTTCTCAGCGACGAACGAAACCAAATACAGTATCATGTTAAAACTAGGTTTAGAATTTTAAAATGGCCGCCGCCTCCACCACCGTGGTCTGACCACCGCCGCTTCATTTTTTCCTGACCCATGGTAGACTCCTCCACCTCCAGACAGAAACCCGACCTCTCCAGTCCACTTGATTACCAGGATTCGATCGAAATGCCTCACACGATCATCTCCAAACTGCTCATAGCATACATAACTAAAAATCCCAAATTTAGTTTTAGAAATCTTGTCTTACAGCCAGGCGAGTAAGTACAAAAGACATGGATCGTCTGGCCATACGCATGGCTAGTCTTATGATTTCGATTCAATTAGGCATTCGGGTCGGGACCGCGGTGGCCGTGAAAGGAGTCACCGATCTTACGAGCCGTCTACGCGACGTAGGTCCCATTTACCCTTGTCATATAAAACGGACAAACATTCATCGAGGGACGAGTTTGTCTCGTCTATAGATGTACCACCTGCCTATGTCTCGGCTCCTTTATCAACATAGCCTATGATATCCTCTCATGCACCATGATGCTTCCGTCAGTTATCAGAGCCGGTTACTTCTGATGTTTCTCACTTAAGGCCTAACAAGTAGCTAGTTCAGACTCTTTCCACCACTGTAGAAAATGAGATCATTTCCAACCCTAAGTTGGAGCCCATGAGGTGCAATTTTTCAAAAATATATTTTGATAATGTCATGTTTGTTCCCCACTTGAAGGATATCCTTGTGAGGGTGAGGTCAAATTTCATGGCTAATGTAGGTGATGTGTACAATCAGTATTTTACATAGAGGAAAATAGTTGAAACCATTTTCGTTGGTGCATAAAAAAAGAAGATGGAGCATGATGGAATGAAACTTGAATATAAAAAGACAAATAAATCATGTCCAACCTCGACTAAGAAGTTGAAAAGCTTAACATATCATTGGCTGACGCCATGAAGTAGGTTAACGACCTGACCAAGTCAGCTGAATTAGAATATCAAAACCAGTAAAAGCAAGTCTTGGCCGCTCATCATCAGAGCCACGCTCTGTCACGAGAGAATGAACGGCTTAAGAAAGAGGTCGAGAAGCTAAAAAAAGTGGGTGGAAGAGTAGAAGAAAGAGAAAGCCTAGGGTTACTGCGAAGAGTTACTTGATGCTTGCAAAGTGAGAGATGATGTAGAGGCCCGTGCAGGGATGTTGAGAAGCAAATCGAAGCCACAGAGAAACGAGTTTAGGATGAGCTTGATCCTATGCTCATATGTCACAATGCTAATGTTAAGGATCAAAAGCTAGGGAGGATTAATCAACAACAAATCTCAAATTCCTTATCAAGCTTAAGGTGAACAATGATTCATTCCATCTCCTTTTGGTTTCTATAATCCCGTGACTCTGGATTTAAATGTTTACTTTATTCCTATGATATTTTGGATGATGATATGCTAAAGTTATGGATTGTTTGATTCAAAATAATTTATTTATATTCAAAATTCGTATCGTTTTCGGGGCAAAACCGTGGGTTATTGATTTTAAAATGTCGTGGAGATTTTTTATGTTAAGTAAAACATGATTTTGGAGATGGGTTTTAATTTTCAGAATTTTTCAAGCTATAAAAATTTTATTATTAATTTATTGATGAAAATACGATGTAATTGGGTTTAAAATTTATTTTGAACATTTCAAGCAGAAATTGGGTCTGAAATTTTAATATGTTTGATTACATGATGAAATTGAAAGATTTTTGAGATTTTTCCAATTGATTTACTGGGGGAAATAAATTATTTTAAAACAAGGATTTTTCAGCAAATGTCGGTTATTGTTATATGGAAAGGTTTTATTATTAAAATCCTTTAATTTGTATCTGATTTAATGCGATAGTTTTGAATTAAACGTATTTGAAAAGTTATGCAGCAACCAATCAATGTTTTAAAATAGGCAAGTCCTTAGAAAGTAATTACTAAAAGTTGCTACAATTCAGCCTTTAAATCAGAAAAAGGCGTTCCGCTTCTGTTAGTAAGTACCTTTCAACTCCATTGACTCCGCCTCATTCCAGTCAAAACCAACACAGTCAAAACCACCATAATTGAAACCAGTGCACAAGATATCACTTAGATGGTATGTAGTGGATTGGAAGGAGGGTGGAAGCCTTGGTGTTAAAGGTTAGCTTTCGATGGAGTCGAAACCCTACTTTGTTTTCAAAAGTTTAAGTCTTGTCGTGTTTTACTAAAAGCTTTCGACACAGTTGTAACACATGCTTTCGAAAAAGGTTTATGAATGGCTTTCGAAGAAGGTTGATGTACGATAGAATGGAGTTAGCTTTCGAAGGGGGTGCTTTTTCCTAAAATAAGAGCTTTCGAAAGGACTGGTCTCGACCAAGTCGAAACCAAGCCGCTAATTTCCCTTTCGACTGCATTGAAGTCATCTACGTTGACGAAGGGGTAACTTCTATTTTAACTTAAGCCATTTTCCTGAATGCTTTCGAAGGGGTTAAGGGTTTAGAAGGTGATGGAATCGAAAGGGGGTTTCGATTCTGAACTTCGAAGTTTTAATTTTAAAAGTCTTTTGCTTTCGACTAGATGGTTTCTACACCATCAACATTTCCCTATATTTATTTTAGTTGGTTTTGAAAGAGATACTTTTGTATATAGCCACTTTGACCCGAATGATTTATTTAAAGAGTAAACCTAATGCTTTTGAAAGGGTACTTCATATATTTCGAAGCTATGTTTTTAAAGAACGTTTCTCGATACTATCGAAAGTTATCATTGGTTTCAAAAGGTATATACTTAGAATTTTGAAAAGAGGTTTTCTATGCTTTCAAAGGAGGTCATCCAGTGGTTTTGAAAGTGATGTTTTAAAGTTTCAAAAAAAATGACCCATTCTCAATTTAATGGAAAAATAATGGCTCAAATAAAGATTTTGGAAATATTATTTACATTATTATTAACGCATAATTGTATTTTGGGAAAATGGAAGAATAACCAGCTAGGTTGACCGGTAGTGAATATAAATTAACAGATTTAAATTCTTAATTAAAGATATTGGCAGGGACCAATAGGCTTATAGTAAGCTCATGAAAATTGTATGATATTGGCAGGGGCCAATAGCTTCATAGTCAGCCTATGAAAACTATAATTTGATACTGGCATGGGCCAGTAGGTTTGTAGTTAGCCCATGAAAACTATATCCGGGTTAAGATATTGGCAGTCAGCCAATAGGTTCCTAATTAGCCCATGAAAACTAGGATAAGAAATAGAATATTGGGGTTACCAATAAGTTCTTAATGATCACATGAAAACCAAGTAATTGGACAGATAGTCCATAAACGTTTAACATATTAATAGTAACCATAGAAACTATAATTGAGACAAATAGTCAGAATGAATGGGTCGGGTAATTCAGAATTGACTTATTTGTTTTGCATATCATCATAATATTTTGAAATACTATGTTCTAACCATTGTGGATGCAGTAGCACAGTATATGGTTTTATAAATGTTTTAGGATACTAATGAGGGGAAAACCCGTTCCGCTAAGCGGCGTGGTCTCACTTGATATCTAAATGGTTTGAGATGGTAAATTATTATTCATACTAGACTTTATGTCAGACTCGAAGTTTTTGTCTTCCCCTTAAACTCTCGGGTACTCAATTGATTTTAAGTAGGTTGAGAGATAAGGTTTCCAGGTGTTCTTTTAGATGAATAAAGCTTCCAAGGATATGTAGGAGGCAAGCTTGTTATTAGAGTTCTTTTATTTTTTCTGTGTGTTTGTTTGTAAAGGAAAATTGTTTTCTTGCCTATCTATATACTTTGATCTACCAAGGGGCATCTTCGCATGTTGCTCTTGGCGTATTTTCTAATAATTATATGTTATCTGAATGTGGTCTGTGAATTTGAATTATGTAATCAATTTGAAATATTTTTAAATGGAATGTGGAATTCGTTGTTTAATTTTTTTCCATATTCTTGTGTTTCTGTGTTTTAATGTATCTAATGTCGCTGTGTTTGGTCACCGAGGATTAATAACTATGGATGACTACAGCATCCATAGTCGTTAGTTTTGGGCCTCCAAGTAAGGGGGCGTTTGTAACGTATACGGATTTTCGTTGCCGAAAAACCGAATAGTTAGGGTTTTTAAAAAGAAAAAGAAAAGAAAGAAGAGAGAAGAGATAGGAAATAACAGAAAATAGAGAGAGAGGAAGATAGAAAAATAGAAAATTTGATAATAGAAGATAGAAGAATTTTTTTTTAAATAGAACGGGACAGAAAGGAACAACAACAGAATCTCACAATTCACAGCGGAACAACATATAATAATAAATGAATAATCTTTAAACAAAGAACTATATCAGTTATTACATTACATCACATTTTATTACATCATATCGTCACATCAGAGTGTACAACAACATACAACAACAAACAATGCAGCGGAAAAAGAAATACTATATAAACTAGTAATACGCCATGCCATCCAGCTTGCCTCCAGCAACTCCAGAATATCCAGAATATCCTGATAAACCTAACTCTTAACTGCCCGTGTGGAAATTGGTGGGCACCCAGAGTTTAGGAAGGAAAACAATAAACTCCGAGTCAGTCATGTGACTGGTGTGAGAACTCAAAACAGTTTATTTACTTTAAAATCAAAATAGAGGAATATTTTTAAATCAATTCGCAATGCTTTTAAAAATGAGACTACCATAAGGCCTCCCGCACACACACACATGCAAACGCAGAATCGGAGGAGATTTCTCCTTATGATAGTCAAAGATGCTTGATACGCATTTAAAATAATATTTGATATTATTATTAGTGCATAGTGTAGAGGAAAATCATTTCGAAAATAAAGATATAAATCTTAGCCAACATACGACCATTATCGTATGCCTACTATAGCTACTATCCAAACAGTGGTGACCACCATAAGTGAATAGCAGGTTCTACAACTAATACCGTACAAGTTTCGTATTGGGAATTGAATTTCCAACAAATGGTCAGGCCAAGGAACTTCCCATTGCCACATGAGAATGCCTCTGGATGGACATCCCCGAGAACCAAACCGGATCTCTACCAACACAAGGCCGGGTTACCCCTAACTGAGTAACAACTGACCGAATATGCCATCCCCCGGTCCTTTGGGACCTTTATCCGAGAGCGCTCTCTAATCAATTCACACAATCATAAAAACAAAGTGTTTCAACATGAGTAAGTATCTGGGCTCCATACCATGATACCACCCTTTTCCAGAAGGAAATGCACATATCCTAAAGGGCGCTACCCCTCATAACCTTGCTGCATCTTTCCTGTTTTGACCATTTCTGGGATGTGAGGCTCGACGAATTCACGTCCACAAAAACATACTTTATACAAAAGCCATGCTTTGGGTCAACAAATGATCAACACAATGATCACTAAGATAGACGATCAAATAAATGATCCTATCACAAATAATCAACACAATGATCATTTCAGCATCACTCAGCATGTCACATTACCAAACTGGGAATATATCGCTGATCACTTCAACTATATAACCTTTGAGCACATACGTCTCAAAGAAGGGTGTTAAGCAAAGAATAAATTCTCCGCCACCAACAGAAATATATTGAAAGAAATCGGCTTTATATCTCAACTTGTAATGTCAGACATACAATCCATACAAGTCTGTTCCGGGATCGAACAAAACCGAAGGCACTTACAAAGAAGTCCTTGCAATCCGGATATTCACAATTCTGATCGGATTTCCCATCACTTATGGAATCTCTATACCAGGTGCGACCCAGTGCAGAGACAATCGATAGGTCATCCTATCGCTCTCGCAAATACCGGTCTTCAACACCGATCTTCAAATGCAATTCACAACGACGTATCACATATTCGGAATGGGTTATACGACCCCATGGTCCTTTCCCGGTTAACCCGAATAGTGAGCGCTTATTCAAAAATAAGTGTGCATTCAAATTCAAACAAATCACATCAAATACCCATTCAAAGGGAAATATTGATAGTCGGTTATTGAACTATCAATGGACATGCACACATCACCAGATTCCAAATAATTTTCCAAATTATTTACTTTCCAAAATATCTTTACAAGATATATAATTTCAACACTTCAAAAATAAATCAATATTTATTTTTAACAAATTCCACTTTCACATATAAATTCCATAATGAATTTATATTTCAAAATATTCATGCATATACGATTTCAATTATCCATTTCAATTTATCTTCAAAAAGATAATTTCTAAATATTCACTTCATATTGGAAAACAATTCCATACTTATTAAATAAGTAATTCACAAATCTTTTTATTTTCAACCTTTAGAAAATATTCAATATACTTCAATCGAATTTAAGTATATATTTCATTCTTTAAGGAAAATCATTCTCTTAAACATTTTTATTTGGGCCAAAACGAATGTTGCGTAAAACATCGTTACAACGTCCCAAAATCACTAGTATAGGGATTCGAAATTAAACAGATATATAAATCCCAATACTATACAACCCATTTCCTTTCGGAAATCATTTACTATAACAACAGTGTTATAGTCCACCATTTCCTTTTATTTCTCGAAAACGTCTATTTCAACAATAAATGTTGAAATCTATGATTTCGAATCTCAACACAATTAAAACATCGTTAAATCGTTTTAATTCTATTTAAAACATTCACATTCAATACATTTTCTTTAACGTATTATTCACTATTCAAAAACGTGAATAAACTTCGTTAACAAATCTCATCCTTTTATTCTTTTTTATTTCAAAGGATTATTCACAGTCTAAAACGTGAATATAACTCTATTTCTAAGTTATAACAATTAACTTATCAAAATAAGTCATTTGCGAATTTATAAAACAACGTTTATAAATTCCATTTCTATTTATTTATAAAAACTTCCTTTTTTATAAATTCTTTTATTAACATATTCAGTTTATAACTAAATTATAAACTAAACGTTCACATTATAAGTTAATTACTTATAAAACGATTATTTTACAAAATCGTTCTTTTAAAGACTTTTCAATTTATAAATTTTATAACTTATAAGATCCATTTATTCAACCAATCTATTCTTCAAATAATTTCACCAAATTTATAAATCTTACTATTTATAAATTTCATTTATAACTTCACAGTTTATAATTCTATAAATTTCATTCTATTATGAAATTCATTTTTCACTTCATTCAAACACTTATAAAAAAACTCGTTTTATAATGTCAATATTTCGATTTATAAATATCTATTTATAAATCTCTTAATATAAATCAGTTTATATTATTATTCTGAAACGTCTTTAATTTCCTTTATAGTTTAACCATTTTGATTTATAAAATAATCAAATTTTATAAATCCTATTTTTAAACTTTTAATAATGAATTCAAAAAAATCCAGTTTAAACTATTTTATAACATCATTAGTTCATTTTTCTCAAAAATCAGCTTTTAACCGTATTTCTCAAAAACTATAATTTTTATAACTTTAAAAGTTATAACGTTCATTTATTTATAATGGATCACTTCCAAAAATATTTTATCTTTTCAAAAATCACTTTAAAAACATTTTAAAATCCCAAAATCTGGGTCCAATGATGCTACACATCAAATAGTCAATCACGACTACAACGATATCATATATCGATATGACAATTCATCAAATATCAAAATATCTGAAATAAATTAAAAACTGTTGAGGAATCCAGTTGGATCCCTCCAACCTGTTTTCCTGCATCCAAAAACATTAGCACAATACCAATTTCGCTCCAGTACGAAATTTTCGCGGTATATGTTCTTAATAAATATTATCCGCTTAATAACGGCGTAATAGGGTCTCATCCGCTAAACAAAAAATGCGGGAAATCAATAATTCCAATATATACATATGCCAATATATATATATTGCTACTATATATATAATACCAATTTCACTGTTTATGAAATATTCGCGGTATATGTTTATATTAAATAACATCCGCTTACTAACGGCGTATAATGTCTATTTTAACAATCAATACATAACAATCACCATTCAAACATGCATTCAAATATTTTAAATCTAACTATTTAAAATAAAATCGAAATCTATTCGATTGAGTGAGAAGTTCTCACCTTGGTTTTAATTTCCGTTTTAGCGATTTATTTCGAATAAAATTAAACACGCGTTTAATTTTACCCAAAATTCTCACTAACTCCAAACGACTCCAAACCAACTCCATCGCGTAGTGCTCGTCCATACGATTCCAACGCAACTGAGTTTGCATTTTTTCGACCTCGTATGAAAAAGTTATGATTTTTACAAGATTGTACATGTTTTTATAACTAAATTTCAACATAACTTTTATTATCAAACTCAACTTAATCAAGGCCATCCATCACAACCCCAAACACATCTGGACCGTCCCTACCCTTCTTCTCCCTCACGTTCACCCTACAGGTTTTGGCCGACACAAAGAACCCATAGCCCAGACATTAGGGTTTCGATTTGCACCACTTATACTCGATGAAACTTCATCACGTCGCCTCCACGTCGAAGCCTGACCCAACCACCATGCTCGGCCCCAAGGGTATACGGCTCGGCCTCGTGTATAGCCTAGGAAGTCGTGCGAAACCTGATGCAAACGGCCACACATCACTCCCCCTCCGTTGCACCAAAATCCATCATCACCGTATGGAATCGAAGCTCTCGTCGTGCTCTCCAATCTTCGTGTTGAACACTTTGGCTAAAACTTCACGGATTGGAAGAGATTAAGGGTTGAATTTCGACAATTTCTGGCCTTCCATTATAAAAGAGGCGGCTAGGGTTTTATGTTGTTATTTTTTTTTTTTAATTATGAAGGGGTAGGGTGCATATTTATAGAGTTTCGTTCGACACTATTCACCCGGAAATTCCGAACTCCGATTTAGACGCCGTAACCAGCGTACCTAGGGTTTATCCCGCGTTCCGGACACAATGGAACAGGTTTCGGAAGCTAATTCGGAAGTATGTGCGAGTTATGGCTGTAAACGCTCAATTTGAATTAAACCGATTTAAACCGATTTCTAGGCGTTTTAATTCGTACCGGACAAACGGTAAATCCAAACGACTTGAAATTTGAAACCTTACAATAATATCACATTACGGATCCGATGAAACTGGTTTCGTCGAAATCCGAGACTTTTTGAAAAATGGCTATTTTGACTCGCCAAATTTAAATTAAAAATAATTCAATGCGTTTCGAGCTGCCACGATCAAACGATAGCTCCGATTGATACGAAAATTGAAATCCGATAATAACTAACTATTACGGATCCAATGGAACTGGTTTCGTTCAATTCTGAGACTGTTCAAAAATTGGCTATTTTACAGTCGATTATTAAATATTAAAATAATCAATTTTCACAAATTAACTTCTAATTCGATTTTAAAAGTTCTAAAATATCATTCTAACTTCAACATGATAAAATAAAATTTTAAAAATCATTTTCAATCATTTTTAACTCAATATTCAATTATTTCCATAATTTAACGTATTAAATTTATCGATTTAATTATCCAATTAAATCCAATAATTCAAATAAAAATTTATTTGACTTATAAATTCACTTATAAATATTTAAAATTAATTAAATATTCAAATTTTAATTTATAAAAATTCTGGGTCGTTACAATCTTTCCCCCTTAAAAGAATTTCGTCCTCGAAATTACAAGTAAGAAAAGTTACAGAATCTATTAACTTTCTAAAATTTATAATTAAACTTCTTATAAATCTTTACTAAGTTTTCAAATCATACTTAGTTATCTTTTCAAAAACAAACTATATCATTTAACTTTCAATTCCAATTTCAAAGTTAAAGTTTTCAAAATTTTTTCCAAATTTTCTCAAATTTTTCTAACGCCTTAAATTTTCGGAAAAATTCGCCATAGTCTCCTTTGCGCGGCTCGATCCGAAAAAAAAATGACAGTATATATATCACAAATATACATCTCATCAAGTAATGAGGCATCCCGAAGGGAAAAAAGTGTAAAAGTACGATATTTAATCCGAGATATGTACCTTATATTTTATTAGCAAGCAAATACGGCTAATATAGCGCTAAAGCGAACTCCAAATGCGAAGCAAACGCGATCCACACCTACTAAACACTCAACAAACAACATGAGAACATGCACATATGCAAATAATCTCAATATACAACATATATCAACATAACTACTACATAATATAGCAAATGCAACTAAAGCAACAAATGCAACCATCAACCAACTCCCATTCATAATCAAATGAATTTTCATTCATATTCTCATTAATATTCAATGAATTGGTTTTCACTTTAAATCATATTTGATTTATTACATTGGATTTTATCAACTTTCATTCATATTCAAATTTATTTACTTTCAATTTGAATTCAATTTCAAATAAAATTAGATTTTAATGAATTAACACTTTCATTAATTATTCCTTATCAACTTAAATTACATTCAATTGATTAAACATTCAAGCCATTCATTCAATTCAATTACAAAGTTGAATTCTATTACATAACTCAAGTTCATATTCATTTAACTTTAAATTCATTTCTTATTTACAACTCACATTCATGAATATATTCATATAGTTTCACTTCTTATATATATATAAGTTTATTTCTCAATTGTAAATCACTTTAATTATAATTCAATTCTTATAATTCATTTGCTTATACAATAATTCTTTTATTTAGGTTATTCAAACAACCAAACAATCAACTTATATACACTTTAATAATTCTGAAAAATTATTCCTTTATATATAAAATATAATCAAGGTAAAATTATTTCATTTACCCAATTTAAAAATCAATATTGTGTCGAATTGTTCTATTTAAGTGTTTAGAAACCCCTTCGGCATAGTCTTGCGGACCACGCTGACGAAAGTTCATATGCCACTCAATAAACCAATCATCACAATATAAAACAATTTCATATTCACTAACAAATACGCACTCGTATCTATTAATACACTCAAACTCATTCTAGAGTACTGCTGACTCTATCTCTAATGAGTAATACCTACAGAACCATGGTTGTCGCTTAACCATCAGCTCTGATACCAAATGTAACGTATACGGATTTTCGTTGCCGAAAAACCGAATAGTTAGGGTTTTTAAAAAGAAAAAGAAAAGAAAGAAGAGAGAAGAGATAGGAAATAACAGAAAATAGAGAGAGAGGAAGATAGAAAAATAGAAAATTTGATAATAGAAGATAGAAGAATTTTTTTTTAAATAGAACGGGACAGAAAGGAACAACAACAGAATCTCACAATTCGCAGCGGAACAACATATAATAATAAATGAATAATCTTTAAACAAAGAACTATATCAGTTATTACATTACATCACATTTTATTACATCATATCGTCACATCAGAGTGTACAACAACATACAACAACAAACAATGCAGCGGAAAAAGAAATACTATATAAACTAGTAATACGCCATGCCATCCAGCTTGCCTCCAGCAACTCCAGAATATCCAGAATATCCTGATAAACCTAACTCTTAACTGCCCGTGTGGAAATTGGTGGGCACCCAGAGTTTAGGAAGGAAAACAATAAACTCCGAGTCAGTCATGTGACTGGTGTGAGAACTCAAAACAGTTTATTTACTTTAAAATCAAAATAGAGGAATATTTTTAAATCAATTCGCAATGCTTTTAAAAATGAGACTACCATAAGGCCTCCCGCACACACACACATGCAAACGCAGAATCGGAGGAGATTTCTCCTTATGATAGTCAAAGATGCTTGATACGCATTTAAAATAATATTTGATATTATTATTAGTGCATAGTGTAGAGGAAAATCATTTCGAAAATAAAGATATAAATCTTAGCCAACATACGACCATTATCGTATGCCTACTATAGCTACTATCCAAACAGTGGTGACCACCATAAGTGAATAGCAGGTTCTACAACTAATACCGTACAAGTGTCGTATTGGGAATTGGATTTCCAACAAATGGTCAGGCCAAGGAACTTCCCATTGCCACATGAGAATGCCTCTGGATGGACATCCCCGAGAACCAAACCGGATCTCTACCAACACAAGGCCGGGTTACCCCTAACTGAGTAACAACTGACCGAATATGCCATCCCCCGGTCCTTTGGGACCTTTATCCGAGAGCGCTCTCTAATCAATTCACACAATCATAAAAACAAAGTGTTTCAACATGAGTAAGTATCTGGGCTCCATACCATGATACCACCCTTTTCCAGAAGGAAATGCACATATCCTAAAGGGCGCTACCCCTCATAACCTTGCTGCATCTTTCCTGTTTTGACCATTTCCAGGATGTGAGGCTCGACGAATTCACGTCCACAAAAACATACTTTATACAAAAGCCATGCTTTGGGTCAACAAATGATCAACACAATGATCACTAAGATAGACGATCAAATAAATGATCCTATCACAAATAATCAACACAATGATCATTTCAGCATCACTCAGCATGTCACATTACCAAACTGGGAATATATCGCTGATAACTTCAACTATATAACCTTTGAGCACATACGTCTCAAAGAAGGGTGTTAAGCAAAGAATAAATTCTCCGCCACCAACAGAAATATATTGAAAGAAATCAGCTTTATATCTCAACTTGTAATGTCAGACATACAATCCATACAAGTCTGTTCCGGGATCGAACAAAACCGAAGGCACTTACAAAGAAGTCCTTGCAATCCGGATATTCACAATTCTGATCGGATTTCCCATCACTTATGGAATCTCTATACCAGGTGCGACCCAGTGCAGAGACAATCGATAGGTCATCCTATCGCTCTCGCAAATACCGGTCTTCAACACCGATCTTCAAATGCAATTCACAACGACGTATCACATATTCGGAATGGGTTATACGACCCCATGGTCCTTTCCCGGTTAACCCGAATAGTGAGCGCTTATTCAAAAATAAGTGTGCATTCAAATTCAAACAAATCACATCAAATACCCATTCAAAGGGAAATATTGATAGTCGGTTATTGAACTATCAATGGACATGCACACATCACCAGATTCCAAATAATTTTCCAAATTATTTACTTTCCAAAATATCTTTACAAGATATATAATTTCAACACTTCAAAAATAAATCAATATTTATTTTTAACAAATTCCACTTTCACATATAAATTCCATAATGAATTTATATTTCAAAATATTCATGCATATACGATTTCAATTATCCATTTCAATTTATCTTCAAAAAGATAATTTCTAAATATTCACTTCATATTGGAAAACAATTCCATACTTATTAAATAAGTAATTCACAAATCTTTTTATTTTCAACCTTTAGAAAATATTCAATATACTTCAATCGAATTTAAGTATATATTTCATTCTTTAAGGAAAATCATTCTCTTAAACATTTTTATTTGGGCCAAAACGAATGTTGCGTAAAACATCGTTACAACGTCCCAAAATCACTAGTATAGGGATTCGAAATTAAACAGATATATAAATCCCAATACTATACAACCCATTTCCTTTCGGAAATCATTTACTATAACAACAGTGTTATAGTCCACCATTTCCTTTTATTTCTCGAAAACGTCTATTTCAACAATAAATGTTGAAATCTATGATTTCGAATCTCAACACAATTAAAACATCGTTAAATCGTTTTAATTCTATTTAAAACATTCACATTCAATACATTTTCTTTAACGTATTATTCACTATTCAAAAACGTGAATAAACTTCGTTAACAAATCTCATCCTTTTATTCTTTTTTATTTCAAAGGATTATTCACAGTCTAAAACGTGAATATAACTCTATTTCTAAGTTATAACAATTAACTTATCAAAATAAGTCATTTGCGAATTTATAAAACAACGTTTATAAATTCCATTTCTATTTATTTATAAAAACTTCCTTTTTTATAAATTCTTTTATTAACATATTCAGTTTATAACTAAATTATAAACTAAACGTTCACATTATAAGTTAATTACTTATAAAACGATTATTTTACAAAATCGTTCTTTTAAAGACTTTTCAATTTATAAATCTTATAACTTATAAGATCCATTTATTCAACCAATCTATTCTTCAAATAATTTCACCAAATTTATAAATCTTACTATTTATAAATTTCATTTATAACTTCACAGTTTATAATTCTATAAATTTCATTCTATTATGAAATTCATTTTTCACTTCATTCAAACACTTATAAAAAAACTCGTTTTATAATGTCAATATTTCGATTTATAAATATCTATTTATAAATCTCTTAATATAAATCAGTTTATATTATTATTCTGAAACGTCTTTAATTTCCTTTATAGTTTAACCATTTTGATTTATAAAATAATCAAATTTTATAAATCCTATTTTTAAACTTTTAATAATGAATTCAAAAAAATCCAGTTTAAACTATTTTATAACATCATTAGTTCATTTTTCTCAAAAATCAGCTTTTAACCGTATTTCTCAAAAACTATAATTTTTATAACTTTAAAAGTTATAACGTTCATTTATTTATAATGGATCACTTCCAAAAATATTTTATCTTTTCAAAAATCACTTTAAAAACATTTTAAAATCCCAAAATCTGGGTCCAATGATGCTACACATCAAATAGTCAATCACGACTACAACGATATCATATATCGATATGACAATTCATCAAATATCAAAATATCTGAAATAAATTAAAAACTGTTGAGGAATCCAGTTGGATCCCTCCAACCTGTTTTCCTGCATCCAAAAACATTAGCACAATACCAATTTCGCTCCAGTACGAAATTTTCGCGGTATATGTTCTTAATAAATATTATCCGCTTAATAACGGCGTAATAGGGTCTCATCCGCTAAACAAAAAATGCGGGAAATCAATAATTCCAATATATACATATGCCAATATATATATATTGCTACTATATATATAATACCAATTTCACTGTTTATGAAATATTCGCGGTATATGTTTATATTAAATAACATCCGCTTACTAACGGCGTATAATGTCTATTTTAACAATCAATACATAACAATCACCATTCAAACATGCATTCAAATATTTTAAATCTAACTATTTAAAATAAAATCGAAATCTATTCGATTGAGTGAGAAGTTCTCACCTTGGTTTTAATTTCCGTTTTAGCGATTTATTTCGAATAAAATTAAACACGCGTTTAATTTTACCCAAAATTCTCACTAACTCCAAACGACTCCAAACCAACTCCATCGCGTAGTGCTCGTCCATACGATTCCAACGCAACTAAGTTTGCATTTTTTCGACCTCGTATGAAAAAGTTATGATTTTTACAAGATTGTACATGTTTTTATAACTAAATTTCAACATAACTTTTATTATCAAACTCAACTTAATCAAGGCCATCCATCACAACCCCAAACACATCTGGACCGTCCCTACCCTTCTTCTCCCTCACGTTCACCCTACAGGTTTTGGCCGACACAAAGAACCCATATCCCAGACATTAGGGTTTCGATTTGCACCACTTATACTCGATGAAACTTCATCACGTCGCCTCCACGTCGAAGCCTGACCCAACCACCATGCTCGGCCCCAAGGGTATACGGCTCGGCCTCGTGTATAGCCTAGGAAGTCGTGCGAAACCTGATGCAAACGGCCACACATCACTCCCCCTCCGTTGCACCAAAATCCATCATCACCGTATGGAATCGAAGCTCTCGTCGTGCTCTCCAATCTTCGTGTTGAACACTTTGGCTAAAACTTCACGGATTGGAAGAGATTAAGGGTTGAATTTCGACAATTTCTGGCCTTCCATTATAAAAGAGGCGGCTAGGGTTTTATGTTGTTATTTTTTTTTTTTAATTATGAAGGGGTAGGGTGCATATTTATAGAGTTTCGTTCGACACTATTCACCCGGAAATTCCGAACTCCGATTTAGACGCCGTAACCAGCGTACCTAGGGTTTATCCCGCGTTCCGGACACAATGGAACAGGTTTCGGAAGCTAATTCGGAAGTATGTGCGAGTTATGGCTGTAAACGCTCAATTTGAATTAAACCGATTTAAACCGATTTCTAGGCGTTTTAATTCGTACCGGACAAACGGTAAATCCAAACGACTTGAAATTTGAAACCTTACAATAATATCACATTACGGATCCGATGAAACTGGTTTCGTCGAAATCCAAGACTTTTTGAAAAATGGCTATTTTGACTCGCCAAATTTAAATTAAAAATAATTCGATGCGTTTCGAGCTGCCACGATCAAACGATAGCTCCGATTGATACGAAAATTGAAATACGATAATAACTAACTATTACGGATCCAATGGAACTGGTTTCGTTCAATTCTGAGACTGTTCAAAAATTGGCTATTTTACAGTCGATTATTAAATATTAAAATATTCAATTTTCACAAATTAACTTCTAATTCGATTTTAAAAGTTCTAAAATATCATTCTAACTTCAACATGATAAAATAAAATTTTAAAAATCATTTTCAATCATTTTTAGCTCAATATTCAATTATTTCCATAATTTAACGTATTAAATTTATCGATTTAATTATCCAATTAAATCCAATAATTCAAATAAAAATTTATTTGACTTATAAATTCACTTATAAATATTTAAAATTAATTAAATATTCAAATTTTAATTTATAAAAATTCTGGGTCGTTACAGCGTTACATCCATATTTCCATCAGCCATGAACTTACCTCTGAAACGCTATCATCACCAAGAAATCGCCCAAAAACTCCGTCACGAATGGAGGCAAAATTTGGCCATCTCCTTCCACCACCTCCCAATTGCACCATCCATCTCCATCCCCTTGCCTAGACATGCAACTCTTCAGTTGATGTCTAGGCCTATTACAGCCTTCAGTTGCTTCGATCAATATGGATCATTGGATGCGAGAAGGGTTTAAATTTAAATTTAGAAAAAAAACAAACCAAACCTTTCTAATGAAATGCAATTTTATATAGGGGAGAATGGTATGGCTAGTATGGGCATGTTTACTATGGGTATGGGCTAATGTTTGGAGAGTATGGTTGAATATATATATATATATATATATATATATATAAAATTTTAAATTGATAAATATCTAAATTTAAACGTCCGAAAATCTCAAACTCCAAACGAGGCAAGCCGCCTGGCGTTCAATATGTAATACCCCTATTCCAAACGCACTTGAACTAGTCTCAAGTCTTAATTCGATCTATACATAAGATAGCTTTTCAAACCCAAACGTATTATATAAATTCCTGAAATTAATCTCTATGTGTTTTGAACTCGCATAACCAAACTATACGTCTGGTCACCATAAAATTTGACAGCATGTTATACAGATCCGGTGATACTAGTTTCGTCTAATTCCGACACAGTGCTCTAGAAGGCCATTTTCACTCGTTAATTACAATAATTTTTTACTAAAATATTTCAAATCACTTTTAATTCAAATTTAAAGATTACTCTCTTCCTTCTTATTTAAATAGAATTTAAATCAATTTTTAAAATCATTCTTATTCACATTAAATTCAATATTTAATAATTTAAACAATTCCAATTATTCAAACAACCCTTAAATTTGAAATTCAAGCTATTTAACATATAAAAATTAACTTTTTAATATTTAAAATCAATTAAATATTTCGAATTTAAATGACTAAAATTCTGGATCATTACATTCTCCTCCTTTAAAAGAATTTCGTCCTCGAAATTTTCAAGGTAAGAAAAATGCCCAAAACCCATTAACTTTTCCAGAACCAATTAGTTGAAATTGATTACCAAATTCTTCTAAGCCTTTAACTTTCCAAAATTAATTTTTTTAAACTTTATTTGCTTTCTAAGTCTCTTTAATTCATCCACGTATACCAGCTAATTTCCATCCATTCATTAATTTCAAGTTATAACTAAAAATCAAACTTTTAGTTATCCAAAAATTTCCTTTTCAAAATTCTCAACAATTTTCTAACACCTTAAATTTACGGAAAATTTCACCAGCTCCTCCTTTGCATGGCTCAATCTGAAAAAATTACATTATATATAATCACAAATTTACATCTCATCTTCGAGGATGAGGCATCCCATAGGGAAAAATATAACAATACGATATGTAACCCAAGATGTGTAACTTTTATTAATATTAGCAAGCATATACAACCAATATAATGCAAAAGCGAGCTCCAAATGTGAAGCATACACCATCTGCACCTTCTAATCACTCATCAACCAATGGGAATATGTTTATAGAAAGCAACGTCACTATATAATATAGAATATACAATAACTATATGAAAATGTAGTAAATGTAATGAGAGAAACCCTTAAACAAATAATATTCATCCAATTAATTTATCATTATATCAATTTGCGTTTTCAAATGTTAACATTATGTTTATACACTTTCTTTTCTTATTAACATTCAATTGACTCATTTTCAATTTATGTTTATCAACATTTCATTACATTACATTCGTTTATGGACCATTTTATAAAATCGTTACATTTTAACTTTTCCTAAGTTAAATTTTTATTCATTATCACTTAGTATATTTGTAACGACCCGCAAATCCGTACCCCTTAAATCAACACTATTCTACCTCTATTAACTCAAGTGGCACAGAATTACAAACCATTAGGGTTAAAGAAGATGAGATAGAAGAAGAAGAAACTAAACAATATCAGAATCTCACAGTCGCAGCGGAATAAAATATAATAGTAAATAACAGATCTTTACACAAAATGAAAACTATATCAGTTTTATACATCACATCATCAGAGTATCTTAAACATCATCAATTACCAATCAGACATACCATACAATCACAGAAGTGGAATATATATATGTATAGGTAATACGTCTCGGACTCCAGCTCCTCTGTTGCTCCAAAGCATCATGTCCTGTACATATAATACTCGGTCTGACCCGAGCATTATAATGAAATAACACTCGAGTCAGTCTGGAATACCAGCTGATTATAATGCATCCAAATTGATTATTAAAGTTTTAAAAATCCTTTTGAAAACAAAAGCATCTCGCAAGACCACGCCACAAATAAACATGTCGGGTTTTTACCTTACGATAGCTAAAACACTTTTTATAGAAATCCTCTGGTATTATAATAGGGTCTATATACAAATACTTATAAAATAGCCGAAATTGTTACATCTATTAAATTCCAGCTACTAGCCACAAAAGTGGGTAATACAAACAAAACTCGTACAAGGGTCGTAGGGAGAATGGATTTCCAACAATGACTAGGCACCGGGGTACCACATGTCACAGTACGGGGCCTAGATCACCGTACCGAGGACCACGCCCGATCCCCTGCAACACAAGGCTGGACCCATCCCTTATTGGACAGTTCTGAATAAGATCACCCCGCGGTTGGGATCAGCAACCGCACCACTAAGCCAAAATAAAAACGGACATCTAGACAGGGATGGCCTTACTCTCCAGTGGGGGCTACCCACGAAGCCTTGCTGCATATCCCTTGATTTTCAGTCATTCCCATTTGATGAGGCTTGAGGCAAAGAGTTACCTTTTTAAGAACGTATTCCTTAGAATGCCCATCGTCCACCTGACGATGTTTCGCAAGCATTCATCCATACAAGTCCGTCCCGGGATCGAACGGAACGAAGGCACTATTCCTACCACATCCATTTTGGAAATATCCTCAGGATTAGTAGCGATTAGCCCTTGCACTTCACTTCTCCATCTTCGACTCCAAAATCGTTTTCACGAAACGTACAAACCGGATCGAAGTGGTTTTCGAAAGATAAATCTCGATCCCGGTCTCTTCGAAACGATCAACGCAGTTTGTCCAATATTGATAGTCGGTTATTTAACTATCAATTAATATTCATAAACATCCATCACACAATAAATAATTTCATACACTATTTATTTGCCTCAAATATCCTTTAAAGATATATTTCATTTTCAACTCATTTGAATACAATTCCCAAAATCTCTTCCTTTACAAGGTAAATCCTTTACCGTTTATTCCCGTTGGAAATAACCAAGTTCAAAACAATTTAGATTTCAAATAGTTAAAACACTTTATTCTGAAATATATTTTCAAATATGGAATTTACTACTAATTATTACTCAAAAATATAATTCCAATATGTACGGTAAAATCATTTATTAAGATATAAACTTTGATTTTAAATAAGGGTTTTGCTAAACTAAATTTAAAAGTAGTGTTTTAAAAGATTAATATTAATTTCAAAATAACTTAAGTCAAAACCAGCCTTTAAATAAATCCGTTTGTAAAAATAATTACAAATGTATTCTTAAATCATTACTATTGTTAATTTATTAATTTGTTACTTAAAAATAAAAATTTTCAAATACTCTTTAAACAAGTTTAAACTTTAATCTTCCTTTTAATAAAAAAAATCTGTTTAAAACTCGAACTTGGTTTTCCAGGGAAACACACTTTCCATTCCAACATTCCAAAGAATCCGTCATATAAATCCAGCCAATTTATTACCATTCGAATTCATGTTTCAATAACATAAATTTCCTTTCCAGGTTTTAACAATAACTTCTTTCAAAGCCCAAACATAATTTACCATTCCTGGAAATTACTTTCAAAGCTCGAGTTTAAGAATTCTTTTAAATTAACCTTTGAGAATTTATTAAAGGAAAGTAATGCTTATGAATTACTTAAATAAAATTCCAATGGTGAAAGCTGCATTTCAAAATATTTTATTTACATTTACAATTGTTAATTTATGTTTAGAAGCATCGTTGAAAACATAATTTAATTTTCCAAAAATCCCTTAATCCCTTCTTTTACAATTTCTCACCGGAAGCCATACTTCCATATTTATATATTGATAAATTTCCCACTTCATTTAAAATTTAAATTTTACCAATTTCATTCTTCATCCAAACCAAACCCAAATTTTATTCCTTTTAAAAATTCGTTATATATCAATTTCTCTTATTCCTTTAAAAACCTAATTTATTCCACTTATAATTAAATTCTGGATTTATAGTTTATCCAACAATAACACAGTACATTTTAATTCCAGATTTATCTGTCACAACACATATAGATAGAATTCATCATCAATCATCAAATAATTATTATATTGCGAGGAATCCAGTTGGATCCCTCCAACCTGTTTTTCCCTGATCCACATATATTAGCACAACAATATATATATCAATTCAATTTGATAATAATTACCATATTCAGCTAAACATCTAAACAAACATTCAATATTAGCTGTTTACTTTACTGGTATTCAGATGTGAGTGAGAATAACTCACCTTGAGTTTCGGCTAGCGTTCGAAATTTAAATTAAACCGAACGATGTTCAATTTAACTCAAATTTCTACTTGCCCGGAATGATTCCTGAACTGTACCATTGCGTAGTGTTCATCTCTGGATCCCGGCGTTTCCAGTTTCGTCAAAAACGGATAAAACATGAGTGAGATACTGAATTTTAAAGATTGTATAAATATTTATATAAATAAATTACATTTTTATATATATATATATATATATATATATATATACCAAAGCAAATCGGGCCGTTCAACTCACAAAAGAGAATCAAAGCCGCACGTCCCTCCCATCTTCCTCACGCACGCGATCATCAGGGTATCGCCGAACCCAAAACTGCCAAAACTAGGGCACGAGCCGCCCCTAACTACGATTATCAATCGGTCGATCAATCGAGCCCACTACGTAGCCCATATCGCCACCTACCCCTTGCCAAAAAACGAACGAGCTCGGCCACCCTATGACGCCAGAAATCATGTGCGTCTATCACCCAGACGCGACCCAAAATCTCCTTCATCGATGCTCGTAACGCGATCACTACCACACATCTCGTAGATCTCGACGCTCTCTTCGATTTATTAGTTGAAACTTCTAGCTAAAAATCGATGGATAGAGAGATTTTTGAGATGGAAGATGATTCATTACCGGCCAAAGAAATATACAGCGGCGGCTACTCAAGAACTAGGGTTTTGATTAAAATAAAGATGAATACGTATAATGGTTTAATAATATTTAATTAATATAATTTCTCAATTTAACAGTTTATGCAAACGACCTCCAAACTACGCGTTCCGACAGGCAATTCTAGGGTTTTTCCGCATTCCGGACACAATGGAACAGGTTTCGTAAGCTAATTTGATCGTACGCGCGAGTTACGGAATTTAACGATCAATTTAAAATTTAAACCGATTAAAACGATTTCTAAGCATTTCGAGCTGCCACGGTCAAACGACCAATCCGATTGCTGCGAAAATTGAAATCCGATAATAACTAACTATTACGGATCCAATGAAACTGGTTTCATCGAATTCCGAGACTGTGCCCGGAAGGCTATTTTAGCTCGACGATTAAATCGAGCGATTTTCAAAATCGTCGAAATCGCTAAAAATTCCACTATTAAAATTTTATTTACTTAATTATAATCCATATAGAATTTACAATCACATTAGAAATCATACCAACTTATTGTAAACCAAAAATTGATTATTTGCATTTTTATAATATTAAATTCATTTTTAATTTCATATAAAATCCCCTATAATAACTTATTAACCTTTAGATTCATCTAAAAATCCAACAACACTTTTAATGACCAAATAAACTTAAAATAAATTTTAGAACTCATTTCCATATCTATTTACCTCCATATCCACAATTTATCCCGATTCAATATTTAATTATTATTGTTTAAATTCCAATTGGATTACCATATTTGGAATTATACGTAATTTATTAATTCCACCCAATTCTTTTTATTTTAAGACTAATTCAAAATCTACATTTAACATTTAAAATGAATTAAATGTTCAAATTTCAATGTCCAAAATTCCGGGATGTTACAGTATTTCTTTAATGCTAATATTATTTATGAACCATCTCATACAACAATTATTTTAGTTCATTGTAACCATTTTTTACTACACCATTAATGTTTATTATCACTTCAATACTTAAGTTCACATTCAATTCTATCAAACCACATTCCAAAACATATTCAGTTCATTTTACTAATTAAGTTGAATTTCCAATTATAACTCAAATCCATATCCATTTCATTAATTCACTTTATTAATTCATCTAATTCATTTCATTATCCCAATTTGTTTAACTTTACTTAAGTTGAATTTAAATTTCATATCACAATTTAAAATTTTCTTTTCTTATCTATACCATTTTGAAATTATATGCTCAACAACTTATTTTCATATATTTATCAATCATACTTTGGATTTTAAAATTAAACTTGCTTTACCAAAACACTACTTCAATGGTCGTAATCCATCACTTAGAAACTCGAAAATGAACGCCGATGACGCTTTAGTCATCACCAGAATTATTTTCCAGCGACTGAAGCGAGTTTAGTGCTTTCTATTTCTTTAAAATCCCATTTTAAAATATTTCTATCCAAAATATTTTCAAAATAATACTATTATTATCTTTTGAAAACCTTTGAATTTTTCTTCTTCAAAATCAATGGGTTTTAAATTCTCAAATTTGTGTTTTAAGTTCATTTTTATTTACAAATCATATTTTTGAATGTACTTAGGCACTTCATTTCATTTCCATTTATAAATCACATTTATAAATCATATTTACATAATCTCACTTCTTATGAAGTATCATTTCAAAAATGTTGATTATTTTAACCATAATCGATACTCTATAATTCATATTTACTAATTCACTTTCTTATATAACTCATTTTATAATTGTTTATCTTTTTTTATATTATAATAATAACAACCTTTAATAGAACATAAACAACAATGATAATAATCAAATAATATCATTCACCAAAAGCAAACACACCATGTATAACTATAAAAATTTCTAAAAATATTATTCCTTTATATATAAAATATAATTAGATAAAATTAATTCATTTACCAATTCTCAAAACAGTATTATGTCGAGTTGCCATGTTTAGGTGTTTAGAAACCCCTACTGATTTCTGGCGTCCCACTCCGACCAGAATTCATAAGCCACTCAACAGATAAATTAACACAATATAAAATATTGTTATATTACTACTAAATACATGCTCATATATCTATACTACATCAAACGCATAATAAGGCATTCCATTACCTTATCTCTTAATGAGT
This sequence comes from Allium cepa, assembly GCA_030765085.1. Taxonomy (NCBI): domain Eukaryota; kingdom Viridiplantae; phylum Streptophyta; class Magnoliopsida; order Asparagales; family Amaryllidaceae; genus Allium; species Allium cepa. The sequence continues at coordinate 105,124,864 of CM060940.1, forward strand.
TGCACCACCAAAGTCAAGATTCTCGCTTAACCTTGCGCCCTAATACCAACTGTAACAATCAGTAAATCCACACAATTCAAGCTGATAATAAATCACATATGTCTAATAAAAATTGAACTGAAGGACAGATAGTTATGGGGAAGAAAAAAGAAAGAAGAAGACCTCTAACTCGTGTCCTATGCTCTAATGCATCCAAAGCAATTTATAAATATACTCTGTCTGATCCGAGCATTATAATAAAATAACAGTCGAGTTAGTGTGGTAAACCAGCGTGAGAAAAACACCCCCAATTGGATTTTTTAAGTTATCAAACTCTTTTCAAATTAAAGGTACTTGTAAGACCACAACCACAGACGGGCTTTTACCTTATGATAGCAATTTTTTTTTACAGAAAATCCAATGATATTATAATAGTGTCCAGAGTACAAATACTTACTAATCATAATCGAAATTGTTATATTATTAAGTTCCAGCATACTAGGTTCTATAATCAAAACTTTAAAGGCTTATATCGAAGATTGGAGTCCATACTACGACAAGGTAAGGAACTACCTTCCGAAGGTACATCTCTAGATAAAATGCACTGGGGTCTGACAAGAACATCTTATATCTCTACCATACAGGACTGGCCTATCACTTGACTAGTAGTATCGAATTTGATCACCTCTTCCGTTAATAGGCCCATAGCATACATGAGTATATAGTAATCAATCTAGATTTGGAATGACCATACCCTGATGGGAGCGACCCGCTTGGCCCTGCTGCATGCTTGATTTTTGTCATTTCCTAGTGGTTAAAGCTCGAGGATGCGTTTTACCTTTATATAGCACTTCCCACTTGCAATATTACACTACCCTACAAGCATTAATGAAATGCTAGCATTCATTCATATAAGTTAATTCTAGGCCTGAACGAATCCGAAGGCACCACTTCTACTACATCTATTTTGAAATTATCCTTGGGATTAATAGCAAGTAGCCCTTGCAATTCAAAAGCTCCATTTAAATTAACATTAAGATATTCCCATTTGAAAAGCTTATGCCTGTTCGAAGTGGTTTTCAGATAACATATCTGATCTCGGTCTCTCCGAACCGACAACGTTATTTTATAAACGGGCCAACAATTGATAGCCCGTTATTTAACTATCAAATAAACAAACAATCTAACCAAAAATCAATTTTCCAAAGGAAGTAACACTGGTTAAGCATTAATCAACACTAAGCCTCTTTAATTAATCTTTTCATTAATAAAACACTTCCCAAACATTTATCTCAAAATATATTTATGATGATATACCTACAAACCCATATATTTTCGATACTTGGAAAAATCTATATACTTATCCCAACGGTATAAGTATATTGACAAAACGAAGGAAGACTTCCTTTCACACAATTCTAGGACAATTTATAATTCCTTTATAAACCCCTAAAACCATTTATATACTACTTTTGTAAATATGTAAACTCATTCCTGAAATTCTTTTATAAATATCTAAGACCATTTATATAACTATTTTACCCTTTAACTACTCTTCCTTTAGGTCTTCCAAACCATGCTATAAGATTCCTCTTATAAAACCGACATCTGTTTATAAAACCCTATTTATAAATCTTGAAACATTTATAAATACGTTCTAATCATTTACTTTGAAAACACTACTATATAGTAATAAAACAGTACAATATAAATAGTAATTAACTTCCATAATTAATAATTTCAAAACATTCTTACGAAAACAATAATAATCTACCTTCAACATTATTATAAATAATAATAATACTTAATTTCTAAAACTTTATTGATAAATAATTATAATTAATTTCAAACCATATTAATAATTTAAAAAATTAATTTTTCAAAAGATTAAAATATTAATAGCTAACTTTTAAATAATATTAATATTAATAAAAAGTTTTAAGAAAAACCATAAATATATTTCTTTGGTAATAATCCATACTTAAATTCCAATATAATAATTTCCATATTTATAAAACTGTATTTATAAATCTCTTTCTATTTTATATACTTATTTTTTATAAAAATCCCATTATTTATAAAGCCCTATTTATACTGTATCCCTTTATAAATCTCACTTATTTACAAAATCCCATTCAAAACATAAATTTCAACCCATTTTTCACTTTGCTTCCATATGTATAATTTTTTTTATAAATTCCTTTCAATTTATAAAAAATATCGTTTAATATCTCTAACTCTGTCTTGCTTTCAATTTTTAGATAGAATCAGCTATTTTTCTAAATAACGTTTCACATCTCATTATAAATCCATAATTTGATTTATTTCTCCAATTCATCCAATGATAAAAGTTTCTCCTTTATTTATAAATGCCATTTATAAATTTATCCTTTTATTAACAAAATACAATGTTACACATCCTCGCTTTATTTGTAAATTGCCACTTTTATACATTATCACCTTTATAAATTTTCCATATTTGTAAATAAATCTTAATATACGTATATATGTACACATATCACATTATATAAAACGGCTCATAAATACTTATACCTAATATTTCTATCTTCTTTTTAAAACCGTATTCCATTATTATAAAAGATGGACTTATTTTTAACATTATAAAATCTTTGTTGTATCAAAAATCTCTATTTAAAATATTTTATAAAACTATAAATTTGTAATATCTAAAAAATCATACTATTTATTTTGAAATAACTCCTTTAAATAAATTTCAAGAATAAATATTAAAATAAATAAATTTTCGAAATCAGTTAAAATCCTTGTAAAACTAAATCTTCATTTTATAGTATTTCAAAATACTAAAAATATGGCCCAGTGTTACTAAAGCACTAAATAGGAAAAAATCATCCATATCATCAAACATGGCATCCAACACATCGTATATCAAATATATGAAAATAAAATCAATAATGTGAGGAATCCAGTTGGATCCCTCCAACCTGTTCCTGTAATGGCCCGTTTTTCCATACCCTTTGAATCGACAATAAACCACACATGTCCAACTCAAATTCCACGAATAAGCGGATCATTAAGGGTAGAAAGAAAATAAAGACAGAACAGAATCTCACACAAATGGAATAACATATATTATTTCAATTATAATCTTTATAGAGGAAAATTTTAAAATACAATATCAGAGTCTAACCTAGATTCAGCCTAGACAGTTATAAACCTCTACCTTTATAAATTTTGAAAACAACAAAACAAATGCAATAAATGTAGCGGATAATAGAATACGTCCATACGATGATGAAGATCTCCAGCTCTCCTCTGGAAACTCCAACCATCTTCAACTAAACTTGAAACTACTTGGATCTGACCCGTGTATTAAAAATATTCGGATCAGGCTTGATAAACCAGCATGAGATACTCAAAACTTTAAATGTATAGATCATGATGATGTTATCAAAACCTTTGAAAAGAAAGGTATCTCATAAGACTATGCCCACACAAAAACACGGACGGGATTTTACCTTATGATAACCAAAACACTTTTATACCAAAATACACTTGATATTATTTTTAATGACATTCCTTTGAAATCACTTTTCAAATAAACTTATTCAAATAAGGTATCAATAAACAGACCGAGTCTAAGGGAATATATCCGGACTGGGTCAACGAATATATCGAACATAATATAAGATACCAGAAGGGGTAGCTAAAATTTTTGCAAGTCATTATAACTATTTTGGGAATAAAATCAAAATCGCAAAGCTCGTATTAGAATTGGATTTTTCAACATGATACGAAACTGGTGGAAATATCATTATGTATCCACGGCTTATGTCCAAGACTCAAACGTCATTATACAACAACACAAATGGATAGAAGGGGAATACAATCTACGAATAACATCCAAGGACTCGAACATCGCACATCCCGCCATAAGCCCCAGACGTATCTGGTACCAAGGCCATAGAACATTTGATAACCCAAACACTACTATTCGAAATGTGAGCATACATCCGACCATATAGAATCCCATTATAACCGGGATGTGAGGCTCGTGAGGCTATGTTCAACTTAAACAAAGCCACGCTTTTCATACAAAACCACGCTTTGATCATAACAAGTTCCACTTTGAATGCCACATTGCCATTGCTTTTATCACCATTTAACTCCCACTAGCATACAGCCTCTGAGCTCGTATGTCTTAGAGAAGGGTGTTAAGCTAAGAGAAGTTACCTTCTCTCCCACCAATTAGATTTACATTTGTAAAAGTCAAAATGTTGTGTCTCAGAAATGCAATGTCAGACATTCGTCCATACAAGTTTGTTCTGGGACTGAACGAAATCGAATGCACTTTCCTCGGCCAGTACTAGGCGAGCAACCCTTGCAATCCAAAAAAATTTCCATAACGAGGAGACCACTGCTATAAATAACTCTATAATGGGAGTGACTCAGAGCATATCAACAAGCAGTCCTCACGCTATGAAGGTCCTCGGTCTTCAATAATCATCATCCTCAACATGTCTACACTTTCGAACGTATACATTGGTTCTAAGTGGTTTTCGAATAGGAATCACCCAAATCTAACTTCGTTTCCTTCGAAGCCAATTATCGATTTAAATATGTTTCATATGTGGATATCAATCATCAGTCAACTACTTCATCTTTTATTTAAATCAAATATCTTTATTAGATATATTCTTTTTAATTTATTCCATTTTCTTTTCAAGAGTATATGGAAACATTAAGCCTTATTTATCAAATCATTTGGTTTATTTAAACCTTTCTTAAACCTTGGAATAATTCCGAATCATTTTCTCTTTTACTTAGGAAAACTCCAAATCATTCTTTTAGTCTTAATCGAAGATTTCTTATTTAAGTTATAACTTTTAACTTAGGGAAAATATTTCCCAATCATCTATTAAATCTTAATCAAAGATTTCCTTCTTGACATCAAATCATATTTTTGCAAGTCAAATATTTTTATAACAAAGTACTACTGCCACCTTAGATATAGTAAATTTCACTCCAGGGACTAATGTCAAGTAATCCTACATCATGAAGGTCTTAGTCTTCAAGGATCATGAAATTTAATATATTTTATTTCAAAAATTAGTTTGAAAGGATTTTTGGATAGGAATCCCCAAAATCCAATCCTTGTTTTTGGGATAATAATCACCCAAATCTGATCCCGGTTCCTTCATGCCAATCATCCATAAAAAGATGTTAAGTTCATATGGGGTTTCGAACATTAGTTTGAAGAGATTTTCGAACATCCAAATCTGATCCCGGTTCTTCAGATGGGAATCACCCAAATCCGATCCTGGTTTTTCAGATAGAAATCAACCAAATCTGATTTCGGTTCCATTGTACTAATCATTGAATAAAAGGGTTAAGTGGTTAATGAACATTCAAAGAATTTATTTCTATTCTTTTATCTTGGAAAAACTTAAATATGATCTTTTAGAGCATCTGGGATTTCCTTTCGATCTATTCCACCCCTCGCCTAAGAAGAGAAAACATAGGCCAGTAAGTTTAGGGCACTGGTTCTCCATCCCTAACCTTAGACACCATGTTCTATCTTTCCAGATCTCGTAGGCGGGGCAAATGTACTAGTCGTTTCCGCATACTCGGTTATTAACTTTATTTTGGAATTGATCATAAGATTCCAAATTATCTTTTAAACTCCTAATTTTCATTTAAAAACATTCATAATTGATTCTGGAAATATCCTTACGTTTAAACCTTCTTTTAAAAAGTCGTAGAGACGTAGTAGAAAAGTGCTACAGAAAGTGTTTTATAAGCTTATTTGATTTAAACAACTTTTTAATATTTGAAAATTCATATTTTCCATTCCAAATCTCTTTTAAACCATTTTAATAGATTTATCAAATTTATTTCATATTTTTAAAACATTTAAAAATATCGTTTTTAAAGAAATCCTTTTCTGGATTCCAAACTGCAAAACCGTGATATTTTTAGAAAATTATTTTGGACATATTTCAAAATATACAATATGAAATATTGATTCTATTTCTTCGTTGGAAAACTATGGATATAATAGACCGGAAAATTCTTATCTCAGAGAATTCCAAGTTGTATTCCACTTTGTACACTCATTTAACTTTTATGATGCGAAATCGCGAACTACCATTACGCGACGCGCCTAGTTTTGACTTATTTTTCAATTTCTTTTCTAACTTCTTGAAAACACTTTTAAGTGTTTATAAAACATTTCTAAATCATTTTAAACTCATTTTAAACCATATTTTTATATTTCTAACTCATATTCCATTTCATTTCTTTTTATAATATTATATTATTATAATATCATTTCTAACCTTTTTAGGTTATTTAAAATCATTAAGAGACTAAATAACTTTCCTACACATATTTGTATGGATTTAATTTTCATTTAATTAACTACGGTTAATTACAAATCATTTCTCTTATCATTGATCAAACTAAGTTATCATCCATATCACAAACATATAATCAACCATAATATTAACCAAGTTATCATCCAATATCAATCAATATTCAACATATTAATTTCTAATTTAACATGTGTATTATCACTTAAGTTTTACTAAAATAAAACTAATATTTGAGTACTCACGATTAGTTCCCTGTCCTCCAATCTTTTATGTAGATTCCTGAATCGAATCCGATAGCACTTCCTTCTCTTTTTCTTACTCCAGAGCTCCTTGAACTTACTCCTCCTTCATGATATGCTCGGCCTCCATGGGTTCCAAACTCTCCTCCATCATTTCTTCTATTTTTAGATGCTAAACCATGTTTTGATGACAATCTAAGGTGTTTGAAAAAGTTTGGTGGAGTATTGACTTTGTTTGATATGATTTTAAAAAAGTTAGTAAGGAAATGGAAGAGGAGAAACCATTAGGGAGTGGAAGCAAAGCTTGAAAAGGGAAGAAAAAGAAGTGTATAAAAGTGAGAAAGTGGATGCTTATTTATAGAATTTTTTTTGGATCAAAATAATCTTTTGTAAAAGGATCAAAATAATCTTTACTTATTTTTTAAGCAACCTTATTTTTTAAACACTTAACATCACATTTCAAATCATTATTTTATATTATTTTCACTTAAGTAGTAAGTAAGGAATACAAAAATTATGTTTGTTTTGATTTGATGTTTACATTTTGCTTTGAAATGATGTGTTTGTCTTTTGTGCTTACTTTTTCTTAATTATATCATATAATTTTCTAAGTATGTTTAGTAAAAGAAAACTTGATTAATGAATTAATTAATACTCACATTATTTGAATATATGTTTTTATATAAGAAAATAAAGGTGCGATGACGTTGGGACAACATTTAATCGACAAAACGCTTATTTTCAACAAAATGTTTTAATGTAACATTTTGACGTTTGGTTAAACTATTTATTTATGTAAACCAAATTTAAAAATAAATTTGTATAATGTTATTTAAAAATATAAACACTCATAAATAAGTCAAAATAATTTATTTAACTATTGAAACTTACTTTTCTAAAATCAGCATTTTGTCCCTTTTGTCGATATAGGCAAATGTTACTATTTTTGTGTATTCTTTTCTTTCCAATTCCAATCTATTATTGTTCGAATCATATAACCTTACCTATTTTATATTTAAAATCGCTTTGAATGGTATATTTTAAAGTGGTCAAATTCTGGGTCGTTACAGTTTCTCTACATCACATATTATGTATAATCATAAAATATAAATCAACCGCCTTGAGGCAGGATTGTATACAAAGGGTCATCCGCTTTTACACGGGAACATAGTAGAGTCTCATTTGCTCTAGGGGCAGGAATATATCCAAACCAATAAATAAAATTGTAAATCATCCAAAAAATCGTTCAATATTTCATTATCATTATATAATGCTACTGGTTAACCAAAAATGATGAGTTTAACTCACTATTATTTCAATTTTCTACAAAATGCTCCAGTTTAAATTAAAATTGAATAGGCGTCCAATTTTAATCCAAATTATTACTAGCTCCCAAACCCATTCAATCCAACTCCGTGGCATATTATTCATTGATACAATCATAACGCAACTTGTCATGTTCGATTTGGACATCGTATGAAAGAGTTGTGAATTAATGAACTATTGAAATAATTAGATTATAATTAACCTTTAATTAATAAACATTTAAACTTAATTTCTATCTTTTCCCTCTTGTTCACGCTTGTTCCCAAAAACGAAAATTCGACCGCAACTTCAACTGGTCACCGCCCAGCCTCCACGTCATCAGCGACCACCACATCTCACCTGGAATGAGCTCAAACCTCCAACTTGCCAACGACCCTAACCTCGGCCTTCGAAATGCCACCATCACCCAAAAATCGCCCAAGAAGTGCGCCATGAACGAAGGAAAAATTTGGCCATCTCCGTCCACCACCGCCTAATCTCACCATCCATCCACTTCCCCTCACCCAGACACATAACTCTTTAGGTGATGTCGATGCCTATTACGGCCTTCGGTTGCTTCGATCAATATGTGTCATTAGATGTGAGAGGGGTTTAAATTTACAAAAAAAACCGAACTTTTATGATAAAACACGGTTTTATATAGGGTAGAATGGTATGGTTGGGTATGGGCACATTTACTATGGGTATGGGCTACTGTTTGGAGAGTATGATTAGAAAATATCCAGCTTTAAACGTCCGAAAATCTCAAACTCCAAACAACGCATGCTACTTGGCGTTCTATATATAATACCCCTATTTCGGACACATTAGAACTAGTCTCGAGACTTAATTCAGTCATATACAAAGGAAGATTTTTAAATAAACTATATTATATAAAAACTTGAAATTAATTTTTATGCATTTCGAACGTGCAAGACCAAAGGTTACATTCGATCGCCACGAAATTCGACTACATATTATAATTTACTGTTACGAATCCAATGAAATTAGTTACTTCCAATTCTGAGATTGTACTCCAGAAGGCTATTTTCACTCGTTAATTAAATTTTTTTATTAAAATACTTCAAATCACTATTAATTCAAATATAAAGTTTACTATCTTGATTCTTATTCAAATAGAATTTAAATTAACTTCCGAAATCATTCTTATTCACATTAAATTCAAGATTTAACAATTTATTATTCAAATAACCATTATATTTCAAAATTCGAGTTATTTAACTTATAAAAATTAACTTTTAATATTTAAAATCAATTAACACTCCATATTTAAATGACTAAAATTCTTGGTCATTACAAAACATCTTGGAATATGCTTTCAAAATGCTTCCCAATATTCACATGTTTAAAGGTTCACATGTTTAAATAACGGATTCATTGCTATTTGCTATCACACATATAGCTATCATATCTAGGCCAAAGCCTCTTTGAAATTGGCTATTGCACATCTAAGCCATCACATATCCAAGCTATCACACATATAATTTATTGCACATCTAAACTATCATATGTCTAAACTGTCGCATAACTAAGGTATCGCATGTCTAGGCTATCGTATGCTATCGCATAACTAGTTTATCGCATGTCTAGGCTATCGTATTCTATCGCATGTCTAGACTATCGCATGTCTAAGCTTTCGCATGTCTAGGCTATCACATGTCTAAGCTACCACATGTCTAAAAAAGATATTGCTGCTCCACTTCTATCGCACATCTAAAATAGCTATCGCAATTCTAGTGCTATCGCACATGTAAAACTATTAAAGTACTAGCCTTATCGCACCTCTAAGGCAATTGAAAGTCTAACTTTAATGCTATTGAACGTTTAAATTTAAGGCTATTGTAAGTCTTACTTTAATGCTATCGCCTGCATAACTAAGATTATTGCATATCCAAAATAGATATGGCATGTATAACATTGTTGATTATCGCATGTCTAACCCAATAGCAATCACTTGTTTAAAATAGAAAATCTGTAATTAAGTAGAAAGCAGATATTTTCCTTAATAAAGTAACTATTTTTTGACTAATTCTATACACATGTGATTTCCTCCTTCGTAGCCTTTATTTTATGATAGAAATCTCTGATGCTAGCTGAAATTTATTCTTTTAATCATGCCTTAAATTGCTTTCTCTATTCATTTATTACTTAAGGATATTTTCTTCCGTACATTTAGTTCATGTTAATTCTAAAAATTATGTGAAAACTCCCAAAAATTCAAAAATACCTTCCTTTACTTTGAGCAAAATGTTTAGATCAAAATACTAAAGTGGAATATCTCTAAATATTATGTTATAGGTAAATCTACTTATTTTCAACTTAGAAAAATCAAGATAAATTATTTACTCATTCAAAAATTACGAAAATTGAAAACTCATCTCTTTTTTAATTTTTAATAACACCATATTAAAGTTTCAAGCCATTTGGGGATAGTAAATTCACATTTTTCTCTTAAACATAGAAAGCACAAGGTCATTTGTGACGCCTCATCTCTGTACTCACACTAGCGAAGGACATTATGGGGTAATGCCATCGACTAGCATGAAGAATAAGGCTGTTGAGCAGTGACCATCCGTGTAATTGCTTTGTGCCAGTACCGATATGTCAGATAGTATGTCACACGTTCCATTTCAAGAGGAAATCCAACATATCAAATACAAACTCAAGCTACTACATAGTGGCTATGTGGTCTCCGAAAACAAATATAAAATAAACATAACATAAATCAGTTACAGATATTCATATCACAAAGGCGGAAACAGATACGAATATATCACATAAAAGTGTACGTCAAAGTTGTGGTCATAGAAGATCCACAACATCACAAAAGAACAGAGACAAGCGCAAGACAAAAGAATATGTATACATCAAGGAGTCTCTATCTCGAATGTATAATAACAAAAAACTACTAAATTAAGTATTTAGGTAGAGTTAGATGTTGGCCCCAGATAAGGAGTCAAGCAGTAGCACCTGTAACATCTTGGTTAGACCGAGTATTATTTAATAAGAAAATAATAAACGGATCAGTCTAGCTATAAATATCAGATAAAGTGAGATAGGATAAGAGATATAACAAAAATATACGATAACAATAATGCCATACGGTGACACGTATATATTTAATAACAACAAAATCGTACAATATCTCCAATGTTCTCAAAACACCGAAAAGAATGTCATATTCTTTAAATTATTCACTGAACCAAAAATATTGATAAAACATATCAATGCCAAACGTAAAAATTGGTGAAACACAAATTCTAGATATCATCAGCTAGAAATCCAGAAATTAAAAAGGGGAGAAGCCTATCAAAAAGGGGAGCATGAAAGCTCACCAACACATGTATCACAAAATGGGTCGCTATCCCATAAAAATGAGCTAGAGCTCCTCCAAACGAGCCGAAGCACCTCCAAACGAGCCGAAGCTCCTCCAAATAGGGTATAGTCCTCCAATGCGGACTATGAGCCGAAGCTCCATAAAATCGAGGTATAGTCCCCCACGTGGACAAAGAGAGATGAAGCTCAACATAATAGGGTACTGTCCTCCACGTGGACAAAGAGACATCGCACATCGCTAGTCTAAACAAGAAAACGATCATCATTGATCAATAAGAAGTGTGAATTACACTAAGCTAGTAAATAAACGAGTCTAGCTTCATGTCCCATAACCACTGGCTTAACTTAAATATTTACGAACAAATTGTAGATTTCCACTCGAAAATTGTCACAAGAATTTCAATCGAACAAGTCTAAGAATTAACCGATAAAGTGAACACAAGCATTTCATACCACTTGTTTTACTAAGTCGCTTAATTGGATTTCTCGGACGAATGAGGTAAAGATTTGTATATACTAATAGATTGGAAATAAGTTTTAAAAGCGAGTTTGATATTGAAAGTAAATGTTGAAATCGTTTTGATGAAAGAGTTTGAATATTTACTACTAGTATAAAAAAACCTTTATATTTTAAGGCGACAAACCATAGAAATGATTGTAGAAACAATCAATCACCAAAAATTCACATTCGAAGACATGAACCAAATCCATAGAAATCGATACCAAAACCGTCAAAATGGATTCCTAAAAATCCGAAAAATGAAATTATAAAAGTTAACAAAAGTGATAACAACTAATCGGATCCACAAAATCGATTTAAAATTGGAAATCCACACAAAAACAGCAAAATTTGCTGAGTTAAGCAGGTTCAGTCGATTGAACCAGGGTGGTCAGTCGACTGAACTATGCCTAGAATCTTTCAGTTTCCAGGTTCAGTCGACTGAACCGAGGTGGTAAGTCAACTGAATCTATGCCAGGAAACTTTCTATTTCCAGGTTCATTCGACCGACCATCCTGGTTCAGTCGACTGAACTGCAATTTGCAGTATTTTCAGCCTATAAAAATCATAAGGAGGGGATCGAATAAGCAACCGAGAGTAGGGATTTATGCCAAGTGACAACCCAGCCTTATAGGCTCTTCGATACACCCCTAAAACATGTCCAAACATCCCCAGTAGGATTTTCATAAAATTGGACAAAAAAAACCAAAAATTGGAAAATTCACCAAATCCATTCAAATCAAAAACAAATGAACATGAATAGATGTTAGGAATTCATACCTAACCACAAAGCAAGTTATAGACATAGATGTGAGTTAAAAAACTCACCTTTAATCCCAAAAACAATGAAGGAGAAGCTTTTAAAACAAGGCAAGATCAATTCTCTTCACTACACCTCAAAAATCTTCAATCTATTATCAAAGGTGATGTTTTTCCTAAGTTAGGTTATAGGAATTTCTGAAACTTGAAGAGGGATTGAGATGGTGAAGATGAAGAAAATGCTTACCTAAGCTTCTCTTTGATTTTGGACTTGAATTTGTGTTTCCTAATCAAAGCTAGGGTTTAGGAGTTTCTAATTTCCAATCTTTTCCCCCCTTTTTCTATTGAGCTTAAGAGTGTTAAGAAAATGGAAATGAAATGGATGAAGAGTAGAGGAGCTAGGGTTCACCAGTTGGGTTAGTGGGCTGAAACCCAAACCCAAAGCCCTAAGTGAAAATGTCAAAATTCTATTCAACTCTAAACATATCGATGTTTATATTCAAAAAGGTCGCAAATGCCATTTTTGACTCAATGGAAGGGGTCTCGAGTCTTAATTCAACTGTTTGCAAAAAGTGACATTTCGGACTTAAATCCGACTAATGATGCTATATTTAAATAAAATATGTAAATACATAATTGTAAAATAAGCGGGTTTTTACAGACTCCCCTCCTTAAAGAAATTACATCCTCGTAATTAGTAAGAAGAAAACAAAGAGTAACAACCATAAAAGCATACCAATCACAAAAGAAAATTTGAAGCTAGAAGGTCACCCTAAAGAGCACGAAAGAGTAAGTCCGGATATGTTTGCTCATAAGTCAATTTAGGCGAAACTTAAATTTCTTCAATAACACCAGGCTCAAGAACAGAATCGGAATCCCTAAGGTATTTCCGTAGTTGAGGGACAGGGAAAACGTTATGAGTAGCAGAAAATTGAGCCGGTGCAACGACGTAATTCAATAACGGTATACCCGAATAATTTGAAACAACGACTTAGTATAATAACAGTACGTACGATGTACCTGAAACTCAAATAAATTGGATTACGATATAGTACAATAATGGTACACCCGTTGAACCTGTTAAAAAGATCATTCCATTCGTACATCATCAAAGAAACAACTGCTTGTTGTTTACGACTAAGGGCATCCGCAACACGATCTTCCCTTCTGGGAGTATAAAGAATATCAAGATCATAAGATGAAAAGAACTCGAGCCAACGTTGTTGACATAAACTAAGTTCCTTTCAAGATAATAAATACTCCAAAGATTTATTAGTGCTGTAGAGAATAAATTTCTCTCCCAAAAAAATAATGATGCCCAATTCTAAAAGCGAAAACAATAGCCGTGTGATGACCCGGAATTTTTAAGCAATATCAATTTAATAATATGAATTAAAATTAAATTAATTTGATAATTTTGTTAATAAGATTTGAATTAATTTAAATATCCATTAAAATAAATATTTAATTGATAGATTTTATCTTTTTAAATCTAATAAATTGTTTTCTATTTATAATGTATATAGGATATGTATATATTATGAATAGGTCTTGTTTTAAATTTAATACATAAATAAATCCTGTTTTCTATAGAAATATATATCTTTAGTAAAAATTGGGAATTTTGATTTTATTTAAAAGTTAAACTTTTAAAAGGTTATTTAATAAATAAATATGGTTTTAAATTGATAAGATAAAAACTTAATTTGTTTAAATTAATTTATTTGATATTAAGTTTTTAAAAGTATATAATAAATAACTTTATGATTTTAAATGCATAAGGTGAATGTTGAAATGATTTAAAATATGTTTTAACTCAAGTTTAAATTTAAATAAAAATAACAATAAGGGTTACTTGGATATAATTGGGTAAAATAAATAAATTATTGATATAGAAACAATTTCTTTTATAAATTATTTATAGTTATCAAATGTTGTTATTTTTAAAAATATAATAATACATTGTTTTTAACAAATAGATTTTTAATAAAAATAATTGTTTTTCAAAAATTTAATTGTGTAATTATATATGTAAATATATCACTTAATTTCAAAATTTAATTTGAACTTGAATTCAAAGATTTGAAATCTTAAGTATAAATATTTTTAGTTTGTTTTGATTTTGAAATATTTGTATAAGCTTTATTTTATAAATAAAATTGGATTTATTCATTTTAAAATTATCTACATGTAAATAATTACATATTAACTAATTAATTAAACAAATATTTACAATTATCTTGTATTAACATCTAACTAAATACTAATTAACTTTTAATTATAAATACTAATTACTTTTATAAGACAAGTGTAACATCCTAAGGCCTTATATAACACATGTTAAATGATAAAATAAGGTTTATGACAAACGTTAAATTTAATACAAGTGTCATTTTTTTTTGTTTTTTATAAGCATTTCAGTTTTTATAAACAATTTCTCTTTCATTTTATTTCTTTCCAAATCTAAATGCTAAGAAGAACACACACATTTTCAAAAACTAAAATATGAAACACCTTCAACAAAACTCTGTAAATCATCTTCAAAATCCTACAAATCAGAAGCATGCATATCATTTTTCAAATTGAATCAAAGCATGCAAACAAGCCTGCATTTCCTTCTTTCAATAATCTGGGAAGCAAATTTGTAGCATTCAGGGAAAAACTATTTTTAACCTGCATGTTTTTCAAGTATAAAAGCATCTGCATTTCCTTCTCTCTAGAGGCAAGCATGAAAGTGTAATTTGGAAGCAACTACAAACAAGATTTATAGTTTACAAAATTAGATAAGCAAGCCACCCAGATTCATTAAGCAATTCAAGATTTGAAGCATAGGGAGTTCCCAGTTTTTAAAAGCACAAAGTTTTTCAAAATTCATGGCTCTGTCTTCTGATTTTATAAGGTGAGTAACATCCCTTTTATGAAATTTAAGTATTTTAAAATGTTGCATGTTGATTTCCATGATTAAGTGTGAATGATATATACTTATATCAGTTGTTTTTCTGTAAAAATGAATGGATAATTTGATCATGCTATGTTCTCTATATTTTATTCCCAGGTTCAAGAATCTGTTCAAACCCCATCATCACATAATATAATCTATGTTAGTGTTTAAGGTTAATACGAATGTGTTTGTTGAATCGAGAATTAAAGTTTAAAATTTGTTCTAGTTAAAAAAAAATTGAATTGTCTCTGAACTTAGGATAACTGTGCAAATTTGTATATAAGTGAAATACCAAACATGTTGATTCACTGTTTCAGGATTAAAATCAAAAACATTATTCAAAATTCTGATTTTTAAAACTAAATTCATAGTTTTTAAAATTTGATTTAACATGCAGTTCTATGTTGAACTAAAAAGGGGATTTTGGGTTGTTGGGTGATCTCGGCATTTTGAACTGTCGGTGTTCATCTGGTAGGTGGAGGAGTAGTCATTGATTCCGAGAAAAATGAGTGATGGTGATGCAAATCATCATGGAAGCAGTGGTGAGGGTTTTTTGTCTGTATCCCTAGTTTAAACTAGGTGATTTGTTTTGGTCGGTACAACCTATAGGTATGTTCGAGTTGAACGGGGATTTGGCAGAGGGAAGCTTGGTCGTGAGTGAAGGCATAGCCGGAGTGGTTGGATCTCTGGTGGTCGGAGCGCCATAGATGAAGCGATGACAGGTTTTGATGGGGTTTTGGGACTTTCTGTTTCAGGTTTAAGTTGTGAACTCGAATTTCGAATTCGAGTTGTATTTGAGCAGTGGATGATCGGAGTGGAATATGGAGATGGTCGTTAATGTGTGGAGTCCCTTGGAGGTGGTTGAAGTGGGTCGGAGGCACGGTGCACGTGCACCGTGCACTTTTGACATTATGGTGTTTACCTGGGTATAGTCAGTGGGGAAGCTCGAGAATAACTCGAGTAGGTGCTATGTTTTGCTCGAAGAGGCTGGCCTAATGACTCGAAGCAAAATAATTTTAGCTCGAGTAATTGTAGTTATTACAGTTTTTCCGTAAACAGTCTGAAGATTTTAAATTTAAATCAAATTTAAATGAATTTCAAGTTGTAACGATAAGATTTAAAACAAGTTTAAATCTAGTATGTATTATAGTTTCAAATGGTTTTGAAATCTTATAGGTTTTTAATTTTGAAAATGGTTTTTCAGTTTAAAAATAAAAAAGAAAAAGAAACCTGACAGTTCTGGAAATTAAAAATTTATTTTAATCTGAAACCTAATTTAAAAACAGCAGTTTGAATGTAAAGATTAAGTCCAGTTCTTTTCAAAGACTTTGGAATCTTCAGGTTTTAAAAAAAATGAATTTGGATTTTAAATAAAGAGTTTTAAAATCAAGGTTTAAATCAAAAGTTTAATTCAAGTTTAAATCAAATGATTTAAATAAAGAATGGGTTCAAGTATCTTGAATTTAAATCTGGATATTTAAAAATGTTTTAAAATTTTGAATGTTTTCAAACAAGTTTAAATTTAAATTGCTTGTTAGAGGTAAATTTGTTTTCAAACAAATATTTAAACTTAATTCCTTTTTGAATGAAGTCATTTATAAAAGGTTTATAAAAGGAAGTTAAAAGATTTGTTAACTTGAATTTGCAATTTAAATGGTAATGTACTTTAAACTTAATTTCGAATAAAATTAATTAATTAGTTAAAGGCTTATCTTATATAAGTTTTCAAATGTAAGTAATAAATGTTATTTACATTTATTTTAAAGGATTTTAAATGGAATTTAAATTTGGTTAGTGCTTAAATAAACATCATTTTGAATTTTAGATTCAAAATGGAATTTGAATTTGAATTTAAAAATGCAATGTTCTAAGTACACTTTAATATTAGTGAAATTGTTAATAAGGAGTGGATTATCTTAGAAATTATTAAGGTATTAAAATAATTAAATAAATAAGATAATTAAGGAATGACTTATTTATTTAATTTATAATTAATAATTTGGATTAATTTAAAATTAGAGATTAATTAAGAAGTTAATTAAGAAAAGTAATTGAAGAATGATAAATAGTTAATGAAGGTCATTAACTAAGGATTATTTAGTAATTAATTAATATGATTAATTTTTAATAATTAATTAAATTAATTAATTTAAAGATAATCAATTGTGAAAATTATTTTAAGATTAATTATTTGATGGAAGTAATTAAGAAATTAATTACTTAATGTAATTAATGGGGTTTATTGTGGATAGTTTAAATTAATTAAGTTTAATTAATCTTTAATCACTTTTTAGTTAGATGATAATTACTTAATGTAATTAATGGAATGTAATTACTCCGTGAAGTAATTAAAGATAATTACTGGTTGCAATTAGTGGAAAATGATGGAATTATAAAAGCATTTTGGATTAAATTACTTTGTATAAATTAATCAAGGGATTAATTAAGAAATTAATTAAGGAGTAATTAATTTGATAAGTAATTAAGGGTAGTTGATTACTGAATGTAATTAATCAAAGGTGATTAATGATTATGGATTAATTGAGGTTAATTACTGAATGAATTTAATTTAAATAAGATAAATAATTAAATATAATTAAGGATCATTAATTAATATAATTAATGATGTAATTAAGGCTGATTAATTAAGATTAATTAATCATTAATAAGTGATTAAGGGTAATTAATTAATGTAATTAATTAAGGTTTAATGTAATTAATTATACTTAATTAATTAATGAAGTAACTAAAGGTTAATTACTGTATTTGGTTTAGAGTAAATAATGTTATGAAATTAATTAAAGTATAATTAATCAGGGGTGATTAATTAAGATGATAAATTAGAGATAATTAATTAATTTGTAATTAATTAATGGTGACGTAAGCAAGATTTATATTGATGTAAGTAATTAATTTAATTCATTTTAAATTAATTAGAGATGATGTAATTGATTTAATTTATTTTAAGTTAATTATAGATGGTATGATTATAGATCACTGCTTATAGATGGATGATATTGGTTGCCTTGAATGGTTTGGAATCTCAACTATGAGATTAGTAATGTTGAGTGATATGGGTGCATTGGTTGCATTGTGATGATGATATGGATTATCTTTTGATAATGATAATATGGATTATCTGTGGTGATGATTATCTATTATGATCTGTGAATTATCTATCTGTGTGTATATAGTAATGTAATTGAATTGTTTTAAACTCTAAAACAACTTGGACCTAAAAGACATGCTTTGGATTTCGATGAGACCAGGATCGGGTTTCCATATTTGTATATCCGAAAACCACATCGATCCAAATTAACGTTAGGTCGTGAATCTTATGTGAAGAGTGAAGACTCGAGGTGTAAGGACTATTTGTCAGTATAACTCTGGGGTGATTCTGTGATGAGTTTGACGGAAATAGTACTTACAGGCTCGAGATGGAGATTTAGAGTGCAAGGGTTATCGTCGTTAACTCTGAGGGTGATTCCAAAACGAGTGTAACGAGATAATGCGTTCGGTTTCGTTCGAACCCGGAACGAACTTGTATGGAGTGAATGCTTCCAGAACATCGTCAGGTGGACGATGAGCATTCTAAGTGATGTGTTCACTAAAGGTCAACGTAGCCTCAAGCCTCATCACCCGGCAATCGCTAAAACAGGGGAGGTGCAGCAAGGCTAAGTGGGTCATGCCCAAGTAGGATGAGATTTTCCCCTGTCTAGAGGTCCCTTTTTATTTCGGCTTAGTGGGCGGTTGGAATTGCACACCAACTGCGGGGTTGTCTTGTTCGGAACTGTTCAGTAAGGAATGGTTCCGGCCTTGTGCTGCAGGAGAGCGGGCGTACTCCTCGGTACGGTGATCTAGGCCACGTACTGTGACGGGCGGTACCCCAGTAGCCCTGCCATTGTATGGAATCCAAAAATGCAATAAGTGCCAACGGTTTTGATTGTATTACCCACTTTTGTGGCTAGTGGCTGGAATTTAATAAATGTAACAATTTCGGCTATTTCTTATTTACTTGAAAACCCTAGACCTATTATAATATCACTGGATTTCCTATCAAATGTTTTGGTTAGCGTAAGCTAAAAACTTTTCCATGTTTATGCGTAGGAAGTCTTACGTGATATCTTTCTTTTCAAAAGGTTTTTCAAAATTAAGCGACTTTAACCTATTACTCACACCAGACTCATGTCTGACCCGGAGTTTATCGTCTGTTTTTTTAAACTCTTGGGTACTCAAATTTTTACAAGTAGCCAAGGGATTCAGGTTGGCTTTGACGAATATTGGAGGAGCAATGGAGCAGGAGGTTTCTGCATTTTTTCCGCTGTGTTTGGTATCTCTGTGTTGTCTCTGAATTGTGTTGAGTTGTAATAACTAGACAGGCGGTTATAACTGTCTAGTATGTAATGTGTATCTGTGTAACTATGATAATTGTTGTATACTATGTAATATTTTATGTTATTAATATAATTTATTCGTTCCGCTGTTTAGATTCTGACGTGTTGTTTCTTCTTTCTTCTCTTCTTTCTCTTTTCTATCTCTTTCTTTCTTATTAATGATGCGTCATTCTGTGGAGACGGATGGCGGGTCGTTATTAGCCACGAGCATTAGATCATGAATGATATATCTAGTCTCGATAGGCTTTTAATTGTATAGAAGCAAAAGCGATAGAACGTTCCCTTTTGCAAGGGAACTACACCCAAACCAATACGAGTAGCATCGGCATAAACAATAAAGTCTTGGTTCCCTGTAGGGATCACAAGAATAGGAGTATCGAAAACGAGTTCTTTCAATTGGTCCTCTTTCCTGAAAAGCTTAGACGTTTAAAATTCATAATTATCTTTATGTAATCTTCTTTTTAGAAAAATTTACAATTTACTATGTCTGACTGTCTCATCATAGCGTTTAGGATATTCCTATCAATAATGTTGATCAAGCGCATCGACCAGAATTCTTAAAGCACTCAATGGGAAATACAAACTAATTCATCTTCTATATGATAAAAATATCTCCTAAAAACTTTACGAAAATTCTTTGCTCGTTTTAAGAACAAAATCCTTTTATACTTATAAATATCTTATGAAAAAGATTTGCAAATTTTAAATTGCTATTTTCATCCATAATTAATGAATACCAGGATGGTCTTATCGAAATATTTGCAAAACACTCGATTCATAAGATGGATGAAATAACCTGGATAACTCGAATGACATTACAAGTCACTCATAAGAATCATAACGAGTGCGGAATGTGGTAAGTGGAACGCTATCCTCCGCAACTCGTAGCTGACGAAAATCGATGGCAAGGTCGAACTAAAAAGATCTTAGCACCACACAAAAGATTGCTTAGGTGATAATCCTAAGACAAGCTAAAAGATACTGGGAAATTCTCAAACTACTTGAATGAGGGGAATAACATCTTCCTCAACAAGTGGGTCTAGAGAATAAAATGATGCCATTAAATTGGAATCGAAATCATTAAAAAAAAGTAGAAATCTGCTTAATAGATTGAGAATGTCGAAGATGGACAGTCCACTCGAGACATAAGATATGGCTTCATAATGATTGAGCCAATCCTTTCACAATGATCAATTTCGAAACCTAAATAGCACATAACATGCATATCGAAAGCATAATAACATAAAATAATCTCGACATTTTTACAAAGTAAACTGAGCATTGCGGATCCACCAACCGGATTAACGAATCTCAGTGAAGTCATCAATCAAAAAATATTTAAAGAAAAAGAATCAACAAGTTCTTTTGATATGAAAGAGTGAGATGCACCCGTATCAAAAAGAACTCGAATAGGAAGATCCAGAAACAAAACAAAGTCATCAAGGATTGAATGAGAAATATCTTGACCAAAAGAAGGGTTACGAGGGGCTTGCACAATCTTCAGCTTTTCCTTTCTCTTGCATGGAAGTATGGGACATGTAGATAAGTGATGACCCAAACTTTTGCAATAGCGGCAATAAAGGGGTTTCGGACACTTAATTACATAATGGTCCTTAGAACCACAATTGTAGCATTGTCCATGATTAGGGGTTAGATTCTTTGCTACTGAAGTTGCCTGTCTCCCTTTCTTGTTGGGATAAGGGCTTTTGAACTTAGTATGCATCTTTTTGTTGTTATTGAGGCTCTTTTTGGAACCTCCAACATCACCATCACTTCCCATTTTGAACTCATCAAGTCGAAGAGTGACATCTACAAGCTGATCGAAAGGAACTTCTAGTTTCAGAGGTAAAACCTTTGTGGGGTTCTTACTCAAAGCACAGATAAACCTTTGATTCTTTACAATATCCAAAAGTTGTTGGGTAGACATGAATATGCCATCCAGAGAAGGACTACTAGATTGACCAACGCTAGGACTGCTAAATCTAACCATATCTTCTTCTCAAAGAAAGAAAGAAAGAAGAGGAAAAATGTTATTCTCGAAATGAATATCAAACAATCATGAATGATAAAACAAGCCATCATAAAAGAAAATAGGATTAAACGGGCCCTAAGATTCGGATAAATCCTAAGGCAAGATTCCAAAGAAGGACTTAGGACAATGATCCTTGCTAGATTATTCTACGTTGTTCCAAAGTTTCGCTCTGATACCATGCTGTGACACCCTACCTCTATACTCACACTAGCCAAGGACACTATGGGGTAATTCCATCGACTTGCACGAAGAATAAGGCTGTTGAGGAGCGACCATCCATGTAATTTCTTTGTGCGAGTACCGATATGTCAGATAGTATGTCACGTGTTTCATTTCAAGAGGAAATTCGACATATCAAATACAAACTCAAAGCTACTACACAGTGGCTATGTGGTCTTCGAAAAAAAATATAAAATAAACATAACATAAATCAGTCACAGATATTCATAGCACAAAAGTGGAAACAGATATGAATATATCACATAAAAGTGTACGTCAAAGTTGTGGTTATACAAGATCCACAACATCGCAAAAGAATAGATATAAGTGGTAGACAAAAGAATATGTATACATCAAGGAGTCTCTATCTCGAATGTATAATAACAAAAAAACTACTAAACTAAGTAGTTAAACAAAAGTTAGATGATGGTCCCAGATAAGGAGTCAAGCAAAGCACGTGTAACATCTCGGTCTGACCCGAGTATTATTTGATAAGAAAATAATAAAAAGACCAGTCAAGCTATAAATATCAGATAAAGTGAGATAGGATAAGAGATATAACAAAAATATATGATAACAATAATGCCATACTGTGACAAGTATACATATAATAACAACAAAGTCATACAATATCTCCAATATTCTCAAAACACCGAAAAGAATGTCATATTCTTTAAATTATTCACCAAACCAAAAATATTGATAAAACTTATCAATGCCAAATGCAAAAATTGGTGAAATGCAAATTCTAGAAATCATCAATTAGAAATCTAGAAATCAAAAAGGGGAGAAGCCTATAAAAAAGGGAGCATTAAAGCTCACCAACACATTATCACAAAATGGGTCGCTATCCCATAAAAACGAGCCGGAGCTCCTCCAAACGAGCCGAAGCTCCTACAAACAAGCCGAAGCTCCTCCAAACGAGCCGAAGCGCCTCCAAACAGGGCATAGTTTCCCATTGCGAAAAATGATCCGAAGCTCCTCTAAACGAGCCGAAGCTCCTCTAAACAAGCCAAAGCTCCATAAAATCGAGGTATAGTCCCCCACGTGGACAAAGAGAGACGAAGCTCAACATAATGGGGTACTGTGACAACCCTGTATTTTGTAATTATTTTAATTGAATTTTGATTTTACTTTATTTTATTTATTTAATTTAGATAATTTTGTGATTTCAAATATAAACTTTGATTTCGATGTGAATTAGAATTCCAAACATGATTAAATAGAATATTTTACAAAAAAAGTGTATTTTGGTCAATATAGTCAACTTTGACTTTTAAATTTAAAATTTAAAAGTTTGAAAATTTGAATTTTATATTTTATTATGAAAGTAAATAAAATTTTAATAACACTGCTTTTCGTTTCGTTGAAATCTGATTTATAATGTGAAAGTTATGCCTTTTAACTATTGTGTGAAATTTGCTATATTTAACAAAATTGTTTATTTTCAATTATATAAATAATATTTTATTTGGTCATGTAATGTTCTAATTTATGTTTATATGGGTAAATAACATGTACTGTATATATTTTGGTTTTAAAACATTTTTAAAAGTGTAATTGACATTTTCCAAGGTCAGTTGTATTTTTTTTTTACACTTTCTAATTTCCATCTTCAAATAATTTAAGAAATTCTTTATTTATTTTTCTATTTTCTATTTTCTTAAGATATTATTTTATTCTCATTCCCACTTTATTTTTTCCTCATTTATTTTAATTATTTGATTTTTTATTTTTTTTAAAGTGAAATAGAAATTCTCTAAGGCTAAGTGGTATTTTATTTGTAATTTTCATGTCCTGTTTCCATTTTTTAAGAAATTCCTTCAATGATTTTTCTATTTCCTCTAAATTTAATTATTTATTTCACTTTGAATATGTTTAAAAAAAATATTTTATTTCAAAATTTTTCTTTAGAATATTTTAAAACGAAGTAGATATTTTTCCAAAGACAATGATGATTCAATTGCAATTTTTGAACCCTATTTTGAATTTTAAGCAATTTCTTTAATTCTTTTTCCATTTTATTTAAAAAAAAAAATTATTTTTATTTTATATTACTTTGTTTCGGTTTTAAAGTCAAATTGATGATTTTATTTTGTTTTAATTGAATTAAGAAAAAGGAATTTTGAAAGGTTTAAAGTGCTTTTAGAAACTTAAGTCTTTTCGTTTCCAAAACTCTTCATTTTCCCACAACCCCTCAATTACTCTTTTGGCCGTCTAAATTTTTATTTGGCCGTGTATTTCCAGTCTTCATTCATGAAAAAAATTTCCACTTCTCATTCATTCACGGCCAGGAGAAAAAAAAATGGTAATGGCTATCTTCTTTTTCTTCGTTTTCTTCTCATTTTTCATGGTTTTTTCCTTGTTTTCTTGGACTTTTTGCTCGGCCCGCTCTCCATTGTCACGGCCACCATCACCTACAGCTCCTCCTTGTCACCATCACCACCTACTCCTGTAGCCTTGACCATATCTGAGACCCCCATTATGTTAAAATCCATAAAAATCCAACCTAATGCCTCAAAACATGCTAGTTTGAGCCTTGTTGCTTCACCACTTCATTTTTCACCACCACCATCGGCCGCCACCACCATCACTATCCCGACCCTTACTCACCACTCCAGCCCCTGACCAGACCTATACTACACTGGCCAAGCCAAACATCCCATGGCCGAGCCCCTTTGTTCAACCAAAACCAAACTATTTGCCTAAACACTCTTCACATTCTCACCTTGTAACTCCTCCATGCTTTATGCCTTGTGGCCGTGCACTATAGAACCCAAACCCGAGCCAAACCTTGTCCAAACCAGAGCGTAATACATCCCTAGGCCGTGCAAAATAATATAGAAAGCAAGGCAAAAAGTATTGCATTCAAATTGTTTTTCATTTCAAAGTTATTTCAATTTAATGTTGTATTCAATTATAACTTTATTTTGGTTTTATTTTATGGGTTGTATACAAGATCAATAAGCTTGACTCTCATCCACTTGAATCTATTGTTATGTAATCGTGCCTTTGGGAATCTGTTTGTGTCATTTGATTCGCTACCTCTAGCAAAAGAGGTGAGTAGATCTCACACGACATTTTATACTTATGCAATTGTGAAGCGACAACAACTGAATGTGTAGAATTATATATGATGTTATAACTGCCTGTGATTATTTATATATGATGTTAAACCTATGAATTTACATGTCATCTCATATGTTACTATTATATGTTGTTAACTGTACATTTATATCTGTTTATCACACTGCAAGTTCCATGTAGATTATGTTCACTATGGGTTGAAATAATACATACCCGAACGGGCTTTAGAATAGGGAAAAATCATTATGGGTTGAAATGATAGACCTGAACGATTTTTATTTATTTATGTTAACTTGGAATTGCGGGTTTGAAATGATAGAACTTGGATTTTCTTTGTAAACTGCAGATTGAAATGATATATATCCATATCACTTGACTTAGGTTAAAAAACTATATACAGGCCCGTGGGTATTTTATAAAGTATTTCAAATATTTTTAAGTATTCTTAAAAGAGTAAATTTATGAAAATTTGATTAAATTTGGATTTTTAATGTTTAAATAAGAAATTTTGATTTTTTCTATAAGTTAAAATTGTTGAGTAACTAAATGATTAAATTGAAAATTTGAAATATAACTTAAATCTAGAAATTTGGACTTTGGCTATTAAAATGACATTTAAGTTGTATAAATAAATTTTTAAGTGGTTTAAAATGTAAATTTATGATAATTTGATTTAAATAGATTTTAAAATGTTTTAAATAAAGGATTTATGATTTTTTTCTATAATTGGAAATGTTAAATAAATATATGGTTAAATTGAATTTTGGAAATATAACTTAAGTTTGGAAATTTGGAAAATTTTGGTTTTAAAATGGTATTTAAGTTATATAGATAATATGGAAATTTAATTTAATTTGGAAAATGATAAATAAGATAATTTGATTTAAATTTTAATTTAAGTGATTTATTAAAGTATTATTGAATTTTCTATAAATTTAAACGGTTAAATAAATGAATGCTCAAATGTGTAATTTTAAAATACAACTTGACTTGGAAATGTGAAATTTGGTTTAATTAAAGATTTTAGTTAAATGAAATCAATTGGAAATTTAGTTTGATTTGTGAAATTGGAAATTTAAAAACGTAAGTGTTAATAAATTGCATATGTGAAGGAAAGGAAATTATACACTTGAATTCGTTAAGTAAATTTATTGAAAAATTTGATTTATTTATAAGAAATTTATTTTATAAAAATCATATGTTAAAGGTATATTAATAAATATTTTTGAATCTTAAAATATGATTTTTATAACGTTTAAAGGGTTTAAATTGAAGTTTATTATTTGCTGAAAATATACTAAAATTTGGAAAATACTTTTAATAGCATTCATAAATGCTATGGTTTCAGTAAATGAACTAAAAACCTAATAAAAAGGCTATTACAGGAGTTCTGAAATGCTGTAGTTGCTGAAGTTAACTAAAAGGCTAAAAACTTAATAAAGGCGTATTACAGCAGTTCTGTAAATGCTGTAGTGGTTCTGCTGTCTTTGCTGAAATTAAAAAAAACCTTTAATTTGAAACCTGAGCTATTACAGCATTTCTGGAAATGCTGTCTTTGCTGTTTTAAACTAAAAATTCAACTAAAATGAGGTTTAACATCGGTTTTTAAATGCTGTCTTTACTGAATTAAAATGTATTCAAGTATAACTTATAACATCCTTTTCTAAATGTTGCGTAAGCCTGAAATTTTCAATGTTTATGGTTTTTAACTAAGTAAATGAGCTCAGAGTGGTTTGAAACTTTGGGAATTGAATACTTAATTTGAAAGTTTAATAACTCTACTTTTAAATGGTTTAAATGAATTAATTTGGTGGAATATAAATCATTTGAAAAGGTGATTTGAACGGATAATAAATGAATGTCATCTTGAATTTAGAAGGTATTTAAAGTTGAATATTTGGATTTGAACATATATAACGATTTGAAAATGAAGTTCGAAAAGATATGATATTTTGATATTAAAATGATTTGGAAATGAAGTTTTGAAAGGATATGATATTTTAACGTATTAAAATGATTTGAAAGGAAGTTTTAAAAGGATATGATAATTTAATATATTGAAATGGTTATAAATGGCTTGATATTTATTTTGATAAATATTTGAATTTGAAAGACATGGCATGTTGATATATTGAAATGGTTGGAAATGATTTAATCTTTATTTTGATAAAGATTTGGATTGAAATGATATTTTATTTTGAAGTATAAAATATTATTTTTAAGTTATAACCACAGGTTACAATAACGATTGGTGGGCAAAGAGACCAGGATTGGATATGGGCATACTCTCTATCGATACCGAAAACCAATTTGACAACCGTGTACGCGGTGGAGATTCCAGAATGAAGTAGGATGGTGGTGACGTTCTTGAGGTATGTTACATGGACCCAGCTCCCGTGAATTGGCATAAGATGGCTAAAACAGGAGCGATCTCGGGCCAAAAGGGGTAGCTCCTCTGGTCGGACACATTTCTTCGATACCATTCTATTGCTTTTGTGATTGTTTGTGCGTCCCTCCGATTTTGGGAATATGTTCTGAGGTGGGCGTTTGTGGCTGCTGCGTTACCACCAACCCGTATGCGTAATTGGTATATCTACCCTTTAATTGCCTTGTGTGCCGTGTCACCTACCCTATCGAGTCTTTACCACGAGTTTGGTTTTCTCCCGTAGCCCATGCGTATCTTCTCGTAGTCTCCCGATCAGGTGATATGCAGATATTGGATGGACCACTGGGACTATTACGTGTTAAGGTGGAAAATGTAAAGCCTTAATGCTATTTAAAAGTAAGTTTATTTTACTATTAGACATTATTATAATCGCGCAATATTACTACATAGTAAATAGTTTGATGGATCCTTAGAGGATGGGCGGTCCCAAGTATCCTTTATGTTACTTGTACATTTACTACAGTTCACTTGAGTTGGTTTACATTGTATAAGTATGTATGTCCTGACTAGAGTGTTCGTATTTTTTATTTACGCTCGGGTCAGCCTGATTATTCATAGATTGGGATTCCACTTTTGTGGAGATTTGGAATCGTTGAAGATTATCTGCTTGTCTAGTTTTATCTATTTCACTTCAAGTTATCTTGTTGATCCCAGTACTGTATTCATTTTGTACTTGGTTATCATCTTGAGACTTCTCTTGTACTTTATTTCTTCTGTTGTATCTTATGTAACTCTGATATATTTATATTGTAGCTTCATGAACTACTATTTCTTTTACTTCCGCTGCATTATTATTACTCCGTGTCCGTGATCTGTGATTTTTATTCACTGTATGTTCTGAGATTTGCCAAATTTTATTTACAACGCGGTATTTTGAGCAATTGAAGCCCGACATGTGCAGATGCGAATGAGTGAAAATACTGGGTTGTTATATTTGGTATCAGAGCTTTGGCTTTGAGGCAAAACATAGAATATAATGTAAGTTATTTACAGAATCACTTTCGTTCGAGTTTGAATCTTTCCTCTTTGATTCGAATTTCCTTTGAATTTCAGAACGTTCCCTACAGTTCCAAAATCCATTCGTGTCCCTCGCTATTCATCTTCTTTTGATTCTGGAGTATCCCATAACTCCTCTTCGAATGATCTTTTTAGTTAGTTGGCGGTCTCGCCAATTTCAAATTGAATTGTAAAGGGGGAAAACTCTTTTACAATTAGCATTGATTCACCAGGGATTTATATCTATCTTTGGTTTAGATGCTAATATTTTTTGTTATTCCAAACTCTATCTCTTGAGATCGAATGTAGACTTACCCTAGAAAAATCCACATTGATCTTATTCTTTAAGTCACGGTTGATCTGGTTAAGGTTGCCTGCGATTTACTTAAGCTTACCCATCTCCCTACTCTATTATTTAATCATCTTGTCTTTTGTTTCCAATCTATTCTTCCAAACATTTTGAATTGTACTTGTAAATCTATATTTTGTTTTATATATTATGTTGTTTGAGTTGTTGATGTTGATTAGGGTTTCCTATCGATTCGTCAGATCAACGCTATCGATAGGATTTCTAAAACACTTTGACAGAACAAACTGGTACAATATTATTTTAAATTTGGTCAATGAAATAAATTTTCATATATAAGTAAATTTATTGAAGATAATAAACCAATTTAAATTGATTATTTGAAATGATAATACTTGGTTTATCATTTACTGTTCTATTAATGAATTTATAAATAGTTGTTTATAAATTGATTTGGGAACTGAATGAATTTAAAACAAGAAATTTGAGAATTCAATTTCCGATGGTTTCAAACCTTGTTTTTAAGTTTTAAAGTATATTAATTAAAGCATTTTCGAATAAGAATATGTTTCCAAAGAATTTTAAAGTTTAAAAATCAATACTCTTCTCTTTGACACTGGAAAATAATTTCGGTGATGACTGCAGCATCATCGACATTCATTTTCGAGTTTCGAGGTGAAGAGACCGCTCTGTAGTCTTGCTACATCTTTATTTTGGGAAATCAAATTGATTTTAATTTCTAAAATACGACTTGATTTATAATATATATAGATATATGGTATAAATTTGATTTGATAAATTATATACATTCATCTATTTATCTCTAAATGGTTTGAAGAAATCGAAAATTTAATTCTAAAGAATAATTTCAATTATAAAAAGAAAACCAAAATTTTGGATGACTATTCAAGCATGAAATGATTTAATTGGAAAGTTTTATTTGTGTAATACAACTGCATTCAAATATAACTTACCTTAATTTCAGAAGTTAACAATGTAGTTGGATAATATACAATATAAAAAGATTTATAAATAAAATTTGAGTGGTTATAATAAATGTTATACACTTAAATTTTAGTTATAAAACGAGTAACAGATGTAAATATAATAAAGGGTAATTGAATATCTTACAATAAAATAATGTTAAAAGAACGAAGAATAAAATAAAGCAGTTATAATAAGTGTAATATATTTAACATAAGTGATTAATATATTGAGAGGAATAAATTTAATTTTTATTAGGAATAAAGAAGAATTAAATTTATTAAGTACATTATGAGTATAATAAATGACTATTTTTCAAACCCATGGTTTTAAAATTGTTAATTTAAGATGATTGGATAATAAGATAATGAAATTTGAGATAGTTAAGATTTATTTAACTTGTGTAAAAATTTATTTTCTATTTAAGTTGAAATTTCCATGGTTTTAAATTTATTTCCTTATTTTGTTTTTCAAACTATCTTTTGGTTGTCCTTATTATCCTTATCTTACTACAGACTGGTATAGACATCTTTTTATAATCTTTTTGTTTAGAAATCTTTCTATAATTTTTGATAATCTTTAGTACTCATTTTGAATCCACCTTTTTTGTGCTTATGTTCTTGATTCTGGAGGATCTTGGAAAGATCATCTCCACCTTGTTAAACTTACCTATAACAACAGTTATCAGGTATAATCTCAATCTTCTTGTCACCTTCTGTGCTTTTCCGTACCTCATTCCTTTTCGGCGACGAAAAGTTTTGAGTGGGGGAGAGTGTAACAACCCTTTATTTTGTAATTATTTTAATTTAATTTTGATTTTACTTTATTTAATTTAGATAATTTTTTTATTTCAAATATAAACTTTGAATTTGATGTGAATTAGAATTCCAAACATGATTAAATAGAATATTTTACGAAAAGTGTATTTTAGTCAATATAGTCAACTTTAACTTTTAAATTTCAAATTTGAAAGTTTGAAAATTTGAATTTTATCTTTTATTATGAAAGTAAATAAAATTTTAGGAACGTTGCTTTTCGTTTCGTTGAAATCTGATTTATAATGTGAAAGTTATGCCATTTTAACTATTGTGTGAAATTCGCTGTATTTAACAAAATTGTTTATTTTAAATTATATAAATAATATTTTATTTGGTCATGTGATGTTCTAATTTATGTTTATATGAGTAAATAACATGTATTGTATATATTTTGGTTTTAAAACATTTTTAAAAGTGTAATTGACATTTTCCAGGGTCAGTTGTATTTTTTTTACAATTTCTAATTTCCAGTTTCAATTAATTTAAGAAATTATTTATTTATTTTTATATTTTCTTAAGATCTTATTTTATTCTCATTCCCACTTTATTTTGTTCCTCATTTACTTTAATTATTTGACTTTTTATTTGTTTTAAAGTGAAATAGAAATTCACTAAGGCTAAGTGATATTTTATTTGTAATTTTCATGTCCTGTTTCTAATTTTCAAATAATTTCTTTAATTATTTTTCTATTTCCTCTAAATTTAGTTATTTATTTCACTTTGAGTATGTTTAGAAAAAAATATTATATTTCAAAATTTTGCTTTAGAATATTTTAAAATGAAGTAGATATTTTTCCAAAGCCAATGATGATTCAATTGTAATTTTTGAACCCAAGCAATTTTTTTAATTCTTTTTTTCATTTTCTTTAAAATTTATTATTTATTTTTATTTTACATTAATTTGTTTCGGTTTTTAAAGTGAAATTACTGATTTTATTTTGTTTTAATTGAATTAAGAAAAAGGAAAGTTGAAAGGTTTACAGTGTTTTTAGAAACTTAAGTCTTTTCGTTTCCAGAACTCTTCATTTCCCCACAACCCCTCAATTACTCTTTTGGCCATGTAATTTTTTTTAGCCATGTAATTCCAGTCTTCATTCACCAAAAAATTTCCACTTCTCATTCATTGATGGCTAGGAGAAAAAAATTGGTAATGGCTATCTTCTTTTTCTTCTCATTTTTCATGGTTTTTGCCTTGTTTTCTGGGACTTTTTGCTCGGCCTCCTCTCTATTGTCACGGCCACCATCTCCTAAAGATCCTCCTTGTCACCATCACACCTACTCCTTCCGCCTTGACCATGGCTGAGACCCCCATGATGTTAAAATCCACAAAAATCCAACCTAATGCCTTAAAACATGCTAGTTTGAGCCTTGTTGCTTCACCACTTCATTTTTCAACACCACCACCACCTTAGGCCGCCATCACCATCACTGTCCAGACTCACCACCCCAACTCCTAACCTGACCCACACTCCACTGGCTGAGCCAAACATCCCATGGACGAGCCCCTTTGTTCAACCCAAACCAAACTATTTGCCTAAAAACTCTTCACATTCTCACTTTGTAACTCCTCCATGCTTTACGCCTTGTGGCCGTGCACTATGGAACCCAAACCCGAGCCAAACCTTGTCCAAACCAAAGCCTAATACATCCCTAGTTTGTGCAAAATAATCTAGAAAGCAAGGCAAAAAGTGTTGCATTCAAATTGTTTTTCATTTCAAAGTTATTTAAATTTAATGTTGTATTGAATTATAACTTTATTTTGGTTTTGTTCATGGGTTGTGTACAAGATCAACAAGCTTGACTCTCATCCACTTGAATCTATTGTTGTGTCATCGTGCCTTTGGGAATTCGTTTGTGTCATTTTATTGGCTATGTCCAGCACAAAGTGGTGAGTAAATCTCACACGACATTTTATACTTACGCAATTGTGAAGAGACAACAGCTGAATGTGTAGAATTATATATGATGTTATAACTGCCTGTGATTATTTATATATGATGTTAAACCTATTCATTTACATGCCATCTCATATGTTACTGTTATATGTTGTTAACTGTTCATTTATATCTGTTTATTACACTGCAAGTTCCCTGTAGATTAGGTTCAATATGGGTTGAAATGATACATACCCGAACGGACTTTAGATTAGGAAAAATCGTTATGGGCTGAAATGGTAGGCCTGAACGATTTTTATTTATTTATTTTAACTTGGGATTGTGGGTTTGGAAAGATAGAACCCAATTTTCTTTGCAAACTGCGGATTGAAATGATATATATCTGTATCACTTGACCTAGGTTAGAAAATTATATACAGGCCTGTGGGTATTTTATAAAGCATTTCGAATATTTTAAGTATTCTTAAAAGTGTAAATTTATGAAAATTTGATTTAAATTGGATTTTGAATGTTTAATTATGAAATTTTGATTTTTTTATAAGTTAAAAATGTTGAATAATTAAATGATTCAATTGAATTTTCGAAATATAATTTAAATCTGGAAATTTGGACTTTGTCTTTTAAAATGACATTTAAGTTATATAAATAAAATTTTAAGTGGTTTAAAATGTAAATTTATGATAATTTGATTTAAATAGATTTTAAAGTGCTTTAAATAAAGGATTTATGATTTTTTTCTATAAGTGGAAATGTTAAATAAATAAATGGTTAAATTGAATTATGGAAATATAACTTAAGGTTGGAAATTTGGAAAATTTTTGTTTTAAAATGGTATTTAAGTTATATACATAATATGGAAATTTAATTTAATTTGGGAAATGGTAAATATCATAATTTGATTTGAATTTGAATTTAAGCGATTTATTAAAGTATTATTGATTTTTCTATAAATTTAAATGGTTAAATAAACGAATGCTTAAATGTGTAATTTTAAAATACAACTTGACTCGGAAATGTGAAATTTGGTTTAATTAAAGGTATTAGTTAAATGAAATCAATTGAAAATTTAGTTTAATTTATGAAAATGGGAATTTAAAAATATAAGTGTTAATAAATTGCATATGTGAAGTGAAGGAAATTATACACTTGAATTCGTTAATTAAATTTATTGAAAATTTTGATTTATTTATAAGAAATTTATTTTATAAAAATCATATGTTCAAGGTATGTTAATAAATATTTTTGAATGTTAAAATATGATTTTTATAATGTTTAAAGGGTTTAAATTGAAGTTTATTATTTGCTGGAATACACTAAAATCTGGAAAATACTTTTAATAGCATTCACAAATGCTATGGTTTCTGTAAATGAACTCAAAACCTAATAAAAAGGCTATTACAGGATTTCTGAAATACTGTAGTTGCTGAAGTAAACTAAAAGGCTAAAAACTTAATAAAGGCCTATTACAGTAGTTCTGTAAATGCTGTAGTGGTTCTGCTGTCTTTGCTAAAATTAATAAAAGCCTTTAATTTGAAACCTGAGCTATTACAGCATTTCTGGAAATGCTGTCTTTGCTGTTTTAAACTAAAAATTCAACTAAAATGAGATTTAACATCGGTTTTAAATGCCGTCTTTGCTGAATTAAAATGTTTTCAAGTATAACTCATAACATCTTTGTCTAAATGCTGCGTAAGGCTGAAATTTAAATGTTTATGGTTTTTAACTAAGTAAATGAGCTCGGAATGGTTTGAAACTTTAGGAATTGAATACTTAATTTGAAAGTACAATAAATCCACTTTTAAATGGTTTAAATGAGTTAATTAGATGGAATATAAATCATTTTAAAAGGTGATTTGAAAGGATAATAAATGAATGTTATTTTGAATTGTTAAGGTATTCAAAGTTGAATATTTGGATTTGAACTTATATAATGATTTGAAAATGAAGTTCTGAAAGATATGACATTTTGATATTAAAATGATTTAGAAATGAAGTTTTGAAAGGATATGATATTTTAATGTATTAAAATGATTTGAAAGGAAGTTTTGAAAGGATATGATAATTTAACATATTTAAATGGTTAAAAATGGCTTGGTATTTATTTTGATAAATATTTGAATTTGAAAGATACGGTATGTTGATATATTGAAATGGTTTGGAAATGATTTAATATTTATTTTGATAAAGATTGGGATTGAAATGATATTTTATTTTGAAGTATAAAATATTATTTACTAAGTTATAACCACGAGTTATAATAACGATTGGTTGGCAAAGAGACCGGGATCGGTTATGGGCATACTCTCTGTCGATACCAAAAACCACTTTGACAACCGTGTACGCGGTGGAGATTCCAGAATGAAGTAGGATGGTTGCGACGTTCTTGTGGTATGTTACGTGGACCCAACTCTCGTGAGTTGGCATAAGATGGCTAAAACAGGAGCGATCTCGGGCCAAATGGGGTAGCTCCTCTGGTCGGACACATTTCTTCGATACCATTCTATTGCTTTTGTGATTGTTTGGGCGCCCCTCCGATTTTGGGAATGTTTTTCGAGGTGGGCGTATGTGGCTGAAGTGTTACCACTAGGCCGTGTGCGCAATTGGTATATCTGCCCTGGCATTGCCTTGTGTGCCGTGTCACCTACCCTATCGAGCCTTTATACGAGTTTGTTTTTCTCCCGTAGCCTATGCATATCTTCTCGTAGTCTCTCGGTCAGGAGATATGCAGATATTGGATGGACTACTGGGACTATTACGTGTTAAGGTGGAAAATGTAAAGCCTTAATGCTATTTAAAAGTAAGTTTATTTCACTATTAGACATTATTATAATAGCGCAATATTACTACATAGTAAATAGTTTGACGGATCTTTAGAGGATGGGTGGTCCCAAGCATCCTTTATGTTATTTGTACATCTACTACAGTTCACTTGAGTTGGTTTACATTGTATAAATATGTATGTCCTGACTCGAGTGTTTGTATTTTTTATTTACGCTCGGGTCAGCCTGAGTATTCACAGATTGGGATTCCACTTTTTTGGAGATTTAGAATATCTGGAGATTATCTTCTTATCTAGTTTTGTCTATTTCACTTACAGTTATCCTGTTGATCCCAGTATTGTATTCATTTTGTACTTGGTTATCATCTTGAGACTTCTTTTGTACTTTATTTCTTCTGTTGTATCTTTTGTAACTTTTATATATTTACATAGTAACTTTATGAACTACTCTTTCTTTTATTTCCGCTGTACTATTATTACTCTATGTCTGTGATCAGTGATTTTTATTTACTGTATATTCCGAGATTTGCCAAATTTTATTTACAATGTGGTATTTTGAGCAATTCAAGTCCGACATGTGTGGATGCGAATGGGTGAAAATATTGGTTTGTTATAGGTATTGTCCCCCACGTGGACAAAGAGGCATCGCACATCGCTAGTCTAAACCACAAAATGATCATCATTGATTAATAAGAAGTGTGAATTACACTAAGCTAGTAAATAAATGAGTTTAGCTTCATGTCCCATAGCCGCAGGCTTAACTTAATTATTTATGAAAAAATTGTAGATTTCCACTCGAAAATTGTTACAATAATTTCAATCGAACAAGTTTAAGAATTAACCGAAAAAGTAAACAAAAGCATTTCATATTACTTGTTTAGCCAGGTCATTTAATTGGATTTCTCTGACAAATGAGTTAAAGGTTTGTATATACTAGTAAATTGAAAAATGGTTTTAAAAGCGAATTTGATATTGAAAGTAAATGTTGAAATTGTTTTGATGAAAGATTTTGAATATTTACTACTACTATAAAAAACCTTTGTATTTTAAAGTGACAAACCATATAAATGATTGTAGAAACAACCAATCACCAAAAATTCACATTCGAAGACGTGAACCAAATCCATAGAAATCGATACCAAATCCATCAAAATGGATATTCCCAAGAATGCCGAAAAAGAAATTATCAAAGTTAACAAAAGTGATAACAACTAATCGGATCCACGAAAATCTATTTAAGATTGGAAGTCTACACAAAAACAGCAAAATTTGCTGAGTTAAGCAGATTTAGTCGATTGAATCAGGGTGGTCAGCCGACTGAACTATGCTTGGAAACTTTCAGTTTCTAGGTTCAGTCGACTGAACTAGGGTGGTCAGTCGACTGAATCTATGCTTGGAAACTTTCTGTTTTCAGGTTCAGTCGACTGGACCAGGTTGGTCAGTCAACTAAATCTTTACTTAGAAACTTTTTGTTTCCAGGTTCAGTCGACTGACCATCCTAGTTCAGTCGACTGAACTGCAATTTGCAGTATTTTCAGCCTATTAAAATCATAACGGAGGCGATTGAACGAGCAACGGAGACTAGGGATTTATGCCAAGCGACAACCCAGCCTTATAGGCTCTTCGATACACCCCAAAAACATGTCCAAATATCCCTAGTAGGATTTTCATAAAATTGGACAAACAAAAACCAAAAATTGGAAAATTCACCAAATCCATTCAAATCAAAAACAAATGAACATGAATAGATGTTAGAAATTCATACCTAACCACAAAGAAAGTTATAGACATAGATGTGAGTTCATAAACTCACCTTTAAACCCAAAAACAATGAAGGAGAAGCTTTTAAAACAAGGCAAGACCAATTCCTCTTCACTACACCTCAAAAATCTTCAATCTATCATCAAAGGTGATGTTTGTCCAAAGTTATATAGGAATTTCTGAAACTTGAAGAGGGATTGAGATGGAGAAGATGAAGGGGATGCTTATCTAAGCTTCTCTTGGATTTTGAACTTGAATTTGTGTTTCCTAATCAAAGCTAGGGTTTAGGAATTTCTAATTTCCAATCTTTTCCCCTATTTTTTTCTTAAGCTTGAGAGTGTTAGTAAAATGGAAATGAAATGGATGAAGAGTAGAGGAGCTAGGGTTCACTTGTTGGGTTAGTGGGCTGAAACCCAAACCCAAAGCCCTAGGTGAAAATGTCAAAATTCTACTCAACTCCAAACATATCGATGTCTATACTCAAAAAGGTCGCATATGCCATTTTGGACTCAATGGAAAGGGTCTTGAGTCCTAATTCGACTGTTTTCAAAAGGTGATATTTCAGACTTAAATCCGACTAACGATGGTGTATTTAAATAAAATATTTAGATACACAATCGTAAAATATGCGGGTTGTTACATCATTTAACATCTAGACATGTACGGATTCCTTATATTATCATCATTCAAACATCAAAACATTTTAGAATCCAACCCAAATGGATTTAGATGTGAAGTAGGGTAAGTATCATTCACTTAAGTTGGAAGTTTTATGAAAATTCTTTTCTTCTTTTTAGAAATGAAAGCTTTAATCTTTTGTTTTAGTTTCCTTCTTTCTCTCCTTTGACAATGACAGCCTTGATGTGTTTTGGTTTTTCTTATGAAGTGGAACCCAATAAAGAGAATATCATTCTTCAGGGGTACGAGAGTTAATGATTCAAATTTGGGCAAAAATCCTTCCTTAGATAATCTTATTAGTTTATGCCCCATAATATAAAGTTCCCTTCATTATAACATTCTATATCATTCTTTTAATCTATTATGGTTGAATTTAATTTAAGTGATTGCCTTGGATCGCTTAATTAATATTTTAAGTGTATCACACTTGATTAATTAAATTTACCTAGGGTAATTTCTTTAATTACATTCTCTTAATTATCATTAAATAAATTCTTATTATTAATTTAGTCTCATATTATGGCACTTTAAAATGCAAGTTGTTACAGTCTCCTCACTTAGTTGGAATTTTGTCCTCGAAATTCGAATGAGGTAGAAAAATGACTCCATATCATCAATGCAAAGTGTAACCATATGCACTTTAAACAAACTCCTTGCTAGCATAAAGTCATCATGTTATAAAGTACACATGTACAATAGTTGCACTAGTACCCTAGTAATTTAAAACCATAAAACATGAATCATATTGTAAACCCAAAAAAATGGATCGACACCCAGAATTGAGTGTGAATGCACCAGCTCTGTTCTTACAGAGCAATAATATAGAGAATAAATGTGAAAAGAGAAAAAATAGAAAGAAGGCAAGAGAATACTTATAGTGGTTCGGTTATTAACGAAGCCTACGTCCACTTTATAGTTTTTATTATTAACTAATTGCCATTACGTGTTGTATTTGATTATAAAGCTCTAGAATATCCTTAGCTAGATTGAATCTCCAAGGTTGGAATCCACTGGAGAATCATAGTGAACTCCTTTGAAGATCGTTGTGGAGGAGGTGAGGAATGAAGAAAGCTTCCAGCAGAATTTCAGCAACCAGTTTGGAGAGATCCCCTTTATGTTGTGGGCAAGATGGTATTTATAGAGGTTGGAGAGCTGCTGGGCCAAGCCCGTTAGCCAAATGATTGCAGATGATCACAGGAAGGAATAGTGGAAGTACTACCGCGACCCAAGCCAAAAGCATGGATCGCTAGCGATACATAGAATATACCTAAAGGCGAACCAATTCCTTAGCACTTCCTTTTGCTATATTCCATTTGAATCGCGGCGATTTTATGATGATGTAAGGATCGCTAACGATCCATACACTTCCAATTTTTGGATTTTTGTTTCTAGAGATCTTCGTTGTTTTGCGTCGACTTTTTTTGCGAATTCCCGAGTTGATACTATGGATCGCCAGCGATCCATGTCCTTAGAGTAATTTTCTTCCTTTCCTTTCAACTTCTTCTGACTCCTTGTTTTAGTCCTTTCGATTGACCTCGAAGCTATTTTGATTCAATAAAGTTGTTCCGACTTCTGCTGGATTTTGCTAGGCTAAACACATGGATAACAAATCTACTAATGGACAATCACATAAAAAACACAAGATATAATAGTTACACTACTATTTCAAACAATTGACAAACAAATACCCTACAAATAATCATGAATGACTGAAACAACCCAGGGTAGATATTAATAATCTTATCCTCTTCCTCTTAGATACAATCAACTTTATCCCCTTCCATTGGGTGTGAACAAATTCAATAACTTTTTTCCTTACTCCTTTATATCTTGACCTATTACCACTTTACATCAAACTTGGTTCTACAAATAAGTCTTTTATTGCCCTCGGTTTCTCTACCATACTAGGGTCATGCATACATTTCCTCAAATGTGTTACATGAAAAACATTATGAATACTTGCCAAACTACTAAGTAACTTGACTCGATATGCGAGTTTATAAATCCTCATAATCACTACAAATGGATCTACACGTCTAGGAGCCAATTTCCATGCCTTCCCAAAGCACATAACACCTCACATCGGTAAAATCTTCACAAACCTAGGATCACCAGCTATGAACTCTAATTCACTTCTTCTCCTATTAGTACAACTACCATGCCTCGACTACATAATATTTATTTTAGCGCCAATCAAATCTATCTTAGCAGTATCATATCTTACTAAGTCGGGTCTAACTGTAGTCTATCTATCATGTCCAACCAACAAATGGTTGACTTACTGGTCTACTATAAAGTGCGTTAAAAGGTGTCACTCTAATACTTGAATGGTACCTATTATTGTAGGTAAACTCTACCAAAAGAAAATGATCCTCCTAAGATCCTTCAAAACCTAGGACATACACTCCCGAAAAATCCTCTAGAACTTGATTTACCCTTTCCATTTGACCATAAATACATCTATCGGCTATTACCTATATACTATCGTTTCCTACGATCAATTTCGACAATCCGTCTATAAAATCCAAACAAACTAGATCTCACTTCCAAGTTGACACTTCCAATGATTGAAGTAATCTATTAGCTTTCGATGCTCAATTATAACTTGCTAACATGTGGAA
Source organism: Allium cepa (assembly GCA_030765085.1). NCBI lineage: Eukaryota > Viridiplantae > Streptophyta > Magnoliopsida > Asparagales > Amaryllidaceae > Allium > Allium cepa. Next base: position 105,165,313 of record CM060940.1, read on the forward strand.
AACTTCTTTACACATTCACTGACATACCCCTTCATCCTTCTTGAAAAATTACATGCTTCATATCACGATAAATGTTTGTTCCTTCGGATTGAGTAATAGACTTGGATTGATGACTCTCCTACAAAATTTTCTTTTAAAGATCTCTCACATTTAGGGCATACACTTTCTTCTCATTTCTTCTTAAGCCATTCTTTTGAGTCTATCTCAAATCCTCTTAAGTCTTCTATATCTACATCCATCTCTAATTACCTAATTCTCTTGGGTAAAAATGCTTCCACTCTTTTCCTTGCAGCAATTCTACTGATAAGCATTGGACATACTTTCAAGCTTGCTAATGCATGCAGATCTCTACTTGATCCTGCACTGAGTCTAAAATGCATGCCAAATGAAGCTAACGCCTCTAAGGCCTTCCATTCTATAATCATATACAACACTTCATTTAGTTGCTTCCTTCTCAACGCATTAGAAACTTTGTTCCCCTTTCATGGAATATATTCTATGTCAAAGTAAAATGCTATCAAGAACTCGAATCACGTCTATTGCCTTATTTCCACTCCTTCTAAGTGAATAGATACCTAAGAGACTTATAGTCCATATACAACTTGCACTATCCTTCTAATAAGCATGTCTCCAAATCTTCAATGCAATATCACTGCTACAAACTTTCGAATAACAAATTCATGAAATCTTAACTACCAAGGTGCATAGGTTATCACTCATACTTTTTCCATTAATATTGCTCCCAAATTATTCCAACAAGCATCAATATAAACATGCAAATCCTTATTCCTTTTAGGTGCAAACAAAACAGGAATATTCATCATTAACCAACTTAACTCCAAAAATGACTCTTCACACTTATTAGTCCATTTGAACTTTTCATTCATTTTGGTCAACTTAGTAAAGGGCGCTGATATGCACAATAAATCCTTAATGAATCTATGGTAATAGCCAACCAATCCTGAGAAACTTCTCATATGCATAACAGTCTCTGGTCTTTTCCAATCATTAATAGTCTCTATCTTCGATGAATATACTGCTAATCCATTCGCCAAGACAACATAAGAAAGAAACCTTGCTTCCTATTTCCAAAATTTACACTGGGAAAATTTTACCTTTAATTAGTGTTGCTTTAAGGTCTCTAACAGCTATCTACAATGGGCTTCATGGTCCTACTGATTCTCAAAATATGCCAAAATATTGACCAACATAAATCAATCTAATTGACCGTGGAAGATCCAATTAATAAGATCCTAAAAAAAATTCAAGCACGTAGGTTTATCCAAAGGGCATGACTAATCACTCATATGAAATATGTCCTTTCCTAAACATCGTCAAAGAAATACTTTCCTTAGATATCTTCAGTCGATGGAATCCCATTGCCAAATCTAGCTGTGAGAATGCTCAAGCGCCACTAAATTGGTCAAACAAATCGTTTATGCTGGGAAATGTATAATTATTCTTTATAGTTAAGCAATTTGACTTTCAGTAATCAAAACATATCTGAAATGATCTATCAGACCACTTCACAAATACCGTAGATCATCCCCACAGTGAACTACTTGGACTAATAAGACTTTCACGCTCAAGTTCCAGTAGTTGCTTCTTAAAATCCTCCATCTCTTTGGGCAACATTCTTATGATGGTCTACTGATTGGTTGTCCCCTAGTACTAAATCTATATGGAGTTCAATTGCTCTTATAGGCGATAGTCTCATTAATCATTCAAAAATATTTTCAAATTCTTAAACTATTAACACTCTATCAATCTCTTCCTCCTTTCCTCTAACATAAATAAGGATGCTCTAAACTTTTCCTTTAGCACATGTAACGCTACCACAATCCTTTCAGCTTCTTTTATATTATTAAATCAATAATTCTATGGCATAATAAATTCTTACATCATTATGTACTAATTGACCAATGCCCATAATTACCTCATGTCATAAAAATTCAAACACATATGGGTAGACAAATGGCTACATAGAAAAAATTCTATAATAGTGCACATAGTTTGAGATCGATGGCATATCCACCGATCAGATAACCACATGCAAAATTAACTAAATAAGTAGTGTTTGAACCCAATCCACAACCAAATCTTTTGAAATAAAAAAGTGTATGTCCTTAGTAACAAACATAACTCTAACTGAAATACATAAATTGGAACCTTACCTTCAAGCACTACACACTTCCTCTTTTCCTCAGTGGATGGTCTAGTTGTTGGTCCTTCCAAAGAAAAGACCTTTGCTTGCCTTGACTCTGGGCAACGTCTCCTCTTATGGTCTAGCTTATCATAAGTGAAGCAATTGATTTTCTCCTTATTCTTTGGCTTGGCAAAATGGTCGAATAGTTACCCTTTTGCCAATAGTTATTAAGCAACATCTTCCATATTTGGCTTCTATGCTCCTCTTTCTAAACCTTTCTTTTTCGTTTGTTTCTTATCCCTCTCCCGATATGGGTTAAACCTTTTCTTCTTCAACATATTAGGTTTAACTTTAGCCTTTTCTTCTTCTTATTACAAATATACAAACTTCCTTGCCATTTATACTACCAATTCAAAAGGCAACAACAAGTGCATCATCACCTTATGGTTCATTCCCTTCTTTAAACCTTCGATAAATTCTACATTCTTCTTCAGTAGAGTCTAGATATGCTCCCCACCATATTTTGAAAAGCATAAAACACTAGATAAACACTACTAACTATATTTCTCCTTTCTTTAGATCGAGAAACACTTGGTACAAAGCACTCTTCTACACTTCATAATAAATCATGCCTTGAATCGCTCCTTGAATCGATCCCAAGCGATTCCTCTTCCGACACCTAAATAGTCAATGCCTCTAAAGCATCATCTTGAAGATTACAAGAAGCCAACCACCACTTCTTAGCATCATCATACCTTGTATCTCTAAAAATATGCCCAACACCTTTAGCCATTTAAAAATTTCAAGTGTAGGCTCCTTCCTAGTAAATACATTTCCCCTGTAATTCTTATAGTCTTTGTTCATCTTGGAAAGTCTCCTCTTCTGACTACTAGTCTCGACTCAACAACTTTCATTGACGGTTGCCTTATCATTTACTTATGTATTGGTAGAAAAGAGCATGCAGATCCATTGTTCTAGCTATAGGAGTAGGCATTTGAGGAACAATTTCAACACTAACATTTAGAGCTATCTCCTCACCTTGGTCATTAGTTTACGTACTTGCAGTTCCCCTACTAGAGTTTGTCCTATAACCTCCTAATGTCAAACATTCGCTTTGGGTTTCCACTCTTGTTTTTTACATAACCCGTACTTATAAGAAATGGAAGTAAAGAGAGTGAAATAAATAGTGGAATGATAGATACATCCACCTATATATCTCTATCAAAATACAAGTGAGTTATATGCGTGCGTACATAGCGTAAACCGTTCCTTAAGAAATTCGTTTCTAACTACCTAGTTTCTACCTATATTTATATTTAGCTTTGTTTTACTTAAATTCCCCCTAATTTAAGCTCAATATCACATAGCTACATCTTTCAAGACCTAAAAATGAATGTCGATGATGCTGTAGTCATCAATCGAATTATTTTCAAGCGACAAAATGAGATCGGTTTTTTTCAACAGCATGAACTAAACATAGCGGTTAAATAATTTTCCATTACAAATATTGTCTTTACATTTCCTATATCCAAAATCCTGCCCATGCGTAGGCAAATATAATATAACATGGATAATAGTAGTTAAACTAAAAATGGTTCAACATCCGTGATGTTGCATAAGGTAATATTATCCAAAATGGTCACAATAACGCCCATGAGCTTCAATATCTTCATAAGGCTATTCAAAAGTTCATGTTGTTTGCGTCAAAATTGACCACAAACACCCAATATCGCGAAAGCACCTGTTTACGATCGCAAAACAGCAACAATTAATGTAGTACTCAGATCTAAGCAATAGCAATCACAATGATTCACAAATAACAATCACAAACACAGGGTTTATAGTGGTTCGGCGATCTTTCCTATGTCCACTCTGAAGTTTATGACTTTATTGATATTCTCTTGATGATTACAATCGATTACAGCGGATTACAATTGGTGATAGCTTTCAAATCTGATTACAACAGTGATAATGAAGTATGGAATTGAATCCGGTAGAGTCTTGGCGCTTCAGAATTCCAATCCCCTTTTCTGAATGACCTGGGGCTCTATTTATTGATGTAGGAGGCTAATATTTCGCCTAAATTTTGGGAGACCACTTCTGGCACGTGAGGGGGCCCACGAGCCCGACCTCAGGGAATTTGGGCCCACTTTGGGATCGATTCGAAGTTCGTTCGAATCGATCAAGAATTCATCCAATTGAGGCAAAACTTGGCGTGGACATTCTTCAACATGTATACAAGCTCCTGTGAAAATCTCATAGCATTTGGACTTGTACTCGCGAGATATCATCGATTCGAATTAGCATTTCCTGGAATTTTCGCTCTGTTCGAATCGATCAATTCGAATCGATTGATTCGAATCGATCCAAGCACGCGCTAGTAGGTTGACGTGGCGCGCATTCTTCGAGTCGATCCACATTTTTCGCCGAGTTGATAGAGTCGTCGCTTGAATTTCGCCGCTTTGACTTAATCGATTCGAAGGCTTTACTTATGCAAGGATTCAACTTAGACTCGTTCGTATCGATCATATCTCACTTCAGCTGATCGATACGAAACGACAACACTGGTTGGATTCGAAGAGAGGCGTCTTCATGGATTCGAAGGTCAACAACATCTATGAATTCGAAGCAGGGGGAACATGATGGATTCCATCATGTGTTACAGCGATGGATTCGAAGGAAGGTAATGGGATGGATACGAAGCCTGGCCACCTGATGGATTCGAAGGAAGGTTGGGCTTATGGATTCGAAGGACTTCCAAACTTGATGGATTCGAAGTAGATGGGTACGAACCGATGGATGCGAACATGATTTCTGGCCATGGATTCGAACTAGGGTACATCTTATGGATTCGAACAAGGGCTATCTCCTCCATCTTGAATCGATCATATCTTGCGTGTATGAACTCGGATTGACTTGAAACTTGAAACGTTGGCTCTTGCGGCTTTGCTTGTCATGTCTTGTCAATTATGGCCCGATCCGGACTCGGACAAAATTTATCGATATCCATAGCGAAGTGGAATGCAACCAATCTCAGGGACGAACTGTCTCTTGTTTTCGACCAATCTTTCGGTATCACGGCTTTGCCAAAAAGCGGGATAACATTTGCCCCCCAAAATATGCCTTGCGGTAGGAAGGCGTATTTTGTAATGCCATGATCTGGATGTTCATATCCTGTTGATGTCCTGCAAAGGAATTTATAGTTTTATGTGACCTCAAATAACGACCGTTCGAGATCAAGATATTTGAGATGAAGTGCGACCGTTCATGGTCAAGCGCCTGACTTCAAATGACGATCGTTCGGGATCGAGCCATTTGAGGTGAAGTGTGACCGTGCGCAGTCAAGTGGCGGACCTCAAATGACGACCGTTCACGATCGAGCCATTTGAGGTGAGATGAGTTGTGCCGTTCGGGGCGAGTCGTGCCTGTTCGAGGCGAGTTGTGCCTGTTCGAGGCGAGTTGTGACCGTTCGGGTCGTGTGCCGTTCGTGGCGAGTTGTGACTGTTCGAAGTCGGGTGCCGTTCGGGGCGAGAAAGTGTGCCCGGTAGGGCTTGGTATTATCGATACCAGGCTCACGTTCGCGTGGGTCCCTGGATCGTTTATCAGGGCGGTTTATCGCCATCTCAAAACATGCCTAAGGACCGTTCGCGACCCCATACATGTGTAAGTAGCTTAGCCATTTCAGAATTATCAGGATCAAATATTTATTCAACGGATGAATTTCAAAACAGAAATGTCCAAACAAACCAAGTTCAAATGTCCAAATCAACATGAAACAAAAGCAAAGCAAAGATGTCAAAGTGTAAGTTCCCACTACGAAACAATCAATGATCATTCAGAGCATGCCTGGAGAACGTTCGCGATCTCGTACATGTGTAAATGATTTAATTGTGTTAGTGGAAGCTTACGACTTGTTCATCGTTATTTTAATTAATTGATAACCAAACGATGTCCTGGTTCAGGGTCGCCCCTAGCTGATGTAAACGGTGGCCGCTCTAACTCTACCGTTGGGGCTCGTCTCCTCACATACTGAAGCAGCATACCATTCCTGATGTGTCCTTCTACCTCATCCTTTAGATGCCTACAGTCATTTGTGTTATGACCGTTCAACTCGTGGAATAAGCAATATCTGTCTGATTTTCTCTCGTCAGCAGTGGGGTCCCTTCGTATTGGCCTACGGTATAGAACTTGCCCTTGCGTATCTCTGTAGATTCGCTCCAAACTCTCATTCAGCTCGGTGTAAGTGGTGAATCGCGGCTCCCTCCGTTGCCGCTTTGACTTGTCATTATAATCCTCAGCTTTTCGTTTTCCTTTATCCTTGTCTGAGTCCTTTTCGAAAGGCTTTTTGTCTTTAAGCACATAAACTTCTATTCCCTCTCCTTCTTCTCTTTCTGCATTCGCATCCTCTAATCGTAAAAACTTTTCTGCCTCGTTGTAGAATTCCTCTAGATCCACGGGTGGATCTTTAGTCAATGAATTTTTGAACTCTGTGCCATCAGCTACCCCGGACACAGCTGCCATCACCACCATAGATGGATCTGCTCGATCCACCGAAGCTGCTGCTGCATTGAATCGCGTTAGATAACTCCTCAAGGTCTCTCCGGCTTTCTGCTTTAGGGTTGCCAAAGTCATCACATTCTTGGGTCTTATAATGTGAACCTTGAATTGCCTCATAAATCTCTCAATTAAACCATTTTATGTTCCGATGGATCCATTCTCCAATTGTCTAAACCACAATGCTGCAATATCCGCCAAGTACAATGGAAAGCACCGGGCCATAACCTCCTCTGATGCCCCCGGCACTTCCATATGCCTCATATACTTCGTTAGATAAACCGTGGGGTCTGTTCTTCCGTCATACATGTCCAATGATGGTAACTTGAAATCCGGTGGGTTCCTAGCTCCCCTGATTGTTGGAGTAAAAGGACTCCTATTAACATCCTCCAAATCTTTGTTTACCAAACCGCCTCTCATAGCTCTTCTAACCATCTCCTCCAATCTGTCGTTGTCACCGAGATGCAACCTTCGTTCATTACCTTCAACCTGCCCCCCGAGTCCACGAGGGAATTCTAGGATTTGCCCCCTTGACTGAGCGTTCACTCCTCTGCTACTCCTAGCTTGGGTAGATGCATCTCTCTCTCTCTCTCTCTCTCTCTCTCAGGGGTTAGATCAACATTCTCCATGTGCGCGTCCCCTAGTTCAGGTGCTACGCCGGATGGTCCTGCTCCGTTTTGAACTCCATTCGCTTCTCTATTCTGTGCTCCAAGTTGTCCTATCTATTGGAACAAACTTTGGATCAGCTCCTCCTGTTTCTTCATCATTGTCTCCATCTCGTCCCTAGTGATGAAGATCGATGCTTGATTCGCTCCTGAAGAAGCCTCTTGACTTCCTTGGTGTTCACTTCTCTCTGGCCTTGGCCTTCTGCTTGATTGTCTCGTCATGGTTCTTAGATCTAAATCTTTAAGCCTTCTAATTCAAATTATCCTGAATTAGCAGTTCTCAGTGGAAGCACCAAAATGTTTGCGTCAAAATTGACCACAAACACCCAATATCGCGAAAGCACCCGTTTACGATCGCAAACCAGCAACAATCAATGTAGTACTTAGATCTAAGCAATAGCAATCACAATGATTCACAAATAACAATCACAAACACAGGGTTTATAGTGGTTCAGCGATCTTGCCTACGTCCACTCTGAAGTTTATGACTTTATTGATATTCTCTTGATGATTCCAATCGATTACAGCGGATTACAATTGGTGATAGCTTTCAAATCTGATTACAATAGTGATAATGAAGTATGGAATTGAATCCGATAGTCTTGGCGCTTCAGAATTCTAATCCCCTTTTCTGAATGACTTGGGGCTCTATTTATAGATGTAGGAGGCTGATATTTCACCCAAATTTAGGGAGACCACTTCTGGCACGTGAGGGGGCCCACGAGCCCGACCTCAGGGAATTTGGGCCCACTTTGGGATCGATTCGAAGTATGTTCGAATCGATCAAGAATTCATCCAATCGAGGCGAAATTTGGCGTGGACATTTTTCAACATGTATACAAGCTCCTGTGAAAATCTCATAGCATTTGGACTTGTAGATCGCGAGATATCATCGATTCGAATTAGCGTTTCCTGGACTTTTCGCTCCATTCGAATCGATCAATTCGAATCGATCCAAGCACGCGCTAGTAGGTTGACGTGGCGCGCATTCTTCGAGTCGATCCACATTTTTCGCCGAGTTGATAGAGTCGTCGCTTGAATTTCGCCGCTTTGACTTAATCGATTCGAAGGCTTTACTTATGCATGGATTTGAACCGAGACTCGTTTGTATCGATCATATCTCACTTCAGCTGATCGATACGAAACGACAACACTGGTTGGATTCGAAGAGAGGTGTCTCCATGGATCCCAAGGTCAGCAACATCTATGGATTCGAAGCAGGGGGAACATGATGGATTCCATCATGTGTTACAACGATGGATTCGAAGGAAGGTAATGGGATGGATACGAAGCCTGGCCACCTGATGGATTCGAAGGAAGGTTGGGCTTATGGATTCGAAGGACTTCCAAACTTGATGGATTTGAAGTAGATGGGTATGAACCGATGGATGCGAACATGATTTCTGGCCATGGATTCGAACTAGGGTACATCTTATGGATTCGAACAAGGGCTATCTCCTCCATCTTGAATCGATCATATCTTGCGTGTATGAACTCGGATTGACTTGAAACTTGAAACATTGGCTCTCGCGGCTTTGCTTGTCATGTCTTGTCAATTGTGGCCCGATCCGGACTCGGACAAAATTTATCGATATCCATAGCGAAGTGGAATGCAACCAATCTCTGAGACGAACTGTCTCTTGTTTTCGACCAATCTTTCGGTATCATGACTTTGCTAAAAAGCGGGATAACAAATGTCATATGTTTTAGGGTAAAATAGGCAAGTCACATTATTCTGCAATAGTACATAACTCGTGTAATGGACTAAATAGGCAATTAACTTATGGTTTATTCCTTTGTTCATATGCCAATGGACGTTTTAGTCGTTATGCAAAATAAACTTTAAATTAGGCAAGTGCTTGAATGGCCTTGTTCAAATAGCCAATATGCAAGTCCAAGTCCATAGGTAAGCTATATGCAAGTCCATTCTCTCAATAATGGTCAAAGATACATATATCAAAGGCGTTATGCTATGCAAAGTTTATTATCGAAGTCCTTATGTGAAAAAAGTTAAAATTGTACAATTGGCACTAAAGTCCTCAAATCAATTTAGTTTGAGATTAGAGAATTGAAAAAAGAATTAATCGCCCTCGGTTGAATGCTCAGTGAGGACTATTTATAGAGGTTGGTTCTAGCAAGTTAGCCGCTACATGTCTACATAGCCATACAATCGATACTTCTTAAGTGCTCGATACCCTTCTTGATTGTCCAAACTCGGCATCTCTTTCTTTCTGTAGATACTCGACATCGTTATCTTGTTAAAATTGCTATAAATTGGCATTGTTGTATATTGTTATCTTGTTACAGTAAACGCTTAACATGCTTAATTGGTGTGGCTTTCTTCCTTTGTTGTATATACTCGACACCTTATGTTATATAAACTTAATATTCTTATCGTTTCTTATATCTCGACACCTATTAGGTATTAGGTGCTTGATGTGTTTTCCTTTATTGTTGAGGCTTCAACATCGCATCTTACTTGAGAATACTTGATAATGCTTATCCTTCCTTTGGTACTCGCTATCACATAGAGGCTTGATACCTATTCATGCTCTGTTTAGATGTTTGACATCTTAGCTTATTGTAAATTTTTGACTTCGCCTTTTGCTTTAAGCACTCGACAACCTTTCCGAATGTCAAGGCTCGATATCTTCAATATAGATCTATTAAGTTGTCATGCATTTATAAGCTTGATACACTTTCTTTAGATGCTCGATATATGTACTTGTAATAACACTATCTTCCATCGTCTCCATACCCTCTTGTTTATTCTCTTAACATAATAATCAGAAAATATGTGGGTAACGTTTCCCTTCTCCTTGTATAAAAGAAGCTTTCTACACTTTAGTGTAAAATCAAGTATCTTTCTAATTATTTGTGAGATCTTCTCTTCCTCATATTTTCTTTAAAATCATAAATTGAATGATGATAAGTTCATTATTTACCTTAAATTGATTTCTAGATAAATCCTTTTGAATTTGATAAAGACATGGATTAATTTATCTTCTTTTCCATATAAAGGAGCTTTTGTGTTTTAATGTAAAGCCAAATTTTGATTAATAAGCCTAGAAATCTGCTTGATTAGAAGACCATAAATTTAATTAGCAAGAAGATCAAAAATTCGTTTGATAAGAATCCCATAGATTCATTTTATAATAAGTCTAGAAATTAAAATAGTGAGAAGTCCAAAAACCTACTTAGTTAGAAATCTAGAGATCCATCTGGCAAGACATCCATAAATTCCCTTTTAATAAGAAGGCTAGAAATTCATTTTCCAAAAAGATCATAAATCCATTAGCTAAGAAGATCAGAAGTCCATATAATAATAATACCATAATTTCATTTAAATAGAAGAACAGAAATCCATCTAGTAATAGTACTATAATTTCATTTAAATTAAAGACCAGCAATCCATCTAATAATAATATCGTAATTTCATTTGAATAGAAGACTAGAAATCCATTTGGTAATAATACTATCCCAACAAATATTAAACTTTGAAATTTAAGCGATTATGGAGATTCTTGTTATTTACTAGAGTATTTCTGAGCAAGAGAATCAAAATTCTCAAATGCTCATATTTGATGCTGAGGTTCCTAATTTTGAATGATAGATAGTTATTGTTCCTTCTTTTGAAGGTTGCCTTATTCTTATCTTAATGTCAAATTAGTCTTGCTTCATTATACTTCCTTTTAAGAGTTGCCTCGATCCATTCTTAGGACGAAGTCATACTTGTTTGATTGGTTTCCTTTGCCCCTTATCACTCTTTGGGTGATGATGTAGGCTTTAATTCCTTTCACCCCATAGCACTCTTTGGGTGATGATTTAGGCCTTAATTCCTCTCACTCACTATCACTCTTTGGGTGATGATATAGGCTTTAATTGAGCCCCTTATTACGTTATTGGTAATGATTTGGTTGGTCGTGCATTTAGTTAGCCATCCTAGACAGAACCGAAGTCTTACCTACCCACCCTTTAGGAGACACTTCGGTCAGGCCTTATAGGTGGAACTGAAGGCCGGTTTGATGCTTTATCCATGCCATTTTAGGTGAGACCAAAGGCGTACTCCGTCCTCACTCTAGGACAAGCCCCGGCCAGGCCACGTAGGTGGGACCGAATGCTTACAGTGTGTTAACCCACTTTCGAGCCAAGCAGATTTCAACTGGATTTAGAAGATCAAAACAAGGACAAAACAACTAAAAATTTCATTAGCACACTTAGATCAATCAAAGGAATAACTCGAGGAAATTCACCACAAGATATGTGAAATACACTAGCCGGCACCGACTTCTTCATGTCGGTGATCAGTTGTTTTTTCCCCATATTCTTCTACTCCAACTTTGTACACGTTATTGTCTACTTCTTTCCCATGTGATCAAAGTGATTTTCAACAGTTTTTGATGACCTACTTCTAGAGTTGAATAGTTAATAGCTAAAACAACACAATAAATTAAGTGATAAAAGAACGATCATCAAAATCAACCAACCATCGATGAAAACAACACGAGACGCAACAAAATGAAGTAGAAAGATGGATGCAAGAAAGTTCGAAGTGTTTCAAACTAAGGAAATATGTTGGCACTAACATATTTAAGTCGGTACCGACATGTTCTCTCTCTTCTTCACTTCTATCCTCTACATCTCAAACTCTTCAAAAACATCATTGTAAATATAAGATCCATTAGATAGTGGTCAGAATTGATATAACTAGTTGTAATTTGGAGAAAGAACAACCAATAAAGGATATTAGAGTGGATGTAGGTTGGAGATTACATCGAACCACTATATAAATTCTTGTGTGATCTTTAATTTTATGCTATTCTTACTTGCTTGATCTAAGATTTATATTTCTTTTAAATTTATTGTAGAAGAACTGGTGCTTTCAACTGATTTCTGGATGTTGATCCATTTTCTAGGTTAACATTTTCGTGCTTTTACTAAGAATAAAAGAATTAGATCTGAAGACTTGAAGCTTGAATCTGAGATTTAGAGAAGACGAGGAGATCTAACACTAGATCTAAGGATGGTGCAAGCCAACCAAAGTATGGTCGCACCCAGGAGATGTCCTTAAATTCTCATCATTCCATATACATTACTAGAGAAGTGATGGAGAAAATAATGAAGGAGATGCAAGATGGATTAATGACTTGATAACAGAAAATGCTTGATGGATTTTTCCAATGGATGGAACAACAAGGAATAACCAGTGCTGTAGGACTTTAGAACCGAGTGCAAGGAGCTAATATAGGACCTCTTGGAGTTAGAGCATAGCAAATTGGAACGATGCCCGCACCAATAGTACAACTTGGTATTATCTCGAGTCAGCTCAGTACCGAGAAAATTAGACCTGAGGATAAGGTTAGTGTAAACTTGAAACATGTTGGAATGCCAAGAAAAAATGATGTCGGAGATAGAAACGCAAATCAAAATGTGAATGGGAAATGACCGGAAGAGTATGTGCCAGAACCTCTTTGTTGGAACGGAGGATGGAATGAAACCAGAGGAGTAAGTCAGAATGCTAATATGCAGCAAGAGGAGTATGTGCCGAAGTTCCCCCACTGGAGTAGGATGAAGAACATTGCCCTTGGTCGAAGACCATCATTGGACGATGAAAACTGAATTGCTGAATTGGTAAGAAGAATAGTTAGAGGTGGACCCACAAATTAGAATTTAGAGGATTAAACATGAATCAATTCATTTTAAATATCCGAAATGTGAGAAATCCTCCCGATTTCAAGCTTTCAATGCTGGAAATGTACAACGTAAAGTCAGATCCGATGGTTCATCCAATGAAATACATCCGACATATGGAGGTGTTAGGTGCTTCTGAGGAGGTAATGGGGCATTGCTTCATATTATACTTAACGGACTTGGGGCGATGTGGTTCGGATAACTGGAGAATGGGTCCATCAGCATGTGGACTGAATAGTGAATAAGTTCTTAAGACAGTTTAGAGTTCATGTCTCATGTTCAAAAATGTGATGATGCTATCAAGCATGAAACAAAGGCCCAAAGAGACATTGAGAAGCTATTTGACAAGATTTAATGCAGCAGTATCCATAGACAATAAGCCGAATCCATCAATAATCTTAATGGCGGCAATATCTGGGATTGCGAACCAGACCAACTTCAATGTTGCATTAGAAAGAGATCCACCGGTGGATCTTGCAGAATTCTACCATGAAGTTGAGAGATATTTGCGTTAAGAAGACGCCAAAGCTAAGGATGCTGAAATCAATGTTGCGGATAGCAAAGGACTTTTTGGAGCAGAAAACGGAAAGAGAAAGAAAGAGAAGAGCTGATGATGACTTTGGGGAACCGAAGCGACAAAGAAGGGAGCTGAAATTCTACGCCTATACTAATTTAATAGAGACCACAGAGAAGATATATCTGGACACTAGGTGGCACATCCACTATCGAAAACTAGCTAGGAGAGAGCCCACTGATCAGAGGAAAAGATCTGGAAAGTTTTGCATTTTCAATGAGCTGAAGGGATATGAAATGGTGTCGGAACTTTCATAATTTGATAGAAGAACTAGTTCGGACCAACCTGCTGTAATAGCATGTAAGTAACCAAACTGTAATGGTGCGGCCGGAGCAACCACCATCTACAGAAAATGCATTAAGGAACAACCAGGGATCTGGACCGAGATATGAAATCCCATGATCGGGATCATCGGGTGTCAGGTTTGACTCCATTGCTTTGTTTTTTCTTGCCTTAAATAATTAGGACAATAATAACTTCAGACCACTTACACATGTATGGGGTCCGGATTTGTCTCAAGGCCACTCTAAGTCAGATGTCTGAGAAGACATTTAGGACAAAATTACCTTAGAATACTTACATGTGTACGAGAACTAGCTTGACCCCTAGGAATGCTCTAAGTCGGATGTTCAAGATGGATAATTTGAATTTATGCTTGTTTGCTTTGATTTGAATATTTAACTTTTGAAAAATATTGAATGTGATGATCAATATTGATAGCTTTAAGTCCCATCCGAAGAGATGGGATTGGGGTGTAGGGTGCAAATCCCCTCAACGGAGAGCAAGTGGATGGAATTATACAATATTGGTCGCTTTAAGTCCCATTTGGAAAGACGGGATCAGAGTGTAGGTTGTAGACTCCCTTGCCGAAGAGCGAATGGATGCACTTGTATGAAAAGTAAGTCCCCTCATCGGAGATTGAGCAAATGGACTTGCTTGGTCATTGAATTCCTTTGCCAAAGAGCAAGTAGATTAAGCAAGGATCCAGAGAGATCAAAACCCTAAATGGAGGATAAATGTTTTGGAAAGATCGAATCCTAGATTAGAAGTTAAATGTTTTGGAGTGATCGAATCCTAGATTGTATCATGAATGATTTGAAGATATTGCACGTTAAATTGAATGTAAAATGATTTAGAGATCGAACCTTAGGAAAAAAAATTGATTTTGATAGAAGGATTTAAATGCCATAAAATTAGAGTGAAACAGATAAATCCCATATGAACACGGGATGATTTTGATATATAATGTAATAACTCTGAATGAAAGCTGAATGATTATGATGTATAAACGACACTAAAGTAGAGACTAGAGTCTATAGCTACAACAAGTTTGGAATGGCCTGGATTTGCAAGAGAATCCGAAGGAACTGCAAGATTCACCAAGATTAAGATTAGCGGATAGCCGGAGAGCTCAACTATCAAAGACTGATTTTTTGAACTTGTTCTTAAGCAAAGCAACCTGCTTTTAAGCTAAAGCATATTTCAATTGGACTTAGAAGATAAAACGAGGACAAAATGACTTGAAAATTGAAAAGCACACTTAGATGAAGTAAAGAAATAACTTAGGGAAATTTCACCTAAAGATACACAAAGTACAAAAGTTGATTGAGTTCTTCTAGCTCTTGATTGAGTTCTTCCAACCCATGTTCATTCGATGCAAGGACTGGGGAAGTGCTCACTGGAACGAGTCCCATTTGGATGCTCTATACACTTTATGCTAGTTACCTTTGTTTTTTCTAATTTTTTTCTTTATTTTATTAATTCTTTAAAAATTCTACTTTTTATAAAATATATCATGAACAGTTCTTGTATGTTGAGCATCTTTTTCAAGGAAATAACAAATAGTAGGAATGTTTAAATAAGTTTGATTTTTCACTGGATTATGAAAACCTACCTTTCGATCTGACCCTTAGTAACTCTGTTGGATGATATTGACCCTAAAAATTTAGAAGGCCTATAAATTTTGATTGAGGCCGAATTAAGGGCTGAGACCACTTCCCTGATGGTTTATCTTTCCATTGAGCAGTCATAATAGCTTTTTGGACTTTTAATTTAAGAGATATGGTTGTTTGATGTTTAAATAATTTTTGGACAGCTATGTAGGTAGTTAATTACGCCTGGATTATGCTCATTAACTTATTTTGTTATTTATACCTTGTTGGGAAGATAAGATAGTTCCTAATCACTTCTCCCACTTCCCAAAAACTGATCCAGACCTCCGTTAATCCATTTCTTATCCAATAAGCAGCCATTTTCTTTTGATTAATTAGCTAAATAAAGTCATTAGAAGGTAACTACTAAGGGAGATTATAGATCTACTATTTGGACTATCTTAGGATTCGTGCATCTACCGTTAAATCTTGAATTCATCTCGAGATTTGTAACATCACATCTCTATACCCATACTACCAAAGAGAATTACTAGGGAATCATGTCTAGTAATACAAAGAATGAGGCATGTTAGGAGCGACCATGTGTGAATATTCCCTTGGGCTAACACCTATACATATTAAAAATCTCGTATAACACATCCATATATATCCGATATGGGCATAGAGCAATAAACACATGGGTTTACCAAGATAGAACAACATATACATTATACAAATGATCATAGAGTCACAGATCGCAGTAGTAAAATATAATACATAACAAACTGATACCAACTAATGTCCATCTCAATACGATAATATATATACAAGTCGGGTTCGTAATACACAATGCGTAGCCATCTTATCAAAATAGATACAAGGAGACATCCAAATAGAATATATACAGTCAAAATGGGTCAGATTATATTTAAATCCAATATGGGTATATAACAATAAGCATGGTAATAATGGGCCAAGCACAAATATGACACTATGCAACATCCATCATTACATCATAAGAAAATACCATTCCTCAAATCCCAATATCACCCATGAAATATGTAAAAGAAAGAAGCGTGACAACTATAAATTAGGTGATATTAATAAACTACATTGAAATCACATAATACTATGAATAAGAATGCAACATATCCATAAAAATCACCAACAGAGGGATGAACTACAAATCACAACCAAAATATCAATTTTGGCTTACAATCCTAATAGAAGCTAGGACTTCCGACTGTTAAGGACTAAAGATGAACCAAAATATGCTGAATCCAAAATAAATAGTCAAAGCATCAGATCATGACTTGCAACTCTAATGGAAATAAAAAAAACTTCCAACTGTTGGCCCTTACGTGATGTTGGGGCAATGGCTCTAATGAGAGAAATAACCCCCAGCCTACAAACTTAAAAAGGCGACATCACGAATCCGAGGCACCACCCCGCAATCAGGACTACTAGGATGGATAATTATCCTATCTGGTGGGTCTTATTCACATTCTCTCCTATAGTGGCATGGACCCTATGAAATTGATTTCCAACAAATACTCTCGAGTATACAAGTCCGAATGAGAGAAATAACTTATACTCTCGACTCTAGGAGTTCTGATGAGAGTGACAACTACTCTCTACTCAATAAGTCCTATTGAGAGCGATAACTGATACTCTCAACTCAATGAGTCCTGAAGAAATCCACGTTAACTAGTCTCGACTCTAAAAGTCCCGATTAGAATAACTTAATGTAACAAATCCTCAACTACTAGCCCTAAGAGTAGATAAAGATACTGGACTTGTTAGTCCTTAGAGAATGAAACAAAATATACTCTCGAAGAGACGAGTCATAATGAGAATAATAAGAAGTAATCTCGACTCCATCGTCCTAATAAGAGCATCACAACATAATAATTCCTCAACTATTAGCCCTAAGAGTCAATATAATAATATCACTAAGCTAATTAGTCCTAAGAGGATAAATTTATAAATCTCAACATATCTCCAGCTTATAGCATTTGGAGAGTAATAGAACTCTCGACTAGTAAGATCTAAGGAGTCACCTCTAGATGATACCATAATATTCTAACCTATCTTAAGAATATAAGTGACATCTACTCACTAATAGTAATCGAACAAGTATTACTTGAGCGTCCCATACCACTCCGTATTACTCAAATGTTTACTAAAAGCTAGTAAGCAACACCCATCAAGCAATAAATATTCTATAATATAAGTCGATAGAATAACCAAAAAAATATTATCGAATGTCTCAACCTAGATGGTATTACTAATTTATTTATTCAATCTTCTCATAGATATAACAAAAAACACTAAACATCAATATATGCCATTTTAAATCAAACCATTTACGAAAGGGAATTATAAATCATAACCCTTCAATCCATTTAAATATTTCCCAATTTAATTTATTTTCCAAATAGATTGTATATTTTAAAAATACATTTTTAGAAGTATATTCCTTGAATCTTTTTTATCAAATCAAATCAAATAAGAAAATATTTAAACAGATAAATATATGAAAAAGGGAATATATTTTAAAACTCTTAAAATAGATTTTTATAATAAAAAATCCACTTTTTAAAATTTCCTTTTAATCCATTCTATTAAATATATTTACTTTACAAATAAGATCCCCTTTTGGAAAATATTATCAAAACCATGCATTATTCAAAATCATAAAATAGATCACCTCTGTATAATCAATTACTTTTGAAAATCTCCTTTCTTACTTCTTTTAAAACAACTTTTATTTCCAAAACAATTTCAACTAACTCATTTTATTTCTCAACCACTTTTATTTATTTATAAATATACTTCAATTAAATCTAACAAATAATGTTTAAAAGCATCCAAAAATGTTTACAAAAATGGGAAAAATAAATAAATCATATAAAATATAAATTATAGAGCAAAATGCTTCAAAATCATCAATAAACCATCAATATAAGTTTTATCACTCGACCCGAATCGAATAACATTGAATTTTGATCATCGATAAATGAACATGCAACAAATGAACTTCATGATTCATATCGACCAATAGTTCTAGTAGGAGGAAATACTCTTCATTGAATGACCCTAAGAGATGTAAAATATATAAATCAAATTGCAATCAAAAAGCATTTCCTTTGCATTTTGGACAATTCAACATACATAAAATCTCATTGTCTAATCCAATATAAAAAACAACCAATTCAACCAATATCCCAGACAACATTTCATCCAAACAATTGTATCGATAACCATAATTAATTCAACCAAACAACACAACTAACTATCGAGCTAAATTTATATAATAAGCAAGAGGAAATAAATATAGATGTGTGAGTATAAAACTCACTGATATAATGCGCGATTACCAAAATAGGGTTACTAAGCCTTCGCCACTGTCAACTGCCATCATTGTCTTGTCATCATCATAACTAGAGATGTCGACCACTACCATTACCTATACACACACTCGCTCCACTTCCAACCCCTTTAATAGTTGCTGCCAAAGAATAAGGCCACACCGGCTTCGATCGTCCGCCCGCCTAACTGCAGCTAGAACCATAACATCAAGTCGTGGATGCATTTCTAGAAGTCATCTTGCCTCCAAATGTCGAGCTTCACCATTGCGACCTTGTGTGATGACCGACACGCCTCCACCTTCGTACATGCCCTAGTAGCTACATCGCAGTCCCCTCTCTCCATCGGCAACGCCTGTCGATGCTTGGCCTTCATCGCACGCATGTGGGATACTTTTTTTTATAAATAATGCAATTTTATCATTTGAGAATTATCTAGAGAGGGATGTTAGGGCAAAGGAATAGGTACAGGTTCAATTTAGGAGAATAGAAGTTGATCCGTTTGGAGTTTGGGTATATAGAAGAGAATATGGGCTTGAGCTAGAATGAGCTTTAGTTATAATTAGTTGATTATTTGTTTTATTTTATTTTAACAAATATTTTAATTTAGTTTCAAATAAATTTAAATTTGATTTGAATTAATTTATAATACATTATACTGAATATATATCAATGACCGTCCGTTCATTCAATTCGATGCCTACTTACTAATTCTCCGCTATTATAATCATAGACAACTATCCAAAATTATAAAAATATTTTGTATTTAATTAAAATAATTTATTCAATTTCAGTATTATTTGAAAAGAATTTATTAATTTAATTCAGTTTATTTAAACAAAAATATTTTAATAATTGCCTTTAATTAAGTAAATATTTACTTTTAAAAATAATAATTATTGAATATCAAATTAAAATAATTTTATTTTAAATTATTTATTTTACGACGTGGAAAGCAAGGTTGTTACAAACTTCCCCCTTAAGAAAATTGAGACCTCGCAATTTCTTATGGGAAAATGTCATAACAACTCATACCCTGACTTTCTTCGCATTCTCCAAACTTCAATAAGCTTACACAATCCTTCATGTGGCTCTTTCACAAACTTCTCTTATTATATGCTATAGATTCATTCAACACCTTTTTATTTTCACTACTATAAATTCTGTGAAAATATTCTAAGTATCGAATTTTTTGGAAAATGTCGATAGAGTCTCCATTGTATGGAAAGCATTCCAAATAATCACAACATAATATATCACAAATAATATACATCCAAATCAATAGGGCATCCTGAAACATGGTAAAACAATATAATATCACATTATACTATGATATTGCGTAAAAACATACTTTTTCATTTATATTTTAAGCAAGTTACTAATATATGAGCAAAAGCAAGCCAAAGTCGCCAATTAATCTAAGTATGCTCCAACGGTACCCTATTATCAACTCAACTGAAACATTAGTCACATATATAAAAGGAAGTATAATGAGTACACAACCATGCAAAATAAAAGAAACATAACATTCATGTTTAGCCACTTTCCAACAATTTTTAAAAGTCAAAAAACACGAAATCAAGTTATGATCTCAAAGAGTGAATTGTTATATAGTGTGTTAGCTTTCGATAACAACCTTCAAATTGCAAAGATGTCAAACACAACTCAAGTTATGAGTGTTTTTCAAAAGATGATCAAAAATCTGAAATGAGTACAAGAGGTCTACCTTTAAAAACTGACTTTTTTCCTAGATAACTTCAAAATTTTGCAAAACACTCAAAACAAAAGTTTTAGCCTAAGTTAAAATCTTTTTGGAACGGGCAAAGTCATCAAAAATGAATAAAATTTTCAACAGTTATGAGCAAATGAGTTCAACTCTGATTTTATACAAATTTGCGTTTCGGAACACCAACGTACTACAGTTTCAATTAATGTAAAAACCTTAGCTAATTTTCATAATTTCAAAAAGCGACCAACACAGAAGTTGTTCCCTACGGAAATATCATCCAAATGAAAGAAAATTTACCAAGATCGAATCAAAGAATCAAAAGTTATGCACAAAACGGTAGAGCATGTCAAAGTGGGTAACTAAGCTTCATGTTATAGTTTGTTCCAAGTCTAATCAAATTCTTAGTTGTTAACAACTATTCAGTTTTGCCCAAACTGAGTACTGGATTGCTTCAATACTATAAAAGTTATCATTCATTTTAAATTAAGGTTCACACATTTGAAACAATCTATTTAGTCAAAAACAAATTCATATTTCAAAACATCTTTATACAAATTACAACTTCTTTCCAAGACATGTTTAAAATAAGTAATTCACAATTTCCTCCTTAGAAAATTTATTTTAACTCTAAGCAATATGTGTGTGTGTGTGTGTGTGTGTGTGTGTATATATATGCATACATACACATATATATATGCATACACACACACACACACATATATATATATATATGTATATGTATGTATGTATGTATGTATGACTAGGAAATCCTTTTGATTCAAATTTAGAGAAATGTAAATTTTCCACGCATTAATTTATATTAAAATATACGATACTGCCACGCTATAATTTTAGTGATTCATTTCGCCAATTGGCTATAATGTTGACTAGCTAGGAAAATATATCAACATTGCCTCGCCATTAACCTTACATCATACTAATACTTAATGGTTGCATACTCTGTTTAAAATATATTCAAATCTAGAAGAAAAAATATATTTTATTCTACGAAAGAATATACAATTCTGAGAAATATATTTGTCATATCGATCCAAAATATCATGTCAGCTTTGCCTCGTTTAAGCATTTCAAAATCTCTATCGAATATGTGTTCACCCGCTCGACCAAAATTCTTAAAGCACTCGATGGACAAATTAACACCAAAACAAATTATCGAAATAATTTCAACCACTTTATAAAATCAAATTCATATTTTACAAAATTATTCCCTTGTTTGGATAAAAATATTTACTTTCAATTTTTTTATATATGTCTAACTTATCAATCATCAATAACAATGAAAATCACAACACGCCCATAAAATCAGTTAAGCATTAAATAACAATTTACACATTTTCAAACAAGCAAACAAATGCCTTTAGGAGAAAGCTATATATCTGTTTCCCTACGCAATTCTGATCACTATTGGATCCTCTAGCTCAACTTGCCACCTCACAATTTGGGACTGTAAAGTATTTAAAATGCGAGATTCAGAATAGTGTTTTTTTACAGCTTCCCTAACCGAGCTACTACATTCACATTCAAACCACACAAAGGTCTATTCATCATAATCAATACCGACACTACTTGTTAGGCTAATAACTCCCTACTTCACTACCTCACAATTTCCATTTCACATGAAAATAAATACATGCATAAGAGGTATAGATAAAGAATATATATAGTAGAAAAAATAACAAGTACGTCCCTAGATGATTACACCAATAATCATCGTATACTCCTACTTAGGCCTATTAATGGGTCGAGTTCGGTATGGGTATTATAAAACTCAGACCCAAGTTCGATTACAGTAATTAAAACCCAAGCCCAAACTGAAATCGTTCGGTATTTCAAATCAGTACCCAAGCCTGGCCCATTGGGCTTTTTAAGCCCGTTGAGTAATAGCCATATGCCTAACTTAGAATATTTATGTTAAATCCATATTTTACAATCGCACTTTTGGTAGGTTTGTATACAAACAATGTTAACATATAAATTGGACGATGAAGTAATCATGTTCATGACAAAAAATATGTAAAAACATCTACATTTAAACAAACAAAATGGTAAACAAATAACATAGACACTCGTGTTTTGATACGATGAAAAACTAATAGTCAAAATGGGTCCTCACCGTGCTGGGTTTTGATAAAACCATACCTGTCCCTAATAGTAACCGAATCGGGCCATTGTCAGGCTCAGGTATTAAAAGGCAAAACCCATACCCACACTAATGGGGCGGGCTTGCGCCGGGGCTCAGGCTGGGCCTGGGATGAAAATTGTACGGTTAATAGGCCTACTCCTACTATCCCTTTAATATAGGGTAACTACCATACACCCAAGGGGAACATGGCCTCTAAAGTCACTATAAGGCCAAGACACATGTTCATAAATATTTCTACATTATTCTGGACCTGGTATGATACCAACTATAATGCCCCACCTCTATACCTATCTTACCAAAGAGAATACTAGGTAATGATGTCTAGTAATATGAGGAATAAGGCTTGTTAGGAGTGACCATACGTGAATATTCCCTCGTGTTAATTCCAGTACATATTAAAAATCTTGAATAACACATCCATATGTATCCAATATTCGCACAAAGCAATAAACGCATGAGTGTACTATGATAGAACAATATACAACATATACAAATGAACACAAAGTTACAGATCATAACAAAAAATATAATACATAACAAACTGATATCAACTGATGTCTATCTCAGTACGACAATGTATATACAAGCCGGCTTCAAAATGCACAACGCACCCTTGTGTTAATTCCAGTACATATTAAAAATCTTGTATAACACATCCATATGTATCCAATATTCACACAAATCAATAAACACATGAGTGTACTATGATAGAACAATATACAACATATACAAATGAACACGAAGTTACAGATCATAACAAAAAATATAATACACAACAAACTGATATCAACTGATGTCTATCTCAGTACGACAATATATATACAAGTCGGCTTCAAAATGCACAACGCATCTCCACCTTATCAAAATAGATAAAAGAAGATAACCAAATATAACATATAATGTCACAATCTCAAAATACAATGTAATAAATATATAATTGTCTCCTCTAAAAGCCCAATCATCCAAAATGGCTAATATCCCTGTACCTAAAATGTCTCGGACTAACCCGAGTATTATATAAATATTAAATAGGTCAGACTACACCTAAATCCAGTTTTGGTATATAACAATAAGTATGGTAATAATAGACAAAGTGCAAATACGACACAACATAACATCCATCATTACATCACAAGAATACACCATGGCTCAAATCTCAATATTACCCATGAAATACATATAAGCAAGTAAGAATCGTGACAACTATAAATTGGGTGATATTAATAAAATTCATCGAAATCATATAATACTATGGACAAGCACGCAGCATGTCTATGAAAATCACCAATAAAGGGATGAATTACAAATCATACAAAATACAAAAGTCGATAACCAAAATATTAATTTTGGCCTACAATCCTAATGGCCTACAGTCCTAATGGAAGTGGGGACTTCTGATTATTAAGCACTAAATGATGATTTAAGAGATGCAGAATCCTAAATAAATAATTAAAGCATCAAATCATGATTTATAACTCTAATGGGAGTATTAACTTCCGACCACTAAGCCATAAAAAATAAAACAGGAACCGTGGAACCAAATAGAATGAAATCCGAACCAAATACAAAAATTTGTATCCAAAAATACTATTTCGACTTATTGTCCCGATGAAAGTAAAATCTTTCGATCGTTAGTCCTAGGAAATTGCATGAAATCCAAAATCCATATAAAACACAATCAATGCAAAATTTCAAAACAATATGCAAACAATTAACTCGACCTACAGTCCTAGTGGAAGTGATTACTTTCGACTGTTAGAGCCTTAGAGATATCAAGAAATATAAATTAAAAATCAATCAATTAAATGTTCAGTATACAAAATCATATATCTCAACCCCCAGTCCATAGAGAGGCAAAACTCTCGATTGAATGGTCCTAATAGATAGAAATAACAAATTGTACCAAAATGATAGCTCTCAGCCACATGCTTTTATGTGAGAATGACAGGCAATCTCGCAGCATGTCTTTAATATCATAAATAGACAACACGCATCAGTCTTAGGTTAGGGTATCTTAATTAACAGATGGGCACGTAGCTAGTCTCTAATGTCAAACAATCATTATCGCTAATGAGGTGATAATATCAGATATAATTGATCCACCAAAGTCATTTAGATGGGAGATTGACATACCGCAGCACTGCTCTAGGAAACGCTAATGAACGCAGCTCTTTACCTACAATCCCTAAGTTAATCTATTAGCATGAGACCCATATCCATCGAATTTCATAAACACATTGCCGGACTATGCCGAGCACTAGCCACTATTCCTACTTACCCTTGATAATGGGTTGTTAGTCCTTAAGTGACGTCGGGGCAATGGCACTAATGAGATAAATAACTCCCAACCTACAAACTCAATAAGGTGACATCACGTATCTGGAACCCGACCCTACAATCGGGACCACTAGGACGGATAACTAGCCTATGTGGTAGGTCTAATTCACACGCTCTACATAGAGGTGCGAAACCTACGACGTAGATTCCCAACAAATACTCTCGACTATATAAGTCTCAAAGAGGGTAATAACTCGTACTCTTGACTCTAGGAGTTCTGATGAGAGTGAAAACAACTGCTCTCGACTCAATAAGTCCTATTAAGAGTGATAATTGATACTCTTGACTCAACAAGTCTTGATGAGAGCCACGTCAAATACTCTCGACTCTAGAAGTCTCGATGTGAGTAATCTCAAGATGACAAAGCCTCAACTACTGGTCCTAAGAGTAGATAACGATACTCGACTAGTTAGTCCTTAGAGGATGCAAAAAAAAAATTCTTAAAGAGATGAGTCTTAATGAGATTAATAAGAAGTACTCTCTACTCCATACGTCCTACTGAGAGCATCATAACATAATGATTCCTCGACTGCTAGCCCTAAGAGTAAATAATAATATCACTCAACTAGTTAATCCTAAGAAGATAAATATATACATCTCAACATATCTCCATCTTATAGCCCTTGGAGAGTAATAGAATTCTCGACCACTAAGCTCTAAGGAGTCATCTCCAGATGATATAACAAATTCCTAACCCATCTTCAGAACATAAGTGACATCTACTCAGTAATAGCAGTCGAATAAGTTTTACTTGAGTGTTGCATGCCACTCAGTATTACTCGAACATTTAGTGAAAGCTAGTAACAACATTCATTAAACGAAAAATATTCTATAATATGTGTCAATAGAATAATTGGAAAAATATTGCCGAATGCCCCATCCCAGATGGTATTACTAATCTATTTATTCATTCTCCTCATATTTTGAATTAAGCACAATAAACATCAATATATGCCATTACAAATCATTTACGAAAGTGAATTATAAATCAAAACCCTCCATCCATTTAAATATTTTTCAATTTAATTTATTTTCCACATAGATTGTACATTTTAAAAATTACCTTTCAAAAATATATTCCTTGAATCCTTTTTATCAAATCATATCAAATAAACCAATTTTTGAACCAATAAATTTAAAAGAAGGGGAATATATTTTAAAACCCTTAAAATATATTTTTATAATAAAAAATCAACTTTTGAAATCTCCTTTTAATTCTTCTACTAAAAATATTCACTTTACAAAAGAAATCCCTTTTTGAAAATATTATTAAACCATTCAATTATTCAAAATCATAAAATAAATCACTTCCATATAATTAATTACTTTCGAAAATCTCTATTACATTTTTCTCGTAACATCATTTATTTGCAAAATAATTTCCAATAACTCATTTTATTTCTCAACCAATTTTATTTATTTATAAATATACTTCAATTAAATTATTAAATACCGAAAATTATTTTTGGAATTATCCAAAAATATTTTTAAAAATGGGAAAATCAATAAATCATAAAATATAAATTATGGAGCAAAATACTTCAAAATAAGCAACAAACCATCAGTATAAATTTTATCACTCGACCCTAATCGAATTCGGTCATCGGTAAATGCACACACAAGAAATGAAACTTCATGATTCATCTCGACCAATAGTTATAGTTAGAGGAAATACTCTCAACTGAATTGCCCTAAGAGATTTAAAATATACAAATCGAAATGCAATCAGATAGCATCTCCTTTACATTTTGGACAACCCAACATACATAAAATCTCATGATCCAATCCAACATAAAAAACAATCGATTCAACCAATATCCCAAACAACATTTTATCCAAACAATTCAATTGATAACCAACTTTATTCAACCAAACAATGCAATCAATTATCGGGATAAATTTATATATATGCAAGATGAAATAAATATGGATGTGTGAGTATAAAAATCATCGATATGACGTGTGAACTACCAAAATAATGGCTACTCAGCCTCTGCCACCGTCAGCTGCCATCATCTTCTCATTATCAGCTCAACCAGAGATAGCGACCACTACCATTACCCATAAACACACTCGCTACTCTACCAACCACCTTAATTTTTGTTGCCAAAGAATGCGACCACCCATCTCTAGAAGTCGCTGTGGCATGAAATGTCGAGCTTTAGCATCGCAACCTGGTGCGATGGCCGACACACCTCCACTATTGAGTGTGCCCCAATAGCTACATCACGGTCCCCTATCTTTGTCAGCAATGCATGTCGATGCGAAGTCTTCATCACGTGCATGATACTTTTTTAATAAACGATGTGATTTATCATTTGAGAATTATCTGGAGAGGGGAGTTGGAGTAAAGGAATGGGTACGATGTCAATTAAGGAGAATATGAGTTGACCGGTTTGGAGTTTGGAGATATAAAAGAGAATGTGGGCTTGGGCCAGAATGTGCTTTAGTTTTAATTAGTTGATTGTTCTTTTATTTTATTTTATGAACTCTTTAAATTTAATTGCAAAATAAATTTCAGTTAAATTTAAATTAATTTATACTTCATAATACCGAATATATATCAACAATCGTCCAAATATTCCATTCAAAGACCGCGTATTAATTCTCCACTATTTTAATCAAAAACAATTATTTACACTTATAAAAATAATTTGTATTCAATTAAAACAATTTATTCAATTTCAGTATATTATTTAAAAAGAATTTATTGTTCTAATTCGGTTTATTTAAAAAATCTTTTATTAATAACCATTAATTAAATGAATTTTACTTTCAAAACTAATAATTATCAAATATTGAGTTTAAATAATTTTATCTTCTATTTATTTATTTTACGGCATGGAAAGCAGGATTGTTACAGGAATCGTGTAATTTAGTATTAGGTAAGCGATTTTGCATCTCTCGATATCCTATGTTAGTTAATATAGCAAAGATGGCATTTTTATTATAATTTCAAAATTCAAAATCATTTTAAACTTAAACCTAACCTTAACAACATCTTTAAAATGGTTTTAAAAGGATAGATATGTAATTTGACACATTTTTTTCCGTTTTGCAGAACAACTCGTCATTTGGTGTATAAAAATATATAAGACAAAGTATATGTTTGAATAATGATTTGATTACTGGCATACGATGTTTGGATGTTATGTGAAGTTCGTATATGAGTTTTTGATGTGTTTTTAAGTTATTTTAGAATAGTAAAAGAGTGGTCGTTGTTTTGTTAAAATTAATGGAAAAAGTGTTTAAAATGTAGCGTGACCAAAATATGTTGTTCTTAGAGGTCTAGAGGAGCTACAAAACAAGTCACGTGAAGTATGGATGAAATTTGGTGGACTTACGACATTCGAAAAATAAAGTTGGTGGTGATCAAAAAAAAATAATGGTAGGTGGAATTCATCAATCTTGACGCCTTGCTTCAAGAAAGAGGTGCAGGGACTTCGGCCATGTGTGTACTTAGCTTTGGCCAGAGGGAAAATGAAGGGATGTTTCCAATTTAAGACAAAGAAATTTTTTAGCCTACCAAAACTCTCGGAACCGATATATTGTTGCTTCAGGATTTAGGACATAAAAATTAAGGGAAGACTTAACTCGATGGAAGGTTTTGGGATAAGCAAACTTAGCATTTTTTTCGCTACGTAAACATGATAGCACCGACATAATCAAAAAGATACCGACATGATTACGGTTAGCGATGATATACGACGGTCCAAGGGGGTTCGAGGCATGAACTTGGGAATCCTTATCATGCGTGTTCGTTCGTTCATTTGACATTCCATTTCGACATTATGGCACAATGAAGAATGACTTTGACTGTGAAGTAATGGCGTAATACTTTGAGGTGAGAACTTCAAAACATCGATGAGATGCTTGTACGACTTATGAGGAGTGTGTAGGGATGCTCCAATGATGACGACTTAATGATTGGACACAGCATAATTATCCAAAGGCAGGTCCAACGATGGGGACTCATGAGTGGAACTACGGTTGTGTTTTACCAGGATATGAATCGAATGGAACATTGAATGTGGTCTACTACGGAGATATGTGCAAAGGAATCATAGATACCGGAAGGTTTCTAGGGTGCTTATGTATTGTATAGTTAATGCCCTACTAAAAACCCCACAAAACACACGCTATAGTGTGTAGCGCTTTCCATTCGCTATGCTATTTCAATTTAGAGCAAATAAACAGTAGATTCACATTAATCCCCGCTATTTTCCGCTACACCCACTAAGTCAAGGCTTTCTAGCATCCGCTTTAGCAACATTAATACACAAAGGCTGATGTGAGTGGTTTTCTTTTAAATTAGGTCAACGAAGTTAGGTTAAAGACCTAATTTTTAGGCAAAAGTGCTCTATATAAGTTAGAAGTCTATTCTAGTTACCAAATCCAGTCTGCATAAATCATGATATTCTTCACTTTTATTATATAAGATTAAAAAATATTTTTTTCCTACACAAATGGTGTGAGAACAAGAATAAATTAACTTTAAATTTTTTGTATTATATCTAATGAAACTTTTTGCACCTCCATTATTTTCAGCTATATCACCGCTTTATCCCTACTATAACCTTTTGCACCTCCATCACTATAGAACTGTTAAGCACTTTAACTGCACAGCTTGTGTAGAAGGGGTACATGGGGACTCCCAATTTGATTATGATTATGCCTAGATCATATGACTATGGATTACAATAAAACTTTTGATTATGGGTTACTACCCTTCTTACAAAGTGGTATCAATTGTGCACTAAGAAACCGAGACTTTGATAGAGACTTCGGATAATGATTGGGCCATATGAGTTATTTTATATCCAACTCACATGAATGATGTGTGAATTGTTTTATGTTCACTATGGTTTCTATGTTTTCTTATCACCTTTGGGATGCCACAAGATGTCGGTATTATGACTTGGATATCAAAACATCTGACATTGTACTTAGGTTATAGTACATCCATATGATAATGATAATGGTTATAGTAGATTAGCGTATATTTATTGTTATGTGCTAACTCTTTGGATATAGGAACAGGTTAGGTATGATTCCCTATACCCTATGTCTTATACTATATTCACTTTATTGTACTTGGATACTATTTATTGCCTACACCAGACTGTTTTCTAACACGAGGTTTTATGCTTTGCTTTTTATGATCTTGAGTATCCTTATATGATTAAACTGGACATCATGTATAGGACATCACATGGGTTGTGTAGATGGACTAGCAAGAGGCCATGCTTTCATATACAACTATTTGTCTTATTGTTGTTACTTAATCTGCGATGCGACATTATGGAGACTAGATAGTGTTTGACTTTAGATACAATTTACTATTTGAGTAATCTTTTGATGTACAAAACTTTGTGATCAACACTTTTTATCACTACTATGAACCTTTGCACTCTGATTATGTGGCTTATTTAGTTATTGCTACCTCACATGTTTTATATTTTTATGATTATTATATTTTATTCGATGCACTGTGAGATATACAACTTGTTTACTTTGCGAGATTTCTACTTTTTTTCCCCTTGGCAATCATCTTGCATCAATCGGGTACCATTATAGCATAATCTACAGGTATATTAGGTACCCTAGGTGCATGGCGGTCATCACATTTGGTATCAAAGCTTAAGTTATGTTGTTAATCTAAGGGATACTAGGATACATTAAACATAATGAGAGTTATTACCTTATAATGAATCAAGCATATATAATAGGACGTACCTGTTATATATTTTTATTGTTAAAACTTTATAGTAGTATATATAGTATACAAGTTGCACTACACATACTAGTATCATTGATGTTTCTTTTCTTTATAAATGACAGATCATTCTTATTATAGATTAAGAATGAGCCAACATATAAGAAACATTGCTAGGAAACTCCATCTTTGGAGTTGAAGTGGCGGTAGGTTTGGGGGCCGCTAACCTTAATTTATAGAATGTGTTCACTGAGATGGTGCGGAACATAGTTCATAATGCCTAAGTAACTACTCATCTGATGGTACTCAAGTGTGAGCACCCATGGTTCACTTTTCCAAGTTGAATCTAGATTAATCTAGCTTATGGTGTAAATTGTTCCTTAGAATAGAGTCGACCATAGAATTCCAAGATTGGATTGACTCTTTTGAAAGGATCTTTGAGGATTTAGAATTGGATAAAGAGGAAGTTGGCCTCTAGATAGCTTCAATGGAAAGCGATGGGTAGTGGAAAGCCATCAAGATTACTATTCCTAATGATCAAATTACCTAGGAGGAGTTTAAGATGGGATTGAGGAGAAGTATATGAAGACAGCCTAGAAGTTGGTACTATTATGTATGTTGATGATTTGAGGTAGGGTGACATGATTGTTTCAAATTATATGGCAACATTTGATATGTTGTTAATGTACGATCTATTTTTGTTGGCACTCTACTAAAGAAGAATAAGAAATTCATTGTGGGCTTAGACGACCACTTAGGAGAGAAGTTGGTAGGATATATTAATAAGTCCTTTAAGAAGCTTGTATGTAAGGCTCCTAGTCATGAGAGTTTGTGTCCTAAGTCTAAGTCTGCTATTAATCCCAAGGATGACCCAAAACTGCAAGCTGGTTGAGGAGACAAGAGGGAGTAGTATACCAGTAAAAAGAAGAAATTTTAGAAGGGCGTTCAAGAGAAAGGCAAGTGGGAGCATACTTACTACAACGGTGGGGAGAAAGATCATCTTGATAGAGATTACAAAGATGTAGAAAGGAAGTTCTACAACTATAATCAGAAACATTAAGATGGAATGTCCTTAATCACTAAAATAGAAGCAATTGATGAAGGCATATGTTTTGAACATTGTTATGTCTTCGTCGAATTGTCAATTTACATAGGAGATTGGGGGGGCATCACTATTTAAAGTACACTTTTCATTTATGGTGTTCCCATAAATTTTTTATTTGATACTAAGGCTTCACATTCTTTTACATCGAGTGGCTTGGTAGATAGATTGGGGTTGAGACCCGAAATAATTGACCGACCTTTGATTATGACAAACCCTGTTGTGGGCCCAGCCTGTCTATGCATGATTTGTTGAAACCAAGTATTATTGAGTCATGGATGTTCCCTTATTTGAGATTGTTTTTTCGGATATTTTGGGGTTTGATGATTTTAAGGATGGATTGGCTGAGGAAGTATGGAGTAGTGGTGGATAATGCAAAGCCATTGGTGACATTAGGGATTAACAATGGGGGAAGATTGGAGATAGATAACTACTTGATAATGAGGTAATGGTTTGCATTCTATATTTGCATGGGATCCTATTTGATGAGTTGCAATTAGTGCCTATAGCAAGGGAGTATTTAGACAAATTCAAGGAGGTGACTGTATTACCACCACATTGAAAGATTGAGTTATGTATTGATGTGGTCAAACATGTATAATAACCCGAAAATTTGATATTATTAATATTAAACAAATTAAAAATTGATTTTTAATTAAATAGTGGATTGAGTTTCATGTTTATAACGATTGTGAAGATATTTCCAAGTGATCGGGTTTGCTATATAATTTTGATGGGTTAGGAGTTGCAGTTTGTGGAATAGAGGCATTAATGTATTTAAATAGAATACGCAACCACTTTTAGACGAAGCAGTTACTCGAAACTGAACATGCCTCATTGTCTACATAAATGATGTTTAGAAACCCTAGAGATAAATGATCACATCAGTTTATCTTCCTTAATCCTTAAATTTATCTTAATCTTATAGTTTTGAAGACAATATCGCCAATCAAGCATAATGCTCCAAGGCCGAAGTTTTAGAGGTCCGATCGGTAGAAATATTAAAACCGTGTAAATTGTATATAGAAAACTAAATACCAATTATGTATTTAATATGATTGAATTTATATAATACAAGAAATAAAATTATGAAAATAAACCAAAAAGTAGAAATATCAACGCATGACTTCAAAACTAGAGCTAAAGGTTAAAAGAAAATCTTAAAATATGCTTATTTGATTATTACTACAAGTCCCACATTAGCTACAAAGGATAAATCATCCTATATTTCACCTATAAATAAGTGAGCATTCAAGAATTGTACAGGCAACAGCATTTGGGTGCTTTGTCAAGTTGATTTAGTGGGTTCATGTTACATGGGCCTGCATAATATCAAGTATTCTTTTCATCTTGACTAAAAAGTGATATGGTTTAATTTTAGTTCAATTGCCGTTTAATCAGGTTTTCATGGTTTTATGGAAATTGCGGCTTGATTAGCTTTTGGGCCTTAATAGTTCAAGGTCGGCTGTTTTTGTGGTTGAACTGCCGACTCATTTCGGTTATTAAAATAAGGCTTAATCTTAATTTAATAGTGGATGGTTTTCACTAATTATAAATTGTTTCAAAATTCAAAATGTCTGATATG
The DNA here is from genome assembly GCA_030765085.1 of Allium cepa. Classification (NCBI taxonomy): domain Eukaryota; kingdom Viridiplantae; phylum Streptophyta; class Magnoliopsida; order Asparagales; family Amaryllidaceae; genus Allium; species Allium cepa. The sequence continues at coordinate 105,198,815 of CM060940.1, forward strand.
CATCGAATTATATATCATTCGAAAGCTCTCGTTGAATGGAGTCTACATCGTTTATCCGAAATAATTTTTGAGTGGCCAAATTATTGGTTAAAGTCGTCATATGTGAATTCTAAGGAGCCAAAATGGGCTTTTGCTATTCCGACAACAGATTTTGAAATTGTTGGCAGAATTGACATCGCTCATGATGAGGAGGTGATTGGTGGTGTTGGCGTTGGCTAATTCTGCCAAAGGTGGTGAGAATTTTCGATTTAGGGTTTCAAAACCCTAATTAAATACCGATGACGGCTGGTTGGTGTGGTTGGGGGTCACGACAACAGGACAAATGGGTAAAGGATGGCACACATTGGAAAACGGTCATTGCCAGTGGAGATATTGTGGCTTGGTTTGGCAGATGATCAAGGGTAACCAATATTGGCGACGAACGTGGAGAAGATGGTATGCAATTTTCGCAAAATATCCCATGTACTATATATTTATATTTACAAATATAACCTTAAAACTTCTAACTTCCATATCTATCACATATGAACTCTGTCTCAGGCTTGGTTTCTTCCGCTGGACTCATGTTGGATTTCTCTATAGTTTGGTGTTGGGTTTGCTAGGTATTGAGACTGTCTGCAAAAGTGTGTTGGTGTGATTTATTTATTTGAGATAATTTAATATTTTAATACTAAATGCATATATATTGATGGAAATTAGTATTTATTGATATGTGATTATGGTTGTTTAGTTAGTATAATATTTTGAATGTATCATGCCTTGGCTTGGAAGTTTATTATTGATTTTCTATTATTAGTTATGTAATTATAACCGATTATGGAATTTGGATGGAAAATTAATGATTAATAGAAATTGAATGAAATTGCGTAACTTTAGAAAAGATGGATAAATAAATGAAGATAGAATTATTTATATATTTTTGATTGGTATATGTAGTAATAATGATTTACAGTTTTACTAAAATTAAAGTAAATAATTGATAAGGTTATTATTTATGAATTTCTGGAAAAATTCATGAATAATAATGAAAATATAAAATTGGAAGATATATTTTAGTTATGAAATAAAGAGGAATGTCATAAATAATATTACCGTTTTTGTATAAATAGTATTATTTTGTGTAAACGACAAAGTGGTTAATTTTATGGCATTTATAGTATGAAGTATTATTATTATTATTTGAGTGATAAAGAAGAACACATTTTCTAAATAATAACAACAACAATATGTTTCCAAAAGTGTTTGGATAAAACAAATAAAAATTTGAGTTGAATATAAATAAAAGGAGTTTTAGTGATTCAAGATAGATAGTAGTAAAACTGGTTTTGGAAACTATTGTAGTGACTACAAAATATATTACTATTTCAACATGAAAAAAATAATATTATTACTTTTGAAAGTAATTTGATGTAATTTACTATTTTTGGTGGGTAATTCAATGTTTTAAGTGTTTTGGAGTAATGGGATTATAATAAAATATTTCTAAGTATTTTATCATTTTGAAGGATCATTATTATTTTGAAATTAAAAAGGTGTTTTTATAATAAACAATAGTAAAATGATTTTTACACTTAAGGGAAAATAATTATTGAAAATACAATGTTTGTGTGGATGTAATATGTTTGTTTTACGATGAAGAAATGACATTAAGACGACCGTAGGATGTTCTACCATTATCACTACTAAACGGTAGGTGTTAATTACGGTATTGATTATTTGAATGACATTGAAATTTGTGTCACTAATGTCGATTAGTTGGTACACATCTGATGAAATTGATATATGAATTTATTTGTGAGTTAACCCCTTCCACTATTAAAAAATGTAATTTTATTAGATATAAACTTATCCATATTTTATAGATGCATTTAAATGATTTAAAATTGGATTTTAATTGGATTTACGTATGAGTTCATATTAACACATTTTTATATAATTGGCTTGATTTAGATGATAGAGTTGTTTAATTTAGATTTTCATGTAAGAATGGGTTGTATGATGATATTATAGGTATGTATTGCCTTGTTTGTATGTTCATATGTGATCGTATAGATGCATGGTTGAAAACATCAATCGATAGCAAGTAGGGATAGATTTGTTCTATGTATTGGATCTCGTGCATATGGGTGGACTATAAATTGAGCCATCTACGATAATTACACAAATGATGGGAGATTTGAATCGATGCAATAAATTTTTAAGGGTTTTCTTATTTGATATTTGGGGTTGACATTGAGTATTGTCAAATGTATGTTATGTCTAATTGCTGAGTGTGCTATTATTTTTGCGACCCTATATTTATGATGATTGATTGAGATGACTTTATAGAAGCAGCGTTTCCTACTTACATTGATTGCGCTAGTTGTATTGGTTGCATGGATGCTATGGTTGTTATGTGATAACAAGTATTTGAATGTAAGTAAAGAGTAAGAAACGGAACAATGTGGGCTTGATCGCCAAAAAGATGTACATAGGCAGTGTTTTTTATGCAATAGCTCTCTGTTTTCTTATGGCTGAAGTGTATAGAAATCGGCACGGTCCAAACATAGTTGACAATTTTTCCCTTTATTATATGTAGACTTGTATATTTGTAAGTTTACAACAAAGAAGGAAATAAAGAATCCGAAATGGGTCATTTCCACAGAATGATTCAATATATCTGTTATATCATAGTTATATAGTTGTTATCGTAATCATTAATGTATCGAAATACATATATTATTTGAAGTTTCAAAGTTCTGTGATATTTAATTGTAGTGATGATATTTATCTTTAAATTCTACGATGAGGTTTCCTTTTCATGTTGGACTTTTTATTTTTATACACTTACGGCCCACTTTCTTTAATATTTGAATTTATGTGTAAGCGTACGTAACACTGATTTTGGATGATCAAATTAGTGGGTTGTCACAAGATGCTAGACAAGTAGTTATGCCTTTGAGTCATCTAGTGCCCAAAGAGTAAACAGAATTAGATAGGCAAGTGAACGACCAATTGAGATGAGGGTTCGTTTATAGGAGTACATTTAAGTGGGGAGCACCTATAGTATTTGACACTAAGGTGGATGGCTCTTTAAGATAGTATGTTGATTGCTATTAGCTAAATAAAGTAACAAAGAAAAACGAGTAACCACTCCTACGTACTGATGACTTATTCAATCAAATCCATGGTGTGAAGACGCTTTCTCTGTCGGATTTAGTGATGGGGTTTCACAATTGAAAGTGAATAGAGAGAGTATGTCGATTACAATGTTTCATTTTCCATTTGGAATTATGAATGGTTGGTTATGTCATTTGGTTTAACTAATGTGTCGACCTATTTTGTTGATCTCGTGAACCACGTTATCGGTAATCACTTTAATAAGTTCATGGTTATATTTGTTGATGATATTATCGTTTACTCATGGATGAAAGACGAACACAAGAACCATTTAAGGATTTTGATGGAGATGTTAGGAAACACCAATTGAAGCCGAAGTTCCAAATATAGAGAAGGAAAGTGAGATTTTTAGGTTAGGTAGTTTTTAAACAGGGCATTGTTGTAGACCCTGCGAAGGTTGCGACGGTGCAGGACTAGGAGAGCCTCTAAGAGTGCTACGGACGCGAGGATTTTTCTTGGATTTGTTGGAAATAATCAACATTTTATCAAGGGCTACTCAATGATAGCGATGACGTTAACAAATTTGACAAAGAAAAATAAAATTTTTATTTGGGATGTGAGGTGCGAGCACGCATTTATGAGTACAATAGTGATGTTGATGAGTGCACTAATGTTAGTCTTTCCAAGTGAGAATGAGGAGTTGAAGCTATACACAGACACCTATTGTGCTGGACTGAGTTCATAACTGACGTAGAGGGGTAAGGTATTCATATATGCTAGTTGTAATAACCTAGAATTTGACCGCTCTAAAATATAACATTTAAATTGATTTTAAATATAAATTATAAAGGATTTTATATTTCAAATAATATGAGATAGGATTTGGAGATACAAATTTGCATAAAATAATAAGAACCGTTGCTTATATCATGGCCCAAAATTTTCGACGCCCGAAAATCGACATTAATACACCCACTGTATTACATGTCGAACAATCGAATGCCAAAAATGCAAGATCGTTAGGGAAAGAGGAAAGAGGTAGAAGAAGACAATAGAAATAACAATACAGAATCTCACAATCGCAGCAGAATAATATATATAATATATAACAACCGATCTTTACACAAAAGAACTATTACGGTTTTTATACATTACAACATCAGAGTACAATACATCAATAGCCTAATACTGGATAGTTATAATACACAAAAGCTGACTATACAGCTTAAAATACACGGCGGAATATACACCAAGTATGTGTGATACGTCTCGTCATCCAGCTCGTCTCTTGAGCTCCATAGCATCCTATCCTAAATCTGTGATACTCGGTTTGACCCGAGCTTTATAATAAAATAACACCCATGTTAGTCTGGAAAACCTGCGTGAGAAAATATACTCAATTTAATTATTAAAGTTCAAAATCCTTTGGAAATCAAAGGTATCTCGTAAGACCACGTCAAAATAAACACGACGAGTTTTTACCTTACGATAACCAAAACATTTTATATCAAAATCCTTTGATATTATAACAATGTCTAAGTACAATTGTAACAACCTGCATATTTTACGATTGTGTATTTAAATATTTTATTTAAATACTGCATCGTTAGTCGGATTATAGTCCGAAATGCTACTTTTTGCAAACAGTCAAATTAGGACTCGAGACCACTTCCATTGAGTACAAAATGATGTTCGCGATCTTTTGAGTACAAACATTGATATGTTTGGAGTTAGCTAGAATTTCGACCTTTTCACTTAGGGCTTTGGGTTTGAGTTTCAGCCCATTTACCCCAACTTAAGACCCTAGCTCCACCCCCACTCCTCTTCATCCATTTCATTTCTATTTCCTAACACTTCAAGCTTTAGGAACAATGGGAAAGAGATTGGAAATTAGAATTCCTAAGCCCTAGCTCCTTTGCAAATTCAAGTTCTAACTCCAAAATCCAAGAAAGCTTAGGTAAGTATCATCATCTTCTTCTCCATCTCAATCTCTCTCCAATTTCAGAAATTCCCTATAACCTAAATGAGGAAATATTTGTTTATAATCTTAGATTGGAGTTTTTAGAGATAAAGTTGAAGAGTGGTTGATCTTACTTTTGTTTTCAAACTTCTCCTTCATTGTTTTTGAGAAAAGGTGAGATTTTTATCTCACATCCATGTCTATAACTATCATTATTGTTAGGTATGAATTCCTAACATCTATTCATGTTCATTTGCTTTTGATTTGAATTGATTTGGTGAACATTTCAATGGTGTTTTGAAGTCAAAAACTTTAAAAACCCTAGCTTTGATGTATGAACATGCTTTTGTGGTGTATCAAAGAGCCTATACGGCTGGGTTGTCAATTGGCATAAACTCCTAGCTCCCATTGCTCGTCCGATTGCAAATTGTTGAGAGTTTGCCCTTCATTGTGATAGGCTGGAAATATGGAAAACAGGGTCCAGTCGATTGACTCTCTGAGTCCAGTCGACTTACCTAGAACCCGAGAGTTTTCCAAGCATTTGAAATACTGGAAAACAGGTTCCAATCAACTGGCTTTCTGAGTCCAATCGACTGACCTGAAACCCGAGAGTTTTCCAAGCATTGGGCCAGTCGACTGAACTTAGTGTCCAGTCGATTGACTTGCTTGATTCGGCACAAATTGCCTATTTTGCTTGAGATTCCAACTTTCAGTCGATTCTTATTTCTCCGATTTGTTGTTATCACCTTTGATAACTTTGATAACTTCTTTTTCGAGATTTTTGGGGAATATCCATTTTGATGGATTAGGTATCGATTTCTTTGGATTTGGTTCACGCCTTCGTGTGCGAATTTTCAGTGATTGATTGTTTCTACAATCAATTATGTAACTTGTCACGTTTAAATACAAACGTTCCTATACTAGCAGTAAATATTCAAACCCTTTTACAAAGTTGATTTCAACTCTATTTTTAATAAAAGTTTGTTTATAAAACTGTTTACCAATCTATTAGCATGTACAAACCTTTACCTCATTCGTCTGAGAAATCTAATTAAACGACTTAGTAAAACTAGTGGTATGAAACGCTTGCGTTTACTTCGTCGGTTAATTTTAGGACTTATTCGATTGAAACTCTTGTTACAATTTTCGAGTGGAAATTTACAGTTTGTTCGTAAATATTTAAATTAAGCCAGTGGTTATGGGATATGAAGCTAAACTCATCTATTTACTAGCTTAGTGTAATCGACACTTCTCTATGATGGATGATGATCATTTTGTGATTTAGACTAGCCATGTGCGATGCCTCTTTGTCTGCGAGGGAGACTAAACCCCGTTTCTGTGGAGTTTCGACACAAAAATTGGTAGGGTAGCGACCTATGGTCTTCGGGACTTTTGTGGAGCCTCGGCTCAAAATTAATGGTTAGCAACCAGGGAATAGCGTTCCACTTTGTGATACACATGTTGGTGAGTTTTCATGCTCCCATTTTGTGATAGGCCTCACCCTTCTTGTGATTTCTAGATTACTATTGATGATTTCTAGAATTTGTGTTTTACCAATTTTTGTGATTTTCATTGATACGATTTATCAATATTTGTGCATTCGTGATTTTGTGTTTCCACCAACTTTTACGACTGGCATTGAGATATTTGTCCATATTTGTGGTTTGGTGCATAAATAAAGAATATGATATTCAATTTTTGGTGCTTTGGGATTCCTTGAGATATTGTATGATTTTTGTGTTGTCTAATGTATACTTATCGCAATATGGCATTAGAGTTATCATACGTTTTACTATATCTCTTGTTTCTATCTCAGTTTATCTGATATTTATAGCTAGACTGATCCGTTTATTATTTTCTTATTAAATAATACTCGAGTCAGACCGATATGTTACAGATGCTCCTGCTCGACTCCTCATCTGGGAGTATTATTTTGGCTAACTACATTAGATTGGAGGTTTTTGTTGTTATACATACGAGATAGACTCCTTGATTATACATATTCTTTTGTGTAGCACTTGTGTCTATTCTTTTGTGATATCGTGGATCTTGTTAGACCACTACTCTGATGTACACTTTTTTTTTATATTCATATTTGTTTTCGACTTTGAGATATGAACATCTATGATTGATTTATGTTATGCTTATTTCTATATTGTTTCCGAATATTATATAGCCACCGTGTAGTAGCTTTGAGTTTGAATCAATGTGTCGGATTTCCTCTTGAAATGAAATGTATGTTATTCTATCTGACATTTTAGTGCTCGAACAAAGCAATTACATGGATGGTCGCTCCTCAACAACCTTATTCTTCGTGCTAGTTGACGGCATTACTCCGTAGTGTTCTTGGCTAGCGTGAGTACAAAGGTGGGGCGTCACAGCTTGGTATCAGAGCCAAATTTCGAAACAACGTAGAATAATTTAACAAGAATCATCGTCCTAAGTCCATCTTAGGAGTCGTGCCCTAGGATTTTATTCGAGTCATTGGACCCGTTCTATCCTATTTTCTTTTATTGTGCCTTGTTTTATCGATCATGATTATTTGATATTCATTATGAAATTGACCTTCTTTTTCTTCCTTCTTTCTTTCTTTCTTAAGGAAGAAGAATGGTTAGATCAAACCGACCCAGCATCAGTCAATCAAGTGCAACTCCCCAGGATGGAGTATTTATGTCCACCAAACAGCTTCTTGATCTTGTAAAGAATGCTCAAGCTGTCGGACCCATTCCCGAGCCTACTCACCTAAAATCCGGATTTGCACGCCTGTGCAGTGATTATACAAACTTCGGTGGAAAGCCTTTCATGGGTTCCGAGGGTATTATCGAAATCCAAGCTTGGCTTAGAACATGCGATCGCATCATTTCTCGCATGAATCTTATTGATCTTCATCGAGTCCAAGTGGCTTCTAGTATGCTCCAAGAGAGAGCGTTAGGTTGGTATGAGCTTCTGATTTCTGAAATTATTGAAGCGGATCTTACTTGGGTGCAATTTCGGGACAATTTTGAATCAAAGTTTGTGCCGGAGGCTGAAAAGGTAACTTTAGCTGGGCGTTTTATTGACCTTGTCTAAGGTAAATCTTCTATGGCAGATTATGTCACATCTTTTGAATCCCTCTCTAAATATGGGGTCGAGTATGTAAATACCCCATTGAAGAAAAATCATAGATTTGTCTGTGGCTTGAACAAGAATCTCAAGAAGCCATTACTTCTAAAACTGGAAGTTGCTTTCGATCAACTTATTGATATCGCTCTTCGACTTGAAGAGGCAGACAAAGAGAGTGATGTTGAAGTTGTAAGTGCCAAACCGAAATTTAACAACAACAAGAAGAGGCGTAATAAGTTCAAAGGTCCTTATCCCAACAAGAAAGGGAAGCAAGCAACTCCGGTAGAAAAGACTTCTACCCCTAGTGGTGGGCAATGCTATAGTTGTTGTTTTAAGGACCGTTATGCAAATAAGTGTTAAAAGCCCCTTACTTGTCGCTGTTGCAAGAATTCGGGTCATTATATATCTGCATGTCCCAAACATCAAAGCAAGAATGAGGGAAAGCTAAAAGTTATGCAAGCCCCTAGTAACACTTCTCGCAGTCAATGTATTTCTCATCCTGTCCTCAATGGCATTATTATGTTTCGTGATCAACCTATTCGAGTTCTTTTTGATACGGGTGCATCCCATTCTTTTATATCAAAAGAACTTGTTGATACTTTTTCTTTGAGTGTTATGGCTTTAATGACCTCTTTAAGAATTGCGAATCCAGTTGGTGGATCCGCAACACTCATTTTGCTTTGTAAAGATGTCGAGATTATTTTATGTGATTTTTATTTCCGAGCCGATTTGCATGTCATGGTTACTTAGGCTTCGGAATGATTTCGGGAATGGATTGGCTTAACCGTTATGAAGCGGATATCCTATATCCTGAGCGGACAATTCATCTTTGACATCCTCAATCTGTTAAGCAGATTTCTATTGTTCTTAAAGATTCGGATTCTAACTTGGTAGCATCTTTATATTCTTTAAATCCTCATGATGGTGATAATGATGACGAGGAGGATGTCATTTCACTCATTCACGTTGTTCGCGAATTTCTCGATATATTTGTGACCGTTTTAGGATTACCACCTAAGCAAGCAATTGAGTTCAGAATTAATCTAATTCCTGGAGCTTTACCTATTACTCGTCCTCTTTATCATATGTCCAATAAAGAAAATGAGGAGATGCGCAAACAATTATCCGAATTGAAAGAGAAGCAATTTATTCGTTCTAGTTCTTCTCCTTTGGGTGCTTCTGCTATTTTTATGAAGAAATCCGATGGTACACCTAGGCTTTGCGTTGACTACCATAAGCTTAATGATCTTACTATCAAGAATAAATATCATTTACCTCGGATTGATGATCTATTCGATCGATTTAGCGGTGCTAGAGTCTTTTCACAGTTAGACTTAGCAGTTGGTCTTCATCAGCTTCATATTGCAGAGGATAGTGTTCCTTTGACATCGTTCTGTATTTGTTATGGATCTTATGAATCGCTTGTTATGCCATTTGGTTTAACGAATGCTCCAGCTTATTTCGTTGACCTTATGAATCGAGTTTTCAAAGACTTCCTCGATCGATTTGTTCTCATCTTTATAGATAAATTCTTGTTTATTCTAAAACCGAGGAGGAGCATGTAAAGCATCGTCGGATTGTGTTGGAAACTCTTAGGAGCAATCAATTGAAAGCAAAATTTTCTAAATGCCACTTTTGGCAATCTCGTGTGAAATTTCATGGTCATGTTATTTCTGAATCCGGAATTTCCTTGGATCCTTCAAAGATCGAAGCGACTCAAAATTGGAAGAAACCGAAGAGTGTTACGGAGGTCCGTAGCTTTCTTGGATTGGCGGGCTATTACCGTCGTTTTATAAAAGACTTTTCTAAAATTTCCGTGCCCCTTACTAGTTTGACAAAGAAGGGAGTTAAGTACATTTTGTTGAATATGCGCTTTGCGCTATATGATTTTTGTTTGATGATAATAAACATATATACATTCATATAAATGTATTTGGTAATGTACAATTTTGTTTTTCATAGTTTAAATAAATATTTGTTGAATAAAATTAAATTACACAGAATTCGAATTTGAATTCAAACAGAACAATATTAAACAGATTTTGAATTCAAACAGAAATTTTTATTCAAACAAATATTTATTACAATTTTAAATAGTACAATTTCATGCTCTCACTACACATATACATTTTTGATTACAATCACATCACATTTACAGTTAACCTCACTACATATCACTCACACTCATATTTTTGTCTTCAACTATAATCCAGTTTGAATCCAGCATCTGAGAAATCTGCAAAAATATTCACTAACGCGGTAAAATTGAAAAAGAAATATTTTTGCAATATAAAATGAAATACGATTTTTGAAAATATCGTTTTCCTCAGTTATTTGGGTTGTTCGTCATCATTCACACTTGAATTCATCACAAAGTCGTGCACATAGATATTACAGGGACAGGTAATCATAAGTGGCTGCAATACACACGTGTACATTCATACACGTGTGCATTGCCTCGCCAACTCGTGTGCATAGTTCCAACCAGAAATATATGGGTGTACATTCACTCTCATTTAAAAGTCCTCACAGTTATGCATGGGTGAATTACTTGGATTTTTGATTATGTGCTTCCATGCTCATTTAAAAGTCCTCACGGTTATGCATGTATGGAACGCATATTAAAAATAATTGATTTAATAGACAAGTTGATTCTAATCCCATTTAAAAGTCCTCACGGTCATGCGTGGTTAGAAGATACTTGATTTCATTTTTTTTAAAAAAAATTGTGAATACTACTAATCTCATTTAAAAGTCCTAACGGTTATGCATGGTTAGTAGATATTCAAATTTCCTGAAATAAATATACCACAAATAGACATATCTATATGAATTTTTGATGATTCTATCTCCATCACTTCTGAAAGTGGAATATGCGCTCGACAAGGGTAATTATTATTTTTGTTTGAGTTTTATTGAGATTTGATATTTATATTTAATTGAGTTAAATGTTTGATTCATGTCTATCACTTCATCCCTATTTTATAACACTATTATTCTTTTGCTGATAACAAAAGGGGGAGAGCAAAGTTAAGATTTTGTCAAATAGAATCAAGCAAAGGTCAAATAACTTTCAATTTGCATATAGACTCATTTACATATTTTTATTTGTATGCATATATGTAGGGGGAGCCATATATGTAGGGGGAGTATCACATAAAAAGGAAGCATTCAAATAGGGGGAGAAAATGAAATTATCAAATACATTTAATATATTCAAAATCTTAAATATATGTTTGTTATCATCAAAAGGGGGAGATTGTTGAATATGCGCTTTGCGCTATATGATTTTTGTTTGATGATAATAAACATATATACATTCATATAAATGTATTTGGTAATGTACTATTTTGTTTTTCATAGTTTAAATAAATATTTGTTGAATAAAATTAAATTACACAGAATTCGAATTTGAATTCAAACAGAACAAGTTAAACAGATTTTGAATTCAAACAGAAATTTTTATTCAAACAAATATTTATTACAATTTTAAATAGTACAATTTCATGCTCTCACTACACATATACATTTTTGATTACAATCACATCACATTTACAGTAACCTCACTACATATCACTCACACTCATATTTTTGTCTTCAACTATAATCCAGTTTGAATCCAGCATCTGAGAAATCTGCAAAAATATTCACTAACGCAGTAAAATTTAAAAAGAAATATTTTTGCAATATAAAATGAAATACGATTTTTGAAAATATCGTTTGCCTCAGTTATTTGAGTTGTTCGTCATTATTCACACTTGAATTCATCACAAAGTCGTGCACATAGATATTACAGGGACAGGTAATCATAAGTGGCTGCAATACACACGTGTACATTCATACACATGTGCATTGCCTCGCCAACTCGTGTGCACAGCTCCAACCAGAAATTCAAGGCAACAGAGACCAAGCAATGAACAACTCAAAGCAACAGTCAACTGGCCAAGACTACAAGTACAAGCAGCAGTGTGCAATTCGAAAATGTACACAAGTGAAACCAGGAAAATCATGACATCAAGTACGATCAAGACCAAATGCAAACAACAACATACAAGATTGCCACCAACAACAACATGAATACTGCAACAACAAGTATGGTGAAGCACTGACTCAAATAAACAACTACAAAGACCAGCTATTCAATGCAACTCAGTGGCAAATGAGTACAACATGACCAAAAGTGTATGCAAACAGTCAAAGGCAAGACACATGGAACAATGCAAATGAACATCACAATGAACAAACTGCAGTGGACAGACCAGAGTGCAACAGGTGGACAGTGAAGGCTGCAGTGAAGCATGTACATGAGTGGACTGGACTACAACTCGACCAAATGGCCAACATAACATGCAGTGCTGTGCACAAAAGCTAAAATGGACTGCACAGATGTATTCAAGTCCAGCAACATGAACACATGAGAATGGACAAGGGACAAATCAAGTTGCAGACTCCAAGTTACAAACTCAAGTGCAAACTGAATGTAACAAGCATGAATAGAGTACAGTGTCACTCTCATGTATGCAACAGATAATGAAACAAGTTGCACCAGACCAAGTTCAAGTAAAAGGGCAACATACTAACTCAAACAACAACAACGAACCAGAGCCAAGAATATATGTACAGTATGGCAAATACAGGTACAAACAACAGTGAGCACACTCATATGAACAAGTGCAAGTGAATCAGAATAAAGCAGTGCATATATGTCAAACATGAATGCCACGACTTCAAATGAAGACCAACAAGCTACATGATGAGCAAGTGCAAATCGAGCTCCAGAAATAACAAATGCAGACACAAATTTCAACAGTGCAGTGAAATGCAGTGGTATGCAGCAGAGAAAATATAAAAGCAATGGTGATGGCCGAAGCTAATACAGAGTAGTGGATTCGCATACTCAAAAACCAAGTCGAAGTCGAGCAGAGAAATGCACAGAGACCGGTTGCAAATGACAACAAATTACAAAAGTACAACTACAAGATCAGTGTATCAAGTATACATCTTTGAGAAAGTCAAAGCCGTAACTTTAGAAATCAAAACAATTTCAAGATGAACCAGTCAAAATCAAAGTCATGATCAAAATTTGAATGTGTGACAAAGTCAAATATCACAAATCACGAAATCAATTCAAAGCCGTGTGAATCAAGCTACTAGAAATACGAAATTGACAAAGTCAGATCAATCCTCAGCATCAAAGTGTAATCGAACGGCAAAGCAAGAATTTTTGAAGCAATCAGTCGAACGCAAAAATAGGAAATCAAATCCTATTAAAACCCTAATCATCATTGGCATTTATTTCATCGAGTTCAAGCATCAAACAGCAAAGCAAAAAGAGAAAAGTACATACCGAAGAACAGAACGAACTCGATCCAAAATTTAAGAAGCCGTAAGCAAATCGAAGAAATATATGATCGTCAAAGCAATCACGACAACAACCATCTGAACGATCAACGAAGTCGGCGCCTTTAATTTTGCACAACCCTAGTTTAAATCGCAAGGAGTAAAGGCAATTTGCAGAAACCCTAATTTGCAAAAAGGAACGAAAGAGGATCGACCATAATTTCACAAGCAACAGCAAAAAGGAACCGAGCAAAGTCAAACGGGCTAAAGATAAAGGGGCCGGCCTTGTTATAGTATTATAAAAGAGGGTTTATTTTTAAATTAGGCTTTATTATTTTGTTAACTAGGGTTAAGGTTTATTTTCTATTGTCTTTTAATTATCATTTTTATTTTTCAAATCAAAACTTTGTAAATCACCACCTAGGGTTTAGGTAGTGTCAGATTGTCTAGTTAGAATTAGTTCAGTGAGCAGGGTGTGCGAGTTTGCAAAATTCTATTGTAGGCGGGAGCAGAGTTTGCAAGTAAGCGAAGCTCTATAGGCGGGAGGCAAAGTTTGCGAGTAAGCGAAACTCTACAGGCGGAGCAGGGTGTGCGAGTCTAGTAGAGTGTTTGTGAGCGTGGAGCAAATGTTTGCGAGCAGGGTGTGCGAGTCTAGTAGAGTGTTTGTGAGCGTGGAGCAAATGTCTGCGAGTCTAGTAGAGTGTTTGTAAGCGTGATACTGTTTAATTCTAATAGAAATCTGTGAATGCAGCAGTAGGCAGGGGTTGCCGAAGCTGGGTAAATTTTGTGTGTGATTTACTTTTCAGCATATTTATTTCTGCAATTATATCTCTGTGTTTAATTCGAGCAAATTTGCTATAACCCTATTCACCCCCCCTCTAGGGTTAATCTAGATCCTACACATTTGGTCGGACAAATGTGAATCTTCTTTTCAGAAATTAAAAGAGCTCCTTTCCAACACTCCTATTCTTATGATTCCCAAAGGAAACCAAGATTTTATTGTTTACACTGATACTAGTCGCGTTGGTTTGGGGGTCATTCTTATGCAAAGAGAAAGTGTTATTTCTTATGCTTCTAGGCAATTGAAGCCCACCGAGACTAGATATGCCACTCATGATTTAGAGCTCGCAGCTATTGTTTTTGCTCTTCGAATGTGGAGTCATTATCTTTTGGTAGAAAAAATTTGTTCTCTACACCGATCATAAATCTTTGAAGTATTTATTTTTTCAAAAGGAACTTAATTTGCGTCAACAACCTTGGCTCGAATTCCTTGCATCTTATGATCTTGATATTCTTTATACTCTTGGAAAGGGAAATCTTGTTGTTGTGCCCTTAGTCGTAAGCAACAAGCGGTTGTTTCCATGATGATATCTGAATTGAATGATCTTGAGACTTCATCCACTTGTGAAATTCGAGATCGTGAATCCAATTTATGTGCATCTCTTGTTTTATGTAGCCTTGAGGCTCATCCCTCTCTTTAAGATCGCATTCTTGAATCTCAAAAACCAGATCCCGAATTGGCTTTTCTTAGCCAAAGTTGTAGGGATGAAGTTGATATCGAAGGTTTGAAAGATTTTGATATTGATGCTCGTGGCAGTATTCGAAAATTTGATAGACTTATCGTGCTAAATAATGTAATCTTCGTAGAGATATTTCAGAGGATTCTCACCGTTCTAAATTTACCATTCATCCCGGTAGTAGTAAAATGTACGCGGATATGAAGTGACCTTATTATTGGGAAGGAATGAAATCTGATATTGCTAACTTTGTTAAGCGTTGCATGACTTGCCAACTCGTTAAGGCCGAGCCTCAAAGGCTCGCTGGGTTATTACAACCTTTGGACATTCCAATTTGGAAATGAGACCAAATTTCCATGGATTTTATTGACGGACTTCCTCGTTCTCGTTCGGGTCATAATAGCCTATGGGTGATAGCTGATAGACTTACGAAATCCGTCCATTTTATTTCCGTTCGGTCCAATCGGACCGTACCTCTTTTGGCTAAACTCTTGATTAAAGAAATTATTGAATTGCATGGGGTTCCTACTTCTATTGTTAGTGATCGTGATCCATTGTTTACTAGTGGTTTTTGGAGGAGTCTTCAAAAAGCTTTGGAAGCTTAATTTTAGCACCGCTTATCACCCTCAGTCCGATGGACAAACCAAGCGTGTGAATCAAACTTTTGAAGATCTTCTTCATGCATGTGTTCTTGATTTTTGTGGAAGTTGGGAAGATCATATTTCTCTTGTTGTGTTTTCTTATAATAATAGCTTCCAATCTAGTATTGGTATGCTACCCTTCAAGGCACTCTATGGAAGGCCATGCCGATCTCCTTCTTGTTGGCTTGAGGCCGGTGAGAAACTGGTTTTAGGTCCTGATTTTATTCGTGATTCCACAGCAAAGATTGACCTTATTCGCCATAGGATGAAAGAAGCTCAAAGTAGGCAAAAATCCTATGCCGATAACCGAAGAAGGAAATTAGAATTTTTTGTGGGAGATTTGGTGTTTATTCATGTTTCACCTATGAAGGGTGTTGTGCGTTTCAGTCGATTGGGAAAATTAGCACCTCGATATATTGGTCCATTTCCTATCACCGAACGTATTGATTCCGTGGCTTATCGCCTTTTATTACCGGCTCAGTTTTTTTCTATTCATGACTTATTTCATGTCTCTCAACTACGGAAATGCCTTCGAAATTCCGATTTTATTTTTGGGCCCGGTGTTGTTGAAGAAATTGAAGTTTCGCCTAATTTGACTTATGAGCAGCATCCTATTCGTATCATTGCATCGAAGGTAAAACGCCTTCGAAATAAAGATGTCCCTCTTGTTAAAGTTCAATAGTCCTTAAATCCTAAGGATTATTCTTGGGAATCAAGAGAATTCATCAAGCGAACACATCTGTACTTACTTTCTCATGCTCTTTAGGTGAACTTCTTATTTCAAATTTATTTTCTATTGATATGCTTCTATGGTTGTTACGTTTTATTTTCTTCTTAAATATTGCGAGGACGCAATTTCTTTAAGGAGGGGAGTCCGTAACAACCCGCATATTTTACGATTGTATATTTAAATATTTTATTTAAATATAGCATCAATGCTACTTTTTACAAACAGTCAAATTAGGAGTCAAGACAACTTCTGTAACTACCCGCCTTTCATTCCAAAGAAAGATACATCATTAAGAAGAAAGAAAGGGATAGAAAAGAGAAAAGATAGGAAATAAAGGAAGAAACAACATCAGAATCTCACAGCGAAACGAATAAATTGTATTATATTACATAAAATATTACATCGTATCATATTTATCAGAGTTATACAGCTAATACAACACAAACTAGACAGTTATAAACACATGTCTAGTTATTACAATTCAAGTACATTACAGAAAACAGATACAACTCAAACACAACAGAATCACTATATATCTACACGCTGAAGCCTCCTGCTCCATATCTCCTCCAGAACTCGTCAGAGAAATCCTGAATCCCTTGAATACTTATACATAATATGAGTACCCAAGAATTTAATAAAACAGAAAATAAACACCAGGGTCAGACATGGGTCTGGTGTGAGTAAACGGGTTAAAAGTTGCTTAACTTTGAAAATCTTTTGAAAACAAAAGGTATCACATAAGACTTCCTACAAATAAACATGGAAAAGTTTTTACCTTACGCTAACCAAAACTTTTGATAGGAAATCCAGTGATATTATAATAGGGTCTAGGGTTTTGAAAATAAAATACAGAAATAGTTGGAATGCTTACATCTCACGTTCCAACATAGTTGGGCATAATCATAACCGTACAGGCACTTATTGGAGTTTGGATTCCATACATTAACAGGGCTATTGGGGTACCGCCTGTCACAGTACGTGGCCTAGATCACCGTACAGAGGAGCCACCCTAACTCCCTTGCAACACAAGGCCGGAACCATCCCTTACTGGACAGTCCCGAACAAGACAACCCCACAGATGGCCGTCGCCAACTGCCTACACAGCCGAAATAAAAAGGAACCTCTAGACAGGGGTAAATCTCGTCCTACTTGAGCATGACCCACTTAGCCTTGCTGCACCTCCCCTGTTTTAGCCATTCTCGGTTGATGAGGCTATGATTACCTTTATAGGACACACCAATCTTAGAATGCTCATCGTCCACCTAACGATGTTCTAAAAGTATTCAGTCCATCCAAGTTCGTTCCGAGTTCGAACGAAACCGAAGGCACTATTTCGCTCCGTTTTGGAACCACCCTCAGAGTTAACGACAGTAGCCCTTGCACTCTGAATCTTCATCTTGAACCTGAAAGTACTACCCCCGTTAAACTCGTATTGGAATCACCCTCAGAGTATTAACACGAATAGTCCTTACACCTCGAGTCTTCACTCTTCACTTGAGATTCACGACCTAACGTTTAATTTGGATCGATGTGGTTTTCGGAACTCCAAATTTGGAAACTCGATCTGGGTCTCATTGAAATCCAAATGCCATCTTAATGTCCAAGTGATTTTAGAGTTAAAACAATTCAATTCAATTCATCATTATCTATATACACATAGATAGATAATTCATTTATCACAATAGACAATCACATTTTCATCATAAATAGATAATGCGTATTATCATCACAAACAGATAAATATCACAAATAGATAATCCATATTATCATACTTTAACTAAGCATCCACATCATACAGATATTACTCATCTCATTACTGAGATCACAACCATTTAATGAAATATTAATATCATCCATAAGCAATGATTTATTAACCACCATCTATAATTAATTTAAAATGAATTAAATTAATTACTTCTATCTCAAA
Source organism: Allium cepa (assembly GCA_030765085.1). Lineage (NCBI taxonomy): Eukaryota > Viridiplantae > Streptophyta > Magnoliopsida > Asparagales > Amaryllidaceae > Allium > Allium cepa. Next base: position 105,217,134 of record CM060940.1, read on the forward strand.
TTAATTTAAAATAAATTAAATTAATTACTACCTCTATAAATGCTGCTTATATATCCATTAATTAATTATAATCTAGTTAATTAATTATTCTTTAAGTATTCATCTTGATTAAACACCTTTGATTAATCATTCTCTAATTACAATAAGTAATTAGTCTTTAATTAATTTCACAAATTAATTAACCTTAATTATTGTAATTAACATTTAATTACTTCATTTATTAATTAACTATAATTAATTACATTTATCCTTAATTAATTTCATCAATTAATCACGTATTGTTTATCATTCCTTAATTAAACAATTCTTAATTACATCATTAATTATATTAATTAATGATCTCTAATTTATATTTAAATTAATTTCTTTATTTAAATTAATTAAATTTAGTAATTAATCTAAAATTTAAAATACATATATTAATCACCCTAGATTAATATCAATTCAGTAATTAACTACCATTAATTACTCATTAATAAATTAGTTATTCCATAATTAATTATCTTCATTAATTAATCCCTTGATTAATTACAAAAGTAGTTACCCAAATTACTTCATTATAAATCATCTTTCACTAATTACATTCCAGTAATTATCATTTATTACTTCCCTAAGTAATTATGCTCCATTTATTACATTAAGTAATTACTCTTATTAAATCATCAAATGATTTTCATAAATTAATTAAACTAAATTCATTAACTCAAACTAATCACATTATCATAATTAATTTCAATAAGTAATTAATCCCTTAATTACTTTTATCAAGTAATTATGCTTAACAATTTACAATTGATTGTCTTCAATTAATTAATCTAATTAATTATCAAAATTAATCACATTAATTAATTACTTTATAATTCTTGGATAATTATCTTTATTAACTAATAACATTTTCTTTAATTACTTTCTTAAGAAATTTATCTTATATTAATCATTATTAATCGTCTCTAATTATAAATTAATCTAGATCATAAATTTAAAATCAAATAAATAAGTCATTCTTTAATTCTCTTATAAATTAAATTCTTTTATTATCTTAATTATTTCTAAGATAATTCATTTACTTTATTAATGACTTCATTAACATTCAAGTGTATTTAAAACATTACACTTCTAAATTCAAATTCAAATTACATTTTGAATTTAAGATTCAAAATGTTTAACCATTTAAACATTTATCCAAATTTAAATAAATTTATAAACCTTAAAATAAATATAAAGAACATTCATTACTTATATAAGATAATTATATAAGAAAAAGTTTAAACTAAATTACTTAATTTTATTAAAAAAATCAAGTTTTAAAATAAATTGATCATTTAACTTCCAAATTTAAGTTAAACACTTCATAATTTTTATTCAAATATTAAAGAAAATCTTTTATAAAGAATTTATCAAGTTTAAATATTTATTTGAAAACAAATTCATTTTAAAATCTACTTTAAAACATTTAAACTTATTCAACATTTAAATTTACAAAACTGATTTAAATTCAAGGTTTGAATCCATAGTAAACTTGAAACCATATTTCGACTTGATTTTTAAAACTTGATTTAAATCTTGCTTTAAATTTAAAATTTTCATTTTAAAACTTAGGATTCAAAAGTTCATTTGAATTCAAACTTAAACTTTGAATTTAAAATCCTTGTTTTAAATCCTGTTTTAAATTTGAATTTCATTTAAATTTTAAAAACTGAACTCTGTCAGGTTATAAAACCTGAAACCAACATTGACCCGAGACCATCCAACAAATGCCTCGAGTTAAAAACCTAAATGCTTTGAGTAAAATACTCGATCTACTCGAGTAAAACTCGAGTTCCATCCCTGCACAAACCCAAAGTTCACCGAAACTAAAAAAAAATGCATGGTGCACATGCACCATGGCTCTGGCAACCTCCAGTCATCATCACCACCTTCATCACGTCGCCGACCATCTCCACACCTGATAACGACCAACAGAATTCCCACAGTAGCTCGAAATCAAAATCGAGTTAGCCAAGCAAACCTGGAACTCGACACTGCAAAAATGCCCAAACCTGTCAACACCTCGTCAACTCATCTCCGACCATCAGAGCACCTGCGACTCCGTCCAACCCTTTGCCTACATCCCCTCTTCCAATTCCCAAAACCCTGCAACACTCGGTGCACCAGAGAAATCGAGAAGCATCGAAATACCGACCACCCAAAAACTAGGTTTAAAAACTGAAAAGAGCAACCACTGTCCCCACATATCTCTGACCATCCAGCTGCCATTTTTCCTCCACTCACCAATCATTTCTGCATATCCACGAAGAACTACAACATTCCAGATCCACTAGATCATCAGATAAATCCCAAAATCCATTTTCTTGTAATCCCAGAAATGCTCATTCCATACATAAATAAAAAAAATGTGATTTTAGTTTTAAAAATCATGATTTCATATAAGCATTCAAGTTATAAACCTGATTTAATATTTTAAGATGTTTGAGATTTTGCTTATTTTAAATAATGGCTGTTCATATTGTTTATAGAGACAACCAGTTTCCTAATTTATCTTAATTATAATTTATAAACATAAATTCATACTAAACAAACAACTTTTGTTTACATATCAAATCCTAACTGAGATCAAATCAAGTGGTAATGGATTTCTATTAAAATCTTAGTTTCAAGACCAAGAACAGATATACAAATACCTGGCAACACACACACACACACACACATATATATGTTTATATATATGCACACAGAAGATTCATCATAATACAATCATACAATGCATACTTATTTCTATTAATCCACATGCAACAGATATATTTAAGCTTTTTAAATTGTGAAGTTACTCACTTTAAAAATGAAGACAGGGCAGTTTTATTTACAGCAGTTTTGATTTTGGAAAAAAAGTTTTAATTTGAAACTTGAGTTCTGGAATTCACTTTAGCTTTAATTTTAAAAAGAAAGAACTGTTTTTAAAAAACAAAAGTTTACTCACATTTATTGAAGAGGCAGAAGACAAACTCTGTTGCATTTCATTTTCCTTGAACTGTAATTTGATTTTCCTATTGAATTGAATTTCCTTGTTGAACTTGTTGATTGTTAGTTGAATCTGGTGAATTTGCTTCCCATTTTGATTACTGAAGTTGAATTACTTGCTGTGGTTGATTTAAATTTGCAGCTGACCCCTATTTCCTTTTGCTAGAGTTGAATTGATCTTCATATAAATTACAGATTTGAAAATTTGAGCAGATTGTTTTGCAGATTTTTGAACATGAGTTGTATTTGGTTTTGAATTTCTTTTTAAAATCTGATTTCAGTTTTACTTTTGAAGAGATTGTGTTGAACTAAAATAAATTGCTAAGTTTTCTACTTAATACATTTTTAATAAAATGTTTTCAAAATAAATAAAACAAATGCCACTTGTTACCTTAGTTTGTAGAGTGATTTACAAGTGTCTTCCTCAAGAGTTAAATGTCTTACACATGTTCATTTTAATATTAAAATGAATTTCTTATTTTATAAATGTTTTTAAATCCATTTCTAATTTATGTTATCATGTTTTTAAATGTTTATTTCCACTTAGCCTTTAAATGTCTACATATAAATTTCCTGTATACAATTACATATTTTAATGTTTATTTGTATCTTTTTAAAATAATATTTTCAAAGCTAAATTTTCAAGAAAGAAAATTTAAAAAGAAAATGATATTGAATTAAATTTTATTTCAAAATTTCAAACTAAAATATTGTATTTTAATGTATATGAACTAATTCTATTTCAAAACAGTTTTTAAAAGAAAACAAAATAAACTTTTATTATAACATACAATTTAAACTATTATAATTTTTTTAAACAAAATAAATATTTACTTTAATTTCTTTTGAAAATATCAGATAGATTTTTAAACAAACTTTTGAAAAGTTTCTATACTAATTTCAAATCAAATTTTCCAATTCACAAGTTATACACATATATATAACATAAATTTGAAAACATTCTTATTAAATTTAAATTAAAAATTAAAATTAAAATCAAACTCCCTATTTACAATGTATACACATATATACATTATAAATAGAATATCTTTTAAATTAGCTTAGAAAGTTAAATTTTTATCATTTAAATATTTTTAACTTTGAAAAGAATAAGATTCCCAAATATTAAATTATCATTATTATAATTCTTGAAAAGATAACATTTTTCAAACTAAATAATTATTAATTTTCAAAAGATAATTTCTGTTTGAATTAGATTATTAAATCAACATTTCACATTTTAAAATAATTATTAATGGAAATTATTAGATAAATATTGCCCAAATTTCCGAGACATCACATTCCTCCCCCTTAAAAGAATTCTGTCCCCGAAATTTAAAAGCAAAGATAATTTAATAATCCCATACAGATTTTAATTTTAAAATACCAAGCATATGCTATCAACCAAATACTAGCAACCAATTCAAACAAACAATTCTAACTATCCAGACAAAATTCTGTATAGGATTCCCTAGAGTTTCCCAGGTACAAATACCGGAATACTCGCTCTACAGAATCTAAACTGGCTACATTACTCAGATCCAGAGCTTCTATGAATCTAGATCTACAAATTTAAACTGGATACTGGACCACAGACAAGTCCTGTTCAACTTCCAAATCTCCCAGAACTACTGGTTCTAAAACCAGTGATAGACCATACGCATACTCCCTCGAAGATACGTGAAAAACATAATGAATCCCAACCGTTCGAACTGGCAACTCAATCCTGTAGACCAAACACTTAACCCTGAAGATAAAACAGAAAGATACAATACTCTTCTGAGCTAGCTTCCAACCTTACCCAGTCTTATAGCTCTTACGATCGAAGAAAACTTATCCAAAATTAAATTTCCAAATTTTGAAATCCAAGTCTCCGACTTCAAATTATGAATTCCTTTATCTCTTATCCATAAATCTCTCTTGTCGATCCTGGGCTGCCTTCAACCTTCTTGATCAATCCAATCTTCATAGATGCTTCACGGAATAAATCTGGACAAAGAAATAAACGATCTCTAGATCCAACTCAACAAAATGGTTCTCCCAAAATCCATCAAAAACCGCCACACAAACTCTACTACACAAATATCAGAAGACTCCAAACATACTACTCCTATTCGGAAAACAGAACAGATGCACTAGACAACTAAACCTCCATATCCAAATGAATTTCCTGTAGAAATCTTCTGATCCAAGACAAACAAACATTTTCAATGAATCCAGTATTACTTCTATTCTGGAATAGTTGCCACCATGCTTACGCTGCACAACTTTGATTTGAGAATGCTGTACATAAGCACAAACTTGATCAACCCATTTTCGGAAACATTATTCATCAAATTTCATAAAATCTCAGTGACCTATCTGATTCGGTCTCAAACACCACAGCAAAATTCAACCAGAAAACTAGATCTGATAAATCTTGCCAGCTTCAACAGACCTCTCTCTCAAAGAGCCTTCCTACTAGGCTGAACCATCGGTAAAACTCCAAGAACCAAGTCGACACAGAACTCAATCTCTCGATGCGGATGCAAACCTTAATTCCTTCGAAGATATCCGAAAAATATCATACCACTTCGATAACTCTAATATCCTCTAGAGATGCTTCAATCCAAATAAAGATTACTAAGAGAACTACCGAACCATCGCAAGTCACTTTTGCGATTCTACTCAGTTCAGATTCCAAGAAACCGTTCTCTCTTCACCCATCAAAACAGCTAAAGCTTTCTATCCAAAAGAAGAAACTAGTGGTCCACCTTCAACCACAAAGATCACACCCAGCTGAGCTGAGCTTCCAGAAGAAATGGACAAGCTTCACTATCTGCCTGACCTACTAACAGAAGAATCACAAAGATTCCTGAACCATCGAAGAAACAAGCCACTCTTCTGCTTTCGGAGTCCACCTCTTAGATACAGCTAAGCCAAGAGACTATCCTGATAGCACACTCAACACCTCCAAGCTGCTACTGCTGCCAATGACCTTCTTATCCAAAAGCTCATCGAATCATAAAGCTACATCAGCCACTTCCACAATAGAGCCTTCAAGATACATAGAATATCTCTAAGGAAACTCGACTTCAAACCAATCATAAATACTCTGCCAAACTGAGTCTCAAACTCCAATTTAGGCAGAACTCCTTCCTAAGGTTGCCAAGATGCCATCGCTAGCTTCAGCACTTCCGACTTATCCAAACTCGAGAAAATCCACTCGCACGAGTGCAACCAAGCTTACATTCCAAAGATAAACTTCGAACCTTGAAAAGATTTCCTTCAGAGATCGGTGAATTCCTTCACACCAAACTGCAAAACTATTCAAGATGCTCAACACTGCCCTAGCAGATTCACTACCAACCTCAAACACTCGGACTCCAACCATTGGTAGTTGTGTTACAGACACCACTACCTTATCTACCTCTAGAACTTATATTGGAAAACCTGAAAAGGTAACCCAATCAAATAGGTAGAAATATATATATATATATATATATATATATATATTCAAAATTACAAATACGCTCTCTCAAGAAAAAAAACACCACTCCAGAGCCTAGGTATTCGCTCAACCTAGCGCTCTGATACCACAATGTAACGACCCGTCTTTCATTCCAAAGAAAGATGCATCATTAAGAAGAAAGAAAGGGATAGAAAAGAGAAAAGATAGGAAAGAAAGGAACAAACAACATCAAAATCTCACAGCGAAACGAATAAATTATATTACATCACATAAAATACTGCATAGTATCATATATATCAGAGTTATGCAGCTAATACAACACAAACTAGATAGTTATAAGCACATGTCTAGTTATTACAATTCAAGTACATTACAGAAAACAGATGTAACTCAAACACAACGGAATCACTATATATCTACACGCTGAAGCCTCCTGCTCCATATCTCCTCCAGAACTCATCAAAGCAATCCTGAATCCCTTGACTACTTATACATAATATGAGTACCCAAGAGTTTAATAAAATAGAAAATAAACACCCGGGTCAGACATGGGTCTGGTGTAAGTAAACGGGTTAAAAGTTGCTTAACTTTGAAAATCATTTGAAAACAAAAGGTATAACGTAAGACTTCCCACAAATAAACATGGAAAAGTTTTTACCTTACGCTAGCCAAAACATTTGATAGGAAATCTAGTGATATTATAATAAGGTCTAGGATTTTCAAAATAAAATATAGAAATAGCTGGAATGCTTACATCTCACGTTCCAACATAGTTGGGCATAATCAAAACCGTACAGGCACTTATTGGAGTTTGGATTCCATACAATGACAGGGATACTGGGTTACCGTCCATTACAGTACGTGGCCTAGATCGTCGTACCGAGGAGCCACCAAACTCCTCTGCAACACAAGGCTGAAACCATCCCTTACTGGACAGTCCCGAACAAGACAACCCCGTAGATGGTCATCGCCAACTGCCAACACAGCCGAAATAAAAAGGGACCTCTAGACAGGGGTAAATCTCATCCTACTTGGGCATGACCCACTTAGCCTTGCTGCACCACCCCTTTTTTAGCCATTCCCGGTTGATGAGGATTGAGGCTATGATTACCTTTATAGGACACACTAATCTTAGGATGCTCATCGTCCACCTGACGACGTTCTAAAAGCATTCAATCCATACAAGTTCGTTCCGGGTTCGAACGAAACCGAAGGCACTATTTCGCTGCACTCGTTTCGGAATCACCCTCAGAGTTAACGACAATAGCCCTTGCACTCTGAATCTTCATCTCGAACCTAAAAGTACTACACCCGTTAAACTCGTATTGGAATCACCCTCAGAGTTTTAACACGAATAGTCCTTACACCTCGAGTCTTCACTCTTCACAAGAGATTCACGACCTAACGTTTAATTTGGATCGATGTGATTTTCGGAATTCCAAATTTGGAAACCTGATCCCGATCTCATCGAAATCCAAACGCCATCTTAATGTCCAAGTGACTTTAGAGTTAAAACAATTCAATTCAATTCAATTCATCATTATCTATATACACATAGATAGATAATTCACATATCACAATTGATAATCACATTTTCATCATAAACAGATAATCTGTATTATCATCACAAATAGATAATCATCACAAACAGATAATCCATATTATCATACTTTAACTAAGCATCCATATCATATAGATATTACTCATCTCATTACTGAGATCACAACCATTCAATGAAATATCAATATCATCCATAAGTAATGATTTATTAACCACCGACTATAATTAATTTAAAATGAATTAAATTAATTACTTCTATCTCAAATTTATTAAAAATAAATTAAATTAGTTAATACCTCTATAAATCCTACTTATATATCCATTAATTAATTATAATCTAGTTAATTAATCATTCTTTAAGTATTCATCTTGATTAAACACCTTTGATTAATCATTCTCTAATTATAATAAGTAATTAGTCTTTAATTAATTTCACAAATTAATTAACCTTAATCATTAGTAATTAACATTTAATTACTTCATTTATTAATTAAATATAATTAATTACATTTATCCTTAATTAATTTCATTAATTAATCACTTTATTATTTATTATTCCTTATTTAAACAATTCTTAATTACATCATTAATTATATTAATTAATGATCTCTAATTTATATTTAAATTAATTACTTTATTTAAATTAATTACATTTAGTAATTAATCTAAAATTTAAAATACAATTATTAATCACCCTTGATTAATGTTTGCACAAAAAATGGACAAACACCTCAAAGTCGTATGATTTAGTTGATTTTATGTTGTTCTTAGTAATTTGGGTGAGTTATGCAAATAAGTAAAAAACAGGGGCTAAATTCTAAAAAGACACGCAGATTTATAGTGGTTCGGCCAGAACGTGCCTACGTCCACTTTATATGTTATTCTCTCTTTTCTTTCAGATTACAAGTACAAAGCTTTGTATACAAGTATGTGAAAGTTGTTTGAAAGTTTCTTCCGTGCTTGAGCTCTCAAACTTGTCTGCCATTGTTGTACCCCCGCCCTTCTATTTATAGAGTGAGGTTAGGGGCAGGAGTCTTGGATGTATATAGCTATTGGTGGTCCTGGGCTGAAGCAATCTAGTCTGGCACATCCGGTTCGCCATGCCTTGGTTCGGCCGTGCATGGAAGTGTATTGGTCCGGTAGAGGTAGGTCCGGTATTGCTTTGGTGGAGTTTGATTCGGTGGTAAGCTAGTGGCTTTCGTTCGGTGGTGCTTCCTTGGGTTTGGCTCGGTGGTGTGTGGGATTGGATCGGTGATGGGTGGTCCGGTGGTGAGTTGGTTCGGTAGGTGAGTTGGTTCGGTAGGTATAGGAAGGAGTTGGTTCGGCAAGGAGGTTGGTTCGGCGGAGTTTGGTGGGCTTTTGGACCGGCTATAGGTGGTTCGGGGATGGTGGGCTGTGGCAGTGAGCTGGTTCGGTATTGGAAGGGGATGGCCTGGTTCGGTATTGAGTTGATTCGGCGGGAGGTATCTGGGAACTGGTTCGGCAGGCGATAGTTGGATTCGGTTTCTCTTGGACCGGTGGTGGCGAGAAAGGCACCCAACACTTACCCCCCCAAAGTGGGGCACGTGCTTTGCATGTGTCGCGCTTTGTTTTTCTTTCAGTTGGGATGGCTTTATTCGGTTCCAAGTGCTGAATCATCCGGTCCGGTTATCCTGTGCTCGCCTATAAGTAGGGGCATCATACTACTGTTATCCCTTTACCGTTTGATATAGCCGAATCACTTGAGTGCCGAATCAAACTCGTTTACTCGAAACAGCCGAATCAACCAAGTACTGCGTCGATCCTAACCGCCGCTCCAGGTGAGGTTGCTTCGGCCGAATGAACTTGTGCTTGTATTGCCGAATGAGATTTGGAGTTTTAAATGCCGAATGAGATTTTAAGTTTGAATGCCGAATGGGCTCTAGGTTGGGCCTTGCTGAATGAACTCGGGGATTCCGAGTGTTGAATGAACTCCTTACCGCATGGACTTTTATATTTGCTTTACCGAATGACACCAGGAGCTCGGGCGAAATTTTAGACTATGATACTTGCATGTTCATACCTTCCGTTTTATTGATGTACTTTTTCTTTTGTGTTTGTAGATAAATGTCTCACAAAGTGGAAGCCCGATCAGATAAACGGAAGTCTAAGGGCGAAGGAGAGTCCTCCTCCGTGCCCCCAGCCCAGTCAAGACCGGCGCAACATGGACCTGCCCCGAGGTTGTTAGTGGATGGGTATGGTCCCCAGGAACTTCTGAATTCCCCGCCCGACTGTTTTCCTAGCTTCCTCAAAGAGGAACAGCTCGACGCCATATCTCGTTCTTTTGGGATTGATAGAGCGCTCATGGTGCTGCCAGGGGCTTATGCCATATGATAGAGCGTCCATGAGTCTCTCTTCTCCTTCTTCTCCATTCTCTCCTGAACATTCCTTACGAGAGTCTGCATGCTCTTCATTTGATGATGAGGCCACCGAGGAATTCCCAACTCTCTGCATTTCTTCTTCAAAAGAGTTAGACCTATGTTTAATTCCTTCACTGCTTGCGATATTGGCAAGTAAAAGCACTTCGATACTAGTTCAAATGTTAAGGCCGTTTTTTCCTTGTTCATCGTTAATTTCTTCTTCTTTTTTTGCCTTTTGATTCTTCCTTCTGATCATCATTAGATATCCTGTAGCTCAACTTGGACTTCTCTATCTCATAACTCAAGTCGTTGAAGATGATATTGAACTCTTCAGGAAGGGTCAGAGAAGCTAAACGAGGATCTGAAGGATGGTTTAGAGGAATGGCATTGATTATTTCATCCAAATATGATACTTCATTGTTCAAACCACTGAATGATCCTTTACTGAAATCTAGTTGAGCATCATCAAATCCACTGGGCAGACCATCAATATCGTTCCAAAGATTATGATCATCTAAGTAGTGCAATTGGTTATTCATGACCGCAGAAGGACTGATCATGTAATTTCGTATACGATGTTGAAATGTGTAGTCAATGCAAAGAAGATTGAAGCTAGTAATGAATGTGCATTTCATCTTGAGTGTTCTGAGTTCAAGCCTTGCTTCCCCTTCTTTTCTTTTTAGGTTTTCATAACTTGATCGTTTACTGTTTGTTTAATGAATTCCTCTTCTGAATTGGATAGGTGGGACTTCCGATCAACATGCTGGGAGCTCCGACCCTGCGGCTAAGTAGGCTTGGAGAGTTGGTAGGATGAGGGCGAAGCGTGGACGCAGCTGGTTCCTTGTCCGGATTCAGCCACCTTTTGATTTCTTTTTATTGCTGTTTATGTTAGTCCAAAACATTGACGTGACTGTAATAATATTGTTTGTGATGAATGACTTTATGTAATTTCGTAACATAAGCCGATTCCTTTATGTTGGAATGTTATCGCTATTTTGTTGTGCCGTGTAAGTGATGTAACTATGCATGTTACTAGTGGCTTGACTGTGCCTGATGCCAAGTTTTTTGCTTAAAGTATGATTTTCTCATTTTGCAACGTAAATATGATGTGTGAATATGAACTGCAGCTATGCATTAATGCATAAAAGTAGAAGGTACCGCCCTTCATGTTTTGGCTGTGGACGGCAACTTTGTGCGCCCTGTAAGACTAAGCACGGAATGCTGTTGAGTGTCTCGTCATCCGATTGTAAGTTTCTGTTCCCATTAGCGAGCGTTCCCTATTTCATGTCATGTACTTTCAAGCACCGTTACGGAGAATAGGAGAAAAGTTTTAAATGAAATGGAAATATAGGAAAAGTAAAACTTCCAGTCACGGAAGGCCGTCGATGTGCTTAAGTTCGTGGCAAACGGGTTTTGTAGTCACTTTCCCTAGCTGTGGGTCTTGGAGACATTTGTCACCCATCTTACGCCTCTGCGGGGATTTTTTTTTTACCACAGCCGCACTTAAGACACATCCGAGCCGATCGCGCACAGTAACTACCCGGGCCATTATGGCCCGTAATCGTGGGTATTATTCGATTTACTGTGGCCGGCTAGCGTGGGGGCCGATCGTCAACTGTGAACTGCCCCTGGCTGGCCACACCTTATGTTAGGGCTTATGGTCGGTTCACAGTTGCCGGCGAGCCGAATCGCTGTAATGAGCTGCCATGACATAATCGGCCTTCTCGGTGGCTTATACTCGGCTTATTATAGTCGGCTTTAAGGGCCGAGGCAAACAATCAGTTCACTCGCGGTAGAGGGATACCGGAGCAAAGTGTCTCATTGGCGAGGGCATAGGATCGTAGCGTACCTGTTAGATTTTGTCCAGGTGGAGTTATGTTGTGAAGCTATGAATTGAAATGTCATCTGCAAAGGATTTTGTTCAACAGCAAAGGATAAAGCTTAACAAGTAGTCAAGATATAAAGGAACAAGTTAACAAGAGCCAAGTTTTTTAAAGTGGTTCGGCACGAAAATGCCTACGTCCACTGATTCTCTTTGTTAATTCACTTCATATGGGCAGTACAAGTTAAGAAAAGTATCGACGGAGGTGTCGGATGTTCCATGCCCTCTGGAACACCTCTCCGTCCACTGTTGACAAAATATAAGCTCCGTTGTGGAGATCTTTATGAATTACATATGGTCCGTCCCAGATTGGATCCAGCGCTCCTGGACGTGGAAAGATTCACTTGAGGACAAGATCTCCTTTTTGTAAGCTGCGATGTTTGACTTTGGAGTTGTATAGTGCTGCCACTTTTTGTCTATGAGCTGCTGCTTTGAGTGGTGCATCATTCCTTCTCTCCTCAATTAGATCCAAAGATATGTGGAGGAGTTCTTCGTTTTCTTCGGGGTTGTAGTGGATCCTACGATGGGAAGGTACAATAGTTTCAACTGGAAGCATGGCCTCTGATCCGTATGCCAAAGAGAACGGAGTATGCCCTGTTGATGTTCTGAAAGAAGTGCGGTAGGCCCATAGTGCTGTAGGAAGTTCGTCCACCCAAGCGCCTTTTGACTTTTCAAGCTTCTTCTTGATTAGAGTCTTGAGAATCTTGTTGACAGCTTCGACTTGTCCATTTTCCTGGGGATAAGCTATGGATGAGAAGCCCTTATGAATTCCGTGCTCTTGGAACCAGTCGGCAAATTCCTCGCTGTCAAATTGAAGCCCGTTGTCTGATATGATTCTGAATGGAACCCCGTACCTGCACAGAATGTTTTTGATCAAGAAGTTGATAACTTTAGTTGAAGATATTTTATTCAGAGGCTTCGCTTCCACCCATTTGGTGAAATAGTCAACTGCCACTATAGCATGTCTGGCCCCGCCTCGGTCCATCGGCAGTTCGCCAATTAAGTCAATTCCCCATATTGCGAAGGGCCAAGGGCTGGTCATCTGAGTAATTCCATTGGTTGGTAGTCGAGGAATCTTAGCAAATTTATGACATCTGTCGCATCTTCTGATGAAGTCTAAGGCATCTTTGTTTAAAGTGGGCCAGAAATACCCATATCAGAGTATCTTTTTTGCTAGGGTCTGCCCTCAGGTGTGGTCTCCACAACTTCCCTGATGGATATTAAATAGAATTTCCTTGGCTTCTCTTCCAACAACGCACCTCAATAAGGGGTTAAAGAAGCCGCGCCGATAGAGGATGCCTTCTTGCATTGTGTAGCGGGAAGCTTTCCTTAGAATTTTCTTAATTTCATTTCGCCCATCGGGTAGGGTGCCGTTTTGTAAGTATTCTCGGATAGGGGTCATCCATGTTTCTTCTTCGGTTGCAGCTATCAGATTTACTTGCTCGAAACTTGGTGCCAGCTGTTTTGAGATGGTTAATGCTCCGAAAAAAGTGATGTTCTTCATGTTAGCTTGTTTTGCTAGTTCGTCGGCCTCTTGATTCTCTTCTCGGGGAATGTGTTTGATTAAATAGTGATCTAATAGATTAAGCAGTAGCCTGGTCTTCTTTAGATACGCTGTGAGTCGTTCTCCTTGAGTCAGGAATTCTCCCAGTATTTGATTTACAATAAGTTGAGAATCACTATGGAGACATAAAGAACTGACTCCAATTTCCAGTGCAAGTTCTAATCCGGCTATCACTGCTTCGTATTCTGCGTCATTGTTGGTGGCAGCGAATTCCAATCTTAGGGCGTAGTGCAGCTTCTTTCCCCTGGGGGTGATTATCACAACACCTTCCCCCGAGCCTTGTTCGTTCGACGCTCCATCTACGAAGAGATTCCACTTGATATCTTATGCTATTTCAGATTGGTCCTTACCATCGCTAGTAGTGAATTCGGCAATGAAATCAGCTATGGCTTGCCCCTTGATAGCGGTGCGAGGATGGTAAGTGATATCATATTGACTTAGGTTGATGCACCACTTAAGTAATCTCCCAGAAGTGTCGGGGCGATGGAGCACTTGCCTTATCGGTTGATCGGTTAAAACTCTGATGGAATGAGACTGGAAATAGTGTCGCAGTTTCCGCGACGTGATAAGCAAATAGCATGCTAGCTTTTCAAGTTTAGGGTATCTGACTTCTGCCCCTGTGAATCTCTTGCTTACAAAGTATACGGGTCGCTGCGTGCGGTTGTCTTCTCTCACCAAAGCGGCGCTCAAAGCGTGGGATGATACTGCAAGGTACAGGTATAGTTCCTCGCCTTCATTTGGAGTTGATAGTACCGGTGGTCTCTGGAGGTGTCCGATTAAGTTAAGGAAGGCTGTCGAGCATTCGTCGGTCCATTCGAACTTTCCTTTATCTTTCTTTAGAGCTTCGAAGAAAGGGATGCATTTGTCGGTTGCTTTAGAGATGAACCTACTCAGGGCGGCCACTTTCCCGTTTAGGCTTTGCATCTCTCTTCGAGTAAATGGTGTCTTGATATCTTGTAAAGCTCGGACTTGTTCGGGGTTTGCTTCAATCCCCCTGGCATGAATGATGAATCCCAAGAACTTTCCTGATGATACTCCGAAGGAGCACTTTAGAGGGTTCAGCTTCATTCCATATTGGCGAAGTACTTGAAACATCTCGTCCAGGTGGTTTATATGGTCGTTGGCTTTCCTCGATTTTACCAGCATGTCATCCACATAAACTTCCATAGTTCGTCCTATCAGTTCTGCAAACATCTTGTTGACGAGGCGCTGATAGGTAGCTCCGACGTTTTTAAGTCCAAATGGCATTACCTTGTAGCAGTACAATCCTCGGTCAGTGATGAAGCTAGTGTGGTCTTGATCGGGGGCGTGCATAGGGATCTGGTTATATCCTGAGTATGCGTCCATAAAGGATAAAAGTTCATGTCCGGCAGTGCTGTCCACGAGTTGGTCGATTCGGGGGAGTGGGAAGCAGTCTTTCGGGCAAGCGTCGTTTAAGTTGGAGAAATCGATGCATGTTCGCCACTTCCCATTAGCTTTCTTTACCAGTACCGGGTTGGCGATCCATTCCGGGTAGATGGCTTCACGTATGAAGTCATTGGCAAGTAAGTTCTTTACTTCTTCCTCGAGGGCTGTTGATCGTTCTGCCCCCATACTTCTCTTCTTTTTCTTTACCGGTACCTTGGTAGGATCGATGTTTAGTGCGTGGCATGCTATGTCCGGGGAGATTCCAGTCATATCAGCGTGCGTCCATGCAAATACGTCCATGTTGTGGCGAAGAAAATCAATGAGTTGATTCTTTAATTCTCTTTTTAACCGTGATCCGACTCTCAGCAGTTTACTTGGGTCGCGTTTGTCTACAGATACGAATTCCATAGCCTCTGCAGGCTCGGCGGTGGCCTCCTCCTCTTTGTCCCTAGGGCCTAATTCATTGAAAGGATCACTGGTATACCGAAGAGGAGGGGCTTTCTTTAGTTGCTTTGCTTCCAAGCTTTTCATGCAGAGAATAGTCTATCTCTCCTGCGATTATTGCGAAGTTTGGTTACATAGCAGTCCCGAGCGGCGTCTTGATCCCCTTCTACTTCTCCCACTCCATTATTCGTTGGGAACTTCATCTTCAGGCACCATGGGGCAAGGACAATTTGGAAGTCGGACAAGGCTAGTCTTCCTAAAAAGGCATTGTAGGCCGAGGGGTTGTCTATTAGCATGAATGTTTGTTTCCGAACGGCGGAGCGGTGATGACTTCCCAACTCAACAAAGAGATCCAATTGTCCGAGGGGCATCTTTGCTTCTCCAGTGAAACCGTGTAGCGGTTTGTTGCAGGGAGACACGTACTTCATTGACAGCTTCATTTTGTCGAAAGCATGCTTGAACAGAATATTCACTGAGCTTCTAGTGTCTACTAGGATTCGAAAAGCTTCAGCTGGGCCGAACCAGGCAGAGATGACCATAGGATCCATATGAGGGTATTGCCTTCCTTCTAGGTCGCGCCCACTGAATGTGATGTCATTATTTTCCCTCCGCTTAGGGTGGCGTTCTTCCATAACGGAATTGACGCAGTCTCCCTCACTTCTGAGCGAGTTTTCATATCTTTCCATTTCTGCCCAGCTTTTGTCGGCGATGTGTGGCCTCCAAGATATTGTATGAACCACTATCTTCTCTTAGCTGGAACCGCTGGTGTTGCGGTTTCCTCCGCCTGTTTCTGGGTGGAGCTGCCCTGGGTTTTCCTTGGCGGGAGCTGGAGTCCTGTCCTGGCCCTTTACATAGCGTTCCAGCCTCTTTCTCCTGATGTGTTCTTCAATTAGGTCTCGGAGATGGTGGCATTCATTGGTATCGTGCCCATGAGACTCGTGGAAACGGTAGAATTTTTCGGACTGGATTGCGCGATCTGACTCTTTCTTGTACGGGGGGCGCTTGTATGTAAGTTCGTCCTGGGTGGCCAGGAAGATGTTCTCGACTGTTTCATTCAAGGGAGTGTAAGCGCCAAATCTCGGCCTGGTCGGTACAAGCGCTTTTCTCCCTTCTTGCCCCCCGCATTGTCTCTGGGGTCGCTTCTCCGAATGCCCTTCGCTGCGGCGGGTGCGTTTCCATGAGCCGTCTTAGCCTGTGGTCCTGTCTGCCTTTCAGTGGCAGCCTCTTCGAGTCTCATGTACTTCCCAGCTTCATGGAAGAAATCGGGCAAGATAGCTGGTTTTTCTTTAGTTAGTCTTCTAGCAAACTTGGTATCCGGATGCAAACCACTACAGATGGCCATCATGACAAGTTTCTCATCGGCATCTTGAACTGCTGCCGCTGCAGCATTGAACCGGGTTAGGTATTGCTGCAGTGTCTCTTCGGGTTTCTGTTTGACAGTAGATAGGGAGTAAGCATCCTTGGGTTGTTCCACATGAATGCAGAACTGGCTGATAAACTTCTCCTTCAACATTTCCCATGAACTGATGGATCCTTGGGGTAGATGGCAGAACCAGAGGTAGCTAGATCTGCTAAAAATAGTGGAAAGCATTTGCATAATACTACTTCCGTTGCCCCGCTCATGAGCATATGTTGTGTGTATCTTTGCAGGTGTACAACGGGGTCAGAGGTTCCCTTGTATGGTTCCATTGTCGGCATTTTCCACTCTCGGGGGTGATGGAAATTTCAATATCGTGGGTGAAAGGGCTGGTTACCCTAGCACCTATCCCACGATCTCTTTGGTCCCGTTGGACGCATTCTCTGAACAATCGTGCCATCCTCTCATCAGAATATGGGGTAGATAAGAAAGAGCTTGGTTCTTCCCTGTGGGATCGATTCTGTCTGGATGGCCTGTAGGGGTGGTATAGTCTATCACTCCTAGCGTTTCCCAGTGGCTGTCTTTGGCTGTCCGGATGCATGCTAGGTTCAGCTATAGTTGGCCCTTGACTTGATCTACCCCTGTTGGGTTCTGTTTCAAGCATTTCCTCGGGGTCAACTTCGGGCTGGGTTCTAGCTCGGCTCCGTTCATTGGTGTTTCTCTGGCTAGGCAGCATGACCGGCTCAGCTACATCCGATCCTTGCCTGGTACCTCCCCTGCGGGGTTCGTTTCCAAGCGTTTCCTCGGGTCGGAGTTCTGGCTGAGTTCGGGCTCGGCTCCTACCATTATTGTTTCTGTCGATAATTTCTTCGAAGAAGGAAGACCTTTGTCGCCCCCTAGATCCTCCGGATTGGGATTCACCCCATGATTCAGTGTCGTGGTTGGATTCTTCAGCATCCCTTAAGCGTGACATGAGTTGGTTCACCAAAGCTTCTTGTTGGGATGCGAAGCGGTTAGTCACTTCAACCACAACTCTTTCTAGGTCTGCCCTAGTGATTGCTGCCGGTTGTTCCGCGGCAGGGGCTGTCGGAATTGCCTGATCTACATTTGGCACTGCTGTCGTAGTGGGATGGTTCTCTTGATCTGGATCCACTGGATTTGGAGCGCTGCTGGTTGCAACGTTCTTTCCCTTGTTGGCGTTTTTCTCGGCCTGGAAGTCATGTTTCCTAGGCAATAAAGGGTGCTATTGGGAAAGAAGGTTGAATGAGGGAAGCTGAAGCTTCGAGTTCCAAGTTCTCAGTGAAAGCACCAAAAATGTTTGCACAAAAAATGGACAAACACCTCAAAGTCGTATGATTTAGTTGATTTTATGTTGTTCTTAGTAATTTGGGTGAGTTATGCAAATAAGTAAAAAACAGGGGCTAAATTGTAAAAAGACACGCAGATTTATAGTGGTTCGGCCAGAACGTGCCTACGCCCACTTTATATGTTATTCTCTCTTTTCTTTCAGATTACAAGTACAAAGCTTTGTATACAAGTATGTGAAAGTTGTTTGAAAGTTCCTTCCGTGCTTGAGCTCTCAAACTTGTCTGCCATTGTTGTACCCCCGCCCCTCTATTTATAGAGTGAGGTTAGGGGCAGGGGTCTTGGATGTATATAGCTGCTGGTGGTCCTGGGCTGAAGCAATCTGGTCTGGCACATCCGGTTCGGCATGCCTTGGTTCGACCGTGCATGGAAGTGTATTGGTCCGGTAGAGTTAGGTCCGGTATTGCTTTGGTGGAGTTTTATTCGACGGTAAGCGAGTGGCTTTCGTTCGGTGGTGCTTCCTTGGGTTTGGCTCGGTGGTCTGTGGGATTGGATCGGTGATGGGTGGTCCGGTGGTGAGTTGGTTCGGTAGGTGTAGGAAGGAGTTGGTTTGGCAGGGAGGTTGGTTCGGCGGAGTTTGGTGGGCTTTTGGACCGGCTATAGGTGGTTCGGGGATGGTGGGCTGTGGCAGTGAGTTGGTTCTGTATTGGAAGGGGATGGCCTGGTTCGGTATTGAGTTGGTTCGGCGGGAGGTATCTGGGAACTGGTTCGGCAGGCGATAGTTGGATTCGGTTTCTCTTGGACCGGTGGTGGCGAGAAAGGCACCCAACAATTAATATCAATCCAGTAATTAACTACCATTAATTACTCATTAACAAATTAATTATTCCATAATTAGTTATCTTCATTAATTAATCCCTTGATTAATTACAAAAGTAATTACCCAAATTACTTCATTATAAATCATCTTTCACTAATTACATTCCAGCAATTATCATTTATTACTTCCCTAAGTAATTATACTCCATTTATTACATTAAGTAACTACTCTTATTAAATCATCAAATGATTTTCTTAAATTAATTAAACTAAATTAATTAACTCAAACTAATCACATTATCATAATTAATTTCAACAAGTAATTAATCGCTTAATTACTTTTATCAAGTAGTTACACTTAACAATTTACAATTGATTATCTTCAATTAATTATCAAATTAATTAACTACTTAATAATTCTTGGATAATTATCTTTATTAACTAATAACATTTTCTTTAGTTACTTTCTTAAGAAATTTATCTTAGATTAATCATGATTAATCATCTCTAATTATAAATTAATCTAAATTTAAAATTTAAAATCAAATAAATAAGTCGTTCTTTAATTCTCTTATAAATTAAATTCTTTTATTATCTTAATTTTTTCTAAGATAATTCATTCACTTTATTAATGACTTCATTAACATTCAAGTGTATTTAAAACATTACACTTCTAAATTTAAATTCAAATTCAAATTCTATTTTGAATTTAAGATTCAAAATGTTTAACCATTTAAACATTTATCTAAATTTAATAAATTTATAAACCTTAAAATAAATATAAAGAACATTCATTACTTATATAAGATACTTATATAAGAAAAAGTTTAAACTAAATTACTTAATTTTATTAAAAAAATCAAGTTTTAAAATAAATTGATTATTTAACTTCCAAATTTAAGTTAAACACTTCATAATTTTTATTCAAATATTAAAGAAAATCTTTTATAAAGAATTTTATCAAGTTTAAACATTTATTTGAAAACAAATTCATTTTTAAAATATACTTTAAAACATTTAAATTGTTCAACATTTAAATTTACAAAACTGATTTAAATTTAAGAATTGAATCCATAGTAAACTTGAAATCATATTTAGACTTGATTTTCAAAACTTGATTTAAATCTTGCTTTAAATTTAAAATTTTCATTTTAAAACTTAGGATTCAAAAGTTCATTTGAATTCAAACTTAAACTTTGAATTTAAAATCCTTGTTTTAAATCCTGTTTTAAATTTGAATTTTATTTAAATTTTAAAAGTAAACTCTGTGAGGTTATAAAACCTGAAACAAACATTGACCCGAGACCATCCAACAAATTCTTCGAGTTAAAACCCTAAATGCTTCGAGTAAGATACTCGATCTACTCGGGTAAAACTCGAGTTCCATCTCTGCACAAACCCAAAGTTCACCAGAACTAAAAAAATGCACGGTGCACATGCACCATGGCTCTGGCAACCTCCAGTCATCATCACCACCTTCATCACATTGCCGACCATCTCCACACCTGATCACGACCACCAGAATTCCCACAGTAGCTCGAAATCAAAATCGAGTTAGCCAAGCAAACCTGGAACTCGACACTGCAAAAATGCCCAAACCTATCAACACCTCTTCAACTCATCTCCGACCATCAGAGCACCTACGACTCCGTCCAACCCTTCGCCTACATCCCCTCTTCCTATTCCCAAAACCCTACAACACTCGGTGCACCGAAGAAATCGAGAAGCATCAAAATACCGACCACCAAAAAACTAGGTTTAGAAACTGAAAAGAGCAACCATTGTCGCCACCTGTCTCTGACCATCCACCTGCCATTTTTCCTCCACTCACCAATCATTCCTCCACCTCCAGGAAGAACTACAACATTCCAGATCCACTAGATCATAATATAAATCCCAAAATCAATTTTCTGGTAATCCCATAAACGCACATTCCATACTTAACTAAAAAATGTGATTTTAGTTTCAAAAATCATGATTTCATATAAGCATTCAAGTTATAAACCTGATTTAATATTTTAAGATGTTTGAGATTTTGCTTATTTTAAATAATGACTGTTCATATTGTTTACAGAGACAACTTGTTTCCTAAATTATCTTAATTATAATTTATAAACATAATTCCATAATAAACAAACAACTTTTGTTTACATATCAAATCCTAACTGAGATCAAATCAAGTGGTAATGGATTTCTATTAAAATCTTAGTTTTAAGACCAAGAACAGATATACAAATATCTGGCAACACACACACACACAGACATATATATATATATATATATACACACACACACACACACATAAAAGATTCATCACAATACAATCATACAAAGCATACTTATTTCTATTAATCCACATGCAACAGATATATTTAAGCTTTTTAAATTGTGAAGTTACTCACTTTAAAAATGAAGACAGAGCAGTTTTTTTTACAGCAGTTTTGATTTTTGAAAAAAAAGTTTGAATTTGAAACTTGAGTTCTGGAATTTACTTTAGCTTTGATTTTAAAAAGAAAGATATGTTTTAAAGAAACAGAAGTTTACTCGCATTTATTGAAGAGGCGGAGGACAAACTCTATAGCATTTCATTTTCCTAGAATTGTAATTTGATTTTCCTGTTGAATGAATTTCCTTGTTGAACTTGTTGATTGTTAGTTGAATCTGGTGAATTTGCTTCCCATTTTGATTACTGAAGTTGAATTACTTGTTGTGGTTGATTTAAATTTGCAGCTGACCCCCATTTCCTTTTACTAGAGTTGAATTGATCTTCATATATATTACAGATTTGAAAATTTGAGGAGATTGTTTTATAGATTTTTGAACATGGGTTGTATTTGGTTTTGAATTTTATTTTAAAATCTGATTTCAGTTTTACTTTTGAAGAGAATGTGTTGAACTAAAATAAATTGCTAAGTTTTTTACTTAATACATTTTTAATAAAATGTTTTCAAAAATAAATAAAACAAATGCCACTTGTTACATTAGTTTGTAGAGTGATTTACAAGTGTATCCCTCAAGAGTTAAATGTCTTACACATGTTCATTTTAATATTAAAATAAATTTCTTAATTTTATAAATGTTTTTAAATCCATTTCTAATTTATGTTATCATGTTTTTAAATGTTTATTTCCACTTAGCCTTTAAATGTTTACATATAAATTTCCTTTATACGGTTACATATTTTAATGTTTATTTGTATCTTTTTAAAATATTATTTTCAAAGCTAAATTTTCAAGAGAGAAAGTTTAAAAAGAAAAAGATATTGGATTAAATTTTATTTCAAAATTTCAAACTAGAATATTGTACATTAATGTATATGAACTAGGTCTATTTCAAAACAATTTTTAAAAGAAAACAAAATAAACTTTTATTATAACATACAATTTAAAATATTATATTCTTTTAAACAAAATAAATATTTACTTTAATTTCTTTTGAAAATATCAGATAGATTTTTAAACAAACTTTTGAAAAGTTTCTATACTAATTTCAAACCAAATTTTCCAATTCACAAGTTATACACATATATATATATATAATATAAATTTGAAAACATTCTTGTTAAATTTAAATTTAAAGTAAAGTCAAATTCCCTATTTACAATGTATATACATATATACATTATAAATAGAATATCTTTTAAATTAGCTTAGAAAGATAAATTTTTATCGTTTAAATATTTTTAACTTTGAAAAGAATAAGATTCCAAAATATTAAATTATCATTATCATTATTATAAATCTTGAAAAGATAACATTTGTCAAACTAAATAATTATTAATTTTCAAAAGATAATTTCTGTTTGAATTAGATTATTAAATCAACATTTCACATTTTAAATTAATTATTAATGGAAATTATTAAATAATATTGCCCAAATTTCCGGGACATCACAACTTCCATTGAGTTCAAAATGACGTTTGCGATCTTTTTGAGTATAAACCCTGATATGTTTGGAGTTTGCTAGAATTTTGACATTTTCACTTAGGGCTTTGGGTTTAGTTTTCAGCCCATTTAGCCCAACTTAAGACCCTAGCTCCACCCCCACTACTCTTCATCCATTTCATTTCTGTTTCCTAACACTTCAAGCTTTAGGAACAATGTGGGAAGAGATTGGTAATTAGAATTCCTAAGCCCTAGCTCCTTTGCAAATTCAAGTTCTAACTCCAAAATCCAAGAGAAGCATTGGTAAGTATCATTTTCTTCTTCTCCATCTCAATCTCTCTCCAATTTCAGAAAAATCCTATAACCTAACTTAGGAAATATTTGTTTATAATCTTAGATTGGAGTTTTTAGAGATAAAATTGAAGAGTGGTTGATCTTCCTTTGGTTTTCAAGCTTCTCCTTCATTGTTTTTGAGAAAAGGTGAGATTTTTATCTCACGTCCATGTCTATAATAATCATTATTGTTAGGTATCAATTCCTTACATCTACTCATGTTCATTTGCTTTTGATTTGAATTGATTTAGTGAACATTTCAATTTTTGGTGTTTTGAAGTCAAAAACTTAAAAAATCCTAGCTTTGATGTATGAACAAGCTTTTGCGGTGTATCGAAGAGCCTATAGGGCTGGGTTGTCGATTGGCATAAACCCCTAGCACCCATTGCTCATCCGATCACAAATTTTTGAGAGTTTGCCCTTCATTGTGATAGGCTGGAAATACTGAAAAACAGGGTCCAGTCAACTGACTCTATGAGTCCAATCGACTGACTTGGAACCCGAGAGTTTTCCAGGCAATTGAAATACTGCAAAACAGGTTCCAGTCGATTGGCTCTCTGAGTCCAGTCGACTGACCTGGAACCCGAGAGTTTTCCAGGCATTGGGCCTGTTGACTGAACTCAGTGTCCAGTCGACTGACCTGCTTGCTTCAGCACAAATTGCCTATTTTGCTTGAGATTCCAACTTTTAATCGATTCTTGTTTCTTCGATTTGTTGTTATCACCTTTGATGACTTTGATAACTTCTTTTTCGGGATTTTAGGGGAACATTCATTTTGATGGATTATGTATCGATTTCTTTGGATTTGATTCACGTCTTCGTGTGTGAATTTCTAGTGATTGACTGTTTCTACAATGACTTGTCACTTTTAAATACAAAGATTTCTATACTAGCAGTAAATAGTCAAACCCTTTTACAAAGATGATTTCAACTCTATTTTCAATACAAAGCTTGTTTATAAAACTGTTTACCAATCTATTAGCATATACAAACCTTTACCTCATTCATCTGAGAAATCTAATTAAACGGCTTAGTAAAACTAGTGGTATGAAACGCTTGCATTTACTTCGTCGGTTAATTTTCGGACTTGTTCGATTGAAACTCTTGTGACAATTTTCCAGTGGAAATTTACAGTTCGTTCGTAAATATTTAAGTTAAGCCAGTGGTTATGGACATGAAGCTAAACTCATCTATTTACAAACTTTGTGTAATCGACACTTCTCTATGATCGATAACGATCATTTTATGATTTAAACTAGCCATGCGTGATGTCTCTTTGTTTGCGACGGAGACAAAACCCCGTTTCTGTGGAGTTTTAGCTCAAAAATGGTAGGGTAGCGATCCATGGACTTCGGGCTGTTTGTGGAGCCTCGGCTCAAAGTTAATGGTTAGCAACCATGGAATAGCGCTATGTTTTCTGATACACATGTTAGTGAGTTTTGATGGTCCCATTTTTGATTGGCCTCCCCACTTTTTGTGATTTCTGGATTTCTATTGATGATTTCTAGAATTTGCGTTTCACCAATTTTCATGATTTTCATTGATAAGATTTATCAATATTTTTGCGTTGGTGAATTTGCATTTCCACCAACTTTTATGATTGGCATTGAGATATTTGTCCATATTTGTGGTTTGGTGAATAAAATAAAGAATGTGATATTCAATTTTTGGTGCTTTGGGATTCCTTGAGAAATTGTATGATTTTTGTGTTGTCTAATGTATACTTAACGCAGTATGGCATTGGAGTTATCATACATTTTATTATCTTTTATTTCTATCTCAGTTTATCTGATATTTATAGCTAGACTGATTCGTTTATTGTTTTCATATTAAATAATACTCAAGTTAGACCGAGTTGTTATAAGTGCTCCTGCTTGACTCCTCATCTGGGAGTATTATTTGACTTTTGGCTAACTACATTAGATTGATAGTTTTTGTTGTTATACATATTAGATAGAGCCTCCTTGATGTATACATATTCTTTTGTGTAGCACTTGTATCTTTTCTTTTGTGATATCGTGGATCTTGTTAGACCACTACTCTGATGTACACTTTTATGTGTTATATTCATATCTGTTTCCGCCTTTGAGATATGAACATCTGTGACTGATTTATGTTATGCTTATTTCTATATTTGTTTCCGAAGATTATATAGCGACTGTGTAGTAGCTTTAAGTTTGAATCGATGTGTCGGATTTCCTCTTGAAATGAAATACATGTTATTCTATCTGACATATCGGTGCTCGCACAAAGCAATTACACGGATGGTCGCTCCTCAACAGCCTTATTCTTCGTGCTAGTTGATGGCATTACTTCGTAGTGTTCTTTGCTAGCGTGAGTATAGAGGTGGGGCGTCACAACAATGCTTATACAAATAGCTGAAATTGTTACATTAATTAAATTCCTGCAATACTAGACTCTACAGTCAAAACCGTAAAGGCACATATTGGAGAATGGATTCCAACTGAATGACTAGGCACTGGGGTACCACCTATCACGGTACCTATCTAGGTCCGCATACGAAGGACCACTCTGAGATTCCCTGCTACACAAGACCGGACTACCCCTAACCTAGATAGCCCGAATAAGATTACCCCGCGATTGGGATCAGTAACTGCTATATAGTTGAAATAAAGCGACTCTAGATAGGGGTAACCTTACCCTACTTGTGTGCGACCCACTTAGCCTTGCTTCATCTCCCTTGATTTTCAGTCATTTCGGTTGATGAGGCTCGAGGTTGAAGGTTACCTTTTCAGAAATATTCACTTAGAATCTCATTGTCCCCCAATGACAATGTGCCGATAGCATTCATCCTTACAAATCCGTTCCTGGTCCGAACGGAACTGAAGGCACTACTTCTACTACATCCATTTTGGAATCACCTTCAGGATTAGTAGAGATTAACCCTTGCACTTCACTGTTCTGTCTTCGACTCCAACCTCTTGTGTTCATTCTGAAAATGTACTTGTTGGATCGAAGTGGTTTTCGGATCACAAATCCGATCTCGGTCTCTTCGAAACAACGTTCGATATTTCCCGGTAAACTCAACCCCGATTCTTCAAGAAATACACAGACAAGGATAAGATCGGAGTTCATCTCCTAACCATTTATGGATAGATTTTCTAATAAATGTCCTAGAAGAACGAAATGATTTTATGCGTACAGTATAGGACCTCGGATGGTAACTGTACCATATACTTCCCGTACTTCTCCTAGATATTTCCAAAGTTGTATTTTGGGTCCATATTTGATAGTCGGTTATTTAACTATCAAATTAACAAACAATTCAACCAAATACTTCCTTTTCACTGAGAACACCAAGTCTTATTTAATTTAGATTTTTAAATAAGTCTAATCTCTGTATCCAAAAGTGTACACTTATCTTATCGAATTCTACATTTTTACAAATTATCCTTTTCTTTCAAATATATTTAAAGCCCTTTTAAATAATATCCAAAGTACCACTGGGATATCAAACCATGGATCACGGTTCAATCGTTACGTCTCTATCCCAGAGAAATCCAGGTCTCAACTGCAGGCACTCACTGCCTCCGATTTTGCCACACGAGTATACCAATACTCTTCGAAAACTATCTTTAATAATTTTGAAATAGTATTTAGGAAATTTATATAATAATTCTCTAAGTAAAACATCAAACAAAAGCTACCTTTTTAAATAAAGATATTTTATAAAATTTAAATATTTATAATTATCTTTTAGAACAAAAATGCCGCTTAACCTTTCATAATAATTAACTACTATAACTTACTAAATTAATAAATACTTAACAATTTCAAAACAATTAAATAGTTAATTTCTAAAACATTCTTTAACACTTTAAAATTTCCTAAATAATTCTTTAAAACCTTTCTTTTTTAAATAACTTAACTTCCAAGCAAAATACATTTTTCACTTCAATATAGCCAGCCAAATCATTTATAAATCCTTCTCGATTTATTTCCAGCTTAACTTACATCCAATTCCGTAAATTTCTCTTCTCACAGTTCTAAAATAAAACCATCGTTCATTTTTAAAACGATTTACTCATCTCCTTATAAATTTCCACCGTGAATTTATAAATTCAGAATTACCCAGTGATAATTCACTGCACCTTATTTATGAACCTCGTTTATAAATCCTATAGTCTCATTTCTTGTCTAACACCGTTACACAACATTTAGTCGTTTCAAAATCGATTTTCATAATTAAATTCCATTTTTAAATTAATTCCTTATTATATTCCAAAGCCCACAAATTCTAGATCTCACTTCCCTTTTATGGTTTTAAAAATTTATTTAAATATGAAAACATCAATTTCATATTTTCTTTTTTCTTTTCACATTTCCCTTTTTCTTTTCCAATTATACTCGATTATTTCATATTTATTTAAAAATATCTATTTTTTCATATCCGAGAATTTATTAAATAGGATTTTAAAAGCAGTCTATTTACCTTTTCCTAGTGCATTCCTTTAATTTATTCAACTTCACTATAAATATTTTACTTAAAAATTCCCTTTTATTTTCCTTCAAAAATCCAATATTCATATTTTTGATATTTTAAAATGCCAAAAATATCCAGACTATCATAGCATCCAATAAATTTATTTTTCTAACATAATCTATCACAGATTAACCAAATAAATCATATAACTGAATATTATAAATGATTTCAAGATTTTGAGGAATCCCGTTGGATCCCTCAAACCTGTTTTCCCATCATCCACCGATGTTAAAAAAATATAAAAATACCAATCCCATTTCGAGGGGATATCACGGTATATAGGGTCATCCGCTATTATGCGGGGCGCATAGGGTCTCATCCGCTTTATAATGCGGGAATATCAATCACTCCAATATATATATATATATATATATATATATATATATATATATATATATATATAACACTATATGCAACGATTCCGATGTTTTAAAATCTAAATTGCTAGTTAATATAGAATTTCTGATTTAAATTATGAATAAATTTGAATTTTTTCAAATTTAATAAGATATGTGCATGTTTATTTATATAAATAGATTTTAATTTAAAATCAAAATCCAAAAATAAATATATTTGAAAATAAGTTGAATTAGAAAATTATATTTTCAATTAATACTAAATTGTTTTATAATTTTATTAAATAGGTATTTTGATTTGGAAGTTATCATTTAAATTTAACATAATTTTCAAGAGGTTAAATTCTATTATATATAAAATATATGCGTTTATTTATTAAAGTATAATTAGTTTTAAAATCATTTTTCTTTAAATTGATATAAATATAAATATAAATATATAGAAAAATGTATTGAATGAGAATATAAAAAACATTCAGTTTGGGCATTTATAAATTACATATGGACTAAAATTAGTTTGTACATCTATAAGAGATAAATTAATTCACAAGTTATAAAAGGAAAAGGTTTAAAACATAATTTATAAATAAATTTAACATAAGGGTTTAAACATAATTTTTAAATTTATTTAAGTGGAGGATTTAGACATAAAATTACTCATTTTAACAAATGTGAAGAAGATAAACATGAGTTTGAACAAGTGTAATTAAAGTAGGCAAGTGGCAAATGTATACCTCCTTTTAAGTTTGAATTTAAATAACATATATTAGAAAAAGATTTTGATTCATTTCAGTTTAATATTTCAAACTCTTTATTTCTCATCCTCTTGAAAATGTAAACCTGAAACAAACTTTAAAAGATCAAGCCTGATATTAAAACAAAACCAGGCCATGCATGTTTTTCTAAAAAAAGTTCTCATCTTCCAAACTGAAAACCAAGAATCAAATTCAAATAACAATTCCTCCACAAACAAAGTTCAAATTATCTCAGATCTGAAAATAAAACCTGGAAAAACCCAAAATCAAAAGTAAATCAGAACACTGGAAATGAAATCAACAACAATCTTCATAACTGGGAACAAAGAAAGAATGAAAGCCAAGATCAACAACCAAACTTTTTAATTCAAACCTGAGCAACAACAAGATTATCTCACCAATTCAAAACTTTAAGGAATCAAAACAGTCTTCAAATCAAAATCTCAGCATCAATACATCAGGTTTAAGATTCAAATCAAAGTTCCAACCTTTGTCTTCAATATAAAAGGTGAGAAAACTACCTTTATAAGCTCTTAAACTTGTTATATCTGAGTAGCATGTGATCATCTATGAAGCTGTGGTGTGAAATGTGTTGTATGATTGAGAAAACGTTCGTACATGTTTGTGAAAATATATGAGTATGCCTGTACATAAGAAACCATGTTCTTTTCTGGTTATAGGGTCTTAAGAATTCATTCAAAAAAATTAAAATCTACTCCTCCAATTTCTTTTAGGCCTTGATATCTAAATGAGAAATGATTGTAAAACTGTAACATTTTATTTAAAAATAATCTTAAGTATTTAAGTTGGATATTTATTTCAAAATTAATATATAACAGTAAAAACTCAAACACATCCCAAAATTCGAATATTAAGTTTTCTCATTTTGATTAGATATCTGTAATCGAATTCGAAAATGATGAATTTTGATATATTAATCTGGATTCTTAAGTACATATACATTGGGTATTCCTAAGATGAACGAAAATCGATTTTTCGTCAGTTTCCAGTAATCAATGACGAATTGAAGGTAGTGTTTGTTGTTGAATATAGTTTGAAGGATGATGATCATGGAAAAAATAAGCAGAGTTGTTATAGATGGACATGGTGGTTTGCATTCATTGATTTGGGCTTTAGGTTTTGGTCTGGACGAAGGGGTAGACGAGGTAAGTTCGTTGACTAGGGTGGATCAGAATCGGTCGCTTGTGGAGAAGTTCGCGCATGGTTTCATGGAGAAGCTGTAGTCAAAGTGTCGGGTCGTCTGATGGCTGGAGCTGGTCACACGAAGGGGTTCTTGGATGAACTATCTGTTACAGATGGTTGTCAAGATTGCTCGATTTAAACTCTCGGTCGAATTCGTCGACCGGGTGTTTGCCTGAGATGAGAGGGTCATCGTCGACTTGTCGGGAAGCATGGCAATAGTCAAAATCGCCCTGGTCAGGTGTACACGTGTACTAGTGCACGTTTCTGGCCATTCAAGTTTGTAGAAGAAAAGGAGGGACTCGAAGTCGACCTCGTGAAGTTTCGTCACTGTCTCGAGTGTATACTCGAGTATATTTATGTGTGTATTGTCATGTTTAAGCAGTTGTAAAAATTTGAAACTAATAAAATGTATAAAGAGGAAAGAAGAGAAAAAACCCGGAGTAAGGCTCGGTGAAAGTATTGGTTGGCTCGGGTTTGAGGTGATATCAAGTTTTGATAAATGAAAAAAAAAATAAGTTTAAAGCTTAATCAAGTTTAAACAAACTGTTAACCACTACTTTTAAAATAATTAATATTATTTAAGTTGACATGTATTAAAGGTTTGAAAATAAAATTATTTTTCGAGTTTAAAATTATTTCAATATATTATTTTTAATAAACATAATCAGATAATTAAGGAATCATGTTAGAAGATTATATGCTTCAAAGATCAATTATTTTGATGAATATTTATTTGGTGATTAATTAAGTGTAATTAATCAAAGATTGATTTAGTAATGTAAGTAATTAAAGTTTAATTACTTAATGTGATTACTTAAAGTTATATACTTTAATGTAATTGAAAGTTGATTAATTTATGTAATTAATTTAAGACTAATTTAAGATTAATTAAGGGCTAATTAAATTTAAAAATTAAGAGTAATTAATTAATGATTAAAGTTGATTAATCAAATGATTAATCAAAGGATAATTAATTAATATGATTAACTTATTAAAGTAATTAATTTGAAGGTAATTAACTAATTAAGGTTAATTAATTATTGTAAGTAATTAGGGAAAATCACTTATTGTAATCTTATTAATTAAATGGTAATTAATTAAGGGTTAGTTAATTCTGTAATTAACTTAAGGTTAATTTAATTAATGAAATTAATTAGGAATAATTAATTAAAGGATGATTAAATAATTAAAGGATAATTATTTGATGATTAAAGGTTGATTTATATATTAATTAAAGGTTGATTAATTAATAATTATAGGTTAATTAATTTATTATTAAAGGTTAATTAATAAATGATTAAAGGTTAGTTAATTAAGATGGTTTGTAATTAGGTAATATCAATTAACTAGGATTAGTAGTTTATACATAAGTAATTAATCTAATTCAAAATAGTCAATAATTTATTGATCTTACTTATGGATGTTTGGATTCTATTGGATGTTTGACATCCCTGATGTGTGATACTTTGTGATATGAATTATTTTGATTCGAGCTGTGATGAATGTAATTTATTTATCTGAGATGAATGTATATTATTTACCTATGAATCTATGAGTGGAAGATAAGTATTATAGATTGTACCGCTTATCGATATTGCTGTGCTTGAATCTGTGATGATTGATGATGTTGCACTATTGTGTAAAACCCGTGGACTACATCACACACACACACACACATATGAATTGCATGAGGAAATTGGTTAACTCACGGATATTTGAATTTAATTCAAATAATGAAATGGTTTTAAAAGATGAATTTTAAATCCAAATGGTTTTGGAAATGTAGTTGGGTTGAATATGAAAAGCTTTTTGAAAGGAAGTTTGAAATTAAAATTTAGTTTGAATAAGATTATATTTTGTTAAGTTTTGAAATTGTTTTGGGAATTTGGTTTGAAAGGTTTATACAAGTTATAATATATATATATGGATTTTTAAACCATCTTTAAAATATGTTGAATACGTTATTTTGAGGGTTTAAATTTAACCAAAGTTTATACTTGAAAGGCTTTAACTTGAGAAAATGTAATTGGATTTTTTCGAAATGAAAACTCATAGTTTTCAAATGATAATAGCTTTCAAAGAAAGAAAGGATTTCCAGTTTTGTTAAAAAAGGGTTTCAAATTTGGAAGGGGATTGTTTTTGAAAGCTATAATTGAATCTTTGTGAAAAATGGTTGAACCTTGTTTTGGAAATTGAAGAGGATCTTAAAGGTGTATCTTTTATATAAGAGATTTAGAATTGTAAATAGTTTTGAAAACTATAGTTGAACCTTTGTGAACGATGGGTGAACTTTATGAAGTAAATCTTTTTGTTTAAAAGATTTGAAAATGATAATTTGTTTAAACCATTTGAAAGAAAAGTTTTGGGTAATAAGTTATGACTTAACTGAGATCCCATTATTCATATGGTTTTAAAATTAAGCTCTCGCTATTCACTTTAGACGGGAGATGACTTTGTGTCATATAACCTATTCTGAATAGTGATATGACGAAATGGAAAGAATTTAAAGACGGTGGTGAAGACCGGGTGTCTTCGAGAATGATAGGATAACCTGTCGAATCACTCTACACTGAGTTGCTCTGGTATAGAGATCTCCATATGTGATGGGGAGTCCGATCGGGATTGTGGATGCTCGGATTGCAAGGGTTCTTTAGAAGTGCCTTCGGTTTTGTTCGAACCCGGAACAGACTTGTATGGATGTGTGTCTTATGTTACACTTTGAGATGTAAAGCTGGTTTCTATCAAATACATTTCTGTTTGGTGGCAGAGAATTTATTCTCATAGGTTAACACCCTTCTATGAGATGTATGAGCTCAGAGGTTACGTAGTTGATAGTTACTAGTGATACATTCCCAATTTGGTAACGTGGCATACGAAGTGCTGCCGATCATTTGTTGATCAAAGCATGGGTTTGTGTAAAGTGTAGCTTTGTGGACGAGACTTCGTCGGACCTCACACCCCAGAAATGGTCGAAACAGTAAAGATGCAGCAAGGTTATGAGGGTCGCGCCCTTTAGGGTATGTCATTTACTTCTGGAAAAAGGTGGTATCATGGTATGGAGCCCAGATATTTAACCTATGTGGTTGCTGCAAATCTATTACTTTGTGGTTGTTGCTTTGTGGTTGAGGATCCTCGGATAAAGGTCGCAAACGACCGAGGGATTGCATACACGAGTAGTAGTTACCTAGTTACAGAGGTAACCCGGCCTGTGTTGGCATAGATCCGGGTAAGTTCTGAGGGGCGTCCCTCCAGAGGTGTACCTATGTGACCATAGAAAGTTCCTTAGCCTGACCATTTGTTGGAAATCCAAACTCCAATACATGCCCTTTACGATTGCAGTTGTATAACCTTTCATTTAATATGGTATCTATAGTAGGCTTACTATAGTGGTATGTATGCTGGCTAAGATTAATATTATACTTTCGAAATTGTTTTCTACACTATGCACTAATAATAATATTTTCAAAAAGGATTTTGCGATCAAGCATGTTTGACTATCATAAGGAGAAATCTCTTCCCATTGTGCTCTTGCATTGTGTGTGTGCGGGGAGGCCTTATGGTAGTTTCATTTTCCAAAAAAAGCATTGCGAATTTCCTTTTCGTTTTCTTTTATTGATTGTTGTTTAAAAGATAAAACTATTTTCGTTTGCTCACACCAGTCCCATGACTGACCTGGATTTTATTGTTCCCTTCCTAAACTATGGGTGCCCATAATTTTCCACTCAGGTAGTCTAGAGTTGGGATTTTCAGATAATCAAATAGTAGGTGTTGATTCGGTTGTCTTCAGTCTCTGGAAATCTTCTTCAGTCTTTGGATGACTAACCTTGCTTAAGTCAACTTGATGGTGGTTCGAGCTTATCGGATTGGAGTCTACGAAGCTTTTGGGGTTAAGCCATTTGGTTTTGGAACTTTGGCATTGGAATGCAGTTTTGGATTCTTCGTCTCTCGCTTGGAGATCAAGTTGGAAATTCCTTTCCACTGTGTCATATTCTGCTATTATATTCTGCTCTGATATTTATGGATGTATTGTATCATATTGTATCATATATTGTATCCGTTGTGTATCAATAATATTCATTTCTCTTCCATTGTTTGTTGTGCTTAATGTGTTATAAGCTCTGGCACAAATCGGATATCAACAGTTGAATCTGCGGCATTCGGGTACAAACGAGGTACGGGTGTCGATTTTCGAACGCTGAAATTATGGTCATGACAACTTGGTATCAGAGCTAAAGATTGAAATTTAGCTCAGGAGTATAACACATTAGGTAACTCATTAGAGATAGGGTGAAGTATACCCTAGAATGAGTATATCCCTAAGATATTCGTCTGTACGCTATAGTAATTCTCTTACTATCCACTGATAGTGAGTATGAGTGCAAGAAGAGGACGAGATAAGGGACAGGCAAGTACCACTTCCAATGGTCAACACCTGCAACAACAAGGAACAATCTTTCTCTATCAATTTCTTTTGTTCATCGTCCAATTTCAATTCATTGATTGCTTCGTGACAGCTCGAAGAAGAAGCTTTGGTGCAATGGTGGCCTTGGTAACTAGAATCATTCTTTTCTTAACCTTAATAAATTTGAAACTTTATTTGGGATAAATTGGTAAACAAGAATATGAAGCTGAATTTGAATTCTATTGATAAAATGATTTTGGTTAAAACCCATATTTGAAATTCTACTGTAATTTCTTGTGTGGATTGAAGTCCAAAGAGGGACAAGTTAATATATAATTTAGGGTATTTCGACCTGAATTTGGATTCCATACCTAGTTTTTGTAAATTGTGGAAGATTGTATCCGCTTGTCTGTTATTTTGGGTCCAGATATATTCTATGAATAGTTAGTTGCCCTTCGAACTAACCACTGCTTCTGCATATTCATAGATCTGATGACTCAAATATTTCATGAAATATTGAATGAATTTGTTCTCATAATTATTGATGATATTCTAGTTGGCAAGCCAAATGCAGAATAAACTTCAAATTGATCTGGAAGGCTATCTTTCTACATTCTTTGGTTGTCTCCATGTCTTGCAAATTTCGAGGGCGAAATTTCCTTAAGAGGGAGAATTTGTAACGACCCCGATTTTTGAAAATATAAATTGATAGTTAATAAAGAATTGTTGACCTAAATTATGAATAATTTTGAATTTTTTCAAATTTAATAAGATATGTACCGGTTTATTTATATAAATAGATTTTTAATTTAAATTCAAAATCCAAAATAAATATATTGAAAAATAAGTTGAATTTGAAAACATTATATTTTTAATTGATACTAATTTGTTTTATAATTTTATTAAATAGGTATTTTGATTTAGAAGTTATGATTTAAATTTAACATAATTTTCAAGAGGTTAAATTTTATTATATATAAAATATATATGTGTTTATTTATTTAAATTATAACTACTTTTAAAATCATTTTTCTTTAAATTAATATAAATATAAAAATATAGAAAAATGTAATATAAAAAGAACATTCAGTTTGGGCATTTATAAATTACGTATGGACTAAAATTAGTTTGTACATATAGGAGATAAATTAATTCATAAGTTATAAGAATAAAAAGTTTAAAACATAATTTATAAATAAATTTAACGTAAGAGTTTAAACATAATTTTTTAAATTTGTTTAAGTGGAGGATTTAGACATAAAATTACTCATTTTAACAAATGTGAAGAAGATAAAGATGATTTTGAACAAGTGTAATTAAAGTAGACAAGTGGTAAATTTATATCTCCTTTTAAGTTTGAATTTAAATAACATATATTAGAAAAAAATTTGATTCATTTCAGTTCAATATTTCAAACCTTCACTTCTCATCCTCATGAAAATGTAAACCTGAAACAAACTTTAAAAGATCAAGCCTAAGATTAAAATAAAACCAGGCTATGCATGTTTTTCTAAAAAAAATTCTCATCTTCCAAACTGGAAACAAAGAATCAAATTCAAACAACAATTCCTCCACAAACAAGGTTCAAATCATCTAAGATCTGAAAATAAAACGTGGAAAAACCCAAAATCATAAGTAAATCAGAAACCTAGAAATAAAATCAACAACAATCTTCAAAACTGAGAACAAAGAAAGAATAAAAGCCAAGATCAACAACCAAACTTTTTAATTCAAACCTGAGCAACATCAAGATCATCTTAGCAATTCAAAACTTTAAGGAATCAAACCAGTCTTCAAATCAAAATCTCAGCTTCAATACATCAGGTTTCAAATTCATAGCAAAGTTCCAGGCCTCTGTCTTCAATATAAAAGGTGAGCAAACTACCTTTATAAACTCTTAAACTTGTTATATCTAAGTAGCATGTGATCATCTATGAAGCTGTGGTGTGAAATGTGTTGTATGATTGAGAAAACATGCCTGCATGTTTGTGAAAATATATGAGTATGCCTGTACATAAGAAACCATATTCTGTTCTGGTTACAGATCTTAATAATTCATTCAAAAAATTTCAAATCTACTCCTCCAATTTCTTTTAGGCCTTTATATCTAAATGAGAAATGATTGTAAAACTGTAACATTTTATTTAAAAATAATCATAAGTATTTAAGTTGGATTTTTATTTCAAAATTAATATATAACAGTAAAAACTCAATCACATCCCAAAATTCGAATATCAAGTGTTCTTGTTTTGATTATATATCTGTAATCGTATTCGAAAATGATAAATTTTGATATATTAATCTGGAGTTTTAAGTATATATACATTGGGTATTCCCGAGATGAACGAAAATCAATTTTTCGTCAATTTTCGGTAATCAATGACGAATTGAAGGTCATGTTTGTTGTTGAATATAGTTTGAAGGATGATGATCATGGAAAAATAAGTGGAGTTGTTATAGATGGATGTGGTGGTTTGCGTTCATTGATTTAGGGTTTAAGGTTCTGGTCTGGACGAAGGGGTAGACGAGATAAGTTCGTTGACTAAAGTGGATCGAAATCGGTCGCTTGTGGAGAAGTTGGTGCGTGGTTTCATTGAGCTGTAGTCGAAGTGTCAGGTCGTCTAATGGCCGGAGGTGGTCACATGAAGGGGTTCTTGGATGAACTATCTGTTACAGATGGTTGTCAAGATTGCTCGATTTAAATTCTCAGTCGAATTCGTCGACCTGGGTGTTTGCCTGAGATGAGAGAGTCACCGTCGACTTGCCAGGAAGCATAGCGATAGTCGGAATCACCCTGGTCATGTGTACACGTGCACAAGTGCATGTTTGGTTCTGGTCGTTCAAGTTTGGAGAAGAAAAGGAGGGACTCGAAGTCGACCTCGTCAAGTTTCATCGCTGTCTCGGGTGTATACTCAAGTATATTCATGTGTGTATTGTCATGTTTAAGCAGTTGTAAAAATTTGAAACTAACCAAATGTATAAAGAGGAAAGAAGAGAAGAAACGCGGAGTAAGGCTTGGTGAAAGTACTGGTTGGCTCGGGTTTATGGTGATATCAAGTTTTGATAAAAGGAAAAAAAATCTTTAAGTTTAAAGCTTAATCAAGTTTAAACAAATTGTTAACCACTACTTAAAAAATAATTAATGCTATTTAAGTTGAATCGTATTAAAGGTTTGAAAATTAAATTATTTTTCAAGTATAAAATTATTTCACTATATTATTTTAATAAACTTAATAAGATAAGTAAGGAATTAATTAAGAAGATTCAATGTTTTAAAGATCAATTATTTTAATGAATATATATTTGGTAATTAATTAAATGTAATTAATCAAAAATTGATTTCGTAATGTAAGTAATTAAAATTTAATTACTTAATGTGATTACTTAAAAGTTAATTACTTTAATGTAATTAAAGGTTGATTAATTTGTTTAATTAATTTAAGGTTAATTAAGGGTTAATTAAATCTATAAATTAAGAGTAATTAATTAATGATTAAAGTTGATTAATCAAATGATTAATTAAAGGATAATTAATTAATATGATTAATTAATTTGAAGATAATTAACTAATTAAGGTTAATTAATTAAATGATTAATTAAAGGATAATTGATTAATGATTAATTAATTAAAGTAATTAATTTGAAGATAATTAACTAATTAAGGTTAATTAAATAATGTAAGTGATTAGGGATAATCAACTATTGTAATTTTATTAATTAAATGGTAATTAATTAAGGGTTAATTTCTTATGTAATTAACTTAAGGTTATTTTAATTAATGAAATTAATTAGGAATAATTAATTAAAGGATAATTAAATAATTAAACGTTAATTGTTTGATGATTAAAGGTTGATTTATTTATTAATTAAAGGTAAATTAATTAACAATTATTGGTTAACTAATTTATTATTAATGGTTAATTAATATATAATTAAAGGTTAATTAATTAAGATGGTTTGTACTTAGTTAATATTAATTAACCAGGATTAGTAGTTTATACATAAGTAATTAATCAGATTCAAAATAAGCAGATAATTTATTGATCTTACTTATGGATGTTTGGATTCTATTGAATGTTTGACATCCCTGATGTGTGATACTTTGTAATATGAATTATTTTGATTCGAACTGTGATGAATGTAATTTATTTATTCGAGATGAATGTATATTATTTATCTGTGAATCTGTGAATGGAAGATAAGCATTATAGATTATACCGCTTATCGATATTGTTGTGCTTGAAACTGTGATGATTGATGATGTTGCACTACTGTGTAAAACCCTTGGACTACACCATACACACACAAATATGGATTGCACGAGAAAATTGGTTAAGTCACAGATATTTGAATTTAATTCAAATAATGAAAAGGTTTTAAAGGATGAATTTTGAATCCAAATGGTTTTAGAAATGTAATTGGGTTGAATATGAAAAGCTTTTTGAAAGGAAGTTTGAAAATAAAATTTAGTTTGAATAAGATTATATCTTGTTGAGTTTTGAAATTGTCTTGGGAATTTGGTTTGAAATGTTTATACAAGTTATATAATATATATATATATATATATATATATATATATATATGGAGTTTTAAACCATCTTTAAAATATGTTGAACATATTATTTTGAGAATTTAAATTCAACCCAAGTTTATACTTGAAAGGCTTTAACTTGAGCATATGTAATTGGATTTTCCCGAAATGAAATCTCCTAGTTTTCAAATGAGCTTTCAAAGAAAGAAAGGATTTCCAGTTTTGTCAAAAAGGGGTTTCAAATTTGAAAGGGGATTTTTTTGAAAGTTATAATTGAATCTTTGTGAAAGATGGTTGAACCTTGTTTTGGAAATTAAAGAGGATCTTAAAGGTGTATATTTTATATAAGATATTTGAAATTGTAAATAGTTTTGAAAACTACAATTGAATCTTTGTGAAAGATAGGTGAACTTTGTGAAGTAAATCTTTTTGTTTAAAAGATATGAAAATGGTAATTTTTTTAAACCATTTGAAAAAAAAAGTTATGGGTAATAAGTTGTGACTTAACTAAGATCCCATTAACCATATGGTTTTAAAATTAAGCACTCACTATTCGGTTTAGCCTGGGAGAGGACTTTGTGTCATATAACCCATTCCGAATAGTGATACGACGAAATGGAAAGCATTTGAAGACGGTGGTGAAGACCGAGTGTCTTCGAGAACGATAAGATAAACTTTCGAATGACTCTGCACCGATTTGCTTAGGTATAGAGATCTCCATATGTGATGGGGAGTCCGATCGGGATTGTGGATGCTCGGATTGCAAGGGCTTCTTTGGAAGTGCCTTCGGTTCCGTTCGAACCTGGAACAGACTTGTATGGATGTGTGTCTGACGTTACACTTTGAGATGTAAAGTTGGTTTTAATCACATACATTTCTATTTGGTGGCGGAGAATTTATTCTCCTAGCTTAACACCCTTCTCTGAGACGTACAAGCTCAAAGGTTATGTAGTTGATGGATACTAGTGATACATTCCCAATTTGGTAATGTGGCATACAAAGTGTTGCTGATCATTTGTTGATCAAAGCATGGTTTTGTGAAAGGTGTAGCTTTGTGGACGGGACTTGGCCGGACCCCATACCCTGGAAATGGTCGAAACAGGAAAGATGCGGCAATGTTATGAGGGTCGCGCCCTTTAGGGTATGTCATTTCCTTCTGGAAATGGGTGGTATCATGGTATGGAGTCCAGATATTTAACCTATGCGGTTGCTGCAAATTTATTACTTTGTGGTTGTTGCTCTGTGGTTGAGGATCCACGGATAAAGGTTGCAAACGACCAGGGGATGGCATACTCGAGTAGTAGTTACCGAGTTACAGATGTAGGATCGAATTCACCCTAGAGGGGGGTGAATAGGGTGATGCTATTAATTATAAAAATTAATTGCGGAAGCTTTTAAAATAATTTCAACACAGATCACAGAACAATAGCAGCACAAATAATAGTAGAATAATAAATGCAGAAATAGAACGACACAGAATTTACCCAGCTTCGGCAAAACCCTACCTACGTGCTGGCCCCAAGGTTTCTACTAGAAATTAAGTAGTCACACGCTTACACACGTAAACTCGCGACACTCGCTACTGACTAACCTAACTCTACGCTCAACACCCTGCCACAACTCAGCCACTGAGTTGCGAATTCTCAAACTATGCCACGTAATTTGTCCCCTAGTCATACGACTAGAAAATATAACCTTTTAAAAAGAGTTTAAATTTAAAAACAAATTTTAAACAAAAATTAAAACTAAAGTGCTTACTAAAAATCAACCAAAGCCTTATTTACATGTTTAACAAAGCCGGCCCCTTAAGCTCCTTTCTCTCTTATACTTCCGACCTGTTTTCTTTGAGATGAAAATATGGCGGCTTGATTAATTTTCGTTCGTTCCTCTTTGCAATTTTAGGGATTTCGAATTACAATCGAACATGCGCCTTCGTTGATTGATCAATAGGGATTTTGCGTGATAATTTGTTCTCGTTCGAGTTCCACTCTGCTGCTTCGATGTTGATCGAGCTCGATTGATGACTGGTATGTAATTTTTGCCTTTTGCTTCGTCTGATTTGCTTTTACTTAAACTCCATGCATTTTACGATGATGTTGATTGCAATTTATAGGATTCGTTGTCCGAAATTTTCATCTATATTATTATTTGAATTCGTCAATATTTTTTGCTCTGCCGCTTGATAATGCTTGAAAGTTCGAGATGTTTTATGACTTGTTCAAGACGAATTTATTTTCCTTTCTTGAATTCCACGACATTGATTTCGACTCCTTGGTCATCACGCTGTTGACTTGATTTGAAACACGGCTTTAACTAATCATTATTGCTTTGATTTTGTGGCCCCTATGTACTTCGGCTCTGGCCATTACGGTACTGAGTTTCATGTCCTCTGATGGCTTCGGTCTTGACTTAAACTTCATTTAGCTTGACTTGTTGCCTTGATCATATTGACTAACTTGATTTTATGATGTCTGTTTCATTGAGCTTGATGTTGTACTTCACTGGGTATGACATGGTTGTTGTTTTTTGTAGTTGCACTGCACTTTGGTGGCTGACCATCCTGTAACATATCTCTGTTTCAATTTAGTTTGATTTGAGTTGTATTTGCACCACTTTTTGTTGCAAGTGCTTGTATAATTACTGTAGCATATTTTGATAGTGTCATTGCATGACATTGTGGTCTGGTTCCTTGTTTCATTTGGTATGCTGTTTTAAACCATGTTCGCTGTGTCACTGAACTTGGTTTTGCTTCATGATGTACTTTAGTCTGATGCTTGTGTCACTTGTGCATTGTTGCTCTACTTGATTTGAAACTGCTTTGGTCAGGTTGCTTGACATTTCCTTTGATATTACTTTCAAGTTCTTGTGCAGTCTTTCTTGAATTAACCTGAATGTGAAGTCTTGTATATGCTTTGAGTCACCATTGGATAGCTATACTGCACCATCTTGTTTGTATTGTGTCATGTGTTTCCAGTCATCATTTCTGGATTTAGTAGTTCGCGTTGATTTCTACTTGTATACATGCATACAGTTATGTGTGTATATAGGTGTGTCAGCACAGGTGTATGTATGTGCTTGATTCATATTTTGCACTGTGTATTTGATAGCCTCGAGTCTTTGTGACATTTGTAGTTTGACTCTTGTTTTGTTTTTGGTGGCATTTGTTTGCTGTTATGTTGGTGGCATTGCATTGCTGTGCATTGACCATTGTTCGAATTTGTATCACTTGAGTTGAATCCATCTTGTAGCTCGGATTTGACCTTGTGCTGAAAGTTGTGACATTATTTTATTGCACTTGAGTTGAATCCGATAATTTGGGTTTGACCTATGCTCACCTGTCCCTGTAAATTTATCAAGTGTATATATATCGGTGTGCACGGCCTTGTGGCATATACAGTGATACACTGTGTATGTCACAAGCTGTTCGTGTATGATGAATTCAAAGTTAAATGATGACGAACAACCCAAATAACTGAGGCAAATATTATTTTCAAAATCCACATTTTATTTTATACTGCAAACATATTTCCTTTTCAATTTTACTGCGTCAAAATTTATTTTTGCTGATTGCTCAGATGCTGGATTAAATCTAGAATGAAGTTGAAGATAAAATACGAGTTGAGTGAATGAGTGCTGTGTAGTGAGGTCAAATGTAAATGTGAATCGTGATGTAATCAAAGTTGTACTGTAATTATATATATATATGGCGAGAGCATAAACTTTGTACTATTCAAAGATTGTAATAAATATTTGTTTGAACAAAAATTCTGTTCAAACTCGAATTTTGTTTTATTTTTATTTTTATTCAGCAAATATTTATTTAGTCTATGAAAAATAAAATAGTACATTAACAAATACATTTACACGAATATATATATGTTTATTATCATCAAACAAAAATCATATAATCACATATTCAACAATCTCCCCCTTTTGATGATAACAAACATATATTTAAGATTTTGAATATGTTAGATGTGTTTGATCATTGATATGCTCTAATTGCTCCCCTTATTTAAATGCTTCCTCTCTACACAAAGCTCCCCTACATATATGCATACAAATAAAAATATGCAAATGAGCCTAGATACAAATGGAAAATATTTGACCTTTGATTGATTTTATTTGACAAAATCTTAACTTTTCTCTCCCCCTTTTGTTATCAGCAAAAGAGTGATAGTGCTAGAGAAAATAGAGATCAAGTAATCGATATTAATCCAACATTAAAACACAATTAAATATAAATATTAAATTTCAATAAAAAATCAAACAAAAATCATAAATATTTTGTTAGGCGCATATTCCACTTTTAGAATGATGGGAATTATGTCATCATATAAAACCATACAGTTGTATCTATTTGTGGTATATTTATATCAGGAATTTGAATATCTACTGACCATGCATAACCGTTAGGACTTTTAAATGAGATTAGTAGTATTCCAATTTTATTTAAAAAAAAGAATGAATTCAAGTATCTTCTAACCACGCATAACCGTGAGGACTTTTAAATGGGATTAGAATCAACTTGTTTATTTTTTAAAAATCAACTTTTGATATGTGTTCCATACATGCATAACCGTGAGGACTTTTAAATGAGCATGGAAGCACATAACAAATTCCAAATTATTCACCCATGCATAACCGTGAGGACTTTTAAATGAGAGTGAATACTTTGGTATTTATTTTTTTACTATATAATTTTTTTTCTGTTATTTTTAAAAAATGAAAAAAAAACCAATGATTCCTGTTTAAAGTACCACATACCGACAAACTATATAGAATTTTGATAAGTGATGGTCGTTAAAAATATGATAGATATAGAGATGGTAATGGAATTTTTACCAACAAAAAGTTTTATAAGTCTTGTTTAAATTTCTAAAGAAATTTACTAATTATACCGTCTCGAGTCATAATATATGATAAATATCAACACTCATCACTTTTTCAATTACTATTCATCATTTCGATAATCATTAGGGTGTCAGATTAGTAAATGTAATCATTTAAAATCAAATTCAAAAATAATTATGAAATCAATTTTTCAAAATGACTGATCTGAACACATGGTCAAAATGATTTTCTCGAAGGGGTTTTATAAGAAAAATTTCTGCTATTTGAAAATTATTTGAAATGAAAAATATGCAGATATTTTCTTTGAAAAAACGATGCAGTTACTAAATGTCTCAGCAAATCACGTTTCATTAGTAATTTATCTATCAACTAGATTACCAATGTAATCTGCATCTGAATTTCTCTTTCACTCAAAATTATCACTAATTGAATTTGATAGACCAGACCATGAAGTGTGCACCAAAAATTTCAAACTCAATTCTAACAGCAATTTAAATGACATTCTCTTGAATTTGAATTGAAGCCGTGTTAATAATAAAAAATCGTGAATATAGGGTTAGCCGAATTATAACCAAATGTATTATTATCCAACAAAACACTATTTTCAATCCAAACTGATATACATGAAGTAATTCAAAGAATCTAGAGATTTTTATAGTGTTTTTGGCATAAGAATATAATTGGCCAACTATTTTGAATAAGTCAAAGTCAAAATCATCATTATCACATTATTGGCTGATTTAATTCAAAATACGGTGCAGATTATCACATTTAATATATCGTTCAAAATATACCATTACCTGTTTTACCTTTACGATATTTTTCGTTGTTGTCTTATTGTGATTCTTTCACCTTTGAACTAGGCTAAGGAACTTTACTTTGTCGCTCGGTGTGCCATTGGAACAGCCAAAATCCAAGTGGCATTATTGTTGTTCCTTAGCCTGCCACCACACCTACACGGGAAAAGTTTTGTGTGACCT
This sequence comes from Allium cepa, assembly GCA_030765085.1. Classification (NCBI taxonomy): domain Eukaryota; kingdom Viridiplantae; phylum Streptophyta; class Magnoliopsida; order Asparagales; family Amaryllidaceae; genus Allium; species Allium cepa. The sequence goes on from CM060940.1 coordinate 105,262,121, forward strand.
ATTTGTTTTTATAGGTCCATGGTTGCTAGTGGCAGAATATTTTGAAAAATAATTTTATGGAGACCCAAAACTATTTATACATGTTCCTTTCGGCACCCAAATTTGTTTTACTTTGAGGGATTTTATATTTGTGCCTTTTGGAACCCAAATTGGTATAGTTTTCACGTGTTTGGGTCTATACCAACAATTATTGTGATTGTGTCCATATTTTCTACAAATTGTGTACATAAAAATCGATTAATATTACTTTTAAAATTTTCAAATTGATTGTATCCAAGTCCTTGTCTAACCGTATTAACAGTTTGTTTCCCTAAGAGCATATTCAACGATTTTTCACTTTTGAAAAATTTATCTAAATTCGTTGACAATTGTTGGACTTGTGTTTTGAGAGATTCATTTTCGTTTAATAATTGTGTGCACTTTTTAATAGAATTTTCTCTCCTAGATTTTCACTTTCTTTTAAAATCAGAATTTCATTTTCAAGTGATTTTATATTAATTTTTGATTTTTTAATTTCTTCTTCGAATGTTGGACACTTATCACACTTAGGGATCCTACTTTGATTGTTTATAACTAATTGGTCATGTTATCCATTTAATTCTATCAAAGTATCTTTTTGTGATTCAAGTTTTGCATACTTCTCCCTAGGTCATTCAAAACAGCCATTTACTTCATGGAAATATATAAGTAATTCAGAGTGAGTGAGTTTTGTTACCTCGCTTGGCTCATCATCATCGCTATCAGTTATATTTCCATGAAGGCGCGTATCTGCTTTCTCACTCTTACTGGTAGAACTTTGATTATCTTCAACACTTGTATTCCACGTGGCTGTAGCATTTCTCCATTTTGATTTCTTTTCAAAACCACGTTGAAATCGGGGATAATTGGGCTTGATATCACTGGGTTTGTTGCAAATGATCCCGTGTTCTTCCGAGTTGTCTAGTGCTTTGATTATTCTGCTTTTTAATTTTTGATTTAGTGCTGCATTTTCGTATTTGCGGTTCCACCTTTTGAATTTCTTCATTATTAACGCCAGCTCAGCTGCTCCATCATCATCATCCTTATCACAACTGCTTTTTACAAATCCTTTTAAGCACATATCTTTAACTGAGTTGGTTGTGGAGGATTTCTCATTGCTGTTGACTTTTGCACCATATATTGCATTTGAAGTATTCCAGATTTCCTGTGCATTTTCACAATGAGAGATGAAATTAAAATTATCTTGATTAATATAAGAATATAATAAATGCATAGCCAGAGCATTAATCGAGATAATTTTCTTATCTGTTATGTCACACCCATTTTCAATGTTATCCCAACATTTTTTATCTTAAATAAAATTCTATTTTCAATTTCCAATTCAAAAAATCTATTCCATAGAAAATAGAAGGAATAATATTGGAACGACCCTCAACAAAGTATTATTAAAAGAAGCCATTTTAAAATTCTAATTTTTAAAAAAAAACTGATTTTTGAAACACGAATTTTTAAAACAAAAATTGACTTCTATTCCTAGCTCTGATCCCACTTGTAGGATCGATCTCATCCTAGAGGGGGGGTGAATAGGGTGATGCTATTAATTATAAAAAATAATTGCGGAAGCTTTTAAAATATTTCAACACAGATGACAGAACAATAGCAGCACAGATAATAGCAGAATAATAAATGCAGAAACAGAACGACATAGAATTTACCCAGCTTCGGCAAAACCCTGCCTACGTGCTGCCCCTAAGGTTTCTACTAGAAATTAAGTATTCACACGCTTACACACATAAACTCACGACACCCGCTACTGACTAACCTAACTCCACGCTCAAAACCCTGCCACAACTTAGCCACTGAGTTGCGAATTCTCAAACTACGACACGTAGTTTGTCCCCTAGTCACACGACTAGAAAATACAACCTTTTAAAAGAGTTTAAATTTAAAAACAAATTTAAAAACAATATTAAAACTAAAGCCCTTATTAAAAATAAACCAAAGCCTTATTTATATGTTTAAAAAAGCCGACCCCTTAAGCTCCTTTCTCACTTATACTTCCGGCCTATTTTCTTTGAGATGAAAATATGGCGGCTTGATTAATTTTCGTTCGTTCCTCTTTGCAAATTTAGGGCTTTCGAATTACAATCGAACATGCGCCTTCGTTGATTGATCGATAGGGATTTTGCGTGATAATTTGTTCTCGTTCGAGTTCCACTCTGCTGCTTCGATGTTGATCGAGCTCGATTGATGACTGGTATGTGATTTTGCCTTTTGCTTCGTCAGATTTTCTTTTACTTAAACTCCATGCATTTTACGATGATGTTGATTGCAATTTATAGGATTCGTTGTCCGAAATTTTCATCTATATTATTATTTGAATTCGTCAATATTTTTTGCTCTGCCGCTTGATAATGCTTGAAAGTTCGAGATGTTTTATGACTTGTTCAATACGAATTTATTTTCCTTTCTTGAATTCCACGACATTGATTTCGACTCCTTGGTCATCACGTTGTTGACTTGATTTGAAACACGGCTTTAACTAATCATTATTGCTTTGATTTTGTGGCCCCTATGTACTTCGGCTCTGGCCATTACGGTACTGAGTTTCATGTCCTCTGATGGCTTCGGTCTTGACTTAAACTTCATTTAGCTTGACTTGTTGCCTTGATCATATTGACTAACTTGATTTTATGATGTCTGTTTCATTGAGCTTGATGTTGTACTTCACTGGGTATGACATGGTTGTTGTTTTTTGTAGTTGCACTGCACTTTGGTGGCTGACCATCCTGTAACATATCTCTGTTTCAATTTAGTTTGATTTGAGTTGTTTTTGCACCACTTTTTTGTTACAAGTGCTTGTATAATTACTGTAGCATATTTTGATAGTGCCATTGCGTGACATTGTGGTCTGGTTCCTTGTTTCATTTGGTATGCTGTTTTGAACCATGTTCGCCATGTCACTGAACTTGGTTTTGCTTCATGATGTACTTTAGTCTGATGCTTGTGTCACTTGTGCATTGTTGCTCTACTTGACTTGAAACTGCTTTGGTCAGGTTGCATACATGTGAGTTGTTCTGTAGCTCTGTTGACATTTCCTTTGATATTACTTTCAAGTTCTTGTGCAGTCTTTCTTGAATTAACCTGAATGTGCAGTCTTGTATATGCTTTGAGTGACCATTGGATAGTTGCTACTGCACCATCTTGTTTGTATTGTGTCTTGTGTTTCCAGTCATCATTTTTGGATTTAGTAGTTCGCGTTGATTTCTACTTGTATACATACATACAGTTATGTGTGTATATAGGTGTGTCAGCACAGGTGTATGTATGTGTTTGATTCATATTTTGCACCGTGTATTTGATAGCCTCGAGTCTTTGTGACATTTGTAGTTTGACTCTTGTTTGGTTTTTGGTGGCATTTTTTTGCTGTTATGTTGGTGGCATTACATTGCTGTGCATTGAGTACTGTTCGAACTTGTATCACTTGAGTTGAATCTAGCTTGTAGCTCAGATTTGACCTTGTGCTGAAAGTTGTGACATTATTTTATTGCACTTGAGTTGAATCCGATAATTTGGGTTTGACCTGTGCTCACCTGTCCCTATAAATTTGTCAAGTGTATATATATCGGTGTGCACGGCCTTGTGGCATATACAGCGATACACTGTGTATGTCACAAGCTGTTTGTTTGTGTGTGATGAATTCAAAGTTAAATGATGACGAACAACCCAAATAACTGAGGAAAATACTATTTTCAAAATTCACATTTTATTTTATACTACATCATATTTCCTTTTCAATTTTACTGCATCAAAATTTATTTTTGCAGATTGCTCAGATGCTGGATTAAATCTGGAATGAAGTTGAAGATAAAATACGAGTTGAGTGAATGAGTGGTGTGTAGTGTGGTCAAATGTAAATGTGAATCGTGATGTAATCAAAGTTGTACTGTTATTATATATATATATATATATATATATATATATATATATATAGTGAGAGCATAAACTTTGTACTATTCAAAGATTGTAATAAATATTTGTTTGAATAAAAATTCTGTTTGAACTCAAATTCTGTGTTTTTTTTATTTTTATTCAGCAAATATTTATTTATTCTATGAAAAATAAAATAGTACATTAACAAATACATTTACACGAATATATATATATATGTTTATTATCATCAAACAAAAATCATATAATCGCATATTCAACAACAGAGGTAACCCGGCCTTGTGTTGGTAGAGATCCAGGTAGGTTCTCCCGGCGTCCCTCCAGAGGCGTACCCATGTGGCAATAGGTAGTTGCTTAGCCTGAGCATTTGTTGGAAATCCAATCTCCAATATGCGCCCATTACGATTGCAGTTGTATAACCTGCCACTAATATGGTAGTTATAGTAGGCATACTATAATTGTACGTATGCTGGCTAATATTAATATTATACTTTCAAAATTGTTTTCTGCACTATGCACTAATAATAATATTTTCAAAAAAGATTTTGTGTATCAAACATGTTTTACTATCAAAAGGAGAAATCTCCCCCAACTGTGCGCTTTCATTGTGTGTGTGCGGGGAGGCCTTATGGTAGTTTCATTTTCCAAAAAAAGCATTGCGAATTTCCTTTTTATTTTCTTTTGTTGATTGTTGTTTAAAAGATAAATCTGTTTTCGTTTGCTTACACCATTCCTATGACTGACCTGGAGTTTATTGTTCCCTTCCTAAACTGTGGATGCCCATAATTTTCCACACAGGCAGTCTAGAGTTAGGATTTTTGGATAATCAAATAGTAGGTGTTGATTCGATAGCCTTCAGTCTCTAGAAATCTTCTTCAGTCTTTGGATGACAGACCTTGCTTATGTCAACTTGATGGTGGTTCGAGCTTATCGGATTGGAATCTTCGAAGCTTTTGGGGTTAAGCCGTTTGGTTTTGGAACTTTGGCATTGGAATGCAGTTTTGGATTTTTCCTTTCTCTCTTGGATATTAAGTTGGAAATTTCTTTCCGCTCTGCCATATTCTGTTGTTATATTCTGCTCTGATATTTATGGATCTATTGTATCATATTGTATCAGATATTGTATTTTTTGTGTATTAATAATATTCATTTCTGTTCCGCTGTGTTGTTGTGTTTAATGTGTTACAAGCTCTGGCACGGATCGGATTTCAACGGTTGAATCTGCAGCATTCGAGTACAAGTGAAGTATGGGTGTCGATTTTTGAAATTTTAAATTCGGGTCGTGACACTACATATATTTAACATCCTACAGATAGTAATTTATAAAATCAACCAAACAACTAGTAATTCAAATTCAACATTCTAAAATTATTCTAGTAATCTAATTGAGTGAGATTTTATTCACCTTTGATTTTAACTTTGCACTCCACTCCAACTCGACTTGTTTCTCCATGATTTTGGACCTCGTATAAACATTATACAGTTTATTACCATTTGAAATAACCGAACACATAATTACCATTTAATAAATTTAATTAACTAGTTTTAAATAATAATTAACCAACCTAATTTGCATTTGGTATAAATACCTTTGGTATCCTTGAAATAATAGTTTATACACTTGATTTTAAATAATAAATAATCATAGTTGATAATGATTCCCTGAAATGGTATAACTTTTAAATAAGTAATTTGAGATATTTTTTTTTCTTTTTTTCTCTAATTAACTGCTTCATCACTAAAGTTTTTAAGCATTCGAATAGTTTTAAATTAACTAGTTAACCTTAATTATTGCAATGAATAAAAATAAAAATAAAACAATACCCCATCAAACAGCAACGAGCCGGCCCACCATGAACAGTCCTCTCCCCATCGCGTTTCGAATCCTCCTCGAAATGACAGCAGTCACTGCTATCCCCACCTCCAGTTCCCTTCACTTGAAACTCTAACTCCCAAGAAAAACGCGATCGAGCCCTAACTTCCATTGCCTAGACTGATCAATGCCCACCCCACCGACCACCATAAATCGTTGCCCAGTGCATCGCGAGCCCTTGCCATACCGTACGCGAATGTCGTGCCCCCGTAGCCTCAGCCGTGAACCATCGAAATTGCCTGGATCGAATACCCCCATCCAACGATTCAATGCCCTAGATTCATAATCCCATCAACCAACTTCTCGATATATAAACCTGTTTCCTTACTTTAGTATGGTTTCGTTTGGAGCGAAAAGAATCAAATATGAAGACTAGAGAATCATTCGACGAAGCTCTCGATTTGAATTTGTTCCTTTAATTTTTTTTCGACCCTTCTTTTCTTTTCTTTACATTTTTTTGTCGGCTTGGTGATTTATAAAAAGAAATGAGAGGGAAGAGTGTTTAACATGGTAAGGAACAATGACTAAAGAGAAATGAAAAGTTCAGATGTGAAACTATTGGTCAAATCAATTTGTTTTATAATTTTTTTTTAAATTTAAATCGCCTCGAAATCGTAGCTTGAAATCTTGACCTCCTATCGAGGCGTGCCCTACGCGTTCAAATACGTTATACCCCTATTTCAAACACAATAGAAAACATTTCGAGTACTAATTCGATCGTATGGTGAAGATAGCTTTTTGGACCCAATTGTTATATTGAGTTTTCGATACAAATTTCAACACATTTACATACGTACGGCCACGCGATAACTTCAAACGCTATGAAATTTGAAATTCGATAATAATACACTATTATGGATTCAATGGAGTAAGTTTCATCGAAATCCGAGACCGTGCCTCGGAAGGCTATTTTTAAATGTCAATTTAACGATATATTTTTAAAAAATGAACAAATCACTATTAAATTCACTTTTAAAATTTTTATTATCTTCAATATTATCAATATAAATTTTATAAGCCTTTAAATTATCTTTAACAAGCTTAAAACTCAAGATTCACAATTTTTCCCTATTTCTAATTATTAAATTCAAAAATTTAACTGTCCAATAAATTGTTATATTTGAAATTCAAGTTAAAAATTAACTTTTAAATATTTAAAATCAATTAAATATTCCAATTTTGAATGTCCAAAATTCTGTGTCGTTACAGCTTATATCGGCCAAAGTAACAAAAGTCTGATTTCAGAAAATTAAGTTTTAATGGTTCAATAAATTATTTTAAGAAGGGTTTTATTTTTAATAACAATATAAAAATTTATTTTCAAGTTTTATTACATGAATAGATTGTTTAACAAAAACGTCAAAATATGACCGTAAAACATTTTGTCGAAAATCAACGTTTTGTCAAACAAAAGTTGTTGCAACATTGTTGCACTTTTTTTTCATATTTATGTACACATATTTAAATAAGGTAAGTATTAAATGATTCACTAAACAAGTGTACTTTTCCTAAATAAGTTTAGAAATTCTAGAAATCATTAACAAAAGGTAAGCACTAAAAGACAAAAGTGTCAAAATCAAATCTAAACAAATATCTTACTTTATTTTACTTAACACCTAGGTGATCAAGACATAAAGTAGAGATGTCAAAGATGATTTTAAGTGTTTAAAAATGTAGTTTACTTAAAGATGAAGTAAAGGATATTTTGACCATTTTACATAATATTATTTTATTCCGAACCTTTTCTTATAAATACCCACCAAATTCTTCACTTACTTTCACACTTCTTCTTCTTCATATCCAAGATTTCTCTCTTTATTTTCATGGCTTCCCCCCTTAATTAAATAATGCCAAAATTTAGTCCAAAAATTTACTAAAACAAATATCCGTCCGAGCACTTAGAAACCACACCCAAACCACCACTTCTCCTTCCTCTTAGCCACGGCCTTACCCCCTATCCACGTCCGAGCCCATATCTCCCCTTAGCCAAGGCCTTGACCATTCTCCCCCACTCTAAGTCCAAGCCAAGCCTTTTAGAGATGAGCATGCAAGGATTCGTGTGCTAAGAATCTCGTATTGCGTAGCTATAGCCGATTCTCCATTGAAAACCCAAAAAAAGTGATAACTCCTAATTATATATATATACATATAGATGTGATGATGTGATATGATTATATGAATGTTTATTTATCATTTTGATCATCATATATTGTTTATCGCGTGTGAATGTTTGAAAAAGTCACGATATACACGTCGTTATTTCACATGGAAAACACTTTACGAATGAATTTGAAAAGTAGTATGGAATCATTTAATACTTTCTAAAATGATTGAAAATGTTTTAGAAATGTTACACAAACATATAAACTTGTTTCGACAAGTTTTGAATGAAACCCAATAAATGAGTCAAAACTAGGCGCGTCGCGTAACGGTAGTTCGTGATTTCGCACCGAAGAATTCAAATAAATATACTTTAGATTGGAATTCTTTGAGATAAGAATTTCCAAACTATTACATCCATAGTTTTAGAATGAATAAATAAAATCAAGATTTCATCTTGTAGATTTTAAAATATGCCCAAATGAAATTTTCAGAAAAATCACGCTTTTGTTGTAAAGCCACTTGAGTATAAAACTCTTTGAAATTGAATATTTCTAAATGTTTTAAAAATATGAAATAAGTTTTATAAATCAAATAAAATAGTTTAAAAAGATCTGAATTGAAAAATATGGATTTTGAAATATTAGTAAAGTTGTTTTAAATCGAATCGGCTTTTAGCACTTTCCGTGGCACTCTTCTGCTACCGTTTCAACATCTTTAGAAATTAAATTTTAAGCTTAAATATTATTTCCCAAATATTTTACAAGTGTTTTCAAATAGATGAATAAATGTTTAAATAATGATTTAGAATTTTATAAATCATTTCTAAAAAAAGGAAGGAGTATGCTGAAACAACCAGTACATTTATCCCTATGTGAGATCTAGAAAGGTAAACAGGTTGTGTAACTGAGGTTAGAAATGGAGCAACCATTTCTCTGAACTTACCTAGCCTATGTTTTCTCTTTTTAGGCGAGGGGTGTAAAAGATCAAAGAAAAAGCCCGGGTGCTCTAAAATAATGTTTTTCCATTATGAGATTTAAATAAAAGATTTAGAATTATTATCCTAAGTAAAAAGTGAATTGATTTAGAATTATTCCAAGATTTAAAAAGGTTTTAATTTACCAAATGACTTCAAAAAGGAAGGTTGAAATGATTCCATATTTACTAAAAGAATATTTTTAAGATATATATCTCTCGAATATATTTTGACAAAGAAATGAATGAATCAAACAACACTCGTCTACTTATAAAACACAATTTTTATCGATAATTGGATTTCAAAGAATTCAGGGTCGGATTTGGGAAATCGCTATCCAATAACCACTTCGAACCAATTTACGTTCGAAGTAAAGCATGTTGAAGATAAGAGTATGGAGGATGGAGATATTCATGATGTAGGCCTATTTGCCACTAGTCCCTCGAGGTGAAATTTACCATATCATATATTTATGGTGGCAAGTAGTGATCCATTATGAAAATCTTCAAAATGCAAGGACTAATCACTACCGATCCTAGGGGTGATTCCCCAAACAAGATGCGGTAAGAGGAGTGCCTTCGATTTCGATCAACCCTGGAACGAACTTGCATGGATGAATGTCTGACGTTGCATTTTAAAATCACATTAATTAATCTATATGAATTTATATCTGCTTGGTGGCAAAGAAGACAACTTCTCTTAGATTAACACCCTTTCCTAAGACATTTGAGCTCAGGAGTATGTATTTGTAGAAATCAGTTGAGTGATTATGGAATGGCTATGTGGTATTCAAAGAAGAAAGATGATGCGCTATGTAAAATGTAATCGTTACCTCAAGCCTCACACTCGGAAATCACCAAAATAAGGTAGATGCAGCAAGGCTATGTGGTTCGCAACCATTAAGGTATAATCATCCCCTTCTTGATGTATTTATTTCCACTATGACGTCGGGTATTAAATTAATGTAGTGCATGCAAAGAGAGCTCTTGGATAGGTTAGTAACAACCGGGGTGATGACATATTTGGTACTATCTAGGAAGAGGTAGGCTGGTCTTGTGTTGGTAGAGGACCATCAGTTGGGCCTCAATACATTCCTCTAGAGATGTACTGACGGAAGGTAGTACCTTCACCTAATCGTTTGTATGGAAATCCATTCTCCAATAAGTTCCTGCCATTTTGTTTATAGAACCCACTTTGTGGCTTGTATGCTGGAATTTAATCAATGTAGCAATTTCGGTTAAGATTAATAAGTTTACTTGCAAATGTTTTTCAAAGAAATATCATTAAAAATAATTTTCCTTATTTTTACATAAAAATGTATTGGTCATCTTAGGTAAAAACCCATCCGTGTTTATGTGTGGTATGGTCTTACTAGATACCTTTTTGTTTTCAAACATCGTATTTTGAAGTTCCCACACCAGTCCCATGACTGACCCGGAATTTATTTTGTTTTCCCTTTAAACCATGGGTGCCTATTTTTTCGGACAGCAAAGTAGTCAGGATCGCGTTAGAAGTATTTTGGTGGAGCATTCTGGAAGAGTTTTTGGAGCATGAAGCTTGGAGCCTTTAATGTTGATGTTTATCTATCTTTTTTTTTCCTCTATGTCTAATCTTTTTATACCAACAAGTGTAGGAGCATGCAGTTATAACTGTCCCTGCCTAGGTAAGTTCATACCATAACTCTAATGTACCCTAGAGAGAGTGATTATATGTACTATTTATCTGTATAATTAATCGAATGTGAAAATCTATGTTTCTATCTTCTAATGTTTACTTTAATTTATCCCTGATAATCTGCCTCCTCGACGCTTGGGTTTACGACACGTGAATGTCATGGATGTATTAATGTCGATTCCTGAGGGTCAAGGAGGTGGGTTGTCACACTAGTTGATAGTTAAAATTACACGAGAGGAAGTATCCAACTTATGACTTGGAGTTGAAGGCGAAAGTATTCGCTTTGAATACTTGGATGCACTCTTGCTTGGAGAGAGGTTTGAGAAATTCACCAATCATAAATTTTTAGCCACATTGGCTAGACTTCCTAGCCTCCTATGACTTTGACATTTCTTATACGTCCGGTAAGGAAAATGCAGTCACTGATGCTTTAAATAGAATACATGCCAATTTGAGAGATATGTTCATTGAGTGAAAGCACCTTGAGACATGACTACAGACATGTTGTAAGCTAAAGCCAGATATATTGGCTAGTTCGACTATTAAACCTACTTTAATTGAGTAGATTGGTACTAGTTGGAGGTGTGAAGCAAGGCTACAGGAGATTATGTCTAAGTTAGAGGAAGGAGTAAAGTGTGAAGATATGAGACAGTACAGACTCAACCATGATGGTTGGTTGCATTAGGATATGAGGTTATTTATACTCGATGTTGATGGGTTAAGTTATGAGATGCAATGAGAGTGCCCTATTTGAGATTGACTATATATCTCGAAGGAGAAAAAATATGTAGATACATGAAGTACACTTAGGATGGGTTAAAAATAGTTATTGGAGCCATCATCTCAACATGTACGAACTGTTAACTAGTGAAAGCTTAGCAGAAGAAGCCAGTTGATTTGCTACAACAGCTTGAGATTCCAAAATGGAAGTGGAAACATGTATTGATGGGTTTCATCATTGGACTGCCGAGGGCCAGAGAAGGGTACAGTAGCATCCGGTTCACAGTCATATATTGAGGAAGAGTGCTAGATTTTATACCCATTAGTTAAAATAGAACGACATCCAAATTGGTTGAGTTATACGTGAAGTGGATTATGTGATTCCATGGTGTGCCAAAGAACATTATAAGTGACTGAGATCCATTTTTCGCATGTAGAATTTGGAAAAGCATAAGAGTCATTGAGGACAAAGGTGCATTTAATTACGGCTTAACACCCAAAAATTAATGGATTGGATGAGAGGGTGAATTATAACAACTCAGTTTTGAGCAGTAATTAATTAAAGTTAATAATAGTGATTTAATTTGTTAAAATGAATAATATTTTTTTGGGGAGAAATTATTTTGAAAAGGAAATTTAAATTTATGCCAGCTAATAAACAGATAAATATAGCAACTTTCAGTAAATAATTAAAATAAGAAGAATTGTTAGGAAATAACTTAGCAATGTTAGAGCTACTTGATTAAAGCCTACCCATTTGGTAATGTATCTAAAAAGGCAGTGTCGAAGAATTCGGTTTGGATAATCAAGTACTGTGCCCGACTTGGTTGTTGGCCTGACTCAAAGGATGAAGTAAGCCAAAAGGTCATCCGCAATGAAGGCTTAAATTGATTTTGGGCCTTAGGTGGATTTTTAAAAATACGTTTTAGAAATTTTAATAAATACTATATTTAAATTTAAATTTTAAGTTTAAAATACAACATGTTGTAAGTGTTATAAAACTTTCAAAATTGGTTTTGAAAGTTAATATATTAATTTCAAAATTATTTTATCTTAATTAATTATTTAATTGATCAAATAAATAAGTAAGTAATTAATTAGTTAAAATTTAATTATTTAAATTAAAACATATATAATGATATGTGTATATTTATCTTAAAGGTTTAAGGTAAATAAAGATAAATTTTTGAATTTAATAAATATTATTCTAATTAATAATTGTTTTAGTTAATTAAATTAGTTAAAATTTAATTAATAAATAACGTACATGTATAATGATGTGCATATAAATGTGTATATAAACTATAAACTTTATAGTCCATTTTTTACTTTAATTTGTTAAGGATGAATGAAGTAAAATTCAATAGTTGAAATTTTAATTCAATTAATAAAATGTTAATTAAATACGCTATGATTAATAAAAATTAATATTAGTTAAAAAAAATTTTATTAATAAGATACATGTATATATTATATAGTAAATTTAATTATAAATTTATTAATACTTATATAACTATATATAATTAAGTAAATTTAATTATTAATTTCAAATTTGTCTAACACTTAAATTACGAGGGTTTTTCGAAAGAAATACGTTAATCCCCAAATCGATATCACTTAATTATATTTATTAAATATTATGAATAAATAATACAAAAGGCGTGCTCTACCATTTATATGTTAATAAATTACTAACATGCTCTTTAGTTGTTAATCAAGCTCAAGCTAGAGATGTTATGTGTAGTATTATTAATATATTGATAGACGTAGTAAGATCCATGTTCGTATTAGTTAAGCAAACTCAATGTAAGTACATCTATACATAGACCATCATGAAATGGTGGGTGTGAGTAAATAATCTCTTCGATTTGTTGAGAAAACTCAAGGTCGAGATTGAGATTAGGACAAAGACCACGGGTTAGGAGTGGTACATAATAAAACCGATAAAGTAATATCCATCAATTGCAGGCCTAGGATTTGTTAAGCAAATGCAAAGTCAGAATCCTAAGGCAAGTGAGTCCTAACGTCCAATAAAGAAATTAAAAAAATCTATGTTTTCCTTAGGGTTTTGGAAAACATAAAAAATCTAGTGGGAACCTTTTTAGAAAAATGTAATGGTAACATTTAACCTTTCTAATATTATATGAATATTTCTATACAGTTAAAATAATGTACGTTGTTGTGCAGCTAATAAATATTGATAAAATGCTTATCAATTAAGATATATGAATGAACTAAATTAAAGGTTGACAAATAAATAAAAATTGTACTTACCTTAAATCTTTGGCATGTTGTCACTTCAAGGCCCATGCAAGAGCTTAACTACACAATACTAAACATATTCGTAACTTGGTTGCATAAATGTTTATTTGCGCAACTGTTTACATTGTTTCAATGAGTCTGAACTCTTTAAGCAATATAAGAATATATATATATATATATATATATATATATATATATATATATTTGAACTATATTCGATAGCGTATAAATGTTATATAATGAATGATTGTAGTTCGTAATGTATGAAATTTCGACGAAATTACATCATTATAAAGCATAACGTGAAATCGCATATTCGATACAATTGATTGCAATAAGGATTTACTTTTGAATGGTTCAACCATTTAGAAATGAAAACAAAATGTATATGAGTGGATGTAAGTAACTTACGGATAGCTAGGATGAACAGAGTGAATAGTCGACTCTCCTTTATGAAGTGATATTGAAAACGGGAATTGTACAAAATGCTAGTAGATACTTAATATAGAATGAGAAATGTAATATTTTTTATTCCAATAGCGTTTTCATATAGAAAATTATTTTCTATAAAATTCATTCTATGAGTTGAAGATATTTGATCCAAAACTATCGACATAAACTAATTACAGTAAAAGAAATAAATAACTTATAATAAGTAGTGGAATGGAGCTTTATATTTCGTTTGCTATTATAGTAATGACAGAAATTGTAGGAGCATGCTATATAATACTTATCAGTGGATGCATCAAGATATGAAAAATCAATTTCATAAACATACCAAATATTATTCATGAAATAACAATTATTTTCAATACTGACTAAAAGTGAATATTATTTAATTTTGTTATGAAATTTTAATATTCATTATAAGATAAATGTACTAGAATAATGCTATTAGTTGCATCGGCTAAATAACATGGAAGTATCTACAATTTGTTATGATTATTTTGGAATTAAGGACAAAGCACCTATTTAGTGGGAGCGACATAAGAGTTGGTGAACTCTTTAGATTGATACATAATGATGTATGATAGCTAAAATTCTAATAATACCAAAATAGTTCCACATGATTCATTTAATTCACAAATGAATTAACATAAAAGGAACATATGTATTTGATGTACATATGACATATTTAGGATAAGTTCATTGAATATAAAATGGAAGTACAAAACAAAAGTGCAAAGGAAATAAGAAAATTCGATTCAATCGAATAGGTGAGCATAAGAAAACGATTCCAAAAGTACCTAAACTGAATGAAGATTCAATCTCAAAACTCACATCTTCCTATGATACATAATGATGTATCGATAAGGAGTAATCTGACTTTGTTGAACAAAACACGACTGGTAATGAGTAAAGATAAGCTAGCTTCTTTCTATATGGTTTAGTACTTAAAAGTGAGTACATAAGGTTATGTTCTATTTCATCTAAAACAAAGTTTACAAAATTTTACAAGATAAAGTTAATGAAACAACCCATATATATCCTAGGTTAGCTCGTTGACAGGTTGTGCAAGTCGAGAGGCTGAGCATAATATTTACCTATGAGGGATCTAATGTGAACCGCCCAAAGTAGTTTTCTACTGATCAATGTTGATTGACCAATTTATTTTTTGAACATAAGTTCATAAACCTAAAACCAAGCCATCTTTCCACATATGTATAAGCAACGCATTAAATATTTATGAGCACCTATTACATTACACTGAGAAATAATTGTTGTTTCAAGTAACACCACCTTCACAATGAAGGAATTTCTTTTAGATGGTAAAATGGATTTGGATACGATCCAAAATTAAGATTGATTACAAAGGATGAAAAAATTAACTAAGCCTAAATGAACATAAATAATTAGAATTATAATAAGAACTCTCACATATTACAACGAAACCGTGATATTCTTATCGATGTCAAGAAAATAATTTCCTCAATTGCCAATAAACCACTAAGAGTATTGACTTCACCATAGGCATGATGTGCGAATCCGAAACGTATTTCAAGTACATTATCAAAAAATTATTTTGATAGTTGTGCCCGAAGGAATATGATCCATTACTTCAAAAGCGTTTGCAAGAAGAAGACAAATGCATTTGGAATATGTCAGGCCGATAGGATAACATCATTAATTTCAATTATTGAAATTAATGTAACAGATCCGTCATTCAACGTGCTTACATTAATTCGTATTTTGCTCTTAAATTTATCACCCTATATGATTTTGAATTTTGGAATATGTATGTTTACATGGAAATTCGAAATAATAATTTAGAATGTCTTGCTTGTGCTTAATAAACAAATTGTCTCAAAGTCAGTGAGAGCAATTATGATTTTATGGGTTATTGGATATGATCCAAAGAGTAATTTTATTATTTTATTCGCTTCAAATTAAGAATGTATTTTGAAAAAGAAATCATATAGTTTATTTTTCAATCAAAATCCAAAAAACCATATGTTTGTAAAAAATAACATTTGTAGTTACAAAATATTTCTAAAACTATACGTAAATAACAAACATATGATTGTTAATGATGCACTTAAGTTGAAATAATGTTAGTTTGGTTGTTTTACACTTAGACATTGGATTTAAAAATGACATCAGTTATAGTTAGTATAAAAAATATTAAGATTGTCTCAAATTCATATACACACATGATATTAAAATTGTTTGATATGAAGCATGTAAGATGCGTTCCTTATGCATTGGCAATATGACTTATCATCTATGCTATATTTTTTAAAATATCACACTTCGCTTATGTATTTGATATGCAGAACTATAATGAACCCACCGCTATGCCCATATTATTAAAGAACATTGTAATAATTTTGTCTAATGATATGGATAATATGACTTGTTAAGGGTGATCGACTGTGAATATATCTTTAGACTAACACCGACACATCATACTTATGGTTTATCTTAATCTCTAGAATAAAACTTGACATGTACGGTCTTAGTCCAAAGTAATAATCATAATGGTTTCTCAGAATCAGTACAGTATATCATATAAACAATAGTCACAGATCACAGTGGAATTATAAAAATCATATATAGATAAAAATTGAGAGTGTGCAAAATATAACACCGAACTTGTGTAATATTCATCCGGTACAAATCTCTAACATATCTCTGAACTCAGAAATATATGTCATAGCCAAACAAAAAATCCTAAATGAGTAAAACTAAAAGTCAAAAAGGTCAACCCATCTTGTAACCTGAAAGTCTCATCCTGACCCGAGCATTTAAATAACACCGAGTCAGACTATCTCTAAATATCCAAAAAGGGGAGAACAAGATATAACATAAAGATATATGACATATAAGTAAACTAGATGTCCAAGGTATAATAAGTCATCGAATTAATTTAACTCCGGATCCACCTCAAGATACAAGAGTGTATATTTATTTCACGAATACAGAATAGTCACAGAATCCAAATTTCTAGAATCCAAGAGATCTTAATCAGTACCGGTAGTAATGATTGTCCATACCAATTGCAATGATTATACTCAGACCGTGGTAAACAAACAAACAAAGGTCTTACTCTTACAGATCCGATACCAAAGATTATACTCATACCGGGAACATAGAATCATAACTAATTTCAAGAATGGTCCATACCGACCAAGACGATCGTAGTAACCATGACTCGAAGACTCTAGATTATTAATTTTTATAAATTTGTAATCGTAAAGAAATCCATGAGTAAATCTCTTAAGGATCTATCGGTCTAACTGAACACCAAAAGGAAATGTACTTTAAGTGCTAAATACTATCACTTTCAGTAATCACAGAACTTTACCAAAACGTCCCATACCGCCTAATGAAATTCAAGTATTTACTAGAAACTAGTAAATCTCACTCGTTATGGATACCACTGGAAAACCTAAACTATATTCTCTTAAGGATCTATCGGTCCCACCGAACATCGAAAGAGAATACAACACTAAAGTGTTAAACATTTGTTAATAGCAATCATAAGAATTCAACCAAGCATTCCATACTTCCTGGTGAAATTCGAGTATTCACTAATCGGCTAATAGGTACCACTTAAAAATGCTATTCAATGAGTTGTACAATATTAAATAAAGTGTAACTTGAGAGCATTTAAACTAACCGGTAACACTAAGTCGATTATTATTGCTCCGTATATTATAGAACTAAGGCTCTCAAGACATTTATCTTACAAATGTTTATAGTTTAGAAATCCAATATTATTATCTTCTTATAGGAAATGATTTTTAGATACCTTATTTATAAACTTATCTTTGGACTTCTCTTCTAAAATTCATAATCTCATTTATTTCCCAATTTATATATATATATAGTTGTTCCATATTCCTTTTTAAAAAATCCATAGTTCACAAATTATTTTTGAAGGCTACATATATAAGTAATCTCTTAATTTTATCAAAATATAATACTCTAAATCTAACTTTATTGATGTTTAAACACTAGTTTAAATAAAATGCTTAGTTTATAAATCTACTGAAACTATATGATAAAGATCCATAATCTTTCTTACTAACAAGATATATTATATCTATATAATTACTCATAAAACCATTAATAAAAGAACTATATTAATTTAGAAAATAAGTTTAATATTTGTAAACTTAAATAACTCTCTTTTATGAAATTATTTATATATAAAATTTGGTGTTTGTATTTATAAAAAAGATAGATATAAGCCGTAACAACCCTATTTTCGAAGACGTGCTATCGAACAAAATTTAATTATAGTAAATGAATTCGAATTCGATTTTTGGTAATTAGTATCTTGGAAATAAGGTTTTATTTAATTGAAATCTAATTAATGATATATTTTGTTTTAATAATTTGAATTAACTAATAAAATAATTTTTAGAAGATATATTAAACTAGATAAAGTGTTATTATTGAATGTAAAATAATTTAAGGTGTAAATAATTATATGTATATTTGAAATAGATGAAAAGTAGTTTTAATTGATATTTAGTTAAATAAATAAATCGGTGAAGATGTATAAATTTATTTTATACCAATACAATAATTAAATGAAAATAAATTCATTTGTGTTAATCTATTTAATAATTATATAGGATGGACTAATATTGAGTAGAATTTTGTACTTACCAAATAATATTTTATACAACGAAGTGTAAATCAATTTAAATTAGAATGAAATTTATTTCAAATCAATAATTTGGGTTGTATAAAGGGAAGAAAGAAAAATGAATTATTATTAACTGGTGAAAGCCTAGCCCATTTAAACTAGCTAACTCCTTTGTCTAACCCAAATGACTTAGTCTATTTCCTTCATTCCTAAAACCCATTTACCTCTTTTCCCATTCTCTATTTCTCAGGAGCCCTAACTCGATCAAAAAGAAAAAAATTAATCACGGCCAAAGCCAGCGACGAAAGCAGTCATGGAAGGCAGTTCCTCGTTGACGAAGACATGGTGCCAGGGATGGTAACCAACAATGCAATGCCTGGGAGTTCGCTTTTCCACGTGCATGAGATCAAACTTCGACCTTGGTTGTTAACTGCAATGTGAAGGAGCTCGCGATGCCAGGCTATAGGCGATCGACACATGACTATGCTTGCGAGGGGAGATGGCTAATCGAGGACAGCGGCAACGCGATTACAATCCTTAGGGTTTTGGCGAAGAAGTAGTGTGATGGGTGACAGTGGATGGTTACGAGATTGGAAGGGCATGGATTCGAGCAACAATGGCTGTGTGCGAGTTTCTAGAAACGGTCATTGAACTTGGGTTGGAAGCTAAAGCTAAGTACTATTTTCGCTCTCAGATTTGGTGAGTTAGTTTTTACTCACATTTCTGTATCTAAATAAATAACTATCCCTATACAGGCAATGTTATGGTTATTTAGTTGATAATTGTTGAATTCAAATTATTGAATTAGTTTAATTATGAATTGCGAAAATTTTGGTAGTGATTGAGTGATAGAATTAGAATAAAAATTTAATGATGTAATTTTAATTTGTTGATGCTTGAATATAATGTTTGAAATATTGGATTTGAACCAATAGTTAAAAATGAATTAAATGGTTAAAAATTAGATGACATGTTAAATTATTCCTTGTAAGTTTAGTTGATGGTTGAAAATACATACACTGTTGTATAATCGAAGTTTGTGGAAAAGCAACTCGGGTTGATAAACAATTCCGTATTATGGAATTATATTTTATAGAGTGATGTTGGCTCAAGGTGTTGAATTTTCATTGGATTTATTATTTAAACTATTTAGATGTTTTTAATGAATTTCAAAAATGAGATTTTATCCATTTTGATCTATAGTGGAAATTAGTTTATAAAATATACGGTTAAATTATATTATCTTCTTAACTTATTGCTTATCACAAAATTTTCAATTAAAACCTTTAAAGGTAAGTAATATTTGTTTACCAAATCTTTTTAAAATTATTATTTATCAGTATATAATTTTGGAAATGCTTTAGAGGCAAATGATGAGATATGGTATTAGTATAGAAAAATTGTTATGAAAGTAATAAATTCAATTTCAAATAATTTTCGCTATAAAAGCCGTCTAAATTATTTTAGAAAAAGTTTAAAAGCGTATGGAAAAATTATTTCTTGGTGTATATAAAAAAAACTAATTTAAAGCTCTTATAATTTATTTGTTTGGGATTTACAATGGTGAGAAGTTTAAAAGTGAATTAAAGATAAAATATTTTAGAAATCATATTATAAATGATAAAATTATATTAATTACTTTCAACTTATAAACTGTTGTTGGCTTTTACTATAATTAGCTTTTGGCTATTTTACGTAAGTTTGAATTGGATTTTTTGATGAATTTCGTGATTTTCTGTGAAATAAAGAATTTTAATAAACGGTTGAATTATCAGGTGGTATAGGACACTTTACACAATTCTTTCGATTATTATTACAATTTGTTAAATAGAGTTTAAGTGAAAACTACTAGCTTTTAGTAAATTCTTGAATTTACTATCTGGTATGCGACGGTTAGTTAAATTCTTAAGACTACCGGAGTGATAGTAACTAACAATTAGAGTCGTATTATCTTAGGGTGTTCGGATTTCAGACCGAAAGATCACAGAAAAAAGATAACTCATTTTTCTTCTATTTTAAAATCGATACGTTTTTAGATTTGGGCAGGCAGATCTCTTTCAAAAGATCTGTTATAGTGTAAAAACGGCTGTCTCTTTCGGAAGGCAGATTTTTACATGCATGGTAGTCCATGGATACTACAACCTATCGGTTTATTTTGTTTTATACAGTTAGACTATGTTTACCTCTTTCGGAAGGTAAATTTTCATAGGACAGATTAGGTACAGGGCTGCTCTTTTCTTTGAGCGGTGTCCCTAATCTGCAGTCTCTTTTAGAAGGCTTCCTTTCTGTGTAGCGGGTCTCTTTCGGAAGATTTCATGTAATTGTATTAAACTGAAAGATGACTACCATTCTTATTTCATTATTGATGATTATTTCTCCAAAGATTTTTAATATGGATATTCTGTATCCTTTATGGCTCTGAGGAATTTTGAATTGGTTATCACCATATTTTGAGATGATAGTCTATTGAGACTTGGTATGTATTTATAAACTGGTTATTTGTTAGATGTGCCTTAATTGAGTATTTGTTATGGGCATATTTTATTCATGACTTATTCGGTTATTGTTAAGTCAAAATTTTGAGATCTTTATTTATTGGTTTGATATGCCTTTTTGAATTTTTGGGTTTTAGGCATATATTTTAGATGACTTATTTTAGAGTTAAGTCATTTATGGAATTATAAACTAGTGAATTTAATTAATATGCCTTATTACGATTGTGTGTTTTTCCAGCATATTTTATATGACTTATTGTTTTAAGTCATATAGTTATGATATTAATATCTCACCTTTTTATTTAGATATAGTCTGACCCATTTATTTTTTTAATACTTGGGTCAGTCCAAGACTTTACTGGTATATGGACCCGTTGACCTTTGTATTTTGTTCTAGCATTAAAGTAGACTATTTTGATAGTATTAGTTTACTTCATACTGAAGTAGACTATTTTGATAGTATTAGTTTACTTCATACTTGTATATGTTGATAGTTAGGAGTTTATGTCATCTATATTATATAGCAGTGACTGTGTACTTGATACAATAGTTTGGATATGATATATATATATGTGTGTGTGTGTGTGTGTGTGTTGGGGGGGGGATCTGCTCATATTTTGTATACTCATATTCTATTATGTATATGATGACGCATATTATTTCACTGTGATTTGTGATTCTGATTTATCTATATTATATACAATTCTGAATATTTTAAATCAGCGTGTTTATTACTTTGTATTAATACTGTACACGTCTAAATTTTAGTTCAGATCCTTAAAAAGGTAAATAAGATGTGTCAGTGTTAGTATAACTATATATTCACATTTGATCATCATATTCCAGCCGTATTCTCCGGGTCAGCAGACAACATTACTTGTAACGTATTTTACTAAACTGGCCATAGCGGTGTGGTCGTTGCATAAGTTTATTAAATTCCAAACCTCCAAATCAAAGTGATTCAAAGTCCGTAGCACATAATAGAATTTTTACTACAATAAAATACTAATTCATCACAATATTATAGCCATGAATTGGTCCATAAAGTTCTACTCTAAATCACTTCCAATAATTTATGAATTAGAAAATCAGTGGAAATGGAAGTCTAAAGTGCCATAAACAAAGATGCAAAACATAACATAACAACATCAATAAACAAGACAAGGAATGAAAGAAACATCCAAGTCAAGACGACACCTAGAGCTAAAATAGCTCCAGGTGTGCATGCCATCGTGCACCGGTAGTGCCCCATCGATCCACCGATGGTGACCCAACCTGGAGCTATCTCAGCTCCAGATTACCCCCTTCTGTCAGTCCATTGGCGACGACTTCTTTGACGATGATTATATTGACATATGGAGCACAGATTTTGTCACATGTGCACATTTCATTGAAGTACAAATTGATGTTAAAGGTGATCAAAAGATGATGGTTTTAACGAACGAAGAATTTCATAACCTTTTAGCACAAGTAATAGAGAGAAATACAAACCTATATTCAACTGATTACTAAATAGCGAACACGATTTTCATTTAGAGATAGTAGTGTGAGGTAAACTCACCTTAATTCCATAATAGATTCATTAACACTCCATCACAGCTTTTCTTAAGCTTCAACAAACCCTAGAAATACAAAAAATAAAAAGAACAGAAAAAGATTTACAACTTGAATTTTACTTTTTTTTTTAAAGAAAGACGAGACCCAATTCACATACCTTGATTTAATCTAATTTTCTTTTATTTTCTTTCTAATTTAAAAAGAGAGATTTTGATTATGTTTGGAAGGAGAAACTAACCTTAAATTTTTTCTTTCAATTCATAATACATGCAGGCTAAAGAAAGTGAGGAACTAAATAAGCAAAGTTCTGAATATGGGCTTTACTTGAGCCCATCTAAAAGAAATTGTAGGTTTTATTATTTGTTTTTGCTTTTAGACTCTACACTTCACCCTAAAATTTCCATATAACACTCATTTCCTCTTTATTTAACAATACAAACTTTCTAATATTATTTTGTTATATCATAAATTAAATTCATAATAACTACCTAATCCATTTTATATTAATTATTAACAAAACTATTACTTCAAAATTATTTTTGAAAATGATTGAGTAAAATCTCTACTCTTCATTAGAGATTAGATATATTTACTAATTCCAAACTGTTCGACCATATATTAATTTCCTATAAATTTAGGATTCACTAAAAATAAAACCTCAATTTCATAATTATTTAGAATTTATCATTCTAAACCAATTATCTTTTATAAAAGAATATAAATTCTAAAATAATGGTTTAAATTCTACAATTAAAATCATTACTTATTTTATTTAATTTACTCAAAAATCCAGGTTGTTATAGAGCAAGTATTCGAAATAAGATTACTATATGAAAATCGAGAAAATTCTCAAGTATTTATGAAATACTGAAGAATTGTTTATAAAAACAATTAAATCCTTATGAAGGATTGCATGGACTCGAACTTCATAAGTGATATCAAGTATAGTGTGGCAATCCTAGTTTATTATTCAATCTTAAGTTAAGAACTTTAAACTGGAAATGTTCCAAACTATTAGTATTTGGCTAATCAAGCAAAGGCTAAGTGCATCCCCTTGGATAATGTTACAATAAAAGAAGTATGAATGAATGCCCAAATTTATAGCTGAGCTTAGGGAAATTCCAAATGTAGAGAATGTCATAACATTATTACATGATAGCAATGTTATAAGGTAGTTTGTATAAGAAACTAGAGCTCGCTAGAAGTCAAAAGGTATACTCTGAATAGTTCCACATGATAAAAGCAGTTTATTAACAATGAAGGGAGTAGATTGATAGAATAGAAAATTAAAAAAAATAACATACCCGTTCAATAAAGTGATTGACCCGTTCAGTTTTGAGAAGACCGATTGAAGAAGTTGGAGTAACATTTCATAATCAACACCAAGTGCAAGCTAGAGATTGATACAATTAAGGCATGCCCTATGGTTAGCTATGTAATTTGTTACATCTAACTCGATAACCAATCTTTTTCGAGATAAAAGGAGTTTTCTTTCTATTATATACTTGTCATATTATGATATAATTAATTAAACGTATATTAAATGGAAAACCCTTAAGTGATATGTTATGTGATTGTAATTACATTGTGTTGTAATCATGAGAACTTTATCACATTGAAAAATAACACATTGTTATAAATATACCCAGTAGTGATGTTTCGAGAAATGATATTGATTTTTCCGTTGAGACTATAATACATAATGATCTTTAAATGTAGGGAATTGTATCACTCATGATCCTTAGGTGTAGTAAGGAGTTATGTATTAATAGTTATTGGATAACTATGGAATAACTCGTTCGAGAGTTCTCTGTTGGTTAATATACCAAGATCATACAGACAATCTTGAAGTGATAATGTTACATAGTTCCTTCGACTTGAGAATACCATGGAACATCAATGTGGACATTCCACTTTTTTTGAGTTAAGTTGGGGCAAGATGTACATTGTATGAATATAGTTGGGTGTGAGTTGAAGGATTGGAGGTGAAACACTATTCAATAGAGAATTCATCTCTCCGGTTGTATATGGTAAGTATCACGGTCAAGCATACACAACTTAAAGTCAAAGTTTCTGGTCAGAGAAATACGATTAATAATATTATTATTATTGAATCAAATATTTTATGTTTGGCCTTTATAATTGAGTGTGGACAATGTCGTAATTTTGACCAATACCAATTTTTTTGACTCTTAATATGATATAGTTTTGATGAAGATAATCAATGTAAATAATTGTTGCTAGCAGGTCGCTTATAATAAGTTAAATTGGATTTTTACCAAAAATATGTGTACGTGATAAATTTAGTCAAACTATCACATCGCTGGCTAAGGTCAATTATGAACTTTAATATTCAAATTGTTTGATATTAATCGCAAACTGAATTTACACCTTTGAGTCGCACAACTGTAATAGTGGACACTTTGAAAAAACACATGATTTGATTATTTTATAATTATTGTAAATTAAATAATATTTATGAAAATATTAATTATTAAACTTTATGTTTTACTGCCATTAGTACTAATAAAGTTCATATATAAAAGTTATCAACGTGCATAATGATATATGATGTCAATAGAATATTTAAATTGGATTTTAAATAAAATAAATACTAAGTGGGTTTTTTAACAAATAAGATTAATATATAATTAATATTTGTAAAATATTAGTTATTAAAATTATTTGAGTTATTTGAACACCGTTAGTATTTAATGAAGTGCATATATATAAGTTATAAATGCGCCTAACAATATAGAGATATCGATAAAATGTTTAAAGTGGATTTAAATATATTAAATACTAAGCGATTTTGGATATTTTTTAGGGCCATATGGCACCTATTGTGGCCGGCCATAGATAATAATGAGTGGGAGAGGATTTGATGTGATTTTGTTGAGAATTAAATAGAGAAACTTCTAAAGGAGAGAATTTAAAGGTTTTAATTTTTTCTTTAAACATTTTCTCTCTTATTCATTTCATTGCTCTCTACAGATAATTCTCGTTCTCTCATTTTTCTTCCTTCTAATAAAGTTATGGCTTGGTTCAATGGCCAGAAATTCTTAAAACAAAATCAAAATAAAATAAAAACAAAAGAGGGTTTTATCTCTTGATACGTACAAAATCTAGATGTTGATTTATGAATTTAGGAGTTACCATCCATCGTTCAAGACGCTGCTTTTTAGCTACATCATAAGGTGATTTTCAACTTTATTTATATATTGACCATGTTCATATGCTTTGAATTCCTTACATGTTGTACAACAAATTTTTACATATTCATATTGTAGCATAATTTCATATCCTCTTCTTATGTCTCGATTAATTATTGTTAATATAATTTGAATCAATCCTTTTGCTATTCCTCAATTAATTATATGATAAATATGTT
The DNA here is from genome assembly GCA_030765085.1 of Allium cepa. NCBI lineage: Eukaryota > Viridiplantae > Streptophyta > Magnoliopsida > Asparagales > Amaryllidaceae > Allium > Allium cepa. The sequence goes on from CM060940.1 coordinate 105,288,197, forward strand.
AATATTATTTAGATCATTCACCTCATATGGTTATTTATTCATATTGTTCATATTGTTTAGTATTGAATCATTTATAACAAATTTATATGTGCCTAAGCTATCCAATGGAATTTAGTAGTTGTTTTGAAATCATTTTGCTTGAATTTCCTTTAATTAAATATATGCATGTTACATTTTATTTTTTTGTTTGAGAATACTTTTGATTCGATTTCATTTAATTATTGATTAAAAACAATTTTTGTCTGAAAAAAATTCAATTACTTAAACATGCTTAAAATGAAAACATGTATTACATAGTTGTTTGAATAATTTTATTTAGTTATTGTTTACACAAATGTAAGAGTTATTTCCATTTAAAACAAACAAGTGGATTTTGTATTAAATATTAATTTAATTTATTCCATTCCAAATTAAAAGTTAGGTTTAAATTTATCAACTTATCATTCATATATATATATATATATATATATATATATATATATATATATATATATATATATATATTAAATTGCATTCTTCAAATGAATTGTTGTTTGTACAGCAAAACATTGCTTACAAATAAAGATATGTATGTGTATCATATTTTAACTTCAATTTCTAAAATATAATTTTACATAAAGCTATAAAATTTATTTTAAACCCTTCCTCAATTATATATATATATATATATATATATTACTAATCAAAACATTAGACAACTTAGGCATATGTATAAATTTAGTCATAAATGTCTTTTAGTTAATCAAGTAATCTAATTATAATGAGAGAGAGAAATGAAAGGTTTCTTTGTATATTTAAATCTAGGTTAAGCGAGAGAAACTAAAGGTTTCCTACTTCGTATTATTTTTGTATATTACTGTCACACACATAAAAGTTGCACTTACACTGTACACATATGAATGCAATGAATACGCTCATTATAATACAAGTAAATTTAAATTAAATTTAAAAATCAATTTTAACAATTAAAATAAAATAATATTTTATTTACACCTGAATTTTAGATTAGATCTAAAATCTCTTTTGCCTTTATAGACCTAACAGATACAAAATAGGATTTTTTTTTTAAATCTACATATTTCATCCGCTTTCTATTGGTCCGATTCCGAAAATAAAAATATGTAGTTAACATCCTAATTTTAAGTTTTTAAAATATTTTTAACTGTAATTCGAACAAGTATGAAATAGACTAAACAAACTGTATAATATTTTAATTACATCAAAATAATTATGAAAATTCATTCTTCTTTTTAAAACCAAGGCCAATTAGCAAATTACAAATTAAAATATTTTAACTAATTTGTAATAATATTTTAAACTTTGAATTTTGATTGTAAATTATTTTATTTCAATTTTCTTTAAATTAGATTTGATTAGTGTGATTTGTTAGATCTAAATTTTCTAATTACACAAAAAGCCACAACAATTCAAAAAACATATCATATTCAAACAAAACATACAACTATTCGATGAATTAATCACTCAAATAACTGAACCTTCTCTGGCTCACTCTACCACTAAATAAAAACTCTTTGGTTTATTGATTTGTTTGGTAGAAGAGTGTAATGCTTAATGATGAAGAAATTCCCATAAAGCATAAATGTTGAGGAAAAATTTTAAATTTCCCTTCATCTTTTATCCAATTGGGATGTTTAACCATATCAGGACCCATGGGTCAGACCCTTCTTTCACCTAATCCAATTCATTTTCATCCATGCATGAATGCACATGTACCACATCTAAGGAATAATGGTTCATTGTTATTTGTAATTTGAAAATTTCTAATTCAAGGTTTTTATTCCCACTAAATTTATTTAACCATTTCAAAGAGTATTGAATTCAATTTCCAATTCATTTTTGAGGATTTGCCTTTTATTATCTGAATATTTTACAAACAATAGTTTATTTATTTTTGCCTCAAAACGTTTACATCCAAGAACTTCAAATTCTCACCGACATCTTAATCATCCGTATCAACTTAGATTTAAAGCACATAGTCGAGCATCAGATAAACATGGAAACTCTTATGTTTAAGATTCAAAAATATTTTGTTTCTCTTCATTATTTTCAAATAAAAATGTAGACTGAAATTTTCACACAACAAGAGTGAAATATTATTATTTTGTGGGAAACACTTAGGGAATTTATAGCTTGCATAAGGGATGAACCATAAACCCCACAAGTATAATCTCGACATTCCTTCTCTTTTACTGTTCTGAACCTAGAATCCATAAGTACAAATGTACTATAGATCCAAACAAGTAGATTAAGAGAAATTATACTTTTTTCTCATGCTCCTTGCAAATTCATAATTGGTTGATATTTATTCATAAACCTCCCATACCGTTTGTATGTAAACTTATATAGGTTATAAATGTGAGATACGAAGAATTTTCCATTGTCAAAGGAGCTCTTCTGTAAGCTCTTATTTCCCTTATTTTAAACTGCCTACGTCATAAGAAGGGAAAAGGTTTAATTAAAAAAAACTGACACCTAGACAAAGCGTTCCTAAGCAAGCACATGATCGAATGAACTATTAATATTAAGTGAAGGGATGTTTGGAGAGAACTATAAAGCTAAAGATTCCTAAGTTCATAGATATAAACTAATAAAATGTGTTCATAAAGAAAAGCATTCGAGGTACGGATCATGAATTGAATCGCAACTTCTACTTTGTTGTATTCTTGTCTTTCATCTTCAATGGCTCATTGGCTTCTTCTTATGATCTTGTAATCCAAAAACCATTTCCCCTTAATTTTCTCTTTGGGATTTGGAGGGGGTTTAAAATTACTTGAATCTTTAGAAATACCTGGTATAGATCCACTACTAACTTTAACACGAAATTCTACCTGCCACAACGATAATTAAAAGTAACTAAGCTTGCGTTGATCTTATTAAGGATTTCTACTCTTAGCTTAATGCACATGAATTTCATTATAATAATATTGTCAATCATGCATCTTGACCAGACGTATTAGTGATTCTGTAATTTGTAACATACTAGAATTAATTAGGTATTAACTTCATATATGGCAATCATTTGGAATGAATGAGACGGAAATTTTTAGAGTGAATGATGTTAGAACTTTTTTTTGAATGTTTTGATAGTGAAAACAATACAATAGTATTACAAGATATATTTTTATAGGAACTCACTTTGAAGGCAAAGGCACAAGAGCAATCGAAGAAGAAACTAAGAGTCAATGGGTGTGTCTGAAATATTATTCTATGTACATTCTCCCACAAGTGGCAAACACACACACATGCAACATTTCCATAAGTGTTTTATCTATCAAAACATATATTCATTGAAACAAATATCTCTTTTACTAAAAAAAACATACACATAAAAAAATGCATGAACATACTACGTAATAGTTGAGTGGAAAGGAAAACTGGTCGACTGGTACCAATCAATTGGAATTCCTTTGGTCGATTGGAAAATGGGTGTTCTTGTCAAGCTACTTTTTGTCCTCTTACTAATCAACTCCACCAACATCCAATTGGTTGGAAATCAAGAAACAACAATGGATTTTTTATGAAAGATTATGACTTTTTATCAAATTTTTTACATATGATGTTAGGTCAATTCTTGGGCTTCACCGGTATGTGTTATCTTCACAAGTCAATGATACTTAGTCAAGAGATTAGACTCTTAGTCAAGCATGTATTCATTATTTTCAAGGCGGTCAAGCATGAAAATAAGTAATTGTTTTAGTATTAAGTCACAAAGTCACAATTTGAATTTGACCTAATCCACCATTAGTGTCCCAAAGTCCAGCTTTCATTTATACTTAAGAAAAGCGAATATGAAGAAGAAGTACAATTCCGAATCCCCTTCTTAGTGGTGGGTACATGCCTATTTATAGAGAATTTGGACCCTTAGATTTTTAACACATGGCACCCAAAGAAATAGATGGTTGAGATTTTTCTGAATTGGCACGTTATCGATTTGACATGTGCCATGGCTTCTTTCAATTTCTTGATGGTAATGTTGCTTAGCTAAACTAATCAAGGGCTGCCATATAACCAATCAGAATGTTGCTTTTTAGCAGTTTCCCCAACATCGATAGCACCATTCATAACCTACGATAGTACCATCATCCTCAATATGTGATAACTTTACTTCTTTATAAAATATAGTAACATCCATCAACTTGCGATAGACTAAGATATCCCAACTTGTGATAGCTTGGTATTCATCAACTTGCAATAGCTTGATATTCATCAACTTACTATAGTATGATATTCAACAACTTGCGATAGCTTAATATCCATAAAATTGTAATAAATTAGTACTTATCAACTTACGATAGCTTCAACTTTATTAATTCGAGATAGCTTCAGCTTTAACAACTTGTGATAGCTTGAACTTTATCAACTTAGGATATCTTCAGCTTCATTAATTTGCGATAGCTTCAGCTTCATCAACTTGCGATAGCTTCAGTTTCATCAACTTGTGATAGTTATTCTTTTATACCATCATCCTCAACATGCTATAACTTTACTTCTTTTGATATGTAGTAACTTCCATCAACTTGCGACAGACCATGATTTCTCAACTTGTGATAGCTTGGTATCCATCAACTTGCGATGGCTTGACAATCATCACACTACACCAGAAATGTCATTTCACAACGGCTTAGAGCCGTTGCAAAATTGGCAGTGGTAAAATTTAGAAACGGCTCTTAGCCTTTGCGAAATTAAATTTAGCAATGACTCAAAGCCGTTGCAAAACTTAATTTTACAATGGCTAAGAGCCATTGATAAATTTAATTTCGCAACGGCTAAAAGCCGTTGCAAAACCTTGTTGTACATGGGTTGTCAATTTGGTTTTGCAACGGCTCAAAACCATTGCTAATTTTAATATATTTTAAAAAAAATATACATTGCTTTTTTCTGCCCTCTTACAGTAAGAGTTAATTCATTATCATGCTCAATACAAACACTTACAAATTTAACATAATATCACAAAAGAAAGATCATTAAACCAAATATTTTTCATAGATTCGTCACAAAGACCAAACATAACAAATCTTTTAATTACAATGTTCAACAACAATACATTACACTACATAGTTCAGCGGCAACAACAGAAAATTACAGTACACAGTACAAAGTTTGGCAACAACAACAAAATGATTAGAACAACAATACTACATCATTGTCGACAATACTACATTATCATACTCAATATTACAGTATATAGCACTCAATACAAACAGAGGTATCTTTCAGGACAGAAGAGCTTACTGCAGTAATCAAACCTGGAAAACCTTTCACATATATCTTTGAAAACTAGGAACCGAGACTCTTCAACGATGATACATATAAAGAAGCAAATTGTTACCTTTAAAAAGTAGTAAGAACAAACAAAATAATTAAGATGACTTGAGTTTTAATTTTTCTCTTCGTGTTAATCTTCTTTTATTTTACGTTCACTTCTTTGGCTAGAAAAAATTGCATTTCATTTTGTTTACATTCCACTATGTTTGTTGTGCACTGTTCACTGTTTGTTGCAAAAGTTCATTTCCTCTACAAAATTTGTTGTAACCCATTTGTTCTCTATTGCAATTAATTGGTTTATATTGGTTGCATTGTGCATTTAATTTTTTTCTTTTCTCTTCTTAAAAAAGAAAAAGAAAAAAACGCAATTATTTGTGCACCCGTCTCTACTTATTCATACAATTTCAATTGTGCATTCTTATATGTTGTGAATTCTTATACATGTACATATTTTCAGCTTTTAGATTTCCCAACATTTCAGATTTTATAATCTCTTCATACATTTTAGTTTTAAGTTTTCAAAAAATATTGCTTTGCATTTTACAATTTGTTTTCATTTTCTACATCTCTGCATTCTAGTTTTAGTTACTCTTCAACCCATTGCAAACCTGATAACAACTGCACCTCCTCACCTTCCTTTAACAAGTTCCTCCTCATAACTGCCTCATCTTTACACAATCACCTCATCTACCTCACCTCCTAAACAACCAAACTTATACAAATTACACCTCAACCCCAGAGTCCACCCACCTAAAGTAAGACCACGACCATCAACCAGAAATCTCCTCGACCATCCAATCACCAGAACGTTACCTCCTCCTACCTCGAACATCATCTCACCATCTGCCTTACCGCCTCCCGCTGCACCTCACTGCCACACAACTAGAAACTTCCCTACTTCAGACCCTATCAGTCACCAAAACAAATTTGAATGCCTGAACAATGAAGGCTCCGACCTCTCGTAAAATCAAACAGCAATTTGGAACAACCTCTACCACTTACTCGAACATAATCCCTTATTTCATCAAAACCCAACGCACTTCGTACTCTGCCTCAGCCAGTCACGGCCTTAGCTCAATCCAAAACATTATACAATTTCACTAAAAATTGCAGTCGCGAGCAACCTAAGCTTTAAGCACTATCTACACCCACAAATCACCTCCAACAACCTGGACATCAATCTCCACGACCATGACCAGAATTTTGAAAATTCTGTTTAGGGAATTTTTGTTCTGTTTTGCAAGGTAAAATTTGTTTTTTGTACTAAAATTTGTTTTGAGAGCTATGTTGACTTTGGGTATTTCATCTAGTGTTTGAGAGGTGAGACTAGTTTTTTTGTTAAGTAGTTTTATTTTTGACCTTAGGTGCATGTGTGTTCGAGCAGTGTAAATTTATGTTAATGTTTTTAAAGTTTCTCTTAAAAAATGATAATAAAATTGTTTTGGGCTCTTGGGTAGAGGGATTGTTGCGGGCTTGAAAAAAAAGAAAAAAATTCTCTATTATTTAGAATAAAACATTAAACACAACCTCTTTTTGTTTATAAAATCAAATCTATAATAGGATTCTCTGTTATCAACAGTTATATATGCTTTGCTTGAAAATATAAATTGGCAGTAGGCTAAACATGGTTCTGCTTTCAGAATAATTTTATTTTCTTGGAAGATAAACACATGGTTCTGTTTTAGGAATTCAACAAATATACTTCAATAAGTGCAGTGAACTGTTAAAAAACATACCTTAACCATCCTTTTCATTTTCCTAAGTACCTAGAATGACTGCTAAGGAAATAAAAGAAGAAAAAGTCAATAATGCAGTTATAACATTAGATGTTCAATAATATAACATTAAGAACTTATTACCACATTATCGCATATTCGGTGTAATATTTGATTTCCTTGTCATCCAATATAATTTTGTACCATAACCAAGGATAACCGTACGTCGTTACGCAAACAATTTTCATTTATCGTTCAAAACAATAGTTTCTGTGAGTCAGAAATAGCCTGTGGATTACAGTTTTCATATTTTCAAAGATGATGTTTTCACAAAAATACATTGATGCTTTTAAAAAGGTTCAGCTCACCTATTTCTTTGTATGCTCAGTAGCACTCATTTATAATTTGATTTAATGTTTCATTACAGGTAGCAAAGACCTTGAAAAAGTACACTACCTCAACCATCCTTTCAAATGTGTGGGTATTTTTCTTGACCAAAAAGCTTCAGAATCTCACAATCCTGACATAGCATAGTCCAAAGCATCTACAAGAAAATCTGCAATCATATCCAAAAGGGAACGATATATGAATCAATGTGCACCACAATTATATACACCTGCATCCTCTTTGCTGAAGCACATGGGTGGTTTTACTCTGAAAACATTTCCATGGAGGCCTCCTTTCCCCACTAAAACACCAAGATCTAAAAGAAAACAGAAGACTAATAAAGGAACATCTTCGTAAATATACAATCCTTTAAAAGATTATGCAACTATCAAAACTGGGTAACAAAGGCTTAAGGGTGCAATCATATACCTTTAAGCTTTTCAAACAATACTGCAGTTTCTTCCTTAGCTAGAGTTTTTCCTCCTCTGTCTGTGACTAGCTTTACTCCCAGCATCAATCCCCTCCCTTTTATGTCTCCAATAACTGAAAAAGATTCACAAATGCTTTCAAAATTTGATAACATGAGAATTTGGTTCAACATTAAGCTTAGCTAGCCAAATAATATAATGGGCAACATTATATTAAGTGTTACGGTATAAAAGAGAAGATGAAGTGTAAAAGAGTTTACTTTCATGCTTTTGCTGAAGTGCAGTCAATTTGTAAATCAAATGAGAACCAACATCAGCACAATGGCTTTGACGCTTCTCCTTATCGAAAACTTTAAGCACTTCAAGTCCCCCAGCAGAACATACATGGTTTCCACCGAATGTATTGAACTGTATCTTTTGAGACATCACTTGAGCTATCTTAGGAGTTGTCACTACTGCCTTAGTGGCAAGCCATCGCCAAAACCCTACATAAAGCACTCTATATTTACTGTAACAATACATACAACGTCCTACCCTTGTCATAATAACCCTAAAGAATAGCTTGTGCAATCAAAGAACTAAGACAGCAGTAAATCCATTTCCTGTCATATGATGTATCATAAGATCGGTACATAATACTATGAGGAGCTTATGGCATCTAAGAAGAAGATAAGTAATCAGAGACCTTTGCCATTGTTACAATGTTTGGAACGACACCTTGAGTTTCGAATCCCCAGTAATGACTACCAGTTCGACCAATCCACTCTAAACTTCATCAGCTATGCATACACCACCAGCTTTGCAAACACTGTCATATACCAATTTCAAATACCTAGGTGCTAGTTCAACTACACCTCCTACTCCCTACAAATTGTTGGAAAAAAACTGTTTCAACATGATCATATTTATCATAATTTTTGAGATAAATGTAATAAAATATTCTTGTTAAAAACCTGAAAAGTTTTCGCAATAAATCCTGCGACTTTTCCTGAAGTTCCATAGGTGATGTGATATTCAACCTCTTTGGCATAACGGGAAGCATCGGATCCAAAAGCACCGCAATATGGATCAGGATTCATGACATGATGCATTCAACCTATGGAAAATCAAAAATATGTAAGACAAAATTAGATAAATTTCATTAAAATTTATGCCATCTTATACAAATAAATTTCCTTGCGAAATTGTAATAAACAGACCTGAGGTACGGGGTATTTCTAGGTATGTAGGGAAGTCAAATCAATAGTTCCAACACTTCCACCATGATATGCATTTCTCAAAGCGATCATGCTTAAATTACCCGTGTATAGCCGAGCCATTAGTGTTGCTAATTCGTTTGCTTCGGTACCAGAATTAACGAAATAAACAACCTGCATATAATCAACAAATGTTGTCGTTGCCAAACAGATAAGCCATTATTAAATAGCTAAGCCATTGTTGCACATTATCAATATGTTTATGTCTCACCAGCTTGGTCTAGTACATACTTCACTACCAATATTTTAAACAAAAAGGAGAATGATTTAGCACAGTTTTAAAATTTTAAGCTAAGTATTTATAATGTAACCGCTAATCTCGCTTTTCAAATTCATTAGTTATGCATTATGGATTGTAAAGATGAGCAGTCTTTTAATGGTAAAACATATACATAAAGATTCCTATAGTCTATAGACTTACTATAAAAAATTAAAATAGTTTTGTACACCTAATGATGATGATAACATAAATAAGTCCACTTGTTTTGATTTCAACAGCTGTTTGTTTAAATAATAGGAAAAACACCATACTATTAGTACAACAAATAATGACTACAGTTTGTGACCTATAAAAACTACATTAACAACGACTTCAGTAATTTGCTCTTTTGCGACTTTATCAAAAACATCGGTAAATCATACAATAAATAATAATTCAGATGATTGTTTTTAATCAAAAGATAATGTACCTCTTGCTTTCTAAAATAGCAGCAGCATCAAAACAAAATAATCAAAATTGAAACAATAATTCACCTAAGATTCTTTAAAATAATTTTTAAAAAAGCAAGTTCAAATGTTAAATGAAAGAACCTCACCTGAAATTAGTACCAAACCAAAACACAACTACAACCTACAAAAATATAGCACAAATCAATACATACAAATTCAAAAACGTCATCCAATCAAAGGGAATTTTAGTACATCGGATCTATTAACAAAACCTACATATAATAAGAAAAATAAGTTACTCTTACAGTCTTACACGATTATTTTATTTCTAATGACAAAAATTAAAAGAGAACGAACCTTATACCACAATTTTGAACAGCCGAGGGTTCCAACGCTCGATCTCGATGATGATTTGCAGTCGTTCATTCGATAATGATTTGCGCGCGGTTAATTAACTAGGGCACATAGAGGGAAATGTGGGTGCGAAGGAGGGAAACGAAATTATGGGCGTTTGGGAACGGAGGATTATGTACACGTACGCAAGTGCGGTCAACAAATGGAAAAAAATTAGGGAAAATATACGACGGCTTTGAGCCGTTGTAAAATTACAACGGCCCTTAACCGTTCCTAAATCGTTTACAACGGCTTCAAACAGTTGCTACTTAGCAACGGCTCAGAACCGTTGCGATTCTTCCGCATGGAGGTGTTACAAAACTGCCAATATGTTGTACTGTCAACTCAATATAGTATGATATTCAACAACTTAAGATAGCTTGATAGCCATTAATGTGACGCCCCACCTCTATACCCACGCTAGCCAAGAACACTCCGGAGTAGTGCTGTCAACTAGCACGGAGAATAAGGCTGTTGAGGAGCGACCATCCATGTAATTGCTTATCACACGGTGGCTATAAATAATCTTCGGAAACAAACATAGAAATAATCATATCACAAATCAGTCACAGATATCCATATCACAAAGGCGGAAGAAGATATGAATATATAACTAACACATGAAAGTGTACATCAGAGTAGTGGTCATTAAGATCCACGATAATACAAAAGAATAGCAAAACGTGCTATACAAAAGAATACAACTATGAGTCTATATCTCAAGTGTATACAACAAAAACTGCTAACCTAAACAGTTAGGCAAAAGTCAGAGTGATGAATCCCTGGGAAGAAGTCAAGCAGAAGCACCTGTAACATCTCGGTCTGACCCGAGTATTATTTAAGAAAATAATAAACGGATCAGTCTAGCTATAAATATCAGATGACATGATATAACATAAAAGATATGGCATAAACATAAACATCCATAACGACATACCACAATAAGTATGTAAATAATGATCAACAGAAGATCAATCAATAAGAGATAATCAATATCACAAGAATCTTCTCAAAGATTCGAAGAGGGCATCATACCCTAAACTTGTACTCATAACAAGTCAATGACATAAATTCCAGAAATCAACACGAGAAATCCAGAAATCATAAAAAGGGAAAGAGGCCTATCACATGACGGTCCGAAGACTATGGGGAGCTACCCCGCATGTGTGAATGGAATCACACAGATTGAGGTCAAGACTAACCAAAAAGCAGAAAGGTATGTGTGAATGGAATCACACAAGTGGTGTCTAGTCTAACCTTGCAATGAAAGAGACATCGCGCAATTGCTAGTCTAATTCATAAAGCGATCATCAAGATCAACGAGAAGTGTCAATTACACTAACCTAGTAAATATAGAAGTTTAGCTTCATGTCCCATAACCACTTGCTTAACTTAAATATTTACGAACAAACTGTAAATCTTCACTAATAAAATTGTCACAAGAGGTTCAATCGAACAAGTCCAAGAATTAACCGACGAAGTGAACGCAAGCGTTTCATACCACTTGTTTTACTAAGTCGTTTAATTAGATTTCTCATCCGAGTGAGGTAAAGGCTTGTATATACTAATAGATTGGAAAACGGTTTAAGAAAAGAGCTTTGTTATTAAAATTAGAGTTGAAATTGTTTGTTAAAAGAGTTTTGATATTTACTACTAGTATTGAAACCTTTATATTATAAAGTGACAAAACACAGAAGCAATTGTAGAAACAATCAGTCACAAAAATCGCATACGGAGATGTGAATAAAATCCAAGGAAATCAGCTCAATGTTTTTCAGATAAGATCCCCTACGGAGGGGGGGGTCCAGGGGGGTGGAAACCCCCCAAGGTGGGGGTGCGGGGGCAACGCCACCGCTTACGGGGTTCGACCTGCCCGGTCAGGTCGCGGGGATCCAGGGGGCAGCGCCCCGTCCAAAACGGTACGACCTAGTGAAGACAAGCAACCTAGTGAAGCCAAGCGACCTAAGGGGCCATGCGACCTAATGGGTCATGCGACCTAAGTTTAAAAAGGTGGGCGACTTAACAAAGTGGCCGAGCGACCCTAACTGGAGCAAGTGGCCATAGGTCATGCGACCTAAAGGTAAGCGACCTATCACGGTCACGCGACTTAAGGGATAGGAACGACCGACCTAACGACCTAGGCAAGGTCGACCGACTTAATGGTTGCGAACTAAAAATACAACAGGGTCGAGCGACCTAGTGGGATGCGCGACCTAAGAAGGTACGCGAGCTAAGGGTGAGCGACCTAACAAGGTCGTGCGACCTAAGTGGTCACAATGCCAAGCGACCTAAGGACTTAAATACTCGCGACCTAGCGCGTGCATCGGCCGAGCGACCTAAGGGTTTAACACGCGAGCGACTTAAGGTTTTAACACACGAGCGACTTAAGGTTTTAACACGCGAGCGACCTAAAGTGATGCGCGACCTACGACCTAGCAGGATCGAGCGACCTAGAGCCGCCTTGTGATATAAGGTCGAAAACGACCTAATTCCGAGGCTAACGACCTAACGCTGCAGGGGGGATTTAAGGCCAGAAACGACCTACGACCTAAAGTGAAACGACCTAACTCCGAAGTGAAGATTCAAGGCAGTGCGACCTAGCGCGATAACACGCGAGCGACCTAAGGGTTAGGTCGCGAGCGACCTATACGCGAACGACCTAAAGTCCAACGACCTACGACCTAAATCCGAGGCGAACAAAATATGCAGGCCGTGACTTTTCCACGCACGCGAGCTAATGATTCCGAGCGACCTAACCTAGGCAGAGCGACCTAACCTAGGCAGAGCGACCTAAGCTCAGGAAATTCACCAAACAACTAAAAAATGGAGTTTTTCGCCAATCCAATCCAAATCAAATGCAAATGTACATGCTAAAGTGATGGGGAATCATTCCTAACAGTCCAATATAGTTATAGACTAGAATTGTGAGATAAAAATCTCACCTTTGCACTAAAGTTTATGAAGATGAAGCTTGAAAGCAAGGAGAAGCAATCCAAAGCTTGAATCCAATATCTTCTACTTGAATTTGGAGTTGAATGTTGGATTTGCAATTGAATTTGAGCTTGGAGTTTTAATTTCCCATTCTCTTCACCATTAATGCCAAAGCTTGAGTTAGTTAGGAAATTTATGAAGAGTGAGGAGAAGGGGGTTGGAACTTGGGCTTAATAGGCTAAACTAACCCAAAGTCCAAAGCGGAAAAAGTTAGTAAAATTGCTATAACTCCAAACCTATCGATGTTTATACTTAAAAAATTGTAAACGACATTTCGAACTCAATGGAAGTGGTCTCGAGTCCTAATTTGACCGTTTGCAAAAAGTAGCTTTTCGGACCAGAACCCGATTAACGAGTTAATATTTAAATAATATTTAAATACAAACTCGATAAATATGTGGGTTGTTACAATTAACTTGTGATAGATTGGTGCTTATCAAATTCCGATAGTTTCAAATTTGTTAATTTGAGATAGTTTCAGCTTCAACAATTTATGCTAGCTTCAGCTTTATCAGCTTGTGATAGCTTCATCTTTGTCAACTATGACAGTTTCATGTTGATCAAATTGTGATAGCTTCAGCTTAATCCACTTGCGATAGCTTCAGCTTCATCAACTTGTTATAGCTTCATCAACTTGTGTGTGACGACCCGTCTTTCCCTCCACAGAAAGACGCATCATCTTTAAGAAAGAAAGGGATGGACAAGAGAAAGATAGGGAAGAAAGAAAAGAAATAACATCAGAATCTCAACAGCGGAACAAATAAATTATATTAATCACATAAAATAGTGCATAGTATACAACATCTATCAGAGTTACATAGATTATGCATCATATACTAGACAGTTATAAACACCTGTCTAGTTATTATAACTCAAATACAACATAAACAATCGATTCAGAAATCACACAGCGGAATACAATATATATCTACAATGCTGAAGCCTTCTGCTCCATTGCTCCTCCACAATTCGTCAAAGCTAACCTGTATCCCTCGGCTACTCGTAAAAATTTGAGTACCCAAGCGTTTAAGAAAATAGAAGATAAACTACAGGTCAGACATGGGTCTGGTGTGAGTAACGGGTTAAGGTTGCTTAACTTTGAAAAACCTTTGAAAAGAAAAGGTATCACGTAAGACTCCCCACACATAAACATAGGTAACTTTTACCTTACGCTAACCAAAACATTTGATTGGAAATCCAATGATATTATAATAGGGTCTAGGGTTTTCAAGTAAATAAGAAATAGCTGAAATTGTTACATAATTAAATTCTAGCATACTAGCCACAAAGTGGGTAATATAATCAAAACCGTAAGGGCACGTAGGAAGAATGGGTTTCCATCAATGGCAGGGCTACTGGGGTACCGCCGGCCACAGTACGTGGCCTAGATCATCGTACCGAGGATCCACCCTAAATCCCGTGCAACACAAGGCCGGAACCATCCCTTACTGGACAGTCCCGAACAAGACAACCCCGCAGTTGTTTGCAACGAACTACCCACACAGCTGAATATAAAGGGACCTCTAGACAGGGGTAAATCTTGCCCTACTTGGGTACTACCCACTTAGCCTTACCGCACCTCCCCTATTTTAGCCATTCTCGGTTGATGATGCTTGAGGCTACGATTACCTTTAGAGAATCCATGTCTTTGTAACATCCCGGAATTTTTAACACGGGATTTGTGAACATTTAATTCATTTTAAATGTTTACTATGGGTTTAAGATTTATTTTGAACGATAAGAATTGGTTTAGATTCAGATAACAAGTTAGAATTTCTAATGTGGACATTCAATTTGAAATTAAATAATAATAATTAAATATTGGACTGAGAGAATTTGGGAAATTGGATGTGAATTGTTATAAAAATAATGTTTAAATGTATTTTTGAGCTCAATTGGTCATAATTGATATTTTTGGATTTTTGGAAAAATTTATAAGTTGATAAGTTATTATTTGGAATTTTATATTAATTTAAAAATGAATTTAATATTATTAAAATTTGCAAATAATCAGATCTTAGTCCGGAATGAGGAAAAATGATTTTAAATGTGTTTATAAATGTTATATGAATTATTGTTAAGCTAATAAAATTTTAAAAGTGGGAGTATTGAGTGATTTCGATAATTTCGAAAATTGCTTAATTTAATAGACGAGTTAAAATAGCCTTCCGGGGCACAGTCTCGGAATTCGACGAAACCAGTTCCATTGGATCCGTAATAGTTAGTTATTATCGGATTTCAATTTTCGTAGCAATCGGAGTTGTCATTTCACCCCGGCAGCTCGAAACGCATCGAAATCGTTTTAAATCGATTTAATTTCAAATTGAACGTTTAATTTCGTAACTCGTGCATACGATTGAATTAGCTTACGAAACCTGTTCCATTGTGTCCGGAACGTTGAAAAACCCCAGGATAGCCTGTTGGAACGTGAGATTTGGAGTTCGTTAACATAAGTTGTTAAATTGGTAATTATATTATTAAAATAATATTAATAGCATATATATATTATTAACTAAACCCTAGTTCAGAAGGAGCCGCCGTTTACTCTTTTAATGGCCATGACCTTCCGATCTTCTCCTTCATTTTGCTTCCAATCTATCACGCAATCATGGAAACTTTTTACACGAAGATGGAAGAGCATGGCGAGCTCTTCACATCCGTACGGTGGAATAGCTCGAAGTTCATCGTGGTGGTCGAAATCGTGCGAGGAAGCGCAGCCGTTCACCCTCGTTTTTCGTGCTGTGGTGTTGACCGAGCTCCTTGTGCTTAGGGCCGAGTGTTGAGACGAGGAAGGAGCATCGTTTGGTGGGTGGCGATCGAACTCCGGTCGAGTATAGAGGTGGTGGCGGCTAACCCTAGCGGCGTGAGTTGGGTTTGTTCTCTCCTGGAACTCGCGTGCAAACGAGAAGAGGGGGAAGGGAGAGAGACGGGCCGCGTATTCGTATTGGTATAAAAAAAAATATATTTTGTTTTATAATCGTATTCAAACTTCAAAAATTTATAACTTTGTCATATGTAATCAGAATTCAACGAAATTGGATGCGTTGGAATCGCAGAAGCGTATACTACGCGATGGTGTAGATCCGGAACCAATCCGGGCAAGTAGAAATTTGAGTTAAATCGGACACCGTCCGGTTTAATTTGAATTTCGAACGCTCGCCGAAACTCAAAGTGAGTTATTCTCACTCACATCTGGATACTAGTAAAGTAGACAGCTAGTATTGATTGTTTGTTTGGATGTTTAGCTGAATATGTTAGTTATTATCAAATTGAATTGATATATATACTGTTGTGCTAATATTTGTGGATGCAGGGAAAACAGGTTGGAGGGATCCAACGGGATTCCTCACAATATAGTACTTATTTGATTATGATACCTGTTTATATATTGAGATTGATAAATTTGGAATTGAATTGCTTTGTGATGTTGTGGTTTAAACTATAAACCCAGAATATTAATTATAAAGGAAATTTGCAGTTTAAATTATAAAGAAATTAAATGGGGTTTCAAAGAAATTGAGAAATTGTTAAATGAGAAATTAAGAGAATATAAATGTTTGAAAACCCGATTTGGATGGAAAACTGAAATGAATTTGTATAGAAATATTGTTGGATAAATTTATAAATCCAAAGTTAATTATAAATGGATGAATTGAATTTAGAGAAATAAAAGATAGAGTTAAATAATAGATTTAAAGGATTAAAATTTGAAATCTATTTAGAATGGAAATTGGAAGTTGTAAAATCTGGAATGATAATTAAAGATAAATGTTCTTAGTTGAAGATTTGGGAAATAAATTTATGTTATAAAACCATAAAACTAAAGTAAATAAATGGACAGAAATCGTGAGAAGGATTTCTGTGATGATTTAGTAGAAATGAGATTTTCTCGGGAAAAACCAAGTTCGAGTTTTAAATTGATTTTATAAAAAGAAGTTTTAAAATCTTAAACTGGTCTTAAAGAATGTTTTGAAATTTATTATTTTAAAGTGATTATTTATAAATTAGCAATAGTAAAAATTTTATAAATATCTTAATAATTATGTTTACAAATGGATTTGTTTTAAAAGCTAGTTTTGACCTAAGTATATTGAAATAAGAGTTAATCTTTTTACAACTCTATTTTTTAATGTATAGTATCACTAAACCTTATTTTAAATTAAGTTATATCTTATAATTAGTTATACTTTAAATATTTTGAAATTTTATTTTGAGTAAAGAATTAGTAAATTATCTATTTTAAAGTATATTTTAAATTTAAATGTTTAACTGTTTTAAAATCTAAACTGTTTAGAACTTGGATATTTTCCAATGGAAATATATGGTAATGGATTTACCTTGTAAATGGGGAATTTTGGGAAAGTGTTTTCAAATGAGATTTGGAAATTGGGTAATATATCTTTAAAAAGATATTTGAGATAAATAAATAATTTGGGAATTATTTATTGTGTGATGGATGCTATGGATGTTTATGCATATTAATTGATAGTTAAATCACCGACTATCAATATTGGACAAATGCGTTGATCGTTTCGAAGAGACCGGGATCGAGATTTATTTCTCGAAACCACTTCGATTCGGTTTGTACGTTTTCGTGCGATAAACGTTTTTCGGAGTCGAAGATGGAGCAGTGAAGTGCAAGGGCTAGTCGCTACTAATCCTGAGGATATTTCCAAAATGGATGTAGTAGGAATAGTGCCTTCGGTTCCGTTCGAACCCGGGACGGACTTGTATGGACGAATGCTTCGTGACATCGTCAGCGGACGATGGGCATTCTAAGTGAAACGTTCTAAAGGTAACGTTAAGCCTCAAGCCTCACCAACCGGGAATGACTGAAAATCAGGGGATATGCAGCAAGGCTTCGTGGGTAGCCCCCACTGGAGAGTAAGGTCATCCCTGTCTAGAGGTTCCTTTTTATTTCGGCTTAGTGGTGCGGTTGCTGATCCCAACCGCGGGGTGATCTTATTCGGAATTGCCCATAGGTGATTCCGGCCTTGTGTTGCAGGGGATGAAGGGAGTAGTCCTCGGTACTGTGATCTAGACCACGTACTGTGACAGGTGGTACCCCAGTGCCTAGTCATTAGTTGGAATCCATTTTCCCTACGAACCTTTTACGAGTTTTGTTTGTATTACCCACTTCGGTGGCTAGTAGCTGGAATTTAATAGATGTAACAATTTCGGCTATTTTATAAGTATTTGTAAATAGACCCTATTATAATATCAGAGGATTTCTATAAAAAGTGTTTTAGCTATCGTAAGGTAAAAACCCGACATGTTTATTTGTGGCGTGGTCTTACGAGATGCTTTTGTTTTCAAAAGGATTTTTGAAACTTTAATAATCAATTGTGTGCATTATTATCAGCTGGTATGCCAGACTGACTCGGGTGTTATTTCGTTATAATGCTCGGGTCAGACCGAGTATTATTTGTTCAGGATAGGTTGCTATGGAGCAGGAGAGGAGCTGGAGTCCGAGACGTATTATATGTACCTATATATATCCGCTGCTATGTTGTATGGTATGTCTGTTATGTGTTGATTGATGTATGGGTTACTCTGATGATATGTTGTATATAAACAGATATAGATTTCATTTTGTGTAAAATTCTATAGTTACTATTATATTTTATTCCGCTGCGACTGTGAGATTCTGATATTGTTTAGTTTCTTCTCCTTCTATCTCTTTTTCTTTAACCTCAATGGTTCGTATTTCTGTTCCACTTGAGTCAATTAGGGTAGAATAATGTTGATTCAAGGGGTACGGATTTGCGGGCTGTCACACTTGGTATCAGAGCTTAGGTTGGCGACAACCTAGGCTTTGGTGGGGAAATTACTCATTAAATAGAGTCAATAGTACTCTATGGTGAGTTGAGTGTAATAATAGATATGAGAGCGTACTTGTTAGTGGATATAATTTTTTTTTTTATACTGTGTTGACTTATCGGTTGAGTGTTTATGAATTCTGGTCGGTGCGGGAAGTACAACCGTATCGATAGGGGTTTCTAAACTCTTAAACAAGGTAAACCGACATAGTATTGTTTTTAAAGTGGGTAAATGAAATAATTTTACCCAAAATTATATTTTGATATAAAAGAATTGATTTTCTAGCTTATTATATTGGGTGTTTGTTGGTTATTACTACCATAATCAAGTAAGAATCTTGGATTCGATTAAAATTTGAAATGATAAGCTAATAAGAGTGTAAAATATTAAAATGGTTATAACCAAATAGAATTAATTAAATATGTTGCAAATAAGAAGTGAAATTAAAATTAGAATTTAACCAGAATTTAAAACCTGGAAGTTTTGGGAAGGATTTTAAATACATTGAAAATAAAAGTTTGGAAATTTGAAATCCTGGGAAGTTTGAAATGTTTTCCAATGTATTGAAGGCAATAATGGAATGTTGTTTTGGGTAATATTTTTGAATGGCAACTGTTTGAAAAGAATTTGGGAAAAATAAGAAGCATTGAACTCACTGCAGTCGCTGGAAAATAATCCTGATGATGCTGGCCACATCATTAGAATTCATTTTCGAGTTTCTAAAGTGATGGATTGCTTCCCTAGTAATTGGTTATGGTATTGTTTGGATTTGTTGGGGATAACAGTTGTTTTGGATATTTCAAAAATGGAAATTTGTTTGGGATATGAACAAATTGTTTTGGGTACAAACAAATGGGTTTGGAAAACATGGAAATTTGATTTGATATACCAAATGGGTATATATATTTGATATATTTCAAATGGTTTTGAGATAAAACCGGGTAAATTGAATTCTGGGAAAGTTCTAATTAAATAATGAGTAAAGTTGAAATGAATCAACTATTGAATTTGTTAAGTGGAGATAATGCTAATAAGAAGGAAATGAGAAATTTTAATCATGGAATTAAAATTTAATTTGAGAAATTGAAGTAAATAAAATAGGTTGAAGTTAATTGAAATTTGAATTTTACTTGGATAAGTAAATAAGTTGGACTTAAAATAAAATTGATTTGGATTAAATTGAAAGGTAAGTTGATTTTGAGATTGTGGGTCATTGAGTATTGGATTATACCCATAAGCTATTAAGTATTATACTTATAGTTTGAGGTTGTGGATTTGTAGTTTGCAAAGAAATAAATTAAGGGAATTTGTATCCTGAAGAATTCAGATGTATATATATACATATGGAATTTAGAATTGTGATTATAAAATGATGGTGGAGTAAAATGAGCAATATAAGCTTTTAAAATAAATAAGTTGGTGAACTTATAAAAATTGAAAGTGAGATTATAATCACAAATGGAAGTAGTTGAATAGTATGGTGAATTCAAACTTAATCTCAAATGAAATTTGAATTGAGATAAGGTAAGGTGGGATATAAAGAAGTGAATGAACTTAAGTTAGTAAACAAGTTTTGAACTTGTATATGGAAAATTAAATTTGGGAATTTGAAAATGAATCCAATCTAAATGAATTGGATATAAAAGGTGAAATGTAAATTGCTTATAATTGCATTAAGGAATTCACATTCTTAAGTTATTAAGTAACTTAAATTGGAGATTATAAAATGAGAATGGACTTAAGTGAGCACTTTAAAATCTTGAATGGAAGTAAAGTTGCAAATTTATTAAATGGAAGAGGACTTAAATGAGCAACATAAACTCTTGAATGGAAGTGAAATTGGAATTCATTAATGGAAAAGGTTGAAGGGGGTGGCAAATTTAAATTTTGACCTTAAATGAAATGCAAAGTCTGAAGAAGCAAAATAAGAACATAAAAGTGAATATTCTTAAGTTAGCACATAAGTCTTGAACTTATGTATTGGGGAGATGGAATTTGTTTGATAATGAAATTGAAATTGAATTTCAGTCGAGTAATAAATAATATTGAAAGAAATTTAGATTCTATGTAAAGGAGTAAAAAGGAAAGGTAGAAATCTGAATTTGCTAAATGGAATAATGGGAAAAATGGTAATATTATAAAGGGATTCAGAGTTAATTGGGAAAGTGAATTAAAACCTAATATGGATTAGGTTAATGACTGAATTAAATTACAAATTAATGGAATTTGTATTGAAATGGATAGAATTTGATAATCAGTCAAAATTTGAAGGTAAATAAAAATCCAGTTTGGATTGGAATTCAATTATGGTAATAATATTGGAAGTGTGAATGAATAATGGGATTTGAATATACTAGAGATGGTTTAAATTGTGAATAAAATTCAAATGAGTGAAATAATTTAAATGGACTCTTTGTTAATAAAATAAATTTGTAAATGGATTGAATTATAAACAAAGAGCATTCAAATTTATAAATAGATTAGAAATGATTGAATAAATAAACAAAGTGTATTGGACTTTGTAAATGGATTGAAAGTGTATTGGATGTGAATCAAATGAGAATAAAATTTGATTGATAAGGCAATAAAATAAAATGGATATAAGAAGATCATGGAAATAATTGTGAATGAGCTTATTTAAGCAATCTTGAATGTAATCTGTTAGATAATTAAAATGAATTACAAGTGAAATGGTATTAATTAATTGTTGAGATGAAATAAAAAGGTAAGGAAAATTTAAATTAACAATTGCATTGAAATAAGAATGATTGGATTGTAAACCATGAAAAATTAAAAAGAATTAATATAAATTTAAGTTGAAAATTAATTTTAAATGGTTATAAGCTTAAGTGGCAATTGTTTTGCTTGAATGACTTGAATATTTGAATGTATTTAGAATTGAGTTGTTTAAACAACTAAATTGGTTTTGGATAAATTGGAACTTGATTAAGTGAAGTCAAATTAAAATGAAATTAAATTTGGTATGCAAGGAAGAATTGAGATATTATGAAATTGAAATTGATGTTTAAATTAAATTGAACTGAATTGGAATCTAATTTAAGGAGTTTGTGAATGAATGCAGGTGAATTGATTTAAACTAGCAAATGGAATTGATTTTGAATCAATTGGAATGAATTAACATTTTAATAGGAAATGTTTGCATATGAATGGAAATGAATCATGAAAGAATTACAAATGTTTCAAGTTTAAAATAAAATTTGATTTTAAATCAAATTTGGAAATGTAAGTTAAAAATAAAGAAATATAAGCAAAGCATATGTTAAATATGTTGAAATAGAAGCGAATTGATTGCACTTAATATAAGTGATATATAATGAACTTGAATGTAAATCATTCGAGTGAAGTAAAATGAAGTTAGTTTGGATGAAAGTAGAATGGACTAAAATCTTAATAAATGGATTTGAGTAAAGGGAAATGCTTCAAATTTGAAATAAGAATTTGGTTTGTGAATCAACTTGATATTGAAATGATATAGAAAGATGTTGATGAAGCACATGTTAACCATATGTTAAATAACAATGAATTGGTTGAAATAAATATGGATTATATATAGTGGATTTGAGTATAAATCATTCATGTGAAATAAAATGGAATTTGGCATTAGAAAATGAACTTTGTGCATGTCATAAAATATGGATTTACTTATGAAATCATGCAAAGTGTTGTTTGGAATGGAAATGGATATGTTAGCTTGCATTTACATTGAAATGTTGTTTAAAATACTCATATCTTTGAAAACTAATATGTTTGTTGAGTATAGCACAGGTGCGGGAGGCGTTCGAGAGAGTTGGAGCGCATATATGAGATATATTAGCCGCTTGCTTTTAAAAAAAATTGCTAAAAGGTACGCCTACGCAAATATATTTGGGAAAATGATATATATATTGTGTTATATTTTGGTTTCCGGCCGTGTGGGCCGATGTATATATATTTGTGTATCCTGCGATATCGCAGAAGCTCCTCCGTACAGGGGAGACTCTGCCAAAATTTTCCGTAAATTTCGGGAGTTAGAAATTTTTTTGAAATTTTGAAAATTTAAATTAACTTGGAAAGTTATAAGTAAAATTAAAGGCTTTAGGGTAAATAAAGCAAATGATTTTAAAATGGAATTGTAACTTTTTGGGGAAGTGAATGTAAGCTTTTAACTAAGCAATTAGGGTAAGTAAATGGGTTTGAAAGTATGTTCTACCTTATACAAATTTCGGGGACGAAATTTTTATAAGGGGGGAGGAATGTAACATCCCGGAATTTTTAACACGGGATTTGTGAACATTTAATTCATTTTAAACGTTTACTATGGGTTTAAGATTTATTTTGAACGATAAGAATTGGTTTAGATTCAGATAACAAGTTAGAATTTCTAATGTGGACATTCAATTTGAAATTAAATAATAATAATTAAATATTGGACTGAGAGAATTTGGGAAATTGGATGTGAATTGTTATAAAAATAATGTTTAAATGTATTTTTGAGCTCAATTGGTCATAATTGATATTTTTGGATTTTTGGAAAAATTTATAAGTTGATAAGTTATTATTTGGAATTTTATATTAATTTAAAAATGAATTTAATATTATTAAAATTTGCAAATAATCAGATCTTAGTCCGGAATGAGGAAAAATGATTTTAAATGTGTTTATAAATGTTATATGAATTATTGTTAAGCTAATAAAATTTTAAAAGTGGGAGTATTGAGTGATTTCGATAATTTCGAAAATTGCTTAATTTAATAGACGAGTTAAAATAGCCTTCCGGGGCACAGTCTCGGAATTCGACGAAACCAGTTCCATTGGATCCGTAATAGTTAGTTATTATCGGATTTCAATTTTCGTAGCAATCGGAGTTGTCATTTCACCCCGGCAGCTCGAAACGCATCGAAATCGTTTTAAATCGATTTAATTTCAAATTGAACGTTTAATTTCGTAACTCGTGCATACGATTGAATTAGCTTACGAAACCTGTTCCATTGTGTCCGGAACGTTGAAAAACCCTAGGATAGCCTGTTGGAACGTGAGATTTGGAGTTCGTTAACATAAGTTGTTAAATTGGTAATTATATTATTAAAATAATATTAATAGCATATATATATTATTAACTAAACCCTAGTTCAGAAGGAGCCGCCGTTTACTCTTTTAATGGCCATGACCTTCCGATCTTCTCCTTCATTTTGCTTCCAATCTATCACGCAATCATGGAAACTTTTTACACGAAGATGGAAGAGCATGGCGAGCTCTTCACATCCGTACGGTGGAATAGCTCGAAGTTCATCGTGGTGGTCGAAATCGTGCGAGGAAGCGCAGCCGTTCACCCTCGTTTTTCGTGCTGTGGTGTTGACCGAGCTCCTTGTGCTTAGGGCCGAGTGTTGAGACGAGGAAGGAGCATCGTTTGGTGGGTGGCGATCGAACTCCGGTCGAGTATAGAGGTGGTGGCGGCTAACCCTAGCGGCGTGAGTTGGGTTTGTTCTCTCCTGGAACTCGCGTGCAAACGAGAAGAGGGGGAAGGGAGAGAGACGGGCCGCGTATTCGTATTGGTATAAAAAAAAATATATTTTGTTTTATAATCGTATTCAAACTTCAAAAATTTATAACTTTGTCATATGTAATCAGAATTCAACGAAATTGGATGCGTTGGAATCGCAGAAGCGTATACTACGCGATGGTGTAGATCCGGAACCAATCCGGGCAAGTAGAAATTTGAGTTAAATCGGACACCGTCCGGTTTAATTTGAATTTCGAACGCTCGCCGAAACTCAAAGTGAGTTATTCTCACTCACATCTGGATACTAGTAAAGTAGACAGCTAGTATTGATTGTTTGTTTGGATGTTTAGCTGAATATGTTAGTTATTATCAAATTGAATTGATATATATACTGTTGTGCTAATATTTGTGGATGCAGGGAAAACAGGTTGGAGGGATCCAACGGGATTCCTCACAATATAGTACTTATTTGATTATGATACCTGTTTATATATTGAGATTGATAAATTTGGAATTGAATTGCTTTGTGATGTTGTGGTTTAAACTATAAACCCAGAATATTAATTATAAAGGAAATTTGCAGTTAAAAAATTATAAAGAAATTAAATGGGGTTTCAAAGAAATTGAGAAATTGTTAAATGAGAAATTAAGAGAATATAAATGTTTGAAAACCCGATTTGGATGGAAAACTGAAATGAATTTGTATAGAAATATTGTTGGATAAATTTATAAATCCAAAGTTAATTATAAATGGATGAATTGAATTTAGAGAAATAAAAGATAGAGTTAAATAATAGATTTAAAGGATTAAAATTTGAAATCTATTTAGAATGGAAATTGGAAGTTGTAAAATCTGGAATGATAATTAAAGATAAATGTTCTTAGTTGAAGATTTGGGAAATAAATTTATGTTATAAAACCATAAAACTAAAGTAAATAAATGGACAGAAATCGTGAGAAGGATTTCTGTGATGATTTAGTAGAAATGAGATTTTCTCGGGAAAAACCAAGTTCGAGTTTTAAATTGATTTTATAAAAAGAAGTTTTAAAATCTTAAACTGGTCTTAAAGAATGTTTTGAAATTTATTATTTTAAAGTGATTATTTATAAATTAGCAATAGTAAAAAATTTATAAATATCTTAATAATTATGTTTACAAATGGATTTGTTTTAAAAGCTAGTTTTGACCTAAGTATATTGAAATAAGAGTTAATCTTTTTACAACTCTATTTTTTAATGTATAGTATCACTAAACCTTATTTTAAATTAAGTTATATCTTATAATTAGTTATACTTTAAATATTTTGAAATTTTATTTTGAGTAAAGAATTAGTAAATTATCTATTTTAAAGTATATTTTAAATTTAAATGTTTAACTGTTTTAAAATCTAAACTGTTTAGAACTTGGATATTTTCCAATGGAAATATATGGTAATGGATTTACCTTGTAAATGGGGAATTTTGGGAAAGTGTTTTCAAATGAGATTTGGAAATTGGGTAATATATCTTTAAAAAGATATTTGAGATAAATAAATAATTTGGGAATTATTTATTGTGTGATGGATGCTATGGATGTTTATGCATATTAATTGATAGTTAAATCACCGACTATCAGTATTGGACAAATGCGTTGATCGTTTCGAAGAGACCGGGATCGAGATTTATTTCTCGAAACCACTTCGATTCGGTTTGTACGTTTTCGTGCGATAAACGTTTTTCGGAGTCGAAGATGGAGCAGTGAAGTGAAAGGGCTAGTCGCTACTAATCCTGAGGATATTTCCAAAATGGATGTAGTAGGAATAGTGCCTTCGGTTCCGTTCGAACCCGGGACGGACTTGTATGGACGAATGCTTCGTGACATCGTCAGCGGACGATGGGCATTCTAAGTGAAACGTTCTAAAGGTAACGTTAAGCCTCAAGCCTCACCAACCGGGAATGACTGAAAATCAGGGGATATGCAGCAAGGCTTCGTGGGTAGCCCCCACTGGAGAGTAAGGTCCTCCCTGTCTAGAGGTTCCTTTTTATTTCGGCTTAGTGGTGCGGTTGCTGATCCCAACCGCGGGGTGATCTTATTCGGAATTGCCCATAGGTGATTCCGGCCTTGTGTTGCAGGGGATGAAGGGAGTAGTCCTCGGTACTGTGATCTAGACCACGTACTGTGACAGGTGGTACCCCAGTGCCTAGTCATTAGTTGGAATCCATTTTCCCTACGAACCTTTTACGAGTTTTGTTTGTATTACCCACTTCGGTGGCTAGTAGCTGGAATTTAATAGATGTAACAATTTCGGCTATTTTATAAGTATTTGTAAATAGACCCTATTATAATATCAGAGGATTTCTATAAAAAGTGTTTTAGCTATCGTAAGGTAAAAACCCGACATGTTTATTTGTGGCGTGGTCTTACGAGATGCTTTTGTTTTCAAAAGGATTTTTGAAACTTTAATAATCAATTGTGTGCATTATTATCAGCTGGTATGCCAGACTGACTCGGGTGTTATTTCGTTATAATGCTCGGGTCAGACCGAGTATTATTTGTTCAGGATAGGTTGCTATGGAGCAGGAGAGGAGCTGGAGTCCGAGACGTATTATATGTACCTATATATATCCGCTGCTATGTTGTATGGTATGTCTGTTATGTGTTGATTGATGTATGGGTTACTCTGATGATATGTTGTATATAAACAGATATAGATTTCATTTTGTGTAAAATTCTATAGTTACTATTATATTTTATTCCGCTGCGACTGTGAGATTCTGATATTGTTTAGTTTCTTCTCCTTCTATCTCTTTTTCTTTAACCTCAATGGTTCGTATTTCTGTTCCATTTGAGTCAATTAGGGTAGAATAATGTTGATTCAAGGGGTACGGATTTGCGGGCTGTCACAGTCTTAGAATGCTCATCGCCCATCTGGCAATGTTCTGAAAGAATTCAATCCATACAAGTTCGTTCCGGGTTCGAACGAAACTAAAGGCAATATCTGGTTACATTTATTTTGGAATCACCCTCAGAATTAATGATGATAACCCTTGCACTCTCAATCTTCATCTTCACTAGAGATTTACGACCTATCATTAATTTGGATCGATGTGGTTTCCGGATATCCAAATCTGGAAACTCGATCCCGGTTTCATCGAAAATTAAAATGCCATCTTTTAAGTCTAAGTTGTTTTAAAGTTAAAACAGTTTGATTCAATTTATTATCTATATACACATAGATAAATAATTCACATTATCATCGCACTTCAACCAAAACATCCATATTGCACATCACTTATCTCATATCTGAGATCTCAAACCATTTAAGCCAATCAATAACATCCATCCACATATAAGCAAGGATTAATTAATCACACTATCTCTAATGAATTTAAAATGAATTAAATTAATTGCTTCTGTAACGATCGCGATTTTTCGTTGTCGAAAAATCGAACCGTTAGGGTTTAAGAAAGAGAAAGAGGTAGAAGAAGAGAGAAAAGAGAGAAGAAACGGAACAAACAACAGAACAGGAAACAATATCAGAATCTCACAATCGCAGCGGAACAATATATAATAGATAAATGTACATTCATTTAAAACAAAGAACTATACATTTTATATATCACATTACATTACATCAATCAGAGTGTACAACAACAACAGCGGAAAAGAAATACTATATACAATAAATAATAGACTACGCTATCTGGCTCGCCTCCAGATCTGCACAGCAACTCCCGAATCCAGAATAACCTGATAACCTAACTCTAGACTGCCCGTGTGGAAAATAGTGGGCACCCAGAGTTTAGGAAAGGAACAATAAACTCCAGGTCAGTCATGGGACTGGTGTGAGAACTCAAAACAGTTTATCTTTAAACACGCAACAAGAAAGTTTAAATTTTGAAATCCGCAATGCTTTTTGGAAAATGAAACTACCATAAGGCCTCCCGGCACACACACAATGCAAACGCACACATGGGGGAGATTTCTCCTTATGATAGTCAAACATGCTTACTACGAGAAAAATTCTTTGATATTATTACTAGTGCATAGTGGAAAATATTTCGAAAGTATAATATAAATCCTAGCCAGCATAGGTACCATGATGCTATGCCTACTATAGCTGCCATGTTAAATGGCAGGTTCTACAACTAAAACCGTACAAGGCACGTATTGGATGAATGGATTTCCAACAAATGGTCAGGCTAAGGAACTTCCTACTGCCACATGGGATCGCCTCTGGCGGGACGTCCCGAGAAACTAACGTTACGGTTAGATCTCTGCCAACACAAGGCCGGGTTACCTCTGTAACTAGGTAACTACTACACGAATATGTCATCCCCCGGTCCTTTGGGACCTTTATCCGAGCGCTCAATACCAACAACACCACACAGAAATAGATATAGTGTTTCCACATGAGTAAATATCTGGGCTCCATACCATAATACCACCCTTTTCCAGAAGGGAATGACATACCCTAAAGGGCGCGACCCTCATAACCTTGCCGCATATTCCTGTTTCGACCATTTCCGGGGAGTGAGGTCCTGACGAAGTCTCGTCCACAAAGCTACGCTTTGTGTAACAAAGCCATGCTTTGGGTCCACAGATGACCAAAGCAAGATCACACAGATAAATGATCAACAAATGATCCAATCCAAACGATCAACCAATGATCATCACACAGCGGCACTCAGCATGCCACATTACCAGATTGGGAAATATCGCTGATAACCTTCAACTACATAACCTCTGAGCTCGTACGTCTCAGAGAAGGGTGTTAAGCTAAGAGAATAAATTCTCCGCCACCAACAGAAATGTATTTGAAAGAAATCTGCTCTATCTCTCAAAATGTAATGTCAGACATGTAACCATACAAGTCTGTTCCGGGTTCGAACAGAACCGAAGGCACTTCCAAAGAAGCCCTTGCAATCCGGGTATTCACAATCCCGATAAAATTTCCCATCACAAAGGAAATCTCCATATCGTAGCTAACGATGCGGAGACAATCGATAGGTCATCCTATCGTTTTCACAAATACCCGGTCTTCAACACCGGTCTTCAAATGCAATCCAAACGACGTATCGCATATTCGGAATGGGATATATGACACAAAGGTCCTCTCCCGGCTAAACCGAATAGCGAGCGCTTATTTTAAAAATAAGTGTGCATTCAATTCCAAACAAACACAATCAATACCATCCAAGGGTAAATATTGATAGTCGGTTATTTAACTATCAATAAAGATGCGCCACATCATCAGATTCCAAATAATTTTTCCAAAATTATTAAGTCCCAAAATATCTTACAAGATATATATACACAATTTCCAAATAATTGCCCAATTTATTTGCTTTACCAAAACACCTTCACGATATAATTTCCACACTTAACCATTTGAAAACCCATTTCAAATTAAACACCTCAACCATTTGAAAACAAATTTCAAATCACACAACTCAACCATTTGAAAACCAATTTCAAACTACAATTCATCTTTTATACCTTTTTGAAAACAAATTTCAAATCAACAAATAAATCCTTACCGATTTAATTTAACTTACGTTCCAAATTCGTAAATTTTATTTCCATATTTTAAAAATAAATCAACATTTATTTTTAAACAAATTTCCCTTCCTATTTATAAATTCCAAAGTGAATTTCCAATTTCCCAAATATCTACACATACACGATTTCAAATCAATTTCAAACTATTCACTTCGATTTACCTTTAAAGGGTGAATCCTCAAAAACGTTCCTTTTATATTGGAAAAAAAAACATTCCCATACTTATTTAATAATAAGTAATTCACAATTTAACTTATTTTTCAACAATTTGGAAATATTCAATATACTTAAGTTACCGTTAAGTATTTTATTCCATTCTCTTTAAGAAAACATTCTTTTATTCACATTTATTTGGGTTAAAAACGAATGTTGCGTAAAACATCGTTACGACAACCCAAAAACACTAGTATATGGATTTGAAATTAAAAATAGATATATAAATCCAATACTATACAAATTATCCCCTTCTGTTTCTCGAAAACGTCTATTTCAACAATCAATGTTGAAATCTATGATTTCGATACTTAATATATCTTAAAACGTCTTTAATTAGTTTTAAATTCCATTTAAAACGTTCTTTTCCAAAAACACGTTCATTTAATAAAATAATACATTCACCGTTCAAAAATAGTGAATACAACCCCTTTAACAAATTCCATATTCAATTTATCAAATTAAATTGATTTTTCGGATTCATAACAATGTCCATACATCCCATTTCTATTTATGAAACTTCGTTTTAGAAATCTCCTTTTATTAGTCCAATTCGATTTACATAACTCGATTATATACTAAAATCAATATTATAAGTTAAATACTTATAATATTATCTATTTACCCAAATCGTTCTTTTGAACTTCACCAATTTAAAATCTTATCACTTACAAGATTTCTTTATGGCTTATAATAATTTCAACTAATGAAATCTTCATTTATTAACAATTTCTATAAAATTCCCCTTTTTAATGCCCAAATCCATTTCTATAAGTTAATAACTTATAAACTTAAAATTTTCCAATAACCGTTCGTTTTATAAATTTCACATTTATTAATCTATAAATCCTAGTGAAATTCATGTTATACATCAACTTAACACTTTATAAATTTATTCTATAACTTCGATAAATTTAATTTAAAAACATCCATTTATAAAATCCTTTATATAAACCATTAATAATAATAACTTCCCAAAAACCAAATTTAACTATTTTATAAAAACCTATTATTGTTAAAAATTCCTTTTAAGTTATATTTTATAAAAATATAAATTTTTAAAACATAAAATTTTATCCATCTATTTATTTTAAAATTTAATCAATTCAAAATTTTTAATAAACCATATTCTTTGAAAAATCGATTTAAAACCCCTTTTAAATTCAAAACCGTTATTTTAATTTTTAAAAATTTGAATCCGATGATGCAACAACATCAGATGGTCAATCACGGGAATAAGTGTCATATATCAATATGATTATCAACAATCAACATAATATTTATAAACAAATAAATATGTGAGGAATCCAGTTGGATCCCTCCAACCTGTTACCCTGCATCCACAGACGTTAGCACAATACCAATTCCACTTCAAGGTGGAATATCGCGGTATATGGGATTTTATAAATATTCCGCTTAATAACGGCGCAATAGGGTCTCATCCGCTATACGAGGCGGGGAATCAAATCCAATATATACATATGCCAATATATATATATATTCCTATATATAATATATATCCTATTATATCTACTACCACAATTAATCAACAATTATCAATCAATATTAACTATTTAAAATTTTAAACAAAACCTTTCGATTGAGTGAGGAGTTCTCACCTTAATTTTATTTTCGTTTTCGGCGTTCGTTTCGAATAAAATTAAACGAACGTTTAATTTTACCCGAAATTCAAACGACCTCCAATCGACTCCAAACCAGCTGCATTGCGAAGAGCTCGGCGATACGAAGCCAACGCAAAAAATCTCGTTCGAATCCGACCTCGCATGCAAAAGTTATTGCGGTTTAAACATTGAACGTTTTAATTATAGAACTCAAATTTTAAAATTAAAAATACTCTCACCCTCCATCACGCACGGCCCCACCACGTGCTTCATCTTCCCTGCGCGTTTCATCTCCAGTAATATACGAACGCAAAAACCCATAGTGAAGCTAACTAGGGTTTAGGAAACGCAACCATTCTTCGACTTTGACAACGATCGGGGGCCGCCACTTCGAAGAGCATCGCCATCTCCATGTTCGGCTGTGGTATGGTGGAACTCGGCTGCACCCTCAGCGCGCATCACAAGGCCGAACGCATGAAGGACGCGCCACCCTTGCAACCTCCCTGCTTCGCTAAACATGATCATCTCCGTATGGATCGGAAGATCTCGCGAATCTCTTTAATTTTGTAGTTGGAAATTGGTTGAAATGTTGCACGGATTGGAGGAGATTAATGGAAGAAAACGGAGTGATTTCGGCCATGGAATATATCAGGGCCGGCTGTAGCTTTGTTAAGGGTTTTTGAGAAAATAAAATAGTATTTATAACCATATTATTTTAATATTAAAATCTCAAATTTGTCACTTTTGCAAACGAACTCCAAACAACACGTGCCGCCAGGCGATCCTAAGGTTTTTCCGCGTTCCGGACGCAATGGAACAGGTTTTGGAAGCTAATTCCATCGTATGTGTGAGATACGGCAATAAACAGTCGATTTAAATTAAAAACGATTTAAGCGATTTCTAGGCGTTTTGGCTTGTACCGGACAAACGACAAATCCAAACGACTTGAAATTTGAAATCTTACAATAATATCACATTACGGATCCGATGAAACTGGTTTCGTCGAAATCCGAGACCGTTTGAAAAATGGCTATTTTAACTCGCCGAATTAAAATTAAAACGATATCGATGCGTTTCGAGCTGCCACGGTCAAACGACAACTCCGTTTGCTACGAAATTTGAAATCCGATAATAACTAACTATTACGGATCCAATGGAACTTGTTTCGTTCAATTCCGAGACTGTTCAAAAATTGGCTATTTTTCAGTCGATAATTAAATATTAAAATATTCAATTTTCACAAATTAGCTCCAAATTCAGTTTTACAAGTTCCAAAATATTTCTATAACTTTAATATGATATAACAAAATTTTCCAAACCATTTTCAATCATATTTAACCCAATATTCAATTATCTACGGAATTTCACTATTAATTAATCGATTTAAATGACCAATTAAATCCAATATTCAAGAAATAAATTATTTAACTTAAAATTTTCACTTATAAATATTTAAAATTAATTAAATACTCAAATTTAAATTACTAAAAATTCTGGGTCGTTACAACTTCCATTCTCTAATTAATTTAAAATAAATTAAACTAATTACTTTCACCACATAAAACTTGCTTAAATAACCATTAATTAATTACAATCCAATTAATTAATCATCCTTTCATCATCCATTTTAATTGATCACCCTTGATTAATTATCCTCTAATTACTTTTTAAGTAATTAGTCTTTAATTAATTACACAAATTAATTATCCTCAACCATTTACAGTAATTTAAACTTTAATTACTTAATTAATTAATTAATTATAATTAATTACATTAACCCTTAATTAATTACATTAATTAATTACTCTATAATCACTTATTATTGCTTAATTTATCTTAATTAATCAACCCTTAATTACATCATTAATTATATTAATGATCCCCTAATTACTTCTTAATTAATTATTGATCCTATTTAATAATTAATCTTTAATGATTAATCACAACCAGTAATGAATTACCCTTAATTAATTACGTTACTTAATTAACTTCAAATAACTTTATTAATTGATTCTTAAATTAATTACACTAAGTAATTAATTATTAATTACTTCCATTAAGTAATTATTCTTCTTATTAATTACACAAGGTAATTAATCCCAAATCTCTTCCATTAATTAATTACCCTTCGATTAATTACACAAAGTGATTAACCCAAACTTCTTCCACATTTCAATTAATTACATCCAGTAATTACCCATCTTAATTACTTCACTAAGTAATTATTCTTCATTAATTTCATTAAGTAATTATACTTAACAAATCATCCAGCGATTATCTTAAATTAATTAAACTTAATTAATTAACTTAAACTAATCACATTACTTTAATTAATTACATTGAGTAATTAATTCCTTTAATTACTTTCATTAAGTAATTATACTTAAACAATTCCACAAAAGATTATCTTTAATTAATTAATATAATTAATTATTAAAATTAATCAAATTAATTAATTATTTAATAATCCCAAGTTAATAGTCTTCATTAACTATTATTAATTCTTTAATTACTTTCCTTAAGCAATTAAACTTAGATTAATCATTACAAATTGATCAATATTTAATAACCAATTAATTAATCTTTAATTATTTAATTAATTAAGTGCTTAACTGTAACTTAATTAATCTTTAATTACTCGATTAATTAATTTCTAATCATTAATTAGTAATCTAATTTTATCTAATTAACGATTCTTAATTAAAAATCAATTATTCATTAATTAATTAACTTAAACTTTAATTAAGTAATTTAATCCCTTAATTAATTAATCCAAATCATTAATTAATTAAATTAATTAATTATTCTTTAATTGCCTAAATAATTTAATGAATCGTAAATCATTAAATCTTTATTAACTTTAAGATAAAACATTATTCTTATTTATGATTTAAATATCAGTCAAAATGCATTTGAAAACATTTTACTTTCAAATTTGCATTTAAATTCCATTTCAAATTAAGATTCAAAATAAATACAAATTTAACTTTAACAAAATTAAAAAATAATTTAAAAACCCCCTTAATCAAATGTTAAAGAACACATATCTTTATATAAGAGTTTAAAACCTAATCATTTAAATTCAAAACATTTTATAAATTATACTTTAACATTTAAAGTTGTTTTAAACATTTTAAATTTGATAAAACTTTATTTATCTTAAACTAGGATATAAATTATATTTAAATCCAGATTTAAAACTTGATTTAAAAATTTGTTTAAATCTTTGCTTTCAAATATTAAATTCAACATAAAATTTAAAAACACTATCAGGTTTTAAAACCTGTAATCAAACAATGACCCGAGCCAGACTTCAAATATTTCGAGTAAAACTCCCCAATGCTTCGAGCAATACACGAAACAACTCGAATAAATACTCGAGCGCCTCTCTTCCCTTCAACCCAAGCTTCAGTAGATACAACAAATGCACTTTGCCTATGCATGGTAGCTCCGACAATCTCAGGTCAACCACGACGACTTACTCACATCATCAATCACCCTCGCAACCAATCACGGTCATCGGATTATCAAAAGCAGCTCGAAATCAAAATCAAGCCTTAAAGACCAAAAGTGGAACAACATCAAAACATGGAACCACCTCGTTCTCATCTCTCTGATCACCGGATTATCAGCACCTCTGGCCAAGCCTTCGTCAACGTCCAAGCAATCGATCCCCAGAGTTCTATTGAACTCGATCATCTAGAGCAGCCGTAACGAACAAAAACCCCAACCTAGTCGAAACTAGGTTTACAAACTAGGATTGATCAACGCCACCTCCTCAGTGATTTGATCACTTATTTGAAAATTTTCCCATCATCTCCAAACATCCTATTACCACCATAAGGAACCCCGACCTTCTATATCATTGAGATCGCCAGAAACCATCAAATTTCCATTTTCTGATCAACCCCACAATATTCATTCAAATCCAAACTAAAAATTATGATTTTAGTTTTAAAAATCATGTTTCCGGATGAAGTTTCAGATTGCATGCCTGATACATTGGATTAGTGTGTTTGGATTTTCAATTATATTTAACTAGCTCTGTTGGTTTTGATTTCCAGAGTTATTACAAAGTTATTTTAACTTAAATAAACTTTTAGTCTTTAATCTATGATGCAACAAACACATTTTGTTTAAGACTCAAATCCTAACAAAGATTAGCTCATGAGATAAAAGATTTTGTTTAAATTCTTAGCCTTGAAACTAAGAACCATTAAATCGCTAATAAAAAGCCAAGTACTCATCCATACATTCACAAATATACATAGAAATGCACTAACTTATAGACATACAAACGTACAAATTCCCGATATGAACATGCAACGGATTCATACACTTAAATTCTAAAAAGCGATGTTACTCACCTGTTCAAATTAAGAACATAGCCTATTTTATTTTGAAAAAGCTTTTTAATCTTTTAAAACTGGCCTTTTCTTCTTTGATTTCTTTGAAAATTGGTTGTTATTGAATCTTGCTTTTGATTTTGGTTTGCTTTTAAAACTGCATGCATCGATCTGGAAAATACTTGAATGCCATTTCTTTTGATTCTAGGTTGAAGAATTTAGTTTAGGCTTTTGAATTTGAAACTTGAAAATGGAGTTAGAGGTTGATGAATTGAAACAAGTTTCTGGTTTGTGGAGGGACTGACTACAGATTTTTTAAAATGGTGTGCAGGCTGTAGAATTTGGTTTGCATTTCTTGTTTGAGGAGTTGAATTCATTACAGATTTTTGTTTGAGAATTCATACAAGGTTTTGATTTAGGAAATGTTGCAGGCTGAAGTATTGATTTCAGATTTGTTTAGAGAAATTTGTTTGAGTTTTCTCCTTAGTTTTTGAAAAGGAAAGATAGAAAAAGGAATTGGAAGGAAAAAACAATGGTTATATAGGTGAATTTGTAATTTATTTAAAATAAAAGAAAAATAAAAAATAATATGACACTTGGAAAAACTCTTAACATTAGTCATTTGAGTTGATTATTAATTTACACTTGTTATAAGGTGTTTTAATTTCATCACACTTGTCCTTTAGGTATTTCCTTTTATTTTGAAATTTTAAGAAAAAGCTTTTTACTTAATTTATAAAATTTACAAATACTTATTTTTATAAATAAAGATAACTTAAAGAAAATAAAATCAATTATATTTCTAAATAAAAAGCTTATACAAATATCTTTAAGTTCAAATATTTCAAAATATTTATATTTTGAATTTCAAAATTAATTCAAATTCATATTAAATTCTAAAATCCAATTTAAAAATCAAGCTATATATATACACACACACATATAACTATCAATTTAAAAATAACAATTCTATTGTCTTCACAACCCATCTATATCTATACATTTATTAATATTATTTGAAAATAACACGTTTATCAATTCGAAATAATTTATAAAAGAGATTACCTTATTATTAATAAATTACTTATTTCACTAAAATGAATTAATTTTTGATATGCTATATTGTATTTTAAATTTTCGTATCTAATTACAAATCATATTTATTAAGAATGTAAAATAAACCTTTTCGTTGATTGATTTAAATTTAAATTTAAACTTAAGCTAAGATTTAAACAATTAAACATTTATCTTAAATATTTTAAAACTATATAGTTATTTATTTAAATAACTTTTGAAAAGTTTTATATTAAATTAAATCATAATTTCCAAATTGCCATTTATATTTTAGAATCTGAAAAGAAGATTTTATTTGTTAAATTCAAACCAAAGCTTTTCTACTTACAATATATATAATTATATATACGTTATAAATAGAAAATATTTTATTAGCTTTTAAAAGATGAAATTCACCAATTGGATATTTATTTAAAAGAAGATTATTAAATCAATTCAAATTTATTAACAAAGATTATCGAATCAATTAAATCTTTAATGCAGATTATTAAATGGTATTGCCCAAAATTCCGGGTCATCACATTACACCCCTTAAAAGAATTTCGTCCTCGAAATTTAAAAGCAAAGGTAATTTAATAATCTATCTAAAATTTAATTTTAAACCACAACATATATTATCAATCATATGCTAACAACCATAGCAACCAATTCACTCAAACAAACAAATCTAGCTATCCAGACGACATTCTGGATAGAACTTCCTAGAGTTTCCCACGTATAAATACTGAGATACTCGCTCTACATTACCCAAACAATCTATATTAGAAAGCTTCAAAGCTCCTACTCATCTAGATCTACTAAAATGAACAGGATATCAGACCACTTTCATGTCCTGTTCAACTACCAATTCTTATAGCTCCTTTGATCTAAGAAAACTTATCCAAAATCAGATCTCTTACTTCGAAATCCAAATTCTCTGTCTCTTATCCACAGAACTTTTTTGACGATCCTGGCTGCCTACATCCTTCATGACAGCTCAACCTTCGCCGATGCCTCTCGAAACAAACTGGACTAGAAACAACCCAACAAAATGATCCTCTCAAGATCAACCAAAATCAGGAACAAACACTATTATCATCAGTAGAAAACAACTTCTCCTATTCGAAAAAGACAGAACGGGATCACTTGCCAAACTACTTCCGTTACACAACTCTGATCTGGAGTATATGAAAATGCTGATGAAGAACATGAGCACAAACTTGTCTAACACATCCTAGAAGGCCCGGTTCATCAAATCCATAAAGAAGAAGAAGAAAAATCAGAAGTTCCACCAAATCCTAAGCTGCTACCCCAAATCCTTACTCTTGGAATAATCCTTCTACTAAGCTGAACCACCATATCACTCCTGGAATCCTAGTCGATAAGAAAACTCAATCTCCAGATGTTATGGCAGACCTCGACTTCTACGAAGACATCCGGAAAAATCTCTTATAACTCAAGAGAACACTCAACTATCGTAAGTCACTTTTGCGATCAACCGAACCTAAATCTAAAGAAAATTGTTCTCTCTTTACCAATCAGAACAGTTTATACTCATCTAACCAATCCATCGAAGAAATGGATCCAATCAGTTGCTTTTGAACTCCACCTCAAGAGAGCTGCTGAGCCAGATGACCTTCTTGCTGGCACACAAAACACTCCGAGCTGCACTGCTGACAAAGATGACAAAGATTTCCTAATGCATAAGCTCTTCGAGAAACTCGGCCTCAAAGCCATACATAAGCACCCTGCTGAACCCAGCCTCAACACCGATGCAGACACACTTCCTTAAACTTGCTCCAAAAGAAACATCTTCGGAGACATTCATAGTCACTGCATCTCACCACGCAGTTGCCTCTCTCTAAAGTTGCCAAGATACCATCATTTGCTTCTGCTTAACCGGCAGATCCAAATTCTACTCATCCAAACCGCACTTCAAAGATAGACGCCAAACCGTAAAAAGGTTTCCTTCAGAGATCGATGAAATCCTTACACCACAGCAAAGCTCACTCGAGACGGTACTAGGTCTACAGTCTCGACATATACACTTCCAATCTCAACATTAGGTGTAACAACCTACATATTTAACGATTTTATATTTAAATGTTTAATTTAAATATAGCGTCGTTAGTCGGATTTAGGTCCGAAATGTTACTTTCTGAAACGGCCGAATTGGAGCTCGAAACTACCTCCATTGGTTCCAAAATGGCGTTTGCGATCTTTTTGAGTATAATCTTTGATATGTTTGGAGTTTGTGAATTTTGGCTACTTTTTCTATTGGGTTTGGGTTTGGGTTCAGCCCACTAGCTTAACTAATCCTCTAGCTTAGCCACTCCTCTCATTCGCTTATTCATTTCTTAAAACTTAAGCTTAGAACTGAAAATGGGGGAAAGGAAGAGGAATTAGAAATTAGCAAGCCCTAGTTCTCCTTTGTATCTTGATTTCTTGCTCCAAATTCATAGAGAATCCATTGGTAAGTTCATCTCCATCTTCTCCATCTCTTCTCCTCTTCAATTTCAGTAATTTTCCTAACCCTAACTTAGGAAATACTTGCTTAGATTCTAGATTGAAGCTTGTAGTGTTGAAGTGGAGTGTAGTTGGTTGATTCCTTGCATTTGTGCTTCTTCATCTTCTTTGTTTTGTGTAAAAAGGCAAGTTTTGAACTCACATCTATTTCTCTTGATATCATGGGTGTTGGTATGAATTCCTAACAAGTATGCATGTACCATTGTTTAGGATTTGGAATGAATTTGCATTTTCATTGAAACAAGGCAGGAATTGCAAATTCATCAGGTTCGGCCGACCGAGTGCAGCTCCGGTCGACCGACCTGCTGCCCCGAGCCATAATTGGTTCTCTGCATCTGGCCGGACGACCGAGCCCTGTAGTCCGGTCGACCGACCTGCTCTGCTCTCCCTGTTTTGCCTGTTTTTGCATATTTTGATTTGTTTTCCGGATTTTATCGATTCAAGTTGCTTTTTAGTGGTTGTTATTGCATATTTGGCTTTGATAACTTACTCTTGACTTCATCCACGGGTTTTTATAAAATAATCTCTCGAATCGCATTTAAAAGCTCGTTTCTCCTATTTATAAATTCTATTTAAAACACACACTTTCGCACGTCGAGCGAAGTGGAAGGGTGATTAATGGTTGGGCAAAACACGGACCATGAATCTGTGCGTTTATCTTTCCGGTTAGTCCCCGACCTATTCGATTGATCGTTTTGACCTTCGGGTTTAGTTTACCGATGATATGAGGTAAATTTGTAATGCTTTGAGTGTGAAAGTGACTGACGGATAGTAAACCGTTTAGTGCGAACGAGTGGTTATGGGACATACGTTAACACTTTTCGGATTCCTTTTCGAGAGTTGTGACACATTCCGCCAGTTGGTGGTGTCCAGTACTGGGTCTCTGACCTTCACCACTACGGTTTGTTACCCTATAAAGTATCGCTCCGGTGTTGGCCTTATTTGCCGCATGAGTGATATTGGGTTTGTTGCCTTCGGGTATGTTGCCTTCGGGTGTGTGCCTTCGGGTTTGTTGCCCTATATAGTTTTGCTCTGATGTTGGCCTTATGTGCCGCATGGGTGATACTTGGGTTTGGAGCTTTCGGGCTCATGGATCCTAGTTTGTACAGTACTGAGCTCGAGCAATCATATGTTTCATTGATATTATATTCCCTTGGTATCGCCCTTCGGTGTTGGTCATTATGAGCCGCATGATGCGTAGCGTTTACCTTGCGGAACTTGTATACCTTATTGGTATTTGTTATTTGCCTTTTTGGCTTGTTTTGAGATATTTGTATCCTTTGTTTCTATGGGTTGCCGATGATACGAGGCTTGTTTGTTCTGATATGATTCATCTTATGTTAGATGATTGGGTTATCTCTTTTAGAGATATTTGATATATATTGTGACCTTGCAGGTTTATTAT
Source organism: Allium cepa (assembly GCA_030765085.1). Taxonomy (NCBI): domain Eukaryota; kingdom Viridiplantae; phylum Streptophyta; class Magnoliopsida; order Asparagales; family Amaryllidaceae; genus Allium; species Allium cepa. The sequence continues at coordinate 105,329,349 of CM060940.1, forward strand.
TGTTCAGTTTATAAAACTGATTTGTTATCCAGACTGACCCGTGTATTTTATACTCGGGTCAGACCGAGATGTTTCAGGTTAGGTACTTTTGGGACTTAGCCTATTTTGCTTCCGCATGGACTATTCGCTAGCTTCATTTTGTTATAGCGACTTTTGTGGTCCTTATCTGTTGTAACTCTGATATTTATATTTTCTTGTCTCGTCTGTACATTGTGGTCTCCAGTACCACTTGACATGTATTATTTTGTATACTCTGTTGTATATCTGTTTATGTGTATATTATGATCGTCTGTTCTGTGATGTGAATTACATTTGAGTTGTTATATTTTCTTCTGATAGATCTTATAGCCATTGTAGTTTTGCTTTAAATATTTATTGAATAGGGCGAACTGTTTGTGATTCTACTTTTCGACTTATTTAGTGAATAGTTAAGGTAAGATTACACATGGTCGCTCCTATCCAGCCTTATTCTCCGTGTTAGCAGACGGTATTATCTATACAATACTCTTTGCTAGCGTGGGTATAGAGGTGGGGCATCACAGCGTGGTATCAGAGCTGTGTTCAGAACAAAATATGATAAACACAGAATAGAGCACATATTACGATACATCAAAGTGTACAAGTGATACAAATCTTTGAATCATCGTGTCTTTTTATCCCATCATGGCTAGATAGTATTTGGGAATACGTCTAGGATTATTCCGTAGTATCCCATATTGAAATATCTACCTTGTGAATAATCTTTTCCTTATCTTGACTTTCAGCTTATGTTTGGAAGAGGCAGAGGTCGACGTTCGGATGCTGGGCAATCTAGTGGCTCACATCCGGATGGCGTTTATATGTCTGCCGATCAGTTTTTGGAGTTGTTTAGGAGCACTCAGCCTCCCGTTCCTCCTCGAGTGTCTCCACCTCGCAAGTCTGCTTTTGCACGTCAGTGTAGTGATTTTGCTCATCTTGGAGGAAAACTGTTTAAGGGTTCCGAGTCTGTTCTTGAAGTCCAAGCTTGGTTTCGCACGTGCGAACGTATCTTTTTTCGCATGGATCTTTCTGACCATGATCGAGTTCTTGTGACTTCTAGCTTATTGCAAGAGCGTGCTCTTGATTGGTATGAGCTTCTTGTAGCCGAGATTGATGAGTCTACTCTTTCTTGGACTCAGTTTCGGGGACGATTTGAACTCAAGTTCATTCCTGAGTCTGAAAAAGTTTTATTGACCCGTCGCTTCCTTGAGTTGAAGCAAGGGAAATCTTCTGTTTCTGAGTATGTCGCATCGTTCGAGGCTTTATCTCGGTATGGTCTTGAATTCATCAGCACTTCTTACAAGAAGAATTTGAAGTTTGTTTCTGGCCTTAAGAAATATCTTAGGAAGTCTTTGCTGCTCCAGCTTAAACTTTCTTTTGAGGAGTTGGTTGATTCGGCACTTCATCTCGAGACCGTCGAGAAGGAGTGTGATAGTGATGTAGATGTTGAGGTTTCTAAGAACCCCAACAAGAGGCCGTTTCCTATTCAGAAGAAGCCTTTTCCTTCTAAGAAGAAGAAGACTGGTGGTCCTAGCTCTCAGCCTCAGTCTTCCGGAACACCTTTCGTTCAAAAGTGTTTCAATTATGGTTCTCTTGATCATATTATTCGAGCTTGTCCTAAGCCTCTCTTCTGCCGTTATTGCAAGAAGGAAGGTCATCATTGTTCAGCTTGTCCTACTGCTCCTGCTAATGCAAAATTTGGCAAGCTCAATGTGGCTAATGCTTCTGGAGGTTCATCTCAATCCAAAGGTATCTCTCCATCTATTTTGGAAGGTTTTATTCTATTTCATGATCATAGTATACGAGTTCTTTTCGATACGGGTGCATCACATTCTTTCGTATCGAAACAGCTCATTGATGATTTATCTTTGGATGTTTCTTGTTTGGTTACTTCTTTAAGGATTGCGAATCCTATTGGGGGATCCGCGACCCTTAGTTTGCTTTGTGATGATATTGAGATTGTTTTATGTGGCTTTCCTTTCCGTGCGAATCTACACGTTGTTTCTCATTTGGGTTTTGATATGATTTTGAGTATGGACTGGCTAGTGAGATATGATGCCAGGATTATTTGTTCTGAGAGAATTTTATATCTTCGACATCCAGATTCGCCTTCTCAGTTATCTCTTGTTCTTCGGGATGTGGATAATTTCCAAATGGCTTTATATTCTCTTGACTCGCGAGATGATGATGATATATCTCGTATTCCGGTTGCTTGTGACTTTTCTGATGTTTTTGAGCCTGTATCGGATTTGCCACCCAAACGGGCAATTGAGTTCCGCATTAATCTCATTCCAGGCGCGCAGCCAGTTAGTCCTCCTCCCACGAGGATGTCTACAAAGGAAAATGAGGGACTCAAGAAGCAGCTTTTAGAGCTTGAATCCAAGCAATTGATTCAATCTAGTTTTTCTCCGTGGGGATCCGCGGTCGTCTTTGTGAAGAAGTCTGATGGAACTCTTAGGCTTTGCATTGACTATCGCAAGCTTAACGAGTTGACCATTAGAAATAGGTATCCTTTGCCTAGGATCGATGACATGTTCGATCTATTGAGTGGTGCCAAGGTCTTTTCTCAGCTTGACCTTGCCACAGGTTTTCATCAATTACGAGTCGCGGAGGATAGCATACCTCTTACCGCTTTCCGCACTCGTTATGGTTCTTTTGAGTGGCTCGTTATGCCGTTCGGTTTGACGAACGCTCCTGCTTTCTTTGTTGATCTCATGAATCGGGTATTCCGGAAATATCTCGATAAGTTCGTGCTTGTTTTCATTGATGATATCCTTATTTATTCTAAGTCTGAAGCCGAGCATGCTAATCACTTGAGAATTGTCTTGAGTACTCTCCGTCATCATCAGCTTAAAGCCAAATTCTCCAAGTGCCACTTTTGGGAGAATAAGGTTAAGTTCTTAGGCCATGTTGTATCTTCCGATGGCATTTCTGTCGATCCCTCAAAGATCGAAGCCATCCAGAATTGGAAGAGGCCTGAGAATGTTCATGAGATTCATAGTTTTCTTGGATTGGCGGGTTATTACCGTCGGTTCATCAAGGATGTTTCCCGTGTTGTGCTTCCTCTCACAAGCCTTACCCAAAGAGGCATTCGTTTTGATTGGTCCGACAAGTGTGAAGCTTCCTTTCTGTCATTGAAGGAACTTCTCACTAATGCTCCTATTCTTGTGGTTCCCGAAGGGAATCATGATCTTGTTGTCTACACCGATGCTTGTGGTAGTGGTCTCGGTGCTGTTCTTATGCAGAAGGATCGGGTAGTTGCTTATGCTTCTAGGCAACTGCGTCCGAATGAAGTTCGCTATGCCACTCATGATCTTGAGTTAGCCGCCATTGTCTTTGCCTTGAAGATTTGGCGACATTATTTATTGGGCGAGCGCTTCATTCTCTATACCGATCATAAATCTTTGAAGTATTTGTTTACTCAGAAGGAACTCAATATGAGACAACAGCGTTGGCTCGAGTTTCTTGCTTCTTATGACTTTGATATCCAGTATACCCCTGGTAAGGGTAATCGTGTTGCAGATGCGCTTAGTCGCAAACATTCGGCTGTTATTTCTATGATGCTTGCCGAATGGAATATTCTTGAAACTCTATCTTTTTGTGAAATTCGTGATCGAGGTTCATTTTCTGATTCTCCTATTCTATTGTTTAGTTTGGGAGCTCGACCTATTTTATTGGATCGTATTGCCGATGCCCAGCGGCGTAATCCTGATTTGTTGCATTTTATTCAGCTTTGTGAGTCTGGATCTTGTGATGAGGCGTTGCAAGATTTTAGCATTGATTCTCATGGGTGTCTTCGTAAGAAGAACCGTCTTTTTGTGCCTTCTGATCTTGCACTTAGGCATGACATTCTTGATGATTGTCACCGTTCTAAGTATACCATTCATCCCGGTAGTAGCAAGATGTATGCCGATATGCATCGTCTTTATTATTGGGAAGGCATGAAGCGCGATGTGGCGAGTTATGTGAGCAATTGCATAACTTGTCAGCGTTTTAAAGCCGAACATCAGCGTCCTTTGGGTCTTCTTCAACCTCTAGAGATTCCATTATGGAAGTGGGATCAAATTTCTATGGATTTCATTGACGGCCTACCTCGTTCGAGATCTAGCCATTCTAGCATTTGGCTTATTGTTGATCGACTTACCAAGTCTGCTCATTTTGTCCCTATTAAATCTAATAGGACTGCTTCGCATTTGGCTAAGTTGTATGTCAAGGAAATCGTGAGACTTCACGGTGTTCCTAGTTCTATTATGAGTGATCGTGATCCTTTATTCACGAGTCATTTTTGGAAGAGTCTTCAGCAAGCTTTGGGAACAAAGCTTAATTTTTCTACAGCTTATCATCTGCAGTCTGACGGACAGACTGAACTGGTGAATCGTATTTTGGAAGATCTTCTCCGTATTTGTGTCTTTGATTTCGGTGGTAGTTGGGAGGATCACCTACCTCTTGTAGAATTCTCCTACAACAATAGTTTTCAGTCTAGTATCGGTATGGCTCCTTTCGAAGCCTTATACGGAAGGCCATGTCGATCACCTTCTTGTTGGTTGGAATCTGGGGAGAAGCTTATTCTTGGCCCGGACTTTGTTCGTCATTCTTCTGAGAAGATTGATCTTATCCGGTTGAGAATGAAAGAGGCACAGAGTCGCCAGAAATCCTACGCGGACAACCGTAGGAAGCCCCTCGAGTTCTCGATCGGCGATCTTGTTTTTATTCGTGTTTCTCCTTTGAAGGGGGTTATGCGTTTCAGTACGACTGGAAAATTGGCTCCTCGTTATATAGGACCGTTTTCTATTACTGAACGTATTGCCCCTGTGGCTTATAGAGTTTCACTTCTAGCTCATTTATCTGGCATTCATGACGTGTTTCACGTCTCGCAACTTCGGAAGTGTCTTCGGGAGTCGGATTCTGGTATTACTTCTCCTGATTTGCAAGAGCTTGAGGTCTCACCGGACTTATCTATTGTACAGCAACCTATTCGCGTGCTTGACACGGAGGTGCGACACCTTCGGAACAAGGACGTGCCGCTCGTTAAAATTCAATGGTCTGCTAATCCCAATGACTGTACTCGGGAAACCGGAGAATTTATTGAGCGATCTTATCCGGGTTTTCTTTCCTTGCTTTGAAACGGTGAGTATGTCTTTTCATCTCAAGCTTATTTTCTTTTCTTTTGATTGATTGTTTGTATGTAGTTGTTACAAATACCGTTTCTAGAAACTGCGGGGACACAATTTTTGTAAGGAGGGGAGATCTGTAACAACCTGCATATTTAACGATTTTATATTTAAATGTTTAATTTAAATATAGCGTCATTAGTCGGATTTAGGTCCGAAATGTTACTTTCTGCAAACGGCCGAATTGGAGCTCGAAACTACCTCCATTGGTTCCAAAATGGCGTTTGCGATCTTTTTGAGTATAATCTTTGATATGTTTGGAGTTTGTGAATTTTGGCTACTTTTTCTATTGGGTTTGGGTTTGGGTTCAGCCCACTAGCTTAACTAATCCTCTAGCTTAGCCACTCCTCTCATTAACTTATTCATTTCTTAAAACTTAAGCTTAGAACTGAAAATGGGGGAAAGGAAGAGGAATTAGAAATTAGCAAGCCCTAGTTCTCCTTTGTATCTTGATTTCTTGCTCCAAATTCATAGAGAATCCATTGGTAAGTTCATCTCCATCTTCTCCATCTCTTCTCCTCTTCAATTTCAGTAATTTTCCTAACCCTAACTTAGGAAATACTTGCTTTGATTCTAGATTAAAGCTTGTGGTGTTGAAGTGGAGTGTAGTTGGTTGATTCCTTGCATTTGTGCTTCTTCATCTTCTTTGTTTTGTGTAAAAAGGTGAGTTTTGAACTCACATCTATTTCTCTTGATATCATGGGTGTTGGTATGAATTCCTAACAAGTATGCATGTACCATTGTTTAGGATTTGGAATGAATTTGCATTTTCATTGAAACAAGGTAGGAATTGCAAATTCATTAGGTTCGGCCGACCGAGTGCAGGCTCTGGTCGACCGACCTGCTGCCCCGAGCCATAATTGGTTCTCTGCATCTGGCCGGCCGACCGAGCCCTGTAGTCCGGTCGACCGACCTGCTCTGCTCTCCCTGTTTTGCCTGTTTTTGCATATTTTGATTTGTTTTCTAGATTTTATCGATTCAAGTTGCTTTTTAGTGGTTGTTATTGCATATTTGGCTTTGATAACTTACTCTTGACTTCATCCATGGGTTTTTATAAAATAATCTCTCGAATCGCATTTAAAAGCTCGTTTCTCCTATTTATAAATTCTATTTAAAACACACACTTTCGCACGTCGAGCGAAGTGGAAGGGTGATTAAATGGTTGGGCAAAACACGGACCATGAATCTGTGCATTTATCTTTTCGATTAGTCCCCGACCTTTTCGATTGATCGTTTTGACCTTCGGGTTTAGTTTACCAATGATATGAGGTAAATTTGTAATGCTTTAAGTGTGAAAGTGACTAACGGATAGTAAACCGTTTAGTGCGAACGAGTGGTTATGGGACATACGTTAACACTTTTCGGATTCCTTTTTGAGAGTTGTGACACATTCCGCCAGTTAGTGGTGTCCAGTACTGGGTCTCTGACCTTCACCACTACGGTTTGTTACCCTATAAAGTATCGCTCCGATGTTGGCCTTATGTTCCGCATGAGTGATATTGGGTTTGTTGCCTTCGGTTATGTTGCCTTCGGGTGTGTGCCTTCGGGTTTGTTGCCCTATATAGTTTCGCTCTGATGTTGGCCTTATGTGCCGCATGGGTGATACTTGGGTTTGGAGCTTTCGGGCTCATGGATCCTTGTTTGTACAGTACTGAGCTCGAGCAATCATATGTTTCATTGATATTATATTCCCTTGGTATCGCCCTTCGGTGTTGGTCATTATGAGCCGCATGATGCGTAGCGTTTACCTTGCGGAACTTGTATACCTTATTGGTATATGTTATTTGCCTTTTTGGCTTGTTTTGGGATATTTGTATCCTTTGTTTCTATGGGTTTCCGATGATACGAGGCTTGTTTGTTCTGATATGATTCATCTTATGTTAGATGATTGGGTTATCTCTTTTAGAGATATTTGATATATATTGTGACCTTGCAGGTTTATTATTGTTCAGTTTATCTAACTGATTTGTTATCCAGACTGACCCGTGTATTTTATACTCGGGTCAGACCGAGATGTTTCAGGTTAGGTACTTTTGGGACTTAGCCTATTTTGCTTCCGCATGGACTATTCGCTAGCTTCATTTTGTTATAGCGACTTTTGTGGTCCTTATCTGTTGTAACTCTGATATTTATATTTTCTTGTCTCGTCTGTACATTGTGGTCTCCAGTACCACTTGACATGTATTATTTTATATACTCTTTTGTATATCTGTTTATGTGTATATTATGATCGACTGTTCTGTGATGTGAATTACATTTGAGTTGTTATATTTTCTTCTGATAGATCCTATAGCCATTGTAGTTTTGCTTTAAATATTTATTGAATAGGCCGAACTGTTAGTGATTCTACTTTTCAACTTATTTAGTGAATAGTTAAGGTAAGATTACACATGGTCGCTCCTATCCAGCCTTATTCTCCATGTTAGCAGACGGTATTATCTATACAATACTCTTTGCTAGCGTGGGTATAGAGGTGGGGCGTCACACTAGGACTCCTACTATTGGTAGCCGTGCTACACACACAACTACCCTTCATACCTCTAGAACTTATATTGAAAAACCCGAACCGGTAATCCAACAAATAAGTAGAAATATATATACATATATAAATACAAGTATGCTCTCTCAAGAAGAAATCACTCTAAAGCCTAGGTATTCACTCAACCTAGTGCTCTAATACCAGCTATGACGATCCGCCTTTCCCTCCACAGAAAGACGCATCATCTTTAAGAAAGAAAGGGATAGAAAAGAGAAAGATAGAGAAGAAAGAAAAGAAACAACATAAGAATCTCAATAAAGGAACGAATAAATTATATTAATCACATAAAATAGTATATAGTATACAACATCTATCAGAGTTACACAGATTATACATAATATACTAGACAGTTATAAACACCTGTCTAGTTATTACAACTCAAATACAACATAAACAATCAACTCAGAAATCACACAGCGGAACACTATATATATCTAAAACGCTGAAGCCTCCTGCTCTATTGCTCCTCCATAATTCGTCAAAGCTAAATTGAATCCCTTGGCAACTCGTAAAAATTTGAGTACTCAAGAGTTTAAGAAAACAGAAGATAAACTCCGGGTTAGATACTGGTCTGGTGTGAGTAACAGGTTAAGGTTGCTTAACTTTGAAAAACCTTTGAAAAGAAAAGGTATCACGTAAGACTCCCCACACATAAATATAAGTAAGTTTTTACCTTACGCTAACCAAAACATTTGGTAGGAAATCCAGTGATATTATAATAGGGTCTAGGGTTTTCAAGTAAATAAGAAATAGCTGAAATTGTTACATAATTAAATTCCAGCATACTAGCTACAAAGTGGGTAATACAATCAAAACCGTAAGGGCACGTAGGAAGAATGGGTTTTCATCAATGGCAAGGCTATTGAGGTACAACCCGTCACAGTATGTAGCCTAGATCACCGTACCAAGGATCGACCCCAAATCCCCTGCAACACAAGGCCGGAACCATCCCTCACTGGACAGTCCCGAAGAAGACAACCCCGTAGTAGTTTGCAACCAACTGCCCCACACAGCCAAATATAAAGGGACCTCTAGACATGGGTAAATCTCGTCCTACTTGGGTGCTACCCACTTAGCCTTGCTTTACCTCCCATGTTTTAGCCATTCCCGTTTGATGTGGCTTGAGGCTACGATTACCTTTAGAGAACCCATCTCTTAGAATGCTCATCGCCCACCTGACGATGTTCTGAAAGCATTCGATCCATACAAGTTCGTTCCAGGTTCGAACGAAACCGAAGGCATTATCTCGTTACACTCATTTTGGAATCACCCTTAGAGTTAACGATGATAACCCTTGCATTCTGAATCTTCATCTTCACTTGAGATTCACGACCTATCGTTAATTTGGATCGATGTGGTTTTCGGATATCCAAATCTGGAAACCCGGGTCCCAGTCTAATCGAAATCCAAAACTCCATCTTTATGCCCAAGTTGTTTTAAAGTTAAAACAATTTGATTCAATTTATTATCTATATACACACAGATAGATAATTCACATTATCATCACACTTCAACCAAACATCCATATTACACAACATCACTTATCTCATATCTGGGATCTCAAACCATTTAAGGCAATCAATAACATCCATCCACACATAAGCAAGGATTAATTAATCACATTATCTCTAATTAATTTAAAATGAATTAAATTTATTACATCCATTCTCTAATTAATTTAAATTAAATTAATTACTTTCACCACATAAAATTTGCTTACACAACCATTAATTAATTACAATCCAATTAATTAATCATTCTTTCATCATCCATTTTAATTGATCACCCTTGATTAATTATCCTTTAATTACTTTTAAGTAATTAGTCTTTAATTAATTACACAAATTAATTATCCTTAACCATTTACAGTAATTTAAACTTTAATTACTTCATTAATTAATTAATTATAATTAATTACATTAACCCTTAATTTTAATTAATTAATTACTCTATAATCACTTATTATTGCTTAATTAATATTAATTAGTCACCCCTTAATTACATCATTAATTATATTAATGATCCTCTGATTACTTCTTCATTAATTATTAATCCTATTTATCAATTAATCTTTAATTAATCTTTATTCATTAATCAACCTTGATTAATCACAATCAGTAATTAATTACCCTTAATTAATTATGTTACTTAATTAACTTCAAATAACTTTATTAATTAATTCATAAATTAATTACACTAAGTAATTAATTATTAATTACTTCCACTAAGTAATTATTCTTCTTATTAAGTACACAAGGTAATTAATCCTAAATCTCTTCCGTTAATTATTATACTTCAATTAATTACACAAAGTAACTAATCCAAACTTCTTACATATTTCAATTAATTACATCCAGTAATTACCCATCTTAATTACTTCACTAAGTAATTATTCTTCATTAATTACATTAATAATTATCTTAAATTAATTAAACTTAATTAATTAACTTAAACTAATCACATTACTTTAATTAATTACATTGAGTAATTAATTCCTTTAATTACTTTCATTAAGTAATTAGACTTAAACAATTCCATAAAAGATTATCATTAATTAATTAATATAATTAATTATTAAAAATAACCACATTAATTAGTTATTTAATAATCCCAAGTTAATAGTCTTCATTACCTATTATTAATTCTTTAATTACTTTCCTTAAGTAAATAAACTTAGATTAATCATTACATCATAACCAACTAATTAATCTCTAATTATTTAATTAATTAAGTGCTTAACTGTAACTTAATTAATCTTTAATTACTCGATTAATTAATTTCTAATCAATATTTAATAATATAATCTTATCTAATTAATGATTCTTAATTAAAAATCAATTATTCCTTAATTAATTAACTTAAACTTTAATTAATTAATTTAAACCCTTAATTACTTAATTAATTAATCCAAATCATTAATTAATTATTCTTTAATTACCTTAATAATTTAATGAATCATAAATCGTTAAATCTTTATTAACTTTAAGATAAAAACATTATTCTTATTTATGATTTAAATATCATTTAAAAATGCATTTGAAAACATTTTACTTTCAAATTTGCATTTAAATTCCATTTGAAATTAAGATTCAAAATAAATAAAAATTTAACTTTAACAAAATTTAAAAACAATTTAAAAACCCTCTTAATCAAATGTTAAAGAACACTTATCTTTATAAAAGAAATTCATATAAGAGTTTAAAACCCAATCATTTAAATTCAAAACATTTTATAAAATATACTTTAACATTTAGAGTTGTTTAAAACATTTTAAATTTGATAAAACTTTATTTATCTTAAACTAGGATATAAATTATATTTGAATCCAGATATGAAACTTGATTTAAAACATTATTTAAATCTTTGCTTTCAAATTTTAAATTCAGTTTAAAATTTAATAACATTGTCAGGTTTTAAAACCTGTAATCAAACAATGACCCAAGCCAGACTTCAAATACTTCGAGTCAAACTCCCTAATGCTTCGAGCAAAACACGAAACAACTCGAATAAATACGCGAGTGCCTCTCTTCCCTTCAACCCAAGTTTCAGTAGATACAAAAAATGCACCGTGCATATGCACTGTGCCTCCGACAATCTCAGGTCGACCACGACGACTTCCTCACATCATCAATCACCCTCGCAACCCATCACGGTCATCAGATTATCAAAAGCAGCTTGAAATCAAAATCAAGCCTTAAAGCCCAAAACTGGAACAACATCAAAACCTGGAACCACCACGTTCTCGTCTCTTCGATCACCAGATTATCAGCACCTCTGGCCAAGCCTTCGTCAACGTCCAAGCAAACGAACCCCAAAGCTCTGTTGAACTCGATCATCTAGAGTAGCTGTGACGAACAAAAACCTCGACCTAGTCGAAACTAGGTTTACAAACTAAGATCTATCACCGCCACCTCCTCAGTGATCTGATCATTTATCTGACAATTTTCCCATCATCTCCGGACATCCTATTACCACCAAAAGGAACCCCGACCTTCCAGATCATTGAGATCGCCAAAAACCACCAAATTTCCATTTTCTGATCAACCCCACAATACTCATTCAAATCCATACTAAAAATTATGATTTTAGTTTTAAAAATCATGTTTCTGGATGAAGTTTCAGATTGCATGCCTGAAACATTGAATTAGTATGCTTGGATTTTCACTTATATTTAAATAGCTCTGTTGTTTTTGATTTCCAAAGTTATTACAAAATTATTTTAACTTAAATAAACTTTTAATCTTTAATCTATGATACAACAAACACATTTTGTTTAAGACCCAAACCTAACAAAGATTAGCTCATGAGATAATAGATTTTGTTTAAATTCTTAGCCTTGAAACTAAGAACCATTAAGTCACTGATAAAAGAGCCAAGTACTCATCCATACATTCACAAATATACACAGAAATGCACTAACATATAGACAGACAAACATACAAATTCCCGATATGAACATGCAACGGACTCATACACTTAAAATTTAAAAAGTGATGTTACTCACCTGTTCAAATGAAGAACAGAGCCTATTTTATTTTGAAAAAGCCTTTTAATCTTTTAAAACTGGATTGGCCTTTGCTTCTTTGATTTCTTTGAAAACTGGTTGTTATTGAATCTTGCTTTTGATTTTGCTTTGCTTTTAAAACAGCATGCACAGATGTGGAAAATACTTGAATGCCATTTCTTTTGATTCCTGGTTGAAGAATTTAGTTCAGGCTTTTGAATTTGAAACTTGAAAATGGAGTTACAGGTTGATGAATTGAAACAAGTTTCTAGTTTGTGGAGGGACTGACTATAGATTTTGATTTTTAAAATGGTGTACAGGCTGTAGAATTTGGTTTGCATTTCTGGTTTGAGGAGTTGAATTCATTATAGATTTTTGCTTGAGAATTCATACAGGGTTTTGATTTAGGAAATTTTGCAGGCTGAAGTATTGATTTCAGATTTGTTTAGAGAAATTTGTTTGAACTTTCTCCTTAGTTTTTGAAAAGGAAAACATAGAAAAAGGAATTGGAAGGAAGAAACAATGGTTATATAGGTGAATTTGCAATTTATTTAAAATAAAAGAAAAATCAAAAATAATATGACACTTGTAAAAACTCTTAACATTAGTCATTTGAGTTGGTTATTAATGTACACTTGTTATAAGGTGTTTTAATTTCATCACACTTGTCCTTTAGGTATTTCTTTTTATTTTGAAATGTTAAGAAAAAGCTTTTTACTTAATTTATAAATTTACAAATACTTATTTTTATAAATATAGATAACTTAAAGAAAATAAAATCAATTGTATTTATAAATAAAAGCTTATATAAGTATCTTTAAATTCAAATATTTCAAAATATCTATCTTTTGAATTTCAAAATTAATTCAAATTCAAATTAAATTCTTAAACCCAATTTAAAAATCAAGTAATATATATATATACATATATAACTACCTATTCAATTTAAAAATAACAATTCTGTTGTCTTCAAAACCCATCTATATCTATACATTTATTAATATTATTTGAAAATAACACATTTATCAATTTGAAATAATTTTTAAAAGTGATTACCTTATTATTAATAAATTACTTATTTCACTAAAATGAATTAATGTTTCATATGCTATATTGTATTTTAAATTTTCATATCTAATTACAAATCATATTTATTAAGCAATATTTAAAAGGAATGTAAAATAAACCTTTTCGTTGATTAATTTAAATTTAAATTTAAACTTAAGCTAAGATTTAAACCATTAAACATTTATCTTAAATATTTTAAAACTAATTTATTTAAATAACATTAGAAAAGCTTTGTATTAAATTAAATCATAATTTCCAAATTGCCAACTATATTTTAGAATTTGAAAACAAGATTTTGTTTGTTAAATTCAAACCAAAGCTTTTCTACTTACAATATATATAATTATATATACATTATAAATAGAAAATATTTATTAGCTTTTAAAGGATAAAATTCACCAATTAGATATTTATTTAAAAGAAGATTATTAAATCAATTCAAATTTATTAACAAAGATTATCAAATCAATTAAATTTTTAATGCAGATTATTAAATTGGTATTGCCTAAAATTCTGGGTCATCACATTCCTCCCCCTTAAAAGAATTTCGTCCTCGAAATTTAAAAGCAAAGGTAATTTAATAATCTATCTAAAATTTAATTTTAAGCCACAACATATATTATCAATCATATGCTAACAACCATAGCAACCAATTCACTCAAACAAATAAATCTAACTATCTAGACAAAATTCTGGATAGAACTTCCTAGAGTTTCCCAGGTATAATTACCGAGGTACTCGCTCTACATTACCCAAACAATCTATATTACTAAGCTACATAGCTCCTACTCATCTAGATCTACTAAACTAAATAGGATATCAGACCACCATCATGTCCTGTTCAACTACCAAATCTTATAGCTCCTTTGATCTGAGAAAACTTATCCAAAATCAGATCTCTTACTTCGAAATCCAAATTCTCCGTCTCTTATCTACAGAACTCTTTTGACGATCCTGGCTGCCTACATCCTTCCTGATAGCTCAACCTGCGCTGATGCCTCTCGAAACAAATTGGACTAGAAACAACCCAACAAAATGATCCTCTCAAGATTAACCAAAATCAAGAACAAACACTACTATCATCAGTAGAAAACAAGTTCTCCTATCCGAAAAAGACAGAACAGGATCACTTGCCAAATTGCTTCCGTTACACAACTCTGATCTAGAGTAGATGAAAAAGCTGATGAATAACATGAGCACAAATTTAATTAATTAACTTAATTAATTAACTTAAACTTTAATCACATTACTTTAATTAATTACATTGAGTAATTAATTCCTTTAATTACTTTCATTAAGTAATTATACTTAAACAATTCCACAAAAGATTATCTTTAATTAATTAATATAATTAATTATTAAAATTAATCGCATTAATTAATTATTTAATAATCCCAAGTTAATGATCTTCATTAACTATTGTTAATTCTTTAATTACTTTCCTTAAGTAATTAAACTTAGATTAATCATTACAAATTAATTAATCTTTAATAACCAATTAATTAATCTCTAATTATTTAATTAATTAAGTGCTTAACTTTAACTTAATTAATCTTTAATTACTTGATTAATAATTTCTAATCATTAATTAATAATATAATCTTATCTAATTAATAATTCTTAATTAAAAATCAATTATACCTTAATTAATTAACTTAAACATTAATTTATTAATTTAAACCCTTAATTACTTAATTAATTAATCCAAATCATTAATTAATTAAATTAATTAATTATTCTTTAATTACCTTAATAATTTATTGAATCACATATCATTAAATCTTTACTAACTTTAAGATAAAAACATTATTCTTATTTATGATTTAAATATCATTTACAAATGCATTTGAAAACATTTTACTTTCAAATTTGCTTTTAAATTCCATTTCAAATTAAGATTCAAAATAAATACAAATTTAACTTTAATAAAATTTAAAAACACTCTTAATCAAATGTTAAAGAACATTTATCTTTATAAAAGAAATTTATATAAGAGTTTAAAAGCCAATCATTTAATTTCAAAACATTTTATAAAATATACTTTAATATTTAAAGTTGTTTTGAACATTTTAAATTTGATAAAACTTTATTTATCTTAAACTAGGATATAAATTATATTTGAATCCAGATTTAAAACTTGATTTAAAATTTTGTTTAAATCTTTGCTTTCAAATTTTAAATTTAATTTAAAATTTAAAAACACTATCAGGTTTTAAAACCTATAATCAGACAATGACCCGAGCCAGACTTCAAATACTTCGAGTCAAACTCCCCAATGCTTCGAGCAAACACGAAACAACTCAAATAAATACTCAAGTACCTCTCTTCCCTTCAACCTAGGCTTCAGAAGATACAACAAATGCACCGTGCATATGCACGGTGGGCCCGACCATCTTAGGTCAACCACGACGACTTCCTCACATCAGCAATCACCCTTGCAACCCATCACGGTCATCAGATCATCAGTAGTAGCTCGAAGTCAAAATCGAGCCTTAAAGCCCAAAACTGGAACAACACCAAAACCTAGAACCATCTCGTTCTCATCTCCCGGATCACCGAATTATCAGCACCTCCGACCAAGCCTTCGTCAACGTCTAAGCAATCGATCCCCAGAGTTCTGTTGAACTCGATCATCTAGAGTAGTCGTGACGAACAAAAACCCTGACCTAGTAAAAACTAGGTTTACAAACTAAAATCGATCACCACCGCCTCCTCAGTGATTTGATCACTTATCTGACAATTTTCCCATCATCTCCAAACATCCTATTACCATCAGAAAGAACCCCGACCTTCCAGATCATTGAGATAGCCAAAAACAACCAAATTTCCATTTTCTGATCAACCCCACAATACTCATTCAAATCCAAACTAAAAATTATGATATTAGTTTTAAAAATCATATTTGTGGATGAAGTTTAAGATTGCATGCCTGAAACATTGAACTACTATGTTTGGATTTAACTGCCTCTGTTGTTTTTGATTTCCAGAGTTATTACCAAATTATTTTAACTTAAATAAACTTTTAATCTCTGATCTATGATACAACAAAAAAAATTTGTTTAAGACCTAAATCCTAATAAAGATTAGCTCATGAGATAATAGATTTTGTTTAAATTCTTACCCTTGAAACTAAGAACCATTAAGTCACTGATAAAACAGCCAAGTACTCATCCATACATTCACAAACATACACAGAAATACACAAACATATAGACATACAAACATACAAATTCTTGATATGAACATGTAACAGATTCATACACTTAAATTTTAAAAAGTGATGTTACTCACCTGTTCAAATGAATAACAGAGCCTATTTTATTTTGAAAAAGCTTTTGAATCTTTTAAAACTGGAATGGCCTTAGCTTCTTTGATTTCTTTGAAAACTGGTTGTTATTAAATCTTGCTTTTGATTTTGCTTTGCTTTTAAAACTACACGCACAGATCTAGAAAATACTTGAATGCCATTTCTTTTGATTCCAGGTTGAAGAAATTAGTTCAGGCTTTTGAATTTGAAACTAGAAAATGGAGTTATAGGTTGATGAATTGAAACAAGTTTCTTGTTTGTGGAGGTACTGACTACAGATTTTGATTTTGAAAAGGGTATGCAGGCTGTAGAATTTGGTTTGCATTTCTGGTTTGATGAGCTAAAATCATTACAGATTTGTTTGAGAATTCATACAGGGTTTTGATTTAAGAAATTTTGCTGGCTAAAGTATTGATTTCAGATTTGTTTGGAGAAATTTGTTTGAGTTTCCTCCTTAGTTTTTGAAAAGGAAAAGATAGAAAAAGGAAATGGTAGGAAGAAACAATGGTTATATTGGTGAATTTGCAATTTATTTAAAATAAAAGAAAAATCAAAAATAATATGACACTTGTAAAAACCCTTAACAATTGTCATTTGAGTTGATTATTAATTTACACTTGTTCTAAGGTGTTTTAATTTCATCACACTTGTCCTTTAAGTATTTCCTTTTATTTTAAAATGTTAAGAAAAAGCTTTTTACTTAATTTATAAATTTAAAAATACTTATTTTTATAAATATAGATAACTTTAAAGAAAATAAAATCAATTATGTTTATAAAAAAAAGCTTATACAAATATCTTTAAATTCAAATATTTCAAAATATCTATCTTTTGGATTTCAAAATTAATTCAAATTCAAATTAAATTATAAAATCCAATTTAAAAATCAAGTTATATATATACATATATAACTACCTATTCAATTTAAAAATAACAATTCTATTGTCTTTAAAACCTATCTATATCTGTACATTTATTAATATTATTTGAAAATAACACATTTATCAATTTGAAATAATTTATAAAAGAGATTACCTTATTATTAATAAATTACTTATTTCACTAAAATTAATTAATATTTCATATGCTATATTGTATTTTAAATTTTCACATCTAATTATAAATCATATTCATTAAGCAATATTTAAAAAGAATGTAAAATAAACCTTTTTGTTGATTAATTTAAATTTAAATTTAAACTTAAGCTAAGATTTAAACAATTAAACATTTATCTTAAATATTTTAAAACTATATAGTTATTTATTTAAATAACTTTTGAAAAGCTTTATATTAAATTAAATCATACTTTCCAAATTACCAATTATATTTTAGAATTTGAAAACTAGAATTTATATGTTAAATTCAAACCAAAGCTTTTCTACTTACAATATGTACTATTATATATACATTATAAATAGAAAATATTTTATTAGCTTTTAAAAGATAAAATTCACCAATTAGATATTTATTTAAAAGAAGATTATTAAATCAATTCAAATTTGTTAACAAAGATTATCAAATCAATTAAATTTTTAATGCAGATTACTAAATTGATATTGCCCAAAATTCCGGGTCATCACATTGTGATAAATATTCTTTTCTTCAATATGTGATAGCCTTTTTATCAACCTGTGATAGTTTGAAATTTTGGGTATATATTCCCTCCTTTGAGAAGAATGTATATTATACTTTACTATAAACATAAGTACTTTTTCTTTCCCTTCAAATTAGACACCTCGTATTCCTTATATCCATCATCTCATCGGTGAAAACTTCCCCTGATGTAACTCAACGGCTAGATTGCTTGTCGATTTCTCTTATAAATACCCTATTTCTACCTTTTTTTTATTTTTTTACTAGTTCTCTTTGAACTTAATTACAAATCAATTCTATTTTGAAAAAAAATCCATTCTTAAAAATAGTATCCTAAGGTAATTAGTTTAACTTATTATCATCGTCTGCTGATTTGTAGGTCTGATTTTGCATTTTTCTTTGATTTATAGCTTTTGGAGGTTGACCGATGCGATGGCCGCCCTACACCTCCTGTACACAATAAACTTACAAAATATGCTAAGGAGGTACTTATCCAATGTAGGATGATAATCAAGGGTGTTAAGTAAAGAAAATTCAAACACAAAACCTATAGAACATCTCATATCACATAAACAAAATATAATAATCAAATAGATGTAAAGCAGGCAAAACCGTAAGATAATCAAATAAACCATAAATTTGAACATAAGAGTGCAACAGGTTCAAAGATTATACAAAATCAAAAATAGAAGAATTTATATATCTTAATTCTCCAAAGAAACTCTATAGCTCTTTCTTAAAAATACACTTACTGGTATATATCCATAGTATTGCACAATAAAATATTAGTGATAGAAAGCCTTAAAGTATAGATATATGAAAGCATATTCTTCGCTCATACTCCATACAGCTCCATGTACTGTCAGACTTATTATCCCTAAAATCCCCTTTTAAGAGTACCTAAGATAATAGAAAACAACGCATAAAACTAGAGTCAGACAACAATCTGGTGTAAGTGATACAACATATTAAAATAGTACAAAAATCGTTTGTTGTAACAAAGATGTAGAGTATATAGAATCATACCTAACATGTCCCTGCATCCAAAAAGTTAGCACATAATAATCGATATATGCCAATCTACTGCCATTATCATATGAGTGTACTATAATAAAGTACAATATCCAGTGTATAGTTATACGGTCATAAATACCTACATCATGTGACACCTCAAAGTGATAAACAACCATAGCGAAAATATCATTCATCAAACAATCCTCACCACCACTCTGTACGTTGGATATTTGATAACTCGTATGGCACGATTGCAACCTAACGACTCAATCAGATCCCTTTTCTTGGTGTCAAATCAATGCCGTTTTGTAAGACTAGGAATTCGACTCACAGTCGCAAAAGTCTAGGGTAATCCACAAACATAAGATATGGATGCAGTCATAATCCAGGTGGGCGTCCCCACATACCCCTTCAGTACATGCATATTAGAAATCTTTGAGTTATCAACGATCCTTTTGCATGTGTCTCCATGGTGGAACTCAATTGTTATTCCATCCTGGCTACCCCTATAGTGGAATGCAGACACAAATTCTACACACAAGTCCCCATTATTTAACGTGCAATTATGGATCACCGTCACAACTCCCATCATTGAGTCCTCGTCATTGGAACACCTCTAGGCACACATCATGAATCGTAGATCCATCGTACTAAAGTTCCAAAATCATAGTGCCAATGCATCGGGCCAACACTTTATAGTTTCCACAGAAACTCTGAAGTCACCTTGAATCGTCTCGAAGTCGTAAGCCCTCACCCCAAGAACAAACCCCAAAGCAGCCCTAGGGAAGACTCGAAGAAACCTCGAAGCAGACTAGAAGTTCTTCTGGAGTTAACCCAAAGGCACTCTAGAACTCCACTTTCCATTCCTTTTCCAGGTACCAGATCGAAGCCTCGCCTTTAAAAATTAAGAGTCGAACACGAAGCCATCGAACCTGAAATCTTGATCGGCCCTTGAACTATAGCGTCACACGTTGTCATCGTCCAACATCATTGCTATCCGGGCTCCTCTATAACCAAATCCAAAGCACATCCCGAGCAAAACAATACTAAACCCAAAGTCGGACCTAAGCCAACTACCCTCGAATAAATGGTGCTCAACAGAAATTCCTTAGTATCTGCAAACTCCAACTTCACATCGATTTTAATACTTCTGTAACGACCCAAAATTTCGACCTCGAAAACTCGACACTAATACGTTCACGGTAGAAGTGCCGAGAAATCGAACGTCGGAAATTTCAAATTGTTAGAGAAAAGAAGAAGAAGGTAGAAGAAGAACAAAGAACAACAGCATCTCACATTTGTAGTGGATTAAATATAATATCAAATAATAGCATTTACAAAAAAAAACTGTAGTTGTTACTTTTACAACAATACACCAGAGTACAACATACATATATAAACTAGACAGTTATAATTAACTTGTCCCACACTACAATCAAATCAAACTCAAATACATAGCGGTAAATTCCATACGTTCCTGCCATCCAGCTCGCCTCCTGAGCTCCAGAACGTCCTAACCTGAAAATCTGTAATACTCGGTCTGACCCGAACATTACATCAAAGTAACACTCGTGTCAGGCTGGAAACCAGCGTAAGTTAACTCAAATTACTTGAAATACTAAGTTATAAAACTTATATGAATACTAGGGTAACTCGTACCTTTTTACCAGTTCTTAACTTGTTATGGTTAATCACTTATCTCACAAATCAAACCCAAGTACCACTATATAGTTTCAATGGTCCAGTTTACTTAAGTTATTCCACTCTAGCCTATTGATTTCACATATCAAATCAATAAAGTATTATTGTAGATTGCAAATCAAAGTGGTTTCGGATATTAGTAGTTTCGGGTATTTACTAATACCCGAAACCGGTCTCTTCTAATCCAATGTTATTCTTTAAGCCAAATGTTTAAGTTTAAACAATACAATTTATATTTAGGATTTCATATTCACACAGCAATTCACCTTAATAGATAACCCACAATATCACAGTTCAACCAAAGTATCTCATATCACAAATCATCATAAATCACATAACAATCCAAGGTATTTATTTGCAGTTTATCATTTACAAGGAATTTTAAATAGTCATTCACTTCCTAATTAATTTAATTTAATCACCGAATAAATTAAATTAATCATCCTTAAATCCTGCTTACTTAACATTAACTAATTACAACCATTAACTAATCATTTTTAATTATAAATTTAAATTAATTATCCATAATTACTTTCATTAAGTAATTATCCATTGGTTAATTATCATTTATTAATTAACATATGATTATTAACATTAATTAATTATACTAAAATTAATTAACCTTTAATTACTCTCATTAATTGATTATACCATAATTAATCACATTAAGTAATTACATTTTAATTTCATTAAGTAATTAACTAACCTTTAATTACTTTTATTAACCCTTAATTATTTACATTAATTAACTAACCCTTTATTTAATTACATTAATTAATCCTTAATTAATTACTTTAAGTAATTGATTTTTTAATTACTTCCATTAACTAATTATCCTTTAATTACTAATTAATTGAACCCTAAATACAAATTAATTAATCCTTAATTACTAATTTAATTAGTCCTTAATTACTCAAGACCTTAATTAAATTCTAAGATAGATCATTTATCCTAATCAATTACCTACTGACTTCATTAAATTACTATGACGACCCGACTTTCACTCCATTGAAAGTCGCATCATCTTGAAGAAATAAAAGGATAGAAAAGAGAAAAGATAGGAAAGAAAGAAAGAAACAACATCAGTATCTAAACAGTGGAACGAATAAATTATATTAATCACATAATATTACATAGTACCATGTACAACAGAGTTACATAGCTTATACAACACATATTAGACAGTTATAAACACCTTTCTAGTTATACAACTCAATATACAAAACAGATACCAACATAGAGATCAACATAGTGGAACTACTATCTATCTACAACGCTGAAGCCTCATGCTCCGAATCTCCTCCAGAATTCGTCAAAGCTAACCTGAATCCCTTGGTTACTCGTAAAAATTTAAGTACCTAAGAGTTTAATAAAACAGAAATAAACTCTGGGTCAGACATGGGTCTGGTGTGAGTAAACGGTTAAAGTTGCTTAACTTTAAAAACCTTTGAAAACAAAAGGTATCACGTAAGACTCCCCACACATAAACATGGGTAAGTTTTTACCTTACGCTAACCAAAACATTTGATAGGAAATCCAGTGATATTATAATTGGGTCTAGGGTTTTCAAATAAATAGAACATAGCCGAAATTGTTACATGATTAAATTCCAGCTACTAACCACAAAAGTGGGTAATACAATCAAAACCGTAAGGGCTCGTAGGAAGAATGGGTTTCCATCAATGGCAGGGGTACCGAGGTACCCCCCCATCACAGTGCGTGGCCTAGATCAATGTACCGAGGATCCATCCTAAATCTCCTGCAACACAGGGCCGGAACCATTCCTTACTGGACAAACCCGAATAAGACAACCCCGGCAGTTGGAGCTCAACAACTGCCCACAAAGCCGAATAAAAAGGGACCTCTAGACAGGGAAAAATCTCGTCCTGCATGGGTGCTACCGACTTAGCCTTGCTGCACCTCCCCTGTTTTAGCCATTCCCGATTGATGAGGCTTGAGGCAACGACTACCTTTATAGAACACATCACTTTGAATGCTCATCGTCCACCTGACGATGTTCTGAAAGCATTCAATCCATACAATTTCATTCCGGGTTCGTACGAAACCGAAGCATTATCACGTTACACTCATGGAATCACCCTCAGAGTTAACGACGATAACCCTTGCACTCTGAATCTTCATCTTCACTTGAGATTCACGACTTATCGTTAATTTGAATCGATGTGATTTTCGGATATCCAAATCTGGAAACCCCATCCCGGTCTCATCGAAATCCAAAACGCCATCTTTTAGGTCCAAGTTGTTTTAAAGTTTAAAACAATACAATTCTATTATCTATATTCACACAGATATATAATTTATATCACAATAGATAATCCACATTATCATCAAAAATAGATAATTCACATTATCATCATAAAAAGATAATCCACATTATCATTTCACATCAACCAAAGCATCCATATTACACAACATTACTTATCTCATATCTGAGATCTCAAACCATCCAAGGCAATCAATATCATCCATCCATACATAAGCAAGTATTAATTAACCATATTACAATTAATTTAAAATGAATTAAATTAATTACTTCATCTCTAATTAAATTAAAGTAAATTAAATCAATTACCTCATTATTAAATCTTGCTTACATAACATTAGTTAATTACAAATCAATTAATTAATTTATCCTCTAATTATCCACCTTAATTAATCATCCTTGATTAATTATCTTTAATTACATTCAAGTAATTAGACTTTAATAAATTTCACAAATTAAATATTCTTAACCAAATACAGTAATTAATTCTTTAATTACTTCATTAATTAATTAACTATAGTTAATTACATTAATCCTTAATTAATTACATTAATTAATTACTCTTTTAATCATTTATTATCGATTAATTAATCTTAATTAATCAACCCATAATTACACCATTAATTATATAAATTAATGATACCTAATTACTTTTTAATTATTCTATTTAAATTAATTACATTAAGTAATTAATGTTTAATTAAACCACTTTTGTTAATCACTCTTGATTAATCACATCCAGTAATTAATTACCTTTTATTACATCATTGAATAAATTAATTACTCCTTAATTAATTTCTTAATTAAACCCTTGATTAATTACACAAAGTAATTTAATCCCAATTACTTCCATTATTAAATCATCTTCAATTAATTACATCCAGTAATTACCCATTAATTACTTCACTAAGTAATTACACTTCATTAGTTACATTAAATAATTACTTATCAAATCATCCAGTGGTTAAATTAATTAAACTTAATTAATTAACTTACACTAATCATATTAAACTTAGTTAATTACAATGAGTAATTAATTCCTTAATTACTTTGATTAACTAATTATACTTACCCCATTTCATAAATAATTATCCTTAATTAATCTAATTAATTATTTAATAACCCTTAGTTAATGACCTTCATTAACTATTATCAATTCTTTAATTACTTCTCTAAAGTAATTAAACTTACATTAATCATTACTAACTACAAATTAATTAACCGTTAATAACCCATTAATTAATCCTAATTATTTAATTAATTAAGTTTTACTGTAACTTATTTAATCTTTAATTATTTTTTTAATTAATCTTTAATCATTAATAAATATTCAAATCTTATCTAATTAATGATTCCTAATTACAAATTAATTATTCCTAAATAATTAATCTTAAACCTTAATTAATTAATTTAAACCTTTAATTACTTAATTAATTAATCCAAATCATTAATTAATTAAATTAATTAATTATCTATTTTAATTATCTTAACAATTTAATGAATCCACATCACTAAATCCTAATTAACTTTAAGATAAAACTTTATTCTTATTAATGATTAAATTACCATTAACAAAGTAATTTAAAACAATTTACTTTCAAATTTACTTTTAAATTTCATTTTAAAATTAAGATTTCAAATGAATACAAATTAACATTAACAAAGTTTAAAAACAATTTAAAAACCTTTAAAATCTTATGTTAAGGAAATGCATGTAAAAGAAATTTAAAAGAATTTTTAAACCAAATTCATTTTAAATTCAAATCAATTTAAAATACCCTTTAAACATTCAAAGTTGTTTAAACATTTTAAATTTAAAAACTTTCTTTTATTTCAAAACTAGGATACAAATTGATCACCTTCGATGATCTCTTCAAGTGGCCAATCACCCTCACACCTAACCACGATCATCAGAATTTCCAGAACCACTCGAAATCGAATTCGAGCTTTAACCAACCTGGAATAAAACCTGAAACCACACCACAAACCTGGAATCCACCTCGTTCTCGAAACTTCGACCACCAGAGTGTCAGCACCTCCGGCAAAGTCTTCGTCAATGTCCAAGCTTTCATCACCCAAAATCCCGTTGAACTCGATCAACTAGAGAAGACGAGATGATCAAAATATAAAATCCAGTTAAAACCAGGGTTACAGACTAGAAACATCCACCACAATGATCTGATCAGCTTCCAAACAATTTTCCCTAACTCCCCGATCATTCTTGCATCACCACAGAAAGTTACAACCTCCCAGATCCTCGAGATCACCAGAATTACCCAACTCTCCCTTCTCTGATCAAACAAGAACTAACCAAAATCCTATTACTAAAAATTTTGATTTTAGTTTTAAAATTCATGTTTTTGCATGCGTAACGACCGGCCGCTCTGACCGCCTCTAGTCGGTAATTAAACCAGCTAGAAACGTTCAAAATGACGGATTGTTAGTCAGTTTATAAAGTTTAAACAGAATTAGCCACAGAATCACAGAATAATCATAATATTATTCATAAATGAATTTTTCTTACATACATATATCAGAGTTTGTACAATGCATTAAATTTTTATACAGCGGAATATATCCTTTATTAAATACAAGAAAATTTTTACTGAAAACTTTAGTAGAGTGCTTTAATCCCCCTCTCTCTAACTTCGCGGCCTGAAAATCTTCAAGCTGTAAAAATACTCGGTCTGACCCGAGCGTTAATTGCAAAACACAAAAACACTCGAGTCAGGATTAATCTTAACTCAAGTAAATAAATTTGCAATGAACTGAATAAAATGGATCACATGAATCAATTCAAAATCTATTATGGATTTTCATATTAACAACTTTAATTTTTTAAAATCTGTCAATCCCGTGTGGCTGCAGTACACACGTATACTTTGCACACATGTGCACTGCCTCGCCAACACGCGTGCGAGCGCAAATCAGACAAATCACTGCAATGAAAATGCTCAAGGCAAAACCAGAGCCAATTTGAACAAAACAGTAAACAAACAACATGCAGCAGCAGCAAAAATGCACACGGATCGTGCACAGGTAGTGAAGCAAGTACAGTGAACAAATGCAGGCCAACTATAGTGCAACTGAGAAGCACACAACTGTGTGTATACAAATGATCAGTGAGAAAAAAACCAGGCACAACAATGCAGTCAACTCAGCAGCTCACGGCAGAGCATATGAAACATAAATAACAAGTGTATCATGATACAAAGCTTTGAGTTTGTACAGAAAAATCAAAGACCCAGTACACATGCAAATCAATGCAGCTAACCAGTAAATGAACAAAGGCAACAATGTTAGGATTTTTAAAATGCTCAAATATGCTATGCAGACTTAGTGAAGTAAATGTAGAGAACAAGCTACATGAAAACAACAAATATTAGCAGATGGAATGTGCCACTTAAATCCCAAAATGAAATCATTGGAGATGAACATATAAAAATTAATATGGCAAGGCAGCAGTGCTCCTGCAACTTTTGGTTCTGACTAAAATTGTGTTACATCTTTCACTTATTTGTTAAGTCTATAACATGAGGCAATAATGACTTGCCTGTAGAAACATAAAATTACTTCATGCATGCTAGCACAGACCCTTTTGGTTTGGACTTCAAGTTTTGTATTTTTGCATTTTCAGTATGTATTTTAGAAAAAACATGGAAGAGAAGCAGAAAGTGGAAAAATCATAGCCATTACAACAAAAGGGAAAATAGTAAAAGGGGAGAGATCTTTATGTTTTCCAAAATGCAGAAATAAGAATAAGTGATATTCAATTTTTAAATGACAGCACTGTAACTAAAAAAAAAACTCAAATGCATGGAGCATGGCAGCAAGTACAAGGTACAGGCCGCAGTTTTTTTTTTTTTTTTTTAAATAACATAGTGCAAACAGCACTGTCGAAGACTATCAAAGGAAGTGGCTCAGAAATGCCAAAGCCATGAAAACATAAACAACAACAAGTGCAAGACCCACTGCACAAATGACACAGCAGAAGTAATCAAGGATATCTGCAAAATTTGATACAACAAATCGAACTGCAGTCATCATAAAGGCACAAAGGCACAAAGGTCACACTCAAACCAAAAGAAAACTCAGTGACAATCAAATGCAATGTAACAATGTCTTGCATACATATGAATCAATTTCATATGTACAACAACATCTAAACAATGCAACCTGAACCCGCAACTCAAAAATGCAAGTCGAAGCTGCAAAACAAATCCAACTACAAGTAGACACTGCATAAACATGTATACATAACATGTATGACAGCAAAAACTCAAACCAGGCCTATAAAATGACCAGAGCAGGTTTCATAAAAAAAAAAATCATAGTTCAGTGAAACTCAAATGCAAAATAATTAAATGGTCTAATGGTTACCAGGCATGGGACAAACATGCCAGTTTAAATTCATAATGCAATTGTTTGCAAACAGTTTCCAAGCAAGATATTCAGTAGCATCTGTACTTATCAATTTGAAATTAAGGTAGCTTCTGTTCTTATCAATTAAAAAAAAACAAAACCAATTATACAGTGTGTTATCTGTTCCTATCAGTTTAGAATTCAAAGTAGCCGAGCAACTGAAAACCACCAATCATCAAAACACAGCATGCCAATTAACCCAGCAGATGACAACGAACAACCCCCAAATTCAAAGTATGAAATCAAGCACGTATCTGTTCTTATCAGTTACAGTTCAAGAAATCGAGCAAGTGACAGCAGATAGTATCTGCTTTTATCAGTAAAAATTCAAGCAAATCGAGCAAGTGATAGCAATTAGCCCCAAATCATAGCATGCAACCAAACCCAATTCAAACAAATTTAAATACTTGCATTAAAATAAATCGTGAGCCAAAAGACTCACCTTTCAAACGAATCGAAATGGAGCGCACGCGAGTCGAAGCAAAATTGAAGCCGAAGCCCTAGCTAATTGAAGACGAACGAAGAATCAAAGCTTCAAATTTGCAAAGCCCTAATTTCTGAAGGCGAACGAAAACGATTACACGGCTGCCATTTTTTTTTCTTTTTTTTTTCTTTCGTATGAATGAAGTAATGAGGAGAGGGGTCGGGTATAAAATAGAAAGGAGGACGTGGTTTTTTTGCGGGGTTGAAGGCGTGGAACACGGCGTGTTAACAGCTGATGTAAGTAAGGTAATGTATATACCTTATTATTTTATTTTTATTTATTTATTTTTTTTATTTTGATTTATTATTATACAATTATATATCATTTCATGTTCAATTGTTTGGTATAATTCATTTTCTTTATTTTGTTTTTGTTTAATCTAGTTGTTAAAATTTTAGCTAAATATATATTCTTTATTTATTTTATTATATATATATATTTTTATTTATTTTTATATTATATTTTCTTTCTTATTTTAAATCCAAATTATTTTTCTAAATCATTAATTCAAGTTTAAAATATAAGTTCAATATTAAATTTCAACTTCAAAGTCAAAATTAAAATTTCTATTCAACTTTTAAATAGATTAAATTCTAAATTTTAATCACCAATTCATTCTGATAATTTGAAATTTAAGTCAAATTATCATTTAAATATTTAAAATAAATTAAATATTTATAAATTAAATTGTTCAAAATTTAGGATCGTTACAGTCACCCCTACTTAAAAGAATTTCGTCCCGAAATTATAAGTTAGGAAAAACGATTGCTAAAATCTCACCGATATTTATATCCTACATAATTTCACTCAGTTTCAAACTCATAAATAAATATAGTATTCATTCCATTTATTTCATTTCACTAGTTTTGTTCATCGATTTCAGTAATCAAGACACAAAAGTCTTTTACTAAAAATTTTGACTTACAAAAACTTAGATTTTTAACTTAAAATCTTTCATGCTAAATATTTGCATAATATATCTTATCCAAAACTGTGGACTTTCAAGATATTCAAAAAGATCTTCTTCCTTAATTCATTAAGTTAGAATTAAGTAATTCTGATTTCAGATTATTGATTTTCTTTTCAAAGTTTTGAAAATACTTGATAACTCAAAGTTTAACAAGTCCATCGTCGTTCTCACAGACTTTAGACATACGCTGGCCAGGCGCAAGACTAAAAATCTCCAAGTACTAAACATACTTGCTTCAACTCTCAGTGAAAATACTTAAAAATCTTTTAAAAATTCTTTTAAAAATGGATATGGAAAGTCTGTTCCCCCATGGATCACAGTTACCCGGCGGTTTCGCTACTATCTCAGTAGAATCGCTTGTAACTTAGATTTCTCATCACTCCTGAATTTCGCCATGGTTGTCGCCTTAGATCGCGGTCCACACGGCGGTTACGCTACTATCTCAGTAGAATCGCTCGTAGCCTTAGGCATCACGCCCCTCGAATTACGCTTCGGTTCCCAGATCGCAGTTTACTCGGCGGTTGCGCCACTATCTCAATGGAATCGCTTGTAACTGTAGGTATCACACCCCTCGAATTACGCCAGCATCAATCACATAATCCCAACACAATGGGATATCAAATCAGTCCCATTGGACATTCCACTAAGGGAATTCTACGTAGCTACGATTTACAATGGACACTCCACCGAGTTCCAATCACCTTCACACATAATAAATTGGAAGGTACATTTCCATATCCTCAGTTTTTAGAAAACATATGTCATATACATATAGTACTTCATTCACATTTCGTACATATCATATCTATGTAAACCTACACAGGATTTTCATAATAATGACTTTCTAAACTGATTAGTTTTCGATTATATTCACATATATAAGTTACGAAAACTCATTTCACATTCACAACAAATAGAGGATTCCAAATTTCCCATCACGTTTAAAATTTTCCTCTCAATCGATTTGAAAATTTAAGGTTATCTCAAACCTAATTCATATTCACAATCCAATTCATTATCGATTTCACATTCGATTTGGATTTCACGTTACATCGTCAATTCTCAACACATAATTGATGTCTATCGATATATAACCTCTAAGCTCGTACGTCTCAGAGAAGGGTGTTAAGCTAAAAGAATAAATTCTCCGCCACCACAGATATATATTTAATAGAGATCAAATGATATGTCATCAATTCACAACATTAGACATACAATCCCAATCGACTATCCAAAATTCAAAGCTGAACTTATATTGTTTTTGGTGTCAAAGTTAAACTCAATTTTAACTGAAGATTCAATCCTTTGAAAACTTCCAAGTTGAACTAATTGTTCAAATTTCTCAAAATAATATCTTTACAAGATATATAATTTTCACACTTAGCCATTTGAAACTAATTTCAAATATTCATTTTTCAATTTATCTTTAAAAGATAAAATTTCAAACCTTTCATTTCACATTGGAAAATATTTCCATACTTATTCAATAATAAGTAATTCACAAATTCATTCATTTTCAACACTTTGAAAATATTCAATATACTTGAATCAAAATTAAGTATATATTTCATTCTTTAAGGAAATCATTCTTTTAAACACATTTATTTGAGTTAAAACGAATGTTACGTAAAACATCGTTACGACGACTCAAAATCACTAGTATAGGGATTCGGATTTAAGATAGATATATAAACCCCAATACTATCAACAACATTTCCTTCCGGAAACCATTTACTATAACAACAGTGTTATAGTCCACCATTTCCTTAATTTTTCTCGAAAACGTCTATTTCAACAATTGAATGTTGAAATCTATGTATTCGATAGTTAATGCTTTTTAAAACATCTTTAAAGCTATTAACTTTTTTCAACTTCTCTTAATTCATAGTTTGAATTCCTCATACTTTTCACAATATTGGTTTTAAACCGATCTCAAACTTTTCAATATTAAGTTTTTCACTTAATTTAATTCTCCACACGTTTAAATTCAAATTCATTTATATAACTCAGTTATATACCCAAAAGTTCATATTATAAGTTAAATACTTATAATCCATTCATTTAACAATTCGTTCTTCACTTTTAAAAACAATTCCTCCAAATAATTCAGAATCAAATTCCCAAGTTATAGTTCAATAATCCGCTTGATTATAACTAAATTAACATATCAATTTATTTCACAATTATTACTCGAAATATTCAAGTTATTTGATTTAAACCAATTTAAACCAATTTACTAATTTATAAGTTCACTTTACTCATATTTCATTTTTCATAAATCTCAATAATTTGATAATGAGTTTCTGAACGATCGAAACTCAAATCTAACGAGACCTCACCGAAGAGAACTATCGCAAACTCACATTTAGAGAGGGGAATTTTCAAAATAATTTTAACTTTCCAAAATACTTTTTGTTTTTAAAGAAAACAATTTCATACTTCTTTTAAATTTGAAAAGCACTTTCTTTATAGTGGTTCTAGTAACTATTCGTATTAACCATCATAAACTGAGCTTTGAATAAACCAAAGCTCTGATACCACTTTTGTAACGACCCGCCGCTCTGACCGCCTCTAGTCGGTAATTAAACCAGCTAGAAACGTTCAAAATGACGGATTGTCAGTCAGTTTATAAAGTTTAAACAGAATTAGCCACAGAATCACAGAATAATCATAATATTATTCATAAATGAATTTTTCTTACATACATATATCAGAGTTTGTACAATGCATTAAATTTTTATACAGCGGAATATATCCTTTATTAAATACAAGAAAAATTTTACTGAAAACTTTAGTAGAGTGCTTTAATCCCCCTCTCTCTAACTTCGCGGCCTGAAAATCTTCAAGCTGTAAAAATACTCGGTCTGACCCGAGCGTTAATTGCAAAACACAAAAACACTCGAGTCAGGATTAATCTTAACTCAAGTAAATAAATTTGCAATGAACTGAATAAAATGGATCACATGAATCAATTCAAAATCTATTATGGATTTTCATATTAACAACTTTAATTTTTTAAAATCTGTCAATCCCGTGTGGCTGCAGTACACACGTATACTTTGCACACATGTGCACTGCCTCGCCAACACGCGTGCGAGCGCAAATCAGACAAATCACTGCAATGAAAATGCTCAAGGCAAAACCAGAGCCAATTTGAACAAAACAGTAAACAAACAACATGCAGCAGCAGCAAAAATGCACACGGATCGTGCACAGGTAGTGAAGCAAGTACAGTGAACAAATGCAGGCCAACTATAGTGCAACTGAGAAGCACACAACTGTGTGTATACAAATGATCAGTGAGAAAAAAACCAGGCACAACAATGCAGTCAACTCAGCAGCTCACGGCAGAGCATATGAAACATAAATAACAAGTGTATCATGATACAAAGCTTTGAGTTTGTATAGAAAAATCAAAGACCCAGTACACATGCAAATCAATGCAGCTAACCAGTAAATGAACAAAGGCAACAATGTCAGGATTTTTAAAATGCTCAAATATGCTATGCAGACTTAGTGAAGTAAATGTAGAGAACAAGCTACATGAAAACAACAAATATTAGCAGATGGAATGTGCCACTTAAATCCCAAAATGAAATCATTGGAGATGAACATATAAAAATTAATATGGCAAGGCAGCAGTGCTCCTGCAACTTTTGGTTCTGACTAAAATTGTGTTACATCTTTCACTTATTTGTTAAGTCTATAACATGAGGCAATAATGACTTGCCTGTAGAAACATAAAATTACTTCATGCATGCTAGCACAGACCCTTTTGGTTTGGACTTCAAGTTTTGTATTTTTGCATTTTCAGTATGTATTTTAGAAAAAACATGGAAGAGAAGCAGAAAGTGGAAAAATCATAGCCATTACAACAAAAGGGAAAATAGTAAAAGGGGAGAGATCTTTATGTTTTCCAAAATGCAGAAATAAGAATAAGTGATATTCAATTTTTAAATGACAGCACTGTAACTAAAAAAAAAACTCAAATGCATGGAGCATGGCAGCAAGTACAAGGTACAGGCCGCAGTTTTTTTTTTTTTTTAAATAACATAGTGCAAACAGCACTGTCGAAGACTATCAAAGGAAGTGGCTCAGAAATGCCAAAGCCATGAAAACATAAACAACAACAAGTGCAAGACCCACTGCACAAATGACACAGCAGAAGTAATCAAGGATATCTGCAAAATTTGATACAACAAATCGAACTGCAGTCATCATAAAGGCACAAAGGCACAAAGGTCATACTCAAACCAAAAGAAAACTCAGTGACAATCAAATGCAATGTAACAATGTCTTGCATACATATGAATCAATTTCATATGTACAACAACATCTAAACAATGCAACCTGAACCCGCAACTCAAAAATGCAAGTCGAAGCTGCAAAACAAATCCAACTACAAGTAGACACTGCATAAACATGTATACATAACATGTATGACAGCAAAAACTCAAACCAGGCCTATAAAATGACCAGAGCAGGTTTCATAAAAAAAAAAATCATAGTTCAGTGAAACTCAAATGCAAAATAATTAAATGGTCTAATGGTTACCAGGCATGGGACAAACATGCCAGTTTAAATTCATAATGCAATTGTTTGCAAACAGTTTCCAAGCAAGATATTCAGTAGCATCTGTACTTATCAATTTGAAATTAAGGTAGCTTCTGTTCTTATCAATTAAAAAAAAAACAAAACCAATTATACAGTGTGTTATCTGTTCCTATCAGTTTAGAATTCAAAGTAGCCGAGCAACTGAAAACCACCAATCATCAAAACACAGCATGCCAATTAACCCAGCAGATGACAACGAACAACCCCCAAATTCATAGTATGAAATCAAGCACGTATCTGTTCTTATCAGTTACAGTTCAAGAAATCGAGCAAGTGACAGCAGATAGTATCTGCTTTTATCAGTAAAAATTCAAGCAACTCGAGCAAGTGATAGCAATTAGCCCCAAATCATAGCATGCAACCAAACCCAATTCAAACAAATTTAAATACTTGCATTAAAATAAATCGTGAGCCAAAAGACTCACCTTTCAAACGAATCGAAATGGAGCGCACGCGAGTCGAAGCAAAATTGAAGCCGAAGCCCTAGCTAATTGAAGACGAACGAAGAATCAAAGCTTCAAATTTGCAAAGCCCTAATTTCTGAAGGCGAACGAAAACGTTTACACGGCCGCCATTTTTTTTTCTTTTTTTTTTCTTTCGTATGAATGAAGTAATGAGGAGAGGGGTCGGGTATAAAATAGAAAGGAGGACGTGGTTTTTTTGCGGGGTTGAAGGCGTGGAACACGGCGTGTTAACAGCTGATGTAAGTAAGGTAATGTATATACCTTATTATTTTATTTTTATTTATTTATTTTTTTTATTTTGATTTATTATTATACAATTATATATCATTTCATGTTCAATTGTTTGGTATAATTCATTTTCTTTATTTTGTTTTTGTTTAATCTAGTTGTTAAAATTTTAACTAAATATATATTCTTTATTTATTTTATTATATATATATATATTTATTTATTTTTATATTATATTTTCTTTCTTATTTTAAATCCAAATTATTTTTCTAAATCATTAATTCAAATTTAAAATATAAGTTCAATATTAAATTTCAACTTCAAAGTCAAAATTCAAATTTCTATTCAACTTTTAAATAGATTAAATTCTAAATTTTAATCACCAATTCATTCTGATAATTTGAAATTTAAGTCAAATTATCATTTAAATATTTAAAATAAATGAAATATTTACAAATTAAATTGTTCAAAATTTAGGATCGTTACAGCATGATGTTTCAAATCCTAACCCTGAAACAATAAATTAGTATATTTAAAATTTTGACAAAGCTTAAGCATTTCTGTTCTTGTGCTTTCCAAAGCAATTCCCAAATTTGTTTTACTGAAATAATTTTTTTCTCTTTAATTTATGATAAAACAAACAATTTTTGTTTTAGTCCTAAGTCCAAACAGCAAAATCTTGTGCTTAGAATTACATAACAGAGAATATACATATCCAATAGTATACACACTATACACCCATATATATTCACACCAGACTTTCACTTATATATACATACAATACATACTTTTCACAGAGATTAACATCCAATCATATTCATATACTTAAACTTGTTAAAAGTGATGTTACCCACAATTATGAGAAGAAAGAACAGAGTTTCCAGATTTGAAAAGCTTTTGAACTGAGAAAACTGAAATGCCCTTTGCTTTAAAAACTTTAAAACATATTTTGTTGAAATACTTTTGCTCCTTGATTTACAAACTACATGCATGCTTCCAGATTGAAAAGAAAATGCAGGCTTGATCATCTCAGGTTGAAGATGATGTTCAGGTTATTAATTTGCAAAATTGGTGTGAAAATGAAATACAGGGTTTACATTTGCAGGCTGAAGATTTGAATTGGAAAATGATTTATAGGTTTTGAGGAAGGTTTGCATGTTTTAGTTGATTTCTAGTTTTATTTATTTATTTTTAGATTTGTACTTAGCTTTTGAAAAAGGAGATAGGAAAAAGAGAACGAAGGAAGGAACAATAGTTATATAAAGGTTGAAATTTGATTTAAATAAAAAATAAAAGAAAACAAAATTTACAAATGCCACTTGTCTAATAATACACATTTGTCATTTTTAATATACTTATCAATTAACACATGTTACATGAAGCTAAGGAAAATAACACATGTCTCTTTAGTAATTAGTATTTGTAATTAAAGGTTAATATAAGATTATGCTTAATTAGTTAGTTAATAAGTTTATATATATATATATATATATATATAATTTTAAAGAAATCAAACTAATTATATTCATAAATAAAAGTTTATGCATATATTTTAAAATCCAAATCATTTCAAATATCTATATTTTGAATATCAAAACTATAAATTCAATTTCGAATCAAATTCAAAAATCCAATTTTAAAATCAAGTTTTATATATACATATATAACTACACAAATTCAATTTGAAATAGCAATTCTATTTGTATTAAAATCTATCTGTAAAAGCAATACATTGTTAGTATTGTTTGAAAATAACAAATTATCAATTTGAAATAGTTTATAAAAGAGATTATCTTATTATTGCTAAATTACTTATCTTACCAAATGAATCAATGTTTCACATATTAATTTGTATTTTGAACTTATATATATTATTCAAATCATATTTATCAAGCTAAATTTAAAAAGAAAATAAAACAAACCTTTTTGTTAATTAACTTAAAATTTAAACTTAAACTTAATATATTTCAGAAAATTAAACATTTATCTTAAGTGTTTTAAAAATATGCAATTATTTATTTAAATAACTTTGAAAAAGTTTTATATTAAATTTTAATCAAAATTTCCAAATTGCCAAATATATTTTAGAATTTGAAAACAAGATTTTATTCCAAACCAAAGCTTTTCTATTTAATATATACAAATGTATTATAAAAAGAAACATTTTATTAATTTTTTTAAAAGATAAAATTTATCAGTTAAATATTTATTAGCTTTTAATAGAATAAATTTCCAATTTAAATTAAAATTGTAAAAGAAAATTATCAAATCAGTTAAATTATTTATATAGATTATTAAATTGATATTGCCCAAAATTCCAGGTCATCACAATTACATTTGGACACACTAAAAGATTTAATTAAATAATTAGCCTAATATACAATTATTCAAATCAAAATAATAAATATTAAAATATTTGACTCCGAATCTCGAAAACATGTTTGATAATTGATCACTACATTTGCTTTTGAAACCACTTTAATATTTCTCTTTGAACCCTTTGGACTTATACATTTTCTTCACTTTCAAAACATGGTTAATATAAAGACTCGAGCCTACAGCAGAAATAACCGAGCCACAACTCGAGTTAACCCCTCATCTCTCCCCTCTCGATCAAAACATGAGATCGACTTCGAGCCCGAACCCATCCTCCCCGATGCCTCACCCAATACAGCGAACACCCGATACCAACAAAAACTCGTGCATGTGCACATCGCCTTGCTGCTGCTCCGATCGATGCTGCGACCTCAGACAAGTCGTCGAAAACCATCTCAACTCAATCGTCAACCCATAATTCCGAACCACCTCGAAGAACCAAAAAAGAATGAATTCGAACCCATCAGGCAGAAAACCCGATCACCTATTCCACCTGGCGCCACCCAATTCCGATCACCGGAGTTCACGTCATCATGCCTGGAGCTACACCTAGGTCCCCTCTCTCTTCTTCCCCCCTACCATCCAACTTGATGCCACTGAGATACTGAAATCGAACGACGAACCACCTCGACTTAAATAGATTTAAAACCCTACATCATCGCTAATCTGTGACCACGGTGGCCTAACAATCGTGCCACCAATTTTCCCTTAACCGCCTTTCCCCTGACCTCCTTCGACCAAGATCCCGAAGCCACAAGCTCTCACGATCACATGAAAAATGCCCAAACCCAAATTACGTTCAACTCTCGATTTCTCTCGATTCACAACCTTAAAAAACATGATTGTTTTTTAAAAAATCATAGATTTTGAAAACACAACAGATTATATTCATGAAACAACAAATTATTTAGATCGAGATTTCGATATAGTTTAAGTTCCACTGTACTTCTTCTCTTATGTTAAAAATTCTCTTAAACATTACCTCGAAATATTCTTAGATCAAATATCTTGTCATTATAAACAAGTTTAGTTTATACCTCTAAGTCTAAAAGGAATCAAGGAAGGAGATATTAATTTTTTTTTCAAGTTTTTAGACCATTGAAACAAGAACAGAGTAATTGTTTTGTATACAGACATGCACACCAATATATTCATATATATATATATATATATATATATATATATATATATATGTAATCATATAAACAATCATGCAAAAATTTATCACTAGTTTACTTCAAGTTTTATGGCATGCAATAAGATTTTAAAACAGATTAAAAGCTTTGTTTACTTACCGAGAAAATTTGAATAGAGAAAGCCTGGAAGTTTTGAAATCTGAAAACTTGTTCTTGCCTTTAAAACTGGAATTTGTACTAGCTTTTAAAATTTTGTTTGCTCACTTTTGTTTTGAGCAGAGAACAGCTCTGGGATATTGAAAACTGGAGATGCTTTAATTTGAACTTGCTTGATTTAGTTGCTTCAGGTTTGATTGTTCCAGTTTTAAATGCTTTGAATTTTGTTTGTTTTAACCTGATAAGATTTTGATTTTGTTTTTTGGTGTTTATTTTTTTTCCCTCAGGTTCAAGATTTTGAATGAAATGAAAGAGGAGAAGTAGATGTATATGACTTGTTTTCCATTTATTTATCGAATTATTAAAAAAAATGAAAAGAAATTTTTAAAAGTATGACACTTGTTTATTTCATGATAAAATCAAACTAGCACTTGTCAAATCCCATGCTAAGATGATTACACTTGCCTAATTTCTTATTATGATGCTTACACATGTAATTTGCATGTATTAAATGTTTTTATATGATTTTTATATTATATATCAATTGGTTTTATATTTATAAATGAATATTTTTTATTCATTAGTTTTTAAATCCTTATATATATACAAACTATCTTTATTTCTTTTTAAGTTTTAAAAGAAAGCATTTATACCCTTATCAAATATTACTTTAAGCTAAAATACTTTTTAAATTAATAAATACACACACACACACACATATATACACTATTTTAGTATTAAATATAGAATTCAACTTTAAATAACTCTTGAAAATTATTATATTAGTTTCAAAACATAACTTCCAATTCAATACATATATATTATATATTATGATTAGAAAAATCATTTTTGTGAGTTTTGAAAAGATAATTTTTTGCCAAATGAAATATTTATAAAAGAAGATTATCAAATTATTATTTCCAAATTAAATTATTATATTAATATGTTTACTGTGATTATATATTCACAATGGATTTGTATATGTATACATTTAAGATTTCAACATTATAGAGTTTGCATATATCTATTTATATGTTTGTTAATTTACTATAAGATTTATCATTTCCATATATTTATATTTCAATATTTATTATAGCTTCAAATCCATTTATATACATCTAGATATCTTTTATTATCAGAATTATATCCGTTCAACTAAATAAAAACCAGTTACCTACCAATTAACAGATGTCCAGAAATCCAAGTTATCACATTCCTCCCCCTTTGAATCTTTTCGTCCTCGAAAAGGAACGAAGCCAGAATTTATTAAAATGCTTATGATCAGCTTAAATTGCTCTTTGATCATTTCCAACTATAAACTCTTTTATTAAGAATTTTTAAATTACTTAAAAATCTATATAATATTACCAAAATAGTTTTATAAAAAAATACTTTTCATTACTCGATGTCTCAATAAGTCCATCCTCCTTCCCATAGAAATTCGGTCATACGTTGATCAAGCATAGGACTGAAAATCTATAGGTACTTGGCAAACCCGTTTTCAACACCCAATGAAAATACTTAGAAAACAGTTTTTAAGATATAGAAAACAATTTTTGAGAATATAGGACACATTTTTGGTGAGAATGCTCTGGAAATCATCACCCCCTTCATGGCCGCAGTTAACCCGATGGTTACGTTGCCATCTCGGCAAAATCCAAAGATAATTGTAGGCACTCCGCGCCCCTCGATTACGCCATGGAACCCTCCGTAGATTTCAGCTACATCCAGGGTTACGTCGTCATCATGGCAAATATTCATGTAACCATAGGCATCAACGCCCTCGAATTTCACTCCCAAATGAAACTTCACCACTCCTACATAGGTCGTAGACTACATCAGTCGAGTCCCAATGTAGCCTTAGGCTCTCACGGCCTCTCGACTTTCGCTATGTCTTCATAGATCGCAGTCTACCGATGTTATGTTTCCATCACGGAAAAATCAAACGTAGATCGTTGGCTCTATGGCCACACGACTTCCGCTATCGTCCATAGTGGATCACAGTGACATCGAGTTACACTTTCGTCACAGCACAACCCAAATATCTCTGTAGGCATCAGCTCCCTTGACTTACGCTACCCACACGCATAATCCATAGGAACTTCAGTTTGTCCGGACTTCCTCCCAGGATCAAATTTAGAGCCTCCCCCTTAGGGCTCAATGCAGAACCACCCCATGGATCTCCTATGAACTTCATTTCAATGCGAGCGCCTTTTTCCCAAGAGCCAATCTCAAAACATTTTATACCATACACTTATAGTATCTTTCAAATCATACCCTTTATGATTCACATCGAAATCTCCTTTACACAAAATCGATATCCCAAATCGATAGTTTCAAAATTCCCAAAATTGATTTTTCTCAAAAATCAAAAGCCTTTCCAAAATCCATAGGTTCCAAAACCTTTTCCAAAATCATTCTCATAAAATCATTTATATATATATACATACACAACATATCCTTTCCAACTCGAAAATAATCTTTGGATCACTTATATAGATTCCCCTTTTATACTTCAAATATTTTCAAAAACCCTTTCTTCTGGTTCTGGATTCAACATAGGGGGAGCTTATCATGTAATGACCTGTAAATGTTCAATAATTAATTTGGTTATTTAATAAAAATTTGTAATTAACTTTAGAGAAAAAAATGAATTTTTTTAAATTTATATCGAAATAAATGTTAAGAATGGAATGTAGCACAGTTATAAAAAAAATTGACTATTGAAGTGAAATCACATTTTAAATGAAATAGGGAAAATTGTGCACCTGGGTATAAAATTTGAAAATAGATTAAGGTAAGTGTTGTATAAATAAAAGAAGTTTGAAACTTGTTATTAAATTTATAACGAGAATAAATTATAAAAAATGTCGATGTAAGATAATAAATATACTAATTCAATGCCATCCAAATTAATTGAAACAGATTTGTAAAGCTTCATTTGATTGTAATTTGTAAGTAGGGAAATAGATTCAAAGTTATATAAATTGTTGGAATGATACGTAATAAAGTGCAAATTAGATATAATCAATGTTAGTATAAATTTAAGGAATACTTGTTAATAAATTTAATATAGGAAAACGAACTTAAATATTGATTTATGAATTAATATATATTGAATAGCAATTGAACGTAAATTAATGGAATAAGGATGATGCAGGTTGATAAGTATTCATAATGTTTGGGTTGATGATAAACGTTACTTTAATGAAAATAAATGTAGTAACGGAAGCGGAAATGAAAATTTAATAGAAACGTAATCTACTTTTAGGTGGAAATTAGTGAATTGGGAAATAAGTTCAAATGAGGTAATTAATGGAATTCTTTAATAAATAAGAAATTGTTGTTCTAGCATTATAAACTTAGGTATAATTGATATTGCTTCTAATAGAATATAATAGAAAAGGAAGTATTATAAATAAATGGTTAGAAACTTAAGTGAACAATTGGGAGGCTAAGAAATGTGATTAAGCATAAATACTATAGATAAATGAATGATAATAAATGAGGTTATGCAATAATGAAGGAATGCATAAATATAATGCAATAAAAGAAGAAACTAACATGACATTTATAAATGACAGCAAATATTTGTGAGTAATAAATGAAAATATTTGAAATAAACATTGAATCAATGAATAAAAGTAAAAGTGGTAAAAAGTAAATGTAAACTTTATGGATGAATCCTTATATGGATAGAAAGGGAAATGAAACAATAAAAGTTAATGATATCTATTATTATGTGTTACATATTTCTTTGGTTTATTAAATAAAAATTGGAAATCTATTTGCGATCAAAGGAAATTAAGTAGTACATTAATTTGAAAATTAAGTTAAAATAGGAGTTAATACAAAGGAAAGATGGATATTTGGATATAGTAGTGTAATGAAAGACAAACAAATCATTCCATTGAAATCTAGCATATATTAACTGTAATTATTTCAGCAATTGGAATTAAATGTTATGCAAATAAAAAAAAGAGATGAAAATAGAATGGAATAAATTAGTGAATATATGAAATTTATGTTAATTCCGTTCATAATATGACAATTGGTTGAAGTATGAGAAACTTACGTGTAACAATTGGCTTGTAAAAATATATTGTAAGTTACCTGTTTAAATAGTTGATGGAATTAGGATTGGAAATAAATTTTAATAAATGTTACGTTAATGTGAAATGTACTACAATGTTAGGAGTTGTCAAATTAGAGTATAGTAAAGTAATGAAAGGTTGAAAAAAGGTTAACCATATTTTAGAGTAGTAATGAACATAATAAAAAGAAGGATATACATTTCTTTACTAAATAAAAAAATCATATGTTTATTTATTTGAAATGTTGGTAGCTGAAAAATTTATTACAGAAATAAGAAATTAATAACATTTGGTTTGTATACAATATTTCCGTAAATACGTTAAATTACTATAAAAAGTAATTGAATTGCCTCATTCATTTTTACCTTAGAAATCAATGACAATTAATATGATTGGAATCTTTTTAAAGTGGGAAGACGTTAATTGTAAACATATACTGAAATAAATTAATTCATTTCATGTTTCAAAATTTAATGCTAGTTTACTACATATCTGTTTATACCTAAATTCAAACTTATGTTTTAGATCAAAATTTAATGCTAGTTT
Source organism: Allium cepa (assembly GCA_030765085.1). Taxonomy (NCBI): domain Eukaryota; kingdom Viridiplantae; phylum Streptophyta; class Magnoliopsida; order Asparagales; family Amaryllidaceae; genus Allium; species Allium cepa. Next base: position 105,372,038 of record CM060940.1, read on the forward strand.
ATATTGAAATCTCATACGTTGTTAAATTAAATGTTAATAGGAGAGGATAAAGGGGGTAAAATAGATTTACACTTGACTATTTCCTTTCCAATTAGACTTTGCTAGATTTTTATTGCAAAATAACTTACCTTTCCATCTTCACTTTTCTAATTTACTCTTGCATTCATTGCCTCTTTATGTGGATTTTTTTTCATACCTTTTATTTATGAATGTAAACTATAAGTGGCGATAAAGATGTACATATATATATTATACACCTGTTTATATTACCTTGTTTATGCTATCATATTTTTGAATGTAAATTAATGCATTCCTTGTAAAACATTCAATCAAAATGTTAACATGTTGTTTAATTTTCGAAACGTCATTTCATTTGTTTCTAATTAATAGCTGCCTCTCTTTTCAAATCTTTTTGTCCTTAAACCTAACTCTAACCTTATAAAAACGATATGATGCAAATGAAACCCTAGCCTCCATTCTAATCTTTTTTTTTCAAATCTCCTTATTATATCATATTTTAATTTTTCCTTCCTCTTCAAATATTCTTCTTCTCAAATTTTATTCTATTTCAAACTTTCTTCTTTCTTTTCAAATCTTGATATTCTCTACAATTTTCAGTTCTTCTTATTTCAATCCTTTTCTTTTTCAATTCTTCTTTTTCAAATCTTTTAAAAGTTACATACATACATACATACATACATACATACATACATACATACATACATACATACATACATACATATATATATATTAATATAACAAGGAGGGAAATTAAAGTAAATCAAAATAAAAGAAAAATTAAGTAACAAAGCTAGCAATCAAGAAGAAGACTAAGGAAACGTAGAGCGAAGCTATTGATTAGAAGTCTATTATTTTTCAGATTCGTATAAAGGCGAGTGTTTTAACCCACTCACAACTTCTAAGATTTCTTATGTTTGTTAAATTGATTTATGATGTGCTTAGAAATTTAATTATAGCTGTTTGGCAAATATTTCATCATTATCTCAGTTAATTTGGAAATTCATTTAATTTACTTGTTATTTAATTTAATATTGCATATTATTGCTAGTTAAACTTATTTATTTTTGAATATAAAACTGCCAGTTAAATTGTTATCTATTTATCTATTGCATTTAAAACTGCCAGTACACAGTTATAATTTATTTTTGAATATAAACTGATAGTTGATACATGTTATTATCACCTGTTATATATTGATGTATTGTTTGAATTTGGATGATGCTTGTGATAAATGGTTGATGGTTGGTGTTGGATGAATAAATGCTGTATTTTATATTGTTATAAACTGCAAGTTATTATGCATTTTATTGCATTCGGGATTGCAGTTTGAAATGATATATAACTGTAATTTTATTTTTAAATTGCGGATTGAAATGATAAATATCTGTATCACTTGACCATAGGATAGAATTATATACAAGCACCGCGGTCTGTATATAAAAATATTTTGAAGTGATTTTTCTATGGTTTTGGAAAGGAAATATGGTTTAATAAATATTAATTTTTGGTGTTATATAAGTACTATTATATATAAGTTGAATTCTCGAGTTTAAATATGTATAAAATTGATTAATAAAAATGAGTTTAAAATGGAGTTTGCTTGTATTATATTATATGGTTTAGTATCTATTTAAGATATTGTATATATATAGAGTTTTAAATGACTTAAATGAATTTAAGTTGAAAGATAAATATGGAATTGGTTTAAATTGAATTATTTAAGAATTGTACTTGAACAACTTTGATTTGAAGTTTAAATAAAGGCGATGATTTTAGAGGGTATATTCTTCTAACTTGATTTAGTTTAAAAGAATTTAAATGAATGTAAAGTTGAAATAACTGAATTTATCAAGTTAAATAAAATTGAAAAAAAAAATTTGTCCAGTTGTTTGAAGTTAAAAGTTTACTTAAATTTTATTGGATTTATTAAGTAAACATTTTTCAAATCTAAATAATGGTAATTGAATTTGATATTTATGAAATTGTCAAAGAATTCGTTCTTGAAATGATGGAATATCTAGACCTTTGAAATATATAGGAATTAAAATGGTTTATTTGGAGGTTCAAATTGATATTGGGATTTTATTGTGAAATTTAAAGAAGCTATTTTATTATATAAAGTAATATAGCATTTAAACCATTAAGTATTAAAAGTTATGTTTCAAAGCTATGGTTTCAAGGTATATAGATTTGAAAGGCTATGATTTTTGAAAAAGATAAATTTGATATCATATGGATTTGGGTCTTTAAAATATAAATGATATCGTATTTATGTAGTTTTGAAATGAATATTTTATTCTATGTTTTTTAAAAAAGGGTATAAATTATTTTAAAATAACCGCGGTGTTATAATAACGTTTGGTTGTTGAAGAGTCCGGGATCGGAAGTTGTCATACTCTCTGCCAACTCCGAAAACCACTTTAACAACCGTGTACGTGGTGGAGATTCCACAATGAAGTAGGATGGTGGCGGAATTTCCTTTGAGGTAAATACGTGGACCGAACTCCCGTGTGTTGGTATAAGGTCGCTAAAACAGGAGCGATTGACGGGTTAATTGAGATAGCATCTTTGATCGGACACATCCCTTCGATATTATACTTTGACTTTTGGATTGATTCGGTGGCCACTTTTGATTTTTTTTTTGGGGTGTGGCTCGAGGTGGGCGGTAGCTGCGGCTACGCGTTACCATCGACCCGGAAGCGTAATTGGTATATCTACCCTGCCATTGCCTAGTTGTGCCGTGTCACCTACCCTATCCCGCTTTGTACGAGTTTGGTTTTCTCTCATAGCCCGTGGAGTATTTAGGGTAGTCTCCCGATCTGGAGATGCGTTGATACTGGATGAACTACTGGGACTATTAGGTTTAAGGGCTATATGGGTAACCCCTTAATGCTAAGAAAAAAAGCAAGTTTATTTTACAATTAGACACTATTATAATAGCGAAATATACGACATAGTAAATAGTTTAACGGATCCTTAAGAGATGTAAATCCCGAGCATCTCTTGAGTTACTGCACTCATATTTATTTCTGTTGATTTAACTTACATAAGATCTTTTAGTTCTGACTCAAGTGTTTTGTCTTTTCAATTCACTCGGGTCAGTCCGAGCTTTTCAGGATGTCGAAGACCTTAGCTCTGGAGGACGAAGACGGAGATTTATTATTATTATTATTATTATTATTATTATTACTATTAGTCCACTATACTCATACTGTTCCACTGCATTGCTATTGGTATGTGTAACTCCGATAAATGTTTTAAGTATAATCGAATATTTTGTAAAAAGCTTTATAAACTGTATATTTGATTATTATATTTTATCCTTCCGTTGTGAGATTTTGTTTGTTTTTATTTCTTTCTTGTTTTCTTATTTATCCCATAACAATTCGCACTTCCGTATGGTTTGAATTGGCATGTGTGTCGATTTAAAGCGTGCGAAAAGGCGGGACGTTACATATCATATATAACAAATATATATATATATATATATATATATATATATAAAATTTTACTATGCCAATCAACATTCAATTTTGATTTTCTTTTATAAAGTCACTTACCATTTCACTTACTTTTCATAAAGTGAATTTCAAAAGATATCCAACTTCCACCTTTTTTCATATATACTTCTCAAAATATATTTCAAAACTCATTTTCATTTCTTTCAAAATTTCAATATCTATTTCTTTTAAGCATGTACGATGTAAATATACCATCTGTACGCAATATCAAATCTAATCGCTCACTCGATCATACAATTTCACTTGCAAACTAGTATCGTCCACCCGACTTCCTAGTGCGGACTTGGATCTGGTTTCTTGATCTGAAATGGTCATTATCCTTGCATAGCCCTAATTATGATAGAGATTTTCCAAAACCAATCAAAAATCCTTATCCGCCGGATCGATATACTATCTCGAAATTCCGTGCTCGAATCTGGATCAAATCATTCTGCGAATATAATAATATACGTACATCCTACTATTTATGTTCATTGATTATTTGCTAAATCAATATTCTTTCTATTCACTTCCACTTTGATTCTATTCAGTTATTCACAATTGCTTCATTCTACTAGATTAATCACCTTAATTATAAACAGTTTGCACTCTGACCACTGGATTTAGAAAATAGCTTGAAATGTTTAAAATAGATAAGAAGTTGTAAAATAGCTATTAGTTGTAAATATTAGTAAAATAGTTAAGTAATTTTAAAATAGTTGTAAAGTAGTTAAATAGTTAGATAGTTGCTAAATGGTTATAAAATAGTTATTAGTTTGCAAAGCAGATGTAAAATAGTAATTATGCATGTGTTTATTATTTTTAAATGTTTTTTATAAATCTTATATTTAATTTTCAATTTGGTAATTACATTATCTTAATTTGTAAATTTTGGGTCGTTACAACTTCACTCCGTACTTTGATTTGCGTGCATCGATATAACTCCTAACATATTAGAGTTGATCCATCAAAATATGGTTTTATGTTTTCCTGCTTCAAATTCGCTCCAATCAGCGTTTTCAACCATTCAAGCATATAAACAAACACCACACATGCATCAATCAACTTCTAATTATGCAAAACATACAACAAATCATGGCAACCATAATATAATGTATTTATAACATGACCGAAAATTTATAGAGGAAATCACACATCCAAATAGCATGGTTAAACATCAAAAAATCAATTTATTCTCGTATTGTTCTTCAATTTGGGTTTTAAAAAAGCATAAAAATGAAGTTTTGACTTTAAAAATAGATCCAAAACATGTTAAAACCAGTAGATACATATATAATAAGATGTGAATAATAAATTACTCACAAACGCCCAAAAAGTAGTGATTTGCACATAAAACGAGGAAAATTTAGAAATGAATAGCAAGGCCCCAATTTCTCTTCCCTAAAAATATAGATTTGAAGATCCCTAAATAATCCCCTTATAATCTATCATTAGCCTATGATTTAGAATTGATTTGGAAGAGAAAGGAGAATGTTTTGGAAAAGAAAGGGTTAATGGAGGCTTAGGTTTATTTGGAAGATGGAAAAACTAATTTAGGAAGGTTATTTCGGCCTATAATAGCTTAAACCCAAAATGCGTTAGTAGTTCTTCCCTAATCTCACTAGTTACCCATTACGCTGCTTTAAAGCTGTCAAACTTTAAACAGCCATTTCTTTTAGGCAGAAAGTCCAAATCGCTATTATGACCACTCTACGGAAAGAGAATGATCATATCTTTTCAATGGAATCAATCTTGGCTTCTAATTAGGCTTCTATCAAAAATTATAGGCATTACAAGTTTTCAAGGGTAAAATCGTTTGATAAAAAATATCACGGTAAAAATCATCACTATCCAACATCCTCCAAAGTTATAGTGTCATACAACCAAATTTGAATTTAAAAATAATATTTTATGACACTCCAATATTTAAAATATAGGCAGTTACAATGGATTTTTAACATTCAATTGGATTTAGTAAAATTCCCGTATGGTGTTTATTTGGATCTTTAATTGTTCAGTTTTTAAATTAAATATTTGTTGGTGGGTTTTGAATTTTACAACCCGATATCTACTTAAATCTTTAGATGTTATAGCTATAATCCTTAACTATTTTAACTTGTGTTAGTTTATTGACTAAAAATGAGATAACGACATGCGACATTGTCATGCAATAGCTCAACATGTGATAACTCATATTATTTTGACCAGCGATGTCAACATATAACGTTGGCATGCGATAGCTTATTATGTTGATATGCGATATTAACATGCGAAGTTGCTAGATGATAGTTCAACATGCCATAACCTATATTATCTCAATATTCAATATAACTTATAGGTTCATCATGTGATATCATTATATGATATCAACATGAGATAGGTTGTTAATTCAACATGTGATATTGGCATGCGATGCCATCACATTTGTTATGTAATAGTCCACAATATCTCAACTTACCATAACTAATTAGTTCAACATTTTATAACTTAATACGATGACTTTTATTATTAAATTATTTGACAAACAACAAAACTAATCATGTTACATTTGTTATGTAGTATCAATATTTGATAGCATGATAATTTGATTAGGTTATCATATGATATTAATATGATTTTTTTTGAACTTATAACCTTAACAATTTTGGGATTGGTACTTTGAAGGTTTGAATTTGTGATTAATAATAATAATAATACTAATAATAAATTTTCCTTTACATATTAACATATTTGTGTCTTACTCATTTAGGTGTCATGTCAGAAAACACAAGAGGAACATCCAATAAATCTTCAAGCATCCCTAAGCTTAGGAAACCTTCCAAAGAGATGCCTTATTTCAATTGCCAATCCTATTTTATAAAACAAGAGGATGTAGATTCTCTGCTTTATCGCTATGGAATTTATGGAATTAAAACTAGGTTTCCTGGCGCTACTGACAAAGTCAATACTTCTTCTAAGGGATTTTTTTTCCTTTCACACCCATCCACATTTGGCACTCATTTTATCTTCTCTTCAATGACATCATCACCAAGATATTTTCCTTCCTCGAAATCGTTCCTATTCAGCTCATTTCAAACTCTTATAGTTACAACCACTCCCTTTATGTGTTTTCAAGGAGCTCAAGGTATAGGACATAACCTCATTAACTCTATGCTCACCCAATACCTTACAAATGGTAAAGTACTAGCTAGGGGGTTCTATCTTTTTCCTTTATTCTGTTGATAGTAGGCTAATATCTGATTCTGCCGATAAGACCATAGACCAGAGTCGCCAATTTTTTTATGTGAGATGATTCTCTCCTGAGATATCTGGAAAATTTGCTCTTCCCAATAAATCGTTAAACGTCATATTTTATTTATTATATTGTTACAACATAGTGTTGATTTTTATCTTTTAGATCCCATTTTGAAAGAGATTGATCTCAAGTATTAGCGAAGGTTGACAACTAGGAGATGCTACCAAATACACATAAAGCCAGTTGAGACTCCTTACTTTGGAAAAGGTTGACAAGCTAGGAGATGCTACAAAATACACAAGAAGACAGTTAAGATTCCTCATTGAAGAAAGCTAAGGAAGTATTCTCTATCCTTAGGTTCTAGGTGAACCCCCAGTCATAAACAGGAACAGATATGGTTCTTCATCTCTTATCGTCACGAAGGCAGATACTATTTTCATTAACACTCTAATTCAGCACTTGTCATTATTAAGCCCTAGATATTCCCTAGATTTTAGTGGCACTCTTACTGATTTCATTTTTGGTATAATGATTTATTTTGTTACTTATTTGACTATTTATGATTATTACTATTTCAGGCATTAGTATAATTGATTTAGCTCTTCTGTCATCAAGTAAGGATTCTTTAAACCTCCCTTCCTCTCCTAAGATTTCTTACAAGTTGCCTCTGCCACATACTTCCTAAATAGGCTCATTATGTCTAACCACCACGATAGGCGACAATTTTATTTTGTCCAAACTTTATAAGATTAAGGATTCCAGTGGGCCACAAGCCACTTTTAAGCCTCCTTTTAAAAACCCAAAGAGGACAACCTTGCTTCAACATCGACCGTCGTTTCTTCTTTCGACACTGTCACAACTGTTATATCTACCATACTTCTCTCTCAAATCCCAATTATCAACATTACGAGTTTACCTCTAAAAGATTCTCCACTTCTTCATGATATTCCATTGCTAAGTTCTAGTGCAGGAGATTTTTCCCCTTTGAATTTTAAAGAATTACTTGCACCTATTCTTCAATCCATTGCCATTTCTTCCTTTGATACAACTAGAGCTCCACTTTCCTTTTAAAATGTTGTTCTTGTTTATCGTTTCAACAACTTATTTTGGTACGCTTAGTTTTTTTAAGATATCAAGTTAATATCTGATTTGGTTCTGACATTTGTAATTTCTTTGGATTGGAAACATCTACTCCTTCTTCGACGATCCTCTTCAGCTTCCACCCAAGACGTGCCAAAGTTGTAAGAGTTGAATTCTTCCTTGTACGAGAAGATAAATTTTTTGGAAACCAAGATCAAAAATCTCTAGGTTGATGACAGATCCTTATCCACTAATCACATCTTTGTTGGATTTGAAGAAGAACTCGTTATTTGGAGGAGAAACTAAAGTTCTTGAGAAAAAAACTTTCATCGTCGCATAAAGAGAGGCAAAACAAGATCAGCTCGAGGCCTATAATCTTAGAGAAATTTCAGATAAATTGCTAATTTTGGAAAAAAAATTAGCCAAAAGGTGCCTGCTACTCAGAAAACTCAAAGGCTACCCCATGTGATGCTAAAACTACGGTCACTTCCTTTCTACAAGAAGCACTTCCCTTTTGGAAAGATCAAATTCTAAGGCTGCTTTATTTATAGCATACAAAGATAATGTTGATCAATGCCCAGATTTGGATTTTCCTTCTCTTCACTTAATATGGATTAACTATAAGAGGATGTTTGACATCATCCTTGATTAGGTCCATGGAGATCTATCTAATTTTAGGGAAGAAGACCACATTGTTCTCTAAAAATACTTAAATTTCGATGAACTTCCATTTGGTGGCAATGAATCGAAGAACGGAAAGGGAGAAGAATCTAATGATGATAATGATTATGATAATATTGGAAATTATGTTGTCGAAGATCATACTGAAGATGACGCATTGGGAAAAGATAAGGACGATGATTTAAGAAACAATGGTCATGGTGGACCAGTTGCTACTCATGAGTCGGGCTATGTGCTGATTTCCCATCTCCCAATGCTAATCATGAAACCAAAGATACTCCACCATCTAGAAGTCACCCTAGTGGTCCTATTTCATCTGCCCAAACAAGTGGGCTAGCCGTCATCTTGTATCCGAAAAGTTCTATACACTAAGCCAAGATCCTCAACTACCCAAGTGCTTAGAAGACTATAGGAATAAGCGTTTCGCACCCCCTGCTCTAAAATTTCCATTTTCATCAATTAAACTTTAGTAAATAGAGTGAAGAGCTTAGTGCCTCCTTTGGATGCCTACTGTAACAACCCACACCCCAATGGGGTTGAACTTACGCTAAATTGAAAACCCAAATCCACCAAAGTATGGATCATTGGTTGATATCCTGCAAATAAAAAAATAAATGCATGTTAGAGCACTATCGATATAACTAATGAGGGAATAGTATTATAATCAATCATATAGTTACTGACCAAGAATGACTTTTCTAATATCTAGTGTCCTTGTAAGTGACATGCATGCATAGGGAAACATGTCCTTCCACTGCTCCCGTCTTGCACTAGTACATGTCCCTCTATCGTTATTACGTAGGTTGTAAAAAGGAGGGTCAAAGTAAAGTTTTGGTGACTGGTAAGTTATAAACTTTATACATAACACTTGTTTATATCGATTGCCTTCCATCACATGTTATGTCCCTTTATTTTACTTAATCGTCTCAACTCCATATACTCGTACAATACGGCCCACCTATCGAAAGTAGATCATAATTACATACATATATATAGATATATAAGTACCACAGTCCCACTTTATATCAAGATACTATCCTCGTTAGTATCCATAACCCAACACCACGTCAAGGTCCATCAATGTTGTATCACGTACTTGCTGTCGTACATACCAAGGAACTCTCATAATGCTTAATAACGACATCGTAATAGTTTAGCCCTACTTTATCTCATTTTGGGGATTTACTACTTATCTACTTCTTATGGTGGACTCAGCTCCACGAACTGTAGAGGACTCAGCTCCTTGGACTATAATGGACTCAGCTCGATAGACTATAGAGGACTCAGCTCATCAAACTATTGTGGACTTGGCTCCACAAACTATTATGCACTCAGCTCCATAGACTAACACATTTGTTTGAAAAATATCTCTTAAGGTTTATCTTGACTTTCCCCTAACAAAAAAAAACTAGCAAACAATTGTGGTGTGTGTGACCAAACATGAGCTACACTAGTAGGAGGTGTAGCCCGTTTAGGTGTAACCCTCATCTTTTTCGCTGACCGGTTAGGACCAATGATGCTCACGATCTATGTACAGCTTCTACTTCCTAATATGGTATCAACACACTAAAACTGCACCACTCTTTGCTCACCATCACATTTAAATTTCCTAACGCAATCAAGGTAATACCGCTCCTAAAATATTGAACTAGTCCCCACTAGGGTATTCCTTTCACCTCTACGCAAGCGTATATAATTCCACAAGACTTGCGTTGGATATGTTCCACATTAATATAATGTATACACAACTGCTGGTGGCCACTTATGGTGGACAGACTTCTATTGTGTAACACTTCTGACCTCACATTCTGAGATGACCTGGCTTTCTCACGACAGAAAGTCGCATCATCTTGAAGAAAGAAAGGGATAGAAAAGAGAAAAGAAAGAGAAGAAAGAAGAAACAACATCAGAATCTCAACAGCAGAACGAATAAATTTTATTAATAACATAAATATTACATAGTTTACAACCATTATCAGAGTTACATAGATTATACATCACATACTAGACAGTTATAAACACCTGTCAAGTTGTACAACTCAATACAATACAAGGAAACTGCTCAGAGAAACCAACACAGCGGAACACTATATATAACTATAACGCAGAAGCTTCCTGCTCCATTGCTCCTCCCGAATTCGTCAAAGCTAACCTGAATCCCTTAGCTACTCGTAAAAATTTGAGTACCAAAGAGTTTAAGAAAACATAAGATAAACTCCGGGTCAGACATGGGTCTGGTGTGAGTAACATGTTAAGGTTGCTTAACTTTTGAAAAATGTAACAACCCGATATTTTCAGCCATTCACAGCCGCACATGTCGGACTTGAATTGCTCAAAATACCGCATTGTAAATAAATTGGGAGCAAATAAAATACAAATCATAGAATCACAGACACAGAACAAACAGAATACCTCGTAGCGGAATATAAAATACATAGTAGTTCATGAAGCTACTACGGCGGAGTCTCAAACCAAATACATAATACAGTCTGTAGACAACACAATAGAAATCCCAAATACATAGAAGTTCACTAATACATGAGATAAACTAGAACAGCTGAAATAGAAAGTAGATATATATGTAGATAAGTAGAAACTCCAGCAAAGACCAGCTCCAGAAAGAGAATCCAAAGCTGTGAATACTCAGGCTGACCCGAGCGTAAAGTAAAACACAAAACACTCAAGTCAGGACAATATATACTTGTATAATGTAAACCAACTCAAGTGAACTGTAGTAGAAATGCACAATAACTTAAAGGATGCTTGGGATCTCCCATCCTTTAAGAATCAGTTAAACTATAAATTAAATACATCCCGTGGTTAAAATTTTAAAATGGTATTTTATACTTCAAAATCAAATATCATTTCAAAATTCATTATCATTCAAAATTCATTTCCAAATATCAAAATATCATATCTTTCGAACCACATTCATTTTTATTTAATTTAAATACCATTACAAAACACATTTCAAAATAGTTCATATTTCAAAAAAAATTACTTCATTTTAAATCATAAAATGAAGTTATTATATTTAATAATTAAATTTCCAAAATTTTAGTCTTTCAACATTCATTTATTCACTTAATTTATTAAAACAGATGAAAATTCAACTTTCGCAGCATTTAGAAATTGCTATAAAAAGTTACATTCAAAACAGTTCAATTTAACGAAAGATAGCATTTAAAAATGCTGTATTATCATTTACATTAGAATTAATAGCATTTTTGAAATGTAGTTAATCAACTTCAAATATTCAGTATAATTTCACAAATAATTATATTTTTATTTAAATCATTTTTAACTTATAAAATCATATAATTTCACTTTTAAAACAATCATTCAAATACCCTTATATTCATGATTTTATAAAGTAAAATTTCCATTCAAAAATCAAGATTTAATAATAATTCACTAATTAAATCCCAACATTAAATTCAAATTCATTAAATTAAATTTAACTTAACACTTAAGTTTTAAAATTTTCAAATATAACTTAACTTCATTTTTATTTACTCAACTTAAAATTCACATTTAAGCCAAATTCACAGATTTCCAAATTTTGTTATATATCAAAATTTCAACTTAAATATCCATTCATTTCACATTTAACTTTATTCAAAAATCATTAATATATTATAAAAATCATTTTTAAATTCATTTAATTCAAAATATCATAAATTTATCATATTTTAATATTTAATTTAAATTCCATTTATCACCAAATTATAATCTCTAAAATAACTTACATTTCAGATTTTCTAACTTTACCATTTATTTATTTCACTTTTAAATTTTCAAAAAATCAATAATGCTTAAATAAAATCATTTCTAATAAAAAATTAAATCAGAATATTATAATTTTTACATTTCTAAAACAATTTAAAATTTTTAGAAAACCATATTTTAACAACGGGTCTGTACTTCATTTTCTAGCCTAGATAAAGTGATACGGGTAATATATCATTTCAACCCGTAATTTACAAAGAAAACCCGGGTTTGATCATTTCAAACTCGCAATCCCAAGTAAATGAAAATAAATTGAAAATCATTCAGGCCTATCATTTCAGCCCATAACGATTTTCTCCTATTCTAAAGTCCGTTCGGGTATGTATCATTTCAACCCATAGTGATTCTAATCTAAAGGGAACTTGCAGTGCGATAAACTGATAAAAATAATAGAACATCATAATATAACTGTAACAAATGTTATAACAGGTTTTTAAGCATGGGTGAACATCATATAATCATAATATAGCTGGTGTAACATGATAATGCATTTTACAGATTCAAAAGGGGTCAATTTACTAGTTATATATGTACATATTGTCTGGTGAGAATAACTCACTTGTTCAGAGCAAGAGATAGCTACCAAAGCAAACAATACAGACACTACGAAGGCACGACAATACGGAAATGAATTGAGAGTGGAGAGCCAAATCTAATTGTCTTGTACATATGAAACAAAACAATACATATAACATGAATTTCAAACCAAAATATGACATTAAACAAGCTAGAATTAAGGAACAACAATTAATCAAACACTTGCACTTGCTTTCACCATCACTATGCTCAGCCAATAGGGTGATAAGGTACTGCCATAGGGTGTATTTGGTCAGGTATGGGTCATATATGGTCGGTCTAGCAAGGGTAGTGAAGGTATGGAAGTTGCTATGTATGAAAATACAAGTACAAGGCAAATAAGTGGATTTTTGTGCAATTTCAAGCTTCGGGCAAGGCTACAAATGGCATGGCCAGACCTGCTGGAGGCTAGGAGATGGTGTGGCAGTGGTTTTGGTTCAGGTATGGGCTGGAGAAGGTGGTGCAAAGGGCGGCTAAGGGTGTGGTGAAGTGGTGGAAGTTACAAGGTGTGAATACAAAGGGTTTAAGGCAAATAAGTGGCTTTTGTGCAACCATATGGCTCAACCAAAGGACCATTGGGTCGACCCCTACAAGGTGAAGGTCAGGTGGGGTCTGGAGTGTCGGCCAAAGGTGGAGGAGGGACTGGTGGCGGTGGCCAAGGAGGTGGTTTAGGTAAAAAATGAAGGGTATGTGCATAAATGGTTCGGCTAGGCTAGTTTCAAGGTGATTTTGCCACATTTGGTGATGATAGCTTCAAGGGGGCTCACGGCCTGGTCAAGTCAAAGGGAAAGGATGATGGAGTGTCCATGGACAGTGGTGGACTTGGTCGGAGGAGGTGCTGGAGGAGTATGGCCAAGCAAAGCATGAAGAGACAAGTGCAAAACCATTAAAACAATGACAAACAAAGGAAAAAGAGAAGAGATTTTTACCCAAACTTCTACAACAAATGGTCGTATGTTTTTTTTTGAGTTTGAGAATGTTTTTGCTCGTGAAAAAGAAATGAAATGTGGCTGGATAGAAGGAGGAATGGTACGGCAAAAATAAAATAAAGGAGTAGGTTGAGAAAATGAAAAGGCGGAATGTAAAAAGACTTTGGAAATATAAAGAGTCCAAAAACCTTTCAAATTTCCATCCATTTTCTTTTATAAGTTTAAATATATGAAAATAAATATAATTTCAGTTAAAATACGAAAATATAACAAATAAAAAAATATAAATAAATAAATATTAATTATATATGATTAAAATAAGAAAATAGTGTAAAATGAAAACTAGTTTAGAAAATTTGAAAATAAACAGAATAAACTTCGAAAGATTTATATGGACTAAAAAAAAATATTTATAAATAAAGATATTAACATAAAAATAAAATGCATTCACAAAAATAAATAAATAAATTTTAATGAAATATAATTTAAATGAAGAAAATAGCAGAAAAATGGAAACTAGCCTTTAAAAATAGAAAATAAATGCAATATATTTTGAATTTTTTTTATTATCACTTTAAAAATATTAAAATATTAAAATATAAATAAAATAACATATTAAAATAAAATATAACAAAGAAAATATGATTTATATAATTTAAAATAGGCAAAATTGCAAAATAAAATAAATTATACTCAAAATTGAAATGTACATAACTTTTACAATTTAACTCCGTTTTCAATGAAAAGAAAAGCAGTATTCATGTTATTACATCTATTTTGATAATAAAAAATAAAATTTAAGAATTTAAATATTTGAATTTAATATTTAAAAGTCAAAGTTTGACCAGTTTGAACAGAAATTCATCTTTCAGTAAAATATCCAATTTATACCGGTTTGAAATTATAATTCATGTAATAATCAACACTTATATTTAAAAATGTAATGTTTGAAGTAAAACAAGTTTAAAATACTTTCAAAATAAAATAAAGTCAAATATTAAAATATATGAAAAATATAGGATTGTTACACTCTCCCCTACTTAAATCTTTTTGTCCTCGAAAAGGAAGGAAACAGAGAAACAACAAGAAAGAACAATGGGTTGGAAGACATCCCCGAAAGAAGGTAGGAAAAAAGTAGATAGGGGGAAAGTAGGATGAAATACAAGGATGAACCATTATTTTAAACCATTATACATTTCTATTAGAATTTCATAACATTTTATAATATGATGAATAGTCATTTGATTCAAATCTGATGGTTCAAAGTAAACAATATTTAAAACATTTTAAAAATTTTAGAGGGGAAAATAACTGATCAAAATATTCTTTATATAGTACCTTATCAAGAAACTTTTATCAAAATACTTTTATAACTCGATGTCCTAACAAGTCTACTTTCGTTCCTGCAGACTCTGGCTATGTGTTGATCAGGAGCAAAGCTAGAATTTCCAGGTACTTGGTAGACTCGTTTCAACACCCAGTGAAAATACTGAAGACACTTTTAAAAACAGATATGGAAAATAAAATCCAAACAAATCAACAAAACCGAAACAGTTGTCTAACCATGGATCGCAGATACACAATGGTTACGCCTGGATCCCCCAGGAAACAATCTGTATCCGCAAGCTTTCTCAGCCCTGCGAGTTATGCCATGATGACTAGTAGAGTGCAGGATACACAATGGTTATGCCTGGATCCCCTAGGAAATAATCCGTACCCCTAGGCCATCTCAGCCAGGCAGTTTCGCTACTAATGCGACCTACATAGAGTGCAGGATACACAATGGTTACGCCTGGATCCCCCAGGAAACAATTCGTACCCCTAGGCCAGCTCAGCCAGGCAGTTGCGCTATGCAGTCGTGATCATAAGACCATGGAGATCAACATGGAATTCGATGGACACTCGAGTATCATATCCGGAAAACCCAAATCAGAGAGAGAATAATATCGATAGAATGAATTCACAGTGTGGCCACAAAGCGGATATCAAGCAGAAGGCACTTCCCATATCTTTACTTCGAAAATACGTATCATGTAGTACCTTTCAAAATCACTTTCAAATATCATACATATATAAAGTCCATTATATATAAGATTTCATTTCAAATCGAATACTTTCCAAAATCAAAGTATATCAAATCACACTTATATAGATTTTGATTATATAAGATTTCAATTTACAGATTGAGTATTTTTCAATTCAACATTTTCAAATCAACTTCATACTTATACAAATCAATTTTATATAAGTTCGATAACTCCCAAATCAAGTATTTAGTAAATCAAGGTTCTCAATTTTAATTTGTTCAATATCAATTCAGTTTCAAAAATCATATATGATTTCACCAAATCCTTTCTTCCAAATTACATATATTCAGTTTTAAATTTTCTTAAAGCCAAAGATTTAGAAGATAATCCAAAGTTCCGAATCAACAACATTTATGTCAAACAAATTCATTTCTATTTCAAACATATATTCACTGTTAAAAAATCATAATACTTTCAAAGTTGTAAATCTTTCGAAACCAAAATACTTGAAATCTTTACACTTTGAAAATCATAACCTTTTGAAATCATACATTTGGAATCATAAAACATTCCTTTAATTCTTTACATTTCACAAATTTATTCAATTAAACCCAAATCTAAAATTTCTAATTTTAATTCAATTCAAACCATCAGTTTCAATTCAATTTAGTTTTCCAACAAAACCATTTCAAATATTATCAAATTTCAAATATAGATTTGATTTACAAAATAAAATATTAAATCTTAAATATTTTTCAAGGCTTAAATATACCATATTTCAAAACTAAATTTTATAATTTCATATATCTCAAATTTTCTTCGTTATTACTTACATATGTCATCATTTCGCAACATTACGTTCGATCGCTCGCTTGGTCGTACAAGCTCACTTTCGAACTAGTATTGTCCATTCGACTTCTCTAATGCGGACTTCGATATGGTTTCTCGACTAGAAGCCATCAGTCTCCTTGCATAGCCATATACTATGATAGAGATTTCTAGAATCAAGCCCAAAATCCGTGTCAAATATTCGCCATCAAGAATCGAATGAAAAATCCTAACACGAAATGGTGTAATTCACCGCGAACTTGTGCACTCAAACTTGGATCAAATTAATTATGCGAATAAAACATCATACATACAACTTATGTATCTATTCCAACTTGGTAAATAAATAGTTTCATAAAGATGTTCTTAAGTTAAAACATTTAAAACCAAACTTTTCTCAAACATTTGAAGACTAATTAAATATATTTTTTTCCAAAACATTTCGAAACTAAATTTCATATTAGTATAATTCAGAATAGTCTTATTTATTTACTTAACAAAACAGTTTCAAATTTATTTAAATCATACTATTTTATACTTGAAACATACAAACTTTATATACTTTATCAAATACCTTATACCTTTCAAAATTTCTTAGCTTTGAAAAGCTAACCTTGATTTGGAAGTGCTCGAACCTTCAAAATAGTCGAAAAAATCATCTTTTCAGTCCAAGAGTTGGAAACCAACAACAAATCAGTAAATAAAATTTCAAAAGATAGGTTTCAAATCCGAAACTTGGGAACTGAACACCGGCTTACTTTAAATCATTTCAAATATACATACATATATCTTCCGAATATCCAACCATACTTGAAAATCTGAAATCAAATTTGTTTCATAAAATCACTCGCATAGCAAAGCTACTAGAGTGGCCTCTCCCCCACTCAGAAACTCGAAAATCAATGTCGATGATGCATGCATTCATCACCGAAATTATTATCCAGCGACATAAGTGGGTTCTGGACTTTTATATTCTCGAAAAAAAACTTCTTTGAAATCTCTTCGAAATCATTGGAATTCATTCGAATACATTGGAAACATTTCTTATTCGAAAAATATCTTTAAATCATATTATTATTATATATTTTCCAAAATCTTAAAACCAATTTCAAAACACCGGGGTTTGATTCCTCGAAGTTCAAATTCAAAAATCTTTCCGTTATAAATCATTTTTATATAAATTTAAATTTCTCATAAATTTTCAAAATTTCAAATCCATTCAAAGCTTCAAATTTTCATTTTTTTTAAAAGATATAAAATCTTCATCGAAAATTTTTTACTTTTATATATAAAATATGGCCATCCTTATCAAAATAATAATTTCGATGTATGCACAGATTCAAAATGCAATTAAACACAAATCTCCAAAGAATGGTTCAACGTCAGATTTCAAACAAACAGAGATTCAAATTTAGAGGATCTCTAGTCAATTAGAATCCTGATTCGAAGATAAGCTCGAATTAAGATAAGATAATTTTATTACCAAATAGAAGATGGATAAGCCCATATAAGTCACGGGCGACCTTAACAAATCAACCATGACTTTAGGAATATGATCGATGCCGAAATCTAAGGCAAATCGACATTCGATCGCCGAAGATAGAATCCCGGTAGAGCAGGAGATAGATAGCATCGTAAACCATGGATACAGAAATCTTTGGTGAATCAATTGAAAGTGGCTATGCTCTGATACCAATTGAAAGTGCGGTGTGTATACAATTATATGTGCTAATATAGTACACACGGATCGTGTAATATGGACAATAATATAAATGCGGAAAATAGATGATAGTAGCAAAGTAAAAATAAAAAATAGAAAAATCACACCAGAGATTTTTATACTGGTTCGGAGCACCGTCCTACGTCCAGTCCCAGACTCCTATCTGGATTTTCACTATTAACTACCTCGCTTCACCTGGAGGAACAGGTTTACAATACCCGAACAGCCGAACGGGATTTCACGCCTCTAATACACTGAGGACTTCAACACTTGCCTCTTACAACACCGAGGACTTCAACACTTGCCTCTTACAACACGAGGACTTCAACAAAAACAAATACAATTGTTGTTGACAACTTGTGTTCTTGAAAACACGGATTTGTCACTAGTAGTACACCCTTCCTATAATCTTATCCTCAAAGAATATGAATGATGTTTTGTAAAGATTAAAGAAGGTATTTACTTATTGAATCAAAAGATATGAAATAATTTCAATGATTTAATAAGCTAAATTAATTTTTAGAATGCAGGAGTGTTAGAGATTAGAATAGAGAGCATATATGATCGTGTAAAAACTTATGTTTGAATCAATGATTTAGATGAGTATATATAGAGAAAAATAGTTGTAACTCTTTGTGAACAGTTGCCATTAAGAGTTATGATCATTGATGAAAGATAGGAGATGCAACCTTTGGAGAAGAGAAGTGACTTTTGGAAAAGTTGCTTTCTGTTTAAAAACGGTCGACAGGTCAAAAATGGACCGGTAGACAGGAATTCAAATATATATACGTTATGTGCATGTGTGCATGTTATCTGTGCATTCTGGGCAAAAACGGTCGACCACCTTATTTTCAACCGGTCGACCGGTTTAGTCCAATTTGCACAGTTAATGTGCATATGTATATATATTGAAAGATTGAAGTTATATGATTATTTGAGGATAGATTTTAACATAAATTACTAACATACCAAATAATCAACCTCTAATATATGGAGCTCTTTGTGTTTCTTAAATGAATAACTTCTTTTTGTCGATCACGGCTTATTCCTTTGTCAGAAATCAAAACTCTATATAAAAATCTTGACTCAACATTCTCCCCCTTTTTGATTGATGACAACATATTTATGAATCTCCCCTTGTATAAGATATCCCCCTGAGATTGTGTCCTGCATATATACTGTTAGCACAATTTTCTCCCCCTTTGTCATCGACAAAAAGGAGTTGTTTATATGGAGGATGTAAAAGAGATTATAAGCAACATAAAACTACTACCATAGATCAAGAGTAACATTCACACAAGATGATAATACACACAAGTCTAGTATGAATTAAAACACGACACTATTTATACAAGTGCCAGATAATATCTTTAAAGCTCCACCTAAGTATAACATCTTCCCCTAAGTATAATATCTCCCTCTATTTATATGCATATGAATTTCTCCCCCTTTGTCATTATCAAAAAGAATGGGGAAATATATAAAATTATATAAAATATCTTGTATATAACGAGATAAACTCATTATTAATTACGAAGGAAAAGTAAAATAAATTTTACCATATTTACCGAAGTCCATATTTTATTGTAAGCACGTAATTCTATTAAACATATGGAACATTCTTTGAAATTCCAAAATCTATCATTTTCCTTTTGTTTCTCTGAGTACCTGTAAAAAAAAAAAAAAATTTCGGTGCCCACTTACTATGTTAGGGTCCGGGGGGTTAGGTCTTTGGAAACCATACCCATTTGGGTGTGGTTGAACCTTTATAAATATAATTTTCATTACAAATTACATTCTTATAATAGTTGCTAATATAAAGTTGTTTATCATGATCAATCATATTTGCTGGAATCCATATCTTAATACTATTAGTCATTAGCTTAGTACTTGAAGAATAATTTCTATCATTTCTAAACAAAGTACTATTATGACTATAACTGGTTTTAAAACTATCTTGATTACTAGTACTAGCACTAAAGTTAGTATACATGAATGCATATCTAGTACTATTTTTACTTTTAGCTTGTTTATAGCCTACACCACTTATATCATTGTGAGCTTTTGAATTCTTAACATAACCTATTCCCTTCTTATTTGAAGCAGGTTGAGAATTTTCAATAATCCTGGATAAATTTTCTCTCCCTTTATTAAAATTGGAAATATTTTTAGTAATGTCATCAAGCTTAGTTTTGGGACTAGTGTTATCTAACTCAACAATTTTAATTTTTGTTTTTAACTCATGATTTTCAGAAGCTAGAGCATTATTCTTTTCTTTTTGAGCTTCTATTTCTTGACTTAATAGAGCGAGTTGAGAATTGTCTGAATCTTGAATTTTCTCAAGTTCTTCTTCTAATATTCTCTTCTCGTCTTTAAGCATATCTCTTTCGAATTCTGCTTTCTTCTGATTTTCCAGAGCTTCCTTATATTTTCTTTTGAGACTTTTTAAAGTGTCTAGAAGTTCTGAATTTATTTCTATCATATCATCAAAAGTTAGATCACTAACCTCGTTATCTTTTGCCATGAAGCATTTGTTTGTTTGCTCCTTTGATTGTTCTTTATTGCTCTTCCTCTTCTTATTGCCTTGACTAGATCTCTTTGTAGCCATTTATTCTAGGATGTTGTTACGATCTCTAGAAAACCAGGCTCTGATACCAAATGAAAGTGGCTATGCTCAGAGATTTTTATACTGGTTCGGAGCACCGTCCTACGTCCAGTCCCAGACTCCTATCTGGATTTTCACTATTAACTACCTCGCTTCACCTGGAGGAACAGGTTTACAATACCCGAACAGCCGAACGGGATTTCACGCCTCTAATACACTGAGGACTTCAACACTTGCCTCTTACAACACCGAGGACTTCAACACTTGCCTCTTACAACACGAGGACTTCAACAAAAACAAATACAATTGTTGTTGACAACTTGTGTTCTTGAAAACACGGATTTGTCACTAGTAGTACACCCTTCCTATAATCTTATCCTCAAAGAATATGAATGATGTTTTGTAAAGATTAAAGAAGGTATTTACTTATTGAATCAAAAGATATGAAATAATTTCAATGATTCAATAAGCTAAATTAATTTTTAGAATGCAGGAGTGTTAGAGATTAGAATAGAGAGCATATATGATCGTGTAAAAACTTGTGTTTGAATCAATGATTTAGATGAGTATATATAGAGAAAAATAGTTGTAACTCTTTGTGAACAGTTGCCATTAAGAGTTATGATCATTGATGAAAGATAGGAGATGCAACCTTTGGAGAAGAGAAGTGACTTTTGGAAAAGTTGCTTTCTGTTTAAAAACGGTCGACAGGTCAAAAATGGACCGGTAGACAGGAATTCAAATATATATACGTTATGTGCATGTGTGCATGTTATCTGTGCATTCTGGGCAAAAACGGTCGACCACCTTATTTTCAACCGGTCGACCGGTTTAGTCCAATTTGCACAGTTAATGTGCATATGTATATATATTGAAAGATTGAAGTTATATGATTATTTGAGGATAGATTTTAACATAAATTACTAACATACCAAATAATCAACCTCTAATATATGGAGCTCTTTGTGTTTCTTAAATGAATAACTTCTTTTTGTCGATCACGGCTTATTCCTTTGTCAGAAATCAAAACTCTATATAAAAATCTTGACTCAACATCAATTGTAATTTGTAAAGGAGTTTCACCTCTTTATAGATCATTCAAAGATTGGCGGAATCACCGATCTTTAGAAAGGTCATTCCAAAGTGGAGTTATGGAATGTCCCAAAATCAAAAAGCTAAAATAGGGAAGACAAGACTGGACTTCGGAACAAAAGGGAGTGTTCCAAAGTTCAGGGAACCCTAATCGATAAGAATTCTAACCAAGAGGTTTCTAACAAGGTTGATACAAAAGGAATGAAGTTTAGAAAATCTTGGTTTCAAAATAAAAAAAATTTATACCAAAATAATCTTTGAAACTACTTTAAAAATCATTTAGAAATCATTTTATACTTCGAAAATACGTTATCTCACAAGGAAATGATTCTGAGATTGATTTCACCCATTCTAGGATATTTCTACCCTATCTCTAATGAGTTTTTGCTCCATAGGCTAAGGTTTGCCTAAAAACCAAAGCTCTGATACCACATGTAACAACCCGATATTTTCAGCCATTCGCAGCCGCACATGTCGGACTTGAATTGCTCAATATACCGCATTATAAATAAATTGGGAGCAAATAAAATACAAATTATAGAATCACAGACACAGAACAAACAGAATACCTCGCAGCGGAATATAAAATACATAGTAGTTCATGAAGCTACTACGGTAGAGTCTCAAACCAAATACATAATACAGTCTGGAGACAACACAATAGAAATCCCAAATACATAGAAGTTCACTAATACATGAGATAAACTAGAACAGCTGAAATAGAAAGTAGATATATATGTAGATAAGTAGAAACTCCAGCTCCAGAAAGAGAATCCAAAGCTGTGAATACTCAGGCTGACCCGAGCGTAAAGTAAAACACAAAACACTCGAGTCAGGACAATATATACTTATATAATGTAAACCAACTCAAGTGAACTATAGTAGAAATGCACAATAACTTAAAGGATGCTTGGGATCTCCCATCCTTTAAGAATCAGTTAAACTATAAATTAAATACATCCCGTGGCTAAAATTTCAAAATGGTATTTTATACTTCAAAATCAAATATCATTTCAAAATTCATTATCATTCAAAATTCATTTCCAAATATCAAAATATCATATCTTCCGAACCACATTCATTTTTATTTAATTTAAATACCATTACAAAACACATTTCAAAATAGTTCATATTTCAAAAAAAATTACTTCATTTTAATTCATAAAATGAAGTTATTATATTTAATAATTAAATTTCCAAAATTTTAGTCTTTCAACATTCATTTATTCACTTAATTTATTAAAACAGATGATAATTCAACTTTCGCAGCATTTAGAAATTGCTATAGAAAGTTACATTCACAACAGTTCAATTTAACGAAAGATAGCATTTAAAAATGTTGTATTATCATTTACATTAGAATTAATAGCATTTCTGAAATGTAGTTAATCAACTTCAAATATTCAGTATAATTTCACAAACAATTATATTTTTATTTAAATCATTTTTAACTTATAAAATCATATAATTTCACTTTTAAAACAATCATTCAAATACCCTTATATTCATGATTTTATAAAGTAAAATTTCCATTCAAAAATCAAGATTTAATAATAATTCACTTATTAAATCCCAACATTAAATTTAAATTCATTAAATTAAATTAAATTTAACACTTACGTTTTAAAATTTTCAAATATAACTTAATTTCATTTTTATTTACTTAACTTAAAATTCACATTTAAGCCAAATTCACATATTTCCAAATTTTGTTATATATCAAAATTTCAACTTAAATATCCATTCATTTCACATTTAATTTTATTCAAAAATCATTAATATAATATAAAAATCATTTTTAAATTCATTAAATTCAAAATATCATAAATTTATCATATTTTAATATTTAATTTAAATTCCATTTATCACCAAATTATAATTTATAAAATAACTTACATTTCAGATTTTCTAACTTTACCATTTATTTATTTCACTTTTAAATTTGCAGAAAATCAATAATGCTTTAATAAAATCATTTTTAATAAAAAATTAAATCAAAATATTATAATTTTTACATTTCTAAAACAATTTAAAAATTTTAGAAAACCATATTTTAACAACGGGTATGTACTTCATTTTCTAGCCTAGATAAAGTGATACGGGTAATATATCATTTCAACCCGTAATTTACAAAGAAAACCCAAGTTTGATCATTTCAAACTCGCAATCCCAAGTAAATGAAAATAAATTGAAAATCATTCAGGCCTATCATTTCAGCCCATAACGATTTTCTCCTATTCTAAAGTCCGTTCGGGTATGTATCATTTCAACCCATAGTGATTCTAATCTAAAGGGAACTTGCAGTGTGATAAACTGATAAAAATAATAGAACATCATAATATAACTGTAACAGATGTTATAACAGGTTTTTAAGCATGGGTGAACATCATATAATCATAATATAGCCGGTGTAACGTGATAATGCATTTTACAGATTCAAAAGGGGTCAATTTACTAGTTATATACGTACATATTGTCTGGTGAGAATAACTCACCTGTTCAGAGCTGGAGATAGCTACCAAAGCAAACAATACAGACACTACGAAGGCACGACAATACGGAAATGAATTGAGAGTGGAGAGCCAAAGCTAATTGTCTTGTACATATGAAACAAAACAATACATATAACATGAATTTCAAACCAAAATATGACATTAAACAAGCTAGAATTAAGGAACAACAATTAATCAAACACTTGCACTTGCTTTCACCATCACTATGCTCAGCCAATAGGGTGATAAGGTACTGCCATAGGGTGTATTTGGTCAGGTATGGGTCATATACAGTCGGCCTAGCAAGGGTAGTGAAGGTATGGAAGTTGCTGTGTATGAAAATACAAGTACAAGGCAAACAAGTGGATTTTTGTGCAATTTCAAGCTTCGGGCAAGGCTACAAATGGCATGGCCAGACCTGCTGGAGGCTAGGAGATGGTATGGCAGTGGTTTTTGTTCAGGTATGGGCTGTAGAAGGTGGTGCAAAGGGCGGCTAAGGGTGTGGTGAAGTGGTGGAAGTTACAAGGTGTGAATACAAAGGGTTTAAGGCAAATAAGTGGCTTTTGTGCAACCATATGGCTCAACCAAAGGACCATTGGGCTCGGCCCCTACAAGGTGAAGGTCAGGTGGGGTCTGGAGTGTCGGCCAAAGGTGGTGGAGGGACTGGTGGCGGCGGCTAGGGAGGTGGTTTAGGTGAAAAATGAAGGGTATGTGCATAAATGGTTCGGCTAGGCTAGTTTCAAGGTGATTTTGCCACATTTGGTGATGATAGCTTCAAGGGGGCTCACGGCCTGGTCAAGTCAGAGGGAAAGGATGATGGAGTGTCCATGGACAGTGGTGGAGTTGGTCGGAGGAGGTGGTGGAGGAGTATGGCCAAGCAAAGCATGAAGACACAAGTGCAAAACCATTAAAACAATGAAAAACAAAGAAAAAAGAGAAGAGATTTTTACCCAAAATTCTACAACAAATGGTCGTATGTTTTTTTTTGAGTTTGAGAATGTTTTTTCTCATGAAAAAGAAATGAAATGTGGCTGGAAAGAAGGAGGAATGGTACGGCAAAAATAAAATAAAGGAGTAGGTTGAGAAAATGAAAAGGCGGAATGTAAAAAGACTTTGGAAATATAAAGAGTCCAAAAACCTTTCAAATTTCCATCCATTTTCTTTTATAAGTTTAAATATATGAAATAAATATAATTTCAGTTAAAATACGAAAATATAACAAATAAAAAAATATAAATAAATAAATATTAATTATATATGATTAAAATAAGAAAATAGTATAAAATGAAAACTAGTCTAGAAAATTTGAAAATAAACAGAATAAACTTCGGAAGATTTATATGGACTAAAAAAAATATTTATAAATAAAGATATTAACATAAAATTATAATGCATTCACAAACATAAATAAATAAATTTTAATGAAATATAATTTAAATGAAGAAAATAGCAGAAAAATGGAAACTAGCCTTTAAAAATAGAAAAGAAATGCAATATATTTTGAAAAATTTTTTATTATCACTTTAAAAATATTAAAAGATAAAAATATAAATAAAATAAAATATTAACACATATTAAAATAAAATATAACAAAGAAAATCTGATTTATATAATTTAAAATAGGCAAAATTGCAAAATAAAACAAATTATACTCAAAATTGAAATGTACATAACTTTTACAATTTAACTCCGTTTTCAACGAAACGAAAAACAGTATTCATGTTATTACATCTATTTTGATAATAAAAAATAAAATTTAAGAATTTAACTATTGGAATTTAAGATTTAAAAGTCAAAGTTTGACCAGTTTGAACAGAAATTCATCTTTCAGTAAAATATCCAATTTATACTGGTTTGAAATTATAATTCACATAATAATTAACACTTATATTTAAAAATGAAATGTTTGAAGTAAAACAGGTTTAAAATAATTTCAAAATAAAATAAAGTCAAATATTAAAATATAGGGTTGTTACAAAAAACCTTTGAAAAGAAAAGGTATTACGTAAGACTTCCCACACATAAACATGGAAAAGTTTTTACCTTATGCTAACCAAAACATTTGATAGGAAATTCGGTGATATTATAATAGGGTCTAGGATTTTCAAGTAAAATACAGAAATAGCTGGAGTGCTTACATCTCACGTTCCAACATAGTTGGGCACAATCAATACGTACGGCACTTATTGGAGTTTGAATTCCATAGAATGGCAGGGCTACTGGGGTACCACCTGTCATAGTGCGTGGCCTAGATCACTGTACCGAGGAGCCACACTAACTCCCCTGCAACACAAGGCCGGTACCATCCCTTACTGGACAGTCTCGAACAAGACAAGCCCGCAGTTGGCGTACGTTCCAACTGCCCACACAACCGAATAAAAAAGGACTTCTAAACAGGGGAAAATCTCGTCCTACTTGGGCATGACCCACTTAGCATTGCTGCACCTCCCATGTTTTAGCCATTCCCGGTTGATGAGGCTTGAGGCTACGATTACCTTTAGAGAACACATCTCTTAGAATGCTCATCGTCCACCCGACGATGTTCTGAAAGCATTCAATCCATACAAGTTCGTTCCGGGTTCGAACGAAACCGAAGGCATTATCTCGTTACACTCATTTTGGAATCACCCTCAGAGTTAACGACGATAACCCTTGCACTCTGAATCTTCATATTCAATTAAGATTCACGACCTATCGTTAATTTGGATCGATGTGGTTTTCGGATATCCAAATCTGGAAACCCGATCCCGGTCTCATCGAAATCCAAAATGCCATCTTTTAGGTCCAAGTTGTTTTAAAGTTTAAAACAATTTTATTCATTATCTATATACACACAGATAGATAATTCACATCGTTACCATAGATAATCAACGTTATCATCATAAACAGATAATCCACATAATCATCACCAATAGATAATTCATATTATCATCCCAATGCAATCAAAGCATCCATATCACACAGTAATACTTATTTCATATCTGAGATCTCAAACCATTCAAGGCAACCAATATCATCCATTCATATATAAGCAATGATTAATAATCACGAAAAAATATAATTAATTTAAAATGAATTAAATTAATAACATCATTTTTTATTAATTTAAAGTGAATCAAATTAATTACTTCATCAATACAAATCTTGCTTACATTACTATTAATTAATTATCAATCAATTAATTAATCATCAACCAATTATTCATTTTAATTAATTATCCCTGATTAATTAATCTTTAATTACATTCAAGTAATTATCCATTAATTTATTTCATAAATTAATTATTCTTAACCAAATATGGTAATTAATCTTTAATTACTTCATAAATTAATTAACTATAATTAATTACATTAACCCTTAATTAATTACATTAATTAATTCCTTCATTGATTAATTATTTCTAAATAAATCCATTCTTAATTACATCACTAATTATAATAACTAATGATTTCTAATTACATTTTCTACTTAAATTAATTACATTAAGTAATTAATCTTTATTTGAACCATAATTCTTAATCACCCTTGATTAACTCCATTCAATAATTAACTACCCTTAATCACTTCACCAAATAAATAAATTACTCCTTAATTAATAATTAATCTTTAATTATTTATATTTATTAATCACCATTGATTAATCTTATTCAGTAATTAATTACCCATAATTAATTAAATTACTTACTTATAACATAAATTAATTACACTAAGTAATTAATTATTAATTACTTTTACTAAGTAATTATCCTTCGTATTAATTACATAAGGTTATTAACCCAAAACTACTTTCAAATCTTCAATTAATTACATCCTGTAATTATCCTCACTAATTACTTCACTAAGTAATTATACTTTATAAATCTCATTAAGTAATTAAACTTAATCCCATCATCAAGTGATTATTTAAATTAATTAAACCAATTAATTAACTTAAACCAATCCTATTAATTAATTACCCTGAGTAATTGATTACACTAATTACTTTCATTAAGCAATTACACTTAAACAATTTCACAATTGATTATCCATAATTTATTAATGTAATTAATTATTAAAAATTAATCACATTAATTAATTGTTTAATAATCCTTTGTTAATGATCTACATTAACTATTAACAAATCTTTAATTACTTCTCCTAAGTAATTAAACTTTGATTAATCATTATTAATTACAAAGTAATAAATCTTTAATAACCAATTAATTAATCTTTAATTACCTAATTAATTAAGTGATTAACTGTAACTTAATTAAGCTTCAATTACTTGATTAATTATATTCCTAATCATAAATTAATAATCTATAATTATCTAATTAATGATCCCTAATTTTCATTAATTAATAAATTTAAACCTTTAATTACTTAATCAATTAAGCCTAACTTATTGATTAATTAAATTAATTACCCTTGTATTTCCTTATAAATAAAATGAATGACCAATTATTAAAACTTAATTATCCTTAAGATAATGACATCTTTCTTATTAATGGCTTAATTATACTTTTCAATTACATTTGAAATATTTGAATTTAAATTTTTTAAAAAATTTCATTTCAATATTAAGATTCAAAAATTATTGACAATTTAGACTTTTACCAACTTTAAATCAATTTATAAACCTTTAAAAAAAATGTAAAGAACATTTATCTTATATAAAGTAACTTATATAAAGGAAAGTTTCAAACAAACTTACTTGATTATATCTAAAACCAAGATTCAAAATAAATTAATCTTTAACTTAACAATTAAGTCAAACTAATTTATATAATTTTTTACTCAAATATTAAAGAATTCTTTTATAAAAGATTACAAATAAGGTTTTAACATTTTCTTGGAAAACAATTTATTTACAACATACTTTTAAATGCTTAAAGCTGTTAAAACCTTTTGAATTTTAAAAAACTTGTTTATTTCAAAATTGGAATACAATTTAATTTGAATCCATCTCTTAAACTTGATTTAAAACTCTGTTTTAAATCTTACTTCAAAATTTCACCTAAATTTTAAAACTGGAAACCTGATAAGTGAAAAACCTGTAACAGGTAAGTGGTTTGAAACATTACCAAAAACTTCGAGTCAAAACCCCCATGGCTTTGAGTAACTCTCGCAACTGACACGAGTAAACCCGAGTACTCTCCTACCCACTTCAAACTACAGATGTACCATGTCCTCCGTGCACCTACACCAACACTACCTTCCTTTCCAACCACTCGCGACGACATACGAATGTCGACGATCATCCTCCAACTCAATTCCGACCATCAAAATGTTAGCAGTAGCTCGCAATCAAAATCGAGTTTTAAAACTCAACCCGGAACCAAAATCAAACCTGGAAATCGCCTAAATCTCACGCCTCTGACCACCAAAAAATATGCGATTCCGGCCAACTCCTTGTCAGCAACCAAGCTCCCGTTACCCAAAACCCCACTGCACTCGATCACCTGTAGAAACTGTGGAGATCGAAACATTAAACCCAGTTAAAACTAGGATTCTAAACTTAATCGACTAATCTCCTTCGCCACAATGCCCTGACCAACTTCCTATCATTTTCCCTGAATCCACGATCATTTTTCTACCTCCAGGAAGAAATCCGATCTTCCAAAGCCAGTGGACCACCAGAAATTGCTCAAACAGCATTTCCAGTTCAAACAAGGACAGCGCCTAAATCCTATTACTAGAAATTAAGATTTTAGTTTTAAAAATCATCATTTGGTTTAAGAATTCAGTTTACATTCCTGAGTTTATAAATTAAGGTATTTGAATTTTTACATTATTACACATGCAATGTTGTTTTGAACTTCCAGTGTATTTCAAATTTAATTTAACTTTAAACAAATTTTTTTATTTAAAACCTTCTTTATGACAAAACAAACAAGATTCGTTTAAAATTTCAAGTTTTAAACAGAGTCAAAATCAATAGTTTTTGAATTTAAACCAAAATCTAAAATGGAGACTACAATAGAGGGTAATATGATGTAAACAATATACATACCATACATCCAGAAATACAACAAACAATATATATATACACACATAATTATTTCAGATATAAATCATGCAACTAATTTTATAAACTCAAACTTTTTTTTAAAAGTAATGTTACTCACTTGGCAATCATGATGAACAGAGCAACTTTGTTTTTGAAAAAGCTTGAAACTGGAATGTGCTTTGATTTCAAAGCTTTGACTTGTTGTAGTTTGCATATGATCTTAAAACTGCAGTTGCATGTTTGTTTCTAAAAATTTCAAGTTGAAGATGAATGTAGGCCTGGTTGTTATTTCAAATAGACGTGAAGGACCTGCAGGCTTTTGAGTTGCAGAATGATGATCAGTTTCTATCTCCAGATTTTAAGAAATGGGTTCGGGTTTATATTTTGATTTGCATTCCAGGTTTTGAAGATGATTTCAGATAGTTGTAGTTTGATTTGGTTAGAGGAAATACTGATTTTAGATTTTTTTTTTTGAGGGGATTTGCAGGATTTTGTTTTGAGCAAAATTTTCTGTTTTGAATAAATCTTCAAATGAATTTCAGATTTTGGGTTTGATTTGAAGAAGATGATTTTCGGATTTGTTTTGGGTTATTTGGTTTGAATATAGGCTGAAGATTTCTTAAGTTATGTAAAAGAATAGAAATGAGGTTGAGAGGCAATGTTTTCATATAAGCATAAAATGATTTATTTAAACAAAAGAAAAAAAATTAAAAATGACACATGTCTAATATAGTAACATTCGTCATCTTGGATTAATGTTTACTTGACATATGTTATTTAGGTATCTTAAGGGATTTACACTTGTAATTTAAGTGTTTTATTTTAATCTAAAATTATTTATAAAAGCTTTTAACTTAATTTATTACTTCTTATGTGTGTAAATATATATATATATATATATATATATATATATATATATATTTCCCTTTTTTTATAGAAAAAAAAAACAAAACAAATTATAAATAAAAGCTTATTCAAATATTTTTAAGTATCTATTCTTTTGAATTTCAAAACATTAAATTCAAATTTAAATTAAATTATAAAATCCAATTTAAAAATCAAGTTATATATATATATATATGCATATATAACTCTTATTAAATTTAAAAATAACAATTCTATTTCTATAAAAATCTATTTATGTTTATAAAAACTAAGTATTATATTTATTATTTGAAAATAACAAATTTAAAATTTTTAAATGATTTATCAAAGAGATTATAAATCACTTCTGTTACTCAATAAATTAAGATCATATGTAAATTGTATTTTAAACTCTTATCTATAATTTCAAGCAATATAAAAAAAATAAATAAAGGCTTTTATGTTAATCTAATTTAGATTCATATTTAAGCTAATTAAATATAATTCTAAACAAACAACATTTACTTTAAGTATTTACAAACTACATAGTTATTTATTAAATTTCTTTGAAAAGCTAAATGTTAAATTTAAATTGAAATTTCCAATTTACCAAAAATAAATTAGAATTAGAAAATTGCTTTATTTATTAAATTCCAAACCAAAGCTTATCTATTTATAATATATACAGTTAATACATATTATAAATAGAAAATAATTTATTAGCTTTAAAAAGATATAATCTACCAATTTGAATATTTATTAAAAGAAGATTATTAAATCAATTCAAAATTTTATTATCAAAAATTACTAAATCCATTTAATTTTTAACATAGATTATTAAATTTATATTGCCAAAAATTTCGGGATATCACATTCCTTCCCCCTTAAAAGAATTTCGTCCCCGAAATTAAAAACAAAGGTAATTTAGTAATCTATCTTAAGATTTTATTTCAAAACACAAGCATATATTATCAATCATATGCTAACAACCATAGCAACAAATTCACTCAAACAAACAAATCTAACTATCCAGAAAAATTCTAGATAGGATTTTCCTAGAATTTCCCAAGTATAAATACCGGGGTACTCAATTTACAGAATCCAAACAATCTATACTACTAGGCTACAGAGCTTCTATTCAACTAGATCTACAAAACTAAGCAGGATATTAGACTATAGACAAGTCTGACTCAACAATCACATCCTCATGAATTGTTGGTTCCACGACCAGAGATAGATCATACACGTACTCCCTCAGAGATACGTGAAACACATCGAATCCCAATTACCCAAACTGGCAATTCAACCTTGAAAATCGAACACTAATCTACACAAGAGCACAGAAAAGATCCAAAACACCTCGGAGCTGACTTACCCAGTCTTACCCAATCTTATAGCTCCTTAGACCGGAGAAAACTTACCCAAAATCAAATCTTCGACTCCGAAATCCAAATTTCTTCGTCTCTTATCCGCAAAACTCTTCTGACGATCCTGGGTTGCCTTCTTCTCTCTCGATCAGCTCAACCTTCGTTGATGTCTCTAGAAACAAACTGGACCAAAACAACCCAATAGAATGATCTCCTAAAGATCAATCCAAAATCAAGAACACCAACTCTACTCCACAAACATCAGAAGACTAACTTACTTCTCCTATCCGGAAAAGACAAAACAAAAGCACTCCCAAACTGCTTCCGCTGCACAACTCTGATCTGGAATAGAAGAAAATGCTGATGAAGAACACGAGAACAAACTGGACAACACATCTCAGAAATATGGTTCAACAAACCCATAAAAGAAAACTCAGATGTCCGACCTGATCCTAAGCTGCTTCACCAAAACCTTGCTCTGGAAGTCATCTTCTACTAAACTGAACCACCGGTAGCACTCCTGGAATCCAGTCGATATGAAAACTCAATCTCCAGATACAGACAAACCTCTGTCTTCCCAGAAGATATCCAAAAAAATCTTTAATAACTCAAAAGAACACTCAAACTATCGCAAGTTACTTTTGCGATCAACCAGTCCAATATCCAAAGAAAACTGTTCTCTCTTTACCAATCATAACAGCTTACGCTTATCTAGCCAATCCATCGAAGAAATGGATCCACTTGCTGCTTCTGAACTCCACCTCTAGAAAAACTGCTAACCAAAAGACCTCCTTGCCAGCAAGAACACTCTGAGCTGCACTGCTAACACCGATGCCAAGGACTTCCTAATCCAAAGCTCTTCGAGAAACTCAAACCTCAAACCAGACAGAAACATCCTACTGAACCCAGCCACAACATCGAAGCAGACATACTTCCTAAACTTGTTCCAAAGAAACATCTTCGGAAACATCCATAGTCACTGTGTCTCATCACACAACTACTAATTCCTGAGGTATCAAGATACCATTATTCGCTTTGCCTAACCGATAGATCCAACTTTACTCATCCAACTTGCACTACCAAGATGGACTCCAAACCTTTAAAAGGTATCCTACAGAGATCGATGAAATCCTTACATCAAGCTGTAAAGCTTACTCGAGATGGCATGAGGTCTACAGTCTCGATAGATACACTTCCAATCTCAACATTCAAACTCCAACCATTGGTAGTAGTCGTGTTAAAGACCCTACTACCTTATCTACCTTTATAATTTATATTGGAAAACCTGAACAGGTAACCCAACAAATAGGTAGAAGTAAATATATATATATATATATATATATTCAAAATTACAAATACGCTCTCTCAAGAAAGAAATCACTTCAAAGCCTAGGTATTCACCCAACCTAGCGCTCTGATACCAAATGTGACGATCTAGGCTTTGCAACCATCGACAACGGCTCAATCGACCGGTTGGCTTTTCAACCATCCCAGCCCCGCCATGGCTCACAGTGATACCTCGGGTTTGCTTTTACGGCCAGCCTCTCGACTCGCAACCAACCCCTCAAGGTCTTATACTACCCCAGGGGCATGTATTGGGTAAGAGTCTCCCGTTCGCCACCTAACACAAAGCAAGAACCCCCTATCATGCTGTAATATAGCAAACCCGATACCGGTCTCATCGAAATCAAAAACGCCATCTTTTAGGTCCAAGTTATTTTAAAGTTTAAAACAATTTTATTCATTATCTATATACACACAGATAGACAGTTCACATCATTACCATAGATAATCAACATTATCATCATAAACAGATAATCCACATTATCATCACCAATAGATGATTCATATTATCATCCCAATGCAATCAAAGCATCCATATCACACAACAATATTTATCTCATATCTGAGATCTCAAATCATTCAAGGCAACCAATATCATCCATTCATATATAAGCAATGATTAATAATCACAACAAATATAATTAATTTAAAATGAATTAAATTAATTACATCATTTTTAATTAATTTAAAGTGAATCAAATTAATTACTTCATCAATATAAATCTTGCTCACATTACTATTAATTAATTATCAATCAATCAGTTAATCATCAACCAATTATTAATTTTAATTAATCATCCCTGATTAATTAATCTTTAATTACATTCAAGTAATTATCCATTAATTTATTTCGCAAATTAATTATTCTTAACCAAATATAGTAATTAATCTTTAATTACTTCATAAATTAATTAACTATAATTAATTACATTAATCCTTAATTAATTACATTAATTAATTCCTTCATTGATTAATTATTTCCAAATAAATCCATTCTTAATTACATCGTTAATTATAATAATTAATGATTTCTAATTACATTTCTATTTAAATTAATTACATTAAGTAATTAATCTTTATTTAAACCATAATTGCTAATCGCCTTTGATTAACTACATTCAGTAATTAACTACCCTTAATTACTTCACCAAATAAATAAATTACTCCTTAATTAATAATTAACCTTTAATTATAATTTATATTTATTAATCACCATTGATTAATCTCATTCAGTAATTAATTACCCATAATTAATTACATTACTTAGTTATAACATAAATTAATTACACTAAGTAATTAATTATTAATTACTTTTACTAAGTAATTATCCTTCATATTAATTACACAAGGTTATTAACCCAAAACTACTTTCAAATCTTCAATTAATTACATCCTGTAATTATCCTCACTAATTAATTATACTTTATAAATCTCATTAAGTAATTAAACTTAATCCCATCATCAAGTGATTATTTAAATTAACTAAACCAATTAATTAACTTAAACCAATCCTATTAATTAATTAATTACCCTTAGTAATTAATTACACTAATTACTTCCATTAAGCAATTACACTTAAACAATTTCACAATTGATTATCCATAATTAATTAATATAATTAACTATTTAAAATTAATCCCATTAATTAATTGTTTAATAATCCTTTGTTAATGAACTACATTAACTATTAACAAATCTTTAATTACTTCTCCTAAGCAAATAAACTTTGATTCATCAATTACAAAGTAATAAATCTTTAATAACCAATTAATTAATCTTTAATTACCTAATTAATTAAGTGATTAACTGTAACTTAATTAAGCTTCAATTACTTGAATAATTATATTCCTAATCATTAATTAATAATCTATAATTATCTAATTAATGATCCCTAATTTTCATTAATTAATAAATTTAAAACCTTTAATTACTTAATCAATTAAGCCTATCTTATTGTTTAATCATATTAATTACCCTTATATTTCCTTATAAATAAAATGAATCACCAATTATTAAAACTTAATTATCCTTAAGATAATGACATCTTTCTTATTAATGGCTTAATTATCATTTTCAATTACATTTGAAATATTTTACTTTATTTTTTTTTAAATTTCATTTCAATATTAAGGTTCAAAAATTATTGACAATTTAGACTTTTACCAACTTTAAGTCAATTTATAAACCTTTAAAAACAAATGTAAAGAACATTTATCTTATATAAAGTAACATATATAAAGGAAAGTTTCAAACAAACTTACTTGATTATATCTAAAACCAAAATTCAAAATAAATTAATCTTTAACTTGATAATTAAGTCAAACTAATTTATATAATTTTCTACTCAAATATTAAAGAATTCTTTTATAAAAGATTACAAATAAGGTTTTAACATTTTCTTGGAAAACAATTTATTTACAACATACTTTTAAATGCTTAAAGCTGTTAAAACATTTTGATTTTTATAAAACTTATTTATTTCAAAATTGGAATACAATTTAATTTGAATCCATCTCTTAAACTTGATTTAAAATTCTGTTTTAAATCTTACTTCAAAATTTCACTTGAATTTTAAAAACTGGAAACCTGATAAGTGAAAAACCTGTAACTGGTAAGTGGTTCGAAACATTACCAAAAACTTCGAGTCAAAACCCCCATGGCTTCGAGTAACTCTCGCAACTGACACGAGTAAACCCGAGTACTCTCCTACCCACTTCAAACTACAGATATACCATGTCCTCCGTGCACCTGCACCAACACTATCGTCCTTTTCGACCACTCGCGATGACATACGAATGTCGACGATCATCCTCCAACTCAATTCCGACCATCAAAATGTTAGCAGTAGCTCGCAAAATCGAGTTTTAAAACTCAACCCGGAACCAAACTCAAACCTGGAAATCGCCTAAATCTCACGCCTCTGACCACCAGAAAATATGTGATTCCGGTCAACTCCTTGTCAACAACCAAGCTTCCGTTACCCAAAATCCCACTGCACTCGATCACCTGTAGAAACCGTGGAGATCGAAACATTAAACCCAATTAAAATTAGGGTTCTAAAATTAATCGACCAATCTCCTTCCCCACAATGCTCTGACCAACTTCTTATCACTTTTCCCTAAATGCACGATCATTCTTCTACCTCCAGGAAGAAATCCGATCTTCCAAAGCCAGTGGACCACCAGAAATTGCTCAAACAGCATTTCCAGTTCAACAAGGACAGCGCCTAAATCCTATTACTAGAAATTAAGATTTTAGTTTTAAAAATCATCATTTGGTTTAAGAATTCAGTTTACATTCCTGAGTTTATAAATTAAGGTATTTGAATTTTTACATTATTACACATGCATTGTTGTTTTGAACTTCCAGTGTATTCCAAATTTAATTTAACTTTAAACAAATTTTTTTATTTAAAACCTTCTTTATGACAAAACAAACAAGATTCATTTAAAATCTCAAGTTTTAAACAGAGTCAAAATCAATAGTTTTTGAATTTAAATCAAAATCTAAAACTTAGACTACAATAGAGGGTAATCTGATGTAAACAATATACATACCATACATCCAGAAATACAACAAACAATATATATATATACACACATAATTATTTCAGATATAAATCACGCAACCAATTTTATAAACTCAAACTTTTTTTTAAAAGCAATGTTACTCACTTGGCAATCATGATGAACAGAGCAACTTTGTTTCTGAAAAAGCTTGAAACTGGAATGTGTTTGTATTTCAAGGCTTTCAGTTGCTGTAGTTTGTATATGATCTTAAAACTGCAGTTGCATGTTTGTTTCTAAAAATTTCAAGTTAAAGATGAATGTAGGCCTGGTTGTTGTTTCAAACAAAAGTGAAGGAACTACAGGCTTTTGAGTTATAGAATGATGATCAGTTTCTATCTCTAGATTTTAAGAAATGGGTTCAGGTTTATATTTTGGTTTGCATTCCAGGTTTTGAAGATGATTTAAGATAGTTGTAGTTTAATTTGGTTAGAGGAAATACTGATTTTAGATTTGTTTTTGAGGGGATTTGCAGGATTTTGTTTTGAGAAATTTTTTTTGTTTTGAATATATCTTCAAATGAATTTCAGATTTTGGATTTATTTTGAAGAAGATGATTTTCAGATTTGTTTGGGTTATTTGGTTTGAATATAGGCTGAAGATTTCTTAAGTTATGTAAAAGAATAGAAAAAGAAAATGAGGTTGAGAGGCAATGTTTTTATATAAGCATGAAATGATTTATTTAAACAAAAGAAAAAAAACAAAAATTAATAATGACACATGTCAAATATAGTAACATTTGTCATCTTGGATTAGTGTTTACTTAACATATGTTATTTAGGTGTCTTAAGGGATTTACACTTGTAATTTAAGTGTTTTATTTTAATTTAAAATTATTTATAAAAGCTTTTAACTTAATTTATTACTTCTTATGTGTGTAAAAATATATATATATATATATATATATATATATATATATATATATATAAATTTCCCTTTTTTTATAGAAAAATAAAACAAAAAAAATTATAAATAAAAGCTTATTCAAATATTTTTAAGTATCTATTCTTTTAAATTTCAAAACATTAAATTATAAAATCCAATTTAAAAATCAAGTTATATATATATATATATATGCATATATAACTCTTATTAAATTTAAAAGTAACAATTCTATTTCTATAAAAATCTATTTATGTTTATAAAAAGTTAGTATTTTATTATTATTTGAAAATAACAAATTTAACAAATTTTAAATGATTTATGAAAGAGATTATAAATCACTTCTGTTACTCAATAAATTAAGATCATATGTAAATTGTATTTTAAACTCTTATATATAATTTCAAGCACTATAAAAAAAATACGACTTTTATGTTAATCTAATTTAGATTCATATTTAAGCTAATTAAATATAATTTTAAACAAATAACATTTACTTTAAGTATTTACAAACCATATAGTTAATTATTAAATTGCTTTGACAAGCTAAATGTTAAATTTAAATTTAAATTTCCAATTTACCAAAAATAATTTAGAATTAGAAAATTGCTTTATTTACTAAATTCCAAACCAAAGCTTATCTATTTACAATATATACAATTATATACATATTATAAATAGAAAATAATATATTAGCTTTAAAAAGGTATAATCTACCAATTTAAATATTTATTGAAAGAAGATTATTAAATCAATTCAAATTTTTATTACCAAAAATTACTAAATCAATTTAATTTTTAACACAGATTATTAAATTTATATTGCCAAAAATTCCGGGATAGCACACATTCCAACCCACTCTAATGGCTATATCATTCTTATCCATTTAGGTTATTCCCTAACTTTAATAATTTGCACCCATCATAAATGCATAACTGAGGCTACATTTGTGTTTGTGCATTCACACTTTTTTGATTATTATGCCTCCTCTTTTCACTGTTAGTAACATTTCTTTACTTCTTTATGCGTTTACATCCAATTAATTTAAGGTCATTTACTGCTTTCATTTAAAAGATCTAAATATCTTTTCCTATTTACTTCCTTTTTTCTATATTAAATTTTATATTTATATTTTCTTTTTAACCTTTATTTCCACCCTTAGTTAGAGTGCTTCTCATATCATTTTATTTTAAATTATTACTTACCTACCTTTTCATCATTTTTATTTCATTTTTGTCTTGCTTATATTGCCCTTGTATATTAGTTCTTCTCTTAGACTATCATTATTATCACATTTATAATTATTAAGTTAATCCTTAAGGATTTCTACATTTTAATGTATTGAAATTACATCTCTCCCAAATGAAAAGGTTAACACTGTAAATTTATATATCTTATCCAAAAAGAGAATTTGTGTTACGTTTGGAATTATAAGGAATAGTCTTTTTCATAATTATTGAAATAGACGGTTGAAAATGTGATAAATATCCATATTTTCTCTTTCTTTTAGGTGTATTCCTTGTTATTTCGAACAATACACATTTATTTATAAATATGAACCTAATAATCTATAGAAATTCACATTGCGACATCCTATATTCTAATGAATTAAAATACTATTTAAATTCCCATAATTTGTTGTGATAATTTACATTTTTACTCGCAACAGTCATTCAAATATACAAATCTAGAACTATCACATAATTTATAAGTTTTAGGGACTGCTACCACCTAATACTAAATTTAGAGACAGCTAACACCTAGTGTTTTCTAGATTCACATACATGCATATATATATATATATATGTGTGTGTGTGTGTGTGTGTGTGTATGTATGTATGTATAAAATTCAAGTTATCAATCGCAGAATATGTAGGCAGGGTTAATAATTTCATTACACGTATACAAATTTTAGCTTACAACTCCAATTTACATTTCAAGCATATAGGAATATATTACAACGATATAAATCCAATATTATATAAAAATATACAATTTCCCACCCACTGTTTTAGCTTTCCATTCTTTAAATTCAATCCATGTTTTTCATTTTGACTTCCATTTCTCCCTATTTAAATAAATAACCGCAAGCTTACATTTAGCAATCAAACATCTGAATCGAAGATAAGATAGGGACTTTTATCTAAATTCTAGATCTGGATCTATAATTTACCTTGGCTTTGACGATTGGATTCGACCCCATTCTTCTTTACAATCATCCCCCGCTATTCTCCGCTTATATATATATATATATATATATATATATATATATAAACAATAACTATTTTTAAGAATTAAGAATTTTTTGGAGAAGAGAAAATGGCAGGTTTTGTCCTGCTTAAAAGAAGGTAACTAAAAGGATAGGCCCATATTTATAGGGGTTCGAATCAATGCCATTCATTAAAATAACTATTTCGAATCCAGGTTGTTCTGCCGCGTTGAAAACATCCAATCAACAGTTTACCAGTTGACTGCCGCCCCCAATTGGTTGACTACTAGCGGTCAACCGGCCCAAGTTTAGGGTCGATTACTAGTATTTATTTACAATGATTTATATCTTGTGTTAAATTTTGTTAATTCCTTTCCGTTTTCACCCAACCGAGATAATTTATTTCCATATTAACTCTTCTTACACCCTAAGCAACCGATAACATTCATTTTCTATTAATTACTATTTATTTCCTTAATTACATATATATTTATTTCCGACTTGAAGTATGCAAACACTAATAGCTTTTTCATTCGAACTCTAATCGAGAAACTTTATATATGAAAATTGGTTAGAATATCACCACAAACCCAATGGTGCATGTTTCCTAGTCAAATTCTGATGTTTGTGAAAACTCCATCTTTCGATCTTATTAGTTGTTAATTAATTTCTTTTTGAATTCATTATTGTAAAAATTATGGGGAGTTACACTTATTGAAGATAGAAATAAGTTTATAAAGTGCCTTTACATAGTTTACATCAGAGTTCACATGACTCATTTTTCATTTTTAGGCAATGACTATGTGGCCTTAATTAGGCGGCTCCATAAGACGTAGCTTGATGAACATGGACTAGAATTGCAACCTAAAGAGTGTTGGAACTAACCCCAAGTCTCCGCTGCACCCTTGACTATTAATTTACTCCTCCAAATAAGGTCAAGTTCCATAAGGATGGAATTATCTCTAAATATTATAAGAAATTCATCCACTATGAGCCTTCGTGACACTTGTTATATAATGTAAGTTTATGCTTTCATTGATGTGGAAATAATTTCTTCATATATAAAATCTGTATTTTGACTCTTGATTTTGTTATGTTATTGGTACGTAGGTTTTTGCGTTTGTATCTATTTCTTCTTTATATCCTACTGCTAAAGATTTTTGAAGTAAATTGGCTAGGTTAAAAAGGACTTTTGAAAAGGTTCCTCCTCCGTTTAAAAGTCTCAATTTTCAAAATACTATTTTCTCTATGACCTGCATTATATACACATGATTCTCTATTTTGGAATTTAATTTCCTACAAGATCGAAAAGACCAATATCATTACAAGATACAAGCTTATCACGCAAAATTATTATGTGGCAAAGTCAGCCCCCTCCATAAAAAATAGGATTATCATGGTTTTCCCTTATTAATACTCCTCCTAATGTTGGAGACCATTTTGCTGCTACATTTCTTATTTCCCCTTCATCTTTTCAAAAATTTAAGATTTCCTCACACAATCTAAGAATTAATTGATATATATAGCTGAATGTGATGATATTTGTTGTATTTCAACTTATCAATAAAGTACTTTGTTCTTTATTTTATTTTACTAAGTGCTTGTTG
This sequence comes from Allium cepa, assembly GCA_030765085.1. Classification (NCBI taxonomy): domain Eukaryota; kingdom Viridiplantae; phylum Streptophyta; class Magnoliopsida; order Asparagales; family Amaryllidaceae; genus Allium; species Allium cepa. Next base: position 105,414,441 of record CM060940.1, read on the forward strand.
TTTTCTATGTTTTGATTTAGGACGAAGATTCGACTTTATCTCTTGATGATCATAACCTCACATGACATCTTTATAACTTTTGGTCTAGATTATCTTGTATATGGAGAGTCATTCTTCTCCTTTTTCTATGGTTTGTCATCAATAGACAATGTTGATGAAAATAAATGGTATGAGAAATATATGTGATTGAAGTCCATTATAAGAGCTTCCCAAGAAATAGTTACTGAACTCGAGAAAAGAATTTCTTATAAAGATAATGAAATTCTAGAATTCACTGGGAAAATTAACTCAAGGTTCTTTCCACAACAGTTGGAGTATATACAAAAATTTCCCAATTTAACCAATGCACACTTGATTTGGAGATGGATTTTCTAAGATCCTGGAACAAATGCTAATTTTATGAGCTTATCTTGATTGAAGGAGAGGAAAGACTTCCCATGTTGACACTAGTGATTGCAAGTTTCCTCTTCGTCTTGAGGTCGCTTGACATTAGTAGCAGTGTTATTGTTCCTTCTCCGTGATCTTCGCCTTCGAAGGACAATTCTTCTGAACTAGTACGATTGACAGTTCCTTTAAATTTGAATGTAACCAGAAGATTAAAGAGTACTAGTATAAAAAATATACTACAATGTTTTCTAATCTTAGACTTTATGTGGAAATTTCGAAATGCGAGAAGGACGAACTTATGTTGAAAATTCAAAAACTTGAGGATAATCAAAAAGTTCAATCTCATTAGATTTCCTAATGGAAGAGTATAACAAGACTTATGAGAAAGCTATAACTTCTCAAATTGACTCGACAGATTTCTTAACGTCATTCGTTATATGGAGGAAAAATTAAAGAAATACCTTTCTATGAAAATTCAGCATATTATTGATCCTCAGTCAATGAAAGAGACTTTGATGAAGGAGGCAAAGGAACTTAAAGATCAACTAGACTTTAGTATAATATTTGATCGAAGTTTTCGTCGCTTTTGACTTGAAAACTGACTACTCATTTTTAAGCCCAGAGAGAGATTACTGACCGTGGAAAGCAGCTGCCTCAAGTTATCAGAGATACCAACACTTATTTTTATATACATGCACAGATGCCCTCAAGGATATAGTTGGACCTCTAATCTTGTATAAAAATGCGAGTTCAACTAGCGTAGGCCATTCTTGCATTTTGGAAGTTCAAGGGAAGGTAAAGAGTTAGTGTACTAACTTCATTGTATCCCAAATCTTCTACACCCAAAAGTTTTATAGACGCTACTTTAATGACATGATAATTTCTCATAAAAGATTCATGTCTTATTATTGTAACGAAAAACTTTCCTTGTAATGCTGGTGTATTTTATAAATTATGGTTCTACGTAACGATCTTGTTGTGAAGTGTTTCCCTTTATGCCTCTTGATATGATTGCTTGAATTCTTCTTTATTCCACTCCATTTCTTTTCTTTTGGTTAGTTGTATTTTGAGATATGAATGGTTGCTTTGGCCAAACCAAGGGGCGGAACTTAAAGTTTATTCTATCCATTATTCTTTTGATCAGTACTTTGGTCAGGCGCAAAAGTAGGACTAAAGGCTTTATTGACTATCTAACCTAGATGGCTGCCTTGGTTGGGATCAAAGGCAGAACAAAAACCTCGATTGACATTACTTTTTGAATGGGCATTTTATCCAAATGTTGAAGCAGGACAAAAGGCTTTATTGACCATCTTCCTTGGATGACTGCTTTGGTCGGGCCTAATAGTGGGACTAAAGGCTTGAATGATCATTACTTTTTGGATGGGTGCTTTGACCGATCATGGAAGCGAGACCAAAGGCTTTATTGACCACCTCCCTTAGATAGCCGCTTTGGTTGACCCTAGAGGTATGACCAATTGTATGACTGACCACTACTCTTTGAATGGTGCATTAGTCGAGTCTAAAAGCGGGACCAAAGACTCTATTTACCATCTCCCTTGGATGGCTGCTTTGGTTAGGCCCGGAGGATGGACCATAGGCTTGAATCCAATTGTTTTTTTTAAAAAAAATCTCTTCCAAATGTTATCCTTTATCATTACAAACCATAAGTCTAGACCTTCTTCTTAATGATTTGACAAATCATATTCCACAAATTCATGTAACTCTCAACTTCTAAAGTAATATTCAATAATTCCGGCCAGTGCCTTCCATTCATTAGTTTGATGCCCATTTGTTTTGTGGTTATAGTTGCATTCACTTCTTTTGGATCTAGGCCAGCACACGGTAGGTTAAATGAGTGAATTTCATTTTTTTACCAGTTGGATTTTATTGGACCCATGAAGTCTAAAATAATTTAGATCTAATAGAAATAATTTTTAAATAAAATCATTATTTTATCTGATTGATTAATATAAAAGAATTTCTATTTATATAAGTGACAAATAATGTGTACATATGTATCGAATACACATACATATGTACATGTACATGCACATGCAATATATAATGTGTACATGGTTTAACATGCCCATATATAAGTGTTGGTATTTACACCACAATAGACGTGTTGCCCTCCTCATATACATATTTGTTATCAGTTATTATATAATGTTACTATAATGTAAAATATATAAATGCACACACCCACACACATAAACAAGTATAAAAATAATTATACATACATACATATACATATTTATATGTATATAGATTTTATGTAAATTCATATAAAGTAACATAAAATTCAAATTAAATATTTAAGAAAAATTCAAATAAAGTAGATCTAAGTTTAAAAATATCCTTTTAAATTAAAAATCAAAATTAAATGTTTTATAATTAATTTATAAAATGTATTTAAATACAAACATATATGAAAATATAAATAAATTCAAAAATATATAAAATATTTACATAAATATATATTTTAACATATTTTAGATGATAATATAAATTATACAATATAACTAAATGTAAAACATAATTATATATCAATATATATTTTCGACCATAGATTATATTAAAAACTAAATTTTTTAATCCACGTAGGTTAATAGTATTTTATTGTTGTTCTTTTAAAATTTAAATTTCCATATGAAAATAAATAATTTTTTATTTTATGAATTGTGTATATAATTATCTAAATATATGCACACATATACATACATACATACATACATACATACACACACACACACACACACACACACATATATATATATATTAATAAGTTATAATTTAATAATTAATGTTATTAAAAAATCATTTTGTTTAAATTAAAAATATGTAAACGGTATTTTTTTAATCATACGCATGACTGATTAGAATAATTTGTAACTATACTCGTATACATATATTACTTTTAAAGATCAATTTTTAATTTAATAAAGTTTTAAAATTATTTTTAAATCCATAAAAAAATTAACATGGTTAAAAGAAATATAGATTTATATACACAAATGAATGTATTGTATATAGTATATTCTTATATAAAACGACAATAAATACAAATGTAAGTTCGTGGTATAATCTTACCTATGCGAGTACGATAGCATGAAGATTATGAATATAAATTCATATGAAATAAATTCTACCTCGGTTATGGCCTAATTGGAACACCTTGAATGCTGAATCAAATGATCTCTTGGAATTTGATTCCAACTCCTCTAGAAATTTCTAATAAAAGAAAAGATCTACAGAACTTTATTTAATTTGATTTAAAGTTGTATCTGGTTTGAAATTTTGGAGGAGGATATGACTATGGTTTTTGGCCAAGAGGAGAAGGGGAGGCTGGAGCAAAAAAGTAACCTCAAAGTTGAAGGGGATGGTGTGTTTAAATAAGGAAAAACAGAGAGAGGAAAATGGGGATCCAAATTTGATTTTTTACCCCTTCTTTCTCCACCAATTCAAACCCAAAATATCAAAAATATCATCTCCCAAAAACCCCTCTTACGAAAGGACATTTCTCTAGACTAATGGGCCAAGTTGCATTTTAAAACTATATCAATATATTCATTTTCAAATTATTCATATGCACATCAATACGTATATCGATACGTGTGTATATAACTTATATATGTATTACTTTCAATATTGATTCAAATTAATCAAATAAAATTTTATAATTAATATTTCGTAACTATCAATTAATTTATAATAATTATAATGTAATTAAATTAGGTGGTTTTTGAAGTATTCAACATTACCGTTGTGTGACTCTTAGGTGTAAATTCAGTCAGTGACTAATATAGAACGATTCGAATATTAATGTTCATATACCACCTTAGCTAATGGTGTGACTGTTTGGTCGAATTTGTCACTTAAAGGTTTCAATAAATCCAATTTTACCATTTTAAGCAGTCCCTTGTAGTGGTAATTATTTATACCAATTCTCTTCATCAATACTACACCACATTAGGACTCATGGAATTTGGTTTTGGTCAAAATTCCAATATCATCCATATTTAACTTGTATGGTCCAAATACAAAGTTCTTGGTTCAATAGTAACAATTTTTACTAATCAATATGCTATGGCCAAAATCTTTGACTTTGAGTTAACTACAATTGACTGTGATACTAACCCCATGTAACTGAGGAGATGAATTCTCTATGGAGCAGTGTTTCACTTCCAATGTCACAGTTGAGACCCGACCATAGTCAGTTGATTGATATTTTGCCGCAATTCAACTATAATCAAAATGTAGTGTCCATGTTAAAGTTCAATAATATTCTCTGTTTGAACTTAGTTATATTAACTAAATAAAACTATCCATAGTTATCCAATGACTATTAGTACAGACCCTTTGGTACACTCAACAACTATGAGTAACATAGTGCCCAATATTTAAAGAGCGTTAAGTACTTTATTCTCATTAGATGATTGATATCCAGTCTCGATGCATCTTGACTAAGAATATTTAAAACGATATGTTTATTTTCATTGTGATAAATTTTTCAAGATTACTATCATAAAACACATCACTTATGGATTTTCTATTAGATATACTTAAGTTAAATAAATAATTCATATAACACATTAAATCAAGTATATAACAGAAAGATACACACCTTTTATTTCGAATGAGATTTTATTACAGAGTTAACAATTTATAGTAAATTACATAATTGCCTCTAGGTCATACCCTTAACTCTATTAGCTTCTGTCATATTTCTTTTCCTTTTTTTAAGTAAACTTCAATAAGGGAGTAGTCATTTTTCTTTTGTTTCATTGGAACATGACTTATGTATTCGCTTTCACATCATTTGGGGGTATTTGGGCTTTCCCTTTATTAATTTCTCATTTCCTTTTTGAATACACATCAACCATATTTCCCCACTGTTAAGCAAATCAATCAAAATCTAGGTTCATTTTAGCCTCAAATATAGTTTTCCTATTTTGGGTTTGTATATCCCTTCTTATTTGAGCAAATATATCACCTTCTTATGTTGTTGAATCATTTTTCCTGCAACGATCAAGATTCGATCACACTAAGATATAATATTTAATGGATTTCAAATATTAAAATAATTTTTTTTATAACACAAATAATATTATGTAAGATTTTAAGATATATTTTTTTACTGAAAAATAGGAACTTTTTCCTATACCGGTTGTTGGGCGTGTTTCCACTAGACCGGTGCTATCGAACCAAGATGAGGGAGGCCACCGCCGAACCAGCCCTTGCTCCACCTACCACCGAACCAAATCCCAACTCCCTCTCCAAGTCCCTACCGAAACATCTCCTCCCCAATGCCTAGCCGAACCAACCCACTCTCCACCTACTACCGGTTCAAACAACGCTCCACCCACTACCAACCCATCGCCGGACCAAGCACTGCCGAACCAATTCCCACTCCAATTACTACCGAACCAAAGCCACTCCAACCACTACCGGACCGAAGGCCACTCCAACCTTCCCCGGACCAAGGCATCACCGAACCAACACTGCCTGGCCACATTACATCAGCCCAGGCCCACCAGCAGCTATATACATCCAAGACCCCTACCCCCAGCCTCACTCTATAAATAGAGGGGTAGTGGTACAACAATGGAGGACAAGTTTGAGAGCTCAAGCACGGATAGAACTTTCAAACAAATTTCAGATACTTTTAATCAAAGCTTTGTACTTGTAACCTGAACAGTAAAGGAGAATAACATATAAAGTGGACGTAGGCACATTCTGGCCGAACCACTATAAATCTGTGTGTCTTTTACAGTTTAGTCCATTTATTTTATATATTTGCATGAATCTCCCAAATCACTAAGAACAATATAAAATCGACTAAATTACACGACTTGGAGGTGTTTACCCATTTTTTGTGCAAACATTTTTGGTGCTTTCACTGAGAAATCAAGCTAGAAGCTTCAGCTTCTCCTACTTAAACTTCTTCTCGACATCATCGCTTATTGCTTGGAAGACATGCCTCCCAGGAAGAAGAAAGATGTTAGCAAAGGAAAGAACATCGCAACTAGCAGCGTTCCAGATCCAGTGATCACAGATCAAGAGAACCGTCCCGTTTCAACAGCAGTACAAAATGGAAATCAGGCAAATCCGATAGCCCCTGCCACGGAACAACCAACAATAATTACTAAGGCAGATCTAGACAGGGTTGTGGCTGAAGTGACTAACCGCTTCACATCCCAACAAGAAGCCTTAGTGGACCGACTCATGTCACGCTTAAGGGATGCTGAAGAATCCAACCGCAACACTGAATCATGGGATGAGTCTCAGTCTGGAGGATCTGGGAGGCGACAAAGATCTTTCTTCTTCGAAGAATCTAACACAAAAACAGCAATGATAGGAGCCGAGCCCGAACTCAGCCCGAACTCCGACCCGGGGAAACGCTTGGAACCAAACCCAACAGGGGAGGTACTAGGCGAGGGTCGCCGGTGGCTGAGCCGGTCAGGCTACCTAGCCATGGAAACACCAATGAATTGGGCCGAGCTAGAGTACAACTCGAAGTTGGACCCGAGGAAGTGCTCAGAACAGAACCCAGCAGGGGAAGATCAAGGCAAGGGCCAACTGTAGCTGACCCTAGCATGCTCCCAGAAGACCAGAGGCAGCCATTGGAAAATATTAGGAGTGATAGACGATACCACCCCTATAGATTATCTGGACGGAATCAATCCCGTAGAGAAGAACCAAACTCATTTCTATCTGCTCCAAATTCTGATGAAATGGCGCGATTGTTCAGAGAATGCGTCCAATGGGATCAAAGAGATCGAGGGATAGGCGCTAGGGTAACCAGCCCTTTCACCCGCAATATCGAAATTGCCATCACCCCCCGAGAATGGAAAATGCCAACAATGGAAGCTTACAAGGGAATCTCTGACCCCTTAGTACACTTGCAGAGATACACACAGTATATGCTCATGAGTGGAGCCACAGAAGGAGTATTGTGCAAATGCTTTCCACTATTCTTGACAGATCTAGCTACGTCCTGGTTCTGCCACCTATCCCAAGGATCCATCATCTCATGGGAAATGTTGAAAGAAAAGTTCATCAGCTAGTTCCGCATTCATGTGGAACAACCTAAGGACGCCTATTCCCTATCTAATATCAAACAGAAGCCTGGAGAGACAGTGCAGCAATATCTAACCCGATTCAATGCTGCATCGGCCGCAGTCCAAGATGCCGATGAGAAACTTATCTTAATGGCCCTCTGTAGTGGTGTACATCCGGATACTAAGTTTGCTAGAAGATTAACGAAAGAAAAACCAGCTACCCTACCCGATTTCTTCCATGAAGCCGGACGATATATGAGACTTGAAGACGCTGCCACTAAAAGACAGACAGGACAACAAACCAAGGCAGCTCATGGCCACACACCCGCTGTAGCAAAGGACGTTCGAAGAAATGACTCTAGAGACAATGCTGGGGGCAAGAAGGGAGAAAAACGTCTATATCGGCCAGGACCGAGGTTTGACACTTACAATCCTTTGAATGAGACAATCGAAATCATCTTCCTGGCCACCCAAGATGAAGTTAAATACAGACGCCCTCCATACAAGAAGGAATCAGATAACGCAATTAAGTCTGGAAAGTTCTGCCGCTTCCACGAATCTTATGGGCATGATACCAATGAATTCCATAATCTCCGGGACTTAATTGAAGAACACATCAGAAGGAAGAGACTGGAACGCTATATAAAAGGTCAGAACAGGACCCCAGCTCCTGCCGAAGAGAACCCAAGGCTACCTCTCCCAGAAACGGGAGGGGGAAATCGCAACACCGACGGCCCCAGTCATGAGAAGATAGTGATCCATACCATATCGGGAGGACCAAACATCGCCGACAGAAGCTGGACAGAGATGGAAAGATACGGAAAGTCACTTAGAAACGATGAAGGTACGTTAATTCTGTTATGGAAGAACGCCACCCGAAGCAAAAAGATAATGATGACATTACATTCAATAGGCGTGACTTGGAAGGAAGGCAGTACCCTCACATGGATCTTATGGTCATCTCTGCCCGGTTCGGCCCAGCCGAAGTTTTTCGAATTCTAGTAGACACTGGAAGCTAAGTAAATATCCTATTCAAGCATGCTTTCGACAGAATGAAGCTGTCAATGAAGGATGTGTTGCCCTGCAACAAACCACTACACGGTTTCACCGGAGATGCGAAGATGCCCCTTGGGCAATTGGACCTTTTTTTTGAAATAGGAAGCCATCCCCGCTCCGTTGTGCGGAAACAAACATTTGTGCTGATAGATAACCACTCAGCATACAACGCCTTTTTAGGAAGACTAGCCTTGTCTGACTTCCAAATTGTCTTGGCCCCGTGGTGCCTGAAGATGAAATTTCCAACAGACAATGGAACAGGGGAAGTAGAGGGAGATCAAGACGCCGCTCGAGATTGCTATGTAACTGAACTTCGCAATAATCACAGGAAGGATAGAGGGAAGAATGCAGAGACTCCTCTCTGCATAAAAAACTTGGAAGCATAGCAATTAAAGAAAGCCCCTCCTCTTCGATATACTAGTGATCCTTTCAATGAATTAGACCCCAGGGACAAAGAGGAGGAGGCCACCGCCGTGCCCGTAGAGGCTATGGAGTTTGTATCTGTAGACAAACACGACTCAAGTAGACTGTTGAAAATCGGATCTCAACTAAGAGCAGAATTGAGGGATCAACTCATTGATTTTCTCCGCCACAACCTGGATGTATTTGCATGGACGCACGCTGACATGACTGGAATCTCCCCAGACGTGTCATGCCACATACTAAACATCGATCCTACTAGGGCGCTAGTAAAGCAGAAAAAGAGAAGTATGGGGGCAGAGCGATCAGCGGCCCTCGATGAAGAAGTAAAGAACCTACTTGCCAACAACTTCATACGAGAAGCCATCTACCCAGAGTGGATCGCTAACCCGGTACTAGTAAAGAAGGCTAATGGGAAGTGGCGAACATGCATTGACTTCTCCAACTTAAATGACGCTTGCTAGAAGGATTGCTTCCCACTCCCCCAAATCGATCAGCTTGTGGACAGCGCAGCCGAACACGAACTCTTATCTTTTATGGACGCATACTCAGGATATAACCAAATTCCTATGCACACCCCCGATCAAGACCACACTAGTTTCATCACTGACCGGGGATTGTACTGCTATAGAGTAATTCCTTTCGGACTTAAAAACGCCAGAGCTACCTATCAGCGCCTCGTCAACAAGATGTTTGCGGAGCTAATAGGATGAACTATGGAGGTTTATGTGGATGACATGCTAGTAAAATCGAGGAAAGCCAACGATCACGTAAGCCACCTGAGCGAGATGTTTAACGTGCTTCGCCAATATGGAATGAAGCTGAATCCTCTAAAGTGCTCATTCAGAGTGTAATCAGGAAAGTTCTTGGGATTCATCGTCCATGCCAGGGGGATTGAAGCCAGCCCCGAACAAGTCCGAGCCCTGAAGGATATCAGGATACCTTCCACTCAAAGAGAAATGCAAAGTCTAAATGGGAAGGTGGCCGCCCTAAGCAGATTCATCTCTAAAGCGACTGACAAGTGCGTCCCCTTCTTCGAGGCTCTAAAGAAAGACAAAGGAAAGTTCGAGTGGACTGACGAATGCTTAACGACGTTTCTTAACCTAATCGAACACCTCCAGAGACCACTAGTACTCTCTACTCCAAACGAAGGCGAAGAGCTATACCTATACCTTGCTGTGTCATCTCATGCTCTAAGCACCGCTTTGGTAAGAGAAGACAACCGCGCGCAACGGCCGGTATACTTTGTAAGCAAGAGATTAACAGGAGCAGAAGCCAGACATCCTAAACTTGAGAAGCTAGCATACTGTTTACTAATCGTGTCACGGAAACTGCGACACTATTTCCAATCTCATTCCATCAGAGTTCTAACCGATCAACAGCTAAGGCAGGTACTCCATCGTCCCGACACTTCTGGACGACTACTTAAATGGTGCATTGAACTGAGTCGATATGATATCACCTACCATCCTCGCACCGCCATCAAGGGACAAGCCATGGCCGATTTCATTGCCGAATTCACTACCAACGAAGGTAAGGGGCAATCTAAAATAGCAAAAGACATTAAGTGGAATCTCTTTGTGGATGGAGCTTCAAACGAACAAGGCTCGAGGGCAGGTGTTGTAATGATCACTCCCACGGAAAGGAAGCTACACTGTGCTCTAAGGCTGGAATTCACTGCCACCAATAACGATGCAGAATATGAAGCAGTAATAGCTGGATTAGAACTTGCCCTAGACATTGGAGTTAGTTCTTTATGTCTTCATAGTATTTTAAACCAAATACTAGGAGAATTTCAGACTCGAGGAGAACGACGACTAAGCTGCTACTCGATCAATTGGATCACTATTTAATCAAACACATCCCTCGAGAAGAGAACCAAGAGGCCGACGAGCTGGCAAAGCAAGCTAGCATTAAAGACAGTACCATTTCTGGAGCAGTAGCCATCTCAAAGCAACTAACCCTGAGTTTCGAGCAAGTGAATCTGGTAGCTGCAATTGAAGAAGAAACTTGGCTGACTCCCATCCAGAAATTCTTACAAGATGGCACACTGCCCAGTGAGCGTAACGAAGTCAGGAAAATCTTGAGGAAAGCTTCCCGCTACACAATACAAGAAGGCATCCTCTATCGGCGCGGGTTCTCTAACCCCTTATTAAGATGTGTTGCTGGAAGGGAAGCTAAGGAAATCTTATCCAACATCCACCAAGGAAGCTGCGTGGATCACACCGGAGGGCAGACTCTGGCAAAGAAAATACTCCGATATGGATGTTTCTGGCCCGCCTTAAACAAAGACGCCTTAGACTTTGTTAAAAAATGTGACAGATGTCAGAAATTTGCCAAGATTCCTCGTCTACCAACAAATGAGATTACTCAAATGACCAGCCCTTGGCCCTTTGCAGTATGGGGAATTGACTTGATTGGCGAACTGCCAGTGGGTCGAGGCGGAGCCAAATATTCTCTAGTGGCAGTTGACTATTTCACCAAATGGGTGGAAGCAGAACCTCTAAATAAAATATCTTCGGCAAAAGTTATTAACTTCTTGATCAAAAATGTCCTATGTAGGTACGGGGTTCCATTCAAAATCATATCGGACAATGGACTTCAGTTTGACAGCGAAGAGTTTGTCGGCTGGTGCCAAAGGCTCAGAATTCGTAAAAGCTTCTCATCTGTGGCTTACCCCCAGGCAAACGGACAAGTTGAAACTGTCAACAAAATTCTCAAAACTCTAATCAAAAAGAAGCTTGAAAAATCGAAAGGCGCTTGGGTGGATGAACTTCCTACGGCACTTTGGGCCTACCGCAGATCTTTCAGAACATCAACGGGGCATACTCCTTTCTCTTTGGCATACAGATCGGAGGCCATGCTCCCAGTCGAAACTGTAGTACCTTCCCACCGCAGGATCCACTATAACCCAGAAGAGAATGAAGAACTCCTTCACATGTCTTTGGATCTAATTGAAGAGAGGAGAAACGATGCAGCACTCAAAGCAGCAGCTCACAAGAAAAAAGTGGCGGCGCAATACAACTCCAAAGTCAATCATCGTAGCTTACAAGAAGGAGATCTTGTCCTCAAACGAATTTTCCCGCGCCCCGGTGCACTAGATCCAATCTGGGACGGACCATATGTAATTCATAAAGATCTCCACAACGGAGCTTATATTTCATCAACAGTGGACGGAGAGGTGTTCCAGAGGGCATGGAACATCCAACACCTTCGTGATACTTTTCTTAACTTGTACTGCCCATATGAAGTGAATTAACAAAGAGAATCAGTGGACGTAGGCATTTTCATGCCGAACCACTTTAAAAACTTGTCTCTTTTTAACTTGTTCCTTTATATCTTGGCTGCTTGTTAACTTTATCCCTTTCTGTTGAACAAAATCCCGTGTAATGGCATTTCCATTCAAGACGCATCATGGCGCAACCTCCTCTCAACAAGACCCACCAGGTACTATACGAATCTATGCCCTCGCCAATGAGACACTTTTGCTCCAGCATCCCTCTGCTGCGGGTTAACTCATTGCTCGCGATCGGCCCTTAAAGCCAACTGTAATGAGCCGATTATAAGCCACCGAGAAGGCCGATTATAGCTGAGGCAGCTCATTACGGCGTTCGGCTCGCCGGCAACTGTGAACCTACTTTAAGCCCCAACATAAGGTGTGGCCAGCCAGGGGTAGTTCATGGTTGACGATCGGCACCCACGCAAGCCGACCACGGTGAATCGAATAATACCCACGATTACGGGCCATAATGGCCCGGGTAGTTACTGTGCGCGATCTCGGCTCCGATGTGTTTTAAGTACGGCTGTAGTAAAAAAGAAAGCTCCCCACGGAGGTGTAAGATGGGTGACAAATGTCTCCAAGACCCACAGCTAGGGAAAGTGACTACAAAACCCATTTGCCACGAACTTAAGCACATCGATGGCCTTCCGTGATTGGAAGTTTTACTATTTCTTATATTTTTGTTTTATTTAAAAACTTTCCTCCTATCCTATATAACGATCCCTAAAGTACAGGGCACAAAATAGGAGACACCTGCAAATGGTTATAGGAACCCACAACTGGATGACATGACACTCAGCTGCATTCCATACTCAGTCACGCAAAACATTCAAAGCTACCATCTACAACTAAAACACGAAGGTCGGTACTCTATTTCTTTGTCTATGAATGTATAGCTATAATTTATTCACACATCGCAATAACATTGCAAGATGTGAAATTACATTTTAAGCCAGAACTTGACATCAAACACAATTGAATCACAGGCATATGCATAGCTGCATTTGTTATGCAACACACCAAAATAACGAAAGCATTTAAATATAACAGAATCAGCTTAAGTTAAAAAATTACATGCTAAGAATAAAGTCGTTCAATACAAATAATATAATTACAGTTACATTAATGTTTTGGGACTAACATATACAGCAATGTCAAGTAAACCAAAAAATGTCCCGGTCAAGTAAAGAAGTCGGCTGCATCAGAACTTCACCTCTATTCTACTGGCCCTCCGAGATCAACTTAACTGCCGGATCGGAACTCTCAATGTGTTGACCAGAGGTAGTTGGTGCTTCAGAGGTCCCGCCTGTCCAATTCAGGAAAGAACCCGTTAATAGTCATGAACAATAGGCAATCAAGTTATAAAAAGACTAAAAGGGAAGACTTACCAGCATCTGCTCCTTGATCACCATCCTCCAACTGCACACCTACCTCCTCATCAGTAAGCAGCCGCATACCCTACTTTACCGCCACTTTCTCCTCCTTGGTGAACTGAGCCGTAACCACGTCCATCCTGAAGGCCACGCCACCCTCCTTATCTACTTCGGCCTTAGCCTCCTCCAGGGCCCTGAGATAAATCCTGGCTATGACTCGGGGATAATCATCCATCCAGGATAAGTTGCCCTATTTCCAAGTGTGAAATTACATATCCTGAAGCATCTCATCCATTATCCCCTCGTTCTCCTCGAACTCCCCTATTCGGACCTCAGAAGCCAACAGCTTTGCAACGGCAGCATCCCTCTCCGATCGGTATCGCGAGCGGTCAGCCTGAAAGGATTTCCTCATTGCCTCCATCTCCTCCCTCAGCTTGGTTTGAGCAAGCTCTGCGGCTTCAAGCTTCCCGAATAACTCCTCTACCCGCTTGAGATCCGCTTTACGAACTTCATCCACCATTGCAATAGCCATATCGATCCGTTCCCTGCAGGCAGCCTCCATTTTTCGTAACTCTGCCTTGCTAGCCTCATCCATTGTTTTCTTTAGTCGCCTGGAGGCGGCCTCATGCTGAGAGATCTGGATGGCCTGATCGGCGAGTTGTTTGGCCTGGTCGAAAACCATTAACCGCAATCGGATGTTAGCACTCCCGATTTCCTCTCCGGCCTTGACCAGTCGGGCATGATGCCCCATCAGCTTCCTGGTCTCCTCGGCAACCCAGTCAATGTTTTCCTTAGCTTCGTCCCCCAAAGTTACAATCCGAGTGGTAAGCAAATCATGGTCCAAGGACTTAGCCTCATCAAGCATCCTTACCATAGGATTACGAGGGAGAAGGTTCTCACCAGTAGCCTCGTCGAAGGAAATATCATGAGAGCCTCGATCGAGATCCGAATGACACGCAAACGGATTACGAGCCAAGCCGGGATGATCTATTGGGGTAACAGTAGGGTTTTCAGACGGGTGCGGGGAAGTTATAAACTCAATATTCTCCTCCGTGGTATCCTGAAGAGGTTGAGTTGGGGGCCGAGGACCAGGTGAGGATTCGAACAAGGAACGGCTCCTCTTCTTCTTTCGGATATCCTCTTCGATGACCCCAAGAAGAGGACGATAGCCGACTACGTCTCCGGGGCGGTCAGTCGGAGGCTTCGGTTTAGTAAAAGCTTTGAGGAGTTTGTATTGTTCAAGACGGTGCCGAACATCTGATGTCTTGACCGCTTCGCCCACTCCTGGAATAAAAACCAAGTGTTACAAGCATACATTGAGCCATAATTCAAGAAACGTATAAAGTTAAGAAGGGTAAAAGGACGCTTTTGTTATACAAACCCTGGGGAGGAGTAGGATACTGCAATAAGTTCTGGATCTCATTCCAGGACGGAAGCTGGCCATAAAATATTCCTAAATCCTTATCATAAATGGAGTCGTCAGGAGTCCAAAATTCACCTTGAATCGCAGGAGTTGCCTTAGCTGAAATGCTCTTAGAAGATGAATCGGCACCAGTCCCGACCTTTTCAGCTTTCTTTGGCTTCTCCACCAAGGCCGATCCTTCCTCCAACCCCACAAAAGCTAGGCGGAAAGCATCATATGTCCACTCCTGGATCTCGCCTGCCTGCTCAGAAGACAGAGCCTCACCGCCACTACCACTCTGTCCATCGTCACCATGGCCATCACCATCACCTTCCCCATCACTTCCACTCTCCGCCTCACCTCCTTCATCCTCGCCTCTTTCCTCCTCCACATCTCCTCCTCCAAAACATCTGGACATGTGCTGGGGGAGGGTCCATCGGACTTCTTAAGTTTCTTTCCCCCGGCGACTGGATGTTTCGAGAAGGGTTTCCTTTTGCTACTCTTCGCCGTAGCCCCACCTTTAGCTTTGGCAGCCTTCTCCTCAGCTGTGTCTCTTTGCTTGACCACAGACTGGCGGGGTAGAATCAAGTTGAACTCCAGAAGAGTAGCATTCTTGATCAAATAAGAGGCTGCCCTCTCCCTTTCCGGAATGGCTTCTATCTCCGCAGCCATCTGAAGCAGGCGATCGCTCTCTACAACCGCAAAACCACCTGTCGCTAGCAAGAAATAAAGCACATAAGGAGGAGCATTGTAGTTAGAACAGAAATTATAAATAAGATTCAACTTACAACCAGAGGTGAAGCGGTGGAAAGAAACAGAGTCGTCCTTGACAAAAAACAACTCCTTCTTGAACATGCTGAACTTTGAATATAAATCCAGGACCGGCTTGAAAGACACGAACGACTCGAAGCTAATATATGGAGATCCCTTCTTGTAGCCTCTCAAGTTGTACAAATACCTGATCTCCCTATTGGAAGGAGGACGCCCATATTTTCTCTGGAAGATAATAAACAGGCTCATCAAGATGGCATAGGAGTTGGGCTGAAGCTGGAAAGGGGCCACCTTCAAATATGTGATAAAGCTAACTATCCAGGCGTCGATCGGAGGGATGGCTCCGCACATACAGTGATACCTACTGTAAGAAAAATATCCTTCAGGGGGATTATACGGCATCACTCCTTCCTCCGACAACAACATATGCGCTCGGTCAACCCCAAAAGAGCGAGATATAACATCAAGCTTCTCATCTTTGAGGGAGCTAGGAAAGCAGTCAGGCGGGGAATTCAAGAGCTCCTGAGGGCCATACCTGTCTACTAATGATCTCGAGGTTGGTCCATGACGTTCTGGTCCTGCCCGGACTGGGGGCACTACAGAGGACTCTTCTTTGTCCTTGGATTTCTTCCTATCAGAACGGGTTTCTACTTTATGAGACATCGTCTGCAACATGAGAAAAACATACCGTTAGAACAAGGAGTATTGAGATATAAACAAGCAAGTACGTATGGTATGGAATTTCATTCGTAATTCAAAACATTAAAGGCTCAAGGTTCATTCGGCATTCAAACTCTCAATCTCATTCGGTATTCCCAACAGAAATAGTTCATTCGGAGGTTCGGGGCTAAGAATTCATTCGGCAATCGTACTCCTCATGGTCATTCGGGAGTTCAAGGCCAAGAATTCATTCGGCACTCATGCTCTCCGATCCCATTCGGTGGTCCAACCATAAAAGTTCATTCGACAGAATAAAACTCACCTGGTCCGGCAGTCAAGTTTGATTCGGTAGTTGGTTGATTCGGCTGTTTCAAACAAGTCAAGTTTGATTCGAAACTCGATTGATTCGGCTATCTCAAACGATAAAGGATGAACAGAGACACGAAGCCCATACTTATAGGCAAGCATAGGATACCAGACCAACTGGTTTGGCACACAGGACCGGATGAGAATGTCCAAGCTAAAACAAAGCGAGGCATATACAGGCATATGCCCCACTTTGGTGGGCAAGTGTTGGGCGTGTTTCCACTAGACCAGTGCTACCGAACCAAGATGAGGGAGGCCACCGCCGAACCAGCCCTTTCTCCACCTACCACCGAACCAAATCCAAACTCCCTCTCCAAGTCCCTACCGAACCATCTCATCCCCAATGCCTAGCCGGACCAACCCACTCTCCACCTACTACCGGTCCAAACAACGCTGCACCCACTACCAACCCATCGCCGGACCAAACACTGCCGAACCAATTCCCACTCCAATTACTACCGAACCAAAGCCACTCCAACCACTACCGGACCGAAGGCCACTCCAACCTTCCCCGGACCAAGGCATCACCGAACCAACACTGTCAGGCCACATTACATTAGCCCAGGCCCACCTGCAGCTATATACATCCAAGACCCCTACCCCCAGCCTCACTATATAAATAGAGGGGTAGGGGTACAACAATGGAGGACAAGTTTTAGAGCTCAAGCACGGGTAGAACTGTAACGACCCGCTATTTTGGACTATTCGCATCCGCATATGTCGGACTTGAAAAATTCAAAATACCAAATTGTTAATTTAAAATTTGGCAAACTCAGATATACGGTAAATAAATAATCACAGAATCACAAACACAGAGTAATATGCATCCGAAGTAAGAGAAATAGTAGTTCATGAAGCTACTATATAAATATATAAGATACATCAGAGTTTACAACAGAAGAGTAACACGATACATTAAATACAAATCAAAATACATCACTGGAATCATCGAATACTGAAGGTAGAATAGATGGCTGGATCTTCAATCAAAGCTCCAACTGCAAAGGTGAGTCTCGAAAGCTGAGCCACTCAGTCTGACCCGAGTGTAAAGCAAAACACAAACACTCGAGTCAGGATTAACATTCTTATATCAATAAATCCAACTCAAGTGAAATACAATTGAAATACAAGTAACTCAAAGGATGTTGGAATCACCATCCTCTAAGGATCCGTTAAACTATCTACTATGTAGTAGTGTACGCTAAATAGATAATGTCTATCAATAATATAAAATATCAAAATAGTGTTAAGGCGTTACCATTATCCCCCTTAACACATTTTATACAAGCGTTATAGTCTATACAGCACTGTAAACTCCACCGTAAACTGGTGGGATATCAGGGAGTACTCCATAGGTATAACACAAAACAAAAACGTAGTGGTCGCGTATATAGGGATACAAGTATGACAAGGCACATGAGGCAATACCCAAGGTAGTGAAACTACCGTTCGCCTGATCCGGACTGGTGAGAACGCATCGCCGCAGCGATCGCAACACCGCGAAACAACACTCCTAAAATTCCGAGGGTGCACCAATCAATCACAAGTAATGAGTAATAGTTACGAAGAAGTGTGTCCGCTCGAGGTGGCTAACCCCATTTGGCCCGGCACGGCTCCTGATTTTAGTCATTTCCAATTTGACACAAGTGTCAAGGCTATCCATTATCGTTCTCTTTCTTCAGTCATCACGTACATCATTCCAACCACTTCATTCTGGATCATCACTCCGCATATAGTTATTAAAGTGGTTTTCAGTTTAGATAGAGAGTATATCCATAACCGATTCCGGTCTTTTTAATAACTTTCGTAATTATTATACCGATTGGTCTTTTAATAAATTTCAAAAACAAATCAATTTCAATTTCAATTTTAATTCGAAAATCAACATTTCGTTTGTCTTTCTAAATCAATTTCCAAAGTTTACGTTATAAAACTTTCAAATTACCATTTCAAATTCTTATAATTCGATTTCAACTTTTATTCAAACAATTTAAATATTGATTCAAGTTCGTATATGACTTTTATTTCGAAATCATTTAAATAACTTAATTTAACACTCAAATCAATTTCAAATTCATTTATCGATTTCTTTCAATATTCGTTAAGTTACCGTATCATTCAAAACAATTTTACTTAATTCCCAATTCATTAAATCAATTACTTACGTTCATCTTCATTATATCAAAACTTCAAATTTAACTAAATTAGATTCGTCAAATCAAATTTCCAAAATTACAAGTCTTACATTAATTTCAATAAATCACATTTTATTTCTCATTAAAGAAATTCAGTTTCATTTATTTACTTACTCGGTTACACATTTCAAAATCAATTAATCAAGAACTAAATTTCATATATTCAAGAAGTTCAATTTCACTTATCATCTTACTTAAATTTTCCAAAACTTAACTAATAAAGAAAAAAAAAATTCATTTACTAACGAAGTTCAAATTCACTTATTCAAAAGTTCAATTTCTCTTATCAAAGAATTCAAATTTTATTCAATTATCAAATAATTCAATCTTATTCAATTATTAAATAATTTCAACTTAATTATAAATTCAAACTTAATTATTAAATCATTTCAAACTTAATTCAATGAATAATTCTAATTTAATTGTTAAATAATTAAATTCAAAACAACGTTCTTTCATCAGTTATTACATTAATATTTTGTTTCAGATTTCAATATTAACATTTTCCTTTTATCAAAATTTACGTTCCAAATTTTATTTCAAAACCTTATTATTCAAATAAAATCTTTATTTTATTTCAAATCAAATTATTGACCAATCGGTTTATTTAATTCTCTATCCTAAGTCAAGTTCATTTTGGGTATTTATCATTTCAACCCGATTCCAATTTAATTCACAAATCAAAGCATAGCAAAGGGAACTTACAGTGTGATAACAGGGATGGTGTCAAAGTAAATAAACAAGCAATAACACAATCAATAACAATCCAATAATTAATTCAAATAATCCCGAAATAATCGTATTAATTCGCGTTGTTAGTTGTGCGAATTAATATAATTATCTCTAGAATCTACACTATCATTTCATGTAGATTAAAGATTATTACATTACGGTTTTTCCCACTTGTCGTTCAATTTCAATTTCAAATTTTATTCTACAATAATTAATCCAATATACGTTCAAATGTTCAAAATATAATTTATCAAATTCTACGTGTCAATTAACTTAACAATTAAAAGGGGTCATATTATTCAAACTAACTAATCAAATCCAACACATATGTCAATTCAAAATTTTTAAACTATCCTACGTCAAATTCAATTGCATAATATTTATCACTTTATACATTACAATTTACATCCAATATTAACAGCAAACAATCAATCAATTATCAACCAAACTGGATTATTATTGCATACATAACAGATAACGGTGTCAGATGTCAAAAATGAACTGATACTTAAATAACAGTGCAATAAATAACAGCAGTATATTTCAATTGTCGTTCCAATTGAAATCAAATTTAATAAATAAAAGAATATTAATCGTGAGTGATTACTCACCTTTCGAGGCTAGAGAATACAGAAGGTGATACGGATACGCACACTGATACGGGCACGAGTAAATCAAAAGACTGTTGCGACCAACTTGGACATTGGCGAGATAAGAGCAAGGCACGATGACTGGATGGATGAAGATAAATGATATAAGTGATCACGTATATATATGACTGTATATAACGATATATATACACTAAAAATCATATTTAAATTCTAGCATAGATTAAATAAAATATATGTGTTTTTTTTTTTTCAAAATCTTTGTTTTTTTTTCTTTTCTTTTATATAAATACATATATTAGAATCAAACATACATATAATATATAGTTTGCAATAAATACAGATAAAATGCAATACGCTTACATATATATATTGTATTTCATTTATAGTAACAGTACATGTATTAAAAATCGACTCAACATATATATTAAAATTAATATTTAAATTCAAACACATAACAAGTCTCAAACTGATTCGATACAACTAAAAAAAAAATCTACATTTTACTTCAAAGTGACAGTATCCATATTCCTCAAAAATCAATTTTTTTTTTTTTAAAACAACACACATTATACAACTGCAATTATTGTTTTAAAACTATATATATAAACTATCAAGTCTTGCACGTTAAACCCATACTAATATCTATAGATCTCCTATACTATAATGTATTCAAATTTACGTTGTAGCATAAATTTTTTGCATAAACATCATGTACACACTTGTTATAAGGACCAGTATATAAATTCACGCATGTAATATAGGTTATAACAAAACTGTTATATATGTACTCACAATTATATTCACTGCTGCGTCTAGAGGAGTCATGGCACGAATTAGATGATAGAGCATACAACAATTGGCTCCCCAGCTTATAAGGACGGTCAACTACAAGTTGAACAGCATCATCTACTGCAGTTTAACATTGCCTTGCAATTGCTCTTGTAAGCTAAGAGGGGAGGAACTAATGGAACCAATGTAAACCTTCTAGCCAAACTAACTTTCTGCAAATGAACAACACATGATTGAAGTGCAACAAATGCTTGCTTGAATATCTCAAACGAAAATGCCTCAGTGGGAATGTCAAATGGGTATTGCTGAAACAATGAGCCTGCCATATACCAAACTGTATCCAACTCTTCATACTCTCTCTTAAAGAACAACTTTACAAGGAGGCAATCCTTCTTTATGAAGCCACGGTTGGAGGTCCCCGGAGTCGAATGGTTTCACGCCAGAGGCGGCAACTGGGGTTTCGGCGGAGCACGTTACTCGGTGGCGGGGGAAGGTGGAGGAAGGGATGGGAGAGGAAAAGGTGAGCACCGGCATGGAAATCGGAGTTAAGGTTCCAGAGTTAGTGGCGAGTATCAAAAGCTTACAAATTCGTTGTCGTTGTAGAATGAAGTTTGTTTGTTTGTGGAAGGGTGGATAAGAAAATTACGTTGGCTATGAGAAAATAGGAATTAGGAATAAGTAGATCTAGATGGAGAAAAAGAAATGTAAGTGGAAGAAGAATATGCATAGGGAAAGAAAAATAAATAAAAGTAATTGCACGGCAAGTCCCTAGATTCAGCTAAGCAATTAATTTTGTTTGAACGGTACTTTAAATATTTGAAACCGAAGGAAGGAGGCAAGTCACGTTTTATGGTACCGCTACGACGAGCTGTTTATCGTTTCTGTCGCGTACCGGACATCAAAACACGGAAATAAATATACCGCAGAGATCAGCATGACGAGACGATCAAAACGGTATACAAATATCAGTGGCACGATTAAATTTTAAAAATTCGAATTTTCTACTAACGGAAAATGCATGAAAAACACAGAAAAATTAGATCGACGGAGCCAAAGATGTCCGAATTTTGAAAAACGACAAACTGACAACTTGCTCAAAAGATGGTTTAGAATTTTTCTATGTAAAAATATTTTGATTTTGAAAACGTTTTATTTTCATCGCTTTTTAACTAATTAAATTGAAGTAATTTACGCGCGAAATAAACTTTCATATTTTCGGACGAATATTTACCAGTTACTATGCTTAACTGGACGCATTCCAAATATCTAATTTATATTTCAAAATTTTATCGCTTAAATTTCACAAATTCCAATTAGTAACGTTATTAAACCGGTTAAATTTACGGGTCGTTACATTCTCCCCCACTCAAAACTTTTCATCCCCGAAAAGGAAGTATGTAGGAGAATAGAAACAACCGGAAGAAAATAGAATGAAAAACAAAATATTCAATTGGTCCAACCATATAAATTTCAATTTATATTCAACAATTTGTTTTTAAATTCAAGGTTTCCATTAAATTTGACTTGATTTCACATTTACTAATGTTAGGTGCAAAGGTTCCTTTCAAATGAAATTCAATTTAATTTCGATTAATTCAAGATATCCCTTAAGTTGATTTAATTCAATTTATTACTTTCAAACAAAAAGTTTCTTCTATTAATCACTCCTATTATTTATTTAACTTATTATTCTATTTATCTCCATAAACATTTTATAATTAAAATTTAAGTGAATAACATTTATTATACGCATTCCTATTTTATTTATAAGACAATTTATATTGTATATTATCTAATTATCTTAAATTAAAAATTATAAAGATCATAAATTTG
Source organism: Allium cepa (assembly GCA_030765085.1). Taxonomy (NCBI): domain Eukaryota; kingdom Viridiplantae; phylum Streptophyta; class Magnoliopsida; order Asparagales; family Amaryllidaceae; genus Allium; species Allium cepa. The sequence goes on from CM060940.1 coordinate 105,437,377, forward strand.
AATAGTCTTTTCTTACAATCATTCTTTATTCAACAAATTTTAATTCTTCATTATTACAAATTATTATTAAATTTATTCTACTTAATATATCTTATCACAAATATATTAAGTATGTTTTCATTTATGATAACAACTCAATTTATTTAAAATTTCCTTTGATATCATTTTCTACTGTATAATATCCAATTACATAGTTGACTTTTGAAAATTTAGGTAAGTTATAAATAATGCAATTGAGTATTATCCAAATAAATTTTATAATTCAGTTATTTCAATTTAATATTTATTCAAAATCTTTGCCTCAATTTAAAATTTTGAAATCATCTTTAATCATAAATTTAAGAATTTAAATTTTCGATTTCCCTTCAAACCATTTAGAGATAATTTATGTATATGCTATATATATCAAATCAACTAAATTTAAAATGAAATACCTATATACATATAAATCAAATCATACTTAAGAAATTTAAATCGATTAAATTTCCAAATCACAACAGTAGCAAAGCTACGAATTGGTCTCTCCACTTCGAAACTCGAAAATAAATGTCGATGATGCGGCCGTCATCACCGAAATTATTTTCCAACGACAAAGAGAAGAGCACTGATTTAAACATCTAAAATTTCTTTCAAATGATTCCTATTCGAAAATACTTTAAATAATATACCTTTTAAAACTTTAAATACAAGGTTTGAAATCTATTGAAAATTGAATTCCTAAATTCTTGTTTTAAATTCATTTTATATTCTAAATCAAATTATATCCAAGTTTTATAAATTCATTTATTTATATTATACAATAGCCAATGGTTTATTCATAAATGAAAATTAATATTATCATTTCAGACCACGGATTCGTTAACCATTTAATTTCAGGAAAATTATACTTATATAATATTATTATACACAATTTATTTCGTTTACCAAATTGAAAACAATATTGTGTCGGTTTGCTCTGTTCAAGTGTTTTCGAAATCCTGTCAATAGCGTTGATCATACAAATCGATCGAAAACCCAAATCAACATCAACAACTCAAACAACACAATATATATAAAACATTTTAAATATTAATTCACAAATACACTTTCTCACTCGACGATACAAGTATGGATTTCAAAATAAGTATAGAGATTCAAATTTGATGGAAATCAAATTAAAGAGAATTTTGATTCGATAATAAGTTCAAAACAGAAGATAAGATAGTTCGATTAAAAGAATCGAGAGATGGATAAGCTTATTTAATTCACGGGCAACTTTAACCGGGTCGACCGCAACTTCAAGAATAAGATCGATGCTGAATTCCGAGGTAAATCAACATTCGATCTCAATAAATAAAATTCAGGTATAGCAAGGAATAGGTAGCATCGTAAACCGAGGATACAAATCTCCGGTAAATCGATGTCTATTGTAAAGGAGTTTCACCCATTTACAGATAAATTTGGGATTGGCGAGACAACCGACTCACTATAAAGATCATTCGAAGTGGAGTTATGGGGTACTCCAGAATCAAAAGAAGATAAACAGTGAGAGATATGAATGAATTTTGAAACCGCAGAGAACATTCCAAAATTCAAGGGAATTGAGTCAAAAGGAAGAGATTGAAACTCGAATGAGAGTGATTCTGTAAATACATTTACCCTATATGCTAAGTTTTGCCTAGAGCTACCAAAAGCTCTGATACCAACTGTAACGACCCGCTATTTTGGACTATTCGCATCCGCACATGTTGGACTTGAAAAATTCAAAATACCAAATTGTTAATTTAAAATTTGGCAAACTCAGATATACGGTAAATAAATAATCACAGAATCACAAACACAGAGTAATATGCATCGGAAGTAAAAGAAATAGTAGTTCATGAAGCTACTATATAAATATATAAGATACATCAGAGTTTACAATAGAAGAGTAACACGATACATTAAATACAAATCAAAATACATCGCTGGAATCATCGAATACTGAAGGCAGAATAGATGGCTGGATCTTCAATCAAAGCTCCAACTGCAAAGGTGAGTCTCGAAAGCCGAGCCACTCAGTCTGACCCGAGCGTAAAGCAAAACACAAACACTCGAGTCAGGATTAACATTCTTATATCAATAAATCCAACTCAAGTGAAATACAATTGAAATACAAGTAACTCAAAGGATGTTGGAATCACCATCCTCTAAGGATCCGTTAAACTATCTACTATGTAGTAGTGTACGCTAAATAGATAATGTCTATCAATAATATAAAATATCAAAATAGTGTTAAGGCGTTACCATTATCCCCCTTAACACATTTTATACAAGCGTTATAGTCTATACAGCACTGTAAACTCCACCGTAAACTGGTGGGATATCAGGGAGTACTCCATAGGTATAACACAAAACAAAAACGCAGTGGTCGCGTATATAGGGATACAAGTATGACAAGGCACATGAGGCAATACCCAAGGTAGTGAAACTACCGTTCGCCTGATCCGGACTGGTGAGAACGCATCGCCGCAGCGATCGCAACACCGCGAAACAACACTCCTGAAATTCCGAGGGTGCACCAATCAATCACAAGTAATGAGTAATAGTTACGAAGAAGTGTGTCCGCTCGAGGTGGCTAACCCCATTTGGCCCGGCACGGCTCCTGATTTTAGTCATTTCCAATTTGACACAAGTGTCAAGGCTATCCATTATCGTTCTCTTTCTTCAGTCATCACGTACATCATTCCAACCACTTCATTCTGGATCATCACTCCGCATATAGTTATTAAAGTGGTTTTCAGTTTAGATAGAGAGTATATCCGTAACCGATTCCGGTCTTTTTAATAACTTCGTAATTATTATACCGATTGGTCGTTTAATAAATTTCAAAAACAAATCAATTTCAATTTCAATTTTAATTCGAAAATCAACATTTCGTTTGTCTTTCTAAATCAATTTCCAAAGTTTACGTTACAAAACTTTCAAATTACCATTTCAAATTCTTATAATTCGATTTCAACTTTTATTCAAACAATTTAAATATTGATTCAAGTTCGTATATGACTTTTATTTCGAAATCATTTAAATAACTTAATTTAACACTCAAATCAATTTCAAATTCATTTATCGATTTCTTTCAATATTCGTTAAGTTACCTTATCATTCAAAACAATTTTACTTAATTCCCAATTCATTAAATCAATTACTTACGTTCATCTTCATTATATCAAAACTTCAAATTTAACTAAATTAGATTCGTCAAATCAAATTTCCAAAATTACAAGTCTTACATTAATTTCAATAAATCACATTTTATTTCTCGTTAAAGAAATTCAGTTTCATTTATTTACTTACTCGGTTACACATTTCAAAATCAATTAATCAAGAACTAAATTTCATATATTCAAGAAGTTCAATTTCACTTATCATCTTACTTAAATTTTCCAAAACTTAACTAATAAAGAAAAAAAAATTCATTTACTAACGAAGTTCAAATTCACTTATTCAAAAGTTCAATTTCTCTTATCAAAGAATTCAAATTTTATTCAATTATCAAATAATTCAATCTTATTCAATTATTAAATAATTTCAACTTAATTATAAATTCAAACTTAATTATTAAATCATTTCAAACTTAATTCAATGAATAATTCCAATTTAATTGTTAAATAATTAAATTCAAAATAACGTTCTTTCATCAGTTATTACATTAATATTTTGTTTCAGATTTCAATTAACATTTTCCTTTTATCAAAATTTACGTTCCAAATTTTATTTCAAAACCTTATTATTCAAATAAAATCTCTAATTTATTTCAAATCAAATTATTGACCAATCGGTTTATTTAATTCTCTATCCTAAGTCAAGTTCATTTTGGGTATTTATCATTTCAACCCGATTCCAATTCAATTCACAAATCAAAGCATAGCAAAGGGAACTTGCAGTGTGATAACAGGGATGGTGTCAAAGTAAATAAACAAGCAATAACACAATCAATAACAATCCAATAATTAATTCAAATAATCCCGAAATAATCGTATTAATTCGCGTTGTTAGTTGTGCGAATTAATATAATTATCTCTAGAATCTACACTATCATTTCATGTAGATTAAAGATTATTACATTACGGTTTTTCCCACTTGTCGTTCAATTTCAATTTCAAATTTTATTCTACAATAATTAATCCAATATACGTTCAAAGGTTCAAAATATAATTTATCAAATTCTACGTGTCAATTAACTTAACAATTAAAAGGGGTCATATTATTCAAACTAACTAATCAAATCCAACACATATGTCAATTCCAAATTTTTAAACTATCCTACGTCAAATTCAATTGCATAATATTTATCACTTTATACATTACAATTTACATCCAATATTAACAGCAAACAATCAATCAATTATCAACCAAACTGGATTATTATTGCATACATAACAGATAACGGTGTCAGATGTCAAAAATGAACTGATACTTAAATAACAGTGCAATAAATAACAGCAGTATATTTCAATTGTCGTTCCAATTGAAATCAAATTTAATAAATAAAAGAATATTAATCGTGAGTGATTACTCACCTTTCGAGGCTAGAGAATACAGAAGGTGATACGGATACGCACACTGATACGGGCACGAGTAAATCAAAAGATTGTTGCGACCAACTTGGACATTGGCGAGATAAGAGCAAGGCACGATGACTGGATGGATGAAGATAAATGATATAAGTGATCACGTATATATATGACTGTATATAACGATATATATACACTAAAAATCATATTTAAATTCTAGCATAGATTAAATAAAATATATGTGTTTTTTTTTCAAAATCTTTGTCTTTTTTTCTTTTCTTTTATATAAATACATATATTAGAATCAAACATACATATAATATATAGTTTGCAATAAATACAGATAAAATGCAATACGCTTACATATATATATTGTATTTCATTTATAACAGTACATGTATTAAAAATCGACTCAACATATATATTAAAATTAATATTTAAATTCAAACACATAACAAGTCTCAAACTGATTCGATACAACTAAAAAAAAAATCTACATTTTACTTCAAAGTGACAGTATCCATATTCCTCAAAAAACAAATATTTTTTTTTTTTTAAAACAACACACATTATACAACTGCAATTATTGTTTTAAAACTATATATATAAACTATCAAGTCTTGTACGTTAAACCCATACTAATATCTATAGATCTCCTATACTATAATGTATTCAAATTTACGTTGTAGCATAATTTTTTTGCATAAACATCATGTACACACTTGTTATAAGGACCAGTATATAAATTCATGCATGTAATATAGGTTATAACAAAACTGTTATATATGTACTCACAATTATATTTACTGCTGCGTCTAGAGGAGTCATGGCACGAATTAGATGATAGAGCATACAACAATTGGCTCCCCAGCTTATAAGGACGGTCAACTACAAGTTGAACAGCATCATCTACTGTAGTTTAACATTGCCTTGCAATTGCTCTTGTAAGCTAAGAGGGGAGGAACTAATGGAACCAATGTAAGCCTTCTAGCCAAACTAACTTTCTGCAAATGAACAACACATGATTGAAGTGCAACAAATGCTTGCTTGAATATCTCAAACGAAAATGCCTCAGTGGGAATGTCAAATGGGTATTGCTGAAACAATGAGCCTGCCATATACCAAACTGTATCCAACTCTTCATACTCTCTCTTAAAGAACAACTTTACAAGGAGGCAATCCTTCTTTATGAAGCCACGGTTGGAGGTCCCCGGAGTCGAATGGTTTCACGCCAGAGGCGGCAACTGGGGTTTCGGCGGAGCACGTTACTCGATGGCGGGGGAAGGTGGAGGAAGGGATGGGAGAGGAAAAGGTGAGCACCGGCATGGAAATCGGAGTTAAGGTTCCAGAGTTAGTGGCGATTATCAAAAGCTTACAAATTCGTTGTCGTTGTAGAATGAAGTTTGTTTGTTTGTGGAAGGGTGGATAAGAAAATTACGTTGGCTATGAGAAAATAGGAATTAGGAATAAGTAGATCTAGATGGAGAAAAAGAAATGTAAGTGGAAGAAGAATATGCATAGGGAAAGAAAAATAAATAAAAGTAATTGCACGGCAAGTCCCTAGATTCAGCTAAGCAATTAATTTTGTTTGAACGGTACTTTAAATATTTGAAACCGAAGGAAGGAGGCAAGTCACGTTTTATGGTACCGCTACGACGAGCTGTTTATCGTTTCTGTCGCGTACCGGACATCAAAACACGGAAATAAATATACCGCAGAGATCAGCATGACGAGACGATCAAAACGGTATACAAATATCAGTGGCACGATTAAATTTTAAAAATTCGAATTTTCTACTAACGGAAAATGCATGAAAAACACAGAAAAATTAGACCGACGGAGCCAAAGATGTCCGAATTTTGAAAAACGACAAACTGACAACTTGCTCAAAAGATGGTTTAGAATTTTTCTATGTAAAAATATTTTGATTTTGAAAACGTTTTATTTTCATCGCTTTTTAACTAATTAAATTGAAGTAATTTACGCGCGAAATAAACTTTCATATTTTCGGACGAATATTTACCAGTTACTATGCTTAACTGGACGCATTCCAAATATCTAATTTATATTTCAAAATTTTATCGCTTAAATTTCACAAATTCCAATTAGTAACGTTATTAAACCGGTTAAATTTACGGGTCGTTACAAGAACTTTCAAACAAATTTCAGATACTTGTAATCAAAGCTTTGTACTTTTAACCAGAACAGTAAAGGAGAATAACATATAAAGTGGACGTAGGCACATTCTGGCCAAACCACTATAAACCTGTGTGTCTTTTACAGTTTAGTCCATCTATTTTATATAATTGCATGAATCACCCAAATCATTAAGAACAATATAAAATCGACTAAATTACACGACTTGGAGGTGTTTGCCCATTTTTTGTGCAAACACCGGTTAAAAAGTGACAAAAGTCAGTTTTTTCAGTACAGTTTTTTCAGTAAAATTAAGTTTTAATGATTAAATAAATTATTTTAATTCTTAATAAGGCCTTTTTATTATTAAATAACAATATAAAAATTTATTATCAAGTTTTGATTACAAATATAAATGTTTAACGAAAACGTAAAAATTTGATTAGAAATCAGATTTCGGAATCAAAACGGCTTAACTGTCAAAAGTTGTAATCAAATATCACATATTGAAAGTTACTTTAAAAAATATTAATACACTTAGTGATACATATATAAAACATATATAATTACTTTAACAAATTTTAAAGTAAAGAAAAGTAAGATATTTTGCTAAAAGTCAATAAAATCTCACCAAAAAAATGTAATCTTCTCCTTAAGCCAAGATTCCATCCAAATACACCTTTAAGAGCTAAGGTAGTAAGCAAAGAGGACATGAAGCAATGGAAGCACGTGGCACTACCTTGGGCCGTGAAAAATGATGTGACGGGGATGGGCAAAAGTGTAAAATACAAAGATTAATCCTTAAGTAATTCCAGGCTATAAATACCTAAGCTTCCTTCTCATTTATTCATACTTCATTCCATTATTTTCTAAACTTTATCATTCTTATTACTTTGAGCTTTAATGGCTTGCACGCGAGCTTAAAATAATTCAAAGTAATAACGAAGTTATATCGGGAAATCTGAAGTTAATAGTCCATTTAAGTTCAGGTTCATGTTAGTGAGCTCCATCCGTCTCTCCATCCAAGGCCAAGCCCATTAAGAGTCATCTCTACTCTTTTCAACTCAACTTTTAGGATAGCGAAGCTATAGCCAGATTTCAAGAAGTTTCAAGAAATATTAGTGAAACTATAGTCAAATCCATAGTAACAAAGTTAGGTCGAAAAGAAAAATTTTGTGAGAAAATTTTACCTTTTCTCTACTCTTATTTTCTATGATGGCGATGACATGATTTTGTACTTGTTGTGTTACTTTATATCATGTTTTGATGTTATATAGATGTTGATTGATTGTTTGGTTGATATCATAACAAGTCACGATAAATTCCACGTCGAAAATTCACAAAAGTGACCATTTCCTTAGTTAAATTCAAAAGTTTGTATGACTTGTTAACTTCTTTTAAAAACATGAGAAAATGGTTAAATGCTTAGAAATATTTCAAAAGTATTTAAATTAATTTTGACAAAGATTTGAAAAAAGTTGAAAATCAACTAGAAATAGGTGCATCACGTAACGGTAGTTTGTGATTTCACACCGCAAAAGTTAAATTCACTTATATGATGGATTCGGATTCGGAATTCTTTGAAATAAGAATTTTTTAGACTCTTCCCACTATAGTTTTCAAATGTAAAAGAAAAATCAAGATTTCATTTAAAATAATTTAAAATATGTTCAAATCAAGTTTTCCAAAAAATTGCGCTTTTGAAATTAAGTGGGCAAAATATACAATTCTTTAAAATGAATATTTTTAAAGGTTTAAAAATATGAAATAAATATGATAAAACGTTTAAAAAGATATTTGAGTTATAAATGTGGATTTTCAAATGATATAAACGTGGTTTTAATCGAATAAGTTTTCAAAACACTATTTGCAGCACTTTTCTATAGCAATTTCAGTAAACTTTAGAAGTGTAAGTTTGAATTAAACTATTCTTTCTCGAATCCTTTATAAATATCCGTGAATAAAATATTTAATATTTTAAAGATTATTTGAAGTTTTGTTAAGAGTTTAAATGGATGATTAAGAGGAATTGTTTATAACACTTAGACAATACAATTAAAATTATTTCCTTGCATGTAATTACAAAAGGAGTATGTGAAAATGACTAGTAATTTGTCTTGCCTGTGTAATCCAGAAAGATGAAACAAGGTGTGTGGATGGAGCAACCAATGCCCTGAACTTACCTGGCCTCTGTTCTCTTTGTAGAAGAGGGATGGAACAGATCGAAGGAAAAGCTCAAATGCTCTAAAAAGATCCTATTTAAGTTTTCCACAAGAAATATACCCTTCAGAAAAAATTTCCAAGGTATAAAAGAAAATAATTTACAGAGAGGTTTAATAAATCTGTATAAGCTGAAATGAATTTATACATACATACATATACATATATGTATAAAGATATTGTGAATGAAAATGTTGTTTACTAATCATCCCCACTTAATTTTTTTTTTTCGATAATTGGATTCGAATAGACTAGGGTCGGAAATGGGTGATTCCTATCCGAAAACCATTTTGAACCAATTTACATTTTGAAGTAAAAGATATTGAAGATAAGATCATTGAAGATAAGGATATCCATGATGTAGGGCTACTTGCCACTAGACCCTTAGGGAAATAACCATATCATATATCTATGGTGGCGGTAGTGCTCTGTTATGAAAATCTTCGTTTTGCAAGGACTAATTATTACTGATCCTGGGGTGGTTTTCAAAACAGGGTGTGGTAGGAGAAGTGCCTTCGGTTTGTCATGTTTCTGGACATTTTGTATGGATGAATGTCTGACATTGCATTTTAAAATCACATTGGTTGATCTCTATAAACATATCATATGTTGGGCAGCAGAGAAGGTAACTTCTCTTAGTTTAACACCCTTTCTCGAGACGTACGAGCTCTGAAGTCGTACGTTTGTAGAAATCACTTGTGTGACTATGGAATGGCAGTGTGACATTCAAAGAGGAAAGATGAGGTGCAATGTGAAAGGTAATCGTTACCTCAGGCCTCACACCGAAAATGACCGAAACAGGGTAGATGCAGCAAGGTTATGTGGTTTGCAACCATAAGGGTATGATCATCCCCTTCTAGATATATTTCTACCCGCTTTAACGTTCGAATTTAAATTATTATGGTGTATGCTAAGAGATGTCTCAAATAGGTTGGTAACGACTGGGGTGATGACATATTCGGTACTATCTAGTTAGAGGTAGGCTAGTCTTGTGTTGGTAGAGGACCATCAGTTGGGCCTCAGTACATTCCTCTAGAGATGTACTGCTGGAAGGTAGTCCCTTACCTGGACATTTTCTAGAAATCCATTCTGCAATACGTACCTGCCATTTTGATTGTAGAGCCTAATATGCTGGAATTTAATAATGGTAACAATTTTGACTACTTGAACATATTTATATGAAAATGTTTTCAAAGAATGTCATTAAAAATAATATCAAATGATTTTATATAGCAAATATTTTGGCTATCATAAGGGAAAAACCTCATCTGTATTTATGTGCGGCTTGGTCTTATGAGATGCCTTTGATTTCAAAAGTATACCCTCTTTTAAGTTTTCTCACACCAGTCCCATGACTGACCCAGAGTTTATTTTCTTTTCCCTTTAAACTCTAGATGCCCTATTTTTCCAGGAAGCCAAGTAGTCAGCATCATTTTAGGAGCATTTTGGGAGGAGTTTTTGGAGCATGGAGTTGGAGCATCTTATGAAGGCATCTATCTATCTTTTTATTTTCCGCCGTGTCTAGTTGTTTGTGCCAGCAAATGTGGGAACAGGCAGTTATTACTGTTCCTGGCTAGTTAGTTTATACCATAACTCTGATGTACCCTTATGAAAGTGGTTGTATTTACTCTCTATTTATATAGTTAAATGAAATATGAGAATTTGTGTTTCTTTCTTCTACCTTTATTTTATTTAACCCTAGATAATCTGTGTGACGACCTGAATTTTTTGGATCTTTAAAATTGGAAATTTTAATTGATTTTAAATATTTGAAAGTTAGTTTTACTTGAATTTCAAATATCGCTATTTATTGGATAATTTAAATATTGAATTTAATAATTGGAGATTAGGAAAATTGTTGAATCTGGAGTTTAAGCTTGTTAAAAATAATTTGAGGGCTTGTAAAATCTATGCTGATCATACTGAAGATAATAAAAGTTTTAAATTTAAACTTAAAAGCGATTTATTCAGTTTTGAAAATATATCGTTTAAAATCGATATTTAAAATAGCCTTCAGGGGCGGAGTCTCGGAATTCGACGAAACCAGTTCCATTGGATCCATAATGTTGTATTATTATCAGATTTCAAATTTCGTAGCTTTTGGAGTGACCGTGGGATTGCATGGTAGGTAAACACTCTGAAATCTATATTTCCATCGGACCTTTTTAGATGTCACCTCGTGGTTACTATAGCAAAACCATTCCTTCAACCAACATCTCCACTTGTCTTCCCCATTCTTCTTTTGTCAAGCATGTAGCAAATCTATGCAAGGAAGATAAAAAAATGGCAGAACAAATCTTCCTTCCCTAAAAATTTTTTTCCACTCTAGTTTAAAAAAAGATTAATTAAGCTCAGATCGAAGTAAAAAAATGGCCGAAAACCTTTTGATAAAAAAAGGACTAAAATCGCGATCGAATTCAACGGAAGTAAGCGACTCAGGCTTCAATCGGCGACACTTCATCGATGCTAACTCTAGAAACCACCACGGCATCGGCAACTCCTAGGTCGCGAGGGTCGGTTTCTTGCGTGGTAGAGGAGGGGCTGTCTTAGAGTTAGGCACGCTCGTGTGGTGGGCCGCGCGGGGCGAAGGGAGGTCGAAGTAGCATGGCACACTCGTGTTGCGATTTCGATTTAGTATTGGCAATGGTGGAGGTAGCCGGCTAGGGTTCCGGGGGTGCGGAGTCGTGTGCGTGCGCATTCGCAAAGGCCAGGTAGGAGTTGAGTGGGCTCGCGGCATCGATCTTGGCAGTGAGGTATACTCGATTCTTTTTTCTAAAATTTAATAACACACACGCAGACACACACACACACACACACACACACACACACACACACACACACACATATATATATATGAAATATACAGAGGAAGAAAATTCCTGTTTTTACAGATATACATATACTAAGAAAAGTTTTACCGTAAGCAAAACACTAGTTTGGTAATTACAGAAAAGAAAAAAATCTGTTTTAAAATTTATCAGTAAGACAAAAGTTTTATTTTTCAAAGAAAAAAGAAATAGAATTTTTAATGTCGAAAGTTTGTTTAGAATAGATTTTTGAAATCTATAGTTTATTTTGTAGGTAAATATGTAGCTTCAAAAAGGAAAACAAATATACATATAAATAAAAGGGAAATTTTTTATAGTAAAGGAAACTGCTGTTTTTGATTTATAGAAGAGAAATAAATAAATATAAATATATCTATATAAAAAATATACATATATATTTTCCTTTACTGGACTATTTTAAAATTATGTATTAAGGAGATTAATTAGTGTAATTAACTTATTTTAGTTCCTAAAGGATTTTATAGGACAAAATTATTAGCTTAAATTAAATAAATAAATAGTAACAAATTATTCGATCCATTCAAATATTAAAAAACCTTATAATGTTTACGCAAGGTCTGAAAACATGAAGGAAACAAACCGATTTAGAGTGGACCACAAACAAAAAAAATCAAAGGTGAGTTAATCTCACTCATTTGGATTACCATTTAAATTTAAATGATTAAATTTAAATTATTGGTTGAACGATTGAATTGACGGGATGTGATATTATACATACATACATACATACATACATATATATACTGGAGTGATTGATTCCCACATTATATAGCAAATAAGACCCTATGCGCCCCGCATAATAGCGGATGACCCCATATACCACATTATTCCACCTCGAAGTGGGATTGGTATTTTATATTGTGCTAACATCTGTGGACGCAGGGAAATAGGTTGGAGGGATCCAGCTGGATTACTCAAAATGTTGAATTTATTTTATATTCATAAATGTGATTTATTAGATAATATGTGATCGATTATATTGAATATATTGGGAATTGAATTACTGAATGCTATGGCTTAATTGAATAAATATTGATATTATGAGAAGTGAAAAATATATAAATTTTGGATTTTTAAAGGAAATAAAAAAGGAAATTTTTAAGTAAAATAATTATAGTGAATTTGGATAAATTGAAGAAATGAATTTGGAGAAGAATAAAAAGTTTGATTTTGAAACCTTATTAAATAAATTCCGAATATGGGAAAATGGAGATTTTATGAATGGAAATAAAAGAAAATGACGACTTAAGTGATATTGTTTATAGATAATGTAACGACCCGGAATTTTTACGGCATATTTTAATAAATATTTAATCTAAATTAAATCAAATATAAGCTTGTCAACATTTAAATTGATGAGTTATTAAATATTAAACAGTTATGTATGTTTATAAAAGAAGTTAATACTTCAAAACCATTTAAAAACAAAATCTGACTTATTCAATTGAATCAAATCAAAGTCTTTATATTTTTGATATTTGATAAAATACATATGAATACACTTTTAGTTTTTAAAATGATAAGTTTTAAAATAAACAAACATGAAATTATTTAACATAAAACATGAAAATGCAAAACAATATAAGTGTAAACATTCAAAAGAAACTAGTATAAAACACAATCATATATTATATATGTAATTAAAGTAACATAAAAATATAAAATATAAAATGTAACCAAGATATAAATTTACGAATATAAGCTATGACTTGAACTATATTAATACAAGTATATGAACCTGTGAACACTATAACATTTATGTCAGTATAAATGAACAAATAGAAAGAATATGGAATAATAAAAGTTATGTATAAGAAAATAAAGTCAAATATAAGAATCTTGATACATGGCTAAATACATATATAAGTTTGTACAGCAAATTAAGTGATGTACCCAGAGAAAAATAATAATAATAATAAACTAAAACTAAATGTAAACCAGTAATAATCATATTTGTGCTTTAGTTAAATCAATGCTATAAATATAATACTCATGTGCTGTGTATATGCATCAGGGAACAAAAGATTTCACTTCAAAATGATAATAAACAAAAATCTGTAGCTTGTATATAAGCAAACAAGAAACAAAGTTTTACTTCATATTAATAATGAAGGATCTGTAGCTGTACAAAATAAATAGAAAAACTGAAACATTTTTACTTGATAAATGAAGCATAAGCATATATTAGTTATAAGCAAATAAGGAAAATAAGTTTTACTTCAAATAGAATACAAACAAAACCTGTATCTTGCAAGATAGGCTAGCCGAAATGAATTTAATATCTTTGTACAACAAATAGTAATTATCAGTATACATTAAATACTTGCCATCAAAATTTATAACATAAGCATTAATTAGCCTAACTTATTGTTTAAACAAGTACACAGTCGAGATCAATATCTTTTCATTTTGCAGTGAAATTTAATATCAATGTCTTATGGTCAAACATTGTGGCTGTCCAGTTACAACCTATTATTCAGTAGCTTTAACTTATACATATCCATCTTTATATCATTAGTTTATTTATATAAACTTTAGTTTTAAAAACAAACCTGAGAAACCTCTTTGGCTTTGCAAACAAACTTAAACCAAAAGAAGAAAGAAAAACTGTAAACTATCTGGAAGTCTGTGAAGCAAATTAACAAGTGTGTTTATTTGGGATCTGAAGAGCTCTGTTTAATTTGGATTAAAGTGAGTAAACGAATTTATTTCAACTTTAGTTTATATGTTTTTGCTTATTAATGATATTTGTTGATATTGTTTAACATATTGCTCTGTGTATGTTTGTGATCTGGAAATTCCTATAGCTATTCTTGATCAATACTTCAAGTTGTTACAAAGTAAAGCAAATAAATTTACAAATCTTATTCATATAACAATTTAAAATTTTGTATTGTGAAAGTTCAAGTTATTTATATGAAAACAAAGCCTGTAAGCATGTTTGATGTTTCACAGTAGTATATTAACCCTGTATTCCAAACTACAGGTTTAAAAAGAAGTTTTAGCTTTAAAATTCAAATGTCGAAAATTGTAAATCCAATAGTATAATTAGTTTTCATAAACAAAATTATGATTTTACACATAAAAATTGTAATTTAAAATCAAAGATTTGTTGAGCAGTTTTGCTTTTAAGTTTCACTTCATATTTGTCAAATTTGGAAGATTAATGAAATGTTAATTCCTGGAATTTGGTATGAAGCAAGATTTAAGAGGTATTAACACTAGAAAAATAGTAAATTATTTTTCGAATTCATAGATTTTGAGTTCGAATCATAAATAGGGTTTAAACCCATTTTTTTCAAAGCTCTGTACAAAAATTGATTTCGGCTCAAATATGTAACCGAGTGAAGCGCGACTGTAGGAGGAGCTAGGTGGTGGTGTAGGCGACGTCTTGGTGAATTTTCATCACCTCTGGTGATGTGTGGTGGCCACGCAGTCGTTTTGACAGTGGCGTAGCTGATGCTGTTTTTTTGAGCTACAGGTCGAATTCTTCATTTCGACTTAAAATTGGATTTTGGGCTTCGAATTCACTTAAGTGGGTGTTTTGGGGTTTGTGGGGATGGACGCGAGTCGCCGCAGGGGGGCGAGACCACCGTGCACGTGCACGGTGGCGAAGTGGGGTTCAAAGATCAGGGAGGTGTTTTGGGTTCTGGGTTATCGTATGGGGTTGCTCGAGGCATGGGTGAGGATGCTTCGAGTAATCTCTGTGTATTCTCCGAGTAGCGTACGAGAAAGTTACAGCTGAACGTTTATCACTTAACTTAAAAAAAAAACAAGAAGAAGAAGAAAAGAACTGGGAAGAAGAAGAAATGGAAGGGGAGAGAGCACGGGTGAGACGCGGGGAAACTCGGGGTTTCCTCGAGTATGGTACTGTTGTGCCTCGGTGTTTCAAGGTCTGGAATGATTTTTATACAGACTTATAACTAAGTTCAATAATCAAATGTTAATTAATTAAGCTAATGTTTTAATTAAAGATTGGATTTAAGTAAAAATATAAAGGTAGAAGATTTGTCAGTAAATATTTGGAATGTTAATTAAAATGTATACTTGAATTTTTAAATTAATAACTTTATGTTGAATTTGAAATAAAAATCTAATCCTAAATTAAATCCATTAAAATCTTAAGAACATAAGCTTATCATTAAAGAGTTAATTAGTGAATGGAAATTAATTCACGAGATTAATTAAAGATATTTCACTTTAATTAAATTGATAAGTAAAGTAATTCGTGGTAATTAAACACTTAATTCATTTTAATAAGTAAGTTATAAATTATTAATTAATAATTAAGAATTAACTAATTATTTGTTTAATTGAGAAACAGTTAATGAATAGATAAATAATTAAGTAAAGGTTGGATAAATTTATAAATTACAAATTAATGATTAACTAATTAATTAATTAATCGTTAATCAGCTAATTAATCAGTAATTAATTTACAGAATAAAATAGTTTATACTTAAGCAAATAATTTAGTTAAGTAAAACCAAACTGTTTGATATGCATTGATAACTCTGTTTGGTTGACTGTGATATCTGTTGATGATATTTCTGTGATATGTTGATGATATATTATGGATATCTGTGTTAACTGTATATGATTTATCTGATATATCTATTATGTTAAATTCTGATATTTAATTAAACTGTTAAGTTAAATAGACAACTTGGCCCTTAAAATGGCGTTTGGATCCGATGAGACCGGGATCGGAAGAATCAATTTTGATTCTCCGAAAACCACATCGATCCAAATTAAACGATAGGTCGTGACTTATCAAATGGTGATCGAGTTGGAGTTTCAGAATGCAAGGGTTATCGTCGTTAACTCTGAGGGTGATTCCAAAATGAGTGTAACGAGATAATGCCTTCAGTTTCGTTCGAACCCGGAACGAACTTGTATGGATTGAATGCTTTCAACACATCGTCAGGCGGACGATGAGCATTCTAAGATAATGATCAATAAAGGTAATCGTAGCCTCAAGCCTCATCAACCGGGAATGGCTAAAACAGGGGAGATGCAGTAAGGTTAGGTGGGTCATGCCCAAGCAGGACAAGATCTTCCCCTGTCTAGATGTCCCTTGTTATTTCGGCTTAGTGGGCAGTTGTTGGCCACAACTGCGGGGTTATCTTGTTCGGGACTGTTCAGTAAGGATTGGTTCCGTCCTTGTGTTGCAGGGGATGAAGGGAGTAATCCTCGGTACGGTGATCTAGGCCCCGTACTGTGACGGGCGGTACCCCAGTAGCCCTGCCATTGTTGGAAATCAATTTACCCTACGAGACCCTACGGTTTTGATTTGTATTACCCACTTTCGTGGCTAGTAGCTGGAATTTAATCATGTAACAATTTCGGCTATTTTCTATTTACTTGAAAACCCTAGACACTATTATAATATCACAGAATTTCCTATAAAATGTTTTGGTTAGCGTAAGGTAAAAACTTACCCGTATTTATTTGTGGGGAGTCTTACGTGATACCTTTATTTTCAAATGATTTTCAAAGTTAAGCAATTTTAACCTGTTTACTCATACCAGACCCATGTCTGACCCGGAGTTTATATTTTGTGTTTTCATAAACTCTTGGGTACTCAAATTTTTATGAGTAGCCAAGTGATAGGTATCTGGAAGTGTTGCTTTTCTGGAGGAGCTATTTTGGAGAGAAGACCAGACGTATGTATCTATATATGTAGTTCCGCTGTGTAGTTAGTGATGCTGTATTTTGGATGTATGTATGGACATGTATGTATATAACAGTCCTGTTATGTGATATTGTATGACTCTGATGTATGTATAACTATGTAATAAATATGTGATGTATTATATTTTCTTCCATTCCGCTGTGAGATTCTGATGTTGTTGTTCTTTCTTTCTATTCTTTTCTATTTCTATCCCTTTCTTTCTTAATAATGAAACGTCTTTCTGGAGTTGAGAAAGGCGGGTCGTCACAGATGGTATCGGAGCGCTAGGTAAAGCGAGTACCTAGGCTCTAGTGTTATAGTTCTCTAGAGAGTACGTATTTGTATTTTCATATAATATATATATCCATCTATCTATCTAAATTGGTTGAGTTACCTTTTCAGGTGACCGACATGAGTTCAGGAAGAAGAGGCAGAGTTAGGGCCAGTACTTCTACAGATAATGGACGGAGTCAGAATGTTAGTGAGGCTGTCAACCCAGTACCATCTCAAGTTAGCTTTGCAGCCTTATGCAAGGATTTCAAACATCTTGGAGGTCAACCATTCAAAGGTTCGGAGTCTATAATTGAAGTTCAGGAATGGTTACGCTCTTGCGAGCGCATTTTCAAGAGCATGAGATTGTCTGATGAGCGTAAGAGGCATATGGCATCGTGGCAGTTGCAAGGCGGTGCAGCAACATGGTGGGATTCAACTATTGCGAATATTTCTAAGGATGATATTTCTTGGGGCAGATTCAAGGAGTTGTTTGAAGAGAAGTATGTGCCGACGGCAGGGAAAACCCAATTGTATCAGGATTTTCTGAATTTGAAGCAGGTAGTATGTCTATTTCGGAATATGAAACCAGATTCAACGAGCTCTCTTGTTATGGTCAAGGACTCATCGATACTCCTCTGAAAAAGAATGAGAAATTTGTACAAGGATTGAGACCTGAATTCCATGGGAAATTGACGGTGCTTCTGAAGGGATCTTTTGTTGATTTGATTGATATGGCGTTGAGGTATGAAAGTTTGATGAGTAAGAAGCCGGTGGATTCAGCTGCAGTTTCAGGTGGGAATTTCACTAATCCGAATAAGCGAAAGTTTGATCCTAAATGGAGGAAACCGAATAAGAAGAAACCTGGGAATAACAACGGACCCCGAAAGTGCTACATTTGTCATCAGGAAGGGCATTTGGCAAATAAGTGTCCTAGGAAGGGATTCCAGCAGCAGCATCAACCGCAACAGAATGGCCCAGGATCAGCTATGGTTCAGAAATCATTGTGCTTTAATTGTCATCAGCCAGGGCACATGATAAAGAACTGTCCACTTCTGCGGAGAGCACCTCAGAATAAAGTTTTTGCTTTGGAAGCCGGACCATCTGCATCTTCGAAGGGCAAAGGAGTTTTAGAAGGTACTTTACTTTTAGATGGGAAATATATTAGAGTTTTGTTTGATTCGGGTGCTTCCTTGAGTTTTATTTCTTTGGACTCTGTTGAAAAGTTTTCTCTTACCCCTAGTTCAGTAGATAGTTCTATCTTGGTGTCTAATCCTATAGGAGGGGTGACCAAATTAGACTCTATTTGTAAGGACTTGAAGATCTCTTATCTATCCCACAGTTTCTCTTGTGACCCGTATGTGTTGAATTTTAAGGGATTTGATCTTATTTTGGGTATGGATTGGCTGGATAAGTATAAAGCCGTTTTGAATTGTGATGAGAGAACAGTTTCGTTGGAAACTGATCTGGGTAGAATTGCCAGAGTGTCGTGTAATAATTCTGGAATTCACTTGAGCAGTCTTCTGCATGGAATGGAGACATCTGAAGAGAGTGTTGAAATTATTGATGTGGTTCGGGATTTTGCTGATGTTTTTGAAGAAGTTAAGTGTCTGCCACCACATCGAGAGATAGAGTTCTGTATTGATTTGATTCCAGGAGCTGTGCCAGTAATTCAACCCAGTAGGAGAATGGCTCCCAAAGAAAGAGAAGAGTTGATTAAGCAGACGCGGGATCTTTTAGAGAAGGGATTGATTAGACCTAGTTTTTCTTGTTGGGGTTCAGCGGCGGTGTTTGTGACCAAACCGGATGGATCACTGAGGTTCTGTGTGGATTATAGAGAATTGAACAAAGTGACTATCCGTAATAAATATCCTCTTTCTCGCATCGATGATCTTTTCGACCAGTTGCATGGTGCATCTATCTTTTCTCAATTGGATCTAGCTTCGGGTTTCCACCAGTTGAGGGTAGCTGAAGACAGTATTCCCTTAACTGCATTTAGGGGACCGAATTGTTTCTATGAGTGGTTGGTTATGCCGTTCGGATTAACCAACGCTCCTGCTTATTTTGTTGATCTCATGAACCGAGTCTTTAGAGATGTGCTGAATAAGTTTGTGCTGGTATTCATTGATGATGTCTTGGTCTATTCCAAATCCGAAGAAGAGCACAGAGAGCATTTGAGAATTGTATTGGAGACTCTGAGAAAGAATGTGCTCAAGGCGAAGTTTTTGAAATGTCACTTCTGGAAATCGGAAGTTAAATTTTTAGGGCACATTGTTTCGGGTGAAGGCATTTCTGTAGACCCAGCGAAAGTGGAAACTATTCTGGAATGGAAACAGCCAGAGACACCGACGGAAGTTCGCAGTTTTCTAGGATTGGCTGGCTACTACAGGAGATTTATTAGGGATTATACCAAGATTTCTTCGCATTTGACTAAGCTGACCAGAAAAGGAGCAAAATTCAAATGGATGCCTCAATGTGAAGAAGCTTTTCAGGAATTGAAGATAAGGCTCACTAGTGCACCAGTACTTGCTGTTCCGGATGGGAAGAGCAAATTCGAGGTTTACACTGATGCTTGTATTGTTGGTTTGGGAGCAGTTCTGATGCAGAACGGAAGGGTTATTGCGTATGCTAGTCGACAGTTAAAGCCTCATGAGAAAAACTATGCTACGCATGATCTTGAATTGCTTGCCATTGTTTTTGCTCTGAAGATTTGGAGGCATTATCTCTTAGGAGAGAAATTTGAATTGTTCACGGATCACAAACCGTTGAAATATTTATTTTCTCAAAAAGACCTTAATCTGAGACAACAGCGGTGGGTTGAATTTCTTGCATCCTATGATCTGGTTATTCTGTACACTCCGGGGAAAGCGAATGTCGTAGCTGATGCTCTCAGTAGAAATGTAGTTTTATCTCTTCTGGAAGTGGTTCCATCTCTTATTGAAAGGATCTCAAGCAAGCAAGAAACTGATAAGAAGTTGAGGAGGATCATCAAGAGAGTCAGGAAGGGTCAGTGTCCTAGTTTTGACATCGATGACCGAGGAACGCTAAGGATCAATGGGAGAATCTGTGTTCCGAACGATAAGGAGTTGAGGCAGGAAGTTTTATCCGAGAGTCATCGCTCCAAATTGAATATTCATCCTGGAATCTCGAAGATGTATAAGGACATGAGGAGAGCATTTTGGTGCCCGGGTATGAAGAAGGATGTTGCTAGATTTGTGAATAGTTGTGCCATTTGTCAGCAAGTGAAAGGTGATCAGTAGAAATCTGCCGGGTTATTGCAACCTCTGGAAATTCCGAATTGGAAATGGGAAATGATCTCGATGGATTTTATTGATGGTTTTCCTAGAACCAGGAAAGGAAATGACGGTATATGGGTTATTGTAGATCGTTTAACTAAGAGTGCCCATTTTATACCAGTAAAAGCAACCCGTACTGCAGTTTCTTTGGCGGAAATTTTCTTGAAGGAGATAGTTCGATTGCATGGTGTCCCAGTCAGCATAGTAAGTGATCGTGATCCTATTTTCACTAGCAAATTTTGGGAAGCTCTGCAATCAGCGATGGGAACAGATTTGAGATTAAGTACAGCCTACCATCCTCAAACGGACGGACGGACAGAGAGGCTGAATCGTATTCTTGAGGATATGCTACGGGCTTGTGTTTTAGACTTTGGGGGATCTTGGGAAGACCATCTTCACCTGGTGGAATTTTCTTATAATAACAGTTATCAAGCGAGTATTAAGATGGCTCCTTATGAAGCTTTATACGGAAGACCGTGTAGATCTCCATCTTGTTGGATTGAATCGAAGGATCGTCTTGTGCTCGGACCCGATCTTATTCGTGAAGCTTCTACGAAGGTTGAGCTTATTAAGAAAAGAATGAAAGCTGCACAAGATCGTCAGAAGAAATATGCGGATAGAAGACGAAGGCCATTGGAATTTGAGATCGGAGACTTGGTTTTTGTTAAAGTTTCCCCAATTAAAGGTACTATAAGATTCGGAAAGACGGGAAAACTTGCTCCGAGATACATTGGACCATTTCGAGTATTGGAAAGAATTGGAGCTATAGCCTACAGGATTGAATTACCAGAGCGGATGTCTGGGATTCACAATCTGTTTCATGTATCGCATTTGAGGAAATTTGTTCATGATCCCTCACTGGTTGTGTAACCGGTAATTCAAGAAGATTTGGAAGTAGAACCCAATTTAACTGTGGTCAGAAATCCAGTTCAGATTGTGGATCGAGACGAGAAGCAACTCAGAAACAAAGTGGTGAAACTCGTCAAGGTGCAATGGAGTGAGGATCCCAGAGACTGTACCTGGGAAACTCTCGATAGTTTTAGGAGTGCTTATCCGGATTTATGTTCGGATATCTAGTGTTGTTTGTTAGTATAGACTGTTTGGTTGTTTGCTATTGTATGAATGATATGTATGTTTGGATTGTTAATATAAAAGCTTTTGAATTTACTGTTGTTTAAATTTCGGGGACGAAATTCTTTTAAGGGGGGAGGAATGTAACGACCCGGAATTTTTACGGCATATTTTAATAAATATTTAATCGAAATTAAATCAAATATAAGCTTGTCAACATTTAAATTGATGAGTTATTAAATATTAAACAGTTATGTATGTTTATAAAAGAAGTTAATACTTCAAAACCATTTAAAAAAAAAATCTGACTTATTCAATTGAATCAAATCAAAGTCTTTATATTTTTGATATTTGATAAAATACATATGAATACACTTTTAGTTTTTAAAATGATAAGTTTTAAAATAAACAAACATGAAATTATTTAACATAAAACATGAAAATGCAAAACAATATAAGTGTAAACATTCAAAAGAAACTAGTATAAAACACAATCATATATTATATATGTAATTAAAGTAACAAAAAAATATAAAATATAAAATGTAACCAAGATATAAATTTACGAATATAAGCTATGACTTGAACTATATTAATACAAGTATATAAACCTATGAACACTATAACATTTATGTCAGTA
Source organism: Allium cepa (assembly GCA_030765085.1). NCBI lineage: Eukaryota > Viridiplantae > Streptophyta > Magnoliopsida > Asparagales > Amaryllidaceae > Allium > Allium cepa. The sequence goes on from CM060940.1 coordinate 105,460,068, forward strand.
TAAATGAACAAGTAGCAAGAATATGGAATAATAAAAGTTATGTATAAGAAAATAAAGTCAAATATAAGAATCTTGATACATGGCTAAATACATATATAAGTTTGTACAGCAAATTAAGTGATGTACCCAGAGAAAAATAATAATAATAATAAACTAAAACTAAATGTAAACCAGTAATAATCATATTTGTGCTTTAGTTAAATCAATGCTATAAATATAATACTCATGTGCTGTGTATATGCATCAGGGAACAAAAGATTTCACTTCAAAATGATAATAAACAAAAATCTGTAGCTTGTATATAAGCAAACAAGAAACAAAGTTTTACTTCATATTAATAATGAAGGATCTGTAGCTGTACAAAATAAATAGAAAAACTGAAACATTTTTACTTGATAAATGAAGCATAAGCATATATTAGTTATAAGCAAATAAGGAAAATAAGTTTTACTTCAAATAGAATACAAACAAAACCTGTATCTTGCAAGATAGGCTAGCCGAAATGAATTTAATATCTTTGTACAACAAATAGTAATTATCAGTATACATTAAATACTTGCCATCAAAATTTATAACATAAGCATTAATTAGCCTAACTTATTGTTTAAACAAGTACACAGCCGAGATCAATATCTTTTCATTTTGCAGTGAAATTTAATATCAATGTCTTACGGTCAAACATTGTGGCTGTCCAGTTACAACCTATTATTCAGTAGCTTTAACTTATACATATCCATCTTTATATCATTAGTTTATTTATATAAACTTTAGTTTTAAAAACAAACCTGAGAAACCTCTTTGGCTTTGCAAACAAACTTAAACCAAAAGAAGAAAGAAAAACTGAAAACTATCTGGAAGTCTGTGAAGCAAATTAACAAGTGTGTTTATCTGGGATCTGAAGAGCTCTGTTTAATTTGGATTAAAGTGAGTAAACGAATTTATTTCAACTTTTGTTTATATGTTTTTGCTTATTAATGATATTTGTTGATATTGTTTAACATATTGCTCTGTGTATGTTTGTGATCTGGAAATTCCTATAGCTATTCTTGATCAATACTTCAAGTTGTTACAAAGTAAAGCAAATAAATTTACAAATCTTATTCATATAACTATTTAAAATTTTGTATTGTGAAAGTTCAAGTTGTTTATATGAAAACAAAGCCTGTAAGCATGTTTGATGTTTCACAGTAGTATATTAACCCTGTATTCCAAACTACAGGTTTAAAAAGAAGATTTAGCTTTAAAATTCAAATGTCGAAAATTGTAAATCCAATAGTATAATTAGTTTTCTTAAACAAAATTATGATTTTACACATAAAAATTGTAATTTAAAATCAAAGATTTGTTGAGCAATTTTGCTTTTAAGTTTCACTGCATATTTGTCAAATTTGGAAGATTAATGAAATGTTAATTCCTGGAATTTGGTATGAAGCAAGATTTAAGAGGTATTAACACTAGAAAAATAGTAAATTATTTTTCGAATTCATAGATTTTGAGTTCGAATCATAAATAGGGTTTAAACCCATTTTTTTCAAAGCTCTGTACAAAAATTGATTTCGGCTCAAATATGTAACCGAGTGAAGCGCGACTGTAGGAGGAGCTAGGTGGTGGTGTAGGCGACGTCTTGGTGAATTTTCATCACCTCTGGTGATGTGTGGTGGCCACGCAGTCGTTTTGACAGTGGCGTAGCTGATGCTGTTTTTTTGAGCTACAGGTCGAATTCTTCATTTCGACTTAAAATTGGATTTTGGGCTTCGAATTCACTTAAGTGGGTGTTTTGGGGTTTGTGGGGATGGACGGGAGTCGCCGCAGGAGGGCGAGACCACCGTGCACGTGCACGGTGGCGAAGGGGGGTTCAAAGATCAGGGAGGTGTTTTGGGTTCTGGGTTATCGTATGGGGTTGCTCGAGACATGGGTGAGGATGCTTCGAGTAATCTCTGTGTATTCTCCGAGTAGCGTACGAGAAAGTTACAGCTGAACGTTTATCACTTAACTTAAAAAAAAAAGAAGAAGAAAAGAACTGGGAAGAAGAAGAAATGGAAGGGGAGAGAGCACGGGTGAGACGCGGGGAAACTCGGGGTTTCCTCGAGTATGGTACTGTTGTGCCTCGGTGTTTCAAGGTCTGGAATGATTTTTATACAGACTTATAACTAAGTTCAATAATCAAATGTTAATTAATTAAGCTAATGTTTTAATTAAAGATTGGATTTAAGTAAAAATATAAAGGTAGAAGATTTGTCAGTATATATTTGGAATGTTAATTAAAATGTATACTTGAATTTTTAAATTAATAACTTTATGTTGAATTTGAAATAAAAATCTAATCCTAAATTAAATCCATTAAAATCTTAAGAACATAAGCTTATCATTAAAGAGTTAATTAGTGAATGGAAATTAATTCACGAGATTAATTAAAGATATTTCACTTTAATTAAATTGATAAGTAAAGTAATTTGTGGTAATTAAACACTTAATTCATTTTAATAAGTAAGTTATAAATTATTAATTAATAATTAAGAATTAACTAATTATTTGTTTAATTGAGAAACAGTTAATGAATAGATAAAAAATTAAGTAAAGGTTGGATAAATTTATAAATTTCAAATTAATGATTAACTAATTAATTAATTAATCGTTAATCAGCTAATTAATCAGTAATTAATTTACAGAATAAAATAGTTTATACTTAAGCAAATAATTTAGTTAAGTAAAACCAAACTGTTTGATATGCATTGATAACTCTGTTTGGTTAACTGTGATATCTGTTGATGATATTTCTGTGATATGTTGATGATATATTATGGATATCTGTGTTAACTGTATACGATTTATCTGATATATCTGTTATGTTAAATTCTGATATTTAATTAAACTGTTAAGTTAAATAGACAACTTGGCCCTTAAAATGGCGTTTGGATCCGATGAGACCGGGATCGGAAGAATCAATTTTGATTCTTCGAAAACCACATCGATCCAAATTAAACGATAGGTCGTGACTTATCAAATGGTGATCGAGTTGGAGTTTCAGAATGCAAGGGTTATCGTCGTTAACTCTGAGGGTGATTCCAAAATGAGTGTAACGAGATAATGCCTTCAGTTTCGTTCGAACCCGGAACGAACTTGTATGGATTGAATGCTTTCAACACATCGTCAGGCGGACGATGAGCATTCTAAGATAATGATCAATAAAGGTAATCGTAGCCTCAAGCCTCATCAACCGGGAATGGCTAAAACAGGGGAGATGCAGCAAGGTTAGGTGGGTCATGCCCAAGCAGGACAAGATCTTCCCCTGTCTAGATGTCCCTTTTTATTTCGGCTTAGTGGGCAGTTGTTGGCCACAACTGCGGGGTTATCTTGTTCGGGACTGTTCAGTAAGGAATGGTTCCGGCCTTGTGTTGCAGGGGATGAAGGGAGTAATCCTCGGTACGGTGATCTAGGCCCCGTACTGTGACGGGCGGTACCCCAGTAGCCCTGCCATTGTTGGAAATCCATTTACCCTACGAGACCCTACAGTTTTTATTTGTATTACCCACTTTCGTGGCTAGTAGCTGGAATTTAATCATGTAACAATTTCGGCTATTTTCTATTTACTTGAAAACCCTAGACACTATTATAATATCACAGAATTTCCTATAAAATGTTTTGGTTAGCGTAAGGTAAAAACTTACCCGTATTTATTTGTGGGGAGTCTTACGTGATACCTTTATCTTCAAATGATTTTCAAAGTTAAGCAATTTTAACCTGTTTACTCATACCAGACCCATGTGTGACCCGGAGTTTATATTTTGTGTTTTCATAAACTCTTGGGTACTCAAATTTTTATGAGTAGCCAAGTGATAGGTATCTGGAAGTGTTGCTTTTCTAGAGGAGCTATTTTGGAGAGAAGACCAGACGTATGTATCTATATATGTAGTTCCGCTGTGTAGTTAGTGATGCTGTATTTTGGATGTATGTATGGACATGTATGTATATAACAGTCCTGTTATGTGATATTGTATGACTCTGATGTATGTATAACTATGTAATAAATATGTGATGTATTATATTTTGTTCCATTCCGTTGTGAGATTCTGATGTTGTTGTTCTTTCTTTCTATTCTTTTCTATTTCTATCCCTTTCTTTCTTAATGATGAAACGTCTTTCTGGAGTTGAGAAAGGCGGGTCGTCACAGATAAAAGAATTAATTTTAAAAAAAAATCAAGTTTAAAATGAGTTAAAAAAGGAGAATTTTGAATAAAAGGTAAAATTGATATTTTCAGTTTAAATAAATTTTTAAATCATAATAAGGAGTGAATATGAATTAATGGGTTTTGGAATAAAATTTGAATAAGTCAAGATGAATTTTTAAAAATGGAAGTGATTCCGATTGGGAATTCTGTTAAGTGTTTGAAAACTGTGATTTAAAGGGAAATGTGGGTATGGAAATTATGAACTGGGTTTATAAATAAAGTGTGATACTTATCAATGGATAAATTTGAAAGTATAAATTGACGGTGGGAATTTATAAGGAGATGGTAATTTGTTTTAAAAATAAAAAGGTGGTTTTATTTTGAGAGTGTGGAAAAGAAATTTACAGGATGGAGACGTAAAATTTAATTGTGATAAATCGAGATGGATATATAAATGATTAGATGGTTATATTGGAATGGAAAGTGAAATTTTGCGAAAAGCCAAGTATGTTTTCAAAACAGATTTTTAAGTATAAGTAAAAGTTTTAAAGTTGTTTAAAAGATTGTTCTAGAGGAATTTATTATTTAAATTGTTTTAAGATTTTTAAGTAAATATTTATTAATTTAGTTATTGTGGTAATTATTTTAAAAGTTAAACTAGTATTATGATTTAGAGGATAGTTACTCTATGTTTATACTTTATATAAACAACTTTTATATTAAAAGGAGTTTTGGCTGAGTTTTGGCTAAGTTTTACTTGAAAATTATTATGGAATTTCGTAACTATTATTTTGAATAAAGTCTTTTAAGTAAAAGTATATATTTTTGGATTAAGTGATTTAAATTATTTAAAAACCTAAATTATTAAGACGTGGTGATTTCCAGCGGGAATAAAACAATTGGGTGGAAATTTTTTTCCACAAGAGAAAAGTGATTTGAAAACTATTTTCAAAGGACTGAAGTGTAGAAAAATATCTTGCGAAGATATTTTGAAATAAATAATTTGAGAAATTATTTAGGCCTAATAGTCGTTTGCGGATGTTATGTGATAGTTAAACAATCGACTATCAATATTGGCCAATGCGCTGATCATTTCGAAGAGATCGAGATCGAGGTTAACTTCCCCAAAAACCACTTCTACCTGGTTTGAACATTTTCGTGAGGAAGAAAAGAGCTTGGAGTCGAAGATTGAGCAATGAAGTGCAAGGGCCAATCGCTACTAATCCTGATGGTGATTCCAAAATGGATGTAGTATGAGTAGTGCCTTCGGTTCCATTCGGACCGGGAACGTACTTGTATGGACGATTGCTATCAGAACATTGTCAGGGGGACGGTGAGCATTCTAAGTGTATGTTTGCTAAAAAGGTAACGCTTGACCTCAAGCCTCATCAACCGGGAATGGCTAAAACAAGGGAGGTGCAGCAAGGTTAAGTGGCTAGCAACCAGTTAGGGTAAGGTCATCCCTGTCTAGATGTCCCTTTTTTTCGGCTGTGTGTGCGGTTGCTGATCCCAATCGCGGGATGATCTTATTCGGACTATGCAGTAAGGTGTAGATCCGGTCTTGTGTTGCAGGGGATCAAGGGGGATCCTCGGTACGCTGATCTAGACCAAGTACTATGACGGACGGTACCCCAGTAGCCCTGCCATTGTATAATATCCAATCTCCAATAAGCGCCTGTACGGTTTTGATTGTGCCCAACTATTGCTGGAATGTGAGATGCAAGCATTCCACCTAGATTTTATTTTACTTCTATAGACACTATTATAATATTAGACGGATTGGATAAAAATGTTTTGGTTATCGTAAGGTAAAAACCCGGCATGTTTACTTGTGGCGTGGTCTTACGAGATACCTTTGATTTCAAAGGATTTTGAAAACTTTAATATTCCAATTGAGTGTGTTTTCTCACGCCAGTTTTCCAGTCAGACTCATGTATTATTTTATTGTAATGCTCAGGTCAGACCAAGTATTATACAGTACAGATTCTGGATGGACTGATATGGAGCTCAGGGGATGTGCTAGATGGTGAGGCGTATCACGTACTTGACGTATTATCCGCTGTGCAGTATAAGCTGTGTATAGTCAGCTTTGTGAGGACAAGTTAATATAACTGTCCAAGTATTTTGCTATTGATTCTGTTGTTGATTTGAGTTGTACTCTGATGATGTAATGTATAAATCAGTACAGATTTCTTTGTGTCTAAAAGCTGTTGTTATATATTATATTTATTCCGCCGTGACCGTGAGATTCTGATTTTGTTTTACTATTTTCCTCTTCTACCTCTTTCTTCTTTAATCCTAATGGTTCGTTCTTCCGTCCAATTGAGTTAAACTGAAGGAGAATATTGTCGACTCAAAGGGGTACGGATTTGCGGGTCATTATAGTTAGTATCAAAGCTGATGGTTAAGCGAGAACCTTGGCTCTGGTAGGCATTACTCATTAGAATAGATTCAATGGTACTCTAGAATGAGTTTGAGTAAATTAATAGATATGAGCACATATTTGTTAGTGAATATAAATTTTTTTATATTGTATTGACTGATCGGTTGAGTGTTTATAAATTCTGATCGATACAGTCTGGACAACTTTAACGATAGAGATTTCAAAATTCTTAAACTAGGCAAACCGATACAGTATTGTTTTGAAATAGGGTAAATGAAATAATTTTGCCCAAAAGTATTTTTGTACATAAAAAGAAATATTTCTATAAATTATTATAGTATATATGGTTGCTTGGTTGCTAGGAATGATAATATTAAAATTATTATCATTGTTGATGTGGAAAAATTAGATAAAGAATTGAAATCATAACCAAATGTTAAGGAAATAAATTTATATAATGGAATGAGATTTGTAAATGTGAATTACAAATATGATTTATAATTGAAATAGAATAAATTCCAAAGAAATATTTGAATAAAGATCGAAAGGTGTTTGCACAGAAAATGGGCAAACACCTCCAAGTCGTATGATTTAGTTGATTATGTGTTGTTCTTAGTGATTTGGATGATTTATGCAAATATATAAAACAGATGGACTAAACTATAAAAGACACACAGATTTATAGTGGTTCGGCCAGAATGTGCCTACGTCCACTTTATATGTTATTCTCCTTTTCACTTCAGATTACAAGTACAAAGCTTTGATTACAAGTATCTGAAAACTATTTGAAAGTTCTATCCGTGCTTGAGCTCTCAAACTTGTCTGCCATTGTTGTACCCCTGCCCCCTATTTATAGAGTGAGGCTGGGGGTAGGGGTCTTGGATGTATATAGCTGCTGGTGGGCCTGGGCTGATGCCATCTGGCCTGGAAACGTTGGTTCGGAAAAGCCTTGGTTCAGTGATGCATGGAAGTTGATTGGTCCGGTAGAGGTTGGTCCGGTGGTGGCCTCCCTTGCATTTGGTCTGGTGGTGCTACTTTGATTTGGTTCGGTATACACCTGGAGCAGGATGGTTCGGTGGTAGATGGAGCAGGATGGTTCGGTGGTAGATGGAGAAGGATGGTTCGGTATTGCTTGGAGAGGAAGTGGTTCGGTGGTATCTTCCCTTCATTGGTTCGGTGGTGCTTCTCTTTTTTGATTCGGTGGTGGTGGAAACGCACCCAACATTTGCCCCCCAAAGTGGGGCATATACTAGCATGTGTCGCGCTTTGTTTTTTTCGTAGTTTGGATAGTCTCATTCGGTTCTAAGTGCCGGACTGTTTGGTCCGGTGTCCTGCGCTCGCCTATAAGTAGGGGAATCATGCCTCTGTTGTTCCCTTATCGTTTTGAGATAGTCGAATTGATCGAGTACCGGATCAACTAAATACTGAATCAACCAAGTGCCGAATCCATCAAATACCGAATCAACTAAGTGCCGAAACAAACCTAACTGCCGGACCAGGTGAGTTTTCTTCTGTCGAATGAGTTCTTATGACGGGCTACCGAATGAAACATGGGGTTCGAATACCGAATGAATTTTCATTTTTGAATTGCTGAACGAGACTTGGGGGTTTGAGTGCCGAATGAACCTTATATACTTGAATTTTTATGTTTTGAATTACGAGCGAAATCCTGGACTACATATACTTGCAGGTTCATACCTTCCGTTTTAACGATATACTTTCTTGTGTTGTAGATAAATGTCTCATAAAGTGGAAACTCGATCGGATAAGAAGAAATGTACGGACAGAGAGAGTCCACCGTAGTGCCCCCAGCTCAGCCAGGGCCGGAACGTCATGGACCCACCCCGAGATCGCTAGTAGATGGGTATGGTCCTCAAGAGCTTCTGAACTCTCCGCCTGACTGCTTTCCTAGCTCTCTCAAAGATGAGCAGCTTGATTTTATCTCCCGCTCCTTTGGGATTGATAGTGCACGCATGATGTTGCCAGGGAAAGGGGTCATGCCATATAATCCCCCTGAAGGATACTTCGCTTATAGTATGTACCACTGCATGTGTGGGGCCATTCCTCCAATAAATGCTTGGATAGTTAGCTTCATCGCCTATTTGAAGGTGGCCCCTTTCCAGCTCCAGCCCAACTCCTACGCTATCCTGGTGTGCCTATTCGTGATTTTCCAAAGAAAGTACGGGTGCCCCTTCCAACTGGGAGATTCGGTACCTATATAACTTGAGGGGTTACAAGAAGGGGTCTCCATACATCAGCTTGGAATCGACCGCGTCCTTCAAGCCGATCCGGGACTTGTATTCAAAGTTCACCATGTTTAAGAAGGAATGGTTCTTTGTCCAGGATGACTCCGTTTCTATCCACCGCTTCACCTCTGGCTGTAAGTTTGAAGCTTATTTATAATCTCCGTTCTGATTGAAATGCTTTTTCTCATGTGTTTTTATTTCCTGCTAGCGATAGGTGGCTTTGCGGTCGTGGAGAACGATCACCTAGTTCAGATGGCCGCGGAGATAGAGGCCATCTCGGGAAGGGATAGGTCAACTTCTTACCTGATCAGGAATGCCACTCTCCTGGGACACAACTTGATTCTACCACATCAGTCAGTGGTCAAGAAGAGGGATACGGTTGAGGAAAGGGATGCTAAATCCAAAGGAGGGGCCACGACAAAGAGCAGCAAGAGGAAACCCTTCTCGATAGCTCCAGTCGTCGGGGGGAAGAAGCTCAAGAAAACCGATGGACCCTCTCCCAGCACGTGCCCACATGTTCCGTAGGAGGAAAGTGGAGAGGAGGAAAGAGGCGAGGAGGAGAGCGGAGGTGATGGAGAAGGTGATGGTGGTAATGGTGGCGAAGGACAAAGTGGTAGCGACGTTGGTGCCTTGACCTCGGGGCAAGCAGGTGAGATTCAAGAGTGGACGGATGATGCTTTCCGCCAAGCTTTTGAGGGGTTGGAGAAAGGGTCATCCTTGGTGGAGAAACTGAAGAAAACTGATAAGGCCGGGACTGGCGCCAGTCCATCTTCTGAGCGCATTTCAGCTAGGGAAACTCCGACGGTTCAAGGTGAATTTTTTGACTCCTCTTTTAACTTCACGTTTTTCTTGGATTATAGTCTCATGCATGCTTGTAACGCTTGGTTTTTATTCCAGGAACGGGTAAGGCGGTCAAGACATCAGACATTCGGCACCGCCTCGAGCAATTCCAACTCCTCAAAGCTTCTGCTAAACCGAAGCCTTCGACCAGCCGTTCCGGGGACGTAGTCGGCTACCATCCTCTTCTCGGAGTTATTAAAGAGGATATTCAAAAGTGAAAGAGGAGTCGCTCCATGTTCGAACCTTCACTTGGACCTCAGCCCCCAACCCAGCCTATTCATGATATCACGGGGGAGGATACGGAGTCCATACCATCTCCGCATCCATTACAGAATCCTACCGTTAATCATGTTGATCGTCCCGGCTTGGCTCGTAACCCATTTGCGGGTCATCCAGATCTGGACCTGAGTTCTCATGATATTTCCTTCGATGAGGTTACCGATGAGCACCTCCTACCCTGCAATCCTATGGTAAGGGTGCTTGATGAGGCTAAGCTTTGCATCTCGACTTGTTGACCACTCGGATTGTGACTATGGGGGATGAGGTCAAGGCAAACATCGATCGGGTGGCTGAGGAGACCAGGAAGTTGATGGGGCATCACGCCCGACTGGTCAAGGCCGGGGAGGAAATTGGAAGTGCCAACATAAGATTGCGGCTAGTGATTGCCGACCAGGCTAAGCAACTTGTCGATCAGGCCATCTAGATTTCTCAGCACGAGGCTGCCTCCGGACGGCTAAAGAAAACTATGGAAGATGCTAGCAGAGCCAAGCTGCGAAAAATGGAGACCATCTGCAAGGAACGGATCGATATAGCCATTGCAACGGTAGACGATGTTCGGAAGGCGGACCTAGAGCCGGTAGCGGAGTTATCCGGGAAGCTTGAAGCTGCGGAGCTTGCTCAAGCCAAGCTGAAGGAGAAGATGGAGGCGATGAGGAAATCCCTTCAGGCTGACCGCTCGCGATACCAATCGGAGAGGGATGCTTCCATTGCAAAGCTGTTGGCTTCTGAAGCCCGGATGAGGGAGTTCGAGGAAAACGAGGGGATGATGGACGAGATGCTCCAGGATATGTATTTCCGTACTTGGAAGCAGGGCAACCTATTCTGGATGGATGACTAACTCCGGATCATGGCCAGGATTTACCTTCGGGCTCTGGAAGAGGCCAAGGCTGAGGCGGATAAAGAGGGTGGTATGGCCTTCAGGATGGATGTGGTTACGGCCCAGTTTACTAAGGAAGAGAAGGTGGCGGTGAAGGAGGGCATGCGGATGCTTGCTGTCGAGGAGGTAGGCGTGCAGTTGGAAGACGACGATCAAGGAACGGATGTTGGTAAGTCATCCCTTTAAGCTTTTTCATAGCTTGGCTGCTTATCGTTTATCTAATAGATTCTTCTCCTGAATTGGACAGGTGGGACCTCTGGTCAGCATGCTGGGAGCTCTGATCCTACGGTCAAGTAGATCTTGGAGGGTCGGAAGGATAGAGATGAAGTTCTGATGCCGCCGACTATTATGGCTTCATCCGGATATTTTTGGTTTTACTTGACATTCCTGTATATACTAGTTCCAAAACATTATTAATATACTTTCAGGCTGTAATCATGTCATTGCAACAAATGACTTTATTTTTTATTTTATTTTTACATGTAATTTTATAACATAAGCTGATTCTGTCATATTTGGATGCTGTCATTATTTTGATGTGTTTCATAAGAAATATAGCTGTGCATGTGCTAGTGATTCAACTGTGTTTGATGTCAAGTTCTTGCTTAGAGTATAATTTCATGTCTTGCAATGTTAATGTGATGTGTGAATATATCGGAGCTACTTATTTGTATACAAGAGAAGAAAGTACCGCCCTTTCGATTTTTAGTTGTAGATGGTAGCTTTGAATGCCTTGTGTTATCGAATACGGGTTGAGTGACCCATCATCCAGCTGAGATTTCTCATTCCCATTAGCGAGTGCATCCTATTTGGTGTCCTGTACTTTGAGGGTTGTTATAGAGGATAGGAGGAAAGTTTTTATAAATAAAATGGAAATATAAGGAATAGTAAAACTTCCAATCACGGAAGGCCTTCGATGTGCTTAAGTTCGTGGCAAACAAGTTTTGTAGTCACTTTCCCTAGCTGTGGGTCTTGGAGACGTTCGTCACCCATCTTACGCCTCCGCGGGGAGTTTTCTTTTTTACCACAGCCATACTTAAGACACATCGGAGTCGAGATCACGCATAGTAACTACCCGGGCCATTATGGGCCGTAATCGTGGGTATTATTCGATTTACCGTGGCCGACTAGCATGGTTGCCGATCGTCAACTATGAACTGCCCCTGGATGGCCACACCTTATGCTGGGGCTTATAATCGGTTCACAGTTGCCGGTGACCCGAATGCCGTAATGAGCTGCCTCGGCTATAGTCGGCCTTCTCGGTGGCTTATGATCGGCTCATTACAGTTGGCTTTGAGGGCCGTCGCGAACAATGAGTTAACCCGCAGCAGAGGGATGCTGGAGCAAAAGTGTCTCATTGACGAGGGCATAGATTCGTATAGTACCTGTTAGGTCTTGTCCTGGTGAGGTTGTGCCGTGAAGTGTCCAGAATGGAAATGCCATTATACAGGATTTTGTTCAACAGAAAAGGATAAAGCTTAACAAGAAGCCAAGATATAAAGGAACAAGTTAAAAAGAGATAAGATTTTTAAAGTGGTTCGGCACGAAAATGCCTACGTCCACTGATTCTCTTTGTTAATTCACTTCATATGGGTAGTACAAGTTAAGAAAAGTATCGACGAAGGTGTTGGATGTTCCATGCCCTCTGGAACACCTCTCCGTCCACTGTTGACAAAATATAAGCTCCGTTGTGGAGATCTTTATGAATTACATAGGGTCCATCCCAGATTGGATTTAGCGCTCCGGGGCGCGGGAAGATCCGTTTGAGAACAAGATCTCCTTCTCGTAAGCTGCGGTGCTTGACTTTGGAGTTGTATCGTGCTGCCACTTTTTGCTTGTGGGCTGCCGCTTTAAGTGCTGCATCATTTCTTCTTTCTTCAATTAGGTCCAAAGACATGTGTAGGAGTTCTTCATTCTCTTCTGGGTTGTAGTGGATCCTACGGTGGGAGGGCACTACAGTTTCAACTGGGAGCATGGCCTTCGATCCGTATGCCAAAGAGAAGGGAGTATGCCCTGTTGATGTTCTGTAAGACGTGCGGTAGGCCCAAAGTGCCGTAGGAAGTTCATCCACCCAAGCGCCTTTTGACTTTTCAAGCTTCTTCTTGATCAGAGTTTTTAGAATTTTGTTGACAACTTCGACTTGTCCATTTTCCCGGGGATAAGCCACAGATGAGAAGCTTTTGTGAATTCCGTGCCCTCAGCACCAGTCGGTGAACTCCTCGCTGTCAAACTGAAGTCCATTGTCCGATATGATCTTGAGCGGAACCCCGTACCTGCATAGAACATTTTTGATCAAGAAGTTAATAACTTTTGCCGAAGATATTTTATTTAAAGGTTCCGCTTCCACCCATTTGGTGAAATAGTCGACCGCCACTATAGCATATTTGGCTCCGCCTCGGCCCATCGGCAGTTCGCCAATTAGGTCAATTCCCCATACCGCAAAGGGCCAAGGACTGGTCATTTGAGTAATCTCATTTGTTGGTAATCGAGTAATCTTAGCAAATTTCTGGCATCTGTCACATCTTTTGACGAAGTCTAAGGCGTCTTTGTTTAAAGTGGGCCAGTAATACCCATATCGGAGCATTTTCTTTGCTAGAGTCTGCCCTCCAGTGTGATCTCCGAACTTCCTTGATGGATGTTGGACAGGACTTCCTTGGCTTCCCTTCCAGCGACACACCTTAATAAGGGGTTGGAGAAGCCGCGCCGATAGAGGATGCCTTCTTGTATTGTGTAGCGGAAAGCTTTCCTCAAGATCTTCTTGACTTCGTTACGCCCGTCGGGCAGTTTGCCATCTTGTAAGTATTTCCGGATGGGAGTCATCCAGGTTTCTTCTTCGATTGCAGCTATCATATTCATTGGCTCGAAACTCGGGGCTAGTTGCTTTGAGATGGTTATTGTTCCGGAGGTGGTGCCGTCCTTCATGCTAGCTTGCTTTGCCAGTTCGTCGGCCTCCTGATTCTCTCCTCGAGGAATGTGTTTGATTAAATAGTGATCCAATTGATTGAGTAGCAGCTTGGTCTTCTTTAGATATGCTGTGAGTCATTCTCCTCGAGTTTAGAATTCCCCCAGTATTTGATTTACGATAAGTTGAGAATCGCTATGGAGACATAAAGAACCGACTCCAATCTCTAGGGCAAATTCTAATCCGGCTATCACTGCTTCGTATTCTGCATCGTTATTGGTGGCAGCGAATTCCAACCTTAGGGCATAGTGCAGCTTCCATCCCCTAGGGGTGATTATCACAATACTTGCCCTCGAGCCTTGTTCGTTTGATGCTCCATCTACAAAGAAATTCCACTTGATATCTTTTGTTATTTCAGATCGATCTTTACCTTCATTGGTAGTGAATTCGACAATGAAATCGGCCATGACTTGTCCCTTGATGGCGGCGCGAGGATGGTAGGTGATATCATATTGACTCAGTTCAATGCACCATTTGAGCAGTCGCCCAGAAGTGTCGGGGCGATGGAGTACCTGCCTTAGCGGTTGATCGGTTAAAACTCTGATGGAATGAGATTGGAAATAGTGTCGCAGTTTCTGTGACGTGATTAGCAAATAGTATGCTAGCTTTTCAAGTTTAGGATATCTGGCTTCTGCCCCTGTAAATCTCTTGCTTACAAAGTATACGGGCCGCTGCGTGCGGTTGTCTTCTCTCACTAAAGCGGCGCTTAAAGCATGTGACTATACAGCAAGGTATAGGTATAGTTCTTCGCCTTTGTTTGGAGTTGAGAGTACTGGTGGTCTCTGAAGGTGTTCGATTAGGTTAAGGATGTCGAGCATTCGTCAGTCCATTCGAACTTTCCTTTATCTTTCTTTAGAGCTTCGAAGAAAGGGATGCATTTGTCGGTTGCTTTAGAGATGAACCTGCTTAGGGCGGCCACTTTCCCGTTTAGGCTTTGCATCTCTCTTCGAGTGGATGGTATCTTGATATCTTGCAAATCCCGGACTTGTTCGGGGTTTGCTTCAATCCCCCTGGCATGGATGATGAATCCCAAGAACTTTCCTGACGATATTCCGAAGGAGCACTTTAGAGGATTCAGCTTCATTCCATGTTGGCGAAGTACTTAAAACATCTCGTCCAGGTGGTTTATATGACCGTTGGCTTTCCTCGATTATACCAGCATGTCATCCACATAAACTTCCATAGTTCGTCCTATTAATTCCGCAAATATCTTGTTGACGAGGCGCTGATAAGTAGCTCCGGCGTTTTTAAGTCCAAAAGGTATTACCCTGTAGCAGTACAATCCCCGGTTAGTGATGAAACTAGTGTGGTCTTTATCGGGGGCGTGCATAGGGATCTGGTTATATCCTAAGTATGCGTCCATAAAAGATAAGAGTTCGTGTCCGGCTGTGCTGTCCATGAGTTGATCGATTCGAGGGAGTGGGAAGCAGTCCTTCGGGCAAGCATCATTTAAGTTGGAGAAGTCGATGCATGTTCGCCACTTTCCATTAGCCTTCTTTACCAGTACCGGGTTGGCGATCCATTCTGGGTAGATGGCTTCTCGTATGAAGTTATTGGCAAGTAGGTTTTTTACTTCTTCCTCGAGGGCTGCTGATCGTTTTGCCCCCATGCTTCTCTTTTTCTGCTTTACTGGCACCTTGGTGGGATCGATGTTCAGTACATGGCATGCTACGTCTGGGGAGATTCCAGTCATGTCAACGTGCGTCCATGCAAATACATCCAAGTTGTGGCATAGAAAATTGAGGAGTTGATCCTTCAATTCCGCTCTTAACTGAGACCCGACTCTCAGTAGTCTACTTGGGTCGTGTTTGTCTACAGATACAAATTCTATAGCCTCTGCAGGCTCGGTGGTGGCCTCCTCTTCCTTGTCCCTGGGTCTAATTCGTTGAAAGGATCGCTGGTATATCGAAGAGGAGGGGCTTTCTTTAATTGCTATGCTTCTAAGTTTTTCTCGTAGAGAGAAGTCCCTGCATCCTTCCCTTTATCCTTCCTGCGGTTGTTGCGAAGTTCAGTCACATAGCAATCTCGAGCGACGTCTTGATCTCCCTCTATTTCTCCTATTCCGTTATCCGTTGGAAATTTCATCTTCAGGCACCACGGGGCAAGGACAATTTGGAAGTCAGACATGGCTGGTCTTCCCAAAAAGGCGTTGTAGGCTGAGTGGTTCTCTATTAGCACAAATGTTTGTTTTCGCACAACGGAGCGGGGATGACTTCCTATTTCGACAAAGAGGTCCAGTTGCCCGAGGGGCATCTTCATATCTCCGGTGAAACCATGTAGCGGTTTGCTGCAGGGAGACACATCCTTCATTGACAGCTTTATTTTGTCGAAAGCGTGCTTGAATAGGATATATACTGAGCTTCCAGTGTCTATTAGGATTCGGAAAACCTTGGCTGGACCGAACCAGGCAGAGATGACCATAGGATCCATGTGAGGGTACTGCCTTCCCTCTAGATCACGCTTACTGAATGTGATATCATCATTCTCTTTCCATTTCGGGTGGCGCTCTTCTGTAACAGAATTAACGTAGCCTTTATTGTTTCTAAGTGACTTACCATATCTCTCCATCTCTGCCCCGCTTCCGTCAGCGATGTGTGGTCCTCCTAATATGGTAAGGACCACTATCTTCTCTTGACTGGAGCCGCTGGTGTTGCGATTTCCTCCGCCTACTTCCGGGAGGGGCAGCCCTGGGTTCTCATTGGCAGGAGTTGAAGTCATGTTTTGACCTTTCACATAGCGCTCTAGTCTCTTCCTTCTGATGTGTTCTTCAATCAAGTCCCGGAGATGATGGCATTCATTGGTGTCATGCCCATAAGATTTGTGGAAGCGATAGAACTTTCCAGAATTAATTGCATTATCTGATTCCTTCTTGTGCGGGGGGCGCTTGTATCTAACTTCGTCTTGGGTGGCCAAGAAGATGTTTCCGATTGTTTCATTTAAAGGAGTGTAAGAGTCAAATCTCGGTCCTGGCCTATATAAGCGCTTTTCCCCCTTCTTGCCCCCAGCACTATCTCTGGAGTCATTTCTTCGAACATCCTTTGCTACTGCGGATGTTTTGCCATGAGCTGCCTTGGTTTGTTGCCCTGTCTGCCTTTCAATGGCAGCGTCTTCAAGTCTCGTATATTTCCCGGCTTCGTGGAAGAAATCGGGTAAGGTAGCTGGCTTTTCTTTCGTTAATCACCTAACAAACTTAGTATCCGGATGCACACCACTGCAGAGGGCCGTTAGGATAAGTTTCTCGTCGGCATCTTGGACTGCGGCTGCTGCGGCGTTGAATCGGGTTAGATATTGTTGCACTGTCTCTCCGGGCATCTGTTTGATATTAGAAAGGGAATAAGCATCCTTGGGTTGTTCCACATGAATGCGGAACTAGCTGATGAACTTTTCTTTCAACATTTCACATGAGCTGATGGATCCTTGGGGCAGATGGCAGAACCAGAAGGTAGCTAGATCTGCCAAGAATAGTGGAAAGCAATTACACAACACTCCCTCTGTTGCTCCGCTCATGAGCATATGCTGTGTGTATCTCTGCAAGTGTACAGTGTCAAAGGTTCCCTTGTAAGGTTCCATTGTTGGCATTTTCCATTTCTGGGGGGTGATGGCAGTTTCGATATTGCGGGTGAAGGGGCTGGTTACCCTAGCGCCTATCCCTCGATCCCTTTGTTCCCGTTGGACGCACTCTCAGAACAATCGTGCCATCCTTTCATCAGAACTTGGAGCGGATAGAAATGAGTTTGGTTCTTCTTTACGGGACTGATTCCGTCCAGATGACCTGTTGGGATGGCATCGTCTATCATTCCTAACATTCTCCAATGACGGCCTCTGGTCTTCCGGGGGCACGCTGGGTTCAGCCACAGTTGGCCCTTGCCTTGATCTTCCCCTGCTGGGTTCTATTCTCAGCACTTCCTCAGGCCCAACTTCGGGCTGGACTCTAGCTCGGTCCCGTCTATTGGTGTTTCCATGGTTAGGTAGCATGGCAGGCTCAGCTACATCCGACCCCTGCCTGGTACCTCTCCTGTTGGGTTCGGTTCCAAGTGTTTCCTCGGGTCAGAATTCGGGCTGAGTCCGGGCTCGGCTCCTACCATTGCTGTTTCTGTTGTTAGCCTCTTCAAAGAAGAAAGACCTTTGTCATCTTCCAGATCCTCCAGACCGGGACTCACCCCATGATTGTGTTGCGGTTGGTTTCTTCAACATCCCTTAAGCGTGACATGAGTTGATCCACCAAGGCTTCTTGTTGAGATGCGAAGCGGTTAGTTACTTCAGCCACAACCCTGTCCAGATCCGCCCTTGTAATTAGTTGTTCCGTAGCAGGGGTTGTCGGATTTGCCTGATTTCCTTTTGCTGTTGGAACCGGACGATTGTCTTGATCTCTGATCACTGGATCTGGGATACTTCCAGTTGTGATGTTCTTTCCTTTGTTAGCATCTTTCTTCCGTCCGGGAGGCATGTTTTCCAAGCAATGAACGATGCTGATAGGAAAAGGGTTAAGTGGGAGAAGCTAAAGCTTCGAGCTCCTGTTCTCAGTGAAAGCACCAAAAATGTTTGCACAGAAAATGGGCAAAACCCTCCAAGTCGTATGATTTAGTTGATTATGTGTTGTTCTTAGTGATTTGGATGATTTATGCAAATATATAAAATAGATGGACTAAACTGTAAAAGACACACAGATTAATAGTGGTTCGGTCAGAATGTGCCTACGTCCACTTTATATGTTATTCTCCTTTTCTCTTCAGATTACAAGTACAAAGCTTTGATTACAAGTATCTGAAAACTGTTTGAAAGTTCTATCCGTGCTTGAGCTCTCAAACTTGTCTTCCATTGTTGTACCCCTGCCACCCTATTTATAGAGTGAGGCTGGGGGTAGGGGTCTTGGATGTATATAGCTGCTGGTGGGCCTGGGCTGATGCCATCTGGCCTGGCAACGTTGGTTCGGCAAAGCCTTGGTTCGGTGATGCATGGAAGTTGATTGGTCCGGTAGTGGTTGGTCCGGTGGTGGCCTCCCTTGCTTCTGGTCCGGTGGTGCTACTTTGATTTGGTTCGGTAAACACCTAGAGCAGGATGGTTCGGTGGTAGATGGAGCAGGATGGTTCGGTGGTAGATGGAGAAGGATGGTTCGGCATTGCTTGGAGAGGAGGTGGTTCGGTGGTATCTTCCCTTCATTGGTTCGGTGGTGCTCCTCTTTTTTGATTCGGTGGTGGTGGAAATGCACCCAACAAAAGGTTTTGAAGTTTGAAAATTTGGGAAATTTAATTTCCTTAAGTTTGAAAATGATTTTCAAAGGCTTTAGGGAAATAATAGTGATATTATTTCGAAAATATTTTTGACTTGGAGATGAAATCTGGCGAGATTTGGAATTTGAAAATATTTAGGAAATGTTTTTAAAGAGATAAAAGCATTAAACTCTTTTCGGTCACTGGAAAATAACTTCGGTGATGACTGCAGGATCATCGATGTTCATTTTCGAGTTTTCAAGAGAGGGATTGCTACCTGAATGTTTTGAATGGTATTCGTTTGCAAAATTGGGTTTGATTTTGGAATGCAAGGAATAATTTGGTTTGGGTATATATGATTTCAATAATGTTTTGAATGTTTAATTAAATTATTTAAACTCTGGAAGATTAATTGAAAATGTATATGGAATATAAATAAGTTTGATAACTTATAAAATTTGAAATGGATAGAATATAACTTAACTTTAAGAACGGTTAAATTAAAATAAGTGTGAAAACGAAATATGTTAGGAAAGGAAGCCAATTAGGTGAAGTAAATTAAGGAGATTAGTGAATGGAATGAAAATAAATTGGAAAACTTATGGAATTTTAAAATTTGAATTGAATTGTGATTTAACCAAATTAAGATAAATAAAAGCAAATTATGAGGAGAAAGCCTAAGCAGACTAAGTGAAAGGGTTACCTAAATAAAAATTTATTAACTTGAATAAATTTGTGAATGAACAAATTAATTTAAACTTGTAAGTAGATAGAACTAGAATTGAAATTGAGTATTGGAATTCATTTTGAATTGGGTTAAATAAAGTAAAGTTGTAGAACTTGTTCGAAGGAACTAAAGAAGTAAAAAGTTTGGAAATAAAACTTTTATTTAGATTTGAAATTAGATTTAGAAATGAAGTGACAAATATAATTAGTAAGTTAAACAGATTTGAAATTGAAATTGATTGGAAACGAATTAGTTAATGGAACTAATTTAAAGAACAGTTAATTACGAATGGGTTTGAGATAAGGTGAATAGAATTCAATACTAGATTTGACTTGGGAATAAATTAAGAATTGAAGGTAAACTGAATTCAGAACGAAATTGAAAATTTAAGTTAAATAAAATAGATATGAAAGCTTAAGTGGTGAAATGAAAATAAATTTAAGAAGTGTATAAACTATTCATATTGAACTTGAGAAAGAAATGGTGAAAATTCTTAAGTAAAATTGGTATTGGAAAAATATTCCAAGTTAATATTTGAATAAAGATTAAGTAAAGAGTGAAATAAGGTAATTCAAAATAGGAGTATGAAAATCAAATGTGAATAAATAGTGGATTGATATAGTTAATAATCAATTGAGATAAATATGCATACGAGCATAGAATTTCGAGATAGTTATATCGATTCGAGTTGGGACTTTTCATTCGATTTCAACAGCGAAACCTGGATATGGATTATTGATTGATTATGGAAATTCTCTATCATAGTAAATGGCTATGCAAGGAGAATGACAGTTTCTAATCAAGAAACCAGATCTGAGTCCGCACTAGGAAGTTTGGTGGACGATACTAGTTCGGAAGTGAAATTGTGTGATCGAGTGAGCGATTGAATTTGATATTGCACACAGATAATATGTGTGCATCGTATGGCTTAAGTAAAGAAAATTTTGAAAATTTTGAGAAGAGATGAGTAAATTAAATTTGAACCATACTAGTGAACACTATCGGTAGATAAGGTACATGTATTTAAAGGCAAGAGATAAATGGATGTCTGTGATTTCTGAAGATAAATTTGAATTGACCAACAAAGAGGTATGTGTTTAAATTTCTGTATGAAATTTGATGGTTTTCGAGTCTTGCCACTTAGCTTTTGTTTTCTTTGGAATTTGGGGGACCCGTAGAGGCATTTTGTAGTTGTACCGATCTAGCCGCGCAAAGGAGACGCTGGCGACATTTTTCAAAAATTTAGGGAGTTAGAAATTTTTTGATAGTTTCAAATTTGGTTTTAAATTAAAATTTAAAATGGTTGAGTAAGTAATATTGTTGGAACCTATGGATAAGTTTAGGAAGTTAGTAAGAGTGATAGTGTCTTTAATAAAAAGATTGTTTTCGGTGTTGTTAAACTGTTTGGTTTTGGGAAGTTGTTAAAAACTATTTGGATTGGGAAATAGTTAACGGGTTATGGACCATTCTTCTTAACTAGTAATTTTGAGAACGAAATTCTTTTAATGGGGGAGGAATGTGATTACCCGGAATTTTTGAATATTTGAAATTGGAATAATTAATTGATTTTAAATATTTGAAAGTTAGTTTTACTTGACTTTCAAATATCACCATTTATTGGATAATTTAACATTGAATTTAATAATTGGAGATTGGAAAAATTGTTGAATCTGGAGTTTAAGCTTGTTAAAAATAATTTGAGGGCTTGTAAAATCTATGTTTACCATACTGAAGGTGATAAAAGTTTTAAATTTGGATTTAAAAGCGATTTGTTTTGTTTTGAAAATATATCGTTTAAAATCGATATTTAAAAATACCCTTCCGGGGCACAGCCTCGAAATTCAACGAAACCAGTTCCATTGGATCCGTAATATTGTATTATTATTAGATTCCAAATTTCATACCTTTTGAAGTGATCGTGGGATCGTACGCTAGGCAAGGCGCGCTATAATCTATATTTCCATCGGACCTTTTTGGCTGTCACCTCGCGGTTACTGTAGCAAAACCATTCCTTCACGCTAACATCTCCACTTGTCTTCCCCATTCTTCTTTTGTTAAGCACGTAGCAGATCTATGCAAGGAAGATAAAAAAATGGCCGAACGAATCTTCCTTCCCCAAAATTTCTTTTCCACTTCAGTTAAGAAAAAGATGAATGAAGCTCAGATTGTAGTAAAAAAAATGGCTGAAAACCCTTTGATAAAAAAAGGACTAAAATCACGATCGAATTCAACAGCGGCTAGCGATTCAGGCTTCAATCGGCGACACTTCATCGATGTTAACTCCAACATCCACGACGGCATTGGCAACTCCAAGGTCGAAGGGTCGGTTGCTCGCATAGTTGAGGAGGGTCTGTCTTGGAGTTAGGCATGCTCGTGTGGAGGGCCGCGTGGGGAGGAGGGTGATCGAAGCAGCGTGGCACACTCGTGTTGCAGTTTCGATTTAGGATCGGTAATCGGGATGGTAGCCGGCTAGGGTTCCAGGGGTGCGGAGTCGTGTGCGTGTGCATTCGCGAAGGCCAGGTAGGAGTTGAGGAGGCTCGCAGCATCGATCTTGGCAGTAAGGTATGTTTGACTCTTTTTTCTAAAATTTAATAACACACACACATATATAAACACTTATACAGAGGAAGAAAATTCCTGCTTTTACAGATGTACATATATTAGAAAAGTTTTACAGTAAGCAAACCACTGGTTTGTTATTTACAAAAGAAAAAAAATCTTTTTTAAAATCTAGAGGTAAGATAAAAATTTTATTTTTCAAAGAAAAAAGAAATAGAAATTTTAATGTTGAAAATTTTTCTGGAATCAGATTTTTGAAATCTATAGTTTATTTTGTAGGTAAGTATGTAGCTTCAAAAAGGAAAACAAATATACATATAAACAAAAGGGAAAATTTTTATAGTAAAGTAAACTGCTATTTTTGATTTACAGAAGAGAAAAATATATATAAATATAAATATATCTATATAAAAGAAATATACATGCATATTTTCACTTACTAGGTTATTTTGAAATTATGTATTAAGGAGACTAATCAGTGTAATTAACTTATTTTAATTATTTAGTTCCTAAATGATTTTATAGGACAAAATTATTAGCTTAAATTAAATAAATAAATATTAACTGATTGTTCGACCAATTCAAATATTAACGAACCTTATAATGTTACACAAGGTCTAAAAACATGAAGGAAACAAGTCGGTTTGGAGTGGAATGCAAACAAAAAAAATCAAGGGTGAGTTAATCTCGCTCATTTGGATTACTATTTAAATTTAAATAGTTAAATTTAAATTATTGTTTGAATGATCGAATTGACTAAATGTGATATTATAAATAATAGTATATACGTATTGTAGTGATTGATTCCCGCATTATATAGCGGATGAGACCTTATGCGCCCCGCATAATAGCGGATGACCCCATATACCGCGATATTCCCCCTCGAAGTGGGATTGGTATTTTATATTGTGCTAACATCTGTGGATGCAGGGAAACAGGTTGGAGGGATCCAACTGGATTTCTCAAAATGTTGAATTTATTTTATATTCAGTAATGCGATTTATGAGATAATCTGTAATGGATTATATTGATTATATAGTGAATTGAATTATTGAATGCGATGGCTTGGTTGAATACACATTGATATTTTGAGAAAATGAAAAATATATAAAGTTTGGATTTTTAAAGGAAATGAAAAGGGAAATTTTTAAGTAATATAATTAGAGTGAATTTGGATAAATTGAAGAAATGAATTTGGAGAAGAATAAAAAGTTTGATTTTGAAACCTTATTAAATAAATTCTGAACATGCGAAAATGGAGATTTAGTATAAATGGAAATAAAAGAAATTGGCGACTTAAGTGATATCGTTTAAAGATAAAAGAATTTATTTAAAAAAAAAATCAAGTTTAAAATGAATTTAAAAAAGGAGAATTTTGAATAAAGGATAAAATTGATATTTTCAGTTTAAATAAAGTTTTCAATAATAATAACGAGTGAGTATGAATTAATGGGTTTTGGAATAAAATTTGAATAAGTCAAGATGAATTTTTAAAAATGGAAGTGATTCCGATTGGGAAATCGATAAGTGTTTGAAAACTGTGATTTAAAGGGAAATGAGGGTATGGAAATTATAAACTGAGTTTATGAATAAAGTGAGATATTTATCAGTGGATAAATTTGAAAGTATAAATTCACGATGGGAATTTATAAGGAGATGGTAATTTGTTTTAAAAATAAAAAGGTGGTTTTATTTTAAGAGTGTGGAAAAGAAATTTACGGGATACGGACGTAAAATTTAATTGTAATAAATCGAGGAGGATTTATAAATGATTAGACGGTTATATTGGAATGGAAAGTGAAACTTCGTGAAAGCCAAGTATGTTTTCAAAACAGATTTTTAAGTATAAGTTAAAAGTTTTAAAGTTGTTTAAAAGAATGTTCTAGAGGAATTTATTATTTAAATTGTTTTAGGATTTTTAAGTAAATATTTATTAATTTAGTTATGGTAGTAATTATTTTAAAAGTTAAACTAGTATTAAGATTTAAAGGATAGTTACTAAATATTTATACTTTATATAAACAACTTTTATTTTAAAGGGAGTTTTGGCTACGTTTTACTTGAAAATTATTATGGAATTTCATAACTATTATTTGAATAAAGTCTTTTAAGTATTTTTTATTTTAAAGTATATACTTTTGGATTAAGTGATTTAAATTATTTAAAAACCTAAAGTATTAAGACTTGGTGATTTCCAGTGGGAATAAAACAATTGGGTGGATATTTATTTCCAGGAGTGAAAAGTGATTTGAAAATTATTTCAAAGGATTGAAGTATAAAAAAAATATCTCGCGAAGATATTTTGAAATAAATAATATGGGAAACTATTAAGGCCTGATGGTTGTTTGTGGATGTTATATGATAGTTAAATTACCGACTATCAATATTGGCCAATGCGCTGATCGTTTCGAAGAGAAAGGGATCGGGATTAATTTCCTGAAAATCACTTCAATCCAGTTTGAACATTTTCGTGAGGAAGACAAGAGCTTGGAGTCGAAGATGGAGCAGTGAAGTGCAAGGTCTAATCGCTACTAATCTAAGGGTGATTCCAAAATAGATGTAGTAGGAGTAGTGCCTTCGGTTCCATTCGGACCGGAAACGGACTTGTATGGACGAATGCTATCAGAACATCGTCAAGGGAACGGTGAGCGTTCTAAGTGTATGTGTGCTAAAAAGGTAATGCTTAACCTCAAGCCTCATCAACCGGGAATGGCTAAAACAGGGGAGGTGCAACAAAGCCAAAGGGGCTAGCAACCAATTAGGGTAAGGTCATCCCTGTCTTGATGTCCCTTTTTTCGGCTAAGTGGGCGGTTGCTGATCCAAACCGCGGGGTGATCTTATACGCACTATCCTGTAAGGGGTAGCTCCGGTCTTGTGTTGCAGGGGATTAGTGGGGATCCTCGGTATGTTGATCTAGACCAGGTACTGTGACGGGCGGTGCCCCGGTAGCTCTTCCATTGTATGGAATCCAATCTCCAATAAGCACATGTACGGTTTTGATTGTGCCCCCTATTGTTGGATGTGGATGTAAGCACTTCAGCTAGATTCTATTTTACTTTCTGTAGGCACTATTATAATATCAGATGAATTTGATAAAAATGTTTTGGTTATCGTAAGATAAAAACCTAGCATGTTTATTTGTGGCGTGGTCTTACGAGATACCTTTGATTTCAAAGGATTTTGAAAACTTTAATTATCCAACCGTGTGTGTTTTCTCACGCTGGTTTTCCAGAATGACTCGGGTATTATTTAACTATAATGCTCGGGTCAGACCGAGTATTATAGAGTACAAATTTAGGATGGACTGCTATAGAGCTCAGGGAATGTGCTAGATAGTGAGACGTATCACGTACTTGATGTATTTATCCATTGTGCACTATAAGTTGTGTATGGTCAGCTTTGTGGGGACAAGTTAATATAACCGTCCAATATTTTACCAGTGATTGTGTTGTTGATTTGAGTTGTACTCTGATGATGTAATGTATAAATCAGTGCAGATTACTTTGTGTCTAAAAGCTGTTGTTATATATTATATTTATTCCACTGCGACTGTGAGATTCTGATGTTGTTTTTCTCTTTTCCTCTTCTACCTCTTTCTTCTTTAACCCTAATGGTTCGTACTTCTGTCCACTTTGAATTGAATTGAAGGAGAATATTATCAACTCAAAGTGGTACAGATTGGCGGGTCGTTACAATCTGCCTCCCTTGCCCTTGGAATTATGACATGTGAATACTTTGGATGTATTTTGTCGATTTTTGAGGATCAAGGAGACGGGTCATCACACTCTTTGGATTTAGTTTAGTTATAAATGCAAAGATCGGCTTTGGTCCCATATAAAAGTGATTTATGCTTTATTTATCTAGATCATGTTAGGTGGTTTTCCTTTCATCTACTAAAGTCTAAAGAGTTAAGTTCCATAAACTTAATTATTTTTCCTTAATGAACAATAGGTTAATCCAATAGGAAGTCGAGTGAAGTAGGCGTGGCCCTAAGGACCCTTGTTGGGAAATATTCATGGTGAATGTCCTTAAGAGAGAATCGTTATTCCCGAGTTTAATTCTCGATGAAGCACCATAAAATGTTAGGTCAATTCTTAGGCTTCGCTGGTATGTGTTGTCTTCACAAGTCAATGATACTTGGGTATGAGATTAGACTCTTAGTTAAGCACGTTATCGTTATGTTCAAGTAGGTCAAGTTTGCAAATAAGCAATTACTTTAGAATTAAGTCACAAATTGAATTTGACCTAATTGGCCATTAGAGTCCCAAAGTTGAGCTTTTATTTATGCTTAAGAAAAGTGAATGTGAATATGAAGTACAATTCCAAATCCCTTTCTTATGGGTACGTACTTTTTTATAAAGAATTTGGCACTTATATTTTTGACATGTGGCACCCAAAAGAAATGGACGGTTGATATTTTTACATGGCGCCTTAGCGATTTAACATGGGGCATGGCTTCTTTCCAATTTCTTTGTGGTAATATGGCTTGTCTGGACCAATCAAGAGCTGCCAGATGGCCGAACAAAATGTTGCTTTTTAGCGGTTTCCTAAATATTTAATAGCATCTTTCTCCACCTGTGATGGTACCATTATCCTCAACGTGTAATAACTTTACTTATTTTGATATGCGATAACTTCCATCAACTTAAGATAACTCAATATTTCTCAACTTATGATAGCTTGATACTCACCAACTTGCAATAGCTTAATATTCACCAACTTGCGATAGCTTGATATTCAACAACTTGCGATAGCTTAGGGCTTATCAACTTGCGATAGCTTCAGCTTCATGAATATGAGATAGCTTCAGCTTGATCAACTTATATTTGCTTCATCGACCTGTAAGAGTTATTCTATTCATTAATATGTGATAACATTTTTATCAACGTACGATAGCTTGAAATTTAAGGTATAGCATATGTACGTAGAAATTTTCATTTTAGTTTGAAATTCACTTTTCAATTACTTACAATCACCATTCTTGCATATACTTTCTCCCTACAATAAATTTCAATTTGCAAACCCCCAATGATTACATAAAACATAAAGATTAATTTTATGATCACTATACTTCTTTAGTCATAGCACATACACTATAGACTGATTTGAGGAGATTATATAAAGGGTGCAGTAAAGGAAAAAATCAATGTTAAAAAGAAGAACACAACATTTTCAATATGTTACCATTGTATAATACTTGTTCCTCAAGGAAGGGATGCTATTAATTGATGGATATCATAAGGGGAGCTTTAAGATTGGATGTTTGATGGGACGTCGGAACCAATGTAAATTCTACCGTGTATTTTACTTACTTGTTATTGCCTATATATTTTCTTTTAAGTCTCTCATATTATCCCAAGTTAGCCATATACTGATCCACTTGAACTTTCATTTGATATCAGAGTGAGACTTTTCAAAATTGTAACAAAGTTTTAAAACAGTTAACTATATGGATAACATGGGTTATATCACATTTCCAAAAGGACAATCCATGACACATCCTCCTCTTTTTACCGTTTCAAATATTGTTACTAGGATACACATATAAGGGTTTACATTGAAGCTAGCGAACTTGAGATCTAGAGAGCTACTAAAAATTGGTATGCTGCTCCCACTACTGACTTGAGTGCTTGGATGAAAGCACAAAGAACTGCTATTTCTAACAATGTGTAACAACCCTAGATTTTTTTGCATATAATTTAAATTCGAGTTTATTTTATTTTGAAATTATTTTAAACTTGTTTTATTTCAAATATTTCATTTTTAAATATAAATTTTTATTATTATATGAATTATAATTTCAAACTGGTATAAATTGAATATTTTCCTGAAAAATGGATTTGTGATCAAAACTGGTCAAACTTTGAATTTTAAATTTTAAATTTAATTATTTGAATTCTTGAATTTTATCTTTGATTATGAAAATAGATTTAATATCATGAATACTGCTTTTCATTTCGTTGAAATTGGATTTAAATTGTGAAATTACCCTTTACAATATTGTGTGTATATAAGGTTATTTAACAATATTCTTTGTTTTAATTTATATAAATGGTATTTTTACTTGATATATATTATTATAATTTGTATATTTATGTTATATTATGTATATTTTGACTTTTAAATATTTTTAAAGTGATGTTTGAATTTTTCCAAAGCTTATTGAATTTATTTTCTATTTTAAAGCCTAGTTTCTATTTTCTTTGCTATTTTCCTTATTTAAATTTTATTTAATTAAATTTTATTTATTTATTTTGTGAAGGCATGTTTATTTTGTGTTTTTATCTTTATTTTTAAATATTTTCCAAGTCTATATAATTTTTCCAAAATTTATTCTGTTTATTTTCAAATTTGCTTGGCTAGTTTGCATTTTCTAAGCTATTTTCTTATTTTTACCTTATATAATTAATATTATTTATTTATATTTTATATTTTGTTGCATTTTAGAAATATTTACTGAATTTATGATTTTTCTCAGAAATTTAAACTTATATAAATAAATAAAGGTAATGTGAAAATGTTTTGACTTTTGGTTTCCACTGGCTCTTTGTCGCCCACCTTTTCACATTTCAACCTTACTTTTCATTCAATTGGTCACATCTCCTCATTTCTTCAGCCACCTCTTTTTTTATCATTCACGTAAAACATTTCTCTTCCCATTTGAAAAAAATTTCGGCCTCCATCATCTCCATGAGTTTGGGTAAAAAAAAATTCTTTTTCCATTGTTTTTCTTCTTGTTTTTCTACTTGTTTATGTTGATTGTACTTGCCTTCTCTTCTACTTCAGGTTCGGCCCCACCACTCCAGCCACCATGGCTGCCTCCTCCACCACCTGAACCACCCACCACCTCCTCTCCAGCCCCAAGTCACTGGCCGTGCCGAATATTTGATCAAACTCCACCTAAATCTACACAAACTTCACCTATATGCACCATAGCCAACACCTATGCCTTCATCACCTTCGGCCACCCCTTGGCGCCACCTACTCCACCTCCACCACCTATGGATGACCTGAAACCCACTGCCACACCATCCTTCATCCCACTACAGACCTGGCCATGGCTGTCCTTACTTAGGCTGTGACCTTAGTTGCATGGAATTCATGTTATTTTGCCTCGTAGTTGTAATCCATGCACATATATCCTTGCATCAACTTTGCACCATCTTTTCCTATGCTAGGCCGACCTCTTACGAACCCAAACCAGATCCTAGTCCTTGCTTTGGCCGTGCAAACCTGACCTATATCTGAATCATAGGTGGTAGAAGGCAAGTGCAAGTGGTTTGGAGATGATTTGTGCATTCATCTCTAACATAGTTTAATTCTATATTTGAGTTTGAAACTTATGTTATATATATTTGTTTTGTTTGAATGTATCCATGGCTATTAATCTTTGGCTCTCCACTCTCAAATCATATTCAAACTATCGTGCCTCTGAAGATCTCAGTTTGTGTGTTTCAGTTGTCGTCTCCAGCTTATACTGTGAGTAATTCTCACCAGACGATTTGTACTTATATAACTAGTAAACTGACCCGTTTTGAATCTGTAAAATGCATTATCATGTTACACCTACTATATTATGATCATATGATGTTCACCCATGCTTAAACACCTGTTATATCATATGTTACTATTATATTATGCTGTTCTGTTATTTTTATCAGTTTATCACACTGCAAGTTCCTTTTAGATTAGAATCGCTATGAGTTGAAATGATACATACCTGAACGGACTTTAGAATAAGGGAAAATCGTTATGGGCTGAAACGATAGGCCTGAGCGATTTTCAATTTATTTCATTTACTTGGGACTGCGGGTTTGAAATGATAAAACCCAGATTTTCTTTGTAATTTACGGGTTGAAATGATATATTACCCGTATCACTTTACCTAGGCTAGAAAATTATATACAGACCATAGTTAAAATATATTTTTCTAAATTTTTTAAAATATTTTAAAAATGTAATTATTATAATATTTTGATTTAAAATTAATTAAAAATAATTTTTGTAAAGTATTATTGATTTTCTGGAAATTTATAAGTTAAATAAATTATGGAAAGGTTAGAAAATTTGAATGTAAGTTATTTTGGAAATTTTGATTTAATTATAATTGGAAAAAAAAATTAAATATGGAATTATGATAAATTTGTGATAATTTGAATTTAAAATGAATTTAAAATGAATTTAAAGTGATTTTATAATATATTAATGTTTTTTGAATAAAGAAATGAATGATTATTTAAGTTGAAATTTTGAAATATAACCAAAATGGGAATTTGTGAATTTGGCTTAAAAGTGAATTTTAAGTTAAGTAAATAAAATTGAAATTAGGTTATATTTTGAAATTTTAAACTTAAGTGTTAAGTTGAAACTCAATTCAATGAATTTAAAATTTAATGTTGAAATTTAATAAGTGAATTATTATTAAATCTTGATTTTTGAATGGAAACTTAACTTTATAAAATCATGAACTTAAGGAAAATCTAATGATGTTTATGTGAAATATATGATTTTATAAGTTAAAATGTTTTAAATAAAAATATAACTGGTTGTGAAATTATATTGAATATTTGAAGTTAATTAACTGCATTTTTGAAATGCTATTAATTGTAATGTAAATGATATTACAACATTTGTAAATGCTATTGTTGATGATAATGAACTAAAAAGCTAAATTGAATTAAAGGCTATTATAACAATTTATGTAAGTGCTATAATTGTTGAATTTAACTAAGTTTATTTGAAATTTAGTAAACCCTATTACAGCATTTTTAAAATGCTGTCTTTTATTAAAGTGAACTGTTTTGAATGTAACTTTCCGTAGCATTTTCTAAATGCTGCGAAAAGTGAATTTTCACTGTTTTGATAAACTTAAGTGTATAAATGAACATTGAAAGTTGAAAATTTTGAAAATTTAATAATTTAATTATAAATATAATAACTTCATTTTAATGATTAAAAATGATTTTTGAAATATAAACTGTTTTGAAATGTGAATTGAAATGGTATTTTAAATTAAATGAAATGAATAATGATTTGAAATGAAGTTTTGTAAAGATATGATATTTTGATATATTGAAATGATTTGAATGGAAGTTTGTAAAGATATGATATTTTAGTATATTAAAATGATTGGAAAGGAAGTTTTGTAAAGATATGATATTTTAATATATTGAAATGATTGGAAAGGAAGTTTTGTAAAGATATGATATTTTAATATATTGAAATGATTTGAAATGAAGTTTTGTAAAGATATGATATTTTAATATATTAAAATGATTGGAAAGGAAATTTTGTAAAGATATGATATTTTAATATATTGAAATGATTTGAAATGAAGTTTTGTAAAGATATGATATTTTGATATATTAAAATGATTGGAAATGAAGTTTTGTAAAGATATCATATTTTAATATATTGAAATGATTTGACATGAAGTTTTGGAAAGATATGATGTTTTTGAAATGGTTTGGAATTAATTTAATCTTTATTTTGATAAAGATTTGGATTTGAAATGATATTCTATTTTGAAGTACAAATTCCATTTTAAATTATAACTACGGGTTATAATAACGATTGGTTGGCAAAGACACCGGGATCGGATATCTGGCATACTCTCTATCGATACCGAAAACCACTTTGACAACCGTGTATGCGGTGGAGATTCTAGAATGAAGCAGGATGGTGGCGACGTTCTTGAGGTATATTACATGAACCCAACTCCCGTGAGTTGGCATAGGTGGCTAAAACAAGAGCGATCTCGGGCCAAGTGAGGCATTCCTCCGATCGGACGCATTCCTTCGATACTATATTCTTACTTGTGATTGATTAGATGACCATCCTTCGATTTTGGTATGGAGTGTGTTCCGAGGTGGGCGTATGTGGCTGCTGCGTTACCACCAGCCCGTGTGCGTAATTGGTATATCTACCCTGGCATTGCCTTGTGTGCCGTGTCACCTACCATACCGAGCCTTTACTACGAGTTTGTTTTCTCCCGTAGCCCGTGTGGTATCCTCTGACAGCCCGGTGTGGAGATGTCATGATATTGGATGGACTGTTGGGATTATTATGTGTGAAGGGTGATATGGGTAGCCCGGAACGCTATTTAAAAGTAAGTTTATTTTACTGTAGACATTATTATAATAGCGCAATATTACTACATAGTAAATAGTTTAACAGATCCTTAGAGGATGGGCGGTCCCAGGCATCCTTTAAGTTACTTGTACTTTATTACAGTTCACTTGAGTTGGTTTACATTATATAAGTATATATTGTCCTGACTCGAGTGTTTGTATTTTTATTTACGCTCGGGTCAGCCTGAGTTATTCACAGATTTGGATTCCACTTTCTGGAGATTGGAATCGCTGGAGATTATCTGCTTATCTAGTTTTATCTATTCCAGTTCTGTTGTTCTATTAAGCTTGTACTTGGTTATCATCTTGAGACTTCTGTTGTACTTTATTTCTTCTGTTGTATTTTATTTAACTCTGATATATTTATATAGTAGCTTCATGAACTACTTTTCCTTTACTTCTGCTGCATTATTAAATACTCTGTGTCTGTGATCTGTGATTATTATTTACTGTATATTCTGAGATTTGCCAAATTTTATTTACAACGCAGTATTTTGAGCAATTCAATTCCGGCATGAGCTTCTACCTATACAGTTATAATGGATGCGAATGGTTGAAAATATCGGGTTGTTACACAATGTAAGGGACATGAATGTTTTACTTTGTGCACTAGACAAAAATGAATTTTCTAGAGTTATGTTGTGTAAAACTTCACATGACATTTGGCACATGCTACAAATTACACGCGATGGCAAAAACAAGGTTAAACATAAGAGAATTCGTGTTATGCCCTAGTGGCAATTATGTAGTTTGTTACATATATCTAACCGTGTAATAAATCTTATTCATAATAAATGTTATTTGGTGTTTGATTTCTTTTATATACTTTTTTATAGTGTGATACAATTAATTAAGTAATTAATTTAAAGTACATAATTAAGAAAATATTTAAATAAAATATTATGTGATTGTAACTGTAAACAGTTGCAAGCGTGAGTAGTTAATTATAATATAAAATTACATTTTGTTTTAAATATTCCTTATCAAGATGTTTCGAGAATGGATAAAGATATATCTATTGAGACCAGAGTATGTGATGCTTTCCAAATGTTGAGAAGTGTATTACTCATGGCTATAGGGGCACCAATTGGTTATGTACTTATAATTATTGGATATCTATACAATGATTCGATCGAGAATTTTCTGTTGGTTGATAACAACTAGGTTAAACTAGAAATCTTAGTACGACTATGTTACATAGATTCCTCAACTTGAGAATACTCTGAAACTTCAATCTGAATATTCCACTTTGATCATAGTTTAATCATCGCATGGCAACCATCAAGGTACTATGGTTAGTTTTAAGTTGAAGCATTAGAAGTTAAGTACTATTCAATTAAGAATTCACACTATCAGATGTATAAGGTTAGTATCATGATCAATTATAGTCGACTCAACGTCAAAATTTATGGTCAAGGTAGATTGGTTAATAATACGTTATTATTAAACCAAATACTTTGGTTATGGGCGGATTAAGTTGAGTATGGATAATATTGGAGTTTTGACCGGTGTCAAACTCATATGTCCTGAAGTGATATAGTGTTGACAAAGTAAACAAGTGTTATTGTCACTATTGGCATAGCTTAAGGTGATGTAAAATATAGCTTTACCAAAATGATCTGTAGGCGATGAATTCGACCAAACTATCATAGCACTAGCTAAGGTAACGTGTGAATCTTATAATTTGAATTGTTCAGTTATAGTCGCTGACCGAATTCACACACTCGAGCCACACAACCATATTCGTGAATTCTTTGAAATACCATAAGATTTAATTAGTTTATAAAGTGTTATAAATAAATTAAATTAAGTAATATTTAATAAATACTAATTTTTATTATATTTGGGGTGTTACTAGTATGTGGGGTGTCTCTTAGAAATTTTCTATGTGATATTAATGTGGATGTGTATATAAAAGTTATATATGCATATAGTAATATATGATAACTATATGTGTATGCGCGCATGCGAACTTTTTAACCATAATTAACTACTTTATAGTCTTTGGGAATTTTTCGATCCATTTAGAGACTAAGTATAGCCGATTATAAGAGTAGATTAAATCGGAATTAAAGAGGAAGGTGTTAAATAGAGGAACGGGGAAAGTATTTTTCTTTCTATAAATACAATGACTTCCACATTAACTCGTTTTAATCATTCTTTCTTCTCGCTCCTTTGTTGGCTTCCATCATCTTGCATGTTCACATCATGGCCGAATACATTTTCCACTAAACAACATGAAATAAAATTAAATTAAAGTGGTTCTTTCAGTTCTAGCAGTATTGGGTGGTGATTCTAGGAGTTTGTGAATTTAAAAATCAAGATGCCACAAAGAGTTGGACCTACAAAGATAAATTCATATTTATTTTATGCATTTGCATATTTATACACTTAACCTAAATTGATTTATGTAACTTATATTTAAATTGCTATTGTATATTGTTGTAATTTAACTTTTTATATATATTGCTTGTAACTAGAACTCGAAAAATGGCAACAATAAAATTTAATCTATTTACTTTGGTTATATATAATAAACATCAATCCTTTTATAAAATGTTTTTACGTAATGTTAAATAATTTATATATATATATATATATATATATATATATATATATAAATTGGCTATGATCATATATGTATGTTTATTTGTCTCTAGGATTGATTTTTTCATCTTTTGAGTTTAAATCATGATAATATGGTGCTTGCTTATTCAAAGAGAAAAATGTAAAAATTATTTTATTAAATTAGTTTTAGATTATTAATTATATACCAATATATATATATAATACAAAAATTATACTTTCACAATTATATGGATATATATATATATATATATATATATATATATATATATATATATTACATATATATGTGTGTGTTTGTTGTTTTGTAAATAAAACCAAAATGAAACACACATGTATATAATATATTTTGATCTACTTATTTTAGCCATGTATGTATTTGTTAATCATTTATACAAATTGCAATTTGTGTAATTGTATAAATAATCATTTATTTTCAACTACGATTAAATATGGAATATACAGTTCACAATTTATGATTTAGATCTTGATTTAATTAGGATTTTGCAAGAGAGGAAAATGGAAGGCCTTTCCTTTAATGTTATTTTAGTGTTTCCTCGGTCAAAGAGATAAACTGAAATTACTTCATTAATTTTTCTTCTATTATTATCTATATAAACTTATCTAAATGGCTATATTTATATATATATATATATATATATATGATTCTATTAATATATATATATATATATATATACAAACCATATATATGACATTATATTTAAACATGTGTGTATATTTAAGCATTTATATTCCTACTATGCATATGAATTTGTCATATGTGTACGAAAGTATAATATATATGTATATACGATATATATAATTTCCAATATATAGGTTGTGTGTATATGGTTATACATGCCATATCATCATATCATCATGTTATGTCGTGTGTATATATGATATATTTAAAACAACCATTAGATAAACTTAACTAATATGATTAGTCGATAAACATAGTGTATTTAAAATAAAATATGATTTATTCTAACATATATGTAGATTTGACCTAATACTAGTTAACAGATTCCATACGCCCATTAAGATCCAAACAGATAAATTTTTGTAATTTACCCATTTCACCCACTGCAAAACGGGTCGATTTCAATAATGGTATCAAAGTTCGTATAATGTGCAATATAGTTAGTTAGCATTTGGGGCTAGCTAATAAACTATTCCATCTTATTGGATGTCTAGAAAAGTAGTGTTTAGACTTGCGGTTGGATAAAAAGTATTCTCCCCACCTTAATAACTAGTTTGGCCCAACGGTTGAAGTAAGTCCAAAAGATTAATCCAGAGGTAAGGCCTAAAGTGTTTTGGTACTTGGGTTAATTTTCAAATTAAGATTTGAAAATTCAATATATATTTTAAATTTAAATCTTATGTTTAAAATATAAAAGAAAATTTTATAAATTTCAAAAAATTAACTTAAAAAATTACAAAATCATTTTGAAAAATTAATTTATAGTTATTTAATGTTTAATTAATTTGGTTATTTAAATAAATAAATAAAAGTTGATTAATTAAATATATTGATATATAAATATATATTGATATGTACATATATATATTGATTATATAACTATAAATGTTATAATTTAATACTTATCTTAATATTGTTTGAGACAAATTAAATAAAAATTTATGAAATTTCTTAAAATATTCAACTAAAATGTTTGATTAAATAAATAATTTATCTAATAAATACATAACTAAAGGTTAATTAGTTAAGACATAAACAAATACACACACAAAAAGATATATATATATATATATACACACACACATAAATCTGTAATGGTTATTGTTGGTTCTTCATCTTAAATAGTTTAAGATGAATGAAATAAAATTTCTAAAACTTTTAATTTAATTTAATTTAATTGGTTATTTAAACTGAGAATTAATATTAATTAAATTTGATTTTATTAATAAGATACATATTCATGTTCTTACTATATAAGATAATTAAATTATAATAGTTATAAATAAATTAAACTTGTATAATTATATATGTATAAATATAATATAAGTGGAACTTTAATAAACCCAAATAGATTTTTAGGATAAATTCATACGTATGGTACGTATAATGTGATTTTAGATGTGTCCGACACTTGAATATCGTGACTATATTTCATAAGAAATACATTATTCCTCAAATCGATATCACTCCAAATATATAAAAAATATAATATTTAATATATTTTCCTTTATCACTTATATGTTGATAGATTTCTTGCATGCACGTTAGTTATTGAGAAAACTCAATCTGAAGCTGTTATGTGTAGTGCCATTAGTATGTCACCCAGACATGGTAGGATATGTGCATGTATTTGTTGAGCAAATTCAAGGGACATGCATTATACTTAAACCGTCGAGAAGTTGTACATAAGAGTGAATAATCTCTCTTGATTTATTGAACCAACTCAAAGTCAAAGTAAAGATCAAGGCAAAGACCACGGTTAGGAGTTGTTACTATATAACCAATAGAGAGTTATCTATCTTTTGGAGGCCTTTGTTTTATTTAAAAAAATTAAGGTCAGAATCCTATGGCAAGCGAGTCCTAACACTTACCAGAGAAATAAAATGGTTTTTATATTTCTCGTAGGCTTTTGAGGAATATATGAATCAAGTAGGAGCCTTATTACAAAAATGAAATGATTATTTAACCTTTCTAATACTATAAGAACATATGCTATGTAAAACTAAATTAATCTACTTCAATAAATTTGAGAAACTAAAAAATTTGATTAAATTTTTTTGGCGATTAAAATATAAAGATGAACTGAATTAGGAAGCAATATAAAATATATTACTAAATATACTTACTACTAAATACTTTGGCATGGTTTCACTTCAAGACCCATGCAAGGGCCCATTTATACAACTACTAAAAATATTTCTACCGTAGTCACTGAAGTGATTATTTTTCCAAGATAGTGCATTGTCTTCTATGAGTTATGAACTCTAAAGCAATATAAGTACATCGATATTTGATCCATATTCAAGCACAAACGATAGTTGAATGGTGAGCAATAGCTTTCATATGATACGAAATCTCAATAAATTGTGTTCATTCGAAATGAGCAAGTAAACCATGGTTTAAAATCACGTGGTACATATGGTCGAATATAATGGGAATCTTGTTGTGTCGAAAACAATAATGGACCAAGGATTAAAGACCAATCTTGGAAATTGATCACTGAAATGTCAGTCTTGATAAGTTTACTTCAGCGCAACCAATATGATATCCTTAAAGTGTTAAGGATATCTGAAAGCATCTTTGTATAAAGTTTAGTGCAATTTACAATAAGGGTATCCTTTTAAATGGTCTGGCCATTTGAAAAGGAAAGCTAATGTCATAGAGTAGATGTAACATAAGCATAGTCGCCATAAAGAGGGTGAGTGGTTACTCCGCTTCAAGAACAGACATCGAAAACGGTAATTGCATAATATCCTAGTAGATACTTAATATGGAATGAGAAATGTGATTTCTATTCTAAATGTATTTTCATATGGAATATAGTTTTCCATGAGAGTTGTTTCTTTGAGTATAAGTGTTCGTCGACGGAAATTCTATCGAGTTAGAAAACCGTCGAAAAATTTCAAATTAAAAATAACCGCAAGCGCACGGCGTACACTTGTAGTACGGGGCGAATATGAGTCGATCCACAGGGAACTGTTGATTTAAATTTCCTACTCAATAAAATTATACCAAGTCGAGAGTGTGTTTAAGCTAAAAAATGAGAAAATGAACTAACTAACAAAAAGAAAAGAAATGCAAATATGAGAGTTAAATGACGATTTAGAGAATAAATCCACTCTCTAGATCATGTAGTTCAATACATGAAACCATGATCTCTCTTTTATGGTCATTAGTGTTTTAATTGATGTGTTTATCATAAGTATGACATATTTGAGCTATTGATTAGCCAACATAAGCCATCAAACTATAACATGCCCCTTAAAACACTTATTAACTTTAATGAAACTTGACAAAGAAAATGAAAATGAAATCTATTTTAAGTATGGCCTATTAACTATTGATTAGAAACATAGACCATCAAATTTTAATTTCAAATCACTTTTTTATGCCATAATCATATATTCATGAAGAGGCATTTGTGTTAGTGATTGTTTAAGCATAGCCTATTTGGTGTCAACAATATAGAGTATCAAATTCAAAGCAATGACAACAAATTAAACCACTTCAATCATTCTCATTAACCACAAAAAGAGAGCATGAATTGACAAAATGTTGAAGCTACATTAATTAGAGAGCTTCATTACCCCTAAATTGAAGAGATTTAGCCTCTCATATTTGTCATCATATGAACAAATGTAGCAAGCAACATTGAATGAAAAGAAGAGGAAAAAGAGAGCAAAATGAAATGAAAATTTATTCTACTTACATAAAAGAGAAGATATCTACACTACAACAAGAAAGTAAATGAACAAGTAAAGGAAAGAGCATGTATTAAATTGCATAAAATAAAAAGATTACATAAAATAAAAATGGCTAAGTAGCCATGAAAAGAGAAAGAGGAGCTTTCCGTTTATTTTTGATCTAAACTAAACTAAAGAGAAGGAGGCCTAAGAGAGACTAAGAGAAGGGGAGGAGGTTACATGAAACATAAGGGGTTATTTATACATGCATGAAACCCTAATCCATAATTTGGGGAATGACCAAACTACCCTTGAGAAAATGTGGAGGCCAAGTAACCATTAGCTTCTACTAATCATTATTTAAGTGTACATGAAGCCATTAATTCCATAAGCATGTGCATTAGCCTTTAATTTGTACATTAAGGTGGTGGGTACATGGGGTCCTCCATGATCTTCAGTTTGAATTATTTCCATCTTCATTCCTTTATATTCATGTTGTGCATGCATGTGTCTTCATGAAACCACTCCTATTTAAGAACAGATTCCTACAAAAATATATATAAATTTTCAATTAATTTTTCTCAAATAAATACATGCACATAAATGACCGTTTTGCCCCTATATGAAGATGGATATGTGACAATTTAAAATTAATATGGATTTTGGTTAAAACATGTTAAAATACTCGATATGATCATTTATTTAATTTAAAAAGAATAAATATGGTGGTAAAAATATGCACATTCAAGTGCACATCAAATACCCACACACTTATCTTTTTATTCGTCCTCGAATAAAGGGAAACTAAGATAAATCCGTTTTCGTAGGAAGCACGATTGCATTGAGCGTATGCAACAAGCCGTTAAACCCCTGGGTGTCCCCAGTAGGACGAGTGTTGTCTCGTGAGGGTTTTCAGCGGATACTAGCCACAAAATCCAAATGCAGGATGAAAATATTTACAAAATGCCAGAATTATTTACAAAGACATGAATGCAAGGTTTTGAAAATATTTACAAATGAAGGATTTATTTTTAAATTGACACCAATAAGTTAAATATTGGTTTTGGTCATTATCTTGGAATTTAAGTTATTTACTCATCATAATTTCCAACAAAAATCAAGTTATCATAACAAATAGACTATAGTTTAACTCGTTGTTTTGGTTAATAACAAAGTGAAACTATGAAATGGATCCTTAGTTGATTATCAAAGTTTATCAAAGTGGTATTTCCATTTCTTTTCAATAACAAATCAAATCAACTAAGTAAAAATAGTGCTAGGATTTCAATTGCTTGCTCTCTCATTATTTGCAAGAAAAATTACACACCTAGCTCAGGTAAACTGAGGCCAGATATACCACCCATGCACTGCCTTTCGGGCTTATGTGAGGGGAGTACAGAGCATGGCGAGTGCACACACTTTCGTGCATACACCTATCGACCGTAGGTGGTTTTTAT
Organism: Allium cepa; assembly: GCA_030765085.1. Taxonomy (NCBI): domain Eukaryota; kingdom Viridiplantae; phylum Streptophyta; class Magnoliopsida; order Asparagales; family Amaryllidaceae; genus Allium; species Allium cepa. The sequence goes on from CM060940.1 coordinate 105,500,879, forward strand.
TAAGTCTATTTTTTTACATGTGTTCCATACATGCATAACCGTGAGGACTTTTAAATGAGTATGAAAGCACATAATCAAAGATTCCAAGTAACTCGCCCATGCATAACCGTGAGGACTTTTAAATGAGAGTGAATACTTGGATGTTATTATTTTTTTATTATTTGTTAAGAGAGAGAGAGTTTTGCAAAATCATTAAAGCACCATTTAACTTAGAAAACAAAAAAAAATGTTATACCCTTTAATTTAAATCAACCACTTTTTAAAACAAAGATTTTCAATTAGGATTTATTTCATAATTACCACATATGAATCTTCTTATAACTAGTTAAACCATTGTTATTTGTAATCAAACTTTATTTTTACTTTTGTTAAGACAAATAAATTTTCAAAAATTTCAATTTAATAAACAAAACCATATATTTATCCTATAGTGATTCATTAAAAATAAATCAAAATGCTAAAAAAAACTTCTTTTGTTTTTGAATTTTTTTTTGAGTTTTTGAAAGGAAAATGAAAAATTAATCCTAAAAAATCAAGAAGAAGATGAGTCTCCCCCCACACTTGGTTTTGACTGTGTCCCCACAGTCAACCCAAGTGAAAGGCATGTTTATTATTATTTACATGAAAAAGAAATGTATTTAGACGACATCAGAAAGTATATTGCTAAAAAGTAAATGAAATGGTCTTCCAAAGACCGATTCATTTGTCTCGTCAAATATACGAGACACAACTTAAGCTCGAAAAACCAAACCATAAAAGATTTTGAAGTCGAATGTGGATTTGGAAAAACGAATGTCGATTTATTAAAAATCTTGCGAGTTGTTTTTTATCGATGATTTTTGGGGTAGATATTACGATTGATTGAAATTCACATTTATTTTCACCAAATTGAAATTCAAGTTTGTCATTGAAAAATTCTTGAAAATTATTGATTTCAAATTGGTGATGTAAATTGTCCCCTTTGGAATCCAACAACCCATCTTCATAAAGTCCAAAGAAATTGTGTTCATTAAATTCATCTTCCTTTGTTGGATTATCAACAACTTCATTGCGTATCTCAAGTTCAAAATCCAAAGTTGTTGTATTCAAATTTTTGAAATCGAGAAATGGAAGATTGAATTTTAAATTTGGTTCCACACCCTCAAAAGAATTGAAATCCAATTTAATTACCGTATTTTCAACAACTTGATTAAGATCGTCATTATCAATTTCAAAAGTTGTTATTTGAAAACCATCAATTTGGGTAAAAGATGGATTATCGTTTGACTCGTCACTCATTGAAATTTGATTTTGTTTCTCACGAAAATTTTCCAATGTTTTAATCAACAAATTCGTGTGATCGTCGTAAATTTCATTCATTTGCTCAATAAAGTCAAATTTGTAATTATTAACTTGAAAATTTCAATTTGGACTTGTTGAGAACAAGAATTGTCAATTTCGATAAACGGTAGATTAGTATTTGATTCTTCACAAGTTGAGATTTGATTATGATTTTCATGAAATTTTTTGTATTTTTCAAGTAATAAATCCCTATTATCTTTTTCCATTTGGTCAACAAGATCAAATTCATGATTATTAATTTGAAAACTTTCATTTTGAATTTGTTGATAACCAAGGTTTTCAATCGTATCATTATTGAAACTGTTCCCATTGCCAAAATTGTTTGAAAATTGGATCACATTTTCGTTTTGATTTTGAAATTCATTTTGGAGTTCAAAATTGAATTGGCATGGGTTATACTCTAAATCGCTTAAATTTTGAAGTGAATCCAAATTTTGATTATTTTGGAAACCTTGATTCGAGTTATCGCACAAATATGAATTACACAACTTACTTATCATTTGATTTTGTTGTGTAGCGATTTCAAGTAAAGATGAAATGCTATTTTCAAGATTTGAAGGTTGGTCGTCATTTTGAAAATTTTGAGGTTCAAAATTCGAATCGTTCAAACAATAGTTGTTGTTGAAATATCCATAAGAATTTGAAGTGAAATTATATGGATTATATTGATTTTCACAACTGTTGTAAAACTCATGTATGTGGGGAAACTCGGACATTTTCAAGAATTTTTTTGTTATAAAGAAAAATATTTACAAATAGAATTTATTTTTCAAAAGGGAAATTGATTTTGTTTTTGTTTTTGGATTTCCAAATTTTTTTAGCTTTTTTTTTAAAAATAAAGTTATATATATTTTTTTGAATTTTTGTTTTTCTAAATTTTTTTGGATTTTTGAAATTTCAAAGGAAAGGATTTAAAAATTTCAAAGAAAAATAAAAGGAATATTTACAATTTTCCTTTTAGTTTTGGATTTTTGAATTTTTTTTTTGTTTTTTTTCTTAAATGTGCATGAACTTATGCAACTAAATGAATGCAAGGTTTTAATTACGAATGATTTATCCTAAGTTAACCCAAAATTGTATAATCACAAATTCTCTTAAATAAACAAGATAGTTCTCAGCCAGGTAACGGGCAGAATTTATGGGTGCACCACGAATCACCGTAGCAGTGCAGCCGAAGGTTTAAGTACCTTCAGAGGAACAACCACTATAATATTTACGAATCACCATAATATTTATAAATGGTTATTACTCTGCCGTAGCCTAAACACCAAGAAATTAAATTGTTCAGAAAAGACAACTTGTCAATATACAATTAAGTGCTATCAATGTCTAACCGTTATTCTTAATCAAAATCTAGGATGAAATGCAAAACAGAAATTAAACGTATATTAACAATGCAACTACGAATGGATTTTTTTTCTTCGTTTTTTCCAAAATGCAAGCAATCAACAATGTAGGACAAAATAAAAACAATAGATATAGCAAGTAGCTTATTTATTTATTTTTCTAGCAAGCAAAGCGAAGCAAGTGACTCTTTCAATCTGCTTTGGCAACCTGAAATGAAAAACAAGATATATACATTATTATTTTTCTTTTTTTCTTTTTTCAAAGGAAGAAACTAAGAAAAATAGGAAATCAAAACAATTTGTTTGTTTTTAAACCAAAATAAAATAAAAACGATTAATTTGCAAAACAAAATGACTTTTTTTTAATGGATACAACAAAATTAAAAACAAATTAAGCAAACTTAATTATTATTTTTAAGGATTGAAGCAAAGAAATATACACAAAACAAAGTTAAAACAAAATAAAATAAAATAAAGGAAGAAGAATTTCACCCAAGCCCACAATATTCCACAGCCTATTTCCTTTTTTCTTTTCTTTTTTAAAATGGCCCGGCCCAATAAAATTTACCCACCCCACAATTAATTTAGCACACCTGAAACTTTATTTTTTATTTTTTATTTTCAACGAATACAAACTCCTTCCCAGTTTGTTAATACTAAATTCTCAAATTCACGAAATAATTTCTCGAACTCGCGAATTCAAATCTTCACTCGCGAAAACAAAATTCAACTCTCACAGTGAAAACAGGTGGATTGCAGATTCGGGGCGATTGTGAGTGCAATTGGGTTGCTAAGATTTGTCGCGGTGGTTTGCCTGAAGCGATTCGAGGTCACGAGTTGAAGGTTGCTTTGATTTGCAAGCATGTGAGCGGCGGCGATTTGATGTTGAGGAGGTGGTCGCGTTCGAGGTGGTTGCTTGTTGGTTTATGGATGGAAGAATGGCGAATGGTCTTCTGTTGAAGTTTTGGTGAGTGAACTGTAGGGTTTTGTTTTTTTTCGGTTGTGACTGTATTGAGATGAGGAAGGAATATGCAGGGTGTCGGTTGAAATGTGGTGTGGTCTGTGAATGTTTTTGGGTGATCTGAAGGAGTGGGTGTTTGCAGAGTGATGGAGATGAAGCTTGTAATCACTGTTGTGGTCACAGTTGTATGCAGAGAGGATGTTGATCATTGATGTGCAATATGTTTGCAATGGCTGGGGGTTCAAAGTGGTTGTATGGTGGTCTCAATGATGTAATTGAGTGAAGTCGTCTTGGTGTATGTTAATGCAGTAGCCTGTAGTTTGAAGGAGGAGGAATGGAATGACAGTGAGCAAGTGGTGGTTGCTTGGGTTTGGTTTCGATGTTGTATCTGCAGTGGAGTTCAGGTAAATAGTGTCAAGAAGTTCGGGATTAGAAGTATGTATGGTAGAAAGAAGATGGCAATATTGGCAGCAACAATGTGTACCAGGCAAGCATAGAGGATGTTTAGGTTGTTGCGATGGCTATTAGGAATGGTGGTTTTGTGGAGATTGTCAAAGATGGTGGATGAAGCAGTTAAAGAGGGGTTTGGAGTTTACTGGTGACTGAGTGGAAGAAGTATGGTGGGGGAGGAAGGAAGGTTGTATGGCAGTTTGGAAGGGGTATTAGACAGTGGTGTTTGGAAGTGTTGAAGCTTGCTTGGGTTTGACAGCAGTTACTGTCGGATGAACAGAGAGGTGGAACGAAGGCTGTTGGCAATGAAGATGAATAAGAGGAGGCAGCGACAGTTGATATGAAGAGTGGTATGTCAGTGGGAGGTTGTAGATGAACTGTTGAATGTATTGCAAATGTATTGAAAATGAAACAGTAAACTGGTATAATATTGATGGAGTTATAGATGTGTGCACAGTGAACTGTTTTACCTAACAGAAGAGTGAAAATGAAACAGTAAAGTGAACTGTTTGCAAATGTGAAAATGTAAATGCAAATGGCAATATTGAAATTTTTTTTTCCAGTAGAAATGAAAGAATGCAAAATAAACAAGAAAAACAAAGAAACGCACACAAAAACCAAACAAACACAATTTTTTTTAACACAACACACACAAATCAAACACAAATAATTCGAAGAATGGAAAATTAAAATCAAAACAACTACCCGGCAACGCCGCCAAAAACTTGTTCGTCGACGGAAATTCTATCGAGTTAGAAAACCGTCGAAAATTAAAAATTAAAAATAACTGCAAGTGCACGGCGTACACTTGTAGTACGGGGCGAATACGAGTCGATCCACAGGGAATTGTTGATTTAAATTTCCTACTCAATCAAATTATACCAAAGTCGAGAGTGTGTATAAGATAGAAAATGAGAAAATGAACTAACTAACAAAAAGAAAAGAAATGCAAATATGAGAGTTAAATGACAATTTAGAGAATAAATCCACTCTCTAGATCATGTAGTTCAACACATGAAATCATGATCTCTCTTTTATGGTCATTAGTGTTTTAATTGATGTGTTTATCATAAGTATGACATATTTGAGCTATTGATTAGCCAACATAAGCCATCAAACTATAACACACCCCTTAAAACACTTACTAACTTTCATGAAACTTGACAAAGAAAATGAAAATGAAATCGATTTTAAGGATGACCTATTAACTATTGATTATAAAAATAGACCATCAAATTTTAATTTCAAATCACTTTCTTATGCCATAATCATATATTCATGAAGAGGCATTTGTGTTAGTGATTGTTTAAGCATAGCATATTTGGTGTCAACAATATAGACTATCAAATTCAAAGAAAAGACAAAAAATTAAACCACTGCAATCATTCTCATTAAGCACAAAAAGAGAGCATGAATTGACAAAATGTTGAAGCTATATTAATTAGAGAGCCCCTAAATTGAAGTGGTTTAGCCTCTCATATTTGTCATCATATAAACAAATGTAGCAAGCAACATTGAATAAAAATAAGAGGAAAAAGAGAGCAAAATGAAAGGAAAAATTATTCTACTTGTATAAAAGAGAAAAGATCTACACTACAACATGAAAGTAAGTGAACATGAAAAGGAAAGAGCATGTATTAAATTGCATAAAATAAAAAAGATTACATAAAATAAAAATGGCTATGAAGCCATGAAAAGAGAAAGAGGAGCTTTCCTTTTATTTTTGATCTAAACTAAACTAAAGAGAAGGAGGCCTAAGAGAGACTAAGAGAAGAGGAGGAGGTTACATGAAACATAAGGGGTTATTTATACATGCATGAAACCCTAATCCATAATTTGGGGAATGACTAAACTACCCTTGAGAAAGTGTGGCGGCCAAGTAATCATTAGCTTCTACTAATCATTATTTAAGTGTACGTGAAGCCATTAATTCCATAAGCATGTGCATTAGCCTTTAATTTGTACATTGAGGTGGTGGGTATGTGGGGTCCTCCATGATCTTCACTTTGAATTATTTCCATCTTCATTCCTTTATATTTATGTTGTGCACGCATATGTCTTCATGAAACCACTCCTATTTGAGAACGAATTCCAACAAAAATATATATAAATTTCCAGTTAATTATTCTCAAATAAATATATGCACACAAATGACCGTTTTGCCCCTATATGAAGATGGATATGTGACAATTTGAAATTAATATGGATTTTGGTTAAAACAAGTTAAAATACCCAATATGATCATTTATTTAATTTAAAAAGAACAAATATGGTGGTAAAAATATGCACATTCAAGTGCACACCAATAAGATTTTTGATTTGAAATGCTTAACTGTAAATTAATTACAATTGATGAAATAGAATCCTATAATAAATTGTTGAATGGAGTGTCATATTTCATGGGCTATTATTATAATGACGAAAATAGTAGGAGCATATTATATGACACTTATTAGTGGAAGTATCTAATTATGAAAGATTGTCTTCATATATATGCCAAGCACTATTTATGAAATAGTAATTGTATTTTAGTATTGAACAAAATAGATTTAATTTTATTCTTACATGAATATTATGTATAATAGGCACGCACGCCCAAGAAGTTAAACGATGCAAGTCAGGCTAGGATGAAGGCATGTGATACAAAAGTTATAAGGGATATGGTTGATATGCATAACCCTGGTGGGGAGGTGAGCAACCTTGGAAACAAGGTAGGTGGAAAGATTGGGAGAATCAAAATGTACACATTCTAGCTTGCTCGGTCCGGTAATTCAAAATTGCCATACTCAATTCGAGGAAAACATACTTAGGCATGGCTCGGTGGTAGAGCTACTGAACAAAAATTCATGGTTGGTGATCAAACTACCAAACAGGAATACCGGTTCAGTAGAAGGAACATCAGACAAAATTCAGGCCACCGGACAGGAATTGAAGTCCGGTGTACATAGAGTAGCCATGCCCCTAAGCACAACCTAGCCCAAAACTAACATCGAACCTCTTTTCTACACTGAATGACACCGAGCAGCCATCCTAACACCAAACCGAACTAAATTTTTAAGGAAAGGAAATTTGAAATATAACAAAACTCTAGATCGTGCCTACTACATATGGAATAACCGAACTAAGCATGTTACATAAGAATATTTCCTAATTTATCAAGCCAACCCCCTATCTCTTCACTTCTATAAATATCCAAGTTTCCAGTAATAACAGGAACAACTTTTTGAAGCCAATAAACATTGCCAACCAAAACCATTAAATAAAGCCGTGGAATTGCATATTTGATGAAAAATCATCAAACTTTGTATTCAATCTTGGTAAAAGTTGAAATATAAGGCAGGAGAAAAAGTGAATAGGATATAGGAATGTTCTAGCCAAACCACTATATACCTGCGTGTACTTTACTAGCATTTTCTATTTCTTTACTACTATAAATCGATTGGAGGTGTTTGTCCACTATTTATACAAATAATTTTGGTGCTTTCGTTGAGTGCATGATTCTTAGCATGCCTTCGAAATCTAAGAGCAAGCTAGTACTACCAGCAGGAGTGCTAATAAAACAACTGCCAATCAATATAATTACTTATCCAGCACTTCGGGACTAAACACTGTCACCAGAGGCGACTTGGAAAAAGTTGTGGTGGAACTTGATACCTGGTTTGCTGTCCAAAAGCAAGCTATTACGGAAAACATCATAGGACATTTGGGGAAGACACAATCAGCTGCACAAAACACTAAATAGAGAGGGCAATCCTAGTCTAGAGGTCCATGAGGCGAAGGATATCGTTTTCTAGCAATGGATCTGATCAGGAAAATCGAGGAGCAGGAAGAGTGAACGCCGAGGAAGTGGATCTATGACAACCCGCACCCCAATGGGCTTGAATTTTTGCTAAATCGAAAACCTAAGTTCACCAAAGTGTGGATCGTTGGTTTGTTATACTGCAAATAAACAAATATTTGCATATCATAGCACTATTGATATAACTCATAGTGGAATAGTAAAGTATAATAAAATATATAGTACTGACTAGGATTGACACTTCCAATATCTAGTGTCCCTGTCAGTGCTGGGCATACATAAGGAAACATGTCCTTCATGATCCCAACCTATAACAATACATGTCCCTCTAAAGACATCATATGGGTTATAATGAGGAGGGGATCAGAACAATATTATGATGAATGGTAAATTATACACTTTGCATATAACACTAGTTTATGCTGATTGTCCTCTATCTCTTGTTATGTCTTTTCATTTTCAATTAGTTGTCTCGACTTTACATACGTGAATGATACGTTCCATTTATCCATAATAGACTATAGCTATGTGTATGGATATACATATAAGTATCATGGTCCCCCATTCGACCAAGATACTACCCTCGCTAGTTTCTTTTAACGCAGCATTCCATCAGGATCCATTACCTCACCGTATCATGCTCTCATTGTTGTGCACACCGAGGAACTCCTGTAGTGCCTAATAGCGACTTTACAGTAATTTAGCCATGCGCTATGTTGTATTTTTGGAGATTGTCTTATCTGCTTCCCAGTTGTTGACTTAACTATACGAATTATAAATATGGTGGATCCAGCCCAATGGCTATGGACTCATCTCCACAGACTACTCTATGCACGTTTTGAAAGACCCTTCTAATAGGGTTAACTAGCCTTGCCTCCTATCAAATAAACTAGCATACAAAATGGCATGCATGACCTAACGTGGTCCGTACACTAGTAGGTGGTGTAGCCCTTTAGGTGCAACATCTGTCTTTCCATTGACCGCTAAGGATTGATGACCTATGCACAACCCTATTCTTTATTTAGTACCAACACATGTTAACATAGTACCATTCTTCGCTCATCATCCTATTTATATTTCCTATTGTAATCAAAGAAATACCCCTTCTTTCCTATTTTTTTGAAGCAAGCTACTTTATCGATTGGGGTATTCCTTCATCCGTAAACAAGCGTATTTACTCATGGGTCCCACGGTTGGATATGTCTCACATTAGTATAATGTATACATAATTTTTGGTAGTCCTTTGCGGTAGCAGACTTTTATTGTGTAACACTATCGACCTCCCATTTCAACCTATTTTAATGACTATATCATTCTATTCATTTAATCATATTAACTTTAGTGGTTCACATCCGTCATAAACACATACTTGAGGCTACGCGTGTGTGTATTCATTTTTACTTAATTATTTTGCCTTTACAATTTACCGTAGACCATTAGTCTTTACCTCATTATGCGTTTATATCTTACTTACTTTGGGATTATTTACTACATCCTTTTTTATAAGATTTATAATCTCCTTTTCTATTCCTTTGCCATTTTCTCCCATTTCCTATTCCTATTTTCTTTTAGCCTTTAATTTATTCTTGCCACTCTTACATTTCTTTCTATTTAATTCTCATTTTTATTAGTATCGCATGTATTTTCTTTTAGAAAGTTCTTGTCACAATTATATCTCTTTATTTAACACTAAGGGATTTTCTTCATTTTAATGCATTGGAATTATGTCTCTATCATGGAAATGTTAACACTGCAAATGTCTATATCTTATCCAAGCGTAAGGTTTCTGTTGCAATTGGAATGAGAAGGAATTATATTTTCATAGTTATTAAAATAGACGGTACAAAATACAATAAATATTCCTATTTTATACATCTCTTTCTTATTATGTGTATTCCTTGTCATTTGAAATGACGCACTTTTATTAATTTTAAACTTGATAATGTATAGAAATTCACAATGCAACATCTTATATTCCAACGAATTAAAATACCACGTAAACCATTAAAATATTACTATGATTTCTTTATTTTACATTCTTATTATCCATTTAAATAGCAGTCTGAAATTATTGCATCAATTACAAATTCATGATTTACTATTTTTCAATAATAAATTTAGGGACTGCTAATATCCAAGCATTTTCCAGGTTTGCATTCATATAACATATATAGATATCAAGTTAACAATTGCAAAATATATAGGCATAGTTTTAAATTTCATTTCATGTATATGTATTTAGACTACAACTCCAATTTACATTTCATGCGTATAGAAATAGATCTACAATGAAAAATCTAATATTATACAAAAGAATATTATATTCTCACTCACCTTTATAACTTTTCAAATATCTAGATCTAACCCCTGTTATTCCAATTTGACTCCCTTTTCTTCATTTTTGGATTTATATATCGTAGCATACATAGATTTATCAGAGATTTGGATTGGAAAAGAGATATAGAATTTGATTTACAATATAGATCTGGATTTACAATTTACCTTGGCTTTGGAAATTTGATTTGACCTTATTCTTCTTCTCCTTCACCTTCACCAATTCTCCAATTGTATAATGTATAATCTATAACTATTTCTAAGAATTTAGAGTTTGAAGGAGAAGAGAAAATGCTGATCTTCATCATCACTCCAAAAATATAGGTTTAGAAGTGAGGGTATAGGTCTATATTTATAGAGCTTCAAATCAATGTCAGGCGTTAGATTAAACTGTATTAAATCAAGGTTTTTTGGCCATGTCGAAATTGTCAATTTGAAAGGTCGACCGGTCAACTGCTGACCCCTTCTGGTTGACCGCTAGCGATCGACCGGAGCAACCTTAGGGTCGGCTGGTTATGTGCATTAACAACAATTATTTTGTCGTGTTAAATTTGTTGTATTTTCTTCCATTTTTCTTTGATTTGAGAGCATTTTCTCCATGCATAAACTTGTTCTATTTTCTTCCGTTTTTCTTTGATTTGAGATCATTTGTTCCATGCATGCATGCATGCGTATGCATGTATATATGTATATGTATGTATGTATGTATATGCATATATTCTCTCTGATTTCATTTAACGTTAGCATTTCATAATGTCTAAGTGTTGGGCGTATTTCTATGCACTACCGGTCCAACTCCATGACCATGCACTACCGGTCCAACTCCATGTCCATGCACTACCTGTCCAACTCCAAGCCAAGCCGAACCACTCACCACCGAACCACTCACCACCGAACCATATACCTCCGAACCAAGTCACCAACTCACCTCTAAGGCCCGAACCACCCACCACTGGACCAAGCTACGCCCTCACCACCAGACCAACACACATACCACTCACTACCGAACCACCTGCTACCAAACCCCCCGCTACCGAACCAACCTACTTCCAATACCCAGCCGAACCAACCTCAACCCTCTACAACCGGACCAAGTCCACACCAACTCTCCACCGAACCAAGGCCTTGTCGAACCAATACTGCCAGGCCAGATTGCATCAGCCCAGGCCCACCAGCAGCTATATCCATCCAAGACCCCTGTCCCAGCCTCACTCTATAAATAGAGGGGCAGGGGTACAACAATGGCAGACAAGTTTGAGAGCTCAAGCACGGATAAAACTTCCAAACAACTTTCAGATACTTGTAATCAAAGCTTTGTACTTGTAACCTGAAAAGAAAAGGAGAATAACATATAAAGTGGACGTAGGCACATTCTGGCCGAACCACTATAAATCTGTGTCTTCTACAGTTTAGTCCATTTATTTTATATATTTGCATAAATCACCCAAATCACTAAAAAACAACGTATAATCAGCTGAATCATACGACTTGGAGGTGTTTGCCCATTTTTTGTGCAAACATTTTTTGGTGCTTTCACTAAGAGCAGGAGCTCGAAGCTTTAGCTTCTCCCACTTAACCATTTTCCTATCAGCATCGTTCATTGCTTGGAAAACATGCCTCCCAGACGGAAGAAAGATGCTAACAAAGGAAAGAACATCGCAACTACCAGTATCCCAGATCCAGTGATCAGAGATCAAGACAATCGTCCGGTTCCAACAGCAAATGGAAATCGGGCAAATCCGACAGCCCCTGCTACGGAACAGCCAATTACAAGGACGGATCTGGACAGGGTTGTGGCTGAAGTAACTAACCGCTTCGCATCTCAACAAGAAGCCTTGGTGGACCAACTCATGTCACGCTTAAGGGATGCTGAAGAATCCAACCGCAACACTGAATCATGGGGTGAGTCCCGGTCTGGAGCATCTGGGAGACGACAAAGGTCTTTCTTCTTCGAAGAGGCTAACAACAGAAACAACAATGGTAGGAGCCGAGCCCGGACTCAGCCCGAATTCCGACCCGAGGAAACACTTGGAACCGAACCCAACGAGGGAGATACCAGGCAGGGGTCGGATGTAGCTAAGCCTGCCATGCTACCTAACCATGGAAACACCAATAGACGGGGCCGAGCTGGAGTCCAGCCCGAAGTTGGACCCGAGGAAGTGCTGAGAACAGAACCCAGCAGGGGAAGATCAAGGCAAGGGCCAACTGTGGCTGACCCCAGCGTGCCCCCGGAAGACTAGAGGTAGCCATTGGAGAATGTTAGGAGTGATAGACGATACCATCCCTACAGGTCATCTGGACGGAATCAATCCCGCAGGGAAGAACCAAACTCATTTCTATCCGCTCCAAGTTCTGATGAAAGGATGGCGCGATTGTTCAGAGAGTGCGTCTAACGGGACCAAAGGGATCGGGGGATAGGCGCTAGGGTAACCAGCCCCTTCACCCGCAATATCGAAACTGCCATCTCCCCCCGGGAATGGAAAATGCCAACAATGGAACCTTACAAGGGAACCTCTGACCCCGTTGTACACTTGCAGAGATACGCACAGCATATGCTCATGAGCGGAGCAACAGAGGGAGTGTTGTGTAAATGCTTCCCACTATTCTTGGCAGATCTAGCTACCTCCTGGTTCTGCCATATACCCCAAGGATCCATCAGCTCATGGGAAATGTTGAAAGAAAAGTTCATCAACCAGTTTCGCATTCATGTGGAACTACCCAAGGACGCTTATTCCCTATCTAATATCAAACAGAAGCCCGGAAAGACAGTGCAACAATATCTAACCCGATTCAACGCCGCAACGGCCGCAGTCCAAGATGCCGATGAGAAACTTATCCTAATGGCCCTCTGCAGTGGTGTGCATCCGGATACTAAATTTGCTAGGAGATTAACGAAAGAACAACCAACTACCTTACTTGATATCTTTCATGAAGCCGGGAAGTATATGAGGCTTTAAGACGCTGCCACTGAGAGGCTGTCAAGGCAACAGATTAAGGCAACTCCAGAAAGGGTTCACGTTGCAGCAAAGGATGTTCGAAGAAATGAATCTAGAGACAATGCTGGGGGCAGGAAGGGAGAAAAGCGTTTATATCGGCCAGGACCGAGGTTTGACTCTTACACTCCTTTGAATGAAAAATCGAAAACATCTTCCTGGCCACGCAAGACGAAGTTAGATACAAGCGCCCCCCACACAAGAAGGAATCAGATAACGCAGTTAAGTCTGGAAAGTTCTGCCGCTTCCACGAATCTCATGGGCATGACACAAATGAATGCCATCATCTCCGGGACTTAATTGAAGAGCACATCAGAAGGAAGAGGCTAGAGCGCTATGTAAAAGGTCAGAACAGGTGTAACAACCCTAGTTTTATAGCCGTTTATTTCTTTTAATTATTTAATTTTGGAATATATTTTACATAATATCTTGTAAACCAATAAAATTTATAATAACAGTGTAAAATTTAGAGTATTTATAAACTGTTAAATATCGCGTTTAAAGGACGCTTAAAAATCTATGGTAGGTAACGTAATAAAACGTATAAACTTAAAAACGTTATTTTTATAGAAATTTTTGATGTTCTGTATTACGTCAGTTTGACGTATTGTAAAAATCATATTTTTAATATTTTTGGATATAAAATATCAGTCAGTGATTTTATAGCAAACGTTATTTTGTTTTAACGGACAGTTTGGTTTTTTTTTTTTAAATTTATATACGTTTCATTCCTAAAGCCTTACCTAATTTTTGCCATTTCATTTATTGCAATCAAAATAAAAATCAAATCAAATTGCTAACCGTGGTCCCTAAAAATCACCTCTTCTATTGCCTAGTCAGTTGAAATTTTAGTGCTTATTATCTTCCTAAAGTAACGCATGCTTTTAACACAAATTTCTCATAACGTCCAAATCTGTTTTTCCTCTGTTTCAAGCAGTACTACACAAAATCAAGTTCCTCAATCACGCATAAATATTGAAATCAAAGCTTCTCATAAAATTTGCAGTAATCGCATGCATTAATTTCAATTGGCAGTTTTAAATCTCGCAAGCCATATTCCCACAATCAACGCATGTTTTAATAAATATGGGTAACGTTCAAACATTTATAAACTAGAAATGAATCACACATATAAGTAACGTTCAAAAGCAAACTGGAAAGTGGAAATAAATGAAAGAGAATCAGATTTGCTTCCCTAACATCACGCAGACTATATTCATCAAATCTGGCAATAATTCATCACGCAATATTTTCCACTTATATTCGTTTCCATTTATCAACGTATCTCCTATGTTTCTGGTCTGCGAAATATATTTCGAGCATGCCTAAACTTCGCTAGTTTTATGTATAAATACCCTTAGTCATTCACCTCCATTTCATATATTTTCAATCTCCCCTACCTGTGTTGCACGAGATCCAGAGGTATGGTCTCTTTTCTTTTAATTTTTTTATGATTATTTTTCGTTTTTTTGGTCCTTTCATTTCACTCGACTACTCCATCTCCATAACCCCACTTCTCAGTCACCTGTATTTTTCCCCATGGCCGAAACTTTGGACTGTCAGGCCGAGCCTTGAAGTGTTACTGCCTTGATGTCTGTTGCTCTCTCTCTAGTGATTATGGTTATGTAAACAAAAAATATATATATATATATAGATAATACGAACAGAGGTAGGAGAGGAAGAGAGTTACCTGTACATGCATGGATCACGGCCACAAGAATATTTAAAAGCATGCATTTTGTTTTGGAAGCTTTGGCCAATATGTGAAACTCAACTGGGCGTAGTGAATATGTTAGAAGCATATAGTATGGGATAGCTTTCATGTATGCATGCAGATCTGGGTGAGATTTGGGTACTGGTGTGCGTTGAAGTTTGGAAGGGATGTGAAGAAGAAAAATAAAAATAAGAGAAGAAGTAAGTGATCAGTTTCATGCGTACATGCCTCTCTGTGCACGTTGGATCTGAAGCTTGGTCCAAAGTATTTTGTTTTTCCTTCCGGTGGTAGTTGGGTGAATGAAGTTTAAAAGGGAGAGGAAGCCTGGAATGTCTGGAAACATAATTGAAGGAAAAAAAAGAGAAAAGAAGAGTGAAACAGAGGAAGTGGAGTACTAAGGGAAGTGAAATTGGGGCGTGTGCATGTTTTAAATTGGCAGGGACGTGTATCACGGCCATACATGTATCAAGGCCATACCATATCAGTTTAAGCATGCACTTAGTTGTTGGGCCGAGCCTGAAGACGTTGCCCTCTAGTTCACATGATGGAGTGGAAAAGAAAGATTGCCATGAAGAAGAAAAAAAGGAAAAGAGTAGCTTAATGTTTTGGATGCGTACAGTAGCATTTAGGCTGAGCATGGGTTAGGTGGTGGAGCGGTCGAGTCGAATGGTTTCTTTTTGTCCCGTTTGTTCAAAAATCTCGTGTTAAAGTTTTCTAAGTCTTGTTTTATTTCATTTCTTTTCAAGCTTTGAATCCGGGCGTCGACTCCGCAGAAATTTGATCGTTGCCGCTGAGCGTTTCTTTTCGGTGAATTTTCGTTTTGAATCATTTTGTCTGCAGCATTCGGGTGAGTTTTTCTCACCAGACAAACATGCCTATATTTCTGTGAATTATCGCAAGTGTATGTGTAAATTATTATTTAACTGTTATCTGTCTGTAATATAACGTAGGATGTTAAACTCCATTTAAATTGACACCTCATCAGTTATTTATCTGTTGTAATATTTCTGCAGTTATATTGTTAAATGTTTATTTACTGATTTAAATCATCACTGCAAGTTCCCTGTAAATTTAAATCGTTAAGGCTGAAATGATAGGCCTAAAACGATGATTATTATTCATTTATTCAGTTAACTGTTTAATTTTAACTTGGGATTGCGGGTTTGAAATGATAGAACCCGGGGTTTGTAAATTGCGGATTGAAATGATATAAATCCGTATCACTTGACCTAGGCTAGAAAATTTTATACAGACCCGTGGTTCCTATAATATTTTTCTGAAATATTTTAAAATTATTTTAAATGGAAGTTTATAATATTGTGGTTTAATGTATTTAAAGGATTTTTATAAAGATTTAAAATGATTTTTGAATGAGTTAAGATTTTAAATAAATAAATATAACTTAGTTGGAAAAATTCTGGATTTTTGTTAAGATGAGATTTCAGTTAAGAAATAATTGATAATAAGTTGTATTTGGAATTTAAACTAAATTGATAAGTTAATAACCTATTACAGCATTTAAATGCTGTCTTTTAAAATTGGACTGTTTAACCCGTAAACTTTAGGTAGCATTTCATAAGTGCTGCAGAAACTGGAATTTGATTGTTTTAAAATGTATGGAAATTAATTTTGGGGAAAAGGTGTAAATTTTGGAATTTAATATGAAATTTGGAAAATTTTAAGAAATTGATTTTTGATGGATTTAAAGGAAGAATTTAACTTTAAAATTTTGTAAAGGCAATAAATTCCAAAATAAATTGAATAAATTTAAAAAGTATGTTATAAAGTGGAAAGTTTAAATCAATATTTGATATTGAAGGAATTTGAAATATATTTTGATTTTAAAGTACGAATACCATTTTAAACTGTAACCACGGGTTATAATAACATTTGGTTGGCAAAGAGACCGAGATCAGATATGGACATACTCTCTGTCGATACCGAAAACCACTTTGACTAACCGTGTACGCGGTGGAGATCCCAGAATGAAGTAGGATGGTGGTGACGGTTCCTTTAAGGTAAATACGTAGACCCGACTCCCGTGAGTTGGCATAAGGTGGCTAAAACAGGAGCGATTCTCGGATTAATGAGGTAGCACCTCTGATCGAACGCACTTCTTCGTATGCCATTCTATTACTCTTGTGATTGTTTTGGTGCACACCTTTGATTTTGGAGTGTTGTTCGAGGTGGGCGGTAACTGCGGCTACGCGCTTCCACCGGTCCGGATAGCAATTGGTATATCTACCCTGGCATTGCCTAGTTGTGCCGTGTCACCTACCATAGCGAGCCTCCTACGACTTTCTATTTGTGTCGTACCTATGGAGTACCCTCTGGTAGCTTCCCGATCAGGAGGTATTACGGTACTGTATAGACTATTGGCATTATTTGTGTTAAGGTGGAAAATGTAAAGCCTTAACGCTATTTAAAAGTAAGTTTATTTTATATGTAGACACTATTATAATAGCGCAATATACTACATAGTAAATAGTTTAACGGATCCTTAGAGGATGGGCGATCCCAAGCATGCTTTAAGTTACTTGCTATATATTACAGTACACTCGAATTAGCTCACAATTATATAAGTATGTATGTCCTGACTCGAGTGTTATGTTTTATTTTACGCTCGGGTCAGCCTGAGTTGCAGCTTCAGTTTCTCTCCGGAGCTAGGATACCCCGTAGATCATTCGTGCTGCCAGAAGCTTTGTTTCAGTCTTTATCTTTTCTGAAATCAAGACCTTTGAAGACTCTGTTTCTTTTATGTTTTAAAAATTGTATTGAAGATTATAAACTATGTAATTTCTGTTGGTTAAAGTTTTATAAGTGGCTTCATGAACCACTGAATGTTTATTTCCGCTGTGAGATTCTGATATCTGTGTATGTGATTCTGTGTATTTGAATTCATTTGTTCCTAAGCTATTTACAATCTATTGTTTTGAACTATTCCAGCTCGACATGTTTTATTTATTGTCGAATTTGAATGGTACAAAATAGTGGGTCGTTACAGTTGGTATCAGAGCCAGGTTTAACCATAGCCTGAGGAACAAAAACTCATTAGAGATAGGGTAGCAATACCCTAGAATGAGTGAAGTCAAATTCCAGAATCTTTTCCTTGTGAGAGAACGTATTATAAAGTATAAAATGATTTTCAAAAGGGTTTTAAAAGAAGTATTTTAATATAAAAACTTCCTGTTTTAAAATGAGTTTTCCAAACACTTCTTCCTTCTCTCCATCGTTTATATTTCGGGCCTTTGTTAACTGCTTGTCTAAATTAAACTTTATCTTATCCTAGAATATCTTAATATTTCTCCTCTGCCCTTAAAAAATTCATTCCCGATCTTTCAGGATGAATAGAGGAAACAATAGAGGTCGAGGGCAAGCTGCTTCTCCACCTGCTGCCCCTGTCAGATTCACTAAGTTATGCAAGGACTATATTGAGCTAGGTGGCACAAAATTTATGGGAACAGAAACCATCATAGAATCTCAACAATGGCTTCGGGACTTAGAGAGGATTTTCTCCTGTCTCGAGATTACTAATGCCCAGCAGAGGCAACTCGCGGCCTGGCAAATGAAGGGCGCTGCTTTAAATTGGTGGCTATCTATTACTGCTCAAACAAATGAGGCTGACCTCACTTGGGAGCAATTTAGGTATCTTTTGGTTGTCCAAATTCGGATTTGAAATTCCATGTTTGAATCTATCTTTTAAACTCTTATCGTGCTTTAGGGAGGCCTTTCTGGCCAAGTGGATGCCAGAAGCGGGCAAGTCTCAGCTCTATCGAGACTTCATGGATCTAAAGCAAGGTAGTATGACCTTCACAAAATATGAGAGGAAGTTCAATGAGCTCTCCCAGTATGGTTTGAATCTGATTGACACCCCGCTCAAGATGAACGAGAAGTTTATCGCTGGAGCTCGACCTGAGTTCTACGATCGACTCATTACTCATGTTCATGGGTCCTTCACGGCATTGATGGATATGGCTCTCCGGTATGAGAACCCTACATCTAAGACCACTCCAGCTGCCCAGTCTGCATCAGCCCAGTCTTCCGGTAATTCAAGAAAGAGGAAGTCAAATTTCTACCGCAATAAGAGGAACAAGACTCAAGGGTTAGGATCATCATCATCTTCTGCATCTGCAAGGCCACCTGTAGACCTGTCTACCATCACTTGCCACAGATGCCAGCAGAAGGGACATTTTGCTAATCGCTGTCCTACTTTGGGTGCTGCTGTCCCACCTCCTGCTCAGTTTTCTAGGCGATATCTATGTCACATCTGCCTCCAGCCGGGACACTACAAGAAGGATTGTCCCACTCAAAAGAAGGGCACAACATCCGGGGTCATTGCGGTGACTTCTACATCCTCTACAGCTCCACAGCCTGCACCTGCACCCGCTCCAGCTCCGAACGACTCTTAAGGTGCACTTCAAGGTTCTTTTACTTTGTTCGAATCTCCTGTTCGAGTTTTATTCGATACCGGAGCTTCCCACAGCTTCATTTCGTCCGACCTCTGTAATAGATTTGAACATCGACTTTCACCTGAATTTTCCTCCGTACCTTTATGTGTTTCAAACCCCATCGTTGGTCCTGCGAACCTTAGTAAAGTTTGTAGAAATGTGAAACTCCTCCATTTCCAACAATGCTTCACTGGAGACTTTTATGTTTTGGGTTTCGACGCTTTCGATCTTCTACTCGGAGGCGATTGGTTAGATAGGCATGGTGCAGATATCTCTTGTAGTTCTCGTACTGTTGCTCTTAAAGATGATTTAGGGAATCCATTAGAAATCCAGTGTAGATTGCCTCAGGAGTTTGCTGGTAGTTTCATCTATTCTCTCGACACTTTCCCGGATGATATCCATTCGACCCCTGTAGTCAAACTTTTTCCCGACGTATTTGGTGAAGTCACTTCTTTACCTCCAAAGCGGGAAATTGATTTCCGCATCGATCTTATCCCTGGAGCACGACCTGTAGTCCTTCCACCCAGAAGAATGGCACCGCGGGAAAAGAGCGAATTAAGAAAGCAGATCCAAGACCTATCCTCCAAAGGTCTGATCAGACCTAGCTTCTCATAATGGGGAGCAGCTGTAGTCTTTGTCACCAAATCTGATGGTTCCCTCCGGATGTGTGTCGACTATCGGGAACTCAACAAGCTTACCATGAAGAACAGATATCCTACGCCCCGCATAAACGATATGTTCGATCAACTCTATGGAGCAACTGTTTTCTCTCAGCTTGATTTAGCCACAGGTTTCCATCAGCTTAGAATTGCTGAGGAGAGCATACCCAAAACTGCTTTCCGTACTGAAAATGGTTTCTTCGAATGGCTAGTTATGCCTTTTGGCTTGACTAATGCCCCTGCTTTCTTCGTAGACTTGATGAATCGTGTCTTCCGCGATGTACTCAATAAATTTGTCCTTGTCTTTATTGATGACATCCTTATCTTCTCCAAGTCTGAGGAAGAACATAGAGTTCATTTGAGTTATGATTTAGAGACTCTTCGGAACCACCAATTAAAGGCTAAGTTCTCTAAATGTCATTTCTAGGAAGAAGAAGTCCGATTCCTCGGACACATTGTCTCTAAAGAAGGAGTTTCTGTTGATCCAGTCAAGATCGCTGCAATCAAAGAGTGGGAAGAACCTAAGACTCCTACTGATATTCGCAGTTTTCTAGGCCTTGCTGGTTACTACCGAAGGTTCATTGAGAACTTTGCTCGGATTTCGGCACCTCTGACTGCTCTAACCCGGAAAAATGTTAAGTTTGTATGGAGCAATAAGTGTAAAGCTGCATTCCAAGAGTTAAAGGATAAGCTCACCTCCGCACCAGTACTTACTGTACCAAATGGAAGTGAAAGATTAACGGTATTCACTGATGCTTGTCGAGAAGGTTTGGGAGCAGTGCTAATGCAAGATGGGAAAGTAATTGCATATGATAGTCGTCAGCTGAAGACACATGATGCTAATTACGCTGCTCACGATTTAGAATTGTTGGCTGTTGTCTTTGCCCTGAATCTTTGGAGACATCATCTCTTGGGAGCTAAGTTTGATCTCTTCACCGATCATCAGTCTCTGAAATATATCTTTACCCAGAAGGATTTAAATCAGAGACAAGTGCGGTGGCTCGAGTTTCTTGCTTCTTATGATCTCGATATAAACTATACTCCTGGGAAAGCAAATGTTGTGGCGGACGCGTTGATTAGGAAGAAGTCCTTGTTATGTCAGCTTATTGTTTCTTCTCCTCTATTGGACCGTATCAAGGCTAAGCAGGATGAGGACAGGATCATCAGATTGATTAAGGAGAATGTCCGGGGCAGAGGTAGTAATGGTTTTGATAATAGTGGAGCTCAGATTGATGATAAAGGAGTTTTAAGGATAAATGGAAGGATTTGTGTTCCGAATGTTGATGGGTTGAGGCAGGAGTTACTCCGGGAACATCATCAGTCTCGACTTTCCATTCATCCTGGCGTAGCAAAGATGTATCAGGATTTGAAGAAACTCTATTGGTGGAGAGGTATGAAGCAAGATGTCTCTATCTTTGTGAGTAGATGTGCGACTTGTCAGCAAGTCAAAGCGGACCATCAGAAGACACCGGGTTTGTTACAACCTTTGGAGATTCCAAATTGGAAGTGGGAGCAAGGTTCTATGGATTTTATCGATGGTTTGCCGAGATCTAGGAAGGGAAATGAAAGCATCTGGGTTATTGTGGATAGACTGACTAAGTCCGCTCATTTTATTCCAGTCAGATCTACCCGCACAGCTTCGAGTTTATTCGAAATTTACATGAGGGAGATTGTTCGCCTCCATGGCGTTCCCTTTAGCATTGTTTGCGATCGAGACCCTATTTTCACTAGTCAGTTTTGGAAAGCGTTCCAAGAATCCTTGGGTACTCGTTTGAACCTGAGCACCGCTTACCACCCACAAACTGACGGTCAAACGGAGAGGATAAATCAGATTCTTGAGGATCTTCTTCGTGCTTGCATTTTGGATTATGGGGGATCTTGGGAAGATCATCTCCATCTTGTGGAATTCACCTATGACAATAGTTATCAGGTATAAATTTCAATCCTCTGTTCTTATCTTATCTTATTCTCTATCTATCTCATTCTATCTTTTCAGGCTAGCCTTAAGATGTCCCCATTTGCTGCTCTATACGGGAGACCGTGTAGATCTCCTTCTTGTTGGATTGAATCCGGTAACCGCTTAGTTCTTGGCCCCGAGATGATTTTGGAAGCTTCGGAGAAAGTGGAGGAGATTAAGAGAAGGTTAAAGGTTGCTCAGGATAGACAGAAAAAGTATGCTGATCGGCGCAAAAGGTGCTTAGAATTTGAAGTTGATGATTTGGTACTTCTTAAGGTCTCTCCTTTAAGAAGTGTGGTTCGGTTTGGACGTAGAGGGAAGCTGGCCCCTAGGTTCATCGGTCCATTCCGTATTTTGGAGAGAATGGGATCTCTTGCTTATCGACTTGATCTACCCGAAAAATTTGCTGGAATTCACAATGTGTTTCATGTATCCCACCTTCGCCGCTGTCTTCACGATCCATCTCTTGTCATCCAGCCTACTACTCTTGATGGTCTGGACATCGAACCCGATCTAACTATTGAAAGAAAGCCGCTTCGTATCGTCGATCGAGGTACGAAACAGCTTAGAAGAAAATCTGTCCAATTGGTCAAAGTGCAATGGAGCACCGATGAGCGAGATTGCACATGGGAGACGGAGGAAAGCATTCGTGCTTTGAACCCGGAACTATTCGTTTAAGGTACTTTGATCTTCTAGCTTATCTTCCTTTGTTTTCTTTCTTTCGTTCTTTTTCGAGGACGAAAAGTTCTGAGTGGGGGAGAGTGTAACAACCCTAGTTTTATAGCCGTTTATTTCTTTTAATTATTTAATTTTGGAATATATTTTATATAATATCTTGTAAACCAATAAAATTTATAATAACAGTGTAAAATTTAGAGTATTTATAAACTGTTAAATATCGCGTTTAAAGGACGCTTAAAAATCTATGGTAGGTAACGTAATAAAACGTATAAACTTAAAAACGTTATTTTTATAGAAATTTTTGATGTTCTGTATTACGTCAGTTTGACGTATTGTAAAAATCATATTTTTAATATTTTTGGATATAAAATATCAGTCAGTGATTTTATAGCAAACGTTATTTTGTTTTAACGGACAGTTTGGTTTTTTTTTTTTAAATTTATATACGTTTCATTCCTAAAGCCTTACCTAATTTTTGCCATTTCATTTATTGCAATCAAAATAAAAATCAAATCAAATTGCTAACCGTGGTCCCTAAAAATCACCTCTTCTATTGCCTAGTCAGTTGAAATTTTAGTGCTTATTATCTTCCTAAAGTAACGCATGCTTTTAACACAAATTTCTCATAACGTCCAAATCTGTTTTTCCTCTGTTTCAAGCAGTACTACACAAAATCAAGTTCCTCAATCACGCATAAATATTGAAATCAAAGCTTCTCATAAAATTTGCAGTAATCGCATGCATTAATTTCAATTGGCAGTTTTAAATCTCGCAAGCCATATTCCCACAATCAACGCATGTTTTAATAAATATGGGTAACGTTCAAACATTTATAAACTAGAAATGAATCACACATATAAGTAACGTTCAAAAGCAAACTGGAAAGTGGAAATAAATGAAAGAGAATCAGATTTGCTTCCCTAACATCACGCAGACTATATTCATCAAATCTGGCAATAATTCATCACGCAATATTTTCCACTTATATTCGTTTCCATTTATCAACGTATCTCCTATGTTTCTGGTCTGCGAAATATATTTCGAGCATGCCTAAACTTCGCTAGTTTTATGTATAAATACCCTTAGTCATTCACCTCCATTTCATATATTTTCAATCTCCCCTACCTGTGTTGCATGAGATCCAGAGGTATGGTCTCTTTTCTTTTAATTTTTTTATGATTATTTTTCGTTTTTTTGGTCCTTTCATTTCACTCGACTACTCCATCTCCATAACCCCACTTCTCAGTCACCTGTATTTTTCCCCATGGCCGAAACTTTGGACTGTCAGGCCGAGCCTTGAAGTGTTACTGCCTTGATGTCTGTTGCTCTCTCTCTAGTGATTATGGTTATGTAAACAAAATATATATATATATATATAGATAATACGAACAGAGGTAGGAGAGGAAGAGAGTTACCTGTACATGCATGGATCACGGCCACAAGAATATTTAAAAGCATGCATTTTGTTTTGGAAGCTTTGGCCAATATGTGAAACTCAACTGGGCGTAGTGAATATGTTAGAAGCATATAGTATGGGATAGCTTTCATGTATGCATGCAGATCTGGGTGAGATTTGGGTACTGGTGTGCGTTGAAGTTTGGAAGGGATGTGAAGAAGAAAAATAAAAATAAGAGAAGAAGTAAGTGATCAGTTTCATGCGTACATGCCTCTCTGTGCACGTTGGATCTGAAGCTTGGTCCAAAGTATTTTGTTTTTCCTTCCGGTGGTAGTTGGGTGAATGAAGTTTAAAAGGGAGAGGAAGCCTGGAATGTCTGGAAACATAATTGAAGAGTGAAACAGAGGAAGTGGAGTACTAAGGGGAGTGAAATTGGGGCGTGTGCATGTTTTAAATTGGCAGGGACGTGTATCACGGCCATACATGTATCAAGGCCATACCGTATCAGTTTAAGCATGCACTTAGTTGTTGGGCCGAGCCTGAAGACGTTGCCCTCTAGTTCACATGATGGAGTGGAAAAGAAAGATTGCCATGAAGAAGAAAAAAAGGAAAAGAGTAGCTTAATGTTTTGGATGCGTACAGTAGCATTTAGGCTGAGCATGGGTTAGGTGGTGGAGCGGTCGAGTCGAATGGTTTCTTTTTGTCCCGTTTGTTCAAAAATCTCGTGTTAAAGTTTTCTAAGTCTTGTTTTATTTCATTTCCTTTTCAATCTTTGAATCCGGGCGTCGACTCCGTAGAAATTTGATCGTTGCCGCTGAGCGTTTCTTTTTCGGTGAATTTTCATTTTGAATCATTTTGTCTGCAGCATTCGGGTGAGTTTTTCTCACCAGACAAACATGCCTATATTTCTGTGAATTATCGCAAGTGTATGTGTAAATTATTATTTAACTGTTATCTGTCTGTAATATAACGTAGGATGTTAAACTCCATTTAAATTGACACCTCATCAGTTATTTATCTGTTGTAATATTTCTGCAGTTATATTGTTAAATGTTTATTTACTGATTTAAATCATCACTGCAAGTTCCCTGTAAATTTAAATCGTTAAGGCTGAAATGATAGGCCTAAAACGATGATTATTATTCATTTATTCAGTTAACTGTTTAATTTTAACTTGGGATTGCGGGTTTGAAATGATAGAACCCGGGCTTTGTAAATTGCGGATTAAAATGATATAAATCCGTATCACTTGACCTCGGCTAGAAAATTTTATACAGACCCGTGGTTCCTATAATATTTTTCTGAAATATTTTAAAATTATTTTAAATGGAAGTTAATAATATTGTGGTTTAATGTATTTAAAGGATTTTTATAAAGATTTAAAATGATTTTTGAATGAGTTAAGATTTTAAATAAATAAATATAACTTAGTTGGAAAAATTCTGGATTTTTGTTAAGATGAGATTTCAGTTAAGAAATAATTGATAATAAGTTGTATTTGGAATTTAAACTAAATTGATAAGTTAATAACCTATTACAGCATTTAAATGCTGTCTTTTAAAATTGGACTGTTTAACCCGTAAACTTTAGGTAGCATTTCATAAGTGCTGCAGAAAGTGGAATTTGATTGTTTTAAAATATATGGAAATTAATTTTGGGGAAAAGGTGTAAATTTTGGAATTTAATATGAAATTTGAAAAAATTTAAGAAATTGATTTTTGATGGATTTAAAGGAAGAATTTAACTTTAAAATTTGGTAAAGGCAATAAATTCCAAAATAAATTGAATAAATTTAAAAAGTATGTTATAAAGTGGAAAGTTTAAATCAATATTTGATATTGAAGGAATTTGAAATATATTTTGATTTTAAAGTACGAATACCATTTTAAACTGTAACCACGGGTTATAATAACGTTTGGTTGGCAAAGAGACCGGGATCGGATATGGACATACTCTCTGTCGATACCGAAAACCACTTTGACTAACCGTGTACGCGGTGGAGATCCCAGAATGAAGTAGGATGGTGGTGACGGTTCCTTTAAGGTAAATACGTGGACCCGACTCCCGTGAGTTGGCATAAGGTGGCTAAAACAGGAGCGATTCTCGGATTAATAAGGTAGCACCTCTGATCGAACGCACTTCTTCGTATGCCATTCTTTTACTCTTGTGATTGTTTTGGTGCGCACCTTTGATTTGGGAGTGTTGTTCGAGGTGGGCGGTAACTGCGGCTACGCGTTTCCACCGGTCCGGATAGCAATTGGTATATCTACCCTGGCATTGCCTAGTTGTGCCGTGCCACCTACCATAGCGAGCCTCCTACGAGTTTCTATTTGTGTCGTACCGATGGAGTACCCTCTGGTAGCTTCTCGATCAGGAGGTATTACGGTACTGTATAGACTATTGGCATTATTTGTGTTAAGGTGGAAAATGTAAAGCCTTAACGCTATTTAAAAGTAAGTTTATTTTATATGTAGACACTATTATAATAGCGCAATATACTACATAGTAAATAGTTTAACGGATCCTTAGAGGATGGGCCATCCCAAGCATCCTTTAAGTTACTTGTTATATATTACAGTACACTCGAATTAGCTCACAATTATATAAGTATGTATGTCCTGACTCGAGTGTTATGTTTTATTTTACGCTCGGGTCAGCCTGAGTTGCTGCTTCAGTTTCTCTCTGGAGCTAGGATACCCCGTAGATCATTCGTGCTGCCAGAAGCTTTGTTTCAGTCTTTATCTTTTCTGAAATCAAGACCTTTGAAGACTCTGTTTCTTTTATGTTTTAAAAATTGTATTGAAGATTATAAACTATGTAATTTCTGTTGGTTAAAGTTTTATAAGTGGCTTCATGAACCACTGAATGTTTATTTCCGCTGTGAGATTCTGATATCTCTGTATGTGATTCTGTGTATTTGAATTCATTTGTTCCTAAGCTATTTACAATCTATTGTTTTGAACTATTCCAGCTCGACATGTTTTATTTATTGTCGAATTTGAATGGTACAGAATAGTGGGTCGTTACAACAGGACTACAACTCCTGCCAATGAGAACCCAGGGCTACCCCCCCAGAAGTAGGCGGAGGAAAT
This sequence comes from Allium cepa, assembly GCA_030765085.1. NCBI lineage: Eukaryota > Viridiplantae > Streptophyta > Magnoliopsida > Asparagales > Amaryllidaceae > Allium > Allium cepa. The sequence goes on from CM060940.1 coordinate 105,528,050, forward strand.
CGCAACACCAGCGACTCTAGTCAAGAGAAGATAGTGGTCCATACCATATCAGGAGGACCACACATCGCCGACAGAAGCTGGGCAGAGATGGAAAGATATGGAAGGTCGCTTAGAAACAATGAAGGCTGCATTAATTCTATTACAGAAGAATGCCACCTGAAACGGAAAGAGAATGATGACATCACATTCAGTAGGCGTGATCTAGGGGGAAGGCAGTACCCTCACATGGATCCTATGGTCATCTCTACCTGGTTCGGTCCAGCCAAAGTTTTTCGAATTCTAGTAGACACTGGAAGCTCAGTAAATATCCTATTCAAGCATGCTTTCGACAAAATGAAGATGTCAATGAAGGATGTGTCTCCCTGCAACAAGCCGCTACATGGTTTCACTAGAGATGCGAAGATGCCCCTCGGGCAACTGGACCTCTTTGTCTAAATAGGAAATCATCCCCGCTCCGTTGTGTGAAAACAAACACTTGTGCTAATAGAGAACCACTCGGCCTACAACGCCTTTTTGGGAAGACCAGCCTTGTCTGACTTCCAAGTTGTCCTAGCCCCGTGGTGCCTGAAGATGAAATTTCCAACAGATAACGGAATAGGAGAAATAGAGGGAGATCAAGACGCCGCTCGAGATTGCTATGTAATTGAACTTCGCAATAACCGCAGGAAGGACAAAGAGAAGGATGCAGAGACTTCTCTCTGCAAGAAAAACTTGGAAGCATAGCAACTAAAGAAAGCCCCTCCTCTTCGATATACCAGTGATCCTTTCAATGAATTAGACCCCAAGGACAAAGAGGAGGAGGCCACCGCCGAGCCTGCAGAGGCTATGGAATTTGTATCTGTAGACAAACACGATCCAATAGACTGCAGAGAGTCGGGTCTCAGTTAAGAGCGGAGTTGAAGGAACAACTCGTCGATTTTCTTCGCCACAACTTGAATGTATTTGCATGGACGCACGCTGACATGACTGGAATCTCCCCAGACGTAGCATGCCACGTACTGAACATCGATCCCACCAAGGTGCCAGTAAAGCAGAAAAAGAGAAGCATGGGGGCAGAACGATCAGCAGCCCTCGAGGAAGAAGTAAAGAACCTACTTGCCAATAACTTCATACAAGAAGCCATCTATCCAGAATGGATCGCCAACCCGGTACTGGTATAGAAGGCTAATGGGAAGTGGCGAACATGCATTGACTTCTCCAACTTAAATGACGCTTTCCCGAAGGATTGCTTCCCACTCCCCCGAATCGATCAATTGGTGGACAGCACAGCCGGACACGAAATCTTATCCTTTATGGACGCATACTCAGGATATAACCAGATCCCTATGCACGCCCCCGATCAAGACCACACTAGTTTCATCACTGACTAGGGATTGTACTGCTACAGAGTAATGCCTTTTGGACTTAAAAATACCGGGGCTACTTATCAGCGCCTCGTCAACAAGATGTTTGCGGAACTAATAGGACGAACTATGGAAGTTTATGTGGATGACATGTTGGTAAAATCGAGGAAAGCCAACGATCATATAAACCACCTGGACGAGATGTTTCAAGTACTTCGCCAATATGGAATGAAGCTGAATCCTCTAAAGTGCTCCTTCGAAGTATCGTCGGGAAAGTTCTTGGAATTCATCGTCCATGCCAAGGGGATTGAAGCAAACCCCAAACAAGTCTGAGCTTTGCAAGATATCAAGATACCATCCACTCGAAGAGAGATGCAAAGCCTAAACGGGAAGGTGGCTGCCCTAAGCAGGTTCATCTCTAAAGCAATCGACAAATGCATCCCTTTCTTCGAAGCTCTAAAGAAAGACAAAGGAAAGTTCGAATGGACTGACGAATGCTCGACAGCCTTCCTTAACCTAATCGAACACCTTCAGAGACCACCAGTACTCTCAACTCAAAATGAAGGCGAAGAACTATACCTATACCTTGCTGTATCGTCCCATGCTTTAAGCGCCACTTTGGTGAGAGAAGACAACGGCGCGCAGCGGCCCGTATACTTTGTAAGAAAGAGATTTACAGGGGCAGAAGCCAGATACCCTAAACTTGAGAAGCTAGCATACTGTTTGCTAATCACGTCACGGAAACTGCGACACTATTTCCAATCTCATTCCATCAAAGTTTTAACCGATCAACCGCTAAGGCAGGTACTCCATCGCCCCGACACTTCTGGGTGACTACTTAAATGGTGCATTGAACTGAGTCAATATGATATCACCTACCATCCTCGCACCGCTATCAAGGGACAAGCCATGGCCGATTTTATTGCCGAATTCACTACCAACGAAGGTAAGGATCAATCTAAAATAACAAAAGATATCAAGTGGAATCTCTTTGTAGATGGAGCATCAAACGAACAAGGCTCGGGGGCAGGTATTGTGATAATCACCCCCAGGGGAATGAAGTTGCACTATGCCCTAAGGTTGGAATTCGCTGCCACCAACAACGATGCAGAATATGAAGCAGTAATAGCATGATTAGAACTTGCCTTAGAAATTGGAGTCAGTTCTTTATGTCTTCATAGTGATTCTCAACTTATCGTAAACCAAGTAGTAGGAGAGTTTTAGACTCGAGGTGAACGACTCACGACATATTTAAAGAAGACCAAGCAGCTGCTCGATCAATTGGATCACTATTTAATCAATCACATTCCTCGAGAAGAGAATCAAGGGGACGATGAACTGGCAAAGCAAGCTAGCATGAAGAACAACACCATTTCCGGAGCAGTAACCATCTCGAAACAACTAGCCCCAAGTTTCGAGCAAGAAGATCTGATAGCTGCAATCGAAGAAGAAACTTGGATGACTCCTATCTGGAAATATTTACAAGATGGCACACTGCCCGACGGGCGTAACGAAGTTAAGAAAATCTTGAGGAAAGCTTCCCGCTACACAATACAAGAAGGCATCCTCTATCGGCGCGGCTTCTCTAACCCCTTATTAAGGTGTGTCGCTGGAAGGGAAGCCAAGGAAATCTTATCCAACATCCATCAAGGAAGTTGCGGAGATCACACTGGTGGACAGATTCTGGCAAAGAAGACGCTCCGATATGGATATTACTGGCCCACTTTAAACAAAGACGCCTTAGACTTCATCAAAAGATGCGACAGATGTCAAAAATTTGCTAAGATTCCTCGACACCCACAAATGAGATTACTCAAATGACCAGTCCTTGGCCCTTTGCAGTATGGGGAATTGACTTGATTGGTGAACTGCCGATGGGCCGAGGCGGAGCCAAATATGCTATAGTGGCAGTCGACTATTTCACCAAATGGGTGGAAGCCGAACCTCTAAATAAAATATCTTTGGCAAAAGTTAATAACTTCTTGATCAAAAATGTTCTATGCAGGTATGGGGTTCCACTCAAAATTATATCGGACAATGAACTTCAGTTTGACGGCGAGGAGTTCGTCGACTGGTGCCAAGAGCACGGAATTCACAAAATCTTCTCATCTGTGGCTTATCCCCAGGAAAATGGACAAGTCGAAGCTGTCAACAAAATTCTTAAAACTCTAATCAAGAAGAAGCTTGAAAAGTCGAAAGGTGCTTGGATGGATGAACTTCCTACGGCACTTTGGGCCTACCGCACTTCTTTCAGGACATCAACAGGTCATACTCCTTTCTCTTTGGCATACGAATCGGAGGCCATGCTCCCAGTTGAAACTGTAGTGCCATCCCACCGTAGGATCCACTACAACCCAGAAGAGAACGAAGAACTCCTCCACATGTCTTTGGATCTAATCGAAGAAAGAAGAAATGATGCAACACTCAAAACAACAACTTACAAGCAAAAAATGGCAGCACAATACAACTCCAAAGTCAAGCACCGCAGCCTACAAGAAGGAGATCTTGTCCTCTAGCGGATCTTCCCGCGCCCCGGAGCGCTGGATCCAATCTGGAACGGACCCTATGTAATTCATAAAGATCTCCACAACGGAGCTTATATTTTCTCAACAGTGGACGGAGAAGTGTTCCAGAGGGCATGGAACATCCAACACCTTCGTCGATACTTTTCATAACTTGTATTGCCCATATGAAGTGAATTAACAAAGAAAATCAGTGGACGTAGGCATTTTCGTGCCGAACCACTTTAAAAATCTTGTCTCTTTTTAACTTATTCCTTTATATCTTGGCTTCTTGTTAAGCTTTATCCTTTTCTGTTGAACAAAATCCTGTGTAACGGAATTTCCATTCTGGACACTTCACAACACAATCTCACCTGGACAAAACCTAATAGGTACTATACGAATCTATGCCCTCGCCAATGAGACACTTTTGCTCCAGCATCCCTCTGCTGCGGGTTAACTCATTGCTCGCGACGGCCCTCAAAGCCAACTGTAATGAGCCGATTGTAAGCCACCTAGGAGGCCGAAAATAGCCTAGGCAGCTCATTACGGCATTCGGCTCGCCGGCAACCGTGAACCGATTATAACCCCCGACATAAGGTGTGGCCAACCAGGGGCAGTTCAAAGTTGACGATCGGCACCCGCACTAGCCGGCCACGGTAAATCGAATAATACCCACGATTACGGGCCATAATGGCCCGGGTAGTTACCGTGTGCGATCTCGGCTCTGATGTGTCTTAAGTACGGCTATGGTAAAAAAGTAAACTCCCTGCAGAGGCGTAAGATAGGTGACAAATGTCTCCAAGACCCACAGCTAGGGAAAGTGACTACAAAACCCGTTTGCCACGAACTTAAGCACATCGAAGGCCTTCCGTGATTAGAAGTTTTACTATTTCTTATATTTCCATTATATTTATAAAAACTCTCCTCCTATCCTCTATAATGATCCCTAAAGTACAGGACACAAAAAAGGAGACACTCACTAATGGGAATAAGAACTCACAACTGAACGGCGGGTCACTCAGCTGCATTCCATATTCGATTACACAAGGCATTCAAAGCTACCGTCTACAACTAAAGCATGAAGGGCGGTACTTTCTTCTCTTGTATACAAATACGTAGCCTTAATTTATTCATCACATTAACATTGCAAGATATGGAATTATGTTCTAAGCAAGAGCGTGGCATTAAAACACAATTGACTAACTAGCACATGCACGGCTATATTTCTTATGCAACACGTCAAAATAATGACAGCATTTAAATATGACAGAATCAGCTTATGTTATAAAATTACATGTTAAAAATAAATTCGTTCATTACAAATGACATAATTACAGGCCAAAAGTACATTAATGTTTTGGGACTAGTATATACAGGAATGTCAATTAGGCCAAAAAAAAGGGTAGTCAGCTGCATCGGGACTCCGCCTCTATCCTGCTGGCCCTCCAAGATCTACTTAGCCGCAGGATCAGAACTCCCAGCATGTTGACCAGAAGTCCCACCTGTCCTATTCAGGAGAAGAATCTATCAGATAGACGATAAGAAATCAAGTCAGGAAAAGACTAAAAGGGAAGACTTACCAGCACCTGCTCCCTGATCATAATCCTCTAGCTGCACACCTACTTCGTCAGCGGTAAACAGCCGCATGCCCTCCTTCACCGCCATTTTCTCCTCCTCGGTAAGTTGGCCGTAACCACATCCATTCTGAAAGCCACACCACCCTCCTTATCCGCATCAGCCTTAGGCTTCTCCAGAGCCCAGAGATAAATCCTTGCCATGACCCGGGGATAATCATCCATCCATGATAAGTTGCCCTGCTTCCAAGTACGGAAGTACATGTCCTGAAGCATCTCATCCATCATCCCCTCGTTCTCCTCAAATTTCCTCATCCAGACCTCGGAAGCCGACAGCCTTGCAACGGCAGCATCTCTTTCCGATCGATATCTCGAGCGGTCAGCCTGAAGGGATTTCCTCATCGCCTCCATCTCCTCCTTCAGCTTGGCTTGAGCATGCTCTACGGCTTCAAGCTTCCCAGATAACTCCTCTATCCGCTCGAGATCCGCTTTCCGAACCTCATCCACCGTTGCAATGGCCATATCGATCTGTTCCTTGCAGGTAGCTTCCATTTTTCGCAGCTCGGCTCTGCTAGCCTCTTTCATAGTTTTCTTTAGCCATCTGGAGGCAGCCTCTTGCTGAGAGATCTGGATGGCCTGATCGGCGAGTTGCTTAGCCTGGTTGGCAACCACTAGCCGCAATCTTATGTTGGCACTCCCAATTTCCTCCCCAACCTTGACCAGTCGGGCGTGATGCCCCATCAACTTCCTAGTCTCCTCAGCAACCCGGTCGATATTTGCCTTGGCTTCATCCCCCATAGTTATAATCCGTGTAGTAAGCAAATCAAGGTCCAGGGACTTGGCCTCATCAAGCACCCTTACCATAGGATTGCGAGGGAGAAGGTGCTCACCAGTAACCTCGTCAAAGGAAATATCATGAGAACCCGGATCCAGATCTGGATGACCCTCAAATGGATTACGAGCCAAGCCAGGGCGATCAATATGAGTAACGGTTGGATTCTCTGATGGATGCGGAGAGGGTACGAACTCAGTATCCTCCCCCGTGATATAATGAATAGGCTGGATTGGGGGCTGAGGTTCAGGTGAAGGTTCGAACATGGAGCGCCTCCTCCTTTTCTTTTGAATACCCTCTTCAATAACTCCAAGAAGAGGACGGTAGCCGACTACGTCCCTGGAATGGTTGGTCGGAGGCTTTGGCTTTGCGAAAGCTTTGAGGAGTTTGAATTGTTCAAGACAATGTCGAATGTCTGATGTCTTGGCCACCTTACCCGCTCCTGGAATAAAAACCAAGTGTTATGAGCATGCATTGAATCATAATTCAAGAAATATATCAAGTGAAAAGAGACGGGAGATGGCCATGAAATATTCCTAAATACTTATCATAAATGGAGTCGGCAAGAGTCAAAAATTCACCTTGAATCGACGGAGTTGCCCTAGCTGAAACGCTCTTAGAAGATGGATCGGCACCGGTTCTGGCCTTGTCAACTTTCTTCGTCTTCTCCCCCAAGGCCGATCCTTCCTCCAACCCCTCAAAAGCCTGGCGGAAAGCATCATCTGTCCACTCTTGGATCTCCCCTGCTTGCCCAGAGGACAAAGCCCCGGCACCATCACCTTCTCCGTCACCTCCGCTCTCCTCCTCGCCTCTTTCCTCCTCTACATTTTCCTCCTCCGGAACATCTGGACATGTGCTAGGGGAGGGTCCATCGGATTTCTTGAGCTTCTTCCCCCCGACGACTGGAGGTATCGAGAAAGGTTTCCTCTTGCTGCTCTTCGCCGTGACCCCTCTTTTAGCTTTGGCAGCCCTATCCTCAGTTGTGTCTCTCTGCTTGACCACAGACTGACGTGGTAGAATCAAGTTGTGCTGCAGAAGAGTAGCATTCCTGATCAGGTAAGAAGCTGACCTCTCCCTTCCCGAAATGGCTTCTATCTCCGCAGCCATCTGAACCAGGTGATCGTTCTCCACGACCGCAAAGCCACCTGTCTCTAGCAAGAAATAAAAACACATAAGAAGAAGCATGGCAGTCAGAACGGAAATTATAAACAAGCCTCAACTTACAGCCGGGGGTGAAGCGACGGATAGAAACAGAGTCATCCTTGATGAAAAACCATTCTTTCTTGAACATGCTGAACTTCGAATATAAGTCCATGACCCGCTTGAAGGACATGGCCGATTCCAAGCTAATGTATGGAGACCCCTTCTTGTAGCCTCTCAAGTTGTACAAATATCGGATCTCCCAATTGGAAGGGGGACGCCCGTATTTTCTCTGGAAAATGATGAATAGGCTCACCAGGATAGCGTAAGAATTGGGCTGAAGCTGGAAAGGGGCCACCTTTAGGTAGGTGATGAAGCTGACTATCCAAGCATTGATCGGGGGAATGGCCCCGCACATGCAATGGTACCTACTATAAGCGAAATATCCTTCAGGGGGGTTGTACGGCATCACTCCTTCCCCCGGCAACAGCATACATGCTCTGTCAATCCCAAAGGAGTGAGAGATAACATCAAGCTGCTCCTCTTTGAGGGAGCTAGGAAAGCAGTTAGGAGGAGAGTTCAAGAGCTCCTGAGGGCCATATCCATCCACTAGTGATCTCGGTGTGGGCCCATGTCGCCCTGATTCTGGCTGAACTGGGGGCACGACGGGGGGCTCTCTTCTGTCCATAGATTTCTTTTTATCTGATCGAGTTTCTACTTTACGAGACATTTATCTGCAAACACAAAAAGTGCGTCGTTAGAACAAGGAGTATGGAAACAAAAACAAACAAGTACATACAGCCTGGAATCTCATTCGCAATTCAGAACATAAAAGACCGATCAGTAGTTTGAGACTAAAAGCCCATTCGCCCTCGTACTTCTCAAACTTATCCGGTAGTACAAGGCAAAAAGTTCACTCGGTATTCAGAGCCCCCAAGTTCATTCAGTAAAATCAAAGACTTCAAGTTCATTCGGTAAATCAAAGACTTTAAGTTCATTTGGTAAATCAAAGACTTTGAGTTCATTTGTTAGTTCAATCATAAAAAATCGTTCGGCAGAAGAAAACTCACCTGGTCCGGCAGTCGAGTTGATTCGGTAGTTGATTGGTTCGGCTATTTCAAGCAGTCAAGTTTGGTTCAGTGCTCAATTGATTCGGCTGTCTCAAACGATGAAGGGTGACAGAGACACGGAACCCATACTTATAGGCAAACATGGAAGACCGAACCAACTACTTCGAAACTCGGGACCGAATGAGGATGTCCAAGCCGGATGTCCTAAAACAAAGCACGCCATATGCAAGCATATGCCCACTTTGGGGGGCAAATGTTAGGCGTATTTCCATGCACTACCGGTCTAACTCCATGACCATGCATTACCGGTCCAACTCCATGTCCATGCACTACTGGTCCAACTCCATGCCAAGCCGAACCACTCACCACCGAACCATATACCTCCGAACCAAGTCACCAACTCACCTCTAAGGCCCAAACCACCCACCACCGGACCAAGCTACGCCCTCACCACCGGACCAACACACATACCACTCACTACCGAACCACCTGCTGCCAAACCCCCTGCTACCGAACCAACCTACTTCCAATACCCAACCGAACCAACCTCAACCCTCTACAACTGGACCAAGTCCACACCAACTCTCCACCGAACCAAGGCCTTGCCGAACCAACACTGCCAGGCCAGATTGCATCAGCCCAGGCCCACCAGCGGCTATATCCATCCAAGACCCCTGCCCCAGCCTCACTCTATAAATAGAGGGGCAGGGGTACAACAATGGCAGACAAGTTTGAGAGCTCAAGCACGGATAGAACTTTAAAACAACTTTCAGATACTTGTAATCAAAGCTTTGTACTTGTAACCTGAAAAGAAAAGGAGAATAACATATAAAGTGGACGTAGGCACATTCTGGCCGAACCATTATAAATCTGTGTGTCTTCTACAGTTTAGTCCATCTATTTTATATATTTGCAATAAATCACCCAAATCACTAAAAAACAACGTATAATCAGCTGAATCATATGACTTGGAGGTGTTTGCTCATTTTTTGTGCAAACACTAAGCTTTCATTAACATTAGTAATTTACATTAATCAATTCAATTACCATAATTACATATATAATTATTTTTTATTTAAAAACTTCAAACGTTAATAAATTTTCCATCGAACTCCGATTGAAAAACTTGTTATATGAAAATTGACTAGAAAATTGCCATGAACCTAATGGTGCAGGTTTTGTAGCCAAATTCTAGCCGTTTTTCTTTGATTTGAGATCATTTGTTTCCATACATATATGTACATACATACATACATATATATATATACACACACCTCTATATACATATATATATATATGTACATGTACATACATACATACATACATACATATATATATATATGAACATACGTATATATATATGTATATGTATATATATGTATATGTATATGTATATATATGTATATATCCTCTCCGATTTCATTTAATGTTAGCATTTCATAATGCCTAAGCATTCATTAACATTAGTAATTTACATTAATTAATTCAATTACCATAATTACATATATAATTATTTTTTATTTAGAAACTTCATACGTTAATAACTTTTCCATTTGAACTCCAATCGAAAAACTTTATATATGAAAATTGACTAGAAAATTGCCATGAACCTAATGGTGCAGGTTTTGTAGACAAATTCTAGAATTTACAAAAATTCTATTTTTGGCATTTATTAATTAATTCTATTAATTAACTACTGAATTTTATGGGGTGTTACAGGATCGACCCAGGATTCAGCCCGATGCCATGCCCATAGAACGGTTTGACGCCAAACTGACCAGGGGTGTTGTTGAGCCACGGTTGGCTATCCTGAATCCTCTCGATCTGGGCGATGCTCTCTTAGCTTAGCAGCAGTGGAAGTTGATAACAATCAAAGAAGTTCTGGTGGAAAGAAAGTGGAATAACGGATGTTTAAACTTATAGTATGGTTCGATGCTTACACGGACCTGAATGATACCATGGAAAATATCAATCATAGAATGCAAGCGAAGCTTAAATACAATTGGCCTTCGTCGAGAAGGAATACTGAAGTGGACATAAATATGGGAAATGCTGTAAATTTCACGAATCTCATGGGCATGATACTAACAAATGTCATCATTTGCGAGACATTGTAGAGGAATAGATCAGAAAAAAGAAGTTGGGACAAAACGTAAAGTATCTTAATGCTCCCCTCATTCCTATGTGGCAGGCCTTAAAGCAATCCTCGTTGAGTAATGTCGGAGAAGGAGGCGTTGATAATTGTGAGAAGGATGGAAGATTGGTGATTAACACCATAACAAGAGGACCTCATGCAACTGACAAAAGTTGGACCGAGATGGAAAGATATGCGAAGTTTGAAGAATAGGGAAGCTTTTGTGTACACCATAGGCTAAGACCTTTTGTCAGAAGAAGGATAAGATAATTTTCAATGATAATGACTTGCAGGGAAAAGAGTGCTTGCATATGGACCCCATGGTGATTCGACGATGCTTCGCCCAGCAGAAGTGCACTAAATTTTAGCAGACAACGGAAGTTCAATAAACATCCCATTCAAAATGCATTTTACAAAGTGAGATTGTGCATATTGTGCATGAAGGATGTCACACCATACAACTAACAACTACATGGCTTCGTAGGAGAAGGAAAAATGCCCTTATAAAGGTTAGATTATTTTTCGAGCTAGGAACCCCTCTCCTAAGGGTGGGCACAATCGGTTAACTGGAACGACCAATTAATTAACCGATTTAACCGGCCAAAATCTACGGCTCAGTTAACCGAACCGATTATGAAATTGGGTAGTTTATACCGACCGAACTATTTATTTTTAACCATGGTTGATCGGTTAACCGATAAAATTCCATCAGTTAACCTATAATCGGTTAACTGTAGTTGACCGACCAATTAATCGTAATTTGTAGTAAAAAATTAATTGAAACTGGTACTAACATACAAGGTAGTGATGTTTTTAGGCAGTAACCAGAGCAAAAATCAAAATCTCAGCATATTACATAACAATATAACACTCAGCACCACTGACCAGATCAGGGAAAAAAAATCTCATTTCGCATATTTCAAGATACATAGACTAGTTCACTCAACATACAAGCATAGTCTAACGACAAATCCAACACCGCAATACATATTACATGATACATATTAAGCAAGCCCAATAACCAAAGACATAAACTACATGTATTTCCAAAGACCACTTTTACTTCAAAGTAACTACAACAAGCAATTCAGCAAGAAAACTAATGATGGAACATTGAAACTCGGCAAGAATGCCAACAACTCAACAATTCGAAAACCAATAAAACTTCAAGCTCCAAACAGATCATGAAATTGATGATTAAACACAGATGAGAATAATAAACCGATGATAAAACACTTCAATTTATTTTGATTTGATTCCAGTATTTCTATGCATATTGTAAGCATAGAGGCAGTGGTGATTTAATATAGTAGTATTACAATAAAACTGGTCTTTTCTCAGAATTGTACACTAAATATACTCGAGCTCAATGTAATTTCTCTATTGAAATTGTTTGAACAGTATATCATGGTATCTCCATCTCATTTGACTTTTTACTTTATTATTACACATTAATCCTTGCGTATTTCAATAAAACCTTCTTACTCAATAGGAACACTATTATTTTATTAATATTCTTAATGTAGTTGCACTTGCAAGTTATACTAATGCAGATTTCCACTCAAATCACTCTCCTTTTCACCGCATTAATAATGTCTGACACCTATTTACCTTTCAAAATATATGAAAGGAATAGGTATATAAATTATTGAGTATACATCTACTGCAAATGTATGCAATCATACATTATATAAAATTTAATATTACGAATTGAAAAAATATTTATATATACTCATAATAAGTATTAACCATATACTTATGTTTATGCTTAATGATATATGTAACCATAACTTTAGAGATATATGTCAACTAAGTCTATAACTATATTATGTAAAACATGTTGTAGTTTACTTAGTTAGACAACAAATTAGTTAAAACAACCTAAAGATGTTCATTACCCAATGACATAGATTCAAATATTCATTTGCTTATACTGGTGTTTTTACAGAATGGATAGATCACTATGAACATGTGTGTCCACCTTGTTCATTTTGTTGACAGATCCCTTAATTCTAACTTTTCATCAATCGTGTACTTTTAATTCTATTAATAGTTCATGTTGTTGGTTATCGGTACAACTAACACAGAACAGTTAAAGAAAAAATGAAGAGGCAAAGTGTTTTGTGAAGCTGCAAAAAATTACCATGCATCATTTTCTGGTTTTTTTCTTATATATCACAAAACCATAACTGCTAAAGCACAAGTTACATCCCTTTGTTTTTAATAACTGCTACTTCATTTTTAGCCACACACTTGGACTAAAACTGACACCCTAATTACGTATTCAAACATAAAAACAAATTTGCTAAATATAAACAAAGCAACTACTGGACAAGAACCTCTAACAACAAGATTAACTCATAAATCTCCTCCTTAAGCTTGTTGTTCACTACTGATGAACCGCACACCAATCCTTTCTCTCATCTCCAAGAACTTCATCCTTGCTAGCGACTTAATCAAAAGATCGGCACGCTGATCTTCTGTGCAAACATGTTGGATTTCAATCATTCCCGATTAAACACAGTCTCTAATGTAGTGGAATCGGGTATCGATGTGTTTGCTCCTCTCATGGTGAACTGAATTCTTGCTCAACACAATTGTAGACTGATTATCGATCTTTAGAACCACTTTCTTAACCTCGGTCTTTAACAAATCTGCCAACAGTCATCCCAGCCACACTCCTTGACATGCTGCTGCAGGCAGCGATGTACTCCGCTTCACAAGAAGATAAAGCAACCACTTTCTATTTTTGTGAACACCAACTAATAGGATTTGACCCAAGGAAAAATATTAAACCTGAGGTGTTTTTCCTGTCATTAGTATCACCAGCTAGATCACTGTCGGAGTAACCAATCAGCTCCAAGCTTCCTTCCTTCTTCTCATAAATGCAACCAAGCTTTAAAGTTCCTTTTACATACCGCAGTATGAGCTTAATTGCGGCCATGTGCTCCATTGTGGGCTTCTCCATGTATCTACTCACCATGCCGACAGAGAATGCAAAATCTGGGCGCGTGCGCAGTAGGTATCTTAAACTGCCAACAATACTTCGGTACAGAGTTGTGTCTACAAGTGGATTTGTGCTTTCCTTGCTCAGTTTCAGACGAGGTTCCATCGGGATTAGCGAAGGATTGCAATCTTTCATGCCGCATTTGTCTAAAACCTTTCTTGCATATGCCGACTGGTTGAGTGTAATCCTTTTAGAATTCTGACAGACTTCAATTCTCAGATAGTAACTTAGTAACCCAAGGTCACTCATGCTAAACAATTTCTTCATCTGTGATTTGAATTTTTCTATGTCTTGAATACACTCTCCAATGATGATTAAATCATCCACGTAGACTCCAACAATTAAATTCCCTTTACCTTGATTTCTCATGTACACGGCGTGCTCTAGAGAACACCTCTCAAAACCGAGTGCCCTCAAATGACTTGTCCAGTTTTGAATTCCAGGCTCTAGGTGCTTGTCGTAAACCATACAATGCTTTGTGCAGTTTCAACACCTTGTGCTCTTCTCCTTTTATTTCAAATCCTGGCGGTTGAACGACATACACATCTTCTTCCAAATCAGCATTGAGAAAAGCTGATTTCACGTCCATATGATGCATCTCCCATCCTTTATGTGCTGAAATTGAGATCGGCAAAACGTACTGTCTCTAGCCGAGCAACAGGGGCAAAAACTTCGTCAAAGTCTATGCCTTGCCTTTGAACGTACCCTTTTTCCACTAATCTTGCCTTGTGCTTCACGATTCTGCCTTGAGTATCCTTCTTTAGTTTGTAAACCCACTTTAGACCTATAGGTTTGTGGCTATCGAGGAACGGGACGAGCTTCCAAGTTTCATTCTTTTGAATGGAAGTGATTTCCTCCTCCATTGCTTTTCTCCACATCAGGTCAGCCTTTGCTTCTTCGAGAGTTGAAGGCTCCTCTTCTCCTAACAAACACAGTCCTGAATACTCCAGTTCTATTGGGAAGGTATCATCGTAAATGCTTTTGATATCGCGCTTACCCCGTGGTCCTTCTGATAAGCTCTCATCAGATGTCAAGGGTTGTAGTGTTTCGGTTGATATTGATTCTTCAAAAGTTGCTGCTGGAGTATATGGTGAGTTTGAAACAGATTTTCTGGATCTCGTGTTTATCACTGGTGTAGCATGTTGGTATCGGTTACCGGTTTGTTCCTATGTCGGCTGTGGGAAATTTATGCCAGAATTGTCGATACCAATGCTAGAATCACTGACACCCTCTTTATCTCCCTGATTTGTAGCATCAGATATGCCTGCTATGGTAAAATAGTGTGCTGTAAGAGTGTTCCCTGCTGATTCTGTTCCTGTTACTGGAAATTTGCTCCACTCCCACTTCTTCTCCTCTTCGAACATGACATCCTGTGTCACCCCTACTCGTTTTGACTTTGGATCAAACATCTGATAGCCTTTTGTATTCGAATCATAACCAATAAACACCATTGGCTTGTTTCGGTCTGCAAGTTTTGAACGGTGAGATTTAACATCTTTTACGTGTCCCACACATCCAAAAATGCGAAAGTGATCAACACTTGGCTTGCGGTTGTAATATGCTTCATAGGGAGTTTTGCCGACGACGCTTTTTGTTGGTGCTCGATTTAGGAGATATACGGCAGTTGATACCGCTTCTCCCCAAAATTCGCCTGGGACTCCCATGCTTTTCAACAAGATTCTTGCCATGCCGACCACCATCTGATTTCTTCGTTCAACAACTCCGTTCTGCTGAGGAGAATAAGGAGCCGTGAGATAACGCTTAATTTACAACAGCTCATAATAAGTCTTGAACTCATTTGAGGTGAATTCGCCGCCACGATCTGTACGAAAAGCCTTCAATTTGCTGTTTTTCTCCATTTCTGCTGATGCTTTGGTCTTCTTGAATGCCTCAAATGCTTCGTCTTTGTTTTTGATCAGCACCTTCCACGTGAATCTAGTACAATCGTAAACCAACAGCGGGATATAGCGCTTGCCTCTATGTGTAGCAGGAGTTATTGGCCTGCACAAATCTCCATGCCACAGTTCCGGAGGTGATTCTGCGTGGAATTTTGCCATTGCTGGAAATGGATTTCGGTGCTTCTTTCCAATCAAGCAACCATCGCAGATGCGGTCCTCATGCTCGATTACGGGTAGGCCGTGCAACATCTGTTTCTGACCTAGAATCTTCAAGGCACGAAAGTTCACATGCCCGTATCTTGCATGCCAACGCCAAGCACTTTCTTTACTTCTAGCCATGAGACATTCTGGTATGGCCTGAGAAATATGCAGAAGATATAAACGACTTCCTAACCTGCTCACTTTTGCTAGTAGCCTTCGTGTCCTGTCCAAGATAGCCATCACTCCTTCAATTACAATCTTGCATCCATTCTCATCCAATTGACCAAGACTTATAATGTTACTTCTCAACATTGGGATATAGTAAACATTTGTAAGCAAACGGTGTTCTCCAGTAAAGCATTCAAACCTCTACCTTGTGTGTCCATTGTCGAGCCATCTCCAAACTTGGTGAATTTATCAATACAACCGGTCATGTGGTTACTTGCACTGGTGTCAAGATACCACACCTTGTCTTGGGTGTTGTAAATCTTTGGCACCATCTTGTCCTCGTGCAATAACACCCGCTCGTTCTGTATTGCGTGGCTGAGAACACAAGTTTCAGCCATCAACAATGCCGGTTCATCATCGGTTTGTGTTGTAACAAGATTAGCTCACTCTCTTCGGTTTGGCTTAGGACAATCTTTTGCGAAGTGTCCATATTCATTACAATTGAAACACTTAACCTTGGATTTGTCAAAGTTGCTTGGCTTTCGGTCTTCGTTATTGTGTTCATCATTTCCTCGACCTCCACTACTTCCACGCCCACGACCACGTCCTCTCCCGTGACGTCCTCCTCTTTTGTTGTTGTAGGAACCTTCATCTCTTTTTGCCTTTGGGATTCTTGCCTCCCACTCGGCCTGGGTAAGAAGTAACCGTTCTCCATTGCCCTTTGAGTGTAGTCGCCCTTTAAGTCCTTCCTCGAAGGTTCTAAGACGGCCAATCGCCTCTGAAACCGACATCTTCTCAATATCGCCAAATTGCTCGATCATTCCGATAATTTGGAGAAATCTATCTGGAATTGCGTTGAACAATTTTTCAACAACTTCGCCGTCGTCGAGCTTTATGCCTAGGGAGCGGATCTCACCCACCAACGTGGTAAGCTTCATGGAAAAATCGTTTATTGTCTCTGAATCCTCCATGTGTAACTTGTTCAGTTGCCATTTCAGCACCTGTATGCGTGCTTTCTTGACGCGATCTTCACCAACCCGCATCTCCTTGAGTGCGTCCCAAGCCTCCTTTGTCGTCTGCTTCTCCGCGATTGCCATCATCACGTCATCTGGCACGGCTTGAGAAATGGCTACCATGGAGCCTTGATCTTTGTCGTCATCTGTGTCTCCACCTTCGATCACTGACCATACTCCTAGCGAACGCAAGATTATCTTCATCTTGAGAGCCCATAAGCCGTAGTTCGTTTCGCTTAACATTGGATATTGGATCGGGATTGTGGCTCCTCTTGCCGTCGGTTTGACCACTGCAAGTGTCTCTGATTGATCTCCTACTTCACCGACCATTGCTTTAACAACTTGGCTCTGATACCAAATGTTGGTTATCGGTATAACTAACACAGAACAGTTAAAGAAAAAAGAAGAGACAAAGTGTTTTGCGATGCTGTAAAAAATTACCATGCATCATTTTCTGGTTTTTTTACTATATAACAAAAACCATAACTGCTAAATCACAAGTTACACCCTTTGTTTTTAATAACTGCCACTTCATTTTTAGCCACACACTTGGACTAAAACTAACACCCTAATTACGTATTCAAACATAAAAACAAATTTGCTAAATATAAACAAATCAACTACTGGACAAGAACCTCTAACAACAAGATTAACTCATCACATGTTTGTCAGAGCATCTCTTATTCAATGTGTGTCAAAGCAACTCTGCTTTCTTTTATAGATTAACTAAAGCTATATACGTGAGCAGATCCCTGTGGGTCTACTTGATCAAATATGTGGTGCGTGTCTACTAAGCAAAAAAACAAACGAGCCTTAATTGTATAAGAGTACATACATGTATATATTTTCAGTTGAAATTGGAGTATAGATAGCTCAAATCTACAGGCTTCTTATTTCGTACTCAAAAGAAAAACAAACTGAAATAAATTTGGAAAAGTTACCATTATTGTTGTTTATATTAGTAAAGCCATTTATGAAGAAATCTTGATCTCTTTGTCTGACTTTAATAGGTTTCAAGATCGAATGCCCTCGGTACATACTACTTGAGAGATTTTCCTGCACATAAATTCCTAACATTCACCATAACTTCAATAATATATGTAATACAAATTACTGAATATAAATGCATTTCATTTCAGGACTATAAATACACAGTTCATATAAATTTTAGTAATCTAAATTCACATTTGAAGTCTATATATAAATACAGTAAAATAAATTTCATACCTTTATATACACAATTTGGGTCTGTATATAAATATACATGTTTCATTTCAGCACATTCTAAAAGCCTATATAAAAGAACTATTCCATACAAACATAAAATAAAAATATACATTTAATTAGTCGTTGTATATATATACAGTAAATTAAGATCCAATGAATCATCAATTTATATTTTGTCCATAAATTTCTTCAATAAAAACCAAGACTAACCAACCAATTAAAGATTGTAAGAAACTAATGAACTATAATCATAGACCAACCATTGGCAGTGCATACGAATTCTTTTGTAGGAAAAGTTGACCAAATTGTTTGATATTTAAGACAATACATTATTATAATATGCTATAATGCTTTATTTCAATACATTTGATCAATATTTATGGTCTTTTGCTTAATGGTTTCTCATACTTAATTAACTACGTGTAATTAATTTAGTTAAAAATATTTCAAACCAGATCTAAGTTCATATAAAACATTGATTTCATAGATTATTAAACAAAATAAAACTCACACTCATCATCTTCCTACTAGCCTTCACCATAGCTCAACTTGAAATGCGCTAGGCAACGTGAAAGCAAGACCGAAGGCATTGACACATCAGACGGTAAAAGAAAGGCGACATGATAGTATTTTGTAGATCGTTTTGAATGAAATTTTGGAGTTTGTTAAAACAAAAATTACAGATATAGGGTTTTTCTTCTTCAACGAGATGAAAATGACAACGAACTGAAATGAAAGCATCAATGAGGCTGCAACTTATAGAATGGGTTATTGGATGGGTCAGGTTTTGAAGCTTAAGGAAAAAATTGTTTCGGTAAAAGGTTAACCGAGTAACGTAAAACTCCTAATCATTAACCGACCCGACTTTGGTCGGTTAATGTTGGTTGGTTAACCGATTATTCAGTTAACTGATTATTATGGTTACAACGGTTCGGTTAAAGTTGATTAAATCGGTTAAGTCGGTTAAGTGTCCACTCCTACCCTTTTTGATCAGCTATACGAAAGCAAACTTTTGTTTTGGTGGATTGATTCTATACATACAACTCCTTTTTGGGATGACCGGCCTTATCAAACTTTTGTATAGTGGTAGTCCAATGATGTTTGTCCATGAAGTTTCCTACAACTCATTGAGCATGGGAAGTAGAGCGAAACCATGATGCTGCAAGAGAATGTTATATACCATAGCTCTAAGAAAATAAACGTTGGAAAAATAATAGGGTGCAGAGGTCGCATCCTGTGCTAAAATTGTGACCACATAGAAATTGATGGAAGGCCCCTGTACAAGTGATCCTTATAATGAACTTGACTCAAGAAATGGAGGAGTGGGGGCCATGGTGGAGCTCGGAGAAGCCATAGAGTTTGTGGAGGTAGATTGCAATGATCCAATGAAACTCACGAAATTTGGATCCAAGCGGGTGCGAGCTCTAAAGATACGATCAATAGGATCTGTATGGGATAACCAAGATGTATTTGCCTGGTCACATGCGGACAGGTGTGGATTCCTTCCTCAACTGCCTATCATGCCTTGAGTATTGAGCCACGAAAACCTTTGGAGAATAAAAGAAAAGAAGTATAGTCCATAAACGATTAGTAGCCCTTTATGTGGAGATGGAAACTTCATTGGCAAACATGTTCAGTAGGGAGTCTCGATACCCAGAATGGATAGCAAACCTAGTTCTAGTAAGGATACAAGAACATTAGTTTCTGTTAAAACTACAGTTTTGATGATTGTCTTAATTTGGCATCCGAGTCGTCACGCTACGTAACGACCCGATTTTTTTCGACTTTCGATAGTCGACATTAATACATCCACGGCATCCAATGCCGCACAGTCGAATGCCAGAAAACTGAACCGTTAGGGTTTAAGAAGAAGATGATAGAAGAAGAAATAGAAACAGTAAACATAATCTCACAATTCGCAGCGGAACAACATATAATAGATAAATGAATATTATTTAAAACAAAATAATCATATCTGTTATTACAATACAACACTAGAGTTTACAATGACACCATTCAACACTAAGCATTTACAATATCTAATCCATACTAAAACTGGATTTACAGTAAACCTAACGTAGTAGATAATACATAGTATAATGATACTTCTCACCATCCAGCTTCACTCCCGATCTCCATAGCAACTTCTTGACTTCGCTCCCGAATAACTAATAACCTGACTCTAGGCTGCCCGTGAGGAAAATTACGGGCACCCAAAGTTTAGAAAGGGAACGACAAACTCTAGGTTAGTCATGGGACTTGTATGAGATCTTAAAAATAGTTATTTTCAGAAAGAAAGGAAAAGAAATCTGTTATCCCGCCTTTCGGGAACGCCGAGATAACAAGGCACTGGTTTAAAACCAAGGGTTGTTCGTCCTGTATATCAAGCACACACAGGTTTGCTATGGATGTCGATGCATTTTTTTCGAATCCGGATCAGGCTAAAATCAGTAAGACATGACAAGCGAAGCCATAAAAGCCAGCATTCCAAATTTCAGGTCAATCCGAGTCGTATGCTCAAGTTATGGTCAGTGCAAGTTGAAGAGAAAAACCATGTTTTCGTATCCATCAGTGAGCCATATTTCGAATCCATCAACTTCGCACCGACCAACTTCGTACCCATCGATAAGCCTCGGTTCGCGCCGATCAAGTTTGTATCCATCAACAAAGCGTACGTTTCGTATCAATCGGCTAGGTCTGGTTCGTGTCCATCCAGTTAGACACACCTCGTATCCATGGTTAAGCCTCTATTTGAGTCCATCATCTTCGTATCGATTGGGGATACAATGCCCTCGTATCCATCAGTCTCGAATCCATCAAATTCTATTAGTTCAAATCCATCAGGCAACTGCTCTTCGTATCCATCAGATGACCTTGCTTCGCATCCATCAGATGGTGGCTACTTCGTATCCATTTGGGGCCCTTGTTTGAATCCAAGTCCAATGGCTTGTTCGTGTCCATCAAGTATCTACTTGGCTCGTATCCATCAAGGAAAGTCCTGTTCATAACCATCGGTCTCCATTGGTTCGTATCCATCAATGTTATAGCCGTTCTAATCCATCGAGTTATCATTACATTCGTATCCATTAACACGAATTAGATAACGGCCTTCGATGCAAATGAGGTGAGATTCATGGAGTCGAAACAGTCAACTCAGAGCAAAAAGGGGATTGATGCGAGGAATGCGCGCCGCGTCATCACAGAGGCACGTGCGTCATCGATTCGAAGTGGATCGATTCGAATTGAGGGATTCGAACCAAACAACCAATGAAAAACTGAAGCTCGTATCGATCATAACTCAAGATCCACTGATCCAAATGCTATGAAATTTTCACAGTAGCTTACACACCAGCCAAGGAATGTTCCTGTCAAGTTTCAGCTCAATTAGACCAATTCTTGATCGATACGAAATCACTTCATATATATCACAGATCGAGTCGAAACTTGGTGGGATCGATCGCGTGGACCCACTCACATGCCAGAAGGAGTCTTCCAAAGTTTGAGCGAGATATCGGCCTCCTACGCCTATAAATAGCCCCCTGAAGCCTACAGAAAAATGATCTTTTGATTCTCAAGCGCCAAGACTCTGCCGGATTGAGATTTGCATCCTACCCTTGCTGTTGAATTCGAATTCAAAGCTATAATTTACGGTTGTTCGCTTTAATTTCGTGTAATTCTTGAAAGAGAATCAATAAAATCCCAAAAAACTTCATAGTGGACGTAGGCAACACGCCGAATCACTCTAAAACTGCGTATCTGTGCATTTGTGTTATTGTTTGTTGGAGTTTTTGTTAGGTAATCCTCATTTTACATTTATATTCTTCATTTTTATCTCTTCAAAAACTTTCGAAGAGTGTTGTGCCCATTTTTGGTACAAACACTTTGGTGCTTTCACTGAGAAAACACATATTTTCTCCTGCTCATTTGATCTATCGTCGATATCGGGTTGCATAAATATAAGAGAAAGATCCAGATTTCCAATCCATATTCCTTCCAACCTATTCAGATTTGCATAAAGTCTAGGAAAGGATTTCATTCATTGCCATGGTTTGCACAAGGACCACCTCCAACGTTGTCGATCAAGAAGACCGGGATAAATAGAACCTCATGCAAGTACCTCCATCTAACCAAGACGCTACCGGACCCTCGAATCCATCAGGTCTGGTTAACCGACAAGAGTTCCAGTTGCTAACCATCAGGTTTGGTTACCCGGCAAGAGTTCCAGTTGCTACTTCAAGAACTGACCTAGAGTCAGCAACAACTAACGAAGTAGCTATGCGCCAATGCCGAGCTGACCAGCCAGCTGAATCGCTAAAAGCAGAAGAGATCTAGGAGAGATCATGCTTCTTGCTCCTCCACCGAAAGTTCTTCGTATTCTGATTATCATCATCGATCTCCACGACCCCGACTGGATGGGAGTCATATACAAACTGTTGGACATCAACCGGAAATGACCATTAGACAGCTGAGAGTTGGTCCATCGGCCAGTTTCCATACGGACCCTCCTCCTAAGGGGGTACCGCTCCTTACTACACCACAGACTACCGCGCCACGACCGTCGCGGTTGAACCAGGGGTCGATGCCCGAAATCAGTCGAACCTGGACCATCGTCAGCATGGATGTACTCCTGAACCATATGTCCCAGAAGACTATGAGCCAAGAAGGCGAGATGTGGACCATCGACCGCATCCGATCCAACCTCATAATGTGCAACCCGACCACACTTTGGCTCAACACACACAGAACGTACAAATGCCGGATCTCCCGACCATGATACGTCAAATGATCCGTGAGAGCCAGGGTCTCATGAATGACGACTGGGGAATCTCCCGAAGTCACACTCCTTTTACCGACGATATACTTACTATTGAACCACCTCGGCAATTCAGGATGCCGACTCTACCCATGTATGAAGGAAACTCCAACCCCAACCAACATATTCTGAAATATGAATGGTCGATGAGCGCTGCTAGAGCTGACGATGCAGTGAAGTGCCGTAGTTTTCCCATTTCCTTAGGGGGCATTGCTACCATGTGGTTCACCCGACTTCCACCATGATCCATTTCCTCCTTTGCCCAGTTGGCCACTAAATTTGTTGAGCAATTTCGCATGCACGTCGCAAGGCCAAAAGATGTCAACACTCTATCTAGTGTCACCCTAGCTCCAGGAGAAACACTCAGATGCTACTTAGGGAGATTCCATGCTGCGTGTACGGAAATCAGCGATCTGATCGGTAACTCCATCCTTATGGCGTTGACTAAGGGGATTGACCCCGACTCTTAATTCGGCAACTGGCTAGCCAGAAAACCACCTGCATCATTGGACCGTTTTTATGCTAAGGCGGCTCAATTCCCAAGAAGGGAAGATGCGAAAAAATCTAGGAAGCAAGATGATGCAGGGCCAAGTACGGAAGGGATCCAAAGCAATGCTGCGGTCAAATAATCTGGTGAGAGCTCTAGAAAAGTTCAGTTGAACATTCAAAACAAACAAACTCAGTGGAGGGAGAACGTGAATCAAAATAGAAAGCAAGATCAGAATTATGGCCCACAGCGCAAGAATCCTATGTTTGACAACTACACTCCTTTGAATACAACTTGTATTTACAAACCTGTAATACAATTCAATACAAAAAAGCTGCACCAAAACCGTCGTCGGAAAGGCAAATCCAGACGGGAAAATTTTGCAGGTTTCATGAAAGCTACGGACATAATACGAATGAATGTCGTCATTTGCAGGATCTCGTGAAAAAGTTGATTGGAGAAATTAAGCTGGAACAGTTTGTGCGGGTGCCGCAGCTTGGAGGAGCAGGCCCGTCAAATCAGGATAATACGCACGGTCGGCCGAGGCAGGAGGACTTCGCCCGTACCGACAAGAGATTAGAGATAAACGCCGTTAGTGGCGGACCAACTTTGTCTAGAACCTGGAATGACGAAGATCTTAGTCACTGTTACATACGATAGGCTTTTTATTTAGTCTACAAATACTTTGCAGTTTGTCTTTGCATTTTAAAGTTCGAATCTGTAATAAGGCACTGACTTTTCCATGTTTTTTCCATTCCAGCAATAAATTACCATCCCTTCAAGCTAGAGCTGTGATTCACCGAATGCGACATTCAACTATCACGACGCACGAAGAGCTAAGTTATATCGTACGATGGAATTTATTCAAATAGCGAGTGACTGTGATACGACCGGCCACTCACTAAGTGAACCTCATCTCGGGGTCAAGCCGTCACACTAAAGGCTGAACTGTACCGACACATGACAGTCCTATAACTAACTCCAAATTTTCAGAGTGCGAATTGGAGTATAGACATCAACTATAGGTTCTCGGAGTGCGAACCGGAGTATAAACACCAACTCCAAATTCCAGAGCGCGAATTGGAGTATAAACATCAACTCTAGGTTCCCGGAGTGCGAACCAGAGTATAAACACCAACTCCAAATTACCAGAGTGCGAATTGGAGTATAAACATTAACTCTAGGTTCCCGGAGTGCGAACTGGAGTATAAACACTAACTCCAAACTCCCAGAGTGCGAGTTGGAATATAGACATCTAAATGCGGTTCCAGATAGGGTGGACCCGTACGCCCAACGACTTCGGCCGTATCCTGACCAAGTTTGAGGAGGATGGACCCGTCCTTCTAATGACCACACTTGTTAACTTGGTGTGGACGTGATGCGACCATCCATGATCCCGATAAATCCATCGTTCCCAAAGTGTGAACGAATTCCTAAAAAGCCTAAATAGATGTGACTGACCATCTGTGACAGCCCGCAAATCCGCACCCCTTGAATCAGCACTATTCTATACAAAGTGACACAAGTGGCACAGAAACACGAACCATTGGGGTTAAGAAGAAGAGATAGAAGAAGAAGAAAAACTAAACAATATCAGAATCTCACAGTCGCAGCGGAATAAAATATAATACTAACTATAGAACTTTACACAAAATGAAATCTATCACTGTTTTATACATCATATCATCAGAGTATCTCATACAATAATCAATACCAATCAGACATACCATACAATCATAGCAGCGAATATATATATATATATATATATATATATATATATATATATATATATATGGTACATATAATACGTCTCGGACTCCAGCTCCTCTCCTGCTCCAAAGCATCCTGACCTGAACAAATAATACTCGGTCTGACCCGAGCATTATAATGAAATAACACCCGACTCAGTCTGGAATACCAGCTGATAAATAATGCATCCAAATTGATTATTAAAGTTTCAAAAATCCTTTGAAAACAAAAGCATCTCGTAAGACCACGCCACAAATAAACATGTCGGGTTTTTACCTTACGATAGCTAAAACACTTTTTTTATAGAAATCCTCTGATATTATAATAGGGTCTATTTACAAATACTTATAAAATAGCCGAAATTGTTACATGATTAAATTCCAGCTACTAGCCACCGAAGTGGGTAATACAAACAAAAATCGTAAAAGGCTCGTAGGGAGAATGGATTTCCAACAATGACTAGGCACTGGGGTACCACCTGTCACAGTACGTGGTCTAGATCACAGTACCGAGGACTACTCCCTTCATCCCCTGCAACACAAGGCCGGAACCATTCCTTACTGAACAGTCCCGAACAAGATAAACCCCGTGGTTGGCACGACCAACCACCCACTAAGCCGAAATATATAAGGGACATCTAGACAGGGGAAATATCTTGTCCTGCTTGGGGACCCACCTAACCTTGCTGCATATACCCTGATTTGCAGTCATTCCCGGTTGATGAGGATTGAGGCTAAGCATTACCTTTAGAACGTTTTCACTTAGAATGCCCATCGTCCACCTGACAATGTTTCGCAAGAATTCGTCCATACAAGTCCGTCCCGGGTTCGAACGGAACCAAAGGCACTACTCCTACTACATCCATTTTGGAAATATCCTCAGGATTAGTAGCGACTAGCCCTTGCACTTCACTGCTCCATCTTCGACTCCGAACACGTTTTTCGCACGAAACGTACAAATCGGATCGAAGTGGTTTTCGAGAAATAAATCTCGATCCCGGTCTCTTCGAAACGATCAACGCATTTGTCCAATTATTGATAGTCGGTGATTTAACTATCAATTTATATTCATAAACATCCATAAGCGTCCATCACACAATAAATAATATTCCACATTATTTATTTACCTCAAATATCTTTAAAAGATATATTTCCAAAGTTTCAAAACTCATTTGAAAACAATTTCCCAAAATTCTTCCTTACAAGGTAAATCCTTTACCATATATTCCCATTGGAAATAACCAAGTTCAAAACAACTTAGTTTGAAAATAGTTAAAAACATTTTATATTGAAATATACTTTAAAATACGTAAATTCACTTCCAATTACTTACTCAAAATATAATTTCAAAATATGTACAGTAAAACCATTTATTAAGATGTAAACTTTGATTTAACTAAATTTAAAAGTAGTGTTTTAATACGATAAATACTAATTTCAAATGACTTAAATCCAAAACTAGTCTTTTAAACGAATCCATTTGTAAAAGTAATTATTAAGGTATTTATAAAATTTACTATTGCTAATTATTAATATTTATTTTAAAATAATAATTTCCAAACACACCTTTAAACAATTTTGGATTTTTAAAACCTTCTTTTTATAAAATCAGTTTAAACTCGAACTTGGTTATCCCAAGGAATCTCATTTCCACTTAAACATCACAGAAATCCTTCTCTCGATTTCTGTCCATTTATTCAATTTAGTTTTATGATTTTATAACATAAATTTATTTCCCCAATTTTCAACTAATAACATTTATCTTTGATTATCATTCCAGGTTTTACAAATTTTCAATTTCCATTTTTAAATAGTTTTCAGATTTTAATTCCTTTAAATCCATTATTTAACAATACCTTTTATTTCTCTAAAATTCAATTTATCCATTTACAATTAATTATGGATTTATAATTTACTCAGCATTATTTCAAATTGAATTTTATTTCAGCTTTTCATCCAATAGATTCGAATTTTTATATTCTTTTAATTTTTTTATTTATTAATTTTCTTAGTTTCTTTTGAAACCCAATTTAAGTTTTTTATAATTAAATCTCCAATTTTCTTTATAATTAATATTCTGGGTTGGTAATTTATGCCACAATATCATCATACAATTAAATTCCAAATTTAGCCATCACAATATAAAAACAGGCATCATCATCAATCATCAAAATAATACTACATTGTGAGGAATCCAGTTGGATCCCTCCAACCTGTTTTTCCCTGCATCCACAAATATTAGCACAATAACATATATCGATTCAATTCGATAATAATTAACATATTCAGCTAAACATCCAAACAAACAGTCAATATTAGCTGTCTAACTTTACTAGTATCCAGATGTGAGTGAGAATAACTCACCTTGAGTTTCGATGAGCGTTCGAAATTTAAATTAAACCGAACAATGTCCGATTTAGCTCAAATTTTTACTTGCCCGGAATGGATCCGGATCTGCACCATCGCGTAGTACTCGACTCTGCGATTCCGGCGCTACCAAGTTCGTTAATTTCTGATACAATATGAAATAGTTATTCGATTTTAAAGATTTGAATCAAATTTCAAAACAATTTCTCTCTTTTTTTTTAATACCAATGAATAACGCGGCTACCAATTCTTCCACACGCATGCTCTAGGCAAACACGCGACTCGTACAGGAAGTCGAACCCATAGTCACGCAAAATAGGGCTTCGAACCGCTCCACCCACGGTCGTCGCCATCCCGATCAACAACCCCCATTACATCGCCCTCAACCTCCTCCACCTCCAGCCCAGACACGGTCCAACTCGGTGGTCCCCATCCCTCAAACCACGCGCACGAACGGCGGCTGTAAGGCGCCAAAATCCAAGCAATCCGCTTCGCCAAACAACATCTTAGCCGTTAGATCGGTAGTACTCGGCGAGATCTTCAACATTCCAGTAGGGAGTTTTGGAAATATTGCATGGATTAGGAGATTTTAGGGGAAGAATAAGAATCATTTTCGGCCATGAATGCGTTGGGTGGCGGCTGGCATAAAGAGGGCTAGGGTTTTGAACGTTTTGTGTATATTTATTATAATTTAATATTATTTTATTAATAAAATTCTCTTTTAAACAACTTATGTAAACGAACTCCAATTCTCACGTTCCGACAGGCGATTCTAAGGTTTTTCCGCGTTCCGGACACAATGGAACAGGTTTCGTAAGCTAATTCGGTCGTATGTGTGAGTTACGGAATTAAACGATCAATTTACAATTAAACCGATTAAAACGATTTCGATGCGTTTTGAGCTGCCGGGGTCAAACGACAACTCCGATTGCTATGAAAATTGAAATCCGATAATAACTAACTATTACGGATCCAATGGAACTTGTTTCGTTGAATTCCGAGACTGTGCGCCGGAAGGCTATTTTAACTCGTCTATTAAATTAAGCGATTTTCGAAATTGCCGAAACCGCTTAAATTTTCACTTGTAAATTTTTATTAACTTAACAATAATTCATAGAACATTTATAAACACATTAAAATCATTTTGACTCATTTCGACTCAAAATCCGATTAATTGCATTTTTATATTATTAAATCCTATTATTAAATTAATATAAAAGCCCAAATTCAATCTATTGACCTTTAATTTCTTCCAATGGTCCAATATTAAAACTCAAACCCAATTAGACATAAATTAAATTTTAGAATATAATTTTATCTCCATTTACACTCGAAATTACCAATTACCCCAACTCTTATATTGAATTAGTATTATTCAATTTCCAATTAAATTCCCGTATTTGAAATTTAACCAATTCTATTTACTTAATCAAAGTCTTTTATTTCAAAAAAAAAATCAAATTATAATCCACATTCAACATTTAAAACGAATTAAATGTTCAATTTTAGCGACCCAAAATTCCGGGTCGTTACATTCCTCCCCCCTTATAAAAATTTCATCCCCGAAATTTGTGTAAGGTAGAACATACTCTCAAACCCATATACTCTCAAACCCATTTACTTACCCCATTTGCTTAGTTAAAAGCTTATATACACTTCACAAAATCCTTTTGCTCAATTCCCAACCTATTTGCTTTACTTATCTCTAAAGCTTTATTTGTAACTTATAACTTCATAAGTTACTTAATTTTTCCAAAACCCAAAAAAAAAAAAATTCTAACTCCCAAAATTTTCGAAAATTTTTGGCAGAGTCTTCCCTGCACGGAGGAGCTTTCGCGATATCGCGATACAAAGAAATATATATACAACGACCCACACGGTCGGAAACCAAAATATATCACAATATATATATCATTTTCCAATTATATTTGCGTAGGCGTACCTTTTTAGCAAATTTTAAAAGCTTGCAGCTAATATTACGCATACACGCGCTCCAACTCTCTCGAACGCCACGCATACCTGTACTAAACTCAAACAAACACATCAGTTTTCAAAATATGACCATTTTAATAACATCTCCAATATAAATGTAAGCCAAACATAACTATTTACATTCCAAACGACACTTTGCATAATTTCCTAAGTAAATCATATTGTATAACATATACAAAGTCCCTTTTCCACTTTCAAGCTCCATTTTATTTCACATAAAGGGTTTACATACAAGTTCGGCCATTCCAATCCATAATTACTACAAATTCATTTCTATTTCAATTCAATTCCAAATTGATTTACAAACCAAATTTATTTCCAATGTTGAAACATTTCCATTTCTTTTATGATTCATTTCTCATTCATATGCAAACATCACTTATCCAAAAGTCAATTCATTCCAATTGATTTAAAAACCCATTCCATTTGCTATTTTAAATCAATCACTTGCATTCTTTTACAAACTCTTTTAATTAGATTCCAATTCAGTTCAATTTATTTTAAACATCAATTTCAATTATTTGTTAAACAATTCAATTTTGAATACAAGCCAACTTCATTCCATTCAGGCAAAATAATTAATCACTTAAGTTTATAACCATTAAAATTAATTCTACTTAGATTCATATTTTCACAAGCCAAATATTTTTATTCCATTTCAATTTTTAATTCAATTTCTTATTCACACTTCAAAATCATCATTTAAGTTCAAATTAATAACATCCCATTCTATTCTATTTACAGCCCAACATTCTTTCTTTATCTCAATTATTGAATTATACCTCAAATCTTATATTTCCAATTCATTATCCAATAGATTTATATGAATATCATTCCATTCTGGATTATTAACAACTCATACATCTTTTATTTATCTCAGAAATTAATTAATACCATTTCACTTGCAATTCAAATTTATTACCCAAATAAAATTTATCCCAAACAAAATTATAAAGCTTAATCACAATTAACATTCAGCATGCTTAAGTTCTTTCACAATATTTTCATTATCTTCTTATTAAGCAAATTTTATTTTCATTTGATTCTCATCCAAATCAATTCTAATCCATTTACAAATTTTAATGCACTTTGCTTATTTATTCAATCCATTTTAGATTTATTTTATTAGCAAAGAACCCACTTTAAATTATATCCTTCCGTTGAATTTATTTACAATTTCAACTATTCCAATATAAGCTAAGTCCATTTCCGTCCACACAATAAATATTTGTTACCACAAATTTAAATCCAATGCCACAATTGGATTTTTATTTACTTTCCAAATTTTGATCAATTATCGAAATTCTATTCATTTCAATACAATTCCCAATTAATTGTAATTTAACTTAGCCACTAACCTAATTCATATTAGGTTTTAATTCACTTTCTCAATTCATTTTGAATTCATTTATAATATCACCATTTTTCTCATACATAAGTCCAAGACTTATTTGCTAACTTAAGAACATCCACCTTTATATACTCATTTGCTTTATTACGCTTTACATTTCATTTATGGTCAAGTTTGAATTTGTCTCACCATTCAATTCTTTTCATTAATGAATTTCAATTTCACTTCCATTCAAGAGTTTAAGTTTCTCATTTAAGTCCACTTCTATTTTATAATCACAAGTTCAAATTATAATTTATAACTTAAGAATATGATTTTCTTTATGCAATTATAAGCAATTTATATTTCACCTTTATATCCAATTTAATGTAATGCTATTTCAT
Organism: Allium cepa; assembly: GCA_030765085.1. Classification (NCBI taxonomy): domain Eukaryota; kingdom Viridiplantae; phylum Streptophyta; class Magnoliopsida; order Asparagales; family Amaryllidaceae; genus Allium; species Allium cepa. The sequence goes on from CM060940.1 coordinate 105,559,302, forward strand.
TACCTTACACATTCCATTTAATTTAGTTTATACAAAATTCATTTCCAAACAATCATTTCGGGATTTCATTTAGTGAGCCTTTACTTCATTCATCATCTCAACCACAAGAAACTTCTTTTCAATTTGATTCTTATCTAACTTTATTCCAAGTTTAACTAAACTTTGTTTAGCCAAATTTCATTTAACCCAATTTATTTATCCACAAATAAGTTTGAAACTTATTTTCTAGTTTAAGTTCATTCACAGCTTTTATATTCCACTTCACATTATCTCAATTCACATTCGATTTGAGACTAAGTTTGAAGTCACCATACCATTCAACTACTTCCATTTGTGATTATAATCTCACTATCAATTTATAAGTTCACCAACTTATTTATTTTAAGCTCATATAGCTCATTTTAATCCATCTACAACTTATAATCACAATTTCAGATTCACACATATATATATATCACTGAATTCTTAAGGATATAAGTTTTCTCTCACCTGAATCCTTTGCTAATTCCAAATCCATAGTTTAAAATTATAAGTATAACACCTGATAGCTCAGGAGTTTAATTCATTTCACAATGACCCTCAATTCCAAGGTCATCTTACATTTTAATTTAACCCAAATCCATTAATTCTAAGTCAATTTACTGAACTTGTCCAAGTTAAATTCAAATTTTCTATTTACTTCAATATATATTATTCACTTTCATTTACTTAGGTTAAATTTTCATTCCAAGACTAAAATTTTCATTTCTTACTTCTTATTAATATCAATTTCACTTACTAAGTTCAATAGTTAGTTCATTTTAATTTTACACATCATTTAAATATCATTTCCCAGAATTCAATTGTCCGGTTTCATTTCAAAACCATTTTGAAATATATCAAATATATACCGATTTGGTATATCAATCAAATCAAATTTCCTCCTTTGAAATTTCCAAAACAACTAGTATACCCAACAAATCCAAACAATACCATAACCAAATATTAGGGAAGCAATCCATCACTTTAGAAACTCGAAAATGAATTCTAATGATGTGGCCAGCATCATCAGGATTATTTTCCAGTGACTGAAGTGAGTTCAATGCTTCTTACTTTCCCAAATTCATTTCAAAACAGTTTCCATTCAAAAATATTTCGCAAAACAATTTTCCATCATTACCTTCAAATACCTTCAAATCTCAACAAACATTTCAAACTTTCCCAGGATTTTAAATTTCCAAACTTTTATTTTTACTTTATTTAAAATCCTTTCCAAAACTTTCGTTTTAATTCTGGTTTAATTCACATTTAGTTATTCTTCCCTTTATATAATTTATACTCATGGAAGTTATTTAGTTATAACCATTTCAAATTTTAGATTAAATTTTAGATTCTCATTTGATTAGGTTATTCACATCCAAACAATCCAGTATATATATAATAATCTCAGAAAATGATTTCCCATATACCAAAATATAATTTTGGGTAAAATTATTTCACTTACCCACTTTAAAAACAATACTATGTCGGTTTATCTTGTTCAAGAGTTTAGAAACCCCTATCGATACGGTTGTACTTCACGCACCGACCAGAATTCATAAACACTCAACCGATAAGTCAACACAGTATAAAAACAATTTTATATTCACTAACAAGTACGCTCTCATATCTATTAATACACTCAGCTCATTATAGAGTACTATTGACTCTATGTAATGAGAAATTTTCCCACCAAAGCCTAGGTTGTCGCCAACCTAAGCTCTGATACCAAGTGTGACAGCCCGCAAATCCGCACCCCTTGAATCAACACTATTCTATACAAAGTGACACAAGTGGCACAGAAACACGAACCATTGGGGTTAAGAAGAAGAGATTGAAGAAGAAGAAAAACTAAACAATATCAGAATCTCACAGTCGCAGCGGAATAAAATATAATAGTAACTATAGAACTTTACACAAAATGAAATCTATCACTGTTTTATACATCATATCATCAGAGTATCTCATACAATAATCAATACCAATCAGACATACCATACAATCATAGCAGCGGATATATATATATATAGGTACATATAATACGTCTTGGACTCCAGCTCCTCTCCTGCTCCAAAGCATCCTGACCTGAACAAATAATACTCGGTCTGACCCGAGCATTATAATGAAATAACACCCGACTCAGTCTGGAATACCAGCTGATAAATAATGCATCCAAATTGATTATTAAAGTTTCAAAAATCCTTTGAAAACAAAAGCATCTCGTAAGACCACGCCACAAATAAACATGTCGGGTTTTTACCTTACGATAGCTAAAATACTTTTTTTATAGAAATCCTCTGGTATTATAATAGGGTCTATTTACAAATACTTATAAAATAGCCGAAATTGTTACATGATTAAATTCCAGCTACTAGCCACCGAAGTGGGTAATACAAACAAAACTCGTAAAAGGCTCGTAGGGAGAATGGATTTCCAACAATGACTAGGCACTGGGGTACCACCTGTCACAGTACGTGGTCTAGATCACAGTACCGAGGACTACTCCCTTCATCCCCTGCAACACAAGGCCGGAACCATTCCTTACTGAACAGTCCCGAACAAGATAAACCCCATGGTTGGCGCGACCAACCACCCACTAAGCCGAAATATATAAGGGACATCTAGACAGGGGAAATATCTTGTCCTGCTTGGGCATGACCCACCTAACCTTGCTGCATATACCCTGATTTGCAGTCATTCCCGGTTGATGAGGATTGAGGCTAAGCATTACCTTTAGAACATTTTCACTTAGAATGCCCATCGTCCACCTGACAATGTTTCACAAGAATTCGTCCATACAAGTCCGTCCCGGGTTCGAACGGAACCGAAGGCACTACTCCTACTACATCCATTTTGGAAATATCCTCAGGATTAGTAGCGACTAGCCCTTGCACTTCACTGCTCCATCTTCGACTCCGAACACGTTTTTCGCACGAAACGTACAAATCGGATCGAAGTGGTTTTCGAGAAATAAATCTCGATCCCGGTCTCTTCGAAACGATCAACGCATTTGTCCAATTATTGATAGTCGGTGATTTAACTATCAATTTATATTCATAAACATCCATAAGCGTCCATCACACAATAAATAATATTCCACATTATTTATTTACCTCAAATATCTTTAAAAGATATATTTCCAAAGTTTCAAAACTCATTTGAAACCAATTTCCCAAAATTCTTCCTTACAAGGTAAATCCTTTACCATATATTCCCATTGGAAATAACCAAGTTCAAAACAACTTAGTTTGAAAATAGTTAAAAACATTTTATATTGAAATATACTTTAAAATACGTAAATTCACTTCTAGTTACTTACTCAAAATATAATTTCAAAATATGTACAGTAAAACCATTTATTAAGATGCAAACTTTGATTTAACTAAATTTAAAAGTAGCGTTTTAATACGATAAATACTAATTTCAAATGACTTAAGTCCAAAACTAGTCTTTTAAACGAATCCATTTGTAAAAGTAATTATTAAGGTATTTATAGAATTTACTATTGCTAATTATTAATAATTATTTTAAAATAATAATTTCCAAACACACCTTTAAACAATTTTGGATTTTTAAAACCTTCTTTTTATAAAACCAGTTTAAACTCGAACTTGGTTATCCCAAGGAATCTCATTTCCACTTAAACATCACAGAAATCCTTCTCTCGATTTCTGTCCATTTATTCAATTTAGTTTTATGATTTTATAACATAAATTTATTTCCCCAATTTTCAACTAATAACATTTATCTTTGATTATCATTCCAGGTTTTACAAATTTTCAATTTCCATTTTTAAATAGTTTTCAGATTTTAATTCCTTTAAATCCATTATTTAACAATACCTTTTATTTCTCTAAAATTCAATTTATCCATTTACAATTAATTATGGATTTATAATTTACTCAGCATTATTTCAAATTGAATTTTATTTCAGTTTTCCATCCAATAGATTCGAATTTTTATATTCTTTTAAATTTTTTATTTATTAATTTTCTTGGTTTCTTTTGAAACCCAATTTAAGTTCTTTATAATTAAATCTCCAATTTTCTTTATAATTAATATTCTGGGTTGGTAATTTATGCCACAATATCATCATACAATTAAATTCCAAATTTAGCCATCACAATATAAAAACAGGCATCATCATCAATCATCAAAATAATACTACATTGTGAGGAATCCAGTTGGATCCCTCCAACCTGTTTTTCCCTGCATCCACAAATATTAGCACAATAACATATATCGATTCAATTCGATAATAATTAACATATTCAGCTAAACATCCAAACAAACAGTCAATATTAGCTGTCTAACTTTACTAGTATCCAGATGTGAGTGAGAATAACTCACCTTGAGTTTCGGCGAGCGTTCGAAATTTAAATTAAACCGAACGATGTCCGATTTAACTCAAATTTTTACTTTCCCGGAATGGATCCGGATCTGCACCATCGCGTAGTGCTCGACTCTGCGATTCCGGCGCTACCAAGTTCGTTAATTTCTGATACAATATGAAATAGCTATTCGATTTTAAAGATTTGAATCAAATTTCAAAACAATTTCTCTCTTTTTTTAATACCAATGAATAACGCGGCTACCAATTCTTCCACACGCACGCTCCAGGCAAACACGCGACTCGTACAGGAAGTCGAACCCAACGTCACGCAAAATAGGGCTTCAAATCGCTCCACCCACGGTCGTCGCCATCCCGATCAACAACCCCCATTACATCGCCCTCAACCTCCTCCACCTCCAGCCCAGACGCGGTCCAACTCGATGGTCCCCATCCCTCAAACCACGCGCACGAACGGCGGCTGTAAGGCGCCAAAATCCAAGCAATCCGCTTCGCCAAACAACATCTTAGCCGTTAGATCGGTAGTACTCGGCGAGATCTTCAACATTCCAGTAGGGAGTTTTGGAAATATTGCATGGATTAGGAGATTTTAGGGGAAGAATAAGAATCATTTTCGGCCATGAATGCGTTGGGTGGCGGCTGGCATAAAGAGGGCTAGGGTTATGAACGTTTTGTGTATATTTATTATAATTTAATATTATTTTATTAATAAAATTCTCTTTTAAACAACTTATGTAAACGAACTCCAATTCTCACGTTCCGATAGGCGATCCTAAGGTTTTTCCGCATTCTGGACACAATGGAACAGGTTTCGTAAGCTAATTCGGTCGTATGTGCGAGTTACGGAATTAAACGATCAATTTACAATTAAACCGATTAAAACGATTTCGATGCGTTTTGAGCTGCCGGGGTCAAACGACAACTCCGATTGCTACGAAAATTGAAATTCGATAATAACTAACTATTATGGATCCAATGGAACTAGTTTCGTCGAATTCTGAGACTGTGCCCCGGAAGGCTATTTTAACTCGTCTATTAAATTAAACGATTTTCGAAATTGCCGAAACCGCTTAAATTTTCACTTGTAAAATTTTTATTAACTTAACAATAATTCATAGAACATTTATTAACACGTTAAAATCATTTTGACTCATTTCGACTCAAAATCCGATTAATTGCATTTTTATATTATTAAATCCTATTATTAAATTAATATAAAAGCCCAAATTCAATCTATTAACCTTTAGTTTCTTCCAATGGTCCAATATTAAAACTCAAACCCAATTAGACCTAAATTAAATTTTAGAATCTAATTTTATCTCCATTTACACTTGAAATTACCAATTACCCCAACTCTTATATTGAATTAGTATTATTCAATTTCCAATTAAATTCCCGTCTTTGAAATTTAACCAATTCTATTTGCTTAATCAAAGTCTTTTATTTCAAAAAAATAAAAATAAAAAATAAATCAAATTATAATCCACATTCAACATTTAAAACGAATTAAATGTTCAATTTTAGCGACCCAAAATTCCGGGTCGTTACACCATCTGTCGACCAACTCCAAATTCCCAAAGCGTGAATTGGAGTATAAACATCAATTTCAGGTTCCCGGAGTGCTAACCGAAATGTAAATGCTAACTCCAAATTCCCAGAGTGTGAATTGGAGTATAAATACTAAGTCAAAGTTCCTGGAGTGCGAACTTTGTTACGAACATCGATAATTTTTGGATTCCCAGAACGCGAACTAGATAATTGATTACGAATAACTCTAAGTCCCCAGAGTGCGGACATGTGCTTAAAAACTTCGACATGCGTGACTGATCGCCTAAATACAAGTGTTGATCCCAGAGTGTGGATGAGAATGCTTATAAATAAACAAGCATGATTCAACCGCTCAATCCTCACTTATTTTTTACATCGGTCCGACGACGCAAAACTCGAAGGGACATAAATAATTTGTGATCGCTAGCTGATCTTTATAACTCATCCCCTGGACTGGGGGCAAAGCTTAATTGTTAATAGTTAACCGAAATAGTACAACGTCCGAGTCCGACTCGATCCCCAGTTATGACTTGTGGTCACGATTTTCAGACTTGGCAAATAAAACAAACCCGACTCGAAGGCTAAGACTCCACAAGTACACTGAACTGAAATTCAAATACTGCAATACCTAAGCATAAAAGAAATGAAATTTGGAGCTAAGAAACTAAATTTCATTTCAACTAATTGTATGTGAAGATTCATATACTAGTTATTCCAAAAATTTCTACTAGCAGGGGGCCGAGCCTGCATCTATACACGGCCTATGAAAGAAAAAAGTACATTCCTACCCGCCAAAAATGCGCCAGAGGGGGGCTTATCTACCTTTTCTCCTTCAGCCTTCTCTTCGATGCGGAACCGCTGGAACCGCTAGCAATTTTTCTCTTTGAGCCCTTGCCTTTCGGCGGATCGTCCTCTGACGAAGGCATGATGCCGACGTCCACCTCCGAACTTTAACTTAAATGAATACTCTCTTCGGGAGGAGTCGGGTCTACAACCGGGGGCGGAATGGGCATGCTAGTATCGACGAGTGTGCCCGCAGGAGATATCAGTCTAAGTGGAGTTGGGCCAACCGCCATCGTCACAATCCCAGAACTAACGCCATGTGTTGCTGCCTCCATCTCAGCATTAATCTCAGCCAATGTCTCTGCTTCTCGAATAGCACGAGCTTCGCTGGGGACAATAGTGAACTATGTTGAGGCGCTAGAAGCAGGCGGAAGCCCACCAAGGATGAACGGTAAGTCCGTAAAAGGGTCGCTATGTCGGCCTAGGAGCTCGTTCATCATCTGCTCATCAAAGGAAATTGAGCTCCCCTGTGTCACCTCAATTGGCACGGCCGCAGTCGTGGTAATTGCATTGGTAATAATGGCCTTCTGCACTTAATGTGATTCTTGGATTACAGGAGGCGCTGTCAATGTAACTTCGATCACTGGACAAGGAAAAAAAGAAGTTGTTAGAACACACTTCAAAAGCGAGCCCTTCATTTCAGATACACATGAAATTTTTTCAGGGTACCTTCCTCATTTGTGCTTGCGGTCGGCTGAACAGCTTCGGATGAATGCTCCTTAATAGGAGATAGGCGTGGCTGTTCAGGGTCATAGGTCGGGACGGGTTGGGGCTCGATCACTAGAGTGGGCTCAGATAGAGATGAAGTAACAATCTCGGAACTTGTAGCATAATGATCAACTCCGGAACCTTCCCCAATTTCTTAGTGATGGGTGCCCAGTCTCTCTCTCGCAGGAGAGATCATAGAATCATAGAGAACCTGCTTTTCATCTTCGCTCAATAGATGATTGTCCAGCTCAAATTCGTCCAGGGCACCACCCAATAGCACCGCCTTCTCTTCTTCGACCAGCAAATTCCAGGCATTGTATAGATGTGTAGAGTGATCGTCGAGCCATGCCAAGTTCCTATGTCTTAGTACGTTGGCATTGTAAGTGACAAGAAGCTCCTCTATGTCCGCCTCAAGCCTGATCTCTGCTTGCCGAACCTTCTCATCAACTCCGGCCTCCACCTTGCGGACTTTTTCCATGGCCACATCTCTCTTCCTCTGGAGCACCACTGCTTGATTGCATGCTTCCTGTGCGGCAACGTTAGCAGCATCCTTTTCCTTTATGATTTTAGAAAATTTGGATTTAAGCTAATTTAGCTCTTTAAGGGCTGCGTCCCGCTCAGCGGTAACGATGGTGTTCTTATGGCCCATGTCCTCCACTGTGGCATAATGCTCCCGCTTCATTCTATCCATCGCTGCTTGGGCCTCATCGGCTCTCTTAAGAGCCTCAATCTCAGATTGGTGAGAAGACTCGGCCTCGCTATTGAGCGCTTGGATAAAATACGATCTTTCTAGCCAAGCTCCTTCTCCGGCTTTTCAATCACATCTGCTCGATCGAAGGCCACCTTCGATGCTTTTTTCACGGTTTTCGACCATTCCTGATACTGAAAGAATATATTCACGACATAATCATGCACTGTATGTTTGGCCGACGCCGGAATCCTTTTAAAGCGTGGGGGAAAGACGAACCCATCAAAACATATGTCAGGAAAATTCTTTTTCAGCTGAGCGAGCCTCATCGCTCCTTCCCCAGTGGGCTCGACGAGGGCTTGTGCAGTAGTTGAAGGGTCTACCACTTCAGTTGGGAGATGAGAGTCGGACCATGAAGAGCGGGAAGACGGCTTGTGCCGTGGAGTTTCTAGAGGCCTCAAAATGAACCGGAGGCGGTGCGGGAGCTCTGGGAGGAGGTGTGCGAGATCGAGATCAGCGTACATATCCCCTATCCCTATCGGACAGCTCCTAGCTGGATTAGCCTTGATCATGATCCCTATCTCCTTCCTTCCAATGTGACTCATAGTATGGCGAAGATTTGCGTTTGCTGCGTAGACTACCGAGCATTGAGCCTCGACCAGACATTGTATCTGCAAAGCAAAACAGAAACGAAGTTAGTAATCTTCAGAAAAAGGCAACTTATGGTTAGAAATCGTGTAATGCCATGAAGTGTATATGTATGTGCAACCCCCGACCAACTGGATGTGTCAACCACGCTAGTGGGTAGAGATTCGCTTAAAATAAATCATGTTGAAGTTCACCCAATCTGGCATCATGCTGCATGGACATGTCGTCCGGAATTGGAAGATCGGTGATCCCTTCATAAAGATTTTCTGTTCTTGGGGGAGACATCTCCGAAATTCTGATTCCGGAGGCGGGTCGGGACGTGATCAAAGATTTCCATCTCCCCTTTTTGGATGGCTTGAAAATGCTACCTTGCCTTTTCCCTTTTCTTCAGAATCCTGGGCTGCATCCGCAGGTTCACCTAACGGTTCATCATCAGTGTGGGTTCTTTCGGAATCAGTGTCTTTGTCTATAACAACTCTAGGTTTTTTATGCTTAACTCGCTCCCTCGAGATAGTTCTTAATTCACCGTCGAGCCTTATACTTTGTCTTCGCTCGATCAGCCCAAGAATTCTAAGATTCCTATCCGTCACAACCAAGTCAATATTCCTATCTTCGCTTAGGACCTCTTGGAGAACCCGAACTATCTCCTTGTAATACCCGCCTTCGGGTCGTGGAATTTCGCTGCAATGAAAAGGAGATATGAGTTGGCTTTCATTTACGATTGTCTTGCCAACTGCTCGAGAAGATAGCAATAATCACGTCTAAATAGCCATTGCCTGGCAAATCCTGGGGGGCATCTAACATAGAACCACTCCGTCTTGAAGTATCTCAGCCTGGTCCAAGACCTTGTAATTGTTTGGAAATTTCTTACGGCCTCTAGAAATGTGAAAGATGGACTGTCTGTCCGACTCTTGAAGTTGAACAAGTATCTTATCTCGGTCAGTCGGGGTGGTCGTAGAGGTGCTCCATAAATGCAATGAACAAGCTATTCAGCAAAGCATATCCATTAGGGTGCAGCTAAGATGGGGTGATCCCTATAAAAGACAACACTTCTCTTATATAATGATTGAACGGGGGGAGCGTCCCAGCTGCGCATGCATGTAGATTGAATGCGTATACCCCTCAGGTGGATTGTGTGTTTTGTCATTTGGTCCGGCAATAGCACGTCATCCATCGACAAACTGTTCCTTAGGCATATTCTCCCTAGCATATCTTCTGAGATGTTGGATGGAACAAAGTCTGGCGGACTATTGATAAGAGATGCGTCTGGTGCCTCGTCCGTGGCTAGATCGATAACTTCGACCTCAATCTTCAGTATTTCAAGCACGGGAAGAATTGAACACTGAGTTTCCTGTGGTTGTGACCTTGGAATTTCCATAACTAGCTAACTCAAGAGAAACAATCATTAGAGGACAAAGAACCCGTGTGTGCCCCTCGTGTAAAGTGAATGTTGAGCAGTGTAGTGTTGTGCATTGCTTGAATAAATTTTGCAGATTTAAAGAAAAATTTGCCAATGACGATGACAATCGAAATCCAGTCGGAGTGACCGTCGTCGCTGATCGTCACCACCATACCATCCAGATGTGAGCGATCGATCCAAGTTAAAGTTGTTAAGTTATGGTTCCATCAATGAGCTTCGAAAGGCAGTCAAGTATGCAGTTTAACAGTCAAGTCCGGATATGCGGGAATGAAGCTCGTCGGAATCATGCTGTCAAGTACTCAAAATTTTGTATCCATCAAGGGAAGAGTTCGAATCGATCGTGGAGAGCTTATTAGAATCCATCAGGATCCAAGTTCGTATCGATCAACAGGGACATACTTCGAAACGATCGTCAACACTTGGGTTCGTATCGATCAACATCAGTAGCTTCGCATCGATCCTTGGTGTTCAGGTTCGTACCGGTCAAGAAAATCTCGGCTTCGCATCAATCACGTTCAAGTCGATATTTTTGGTATCGATCGCGGGAGTTTATTTCGCATCGATATGAAGCCAAGAGTTTTGCACCAAACGCTTGCTTATTTTTCACATCGATCATTATAGATCGACACGATTTACCACCATCTCGATCGATACAAACTATGTCATTTATCTAAAAAATTCTTGAGGTCAATGCGTACTCCAAGAAAAAGCGTTATCGCCTTTTATCGATTCGAACACAGGCCCCCCAGATCGACACGGAGTACAGATCGAGTCATTTTCATTTTCATTTTTTTTTGCACTCTTTCTTCTCCAATTATCAGGGGCATCGCCATGGTCATCCTCGACCAATCCCCGACCCAGATCTGACCTCAAAGATTGCCAGAATTGATAGTAGACAAAGATGGGATGGATCTGAGATTCAAACTTCATCGTTTGGATGCAGTCGTAGTTGATTAATTATCTAATTTAAAATTGGAATTCGAAGAATTAAAGTGTCGAATTTGATTGAGTCGAAGGCATGGCATAGTTCTCCTTTTACTAAGAGGTTGGATCGATACGAGAGTAGAAGGCAGCAGCAAAAGGTAAAAAGTGAAAAATTGCCGAGTCCATGAGTATTTATATGGACCCAAGGAGAAACAGGGACGATTCGCCTCCCGGTCCGCATGACCGGGCACTACAGGTCAACCCCTAGGTCGAGTCGAACGGCCAGTTCGAATCCATCAGCCGAAACTCCTATCGATTTGAAATGAACAATGGGGTCCATCGATACGAAGTGCGCAATGAAGTCGATGTAGAAGGTCTTTGGTCCCATCGGTGCGATACCTTCATTCAAATCGATGGTTTTGGAACACCAACCATGGCCCATCGATATGAATTAGCTGGACGAATCCAACAGTGCAATGCTTCATTGGTACAAAGGGCTCCATGAGGACCTGCTGAAGTTCGTAGCCATCGATGCGAACGGTCATTTCGCATCCATCATGACTCATACATACCAATGCGAAGTGTTAGAATTCGCATCCATCAAATGCAAGGACCAATGTGAGAACAACTTTCCAAACTTCTATATTGATTCAAGAGAGGATCAATATGAAGGAACACCCAAAGACGACCATCGAGCGTTGTTGCAACTCGAGTTATACATCGGTTCATGAGAGGAATGATACAGAATTCGATGCAAGAAAACTGACAATGACTCGTGAATGTGCAATGTTAACGAGAGCCAGGTTAACATATGTGCATATATGTCGAGCTAATATTCAATTTTCAACATTCCCAGGAATTGGATGTTCATCAAATAACGATTACGACAAAAAAACCAATAGCTGTTCATAATGAAGACTGCAGCTTTTCAAAGCACGTCATGTTATCACAAGACGTACTTTGGGGGGCAAGTGTTATCCTGCCTTTTGGCAAGGCCGAGATAACAAGGCACTGATTTAAAACCAAGGGTTGTCCGTCCTGTATATCGAGCACACACAGGTTCGCTATGGATGTCGATGAATTTTTAACAAATCCGGATCAGGCTAAAATCAGCAAGACACGACAAGCGAAGCCTAAAAGCCAGCATTCCAAATTTTAGGTCAATCCGAGTTCATATGCTCAAGTTATGGTCGGTGCAAGTTGAAGAGAAAAACCATGTTTTCGTATCCATCAGTGAGCCATATTTTGAATCCATCAACTTCGCATCGACCAACTTCGTATCCATCGAGAAGCCTCGGTTCGCACCGATCAAGTTCGTATCCATCAACAAAGCGTACGTTTTGTATCGATCGGCTAGGTCCTGTTTCGTGTCCATCCAGTTAGACACACCTCGTATCCGTGGTTGAGCCTCTATTCGAGTCCATCAACTTCGTATCGATTAGGGATACAATGCCCTCGTACCCATCAGTCTCGAATCCATCAGATTCTATTAGTTCAAATCCATCAGGCAACTGCTCTTCGTATCCATCAGATGACCTTGCTTCGCATCCATCAGACGGTGGCTACTTCATATCCATTAGGGGCCCTTGTTTGAATCCAAGTCCAATGGCTTGTTCATGTCCATCAAGTATCTACTTGGCTCGTATCCATCAAGGAAAGTCCTGTTCGTAACCATCGGTCTCCATTGGTTTGTATCCATCAATGTTATTGCTGTACGAATCCATCGAGTTATCATTACATTCGTATCCATCAACATTAATTAGATAACGACCTTCGATGCAAACAAGGCGAGATTCATGGATTCGAAATTGTCAACTCGGAGCAAAAAGGGGATCGATCCGAGAAATGCGCGCCGCGTCATCACAGAGGCACGTGCATCATCGATTCGAAGTGGATCGATTCGAATTGATGGATTCGAACCAGACTGCCAATGAAAAACTCAAGCTCGTATCGATCATAACTCAAGATCCACTAATCCAAAATCTATGAAATTTTCACAGAAGCTTACACACAAGCCAAGGAATGTTCCTGCCAAGTTTCAGCTCAATTAGACCAATTCTTGATCGATATGAAATCACTTCGTATTGATCACAGATCGAGTCGAAACTTGGTGGGATCGATCGCATAGGCCCACTCATGTGCCAGAAGGAGTCTCCCGAAGTTTGAGCGAGATATCAGCCTCCTACGCCTATAAATAGCCCCCTGAAGCTTACAGAAAAAGGATTTTTTGATTCTCAAGCGCCAAGAATCTGGCGGATTGAGATTTGCATCCTACCATTGCTGTTGAATTCGAATTCCAAGTTATACTTTACTATTGTTCGCTGTAATTTCTTGTAATTGTTGAAAGAGAATCAATAAATCATGAAAAACTTCATAGCGGACGTAGGCAACACGCCCAACCACTCTAAAACTGGTTATCTGTGCATTTTTGTTATTGTTTGTTGGAGTTTTTGTTAGATAATCCTCATTTTACATTTATATTCTTCACTTTTATCTCTTCAAAAACTTCCGAAGAGTGTTGTGCCCATTTTTAGTACAAACAAAATCCGCTATGCTTTTAGGAAAATGAAACTACCATAAGGCCTCACGCCCCACACACAATGCAAACGCAGAATTGGAGGAGATTTCTCCTTATGATAGTCAAACATGCATGTTACGCAAAATCCTTTGATATTCTTATTATTAGTGCATAGTGTGGAATACATTTCGAAAGTATAATATAAATCTTAGCCAGCATAGGCATTTCGCACTTATGCCTACTATAGCTATCATGTTCAATAGCAGGTTACCACCACATTTCATGGCAGGTTATACAACTAAAACTGTACAGGGAGCGCATTGTTTTTATGGATTTCCAACAAATGGTCAGGCTAAGGAACTTCCTACTGCCACATGGGTACGCCTCTGGAGAGACGACCCGAGAAATTAACCAGCTCTCTACCAACACAAGGCAGGGTTACCTCTGTAACTAGGTAACTACTACACCAGTATGCTATTCCCCGGTCGTTTGCGACCTTTATCCGAGGATCCTCAACCATAAAGCAACAACCAAAAAGTATAATAAATTTGCAGCATCCACATAGGTTAAATATATCTGCTCCATACCATGATACCACTCTTTTGCAGAAGGAAATGACATACCCTAAAGGGCGCGACCCTCATAGCCTTACCGTATTCTTCCTTTTTTGACCATTTCTGGGGAGTGAGGTCCAATGAAGCCTCGTCCACAAAGCTACACATTTCACAAAGTCATGCTTCGATCGACAAATGATCAGCAGCACTTCGTATGCCACATACCAGTTTGGGAATATACAACTAGTAACCATTAACTACATAACCTCTGAGCTCCCACGTCTCAGAGAAGGGTGTTAAGCTAAGAGAATAAATTCTCCGCCACCAACATAAATGTATTTGGTAGAAACCAGCTTTACATCTCAAAGTGTAACGTTAGTCACACATCCATACAAGTCCATTCCGGGATCAAACGGAACCGAAGGCACTTCAAAAGAAGCCCTTGCAAATCCGGATATTCACTAATCAAGTCCGAAATCGCCATCACAAAGGGCGATAAAGTATCTATACCATAGCAACCCAGTGCAGAGACATTCGACAAGTAATCCTTTCGTTTTCGAAAATACCCGGTCTTCAACACCATCTTCAAATGCAATCCCATTTCGTCGTATGATTTTTTGGAATGGATTTTATGACACAAAGTCCTCTTCCAGCTAATCGGAATAATGAGCTCTTATTTTTAAAAATAAGTGTTCAATCAAATTTCAAACAAATCACAACAAATTTCCACTTTGATCTTAAACTTTGATCTTTAAAATAAAAGATCCATCACAATCACGAAGGTTCGGTGTGTTTTTCGGGTATCCACTTGGAATCCGACCTCTGGTCGCATCGAAATTCAAATGCCATTTGAATGCCAATATTGATAGTCGGTTATTTAACTATCAACCAACATTCACAACAGTCACTATCAAACAATATTCACAACAATCACCAAGATTTGAATAATTTTCCTAAATTATTTATTTTCAAAATATCATCGCATGATATAAATTTTTTTAACACTTCATCACTTTGAAAACAAATTTCAAATCATTTTTCACTTTTCAAACCTTTGAAAACAAATTTCAAATCACTTTTCCTCACGTGGAATAAACTTCCAAATACTTATTTAATTCCACTGAAAATCTACCGAGTTCAAATATTTCAAAATACTTATTTAAATATTAGCTATGAAAATTTTATACCAATATCTCATATAAAACATCAATTTCAAACTAATTTTAAATAAAATTAGTAGATAGGGTATAACTACTTAAATATCCAGTTTCTAAATCAAATATCAATTTTAATCTTTAAAATGATCCCTTCTATAATGAATTAAATAAATAAATCTTTACTTTAAAGATTTACAAAATAACTTAAGAAACTAATTTCTCCGAAATATTCTCTTTAAACCAACTCTAGAACTTTTAATTTATAATTCAAAAGCTATTTTAAAAACATACTCAGCTTTTTAGGGAGAATACACCTCCCTTTTCAAAATGGATCATTTTAAATCAATTAATAAATCATTCTGGATTTATTTTAAATTTACGTTTCAAATCCATAAATTTCTTTCCACGCCTTTAAAAATAACACAATATTTATTTTTAAAACAAATTTCCCTTTCTTTTATAAAATTCCCATGGTGAATTTAAATTTCCAAATATCCACAGATATACGATTTTCAAATCGATTCCCAAATATTCAATTTCAACACCAAATCAATTTTCAAATTGATTTTCAAATTTATTTAAATACCAAATCAAATCCCAAACTGACTTTACCAAACATTTACTTCAAAACGCCAAACCGATTTCAAAATTGATTTCCTAAAATATATTTTTAAACACCAAATCAATTTTAGATCGATTTTCCAAATATTTATTATTTTTACCAAATCAATATCAAATTTATTTTCAAATTTATTTTCAAAACACCAAATCAAATTTCAAATTGATTCTCAAATTTATTTCAAACACCAAATTTATTATCTTTTGAAACAAATTCCTTCTTTTAAATTTATTTAATTTTCTAACATTAATTTACTATAAAAAAATTACTTAAATTTCAAAAATCCAATTTTATTTATTTCTGGTATCATACGGTACCAAAATATATTTGTCTAAATTATAGCCTTCAACAGTTTCAATCACAAATAATCACACACAGATTATAAAAAATCAACACACAACATTGAAACAAATTCAAATGTTTTGAGGATTCCAGTTGGATCCCTCCAACCTATTTCCCTGCATCCACGGATGTTAGCACAATAATTAAATACCAATTCCACTTCGAGGTGGAATATCACGGTATATGGGATTTATAAATATCATCCGCTATTATGCGGCGCATAGGGTCCCATCCGCTATATAATGCGGGAAATCAATCACTCCAAATACATATATAATACCAATTACACTTCGAGGTGGAATATCGCGGTATATGGGTTTAATATAATATCATCTGATATTATGCGGCGCATAGGGCCTAATTCAATACAACTGATAATAATTTATCATCCAATCACACAATCAACAATTTTAAATTTAACTATTTAAAATTAAATCGGAAAAATCTGATTGAGTGAGAAGATCTCACCTTTGCCCTTTTTATTTGCAATCCAATCCAATTCCAACTTGTTTCTTTGCAATTTAGACCTTGTATAAACATTTATACAATTCATTAATATTCAAAATAATCGAATGATCATTTTTTTGTTTGGAATTTTTTTAATTATCCAATGATTTTATTGCAACCCAATTTCTTTTAAATAAATTTATCTAACTAAAAAAATTAAATAAAAACTAAATTTTTATATTTCTTTTAAAACTTTGTCTAGATGTAAATATACATATTTTTCCTGTTTTACTGTTTTTTGTAAATACATTAAATCATAATGGAAATAAAATCCCTATATATATTAAAAACAGAAATGGCTTTTATATTTTACAGCAATATTATTTCTGCAGTATGCATTCATTAAATCAAAAAAAATTAGAAAAAAAAAATTTCGAATACCTAACCCTCGCAACCATGCAGCGACAACTAGAACGCGAACCCTTATAGTTGCTGCCGATGTCATGGCCCCTCAATTTGCACCGAGCACCACAAACTGCTGCCATCACGAAAGCCTATATCCTGTGGCCACCGATCCACTGCACGAGCCCTAAAACGACGACCACGGCAATCCATTTCCTCCTTAATCGAACCCTAGAAGCTCGCAATGCCTGGCTCGCAATTCGAAATCGACACCTTGCTCGCAACACATCTACATCGCGATGCGATGAAATTGCCTCGAGCCGCTTGCCTCGATCCTGATACCGCGACGCAGCTGCCCTCTCCTACGACGCACTCGCCACCCCTTACTTGCGATCAAAACCCTAGATCCCTCCTTACGCCGCTTAGTCGTGCGCTCGTGAGAACTCGTGATAATAGATTCGAATATATGGTAGGAAGAAACGACCATAAGTTTTGATTTGAACGAGTGATTTTTGAATTTATATCACCTTTATTTTTTGAATCTCTGAGTTGAACGAAGAAAAAAGATTTCGTTCTTTTTTCTTCTTATCTCTGATTTTCGAACGCGATGAAATTCCTTTTTCAACGTGTGTTAACAAAATTTGCCAAATGTTTGAAAGGAGGATACGTGTAAGATTTGTCCTGACCTAGAATTTCAAATGCAATATATATATATATATATATATATATATATATATATATATATATATTCTTTTTATTCGAATTTTAAATTTAAATTCAAATCGCTTCGATAAACACAACTCAAAATTTTGATCTTCAATCAAGACGTGCCGCCAGACATTTATAATGTTTAATCCCTATTCCGAATGCGATGGAAAAGGCTCCGAGTCCAAATTGATCGTATGGAGAAGATAGCTTTTTGAACCAGTTATTATATTAAATTTCGATAGAATTTTCAGCGTGTTTGCTTATCGTACGGCCAAACGATCATTCCAAACACTACAAAAATTGAAATCCGATTATAATACAATATTGCATATCCAATAGAGCTGGTTTCGTCAAATTTTGAGACTGTGCCTCGGGAGACTATTGTTAAATATCGATTTAAACGATATAATTTCAAAATTGAATAAAACATTTCCAAATCCAATTCGGAAGCTTCCATTATCTTCAGTATTATCAATATAAATTTTCTAAGCCTTTAAAATATTTTTAATTGGGTTAAAACTGAAGATTCAAATTTTTATCCAACTTCAATAAATTAAATTTAATAATTAAATTGCTAATTTCATAGTTATATTTGAAATTCAAGTTAAACTATCATTCGAATATTTAAAATTAATTAAATATTTCTATTTCAAAAGTTAAAATTTTCGAATCGTCGCATCCTTCCCCCGTTAAAAGAATTTCATCCCGGAATTACTAGTTAAGAAGAATGATCCTTAACCAGTTACCATTTTCCCACTACCAAACAGTTTTATCTATTTACCAAAATAAATCTTTTTATTCGAGACTCATTCACTTCAAATAACTTTCGATAGTCTTCCATTGTTTCCAATCAACATTGTTTACTTCACAATTCAAATTTCAAATTTTCAAACTTTTCTCAAAATATTTCAAACTCCCTAAATTTTCGAAAAATTTCGCCAGCATCTCCTTTGCGCGGCTAGCTCGATACGACTACAAAATGTCACCATGGGCCCCCAAATTCAAAAAGAAAACAAAAAGGCAAGCGGCTGGACAAGAAAATCATAAAATTCCATATTGAAATTTAAATTCACACCTTTTCGAGCAATTCAAATTTATCTTCGAAATCAAAATCCCAATTCCATTTTCTTTATAATACCTGTAAGTTATTTAATAACCATATCCAGTTTCTACATTCAAAAATCATTTTGCACATTCCATTACATAAGTTTGAATACTTACTTCTTATACTATCTTTACATCACTATTGAAGTTATATACCCATTTTCATTCAATCTTACATTTTCAATTTCATTTGAATTCAATTTACAATTTAAATTTAATTCGGATTCAATTTACCTTCTGAATATTGAATTTTATTAATTATCTTTCATTCACAACTGATTTATATCACTATTTTAAATTAGTTTCATTTGCTAATTCATTACAAATTCTAATTCATTTTATCTCGAACAACTTTTTTTTATTTCCACCTTTGTTATCTTTAGTTCACTTCGAACCAATTTTACAACTTCATTTTATTTCACACAATTCAAATTGGTTTCAATATTCAGTTTCAATTCCAGTTTTATTCTTTTTTTCATTCCCAAACACAATTCAGTTTCAATTCACCATTTTGGTTTACAACCACTTATATTTAAACTGGATTTCAAATTCCATATGAATTTAATTTATCTTTTATTTATAAATATTGAATTCAATTCGTTTCAAACCATATTAAATTTATCATTCCTTCAATTAATTTCACTTGCTAATTTTATTTTAATACTTCGCTTTGTTTATCACAAATAAATTCAATTCCAATCATTTAGTCTATAAGACTTCTCAAATTCACCTTTATTCAAATTAACTCAAGTTAATTTCAGTATAAGTCTGAATTTTCTAAATTTTCAAGCTTATTTATTATTCCATAACTATTTTTAATAATATTCTAGAGTCTTTTCAACCTTTCAAAATCATCCTTGAAATCAATTCAAATTATCCTTTGAATCCCCAAAACCAAACTCAGTTCGTAAACAACTTCCACTTAAAATAATTCGGCAGCAATTCCTCTCCTGGAAACCCGAAAATGAACATTGATGATGCTGCAATCGTCACCGAAGTAATTTTCCAGTGACCGAAAAGAGTTTAGAGCTTTCATCCCTTCAAATTTTTTTTACAAAACCTTTGAAAATCATTTTATTTAAATTATTCCAAATCTCCAACCTTTTCCAAATTTCAAAACTTTTCAAGCCTTTTCAATTCTTTTCAAAATATTTCTCTGGAATTCCATTTCAAATTGCAAATCACATTTACAATTTACATTCTCAAATTCCATTTGTATATTAATTTTATTTCTCAGCTTTAAGTTATGATTTCAATTTTTTATTCAATAACCAATGATAATAATTTAATATTATCGCTTCCTAACAAACAAGCAACCATATACTATAATAATTTACGAAAAATTATTCCTTTTATATACAAAATAGTTTGGGTAAAATTATCTCATTTACCCGATTTTAAAACAATACTGTGTCAGTTTATCTTGTTTAAGAGTTTAGAAACTCCTATCGATATAGTTGGCTAGACTGCACCGACCAGAATCTATAAACACTCAACCGATAAGTCAACACAATATAAAACAACTATATATTCACTAACAAATATGCGCTCATATCTATTATTATACTCAAACTCATTCTAGAGTACCACTAACTCTATCTCTAATGAGTATTCCCCACCAGAACCAAGGTTGTCGCTTAACCAAACGCTCTGATACCACTATGTCACGGTCTAGGCTTTTCAACCATCGACAGTGGCCACTCTCGACTAGTAGGCTTCCAACCATCCCAGCCCCACCGTGGCATACAATGGTACCCTGCCCTTGCTTTTATGGCCAGCCTTTCGACTTCTTCACCTACTCGGTTAACCAACCCCTCCCTGGGGACATGTAGGGGTAAGAGTCTCCCGTTCGCCACCTAATGCAAAACGAGAACCCCCTATCATGTTGTATTAAGCAAGGTCACCCCCGATCTCCACAGCAACATTTTGACTTCGCTCTCGAATAATTGATAACCTGACTCTAGGCTGCGCGTGTGGAAAATTATGGGCACCCAGAGTTTAGAAAGGGAAAAATAAACTCCAGGTCAGTTATGGGACTGGTGTGAGCTCTTAAAAACAGTTATTTTCATAAAGAAAGGAAAAGAAATCCGTTATGCTCTTTGGAAAATGAAACTACCATAAGGCCTCCCTCCGCACTCACAATGCAAACGCAGAATTGAAGGAGATTTCTCTTTATGATAGTCAAACATGCTTGATACGCTAAATCCTTTGACATTATTATAATTAGTGCACGGTGTAGAAAATATTTCGAAAATATAATATTAATCTTAGCCAGCATAGGCATTTCGCACTTATGTCTACTAGCTACCACGTTCAATAGCAGGTTACCGCCACATTTCATTGCAGGTTATACAACTAAAACTGTACATGGCACGTATTGATTTTTGGATTTCCAACAAATGGTCAGGCTAAGGAACTTCCTACTGCCACATAGGTATGCCTCTGGAGGGACGCCTCGAGAACTTAACCAGCTCTCTGCCAACACAAGGTCGGGTTATCTCTGTGACTAGGTAACTACTACACGAGTATGCCATCCCCAGGTCGTTCGTGACCTTTATCCGAGGATCCTCAACCACAAAGTATAATAAATTTGCAGCAACCACATAGGTTAAATATCTGGGCTCTATACCATGATACCACCCTTTTCCAGAACAAATGACATACCCTAAAGGGCACGACCCTCATAAGCTTGCCGCATTCTTCCTGTTTTGACCATTTTCGAGGTGTGAGGTCCGACGAATTCTTGTCCACAAAGCTACATTTTTCACAAAGTCATGCTTCGATCAACAAATGATTAGCACCACTTCGTATGCCACATTACCAGTTTGGGAATATATCACTAATAACCATCAACTACATAACCTCTGGGCTCGTACGTCACAGAGAAGGGTGTTAAGCTAAGAGAATAAATTCTCTGCCACCAACAGAAATGTATTTGACAGAAACCAGTTTTACATCTCAAAGTGTAAATTCAGACACACATCCATTTAAGTCCGTTCCGGGATCGAACGGAACCAAATGCACTTCAAAAGTAGCCCTGGCAAATCCGGATATCACTAATCTTGTCCGGAATCGCCATAACAAAGGGTGATAAAATTTCTTTACCGGAGCAACCCCGTGCAGAGACATTCGACAGGTAATCCTTTCGTTTTCGAAAATACCCGGTCTTCAACACCATCTTCAAATGCAATCTCATTTCATCGTATCATTATTCGGAATGGGTTTTATGACACAAAATCCTCTCCCGGCTAATCCGAATAATGAGCGCTTATTTTTGAAAATAAGTGTTCAATCAGATTTCAAACAAATCACAACAAATTTCCACTTTGATCTTAAACTTTGATCTTTTAAATAAAAGATCCATCACAATCACAAAGGTTCGATGTAGTTTTCGAATATCCACTTGGAATACGACCCCCGTTCGCATCGAAATTCAAATACCATTTGAAGGCCAATATTGATAGTCGGTTATTTAATTATCGATCAACATTCACAACAGTCGCTATCAAACAATATTCACAACAATCACCCAAATTTAAATAATTTTCCTAGATTATTTATTTTCAAAATATCTACGCAAGATATAAATTTTTTTAACACTTCATCACTTTGAAAACAAATTTCAAATCACTTTTCACTTTTCAAACCTTTGAAAACAAATTTCAAATAACTTTTCCTCACGTGGAATAAATTTCCAAATATTTACTTAATTCCACTGAAAATCTGTCACATTTAAATATTTTAAAATACTTATTTAAATATTAGCTATGGAAACTTTATACCAATATCTCATATAAAACTTCAATTTCAAACTAATTTTTAAATAAAATTTGTAGATAGGGCATGACTACTTAAATATCCACTTTCTAAATCAAGTATCAATTTTAATCTTTGAAATGATCCCTTCTATAATAAATTAAATAAATAAATATTTACTTTAAAGATTTACAAAATAACTTAAGAAACTAATTTATCCAAAATATTCTTTTTAAACCAACTCTAGAAATTTTAATTAATATTTCAAAAGCTATTTTGAAAACATACTCGACTTTTCAGGAAGAATACACCTTCCTTTTCAAAATGGATCATTTTAAATCAATTAATAAATCTGTGACGACCCAGAATTTTTGTATATTTTAAATTGTAATATTTAATTAATTTTAAATGTTCAGAAGTTAATTTTAACTTGAATTCCAAATACCACTATCTATTTGATAATTAAATTATTGAATTAAATAAGTTGAAATGGGGTAAAATGTTGAATCTAGAGTTTTAAGCCTATTAAAATTATAGTAATAATAATAATTTGAAGGCTTGTAAAATTTATATTGATAACACTGAAGATAATAGAAGTTGTAAAATCGAAATTAATAGTGGTTTGTTCGGTTTTAAAATTTTATTGTTTAAATTGAATTTAAAAATAGCTTTTCGAGACGCAGTCTCGGAATTTGACGAAACCAGTTCCATTGGATCCGTAATATTTAATTATTGTCGGATTTCAATTTTCGTAGCATTTGGAAGTGTGGTGTGAGCGTATGATTTATTGATGCGTTGAAATTTGAAAACAAATTTAATAAAATAACTAGTCAAACATTTCAACATCAGCCGACTCCTTTTTCTCTTTTCCCATCGCAGTTTTCTTTCCCCATCAGACCACTGCAGCAAGGCCACCTCTTCACGCAAATATCTCCCTCAATCTATTTCACGCAACCTCCTTTCAGCTTTACCACGTTCTTTCCCTTCTCTAAACGGCCGAACATTTCAAGTTAATTAAAAAAAACAGAGAATGGTTGCTTCTCTGTTATATCGGGGGTTTTGTTTTCTTTTTCTTCTCGTCTTTTGAAATTGAATTTGACAAAAAGGGGATCGCATGTTCCTTCCTATCCTCTTCCTCCACGATACCATTTCTCTAAATCTCGTGGCTTAAGCTTGGACAATCGATTCGTACAGAGGAACGGACGAACAACTCAAATTGTTCGTATGGGTATTCCGTGTGAAGTGCATTCTGCTCCACCGATCGATACATGAAATCGAGCTTCGAGAACTGCAAGGTGTGGTCGGCTTCCTAGGCTAGGGTTCGATCAATGGAAGGGGAAGCTCGCGAGTGGGGTCCTTTGGCTTTAGGGGTTTTTGTGTTCACGGTGTCGTTCTCGAGCTCGAGGAGGTGGTGGTGTTGTTCGGGTCTAGGGGTGACTGTCGGGAGGTTGCATAGCTTTGGAAGTTTATTTCTTAGGTAATTTATATTATACAGTAGTTAATTTTTGTTTTTTTTCTTCTAAGAACTAAAAAGAATATCTTGTCAGGGAAGGAAAATAATAATATACACACGCCTATTTTCATTTAAAGGTGTATATGCATTAAAATGAATTATTTTAGTTTGTGAAATTTTTTTACAAAATAATAATTATTATTATTATTTCAAAGTAAAATGTTGTTCTTGTTAATTAACATCAAAATATATATTAATATATGGATTAATACAGTAAAGCAGGAAATCGTGTATAGACAAGATTTTGGAGATAGGAATTTTAAAATGTTTAAAGTTTATATAAAAATTAGATCTTTAATTTTAAATATAGATTATAAACCTACTATTTAATTTTTAAAATATGGATTATAATGATTTACTTGTTCAATCAACTTGTTCAATTACTTTAGTTACTAAAAATAATTGGAAAAGGTAATTAGTTCAAATAAACTTATTAGTTTAAGTTAAATTGTTAGTTTAAATCTAAATCATTAGTTAAGTTAAATTATTAAATGATTGTAATTAATCGTTTGATTGATTCGGAATTAATAAAAATCATCCAATATTATTTAAAGTCGGAATCTGATAGAAGCAAGCCGGATTGGCACGGATTGCAAAACAAAAATCAAAGGTGAGTTAATCTCACTCGGTTAAATTTAAATTTAAATGACAAAATTCAAATAATTGTTTGAATGGTTGAATTGATTGATGTGCTATAGTATGAGATATTTTGAATTTGGCATATTATATTGTGCTAACATCTGTGGATGCAGGGAAAAACAGGTTGGAGGGATCCAACTGGATCCCACAATATTTATTTAAATTATTCTATACCCTCATTTATGATGGTTTGATATTCTATGATGAATTATGTTGAAATATTGAATGCAATGGTTCGATTGGTTATGATTGGGTATAATGAATTGCCAAGAATATATAAATTGGATTTTTGAAAGAAATTAAAACAAGTGAATTTGTAAATAAAATAATTATAGAATAAATTATAAAAAAATGAATTGGAAAAGAAATAAAGTGATTGTAAAATTTTAATAAATAGATCTTGAGTATAGAAAGGAAAATTTGAATAAACAGAAAGTTAATGAATACTAAATCTTCAGTGATATTAATTAAAAGAAGAAAACATTTATTTAAAATTTAAGATTTAAATTATTGAAAAGAATAAGGAATAAATTAGGAAAATATGGAATTTGCATATTTCCGTTAAAGGATTTAAAATCAAACGGAAGATAATAACAATAATAATAAAACTCATAATTAATGAATTTTGAAATAAACTGAGTAAGTAAAGAAATTTATCTCAAATGGAATAAATTGGAAACCAATTTGGAAAATTGATTTAAGTGATTAAAGTTGGAATTTTCTTCTGGATAACCAAGTACGTTTTTTTAAGTAAATTTTTAAATATAAAGTAAATGTTTTAAATTTGTTTTTCTAAGAAAGCAAGTTTCTTAAAATTTATTATTTCTATTATTTAAAGTCTAAAGTAAGTATTTTCTTTAATCTATTCTAGCAGTAATTATAAAGAAGTAACTTAGTATTTTATTTTTATTTTAAAAAAAATAGAAATCTAGTTTTATATTTTATTAAGTAACCTTATTTTCAAATATTCATATAGTATGTATTTTTAATAAATTATTTAAGTAGTTTTAACTTAAATATTTAAAAGTATGTATTTCAAAGTAAAGTGTTTAAAATTATTTTAAAAATCTAGTTTGTGCTTGGTGATTTCAGAGGAGATAGAAAGTATTTGAGAAAGTTTATTCTGAAAAGAAAAATGGTTTTGAAACTGTTTTTCAAAGAATTGAACATAGAAATATATCTTGTGAAGATATTTTGAGGGTAATAAATAATTTGGGAAATTATTTATTGTTGGATGGTTGTTCGTGAATTTTAATTGATAGTTAAATAACCGACTATCAATATTGGCCAAATGCGTTGATCGTTTCGAAGAGACCGGGATCGATATTTATTTCTCGAAAACCACTTCAATCTGGTTTGAACGTTTTGGGGAAAACGATTTTGGATTCGAAGATGGAGCAGTGAAGTGCAAGGGCTAGTCGCTACTAATCCTGAGGATATTTCCAAAATGGATGTAGTAGGAATAGTGCCTTCGGTTCCGTTCGAACCCGGGACGGACTTGTATGGATGAATGCTTGTGAAACATCGTCAGGTGGATGATGGGGATTCTAAGGGATATTTTCTAAAAGGTAACGCTTAGTCTCAAGCCTCATCAAATGGGAATGACTGAAAATCAGGGGTTATGCAGCAAGGCTAGGTGGGTAACACCCAAGCAGGGTAAGGTCATCCCTGCCTAGATGTCCCTTTTTATTTCGGCTTAGTGGGCAGTTGCTGATCCCAACCGCGGGGTGATCTCACTCGGGATTATCCAGTAAGGGGTAGTCCCGGTCTTGTGTTGCAGGGGAGCGGGCGTACTCCTCGGTACTGTGATCTAGGCCACGTACTGTGACAGGTGGTACCCCATTGCCTAGTCATTAGTTGGAAATTCATTCTTCCTACGAGCCTTGTACGAGTTTTGTTCGTATTACCCACTCTGTGGCTAGTAGCTGGAATTTAATAGATGTAACAATTTCGGCTATTTTATAAGCATTTGTATATAGACCCTATTATAATATCAGGGGATTTCTATAAAAAAAAATTGTTTTTGCTATCGTAAGGTAAAAACCCGACATGTTTATTTGTGGCGTGGTCTTACGAGATGCTTTTGTTTTCAAGGGATTTTTGAAACTTTAATAATCAAATTGAGTGTGATTTTCTCACGCTGGTATTCCAGACTGACTCGGGTGTTATTCAACTGCAATGCTCGGGTCAGACCGAGTATTATAGGATACAGGATATGATGCTGTAGAGCTCAGGAGACGAGCAGGATGCCGATACGTACTCCCGTACTTGTTTATATATATTCCGCTGTATTGAGTTGTTGTGTATCCATTTGTATGATATTGATGTTAAGCTGTGATTGATGTACTCTGATGATGTAATATATAAACAGATATATTTGATTTTGAGTAAAGATCATTTATTATCTATTATATTTTATTCCGCTGCGATGGTTAGATTTTGTTGTTGTGTTCTATTTTCTTCTTCTACCTCTTCTTTTTAGACCCTAATGGTTCGTATTTCTGTACCACTTGAGTTGATTTAGGTAGAATAGTGTTAACTCAAGGGGTACGGATTTGCGGGTCATTACACTTGGTATTAGAGCTTAGGTTGGTGATAACCTTGGCTCTTGTGGGAACTACTCATTAAATAGAGTCCGTGGTACTCTAGAATGAGTTTGAGAGTATTAATAGATATGAGTGCGTATTTGTTAGTGAATATAAAATTGTTTTATATTGTGTTGATTTATCTGTTGAGTGTTTATGGATTCTGGTCGATATATGGGACGCCGTGTTATCGGTAGGAATTTCTAAACTCTTAAACAAGATAAACCGACACAATACCATTTTAAATAGGGTAAATGAAATAATTTTACCCAAAATTATTTTGTATATAAAGGAAATAATTTCTCGTAATTGTTATAGTTATATATGGATGCTTGGTTGTTAGGAGTGAAAATATTATATTATTATCATTGTATGAAAATTAAATAAGAAATTGAAATAATAACTAAAGATTAAGAATAAATGAATAAATAAATGGATTTTGTAAATGTGATTTATAATTGAAAAAGGAATTGGAATTGTAATTAAAAGCTAGAAACAAATTCATATATAAATGAAATTTGTAAATATAAATTATAAATGTAAATTATAATGTGGTTACTAATTACAATACAATAAAATTCCAAGGCAATGTTTGAATATAAATTTAAAGGATTTGGAATTTGGAATTTAAATTCCTTTGAATTTGGAAATGTTTCTCAAAGATTGAAAAGATAATATATATTGAGAAATATTTTTTGAATCGGACTTGAAATATAGAGAGATTTGGAATTTAAAAATGTTGGAAGGGTTTTTAAAGGGAGAGAAAAGCATTGAACTCTTTATGGTCGTTGGAAAATAATTCCGATGATGATCGCGACATCATCGGTGTTGATTTTCGAGTTTCCAAAAGAGGGATTGCTACCAGGATGTTTTGGATTAAAGTTGTGGGAGAAATTTGGTTGATTTTGAAAAAGCAAAGGAACAGTTGGTGATATATATATATATATATATATATATGTTTTCAAAATTGAATGTTGAATTTAAATTTGAAGGAAAAATATAGTTAAGTTGTATTAAATAAACAAGTTTTAGGATTAAAATTTGTAAGTAATTGAATGATTTATATGGTATGCAAATGAAACGAACTTCAATATTGGATGATGCTTGATTTAATGGTGTAAAAATAAGCGTAGAATAAGTTCAAATGGGCTAAAATAATTAATGTTTGGAAGTAAAATTTATTGGTTAAATAATGAATTGGTGAATGAATAAATGGATCAACTATTGAACTTATAAAGTAAAGCTGATATAAATAAGAAGAAATTTGAAATTTTAATCCAGGAATTAATATTTAACTTAAGTAAATGAAGGTAAAGAAAATATATTTGAATTTAACTCGAGATAAGTTAAATAAATTGAAATTGAATTGAATTGGATATAAAGTTAATAGGTAAAATGATTATAATTGTGAAATGAAAATTTATACTTTAAGTAGTAAGTGTTATATATATAATCTGAAATTTGGTTATAAGATGAAGTGACTGGATAAACTAATTTAATTAAATTAGTAAATGAAATATGGAAAGAAACTTGAATTGATTAAATGCAAGTTGTATACCAATTTGATGGGGCAAATGTTTGGTTTGTAAATAAATTATGGAATGCAAAATAAACTGAACAGAATTAATTGGAAAGGAAACGTAATAAAGTATAAATTGAATTGGTATCAATTTTAAGTAGTTATAAAATAGAATGGATATTCTATTAAGTAAACATCATTGAATTTGCATAAAAACGGTCGTCGTTGACGCAAATGAGACTGTATATAAATCTATGAGTTAATATAAGCAATGAAATTGATTTTTGAATCAATTGTAATTATGATGAGTTCATTTGAAATGGAAGAATTGAATGTTGGCAATGAATTATAAACCATTGAAATGGAACGAAATGTAAATGAGTTGAGTGTGATGGTTTGGGAATGGATTGAAAACATTTAAATTGGAGTCGGAACCTTATAAATTTTCTTATGGTAAGTGTTTAGTGTAAATTGCTTAGGTTATACTTATGTTTAGGCTATTGAAATAAAGAGAAATGCTAATAAACTTTGTATATATGACACCGACATGTTAAATTGAGTAAGTACAGGTTTTTGGAAGCCGTTTGACTGGTTTTGACTACGCTAATTGCTTAAATAAATAGCTGCTTGCTTAAAAATGCTAAATAAGGTACGCTTACGCAATAAAAATAGGAAATATGAACTGTTTTTCTGTTTTCCGACCGTGTAGGTCAATGTATATATATTTATATCTCATGTCAAATTGCGAAAGCTCCTCCGTACAAAGGAGACTCTTCCAAAAAATTTCGAAGATTTTGGGAGTTGGATATTTTTGAAAATTTTGAAAATTTTCACTAACGACAAGCAATTTAAATTAGTAAGCAATTAGAATTGAACTGAATATTGAAATGTAATTCAAAAGTGTGTAAATAAAGAAAGGAGAAGTCGAAGAAGAGTTTGCAAATAAACTTTTATTTGAGGCTTAAATTAGTTCGTAAGTGAAACTAATTCAATATTCAAAGTGGAAGCCAAATTGAATTCAAATGAAATTGTTAGGGCAAAGTGAATAGTAATGAAAATAAACTTCAATAGTAAAGTGAAACTTAATGTAAGAAGTGTATACAATATTTATATTAAACTTAAGAAATGAAAAATGAAATTCTTAAGTAAATTTGGTATTGAGAAAATTATTCCAAGTGAATGATTGAACGGAAATTAAACTGAAGGTTGTGAATTTGGATGGTTGTGAATAAGTGAATAAAAATCAAAATGAATGTGAATAAAAGAGAATTGGCATAGCTAAAAATCAATTGGGCTAATTACGTAGGATGTACGTATATTATTTTATTCGCATAGCTATTTGATCCAGATTCGAGCACATAATTTTTAGATAATTTTATCTAATCGAGTTAGGATTTTTTAGTCGATTTTCGACGGCGAACCCTGGATATGGAATTTTGATTGATTCTGAAAATTCTCTATCATAGTTATGACTATGCAAGGAGAATGAGGGTTTCTGATCAAGAGACCAGATCTGAGTCCTCACTAGGAAGTCGGGTGGACGATACTAGTTCGGAGGTGAAATTCTGTGATCAAGTGAGCGATCAGATTTGGTTTTGCGTACGGATGATGTATGTGCATCGTACGGGCTTAAATGGAATGAATATTGAAATTTTGAAAAGAATTCAATAAAATGTTTTTGAATGTTGTGATTGGATATTATTGCTAAGTAAGATATGCAGGTATTATAAAGGAAAAGAAGTTGGTTTTGATTTCAGAAGATAAATTTCAGTTGCTCGACGAAAGGTATGTGTTTAAATTTTTGTATGAAATTTGATTGGGTTTTTGGATCTAGCCACTTGGCCTTTTGTTTTCTTTTTGGATTTGGGAGGCCGATGAGTCATTTTGTAGTAGTACCGAGCTAGCCACACAAAGGAGACGCTGGCGAAATTTTTCGAAAATTTAGAGAGTTAGAAAAATTTTGAGAAATTTTGATAACTTAAAATTTAAATTCAAGTTTAAATTTGAATTGTTAAGTAAGTAATGTGGTTTGAGGCTTATGGGTAAGTTTGGGAAGTTAGAAAGAGGGATAATGTGTCTTTAATAAAAAGATGGTTTTGGGAAGTCATTGAAAACTATTTGGGTTATGTATCACTCTTCCTAAATAGTAATTTCGGGGACGAAATTCTTTTAAGGGGGGAGGAATGTGACGACCCAGAATTTTTGTATATTTGAAATTGTAATATTTAATTAATTTTAAATATTCAGAGGTTAATTTTAACTTGAATTCCAAATACCACTATCTATTTGATAATTAAATTATTGAATTAAATAAGTTGAAATGGGGTAAAATGTTGAATCTGGAGTTTTAAGCCTGTTAAAAAAAAAATGAAGGCTTGTAAAATTTATATTGATAACACTGAAGATAATAGAAGCTGTAAAATTGAAATTAAGAGTGGTTTGTTCAGTTTTAAAATTTTATTGTTTAAATTGAATTTAAAAATAGCTTTTCGAGACGCAGTCTCAGAATTTGACGAAACCAGTTCCATTGGATCTGTAATATTTAATTATTGTCGGATTTCAATTTTCGTAGCATTTGGAAGTGTGGTGTGAGCGTACGATTTATTGACGCGCTCAAATTTGAAAACAAAATTAATAAAATAACTAGTCAAACATTTCAACATCAGCCGACTCCTTTTTCTCTTTTCCCATCGCAGTTTTCTTTCCCCATCAGAACACTGTAGCAAGGCCACCTCTTCACGCAAACATCTCCCTCAATCTATTTCACGCAACCTCCTTTCAGCTTTACCACGTTCTTTCCCTTCTCTAAATGGCCGAACATTTCTAAGTTAATTAAAAAAAAAGAGAATGGTCGCTTCTCTGTTATATCGGGGGTTTTGTTTTCTTTTTCTTCTCGTATTTTGAAATTGAATTCGACAAAAAGGGGATCGCATGTTCCTTCCTGTCCTCTTCCTCCGCGATACCATTTCTCTAAATCTCGTGGCTTAAGCTTGGACAATTGATTCGTACAGAGGAACGGACGAACAACTCAAATTGTTCGTGTGGGTATTCCGTGTGAAGTGCGTTCTGTTCCACTGATCGATACATGAAATCGAGCTTCGAGAAGTGCAAGGTGTGGTCGGCTTCCTAGGCTAGGGTTCGATCAATGGAAGGGGAGGCTCGCGAGTGGGGTCCTCTGGCTTTAGGGGTTTTTGTATTCACGGTGTCGTTCTCGAGCTCGAGGAGGTGGTGGTGTTGTTCGGGTCTAGGGGTGACTGCCGGGAGGTTGCATAGCTTTGGAAGTTTATTTCTTAGGTAATTTATATTATACAGTAGTTAATTTTTTTTTTTCTAAGAACTAAAAAGAATATCTTGTCAGGGAAGGAAAATAATAATATACACACGCCTATTTTCATTTAAAGGGGTATATGCATTAAACTGAATTATTTTAGTTGGTGAAAATGTTTTATAAAATAATAATAATAATTATTATTATTTCAAAGTAAAATGTTGTTCTTGTTAATTAACAGCAAAATATATATTAATATATGGATTAATACAGTAAAGCAAGAAATTGTGTATAGATAAGATTTTGGAGATAGGAATTTTAAAATGTTTAAAGTTTATATAAAAATTAGATCTTTAATTTTAAATATAGATTATAAACCTACTATTTTATTTTTAAAATATGGATTATAATGATTTACTTGTTCAATCAGCCTGTTCAATTACTTTAGTTACTAAAAATAATTGGAAAAGGTAATTAGTTCAAATAAACTTATTAGTTTAAGTTAAATTGTTAGTTTAAATTTAAATCATTAGTTAAGTTAAATTATTAAATGATTGTAATTAATTGTTCGATTGATTCGGAATTAGTAAAACTCATCAAGTATTATTTAAGGTCAGAATCTGATAGAAGTGTGAGGACCCGCAAATCCGTACTCCTTGAATGTACACTAATCTCCATAGATTAACTCAAGATGAACAGAAATACGAATTCTCAATGTTTAAGAAAAAGAAAGAAAAAGAAAGAAAAAGAAAAAGGATAGAAGAAGAGAGAAAAGATAGAAAATAGAACGGAACGGAACAGAAAACAACAGAACAATATCAGAATCTCATAATCGCTGCGGAAAAACATATAATAGATAAATGAATAATCTTTAAACAAAGAACTATATCAGTTATTACATTACATCACATTTCATTACATCTTATCATCAGAGTGTACAACAAAAAACAACATCAACAGCGGAAAAGAAAAACTATATACTAGTAATACGCCAAGCCATCCATCTTGCCTCCAGCAACTCCTGAATTCCAGAATATCCTGATAAACCTTAACTCTTGACTGCCCGTGTGGAAATTGGTGGGCACCCAGAGTTTAGGAAGGAAAACAATAAACTCTGAGTCAGTCTATCGACAGGTCATCCTATCGCTCTCGCAAATATCCGGTCTTCAACATCGGTCATCAAATGCAATTTATAACGACGTATCACATACTCGGAATGGGTTATACGACCTCAAGGTCCTTTCCCGGATAAGCCGAATAGTGAGCGCTTATTCAAAAATAAGTGTGGCATTCAAATTCAAACAAATCACAACAAATACCCATTCAAAGGTAAATATTGATAGTCGGTTATTGAACTATCAATGGATATGCACAACATCACCAGATTCCAAATAATTTTCCAAATTATTTATTTCCCAAAATTATCTTTACAAGATATATAATTTCAATACCTCAAAAATAAATCAAAAATTTAAAATTTTCATTTTCAAAACCTTGTACTCAAAACTCCATTTGAATTCAGACTTAACTTATATTTAAATCAAATTAAGATCTTTAAATTATAAATTTTATTCAAATTCATAAAAACTGCCAACTACAGGTTTATAACCCTGTAATCAAACTAACCCGAGAACCTATAAATTTACTTCGAGTTTACCTACCTTCTGCTTCGAGTCAGAAGCACAAAAACCCTAGGATAGCTTCGAGTCAAAAACCCTGCATCTCAGAAATTCACCAGAACTTCAATACTGCAACCAAGACCAACCTGTCAACACCCAGAAATACCGCCTCCAGCCACCATCACCGACACGACCTTGGCCATAGCTACCTCTACACTCCCTATACAACCTCTCAAATTCCTAACCCACTCAATGCAACAGAGGGTATGTGCATACCCTCAAAACTTCAACACTGCAACACTTAAAACAGTGGTTTTGAAACCTGAAAAAAAAAACAATTTCCAACTCCTCTCTCTCCCTCTGATCATCTATCACCAACTTACCCCATTTTCACAACAAAACTCCTCTACAGTGGGCATCTTAACCCCGAAATTCACTAGCCTACAGATGCTTCTAAAATTTTCTGTTCAAAACAGAATGTTAATTTACACTGTTCATTTTTTTAAAAAGTGAAATTTGTTTTATATTTCCTGATTTCTAACATGCATACATGATATAATCCTGTTTAAAATAATTAATGATGTTGTTTTCCTGATTTTTATTGTAAATACTTACTGCTATAATTATTTCAGAGGTGGCAGATTTAGATCTTAATTTATTTTAACTAATTCATGATTTTCCAGAACCTACACTTATACTAACAACATATTTGGTTTACACATATTATTTTCTAACAGAAATTAATCAAGTGAATAAAGTTTCTATTAATACTTATTTTAAGACAGAAAACTGTAGATTAGTATTACTGTAATTCCAAACATATATATATATATATATATATATATATATATATATATATATTCACACATCATATTGATCACCATAAAACCATACAAGCATTCCCAATCTTATATATTCACATGCAACATATAGATTCAACTTCTTTCAGTAAATAAATAAATAAATAGATAACAAGGAAGTTTTAATCACCCTGATTTTTAATTAATGAACTAATATTTTCATTCAGGAAATTTATAAAAATTTAATTTAGGCTCGGGTTGAAGAGTATGACACATTTACATAAATTGTTGTTGGTTTTGGTACAGTATAATTTAATGATAAATTAATACTAAATTAATCCTGACCGAGTACAAGTACGTCAGATTTGGATAATTGCGTAGTTAAATTAATATTACTTAACATGTGTTATCTATTTGACCAAATAAACATCGTAGTGTTAAAGTAAATTGAATAAAGTAATTTAGGCACATGTTTAGCGAAATAAAACATTGTCCGCTAATTAAATTAATTTGACATTTAATTAGTAGAATAAATCTCTGTTCTGCTATCTTATAGATTGGGACATCTGATTATATATTGTTAATTGATATATCAATTTGAATAAGTAATACGTTAAGCAGTAACGGTTAACAGTTTACATAGATATTGATTATGTAAATACCACATATTGATTTGGAAAGCTAAATTGGGTGATATGGTAGATTGTTTAAGTACCATTGTAGTCGCTGAGCCACTTTTCGAATTTAGAAAGCTACGAGTTTAAATCAATTTCAATTTTAAACAATTATAAATGTTTTATACAATTATTAGTTTAACAAAGTTTTTTATATAATAATTATTTACTAACAATATTTAAAGTTAACTAATTCATATTTTAAATATTGTTTAAATTATTAATTTATATTCTAGATATGATTTAAAGTTATTTTATACTTTAATGATAATTAAAGTTATTTATAATAATTTGATTTTAAAGTTAATTATTATTTACAGTTGCTATTTATTATTTTATAAAATATTGTTCAAAGGTTGATTTATTATTATAATTATATTGTTTGAAAGTTAATATGTTATTATAGTAATATTGTTTTATAATTTGATTTATTTTTATCCATAAAATTTTAAAGATAATTAATTATTAAGTTCAATTACTATATTAAATTAACTTGTTTTAAAGTTTATTGTTGTATTCTTATAATTTGTTTAAAGTTAATTATCTTATTAACGATTTTTTTAAGTATTATTTCACTAATGTTGTTTAAAGATATTTAATTGTTTTGTCAAGGTGTTTTAGAAAATAAATTGTTTTATAAAAGGTGTCTAATAATAATAAACTATTTAATTCAAAAGGAATCATTTTAAAAGGGAAGATTATAGAAGGGTTTTATTTAAGGAAAATAAGTCATTAAAGGATTTATAAATTTGGAAAGATATTTAGAACTGGAAAAAGGAGTTTGGATTTTCATTATTTTTGAGGAGAGGTCTATAAATGGTTTTTAGAGATCTAAAAAGGGAAAGCTTTATGAATGAAGTTTTGAGATTTATAAAGGTTAATTATAAATAGATTGGTATAAAGAAATTTTATAAATAAATTTGGAAATTTATAAACGAGATATTTTTTATAAAATAAAAGAGATTTATGTAAAGGATTGGTGTTTGGGTTATCCTTATTTAAATAACCTTTGGGTTTGATAATTTTAATATGATTTTGAAATAGAAAATCTTTCTAAGGGCTTGAATTTAATCCGAAAGCAACCCATAAAATATGAATAGATTGTGATATCCTAGTCTATTAGAGTTAAAGTTGTAAGTCACGATGATTAGAGCCGTGGCACTTGTGTTAGAACCATTTTAAAATGTGGGCAGATATTGTTTAATGTGAGTGACTTCATTGTGTTTGATTGATATGTCACGTATTTATACCCGACACCACACTTATATGTGTTGAATATGCGCTTATATGATTTTTGTTTGATGATAATAAACATATATACATTCGTTTAAATGTATTTGATAATATACTATTTTATTTTTCACAGATTAAATAAATATTTGCTGAATAAAATAAATAACACGGAATTTGAATTCAAACGAATATTTTATTCAAACAAATATTTATTACAATTTTGAATAATACAAATTCAAGCTCTCACTATACATATACAACTTTGATTACAATACATCACAATTTCATATTTACAGTTGACCTCACTACATATCACTCACACTCATATTTATCTTCAACTGCATCCCAGTTTGAATCCAGCATCTGAGAAATCTGCAAAAATATTTACTAACGCAGTAAAATTGAAAATAAAATATTTTTGCAATATAAAATAAAAGATGAGTTTTGAAAATAATATTTGCCTCAGTTATTTGGGTTGTTCGTCATAATTTAAATTTGAATTCATCATACACGAACAACTTGTGACATACACAGTGTATTACTGTATATGCCACAAGGCCGTGCACGCCGATATATACACTTGATTGATTTACAGGGACAGGCGAGCACAGGTCAAACCCAAATGAAAAACCGGGTTCAACTCACGTGCAATAACATAAAAATTACGACACGAGCACAAGGTCAAAACCGAGTTTTGAAATTAGATTCAACACAAGGCAACATGACCGAAGGCATAGCAACTGCATAGCGACTGTAGTAGTGACAAGTGCAATTCGAACCAACATGACAGCAATGCACCAATGCAAAATGGAGTGAATGCATCATGAACACTATAGATCGAGAACCAGACCAGGCAAGTATCAAGATAAGTGTACAGCAACAATAATCATGGCAACAACAAACATGACAAGAGACCAAAGTGCAAACAGCAAAGTCAAGCATGATACAGCAAAGACCAATGAATCAACAATGCTTGAAGAATGCAGCATAAATATATATATGCACAGAAGCAACTACAAACTACTCACGACAATGCACCAATGTCACATGCATGAAACAATGGAATGAACCAGTGATATATGCAAACAAAACAATACCACTGCAGATACAAATAGTGAACATGCAATCAGACCACAAAGACTCAAGTCTTAAACATGAAACAAGGTGCACAAGTCCAGCTACAAGTTGCAGACATAACAGGTGAAGCATCGCCAAAGACTCAACAGGGAACATGGATGTCACAACAGATAATGATGCAAGTGTCGACCAAATACAAATGCAAGCACAGTCTCAAACATATATCAGATGCACATGGATGTCACAAGCAAAGACCAAGTGAACAACTACATGTTGAACAAATGAAAACAGTATGCAAGCTCAATAACGCTACAAACTGCAAACATCCAAGTACTACAAGCCCAACACAGTGATCATTATCACTGACTCCATTAAACAAGACACAACAGTGATCAGAAATGCAACAAAGTGAAATGGGGCTCACTGAGAAATGCAATGCAGTACCAAACAGAAAAAGATGGCCAGAGACGAAATGATTCAAAGCCAAAAGCCAGCAGTAAAAAATCTCACGAAATCAACATGGTCAAAGCAAATCAACGCAATTCAAGTGAGGATGAAAAATTGACCAAGTCACAAATCAACACCGTGATGATCACGGCAATTCAAAGCCGTGGGGGTCGAACATCAGAAAAATACGATATTGAAAAAGTCAGAATTCATCGCAAACATCCAACAATAATCGAACGGCAACGCAAGAAATTTTGAAGAAATCAGACGAACGTGATTTTAGGAAATTGACTCCTATAAAAACCCTAATCATCATCGGCATTTAATCTATCAAATTCCAGAAAGCAAAAATCAAAAAGCAAAAAGAAAATAATACCGATTCAAGGAGAGAATTTGATCAACGAAGCAGCCGAAGTGAGCAACAATCGATCAACAGTACACGCGAAGAATCATTGAATTCATCAACAAATTATTGGCACTTCGAAAGCCCCAATTTGATTAAGGACGAAGCCCTAAAAAGGAACGGCCGCCATTACAAACAGAGAAATAAAAGAGACGGGTCAAATAGCAAAGGAGGCCGGCCTACTTTCTAAGGGAGTTTGTTTTAAGGGGTTTTTAATTTATAATTAGGGTTCAATTTTAATTTTAATTGTTTTTAAATTTATATTTTAAACTGTTTTATCTCTTTCTAGTCGTGTGACTAGGGTACAAACTACGTGTTGTAGTTTGGGAATTCGCAACTCGGTAGTTGAGTTGTGGCAAGGTTTTGAGCGTAGAGTTTGATTAGTCAATAGCGGGTATAGCGAGTTTACGTGTGTAAGCGAGGGACTATCTAATTTCTAGTAGAAACCTTGGGGGCAGCACGTAGGCAGGGTTTTGCCGAAGCTGGGTAAATTCTGTGTTGTTCTGTTTTATTCTGTTATTTATATTCTGCGATATCTGTGCTGCTATTCTATGATCTGAATTGAAATTAATTGATAAGCTTCCGTGATTAATTTTTATAATTTACACTATCACCCTATTCACCCTCCCTCTAGGGTGAAATCGATCCTACAAGTGGTATCAGAGCTAGGAATAGAAGTCAACATTTGTTTTAAAAAAAATTCGATTTTTTTTGAAAAAAAAAAGTTTTTGTTTTAAAAATTTGAATTTTTAAATGGCTTCTTTTAATAATGCTTTTGCAGAAGGTCAATCCATAGTTAGACCACCAATGTTCAATGGTGAATATGCTTTTTGGAAAAATAGGATGAAATTTTTTTTGAAAACCACTGACGCTTGGGATATTGTTGAGACAGGTTATAGAATACCAACTATAACTGTAGATGATCAGGAAATAGAGAAACCATAGGAACAATGGACAGAACTAGAAAATAAATTACAGAATACTAGTGCCAAAGCTATGAATTCTATTATCTGTTCATTAGATCAATTTGAATTTAATCGTGTCTCACATTGTCTAACTGCGCAGGAAATATGGCACATACTAGAAGTGACTCACGAAGGAACATCTCAAGTCAAAGAATCTCGCCTTGCCATGCTTAGCAGCGAATACGAGAACTTTACAATGGCGAAAGAAGAAAATGTCAAAGAAATGTACGGACGACTTTCCAATATCGTATACAAATCAAAAGCTCTCGGAAAAACATACACTGAATTGGAAATAGTCTGGAAAATCCTCAGAGTCCTTCCACGAAGCTTTGAAGCGAAAGTAACTGCCATTCAAGAATCAAAATATTTAAAACAACTCAAAGTTGAAGAACTCATCGGAAATCTCACCACTTATGAGCTAGAAATGAAATTCAAGGAAGAGCGTGAAGGTGGAGATACTCGAAAGAAATCAATAGCTCTCAAAGGAACAACTGGAAGTGATGATGATAACGATGATGATGATGATGGAGCAGCAGAGCTGGCACTACTAATAAAGAAATTCAAAAGGTGGAATCGCAAATACGGAAATCCAGCTCGAAATCATGAATTGAAAAGCAGAATAGGCAAAGCACTAGACAACCCAGAAGAACAGAAAATCATCTGTTACAAATGCAACAAACCCGGTCATATCAAGCCACAATGTCCTCAAAAACGATCAAATCAAGGAAAGAAACTAAAGAAGAAAAGCTTTGCGGCTACTTGGGATGAAAATGACGAAGATGAAAGTGATAACACCGAGAGTGAGAGTGAAAAAGAAAACATGTGTCTTCATGGTGAAGTTACAGACAGTGATGACGACGAGCCAAGTGAGGTATCAAAACTCACTCATTCTGAATTACTAATTTATTTCCATGAAGTAAATGGCTGTTATGAACGACTTAGGGAAAAATATGCTAAACTAGAATCTCAAAAGGATACTTTGATAGAATGCAATAAACAACTTGATCAATTAGTTAAGAACTATCAATGTAGAATCCCTAAGTGTGATAAGTGTCCAACATTCGAAGAAGAAATTAAAAAATCGGAAATCAATATAAAATCACTTGAAAATGAAATTCTGATTTTAAAAGAGAATGAAAATACTAGGAGAGAGATTTCTATTAAGAAGTGCACACAATTGGTAAACGAAAATGAATCTCTCAAAACACAAGTTCAACAACTGTCAACGACCTTAGATAAATTTTCAAAAAGTGAAAAATCGTTGAATATGCTATTAGGAAAGCGAACTGTTAATATGGTTAGACAAGGACTTGGATATAATAATTCGAAAATTGTTGAAAGCAATATTAATCAAGTTAATTCTATGTGCACAATTTGTAGAAAATTTGGACACAATCACAATAATTGTTGGTATAGACCCAAACATATGAAAACTATACCGATTTGGGTTCCAAAAGGCACAAATATAAAATCTTTCAAAGTTAAACAAATTTGGGTGCCGAAGGGAACAATTATAAATAGTTTTGGGTCTCCACAAAATTATTGTTTTAAATATTTTGCCACTAACAATCATGGACCTATAAAAACAAATAGGTCACTAAACTCTCTTCTCGTGTAGGTATGCTGGCAGGCTAAGGAGCAACAGCAATGGTACTTGGATTCTGGTTGTTCCAGGCACATGACAGGCGATAAATCGAAGTTCCTTAGCCTAGAAAAGTACAAAGGTGGCAGAGTCACAATGGGGAACAATGACAAGTGTAAAATTGTCGGTAAAGGTAAAGTAGGTAACAATACATTTACCTTGAATGACGTACTATATGTTGAAAATCTGCACCACAATTTGATATCAATCAGCCAGCTATGTGATAAAGGTATGAATGTTATCTTTGATTCTGACTTGTGCAAAATTGTTGACAAATCATCAAAAGAAATCTTATTTTCTGGAAAAAGGAAAGGTAATATATATTCTCTATCTTTTGATGATCTCATCCTCTCTAAATGTTTGGTAGCTAAGGATATAGAAGTGAATTTATGGCATAGACGTTTAGGGCATGCTAGTATGAACTTATTAAACAAATTAAAAAGGAAAAGTTTGGTAAGAGGGTTGCCATCACATGAGTTTGAAACTGAAAACATTTGTAAAGCATGTACTTTGGGAAAACTTAAAAAATCATCGTTTCATGCCAAAAACAATGTAAGCACTTCTAGAGTCCTTGAACTAGTTCATATGGATCTATTGGGCCTAATGACATTGCTAGCTTAGGAGGTAAGAAATATTGCTTTGTGTTAGTTGATGACTACTCAAGATATACATGGGTATATTTCTTGGCTAAAAAATCAGAAACTTTTTCATACTTCACAAAATTCGCAAAATTTGTGCAAAATGAAAAAGAAGTCTCTATTGTTTCGTTAAGAAGTGATCATGGTGGAGAATTTGAAAATTATGAATTTGAAACTTTCTGTGATGAAAACGGAATCAAACATGAGTTCTCTGCACCACGTACTCCACAACAAAATGGGGTAGTTGAGAGAAAGAATCGAACTTTGCAAGAATTGGCTAGGTCTATGTTAAATGAATATGAACTACCTCTGCATCTCTGGGCAGAAGCAGTAAATACAGCATGTTATGTAATGAATAGAGTTATGATTAGACCGATTCTTAACAAAACCCCCTATGAGCTATGGTTCAACAATAAACCAAACATTGCTTACTTCAAAGTGTTTGGATGTCCTTGCTATATTCTTAATACAGGTGAACAGTTAGGAAAATTTGAAGCAAAGGCTGATGAAGGCATCTTCATGGGTTACTCTTCGAGAAGCAAAGCTTATAGAGTCTACAACAAAAAGACTAAAACAATCGTGGAGTCAATCAATGTGAAATTTGATGAAG
Organism: Allium cepa; assembly: GCA_030765085.1. Taxonomy (NCBI): domain Eukaryota; kingdom Viridiplantae; phylum Streptophyta; class Magnoliopsida; order Asparagales; family Amaryllidaceae; genus Allium; species Allium cepa. The sequence goes on from CM060940.1 coordinate 105,601,689, forward strand.
GCATTGATAATCAGGAAACATCTAAAAGCAACATTGAAGAGGAGAAAGAAAAAGATGAGCTTGAAAAACCGAAAGAAACTGCTGATGCTAGAGAAGTTACTACAATTCAAGAAGTCCGAAGAAATCTGGATCCAGAAAAACTGAAATACAAAACAGACCATCCACCAGAATTGGTAATTGGAAACCCTATAGCAGGTATACAAACTCGTTCATCCTTTAAAAATTTATGTGATCTGTGCTTATATAGTGGATTTATTTCAGAAATAGAACCAAATAACATAGATTCAGCTCTTAATTATGAAAACTGGTTCATGGCCATGCAAGAAGAGCTAAATCAGTTTGAACGAAATAATGTTTGGAGTCTAGCATCTAGACCTAAGGATTATCCAGTTATAGGAACAAAATGGATTTTTAAAAATAAATATGATGAATCTGGAAATATAATTAGAAATAAAGCTAGACTAGTTGCTAAAGGATACAATCAAATTGAAGGAGTTGACTTTGATGAAACTTTTGCGCCTGTAGCTAGACTAGAATCAATTAGAATATTGTTAGCTTTTTCTTGTTACAAAGGATTTAAACTAAGACAAATGGACATTAAGAGTGCTTTTCTTAACGGAATTTTAAAAGAAGATGTGTTTGTTGAACAACCAGAAGGTTTTGAAAGTCATGAATATCCAAACCATGTATACAAGCTAAAGAAGGCATTATATGGATTAAAACAAGCTCCCAGAGCTTGGTATGAATGTCTTAGTTCTTATCTCCTTGAAAATGGGTTCAAAAAGGGATGTGTAGACACCACACTGTTTCTGTTGCATGAAAACGATGATCTTTTGATTGTTCAAATATATATTGATGACATCATTTATGGTGCTACTAACAAGTTATTGTGTGAGAAATTTGAAAAAGTCATGCAGGAAAAATTCGAAATGAGCTTGGTTGGAGAGTTAAAATTCTTTTTAGGATTTCAAATCCAACAAAGCGATAAAGGCACATTCATTTCTCAAACAAAATATATTAGGGAACTTGTCAACAAATTTGGATTGAAAGATGCTAAACCAGCAAGAACTCCCATGAGTACAACACTTAAACTTGACAAGGATGAAAAGGGTAAGACAGTTGATCAAAAGCAGTACAGAGGTATGATTGGATCACTCCTTTATCTTACCGCCTCTAGACCTGACATCATGTTTTCTGTCTGCTTATGTGCGCGATTTCAATCTAACCCAAAAGAATCTCATTTAAAAGCTGTTAAAAGAATTATAACATATTTGTTGCACACCCCACGATTTGGTCTTTGGTATCCATCAAACGATAATTTTGAATTGAAAGGTTTTTCAGATGCTGATTATGCTGGAAATTTGGTTGATAGAAAAAGTACTAGTGGAGCATGTTTTATGTTAGGACATTCATTAGTCGCATGGTCGAGTAGAAAACAAAATTGTATTGCATTATCCACAACAGAGGCAGAGTATATTGCTTTGAGTGGTTGCTCTGCTCAAATCTTATGGATGATACAAACTTTGCATGACTATGGCCTAAATTTTAAACGTGTACCACTAATGTGTGATAGCAAAAGCGCAATTGATCTCACAAATAATCCTGTACATCACTCGCGAACAAAACATATAGATGTTAGACATCATTTTATTAGAGATCATATTTCCAAAGAAAATATCTGCATAAATTTTATTTCAACTGATTCTCAATTGGCAGACGTCTTTACAAAACCCCAACCAGAAAATAGTTTTTGTAAACTACGACTCAGTCTAGGTGTTTTAGAAATTTGCTGAATATTTAACATTTTTTTTCTCCCTACAAATCATCGAAAAAATAAATAGTGATTGAAAAATTGATGAGTATTGATATTTATCATATATTATTACTCGAGACAGTACAATTAGTAAATTTTTTCAAAATTAAACAAGAGTCATAAATTTTTTTTGTTAGTAAAAAATTCCATGACCATCTCGATTTCTATCATATTTCTAACGACCATCACTCATCAAAATTCTATATAATTTGTCGATGTGTGGTATTTTAAACAAGAATCGTTCGTTTTTCATTTTCACAATTTTAAAAAAAATAAAAAAAATAAAAAATAATAAAAAATAATAATAAGAAATAAATACCAAAGTATTCACTCTCATTTAAAAGTCCTCACGGTTATGCATGGGTGAATTACTTGGAATTTGTTATGTGCTTCCATGCTCATTTAAAAGTCCTCACGGTTATGCATGTATGGAACGCATATCAAAAGTTGATTTTTTTTTACTAAACAAGTTGATTCTAATCCCATTTAAAAGTCCTCACGGTTATGCGTGGTTAGAAGATACTTGAATTCATTTTTTTTAAAATAAAATTGGAATACTACTAATCTCATTTAAAAGTCCTAATGGTTATGCATGGTTAGTAGATATTCAAATTCCTGATATAAATATACCACAAATAGACACAACTGTATGGTTTTATATGATGATATCATTCCTATCATTCTAAAAGTGGAATATGCGCCTAACAAAATATTTATGATTTTTTGTTTGATTTTTTGTTGAAATTTAATATTTATATTCAATTGAGTTTTAATGTTGGATTAATATCAATTACTTTATCTCTATTTTCCCTAACACTATTATTCTTTTGCTGATAACAAAAGGGGGAGAGAAAAATTAAGATTTTGTCAAATAAAATCAAGCAAAGGTCAAATAATTTTCTATTTGCATCTAGAATCATTTGCATATTTTCATTTGTATGCATATATGTAGGGGGAGTTTTGTGTAGAAAGGAAGCATTTAAATAGGGGGAGCAATTAGGATATATCCATAATCAAATACATTTAATACATTCAAAATCTTAAATATATGTTTGTTATCATCAAAAGGGGGAGATTGTTTAATATGCGCTTATATATTTTTGTTTGATGATAACAAACATATATACATTCGTTTAAATGTATTTGATAATATACTATTTTATTTTTCACAGATTAAATAAATATTTGCTGAATAAAATAAATAACACGGAATTTGAATTCAAACGAATATTTTATTCAAACAAATATTTATTACAATTTTGAATAATACAAATTCAAGCGCTCACTATACATATACAACTTTGATTACAATACATCACAATTTCATATTTACAGTTGACCTCACTACATATCACTCACACTCATATTTATCTTCAACTGCATCCCAGTTTGAATCCAGCATCTGAGAAATCTGCAAAAATATTTACTAACGCAGTAAAATTGAAAATAAAATATTTTTGCAATATAAAATAAAAGATGAATTTTGAAAATAATATTTGCCTCAGTTATTTGGGTTGTTCGTCATAATTTAAATTTGAATTCATCATAAACGAACAACTTGTGACATACACAGTGTATTACTGTATATGCCACAAGGCCGTGCACGCCGATATATACACTTGATTGATTTACAGGGACAGGCGAGCACAGGTCAAACCCAAATGAAAAACCGGGTTCAACTCACGTGCAATAACATAAAAATTACGACACGAGCACAAGGTCAAAACCGGGTTTTGAAACTGGATTCAACACAAGGCAACATGACCGAAGGCATAGCAAATGCATAGCGACTACAGTAGTGACAAGTGCAATTCGAACCAACATGACAGCAATGCACCAATGCAAAATGGAGTGAATGCATCATGAACACTATAGATCGAGAACCAGACCAGGCAAGTATCAAGATAAGTGGGCAGCAACAATAATCATGGCAACAGCAAACATGACAAGAGACCAAAGTGCAAACAGCAAAGTCAAGCATGATACAGCAAAGACCAATGAATCAACAATGCTTGAAGACCGCAACATCAATATATATGCACAGAAGCAACTACAAACTACTCACGACAATGCACCAATGTCACATGCATGAAACAATGGAATGAACCAGTGATATATGCAAACAAAACAATACCACTGCAGATACAAATAGTGAACATGCAATCAGACCACAAAGACTCAAGTCTTAAACATGAAACAAGGTGCACAAGTCTAGCTACAAGTTGCAGACATAACAGGTGAAGCATCGCCAAAGACTCAACAGGGAACATGGATGTCACAACAGATAATGATGCAAGTGTCGACCAAATACAAATGCAAGCACAGTCTCAAACATATATCAGATGCACATGGATGTCACAAGCAAAGACCAAGTGAACAACTACATGTTGAACAAATGAAAACAGTATGCAAGCTCAATAACGCTACAAACTGCAAACATCCAAGTACTACAAGCCCAACACAGTGATCATTATCACTGACTCCATTAAACAAGACACACCAGTGATCAGAAATGCAACAAAGTGAAATGGGGCTCACTGAGAAATGCAATGCAGTACCAAACAGAAAAAGATGGCCAGAGACGAAATGATTCAAAGCCAAAAGCCAGCAGTAAAAAATCTCACGAAATCAACATGGTCAAAGCAAATCCATGCAATTCAAGTGAGGATGAAAAATTGACCAAGTCACAAATCAACACCGTGATGATCACGGCAATTCAAAGCCGTGGGGGTCGAACATCAGAAAAATACGATATTGAAAAAGTCAGAATTCATCGCAAACATCCAACAATAATCGAACGGCAACGCAAGAAATTTTGAAGAAATTAGACGAACGTGATTTTAGGAAATTGACTCCTATAAAAACCCTAATCATCATCGGCATTTAATCTATCAAATTCCAGAAAGCAAAAATCAAAAAGCAAAAAGAAAATAATACCGATTCAAGGAGAGAATTTGATCAACGAAGCAGCCGAAGTGAGCAACAATCGATCAACAGTACACGCGAAGAATCATTGAATTCATCAACAAATTATTGGCACTTCGAAAGCCCCAATTTGATTAAGGACGAAGCCCTAAAAAGGAACGGCCGCCATTACAAACAGAGAAATAAAAGACACGGGTCAAATAGCAAAGGAGGCCGGCCTACTTTCTAAGGGAGTTTGTTTTAAGGGGTTTTTAATTTATAATTAGGTTTCAATTTTAATTTTAATTGTTTTTAAATTTATATTTTAAACTGTTTTATCTCTTTCTAGTCGTGTGACTAGGGTACAAACTACGTGTTGTAGTTTGGGAATTCGCAACTCGGTAGTTGAGTTGTGGCAAGGTTTTGAGCGTAGAGTTAGATTAGTCAATAGCGGGTATAGCGAGTTTACGTGTGTAAGCGAGGGACTATCTAATTTCTAGTAGAAACCTTGGGGGCAGCACGTAGGCAGGGTTTTGCCGAAGCTGGGTAAATTTTGTGTTGTTCTGTTTTATTCTGTTATTTATATTCTGCGATATCTGTGCTGCTATTCTGTGATCTGAATTGAAATTAATTGATAAGCTTCCGCGATTAATTTTTATAATTTACACTATCACCCTATTCACCCCCCTCTAGGGTGAAATCGATCCTACAATATGTTAGTATTAAGCTCCATTATACTAACAACTAGATTTCTAGCCTAAATCAAGGTTTTATTTATTTATTTAACAACCTCGAGTCGGACTGAGGTTGTTTTACAGTTTTGATATAACTGTATGTGTATGTGAGCTACGATATGGAGTTGGAGCAAATAACGATGAAGAATATTTATTCTCTCTATATTGTGATTTCATCATATTGGTTGATTGATGTATTTGTGTTATGAGTTGTATACATATGGGATGATGTATTAGATTTCTGGATACGATATAAAATTCATTATGTTTGTTCACTCTGATTCTATTAGTTGGGAAATTTTAATGTGTCTCTAATATTGTATTATTCTAGTCTATACCTCATGTATATTCCCCTACATCGAGACACGAGACGTATTATTTTAGATGTATTCAGGTATTGAAATGTGTCCGTGTTGACCCAAAGCAATGTATACGAGAGATCGCTCCTTCTGTGCCCAATGATCCGAGTTATCGGACGGTAAACTCCCTTTGATATTTGGTCACTAGAACCGGGGCGCCATAGACAACATGCCAAAAGATTTATTGGTAAGTTATATTAATATTTCTTTTTTCAATCGTGATTTACTTCAGTCGTATATTTTAATAGACAAACATTTTATCAGTTTATATTTGTTGCACAAATTTATCGATGTAGATTAGTTTAACTTTACATAACTTATGTTATTCAATATTAGAAAGGTTAAATAGTACAATTTTATTTTTCTAGAAAGCCCTCACTAGATTTTTATGTTTTTCAAAACCTTAATAAAATAGAGAAATCTTTCGATTCTTCTAGTGGGTATTAGGACTCATTTGCCTTGTGATTTTGACCTTGAGTTTGGTCAACAAATTATAAGCCCATAAGTGATGGATAACAATTCATTAATGTATCAAAAATATCTCCTAACCTATAATCTGTCATATTCAATCTCAACATTGAGTTTGCTCAACAATTAAAAAGAGTATTCACTCATATCCACCATTTTGTGGCAACCTAAGTGTAATGCATGTACCTCAAATTTGCTGAACAAATACATGCATGTATCATACGTCATCTAGTCAATATGTTAATAGTACTACACATATTATTCCTTGCTTGAGTTTTGTCCACAGCTAAAGAGTATTCAAGTAAACCATTAATACATAATTAGTAGATAATACATTATATTATTCATAATCTTTAATACATAAATGTACATTGAGTGATATCAATTTAGGGAATAATGTATATCTTATTAAATACCCTTGTGATTCAAGTGTCAGATACATTAGAAATCAAAGTGTTGCTCAATTTTCTCACAAGTATGGTTAGTAGGTCGATTAGGCACGGTTTTGGCCTAATCAAAGATAGCCCAACATAAATCAATTCGGCTAGTATATGCCGGCCCAAAACCAATGGCCCTAACGTAGTTCATCTACATAGCGGCATCCCAAAGCTATAACAGACCAGCTTAACTGATGATAGCTCCAACAGCCAACTCACCCAATGAGACCGGCTCAAATATAATCGATATTTGGCCCAACTTCATTACAACCGCCTTTTGACCCGCTCCAAGCAGCCCGTCTTGTTATCTCTTAGCTGGCCTAACACCTCCTTTGCAACTTGATCCTTACCACCATTCAACTTTTCCTAGAAAACTTATGCACGAAAAAACTGGCCTGCTCATGGTAATCTGCATTCAATTTGGCTCTATGCTAGCCTATGATGACTAGCTCCATTAGCAGAGAGTACAACTCAAGGCGGCTTCAATAGCTGGTTATCTATTAAGACCAAATCAGGTACGACCCGTATCTGGCCTGGCATCACCACATCCCATCCCACCATATCACAACCATCCTAACACTTTCCATGACTCTCTCCATAGCAATATCCAGCTCTGCCTTCGGCAACTAACTAACCATTCACCTCCCTTGCCGCCTAGGCATGCAAAAGTAAACGACAAGCCATACCACCAGTGTATACTAGGTACTATAGTAAAGCGGCCTAATCAACGTCCGAGCGCCCTTCCCACCTATTTTCTTACATGATCTCAGCCATCCATTATCTCATATAGCCACTATAAATATCCCCAACCATGCAACTTCAAAGGAGTTGAAAACAATTTTGATTTCTAATTGAGTGGAAACCATTCTCTCTTAACTTAATCATTTCTCACGATAAATCAAAGCCCTAATTTATTAAGATTAGCTACTTTTTTAGTCTTATTGTTTCTAATTATTCTCTTGTAGTTCTTTATAATTGTAAGAGAGAAACATAATAAGATATCTTCATAATGAACGTAACCAATCTTGCCGAACCACTCTATATTTGGTGCCGTTTACTTTACTTTGTTTGCTTTCTTTCTCATTTTACATTTTAAAGCCTAGTGATTAGCAAACAACCTTTACTTTCACAACGTGTTAGACTAATTTCGAGGTTGACTAAATTTGTGGTTGATATTTTAAGGCCGGAAGGAGGGTCTCCCAATAAAGCTCCAACCTTTATCACTTTTCTTCTCTACAAAAATCTGATCTAACTTGGTACCATAAACCTAGTTCCATAGGTTGAAGGTAACAACCCCAATGAGAATTGAACTAGTGGCAATACCGTCAACAATGTTGCTCGTCCCATTCTTGGGCTCAACAATTATATGCGGTGTACATTGTTGCAACAATTAACAAACGTGTGTACTTGGTTCGTAAAGTGCAAAATCTAAGGACACGGTTGGATGCCCAAGCAATTGCAAACTATCTTCCACTAACCCTTCCATGGTCGACCTAGTCATTCCGCTTGCTCACCAGCCTGCCCTTCCCGACATCTACGATATAATAAACACTACTAAGTCTTGGGATAGGATGGTGCTTGAAAGCCCACTCATGGGTGTTCATGCTCATCCAAGGAGATATATTGCATGTGTGCTAAGCCTTGTTGATATTGCCCCAAACGTGGTCGTGTCCAAAGAGCCAAGCATCTTCATTCCCCTTTAGCAGAATTCATTTCATAAACTTAGAGTACATGGTAGGATTTACAAAAAGTGTTATATAAATTATTTATTCATACAAAAATATTCATTTAATTACCCCTAAAAAGAAAGCGAGAATAACTAAATATAAAAATTTGAAAAAACAAAAAGTTTTGGATTAATAAATCTACTTTTGTTATTGCTAAATATAAGAAATAAGAACGACAATCAAAATTAAAAAAAATACAAAATAAATAAATTTGATAATTTAAACTTACCTTGAGACGTTCTCAAAATATCAACTTCATTACGCAAAGTTGAAACATTGAAGGTTGTGGGAGAAAAATCTGAGTTTTGAAGTGAACCACAACACCTATTAGATAATTCATAGGAAAAAAAGATTTACTGTTATTGAACTAAGAAGAAAAATTATGATATGAGCTTAATAATGAACGTGGAAAAAGAATGAGAGTTAAGAAGAAATGGGAAGATATGTACATAAAAGATTTTATTATATCCTTAGATGTATCATAAGAATCTTAAGATGTAGGAATTAATATATTTATGCTTTGAAGAAAAATTGATAACATATAGAGAGTTGAAAAAAATTAAACCTAATACTAAGAAGAATTGAGTACATTGACTGAGAATGAATGAGGGAGCAGAATACTAATGGTCAAATATTAAATTTCTTATATAGAATAGATATACAACAATCGTTGGAGATTATAATATAAATTTATACATAACGTAAAGCTGAATTTGAGGAAATGATAGATTGCTTATCAACTAAACATGTTGTAAATATCTAGAAACTACACCGGCGGTTGTGCAAATTAAATGATAGGAGTCAAAACATTGTTGATATTTATTTATTTGAACTTTGCTTTTGCATTGTGATGTTTATCGTATGTTTTTATAACATTATTACTTTCAAATATTGTTATTTTCAGGTATATAGCGGATCGGTCGGTTTTTCCATCGTTGTACCGTGCTAGTTTACCTAAAGATGTATATATTCGTAACAAATCTTTATAAAAATACATTCTCGGTGAAATCCTTTTGGAATTTACATTTTTGTCCATTTTGATTTTGGTCCTTCTTACGTGTGTCCGTGCAAGAATTTAAATGCCTTCATTTCTAGTGATTTTCTTCGATTCTGTTTACACAGAATCAGCTGATACTTACTGGTAAAGCCATCAAGGCTGCTTTTTTATCGTTTCATCTTCCTTGCACTCTTCTCCATGAAAAAAAAATAAACATAACATAATAACTTTGATTTCCAATGGCTGCGTACTCCCCTCCTTTCCGCCTCATGGTTTCTGTCCTTTACTTCTTTCTTCTTCTTCCCATTTCTTTAATAAATCCTTCCAGTCACTATCACGCTCTATCATTTGATTAGTTCAGCGGTTTATTGGTGGTCGTGTGGTCCATTGAGACTAGGATGGTTTCGGATTCTCAGCGTGGCGCGTAATTTCAGTAATTTTAGTAACTATTATTATGATTAACATGAACAGAACGGTTTCATTTATTTTTTGGTAACCCTAGCGTCGATTTTGTTGCGAGTTTGCACAGCCCCATAATTTACCTATAATGTATATAGTAATAATTAAACAGATGAGGAATAGGATCTAATCTTAACCAATCTAATTGCATACTATTCGTTGTTGTGTTTATAGTTATTAAACACGCGAGTTCAATATGCGTTTCAAAAGGAAAAAAACATGAATAAATCAGGCTTTTCCCCTTGTCAATACATTGAAAAAAGGTCTTCTAGCCAATAAAAATACAAGGTTGGGTCTATTTCTTAAAATCTCTTGTCTTCTAATGATTTCTAATTCAAAATTTTATAGTTTCTAGTATTTTATTTCTTTTCTTTTTAACTTTGGAAAAAGGTTTTCTAGCCAAGGTTTGAGAATTCAGTCGGTACGCCTGGATTCTGGCTGTCCCGGTTTGGTTGCTGTCTGAGCCAAAAATAGGGTTCAAATCCTTATTTTGGCCAAATGCCTCAGTTTCCTTTCTAGAAAAAATGCAGAAGAACAAGGAGAGAAGAAATCAGAAGAAAGAAAGAGTAAAAAATGATGAAAACCCGTGAATTCAATAAAATAAAAGGAACAAAACACCTTGCAACATTTTTTTGTTGTTGATTTGGACCTAGGCAAATACACCGAATTTGAATCACTTTGAAATCAACTATTTGTTTAGAAATTTTCAGAAATCAGGATTGAATCTTCCAACAACACGAGTGGTAAAGGAAGACAGAAGGAGCATTTTAATTTTTATTTTCGAATGGCTAGACTTTGTTAGTTTGGATATGGGCCAGGATTTTAATAACATATGTCTAAGGGGATTGAGATATAATTGTGTTCCGATCTAAGAATTTGTTATTATGTTGTTGTATAAAATAGTTTAATAACATGTTACTAAATGTTGTTTTGGTTCGTTGTTGTTGCTGATAATGTTTAATATGAAAGTTAAAAATATACTGAAACCGTAACTAAAATCAAAACCCTCAAAATTAACCGAAATTTCTTCAAGCAATCAAAACCAAAAACCTCAAACCTTCCTTCCAACAGATATTTAGTATTGAATGAAATATGTTTTTATTAGCTATCTTCTTATTATCCTATTGTCAAAATATAAAATCGGATATGGTCCAAACCTTTTTTTCTCACAACTTTTTGATCTAACTCTTTTGGAGCTTTCTTTGTTCTAGCTAGTAGCTACTTCTCGTTTTCTTCAAAATTTTCATAGAAAAGTAGATTATAAACACAAATATATGACATTTCATTTATCGCCATAAAATTTAACTCTCATAAAATTCATCTTACTGATCTGCACTCAATTTGCATTTGTGGTTGGTATAGTTTCGTCTGAATATCAAACAAAATACAAATTTTGCCACCATATTATTTAATATAAACCATGTGCTTAAGATGAGTCACACGCCATATATGTGTTCTTTTAGGGGAAGTGAAAAAAGGACATTGGTTTAAATAAAATATTGATTTTTTAGCAATATGCCAATAAGGTTTTGTGGTGTAGTTGGTTATCACGTCCGTCTAACACACTAAAGGTCTCCAGTTCAAACCTGGACGAAGCCATTTATTTTTAATCATATAGCCTATTGGTAGAAAATTTCATGCACTCATTTTCTATATCTTCTATACGTGAAATCCACTTAACAATGTATTTTGTATACGGACTTCATTCTGTATATAAAATTCACTTAACGAATGATTGAAATTCCCTTGACTAGCTTGCTATTAAGATTAACTGACATGTGAAATAAAACGAGAAGCTCATTGTTGGTTTACGTAATCTTTCATTTTTACTACATAGTTCAACACTTTAACTTTACATGTTTGGTCCCTTTATATTTCTTACTTGCATATTGGTAGTTGTGGTACAATTTTTCTCTCAGGAAAATAAGCACATGAAAGAAGTTGCAAAATTTTTTATTTTCAAGGACAACAAGTTTACTATTTAGTCCGAATGACACTCTTTAGTGTAAACTAACTGTCATGCGGTTAAATAGTTAAACTAACTGAGCAAATTTTGTTTTTCCCTCTTTTATTGGCAGTTTCTTTTAGTTGAATAAACTGTATCATACCTGTATCAATATGGTGTTTATGAACTTACGGATTCTGCTACATACTTATTACTATGCAGAAAAAGTGAGGATGTGCAACCACAAGAAAAGGAACTAATAGACATACTAGTGATTAATCTTCAGAAATATATGCTAACAATAACATGCCTACGAACATGATAAACTGAAAGAGTGCACAGGTTCAAGCAACAAAATAAAGAGCATGTATCTGGTAGACCACTGGGATCAAGGTTCAGCAAAATTAGTGGAAAACTTAACGTTATTGATGCTATTCTGGATTACTAAAAGTTTCACCTTGGTGAGAAATTTACAAGGGTACACAATGCTATTTGCCATATCTTTGGACAATGATCTAGACAACAAAATAGTCCATCGTACCAATTGCTGCCTGAACTTTCAAAGAAGGTAATTTACATGTTTATGGGCTTTCCAAGCTCACTTATGGAACATTACGTGTAATTTTGCATCCTTATTCTTCTGCAGGGAGTTCACCAAAGCAATCATAATGTGAGATAAAATCTGAAGGGTGATAATATATGATCCAAGAAGCAAAGATGTTCAAGTACTACTTGGTAAGTTATCTTTCCCAAATGAGTTTAATGTAAGCTCAAATCATCCTTTTCCTTGTACTAGCAGAAGGAAAAAAAAGGTCAGAATAATACAAAAAATTAAGTACCGGTTAATCACCGATTCAAGATAATATCAAACTAGGTCCAAGAGGTGGTTTTCAGGTAGCAGTCCATTCAAGGAGAAGAAACTAGTAAGAAGTTTCCCAGTTTTCTTAGTTAAAAGAGCTGTTCATCTATTTTCCATTCAATTTGCACTTAATTCATGCAAAAGTCTGAATGCTTACATGAGAACTGACACCTAGCTACAACAAGAATATAGCGATCCCATTGATTTTCCATTCTATTAAGCTTGCTAGAACAAAATTTATGTCATGTTTCTCCTGTTTTTAGTTACCAGCTCGCCAGCAATTTGAATTATGTTTTCAGAGTGCATTCCATGTCTGTTTATTTGATTCTATCTTGTAGTTGGAGAATTCTCCTAGCCAACAGCCTTTTACAAGTAGTGGTCCTATAAAGTTACAACTGTTAAAAAAAGAAGGAAACAGTCAATGTTTTAAATCTTTAGGTTAAGTTTAGACAAAGCTATTGACATTTTATTCAATCACCGTGGTCAAGGAACATCAAAAAAGGTGTTAGTTGTGAAATGTATTATGCGTAATATTGAATTATTACTATTACATTTTAAATTTTACGTATTTTGGTCATTGTTTAAAGTAACATTTGAAATTCAATTTTTGTATCATTTATCTTTAAGCCACGTATACCAAAAGCTAAATATTAATTTCAAAATCTAATTGTGCGCATGCGTTTTTTTATTAAAACAAGCGTCACTTTTAATACTGATGCGGTCAAAATCAAGCTATATTTGTTAAATAATTTCGAAGTAGCCTAAATTTGCAGTAAATTTTAGAAATTGATCTGAAATCTATTTTTGTCCTATTAAATATAAACAGTGTGAGAAAGATGAGTCACTTCCTATCGTTGGTTAATTCAAGAAAAGTGAAAAAGGAGCAAGGATTGAAATGAAATATTGATGTTTTTTGTGAAATCTGCCAATAAGGTTTCATGGTATAGTTGGTTATCACGATAGCCTAACACGCTGAAGATCTCCCTTTTGAACTTGAACGAAGCCTTTAATTTTATTTTAATTTTTCATACTCCCTTCGTTCTATGTAATTTTGTTGTTGTCGGGGTGAGAAAGTGAGTAGAGCACATGTTGTAATAGTGAATAGAAGTACAATGGATGATGATGTTGGTTAGAGCACATTCAACATGGTGATAGGGGAGTGAAACTCTCATGACTTGTTTGCTATTGGATTACCCAACATAGTAAATGTGAAATAAAACTTCAAACTCTTCATTGGTTTATGTATTTCACCACACAGTTCAACACTTCAGCTTCACATGTCTTGGTCCCTCTGTGTCTCTCATCTGCAAATTGATAATTCTAGGTACTATTTTCATTGTTTTGTTGTGTTTTTTGACTTTTTCAATGTTCAAGGTTGTTAATTACAATATTTTAGGATAATTGAATTAGTTTATTTTTTTTGTTGGGTTAGAAATGATTTGTTTGTGTTGAGGTTATAATGGTGAGCAAGGTTTGCGAAATGGGGTTCAAATTGTAAGTTGTAAACTTTAAACATTATATCAAACTAGTTTTAAATTGCGAATCGTAAATTCGAAACGATGTATATTTTAATGATTGCATATCCTTGTATTTTTTGCTCAATACAGGTCATCAAATAACAGTTAAGTATGTTAAATCATTGATTCTTCTTCTTTTCATTGGGATAATTCATATTTTTTAAATTGTACTTAAGCTCTGCATCTAAACCTACACACACTCTTTCCTATCATTATTTTTCTTAGACAATAATAAAATTTGAATTTTAGGCAAAGATAAGTCATTTGATATTAATTCAACATGGATTTAATGATTTTTCTCCATTGCAAATTTCATTGAGTTCTGAAGCTGAATACTACAAGAAAGCTTTAGCATTCCTGTAAAAATCGCAGAACCATACACCTAGGTGTCATTAGATGAAGCATTCGTTACATGAACGATGTATTATATATGTATGTATGTATCTGTATGTATATATGCATATGTTTGTAAGCTCTTGATACGACAACTTACAATAAGAAAACAACATTTATTTAGTCCCACATCACCAAATATATAAGAACTGTTCTGTACAAATATCGGCCTTTTACGTGAACATATGCCGAGTTCAGTTGCGTGAGCTTGTAACCAAGTGGGGCATTAAGGTGATGGAATGTTGGGTTATGTTATCAGATTCAGATACATTGTACAACTTGCTGGTCTGCCCGATCCAAGTTGCTGAGTGGCTGATGTGGCTTAGCTGAAAGGTCTTGCCACAGTGGCCATAGTATAGGGGGCAATGCGTGAGGCTGGTTTCACAGAGCAGCGAAAACCCCTTGCTCTCAACGTTGGATGGATAACGGACTGCTGTGCTCTGTACCCATCCTTGATCCGCTAACACTTCTCCAACAAACCATCATTTTTTTGTTATGCTGCTTTTTCCTCTAATCTTGGGCATTCTTGCTTCTGCATTGCAAAGCTGCCAAAATTTATCCTTGTTCTCATTTTATTCACAGTCATGATATCCTCTTATTAGTTTTTACTTAATTCATTTCAGCTTACGTCTACTGTTGTGCTACTGCAGATAGTCATGATAGCTGATAGATGGCCATCTTCTATTACACAGTGTTAATTCGTCCTAACTACACCTTGGCCTCAATTGAATACCCAGAACATACAATATTCGTACACACACACATTTTTGATGGGTTACTTACAGCAACAGGCAAGGTGAACGGTGTTAAAATAAGGCGAATGCTGAGCTTCCTTATGGCTTTCTTAGGCAGGTATTAATGTTATTAAATGATTTCTTCTGTTATGACATGTATATCGTTAAACTAATTGATATAAATTAATATGATGCACACATTTACCTGGTACCTTGCTTCTTTAAATAATGAAAACGCATCAAGATGGTGGAGCAGGCGGCGAACTTAGCATTCTATCTTATACATGCCGAACCACAACTTATTTGTCTCTCTTCTATTAATGCATTTGAAATGTTTGAAATCGTGTGTTTTCAAATCCTATCTCGATTGCTTCTGATAACTCATGATGGTTCCTCTATAACTCTTAATTGTAGAAAGCACTAGCCAAAATATTGATGGTTCTACAGTGTGTGCTAAAATGTGGATGTATTTGGCTTTTGTTCCGATTGTATTGCAGAATAGACACGGTTAGTTTATGGTATCATAATTATTTATTCAAGTCATTTACTACCATTATAAATTTTGAAAACCATTGCTTCTCCCATTATATTCACTATTGAGACGATGAAGGAGCTTCTTTATCTCCGATGTCAACATGGCATTCGGAATTTTGGTTTTTCAAACCATATATTTACAACTCGACCACCACTGAAAATGAATGCAAAATACCATGTTTTAAATGATAGGCTGAAGGAGTGCATAGGTTTAAGAAACCCATGCAAAGTGCACCCATTGCGGTTAAAATTGAATGAAATTGGTCAAATTTGCTGATGCATGTTTTAGATTCACTAGAAGTTCACTGTGGTGATGAATTTGTTGTTTTCAGTCGTTACACATGTATAAGGGTGCAAATTGCACTTGACCAATACCTTGGACATTGATCAGGACACCTGATCTCAAAGAAGGTATTTCACATATTTCCGACTTATGGAAATGCAAGCCTAACATTGTATTCTCGTTCTTCTGCAGATATTTCTTGGAAGCAGCCTTAGTGGAAGAGGAAAAGCTATAAGAAATGACCCAAGAAACCAAAATGTTCAAGTACCACTCGTTAATAGGTAATCAGTAATCTATTTTCCCCCAATGGGTTTATATTAAGCTCACATCACACTTCTCTTGTATTTGTAGAAAAAAGAATTTGTCAAAATTTTAATTGTCAGCTTCAAATATAAAATTAATCTCTCTAGATGTATTGATAATATCAAGTCTAAGAGGTTTAGTAAGAAAAGTTCTCAGTTTTCCTACTTGGTTCCCAGTTGTTTTTTTAATACTTGTTTAGTCTGACATAACCAAATATGAATTGTGTTTTTTGAGTGCACGGCATTTTGTATTTACTTTGATTTTTTACTGCTCTATCATGTTGTTGGTATTATTAGAGTGGACAGAATTTGGGTATTCAAATTAATGATAAAACTCAATGGCTGACCCAGCATTTGGCTCAGCTGCTAGGCTGCAGGTCAGAGTAAAAAGAAAAATAGTAATCTAACTGATGAGCTGCTTTGGAAAATTTAGTTAAAAGGGCGTAAGCCTAGCCCATGAGTGATTATTTGAGTTCCTATTTATTTTGCTCAATGTTATATATAAGCTGCATTTAGGTATCTTTTATTTGTCCAGTATGGTTTCCACTTTAAAATATTCCATGCCTTAACTAGCTAGACATAATATTTCAATGCTTTAATATAATGCATTATACTCACCGCCTTTCAAGCACTTTGAACCAATTTGCATCATGTGATAATAGAATTTGTGCACATTTAACACGTGTTTTTCACATAACTGCCCATTCTATAAATTTTTGCTTCTCAAGCTTGTACTAAACAAGCTCGTTTCAATTCAAAAAAAAATCATACTTCACAAAATACATAAGAATTATTTTATACAAATTTTTTTTTTTTGAGAAATGCGGCAAGATGGTTTTGTGGTGTAGTTGGTTATCACGTCAGTCAGTCTAACATAATGATGGTCTCCAGTTTGAACCTAGACAAAGCCATTTATTTTTGGCTTTAAATTTTATTGAAGAGAATCTCATGAGTTATGCATTTGTTTTTTATATCTTGTATATTTGAAATCCACGTAATGATAGATTTTGCTTCATTCTGTATTTTAATTCCACTTAACAAATGATTGAAACTCCCACGACTTCACTATTAGAATAGCTAACGTGTGAAGTAAAATGACAAGCTCATTGGTTGCTTTTGAATCTTTCATTTTCATCACATAGTTCAACACTTTTAGCTTCGCAGTTGGTTCTACCACCAACACCCCGCAAAGCGCCAGAAGGCCTAGGTAAACAAGAATTAAAGGCACCATGGATGAGATGCAGGCTCCATAGAGAAATCGGTGCAGCAGATGTGGAGTGCCGACCATAAAAAAGAATGTTTGTGCTTCTGCAACTTAGCGTTTATATTAGTGCTAGATGTTTGAATTGATAGTAAATGACTTTGTTTGAGTTGGTGTTAAATGTGTTTGTTTGAGAACTTGTTTTTCTATTTGATATGGAGTGCACGTTTTTAGTATTACTTGTTATTCGAGTTGTTTTACATTTTACGGTGGTCTATTCAATATGCGATAGATATAGTTTTTTGTATTGTTATTCCAGCACGTTTCTGGTTTGGTTGCTCTAGGTTCTATGTATATTAGTGCTAGATGTTTGAATTGATAGTAAATGAGTTTGTTTGAGTTGGTGTTAAATGTATTTGTTTGAGAACTTGTTTTTCTATATGATATGGAGTGCACGTTTTTAGTATTACTTGTTATTCGAGTTGTTTTACATTTTACGGTGGCCTATTTAATATGCGATAGATATAGTTTTTTTATTGTTATTCCAGCACGTTTCTGGTTTGGTTGTTCTAGGTTCTGTGTGAAGCTTATTTTTACTGGGGCGTATTTTGGAACAACGCTATTATATGCATTTTCAACAATAAACCAAGCATACCTTATAATACAATAAATAATTTACATGTCAAAAAATCAACATCGATATGTCTACATACCACAGCATCAGCATATTATATTTTCATTAATTTCAGCAAAACCCAAAATACCATTATTCATTAATCCATAATACCAACATTAAATTCAATATTCGATACAACATACCCCAAAATACCATAAAAGACGTAGTAATGTAAATAAATGAAGGTTGAAAAGAAAACAATCTTTCTATTTACATATCTTTTAGTATAAAAGATGCAGGATTTGCTCCAGCTCATTAATGA
This sequence comes from Allium cepa, assembly GCA_030765085.1. Classification (NCBI taxonomy): domain Eukaryota; kingdom Viridiplantae; phylum Streptophyta; class Magnoliopsida; order Asparagales; family Amaryllidaceae; genus Allium; species Allium cepa. The sequence goes on from CM060940.1 coordinate 105,620,293, forward strand.
CCTATATGTAAGAAAGCGAAAATGGCCCAATAGAAAATGTCTTCAAGAGATGCGGCAGTCATCTACTTTCTCTTTCCTCGTTTGACAACCCTTGTCAGTTGCTTGGTAGGACACTTCTGCTTGATGGTTGTCTCCTGCTCCTCTTTCTTTTTCTCCGAGGAGCTTTTATCTGAAGGGGAAATCTCTTTATTGATGGTCCAATAGAGGAGATTCTTGGATTCTTGGGAGCATTGGAAGAAACTTTGGAAGCATCAGCAATGCGAATTAAGGGTGGTGTGACCTTAAGAGAAGGAATTTTGGGGTAAAAGGTGACTTTCTTGGGCAGGTGATTTTCTGTGCCCAGTTTGAGTTTGATCTTGACTGACTTTTGGAATTTCAAGTGCTAGCCTCTTTACCATAGACTTATATTTGTGTCCCTTTTCGCCAACAATTGTTACTTCTTCATCGATAAACACCTCAACGTCTTCCAAGGCTCCCCCAATCTTCTCGAAATTGGTACGGGGCCATATCTAGAGGGAAGAGTCGTTGGGATTAAAGATGCGGTGATGGCGGTGGATGTAGTTGTAGTAACATTGGAACCTGGAGCATGAGTGATTGGTAGTTGAGGAGGCAATGATGGTTGAACTATAAGTTTATGAATAAATTGATAAAGGTTAGTGATGTCTTTAGGCGAGTGTTTATGTTTCTTTAGGATCCTATATGTTAGAGATATACCTTTCGCAGGTGAAGATTCTTTTTAAGAAGTCTTAGCGATTTCTTCCACTTTAAAAGCTTTTGGAACTAAAGGAATAGAAGGTGAAATTGCTAGAGGAGTGAAGGCTAGAATATCAGGGTTGTAACTTTCGAAGGTGGCGGCATTAGGAGCTGCACCACAACTGTTTTAGATTTGACAACCTTAGACACGGTCGTTGTAGAAGTGACAATCTTTACCTGGGCCTCTTTTAAGACAGAAGTGTTTTCTACATGCCACGAAGAGCTAAGACCGACGGGAGACTCAGTAGGCACTTGGTTCTTAGTTGTTGCTTCTTTTGCCAAGATTCTCTCACCCTTTTCTAGGGCAACTAAATCTTCTTATCAAAGAAGCTCACTTTTACGCATTTCTTCGTCCACTTCATTGCTCAAAGTTGAAGGTTGTGGGAGAGAATTTTGAGTTTTGAAGTGAACCACAACATACTTTAGATAATTCACAGGAAGAAAAAGATTTATTGTTATTGAACTAAGAAGAAGAATTATGATATGAGCTAAGAATGGATATGTACTACAACAAAATAACCATTTTACAATATTAAATAAATGTTGTTAAAGCAATATAACAACGTTTATGCAAATGTTTTTATATCCATAGTTGTAAAAGAGGAATAAATTTTACAACTTTTATCCAAACATTGCAAATAAGTTGTAGTAGATAATTCTTAGAACAATACTTAAATGTTACTGAAAATAAAAGATATTATCGCAAGGTCACATAGAACACTTTCCAATAATTGTAAAATGCTTATTTAATAATGCAAGCAAAGTGTTCTAAATAATCTTAACATGACAATTTTAAAACATTATGTTTGTAAGTTCTCAATATTTTTGAAACATTGTAAATTTATTTTCAAACTTATTAGACGCTATAACATTTATTATTACACACACACAAATATATATATATATATATATATATATATATATATATATATATATATATAACATAACAATCTCATATCATTGTAAACATAATCTATTCAACTTTACACAACATAAAGTAAGACAAGAATACATTTTTATGTATGTCAAATGAGTAAAGAATAGTACATTTCATATTGTAGTACAACTGTACAATTGCAAAATACATTTGAGACCATCATAAAAGCGTGTAGAAAAGCTCTGATGTACAACTGAAATCATGATAAAAGCACGTAAAAGTGCTTTGATGTACAACTGAAACCATGATAAAAGCAGGGAGAACAACTTGGTATCTTGACCTTTTATCACTTATGTCCATGCATGTTAGTGCAACAATATACAATAAGTATCTAATCATTGAGGGTAAAACATTTATTTGGCTGTAGTTATAGGCTTCAATGCAATACTTTAGTTCTATGTTGCAAATCACTTTTGCCTAAAAAAAAGTGGAGAAGTGTCACATCCTACTGATATTATAAATTATGCACATGCAGTAAAGGAAACAAGAACATAACCTAATAAAGATGCTATTAATCTCTATACATTCCTGAGTTTCATCCTATCATATTTACCTTGTGTTCATCATTTCATCGCTCAACCTATGAATGCATATAATTTCTCCAATATAGATGCATAGAATAATAACTTGTTACTTTAGTAAATAAATCAACCAACCATGTTAAATTATGACATATTTGTTGATATGATGCTAAACATACTCAATGAAAGCAACATGAAATAGTAATCTTAACCATTGTAATTTTTTAGTTACCTAATTCTCTTGGTCAACCGTTATTGTATAGGAAATACATATATGATTCTAATTCATAAAAAACATGATAAATATTTTATATTAAAGAGAACAAACTGTGATTCAAAAATGCGATGAATCGAAATTAACTGATTAGCACGTTTCACATAATTCTTTTAGTGGTTTACATTAACTACTATAGTAGGCTGCACAGCGTCACTAATATCGACACCATTCCTTTTACACATTTTATGTCAGTTTGGCCAAGTCTCCTATGATATATTTTACACATCCATGATAAGCCGATAAACAAACCAAATATCAAACCATGCTTTCCTATTTATATTTTTTTTGTTTCTTCTTGTAAATCTAACAATATTTGTACTGCCAAAATATTTGTATAACATAGATGACAGACCAACCTAAGTTTACGTTGCCTTCATAATCATGAAACTCGTTTTAGCGTCAATAATAATACTAAAACAATAATAAAGTTAATATATAATGCAATGTCTAGTCTTTCACAAATTATCAGAAGGCAATAACAACTTTAACCGACGCATATAAACTGTATGCTAAATTATGGGTATGGTTAAAATCTGACGTGTAAATAAGATGTAAACACGCATGCATCAGAACATTGGGGTACGTTTAAATCAATCGTAATAATATAATACATTTAACTTTTTAATGAGTGAATTCTATGAGATAAGGTATCACCCAATAAGACAAATGAAGTTTTACAATAGAAATAGACACTGTCATTTAGCGAACTTTATGTTGAATTTGAATGCATTATAGAGATGTTGTCAAACTTTAATTAATACAGCAAAAGACTATATCTGAAAATAAAATATCCACCATAGTCTTGTTATATGAATTAATATATGACTAAGGTAAGGAATTCTACCGATCTCAAGCACAAGTTTCTTATAGCCTTGGAACTTTTTATAATCTTTTCTTTAACAATTTTACCTAGGAGGATATTTTGAAACATTGGACAAATGAATTCAAAATATAGTACTCAGAGTTTGCAAGCTTGGGAGTACTACCTAGCATCTTGATATCAAGGACCTACTAATGCATTACAAAAGAATGTTGAATTAGTACTTTTAACATGTCCTAAAATGATATAAATAAAGTCATTCACAAATTTTAAAAGCAAGCATAGAAAATATTTCAAAGACACCAGTGCAATAAAATAACATGAATTCTCCAAAGTGAATCTGTAATATGACAATAATGAATATGATAAACGCCCTAGTGAAAACTATTATATAACAGTACCAAACATTATCATTAAAAAAACCAAGGAGATTTATGCAGGAATTCATCATCTTTGCAACATCGACGTATCATCATTACATAAGACTATGCACAAACCGATGAGAACTTTGAGTTTATTGCATTTCATATTGCCAAAACTGTTCATAACAAGTCAAAACATCACTCTGTTTACTAATATTTATATAACGCATAATAAATAGTTGGTTTCTCGATCATAATAAACCTTTATTTATATTTACTATAATTAACTCTATTATTGGTTTGAGATGTATTGTGGATGTCATAGAAATACTCAAGCAAAAATTAAACAAATTAAATCAACTTTTACATGTAATAAGATTAAAGCGGTGAACTCAAACAGTAAAAGAAAAAAACAATAATTTCACAACAATTTAACAAAAAAATACCCAATTTTGAAATCCAAATGGATTCTCTGAGAGTGAAGTGGAAAACTATGTAGTATGCCTATTTGTCTCCAGATCTTCAAAGTCTAAGACATCAGTTTCAACTAAATAATCTATAAATGAAATAAAAATCAACATAAACTTAAATTTTGAGAGATAATTACTTCGATGATATTGGATAACTGGAAAAAAAATTCAAAGAATTTGGTTGTCTGATTGGGATCTACGGATACCAAACTAGGTAGAGTTGATAAAGAACCAAATAAGAGCTGCCAATTTGAACCAAACATTTTGTGGAAAGTAACTCTATATGAGAGCATCTTTAATTATAGATCCAAATTTAGGGACGTAATTTTGAGCAGGAGCCAAAATTTTAGGAAATTTTTAGATGCCATGTACAGAAAAAGAGCCAAAATCCGATGGCTAGTGTTTTGTTAAATGTAAAATTATTTATTGTACGGATTAACAACATATCCGTGATATCGAATACATATCAAGCATATTTTTATCATCTAATAAAAGAGGCAAATTCTATTCTTGCCCGTAAATTACTATATAGACATCCAACAATCTTTCAAAATCATACAAATCATTTTTTAGTTAATATACACCACAGACATTACAAAACTACCATCGATTTAGAATAAAATAAAATAGTTTTCTCATTTCATCACCTTTCTCATGCATTAACCAAACAAGGAACCTTAATTTCTAAATTCCCAATTCAGTTTTACAAATCTTTAATCATTATTAATAGTTGTAATACCTTTGTTGTCACACCTTTTTGATGTAAATGTAAACTTCTTAAAATACCTTTTAAATTCAAATTACATCTCAATATGCTTATATATACTCCAACCTTAATCAAAAATTAAATTTTATATTTTATTACTTGGTCGATCACTCTTATCCTTTAACTAAAACTATTCATACCTTGATCATCTACTAAAATTTAGTTAGTCAATTATACCTCAATTAAATTTTAAAGAAAATTGCTCCTACTTTATTAAACTGCAAATTTATAAGTACTAAAACCGAGTCAATCAATTTTGGACTAATACCGCTCATGCCTTATTTAAAATGCGAAGTTTTTGTTAGCCAAAATACTATTTTTTCATAAACTATAATCAATTCAATCAATTATATCTTAGTTAAATTTTAATTTATTTCTTAATGGCGCAAGTTTGTAGGAAAAAAATCCGCGTGCTCAGTGCATGCCACCTTCACGCGCGAATTGTGTTTCATTACACACGTTTCAATTTCAAAAATGTGAATGGATTTTAATTTTATTAGAAATCGGTTTCATCCCCTATTTTAAGTTTTGATGCGTGAAAAACATTTCATAAACATGTTTTACATCATCCTTATTTTGAATTTCGATTAAAAAATTATATCTGAACGTTAACCATACGTTTCTATGATCCAAACGAATTTTTCTGAATTTTTTGAAAACATGGAAATATTTTTAAAGAAACCTACAAATATTTGCGGTCTAGAAACTTCAAATGTTAGTTGATTTCTCTATAGATATTTATAGAGTTCTCTTTTCTCTGCATATACTTGTAGCATTTTTCTTAAATATCCTAAAACATAAAAGTGTTTTTTTTAAAAGGAGGGACGGCTATGAATTTTAAAACTTAAATAGTGTGTTTCTACGAAAGTATTTAATTATTTATGTATAGAAATTTGAAAGTTACATTTAAATAGAACTATTGAAGTTCTTTGTTACTCATATTTAGTTTTGTTACCTACCAGGCATGTTGGCAGCACCTTACTAGTGTGCTATATATATTTTTGCATGTGTGCTCTCCTCTATTCTATAGAGGATCACGCATTTTTCTTAAAAAAAAACTATTAAATGTTTTGATGTTAAATTAAAACTTCATTTAAGTTAAAAATAGATAAGAATTTAATACACTATGAATTATATTAATTTTAGCAACAAGTTAAATTTTTTACTTCCATGTTTAACTTGAAGTTAAATTCGATAAAAATAGTTAATGCATGAATACAATTTGAAATTATATTGAAAGTTAAATTGTGCTTCTATCGATGATGTGTACAATTTCAATTATTTTAGGAAACAAATCATATTGACTATAAACAATGGGAATAATCGGTTCTTTATATTCTTTTTAAAAAGTCTAATAAACAATGGCATATTTGTCTCAAATTCCACAAAAAAAAATTAGTGGTGTAAATTAATTCATGGTATATGAATAGATTTTGCATTGATAAAATGGTTTAGTCCTATTAGATATAAACCAATTCTAAATCAAATAAGTTCTGGTGATTTTTATTGTTTTTAAGACTTTTGTACTTTATGATTTTTTTCTAAACATTTAAAATTTTCGAAACTTTTTATTTTTATACAATTCTATTGAAATTTTTGAATATTAATTTGGAAAATATATAAATTTAGTTTTTCTGAACCAACATATTTTTTTTATTAAAAAATCAATCTTATAAAAAAATATTGTTTTCTTTTCTAAGTTTTTTGAACATTTTTCATCTTTTGAAAATTTTAAAATTCCTTTGGATTTTTAAATTCGAAAATTTAAGAACTTCGACAGCATATAATAATCATTGTGGAATAAAAGTAAATATTAGAGTAGAAAATAAATGTTGCTGAAAATGATCTTTTACAACTATTAGGTGCGGTACTAAATCGATTATAACAGTTATTGAAGAAATGTTGTCGTCGACGTTTATTTACAACTCTTTTAAAACAAATATTGTAAAATATTCCGCTTTTTTTACAACATCTTGACAAACTGTTGTGAAAATGCTATTGTAAAGAATGTTTTTTCTTGTAGTGATGGAAAAAGAATGAGAGTTAAGAAGAATGGGAAGATATGTACATAAAAGATTTTATAACATCCTGAGATGTATCATAAGAATTTTAAGATGTAGGAATTAATATCTTTATGCTTTGAAGAAAAATTGATAACATATAGAGGGTTAAAAAAATTGAATCCTAAAACTAAGAAGAATTGAGTATATTTACTGAGAATGAATGAGAGAGCAGAATACTAATGGTCAAATATTGAATTTCTTATATAATAGAATAGATATACAACAATCGTTGGAGATTGTATTATAAATGTATAAATAACGTAAAGCTGAATTTGAGAAAATGATAAATTGCTTATCAACTAAACATGTTGTAAATATCTAGAAAACTACACCGACGATTGTGCAAATTGAATAATAAGAGTGAAAACATTGCTGATATTTATTTATTTGAACTTTTTTTTGCATTGTGATGTTTATCATATGTTTTTATAATATTATTACTTTCAAATATTGTTATTTTTAGGTATACAACCAAACGATTGTACTAGTTTATTTAATGATGTAAATATCAGTGACAAACCTTTATAAAAAGAGAAATTTGCTAACCTAGGCTTGTTTTTGTAAATAATAACAGAAATAACCTACTTTTGAATATATTTACAAACGTAGACCTTTTTTTTGCCAGGTAGACGTTGACGCATTTTCAAAATGCACCTTCGGGCGAATTTTGAAAATGCGCCAAAAGATGACTTCTCAAAAGTCGCCCAAATGCACATTTTAAAATTTCGCCCAAGTGAAAACCCTACACAAAACAAGACAGTAGGAAGAGAGTTTATCAAATTTAAAAACTGCATAAATATGTACTTTCAGATATAGCAACTTTCATAGATATCAGCTTTTAAATCCGACAATTGCAAAGTTCATTTAAGTTCGATACATAACTAGTTAGTTTGATACATAGAAATTACATTCGTTTAAAGTTGAATACACAGAAGTCTTAATCGTTACGCAGTCATACATTTGATAATGGAAGTTTAGACCGCTGAAGTACATCGTTTTCTATTATGGCCCTGTGATCCACATTTGCTGCACCTGTTTGTTTTAGGCGTTTGATGCTCGTCCATTATATTTTTTATCCTCGTAGATTTAGGTCGCCCATGTTGTCTTCTTGTAGGTGGAGGCAATATATGTGGACCGGTGTATGGTGTCCATTATCACTTATCACGCACGGGATGAAACTCTGGCTGATATGAAGCTTGGTAACTTTGAATAGAGTACCACTCTGATGCGAACTCATGATGTGCTCTATTAGCACCGTAATCGTGTGCCGAACAAGCCGCCATTACATGGGCATAGGGTAATTTTTGCAGTAGAGGGATGTTGCATGTACATGAATAGTTGGGACCATCAATTAACACTTTAAATTCATCGCCGTAGCAATGAATCACTTGCCATTCTGTTCGACTAAATCGAACTAGTATACAACGACGTGCTTCAATAGCCCGATCTGCTATTTTAGCTTTCCATTTTGGAGTCAAATATGTTGTGATAGTATCCGCGGTTTCTCGTCTCTTACAAAAATATCCAACCGATCGAAAGAAGGTTCACGCAACCAACGCCTTTATAGGTAATGATCGAGCACCTTTCATGTGACGCCCCACCTTTATACCCACGCTAGCCAAGGACACTACGGGGTAATGCCGTCAACTAGCACGGAGAATAAGGCTGTTGAGGAGAGACCATCTGTATAATTGCTTTGTGCGAGTTCTGATATGCCAGATAAAAATATAACTTTTCATCTCAAGAGAAAATTCGACATATCGACACAAACTCAAGCTACTACACAGTGGCTATATGTAATCTTCGAAAACAAATATAGAAATATCATAACACAAATCAGTCACAGAAGTTCATATCTCAAAAGGCGGAAACATATATGAATATTACAGATAAAAGTGTATATTAGAGTAGTGGTCTAACAAGATCCACAATATCACAAAGAAATAGTTACAAGTGCTACACAAAGAATAAGTATACATCATGGAGTCTATATCTCGAATGTATACAACAAAATAAACTACTAATCTAAGTAGTTAGCCAAAAGTCAGAATAATAATCCCAGATGAGGAGTCAAGCAGAAGCACCTGTAACCCCTCGGTCTGACCCGAGCATTATTTAATAAGAAAATAATAAACGGACCAGTCTAACAATAAATATCAGATATAATGAGATAGAATATGATATGTGACAAAAGCGTACGAAAACAATAATGCCATTCAATGACAAATATACCTTAGACAACACGAAAATCATACAACATCTCAAGAAATCTCAAAACACAGAAAAGAATGTCATATTCTTTATTTTTGTTCACCACACCACAAATATTGACAATTATGTCAATGTCAATCACAAAAGTTAATGACACACAAATACACCAATGCACAAATATTGATAAAACCTATCAATGTAAATCATGAAAATTGGTGAAACACAAATTCTAGAAATCATCAACTAGAAATCCAGAAATCACAAAGATGGGAGGGAGGCCTATCACAAAACGGGAGCATAAAAGCTCACCAACACGTGTATCACAAAACGGAACGCTATTCCATGGTTTCTAACCATTAATTTTGAGCCGAGGCTCCACAAAACAGCTGGAAGACCATGGGTCGCTACCCCACCAATTTGAGTCGAAACTCCACAAAAATGGGGTTTAGTCTCCCTCGCAGATAAAGAGACATTGCACAATGCTAGTCTAAACCACAAAAATGATCATCATCGATCATCAAGAAGTGTCAATTACACTAAGCTAGTAAATATACGAGTTTAGATTCATGTCCCATAACCACTAGCCTAACTGAAATATTTACGAACAAATTGTAGATCTCCACTAGAAAATTGTCCCAAGAGATTCAACGGAACAAGTCCAAGAATTAATCGACAAAGTAAACGCAAGCGTTTCATACCACTTGTTTTACTAAGTCGTTTAATTAGATTTCTCATACGAGTGAGGTAAATGTTTGTATATACTAGTAGATTGGAAAACGGTTTAAGAAAAGAGCTTTGTAATAAAATAGTGCTGAAATCATTTAGATGAAAGGGTTTTGATATTTACTACTCGTATTGAAACCTTTATATTTTTAAAGTGACAAATTACAAAAATGATTGTAGAACAATTAATCACCAAAATTCACATTCGAAGACGTGAATAAAATCCAAAGAAATCGATAACGAATCCATCAAAATGGATATTCCCAAAAATCTCGAAGAAAATGTCATCAAAGTCGATAATAAATAATAACAACAAAAGAGAAACAACTCGAATCGATTAAATTTGGAAACTCAAGCTAAATAGGCAAAATAGAGCCCAGACAGCCGATTCAGTCGTCTGAAATCAAGGATTAAGACGTCTGAATCTGGAAAAATAAAAGTTTTCCAGAACATAATTCAGACATTTGAACCCTATTTTTCAAACGTCCGAAATTGGCATTTTTAGCCTATTTACTTTCTGGTTTCTCACGAGCAAATTCAGACGTCTAAATACTGGGAAATAAAAATTCCCAGTATAATATTCAGACGTCTAAATCCTACATTTCAGACGTCTGAAACTAAAGTTCAGGGTGTTCCCTGAAGCTAGGCCAATGATGGCCAAAACGATTATCGAAAGTGATTGGACGAGCAACAACGACTAAGGATTTATGCCCAGCGACAACCCATCCTTAAAGGCTCTTCGATACGCCTCGAATATCAATTTCCAAATATCCATAATAGGATTTTATAAAATTAGACCAAAACACCAAAAATTGTAATACTCACCAAATCAATCCAAATCAAAATCAAATACACATGAATAAGCATTAGGAATTCATACCTAACAATCAAAGATAGTTATAGACTAGGATGTGAGATAAAAATCTCACCTTTTTACACAAAAACAAGGAAGAAGAAGCTTGAAAACAAAGGAGGTTCATCCACTCTTCAACACAACCCAAATGAGCTTGAATTTAACCTCAAAAGAAGAACATTCCCAAAGTTAGGTTTAGGAAATTTCTGAAATTGGAAGGAGAAAGAGTTGGAGAAGAAGAAGAGGATGCTTACTAATAGCTTCTCTTTGAATTTGGAGCAAGAATTCGAGTTTGCAATTGGAACTAGGGCTTGGAATTTCTATTTCCCATTCTCTTCCCCCATTTTCAGTTGTGCTTGAGCTTTAGAATGAAAATGAATGAATGGAAGAAGAGAAGGGCCGAGTTGGTGTATAGATTGGGTGAAACCCAAACCCAAAAGCCCACTTAGCAAATAGCAAAATACGACTTACTCCAAACGTATCGAAGTTTATACTCAAAAAGGCCGCAAACGTCATTTTGAACTCAATGGGGGTGGTGTCGAGTCCTAATTCGACTGTTTGCCAAAAGCAGCTTTTCGGACAAAAATCCGACTAACGATGAAATATTTAAATAAAATATTTAAATATTCAATTGTAAAATATGCGGGTTGTTACAGAATCCCCTCCTTAAAGAAATTGCATCCTCGTAATCTTAAGAAATAAATGAACAAAAAGTAACAACCGTAAAAGCATATCGACACAAAAGAAGAAATTTGGAATAAGAAGTTCACCTCAAAGAGCACGAGAAATTAAGTCCGGATGTGTTCGCTCGATGAATTATCTAGATTCCCAAGAACAATCCTTAGGATTTGAGGACCATTGAACTTTCACAAGCGGGACATCTTTATTTCGAAGGCGTTTAACCTCCGAAGCAACAATACGAATAGGATGTTGCTCATAAGTCAAATTAGACGAAACTTCAATTTCTTCAACAACACCGGGCTCAAGAATAGAATTGGAATCTCGAAGGCATTTCCGTAATTGAGAAACGCGAAACACGTCATGAATAGCAGAGAATTGAGCCGGTATTGGGAGGCGATAAGCCACTGAACCAATACGTTCGGTGATGGAAAATGGACCAATACATCGAGGTGCTAATTTTTCCAATCGACTGAAACGCACAACACCATTCATAGGTGAAACACGAATAAACACAAAATCTCCCACAGAAAATTCTAACTTCCTTCTTCGATTGTCGGCATAGGATTTTTGCCTACTTTGAGCTTCTTTCATCCTATGGCGAATAAGGTCAATCTTTTCTGTGTAATCACGAATAAAATCTGGATCTAAAACCAGCTTCTCGCCGGCCTCAAGCCAACAAGAAGGAGATCGGCATGGTCTTCCGTAAAGTGCCTCAAAAGGTGCCATACCAATACTAGATTGGAAGCTATTATTATAGGAAAACTCAACAAGAAAAATATAATCTTCCCAACTTCCACCAAAATCAAGAACACATGCACGAAGAAGATCTTCAAGAGTTTGATTCACACGCTCGGTTTGTCCATTGGACCGTGGATGATAAGGGTGCTAAAATTAAGCTTCGTTCCCAAAGCTTTTTGAAGACTCTTCCAAAATCCACTAGTAAACAATGGATCACGATCACTAACAATAGAAGTAGGAACTCCATGCAATTTAACAACCTCTTTAATAAAGAGTTTAGCCAAAAGAGGTACGGTCCGATTGGACTGAACGGGGATAAAATGGACGGATTTCGTAAGTCTGTCAACTATCACCCATAGGCTATCATGACCCGAACGAGAACGGGGAAGGCCGTCAATAAAATCCATGGAAATTTGATCCCACTTCCATATTGGAATTTCTAAAGGTTGCAATAACCCACTGGGCTTTTGATGCTCGGCCTTGACAAGTTGGCAAGTCATGCAACGCTTAACAAAGTTAGCAATGTCAGATTTCATTCCACCCAATAATAAAGTCGCTTCATATCCGCGTACATTTTGCTACTACCGGGATGAATGGTAAATTAGAACGATGAGAATCTTATAAAATATCTTTACGAAGATCACTAATATTTGGCACGATAAGTCTACCAAATTTTCGAATACCACCACGAGAATCAATATCAAAGTCTTTCAAACCTTCAATATCAATTTTATCCCTACAACTTTGGCTAAGAAGAGCCAATTCGGGATCTAGCTTTTGAGCTTCAAGGATGCGGTCTAAAAGAGAAGGATGTGCCTCAAGGCTACATAAAACAAGAGATGGACATAAATCGGATACACGATCTCGAATCTCACAAGTGGATAAAGTCTCGAGATCATTCCATTTGGATATCATCATGAAACAACCGCTTGTTGCTTTCGGCTAAGGGCGTCGGCAATACGATTTCCCTTTCCGAGAGTATAAAGAATATCAAGATCATAAGATGCAAGAAACTCGAGCCAATGCTGTTGACGCAAATTAAGTTCCTTTTGAGAAAATAAATACTTCAAAGATTTATGATCGGTGTAGAGAACAAATTTCTCTCCCAAAAGATAATGACGCTAAATTCGAAGGGCGAAAACAATAGCCGCGTGCTCTAAATCATGGGTGGCATATCTAGTTTCGGCAGGCTTTAATTGCCTAGAAGCATAAGCAATAACACGTTCACTTTGCATAAGAACGACACCCAATCCAATGCGACTAGCATTGGTATAGACAATAAAATCTTGGTTCCCATCGGGAATCACAAGAATAGAAGCATCGAAAAGGAGTTCTATTAATTTCTGAAAAGAAGCTTCACATTTGTCTGACCAAATGTATTTAACTCCCTTCTTTGTCAAACTAGTAACAGGCATGAAAATTTTAGAAAGGTCTTTTATGAAACGGCGGTAATAGCTCGCCAATCCAAGGAAACTACGGATTTCCGTCACACTCTCCGGTCTTTTCCAATTTTGAATCGCTTCAATTTTTGAAGGATCCATGGAAATTCCGGATTCAGAAATGATGTGACCGAGAAACTTCACACGAGATTGTCAAAAGTGGCATTTAGAAAATTTTGCTTTTAATTGATTACTCCTAAGAGTTTCCAACACAATCCAAAGATGCTTTTCATGTTCCTCCTCTGTTTTTGAATACACAAGAATATCATCAATAAAGATGAGAATAAATCGATCGAGGAAGTCTTTGAAAACTCGATTCATAAGGTCAACGAAATAAGCCGGAGCATTCATTAAACCAAATGGCATAACAAGCCATTCGTAAGATCCATAACGAGTATGGAATGATGTCAAAGGAATGTTATCCTTTGCAATACGAAGCTGATGAAAACCGGTTGCCAAGTCCAATTGTGAAAAGACTCTAGCACCACTAAGTTGATCGAATAGATCATCAGTCTGAGGTAAAGGATATTTATTCTTGATAGTAAGATCATTAAGCTTGCGGCAGTCAACGCAAAGCCTAAGTGTACCATCGGATTTCTTTACAAAAATAGCGGAAGCTCCCCATGGAGAGGAACTAGAACGAATAAATTGCTTCGTCTCCAATTCAGATAATTGTCTACGCATCTCCTCATTCTCTTTATTGGACATTCGATAAAGAGGATGAGTAATAGGTAAAGCTCCAGGAATTAGATTAATTCTGAACTCAATTGCTCGCTTAGGTGGTAATGCTAAAAGGGGTACAAATATGTCGGAAAATTTACGAACAACGTGAATAAGAGAAATGACATCTTCCTCATCATCATTACCGTCATCACGAGGATTTAGAGAATATAAGGATGCTGCCAAAGTGGAATCCAAATCTTTAAGAATAATAGAAATCTGATTAACAGATTGTGGAAGTCAAAGATAAATAGTCCACATAAGACATAGGATATGAGCCTCATAACGGTTAAGCCAATCCATTCCCAAAATCATTCCAAAGCCTAAGTAACGCGTGACATGCAAATCGGCTTGAAAAGAAAAATCACACAAAATAATCTCGACATCTTTATAAAGTAAACTGAGTGTTGCGGATCCACCAACCGGATTCGCGATTCTCAAAGAAGTCATTAAAGCAACAACACTTAAAGAAAAAGTATCAACAAATTCCTTTGATATAAAAGAATGGGACGCACCCGTATTAAAAAGAACTCGAATAGGATGATCACGAAACACAGTAATGCCATCAAGGATAGAATGAGAAATACCTTGACCAGGAGAAGTGTTTCAAGGGGCTTGCGCCACATTAAGCTTTCCCTCCTTCTTGTTTTGGAGTTTGGGGCATGCAGATAAATAATGATCCGGGCTTTTGCAATAGCGACAAGCGCGGGGCTTTGAACACTTATTCGCATAATGGTCCTTAGAACCACAATTGTAGCATTGCCCACCACTAGAGGTAGAAGTCTTCGCTGCCGGAGATGCTTGTTTCCCCTTTTTATTGGGATAAGGATCTTTGAATTTATTACGCCTTTTCTTGTTATTGTTGAAGTTCGGTTTGACACTCCCAACTTCAACATCACTCTCCCTATCCGCCTCTTCAAAACGAAGAGTGATATCAATGAGTTGACCAAAAGAAACTTCTAATTTTAAAAGTAATGGCTTCTTGAGATTTTTGTTCAAGCCATAGACAAATCTTTGGTTTTTCTTCAATGGGGTGTTTATGTATTCGACCCCGTATTTAGAAAGTGACTCGAAGGAGGCAACATAATCTTCCATGGAGGATTCACCTTGAAGAAGGTCTATGAAATATTGAGCCAATGTCACCTTCTCAGCTTCTGGCACAAACTTTAATTCAAATCGTCTCCAGAATTGCTCCCAGGTAAGATCTGTTTCATTCATTTCAGAAATCAGAAGCTCGTACCAGTCTAATGCTCTTTCTTGGACCATACAAGAGGCCACTTGGACACGGTGAAGATCGATAAGATTCATGCGAGAAAAGATTCGATCGCATGTTCTTAGCCAAGCCTAGACTTCAATAATGATTTAAGAACCTTTGAATGGCTTTCCACCCAAGGTGGTATAATCGTTGCACAAGCGTGCAAATCCAGACTTAGGGTGAGTAGGCTCCGGAATAGAACTGGCTGCTTGAGCATTCTTTACAAGATCAAGAAGCTGCTGGGCAGACATAAAAACTCCATCCTAGGGAGTAGCACTAGATTGTCCGGCACTGGGACGATTTGATCTAACCATTTCTCTTCTTTAAGAAAGAAAGAAGAAGAAAAGTTATTCTCAAAATAATTATCAAAAAATCATGATTGATAAAACAAGGAATCATAAAAGAAAATAGGATAGAACGGTACAAAGACATGAATCAAATCCTAAGGCACGACTCCTAAGAAAGACTTAGGACAATGATCCTTGCTAGATTATTCTACATTGTTTCGAAATTTGGCTCAAATACCAAGCTGTGACGCCCCACCTCTATACCCACGCTAGCCAAGGACACTACGGGGTAATGCCGTCAACTAGCGCGGAGAATAAGGCCGTTGAGGAGCGACCATCTGTATAATTGCTATGTGCGAGTTCCGATATGCCAGATAAAAATATAGCTTTTCATCTCAAGAGAAAATTCGACATATCGACACAAATTCAAAGCTACTACACAGTGGATGTATGTAATCTTCGGAAACAAATATAGAAATATCATAACACAAATCAGTCACAGAAGTTCATATCTCAAAGGCGGAAATAGATTTGAATATTACACATAAAAGTGTATATCAGAGTAGTGGTCTAACAAGATCCATAATAACACAAAGGAATAGTTACAAGTGCTACACAAAAGAATAAGTATACATCATGGAGTCTATATCTCGAATGTATACAACAAAATAAACTACTAATCTAAGTAGTTAGCCAAAAGTCAGAATAATAATCCCAAATGAGGAGTCAAGCAGAAGCACTTGTAACCTCTCGATTTGAACCGAGTATTATATAATAAGAAAATAATAAACGGATCAGTCTAACTATAAATATCAGATAAAATGAGATAGAATATGAGATGTGACAAAAACATATGATAACAATAATGCCATTTAATGACAAATATACCTTAGACAACACGAAAATCATACAACATCCCAAGAAATCCCAAAACACAGAAAAGAATGTCATATTCTTTATTTTTGTTCACCACACCATAAATATTGACAATTATATCAATGCCAATCACAAAATTTAATGACACACCAATTCACCAATGCACAAACATTGATAAAACTTATCAATGTAAATCACGAAAATTGGTGAAACGCAAATTCTAGAAATCATCAACTAGAAATCCAGAAATCACAAAGATGGGGGGAGGCCTATCACAAAACGGAAGCGTGAAAGCTCACCAACACGTGTATCACAAAACAGAACGCTATTCCATGGTTGCTAACCATTAATTTTGAGCCGTGGCTCCATAAAACGGCCTGAAGACCATGGGTCACTACCCCACCAATTTGAGTTGAAACTCCACAAAAACGGGGTTTAGTCTCCCTCGCAGACAAAGAGACATTGCACAATGCTAGTCTAAACCACAAAAATGATCATCATCGATCATCAAGAAGTGTCAATTACACTAAGCTAGTAAATATATGAGTTTAGCTTCATGTCCCATAACCACTAGCTTAACTTAAATATTTACGAACAAATTGTAGATCTCCACTAGAAAATTGTCACAAGAGATTCAATCGGACAAGTCCAAGAATTAACCGACGAAGTAAACACAAGCGTTTTATACCACTTGTTTTACTAAGTCGTTTAATTAGATTTCTCATACGAGTTAGGTAAAGGTTTGTATATACTAGTAGATTGGAAAACGGTTTAAGAAATGAGCTTTGTAATAAAATAGTGTTGAAAGAGTTTTGATATTTACTACTCGTATTGAAACCATTATACTTTTAAAGTGACAAATCACAAAAATGATTGCAGAAAAATCAATCACCAAAATTCACATTCGAAGACGTGAATAAAATCCAAAGAAATCGATACCGAATCCACAAAAATGGTTAGTCCCAAAAATCTCGAAGAAAATGTCATCAAAGTCGATAATAAATGATAACATTAAAAGGGAAACAACTCGAATCGACTAAAGTTGGAAACTCAAGCTAAATAGGCAAAATTGAGCCCAGATAGCAGATTCAGACGTCTGAAATCAAGGATTCAGACGTCTGAAATCAAGGATTCAGACGTCTGAAATCAAGGATGCAGTCGTCTGAATCTGGAAAAATAAAAGTTTCCCAGAACATAATTCAGACGTCTGAACCCTATGTTTCAGACGTCTGAAATAGGCATCTTTAGCTCATTTCCTTTCTGATTGCTCACGAGCAAATTCAGACGTCTGGAATTTTGATTCAGACGTCTGAATACTGGAAAATAAAAATTCCCTGTATAATATTCAGATGTCTGAATCCTACGTTTCAAACGTCTGAAACAAAAGTTCAGGGCATTCCCTGAACCTAGGCCAATGATGGCCAAAACGATAATCGAAAGCTAACTGACGAGCAACAACGACTAAGGATTTATGCCCAGCGACAACCCAGCCTTAAAGTCTCTTCGATACGCCTCGAATATTAATGTCCAAATATCCATAATAGGATTTCATAAAATAAGACCAAAACAACAAAAATTGGAATACTCACCAAATCAATCCAAATAAAAATCAAAAACACATGAATAAGCGTTAGGAATTCATACCCAACAATCAAATATAGTTATAGACTAAGATGTGAGATAAAAATCTCACCTTTTTACACAAAAACAAGGAAGGAGATGCTTGAAAACAAAGGAGGATCAACCACTCTTCAACACAACCCAAATGAGCTTGAATCTAACCTCAAAGGAAGAACATTCCCTAAGTTAGGTTTAGGAAATTTCTGAAATTAGAAGGAGAAAGAGTTGGAGAAGAAGAAGAGGATGCTTACCAATAGCTTCTCTTTGAATTTGGAGCAAGAATTCGAGTTTGCAATTGGAACTAGGGCTTGGAATTTCTATTTCCCATTCTCTTCCCCCATTTTCAGTTGTGCTTGAGCTTTAGAATGAAAATGAATGAATGGAAGAAGAGAAGGGCTAAGTTGGTGTATAGATTGGGTGAAACCCAAACCCAAAAGCCCACTTAGCAAATAGCAAAATACGACTTACTCCAAACATATCGAAGTTTATACTCAAAAAGGTCCAAACGTCATTTTGAACTCAATGAGGGTGGTCTCGACTCCAAATTCGACCATTTGCAAAAAGTAGTTTTTCAAACAAAAATCCGACTAACGATGAAATATTTAAATAAAATATTTAAATATTCAATCGTAAAATATGCGGGTTGTTACACTTCAGTACACCGTTAAAACTTTCGGATGCATTGGTGGTCATAACATGAAAGCGTCCTCCATTTTCTTTGCATAGGGCCCAATTTTCTTCAAAATTCTCCAAACTTCTTTCAATCCATTCATGAACCCATGGATTTGTAGCTTTAATTTCTTCTCTGATTTTTGTGTACTCAACTACTTCTGAAGCACATGCAGCTGAATAGAAAAAGCTGTAAGTCATTTATCCCTAAAACCCGCTGTTTGAAAATTAGCTTTAAGTTGCCATGCACATAACCTATGTTTGTGTGGTTCTCACCATTTCTCCTGCAAAGCCTTCGGAATTCGTTTCATTCAATCCGATATGAAAGTAATACGACGATTGCAAACATTACGAATGAATTCATGCATGCAAGAAAAAAACAAACGCAACTATCATATTCCTTGGATTCGACAACTGCATAAGCTAATGGAAACAGACAGTCATCCGCATCTACAGCAGTAGCAACAAGCAACGTCCCTTTGTATTTACTATACAAATGTGTCTCGTCAGTACTTAGCAATGGCCAGCAGTATAGAAAACCTGTAATGCGAGGGAAAAACGCTCAAAACGCGTGATCAATTACTCCAACTTCATCGTGGGTCACATGTCCGACAGCCCCCAGGTTACTTCTCTTTATTTCCTCAAAATATCGAGGCAAAGTCGCATACGATTCGTCCCAATCACCATAAATTCTTTCTATTGTTTTGTTTAATGTTCGCCAAGCTTTCATGTAACTAATTTTGATGAACAATTGGTCGTTGACAAGCACTTGGTCTGTACCTGCTGAGATATCCAAATCGGCCTTGACAAATGACATGATTTTCGACACAAGAAAATTTGAAGTGGCTTGCTTGTGGTTGGAATTGACTGTAGGATTGACACAGGTATGTTCACTAGGAAACTTTCTGATTTTCCACAAGCCAAACTGCTATTTCTATGAGACTATTGCATGTATTCCCCATGGATAATTAGTGTCAACATTACAAATAGCAGTGTATATAGTTTTATTCGACTTGATCGGCTTGTATGAAACTCCATGTAGAATTGACCATTCGGTTAATTGGTGTAGCAGCTTTTGTTTACTTTCAAATACCATCCCAACAACAAATCCATTTTGTATGCACGCAGTTGAAAATTTTCCCCCAGCAAATTACAGATTAGCAACAACCGATCTTGCCATCATTTGTGCAGTACATAGATAATCATCCAACGGTACTTCTATTTGAGCTTCTTCACCATCACCTTCAACATCATCTACGTTCAGAAAGTCATAGTTTAACGATTCATTATTTACCTGCATTCATTCTACCCAACATGCATCATTATTAGTCCTCGTCGCAACAGCCATATTATTAATTGGAGTGTCATGTCCGGTGTCTCTATCTATATCAATATCCATATCAATGTCAAAATTAGAATCATGTGCATTTGTGCAGTACATAGATAATCATCCAACGGTACTTCCATTTGAGCTTCTGCACCATCACCTTCAACATCATCTACGTTCAGAAAGTCACAGTTTAACGATTCATTATTTACCCGCATTCGTTCTACCCAACATGCATCATTATTAGCCCACGTTGCAACAGCCATATTATCAATTGGAGTGTCATGTCCGGTGTCTATATCTATATCAACATCCATATCAATGTCAATATTGGAATCATGTGAGTGTTGTGATGGTCCAGCACCACATTCTATAGTCGTATCCTCAAGCCTTGTAAATCTATTTAAAAAGGTATTTTAGTACGAAACTATAGTAGATAGGAAACATTATCCAAATAAATTGCTACACAAATCTTTGACTCATATCATACATTTCTGATGTAGTAGGATATACCAGTTGTGAAAAATGAATATTTTGTTGTTTAGGACGGACATTTTGTAGATGCATTTGTTGTTGAAAGCTGATTATGCAATAAGAAACTATTAGGCAATTGTAATTTAAAAAGGTACACGCAAAATACCAATGTTAACGACGATACCTTGAAAGCATCGTAGGTGGTGTGTAGTATGGAAAGTACTATTATGGGTTGGTTGCATATCATGTAAGGCATGAAACCATAGTTTATGGGAGGAGGACCACGACCCCGGGCATGTACATATGGATTACTATAAGTAGGAGAACCTAAGCTTGATAAAGGATTATCGGTTCCTAACATATCTGTAATATACCATATTCCCGAGTTAACGATAGAAGATGGTACATATTCTTGCAGATTTTCTTTTGCAACTTTTCCAACATACAACTCAATGGATTTGGTAACCGCATAAAACATAACTTCAACATCCTCATCATCTGAAAGTGTTATTGCTTTTGAATCCAAATCCATAGGCCAGTTAACGACCAACTCAATATCAAATTCGATTGCGCTTATTTTGGTCGCTTTGTACACAGATTCTTTCAACTCAAATAGTGTGCAACCTTTGCGTACTCTCCTCGGTTTACAAAATCCGTCGACCTACTTCCCTTTTTTTTGTTCGTCCACGATCAGTTCACCGTCATAGTAGCAAAGTTGGAAATGAGATTTCTATCCATTCTACAAACAAATAGTTTTTATTTGACCAACCAATTTCTAGCCAGTCATGTGGAAATATTTGAATAGATGTAACAAAGCTAGGGTTTATAATTTTCTTACCAATTTTGATGACGAGATATAGTGAAGACGTATGCGTAGATCAGCAAGGACTCTAAGGCAATAGCCAACAGATTATCGAAGAAATTGAGTTTTGGTGTGTGGGATGTAAGCTGAAAGAAAATGGGTTCTTCATATCTAAAGATAATAGGGGTATGTTATGAGGATGTGAGTGCTTAAGCTGAGTGGATATAAACCAGTTTCTGAATTGGCGACTTTTTGAAAGTCGCCTTTGTGCGAATTCAGAAAATTCGCCTGAAGGTGAATTCTGAGAACTCACCCTTTGGCGACTTTCAAAAATTCGCCAAATTAGAAAAACCTTACAACAAGACATAAAACAGAATATTAGTTTCAACTATAGGATACTTCCTAATAGAAAATACAAGACTGACACGTGATAAAAAAAAAGTTTACACAAACAACTTCCACCTGATACTACTTAACTACCAATACAACAAAACACACGGTCAATCACGTGGTAACCAGTAGCATCATATAAGAATTTCATTGTGAATTGCAATATCCATCCTCTCAAAGCGATAACCTTAGCTTGCATCTCAAACGCATATTGGAACCCCCCTTTCTGTCAGTGGAGGATCGACCCAATCAAAATATTTACAACTATGAACTCCCTGATGCGTCTGTGCATCGATATACGCTTTACAACCGTAAAAGTGACGTCCTGCATTCCTCCGACTTTTGGAAACAACAATGTTGCATTCAACCCCGCAATAACAAAGTAAGGAGTGTACCATGACGCTAGAACTTGATCTATCATGGTTTTGTTGAGCAAGTACAGTCCTTAGCCTGGAATGCAATGATTGTTGAACCAGCTGGGGATTCTCGATTACAACATTTGCCTGCGTAGCACAAACAAGTTAGGTCTCTACTTCTTCATTTGTCTCTACAGCATCGACTCTTGGTGGATCTTCCACTTGGGTCTCCGGAAAAAATTCTACATCATCGTCCGCGCCCTTGTTTTTTTCGTAATCATCATATATTTCCATCATTGTTTGATCATCGAGCTCCCAATTATCCATTCGCCTAAAAGAAAAGTTGAATAAAATACCACAATTTCACAAAGTTACAACCATGGATTGGGTCGATTTACTTTTCGATTTGAATAAAATTGAAGAAGGGCATACTATACATCTACAAATATAAGTGTAGAGGAAAAATTTGGACAAAACACCAACCTTAGTGACTTCTACGAAAGATTTTGGGATGTAAGCTGAAAGAAAATGGGTTCTTCAGATCTAAAGAAAATAAGGGTATGTTATGAGGATGTGAGTGCTTAAGCTGAGTGGATATAAACCAGTTTCTGAATTGGCGACTTTTTGAAAGTCGCCTTTGTGCGAATTCAGAAAATTCGCCTGAAGGCGAATTCTGAGAATTTGCCCGTTGGTGACTTTCAAAAAGTCGCCAAATTAGAAAAACCTTACAACAAGACATAAAACAGAATATTAGTCATTTCAACTACAGGATACTTCCCAATAGAAAATACAGGACTGACACATGATAAAAAAAAGTTTACATAAACAACTTCCACCTGATACTACTTAACTACCAATACAGCAAAACATACGATCAATCACATGGTAACCGGTAGCATCCTGCAAGCATTTCATTGTGAATTGCAATATTCATCCTCTCCAAGCGATAACCTTTGCTTGCATCTCAAACGCGTATTGGAACCACCTTTCTGTAAGTGGAGGATCGACCCAATCAAAATATTTACAACTATGAACTCCCTGACGCGTCTGTGCATCGATACGCTTTACAACCGTAAAAGCGACGTCCTGGGTTCCTCCGACTTTTGGAAACAACAATGTTGCATTCAACTCCGCAATAGCAAAGTAACAAGTGTCCCATGATGCTAGAACTTGATCTATCACGGTTTTGATGAGCAAGTACAGTCTTTAGCCTGGAATGCAACGATTGTTGAACCTTTTGGGGATTCTTGATTACGACATTTGCCTGCGTAGCACAAACAAGTTCGGTCTCTACTTCTTCATTTGTCTCTACAGCATCGACTCTTGGTGGATCTTCCACTTGGGTCTCCGAAAAAAATTCTACATCATCGTCCGTGCCCTTGTTTCGTTCGTAATCATCATATATTTCCATCATTGTTTGATCATCGAGCTCCCAATTATCCATTATCCTAAAAGAAAAGTTGAATAAAATACCATAATTTCACAAAGTTACAACCATGGGTTGGGTCGATTTACTTCTCGATTTGAACAAAATTGAAGAAGGGCATACTATACATCTACAAATATAAGTATAGAGGAAAAAATTGGACAAAACACCAACCTTAGTGACTTCTACGAAAGACTTTGCACAAATTTGGGTTTTTTGGTTCGACCTTACAGCAAACAAAAATGAAAAAGGAAGAAGGGGGCTAACAGGTTTTTAATATAACACGATTCTATGGGCGAATTTTCAAAATTCGCCTATGAGCGAATTCCTAAAATTCGCCTTTGGGCGATTTTTCAGAATTCTCCCATTGGCGAATTTTGAAAATTCGTCCATAGAAAGCCTGCTACTGCAAACAGAGCAGCAATTACAAACCCCCGACTACACCATATAGCACAAAGTCATACACCATTACCAATCCTAACAACATTAGTTTGGCCACCCACAAACAAAACACAACTACGCAAATTCAACATCATTTTACAAATCCAAACAACATTAATTTGTACATTACATATCACTTTCCACATCACCACTAACTATTCGCATCAAATAACATTATCGATTTAGTCATGAAGCTCATGAAATTCGCCCGGGCTTCTTCTTTGCCGGCGCGTTACCAGTGCTCTCGAACTGCTACTGCTACTCCGTTCTCTGTGCACAGTGGAGGACGAAGGTAATGCGGTCACTGGTTGAGATGGGCTATGATCAAATTCTTCATGTATCGGTGCAGCTTGTGATGAGGTGCCTTATGAAGATGAACCCGCACCTCTTGTAGGATGACGTTGTGTGTACACAAGCATGGAGGTGGAGATGGAGATGGAGGTCTCGGCCTATCAAGTTTATTCCTGCACAACACAACATCTAGAATCCTTTGGATGTTAGTGCACATCCTCCTACCCTCCTCGTCGGTTTGTCATTTGCGAAGATTCTCTGCTTCTTCCCAAGCCCTATCTATACCAGCTGCCTATTAAATCGAATGAAAATTAGTATCACACAAAACTATCATAACTAATTGATATACTACTTACAACATCAACTTACCGCGTTCCTCTCAAATGGTGCTCTAGGAACGTATGGAATTCTATAAATTGCCTCTACTGGCGCCGTAAGAACATATCGTCGTGTTATGTTCCAGTACCACCTTTTGTACTGCTCTAGCGTAATGGTGGGATCCCTCCCAATCTAGGTAGTTGTATGGCGGTCATTCCACAACTGAATGTGGGTTCCATACTCCTCTACGTTGTACGTAGACGTGCAGGGTGGCGCATCATTCGGTATATGCTGCATCGTACCGAACTGTCTCATAACCTTGTCGGGTAAGTGAAATGCAGTCTGGGTGTAAGATATGACTGACACTCTCACAGTCCACAAGTATCTACCAGCTGTACACATGGTTGGAATCTGTGCTAGCACATCCTGTGTGTGCGAGGCTGTGCAGTTAATGTGCTCGGTAGATTCAAAGTGGTGGAGGTGGAAAAAGTCATAGCGGGAATACAGCGAGGATATAGCGGGATAAAGCGGATGGCTCTAAAATAGCATATAAAACTCGTACTTAATGTTTTTACAAATATACAAATGGTAATTAAATGAAAAATTATCATTCAATTGAATTATAAATAATACATAAATAATTTTAAATAAAAATATGTGCGAATATACTTTAAATAAACGAAAAACTATTATATAACATAATTGAATTTGGTAGAATATTAGAGTATTTTCATTTCTGAAAATATATTAAAAATTAAATCAAATAAATTAGTTTCATAATTTTATAATGTATAAATGCAATTTTTGAATTCATTTTATTAAAAAAGATATAGCGGGAATAGCAAAATATAGCGGGAATAGTAAAATATAGCGGAAATAACGGGATATAGCGGAAATAGCGGGGATTAAAGCGGAAAGGCTATATTCTGGGGCTATATGGAAAAATCGTAGCAGTAGAAATCCACTATGAGATATAG
The DNA here is from genome assembly GCA_030765085.1 of Allium cepa. Classification (NCBI taxonomy): domain Eukaryota; kingdom Viridiplantae; phylum Streptophyta; class Magnoliopsida; order Asparagales; family Amaryllidaceae; genus Allium; species Allium cepa. The sequence continues at coordinate 105,646,136 of CM060940.1, forward strand.
CGGGGTTGTAGCGGGGTAATAGCGGGGCATTAACTACATAGGTACGGGGTTCATGTCACATTATCATCCTCCAGAGCATCTACCTCACTGCGGTAGAACTTCACACTCCGTCTTGGAGTTTGGCGCGTTTTTTTGGTCCTACCACTTGTTATAAGATGTTAATAATTGAATATTACACATGAAAGTTTCACCATTTTATTAAATTAAAAGGATAAAAAATATATCGAGACCCAAGCGGTATCGACTGATCGACAACAACGTTTGTTACTAACAATCTTCCGATTGGAAGATAAGTCCACGACCAAAGCTGCTTTTAAAAGAAAATATTATGACCAAAAAAGAGACAAATCATGTAAAATAGTAAACTATTGAAATTTGTTTCAAACCTGTACAAGTGTCAGACGTCCACCAATAAATTTATTCTCCAAAAGAGAGAACTTGGATAACTCCACATATGTATAAGATAACACAGCACTGCCCCAAGAAAACTTACCACACTCCCCTAAATCAGCAATATACGGTAGCCATTTCAGATCTACCCGAGTCTTTGTATAGTCGCACATCAATCGGAAAATAATTATGTGTAAAATAATAGCATGTGCTCGCTGCTGAATCTGAGCCTTTGTAGCATCAGCAGGAATATCGTGTGATAATTGACGTCGATACCACATGACTTCCACGAACTCATTGCCCCTTATTTGTTCGAGGGGTGTGTCAAGACCAAGTAAATCACGACACAATTGCATATAGTCGTATGCCACTCCTCCATAAGCCACTACATTACCTTCAATAGGCAAACCTAACAACACTACTATATCTCCTAATGTAATCGTCATCTCACCAACAGGAAAATGAAAAGTGGAGATCTCCGGTCGCCATCTCTCTACCAAAGCAGTGATAAGATAGTGGTCAAGCTGGACGATCCTAACTTCAATATGTGTAAAAAAACCAGCCCTCTCAATCTCAGCCAATACTCCCGGATGATTTGAAGTCACTTTCTTTAGCGACGTGGAGTGATCCGTAGTGGTATCTGGATCGTCACGCTGATCAAATGATATATACATAATTAAAAAGCAGGAATTATACCAACTAACACAAAGTTATAAATTTTTTAAAACCATCTGCATCCAAATGTCGTTAGAAGTACGATGCTGGGCTTGAAGAATTATTACCCTACCATCAACGGGTTCGGGCTCCATCTTAATATACTCTTCAAATACAAATATTACAAATCAATTCATTTCATTAAAAATTAGACACTAACCAAAAATTGACAACGCCCCTAACCAATAAAGTAGTATGAATGCACGTAAACTTCTTATCGTTCATATAGATTGCTTATAAAAATAATCTTAAGTTGCTTTTAAAAACCTTTTTTAATATGTCTTTTATAAACTACTTCTAACCTTGTTCAAATTGCTTTTAATCTAAGATCAAATTGTAAAAATACTTATAATGATAGTTTTGTAAATGCTTTGTCAACATTGATATTAAAATGCTCTACTTTACAAGCATTTTTTTGTTCATGAAGAAACAAAGCAAAATATCCATGCCCTAAATTTAAAATGACAAATTATGAGTATAGATTTATACCTATTTCTTGTTCTACGCCCTACGTGCTTGCCATCGACAAATTTTTGGACGAATTTGATTAAAAATTAAAAAAATGGAAGTGGAGGAAGGTTTTTGGGAATTTGGGGATATTGGATTCGGCTGGGAGTGAGTGGGAATGGGGGGGTGGGGGGTCTTGCTCTCTGGCCTTGTTTTGTGTAGAGTTTTCACTTGAGCAAAATTTCAAAATGCGCCTTTGGGCGACTTTTGAGAAGTCGCCTTTCGGCGCATTTTCAAAATTCGCCCAAAGGCGCATTTTGAAAATGCGCCAAAGTTTACCTAGCAAAAATAGGTCTACGTTTGTAAATATTTTCAAAAGTAGGTTATATTTCTTATTGTTTACAGAAACAAGCCTAGGTTAGCAAATTTTCCTTATAAAAATACATTCGCGGTGAAATCCTTTTGAAATTACATTCTTGTCCAGTTTGATTTTGGTCCTTCTTAGGTGTGTCTGTGCTAGAATTTAAATGCCTTCATTTCTAGTGATTTTCTTCGATTCTGTTTACACAGAATCGACTAATACTTACTGGTAAAGCCATCAAGGCTGGTTTTTATCGTTTCATCTTCCTTGCACTCTTATCCATAGAAATATATAAACATAACATAATAACGTTGATTTCTTAAAGCTTTTCAATGGCTGCGTACTCCCCTCCTTTCCGCCTCATGGTTTCTGTCCTTTCCTTCTTTCTTCTTCTTCCCATTTCTTTAATAAATCCTTCTAGTCACTATCACGCTCTGTCATTTGATCAGTTCAGTGGTTTTTTTGGTGGTTGTGTGGTCCATTGAGACTAGAACGGTTTCGGATTCTCAGCGTGGCACACAATTTCGGTAATTTTAGAAACTATTATTATGATTAACATGAGTAGAATGGTTTCATATATTTTTTGGTAACCCCAGCGTCGATTTTATTGCCAGTTTGCACAGCCGCATAATTTATCTATAATATATATAGTAATAATAAAAAAGATGAGGAATATGATCTAATCTAATTGCATTTTGTTTATAGTTAATTAAACACGCAAGTTGAATATGCATTTCCAAAGGAAAAAAAATTGAATAAATTAGGCTTTTCCCCATGTCAATACATTGAAAAAAGGTCTTCTAGCCAATAAAAATACAAGGTTGGGTCTATTTCGTTAAATCTCTTATCTTCTAATGATTTTCTAATTCAAAATTTTATAGTTTCTAATATTTTATTTCTTTTCTTTTTAACTTTGAAAAAAGGTCTTCTAGCCAAGATGTGAGATTTTAGTCTGTATACCTGGATTCTGGCTGTCCCAGTTTGGTTGCTGTTTGAGCTAAAAATAGGGTTCAAATCCATATTTTGGCCAAATGCCTCGGTTTTCTTTCTAGAAAAAACTGAAGAACAAGGAGAGAAAAGAAATTAGAAGAAAGAAAAAGTAAAAAATGATGAAAACCGGTGAATTCAACAAAATAAATGGAACAAAACACCTTGCAACATTTTGTTTTGTTGATTTGGATCTAGGCTAATACACCTAATTCGAATCACATTGAAATCAACTATTTGTTTAAAATTTTTTAGAAATTGGGATTGAATCTTCCAACAACATGTGTGGTAAAGGAAGATAGAAATCCACGCCATACATATGTTAATTTGGGGAAGTGAAAAAAGGACAGTGGTTTAAATAAAATATTGACTTTTTAGAAATATGCCAATAAGGTTTCGTGGTGTAGTTGGTTATCACGTCAGTCTCTAAAGGTCTCCATTTCGAACCTGGACGAAGCCATTTATTTTTAATCATATATCCTATTGGTAGACAATTTCATGCATTCATTTTCTGTATCTTCTATATATGAAATCCACTTAACAATGTATTTTGTATACTGACTTCTTTCTGCATTTAAAATTCATTTATCGAATGATTGAAAATCCCTTGACTAGCTTACTATTAAGATTAACTGACATGTGAGATAAAACAACAAGCTCATTATTGGTTTATGTAATCTTTCATTTTTATTACATAGTTCAACACTTCAACTTTACATGTTTGGTCCCTTTATATTTCTTACTTGCATATTGGTAGTTGTGGTACAATTTTTTCTCTCAGGAAAATAAGCACAAGAAAGAAGTTGCAATTTTTTTTTATTTTCAAGGAAAACACGTTTACTATTTAGTCCGAAGGACACTCTTTAGTCTAAACAGGAAATGATAGTTACAACCATCATTTTATGATTTACACTAAAAAGTGCCCTTTAGCCTAAAAAGCAAATCTTTTGTCTCTGAAATTAAATTTTTCTCCAACTTTTTCCTTAAGCCTAAAAACCATTTTTTTCTTTGTTTCTATTGTTTGGTTATGTACTTTATTGTTCAAGGTTATTGATTTCAGTATTTTATTTTCATTAAATTAGTTTAATTTCGTGTAGGGTTGGAAATGATTTCTTTGTTTTGAGGCTACAATGGCGAGCATGATTCTAGAGCAGAATTCAAATCGTAGGTTGTAAAGTTTAAATTTTATATCAAACTACATTTATATCGTGTATCGTACATCCAAATGATTGATGTGTTAATAATTGCATTGCTTGTATTTTTCGCTCAATATAGGTTATCAAATAACTATCAAGTATGTAATATCATTGAATCTTCTTTTCATAGTGATAACTCATATTTTTGAAAATGATTTTCATACTTAAGCCCTACGCGAATAATTTTTTACCCCTTTTTATCTTTGTTTTGCTTAGAAATTAGTAAAATTTGAATTCTAAGTTCGAATAAGGCAGTTTATAATTTAGCACGGACTGAATGATTTTTCTCAATTGCAATTTACTTCAGTTTTGAACCGACCTTAACAATTAAATTGTAACTAGAGAGATTCGATTTGAAAGGACCGTAAGGTTTTAAGATTTTTAATAATTAATATTTTTAATAACAACGGCGGTGAGGGATTAGTTAGTTATTCTCTATCGTAATAAGACCAAAGACATACATTGATATAACACGCATAAAATAAATTTTCAATGATGTTATTCTTTGTGTGCATATGTATATATTTCTGATGATTAGTAAGAGTACACGAATGCAATTTATCAGACTTGGACCACTAATTGTCATGTGCTTAAATAGTTAAACTAAACTGAGCAAATTCTGTTTTTTCCTCTTTTATTGGCAGTTTCTTTTAGTTGAATAAACTGTATCATACATGTATCAATATGGTGTTTATGAACTGACGGATTCTGCTACATACTTATTACTATGCAGAAAAAGTGAGGATGTGCAACCACAAGAAAAGGAACTAAACATACTAGTGATTAATCTTCAGAAATATATGCTAACAATAACATGCCTACAGTGTTTTGAATGATAAACGGAAAGAGTGCACAAGTTCAAGCAACAAAATAAAGAGCATGTATCCAGTAGACCACTGAGATCAAGGTTCAGCAAAATCAGTGGAAAACTTAGCGTTATTGATGCTATTTTGGATCACTAATAGTTTCACCTTGGCGAGAAATTTACAAGGGTACACAATGCAGTTTACCATATCTTTGGACAGTGATCTAGACAACAAAATAGTCCATCTTACCAATTGTTGCCTTAACTTTCAAAGAAGGTAATTTACGTGTTTTTGGGCTTTCCAATCTCACTTATGGAACATTACGCATAATTTTGCATCCTTATTCTTCTACAGGGAGTTCACCAAAGCAATCATAATATGAGATAAAAACTGAAGAGTGGTAATATATGATCCAAGAAGAAAAGATGTTCAAGTACTACTTGGTAAGTTATCTTTCCCAAATGAGTTTACTGTAAGCTCAAATCATCCTTTTCCTTGTACTAGCAGAAGAAAAAAAGTCAGAATAATACAAAAGTTTAAGTACTGGTTAATCACCGATTCAAGATAATGTCAAACTAGGTCCAAGAGGTGGTTTTCAGGTAGCAGTGCATTCAAGGAGAAGAAACTAGTAAGAAATTTCTCGGTTTTCTTACTTAGTCAAAAGAGCTGTTCATCTATTTTCCATTCAATTTGCACTTAACTCATGCAAAAGTCTGAATGCTTACATAAGAACTGACACATAGCTACAACAAGAATATGGCAATCCCATTGATTTTCCATTCAATTAAGCTTGCTAGAACAAAATTTATGTCATATTTCTCCTGTTTTTAGTTACCAGCTCACTAGAAATTTGAAATATGTTTTCGGAGTGCATTCCATGTCTGTTTATTTGATTCTATCTTATAGTTGGAGAATTCTCCTAGCGAACATCCTTTTCAAGCAGTGGTGCTATAAAGTTACGAGTGTTAAAAAAAAGAAGGAAACGGTCAATGTTTTTAATCCTTTGGTTAAGTTTAGACAAAGCTATTGACATTTTATTCAATCACCATGGTCAAGGAACATCAAAAAAGGTGTTAGTTGTGAAATATATTATGTGTAATATTGATTTATTACTATTACATTTTAATTTTTAGGTATTATGGTCATTATTTAAAGTAACATTTGAAATTCAATTTATGTATCATTTATCTTTAAGCCACATATACCAAAAGCTAAATAGTAATTTTAAAATCCAATTGTGCGCGTGCGTTTTTTTATTAAAACAAACGTCACTTTTAATACTGATGCGGTCAAAATCAAGCTATATTTGTAAATAATGTTAAAGTCACTTCCTATCGTTGGTTAATTCAAGAAAAGTGAAAAAGGAGCAAGGATTGAAATGAAATATTGATGTTTTTTGAGAAATCTGCCAACAAGGTTTCATGGTAAAGTTGGTTATCACGATTGCCTAACACACTGAAAATATCCCTTTTGAACTTGAACAAAGTCATTAATTTTATTTTAATTTTGCATACTCCCTTCGTTTTATGTTATTTTGTTGTTGTTAGGGTTAGAAAGTGAGTAGAACACATGTTGTAATAGTGAATAAGAAGTACTATATTTTTCATCGGGTAACTCATTAGGACCCTAAGACGAATCAGGATCTCTTGCTGGAATCACTGGACCTTGTTGATGAAAAATATGAAGAAGCCGATTTAAGGGCGGCTGCATATAGGCACCGAGTCGCTCGATATTATAATGAAAAAGTCCGACCGAGAATCTTTGACATGGGCGATCTTGTTTTGAAGCGAGTTTTTCCGATCACGTTGCATATGAATCCCATATGGGAAGGTCCTTATGTCATTGAACGGAGGGTTGGAGAGGGAACTTTCAAGCTTGCGACTGTTGATGGCTCGACACTCCCACGTGCATGGAATAGTGAGCATCTGCGACGTTATTATACCTAGTCTATTTCTTTCGCATTTTAGCTGCAATTATTTCCATTGTATTTTTATTTCATTGATTCATGTAATAATACAATTCAGTTCGTTTTCATTAATAAAGGCTTGAAGCCATCTTTTCCATGAACTATTGATGTTTCCGTGTGTCGTGATTCTATGGAAAAAATTAAAGTTACATTATTCTGTATGGCATACAAACGTGCACATAAACGACTCAAAAATCTCTAAGCTCCCAGAGTGCGGACTAGAGTACTCCGAGTCCCCAGAGTGCGGACTAGAGTACAAACGACTTAAAATCTCCAAGTCCCCAGAGTGCAGACTGGAGTACTCTGAGTCCCCAGAGTACATACTAGAGTACAAACGATTTAAAATCTCTAAGTCCCTAGAGTGCAGACTGGAGTACTCTGAGTCCCCAAAGTGCGGACTGGAGTATAAAAGACTCAAAGATCTCCAAGTCCCCTGTGTGCGGACTGGAGTACTCTGAGTCCTCAGAGTGCAGACTAGAGTATAAACGACTTAAAATCTCCAAGTCCCCAGAGTGCGGACTAGAGTACTTTGAGCCCCTAGAGTGCGGACTGGAGTATATTTTCTTCGATTCTGCTTACACAGAATCAGCTGATACTTACTGGTAAAGCCATCAAGGCTGGTTTTTGTCGTTTCATCTTCCTTGCACTTTTCTCCATGAAAATAAATAAACATAACATAATAACTTTGATCTCCTAAAGCTTTTCAATGGCTACGTACTCCCATCCTCTTTACCTCATGGTTTCTGTCCTTTCCTTCTTTCTTTTTATTCCCATTTCTTTAATAAATCCTTCTAGTCACTATCACGCTCGATCATTTGATTAGTTGAGCGGTTTTATTGGTGGTCATGTGGTCCCTTGATACTAGGATGGTTTCGGATTCTCAATGTGGCGCACAATTTCGGTAATTTTAGTAACTATTATTATGATTAACATGAACAGTACGGTTTCATTTATTTTCTAGAAACCCTAGCGTCGATTTTGTTGCGAATTTGCACAGCCGCATAATTCACCTATAATATATATAGTAATAATAAAACAGATGAGGAATAGGATCTAATCTTAACCAATCTAATTGCATATTATTCATTGTTACTGTTTATAGTTAATTAAACATACGAGCTGAATATGCGTTTCGAAAGGATAAAAACATTGAATAAATTAGGCTTTTCCCTTGTCAATACATTGAAAAAAGGTCTTCTAGCCAATAAAAATTCAAGGTTGGGGATATTTCATTAAATCTCTTGTCTTCTAATGATTTTCTGATTCAAAATTTTATAGTTTCTAATATTTTATTTTTTTTCTTTTTAACTTTGAAAAATGGTCTTCTAGCCAAGGTGTGAGATTTCTGTCAGTACACCTGGATTCTGGCTGTCCCGGTTTGGTTGCTGTCTGAGCCAAAAATAGGGTTCAAATCCTTATTTTGGCCAAATGCCTTGGTTTTCCTTTTCGAAAAAATTGCAGAACAAGGGGAGAAAAGAAATCAGAAGAAAGAAAAAGTAGAAAATGATGAAATCCCGTGAATTCAACAGAATAAAAGGAACAAAACACCTTGCAACATTTTTTTATTGATTTGGATCTAGGCTAATACACCAAATTCGAATAACTTTGAAGTCAACTATTTGTTTAGAAATTTTCAAAAATCGGGATTGAATCTTCCAACAACACGAGTGGTAAAGGAAGATAGAAGGAGCATTTTAATTTTAATTTTCGAATGGCTAGACTTTGTTAGTTTGGATATGGGATGGGATTTTAAATAACATATGTCTAAGGGGATTGAGATATAATTGTGTTTCGATATATGAATTTGTCATTATGTTAATGTACAAAATAGTTTAACAACATGTTACTAAATGTTGTCTGGTTCGTTGTTGTTGCTCATAATGTTTAGTATGAAAGTTAAAAGTATACTAAAACCGTAACTAAAATCGAAACCCTCAAAATTAACCGAAATTTCTTCAAGCATTCAAAACCAAAAACCTCGAACCTTGCTTCCAGCAGATATTTAGTGTTGAATGAAATATGTTTTTATTAGCTATCTTCTTATTATCCTTTTGTTAAAATATAAAATCGGATATGGTCCAAACCATTTTTTCTCACAACGTTTTGATCTAACTCTTTTGGGGCTTTCTTTGTTCTAGCTAGTAGCTACTTCTCGTTTTCTTCAAAATTTTCATTTCAAAAATAGAAAAGTAGAGTATAAACACAAATATATGATATTTCATTTATTGCCATAAAATTTAACTCTCATAAAATTCATCTTACTGATCTGTACTCAATTTGCATTGGTGATTGTTATAGTTTCATTTGAACATCAAACAAAATAAAATTTTTGCCACCATATTTAATATAAACCATATGCTTAAGATGAGTCACACGCCATATATGTGTTAATTTAGGGGAACTGAAAAAAGGATAGTGGTTTAAATAAAATATTGATTTTTTAGGAATATGCCAATAAGGTTTCGTGTTATAGTTGGTTATCACGTTAGTCTAACACACTGAAGGTCCCCAGTTCGAGCCCGGACGAAGCCATTTTTTTTAATCATGTATCCTATTGGTAGAAAATTTCATGCATTCATTTTCTATATCTTCTATATATGAAATCCACTTAACAATGTATTTTGTATACTGACTTCATTCTGTATTTAAAATTCACTTAACGAATGATTGAAATTCACTTGACTAGCTTGCTATTAAGATTAATTGACATGTAAGATAAAACGAAAAGCTCATTATTGGTTTACGTAGTGTTTCATTTTTATTACATAGTTCAACACTTCAACTTTACATGTTTGGTCCTTTTATATTTCTTACTTGCATATTGGTAGTTGTGGTACAATTTCTTCTCTCGGGAAAATAAGTACATGGAAGAAGTTGCAAAAATATTTATTTTCAAGGACAACAAGTTTACTATTTAGTCCGAAGGACACTCTTTATTATAAACAAAAATGATAGTTACAAACATCATTCTATGATTTACACTAAAAAGTGCCCTTTAGCCTAAAAAGCAACTTTTTTGTCTCTGAAATTAATTTTTTCTCCAGCTTTTTCCTTAAGCCTAAAAACCATTTTCTTTCTTTGTTTCTATTGTTTTGTTATGTACATTAATTGTTCAAGGTTATTGATTTCAGCATTTTATTTTCATTAAATTATTTTAATTTCATTTTGGGTTGGAAATGATTTCTTTGTTTTGAAGCTATAATGGTGAGCAAGATTCTCAAACAAAATTCAAATCGTAGATTGTAAAGTTTAAATTTTGTATCAAACTACGTTTATATCGTATCTAAATGATTGATGTGTTAATAATTGCATTGCTTGTATTTTTTGCTCAATATACGTTATCAAGTAACAATCAAGTATGTAAGATCATTGAATCTTCTTTTCATGGTGATAACTCGTATTTTTGAATTTGATTTTCATACTTAAGCCCTACGTGAATAATTTTTTACTCCTTTTTATCTTTGACTTGCTTAGAAAATAATAAAATTTGAATTCTGGATTCTAATAAGACAGTTTATAATTTAGCATGGAGTGAATGATTTTTCTCAATTGCAATTTACTTCAGTTTTGAACCGACCTTAAGAATTGAATGTAACTAGAGAGATTCAATTTGAAAGGATCGTAAGGTTTTAAGATTTTTAAAAATTAAGATTTTTAATAACAATGGCGTTGAGGGATTAGTTAGTTATTCTCTATCGTAATAAGACCAAAGACACACATTGATATAGCACGCATAAAATAAATTTTCAATGATGTTATTCTTTGTGTACATATGTACATATTTCTGAAGATCAGTAAGAGTACGTGAATGCAATTAATCAGACTTGGACCACTAGTTGCCATGGACTTATTGGGGTTTATGGTTTAACATGCGTTTTTGACTCTTGACGGTTACCGGGCATGTTGGTATAGAGTCCTTTTAAATATTTAATTATTTGCATGCCAGTTTGTTACTTGTTGTTGTTTGCTACTATTTGATATTGTTTAATTTCGTTGTTGGCTGATTTTTATTATTCTAAATTTTTGTTGGTTGATTTTTTACATGTTTGTTGATTGATTATTATTAATACCATTTCATATTTAATTTGTAACTCTCTCATACAAGGTCGGTTTCGAATGGAGGCATTACTTACGTAATGGAACAGTTTTGGTCGCTATCTAGACGACTGAAAAATAGGGCTAGGTGAGCGGAATTAAAACACTAAGATTATTTCTCTATACAAATCCCCATAATTTCCTATGTTGAAAATGTTACCCAGTTGTGATAGAAAATATATACCTATATGTCATTGTTTCCCTATTTGATTGGATTTATTTGAATAAATATCCAGGATAATTGATTAATATCCCGTATATTTATATTATGTTATGCTCATATCGAATAGAGCTAAATAGTGATGATTAATTTATAGTGGTTATAAGTTAATTAAACTCTAATTTGGAGTTATATTAGCGATAGAAATATCACTATATATTTTATTGCTAACATACAGGATAATTGATTAATATCTCGTATATTTACATATTGAATTATATTCGTAACAAATAGAATTAGGTGGAGTTGATATTAATTTGTAGCATGGTTATAAATAAATCAAAAATCTAATTAGAAGTTATATTAGTGATAGAAATATTATCATATATTTCATCACCAATCAAAAGTTAGAAATTACAATAAATGTATTTTATTACTCAATTGGGTTTGAAAAGTTGTAAAATCCAGAATATTGATATAATTGGATTTATTAAATTTAGACCCTAAGTATTAATTTTAAACGTACATGTATACATACATAAAAATTGTACACATGAGCTGTATAACATTTTGAGGCCTTATTGATAGCGAAACTTAATTTTAATACAATAATTAAGTGAAATTAAGCTATAATATGGTTGACAGGCAAGTGTAGTATTTTATAAAGTAAATTTATGATCTCTATAAAATAGTACGAAGAATATATGGTTTGAGTAAATAAATAAATTATTTGATTGTTAAATTGGATGTTATGATTTATAGGAAGTTCTTAATGTTGTTAACGGTTGATTAGCCTATATAATTGGATAGTATGGATTTTATTAAACAATTAAATTACTTGAATGAGTAAAACTACATGAAAGAAGTGTACACACTTATACATAGTCTATATATACTCAATGTAAGCTCACAGAAATATATTTAGTGCAGTTAGATATTCAAGAAATATATTTGGATGAGCTAAATAAATTAAAGGAAAAAAATGTCATAGATTGTGATCTAGTTGTTGATGATCGGCTGTCGAGTTCTGGTAGCAAGACGATGTAATAAATATAGCCAAGACAATGCTCAAAACAAGGTGGAACTTGTGTGATGTTTTCACTCAATGCGAACAAGATGTTATCCATGAGTATCAGGATAATATGACTTATTATGTGAGACTAGTGTTATATGTTAGCTTTGGTTGTTCGATACATACGATTGAGGGACAATAAGTCCAATACGGCTTTAGTGGATTGATTTGAGCTACTGAGAATGTATTACGAAGGATACGCCTGTTATTCATATAGTATGGATATGTAGTGATTATGTAGATAATCCATGGCACCTCAGGAGAACTGCACATCTTGCATACGAGATTTCGAAGCATGTTTGGAGAGAGATAATGACGACCATTTAAAATAAATCATATATCACCCATGCCTATAGTAATGGTATAGGTGAGATCTATATGAGTCTATTGCATTGTGACGTGACTCGGAGTCTATAGTAAATTTAGATATTGATTTATTCTATTTTATTCTCCAATGAGTAGTCAAAGTTAAGGTGATGGGTAATATGTCGTATAGTTGTAATATGTTGTATAGTAGACAAAGGATGCTATACTTTATTGTAGGCGATAGTAATATATCGTATAGTAGATGGTTGGTACTATAATATATAATAGAAAATTGATAGTACATTATATAATAGATAGTTTGAAATGAATAGTGGGTGATACAGTTCTTTTATGGAGTTTCATATACTTGTGTAAACTTTTTGACATTAGAGTGGACCTAATTTAGGATTCTTATACCATCACTAGTCTGGAGTGAGTGTAATTTTGATCTTATACTCATGTAAAGAATGTACCTAGTATTTCATTGTTTTGCATGCAAGTTTTAAGTCACAACATTATATTCATGGTCGACTAATTTAAGGGTACATGAAGAAAGAAAGTTAAGGTATAATCCCCTTTCCTTTAGGACGAGTTTACTTTACCTATTTATAGGCGGTCCGAATTTCCCTTGAACTACATTTGTGGAGAGGTTCGGCTGTGATTTAACTGGCCCTATTTATTAGTATATATTTTTAATATACAATATTCTAAAAAAGTTCCCTACATAGCAGACTTTATGTCTGACCCGCGTTTTGTCTTTGTCTGGTTATGATATGACAACTCTTGGGTACTCGATTGAGTAATTTGAGAATCGCGTGCTTTTGGGGAGACGTTAGAAGGATGAAGTTGGAGCATTTTGGAAGCATAGGATTGAGATATATATACACGTGATATATTAGTAGTACATGATAGACTTGTTTATTTATATATGTGACCGAACTGCATTCTATTAGGAGTTGATGTATTCTAATTTTTTGTTTTGATATTTATTTATCAGTCACTTCCGCTTGTGTAGTCTCTTATATAGTGCAGTATTATTCTGTTCATGTATATTCAGTATATTATAAGTTATCACTTCATTGTGAGATCATATCGATGTCTTAATTTAGTGTTTTTTTAGTTTTACCCCGACGGATTTTCTTTTGTGGTATTCAGGAGTCAGACATTCGCTACAACTTGTCATCGCCTAAGACTGTAGACTTTGCCTAAGTAATGTCTATACATCATCATAATTCCAATTTATTTTGAAGTTATCACATTACATATCAAAATCATCCCTTGTTTATCGAGGATTTGTCAATTCTATTCCAATTACGAGGCGTTCATATCCTTTTATCAAAATCAAATCTGTTTTCACTTTTAGGTTCGATCTTTTTGGATCGTTTTATATTTAGTTTATTGCGCGATCTCTCTAGATCGGTAATCAAATCATGGCCATTCAGGCTGATAATTAAATGCATGATCTCTCCAGATCATTAATTGAGGCTATGGCCGTTTGATGCTGGTAAGTAAATTTGTGGTCCCACTAGCCCATTAATTAAATATATGGCCATTCGTGGCCAATAATTGAATCCATGGACGTTTGGGGCCGGTAATCAAATCCGTGGCCATTCAAGGCATATAATCAAATCTATGGCCTCTCCGGGCCCTTATTGAGCACAATCCCCTCACTATTTGCGAGGGGATTCAGCTAGCCCATCCACTCAAGCTTCCGTGAGGTGACTTACTTCTTGCACATCGGTCCTATCTTATCAGATGGAACTTAATGCGAGTCAAGTCCATTTTCTCTCCGAACCCTTGCTAAGCCTAATCCGTTCACTCTCCGATGAGGGAACTCAACGACAAGCAAGCTCATGCGCTCATGCTCTGGTAAGGCGACTTGCTTCTTACACTTTGGTCCCGTCTTTTTGGATGGGAGTTCAAGCGATTTATATCAGTCATCATGTTCAAGTGTGTTTCAATAATCAAGAATTTTTCTAATGGAATCGAATTCAAATACTAAGAAACATAAAATCAAACATTACGATATTCGACTCTTTGGGCATTATAGCCTAGCACCTAGCTCAGAGCATGCCTAAGGATCGCTCGGGATCTCATACACGAGTAAGTGGCTAGACTATATTATTGCATGGTTTATTAAAAAGGAGAAATAGGGTGTGACAACCAAACCTGATTCCCTGACATCCAGATCAAGAGATGACTATCCCTAACCATTATCCAGGGCTATTACCATTTGCTACAGGTATCGACTCCTCTTATTCCACCGCCGTAGATCCATAATTTCCTGCAATCTTTTGTGTTATGCCCATCCAGCTAATGGAATATGCGGTATTTTCCAGATGCCATTTCGTGCTCCATGGATTCTCTTCTTGCCAGCTTTTGATAGGGGATTGGTCCTTAGTGTCTTGACAAATCCACTTCAGGGTCTCATTTAAATCTATGTAAGAAGAGAATTTTGGTTCCCTTCTTTGCCGCTTCGATAATTCAAAGCCATCATCCATCTTCATTTTTTCTTTATCCTTGCTAGATCATATCCGAGTGATCCTCCGCCATCCAAAGTATTAACCTCTTCCTCATCAACGTCAACATCCTCCTAGAGTATAAACCTTTCAGCCTCGTGAAAAAACTCTACAAGATCCTTTAGAGGATCCTGTTCCAGAGTAATCATGAAATCTTTCTTTATGGCTATTCCTGAGTCATCTACCATCGAAACATTGAATGATCTGGTTTATCAATGGTAGACGCCATCACATTGAACCTTGTCAAAAAACTCTTGAGGGTTTCCCTGGCCCTTTACTTCACGCTTCCTAACCATTATATTCTTGGGTCGGGAGATATGGACCCAGAACTAATTCACAAATGTATTTGCTGACTCGGCCCATATGTAATAGAACTGTTCTCCAGCTGTCTAAACCATAATGCCTCCAAATATATCAAATATAAAGGGAAACACCGTCCCATAACCTCTTCAGATGCACCCAACACCTCTATGTAATGGATGAACCTTATGAAATGAACCATTGGAACAGCCTTCCTTGAAAGTGCGGTGTGTATACAATTATATGTGCTAATATAGTACACACGGATCGTGTAATATGGACTATAATATAAATGCAGAAATAGATGATAATAGCATAGTAAATAAAAAATTGAAAAATCACACCAGAGATTTTTATACTGGTTCGGAGCACCGTCCTACGTCCAGTCCCAGACTTCTATCTGGATTTTCACTATTAACAACCTCGCTTCACCCGGAGGAACAGGTTTACAACACCCGAACAACCGAACGGGATTTCACGCCTCTAATACACTGAGGACTTCAACACTTGCCTCTTACAACACAGAGGACTTCAACAAAAGAACAAATACAATTGTTGTTGACAACTTGTGTTCTTGAAAACACGGATTTGTCACTAGCAGTACACCCTTCCTATAATCTTATCCTCAAAGTATGCGAATGATGTTTTGAAAAGATTAAGGAAAGTATATTACTTATTGAATCAAAAGATATGAAATAGTTTCGATGATTCAATAAATAATCGAGAGCTTTTAGAATGCAGGAGTATGTAGAAAGTAAGATCAGAGATTAGATTAAAAAGCATATAAAATCATGTTATGTTAATCAATGAATTAGATGAGTTTATATAGATAAGAATGATTGTAACTCTTTGTGAGCAGTTGCCATTAAGAGATATGATCTTTGGTGAAAGGTAAGAGATGCATCCTTTTGGAGAAGAGAAGTGTCTTTTGGAAAAATTGCTTTCTGTTTAAAAACGGTCGACAGGTTAAAAAGTGACCAGTAGACAGGAATTCAAATATATATACGTTATGTGCATGTGTGCACGTTCATTGTGCATATTATGCAGAAACGGTCGACCGCCTTTTTTACTACCGGTCGACCGGTCTCTGATAACTTGCATAGTGAATGTGCAATGCAATTTCAAATGTATATATATTGATTATATTGGAATGCATGATTATTTGAGGATAGATTTTAACAAGTTTATCACTAATACAATATCAAATAATCAACCTATAATCTAGAGTACCATATGTAGCCATGATGTATTTGTTTGTCGATCGCCTTTATTATTTGTCAGAAATCAAAACCTTCATAAAACTTATGACTCAACATTCTCCCCCTTTTTGATTGATGACAATATATATCTGCAAATTTGAATCTCCCCCTGAATATGTGATCTCTCTCTTTGAATTCTTATATATGTATGTTCCTGCAAACAATTGTTAGCCCTTTCTCCCCCTTTGTCATCGACAAAAAGGAGTAACAGACACTAGAATAGTAGAATGAATATGATATAGCAAAATAAATCATTAAAACATCCGAAACATAACAGAGTATTCTACAGATCATAATGTCAAACGAAAAATAAGAATAACGACACTATTTAGTACAAGTGTCGATGAATGTTTTTAAAGTGCTAAACCATAATAGAATCTAAGATGAAGCAGATCGTATCTCCTATTCATCATCATCATCGTCGTCATCATCATCATCTTCTTCTTCTTCCTCATCATTTGTTCCCTCTATATGATTCTCCATGTCCATGACCACTCATATCAGTAGACTCGTCAGATGATGTCCAGGTGAAAATAGGAGCAGCAGGACGTTTTCCTGGGTCTTGTACTTGAACAGAGGTGGATGTGGAACATGATATAGCATCCCATAGCATACCAAAGAATGACTTGACCGTATTGAAGTGCTTATCAATTTTAGAGTCCATTCGCTTGAGACGTGATTCAAGCAAAAATTGGTTTTGATTCTTTTGTGGATGATTTTGATTTTAATAGTTTCACTTCATCGGAACGAGGACGAGAGGAAGTTGCTCTTTGTTTTCTTGGTCCTCTTTGTTGCCATTCTTCAAAAGACATAATCTCAAGATAAGGTGGAGGAAGCTTCATTCGTTTGATGGTTATTGAATCAATGCATTTTGGTTTTGAGGTTGCAGAATCAGGAGGATTTACTCCACAAGCTAACAAAAGTCGCATGATATATTCATTGTAGAAGAAATGAAGCCGTGTAGAGTTATTTACCTTGAGAATTTCATCAAAAAGCATGTGTACCCAATTGATTTGGATTTCACCATAAATAGCATAGAGTGCTTTGAAGTTTTCTTTATATACTGCATCATAATTTCCAAGTCTAGGAAAAAGAGAATGCATCAAAACACGATGAAGTAGTCTAGCTGTCGGTCGAAGTCCAATAGACTTTGTGCCATCACTATTGTCTTCTATGAACTGATGACTAGTACTATTTCGAGTGAAGACTTCACAGAAGGTAGATGAAAACTCATCGCCTCGATTTGGTATACCAAGTATAGAGGCAATTCTAGCATGAGTAAGAAAAATTTGCTTACCACAGACCACAGACCAGATGACTCCGTTTGGGTTATCAGGTTGATATTCATCGAGATTCATGTTGGCATAAAACAATTTGATCATCAAATGATTTATCTCCATATTATTTTCTAAAAAATCTATCAATGGAGTAATGTTGGCATTATTGGCTAACCTCCGAACGCCATAAGCCGTGAAATCATCAAATTTGATAAAAGAGCCTGGATGAAACTTGTAATTTGTCATCTGATTCCATCTTGTTACAGCAATTGGACTTTGAAGCCACTTTTTGGCGGAGATGCTTAGAGATGAAGTTTTAGAGGTTGTTCCTTTCTTAGATTTCTTTTGAGGAGGAGCCATTGTTGGAAGATTTGAGATTTGGGAAATGAAAATAGGAAACTAAGGTTTGTGATTTTGGGAAAAAGAACAACTTGAGTCAAAAGAGAAAGAGGGTAGAAGGAAAAATGACGCATAAGTATATATAAAAATGAAAATACGTCAACCGGTCGACTTATGAAATATGGTCGGTCGACCGTTTTCAACCAGGGAGCAAACGGTCGACCGGCTATATATGGGGCGGATGACCGGTTCTGGTCTGCTGAGAATAATATGTTATTTTGCAAGTTTTTATCATATATCAACCTATATATATTATATTTTATTCTTAATACAAAATATAACCGTTATTACACAAGTGATAGATAAAGGTATAATAACTATATATAAATCTAATGAGAAGGTTCGTCATTAGAATTGTCGTTGTTTCCTTCAATACGTTTTGACCATGGACTCCATTGTTTCTGAGCTCCTTCATTCTTCTCATAGTTCCGATCCCACGAGTTAGGACTTTTAGATGTTGATGACCTAGACGGCATTGGTTCATGCACGTCATGCTTGTTGGAACCGCAGAAAAATGTTGCCAACTTTTCTAAAACGGATAATCGTGCCGATGTCCGTTGTTGCTCGTGATAAAGTTGACTTTGCCCATAATGGAGCTGTCTCTGAAGGTCTATCTGATGTTTTTGGTAGTGGTGTATCTCATCGATTTGTGCTTTGGTACGAGGAGAATAGAACAGTGTCCTCTTTACTCGTTTTGAATTTGGAGTTTTATCAGACATACAAGAGCATTGATGATGACAACTTGGTTTTTGTTTTGGTGTAGTAGGAGAATAATATTCCTCCGACTCAGAACTCGTAATAGAAATGTATGATTCTTGAGCACATTTATCACAAATGTGAGCCATAGGGAATGTTGTATAGAATATTATGGTTAGATAAAAAAGATGAACAGAATATGAAATTTTTGCAAGCTTATATACAAGTTTCTTATGTATAAACCTATGGATGTGAGTTAATGGAAAATTTTAACCAAGAAAACATAAACAGAAATTTTATTTTAACTCTAAAAATAGCTTTCCTTTTAAAACTGAAATTATAAAATAAGAAAGGAAAGGACGATCACTAAATGAAAAAATGAGTAAAGAGAATTAACCATTAAATAAAGCAGTGGCTTATATTTGATGTAAAAAAAAAAAATTTATGCAAAAGTTATGGTTAAAGAATAACTAAAAAGAAGACGTTCTTTAGAAATTACTTAGTCAAGATTTTTCCTTGAAATTAAACCAAGCTCTCTTCGTAATCTAATAAAATTAGATTCGAGCAGAGGCTTAGTAAAAATGTCCGCTAATTGATTGTCAGTATGGACATATTCAAGACATATATTTCCTTTGTCAATATTATCTCGAAGGAAATGATGACGGATATCAATGTGTTTGGTTCTAGAGTGGTTTACTGGATTTTTAGAGAGATTTATAGCACTGGTGTTATCACAGTATATAATAGAATTTGATAAATGAATATCAAAATCTTGAAGTGTTTGTTGCATATATAGTACTTGAGTACAAGCGAGAGCTGCTGATATATATTCAGCTTCACATGTTGATAGTGAAACACAATTCTGTTTCTTACTGAACCAGGAGACAAGTGATTTTCCAATAAAATGGCACGTACCACTTGTACTTTTTCTATCCGTTCGTGAGCCACCGAAATCAGCATCACTATATGATACTAATTCAAATGGACATTCTTTTGGATAAAAAAGACCGAAATCTTTGGTATTATTAAGATAACGAATTATACGTTTCACTGCTCGTAGATGTGATTCCTTTGGATCGGCTTGAAAACGGGCACATAAACAAACACTCATTATTATATCCGGACGACTAGCTGTAAGATAAAGAAGAGAACCTATCAAGCTTCGATATAATTTCTGGTCAACATTCTTACCACTTTCATCTTTTTCAAGATGTGTAGTTGTACTCAATGGAGTTGGTTTACCAGATGTATTTTCTAATCCGAAGCGTTTGATAAGGTTTTCACAGTATTTTTCTTGATTGATAAAAATACCGTTTGAAAGTTGCTTTATTTGAAGTCCAAGAAAATAAGATAGTTCTCCCATATGAGACATTTCGAATTCTTTGGTCATAATACTTGCAAATTCTTTGCAAAGTTTATCGTTTGTTGAACCAAAGATGATATCGTCTACATATATCTGGATAACTAGAATATCTTTTCGAGAATGTTTAATAAACAAAGTTTGATCGACTTTGCCTATTTGAAATCCTGAGTTAATAAGATAGCTACGTAGTCGTTCATACCAAGCACGAGGTGCTTGTTTTAAACCATATAAAGCTTTCTTAAGTTTGAACACATGGTCAGGATATTTTTCATATACGAACAAAGGAGGTTGTTCGACATAGACATTCTCTTTGATAAATCCATTGAGAAAAGCACTTTTGACATCCATCTGATAAAGTTTGAAATTATGGTGACAAGCAAAAGATAATAGGATTCTAATAGCTTCTAGTCGAGCAACTGGTGCAAAAGTTTCTTCATAATCGATACCTTCTTCCTGATTATATCCTTGTGCTACTAATCTTGCTTTATTTTTGGTGATATTTCCTTGTTCGTCGGCCTTATTTTTATAGACCCATTTATTACCAATTACTGACTGATCAGTTGGTCGTGGAACAAGTTCCCAAACGTCATTGCGCTCAAACTGATTTAGTTCTTCCTGCATGGCAATGATCCAGTAATCATCTATAGCAGCTTCTTTTGGATTCTTAGGTTCGATATTTGAGAGAAAAGCGACATGACCCATTTGATTGAGTTGACTCCTTGTTCTGACATGTGATGTTATTTCACCGATTATATTTTGAGCCGGATGGTCTCTTAATATTCTTGGTGGTGATTGTAAATCACATGTTTGAGGAATATTCTCAATAATTATTTCCGAGTCAGAATCAATATTTGTGATGATTTGATTGTCAGTGACTATTGATTCGTCATCATCTGATATAGTGTGAGGGTGCTGATAGATTTCATCAAAAGAGACATGAAGTGATTCTTCAATAGTTTTGGTTCGTTTATTAAATATCCGATAGGGCTTACTTCGTTCCGAATAACCGACAAATATTCCTTCATCGGCTTTTGGATCGAATTTGCCAAGCTGGTCTTTCGTATTTAAAATAAAGCACTTGGAACCAAAAACTTTGAAATATGAGATTGTAGGCTTCCTTTTGTTAAATAATTCATAAGGAGTATTCTTGGTAAGAGGTCTTATGGATACACGATTTAAAACATAACAGGCAGTTGCCACAGCTTCCGCCCAAAAATGTTTTGGTAAGGTGGTTCCATTCAATAATGTTCTTGCACATTCTTGTAAAGTTCGGTTCTTCCGTTCTACAATTCCGTTCTGTTGTGGAGTTCTGGGGAACGAAAAATTATGATATATACCTTTCTTTGTACAAAAATGTTCAAATTCATTATTTTCAAACTCTCCGCCATGATCACTTCTTATATTTTTAACTTTAATCCCTTTTAATTTTTGAATTCTTTTGACGAAAGATTTGAAATGATCGAAAGTGTCACTTTTATTTTTTAAGAAAATTGTCCATGTATAACGAGAGAAATCATCAACAATTACAAGCACATATTGACTGTGATTTATTGATTGAACCCTAGTAGGTCCAAATAAATCCATGTGTAGTAACTCAAGTGGTTGTAATGTTGATATGACTTTCTTGGATTTAAAAGATGATTTGGTCAATTTTCCTAATTGACATGCATCACAAATGTTGTTAACTTTAAAACTCATTTTGGGTAGTCCTCTAACTAGATTGTTTTTGGATAGCTTGTCAATAGTTCTGAAGTTTATATGACAGAAGCGTTTGTGCCATAGCCATGGACCATTGTCATTAGCCACAGGACACATATCTGAATTATGATTAATATTCATATTCAGAATATATGTATTTCTGTCTCTATAACCTTCGAAAACCAAATTATGGTCTTTATCTAAAATACTACACTTATTATTTGAAAATGAAATTATAAATCCCTTGTCACATAACTGACTAATACTAAGAAAATTGTGTTTTAAATTTCTAACTAGCATGACATTAGTAATAAGAGGTAAGTTAGATGTACCGCAATTGCTCACATCGCCTTTGCCGATGATATAGCCTTTTGAACTGTCTCCAAAAGTGACGGAGCCACCATCTGAATATGTAATATTTGTTAATAGACTCTTGTCTCCTGTCATGTGCTTTGAGCAACCACTGTCCAATATCCACTTTCCTCTTTTCTTAAGTGGGACCTGCAAAAAATAGAATTAAGTCCATGGTACCCACTTTTTATAGGGTCCTAAGAGTTAGGTCTTAGGAGTCCAAACCCATATGGGTCCGGTATCCCCTTTATATATAATTTTTATTAAAATGCACAGTATTCATGAATTGCTGAATGTATTTGTTCCTAATTAAATTGTTATTTGTTTTAGGAACCCATATTTTGATAGTCTTGACATTTTTCTTTTGAAATTTCACAACTGGTTTTGGTTTGGAATATAATAAACTAAAATTTTTCTTAGCTTCAGTTTTTTGTACTTTCTTCTTCCTTTTATTTCCAAGATGTTTCTTGGTTTCTTGTTTGTTATATCCCAATCCTTGTTTGTTTGAAATAGATTGTGAACTTTCAATTATTTTTGTCAAATTTTCTCGACCTTTGTTAAAGTTAGAAACATTTTGAGTAATGTCATCAAACTTTGTTTGTAAGCTAGCTTTTTCTAGGTCTAGAATTTTGACTTTTGCTTTAAGCTCATGATTTTCAGTAGTGAGAGCATTATTTTTCTCTTTTTGAACTTCTATTTCTTGACTCAAAAGAGATATTTGAGAGTCAACATTAGATGATGATTCTTGAATATTTTCAAGTTCCTCTTCTAATATTTTCTTCTCATTTTTTAACATATCTCGTTCAAACTCTGCTCTACTTAAATCTGCTTTGACTACTTTTAATTGACGTTTTATGTCTTTATATTTGACTATCAATTCAGCATTAATATCAAGTAATTCATCAAATGTAGGAATTTGTACCTCATCTTCTGTTGCCATAAAACAAACATTAGCTTGTTCATTCTCTGAATCACTTTCACTTTCTGATGAAGATGACTCTGAATCATCCCATGTTACTGAGAAAGCTCGTTTCTTAGATTTGTCCTTCTTATATTTGAATTTGTCATTTTCTGACTTCTTCTTTTGTTCTGGACAATCTTTCTGCATGTGTCCCTTTTTGTGGCAGTTGAAACATTCTATAGCAGATGAAGATGGTTTGTTTGATCCAGGTTTTCTTTTATTGTAACGACTGGCTTTTCGATATTTTAGGAATTTTTTAAATCCTTTCGCAATGAATGCCAAATCTTCGTCTTTAGAATCTAATTCATTTTCATCTTTCTCAACATGAAATGCTACATTTTTCTTTTCTTCTTTCTGTTCTTTTCTAGCCTGCAAATTTGCTTCATAGGACATTAAATTTTCTATCAATTCATCTGGCTTCATGACGGAAAGGTCATTAGCTTCTTCAATTGCCAATACTTTTCCTTCCCATTCACTAGTCAGAGAATGTAGGACTGTTGAAACAACATCGAAATCCGAATACTTTTGTCCTAAGCTAATAAGTGCATGGTGAATAGTTTGAAACCGTGAATACATGTCATTTATTGTCTCATTTGGTTTCATTTTGAAATTTTGAAATTGACTTTTCAGCATGGCTATTTTGGCTTGTTTAACCTTGTTAGTACCTTCATGAGTGATTTTTAGCGTTTGCCAAATTTGATATGCAGTAGTGCAGATACTAACACGGTTATATTCATTTTGGTCTAATGCACAGAACAACATATTTATTGCTCTTGCATTTACGGCTGCTGCCGTTTTCTCAACTGCAGTCCATTCTGAATAATCAGTTGTTGGATTCACTATTTCTCTTTGAGTGGCATTCCAAGCATCATAGCTATTTGATTGCATAAAGAATGACATACGTGTTGCCCAATAACTATAGTTAAGACCATTGAAAAATGGAGGTCTTTGTGTCGATTGACCCTCCGTGTAAGTGGTGTTTTGAGTGCTAGTACTTACGTTATTTTCCATATTACTATAATATATCAAATAACTGTGTTACGGTTATATGATGACCGTGCTCTGATACCAAATGAAAGTGCGGTGTGTATACAATTATATGTGCTAATATAGTACACACGGATCGTGTAATATGGACTACAATATAAATGCGGAAATAGATGATAATAGCATAGTAAATAAAAAAATTGAAAAATCACACCAGAGATTTTTATACTGGTTCGGAGCACCGTCCTACGTCCAGTCCCAGACTTCTATCTGGATTTTCACTATTAACAACCTCGCTTCACCCAGAGGAACAGGTTTACAACACCCGAACAACCGAACGGGATTTCACGCCTCTAATACACTGAGGACTTCAACACTTGCCTCTTACAACACAGAGGACTTCAACAAAAGAACAAATACAATTGTTGTTGACAACTTGTGTTCTTGAAAACACGGATTTGTCACTAGCAGTACACCCTTCCTATAATCTTATCCTCAAAGTATGCGAATGATGTTTTGAAAAGATTAAGGAAAGTATATTACTTATTGAATCAAAAGATATGAAATGGTTTCGATGATTCAATAAATAATCGAGAGCTTTTAGAATGCAGGAGTATGTAGAAAGTAAGATCAGAGATTAGATTAAAAAGCATATAAAATCATGTTATGTTAATCAACGAATTAGATGAGTTTATATAGATAAGAATGATTGTAACTCTTTGTGAGCAGTTGCCATTAAGAGATATGATCTTTGGTGAAAGGTAAGAGATGCATCCTTTTGGAGAAGAGAAGTGTCTTTTGGAAAAATTGCTTTCTGTTTAAAAACAGTCGACAGGTTAAAAAGTGACCAGTAGACAGGAATTCAAATATATATACGTTATGTGCATGTGTGCACGTTCATTGTGCATATTATGCAGAAACGGTCGACCGCCTTTTTTACTACCGGTCGACCGGTCTCTGATAATTTGCATAGTGAATGTGTAATGCAATTTCAAATGTATATATATTGATTATATTGGAATGCATGATTATTTGAGGATAGATTTTAACAAGTTTATCACTAATACAATATCAAATAATCAACCTATAATCTAGAGTACCATATGTAGCCATGATGTATTTGTCAGAAATCAAAACCTTCATAAAACTTGTGACTCAACATTCCTGTCGTACATTTCCAGCATAGATAATATAAAATCTGGTGGATTCATAGCGTACCAAAAGTTTGGAGTGAATGGACTGCTGTTCACATCCTACAGGCTTCAGTTAGGTAATCCACCCCACATAGATTATCTCACCATCTCAGCAAGTCTGTCGTTTTCATCCAAATGAACTCCCAAATTTACATTCTCAGCATGCCCCTCGAATTTACGAAGGAACTCTAGTTTATACTCCATTGGTCGTGATTATGCATTCTGATTCATGATCATACGCTCCGCATCATCTTTTGGACGCATAACATCCCTTCCTAAGCAAGGACGACCCATGCCCTCGAGCCTATGTGGGTCAGTACCAACCCATGCTTGTGAGTTTGTATTGATCTGTATATTTGACTTGGGGTTTTCCGTGGGTCATTCTACTCCGCTTCCAGCTACCTGTGATCTGGCTTTTATTCTTTGATTCTGATTTGCAGCAACTCTGGCTGTTTCCATATGTCCTATCCTCTTGAAGAAGTTCTCCATCGTATCTTCCTGACAAGCAATCATCATATTCTATAATCCATTCATCATGGTTTCCATCTTATCCTTAGTTATGTAGATTAATTAGGGGTTAGCTCCTGAGGACACCTCTTAGTTATCTCCTTGTTGATGTCCTCCAGTTACGGCCTTCCTAGTTGATTGTCTAATCATTTTGAATCTTTTCAAGCCTCAAATCAATGAATTCAATTGTCTCTCGATGAAAGCACCAAAATGTTTGATCCAAAAAGGTACAAACGCCCAATAGATTGAGTAGAGAATAAAAAGTGAAGAAAATAAATGAAAAACGAGTAAGAAAGTACACATCGAGTTGATAGTGATTCGACTTATCTTGGCCTACGTCTATTAATGAATTTTATTGCTTGTATTCTGACTTGGAGATGGAAATTCTTATGGGTCGGTACAACTCCGACAGAGATTACAAGAAATTAGATAAAGGAGAGTAAGAAATTAGAGAAAGGAGAGTATGAGCCAAAATATCCTAAAAAATGAGCTACACCCCTCAATTTTTAGAGGTAGGAAGCCTAAAATATAGTCCAGAAAATCTCCTTATAAGTTTCCATGCCATGGACAAATTCCCCAAGAAAATAGACTTCCACCTCAACAACTTGTATGGGTCGGTACAACTCCAAGAGTATGAGTCGATGCTGGCCCATATGACTGCCAAATTGGATGCCTTTAACTATTCATGTTGGATCGCCTTATGGTTATCTTTGTGTTTCTATAGTTATTTGCAACAATATTAGCTTGTTTCTAAGTCCAAATGATGGAGTGATGGAAGAACAAAGTTGTTGGTTCAATAGTTCAAAGAGATCGGTAGAGAATTGCATGGAATAGTCAAAATAACAATATAGATAGGTTTTTAACATCAAATAGGATAGGTAGGCCGAAGGTGAGCTTCCTTGGTGGAGTATTTATGGCTCGGTACCGACCTAGAGACTTGGGTGGGTGCCGACCCAACGCTTGTGGATTTCGCACTTTTGGAATTTTGTAATGGATGTGTATTTGCCTTGTGGTCCTTGTTGCACTTGAGTATTGGGCTTTCTGGTCATCTCTTTGGGCTTCTTGCCTTGATAGCTTCGAGATTAGACTCATCGAGTTTGTTCATATACTATTGGGTCAAAAGGTGGGATAACAGATACCAAATGTAACAATCCATCATGTGGCACCCTAAAAAATTTCATCACATATTAGTGATCGACCTCAAGTGCCATAAAGACCGGATGTACACGGTTATTTAAAATAACTCACATGAAATGACAATATATAATATACAAAAGATACATAATCAGAACATGATACATACATACATACATACATATATCTGTGCGTGTATGAGACACAACAATATGAAAGCAACTGATAAAAATAACAGCAGTCGGAATACATCAACTCCATACATATCGAGTACTGAATATAACATCTGATAATACATGTCTCATATATACAAATATAGGGTTGTCGTGTATTAAAAAATATACATCTAAGTGTGTAACAAAATATCAACATCATGCTCCAATCCAAAATAATGCAATCCTATGAGCAATTCCCTAAAAGCTACCTGATTCTCTGCCTACTAAATCGGGTACTAGAGAGTTTGTCATAAAATAAATAGAAAGAGACAAAATGCGGCTTAGATTTAAATGCTAGTGTAAGGGGAATAATTCCAGAATATTACATATCAAATCCAGATACAAATGAGTGACAACAATAACGATAAGGGTATATTACTAATGATATACCTCCACCTATTCTTCCCCTGTAATCAACGAGTCAACAAAAAATAATAAAATGCAACTTCTACAATATAGTATACCATGAAAAATGGTAAAGTTATTTGCAAATATAGTGGTAATGTAGATATCGTAGTATAGTCAAAATATACAATAATAATATCAATAACTAATATACCATGTATTGTCCGCCATATAACGATATATGTCAAATAGTGTATAAATTGATACTCATTATGGCTGATGAGGGGAGTTCACGGTGGACAACATTCATTATCAAATGATTCCCATTGAGGTTCGATACTAAATAAAGCAAGTGACTGATTGTACCATAGAACCCGAGCTACATCTAGTGTAATAGAACTTGTGTAGATCTCATCGTATCCCATACTGAGCATAATCGATATATGACCAACGCTAGATATTTGAAACCTACCTAGATCTCACTATACCCCATATCAAGCATAAGTGATATGTGACCTGCTCATAGACGATAATCATCATCTTCCCTTCTTATTCATCATGGATTTCCTAACAAATTCACATTATGCCTCTACAAAAGAGAATGATGGGCGTGTCTTGTATAATACACTTTCGACCTTGATCAAATCATGCATATGTACCTTAGCATCATCATCAAGCATCCCCAAAGTCATTTGGATAAAATTAAGTTGGTACAGGAGTGAAATGCTTTAGATATAGGCATTATTCCTAGCCTAATCACTGAACGGTGGACCGTCATTGCCCCAACGGTTCAATAGTCTGTGCTTTGATTGCAAAGCATGATCCGACATCGGGTATCCACACGTTTCATCGCACTGCCTTCTCCATCGAGTCACTTACTCATCACGCCCTGTTGTCTTTGCCATGTGGTTGAAGTTTGGTGTTGTTCGGTTGAGCCTATATGTCGATTCCTTTGAGTGTTTGAGAGGGATATTCATGTCGTCATGAATCCTTTCCCGGTCATTTCGCTAAAGAAATGTGATGCGCTTCCCAACAACCGAACTACACTTTACAACACCACCTATCTTCATTATAGATGTATATTTATGTGCCAACACACACAATACACACCAACTCACATGTATATATACTTATACTTCACATTTTCTTAACTTCTTCAAGATACAATTTGATTTCTTAACTAATTCTTCATATTTTGATTCAAAGTTATCGTGAATATCTTATATGTATAAAATTGCATCACTTTACTTCTTTCCATAATTTCATTCACTTTAAATCAAATTACTCCTTATTTATTATTTTTCCTACATAACAACAATTAACGAAACATATAAATCAAAACACCAAACAAATTCAGCAAACTCTTATATTCAACGCAACAAATCCAAACTACTTAAAAATCAATCTGCCAAGATGGAATATTTTATTTATCATCTAATTATTTTAAAGTCTAACTCTCATTTTCATGTCATGTATTTCAAAAGCCATAACTTCTTTATATCATGTTATAAAAACTTACGATAAGTTTATAAAATCGTATAATCACTTGTTAATCATTCCATAATTTCACATTAATTTACATCATCATTTAAATCATATTTAATCATAATTTTCAACAAGTAAAGCTTACTAACTTTCTAAAATCACTATCATAAACCCTTTAGTGTATAATTAAGTTTAGTATGCTCCTACAAGCTCAATGAAGCTACATGCAATATCCTAATCCATTCCAACTTCACTCAAAAAAATCATATAATTCAAATAAATTAAAATAAATTCTATGGTAAATAAAGAAGCAATCCCACTCACCTAGCTAAGAGGAGAAAACAAGAAAACTAACTAAAATCCATCATTGCCTTCTCCTTAAAAAATGGATCAAGTTCTCCTCTTTAAATCAAGCTCCAAGTTGAATAGGGTTTATGCCCCTTGCTCTAATTAAATTATGGTGAAGTTAGTTTGAATTGAGGAATTTTAATTGTTAGATGGAAGTGATTTTAGAGTTAGGCTTAGGTGGTATTTGGTTTTAAGATTGTTTGGGAAAGTTATAGTAAATGAGAAGTGAATGAGAAGAGCAAAGAGGGAAAGCTTATATTAAGCTCAAAATTACTAAGCGTGGAATTTTCTCTTTTTTCATAAACACCATTCAACACTCAAAATCCCTAACTTGAGACATATCGATGCTTATACTCATTTCGATTCGCGATGCCAATCCAGACTCAATGACACTATCTGTGGGTTCTAATTCCATTATCTGGAAGATTCGATTATTCTACCCTCTTGCTAATTAAATATTTAATTAAATAAAATTTATAATTAAATTCTTGGCACTTATACATGCGAGTTATTACAAAACCCTTAATACGAGACCGCAATAACTCTTTACAAAAGTGTGTTTGGTTATCCTCAACATTTAAGGATATCAAATAGCTACGTTTTTATAAATCGATCAAATTGGCAGCTCAATGATTGAATTACCATACCCATCTTGTAGCTCTTGGTGCTGCACTATATCAAACATGACAAGGTCCTTAATGTAATCAACCATACTGAATACATGATCTTGCATTATGGTTTTCTAGCTCATTCCAAATGAACTAATTTCATCCAATTTTTGCATATTATGAATCACGTATATTCATAATATAATAATTACATGTTATCAAGTATTGACTATATATCCATATTCTATATTGCTTAAGAGTTCAGAACTCTTAAAATATAATACATAGTCTCAAAAAAATAAACTCCTAAATGACCAAGGTATGATTGTATTTAGTAGTTGTATTATTTAGCTCTTGCA
Organism: Allium cepa; assembly: GCA_030765085.1. NCBI lineage: Eukaryota > Viridiplantae > Streptophyta > Magnoliopsida > Asparagales > Amaryllidaceae > Allium > Allium cepa. Next base: position 105,676,640 of record CM060940.1, read on the forward strand.
TGGGCCTTGAAGTGACAATGTAACACCCTTCTCCGAAGTTAAACTGAATTAAATATTTTAGTTTGGATTTTTTATTGACCTCAAATAAATAAATTAAAAGCCGTCGAAAAATAAGTTCGTCGAGGCGTAATGTTTCCGATGGCATCCGACATAGCTCGTCGAACGTTTTTTGACAGCCTCCGAGAGCCTCCGACTGAATCCGACAAACCGTTGGAAAAAATGGCCTATAGGCCGTCGAAAAACTTTTACCTGAAAGCTGTCGGAAATCTGCTGTATTTTTTTTGTTCCTGCTGCAATATAGCGTTCCATCCACATTCCCCATCCAAACACTATTACACCAATACTGCAGAATCATACAATATTCGAACCAAATATCAAAACCCAACCTACACAAAATTCTTCAAACGCACAAATACATCAAATTACATCAAATTAAAATACATAATATACATAACCATTCCAACATCCACAACAATCCCAACAACAAGTGTTCTACCATGTCATACATACACAACATAACACAAAATCATCAACATCTACATCATCATACAAGCACATAAACAAGTGTATCAAACATAATCATATAAAAATCAACAACTACCACCATCGTCTACCAAATCGTACAAAATTAAAAAAAATACCTGAAAAAGCAAGCAATCAATCAATCTCCTCCAGATCCAGAGCCAGCCGAGGAAGGGAAGCGGCTACCATACTGCTGCATGTTCTCTAGCAACTGTGTGGTCTGTATGGCCTGTTGGCGGTTCTGCTCCTACAGCTGGGACACCCTAGCCCGCAAATCTTCGATATCTGCTAGATCGCTCTGAGCTCTATTCCGCCGACCCTATCTCTGACTGCTGGCCTGCAATAAATATTTAAATTAGCTGTGTGATCTCTGTAAGTGTATGTGCATATCTTTGTAAGCTAGCAAGTAACATAACATTCATATCTTCTGCCTTCTTGTGCTTTACTGGTGTGATAAAGTCATTTAGTTGGTTTGAATTCAAATTCAGTATGGAGGATTTTTCAAGGTTCAAATATTTTTAAATAATGGAAAAATGAATAAATTCAAGTTTATTGTTTTGGAAAGGTCCAAATAGCATATTTGAAGTATTTTAAGATAAAATTATATGTTCCAACATAGAATTATGACTTAAATATCAAAGTAGCAGTAAAATAAATTATTTACCACTTGATTGCCAAATCCCTATCATCTTCCATGCTTTGCTGGATCCATAACAGACTCAAAAATAGCATACTCCTCATCAATCGTCAGCTGATCTCGACCCGTATCAGTGAGAAGTTTCTGGCGCTGCTCCATAAACTTTTCCTGCATTAAAAAATTAATAACATCATATTTTATTTCATTATAGTTTAACAAGCAGAACAATTACTAATACAGCATAAAATGAAATATGCTTACATGGCTCCTACTAGATTTATCATCGTATCATGTATACGAAACAGTCCTGTCCGGATTTACATGCTCGACAACATGCGTACGAGAGAACACGTCCATATAGCCCACGGGACCATGCGCCTTAGCTTCCCGAAGTTGATTTTTACATACAATTATTATACATCTAAAATTATATAGCATAAACTATTTACAATTACCATTCAGCAAATTTACCAACTCTTGCCGATACTGCTGAAATGACTTCGACCCTCCGCGATGAGTGACGGGATTTTTATTTCTATTTGCAGAGTTTCTATCCGACTCTGCCCGTACATTCAAAATTTGATACATTATTTGTTAATCACGTTCAAATTAACAATTCAAAAAATTTAGTATTATTTCCTTCGCTCGTCAGTTTCCCATTATCCCAACCATGCTTGCCATACGCTCTCCCTTATCCACCATAGTTTCTTACCAGATTTCTTAATTTTAGATATCGAGTCCCCATAGTTCTTGTGCATCTTCTTCATCCAGTATCCTCGTGCCAGCAGCATATCGTCTGTTTGGATGTCTATCTCAGTCTGTGTTTCACGATAAAAAGCAAAAAATAGATTACACTATAAATGATAAACTGTAGAAAAACGACAAAAATGAATTAAAAATGGAAAATAGAAAAATATACATACTAGGACATCCTGCCATATACACTCTATGATGGGAGGAGGGATGTTATCCCATTTCGGCCAGCAAGCACTTGTCCTACTGCGATAAGAAGCTCTAGAGACATCTAACACAACCTTCGAGGGAAGTAGGTCGAACCGCCTGTTTTTAAATACGATACAGAAAAGTACGTACGTATATCATAAAAAAAATAAGATGCTGAATAAAATTTAAATCTTACCCCTCTTCTCTAGGGACTAACGAAACTACTGGACGCTGTGACTCCTGCGATGGGCCATTGCCATCGCCTCCTGTTGATCGGGAAGAGCTCCTTCCTCTATATGACATTATGATAAACCTGTGACATATATACACATCATTATAGAAGAGAATAATAACATGATAATGAAATATATTTCATATGTAAATGACATCAACGGTATAAATTGCTTAATTAATGACTGAAATGGAAATAGAAATGGAAGTGTGTTATACCTGATTCATAATGGGTGTACAGTTCCGACGATAAGCAGATTTTCATTGCATTTTTAATAAAAATTGCTAAATAAATGATGAATGGAAATGACATAAAACATGTAAACAATGGTAAATAGATTTGGTTTCGTAGTCACATTAATTTCATAATACATCAAGAATTCAACATAGTTACATCAATTGCAAAAAAATCAAATTCAGATTTATATCAGCCATTATCGTCTTCTGATTCGGATTCGGTCTCGTTTTCTACGATATTTTCCTCTGCACTGTCAAATGCTTCTACAAAAACATTTGATTCATCGATCAAAGGACCAAAATCTGTATGATCGTCTGTAATTATTATTTCGTTATTTTGCTCAAGATCTTCCTGATAAGCTTGTTCATCCGGAATATTCTTCCCATCGAATGTGAATATGGCCTTTGTTTTAAAAACTGTAGACCAATCTGCTTTATCTCTTTTTAGAGACAGATAAGGAGCGTAATAAACTTGCAATGCTTGTTTTGCTAGTACAAAAGGATCATACTTGTGATAGTGCGATATATGCTTTATTTCGATAAGATTATAATCCTTGTGCACATTAATTCCAGAACCTGGAACATTGCTTAACCAATTGCATCTAAATAGAAACACCTCCTCCACGGGTCGTGAGAAATATGTCATTTGCAAAATTTGTGTTAGAACGCATTTACATTTCGTATATTACTTCGTCTCAAACGATTCAACAAAATTTCGACAGCATTTCCCTTTTGTTCCCTGCATTGTACACAATGCACGTACGCATGAAACAAAAAAGAAAAGTTAGGCCGAAATTTTATGAACCGTTTAAGACGAAGTAGTATACAAAAGGTAAATGCTTACTGTGTTCATAACTTGTCCAATACAGGGACAAATCCAACGAACATTGTACCAGATGAATATAAACGGTCGTTTTCGAAAAAAACGACTATTTATACAATGATCATGCACAACACTCCTCAGATAGGGTCAAAAACTCTCTAAGGGACATTTATCAATTAGATGTGCTCATTTTACGAAAAAAATACTGTTGTACTAACTGTTCACATTTACAAAAATATATTTTAACTTAACACATTTATTCGACATATTACAACAACTTAAGGCTTGTTGGACGCAAAAAAAAAAATTGTTCCATAAGTCAATACGTGCACAATATAATATTCCTAGCTCGTGCCTTCATTTTATCTTATTCCAACTAACACAATACAATGATAGCAGCGTTACACATATATACAATCGTAGAATCAAGGCATACACAACGATTTACATACACACGAACAACCACAAATTATACATGTTTTTCACAATTTCACGATAAAAGATGAAACAGGAATACCATGGAATGCTAGAAACTATTATAACACTATTGAAAAAAATTTCAATCACTAACTAGCCCTAATTTAAAAACTTATGCAAATCTGGATTTAGGGTAAAAATTAGATTTTTGATTAAAATAAGAGATTATACCTGAGCTAGAGAGCAATAGATGTTGATTACGCAGCCGGGGAGGATCCGAAAGCTCGAAATTGATGATTGGAAGCTTGGGGATTTTGGATCAAAAATTTTCGTTTAAAAATGATGAAGAAGGAGGCTCGACCGAGCCCTGTAAATCGCGATTTTTCGACGGCTTCCAACGGCCGCCGACGGCCCGTCGGAAGCCGTCGGGAATTGGCCATCGGAGGCCGTCGCCCTACCCTGTCGCTTTTAGACACTTTTCTAGTAATGCATTAACATTTTAATTGGCTTAGTTTCAATTAATTTACATTTACAAAAGCAATATATATATAGCATATTTAAGTCGATCTAAATAGTGTTTGAAGGATAGTAACAAGTGTTTGAAAATTCAAGTTGTACACTAAAGTCTTTTCTTAAGTTTATATCCTAGGTTATGTTCATAAGTTATGGTGACTCATGTAATTTTTGTCAAAGACCCAAAATCAACTAGGCCAATACAAGTCTACTTGTTAACATGTATGCATGCTTCAAAACAATTTTATATAATGTAAACAGGTTCATAAATACAGTAAAACTAAGCACTGGATTTCAAAACTTACATTTATGAACTAACATAAGGTATATCCACATTTTCTATCCCCGAATGATGTTCATTTTATTTTTGATTATAATTTATACAGATTCACATCAACTATCATATATGCCTACACACAACATGCATATATATTTTTTGTTGTATGCATTCATTATAATGCATGAATTTACACTTGTGGTGCATGGAAAGTGCATCTGAAGTTCATGGGCGATAAACTCATGCAGACATAATATTAAGTGTGAAGGACATGATGCATACTCTTCAAATTAGTTAATCTTATTGGATATTAATTTCCTAAAAATAAAGAGCCTGCTGAGAGATGTTATATCTCTTTGTATTCTACTGGGGTTATGATTACAGATAAGAAGAATTTTATCCCCACTCAGTGTTATGCACCATATTGAACATTGCGAGAAGTGGATTTACCCAAACTGGAATGGAAAAATATAGGCAAGATGATACACTAAAATAGACATCATTAAAGAGCACACATTTGTTCACGATTCAATAGTTGTTAGATATTTATTGTGATGATATTCATTTTATTTATCACCCTATGAATTTTCATTCCATTCATTTGTATTCCTTTATTCATATTCATTTTTATTATTATTCCACAACTTAAATTCATATTAATCCATTGACTCACTTCATTAGTTTATTTTATAAACTTAAACTTGTATTAATAATTTTATTTAAGTAAATTTTATTTATAATTCCAATTTATATTAATAAATTTTCTTTTCTCACAATTAATTTCATTCAACTTTTTACGTTAACTTCATCTTATAGTTCATATTCGAATCCATATCATTAATTTTTTCTTAAGTGAAATTTATTCATATTAACAAATTTTTCTTTTTATCACAGTTTATTTAATTCAATTTTCTTAAGTTAACTTCCATCTTTTAATTTATTTCATTAACTTATTTCATTTGCAATTAGCTAACATTCGATTTATTAAAAACTCATTTCATTTGTATTTTACTTATTTTCATCCAATTATAAATTAAATCCAATTACTCACATTAATTTTTCTTACACTCATTTATTATTATTCAATTACTTTCACAATTCAAATTGCGTTTCAATTTATAATTCAAGTTGTATTCATTCTATTGATTCATTTTATAGCTTGAGTGGCATTAATTCACTCCACAAATTTATCTAGCTATATTCAAATCCAATTCAATTCATTTAGTCTTTATTAAATTAAACTTTATTTATTTCTAACCATTTTTATTCAATAATCACATGAAATTTAATAACTTACAATGGTCAAAAGTACGGGTTGTTACAATTACACTCACTGAAACATGCTAATAAACTTCCTACCAACATTCTATCTCATTCACTTTCACTGACTTAACTTTACATTGACACCGCTCACCCTCTGATGCGCACACGCCACTAACTTCCCGGGATCTATATGTAGCCTCTGCCTCGTCATTGATGTCGCATGCAAGCCGAAACTCCATCTGTAACAACCCGGTATTTCGCGTCGATTTATAATCGACATAAAACGATTAATATTTTCACTTATTGCCAATTGAAGTTTTAAAATTTTAATTAAAATTCTTTTATAAATTATTAAAAAGGAATTGTGGGCTTTTAAATTAAAGAGTGGTCCACGTTTTGTTTTTGATACTGGGCCGTGATTAAAACAGATAACCGGCCCCCTTTTTAATTTTTTCTCTCATTCGAAAACCCTACACCGAAACAAACGAGCGAAAGAATGTCGGCCACGTTCGATCGCACCTACCCCTTCTTCCCAAATTAGCGTTTCGTTCGTTCTTGGCTTGGCTCGTCTCTGTGATGCTTCAATTCGTCGACAAGGTGAGTGATCCCCTTCACTCACATCTAATTTCATTCTTCAGGCATTCGATTTTTGTTTTAATGTTGATGATATTGATTTGTTTTGGTTCGACTTATGTTTACCACGGCACTGATTTTGTTTGAGTTCTGCAAACTTGATTTTTGTTGGCAACCTACAGTTTCTTCACTTATATCATTTTTTTAACCCGATGCTTGATATTGACCATTATAATTGTGACACTATCATTACACTTGGGCATTGTTTGATTCGACCTGCAATTGTTTTCGATTTCAACTTGATTTTTTTGAATCTTTAGCACCTTTGTTCATCCCTGTAGCAATTGGATGTACACGGCATTGACTTGAGATTTTACTTAACTATTCAATGCTTCACTGTTGCACTTCTTTATGTTGTTACTAATGGTCCATATTATTTGTGAGGTTGCTGTCTTGATTCATTCCATTCCATCTTGACTTGGGACTGTTGATCCATCTCTCTGCATTTTGTATATGTAACGACCCGCCGCTCTGACCGCCTCTAGTCGGTAATTAAACCAACTAGAAACGTTCAAAATGACGGATTGTTATTTAGTTTATAACATTTAAACAGAATCAGCTACAGAATCACAGAAACAATAATATATTTTATAAATAAACTTTTCTTTTATATACAAATATCAGAGTTATACAATACATTACATTTTATACAGCGGAAACAATTTATTTTATTAAGTACAAAAAAAAAATTTCTGAAAAGCTTTTAGTGAATGCCGAAATCCCCCTCTCTCTAACTTCGCTGCGAGAAAATCTTCAAGCTGCAGAAATACTCGGTCTGACTCGAGCGTTTATTGCAAAACACAAAAATACTCGAGTCAGGATTAATCTTAATTCAAGTAATTAAATTTGTAATGAACTGAATAAAATGGAAACAGAGATGATGAACCAAATGAACTAATTTAAAATCTATTTTAGATTTTTACATTAACAATTTCAAATATTTTTTTTTATTCTGTCGAACGTGTATGGCTGCAGTACACACGTGTACTCATACCCATGTGCACTGCCTCGCCAACACATGTGTGTACCAACAAGAGCAAGCGTGCAAGTGCAAATCACGAAGATCACAAAGGAATGCTCAAAGAAAAACTAGTGCCAACTTGAACAAAAACATGAAGCAAACAAACATGCAGCAGCAGCAAGAATGCAACACGGATCGTGCACAGGCAGTGAAGCAAGTACAGTGAAACAAATGCAGCCGACACAGTAGCTCAAAGGCAGAGCATATGCTAATGAAGATCACAAATGTACATAAGAGAAGAACATCAACAATGACAAATGTGCATAGGTCAGAAACCACAAATGGTCCAGTGTCACAAAAGTTCAAGTGACAAAATGCATAGAGCAAGCATGAAATCCAGACCGTGTACAGGGCAGTGAAGCAAGTACAATTTTCAGTGAAACAAGTGCATGGAGCAAATGATACAAGCTACATGAAAACAACAAATATTAGCAGATGGAATGTGCCACTTAAATCACAAACTGAAATCATTGGGGATGAACATATAAAAAAAATTAATATGGCAAGGCAGCAGCGCTCCTGCAACTGTTGGTTCTGACTAAAATTGTGTTACTTCTTTCAGTTATTTGTTAAGTCTATAAAATGAGGCAATAATGATTTGCCTGTAGAAACATAAAATTACTTCGTGCATACTAGCACAGACCTTTTGGGGATAGTGTTTTAAATCCTTGGGACCTGTTTGGTTTGGACTTCAAGTTTTGTGTTTTTTTTTTTTAGTATGTATTTTAAAAAGCATGGAAGAGGAGCAGAAAGTGGAAAAATCATAGCCATTACAACAAAAAGGGAAAATAGTAAAGGGGAGAGATCTTTATGTTTCCCAAAATGCAGAAAATAAGAATAAGTGATATTAAATTTTTATCTGTTAAAATCATTTTCTAAATCGGTTTTTTTTTCCAAAACTTTCAGAAATAATTAACTGAATGAATTGCGGTTGTTACGAAAATCCAAAACTGAAAACCGCAAACCAACAAAGCCTTATACTTTCCTGAAAATACTTTCTGGCCCACGTCAATGGTGTGGTAGTTTGGAAAAAAAATAAGTGCACAGAACTCAAATTTGATTTTATAATAACTTCTAACTAAGCTTCAGACATAAAAGAGTGGGTTCAGGATTTGGCAAAAACCCAAATTTCACTAAAATCCCAATTACACATATTATACTCTACTAAAAATTGAAATTTTGATTTTGAAATTCCTAACTTTCAGTGATGATTCGAGATATAAGCTTGAATCAATATAAATTAACATTTGTTTTCAAACATTGATAAAAATTTGCTACTGTGTTATTTGTTTCCAGACAAATTTCAAAATCCAGTGACTTTGATCTTCTTTCTTTTTTTCTCAGTTTATACTTGAACTTGTCATTTAAAACTAGATGTTGTTTACCCAAATTAACTTGTTTAGGATCATAATTCACTAAGTGATTTGATAAGAAGGTTTGGACTTGATTCATTTAAAATCTCTGTATCTAAAAATATCAGAGAGGAACAGTCTAACTAGCATGCATACTAACTCATTCATATACATAGGTAAATCACCAACTTATAAACATGCAAGCATTCATCATTTCAGAAGTTTATCAAGCAACAGATTAATTATCACTTAAACCTTTTTAAGTGGTAGTTTACTCACCTATTTTCTTCTTCCTGTTATTTTCTTATTTTCCAGTAAACTAAAGTTTTATACTTTCTGATTTTTAACATGCATCAATGTTAAAATCTTGTAAAAAAAAAATGATGTTAGTATCCTGATTTTAAATTAAAAATTACTCCCTGCTATAACTATTTCAGAAGTATCAGGTTTGGGCTTAACTTATTTTAACTAATTCCTGATTTCCAGCACCTAACTTTATATTAACAAACATATTCTGTTTGTACATAAAATTTCTAACTGTAACAATACAAATGATAAAGATTTTTATTTAAGAATATTCTAGTTTACAGACTAACTTGATCTGCATCTACAGAAATCATCACATATATATATTCATACACAGAACATTCATGAATAAGCAATCACTACATCATTTTATTTTATTTTTCTCACTTCATAAGCTCAGATGTCATAATTTTTAGTGCATGTGAGTTTACTCATGTCATTTTAAAACAAACAGAACAGTTTTGTTTAAACCATTTGATTTCTGTAAATAAACATAAGCTATGTAGTTTATTGTTTGATTTTGATTTCAAAAAAAAACTGTTTTTAAAAAAAATAAGAAGCTTACTCACAACAGAGATATGCATTTATACATACTCATACATTTACATCCATAAAAATATGTAAATTCAAACATGCAGTCATCTAAACCATCATACTTCAAGAGTCAACCATAAAATCAGAAACATATAGGTAGATAAATGAGTTTGCTCACAAGCATGAAAACAGAGAAGCAATTAACAACAGAGTTTTATATATGCATCAGATAAAGAGGATGAAGGATTTCTCACAAATAAACACATGCAAGCAATAACATATATCAGAGAAGAAAATAAATGCAGGCATCCACGCATGACAGATTTAAGGCCAAGTTTAAATAGCATCTGTTCTCATCAGATTTAAAAGCAAAATTACAAATAGCATCTGTTCTTATCAGGTTAAAACAAATTATCAGAGCAAACGATAGCAAATAACACCAACAACCATACATGCAGAGACTTATATGTCCTTATCAGGTTTAAAGTAAATTAGCCGAGCAAATGATAACGAATAACACCACAAATCATAGCATGCAACCAAGCATTCAATTCAAACAGATCTAAATACTTGAATAAAAGATTAATCGTGAGCAGAGAACTCACCATAACTCGAATCGAACAGCCGAGGGGGAATTAGCACCCTCGAACGAAGATTGAAGCCCCAAATTGGATCGCAAGCCCTAGTTTCCGGAGAGGAACGAAAATGAGAACTGAAGCCGCCATTTTTTTTCTTTCGTGATTTTTGGTTTAGGGTTAAAAAAAATGGAAATGGTAAAGTGAAATAAAGGGGATCGGGTAATGAAAGGACAATGGGTTGTTTTCTCTAAGTTATGTTTATTTTATTCTTATTCTTATTATTATTTTTATATATTTTTCTTCTTTCATTCTATGTTTATTTTTCTATTATATTTTTTTTCTTCTTTCATTTTAAATCCAATTTGTTTTGTGTAATTTATTTTCTTTACTTTGTTTTGTAAATCTTGTTTAAATTATGTTATTAAAATTTCTCCAATATAGTTACATTATGTTTTTCATATTAAACTTGAACGATTCAAATTACTTCATAGTTTTCAAATCAAAATTTAATTCAACTATTAATTTACATAAGAAATAATCCTTATATCCAAGTTTTTTTTTTTCTTAAGTCATTAGTTTAAATTTATAATACAAATTTAATATTCAATTTCAACTCCAAAGTCAAGTTTAAATTTTTATCCAACTTTTTATAGATTAAATTTTAATATTTAATCGCCAATTTCATTGTTATATTGGAAATTCAATTTAAATTATCATTCCAAATATTTAAAATTAATTAAATATTCACAATTTAAATTGTTCAAAATTTAGGATCGTTACAATCTCCCCTCCTTAAAAGAATTTCGTCCCGAAATTACAAGTAAGGAGAAATGATTGTTGAAATTTCACTAATATTTATATTTTAATAATTTTATCTAGCTCGAAACTTATTAAAAATAAATGAATGCAGGATTCATTCCATTTGTTTTATCTCACTAGCTTTGTTTATTAACTCATTTGTCTATTATTTTTCTACAATCAAGACACAAAAATCTTTACTAAAATTTTCAACTTACAAAACCCAAATTTTAATTTTGAACTTCTTCATTTAAGAAATTTACATAGTATAACTTTTCCAAAGCTGTGGACTTTTCAAAACATTCCAAAAATCCTCTTCCTTAATTTATTAGGTTGGAATTTATATCACTTTAATTTCAGATAATTGATTTTCTATTTAAAGTTTGAAAATACTTGCTAACTCGAAATTTAACAAGTCTATTGTCGTTCTTAAAGACATTAGGCATACGCTGGCCAGGCGCAAGTCTAACAATCTCCAAGTACTAAATATACTTGCTTCAATTCCCAGTGAAAATAGTTTTTAAAAATTCTTTTAAAAAATGGATATGGAAAGCACATTCCCCCATGGATCACAGTTTACTCGGCGGTTCCGCTACTATCCCAGTAGAGTCGCTTGTAACTGTGGATATCTCATTCCTTGAATTTCGCCATGGTTGTTGCCAAAGATCGCGGTTCACACGGCGGTTACGCTACTATCCCAGTAGAATCGCTCGTGACCGTAGGCATTTCGCCCCTCGAATTACGCTTTGGTTTGTAGATTGCAGTTTACACAGCGGTTACGCCACTATCCCAGTTGTAGCGACCCAGAATTTTTATAAATTAAAATTTGGATATTTAATTAATTTTAAATATTAATAAGTGAATTTATAAGTCAAATAAATTTTATTTTGATTTATTGGATTTAATTGAATTATTAAATCGATAATTTAATATGTTAAATTATGGAAATAATTGAAAATTGAGTTAAATATGATAGAAAATGATTTGTAAAATTTTATTTTATCATGTTGAAGTTAGAACGATATTTTAGAACTTTTAAAATCGAATTAAAAGTTAATTTGTGAAAATTGAATATTTTAATATTTAATTATCGACTGTAAAATAGCCAATTTTTGAACAGTCTCAGAATTGAACGAAACTAGTTCCATTGGATCCGTAATAGTTAGTTATTACCGGATTTCAATTTTCGTGTTAATCGGAGCTATCGTTTGATCGTGGCAGCTCGAAACGCATCGAATTATTTTTAATTTAAATTTGGCGAGTCAAAATAGCCATTTTTCAAAAAGTCTCGGATTTCGACGAAACCAGTTTCATCGGATCCGTAATGTGATATTATTGTAAGGTTTCAAATTTCAAGTCAATTGGATTTACCGTTTGTCCGGTACAAATTAAAACGCCTAGAAATCGATTTAAATCGATTTAATTTAAATTGAGCGTTTGTTGCCATAACTCGCACATACTTCCGAATTAGCTTCCGAAACCTGTTCCATTGTGTCCGGAACGCGGGATAAACCCTAGGTACGCTGGTTACGGCGTCTAAATCGGAGTTCGGAATTCCCGGGATGAATAGTGTTTACGCTTGCTTTTTCTATAAAAGGAGACCCACACCCTCACTCTAAAATAAAAAAAATATATATACTAAAACCCTAATTTCCTACAGGCAGCCGCCACCCCCATTTTGAACGGCCAGAAAATGTCCCCTTTCTCCTCAAATTATCTTCTAATCCATGCATTGTTTCAAGAAGTTTTCAACTAGCAAAATGTAGAGAGCGTCGAGTACTAGAGATTCAACGGTGGTGATGTTAAACGGAGTTGTATTTTGGGAGATATGGAGGGCCGTTCTCATCAGGAAACGCACGCAATTAGAGGATAAACGTGGGGCCGAGCTTCCAATCCTTCTGGCCGAGTGTAGCTATGGTGAAGGCCTTCGAGTTGCAACGTCTTGATCGAGCTAGAACGCGACGAAGAAGGAGAATATTTTAACCCTAGTATGCATTGTTGGGTTTGGTGGCTTCATTAGTTACTGTAAGGAGAACGAGAGAGAGGGAAGAAAGGGGGGACGGTGGAGATGCAGGGGGTTCATGATCTAGTGGCTGGAAATTGTTGAGGTTAAAAATATAAATAGTTATGTTGTAAATATAAGTATATAAACTCGTGTAACTTTAAAAAATCGTAACTTTTTCATACGAGGTCGAAAAAATGCAAACTCAGTTGCGTTGGAATCGTATGGACGAGCACTACGCGATGGAGTTGGTTTGGAGTCGTTTGGAGTTAGTGAGAATTTTGGGTAAAATTAAACGCGCGTTTAATTTTATTCGAAATAAATCGCTAAAACGTAAATTGAAACCAAGGTGAGAATTTCTCACTCAATCGAATCAGTTTCGATTTTATTTTAAATAGTTAGATTTAAAATATTTGAATGCATGTTTGAATGATGACTGTAAATTATTGATTGTTAAAATAGACATTATGCGCCGTTAGTAAGCGGATGTTATTTAATATAAACATATACCGCGAATATTTCATAAACAGTGAAATTGGTATTATATATAATATCAATATATATATATTGGCATATGTATATATTGCAGTTGATTGATTTCCCGCATTTTTTGTTTAGCGGATGAGACCCTATTACGCCGTTATTAAGCGGATAATATTTAATAAAAACATGTACCGCGATAATTTCGTACTGGAGCGAAATTGGTATTGTGCTAATGTTTTTGGATGCAGGAAAACAGGTTGGAGGGATCCAACTGGATTCCTCAACAGTTTTTATTTGATTTCAGATATTTTGATATTTGATGGATTATCATATCGATATATGATATCGTTGTTAGTCGTGATTGACTATTTGGTGTGTAGCATCATTGGACCAAATTTCTGGTATTTTAAAAATGTTTTTAAACTAATTTTTGAAAAGATAAAATATTTTGGAATTGATCCATTTTAAACAAATGAAAGTTATAATTTTTAAAGTTATAATAATTATAATTTTTGAGAAATACGGTTAAAAGCTGATTTTTGAGAAATATAAATTAATGATTTTATAAAATAGTTTAAATTGGATTTTTGAATATATTATAAAAGTTTGAATATAGGATTTATAAAATTTGATTATTTTATAAATCAAAAGGATGAAATTATAAAGGAATTTAAAGACGTTTTAAAAGAATAATATAAATGGATTTATATTAGGAGATTTATAAATAGATATTTATAAATCGAAATATGGAGATTATAAAACGAGTTTTTATAAGTGTTTGAATGAAGTGGAAAATGAATTTCATAAATAAATGAAATTTATAGAATTATAAACTGTGAAGTTATAAATGAAATTTATAAATAGTAAGATTTATAAATTTGGTGAAATTATTTGAAGAATAGATTGGATAAATCATTAAATCTTATAAGTTATAAGATTTATAAATTGGAAAGTCTTTAAAAGAACGATCTTATAAAATAATCGTTTTATAAGTATTTAACTTATAATATGAACGTTTAGTTTATAATTTAGTTATAAACTGGAATAGGTTAATAAAGGAATTTATTAAAGGAAGTTTTTATAAATAAATAGAAGAGGAATTTATAAACGTTGTTTTATAAATTCGCAAACGACTTATTTTGATAAGTTAATTGTTATAACCTATTAATGGAGTTATATTCACATTTTTGAATAGTGAATAATCCTTTAAAATAAATTGAATAAAAGGATGAAATTTGTTAACGAAGTATGTTCACGATTTTTGAATAGTGAATAACACGTTAAAGAAAATGTTTTAGAATGTGATATTTTAAACAGAATTAAAACGATCTAACGATGTTTTAAAGGTGTTGAGATTCGAAACCATAGATTTCAACATTTATTGTTGAAATGGACGTTTTCGAGAAATAAAAGGAAATAGTGGACTATAACACTGTTGTTATAGTAAATGATTTCCGAAAGGAAATGTTTTGTATAGTATTGGGATTTATATATCTATTTTAATTTCGAATCCCTATACTAATGATTTTGGGTTGTCGTAACGATGTTTTACGCAACATTCGTTTTGGCCCAAATAAATATGTTTAAGGGAATGATTTCCTTAAAGAATGAATTATATACTTAATTCGATTTAAGTATATTGAATATTTTCCAAGGTTGAAAATAAAAAGTTTTGTGAATTACTTATGAATAATAAGTATGGAAATGTTTTCCAATATGAAGTGAATAATTAGAATTTATTTTTTTGAAGATAAATTGAAATGGATAATTGAAATCGTATATGCATGAATATTTTGGAATATAAATTCACTAAGGAATTTATATGTGAAAGTGAAACTTGTTAAAAATAAATATTGATTTATTTTTGAAGTGTTGAAATTATATATCTTGTAAAGATATTTTGGGAAATAAATAATTTGGAAAATTATTTGGAATCTGGTGATGTGTGCATATCAATTGATAGTTCAATAACCGACTATCAGTATTTCCCTTTGAATGGGTATTTGATGTGAATGGATTGAATTTGAATGCACACTTATTTTTGAATAAGCGCTCACTATTCGGGTTAACCGGGAAAGGACCATGGGGTCGTATAACCCATTCCGAATATGTGATACGTCGTTGTGAATTGCATTGAAGAACGGTGTTGAAGACCGGTATTTGCGAGAGCGATAGGATGAACTATCGATTGACTCTGCACCGAGTAGCTACGGTATTGAGTTCTCCATATGTGATGGTGAATCCGATCAGGATTGTGAATATCCGGATTGCAAGGACTTCTTTGTAAGTGCCTTCGGTTCTGTTCGAGCCCGGAACAGACTTGTATGGATTGTATGCCTGACATTACAAGTTAAGATATAAAGCCGATTTCTTTCAAATATATTTCTGTTGGTGGCGGAGAATTTATTCTTTGCTTAACACCCTTCTTTGAGACGTACGAGCTCAAAGGTTATATAGTTGAAGTTATCAGCGATATATTCCCAGTTTGGTAATGTGACATGCTGAGTGATGCTGAAATGATCATTGTGTTGATTATTTGTGATAGGATCATTTATTTGATCGTCTATCTTAGTGATCATTGTGTTGATCATTTGTTGACCCAAAGCATGGCTTTTGTATAAAGTATGTTTTTGTGGACGTGAATTCGTTGAGCCTCACATCCCGGAAATGGTCAAAACAGGAAAGATGCAGCAAGGTTATGAGGGGTAGCGCCCTTTAGGATATGTGCATTTCCTTCTGGAAAAGGGTGGTATCATGGTATGGAGCCCAGATACTTACTCATGTTGAAAACACTTTATGATTGTGTGAATTGATTACGAGCGCTCGGTTGATAAAGGTCCCAAAGGACCGGGGGATGGCATATTCGGTCAGTTGTTACTCAGTTAGGAGTAACCCGGCCTTGTGTTGGTAGAGATCCGGTTTGGTTCTCGGGGATGTCCATCCAGAGGCATTCTCATGTGGCAATGGGAAGTTCCTTGGCCTGACCATTTGTTGGAAATCCAATTCCCAATACGAAACTTTTACGGTATTAGTTGTAGAACCTGCTATTCACTTATGGTGGTCACCACTGTTTGGATAATAGCTATAGTAGGCATACGATAATGGTCGTATGTTGGCTAAGATTTATATCTTTATTTTTGAAATGATTTGTTATTACACTATGCACTAGTAATAATATCAAATGTTATTTTAAAATGCGTATCAAGCATCTTTGACTATCATAAGGAGAAATCTCCTCCGATTCTGCGTTTGCATGTGTGTGTGTGCGGGAGGCCTTATGGTAGTCTCATTTTTAAAAGCATTGCGAATTGATTTAAATATTCCTCTATTTTGATTTTAAAGTTAAATAAACTGTTTTGAGTTCTCACACCAGTCACATGACTGACTTGGAGTTTATTGTTTTCCTTCCTAAACTCTGGGTGCCCACCAATTTTCCACACGGGCAGTCAAGAGTTAAGGGTTATCAGGATATTCAGGATATCTTGGAGTTGCTGGAGGCAAGCTGGATGGCATGGCGTATTACTAGTATATAGTATTTCTTTTTCCGCTGCATTGTTTATTGTTGTATGATGTTGTACACTCTGATGATATGATGTAATGAAATGTATAAAATGTAATAACTGATATAGTTCTTTGTTTAAAGATTATTCATTTGTTATTATATGTTGTTCCGCTGCGAATTGTGAGATTCTGATGTTGTTCTGTTGTTTTCTGTTCCGTCCTATTTTCTTCTGTGTTCCATTTCCTTTCTCTTCTCTTTTCTTTCTATTTTAAAATTTTCTACCTTCTATTCTGTTTTCTATTCTCTCTAATTTTCTATTTCTATTCCCTCTATCTTCTACCTTTTTCTCTCTTCTTCTCTCTCTTCTTTTCTTAAATTCTTTTTAAAACCCTCAGTGTTCGGTTTTCCGTCGTTCGATTACTCGGCAGTCGATAAAGTGAGTGTCGATGTCGAATTTTCGGAAGACGAAGAATCGGGTCCTGACAATGTGGTATCAGAGCTGATGGTTAAGCGACAACCATGGTTCTGTTGGGTATTACTCATTAGAGATGGAGTCAGTAGTACTCTAGAATGAGTTAAGTGTAATAATAGCTATGAGAGCGTATTTGTTAGTGAATATAAAATTGTTTTATATTGTGATGATTGGTTTGTTGAGTGGTATATGAACCTTCGTCAGCACGGTCAGTCAAACTATGCCGAAGGGGTTTCTAAACACTTGAATAGAACAATTCGACATAATATTGTTTTAATTGGGTAAATGAAATAATTTTACCTTGATTATATTTTTAAATATAAAGGAATAATTTTTCAGAATTATTAAAGTGTATATAAGTTGATTGTTAGGTTGTTTGAATAATCTAAATTAAAGAATAATTGTATAAGCAAAAGAATTATAAGAATTGAATTATAATTAAAGTGTTTACAATTGTGAAATAAACTTATATATCTAAGAAGTGAAACTATATGAATATATTTATGAATATGAGTTGTGAATAAAAGTGATGGTGTTAAACCAAATTGAATGAATATAAGCAAAGGAATTTGGTTGTATTATATATACTTTGGTTGTTATTTGATTGTTAGTTGATTGTTGATTGATTGTATATAATTCATTAAGTGTTAATGAAATTGAAAGCTATGAAATTGAAATTCAAATTGAAAGTAAATAAATTTGAATAGAATTGAATGTGAATTAGATTTAATTAGTAAATGCAAACTAATTAAAATTGAGAATGAATGTTAGTAAGAACATCCAATGTAAATGAATCAAATGTGATTAAATTGAAAACCATTTCATTTAATATTAATGAGAATATGAATGAATATAGATTTAATAGATGGTTGATGTTTGCATTTGTTGTTTAGTTGCATTTGCTATGTGACATATATAGTTGTTATGTTGCTATATGTTGTATATCGATACTATTGTCATATACGCATGTTTCTCATGTTGTTTGTTGAGTTTAGTAGGTGCGGATCGCGTTTGCTTCGCATTTGGAGTTCGCTTTAGCGCTATATTAGCCGTATATGCTCGCTAATAAAATATAAGGTACATATCTCGGATTAAATATCGTACTTTTACACTTTTTTCCCTGCGGGATGCCTCATTACTTGATGAGATGTATATTTGTGATATATATACTGTCATTTTTTTTTCGGATCGAGCCGCGCAAAGGAGACTATGGCGAATTTTTTCGAAAATTTAAGGCGTTAGAAAATTTTTGAGAAAATTGGGAAAATTTTGAAAACTTCAACTTTGATTTTGAAGTTGAAAGTTAAACAATAGGTAGTTGTTTTTGAAAAGATAACTAAGTATGATTTGAAAACTTAGTAAAGTATGGTAAGAAGTTTAATTATGAATTTTGGAAAATTAATAAATTCTATAACTTTTCTTACTTGTAATTTCGAGGACGAAATTCTTTTAAGGGGGAAAGATTGTAACGACCCAGAATTTTTATAAATTAAAATTTGGATATTTAATTAATTTTAAATATTAATAAGTGAATTTATAAGTCAAATAAATTTTATTTTGATTTATTGGATTTAATTGAATTATTAAATCGATAATTTAATATGTTAAATTATGGAAATAATTGAAAATTGAGTTAAATATGATAGAAAATGATTTGTAAAATTTTATTTTATCATGTTGAAGTTAGAACGATATTTTAGAACTTTTAAAATCGAATTAAAAGTTAATTTGTGAAAATTGAATATTTTAATATTTAATTATCGACTGTAAAATAGCCAATTTTTGAACAGTCTCAGAATTGAACGAAACCAGTTCCATTGGATCCGTAATAGTTAGTTATTACCGGATTTCAATTTTCGTGTTAATCGGAGCTATCGTTTGATCGTGGCAGCTCGAAACGCATCGAATTATTTTTAATTTAAATTTGGCGAGTCAAAATAGCCATTTTTCAAAAAGTCTCGGATTTCGACGAAACCAGTTTCATCGGATCCGTAATGTGATATTATTGTAAGGTTTCAAATTTCAAGTCAATTAGATTTACCGTTTGTCCGGTACAAATTAAAACGCCTAGAAATCGATTTAAATCGATTTAATTTAAATTGAGCGTTTGTTGCCATAACTCGCACATACTTCCGAATTAGCTTCCGAAACCTGTTCCATTGTGTCCGGAACGCGGGATAAACCCTAGGTACGCTGGTTACGGCGTCTAAATCGGAGTTCGGAATTCCCGGGATGAATAGTGTTTACGCTTGCTTTTTCTATAAAAGGAGACCCACACCCTCACTCTAAAATAAAATAAAAAAAATATACTAAAACCCTAATTTCCTACAGGCAGCCGCCACCCCCATTTTGAACGGCCAGAAAATATCCCCTTTCTCCTCAAATTATCTTCTAATCCATGCATTGTTTCAAGAAGTTTTCAACTAGCAAAATGTAGAGAGCGTCGAGTACTAGAGATTCAACGGTGGTGATGTTAAACGGAGTTGTATTTTGGGAGATATGGAGGGCCGTTCTCATCAGGAAACGCACGCAATTAGAGGATAAACGTGGGGCCGAGCTTCCAATCCTTCTGGCCGAGTGTAGCTATGGTGAAGGCCTTCGAGTTGCAACGTCTTGATCGAGCTAGAACGCGACGAAGAAGGAGAATATTTTAACCCTAGTATGCATTGTTGGGTTTGGTGGCTTCGTTAGTTACTGTAAGGAGAACGAGAGAGAGGGAAGAAAGGGGGGACGGTGGAGATGCAGGGGGTTCATGATCTAGTGGCTGGAAATTGTTGAGGTTAAAAATATAAATAGTTATGTTGTAAATATAAGTATATAAACTCGTGTAACTTTAAAAAATCGTAACTTTTTCATACGAGGTCTAAAAAATGCAAACTCAGTTGCGTTGGAATCGTATGGACGAGCACTACGCGATGGAGTTGGTTTGGAGTCGTTTGGAGTTAGTGAGAATTTTGGGTAAAATTAAACGCGCGTTTAATATTATTCGAAATAAATCGCTAAAACGGAAATTGAAACCAAGGTGAGAATTTCTCACTCAATCGAATCGGTTTCGGTTTTATTTTAAATAGTTAGATTTAAAATATTTGAATGCATGTTTGAATGATGACTGTAAATTATTGATTGTTAAAATAGACATTATGCGCCGTTAGTAAGCGGATGTTATTTAATATAAACATATACCGCGAATATTTCATAAACAGTGAAATTGGTATTATATATAATATCAATATATATATATTGGCATATGTATATATTGCAGTTGATTGATTTCCCGCATTTTTTGTTTAGCGGATGAGACCCTATTACGCCGTTATTAAGCGGATAATATTTAATAAAAACATGTACCGCGATAATTTCGTACTGGAGCGAAATTGGTATTGTGCTAATGTTTTTGGATGCAGGAAAACAGGTTGGAGGGATCCAACTGGATTCCTCAACAGTTTTTATTTGATTTCAGATATTTTGATATTTGATGGATTATCATATCGATATATGATATCGTTGTTAGTCGTGATTGACTATTTGGTGTGTAGCATCATTGGACCAAATTTCTGGTATTTTAAAAATGTTTTTAAACTAATTTTTGAAAAGATAAAATATTTTGGAATTGATCCATTTTAAACAAATGAAAGTTATAATTTTTAAAGTTATAATAATTATAATTTTTGAGAAATACGTTAAAAGCTGATTTTTGAGAAATATAAATTAATGATTTTATAAAATAGTTTAAATTGGATTTTTGAATATATTATAAAAGTTTGAATATAGGATTTATAAAATTTGATTATTTTATAAATCAAAAGGATGAAATTATAAAGGAATTTAAAGACGTTTTAAAAGAATAATATAAATGGATTTATATTAGGAGATTTATAAATAGATATTTATAAATCGAAATATGGAGATTATAAAACGAGTTTTTATAAGTGTTTGAATGAAGTGGAAAATGAATTTCATAAATAAATGAAATTTATAGAATTATAAACTGTGAAGTTATAAATGAAATTTATAAATAGTAAGATTTATAAATTTGGTGAAATTATTTGAAGAATAGATTGGATAAATCATTAAATCTTATAAGTTATAAGATTTATAAATTGGAAAGTCTTTAAAAGAACGATCTTATAAAATAATCGTTTTATAAGTATTTAACTTATAATATGAACGTTTAGTTTATAATTTAGTTATAAACTGGAATAGGTTAATAAAGGAATTTATTAAAGGAAGTTTTTATAAATAAATAGAAGAGGAATTTATAAACGTTGTTTTATAAATTCGCAAACGACTTATTTTGATAAGTTAATTGTTATAACCTATTAATGGAGTTATATTCACATTTTTGAATAGTGAATAATCCTTTAAAATAAATTGAATAAAAGGATGAAATTTGTTAACGAAGTATGTTCACGATTTTTGAATAGTGAATAACACGTTAAAGAAAATGTTTTAGAATGTGATATTTTAAACAGAATTAAAACGATCTAACGATGTTTTAAAGGTGTTGAGATTCGAAACCATAGATTTCAACATTTATTGTTGAAATGGACGTTTTCGAGAAATAAAAGGAAATAGTGGACTATAACACTGTTGTTATAGTAAATGATTTCCGAAAGGAAATGTTTTGTATAGTATTGGGATTTATATATCTATTTTAATTTCGAATCCCTATACTAATGATTTTGGGTTGTCGTAACGATGTTTTACGCAACATTCGTTTTGGCCCAAATAAATATGTTTAAGGGAATGATTTCCTTAAAGAATGAATTATATACTTAATTCGATTTAAGTATATTGAATATTTTCCAAGGTTGAAAATAAAAGGTTTTGTGAATTACTTATGAATAATAAGTATGGAAATGTTTTCCAATATGAAGTGAATAATTAGAATTTATTTTTTTGAAGATAAATTGAAATGGATAATTGAAATCGTATATGCATGAATATTTTGGAATATAAATTCACTAAGGAATTTATATGTGAAAGTGAAACTTGTTAAAAATAAATATTGATTTATTTTTGAAGTGTTGAAATTATATATCTTGTAAAGATATTTTGGGAAATAAATAATTTGGAAAATTATTTGGAATCTGGTGATGTGTGCATATCAATTGATAGTTCAATAACCGACTATCAGTATTTCCCTTTGAATGGGTATTTGATGTGAATGGATTGAATTTGAATGCACACTTATTTTTGAATAAGCGCTCACTATTCGGGTTAACCGGGAAAGGACCATGGGGTCGTATAACCCATTCCGAATATGTGATACGTCGTTGTGAATTGCATTGAAGAACGGTGTTGAAGACCGATATTTGCGAGAGCGATAGGATGAACTATCGATTGACTCTGCACCGAGTAGCTACGGTATTGAGTTCTCCATATGTGATGGTGAATCCGATCAGGATTGTGAATATCCGGATTGCAAGGACTTCTTTGTAAGTGCCTTCGGTTCTGTTCGAGCCCGGAACAGACTTGTATGGATTGTATGCCTGACATTACAAGTTAAGATATAAAACCGATTTCTTTCAAATATATTTCTGTTGGTGGCGGAGAATTTATTCTTTGCTTAACACCCTTCTTTGAGACGTACGAGCTCAAAGGTTATATAGTTGAAGTTATCAGCGATATATTCCCAGTTTGGTAATGTGACATGCTGAGTGATGCTGAAATGATCATTGTGTTGATTATTTGTGATAGGATCATTTATTTGATCGTCTATCTTAGTGATCATTGTGTTGATCATTTGTTGACCCAAAGCATGGCTTTTGTATAAAGTATGTTTTTGTGGACGTGAATTCGTCGAGCCTCACATCCCGAAAATGGTCAAAACAGGAAAGATGCAGCAAGTTTATGAGGGGTAGCGCCCTTTAGGATATGTGCATTTCCTTCTGGAAAAGGGTGGTATCATTGTATGGAGCCCAGATACTTACTCATGTTGAAAACACTTTATGATTGTGTGAATTGATTACGAGCGCTCGGTTGATAAAGGTCCCAAAGGACCGGGGGATGGCATATTCGGTCAGTTGTTACTCAGTTAGGAGTAACCCGGCCTTGTGTTGGTAGAGATCCGGTTTGGTTCTCGGGGATGTCCATCCAGAGGCATTCTCATGTGGCAATGGGAAGTTCCTTGGCCTGACCATTTGTTGGAAATCCAATTCCCAATACGAAACTTTTACGGTATTAGTTGTAGAACCTGCTATTCACTTATGGTGGTCACCACTGTTTGGATAATAGCTATAGTAGGCATACGATAATGGTCGTATGTTGGCTAAGATTTATATCTTTATTTTTGAAATGATTTGTTATTACACTATGCACTAGTAATAATATCAAATGTTATTTTAAAATGCGTATCAAGCATCTTTGACTATCATAAGGAGAAATCTCCTCCGATTCTGCGTTTGCATGTGTGTGTGTGCGGGAGGCCTTATGGTAGTCTCATTTTTAAAAGCATTGCGAATTGATTTAAATATTCCTCTATTTTGATTTTAAAGTTAAATAAACTGTTTTGAGTTCTCACACCAGTCACATGACTGACTTGGAGTTTATTGTTTTCCTTCCTAAACTCTGGGTGCCCACCAATTTTCCACACGGGCAGTCAAGAGTTAAGGGTTATCAGGATATTCAGGATATCCTGGAGTTGCTGGAGGCAAGCTGGATGGCATGGCGTATTACTAGTATATAGTATTTCTTTTTCCGCTGCATTGTTTATTGTTGTATGATGTTGTACACTCTGATGATATGATGTAATGAAATGTATAAAATGTAATAACTGATATAGTTCTTTGTTTAAAGATAATTCATTTGTTATTATATGTTGTTCCGCTGCGAATTGTGAGATTCTGATGTTGTTCTGTTGTTTTCTGTTCCGTCCTATTTTCTTCTGTGTTCCATTTCCTTTCTCTTCTCTTTTCTTTCTATTTTAAAATTTTCTACCTTCTATTCTGTTTTCTATTCTCTCTAATTTTCTATTTCTATTCCCTCTATCTTCTACCTTTTTCTCTCTTCTTCTCTCTCTTCTTTTCTTAAATTCTTTTTAAAACCCTCAGTGTTCGGTTTTCCGTCGTTCGATTACTCGGCAGTCGATAAAGTGAGTGTCGATGTCGAATTTTCGGAAGACGAAGAATCGGGTCCTGACACCAGTGGAATCGCTTGTAACTGTAGGCATCACGCCCCTCAAATTACGCTACCACCCGAGTGTAACTAGATCGCGGTATACACGGCGGTTACGCCACTATCCCAGTGGAATCGCTTGTAACCGTAGGCATCTCGCCCCTCGAATTACGCTAGCACACTATACCAGTCCAAAAGGACATTCCAACTAATGGAAATACTACGTAGCTACGATTTTCAAATGGACACTCTTCTCGAGTTCCAACAACCTTCACAAAGTTTAAATGGAAGGTACTTTTCCATATCCTCAATTTGGAAAACATAATATCATACATACATATATAATATTTCATTTCACATTTTTGTACATATCATACTCATGTACTTACATAAGTTTTCCACAACAATTACTTTTCCAAACTAATTGGTTTTCGAATTAATCGTATTCACACATATACGTTATGAAAACCACAATATTTCATACCCATAACAAATAGAGGATTCACAAATTTTCCATTTCATTATCCATTTAAAATTTTCCTCTAAGCCGATTTGGAAATTTAAGGTTATCTCAAACCTAATTCATATTCATAATCCAATTTATTATCGACTTCACACTCGATTTGGATTTCACGTTACATCGTCAATCCTCAACACATAATTGATGTTTATCGATATATAACCTCTGAGCTCGTACGTCTCAGAGAAGGGTGTTAAGCTAAGAGAATAAATTCTCCGCCACCGCAGATATATATTTAATAGAGATCAATTGATATGTCGTCAATTCACGACGTTAGACATACAATCCAAATCATCCATTTAAAATTCAAAGTTCAACTTACATTGTTTTTGTGTGTGTCAAAGTTAAACTCAATTTAACTCAAAATTCAATCACTTTGAAAAATTTCCAAGTGGAACTAATTGTTCAAATTTCTCAAAATAATATCTTTACAAGATATAAAATTTTTCACACTTAACCATTTGAAACAAATTCAAATATTCACTTTTCAATTTATCTTTAAAAGATAAAATCTCAAAACATTCACTTTTCACTTTATCTTGAAAAGATAAAATTTCAAACCTTTCATTTCATATTGGAAAATATTTCCATACTTATTCAATAATAAGTAATTTACAAATCCATTTATTTTCAACATTTTGAAAATATTTGATATACTTAAACCAAAATCAAATATATATTTCATTCTTAAAAGAAATCATTCTTTTAAACACATTTCAAAACAACTTAAAATGAATTTACTTCATTTCATAGTGTTGCTTCCCAAAAACATTCCCATTTAAGTTTTTCAACTTCAACTTAATTCATAGTTTGAATTCTGCATACATTTCAAAATATTGGTTTTAAACCAACTTCAAATTTCCAATATTAAGTTTTCCACTTAACTTATTTCCATGCCCATTCAAATTCAAATTCTTCATTGAATCTATTTAAATCTCTTATAAATTTTCATTAGATTCATATCTCCTTTTTATATCTCATTTATTGTCCAAAACCATAGATATAACACCTTTAATAAGTTACAATAATTTACTTATCAAAATAAGTCATTTGCGGATTTTATAAACATTCTTTACAAATTCCATTTCTATTTATAAACTTTCGATTCATAAATCTCCTTTATTAATTTGATTCAATTCAATTCATATAACTTAGTTATATACCCAAAATCCATATTATAAGTTAAATACTTATAATCCATTTATTTACTAAATCGTTCTTCACAACATTTGAAATCAATTTTCAAAAGAATTCAAAATTAAATTTCCAAGTTATAGTTCAATAATCCATTTGATTATAATCAAATTGACATATCATTTTATTTTCCAATTACTACTTTGAAGATATTCAAAATATTTGATTTAAGCCAATTTAAACCAATTCATTAATTCTCTTAACTCATGTTTCATTTTCCATAACTCTCAAAAATTCGATGATGAGTTTCCGAATGATCGAAACTCAAGTCTAACGAGACCTCACCGAAGAGAAACGGTCGCAAACCTAAATTTAGAGAGGGGAATCTTCAAAATAATTCTAATTTTCAAAATACTTTTTATTTTAAAGAATTTTTTTTTTTATACTTCTTTAGATTTGAAAACACTTTCTTTAAAGTGATTCTAGTAACTATTCATATTAAACGCCATAAACTAAGCTTTGTGTAAACCAAAGCTCTGATACCACTTTGTAACGACCCGCCGCTCTGACCGCCTCTAGTCGGTAATTAAACCAACTAGAAACGTTCAAAATGACGGATTGTTATTTAGTTTATAACATTTAAACAGAATCAGCTACAGAATCACAGAAACAATAATATATTTTATAAATAAACTTTTCTTTTATATACAAATATCAGAGTTATACAATACATTACATTTTATACAGCGGAAACAATTTATTTTATTAAGTACAAAAAAAAAAAATTCTGAAAAGCTTTTAGTGAATGCCGAAATCCCCCTCTCTCTAACTTCGCTGCGAGAAAATCCTCAAGCTGCAGAAATACTCGGTCTGACCCGAGCGTTTATTGCAAAACAAAAAAACACTCGAGTCAGGATTAATCTTAATTCAAGTAATTAAATTTGTAATGAACTGAATAAAATGGAAACAGAGATGATGAAACAAATGAACTAATTTAAAATCTATTTTAGATTTTTACATTAACAATTTCAAATTTTTTTTTTTTATTCTGTCGAACGTGTATGGCTGCAGTACACACGTGTACTCATACCCATGTGCACTGCCTCGCCAACACATGTGTGTACCAACAAGAGCAAGCGTGCAAGTGCAAATCACAAAGATCACAAAGGAATGCTCAAAGCAAAACTAGTGCCAACTTGAACAAAAACATGAAGCAAACAAACATGCAGCAGCAGCAAGAATGCAACACGGATCGTGCACAGGCAGTGAAGCAAGTACAGTGAAACAAATGCAGCCGACACAGTAGCTCAAAGGCAGAGCATATGCTAATGAAGATCACAAATGTACATAAGAGAAGAACATCAACAATGACAAATGTGCATAGGTCAGAAACCACAAATGGTCCAGTGTCACAAAAGTTCAAGTGACAAAATGCATAGAGCAAGCATGAAATCCAGACCGTGTACAGGGCAGTGAAGCAAGTACAATTTTCAGTGAAACAAGTGCATGGAGCAAATGATACAAGCTACATGAAAACAACAAATATTAGCAGATGGAATGTGCCACTTAAATCCCAAACTGAAATCATTGGGGATGAACATATAAAAAAAAATTAATATGGCAAGGCAGCAGCGCTCCTGCAACTGTTGGTTCTGACTAAAATTGTGTTACTTCTTTCAGTTATTTGTTAAGTCTATAAAATGAGGCAATAATGATTTGCCTGTAGAAACATAAAATTACTTCGTGCATACTAGCACAGACCTTTTGGGGATAGTGTTTTAAATCCTTGGGACCTGTTTGGTTTGGACTTCAAGTTTTGTGTTTTTTTTTTTCAGTATGTATTTTAAAAAGCATGGAAGAGGAGCAGAAAGTGGAAAAATTATAGCCATTACAACAAAAAGGGAAAATAGTAAAGGGGAGAGATCTTTATGTTTCCCAAAATGCAGAAAATAAGAATAAGTGATATTAAATTTTTATCTGTTAAAATCATTTTCTAAATCGGTTTTTTTTTCCAAAACTTTCAGAAATAATTAACTGAATGCATTGCGGTTGTTACGAAAATCCAAAACTGAAAACCGCAAACCAACAAAGCCTTATACTTTCCTGAAAATACTTTCTGGCCCACGTCAATGGTGTGGTAGTTTGGAAAAAAAAATAAGTGCACAGAACTCAAATTTGATTTTATAATAACTTCTAACTAAGCTTCAGACATAAAAGAGTGGGTTCAGGATTTGGCAAAAACCCAAATTTCACTAAAATCCCAATTACACATATTATATACTCTACTAAAAATTGAAATTTTGATTTTGAAATTCCTAACTTTCAGTGATGATTCGAGATATAAGCTTGAATCAATATAAATTAACATTTGTTTTCAAACATTGATAAAAATTTGCTACTGTGTTATTTGTTTCCAGACAAATTTCAAAATCCAGTGACTTTGATCTTCTTTCTTTTTTTCTCAGTTTATACTTGAACTTGTCATTTAAAACTAGATGTTGTTTACCCAAATTAACTTGTTTAGGATCATAATTCACTAAGTGATTTGATAAGAAGGTTTGGACTTGATTCATTTAAAATCTCTGTATCTAAAAATATCAGAGAGGAACAGTCTAACTAGCATGCATACTAACTCATTCATATACACAGGTAAATCACCAACTTATAAACATGCAAGCATTCATCATTTCAGAAGTTTATCAAGCAACAGATTAGTTATCACTTAAACCTTTTTAAGTGGTAGTTTACTCACCTATTTTCTTCTACCTGTTATTTTCTTATTTTCCAGTAAACTAAAGTTTTATACTTTCTGATTTTTAACATGCATCAATGTTAAAATCTTGTAAAAAAAAAATGATGTTAGTATCCTGATTTTAAATTAAAAATTACTCCCTGCTATAACTATTTCAGAAGTATCAGGTTTGGGCTTAACTTATTTTAACTAATTCCTGATTTCCAGCACCTAACTTTATATTAACAAACATATTCTGTCTGTACATAAAATTTCTAACTGTAACAATACAAATGATAAAGATTTTTATTTAAGAATATTCTAGTTTACAGACTAACTTGATCTGCATCTACAGAAATCATCACATATATATATTCATACACAGAACATTCATGAATAAGCAATCACTACATCATTTTATTTTATTTTTCTCACTTCATAAGCTCAGATGTCATAATTTTTAGTGCATGTGAGTTTACTCATGTCATTTTAAAACAAACAGAACAGTTTTGTTTAAACCATTTGATTTCTGTAAATAAACATAAGCTATGTAGTTTATTGTTTGATTTTGATTTCAAAAAAAAAACTGTTTTTAAAAAAAATAAGAAGCTTACTCACAACAGAGATATGCATTTATACATACTCATACATTTACATCCATAAAAATATGCAAATTCAAACATGCAGTCATCTAAACCATCATACTTCAAGAGTCAACCATAAAATCAGAAACATATAGGTAGATAAATGAGTTTGCTCACAAGCATGAAAACAGAGAAGCAATTAACAACAGAGTTTTATATATGCATCAGATAAAGAGGATGAAGGATTTCTCACAAATAAACACATGCAAGCAATAACATATATCAGAGAAGAAAATAAATGCAGGCATCCACGCATGACAGATTTAAGGCCAAGTTTAAATAGCATCTGTTCTCATCAGATTTAAAAGCAAAATTACAAATAGCATCTGTTCTTATCAGGTTAAAACAAATTATCAGAGCAAACGATAGCAAATAACACCAACAACCATACATGCAGAGACTTATATGTCCTTATCAGTTTTAAAGTAAATTAGCCGAGCAAATGATAACGAATAACACCACAAATCATAGCATGCAACCAAGCATTCAATTCAAACAGATCTAAATACTTGAATAAAAGATTAATCGTGAGCAGAGAACTCACCATAACTCGAATCGAACAGCCGAGGGGGAATTAGCACCCTCGAACGAAGATTGAAGCCCCAAATTGGATCGCAAGCCCTAGTTTCCGGAGAGAAACGAAAATGAGAACTGAAGCCGCCATTTTTTTTTCTTTCGTGATTTTTGGTTTAGGGTTAAAAAAATGGAAATGGTAAAGTGAAATAAAGGGGATCGGGTAATGAAAGGACAATGGGTTGTTTTCTCTAAGTTATGTTTATTTTATTCTTATTCTTATTATTATTTTTATATATTTTTCTTCTTTCATTCTATGTTTATTTTTCTATTATATTTTTTTTTCTTCTTTCATTTTAAATCCAATTTGTTTTGTGTAATTTATTTTCTTTACTTTGTTTTGTAAATCTTGTTTAAATTATGTTATTAAAATTTCTCCAATATAGTTACATTATGTTTTTCATATTAAACTTGAACGATTCAAATTACTTCACAGTTTTCAAATCAAAATTTAATTCAACTATTAATTTACATAAGAAATAATCCTTATATCCAAGTTTCTTTTTTCTTAAGTCATTAGTTTAAATTTATAATACAAATTTAATATTCAATTTCAACTCCAAAGTCAAGTTTAAATTTTTATCCAACTTTTTATAGATTAAATTTTAATATTTAATCGCCAATTTCATTGTTATATTGGAAATTCAATTTAAATTATCATTCCAAATATTTAAAATTAATTAAATATTCACAATTTAAATTGTTCAAAATTTAGGATCGTTACAGTATATATGTTTCATCTCCACTTGGAATTGCTTGCAAACTGTCTTGTAGTCCATTGTTTGATCTGTTGCATTCAATTCTTGTTTTCCAGTCTGCACTATATCTTTGAGTTGTATCTTGATTCATCTGGTTTGGGGCTGTTGCATTGTGTTGGTCTGGCCCTGTTGCTTGCTGTTACTTACTTGATGCATCTGTGTTCTGACCTTATTTAATTTCATTGTGTAGTTTACTTGAGTCACTGATTCTTGAAATAAGCGCTATAACTGACCTATTGCACTATAACTACACATGTGAATAAGCACTTTGCATTTTTGAAATGTTTTACTTCCTAGCTGCATGCTTGGGTAATTGTTTTTGCAGACATTGAAATGTTTATCTTTGATTTGGTTGAGCTCGACACTGTGTTGCACTTGCTTGACCCAGTTTGGTAGATGCACTTTGCATTTATGTGCTTATTGTCCCATGTACTTGTGATCGGTTTTATGGCATTTTCTTTTTGTTGCCTTTTTGGATTTTACTGACTTGAGCTCGAATATTGTTGTGCCCTTGTATTCATGTGGTGGCTGCATTTTCGTTGCAGTCTTGCCCTTGAATGTTTGTGGTGGCTGCAGTGCTTTTTGTTGAGATTTTTCCCTTGGTTGCATTGCATTGATGCACTGAGATTATTTGCACTTTAATTTGTTGTACCTTGTACCGGCTCCCTTGTATTCAAGTGGGTGCTGCAGTCTTGTTTGCAGTTTTTCCCTTGAATATCTGAGTTGGTTTAGACTTGCATTTGTGGTGGCTGTAGTTTACGTTTGCAGTTGCCCTTGCATACTTGTGGTGGTGCATTTTGTATTTACTGTGCCCCTTTTGTACATTTTGCCTTATTCTTTGTTGTTCACTGCCACTTTTGTTTTGCATATTTTATATGCTGATACTTGGTCATTTTGTTGTTTCATTACAACTATATTTGCATATTTATTATGCAGACACTTGAGCATATTTGTTTGTGCATACTTTCTACCTAAAGTTTAGGAAACGAAGTTGTATTTAGTTTGGCAATTTATGTTTGCCAATTGGTCATTTTATAACCTATAGCATTGCTTGCATCCCATATTGGTTGCATTTCGACTGCTAGTCTTGGCATTGTTGAGCCTTGTTCATTTGTGCAGTATACTTGTTATATACATATATACACTACTGCATGATATCTGGTGCTTGCTGCCTATGTTCATTTGTACTTGGTTGATGTTTGGTTTTGTGATTTCGGGTTAATTGCAGTTTATTTGAACTGTATCTTCTCGTTGCACCTCTGATTCATTTCAATTGCCACATGCAGTTTGTATGTACATTCTTTTGTGTACATATTTTACAATTAAATTGGTGGAAGTTTAAACTGCTGCCACTTGCTTAGTGTATTAGTTTGCACTGTGAATTATTGTGCATTGGCCGTTGTGCCTTATTGCTATTTCTGTATATGCTGTTGTGGCGAGGCAGTGTACGCATGCGTGCACTGCAGCCACACAATATCGACATTTTGAATTGATATTTGAATTTTCATTGATTTTGGTTCGTCGATATTTTGGGTACATCATCACTATAGTGGCAAGGCAGTGCACGAAAGCGTGAACTGCAGGCACACGGTATGGCATGTATGATATTTTATTTGTTTGATTTATGGATCTTTTGCGTATTAAATATGCCGTAGTGGCGAGGCAGTGCACGCGTGCGTGTACTGCAGCCCTACTTGAGTTAATATTTTAATTGATATTACAATGGTTTGAACTGTTTTGTTTATTCAATTCAATATTCTGATTTGGTTTAAATTTGCTGATTTGTTGTTTAACACTGTTACGTGTTATATTTATCGTTATCGATTTCTTTATTTAAGGATCGGATAGACGAGATTTATTGTGACTGTCACCTATTCATTAGTTAATTATTATTGATTCCGTGCACTAATAACTGAGTTTGAATTAGACTGACCCGAGTATTATTTTCTTTGAATTTAATACTCGGGTCAGACCGAGTATTTCAGGTTGTAGATATTCTGCTTTGGGTTGCTGCTAGAGCTATGAGGTTCTTTCATATCTTTTGGAGTAGTCGTCGTTATTTATAGTAGTCTGCATAATTATATAGGAAGATATGTATTCATGTATATTATATACGTTAACGTAATTGTATATGTAACTTCCTGAGTCGACTGTTGTAGTTGTATCACATGTACCGTATCAAATGTATTATAACTGACATCAGTTATTGTATATATGAGACTTTCTGTTTTATTTGTGTTCCGCATTATATTATCTGTGTTATTAGTTATATTTTGTCCTAAACTATTATGAACCATCGTAGTTCGTTTTATACTGGAATTGGGGTATGTCGATGGGAGAGAATAAATCAGAGATGAAAAATGAAGGAATATATATTTATATACCACTCCTATCGAGATAACCAATACTAGTGTAAGGCCTAACTATTGATGGCCGCTCCTCAACAGCCTTATTCTCCGTGCTAGTCGGCAGCACTACACCGTAGTGTTCTTGGCTAGCGTGGACATAGAGGTGGGGCGTCACACCATCACACACAAGCTCCATCATCAACACTAAGTCGACATTGTTTGCCTACCTCGATATCTCCACTGTCACCTCTACTTCATCGCCTTCGGCCCTACATGCCTCCGCCTCTCATTAGCATACGTCATTGCCTCTTCTCATGGTCGCAATTTCGTTTATGAATTCTTTTATCTAGTTAGTGTAATTAGGGCAGGAGAAGGGGATAAAATGAAAGTGGATTTAGGTTGGGTTTTGATAAAGGATGAAGGAAAATAACAGGTTTGGAAAGAGGCGATAAGTTAAGGGATAAGGATGAATGAAGGGTCCAATTAAAAGAAAGAAATATTTTTAGCTTTCTTTTAAATGTTAAGACATCTCTTACCACTTATAAATCCAACCGCATTTTAATCAACGTTTTACATCCATTTAGAAATCCTTCAAGGCATTTTATCAAATTTTTATTCCATTTGTATAACAATTTTCCTTTTATTAAAATATCATTTTCTAATTTCAACAAGTTTAAAATACTTGTTTTATTTTCCAAAACAACCTAAAAATTTCATAAGTACAATTTATTTTTCCAAAATAAATTTTCAATCAACTTTTGGATTTTTTTTTAAAACACAATCTAGAGTCCAAATTTGAAATTTAAATCAGTGTACTTTCTTTTATTACCAAATAAATCTGAAGTTCCGACGGCCGCCGACGGTTTTCAGCCGTCGGAAAACACTGTTTTCCTTGTAGTGATGAAATGAATGTTAATAGAAATGGAAGTATATGAATTGAAATGTTGACATTGAATAATTGTATGGATGTGAAAAAAACTTGCACGAATATGGTTGCTTGGATGTCTTTTTATTGCATCGCTACGTTTGCTTACATAGTTGTTGTGTGGTTATGCTATGTAGTGATTTCTCTTTCCATATACATATTCCCACCTATTATTGAGTATTTAGTAGGTACGAAGGGTGTATGCTCGCTTTTGGTGCTCGATTGCGTATTAGGTTGCTTTAGCTTGCTTAATACGAGAGAACTCGCTCGTATTATTAATAATAAGGTAAGTTTCTCGGATTACCTACTGCGATTTTATATTTTTTTTCCCTCGGGATGCCTTGTCATTTAGATGAGATGTATGTTTGAAATATACTGGGTGTATTTGTGTTATATATTATATTGTAAAAAATTTCCAATCGAACCACGCAAAGGAGACTCTGTCGAAATTTTCTGTATATCCGGGAGTTAGAAATTTTTTGAAGTTTTAAAAATTTTATAGCTTGTTTTTATATATAAGTTATATTTTCTGTAAAACCGATATCAGAGTGCTGTAGTAGAAGCGTAGTAATAGTTTTGTAAATAAGATGTTTATGATTAGAAGTTAATTATTTTGAGAAAATATATTGTATGTAAAATTCTATACTTAGTCCTTTTCGAGGACGAAAAGTTTTGAATGGGGGAGTATGTATGGCTCCATACTTTTGACTATTGCAAGTTATTAAATTTAATGTGATTATTGAATAAAAATGTTTATGAATGAATAAGTTAATGATTAATTAATATTGATTTATTGGATAATTTAATTTGTTTAAATTAATATTGGAGATTATTTGAATAATTGAATTATGGATTTAATATGATTAAAAATGATGTCAAAAGTTGATTTAAATTTTATTTAAATATGAAGGAAAATCATTTTTATTTAAAATTGGATTTAAAAGTGGATAAATAAATTTTGGAAAAGCTCATTTCAAATTAACGACTAAAATGGCCATTTTGACCATTGTCACAGATTTCGACGAAACTAGTTTCATCGGATCTGTACTGGTGAATTATTGTAGGATTTCAAGTTTCGTAGCGATCAGACTTGTCGTTTGGCCATGCAAGCTTGAAATGCGTAGAATTTAAATTCAAAAGTTAATTAAATAAATTGATTTTGAAAAGCTATCTTTTGCATACGATTAAATTAGGCCTCAAGTCTAATTCCATTGTGTTCGAAATGTGGGTAAAACATTAGAAATGCCATGCGGCGCACTTTGTTTAGTGTTCGAGAATTTCGGGCATTAGTAGCTGGATATTTTCGAATTATAATATATATATATATATATATATCCTTTTCCAACATCAACACTCATACACAAGCTGCCCCTTCTTATTTTTTCCGTGCCATTCACCTTTCGTCAAATCGAAATTCGATGGCATCTAAAAAAACAAGCGATCGAAGAAAAAAGTATGTACATGTATAAATCAAAATCACGATGGCAGCTCTAGGGGAAGGTCGCATTCGACTTCTTGTGCCGTGGTAGTCTTCATGTTAGGTTTTTTGATTGGAAATTGGTCACGTACACGCGTAAGCTTCAGAGGTGGTTGTTATTGAGGCGAGTATGCATTGGCCCGTGGGAGTAGAGAAGGAAGGTCGGTGAGGCTGACTTCGTTCGGCAGAAAAAGGGAAACGTCGCGACTAGAGGAACGAGCTAGAGGAAATCGCATTTGCCTGGAGGTGCTGCGTGAATGGGAGATGAGGTATCGGCTTTGTTTTATTATTATTTATTAATTGTTAATTAACTTTTAATTATTTGTTTCCCTAATTAAATCGTATCATATCCATACGAGGTCTAATTTAGGCGAGAAAAATCACGTTGGAATCATATAGACGAAGGCTTTAGCATGGAATCGGATTGGAAATTTGTTTGAAACTGAGATAATTTTAGTTTCAGATAAAAGGTGAATATTTATACGCTCACGAAGCACTAGGGTATTTTTATGCTATTTAAATTTGAAATTATAAAGTGATATAAATTTATTGATTGTTGCTTGATAAATTTAATTTTCATCTAAATTGTCATTTAAATTGATTGTTAAAATTTAAAATTGATAGCTAAATTTGATATTTGAATTTAATTGCCAGTAAAATTCCCGATATTGATAACTGTGAAATTGTTGTGAATTATTGCTTATTTGGATGATTTATTGCGAAGGATGAAAATTGGTTGATATTTGAATGAATGGATGTTTATTTATTGTGGAAATTAGCCACAAGGGCCTCTTTAGCAAATGGAATTAGTTCTAGGACACACAACTGAAATAATTACTTTCAAGGACAAAACACAAAATAATTAGTTTTTAGGGCCTAAAAACCTATGAAATCATGTCCTTGAAAGTAATTGGACTGCTGACTTTGTCATTGAAAGTAATTATTCTGCTGATTTTGGCCTTGAAAGTAATTTCTTTGAATGTGTGTCCTAGAAACTAATTGGACTGCAAAGTTTGTCCTTCTAGTGAAATTCCCCTTATTTATTTATATATATATATATATATATCCTGTATATTATTTAAAATATAAAAAACTGTAAATCAAATTATTACGAATAAATTAAGAAATAGGTTGAAATGATATATACCCATGACAATTATTTGGACTGAAATGATATATATATATATATATATATATATATTCATCCTTGAAATAGTTGATTCACTTGGCCATAGGATAGAAAATTATATAAGAACACCAGATTGGTTAAATTAAATGGTTTTAAGATTTTGTTTTGAAATTATTTAATTTATTTTGATTTTTAAGAAATAAAATCGAATTTATGGAAATCGAATTATTTTTGAATTTGAGCTCGAAATGTTGAAATTTAAATTTGGAAACAGGAATTGTTTAAATAATCGAAGTTGAGATTTTGAAGTTATAATCGAAATATGATTTGAATTTCAAAAATTGATTTGTTTTAAAAGATTGGTCTTTTATTCAAACTTTGAATACTACTGAGTAAAAGTGATATAAAATGATATTTCAAAATTGATATCGGAATTGAATTATATTTGAAGGTTTGGATTTTAATTTGGATATTGAAGGTCAATTTGATTTACGTGATTTGAATCGATATTTTAAAGATCGAACTGGAAATTAATATAAATCGAAATGGTTTAAATTTTAGAATTGGATAGAAATTTAAATCATTGAATCAGATAGTCGAAATTGAAACAAATTTGAAATTGAAATAGAAATAAATTTGGAATTGAAATTGAAATCAATTTGGAGTTGAAATTGAAATTTATTTGGAATTGAAATTGATATTAATTTGGTTTAAAATGTAATGACCCTGAATTTTGAACAATTTAAATTTTAAATATTTAATTAATTTTAAATATCTGAATGATGATTTAAATTAAATTCCCAATATAACTATGATTTGGCGATTAAATTTTAAAATTTAATCTATTGAAAGTTGAATAAAAATTTAAATTTGACTTTAGAGTTGGAATTGAATATTGAATTTGTATTTTAAATTCAAACTAATGACTTAGAAAAAATAATTTGGATACAAGAATTATTATTTATGTAACTTTATAAATGGATGGTTAGTTTTAAATAACATTTTTCTTTTCTTTAAAATAGAAAGGAATAAAATTTTAATCAATACAAAATAGATAAAGAAATACACATAGTTAAAAATTCAAACAACAAAATTTACAAAACAAAGTAAAGAAAATAATTATACAAAACAAATTGAATTTAAAATAAATAAAAAAATAAGAAGAAAAAATAAATAAATAATAATATTGCAAGATCTTTGGTATATTATAACTTTTCAATCAGTTTAAATTCATTTAAAAATTTGTTAAAAAGAGGTTGTGGGCTTTAAATAATTTAATAGTGGTCCATGTGTTTTCTGGGCCGTGATAATTTACAAGGGGTAAAACCCGTCCCCATTTTCTCTTCCACACTTCGTAATACCTAAGCAAAGAAACGAAAAATAAAATAAAAATGGCAGCTTCAACTCATCTCGTTCCTTTTCGTCCTCTTTTCCAAAACTGGGGCTTGCCTGGAGCACGCTTATGTTGACGATCTGGTTTGCTTTGCTCCTCTGTTGATCGAGTTCGTCGTTGCTTGGCTCGTTCGTCCTCTTTGAAAAAAAAATTGGGCTTTTCGTCTTCGCTTCGGTGAAAGGTGAGTACTTTTAGTAACTCACATCTAATTCAAACGTTTTCCATGATTGCTTGCTTATTTAAATTCGCGATTTTGGATTGCTTGATTTATTGATTCTCACAGCTTTGAATTTTTGGGTTTTGCTGGGTTGTTTTTGTTTTTGTTGTCTTTTGATGTTGAATTTGTTCGAGTTTGGCCAATTAAGGCTATATTGGTTTCTGGACATTGTTTCACTTGAGCATTCTCGGCCATTTGACTTTACTTTGATTTTGGATTTGTTGGCCACCACGCTGTCGATTTTGTTCGAACATTTTTAGCAAGTTATAAATGGTTTCTCTTGGTAGCCATAATACGTACATTGCATGTAAACTATACTTGTTGTTACTCACTTACCCATACTGTTTTGAAAATTGCACAACATAGTTAATAAAATTTGTTATCCAGAACAAAAAACCAGCATAATTTAAACTTGGGTCTGCATACATACGGTTTTGCGTCACTGGTCTTTGATGGTGCACTGTTACACTATCATTTGGTCGCATTTGCCTTTGTTAGAATCTTGAAGTAGTCTTCATTGTTGCATTCTTTGGCTTCGAACATGTTGTTTGCAGATTACTTGGTGCATTCATGTATATTGGTTCAGATTTGTACTGAACTTGTTTTTGTGTCTTCTTCCATTTTTCATTCTGTAGTCTGGTCCTCATGTGCATTCATGTAGCTGTTGGATCTTGCATTGTTGTTCACTGTATATATCACTGGTATCTTTCATTTTGTTTGCACTTGCATTGTCACTTGCACTTCATTGTTCATTGATTTCTTGTGTCCACACATAACCAGTGTGTCCACCTATATACGGTCTAGTATCAATTGAAGGCTTTTGGTTTTGTATACATGCACACTTGTATCATTTTGAAGTCCCAGATGTAATTTTTGACTTGATGCATGAGTTTCGAGTCTGCTATTTTGAAGTTTGCATTTGGTCTCGAGTTTCACTGTTGCATGCACTTGTTGTTGTATATTATCTGAGTTTGCATTTAGTCTCGAGTTTCACTGTTGCATGCACTTGTTGTTGTATATTATTTGAGTTTGCATTTGGTCTTGATCACTTGTCATGTTTCATGAGTCACATGTGTATTGCCTTTGACATCCATGTTCTTCACTGTTGAGTCTTGAACTTGATTTTCTGATATTGCTTATTACTGCAATACTTGTTGCACTTTGGTTATTTACCATGTTGCCTTCACTCCATTTTGCATTGGTGCATTGCTGCCATGTTGGTTTGAATTGCATTTGTTTTTTTTGTACATGTTTCACTGCATCTTCTTCTACCTGTTGCATTTGCAATAATGTTCTCCATTTCATGTTTGAATTTCTACTTGTCTACACTTGTATTCATGTTGCAGTGAGCTTTGTGCTTGTTACTGGGTTACCTTATCTTGGGCACACATGTTTGTTTCACTGCCTTTATGTCATTCATGTTGCACTTTCTCGGTAGTACACTTGAACTTGTTTATGCAATGGGTCACTGTATCACATATGACATAATTTGCATTTGAGTTGTGCTCATTTCATCATCACTGTTGCAAAGCCTCTGACCATTTGTAGCTTGATTAAGATCTTTGACTTTGTAAAGAGCTTGCTGTACTTGGATATTTGTAGTTGGTATTTGAATTTTAGTTTTGTTCACTGTGGTCAGTTGCTTTGAACTGTTAAGAAAGGTTCGACATTGACTGTGACAATTTCACTATGCTCATTCTGAAATCACTGCGCACTTTGATGGCTGATCATTTGTATACATACATTCTTGTATGTATATATGTGTATGGCCACTGCACTCTGTAATCTTGAGTTTGGTTTGTCTTGTTTTTGGCCAGATTTGAGTTTTGCATTGTAGGGTCGACACTGTTGCTTTGTTCCATGTATTGTTGTTCATATGCAGTCAGTTGTATCACTTGATGTCTTTGATTCATTTGGTCTACACTACTTGTTGTAGCTGGACTTGTGTACATGTTGTCTGCATTTCATATGCTTGCAACCTTGTTTCACTATGGTCTCACTTGTGCTTTTTATTTGCATAGTGAACTTGTTCTTGAGTTCACTTTACTTGGTTTTTCAAATTGAGGCTGTTGCACCACTTATTTTATGATGTATCTTGGCATAGTTCACAATATGCTGTAGTTTTGTTGTTGTTTCAATTTGTTTTAAATTGGTGGCAATTCTTGCTGTCATGTTGCATTATATACATGGTACCTGGGTTGTCAGTAGTGAATTTTGGTTTCAGTCTCATGAGCAATCCTTGTTACTGCACACACCGGCCCTCATGTTGCAATTGTTTTATTTTGATTTTGTTTGAGGTTGCATTTAGTGGCCTCCTTGTGAACCTGAATGCTAGCAGTTGTGTTGAGTCTTGGTAACAGTGACTTGACCTCTGCATTTCGTAAATGTTTTGTTTTTGCTATTAATATTTGAGTTGCAGTGACTTTATATGCTGTAGTGGTGAGGCAGTGCACGCGTGCGTGCACTGCAGCCGCACAGTATTGATTTTAATTGATATTTCTTTGCTTTTGATTCATTGATTTCTTTGCGTATTTCATATACAGTATTGGCGAGGCCGTGCACGCGTGCGTGTACGGCAGCCAATCAATTTTGATGTTTTAAGCAACTTTTCAATTATTTAAATTGATTTGATTTAAATTGATGATTTTGGTTTAAACTGCCGTTTAGGCAAATTTTAATGCTTTTCTAATTTATCTTTTTAAAAGAAAAAAAATCTTTACATCTATCTTCATTGATGATTTCAATCTGCTGATTTATTATTTTTAACACTATTTAGTGTTATCATTTACCGTTATCCGATTTCTTGTAAAGAGTCGGATAGGTAAATTTATCTTTGACTGTCGTCAAATTGCTATTTAATCATTATTGCTTCTATGCACTAATAACTGAGTTTGAATTAGACTGACCCGTGTATTATTTCTTTTGAATATAATAATCGGGTCAGACCGAGTATTTTACAGCTTGAAGATTTTCTGGCAGCGAAGTTAGAGAGAGGGGGATTACCGCATCACTAAAGTTTTTCAGGAAATTTTTTTTTCTTGTACTAAATAATAAATAAATTGTTCCGCTATATTAAAATGTAATTCATTGTATAACTATGATATTTGTATATAAAAGAAAGTTCATTTATGATATATATTATTGTTTCTGTGATTCTGTGACTGATTCTGTTTAAATGTTATAAACTAAATAACAATCCGTCATTTGAGCGTTTCTAGTTGGTTTAATTACCGACTAGAGGCCGTCAAAAAGGCGGGTCGTTACATAAAATTGAAATTAAATTGGGAAGGGATTGATATTTATTCAATTTGGAATATAAATTGAAATCAGTTGGCATTGAAAGCGAAATTGAATTGATTCGAAATTGAAATTATTTGAATTGAAATTGAAATTGAAGAATAATTCGACTTGAAATCGAGATTGAATCGATTAAAATGGAAACTGAAATTGATTTGAATTGGAAAGTTTGGAATTGAATTAGTTTGACTTTGAAACTATTTTCAAATAAATTATTTTAGTATAAACTATTTAAAATCTATCTTCTTAAATATTCAAATTATCTTGATTTCGCAAATTATTCTACTATATGAACCATTTTCAATACTTAAACTATTTTCTATTAAACTCTTTTAACTATTTAAGCTATTTTAAAACGATTCAAACTATTTTCTTTAAATTCAAACTGGTTAAGGGTGGAATGTTTATATTTAATTCTTGAATTTAAATGCAAATGAGGTTAATTTGAAGTTATAACCTAAATTGAAATTCGAAACAATTTTGGAAGCAAAATCAAGATATTAAGCAAAAATGGTAAGGTGTATTTTGAGTAAATATGATGATTTCAAAATGGATTTGATTTTGAAGCGAATATAATATTATGATATCAAATATGAATAGTTTTCGAAATGTAAAAGAACCAACCGGTGTGCAAAATGACATTTGGTTGTTAAAGAGACCGGGGCCTCTTATTGGCATACTCTTTGTCAATATTGGAACCATTTTGACTACCGTGTAAGCGGTGGATGATATTGTTGTTGAATTGGTGAATGTTTACTGGAATGAAGTAAGAGAACGATGATGTATAGTCTTGACACTTGTTATAATTAAAATGACCAAAACACGAGCCTATGTCCGGCCAATGAGGTTAGCTACCTCTAGTGATGTTGATCACTCGTATTACTATCGTGGTTTTGTACTCGGTGGGTGCACACTTTTTGTTCGGATTGATGGTCGCGGTCGACCACGGATGGGTTACGACCAGCCAGAAAGGGTAAACCGGTAGAATCCTATCTTGGGCATTGCTCACATGCTTTGTCATATTTATCCTTATGCGAGCCCATTACGACTTTGGTTTAGTACTATAAAAATGTGTTAAAGTGGATCAATGTAAAGCCTTAACGCTATTTTGATATTTATTTGATAGACATTACCTACTATAGCGTATATTATTATATATAAATAGTTTAATGGATCCTTAGGAGATGGAAAATCGCGAATATCGCTTAAGTTATTGCATGCACGTTATAAACTGGATAAGAGATGTAAAATCCCATAAACATCTTCGACGCCGTTACACCCCTATTTATTGATATTGATTTGACTTACATAAGAGTATTTTAGTCCCGACTCGAGTATTTTGTCCTTTCATTACGCTCGGGTCAGCCCTGAGTTTTTTATGGCAATGAAGATCGTTTTTTGGAGAATGGAGACTAAGATCTTGTATATTATCGCTATTATTATTTTCTACATCATGCTATTCTTCTACATTATTTATTTATCTTTGATGTATATATATAACTCTGATATGTTGTATAGATTATAATCAAATGTATAATATAGACAGCTTCGTGAATTGTTATTTGTTTATAATATTTTGTCATTCCGCTATGAGATTTTGTGTTTGTTTTCTACTTCTTCCTTATTCTTCTAAATTTTCCACGTTGATTATCTACGTTCTAGATTGATTAAGTTGGACATGTGCGGATTATTGTCGATTCAAACCTTTCGAAATGTGGATCGTTATAGTAATTATCCTCGTCTTTATTTTCAGTGAGCATATTATTAATTCATTAGCTATATTAACAAATTGATTTTACATAAATGCTGAGAATATATGCTTGCTGTTTTAACTTAAATATGATTAAATATTAGGCTAGTGGTTATAAACCAAGGATATAGAATTGAAAGGAATTGGCTTCATGATATTGGTTATTTATATGCGGTCATAGCCTATTTATTTTTGTTTCATACGTAACATTATCGTCACATTCTGCTGTTGAGATGTTGTGTATGCTTGCAAGTAATTAAAATGGTTTTTGATTGATTATTTTGCTTGTTTTGATGTGTTAAAGATGATATAAATAGTAATTCCATTGTTTTTAAGTTAGATTGTTTTTTTATTTAATGAAAAGTGAAAACAAGTTAGAATGAAGAGTTTAGTAAACTTGGGTGTTTGAATGTAAATTCTTTAATAAAGTTGAAGGCAAAGCTTGAATATTTATTCAAGTTCTTTTGATTTATTTGAATTACTGGATATTAAAATTTAAAGAAAGAAGGAAGACTTTATGTTTAAATTCTTTGAAAAGAATCATCAATGAATTATATTACTAAAAAGATTTTCATATAAAATGATTAGAATTTGAATTAGAATTATTTTTAAGTTGAGAATAATGAGATTTAAATTAA
Organism: Allium cepa; assembly: GCA_030765085.1. NCBI lineage: Eukaryota > Viridiplantae > Streptophyta > Magnoliopsida > Asparagales > Amaryllidaceae > Allium > Allium cepa. The sequence continues at coordinate 105,720,833 of CM060940.1, forward strand.
TTTTGAATTTAAATCCTATATGATGTGTATTGAAGGTAAAATCATAAAATAAATATTTTTGTGAATACTAAAGTTGAAATTTTTTTATGGAACAAAGTAATTTATTTTGGAAATAATTTGATTTGAATTTAAACCAGAAATATTGAAGATTTAAATATATTGCTTTCCTTTTAAAAGAATTTTGAGAATTATTCGAGATTGTATTGAAGATATATTTGATAAATGAATTTGAAATTCATTTTATACATAACATTAAAGGTATTTTATTTAATTGGTTGAATTTTAATAGCGTTGTAGCATGATTTTAAAGATGTTAGACCAAGTACTCATATATTTTGAAAAGCATGGATATTTTTTTCTATGAAATATGAGACATAAGTTTTAAACTCAGGTGATTAAAAAATTTGTTTGCTTTTGATATTAATTGTTTCACCACTACTTTGCTAGAATACTCATGACAAAAAAAAATGATTAAATAACTTGTTTAATTTGGACCTGAATTGATGAATTGGGCGTTTGATTGGATTTAGCTGATTTCAAATACTTGTATAATTTTAGAAATACAAGTATAGAATTATGGTATATATCTACATCCATGATATGTAAGCAAGTTTATTTTATCCTATTTATATTGATTTGAATGGATGAATTGCCATGCTTGAAGTGAAATGCTTAAATGCATTATTGTGTGATAACTGAATTATATATACATGACATTTATTAGGGATGTAACATTATTTCTAGAATAATGCTTTTTTGGGTAGCCAAATATTTTTGAAGTACAAAATTTAACATCTAATGAGAACGATATGAGGTATTGACTATTATACTACTAGAGTCCATCCTAACGGACTGATTCAAGGATCGCAACCCAAATCATAATGAATTTTTCCCTCGTCACACAATCCAACAATCTGTTGCATATATAATATAATAAATAGCATGTTCCTGGAGAAGTAGTGCCACAGAAGCTAGCACCTCAAGATGGAATTAGGCAGGTGACTACAGCACATAAAATGCATACGTCTTTAGAAGCTAAAAGGGTAGTGCAACCAAGGGATCGTTCGAAGTGCACTCCTAATTGGTCATAAGCGGTGGATGAAAAAGAACCGCAATGTGATAAACAATGAATATGTACAACAGTTAATTGTTTAGATATAAGGGTGAAAAGACTGTACTATGGTAAACAATGAAATCAAGCTCCAAAGATCTAAAATCGTGTACCTAAATTAAACTAAAATTAACTCATATAATATGAATAAATTGTGATATCGCAATTGATTAGAGTTGTAGGTGTGAGTCACGATGATTAGAGCCTTGAAACTTGTATTAAAACCATTTTAATGAAATATATGTGGGATATTGTTTGATGCGAGTGGCATTGTTGTGCTTGACTGATATGTCACGTATTTATACCTAACATCACAGTTACATGTTAGTATTAAGCACTATTATCTCATAGCTAGATTAATAGCCTGACTCAGGGTTTGTTATTTGTTTAACAACTTGGATCAGACTGAGGTTGTTTAAAAGGTCTGATACGATTATATGTGTTTATGGGCTACGATATAGGGTTGGAGCAAATGACGATGAAGAATATTTACTTTATATATATTGAGATTCATTATATTGGCCGATTAATGTATTCATATTGTGAGTTTTATACATATAGGATGATGTATTAAATTTTCATATACGATATAAAATTCATGACTTTTGTTCACTCCAATTCTGTTAGTTGGGAAATTTTTATGTGTCTCTAATACTAGTTCTAGTCTAGACCTTGTGGACATTGCCTTGCATCAAGACAAGAGACATGTTATTTTAGATGTATTCGGGTATTGAAACGTATCCCTATAGACCAAAAGTAGTGTATACAAGAAATCGCTCCTTCCGTGCTCATTGATCTAAGTTATCGGACGATAAACTCCTTCTGATATTTCAGTCACTAGAGCTAGACCATCACAACATGGTATCAGAGCAGAGGTTGGAATAAAAGATAGAGATATATTTTAGCCTTAGAGGAGTGGGACTTAGGTTAGTTTATCCATTTTTTATAAGACTCTCGCCTGTGAGGTGCGAGTTGTGAATGATTGAAAGGGTTGATCATCGGATACAATAGTTATATGCATATATATATATATATTTGTATTGAAGCTTTATTAATTAAAAGTTATTTAATTGTTTTTGAAGGAAAAAGTAAAATAATATTCACACATTTGATGTGAATATTTATGTGTGATTTTCATGTATTAAAATGAATTTTATCTGGATGATACAGATGATTACTTAACGTGATATATGGTTTATTTGGATGTTTGATTGATATGGTTGTATAAGAGTTTCTTAAAATAAGCCGAAACAAGCTTCGATTTTCAAAGAGTAAGAAAATTTATTTCTAAAAATATTTTGAAGTGGATATGAACTTTGAAAAGAAGTGCGAAGACGTGTGTGTGTGAATATTTTGAAGAAATATAAATTTTGGAGATAAAAGGGTATTTTGAAAACTGGTCTTATTTTATAGTGGTGTATATGAGAAATTGAGGATATCTTTAAAAATAAATCGATGAGATTTTTTTTGTAAGGAAAAATATTAGCAAAAATTTATTTTTAAAGAAGATTTGGAATTTGTTGTGTCGACCTGTCCGTTGAGTGTTTTAAGAATTTTGGTCTATACGTCTGATCCGCGTTATCGAAAGGGATTCCTAAATAATTAAACCAGATAATTTGACATAACAGTATTTTGAAAAATATACAAATGATATTTTGAAAAATAAATAAATAAGGGAAACGTTTTAAGAGGAGAATTTATTTTGGGAAGTGCTCCCTTATTATATAAAGTAATTATATAATGACAATAACTATTTTGATCGAGAAGTTAAAAAAGAATTAGTGTACATATATGGAAGTTTGAGTGAATGTTAAATGATTGGTTCAATATTTTAAAAATATACAAGTTAAGCATTTTTATATATAAAGTTTGTATGATATCATATGACATTTGCAGCCATCGAGTGCTAAAAAATGTTAAGATCGATGGCAAGGCATTGTTGATATATTTTCTTGTGTAGTCAACACTGCAGTCAATCGGCGTAACAAGTAACCAAGACCTCGAAAAGGTGATGTTGTTATATTATTTGAATTTTATAAATGTGTCGATGTTTGTCGATTGTATGCTCAGTCGCTTAGTCGCTTATGATATGTTATATATTATATAGTTATGTGATGTTATTAAGCTTTGAAGGAATATTAAGTTAAAACTTGAGTAGAATTTTAAAAGAAAATTATTTCGAATAGAAAAGAGAAAACCAATATATTTACATCCAAAACACAATTAGTTTGAGTAGAGCTTTAACATTATACTTTTTTTCTAACAATTAATTTGACATTTTAATCCTTGCTTTGCTTTCAACATTTCACATATTTAACTTTAATATATGCAAGTGTCATAAGCAGATGAATTAACACAAAGCTACTTCTAAGTCAAGTCTTAATTAGTTTCAGTGAAGTTACATATTTTTGTATGAATTGATGAATTATGTTTGAATAAAAATTGTATTTTTTCAATAATATGTAGTGAATAGTATTGAAATTGTGATACAAATTACACGAGATTGGAGTATACGAGTATTTGATAAAGTCTTTGGCTTTTGATTGAAGAAAATGAAGTTTCGTAGTTAAGAACATTAATGCATTTTGAATTCTGTTAGGTGATATGGATGTTTCCTGATAATCAGAATGTACTTTGAAGAAACTAGCTGGTGGTTGATGAGCATGATTTGGTTGTAAACTTAATTAGTATAACGTGGCAAATAAAAGTTGTGAGCATATACTTTAATTGCATATTTGAATTATACAGGAGAAACTGATTTTTATTAATTCTCTCTTCTAGGCTTGAAGGCAGTGCCTAAATAGACTAAATTTGAGCATATTAATATACCTTTAAAATTTTAGTTGGCATGAAAACAAGTTTGAAATATATGAGTAGCTGAGAAACCATCTTTAGTGCCAAACAAATTATTATACAGGCTATTACACAATGGGTCTAGTAAGCAACATCAATTGTATTCTAGCTCAGGGTCACTTCCAAATTATTTTTCCAATTTTTATTACTTCTATATTCTAGACTAAACCATAAAAACAATGCATCTGTTGTTTTTTTAACACCTAATTTGAGTCTTAACAATTCAAAAAAACGCAGTTTATTTTTACAAGCCTATAAGCTGCTGCATTGTAGTAGCACCATGCTACTAAGCAAAAAAAAAGTGTTTTTGCAACTAAAGCTCTAAATGCTTTCAATAATAGCTAGCGGATTTTAAAAAAAAATGCAACATTGCTCCTTATAAGTATTTCTCTATTGCTTGATACAAATTACAGTCAAATATGGATTTTGAAATATCAAGTTTCTTAGTTATCCATAGTGCATGGTCGACGATGCTTCACATCAACCATATGCATAGATATAATGACAAGTAAATCTTGTCCAAATCAAATGAATTTTTTTACCCAAAACACTCTGAAACAGAATAATTATTTCCCTTTAGTCTTAAAGCTTTTGCCATTTTGTGCCATAAAATAGTCACAGTGTTCATCTTCTTAGATCAAGAATGAATCACTCACAATGAATAGCTAACGTGTCATAGGAAAATATAGTCCTTAGCCTTAAGAATTATTATAAATGCTTTACCCTTTTAAAATACTTTACTATGTGAAATTTTGAAAAATCGAGAATAGTTATGCAAAAATTTGAGTTTTCTGTAAATATGCTATAAAAGTAAAAGTACAAAAATAAATAACTTTATTTTATGAGACTTATGAGTTTATTTTGAATTTAGAATAGGTACCCGAATGCCACTTGGATTCGATTATGGCGCAAACTTGCTTTTGCTTGCATAAAATTTAATAAAACAGTAAAAGTAAGGTACATTTTTATTTAAAATAGTTATATATATTGATATGCTTATAACAACCCGGAAATTTATCATTTGATTTTTGGAATATTTAACTAGTTTAAATATTCGATTTGGGGTTTTTTATAATAAAATTTATGTTTCAAATAATTGACCGATTTTTGATGACATATTTTTTATTTAATTTTTAGAACTTTTTCACAATTTTTAACTTGGAAAAAATTTAAATTTTCGTTTGACGTATTTTACATCAAACATTGGCACTTTTGAATTTAACAAAACTTGCTAACTAGTATATTTTATTGTTGTTTTGTGATGGTGTCACATTTTGTCCACGATCGTATTTTATTTTCCGTCATTCGTGGTTCATATGCGGACACGTTATTGCGTGGCGGAGTACTCCCAACAAAATTTACACAGCACACTATAATCCTGCAAATATTTCTTTTCACGTCCTTTGCCCATGACACCCTGGTGGCTTGCCTTTAATATATATCTTTTCCGTGTCCTTTGCGCATGACACTTTGGTGGCTTTCAGTTTATTCTTTTATTTCTATATAGATGCATTTAAGGAGGAATTAATTTAAAGGACAAAATTTTTATATTTTTGGCCTCAAGGACACGATCTCAATATTTTAACCTCAAGGACAAACATTCTTCTAAAAATTATTCATTAGGACAAACATTCTTCCAAAATTATTCATAAGGACAAACATTTTTCCAAAAATGCTACCGAACTAAAAAATAATACCTAAAAACTGCTACCGATAACTACAAACTGATACCTAAAAACTTCCATCAATAACTAAAAACTGATACCTAAAGAAAGTTGTCCATCGGACTAAAATACTGAAGGTCTGTCCTTGAGGTTAAAATGCTAAGAAATTTTGTCTTTGACAATAATTTCATGTACATTTAACTCGGGGACACAAACGCATTCTTCTGTTTTTTTCTTTTCTCTTTCAATGCTTAGATATTAAGGAAATTGGTTTATATATATAAGCATACACATAACTCGATGTGAAAAATGGTTTGGGTGTAGTGTGTTGGGCCTTGTTGGACTATGAATCATGGGTTTGTATGAGAGGTAAGAAAACGAGGTGGAGGCGAGTTGCTTTGTTGGCATGCTTGGGCAGTGAAAATGTAATGGGTTTTGGGGAGGGATGGTAGGGTTTGGGTTGTAGAAGCATTTGGGTTTTGAGCTAGGTGGAAACATGCATGCGAATACAAATAGAAAGAATGGAGAATGCTATTATTCTTATAAAGGGGATTTGCACATAAGTCCCTATAAATGTGTTCATTTGCATTAGCTATGGAGGAAGCTACTGGAAATGGTTGGAAATTAATTTAAAGGACAAAAATTTGTATATTTTTAGCCTCAATGACACGACCTCAATATTTTAACCATAAGGTCAAACATTCCTCCAAAATTATTCATAAGGACAAGCATTCTTCTAAATTTATTCATAAGGACAAACATTCTTCCAAAACTGCCATCGAACTAAAAACTAATACGTAAAAACTACTACCGATAACTACAAACCAATAGCTAAAAACTACTATTAATAACTAAAACCGGTACCTAAAGAAAATTGTCCTTCAGACTAAAATACCGAGTGTCTGTCCTTAAGGCTAAAACACTAAGAAATTTTGTCCCTGAAAATAATTTCCTGTAGTATTAAAGTGGGTCGGGCTGTGTTTTAATGTTTGGGTAAGAAAGCTTTTACTATTTGGTTCTATTTGTATTTAAATTTGTTGAATTAAAAATGCCATAACTCATCCGTATTAAATCCGATCAACCCACGAATTTTTGTGTTAGGCTCGAGTTGAAGAGTATGACGCATTTACATAAATTGTAGGCGGTTTTGGTACAGTATAATTTAATGATAAATTAATACTAAATTAATAATGATCGAGTATAAGTACGTCAGATTTGGATAATTGCGTAGTTAAATTAATATTACTTAACATGTGTTATCTATTTGACCAAATAAACATCGTAATGTTAAAGTAAATTGAATAAAGTAATTTAGGCACATGCTTAGCGAAATAAAACATTGTCCGCTAATTAAATTAATTTGACATTTAATTAGTAGAATAAATTTATGTTCTGCTATCTTATAGACTTGGACTTCTGATTATATATTGTTAATTGATATATCAATTTGAATAAGTAATACGTTAAGCAGTAGTGGTTAACTGTTTACACAGATATTGATTATGTAAATACCAGATATTGATTTGGAAAGCCAAATTGGGTGATATGGTAGCTTGTTTAAGTACCATTGTAGTCGTTGAGCCACTATTCGAATTTAGAAAGCTATGAGTTTAAATTAATTTCAATTTTAAAAATTATAAATGTTTTATACAATTATTATTTTAACAAAGTGTTTGATATAATAATTATTTACTAACAATATTTAAAGTTAACTAATTCATATTTTAAATATCGCTTAAATTATTAATTTATATTCTAGATATGATTTAAAGTTACTTTATACTTTAATGATAATTAAAGTTATTTATAATAATTTGATTTTAAAGTTAATTATTTTTTACAGTTGTTATTTATTATTTTATAAAATATTGTTTAAAGGTTGATTTATTATTATAATTATATTGTTTGAAAGTTAATATGTTATTATAATAATATTGTTTTAGAATTTGATTTATTGTTATCCATAAAATTTTAAAGATAATTAATTATTAAGTTCAATTACTATATTAAATTAACTTGTTTTAAAGTTTATTGTTGTATTCTTATAATTTGTTTAAAGTTAATTATTTTATTAACGATTGTTTAAAGTATTATTTTACTAATGTTGTTTAAAGATATTCAATTGTTTTGTCAAGGTGTTTTAGAAAATAAATTGTTTTATAAAAGGTGTCTAATAATAATAAACTATTTAATTCAAAAGGAATCATTTTAAAAGGGAAGATTATAGAAGGGTTTTATTTAATGAAAATAAGTCATTAAAGGAATTTATAAATTTGGAAAGAGATTTGGAATTGGAAAAAGGAGTTTGGGTTTTAATGATTTTTGAAAAGAGATCTATAAATGGTTTTTAGAGATCTAAAAAGGGAAATCTTTATGAATGAAGTTTTGAGATTTATAAAGGTTATTTTATAATAGATTGGAGATTTATAAAGAAATTTTATAAATAAATTTGGAAATTTATAAACGAGATATGTTTTTATAAAATAAAAAAGATTTATGTAAAGGATTGGTGTTTTGGGTTATCCTCATTTAAATAACCTTTGGGTTTGATAATTTTAATGTGATTTTGAAATAGAAAATCTTTCTAAGGGCTTGAATTTAATCCAAAAGCAACCCATATAATATGAATAAATTGTGATATCCTAGTTTATTAGAGTTGCAGTTGTAAGTCACGATGATTAGAGCCGTGGCACTTGTGTTAGAACCATTTTAAAATGTGTGCAGATATTGTTTAATGTGAGTGACTTCGTTGTGTTTGATCGATATGTCACGTATTTATACCCAACACCACACTTATATGTTAGTATTAAGCTCTATTATACTAACAACTAGATTTCTAGCCTAACTCAAGGTTTTTTTATTTATTTAACAACCTCGAGTCAGACTGAGGTTGTTTTATAGTTTTGATATAACAGTATGTGTATGTGAGCTACGATATGGAGTTGGAGCAAATAACGATGAAGAATATTTATTTTGTCTATATTGATATTTCATCATATTGGTTGATTGATGTATTTGTGTTGTGAGTTGTATACATATGGGATGATGTATTAAATTTTTAGATACGATATAAAATTCATTATGTTTGTTCACTCTGATTCTATTATTTGGGAAATTTTAATGTGTCTCTAATACTGTGTTATTCTAGTCTATACCTCATGTATATTCTCCTACATCGAGACAAGAGATGTATTATTGTAGATGTATTCAGATATTGAAATGTGTCCGTGCTGACCCAAAGCAGCGTATACGAGGGATCGCTCCTTCTGTGCCCAATGATCCGAGTTATCGGACGGTAAACTCCCTTTGATCTTTGGTCACTAGAACTGGGGCGTCACTGACAACATGCCAAAAGATTTATTGGTAATTTATATTAATATTTCTTTTTTCAATCTTGATTTACTTCAGTTGTATATTTTAATCGATAAACATTTTATCAGTTTATATTTGTTGCACAAATTTATCGATGTAGATTAGTTTAACTTTACATGACTTATGTTATTCAATATTAGAAAGGTTAAATAGTACAATTTTATTTTTCTAAAAAGTCCTCACTAGATTTTTATGTTTTTCAAAACCTCAATAAAATAGAGAAATCTTTCGATTCTTCTAGTGGGCCTTAGGACTCATTTGCCTTGTGATTTTGACCTTGAGTTTGGTCAACAAATTATAAGCCCACAAGTGATGGATAACACTTCATTAATGTATCATAAATATCTCCTAACCTATAATCTTTGTCATATTCAATCTCAACATCGAGTTTGCTCAAAAATTAAAAAAGAGTATTCACTCATATCCACCATTTTGTGGCAACCTAAGTGTAATGCATGTACCTCGAATTTGCTCAACAAATACATGCATGTATCATACGTCATCTAGTCAATATGTTAGTAGTACTACACATATTATTCCCTGCATGAGTTTTGTCCACAACTAAAGAGTATTCAAGTAAACCATTAATATATAATTAGTAGATAATACCTTATATTATTCATAATCTTTAATACATAAATGTACATCGAGTGATATCAATTTAGGGAATAATATATTTCTTATTAAATACACTTGTGATTCGAGTGTCGGATACATCTGAAATCATAATGTTTCTCAATTTTCTCACGATTATGGTTAGTAGGTCGATTTGGCACGGTTTTGGCCCAATCATAGATAGCCCAACATAAATCAATTCGTCTAGTATATGCTGCCCAAAACCAATGGCCCTAACGTAGTTCATCTACATAGCAGCATCCCAAAGCTATAACAGGCCAGCTTAACTGATGATAGCTCCAACAGCCAACACACCCGGTGGGACCTGCTCAAATATAATCGATATTTGGCCCAACTTCATTACAGCCGCCTTTCGACCCACTCCAAGCAACCCGTCTTGTTATCTCTTAGCCGGCCTAACACCTCCTTTGCAACTTGGTCCTTAGAACCATTCAACTTTTCCTAGAAAACTTGGGCATGAAAAAATGGCCTGCTCATGGTAATCTGCATTCAATTTGGCTCTATGCTAGCCTATGATGACTAGCTCCATTGGCAGAGAGTACAACTCAAGGCGGCTTCAATAGCTGGTTAATCTATTAAGTCCAAATCAGGTATGACCCGTCTCTGGCCTGGCATCACCACATCCCTTCCCACCGTATCACAACCATCCCAACACTTTCCATGCCTCTTGGTCCATAGGATTATCTAGCTCTGCCTTCGACAACTAACTAACCATTCACCTCCCTTGCCGCCTAGGCATGCAAAAGTAAACGACAAGCCATACCACCAGTCTATACTAGGCACTATAGTAAAGCGGCCTGATCAACGTCCGAGCGCCCTTCCCACCTATTTTCTTACATGATCTCAGCCATCCATTATCTCCTATAGCTACTATAAATATCCCCAGCCATGCAACTTCAAAGGGGTTGAAAACAATTTTGATTTCTAATTGAGTGGAAACCATTCTCTCTTAACTTAATCATTTCTCACGATAAATCAAAGCCCTAAGTTATTAAGATTAGCTACTTTTTTAGTCTTATTGTTTCTAATTATTCTCTTGTAGTTCTCTATAATTGTAAGAGAGAAACATAGTAAGATATCTTCATAATGAACATAGCCAAGCTTGCCGAACCACTCTATATTTGGTGCCATTTTCTTTACTTTGTTTGCTTTCTTTTTCATTTTACATTTTTAAGCCTATTGATTAGCAAGCAACCTTTACTTTCACAACGTGTTAGACTAATTCCAAGGTTGACAAAATCTGTGGTTGATATTTTAAGGCCAGAAGGAGGGTCTCCCAATAAAGCTCCCACCTTTATCACTTTTCTTCTCTACAAAAATCTGATCTAACTTGTTACCATAGACCTAGTTCCATAGGTTGAAGGTAACAACCCCAATGAGAATTGAACTAGTGGCAATACCGTCAACAATGTTGCTTGTACCATTATTGGGCTCAACAATTATATCCGGTGTACAGTGTTGCAACAATTAACAAACGTGTGTACTTGGTTCGTAAAGTGCAAAATCTAAGGACACGGTTGGATGCCCAAGTAATTGCAAACTATCTTCCACTAACTCCTTCCATGGTTGACCTAGTCCTTCTTGCGTGTGTCCGTGCCAGAATTTAAATGCCTTAATTTCTAGTGATTTTCTTCGATTCTGTTTACACAGAATCAGCTGATACTTACTGGTAAAGTCATCAAGGCTGCTTTTTATCGTTTCATCTTCCTTGCACTCTTCTCCATGAAAATAAATAAACATAACATAATAACTTTGATTTCCTAGAGGTTTTTAATGGCTGCGTACTCCCCTACTTTCCGCCTCATGGTTATTGTCCTTTCCTTCTTTCTTCTTCTTCCCATTTCTTTAATAAATCCTTCTAGTCGCTATTACGCTCTATCATTTGATTAGTTCAGCGGTTTTGTTGGTGGTCGTGTGGTCCATTGAGACTAGGATGGTTTCGGATTCTCAGCGTGGTGCACAATTTCGGTAATTTTAGTAACTATTATTATGATTAACATGAACAGAACAGTTTCATTTATTTTTTGGTAACCCCAGCGTCGATTTTGTTGCAAGTTTGCACGGCCGCATAATTTACCTATAATATATATAGTAATAATTAAACAGATGAGGAATAGGATCTAATCTTAACCAATCTAATTGCATACTATTCGTTGTTGCTGTTTATAGTTATTAAACACACAAGTTCAATATGCGTTTCAAAAGGAAAAAACATTGAATAAATTAGGCTTTTCCCCTTGTTAATACATTGAAAAAGGGTCTTCTAGCCAATAAAAATACAAGGTTGGGTCAGTTTCTTAAAATCTCTTGTCTTCTAATGATTTTCTAATTCAAAATTCTACAGTTTCTACTATTTTATTTCTTTTCTTTTGAACTTTGAAAAATGGTCTTCTAGCCAAGGTGTGAGATTTCAGTCGGTACATCTGGATTTTGGCTGTCGCGGTTTGGTTGCTGTCTGAGCCAAAAATAGGGTTCAAATCCTTATTTTGGCCGAATGCCTCGGTTTTCTTTCTAGAAAAAACTACAGAACGAGGAGAGAGAAGAAATCAGAAGAAAGAAAAAGTAAAAAATGATGAAAACCCGTGAATTCAACAGAATAAAAGGAACAAAACACCTTGCAACATTTTTTTTATGGATTTGGATCTATGCTAATACACCGAATTCGAATCACTTTGAAATCAACTATTTGTTTAGAAATTTTCAGAAATCGGTATTGAATCTTCCAACCACACGAGTGGTAAAGGAAGATAGAAGGAGCATTTTTGTTTCCGAATGGCTAGACTTTGTTAGTTTGGATATGGAATGGGATTTTAAATATCATATATCTAAGGGGATTGTGATATATTTGTGCTCCGATCTATGAATTTGTCATTATGTTAATGTATAAAATAGTTTATAACATGTTACTAAATGTTGTTCTGGTTCGTTGTTGTTGCTGATAATGTTTAATAGGAAAGTTAAAAATATACTGAAACCGTAGCTAAAATCGAAGCCCTCAAAATTAACCGAAATTTCTTCAAGCAATCAAAACCAAAAACCTCGAACCTTTCTTCCAACAGATATTTAGTATTGAATGAAATATGTTTTTATTAGCTATCTTCTTATTATCCTATTGCCAAAATATAAAATCGGATATTTTCCAAACCATTTTTTCTCACAACTTTTTGATCTAACTCTTTTGGAGCTTTCTTTGTTCTAGCTAGTAGCTACTTCTTGTTTTCTTCAAAATTTTCATTTCAAAAATAGAAAAGTAGATTATAAACACAAATATATGACATTTCATTTATTTCCATAAAACTTAACTCTCATAAAATTCATCTTATCGATCTGCACTTAATTTTCATTTGTGGTTGTTATAGTTTCGTTTGAACATCAAACAAAGTACAAAATTTTCCACCATATTTAATATAAACCATATGCTTAAGATAAGTCACACGCCATATAAGTGTTAATTTAGGGAAGTGAAAAAGGGCAGTGGTTTAAATAAAATATTGATTTTTTAGAAAATGTGCCAATAAGGTTTCGTGGTTTAGTTGGTTATCACGTCAGTCTAACACATTAAAGGTCTCCAGTTCGAACCTGGATGAAGCCATTTATTTTTAATCATCTATCCTATTGGTGGAAAATTTCATGCATTCATTTTCTATATCTTCTATGTATGAAATCCACTTAACAATGTATTTTGTATGCTGACTTCATTCTGTATTTAAAATTCACTTAACGAATGATGGAAATTCCCTTGACTAGCTTGCTATTAAGATTAACTGACATGTGAAATAAAACGACAAGCTCATTGTTGGTTTACGTAATATTTCATTTTTATTACATAGTTTAACACTTTAACTTTACATTTATGGTCCCTTTATATTTCTTACTTGCATATTGGTAGTTGTGGTACAATTATTTCTCTCAGGAAAATAAGCACATGAAAGAAGTTGCGAAATTTTTTATTTTCAAGGACAACAAGTTTACTATTTAGTCCGAAAAACACTCTTTAGTGTAAACAGAAAATGATAGTTACAACCATCATTCTATGGGGCATTAAGGTGATGGAATGTTGGGTTATGTTATCGGATTCGGATACATTGTACAACTTGCTGGTTTGCACGATCCAAGTTGATGAGTGGCTGTTGTGGTTGGGCTGAAAGGTCTTTCCACTGTGGCCCTAGTATAGGGGGAAATGCGTGAGGCTGGTTTCACAGAACAGCGAACACTCCTTGCTCTCAACAGTGGATGGATAACAGACTGCTGTGCTCTGTACCCATCCTCGATCCAATAACACTTCTCCAACAAACCAACATTTTTTATGCTACTTTTTCTTTGCTCCATTCTTGGGCATTCTTGCTTTTGTATTGCAAAGCTGCCAAAATTTATTCTTGTTCTCATTTTATTCACAGTCATGATATCCTCTTATTAGTATTTACTTAATTCATTTCAGCTTACTTCTACTGTTGTGCTACTGCAGATAGTCATGATATAGCTTCTCGTGATAGCTGATAGATGTCCATCTTCTATTACGCAGTGTTAATTCATCCTAATTACATCTTGGCCTCAGTTTAATACCCAGAACATACAATATTCGTATGCACACACATTTTTGATGGGATACTTACAGCAACATGCAAGGTGAACAGTGTTAAAATAAGGTGAATGCTGAGCATCCCTATGGCTTCCTCAGGCAGGTATTGATGTTATTAAATGATTTCTTCTGTTCCGACATGTATATCGTTAAACTAATTGATATAAATTAATATGATGCACACATTTACCTGGTAACTTGCTTCTTTAAATAATGAAAATGCATCCAGATGGTGGAGCAGGTGGCGAACTGTGATATCCCGGAATTTTAGACAATATCAATTTAATAATCTTTATATAAAATTAAATTGATATTGAAAATATTGATTAATAAAATATGTTTTGGTTTAATAATCAGATTTAATTAATATTTAATTTGTGATTTTTCTTTTAAAATGCTAAAATAAATGTTTAAATTATAATGTACATATATATTTGTATATATATTATAGTTTATCTTTGTTTGGAATTCAATTTACATGATAATAAATAAATGAAGTTTGTTTTCAAATTCTAATAATATATCTAGTATTTAGGAAATTATGTTTTAATTAATATTAAACTTTTAAAAAATCTATTTAAATTAGTAATTATATGGTTTGATAATATTTAAGACAAATGAAATTGTTTAAAATTTGTCTTAGCTTAATTTTTGTTTTAAATTTAAATAAAAGTTGATTTTATTTCTTTTTAAATATTATTTGAGTAACATGATTTGAGTATATTTTATATAAGTTTAAAATTTATAATAACATATGATTTAAATTCATTTATATATAAAAGTGATTTATAATTTCTTTATAAATCATATAAAATTTGTAAATTGTTATTTTAAACCTTATTTATAAATATTCTATTGTCATAAATATAAAAGGAAAATAGAATCTTCATTATTAAATTTGATTTTGGTTTGATTTCAAAGAATTAATTTGAATTTGGAAATCTTATTTTGAAATTCAAATTAATTGATTCTTTAAAATATTTGTATAAGTTTTAATTTATAAATTTTTTATTTACATTTTCTTAAAATAAGTAAATCATATTAATATTCATATAAACATAAATTAAATTTAAGAAAACCCTTTTTATAAACATTTAAATATATAACATAATTAAACAAGACAAGTGTTAAACTATTAACCATATAAATTACATGTCCTAAATGGTGAATCAAACACAATGACAAGTGTCATTTGATTTTATTCTTTTCTTTATTTTTGTTAAAATATTTTTAGCTCTCTTTTAAAATATTTTCATTTCCCCTCATTCTCCTTTTCAAAACAAAAGATAAATGAATCAAAAGAAAACTTCACTTAAAAAAAAAAAATCTGAAACCCCTAAAAACAAAACCAGCAAAATTCACTTCAAAAAGCAAATTTGAACATCCCTCAAAACATAAATCTGTAATGCACTCCTCAAACTAAAATATAGATCAGCGTCTACATTTTTACAACCTGGAAATTACTGCATAATTAAGTTTGCATTTTCCTGAAAATCATTGCTATTCATTCCTGCAAAATCAAGGCCTGCATGCATCTGGGTTGGTCAGGAATTCAAATGCAAGCAATCTGGGATTAATGAAGTCTGCATCTTTTCAAATTTTAAAAAAAAGAACAAACCTGCATGTATGTGTGTCAACAGAATTCAAAAGTTTTTCAAGATTGGAAAAAAACTGCTATGTTCTTCAAATCTAAAGGTGAGTAACTTTTCTTCTTAAAAACTTTGAAGGTTAAATAATGTTACATACTAGTATACTGAAATGAATAATTAGAGAATATATCTATAGTTAAATATCTGGTGGAAAATTTTATTTGTATGCATGCTGTCTAAAATTGACTTGATCTGTTTGTTTGCCTGGTACAAGTTTTTATATATTTATTTAAAATCCTTATTCTTATTTTTATTTGGTGTCTGTTAGAATGAAGTTGATAAATCAAAATTGATGATTTACCAAAGATAAATATTTAAGGATTTAAGTAAGTATAAATATAAGTTGGATGGTCTTTGGAAAACTTATAAAACACCAAAGCATGTAGATATAAATCAAAATTTATACAGTATAAAATATAAATCGAGTATTGTAGATGTAATACACTAAATTGAATATGATTTTAAAATCTAAAATCAAGATCTTTAGGAATAGGATTATGGTTCAGTTGGGTTATTTACTGGAAGTAGGAATTCTTGATTTCCTGGTAATCTTTGTAATTAGAGAGGATTGAGTTATTCTAGATGATGCCTAGAAATTTTTTGATGATGATTTAATTCATCAGAGAAGCAGTGGTTGTTATGTGAAGGTTGGAACCCTAGTTTTAACTAGGTGAAGAGAATCGATCACCACTATTTGTAGAAGTGATCGAGTTCAACGTAGTTTTGGGAAATGATAGCTTGGTGGTTGGCGATCGTGTGGCCGGAGGCGTGGATATTCTGGTGGTCGGAGGTAAGGGAACGTGAAGTTTCCAGGTTTGGGTTGGGAAAGTATTGAATTTCCAGGTTTGCTTCAGGGATTCTCGAACCTGTTTTTGATTTTGAATCAATGGAATTGATGTTGTGATGAATCTGAGTTGAGGTTCGTCGACCAAGGGTAGGTTGTGAAGTTGATCAGAGGAGCCGGAGGGACTGTACACGTGCACGTGTATTCTTTTGGTTGGTGAAGTTTGTATTGTTTCTGGGAGTTTTTGGTTAGGATGTTCTCGGGGGATGCTCGAGTCACATGAAGGTTTTACCCGAAGTTAGGGTCTAGTTAACTCGAAGTAAAATAGTTTGGGCTCGGGAAGTTTATTGTTGCAGTATTTTGATTCTGTAACCTGAACTGTTTCAGGTTTCCAAATTTTAAAACTAAGTTTAAATAAAAAAAAGATGCAAAGCATGTTTAAAACTTAATTGAAGCAAGTTTAAATTTGAATTCAAATGAATTTGAATTCCAGATTTTAATAAATTTGCAGAAATAAAAATAAAGTATTTAAATAAGTAATAAAAACCTGCACAGTTTTTATATTAGTGATTTTTAAATCTGAGAATAAGATTTTAAAAACAAGATTTAAATTCTAAGTTAAATCTGAATTTAGAATCCTGGATTCAAATTTGAATTTGAATCTGAAAATTTCAAAAAGAAAATAGGTTGATAAATTCAAATGATATATTTTAGTTTGAGTATTTTATAAAATCTGAAATGAAAATTTAAAACAGAGTTTTAAATTTTAATCTGTATCTGAAAGCATGGTTTAAAATTTTGGGTTGTAATCAAAATAAGATTTGAATTTAAATGTTTTCAATGTCATTTGAAATATTTAAGATATTTTAAATTTCTTTGAATATAGGCTAAAGTTAAACCATTCTTTTTAAACTACTTTAAAAAGATAAGTGATTCTTTAAAATGAAAACTAAAGATTTTTAAATACTTAAAATCTTGTTTAAGTTTAAATTTAATTTCATTTTAATTTCAATTTAAAATGTAATTTATAAAAATTAGAAGCAAATTTGTTTTTAAATGACTTTAATAATGATAATTTAATCATTAATGAGATAAATGATTTTTATTGTTTTGAAAACTTAATTATCTGATCAAGGTAATTAAGATTTTAATTAATTAATTAAATCAATTAATAATTGGGTTAAATAAATAAATAATTAAGGGTTTATTTAATTAATTAAAATTTTTAAGTAAGTTAATTAAGTTTGATTAAAGTGTGATTTAGAAATTAATTTAAATAAGATTTAATTAATTTAGTTAATGAATTGAATTATTAATCGAGTAATTAATAATTAATTAAGTTTTTAATTATCACTTGATTAATTTAATAATTAGAAATTAATTTAGTAAGTTTCTTTAAATAAATTAAGAATTAATATTGATTAATTCAGTTAATTAATTTAGGAAGTAATTAAAGATTTGTTATGGGTTAATGAAGGTCATTAACATAGTATTATTTTATAATTAATTAATGTAATTAATTTTAATGATTAATTGTATTAATTAATTTAAAGATAATCATTTGAGAATTATTTAAGTATAATTACTTAATGAAGTAATTAAGGAAATTAACTACTAATTGTAATTAATTGAGTCTTTTTTTATTAATTAAGTTAGTTAATTAAGTTTAATTAATTTAAATTAATCATTGATTGATTTGAGAAGTAATTACAAATGTAATTAAAAATGGAAAATTACTTAATGAAGTAATTAAGAAAATAAATTACTAGATGTAATTTAATTGAAGGAGTTTTGGAAATTAATTACTTAGTGTAATTAATATGTAATTTGTATGTTGAATAATTACTTAAGTAAGTGATTAATAATTAATTACTTAGTGTAATTAATTTAGGTTTAGATAATTGAGTTATTTGGAAATGGGTAAGAGATGTAATTAATTTAAGTTAATTACTTAATGTGATTAATCAAGAATGATTAATCAATAGAGATAAATTGATAATTAATTTAATGGAGTTATTTTAAATAAAATAATTTGGGATCATTAATTTAAATAATTAATGATATAATTAAGAATTGATTAATTAAGAACAATTAATCAATAAAGAATTAATTAATGTAATTAATTAAGGATTAATGTAATTAATTGATGAAGTAATTACAAGTTAATTACAGGGATTGGTTTGGATTAATTAATTTGTGAAATTAATTAGAGGTTAATTACTTGAATGTAATTAAAGGATAGTTAATCAAGATGATTAATTAGGGTAACTTGTTAAGAGTAATTAATTAATTGATTTATAATTAATTGATATGTAAGCAAGGTTTATATGGAGGAATACTTAAATTAATTTATTTTAAATTAATTTAAGGAAGAGGTAATTAATTTAATTCATTTTAAATTAATTATAGATTGATTGATTAGTCTTTGCTTATGAATGATGATTGATATTACCCTGAATGGTTGAGATCTCAGTTATGAGATAAATGTTGTTGTGTGATTTGGATGCTATGGTTGCATTGAGTTGATAATATGATTTATCTGTTTGAGTTGATAATATAAATTATCTGATGTGATGATAATATTGATTATCTATTGTGATAATTATCTATCTGTGTGTATATATATAATGTTGAATTGAATTGTTTTAAACTTTAAAACAACTTGGACCTAAAAGACACGCTTTGGATTTCTATGAGACCGGGATCGGGTTTCCATATTTGGATATCCGAAAACCACATCGATTCCAAATAACGTTAGGTCGTGAATCCAAATGGAGCTTTGTGAAGACTCGAGGTGTAAGGGCTATACGTCAGTATAAATCTGTGGGTGATTCCGTAGTGAGTTTGACGGAATAGTGCGTATAGGTTCGAGATGATGATTCAGAGTGCAAGGGTTATCGTCGTTAACTCTGGGGGTGATTCCGTAATGAGTGTAACAAGATAATGCATTCGGTTTCGTTCGAACCGGGAACGAACTTGTATGGATTGAATTCTTTCAGAACATCGTCAGGTGGACGATGAGCATTCTAAGTGATGTGTCCTTTAAAGGTAATCGTAGCCTCAACCCTCATCAACCGGGAATGGCTAAAACAGGTGAGGTGTAGCAAGGCTTCGTGGGTAGCTCCCACTGGAGAGCAAGATTTACCCCTGTCTAGAAGTCCCTTTATATTCGACTGTGTGGGCAGTTGGTTGCAAACAACCGCGGGGTTGTCTTGTTCGGAACTGTTCAGTAAGGAATGGTTCCGGCCTAGTGTTGCAGGGGAGTTAGGGTGGCTCCTCGGTACGATGATCTAGGCCACGTACTATGACGGGCGGTACCCCAGTAGCCCTGCCATTGTATGGAATCCAAAATCCAATAAGTGCCAACGGTTTTGATTGTATTACCCACTTTTGTGGCTAGTAGATGGAATTTAATGAATGTAACAATTTCGGCTATTTCATATTTACTTGAAAACCCTAGACACTATTATAATATCATCGGATTTCCTATCAAATGTTTTGGAGCGTAAGGTAAAAACTTTTCCATGTTTATGTGTGGGAAGTCTTACGTGATACCTTTTCTTTTCAAAAAGTTTTTTTTAAAGTTAAGAAACCTTAACCAGTTACTCACACCAGACCCATGTCTGACCCGGAGTTTATCTTTGTTTTCTTAAACTCTTGGGTACTCAAATTTTTACGAGTAGCCAAGGGATTCAGGTTGGTTTTGACGAATAATGGAGGAGCAATGGAGCAGGAGGCTTCTGCGTTATAGATATATAGTTCCACTGTGTTTTCTCTGTGTTGTGTTTGTATTGAGTTGTAAATACTAGACAGGTGTTTATAACTGTCTAGTATATGTGATGTGTATGCTGTGTATCTCTGATTGATATTGTATGTTATGTAAATACTTATGTTGTTAATATAATTTATTCTTTCCGCTGTTGAGATTCTAGTGTTGTTCTTCTTTCTCTTCTTTCTTTTCTTCTTCTATCCCTTTCTTTCTTAATTCATGATGCGTCTTTCTGGGTAGTGGAAGACGGGTCCTGACAGTTGGTATTAGAGCATTAGGTTGAGTGAATACCTAGGCTCTGGAGTGGTGTCTATCTTGAGAGAGCGTATTTGTAATTTTTAATATATTTATATATATTTATTTCTACCTATCTGTTGGGTTACCTGTTCAGGTTTTCCAATGTGGGTTATAAAGGTAGATTGGGGTAGTGGTGTGTTTAACACAACTACCGATTGGTTGGAGTTTGAATGCTTGGTTGGAAGTGTATCTGTCGAGACTGTAGACCTAATACCGTCTCGAGTGAGCTTTGATGTGGTGCAAGGACTTCATTGATCTCTGAAGATAACCTGTTAAGGTTCGGAGTTCATCTTTGAAGTTGGACGAGTGGAGTTTTGATCTGTTGACTGAGCAGAAGTGAGTGATGGTATCTTGATATCTCAGGGAATAGTAGCTGCGTGATGAGATGCAGTGACTATGGATGTTTCTGAAGATGATTTCTTTGGAACAAATTTAAGGAAGTGAGTCTTCTTCGGTGTTGTGGCTGAGTTCAGCAGGGTGTTGCTGTTTGGTTTGAAGTCTGAGTTTCTCAAAGAACTTTGGATTGGGAATTCTTTGGTATTGGTGTCAGCAGTGCAGCTCAGAGTGTGCTGTGTGTCGGCAGAGTTTTTTGGCTTAGCAGTTTGCTGGAGATAGAGTTCAGAAGCAGAGGAGTAGAATCCATTTCTTCGATGGATTGGAAAGACCAGCATAAGCTGTTCTGATTGGTAAAGAGAGAATAGTTTTCTTTGGATTTTAGTTTGGATTGATCGCAAAAGTGACTTGCGATGATTGAGTATTCTCTTGGGAATGTTGTAGATTTTTCTGAATATTTTTAGAGAAGTCAAGAGTTTGTCTTCATCTAGAGATTCAGTGGTACCGGTGGTTCAACTAGTTGAAGGTTGGTTTCTTGAGATGGAGTTAGTTGAAGCAACTCAGGATTGGAGGAACTTCTGAGTTTTCTCTTGATTATCGGAGATCTTCTTGGTTTTGTTGTCCGGTTGTGCTTGTGTCCTCCATCAGCATTCTTTTCTACTCCAGATCAGAGTTGTGCAGCGGAAGAAGTTTGGGAGTGCATCTTCTTTTCTTTTCCGGATAGGAGAAGTTTGTTTTCTTCTGATGGTTGTGAGTGGAGTTGTTCTTGATCTTGATTGATCGAGGAGGATCATTCTGGTGGTTTGGGATTGGTCTAGTTTGTTTCTTGAGACATCAGCAAGGATTGAGCTGATCAGGTAGGAGGTAGGCAGCCTAAGATCGTCTGAAGAATTTTGTGGATCTGAAGTCTGGTTTTGGATAAGTTTTCCCAGTTTTAGGAGCTATAAATTTTGGTAAGGTTGGGTAAGCTAGCTCCGAGATGTTTTGGATTTCTTCTGTGTTCTGTTTTGGATAAGTGTTTGATTTTCTGGATTGAATTGCCAGTTTGGACAACTGGAATTCGATGTGTTTCACGTATCTCTGAGGGAGTACGTGTATGATCTATTTCTGGTTTTGGAATCAGCTGTCGGGGAGATTTTGGTTGTTGAGTCAGACTTGTCTATAGTCTGACGTCTTGTTAGTTATAGATATAGATGAGTAGGAGTTCTGTAGCTTAGTAGTGTTGATTGTTTGGGTTTTATAGAGCGAGTAACCCGGTGTTTACTTGGGAAACTCGAGGAAACTCTATCCAGAATTTTGTCTGGATAGTTAATTTTGTTTGATTGGATGAATTGATTGCTATGGTTGTTAGCATATGTTTGATATATGCTTGGTTTTAAATTTAAAATCTTAAATAAGTTATTAAATTACCTTTGTTTTAAATTTCGGGGACGAAATTCTTTTAAGGGGGAAGGAATGTGATATCCCGGAATTTTAGACAATATCAATTTAATAATCTTTATATAAAATTAAATTGATATTGACAATATTGATTAATAAAATATGTTTTGGTTTAATAATCAGATTTAATTAATATTTAATTTGTGATTTGTCTTTTAAAATGCAAAAATAAATGTTTAAATTATAATGTACATATATATTTGTATATATTATAGTTTATCTTTGTTTGGAATTTAATTTACATGATAATAAATAAATGAAGTTTGTTTTTAAATTCTAATAATATATCTAGTATTTAGGAAATTATGTTTTAATTAATATTAAACTGTTAAAAAATCTATTTAAATTAATAATTATATGGTTTGATAATATTTAAGATAAATGAAATTGTTTAAAATTTGTCTTAGCTTAATTTTTGTTTTAAATTTAAATAAAAGTTGATTTTATTTCTTTTTAAATATTATTTGAGTAACATGATTTGAGTATATTTTATATAAGTTTAAAATTTAAGATAACATATGATTTAAATTCATTTAAATATAAAAGTGATTTATAATTTCTTTATAAATCATATAAAATTTGTAAATTGTTATTTTAAACCTTATTTATAAATATTCTATTGTCATAAATATAAATGGAAAATAGAATCTTCATTATTAAATTTGATTTTGGTTTGATTTCAAAGAATTATTTTGAATTTGGAAATCTTATTTTGAAATTCAAATTAATTGATTCTTTAAAATATTTGTATAAGTTTTAATTTATAAATTTTTTATTTACATTTTCTTAAAATAAGTAAATCATATATATATATATATATATATATATATATATATTCATATAAACATAAATTAAATTTAAGAAAACCCTTTCTATAAACATTTAAATATATAACATAATTAAACAAGACCAGTGTTAAACTATTAACCATATAAACTACATGTGTTAAATGGTGAATCAAGCACAATGACAAGTGTCATTTGATTTTATTCTTTTCTTTATTTTTGTTAAAATATTTTCAGCTCTCTTTTAAAATATTTTCATTCCCCCTCATTCTCCTTTTCAAAACAAAAGATAAATGAATCAAAAGAAAACTTCACTTTAAAAAAAAAAATCTGAAACCCCTAAAAACAAAACCTGCAAAATTCACTTCAAAAAGCAAATTTGAAAATCCCTCAAAACATAAATCTGTAATGCACTCCTCAAACTAAAATATAGATCAGTGTCTACATTTTTACAACCTGGAAATTACTGCATAATTAAGTTTGCATTTTTCCCGAAAATCATTGTTATTCATTCCTGCAAAATCAAGGCCTGCATGCATCTGGGTTGGTCAGGAATTCAAATGCAAGCAATCTGGGAATAATGAAATCTGCATCTTTTCAAATTTTAAAAAAAGAACAAACCTGCATGTATGTGTGTCAACAGAATTCAAAAGTTTTTCAAGATTCGACAAAAACTGCTCTGTTCTTCAAATCAAAGGTGAGTAACTTTTCTTCTTAAAAACTTTGAAGGTTAAATAATGTTACATACTAGTATACTTAAATGAATAATTAGATAATATATTTATAGTTAAATATCTGGTGGAAAATTTTATTTGTATGCATGCTGTCTAAAATTGACTTGATCTGTTTGTTTGCCTAGTACAAGTTTTTATATATTTATTTAAAATCCTTATTCTTATTTTTATTTGGTGTCTGTTAGAATGAAGTTGATAAATCAAAATTGATGATTTACCAAAGATAAATATTTAAGGATTTAAGTAAGTATAAATACAAGTTGGATGGTCTTGGAAAACTTATAAAACACCAAAGCATGTAGATATAAATCAAAATTTATACAGTATAAAATATAAATCCAGTATTGTAGATGTAATACACTAACTAGAATATGATTTTAAAATCTAAAATCAAGATCTTTAGGAATAGGATTATGGTTCAGTTGGGTTATTTACTGGAAGTAGGAATTCTTGATTTCCTGGTAATCTTTGTAATTATAGAGGATTGAGTTATTCTAGATAGTAGAGGGATGTTTGTTGATGCGTAGAAATTTTTTGATGATGATTTAATTCATCAGAGAAGCAGTGGTTGTTATGTGATGGTGGGAACCCTAGTTTTAACTAGGTGAAGAGAATCGATCACCACTGTTTGTAGAAGTGATCGAGTTCAACGTAGTTTTGGGAAATGATAGCTTGGTGGTTGGTGATCGTGTGGCCGGAGGCGTGGATATTCTGGTGGTCGGAGGTAAGGGAACGTGAAGTTTCCAGGTTTGGGTTGGGAAAGTGTTGAATTTCCAGGTTTGCTTCAGGGATTCTCGAACCTATTTTTGATTTTGAATCAATGGAATTGATGTTGTGATGAATCTGAGTTGAGGTTCGTCGACCAAGGGTAGGTTGCGAAGTTGATCAGAGGAGCCGGAGGGACTGTACACGTGCACCGTGTATTCTTTTGGTTGGTGAAGTTTGTTTTGTTTCTGGGAGTTTTTGGTTAGGATGTTCTCGGGGGATGCTCGAGTCACATGAAGTTTTTACCCGAAGTTAGGGTCTAGTTAACTCGAAGTAAAATAGTTTGGGCTCAGGAAGTTTATTGTTGTAGTATTTTGATTCTGTAACCTGAACTGTTTCAGGTTTCCAAATTTTAAAACTAAGTTTAAATAAAAAAAATAAAGAAGCAAAGCAAGTTTAAAACTTAACTTGAAGCAAGTTTAAATTTGAATTCAAATGAATTTGAATTCCAGATTTTAATAAATTTGCAGAAATAAAAATAAAGTATTTAAATAAGTAATAAAAACCTGCACAGTTTTTATAATAGTGATTTTTAAATCTGAGAATAAGATTTTAAAAACAAGATTTAAATTCTAAGTTAAATCTGAATTTAGAATCCTGGATTCAAATTTGAATTTGAATCTGAAAGTTTCAAAAAGAAAATAGGTTGATAAATTCAAATGATATATTTTAGTTTGAGTATTTTATAAAATCTGAAATGAAGATTTAAAACAGAGTTTTAAATTTTAATCTGTATCTGAAAGCATGGTTTAAAATTTTAGGTTGTAATAAAAATAAGATTTGAATTTAAATGTTTTCAATGTCATTTGAAATATTTAAGATATTTTAAATTTATTTGAATATAGGCTAAAGTTAAACCATTCTTTTTAAACTACTTTAAAAAGATAAGTGATTCTTTAAAATGAAAACTAAAGAGTTTTAAATACTTAAAATCTTGTAAAAGTTTAAATTTAATTTCATTTTAATTTCAATTTAAAATGTAATTTATAAACTTTAGAAGCAAATTTGTTTTTAAATGACTTTAATAATGATAATTTAATCATTAATGAGATAAATGATTTTTATTGTTTTGAAAACTTAATTATCTGATCAAGGTAATTAAGATTTTAATTAATTAATAAAATTAATTAAAAATTGGGTTAATTAAATAAATAATTAAGGGTTTATTTAATTAATTAAATTTTTTAAGTAAGTTAATTAAATTTGATTAAAATGTGATTTAGAAATTAATTTAAATAAGATTTGATTAATTTAGTTAATGAATTGAATTATTAACCAAGTAATTAATAATTAATTAAGTTTTTAATTATCACTTGATTAATTTAATAATTAGAAATTAATTTAATAAGTTTCTTTAGATAAATTAAGAATTAATATTGATTAATTCAGTTAATTAATTTAGGAAGTAATTAAAGATTTGGTATGGGTTAATGAAGGTCATTAACATAGTATTATTTTATAATTAATTAATGTAATTAATTTTAATGATTAATTATATTAATTAATTTAAAGATAATCATTTGAGAATTATTTAAGTATAATTACTTAATGAAGTAATTAAGGAAATTAATTACTAATTGTAATTAATTGAGTCTTTTTTTGATTAATTAAGTTAATTAATTAAGTTTAATTAATTTAAATTAATCATTGATTGATTTGAGAAGTAATTACAAATGTAATTAAAAATGGAAAATTACTTAATGAAGTAATTAAGAAAATAAATTACTAGATGTAATTTAATTGAAGGAGTTTTGGAAATTAATTACTTAGTGTAATTAATATGTAATTTGTATGTTGAATAATTACTTAAGTAAGTGATTAATAATTAATTACTTAGTGTAATTAGTTTAGGCTTAGATAATTGAGTTATTTGGAAATGGGTAAGAGATGTAATTAATTTAAGTTAATTACTTAATGTGATTAATCAAGAATGATTAATCAATAGAGATAAATTGATAATTAATTTAATGGAGTTATTTTAAATAAAATAATTTAGGATCATTAATTTAAATAATTAATGATATAATTAAGAATTGATTAATTAAGAACAATTAATCAATAAAGAATTAATTAATGTAATTAATTAAGGATTAATGTAATTAATTGGTGAAGTAATTACAAGTTAATTACAGGGATTGGCTTGGATTAATTAATTTGTGAAATTAATTAGAGGTTAATTACTTGAATGTAATTAAAGGATAGTAAATCAAGATTATTAATTAGGGTTACTTGTTAAGAGTAATTAATTAATTGATTTATAATTAATTTATATGTAAGCAAGGTTTATATGGATGAATAATTAATTTAATTTATTTTAAATTAATTTAAGGAAGAAGTAATTAATTTAATTCATTTTAAGTTAATTATAGAGTTGATTGATTAGTCTTTGCTTATGAATGATGATTGATATTACCCTGAATGGTTGAGATCTCAGTTATGAGATAAATGTTGTTGTGTGATTTGGATGCTATGGTTGCATTGAGTTGATAATATGATTTATCTGTTTGAGTTGATAATATAAATTATCTGATGTGATGATAATATTGATTATCTATTGTGATAATTATCTATCTGTGTGTATATATATAATGTTGAATTGAATTGTTTTAAACTTTAAAACAACTTGGACCTAAAAGACACGCTTTGGATTTCGATGAGACCGGGATCGGGTTTCTATATTTGGATATCCGAAAACTACATCGATTCCAAATAACGTTAGGTCGTGAATCCAAATGGTGCTTTGTGAAGACTCGAGTGTAAGGGCTATACGTCAATATAACTCCGTGGGTGATTCCGTAATGAGTTTGATGGAATAGTGCTTATAGGTTCGAGATGATGATTCAGAGTGCAAGGGTTATCGTCGTTAACTCCGGGGGTGATTCCGTAATGAGTGTAACGCGATAATGCCTTCGGTTTCGTTCGAACCCGGAACGAACTTGTATGGATTGAATACTTTCAGAACATCGTCAGGTGGATGATGAGCATTCTAAGTGATGTGTCCTTTAAAGGTAATCGTAGCCTCAAGCCTCTTCAACCGGGAATGGCTAAAACAGGGGAGGTGCAGCAAGGCTTCGTGGGTAGCTCCCACTGGAGAGCAAGGTTTACCCCTGTCTAGAAGTCCCTTTATATTCGGCTGTGTGGGCAGTTGGTTGCAAACAACCGCGGGGTTGTCTTGTTCGGAACTGTTCAGTAAGGAATGGTTCCGGCCTTATGTTGCAGGGGAGTTAGGGTGGCTCCTCGGTACGATGATCTAGGCCACGTACTGTGACGGGCGGTACCCCAGTAGCCCTGCCATCGTATGGAATCCAAAATCCAATAAGTGCCAACGGTTTTGATTGTATTACCCACTTTTGTGGCTAGTAGCTGGAATTTAATGAATGTTACAATTTCGGCTATTTCATATTTACTTGAAAACCCTAGACACTATTATGATATCATCAGATTTCCTATCAAATGTTTTGGAGCATAAGTTAAAAAATTTTCCATGTTTATGTGTGAAAAGTCTTACGTGATACCTTTTCTTTTCAAAAAGTTTTTTTTAAAGTTAAGCAACCTTAACCTGTTACTCACACCAGACCCATGTCTGACCCGGAGTTTATCTTTGTTTTCTTAAACTCTTGGGTACTCAAATTTTTATGAGTAGCCAAGGGATTCAGGTTGGTTTTGACGAATAATGGAGGAGCAATGGAGCAGGAGGCTTCTGCGTTATAGATATATAGTTCCGCTGTGTTTTCTCTGTGTTGTGTTTGTATTGAGTTGTAAATACTAGATAGGTGTTTATAACTGTCTAGTATATGTGATGTGTATGCTGTGTATCTCTGATTGATATTGTATATTATGTAAATACTTATGTTGTTAATATAATTTATTCGTTCCGCTGTTGAGATTCTACTGTTGTTCTTCTTTCTCTTCTTTCTTTTCTTCTTTTATCCTTTTCTTTCTTAATTCATGATGCGTCTTTCTGGGTAGTGGAAGACGGGTCCTGACACGAACTTGGCATTCTATCTTATACATGTCGAACCACAACTTATTTGTCTCTCTCCTACTAATGCATTTGAACAAACTTTGAAATGTCTGAAATATTGTGTTTTCAAACCCTACCTCGATTGCTTCCGATAACCCTTGATAGTTCCTCTATAACTCTTAATAGTAGAAAGCACTAGCCAAAATATTGATTATTTAGCAATGCCATACTCAAAATTTCCCTCTCATCTGACTCGGTTTCTCAATCACTAAAATTTAGAAAGATGCCGACTTAAATCTTTAAATCGTTTATAAATTCCATAGGAATTAAAGGTTCTGTAGTTGTGCTAAAATGTGGATGTATTTGGCTTTTGTTCCGATTGTATTGCAGAATAGACACGGTTAGTTTATGGTATCATAATTATTTAAGTCATTTACTACCATTATAAATTTCCAAAACCATTGCTTCTCCCATTATATTCTCTATTGAGACGATGAAGGAGCTTCTTTATCTCTGATGTCAACACGGCATTCGCAATTTTGGTTTTTCAAACCATATATTTACAACTCGACCACCACTGAAAATGAATGCAAAAACCATGTTTTAAACGATAGGCTAAAGGAGTGCATAGGTTTAAGAAACCCATGTAAAGTGCACCCATTGCAGTTAAAATTGAATGAAATTGGTCAAAATTGATGATGCATATTTGAGATTCACTAGAAGTTAACTGTGGCAACGAATTTGTTGTTTTCAGTCGTTACACATGTATAAGGGTGCAAATTGCACTTGACCAATACCTTGGACATTGATCAGGACGCCTGATCTCAAAGAAGGTATTTCACATATTTATGGATTTCTTTCACTAAAGCCTAACATTGTATCCTCATTCTTCTGCAGATAGTTCATGGAAGCAACCTTGGTAGAAGTGGAAAAGCGATAAGAAATGACCCAAGAAACCAAAATGTTCAAGTACCACTCTGTAATAGGTAATCACATCACACTTCTATTGTATTTGCAGAAAAAAGAACCTGTCAAAATTTATTTATCAGCTTCAAATATAAAATTAATCTCTCTAGATGTATTGATAACATCAAGTCTAAGAGGTTTAGTAAGAAAAGTTCTCAGTTTTCCTACTTGGTTCCCATTTGTGTTTTTTGATACTTGTTAAGTCTGACATAACCAATTTTAAATTGTGTTTTTTGAGTGCACGACATTCTGTATTTACTTTGATTTTTTTACTTCTCTATCATGTTGTTGGTATAATTAGACTAGACAGAATTTGGGTTTTCAAATTAATGATAATACTCAATGGCTGACCCAGCATTTGGCTCAGCTGCCAGGCTACCGGTCAGAATAAAAAGAAAAATAGTAATCTAACTGATGGGCGGTTTTCGAAAATTTAGTTAAAAGGGCGTAAGCCTAGTCCATTAGTAAAACTAAAAACAGTAGTCTAACACACTAAAGGTCTCCAGCTTGAACTTGGACAAAGCCATTTATTTTTGGCTTTTATTTAAGAGAATCTCATGAGTTATGCATTTGTTTTCTATATCTTGAATATTTGGAAATCCACTTAATGATAAATTTTGCTTCATTTTGTATTTTAATTCCACTTAACAAATGATTGAAACTCCCATGACTTCACTATTAGAATAGCCAACATGTGAAATAAAATGACAAGCTCATTGGTTGCGTATGTATCTTCCATTTTCATCCACAGTTCAACACTTTTAACTTCACAGTTGGTTCAACCACCAACACCCAGCAAAGCACCAGAAGGCCTAGGTCAACAAGAATTAAAGGAATTATGGATGAAATGCAGGCTCCAAAGAGAAATCGATGCAGCAGATGTGGAGTGCCGACCACAAAAAGAATATTTGTACTTCTGCAACTTAGCGTTTATATTAGTTCTAGATGTTTGAATTGATAGCAAATTACTTTGTTTGAGTTGGTGTTAAATGTGTATGTTTGAGAACTTGTTTTTCTATTTGATATGGAGTGCACGTTTTTAGTACTACTTGTTATTCGAGTTATTTTACATTTTACGGTGGTCTATTCAATATGTGATAGATATCATTTTTCTGTATTGTTATTCAAGCACGTTTCTGGTTTGATTGTTCTAGGTTGTGTGTGAAACTTATTTTACCGGGGCGTATTTTGAAACAATGCCATTATTTGCATTTTCAACTATAAACCAAGCATACCCTATAATACAATAAATCATTTACATGTCAAAAAATCAACATCAATATATTTATATACCACAGCATCAGCATATTATATTTTCATTAAATTCAGCAAACCCCAAAGTACCATAATTCATTAATCCATAATACCGATATTAAATTCAATATCCGAAACAACGTACTCCAAAATACCATAAAAAACGTAATAATGTAAATAAATGAAGGTTGAAAAGAACGCAATCTTTCTATTTACATATCTTTTTAGTACAAAAGCTGTAGGATTTGCTCCAGCTCGTTAACGACCTATATATATATATATATATATATATATATATGTATGTATGTATGTATGTATGTATGTATATATATATGTATGTTTGTATATATGCAAGCCAAAATGGTCCAATTAGAAAATGTCTTCAAGAGATGTGGCAGTCATCTACTTCCTCTTTCCTCATTTGCCACCCGTTGTTCGTTGCTTGGTAGGACACTTTTGCTTGATGGTTATTTCCTACTCTTCTTTCTCTTTCTTTTTCTCCAAGGAGCTTTTATCTGAAGGGGAAACCTCTTTGTTGATGGTGCAATAGAGAAGATCCTTGGATTCTTGGGAGCATTGGAAGAAACTTCGGAAGCATCAGCAATGTGACTTAAGGGTGGTGTGACCTTAAGAGAAGGAATTTTGGGCTAAAAGGTGACTTTCTTGGGCAGGGGATTCTCCGTGCTTAGTTTGAGTTTGACCTTGACTTTTGAAATTTCAAGTGCTACCCTCTCTATCACAGACTTATAATTGTGTCCCTTTTCGCCAACAATTGTTACTTCGTCATCGATAAACACCTCAACGTCTTCCAGGCCTTACAATGCCCCAATCTTCTTGAAATTGGTACAGGGCCAGATCTAGAGGGAAGAGTTGTTGGGATTAAAGATGCGGTGATGGCAGTGGATGTAGTTTTAATAACACTGGAACCTGGAGCATGAGTGATTGGTAGTTGAGGAGGCAATGATTGTTGAATTATAAGTTTGTGAATAAATTGATAAAGGTTAGTGATGTCATTAGGCGGGTGCTTATGTTTCTTAAGGACCGTATATGTTAGAGATATACCTTTCACCGGTAAAGATTCTTTTTAAGAGGTCTTAGCGATTTCTCCCACTTTAAAAGATTTTGGAACTAAAGGAATAGAAGGTGAAATTGCTAGAGGAGTGAAGGCTAGAATATCAGATTTGTAACTTTCGACGGTGGCGGCATTAGGATCTGTAGCCACAACTGTTTTAGATGTGACAACCTTGGACACGGTCGTTGTAGAAGTGACGATCTCTACCTGGGCCTCTTTTTAAATGAGAGAAGTGTTTTCTACATGCCACGAAGAGCTAAGACCGACAGGAGACTTAGTAGGCACTTGGTTCTTAGCTGTTGCTTCTTTAGCCAAGATTCTCTCACCCTTTTCTAAGGCAACTAAATCTTCTTATCAAGAAGCTCACTTTTACGCATTTCTTCTTCGACTTCATGGCAAGTGTTTCTAGCTCTATTCAGAATCTCCTCCTCGGCTTCAACCAGTGTAATGGGGTAACCACCCCTAACCATTTCATAATCTTCCTCTCGATGGAATTTGCAAAACATTGCAGGAGGGTAACTTTGGCTTCTTCTTAGTCTGGGTCGCTTTGGCCTTGAGTTATGCATTCTTTTTTTTACATGAGTTGACTTGGATGTTTGATCGATGGACTTTCCTAGAGCCCCTCCCTTGATTCCTCAACTTGTAGATCAGCTTTGAGCTTGTTGATCATAGTTTAAAACTCGGCCTTTTGGGCTTCTTGTGTTTTGATCTTTTTTTCTAGGCTATTGCCGCAAGTGTGTGCTTTTCTTAGTCGTTCGTTAAGGAATTAAATCTAGATTGTTGTTGCACGCATATGCTTTTTTTAGTCACTCGTTAAGGACTAAAATCCAGGCCTTTACGCAGTAGCCAACTCGTCAAACCTTTGTTGAGAGTCTTTCACAGACTTATCTTTCCTATCTCTTTCTCTTTGAAGCTTTGTCTAGTAATTCTTGTAATCTTCGACATATACAAGTGCGATTGTAACAACCCGCTTATTTTACGATTATATATTTAGATGTTTTATTTAAATAAAGGATCGTTAGTTGAATTTAGAGTCTGAAATATGAATTTTCATAAACAATCGAATTAGGGCTCGAGACCACTTTCATTGAGTTTTAAATGGCATTTACAACCTTTATGAGTATAAACATCAATATGTTTGGAGTTAATTAGGATTTTGGTATTTTCATTTGGGGTATGGTTCTAGCCCACCAACCCATTAAGATAACCCAACTCCTTTACCAAATACCCTAACTCCACTCCTCTTCATTCATTCTACTCCTCATTTCCTAACACTTTCAAGCCGTAGAAAAAATGGTGGAAAAGAAAAGGATGCAAAATTCCTAAGTCCTAATTCTCTTAGGAAATTCGACTTCAAATTATAAATCAAAGGGAAGCTTAGTTAAGCATCCTCTTTCTTCCCCATCTCAATCTCTCTTTAATTTTCAAAAATTCATATAACCTAACTTAGGAAATCTTTGCATTTGATCATATATTGAAGGTTCTTAAGGTGTAGTTGAAGAGGAATTGGTCTTACTTTGTTTTAGAGTTACTTATTTGTTGTTTTTGGGTTCAAAGGTGAGTTCTTGAACTCACATCTATGTCTATACCTCAGATATCTGTTAGGTACGAATTCCTAACATCTATTTCATCTCCATTTACTTTTGAATAGAATTGGTTTGGCGTATTTTTCAATTTTTGGCATTTTGAAGTCAAAATTTATGAAAATCCTTATATGGATGTTTGGACATGTTGTTTGGAGTGTATTGATGAGTCTATAGGGCTGGGTTGTCGCTTGACATAAGTCTCTAGCCATCGTCGCTCATTCGATCGCTTCAGACATGATTTAACCATCAATGGCCTAGGCAAATCTTCCCCTAAGCTTTAGCTCAGACTCTGGCAAAGTACTCAGACGTCTGGGTAGTCGGAATATAAATTCTAGACTTACAGCTCGGACGTCTGAGCTTATTTCCCAGACACCTGGGCGATCTGGAAGAAAATTCTAGTTTTTTAGCTCAGACGTCTGGGATAACCACCAGACGTCTAGAGCTGTTAAATTCAACCAATTTGCCTATTTTATGAGGATTTCCATTTATATCGATTTTTGAATGATACAACTAGTTGCTATCACTTTTATCGACTTTGATGACCATTTTTCTGGATTTTTGGAGTATCCGTTTGATGGATTTGTTATCGGTTTTTATGGTTTTGATTCACGTCGTCGAATGTGAATTTTTGATGAATAAATTGTTTTTACAATCAATTCTGTGATTTGTCACTTTAAAATACAAAGGTTTATATACTAGTAGTAAATATTCAAATTTATTCACAAAAATGATTTCAACGTTATTTTTAATACAAAGCTCGTTTTTAAAACCATTTTTCAATCTATTAGTATATACAAACCTTTACCTCATTCGTATGTGAAATCTAATTAAACGAATTAGCAAAAAAAGTGGTATAAAACGCTTGCATTTTCTTTGTCGGTTAATTCTTGGACTTGTTCGATTGAAATCTTGTGACAATTTTCGAGTGGAAATCTATAATCTGTTCGTAAATAATTAAGTTAAGCTAGTGGTTATGGGACATGAAGCTGAACTCATTTATTTACTAGCTTAGTGTAATTCACACTTCATATTGATCAATGGTGATCATTTTATGGTTTAGACTTGCGATATGCAACATCTCTTTGTCCACGTAGGGGACTGTACCTCGTTTTATGGAGCTTCCTCTCATTTTTATGGGCTAGCGACCTAAGGTCTTTTGACCATTTTATGGAGTTCGTTTCATCGGGCGTTGTTCTGACTTATCTGGTTCATCGGGTGTACTAATGTACTATGTCATTGTTCTGGCTTATTGAGTTTCAGGTTCCTCCGGCGTACCGTTGAATTACGTTGTTGCACCAGCTCTATGGGTTAGCGACCCATGGGATAGCATCCCGTTTATGATACACGTGTTGGTGAGTTTTCACGCTCGCATTTATGATAGGCCTCCCCCTTTTGTATTTTATGGATTTCTAATTATTGATTTCTAGAATTTGTGTTTCATCAATTTTTGTGGTTTATATTGATAAGTTTTATCAATATTAGTGGTTTGGTGAATAAGCTAAAGATGTGACATTCTTTTTGGTGTTTGAAAAGATTTGAGATATTGTATGATTTTCGTTGTTATCAAATATATACTTGTCCAAGCATGACATTATTTTTATCATATATTTTTGTTATTTCTCTTATCCTATCTCATCTTGAATGATATTTATAGCAAGACTGATCCGTTCATTATTTCTCTTCTTAAATAATACTCGGGTCAGACCGAGGTGTTGTAGGTGCTTCCACTTGACTTCTTAGCAGGGCCTAGCTTCTGACTTTTGGCTAACTACTTTAGCTAAGTAGTTTTTGCTTTTATACATTCTAGATAGAGACTCCTTGATGTATACATAATCTTTTGCCTAGCACTTGTATCTATTCTTTTGTGATGTAGTGGATCTTATATGACCACTACTTTGATGTACACTTCTATGTGTTATGTTCATATCTGTTTCTGCCTTAGTGATATGAATATCCGTGACTGATTTGTGTTACGCTTATTTTATATATTTGTTTTCAAAGACCACATAGCCACTGTGTAGTAGCTTTGAGTTTGTATTTGATATGTCAAATTTATGTATGACCTTCTATCTGGCATATCGGTACTCGCTCAAATCAATTACACAGATGGTTTCTCCTCAACATCCTTATTCCTAGTCGATGGCATTACTCCGTTGTGTCCTTAGCTAGTAGAGGTGGGCGTCACAGCTTGGTATTAGAGCCAAACTTCGGAACAATGTGGAATAATCTTGCAAGGATCATTGTCCTAATCTCTCTTAGGAATCGTGCTAACATCACTACATTTTTGGGTCGGGAGATATGGACCCAGAACTAATTCAAAAATCTATTCGCTAACTCAAACCACATTTAATGTAACCGTTCTCCAGTTGTCTAAACCATAATACCACCAAAAATATCAAATATAAAGGGAAACACCGTCCCATAATCACTTCAGATGCACCCAACACCTCCATGTGATGGATGAACCTTATCAAATAAACCATTGGAATAGTCTTCTTGTCTTACATTTCTAGCATAGATAACATAAAATCAGGTGGATTCATAGCGTACCGAAAGTTTGGAGTGAATGGAATGTTGTTCACATCCTGCAAGCTTCAGTTAGGTAATCCACCCCACATAGATTATCTCACCATCTCAGCAAGTATGTAGTTTTCATCCAAATGAACTCCCAAATTTGCATTCTCAACATGCCTCCCGAATTTATGAAGGAACTCCAGTATATGCTCCTTTGGTCGTGATTATGCATTCTGATTCATGATCATACGCTCTACATCATCTTCAGGACGCATAGAATCCCTTCCTCGGCAAGGACGGCCCATGCCCTCGAGCTCATGTGGGTTGGTACCAACCTATGCTTGCGAGTTAGTACTGATCTATATGTTTGACTCGAGGTTTGCCCCGGGTCATTCTACTCCGCTTCTAGCTACCTATGCCCTGGCTTTTGGTCTTTGATTATGATTTGCAGCAACTCCGGCTGTTTCCAACTATCCTATCCTCTTGGAGAAGTTCTCCATCGTATCTTCCTGACAAGCAATCATCATATCCTGCAATCCATTCATTATTGTTTCCATCTTATCTCTGGTTATGTAGATTAATTGGGTGTTAGCTCTTGAGGACACCTCTTGGTTGTCTCCTTGTTGATTTCCTCCAGTTACGGCCTTCCAAGTTGATTGTCTAATCATTTTGAATCTTTTCAAGTCTCAAATCAACGAATTCAAGTGTCTCTCGATGAAAGCACCAAAATGTTTGAACCAAAAATGCCACAAACACCCAATAGATTGAGTAGAGATGTAATATCCCGGAATTTTGGACAATATAAATTTAATAATCTGTGTTTAAATTTATATTGAATTGATGATTTTTGTTAATCAATTTGATTTGATTTAATAATCTTCTTTATTTAAATATTTAATTTGTGAATTTATTTTTAATAAACTAATGAATCTATTCTCTATTTAATAATGTATATGTATTTATATATATTTTGAATTGATAAGTTGTTTTTAATTAAATTAGTATAGCATAATTTTAATATTTTGAATTTAGGAATTATGATTTATTTTTGGATTTAAGCTTTTCAAAAATATTTAATAAAATACTAAATGATTTTAAATATGTCAGATAAATGTTTTATTGGTTTAAAATTCATTTTTTAACTTAAGTTTGGATATTTAAAATAAGGTTCTAAAAATGTTTGTGTTATTAAAATATTAATTTATAAAATGTGATTTGTTTATTTAAATATGAAATTTAAAATACAATTTAAATTATGAAACATGTATTCAATAAGTTACAAACTCTTTTATAAATTTATTTTAATTGTTTAAAAGTATCTTTGACAATGGATTTATGTGTATTTTGTTTTATTTATAATAACACTTTGCTTTGTTCTTTAGAAATTAATTTTATACATAACTACATATTAAAGAAACTAATTAATTAAGTTTAATTTTTCTTAACACTTAATTAAATAACAAAAACATTTAAAGGACACGCGTAAAATGTTTAAACAAAGATACTTACAAGTGTTAACATTTCATACAAGTGTCATTGATTTAATTTTTATTTTTCTTTAATTTTAAATCATAAACTAGTTATATATAAACTTGCATATTCTCTTTTTCCTTTCTTTTCTCATTCTTCCCTTTCGTAAACAAAGAGAATTTTCAGATAAAAATGAGAAACACCCCACTCTAAAAACAAATCTGCAAGTTCATCTCCTCAAAATACAATGTCAAATGCATAGCAATCTGTTCTTCAAATCATGCAACCTGTTCATCATTCAAAGACCTAAAATTTCAATTTTAAATCAAGTATAAAACCTGCATTTTTGTTCTTCAATCTGAAAAAAAAGGGCCTGCATTCATTTTTCAAAACCTGAATACAAGAAGACTCTGCATTTCAATTTTAAGCAAGGTCCTGCATCTTCTTGGAAGCAGGAGTATGCATTTCTTCAATCTGGAAATAAATGCAAACCAAGTAAAACTGCAATTTCAATTTGCAACTGCATCCATCTATTCTTTAGAATCTGGACTCTGCATAATAAATAGGTGAGTAACTCTAATTTATAAAATTTATTAAATAGGTAAATATTGTTTTCTTGCTTTTAAATAAGAAATGAATTTAAGATTTGAAATTTGCTGTGAACATATGTACATGTGAAGATATTTTATGTGTACATGCCATTTACTGTTGTCTTGCTGTTCTTCAAATTCCAACTCCTGATTGATTCTAGGAATTTTTTTTTCTTTTGGGATGTTTGCTGTTATGATTTCAATTTTGAATGAAACTTGTTTACTTTAAGATAAGGTAAGTTTTAAAAAAAAAATCATGAGTTAGAAAAAAAATTCTGTTTACTTGAAAATGAATATAATAGAGTAAAAATTTGTATATGGTGAAAATCCAAACATTACAAAACAATGTTTCGGGTTAGTATATCAAACCATCATGCAAAAATAGGATTTTTAAAGGTAAAACTACTATTTTTATTGCTTTAACCAGAAAGCAATTTAAATTCCACTGTAATGCACATTTTCGGGTAGCACTGTTAGTTTATGAGTTCGATTGGATTGGATTTGTTTCTGGAGGTGTAGAAGTTAACTAGGATGACGGGAAAATTATCGGTTTAAATTAAAATTCATTTTTGTGGAGGGAATCTGGTTTTGAAAATCTAAACCCTAGTTCTACTGGGTTGGTGAAAGTGAATCTTTTTGACAATTTTACTCGACCGAGTGACTTAGGGTTTTGGGAAATGGAGATTTATGGATTGATGAGCATGTCACCGGGGTTTCGAGGGTGTTGATGGCCTGAGTTGCGTCAGCAAGGTGTTGACAGGTTGGGAAGTGAAGGGGGCACTTTGCTGTTTCCAGGTTTGAATGTTTGGCTTTGGTTTCGAATCCAAGCAAGTGATGACTGAATTGATGTTTGTTTGGCCTGAGCAACTTATTGTTGGCAGTAGGGTGGTTGTATGGGTGGCCAGTGATGGCCGGAGACCGTGTGCAGGTGCACAGGAGCAAGGTGGTTATGGTGATGATGGTGGTGTTCTGTTTTTGGGTTACAGGGTTTTGTTCTTGTGACAGTCTCGAGTTAAATTGTGTAGTGACTCGAAGCAAAGAAGATATTTACTCGAAGTCAGGTCAGAGTAGGCTTGGGTTTAAATAGTTTACAGGTTTTTAATAAACAGAAACCTGTACTATTATTTTTAAATTTTAAAGTAAGGTTTTGAAATGTAAACTAAAATTTGAACTAAGTTTGAAAACTGAATTTAAATTATAAATTCAATTAGTTTAATTTTGGGTTTTTGAAATAATTTAAATTTTGAAAATTTTAATTAGTTTTAAGCAAAATCAGAAACCTGTTTTTCCAGGTTTTATAAAATTTGAAGTTAAATTTTAAAATGCAAACTAAAATCTGAAACTAGGCTTAGAACCTGGAATTGAATTTGAATTTAAAAAGTTTAAATCCTGGGTTTTGTAATAATTTGACTTTTTAAACTTTAGTTTGGATTTAAATTAAAAGCAGGAATTTGTTACTGTTTTTTGTTTAAAAAAATTAAAAGAAAGTAAAATAATGTAAATTGAATTTAAACTGAATTTTGAAATTCTGAAAGGTGAATATGATTCAAACTAGTTTAAATCTAAAATTTGAAATAATTTAAGTTTTAAATTTTAAATTTGGTTCAAAACTTATAAGTGTGAAAAAAATATAGGTAGTTTTAATTTGAGGTGGAAGTTTAAATTTTAAATTAGGAACTTAAAATGAATTCAGATCTGGGTTTTTAAATCTGGATTTAAATTTAAACTTCAGTGTTTAAAATAAAATAAGTTTAAGTTTAAATTATTAATTACTTTGGAAAGGTTAAATGATTTGAATTCTTTTAAAGGGTGATGTAAAATGTAAACAAAGCTTTAAGATTTAGGTTTAAATCTGGAATAAAAAGGGTACAAACCGTATTTCAGTTTTGAAGTTAAAAGGAAATTTTAAATAGAATTTGTTTAAGTGAGTTTTTAAATTGATTTGAATTTGAATTTAAATTGGCATTTAAATTCTTTTAAACTTATTTATAAAGTAATTGTTTCTTTAAACATATTAGATAAAAGTTTGAATTGTTTTAAAATCTTGTTTAAGATAAATTTATATCTCAAATTTTTAAAATAAAATTAAAGGGGAGTTTAAAATAAATTTGGAAACAATTTGTTTTAAAATACTTTTTATAAAAAGAAATGCTTTTTTTAAATTAAGTTAGAACTTAAGAAATTGATTTCATTTAAATTATTTAATTAATTTAAATGGAATATTAATTATTTAATTAATGAATTATGTGGATGTTTAATTAAGTTATTAATAAATTTTTAAGTTAACTAATTAAGCTTTAGATTAATTAATTAAGGTTAGTTAATCTATAATCAAGGATGGTTAATTAAATTTTAATTAATAATTAAGATTTATTTAATCAAGTGATTAAAGAAAATTAAGATTTTTAATTAACACTAAATTAATTAATAATTAGAGATTAATTAAATGATAATTAAATATTAATTAATTGGTAATTAATAATGATTTGTATAAGTTAACTCTTAATTAAGTAATTAAGAAATGTTAATGAAGGTCATTAACATAAGATTATTTAACAATTAATTAATTTGATTAATTTTTAATAATTAATTAGATTAATTAATTAAATAATAATCAATTGTTTATGTTAATTACTTAATGAAAGTAATTAATGAATTAATTACTTGGTGTAATTAATTTGATTTATGTGATTATTTTAGATTAATTAAGATAAATTAATTTAAACCTTTGTGGATTAATGATAATTACTTTATGGATTTGTAATTACTTAAGGGAGTAATTAATTAAATAATTACTGGATGTAATTATAGATATTTATTATAGAAGTAATTTGGATTTAAATTAGTTGAAATAAATCAAGGATTAATTTAGATAATTAATTAAGAGTAATTAATTATGGGATGAGTAATTAAAGTAGTTAATTACTGAATGGTTATTAATAAAAGGTGATTAATATATATGTTGTTTAAATTGAAGATTAATTACTTCTGTAATTAATTTATATTTAAAGATTGATTAAATATAATCATAAATCATTAATTAATTAATTAATGATGTAATTTGGAATTGATTAATTAAGGTATAATTAATAATGAATAAGTGATTAATGTAATTTTAATTAATTAATTAATTAAGAAATTACAAGTTAATTATTTGCAAAGGGTTTAAGTATAATTAACTTGTGTAATTAATATTAAAGGCAAATTTCTTATTGTAATTTAAAGTTGGTTAATCAATAAGGATTAAGTGAAATGAATATTGAGATGATGATTTATAAATTGATTTGTAATCAATTAATGGTTAAGATAAGCAGAATTTTAATGATGAAGTAATTAATTTAATTTATTTTAAATTAATTAGAGTTTAGGTAATTAATTTAATTCCTTTTAAATTAATTATAAATGGTGCGATCATTAGATAGTTGCTTATGTTTGATGATTGGTATTGATTGCCATGTATGGGTTGTAATCTCAGCTATGAGATGAGTTATGTATGTGATATGGATGCATTGGTTATTTTGGATGATAATATAAATTATCTGATTTTGATATGAATTATCTGTTGGTGAATGATAA
Source organism: Allium cepa (assembly GCA_030765085.1). Taxonomy (NCBI): domain Eukaryota; kingdom Viridiplantae; phylum Streptophyta; class Magnoliopsida; order Asparagales; family Amaryllidaceae; genus Allium; species Allium cepa. The sequence continues at coordinate 105,762,596 of CM060940.1, forward strand.
TGTTAATTATCCATTGTTATATGGTAAATTATCTATCTGTGTGTATATAGATAATATAATTGTATTGTTTTAAACTTAAAACAACTTGGCCTTAAAAAGACACGTTTTGGATTTCGATGAGACCGGGATCGGGTTTCCATATTTGGGATCCGAAAACCACATCGATTGAAATTAAACGTTAGGTCGTTGATCCAATTGGAGCGAGTGAAGACTCGAGGTGTAAGGGCTATACGTCAGTATAACTCTGTGGGTGATTCCGTAATGAGTTGACGGAATAGTGCTTATAGATTCGAGATGGTGATTCAGAGTGCAAGGGTTATTGTCGTTAACTCTGAGGGTGATTCCAATATAAGCGTAACGAGATAATGCCTTCGGTTTCGTTCGAACCCGGAACGAACTTGTATGGATTGGATGCTTTCAGAACATAGTCAGGTGGACGATGAGCATTCTAAGTGATATGTCCTATAAAGGTAATCGTAGCCTCAAGCCTCATCAACCGGGAATGGCTAAAATAGGGGAGGTGCAGCAAAGCTTCGTGGGTAGCCCCCACTTGAGAGCAAGATTTATCCCTGTCTAGAGGTCCCTTTATTTTTCGGCTTAGTGGTGCGGTTGCTGATCACAACTGCGGGGTGGTCTTGTTCGGAACTGTTTAGTAAGGAATGGGTCCGGATTTGTGTTGTAGGGGATTGGGAGTAATCCTCGGTACGGTGATCTAGGCCACGTACTGTGATGGGCGGTACCCCAGTAGCCCAGCCATTGATGGAATCCAAAATCCAATAAGTGCCAACGGTATTAATTGTATTACCCACTTTTGTGGCTAGTAGATGGAGTTTAATGAATGTAACAATTTCGGCTATTTCTTATTTACTTGAAAACCCTAGACACTATTATAATATCATCGGATTTCCTAGCAAATGTCTTGGTTAGCGTAAGGTAAAAACTTTTCCATGTTTATGTGTGGGAAGTCTTACGTGATACCTTTTCTTTTCAAAGGTTTTTCAAAGTTAAGCAACTTTAACCTGTTACTCACACCAGACCCATGTCTGACCCGGAGTTATTTCTGTTTTTCTTTAACTCTTGGGTACTAAAAATTTTATGAGTAGTCAAGAGAATTCAGGTTAGGATTCAGGTTAGCTTTGACGAATTGTGACGGAGAAAATGGAGCAGGAGGCTTCTGCGTATAGTTATATAGTTTTTCCGCTGTGTTGGTATCTCTGAGTGTTTCTGAATTGTTTATTGAGTTGTAATAACTAGACAGGTGTTTATAACTGTCTAGTATGTGTTGTATTGTCTGTGTAACTCTGATGTTTGATGTATACTATGTAATACTTATGTTACTAATATAATTTATTCGTTCCGCTTTGTAGATTCTGATTTTGTTTCTTTCTTCTCTTCTTTCTATTCTCTTTTCTATCCCTTTCTTTCTTAAAGATGATGCGATTTTCTGGTAGTAGAAAGTCGGGTCGTCTCAGCTGGTATCAGAGCATTAGGTTGAGTGAATACCTAGGCTCTGTAGTGGTGTCTATCTTGAGAGAGCGTATTTGTATTTTTATTATATATATGCATATATTTTTATAGTTTCTACCTATTTGTTGGGTTACCCGTTCAGGTTTTCCAATGTAAGTTATAAAGGTAGATGGGTAGAAGTGTGTGTAACACGACTACCATTGGTTGGAGTTTGAATGGATGAGGTTGGAAGTGTATTTGTCGAGACTGTAGACCTAATACCGTCTCGAGTGAGTTTTGTTGTGATGGAGGACTTCATTGATCTCTGAAGGTAACCTGTAAAGGTTCGGAGTTCATCTTTCAAGTGTAGAATTGAGTTTGGATCTGTCGGTAGGGCAGAAGCCAGTGAGTGATGATATCTTGATATCTCAAGAAGTTGTAGCTGCGTGATGAGATGCAGTGACTATGGATATTTCCGAAGATGTTTCTTTGGAACAAGAGTAAGAAGTGAGTTTTCTCGGTGATGTGGCTGAGTTTAGCAAAGTGTTCTGAGTTGGTAGGGAGTCTTCTGGCTGAGTAGTTTTTCTGAAGTGGAGTTCAGAAGCAGCAAAGTGGATTCATTTCTCTGGTAAGTTGGCTAGGCCAACATAAGCTGTTCTGTTTGGTTGAGAGAGAGCAGTTTCTTTGGATTTAGGCTGAGTTGATCGCAAAAGTGACTTGCGATAGTATGTTCTTTTGGATTGTTGGAGATTGTCTGGATGTCTTCTGGAAGTCGGAGTTTGTCTGCATCTGAAGATCGAGTTTTCTTTCCATGAATGGAACTGGTGGTTCAATTAGTAGATAAATGGTTCTTTGAGATAGAAGTTGGTGAAGCAGCTCAGGTTTGGGAGGAACATCTGAGTTTTCTTATGGATATGTGGAACCATATTTCTGTGCTGGGTTGTCTAGTTTGTGCTCTTCGTCAGTATTTTCTTCTGTTTCGGATCAGAGTTGTGCAACAGAAGCAGTTTGGGGATGTTTCTGTTTTCTTTTTCCGGATAAGAAGAAGTTTGTTATGTCTTCTATTGTTGAGAAGCAGGGTGTGTGTTCTTGGTTTTTGAGTGATCTTGAGGAGATCATTGGATTGTTATGATTCAGACTGTTTCTAGAGGCATCAGCGTAGAGTTAAGCTGGTCAGGATGGATATTGGTAGCCCAGGATCGTCCGAAGAGTATTTATTGATAAGAGGCAGAGAAGTTTGGATTCTGGAATCGGAGATTTGATTTGGGATAAGTTTTTTTCTCTGATCTAAGGAGCTATAAGTTTAGGAAGCTAGCTCTGAAGTGTTTTGGGTTTCTTCTGTGTTTTGGGTTAGATTAGTGTTTGGTTTTCTAGAGTTGAATTGCCGGTTTGGATAACTGGGATTCAGAATGTTTCACGTATCTCTAAGGGAGTACGTGCTTGATATTTCTGGTTGTAGAACCAGCAGTTTAGGATGGTTTGGTTGTTGAGTCAGACTTGTTTGTAGTCTGATATCCTGTATAGAATTGTTGTTAGGAGCTCTATAGCTTAGTAGTATTGATTGATTGTATTCTATAGAGCGAGTATCCCGATATATATATATATATATATATATATATATATATACCGTGGACACTCATGAAAGTTTTATCCAAAATTCTTTTGGATAATTAGATTTGTTCTGATTGTGTGAATTGGTTGCTTAGGTTATTGGCATATGATTAACATATGCTGTATTTTAAAATAAAATCTGTAAATAGATTATTAAATTACCTTGGTTTTAAATTTCGGGGACGAAATTCTTTTAAGGGGGAAGGATTGTAATATCCCCGAATTTTGGACAATATAAATTTAATAATCTATGTTTAAATTTATATTGAATTGATGATTTTTGTTAATCAATTTGATTTGATTTAATAATCTTCTTTATTTAAATATTTAATTTGTGAATTTATTTTTAATAAACTAATGAATCTATTCTCTATTTAATAATGTATATGTATTTATATATTTTGAATAGATAAGTTGTTTTTAATTAAATTAGTATAGCATAATTTTAATATTTTGAATTTAGGAATTATGATTTATTTTTGGATTTAAGCTTTTCAAAAATATTTAATAAAATACTAAATGATTTTAAATATGTAAGATAAATGTTTTATTGGTTTAAAATTCATTTTTTAACTTAAGTTTGGATATTTAAAATAAGGTTCTAAAAATGTTTGTGTTATTAAAATATCAATTTATAAAAGGGGAAATTAATTTAAAGGACAAAAATTTCTATATTTTTTGTCTCAAGGACACGACCTCAATATTTTTGCCACAAGGACAAACATTCTTCTAAAATTTATTCACAAGGACAAACATTTTCCAAAATTATTCATAAGGACAACAAAACTGATACCGAGCTAAAAACTGATACCTAAAAACTGCTACCGGTAACTACAAACTGATACCTAAAAACTGCTATCAATAACTAAAAACTGATACCTACAGAAAGTTGTCCTTCAGGATAAAATATTGAAGGTCTGTCCTTGAGGCTAAAAAGCTGTGAAATTTTGTCCTTGACAATAATTTCCTGTTTATAAAATGTGTTTGTTTATTTAAATATGAAATTTAAAATACAATTTAAATTATGAAACATGTATTCAATAAGTTACAAACTCTTTTATAAATTTATTTTAATTGTTTAAAAGTATCCTTGACAATGGATTTATGTGTATGTTGTTTTATTTATAATAACACTTTGCTTTGTTCTTTAGAAATTAATTTTATGCATAACTACATATTAAAGAAACTAATTAATTAAGTTTAATTTTTCTTAAAACTTAATTAAATAACAAAAACATTCAAAGGACATGTGTAAAATGTTTAAACAAAGATACTTACAAGTTTTAACATTTCATACAAGTGTCATTGATTCAATTTTTATTTTTCTTTAATTTTAAATCATAAACTAGTTATATATAAACTTGCAAATTCTCTTTTTCCTTTCTTTTCTCATTCTTCCCTTTCATAAACAAAGAGAATTTTCAGATAAAAATGATAAACACCCCACTCTAAAAATAAATCTGCAAGTTCATCTCCTCAAAATACAAAATCAAATGCATAGCAATCTGTTCATCAAATCATGCAACCTGTTCATCATTCAAAGACCTGAAATTTCAATTTTAAATCAACTATGAAACCTGCATTTTTGTTCTTCAATCTGAAAAAAAGGGCCTGCATTCATTTTTTAAAACCTGAATACAAGAAGACTCTGCATTTCAATTTTAAGCAAGGGCATGCATCTTCTTGGAAGCAGGAGTATGCATTTCTTCAATCTGGAAATAAATGCAAACCAAGTAAAACTGCAATTTCAATTTGCAACTGCATCCATCTATTCTTTAGAATCTGGACTCTGCATAATAAACAGGTGAGTAACTCTAATTTATAAAATTTATTAAATAGGTAAATATTGTTTTCTTGCTTTTAAATAAGAAATGAATTTAAGATTTGAAATTTGCTGTGAACATATGTACATGTGAAGATATTTTATGTGTATATGTCATTTTCTGTTGTCTTGATGTTCTTCAAATTCCAACTCCTGACTGATTCTAGGAATTTTTTTTCTTTTGGGATGTTTGCTGTTATGATTTCAATTTTGAATGAAACTTGTTTACTTTAAGATAAGGTAAGTTTTAAAAAAAAATTCATGAGTTAGAAAAAAAATTCTGTTTACTTGAAAATGAATATAACAGAGTAAAAATTTGTATATGGTGAAAATCCAAACATTACAAAACAATGTTTCAGGTTAGTATATCAAACCATCATGCAAAAATAGGATTTTTAAAGGTAAAACTACTATTTTTATTGCTTTAACCAGAAAGCAATTTAAATTCCACTGTAATGCACATTTTGGGGTAGCACTGTTAGTTTATGAGTTCGATTGGATTGGATTTGTTTCTCGAGGTGGAGAAGTTAACTAGGATGATGGGAAAATTATTGGTTTAAATTAAAATTCATTTTTGTGGAGGGAATCTGGTTTTGAAAATCTGAACCCTAGTTCTACTGGGTTGGTGAAAGTGGATCTTTTTGACAATTTTACTTGACCGAGTGACTTAGGGTTTTGGGAAATGGAGATTTATGGATTGATGAGCATGTCACCGGGGTTTCGAGGGTGTTGATGGCCTGAGTTGCGTCAGCAAGGTGTTGACAGGTTGGGAAGTGAAGGGGGCACTGTGCTGTTTCCAGGTTTGAATGTTTGGCTTTGGTTTCGAATCCAAGCAAGTGATGACTGAATTGATGTTTGTTTGGCCTGAGCAACTTATTGTTGGCAGTGGGGTGGTTGTATGGGTGGCTAGTGATGGCCGGAGACCGTGTGCAGGTGCACAGGAGCAAGGTGGTTATGGTGATGATGGTGGTGTTCTGTTTTTGGGTTACAGGGTTTTGTTCTCGTGACAGTCTCGAGTTAAATTATGTAGTGACTCGAAGCAAAGAAGGTATTAACTCGAAGTCAGGTCAGAGTAGGCTCGGGTTTAAATAGTTTACAGGTTTTTAATAAACAGAAACCTATACTGTTATTTTTAAATTTTAAAGTAAGGTTTTGAAATGTAAACTAAAATTGAACTAAGTTTAAAAACTGAATTTAAATTATAAATTCAATTGGTTTAATTTTGGGTTTTTGAAATAATTTAAATTTTGAAAATTTTAATTAGTTTTTAAGCAAAATCAGAAACCTGTTTTTCCAGGTTTTATAAAATTTGAAGTTAAATTTTAAAATGCAAACTAAAATCTGAAACTAGGTTTAAACCTGGATTTGAATTTGAATTTAAAAAGTTTAAATCCTGGGTTTTGTAATAATTTGACTTTTTAAACTTTAGTTTGGATTTAAATTAAAAGTAGGAATTTGTTACTGTTTTTTTTTTAAAAAATTAAAAGAAAGTAAAATAATGTAAATTGAATTTAAACTGAGTTTTGAAATTCTAAAAAGTGAATATGATTCAAATTAGTTTAAATCTGAAATTTGAAATAATTTAAGTTTTAAAATTTAAATTTGGTTTAAAACTTATAAGTGTGAAAAAAATATAGGTAGTTTGAATTTGAGGTGGAAGTTTAAATTTTAAATTAGGAATTTAAAATGAATTCAGATCTGGGTTTTTAAATCTGGATTTAAATTTAAACTTCAGTGTTTAAAATAAAATAAGTTTAAGTTTAAATTATTAAATACTTTGGAAAGGTTAAATGATTTGAATTCTTTTAAAGGGTGATGTAAAATGTAAACAAAGCTTTAAGATTTAGGTTTAAATCTGGAATAAAAAGATTACAAACCGTATTTCAGTTTTGAAGTTAAAAGGAAATTTTAAATAGAATTTTTTTAAGTGAGTTTTTAAATTGATTTGAATTTGAATTTAAGTTGGCATTTAAATTCTTTTAAACTTATTTATAAAGTGGATGTTTCTTTAAACATATTAGATAAAAGTTTGAATGGTTTTAAAATCTTGTTTAAGATAAATTTGTATCTCAAATTTTTAAAATAAAATTAAAGGGGAGTTTAAAATAAATTTGGAAACAATTTGTTTTAAAATACATTTTATAAAAAGAAATGCTTTTTTTAAATTAAGTTAGAACTTAAGAAATTGATTTCATTTAAATTATTTGATTAATTTAAATGGAATACTAATTATTTAATTAATGAATTATGTGGATGTTTAATTAAGTTATTAATAAATTTTTAAGTTAACTAATTAAGATTTAGATTAATTAATTAAGGTTAGTTAATCTATAATTAAGGATGGTTAATTAAATTTTAATTAATAATTAAAATTTATTTAATCAAGTGATTAAAGAAAGTTAAGATTTTTAATTAACACTTAATTAATTAATAATTAGAGATTAATTAAATTATAATTAAATATTAATTAATTTGTAATTAATAATGATTTGTATAAGTTAACTCTTAATTAAGTAATTAAGAAATGTTAATGAAGGTCATTAACTTAAGATTATTTAACAATTAATTAATGTGATTAATTTTTAATAATTAATTAGATTAATTAATTAATAATAATCAATTGTTTATCTTAATTACTTAATGAAAGTAATTAATGAATTAATTACTTGGTGTAATTAATTTGATTTATGTGATTAGTTTAGATTAATTAAGATAAATTAATTTAAACATTTGTGGATTAATGATAATTACTTTATGGATTTGTAATTACTTAAGGAAGTAATTAATTAAATAATTACTAGATGTAATTAAGTATATTTATTATAGAAGTAATTTGGATTTAAATTACTTGAAATAAATCAAGGATTTATTTAGATAAGTAATTAAGAGTAATTAATTATGGGATGAGTAATTAAAGTAGTTAATTACTGAATGGTTATTAATCAAAGGTGATTAATATATATGTTGTTTAAATTGAAGATTAATTACTTATGTAATTAATTTATATTTAGAGATTGATTAAATATAATCAGAAATCATTAATTAATTAATTAATGATGTAATTTGGAATTGATTAATTAAGGTATAATTAATAATGAATAAGTTATTAATGTAATTTTAATTAATTAATTAATTAAGAAATTACAAGTTAATTATTTGCAAAGGGTTTAAGTATAATTAACTTGTGTAATTAATATTAAAGGCTAATTTCTTATTGTAATTTAAAGATGGTTAATCAATAAGGATTAAGTGAAATGAATATTGAGATGATGATTTATAAATTGATTTGTAATCAATTAATGGTTAAGATAAGAAGAATTTTAATGATGAAGTAATTAATTTAATTCATTTTAAATTAATTAGAGTTTAGGTAATTAATTTAATTCCTTTTAAATTAATTATAAATGGTGCGATCATTAGATAGTTGCTTATGTTTGATGATTGGTATTGATTGCCATGTATGGGTTGTAATCTCAGCTATGAGATGAGTTATGTATGTGATATGGATGCATTGGTTGTTTTGGATGATAATATAAATTATCTGATTTTGATATGAATTATCTGTTGGTGAATGATAATGTTAATTATCCATTGTTATATGGTAAATTATCTATCTGTGTGTATATAGATAATATAATTGAATTGTTTTAAACTTAAAACAACTTGGCCTTAAAAAGACACGTTTTGGATTTCTATGAGACCGGGATCGGGTTTCCATATTTGGGATCCAAAAACCACATCGATTCCAATTAAACGTTAGGCCGTTAATCCAAGTGGAGCGAGTGAAGACTCGAGGTGTAAGGGCTATGTGTCAGTATAACTCTGTGGGTGATTCCGTAATGAGTTGGCGGAATAGTGCTTATAGATTCGAGATGGTGATTCAGAGTGCAAGGGTATTGTCGTTAACTCTGAGGGTGATTCCAATATGAGGCTAACGAGATAATGCCTTCGGTTTCGTTCGAACCCGGAACGAACTTGTATGGATTGAATGCTTTCAGAACATCGTCAGGTAGACGATGAGCATTCTAAGTGATATGTCCTATAAAGGTAATCGTAGCCTCAAGCCTCATCAACCGGGAATGGCTAAAACAGGGGAGGTGCAGTAAAGCTTCGTGGGTAGCCCCCACTTGAGAGCAAGATTTATCCCTGTCTAGAGGTCCCTTTATTTTTCGGCTTAGTGGTGCGGTTGCTGATCACAACTGCGGGGTGGTCTTGTTCGGAACTGTTTAGTAAGGAATGGGTCCGGCTTCGTGTTGCAGGGGATTGGGAGTAATCCTCGATACGGTGATCTAGGCCACGTACTATGACGGGCGGTACCCCAGTAGCCCAGCCATTGATGGAATCCAAAATCCAATAAGTGCCAACGGTTTTGATTGTATTACCCACTTTTGTGGCTAGTAGCTGAAATTTAATGAATGTAACAATTTCGGCTATTTCTTATTTACTTGAAAACCCTAGACACTATTATAGTAACATCGGATTTCCTAGCAAATGTTTTGGTTAGCGTAAGGTAAAAACTTTTCCATGTTTATGTGTGAGAAGTCTTACGTGATACCTTTTATTTTCAAAGGTTTTTCAAAGTTAAGAAACTTTAACATGTTACTCACACCAAAACCATGTCTGACCCGGAGTTATTTCTGTTTTTCTTTTACTCTTAGGTACTCAAATTTTTATGAGTAGTCAAGAGAATTCAGGTTAGGATTCAGGTTAGCTTTGATGAATTGTGAAGGAGCAAATGGAGCAGGAGGCTTCTGCGTATAGTTATATAGTTTTTTCGCTGTGTTGGTATCTCTGAGTTTTTCTGAATTGTGTATTGAGTTGTAATAACTAGACATGTGTTTATAACTGTCTAGTATGTGTTGTATTGTCTGTGTAACCCTAATGTTTGATGTATACTATGTAATACTTATGTTACTAATATAATTTATTCATTCCGCTGTGTAGATTCTGATGTTGTTTCTTTCTTCTCTTCTTTCTATTCTCTTTTCTATCCCTTTCTTTCTTAAAGATGCTGCGATTTTCTGGTAGTAGAAAGTCGGGTCATCTCAAGAGAATAAAAAGTGAGGAAAATAAATTAAAAATGAGTAAGAAAGTACACATAGAGTTATAGTGATTTGACTAATTTTGGCCTACGTCTATTAATGAATTTTATTGCTTATATATATTCTGACTTGGAGATGGAAATTCTTACGGATCAATACAACGCCGACAGAGATTACAAGAGATTAAAGAAAGAAGAGTAAGAAATCAGAGAAAGGAGAGTAAGAGCCAACAATCCTAAAAAAATGAGCTCTACCCCTCTATTTGTAGAGGTAAGAAGCCTAAAATCTCGTCCAGAAGATCTCCTTATAATTTTCCATGCCGTGGACAAACTCCCTAAGAAAATAGATTGCCACCTCAACAACTTGTATGGGTCAATACAACTCCGAGGGTGTGAGTCGGTGCTGACCTATATGACTACCAAATTGGCTGCCTTCAACTATTCATGTTGGATCGTCTTATGGTTAGCTTTGTGTCTCTATAGTTGTTTTGCAACAATATTAGCTTGTTTCTGAGTCCAAATGATGGAGTGATGAAAGAACAAAGTTGTTGGTTCAATAGTTCATGGATATCGGTAGAGAATTGCATGGAATAGTCAAAATAACAATGTAGATAGGTTTCTAACATCAAATAGGATAGGTAGGATGAAGGCGAGCTTCGTTGGTGGAGTATTTATGGGTCGGTACCCACCCATAGAGTTGGGAGGGTGCCGACCCAATGCTTGTGGATTTCAGGCATTTGGAATTTTGTAATGGATTTGTATTTTCCTTTTGATCCTTGTTGCACTTGAGTATTGGGCTTTCTAATCATCTCTCTGGGCTTCTTGCCTCGATAGCTTCGAGGTTTGACTCATCGAGTTTGTTCATGTACTATTTGGTCAAAAGGTGGGATAACAGATACCAAATGTAACAATCCATCGCGTGGCACCCTAAAAAATTTCATCACATATTAGTGATCGACCTCAAGTGCCATAAAGACCGGATGTACATGGTTATATAAAATAACTCACATGAAATGACAATATATAATATAAAACAGATACATAATCAGAACATTATACATACATACATATATCTGTATGTGTATGAGACATAACAATATGAAAGCAACTGATAAAAATAACAGCAGTCGGAATACATCAACTCCATTGATATGGAGTACTGAATATAACATCTGATAATACATGTCTCATATATATAAATGTAGGGTTGTTGTATACTAAAAAATATACATATAAGTGTATAACAAAATATCAGCATCGTGCTCCAATCCAAAATAACGCAATCCTATGAGCAATTCCCTAAAAGCTACCCATTCTCTGCCTACTAAATCGAGTACCAGAGAGTTTGTCATAAAACAAATAGAAAGAGACAAAATGCGGCTTACATTTAATCCTAGTGTAAGGGATAATAACTTCAAAAAATAACTTCGGAATATTACATATCAAATCCAGATACAAATGAGTGACAACAATAATGATAAGGGTATATTACTGATGATATACCTTCACCCATTCTTCCCCTGCAATCAACGAGTCATCAAAAAATAATAAAATGCAACTTCTACATAATAGTATACTATGACAAAAGGTAAACTAATATGCAAATATAGTGGTAATATAGATATCGCAGTATAGCCAAAACATACAATAATAATATCAACAACAAATATACCATGTGTTGTCCATCATATAACGATATATGTTAGATAGTGTATCAATTGATACTCATTATCGCTGATGAGGGGAGTTCAGGGCAGACATCATTCATTATCAAATGATTCCCATTGAAGTTCCATACTAAATAGAGTCAGTGACTGATTGTACCATAGACCGCGAGCTACATCTAGTGTAATAGAACTTGTGTAGATCTCATTGTAACCCATATCGAGCATAAGTGATACATGACCTGCTCTAGATGTTTGAAACCTACCTAGATCTAATTATAATCCATATCAGGCATAAGTGATATGTGACCTGCTCATAGACGATAATCATCATCTCCCCTTCTTATTCATCATGGATTTCCTAACAAATTCACATTATGCCTCTACAAAAGAGAACGATGAGCGTGTGTTGTATAGTACGCTTTCGACCTTGATCAAATCATGCATATGTACCTTAACATCATCATCAAGCATCCCCAAAGTCATTTGGATAAAATTAAGTTGGACAGGAGTGAAATGCTTTAGATATAGGCATTATTTCCAAGCCCAGTCACTGAATGGTGGACCATCATTGCTCCAACGGTTCAATAGTTTGTGCTTTAATTGCAAAGCGCGATCCGATGTCGAGTATCCACACGTTTTCATCGCACTGCCTTCTTCATCGAGTCACTTACTCATCACGCCCTATTGTCTTCGCCACATGGTTAAAGTTTAGTGTTATTTGGTTGAGCCTATATATCAATTCCTTTGAGTGTTTGAGAGGGATATTCATGTCGTCATGAACCCTTTCCCGATCATTTCGCTAAGGAAATGTGATGCACTTCCCGACAACCGAACTACACTTTACAACACCACCAATCTTCATTACAGATGCATATTTATGTGAAAACACACACAATACACACCAATTCACATGTATGTACACTTATACTTCACATTTTCTATCTTCTTCAAAATACAATTTGATTTCTTAACTAATTCTTCATATTTCGATTCAAAGTTATCATGAATATCTAATATGTATAAAATTGCTTCAATTTACTTCTTTCAATAATTTCATTCACTTTAAATCAAAATACTCCTTATTTATTATTTTTCCTACATAACAACAATTAAGAAAACATATAAATCAAAACACCAAACCAATTCAGCAAACTCTTACATTTAACACAACAAATCCAAACTACTTAAAAAAATCAATCTGCCAAGATGGAATATTTTATTTCTCATCTAATTATTTTAAAGTCTTATTCTCATTTTCATGTCAATTATTTCAAAAACCATAACTTCTTTATATCTTGTTATAAAAATTTACAATAAGTTTATAAAATCATATGATCACTTGTTAATCATTCCATAATTTCACATTAATTTACATCTTCATTTAAATCATATTTAATCATCATTTTCAACACTAAAAGCTTACTAACTTTCTAAAATAACTATCGCACATCCTTTAGTGTATAGTTAAGTTTACTATGCTCCTACAAGCTCAATGAAGCTACATGCAAGATCCTAATCAATTCCAACTTCACTCAAAAATTCATATAATTCAAATAAACTGAAATAAATTCTATAGTATATAGAGAAGCATTCGCACTCACCTAGCTAAGAAGAGAAAACAAGAAAATGAACTAAAATCCATCATCGCCTTCTCCTTAAAAATTGGATGAAGCTCTCCTCTTTAAATCAAGCTCCAAGTTGAATAGGGTTTACGCCCCTTGCTCCAATTAGAATTATGGCGAGGTTAGTTTGAATTGAGGAATTTTAATTGTTAGAACGAAGTGATTTTAGAGTTAGGCTTAGGTGGTATTTGGTTTTGAGATTGTTTGGGAAAGTTATAGTAAATGAGAAGTGAATGAAAAGAGCAAAGAGGGAAAGCTTATATTAAGCTCAAAATTACTAAGCATGGTATTTTCTCTTTTTTCATAAACACCATTCAACACTGAAAATTCCTAAATTGAGACATATCGATGCTTATACTCATTTCGATTCTCGATGCCAATCCAGACTCAATGACGTTATCTGTGGGTTCTAATTCCAATGTCCAGAAAATTCGATTCTTCTACCCTCTTGCTAATTAAATATTTAATTAAATAAAATTTGTAATTAAATTCTTGGCACTTAGACATGTGAGTTATTACAAAACCCTTAATACGAGACCGTAATTACAAAAGTGTGTTTGGTTATCCTCAACATTTAAGGATATCAAATAGCTAAACTTTTATAAATCGATCAAATAGGTAATTCAATGATTGAATTACCATACCCATCTTGTAGCTCTTGGTGCTGCACTGTATCTAACATGTCAAGGTCCTTAATGTAATCAACCATACCGAATACATGATCATGCATTATGGTTTTCTACCTCATTCCAAATGAACTAATTTCATCCAATTTTCGCATATTATGAATCACGTATATTCATAATATAACAATTACATGTGATCAAATGTTGATCACATATCCATATATATATTGCTTAAGAGTTCAAAGCTCTTAAAATATAATACATAGTCTCAAAAAATACTCTTAAATGACCAAGGTATGATTGTATTTAGTAGTCGTATTATTTAGCTCTTGCATGGGTCTTGAAGTGACAATGTAACACCCTTCTCCGAGGTTAAACTGAAATAAATGTTTTAGTTTGGATTTTTTGTTGAACTTTATTAAATAAATTAAAACTTCAGATTTATTTGATAATAAAAGAAAGTACACCGATTTAAATTTCAAATTATGACTTTGGATTATGTTTAGAAAAATCCAAAAGTTGATTGAAATTTATTTTGGAAAAATAAATAATACTTATAAATTTTTGAGGTTGTTTTGGAAAATAAAACAAGTATTTTAAACTTGTTGAAATTAGAAAATGATATTTTAATAAAAGGAAAATTGTTATACGAATGGAATAAAAATTTGATAAAATGCCTCAAACAATTTTTAAATGGATGTAAAACGTTGATTAAAATGCGGTTGGATTTGGTTAGAGATGTCATTTACATTTAAAAGAAAGATAAAAATATTTCTTTCCTTTAATTGGACCCTCCATTCATACTTATCCCTTAACTTATCGTCTCTTTCCAAACCAGTAATTTTCCTTCAACCTTTATCAAAAACCAACCCAAATCCACTTTAATTTTATCCCCTTCTCCTTCCCTAGTTACATTAACTAAATAAAAGAATCATAAATGAAATTGCGACCATGAGAAGAGACAATGACGTATGCTAATGAGAGGCGGAGGTGTGTAGGGCCGAAGGTGACAAAGTAAAGGTGACAGTGGCGATGTCGAGGTAGGCAAACAATGTCGACTTAGTGTTAATGTTGGAGCTTGTGTGTGATGGAGTTTAGGCTTGCATGCGACATTAATGACGAGGTGGATACTGCCCATAATCCTGGGGAGTTGATGGTAGTTAAATTTCAAATTATGAAGTGATATAAATTTATTGATTGTTGCTTGATAAATTTAATTGCCATCTAAATTTTCATATAAATTGACTGTTAAAAATTAAAATTGATAGTTAAATTTGAGATTTGAATTTAATTACCAGTAAAATTCCTAATATTGATAACTATGAAATTGTTGTGAATTATTGGTTGTTTGGATGATTTATTATGATGGATGAAAATTGATTGATATTTGAATAAATGGATGTTCATTTATTTTTATATATATTCTGTTATCATCCTGTATATTATTTACAGTATATAAAACTGTTAATCGAATTATTTCGAATAAATTAAGAAATAGGTTGAAATGATATAGACCTATGACATTTATTTGGATTGAAATGATATATATATATATATATATATATATATATATTCATCTCTATATTAAATTGAAATAATTGATCCACTTGGACGTATGATAGAAAATTATATAAGAACACCGAATTAGTTAAATTAAATGGTTTTAAGATTTTGATTTGAAATTATTTAATTTGATTTTGATTTTTAAGAAATCAAAACGAATTTATGGAAATCGAATTATTTTCAAATTTGAACTCGAAATGTTGAAATTTAAATTAGGAAATAGGAATTGTTTAAATAATCGAATTTGAGATTTGAAGTTATAATCGAAGTATTATTTGAATTTCAAAAATTGATTTGTTTAAAAGATTGGATTTTTATTCGAACTTTGAATATTGTTAAGTAAAAGTGATATAAAATGATATTTCAAAATTGAGATCGAAATTGAATTATATTTGAAGGTTTGGATTTTAATTTGGATATTGAAGGTTAATTTGATTTAAGTGATTTGAATCCATATTTGAAAGATTGAAATCGAAATTAATATAGAACAAAATGGTTTAAATTTGACAATTGGGTCGAAATTTAAATCATTGAATCAGATAGTTGAAATTGAAATTAATTTGAAACTGAAATTGAAATAAATTTGGAATTGAAATTGAAATCAATTTGGAGTTGAAATTGAAGTTTATTTGGAATTGAAATTGATTTTAATTTGGATTTGAAATTGAAATTAAATTGGGATGGGATTGATATTTATTCAAGTTGGAATATAATTTGAAATCGGTTGGCGTTAAAAGCGAAATTGAATTAATTCGAAATTGAAATCGGAGTAATTTGAATTGAAATTGGAATCGAAGAAAAATTCAACTTGAAATTGGAATTGAATCGATTAAATCGAAACTGAAATTAAAACTGATTTGAATTGAAAAGTTTGGAATTGAATTAGTTTGACTTTGAAACTATTTTCAAATAAATTATTTTAGTATAAACTACTTAAAATCTATCTTCTTGAATATTAAAATTGTTTTGATTTCGCAAATTATTTTACTATATAAACCATTTTCAATACTCAAACTATTTTTTATTAAACTATTTTAACTATTTAAGCTATTTTAAAACTATTCAAACTATTTTCTTAAAATTCAAACTGGTTAAGGGTAGAATGTTTATATTTAATTCTTGGATTTAAATGCGAATGAGGTTAATTTGAAGTTATAACCTAAATTGAAATTCGAAACAATTTTGGAAGAGAAATCGAGATATTAAAGCAAAAATGATACGATGTATTTTAAGTAAATATGATGATTTCGAAATGGATTTGATTTTGAAGTGAATATGATATTATGGTATCAAATATGAATAGTTTTCGAAACGTAAAAGAACCAACCGGTGTGTAAAATGACGTTTTGTTGTTAAAGAGACCGGTGCTTCTTATTGGAATGCTCTCTGTCAACATTGGAACCACTCTGACTATAGTATACGCGGTGGATGATATCCAGAATGCAGTGACTTAATTGGTGAATGATTACTGGAATAAAGTAAGAGAACAATGATGGATAGTCTTGACACTTGTGTCATAATTAAAATGACTAAAACACGAGCCTATTTCTAGCCAATGAGTTTGGCAACTTCTAGCGACATTGATCAGTCGTATTACTATCGTGATTTTGTACTCGATGGATGCACCCTTTTTGTTCGGATTGATGGTCCCGTCGGCCATGGATGGGTTATGACCAGCCAGCATGGGTAAACTGGTAGAATCCTACCTTGGGCATTGCTCACATGCTTTGTCATATTTATCCTTATGTGAGCCCATTACGACTTTGGTTTAGTACTATAAAAATGCATTAAGGTGGATCAATGTAAAGTCTTAACGCTATTTTGATATTTACTTGATCGACATTACCTACTATAGCGTATACTATGATATATAAATAGTTTAACAGATCCTTAGGAGATGGAAAATCCCGTAAACATCTTCGATGCTATTACACTCATATTTATTGATATTGATTTGACTCTATTATAGTCTTGACTCGAGTGTTTTTTTCTTTCATTACGCTTGGGTCAGCCCTGAGTTTTTTGCAGCAATGAAGATCATTTTTCAGTGGACGGAGACGAAGATCTTGTATATTATTACTATTATTACTTTTTATGTCATGCTATTCTGCTGCAACGTTTATTTATCCCTGATGTATATATATAACTCTGATAAATTTTGCATAGATTATAATCAAATGTATAATATAGACAGCTTCATGAACTGTTATTTGTTTATTATATTTCGTCATTCCGCTATGAGATTCTGCATTTGTTTTCTACTTCTTTCTTATTCTTCTACATTTTCCACATTGATTATCTACATTCCGGATAGTTTAAGTTGGACATGTGTGGATTATTGTCGATTCAAACCTTCCGAAATGTGGGTCGTTACAATAATTATCCTCGTCTTTATTTTTAGTGAGCATATTATTAATTCATTGGTTGTATTACATAATTTGATTTTACATGAATGCTGAGAATATATGCTTGCTGTTTTAACTTAAATATGATTAAATATTGGGCTAGTGGTTATAAACCAATGATATAGAATTGAAAGGAATTGGCTTCATGATATTGGTTATTTATATGTGGTCATAGCTTTTTTTTCCATATATGACATTATTGTCACATTCTGCTGTTGAGATGTTGTGTATGCTTGCAAGTAATTAAAATGATTTTTGGTTGATTATTTTGCTTGTTTTAATGTATTAAAGATGATATGAATAGCAATTTCATTGTTTTTAAATTAGATTGTTTTATTATTTAATGAAAAGTGAAAACAATTTAGAATGAAGAGTTTAGTAAACTTGGGTATTTGAATGTAAATTCTTTAATAAAGTTAAAGGCAAAGCTTGAATATTTATTCTTTGATTTATTTGAATTACTGTATATTTAAATTTAAAGAAAGAAGGAAGACTTTATGTTTAAATTCTTTGAAAAGAATCATCAATGAATTATATTACTAGAAAGATTTTGATATAAAATGATTAGAATTTGAATTAGAATTATTTTTAAGTTGAAAATAATGAGATTTAAATAAAGTTTGAATTTAAATCCTATATGATGTGTGTGGAAGGTAAATCCATAAAATGAATATTTTTGTGAATATTAAAGTTGAAATTTTTTGTGGAACAAAGTAATTTATTTTGAAAATATTTTGAATTTGAATTTAAACTAGAAATATTGATGGTTTAAATATGAAGCTTTCCTTTTAAAAGAATTTTGAGAATCATTCGAGATGGTATTGAAGATATATTTTATCATATAATTTAAATTCATTTTATACATAACAATAAAGGTAATTTATTTAAGTGTAAGTGAAGGTATTTTATTTAATTGGTTGAACTTTAATGGGGTGTAGCATGATTTTAAAAGATGTTAGACCAAGTACTCGTATATTTTGAAAAGCATAGGTATTTTTCTACGAAATATGAGATATAAGTTTTAAACTCAGATGATTAAAATATTTGTTTACTTTTGATATTAATTGTTTCACCCCTTCTATGCTAGAATACTCATGACAAAACAAACGATTGAAAAACTTGTTTAATTTGGACCTGAATTGACGAATTGGGTGTTTTGATTGGATTTGGGCGATTTTAAATACTTGTATAATTTTAGAAATACAAGTACAGAATTATGATATATATATCTGCATCCATGATATGTGAGCAAGTTTATTTTATCCTATTTATATTGATTTGAGTGGATGAATTGTCGTGCTTGAAGTGAAATGCTTGAATGCACTATTTTGTGATGACTAAATTATATATACATGGCATTTATTAGGGATATAACATTATTTCGAGAATAATGTTGTTTTGGGTAGCCAAATATTTTTGAAATATAAAATTTAACACTTGATGAGAACGATACGAGGTGTTGACTACTATAGTGCTAAAGTCCATCCTAGCGGACTGATTCAAGGATGATAACCCGAATCATGATGAATTTATCGCTCGTCACATAATCCAACAATCTATTGCGTATATAATATAATAAATAGTATGTCCCTGGAGACGTAGTGCCATAGAAGCTAGCACCTCAAGATGGAATTGGGCAGGTGACTATAGCACATAAAATACATACGTCTTCAGAAGCCAAAAGGGTAGTGCAACCAACGGATCATTGTGAAGTGCACTCACAACTGGTCATAAGCGATGGATGAAAAACAATAGCACTATGATAAAAAATGAATATGTACAATAGTTAATTATTTAGATATGCGGGTGAAACGACTATACTATGGTAAACAATGAAATCGAACTCCAAAGATCTAAAACCATGTACATAAATTTAAACTAAAAGCAACTCATATAATATGAATAAATTGTGATATCACAGTTGATTAGACTTGTAGTTGTGAGTCACGATGATTAGAGCCTTAACACTTGTATTAAAACCATTTTAATGAAATATGGGTGGGATACTGTTTGATGCGAGTGACATTATTGTGCTTGATTGATATGTCACGTATTTATACCTAACGTCACAGTTACATGTTAGTATTAAGCACTATTATCTCATATCTAGATTAATAACCTAACTCATGGTTTTTTATTTGTTTAACAACTCGGATCAGACTGAGGTTGTTTAATAGGTTTGATATAATTGTATGTGTTTATGGGCTACGATATAGAGTGGGAGCAAATGACGATGAAGGATATTTACTTTATCTATATTGAGATTCATTATATTGGACGATTGTTGTATTCATGTTGTGAGTATTATACATATAGGATGATGTATTAAATTTTCATGCACGATATAAAATTCATTATTTTTGTTCACTCCAATTCTGTTAGTTGGGAAATTGTTATGTGTCTCTAGTACTAGTTCTAGTCTAGACCTTGTGTAAATTGCCTTGCATCAAGACAAGAGACATGTTATTTTAGATGTATTCGGGTATTGAAACGTATCCCTGTGGACCCAAAGCAGTGTATACAAGAAATCGCTCCTTCCGTGCTCATTGATCCGAGTTATCCGACGGTAAACTCCTTCTGATATTTCGGTCACTAGAGCCAGACCACCACAACTTGGTATCAAAGCGGAGGTTGGAATAATATAGAGATAGAGATATATTTTAGCCTTTGAAGAGTGAGACTTAGGTTAGTTTATCCATTTTTTATAAGACTCTCGCCTGTGAGGTGCGAGTTGTGAATGATTGAATGGGTCGATCATTAGATAGAATAGTTATATGCATCTATGTATGTGTATTTGTATTGAAGCTTTATTAATTAAAAGTTATTTAATATTTTTTGAAGGAAAAAGTAAAATAATATTCACACATTTGATGTGAATATTCGTGTGTGATTTTGATGTATTAAAATGAATTTTATTTGGATGATACGGATGCTTACTTGATGTGATATATGGTTTTTTTGGATGTTTGATTGATATGGTTGTATAAGAGTTTCAAAAGTAAGCTTCGATTTTCAAAGAATAAGAAAATTTATTTATAAAAATATTTCGATGTGGGATATGAACTTTGAAAAGAAGTGCGAAGACATGTATATGTATAAACGAATATTTTGAAGAAATTTAAATTTTGGAGATTAAAAGATATTTGGAGAAATTGGTCTTATTTTATAGAGATGTATATGAGAAATCTAGGATATCTTTAACAATAAATTTATGAGATTTTGTTTGTAAGGAAAAATATTAGCAAAAATTTATTTTTAAAAAAGACTTGGAATTTGTTGTGTCGACCTATCCGTTGAGTGTTTTATGAATTTTGGTGTATACGTCTGATCAGCGTTATCCAAAAGGATTCCCAAATATTTAAACCAGATAATTTGACATAACGGTATTTTGAAAAATATACAAATGATATTTTGGAAAATAAATCAGAGAATCGTTTTAAGAGGAGAATTTATTTTGGGAAGTGCTCCCTTATTATGTGCAGTAATTTTATAATGACAATATCTATTTTGATCGAGAAGTTAAAAAAGAGTTAGTGTACATATATGGAAGTTTGAGTTAATATTAAATGAATGGTTCAATATTTTAAATTTTTTACAAGTTAAGCATTTTTATATATAAAATTTGTATGATTTCATATGAAATTTGTAGCCATCGAGTGCTAAAAAAAAGTTGAGATCGATGGCAAGGCATTGTTGATATATTTTCTTATGTAGTCAACACTACAGCCAATAGGCAAAACAAGTAACCAAGACCGCGATAAGGTGATGTTGTTATATTATGAATATATAAGTATTGATTGAATTTTATAAATGTGTCGATGTTTGTCGATTGTATGCTCGGCTGCTTAGTCGCTTATGGTATGTTATATATTATATAGTTACGTGATGTTAGTAAGCTTTGAAGGAATATTAATTTAAAACTTGAGTAGAATTTTGAAAGAAAATTATTTCGAATAGAAAAGAGAGAACCAATATATTTACATCCAAAACACAGCTAGTTTGAGTAGAGCTTTAACATTATACTTTTTTTCTAACAATTAATTTGACATTTTAATCCTTGCTTTGCTTTTAACATTTCACATATTTAACTTTAATATAGGCATGTGTCATAAGAAGCGGTTGAATCAATACAAAGCTACTTCTAAGTCAAGTCTTAATTAATTTGAGTGAAGCTACATATTTTTTTTATGAACTGATGAATTATGTTTGAATAAAATTGTATTTTTTCAATGATATGTAGTGAATAGTATTGAAATTATGATACAAATTACACGAGATTGGAGTATACGAGCATTGGATAAAGTCTTTGGCTTTAGATTAAAGAAAACAAAGTTTCGTAGTTAAGAACATTAATGCGTTTTGAATTCTGATAGGTGCTATGGCTATTATCCTCATAATCAGAATATACTTTGAAGAAACTAGCTAGATGTTGATGAGCATGATTTGGTTGTAAACTTAATTAGTATAACGTGGCAAATAAATGTTGTAAGCATATACTTTATTTGCATATTTGAATTATAAACGAGAAACTGATTTTTATTAATTCTCTCGTCTAGGCTTGAAGGCAGTAGTGCATAAACTGACTAAATTTGAGAACGTTAGTGTACCTTTAAAATTTAGTTGGCCTGAAAACAAGTTTGAAATACATGAGCAGCTGAGAAATCATCTTTAATGCCAAACAAATTGTTATACAGGCCATTACACAATGGGTCTAGTAAGCAACATCAATTGCATTCTAGCTTAGGGTCCCTTTGAAATTATTGTCCCAATTTTTATTGTTTCTTTATTCTAGACTAAACCATAAAATAATGCATATGTTGTTTTTTAAACACCTAATTTGAGTCTTAACAATTAAAAAAAATGCAGTTTATTTTTACATGATAAGCTTATAGGCTGCTGCACTGCAGTAGCACCAAGCTACTAAGCAAAAAAAAGTGTTTTTGCTACCGAAGCTCTAAATGCCTTCAATAGTAATTAGTAGATATTAAAAAAATGCAACATTTCTCTTTTTAATTATTTCTCTATTGCTTGATACAAATTACAGTTAAATATGGATTTTGATGTATCAAGTTTCTTAATTATCCATAGTGCATGGTCGACGATGCTTCACATCAACCATATGCATTGATATAACTAGTACGAACCCGTGCTTCGCATACGGGTTGTGGATATATTCTTATTTTGAACTTATTAATGAATATTTTTCGTAGAAATGTTAATGTGATGATAATTAGTTGTAGCATCCAATTATTTCATTTGTTTCTCATTGATATTGAGAATGGCATCCATATATTTTCTCTTTGACCAATTTTTAAATACCAAGTAATGTGCTAGTTCATGAATCAAAGCAAATATGTCAGTCTTTCGTGCATGTATATGTGACATGAACAATAAAACACAACCATACAAAGTTCTTATCATGATACAATCTATAGACATGAGACCTTCAGTGTATGGAACGAATACGGAGTAGTCTAAATATAAACTCCTTTGTAAGAGCAATATCATAAAATTAACTATTTAATATTAGGATTGTGCAAAGTAATTTGAAGATGAAATAACTCAAAAACTGCAAAAATGAAGAGTTTTTTCGGGAACTAAGATTAATATAAGAGATTTAATTAATAGCCTAATGTTTTCATCTTGAGATAATGTGCGAGGCACAAACCAAAAGCATCGATAAAATTTTCAGATTCCTATACATAATACCATTTTCATTTGTTGTCTTAAATATTTCGGTAAACTGGATTGACTTACAAAATGCGAAAACGAAAATAAATTAAATGAAAAAAGTTTCATTTTTTTGCTGAGATCATGTAAATAAGTCCTCATGCTTCACATATATAGCTATGATACTTTCCACGGTAATGCATGCGTGTGTGCATATACCAAACCAAGTCTTCCAATTTATGGGAAAGAACCATTGGCGACAATATTTTCCATGATATTGGTGTGCCCAAGTTAAATCTTCCTGCAAAAAAGAAATATTTTATTATAGATGTAGAAAATTTGATAATGTATTAGTTCTAGCAATGAACGTGACAAATGAGAGAAATTCTTTTTCGAAATAAGAGTAGATCTACAGTAAAAAAGAGTTCTTCCGAAGGAGAGGCTTTTTTATAGTGGTGAAAATGCTATTACACACATTTAACACCAAAGATTGTAATTTCCATGTTGATTAAATCATATATATGACACACATTTTACTATATTGTTGTAGCAAAGTTGGATAATTTACATATTAGTTCATCAAATCATGGTTCCCATGTATTCGTATTCACGTGCAATAACTAAATGTGAACTTCGTAAGAATAATTTTTGTTTTGCATAATACTCACATAAATGAAATACATATCTCAGTCAAAATGCTTTAATAGCACCAAACATAATCTCTGCTCTTAATTTAACATGAACAAAGCCATTATTGGCTTGTAAGCGAAAAAATTGACCCTCGCTAAAATTTGTTTCCAACATTTTATTTAATTTAGCACAAACTCGACTAATCCAAAAAATCAAGTACTGAAATTTCTTGTAAGTTATGGTTCTAAATGCACAATAACCTAGGCCCTAACAGCACCCAATGTATATGGGATGCTAGCAACGGGTAGGGAGCTGCTAGTCTACTTGAAAAACAAAGCACCTGGAACACCCAAAAGAAGAATGTGCAAGCTGATACATGGGGTTATTCCTATTTCACAGCTGAGATGGTTCCGGTCTTAACTCTGTGCTCCTGCTATCAGAGTAGAATAATCATCAATGGGTGCCTTTTGCAAGGAAACTATGACACTTAGAAAATATGATTGCATTATGATATTAGGACCCTATAGCATCATCCTTCAAATGTTACTCACTAACGCTTAAGTATGAACAATGTCGAATATGTTTTTTTAATAGTGATAAAAATTAGGATATTATTTGATCAATATGTTGGGTTTTAATTGCATCTCGATACAACATGATTATATTGATATCCACAGCCAAAATCAAACTATAATACTAAGGGAAAAAACCTAATATATTCTATGCTTTCAAAAAAGCGACGTCTATGTGGATTAAACATAAATAAAACTCAAAAATATCATTTTAAGATGGTCATAAAACTCGATGACCTAACTTTCAAATTCAATCCACCAACGTCGGTAACCACAACCCATTACAGTTGTAACTTGTAACATGATGAAAATAAATTTGTATTCTTTGCATCTAAAATCTATAGTATTGATAGGAAGTTCGTTATAATGATGAATATTTTGGGAGTAATATTAGTTTCGGCAGCAAGGAATTTCAATATCTCATCAACTGAACATGAAGTTACATGCATAATGCATAACCAATAAAATTCACAAATACGCTTGCACAATGCAGGCATGATATCCACATATTCATCAAAAGAAAAAATATAGAGAATCAACATAACAGAAGCATGTACAAACAGAAAATATGAAATATAACAATCAAAGAGTTTTCAAGATATACAACAGTCTAATGGATCTTTGTACTCAAATATTACGCTTAAACTCGAACTTTAAAATTTAAGCTGTTGGATTTGGGGATTCAATGTAGATTCATCGATAGATAATAGTTTTGAGTTAGTTTGAAATCCACTTCTATTACAAATATATTGCAAATTTCTTTCAAAATAAGGTTACCCTTTGTAGAAAATTAACAGTAGAAAATTGTCGCCAGGACTACTATTTTCTTTGCACCAACAGTTTCCTTCGCATGACTACTCTTAATATAGAGGTTGATAGGAAAACTTACATCAAATTGTTCAGAGGTTGTATGCATACTACTAATAATTTCAAAACCATTTTCATCTCCATACAATCTCCTCGTACTTCTTACATCTGTTATATATACCTGTTCATTAGCTTCCTCGATACTTTTCCCAACATTTGAGGCAATGTCTGCTTCATGCTCTCTCAAGATAACATCATGTTTCCTCAAAGATTTTATTTCTGATTCAGTAGACAAAAATTGCTTCAGTTCGGTGCACTCTGTTGCAAGTGTTTGTACCTTAATGTTGAGAGTTTTAATTGTGACATCTTGTTCAACTTTTAATTTTCTCAAGTGTTTGAGTTCTTCAATTGACTCATGTACTTCTTCCTTAAAGATTTAGAGCTCCTTTCCAAGGTTGTCATTCTCTAATATTTTTTCTTGTAATATAATTTCTTGTTCTTGAATAGATGTCCGTAGTTTGTCTATCTCGATTTCCATCTTTCCTTTAAGTTCCATCTGTTCAGAATAACTTTTCTCTCTTGTGAGTTCCTCCAGTTCAGCTTTTACCGTTGCCATTTCTTCCTTTGAAGCCTTTTGATTTACTTCTTCAGATTTCCTTTGGTTATAGAGCTCCTCTCTTGTGTTTTTTAATTCAAAAAGCAGGTTATCTACTTCGGTTGTTTTGAAATCTATCAATCTAAGAAGTTGCTGACATTTGACTTTGTGTTCACGCCTTTGTGTCGAAAGTTCCTCCTTATTCTTATCCAACAAATCTGCCGTATGGAGTTTCTCTAACCTAAGTTCTCTGCATGCTTCTAATGTTTTCATTACCATCTCTTCATTTGCCTGAAATCTGGTAGAAAGTTGAGAAGAAATACTCAAAAAATCTTCTGATGTTATCTAAGGTGTTTGCATTATTCCATTTGCTTTGTCTCAATTTTTCCTCTGCTTGAATAGGTCTTTGCTCTTGCTCGACTTTAGCCTATATCACTGCTGCAAGTTTAGCTTCGTAAACTTCTTCTTGCTTCTCGATTTCTTTCTCCAAACACTCAACATGTGATTCAAGGTCATTAATAATAGCTAAATGTGCCGAACATTCATATTGCATGCTTAATTGTTCTCTCAACTGAATTTGATCTAATCTCGACGACATGTCATGGTTTTCTTGTTTCAAAATCTCGTAATCCAGAGCTAGCTGTTCCAATTACATTTCAATATCTTCACGATCCTTCTTATATAAGTCTAATTCATTTAGTAAATCTACGTAATTTCTTTCTTGTGAATACGCTTCTTTGATATCATCATGCTCCTTTATTAACATATCCAATTCATCATTCTCGTGTTCTTCTTCATGGTACAAACACATCTCAGAGTATTCTTGCTTGATAATTGGGTTTTTTGAGGTCGTTAGTTTATTGTCATATTCTGTTCCTTCATGCTTTTCCATGTTTTTCTGCTCTAGCAACTCTTCAAGGTCTGTCACAGTAAACAATAGTTCGGCATTTGCTTCCTATGTTATTTGCAATTGTAGTCGAAGGCTATCATTCATTTTCATTTGATGAGCGAGCTCTTATTTTGTTTCTTCTAGCATCAACCATGGATCTTTAGTCCCATAACGCAACTTACTTGAAAAATTGTAATCGACTGCAGCATTTTGCTTAGCAGCCTTGAGCACTTCACATTCCTATTTCGAGTTATATACATTGAAACAGTCAACACGACAACCAAGCACAAAGCATACATTTTAATTATAGATTATCCATATAAGTTTGGTCAATAAAGGTAACGATGGACACATAAAAATTCAGCAGCCATGCATAATTTATGGCAATTTAAATAATATTAGCATTGTTATAGATTGAACTATAAACCAAACTATTAAGAAAATAGGCTATTCTCTTTTTACTAAACCTCTATTTATATTTTGTCATTCGGCTTAAATCAAGGTAATTAATTCATATCAATCTTACAGGCTAACCAACATGATAACTTTAAAGGGTCAATCCATTACAATATAAATAATAATTAATTTATTACTATAAAAATAATGCTAGGTGTCTTAAAACAAAAGAAGTAAATGATATAAATTACCCAAGTAAATGTGCGATCATAAAACAAATTTATTAGTTCATACTACATCCAAAAAGCAAAAGAAAAAATAGTTGTAATTTTCCAAAATTCAAAGAAAATGAATAAATTATATTCTGATAACTTTTAGTGAGAATCTTGTTTTGATTTGGGAGCTACACATATATACCATTGGCTCCTTACCTACATCTCAAATTTAGTCTTTGCAAATTATAGTTTCTTCGTTTGACGTTTATGAAGATTTGGTGTGTTACTAAAATGAAAAATGGTGCTATAGATTTAGATGTGTTACCAAAATTTCAACAAATTGTATTTTGGTTTGTAATTGAAAAAAAAAACTGAAAATGCTACTGGAACCTAATTTTTCAAATTTAAATTTCAACAAATAATATTTATGTACAAACCTTACTTATAAAAGCTAAGCAAACTATAAAACAAACCAATCGGGGCCGATAAATTGTCAAAGTGCATCTAAATAAACTGATGACACTTTAGTACCCTTAAGCCTGAAATATTAAAGCGTAACAAAATAAGTAGTAAAAAATAATAATTAATAAGGACAAAAAAAGAAATATAAAATGATAAAATTGTAAAATGAGAGCAAGTACTCAACATAAACGACCACAAAATGAGTAAAGAGACCAACATTCATAAACACATACCGTTAAACGGATACTTGGAGCATATTCGGCAAGTACTTAAAAGTAACACAACTTAGAGTTGCTGAGGCACCTTTGCTTATAATTGTCTTTACTTTTATTCTGTAGTTACTGAGTCGTTTTTGCCTCATACCTATAATAAGTGTTATAAAAATTGTATGGTTATAATAATTTGGTTTGCCTACGAAAAAACTTCTAAGAAGGTGCTTCCCACTATGTTGTAGCTTCAAACTATTGACAGAACCACTTCATGAATATATATCTACTTTAAGCCTATGGTAGTAAACAAATAGTTATCAATTCTTCACATTGCCATTTAGTGAATATTATCTCGATTGTTATCTTGTAGTGTACAGTAACCAAACCATTATTCCTTCTACCGATGATTTATAACAGTTGCAAATTAACAATGTATATATAGCATATTTACAGTTATATAGCATTATATCGTTTTAGTTTAAAAACTATATCATGTAGCATAAAAATATATTCAATCAACTCATATGCTACATTAAATTTGAGGTCAGACAGCTTGTCCAACATCATCTGCTTTCCAAATTATGACAAAATAAGTGCACAGGTAATTTAGTTAATACCCATGTTGACCCAAAATGCTTTAAGGATGAACCTAGCTAATTATGAAGTAGGTCAAGTTCCTTGCAGCACAAAATTCACAAAAATCAAGTTGTGTATGTATTTATGTGTGTGTAAGTGTGTGTGTTCTTGTCGACTTTTTGTTAGCAGAGAATCCTAAATTTGTGCCACTACAACATTTTAAAGGGGTCAAATTTAATCTTCTATAGACTTCTTAGTATCTTTAAAGAGTATAAATTTCATATAATTTCCCGTAGTAGAACATAGTACTCACTTTGGCATATCATGTACAGTAGTAATTTTAGATGCTTTTGGATGGTCTCGTTAATAGTCTATTCTTTCCTATTTGCAAAGTCACTTGCATGTTTATCTTATTTTTGAGCTTACTTAAAAAAATCTTCTTCTCATTTTCTTTTCGAACTACATCAAAAATAGACTTGTATTTTTGTAAAGTAACTTAACATTCACATCATTAATGATACACTGAATAAAAGCGAACCAACCTATGCATAAAAATTTTCATTCATTTCATATAACTCACTCTTTATTTCACGATGTGCTGTTCAAAGTTAAAAAGTAGGAAATGTGTTCTCTAACTAAAAAATAAAGTCAATTTTCTATTATATAATATGTTCTGGTTTGGATTGACAAAATTTTGTAACGGAAATGATCGACCATATAAAACTTTGTCTGTGCGATGATTCTACAACCAATGGAATGAGCATTGTGTTTATGTGTAGTCTCCGTAGCGATTCACAAATTATTAGTTTAACTTCATAATTATTGGTACATACATTATTTGAAATAAAATTATTATCTTATAGATAAAAATTCTTGTAATCTTTCATATTCAAATAATCATTGTCTCTTTTCTAGGTGAAATTAGGTTCAATCCGTAAGGCTTTCTTTTTAGTGGAAAAAGCTAGGTATGAGCACTAACTTTTAAAGCAAAAATTTCACACTGTCATTATTTGAATCCAAAATTGCGCAAATTGATTCAAGAAAGCACTATGAGTAAATATTGTCATAAAAATTAGATCTAAAATTAATTCAGCGCAGTCAAATTGGTCTAGAAATTAACTGAACACAAAATTGATTCAGTGCGAACAAAAACATTCGAAGGAAGAATCTCAACTGTCACTATTTGAACCCAAAATTGTGCAAATTGATTGAAGAAAATACTATGTGAGTACACACTATCATACAAATAAGATCTAAAATTGATTCAGTGTAATCAAAATGGTATAGAAATTAACTAACAGTGAACTTTTAGACACATCAAAAAGGGCAGTGTCTGTTTTTTGCTTCAATTCAAAATAGAATATTAAATTAGAAGAAAAAAATCATTCAATTTTTGCATGTTTAGATGAATAAACCAAGATTCAACATAATTAATTGTACCACCACCCTGTAAACAGATGCATGTACCTTACCTCCATTTTAAGGAAGGAATAAAATTTTAAATCAATTTCTTAAATAAGATATGTTGCCACTATTAATATGAGATTAATGATATACCTGGCACTAATGTAAACAAAAATGTTATGGGATATCAGATCAATAAACTAATTTAACACATTAACTTATTTTTTAAAATCATACCATATTAGACACACTAACTATTCATTTCTATATGATAATTTTATTTGTTCATAACATAATAAGGGTTATTGTTATCGTCAAAAATGCTTTTTAATGCTAATAAGCATTATCGTTGTGATTGTATGGATGTAGATTGATTAGCTATATGATATCATGGCCATTTAGCTTTATCTTCGGATCTAATCAAATTGGTTAACCATGTATTTTAAGCTTCAGATATGATGCTGACATATAATATTAACTTGGAAAGAGTACAAATATCATATTACCTCAATATTTTCAGCTTCCATCAATTCGTTGACCAAATGAATCCAATGTACCAGCTCCACCAGTAACCGACGTTTTTTGTAATTTCCTATATGGTTACAGTTGTATTTAGTTCTCTCATATTCAAAATAAAAAATATAATGTAACACGTATTTGTACACAATTAAATGACATGCATAAAAATGTAAAACAAATGGAGGAGTTGGAGGAGGAGGTCGAGAGTCAGAATGCTATTTAGAAGGACAAATTCTATTATAAAGAGAATAAAAACCCTGATCATCACATAAATTCTATTATGAATTGAGAAACCTGCATGCGGTATGGTTGATATATAG
The DNA here is from genome assembly GCA_030765085.1 of Allium cepa. Lineage (NCBI taxonomy): Eukaryota > Viridiplantae > Streptophyta > Magnoliopsida > Asparagales > Amaryllidaceae > Allium > Allium cepa. Next base: position 105,793,663 of record CM060940.1, read on the forward strand.
ATCAAATATCAATTAAAGTTGAACCATACCTTATTTTTTTACTTTTGCGATCTATGTTTATTCCAATAAATATGAATACTTTTGCTATCAAATAGCGGTCGTGATGAAATTTAAGGATTGTTTAAACACACAGAGGATAATGTTAGCTATATGAAGCAAATATATATGAGTTTTATAGTAAAACAGCTTGATAATGTCAAATTACCAGTGAACAACCAATGTTATTTTTTACTTTCATCTTCTCCCTTTTTCCTGTAATTTGGAAAAGAACTCCTAGAAGACTGATATAAAAACAAAGAATACCATAAGAAATAAAAGTTTACCAAATCAGGCTATGCTACACAATGACTGTATAATCAGCTTTAACCTTCGCAAAATAGAGTGTTTGCAAATGACACCTTACCAATTGCTTTTTCGATCACCTATAAGAGTGCAGTTGAGTAGGAAAAAACCAAATAATCATAAGTAAATTGGTCAATGAAAAGTGACATTTAGAAACAGATTAAACAAAATCAAAACAAAATTACCGAAGACATAAATCTTTGTTCTAGCCATGGTCATAAATCTATGGGTGGAACCTTCCCATGCTACCAATCAAACCAATTAAACCATTAGAATATATTGCATAACGTAGATAAATGAACTTGGTTACTTGAACAAAACATTTAGAAATATAATTTGTAAGCAATATAAACAAAGCAAAATTTTAACAATCTGATTTAATTCTCATCCAAAAGCCTAATTTGATTTTATGAAAAATTGTGAACAGCAAAGCCTAATTAAATTGATTCAAGAAAACAGATTAAAAAACTTTTCAAGGAAACTTTCCACACCGTCATAACCAGAACCCAAAACTGCACAAATTGATTAAAGAAAAGACAATGGGAGTGAACAGTGAACAGTGTCATACAAATTTTAGATCTAAATTTAGTGCAGCAAAGCAAATATATTCTTTAGATTACCTGAACCCTAAATCGATTCGGTGAAAAAATAAAAATACACAGGAAGAAGAGGGGCTTATGTTAGGAAGAGCTGTGGCAACTTGGAAGACACCACATCATTTAAGCACAGAAGAAAACTTGTATGGCGACGACGGAAGATGAACACGGTCGAGCAAATCGTAAGGACAATCAAAAGGAATGGAAAGGCGTATCTGGACGACAGTCTTTCTCGAGGTGATTCCTAGTTGAAGCGGTAGGTGATGGTGGTTGGAGGAGAAGGCAACGACGATGGAACAGAGAAGGTTCAATACGAAGGGACTTTCTTAATTTCGGATGGAGTAAAAGATGGAAAGAAGAGCGCAGAGTGATAGGTAATAGCACAATGTTTGAGTTCTAAAATCTGAATAAAATTGAAGGGGGCCTCCTCTATTGAATTTGAGACTGTTCAGTTGCCAAAATTCAAGGAGGCCTGTGTGCTCTTGAAATCCAACTGACTAATAATATAATAGTATAGATGGCAAGTAAATCTTGCCAAATCAAATGAATTTTTTTCACACAAAACACTTGGAAACAATATAATTATTTCCATTTAGTCTTAAAGCTTTTGATATTTTGTGCCATAAAATAATCACAGCATTCATCTTCTTTGATCAGGAATGAATCACCCACAATGATTGACTAATGTGTCATAGGCAAATATAGTCTTGAGCCTTAAGAATTTATTATAAATGCTTTACCCTTCTAAAATACTGTACTATGTGAAATTTTGAAAACTCGAGTATAGTTGTGCAAAAATTTGAATTTTCTATAAATATTCTATAGAAGTAAAAGTACAAAAATAAATAGCTTTATTACATGGGACTTGTGAGTTTATTTTGAATTGAGAATAGGTACACGAATGCCACTTGGATTCGATCATGGCACAAACTCGCTTTTGCTTGCATAATATTTAATAAAACGGTAAAAGTAAGGTACATTTTTACTTAAAAAAGTTATATATATTGTAGATTATATGTGTGGCGCCCCACCTCTATACTCACGCTAGCCAAGAACACTACGGTGTAATGCTGTCAACTAGCACGGAGAATAAGGCTGTTGAGGAGCGACCATCTGTGTAATTGCTTTGTGTGAGCACCGATATGTCAGATAGTATAACATGCATTTTATTTCGAGAGGAAATCCGACATACCGATACAAACACAAAGCTACTACACAGTGGCTATAATAATCTTCGGAAACAAATATAGAAATAAGCATAACACAAATCAGTCACAGCTAATTCATATCACAAAGACGGAAGAAGATATGAGTATATAACTAACACATGAAAGTGTATATCAGAGTAGTGGTCAAAAAGATCCACAATAATACAAAAGAATAGCAACACGTTCTATACAAAAGAATACAACTATGAGTCCATATCTCAAGTGTATACAACAAAATAAACTACTAATCTAAGTAGTTAGCCAAAAGTCAGAGTAATGATCCTGGATGAGAAGTCAAGCAGAAGCACCTGTAACATCTCGTTCTGACCCGAGTATTATTTAATAAGAAAATAATAAACGGATCAGTCTAGCTACAAATATCAGATGAAATGATATAGAATAAGAAATATGACTAAACGTATACTAATCACAATGCCAAGCTGTGATATATAAGTAATTGAAAAATCAATAAAAGACTAATCAATATCACAAAGATCTTCTCAAAGATAAAAAGGAATGTCATACTCCTAATTTCATTCACCAAGCCACAATAAATGACATATATATCAATGCCAATCGTAAAAGTTGGTGAAACATAAATTCCAGAATTCAACACATGAAATCCAGAAATCACAAGAAAAGGATGGCCAAGACATTGATGTAGTGCAAACGGTACATCCAATGAATCAAAAAGCAAAGACATTGATGTAGTGCAAACGATACATCCAATGAATCAAAAGCAAAGACATTGATGTAGTGCAAACGGTACATCCAATGTATCAAAAAGCAAAGACATTGATGTAGTGCAAACGGTACATCCAATGAATCAAAAGCAAAGGCATTGATGTAGTGCAAACGGTACATCCAATGTATCAAAGGCAAAGCCATTGATGTAGTGCAAACGGTACATCCAATGTATCAAAAAGCAAAGACATTGATGTAGTGCAAACGGTACATCCAATGTATCAAAAGCAAAGACATTGATGTAGTGCAAACGGTACATCCAATGAATCAAAAGCAAAGGCATTGATGTAGTGCAAACGGTACATCCAATGTATCGAAAGCAAAGACATTGATGTAGTGCAAACGGAACATCCAATGAATCAAAAACAAAGACATTGATGTAGTGCAAACGGTGCACCCAATGAATCAAAAGCAAAGACATTGATGTAGTGCAAACGGTACATCCAATGTATCAAAAGCAAAGACATTGATGTAGTGCAAACGGTACATCCAATGTATCAAAATCAAAGACATTGATGTAGTGCAAACGGTACATCCAATGAATCAAAATCAAAGACATTGATGTAGTGCAAACGGTACATCCAATGAATCAAATGCAAAGACATTGATGTAGTGCAAACGGTACATCCAATGTATCAAAAGCAAAGACATTGATGTAGTGCAAACGGTACATCCAATGTATCAAAGGCAAAGACATTGATGTAGTGCAAACGGTACATCCAATGTATCATAGGCAAAGACATTGATGTAGTGCAAACGGTACATCCAATGTATCAAAAGATTCGGAGCATCGACGTCGTACAGCATGACATCCGATGAACCAAATCAAAAAGACATCGCACAAAGCTTGTCTAAAACATAAAAATGATCGTCATGATCACAGAGAAGTGTCAATTACAGTAAGCTAGTAAATATATGAGCTTAGCTTCATGTCCCATAACCACTAGCTTAACTTAAATATTTACGAACAAATTGTAGATCTCCACTAGAAAATTGTCACAAGAGTTTCAATCGAACAAGTCCAAGAATTAACCGACGGAGTAAATGCAAGCGTTTCATACCACTCGTTTTACTAGGTCGTTTAATTAGATTTCTCATACGAGTGAGGTAAAGGCTTGTATATACTAATAGATTGGAAAACGGTTTAAGAAACGAGCTTTGTAATAAAATAGTGTTGAAATCGTTTTGATGAAAGAATTTTGATATTTACTACTAGAATTGAAACCTTTATATTTTTAAAGTGACAGATCACAAAGAAGATTGTAGGAACAATCAATCACTAAAATTCACATACGAAGACGTGAATAAAATCCAAAGAAACCGATAAAGGATCCATCGAAATAGATATTCAAAAATCCCCGAAAAGGAGTCATCAAAGTCATAATAAATGATAACAACAAATAGGATCATCACGAATCGATTCAAATTGGAAATTCAATCCAAATAGGCAAAATGGACTGAAACAGCAGGTTTAGTCGACTGAACTGAGTTTTCAGTCGACTGACCCTGTACCTGGAAATTTTCCAGGTTCAGGAAACTTTCTGTTTCCAGGTTCAGTCGAATAAACAGAGGATTCAGTCGACTGAATCATGCCTGGAAACTTTCGGGTTCCAGGTTCAGTCGATTGAACAGAGGATTCAGTCGACTGAATCTTGCCTGGGCTGCTTTTCAGCCTATCCAAATGAAGAGCAAACTCTTCGAAAATGCAATCGGACGAACATTGTCTCTAAGGGTTTATGCCAATCGGCAACCCGGCCCTATATGCTCCTCGATGCATCATCCAAAGCATGATCAAACATCCATAAAAGGATTTTCACACAAATTTGACTTAAAAACCCAAAAATTGGAATATTCACAAAACCAATCCAAATCAAGAGCAAATGCACATGAAGAAGTGTTAGGAATTCATACCCAACAACAAAAGATAATTATAGTCATAGATGTGAGATAAAAATCTCACCTTTGAAACCAAATCAATGAAGGAGGAGCTTTAAGAACAAGCTAAGATCAATTCCTCTTCAATCTCAACACTAGAAGCTTGAATCTAAGCTCAAAAGAAGAACATTCCCTAAGTTAGGTTTAGGAAATTTCTGAAATCAAAGAGAGAATGAGTTGGAGAAGATGAAGAGAAAGCTTACCAATGGGTTCTCTTGAGTTTGGAGCTAGAAGATGGATTTGCTAATGGAAACTAGGGCTTAGGATTTCCTAATTCTTTTTCTCTTCCCCCATTTTTGATGAAGCTTGAATGTATTAGGAAATTATGAAGTAATGAAGAGGAGAGTGGGTTGGAACGGAGCTAGGAAGTGGGGTTATTGGGCTCAACCCAAACCAAAGCCATAAGTGAAAAGTGGCAAAATTCCACCAACTCCAAACATATCGAAGTTTATACTCAAAAAGGTCGCAAACATCATTTTGAACTCAATGAGGGTGGTCTCGAGTCCCAATTTGACTGTTTTCAAAAAGTAGCTTTTCGGACCAAAATCCGATGAACGATAAGACATTTAAATAAAATATTTAAATATAAAATCGATAAATATGCGGGTTGTTAGAGACTCCCCTCCTTAAAGAAATTGCGTCCTCGCAATACTTACGAAGAAAATAAGAAGTAACAACCATGGAAGCATATCAACACAAAAGAAAATTTGAGTCAAGAAGTCCACCATAAAGAGCACGAAGGAGTAAATCCGAAAGTTTTCGTTCGATGAGTTCTCAAGACTTCTCAAGAGCAATCCTTAGGATTTGAGAACCATTGAACTTTTACCAAAAAGAATATCTTTATATCGAAGGCGCTCAACCTCTGAAGCAATGATGCGAATAGAATGTTGCTCATAAATCAAATCTGGTGAAACTTCAATTTCCACAATATCACCGGGCACAAGAATAAAAACCGGAATCCCTAAGGCATTTCCGTAGATAAAAGACGCAGAGAACGTCAAGAATAGCAGAAAATTGAGCTGGTGCAACGACGTAGTATAATAACAGTACGCTCGAGAAACTAGAAACTCAAAAAAAATTGGGACATCAGCGTAGTACAAAAACGGTACGCCCAATGAACCAAAGCCCGAATAATTTCGGAACACCGACGTAGTACAAAAACGGTACGTCCAATGAACCGATAAACCGGAACAACGATGTAGTATAATATTGGTACATCCATTGATCCAGATAAGACGGAACATCGATGTAGTATAATAACAGTACATCCGATGAACCGAACACCATAAAAGAACATCGGACGCTAGTCCATAAAAAATGAGATAAAGCTCAATAAAACGAAGTATATCAAAATGTTCGATGAACTTGATAAAAAGATAATTCCATTCCGACATCATCAAAGAATCAACACCCTGTTGCCTACGACAAAACGTATTGGCAACATGATTTCCCCTTTGGGAATAAAAAGAATATCAAGATCATAAGATGCCAGGAACTCAAGTCGACATGAAGTTCCTTATGAGAAAATAAATATTCCAAAGATTTATGATCGAGGTAGAGAACAAATTTCTCATCCAAATATGATGATGCCAAATTCCAAAAATAAAAACAATAGCCGCGAGCACTAGATCATGAGTGGCATATCTAGTCTTGATAAGCTATAATGATTTAGAAGCACAAGCGATAGCACGTTCTCCTTTGGAAGAGAATGGCATCCAAACCAATACGACTAGTATCGGTACAAATAGCAAAGTCTTGGTTCCCTTCGGAAAACACAAGAATAAGAGTATCGGAAAAGAATTCTTTCAAATAATCTTCTTTCCCAAAAACTAAAACTTTCAAAATTACAATTAACTTATGTAATCATATTTTTAGAAAATTTTACTTATTTGAAGTGAATTTTAGTGTGTTTGATTGTCTCATCAAAGCGTTTAGGAAATTCCTATCGATAACGTTGATCAAGCGCATCGATCAAAATTCTTAAAGCACTCAACGGGCAATAAAATCGCAAAATCATCTTTTAGATAATAAACATGTTTCTTAAAAACTTTTAAGAATATTCTTCGTTCGTTTAAGAGAAAAATCAAATTGTACTTATAACCAAATCTTATGACAAAGATTTGCAAAGATTTTTAAATTGCTATTTTCATCCAAAATCAATAAATACTAGAATGGAGTCATCGAGATATTGGTAAAATACTCGATTTATAAAATGGATGAAACAAGATGGGCAAACTGAATGACATAATAAGTCATTCATAAGAATTGTAACGAGTGCGGAATGCGGTAAGTGGAATGCTAACTCCCGCAACTCGTAGCCAAATGAAAATCCGTGGCAAGGTCGAACTAGAAAGACCTTAACACCACACAAAAGATTTCTTAGGTGATAATTCTAAGACAAACTCAAAAATACCGGAAAAGTTTCACAAATTATTTAGATAAGAGAAATAACACTTTTCTCATCTTGAGGTCTTAAAGAATAAAATGATGCCTTCAAAATTTTGAAATCGGAATCACAAGAAAAATAGAAATCTGCTTAACAGATTAAAAATGTCGAAGATGAATAGTCCACACGGGACAAAGAGTATGGCTTCATAATAATTAAGCCAATCCTTTCAAAAATCAATTCCGAAGCCTAAGTAAAAATCGGCTTGGAAAGAAAAATCACATAAAATAATTTTGACATCAAGAGAAAGCAAATTGAGTGTTGCGGATACACTAATCCGGATTCACAATCCTCAAAGAAGTCAACAAGTTCTTTTGATATAAAATAGTGAGATGGAACCCATATCAAAAAGAACTCAAATAAGAAGTTCACGGCATAAAACAATGCCATCAAGGATTGAGTGAAAAATACCTTGACCAAGGGAAGAGTTGTTAGGAGCTTGCAGCTTTCCCTCTCTCTTGTTTGGAAGCTTAGGACACGAAGATAAAAGATGGCCCGAACCTTTGCAATAGCGACAAAAGAGGGGTTTCGGACACTCCCTTGCATAATGGTCCGTGGAACCACAATTGTAGCATTGACCACGACTAGAGGTAGGAGTCTTTGCTACCGGAACTTGTTGCTTCCCTTTCTTATTAGAATTGGGGCCTTGGAATTTGATTGGCCTGTTCAAGTTATTGTCGAAGTTCTGTTGGGCACGCACAACTTCAACACCACCTTCATTATCGGCCTCTTCAAGACGAAGAGTGTAACGAACCGTATTTTACGTGTCGATAAAATCGTAGAATTTTTAGGTCGTTAGTATTGTTTATGTCATCCATAGCCTAAGTCGTGTAAAAGATGGCTCATAAGGAAGTTAACTCGGTTGCATAGGGTCCTTAGATCGGCTCTTGGTTAGGTCGTAGATGGTTTTAAGTCGTGAACGACATAGGGGATTACGACCTAGCAGTTTAGATGTGTTAGCGAGTTATAAAAGTTAACGGGTTACGACATAAGAACTGGGACGAGTCAGCGGGTTAGTGGAGTTAGCGACTTAGGGGCTGGAACGAGTTAACGAGTTAAGGGATAAATCGTTAACGAGTTAGTGAGTTACTGGGGTTTTAAGTCGTAAACGACTTATAGGAACAGACGACCTATAGGAGTTAGTGATCGCAGGCTTAAGTCGTATACGACTTAGCGATAGGTCGTGTCTTGGTTGAGTCGTGGGAAGGGCCAAGCTGTTATGTCATAAGTCGCTGCCGACTTATGGTAGGTAGTTAGGTCGGCAAGTACCCAGTATGGCTTAGTATAGTTGGGTCGGCCTCTCTGATGAGTCGTAAGTCATTGGAACTTAGGCTGGGTGTTAGGTCGTCTCTTGAGTTAGGTTGCTGCCGACTTATGTTAGGTCGCGTAATGGCTTAGGTCGTTAAGTCGTAAAGTGGTTAAGTCGTGAGTCGGCAACATAGTTAAGTCGTTCCTGTGTTGAGTCGTAACTCGTGAAGTTGTTAAGTCGTTCCCTAATGAGTCGTAGGTCGTAACTCGCGCGCTGTTGTGTTGAGTCATGTCTGGGTTGAGTCGCGCATAGGTTAAGTCACTATACCGTATGATGGTTAGGCCGCATGAGTCGTTGGGTCGGCATCTATGCTTAGGTCGTAGGTCGGCCATAGTTAGGTCGTGAGCGACCTAAAAGCGAGCGACCTAAGGGGGCGTTCTGCCTATAAATAGAGGGGTTTGGTTCACTTTTTGGCACCGGATTTTGAAGCGACGAAGTGCTGCCATTTTGAGAGCTCGACTACAACACTTCTTCACTTCTTTTCACCACTCTAATCTAGTACTAACATCCATCCAAGATCGAAGATCAAGATCGAAGATCCAGGAGCTAAAGTTGAAGATCTTCATCCAACAAAGAGAGATTTCATCGTTTGAAGCGAGATTTTGTTGGATCAAGCTTGTTTCTTTGCTGTCCAGATCTGGAGTTGGTTGTTTTTAAGGTGTTTAGGTTATTTGGTGAGTGGTAGTTATCTCTCACACGGACCCAAAGGAGTATTTGGATTGGTGGCTTGTTTATGTGTTAAAGATAGTGATTTCTTGCATTTTCCTTAAGTCTGCATGTAGATCTATCACCTATGAAGTTTTGATATCTATTTTACTACATGTTCACTTATGCAAGTTCATTCATCAAGTTATAGAGACATTTGCCTATGATTCATACTTGTTAGATTTGGACACTTTAATTACCAAATTGCCATTATTGTTGTAATTGCTCATTAGATCTTGTTGAATGTTTGATTGCTTGGAGTAATGATTGATTTATGATTGATTTGATTGTTTCAAATTAGCTAGTAGTTGATTTGAACAAGTTGGTCGAAGATGATCCAAAAGCTAAGTGGAAAGGCTCTTGAATGGTGAAAGCTGCTTGTGGCATATGAAGCGGATGTGGAAGCTCATATGGATAGATTCGATGATGATGGACTTTGCCATGATGCGATGAGGCAAACCATGATGTGAGATGGGACTTTGCTATGATGCGTTGAAGCAAAGCATGATGTGTGAAAGCCTTGGTTTAATCCAGACGGGATCATCCCAAGCATGTTGATAACTCGGTGATGCGGTCCGGGTTAGTTGATAATGGTGGGCTCGAGAGGCGCTTGGGCCAGTGTGAGAATAGTCGTCGAGGAGTATGACTAGGAGGCTTGGATCTTATCGTTATTGAAGGTTCTAGCATGCTCAAAGCAAGAGTACGTTGGAACGGGTCACGATGACGTTCCAGACACGGGTCATGATGACGTGTTAGTACTCTAGGCAGATGCGATAGTCCTAGGCACGGGTCATGATGACGTGCGGAGTTATGTCTAGAACCGGGGTTGCCCTTAGCCCTTGACGGACGGCTAAAAGAAGGTGCCGGTCATTTAATTAACGGTGATATCGAGGCGATGTTAACAGTGATAGCCAGAGTCATGGACGTTCGATTGTACCATCATTCGGTCTCAAGAGCTGTGTTTTCTGGGTGCTTATCTGATCTTGGTTTAGGCCTTGGGGGTTTGTATTTGGAAAACATCGACCTTGACTCGAGTGATAATTACTTTACTTAAATTGTCTGCTTTGCTATGCTTGTTTATGCTTAGAGGGTCTGGGGGCTATCACTGTAGAATGAGGTGGAGTGGGATGGTTGAGTTCCTATTCCTTTATCCTTTATGCTCTTTTGGTATGTTTGATAGTTAATTTACTGCTCACTAAGACTGTTGTCTGACTCAAGGTTTTATGTTCAACTCTTATTACCTTGGGCTGTTCATCCATGTAGGGATGGGCAGACTAGGTAGCAGGTGACAGGTGCTGTTCTTGGCTACCAACGCTGTTGATGACGAAGACGAGCTAGAGGCTAGCATATTAGTTTTCTTACTATATGTACTGGATGTTCCGCTGCTTGTATAAGTTTTGAGTGTTATGTAGTGAGGCTTGATGTATTGATTGTTCAGATGTTTGTATCAAACCTTTATGAAGTCTATGTGATGATATTCTGTTATGAGCTTCACTATATACATATATTTCTCTATTGTATTTTGTCCATGCGCTGTGAGTTGTACGATAGAGTTTTTGTTTTATCTTACTCTGGCTATCGTCCATGGCTGCCTGGCACGCCTTTCAGCGCACCATTCCCTTGTTTAGTGCGGGAGTCATGGGCGATCGTCACATTTGGTATCAGAGCTTTGGTTAATCGATTTTAGCCAACGCTCGCTGACGTAACTACGTATGAGAGACGTAATTGTATTTTGATGGATGATTACTATATATATAATATAGTAGTTTAGAAGAATTTGAACTCCTTATGTAGTTGTTTCTCAAGGTGTTCTAAATCATTCCTTTTTGTAGATATTAAGGATGAGTCGAAGTGAGAGACAAGCTGCTAGGGAAAGCCGTGCTGCTAGGGGAGCTACTGACTATGCTGCAATGTTCGAAGCTATGATGACTTCGATCATGAGAAGGATACCAACTTCAGGACCAACAGTAGATGTTGGAGTTCAAGTTCAAGCTCCAAGATCAGTGGATTTTGCTAAGTTGTGTAAGGACTATACTGCTCTTGGAGGGAAGGTTTTCTTGGGAACGGAATCAACCGTTGATGTTCAGAGATGGATTGATGCTTGTAGAAGGATCTTTGGCGATTTGGGAATTGAGGATGCAACTAAGAGGAAGCTTGCATCAAGGCAGCTTCAAGGGAGAGCTTCGGATTGGTGGAATTCGATCACTATTGATACTCCAAAAGAAGAGATTACTTGGGAGCAATTCCAAGTTAGATTTGAAGCTAAGTTCATCTCTACGGCTCAGAAATTTGTTCTGTTTAAGAAGTTTGTGGAGCTCAAGCAAGGTGGGAGACCAGTTCTTGAGTATGTTTCTGAGTTTGAAGCTTTTTCCAAGTATGCTCGGTCGTATATTGAATCTCCCTATCAGAAGAATGAGAAGTTTGTGACAGGCTTGGACAGTTATCTTTGGAGACAGTTGGTGGATCATCTGGACGATCCATTTGAGAAGCTTGTGGAGAAAGCTCTCAGGCACGAGAGTTTGTTTCCTAAGGAAGGGTCTGTTATTGCTGTGACCAAGGAAGAGTCCAAACCACAGCAGGGTGGAAACAAGAAGAGGAAGCAGCAACAGCAGAAGGGTAAGGATGGCCAGAAGAAGCCAAAGGGTGAAGTGACCTGCTACAATTGTCGGCAGAAGGGCAATTTCTCTAAGGATTGCAAGAATCCAAAGGCGCAGTTGAAGTGCCACAACTGTGATAAGCTGGGACATATCAAGAAGGACTGTCCAGAACTGAGGAAAGATAAGAAAATTGTGCAAGCTTATGCTTTGGGAGCTGTTCCATCGTCTTCGAAAGCTCCTACTGTTGATGAGAAAGGGAAGAGTGTGGTGGTTCAAGGTACTCTTTCCATATGTGGTGTTCCAGTTAGAGTGTTGTTTGATACCGAGGCGTCGCATTCGTTTGTTTGTGATGATCTTGTAGGCCGGTTGGGTTTGGAACCGAAAATTGTTGATAGACCATTGGTTGTGACTAATCCAGTAGGGGGTTCGTCATGTTTGTGTATGGTATGCCGTGGTCTAGTAGTATCGAGTCATGATTGCTCTTTTGTTTGTGATTGCTTTGTTCTGAACTTTGCGGGGTTCGGAATAATTTTGGGTATGGACTGGCTTAGGAAGTATGCGGCAAAGGTTGATTGTGAGAAACTGGAGGTGACAGTCGGGAATGTGGAAGGGCGAAAGGTTGTGATACGATGTAAGCATGAAGAAGGCGTATTCATGGGCTTCATGTATTCACTGGTTGTTCCATGGGATGGACTGTCATCGATGCCGGTTGTGAATGGATTTGAGGACATCTTTGACGAGGTCAAAGGGTTACCGCTGCTTGGGGAGATCGAGTTTCGTATCGATCTAGTTGAGGGAGCCAGACCAGTTGTGATGCCTCTTAGACGGATGGCGCCTAGAGAACAACAAGAGCTGAAGGTGCAGGTTGATGACCTTTTTCGGAAAGGATTCATTCGGCGTAGTGTGTCCGAATGGGGTGCACCGGTTGTGTTCGCAACCAAAGCGGACTGATCGTTGAGGTTGTGTGTGGATTATCGTGAGCTGAATAAGGTGACTAAGAAGAACAAGTATCCATTGCCGAGAATAGATGACTTGTTTGATCAGCTTCACGAAGCTAAGGTGTTTTCTCAGATGGATTTGGCAACGGGATTTCACCAGTTAAGAGTGGCTAAGGATAGTGTGCCGAAGACTGCTTTTAGGACACCATCCGGTTTTTATGAGTGGCTGGTAATACCGTTTGGATTGACCAATGCACCAGCATATTTTGTGGATCTTATGAATAGAGTGTTCAGAGATCAGTTGAACAAGTTTGTACTTGTGTTCGTGGATGATATTCTGATTTATTCCAGAACTGAGGAAGAGCACAAGACACACTTGCGTATTGTTTTGGAAATCTTGCGGAAACATCAGCTAAAGGCTAAGTTTTCGAAGTGTCACTTCTGGAAGAGTGAAGTGAGGTTGTTAGGCCATGTTATCTCCGGAAATGGAATAGCGGTTGATCCTGCTAAGGTGGCAGCGATCCAGGATTGGATTAGACCTAAGAATGCATATGATGTGAGAAGTTTTCTTGGATTAGCAGGATATTATCGTCGGTTTATCAAAGACTTTTCCAAGATAGCTGCACCGTTAACAGGATTGACGAAAAAGAACCAGGTATTCATATGGAATGATAAGTGTGAGAAAGCTTTCGTAATCCTGAAAGAGCGACTGACAAGTGCTCCTATTTTGATTATTCCAAGTGGGAATGAAGAGATGGTGGTTTACACCGATGCATGTGGTACTGGACTTGGGGCAGTACTGATGCAAAAGGATAAAGTTGTTGCGTATGCAAGTCGACAACTGAAGCCGCATGAAAGGAATTACCCGACTCATGATTTGGAGTTAGCGGCGATTGTTTTTGCTCTGAAGATGTGGAGACATTATCTATTGGGAGTTCGATTTGAGTTGTTTACGGATCATAAGTCTTTGAAGTATCTGTTCTCCCAAAAGGATTTGAATCTTCGGCAGCAAAGGTGGCTAGAGTTTTTGGCATCATATGATTTTGATATAGCCTATACTCCGGGAAAAGGTAACGCAGTGGCAGATGCGTTAAGTCGAAGACATGCAGGATTGGGAGCCATGTTTTCGGAATGGAAGAATCTTGAGTATTTGGCTGGATTTGACTTCAGGCCTAGATGTGAATTGGAACCTGAGATGTTGGCAAATTTATCGATAGGACCTACTCTTGTGGAAAGGATTGGCGAGAGCCAAAAGCGGGACGATAAGCTTGTCAAGATTATCTGCGATTTGGAATCTGGATTGGATCCAGAAAAGGATAAAGGATTTGAAGTCGATCGAGAGGGTTGGCTTCGGAAGCAAGGACGATTAGTTGATCCCGACATAGATGGATTGAGAGATGAAGTTCTGAGGGAAAGTCATCACTCGAAGTTGACAATTCATCCAGGTGGAAATAAGATGTATCGGGATATGAAGAGAACCTATTACTGGGAAGGTATGAAGAAGGATGTTGGAAATTTTACTTCCAAGTGTATGAACTGCCAGTTGGTAAAAGCCGAGCAGAAGAAGCCAAGTGGATTGCTTCAGCCATTAGAGGTTCCTACATGGAAGTGGGAGCAGGTATCGATGGATTTTATCGATGGTCTACCTAGAACCAGGGCAGGGAATGAAGGGATTTGGGTCATCGTAGATCGTTTGACTAAGAGTGCAAGATTCATTCCTATTCGATCAACTAGGACTGCATCGAAGTTGGCTGAGTTGTATATTAAGTGGATAGTTCGATTCCATGGTATTCTGAAGAGTATAGTGAGCGATTGAGACCCATTGTTCACTAGTGGATTTTGGAAGAGCTTCCAGGAAGTTTTGGAAACCGAGTTGTGTTTGAGTACAGCTTATCACCCCCAAACAGATGGTCAGACCGAGAGAGTCAACCGAGCTTTGAAAGATCTCCTGAGAGCATGTGTTTTGGATTTTGGAGGATCATGGGAAGATCATCTTCATTTGGTGGAATTTGCATATAATAACAGTTACCAGTCAAGTATTGGTATGGCACCGTATGAAGCATTGTATGGAAAACCGTGTAACTCTCCGACATGTTGGTTGGAAACTGGAGAAAAGTTGATACTTGGGCCAGAGATGATTCGACAGACTACGGATTGTATAGAGATCATTCGACGACGAATGAAGGCAGCCCAAGATCGTCAGAAAAGTTATGCCGATAATCGTCGTAAAGATTTGGAATTCGACATAGGTGATATGGTTTTTGTGAAGATTTCTCCTCTGAAGAATGTTATTAGATTCGGGAAGAAAGGGAAATTGACTCTGAGATTTGTTGGACCATTCCCGATCATTGAGCGAATTGGAAAGCTCGCTTATAGGTTGGATTTACCGGAAAAGATGGTGGGTGTGCACAATGTTTTTCATGTATCTTATCTACGGAAGTATGTGCATGACTCGAATACGGTGGTTTCTGCTGATAGCTGTGAAGACTTGGAAGTTGATCCAGTTGTTACGAGACCTCGTAAGCTGCTTCGTGTTGTGGAAACCGACACGAAACAGCTTAGGAGGAAGGCGATTACGTTGCTCAAGATACAATGGAGTGATGATGTTAACGACTGTACGTGGGAGGAGGAAGAGAGGATGAAGGCAGCTCATCCGGAACTCTTCGAGGTATGACCCTAAGGTGTCGTGACATGTCACGAATTTGTAACTTGTTCTAGTCTTAGAATTCTGCATGCTAGGCTAGTAATTGGATGCATGGTTTGTTGATTGCTATGGATGGTAGGCATGCGGAATAACTTTGGTTGCTCTTGTTTGTTAGGAATTTCGGGGGCGAAATTCCTAAGGGGGAGAGAATGTAACGACCCGTATTTTACTTGTCGATAAAATCGTAGAATTTTTAGGTCGTTGGTATTGTTTATGTCATCCATAGCCTAAGTCGTGTAAAAGATGGCTCATAAGGAAGTTAACTCGGTTGCATAGGGTCCTTAGATCGGCTCTTGGTTAGGTCGTAGATGGTTTTAAGTCGTGAACGACTTAGGGGATTACGACCTAGCAGTTTAGATGTGTTAGCGAGTTATAAATGTTAACGGTTTACGACTTAAGAACTGGGACGAGTCAGCGGGTTAGTGGAGTTAGAGACTTAGGGGCTGGAACGAGTTAACGAGTTAAGGGATAAATCGTTAACGAGTTAGTGAGTTACTGGGGTTTTAAGTCGTAAATGACTTATAGGAACAAACGACCTATAGGAGTTAGTGATCGCAGGCTTAAGTCGTATACGACTTAGTGATAGGTCGTGTCTAGGTTGAGTCGTGGGAAGGGCCAAGCTGTTAAGTCGTAAGTCAATGCCGGCTTATGGTAGGTAGTTAGGTCGGCAAGTACCCAGTATGGCTTAGTGTAGTTGGGTCGGCCTCTCTGATGAGTCGTAAGTCGTTGGAACTTAGGCTGGGTGTTAGGTCGTCTCTTGAGTCAGGTTGCTGCCTACTTATGTTAGGTCGCGTAATGGCTTAGGTCGTTAAGTCGTAAAGTGGTTAAGTCGTGAGTCGGCAACGTAGTTAAGTCGTGCCTGTGTTGAGTCGTAACTCGTGAAGTTGTTAAGTCGTTCCCTGATGAGTCGTAGGTCGTAACTCGCGTGCAGTTGTGTTGAGTCGTGTCTGGGTTGAGTCGCGCATAGGTTAAGTCGCTATACCGTATGATGGTTAGGCCGCATGAGTCGTTGGGTCGGCATCTATGCTTAGGTCGTAGGTCGGCCATAGTTAGGTCGTGAGCGACCTAAAAGCGAGCGACCTAAGGGGGCGTTCTGCCTATAAATAGAGGGGTTTGGTTCACTTTTTGGCACCGGATTTTGAAGCGACGAAGTGCTGCCATTTTGAGAGCTCGACTACAACACTTCTCACTTCTTTTCTCCACTCTAATCTAGTACTAACATCCATCCAAGATCGAAGATCAAGATCGAAGATCCAAGAGCTAAAGTTGAAGATCTTCATCCAACAAAGAGAGATTTCATCGTTTGAAGCGAGATTTTGTTGGATCAAGCTTGTTTCTTTGCTGTCCAGATCTGGAGTTGGTTGTATTTAAGGTGTTTAGGTGATTTGGTGAGTGGTAGTTATCTCTCACACGGACCCAAGGGAGTATACTGGATTGGTGGCTTGTTTATGTGTTAAAGATAGTGATTTCTTGCATTTTCCTTAAGTCTGCATGTAGATCTATCACCTATGAAGTTTTGATATCTATTTTACTACATGTTCACTTATGCAAGTTCATTCATCAAGTTATAGAGACATTTGCCTATGATTCATACTTGTTAGATTTGGACACTTTAATTACCAAATTGCCATTATTGTTGTAATTGCTCATTAGATCTTGTTGAATGTTTGATTGCTTGGAGTAATGATTGATTTATTATTGATTTGATTGTTTCAAATTAGCTAGTAGTTGATTTGAACAAGTTGGTCGAAGATGATCCAAAAGCTAAGTGGAAAGGCTCTTGAATGGTGAAAACTGCTTGTGGCATATGAAGCGGATGTGGAAGCTCATATGGATAGATTCGATGATGATGGACTTTGCCATGATGCGATGAGGCAAACCATGATGTGAGATGGGACTTTGCTATGATGCGTTGAAGTAAAGCATGATGTGTGAAAGCCTTGGTTTAATCCAGACGGGATCATCCCAAGCATGTTGATAACTCCGTGATGCGGTCCGGGTTGGTTGATAATGGTGGGCTTGAGAGGTGCTTGGGCCAGTGTGAGAATAGTCGTCGAGGAGGATGACTAGGAGGCTTGGATCTTATCGCTATTGAAGGTTCTAGCATGCTCAAAGCAAGAGTACGTTGGAACGGGTCACGATGACGTTCCAGACACGGGTCATGATGACGTGTTAGTAATCTGGGCAGATGCGATAGTCCTAGGCACAGGTCATGATGACGTGCGGAGTTATGTCTAGAACCGGGGTTGCCATTAGCCCTTGACGGACGGCTAAAAGAAGGTGCCGGTCATTCAATTAACGGTGATATCGAGGCAATGTTAACAGTGATAGCCAGAGTCATGGACGTTTGATTGTACCATCATTCGGTCTCAAGAGCGGTGTTTTCTGGGTGCTTATCTGATCTTGGTTTAGGCCTTGGGGGTTTATATTTGGAAAACATCGACCTTGACTCGAGTGATAATTACTTTACTTAAATTGTCTGCTTTGCTATGCTTGTTTATGCTTAGAGGGTCTAGGGGCTATCACTGTGGAATGAGGTGGAGTGGGATGGTTGAGTTCCTATTCCTTTATCCTTTATGCTCTTTTGGTATGTTTGATAGTTAATTTACTGCTCACTAAGACTGTTGTCTGACTCAAGGTTTTATGTTCAACTCTTATTACCTTGGGCTGTTCATCCATGTTGGGATGGGCAGACTAGGTAGCAGGTGACAGGTGCTGTTCTTGGCTACCAACGCTGTGGATGACGAAGACGAGCTGGAGGCTAGCATATTAGTTTTCTTACTATATGTACTGGATGTTCCGCTGCTTGTATATGTTTTGAGTGTTATGTAGTGAGGCTTGATGTATTGATTGTTCAGATGTTTGTATCAAACCTTTATGAAGTCTATGTGATGATATTCTGTTATGAGCTTCACTATATACATATATTTCTCTATTGTATTTTGTCCATGCGCTGTGAGTTGTACGATAGAGTTTCTGTTTTATCTTACTCTGGCTATCGTCCATGGCTGCCTGGCACGCCTTTCAGCGCACCATTCCCTTGTTTAGTGCGGGAGTCATGGGCGGTCGTCACAAAGAGCGATATCAATAAGCTGATCAAATGAAACCTTAAGTTTCAGAAGTAATGGCTTCTTAAGATTCTTATTCAAGCCATAGACAAATCTCTGATTTTTCTTCAATGGGGTATTATTGTACTCAACCCCGTATTTGGACAGAGATTCGAAAGATGCGACATAGTCTATCATAGAAGATTCACCTTGAACAAGGTCAATAAAACGCCGGGCCAAAGTTACTTTTTCAGCCTCCGGCACAAACTTTAGTTCGAATTGTTCCCGGAATTGCTCCCAAGTAAGATCCGCTTCAACGATTTCAGAAATTAAAAGCTCATACCAATCTAATGCTCTTTCTTGGAGCATGCTAGAAGCCACTTGGACTCGATGTAGATCAATAAGGTTCATGCGAGAAAAGATGCGATCGCATGATTTGAGCCAAGCTTGAATTTCTATAACACCCTCGGATCCCTTGAATGGCCTTCCACCCAAATCGGTATAGTCTCTACACAAGCGTGCAAAACCGGATCTAGGATGAGTAGGCTCTGGAATGGGACCGACTGCTTGAGCATTCTTTACTAGATCAAGAAGCTGCTGGGCAGACATAAAAACTCCATCCTGGGGTGGAGTGCTAGATGGTACGGCTCTAGGGCGGCCTGGTCTAGACATTTCTCTTCCTTTAGAAAGAAAGAAGAAGAAGAAAAAGGTTATTCACCAAATTGAATATCAAGCAATCTTGATAGATAAACAAGGAATCATAGGGAAAATAGGATGAATCGGTACGAAGACTCGAATTAAATCCTAAAGCACGACTCCTAAGATGGACTTAGGACGATGATCCTTGTTATAATATTCCATATTGTTCCGAAGTTTGGCTCTGATACCAAGCTGTGGCGCCCCACCTCTATACCCATGCTAGCCAAGAACACTACGGTGTAATGCTGTCAACTAGCACGGAGAATAAGGCTGTTGAGGAGCGACCATCCGTGTAATTGCTTTGTGCGAGCACCGATATGTCAGATAGTATAACATGCATTTTATTTCGAGAGGAAATCCGACATACCGATACAAACACAAAGCTACTACACAGTGGCTATAATAATCTTCGGAAAAAAATATAGAAATAAGCATAACACAAATCAGTCACTGCTAATTCATATCATAAAGGCGGAAGAAGATATGAATATATAACTAACACATGAAAGTGTATATCAGAGTAGTGGCCAAAAAGTTCCACAATAATACAAAAGAATAGCAACACGTGCTATACAAAAGAATACAACTATGAGTCCATATCTCAAGTGTATACAACAAAATAAACTACTAATCTAAGTAGTTAGCCAAAAGTCAGAGTAATGATCATGGATGAGAAGTCAAGCAGAAGCACCTGTAACATCTTGGTCTGACCCGAGTATTATTTAATAAGAAAATAATAAACGGATCAGTCTAGCTATAAATATCAGATGAAATGATATAGAATAAGAAATATGACTAAACGTATAATAATCACAATGCCAAGCTGTGATATATAAGTAATTGAAAAATCAATAAAAGACTAATCAATATCACAAAGATCTTCTCAAAGATAAAAAGGAATGTCATACTCCTAATTTCATTCACCAAGCCACAATAAATGACATATATATCAATGCCAATCGTAAAAGTTGGTGAAACATAAATTCCAGAATTCAACACACGAAATCCAAAAATCACAAGAAAAGGATGGCCAAGACATTGATGTAGTGCAAACGGTACATCCAATGAATCAAAAAGCAAAGACATTGATGTAGTGCAAACGGTACATCCAATGAATCAAAAGCAAAGACATTGATGTAGTGCAAACGGTACATCCAATGTATCAAAAAGCAAAGACATTGATGTAGTGCAAACGGTACATCCAATGTATCAAAAGCAAAGACATTGATGTAGTGCAAACGGTACATGCAATGAATCAAAAGCAAAGGCATTGATGTAGTGCAAATGGTACATCCAATGTATCAAAAAGCAAAGACATTGATGTAGTGCAAACGGTACATCCAATGTATCAAAAAGCAAAGACATTGATGTAGTGCAAACGGTACATCCAATGTATCAAAAGCAAAGACATTGATGTAGTGCAAACGGTACATCCAATGTATCAAAAGCAAAGACATTGATGTAGTGCAAACGGTACATCCAATGAATCAAAAGCAAAGGCATTGATGTAGTGCAAACGGTACACCCAATGTATCAAAAGCAAAGAAATTGATGTAGTGCAAACGGTACATCCAATGTATCAAAAACAAAGACATTGATGTAGTGCAAACGGTACATCCAATGAATCAAAAGCAAAGACATTGATGTAGTGCAAACGGTACATCCAATGTATCAAAAGCAAAGACATTGATGTAGTGCAAACGGTACATCCAATGTATCAAAAGAAAAGACATTGATGTAGTGCAAACGGTACATCCAATGAATCAAAAGCAAAGACATTGATGTAGTGCAAACGATACACCCAATGTATCAAAAGCAAAGACATTGATGTAGTGCAAACGGTACATCCAATGTATCAAAGGAAAAGACATTGATGTAGTGCAAACGGTACATCCAATGTATCAAAGGCAAAGACATTGATGTAGTGCAAACGGTACATCTAATGTATCAAAAGATTCGGAGCATCGACGTCGTACAGCGTGACATCCGATGAACCAAATCAAAAAGACATTGCACAAAGCTAGTCTAAAACATAAAAATGATTGTCATGATCACAGAGAAGTGTCAGTTACAGTAAGCTAGTAAATATATGAGCTTAGCTTCATGTCCCATAACCACTAGCTTAACTTAAATATTTACGAACAAATTGTAATCTCCACTAGAAAATTGTCATAAGAGTTTCAATCGAACAAGTCCAAGAATTAACCGACGAAGTAAAGACAAGCGTTTCATACCACTCGTTTTACTAGGTCGTTTAATTAGATTTCTCATACGAGTGAGGTAAAGGCTTGTATATACTAATAGATTGGAAAACGGTTTAAGAAACGAGCTTTGTAATAAAATAGTGTTGAAATCGTTTTGTTGAAAGAATTTTGATATTTACTACTAGTATTGAAACCTTTATATTTTTAAAGTGACAGATCACAAAGAAGATTGTAGGAACAATCAATCACTAAAATTCACATACGAAGACGTGAATAAAATCCAAAGAAACCGATAAAGGATCCATCGAAATAGATATTCAAAAATCTATGAAAAGGAGTCATCAAAGTCATAATAAATGATAACAACAAATAGGATCATCACGAATCGATTCAAATTGGAAATTCAATCCAAATAGGCAAAATGGACTGAAACAGCAGGTTCAGTCGACTGAACAGAGTTTTCAGTCGACTGACCCTGTACCTGGAAATTTTCCAGGTTCAGGAAACTTTCTGTTTCCAGGTTCAGTCGACTGAACAGAGGATTCAGTCGACTGAATCATGCCTGGAAACTTTCGGGTTTCAGGTTCAGTCGATTGAACAGAAGATTCAGTCGACTGAATCTTGCCTGGGCTGTTTTTCAGCCTATCCAAATGAAGAGCAAACACTTCCAAAATGTAACCGGACGAACATTGGCTCTAAGGGTTTATGCCAATCGGCAACCCGGCCCTATATGCTTCTCGATGCATCATCCAAAGCATGATCAAACATCCATAAAAGGATTTTCACACAAATTTGACTTAAAAACCCAAAAATTGGAATATTCACAAAACCAATCCAAATCAAGAGCAAATGCACATGAAGAAGTGTTAGGAATTCATACCCAACAACCAAAGATAATTATAGTCATAGATGTGAGATAAAAATCTCACCTTTGAACCCAAATCAATGAAGGAGGAGCTTTAAGAACAAGCTAAGATCAATTCCTCTTCAATATCAACACTAGAAGCTTGAATCTAAGCTCAAAAGAAGAACATTCCCTAAGTTAGGTTTAGGAAATTTCTGAAATCAAAGAGAGAATGAGTTGGAGAAGATGAAGAGAAAGCTTACCAATGGGTTCTCTTGAGTTTGGAGCTAGAAGATGGATTTGCTAATGGAAACTAGGGCTTAGGATTTCCTAATTCTTTTTCTCTTCCCCCATTTTTGATGAAGCTTGAATGTATTAGGAAATTATGAAGTAATGAAGAGGAGAGGGGGTTGGAACTGAGCTAGTAAGTGGGGTTATTGGGCTCAGCCCAAACCAAAGCCCTAAGTGAAAAGTGGCAAAATTCTACCAACTCCAAACATATCGAAGTTTATACTCAAAAAGGTCGCAAACGTCATTTTGAACTCAATGGAGGTGGTCTCGAGTCCCAATTCGACTGTTTGCAAAAAGTAATTTTTCGGACCAAAATCTGATGAACGATATGACATTTAAATAAAATATTTAAATACAAAATCGATAAATATGCGGGTTGTTACAATATGCTTATAACAACCCGAAAATTTATCATTTGATTTTTGTAATATTTAATTAGTTTAAATATTCGATTTGGAGTTTTTACAATAAAATTTATGTTTCAAATAATTGACTGATTTTTGATGACATATTTTTAATTTACTTTATAGAACTTTTTCATAATTTTTAATTTTGCAAAAATTTAAATTTTCGTTTGACGTATTTTACATCAAAAATTAGCACTTTGAATTTAACAAAACTTGCCAACCGATATATTTTATTGTTGTTTTGTGATTGTGTCACATTTTTGTACACGATCATATTTTATTTTCAGTCATTCGTGGTTCATACGCGGACGCATTATTGCATGGCGGAGTACCCCTAACAAAATTTATACAACACACTATAATCTTGCAAATATTTCTTTTTCACGTCCTTTGCTCATGACACCTTGGTGGCCTGCGTTTAATGTATATCTTTTTCGTTTCCTTTGCTTATGACACTTTGGTGGCTTGTAGTTAATTCTTTTATTTCTATAAAGAAACATTTAATTCGGGGACACAAATGCATTCTTTTTTTTTCTCATTTCTCTTTCAATGCTTAGCTGTTAAGGAATCTGATTTGTATATATAAGCATACATATACCTCGATGTGAAAAATGGTTGGGGTGTAGTGTGTAGGGCCTTGTTGGGATATGAATCTTGAGTTTGCGTGAGAGGTAAGAGAACGAGGTGGAGGCGAGCAGCTTTGTTGGCATGCTAAGGCAGTGAAAAGGTAATGGGTTTTGGGGAGAGATGGTGGGGTTTGGGTTGTAGTGTGTTTGGGTTTTGGGCTAAGTGGAAACGTGCATGCGAATACAAATAGAAAGAATGGAGAATGCTATTGTTCTTATAAAGGGGATTTGCACATAAGTCCCTATAAATGTGTTCATTTGCATGAGCTATGGTGGAAGCTATTGGAAATGGTTGGGAATTAATTTAAAGGACAAAAATGTGTATATTTTTAGCCTCAAGGACACGACCTCAATATTTTAACCATAAGGTCAAACATTCTTCCAAAATTATTCATAAGGTCAAACATTCTTCCAAAATTAATCATAAGGACAAACATTCTTCCAAAAATGCTACCGAACAAAAAACATTCTTCCAAAAATGCTACCGAACTAAAATTATTCATAACGACGCATTTACATAAATTGTTGTTGGATTTGGTACAGTATAATTTAATGATAAATTAATACTAAATTAATACTGACCGAGTATAAGTACGTCAAATTTGGACAATTACGTAGTTAAATTAATATTACTTGACATATGTTATCTATTTGGCCAAATAAACATCGTAGTATTAAAGTAAATTGAATAAAGTAATTTAGGCACATGTTTAGCGAAATAAAACACTATCTGCTAATTAAATTAATTTGATATTTAATTAGTAGAATAAATCTCCGTTCTGTTATCTTATAGATTTGGACATCTGATTATATATTGTTAATCGATATACCAATTTGAATAAGTAATACGCTAAGTAGTAATGATTAATTGTTTACATAGATATTGATTATGTAAATACCAGATATTGTTTTGAAAAGTTAAATTGGATGATATGGTAGCTTGTTTAAGTGCCATTGTGGTCCCTAAGCCACTTTTCAAATTTAGAAACTATGGGTTTAAATCAATTCCAATTTTTAACAATTATAAATGTTTTATACAATTATTATTTTAACAAAGTGTTTTATATAATACTTATCTATTAACAATATTTTACGTTAACTAATTCATATTTTAAATTTCGTTTAAATTATTAAATTATATTCACGATATGATTTAAAGTTATTTTATACTTTAATGATAATTAAAGTTATTTATAATAATTTGACTTTAAAGTTAACTATTATTTACAGTTGTTATTTATTATTTTATATAATATTGTTTAAAGGTTGATTTATTATTATAATTATACTGTTTGAACGTTAATATGTGATTATAATAATATTGTTTTAGAATTTGATTTATTTTTATCCATAAAATTTAAAGATAATTAATTATTAAGTTCAGTTATTATATTAAATTAACCTGTTTTAAGGTTTACTGTTGTATTCTTATAATTTGTTTAAAGTTTATTATTTTTTTGACGATTGTTTAAAGTATTATTTTACTAATGTTGTTTAAAGACATTTAATTGTTTTATCAAGGTGTTTGAGAAAATAAATTATTTTATAAAAGGTGTTTAATAATAATAAACTATTTATTTCAAAAGGAATCATTTTAAATGGGAAGATTATACAAGGGTTTTATTTAATGAAAAAAAGTCATTAAAGGAATTTATAAATTTGAAAAGAGATTTAGAATTGGAAAAAGCAGTTTGAGTTTTAATGATTTTTGAAAGGAGATCTATAAATGGGCTTTAGAGATCTAAAGGGGAAAGTTTTATGAATGAAGTTTTGAGACTTATAAAGATTATTTCGAAAAAAGATTGGAGATTTATAATTAAATTTGGAAATTTATAAACGAGATATTTTTTTTATAAAATAAAAGGCATTTATCGAAAGGGTTGGTGCTTTGGGTTATCCTCATTTAAATAACCTTTGGGTTTGATCATTTTAATACGATTTTGAAATAGAAAATCTTTCTAAGGGCTTTTAAGGATATACTTATGCCAATTTATAAATAGATGAAATGGTTTTCCAAGTTTTGAAAGGAATGGTTTGTGAATATGCATATACCAGTGAGATAAGTATATGAATATTTTGATAAATATTTTGGAAAGAGATTAATTTATGAAAGATAGGCTTAGTGGTTGCCATGGGAAATGTAATCTCTATTTGGAATGTTTTTTTATATGATAGTTAAATAACCGACTATCAAATATTGGTCTAAATATGTAATCCTTTTTAATTTTGGTAGTATGGAAATATTTCCTAGTTAACACCGGAGGATTTTAACTCTGGAAATATCTAGAAGAAATACGGGGATTATATGGTACAATTTCCATAGACAGTGTTATACTAAACGTATAAACTCGTTTTTTTCTTCTAGGACAAATGATAAGGAGATTCGTCCGCTTAAACGGTTAGGGGGTGATCCTTGCTCTTATGTATTTTTCTGATTATTTCCTGAAGAACCGGTATTGAGCATTCCAAAAAATCGATGATTGGTTTTAGGGCACCCGGTAAGCGAGTTAGTGTACTCATAAGAGATGACACATTCCATAGCCACTCCAAAATCCATATACGGTTCTATGGAGGAGTTTCGTGATATATCGAGATGTTGGAATCCATGTGTGGTTTCGAGACCTATTGGGGTATGGCAATCCATGTGTGATTCCAATATCTATTTTAGATATGGGAATCGATGTGTGATTTCGAGACCCGTTAGGGTATTAGAATCCATGTGAGATTCCATGATCTGTTTTGATTGCGGTGCATGAGCTGGAATGCCGGACTTAGCCTCATCAAGGGTGATGACTAAAACTAGGGATAGGTGGCATTGTCAGCAGGGTTGGAAAACCCATAGAGTGCAGTTGACTCCATCTAGATGTTACATACAGTTGTTATGCATGCACGGAGCGATGCTTCGATTATAGTTAGACCAGCCATGTTTTTCCTATGGTACATCACTAAGGATGTATGTTGCTTCAGAAGGATATATCTAATCCTTGTGTAGGAGGATTGTTTCTCAAAGTATTGAGAGAACCACCATGGAATCCTACACAATTGGCGAACATGCCTAATCGTTTTTAATATATACTTAGTGTTGTTGTGGTGTACACTCACAAGCAACACAACTACTTAATAATTATTATTTTCACCCTTGAACATTAATATAATATCACTGGATTTTCTAATATAAATGTTTTGGTTCTTGTAAGGTAAAAATCCGTTCGTGTTTATGTGCGGCATGTTCTTATGAGATACCTTTGATTTTAAAGGATATTACAAGTTAAATTAAATAAAATTCCTAGTGATTTGACTTTCCCACGTTGGTTTTACCAGATTGACATGTGTAGGATCGATTTCACCCTAGAGGAGAGGTGAATAGGGTGGTACTATTAATTATAAAGATTTATTGCGGAAGTTTATATAAAATAATTTCAACACATATCACAGTAGAGTAATAACAGCACATATATAACAGAATATAAAAGGAAAAAAATAGAACACACAGATTTACCCAGTTTTGATAAAACCCTATCTACGTGTTGCCTCTAAGCTTTCTACTAGAAATTAAGCAGCCAGACGCTTACACACATCACCCGCTATCGACTAACAATAACTCTACGCTCAAAATCCTACCATAACCCATGCATTGAGTTGTGAATTCTCGAACTACACCACCGTAGTTCGTCCCCTAGTCACACGACTAGAATTTACAACGGTTTAAATGAAAATAAACTTAAAAATAATTTAAAACAAAACCCTAATCTATAAAACTAAAGCCCAATTTAATAAACCGGCCCAAATGTGAAGTTAAAAGGAAACCCCATTTTCTATTATGTTATCTCGCCCCGTTTTCTTCTTCGCTTGTAAAAAATGGTGCTTGTTCCTTTATTCCTTTGCTCGAAAATTAGGGCTTTGGTTAATTTCAAAGAAGTTGATTGATTGTTGATCGATTACAATTGTTGTTTTTCTGATTTGCGTCGGCAATTGGCCATCTTTCACTTTGCTGATGGCTCTTTCAATTTGAGTCGAGTTTATCTGCTGCAAAAATTGGTACGTTCGTTCCTTCTTTGATTTATACTATACTCGACTTGATTCGAGTTCCTAATTGATGTTGTGATCTGTGATGTACTTGAATTCAAATGATTTTGGCCTATGATGTTATCGGGTTTAAATAGGTTCGAACCCTTAAATTTTCATTCATATATTTTATATGAATTTGTCTGATAATCATATGCTTGGCCATTCGATTTTGTGTGGATGTTCGTGATATTTTCTGAGTTGTTCATATTCGTATATTTCCTGTTACTTGATTCTCATGGCTTGATTTGCTTGTGATTGATTCCTTGGCTACTATGGCTTTATTTTAAACCGTTCGATTCCATTCTTTATGCTTTTGACTTTGGCCATTTGTGTTGACCCGGACTTGTTCGATTTTTGCTTTCCTTGGTCACCACGGCTTTGAATTTTCTTTGACTTCGACCATTGCATCTCTGACTTTTGGTTTGAAACTGCTACTGACTTTAATTTGACCTTTATGATTTTGATATCGGCCACTTAGATTTTGACTTCGACTTGTTATGAACTGCTCCTCTTCATTGCATATGTTGTTTACGTTTGGTCTCACTGCATATTATTGTAGCATATACATTACTGATTTGCTTTGAGTCTGGGTTGCACCGAGTTTGCATTGAGCTCTGGCCACTGTTCTTCGAGTCATGTAGTTCATGTGTAGTTTGTAATTTGTTTGCACTTGGTATCACTAGATGCTTGAGAACATGTGTTTGCATTTGACTTTGATTATTTTGAAACTGCTACTGTTGCATTACTCCATGTATGTGTGCAGTGTTGTTTTGATATTGTCTTGGTTATATTTTCGAAATTCCTGCTTGGCTTTAAGTATATTTTGTAATTTTTTTATATGATGATATTTAAGACATCTCTGTTAACCTGAGTGCTTGCTGTGTTCTCTGACTTGTGTTCACTTGATCTGGTGTTTGTTAGGTAGCTGTAGTGTCATTTACTGGTTCACTTGAACTCTAAACTTGCAGTTGACTTTGACTTGTGTCTGTAGTATGAGCTACTAGCTTGCATTTTTGAACTGGTTCATGTTAAATTTTTTACTGCATTCACTACTTTTGTACACTTTCATTTTGACCTAAGGAGGTTGCATTTTGATGTGCACTATCTTTTCTTTTGAGGCTGCTGCACCTTGTAGTCTTTGAGTCATTTATGCATGTCTGATGCACTTGAATATGCTATGCACTGTACTTTATGTATATGATATCACCTTTGTTGTCTGCATTGTCGATTTGTATTTGCAAGCTTGGAGTTGCCTCTGGTCATCAGACCACTTGATATATTTTTTCCTTTTGGTTCCACTATACACATATATGTGCTTGCTGTCTCATTTTATATGTCACAGTCTTGAGTTTTGTGTAGTCGTCATGTGGACTGTCTGGTTAGACTTTGACTTTGGCCTGTTGTTTCATGGCTTCAGCATTGATTGAGTGTAATGACCCTGAATTTTTAACCATTCAAATTGAAATATTTAATTAATTTTAAATATTTGAATGATAATTTAAATTGAATTCCCAATATAACTGTGAATTTGGCGATTAAATATTAAAATTTAATCTATACAAAGTTGAATAAAAATTTAAATTTGACTTTGGAGTTGAAATTGAATATTGAATATGTATTTTTAATTCAAACTAATGACTTAGAAAAATAATATTGGATACAAGGATTTTTATTTATGTAAATTTATAAATGGGTGGTTAGTTTTTAAATAACATCTTTCTTTTCTTTAAAGTAAAAAGGAATAAAATTTTAATCAATACAAATAGATGAATAAATACACATAGTAAAAATTTAAACAACATATTTATAAATTTTAAAAAATATTATGTAACTACATTGGAGAAATTTTAACGACATAATTTAAACAAAACATAACAAAGCAAAGTAATAATAAAACCCATTGAAATTCAAAACAAAAATATAAGAGGAAAATTTGTTGATTGTTGTTTGGGCTTTGAAAATTTTGGTCGGCCCACGTTTGATATTGGTGCCATGATTAAGTATACCCATTCCCTCATTTCTCCATTCGATTCGTAACCCTAAACAAACGAAAAATAATGGCGGCTCTCAATTTCTTTCTTCCTCCGATCGACTAAATTAGGGCTGGTGATAATTTGGGGCCTTCGTTCGATTGCGCTCTTTGTTCCAAAACAGGGTTTTTGCGAAGCTCCGGTACTAGTTCGTCGTGTTTGCTGCATCGTCTTCTACCCAACGAGCAATGGTGAGTTTTTCTCACAATTAATCTTATTCAAGTTTTTATATTTGTTTGAATTAGGTGCTTGGTTACATGCTATGATTTGTGTTGCTATGGTCTGATGTTTTGCAAGTGATTCACATACATATCTGATGAGAACAAACACTGCATGCATGGTTGTTGGGTGTTATTTGCTATCATTTGCTCTGTTAATTTGATTTAAACTGATACGAACAGATAAAAACAGATAAGACACTGCATGTATAGTTGTTGGGTGTTGTTTTCTTCCATTTGCTCTGTAAATAAAATTAAACTGATGAGAACAGATGTTATCAAAACTTTGCTTGTTTTGTTTTGCTGCATGTGTTGAATCTTTGAATCTGGTTAAGGAAAATGTAGTAAGGAAAATGAATACTTGTGAGCAAACTTGACAATCTTCCCTTTGAATATGATATCTATAAATCTGTGAATTTGCCTTGTTGTGCTTGCTTGTTGATATTGGGTTGCTGCATGTTGTTTGTCTGCGAACAAGTATAATGCTCTTGGTTTATAGCTTTGAGAATTTGAGTTAAGAATCTATATTTTCTTGTTTAAATAAATTCAAGCCCTGAGTACTGAAAGTAGATGTTTATGATATTATAAAGTCATTCCAAAGATAATTTTAGAAGAAAATATTTAGTATTTAAACAAAATATAGGAAGTAACAAGGAGAACCGAAATACCCAGATCTAATTAAATCAAAAACAATCTGGTCTCTGTTTCTTTTGGAATCCAGGTGAACAAATCTTATTTTTTTAAAAACTAGGGTTCTTGGTTTCTTTACCTGTGAGTAATCTCATTTTTAAGGGTTTAAGTATGAAATTCTGGTTGCATGCTAATAAAATTTAAAATGAATGTGAATTACAAGACATCTGCTGTGTACATATTCATGTATGGTACTCTCTGTACACCTTTCAATTTGCAAGTCTAAATTAAATTCAAAAAAACCTATCCAAATCTATGTTATATGCAGTGATAAATGTTGTTCTCTTGTTAAAATGCCTGTTTGCCTGTGTGGATGTGAATTTATTTATATTGTGATGGATGCATGTTTGTGTATATGTATATATATGCCACCTCTGTTATGTTATACAGTTTCAAGAAAAATAATACTGTGAGCAAACACCACCCTTTAAACCTTTATATGTTTATATTTTGGTAGAATGTGATGACTGCTTAAAGTGATGTTAAAGTTATGTTTGTGTGAATGAAAATATGTTAGTATACGTTTGCAAATATAAATATGCAAGTCTATGAATGGACAAAAGAAGGCCTCTGCCTTTGGTTACAATTTTAAGACCTGTTTGAAAGAGAAGAAAAGTTTAAACACTTGGGAAAAAAAAAATCTTTTCTTTTGATATGGTGGCTGTTATGACTTAATGTTTGAATGAACTTGTTTCTCTCAAGATAAAGTAAAGTTTTTTTTAATTTTTTTTTTATATATAAGTCAAGTAATTTTTGTAATTCCTGAAGAAAAAAAAATTTTGCTTGATATTTATGTCCTCTGTTTGTGGTGTTCTTTGTTGTTGCTGTGTATTATGCTTGCATGCCATATGTGAATGATTCCAGTTCAAAAGTCTGAGAAACCCAGTTTTAAACCTCTGTAAAATGTCCTATAATCTAAAAGTAACAAAATTTACAAGTTCAAAACAATTGTTTGTTGAATCTGATGCACTGCTAAAATTCTTGAATCCATTATGTGATGCTTGAATGTTGGTTTAGGTATGGAATTGAAAGTATGTATGTGAATATGTATTTATGCATATATATGTCACTGTGAGTAACTCCATTTTATTTTAAATGGGTAAAAGTTTGAGTTGCATGCTAGTATACTGAAATGAACGAATATTGCATATGTTTATAATAAATTGTAAAACTGCAGTGCCTCATTTTCTTTTAGATAAATAACCTATAATATTAAAAAGCTTTAATCTATATGTTGCGTGTGAATAACATCACTCTTCCTAAATTTTAGTATGAATCTAGTTGCATTTATTTGTCAGGTTTACAAAGTAAACCATATTAAAACCCAAATCTCAGTCTTCCCTCTTTGGTTCTGAAATGGGAGTAAACAGTTAGAAAAAATTGTTGTTTAACCATGTGCATTTTAGTAAATAAAACTTTGAGTAAACATTATTAAAAAGATTAGCAGATAAATGTTTGTTGCATATGAATTTCTGTGATGAAGAGTGTTGCATGTGTATCTTAGCATAACCTCTGTATTTTGGTACCTGGTTTAAGCATGCATGTTTGATAGCCTGGTTATACCCTGTTTACAGTTCAGGATTTAAAGTGTTATCAAAAAGAAAAAAATTCAAATCTTCCCATCTGCACATCGTTAGATTTTGGGATTCAACAAGAATGATTTGTTCAAACCTAATTTAAGATATGAAATTTATAATTAATGAAGAAAAGTTAGAGTATCACTTGGGAAGGTAAATAACAGTAAAACATTTGCTAAATGTTAAAATTCAAACTTAACAATTTTTTTTATGATTTCCCTTTATAACCTAAATATCAGTTTCAAAATTTTAAATCTGAAGCTTTTAATGTTAAGAAAATTTTAACCCAGTTTCATAGTCTTGACTTGATCATTGCTTTGAGTTTCACTGTCATACTTCCATGTAATTTCGACTTCCACACTGTTGACATTTGTTCACTTCAGTTTTCACAGTTGCACATACTTATTTGAGTTTGCATTGGTGCATTTCCTTACTAAGTTTGGTCCAGACTTGTTCTTTGATGTATTTCGTTTGGCTTGAGTGTTGTCTCTGACCTGATGGCTTGGTTTTCATTATCCACACATGTTCATGCTTTACTGTAGCTTGCATGACTGGTGCACTTTGAATGCATTCATGTTGATTTTCATGGAGTAGTCGTCTTGACACTGTTGTACACTTGCCTGAGTGCCAGTTTGCCTTGTATCTTTGTGAAGTTGTAGTTGGTGGTCTTTCATAATGTATTTTACTTTGGCCATTTCCGTTCATCCCTGTAGGAGCTTTGTACAATTCTCTGGCCCATACTGTTGAACTTGACCTGTCTGGTTCCTGTTCTTTGTTGATTTGCATTTGCATTTTCATTATTGCTCTGCCTCCATTTAAAAGTATTGTTTCCGTGATTATTTGAGCTTGTATGCTTGATGTTTTGGTTGGCTTCCCAGATTTGTACTTGCTGGTTTGATATAAGTGTTCCCCTGTACACTTCTAATGCTCACTTGTGGGCATTTGCCTTATTTACGCTATTTGACTGATCCAATTTGCTTTGATTATCTCTGCTGCCACTGCACTATCAACCCTGTTGGGCTGTTACCATTTTATTCAGTTCATTGCAAATTTATTTACTTGAATAAAGATTAATCCTGACTCGAGTGTTTTTGTGTTTTGCATAAAACGCTCGGGTCAGACCGAGTATTTTTACAGCTTGAAGATTTTCAGGCAGTGAAGTTAGAGAGAGAGGGGGGAGTACCGCTTCACTTTAGCTTTTCAGGATTTTTGCATTTTAATGAAATATTCCGTTGTATAAAAATTTAAATGCATTGTATAACTCTGATATTTGTATATAAAAGAAAAGTTCATTTATGAAAAATATTATTATTCTGTGATTCTGTGGCTGATTCTGTTTAAATTCTATAAACTAAATAACAATCCGTCATTTTGAACGTTTCAAGTTGGTTTAATTACCGACTGGAGGCGGTCAGAACGGGGGATCGTTAGAAAGTGGTATCAGAGCTTTGGTTTACACAAAGCTTATTTTATGGCGTTTAATATGAATAGTTACTAGAATCACTTTAAAGAAAGCGTTTTTCGAATCTAAAGAAGTATAAATTTGTTTTCTTGGAAAAATAAAAGGTATTTTGAAAATTCAAATTTTTTTTCGGAAATTCCCCTCTCTAAATTTAGGTTTACGATAGTTTCTCTTCGGTAAGGTCTCCTTAGATTTGAGTCCCGATCATTCGAAAACCTATTATCGAATTGCTGAGATTTATGAAAGAATAAAATATAAGTTAAGTGAATTAGTAAATTGGTTTAAGTTAAATATTTTGGATATCTCCAGAGCAATAAATTGGAAAATAAAATGACATGTCAATTTAGTTATAATCAAGCGGATTATTGAACTATGACTCGGGAATTTGATTCTGAATTCTTTTGAAAATTGATTTCAAATGTTTTGAAGAATGATTTAGTAAATAAATGGATTATAAGTACTAAACTTATAATATGGACTTTTGGTATATAATTGAGTTATATAAGTGGAATTGAATTAATAAAGGAGCTTATAAATCGAAGTTTTATAAATAGAAATGGAATTTATAAAGATTGTTTATAAATTCGAAACCAATTGAATTTGATAAACGAAACATAGAAGTTATTAAAGGAGATATATTCGTGATTTTGGACAGTGGATAATCTTTTATATAAATGTGTATAAACATTGAATTGAATAAAGAAGTATATTCACGATTTTGGACAGCGAATATATTATTAAATAAAATGGATATGTTTTAGGGAAGTGATATTATGAAATGAAGTTAATCGATTTAAAGTTGTTTTAAAATGTGTTAAGGATCGAAATCATAGATTTCAACATTCATTGTTGAAATAGACGTTTTCGAGAGAAATAAAAGGAAATGGTGGACTATAACATTGTTGTTATAGTAAATGGTTTCCGAAAGGAAATGTTTCATGTAGTATTGGGATTTATATATCTATCTTAAATTTGAATCCTTATACTAGTGATTTTGGGTCGTCGTAACAATGTTTTACGCAACATTTGTTTTGACTCAAATAAATGTGTTTAAAAGATCGCTTTCCTTAAAGAATGAAATATAGACTTGATTGTGATTTAAGTATATTGAATACTTTTCAAGTGTTGAAAAGAAATGGATTTTTAAATTACTTATTATTAAATAAGTATGGAAATGTTTTTCCAATATGAAGTGAATGTTTTGAAATTTTATCTCTTAAAGATAAATTGAAAATGAATATTAGAAATCGATTTGAAAATCGTATAATCATAGATATTTTGGAAAGGTAAATTCATTATGGAATTCATAAAAGAAAGGGAAATTTGTCAAAAGTAAATATTGATTTATTTTTGAAATGTGGAAATAAATTTACAGATTTGGAACGTAAGTTTAAAATAAATCGGTAAAGATTTATTTGATTGATTTAAATGAACCATTTTAAGTTTAAAATGGATAACTATTTGAAAATGTTTCCGTTTAAGGAAATTGCTTTGAATTTTTTTTTCAAAGATTGAAAGGTGAAAAAAATGATTTGAAATTTTTTTTCAAATGGTTAAGTGTGGAAAAAATTATATATATCTTGTGTAGATATTTTTGGGAAATTTGAACAATTAGTTCAACTTGAAATTGGATGGTTGATTTGGATTGTATGTTTAACATTGTGAATTGATGACATATCAATTGATCTCTATTAAATATATTTCTGTTTGGTGGCGGAGAATTTATTCTCTTAGCTTAACACCCTTCTCTGAGACGTACGAGCTCAGAGGTTATATATCGGGAGACATCAATTATGTGTTGAGAATTGACAATGTAACGTGAAATCCAAATCGAGTGTGAAGTCGATAATAAATTGAATTATGAATATGAATTAGGTTTGAGATAACCTTAAAATTCCAAATCGACTTAGAGGAAATTTTAAATGGATAATGAGCTGGAAAATTTATGAACCCTCTATTTGTTATGGGTATGAGATATTGAGGTTTTCAGAACGTATATATGAGAATACGATAAATTCGAAAACCAATAGTTTGGAAAGTAATTGTTATGGGAAAACTTATGTAAGTACATGGGTATGATATGTACGAAATGTGAAATGAAATATTATATATGTATGTATGATATTATGTTTTCCAAACCGAGGATATGGAAAAGTACCTTCCATTTAAAATTTGTGAAGGTTGTTGGAAATCGAGATGAGTGTCCATTTGAAAATCGTAGCTACGTAGAATTCCATTAGTTGGATTGACCATTTGATTTCCATTAGTTGGATTGACCATTTGATTTCCATTAGTTGGATTGACCATTTGATTTCCATTAGTTGGATTGGCCATTTGTTTTCCATTAGTTGGATTGGCCATTTGCTTTCCATTAGTTGGATTGGCCATTTGTTTTCCATTAGTTGGAGTGACTGGCGTAATTTGAGGGGCGAGATGCCTACAGTTACAAGCGATTCCACTGCGATAGTGGCGTAACCGCCGAGTAAACTGCAATCTAGATGCCAAAGCGAAATTCGAGGGGCGAGATGTCTACGGTCACAATCGATTCTACTGGGATAGTAGCGTAACCGCCGTGTGGACCGCGATCTATGGCAACAACCATGGCGAAATTCAAGAGATGAGAAATCTACGGTTACAAGCGATTCTACTGGGATAGTAGCGTAACCGCCGGGTAATTGTGATCCATGGGGGAACGTGCTTTCCATATCCATTTTTAAAAGAATTTTTAAGTATTTTCACTGGGAATTGAAGCAAGTATATTTAGTACTTGGAGATTTTTAGACTTGCGCCTGGCCAGCATATGCCTAATGTCTTTAAGAATGACGATAGACTTGTTAAATTTCGAGTTAGCAAGTATTTTCAAACTTTAAATAGAAAACCAATAGTCTGAAATTGAAATTAGATAATTCCAACCTAATAAACTAAGGAAGAGGATTTTTGAAATATTTTGAAAGTCCACAGCTTTGGAAAAGATATAATATGCAAAGCTCAAACGTGAAGAATTTTAAGTTAAATCTGAGTTTCGTAAGTCGAAAATTTTAGTAAAAGATCTTTACGTCTTGATTGCAGAAATTAATGAGCAAGAGATAATGAACAAAGCTATTGAGATAAAACAAATGGAACTCATTTATTTATTTTTAATAAGTTTCAAACTTGATAAAATTGAGTAGGGTATAAATATTAGTGAAATTTTAACAATCATTTTTCCTTACTTGTAATTTCGGGACGAAATTCTTTTAAGGAGGGGAGATTGTAACGACCCTGAATTTTTAACCATTCAAATTGAAAATATTTAATTAATTTTAAATATTTGAATGATAATTTAAATTGAATTCCTAATATAACTGTGAATTTGGCGATTAAATATTAAAATTTAATCTATACAAAGTTGAATAAAAATTAAAATTTGACTTTGGAGTTGAAATTGAATATTGAATTTGTATTTTTAATTCAAACTAATGACTTAGAAAAATAATATTGGATACAAGGATTTTTATTTATGTAAATTTATAAATGGGTGGTTAGTTTTTAAATAACATCTTTCTTTTCTTTAAAGTAAAAAGGAATAAAATTTTAATCAATACAAATAGATGAATAAATACACATAGTAAAAATTTAAACAACATATTTATAAATTTTGAAAAATATTATGTAACTACATTGGAGAAATTTTAACAACATAATTTAAACAAAAACACAACAAAGAAAAGTAATAATAAAACCCATTGAAATTCAAAATAAAAATATAAGAGGAAAATTTGTTGATTGTTGTTTGGGATTTGAAAATTTTGGTCGGCCCACGTTTGATATTGGTGCCGTGATTAAGTATACCCATTCCCTCATTTCTCCATTCGATTCGTAACCCTAAACAAACGAAAAATAATGGCGGCTCTCAATTTCTTTCTTCCTCCGATCGACTAAATTAGGGCTGGTGATAATTTGGGGCCTTCGTTCGATTGCGCTCTTTGTTCCAAAACAGGATTTTTGCGAAGCTCCGGTACTAGTTCGTCGTGTTTGTTGCATCGTCTTCTACCCAGCGAGCAATGGTGAGTTTTTCTCACGATTAATCTTATTCAAGTTTTTATATTTGTTTGAATTGGGTGCTTGGTTACATGCTATGATTTGTGTTACTATGGTCTGATGTTTTGCAAGTGATTCACATACATATCTGATGAGAACAGACACTGCATGTATGGTTGTTGGGTGTTATTTGCTATCATTTGCTATGTTAATTTGATTTAAACTGATAAGGACAGATAAAAACAGATAAGACACTGCATGTATAGTTGTTGGGTGTTGTTTGCTTCCATTTGCTCTGTAAATAAATTTAAACTGATGAGAACAGATGCTATCAAAACTTTTCATGTTTTGTTTTGCTGCTTGTGTTGAATCTTTGAATCTGGTTAAGGAAAATGTAGTAAGGAAAATGAATACTTGTGAGCAAACTTGAAAATCTTCCCTTTGAATATGATATCTATAAATCTGTGAATTTGCCTTGTTGTGCTTGCTTGTTGATATTGGGTTGTTGCATTTTGTTTGTCTGGGAACAAGTATAATGTTCTTGGTTTATAGCTTTGAGAATTTGAGTTCAGAATCTATATTTTCTTGTTTAAATAAATTCAAGCCCTGAGTACTGAAAGTAGATGTTTATGATATTATAAAGTCATTCCAAAGATAATTTCTGAAGAAAATATTTAGTATTTAAACAAAATATAGGAAGTAACAAGGAGAACTGAAATACCCAGATCTAATTAAATAAAAAACAATCTGGTCTCTGTTTCTTTGGGAATCCAGGTGAACAAATCTTATTTTTTTTAAAAACAGGGTTCTTGGTTTCTTTACCTGTGAGTAATCTCATTTTTAAGGGTTTAAGTATGAAATTCTGGTTGCATGCTAATAAAATTTAAAATGAATGTGTATTACAAGACATCTGCTGTGTACATATTCATGTATGGTACTCTCTGTACACCTTTCAGTTTGCAAGTCTAAATTAAATTCAAAAAAACCTATCCAAATCTATGTTATATGCAGTGATAAATGCTGTTCTCTTGTTAAAAAGCCTGTTTGCCTGTGTGGATGTGAATTTATTTATATTGTGATGGATGCATGTTTGTGTATATGTATATATATGCCACCTCTGTTATGTTATACAGTTTCAAGAAAAATAATACTGTGAGCAAACACCACCCTTTAAACCTTTATATGTTTATATTTTGGTAGAATGTGATGACTGCTTAAAGTGATGTTAAAGTTATGTTTGTGTGAATGAAAATATGTTAGTATACGTATGCAAATATAAATATGCAAGTCTGTGAATGGACAAAAGAAGGCCTCTGCCTTTGGTTACAAGTTTAAGACCTGTTTGAAAGAGAAGAAAAGTTTAAACACTTGGGAAAAAAAATCTTTTCTTTTGATCTGGTGGCTGTTATGACTTAATGTTTGAATGAACTTGTTTCTCTCAAGATAAAGTAAAGTTTTTTTTCAAATTTTTTTTTTCAGGCATTACAAAATTACTTGACTTATATAAAAAAAAATATTTTTAAAAAAAAACTTTACTTTATCTTGAGAGAAACAAGTTCATTCAAACATTAAGTCATAACAGCCACCAGATCAAAAGAAATTTTTTTTTTCCCAAGTGTTTAAACTTTTCTTCTCTTTCAAATATGTCTTAAACTTGTAACCAAAGGCAGAGGCCTTCTTTTGTCCATTCACAGACTTGCATATTTATATTTGCATACGTATACTAACATATTTTCATTCGCACAAACATAACTTTAACATCACTTTAAGCAGTCATCACATTCTACCAAAATATAAACATATAAAGGTTTAAAGGGTGCTGTTTGCTCACAGTATTATTTTTCTTGAAACTGTATAACATAACAGAGGTGGCATATATATACATATACACAAACATGCATCCATCACAATATAAATAAATTCACATCCACACAGGCAAACATGCATTTTAACAAGAGAACAACATTTATCACTGCATATAACATAGATTTGGATAGGTTTTTTTGAATTTAATTTAGACTTGCAAACTGAAAGGTGTACAGAGAGTACCATACATGAATATGTACACAGCAGATGTCTTGTAATACACATTCATTTTAAATTTTATTAGCATGCAACCAGAATTTCATACTTAAACCCTTAAAAATGAGATTACTCACAGGTAAAGAAACCAAGAACCCTAGTTTTTAAAAAAATAAGATTTGTTCACCTGGATTCCAAAAGAAACAGAGACCAGATTGTTTTTGATTTAATTAGATCTGGGTATTTCGGTTCTCCTTGTTACTTCCTATATTTTGTTTAAATACTAAATATTTTCTTCTAAAATTATCTTTGGAATGACTTTATAATATCATAAACATCTACTTTCAGTACTCAGGGCTTGAATTTATTTAAACAAGAAAATATAGATTCTTAACTCAAATTCTCAAAGCTATAAACCAAGAACATTATACTTGTTCGCAGACAAACAACATGCAGCAACCCAATATCAACAAGCAAGCACAACAAGGCTGTAACGACCCGATATTTTCAACCATTCACATCCGCACATGTCAGACTTGAATTGCTCAAAATACCGCGTTGTAAATAAAATTTGGCAAATCTCAAAATATACAGTAAATACATAATCACAGATCACAGACACTGAGTATTTAATAATGCAGCGGAATTTAAACGAAATAGTAGTTCATGAAGCTACAATATAAAAATAAGATACATCAGTGTTAAACATGATACAACAAAAAGTAACAAGACACATCAGGTACAAATCAGAATACATCACTGAAATCACTGGATACAGAAAGCAAAATAGATGGCTGGATCTTCAAGGAAAGCTCCAACTCCGAAGGTGAATCTTGAATGCGAACTCACTCAATCTGACTCGAGCGTAAAGCAAAATACAAAACACTCGAGTCAGGACATAAATACTTATGAACTGTAAATAAACTCAAGTGAACAGTAACAAAAAATGCATCAGTAACTTAAAGGATGCTTGGGATCGCCCATCCTTTAAGGATCCGTTAAACTATTTACTATGTAGTAATATTGCGCTATTATAATAATGTATACAGTAAAATAAACATACTTTTAAATAGCGTTCCGGGCTACCCATATCACCCTTCACACATAATAGTCCCAGTAGTCCATCCAATATCATGCCATCTCCACTCCGGGTGACTGTCAGAGGATACCACACGGGCTACGGGAGAAAAACAAACTCGTAGTAAAGGCTCGGTATGGTAGGTGACACGGCACACAAGGCAATGCCAGGGTAGATATACCAATTACGCACACGGGCTGGTGGTAACGCAGAAGCCACATACGTCCACCTCGGAACACACTCCCAATCAAAATCGGAGGATGGCCTTCTAATCAATCACCAATGAGAGTATAGTATCGAAGGAATGTGTCCGATCGGAGGAATGACCTCACTTTGCCCGAGATCGCTCCTGTTTTAGCCACCTTATGCCAACTCACGGGAGTTGGGTCCACGTAATATACCTCAAGAACGTCGCCACCATCCTACTTCATTCTGGAATCTCCACCGCGTACACGGTTGTTAAAGTGGTTTTCGGAGTTGGCAGAGAGTATGACAACTTTCGATCTCGGTCTCTTTAACAACCAAACGTTATTATAACGCCGTGGTTATTTCAAAATAGTTTATACTTCAAAAAGATGAAATCATTTCATTTCAAACTATATTTCTTTCAAAATAGTTTATACTTCGAAACCAAAACCATTTTTATTTCAAAACTATTTATTCAATCAAAATAGTTTATACTTCGAAACCAAAAACATTTCAAACATATATTCATTTCAAAATCATAATACTTTCTAAGTTATAACTTTTCCGAAACCAAAATACTTGAAATCGTTACAACCTGAGAATCATAACATTTTGAAATCATGGAACATTCCTTTAATTCTTTATATTTTACAAATTTATTCAATTAAACCAAAATTTCAAATTTCCAATTTAATTCAAATCAAACCATCAGTTTCAATTCAATTTGTTTTCTAACAAAACATTTCAAATCTTATAAATTTCAAATGTAGATTTGATCTACAAAATAAACTATCCAATTTTATTATATTTCCAAACTTTAATATCCCACATTTCAAAGCTAAACTTTATAATTCTATATATTCATATCTCAAATCTAATTTTATTATTATGTAGTTTTGAAATATTCATTTCATAAATCCAATATTATTTAAATAAACTTAAATTATAATTAAACCAAATATCTTTTCATACAAATATAAACTTCAATATTCCTTTATCGAATAAATCAAAATCAAATATCATTCCACATTCACATTCTTTACTAAAATAAAGATCAAATCATTTCCAATCATTTCAAAATCATTAAAATATTACATCCTTTCAAAACTTCATAATCAAATCATCATTTGAATTCAAATCCAAATATTCAAATTTTAATATCATTTAAAAATAAAATATGTCATTCATTTATTATTTCAAACATCATTACAAAAATACATTTCAAAATTCCATTCAAAATTCATTTGTCTCATTACATCTCATTCCGTTTAACACATAACCAAGCAAACTTTATTTAAATTCAAATTCAAATTTAAATTCCTTAAAAATTCAAATTTAAATATTAAAATATATTCAAAACTTCTTAAATTTCACAATTAATCAATTTCCAAAAGTTAAATCATTTAACACTTTAAAATATAACTCAAACAGTGTTAAAATCTATAACATTTCAAAACATTGTCAAATTAAAGCCACGACAACATTTATACAGTACTATAGTAGCTTATAGTTTCCAAACTAGCTTAGTTCAAGAATAACGACATTTATAAAATGTCGAAAAAGATATCTAGTTATTTCAAACATTGTTAGATTCAAAACAATAGCATTTAAAAATGCTGTCAAAAGACTACAGCATTTTGAAAATGCTATAAAATTCCAGATTTCATTTTAGCTTTTCAAAAATAATAAAACTCTAA
Organism: Allium cepa; assembly: GCA_030765085.1. NCBI lineage: Eukaryota > Viridiplantae > Streptophyta > Magnoliopsida > Asparagales > Amaryllidaceae > Allium > Allium cepa. The sequence continues at coordinate 105,836,353 of CM060940.1, forward strand.
ATTTTTATTATTATAACTTAAAAATCATATTTCTAGACTTCAAATTTTCACAGTTAAAATCATTTTAACATATGATTTAACACAATAAAATTTTAAGATCAAATATTCAATTTTAAAAACTCCATTCACTTATTAAGTCAAAATTCACTGTTTATTAATTTATAAATTTAATAAAACTTAACATTTTACTTCAAATATCATTTTAAAACTTTAAATTTAATTTCCATTATTTATTTACATTTTAAAATAAAATTTAAAGTCAAAAATCATAATTACTTCAAATTTACGTACTTAAATTCACAATTTCAAGACTTAATATTTAATTTTCTTAAATCCATAAAACATATATTTTTAAATCAAAATTTCAAACTTTTAAAAATACACTTTTTAATAAAAATCATTTAAAAATATACCACGGGGTCTGTATATAATATTCTAACCTAGGTCAAGTGATACGGATATATATCATTTCAATCCGCAGTTTACAAAGAAAACCCGAGTTCTATCATTTCAAACCCGCAATCTCAAGTCAAATAAAATACAATAAAAATCGCTCAGGCCTATCATTTCAGCCCATAACGATTTTTCCCTATTCTAAAGTCCGTTCGGGTATGTATCATTTCAACCCATAGTGATTCTATTCTAACAGGGAACTTGCAGTGTGAATATATGCATAAACAATATAAACAATGTCAATGTCATAATATAATGTCATATATCAGATGTCAGGTGATAATTAACAGTTTTAACATGGTAATAACATGGCATAGTAGATCATATGATCATCATTAACTTGCATAAATATTTTATATTACTAAACACTTGGCATCAATTCACTAATTCATAAGTAGAAATGTCAGAGTGAGAAAGACTCACCTTTATCAAAGCTAGAGACAAACAACACACACAAGAGCGATTCCAAAGGCACGACACGCACGATTTGAATTGAATGAATGGAGATCCTTGATAATGACCTTGTATACAACAAATAAACAAGACCATATAAACATATGCATACAATACAAATATGAATATTCAACACAAAATTATATAGAAACAAATTGAAATACGAAGCACCAATGAACAAGATGATTTTACCGTGCCTCAATCACTTCAATGCTTGGCCTAAGGGATGCTTTAGCTTGGCTATAATGATGCTTTGGCTTGGGTATGACATCATATAGGTCAGGTTTGGACTCGGAAAGGCATGGCTACAATGGAAATGAGAAGGGGTATGGTAAGTTATAAGGCAAAGAATGCTAAAGGTCAAGGCAAAGTGGTTTTGTACAACATAGGCTCGATCTATGGTCATGTTTGGGTTCGGCCCTTATTGCTACAAGTCTGGTCAGAGATGATGATGATGTCTATAGGTCATGGCAGCAAGTGGTGGGGGTGTTAGAGGTGGTGGCCAAGGCTAAACATGAAGGAAATGGGAATACAAGGCTCGGCTAGGCAATATTTGGAGTTTTAAGCAATGTTTGGTGGAGACGGCTTCAATTGGATGGCATGGCTTGTCATGGTCATAGGAGGAGGAGATGTTTGCTGCTGTAGATGGTGGAGGAGATGGTGGAACTGATGGTGGAGGTGATAGGCCGAGAATCATATGTGAAGTCAAGGCAAATTTAAGCAGAAAACAAGGCAAATTCAAGGAAGAAAGGTAGAAAAGAACAAAGAGAAGCCATTAACTTGGAATTTTTTTTCTCAAATGAGAAATAGCCGTGAGTTGAAGAGGATTAGAAGTATTTTCACGTGAAAGGCAGTGGGAAATGTACGGCTATCAAGGAGAAAATGAAAAGTCAAGGATATGAAGAGACGAGCTATTGAAAAGTCACAAGAAATGAAGAGCCTTGTCTCTTTGGATTTCTAATTTCTTTTAAAATTTTAAATACATGTAAAATATGTGAAAATACAGATAAAACACGAAAATATAGTAAACAAACAAAAATAAATAAATAAATATTAATTAAATATAATTAAATTAAGAAAATAACAAAGAAAATATAAATTAGGCTTGAAAATTTGAAAATAAATGAAATGAACTTTGGAAAAATTGTATGTACATGAAACATATTTATAAATAAAGATAAAAAATTAAGAATAAAATGCGTACATAAAAATGAATAAATAAATTTTAATTAAATATAATTTAAATAAATAAAATAATAGAAAAATGGAAACTAGGCTTTAAAAATAGAAAATAAATTCAATAGACTTTGGAAAAATTCAAACATCACTTTAAAAATATTTAAAAGGTAACTATATATGTAACATAACATATAATACAAATTAGAATAAGATGTGGCAATCAAACATATTATTTATATAATTTAAAATAAACAATATTGTTAAATAAAACAATTTACACCAAAATTTGTAAAAAGCATAACTTTCGCAATATTATTCGGATTTCAACGAAACAAAAAGCAGTGTTCTTGAAATTTTATTTATTTTCATAATAAAAGATAAAATTCAAATTTTCAAATATTTAAAATTTAAATTTAAAACTCAAAGTTTGACCAGATTGACCAAAATTCACATTTTCTGGAAATATTCAATTTATGCATGTTTGAAATTCTAATCCACATCAAAATCAACATTTATATTTCAAATAACAAAATATATTCATTTTAACAAATAAAATAAAGTTTTTAAATTAGGAATTTAAATTAAAATAATTAAAATATACAATTACAATAATCAGAAAATACAGGACTGTTACAAAGGCAAATTCACAGATTTATAGATATCATATTAAAAGGGAAGATTTTCAAGTTTTCTCACAAGTATTCATTTTCCTTACTACATTTTCCTTAACCAGATTCAAAGATTCAACACATGCAGCAAAACAAAACAAGCAAAGTTTTGATAGCATCTGTTCTCATCAGTTTAAATTTATTTACAGAGCAAATGGAAGCAAACAACACCCAACAACTATACATGCAGTGTCTTATCTGTTTTTATCTGTTCTTATCAGTTTAAATCAAATTAACAGAGCAAATGATAACAAATAACACCCAACAACCATACATGTAGTGTCTGTTCTCATCAGATATGTATGTGAATCACTTGCAAAACATCAGACCATAGCAACACAAATCATAGCATGTAACCAAGCACTCAATTCAAACAAATATAAAAACTTGAATAAGATTAATCGTGAGAAAAACTCACCATTGCTCGCTGGGTAGAAGACGATGCAGCAAACACGACGAACTAGTATCGGAGCTTCGCAAAAACCCTGTTTTGGAACAAAGAGCGCAATCGAACGAAGGCCCCAAATTATCACCAGCCCTAATTTAGTCGATCGGAGGAAGAAAGAAATTGAGAGCCGCCATTATTTTTCGTTTGTTTAGGGTTACGAATCGAATGGAGAAATGAGGGAATGGGCATACTTAATCACGGCACCAATATCAAACGTGGGCCGACCAAAATTTTCGAAGCCCAAACAACAATCAACAAATTTTCCTCTTATATTTTTATTTTGAATTTCAATGGGTTTTATTATTACTTTGCTTTGTTATGTTTTTGTTTAAATTATGTTGTTAAAATTTCTCCAATGTAGTTACATAATATTTTTCAAAATTTATAAATATGTTGTTTAAATTTTTACTATGTGTATTTATTCATCTATTTGTATTGATTAAAATTTTATTCCTTTTTACTTTAAAGAAAAGTAAGATGTTATTTAAAAACTAACCACCCATTTATAAATTTACATAAATAAAAATCCTTGTATCCAATATTATTTTTCTATGTCATTAGTTTGAATTAAAAATACAAATTCAATATTCAATTTCAACTTCAAAGTCAAATTTACATTTTTATTCAACTTTGTATAGATTAAATTTTAATATTTAATCGCCAAATTCACAGTTATATTGGGAATTCAATTTAAATTATCATTCAAATATTTAAAATTAATTAAATATTTTCAATTTGAATGGTTAAAAGTTCAGGGTCGTTACAATTTTATCGGATGTCCCCGATGCCAATTCTAACGACCCTGACTCGACCTTCGAAAATTGGCACCGAATACGACACTCGTATTCAAATGCCGCAGATCCAAACGTCGAACCTGGTTCATCGGAGCTTATAACACAATCAGTACAACACAGTGGAAGAAATATGCATGATACAATTGATATACAACATTTAATACAATATTTGATACAACTGAATACAATAGAATGGTAAAATGGATAACAATACTATCAGAGATACAAGAAAATAGCAGCGGAGAGATAGTGTCTTCAATGCCAAACTCCAAGAACTCCATCTTCAATCCAAAGCTAGCTCGAACCCTCATCACGTTCACTAAGAGAGCAAGACTGGTGTGATGCTGAAGTGTAGCAAATGCGATCCACAAATCCAAAGAGCTTCGTAGGCTAACGAATCTACACCTATTACTGGAATATCTAAAAACCCAACTCTAGACTGCCCGTGTGGAAAATAGTGGGCATCCAGAGTTTAGGAAAGGTACAATAAACTCCAGGTCAGTCATGAGACTGGTGTGAGCAAACAAAACAATTTTATCTTTTAAAACAAACAACAAAGCTTTTAAATTTGAAGTCCGCAATGCTTTTTAGAAAATGAAACTACCATAAGGCCTCCCGGCACACACACAATGCAAACACACACATGGGGGAGATTTCTCCTTATGATAGTCAAACATGCTTACTATGCAAAAATTCTTTTTGATATTATGACTAGTGCATAGTGGAAAACCTTTCGAAAGTATAATATAAATCCTAGCCAGCATAGGTACCATTATACTATGCCTACTATAGCTGCCATGTTAAACGGCAGGTTCTACAACTAAAACCGTACAAGGCGCGTATTGGATGAATGGATTTCCAACAAATGGTCAGGCTAAGGAACTTCCTATTGCCACATGGGAACGCCTCTGGCGGGACGCCCCAAGAACCTAATCGGATCTCTGCTAAACAAGGCCGGCTACCCCCTTCCCGGGGAATAAAACCTGAGATATGCCACCCCCGGTCCTTTGGGACCTTTATCCGAGGGCCCTCCAACAACAACATCACACAGTAATAAATATAGTGTGTCCACATGAGTAAGTATCTGGGCTCCATACCATGATACCACCCTTTTTCAGAAGGAATGGTCATACCCTAGGGGAGCTACCCCTGAAACCTTGCCGCATCTTTCCTGTTTCGACCATTACCGGTTTGTGAGGCTCGATGAGGTGTCGACCACAAAGCTATGCTTTTCACAAAGCCATGCTTTGATCAACAAATGATCATCAACATACAGCAGCACTAAGCGTGCCACACTACCAAATTGGGAGTATATCGCTGATAAACTTCAACTACATAACCTCTGAGCTCGTACGTCTCAGAGAAGGGTGTTAAGCTAAGAGAATAAATTCTCCGCCACCAACGGATATGTATTTGAAAGAAAACGACTTTACATCTCAAAGTGTAATGTCAGACACACAAGCATACAAGTCTGTTCCGGGCTCAAACAGAACCGAAGGCACTTTCGAAGAAGCCCTTGCAAATCCGGGTATTCACAATCCCGATCGGACTTCCCATCACTTAGGAAATCTCTATACCGTAGCTACTCAGTGCAGAGACAATCAATAGGTCATCCTATCATTCTCACAAATACCCACCGGTCTTCAAATGCTATCCATAACGACGTATCATTATTCGGAATGGGTTATATGACACAAGGTCCTCTTCGGGCTAAACCGAATAATGAGCGCGATATTTAAAAACATATGGACATGGGATTTTCAGTTAAGTCACAACTTATTATCCAAAACTTCCCTTTAAATGGTTTAAACCAAATTACCATTTCAAATCTTTAAACAAAAGATTTATTTCTCAAAGTTTAACTAGTTTCACAAAGATCCATTTACGGTTTCCAAAACAATATCCATTTTAATTGGATTAATTCATTTAATCTTTAAATCAAAGATTTAACTTATAGCTTTCAAAAACCGTTTCCAATATTCATTCATAATTTGGAAAACCATTTCAACTCAAACTTGAAATTCCTTTAATACAAATTGGAAATTCATTTTTTATCTGAAAGCCTTTATCGTTTGAAAAAAAACAGCTTTCATTTTGGAAAAATCCAATTCCAATTATACAAGTTAAAGTTTTTCAAACTCGGGTTAAATTTAAATCCCATAACAACACTTAAAAAAAATGGTTTGAAACCCATATAAGCTTGTATAACCTTTTACTTCATAAATCCTCAAAATAGAATTTAATTTCAAACCTTGAATTTAATTTTGAATTGAATTATTAAGTTTCAAAACTTTATTAAGTTATTCAAAACAACTTTTATTTTAGAAATTCTTTTCCAAAATCCTTTCACTTTAAATCCAATCCATTTCCAAAACCATTTAGATTTAAAAATTCAATTTTTTATAATTTATTTCAAAAATCTGTGACTTAACCAATTTCCACGTGAAATCCATATTGGTGTGTGTATAGTGTAGTCCAAGGGGTTTTACTCAACAGTGCATACATCTATCATCACAGATATATCGATAAGCGGTGTAACCCATAACGCTTATCTTCATTCACAGATCCATAGATAAAGTAAATTTATCAATCACAAAGATTCACTAATATGATTCGATGTGGGTTTCGGATAACCAACTGGAATCCGACTCCCTGTCGCATCGAAGTTTAAATGCCGTTTTACGGGCAAAAAGGGTTTCACACACATGTAGGAATAAATCACAAATCACTGTCCATCACAAAGCAATCACAGCATCACAACAAAAAGGTCAATCCAGAACAGAATATTTGATGATAACCAATCGTCTTTGATTTAGGTCATTGTGATTAGGGTGAATTAACCATATAATTATCTTAATTAATTATTTTAAGTCAATGTTTAAATTTTACTTTATTATGAATCAATTTAATCTTAATTGGTTTTATTAACTAATTATTCCTTTAATTAATTATTATAACTTACAAATTCTTAATTGTTAACCTGATTAAGTTTAATTATCTTTGTTAATTGACTATTCTTCAATTGATTAACTATTAATTATAAAAATCATTATCAAAAACATTGATTGTTAATTACGATTTCAAGATAAATTTGTTTTTAAAGTTACACTTGGATATTTGCTTTACTTTTGAATTTGTCATTAAGCTATCCTTTAAAACAAACTTTTATTAATTTTAAAATATTCTTGAATTTCATGAATTCTAATTACCATTTGTTTCATATTCTATTTACAAGTATCATTAGTTTATTCAGAAAATAAATTTAACTTGTGTTAAAAATTTGGTTGAAAACTGGGTTTGTGGCTTTTATTCATTCACCCGAGACTCACTTCGGGTTTACCCCGAGATAAAATTCACCCTACTTCGAGTTTAACCCACATTTACCCGTGTTGTCCTTCTTTTTCAAAGATTTGTTAAGTTTTTAAATTCAACCCGATACAACCCAAAACCACTCGAGCTCGTTTTCGAGTCCTCCCTCAATTTCCCCACGCTGTGCTTCGAGTTCCCCTTCTTCTCCCTCAATCCATCACGACTGATACTGCTATGACCATATGCACGTGCACAGCTGAAGCCATCACCGTTGGTCGAAGCGACGACCATCAACAAGTCAGCGCTCATCCCCTAACACACTACAAACACCCAGATTTGGAAAAAGGTTTGAAAACGCGAATCGAGACATTTGACCATCAACCCATCAGAAATGTCACCTGAACATTTTCCTCACGCCGCCTCCCCAGCCCGTTATCAGCCACACGATTTCGACCCTAGCTTCATCATCACGTGACGCATCGATCTGCACCAGAAGCACGAAGTCCGATCACCTGTGGATGGCGCAGCACCATTGTTTCGGTCGCGAACAGCAATGGGTTCCTAAGCCCTAATTTGGTCATGAATCAAATACTCAATGTTTTATAAATTTAGGTAGCATTTTTCTGGTGATCTCGATCACTAAATCTTTCTTCCACAACAACTCGAGGGCCATAATTTCATATATCTCCAGAATTGGCAAATTTTCACTTTCCAGCATATTCCAAATACCCAGTGATAATTCAATGAAAAATTTAAACTTTAGTTTCAAAAATCACCCTTTTTTTAGAGTGGATTCACATAGTATTATTGAGATTAAAATTTTTATGAGGTTCGAATTTCTTGAAATTTTTGAATTTTGACAGTGCTTCATTGTTTACAGGAAATTTTTCTTATACAATTTACTCTAGTTCATTTCTGGAATAAACACAGGTTTTAAACAAAAACTTTAATTTGTTTCAATTTACTTCCAGAAGGAATGAGGGTGAGAGGTTTGGATTTGTTTGGATATTGGTTGATCTGTAAACCAAAATTTAGTTTCCAGTAAAAAGAAATTTTCAACCTGCTTTGGTTAATTACTGAAATGTAATACAGGTTCTTTTTTTTTTAAAACAACATTTCAACTTATTTACAATCCTTGTTAGAATCAAAGAGGGAGAGACATTTAGTTTTATTTTGATATGTATTAACCTGTAAACCAATATTTAGAAATAATTGTGTGTTTTTTTTTACAGTTTCTAGAAAGAAAACTATATAAACTTGCTTCAGTTTGTTACTGTAATGTTATGCAAATTTAAACAACAAATTTTAACTTGTTTACCAACATTTTCAGAAACAAGGAGAGGAAGAAGATGTTGAATTAGTGTATAGTTTACTCTGTAAAACCAGAGATTTGAGCATGAAAGGGTTTTACAGTTTTACAGGGAAGAAGAAAGCTATAAATTTTGCTTTGATATATCTCTAAAACATAGTGTAAGTTTTGAACTACACTTTAACTTATTTTGCAATTCATAAGTTTTTTTCCTTCCTTTTTCCAAAAGAGTATGGGAGAGAGAATTCTAGGATCCCTGTAACTAAATGTTACAGAAAACAGGAATAGGAAAACAAATGTTTTCCAGGAAAATCAAACACAAGCATACCATTCATTAAATTCAAAGCTATTACATTCATGCAGGAATTCAAGCACACACAAAATTTGAACAAGGTATGGATTTTCTCACTGCATTTATCAGAGAAGATTGTCCACACTCTCTTTTTTTTTTGTTAATTAATTTTTTTTCAAAGTTTCCCAAAAACTATAACTTGCTTTTGATTCTATTTATGGAACACTAGTGCAAGTTTTTGAAACACTTTTTTTTTCCTCTTTTTTTTTCTCTTGCTTTACAATCCAATTTTCCTTTTCAACAGATGATGGGAGAGTAGCTTATAAGCTTTACTGTAACTAAATGTTACAGGGAAAAAGAAACAAGGGAAAACAGTGTTGCCAGGGAAAATCAAAACACAAGCACACCATTCATTCAATTCAAAGCCATCACATTCATACAGCATAAGAAAAAAAAAGAAAAAAAATGAAGAAGGCATGGGGTTTACTCACATTTTTTTCTCCAGAAGATAAGAATGCTTACTGACAGTTAATTCAGAACAGAGATGAGGCTGAGATATTCTTTTTCTACTTGATTTTGAAATTTAAATCTGCAACTTGAAATTATAACACTTTGTTTAATCTCTATTGCATGCTATTGTTTATTCAGTTTATTAATATCAAAACAAGAACTTTAAATTTTACTTATTGTTTTGAATGAAACAGAGAAGTCTCTTTTTTTTTCTCTGCAACTAGAAACCAAAATAGATTAACCTTGATCTTGATTTTTTTCCTGCAATTGATTGAATATTGTTGTGCTTAATTCTTTCTTTATTACAGATTATAGCTTCAAATTCAAAATTAAAAAGGTCACTTGCCATTTAAAAATTCTTTTCCAGAAATCAAAGAAAAACTGCACTGCCCTGCCTTTACAAGCTAATCTGCAGTTTGACTTAAATTTGTTGTTAAAAATATTACTTCAAAATCAAAATTTTATTAACTATAAAATTTTCAAAACTTACCTGAGAGCACACTACAGTTTTGAGGCTTTTAGAAATCACTCTAGTTTTTAATTTGCATTGAAGAAGAAATTAGGCAATTTTCTTTCTTCTTTTTTTTCCTGAATTTTTTCTTGTTGTTGAAATAAAGATTGCAAAATACTTTTTTTTTGTTACTGAACTTCAGATGTTAGGAGATTTAAAATTCGAATTGGAAGGTGAAAGGTTTCTGAATTTTTTTTATTTGATTAATTTATTTAGGAAATAATGGTTTGTGGCACTTGTAAAAAATAATCATAAGCTTTAGATCTTGTTGATTATGCTACTCTACCTTCCATGTGCAATATATATTCAGCCTTTGATGTTTACAAAGCAATTTAATTTTATAAATTTTATATTTATAACTTATACACTTTGAAAATAAATGTATATCTTAAACACTTGTAAATCTTATACTTACATATGTATGTTTAAATTTGTTTGTATATATATATATATATATATATATATGGGTACAACGTGTTTTAAGTCCTTATTTTATCAAATCTAATTATTAAGTATACAAGATGATTTAGCTTTTGTAAACTTTTGTTTATGTCAATTTTACAATATCACTTTTTAAACCAATATATTTAAGCTTAGTTCATTATATATTTTTTTCTTTTGAATTAAGACTATTATATCTTTTAAATAAACAACTTATCTATATATATTATTTTAAACTTTTATTGCTCATTTTATACACATTTTGTTTTATTAATTTTAAAGAAAGAAATGATTTTTAATGCTACTTAATTTTTTTTAAACATTTATTTCAAATTTAAATTCAATTTTCAATCTCAAACTTGAAATATAAACTTTCATGTCCATTTGTTATATCCACATTCACCCTGAACAAATTTAAATTAAATTTTAAATATGCATTCAATTTACTCATATTTGTAATATACACATATATATAAGATTTTAAATCTATATGACTTTTTACAATATTTATTATTTCAATATTTTAATCTCAAAATAAAATTGGGATTTAATTATATATTACTATCACTCATTTTTTATTTGTTTAGGATTTTTCTTCCAATTTAATTTGAAATTAAATTCCAAAAGTTTAAAACATATTATTTATTTAAATTGTTAACTTTGGGACGTTACTTTTTATCTATAAGATTTTAAATATAGAAATTCAAAATCTCAATTAAATTTTAAAATAAATACTCAAATAAACAAATATCCTATTTAATTTGAAAAATCCAAATTAATTTACAATTTTATTCCAAAATTTATTTACACTATCAATTTAATTTTAATTAAAAATCAGGATCGTTACAGATTTCCCCCCTTAAAATAAATTTCGCCTCGAAATTTGCAAGGAAGACGACAAGGAATAGATGAAAGTTAGAGAAATATCTTTCCAAATCAAACTGGATAACAATTCTGTATTTGGCTTAACAAATCAGAATATTAACAATATGAGAATAAACTCATACAATTATTTCATACGATACTCGGGTTTATCCGGTCTACGAATATGCAAGGGCATTGATTAGTTCGAAGGGATAACTAATCGTTCGTAGAATATATCGGATCCCAGAGAATAGATAGATAGATTCAATCTTCTACAATTTCTCAAACACTAGATATGGATTCCAACTTAGGTCGGAATACCCCAAAGTATACATCAACTTGTCCCTCTTCGGACTTCAATCAACATAAGGAATTACAATAGAATTTCAAATTTGGTTTTAATCGAAATTGTTTTATCGATACAAATTATTTAACTTTATATTTTAGTTAACCAATTTATCAAATTTAAATTTTGCTAAGGTTAAGATCAAAAGGCTGACAGAAATTTAACCAAGAGAATACGAAATTGAGACTTATCTACGATTCGTAGGGTCACCATGATACTTAAGCTTCTTTCTCGAGCTGCTACGAAGCAATCAAAAATTTTTGGAAAGACGAATCAAATGAGATTGATAAAGAAAGTTATGTCCGTTGTTGCAGGGCATTGACCACTTGTACTGGTATTTCCCTGTCCCCTATCTCGTTCTCTTCTTGCACTCATACTCACTATCAGTGGATAGTAAGAGAATTTACTGAGGCATTCGATCGGATATCTTAGGGATTACTCATTCTAGGGTATACTTCACCCTATCTCTAATGAGTTACTTAATGTGTTATACTCCTGAGCTAAAGTTTTAACCTTCAGCTCGGATACCAATTCTAACGGCACGAGGCAATGGCGACCGGTAGGCTTTGCAACCATCCCAGCCCCACCGTGGCATACAATGGTACCCCAGACCTTGCTTTTACGGCCAACCTTTCGACTGTCTCGGCTTACGCCTAACCAACCCCTATTCACTAAGAGAGGACATGTAGGGGTAAGAAAGAAAAAAAAATTGCTTGATATTTATGACCTCTGTTTGTGGTGTTCTTTGTTGTTGCTGTGTATTATGCTTGCATGCCATATGTGAATGATTCCAGTTCAAAAGTCTGAGAAACCCAGTTTTAAACCTCTGTAAAATGTCCTATAATCTGAAAGTAACAAAATTTACAAGTTCAAAACAATTGTTTGATGAATCTGATGCATTGCTAAAATTCTTGAATCCATTATGTGATGCTTGAATGTTGGTTTAGGTATGGAATTGAAAGTATGTATGTGAATATGTATTTATGCATATATATGTCACTGTGAGTAACTCCATTTTATTTTAAATGGGTAAAAGTTTGAGTTGCATGCTAGTATACTGAAATGAACGAATATTGCATATGTTTATAATAAATTGTAAAACTGCAGTGCCTCATTTTCTTTTAGATAAATAACCCATAATATTAAAAAGCTTTAATCTATATGTTGCGTGTGAATAACATCACTCTTCCTAAATTTTAGTATGAATCTAGTTGCATTTATTTGTCAGGTTTACAAAGTAAACCATATTAAAACCCAAATCTCACTCTTCCCTCTTTGGTTCTGAAATGGCAGTAAACAGTTAGAAAAAATTGTTGTTTAACCCTGTGCATTTTAGTAAATAAAACTGTGAGTAAACATTATTAAAAAGATTAGCAGATAAATGTTTGTTGCATATGAATTTCTGTGATAAAGAGTGTTGCATGTGTATCTTAGCATAACCTCTGTATTTTGGTACCTGGTTTAAGCATGCATGTTTGATAGCTTGGTTATAGCCTGTTTACAGTTCAGGATTTAAAGTGTTATCAAAAAGAAAAAAATTCAAATCTTCCCATCTGCACATCGTTAGATTTTGGGATTCAACAAGAATGATTTGTTCAAACCTAATTTAAGATATGAAATGTATAATTAATGAAGAAAAGTTAGAGTATCACTTGGGAAGGTAAATAACAGTAAAACATTTGCTAAATGTTAAAATTCAAACTTAACAATTTTTTTTTATGATTTCCCTTTATAACCTGAATATCAGTTTCAAAATTTTAAATCTGAAGCTTTTAATGTTAAGAAAATTTTAACCCAGTTTCATTGTCTTGACTTGATTATTGCTTTGAGTTTCACTGTCATACTTCCATGTAATTTCGACTTCCACACTGTTGACATTTGTTCACTTCAGTTTTCACAGTTGCACATACTTATTTGAGTTTGCATTGGTGCATTTCCTTACTGAGTTTGGTCGAGACTTGTTCTTTGATGTATTTCGTTTGGCTTGAGTGTCGTCTCTGACCTGATGGCTTGGTTTTCATTGTCCACACATGTTCATGCTTTACTGTAGCTTGCATGACTGGTGCACTTTGAATGCATTCATGTTGATTTTCATGGAGTAGTCGTCTTGACACTGTTGTACACTTGCCTGAGTGCCAGTTTGCCTTGTATCTTTGTGAAGTTGTAGTTGGTGGTCTTTCATAATGTATTTTACTTTGGCCATTTCCGTTCATCCCTGTAGGAGCTTTGTACAATTCTCTGACCCATACTGTTGAACTTGACCTGTCTGGTTCCTGTTCTTTGTTGATTTGCATTTGCATTTTCATTGTTGCTCTGCCTCCATTTAAAAGTATTGTTGCCGTGATTATTTGAGCTTGTATGCTTGATGTTTTGGTTGGCTGCCCAGATTTGTACTTGCTGGTTTGATATAAGTGTTCCCCTGTACACTTCTAATGCTCATGTGGGAATTTGCCTTATTTACGCTATTTGACTGATCCAATTTGCTTTGATTATCTCTGCTGCCACTGCACTATCAACCCTGTTGGGCTGTTACCATTTTATTCAGTTCATTGCAAATTTATTTACTTTAATAAAGATTAATCCTGACTCGAGTGTTTTTGTGTTTTGCATAAAACGCTCGGGTCAGACCGAGTATTTTTACAGCTTGAAGATTTTCAGGCAGTGAAGTTAGAGAGAGAGGGGGGAGTACCGCTTCACTTTAGCTTTTCAGGATTTTTGTATTTAAAAGAAATATTCCGTTGTATAAAAATTTAAATGCATTGTATAACTCTGATATTTGTATATAAAAGAAAAGTTCATTTATGAAAAATATTATTATTCTGTGATTCTGTGGCTGATTCTGTTTGAATTCTATAAACTAAATAACAATTCGTCATTTTGAACGTTTCAAATTGGTTTAATTACCGACTGGAGGCGGTCAGAACGGGGGATCGTTAGATTGAGTTCATCATGATTTGTTGTATTGAGTTAGATGTATTATTCATGTATATCGATCATAGTTGCTATTTTCATGTGTACGACCTGAACTTTGGTCGAGGCTTGATTTTTGTGTCTTGACCATTTCATTTGAATTTGCACCTGTGTTGAATGCAGCTTAAATCTCGTGTTTGACCTTGTGCTCGTTTCGTGATTTCACTTGATTTGAACCCGGCTTTTAATTGGGTTTGACCTTGTGCTCACCTATCCCTGTAACTTTATCAAGTGTATATCAGTGTGCACAGCCTTGTGGCATGTACAATGATACACATTGCATGTCACAAGTTGTTTGTGTATGATGAATTCAAATTTAAATGATGACGAAAAACCCAAATAACCGAGGCAAATATTATTTTCAAAATACACATTTTATTTTATATTGCAAAATATTTTCTTTTCAATTTTTACCGCATTGGTGTTTATTTTGCAGACTGCTCAGATGCTGGATTCAATCTGGATTAGAGTTGAAGATCAAATACAAGTGAACGAGTGAAATATAGTGAGGTGCAAATGTATGTGAAAATTGCGATGTAGTCAAATTTGTATTATAATTGAAAATTATATATATATATATATATTGAGAGCTCAAATCTGTACTATTCAAAATTGTAATAAATATTTGTTTGAATAAAACATCTGTTTAAATTTAAATTATGTGTTATTTATTTTATTCAGCAAATATTTATTTAGTTATGTGGAAAATAAAATAGTACATTAACAAATACATTTAAATGAATATATACATATGTTTATTATCATCAAACAAAAATCGTATACGGCACATTCAACAACATGGGCGTTGTTTTCTATTATGCTTGAGCCAGTCCGGGCATTTTTTCTAGATTTGGTTGGATACTTTGGACTTTCAGGAGACGAGCTGAATACTTCCAAACGTATTCACATATCTTATATTTTCCACTGTTTTATTGTTTCTTGATTTATGTATGTATTCATCAGCAATTTTAAGGACATGATATTATAACTGTTCAGGCTGAAATAGGTTAATGTGCTCTGATTTTTGTTATATATGTATAAATAAGATGATTTTCTTTTTGTAAAGTTCTTATACATATTATAGATCTTTTCATCACGACGTGAGATTCTATTATGTCTTCTATTTTCTTTAACCCCAATAATCTATCTTTCCGGCACTTGGATATTCGGCATTTGAATGTCGTGGATGTATTAGTGTTAATTTCTAAGGGTCGAAAAGGGGGTCCTTACAATGTCTATGACAAATTTTGATATATAAATTATTACCAACTATTTTTTGGTCGATGTATATCTATTTTATCATATTGTAATTAGTCGAAAGTCTCTTTATACAAAAGAGACTTTGCTGAATTTTTTTAATTTTCGACACTAGAAATTTTTTATACATCTTGAAATTTAAGAAAATTTTCAAAGCACTATTGGAATAAGTAAGATGTCATATTAGATTTTATCGAAATGGCGCAGCGAAAGTGTAATAAGTAATGGTATGTATTTTATATTTTGTAGTTAATGTAATTACTTAAATCGAATACAGTATACTCGGTAAATTACGAGGATGCAATTTCTTTAAGAAGGGGGGTCTGTAACACCCCATTTCGAAGTTAAACTAAATTAAATATTTTAGTTGGATATTTTGTTGAATTTAATTCAATAAGTTAAAACTTTGGATTTATTTGATAATAAAAGAAAGTAGATTGGTTTAAATTTTAAATTTGGACTTTTATTATGTTTAAAAAATCGAAAAGTGGATTGAAAATCTATTTTAGTAAAATAAATAATATTTGTGAAACTTTGAGGTTCTTTTCAAAAATAAAACAAGTATTTTAAATTTTTGAAACTGGAAAATGATATCTTAATAAAAGAAAAATTGGTATTCGAATGAAATAAAAATTTGATAAAATGCCTTGAGTGAATTTTTAAACGGATGTAAAACATAAATTAAAATGCGGTTGGATTTATATGTGATTAAAGGTGTTGTTTACTGTAACGACCCATAAATTTTAGTATTTTTTAATAATATATTTAATTGAAATTTTGTGAAATTTTAAATAATAAAATTTTGAAATAAATCTTTAATATTTGGAATATGTCTGTTCAAACATAGCAAATGGTAAATTTGCAATTAATAATATGGAATTTTATTTTTATTATGTAATTTTATTTCACTTCAAATCATTTAAAAATTTATGATGATAAGATATTTTCCAAATCTAAATATTTTTATACAATAAATTTGAAAATCCTCTTCTAAGTGAGACGTCACCTTTCGTTTCTCCAAATTTTGACTGCTAGCTCCGTCTATCTTATTTTCTGCAAATTAGAAGCATTTTTCGGTACCGATTATTGACTTTTGATCGGATGATCGTACTACTGATATCTGTATACCATTTTGATTATCTTGTCATTCTGATCTCTATAGTATATTCACTTTTGTGTTTTGAAGTCTGATACACAGCGTAATCTGCGTAATGGTTATATGTATCGGTACCACCTTTGAACTTTTGGAATTCATTTGTCTATTCGATTTACCACCGTTTAAACCCAATGGTTAGCAGCTATTAATAATTGATGGAATCCAACTTTAGACCTTCCCTATTCCCACCGTTAATAAACTTTTGGTTCGCTTCCTTTTCATTCGTTTGCTTTGTTCTTTTGCCTCTAGTTGCTAATAAAAAATCCCTTTGACCTCGCATCTCCTTTATCTGCCACACGCCCTCTTGTTTCCACCTGCTCTGTCGAAACCCTCTCCTTCCCTCTACTTGGCCACCCACCTCAAACCGCCACACGTAGCAAGCACCAACCTCTGACCGCACCCAGGCCTCCTCTCCCATCTCTGTGCCTAGCCGAGCACAGCCAAAGTTTTGAAAATTTGGTAAGCAATGTTCATTTTTCTTAGCTTCTCATATAAATATATATAGCATTGTTTATTTCATAAAGTATGTATAATATGTTGTACTTCGATTTTGAACATATATATGAAGTTATAATAAAATATATGAGATTTTGTATATTTCTGTTCTATAAAAAAGTATATGAATTGAAAACTGTTCCATATATATAAGTTTTATATAAAGTTGTATATCAACTAGCATATTATATATATATATACATATATTTCGGCAGTCTAGATATTTATACAAATTATGCTTTATTAACATCTTGGTATGTTATGTTTAGATCTATTATATAATTAATTCTGTTAACCTATGCGCTGCATCTAATTTTTATACCGTGTTTTATATAAATAGTTTATATATACGTGTATATATGTGTATAGATATATTGGGTTTATGTTATTCAGTATATAAAGTATTTACCTGTTAACTTATATAGATGTGTACTGTATGTTGCTATATATATATATATATGCACATAAGTTTGTTCGTACTTCATATATGTTGTAATATATATTAAGTTTATATGAGTTATGTCTATCAGTATAATTATTTTGTTTATTTATCAGTATATATATATATACACACACAAACTCGAATGTCATAAAGTGGTACCAGTTATATATATGTGTATAGAATATGTTGATTTTAACAGTATTGTTTAATAATGGGTATATGTAAGTATATACGTTTATATAAGTTTATAATTAATCTATGGTATTGTATATAATTTACAATATAGCTAGTGATTTGTTGTATATATATAAATAGACACTACAGATCTGTTTGCCTTATACATTTGAATTTATATAAGCGTATTTATGATTTGTTTAGGAATATATATATATATATATATATATATATATATATATATATATATATTATTTCAAGGGAAGCATAATCATTTTATATTGTCCTGTTTTATATGTACACGTTGATTATAAAATATATATATAGATTGATTGTTTATATATCATGTTCAAATATATCATATGGATATTTCATTTAAAAATTTATTCTAAATTTAAAATTTTGGGTTATATATATATATATATATTATGCATCTTGTTTCAGTCATATCCAGCTGATTTTTGATCTATTTTTCATCGATTTCAAATTCTCAGCTTTGCTTCATCGATCTCGATTCCATTTTCTCCGCTTCGAGATTTGTCATTGGATTGGTCGATCGGCTAATTCACAATTCAACTCGTAATTCGTTCTATTGTCTATCTTCTCTAGCCTCAAAAGGTGAGAAATCACTCACGATTAACGTTCTTATACTTATTAAATTTGATTTCAATTGAGACGACAATTGAAATATGCTATTGTTAGTTATTTACATTGCTATATACATGTTATATGTTCACCTGTGACATATGACACCATTATCTATTATTTATATTGATGATATATGCATGTTATATTTTATCATAGCTGTTATCACTCTGCAAGTTCCCTGTTAGTATAGAAATCACTATGGGTTGAAATGATACATACCCGAACGATCTGTAGAATATGAGAAAATCGTTATAGGTTGAAATGATAAACCCGAGCGATTTTCATTTGAATTGAATTTCGGATTATAGGTTGAAACGATATATACACGTATATATATATAAGTTACGGATTGAAACGATAGATATCTTTATCACTTGACCATAAGAAAGAACATTATATACAGACACCGTTGGTCTATATATAAATATTTTGAAAATGATTTCTATGGTTTTTGAAAGAAATATACGGTTTTATAAAAATATTGATTTTAGATATTATATAAATGTTATTTTATATATAGTTAAATTCTTGGTTTTAAGTTATTTATAAATTTGTTTATAATAAAGTTTGATTTTATTAAAATATAATATGGTAAGTAATTATATAAATTATATGTGAATATAGACTTTATAATAAAGGTTGAGAAGATAGATTTGGAATTGATTTGAAATGGTATTTAATCATTATTAATTGAATCAATTTGAAACTTATTGAATTTGAGATCCTTAAAGGATATGATTTTATAACTTTATTTTGGTTTAAGATGATTTAATGGATATTTCAAGTTTAAATAAATTGAAGGAAATATTTAGTGATTTGAAATTTGGGGTTTTATTTAAATGATATTGGATTTATTAAGTAAATATTTCAAAACTAAATAATATTAAAGTAAATTTGATATATATGTATGAAAATATCAAATTTTAGTTTTGAAATGTTGAATAATTAAAGCTTTTAAATATATTGAAATCAAAGTGGCTTATTTTGTGGTTCAAATCTATATTTGAAATTGATATAATTTGAAATGGTTTATCGAGAGACCGAAGTGAATTGAAACTGATGATTTAAGATTGAATTAAATTTTAATTTTGGAATTCGAATTGACTTGGAATTGATATTTTTATTTGAAACTATTTGTATATTTTACTTTATAAATTATTTTCATATAAATTATTTTCATATAAACTATTTTGATATAAACTATTTTAACTTAAATCTATTTTATATAAACTTTTTTACTTCATAAACTATTTTATTATGTATACTATTTTAATATCTAAACCGGTTAAGTGGGGAGTATTATGATTTCTAAATTATGATTTTCAAAGTGCTATGATTTCCAAAGTGTTATAATTTCAAGTGTTTTGGTTTTGAAGCGTTATAACTTTGAAGTGATATGATTCTTGGAAATGGGTATTGAAATGGAATGTATCAATTTGGTTTTGAGATGGAAATGATGTCGTATTGACATGGTTTTTGAAATGGAAATGATATTTTGGTTTTGAAGTATAAACTATTTTGAAATGACCGCGGTGTTATAATGACGATTGGTTGTTAAAGAGACCAGGATCCGAAGTTGTCATACTCTCTGCCAACTTCGAAAACCACTGTAACAACTGTGTACGCGGTGAAGATTCCATAATGAAGTAGGATGGTGGCGACGTCATATTGAGGTATATACGTGGATCCAACTCCCGTGGGTTGGCATAAGGTGGCTAAAACAGGAGCAATCGATGGACCAATGAGGTAGCTCCTCTAATCGGACACACTCCTTCGTATGCCATTCTATTACTTTGTGATTGATTTGCTGCATACCAATGATTTTCGATTTTAGGAGCGTGGCTCGAGGTAGGCGGTAGTGGCTGCTATGCGTTACCATCAGTCCGGAAGTGCAATTGGTATATCTACAATGGCATTGCCTAGTTGTGCCTTGTCACCTACCCTAGCGTGCATTACTACGAGTTTGATTTGTGTCGCACCTATGGAGTATTTATGGTAGCCTCCCGATCTGGAGGTACGATGGTACTGTATAGACTATTGGCATTATAAAATGTGTTAAGGTGGAAAATATAAAGCCTTAATGCTATTTTTAAAATATATTGTACTTTACTTTAGACATTATTATAATAGCATATATTACTACATAGTAGATAGTTTAATGGATCCTTAGAGGATGGTTATCCCAAACATCTTTTGAGTTACTTGTATTTTAGTTGTTATTTCACTTGAGTTGGATTTATTGATATAGGAATGTTAATCCTGACTTGAGTGTTTTGTGTTTTGTTTTACGCTGGGGTCAGACTAAGTGATACAGCTTTTGAGACTCACCTTTGGAGTTGGAGCTTCGTTTGGAGATCCATCTACATCTTTTCTGCATGCAGTTATTAGTTGATTGCAATAATGTATTCTGATCTTGTATTTGACTATTTTATTTGAGACTTCTATTGTATCCTATTTAACAATATAGTAGCTTCATGAACTACTATTCTTTTGTTTCCGCTGCATATTGTATATTACTCTGTGTCTGTGATTCTGTGATTTACTTATTTATTGTATATGCTGAGTTTTGCAAATATAAATTAACAATCTGGTATTTTGAGCAATACAAATCCGGCATATGTGGATGTGAATGGTTGAAAATATCAGGCTATTACATTTACATTTAAAAATATATTTCTTTCTTCTAAATGGACCCTCCATTCATCCTTATACTACCACCTCTACCCAAACCCATTTTTTTCTTCATCTCTTATCAAAACCCAACCCCTCTTCTCTTATCCTAATTTCATTAACTAAAAAAAAGAATTCGTGACCATGAAAAGAGTTGATAATACATGCCGATGTAAGGCGGAGGCACGTGAGGCTGAAGGCGACGAAGTGGAGGTGATCATGGCGATGTTGAGGTAGGAAAATGATGTTGACTTGGGGTTGGAAATGGAGATTTTACGGGATGGTATTTGGGCTTGCATGCGACATCAACGACGAGGAGGCCGCTCATAGATCCTGGGGAGTTCGTGGTGCACGTGCATCGGAGGGTGAGCGACATCAACGTCAAGTCAAGGGGTGAATGAGATAGAATGTTGGTAGGAAGTTTTATTAGCAAGTTTCGGTGAGTGTAATTATCTTAACCATTATTTTTAGGGAGTATAACTATTAATTCATTGACTATATTACATAATTTGATTTTATAGGAATACTAAGAATATATGCTCGCTGCTTTAACTTTGAATATGATTGAATATTGGGCTAGTGGTTATAAACTAAGGATACAGAATTGAAAGGAATTGGCTTCATGATATTAGTTAATTTATATGTGGTCATTGCCTATTTATTTGGTTTCATATGTGATGTTATTGTCACATCTTTCTGTTGAGATGTTGTGAATTCTTGTGAGTAATTAAAATGATTTTTGTTAATTCTTTTGCATTTTTTGATGTGTTGAAGTTGATATAAATAGTAATTTCATTGTTTTGAAATTAGATTGTTTTAATATTTAATGAAAAGAAAAATCAAATTAGAATGAAAGTTTTGTAAACTCGGGTATTTGTATGTAATTATTTAGTAAAGTTAGAGATGAAGCTTGAATATTTATTCAAGTTCGTTTGATTTATTTGAATTAATGGATTTATTTAAATTTAAAGGTACAACGAAGGCTTATGTTCAAATTCCTTGAAAAGATTCATTGATGAATTATATTACTAGAAAGATTTTTGTATAAAAATAGAATTTGAATTTTAATCATTTTCAAGTTGAAAATAATGAGATTTAAGTTAAGTTTGAATTTAAATCCTATATGATGTATATGGAAGGTAAATCCATAATATGAATATTTTTGGGAATATTAAAGTAGAAAAGCTTTTATGGAATAAAGTAATTTATTTTGGAAATAATTTAATTTGAATTTAAACCATAAATGTTGAATGATTTAAATATATAAGCTTTTCTTTAAAAAGAATTTTGAGAATTATTCGAGATGATATTGAAGATATATTTTATAAATGAATTTGAAATTCATTTTATATATACCAATAAAGGTAATTTATTTTGGTTTGAATACCAAATAGTATTAAACAATACTTGGTTGAATTTTAATTGGGATGTAGCGTGATTCTAGAAGAAGATAGACCAAGTGCACATATTCGCTCAAATATTTTGAAAAGCATGAGTATTTATTCTACGAAATATGAGATATAAGTTTTAAAGTTGGGTGATTAAAATATTTGTTCGCTTTTTATGTTAAGTGTTGATATTTCAACCATGCTATGATAGAATACTTATGACAAAATAAATGATTGAAAAACTTGTTTGATTTGGACTTGAATTGATGACTTTGGTGTTTGAATGAATTTAACCGATTTTAAATACTTGTTTAATTTTAGAAATACAAGTAAAGAATTATGATATATATATATATTTATACACCTATGATATGTAAACAAATTTATTTTATCACATTTATATTGATTTGAATTGAAGAATTATCATGTTTGAAGTGAAATGCTTAAATGCACTACTATGAATAATTGAATTGTGTATACATGACATTTATTTGGGACATAACATCATTTGATAGTAATGATGTTTTGGGTATCCAAATGTTTTTAAAAGATAAAATTTAACATTTGATAAGAATGATACGAGGTATTGACTACTAGATTGCTAAAATCCAACCCAGCAGACTGATTCGAGGATCACCACCCAAATCGTGACGATTCTGTCCCTTGTCGCACAATGCAATGATTTGCTGCACAAAAAAATATAATAAATAGTAAGATATTAGAGAGATTGTGCCATAAGAGCTAGCATCTCAAGATGGAATAGGGAATGTGAATATAGAACTTAAAATTTATACATCTTCAAAAGCCAAAAGGGTAGTGCAACTAAGGGACCATGTGAAGTGCTCTTATAACTGGTCATAAGCAGTAGGTGAAAAGGACTGCATGGGCTTGTCGAGGCAGTTAGTCTATGTGGAGGGTGAATCCAGAAAGGGTTACCAATGGGTATTCTTATTGGGAACTCAAAGAAGATAGTTATATGTCTCCTTTATATTTATCGACCTCCTATAATATATATAAATAGTGTTTAGATATGCGGGTGAAAAAACTACACTATGGTAAACAATGAATATATACAACTGTTAATTGTTTAGATATGCGGGTGAAAAAACTATATTATGGTAAACAATGAAATCGGACTTTGGAGATCTAAAAATAGTGTACTTGAATTTAATCTGAAAGCAACCCATATAATATGAATAGATTGTGATATCCTAGTTTATAGAGTTGCAGTTGTAAGTCACGATGATTAGGGCCGTGACACTTGTGTTTGAACCATTTTAAAATGTGGGAAAATATTGTTTAGTGTGAGTGACATCGTTGTGTTTGATCGATATGTTACGTATTTATACCCGACACCACACTTATGTGTTATTATTAAGCTCTATTATACTAACAGCTAGATTTGTAGCCTAACTCAAGTTTTTTTATTTATTTAACAACCTCGAGTCACACTGAGGTTTTTTTTATAGTTTTGATATGACTGTATGTGTTTGTGAGCTACGATATGGAGTTGGAGCAAATAATGATGAAGAATTTTTATTTTATCTATAGTGAGATTTCATCATACTGGTTGATTGATGTATTCGTGCTGTGAGTTGTATACATATGGGATGGTGTATTAAATTTGTAGATACGATATAAAATTCATTATTTTGTTCACTCTTATTTTATTAGCTGGGAAATTTTAATGTGTCTCTAATACTTTGTTATTCTAGTCTATACCTCGTGTATATTCCCCTACATCGAGACAAGAGACGTATTATTTTAGATGTATTTAGGTATTGAAATGTATCCGTGTTGACCCAAATCAGTGTATATGAGAGATCACTCCTTCTGTGCCCAATGATCCGAGTTATCGGACGGAAACCTCTCTTTGATTTTTCGGTCACTAGAACCGAGGCGTCATAGACAATATGCCAAAGAAAAATTATTGGTATGTTATATTAATATTTCTTTTTTCAATCTTGATTCACTTCAGTTGTATATTTTAGTTGATAAATATTTTATCAATTTATATTAGTTGCACAAATTTATCGATGTAGATTAGTTTAACTTTACATGACTTATGTTATTCAATATTAGAAAGGTTAAATGATACAATTTTATTTTTCTAAGAAGCCCTCACTAGATTTTTTATGTTTCTCAAAACCCAAAAAAAACAGAGAAATCTTTTGATTCCTCTAGCGGGTATTAGGAATCATTTGCTTTGTGATTTTGACCTTGAGTTTGGTCAATAAATTATAAGCCCACAAGCAATGGATGACACTTCACTAATGTATCATAAATAACCGCTGACCGATAGTAATTTCATATTCAATCTCAACATTGAGTTTGCTTAACAATTCAAAAGAGTATTCACTCATATCCACCATTTTGTGACAACCTAAGTGTAATGCATGTACCGCGAATTTGCTCAACAAATACATGCATGTATCATACCTCATCTAGTCAATATGTTAATAGTACTACACATATTATTCCTTGCTTGAGTTTTGTCCACAACTAAAGAGTATTCAAGTAAATTATTAATATATAATTAGTAGATAATAACATATATTATTCATAATCTTTAATACATAAATGTACATTGTGATATCAATTTAGGGAACAATGTATTTCTTATTAAATACTCTTGTGATTCAAGTGTCGGATACATCTGAAATCATAATGTTTCTCAATTTTCTCACAAGTATGGTTAGTAGGCCGTTAGGCATTGGCCCAATCAAAGATAGCCCAACATAAATCAATCTGCCAGTATATGCAGGCCCAAAACCAATAGACCTAAGGTAGTCCATCTACATAGCAGCATCCCAAAGCTATAACAGGCCAACTTAACTGATGATAGCTCCAGCAGCCAACTCAACAGGTGAGATCGACTCAAATATAATCGATATTTGGCCCAAATTCATTACAATCGCCTTTGACCCGCTCCAAGCAGCTCGTCTTGTTATCTCTTAGCCGGCCTAACACCTCCTTTGCAACTTGGTCCTTAGCACCATTCAACTTTTCCTAGAATACTTGGGCATGAAAAAACTGGCATGCTCATGGTAATCTGCATTCACTTTGGCTTTATGCCAGCCTATGACGACTAGCTCCATTAGCAGACAACACAACTCAAGGCAACTTCAATAGCTGGTTAATCTGTTAAGATGAACTCAGGTATGACCCGTCTCTGGCCTGGCATCACTATATCCCATCCCACCATATCACAACCATCCCAACACTTTCCATGCCTCTTGGTTCATAGTAGTATTAGCTCTGCCTTCGGCAGCTAACTAACCATTCACCTCCCTTGCCACCTAGGCATGCAAAAGTAAACAATAAGTCATACCACCAGTCTATATTAGGTACTATAGCAAAGCGGCCTGATCAACTTTCGAGCTCCCTTCCCACCTATTTTCTTACATGATCTCAGCCATCCATTATCTCGTACAGTCACTATAAGTACCCCCAGCCATGCAACTTCAATGCAGCTGAAAAAAAATTTGATTTCTAATTGAATGGAAACCATTCTCTCTTAACTTAATCACTTCTCACTATACATCAAGGCCCTAAGTTCTTAAGATTAGCTACTTTTTTAATCTTAAGTGCTTTATTTCTAATTATTATCTTCTAATTCTTTATAATTGTAAGAGAGATAAATAGTAATATATCTTCATGGTGGACGTAGTCAAGCTTGCCGAACCACTCTATATTTGGTGCCATTTACTTTACTTTGCTTGCTTTCTTCCTCATTTTACATTTTAAGCCCAGTGATTAGCAAACAACCTTTACTTTCACAACGTGTTAGACTAATTCCGATATTGACTAAATCTGTGGTCGATATTTTAAGGCCAGAAGGAGGATCTTCCAATAAAGCTATCACCTTTCATCACTTTTCTTGTTTACAAAAATCTGATCTAACTTGTTACCATAGACCAAGTTCCATAGGTTGAAGGTAACAACTCCAATGAGAATAGAACTAATGGCAATACCGTCAACAGTGTTGCTTGTCCCATTCTTGGGCTCAACAATTATATGCAGTGTACAGTGTTGCAACAATTAACAAACATGTGTACTTAGTTCGTAAAGTGCAAAGTCTAAGGACATGGTTGGATGCCCAAGCAATTGCAAACTATCTTCCACTAACTCCTTCCATCGTCGACCTAGTCATTCCGCTTGCTCACCAGCCCACCCTTCCTGGCATCTACGATCTAATAAACATTACTAAGGCCTGGGATAGGATGGTGCTTGAAAGCCCACTCATGGGTGTTCATGCTCATCCAAGGAGATATATTGCATGTGTGCTAAGCCTTGTTGATATTTCCCCAGACGTGGTCATCTAGAGAGCCCAGCATCTTCATTCCCCTTTAGCAGAATTCATTTCATAAACTTAGAGTACATGGTTGGATTTACAAAAAGTGTTATATAAATTATTTATTCATGCAAAGATATTCATATAATTACCCCTAAAAAGAAAACGAGCATAACTAAATATAAAAATTTGAAAAAACAAAAACTATTGGATTAATAAATCCACTTTTATTATTATTAAATATAAGAAATAAGAACGATAATTAAAATTAGAAAAATATATAAAAAATAAATCTAATAATTTACACTTACCTTGAGACGTTCTCAAATATCAATTTCATTACTCAAAGTTGAAACATTGAAGGCTGTGGGAGAGAAATTTGAGTTTTGAAGTGAACCACAACACATACTCTAGATAATTCACAGAAAGAAAAATATTTATTATTATTGAACTAAGAAGAAGAATTATGATATGAGCTAAGAATGAATATGGAAAAAGAATGAGAGTTAAGAAGAAATGAAAAGATATGTACATAAAAGATTTTAATACATCCTGAGATGTATCATAAGAATTTTAAGATGTAGGAATTAATATCTTTATGATTTGAAGAAAAATTGATAACATATAGAGGGTTAAAAAAATCAATCCTAAAACTAAGAAGAATTGAGTACATTGACAGAGAATGATTGAGAGAGCAGAATACTAATGGTCAAATATTGAATTTCTTATATAATAGAATAGATATACAACAATTGTTGGAGATTATATTATAAATTTATACATAACGTAAAGCTGAATTTGAGAAAACGATAGATTGCTTATCAACTAAACATGTTGTAAATATCTAGAAACTACATCGACGATTGTGCAAATTGAATAATAGGAGTGAAAATATTGCTGATATTTATTTATTTAAACTTTTTTTTTGCATTGTGATGTTTATCATATATTTTTATAATATTATTACTTTCAAATATTATTATTTTCAATTATATAATTAAACGGTCAGTTTTTCCATCGTTATGTTGTTTTAGTTTACTTAATGATGTATATACCAGTAACAAACCGTATAAAATACATTCTCGGTGAAATCCTTTTGGAATTTACATTTCTGTCCATTTTGGTTTTGGTCCTTTTACGTGTGTCCATGCCAGAATTTAAATGCCTTCATTTTTCTTCGACTCTGGTTACACAGAATCAATTGATTCTTACCGGTAAAGCCATCAAGGCTGGTTTTTATCATTTCATCTTCCTTGCACTCTTCTCCATAGAAATAAATAATCATAACATAATAACTTTGATTTCCTAAAGCTTTTCAATGGCTGTGTATTCCTCTCCTTTCCGCCTCATGGTTTCTGTCCTTTTCTTCTTTCTTCTTCCCATTTCTTTAATAAATCCATCTAGTCACTATCACGCCCTATCAATTGATTAGTTTAGCGGTTTTGTTGATGGTCGTGTGGTCCATTGAGACGCACAATTTCAGAT
Source organism: Allium cepa (assembly GCA_030765085.1). Classification (NCBI taxonomy): domain Eukaryota; kingdom Viridiplantae; phylum Streptophyta; class Magnoliopsida; order Asparagales; family Amaryllidaceae; genus Allium; species Allium cepa. The sequence goes on from CM060940.1 coordinate 105,864,909, forward strand.
TCTTATCGTGGCGCACAATTTCGGTAATTTTAGTAACTATTATTATGATTAACATGAACAGAACGGTTTCATTTATTTTTTGGTAACCCTAGCGTAGAGCCGCATAATTTATCTATAATATATATAGTAATAATTAAACAGATGAGAAATATGATCTAATCTTAGCCAATCTAATTGCATACTATTCATTGTTGTTGTTTATAGTTATTAAACACACGAGTTGAATATGTGTTTCAAAAGAAAAAAACATTGAATAAATTAGGCTTTCCCCTTGTCAATACATTGAAAAAAGGTCTTCTAGCCAATACATTGGAAAAAACTCTTTTAGCCAAGGTGTGAGATTTCAGTCGGTACACCTGGATTCTGGCTATCCCGGTTTGGTTGCTGTCTGAGCCAAAAATAGGGTTCAAATCCTTATTTTGGCCAAATGCCTTGGTTTTCTTTCTAGAAAAAACTGCAGAACAAGGAGAGAAAAGAAATCAAAAGAAAGAAAAAGTAAAAAATGATGAAAACCGTGAATTCAACAAAATAAAAGGAACAGAACACCTTGCAACATTTTTTTTTTGATTTGGATCTAGGCTAATACACCAAATTCGAATCACTTTGAAATCAACTATTTGTTTAGAAATTTTGAGAAATCGGGATTGAATCTTCCAACAACACGAGTTGTAAAGGAAGATAGAAGGAGCATTTTAGTTTTTATTTCCGAATGGCTGGACTTTGTTGGTTTCGATATGGGACAGGATTTATATGTCTAAGGGGATTGAGATACAATTATGTTCTGATATATGAATTTGTCATTATGTTAATGTATAAAATAGTTTAATAACATGTTATTGAATGTTGTTCTGGTTCGTTGTTGTTGCTGACAATGTTTAATATGAAAGTTGCAAAAAAATTTATACTCAAGGACAAGTTTACAATTTAGTCCGAAGGACATTCTTTAATGTAAACAGAAAATGGCAGTTACAACTATCATTCTATAATTTACACTAAAAAGTGCCCTTGAGCTAAAAAACAAATTTTTTATCTCTGAAACTAAATTTTTCTCCAACTTTTTCCTTAAGCCTAAATCCCTTTTTTCTTTGTTTCTATTGTTTTGTTATGTACTTTAATTGTTCAAGGTTATTGATTTCAGTATTTTATTTTCATTGAATTTGTTTAATTTCATGTTGGGTTGGAATTTATTTCTTTGTTTTGAGGCTACAAGGTGAGCAAGATTCTCAAAAGGAATTCAAATCGTAGATTGTAAAGTTTAAATTTTGTATCAAACTACATTTATATCATGTATCGTACATCCAAATGATTAATGTGTTAATAATTGCATTGCTTTTATTTTTTGCTCAATATAGGTTATCAAATAACAATCAAGTACGTTAGATCATTGAATCTTCTTTTCATAGTGATAACTCATATTTTTGAAATTGATTTTCATATCAAGCACTACATGAATAATTTTTTACTCCTTTTTATCTTTATTTTGCTTAGAAAATAATAAAATTGAATAGGTTCAAATAAGACAATTTATATTTAGCATGGACTAAATGATTTTTCTCAAATGCAATTTACTTTAGTTTGGAACCGGACCTTAAGAATTGAATTGTAAATAGAGAGATTCGATTTGAAACAATCGTAAGGTTTAATGATTTTTAATAACAATGGCGGTGAGGGATTAGTTTGTTATTCTCTATCGTGATAAGACCAAAGACATACATTGATATAGCATGCATAAAATAAATTTTCAATGATGTTATTCTTTGTGTGCATATGTACATATTTCTGATGATCAGTAAGAGTACGTGAATGCAATTTATCTGATTTAAACCACTAATTGTCATGCAGTTAAATAGTTAAACTAAATTGAGCAAATTCTGTTTTTTCCTCTTTTATTGGCAGTTTCTTTTAGTCGAATAAACTGTATCATACCTGTATCAATATGGTGTTTATGAACTTACGGATTCTGCTACATATTTATTACTATGCAGAAAAAGCGAGGATGTGCAACCACAAGAAAAGGAACTAATAGACATACTAGTGATTAATCTTCAGAAATATATGCTAACAATAACATGCCTATCATGTTTTGAATGATAAACTGAAAGAGCGCACAGGTTCAAGCAACAAAATAAAGAGCATGTATCTGGTAGACCACTGGGATCACGATTCAGCAAAATTGGTTGAAAACTTAACGTTATTGATGCTATTTTGGATTACTAAAAGTTTCACCTTGGTGAGAAATTTACAAGGGTACACAATGCAGTTTACCATATCATTTGACAATGATCTTGACAACAAAATAGTCCATCTTACCAATTACTGCCTAAACTTTCAAAGAAGATAATTTACATGTTCATGGGCTTTCCAAGCTCACTGATGGAACATTACGCGTAATTTTGCGTCCTTATTCTTCTGCAGGGAGTTCACCAAAGCAATCATAACGTGAGATAAAAACTGAAGAGTGATAATATATGATCCAAGAAGCAAAGATGTTCAAGTACTACTTGGTAAGTTATCTTTCCCAAATGAGTTTACTGTAAGCTCAAATCATCATTTTCCTTGTACTGGCAAAAGACAAAAAAAGTCATAATGATACAAAAATTTAAGTACTGGTTAATCACCGATTCAAGATAATATCAAACTAGGTCCAAGAGGTGGTTTTCAGGTAGCAGTTCATTCAAGAAGAAGAAACTAGTAAGAAATTTCTCAGTTTTCTTACTTAGTTAAATGAGTTGTTCATCTATTTTCCATTCAATTTGCACTTAATTCATGCAAAAGTCTGAATGCTTACATGAGAATTGACACATAGCTACAACAAGAATACGGCGATCCCATTGATTTTCCATTCTATTAAGCTTGCTAGAACAAAATTTATGTCATGTTTCTTCTGTTTTTAGTTACCAGCTCGCCTGAAATTTGAATTATGTTTTCAGAGTGCATTCCATGTCTGTTTATTTGATTCTATCTTTTAGTTAGAGAATTCTCCTAGCTAATAGCCTTTTACAAGTACTGGTCCTATATAGTTACAACTGTTAAAAAAAGAAGGAAACGGTCAATGTTTTAAATCTTTAGGTTAAGTTTAAACAAAGCTATTGGCATGTTATTCAATCACCGTGGTCAAGGAACATCAAAAAAGGTGTTAGTTGTGAAATATTGATTTATTACTATTACATTTTAATTTTTAGGTAGTTTGATCATTATTTAAATTAACATTTGGAATTCAATTTATGTATCATTTATCTTTAAGCCACATATACCAAAAGCTAAATATTAATTTCAAAATCTAATTGTGCGCATGCATTTTTTTATTAAAACAAGCGTCATTTTTAATACTAATGCAGTCAAAATCAAGCTATATTTGTAAATAATTTCAAAGTAGCCTAAATTCGCAGTAAATTTTAGGAATTGATCTAAAATCTATTTTTGTCCTAATAAATATAAACAGTGTGAGAAAGAAGAGTCACTTCCTATCGTTGGTTAATTCAAGAAAAGTGAAAGGACCAAGGATTGAAATGAATTATTGATGTTTTTTGATAAATCTGCCAATAAAGTTTCATGGTAAAGTTGGTTATCACGATAGACTAACACACTGAAGATATCGCTTTTGAACTTGAATGAAGCCATTAATTTTATTTTAGTTTTGCATACTACCTTCGTTCTATGTAATTTTGTTGTTGTTGGGGTTAGAAAGCGAGTAGAACACATGTTGTAATTATGAATAAGAAGTACAATGGATGATGATGTTGGTTAGAGCACATTCAACATGGTGATAAGGCAATGAAACTCTTAGGAATTGCTTGCTATTGGATTACCCAACATATTAAATGTGAAATAAAACTTCAAACTCTTCATTTGTTTATGATTTCACCACACAGTTCAACACTTCAACTTCACATGTCTTGGTCCCTCTGTGTCTCTCATCTGCAAATTGATAATTCTAGGAACTCTTTTTATTGTTTTGTTGTGTTTTTTGACCTTTTCAATGTTCAAGGTTGTTAATTACAATTTTTCGTATAATTGTTAATTTTTCTGTTGGGTAAGAAATGATTTGTTTGTGTTGAGGTTATCATGGTGAGCAAGATTTGCTAAATGGGATTCAAATTTAGGTTGTAAACTTTAAACATTATATCAAACTAGCTTTAAATTGCGAATCAAAAATTCAAAATGATGTATATTTTAATGATTGCATATCCTTGTATTTTTTTGCTCTATATAGGTCATCAAATAACAGTTAAGTATGTTAAATCATTGATTCTTCTTCTTTTCATTAGGATAATTCATATTTTTTAAATTGTACTTAAGCTCTGCATCTAAACCTACACATACATGCGCACACTCTTTCCTATCATTATTTTTCTTAGGCAATAATAAAATTTGAATTTTAGGCAAAGGTTAGTCATTTGATATTAATTCAACATGGATTTAATGATTTTTCTTTATTGTAGATTTCATTGAGTTCTGAAGCTGAATACTACAAGAAAGCTTCAGCATTCCTGTAAAAATCGCAGAACCATACACCTAGGTGTCATTAGATGAAGCATTCGTTACATGAACAATGTATTATATATGTATGTATGTGTATGTATGTATATATGCATATGTTTGTAAGCTCTTGACACGACAACTTACAATAAGAAAACAACAGTTATTTAGTCCCACATCACCAAATATATAAGAATTGTTCTGTACAAATATCAGCATTTTACATGAACACATGCCGAGTTCAGTAGCGTAAGCTTGTAACCAAGTGGGGCATTAAGGTGATGGAATGTTGGGTTATGTTATCGGATTCGGATACATTGCACAACTTGCTGGTCTGCCCGATCCAGGTTGCTGAGTGGTTGTTGTGGCTTGGCTGAAAGGTCTTGCCACGGAGTAAAGTGCACCCATTGCGTTTAAAATTGAATGAAATTGGTCAAAATTGCTGATGCATGTTTTAGATTCGCTAGAAGTTAACCGTGGTGACGAATTTGTTGTTTTCAGTCATTACACATGTATAAGGGTGCAAATTGCACTTGACCAATACCTTGGACATTGATCAGGACGCCTGATCTCAAAGACGGTATTTCGCATATTTATGGAATTCTTGCACTAAAGCCTAACATTGTATTCTCATTCTTCTGCAGATAGTTCATGGAAGCAACCTTAGTAGAAGTGGAAAAGCGATAAGAATTGACCCAAGAAACCAAAATGTTCAAGTACCACTCCGTAATAGGTAATCACATCACACTTCTCTTGTATTTGCAGAAAAAAGAACCTGTCAAAATTTTAATTATCAGCTTCAAATATAAAATTAATCTATCCAGATGTATTTATAATATCAAGTCTAAGAGGTTTAGTAAGAAAAGTTCTCAGTTTTCCTACTTGGTTCCCATTTGTGTTTTTTATACTTGTTAAGTCTGACATAACCAATTTTAAATTGTGTTTTTGAGTGCACGACATTCTGTATTTACTTTGATTTTTTCACTACTCTATCATGTTGTTGGTATAATTAGACTAGAAAGAATTTGGGTTTTCAAATTAATGATAATACTCAATGGCTGACCCAGCATTTGGCTCAGCTGCCAGGCTGTAGGTTAGAGTAAAAAGAAAAATTGTAATCTAACTGATGGGTTGTTTTGGAAAATTTAGTTAAAAAGGCGTAAGCCTAGCCCATTAGTAAAAAGAAAAATAGTGGTCTAACACACTAAAGGTCTCTAGTTTGAACTTGGACAAAGCCATTTATTTTTGGCTTTTATTTAAGAGAATCTCATGAGTTATGCATTTGTTTTCTATATCTTGTATATTTGGAAATCCACTTAATGATAATTTTTGCTTCATTTTTTATTTTAATTCCACTTAACAAATGATTGAAACTCCCATGACTTCACTATTAAAATAGCCAACATGTGAAATAAAATGACAAGCTCATTGGTTGCGTATGTATCTTCCATTTTCATCACACAGTTCAACACTTTTAACTTCACAGTCGGTTCTACCACCAACAGCCGGCAAAGCACCAGAAGGCCTAGGTCAACAAGAATTAAAGGCACTATGGATGAAATGCAAGCTCCAAAGAGAAATCGATGCAGCAGATTTGGAGTGCTGACCATAAAAAGAATATTTGTACTTCTGCAACTTAGCGTTTATATTAGTTCTAGATGTTTGAATTGATAGCAAATGACTTTGTTTGAGTTGGTGTTAAATGTGTTTGTTTGAGAACTTGTTTTTCTATTTGATATGGAGTGCACATTTTTAGCACTACTTGTTATTCGAGTTGTTTTACATTTTACGGTGGTCTATTTAATATGCGATAGATATCGTTTTTCTGTATTGTTATTCAAGCACGTTTCTGGTTTGATTGTTCTAGGTTGTGTGTGAAACTTATTTTTACCGGGGCGTATTTTGAAACAATGCCATTATATGCATTTTCAACTATAAACCAAGCATACCCATAGTACAATAAATCATTTACATGTCAAAATATCAACATATTTATATACCACAACATCAGCATATTATATTTTCATTAAATTCAGCAAACCCTAAAGTACCATAATTCATTAATCCATAATACCAATATTAAATTCAATATCCGATACAACGTACCCCAAAATACCATAAAAGACGTAGTAATGTAAATAAATGAAGGTTGAAAAGAACACAATCTTTCTATTTACATATCTTTTTAGTACAAAAGCTGTAGGATTTTCTCAAGCTCATTAACGACCTATATATATACATATGCAAGCCAAATTAGTCCAATTAGAAAATGTCTTCAAGAGATGTGGCAGTCTTCTACTTCCTCTTTCCTCGTTTGCCACCTGTTGTCTGTTGCTTGGTAGGACACTTCTGCTTGATGGTTGTTTCCTACTCCTATTTCTCTTTCTTTTTCTCTGAGGATCTTTTATCTGAAGGGGAAACCTCTTTATTGATGGTGCAATAGAGAAGATCCTTGGATTCTTGGGAGCATTGGAAGAAACTTTGGAAGCATCAGCAATGCGACTTACGGGTGGTGTGACCTTAAGAGAAGGAATTTTAGGGTAAAAGGTGACTTTCTTGGGCAGGGGATTCTCTGTGCTTAGTTTGAGTTTGACATTTACTTTTGACATTTCAAGTGCTACCCTCTTTATCATAAACTTATAATTGTGTCCGTTTTTGCCAACAATTGTTACTTCCTCATCGATAAACACCTCAACGTCATCTAGGCCTTACAATGCCCCAATCTTCTCGAAATTGGTACAGGGCCAGATCTAGGGGGAAGAGTTGTTGGGATTAAAGATGTGGTGATGGCAGTGGATGTAGTTGTAATAACACTGGAACCAATGATGGTTGAATTATAAGTTTATGAATAAATTGATAAAGGTTAGTGATGTCATTAGGCAAGTGCTTATGTTTCTTAAGGACCGTATATGTTAGAAATATACCTTTCGCATGTGAAGATTCTTTTTAAGAGGTATTAGCGATTTCTCCCACTTTAAAAGGTTTTAGAACTAAAGGAATAGAAGGTGAAATTGCTAAAGGAGTAAAGGCTAGAATATCAGAGTTGTAACTTTCAACGGTGGCGGTATTAGGAGCTGTATCCACAACTGTTTTAGACGTGACAACCTTGGACACGGTCGTTGTAGAAGTGACGATCTCTACCTGGGCCTCTTTTTAAATGAGAGAAGTGTTTTCTACATGCCACGAAGAGCTAAGAACGACGGGAGACTTAGTAGGCATTTGGTTCTTTGCTGTTGCTTCTTTAGCCAAGATTCTCTCACCCTTTTCTAAGGCAACTAAATCTTCTTATCAAGAAGCTCATTTTTACGCATTTCTTCGTCGACTTCATTGCAAGTGTTTCTAGCTCTATTCAGAATCTCTTCCTAAGCTTCAACCAGTGTAATGGGGTAACCACCCCTAACCATTTCATAGTCTTGCTCCCGATCGAATTTGCAAAACATTGCAGGAGGGTAACTTTGGTTTCTTCTTAGTCTGGGTCGCTTTGGCCTTGAGTTATGCATTCTCTTTTTTACATGGGTTGACCGGATGTTTGATCGACGGACTTTCCTAGAGCCCCTCCCTTGATTCCTCAACTTGTAGATCAACTTTGAGCTTGTTGATCATAGTTTAAAGCTCGGCCTTTTGGGCTTCTTGTGTTTTGATCTTTTTTCTAGGCTATTGCCGCAAGCGTGTGCTTTTCTTAGTCGCTCGTTAAGGACTTAACTCTAGATTGTTACTACACGCATATGCTTTTTTAGTCACTCGTTAAGGACTAAAATCCAGGCCTTTACGCGGTAGCCAACTTGTCAAACCTTTGTTGAGAGCCTTTCGCAGACTTATCTTTCTTATCTCTTTCTTTGAAGCTTTGTCTGGTAATTCTTGTAATCTTTGACATATACAAGTGTGATTGTAACAACCCGCTTATTTTATGATTATATATTTAAATGTTTTATTTAAATATAGGATCGTTAGTTGAATTTAAAGTCCGAAATATGACTTTTCATAAACAGTCGAATTAGGACACGAGACCACTTTCATTGAGTTTAAAATGGCATTTACAACCTTTATGAGTATAAATATCGATATGTTTGGAGTTAATTAGGATTTTGGAATTTTCATTTGGGGTATGGTTCTAGCCCACCAATCCATTAAGATAACCCAACTCCTTTACCAAATACCCTAACTCCACTCCTCTTCATTCATTCTACTCCTCATTTCCTAACACTTTCAAGCCGTAGAAAAAATGGTGGAAAAGAAAAGGATTAAAAATTCCTTAGCCCTGATTCTCTAAGGAAATTTGTAACCACCCGAAAATTTCGATCCCGAAAATTCCAAATAGTTTGAAAAAAGAAGAAAGAGAAAGAGAAAGAAGAAGAAGAAACAGAAACACAAAAACACAGAAAACCACACATTCGCAGCGGATCAAAATATAATAATAAACAATATCAGCTTACAAAAGAATATTATATTTATCGAATTACACTTTAATATATATCAGAGTTACAACAAATTTACAATAACAGAACAGATGAATAATCTGTTTCAGATACTATAATATAACACATCAGAAGCTCTGCATACGTTCCTTCTCTCCATCTCGCCTCCTGAGCTCCAGAACGTTCTTACCTGAAAATCTGTAATACTCGGTCTGACCCGAGCATTACATCAAAGTAACACCCGGGTCAAGCGGGAAACCTGCGTGAGTAAACCCATCTAACAAGGAATACAAAAGCATACAACTCATATAAACCCGGATAACTCGGGGTTATTTATATCAATTTACAACTTCACAAGTCATTATAGACATTATTTACATCACACATCAATTTCTAAGCACTAAAACTTAGATTAAATGGTCCAATTCACTTTAATCATTCCACTTCATTCTATTGATTGCACACATCAAATTATAAAGAATCGAGGTGGTTTCGGGTATTTACTAATACCCGACTCCGGTCTCTTCGAGTTCAATACCATTTTAACCCATGTTATTCAAGTGAAAACAATTCAACCTTAGATATATAATGTCACTTTCACACAGCAATTCACTGTAGATAGTCACATTATCACTGTACAACCCAACATTTCATATTACAAAACATTTCGTATTTCATAACATCACAATCACATACTAGGGATAACAAATAATCCAAGCATTCAATACTATTCTATCATCTAAAAGCAAGGTTAATTAGTCATACCATTTCTAATGGATTTAATTAATTACCTCCATCACTACACATCTCGCTTACTCAACCATAAATTAATTTCAATTCAATAAATTAATTATTCCTTATCCATCCACTTAAATCAACCTTCTTTAATTAATTAGTTATTCTTAATTAATTATCTTTGGTTGATTATTTCTTAATTACATTTAAGTAATTACACAAATTAATTAACCTTACCATTCACAGTAATTATCCTCAGTTAATTACTCAAATTTATTATCTTATAACCACTTATATTAATTAACTGTCCTTTATTAATCACACTCATTAATTTACTAATCCTTAATTAATTTTCTTAATTAATCAATCAATACTTTAATTAAGTAATCCTCAATTAATAAATTCCTTGATTTATCAATCCTATAATAAATTACACCAAGTAATTAGTCCTCAATTACTCCCATTAGATAAACTACCTTTAATTATTTCCATTCAGAAATTTATTCTTTTGGTTAATTATCCTCAATTAACTAACATCTGATCATTAATTAATTTAACCTTTAATTCATAATTAAATTAATTAACTCCTAACTATTTATCCTTTAATTACTTACATTAAGTAATTAAATATTTAAGTAATTTATCTCTAACTACTTATATTAACAGATTTCTAATTTCAAATTAATTAATCTTATTTAATTAATTCATCACCCTTAATAATTAATTTATTAATCCTTAATAAATTTATTTCCCTTTTATTCCTTAATTTTAAACTTTAATCACCAAGGTCTTTGACTTACTTTAAAGATAACCCATTTATTCACTTAATCTTTGTTAATACATAAATTAACTTATTAATTACATACTTAAGTAAGTTTAAATAAACTTCAAGAATCGATTTAATTTAAGTAAAACTTATTATACAACTTCTTAAACTAAAATTAATAACATTATTATACAAAGATAATAAACTATAAAAGAAAAACAGTTAACTTGATTACTCCTAGTTAATCACAACCCTTACTTATTCATTAAAACAGTTAAATTACGGGTTCAACCCATAGTCATCCCGAGTTCCCCTAAAGGAAACCTCCCTTCCTCTTCTTCTTTTTCTTTTATATATAACTTAGTTAAAGACAAAATTGTAAACAACTACATACATGAACCCGAAGCCCAACTCGAGTCACCACTATAAAAACCCGATGTTGACTTCGAGATGAAGACTCTCCCCAAACCAAGCTTTGACACATACGAAACCTTCGTGCACGTGCACACGCCTCCGAAGGCGTTTTGATCAACTGCGCTGATGTTTGTCGGTCGACGTCAACCCACTTGAACTCCTTGACCAGCCAGCTCCTCCATAACGACGGAAATCAACGATCGAACCAAATTGATACCATAGAAACCCAACCCAGAACTCGCCATCAACTAAACAGCATCGCACCATCATCATAGTCCACCGGACACCATGCCATCCACCCAAAACATTGCCAGAACCCTACACTACCATTTTCCTTAACCCCGATCGATTCTAGTGCATCAACGGAGCCGCAAGGGCCTTGGGAACAACCACCACAAATTTCAAGCGTAAACCCTATATCTGCCTTGGTTAGTAAATTCATTCATAAAAAAAAATCGAACCCAATTTTCCTGGCTTCGTAACCCTTCCAGATATCATTTGGTCAAAAATCGCTCCTCGTCTACGATTGGGTCATCGGAATTTGGTGAATAACCCATTTCCGTTCAATCCTTGAAATCTCGGCAATCATAGGCTTCGAAATCTTGAATTTTACTTTAAAAATCATGAATTTCCAAATTGAACCCGGTGATATAGGTAATTCGAATGATTACGATATTCGAATTTAAGACCTAGTTTGAAATCTTGCTTGCAAATCTTTTTCCTTGACCAGATTTGTCCTCGTCTTTATCTTAAAACATTTTTAGAATTTAAAACTTGATTTCACAAATGTAATTTATTTAAATCCTAAAGCCAAACATGGATTCTAGGAGAAGAAACTTGATTTTTAAACAAGTTTTGAATCCTGGAGCTAGAAACTGTAAGCTATACAGACATGCTCAACTTAATACTTCACATACATATACATAAATTTTCTCAAATCATCACACAGGCATATTTTCAACTTATTCTTCATAAATTTTCACATACTACACAAGATATAGCAAGCTACAAAATTTACTCACCTGCAGTTTCTTGAACAGAGCTCAGGCTTGATATATAATTTTTTTTCCTCTCTGCTTTCTTGGGCATGATGTTGAGATGAATTGTTGTTGCTTGATCTATAGATTGAAAACTTGAAGTTTGAATCTTTGTTCTTGTTCCAGTTTTAAAAATCTGAAAGAATTTTGTTCAATTCCTATCTTTTAGTTTTGCTTCAGGCTCTCATTTCTCTTTTTTTTAGTTAAATTTGGAAGATGAAAGATGATTGAAAGAAATTAAAAAAAATGTTTTGATCTGAAAATAAATAAAAGAAATCAGTTTTCTTAAATGTTTATCTTGTAATTTAATTTTTAATAGAAATAATTAAGGTTGACACTTGTTAAAATTTATGCTATAATCATTACACTTGTTGATTTGAGAAAATTTTATTTATATTTTTTAGTCATCTTTTACATAATTTTATAATCTTGTTTTAACCCTCTTTAGCTTATGTCTATACAATTATAGTTATGTAATATAACATATGTTTTAATATTATATCTATCTATTTTCTTTATCACATTTCTCCTTACTATATTTATAAAATCGTTTTAAAGAAAATAATATAGAACTACCTATATTCTAAAAAAAATCAAACATACATTATTATTTTTTATTTTTTTATATGTAACTAATTTATTTTAAGATTTTTATCTTTGGATTTAAATCTCAGGTTCAAATTAAATTTAAATTGGCTCATATGTATTTTTAAACAAACACACATTACATTTGTATATAATAATTCTATATATATACACAACATATTATTATTATTGATTTGAAATTGACAGTCTTGCCAAATTTATCACATTTGAATTTGTTTAATTTATAAATCAGTGTTTTCGAAAATTAAATCAGATAACTATCCAATGATCTAATGCCCGAAAATCCGGGATATCACATTCCTTCCCCCTTAGAACCTTTTCGTCCTCGAAAAGGAACGAAGCCAAAATTTATTAAAATGCTTGTAATCAAATAAATTTTTCTTTGATTATTTTTAAAACACCTTTAAAATCTACATAATATTATAAAAATAGTTTTTATGAAAATACTTTTTATAACTCGATGTTTCAACCAGTCCATCCTTGTTCTCTCAGAAATTCGGTCATACGTTGATCAGGCGTAGGACTGAAAATCTATAAGTACTTGGCAAATCCGTTTTCAACATCCAGTGAAAATACTGAGAAAACATTTTATTGACAATATAGAAAACAATTTTTGAAAATAGAGGAAATATCATTGGTGAGAATGCTCTGGAAATCATCACCCCCATCCATGGTCACAGTTACATTCCAGGGTTACGTTGCCGTCACAGTAAAAGTCCATGTAACTGCAGGCTCTCCGCGGCCTCTTGATTACGCCATGGATCCCACACAACAGATCGCAGTTACACTCCAGGGTTACGTTGCCATCGCAATAAAAGTCCATGTAACTGCAGGCTCTCAGCGGCCTCTGATTTTCGCTGTCAAAATGAAACTTCTCCACTCCTACATAGGTCGCAATCTGCCGATATAAAATCAAACGCAGACTGTTGGCTCTCAGCGGCACACATGACTTTCGCTATGGTATACTCTACTCATAATCCCCAAGAACTAGTTTTTTCCAGATTCCTCACAGGATCAACTTTAGAACCCCTCCTAGGGGCTCAAGGCAGCACCACCCGGTGGTACTCCTGAGAAGTTCATTTCGAGGGAGCGCCTTTTTCCCCAGAGCCATCATCAAAACACTTTATACTATACACATATAGTATCTTTAATTCATACACCTAGTATGATCTCATATAAAGCTCCTTTGCACAAAATCGATTATTCCAAAATCGATAATTCTCAAACTAAGATTTCCAAATTCTCATATTGATTTTACACAAAAATCAAAAGCCCTTCCAAATCCAAAGGTTTCCAAAACTTTTTCTAAAATCCTCATAAGATCCTTTATACATATATATATATATGTATACAGATATATATAATTTTTAAAACATTGGATCATTTCAAACTTGTACAAAACTTCTTTTATACTTCAAATATTTTCAAAAATCTTTTTTTCTAGCAAAAGATTCAACAAGGGGAGTTTCATTTTATAAAACAAAGATATTTTACTCAAACTCAAATATTCAAATTTGATTACCCTTTTCAATATCATTTTCATTCAAATCCGTACGATGTACACATATCATCCGTACTCTATACCAATCTGATCGCTCACTCGAACGTACAATTTCATTACCGAACTAGCATCGTCCACCGACTTCCTAGTGCGGACACAGATCTGGTTTCTTGATCAGAAACCGTCATTCTCCTTGCATAGCCATAATTATGATAGAGAATATCCAGAACCAATCAATAATCCATATCCAGGTTTGTCGTCGAAAATCGAGTGAAACATTCCTACTCGGATCGACATACTATCTCGAAATTCTATGCTCGAATCTGGATCACATTACTATGCGAATAGAATAGCATACCTACACCCTACATATTTATCTTTATTGGTTATTAGCCAAAACAATTCCATTTCTATTCACATTCACTTTGAATTTCATTCACTTACTCATAATTGCTTCAATCCATTTGGATTATCACCTCTATTCTTATCTCGATTGGGTATTTAATGAATAACAGTCTGAACTCTGACCAGTTTATTTAGAAAATCGCTTGAAAAATTCAAATATAGATAAGTAGTTGGAAAATAATTACTAGTTTGTAAAATAGGTGTAAAATATTTAAAATAATTATAGAAATTTTAAATAATTGCAAAATAGTAGTAAGATAGTAATTTGCTTCGTAAAATAGTTGAAATATAATAATTAGTTTATAAAACAGTTGGAAAATTGTTAAACAGTTCCAAAAATAATTGTAAAAACAAGTATAAGATAGTTTGGTTTTTAAAAGAAAGGTTGTATATATAATGAATACCTTGGAAAAATAGGTTTATATTAAAACAATTTATATTAAAAATAGTCCAGAGTCAAAACTGCTCACTTCCCAATCTCCATTCTCATCAATTCAATTTAAATTTCCTCTTTCATTTAAATTGACCCAATTCCAATTTAAATAACTCCAATTTCCATTGGACTTGATTTATTCCCAATTCAAGTTGAATTATTTCTCAATTCCTTTTCAAATTTAAATCAAATTCCATTTGATTTTAAACATATTCAACTTTAATTACAATCCCAAGTTATTCCAATCACTTTGGACTAATATCCATTCAATTGAACCCACTTTAATTTCAATCATTTCAATTCCTATTTGAATTTGATCTTATTCAACTTCAATTTCATTTCAAACAATCCAATTCAAATTTTCCATTTGAATTTTTTTTAAACTTATCCATTTTTAATCACAATTCTCATTAATTCAAATCAAATTCAATTTGAACAAATGAAATCTAAATCTTAACTCTAACCCATCTCGAATTATATAAATTCGAGTTAAATTCCCCAAATGTTGATTCAACCCCTTTATTTTTTTAAATCAATAATCCAAATCTTTAAACAATTTAATTCTAAGTCCAATTCTTAAAATCCCATTTTAAATTATCTCTACTTAACCCTTTTCAAAGTTCAAATAAAAGTTCAAAACAATTCTATTTTAAAATTTTAATTTATTACTAAATTTTATCCTCCAGTTTAGAACCAGTTCTTAAACAATTTTTATTTACAAATTCAATTACTCAAATTTTTAGTTCAAGGTAATTCCACACCCTTAGTTTCAAATTAAAGTTTAATTTCCCTTTTATCTCAACAATGGATTACCATACTCCATTTCTCATCCATTTAAACAAGTCCAATTTGCAATTTAAAGATTCTAATAACAATAGGATGATATCATCCATTTTCAATTTCCAGATCTCAAACCCATTTTAAGATCACACAAACTCCAAATTCGAATTAACCATTTAACTTTCCAAGTTAAATCCTAATTTTATCTTCAAATTTCCAAATCAGGTTGATCATTCCAACTTATTTAACTTCTTCCAAGTTAAATTCAATTCACTTAATTCAGTCAAATTCACACAATTTGAATTCCTATTCAAATTTCAAATTCTTTCCCATCTATAAGTTCGAAAACTTATCACTTTGGGTTTTCACATCTCATTCCTAATTTGAAACTCAATATTTAGAGTTTATCTCAAACCGTCTTTGATATTATGCATGTCCATACATAACATATTTATTCCTTAACCAACCAGGCTATACTTTAAAATTTAAACCACCTTTGGTTTTCAATCCAAAACAAATTCCCTTAAATCTTCAAACAACTCTTGTTTGAAATAGGACCCTTTCCTTCAAATACATTAAATAATATTATTTATTATTTCTTTATCATTTTGAAACAAATTTCAAATGTTTTTAAATCTTAAGATTCAAACTTCACAATTTAGATCATTTTCAGTTCCAGTTTATAAATCATACTTGCCCAAATGTTTTACTTCTTTGAAACATTTCATTTTTCTTACTCATTAATACACATTTTATTATTAAACACAACAATTTTTTATGATAATAAACCAAGTTATCATATCTGAAAACCAATTTATTATTATCTTATTCTGAAATTCTTTCCCAAACTCAAGATTTTAATTTCAGTTTGAATTCATTTCAAACTTATCTTTATTAAATTTCAATTTCAGTTTGGTTGTATTTCTATTACTTCTTAATGTAATTCCAATAATTTAACAACCAATTACCTAATATTTATTAGGAAGAAATATTGCTTTATATATCAAAATATATTCTTATATAAAATCATTTAAAATCTTTATATAAGAAAATAACAAGTACGCTCTCTCATATATACACTCAACTCATCTTAGGGTACCACTTACCCTCCTTAATGAGTAATCCCACCAGAGCCAAGGTTCTCGCTTAACCTTAAGCTCTGATACCAAATGTAAAGACCCGGAAATTTCGATCCCGAAAATTCCAGATAGTTAGAGAAAAGAAGAAAGAGAAAGAAGAAGAAGAAGAAGAAACAGAAACACCAAAACACAGAAAACCTCACATTCGCAGCGGATCAAAATATAATAATAAATAATATCAGCTTACAAAAGAATATTATATCTGTCGAATTACACTTTAATATATATATCAGAGTTACAACAAATTTACAATCACAGAACAGATAAATAATCTGTTTTAGATACTATGATATAACACATCAGAAGCTCTCTATACGTTCCTGCTCTCCAGCTCGCCTCCTGAGCTCCAGAACGTTCTTACCTGAAAATCTGTAATACTCGATCTGACCCGAGAATTACATCAAAGTAACACCTGGGTCAGGCTGGAAACCAGCGTGAGTAAATCCATCTAACAAGGAATACAAAAGCATACAACTCATATAAACCTGGGTAACTTGGGGTTATTTGTATCAATTTACAACTTCACAAGTCATTATAGACATTACTTACATCACACATCAATTTCTAAGTACTAAAACTTAGATTAAATGGTCCAATTCACTTTAATCGTTCCATTTCATTCTATTGATTCCACACATCAAATTATAAGGAATCGAAGTGGTTTCGGGTATTTACTAATCCCCGACTCCGGTCTCTTCGAGTTCAATACCATTTTAACCCATGTTATTCAAGTGAAAACAATTCAACCTTAGATACATAATGTCACTTTCACACAGCAATGCATTGTAGATAGTCACATTATCACTGTACAACCCAACATTTCATATTACAAAACATTTTGTATTTCATAACATCACAATCACATACTAGGGAAAAAAAATAATCCAAGCATTCAATACTATTCTATCGTCTCAAATCAAGGTTAATTAGTCGTACCATTTCTAATGGATTTAATTAATTACCTCCATCACTACACATCCCGCTTACTCAACCATAAATTAATTTCAATTCAATAAATTAATTATTCCTTATCTATCCACTTAAATCAACCTTCTTTAATTAATTAGTTATTCTTAATTAATTATCTTTGGTTGATTATTTCTTAATTACATTTAAGTAATTACACAAATTAATTAACCTTACCATTCACAGTAATTATCCTCAGTTAATTACTCAAATTTATTTATCTTATAACCACTTATATTGATTAACTATCCTTAATTAATCACACTCATTAATTTAGTAATCCTTCATTAATTTTCTTAATTAATCAATCAATCCTTTAATTAAGTAATCCTTAATTAATAAATTCCTTGATTTATCAATCCTATAATAAATTACACCAATTAATTAGTCCTCAATTACTCCCATTAGATAAACTACCTTTAATTATTTCCATTCAGAAATTTATTCTTTTGGTTAATTATCCTCAATTAACTAACATCTAATCATTAATTAATTTAACCTTTAATTCATAATTAAATTAATTAACTCCTAACAATTTATCCTTTAATCACTTACATTAAGTAATTAAATATTTAAGTAATTTATCTCTAACTACTTATATTAACAGATTTCTAATTTCAAATTAATTAATCTTATTTAATTAATTCATCACCCTTAATAATTAATTTATTAATCCTTAATAAATTTATTTCCCTTTTATTACTTAATTTTTATTAATCTTTAATCACCAAGGTCTTTGACTTACTTTAAAGATAACCCATTTATTCACTTAATCTTTGTTAACACATAAATTAACTTCTTAATTACATACTTAAGTAAGTTTTAATAAACTTCAAGAATCGATTTAATTTAAGTAAAACTTATTATACAACTTCTTTAACTAAAATTAATAACATTATTATACAAAGATAATAAACTATAAAAGAAAAATAGTTAACTTGATTACTCTGAGTTAATCACAACCCTTACCTATTCATTACAACAGTTAAATTACGGGTTCAACCCATAGTCATCCCGAGTTCCCCTAAAGGAAACCTCCCTTCCTCTTCTTTTTTTTCTTTTATATAGAACTTAGTTAAAGACAAAACTGTAAACAACTACATACGCGAACCCGAAGCCCAACTCGAGTCACCACTATAAAAACCCGATGTTGACTTCGAGATGAAGACTCTCCCCAAACCAAGCTCTGACACATACGAAACCTTCATGCATGTGCACACGCCTCCGAAGGCATTTCGATCAACTACGTTGGTGTCTGTCGGTCGATGTCAACCCACTTGAACTCCTTGACCAGCCAGCTCCTCCATAACGACGGAAATCAACGATCGAACCAAATCGATACCATAGAAACCCAACCCAAAACTCGCCATCCACTAAACAGCTTCGGACCACCGTCATAGTCCACCGGACACCATGCCATCCACCCAAAACATTGCCAGAACCCTACACTACCATTTTCCTTAACCCCGATCGATTCTAATGCATCATCGGAGCCGCAAGGGCCTTGGGAACAACCACCACAAATTCCAAGCGTAAACCCTATATCTGCCTTGATTAGTAAATTCATATATATAAAAAAATCGAACCCAATTTTTCTGGGTTCGCAACCCTTCCAGATATCATTTGGTCAAAAATCGCTCCTCGTCTACGATTGGGTCATCGAAATTTGGTGAATAACCCATTTCCGTTCAACCCTTAAAATCTCGACAATCGTAAGCTTAGAAATCTTGAATTTTACTTTAAAAATCATGAGTTTCCGAACTGAACCCGATGATATAGGTAATTCGAATGATTATGATATTCGAATTTAAGACCTAATTTGAAATCGTGCCGCAAATCTTCTTCCTTGACAAGATTTGTCCTCGTCTTTATCTTAAAACATTTTTAGAAGTTAAAACTTGATTTCACAAATGTAATTTATTTAAATCCTAAAGCCAAACATGGATTCTAGGAGAAGAAACTTGATTTTTAAACAAATTTTGAATCCTGGAGCTAGAAACAGTAAGCTATACAGACATGCTTAACTTAATACTTCACATATATATACATAAATTTTCTTAAATCAACACACGGGCATATTTTCAACTTATTCTTCATAAATTTTCACATAGTACACAAGATATAGCAAGCTACAGAATTTACTTACCTGCAATTTCTTGAATAGAGCTCAGGCTTGATATTTTTTTTCCTCTCTACTTTCCTGGGCATGACGTTGAGATGAATAGCTGTTGCTTGATCTATAGATTGAAAACTTGAAGTTTGAATCTTTGTTCTTGTTCCAGTTTTAGAAATCTGAAAGAATTTTGTTCAATTCCTATCTTTTAGTTTTGCTTCAGGCTCTCATTTCTCTTTTTTTTTAGTTAAATTTTTGAAGATGAAAGAAGATTGAAAGAAATAAAAAAAAATGTTTTGATCTGAAAATATATAAAAGAAATCAGTTTTCTTAAATGTTCATCTTGTAATTTAATTTTTAATAGAAATAATGAAGGTTGACACTTGTTAAAATTTATGCTATAATCATTACACTTGTTGATTTGAGAAATTTTTATTTTTAAATCATCTTTTAAATAATTTTATAATCTTGTTTTAACCCTCTTTAGCTTATGTTTATATAATTATAGTTATGTAAATCACATATGTTTTAATATTATATCTATCTATTTTCTTTAACACATTTCTCCTTACTATATTTATAAAATCTTTTTAAAGAAAATATTATAGAACTACCTATATTCTAAAAAAAATCAAACATACATTATTATTTATTATATTTTTTTATATATATAACTAATTTATTTTAATATTTTTATCTTTGGATTTCAATTTCAGGTTCAAATTAAATTTAAATTGACTCATATGTATTTTTAAACAAACACACATTACATTTGTATAAAATAATTCTATATATATACACAGCATATTATAATTATTGATTTGAAATAGACAGTCTTGCCAAATTTTTAAATAATTTAATATGGAGATTATCACATTTGAATTTGTTTAATTTATAAATCAGTGTTTTCAAAAATTAAATCAGATAACTTTCCAATGATCTAATGCCTGAAAATCTGGGATATCACAAAATTCAACTTCAAATTATAAATCAAAGGGAAGCTTAGGTAAGCATCCTCTTCATCTTCTCCATCTCAATCTCTCTTCAATTTTCAAAAATTCCTATAACCTAACTTAGGAAATCTTTGCATTTGATCATATCTTGAAGGTTCTTGAGGTGTAGTTGAAGAGGAATTGGTCTTGATTTGTTTAGAGTTACTTATTTGTTGTTTTTTTGGTTCAAAGGTGAGTTCTTGAACTCACATCTATGTCTATACCTTAGATAGTTATTAGGTATGAATTCCTAACATCTATTTCATGTCCATTTGCTTTTGAATTGAATTAGTTTGGCGTATTTTTCAATTTTTGGCATTTTGAAGTCAAAATTTATGAAAATCCTTATATGGATGTTTGGACATGTTGTTCGAAGTGTATTGATGAGTCTATAGGGCTGGGTTGTCGCTTGGCATAAGTCCCTAGCCATCATCACTCATTCGATTGCTTCGGACATGATTTGACTATCAATGGCCTAGGCAAAAATCTTCCCATGAGCTTTAGCTCAGACGTTTGGCAAAGCACTCAGACATCTGGGTAGTCGGAATAAAAATTCAAGACTTACCGCTCATATGTCTGAGCTTATTTCCCAAACGTCTGGGCGATCTGGTAGAAAATTCCATTCTTTTAGCTCAGACGTCTGGGATAACCACCAGACGTCTGGAGCTGTTAAATTCAACCAATTTGCCTATCTTATGTGGATTTCCATTTATATCAATTTTTGCATGATCCGACTAGTTGTTATCACTTTTATCGACTTTGATGACTACTTTTTCGGATTTTTGGAGTATCCATTTGATGGATTTGATATCGGTTTTTATGGTTTTGATTCATGTTGCCGAATGTGAATTTTTGATGAATAGATTGTTTTTACAATCAATTCTGTGATTTATCACTTTAAAATACAAAGGTTTCTATACTAGTAGTAAATATTCAAAAAATTTCACAAAAATGATTTCAACTTTATTTTTAATACAAAGCTCGTTTTTAAAACCGTTTTTCAATCTATTAGTATATACAAACCTTTACCTCATTCGTATGCGAAATCTAATTAAACGACTTAGCAAAACAAGTGGTATAAAACGCTTGCATTTTCTTTGTCGATTAGTTCTTGGACTTGTTCGATTGAAATCTTATAAAAATTTTGGAGTGGAAATCTATAATCTGTTCCTAAATAATTAAGTTAAGCTAGTGGTTATGAGACATGAAGCTGAACTCGTTTATTTACTAGCTTAGTGTAATTCACACTTCATATTGATCAATGGTGATCATTTTATGGTTTAGACTTGCGATACGCAACATCTCTTTGTCCACGTAGGGGACTGTACCTCATTTTATGGAGCTCCGTCTCATTTTTATAGGCTAGCGACCCATGGTCTTTTGACCATTTTATGGAGTTCGGTTCATCGGGCGTTGTTCCGACTTATCGGGTTCATAGGGCGTACCAATGTACTATGTCATTGTTCTGGCTTATTGAGTTTCAGGATCATCGGGCGTACCGTTGAACTACGTTGTTGCACCGGCTCTATGGGTTAGCGACCCATGGGATAACATCCCTTTTATGATACACGTGTTGGTGAGTTTTCACGCTCCCATTTATGATAGGCCTTCCCCCTTTTGTATTTCATGGATTTCTAATTATTGATTTCTAGAATTTGTGTTTCATCAATTTTTGTGGTTTATATTGATAAGTTTTATCAATATTAGTGGTTTGGTGAATAAGCTAAAGATATGACATTCTTTTTGGAGTTTGAGAAGATTTGAGATATTGTATGATTTTCGTTGTTATTAAATATATACTTGTCTAAGCATGACATTATTGTTATCATATATTTTTGTTAATTCTCTTATCCTATCTCATCTTGAATGATATTTATAGCTAGACTGATCCGTTCATTATTTCTCTTCTTAAATAATACTCGGGCAGACCGAGGTGTTGTAGGTGCTTCCACTTGACTTCTTAGCAGGGTTAGCTTCTGACTTTTGGCTAACTACTTTAGCTAAGTAGTTTTTGCTTTTATACATTCTAGATAGAGACTCCTTGATGTATACATAATCTTTTGCCTAGCACTTGTATCTTTTCTTTTGTGATGTAGTGGATCTTATATGACCACTACTTTGATGTACATTTCTATGTGTTATGTTCATATCTGTTTCTGCCTTAGTGATATGAATATATGTGACTGATTTGTGTTATTGTTATTTTATATATTTGTTTCCAAAGACCACATAGCCACTGTGTAGCAGCTTTGAGTTTGTATTTGATATGTCAAATTTATGTATGACCTTCTATCTGGCATATCGGTACTCGCTCAAATCAATTACACAGATGGTTGCTCCTCAATAGCCTTATTCCTAGTCGATGGCATTACACCGTAGTGTCCTTAGCTAGTGTGAGTGTAGAGGTGGGCGTCACAGCTTGGTATCAGAGCCAAACTTCGGAACAATGTGGAATAATCTAGCAAGGACATTGTCCTAATGTGATGTCCCAGGAATTTAAGAAATATTTATTTAATAATTTCATTAATAATTATATTAAAATGTGAAATATTGATATAATAATTTAATTCAAACAAAAATTATCTTTTGAAAATTAATTATTATTTAATTTGATAAATGATATTTATAATGATGATGATAATAACTTTTGGGAATTTTATTCTTTTCAAATGTTAAAAATATTTAAGTAATAAAATTTTCTTTCTAAGCTAATTTAAAGATATTTATTTATAATGTATATATGTGTATACATTGTAAATAGGAATTTTGATTTTAATTTAAATTTTTATAAAGAATATTTTCCAATTTATTTTATATATAAGATGTATAATTTATGAATTGATTAAATTGATTTAAAATCAGTATTGAAAGCTTTTCAAAAGTTGTTTTAAAAGTTTATCTTATATTATCATAAAAAAATATTGGTAAATATTTATTTTTAAATATATAATAGTTTGTTTAAAAATAAAATAGTTTAAAATTGTATTTTATAATAAGAGTTTGTTTTGTTTTATTTTAAGAATTGCTTTCCTTTTGAAATAAGATTTAGTCTATTTATATTAAAGTATAATATTTTGATTTGAAAACTTTTGAATAAAATTGAAAATAACATTTCTTTTCTTTTTAAAATTTGCTCTTTTGAAAGTTTAGCTTTAAAAAAATATTATTTTGAAGACATTCAAATAAACATTTAAAATTGGGTAATTTTATAAAAGAAGGTTTGTATGTAAGCATGTAAAACTAAATGTAATTAAACATTTGAAACATGATTAACTAAGTAGGAAATGAACTTTAAAACCTTTTTAAAATTTAGAAATTTCTTTTTATTATTAAAATGGAATATGTGTCAAACACTTAACACATAATAAGACACTTGTAAATCTTTTCTTTTACTTAAACAACAAGTGGCATGTTATTTATTTTTGAGAATAAAAGAAACTTAACAATTCATTTTGTTTAAAACATTATCTTCATTAGAAACTAAAATCAGATCGGAAAAACAAAAAGGAAAGAAGAATTTCTAAACCAATTCTACAAAACAACTTCAAATCAAAAAAAAATCTGCAAAATAAAACCTGCTTCTATCTTCAACATAGTTTAGCAACTTCAACTTCAATCCAAGCATATGAAGATGGATGTGCATGTAGTTTCAAATTTCTGCAACAACAAGTAAATTCAATGATCAAATGGAAGCTAAAAACACAGATTCATCAAGCAATTTAAATCAACAGTTCAGCAGCAGATTTAAATAAGTTCAATATCAATAGCGTCTGGAAATTCGAATCTGCTCCAGAAATGAAATTTGCATCTAGGTTGTTCTCTACATCTTCAATTAACAGGTGAGTAAACTTTTTAAAAAAAAAACAGTTTTCTCTTTTTAAATTAAAGTTAAACAAAATATATAGAACACAAGTTATAATTCACATAAATAAGAAAACTGCTCTGTTTTTTTATTTGACCTCAAAATGCTAAGTTTTGTTGGCTGTGCATGTGAGTTGATAGCAATAAGTAAGTTTATATGACTGCTTGATTTATATGCCTGAAGATAATCATGTATTGGTATTTATTTATTTTTGAAAATTGGTGTATATGAGAAATATGATATCTGCATATTATAAACCTGTAAAACACCTCTGTTTGAATTTTTTTTTGTTCAGGTTTGATTTTTCTTATTCCTTTATCACTTGATCTAGGCCTTGTTAAGATCTAAGTTGCAAATGGAATAGGATTGTTATATCATAAATGTTAATTTAAAAGTATAGTTAATTAAATTAACTTAGTATTGTTCTGAGAAAAGAAAAAAAAAGGGGGAAAATGAAACCTGTTACTTCTGAAACTATAATAACAGATAATTCTTTGCAAAAGTAAGCATATCTAACATCTTTAGTTATTAAATCAAGTCTAAACCTGTATGCATGTTAGAAACATGAACTTAAAAACAAAATATCACATTTTTTTAAAAAAAAAATAAATAAATCTGTAGAGTTAGTATTTCTGTTATAAGCAAGATTGGGTTTTTGTATCTTTATGATCATCTCATGGGTTTGTGGGGGTTGTAATGTTGCCTGGGGGTAGTGAATAGACGCATGAATAGGAGGAAAGTCTCTGTTGTGTTGACAGTGGGGGTTGGCGACAACAGTGGTTAAATACAGGTTTCAAGCCCTAGTTTTTTTTGAATGGTTGAAGTTTGGTTTTATCTCGGGTTCTCTGTTGCATCGAGCGATGCAATACTTTGGGAATCGGGAGAGGGGTCGTAGATGGAGCTTTTGCCAGAGTTGTGGTGTCTCAGATGATCGGAGGAGGATTTTCTAGCTAGTGACAGGTTTTGGAAATTTTGGATGCAGTGTGAAGTTTTATCCAGGTTTCAGGTCAACTTGATTTTGATTCAAGAGGCTGTGGGAAGTTTGGTGATGGTGATCATGTTTGGGGTTAGATGGTGACTTGTTGGAGTTGGTCAGGATGGTTGGAGGTTGTCGAAGTTCCGGTGCATATGCACCGTGCACAAAATTTTCTGGTGAACTTTTTTTTGGGTTGTGCAGGCAAGTGACTCGGGTAATACTCGGGTGGAATGGGATTTGACTCGAGGATTAGGCTTTGGAAACTCGAAGTAGATATGGGGGATCTCGGGTTAGTGATGTTACAGGTTTGAAAACCTGAAAATGGGCAGTTTTTAAAAAACTTGGAAGAATTAAAATTTTAAAACAGGATTTTAACAAGAATTTAAAATTTCAAGTTAGGATGAAATTGAATTCAAGTGAGCTTTTGAATTCAAGTTTTAAAAATGAAGAATTTAAATTTAGGTAAAGCTTAAATTTAGTTTTGAAATCAAGTTAAAAATAGTTTTCAGGTTTATTTTGAAACCAGGTTTAATTCAAACAGTTTTTGTAATTTGAAAGATTGAACAAGTTTTAAAATGTTTTAAAGAAGATTTAAAAATGAATTTGATTTCAAATAAAGGTTTAAACTTGGAGAAAATTCATTTCTTTAATATTTGAATTAAAAATATGAAATGATTAAACTTAAATTTGAAAAGTTATATAATCAATTTATTTTAAGCTTGATTTCTTAAATAGAAATTTGTTAGTAATTTAGTTTTGAACTTTCATATATAAATATCTTATGTAAGTAATAATGGTTTTTACCTTTGTTTTAAGAATAAATTTATTTATTTAAAATTTGGATAATGCTTAAATAGTAAAACATTTTGAAATCTTAAAGTTAAAAATGGAATTTGAATGTAATTTAAAATTGTATTATTTAAAATACATTTTGAATGTTAATGAAATCATTTATAATTAAATAAATTATCTTAAGATAATTAAGATAATAAAGGAATTAAATTAAGGAATTTATTTATTTTAAATAATGATTTAAAATTAATTAGAAATGATTAATGATGATTAATTAAAGAAAATTCTCTTAAGGAAATAATTGAAGGAAATATTATTAATTAATAATGATAACTATCTAAGGATAATTAAGTAATTAATTAATATGATTAATTAGATTAATTAATTTAAGGTAATTAGCTTTAAATTGTTAAGTCTAATTACTTGATAAAAGTAATTAAAAAATTAATTACATATTGTAATTAATTATGATAATGTGATTTGTTAAGTTAATTAATTTAGTTTAATTAAAGTAAATCATTTAATGATTTAATAAGAATAATTACTTAAGGTAATTAATGGAGCAGGATTACTTAGAGAAGTAATAAGTGATAATTAATGGAATGTAATTAATAAAGATGATTTTAAGTAAGTAATTTTGGTAATTACTTTTGAAATTAAACAAGGGATTAATTAATGGAGATAATTAATTGTGAAGATAATTAATTGTGAAGATAATTAATTTGTTAATGAGTAATTAAGGGCAGTTAATTACTGGTTTAATATTAATCAAATGGGATTAATAATTGTATTTTAATTTTAGACTAATTTCTAAATGTAATTAATTTTAAATAAAGTTATTAATTTGAATTATAAATCATTAATTACTATAATTAATGATGTAATTAAGGATTGTTTAATTAAGTAATAATTAATTATTAAGTGATTAATTAATTGTAATTAATTAAGGATAAATGTAATTAATTATAGTTAATTAATGAAGTAATTAAATGTTAATTACTTATGATTTAGGTTAATTAATTTTGTGAAATTAATTAAGGACTAATTACTTATTGTAATTAGTGAATGATTAATCAAAAGTTGTTTAATCAAGTTATTTACTTAGTGAATAATTAATTAACTGGGTTAATTAATTAATGGATGTTAAGCAGGATTTAAATGAGTAATTAATTTAATTTAATTTAAATTAATTAGAGATGGTTGTAATTAATTTAATTCATTTTAAATTAATTATAATTGATGGTTGATAAATCTTTGATTATGGATGATATTGATTGAATGGTTGTGATCTCAGTAATGAGATGACTCGTATCTGTTTGATATGAATGCTTGGTTTAAGTATGATGGTTTGTGATGGATTATTTGGTTGTGATGATTATCTGTTGTGATAATAATACAGATTATCTGTTTGTGATATGAATGTGATTATCTGTTGTGATATGTAGTTTATCTATCTTGTGAAATAGATAATAATGAAATGAGTTAATTATTTAAAACCCTTAAGTACAACTTGGACATTAAGATGGCGTTTGGTTTCGGTGAGACCGGGATCGGATTTCCATATTTGGATATCCGAAAACCACATCGATTCCAATTAAACATTAGGTCGTTAATCCAAGTGGAGCAAGTGAAGACTCGAGGTGTAAGGGCTATACGTCAGTATAACTCTTTGGGTGATTCCGTAATGAGTTTGATGGAATAGTACTTATAGGTTCGAGATGGTGATTTAGAGTGCAAGGGCTATGGTCGATGACTCTGAGGGTGATTCCAAAATGAGTGCAACGAGATAGTGCCTTCGGTTTTGTTCGAACCCGGAACGAACTTGTATGGATTGAATGCTTTCATAACATCATCAAGTGGACGATGAGCATTCCAAGATTGATATGTCCTATTACGGTAATCGTAGCCTCAAGCCTCATCCACCAGGAATGGCT
This sequence comes from Allium cepa, assembly GCA_030765085.1. Lineage (NCBI taxonomy): Eukaryota > Viridiplantae > Streptophyta > Magnoliopsida > Asparagales > Amaryllidaceae > Allium > Allium cepa. The sequence continues at coordinate 105,893,254 of CM060940.1, forward strand.
AAAACAGGGGAAGTGCAGCAAGGCTTCGTGGGTAGCTCCCACTAGAGAGCAAGATACATCCCTGTCTAGATATCCCTTTATATTTCGGCTGTGTGGGGGCGATTACTAGCTAGAATCACCGGGGTGGTCTTGTTCGGAACTATTCAGTAAGGAATGGGTCCGGCCTTGTGTTGCAGGGGAGTGGGAGTACTCCTCGGTACGGTGATCTAGGCCACGTACTGTGACCGGCGGTACCCCAGTAGCCCTGCCATTGATGGAATCCAAAATCCAATAAGTGCCTGTACGGTTTTGATTGTGCCCAACTGTGTTGGAACGTGAGATGTAAGCATTCCAGCTATTTCTGTATTTTATTTTGAAAACCCTAGACACTATTACAATATCACTGGATTTCCTATCAAATGTTTTGGTTAGCGTAAGGTAAAAACTTTTCCATGTTTATGTGTGGGAAGTCTTACGTGATACCTTTTGTTTCAAAGGATTTTCTAAAAGTTAAGCAATTTTAACCCCGTTTACTCACACCAGACCCCTGTCTGACCCGAGTGTTTATTTTCTGTTTTATTAAACTCTTGGGTACTCATATTACGTATGAGTAGTCAAGTGTTTTAGGATTGCTTTGACGAGTTCTGGAGGAGATAATGGAGCAGGAGGCTTCAGCGTGTAGATATATATATGGTGGTTCCGCTGTGTTTGAGTTGTATCTGTTTTCTCCGATGTACTTGAATTGTAATTGCTAGACAGATGTTTATAACTGTCTAGTTTGTGTTGTATTAGTGAGTAAAACTCTGATGTATATGATACTATGTAAAGTTTTATGTGATATAATATAATTTATTCGTTCCGCTGTGAGATTCTGATGTTGTCTGTTTCTTTCTTTTCTTTCTTTTCTCTTTTCTATCCCGTTCTTTCTTCTTAGCAATGCGACTTCCTGGAGTATGGAAGCTGGGTCGTTACATTGTGGTATCAGAGCTCTAGGTTGAGCGAATACCTAGACTCTGGAATGGTGTCCTTCTTGAGAGAGTGTATTTGTAATTTTGAATATATATATATATATATATATTTATTTATTTATTTATTTCTACCTATTAGATTGGGTTACCCGTTCAGGTTTTCCAATATAAGTAATAAAGGTAGATAGGGTAGTGGTGTGTGTAACACAACTACCAGTGGTTGGAATTCTAGTGTTTGAGATTGGTAGTGAATCTGGTAGGGCAGCATTGGGCATCTTGGGTAGTTCTGCAGTTTGGTGTGAAGGATTTTATTGATCTATGATGAAAATCTTTCCAAGATTCGGAGTTTATCTTTGGATTTTAAGCTTGGTTGCACTCGTGTGAGTGGATTTTCTTGAGTTTGGATCAGTTGGGAGTTTTGAAGCCAGCTTTGGTATCTTGGCAATTTTGGGAAGGAGTTCTGTCTATATTATAGATGAGACTCGGTTTGACAGAGTGTTTGTGCTTGGTTTGAAGTCGAGTTTTATGAGGGATATCTGTCTATCTGGAAAACTCTATTGTGAAGTGGCTGGTGTAGCTTTGGGATTTGATGAGCTTATGGATAAGGAAGTTTTGGCAGCAGTAGCAGCAGTGAGTGGCCTGTTTCTTCGTTGGTTCAGAAGTCTCTGTGCTTTTTCTGCCAGTAGTCCGGGTAGATGGTGCAGCTTGTCCATTTCTTCTGGAAGCTCAGTGGGGTGTGATGTTTGTGGTTGGAGGTTGACCGCTAGTTCTTCTTTTCGATAGAAGGCTTTAGCTGTTTTGATTTTTGAAGAGAGAACGTTTTCTTGGGATCTGAACTGTGGAGAATCGCAAAAGTGATTTGCGATAGTTCGGAAGTTCTCTGGGTAATCTTTATTTGGATTGAAGCATCTCTAAAGGATGTTTGAGTTATCATAGTGGTTTGATTTTCGGGATGTTTTCGAAGGAATTAAGATTTGCATCCGCCTCAAGAGTTTGAGTTCTGTTTCGACTTGGCTCTGGAAGCTTTTCAGGTGGATCAGCATAGTAGGAAGTTCTTTGAGAGGAGATCTGTTTCAGCTGGCAGGATTGATCGGATCTTGTTTCCTGGTTGAATTTTTGCTGTGGAGTTTGTGACTGAATCGGATAGGTCACTGAAATTTTATGGAATTTGATGAACAATGTTCCGAGATTAATTGATCAAGCATACTTGTGTTCGTCAACAACATTTCCAAATCAGAGTTGCGCAGTGGAAGCATGGTCGCAGCTATTCCAGAATTGAAGCAACGCATGATTCTTTGGGAATTTGTGTTTTAACTTGGATCAGAAGATTTCTACAGGAAATATATTTTGGAGTCTTCTGATGTTGTGTAGTAGAGTTTGTGTGAAGGATTCTGTTGGGTCTTGAGAGAACCATTTTGTTGAGTAGGATCTGGAGATCGTTTATTTCTTTGTCTGGGTTTGTTCTAAGTAGCATCTGCGAAGATTGGATTGATCTAGAAGGTTGAAGGCAGCCCAGGATCGTCAGGAGAGATTTGTGGATAAGAGTATTGGATATTTCTATATTCTCTTAAGGATTAAGTGCTTGGTCTACAGGATTGAATTGCTAGTTTGGATGGCTGGTCTTGGAATCAGTAGTTCTGAGAGATTTGGAAATTGATTAGGACTTGTTTGTGGTCTTGTTTCTTGTTTAGATTTGTTGATTTAGATATATAGGAGCTCTAGATCTGTGTGGTGTAGTTAGTTTATATTCTGCAGAGCGAGTATCCCGGTGTATATATATATGCTTGGGGAAACTCGATGGAATTTTATCCAGAATTTGTCTGGATAATTAGGTTTGTTTAATTGGTTGAATTGATTGCTATGGTTGCTAGTATTTGGTTGATAGCATATGTTTGCTATTTTTATTAATTTAAATCTTTATAGGATTATTAAATTACCTTTGCTTTTAAATTTCGGGGACGAAATTCTTTTAAGGGGGGAGGAATGTGATGTCCCGGGAATTTAAGCAATATTTATTTAATAATTTCATTAATAATTATATTAAAATGTGAAATATTGATATAATAATTTAATTCAAACAAAAATTATCTTTTGAAAATTAATTATTATTTAATTTGATAAATGATATTCATAATGATGATAGTAATAACTTTTGGGAATTTTATTCTTTTCAAATGTTAAAAATATTTAAGTAATAAAATTTTCTTTCTAAGCTAATTTAAAGATATTTATTTATAATGTGTATGTGTGTATACATTGTAAATAGGAATTTTGTTTTTAATTTAAATTTTTATAAAGAATATTTTCCAATTTATTTTATATATAAGATGTATAATTTATGAATTGATTAAATTGATTTAAAATCAGTATTGAAAACTTTTCAAAAGTTGTTTTAAAAGTTTATCTTATATTATAATAAAAAAATATTGGTAAATATTTATTTTTAAATATATAATAGTTTGTTTAAAAATAAAATAGTTTAAAATTGTATTTTATAATAAGAGTTTGTTTTGTTTTATTTTAAGAATTGCTTTCCTTTTGAAATAAGATTTAGTCTATTTATATTAAAGTATAATATTTTGATTTGAAAATTTTTGAATAAAATTGAAAATAACATTTCTTTTCTTTTTAAAATTTGCTCTTTTGAAAGTTTAGCTTTAAAAAAATATTATTTTGAAGTCATTCAAACAAACATTTAAAATTGTGTAATTTTATAAAAGAAGATTTGTATGTAAGCATGTAAAACTAAATGTAATTAAACATTTGAAACATGATTAACTAAGTAGGAAATGAACTTTAAAACCTTTTTAAAATTTAGAAATTTCTTTTTATTATTAAAATGGAATATGTGTCAAACACTTAACACATAATAAGACACTTGTAAATCTTTTCTTTTACTTAAACAACAAGTGGCATGTTATTTATTTTTGAGATTTATTTTTGTAAATAAAAGAAACTTAACAATTCATTTTGTTTAAAACATTATCTTCATTAGAAACTAAAATCAGATCTGAAAAACAAAAAGGAAAGAAGAATTTCAAAACCAATTCTACAAAACAACTTCAAATCAAAAAAAAAATCTGCAAAATAAAACCTGCTCCTATCTTCAACATAAATTAGCAACTTCAACTTCAATCCAAGCATATGAAGATGGATGTGCGTGCAGTTTCAAATTTCTGCAACAACAAGTAAATTCAATGATCAAATGGAAGCTAAAAACACAGATTCATCAAGCAATTTAAATCAACAGTTCAGCACAGATTTAAATAAGTTCAATATCAATAGCATCTGGAAATTCAAATCTGCTCCAGAAAATGAAATTTGCATCTAGGTTGTTCTCTGCATCTTCAATTAACAGGTGAGTAAACTTTTTTTTTAAAAACAGTTTTCTCTTTTTAAATCAAAGTTAAACAAAATATATAGAACACAAGTTATAATTCACATAAATAAGAAAACAGCTCTGTTCTTTTGTTTAACCTCAAAATGCTAAGTTTTGTTGGCTGTGCATGTGAGTTGATAGCAATAAGTAAGTTTATATGACTGCTTGATTTATATGCCTGAAGATAATCATGTATTGGTATTTATTTATTTTTGAAAATTGGTGTATATGAGAAATATGATATCTGCATATTATAAACCTGTAAAACACCTCTGTTTGAATTTTTTTTTTGTTCAGGTTTGATTTTTCTTATTCCTTTATCACTTGATCTAGGCCTTGTTAAGATCTAAGTTGCAAATGGAATAGGATTGTTATATCATAAATGTTAATTTAAAATTATAGTTAATTAAATTAACTTAGTATTGTTCTGAGAAAAGAAAAAAAAAGGGGGAAATGAAACCTGTTACTTCTGAAACTATAATAACAGATAATTCTTTGCAAAAGTAAGCATATCTAACATCTTTAGTTATTAAATCAAGCCTAAACTTGAATGCATGTTAGAAACATGAACTTAAAAACAAAATATCACATTTTTTTAAAAAAAAAATATGTAGAGTTAGTATTTCTGTTATAAGCAAGATTGGGTTTTTGTATCTTCATGATCATCTCATGGGTTTGTGGGGGTTGTAATGTTGCTTGGGGGTAGTGAATAGATGCATGAATAGGAGGAAAGTCTCTGTTGTGTTGACAGTGGGGGTTGGTGACAGCAGTGGTTAAATACAGGTTTCAAGCCCTAGTTTTTTTTTGAATGGTTGAAGTTTGGTTTCATTTCGGGTTCTCTGTTGCATCGAGTGATGCAATACTTTGGTAATCGAGAGAGGGGTCGTAGATGGAGCTTTAGCCAGAGTTGTGGTGTCTCAGATGATCGGAGGAGGATTTTCTAACTAGTGACAGGTTTTGGAAATTTTGGATGCAGTGTGAAGTTTTATCCAGGTTTCAGGTCAACTTGATTTTGATTCAAGAGGCTGTGGGAAGTTTGATGATGGTGATCATGTTTGGGGTTTGATGGTGACTTGTTGGAGTTGGTCAGGATGGTTGGAGGTTGTCGAAGTGCCGGTGCATATGCACCGTGCACAAAATTTTCTGGTGAACTTTTTTATGGGTTGTGCAGGCAAGTGACTCGGGTAATACTCGGGTGGAATGGGATTTGACTCGGGGATTAGGCTTTGGAAACTCGAAGTAGATATGGGGGATCTCGGGTTAGTGATGTTACAGGTTTGAAAACCTGAAAGTGGGCAGTTTTTAAAAAACTTGGAAGAATTAAAATTTTAAAACAGGATTTTAACAAGAATTTAAAATTTCAAGTTAGGATGAAATTGAATTCAAGTGAGCTTTTGAATTCAAGTTTTAAAAATGAAGAATTTAAATTTAGGTAAAGCTTAAATTTAGTTTTGAAATCAAGTTAAAAATAGTTTTCAGGTTTATTTCGAAACCAGGTTTAATTCAAACAGTTTTTGTAATTTGAAAGATTGAACAAGTTTTAAAATGTTTTAAAGAAGATTTAAAAATGAATTTGATTTCAAATAAAGGTTTAAACTTGGAGAAAATTCATTTCTTTAATATTTGAATTAAAATTATGAAATGATTAAACTTAAATTTGAAAAGTTATATAATCAATTTATTTTAAGCTTGATTTCTTAAATAGAAATTTGTTAGTAATTTAGTTTTGAACTTTCATATATAAATATCTTATGTAAGTAATAATGGTTTTTACCTTTGTTTTAAGAATAAATTTATTTATTTAAAATTTGAGCTTAAATAGTAGAACATTTTGAAATCTTAAAGTTAAAAATGGAATTTGAATGTAATTTAAAATTGTATTATTTAAAATACATTTTGAATGTTAATGAAATCATTTATAATTAAATAAATTATCTTAAGATAATTAAGATAATAAAGGAATTAAATTAAGGAATTTATTTATTTTAAATAATGATTTAAAATTAATTAGAAATGATTAATGATGATTAGTTAGAGAAAATTTTCTTAAGGAAATAATTTAAAGAAATATTATTAATTAATAATGATAATTATCTAAGGATAATTAAGTAATTAATTAATATGATTAATTAGATTAATTAATTTAAGGTAATTAGCTTTAAATTGTTAAGTCTAATTACTTGATAAAAGTAATTAAAGAATTAATTACATATTGTAATTAATTTTGTTAATGTGATTTGTTAAGTTAATTAATTTAGTTTAATTAAAGTAAATCATTTAATGATTTAATAAGAATAATTACTTAAGGTAATTAATGGAGCAGGATTACTTAGAGAAGTAATAAGTGATAATTACTGGAATGTAGTTAATAAAGATGATTTTAAGTAAGTAATTTTGGTAATTACTTTTGAAATTAAACTAGGGATTAATTAATGGAGATAATTAATTGTCAAGATAATTAATTTGTTAATGAGTAATTAAGGGCAGTTAGTTACTGGTTTAATATTAATCAAAGAGGATTAATAATTGTATTTTAATTTTAGATTAATTTCTAAATGTAATTAATTTTAAATAAAGTTATTAATTTGAATTATAAATCATTAATTACTATAATTAATGATGTAATTAAGGATTGTTTAATTAAGTAATAATTAATTATTAAGTGATTAATTAATTGTAATTAATTAAGGATAAATGTAATTAATTATAGTTAATTAATGAAGTAATTAAATATTAATTACCTATGATTTAGGTTAATTAATTTTGTGAAATTAATTAAGGACTAATTACTTATTATAATTAGTGAATGATTAATCAAAAGTTGTTTAATCAAGTTATTTACTTAGTGAATAATTAATAACTGGATTAATTAATTAATGGATGTTAAGCAGGATTTAAATGAGTAATTAATTTAATTTAAATTAATTAGAGATGGTTGTAATTAATTTAATTCATTTTAAATTAATTATAATTGATGGTAGATAAATCTTTGATTATGGATGATATTGATTGAATGGTTGTGAGCTCAGTAATGAGATGACTCGTATCTGTTTGATATGAGTGCTTGGTTTAAGTATGATGGTTTGTGATGGATTATTTGGTTGTGATGATTATCTGTTGTGATAATAATATAGATTATCTGTTTGTGATATGAATGTGATTATCTATTGTGATATGTAGTTTATCTATCTTGTGAAATAGATAATAATGAAATGAGTTAATTATTTAAAACCCTTAAGTACAACTTGGACATTAAGATGGCGTTTGGTTTCGGTGAGACCGGGATCGGATTTCCATATTTGGATATCCGAAAACCACATCGATTCCAATTAAACGTTAGGTCGTTAATCCAAGTGGATCAAGTGAAGACTCGAGGTGTAAGGGCTATACGTCAGTATAACTCTGTGGGTGATTCCGTAATGAGTTTGACGGAATAGTACTTATAGGTTTGAGATGGTGATTTAGAGTGCAAGGGCTATGGTCGTTGACTCTGAGGGTGATTCCAAAATGAGTGCAACGAGATAGTGCCTTCGGTTTCGTTCGAACCCAGAACGAACTTGTATGGATTGAATGCTTTCATAACATCGTCAGGTGGACGATGAGCATTCTAAGATTGATATGTCCTATTAAGGTAATCGTAACCTCAAGCCTCATCAACCGGGAATGGCTAAAACAGGGGAGGTGCAGCAAGGCTTCGTGGGTAGCTCCCACTGGAGTGCACGATACATCCCTGTCAAGATGTCCCTTTATATTTCGGCTGTTCGGGGGTGATTACTAGCTAGAATCGCCGAGGTGGTCTTGTTCGGAACTGTTCAGTAAGGAATGGGTCCGGCCTTGTGTTGCAGGGGAGTGGGAGTACTCCTCGGTACGGTGATCTAGGCCACGTACTGTGACGGGCGGTACCCCAGTAGCCCTGCCATTGATGGAATCCGAAATCCAATAAGTGCCTGTACGGTTTTGATTGTGCCCAACTATGTTGGAACGTGAGATGTAAGCATTCCAGCTATTTCTGTATTTTATTTTGAAAACCCAAGACACTATTATAATATCACTGGATTTCCTATCAAATGTTTTGGTTTGCATAAGGTAAAAACTTTTCCATGTTTATGTGTGGGAAGTCTTACGTGATACCTTTTGTTTCAAAGGATTTTCTAAAAATTAAGCAATTTTAACCCCGTTTACTCACACCAGACCCCTGTCTGACCCGAGTGTTTATTTTCTGTTTTATTAAACTCTTGGGTACTCATATTACGTATGAGTAGTCAAGTGTTTTAGGATTGCTTTGACGAGTTCTGGAGGAGATAATGGAGCAGGAGGCTTCAGCGTGTAGACATATATATGGTGGTTCCGCTGTGTTTGAGTTGTATCTGTTTTCTCTGATGTACTTGAATTGTAATTGCTAGACAAATGTTTATAACTGTCTAGTTTGTGTTGTATTAGTGAGTAAAACTCTGATGTATATGATACTATGTAAAGTTTTATGTGATATAATATAATTTATTCATTCTGCTGTGAGATTCTGATGTTGTCTGTTTCTTTCTTTTCTTTCTTTTCTCTTTTCTATCCCTTTCTTTCTTCTTAGTGATGCGACTTCCTGGAGTATGGAAGTTGGGTCGTTACACCTAATCTCTCTTAGGAATCGTGCTAACATCACTACATTCTTGGATCGGGAGATATGGACCCAGAACTAGTTCAAAAACCTATTCGCTAACTTAAACCACGTTTAATGGAACTGTTCTCCAGTTGTCTAAACCATAATGCCACCAAATATATAGGGAAACACCGTCCCATCACCACTTCAGATGCACCCAACACCTCCATGTGATGGATGAACCTTATCAAATGAACCATTGAAACAGTCTTCCTTGAAAGAAATGCGGATTACGGATATCAAGGCTAGGATTAACACTAGAGGGGGTGAATACTGTTTATAAAGAATTACTAAATCTTTTTGAATTTATGTTGAATTGAACACGGATGTATGAAATATACACACACAGATATGATTATAGAAACAAACACAAATGCAGAAATAAAGTAAAAGCAATAAAGGAAAGAACACGCTGGATTTTTTACTGGTTCGGAGTTACCCTACATCCAGTCCCGCAACACAAGTACGGATTTCCTTTCAAAAGCAATTGTACAATTACACCCTCGATTTCAAGGCTATGAGGTACACCCTCTAAAATCACAACCCTCTAGGTAGAGATGCTTGATTTTTGAGCCACAAGTTTACCCAATTGATTTACCAAGGCTACAATCACACCTTATCTCGCTTGATTGATTTTCAAGGCCACAATCACACCTTTTCTCACTTAATAGATTACAAAGAAGCATATAACTTTCAAAAGCATTGAGAACCCTGTTGAGATAGTGATAGAGAATCAAACTAGAAAAGATCGAGTTCGATTCAATGTTGATTTCGGCAGTGTAATGGTAAGAATATGTATTAAGAAATAAGGAAGAAGAAGAGGAGTGAAAAACAAGAAAATCTAATATAAAATTCGTTGAAACTAACCCCTATTTATAGAAGAACAACGGCTATGTCCATTCGTGAAGAGTTATGGCGGATAGACACTTCTTTTGAAGTTTAAATTTTGAATTCAACTGACACCGTGTCAACATGGTCACCATAGGCATGTCGACATCCCAAAGCAATTTTTGATGATTTGATTTTCTTTGAAAATAACCTTTATCTTATATTAAAACTATTTAAAACTTTATAAATATACTTGACTATAGTTATAATTCATAAGTAAATATAGAGAATAATATATATATATATATAATTTAACTATAATTTTATATTTAAATCTTAAGTATAAATATTTTAAAAGTTAAATATATTATATTAAAAGCTAGTTTAAAATCAAGAGTAATTTAACTTTAAAATTAAAGATAATTTTGAGGCTAAAATTATTTAAAATCGGGATAGAGGGTTTTGAATCTTTTAAAAGGAAAGTTTTGAAATCATTTTGAAAACAAGATAATTTTGTAAAATCATTTGAATTAAAATTAGTGGATACAAAACAATGTTCCACTATATTTTTCGTAGGTTCCATCGTACTTAGGGTTCCATCCCTTTAACAGGCTCGAAGTGGATTCCATTCTACGAATAAATTGGATTTTAAGATGCCAGTGCTTTTCTATGAGTATTAACAAAATTTCTAATTAAATAATAAATTACTTCAATTCTTGAACTCTTGATAATCTTGATACTCATGTGTCTTCAATCTTGATATCTTGAATCTCTATATTGTATATTCTTTATTCTTGGTACCTGCATGGTTAAATCCTACATATACATATTTATCTAAACTTATAGTGTTAGTATTTATATTTTATAATCTATTCTAAGGTTGTTGTCATCAAAACCATCATCTCATGGACTAACAATCTCCCCCTTTATGATGATGACAACCTTTGTTTATAAAATATTTATTTCTATCTTAATAACTCCCCCTAAAACTAATAACTCCCCCTTAATCTATGCCTAATTATCATATTTTATATTTCTCCCCCTTTGTCATCAACAAAAACTAACTCCCCCTCATTCTTGGACTAGAGTACCTGCATTAATAAACTATACAATGGAATATATAATAGATAGATTAAGAAATAATTATCCTTATGAACATGATAATTAATCAAGGATTATATACATTTCTATATATATATATATATATGCATGTTTTATGTAGAAACCATCAAACCAATTTAACAAATCAATCCACACCGAGTATCAATCCAAACCAAATCAAATTAATTCAAACAAATAATTCAAACAGAGAAAAAAAATAAAAATCAAACGTTACGTGGAACTTCCACCCATCCTTCTTCTCCAAAGATTGGATCTGCCTTAATAGCATCCCAATTATCATTGTCGTTGGTGAGAGAGACTGGAGGATGTGCTTCATTATCATCCTTGTGTAGGGAGGAAATCATCCATCATATTACATAGGAATGCCTTTCTTGCTCCTTGATCATCTGTATTTGACTCAATTCTATGTGTCGCTGGTTACGAAGAATGAATGAGAGAATACTCTTGAACGAATTAAGAGTTTCTTCAAGATTTTCGGATAAATTATGAACTGGATTAGCCATAATTGAATTTGTGAAAGAAATGAAGAATTAGAAGATAGGAAATAATTTTCGATGAAGAATTCTGGAAGAAATGGGTATACATAGGTGAAGAAATTCGTTTGAAATGAATACACATATGGTTGTTATTCAAATTTCAAATTCAAAACGAATTGTCATTTCTGACCAGTACATGTCGACATGGTCATAGGGGGTATGTCGACATGGGTTAGTGAAAGAAATGACTATTTAGATTTTGTGAATAATTGTGTGTATATATATATTTATATAATATACTGACATTTATTCTGGAGATAAGATAAGCTAGATAACAGAAAGAAATTTTCATTTCATTGCATACTAAGATGATACAATGATTAAACATATGAAACTACATGAACTTTCGAATTAAAAATGCTAAAACACATACAACAAGATACAGAAAGATAAAACTAGTTAGAGGATGATGATGATGAAGAAAGTCCAAGTTTCTTGCTGACTTTGGAAATGAACTTGTTCATCTTGGATGAAATTTTGTCCAACTTCTTACTAACGGATCGTTTAAGAATCCGTTGATTCTCAACAATCGTCTTTTGTTTTTTGAGAAGGGTTTTGGTGGATGGATTAGGAGGATAGTCAATGATTTCCAAAGAGGTTTCACCTTCTTCTTCTTCAATTTCCATTTCATCCCATTCTTCTTCTTCTTCCTCTTCCTCTTCTTCCATTTCCTCATGAGCCAAACGCTCTTCCTTTTTCGCAAGGGTCTCATAAGGTTGAAAAAAAAATGGAATTTTCATAAGCGAAATGTTGGAATGATTGAAAACTTTTCTAGAAACAAATTCTTCGCCTTTGAAATCCACTCCAAAATAGTTAAAAATCCGAGTGAGATAAATTCCATGATATAATGTATTCTCACCCATTTCAAGATTTTTAGGACGAAGTTCATCCAAAATAACTTGCTCCCAATTTATGTCATAATTTTCAAAAATAGCAAAAAGAGCTTTGCAAACTTTTGAAGTAGGATTGTTAAAATTCTCCGATCTTGGGGTCAAAGAATGTTGCAAAAGAAGATTGACAATTCTTGCCTTTGGTCGAAAATTTCAATTTTTGAATTCAAAATTATCATTTCCTTCGAAAATGTGATGAAATGTCTCGCGATCATTTTCATCGATTTTAAAATTAGAAAGATCCATTCCCGTACACTTGCAATTGAGAATGGTACCCAAAAGATCACAATTCAAAACAATTCTAGTGCCTTTGACACTACTCCAAATTTCATCCTCATTTCCATGATGAAATCCACGGTTTAAATTAGCATAGAAAATTTTGACAAGATTTGGATAGCAAACAAAGTCTTTTTGAGAAGCATCAATAAGACTAAGAACTTCATTGTTTGCAAAAAGAGAATCAAGTTCATAAGAAGAGAAATCTTGAAAAATAGCAAACTATCCGGGATGGACTTTGGCATAATTAGCATAATTGATGTATGCTTTTATTGCCTCTGGATCATTGAATAGTTGCTCTTCTATTTTTCTGGAAATTCTCATGGTGGAGGGGTTGCTTGAAGAAGCCATTAAAGTAGAGAGTAGAGAGTTTGAAGTTTTTAAGTGAGAGTTTGAATTTGAAATGAGAGTGAAAAGATATGATAAAAGATAGTGAATAAATAGATTCTCAAATGATATATTCTCTGGTCAAAAGGTAGCTTTTCAGAGAATTGAATGAAGTGAAAGGTGGAGGAAATTCAAACATTTGAATTCAAATTTCAAAATTCAAATTCTGGTACCCATTTCGACATCATGGTAGGGACGATGTCGACATGTGCCAGTGAATTTTGATAATTTATTTTTCCTAAGTTCTCTAATATATATATATATATACATATACTTATTATTTTTAATGTCTATATATATATATATATCTGAAATATTTATAGTATATTATAGAAAATTATACTATTAAAAAATAATAAAATAATAATAAAATAATAAGATAATAATAAAAAAATAAATTTTAATATTCAAACAACACACCAATTAAAAATCAACCAATCAAGCAACTAATTCTAAGCAAGCAATTTCAACCAATTGTGTTGTAAACATGTACCTTTTTCTGAGTCCGTTTCTTTGAATTCACGGAGTCGTGAACAGCTGTGAAACACAAATTCAAATTATCTGTCTGCTGATCATCATCACTTGAGGACGAGTCTGAGTCATCTAGAGTAGCAGTAAATGCACGCTTCCCTTTCTTTGTTGGATCATTGTTCATAGGAGGATTTTGCCCATCTGGATATGGACAGTCTCTTCTGAAATGGCCTGGTTCATCACAGTTGTAACATTTAACATTATTTGGCAATACATTCTGATTTTTAGAGTTCTTATAGTTGTTTCTCTTGAGATTATTCATCTTTCTGTATTTCAGGAATTTCCTAAAATTTCTGGTCATAAAGGCTATCTCTTTATCATTATCGCTGTTTGAGTTTAATCCATCGGTCAATGCATTGAATGCCATTGATTTCTTTTCAGATGTTTTGTTTTCTCTTCTCCCGATCATTTGAACGTCATAAGACATTAGATTTCCAATTATTTCTTCTATGTTTAAAGTACTGATGTCATTTGCCTCTTCGATAACAAGTGTCTTTTGATCCCATTCTGGAGTAAGAGAATTTAAAATCTTTCTGACTTGATCTTCTTCAAAAAATTCCATTCCCAATGATATTAGAGAATGCACAATATCCTGAAATCTACTATACATATCTGAAATAGACTCATTAGGATTCATTTTAAATAATTGAAACGGATTTGTGAGCATGGAAATTTTGGTCTCTTTAACTTTGCTTGTTCCTTCGTGAGTAACTTGCAAAGTTTTCTAGATTTCATAAGCAGAATTACAAACTGACACTCTATTGAATTCATTTCTATCTAGTGAACAAACAAAATATTCATTGTCTTAGAATTATTTTGTGCGACAGTCTTTTGCTCAGCAGTCCACAGTGCAAAATCAGTTGTGGGTTCAGAATATTCAGTTTGTGTAATTTTCCAAGTGTCTAATCCTATAGATTGTAAGTATCTTTTCATCCTACATGTCCAATATGCATAGTTACTGCCATTAAAAAGTGGTGCTCTGACAGTAGACTGACCTTCCACAAATGAACTAGTGACAGGAATACTAGTGTTAATAATAGTACCAGTGTTGATAGCCATTTTGAAAACTTTTCAAAAATCAGATTATGAAACTTTGAAAACCTCGCTCTGATACCAATTGAAAGAAATGCGGATTACGGATCTTAAGGCTTGGATTAACACTAGAAGGGGGTGAATAGTGTTTATAAAGAATTACTAAATCTTTTTAAATTTATGTTGAATTGAACACGGATGTATGCAGTATACAGACACAGATATAATTACAGAAACAAACACAAATGCAGAAATAAAGTAAAAGCAATAAAGGAAAGAACATACCAGATTTTATACTGGTTCGGAGTTACCCTACATCCCGTCCCGCAACACAAGTACAGATTTCCCTTCAAAAGCAATTGTACAATTACACCCTCGATTTCAAGGCAACGAGGTACACCCTCCAGAATCACAATCCTCTAGGTAGAGATGCTTGATTTCCAGGCCACAAGTTTACCCAATTGATTTACCAAGGCTACAATCACACCTTATCTCGCTTGATTGATTTTCTAGACAACAATCACACCTTTTCTCACTTAAATAGATTACAAAGAAGCCTATAGCTTTGAATAGCATTGAGAATCTTGTTGAGATAGTGATAGAGAATCAAATTAGAAAAGATTGAGTTCGATTAAAAATTGATTTCGGCAGAGTAATGGTAAGAATATGTGTTAAGAAATGTGGAAGAAGAAAAGGAGTGAAAAACTAGAAAATCTGATATAAATTCATTGAAATTAACCCCTATTTATAGAAGAACAACAGCCATGTCCATTCGTGAAGAGGTATGGCGAGTAGACACTTCTTTTGAAATTTAAATTTTGAACTCAACTGACACCATGTCGACATGGTCACCATAGGCATGTCGACATCCCAAAGCAATATTTGATGATTTGATTTTCTTTGAAAATAACCTTTATCTTATATTAAAACTATTTAAAACTTTACAAATATACTTGACAATAGTAATAATTCATAAGTAAGTGTAGAGAATAATATATATAGAATTTAACTATAATTTAATATTTAAATATTAAGTATAAATATTTAAAAGTTAAATATATTATATTAAAAGATAGTTGAAAATTAGGAGTAATTTGACTTTGAAATTAAAGATAATTTTGAGGCTAAAATTATTTAAAATCAAGATAGAGGGTTTTGAATCTTTTAACAGGGAAGTTTTGAAATCATTTTGAAAACAAGATAATTTTGTAAAATCATTTGAACTAAAATTAGTGGATACAAAACAATGTTCCACTAGATTTTTCGTAGGTTCCATCCTACTTAGGGATCCATCCCTTTAACAGGCTCGAAGTGGATTCCATTCCATGAATAAATTGGATTTTAAGATGCCAGTGCTTTTCTACGAGTTTTAACAAAATTTATAATTAAAGAATAAATTACTTCAATTCTTGAACTCTTGATAATCTTGATACTCATGAGTCTTCAATCTTGATATCTTGAATCTCTATACAGTACAGTCTTCATTCTTGGTACCTGCATGGTTAAATCCTGCATATACATATTTATCTAAACTTATAATGTTAGTATTTATATTTTATAATCTACTCTAAGGTTATTGTCATCAAAACCATCATCTCACGGACTAACATTCCTGTCGTACATTTCTAGCATAGATAACATAAAATCAGGTGGATTCGTAGCGTACCGAAAGTTTGGAGTGAATGGAATGTTGTTCACATCCTACAGGCTTCAGTTAGGTAATCCACCCCACATAGATTATCTCACCATCTCAGCAAGTCAGTCGTTTTCATCCAAATGAACTCCCAAATTTGCATTCTCAACATGCCCCCCGAATTTATGAAGGAACTCCAGTATATACTCCTTTGGTCGTGATTATGCATTCTGATTCACGATCATATGCTCTGCATCATCTTCAGGACGCATAGCATCCCTTCCTCGGCAAGGACGACCCATGCCCTCGAGCCCATGTGTGTTGGTACCAATACATGCTTGCGAGTTAGTACTGATCCGTATGTTTGACTTGAGGTTTGCCCCGGGTCATTCTACTCCGCTTCCAGCTACCTATGCGCTGGCTTTTGGTCTTTGATTCTGATTTGCAGCAACTTCGGCTGTTTCCAACTATCCTATCCTCTTGGAGAAGTTCTCAATCGTATCTTCCTGACAAGCAATCATCATATCCTGCACTCCATTCATGGTTTCCATCTTATCTCTGGTTATGTAGATAAATTGGGTGTTAGCTCTTGAGGACACCTCTTGGTCGCCCCCTTGTTGATTTCCTCCAGTTACGACCTTCCTAGTTGATTGTCTAATCAATTTGAATCTTTTCAAGTCTCAAATCAATGAATTCAAGTGTCTCTCGTTGAAAGCACCCAAATGTTTGAACCAAAAATGCCACAAACACCCAATAGATTGAGTAGAGAATAAAAAGTGAAGAAAATAAATGAAAAACGAGTAAGAAAGTACAAATAGAGTTTATAGTGATTTGACTAATTTTTGCCTACGTCTATTAATGAATTTTATTGCTTATATTCTGACTTGGAGATGGAAATTCTTACGGATCAATACAACTCCGACGGAGATTACAAGAAATTAAAGAAAGAAGAGTAAGAAATCAGAGAAAGGAGAGTAAGAGCCATCAATCCTAAAAAATGAGCTATACCCCTCTATTTATAGAGGTAAGAAGCCTAAAATCTCATCCAGAAGATCTCCTTATAATTTTCCATGCCGTGGACAAACTCCCTAAGAAAATAGATTACCACCTCAACAACTTGTATGGGTCAGTACAACTCCAAGGGTATGAGTCGGTACTGACCCATATGACTGCCAACTTAGCTGCCTTCAACTATTCATGTTGGATCGTCTTGTGGTTAGCTTTGTGTTTCTATAGTTATTTTGCAGCAGTATTAGCTTGTTTCTGAGTCCAAATGATGGAGTGATGGAAGAACAAAGTTGTTGGTTCAATAGTACATGGAGATCGACAGAGAATTGCATGGAATAGTCAAAATAACAATGTAGATAGGTTTCTAACATCAAATAGGATAGGTAGGCTGAAGGAGAGCTTCGTTGGTGGAGTATTTATTGGTCGGTACCGACCCATAGAGTTGGGTAGGTGCCGACCCAGCGCTTGTGGATTTCGGGCTTTTGGAATTTTGTAATGGATTTGTATTTTCCTTGTGATCCTTGTTGCACTTGAGTATTGGGCTTTCTATTCATCTCTCTGGGCTTCTTGCCTCGATAGCTCGAGGTTTGACTCATCGAGTTTGTTCATATACTATTTGGTCAAAAGGTGGGATAACAGATACCAAATGTAACAATCCAACCTGTGGCACCCTAATTTTTTTTATCACATATTAGTGATCGACCTCAAGTGCCATAAAGACCGGATGTACATGGTTTTGTAAAATAACTCACATGAAATGACAATATATAATATACAAAAGATACATAATCAGAACATGATACATACATACATATATATGTGTGTGTATGAGACATAACAATATGAAAGCAACTGATAAAAATAACAGTAGTCGGAATACATCAACTCCATTGATATGGAGTACTGAATATAACATCTGATAATACATGTCTCATATATATAAATGTAGGGTTGTTGTATACTAAAAAATATACATCTAAGTGTGTAGCAAAATATCAGCATCATGCTCCAATCCAAAATAACGCAATCCTACGAGTAATTCCCTAAAAGCTACCCGATTCTCTGCCTACTAAATCGAGTACCAGAGAGTTTGTCATAAAATAAATAGAAAGAGACAAAATGCGGCTTAGATTTAATCCTAGTGTAAGGGGAAATAACTTCAGAATATTACATATCAAATCTAGATAATAATGAGTGACGAAAATAACGATAAGGGTATATTACTGATGATATACCTCCACCTGTTCTTCCCCTGTAATCAACGAGTCCGCCAAAAATAATAAAATGCAAATTTTACATAATAGTATACTGTGACAAAAGGTAAACTAATATGCAAATATAGTGGTAATATAGATATTGCAGTATAGCCAAAACATACAATAATAATATCAACAACAAATCTACCATGTGTTCCCCACCATATAACGATATATGTCAGATAGTGTATAAATCGATACTCATCATCGCTGATGAGGGGAGTTCATGGCGGACATCATTCATTATCAAATGATTCCCATTGAAGTTCCATACTAAATAGAGTCGGTGACTGATTGTACCATAGACCGCGTGCTACATCTAGTGTAATAGAACTTGTGTAGATCTCACTGTATCCCATATTGAGCATAAGTTATATATGACCTGCTCTAGATGTTTGAAACCTACCTAGATATAATTATACCCCATATCGAGCTTATGTGATATGTGACCTGCTCATAGACGATAATCATCATCTCCCCTTCTTGGTCATCATGGATTTCCTAACAAATTCACATTATGCCTCTAGAACGATGAGCGTGTCATGTATAATACACTTTCGACCTTGATCAAATCATGCATATGTACCTTAACATCATCATCAAGCATCCCTAAAGTCATTTGGATAAAATTAAGTTGGTACAGGAGGGAAATGCTTTAGATATAGGCATTATTTCCAATCCCAGTCACTGAATGGTGGACCGTCATTGCTCCAACGGTTCAATAGTTTGTGCTTTAATTTCAAAGCATGATCCGATGTCGGGTATCCACACGTTTCATCACGCTGCCTTCTTCATCGAGTCACTTACTCATCACGCCCTATTGTCTTCGCCAAATGGTTGAAGTTTATGTTATTTGGTTGAGCCTATATATCGATTCCTTTGAGTGTTTGAGAGGGATATTCCTGTCATCATGAATCCTTTCCCGATCATTTCGCTAACGAAATGTGACGCACTTCCCGACAACCGAGCTACACTTTACAACACCACCAATCTTCATTATA
The DNA here is from genome assembly GCA_030765085.1 of Allium cepa. Taxonomy (NCBI): domain Eukaryota; kingdom Viridiplantae; phylum Streptophyta; class Magnoliopsida; order Asparagales; family Amaryllidaceae; genus Allium; species Allium cepa. The sequence continues at coordinate 105,912,731 of CM060940.1, forward strand.
GATGTATATTTATGTGACAACACACACAATACACACCAATTCACATGTATATACACTTATACTTCACATTTTCTAACTTCTTCAAAATACAATTTGATTTCTTAACTAATTCTTCATATTTTGATTCAAAGTTATCGTGAATATCTTATATGTATAAAGTTGCATCAATTTACTTCTTTCAATAATTTCATTCACTTTAAATCAAATTACTCCTTATTTATTATTTTTCCTACATAACAACAATTAAGAAAACATATAAATCAGAACACCAAACCAATTCAGCAAACTCTTACATTCAACACAACAAATCCAAACTACTTAAAAATCAATCTGCCAAGATGGAATATTTTATTTCTCATCTAATTATTTTAAATTCTAATTCTCATTTTCATGTCATTTATTTCAAAAACCATAACTTCTTTATATCATGTTATAAAAATTTACGATAAGTTTATAAAATCATATGATCGCTTGTTAATCATTCCATAATTTCACATTAATTTACATCATCATTTAAATCATATTTAATCATCATTTTCAACACTAAAAGCTTACTAACTTTCTAAAATCACTATCCCACATCCTTTAGTGTATAATTAAGTTTACTATGCTTCTACAAGCTCAATGAAGCTACATGCAATATCCTAATCAATTCCAACTTCACTCAAAAAATCATATAATTCAAATAAACTGAAATAAGTTCTATAGTAAATAGAGAAGCATTCACACTCACCTAGCTAAGGAGAGAAAACAAGAAAATTAACTAAAATCCATCATCGCCTTCTCCTTAAAAATTGGATGAAGCTCTCCTCTTTAAATCAAGCTCCAAGTTGAATAGGGTTTACGCCCCTTGCTCCAATTAGAATTATGGTGAAGTTAGTTTGAATTGATGAATTTTAATTGTTAGAACGAAGTGATTTTAGAGTTAGGCTTAGGTGGTATTTGGTTTTGAGATTGTTTGGGAAAGTTATAGTAAATGTGAAGTGAATGATTAGAGCAAAGAGGGAAAGCTTATATTAAGCTCAAAACTACTAAGCGTGGTATTTTCTCTTTTTTCATAAACACCATTCAACACTCCAAATTCCTAACTTGAGACATATCGATGCTTATACTCATTTCGATTCGCGATGCCAATCCAGACTCAATGATGCTATCTATGGGTTCTAATTCCAATGTCAAGAAAATTCGATTTTTCTGCCCTTTTTCTAATTAAATATTTAATTAAATAAAATTTATAATTAAATTCTTGGCACTTAGACAAGCAAGTTATTACAAAACCCTTAATACGAGACCGAAATAACTCTTTACAAAAGCGTGTTTGGTTATCCTCAACATTTAAGGATATCAAATAGCAACACTTTTATAAATCGATCAAATTGGTAATTCAATGATTGAATTACCATACCCATCTTGTAGCTCTTGGTGCTGCACTATATCTAACATGACAAGGTCCTTAATGTAATCAACCATACCGAACACATGATCATGCATTATGGTTTTCTAGCTCATTCCAAATGAATTAATTTCATCCAATTTTCGCATATTATGAATCACGTATATTCATAATATAACAATTACATGTGATCAAATATTGATAACATATCCATATTCTATATTGCTTACGAGTTCAAAACTCTTAAAATATAATACATAGTCTCAAAAAAATAAACTCTTAAATGACCAAGGTATGATTATATTTAGTAGTCGTATTATTTAGCTCTTGCATGGGTCTTGAAGTGACAATGTAACTCCCTTCTCCGAAGTTAAACTGAAATAAATATTTTAGTTTGGATTTTTTGTTGACCTTAATTAAATAAATTAAAACTTCAGATTTATTTGATAATAAAAGAAAGTACGCTGATTTAAATTTCAAATTTTGACTTTGGATTGTGTTTATAAAAAATCCAAAAGTTGATTGAAAATTTATTTTGGAAAAATAAATAATACTTATGAAATTTTGAGGTTGTTTTGGAAAATAAAACAAGTATTTTAAACTTGTTGAAATTAGAAAATGATATTTTAATAAAAGGAAAATTGTTATACGAATGGAATAAAAATTTGATAAAATGCCTCGAACAATTTTTAAATGGATGTAAAAAGTTGATTAAAATGCGGTTGGATTTGGTTAGAGATGTCATTTACATTTAAAAGAAAGATAAAAATATTTCTTTCTTTTAATTGGACCCTCCATTCATCCTTATCCCTTAACTTATCGTCTCTGTTCAAACCTGTTATTTTCCTTCAACCTTTATCAAAAACCAACCCAACTCCACTTTCATTTTATCCCCTTCTCCTTCCCTAATTACACTAACTGAATAAAAGAATCATAAATGAAATTGCGACCATGAGAAGAGACAATGACGTATGCTACTGAGAGGCGGAGGTGTGTAGGGCCGAAGGCGACGAAGTAAATGTGACAGTGGCGATGTCGAGGTAGGCAAACAATGTCGACTTAGTGTTAATGATGGAGCTTGTGTGTGATGGAGTTTAGGCTTGCATGCGACATCAATGACGAGGTAGATGTTGCCCATAGATCTTGGGGAGTTGGTGGTTTGCGTGCGTAAGAGGGTGAGCGGTGTCATTGTCAAGTTAAGTCAGTGAGAGTGAATGAGATAGAATGTTGGTTGGAACTTTATTAGCAAGTTTTGGTCAACGTAATTGTAACAACCTTGTACTTTTGACCATTGTAAGTTATTAAATTTAATGTGATTATTGAATAAAAATGGTTAGAAATAAAAAGTTTAATTTAATAAAGATTAAATGAATTGAATTGGATTTGAATATAGCTAGATAAATTTTTGGAGTGAATTAATGCCACTTACGCTATAAAATGAATTAATGGAATGAATACAACTTGGATTATAAATTGAAACGCAATTTGAATTGTGAAAAATTGAATAAAAATAAATGAGTGCAAGAAAAGTTAATGTGAGTAATTGGATTTAATTTAAAATTGGATGAAAATAAGTTAAATACAAATGAAATGAGTTTATAAATCGAATGCTAGCTAATTGCATATGAAATAAGTTGGTGAAATAAATCTAAAGATGGAAGTTAACTTAAGAAAATTGAATGAAATAAACTGTGATAAAAAGAAAATTTTGTTAATATGAATAAATTTCACTTATGAAAAAAATTAATGATATGGATTTGAATATGAACTATAAGATGTAGTTAACGTAAAAAGTTGAATAAACTTGATTGTGAGAAAATAAAATTATTAATATAAATTGGAATTATAAAATAAAATTTACTTAAGTAAAATTATTAATACGAGTTTAAGTTTATGAAATAAACTAATGGAGTGAATCAATGGATTAATATGAATTTAAGTTAAGGAATAATAATAAAAATGAATATGAATAATGGAATACAAATAAATGGAATGAAAATTCATAGGGTGATAAATAAAATGAATATCATCAAAATAATTATCTAGCAACTTTTGAATCATGAAAAAATGCGTGCTCTTTAATGATGTCAATTTTAGTGTATCATCTTGTCTATATTTTTCCATTCCAGTTTGGGTAAATCCACTTCTTGCAATGTTCTATATGGTGCATAACGCTGAGTAGGGATAAAATTCTTTTCATCTGTAATCAGAACCCCGATAGAATACGAATAGATGTAACACCTCTCATCAGGCTCTTTATTTTAAATTTATATCCAATAGGATTAACTACTTTGAAGATTATGCACATGTCCTTCACCTTTAATATTATATCTGCATGAGTTTATCACCCATGAACTTCAAATGCACTTTCCATGCCCCACAACTGTAAATTCATGCATACAGCAAAAAAAATGGCATGTTGTGTGTAGGCATATATGATTGTTGATGTGAATCTGTAGAAATTATAATCCAAAATAAAATGAACATCATTCGGAGATAACAAATGTGGATATACCTTATGTTAGTTTATAAGTGTAAGTTTTGAAATCCAGTGCTTGGTTTTACTGTATTTATGAACCCTGTTTACATCATATAAAATTGTTTTGAAGCATGCATACATGTTAACAAACAGACTTGTATCGGCCTAGTTGATTTTGGGTCTTTGACAAAAATTACATGAGTCACCATAATTTATGAACATAACCTAGGATAGAAACTTACGAAAAGACTTTAGTGTATAACTCGAATTCGTAAACACTTATTACTATCCTTTAAGCTCTATTTAGATTGACTTAAATATGCTATATATATCGCTTTTGTGAATGTAAATTAATTGAAACCGAGTCAATTAAAATGTTAATGAAATGAATGTTAATATAAATAAAAGTGTATGAATTGAAATGTTGACATTGAATAATTGTATGGATGTGAAAAAAACTTGCATTAATATGGTTGTTTGGATATTTCTTTTATGGCTATGTTTGCTTATATAGTTGTTGTGTAGTTATGTTATGTAGTGATTTCTCTTTCCATATACATATTCTCATATATCATTGAGTGTTTAGTAGGTACGGAGGGCATATGCTCGCTTTTGGAGCTCGATTATGCATTAGGTTGCTTTTGCTTGCTTAATACGAGCGAACTCGCTCGTACTATTATTATTAATAAGGTACGTATCTCAGATTACCTACTGTGATTTTATATTATTTCCCTCCGGGAAGCCTCATCATTGATATGAGATGTATGTTTGATATATAATGGGTATATTTGTGTTATATATTATATTGTAAAAAAAATTCAATCGAACCACACAAATGAGACTCTGTCGAAATTTTCTATAAATCCGAGAGTTAGAAAACTTTTGAAGTTTCAAAATTTTTATAGCTTGTTTCATATATAAGTTATATTTTCTGTAAAACCAATATCAAAGTGCTGTAATAGAAGCATAGTAATAGTTTTGTAAATAAGATGTTTATGTTTATAAGTTAATTATTTTAAGAAATTATATTGTATGTAAAATTTTATACTTAGTCCCTTTCGAGGACAAAAAGGTTTGAGTGGGAGGAGTATGTAACGACCCATACTTTTGACTATTGTAAGTTAATAAATTTAATGTGATTATTGAATAAAAATGGTTACAAATAATTAATTTAATGATTTGTTAATATTGATTTATTGGATAATTTAATTTGTTTAAATTTAATATTGGAGATTATTTTAATAATTGAATTATGGATTCAATATGATTAAAAATGATGTCAAAAGTTGATTTAAATTTTATTTAAATATGAAGAAAAATCATTTTTATTTAAAATTGGATTTAGAAGTGGATAAATAAATTTTGGAAATTGCTCATTTTAAATTAACCAGTAAAAATAGCCATTTTGACCATTGTCTCAAATTTCGATGAAACTAGTTTCATTGGATCTATAATGGTGAACTATTGTAGGATTTCAAGTTTCGTAGTGATCGGACTTGTCGTTTGGCCATGCGAGTTTGAAACGCATAGAATTTAAATTTAGAAGTTAATTAAATAAATTGATTTTGAAAAGCTATCTTATGCATACGATTAAATTAGGTCTCGAGACTAATTCCATTGTGTTCGGAATGTGGGTAAAACATTAGAAATGTCATGTGGCGCACTTTGTTTGGAGTTTGAGAATTTCGGACGTTAGTAGCTAGATATTTTCGAATTATAATATATATATTCTTTTCCAAAATCAACACTCATACACGAGCTGCCCCTTCTTATCTTTCCCCTTTCTTCAAATCAAAATTCGATGGCATCTAAAAAAACAAGCGATCGAAGAAAAAGGTATGTACACGTATAAATCAAAATCGCGATGGCGGCTCTGGGGAAGGTCGCGTTCAACTTCTTGTGCCATGGGAGTCTTCATGTTAGGTTTTCGATTAGCAATTGGTCGCGTACGCACGTGAGCTTCAAGGGTGGTTGTCGTCGAGGCGAGCATGCGTTGGCCTAGGGGCGTAGAGAAGGAAGGTCGGTGAGGCTGACTTCGTTCGACAGAAAAAAAGGAAACGTCACGACTAGAAGAATGAGTTGGAGGAAATTGCATTTGCCTGGAGGTGCTGCGTGAAAGAGTAAGGTGGTATCGGCTTTGTTTTATTATTTTTCATTAATGTGTTAATTAATTTTAATTATTCATTTGTTTAATTAAATCATATCATATACGTACGAGATTCGATTCGGGTGAGAAAAATCACGTTGGAATCATATCGATGAAGGCTTCAACGTGGAATCGGATTGGAAATTAGTTTGGAACTGAGATATTTTCAGTTTCAGACAAAAGGTAAGTATTTATATGCTCACGAAGTACTACGATATTTTTATGATAGTTAAATTTGAAATTATGAAGTGATATAAATTTATTGATTGTTGCTTGATAAATTTAATTATCATCTAAATTGTCATATAAATTGACTGTTAAAAATTAAAATTGATAGTTAAATTTGAGATTTGAATTTAATTGCCAGTAAAATTCCCGATATTGATAACCATGAAATTTTTGTAAATTATTGGTTGTTTGGATGATTTATTATGTTGGATGAAAATTGATTGATATTTGAATAAATGGATATTTATTTATTTTTATATATATTATGTTATCATCCTGTGTATTATTTACAGTATATAAAATTGTAAATAGAATTATTTCGAATAAATTAAGAAATAGGTTGAAATGATATATACATATGACATTTGTTTGGATTGAAACGATATATATATATATATATATATATATATATATATATATATTCATCCCTATATTAAATTGAAATAATTGATTCACTTGGACATAGAATAGAAAATTATATAAGAACACCGAATTGGTTAAATTAAATGGTTTTAAGATTTTGATTTGAAATTATTTAATTTGATTTAGATTTTTAAGAAATCAACACGAATTTATGGAAATCGAATTATTTTCAAATTTGAACTCGAAATGTTGAATTTAAATTTGAAAATAGGAATTGTTTAAATAATCGAATTTTGAGATTTGAAGTTATAATCGAAATATTATTTGAAATTCAAAAATTGATTTGTGTAAAAGATTGGATTTTTATTCGAATTTTGAATATTGTTAAGTAAAAATGATATAAAATGATATTTCAAAATTGAGATCGGAATTGAATTATATTTGAAGGTTTGGATTTTAATTTGGATACTGAAGGTTAATTTGATTTAAGTGATTTGAATCGATATTTTAAAGATCAAAATCGAAATTAATATAAATAAAAATGGTTTAAATTTGACAATTGGGTCGAAATTTAAATCATTGAATCAGATAGTTGAAATTGAAATTAATTTGAAACTGAAATTGAAATAAATTTGTAATTGAAATTGAAATCAATTCGGAGTTGAAATTGAAGTTTATTTGGAATTGAAATTGATTTTAATTTGGATTTGAAATTGAAATTAAATTGGGATGGGATTGATATTTATTCAAGTTGGAATATAATTTGAAATCGGTTGGCGTTAACGAAATTGAATTGATTCGAAATCGAAATCGGAGTAATTTGAATTGAAATTGGAAGCGAAGAAAAATTCAAGTTGAAATTGGAATTGATTCGATTAAATCGAAATGGAAATTAAAACTGATTTGAATTGGAAAGTTTGGAATTGAATTAATTTGAGTTTGAAACTATTTTCAAATAAATTATTTTAGTACAAACTACTTAAAATCTATCTTCTTGAATATTCAAATTGTTTTGATTTCACAAATTATTTTACTATATAAACCATTTTCAATACTCAAACTATTTTCTATTAAACTATTTTAACTATTTAAGCTATTTTAAAACTATTCAAACTATTTTCTTAAAATTCAAACTGGTTAAGGGTGGATTGTTTATATTTAATTCTTGGATTTAAATACGAATGGGGTTAATTTGAAGTTATAACCAAAATTGAAATTTGAAACAATTTTGGAAGCGAAACGAGATATTAAAGCAAAAATGATACGATGTATTTTGAGTAAATATGATGATTTTGTAATGGATTTGATTTTGAAGTGAACATGATATTATGATATCAAATATGAATAGTTTCCGAAACATAAAAGAACCGACCGGTGTGTAAAATGACATTTGGTTGTTAAAGAGACTGGTGCTTCTTATTGGTATACTCTCTGTCAATATTGGAACCACTCTGACAACCGTATACACGGTGGATGATATCCAGAATGTAGTGATTTAATTGGTGAATGATTACTGGAATGAAGTAAGAGAACGATGATGGATAGTCTTGACACTTGTGTCATAATTAAAATGACTAAAACACGAGCCTATGTCTGGCCAATGAGGTTGGCTACTTCTAGCGACATTGATCACTCGTATTACTATCGTGATTTTGTACTCGATGGATGCACCCTTTTTGTTTGGATTGATGGTCTCGGGCGGCCACAGATGGGTCACGACTAGCCAGAAAGGATAAACTGGTAGAATCCTACCTTGGGCATTGCTCGCGTGCTTTGTCATATTTATCCTTTTGCGAGCCCATTACGACTTTGGTTTAGTACTATAAAAATGTATTAAGTGGATCAATGTAAAGTCTTAACGCTATTTTGATATTTATTTGATCGACATTACCTACTATAGCGTATACTATGATATATAAATAGTTTAACAGATCCTTAGAAGATGGAAAATCTCGAATATCTCTTGAGTTATTGCACACACGTTATAAACTGGATAAGATATGTAAAATCGCGTAAACATCTTCGATGCTGTTACACTCATATTTATTGATATTGATTTGACTCTATTATAGTCCTGACTCGAGTGTTTTGTTCTTTCATTACGCTTGGGTCAGCCTTGAGTTTTTTGCAGCAATGAAAATTGTTTTTTGGAGGACAGAGACTGTAACGACCCGGAATTTTAGGCAATATCAATTTAATAATCTGTATTTATAATTTAGTTAGTTTGATAATTTTTCTTTATAATTTTAATTTAAATTGGTAAATTTTAATCTTTTAAGATTAATGAATATTTAATCTGGTAATTTTGATCAATATCTTTCTAATAATTTAATATTGATAAGATTTTTTTTTCAAAGCTAATAAATTTTATTCTATTTATAATATATATATAATTGGATATATATTGTGAATAGAAGATCTTGTGTTTTAAATAAAAAAATTGTATTCTCAAATTGTGATATATATATATATATATATATATATATATATATATATTGTGTGTGTGTGTATGTTATAATTTGAGTTGTTTTGAAATTCATTTAACCTATTGATAATTTATAATTGTAATTTAAAGTTTTGTTTAAAATTGATATTTTTCAAAAGTTAATTTAGTTTAATTCATTTGTTTTCAAGTATAAGATAATTGTTATTTTAAATATGATAGCTTAAAAAGATTTAAACATTTTGTTTTGTTTTCTTTAAAAATGCTTAATACAAAATGGTTATAAGTGTATAAGTATAAATGTTTTAGATTTTTAAATCCATGAGAATATATTTGTATTTATTAGTTTTAGAATATTTTTCCTTTAAAAGTAAACTTATATACTTATGTAAATATTTATTTAGTAACTTAAGAAAGTAAGTTATATTTACATTTTAAACTAAATGAAAATTTAATTAAAATACGAATAAACATGTGTAAACATGTTAAACCTGTAACAACCTGCATATTTATCGATTATATATTTAAATATTTTATTTAAATATTTCACCGTTCATCGGATTTTGGTCCGAGAAGCTACTTTTTGCAAACAGCCGAATTTGGACTCGAGACCACTTCCATTGAGTTCAAAATGCCGTTTACGACCTTTTTGAGTATAAGCTTCGATATGTTTGGAGAAAGTTGATTTTTGCTACTTTTTCCCGCTTATGACTTTGGTTTGGGCTGAACCTATTAACCACTTACTAACTCAGTCCCAACCCCCTCTTCTCTTTATTCACTCCTCATTTCCTAACTCTCTCAAGCTCAAGAGAATAATTGTGGAGAAGAGTGGAAATTAAAATTCCAAGCCCTAGTTCCATAGCAAAATCCAAGTTCTTGCTCCAAAATCTATGAGAACCCATTGGTAAGCATCTCCTTCTTCTTCCCCAACTCATTCTCTCTTTGATTTCAGAAAATTCCTAAACCTAATTTGGAAAATATTTCTCTTTTAAGCTTAGAATCAAGCTTCTTGAGTTGGAATTGAAGAGTGCTTGTTCTTGCCATCGCTTCATAGCTTCTCATTTATTGTTTTCGGATTCAAAGGTGAGATTTTTAATCTCACATCTAAGTCTATGAATTACCTTCGATTGTTAGGTATGAATTCCTAACACTTATTCATGTGCATTTGATTTTGATTTGGATTGCTTTTGTGAATATTCCAATTTTTAGTGTTTTGAGTTCAATTCGTTAAAAATCCTAACTTTGATGTTTGAACACGTTTTTGGTGATGCATCGAGGAGCATATAGGGCCGGGTAGTCGATTGGCATAAACCCTTAGCGCCGTTGCTCGTGCGATTGCAATTTGATCGAGAATTGCACCTCTTTTGAAAGAGGGTAGGAAGTGCAAGCATACAGGTTCGGCCGACCGAGCCCCTTGGGCCGGTCGATCGACCTGTAGTCTAGGCACTTCCTGCCTCTGTTTGGAAGTGCTGGTTACAGGCTTCGGCCGATCGAGCCCCCTGGGCCGGTCGACCGACCTGGTGCCCCGAGCACTTCCAACCTCTAGTTCGGTCGACCGACTCACGGAGTCCGGTCGACCGACCTGCTACTATTTGCCAGATTAGCCTATATTGCTAATCCGTTTGAATATCCAACTTTAATCGATTCATGTTGTCTCACTTTTGTTGTTGTAATTTATTATCGACTTTGATGACCTTTTCTTTCGGAATTCTAGATATATCCACTGATGGATTTGATATCGATTTCTTTGGATTAAATTCACGTCTTCGAATGTGAATTTTTATGCCCGATTGTTTCTACAATCACTTCTATGATTTGTCACTTTAAAAAATAAAGGTTTTCTATACTAGTAGTAAATATCAAAACTCTTTCTTCAAATGATTTCAACACTATTTTATTACAAAGCTCGTTTTCTCAAACCGATTTCCAATCTATTAGTATATACAAACCTTTACCTCACTCGTATGAGAAATCTAATTAAACGACGTAGTAAAACAAGTGGTATGAAACGCTTGCGTTTACTTCGTTGGTTAATTTTTGGACTTGTTCGATTGAGCCACTTGTGACATTTTTCTAGTGGAGATTTACAGTTTGTTCGTAAATGTTCAAGTTAAGCAAGTGGTTATGGGACATGAAGCTAAACTTTTATATTTACTAGCTTAGTGTAATTGACACTTCTCTTTGATCATGACGATCATCTTTGTGGTTTAGACTAGCAATGTGCGATGTCTCTTTGTCTATGTGGAGGACTATTCCTCATTTTATTGAGCTTCGTCTCATTTCTAGCATGGGTCGTACCTATTTAGGTGCGTCGATGTTTGTTTACACATGGGTCGTACCTTTCTAGGTGCTCGATGTTTATTTATGCATGGGGTGTACCTTTTTAGGTGCATCGATGTTTGTTTACTTCGTGGAGCAATCGGCTCAATAAGTCGGGGCATGGGGCGTATCTTTCTAGGTGCGTCGATGTTCGTCTATGCATGGGGCGTATCTTTCTAGGTGCGTCAATGTTCGACTTTGCATGGGGTGCATCTTTCTAGATGCACCGATGTTAGACATTACATGGGGTGTATCTTTCTAGGTGCATCGATGTTTATTTATACATGGGGTGTATCTTTCTAGGTGCATCGATGTATATTTATGCATGGGGCATATCTTTCTAGGTGCGTCGATGCTAGAGCATGGGGCATATCTTTCTAGGTGTGTCGATGTTCGACTGTTCATGGGGCGTGTCTTTCTAGGTGCGTCGATGTCCATTTTGTGGGATTGGCCATCCTTTTTATTGTGGTTTTTGGATTTCGTGTGTTGATTTCTGGAATTTATGTTTCACCAACTTTTACGATGGGCATTGATATATTTGTCATTTATTGTGGCTTGGTGAATGAAATTAGGAGTATGACATTCCTTTTTATCTTGAGTAGATTATTGTGATATTGATTAATCTCTTGTTGATTTTCAATTACTTATTTATCACAGCTTGGCATTGTGATTATTATATGTTTATATCATATCTCTTATTATATATCACTTCATCTGATATTTATAGCTAGACTGATCCGTTTATTATTTTCTTATTAAATAATACTCGGGTCAGACCGGGATGTTACAGGTGCTTCTGCTTGACTTTACATCCGGGATTACCTCCTTGACTTTTGGTTAACTACTTTAGTTTAGTAGTTTTTGTTGTATACATTTAAGATATAGACTTCTTGATGTATACATATTTTTGTCTAGCACTTGTATCTATTCCTTTGTATTATTGTGGATCTTTTTGACCACTACTCTGATGAACACTTTCATGTGTTATATTCATATCTATTTCCGCCTTTGTGATATGAATTGTCTGTGACTAATTTATGTTATGTTTACTTCTATATTTGTTTCCGAAGATATTATAGCCACTGTGTAGTAGCTTTGAGTTTGTGTCGGCATGTCGGATTTCCACTTGAAAAGAATTGCATGCTATACTATCTGACATATCGATGCTCGCACAAAGCAATTACACGGATGGTTGCTCCTCAACAGCCTTATTCTCCGTGCTAGTTGACAGCATTCACCACAATGTTCTTGGCTAGCGTGGGTATAGAGGTGGGGCGTCACAGCTTGGTATCGGAGCCAAACTTCGAAACAATATGGAATATTATAACAAGGATCATCATCCTAAGTCTTTCTTTGGAGTCGTGCTTTAGGATTTTATTCGAGTCTTCGTACCGATTTATCCTATTTTCTTTTATGATTCCTCGTTTTAACTATCAAGATTGCTTGATATTCATTTGTGAATAACCTTCTTCTTCTTCCTTCTTTCTTTCTTAAGGAAGAGAAATGGTTAGACCTGGTCGTCCCAGCGCCGGTCAATCTAGTGCTACTCCCTTGGATGGAGTATTCATGTCTGCTCAACAACTTCTAGATCTTGTTAAGAACGCTCAAGCAGCCGGTCCCAATCAAGAGCCTACTCATCCTAGATCCGGTTTTGCACGCCTATGCAGAGACTATACCGATTTGGGTGGAAGGCCATTCACGGGATCCGAGAGCGTTATAGAAATTCAAGCTTGGCTCAAATCATGCGATCGCATCTTTTCTCGCATGAACTTTAATGATCTACATCGAGTCCAAGTGGCTTCTAGCATGCTCCAAGAAAGAGCATTAGATTGGTATGAGCTTTTAATTTCTGAAATCATTGAAGCGGATCTCACTTGGGAGCAATTCCGGGAAAGGTTCGAATTGAAATTTGCGCCGGAGCCCGAAAAAGTAACTTTGGCCCGGCGTTTTATTGACCTTGTTCAAGGTGAATCTTCTGTGACAGACTATGTCGCATCTTTCGAATCTCTTTCCAAATACGGGGTTGAATACATTAACACCCCAATGAAGAAAAATCAGAGATTCGTCTATGGCTTGAATAAGAATCTTAAGAAGCCATTACTTCTGAAACTTGAAGTTTCATTTGATCAGCTTATTGATATCGCTCTTCGTCTTGAAGAGGCCGATAATGAAGGTGATGTTGAAGTTGTGCGTGCCCAACAGAACTTCGACAATAAGTTGAAGAGGCCTATCAAATTCAAAGGCTCAGATTCTAATAAGAAAGGGAAGCAACAAATTCCGGTAGCAAAGACTCCTACCTCTAGTCGTGGTCAATTCTACAATTGTGGTTCCACGAACCACTATGCAAGGGAGTGTCCGAGGCCCCTCTTTTGTCGCTATTGCAAAAATTCGGGTCACCATATTACTGCATGTCCCGTACTTCAAAATAAGAAGGAGGGAGAGCTCAATGTGGTGCAAGCTCCTGGTAACACTTCTCATGGTCAAGGTATTTCTCATTTAATCCTTGATTACGTTTATTTTGTGATCTTCTTATTTGAGTTCTTTTTGATATAGGTTTCATCTCATTATTTTTATATCAAAAGAACTTATCGATTCTTTTTCTTTGAATATTTTGGGCTTGAAGACTTCTTTGAGGATTGTGAATCCGGATGGATCCGCAACAGTTTGCTTTTGTTTAGATGTCGAAATTATTTTATGTGATTTTTCTTTCCGAGCCGATATTTTTGCTTAGGCTCTGGAATTGATTTGTGCGATAGGATTGGCTTAATCTTTATGAAGCCTATATCCTATTTTCTGAGTGGACTCTTCATCTTCGACATTTTCTATCTGTTAAACAGATTTTTGTTTTTCCTTTGTGATTTTGATTCCAATTTGATGGCATCATTTTATTCTTTAAGCCCTTATGGTGAGGAAAGTATTATTCCTCTTATCTAAATAATTTGTGAAACTTTTCCAGTATTTTTTTAGTTTGTCTTAGGAATATCTCCTAAGCAATCTTTTGAGTGGTGCTAAGGTCTTTTCAGTTTGATCTTATCACCGATTTTCATTTGCTACGAGTTGCGGAAGTTAGCATTCCACTTACCGCATTCCGCACTCGTTTTGATTCTTATGACTGACTTATTATGTCATTCAATTAGTCCAGCTTATTTCATCCATTTTATAAATCGAATATTCTATGAATATTTTGATGAGACCGTTCTTGTATTTATTGATTTTGGATGAAAATAGTAATTTAAAATTTTGCAAAACTTTTTCAAAAGATTTATTTATAAGTAAAACTGGATTTTGTTCTTGAAACGAACAAAGAATATTTTTAGAAGTTTTTGAGAAACTTACTTATCCTATAGAATACGATTTTGTGATTGTATTGTCCATTTAGTGTTTTAAGAATTTTGGTCGATGCGCTTGATCAACGTTATCGATAGGAATTTCCTAAACGCTTTGATGAGACAATCAGACACAGTATATTAACTTGAAAATAGTAAATTTTTCTAGAATGATTATTACATAATGATAAATGTAATTTTGAAAGTTTTAGCTTTTCGAGAAAGAAGATTATCTAAAAGAACTCTTCCTTTCGATACTCTTGTTCTTGTGATTCCTGAAGGGGAACCAAGACTTTGTTATTTGTACCGATACTAGTCGTATTGGTTTGGATGCCGTTCTCTTGCCAAAGAGAACGTGCTATCACTTGTGCTTCTAAATCATTATAGCTTATCGAGACTAGATATGCCACTCATGATCTAGTGCTCGCGGCTATTGTTTTTACTTTTGGAATTTGGCATCATTATTTTTGGGGGGAGAAATTTGTTCTCCACCTCGATCATAAATCTTTGGAATATCTATGTTCTCTTAAGGAACTTCATGTTGACTCGAGTTCCTGGCATCTTATGATCTTGATATTCTTTTTATTCCCGGAAGGGAAATCGTGTCGCCAATGTGCTTTGTCGTAAGCAACTAGTGGTTCATTCTTTGATGATGTCTGAATGGAATTATCTTTTTATCAAGTTCATCGGACGTTTTGATATACTTCGTTCCATTGAGCTTTATCTCATTTCTTTTATGGACTAGCGTCCGATGTTCTTTTATGGTGTTCGGTTCATCGGATGTATTGTTATTATACTACATCGATGTTCCATCTTATCTGGATCAATGGATGTACCATTATTATACTACATCATTGTTCTGGTTTATCGGTTCATTGGATGTACCGTTTTTATACTACGTCGTTGCACCAGCTCAATTTTCTGATATTCATGACGTTTTCCACGTCTTTTAACTATGGAAATGCTTTTATGTTTCCGGTTTTTATTCTTGAGCCCGGTGTTATTGAGGGATTGAAGTTTCACCAAATTTGACTTTTGAGCAACATTCTTTTCGCATCATTGCTTTGGAGGTTGAGCGCCTTCGACATAAAGATATTCTTTTTGATAAAAGTTCAATGGTTCTCAAATCCTAAGGATTGCTCATGTGAAATCTTGAGAATTCATCGAACGAAAACTTTCGGATTTACTCCTTCGTGCTCTTTATGGTGGACTTCTTGATTCAAATTTTCTTTTATGTTAATATGCTTCCACGGTTGTTACTATATATTTCCTTCTTAATTATTGCGAGGACGCAATTTCTTTAAGGAGGGGAGTCTGTAACAACCCGCATATTTATCGATTATATATTTAAATATTTTATTTAAATATTTCACCGTTCATCGGATTTTGGTCCGAGAAGCTACTTTTTGCAAACAGCCGAATTAGGACTCGAGACCACTTCCATTGAGTTCAAAATGCCATTTGCGACCTTTTTGAGTATAAGCTTCGATATGTTTGGAGAAAGTTGATTTTTGCTACTTTTTCCCGCTTATGACTTTGGTTTGGGCTGAACCTATTAACCACTTACTAACTCAGTCCCAACCCCCTCACCTCTTCATTCACTCCTCATTTCCTAACTCTCTCAAGCTCAAGAGAATAATGGTGGAGAAGAGTGCAAATTAAAACTCCAAGCCCTAGTTCCATAGCAAAATCCAAGTTCTTGCTCCAAAATCTATGAGAACCCATTGGTAAGCATCTCCTTCTTCTTCCCCAACTCATTCTCTCTTTGATTTCAGAAAATTCCTAAACCTAATTTGGGAAATATTTCTCTTTTAAGCTTAGAATCAAGCTTCTTGAGTTGGAATTGAAGAGCGCTTGTTCTTGCAATCGCTTCATAGCTTCTCATTCATTGTTTTCGGATTCAAAGGTGAGATTTTTAATCTCACATCTAAGTCTATGAATTACCTTCGATTGTTAGGTATGAATTCCTAACACTTATTCATGTGCATTTGATTTTGATTTGGATTGCTTTTGTGAATATTCCAATTTTTAGCGTTTTGAGTTCAATTCGTTAAAAATCCTAACTTTGATGTTTGAACATGTTTTTGGTGATGCATCGAGGAGCATATAAGGCCGGGTAGTTGATTGGCATAAACCCTTAGTGTCGTTGCTCGTGCGATTGCAATTTGATCGAGAGTTGCACCTCTTTTGAAAGAGGGTAGGAAGTGCAAGCATACAGGTTCGGCCGACCGAGCCCCCTGGGCCGGTCGACCGACCTGTAGTCCCGGCACTTCCTGCCTCTGTTTGGAAGTGCTGGTTACAGGCTTCGGCCGACCGAGCCCCCCGGGCCGGTCGACCGACCTGGTGCCCCGAGCACTTCCAACCTCTAGTTCGGTCGACCGACTCAGGGAGTCCGGTCGACCGACCTGCTACTATTTGCCAGATTAGCCTATATTGCTAATCCGTTTGAATATCAAACTTTAATCGATTCGTGTTGTCTCTCTTTTGTTGTTGTAATTTATTATCGACTTTGATGACCTTTTCTTTGGGAATTTTAGATATATCCACTTTGATGGATTTGATATCGATTTCTTTGGATTAAATTCACGTCTTCGAATGTGAATTTTTATGCCCGATTGTTTCTACAATCACTTCTATGATTTGTCACTTTAAAAAATAAAGGTTTTCTATACTAGTAGTAAATATCAAAACTCTTTCTTCAAATGATTTCAACACTATTTTATTACAAAGCTCGTTTTCTCAAACCGATTTCCAATCTATTAGTATATACAAACCTTTACCTCACTCGTATGAGAAATCTAATTAAACGAAGTAGTAAAACAAGTGGTATGAAACGCTTGCGTTTACTTCGTTGGTTAATTTTTGGACTTGTTCGATTGAGCCACTTGTGACATTTTTCTAGTGGAGATTTACAGTTTGTTCGTAAATGTTCAAGTTAAGCAAGTGGTTATGGGACATGAAGCTAAACTTTTATATTTACTAGCTTAGTGTAATTGACACTTCTCTTTGATCATGACGATCATCTTTGTGGTTTAGACTAGCAATGTGCGATGTCTCTTTGTCTATGTGGAGGACTATTCCTCATTTTATTGAGCTTCGTCTCATTTCTAGCATGGGTCGTACCTATTTAGGTGCGTCGATGTTTGTTTACACATGGGTCGTACCTTTCTAGGTGCGTCGATGTTTATTTATGCATGGGGTGTACCTTTTTAGGTGCATCGATGTTTGTTTACTTCGTGGAGCAATCGGCTCAATAAGTCGAGGCATGGGGCGTATCTTTCTAGGTGCGTCGATGTTCTTCTATGCATGGAGCGTATCTTTCTAGGTGCGTCAATGTTAGACTTTGCATGGGGTGCATCTTTCTAGATGCACCGATGTTAGACATTACATGGGGTGTATCTTTCTAGGTGCATCGATGTTTATTTATACATGGGGTGTATCTTTCTAGGTGCATCGATGTTTATTTATGCATGGGGCGTATCTTTCTAGGTGCGTCGATGCTAGAGCATGGGACATATCTTTCTAGGTGTGTCGATGTTCGACTGTTCAAGGGGCGTGTCTTTCTAGGTGCGTCGATGTCCAGTTTGTGGGATTGGTCATCCTTTTTATTGTGATTTCTGGATTTCGTGTGTTGATTTCTGGAATTTATGTTTCACCAACTTTTACGATGGGCATTGATATATATGTCATTTATTGTGGCTTGGTGAATGAAATTAGGAGTATGACATTCCTTTTTATCTTGAGTAGATTATTGTGATATTGATTAATCTCTTGTTGATTTTCAATTACTTATTTATCACAGCTTGGCATTGTGATTATTATATGTTTATGTAATATCTCTTATTATATATCACTTCATCTGATATTTATAGCTAGACTGATCCGTTTATTATTTTCTTATTAAATAATACTCGGGTCAGATCGGGATGTTACAGGTGCTTCTGCTTGACTTTACATCCGGGATTACCTCCTTGACTTTTGGTTAACTACTTTAGTTTAGTAGTTTTTGTTGTATACATTTAAGATATAGACTTCTTGATGTATACATATTTTTGTCTAGCACTTGTATCTATTCCTTTGTATTATTGTGGATCTTTTTTACCACTACTCTGATGAACACTTTCATGTGTTATATTCATATCTATTTCCGCCTTTGTGATATGAATTGTCTGTGACTGATTTATGTTATGTTTACTTCTATATTTGTTTCCGAAGATATTATAGCAACTGTGTAGTAGCTTTGAGTTTGTATCGGCATGTCGGGTTTCCACTTGAAAAGAATTGCATGCTATACTATCTGACATATCGATGCTCGCACAAAGCAATTACACGGATGGTCGCTCCTCAACAGCCTTATTCTCCGTGCTAGTTGACAGCATTCACCGTAATGTTCTTAGCTAGCGTGGGTATAGAGGTGGGGCATCACAAAACCTCTTAATAACACTTGTAAAGCAAATAAACAAGATTATGACAAATGTAAGTTTTATAACAAGTGTCTTCTTTTTTTAAAATTTTAGTTTCTTTAATTCTATTTAATCATAACATTTTCATTACTTTGTTTTTTTTCCTAACTCAAAACAGAAATTTCATTTCAAAAATTTGAAATCAAAACTTGTAATTGGAAAGCAAATCTGAGAATTTAAAATCTTCAAAAGTAAATCAGCAATTTTAAAACCTGCAATACAAATCAACTTCAATCTGCAAAACTTCAAACTGCATTTCAAAGTTCAAGCTCAACAGCAAGTTTTAATCAACAATTCAAGCTACAAATCAATTCCAAACTGCATTTCAAATATAGATCATCAGTTCATCTTCTAAAATCAATTGAGGCATGCATTCAAGTTTTCTTCAGATTGGAGACATGCAGTAAGATTTTCAACAGCATATCAAAGCTTTTCAAATAAATATTCAAAGGCCTGGAAAAAAAGAAAACCTGCTTTGCATATTATAAATTGAGGTGAGTAAATTTTGTTTTAAAAACAGTTTTTATTCTAGTGTAGTTGAATTTATGGTTGCATGTGTTGGATTTGGTTTTTATAATGAATATTTGTACTGTTATATGTGTATGTTGTTGATAGGAAATGCTTGAGAATAGGAAACTATTATTTTTCATCTCTGTTCTTTACAGAAAACGGTTTTCTTAAGAAAATTTCAAAGAAAAATTAAAAAAATTAATCTAAACTATATTAGATCTGGAAATCTGAATAAAAGTTGTTTGTTATTATTTGTTGTTAAATTTAAAACAGTTTCATAATTTAAAATGCAACAAATAATTATAAAAGAAAGAATTAATAGTAAAACAAGGATTTTTAGTAAAAATCATTTGCCCTAAATTTTAAATTGAATTACATGCATGTAATCACGATAAAAAATCGTGAATTTTGATATGAAATTTGTAATTTTTAAGTTGGTAATATATGTGAATTTGGGTTTTGTTTGAAATTGGATTTTTATGAATTGCCGATTATCCACGCATTGATTCAAGATGAAATTATGGTCGTAGCTTGTTTATAGATTGTTGATTATGGGAAAAATGCAAAATAATTTTTCTAGTGAGTGAATTGATCGAATTAGACCGAACTAGGGTTTTATGTTGTTCTCGGCTGGGCTTTACGGTAGAAGCTTATGTGTCTTGAATTTTTGACCGAGTTTGATCGCATTTGGGGAAGTTGACGACCTTGGTTGTGGCATCACGATGGAGTGGTCGGCATGGATCATAGGCGTTATGGTGGTCGGCAAAGGGGAAGTTTGGGGGACGTTGTTTCTGTAGTATTTGGTTCGTATGCTCGAATTTTGATTCGATCGAGTATCCTTCGATCTGAGTGATTGGGATGGGTCGCACGCGATCGTGTGACCGCCGCCGATGGTCGCGACGACCAAGCTTGGCTGGAGATGGTCGCACACGTGCACGAGGAATGGGTGTGTGCATATTTGTGATCTGGGGAAGACGAGTTTTCGTCTCGGGACTCGCGTTATTCTCGTAATTGTCTCGAAGTTGAAGGTCTTGGTTTTGCTTCGGGGAAAGCTCGAGTCGTTGATTTACTCGAGATTTTTGGTTGTTGTTTGCTGGGTTATTCTGTGTAAATATTTAGATGTAAATTAAACTTGAGTTTGAAGAAAAAAGAAGGCAAGCTTTAAAATTATAAACAAGATTATAAAAGGAAACAATTTTCAAAGTTAAACTTGTTCTTTGTAAGTAAAAAGTTAATCAACTTTTAAAGGTATTAATTGAATTCAATTTCAAAAGTTGAAATGTTTTAGGATGATTTCCTTTGTAAGTAAAGTATTAATTGAATTTATTTTAAATTTAAATGGTTAAGATATTTGTTTCTTTGAAAATAATTATCTTAATTAAATTTTTAATTTCAATTTAAAAGAGAGTTTTGAATTTAATTATTTAATCAAAGTCTTAAGTTAAATTTTAAAGTAATATTTAAAACTTAAGTTTTAAACTTTATTGAAAATGAATAGTTTGAATTATTTAAAGTATTTTAAATTTTAAATTTGATTTCCTAATGTATTATTTTCAAATAAGATTAATATTATGATTTTGAAAACGAAATTGAATAAATTTGTTTTAAAATTTGATTAATTTCAAATAATTTATTTATGAGAATATTAAGGTTAAATTATTATTGATATGAATTTAAGAATACTTAATTACATATGATTTGTAAATAAGTAAAAGATTTATTAAGAATAATGTTTTCTTTATTAATTAAGGATTTTTAAATCTAGGAAGTTAATTAATTAATTGTTTAATTAATTCTAAATAATTAGTTAATTGTTTATTTAATTTTAAATAATCACTTAATTATGGATTAATTAAGTGTGATTATTTAAGGAAGTAATCAATGGTTAATTATTGAATATAATTAAGAATGATAATTACTTATGGAAATAATTAGAGAAATTACTCATGGGAGTAATTTAATGGAAGTGATTATTGGTTAATCACTTAATGATATTAATTAAGGGATTGATTAATATAATTATTTGAAGTTAATTAATTATGGAGTAATTAATTAATTAATTATGGATTATTAATGATGGGATTAATTATTTGTTAAGTAATTAATTAAGAGAGTAATAAAGAGTTATTAATGAAGTAATTAGAGATAATTACTTATGTAAGTAATTAAGAGTTAATTACTTAATTTATTTTAGTTATTAATTAATGTGATTAATTAATTTAAGAATGTGATTAACTTAAGATTAATTACTAAGTGTAATTAATTAGAAATGTAATTAATTAATAAAGTAATTAATTAAGGATTATTTATTAATTTAATTGATTAATAATTACTTAACGAACTAATTAAAGATTAATTACTTAGATTAATTAATCAAAGGGTTAATATAATTAATTAAGAAGTTGATTAATTAAGATGAGTAATTACAAGTTGTTAATTACTGATTAATGAGATGATTAATTACAAGTTAATTATTATTAATTAATAAGGATCAATTGTTAATTAATCAAGATTGATTAATAAAAGTAATTAATTAAAGTATGATTAATTAATTGTAATTAATTGAGGTTTAATGTAATTAATTATAGTTAATTAATGGAAGTAAATGAAGGATCATTAATTATTGTAAATAATGATTGTAATTAAAGGTTAATTACTGAATATGGTTAAGGATAATTACTTGAATGTAATTAAAAGATAATTAATCAAGGAAGATTAATTAAGGAAGATCATTAGAGATGATTAATTTATTTATTTGGAATAAATAAATGAAGAAGAATTATGGTAATCTAATTGGTTAGGAGTTAATCAATTCTGCTTTTGAATAATTGATTTCTATTGGATGATTAGTATTTGGTGACTGATTTATACTGGATAATTGATTATTATTGGGTGATTAATATTGGGTGTTTGGTTGATACTGGATGATTTAGATATCTCTGATATGTGATATGTTGCTTTGTGAGATGAATGATTGTTATGAATTATCTCTTATGATAATGTGATTCATCTATCTGTTTATATCATCTTGAATATAAGTTTAACTGTTTAAAACCCTTAAGTACAACTTGGACATTAAAATGGCGTTTGGTTTCGGTGAGACCGGGATCGGGTTTCCATATTTGGATAATCCGAAAACCACATCGATTCCAATTAAACATTAGGTCATGAATCCAAGTGGAGCTTAGTGAAGACTCGAGGTGTAAGAACTATACGTCAGTATAACTCTGGGGGTGATTCCGTGATGAGTTTGATGGAATAGTACTTATAGGTTCGAGATGGTGATTTAGAGTGCAAGGGCTATAGTCGTTGACTCTGAGGGTGATTCCAATATGAGTGCAACGAGATAGTGCCTTCGGTTTCGTTCGAACCAGGAACAAACTTATATGGATTGAATGCTTTCAGAACATCGTCAGGTGGACGATGAGCATTCTAAGATAGATGTGTTCTATAAAGGTAATCGCAGCCTTAAGCCTCATCAACCGGGAATGGCTAAAACAGGGGAGGTGCAGCAAGGTTAAGTGGGTCATGCCCAAGTAGGACAAGATTTTCCCCTGTCTATAAATCCCTTTTATTTCGGTTGTGTGGGCAGTTGGAATCGCACGCCAACTGCGGGGTTGTCTTGTTCGAGACTGTCCAGTAAGAGATGGTTCCGGCCTTGTGTTGCAGGGGAGTTAGGGTGGCTCCTCGGTACGTTGATCTAGGCCACGTACTATGACGGGCGGTACCCCAATAGCCCTGCCATTGATGGAAACCCATTCTTCCTACGAGACCCTACGGTTTTGTTTGTATTACCCACTTTTGTGGCTAGTAGCTGGAATTTAATGAATGTAACAATTTCGGCTATTTCATATTTACTTGAAAACCCTAAACACTATTATAATATCACTGGATTTCCTATCAAATGTTTTGGTTAGCGTAAGGAAAAAACTTTTCCTTGTTTATGTGTGGGAAGTCTTACGTGATACCTTTTCTTTTCAAAGGTTTTTCTAAAGTTAAGCAAATTTAACCCATTTACTCACACCAGACCCCTGTCTGACCTGAGTGTTTATTTTCTGTTTTATTAAACTCGTAGGTACTCATATTATGTATGATTAGTCAAGTGATTCAGGTTTGCTTGACGAATTCTGGAGGAGATATGGAGCAGGAGGCTTCCACGTGTAGATATATATTGGTTCCACTGTGTTTGTGAAATATATGTATCTTGTGTTCTTGAGTTATAGTTAGACAGATGTTTATAACTGTCTAATATGTGTTGTATAAGTCGTATACTCTGATGTATTATGATACTATGTAATATTTTATGTGATATATTATATTTCATTCGTTCCGTTGTGAGTTATCTGTTGTTGTTGTCTTTCTTCTTTCTCTTTCTTTTCTTCTTCTATCCCTTTCTTTCTTCATTAGCGATGCATCTTCCTGGAGATAGGAAGTCGCGTTTCAGAGACAAAGATCTTGTATATTATTACTATTATTATTTTCTATGTCATGCTTTTCTGCTGCATTGTTTATTTATCCCTGATGTATATATAACTCTGATAAATTTTGTATAGATTATAATCAAATGTATAATATAGACAGCTTCATGAACTGTTATTTGTTTATTATATTTTGTCATTCCGCTATGAGATTCTGTGTTTTTTTCTACTTCTTTCTTATTCTTCTAAATTTTCCACGTTGATTATCTACATTCCGGATTGTTTAAGTTGGACATGTGTGGATTATTGTCGATTCAAATCTTTCGAAATGTGGGTCGTTACAGTAATTATCCTCGTCTTTACTTTCAGTGAGCATATTATTAATTCATTGGCTGTATTACGCAATTTGATTTTACATGAATGCTGAGAATATATGCTTGCTGTTTTAACTTAAATATGATTAAATATTGGGCTAGTGGTTATAAACCAAGGATATAGAATTGAAAGGAATTGGCTTCACGTATTGGTTATTTATATGTGGTCATAGCCTTTTTTTTATATGACATTATTGTCACATTCTGCTGTTGAGATGTTGTGTATGCTTGCAAGTAATTAAAATGATTTTTGGTTGATTATTTTTCTTGTTTTGATGTGTTAAAGATGATATAAATAGTGATTTCATTGTTTTTAAATTAGATTGTTTTATTATCTAATGAAAAGTGAAAACAATTTAGAATGAAGAGTTTAGTAAACTTGGGTATTTGAATGTAAATTCTTTAATAAAGTTGAAGGCAAAGCTTGAATATTTATTCAAGTTCTTTTGATTTATTTGAATTACTGGATATTTAAATTTAAAGAAAGAAGGAAGAATTTATGTTTAAATTCTTCGAAAAGAATCATCAATGAATTATATTACTAGAAATATTTTGATATAGAATGATTAGAATTTGAATTAGAATTATTTTTAAGTTGAAAATAATGAGATTTAAATTAAGTTTGAATTTAAATCCTATATGATGTGTGTGGAAGGTAAATCCATAAAATGAATATTTGTGTGAATATTAAAGTTTAAAACTTTTGTGGAACAAAGTAATTTATTTTGAAAATAATTTGAATTTGAATTTAAACCAGAAATATTGATGGTTCAAATATATAGCTTTCCTTTTAAAAGAATTTTGAGAATCATTCGAGATGGTATTGAAGACATATTTTATCAATGAATTTGAAATTCATTTTATACATAACAGTAAAGGTATTTTATTTAAGTGAAGGTATTTTATTTAATTGGTTGAATTTTAATGGGGATGTAGCATGATTTTAAAAGATGTTTGACCAAGTACTCATATATTTTGAAAAGCATAGGTATTTTTTCCATGAAATATGAGATATGAGTTTTAAACTCAGGTGATTAAAATATTTGTTTGCTTTTGATATTAATTGTTTCACCCCTGCTATGCTAGAATATCATGACAAAACAAACGATTGAAAAACTTGTTTAATTTGGACCTGAATTGACGAATTGGGTGTTTTGATTGGATTTAGCTTATTTTAAATACTTTCATAATTTTCGAAATACAAGTACATAATTATGATATATATCTGCATCCATGATATGTAAGCAAGTTTATTTTGTCCTATTTATATTGATTTGAATGGATGAATTGTCGTGCTTGAAGTGAAATGCTTGAATGCATTATTGTGTGATGATTAATTATATATACATGACATTTATTAGGGATACAACATTATTTCGAGAATAATGTTGTTTTGGGTAGCCAAATGTTTTTGAAATATAAAATTTAACATTTGATGAGAATGATACGAGGTATTGACTACTATACTACTAAAGTCCATCCTAGTGGACTGATTCAAGGATGACAACCCGAACCATGATGAATTTATCCCTCGTCACACAATCCAACAATCTATTGCATATATAATATAATAAATAGTATGTCTCTGGAGACGTAGTGCCATAGAAGCTAGCACCTCAAGATGCAATTGGGCAGGTGACTATAGCACATAAAATGCATACGTCTTCAGAAGCCAAAAGGGTAGTGCAACCAAGGGATAGTGTGAAGTGCACTCACAACTGGTCATAAGCAATGGATGAAAAAGAACCGCACTATGATAAACAATGAGTATGTACAATAGTTAATTATTTAGATATGCGGGTGAAACGACTATACTATGGTAAACAATGAAATCAAACTCCAAAGATCTAAAACCATGTACCTAAATTTAAACTAAAAGCAACTCATATAATATGAATAAATTGTGATATCGCAGTTGATTAGAGTTGTAGTTGTGAGTCATGATGATTAGAGCCTTAACACTTGTATTAAAACCATTTTAATGAAATATGGGTGGGATATTGTTTGATGCGAGTGACATTATTGTGCTTGATTGATATGTCACGTATTTATACCTAACGTCACGGTTACATGTTAGTATTAAGCACTATTATCTCATAGCTAGATTAATAGCCTAACTTAGGGTTTGTTATTTTTTTAACAACTCGGATCAGACTGATATTTCGGTCACTGGAGCCAGGCCATCACAACATGGTGTCAAAGCGGAGGTTGGAATAATACAGAGATAGAGATATATTTTAGCCTTTGAAGAGTGAGACTTAGGTTAGTTTATCCATTTTTTAAAAGACTCTCGCCTGTGGGGTGCGAGTTGTGAATGATTGAATGGGTCGATCATTAGATAGAACAATTATATGCATCTATGTATGTGTATTTGTATTGAAGCTTTATTAATTAAAAGTTGTTTAATATTTTTTGAAGGAAAAAGTAAAATAATATTCACACATTTGATGTGAATATTCATGTGTGATTTTGATGTATCAAAATGAATTTTATTTGGATGATACGGATGCTTACTTGATGTGATATATGGTTTATTTGGATGTTTGACTGATATGGTTGTATAAGAGTTTCTTAAAATAAGTAGAAACAACAAAAGTAAGCTTCGCTTTTAAAAGAATAAAAAAATTTATTTATAAAAATATTTCGAAGTGGGATATGAATTTTGAAAAGAAGTGCGAAGACATGTATATGTATATACGAATATTTTCAAGAAATTTAAATTTTGGAGATAAAAAGATATTTGGAGAAATTGGTCTTATTTTATAGAGGTGTTTATGAGAAATTGAGGATATCTTTAAAAATAAATTTATGAGATTATGTTTGTAAGGAAAAATATTAGCAAAAATTTATTTTTAAAGAAGATTTGGAATTTGTTATGTCAACCTATCCGTTGAGTGTTTTATGAATTTTGGTCTATACATCTGATCAGCGTTATCCAAAAGGATTCCTAAATATTTAAACCAGATAATTTGACATAACGGTATTTTGAAAAATATACAAATGATATTTTGGAAAATAAATAAGAGAATCGTTTTAAGAGGAGAATTTATTTTGGGAAGTGCTCCCTTATTATGTGAAGTAATTTTATAATGACAATATCTATTTTGATCGAGAAGTTAAAAAAGAGTTAGTGTACATATATGGAAGTTTGAGTGAATATTAAATGACTGGTTCAATATTTTAGAAATATACAAGTTAAGCATTTTTATATACAAAATTTGTATGATTTCATATGAAATTTGCGGCCATCGAGTGCTTAAAAAAAGTCGAGATCGATGGCAAGGCATTGTTGATATATTTTCTTGTGTAGTCAACACTGCAGCCAATAGGCGAAACAAGTAACCAAGACCCCGACAAGGTGATGTTGTTATATTATAAATATATAAGTATTGCTTGAATTTTATAAATGTGTCGATGTTTGTCGATTGTATGCTCGGTTGCTTAGTCGCTTATGGTATGTTATATATAGTTACGTGATGTTAGTAAGCTTTGAAGGAATATTAATTTAAAACTTGACTAGAATTTTGAAAGAAAATTACTTCGAATAGAAAAGAGAGAACCAATATATTTACATCCAAAACACAATTAGTTTGAGTAGAGCTTTAACATTATACTTTTTTTCTAACAATTAATTTGACATTTTAATCCTTGCTTTACTTTCAACATTTCACATATTTAACTTTAATATAGGCATGTGTCATAAGAAGCAGATGAATCAATACAAAGCTACTTCTAAGTCAAGTCTTAATTAATTTGAGTGAAGCTACATATTTTTTTATGAACTGATGAATTATGTTTGAATAAAAATTGTATTTTTTCAATAATATGTAGTGAATAGTATTGAAATTGTGATACAAATTACACGAGATTGTAGTATACGAGCATTGGATAAAGTCTTTGGCTTTTGATTGAAGAAAACAAAGTTTCGTAGTTAAGAACATTAACGCGTTTTGAATTCTGATAGATGCTATGGCTGTTTTCCTGATAATCAGAATATACTTTGAAGAAACTAGTTGGTTGTTGATGAGCATTATTTGGTTGTAAACTTAATTAGTATAACATGGCAAATAAAAGTTGTAAGCATATACTTTATTTGCATATTTGAAGTATACACGAGATACCGACTTGTATTAATTCTCTCTTCTAGGCTTGAAGGCGGTGCCTAAACTGACTAAATTTGAGCATATTAGTGTACCTTTAAAATTTAGTTGGCCTCAAAACAAGTTTGAAATACATGAGCAACTGAGAAACCATCTTTAGTGCCAAACAAATTATTATACGGGCCATTACACAATGGGTCTAGTAAGCAACATCAATTGCATTCTAGCTCAGGGTCACTTTTGAAACTATTGTCCCAATTTTTACTATTTCTTTATTCTAGACTAAACCATAAAAATAATGCATCTATTGTTTTTTTAACACATAATTTGAGTTTTAACAATTCAAAAAAATGCAGTTTATTTTTACATGATAAACCTATAGGCTGCTGCACTATAGTAGCACCATGATGCTAAGCAAAAAAAAAAAAAGTTTTTTTGCTACTGAAGCTCTAAATGATTTCAATAATAGTTAGTAGATATTAAAAAAAATGCAACATTGCTTTTTTTAAGTATTTTTCTATTGCTTGATGCAAATTACAGTCAAATATGGATTTTGATATATCAAGTTTCTTAGTTATCCATAGTGCATGGTCGAGATGCTTCACATCAACCATATGCATAGATATAATGACAAGTAAATCTTGTCTAAATCAAATGATTTTTTTTTTCACACAAAACACTCTGAAACAATATAATTATTCCCATTTGGTCTTAAAGCTTTTGCTATTTTGTGCCATAAAATAGTCACAGTATTCATCTTCTTAGATCAGAAATGAATCACCCACAATGAATAGCTAACGTGTCACAGGCAAATAGTCCTGAGCGTTAAGAATTTATTATAAATGCTTTACCCTTCTAGGATACTTTACTATGTGAAATTTTGAAAACTCGAGTACAGTTATGCAAAATTTTGAGTTTTCTGTAAATATGCTATAAAAGTAAAAGTACAAAAATAAATAACTTTATTATATGAGACTTGTGAGAATATTTTGAAATGAGAATAGGTACGCGAATGCCCTTTGGATTCGATTATGGCGTAAACTCTCTTTTGCTTGCATAAAATTTAGTAAAAGGGTAAAAGTAAGGTACATTTTTACTTAAAAAAGTTATATATATTATAGATTATGTGCTTATAAAAATCCAGAAATTTATCATTTGATTTTTGGAATATTTACTTAGTTTAAATATTCGATTTGGGATTTTTATAATAAAATTTATGTTTCAAATAATTAACCGATTTTCGATGACATATTGTTAATTTAATTTATATAACTTTTTCATAATTTTTAATTTGAAAAAAATTTAAATTTTCGTTTGGCGTATTTTACATCAAACATTGGCACTTTTGAATTTAACAAACTTGCTAACTGGTATATTTTATTGTTGCTTTGTGATTGTGTCATAGTTTTTTACACGATCGTATTTTATTTTCCATCATTCGTGGTTCATAAGCAGACGTGTTATTGCGTAGGAGAGTACCCCCAACAAAATTTATACAGCACACTATAATCTTGAAAATATTTCTTTTTCACGTCCTTTGCTCATGACGCTTTGGTGGCATGCAGTTAATTCTTTTATTTCTATATAGATACATTTAACTCGGGGAAACAAATGCATTCTTCTGTTTTTTTTCTTTTTTCTTTCGATAAATTGGTTTATATATATAAGCATACATATACCTCGATGTAAAAAATGGTTCGGGTGTACTGTGTTGGGCCTTGTTGGGCTATGAATCTTGGGTTTACGTGAGAGGTAAGAGAACAAGGTGGAGGCGAGCTGCTTTGTTGGCATGCTTGGGCAGTGAAAAGGTAATGGGTTTTAGGGAGAGATGGTGGGGTTTGGGTTGTAGAAGCGTTTGAGTTTTGGGCTAGGTGGAAATATGCATGCGAATACAAATAGAAAGAATGGAGAATGCTATTGTTCTTATAAAGGGGATTTGCACATAAGTCCTTATAAATGTGTTCATTTGCATGAGCTATGGAGGAAGCTATTGGAAATGGTTGGGAATTAATTTAAAGGACAAAAATTTATATAATTTTTAGCCTCAAGAACACAACCTCGATATTTTAACCATAAGGTCAAACATTCTCCCAAAATTATTCATAAGGACAAACATTCTTCCAAAATTATTTATAAGGACAAACATTCTTTCAAAACTGCTATCGAACTAAAAACTAATATCTAAAAACTGCTACCGATAACTACAAACTGATACCTAGAAACTGCTATCAATAACTAAAAAATGATATGTAAAGAAAGTTGTCCTTCGGACTAAAATACCGAGGGTCTGTACTTAAGGCTAAAATACTGATAAGTTTTGTCCTTGACAATAATTTTCCATGGTATTAAAGTGGATCGGGTTGTGTTCTAATGTTTGGCCAAGAAAGCTTTTATTATTTGTTATATTTGTATTTAAATGTGTTGAATTAAAAATGTCATAACTCATCCGTATTAAATCCGATCAAACCATAGATTTTTGTGTTGGGCTCGGGTTGAAGAGTACGATGCATTTACATAAACTGTTGTTGGTTTTGGTACAGTATAATTTAATGATAAATTAATACTAACGAGTATAAGTACGTCAAATTTGGATAATTACGCAGTTAATTTAATATTACTTAACATGTGTTATCTATTTGGCCAAATAAACATTGCAGTGTTAATGTAAATTGAATAAAGTAATTTAGGCACATGTTTAGCGAAATAAAACACTATCCGCTAATTAAATTAATTTGACATTTAATTAGTAGAATAAACTCTGTTCCGTTATCTTATAGATTTGGACATCTGATTATATATTGTTAATCGATATACCAATTTGAATAAGTAATGCATTAAGTAGTAATGGTTAACTGTTTACATAAAGATTGATTATATAAATACCAGATATTGATTTGGAAACTTAGGATGATATGGTAGCTTGTTTAAGTACCATTGTGGTCGCTAAGCCACTTTTCGAATTTAGAAAGCTATGGGTTTAAATCAATTTCAATTTTAAATAATTATAAATGTTTTATACAATTATTATTTTAACAAAGTGTATATATAATGATTATTTATTAACTATGTTTAAAGTTAACTAATTCATATTTTAAATATCGCTTAAATTATTAAGTTATATTCTAGATATGATTTAAAGTTATTTTGTACTTTAATGATAACTAAAGTTATTTATAATAATTTGATTTTAAAGTTAATTATTATTGACAATTGTTATTTATTATTTTATATAATATTGTTTAAAGGTTGATTTATTATTATAATTATATTATTTGAAAGTTAATAGGTTATTATAATAATATTGTTTTAGAATTCGATTTATTTTTATCTATAAAATTTTAAAGATAATTAATTATTAAGTTCAACTATTATATTAAATTAACTTATTTTAAAGTTTATTGTTGTATTCTTATAAATTTTTTTAAAGTTTATTATTTTATTAATGATTGTTTAAAGTATTATTTTATAATGTTATTTAAAGATATTTAATTGTTTTATCAAGGTGTTTTAGGAAATAAATTGTTTTATAAAAGGTGTTTAATAATAATAAACTATTTATTTCAAAAGGAATCATTTTAAATGGGAAGATTATATAAGGGTTTTATTTAATGAAAAAAGTCATTAAAGGAATTTATATATTTGGAAAGAGATTTGGAATTGGAAAAAGGAGTTTGGGTTTTAATGATTTTTGAAAAGAGATTTATAAATGGCTTTTAGAGATCTAAAAAGGGAAAGTTTCATGAATGAAGTTTTGAGATTTATAAAGATTATTTTATAAATAGATTGGAGATTTATAAATAAATTTTATAAATAAATTTGGAAACTAGATATTTGTTTATAAAATAAAAGAGATTTATGGAAAGGATTGGTGTTTTGGGTTATCCTCATTTAAATAACCTTTGGTTTTGATCATGTTAATATGATTTTGAAATAGAAAATCTCTCTAAGGGCTTTCAAGGATATACTTATACCAATTTATAAATAGATGAAATGGTTTTCTAAGTTTTGAAAGGAATGGTTTGTGAATATACAAATACCAGTGAGATAAGTATATGAATATTTTGATAAATATTTTGGAAAGAGATTAATTTATGAAAGATAAATTGTAAGAGGCTTAGTGGTCGCCATGGGAAATGTAATCTCTATTTGGAATGTTTGTTTATATGATAGTTAAATAACCGACTACCAAATATTGGCCTAAATATGTAATCCTTTTTA
Source organism: Allium cepa (assembly GCA_030765085.1). Lineage (NCBI taxonomy): Eukaryota > Viridiplantae > Streptophyta > Magnoliopsida > Asparagales > Amaryllidaceae > Allium > Allium cepa. Next base: position 105,945,511 of record CM060940.1, read on the forward strand.
ATTTTGGTGGTATGGAAATATTCCCTAATTAACACGGGAAGATTTTAACTCTAGAAATATATATAAGAAACATGGAGATTATATGGTACAGTTACCATCGACAGTGCTATACTATACGTATAAGCTCCTTTTGTTCTTCTATGACAAATGATAAGGAGATCCGTCCACTTAAATGGTTAGAGGGTGATCCCTGCTCTTATGTATTTTCTGATTGTTTCCTAAAGAACCAGTATTGAGCATTCAAAAAAATCAACAATTGGTTTTTAGGGCACTCGGTAAGCGAGGAAGTGTACCCATAAGAGATGACTCATATCGTAACCACTCCAAAATCCATATACGGTTCTATGGAGGAGTTGCGTGATATATTGAGATGTTGGAATCCATGTGTGGTTTCGAGACCTATTGGGGTTATGGCAATCCATGTGTGATTCTAAGATCTATTTTAGATATGGGAATCCATGTGTGATTATGAGACCCACTGAGGTATTAGACTCCATGTGGGATTCCATGATCTATTTTGATTGCGGTGCATGAGCCGGAATGCTGGACTTAGCCTCATCAGAGGTGATGACTAAAACTAGAGATATGAGGCATCATCACAGGGCTGACAGACCCATAGAGTGCAGTTGACTCCACCTAGATGTTACCAACGGTTGTTATGCATGCATGGAGCGATGCTTCGGTTATAGCGAGACCAACCATGTTTCTCCTAGGTACATCACTAAGGATGCATGTTGCTTCAGAATGGATGAATTGTATCCTTGTGTAGGAGGATTGTTTCTTGAAGTACTGAGAGCACCTCCATGGAATCCTACACAATTAGCGAACGTGCCTTATCGTTTTTATTATATACTTAGTGTTCTTGTGATGTACACTCACGAGCAACACAACTACTTAATTATTATTATTTTCACCCTTAAACATTATTATAATATCACTGGATTTTCTAATATAAATGTATTGGTTATTGTAAGGTAAAAATCCGTTCATGTTTATGTGCGGCATGTTCTTACGAGATACCTTTGATTTTAAAGGATTTTACAAGTTAAATTAAATAAAATTCCTTATGATTCGACTTTTCCACTTTGGTTTTACCAGATTGACAAGGGCATTGTTTTCTATAATGCTTGGGCTAGCCCGAGCATATTTTCCAGGTTTAGCTGGATACTTTGGACTTTCAGGAGATGAGCTGGATTCTTCTAGAAGTATTCACATATCTTATATTTTCCGTTGTTTTGTTGTTTCTTGATTTATGTAAGTATTCATCGGCAATTATAAGGATAGATGTTATAACTATCCAGGCTGAAATAGGTTAATGTGCTCTGATTTGTGTTATATATGTATAAATAAGATGATTTCCTTTTGTAAAGATCTTCAACATATTATAGATCTTTTCATCACGATGTGAGATTCTGTTATGTCTTCTATTTTCTTCAACCCCAATAATCTGTCTTTCCGGCACTTGGATATTCGGCACGTGAATACCATGGATGTATTAGTGTCAATTTCTAAGGGTCGAAAAGTGTGGGTCCTTACAATGCCTATGACAAATTTTGATATATAAATTGTTACCAACTATTTTTGGTCGATGTATATCTATTTTATCATATTGCAATTGTTTGAAAGTCTCTTCGTACAAAAGAGACTTTACCGATTTTTTTTAATTTTTGACACTGGGAAAATTTTACACATCTTGAAATTTAGGAAATTTTTCAAAGAAATATTGGAATATATACTTATATTAATCGTTTTGTCTATTATATTATGTGATATGCTTAAATGAAAGGAAGCATTTGTTTTTGCTATACGCGGTTATATAGATGAAATAAATTCGAATAAGTAATATATCTATTAGATATTATCAGAATGGCGCACCGAAAACACAGTAAATAATGGTATGTATTTTATATTTTCTAGTTAATGTTATTAATTAAATCGAATACAGTATGCTTCAGTAAATTACGAGGATGTAATTTCTTTAAGAAGGGAGAGTCCGTAACATCCCGTTTCGAAGTTAAACTAAATTAAATATTTTAGTTGGATATTTTGTTTAATTTAAATCAATAAATTAAAACTTTGGATTTATTTAAAGAAAGTAGATTGGTTTATATTTTAAATTTGGACTTTGGATTATGTTTTAAAAAATTGAAAAGTGGATTGAAAATTTATTTTAGCAAAATAAATAATAATTGTGATATTTTAAGGTTCTTTTCGAAAATAAAACAAGTATTTTAAACTTGTTGCAACTGGAAAATGATATTTTAATAAAAGAAAAATTAGTATTCGAATGAAATAAAAATTTGATAAAATGCCTTGAGTTGATTTTTAAACGGATGCAAAACATAGATTAGAATGCGGTTGGATTTATATGTGATTAAAGGTGTTGTTTACATTTAAAAATATATTTCTTTCTTCAAATTGGACCCTCCATTCATCCTTATACCTTAACCTACCACCTCTAACCAAACCCATTTTTTCTTCATTTCTTATCAAAACCCAACCCCTCTTCCCCTGTTCTAATTTCACTAACTAAAAAAATAGAATTCATGAACATGAAAAGTTGATAATGCAGGCCAATGCAAGACAGAGGCACGTGAGGCTGAAGGCGACGAAGTGGAGGTGATCATGACGATGTTGAGGTAGGAAAACGATGACGACTTGGGGTTGGAATTAGAGCTTGTGCGTGATGGTATTTGGTCTTGCATGCGACATCAACGACAAGAGGCCGCTCACAGATCCTGGGGAGTTCGTGGTGCACGTGCATCAGAGGGTGAGTGCCATCAACGTCAAGTCAAGGGGTGAATGAGATATAATGTTGGTAGGAAGTTTTGTTAGCAAGTTTCGATGAGTGTAATTATCTTAATCTTTATTTTCAAGGAGTATAACTATTAATTCATTGACTATGTTACACAATTTAATTTTATAGGAATACTGAGAATATATGCTTGTTATTTTAACTTGAATATGATTGAATATTTGCCTAGTGGTTATAAACTAAGGATATAGAATTGAAAGGAATTGGATTCATGATATTAGTTCATTTATATGTGATCATATGCTATTTCTTTGGTTTCATATGTGACGTTGTTGTCACATCTTGCTGTTGAGATGTTGCGAATTCTTGTAAGTAATTAAAATGATTTTTGTTAATTCTTTTGCTTTTTTTTATGTGTTGAAGATGATATAAATAGTAATTTCTTTGTTTTGAAATTAGATTGTTTGAATATTTAATGAAAAGCAAAATCAAATTAGAATGAAGAGTTTTGTAAACTCAGTTATTTGAATGTAATTCTTTAATAAAGTTGAAGATGAAGCTTGAATATTTATTCAAGTTCTTTTGATTTATTTGAATTAATGGATTTATTTAAATTTAAAGATAGAATGAAGCTTATGTTTAAATTCTTTGAAAAGAATCATTGATGAATTATATTACTAGAAAGATTTTCATATAAAAATAGAATTGGAATTTGAATCATTTTCAAGTTGAAAATAATGAAATTTAAGTTAAGTTTGAATTTAAATCCTATATGATGTATATGGAAGGTAAATCCATATTATGAATATTTTTGTGAATATTAAAATAGAAAAGCTTTTATGGAAAAAGTAATTTATTTTGAAAATAATTTAATTTGAATTTAAACCATAGATGTTGAATGATTTAAATATATAAGCTTTCCTTTAAAAAGAAATTTGAGAATTATTCGAGATGATATTGAAGATATATTTTATAAATGAATTTGAAATTCATTTTATATATACCAATAAAGGTATTTTATTTTGGTTTGAATATCGAATAGTATTAAATAGTACTTGGTTGAATTTTAATTGGGACGTAGCGTGATTTTAGAAGATAGACCAAGGGCACATATTTACACATATATTTTGAAAAGCACGAGTATTTATTCTACGAAATATGAGATATAAGTTTTAAAGTTTGGTGATTAAAATATTTTTTCGCCTTTTATATTAAGTGTTCATATTTCAACCATGCTATGATAGAATACTCATGACAAAACAAATGATTGAAAACTTGTTTGGTTTGGACTTGAATTGATGAATTTGGTGTTTAAATGAATTTAGCCGATTTTAAATACTTGTTTAATTTTAGAAATAGAAGTAAAGAATTATGATACATACATATAAACATACATACATATAAATTTCGACACCTATGATATGTAAACAAGTTTATTTTATCCCATTTATATTGATTTGAATGGAAGAATTATCATGTTTGAAGTGAAATGCTTGAATGCGCTATTATGTATAATTGAATTGTGTATACATGATATTTATTTGGGATATAACATAATTTCAAGAATAATGATGTTTTGGGCATCTAAATGTTTTTAAAACATAAAATTTAACATTTGATGAGAACGATACGAGGTATTGACAACTAGACTGTAGAATCCATCCCATCGCACTAATTCGAGGATCACCATCCAAATCGTGATGACTTTGTCGCTTGTCGCACAAACAATATAATAAATAGTAAGATGCTAGAGAGATTGTGCCATAAGAGCTAGCACCTCAAGATGGAATTGGGAATGTGACTATAGAACATAAAATTTATACATCCTCAGAAGCCAAATGGGTAGTGCAACTAAGGGACCATGTAAAGTGGTCTTATAACTAGTCATAAGCAGTAGGTGGAAATAACTGCATGGGCTTGTCGAGGCAGTTAGTCTATGTGGAGGTTGAATCCAGAAAGGGTTACCAATGGGTATTCTTAATGGGAACTCAAAGAAGATAGTTATATGACTCCTTTATATTTATCGACCTCATACAATATATATAAATAGTGTTTAGATATGCAGGTGAAAAAGACTACACTATGGTAAACAATGAATATGTACAACTATTAATTTTTTAGATATGCGGGTGGAAAAAACTGTATTATGATAAACAATGAAATCGGACTTTGGAGATCTAAAAATGGTGTACTTGAATTTAATCTGAAAGCAATCCATATATTATGAATAGATTGTGATGTCCTAGTTTATTAGAGTTGCAACTGTAAGTCACGATGATTAGAGCCGTGGCACTTGTGTTAGAACCATTTTAAAATGTGGGCAGATATTGTTTAGTGTGAGTGACATCGTTGTGTTTGATCGATATGTTACGTATTATACCCGATGCCACACTTATATGTTAGTATTAAGTTCTATTATACTAACAACTAGATTTATAGCCTGACTCAAGGTTTTTTATTTATTTAACAACCCTCGAGTCAGACTGAGGTTGTTTTACAGTTTTAATATGACTGTATGTGTTTGTGAGCTACGATATGGAGTTGGAGCAAATAACGATGAAGAATATATATTTTTTATATATTGAGATTTCATCATATTGGTTGATTGATGTATTCACGTTGTGAGTTGAGTTGTGTACATATGGGATGATGTATTAAATTTTTAGGTACAATATAAAATTCATTATTTTTGTTCACTTCGATTCTATTAGTTGGGAAATTTTAATATTTCTCTAATACTGTATTATTATAGTCTATACCTCGTGTATATTCTCCTACATTAAGACAAGAGACGCATTATTTTAGATGTATTCGGGTATTTAAATGTGTACGTGTTGACCAAAGCAGTGTATACGAGAGATCGCTCCTTCTGTGTCCAATGATCTGAGTTATCGGACGGTAAACTCCCTTTGACATTTCAGTCACTAGAACCCAAGCGTTGTCATAGAAAATATGCCAAAGATTTATTAGTAAGTAATATTAATATTTCTTTTTTCAATCTCGATTTACTTCAGTTTTATATTTTAATGGATAAACATTTTATCAGTTTATATTTGTTGCACAAATTTATCGATGTAGATTAGTTTAACTTTACATGACTTATGTTATTCAATATTAGAAAGGTTCAATAATACAATTTTATTTTTCTAAAAAGCCCTCACTAGATTTTTATGTTTCTCAAAACCCTGAAAAAATAGAGAAATCTTTCGATTCCTCTAGCGGGTATTAGGACTCATTTGCCTTGTGATTTTGACCTTGAATTTAGTCGACAAATTATAAGCCCACAAGCAATGGATAACACTCCATTAATGTATCATAAATAACTCCTGACCTATAGTCTTTGTCATATTCAATCTCAACATTGAGTTTGCTCAACAATTCCAAAGAGTATTCACTCATATCCAACATTTTGTGATGACCTAAGTGTAATGCATGTACCTCGAATTTTCTCAACAAATACATGTATGTATCATACAACATCTAGTCAATATGTTAATAGCACCATACATATTATTCCTTGCTTGAGTTTTGTCCACAACTAAAGAGTATTCAAGTAAACTATTAATATGTAATTAGTAGATAATAACTTATATTATTCATAATCTTTAATACATAAATGTACATTGAGTGATATCAATTTAGGGAACAATGTATTTCTTATTAAATACCCTTGTGATTCAAGTGTCGGATACATCTGAAATCATAGTGTTGCTCAATTTTCTCACAAGTATGGTTAGTAGGACGATTAGGCATGGTTTTGACCTAATCAAAGATATCACAGCATAAATCAATTTGGCCAGTATATGCCGGCCCAAAACCAATGGCCCTAAGGTAGTCCATCTACATAGCAGCATCCCAAAGCTATAACAGGCCGGCTTAACCGATCATAGCTCCAACAGTCAACTCACCAGGTGAGACCGGCTCAGATATAATAGATATTTGGCCCAACTTCATTACAATCGCCTTCGACTTGCTCCAAGCAGCCCATCTTTTTATCTCGTAGCCGGCCTAACACCTCATTTGCAACTTGGTCCTTAGCACCATTCAAATTTTCCTAGAAAACTTGGGCATGAAAAAACTGGCATGCTCATGGTAATCTGCATTCAATTTGGCTCTATGCTAGCCTATGACGACTAGCTCCATTAGCAGACAGTACAACTCAAGGCGGCTTCAATAGCTGGTTAATCTGTTACGACCAACTCAGGTATGACCCATCTCTGGCCTGGGATCACCACATCCCATCCCACCATATCACAACCATCCCAACACTTTCCATGCCCCTTGGTCCATAGCAACATCCAGCTTTGCCTTCGACAACTAACTAACCATTCACCTCCTTTTCCACATAGGCATGCAGAAGTAAACAACAAATCATACCACCAGTCTATACTGGGTACTATAGCAAAGCGGCCTGATCAACATCCGTGCGCCCTTCCCACCTATTTTCTTACATGATCTAAGCCATCTATTATCTCCTATAGTCACTATTAATACCCCCAGCCATGCAACTTTGAGTTGAAAACAATTTTGATTTCTAATTGAATGGAAACCATTCTTTCTTAACTTAATCACTTCTCACGGTAAATCAAATCCCTAAGTTCTTAAGATTAGCTACTTTTTTAGTTTTAAGTGCTTCTTTTCTAATTATTCTCTTGTAGTTCACTATAATTGTAAGGGAGAAACATAGTAAGATATCTTCATAATGAACGTAGCCAAGCTTGCCGAACCACTCTATATTTGGTGTCATTTACTTTATTTTGTTTGCTTTCTTCCTCATTTCACATTTTTAAGCCTAGTGGCTAGCAAGCAACCTTTATTTTTACAACATGTTAGACTAATTACGAGGTTGACTAAATCCGTGGTCCGTATTTTAAGCCAGAAGGAGGGTCTCTCAATAAAGCTCGCACCTTTCATCACTTTTCTTCTTTACAAAAATCTGATCTAACTTGTTACCATAGACCAAATTCCATAGGTTGAAGGTAACAACTCCAATGAGAATAGAACTAATGGCAATACCATCAACAATGTGGCTTGTCCCATTCTTGGGCTCAACAATTATATGCGGTGTACAGTATTGCAACAATTAACAAACGTGTGTACTTGGTTCGTAAAGTGCAAAGTCTAAGAACATGGTTGGATGCCCAAGCAATTGCAAACTATCTTCCACTAACTCCTTCCATGGTCGACCTAGTCCTTCTTGCATGTGTCCGTGCCAGAATTTAAATGCCTTAATTTCTAGTGATTTTCTTCGATTCTGCTTACACAGAATCAGCTGATACTTACTAGTAAAGCCATCAAGGCTACTTTTTATCGTTTCATCTTCCTTGCACTCTTCTCCATGAAAATAAATAAACATAACATAATAACTTTGATTTCCTAAAGCTTTTCAATGGCTGCGTACTCCCCTCCTTTCCGCCTCATGGTTGTTGTCCTTTCCTTCTTTCTTCTTCTTCCCATTTCTTTAATATATCCTTCTAATCGCTATCACGCTCTATCATTTGATTAGTTCGGTAGTTTTGTTGGTGGGCGTGTGGTCCATTGAGACTCGGATGGTTTTGGATCTCAGCGTGGCACACAATTTCGGTAATTTTAGTAACTATTATTATGATTAACATGAACAGAACGGTTTCATTTATTTTTTGGTAACCCTAGCGTCGATTTTGTTGCAAGTTTGCACAGCCGCATAATTTACCTATAATATATATAGTAATAATTAAACAGATGACGAATAGGATCTAATCTTAACCAATCTAATTGCATACTATTCGTTGTTGCTGTTTATAGTTATTAAACACATGAGTTCAATATGCGTTTCAAAAGGGAAATAATTTGAATAAATTAGGTTTTTCCCCTTGTCAATACATTGAAAAAAGGTCTTCTAGCCAATACATTGAAAAAAGGTCTTCTAGCCAAGGTGTGAGATTTCAGTCGGTACACCTGGATTCTGGCTCTCCCAGTTTGGTTGTTGTCTAAGCCAAAAACAGGGTTCAAATCCTTATTTTGGCCAAATGCCTCGGTTTTCTTTCTAGAAAAAACTGCAGAACAAGGAGAGAAAAGAAATCAGAAGAAAGAAAAAGTGAAACATGATGAAAACCCGTGAATTCAACAAAATAAAAGGAACAAAACACCTTGTAACATTTTTTTTGTTGATTTGGATCTAGGCTAATACACCGAATTCGAATCACTTTGAAATCAACTATTTGTTTAGAAATTTTCAGAAATTAGGATTGAATCTTCCAACAACACGAGTGGTAAAGGAAGATGGAAGGAGCACTTTAATTTTAATTTTCGAATGGCTAGACTTTGTTAGTTTGGATATGGGACGGGATTTCAAAATAACATATGTCTAAGGGGATTGAGATATAATTGTGTTCCGATCTATGAATTCGTCATTATGTTAATATATAAAATAGTTTAATAACATGTTACAAAATGTTGTTCTGGTTCGTTGTTGTTGTTGATAATGTTTAATATGAAAGTGAAAAATATATCAAAACCGTAACTAAAATCGAAACCCTCAAAATTAACCGAAATTTCTTCAAGCAATCAAAACCAAAAACCTCGAACCTTGCTTCCCACAGATATTTAGTATTGAATGAAATATGTTTTTATTAGCTATCTTCTTATTATCCTATTATCAAAATATAAAATCGGATATGGTCCAAACCATTTTTTCTCACAACTTTTTGATCTAACTCTTTTGGAGCTTTCTTTGTTCTAGCTAGTAGCTACCTCTTGTTTTCTTCAAAATTTTCATTTCGAAAATAGAAAAGTAGATTATAAACACAAATATATGACAATTCATTTATTGCGATAAAATTTAACTCTCATAAAATTCATCTTACTAATCTGCACTCAATTTGCGTTTGTGGTTATTATAGCTTCGTTTGAACATCAAACAAAATACAAATTTTGCCACCATATTTAATATAAACCATATGCTTAAGTTGAGTCACACGCCATATATGTGTTAATTTAAGGTAGTGAAAAAAGGGCAGTGGTTTAAATAAAATATTGATTTTTTAGAAATATGCCAATAAGGTTTCATGGTATAGTTGGTTATCATGTTAGTCTAACACACTGAAATCTCCAGTTCGAACCTGGACGAAGCCATTTATTTTTAATCATATATCCTATTGGTAGAAAATTTCATGCATTCATTTTCTACATCTTCTATATATGAAATCCACTTAACAGTGTATTTTGTATACTTCATTCCATATTTAAAATTCACTTAACGAATGATTGAAATTCCCTTGACTAGCTTGCTATTAAGATTAACTGACATGTGAAATAAAACGACAAGCTCATTGTTGGTTTATGTAATCTTTCATTTTTATTACATAGTTTAACACATTAACTTTACATGTTTGGTCCCTTTATATTTCTTACTTGCATATTGGTAGTTGTGGTATAATTTTTTCTCCCAGGAAAGTAAGCACATGGTAGAAGTTGCAAAAAAAATTATTTTCACGGACAACAAGTTTACTATTTAGTCCGATGGACATTCTTTAGTGTAAACAGAAAATGACAGTTACAACCATTATTCTATTATTTACACTAAAAAGTGCCATTTAGCCTAAAAAGAAAAATTTTGTCTCCGAAACTAATATTTTCTCCAACTTTTTCCTTAAGCCTAAAAACCCTTTTTTTTCTTTGTTTCTATTGTTTTGTTATGTACTTTAATTGTTCAAGGTTATTGATTTCAGTGTTTTATTTTCATCAAACTAATTTAACTTCATGCTGGGTTGGAAATGATTTCTTTGTTTTGAGTCCGTAATAGTGAGCAAGATGCTCAAACGGAATTCAAATCGTAGATTGTAAAGTTTAAATTTTGTATCAAACTACATTTATATCGTGTACCATACATCCAAATGATTGATGTGTTAATAATTGCATTGCTTGTATTTTTTCTCAATATAGGTTATCCAATAACAATCAAGTTTGTAAGATCATTAAATCTTCTTTTCATAGTGATAACTCATATTTTTGAAATTGATTTTCATACTTAAGCCCTACGTGAATAATTTTTACTCCTTTTTATCTTTATTTTGCTTAGAAAATAATAAAATTTGAATTCTAGTTTCAAATAAGACAATTTATAATTTAGCATGGACTGAATGATTTTCCTCAATTGCAATTTACTTCAGTTTTGAACCGGACCTTAAGAATTGAATTGTAACATGAGAACTGACACATAGCCACAACAAGAATATGGCGATCCCATTGATTTTCCATTCTATTAAGCTTGCTAGAACAAAATTTGTCATAATTTCAAAATCTAATTGTGCACGTACGTTTTTTTATTAAAACAAGCGTCACTTTTAATACTAATGCGGTTAAAATCAAGATATATTTGAAAATAATTTCAAAGTAGTCTAAATTTGCAGTAAATTTTAGAAATTGATCTAAAATCTATTTTTGTCCTATTAAATATAAATAGTGTGAGAAAGGTGAGTCACTTCCTATCGGTGGTTAATTCAAGAAAAGTGAAAAAGGTGCAAGGATTGAAATGAAATATTGATGTTTTTTGAGAAATCTACCAATAAGGTTTCATGGTAAAGTTGGCTATAACGATAGCTAACACACTGAAGATCTCCCTTTTGAACTTGAACGAAGCCATTAATTTTATTTTAATTTTGCATACTACCTTCGTTCTATGTAATTTTGTTGTTGCTGGGGTTAGAAAGCGAGTAGAACACATGTGTAATAGTGAATAAGAAGTACAATGGATGGTGATTTTGGTTAGAGAACATTCAACATGGTGAGAAGGGAGTGAAACTCTCATGACTTGCTTGCTATTGGATTACCCAACATATTAAATGTGAAATAAAACTTCAAACTCTTCATTGGTTTATGTATTTTACCACACAGTTCAACACTTCAACTTCACATGTCTTGGTCCCTCTGTGTCTCTCATATGCAAATTGATAATTCTAGGAACTATTTTTATTGTTTTGTTGTGTTTTTTGACTTTTTCAATTTTCAAGGTTGTTAATTACAATATTTTAGTATAATTGAATTAGTTTAATTTTTTTGTTGGGTTAGAAATGATTTGTTTGTGTTGAGGTTATAATGGTGAGCAAGGTTTGCGAAATGGGATTCAAATTGTAAGGTGTAATCTTTAAACATTATATCAAACAAGCTTTAAATTGCGAATCGTAAATTCGAAATGATGTATATTTTAATGATTGCATATCCTTTTATTTTTTTGCTCTATATAGGTCATCAAATAACTGTTAAGTATGTTAAATCATTGATTTGTCTTCTTTTCATTGGGATAATTCATATTTTTTAAATTGTACTTAAGCTTTGCATCTAAACCTACACACACATGCACACACGATTTCCTATCATTATTTTTCTTAGACAACAATAAATTTGAATTTTAGGCAAAGATAAGTCATTTGATATTAATTCAACATGGATTTAATGATTTTTCTACAAGAAAGCTTCAGCATTCCTGTAAAAATCACAGAACCATATACCTAGGTGTCATTAGATGAAGCATTCATTACATGAACAATGTATTATATATGTATGTATCTGTATGTATATATGCATTTGTTTGTAAGCTCTTGATACGACAACTTACAATAAGAAAACAACAGTTATTTAGTCCCACATCACCAAATATATAAGAATTATTCTGTACAAATATCAGCCTTTTACATGAACACATGCCGAGTTCAGTAGCGTGAGCTTGTAACCAAGTGGGGCATTAAGGTGATGGAATGTTGGGTTATGTTATCAGATTCGGATACATTGTACAACTTGCTGGTCTGCCCGATCCAAGTTGCCGAGTGGCTGGTGTGGCTTGGTTGAAAGGTCTTGCCACGGTGGCCCTAGATCCGTGAAGCTGGTTTCACAGAGCAGCGAAAACCCCTTGCTCTCAACGGTGGATGGATAACGAACTGTTGTGCTCTGTATCCATCCTCGATCGAGTAACACTTCTCCAACAAACCATCATTTATTTGTTATCCTGCTTTTTCCTTTCCTCTAATCTTCGTCATTCTTGCTTCCGTATTACAAAGCTGCCAAAATTTATCCTTATTCTCACTTTATTCACTGTCATGATATCCTCTTATTAGTTTTTACTTAATTCATTTCAGCTTACTTCTACTGTTGTGCTACTGCAGATAGTCATAATATAGCTTCTCGTGATAGCTGATAGATGGCCATGTTCTACTACGCAGTGTTAATTCGTCCTAATTACATCTTGGCCTCAATTCAATACCCCGAACATACAATATTCGCATACACACACATTTTGATGGGTTACTTACAGCAACTGGCAAGGTGAATAGTGTTAAAATAAGGTGAATGCTGAGCATCCCTATGGCTTCCTCAGGCAGGTATTCATGTTATTAAATGATTTCTTCTGTTACGACATGTATATTGTTAAACTAATTCATATAAATTAATATGATGCACACATTTACCTGGTACCTTGCTTCTTTAAATAATGAAAATGCATCAAGATGGTGGAGCAGGTGGCGAACTTAGCATTCTATCTTATACATGCCGAACCACAACTTATTTGTCTCTCTCCTATTAATGCATTTGAACTAACTTTGAAATGTCTGAAATCATGTGTTTTCAAACCCTACCTCGATTGCTTCTAATAACTCTTGATAGTTCCTCTATAACTCTTAATAGTAGAAAGCACTAGCCAAAATATTGATTATTTAGCAATGCCATACTCAAAATTTCCCTCTCATCTGACTCAGTTTCTCAATCACTAAAATTTAGAACGATGCTGACTTACATCTTTAAATCATTTATAAATTCTATAGGAATTGAAGGTTCTACAGTGTGTGCTAAAATGTGGATGTTTTTGGCTTTTGTTCCGATTGTATTACAGAATAGACACGTTAGTTTATGGTATCGTAATTATTTATTCAAGTCATTTACTACCATTATAAATTTTCAAAACCATTGCTTCTCCCATTATATTCTCTATTGAGATGATGAAGAAGCTTCTTTATCTCCGACGTCAACATGGCATTCGCAATTTTGGTTTTTCAAACCACATATTTACAACTCCGACCACCACTGAAAATGAATGCAAAATACCATGTTTTAAATGATAGGCTGAAGGAGTGCATAGGTTTAAGAAACCCATGTAAAGTGCACCCACTGCGGTTAAAATTGAATGAAATTGGTCAAAATTGCTGATGCTAGTTTTAGATTCACTAGAAGTTAACTGTGGCGATGAATTTGTTTTTTTCAGTCGTTACACATGTATAAGGGTGCAAATTGCACTTGATCCCAGTTGTTTTTTTATACTTTATTAGTCTGGCATAACCAAATTTGAATTGTGTTTTTTGAGTGCACGACATTCTGTATTAACTTTGATTTTTTACTGCTCTATCATGTTGTTGGTATTATTAGAGTGGACAGAATTTGGGTATTCAAATTAATGATAAAACTCAATGGCTGACCCAACATTTGGCTCAGCTGCTAGGCTGCAGGTCAGAGTAAAATGAAAAATAGTAATCTAACTGATGAGTTGCTTTGGAAAATTTAGTTAAAAGGGTGTAAGCCTAGCCCATGAGTGATTATTTGTGTTCCTATTTATTTTGCTCAATGTTGTATATAAGCTGCATTTAGGTATCTTTTATTTGTCCAATATGGTTTCCACTTTAAAATATTCCATGCCTTAACTAGATAGACATAATATTTCAATGCTTTAATATAATGCATTATGCTCACCACCTTTCAAGCACTTTGAACCAATTTGTATCATGTGATAATAGAATTTGTGCACATTTAACACGTGTTTTTCACATAACTGCCCATTCTATAAATTTTTGCTTCTCAGGCTTGTACTAAACAAGCTCGTTTCAATTCAAAAAAATCATACATCACAAAATATATAAGAATTATTTCATATAAATCTGTTATTTTTTTAATTTTTTGAGAAATGCGACAAGATGGTTTTGTTGTGTAGTTGGTTATCACGTCAGTCAGTCTAACATAATGATGGTCTCCAGTTTGAACCTAGATAAATCCATTTATTTTTGGCTTTAAATTTTATTGAAGTGAATCTCATGAGTTATGCATTTGTTTTCTATATCTTGTATATTTGAAATCCATGTAATGATAAATTTTGCTTCATTCTGTATTTTAATTCCACCTAACAAATGATTGAAACTCCCATGACTTCACTATTAGAATAACTAACGTGTGAAATAAAATGACAAGCTCATTGGTTGCTTATGAATCTTCCATTGTCATCACATAGTTCAACAATTTTAGCTTCACAGTTGGTTTTACCACCAACACCCCGCAAAGCGCCAGAAGGCCTAGGTCAACAAGAATTAAAGGCACTATGGATGAGATGCAGGCTCCAAAGAGAAATCGGTGCAGCAGATGTGGAGTGCCAACCATAAAAAGAATGTTTGTACTTCTGCATCTTAGTGTTTATATTAGTGCTAGATGTTTGAATTGATAGTAAATGACTTTGCTTGAGTTGGTGTTAAATGTGTTTGTTTGAGAACTTGTTTTTCTATTTGATATGGAGTGCACGTTTTTAGTATTACTTGTTATTCGAGTTGTTTTACATTTTACGGTGGTATATTTAATATGCGATAGACATAGTTTTTTTGTATTGTTATTCCAGCACGTTTCTGGTTTGGTTGCTCTAGGTTCTGTGTGAAGCTTATTTTTACTGGGGCGTATTTCGAAATAACGCCATTATATGCATTTTCAACAATAAATCATTTACATGTCAAAAAATCAACATCAATATATTTACATACCACAACATCAGCATATTATATTTTCATTAATTTCAGCAAAACCCAAAATACCATTATTTATTAATCCATAATACCAACATTAAATTCAATATTCGATACAGCATACCCCAAAATACCATAAAATATGTAGTAATGTAAATAAATGAAGGTTGAAAAGAAAACAATCTTTCTATTTACATATATTTTAGTATAAAAGATGAAGGATTTGCTATACCTCATTAATGACCTACATATAAGAAAGCGAAAATGGTCCAATAGAAAATGTTTCAAGAGATGTGGCAGTCATCTACTTCCTCTTTCCTCATTTGACAACCCATGTCAGTTGCTTGGTAGGACACTTCTACTTGATGGTTGTCTCCTACTCCTCTTTCTTTTTCTCCGAGGAGCTTTTATCTGAAGGGGAAATCTCTTTATTGATGGTCCAATAGAGGAGATTCTTGGGAGCATTGGAAGAAACTTTGGAAGCATCAACAATGCGAATTAAGGGTGGTGTGGCCTTAAGAGAAGGAATTTTGGGGTAAAAGGTGACTTTCTTGGGCAGGTGATTCTCTGTGCCTAGTTTGAGTTTGATCTTGAATGACTTTTGGAATTTCAAGTGCCAGCCTCTTGACCATAGACTTATATTTGTGTCCCTTTTGGCCAACAATTGTTACTTCTTCATCGATAAACACCTCAACGTCTTCCAGGCCTTACAACGCCCCAAACTTGTCGAAATTGGTACGGGGCCATATCTAAAGGGAAGAGTCGTTGGGATTAAAGATGTGGTGATGGCGGTGGATGTAGTTGTAATAACACTGGAACATGGAGCATGAGTGATTGGTAGTTGAGGAGGCAATGATGGTTGAACTATAAGTTTATGAATAAATTGATAAAGGTTAGTGATGTCTTTAGGCGAGTGCTTATGTTTCTTAAGGATCGTATATGTAAGAGATATACCTTTCGTAGGTGAAGATTCTTTTTAAGAAGTCGCGATTTCTCCCACTTTAAAAGCTTTTTTGAACTAAAGGAATAGAAGGTGAAATTGCTAGAGGGGTGAAGGCTAGAATATCAAGGTTGTAACTTTCGAAGGTGGCGGCGTTAGGAGCTGCAACCATAATTGTTTTAGATCTGACAACCTTATACACGGTCGTTGTAGAAGTGATAATCTTTACCTGGGCCTCTTTTAAGACAGAAGTGTTTTCTGCATGCCACGAAGATCTAAGACCGACGGGAGACTCAGTAGGCACTTGGTTCTTGGCTGTTGCTTCTTTAGCCAAGATTCTCTCACCCTTTTCTAGGGCAACTAAATCTTCTTATCAAAGAAGCTCACTTTTACGCATTTCTTCGTCCACTTCTGTAACAACCCGATATTTTCAGCCATTCACAGCCGCACATGTCGGACTTGAATTGCTCGAAATACCGCATTGTGAATAAATTTGGAGCAAATGAAATACAATCACAGAATCACAGACATAGAACAAACAGAATACCTCGCAGCGGAATATAAAATACATAGTAGTTCATGAAGCTACTACAGCAGAGTCTCAAACCAAATACATAATACAGTATGAAAACAACATAATAGAAATCCCAAATACATAGAAGTTCACTAATACATGAGATAAACTAGAACAGCTGAAATAGAGAGTAGATATAAATGTAGATAAGCAGAAACTCCAGCAAAGACCAGCTCCAGAAAGAGAATCCAAAGCTGTGAATACTCAGGCTGTCCCCAGCGTAAAGTAAAACACAAAACACTCGAGTCAGGACAATATATACTTATATAATGTAAACCAACTCAAGTGAACTGTAGTAGAAATACACAATAACTTAAAGGATGCTTGGGATCGCCCATCCTTTAAGAATCGGTTAAAATATAAATTAAATACATCCCGTGGTTAAAATTTGGAAATGGTATTTTATACTTCAAAATCAAATATCATTTCAAAATTCAATATCATTCAAAATCCATTTCAAAATATCAAAAATATATATCTTCCAAACCATATTCATTTTTATTTAATTTAAATACCATTACAAAACACATTTCAAAATAGTTTATATTTCAAAACAAATTACTTCATTTTAAATCATAAAATGAAGTTATTATATCTAATAATTAAATTATTAAATTTACAAAATTTTAGTCTTCAAAATTCATTTATCCACTTAATTTATTAAAACAGATGAAAATTCAACTTTCACAGCACTTAGAAATTGCTACAGAAAGTTGCATTCAAAACAGTTCAAATTAACAAAAGATAGCATAAAAAAATGCTGTAATAGGGTTACATTAGTTTCAAATAAAACTTAGTTAAATTCAACAATTATAACATTTACAAAAATGCTATGATAGCCTTTAATTAAACTTAGCCATTTGGTTCATTATTATCAACTACAGCATTTACAAATGCTGTGTTATCATTTACATTAGAATTAATAGCATTTCTGAAATGCAGTTAATTAACTTCAAATATTCAGTATAATTTCACAGATAATTATATTTTTATTTAAATCATTTTTTATTTATAAAATCGTATAATTTCACTTTTAAAACAATCATTCAAATACCCTTATATTCATGATTTTATAAAGTTAAATCTCCATTCAAATATCAAAATTTAATAATAATTCACTTATTAAATTCCAACATAAAATTTCAAATTCATTAAATTAAATTTAAATTAACACTTAAGTTTAAAATTTTAAAATATAACTTAATTTCATTTTTATTTACTTAACTTAAAATTCACTTTTAAGCCAAATTCACAAATTTCCAATTTTAGTTATATTTCAAAATTTCAACATAAATATTCATTC
Source organism: Allium cepa (assembly GCA_030765085.1). Taxonomy (NCBI): domain Eukaryota; kingdom Viridiplantae; phylum Streptophyta; class Magnoliopsida; order Asparagales; family Amaryllidaceae; genus Allium; species Allium cepa. The sequence continues at coordinate 105,963,829 of CM060940.1, forward strand.
ATTTCACATTTAATTTTATTCAAAAATCATTAATGTATTAGAAAATCATTTTAAATTCATTTGATTCAAAATATCATAAATTTATCATATTTTCATATTTAATTAAAATTCCATTTATCACCAAATTATAATTTCCAAAATAACTTACATTTCAGATTTCTAACTTTACCCTTTATTTATTTCACTTATAAATTTTCAAAAAATCAATAATGCGTTACAAAAATCATTTTTTAATCAAATATAATCAAAATATTATAATATTTACATTTCTAAAATATTTTAAAATTTTTTAGAAAAACATATTTTAACAACGGGTCTGTATTTCATTTTCTAGCTTAGGTAAAGTGATACGGGTAATATATCATTTCAACCCGTAATTTACAAAGAAAACCCGGGTTTGATCATTTCAAACCCGTAATCCCAAGTAAAAGAAATTAATTGAAAATCATTCAGGCCTATCATTTCAGCCTATAACGATTTTCTCCTATTCTAAAGTCCGTTCGGGTATGTATCATTTCAACCCATAGTGATTCTAGTCTACAGGGAACTTGCAGTGTGATAAACTGATGAAAGTAACAGAATAGCATGAAATAACAGTAACATATGATATAACAGGTGTAAATATAGGTGTGAACATCATATGAATATAATATAGCAGTTATAACAGGATGATATGCATTTACAGATTCAGGTGATGTCAGTTTATCACTACATAAGTACATATTAGTCTGGTGAGATTTACTCACCTGTTCAAAGCTGGAGATCGCTACCAAAGCAACAATACTGACACTACGAAGGCACGACAACACTACTACAATTTTGAGAGTGGAGAGTCAAATCTATACCCCTTGAAATATTTAAACAAAACAATACAATATACATGAATAAACACTTCACATATATTTAAATAACTTATATATACAAGCACAAATCAAATCCAAACCAATTGCACTTGCCTTCAACCTCATATGCTTCAGCAATGGGCTGAAAAAGCACTATAATGGGATGGTTTTGGATCGGGTTTGGATCAGGTTTTTGGGTTCAACAAGTCGGCCATACATTGGAAAAGATGATGCAAAAGGTATGTGTGCATGAAACTACAACTACAAGGCAACACAAGTGGATTCAAGGCAACATAAGTCACGACCACAAGCAAATATGGGCATGGCTAGGTCTGGTAGGGTCAGCTACAGGTGTGGAAGAGGTGTATGGGTCAACTATGGTAGGTGGTGGTGGTGTATGGGTCGGCCAAGGAGGAGTTTGAGGGGGGTGAAGGCAAAGAAGCTAGGCTATGCACATTTTCAAGGTGGACATTGCAATTTTAGCGGAGTTTGATCAACTAGTGGTGCATAGCCATGGATGGGAAGTGGGCTGGAGGTGGTGGAAGCCTGATGTGGTGGTGGTGGAGGTGGCCATGGTGAAGGAGGAGCAAGGGCTGAGCAAAATAGGTGAAGGCAATGCACAAAATCAACATAAACAAGCAGAAAAACAATGGAAAAGGAAATAAAATTTACCAAACTTTTTCCCAAAGAGAATGTCCGAAATGTTTTTCAGATTTTAGGAGAAAACATTCACATGAAATGTTATGGGAGTGGTCAGCTGAAGAGAATGAGTTAAGGCAGCCAATTGAATGAAAAGTGATGGTAGAAATGTGAAAAGCTGTGAATACAAAAGGACATAAGCAAATCAATGGTCACAACTCTTCAGATTTCTCTTATTTCTTTTGGAATTTTTTATAACTGAAATATATTTATGAATACAGATAAAAACATGAAAATTTAGTAAATAAACAAAAATAAATAAATAAATATTAATTAAATATAATTAGATTAAGAAAATAGCTTAAAAATACAAACTAGTCTTGGAAATATGAAAATAAATGGAACAAACTTTGGAAAATTTCTATGTATTTGAAAATATTTATAAATAAAGGTAAGAACATAAAAATAAAATGCATACATAAAAATGAATAAATAAATTTTAATTAAATATAATTTAATGAAGAAAATAGCAGAAAAATGAAAACTAGCCTTTAAAAATAGAAAACAAATTCAATAAATTTTTGGAAAAATTCAAACATCACTTTAAAAATATTTAAAAGACAAAAAATATAATGTAACATATTACACATATATATAAAAATTAAAATATTTTTTTATATAAATTAAAATAGACAAATTTTTATTAAATAAATCAATTTACGTACAATATTGTAAAAAGCATAACTTTCACAATATAAATCGGATTTCAACGAAACGAAAAGTAGTATTCTTAAATTTTAATATATTTTCATAATAAAAGATAAAATTTAACAATTTAAATATTTAAATTTGAAATTTAAAAATCAAAGTTTGACCCAAATTGACCAAAGTCAACATTTCAGGAAAATATTCAATTTATACCATTTGGAATTATAATTCACATAATAATCAAAGTTTATATTTAAAAATGAAATGTTTGAAATGAAACAAGTTTAAAAAAATTCAAAATTAAATAAAGTCAAAATTAAAATATACATAAAAATCTAGGGTTGTTACAACTTCACTACTCAAAGTTGAAGGTTGTGGGAGAGAAATTTGAGTTTTGAAGTGAACCACAACATATTTTAGATAATTCACAGGAAGAAAATGATTTAATGTTATTGAACTAAGAAGAAGAATTATGATATGAGCTAAGAATGGATATGTACTACAACAAAATAACCATTTTACAATATTAAATAAATGTTGTTAAAGCAATATAACAACGTTTATGCAAATGTTATTATATCCATAGTTGTAAAAGAGGAATAAATTTTACAACTTTTATCCAAACATTGCAAATAAGCTGTAGTAGATAATTCTTAGAACAGTACTTAAATGTTACTGAAAATAAAAGATATTTTCGCAAGGTCACATAGAACACTTTCCAACAATTGTAAAATGCTTATTTAATACTGCAAGCAAAGTGTTCTAAATAATCTTAACATGACAATTTTAAAACATTATGTTTGTAAGTTCTCAATATTTTTAAACATTGTAAATTTATTTTCAAACTTATTAGATGCTATAGCATTTATTATTATACACACGCACGCACGCACACACACGCACACACACACACACACACACACACACACACACATATATATATATGTATATATATATAACATAAAAATCTCATATCATTGTAAACATAATCTATTCAACTTTACACAACATAAAGTAAGACAAGAATACATTTTGATTTATGTCAAATGAGTAAAGAATAGTACATTTCACATTGTAGTACAACTGTACAATTGCAAAATACATTTGAGACCATCATAAAAGTATGTAGAAAAGCTCTGATGTACAACTGAAATCATGATAAAAGCACATAGAAGTGCTTTGATGTACAACTGAAACCATGATAAAAGCAGGGAGAACAACTTGGAATCTTGACCTTTTCTCAGTTATGTCCATGCCTATTAGCACAACAATATACAATAAGTATCTAATCATTGAGGGTAAAACATTTATTTGGCTGTAGTTATAGGCTTCAATGCCATACTTTAGTTCTACGTTGCAAATCACTTTTGCCTTAAAAAAGTGGAGAAGTGTCACATCCTACTGATATTATAAATTATGCACATGCAGTAAAGGAAACAAGAACATAACTTAATAAAGATGCTATTAATCTCTATACATTCCTGAGTTTCATCCTATCATATTTACCTTGTGTTCATCATTTCATCACTCAACCTATGAATGCATATAATTTCCCCAATATAGATGCATAGAATAATAACTTGTTACTTTAATAAATAAATAAACCAACCATGTTAAGTTATGACATATTTGTTGATATGATGCTAAACATACTCAATGAAAGCAACATGAAATAGTAATCTTAACCATTGTAATTTTTTAGTTATCTAATTCTCTTGGTCAACCGTTACTGCATAGGAAATACATATAAGATTCTGATTCATAAAAAACATGATAAATATTTTATATTAAAGAGAACAAACCGTGATTCAAAAATGCCATGAATCGAAATTAACTGATTAGCGCGTTTCACATAATTGTTTTAGTGGTTTACATTAACTATTATAGTAGGCTGCACGAAGTCACTAATATCGGCACCATTCCTTTTACACATTTTATGTCAGTTTGGCCAAGTCTCCTATGATATATTTTACACATCCATTATAAGCCGATAAACAAACCAAATATCAAAACATGCCTTCCTATTTACAATTTTTTTGTTTCTTCTTGTAAATCTAACAATATTTGTACTGCCAAAAAATTTGTATAACATAGATGACAAGTTTATGTTGCCTTTATAATCACGAAACTCGTTTTAGCATTAATAATAACACTAAAAGAATAATAAAGTTAATATATAATGCAATGTTTAGTCTTTCACAAATTCAGAAATTACCAGAACGCAATAACAACTTTAACCGACGCATATAAACTGCATGCTAAATTTTGGGTATGATTAAAATCTGATATGTAAATAAGATGTAAACACGCATGCATCAGAACATTGGGGTACGTTTAAATCAATTGTAATAATCTAATACATTTGACATTTTTAATGAATGAATTCTATGAGATAAGGTATCACCTAAAAAGACAAATGAAGTTTTACAATAGAAATAGACAATGTCATTTTAGCGAACTTTATGTTGAATTTGAATGCATTATAGAGATGTTGGTAAACTTTAATCAATACAGCAAACGACTATATCTGCAAATAAAATATCCACCATTGTCTTGCTATATGAATTAATATATGACTAAGGTAAGGAATCTTACCGATCTCAAACACAAGTTTCTTATAGCCTTGGAACTTTTTATAATCTTTTCTTTAACAATTTTACCTAGGAGGATATTTTGAAACATTGGACAAATGAACTCAAAATATAGTACTCAGAGTTTGCAAGCTTGGGAGTACTACCTAACATCTTGATATCAAGGACCTACTAATGCATTAAAAAAGTGTTGAATTAGTAATTTTAACAAGTCCTAAAATGATATAAATAAAGTCATTCACAAAATTTAAAAGCAAGTATATAAAATATTTCAAAGACACCAGTGCAATAAAATAACATGAATTCTCTAAAGAGAATCTGTAATATGACGATAATGAATAAGATAAACGCCCTAGTGAAAACTATTATATAACACTACGAAACATTATCATTAAAAAAACCAAGGAGATTTATGCAAGAATTCATCATCTTTACAACATCGACGTATCATCATTACATAAGACTATGCACAAACCGATAAGAACTTTGAGTTTATTGCATTTCATATTGCCAAAACCGTTCATAACAAGTCAAAACATCACTCTGTTTATTAATATTTTATATATCGCATAAAAAATAGTTGGTTTCTCGATCGTAATAAACCTTTATTTATATTTACTATAATTAACTCTATTATTGGTTTGAGATGTATTGTGGATGTCATAGAAATACTCAAGCAAAAATTAAACAAATTAAATCAACTTTTACATGTAATAAGATTAAAGCGGTGAACTCAAACAACAGAAGAAAAAAACAATAATTTCTCAACAATTTAACAAAAAAATACCCAATTTTGAAATCCAAATGGATTCTCTGAGCATGAAGTGGAAAATTGTGTAGTATGCCTATTTGTCTCCAGATCTTCAAAGTCTAAGACATCCGTTTCAACTAAATAATCTATTAATGAAATAAAAATCAACATAAACTTAAATTTTGAGAGATAATTACTTCGATGATAGTGGATAACTGGAAAAGAATTCATGGAATTTGGCTGTCTGATTGGGATCTACGGATACCAAACTAGGTAGAGTTGATAAAGAACCAAATAAGTGCTGCCAATTTGAACGAAACAGTTTGTGGAAAGTAACTTTATATGAGAGCATCTTCAATTATAGAGCCAAATTTAGGGACATAATTTTGAGAAGGAGCCAAAATTTTCGGAAATTTTTAGATGCCATGTACAGAAAAAGAGCCAAAATCTGGTGGCTAGTGTTTTATTAAATGTAAAATTATTTATTGCACGGATTAACAACATATCCGTGATATCAAATACATATCTAGCGTATTTTTATCATCTAATAAAAGAGGCAAATTCTATTCTTACCCGTAAATTACTATATAGACATCGAACAATCTTTCCAAATCATACAATCATTTTTTAGTTAATATACACCACAGACATTGCAAAACTACCATCAATTTAGAATAAAATAAAATACTTTTCTCATTTCATCACCTTTCTCATGCGTTAACCAAACAAGGAACCTTAATTTCTAAAATCCCAATTCAGTTTTACAAATCTTTAATCATTAATAATAGTTGTAATACCTTTGTTGTCACACTTTTTTGATGTAAATGTAAACTTCTTAAAATACCTTTTAAATTCAAATTACATCTTAATATACTTATATATACGGACAAATTTTCATAAGAGACCAATTTTCAAAACAATTTGCAGATATAGGCTAGTTTTGAAACTAATTGCAGAAATAGGCTTGTTTTGGCCAACTCAGCGATGAGCTGGCCAAAGTTAAAAAAAATATAACGGGACGCATTTCTGAAATGTGCCCCTTTGTATTTGCACTGGCGCATCTGCAAAATGCGCCAGTGCAAATCTCTGCACAAAACAGAAAGCAAATACTAATGTACCCAACTCACGTTTTTTGTTTAAAACAAAACAGTCTACTCCAAACTCCAATTCCGAACCTTTCTTCCATTCACCTCAAAAATTGATCAATATCTACTTAAATCTCCAAAATATACAAGGATTACCAGTCGGATTATTTCTATCAGCTACTTAGCATCAATTTGAAGGTAAAAACTCAAACCCTAGCTTAATTTTTGGGTATTTTCATATTCTAACTTTCACATGTCCATCCTTTCATTTTTATGCTTTATTATGTCATTAGTATTTGTGTAGTAATTGATTGTTCTAAAATTAATAATGTTTTCTTTTTTAGAAATATGTCGGATTTCATCTCAATAATTTGCTACTTTTATGGAAAATTGGCTATAAAAGAAAACAATACACCGGTATATGTTGGTGGTAAACAAAAAGGGTCGAAGGTTAAAATATTTTGCTCCTATCATGAACTAAAAGAAACGGTGTATAGGGTGACAAAAATTAATTCACAAGAATATGATGTAAAACTAGTAAGCAAGTGGGTTACTGATTCTGGATCTTCTGCTATCGACGTAAATGATGATGAAGATGTCGATGCTATGTTTTCCGTTAATATGAAAGTGATCGAATTATTTGTAATAAAAGAGGAGTTGAGACATTTTGAAGATGCAAATACTACTAATTTGAACCAACATTCTACTCAAATTCTTGGTACTATTCCGAGTTATCCTTATCAGAGCATTCCAAGTCCAGTATTCCCTACTTGTGTGAATACAAAGTAAGTAATTTGTTAAAGTATTTACATTCGAGTAGTTGAAATTTATAGCGTTTTGATCTCATACTACTTTTTTCACAGTTCTACGATGCATCCGGGTGGTTCAAGCTCTAGATTGGCAAATGATCAATTTTTACACTCCGTTCCTACAAATGTTAGAGAGGTTAACAATGATGATGGAGGTCGTAGTTCACCGCATATAGATAGTATGCAAATTGCTTCAATGGATAATGATATGTCATGGATGGATAATATGGATGTTAACAATGAAGCGCTAGAGTTTGAAATTAATCATGAGAAAGAAAATGAAATTAACGAAGCATCTTTGGTGGAAGAAGAAGATGACGATGATAACGATGAACATATGGAATTTGAGATGCCTTTGACAGATGATTTATGTACTGCGAAAATTATGGCGGCTTCATTAATTGAAAATGTAACTCCTATTAGAGATGTTTTTACCTTAGAATGTGTTGATTCTGGTTTTCAAGTGGGAATGCAATTTCAAACAAAGGAAATACTTATTCAGCAGTTAAGTGAGTGGTCCATCAAGAATTCTGTTTCTTTTAAACCCATAAAATCCCGCAAAACAGAGTACACCGCGATTTGTAGTGTTGATAAAAATTGCCATTGGAGACTGCATGCAATTGTCCCTAAAAAATCATTGATGGGGTGGCGGGAAATTAGCAAATATGATGGCAATCATACTTGTGTTAATCCGATTATTAATTCAAATCATAAACAAGCTACAAGCAGGTTTATTGCTAATAAAATACTTCCTTTTGTGAAATCGGATTTGAATACAACTCCTTCTGCGATTCAAGTGCTAATGGCTGAAGCTTTTTTTATCAAAATCAGCTACTTCAAGGCATATAGAGCATTGCGTAAAGCACTGGAGAGAGTTTTCGGAGATTGGGAAACATCGTATGCTGAGTTAGCACAATATTTAGCTACCATTAAAAAACATAATCCAGGAACAATTTTCAAAGTTGATGTCGAAAGAATCACCAATGATAAAGTTCTTTTTAAGAGTGCATTTTGGGCATTTGGTGCATCTATTGATGGTTTTGCGCATTGTCGACCGTTGCTTTGCATTGATGGCACTCATCTATACGGTAAATATCAAGGTACGTTGCTAGTTGCGACTGGAGTAGATGCAAATGATGGTATATTTCCATTAGCATATGCAATCGTAGACTCTGAATCAAAAGATAGTTGGGATTGGTTTCTTAGATGCATGTACTACCATATACATAGTGTTCGCAATAGGTGTTTAACCTTTATATCCGACCGAATGAAAGGTATTCCGAGAGCATTAGATAATTGGCCACAAGAACACCATCACGGTTTTTGTGCTAGACATCTCAAAGCTAACTTTCAAGTTGCTGGATTTAGTCAAAAAAAATTAGTAGACTTGTTTTATTCATGTGCTAGTGCTACAGATGATTTGCAGTACAAAGAGTTAAGGGGACACTTGAAAACTATTGCTCTAGATGCACATGCTTGGATTGAAAGAAGTTTACGAGGTGCGGAGGAAAATTGGGCTCTATGCAAGGATAATGGTGGAAGATTTATGATGATGACAACAAATGTGTCCCAAAGTTTTAATGGAGTTCTAAGAGGCGCTCGTGCTTTGCCAATTAAGTCGTTAGTAGCAAGAACGTTTTATCGTTTAAACGACTATTTCATGAAACGTCGTTCCGATGCCGAGGGATTTGAAACGCAAATGAGTCCAAAAGTCGAAACTCTTTTAGCCAAAAGTGCAAAGCAAGCAAGATCTTGCTCTATTGTTAGATTCAATCAAACCGAATGGCAAGTGAATGATCAATTTGGAAAGGCGTTTATAGTGACATTACAGGATAATATATGTAGTTGCACTTGCAACATACCTTTATTGCAAAAGTTGCCATGTTTGCATGTGATGGCCGCTTGTGCTCGAACCATTGGAAGAGCGAATAGATCATATTACGATTTTTATTCAAAGTGGTTTTCAGTAGAAAATTATAAAGCAAGTTACTCTCCAAGTTTTCATCCAATTCCAGATAGTAGATATTGGGGCATATCACGGTCCGACCATATTGCCACCGCCTACAAAAAGAAAGACGGGACATCCACGGTCGACAAGAATCAAAGGCATGATGGATAAAATGGGAGGAAGTAAACAAAATACTTGTAGTAAATGTGGTCAAAAGGGACATAAAAGATCAACTTGTCCGTCAAAATAATTTGCATATGTTGTAGTGTATGATTTGAACGTGTTGTAGCGAATGATTTGAATGTTGTTTGGTTTGGATGTTAATCTTCAGTTTGTATGTTGTTTGGTTTGGATGTTAATCTTCAGTTTGTATGTTGTTTGATTACGTCAAATTGTGCAATGTAAATTTTCACTTCGTAATATGAATGTGTGCAACAGAATTGAATGGGCGAAATTTATAAAGCAGCTTTCTGTCGACAACAATTGTATGGGCGCATTGTGCAGTTGCGCCCATAAAAATTTGTGTGGGCGCATTTAACACGGCCAAGCTCTTCCGAACAAGCTATGCGGACTAGAGAGCGAAGAACTAAAAGAAGGCAGGATACACACCAATCGCAACCTGCTGGACCTTCTCAACCTCCACCTACTCAAGACGATCCAACTCAACCATGAGCACTCCTATTTTTAGTTTACTATTAATTTGCTTTTGTAATCGAACTATAACTTCTGCTTTAATTCGAATGTAATCGGATTTTAATTATGTTATGCTGGAATTTATTTAATGATAGTTTTATTCGTTGGCTTGCATATTGATAAACGTTTGTTATCACTTAAGATGGTCCAATTGAATTTCGATTTTGTGTATTTTAATTCGAATTGAAATATATAGTTTGCTGTCCAGGTTTGTACAGCAAGTATTTGCTCTGGCGCATTTTGCAGATGCGCCAGTGCAAATACAAAGGGGCGCATTTCAGAAATGCGCCCCCTTATATTTTTTTAAACTATGGCTATTTGCACTGGCGCATTTTGCAGATGCGTCAGTGCAAATACAAAGGGGCGCATTTCTGAAATGCGCCCCGTTATATTGTATTAAGTTTGGCCAGCTCATCGCTGAGCTGGCCAAAACAAGCCTATTTCTGCAATTAGTTTCAAAACTAGCCTATATCTGCAAATTGTTTTGAAAATTGGTCTCTTATGAAAATTTGTCCTATATATACTCCAACCTTAATAAAAAAAAAATTTATATTTTATTACTTGGTCGATCACTCTTATCCTTTAACTAAAACTATTCATACCTTGATCATCTACTAAAATTGAGTTAGTCAATTATACCTCAATTAAATTTTAAAGAAAATTGCTCCTACTTTATTAAACTGCAAATTTATAAGTACTAAAACCGAGTCAATCGATTTTGGACTAATACCGCTCATGCCTTATTTAAAATGCGAAATTTTTGTTCGCCAAAATACTAATTTTTCATACACTATAATCGAGTCAATCAATTATATCTTAGTTAAATTTTAAATTATTTTTTAATGCCGCAAGTTTGTAGGAAAAAAATCCGCGTGTGAAGTGCATGCCACCTTCACGCTCGAATTGTGTGTCATTACGCTCGTTTCAATTTCTAAAATGTGAATGGATTTTAATTTTATTAGAAATCAATTTCATCCCCCATTTTTAGTTTTGATACGTGAAAAACATTTCATAAACATGTTTTACATCATCCTTATTTTGAATTTCGATTAAAAAATTATATCTGAACGTTAACCATACGTTTCTATGATCCAAACGAATTTTTTTGAATTTTTTTGAAAACATGGAAATATTTCTAGAGAAACCTGCAAATATTTGCAGTCCAGAAACTTCAAATGTTAGTTGGTTTCTCTATAGATATTTGTAAAGTTCTCTGTTCTCTGCATATACTTGTAGCATTTTCCTTAAATATCCTAAAACATAAAAGTGTTTTTTTTTAAAAGGAGGGACGACTATGAATTTTAAAACTTAAATAGTGTGTTTCTACGAAAATATTTAATTATTTATGTATAGAAATTTGAAAGTTACATTCAAATAAAACTATTAAAGTTCTTTGTTACTTGTATTTAGTTTTGTTACCCGCCAGGCATGTTGGCAGCACCTTACTAGTGTGTTATATATATTTTTGCATGTGTGCTCTCCTCTATTCTATAGAGGATCACACATTTTTCTCAAAAAAAAACTATTAAAGGTTTTGATGCTAAATTAAAACTTCATTTAAGTGAAAAATAGATAAGAATTTAATACACTATGAATTATATTAATTTTAGCATCAAGTTAAATTTTTTACTTCCATGTTTAACGTGAAGTTAAATTCGACAAAAATAGTTAATGCATGAATACAATTTGAAATTATATTGGAAGTTAAATCGTGTTTCTATCGATGATGTGTACAATTTCAATTATTTTAGGAAACAAATCATATTGACTATAAACAATGGGAATAATAGGTTCTTTATGTTCGTTTAAAAAGTCTATTAAACAATGACATATTTGTCTCAAATTCCATAAAAAAATTAGTGGTGTAAATTAATTCATGGTATATAAATAGATTTTGCATTGATAAAATGGTTTAGTCCTATTAGTTATAAACCAATTCTAAATCGAATAAGTTCTGGTGATTTTAATTATTTTTTGAGACTTTTGTACATTATGATTTTTTTCTAAACATTCAAAATTTTCGAAACATTTTATTTTTAAACAATTCTATTTAAATTTTTGAATATTTATTTGGAAAATATATAGATTTAATTTTTCTGAACCAACATATTTTTTATTAAAAAATCAATCTTATAAAAAAATATTGTTTTCTTTTTTATGTTTTTTGAACATTTTTCATCTTTTGAAAATTTTAAAATTCCTTTGGATTTTTAAATTCGAAAATTTAAGAACTTCGACAACATATAATAATCATTGTGGAATAAAATTAAATATTAGAGTAGAAAATAAATGTTGCTAAAAATGAATTTTTACAACTATTTGGTGCGGTACAAAATCGATTATAACGGTTATTGAAGAAATGTTGCCGTCGACGTTTATTTACAACTCTTTTAAAACAAATATCATAAAATATTCCCCTTTTCTACAACATCTTGACAAACTGTTGCGAAAATGTTGTTGTAAAGAATGTTTTTTCTTGTAGTGATGGAAAAGGAATGAGAGTTAAGAAGAAATGGGAAGATATGTACATAAAAGATTTTATAACATCCTGAGATGTATCATAAGAATTTTAGGATGTAGGAATTAATATCTTTATGCTTTGAAGAAAAATTGATAACATATAGAGGGTTAAAAAAAATTGAATCCTAAAACTAAGAAGAATTGAGTATATTGACTGAGAATGAATGAGAGAGCAGAATACTAATGGTCAAATATTGAATTTCTTATATAATAGAATAGATATACAACAATCGTTGGAGATTGTATTATAAATAACGTAAAGCTTAATTTGAGAAAATGATTGACTTCTTATCAACTAAACATGTTGTAAATATCTAGAAACTACACCGACGATTGTGCAAATTGAATAATAGGAGTGAAAACATTGCTGATATTTATTTATTTGAACATTATTTTGCATTGTGATGTTTATCATATGTTTTTATAATATTATTACTTTCAAATATTATTATATTCAATTATATAACCAAACGGTCGGTTTTTCCACCATTGTACGGTTGCACTAGTTTATTTAATGATGTAAATATCGGTGACAAACCTTTATAAAAAGGGAAATTTGCTAACCTAGGCTTGTTTCTGTAAACAATAACAGAAATAACCTACTTTTGAAAATATTTACAAACGTAGACCTGTTTTTGCCAAGTAGACGTTGACGCATTTTCAAAATGCGCCTTCGGGCGATTTTGAAAATGTGCCAAAAGGAGACTTCTCAAAAGTCGCCCAAAGGCGCATTTTAAAATTTCGCCCAAGTGAAAACCCTATACAAAACAAGACAGTAGACAGAGAGTTTATCAAATCTAACAACTGCATAAATATGTACTTTCAAATATAACAACTTTCATAGATATCAGCTTTTAAATCTAACAATTGCAAAGTTCATTTAAGTCCGATACAAAACTAGTCAGTTTGGTACATAGACATTACGTTCGTTTAAAGTTGAATATAAATAAGTCTTAATTCGTTACGCAGTCATACATTTGATAATGGAAGTTTAGATCGCTGAAGTACATCATTTTCTGTTATGGCCTTGCGATCCATATTTGCTGCACCTGTTTGTTTTAGGCGTTTGATGCTCGTCCATTATATTTTTTATCCTCGTAGATTTAGGTCGCCCATGTTGTCTTCTTGTAGGTGGAGGCAATATATGTGGACCGGTGTATGGTGTCCAGTATCACTTATCACGCACGAGATGAAACTCTGGCTGATATGAAGGTTTGTAACTTGTAACAGAGTACCATTCTGATGCGAACTCATGATGTGCTCTGTTAGCACCGTAACCGTGTGCCGAACAAGCCGCCATTACATGGGCATAGGGTAATTTTTGCAGTAGAGGGATTTTGCATGTACATGAACAGTTGGGACCATCAATTAACACTTTAAATTCATCGCCGTAGCAATGAATCACTTGCCATTCTGTTCGACTAAATCGAACTAGTCTACAACGACGTGATTCAATAGCCCAATCTGCTATTTTAGCTTTCCATTTTGGAGTCAAATGCATTGTGATAGCATCCGCGGTTTCTCGTATCTTACAAAAATATTCAGCCGATCGAAAGAAGGTTTGTGCAACCAACGCCTTTATAGGTAATGATCGAGCACTTTTCAGTACACCGTTAAAACTTTCGAATGCATTGGTGGTCATAACATGAAAGCGTCCTCCATCGTCTTTGCATAGGGCCCAATTTTCTTCAAAATTCTCTAAACTTCTTTCAATCCTTTCATGAGCCCATGGATTTGTAGCTTTAATTTCTTCTCTGATTTTGTTGTACTCAACTACTTCTGAAGCACTTGCAGCTGAATAAAACAAAGTTGTAAGTCATTAATCCCTAAAACCCGCTATTTGAAAATTAGCTTTAAGTTGCCGTGCACAGAACCTATGTTTGTGTAGTTCTCACCATTTCTCCTACAAAGCCTTCGGAATTCCTTTCATTCGATCCGATATGAAAGTAATACGACGATTGCACACACTATGAATGAATTCACGCATGCAAGAAAAAAACAACCCCAACTATCATATTCCTCGGATTCGACAACTGCATAAGCTAATGGAAACAAACAGTCATCCACATCTACAGCAGTAGCAACAAGCAACGTCCCTTTGTATTTACCACACAATGTGTCCTGTCAATACATAGCAATGGCCGGCAGCATAGGAAACCTGTAATGCAAGGGAAAAATGCTCAAAAAGCACGATCAATTACTCCAACTTCATTGTGGGTCACATGTTCGACAGTCCCCGGGCTACTTCTCTTTATTTCCTTGAAATATCGAGGCAAAGTCGCATACGATTCGTCCCAATCACCATAAATTCTTTCTATTGTTTTTTTAATGTTCGCCAAGCTTTCATGTAATTAATTTTGATGAACAGTTGGTCGTCGACAAGCACTTGGATTGTACCTGCTGAGATATAAAAATCGGCCTTGACAAATGACATGATTTTCGACACAAGAAAATTTGAAGTGGCTTGCTTGTGGTTGGAATTGACTGTAGGATTGACACAGGTATGTTCACTAGGCAACTTTCTGATTTTCCAAAGCCAAACTGCGATTTCTATGAGACTATTGCGTGTATTCTCCATGGACAATTAGTGTCAACATTATAAGTAGCAGTGTATATAGTTTTATTCGACTTGATTGGCTTGTACGAAACTCCATGTGGAATTGGCCATTCGATTAATTGGTGTAGCAGCTTTTGTTTACTTTCAAATACCATCCCAACAGAAAATCCATTTAGTATGCACGCCATTGAAA
Source organism: Allium cepa (assembly GCA_030765085.1). Classification (NCBI taxonomy): domain Eukaryota; kingdom Viridiplantae; phylum Streptophyta; class Magnoliopsida; order Asparagales; family Amaryllidaceae; genus Allium; species Allium cepa. Next base: position 105,979,165 of record CM060940.1, read on the forward strand.
ATTTTTCCCCGGCAAATTGCAGATTAGCAACAACCGATCTTGCCATCATTTGTGCAGTACATAGATCATCATCCAACGGTACTTCCATTTGAGCTTCTTCACCATCACCTTCAACATCATCTACATTCAGAAAGTCACAGTTTAACGATTCATTATTTACCTGCATTCGTTCTACCCAACATGCATCATTATTAGTTATAACGACCCTGACTCGACCTTCCAAAATCGGCACCGAATACGACACTCGTATTCAAATGCCGCAGATCCAAACGTCGAATCTGGTTCGCCGGAGCTTATAACACATTAAGTATAACAACATAGTGGAAGAAAAAGAAATGAATATCAATATATACAACATTGATACAATATCCAGATATACAACAATGATCAATATCAGAGATACAAAGAAATGCTACAACATAAAACCCAATGAACTAGCAGCGGATGCAACCAGAACTTGAAAGTCCAGAAGAAACACTAATATTAGCATTCTCCATAGATAGCTCGAACCACCATCAAGTTGCACCAAGCTAAGCAAGGCTCGTCCAGACCAAAGACTTCAATATCCAAAATCTCCAAATGATTCCAAAGAGAAAGCTGAAAGCTACCGAATCGATATCTATATCTACTATCTGAAAAACCCAACTCTAGACTGCCCGTGTGAAAAATTATGGGCACCCAGAGTTTAGGAAGGAAACAATAAACTCCGGGTCAGTCATGGGACTGGTATGAGCAAACGAAAACAGTATCTTTAAAAACAAATAAAAGAATTTAAATTTGAAATCCGCAATGCTTTTTGGAAAATGAAACTACCATAAGGCCTTCCGGCACACACACAATGCAATCACACACTTGGGGGAGATTTCTCCTTATGATAGTCAAACATGCTTAATATGCGAAAACCATTTTATATTATTATTAGTGCATAGTGGGAAACATTTCGGAAGTATAATATTAATCTTAGCCAGCATATGTACCATTATAGTATGCCTACTATAGCTACCATATTAGATGGCAGGTTCTACAACTAAAACCGTACAAGGCGCGTATTTGTGATTGGGTTTCCAACAAATGGTCAGGTTAAGAACTTCCTGGGCCACATGGGAACGCCTCTGGCGAGACACCTCAAGAACCATCCCTGAGTTGTCTGCCAACACAAGGCCAGTGTACCCCTTCCCGGGAGTATCACCTAAGATATTCCATCCCCGGTCATAACCAACCTTTATCCGAGTGCTCGATACCAACAACCACAAAGTAATGTATTTGTAGTAACCACATAGGTCAAATGTCTGGGCTCCATACCACGATATCACCTATCTATATCCAGAAGAAATGGACATACCCTAGGGGCGCGACCCCTGAAACCTTGCTGCATCTTTCCTAGTTCGACCATTTTTGGGGTGTGAGGTCCTGATGCAGTCTCATCCACAAAGCTATGCTTTTCACAAAGCCTTTCTTTGATCAACAAATGATCAGCAGCACTTTGTATGCCACATTACCAAATTGGGAATGTATCACTAGTAACCATCAACTACATAACCTCTGAGCTCGTACGTCTCAGAGAAGGGTGTTAAGCAAAGAGGATAAATCTCCGCCACCAAACAGAAATGTATTTGATAGAAACCAGCTTTACATTTCAAAGTGTAACGTCAAACACACATCCATACAAGTCTGTTCCGGGTTCGAACAGAACCGAAGGCACTTCCGAAGAAGCCCTTCCAATCTGAAAAATTTCTAATCATGTCCGGACTCCCCATCACAAAGGGTGCTTAAATCTCTATACCAGGGATCAGCCGATGCAGAGACATTCGACAAGAAATCCATTCTCTTTTGAAAGTATCCGGTCTTCACCACCGGTCTTCAAATGCTATCCATATCGTCGTATCATTATTCGGAATGGGTTATACGACAAAAGGTCCTCTCCCGGCTAAACCGAATAATGAGCGTAATATTTAAAAACATATGGATATGGGATCTCAGTTAAGTCACAACTTATTATCCAAAACTTTTCTTTCAAATGGTTAAACAAATTACCGTTTACAAATTTTTTTGAACAAAAGATTCACTTCACAAAGTTTACAAAGTTCACAAAGTTCACAAAGTTTACCAATCTTTCACAAAGATTCATTAATATCTTTCCAATTCAAATCCTTTATACAAAAGATACGCTTTTCAGATCCCTATTTCAATTTGAAAACAAACTTCACCAATCTTTAACAAAGATTCATTCATAGCCTTTCAAAACGATTCCATTTTTAAATTGGATTAACTCATTCAATCTTTAAAGATTCAATTTATAGCTTTCAAAAATCGTTTCCAAAGATTCATTCATAACTTTCAAAGGCATTCTATTTCAAACTTGAAATCTTTTCAAAAAAAATTGGAAATCCTTTCTTTATATGAAAGCTATTATTATTTAAAAACAAATAGTTTTCGTTTTCGGAAAAATCCGATTACATTTGCACGAGTTAAGTCCTTTCAAATATAAACTTGGGTTAAATTCAAATTCTCAAAACCATACTTTTAAAATGGTTTAAAAAAACATATCAACACATTTATAGTTTGTATAACCTTTTTACATCATAAATTCTCAACATAGAATTCAATTTCAAATTTTGAATTCAAATTTTAAATCAAATTTCAAAACTAAATCAAGTTATTCAAAAATAACCTTTATCTTTGAAATTCCTTTCCAAAAGCCTTTCACTTTAAACCTAATCCATATCCAAAACCATTTGGATATAAAAATTCAATTTTTAAAATTATTTCAAAAATCTGTGACTTAACCAATTTCCTCGTGCAATCCATATTTGTGTGTGTATAAGTGACGTCCAGGGGTTTTACACAATAGTGCAACAACATCAATTATCACAGATTCAAGTATAGCAATATCGATAAGCGGTATAATCTACAACGCATATCCTTATTCACAGATTCACAGATAAAGTAAATTTATCAATCACAAAGATTCACTATTACGATTCGATGTGGGTTTCAGATAACCAACTGGAATCCGACTCCCTGTCGCATCGAAATTCAAATGTCATTTTACGGGCCAAGGATTTTCATATTCATACAACAGTATATTCATCACAGATATAACAGCTCAGCACAAAGCATTTCATATTACATAGCATCACAAGCACATAACAGAGATATTAATCCAATACACAACATTCAATAGTAATCAATCATCTTTAATTAAGATAGATAAACTGTGTGGTTTTGAATTAATCAACCACATTATTACTCTCATTAGAAATCTTTAATCAATAATTCATTATCATTAATTACTATTGATTAAGTCTTAATCTCCTTTATTAATTAATCCTCTCTTTTATTAATTATCTTAATTAATTAACCCTTAATTGTAATTAATTAAACCATAATTACTTTTATTAATTAAATATTAATTATAGTTAATTATCCTTAATTGATTATTCTTAATTTAATTACCCTAATTAATTAACTACATTAATTTATTATGCTTTTAAAGTAATTAACCCTTAATATTTGATTAATCAATCTTTAATCTTCAATTATCTACTTTTAATTATTTTCACTAAGTGATTATTATATTAATTTTATCATTCATTGGTTACTCGATTAATTAACTTTATAATTTAAAGAATCCAATTCATTAAATTCTATTTATCTTTAAGATAAAACATTTCTTACTTAATCAAAGCATTTAAAAAAACCATTTGCTTTCAAAATTACTTTTATTAATTAATTCCTTCTTAATTAGTTAATAATTAATTACGAATTAACTTACCTTACTGATTTATTAAATTAATCTTAGTCGTAAGTAATTAATTAAGTAATTACCCTTTAAAATAATTATATTAACAAATCATTAATTACTTAATAAATTAGAGATAAATCTTTTTATCTCTATTTATCACTTTGGCCATCTTTTGGAATTTGTTTAATAAACCATCTTCATTACATTAATCTCTTCAAAAGATTAAGGTTAGTTTAAATAACATTCTATCTTAATTTCCCTTTTAAATTACATTATATACTTAATATAAATAACTTTATAAAATAATGTATCTAAATCAAATAGATTAAAATTTTATTACTTTGAAATATATTACTTATATACTTCAGTAATCCAATCTTAACTCGAAATCATCAATTTGAAAACACGTTTGAAAATGTTTTAAAAGTTTGATAAATTTTAATATAAAAACTATTTTATATCTCTTGCTCGAGACCTGCTTTGGGTCATGCGCGAGAAAATTCTCGTTTGCTTTGGGTTTTATCGAAAATCAACCCGTGGCCTAACTTTTCAACCTTAAATTTTTTACTAAGTATTCATTCACGACACATTAAATTTTTATTCGAGTTATAACTCGAGCTTGAACCCCTATCACCCAAAAGCTGCTTCGAGTCGTTCTTACAAGGAACTCGAGCACGAACATGTTCATTTCTTTTTCTTCCCAAAACTTCATCTTCCCCAGATATACAAATTACACGCATCCACATGCACACGAAGCCCCACCACCTCCGGCCACCATCGTAATGCCCAGCAAGTCGGCAACGACGTCATCACACCATCGAGCTACTCGGCAACCTCGAACGAATCATCAAAACAAATCGAGCTTTCAGCTGCAACTCAGAGATCCAACCCTCATCAGAAAACTCCTCGTATATCAGAAAACTCCTCGTATCGCAATGCTCCGACCACTGGAGTTCAGCTCACTTCACCAGAGGCTTCACTGCACCTTCCTCCTTCTTCTTTCCCCTATGCGCACGACCCTACCCTTACCCTTATTCCACCACCAGCACGAGACTAACAAGCACAAAATCAAAGCTTTAAACCCTAAATTTCCCCGAATTCCAGGCCTCACCCTACCGGAGTCCACTTTACCATTTTTCCATGCTTCGTCTATGTCCAAAGCTCCATCACGACCCATCGACCTGCATCTAAACCCAACCCATCGTCGAAATTTGACCTTTGACCCAAATCCGTTCAACTAACAATTTCCTACTCGATACTTCACTAAAACTTTCGAATTCATATTTAAAAATCATCATTTACCATGGCAAATCCTTTTATATAAGTAAAAGTCGAAATTTCCATGTTTGAGTTTTGTCAGTTTTAATGTTTCCACTGTAAAAACGAAGCTCTCTTCCCAAACACTTCATATTAGATCTCGATACAATTTTTAGATTAAACTTCATCAGGAAACAAACTGTTTTCATCTTGAAATCGTGGCTTAAAACAAAACACATAAAGAGATATTGATTTTTTTTTAAAATTTGATGTTTAACAGTTTCCAAATAAACATAACACAGAGACTTCTTTTCCTGAGTTATAGAAGTTAAACCCAAAATGTAAGTTTACTCACTTGAAAATAACTATTCCATCTCCTACTGACTAGAAACATCACATGCATCAATTTAAAACAAAGCTTAATTGTTTACTCACCTTGTAATTTGGAACAGAGCAGAGAATAAGAACTTGATAATTTGTTTGAGTTGCCATTTGAACTTGCTGCATGCATAAATCAGGAGTTTTATTATTTATTTCCTCTCTGGTTTTGATCTGAAAGTTGGAATCTGAACTTCTATTTGTTGCTTGATTCAACTTGCTTTTGCTTTGTTTCTCTAATGTTTATATTGCTTTGAAAACCTGGAATTTGGAAACAGAGGCTGTTTGAACTTGTTGTTTGATTCATTTTCTTCTCAGGTTTTCTGGTTTTTGAGATTCAATTTGTTTTAAATTTAATTTCTGGTCTTGTAAATTTGTTAACAGGGTTTTGAAAGGAGAAGAAAAAAATTGTCTTTTCTTTTGTTACATTTTAATTAAATTTTATTTTAGAATAAATATGCATTTGCCACTTGTTTATTCATTTCTTACACTTGTTATCTCATAAGCTACAAAATTTACACATATAAGTTTATATTTTACTTATTTAACATTTGTCAAAAGCCCATTAAATTATGTCCAAGTCCTTTATTCAAATTAATTTAAAATTTATAGTTTAAACCCTTACTTTTATAAATTATTTAATCTTTATATTTACAAGTGTTTATGTAATACATTTTATATTTAAACTTAATTTAGTTTAGTACATAAATATATTCATATTTATTTTCCATTCATATATTTACAACTTAGTTCATATAAATTTTTAAAAGAAAGAACTTTAAATCTTTTTGTTAAACTTAGATATTGTATATATATATACATATAAATTATACTTACATAATCTTTCAAAAGATTTTTTAAAATAAAATTATACATTCTTATCAAAGCTTTGTATTTATTTACATATAACACTAACTATTTTATTAAATCTTGTTTATATTTTAGAACCCAATTCTAATTCATGTACTTATTAATTTTCAAAAGATATATATACCTATATATGTAAGTTTAAAGTCTTCATTTAAAATTATATAATTTATAAAGGAAAATGAATTGAAAACAATTTATAAATAATCATACATATATAATTCTTAATTAATAAAGCTTTTTTTTAAATATAATTTATTTATTAAATCATATTCCAAATACAATTCTTATTTTAGCCCTAAATATTCAAATTCATTTTTTATTAATTTATGATTTAACCAAATTAAACCAAAAAATTCTATATAAATTTCCAAATTAATTAAGTTAAAAAAATCAGGAATGTTACATTAGTCCTCGTCGCAATAGCCATATTATCAATTGGAGTGTCATGTCCGGTGTCTCTATCTATATCAACATCCATATCAATGTCGATATTGGAATGATGTGCATTTGTGCAGTACATAGATCATCATCCAACGGTACTTCCATTTGAGCTTCTTCACCAGCACCTTTAACATCATCTACGTTCAGAAAGTCCAGTTTAACGATTCATTATTTACCTGCATTCGTTCTACCCAACATGCATCATTATCAGTTCTCGTCGCAGTAGCCATATTATCAATTGGAGTGTCATGTCCGATGTCTTTATCTATATCAACATCCTTATCAATGTCAATATTGGAATCATGTGAGTGTTGTGATGGTCCAGCACCACATTCTATAGTCGTATCCTCAAGCGTCAAATCCTCAAGCCTTGTAAGTCTATTTAAAAAAGTATTTTAGTACGAAACTATAGTAGATAAGAAACATTATCTAAATAAATTGCTACACAAATCTTTGAATCGTATCATACATTTCTGATGTAGTAGGATATACCCGTTGCTACAAATGAATATTTTGTTGTTTAGGACGGACATTTTGTAGATGCATTTGTTGTTGGAAGCTGATTGTGCAATAAGAAACTATTAGGCAATTGTAATTTAAAAAGGTACACACAAAATACCAATGTGAACAAAAATACCTTGGAAGCATCGTAGGTGGTGTGTAGTATGGAAAGTACTATTCTGGAGTTGGTTGCATATCTTGTAAGGCATGAAACCATAGTTTATGGGAGGAGGACCATGACCCCTGGCTTGTACATATGGATTACTATAAGTAGGAGAACCTAAGCTTGATAAAGGATTATCGGTTCCCAACATATCAATAATATACCATATTCCTGTGCTAACGATAAAAGATGGTACATGTTTTTGTAGATTTTCTTTTGCAACTTTTCCAACATACAACTCAATGGATTTGGTAACCGCAGAAAACATAACTTCAACATCCTCATCATCTGAAAGTGTTATTGCTTTTGAATCCGAATCCATAGGGCAGTTAACGACCAACTCAATATCAAATTCGATTGCGCTTATTTTTGTCGCTTTGTACACCGATTCTTTCAACTCAAATAGTGTGCAACCTTTGCGTACTCTCCTCGGTTTACAAAAACCGTCGACATACTTCCCTTTTTTTGTTCGTCCACAATCAGTTCACCGTCGTAGTAGCAAAGTTGGAAATGAGATTTCTAGCCATTCTACAAACAAATAGTTTTTATTTGACCAACCAATTTCTAGCTAGTCATATGGAAATATTTGAATAAATGTAATAAAGCTAGGGTTTATAATTTTCTTACCAATTTAGATGTCGATATATAGTGAAGACGTATGTGTAGATCAGCAAGGACTTTATGGCAATAGCCAACAACTTATCGAAAGAAATTGAGTTTTGGTGTTTGGGATGTAAGCTGAAAGAAAATGGGTTCTTCAGATCTAAAGAAAATAAGGGTATGTTATGAGGATTTGAGTGCTTAAGCTAAGTGGATATAAACCAGCTTTTGAATTGGCGACTCTTTGAAAGTCGCCTTTGTGCGAATTCAGAAAATTCGCCTGAAGGCGAATTCTGAGAATTCGCCCATTGGCGACTTTCAAAAAGTCGCCAAATTAGAAAAACCTTACAACAAGACATAAAACAGAATATTAGTCATTTCAACTACAGGATACTTACCAATAGAAAATACATCACTAACACATGATAAAAAAAAGTTTACACAAACAACTTCCACCCGATACTACTTAACTACCAATACAGCAAAACGTACGGTCAATCACGTGGTAACCGGTAGCATCCTGCAAGCATTTCATTGCGAATTGCAATATTCATCCTCTCCAAGCGATAACCTTAGCTTGCATCTCAAACTTGTATTGGACCCCTCCTTTCTATCAGTGAAGGATCGACCCAATCAAAATAATTACAACTATGAACTCCCTGACGCGTCTGCGCATCGATATACACTTTACAACCGTAAATGTGACGTCCTGCATTCCTCCGACTTTTGGAAACAACAATGTTGCATTCAACTCCTCAATAGCAAAGTAACGAGTGTCTCATGATGCTAGAACTTGATCTATCATGGTTTTGATGAGCAAGTACAATCCTTATCCTGGAATGCAATGATTGTTGAACCAGTTGGGGATTCTCGATTACGACATTTGCCTGCGTAGCACAAACAAGTTCGGTCTCTATTTCTTCATTTGTCTCTACAACATCGACTCTTGGTGGATCTTCCACTTGGCTCTCCGAAAAAAATTCTACATCATCGTCTACGCCCTTGTTTCGTTCGTAATCATCATATATTTCCATCATCGAGCTCCCAATTATCCATTCACCTAAAAGAAAAGTTGAACAAAATACCACAATTTCACAAAGTTACAACCATGGGTTAGGTCGATTTACTTTTCGATTTGAACAAAATTAAAGAAGGGCATACTATACATCTACAAATATAAGTATAGAGGAAAAAATTGGACAAAACACCAACCTTAGTGACTTCTACGAAAGATTTTGCACAAATTTGGGTTTTTTGGTTCAACCTTACATCAAACAAAAATGAAAAAGGAAGAAGGGGGCTAACAGGTTTTTAATATAACAGGATTCTATGGGCGAATTTTCAAAATTGGCCTATGAGCGAATTCCTAAAATTCGCCTTCGGGCGATTTTTCAGAATTCTTTCATTGGCGAATTTTGAAAATTCGTCCATAGAAAGGCTGCTACTGCAAATAGAGCAGCAATTACAAACCCCCGACTACACCATATAACACAAAGTCATACACCATTACCAATCCTAACAACATTAGTTTGGCCGCCCGCAAACAAAACACAACTACACAAATTCAACATCATTTTACAAATCCAAACAACATTAATTTGTACATTACATATCACTTTCCACATGACCACTAACTATTCACATCAAACAACATTATCGATTTAGTCATGAAGCTCATGAAATTCGCGTAGGCTTCTTCTTTGCCGGCGTGTTACCAGTGCTCTCGAACTACTGCTGCTGCTGCTGCTACTCCGTTCTCTGCGCACAGTAGAGGACGAAGGTAATGCGATCGTTGGTTGAGATGGGCCAGGAACAAATTCTTCATGTATCAGTGCAGCTTGTGATGAGGTGCCTTGTGACGATGAACCGACACCTCCTCTAGGACGACGTCGTGTGTACACAAGCATGGAGGAAGAGATGGAGGTCTCGGCTTATCAAGTTTATTCCTGCACAACACAACATCTAGAATCCTTTGGATGTTAGTGCACATCCTCCTACCCTCCTCGTCGGTTTATCGTTTGCGAAGATTCTCTGCTTCTTCCCAAGCCCTGTTTATACCAGCTGCCTGTTAAATCGAATGAAAATTAGCATCACACACAACTATCATAACTAATTGATATACTACTTACAACATCAACTTACCACGTTCCTCTCAAATGGTGCTCTGGGAATGTATGGAATTTTATACATTGCTTCTACTGGCGCCGTAAGCACACATCGTCGTGTTATGTTCCAGTACCACCTTTTGTACTGCTCTAGCGTAATGGTGGGCTCTGTCCCAATCTAGGTAGCTGTATGGCGGTCATTCCACAAATGAATGTGGGTTCCATAATCCTCTACATTGTACGTAGACGTGCAGGGTGGCGCATCATCCGGTATATGCTGCATCATACCGAACTGTCTCATAACCCTTTCGGGTAAGTGAAATGCAATCTGGGTGTTAGATATGACTGATACTCTCACAGTCCACAAGTATCTAGCTGCTGTACACATGGCTGGAAGCTGTGCTAGCACATCCTGTGTGTACGGGGTCCATGTCACATTGTCATCCTCCAAAACATCTACCTCATTGCGGTAAAACTTCACACTCCGTCTTGGAGTTTGGCACTTTTTTTGGTCCTACCAACTTGTTATAAGATGTTAACAATTGAATATTACACATGAAAGTTTCACTGTTTAATTAAATTAAAAGGATAAAAAATATATCGAGACCCAAGCGGCATCGACTAATCGACAACAACATTTGTTACTAACAATCTTCTGATTGGAAGATAAGCCCACGACCAAAGCTGCATTTAAAACAAAATATTATGACCAAAAACAAGACAAATCATGTAAAATAGTAAACTATTGAAATTTGTTTCAAACCTGTACAAGTGTCAGACATCCACCAATAGATTTATTCTCCAAAAGAGAGAACCTGGATAACTCCATATATGCATAAGATAACACAGCACTGCCCCAAGAAAACTTACCACATTCCCCTAAATCGGCAATATACGGTAGCCATTTCAGATCTACCCGAGACTTTGTATAGTCACACATCAATCGGGAAATAATGATGTGTAAAATAATAGCACGTGCTCGCTGCTGAATTGAGCCTCTGTAGCATCAGCAGGAATATCGTGCGATAATTGACGTCGATACCACATGACTTCCACGAACTCATTGCCCCTTATTTGTTCGAGGGGTGGGTCAAGACCAAGTAAATCACGACACAATTGCATATAGTCGTATGCCACTCCTCCATAAGCCACTACATCAACTTCAATAGGCAAACCTAACAAAACTGCTATATCTCCTAATGTAATCGTCATCTCACCAACAGGAAAATGAAAAGTGGAGATCTCCGGTCGCCATCTGTCTACCAAAGCAGTGATAAGATAGTGGTCAAGTTGGATGTATCCTAACTTCAATATGTGTAAAAAAGCCAGCCCTCTCAATCTCAGCCAATACTCCTGGATGGTTTGAAGTCACTTTCTTTAGTGACGTGGAGTGATCTATAGTGGTATCTGGATCGTCACACTGATCAAATGATAAATACATAATTAAAAAGCAGGAATTATACCCACTGACACAAAGTTATAATTTTTTAAGACCACCTGCATCCATATGTCGTTAGAAGTATGATGTTGGTCTTGAAGAAATAATACCCTACCATCAACGGGTCCGGGCTCCATCTTAATATACTCTACATATACAAATATTACAAATCAATTCATTTCAATAAAAATTAGACACTAACCAAAAATTGAAAACCCCCTTAACCAACAAAGTAATATGAATGCACGTAAACTTCTTATCGTTCATATAGATTGCTTATAAAAATAATCTTAAGTTGATTTTAAGAACCATTTTTAATATGTCTTATATAAACTACTTCTAACCTAGTTCAAATTGCTTTTAATCTAAGATCAAATTGTACAAACACTTGTAATGATAGTTTTGTAAATTCTTTATCATAGTGATACGAAAATGCTTTACTTTACAAGCATTTTTTTGTTCATGAAGAAACAAAGCAAAATATCCATGCCCTAAATTTGAAATGACAAATTATGAGCATAGATTCATACCTATTTCTTGTTCTACGCCCGACGTGCTTGCCATAGACAAATTTTTGGACGAATTTGATTAAAAATTAAAGAAATGGAAGTGGAGGAAGGTTTTGGGGAATTTAGGGATATTGGGTTCGGCTGGGAGTGAGTGGGAATGGGGAGGTCTTGCTCTCTGGCCTTGTTTTGAGTAGAGTTTTCACTTGGGCGAAATTTCAAAATGCGCCTTTGGGCAACTTTTGAGAAGTCGCCTTTTGGCGCATTTTCAAAATTCGCCCGAAGGCACATTTTGAAAATGCACAAATTTCTACCTGGCAAAAACAGGTCTACGTTTGTAAATATTTTCAAAAGCAGGTTATTTTTCTTATTGTTTAAAGAAACAAGCCTAGGTTAGAAAATTTTCCTTATAAAAATACATTCCCGGTGAAATCCTTTTGGAATTACATTCTTGTCCATTTTGATTTTGGTCCTTCTTAGGTGTGTCTGTGCCAGAATTTAAATGCCTTCATTTCTAGTGATTTTCTTCGATTTTTTTTTTACACAGAATCAGCTGATACTTACTAGTAAAGCCATCAGGGCTGGTTTTTATCGTTTCATCTTCCTTGCACTCATCTCCATAGAAATAAATAAACATAACATAATAACTTTGATTTACTAAAGCTTTTCAATGGTTGCGTACTCCCCTCCTTTCCGCCTCATGGTTTCTGTCCTTTCCTTTTTTCTTCTTCTTCCCATTTCTTTAATAAATCCTTCTGGTCACTATCACGCACTATCATTTGATCCGTTCAGTGGTTTTGTTGGTGGTCGTGTGGTCCATTGAGACTAGGATGGTTTCGGATTCTCAGCGTGGCATATAATTTCGGTAATTTTAGCAACTATTATTATGATTAACATGAATAGAACGGTTTCATATATTTTTTGGTAACCCTAGCATCGATTTTGTTACGAGTTTGCACAGCCGCATAATTTATCTATAATCTATAATATAAATAGTAATAATAAAAAGATGAGGAATAGGATCTAATCTAATTGTATATTATTCATTGTTATTGTTTATAGTTAATTAAACACACAAGTTGAATATGCATTTCAAAAGGGAACATTGAATAAATTAGGCTTTTCCCCATGTTAATACATTGAAGAAAGGTCTTCTAGCTAATAAAAATACAAGGTTGGGTCTATTTCGTTAAATCTCTTGTCTTCTAATGATTTTCTAATTCAAAATTTAATAGTTTCTAATATTTTATTTCTTTTCTTTTTAACTTTGAAAAAAGGTTTTCTAGCCAGGTGTGAGATTTTAGTCGGTACACCTAGATTTTGGCTGTCCCTGTTTGGTTGCTATTTGAGCCAAAAATAGGGTTCAAATCCATATTTTGGCCAAATGCTTCGGTTTTCTTTCAAGAAAAAACTGAAGAACAAGGGGAGAAAAGAAATTAGAAGAAAAAAAAGTAAAAAATGATGAAAACCGGTGGATTCAACAAAATAAATGGAACAAAACACCTTGCAACATTTTTTTTTGTTGATTTGGATCTAGGCTAATACACCTAATTCGAATCACTTTGAAATCAACTATTTGTTTAGAAATTTTCAGAAATCGGGATTGAATCTTCCAACAACAGGTGTGGTAAAGGAAGATAGAAATCCACGCCATACATATGTTAATTTAAGGGAAGTGAAAAAAGGACAATGGTTTAAATAAAATATTGACTTTTTAGAAATATGCCAATAAGGTTTCGTGGTGTAGTTGGTTATCACGTCAATCTAACACACTGAAGGTCTCCAGTTCGAACCTGGATGAAGCCATTTATTTTTAATCATATATCCTATTGGTAGACAATTTCATGCATTCATTTTCTATATCTTCTATATATTTGAATCCATTTAACAATATACTTTGTATAATGACTTCATTCTGTATTTAAAATTCATTTAACGAATGATTAAAATTCCCTTGACTAGCTTGCTATTAAGATTAACTGACATGTGAGATAAAACGACAAGCTCATTGTTGGTTCATGTAATCTTTCATTTTTACTACATAGTTCAACACTTCAACTTTACATGTTTGGTCCCTTTATATTTCTTACTTGCATATTGGTAGTTGTGGTACAATTTTCTCTCTCAGGAAAATAAGCACATGAAAGAAGTTGCAAAAAATTTTATTTTCAAGGACAACAAGTTCACTATTTAGTATAAACAGAAAATGATAGTTACAACCATCATTCTATGATTTACATTAAAAAGTGCCCTTTAGCATAAAAAGCAAATTTTTTGTCTCTGAAATTAAATTTTTCTCCAACTTTTTCCTTAAGCCTAAAAACCATTTTTTTCTTTGTTTCTATTGTTTGGTTATGTACTTTAATTATTCAAGGTTATTGATTTCAGTATTTTATTTTCATTAAATTAGTTTAATTTCGTGTTGGGTTGGAAATGATTTCTTTGTTTTGAGGCTACAATGGTGAGCATGATTCTCGAACGGAATTCAAATCGTAGATTGTAAAGTTTAAATTTTATATCAAACTACATTTATATCGTGTATCGTACACACAAATGATTGATGTGTTAATAATTGCATTGCTTGTATTTTTTTGCTCAATATAGGTTATCAAATAACTATCAAGTATGTAATATCATTGAATCTTCTTTTCATAGTGATAACTCGTATTTTTGAAAATGATTTTCATACTTAAGCCCTACGTGAATAATTTTTTACTCCTTTTTATCTTTGTTTTGCTTAGAAATTAGTAAAATTTGAATTCTGGGTTCAAATAAGACAGTATATAATTTAGCACGGACTGAATTATTTTTCTCAATTGCAGTTTGGTTCAATTTTGAACTTACCATAACAATTGAATTGTAACTAGAGAGATTCGATTTGAAAGGATCATAAGGTTTTAAGATTTTTAATAATTAAGATTTCTAATAACAACGGCGGTGAGGGATTAGTTAGTTATTCTCTATCGTAATAAGACCAAAGACATACATTGATATAGCACGCATAAAATAAATTTTCAATGATGTTATTCTTTATGTGCATATGTACCTATTTCTGATGATCAGTAAGAATACATGAATGCAATTTATCATACTTGGACCACTAATTGTCATGTGCTTAAATAGTTAAACTAAAATGAGAAAATTCTATTTTTTCCTTTTTTATTGGCAGTTTCTTTTAGTTGAATAAACTGTATCATACATGTATCAATATGGTGTTTATGAACTTACGGATTCCGCTACATACTTATTACTATGCAGAAAAAGTGAGGAGTGCAACCACAAGAAAAGGAACTAAACATGCTAGTGATTAATCTTCAGAAATATATGCTAACAATAACATGCCTACCATGTTTTGAATGATAAACGGAAAGAGTGCACAGGTTCAAGCAACAAAATAAAGAGCATGTATCTGGTAGACCACTGGGATCATGGTTCAGCAAAATCAGTGGAAAACTTAGCATTATTGATGCTATTTTGGATCACTAATAGTTTCACCTTGGCGAGAAATTTACAAGGGTACACAATGCAGTTTACCGTATCTTTGGACAATGATCTAGACAAAAAAATAGTCCATCTTACTAATTGCTGCCTAAACTTTCAAAGAAGGTAATTTACATGTTTATGGGATTTCCAAGCTCACTTATGGAACATTACGCGTAATTTTTCCATGTATTACTCATCTGAAATACTTCATTCTCCTTAATTCAACGATTAACATTACTTCTAGCCCCAATAAAAATATCACTCTTCCGTAAATAATGCAAATATTAATCCTGCAATTAATGTTATGTGTCTCTCTTACCTATAGCAAAAGAGCTTAAGGCTTATTCTATTAACACACCGTTTTCTTCCTTTCCTGCCCCAGCATTTCAAAAAAATAGCACACACCCCGCTTTTCCTTATTCTTCTGCAGGGAGTTCACCAAAGCAATCATAATGTGAGATGAAAACGGAAGAGTGATAATATATGATCCAAGAAGAAAAGATGTTCAAGTACTACTTGGTAAGTTATCTTTCCCAAATGAGTTTACTGTAAGCTCAAATCATCCTTTTCCTTATACTAGCAGAAGAAGAAAAAAGTCAGAATAATACAAAAATTTAAGTACTGGTTAATCACCGATTCAAGGTAATGTCAAACTAGGTCCAAGAGGTGGTTTTCAGGTAGCAGTGCATTCAAGGAGAAGAAACTAGTAAGAAATTTCTCAGTTTTCTTACTTAGTCAAAAGAGTTGTTCATCTATTTTCCATTCAATTTGCACTTAACTCATGCAAAAGTCTGAATGCTTACATGAGAACGGACACATAGCTACAACAAGAGTATGGCAATCCCATTAATTTTCCATTCTATTAAGCTTGCTAGAACAATATTTATGTCATATTTCTCCTGTTTTTAGTTACAGCTCACCAGAAATTTGAAATATGTTTTCAGAGTGCATTCCATGTCTGTTTATTTGATTCTATCTCATAGTTGGAGAATTCTCCTAGCTAACAGCTTTTTACAGGCAGTGGTCCTATAAAGTTACGACTGTTAAAAAAAGAAGGAAACGGTCAATGTTTTAAATCCTTTGGTTAAATTTAGACAAAGCTATTGACATTTTATTCAATCACCGTGGTCAAGGAACATCAAAAAAGGTGTTAGTTGTGAAATATATTATGTGTAATATTGATTTATTACTATTAAATTTTAATTTTTAGGTATTTTGGTCATTGTTTAAAGTAACATTTGAAATTCAATTTATGTATCATTTATCTTTAAGCCACATATACCAAAAGATAAATATTAATTTTAAAATCTAATTGTGCGCATGCGTTTTTCTTATTAAAACAAGCGTCACTTTTAATACTAATGCAGTCAAAATCAAGCTATATTTGTAAATAATGTTAAAGTCGCCTAAGTTTGTAGTAAATTAGAAATTGGTATAAAATCTATTTTTGTCCTAGTAAATATAAACAGTGTGAGAAAGATGAGTTACTTCCTATCATTGGTTAATTCAAGAAAAGCGAAAAAGGAGCAAGGATTGAAATGAAATATTGATAGCCTAACACACTAAAAATATCCCTTTTGAACTTGAACGAAGTCATTAATTCTATTTTAATTTTGCATACTCCCTTTATTTTATGTTATTTTGTTGTTGTTGGGGTTAGGAAGCGAGTAGAACACATGTTGTAATAGTGAATAAGAAGTACTATATTTTTCATCGGGTAACTCATTATGACCCTAAGACGAATCGGGATCTCTTGCTAGAATCACTGGACTTTGTTGATGAGAAACATGAAGAAGCTGATTTAAAGGCGGCTGCATATAGGCACCGAGTTGCTCGATATTTTAATGAAAAAGTCCAACCGAGAATCTTTGACGTGGGCGATCTAGTTTTGAAGCGAGTTTTTCCAATCCCGTCGCATATGAATCCCACATGGGGAGGTACTTATGTCATTGAACGGAGGCTTGGAGAGGGAACTTTCAAGCTAGCGACCGTTGATGGCTCGACACTCCCACGAGCATGGAATAGTGAGCATCTGCGACGTTATTATACCTAGTCTATTTCTTTCGCATTTTAGCTGCAATTATTTCCATTGTATTTTTATTTCGTTGATTCATGTAATAATACAATTCAGTTCGTTTTCATTAATAAAGGCTTGAAGCCATCTTTTCCATGAACTATTGGTGTTTCCATGTGTTGTGATTCTATGGAAAAAATTAAAGTTACAATATTTTGTATGGCGTACGAACGTGCACATAAACGACTCAAAAATCTCTAAGTTCCCAAAGTGCGGACTAGAGTACTCTGGGTCCCCAGAGTGCAGACTAGATTACAAACGACTTAAAATCTCCAAGTCCCTAGAGTGCGGACTGGAGTACTCTGAGTCCCCAGAGTGCAGACTAGAGTATAAACGATTTAAAATCTCCAAGTCCCTAGAGTGTGGACTGGAGTACTCTGAGTCCCCAGAGTGCGAACTAGAGTATAAACAACTCAATGATCTCCAAGTCCCTTGAGTGTGGACTGGAGTACTCTGAGTCCTCAGAGTGCAGACTAGAGTATAAACGACTTAAAATCTTTGAGTCCCCAAAGTGCGGACTGGAGTACTTTGAGTCCCCAGAGTGCGGACTGGAGTATATTTTCTTCGATTATGTTTACACAGAATCAGCTGATACTTACTAGTAAAGCCATCAAGGCTGGTTTTTATCGTTTCATCTTCCTTGCACTCTTCTCCATGAAATTAAATAAACATAACATAATAACTTTGATTTCCTAAACCTTTTCAATGTCAGCGTACTCCCCTCCTCTCCGCCTCATGGTTTCTATCCTTTCCTCCTTTCTTTTTCCTCCCATTTCTTTAATAAATCCTTCTAGTCACTACCACGCTCTATCATTTGATTAGTTGAGCGGTTTTGTTGGTGGTCGTGTGGTACCTTGAGACTAGGATGGTTTCGGATTCTCAACGTGGCGCACAATTTCGATAATTTTAGTAACTATTATTATGATTAACATGAACAGAATGGTTTCATTTACTTTTTAGTAACCCTAGCGTCGATTTTGTTGCCAATTTGCATAGCTGCATAATTCACCTATAATATATATAGTAGTAATAAAACAGATGAGGAATAGGATCTAATCTAAACCAATCTAATTGCCTATTATTCGTTGTTACTGTTTATAGTTAATTAAAAACGCGAGTTGAATATGCGTTTCAAAAGGAAAAAAACATTGAATAAATTAGGCTTTTCCTTTTGTCAATACATTGAAAAAAGGTCTCCTTGCCTATAAAAATACAAGGTTTGGTCTATTTCATTAAATCTCTTGTCTTCTAATGATTTTCTAATTCAAAATTTTATAGTGTCTAATATTTTATTTCATTTCTTTCTAACTTTGAAAAAAGGTCTTCTAGCCAAGGTGTGAGATTTCTGTTAGTACACCTGGATTCTGGCTGTCCCGGTTTGGTTGCTGTTTGAGCCAAAAATAGGGTTCAAATCCTTGTTTTGGCCAAATGGCTCGGTTTTCTTTCTAGAAAAAACTACAGAACAAGGAGAGAAAAGAAATCAGAATAATGAAAAAGTAAAAAATGATGAAAACCCATGCGTTCAACAAAATAAAAGGAACATAACACCTTGCCACATTTTTTTTTGTTGATTTGGATCTAGGCTAATACACCGAATTCGAATTTCTTTGAAATCAACTATTTGTTTAGAAATTTTCAGAAATCAGGATTGAATCTTCCAACAACATGAGTGGTAATGGAAGATAGAAGGATAGTGGTTTAAATAAAATATTGATTTTTTAGGAATATGCTAATAAGGTTTCCTGGTGTAGTTGGTTATCACGTCAGTCTAACACACTGAAGGTCTCTAGTTTGAGCCTGGACGAAGCCATTTTTTTTAATCATGTATCCTATTGGTAGAAAATTTCATGCATTCATTTTCTATATCTTCTACATATGAAATCCACTTAACAATGTATTTTGTATACTGACTTCATCCTGTATTTAAAATTCACTTAACGAATTATTGGAATTCCCTTGACTAGCTTGCTATTAAGATTAACTGACATGTGAGATAAAACGACAAGCTCATTATTGGTTTATGCAATCTTTCATTTTTATTACATAGTTCAACACTTCAGCTTTACATGTTTGGTCCCTTTATATTTCTTACTTGCATATTGGCAGTTGTGGTACAATTTTTTCTCTCAGAAAAATAAGCACATGGAAGAAGTTGCAAAAAAAATTATTGACAAGGACAACAAGTTTACTATTTAGTCTGAAGGACACTCTTTATCATAAACAAAAATGATAGTTACAACCATCATTCTATGATTTACACAAAAAAGTGCCCTTTAGCCTAAAAAGAAACTTTTTTGTCTCTGAAATTAATTTTTTCTCCAACTTTTTCCTTAAGCCTAAAAACCAATTTTTTCTTTGTTTATACTTTTTGTTATGTACATTAATTGTTCAAGGTAATTGATTTCGTTATTTTATTTTCATTAAATTATTTTAATTTCATTTTGGGTTGGAAATGATTTCTTTATTTTGAAGGTACAATGGTGAGCAAGATTCTCAAACAGAATTCAAATCGTAGATTGTAAAGTTTAAATTTTGTATCAAACTACGTTTATATCGTGTATCGTACATCCAAATGATTGATGTGTTAATAATTGCATTGCTTGTATTTTTTTCTCAATATAGGTTATCAAGTAATAATCAAGTATGTAAGATCATTGAATCTTCTTTTTATGGTGATAACTCGTATTTTTGAATTTGATTTTCATACTTAAGCCCTACGTGAATAGTTTTTTACTCCTTTTTATCTTTGTTTTGCTTAGAAAATAATAAAATTTGAATTCTAGATTCAAATAAGACAGTTTATAATTTAGCATGGAGTGAATGATTATTGTAATTTACTTCAGTTTTGAACCGACCTTAAGAATTGAATTGCAACTAGAGAGATTCGATTTGAAAGGACGGTAAGGTTTTAAGATTTTTAATAATTAAGATTTTTAATAACAATGGCGGTGAGGAATTAGTTAGTTATTCTCTATCGTAATAAGGCCAAAGACATACATTGATATAGCACGCATAAAATAAATTTTCAATGATGTTATTCTTTATGTACATATGTACATATTTCTGAAGATCGGTAAGAGTACGTGAATGCAATTTATCAGACTTGGACCTCTAGTTGTCATGTGGTTAAATAGATAAACTAAACTGAGCAAATTCTGTTTTTACGTACAATCTTGTTCATCGTCGCTCCAATGGACCTTTACTAACATGATTGTCTTGTTCCTTAAAACCTTCGTATCTCCATAAACTATACAAATAGAGCTTCTATTGACAGTCATATCAAGCTCCACTATTGAGTCTTCCAAAACTTTTGGCTCTATAGTAGTCTTTGGAACATGCACGTAGTTCCTTAGATGAGATACATAAAAAATGTTCTGGACTACTACCAAACTACTCAATAAATCAACCTGGTAAGCAAGTTTATCTATTCTTTCAACGACGGAAAACAAACCAACATATCTAGGTGTCATTTTTCCCTTCTTCACAAATCTTACAACACCCTTCATTGGTTATACTTTCACGAAAACAAAATTTCCAATGGTCGCTTCTTTCACCACTCCGGACCAATTATCGGTCTATCACCTGACTCCCACCAACATCTAGGCGATTTGCATGACCTTCCATAAAGTGCTTTGAAAGGTGTCATTCCTGTACTAATCAAATAACTATTATCACAAGAAAACTCGACTAAGTGCAGATGGTCTTCCCGTTACCCTCCAAAGTCTAGTATACAAGCTCTCAATAAATCTTTGAGGACCTTGTTAATCTTTTTCGTTTTTCCATCAGTTTGTGGATAGTAAGTGGTACTCATCTTCAGTATGATATCCAATTTATTCTACATGCTCTTCTAGAACAACTAGTAAATGAAAGATTTCTATCACCTATATTGCTACTCGATACTCCATGAAGTTTGACAACATTCTTTATAAATAACTTCGCCAAACTTGGTGCCTTCCTTGTCAATTTAAAGAGGATAAAGTGTGCACTTTGGGTCAGCCTATCAGCCATAACCTAAATGCTTTTATTTCCCCTATTCGACCAAGGCAACCCATTTATAAAATCCATGGATACCGAATCCTATTTCTATAGTGGTAATTCTAATGGTTGAGGTGATCCACTTGGCTTCTGATGCTCGGATTTTATTTGTTGGCAATTCATACATTGCTTCACCCATAAGCCTATACATCTCTTCATACATTACTAGAAGAAATCCTCTTTATATCATGGTACGTCTTTGTACCTCTAGGATGAATAGTTAACTTTGATCAATGAAATTCTTTAAAAACTTCCTTTCTTAGTTCCTTAGAGTATCCAGGTGATTGGCATTAATTAGAAAAGGATTTTCACTTGATATTGATTGACGAGCACTTGAGTCAGAATTTTGAGATAACTGAGAGACTTTCGAAGCACGACCATAGACGTGCAAGAAAATTTCTATAGTTGGACCAAAGTATTGGATGAGAATTCACAAGGATAAATTAAGATAGCCAATCCTAATTTAACAAAGAAATCTTACGAGCAAATGAAGGTTTGGAACGAGCGTTGTGTCAATTGAATAATCTTTAGTAATTATAAAATTTTAGTATAAAATAATAATTATTGCATAGGATAGTTCGAGGAAGGATTTCTTGACTAGTTTTATGGAGATTCGGACAATCTCCTAAGTGATGAGATGATACTTGCCTAGATGAGCGTAGTAGTGCACTTAGTATATAATCCTTATTAACATCGTGCAGTCAAGGTAGATCTGAACCTAAGGAAATCCAAGTAATTGTAAATCATCATTTAATTATGATTTAATTAGTATAATTTTCTCTTCTAGAGAATGAGTTTGTTCGGAAGTAAAGAAAAGTTGAGACATTAATGCTAGATATATTCAAGAGTTTGGAGACTCGAGAATCCCACATATCTTATAGGTTTTCCTTTTCATAGCCGAGGGTATAATAGTTATTAATGTGTTATATTCATGAAAGAAGTTACACCGCTTAGGCATTTATTCCTTTTGAATGTAGAATGGACTCATTGGAGTTTATGGTTTAACATGCGTGTTTGACTCTTGACGGTTACCAGGCATGTTGGTATAGACTCCTTTTAAATATTTAATTGTTTGCACGCAAGTTTGTTACTTGTTGTTGTTTGCTACTATTTGATATTGTTTAATTTCCTTGTTGGTTGATTTTATTATTGTTAATTTTTGTTGGTTGCTTTTTTACTTGTTTTATAATTGGTATGTAGGTTTCTATTGCTTATTCATGCTTGCTATGATTTGCTAGTTGCTTTGTTGATGGTTGCTTATCATTGCTTGTTGTCTGGTTGTTGTTTTTCATTGTTTTCTATTGTTTGATTTTTTTCTTATCTTATATGTTTGGATGCTTGTATGGTAGTTATAATTTCACCATTCAAATGAAGACTCAAGGAAAGATAGTTATCTAAAATAGTCATGACATTCATGACCATTGTAGGGATCAAGATGAGACCTATGCGAGTCTATTGCCTTTAGAGGTGACTCAAAGTCAATGGTATATTAAGCAATCGACTTATTTGAGCTTACCCTCCAATTGATAGATATATATAGTTGTGATGGTATCAGTTACTATGCTAAGACTATACATATTTAAACCTTATGGTAGTTGCACTCATTTTAGAAACGCAAGTTAGTTCATGTGTTTATTTGTATGTTTGGATGTTATTCGTGATTGAGTTACCCGGTTGATATGTATGCATTTGTTGATTCGACGTGCTTAAATCCATGGTTAATGTTGCAATTATGTTTAGTCCTCTCTGTTGAGTACGTGAGCAGGTACATGGAGGAAGTTATTTTGGCTGTTTGGATTGCTTATGCTTATGTTAGCGCCTAAGTGGCATATGCTTGCTAATGAAAGAGATTCATGTTTATGCTTAACGAGTTTGTTTACTATGTGACATACACACTCTACAAGGTATATCATACGTATATGTTGCATGTATGTATTCTAGATATAGGCTTCCCAAATATGGGATGTATATTTGTTATGGTTGGGATTTTTTAGGAGCTAGCCGTGCAAAGGAGATGCTATCAAATTTTTTCGTAACCTTGAATTTAAAAGAAAAGTTAACGAGAAGGCTGCTAGACATAGTATAGGTAGTTAACTTCTCTTTTGAGTGGCAGGTTTGCACTTTGTTTTCCATTTCCATTTTCCTGGAAACGAGTGGGTAAGATAGGCGTTTGGTTTAGATTTCAAGTATTTGCAGATGCCTGATTAATAGGATGCATCATGTTAATAGACATGTGTGTTTCCATGTATGTTTTGTGTAAACTGGTTAAGATATGATGGTTACGATTATGTTGGTGTTCGGTTGTTATAGCATTTGGGTAGAATTACATTTTGGCATAGAATTTCGAGGACGAAACCCTTTTCAAGGGGGAAAAATGTAACAACCCACATTTTTATGCACTGGAGTACTTAAATAATTGATCTATTTAAATATTAGAGTGATATAATTGATGGGTTGAAAACTAAACTTTCACAAATAAACGAATTAGGACTTCAGACCACTTCCATTGAGTCCGGATCATTCGAGCGGTTGAGAATGAGTATAAGCATCGATATGTTTCGACTGATAGAGTTTTAGCTAGTAGCCTACATTTGATTTATAGATCGATCCAAAAGGATAACTTTCGTATACGATGGAGTTACGCCCCGAAACCTTTTCCATTGAGTCCAGAATATGGATATTTGGTTATAAGCGATAGTGAACATGTTTCATTTGGAGTTGCAAATTTCTCAATAGTTGCGATCGACACATGCGAAATTAAACATCTGGTGAGCAGTTTCTGATGGTGTCGTATTTTATACCATCGAGATCGAAAAAATATGCGGAGTCATCAGGTTTGAAAATCGTCTCAATCCGAACTAGCTAGAGCTCGTGCGAGTTGAAAACATGGAGGGAAAATTAAATGCATACAATTTTTTTCATGAATGAATTATCCCTCTCTTTCTCCATTCTCTCTCTCTCAATCGATACAAAACCAACGTGGTAGGTTCAATGTCGGTGATTTCTGCCTGTAGGCTACCAACGAGGATTATTTCTAAAAGGAAATTGAACCACTAGACCGGGGAAGCGCTTGGCTGAAGTGAATTGACCTGGAGTTGACCATGGCAGCATGAATTTGGACGTGAAGCTCTGATCTAGGTTTGCTGGATCTTGAGCTATAGTCCATCGGAGATGCCGACACTGGTGGCTTGGGGATCATCTCAACGAAAGGACGTCGACGTTGGAGTGGATAGATATCTAGTGCCATATGGCGACGACGATGTGGAGATAGACTTGGTGGCTAAGTTTGAACGTGATGATTAGGGTTTAGGAGATTAAGGCAGGTAATTAACTGAATTAAGTTAATTGATTGATTATTATTAATACCATTTCATATTTAATCTGTAACTCTCTCATACAAGGTCGGTTTCGAATGGAGGCATTGCTTAGGCAATGGAACAGTTTTGGTCGCTATCTAAACGACTGAAAAATAGGGCTAGGTGAGGGAATTAAAACACTAAGATTATTTCTCTATAAAAATCACCATAATTTTCTATGTTGAAAATGTTACCCAGTTGTGATAGAAAATATATACCTATATGAAATTGTTTCCCTGTTTGATTGGATTTATTTGAGTAAATATCCAGGATAATTGATTAATATCCCGTATATTTATATTACGTTATGCTCATGTTGAATAGAGCTAAATAGTGATGATATTAATTTATAGCGGTTATAAGTTAATTAAATTCTAATTTGGAGTTATATTAGCGATAGAAATATCACTATATATTTTATTGCTAACATATGGGATAATTGATTAATATCCCGTATATTTACATATTGAATTATATTCGTAAAAATAGAATTAGGTGGAGTTGATATTAATTTGTAGCATGGTTATAAATAAATCAAAACTCTAATTAGAAGTTATATTAGTGATAGAAATATTATCATATATTTCATCACCAATAAAAAGTTAGAAATTACAATAAATGTATTTTATTACTTAATTGGGTTTGAAAAGTTGTAAAATCCAAAATATTGATATAATGGGATTTATTAAATTTAAACCCTAAGTATTGATTTTAAACGTACATGTATACATACATAAAAATTATACACATGAGCTGTATAACATTTTGAGGCCTTATTGATAGCGAAACTTAATTTTAATAAAATAATTAAGTGAAATTAAGCTATAATATGGTTGATAGGCAAGTGTAGTATTTTATTAAGTAAATTTATGACCTCTATAAAATAGTACGAAGAATATATGGTTTGAGTAAATAAATAAATAATTTATTGTTAAATTGGATGTTATGATTTATAGAAAGTTCTTAATGTTGTTAACGGTTGATTAGCCTATATAATTGGATAGTATGGATTTTATTAAATAATTAGATTACTTGAATGAGTAAAACTACATGAAAGAAGTGTACACACTTATACATAGTCTATATATACTCAATGTAAGCTCACGGAAATATATTTAGTGCAGTTTGATATTCTGGAAATATATTTGGATGAGCTTAATAAATTAAAGGAGAAAAATGTCATAGATTGCGATCTAGTTGTTGATGATCGGCTGTCGAGTTCTGGTAGCAAGACGATGTAATAAATATACTCAAGACAACGCTCAAAACAAGGTGGAAGTTGTGTGATGTTTTCACTCAATGCGAACGAGATGTTATCCATGAGTATCAGG
This sequence comes from Allium cepa, assembly GCA_030765085.1. NCBI lineage: Eukaryota > Viridiplantae > Streptophyta > Magnoliopsida > Asparagales > Amaryllidaceae > Allium > Allium cepa. The sequence continues at coordinate 106,005,448 of CM060940.1, forward strand.
ATAATATGACTTATTATGTGAGACTAGTGTTATATGTTGGCTTTCGTTGTTCGATATATACGATTGAGGGGCAATAAGTCCTATACAGCTTTAGTGGATTGATTTGAGCTACCGAGAATTTATTATGAAGGATACGCCTGTTATCCATTTAGTATGGATATGTAGTGATTATGTAGATAATCCATGACACCTTAGGAGAACTGCACATCTTGCATACGAGATTTCAAAGCATGTTTGGAGAGAGATAGTGACGACCATCAAAAATAAATCATATATCACCCATGCCTATAGTAATGGTCTAGGTGAGATCTATATGAGTCTATTGCATTGTGATGCGACTCTGAGTCTATAGTATATTTAGATATTGATTTATTCTAGTTTATTCTCCAATGGGTAGTCAATGTAAAGGTGATGAGTAATATGTTGTATAGTAGACGATTAGTAATATGTTGTATAGTATATAAAGGATGCTATACTTTATTGTAGGCGATAGTAATATATCGTATAGTAGATGGTAGGTACTATAATATATAATAGAAAATTGATAGTACATTATATAATAGATAGTTTGAAATGAACAGTGGGTGATACGGTTCTTTTGTGGAGTTTCATATACTTGTGTAATTTTTTTGACATTAGAGTGGACCTAATTTAGGATTCATATACCATCACTAGTCTCGAGTGAGTGTAATTGTGATCTTATACTCATATAAAGAATGTACCTAGTATTTAATTGTTTTGCATGCAAGTTTTTAGTCACAACATTATATTCATGGTCGACTAATTTAAGGGTACATGAAGAAAGAAATTTAAGGTATAATCCCCTTTCATTTAGGACGAGTTTACTTTACCTATTTATAAGCGGTCCGAATTTCCTTTGAACTACGTTTGTGGAGAGGTTCGGCTGTGATTTAACTGGCCCTATTTATTTGTATATATTTTTAATGTACAATATTCTGAAATAGTTCCCTACATAGCAGACTTTATGTCTGACCCGCGTTTTGTCTTTGTCTGGTTATGATATGACAACTCATGGGTATTCGATTAAGTAATTCGTGAATCGGGTGCTTTTGGGGAGACTTTAGAAGGATGAAGTTGGTGCATTTTGGAAGCATAGGATTGAGATATATATACACACTTGATATATTAGTAGTACATGATAGACTTGTTTATTTATATAAGTGATCATATCAAATATTTGTTCAGAACTGCATTCTATTAGGAGTTGACATATTCTAATTTTTTGTTTTGATATTTATTTATCAGTCACTTCCGCTTGTGTAGTCTCTTATATAGTGTAGTATTATTCCGTTCATGCATATTCAGTATATTATAAGTTATCAGTTCATTGTGAGATCATTCGATGTCTTAATTTAGTGTTTTTTTAGTTTTACCCCGACGGATTGTCTTTTGTGGTATTCAGGAGTCAGACATTCGTTACTACTTGTCACCGCCTAAGACTAGAGACTTTGCCTAAGTAATGTCTATACATCATCATAATTCCAATTTATTTCGAAGTTATCACATTACATATCAAAATCAACCCGTGTTTACCGAGGATTTGTCAATTCTATTCCAATTACGAGGCGTTCATATCCTTTTATCAAAATCAAATCTATTTTCACTTTTTGGTTCGATCTTTTTGGATCGTTTTATATTTAGTTTATTGCGCGATCTCTCTAGATCAGTAATCAAATCGTGGCCATTCAGGCTGATAATTAAATTCATGATCTCTCCAGATCATTAATTGGGGCTATGGCCGTTTGAGGCAGGTAAGTAAATTTGTGGTCCCACTAGCCCATTAATCAAATATGTGGCCATTCGCGGTCAATAATTGAATCCATGGATGTTTGGGGCCGGTAATCAAATCTGTGGCCATTCAAGGCCTATAATCAAATCTATGGCCACTATGGGCCCTTGTTGAGCACAATCCTCTCACTCTTTGAGAGAGGATTCAGCTAGCCCATCCACTCAAGCGTCCGTGAGGTTGCTTACTTCTTGCACATAGGTCCTATCTTATCAGATGGAACTTAATGCGATTCAAGTCCATTGTCTCTCAGTACCCTTGCTAAGCCTAATCCGTTCACTCTCCGATGAGGGAACTCAACGACAAGTAAGCTCATAAGCTCATGCTTAGGTAAGGAGACTTGCTTCTTACACTTTGGTCTCGTCTTTTTAGATGGGAGTTAAAGCGATTTATATCAGTCATCATGTTCAAGTTGTTTCAATAATCAAGAATTTTTCTAATGGAATCGAATTCAAATACTAAGAAACATAAAATCAAACATTATGATATTCGCCTCTTTGGGCATTATAGCCTAGCACCTAGCTCAGAGCATGCGTAAGGACCGCTCGGGATCTCATACACGAGTAAGTGGCTAGACTATATTATTGCATGGTTTATTAAAAAGGAGAAATAGGGTGTGACAACCAAACCTGATTCCCTGCCATTCAGATCAAGAGATGACTATCCCTAACCATTATCCAGGGCTATTACTATTTGCTGCAGGTATCGGCTCCTCTTATTCCACCGCCGTAGATCCACAATTGCCTGCAATCTTTTGTGTTATGCCCATCCAGCTAATGGAATAGGCGGTATTTTCCAGATGCCATTTCATGCTCCATGGATTCTCTTCTTGCCAGCTTTTGATAGGGGATTTGTCCTTAGTGTCTTGACAAATCCACTTCAAGGTCTCATTTAAATCTATGTAAGAAGAGAATTTTGGTTCCCTTCTTTGCCGCTTCGATAATTCAAAGCCATCATCCATCTTCCTTTTTTTTACCCTTGCTAGATCCTATCCGAGTGATCCTCCGCCATCCAAAGTATTAACCTCTTCCTCATCAAAGTCAACATCCTCTTAGAGTATAAACCTTTCAGCCTTGTGAAAAAACTCTACAAGATCCTTTAGAGGATCCTATTCCAGAGTAATCATGAAATATTTCTTTATGGCTATTCCTGAATTGTCTACCATCGAAACATTGAATGATTTGGTTTATCAACCGTAGACGCCACTGCATTGAACCTTGTCAAAAACTCCTGAGGGTTTCCATGACCCTTTACTTCACGCTTGCTAACATCACTACATTCTTGGGTCGGGAGATATGGACCTAGAACTAATTCACAAATCTATTTGCTAACTCGACCCACATGTAATAGAACAATTCTCTAGCTGTCCAAACCATAATGCCGCCAAATATATCAAATATAAAGGGAAACACCGTCCTATAACTTCTTCAGATGCACCCAACACCTCTATGTAACGTATGAACCATATCAAATGAACCATTGGAACAGTCTTCCTGTCGTACATTTCCAGCATAGATAATATAAAATCTGGTGGATTCATAGCGTACCGAAAGTTTGGAGTGAATGGACTGCTGTTCACATCCTATAGGCTTCAGTTAGGTAATCCACCCCGTATAGATTATCTCACCATCTCAGCAAGTCTGTCGTTTTCGTCCAAATGAACTCCTAAATTTGCATTCTCAGCATGCCCCTCGAATTTACGAAGGAATTCTAGTTTATACTCCTTTGGTCGTGATTATGCATTCTGATTCATGATCATACGCTCCGCATCATCTTTTGGACGCATAGCATCCCTTCCTTGGCAAGGACGAACATGCCCTCGAGCTCATGTGGGTCAGTACTAACCCAGTCTTGTGAGTTTGTATTGATCTGTATATTTGACTCGGGGTTTTCCCTAGGTCATTCTACTCTGCTTCTGGCTACCTGTGATCTGGCTTTTGGTCTTTGATTCTGATTTGCAGCAACTCCGGCTGTTTCCATCTATCCTATCCTGTTGAAGAAGTTCTCCATCGTATCTTCTTGACAAGCAATCATCAGATTCTACAATCCATTCATCATGGTTTCCATCTTACCCCTAGTTATGTAGATTAATTGGGGGTTAGCTCTTGAGGACACCTCTCAGTTGTCTCCTTGTTGATTTCCTCCAATTACGGCCCTCTTAGTTGATTGTCTAATCATTTTGAATCTTTTCAAGCCTTAAATCAATGAATTCAAGTGTCTCTCGATGAAAGCACCAAAATGTTTGATCCAAAAAGGCACAAACGCCCAATAGATGGAGTAGAGAATAAAAAGTGAAGAAAATAAATGAAAAAACGAGTAAGAAAGTACACATAGAGTTTATAGTGATTCGACTAATCTTGGCCTACGTATATTAATGAATTTTATTGCTTATATTCTAACTTGGAGATGGAAATTCTTACGGATCGGTACAACTCCGAAAGAGATTACAAGAAATTAGAGAAAGGAGAGTAAGAGCCAAAAGATCCTAAAAAATGAGCTCTACCCTTCAATTTTTAGAGGTAGGAAGCCTAAAATCTAGTCCAGAAAATCTCTTTATAAGTTTCCATGCCATGGACAAATTCCCCAAGAAAATAGATTTCCACCTCAACAACATGTATGGGTCGGTACAACTCCAAGGGTATGAGTTGGTGCTGACCCATATGACTGTCGAATTGGATGCTTTTAACTATTCATGTTGGATCGTCTTATGGTTATGTTTGTGTTTCTATAGTTATTTGCAACAATATTAGCTTGTTTCTGGGTCCAAATGATGGAGTGATGGAAGAACAAAGTTGTTGGTTCAAGAGTTCAAAGAGATCGGTAGAGAATTGCATGAAATAGTCAAAATAACAATGTAGATAGGTTTCTAACATCAAATAGGATAGGTAGGCCGAAGGTGAGCGTCCTCAGTGGAGTATTTATGGCTCGGTACCGACCCAGAGACTTGGGAGTGTGCCGACCCAACGCTTGTGGATTTCGCGCTTTTGGAATTTTGTAATGGATGTGTATTTGCCTTGTGATCCTTGTTGCACTTGAGTATTGGGCTTTCTAGTCATCTCTCTGGGCTTCTTGCCTTGATAGCTTTGAGATTTGACTCATCGAGTTTGTTCATATACTATTGGGTCAAAAGGTGGGATAACAGATACCAAATGTAACAATCCATCCTGTGGCACCCTAAAAAATTTCATCACATATTAGTGATCGACCTCAAGTGCCATAAAGACTGGATGTACATGGTTATTTAAAATAACCCACATGAAATGACAATATATAATATACAAAAGATACATAATCAGAACATGATACATACATACATACATACATACATACATATATCTGTGTGTGTATGAGACATAACAATATGAAAGCAACTGATAAAAATAACAACAGTCGGAATACATCAACTCCATACATATGGAGTACTGAATATAACATCTGATAACACATGTCTCATATATACAAATATAGGGTTGTCGTGTATTAAAAAATATACATCTTAGTGTATAACAAAATATCAACATCATGCTCCAATCCAAAATAACGCAATCCTATGAGCAATTCCCTAAAAGCTACCTGATTCTCTGCCTACTAAATCGGGTACTAGAGAGTTTGTCATAAAATAAATAGAAAGAGACAAAATGCGGCTTAGATTTAAATCCTAGTGTAAGGGGAAATAATTCCGGAATATTACATATCAAATCCAGATACAAATGAGTGACAACAATGACGATAAAGGTATATTACTAATGATATACCTCCACTTATTCTTCCCCTGTAATCAACGAGTCAGCAAAAAATAATAAGATGCAACTTCTACATAATAGTATACCATGAAAAATGGTAAACTAATATGCAAATATAGTGGTAATGTAGATACGTAGTATAGTCAAAATATACAATAATAATATCAATAACTAATATACCATGTATTGTCCGCCATATAACGATATATGTCAAGTAGTGCATAAATTGATACTCATTATCGCTGATGAGGGGAGTTCACGGTGGACATCATTCATTATCAAATGATTCCCATTGAGGTTCTATACTAAATAAAGCAAGTGACTGATTGTACCATAGACCCCGAGCTACATCTAGTGTAATAGAACTTGTGAAGATCTCATCGTACCCCATATTGAGCATAAGTGATATATGCCTGCTCTAGATATTTGAAACCTACCTAGATCTCACTATACGCCATATCAAGCATAAGTGATATGTGACCCGCTCATAGACGATAATCATCATCTTCCCTTCTTATTCATCATGGATTTCCTAACAAATTCACATTATGCCTCTACAAAAGAGAACGATGGGCGTGTCTTGTATAATACACTTTCGACCTTGATCAAATCATGCATATGTACCTTAACATCATCATCAAGCATTCCCAAAGTCATTTAGATAAAATTAAGTTGGTACAAGAGTGAAATGCTTTAGATATAGGCATTATTTCCTAGCCCAGTCACTGAACGGTGGACCGTTATTGGCCCAACGGTTCAATAGTCTGTGCTTTGATTGCAAAGCATGATCCGACGTCGGGTATCCACATGTTTCATCGCACTGCCTTCTCCATCGAGTCACTTACTCATCACGCCCTATTGTCTTTGCCACATGGTTGAAGTTTGGTGTTGTTTGGTTGAGCCTATATGTTGATTCCTTTGAGTGTTTGAGAGGGATATTCATGTCATCATGAATCCTTTCCCGGTCATTTCGCTATAGAAATGTGATGCGCTTCCCAACAACCGAACTACACTTTACAACACCACCTATCTTCATTATGGATGTATAGTTATGTGCCAACAAACACAATACACACCAACTCACATGTTTATATACTTATACTTCACATTTTCTTAACTTCTTCAAGATACAATTTGATTTCTTAACTAATTCTTCATATTTTGATTCAAAGTTATCGTGAATATCTTATATGTATAAAATTGCATCAATTTACTTCTTTCAATAATTTCATTCACTTTAAATCAAATTATTCCTTATTTATTATTTTTCCTACATAACAACAATTAACAAAACATATAAATCAAAACACCAAACCAATTCAGCAAACTCTTACATTCAATGCAACAAATCCAAACTACTTAAAAATCAATCTGCCAAGATGGAATATTTTATTTATCATCTAATTATTTTAATGTCTAATTCTCATTTTCATGTCATTTATTTCAAAAACCGTAACTTTTTTAAATAATGTTATAAAAACTTACGATGAGTTTATAAAATCATATAATCACTTGTTAATCATTCCATAATTTCACATTAATTTACATCATCATTTAAATCATATTTAATCATCATTTTCAACAAGTAAAGCTTATAACTTTCTAAAATCACTATCATAAACCCTTTAGTGTATAGTTAAGTTTAGTATGCTCCTACAAGCTCAATGAAGCTACATGTAACATCCTAATCAATTCCAACTTCACTCAAAAAATCATATAATTAAAAAAGTGGAAATTAGCCACAAGGGCCTATTTAGAAAGTGCAATTAGTTTCTAGGACATACAAATGAAATAATTACTTTTAAGGACAAAATGCAAAATAATTAGTTTCTAAGGCCTAAAATTCTATGAAATTATGTCCTTGAAAGTAATTGGACTGCTGACTCTGTCCTTAAAAGTAATTATTCTGCTAACTTTTGCCTTGAAATTAATTTTCGTGGATGTGTGTCTTAGAAACTAATTGGACTGCAAAGTTTATCCTTCTGGTGAAATGCCCCATTAAAATAAATTGAAATAAATTCTATGGTAAATAAAGAAGCAATCCCACTCCCCTAGCTAAGAGGAGAAAACAAGAAAACTAACTAAAATCCATCATCGTCTTCTCTTTAAAAAATGGATCAAGCTCTCCTCGTTAAATCAAGCTCCAAGTTGAATAGGGTTTATGCCCATTGATCTAATTAAATTATGGTGAAGTTAGTTTGAATTGAGGAATTTTAATTGTTAGATGGAAGTGATTTTAGAGTTAGGCTTAGGTGGTATTTGGTTTTAAGATTGTATGGGAAAGTTATAGTAAATGAGAAGTGAATGAGAAGAGCAAAGAGGGAAAGCTTATATTAAGCTCAAAATTACTAAGTGTAGTATTTTCTCTTTTTTCATAAACACCATTCAACACTCAAAATCCCTAACTTGGGACATATCGATGCTTAAACTCATTTCGATTCGTGATGCCAATCCAGACTCAATGACACTATCTGTGGGTTCTAATTCCATTGTCTGGAAGATTCGATTATTCTACCCTCTTGCTAATTAAATATTTAATTAAATAAAATTTATAATTAAATTCTTGGCACTTAGACATGTGAGTTATTACAAAACCCTCAATACAAGACCGCAATAACTCTTTACAAAAGTGTGTGTGGTTATCCTCAACATTTAAGGATATCAAATAGCTACATTTTTATAAATTGATCAAATTGGCAGCTCAATGATTGAATTAACATACCCATCTTGTAGCTCTTGGTGCTGCACTATATCAAACATGACAAGGTCCTTAATGTAATCAAACGTACTGAATACATGATCTTGCATTATGGTTTTCTAGCTCATTCCAAATGAACTAATTTCATCCAATTTTTGCATATTATGAATCACGTATATTCATAATATAACAATTACATGTTATCAAATATTGACCACATATCCATATTCTATATTGCTTAAGAGTTCAGAACTCTTAAAATATAATACATAGTCTCAAAAAAATAAACTCCTAAATGACCAAGGTATGATTGTATTTAGTAGTTGTATTATTTAGCTCTAGCATAATTCTTGAAGTGACAATGTAACACCCTTCTTCGAAGTTAAACTGAATTAAATATTTTAGTTTGGATTTTTTGTTGACCTTAATTAAATAAATTAAAACTTCGGATTTATTTGATAATAAAAGAAAGTACATTGATTTAAATTTCAAATTTGGACTCTGGGTTGTGTTTAAAAAAAATCCAAAAGTTAATTGAAAAATTACTTTGGAAAAGTAAACTGTACTTATGGAAATTTTGAGGTTGTTTTGGAAAATAAAACAAGTATTTTAAACTTGTTGAAATTAGAAAATGATATTTTAATAAAAGGAAAATTGTTATAGAAATGGAATAAAAATTTGATAAAATGCCTCGAACGATTTTTAAATGGATGTAAAACGTTGATTAAAATGCGGTTGGGTTTATAAGTGGTTAGAGATGTCTTAACATTTAAAAGAAAGCTAAAAATATTTCTTTCTTTTAATTGGACCCTTCATTCATCCTTATCCCTTAACTTATCGCCTCTTTTCAAACCTGTTATTTTCCTTCATCCTTTATCAAAACCCAACTCAAATCCACTTTCATTTTATCCCCTTCTCTTGCCCTAATTACACTAACTAAATAAAAGAATTCATATACGAAATTGCGACCATGAGAAGAGGCAACGACGTATGCTAACGAGAAGTGGAGGCATGTAGGGCCGAAGGCGACGAAGTAGAGGTGACAGTGGAGATGTCGAGTTAGGCAAACAATGTCGAATTAGTGTTGATGATGGAGCTTGTGTATAATGGAGTTTAAACTTGCATGCGACATCAATGACGAGGCAAAGGCTGCCCATAGATCCTGGGAAGTAGTGGTGTGCGTGCATCAGAGGGTGAGCGGTGTCAATGTAAAGTTAAGTCAGTGAAAGTGAATGAGATATAATATTGATAGGAAGTTTATTAGCAAGTTTCGGTGAGTGTAATTGTAACAACCCGTACTTTTGACCATTGTAAGTTATTAAATTTCACGTGATTATTGAATAAAAATGGTTAGAAATAAATAAAAGTTTAATTTAATAAAGATTAAATGAATTGAATTGGATTTCAATATAGCTAGATAAATTTGTGGAGTGAATTAGTGCCACTCAAGCTATAAAATGAATTAATAGAATGAATACAACTTGAATTACAAATTGAAATGCAATTTGAATTGCGAAAACAATTGAATAATAATAAATGAGTGTAAGAAAAATTAATGTGAGTAATTTGATTTAATTTAAAATTGGATGAAAGTAAGTTAAATACAAATGAAATGAGTTTTTAATAAATCAAATGTTAGCTAATTGCATATGAAATAAGTTAATGAAATAAATTAAAAGATGGAAGTTAACTAAAGAAAATTGAATGAAATAAACTGTGATAAAAAGAAAAATTTGTTAATATGAATAAATTTCACTTAAGAAAAAAATTAATGATACGGATTTGAATATGAACTATAAGATGAAGTTAACGTAAAAAGTAGAATGAAATTGATTGTGAGAAAAAATTGGAATTATAAAATAAAATTTACTTAAATAAAATTATTAATACGAGTTTAAGTTTATAAAATAAACTAATGAAGTGAATCAATAGATTAATATGAATTTAAGTTGTGGAATAATAATAAAAATTAATATGAATAAAGGAATACAAATGAATGGAATGAAAATTCAAAGGGTGATAAATAAAATGAATATCATCAAAATAAATATCTAACAACTATTGAATCATGAACAAATGTGTGCTCTTTAATGATGTCTATTTTAGTGTATCATCTTGCCTGTATTTTTCCATTCTAGTTTGGGTAAATCCACTTCTCGCAATGTTCTATATGGTGCATAACACTGAGTGGGGATACAATTCTTCTTATCTGTAATCATAACCCCAATAGAATACAATGAGATATAACATCTGTAACGACCCGGAAATTTCGATCCAGAAAATTCCAGATAGTTAGTGTAAAGAAGAAAGAGAAAGAAGAAGGAAGCAGAACAAGACACAGAAACCTCACATTCGCAGCGGATCAAAATATAATATTACGGAAATAACAGTTTTACAAAGAAGAACTGTATCAATACTCTTATATTTTTATACATCAGAGTTACAAAATTTACACTACACTGGACAGTTTTAAACAACATGTCCTAGAAAAATAACAATATATATCACAGCGGATAACACTCTATACGTTCCTGTCCTGCAGCTCTCCTCCTGAGCTCCAGAACGTCCTTACCTGCAAATCTGTAATACTCGGTCTGACCCGAGTATTACATCGAAGTAACACCCGGGTCAGGCTGGAAACCAGCGTGAGTAAACTCATCTAACATGGAGCATAAAAGCATACAACTTATATAAACCCGGGGTAACTTATATCAATTTACAACTTCACAAGCTGTTATAAACATTACTTATTTCATACATCAATTTCTATGTTCCAAACTTAGATTAAATGGTCCAATTTACTATATTCATTCCAAATCACATATTGATCCCACATATCAATCTATAAAGAATCGAAGTGGTTTCGGGTATTTACTAATACCCGACTCCGGTCTCTTCGAATTCAATGTCATCTAGAACCCAGTTATCCAATTAAATACAACTCAATTTTAATTATCGGATAACATATTTATACAACAATTCATAATTGATATATAATCAAACTATCACCGTCCATCCAACATAAACAATTCATATCAGGTATATCAACCAATCCAAAGCACCCTCATCATTCAAACATTAATAAGTAGATTGATCAAGTTGATTAGTTTCATTAATTAATGACCCTCTAATTACTTCCATTGGTAAATTTTTGTTAATTTATATATAATTAACCTTTAACTTAATTACACTTATTTATCAACCATGATTAATCACAATCCGGAAATTAACTTCTCTTAATTACTTCATCAATTGAACCAACTCCTTGATTATTTATATTGAATAATCCTTTAATTACACTGAGTAGTTGGCACTTAATTCCTTTCACCAAGTAATTATTATTTAATTACTTCCCATCAAGTAATTTCCTTTTTATTTATTTACATCCAGTATTTATTCACTAATTACTTCACAAGTGATTATACCTCATTAATTACGTTAAATAATTATACCTAACCCAAAATCAAATGATTATCTTTAATTAATTAAACTTGACTAATTAACTAGAATTAACCACTTTAACTTAATTAACTTCACAAATTAATTAACCTTACCCATAAACATTGATTGCATTGATCCATTTTTAATTGCTTGAATTAATTTCTCTATACGTACTTACATTGATTAATTATCCACTGATTAATCATCTTCATTAATTAACTAACCCTTTATTAATTCCCTTAATTAATGAATCCTTTAATTTATCACACTATGTAATTAATCCTTAATTATTTTCTTTAAGTAATTACAGCTAAATAAATCACATTTCCCATTAATTACTCTCCTTAATTCATGATACTAAGTAATTTTCTTTAATCACTTTATTAATTAACCTCATTAATGACAATGATTAATTAATCTTAACCAATCATTAATTATTCACACTCTTTAATTGTCTTATAATTAATTAACCTTTAATTGATTTCGTTAATTAATCTTTAATTAATCAATTAATCATAATCATCCAAACTTTAATTAATTAAAAGATAAGTTTTTCTTCTTAATTAACTTCTTATTGAACAAAAAACATTCTTAATAATCTTGAATTAAATTTTCATTAATCTAGAATTTAACTTAATCCTTAAGTTAAATTAATGATTTAAGACATTAAATCTTCTTAACTAAATCACATTATTCCTTTAGTTTTAAACAACTTAAGTATCATCTTAATCAACGTTTAAGTAAAACAACTTTATTTAAAATATTGATTCAAGTGAATTAATAGAAGACTTAATTATGTTATCTTAAACTCTTGAAAACTATACATTTCACCTGAGAAAATCCAAACAAAATACCCTAGCTTCTCATTCCTTTCCCGAGATTCCTCTCCCCTTTTTTTAAAATAAAATAAAATAAAAACTGTTATATGAAACACTGGATCAACACAATCACGAGAGACTCGAAGACCAAACCGAGCAAACTAAGTGAAACCCCGAGAACCCCTTCGCACAAAAACTCTTCCAGATCCCTCCTCTTCTTCTTCCTGTTTTTCCTTATTTCACCTACACACAAAAGTCTCAGTGCACGTGCACACGACGAACGGCCGGCGTCAAACATGGCTTCGATCACCAACACGACAACTAACCTCCACCGAGTCGCCTCACCACACAGATCGGCGAATCATCCTGGAAATAAAAATTTGGACGAACGAACCCCCCAGGCTCCAGAACTATCGTTTATGTTCATCCCTCATCGCTATCTCTGATCACCAGAAATGCCTTCCTTAAGCCAAAACCTTCGCCTGACCTCCGTTCATCTATTTCCCCACCATATGACCAACTCGATGCACGCATGAATCCACAGTGACCAAACTCCCGACCATTGCCTATATTAGGGTTAAAAACTTAATTCCCTCGCCGTCGTCACCACAATGGACTAGGACCCCTCCATGCATTTTTCCCTGACTCACCATAGTTACTTCCACCTCCTGACCAAGCCACGATCCCCATCATCATGCCAACGACCGGAATTTTGCAAAACCCCCAAATCAGGTTATCACGACTTATCCCAATAATTTTTAACTTAAAAATTTTGATTTTTTTCTTCAAAAATCATAGTTTGTTCTAAGCTTTCAGATGGCATATACAAATTAACATTTATCAGATTCGAATTTGAACATGGCTTGAAAATTTTTCTGTAATTTCTTGTGCTAGGTTCTAAATCATGAATATTATCCTTTTAAAATGTTTTGACTTTCAATCTTACGTGTGTTTAAACATTTTTCTTTTCAGATACTTAAGTCCAATTCAACTGAAATCAAGGGAATTTGATTCTCGACAGTTTTCATAAAATAAATAACAGGAGAACCTATAGTAAGGACATGCACAGACAAATGCATAATTCACTTACAGATTTTATTTGCATGCAATCCATATTCAATTTTCATACAACAAGTATTCAAACAATCAGATTTCAATTTACTCACATTTAAGAATTGAACAGAACTTGGGAAAAATACAGTTTAGCAGAGACATATATGTTTATAAATAAACAAATCTTTCACTTAATACTTATTAACATATGAGTTTATACATGCAACCCCATATCCATACTTTACTCAAGCCCAAGCATCAAATCAAATATTAAAAGGTGAAGTTTACTCACCTGCTTAAGATAGAGAGCCAGAAACTAGTATTTGAAACTTGATTTGTTGAATCTTGTAGCTTGCTTGATAAACTATGTTTCAGATTTTCATTGCTTTGCACTTTTGATTTTGCTGTAAAGTTTCTGTTTAGTTCAGAGATCTTTTTCTTTGAATCTGCTAATGATCTTCCCTTGTTATACAATTTTGAAAATTTTGAACTGGTGGTATTTGGTTTTAAATTTGATTTTGATGATTTCAAAATCTGATTTTCAATTCTTATGAAATAAGGAAGAAAATGTTTTAAACACAAAAGAATTTTCTTTTAGTTTTCTCTTATCTATTTACAAATGTTTTAGCAATGCCACTTGTAAACTCAAGTTCTTGAAATGATTACAAGTGTCTTTTTACATGGTCAAATATCCTTACACATGTTTTTATTTCAAATATTATAATAATTTCTTACTTTTACAAATGTTTTATAAATTCATTAATGACCTATTTATTAAGTTTTAAATGTTTGTTCTCATTTTAGCTTTAATGTTTACATAAATAAATTATCCTTATTAAGTACATTCTTTAATATAATTTTTTTCCAAGCTAAAATCTCAAGAAAGAAAATTCAAAAAGGAAAAAGAATATTAAGTTAGATCCTATTTTAAAATTTTCGAACTAATATATACAACTATACACATTATCATTTGTTTTTAAAAGAATAATTTATCAAATCCAAATGATTATATCAAGATATGGTCAAATAAATATTTATCCAAATATAGATATTTATTATTAGATTCATTTGTTTAATTTATAACTCAGTATTTGTTTTAATTAACCCAATTATTATATCAATTATAGATGTTCAGAAATTCGGGTTATCACATTCCTTCCCCCTTTAAATCTTTTCGTCCTCGAAAAGGAAAGAAGCCAGAATTTATTAAAATGCTTAAAATCATATAAATTTTCTTTGATCATTTTTAAAACACTTTAAAACCTATATAGTATTACAATAATTAGTTTTATAAAATACTTTTATAACTTGATGTTTCCACAAGTCCGTCTTTGTTCTCACAGAAATTCGGTCATACGTTGATCAGGCGTACGACTGAAAATCTATAAGTACTTAGCAGACCCGTTTTCAACATCCAGTGAAAATACTTGGAAAATAATTTATTCAAATTATAGAAAACAGTTTTTGAAAATAGAGGATATATCTTTGGTGAGAATGCTCTGGAAATCATCACCCCCATCCATGGTCACAGTTACATTCCAGGGTTACGTTGTCGTCGCAGCAAAAGTCCATGTAACTGCAGGCTCTCCGTGGCCTCTCAATTACGCCATGGATCCCACACAATAGATCACAGTTACACCCAGGGTTACGTTGCCATCGCAGCAAAAGTCCATGTAACTGCAGGCTCTCAGCGGCCTCTGATTTTCGCTGTCAAAATGAAACTTCTCCACTCCTACATAGGTCGTAGTCTACCGATATAAAATCAAACGCAGACTGTTGGCTCTCAGCGGCACACATGACTTCCAGCTGTAACGACCCAGTATTTTCAACCCTTCGCATCCGCACATTGTCGGACTTGAAGTGTTCAAAATACTGCGTTGTAAAATAAATTTGGCAAAACTCAGGATATACAGTAAATAAATCACAGAATTACAGACACAGATATCAGAATCTCGCAGCGGAAATTTAAAATTTAGTGGTTCATGAAGCCACTGATACAACTTTACAAAAACAGAACTTACTTTGTCTATAATCCTCAATACAAATTTAAGACATAAATAGAGATAGAGTCTTCAAAGTCTTGAATTCCAGAAAAGATAAAGGCTGAAACAACTTCCAACAGCACGAATGATCTACTGAGTGTCCTAGCTACGGAGAAGAAACTGAAGCTGCAACTCAGGCTGACCCGAGCGTACAATAAAACAAAACACTCGAGTCAGGACATACATACTTATATAATGTAAGCTAAATCAAGTGTACTGTAATATAAAACAAGTAACTTAAAGGATGCTTGGGACCGCCCATCCTCTAAGGATCCGTTAAACTATTTACTATGTAGTATATTTCGCTATTATAATAGTGTCTATACTAAAATAAACATACTTTTAAATAGCGTTAAGGCTTTACATTTTCCACCTTAACACGTAATAGTCCCAGTAGTCCATCCAATATCATAGCTCCTCCTACTCGGGAAGCAACTAGAGGATACCACACGGGCTACGGGAGAAAACCAAACTCGTACAAGGCTCGATATGGTAGGTGACACGGCACAACTAGGCAATGCCAGGGTAGATATACCAATTGCTATCCGGACCGGTGGTAACGCGAAGCCGCAGCAACCGCCCACCTCGAACAACACTCCCAAATCAAGGGTGCACCCATGATTTGGGAGTGTTGTTCGAGGTGGGCGGTTGCTGCGGCTTCGCGTTACCACCGGTCCGGATAGCAATTGGTATATCTACCCTGGCATTGCCTAGTTGTGCCGTGTCACCTACCATATCGAGCCTTGTACGAGTTTGGTTTTCTCCCGTAGCCCGTGTGGTATCCTCTAGTTGCTTCCCGAGTAGGAGGAGCTATGATATTGGATGGACTACTGGGACTATTACGTGTTAAGGTGGAAAATGTAAAGCCTTAACGCTATTTAAAAGTATGTTTATTTTAATATAGACACTATTATAATAGCGCAATATACTATATAGTAAATAGTTTAACGGATCCTTAGAGAATGGGCGGTCCCAAGCATCCTTTAAGTTACTTGCTATATATTACAGTACACTTGAATTAGCTTACATCATATAAGTATGTATGTCCTGACTCGAGTGTTTTGTTTTATTGTACGCTCGGGTCAGCCTGAGTTGCAGCTTCAGTTTCTTCTCCGTAGCTAGGACACTCAGTAGATCATTCATGCTGCTGGAAGTTGTTTCAGCCTTTATCTTTTCTGGAATTCCAGACCTTTGAAGACTCTATCTCTATTTATGTCTTAACATTGTATTGAGGATTATAGAAAATGTAAGTTCTGTTTTGTAAAGTTGTATCAGTGACTTCATGAACCACTAAATTTTATATTTCCGCTGCGAGAATTCTGATATCTGTGTATGTGATTCTGTGATTTATTTATGGTATATTCTGAGTATTGCCAAATTTATTCTACAACGCAGTATTTTGAACAATTCAAGTCCGACATGCGCGGATGCGAAGGGTTGAAAATACTGGGTCGTTACATTTGGTATCAGAGCTTTGGCTCTAGGCAAAACTTAGAATGTATGGTAAATTGGATTTATAGAATCACATTCATCCGAGTTTGAATCTCTTCCTCTTCGAATTTTGGACATTCCCTATGGTTCCAAAGTTCATTCGTGTCCCTCACTTATCATCTACTTTAGATTCTGGAGTGTCCCATAACTCCACTTCGGACGTTCTTTATAGTAAATTGGCGGTCTCGCCATTGTTCAAATAAAGGGGTGAAACTCCTTTACAATCAGCATTGATTCACCGGTGGTTTATATTTAGCCTCGGTTTATATGCTAGTATCTTTGGTTATTCTGAACTCTATCTCTTCAGATCAAATGGAGTTTTACACCAACCACATCGATCTGACTCTTTAAGTCACGGTTGACCCAGTCAAGGTTGCCCGCGATTTATATAAACTTACCCAGTTTCCTTATTCTGACTTTTAATCATCGGATCTTCTGATTCCAACTTATCTTGAATTCTATTTGATTTGAGCTCATCAAATTTGAGTCTCTATCCTTGTTTTGAAAAAATTTATTCCTATTTTGAAATAAAATCTAATATTATATATAGGTATAATTTTCAGAATTTCGCAATTAATTTAACTATTTGTCAAGAGATAATAGTTTTGATTTTATTTATGATTTGGTAAGCCATGTGTTTTGCCTAATATAAATAATTGAATATAAACAATGGTTATAAATTAATTTAGAAACAGAAATGAATTTAAAAAAGAACTTGAGAATTCAATTTCTGATGATTTCAAACCTTGTGTTAAAATTTTAAAAGGATAAGTATTTGTGTATAGAAATTTGTTTCCAAAGAATTTTAAAATTAGTGCTTTTCTCTTTGTCGCTGGAAAATAATTTCGGTGATGACTGCAGCATCATCGACATTCATTTTCGAATTTCGAAGTGAAAAGACCATTCTGTAGTCTGACTACAGTGTTTCCTTGAGATTTTAATTGATTCGAATTTCTTAAGTAGGACTTAATATATATAGATATATAATTTAAATTTTAGTTGACATATTATGTATATATTTATCTATCTCTAAAAGGTTGAAGGGAATCAGAAATTAAATTCTTAAAGTTTACCTTGAAAAAAATAAAATAAAATTCTTGAATAAGAAAAATTTCAACTTGAAGATAATTGAATTTGAAAGTTTTAGTTGTATAGTACTCAATTTCATTTCAATATAACTTACCTTGATTTTCAAAAGTAAAAAAAATGAATTTGGATAATATACAATATAAAAAGGATGTTATAAATAAAATTTGAGTGGTTATAATTAATGTTATACACTTAAATTTTAGTTATAAAAAGATTAATAAAAGGTAGTATAGAGATAAGAAAAATATATTTGGAAGGAATATTTTGTAATAAGGATTATTTATCTTAAAATCATAGTTAATTAATAAGGGAAATATTATGTAAAGAATTTGATTGTTATATTTGCTATAATAAATATTTTATTTATGAAATAGACATGTCTTGAAAATGGATAATTATGATTTAAATAGTTAAGACATTTTTTCATTATCACTAAATTTTGATAATTGAGAATTGGTTTTCCATTGAAAATTTCCAGTGTAACTTTTGAAAGAATATCTTATTAAGTATTTTAAATGAAGAGTTAGGTTATTGGTTAAATTAAGAGTTAAATACAATAATAAACTGATTAGAAATGCTATCATATCTACTATAGCATATTATAAGAGCTGCTGTCCCTAACAATAAATTGTTTGAAAATTCTTATTATTGGATAAATGAACTCAAGAATATTTCAACTTTGATATGAATATTATTTGGCATTGAAACTAAAAGATATAAATGAGGATTATTTTGAAAGTAATATGATTTTAGTAATATAATTTCCAAATAATAATCTATAAATTTTAATGACTTTCAAAGTGTTATAATTTTCAAAGTATTATGATTTCAAATTTATTTTATTATTTTGTTTTCAAACTATCGTTAAATATACTTAGTTCCCTATCTGCTACGGATTGGGGACGCTATTGCTTATACCAGTCTATTCAGGAATCTTTCTATAATCTTTGAAAATCTTTGTCACTCATCGGGACCTGAGCACCCATAGACAGACAGTCAAAACTGAAAGGGGTAAACCGATTCTAGAGGATCTTCTTCGTGCTTCAAATCCGGAACTATCCGGTTAAGATTCTTGTTTATCCAGCTTATCTTCCTTTGTTTCTCTTCTTCCGTTCCTTTTCGAGGACGAAAAGTTCTTAAGTGGGGGAGAGTGTAACAGCCCTAGTTTTTAGATATTTATTTTATTTTAAATTATTTAATTTTGAAATATGTTTCATATAAATTGTGTTTAACAATATAGTTTAATTATTTGATATTGGGGATATATTTTACAAAATTGTTTGTGTCAATAAAATTAAATAATAACTGTGAAAATTTAAGCTAAGTTTGAACGGTAAAATTTCGCGTTCAAAAGACGCGTCAATTATAGGGTATAAAGCAACGTAACAAAACGTGTGTTTTTAAAATGTTATTTTTGTGAATTTTTTTGATGTTTTATACTGCGTCTGTTTAGCGCAATGTAAAAATAATATTTTCAAACATTTTGGAGAAGAAATATCAGTTAGTGATTTTAAGACGGACGGTATTGTGTTTAAAGGACCATTTGACTTTAAAACAAATCGTATACTTTTGTCCCGTAAACTTACACAAATAATCTACCATTCCATTTATTGTTTCAAACTAAAAATAATATCAATCAAAACGTAAATGAAATTAAAACGAACATAAGTAACGTTCGAACCTTATATTTTTCTATTCTCTCTGATTTTTTTTTTTTTTTTTTTTTTTTTTTTTTTTTTCTTTGCATCTGTACACATCCTCTTCTGAAACATGCATCAACTCTTTCCTTTGCTCTTACCATCAGTTACCATTTTCATGCATTTAAATTTTTGTAACTGACATTTTAAACTAGGCCTAAATCACGCAAGTTTTAAAAATTAAGTAACGTCACGCATTCATGGGGACAGCTCTATATCTATAACTTACATGCTACATCAGGGTTCTTCCATCACGCAATTCATCAAATAATTCAAACAAAGATCAAGATTTATTAATTTAAAACGAATCGCGTAAGTAACGTGCACCTTTTTATCCTCTGCCTCGAGCTAGTACTACACTAAATCATGCATACATTAATCACGCGTGCAAGAGATTAATCTGGCTATAATTCATCACCAACTTGCTTGGCCGTTTTCTCCATCATTTTCGCAGATTCCTCTGTTTTTTTTTTTAGCATTCTTATCTTTTCAAATAAGGTAACTGAACATATGTTTCGGCCTCCCATCTTTTATTTCGAATTTATTACTTTTCAAGGAGATACGTTGCCATTTTTTTTAAATTCTTCCCTGCCATGCCTATGATTCCTTGCATCCCAAACAACGCTCCCTATAAATATATTAGACTAGTTCATACTTTATCTCTTTGTCTTGCAATCCCTCTTTTATGGAAGCAGTGAAAGGTATGACTCGTATTTCTCTTATATTCTCTGTTTACTCGTCAGTCCTTTCTCCTTTCCTTTCACTTTGCTCGGCCATTCCACCTACTTTGTTTATGCCCAGTCCCATTTGTTTTATCTGGATCGCTACACTAGGCTATGGTATTTATGTTGAGTGATGAAGTTTAGTTTGTTATAAACTGTAGATCAATATTGGAAAAATTTTAAAGGGAAAAAACTTTAAAGAAAGAAAGGATATGGAAACTGAGAAGATGAGAATAGCAGTGGGATCAGATCATAGGGGGAAGGTAGAATATGTGATAGTGCTCATCATAGCTGTACATGTTCAGACGGACATGAGTGGGTTACATACTGGAATTTGTTGAGTGCTCCTCTGATTCATATTTAAAGGTCTGATGGGTATATTATGGATAAATAGTAGGGCAGAACATTTGTGGAAAAAGAAAAATAAAATTAGGAGGAAGGGCTATGTTCATATTCATTTTGAAATTTGTTGCATAAGTGATGGCCACTAATTGGCATTTTTAGTCTGCATCTGTATACTTGAAGTCTGAAATAGGGTCTGCATATATTAGATAGGTTGTACTGGTGAGGGTTGTTTGGATTCATAAAAGTTTTGATAGGCTAGAATAGTATATGTTAGGCTGCAGTTGCATATATATGTCAAAGAGCAAGACAGTGTATATGTAAAAATGTGTAATAGGCTGTGCATGTTCTAAAAACTGACATAGGATACATAGGGCACCACTGTAGCATACCTGTCTGCTTGCGGTTGACAGATGAGTAGTATAGGCTTTCATCTGACCTGATTTGGGGTGATGAAGTCTGGAGTAGAAGTGATCAGATTGCAGTAGAAGTAAATACAAATGGGGGTAGGTACAAATACTTTGGGGTGAGTTCAGATTAAGTTTGCACATATGTGCCAAAGGTTAAGAAGAGAAGATGGCCAAAACTGGGGTGTATATTGTTCAGGGTTGAACATTTGTAACAGGAGAAGGTGTGCACGTGCACAAGGTCTGTGCACAGCAGGGGCACTCAGGTCCAGGCCTGATGGGTCTGACACATTAGCATGGGGTATAGGAGGTGGATGGATACTGGTGAAGGCAGGGGTATGGGAGGCAGTGGCAGTGAAGGCCAGAAAAGGACAGTGTTCCTGGAATTGTAAGCGATTCAACATTTCAGACTTCACTCGACGCAAGATGGTTTTAACCCGAAGCAGAATGATTTGTGACTCGAAGCAAGGCCGGGTCTGACTCGAAGCAGGAATGGTAGAACTCGGGTAAATGGCTGATGTTGAGTGAGTTTTGTTAAGTGCAGTTTTAACTAAGAGTAGAAGTTAGGCTGAGTAGATTGTAGCTGAGGGGAGGTAATGTAGGCAATACATTTTGGATGAAATGAGATATAGTTGCATAACATGGTCAAGATCTGAAGTGATCAGATAACAGGGAAAGGTAAAGGTTGACAGTAGATGTTTATGTGCATATGGATCCAGAGATTTTCTAAATGCCTGATGCTATGATCATTACATAGTGCAGATCAGTTTAGAGTATATACTGAGTGAGGACTGGGTAGTTGATGTTAGTATTAGATAGCTCTTTCTGTTCAAAGCTTCAGCTGGGAAAAGAAAAAGAAAAATGGATGGAAGTGGCAGAAGGGTTGTATGTATGAGGAAGTGTTGGCGTGAGTGCGTGTACGCGAGTAAGGGTGCACGTGTACATGTATATGTCCCGGCATATAGGAAACCCCACCATTTTCTCTTAGTCATCTTTAGGAAATTTTATTTTGATTTTGTCGTAAAATTTTAGTGTTAACCGGTACACGTCTGTCAAAATTTCACGGTGGAGTGGTCGAGCAAGTCAAACCATTCTCGTTCTATTTTATCTTTTCTTTGACCGTAAATTCTAAAGTCGCGTTTCAAAATATTTGAATTTTATTCTAGATTTGAATCTAGGCGACATCGAAAGAAATTTGACCAGTATCCTATGTCGTTCTTTACCGGTGAATAGCCGTTTCGAATTCAAATTTTCTGCAATTCTCAGGTGAGTATTTCTCACCAGACATACGTATTTATATTTTAGTAAATTATTGCAAGTGTATGTGTAAAATTGTATTTCACTATTGTCTGTCTGTAGTGTAATATAGAATGATGGACCCCAATTAAATTGACACCTCATCAGTTATTATCTGTTGTATTATATTCTGCAGTTATATTATATTATTGTTTATTTACTGCTTAAATCCCCACTGCAAGTTCCCTGTTATATATATATTGTTATAGGCTGAAATGATAGGCCTAAATGATTATTACTGTTCACTTGTTCTGTTAACTGCTGTAAATTTACTTGGGATTGCGGGTTTGAAATGATAGAACCCGGGGTTTTATAAATTACGGGTTGAAATGATATAAATCCGTATCACTTGACCTAGGCTAGAAAACTATATACAGGCCCGTGGTTCTTATAATATTTTCTGAAATATTTAAAAATTATTTTGGAAGTTAAATATTTGGGTTAATATCTTTAAAAAGCTTTTATTTGATTTTTGAACAAATATTAAATGTAATAAATAAATAAATATTTGAGTAAAACTTTGGAATATAACTTATGTTGGAAATTCTGAATTTTGAAAGAATAAGATTTCAATTAATAAATAAATAGACAAATAAGTTATATTTGGAAATATTTATTAAGTTAAACAATCTATTACAGCATTTAAATGCTGTCTTTTTGAAATTAGACTAGTTTTACCCGCAACTTTAGGTAGCATTTCCTAAGTGCTACGGAATCTAGAATTTGATTGCTTTAAAATTTATGGAATTTGATAAATTTTATTTATCTTAAGTTTTGGAAAAGCTTAAGACATAATATTTATAACTGGATTTTCCTTAATTAAAGATGAATATTCTGGTATTAAGTAAATTTTGGAAAATTTAATGGCTAAAAATTTGGAAGTTTTATTTATGGAAATTATGGGAATATTCAAGACTAAATAATAAAAACATTGATTTGTGAAAGAATAAAACCCAAACTTAGTTTGAATAGCAAATACTCCAATTTAATATATATATATATATGGGAATTGTAATGTTTTGGGAACATAAAATGATATTAAATTTATGGTTTAAAACTTTAAATAGAGAGATTATTTGTAAAGCTATGTAAATTCTCTTCTTTACAAAGTAACCATAAAGTTAACCCATTTATTCTATATACCATCAAATATCCGAACCATTTGTGTTTTCGGGAGTTATGGTTTTAAAGTAAATTTCCAAAATATTATGTTTCGAAGATATAATTCAAATATTTGGTTTCCAGATATTATAAATTTTAAGCAGTACGGTTTTTGGAAAAGAATTATATTTTGAATATAACGATATCATATTGTTTCGGGTTTTAGAATGATATCATATTTATAGTTTTGAAATGGAAATGATTATTCTGGTTTAAAGTATAAACTGTTTTTAAATGGCCACGGGTTATAATAACGTTTGGTTGGCAAAGAGACCGGGATCGGATATGGACATACTCTCTGTCGATACCGAAAACCACTTTGACTAACCATATACGCGGTGGAGATTCCAGAATGAAGTAGGATGGTGGTGACGGTTTCTTGAAAGGTATATACGTGGACCCGACTCCCGTGAGTTGGCTTAAGGTGGCTAAAACAGGAGCGATTCTCGGATTAATGAGGTAGCTCCTCTGATCGAACGCACTTCTTCGTATACCATTCTATTGCTCATGTGATTGTTTGGGTGCACCCTTGATTTGGGAGTGTTGTTCGAGGTGGGCGGTTGCTGCGGCTTCGCGTTACCACCGGTCCGGATAGCAATTGGTATATCTACCCTGGCATTGCCTAGTTGTGCCGTGTCACCTACCATATCGAGCCTTGTACGAGTTTGGTTTTCTCCCGTAGCCCGTGTGGTATCCTCTAGTTGCTTCCCGAGTAGGAGGAGCTATGATATTGGATGGACTACTGGGACTATTACGTGTTAAGGTGGAAAATGTAAAGCCTTAACGCTATTTAAAAGTATGTTTATTTTAATATAGACACTATTATAATAGCGCAATATACTATATAGTAAATAGTTTAACGGATCCTTAGAGGATGGGCGGTCCCAAGCATCCTTTAAGTTACTTGCTATATATTACAGTACACTTGAATTAGCTTACATCATATAAGTATGTATGTCCTGACTCGAGTGTTTTGTTTTATTGTACGCTCGGGTCAGCCTGAGTTGCAGCTTCAGTTTCTTCTCCGTAGCTAGGACACTCAGTAGATCATTCATGCTGCTGGAAGTTGTTTCAGCCTTTATCTTTTCTGGAATTCCAGACCTTTGAAGACTCTATCTCTATTTATGTCTTAACATTGTATTGAGGATTATAGAAAATGTAAGTTCTGTTTTGTAAAGTTGTATCAGTGACTTCATGAACCACTAAATTTTATATTTCCGCTGCGAGAATTCTGATATCTGTGTATGTGATTCTGTGATTTATTTATGGTATATTCTGAGTATTGCCAAATTTATTCTACAACGCAGTATTTTGAACAATTCAAGTCCGACATGCGCGGATGCGAAGGGTTGAAAATACTGCGTTGTAGAATAAATTTGGCAATACTCAGAATATACCATAAATAAATCACAGAATCACATACACAGATATCAGAATTCTCGCAGCGGAAATATAAAATTTAGTGGTTCATGAAGTCACTGATACAACTTTACAAAACAGAACTTACATTTTCTATAATCCTCAATACAATGTTAAGACATAAATAGAGATAGAGTCTTCAAAGGTCTGGAATTCCAGAAAAGATAAAGGCTGAAACAACTTCCAGCAGCATGAATGATCTACTGAGTGTCCTAGCTACGGAGAAGAAACTGAAGCTGCAACTCAGGCTGACCCGAGCGTACAATAAAACAAAACACTCGAGTCAGGACATACATACTTATATGATGTAAGCTAATTCAAGTGTACTGTAATATATAGCAAGTAACTTAAAGGATGCTTGGGACCGCCCATCCTCTAAGGATCCGTTAAACTATTTACTATATAGTATATTGCGCTATTATAATAGTGTCTATATTAAAATAAACATACTTTTAAATAGCGTTAAGGCTTTACATTTTCCACCTTAACACGTAATAGTCCCAGTAGTCCATCCAATATCATAGCTCCTCCTACTCGGGAAGCAACTAGAGGATACCACACGGGCTACGGGAGAAAACCAAACTCGTACAAGGCTCGATATGGTAGGTGACACGGCACAACTAGGCAATGCCAGGGTAGATATACCAATTGCTATCCGGACCGGTGGTAACGCGAAGCCGCAGCAACCGCCCACCTCGAACAACACTCCCAAATCAAGGGTGCACCCAAACAATCACATGAGCAATAGAATGGTATACGAAGAAGTGCGTTCGATCAGAGGAGCTACCTCATTAATCCGAGAATCGCTCCTGTTTTAGCCACCTTAAGCCAACTCACGGGAGTCGGGTCCACGTATATACCTTTCAAGAAACCGTCACCACCATCCTACTTCATTCTGGAATCTCCACCGCGTATATGGTTAGTCAAAGTGGTTTTCGGTATCGACAGAGAGTATGTCCATATCCGATCCCGGTCTCTTTGCCAACCAAACGTTATTATAACCCGTGGCCATTTAAAAACAGTTTATACTTTAAACCAGAATAATCATTTCCATTTCAAAACTATAAATATGATATCATTCTAAAACCCGAAACAATATGATATCGTTATATTCAAAATATAATTCTTTTCCAAAAACCGTACTGCTTAAAATTTATAATATCTGGAAACCAAATATTTGAATTATATCTTCGAAACATAATATTTTGGAAATTTACTTTAAAACCATAACTCCCGAAAACACAAATGGTTCGGATATTTGATGGTATATAGAATAAATGGGTTAACTTTATGGTTACTTTGTAAAGAAGAGAATTTACATAGCTTTACAAATAATCTCTCTATTTAAAGTTTTAAACCATAAATTTAATATCATTTTATGTTCCCAAAACATTACAATTCCCATATATATATATATATTAAATTGGAGTATTTGCTATTCAAACTAAGTTTGGGTTTTATTCTTTCACAAATCAATGTTTTTATTATTTAGTCTTGAATATTCCCATAATTTCCATAAATAAAACTTCCAAATTTTTAGCCATTAAATTTTCCAAAATTTACTTAATACCAGAATATTCATCTTTAATTAAGGAAAATCCAGTTATAAATATTATGTCTTAAGCTTTTCCAAAACTTAAGATAAATAAAATTTATCAAATTCCATAAATTTTAAAGCAATCAAATTCTAGATTCCGTAGCACTTAGGAAATGCTACCTAAAGTTGCGGGTAAAACTAGTCTAATTTCAAAAAGACAGCATTTAAATGCTGTAATAGATTGTTTAACTTAATAAATATTTCCAAATATAACTTATTTGTCTATTTATTTATTAATTGAAATCTTATTCTTTCAAAATTCAGAATTTCCAACATAAGTTATATTCCAAAGTTTTACTCAAATATTTATTTATTTATTACATTTAATATTTGTTCAAAAATCAAATAAAAGCTTTTTAAAGATATTAACCCAAATATTTAACTTCCAAAATAATTTTTAAATATTTCAGAAAATATTATAAGAACCACGGGCCTGTATATAGTTTTCTAGCCTAGGTCAAGTGATACGGATTTATATCATTTCAACCCGTAATTTATAAAACCCCGGGTTCTATCATTTCAAACCCGCAATCCCAAGTAAATTTACAGCAGTTAACAGAACAAGTGAACAGTAATAATCATTTAGGCCTATCATTTCAGCCTATAACAATATATATATAACAGGGAACTTGCAGTGGGGATTTAAGCAGTAAATAAACAATAATATAATATAACTGCAGAATATAATACAACAGATAATAACTGATGAGGTGTCAATTTAATTGGGGTCCATCATTCTATATTACACTACAGACAGACAATAGTGAAATACAATTTTACACATACACTTGCAATAATTTACTAAAATATAAATACGTATGTCTGGTGAGAAATACTCACCTGAGAATTGCAGAAAATTTGAATTCGAAACGGCTATTCACCGGTAAAGAACGACATAGGATACTGGTCAAATTTCTTTCGATGTCGCCTAGATTCAAATCTAGAATAAAATTCAAATATTTTGAAACGCGACTTTAGAATTTACGGTCAAAGAAAAGATAAAATAGAACGAGAATGGTTTGACTTGCTCGACCACTCCACCGTGAAATTTTGACAGACGTGTACCGGTTAACACTAAAATTTTACGACAAAATCAAAATAAAATTTCCTAAAGATGACTAAGAGAAAATGGTGGGGTTTCCTATATGCCGGGACATATACATGTACACGTGCACCCTTACTCGCGTACACGCACTCACGCCAACACTTCCTCATACATACAACCCTTCTGCCACTTCCATCCATTTTTCTTTTTCTTTTCCCAGCTGAAGCTTTGAACAGAAAGAGCTATCTAATACTAACATCAACTACCCAGTCCTCACTCAGTATATACTCTAAACTGATCTGCACTATGTAATGATCATAGCATCAGGCATTTAGAAAATCTCTGGATCCATATGCACATAAACATCTACTGTCAACCTTTACCTTTCCCTGTTATCTGATCACTTCAGATCTTGACCATGTTATGCAACTATATCTCATTTCATCCAAAATGTATTGCCTACATTACCTCCCCTCAGCTACAATCTACTCAGCCTAACTTCTACTCTTAGTTAAAACTGCACTTAACAAAACTCACTCAACATCAGCCATTTACCCGAGTTCTACCATTCCTGCTTCGAGTCAGACCCGGCCTTGCTTCGAGTCACAAATCATTCTGCTTCGGGTTAAAACCATCTTGCGTCGAGTGAAGTCT
Source organism: Allium cepa (assembly GCA_030765085.1). NCBI lineage: Eukaryota > Viridiplantae > Streptophyta > Magnoliopsida > Asparagales > Amaryllidaceae > Allium > Allium cepa. The sequence goes on from CM060940.1 coordinate 106,033,970, forward strand.
GAAATGTTGAATCGCTTACAATTCCAGGAACACTGTCCTTTTCTGGCCTTCACTGCCACTGCCTCCCATACCCCTGCCTTCACCAGTATCCATCCACCTCCTATACCCCATGCTAATGTGTCAGACCCATCAGGCCTGGACCTGAGTGCCCCTGCTGTGCACAGACCTTGTGCACGTGCACACCTTCTCCTGTTACAAATGTTCAACCCTGAACAATATACACCCCAGTTTTGGCCATCTTCTCTTCTTAACCTTTGGCACATATGTGCAAACTTAATCTGAACTCACCCCAAAGTATTTGTACCTACCCCCATTTGTATTTACTTCTACTGCAATCTGATCACTTCTACTCCAGACTTCATCACCCCAAATCAGGTCAGATGAAAGCCTATACTACTCATCTGTCAACCGCAAGCAGACAGGTATGCTACAGTGGTGCCCTATGTATCCTATGTCAGTTTTTAGAACATGCACAGCCTATTACACATTTTTACATATACACTGTCTTGCTCTTTGACATATATATGCAACTGCAGCCTAACATATACTATTCTAGCCTATCAAAACTTTTATGAATCCAAACAACCCTCACCAGTACAACCTATCTAATATATGCAGACCCTATTTCAGACTTCAAGTATACAGATGCAGACTAAAAATGCCAATTAGTGGCCATCACTTATGCAACAAATTTCAAAATGAATATGAACATAGCCCTTCCTCCTAATTTTATTTTTCTTTTTCCACAAATGTTCTGCCCTACTATTTATCCATAATATACCCATCAGACCTTTAAATATGAATCAGAGGAGCACTCAACAAATTCCAGTATGTAACCCACTCATGTCCGTCTGAACATGTACAGCTATGATGAGCACTATCACATATTCTACCTTCCCCCTATGATCTGATCCCACTGCTATTCTCATCTTCTCAGTTTCCATATCCTTTCTTTCTTTAAAGTTTTTTTCCTTTAAAATTTTTCCAATATTGATCTACAGTTTATAACAAACTAAACTTCATCACTCAACATAAATACCATAGCCTAGTGTAGCGATCCAGATAAAACAAATGGGACTGGGCATAAACAAAGTAGGTGGAATGGCCGAGCAAAGTGAAAGGAAAGGAGAAAGGACTGACGAGTAAACAGAGAATATAAGAGAAATACGAGTCATACCTTTCACTGCTTCCATAAAAGAGGGATTGCAAGACAAAGAGATAAAGTATGAACTAGTCTAATATATTTATAGGGAGCGTTGTTTGGGATGCAAGGAATCATAGGCATGGCAGGGAAGAATTTAAAAAAAATGGCAACGTATCTCCTTGAAAAGTAATAAATTCGAAATAAAAGATGGGAGGCCGAAACATATGTTCAGTTACCTTATTTGAAAAGATAAGAATGCTAAAAAAAAAAACAGAGGAATCTGCGAAAATGATGGAGAAAACGGCCAAGCAAGTTGGTGATGAATTATAGCCAGATTAATCTCTTGCACGCGTGATTAATGTATGCATGATTTAGTGTAGTACTAGCTCGAGGCAGAGGATAAAAAGGTGCACGTTACTTACGCGATTCGTTTTAAATTAATAAATCTTGATCTTTGTTTGAATTATTTGATGAATTGCGTGATGGAAGAACCCTGATGTAGCATGTAAGTTATAGATATAGAGCTGTCCCCATGAATGCGTGACGTTACTTAATTTTTAAAACTTGCGTGATTTAGGCCTAGTTTAAAATGTCAGTTACAAAAATTTAAATGCATGAAAATGGTAACTGATGGTAAGAGCAAAGGAAAGAGTTGATGCATGTTTCAGAAGAGGATGTGTACAGATGCAAAGAAAAAAAAAAAAAAAAAAAAAAAAAAAAAAAATCAGAGAGAATAGAAAAATATAAGGTTCGAACGTTACTTATGTTCGTTTTAATTTCATTTACGTTTTGATTGATATTATTTTTAGTTTGAAACAATAAATGGAATGGTAGATTATTTGTGTAAGTTTACGGGACAAAAGTATACGATTTGTTTTAAAGTCAAATGGTCCTTTAAACACAATACCGTCCGTCTTAAAATCACTAACTGATATTTCTTCTCCAAAATGTTTGAAAATATTATTTTTACATTGCGCTAAACAGACGCAGTATAAAACATCAAAAAAATTCACAAAAATAACATTTTAAAAACACACGTTTTGTTACGTTGCTTTATACCCTATAATTGACGCGTCTTTTGAACGCGAAATTTTACCGTTCAAACTTAGCTTAAATTTTCACAGTTATTATTTAATTTTATTGACACAAACAATTTTGTAAAATATATCCCCAATATCAAATAATTAAACTATATTGTTAAACACAATTTATATGAAACATATTTCAAAATTAAATAATTTAAAATAAAATAAATATCTAAAAACTAGGGCTGTTACAGCTATGTTATACCATAGATCGCAGTTACATCCTGGGTTACGTTGCCATCGCAGCAAAAGTCCATGTAACTGTTGGCTCTCAGCGGCACACACGACTTTCGCTATGGTATACTCAACTCATAATCCCCAGGAACTAGTTTTGTCCGGACTCCTCACAGGATCAACTTTAGAACCCCCCCTTGGGGCTCAAGGCAGCACCACCCGATGGTACTCCTAAGAAGTTCATTTCAAGGGAGCGCCTTTTTCCCCAGAGCCATCATCAAAACATTTTTATACTATACACATATAATATCTTTAAATGATACACCTAGTATGAGATCATACAAAGTTCCTTTACACAAAATTGATTATCCCAAAATCGATAATTCTCAAACTAGGCTTTCCAAGTTCAATATTGATTTTACCCAAAAATCAAAAGCCTTTCCAAATCCACAGGTTCCCAAAACCGTTTTTTCAAAATCCTCATATGCTCCTTTATATATATAGATATATATAAAATCCTTGATCAAAATCTTTGGATCATTATAAACTTGTATAAAATCCTTTTATACTTCAAACACTTTCAAAACCCTTTCCTTCTGGAAATAAATTCATCAAGAGGAGTTTTATCTTATAAAACAAAGATATATAACTTTATTTATCCAAAATCAAATATTCAAATTTGACTACTCCTTTCCGTATCAATTTCATTCAAATCCGTACGATATACACACATCATCCGTACGCTATACCAATCTGATCGCTCACTCGATCACACAATTTCACTTCCGAACTAGTATTGTCCACCCGACTTCCTAGTGCGGACACAGATCTGGCTTCTTGATCAGAAACCGTTATTCTCCTTGCATAGTCATAGCTATGATAGAGAACATCCAGAACCAATCAACATCTCATATCCAGGTTCGCCTTCAAAAATCGAGTGGAAAATTCCAACTCGGATCGATATAATTATCTCGAAATTTTGTGCTCGAATCTGGATCAAATCACTATGCGAATAGAATAACATACGTACACCCTACGTATTTATCTTTATTGGTTATTAGCCAAATCAATTCCTGTTTCTATTCACATTCACTTTGATTTTCATTCACTTACTCACAATTGCTTCAACCCATTTGGATTATCACCTTTATTCTTATTTCGATTGAGTATTTAACCATTAACAGTTTGAACTCCCACCAGTTTATTTAGAAAATAGTTTGAAAATTTAAAAATAGATAAGTAGTTGGAAAATAATTACTAGTTTGTAAAATAGGTAGAAAATAGTTATAATAATTATAGAAAGTTTAGATAATTGCAAAATAATAGTAAGATAGTAAGTTGTTTATAAAACAGTTGGAAAATTGCTAAACAGTTTCAAAAATAATTGTAAAACAAGTATAAGATAGTTTGGCTTTTAAAAGAAATGAATAGCTTGGAAAAATAGGTTTATATTAAAGTAATTTATATTAAAAATAATCCAGAGTCAAAACTGTTCACTTCCCAATCTCCATTTTCATCAATTCAATTTAAATTTCCCTTACCATTTAAATTGACCCAATTCCAATTTAAATAACTTCAATTTCCACTGAAATTGATTCAATCCCAATTCAAGTTGAATTAACCTTAGTTTCTTTCCAAATTTAACTTTATTCAACTTTGATTTCAAATTTCTACTAATTCCAATAAATTTTAATTGAATTAGTTCCAGTTTTAATTCATTTCAACTCTAGTTTGAACTAATCTCAATTTCAAACTCCATTTCCAAATCAAGTTGAATTGTTCTTGATTTCTTCCCAAATTAAATTCAAATTCCATTTGAATTTAAAACTATTCAATTTTAATTACAATTCCCAATTATTCAAATCAATCCAATTCAAATTTTCCATTTGAATCTTATTCTCTTACATTCTCAATCAAATTTCAATCAATTCAAATCAAATTCAATTTGAGCTTAATTTCAAATTTAAAATTTAAACCATCTCAAATTATATAAATTCGAGTTAATACTTCAAATGTTGATTTTAATTCCTTTAAATCAATTTACCTTTTTATCCCAACAATGGATTACCATACTCCATTTCTCATTTATTTAGACAAATCCAATTCACAACTTAAAAATTATTAATAATAATAGGATGATATCATCCAATTCATTTAAAAACATTCATCAATCTCCAATTTCCGGATCTCAAACCCATTTTGAGATCACACAAACTCCAAATTCGAATTATCCACTTAACTTTCCAAGTTAAATTCAAATTTCCAAATTAGGTTGATCATTCTAACCTATTTAACCTTTTCAAAGTTAATCTCAATTTACTTAATTCAGTCAAATTCACACAAATTTGAATTCCTATTCAAATTTCAAAATTCTTTCCCAACTATAAGTTCAAAAACTTATCACTTTGGGTTTTCATATCTCATTCCTGATTTAAAACTCAATATTTAGAGTTTATCTCAAACCCCCTTTGATATTATGTATATCCACCTATATACATATTAATTTCTTTTACATACCAAGTTACACTTTAAAATTTTAAACCACCTTGGGTTTTTAATTCAAAACAAATTTCCTTAAATTAATTTCATCATTAATTAATTCCAATTAATCACATTCGGTAATTAACTTGTTTCTTAATTACCTTCATTACGTATTTGTCCTTTAATTACTTACCTTTAGTTTCTTCATTAAGTAATTCCCTTTTTATTTAACCATTTCCAATTATTATCCATTAATTTATCTTATTAAATAAAGTTTAATTAAGTAAATAAATTAATTGATTATTCTTATCCTGAAACCTTTCCCAAATTCAAGAATTAATTTCAATTTGGTTGTATTCTATTATTTCTTAATTTAATATAGTAATTTAACAACCAATTTCCTTAATATAATAGATAATCTATTCTTATATAAGATTCATTTACTTTTGAAATCATTTAAAAACCTTTATATAAGAAAATACCAAGTACGCTCTCTCATATATATATATACTCAACTCATTCTAGGGTACCACTTACCCTATCCTAAATGAGTAATCCCAACAGAGCCAAGATTCTCGCTCAACCTTCTGCTCTGCTACCAAATGTAACGACCCGGAAATTTCGATCCAGAAAATTCCAGATAGTTAGTGTAAAGAAGAAAGAGAAAGAAGAAGGAAGCAGAACAAGACACAGAAACCTCACATTCGCAGCGGATCAAAATATAATATTACAGAAATAACAGTTTTACAAAGAAGAACTGTATCAATACTCTTATATTTTTATACATCAGGGTTACAAAATTTACACTACACTGGACAGTTTTAAACAACATGTCCTAGAAAAATAACAATATATATCACAGCGGATAACACTCTATACGTTCCTGTCCTTCAGCTCTCCTCCTGAGCTCCAGAACGTCCTTACCTGCAAATCTGTAATACTCGGTCTGATCCGAGTATTACATCAAAGTAACACCCGGGTCAGGCTGGAAACCAGCGTGAGTAAACTCATCTAACATGGAGCATAAAAGCATACAACTTATATAAACCCGGGGTAACTTATATCAATTTACAACTTCACAAGCTGTTATAAACATTACTTATTTCATACATCAATTTCTAAGTTCCAAACTTAGATTAAATGGTCCAATTTACTATAATCATTCCAAATCACATATTGATCCCACATATCAATCTATAAAGAATCGAAGTGGTTTCGGGTATTTACTAATACCCGACTCCGGTCTCTTCGAATTCAATGTCATCTAGAACCCAGTTATCCAATTAAATACAACTCAATTTTAATTATCGGATAACATATTTATACAGCAATTCATAATTGATATATAATCACACTATCACCGTCCATCCAACATAAACAATTCATATCAGGTATATCAACCAATCCAAAGCACCCATCATCATTCAAACATTAATAAGTAAGATTGATCACGTTGATTAGTTACATTATTTAATGACACTCTAATTACTTCCATTGGTAAATTTTTCTTAATTTATATATAATTAACCTTTAGCTTAATTACACTTATTTATCAACCATGATTAATCACAATCCGAAAATTAACTTCTCTTAATTACTTCATCAATTGAACCAACTCCTTGATTATTTATGTTGAATAATCCTTTAATTGCACTGAGTAGTTGGAACTTAATTCCTTTCACCAAGTAATTATTATTTAATTACTTCCCATCAAGTAATTTCCTTTTTATTTATTTACATCCAGTATTTATTCACTAATTACATCACAAGTGATTATACCTCATTAATTATGTTAAATAATTATACCTAACCCAAAATCAAATGATTATCTTTAATTAATTAAACTTGACTAATCAACTAGAATTAACCACTTTAACTTAATTAACTTCACAAATTAATTAACCTTACCCATAAACATTGATTGCATTGATCCATTTTTAATTGCTTGAATTAATTTCTCTATACGTACTTACATTGATTAATTATCCACTGATTAATCATCTTCATTAATTAACTAACCCTTTATTAATTCCCTTAGTTAATGAATCCTTTAATTTATCACACTATGTAATTAATCCTTAATTATTTTCTTTAAGTAATTACAGCTAAATAAATCACATTTCCCATTAATTACTCTCCTTAATTCATGATACTAAGTAATTTTCTTTAATCACTTTATTAATTAACCTCATTAATGACAATGATTAATTAATCTTAATCAATCATTAATTATTCACACTCGTTAGTTGTCCTATAATTAATTAACCTTTAATTGCTTTCGTTAGTTAATCTTTAATTAATCAATTAATCATAATCATCCAAACTTTAATTAATTAAAAGATAAGTTTTTCTTCTTAATTAACTTCTTATTGAACAAAAAACATTCTTAATAATCTTGAATTAAATTTTCATTAATCTAGAATTTAACTTAATCCTTAAGTTAAATTAATGATTTAAGACATTAAATCTTCTGAACTAAATCACATTATTCCTTTAGTTTTAAACAACTTAAGTATCATCTTAATCAACGTTTAAGTAAAACAACTTTATTTAAAATATTGATTCAAGTGAATTAATAGAAGACTTAATTATGTTATCTTAAACTCTTGAAAACTAAACATTTCACCTGAGAAAATCCAAACAAATACCCTAGCTTCTCATTCCTTTCCCGAGATTCCTCTCCCTTTTTTCAAAAAATAAAATAAAATAAAAATTGTTTTATGAAACACTAGATCAACACAATCATGAGAGACTCGAAGACCAAACTGAGCAAACTAAGTGAAACCCCAAGAACCCCTTCGCACAAAAACTCTTGTAGATCCCTCCTCTTCTTCTTCTTGTTCTTCCTTATTTCACCTGCACATAAAAGTCTCAGTGCACGTGCACACGACGAACGGTCGGCGTCAAACATGGCTTCGATCACCAACACGGCAACTAACCTCCACCGAGTCGCCTCACCACACAGATCGGCGAATCATGCTGGAAATAAAAATTTGGACGAACGAACCCCCCTAGGCTCCAGAACTATCGTTTATGTTCATCCCTCATCGCTATCTCTGATCACCAGAAATGCCTTCCTTAAGCCAAAACCTTCGCCTGACCTCCGTTCATCTATTTCCCCACCATTTGACCAACTCGATGCACGCACGAATCCCCAGTGACCAAACTCTCGACCATTGCCTATATTAGGGTTAAAAACTTAATTCCCTCGCCGCCGTCACCACAATGGACTAGGACCCCTCCATGCATTTTTCCCTGACTCACTATAGTTCCTTCCACCTCCTGACCAAGCCACGATCCCCATCATCATGCCAACGACCGGAATTTTGCAAAACCCCCAAATCAGGTTATCACGACTTATCCCAGTAATTTTTAACTTAAAAATTTTGAATTTTTTCTTCAAAAATCATAGTTTGTTCTAAGCTTTCAGATGGCATATGCAAAATAACATTTATCAGATTCGAATTTGAACATGGCTTGAAAAATTTTCTGTAATTTCTTGTGCCAGGTTCTAAATCATGAATATTATCCTTTTAAAATGTTTTGACTTTCAATCTTACATGTGTTTAAACATTTTTCTTTTCAGATACTTAAGTCCAATTCAACTGAAATCAAGGGAATTTGATTCTCGACAGTTTTCATAAAATAAATAAGAGGAGAACCTGTAGTAAGGACATGCACAGACAAATGCATAATTCACTTACAGATTTTATTTGCATGCAATCCATATTCAATTTTCATACAACAAGTATACAAACAATCAGATTTCAATTTACTCACATTTAAGAATTGAACAGAACTTGGGAAAAATATAGTTTAGCAGAGACATATATGTTTATAAATAAACAAATCTTTCACTTAATACTTATTAACATATGAGTTTATGCATGCAACCCTATATCCATACTTTACTCAAGCCCAAGCATCAAATCAAATATTAAAAGGTGAAGTTTACTCACCTGCTTAAGATAGAGAGCCAGAAACTGGTATTTGAAACTTGATTTGTTGAATCTTGTAGCTTGCTTGATAAACTATGTTTCAGATTTTCATTGCTTTGCAGTTTTGATTTTTTGCTGTAAAGTTTCTGTTTAGTTCAGAGATCTTTTTCTTTGAATCTGCTAATGATCTTCCCTTGTTATACAGTTTTGAAAATTTTGAACTAGTGGTATTTTGTTTTAAATTTGATTTTGATGATTTCAAAATCTGATTTTCAATTCTTATGAAATAAGGAAGAAAATGTTTTAAACACAAAAGAATTTTCTTTTAGTTTTCTCTTATCTATTTACAAATGTTTTAGCAATGCCACTTGTAAACTCAAGTTCTTGAAATGATTACAAGTGTCTTTTTACATGGTCAAATATCCTTACACATGTTTTTATTTCAAATATTATAATAATTTCTTACTTTTACAAATGTTTTCTAAATTCATTAATGACCTATTTATTAAGTTTTAAATGTTTGTTCTCATTTTAGCTTTAATGTTTACATAAATAAATTATCCTTATTAAGTACATTCTTTAAAAAAAAAATTCCAAGCTAAAATCTCAAGAAAGAAAATTTAAAAAGGAAAAAGAATATTTAGTAAGATCCTATTTTAAAATTTTCAAACTAATATATACAACTATACACATTATCATTTGTTTTTAAAAGAATAATTTATCACATGATTATATCAAGATATGATCAAATAAATATTTATCCAAATATAGATATTTATTATTAGATTCATTTGTTTAATTTATAACTCAGTATTTGTAACGACCCTGAAATTTTAACAATTTAAATTGGAAATATTTAATTAATTTTAAATATTTGAATGATAATTTAAATTGAATTCCAAATATAACAATGAATTTGGCGATTAAATTTTAAAATTTAATCTATAAAGAGTTGAATAAAAATTTAAACTTAATCTATTGGAGTTGAAATTGAATATTAAATTTGTGATTGAAATTCAAACTAATGACTTAAGAAAAATAATTTGGATTTAAGGATTATTACTTATATAAATTAATGATTGAATTAAATTTTGATTTGAAACTATGAAGTTATTTGAATTTTTCAAGTTCATATGAAGAACATATATGAATTTAAAAATTTGAACTTGGAGTTTGTAAATTTATTTAAACAAATACACTTAGTTAGGATTTTACCAACAAAACTAAACAAAACAAAGTAAAGAAAATAATTATACAAAAACACATTGAATTTAAAAATAAAAAAAATAAAATAAGATAAACATAAAATATAGAAGAAGAGAAAAATCCGCTCCCTTTTTATTTTTAATCCGTTTCCCCTTTTTACCCGTTCTCATTTTTTATACCCTAAACCAAATTAACAAACGAAAAATAATGGCGGTCGTGTTCTCATCGTTCGTTCCTCTTCGAACCAAAATTAGGGCTTCGATAAAAATCCACTTGAATTGAGGGCGATGCTTCAATTTCTTCGACCTTCACGGCTTCGACTTCGAATCGTTCTCCACTGCTCTAATTCGCTTCGGTGAAAGGTGATTTTTTTTTTCTCACGATTAATCGTTATTCAAGTTTTTAAATTGGTTTGAATTGGGTGCTTGGTTGCATGATATGATTTGGGTTGTTATTTGTTATCATCTGCTCGGTTATTTGAATGTAAACTAATAAGAACAGATAAACCACTGCATGTTGTTTGTTGGGTGTTATTTGCAATCATTTGCTCTGATAAATTGATGTAAACTGATAAGAACAGATGTTAGTTGAAATTTGTTTTTTTAAACTGATAAGAACAGATGCAATCAAATCTTGCTTTTAAAACTGATGAGGACGGATGCTATCAAAAATTTTGCTTGTTTTTGTTGTGGCTGCGTGTGATGGATCTTTGAATCTGGTTAAGGAAATGTAGTAAGGAAAATGAATACTTGTGAGCAAACACCCATTTTTAATTTAAATCTCTTTGCATATGAGCAAACATCTAAATTTAAAAATTAAGTAAGATAATATGGTTGCTTAAGTGGTTGCTGTAATAATGATCCTTGTTGTGATATTACCGCATATTGTATATATATGAATATGTTAATGTGTGTGCATGTTAGTTTTTTTCTGTTTTGAAACTACAGGGTGTAAAATGAACTCAAAAACTAGTTAGTTCCTCTTCTGGTTCATTTTATGTTGAGAAGTTTTAACAAAATATGTCTTAAAACTGCAATATTTAAATTGTAAAAATAATAATAATATGAGAAGCAAGAATCTTTAAGGATTCCTGCATGTATAGGCAGTAGTTTGAAACTGTGGTTATGATTGCATTTGAATATGCATAACTTGATTCTCTGTTCATACCTGGTTACAGAGTTTAAAAAAAAAAAAAAGATTCAAAGTTTCCATATAAAAAACTTTGCAGCCTTGAGTTTTCAAACAAATTTGTTGAGTTTAATCTCCATCTTGATTATGAAACATGTTTAAGTTTTTAAAACTTTCACTAGTGAGCCAGAAATAAAATTAAAAGCAAGTTTTGAAGTTTTTTTTTCTTTCTTCTACTAGGAAATGAGTATCAGGCTCAACAAGTAAACCATATCAAAATTTTAAATATATATGTAATATGTGTTTCGGTAATAAATCAAAGTAAAGTTGTGAAGTTTCTTCCAAAAATTTTGATTACAGGTCAACTTATATCAAAGAAAATCTAAATCTCCTCCTCTTTGATTCTAACAGGGATTGCACACAAGTTGAAATATTGTTTCAAACTTGTATTACATTTTAGTAATTAAAGCTATGACTAAACCTATGCTTAATTCAGTTCTTTGTGTTTGAATGCTTGCATAAATGTGAATAGTTTTGCATGTGAATGAATGGTCATGCTTGTGTTTATATTTGCTTGGAAATGTTGTTTCCAGTTCTTCTGTTTCCTGTAACACCATGGTTTACAGTGTAAACCATGCCAAAACTAGATTGACAAGGGGAATTTGTATTTGCTTGTAGATTTTGAGTTGAGATTTTCTGGTTTTAGCTACAGATCATTTTGTTTGAAAATTTGAATTTGCTTGCTACATGATTTTGAACTTCATTCCTTGGCATGCACCAGATTCGAACTACAACTAGAATTTGTTTTTTTGTTCTGTAAACAAGCTTGATCTTCAGCTTGAAATTCTCAGTTTTGAATCCTTCATAATTTCCTTTTGTTTTAAATCCTTAGATCTTCAAGTTTACATTGTTCCCCAGATCTGAAGTGCTTCATATAAAAAACTTCCTGCATGCTTTATGTTTTGCATATTTACATCTTTGTGCATTTACATTTTATATTCTATTTATACGCATTCAAGTGTTCTCTGTTGATTTACTGTGAAGGTTCTGTTTAAAAATTTCAATATACACAAATCTAATTCATATGAGCTTTAAGCGTTTTAAATGAAAATTGATACCACTCTCCACTTATTCCTTATGAAAGGGTTTGTGCCTTTGTTCATGACTTAAGTTTTAAAACCTGTAGTGTTTTGTTCTAAACAATTTTCAAATTAAGTTTTATTTTGTTCTAAACAAATTAAGTTTTGTTTAATCTAAACAATTTTCAAATTAAGTTTTATTTTGTTCTAAACAAATTAAGTTTTGTTTGCTCTAAACAATTTTCAAATTAAGTTTTATTTTGTTCTAAACAAATTAAGTTTTGTTTGCTCTAAACAATTTTCAAATTAAGTTTTGTTTTGTTCCAAACAATTTTCAAATTAAGTTTAATCTTTAGTTGCATTCCATTTTGTTGCATTTGGACCTGACTGTTGCACTTGTAGTTGCATTCCATTCCGTTGCATTTGACTTGTGTTTCTGGTCTGCATACTATTCAGTGTTTCACTGTTGCACTATGTTGGTCTAACCCTGTTGCAATTAGTTTATTTTGTTAGCACTCATTTGTAGTCTGCACCACCATATGCTTTTGTAGCCTGATCTTTGTTGAACATGTGTTTTGCTATACTGTTCACTTGAGTTTGAAATTGTTGTCTCATTTGAAACAGTGCAGTCCCTTTGTTTTTGAGGTATATGCATGTTGACTAGTTCACTTGCTCATATGTGTTGATTCTCTGATGCATCTCTTATGGTATGTTTCTTGTTGTTATGAGCTTAATGAGTTGTGCTCATTTTGGTCTGCATTCTGTAAACTTTGAGTTGTATTTGTGAATCTTTCGTTGCTTCATATCTTTGGCATTTCTGAGACTCTGCCCTTGATGCCTGCTTTGACATTGCTGTTTGTATTGCTTTGTCTGATGCCTTCTTGACTCTTTTGTCTGTGCATTGGCCTTGAGTTGAACCTAGTTTTGAAACTTGGGTTTGATCTTGTTTTGATCTGATAGCTGTGTGTTTTTGTTTGGTGCACACGAGTCGGCGAGGCAGTGCACATGTGTATAAATATACGTGTGTATTGCAGCCACACAGGATTGACAGATTTTAAAAAATTGAAGTTGTTAATATGGAAATCCATAATAGATTTAAATTGATTCATGTGATTCATCATCTCTGTTGCTTAGTTTACATGAATGCATGTTTGTTTGGCCATAGTCATTTTTGCTCTGTTACATCCCAGTTGTTGTCATCTCTGCTGTACACTGAAATTATTGAATCAAGCTTATAACTCCTGTACACTACTTATCATCACTTGTGGGCATTTACATCATTTATACTATGTGTTGATCCAATTGTTGTTATCTCCGCTGCCTACACCTTGCATCTTTACTGCTGTTACCATTTTATTTCAATTCGTTGCAAATTTAATTACTTGAATAAAGATTAATCCTGACTCGAGTGTTTTTTTTGTGTTTTGCATAAAACGCTCGGGTCAGACCGAGTATTTTTGCAGCTTGAAGATTTTCTCGCAGCGAAGTTAGAGAGAGAGGGGAAGCACTTCACTAAAGCTTTTAAGAAAAAATTTCTTGTACTTTAAAAAGAAATATTTTTGTTCCGCTGTATAAAATGTAATTCATTGTATAACTCTGATATTTGTATATAAAAGATAAGTTCTTTTATGGGAAATACGATTATTATTCTGTGATTCTGTAGCTGATTCTGTTTAAATGTTATAAACTAAATAACAATCCGTCATTTTGAACGTTTCTAGCTGGTTTAATTACCGACTAGGGGCGGTCAGAGCGGCGGGCGTTACAAAGTGGTATCAGAGCTTTGGTTTACACAAAGCTTAGTTTATGGCGTTTAATATGAATAGTTACTAGAAGCACTTTAAAGAAAGTGTTTTCAAATCTAAAGAAGTTTAAAATTGTTTTCTTTAAAATAAAAGTATTTTGAAAATTAGAATTATTTTTGAAAATTCCCCTCTCTAAATTTAGGCTTGCGATAGTTCTCTTCGGTGAGGTCTCCTTAGATTTGAGTCTCGATCATTTGAAAACTCATTATCGAATTGTTGAGATTTATGAAAAATGATAAAATTGAGTTAAGTGAATTGATAAATTGGTTTGAATCAAATATTGTGAATATCTCCAAAGTAATAATTGGAAAATAAAAGGACATGTTAATTTGGTTATAACCAAGAGAATTATTGAACTATAACTTGGAAATTTTATTCTGGATTCTTTTGAAAATTGATTTCAAATGTTGTGAAGAACGATTTAGTAAATAAATGGATTATAAGTATTTAACTTATAATATGGACTTGGGTAAATACTGAGTTATATAAATTGAATCGAATTGAATTAATAAAGGAGATTATAAATCGAAGTTTTATAAATAAATGTGGAGATATGAATCTAATGAAACCAAGTCGATAAATGGTTTACTAAAGAACTAGTTGACTATTTTGGAAATAGAAAGCAAATGTAAAGTTCAAATGAGATTTAGATTTCAAAATTGAAGTTGGCTTAAAACCAATATTGTGAAATGTATGCAGAATTCAAACTATGAATTAAGTCGAAGTTGAAAAACTTAAATGGGAATGTTTTTGGGAAATAACATTATGAAATGAAGTAAATTCATTTGAAGTTGTTTTGAAATGTGTTAAGAATCGAAAGCACAGATTTCAACATTCATTGTTGAAATAGACGTTTTCGAGAGAAATTGTAACGACCCAGGATTTTTATTTAATTTAAATTGATAATTAAATGAATTTTTGAATAAAAATTTATAGAATTAATTATAAATGGAAGTGAGTTTCCTCGATTCAAATAGCAAATATGTAAAGTCATATGGATTTGAAAATTTGTATATATGTGAATATATATGTATATATTGGATTTTAAATAAATTCTTAAATAAATGATTTTTGGAAAATAAATAATATACTTTAGACACAAGTATAGAAATAAATAAATAAATTGATTTAAAAATTTATAAATGATGATAGTTTGAGTTATATAAAATATATGTGTACAAAGAGAAATGTAAAACAATAATTATTAAAGTAAAATTCATGATAAATATTTAAACTAAAAATAGAAGTAAAATAAATATTTGAGTTATAAATAGAGATAAATAAAAGTTAAGTATGGAACCAAATAAATATATAAAACATCTATGTACAAAACAAAGTTATAGAATTTCAATTATATTTTAATGTAAGTAGATAAAATAAAATAAACATAAACAAAAAAAAGTAAATACAAACAAATATAAAAGTTTTAGTATGCAAAGAAAAAAATAAATAAAATAAGAGCAAATATACAAAGTAAAATAAAATACAACACAAAACTGTACATACATAACAATACATTAGCTAAACCTATTATTATAAACATGTAAGTATATGCAGGCAAGAAAAATGCAGGCTAAAATAAACAAAGCTAAAGTAATAATACATCTCAACCATACTTATTAAACAAAATAGTATTACTTTGTACAAATAACATCACCAATTCAAGCATGGGTTTAGCAACAGAAAAAGAAGTATAAAGATGCTGAGTAAAAAAAGAAATATTGTACTTGCCCATACCTAATACCCTGTACAAAAACAACATACCCTGTCAACTTTTCCTATATATCCACTTCACCTCAGTTCGTTCATCAACCTGAGAAGATCAAGTTAAAATAAGAACAAAGAAATAAAAACAAAAGCAAGAAGATTTAGGATCAAAAGCAATGCCATTTCCAGTTTTAAAAAAGTGCAGGCTGTTTTCAAATTAAAGTATGCTCTGTTCTTCTTCTCAGACAAGTGAGTAACATAACAATTTTTAATAGTTTAAGTATATGACTCTGTGGCATGTTTATCTAGTGGTTGCAAGTATATACATAAGTATATCGTTGTATATGTATAATTATTTGGTTGTGTGCATGTGTTATGAATCAGTAATGCTCTGTTTAGATTCCAGGCTCCAGTGCTTGATTCAAAAAAAAAAAATCAATATCCCTTAGCCCAATATATGTTTGGATTCAAGATTTAAATATAATTTGATTGTTTATCATTAGCTTTAATTTAAAAATCCATTCAAGTTGAAACAACTTGGTGACATCTCTGAAAACCAAGTTACTGAGCAAAGCTTTGAACAAGGAAAAATTCGAACATTTTAATTTAGCAATTCAGGGATATAAAATGAAACTCTAATCTAAAACATGATTTTTAAGATCGAAATCATAATTTTTAGATTTAAAATGAAGTAAATATTGGGGTTGCACTGTTTTTGGAATACTGGACAAATTCTGATGGTCACGAGCATGGGGATGATCGCGATTTTTGCCGTAGGAGCAGGAGTGATCGGAGGGTTGGGGTAAAATGGTTGAGGCACTTTTGATTACTGTGGTGGCAACGGCGAGCAACTTCTTTTTGTAACCCTAAGTTTTACTGCAATTGATGCATCGATCACCACACGTTCTATGGATGATCGAGTGTTGCCGGATTTTGGGGGATGGGAGCGGAGTGGTAGACGAGGGCGAGGCCAGAATTTCAGAGGCGCTGGCGGTCAAGGCGGCGAGTTCGAGACGTTTTTCCAGGTTTGGGATGGTTAGGCCAGTGTTCTGTTCCAGGTCATGTTCGAACTCGAATTCGATTTTTGAGAGATAAATGAAGTTTTGGTGGTCGATAGTGGGTCTTGGGGTAACTGTCGACGTGCTCGACATTGGGGCGCCGACCAGAGATGGCCATCGGCGGCGTTCATGTGCACCGTGCACGATTCCATTTGCGTACCTGTTGATTTCAGGTTTTGGGAAGGAGGCGTGAATGCTCGGGGAAGACTCGAAGCATTCGAGTGACAATCTCGGGGAAACTTCATGTCCAACTCGATGTAAACCAGGGAGGCTCGAGTAGTTTGGGTTCAGAGTTTAAAACCTGTACCAGTTAACAGTTTTTAAAATTTTAGTTTTTTTTTTAAATTAAGTTCAAACTGAGTCTAAATAAAGTTTAAGTAGATGAACTCAAGTTAGATTGTACAATTAGATTTTGATAAAATAAAGTTTGTTTTTTTTACTCAAATTTGTTCAAGGCATTAAGTAGTTAAAAAAAAAGTTAAAGTTAAATGGAAGTTAAATGTTTGTTTTAAACTTGAAATTTGAAAGTTAAAATGTAATGTGATTTAAAAGCTTAAAATTTAAGTAATTGAATTTAAAGGCTTTCTTATATAAGTTTCCTATGTAAATAATAAATGTTCTTTACATTTATTTTAAGGTTTATAAATTGATATTTAAATTGGTTAATCTTTAAATACATATTCATCTTGAATCTTAAATTCAAATGTAATTTGAATTTTAATTTAAAAGTGCAAGGTTCAAAATACACTTAAATGATTAATGAAATCAATAATAAAGAAATTAATTATCTTAGAGATAATTAAGGTAATAAAATGATTTAATTAATAAGTAATTAAAGAATGATTTATTTAATTTATAAATAAATAATTAGATTAAATTATAGTTAGAAATGATTAATAATGAATTAATCTAAGATAATTTCTTAAGAAAGAAATTAAGAAATGTCATTAGTTAATGAAGATAATTAACTAAAGATTATTAAGTATAAATTAAGGTGATTAATTTAAAAAAAAAAAATTAGATTAATTAATTTAGATAATCAATTATAATTTTTTTTAAATGAAATCACTTAATGAAAGTAATTAAGGACTTATCACTTATTATAGTAAATTTTGGGTATTTTGACTTATTAAGGTTAATTAATTATGAAATTGGTTTAAAGGCTAATTTAATCAATAGGATTAATTAATAATAATTTAATTAACTGAGATGGTTGATTAATTAATTTATATCAAATGATTTGTAAAATAAATTGGGATTGGATAATTAAATTCATAAGTAATTAATTTACTTGGAAATAAATTGTATTGATTAGGATTAAACGATAAATTAATCCTGCTTATAAATGACTATTGAATACTTGACTTTGCTTATGAATGTTTATATTGTATGAAATGCCTTGAATTGGTTGTCCTATCTGATCTGTGATAGTTTGTTCTGTGACTGTGTATAAATTATCCATTCATTTACATTCATATATTATCTGTAAATCTGTGAATAGACGATAAGCGTTATAGCTTATATCGCTTATCAACTATATTTCTATGTTTTAAATCTGTGATGATTGAATGATGTTGCACTATTGTGTTAAACCCCTTGACCACACTTATACACACACCAATATGGATTTCACGAGGAAATCGGTTAAGTCACAGTTTTTGAAATGATTTTTAAAGTTGAATATTTTAATTCAAATATTTTGGAAATGGAGTGGGTTTAAAGTGAAAAGCTTTTGAAATGGAATTTCAAAGATGAAATATATTTTGAATAACTTGATTGAGTTTTGGAATTTAAATATTTTAATTTAAATTTGAATTCAATGCTTGAAATTGAATTCTAGGATTTGAACTAGGGACTATAACGATATTATACTAGTTATATATGAGTCAAACCATTTTTAAAGTATTGTTCTTTTGACAATTTGAATTAACCCAAAGATTATAACTTGTATGAATGAAATAAGGTTTTTTCCGAAATAACACTGTTGTTTCTAAATGATAAAAGAAAGCTTTCATAGGTGAAATGAATTTCAAATTGTATTAAAAGGATTTCAAGTTTAAACTGAAATAGTCTTCAAGTTATAGATGAATATTTGGAAACGAATTTTGAAAGAGAATATTTGGGAACGAACTTTGAAAGATATAAGTTTAATCTTAATTTAAAGATTTAATGAATTAAATCCAATTGAATTGGAATTGTTTTGAAATCTAGGAATGAATATTTGTGAAAGTAGGTGAACTTTATGAAATAAATCTTTTGTTAAAAGATTTGAAATGGTGATTGGTTTAAACCATTTGAAAAGAAAGTTTTGAATTATTAAGTTGTGACTTAATTGAAATCCCGTATCCATATGTTTTTAATGTTGCGCTCACTATTCGGGTTAGCCGGGAAAGGACCTTTGGGTCGTATAACCCATTCCGAATATGTGATACGTCGTATATGGATAACATTTGAAGACCGGTGTTGAAGACCGGGTGTTTGCAAGAACGGTAAGATAACCTATCGATTGTCTCTGCACTGGGTAGCTCCTGGTATAGAGATTCCCTAAGTGATGGGAAATTCGATCGGGATTGTGAATACCCGGATTGCAAGGACTTCTCTGTAAGTGCCTTCGGTTCTGTTCGAGCCCAGAACAGACTTGTATGGATTGTATGTCTGACATTACAATTGAGATATAAAGCTGATTTCTTTCAAATATATTTCTGTTGGTGGCGGATAATTTATTCTCTTAGCTTAACACCCTTCTCTGAGACGTACGAGCTCAGAGGTTATGTAGTTGAAGGTTATCAGCGATATATTCCCAATTTGGTAATGTGACATGCTGAGTGTTGCTGTGAAATGATCATTGTGTTGATTATTTGTGATAGGATCATTTATTTGATCGTCTATCTTGGTGATCATTTCTATGATCATTTGTTGACCCAAAGCACGGCTTTTGTATAAAGTGTGTTTTTGTGGACGAGACTTCGTCGAGCCTCACAAACCGGTAATGGTCGAAACAGGAATTATGCGGCAAGGTTTTCAGGGATAGCGTCCCTAGGGTATGACCATTCCTTCTGGAAAAGGGTAGTATCATGGTATGGAGCCCAGATACTTACTCATGTTGAAACACTTATTATTATGGTGTGATTTTGGTTAGAGAGCTCTCGTTTAAAGGTCCCAAAGGACCGGGGGTGGTATATCAGAGGGTTTGTAATATCCCTTGGGAAAAGGGGTTCCCGGCTTTGTTTAGCAGAGAACGGTGGTTCTCGGGGCGTCCTTCTAGAGGCGTTTCCATGTGGCAATGGGAAGTTCCTTGGCCTGACCATTTGTTGGAAAAATCCATTCTTCAAATACGAGCCTTGTACGGTTTTAGTTGTATTACCTGCCATCTACTTATGGTGGCGCCCCACTGTTTGGATGGTAGCTATAGTAGGCATAGTTCGAAATGTCTATGTCGGCTAAGATTTATATCTTTATTTTCGAAATGAATTTTCTCTACACTATGCACTAGTAATAATATCAAATGTTCTTTTTAATGCGTATCAAGCATCTTTGACTATCATAAGGAGAAATCTCCTCCGATTCTGCGTTTGCATTGTGTGTGTGTGCGGGAGGCCTTATGGTAGTCTCATTTTTAAAAAGCATTGCGAATTGACTTTGAAAATCTTTTGTTGAATGCTTTAAAAGATAAACTGTTTTTGTTGCTCACACCAGTCCCACGACTGATCCGGAGTTTATTGTTTCTTTCCTAAACTCTGGGTGCTCATTATTTTCTACACGAGCAGTCTAGAGTTGGGTTTTTCAGATAGTCAGATGTAGTAGATTATCTGGAGTTAGTTCAGTCTTTGGATCGGACCAGACTTGCTGAGCTTGGTGCATCGATTGGGGGTTCGAGCTATTGCTGGATTGGTTCTTGGAAATGGAGTTGCGGTTTTGGAGTTCTCTTTTGAAGACTACCTTAGAGTTATATTGTTCCGCTGCTAGATGTTATCGTTTTCTTTTCCGCTGCTATTTATTGTATCATATCTCTGATGTATATTGATATCTATTGGATCATCTGTTGTATCAGATATTGTATCAAAGCTGTATATCAATGTATTATTCTTTTTTTTCGCTGTGTTATTACTTAATGTTGTTATAAGCTCCGGCGAATCGGATTTGAACGGTCGAATCTATGGCATTCGAATACGATATGAAGTATGGATGTCGATTTTCGAGCGCGAAAAATCCCAGTCGTTACAGAAATCAAAGGAAATGGTGGACTATAACACTGTTGTTATGCTAAATGGTTTCCAAAAGGAAATGTTTTTATATAGTATTGGGATTTATATATCTATCTTAAATTCGAATCCCTATACTAGTGATTTTGGGTCGTCGTAACGATGTTTTACGCAACATTCGTTTTGACTCAAGTTAATGTGTTTAAAAGAATGATTTCCTTTAAGAATGAAATATATACTTGATTATGATTTAAGTATATTGAATGTTTTCCAAGTGTTGGAAATAAATGGATTTGTGAATTACTTATTATTAAATAAGTATGGAAATATTTTCCAATATGAAATGAAAGGTTTGAAATTTTATCTTTTAAAGATAAAGTGAAAAGTGAATGTTTTGAGATTTTATATTTTAAAGATAAATTGATAATGAATATGTGAAATCGATTTAAAAATTGTATATTCATAGATATTTTGGAAATGTAAATTCATTATGGAATTTATAAAAGAAAGGGAAATTTGTTAAAAATAAATATTAATTTATTTTTGAAATGTGGAAATAAATTTACGGATTTGGAACGTAAATTTAAAATAAATCGTAAAGATTTATTTGATTGATTTAAATGAACCATTTTAAGTTTAAAATTGATAAATATTTGGAAATGTTTCCGTTTAAGGAAATTGCTTTGAAATTTGTTTTCAAAGATTGAAAGGTGAAAAAAATGATTTGAAATTTGTTTTCAAATGGTTAAGTGTGGAAAAAAAAAATTATATATATCTTGTGTAGATATTTTTTTGGGAAATTTGAACAATTAGTTCAACTTGGAAATTTTCAAAATGATTGAATCTTGAGTTAAATTGAGTTTGACTTTGACACCCAAAAACAATATAAGTTGAATTTTGAATTTTGAATGGTTGATTTGGATTGTATGTCTAACATTGTGAATTGACGACATAGCAATTGATCTCTATTAAATATATATCTGTTGGTGGCGGAGAATTTATTCTCTTAGCTTAACACCCTTCTCTGAGACGTACGAGCTCAGAGGTTATATATCGATAGACATCAATTATGTGTTGAGAATTGATGATGTAGCATGAAATCCAAATCGAGTGTGAAGTCGATGATAAATTGGATTATGAATGTGAATTAGGTTTGAGATAACCTTAAATTTTCAAATCGACTTAGAGGAAAATTTTAAATGGATAATGAAATGGAAAATTTGTGAATCCTCTATTTGTTATGGGTATGAGATATTGAGGTTTTCATAACGTATATATGAGAATACGATAAATTCGAAAAACATTAGTTTGGAAGGTAATTGTTATGGAAAACTTATGTAAGTACATGAGTATGATATGTACTAAGTATGAAATGAAATATTATATATGTATGTATGATATTATGTTTTCCAAATTGAGGATATGGAAAAGTACCTTCCATTTAAAATTTGTGAAGGTTGTTGGAACTCGAGATGAGTGTCCATTTGAAAATCGTAGCTACGTAGAATTCCATTAGTTGGATTGACCATTTGTTTTCCATTAGTTGGATTGGCCATTTGATTTCCATTAGTTGGATTGGCCATTTGTTTTCCATTAGTTGGAGTGACTAGCGTAATTTGAGGGGCGCGATGCCTACAGTTACAAGCGATTCCACTGGGATAGTGGCGCAACCGCCATGTAAACTGCAATCTAGAAGCCAAAGCAAAATTCAAGGGGCGAGATGCCTACGGTCACAAGCGATTCTACTGGGATAGTAGCGTAACTGCCGTGTGGACCGCGATCTATGGCAACAACCATGGCGAAATTCAAGAGATGAGAAATCTATAGTTTACAAGCGATTCTACTGGGATAGTAGCGTAACCGCCGGGTAAACTGTGATCCATGGGGGAATATGCTTTCCATATCCATTTTTTTTAAAAGATTTTCAAAGTATTTTCACTGGGAATTGAAGTAAGTATATTTAGTACTTGGAGATTTTTAGACTTGCGCCTGGCCAACGTATGCCTAATGTCTTTAAGAACGACAATAAACTTGTTAAATTTCGAGTTAGCAAGTATTTTCAAACTTTAAATAGAAAATCAATAATCTGAAATTAAAGTAACATAAATTCCAACCTAATGAACTAAGGAAGAAGATTTTTGAAAATATTTTGAAAGTCCACAGCTTTGGAAAAGATATAATATGTAAATCTCATTATGAATTGTTTCAAGTTTAAAATTGAGTTTTGTAAGTCGGAAAACTTTAGTAAAAGACTTTTGCGTCTTGATTGTAGAAAATGATGAGCAAATGAGTTAATTAACAAAGCTAATGAGGCAAAACAAATAGAATGAATTCTATACTCATTTATTTTTAATAAGTATCAAACTTGATAAAAATTGTGTAGAGTATAAATATCAGCGAAATTTTAACAATCATTTTTCCTTACTTGTAATTTCGGGACGAAATTCTTTTAAGGAGGGGAGATTGTAACGACCCTGAAATTTTAACAATTTAAATTGGAAATATTTAATTAATTTTAAATATTTGATTGATAATTTAAATTGAATTCCAAATATAACAATGAATTTGGCGATTAAATTTTAAAATTTAATCTATAAAGAGTTGAATAAAAATTTAAACTTAATCTATTGGAGTTGAAATTGAATATTAAATTTGTGATTGAAATTCAAACTAATGACTTAAGAAAAATAATTTGGATTTAAGGATTATTACTTATATAAATTAATTATTGAATTAAATTTTGATTTGAAACTATGAAGTTATTTGAATTTTTCAAGTTCATATGAAGAACATATATGAATTTAAAAATTTGAACTTGGAGTTTGTAAATTTATTTAAACAAATACACTTAGTTAGGATTTTACCAACAAAACTAAACAAAACAAAGTAAAGAAAATAATTATACAAAAACACATTGAATTTAAAAATAAAAAAATAAAATAAGATAAACATAAAATATAGAAGAAGAGAAAAATCCACTCCCTTTTTATTTTTAACCCGTTTCCCCTTTTTATCCGTTCTCATTTTTTATACCCTAAACCAAATTAACAACGAAAAATAATGGCGGCCGTGTTCTCATCGTTCGTTCCTCTTCGAACCAAAATTAGGGCTTCGATAAAAATCCACTTGAATTGAGGGCGATGCTTCAATTTCTTCGACCTTCACGGCTTCGACTTCGAATCGTTCTCCACTGCTCCAATTCGCTTCGGTGAAAGGTGAGTTTTTTTTTCTCACGATTAATCGTTATTCAAGTTTTTAAATTGGTTTGAATTGGGTGCTTGGTTGCATGATATGAATTGGGGTGTTATTTGAATTTAAACTAATAAGAACAGATAAACCACTGCATGTTGTTTGTTGGGTGTTATTTGCTATCATTTGCTCTGATAAATTGATGTAAACTGATAAGAACAGATGTTAGTTGAAATTTGTTTTTTTAAACTGATAAGAACAGATGCAATCAAATCTTGCTTTTAAAACTGATGAGGACAGATGCTATCAAAATTTTTGCTTGTTTTTGTTGTGGCTGCGTGTGATGGATCTTTGAATCTGGTTAAGGAAATGTAGTAAGGAAAATGAATACTTGTGAGCAAACACTCATTTTCAATTTAAATCTCTTTGCATGTGAGCAAACATCTAAACTTAAAAATTAAGTAAGATAATATGGTTGCTTAAGTGGTTGCTGTAATAATGATGCTTGTTGTGATATCACCGCATATTGTATATATATGAATATGTTAATGTGTGTGCATGTTAGTTTTTTTTCTATTTTGAAACTACAGGGTGTAAAATAAACTCAAAAACTAGTTAGTTCCTCTTCTGGTTCATTTTATGTTGAGAAGTTTTAACAAAATATGTCTTAAAACTGCAATATTTAAATTGTAAAAATAATAATAATATGAGAAGCAAGAATCTTTAAGGATTCCTGCATGTATAGGCAGTAGTTTGAAACTGTGGTTATGAATGCATTTGAATCTGCATAACTTGATTCTCTGTTCATACCTGGTTACAGAGTTTTTTTTTTTAAAAAAAAAAGATTCAAAGTTTCCATATAAAAAACTTTGCAGCCTTGAGTTTTCAAACAAATTTGTTGAGTTTAATCTCCATCTTGATTATGAAACATGTTTAAGTTTTTAAAGCTTGCACTAGTGAGCCAGAAATAAAATTAAAAGCAAGTTTTGAAGTTTTTTTTCTTTTTTCTTTCTTCTACTAGGAAATGAGTATCAGGCTCAACAAGTAAACCATATCAAAATTTTAAATATATCTGTAATATGTGTTTCGGTAATAAATCAAAGTAAAGTTGTGAAGTTTCTTCCAAAAATTTTGATTACAGGTCAACTTGTATCAAAGAAAATCTAAATCTCCTCCTCTTTGATTCTAACAGGGATTGCACACAAGTTGAAATATTGTTTCAAACTTGTATTACATTTCAGTAACTAAAGCTGTGACTAAACCTATGCTTAATTCAGTTCTTTGTGTTTGAATGCTTGCATAAATGTGAATAGTTTTGCATGTGAATGAATGGTCATGCTTGTGTTTATATTTGCTTGGAAATGTTGTTTCCAGTTCTTCTGTTTCCTGTAACACCATGGTTTACAGTGTAAACCATGCCAAAACTAGATTGACACGGGGAATTTGTATTTGCTTGTAGATTTTGAGTTGAGATTTTCTGGTTTTAGCTACAGATCATTTTGTTTGAAAATTTGAATTTGCTTGCTACATGATTTTGAACTTCATTCCTTGGCATGCACCAGATTCGAACTACAACTAGAATTTGTTTTTTTGTTCTGTAAACAAGCTTGATCTTCAGCTTGAAATTCTCAGTTTTGAATCCTTCATAATTTCCTTTTGTTTTAAATCCTCAGATCTTCAAGTTTACATTGTTCCCCAGATCTGAAGTGCTTCATATTAAAAACTTCCTGCATGCTTTATGTTTTACATATTTACATCTTTGTGCATTTACATTTTATATTCTGTTTATACGCATTCAAGTGTTCTCTGTTGATTTACTGTGAAGGTTCTGTTTAAAAATTTCAATATATACAAATCTAATTCATATGAGCTTTAAGCGTTTTAAATGAAAACTGATACCACTCTCCACTTATTCCTTATGAAAGGGTTTGTGCCTTTGTTCATGACTTAAGTTTTAAAACCTGTAGTGTTTTGTTCTAAACAATTTTCAAATTAAGTTTTATTTTGTTCTAAACATATTAAGTTTTGTTTGCTCTAAACAATTTTCAAATTAAGTTTTATTTTGTTCTAAACAAATTAAGTTTTGTTTGCTCTAAACAATTTTCAAATTAAGTTTTATTTTGTTCTAAACAACTTAAGTTTTGTTTGCTCTAAACAATTTTCAAATTAAGTTTTGTTTTGTTCCAAACAATTTTCAAATTAAGTTTAATCTTTAGTTGCATTCCATTTTGTTGCATTTGGACCTGACTGTTGCACTTGTAGTTGCATTCCATTCCGTTGCATTTGACTTGTGTTTCTGGTCTGCATACTATTCAGTGTTTCACTGTTGCACTATGTTGGTCTAACCCTGTTGCAATTAGTTTATTTTGTTAGCACTCATTTGTAGTCTGCACCACCATATGCTTTTGTAGCCTGATCTTTGTTGAACATGTGTTTTTCTATACTGTTCACTTGAGTTTGAAATTGTTATCTCATTTGAAACAGTGCAGTCCCTTTATTTTTGAGGTATATGCATGTTGACTAGTTCACTTGCTCATATGTGTTGATTCTCTGATGCATCTCTTATGGTCTGTTTCTTGTTGTTATGAGCTTAATGAGTTGTGCTCATTTTGGTCCGCATTCTGTAAACTTTGAGTTGTATTTGTGAATCTTTCGTTGCTTCATGTCTTTGGCATTTCTGAGACTCTACCCTTGATGCCTGCTTTGACATTGCTGTTTGTATTGCTTTGTCTGATGCCTTCTTGACTCTTTTGTCTGTGCATTGGCCTTGAGTTGAACCTAGTTTTGAAACTTGGGTTTGATCTTTTTTTGATCTGATAGCTGTGTGTTTTTGTTTGGTGCACACGAGTCGGCGAGGCCGTGCACATGTGTATAAATATACGTGTGTACTGCAGCCACACAGGATTGACAGATTTTAAAAAATTGAAGTTGTTAATATGGAAATCCATAATAGATTTAAATTGATTCATGTGATTCATCATCTCTGTTGCTTAGTTTACATGAATGCATGTTTGTTTGGCCATAGTCATTTTTGCTCTGTTACATCCCAGTTGTTGTCATCTCTGCTGTACACTGAAATTATTGAATCAAGCTTATAACTCCTGTACACTACTTATCATCACTTGTGGGCATTTACACCATTTATACTATGTGTTGATCCAATTGTTGTTATCTCCGCTGCCTACACCTTGCATCTTTGCTGCTGTTACCATTTTATTTCAATTCGTTGCAAATTTAATTACTTGAATAAAGATTAATCCTGACTCGAGTGTTTTTTTTTGTGTTTTGCATAAAACGCTCGGGTCAGACCGAGTATTTTTGCAGCTTGAAGATTTTCTCGCAGCGAAGTTAGAGAGAGAGGGGAAGCACTTCACTAAAACTTTTCAGAAAATTTTTCTTGTACTTTAAAAAGATATATGTTTGTTCCGCTGTATAAAATGTAATTCATTGTATAACTCTGATATTTGTATATAAAAGAAAAGTTCTTTTATGGGAAATACGATTATTATTCTGTGATTCTGTAGCTGATTCTGTTTAAAATGTTATAAACTAAATAACAATCCGTCATTTTGAACGTTTCTAGTTGGTTTAATTACCGACTAGGGGCGGTCAGAGCGGCGGGTCGTTACAATATTTGTTTTAATTAACGCAATTATTATATCAATTATAGATGTTCAGAAATTCGGGTTATCACAACATCTCTCAGCAGGCTCTTTATTTTTAGGAAATTAATATCCAATAGGATTAGCTAATTTTAAGAGTATGCATCATGTCCTTCACACTTAATATTATGTCTGCATGAGTTTATCGCCCATGAACTTCAGATGCACTTTCCATGCACCACAAGTGTAAATTCATGCATATTAATGAATGCATGCAGCAAAAAATATATATGCATGTTTTGTGTAGGCATATATGATAGTTGATGTGAATTTGTATAAATTATAATCAAAAATGAAATGAACATCATTCGGGGATAGCAAATGTGGATATACCTTATGTTAGTTCATAAGTGTAAGTTTTGAAATCCAGTGCTTGGTTTTACTGTATTTATGAACCCTGTTTACATCATATAAAATTGTTTTAAAGCATGCATACATGTTAACAAGCAGACTTGTACTGGCCTAGTTGATTTTGGGTCTTTGACAAAAATTGCATGAGTCACCATAACTTATGAACATAACCTAGGATATAAACTTAAGAAAAAACTTTAGTGTATAACTTGAATTTTCAAACACTTGTTACTATCCTTTAAACACTATTTAGATCGACTTAAATATGCTATATATATTGCTTTTGTAAATGTAAATTAATTGAAACTAAGCCAATTAAAATGTTAATGCACAACTAGAAAAGTGTCTAAAAGCGACAGGTTGGGGCGACGGCTTCCGACGGCCAATTCCCGACGGCTTCCGACGGGCCGTCGGCGGCCGTTGGAAGCCGTCAGAAAATCACGATTTACAGGGCTCAGTCGAGCCTCCTTCTTCCTCATTTTCATACAAAAATTTTTGACCCAAAATCCCCAAATCTCTTCCCCAAGCTTCCAATCATCAATTTCGAGCTTTCGGATCCTCCCCGGCTGCGTAATCAACGTCTATTGCTCTCTAGCTCAGGTATAATCTCATATTTTGTCAAAAATCTAATTTTTACCCTAAATCCAGATTTTCATAAGTTGTTAAATTAGGGCTAATTAGTGATTGAAATTGTTTTCAATAGTGTTATAATAGTTTCTAGCATTCCATGGTATTCCTATTTCATCTTTTATCGTGAAATTGTGAAAAACATGTATAATTTGTGGTTGTTCGTGTATATGTAAATTGTTGTGCATGCCTTGATTCTACAATTGTATAAGTGTGTAGCTCTGCTATCATTGTATTGTGTTAGTTGGAATAAGATAAAATGAATGCACGAGCTAGGAATATTATATTGCGCACGTATTGACTTATGGAACAAAAAATACGTCGAACGAGCCTTAAGTTGATGTAATACGTTGAATAAATGCATGAAGTTAAAATATATTTTTGTAAATGTGAACAGTTAGTACAGCTGTATTTTTTCGTAAAATGTGCACATCTAATTGACAAATGCCGCTCATAGAGTTTTTGGCCCCGTCTGACGAGTGTTGTACATGATCATTGTATAAATAGTCGTTTTATTCGAAAATGGCCATTTATATTCATCTGGTACAATGTTTGTTGAATTTGTTCATGTATTGGACAAGTTATGAAGACATAAGCATTTATATTTTGTATACTACTTCGTCTCAAACGGTTCATAAAATTTCGGCCTAACTTTTCTTTTTTGTTTCCTGCTTACACGCATTGTGTACAATGCAGGGAACAAAAGGGAAATGCTGTTGAAATTTTGTTGAGTCGTTTGAGACGAAGTAATATACGAAATGTAAATGCGTTCTAACATAAATTTTGCAACTGACATATTTCTCACGACCCGTGGAGGAGGTGTTTCTATTTAAATGCAATTGGTTAAGCAATGTTCTAGGTTTTGGAATTAATGTGCACAAGGATTATAATCTTATCGAAATAGAGCATATATCGCACTATCTCAAGTATGATTCTTTTGTACTAGCAAAATAAGCATTGCGAGTTTATTACGCTCCTTATCTATCTCTAAAAGGAGATAAAGCAGATTGGTCTGCAGTTTTTAAAACAAAGGCCAGATTCACATTCGATGGGAAGAATATTCCAAACGAACAAGCTTATCAGGCAGATCTTAAGCAAAATAACGAAATAATAATTACAGACGATCATACAGATTTTGGTCCTTTTATCGATGAATCAAATGTTTTGGTAGAAGCATTTGACAGTGCAGTGGAAAATATCGTAGAAAACGAGACAGAATCTGAATCAGAAGACGATGATGACTGATATAAATCTGAATTTGATTTTTTTGCAATTGATGTAGCTATGTTGGATTCTTGATGTATTATGAAATTGATGTGACTATGAAACCAAATCTATTTACCATTGTTTACATGTTTTATGTCATTTCCATTCGTCATTTATTTAGCAATTTTTATTAAAAATGCAATGTAATCTGCTTATAGTCGGAACAGTACACCCATTATGAATCAGGTATAACACACTTCCATTTCTATTTCCATTTCAGTCATTAATTAAGCAATTTATACCGTTGATGTCATTTACATATGAAATATATTTCATTATCATGTTATTATTCTCTTCTATAATGATGTGTATATATGTCACAGGTTTATCATAATGTCATATAGAGGTAGGAGCTCTTCCCGATCATCAGGAGGCGATGACAATCGCCCATCGCAAGAGTCACAGCGTCAAATAGTTTCCTTAGTCCCTAGAGTAGAGGGGTAAGAATTAAATTTTATTCAGCATCTTATTTTTTTATGATATACGTACATACTTATCTGTATCGTATTTAAAAACAGGGGGTTCGACCTACTTCCCTCGAAGGTTGTGCTGGATGTCTCAAGAGCTTCTTATCGCAGTAGGACGAGTGCTTGCTGGCCGAAATGGGATAACATCCCTCCTCACATCATAGAGTGTATATGGCAGGATGCCCTAGTATGTATATTTTTCTATTTTCCATTTTTAATTTGTTTTTGTCGTTTTTCTACTGTATATCATTTACAGTGTAATTAATTTTTTGCTTTTTATCGTGAAACACAGGCTGAGATAGACATCCAGACAGACGATATGCTGTTGGCATGAGGATACTGGATAAAGAAGATGCGCAAGAACTATAGGGACTCGATGTCTAAAATTAAGAAATCTGGTAAGAAACCATGGTGGATAGGGGAGAGCGTATGGCAAGCATGGTTGGGATAATGGGAAACTGACGAGACGAAGGTAAGTATACTAAATTATTTTGAATTTTGAATTTGATGTGATCGACAAATAATGTATCAAATTTTGAATGCACAGGCAGAGTCGGATAGAAACTCTGCAAACAGAAATAAAAATCCCGTCACTCATCGTGGAGGGTCGAAGTCATTTCAGCAGTATCGGCAGGAGTTGGTAAATTTAATGAATGATAATTGTAAACAGTTTATGCTATATAATTTTAAATGTATAATAATTGTGTGTAAAAATCAACTTCAGGAAGCTGAGGTGCATGGTCCCGTGGGCTATATGGATGTGTTCACTCATACGCATGCTGTCAAGCATGTAAATCCGGACGGGACTGTTTTGTATACATGGCACGACGATAAATCCAGTAGGAGCCATGTAAGCATATTTCATTTTATGCGGTATTAGTAATTGTTATTCTTGTTAAACTATAATGATATAAGATATGATGTTACTGTTTTTTTAAGGAGGAAAAGTTTATGGAGCAGCGCCATAAAGTTCTTACTGATACGGGTCGAGATCAGCTGACAACTGATGGGGAGGATGCTATTTTTGAGTCCGTTATGGATCCAGCAAATCATGGTAGACGATAGGGATTTGGAAAACAAGTGGTAAATAATAATTTATTTTACTACTAATTTGATATTTAAGTCATAATTCTATGTTGGAATATATAATTTTATCTTAAAATACTTCAAATATGCTATTTGGACCTTTCCAAAACAATAAACTTGAATTTTATTCATTTTTCCATTATTTAAAAATATTTAAACCTTGAAAAATCTTCCATATTGAATTTGAATTAAAACCAACTAAATGACTTTATCACACCAGTAAAGCACAAGAAGGCAGAAGATATGAACGTTATGTTACTTGCTAGCTTATAGAGATATGCACATACACTTATAGAGATCACACGGCTAAATTAAATATTTATTGCAGGCCATCAGTCAGAGACGGGTTCGGCGGAATAGAGCTCAGAGCGATCTAGCAGATATCAAAGATTTGTGAGCTAGAGTGTTCCAGCTGGAGGAGCAGAACCGCCAACAGACCATACAGACCACACAGTTGCTAGAGTACATGCAGCAGTATGGTGGTCGCTTCCCTTCCTCGGCTGGCTCTGGATCTGGAGGAGATTGATTGATTGCTTGCTTTTTAAGGTATGTTTTTTTAGTTCTGTATGATTTGGTAGACGGTTGTGGTAGTTGTTGATTTTTATATGATTATGTTTGATACACTTGTTTATGTGGTTGTATGATGATGTGGATGTCGATGATTTTGTGTTATGTTGTGTATGTATGACATGGTAGAACACTTGTTGTTGGGGTTGTTGTGAATGTTGGAATGGTTACGTATATTATGTATTTTATTTTGATGTAATTTGATGTATTTTTGCGTTTGAAGAATTTTGTGTAATTTGGGTTTTGATATTTGGTTGAAATATTGTATACTGGATTCTACAGTATTTGTGTAATAGTGTTTGGATCGGAAATGTGAATGGAAGGCTATATTGCAGCAGGAATAAAAAAAATACATCAGATTTCCAACGGCTTCCGATAGCTTTCAGGTAATAGTTTTCTGATGGCTTCCGACGGCCTATAGGCCATTTTTTCCAACGGTTTGTCGGAATCCGTCGGAGGCCATCGAAGGCCGTCGGAGGCTGTCGGAAAAACGTTCGATGAGCTATGTCGGATGCCGTCGAAAACACTGCACCCCGACGCCTTATTTTTCGACGGCTTTTTCCGACAGCTTCCGACTGCCACCGACGGTTTTCAACCGTCGGAAAGCACTGTTTTCCTTGTTGTGATGAAATGAATGTTAATAGAAATGGAAGTATATGAATTGAAATGTTGACATTGAATAATTGTATGGATGTGAAAAAAACTTGCATGAATAGGGTTGTTTCGATGTTTTTATATTGCATTGCTATGTTGCTTACATAGTTGTTGTGTGGTTATGCTATGTAGTGATTTCTCTTTCCATATACATATTCCCATCTAATATTGAGTATTTAGTAGGTACGGAGGGCGTATGCTCTCTTTTGGTGCTCGATTGCGTATTAGGTTGCTTTTGCTTGCTCAATACGAGCGAACTCGCTCGTATTATTAATAATAAGGTAAGTTTCTTGGATTACCTATCGCGATTTTATATTTTTTTCCCTCAAGATGCCTCGTCATTTAGATGAGATGTATGTTTGAAATATACTGGATGTATTTGTGTTATATATTGTATTGTAAAAAATTTCCAATCGAACCACGCAAAGGAGACTCTGTCGAAATTTTCTGTAAATCCGGAAGTTATAAATTTTTTGAAGTTTTAAAAATTTTATAGCTTGTTTTTATATATAAGTTATATTTTCTGCAAAACCAATATCAGAGTGCTGTATTAGAAGCGTAGTAATAGTTTCGTAAATAAGATGTTTATGTTTATAAGTTAATTATTTTGAGAAAATATATTGTATGTAAAATTCTATACTTAGTCCTTTTCGAGGACGAAAAGTTTTGAGTAGGGAGAGTATGTAAGGATCCATACTTTTGACAATTGCAAGTTATTAAATTTAATGTGATTATTGAATAAAAATGTTTATGAATAAATAAGTTAATGATTTGTTAATATTGATTTATTGGATAATTTAATTTGCTTAAATTAATATTGGAGATTATTTGAATAATTGAATTATGGATTTAATATGATTAAAAATGATGTCAAAAGTTGATTTAAGTTTTATTTAAATATGAAGGAAAATCATTTTTTATTTAAAATTGGATTTAAAAGTGGATAAATAAATTTTGGAAATAGCTCATTTCAAATTAACGACTAAAATATCCACTTTGACCATTGTCATGGATTTCGACGAAAGTAGTTTCGTCGAATCTGTATAGGTGAACTATTGTAGGATTTCAAGTTTCGTAGCGATCAGACTTGTCGTTTGGCCATGCAAGCTTAAAATGCATAGAATTTAAATTCAGAAGTTAATTAAATAAATTGATTTTGAAAAGCTATCTTTTGCATACGGTTAAATTAGGCCTCAAGACTAATTCCATTATGTTCGAAATGTGGGTAAAACATTAGAAATGCCATGCGGCGCACTTTGTTTGGAGTTCAAGAATTTCGGGCGTTGGTAGCTGGATATTTTCGAATTATAATATTCTTTTCCAACATCAACACTCATACATGAGCTGCCCCTTCTTATTTTCGCCGTGCCATTCCCCTTTCTTCAAATCGAAATTCGATGGCATCTATAAAAAAAAGCGATCGAAGAAAAAAGCATGTACATGTATAAATCAAAATCACGATGGCGGCTCTGGGGGAAGGCCGCGTTCGACTTCTTGCGCCGTGGGAGTCTTCGTGTTGGTTTTTCGATTGGAAATTGGTCACGTACACGCGTAAGCTTTAGAGGTGGTTGTCATTGAGGCGAGCATGCATTGGTCTGGGGGAGTAGAGAAGTAAGGTCGGTGAGGCTGACTTCGTTCGGCAGGAAAAGGGAAACGTCGCGACTGGAAGAAGGAGTTGGAGGAAATCGCATTTGCCTGGAGGTGCTGCGTGAACGGTAGATGAGGTATCGGCTTTGTTTTATTATTATTTATTAATTGTTAATTAACTTTTAGTTATTCGTTTCGCTAATTAAATCGTATCATATCCATACAAGGTCTAATTTAGGCGAGAAAAATCACGTTGTAATCATAACGACGAAGGCTTTAGCGTGGAATCGGATTGGAAATTTGTTTGAAACCGAGATATTTTTAGTTTCAGATAAAAGGTGAATATTTATACGCTCACGAAGTACTAGGATATTTTTATGCTAGTTAAATTTGAAATAATAAAGTGATATAAATTTATTGATTGTTGCTTGGTAAATTTAATTTTCATCTAAATTGTCATATAAATTGACTGTTAAAAATTAAAATTGACAGTTAAATTTGTGATTCGAATTTAATTGCCAGTAAAATTCTCGATATTGATAACTATGAAATTGTTGTGAATTACTGGTTGTTTGGATGATTTATTGTGATGGATGAAAATTGGTTGATATTTGAATGAATGGATGTTTATTTATTATGGAAATTAGCCACAAGGGCCTCTTTAGCAAATGGAATTAGTTTCTAGGACATACAACTGAAATAATTACTTTCAAGGACAAAACACAAAATAATTAGCTTTTAGGGCCTAAAAACCTATGAAATTATGTCCTTGAAAGTGATTGGACTGCTGACTTTGTCCTTGAAAGTAATTATTCTGCTGATTTTGGCCTTGAAAGTAATTTCTTTGAATGTGTCCTGGAAACTAATTGGGCTGCAAAGTTTGTCCTTCTGGTGAAATTCCCCTATATATATGTATATCTTGTTATCATCCTGTATATTATTTACAATATATAAAACTGTAAATCGAATTATTTCGAATATAAATTAAGAAATAGGTTGAAATGATATATACCTATGACAATTATTTGGATTGAAATGATATATATATATATATATATATATATCATTTCAATCCAAATAATATATATATATATATATATATATATTCATCCCTATATTAAATTGAAATGATTAATTCACTTGGCCATATGATAGAAAATTATATAAGAACACCGGATTAGTTAAATTAAACGGTTTAAGATTTTGTTTTGGAATTGTTTAATTTATTTTGATTTTTAAGAAATAAAATCGAATTTATGGAAATCGAATTATTTTTGAATTTGAGCTCGAAATGTTGAAATTTAAATTTGGAAACAGGAATTGCAAATAATCGAAGTTGAGATTTTGAAGTTATAATCGAAATATGATTTGAATTTCAAAAGTTGATTTGTTTTAGAAGATTGGTTTATTATTCAGACTTTGAATACTGCTGAGTAAAAGTGATATAAAATGATATTTCAAAATTGATATCGAAATTGAATTATATTTGAAGGTTTGGATTTTAATTTGGATATTGAAGCTCAATTTGATTTACGTGATTTGAATCGATATTTTAAAGATCGAACTGGAAATTAATATAAATCGAAATGGTTTAAATTTGAGAATTGGATTGAAATATAAATCACTGAATCAGATAGTTGAAATTGAAACTAATTTGAAATTAAAAGAGAAATAAATTTGGAATTGAAATCAATTTGGAGTTGAAATTGAAATTTATTTGGAATTGAAATTGATATTAATTTGGTTTAAAATTGAAATTAAATTAGGAAAGGATTGATATT
This sequence comes from Allium cepa, assembly GCA_030765085.1. Lineage (NCBI taxonomy): Eukaryota > Viridiplantae > Streptophyta > Magnoliopsida > Asparagales > Amaryllidaceae > Allium > Allium cepa. Next base: position 106,070,214 of record CM060940.1, read on the forward strand.
TATTCAAGTTGGAATATAAATTGAAATTAGTTGGCATTGAAAGCGAAATTGAATTGATTCGAAATTGAAATTATTTGAATTGAAATTGAAATTGAAGAATAATTCGACTTGAAATCGGGATTGAATCGATTATATCGAAATGGAAATTGAAACTGGTTTGAATTGGAAAGTTTGGAATTGAATTAGTTTGACTTTGAAACTATTTTCAAATAAATTATTTTAGTATAAACTATTTAAAATCTATCTTCTTAAATATTCAAATTATTTTGATTTCGCAAATTATTCTACTATATGAACCATTTTCAATACTCAAACTATTTTCTATTAAACTATTTTAACTATTTAAGCTATTATAAAACTATTCAAACTGTTTTCTTAAAATTCAAACTTGTCAAGGGTATAATGTTTATATTTAAATCTTGAATTTAAATGTGAATGAGGTTAAGTTGAAGTTAGAACCTAAATTGAAATTCGAAACAATTTTGGAAGTGAAATCGAGATATTAAGCAAAAATGGTACAGTGTATTTTGAGTAAATATGATGATTTCAAAATGGATTTGATTTTGAAGCGAATATGATATTATGATATCAAATATGAATAGTTTTCCAAATGTAAAAGAACCAACCGGTGTGTAAAATGACATTTGGTTGTTAAAGAGACAGGGGCCTCTTATTGGCATACTCTTTGTCAATATTGGAACCATTTTGACAACCGTGCACGCGGTGGATGGTATTGTGGTTGAATTGGTGAACGTTTACTAGAATGAAGTAAGAGAACGATGATGGATAGTCTTGACACTTGTTGTCATAATTAAAATGACCAAAACACGAGCCTATGTCTGGCCAATGAGGTTAGATACCTCTAGCGACGTTGATCACTCGTATTACTATCGTGATTTTGTACTCGATGGATGCACCCTTTTTGTTCGGATTGATGGTCGCTGTCGGCCACGGATGGGTTACGACCAGCCAGAAAGGGTAAACTGGTGGAATCCTACCTTGGGCATTGGTCACATGCTTTGTCATATTTATCCTTATGCAAGCCCATTGCGAATTTGGTTTAGTACTAGAAAAATGTGTTAAAGTGGTAAAGCCTTAACGCTATTCTGATATATATTTGATAGACATTACCTACTATAGCGTATATTATTATATAAAAATAGTTTAACGGATCCTTAGTAGATGGAAAATCCCGAATATCTCTTAAGTTATTGCATGCACGTTATAAACTGGATAAGAGATGTAAAATCCCGTAAACATCTTCGATGCCGTTACACTCATATTTATTGATATTGATTTGACTTACATAAGAGTATTTTAGTCCTGACTCGAGTATTTTGTCCTTTCATTACGCTCGGGTCAGCCTTAAGTTTTTTACAGCAATGAAGATCGTTTTTTGGAGGATGGAGACAAAGATCTTGTATATTATCGCTATTATTATTTTCTGCATCATGCTATTCTGCTACATTACTTATTTATCTCTGATGTATATATATAACTCTAATATGTTGTATAGATTATAATCAAATATATAATATAGACAGCTTCGTGAACTGTTATTTGTTAATAATATTTTGTCATTCCGCTATGAGATTTTGTGTTTGTTTTCTACTTCTTCCTTATTCTTCTAAAACTTCCACGTTGATTATCTACGTTCCAGATTGTTTAAGTTGGACATGTGCGAATTATTGTCGATTCAAACCTTCCAAAATATGGGTCGTTACAGTAATTATCCTCGTCTTTATTTTCAGTGAGCATATTATTAATTCATTAGCTATATTAACAATTTGATTTTACATGAATGCTGAGAATATATGCTTGCTTTTTTAACTTAAATATGATTAAATATTGGGATAGTGGTTATAAACCAAGGATATAGAACTGAAAGCAATTGGCTTCATGATATTGGTTATTTATATGTGGTCATAGCCTATTTATTTTTGTTTCATACGTGACATTATTGTCACATTCTGCTATTGAGATGTTGTGTATGCTTACAAGTAATTAAAATGATTTTTCATTGATTATTTTGCTTGTTTTGATGTGTTAAAGTTGATATAAATAGTAATTTCATTGTTTTTAAGTTAGATTGTTTTATTATTTAATGAAAAGTGAAAACAAGTTAGAATGAAGAGTTTAGTAAACTTGGGTATTTGAATGTAAATTCTTTAATAAAGTTGAAGGCAAAGCTTGAATATTCATTCAAGTTCTTTTGATTTATTTGAATTACTGGATATTTAAATTTAAAGAAAGAAGGAAGACTTCATGTTTAAATTCTTTGAAAAGAATCATCAATGAATTATATTACTAGAAATATTTTCATATAAAATGGTTAGAATTTGAATTAGAATTATTTTTATGTTGAAAATAATGAGATTTAAATTAATTTTGAATTTAAATCCTATATGATGTGTGTGGAAGGTAAAACCACAAAATAAATATTTTATGAATAATAAAGTTGAAAAACTTTTGCGGAACAAAGTAATTTGTTTTGGAAATAATTTAATTTGAATTTAAAGTTTTAATATTGATGATTTAAATATATTTCTTTCCTTTTAAAAGAATTTTGGGAATTATTCGAGATGGTATTGAAGATATATTTCATAAATGAATTTGAAATTCATTTTATACATAACGGTAAAGGTATTTTATTTAAGTAAAGTTATTATATTTAATGGTTTGAATTTTAATAGGGATGTAGCATGATTTTAAAAGATGTTAGACCAAGTACTCATATATTTTGAAAAGCATGTGTATTTTTTCTATGAAATATGAGATATAAGTTTAAACTTAGGTGATTAAAATATTTTTTTGCATTTGATATTAATTGTTTCACCACTGCTTTACTAGAATACTCATGACAAAACAAATGATTAAAAAACTTGTTTAATTTGGACCTGAATTGATGAATTGGGTGTTTGATTGGATTTAGCTGATTTCAAATACTTGTATAATTTTAGAAATACAAGTATTGTATTATGGTATATATCTACATCCATGATATGTAAGCAAGTTTATTTTATCCTATTTATATTGATTTGAATGGATGAATTGCCATGCTTGAATGCATTATTGTGTGATAACTGAATTATATATACATGACATTTATTAGGGATGTAACATTATTTCTAGAATAATGCTGTTTTGGGTAGCCAAATATTTTTGAAATATAAAATTTAACATTTAATGAGAACGATACGAGGTATTGACTACTATACTACTAGAGTCCATCCTAACGGACTGATTCAAGGATCGCAACCCGAATCATGATGAATTTATCCCTCGTCACACAATCCAACAATCTGTTGCATACGTCTTCAGAAGCTAAAAGGGTAGTGCAACCAAGGGATCGTGCGAAGTGCACTCCTGATTGGTTATAAGCGATGGATGAAAAAGAACCGCACTTTGATAAAAAATGAATATGTACAATAGTTAATTGCTTAGATATGCGGGTGAAAAGACTGTACTATGGTAAACAACGAAATCAGACTCCAAAGATCTAAAATCGTGTACCTAACTTTAAACTAAAAGCAACTCATATAATATGAATAGATTGTGATATCGCAATTGATTAGAGTTGTATTTGTGAGTCACGATGATTAGAGCCTTGACACTTGTATTAATACTATTTTAATGAAATATAGGTGGGATATTGTTTGATGCAAGTGACTTTGTTGTGCTTGATTGATATGCCACGTATTTATACCTAACGTCACAGTTACATGTTAGTATTAAGCACTATTATCTCATACCTAGATTAATAGCCTGACTCAGGGTTTGTTATTTGTTTAACAACTTGGATCAGACTGAGGTTGTTTAAAAGGTCTGATACGATTGTATGTGTTTATGGGCTACAATATAGAGTTGGAGCAAATGACAATGAAGAATATTTACATTATATATATTGAGATTCATTATATTGGCCGATTAATGTGTGAGTATTATACATATAGGATGATGTATTAAATTTTCATATATGATATAAAATTCATTATTTTTGTTCACTCTAATTCTGTTAGTTGGGAAATTTTTATGTGCCTCTAATACTAGTTCTAGTCTAGACCTTGTGTATATTGCCTTGCATCAAGACAAGAGACATGTTATTTTAGATGTATTCGGGTATTGAAACGTATCCCTGTAGACCCAAAGCAGTGTATACAAGAAATCGCTCCTTCCGTGCTCATTGATCCGAGTTATCGGACGATAAACACCTTTTGATATTTCAGTCACTAGGGCCAGACCATCACAACATGGTATCATAGCAGAGGTTGGAATAATACAGAGATAGAGATATATTTTAGCCTTAGAGGAGTGAGACTTAGGTTAGTTTATCCATTTTTTATAAGACTGTCGCCTGTGAGGTGCGAGTTGTGAATGATTGAATGGGTCGATCATCAGATAGAATAGCTATATGCATATATATATATATATATATATATATATATATATATATATATATCTATGTATGTATATATGTATATATGTATTTGTATTGAAGCTTTATTAATTAAAAGCTATTTAATTGTTTTTGAAGGAAAAAGTAAAATAATATTCACACATTTCATGTGAATATTTATGTGTGATTTTGATGTATTAAAATGAATTTTATTTGGATGATACGGATGCTTACTTAATGTGATATATGGTTTATTTGGATGTTTGATTGATATGGTTGTATAAGAGTTTCTTAAAATAAGCCGAAACAAGCTTCGATTTTCAAAGAGTAAGAAAATTTATTTATAAAAATATTTCGAAGTGGGTATGAACTTTGAAAAGAAGTGCGAAGACCTCTGTGTGTGTGTATGAATATTTTGAAGAAATATAAATTTTGGAGACAAAAAGGTATTTGGAAAAATTGGTCTTATTTTATAGAGGTGTATATGAGAAATTGAGGATATCTTTAAAAATAAATCGATGAGATTTTGTTTGTAAGGACAAATATTAGCAAAAAATTATTTTTAAAGAAGATTTGGAATTTGTTGTGTCGACCTGACGTTAAGTGTTTTAAGAATTTTGGTCTATACATCTGATCCGCGTTATCGAAAGGGATTCCTAAATAATTAAACCAGGTAATTTGACATAACAGTATTTTGAAAAATTTACAAATGATATTTTGAAACATAAATAAATAAATAAATAAATAAGAGAATCATTTTAAGAGGAGAATTTATTTGGGAAGTGCTCCCTTATTATATAAAGTAATTTTATAATGACAATAACTATTTTGATCGAGAAGTTAAAAAAGAATTAGAATACATATATGGAAGTTTGAGTGAATGTTAGATGATTGGTTCAATATTTTAAAAATATACAAGTTAAGCATTTTTATATGTAAAGTTTGTATGATTTCATATGACATTTGCAGCCATCGAGTGCTAAAAAAAAGTTGAGATCGATGGCAAGGCATTGTTGATATATTTTCTTGTGTAGTCAACACTGCAGCCAATCTGCGTAACAAGTAACCAAGACCTCGACAAGGTGATGTTGTTGTATTATTTGAATTTTATAAATGTGTCGATGTTTGTCGATTGTATGCTCAGTCGCTTATGGTATGTTATATATTATATAGTTATGTGATGTTAGTAAGCTTTGAAGGAATATTAATTTAAAACTTGAGTAGAATTTTAAAAGAAAATTACTTCGAATAGAAAAGAGAAAACCAATATATTTACATCCAAAACACAATTATTCTGAGTAGAGCTTTAACATTATACTTTTTTTTCTAACCGTTAATTTGACATTTAATCCTTGCTTTGCTTTCAACATTTCACATATTTAATTTTAATATAGGCATGTGTCATAAGAAGCAGATAAATCAACACAAAGCTACTTCTAAGTCAAGTCTTAATCAATTTGAGTGAAGTTGCATATTTTTGTATGGACTGATGAATTATGTTTGAATAAAAATTGTATTTTTTCAATAACATGTAGTGAATAGTATTGAAATTGTGATACAAATTACACGAGATTGGAGTGTACAAGTATTTGATAAAGTCTTTGGCTTTTGATTGAAGAAAATGAAGTTTCTAGTTAAGAACATTAATGCATTTTGAATTCTTATAGGTGATATGGATGTTTTCCTGATAATCAGAATGTACTTTGAAGAAACTAGCTGGTGGTTGATGAGCATGATTTGGTTGTAAACTTAATTAGTATAACATGGCAAATAAAAGTTGTGAGCATATACTTTATTTGCATATTTGAATTATACAGGAGAAACTGATTTTTATTAATTCTCTCTTCTAGGCTTGAAGGCAATGCCTAAACTGACTAAATTTGAGCACATTAATATACCTTTAAAATTTAGTTGGCTTGAAAACAAGTTTGAAATACATGAGCAGCTGAGCAACCATCTTTAGTGCCAAACAAATTGTTATACCGGCCATTACACAATGGGTCTAGTAAGCAACATCAATTGCATTCTAGCTTAGGGTCACTTCCTAATTATTGTCCCAATTTTTATTGTTTCTTTATTCTAGACTAAACCATAAAAATAATGCATCTGTTGTTTTTTTAACACCTAATTTGAGTCTTAACAATTCAAAAAAATGCAGTTTATTTTTACAGATAAGCCTATAGGCTGCTACATTGTAGTAGCACCATGCTGCTAAGCAAAAAAAGTGTTTTTGCTACTAAAGCTCTAAATGCTTTCAATAATAGTTAGCGGATATTAAAAAAATGAAACATTTCTCCTTATAAGTATTTCTCTATTGATTGATACAAATTACAGTCAGATATGGATTTTGATATATCAAGTTTCTTAGTTATCCATAGTGCAAGGTCGACGATGCTTCACATCAACCATATGCATAGACATAATGACAAGTAAATCTTGTCCAAATCAAATGAATTTTTTACACAAAACACTCCGAAACAGTATAATTATTTCCCTTTAGTCTTAAAGCTTTTGCTATTCTGTGCATAAAATAGTCACAGTGTTCATCTTTTTAGATCAGGAATGAATCACCCACAATGAATAGCTAATGTGTCATAGGAAAATATAGTCCTGAGCCTTAAAAATTATTACAAATGCTTTACCCTTCTATGATACTTTACTATGTGAAATTTTGAAAACTCGAGTATAGTTATGCAAAAATTTGAGTTTTCTGTAAATATGCTATAAAAGTAAAAGTACAAAAATAAATAACTTTATTATATGAGACTTATGAGTTTATGTTGAATTCAGAATAGGTATCCGAATGCCACTTGGATTCGATTATGGCGCAAACATGCTTTTGCTTGCATAAAATTTAATAAAACAGTAAAAATAAGGTACTTTTTTATTTAAAAAAAGTTATATATATTGTAGATTATATGCTTGTAACAACCCGAAAATTTATCATTTGATTTTTGGAATATTTAACTAGTTTAAATATTCGATTTGGGGTTTTTATAATAAAATTTATGTTTCAAATAATTGACTGATTGTTGATGACATATTTTTAATTTAATTTATAGAACTTTTTCACAATTTTTAACTTGGCAAAAATTTAAATTTTCATTTGACGTATTTTACATCAAACATTGGCACTTTTGAATTTAACAAAACTTGCTAACTAGTATATTTTATTGTTGTTTTGTGATTGTGTCACAGTTTTGTCCACGATCGTATTTTATTTTCCGTCATTTGTGGTTCATATGCGGACGCGTTTGCGTGGTGGAGTACCCCCAACAAAAATTTATACAGCACACTATAATCTTGCAAATTTTTCTTTTTCACATCCTTTGCTCATGACACCTTGGTGGCTTGCCTTTAATATATATGTTTTCCGTGTCCTTTGCTCATGACACTTTGGTGGCTTGTAGTTAATTCTTTTATTTCTATATAGATGCATTTAAGGAGGAATTAATTTAAAGGACAAATTTTTTATATTTTTGGCCTCAAGGATACGAGCTCAATATTTTAACCACAAGGACAAACATTCTTCTAAAAATCATTCATAAGGACAAACATTCTTCCAAAATAATTCATAAGGACAAACATTTTTCCAAAACTGCTACCGAAGTAAAAAATAATACCTAAACACTGCTACCGATAACTACAAACTGATACCTAAATACTACCATCAATAACTAAAAACTGATACCTGAAGAAAGTTGTCATTTAGGCTAAAATACTGAAGGTCTATCATTGAGGTTAAAATGCTGAGAAATTTTGTCTTTGACAATAATTTCCTGTACATTTAACTCGGAGACACAAACGCATTCTTCTATTTTTTTTCTTTTCTCTTTCGATGCTTAACTATTAAGGAAATTGGTTTATATATATAAGCATACACATAACTCGATGTGAAAAATGGTTTGTGTGTAGTGTGTTGGGACTTGTTGGACTATGAATCATGGGTTTGTATGAGAGGTAAGAAAACAAGGTGGAGGCGAGCTGCTTTGTTGGCATGCTTGGGCAGTGAAAAGGTAATGGGTTTTGGGGAGAGATGGTGGGGTTTGGGATGTAGAAGCATTTGGGTTTTGGGATAGGTGGAAACATTCATGCAAATACAAATAGAAAGAATGGAGAATGCTATTATTCTTATAAAGGGGATTTGCACATAAGTCCCTATAAATGTGTTCATTTGCATTAGCTATGGAGGAAGCTACTTGTAAGGACCCAGAATTTTTATTAATTAAAATTTGTATATTTACTTAATTTTAAATATTAATAATGAAATTTATAAGTCGAATAAATTTTATTTCGAATATTTAGATTTAATTGGATAATTAAATCGATAATTTAATATGTTAAATTACAGAAATAATTGAAAATTGGGTTAAATATGATTGAAAATGATTTGTAAAATTTTATTATATCATATTGATGTTAGAACGATATTTTAGAACTTTTAAAATCGAATTAAAAGTTAATTTGTGAAAATTGAATATTTTAATATTTAATCGACTAGTGAAATTAGCCAATTTTTGAACAGTCTAAGAATTGGACGAAACTAGTTCCATTGGATCCGTAATAGTTTGTTATTATCGGATTTCAATTTTCATAGCAATCGGAGTTGTCGTTTGATCGTGGCAGCTCGAAACGCATCGAAATTGTTTTAATATTAATTTGGCGAGTTAAAATAGCCATTTTTCAAAAAGTCTCGGATTTCGACGAATCTAGTTTCATCGGATCCGTAATGTGATATTATTGTATGGTTTCAAATTTCATGTCAATCGGATTTATCGTTTGTCCGGTGCAAGCTAAAACGTCTAGAAAATTGTTTAATCGGTTTAATTTTAAATCGAACGTTTATTGCCATAACTCGCACAGATGACCCAATTAGCTCCCGAAACACATTCCATTGCGTCCGGAATGCGGGGTAAACCTTAGAAACGCCGGTCACCGCACGTAAATCGGAGTTTGGAAATTCCGGAATGAATAGTGTTCGATGGATTTCTATAAATAGCCCCCTCTCTTCACAAAATAAAAAAAATAGGGTTTAAAACCCTAGCTGCCTACAACAGAAACCAAAGGCCAGAAAACTATCAACTTCTTTCCCACAAATCTCTCAATCCATCAAGCGATTATGAAAACTTCCAACTGGGAAGTCATAGAGGACGACGAGGCAAACCTATCCAACGGTCAATATCGTCATCGGAGCATCGTGGTCGCCAGAATCTGGCTGTGAAGTACACACGGTCGGCACGCAATTCGAGCTCAATAGGGAGCCGAGCCTGGCCAAAATGCAGCTGAGCGTGGCTCTTGCGAAGGGGGTCAGGATGGTGGTACTTGATCGTGGTAGATGTCGTCGAGGTGGTCGTATAATTAAACCCTAGTTCAAGTGTCTATGGGTTCTTGGTTCGGCTTCATGCATCTGGGTACATGCGCGCGTGAAGAAGGAGGAATGAAGGTGACGGTCACGATTGCAGGGGATGAGATCCTACGGTGATGATTAGATTAGGGTTTAAAATTATAATTATATGTTGTAATTTATGTTTATAAAAATCGTGTAACTTTGTAAAAATCATATCTTTCTCATACGAGGTCGAAAACGCGCGAACTAGTTGTGTTGGAATCGTATGGACGAGCAATACGCTATGGAACTAGATTGGAGTCGTTTGGAGTTAGTGAGAATTTTGGGTAAAATTAAACGTCCGTTTAATTTTATTCGAAATAAATCGCTAAAACGAAATTGAAATCAAGGTGAGAACTTCTCACTCAATCGAATCGGTTTCGATTTTAATTTTAAATAGTTATATTTAAAATTCTTGAATGTATGTTTGAATGATAATTGTTATCTACTAATTGTTAAAATAGACATTATGCGCCGTTAGTAGGCGGATGTTATTTATTAAAAACATATACCGCGAATATTTCATAAACAGTGAAATTGATATTATTTATGTACTTGGAGTTGATTTCCCACATTATATAGCGGATGAGACCCTATTGCGCCGTCTATTAAGCGGATGATACTTTAAATCCCATATACCGCGATAATTTCGTACTGGAACGGAATTGGTATTGTGCTAACATCTTTGGTTGCAGGAAAACAGGTTGGAGTGATCCAACTGGATTCCTCAACAGTATTTATTTGATTATGGTTATTTTGATATTCGTTGATTATCATATCGATATATGATATCGTTGTTGTCGTGATTGACTATTGGTATGTAGCATCATTGGGCCAAATTTTGGAATTTTAAAATGATTTTTAAAGTGATTTTTGAAGAGTATATGTTTATAAAATATTTTTGGAATTGATTCCTTTTAAATAAATAAACGTTATAATTTTAATGTTATAAAAATTATATTTTTGGGAAATATTGTTAAAAGTTGATTTTTGAAAATATGGGGTTAATGATTTTATAAAATAGTTAAATTGGGATTTTTGAATTTATTGTGAAAAGTTTAAAAATAGGATTTATAAAATTTAATTATTTTATAAATCAAAATGATGAAATTAAAAAGGACTTTAAAGACGTTTTGAAATAATAATATAAATTGATTTATATAAAAGATTTATAAATTGATAATTTATAAATTAAAATATTTGAATTATAAAACGAGTTTTATAAGAGTTAGAATGAATTATGAATGAATTTCATAAATGAATGAAATTTATAGAATTATAAACGGTGAAGTTATAAATGGAATTTTATAAGCAGTAGGTTTATAAAATTTGTAAAGTTATTTGAAGAATAAGTTTTGGGTAAATAAATGAATCTTATGAGTTATAAGATTTATAATTTGGAAAGTTAAAAGAACGATTTTATAAACAAATAAATTATATGTATTTAACTTATAATGTGGACTTTCGGTATATAATTGAGTTATAAATCGGATAGGTTAATAAAGGAGATTTATAAAAGGAAGTTGTTATAAAACAAATAGAAATGGAATTTATAAACGTTGTTTTATAAATTCGTAGACGACTTATTTTGATAAGTTAATTTTTATAACTTATTTATGGAGTTATATTCACGTTTTAGACAGTGAATAATCTTTTAAAATAAAGTGTATAGAAAGGATGAAATTGGTTAACGAAGTGTATTCACGTTTTTGAATACTGAATAATATGTTAAAGAAAACGTTTTGGATGTGATGTTTTAAGTTGAGTTAAAACAATCTAACGATGTTTTTAAATGTGTTGAGATTCAAAACCATAGATTTCAACATTCATTGTTGAAATAGACGTTTTCGAGAAATAGAAGGAAATGGTGGACTATAACACTGTTGTTATAGTAAATGATTTCCGAAAGGAAATGTTTTGTATAGTATTGGGATTTATATATCTATTTTAATTTCGAATCCCTATACTAGTGATTTTGGGTTGTCGTAACGATGTTTTACACAACATTCGTTTTGGCCCAAATAAATATATTTAAGAGAATGATTTCCTTAAAGAATGAAATATATACTTAATCTCCATTTGAGTATATTGAATATTTTCCAAAGGTTGAAAATAAAAAGATGTGTGAATTACTTATTAAATAAGTATGGAAATGTTTTCCAATATAAAGTGAATATTTTGAGAATTTATCTTTTTGAAGATAAATTGAAAATGAATAATTGAAATCGTACATTCGTAGATATTTTGGAATGTAAATTCACTATGGAATTTATAAAAGAAAGGGGAATTTGTTTAAAAATAAATATTGATTTATTTTTAAGGTATTGAAAACATATATCTTGTAAAGATATTTTTGGGAAATAAATAGTTTGGAAAATTATTTGGAATCTGGTGATGTTGTGCATATCCATTGATAGTTCAATAACCAACTATCAATATTTACCTTTGAAAGGTATTTGTTGTGATTTGCTGAATTTGAATGCCACACTTATTTTTAAATTATTGCGCTCGTTATTCGGATTAACCATTCCGAATAGTGATACGACGTAATGGATAGTATTGATGACCGGTGTTGAAGACCGGATATTTGCGAGAGCGATAGGACGAACCGTCGATTGACTCTGCACCGAGTTGCTCCGGTATAGAGTTCTCCATATGTGATGGGGAATCCGATCAGGATTGTGGATATCCGGATTGCAAGGACGCCTTTGTAAGTGCCTTCGGTTCTGTTCGAGCCTAGAACAGACTTGTATGGATTGTATGTCTGACATTACAAATTGAGATATAAAGCTGATTTCTTTCAAATATATTTCTGTTGGTGGCGGAGAATTTATTCTCTTAGCTTAACACCCTTCTCTGAGACGTACGAGCTCAGAGGTTATGTAGTTGATGGTTATCAGTGATATATTCCCAATTTGATAATGTGACATGCTGAGTGTTGCTGTGAAATGATCATTGTGTTGATCATTTGTGATAAGATCATTTGTTTGATCGTTTGTCTTTATGATCATTTCTATGATCATTTGTTGACCCAAAGCACAGCTTTTGTATGAAGCGTGGCTTTGTGGACGAGACTTCGTCGAGCCTCACACCTCAGAATGGTCAAAACGGGAAAGATGCGGCAAGGTTATGAGGGGTAGCTCCCTTTAGGGTATGTGCATTTCCTTCTGGAAAAGGGTGGTATCATGGTATGGAGCCCAGATACTTACTCATGTTGAAACACTTTATTTATGATTGTGTGATGTTGATTACGAGCGCTCGGTTAAAGGTCCCAAAGGATCGAGGGATGGCATACTCGTGTCAGTAGTTACCTAGTTAGGGGTAACCCGGCCTTGTGTTGGCAGAGATCCGGTTTGGTTCTCGGGGACGATCTTCCAGAGGCGTTCTCATGTGGCAATGGGAAGTTCCTTGGCCTGACCATTCGTTGGAAATACAAAGAAACAATACGATCTTGTACGGTTTTAGTTGTATAACCTGCCATAGAATGTGGCGGAAACCTGCTATTGAACATGGTAGCTATAGTAGGCATAAGTGCGAAATGTCTATGCTGGCTAAGATTTATATCTTTATTTTCGAAATGAATTTTCCCTACACTATGCACTAGTAATAATATCAAATGTTCTTTTAAATGCGTATCAAGCATCTTTGACTATCATAAGGAGAAATCTCCTCTGATTCTGCTTTTGCATGTGTGTGTGTGCGAGAGGCCTTATGGTAGTCTCATTTTTAAAAGCATTGCGAATTGACTTTAAAAATATTCCTCTATTTTGATTTTAAAGATAAATAAACAGTTTTGAGTTCTCACACCAGTCTTGCTTTGTCTAGGTGAAACGTGATGGGGGGTTCTCGCTTCGCAGTTTGGTGGCGAACAGGAGACTCTTGGCCCCACACGTCCTCTTTTAGGGGGTTGGTTAGGCGTAAGCTGAGACAGTCGAGAGGCTGGCCGTAAAAGCAAGTTTGGGATATCAGTGTAAGCCACGGTGGGGCTGGGATGGTTGAAAAGCCTACCGGTTGTGACCGCTATCGACGGTTGAAAAGCCTAGATTATCACAGGTGGTATCAGAGCATATGGTTAAGCGACAACCATGGCTCTGTTGGGTATTACTCATTAGAGATAGAGTCAGTAGTACTCTAGAATGAGTTTGAGTGTAATAATAGCTATGAGAGCGTATTTGTTAGTGAATATAAAATTGTTTTATATTGTGATGATTGGTTTGTTGAGTGGTATATGGATTTTGGTTAATACGTGTGATCAGCGTTGTTGATAGGGATCTCTAAACACTTGTACAGAACAATTCGACACGATATTGTTTTAAATTGGGTAAATGAAATAATTTTACCTTGATTATATTTTATATATAAAGGAATAATTTTTCAGAATTATTAAAGTATATATAAGTTGATTGTTTAGTTGTTTGAATAATCTAAATTGAAGAATAATTTTATAAGCAAAAGAATTATAAGAATTGAATTACAATTAAAGTAATTTGCAATTGTGAAATAAACTTATATATATAAGAAGTGAAACTATATGAATATATTTATGAGTTGTAAATAAAAATGAGTTTGAATAAGTGATGAAATTTGACTTTGGTAAAGGTTAAATAAAAAAATTTACTTAGAATTGGAATCTGAATTGATTTGTAAGTAGGAATTTAAGTTAAGTAAAACAAAGTGATGTTTATAAAATGAAGTATAACTTAAGTGATGTTGAATGAAGTTGATTTTGGTATCAAAGTAAATTAATAAAGTTAAGTGATAAATGTGAACTTAAGTTATGTAAATGAAATTCAACTTTTGTAATTGCATTGAATGAATGGATTAAATGTTAATCAATTGAATGTAAGTTAAGTTGATATGAAATAATGAATGTAAGTGTAATTCATTAAAATCTTATGTTATTGGAAGTTGAATAATTGAATGAAAATCAATTTAATTAAACCAATTGAAAGTGATGGTGTTAAACCAAATTGAATGAATATAAGCGAAGGAATTTGGTTGAAATTAATATACATTGGCTGATATGAAGCTTTGTAACTTTGAACAGAGTACCACTCTGATGCGAACTCATGATGTGCTCTGTTAGCACCGTAATCGTGTGCCGAACAAGCCTCCATTACATGGGCCTAGAGTAATTTTTGCAGTAGACGGATGTTTCATGTACATGAACAGATGGGACCATCAATTAACACTTTAAATTCATCACCGTAGCAATGAATCACTTGCCATTCTGTTTGAAAAAATCGAACTAGTCAACAACGACGTGCTTCAATAGCCCAATCTGCTATTTTAGCTTTCCATTTTGGAGTCAAATGTGTTGTGATAGCATCTGCCATTTCTCGTCTCTTACAAAAATATTCAGCCGATCGAAAGAAGGTTCGTGCAACCAACGCCTTTATAGGTAATGATCGAGCACCTTTCAGTACACCGTTAAAACTTTCAGACGCATTGGTAGTCATAACATGAAAGCGTCCTCCATCGTCTTTGCATAGGGGCCAATTTTCTTCAAAATTCCATAAACTTCTTTCGATCCATTCATGAGCCCATGGATTTGTAGCTTTAATTTCTTCTATGATTTTGTTGTACTCATCTACTTCTTAAGCACATGCAGCTGAATAAAACAAAGCTGTAAGTCGTTTATCCCTAAAACCCGCTGTTTGAAAATTAGCTTTAAGTTGCCGTGCACAGAACCTGTTTTTGTGTGGTTCTCGCCATTTCTCCTGCAAAGCCTTCAGAATTCCTTTCATTCGATCCGATATGAAAGTAATACGACGATTGCAAACACTATGAATGAATTCACGCATGCAAGAAAAAAACAACCCCAACTATCATATGCCTCGGATTCGACAACTACATAAGCTAATGGAAACAGACAGTCATTCGCATCTACAGCAGTAGCAACAAGCAACGTCCCTTTGTATTTACCATACAAATGTATCCTGTCAATACATAGCAATGGCCGACAGTATAGAAAACCTGTAATGCAAGGGCAAAATGCTCAAAACGCACGATCAATTACTCCAACTTCATCGTGGGTCACATGTCCGATAGTCCCCGGGTTACTTCTCTTTATTTCCTCGAAATATCGAGGCAAAGTCACATACGGTTCGTCCTAATCACCATAAATTCTTTCTATTGTTTTGTTTAATGTTCGCCAAGCTTTCATGTAACTAATTTTGATGAACAGTTGGTCGTCGACAAGCACTTGGACTGTACCTACTGAGATATCCAAATCGGCCTTGACATATGACATGATTTTCGACACAAGAAAATTTGAAGTGACTTGCTTGTGGTTGGAATTGACTGTAGGATTGACACAGGTATGTTCACTAGGCAACTTTCTGATTTTCCACAAGCCAAACTGCGATTTCAATGAGACTATTGCATGTATTCTCCATGGACAATTAGTGTCAACATTACAAATAGCAGTGTATAAAGTTTTATTCGACTTGATCGGCTTGTACGAAACTCCATGTAGAATTGACCATTCGGTTAATTGGTGTAGCAGCTTTTGTTTACTTTCAAATACCATCCCAACAGCAAATCCATTTTGTATGCACGCGGTTGAAAAAATTTCCCCAGCAAATTGCAGATTAGCAACAATCGATCTTGCCATCATTTGTGCAGTACATACATCATCATCCAACGGTACTTCCATTTGAGCTTCTTCACCATCACTTTCAGCATCATCTACGTTCGGAAAGTCACAGTTTAACGATTCATTGTTTACCTGCATTCGTTTTACCCAACATGCATCATTATTAGTCCTCGTCGCAACAGCCATATTATCAATTGGAGTGTCATGTCCGGTGTCTCTATCTATATCAACATCCATATCAATGTCAATATTGGAATCATGTGAGTGTTGTGATGATCCAGCACCACATTCTATAGTCGTATCCTCAATCCTTGTAAATCTATTTACAAAAGTATTTTAGTACGAAACTATAGTAGATAGGAAACATTATCCAAATAAATTGCTACACAAATCTTTGATTCATATCATACATTTCTGATGTAGTAGGATATACCAGTTGCGACAAATAAATATTTTGTTGTTTAGGACAGACATTTTGTAGATGCATTTGTTGTTGGAAGTTGATTGTGCAATAAGAAACTATTAGGAAATTGTAATTTAAAAAGGTACACGCAAAATACCAATGTTAACAACGATACCTTCGAAGCATCATAGGTGGTGTGTAGTATGGAAAGTACTATTCTGGAGTTGGTTGCATATAATGTAAGGCATGAACCCATAGTTTATGGGAGGAGGACCATGACCCCCGGCATGTACATATGGATTACTGTAAGTACGAGAATCTAAGCTTGATAAAGGATTATCGATTCCCAACATATCTGTAATATACCCTATTCCTATGCTAACGATAGAAGATGGTACATGTTCTCGTAGATTTTCATTTGCAAGTTTTCCAACATACAACTCAATGGATTTGGTAACCGCATAAAACATAACTTCAACATCCTCATCATCTGAAAGTGTTATTGCTTTTGAATCCGAATCCATAGGCCAGCTAACGACCAACTCAATATCAAATTCGATTGCGCGTATTTTTGTCGCTTTGTACACAGATTCTTTCAACTCAAATGGTGTGAAACCTTTGCGTACTCTCCGTGGTTTACAAAAACCGTCGACATACTTCCCTTTTTTTGTTCGTCCACGATCAGTTCACCGTCGTAGTAGCAAGTTGGAAATGAGATTTCTAGCCATTCTACAAACAAATAGTTTTTATTTGACAACCAATTTTTAGCCAATCATATGAAAATATTTGAATAGATGTAACAAAGCTAGGGTTTGTAATTTTACCAATTTTGATGCCGAGATATAGTGAAGATGTATGCTGAAAGAAAATGGGTTCTTCAGATCTAAAAAAATAAGGGTATGTTATGAGGATGTGAGTGCTTAAGCTGAGTAGATATAAACCAGTTTCTGAATTGGCGACTTTTTGAAAGTCGCCTTTGTGCGAATTCAGAAAATTCGCCTGAAGGCGAATTATGATAATTCGCCCATTGGCGACTTTCAAAAAGTCGCCAAATCAGAAAAACTATACAACAAGACATAAAACAGAATATTAGTCATTTCAACTACAGGATACTTCCCAATAGAAAATACAGGACTGACACGTGATAAAATAATTTTACACAAGCAACTTCCACCTGCTACTGCTTAACTACCAAAACAGCAAAACGTACAGTCAATCACGTGGTAAACGGTAGCATCCTGCAAGCATTTCATTGCGAATTGCAATATTCATCCTCTCCAAGCGACTAACCTTAGCTTGCATCTCAAACGCATATTGGAACCCCCCCCCCCCAATTTCTGTCAGTGGAGGATCGACCCAATCAAAATATTTACATCTATGAACTCCCTGACGCGTCTGTGCATCGATATACGCTTTACAACATTAAAAGCGACGTCCTGCATTCCTCCGACTTTTGGAAACAACAATGTTGCATTCAACTCCGCAATTGCAAAGTACCGAGTGTCCCATGATGCTAGAACTTGATCTATCAGGGTTTTGATGAGCAAGTACAGTCCTTAGCCTGGAATGCAATGATTGTTGAAACAGATGGGGATTCTCGATTACGACAGTTGCCTGCGTAGCACAAACAAGTTCGGTCTATACTTCTTCATTTGTCTCTACAGCATCGACTCTTGGTGGATCTTCCACTTGGGTCTTCGGAAAAAATTCTACATCATTGTCTACGCCCTTGTTTCGTTCGTAATCATCATATATTTCCATTATTGTTTGATCATCGAGCTCCCAATTATCCATTTTCGCCTAAAAGAAAAGTTGAATAAAATACCACAATTTCACAAAGTTACAACCATGGGTTGGGTCGATTTACTTTTCGATTTGAACAAAATTGAAGAAGGGCATACTATACATCTACAAATATAAGTATGGAGGAAAAAATTGGACAAAACACCAACCTTAGCGACTTCTACGAAAGATTTTGCACAAATTTGGGTTTTTTGTTTCGACCTTACAGCTAACAAAAATGAAAAAGGAAGAAGGGGCTAACAGGATTTTAATATAATAGGATTCTATGGGCGAATTTTCAAAATTCGCCTATGAGCGAATTCCTAAAATTCGCCTTTGGGCGACTTTTTAGAATTCTCCCATTGGCGAATTTTGAAAATTCGCCCATAGAAAGCCTGCTACTGCAAACAGAGTAGCAATTACAAACCCCCGACCACACTATATAACACAAAGTCATACACCATTACCAATCCTAACAACATTAGTTGGCCGCCCGTAAACAAAACACAACTACGCAAATTCAACATCATTTTGCAAATCCAAACAACATTAATTTGTCCATTACATATCACTTTCCACATCACCACTAACTATTCGCATCAAATAACATTATTGATCTAGTCATGAAGCTCATGAAATTCGCGCGGGCTTCTTCATTGCCGACGTGATACCAGTGCTCTCGAACTACAACTGCTGTTGCTGCTGCTACTCCATTCTCTGCGCACAGTGGAGGACGAAGGTAATGCGGTCATTGGTTGAGATGGGCCAGGAACAAATTCTTCATGTATCGGTGCAGCGATGAGGTGCCTTGTGACGATGAACCCGCACCACCTCTAGGACGACGTCATGTGTACACAAGCGTGTAGGTGGAGATGGAGGCCTCGGCCTATCAAGTTTATTCCTGCTCAACACAACATCTAGAATCCTTTGGATGTTAGTGCACATCCTCCTACCCTCCTCGTCGGTTTGTCGTTTGTGAAGATTCTCTGCTTCTTCCCAAGCCCTATTTATACTAGCTGCCTGTTAAATCGATTGAAAATTAGCATCACACACAACTATCATAACTAATTGATATACTACTTACAACATCAACTTACCACGTTCCTCTCAAGTGGTGCTCTAGGAACGTATGGAATTCAATACATTGCCTCTACTGGCGCCGTAAGAACATATCACCGTGTTAGGTTCCAGTACCACCTTTTGTACTGCTCTAGCATAATGGTGGGATCCCTCCCAATCTAGGTAGCTGTATGGCGGTCATTCACAACTGAATGTGGGTTCCATACTCCTCTACGTTCTACGTAGACGTGCAGGGTGGCGCATCATCCGGTATATGATGCATCGTACCGAGCTGTCTCATAACCCTATCGGGTAAGTGAAATGCAGTCTGGGTGTAAGATATGATTGGTACTCTCACAGTCCACAAGTATCTAGCAGCTGTACACATGGCTGGAAGCTGTGCTAGCACATCCTGTGTGTACGGGGTCCATGTCACATTGTCATCCTCCAGAAAATCTACCTCATTGCGGTAGAACTTCACACCCCGTCTTGGAGTTTGGCACATTTTTTTGGTCCTACCCACTTGTTATAAGGTGTTAAAAATTGAATATTACACATGAAAGTTTCACCGTTTAATTAAATTAAAAGGATAAAAAATATATCGAGGCCCAAGCGACATCGACTGATCGACAACAACGTTTGTTACTAACAATCTTCCGATTGGAAGATAAGTCCACGACCAATGCTGCATTTAGAAGAAAATATTATGACCAAAAACGAGACAAATCATGTAAAATAGTAAACTATTGAAATTTGTTTCAAACCTGTACAAGTGTCAGACATCCACCAATAGATTTATTCTCCAAAAGAGAGAACGTGGATAACTCCATATATGTATAAGATAACACAGCACTGCCCCAAGAAAACTTACCACACTCCCCTAAATCAGCAATATACGGTAGCCATTTCAGATCTACCCGAGTCTTTCTATAGTCGCACATCAATCGGGAAATAATGATGTGTAAAATAATAGCACGTGCTCGTTGCTGAATCTGAGCCTCTGTAGCATTAGCAGGAATATCATGCAATAATTGACGTCGATACCACATGACTTCCATGAACTCATTGCCCCTTATTTGTTCAAGAGGTGGGTCAAGATCAAGTAAATCATGACACAATTGCGTATAGTCGTATGCCACTCCTCCATAAGCCACTACATTACCTTCAATAGGCAGACCTAACAACACTGCTATATCTCCTAATGTAATCGTCATCTCACCAACAGGGAAATGAAAAGTGGAGGTCTCCGGTCGCCATCTGTCTACCAAAGCAGTGATAAGATAGTGGTCAAGCTGGATGTATCCTAACTTCATTATGTGTAAAAAAAATCAGCCCTCTCAATCTCAGCCAATACTCCTGGATGGTTTGAAGTCACTTTCTTTAGCGACGTGGAGTGATCTATAGTGGTATCTGGATCGTCACGCTGATCAAATGATAAATACATAATTAAAAAGCAGGAATTATACCAACTGACACAAAGTTATAATTTTTTTAAAACCACCTGCATCCATATGTCCTTAGAAGTACGATGCTGGGCTTGAAGAAATAATACCCTACCATCAACGGGTCCGGGCTCCATCTTAATATACTCTACAAATACAAATATTACAAATCAATTCATTTCAATAATAATTAGACACTAACCAAAAATCGACAACCCCACTAACCAACAAAGTAGTATGAATGCACGTAAACTTCTTGTCGTTCATATAGATTGCTTATAAAAGTAATCTTAAGCTTCTTTTAAGAACCTTTTTTAATATGTCTTATATAAACTACTTCTAACCTAGTTCAAATTGCTTTTAATCTAAGATTAAATACGTACAAATACTTGTAATGATAGTTTTGTAAATGCTTTATCAATATTGGTATTAAAATGCTTTACTTTACAAGCATTTTTTTGTTCATGAAGAAACAAAGCAAAATATCCATGCCCTAAATTTGAAATGACAAATTATGAGTATAGATTCTTACCTATTTCTTGTACTACTCCCGACGTGCTTGCCATTGACAAATTTTTGGACGAATTTGATTAAAAATTGAAGAAATGGAAGTGGAGGAAGGTTTTGGGGAATTTGGGGATATTGGGTTCGGTTGGGAGTGAGTGGGAATGAGGGGGATCCTGCTCTCTGGCCTTGTTTTGTGTAGAGTTTTCACTTGGGTGAAAGTTCAGAATGTGCCTTTGGGCGACCTTTGAGAAGTCGCCTTTTGGCGCATTTTCAAAATTCGCCCGAAGGCGCATTTTGAAAATGCGCTAACGTCTACCTGGAAAAAACAGGTCTACGTTTGTAAATATTTTCAAAAGTATGTTATTTTTTTATTGTTTACAGAAACAAGCCTAGGTTAGCAAATTTTCCTTATAAAAATACATTCCCTGTGAAATCCTTTTGAAATTACATTTTTGTCCATTTTGATTTTGGTCCTTCTTACGTGTGTCTGTGCCAGAATTTAAATGCCATCATTTCTAGTGATTTTCTTCGATTCTGTTTACACAGAATCAGCTGATACTTACTGGTAAAGTCATCGAGGCTGCTTTTTATCATTTCATCTTCCTTGCACTCTTCTCCATAGAAATAACTAAACATAACATAATAACTTTGATTTCCTAGAGCTTTTCTACGGCTGCGTACTCCCCTCCTTTCCGCCTCATGGTTTCTGTCCTTTCCTTCTTTCTTCTTCTTCCCATTTCTTTAATAAATCCTTCCATTCACTATCACGCTCTATCATTTGATTAGTTCAGTGATTTTGTTGGTGGTCGTGTGGTCCTTTGAGACTAGGATGGTTTCGGATTCTCGGCGTGGCGCACAATTTCGGTAATTTTAGAAACTATTATTACAATTAACATGAACATAACAGTTTCATTTATTTTTTTGGTAACCCTAGCGTCGATTTTGTTGCGAGTTTGCACAGCCGCATAATTTACCTATAATATATATTGTAATAATAAAATAGATGAGGAATAGGATCTAATCTAAACCAATCTAATTGCATATTATTCGTTGTTACGCTTATAGTTATTAAACACACGAGTTCAATATGCGTTTCAAAAGGAAAAAAACATTGAATAAATTAGGCTTTTCCCCTAGTCAATACATTGAAAAAAGGTCTTCTAGCTAATAAAAATACAAGGTTGGGTCTGTTTCTTAAATTCTAGTCTTCTAATGATTTTCTAAGTCAAAATTTTACAGTTTCTAATGTTTTATTTATTTTCTTTTTAACTTTGAAAAATGGTCTTCTAGCCAAGGTGTGAGATTTAAGTCGGTACACCTGGATTCTGGTTATCCCTGTTTCGTTGCTGTCTGAGCCAAAAATAGGGTTCAAATCCTTGTTTTGGCCAAATGCCTCGGTTTTCTTTCTAGAAAAAACTGCAGAACAAGGAGAGAAAAGAAATCAGAAGAAAGAAAAAGTAAAAAATGATGAAAACCCGTGAATTCAACAAAATAAAAGGAACATAACACCTTGCCACATTTTATTTTGTTGATTTGGATCTAGGCTAATACACCGAATTCGAATCACTTTCAAATCAACTATTTGTTTAGAAATTTTTTGAAATCGGGATTGAATCTTCCAACTACACGAGCGGTAATGGAAGATAGAAGGAGCATTTTAATGTTTTTCCGAATGGCCAGACTTTGTTAGTTTGGAAATGGGCCGGTATTTTAAATAACATATGTCTAAGGGGATTGAGATATAATTGTGTTCCGATCTATGATTTGTTATTATGTTAATGTATAAAATAGTTTGATAACATGTTACTAAATGTTGTTCTGGTTCGTTGTTGTTGCTGAAAATGTTTAATATGAAAGATAAAAATGTACCGAAACCATAACTAAAATCGAAACCCTCAAAATTAACAGAAATTTCTTCAAGCAATCAAAATCAAAAACCTCAAACATTTCTTCCAACAGATTTTTAGTATTGAATGAAATATGTTTTTATTAGCTATCTTCTTATTATCCTATTGTCAAAATATAAAATCGGATATGGTCCAAACCGTTTTTTCTCACAACTTTTTGATCTAACTCTTTTGGAGCTTTCTTTGTTCTAGCTAGTAGCTACTTCTCGTCTTCTTCAAAATTTTCATTTAGAAAATAGAAAAGTAGATTATAAACACAAATATATGAAATTTCATTTATTGCCATAAAATTTAACTCTCATAAAATTCATCTTACTGATCTACACTCAATTTGCGTTTATGGTTGTTATAGTTTCGTTTGAACATCAAACAAAATACAAATTTTGCCACCATATTTAATATAAACCATATGCTTAAGATGAGTCACACGCCATATATGTGTTAATTTAGGGAGAGTGAAAAAAGGGCAGTTGTTTAAATAAAACATTGACTTTTTAGAAATATGCCAATAAAGTTTCGTGGTGTAGTTGGTTATCATGTCAATCTAACACACTGAAGGTCTCCAGTTTGAACCTGGACGAAGCCATTTATGTTTAATCATATATCCTATTGGTAGAAAATTTCATGCATTCAATTTCTATATCTTCTATATATGAAATCCACTTAACAATGTATTTTGTATACTTACTTCATTCTGTATTTAAAATTAACTTAACGAATGATTGAAATTCCCTTGACTAACTTGCTATTAAGATTAACTGACATGTGAAATAAAACGACAAGCTCATTGTTGGTTTACGTAATCTTTCATTTTTATTACATAGTTCAACACTTTAACTTTAAATGTTTGGTCCCTTTGTATTTCTTACTTGCATATTTGTAGTTGTGGTACAATTATTTCTGTCAGGAAAATAAGCACACGGAAGAAGTTGCAAATTTTTTTATTCCCAAGAACAATAAGTTTACTATTTAGTCTGAAGGACCCTCTTTAGTGTAAACAGAAAATGGTAGTTACAACCATCATTCTATGATTTACACTAAAAAGTGCCCTTTAGCCTAAAAAGCAAATTTTTGTCTCCGGTACTAAAATTTTCTCCAACTTTTTCTTAAGCCTAAAAAACCCATTTTTCTTTGTTTCTATTGTTTTGTTATGTACTTTAATTGTTCAAGGTTATTGATTTCAGTGTTTTATTTTCATTAAATTAGTTTAACTTCGTGTTGGGTTGGAAATGATTTCTTTGTTTTGAGGCTACACTGGTGAGCAAGATGCTCAAACGGAATTCAAATCGTAGATTGTAAAAAATGATGAAAACCCGTGAATTCAGAAAATAAGAGTACGTGAATGCAATTTATCTGACTTGGACCACTAATTGTCATTTGGTTAAATAGTTAAACTAAACTGAGCAAATTCTGTTTGTTCGTCTTTTATTGGCAGTTTCTTTATGTTGAATAAACTGTATCATACCTATATCAACATGGTGTTTATGAACTTACGGATTCTGCTACATACTTATTACAATGGAGAAAAAGTGAGGATGTGCAGCCACAAGAAAAGGAACTAATAGACATACTAGTGATTAATCTTCAGAAATATATTCTAACAATAACATGCCTACCATGTTTTGAATGATAAACTGAAAGAGTGCACAGGTTCAAGCAACAAAATAAAGAGCATGTATCTGGTAGAGCATTGGGATCAAGGTTTAGCAAAATGTAACGATCGCGATTTTTCGTTGTCGAAAAAACCGAACCGTTAGGGTTTAAGAAAAATAAAGAGGTAGAAGAAGAGAGAAAAGAGAGAAGAAACAGAACAAACAACAGAACAGGAAACAAAATCAGAATCTCACAATCGCAGCGGAACAACATATAATAGATAAATGAATATCATTAAAACAAAAGAACTATACATTTTATACATTACATCACATTACATTACATCAATCAGAGTGTACAACGATAAAACAGCGGAAAGAATACTATATACAATAGATAATAGACTACGCTATCCAAGCTCGCCTCCAACATCTGCACAGCAACTCCCGAATCCAGAATAACCTGATAACCTAACTCTAGACTGCCCGTGTGGAAAATAGTGGGCACCCAGAGTTTAGGAAAGGAACAATAAACTCCAGGTCAGTCATGGGACTGGTGTGAGAACTCAAAAACAGTTTATCTTTAAACAAGCAACAAGAAAATTTAAATTTTTGAAATTCGCAATGCTTTTTGGAAAATGAAACTACCATAAGGCCTCCCGGCACACACACAATGCAAACGCACACATGGGGGAGATTTCTCCTTATGATAGTCAAACATGCTTACTACGAGAAAAATTCTTTGATATTATTACTAGTGCATAGTGGAAAATATTTCGAAAGTATAATATAAATCCTAGCCAGCATAGGTACCATGATACTATGCCTACTATAGCTGCCATGTTAAATGGCAGGTTCTACAACTAAAACCGTACAGGGCGCGTATTGGATGAATGGATTTCCAACAAATGGTCAGGCTAAGGAACTTCCTACTGCCACATGGGATCGCCTCTGGCGGGACGTCCCGAGAACTAACGTTACGGTTAGATCTCTGCCAACACAAGGCCGGGTTACCTCTGTAACTAGGTAACTACTACACGAATATGTCATCCCCCGGTCCTTTGGGACCTTTATCCGAGCGCTCGATACCAACAACACCACACAGTAATAGATATAGTGTATCAACATGAGTAAATATCTGGGCTCCATACCATGATACCACCCTTTTCCAGAAGGAAATGACATACCCTAAAGGGCGCGACCCTCATAACCTTGCCGCATATTCCTGTTTCGACCATTTCCGGGGAGTGAGGTCCTGACGAAGTCTCGTCCACAAAGCTACGCTTTGTGCAACAAAGCCATGCTTTGGGTCCACAGATGACCAAAGCAATAATCACAAAGATAAATGATCAAACAAATGATCATATCCAAACGATCAACCAATGATCATCACACAGCAGCACTCAGCATGCCACATTACCAGATTGGGAAATATCGCTGATAACCTTCAACTACATAACCTCTGAGCTCGTACGTCTCAGAGAAGGGTGTTAAGCTAAGAGAATAAATTCTCCGCCACCAACAGAAATGTATTTGAAAGAAATCTGCTCTATCTCTCAAAATGTAATGTCAGACACGTAACCATACAAGTCTGTTCCGGGTTCGAACAGAACCGAAGGCACTTCCAAAGAAGCCCTTGCAATCCGGGTATTCACAATCCCGATAAAATTTCCCATCACAAAGGAAATCTCCATATCGTAGCTAACAATGCGGAGACAATCGATAGGTCATCCTATCGTTTTCACAAATACCCGGTCTTCAACACCGGTCTTCAAATGCAATCCAAACGACGTATCGCATATTCGGAATGGGATATATGACACAAAGGTCCTCTCCCGGCTAAACCGAATAGCGAGCGCTTATTTTAAAAATAAGTGTGCATTCAATTCTAAACAAACACAATCAATACCATCCAAGGGTAAATATTGATAGTCGGTTATTTAACTATCAATAAAGATGCGCCACATCATCAGATTCCAAATAATTTTTCCAAAATTATTAAGTCCCAAAATATCTTTACAAGATATATATACACAATTTCCAAATAATTGCCCAATTTATTTGCTTTACCAAAACACCTTCACGATATAATTTCCACACTTAACCATTTGAAAACCCATTTCAAATTAAACACCTCAACCATTTGAAAACAAATTTCAAATTACACAACTCAACCATTTGAAAACCAATTTCAAACTACAATTCATCTTTTATACCTTTTTGAAAACAAATTTCAAATCAACAAATAAATCCTTACCGATTTAATTTAACTTACGTTCCAAATTCGTAAATTTTATTTCCATATTTTAAAAATAAATCAACATTTATTTTTAAACAAATTTCCCTTCCTATTTATAAATTCCAAAGTGAATTTCCAGTTTCCCAAATTTCTACACATACACGATTTCAAATCAATTTCAAACTATTCACTTCGATTTACCTTTAAAGGGTGAATCCTCAAAAACGTTCCTTTTATATTGGAAAAAAAACATTCCCATACTTATTTAATAATAAGTAATTCACAATTTAACTTATTTTCAACAATTTGGAAATATTCAATATACTTAAGTTACCGTTAAGTATTTTATTCCATTCTCTTTAAGAAAACATTCTTTTATTCACATTTATTTGGGTTAAAAACGAATGTTGCGTAAAACATCGTTACGACAACCCAAAAACACTAGTATATGGATTTGAAATAAAAATAGATATATGAATCCAATACTATACAAATTATCCCCTTCTTTTTCTCGAAAACGTCTATTTCAACAATTAATGTTGAAATCTATGTTTTCGATACTCAATACATTTTAAAACACCTTTAATTCGTTTTAAATTCCATTTAAAACATTCCTTTCCCAAAAACAAACCCATTTTATTTAATAATCTATTCAATATTCAAAATAGTGAATATAGCACACTTAACAAATTCCCATATTTCATTTTATCAAATTCGATGGATTTCAAATTTATAAACATAGTTTATAAATTCCATTTCTATTATAAACCCCAATTTTATAAATCCCTTTATTAATCCGATGCAATTTACATAACCCAATTTCATACCCAAAAGCCATATTGTAAGTTAAATACTTATAATATTATTTATTTACCAAATCGTTCCTTTGAACTTCACCAATTTAAAATCTTATCACTTACAAGATTTCTTTATGGTTTATAATAATTTCAACTAATGAAATCTTCATTTATTAACAATTTCTATAAAATTCCCCTTTTTAATGCCCAAATCCATTTCTATAAGTTAATAACTTATAAAACTTCACTTCCCAATAACCATTCTTTTTATAAATTTCACAAATATATATCTATAGATTTATAATGAAATTCATGTTATACATCAACTTAACACTTTATAAATTTATTCTATAACTTCAATAATTTTTATTTAAAAACATCCATTTATAAAATCCTTTATATAAACCATTAATAATAATAACTTCCCAAAAACCAAATTTAACTATTTTATAAAACCTATTATTGTTAAAAATCTCTTTTAAGTTATATTTTATAAAAATATAAATTTTTAAAACATAAAATTTTATCCATCTATTTATTTTAAATATTAATCAATTCAAAATTTTTAATAAACCATATTCTTTGAAAAATCGATTTAAAACCCCTTTTAAATTCAAAACCGTTATTTTAATTTTTAAAAATTTGAATCCGATGATGCAACGACATCGAATGGTCAATCACGGGAATAAGTGTCATATATCAATATGGTTATCAACGATCAACATAATATTCATAAACAGATAAATATGTGAGGAATCCAGTTGGATCCCTCCAACCTGTTACCCTGCATCCACAGACGTTAGCACAATACCAATTCCACTTCAAGGTGGAATATCGCGGTATATGGGATTTTATAAAATATCCGCTTAATAACGGCGCAATAGGGTCTCATCCGCTATACGAGGCGGGAAATCAAATCCGATATATACATATGCCAATATATATATATCGCTATATATAGTATATATCCTACTATATCTACTAGCACAATCAAACAACAATCATCAATCAACATTAACTACTTAAAATTTTAAACAAAACCTTTCGATTGAGTGAGGAGTTCTCACCTTGATTTTATTTTCCGTTTTCGCGTTCGTTTCGAATAAAATTAAACGAACGTTTAATTTTACCCGAAATTCAAACGAGCTCCAATCGACTCCAAACCAGTTGCACTGCGAAGAGCACGACGATACGAAGCCAACGCAAAAAATCTCGTTCGAATCCGACCTCGCATGCAAAAGTTATCACGTTTCAAACGCTGAACAATTAGATTTACAATTTAAATTACATTTCAAAAGAAATAAAGCACAACCTCTTCACGCGGGCCCCCCCCTCTCTCATCCTCTACCCGTGCGCACGGTACCTCACTCCCCAGGCCGCTTCTCCTACCAGGTCTTGGAAAAAACACACGACACTTTGAACCCACCAAAGACCATTTAGGGTTTGACATTGTCTCCTCCACGCCGAGCTATACAACGATCAGGACGTACCATTGCGACCGCCTACACAAGAGCCATGCTCGGCTGGAATGGCACTGAGCTCGGCCCTATGTCCTTCTCGAAAAACGTGAACCAAGTCGTGGCCTTTGAGGCATGATTCCCCTCCATCCGTTGCTCCAATCGCGATCATAGCCGTTGGATTCGTAGATCTAAATGTGCTCTACAACATTGTAGTTGGGAGTTTTTCCTAAATGTTGATGGATTGAGAGATCTTGAGGGATGAAATTCGAAAATTTCTGGCCATTAATGGAGAGGTGGCGGCTGGAGCAAGTGAATTAGGGTTTTGGAGTGGAGATTTACATATATACCCTTATTATTTTAATAATAAAATACCCAATTTAACACTTTTGCAAACAAACTCCAAACGACGCGTGCCGCCAGGCGATCCTAAGGTTTTTCCGCATTCCGGACACAATGGAACAGGTTTCGTAAGCTAATTCGGAAGTATGTGTGAGATACGGCAATAAACAGTCGATTTAAATTTAAACCGATTTAAGCGATTTCTAGACGTTTTGGCTTGTACCGGACAAACGACAAATCCAAACGACTTGAAATTTGAAATCTTGCAATAATATCACATTACGGATCCGATGAAACTGGTTTCGTCGAAATCCGAGACCGTTTGAAAAATGGCTATTTTAACTCGCCGAATTAAAATTAAAACGATATCGATGCGTTTGGAGCTGCCACGGTCAAACGACAACTCCGATTGCTACGAAATTTGAAATCCGATAATAACTAACTATTACGGATCCAATGGAACTCGTTTCGTTCAATTCTGAGACTGTTCAAAAATTGGCTATTTTTCAGTCGATAATTAAATATTAAAATATTCAATTTTTACAAATTAACTCCAAATTCAGTTTTACAAGTTCTAAAATATTTCTATAACTTTAATATGATATAACAAAATTTTCCAAACCATTTTCAATCATATTTAACCCAATATCTAATTATCTACGGAATTTCACTATTAATTAATCGATTTAAATGACCAATTAAATCCAATATTCAAGAAATAACTTATTTAACTTAAAATTTTCACTTATAAACATTTAAAATTAATTAAATACTCAAATTTAAATTACTAAAAATTCTGGGTCGTTACAATCTTCCCCCCTTAAAAGAATTTCGTCCTCGAAATTGCAAGTTAAGGAGAATAATTCATAATCCGTTTATTATTTTTCCAAAACTAATAGTTTTATCAACCTTCTAACACCAATCTTTTTATTAAAGATTTACTATCATTTCAATTAGCTTTCCAACTTCAATTATAGGTTTCAAACAACATTGTTTACTCAACAATTCAAATTTAAATTTAAATTCAAATTTCAAACTTTCAAAATTTCTCAAAATTTTTCTAACTCCCTAAATTTTCAAAAAAAATTCGCCAGAGTCTCCTTTGCGCGGCTAGATCGGTACGACTACAAAACGGCTCTACGGCCCCTCAGAATCAAAAGAAAAAAAGAAAGCCAAGTGGCTGGAGAAGGAAATCACCAAATCTCATATAAAAACTGAAATACGTACCTTTTTGTTGAGCAATTCAATTTAACTTCATAACCAAAATCCCAATTCCATTATATACCTGTATATCATACTAGTAATAGTATCCAATTCCAACATCAACATTCAAATCATTTTGCCAATTCAATTACAAAATTTCCAATACATGCTTCTTATACATTTTTGGTTTATTATTGAAGTTGCATATTCAATTCATTCGTTTCAATTAGTTACATTCACTAATTAAATTCACATTGGTTCATATTCAGCCCAAATCAAATTCAATTCTATTCAAATTCATTTACTTTACATTCAATTTGAGTTCAATCACATAGCTTTCATTTTCGCTAGATTATTTCCATTAACACTTAATGTATTTACATATAATCAATCAACAAACAAACAACATCTAATGAATATCCAATAGAGCCAAATTATTATTTTACTTACATTACATTCAATTTGGTTCAATAGTTTTAATTCGAATTGGTTTTACATTCAATTGACTTTATTTAATTATTCTACTATTTTCAAATGAATTTACACTTACATACATAATTTCATATCAACTTATTTATATTCGATCGATTAACTTTCAATCATACTTTAATTCAATTGCTAATTCTTTTTACAAATAAAAATTGAATTTCATTTATATATCACAAGTTCACATCATTTAACAATTTCATTTACTCACTTTATTCACTTACTTTGATATTAACATCAATTCTTTCAATATTACTTAAGTTATATTCCATTTCAACTTTATTTACATCATTTAATTCACTTGATTATTTAACTTTGATGCAAAGATCGATTTTTTATTCAACTTCACTTAAGTTATTCCATTTAAACATCATTTGTTAATTAAACTTAAATTTTACTTATCAATTCAATTCGGATTTTAAATCCCAAAGTAAATCCTATTTAACTTTTACTTAAGTCAAATTCATATCAATATTCAAATTCATATTCCATTTTACTTAACTTAATTGTTTAACCATTTCAATAATCGGTTTTACTTACATTTTCCCATTTAATAAGTTATAAAACTTATTATTCAACTTCTAACTTATATTATAAGTTCAAAACCTTTTTCACTTATATTTATCAATTTCAAATTGAATTTTAATTTCAAATTGGTTTATTACAACAAAACTTCAATTTTTAATTCATTTTTGTAGCAAATCCATCACATAGAAACTCGAAAATGATACTGATGATGCTGCAGTCATCACCCTTATTATTTCCCAGTGACAATAGTGAAATCAATGCTAATTATTCTTTCAAAAAGTTTCCTTTCTATTCATAAATCACTTTTATAACCCTTTTACTTATATAATTTTACTTCTTATATACATACAGATTATCTTACAATTGTAAATCATTATCAATTATAATTTCATCTTATGATTCATTGGTTTATACCATTATTCTTTTACAATAGTTGCTTTTATTAGCTTATTCAAACAACTTTTAATTATTTTATATGTATATATATATATATATATATATATATATATCATTTACAACAACCAAGCAATCAATTATATACACACTTCAATAATTCCTGAAAAATTATTTTCTTTTTATATATAAAATATAATCGAGGTAAAATTATTTCATTTACCCAATTTAAAACAATATTGTGTCGAATTGTTCTATTCAAGTGTTTAGGAACCCCTTCGATTCAGTTTTCGAGGCTGCGCCGACGAAGGTTCATATACCACTCAACAAACCAAACATCACAATATAAAACAATTTTATACTCACTAACAAATACGCACTCATATCTATTATTACACTCACACTCATTCTAGAGTACTGCTGACTCTATCTCTAATGAGTAATACCCAACAGAGCAGGTTGTCGCTTAACCATATGCTCTGATACCAAATGTAACGATCGCGATTTTTCGTTGTCGAAAAAACCGAACCGTTAGGGTTTAAGAAAAATAAAGAGGTAGAAGAAGAGAGAAAAGAGAGAAGAAACAGAACAAACAACAGAACAGGAAACAAAATCAGAATCTCACAATCGCAGCGGAACAACATATAATAGATAAATGAATATCATTAAAACAAAAGAACTATACATTTTATACATTACATCACATTACATTACATCAATCAGAGTGTACAACGATAAAACAGCGGAAAGAATACTATATACAATAGATAATAGACTACGCTATCCAAGCTCGCCTCCAACATCTGCACAGCAACTCCCGAATCCAGAATAACCTGATAACCTAACTCTAGACTGCCCGTGTGGAAAATAGTGGGCACCCAGAGTTTAGGAAAGGAACAATAAACTCCAGGTCAGTCATGGGACTGGTGTGAGAACTCAAAAACAGTTTATCTTTAAACAAGCAACAAGAAAATTTAAATTTTTGAAATTCGCAATGCTTTTTGGAAAATGAAACTACCATAAGGCCTCCCGGCACACACACAATGCAAACGCACACATGGGGGAGATTTCTCCTTATGATAGTCAAACATGCTTACTACGAGAAAAATTCTTTGATATTATTACTAGTGCATAGTGGAAAATATTTCGAAAGTATAATATAAATCCTAGCCAGCATAGGTACCATGATACTATGCCTACTATAGCTGCCATGTTAAATGGCAGGTTCTACAACTAAAACCGTACAGGGCGCGTATTGGATGAATGGATTTCCAACAAATGGTCAGGCTAAGGAACTTCCTACTGCCACATGGGATCGCCTCTGGCGGGACGTCCCGAGAACTAACGTTACGGTTAGATCTCTGCCAACACAAGGCCGGGTTACCTCTGTAACTAGGTAACTACTACACGAATATGTCATCCCCCGGTCCTTTGGGACCTTTATCCGAGCGCTCGATACCAACAACACCACACAGTAATAGATATAGTGTATCAACATGAGTAAATATCTGGGCTCCATACCATGATACCACCCTTTTCCAGAAGGAAATGACATACCCTAAAGGGCGCGACCCTCATAACCTTGCCGCATATTCCTGTTTCGACCATTTCCGGGGAGTGAGGTCCTGACGAAGTCTCGTCCACAAAGCTACGCTTTGTGCAACAAAGCCATGCTTTGGGTCCACAGATGACCAAAGCAATAATCACAAAGATAAATGATCAAACAAATGATCATATCCAAACGATCAACCAATGATCATCACACAGCAGCACTCAGCATGCCACATTACCAGATTGGGAAATATCGCTGATAACCTTCAACTACATAACCTCTGAGCTCGTACGTCTCAGAGAAGGGTGTTAAGCTAAGAGAATAAATTCTCCGCCACCAACAGAAATGTATTTGAAAGAAATCTGCTCTATCTCTCAAAATGTAATGTCAGACACGTAACCATACAAGTCTGTTCCGGGTTCGAACAGAACCGAAGGCACTTCCAAAGAAGCCCTTGCAATCCGGGTATTCACAATCCCGATAAAATTTCCCATCACAAAGGAAATCTCCATATCGTAGCTAACAATGCGGAGACAATCGATAGGTCATCCTATCGTTTTCACAAATACCCGGTCTTCAACACCGGTCTTCAAATGCAATCCAAACGACGTATCGCATATTCGGAATGGGATATATGACACAAAGGTCCTCTCCCGGCTAAACCGAATAGCGAGCGCTTATTTTAAAAATAAGTGTGCATTCAATTCTAAACAAACACAATCAATACCATCCAAGGGTAAATATTGATAGTCGGTTATTTAACTATCAATAAAGATGCGCCACATCATCAGATTCCAAATAATTTTTCCAAAATTATTAAGTCCCAAAATATCTTTACAAGATATATATACACAATTTCCAAATAATTGCCCAATTTATTTGCTTTACCAAAACACCTTCACGATATAATTTCCACACTTAACCATTTGAAAACCCATTTCAAATTAAACACCTCAACCATTTGAAAACAAATTTCAAATTACACAACTCAACCATTTGAAAACCAATTTCAAACTACAATTCATCTTTTATACCTTTTTGAAAACAAATTTCAAATCAACAAATAAATCCTTACCGATTTAATTTAACTTACGTTCCAAATTCGTAAATTTTATTTCCATATTTTAAAAATAAATCAACATTTATTTTTAAACAAATTTCCCTTCCTATTTATAAATTCCAAAGTGAATTTCCAGTTTCCCAAATTTCTACACATACACGATTTCAAATCAATTTCAAACTATTCACTTCGATTTACCTTTAAAGGGTGAATCCTCAAAAACGTTCCTTTTATATTGGAAAAAAAACATTCCCATACTTATTTAATAATAAGTAATTCACAATTTAACTTATTTTCAACAATTTGGAAATATTCAATATACTTAAGTTACCGTTAAGTATTTTATTCCATTCTCTTTAAGAAAACATTCTTTTATTCACATTTATTTGGGTTAAAAACGAATGTTGCGTAAAACATCGTTACGACAACCCAAAAACACTAGTATATGGATTTGAAATAAAAATAGATATATGAATCCAATACTATACAAATTATCCCCTTCTTTTTCTCGAAAACGTCTATTTCAACAATTAATGTTGAAATCTATGTTTTCGATACTCAATACATTTTAAAACACCTTTAATTCGTTTTAAATTCCATTTAAAACATTCCTTTCCCAAAAACAAACCCATTTTATTTAATAATCTATTCAATATTCAAAATAGTGAATATAGCACACTTAACAAATTCCCATATTTCATTTTATCAAATTCGATGGATTTCAAATTTATAAACATAGTTTATAAATTCCATTTCTATTATAAACCCCAATTTTATAA
This sequence comes from Allium cepa, assembly GCA_030765085.1. Classification (NCBI taxonomy): domain Eukaryota; kingdom Viridiplantae; phylum Streptophyta; class Magnoliopsida; order Asparagales; family Amaryllidaceae; genus Allium; species Allium cepa. The sequence goes on from CM060940.1 coordinate 106,106,122, forward strand.
ATCCCTTTATTAATCCGATGCAATTTACATAACCCAATTTCATACCCAAAAGCCATATTGTAAGTTAAATACTTATAATATTATTTATTTACCAAATCGTTCCTTTGAACTTCACCAATTTAAAATCTTATCACTTACAAGATTTCTTTATGGTTTATAATAATTTCAACTAATGAAATCTTCATTTATTAACAATTTCTATAAAATTCCCCTTTTTAATGCCCAAATCCATTTCTATAAGTTAATAACTTATAAAACTTCACTTCCCAATAACCATTCTTTTTATAAATTTCACAAATATATATCTATAGATTTATAATGAAATTCATGTTATACATCAACTTAACACTTTATAAATTTATTCTATAACTTCAATAATTTTTATTTAAAAACATCCATTTATAAAATCCTTTATATAAACCATTAATAATAATAACTTCCCAAAAACCAAATTTAACTATTTTATAAAACCTATTATTGTTAAAAATCTCTTTTAAGTTATATTTTATAAAAATATAAATTTTTAAAACATAAAATTTTATCCATCTATTTATTTTAAATATTAATCAATTCAAAATTTTTAATAAACCATATTCTTTGAAAAATCGATTTAAAACCCCTTTTAAATTCAAAACCGTTATTTTAATTTTTAAAAATTTGAATCCGATGATGCAACGACATCGAATGGTCAATCACGGGAATAAGTGTCATATATCAATATGGTTATCAACGATCAACATAATATTCATAAACAGATAAATATGTGAGGAATCCAGTTGGATCCCTCCAACCTGTTACCCTGCATCCACAGACGTTAGCACAATACCAATTCCACTTCAAGGTGGAATATCGCGGTATATGGGATTTTATAAAATATCCGCTTAATAACGGCGCAATAGGGTCTCATCCGCTATACGAGGCGGGAAATCAAATCCGATATATACATATGCCAATATATATATATCGCTATATATAGTATATATCCTACTATATCTACTAGCACAATCAAACAACAATCATCAATCAACATTAACTACTTAAAATTTTAAACAAAACCTTTCGATTGAGTGAGGAGTTCTCACCTTGATTTTATTTTCCGTTTTCGCGTTCGTTTCGAATAAAATTAAACGAACGTTTAATTTTACCCGAAATTCAAACGAGCTCCAATCGACTCCAAACCAGTTGCACTGCGAAGAGCACGACGATACGAAGCCAACGCAAAAAATCTCGTTCGAATCCGACCTCGCATGCAAAAGTTATCACGTTTCAAACGCTGAACAATTAGATTTACAATTTAAATTACATTTCAAAAGAAATAAAGCACAACCTCTTCACGCGGGCCCCCCCCTCTCTCATCCTCTACCCGTGCGCACGGTACCTCACTCCCCAGGCCGCTTCTCCTACCAGGTCTTGGAAAAAACACACGACACTTTGAACCCACCAAAGACCATTTAGGGTTTGACATTGTCTCCTCCACGCCGAGCTATACAACGATCAGGACGTACCATTGCGACCGCCTACACAAGAGCCATGCTCGGCTGGAATGGCACTGAGCTCGGCCCTATGTCCTTCTCGAAAAACGTGAACCAAGTCGTGGCCTTTGAGGCATGATTCCCCTCCATCCGTTGCTCCAATCGCGATCATAGCCGTTGGATTCGTAGATCTAAATGTGCTCTACAACATTGTAGTTGGGAGTTTTTCCTAAATGTTGATGGATTGAGAGATCTTGAGGGATGAAATTCGAAAATTTCTGGCCATTAATGGAGAGGTGGCGGCTGGAGCAAGTGAATTAGGGTTTTGGAGTGGAGATTTACATATATACCCTTATTATTTTAATAATAAAATACCCAATTTAACACTTTTGCAAACAAACTCCAAACGACGCGTGCCGCCAGGCGATCCTAAGGTTTTTCCGCATTCCGGACACAATGGAACAGGTTTCGTAAGCTAATTCGGAAGTATGTGTGAGATACGGCAATAAACAGTCGATTTAAATTTAAACCGATTTAAGCGATTTCTAGACGTTTTGGCTTGTACCGGACAAACGACAAATCCAAACGACTTGAAATTTGAAATCTTGCAATAATATCACATTACGGATCCGATGAAACTGGTTTCGTCGAAATCCGAGACCGTTTGAAAAATGGCTATTTTAACTCGCCGAATTAAAATTAAAACGATATCGATGCGTTTGGAGCTGCCACGGTCAAACGACAACTCCGATTGCTACGAAATTTGAAATCCGATAATAACTAACTATTACGGATCCAATGGAACTCGTTTCGTTCAATTCTGAGACTGTTCAAAAATTGGCTATTTTTCAGTCGATAATTAAATATTAAAATATTCAATTTTTACAAATTAACTCCAAATTCAGTTTTACAAGTTCTAAAATATTTCTATAACTTTAATATGATATAACAAAATTTTCCAAACCATTTTCAATCATATTTAACCCAATATCTAATTATCTACGGAATTTCACTATTAATTAATCGATTTAAATGACCAATTAAATCCAATATTCAAGAAATAACTTATTTAACTTAAAATTTTCACTTATAAACATTTAAAATTAATTAAATACTCAAATTTAAATTACTAAAAATTCTGGGTCGTTACACAAAATTAGTGGAAAACTTAACGTTATTGATGCTATTTTGGATTACTAAAAGTTTCATCTTAGTGAGAAATTTACAAGGGTACATAATGCAATTTGCCATAACTTTGGACAATGATCTAGACAACAAAATAGTCCATCTTACCAATTGCTGTGTAATCTTTCAAAGAAGGTAAGTTACATGTTCATGGGCTTTCCAAGCTCACTTATGGAACATTACGTGTAATTTTGCATCCTTGTTCTTCTGCAGGGAGTTCACCAAAGCAATCATAATGTGAAATAAAAACTGAAGAGCGCTAATATATGATCCAAGAAGCAAAGATGTTCAAGTACTACTTGATAAGTTATCTTTCCCAAATGATTTTACTGTAAGCTCAAATCATCCTTTTCCTTATACTACCAGAAGAAGAAAAAAGTCAGAATGATACAAAAATTTAAGTAATGGTTAATCACTAATTCAAGATAATATCAAACTAGGTCCAAGAGGTGGTTTTCAGGTAGCAGTGCATTCAAGAAGAAGAAACTAGTAAGAAATTTTTCAGATTTCTTATTTAGTTAAAAGAGCCGTTCATCTATTTTCCATTCAATTTGCACTTAATTCATGCAAAAGTCTGAATGTTTACATAAGAACTGACACATAGCTACAACAAGAATATGGCGATCCCATTGATTTTCCATTCTATTAAGCACGCTAGAACAAAATTTATGTCATGTTTCTCCTGTTTTTAGTTACCAGCTAGCCTGAAATTTGAATTATGTTTTCAGAGTGCATTCCATGTCTGCTTATTTGATTATATCTTGTAGTTGGAGAATTCTCCTAGCTAACAGCCTTTTACAAGTATTGGTCCTATAAAGTTACAACTGTTAGAAAAAGAAGGAAATAGTCAATGTTTTAAATCTTTAGATTAAGTTTAGACAAAGCTATTGGCATGTTATTCAATCACCGTGGTCAAGGAACATCAAAAAAGGTGTTAGTTGTGAAATATTGATTTATTACTATTACATTTTAATTTTTAGGTATTTTGGTCATTGTTTAAATTAACATTTGAATTTCAATTTATGTATCATTTATCTTTAAGCCACATATACCAAAAGCTAAATATTAATTTCAAAATCTAATTGTGCGCATGCGTTTTTTTATTAAAACAAGCGTCACTTTTAATACTGATGTGGTCAAAATCAAGCTATATTTGTAAATAATTTCAAAGTAGCCTAAATTTGCAGTAAATTTTAGAAATTGATCTAAATCTATTTTTGTCCTATTAAATATAAACAGTGTGAGAAAGATGAGTCACTTCCTATCGTTGGTTAATTCAAGAAAAGTGAAAAAGGATCAAGGATTGAAATGAAATGTTGATGTTTTTTGATAAATCTGCCAATAAAGTTTCATGGTAAAGTTGGTTATCACGATAGCCTAACACACTGAAGATATCCCTTTTGAACTTGAATGAAGCCACTAATTTTATTTTAATTTTGCATACTACCTTCGTTCTATGTAATTTTTGTTGTTGTTGGGGTTAGAAAGCGAGTAGAACACCTGTTGTTATAGTGAATAAGAAGTACAATGGATGGTGATGTTGGTTATAGCACATTCAACATGGTGACAAGGGAGTGAAACTCTCATGACTTGCTTGCTATTGGATTACCCAACATATTAAATGTGAAATAAAACTTCAAACTCTTCATTGGTTTATATATTTCACCACACAGTTCAACACTTCAACTTCACATGTCTTAGTCCCTCTGTGTCTCTCATCTGCAAGTTGATAATTCTAGGAATAGGGGGCAATGCGTGAGGCTGGTTTCACAGAGCAGCGAAAACCCCTTGCTCTCAACGGTGGATGGATAACGGACTGTTGTGCTCTGTACCCATCCTCGATCCACTAACACTTCTCCAACAAACCATCATTTTTTTTATGCTGCTTTTTCCTTTCCTTCAATCTTGGGCATTCTTGCTTCTGTATTGCAAAGCTGCCAAAATTTATTCTTGTTCTCATTTTATTCACAGTCATGATATCCTCTTATTAGTCTATACTTAATTCATTTCAGCTTAATTCTACTATTGTGTTACTGCAGATAGTCATGATATAGCTTCTCGTGATAGCTGATAGATGGCCATCTTCTATTACGCAGTGTTAATTCGTCCTAATTACATCTTGGCCTCAATTGAATACCCAGAACATACAATATTCGTACGCGCACACATTTTTGATGGGATACTTACAACAACAGGCAAGGTGAACACATTTACATGTATGTCGTTAAACTAATTGATATAAATTAATATGATGCACACATTTACTTGGTACCTTGCTTCTTTAAATAATAAAAATGCATCAAGATGGTGGAGCAGGTGGCGAACTTAGCATTCTATCTTATACATGCCGAACCACAAATTATTTGTCTCTCTCCTATTAATGCATTTGAACTAACTTTGAAATGTCTAAAATCTTGTGCTTTCAAACCCTACCTCAATTGCTTCCGATAACTCTACATAGTTCCTCTATAACTCCTAATAGTAGAAAGCACTAGCCAAAATATTGATTATTTAGCAATGCCATACTCAAAATTTCCGTCTCATCTGACTCAGTTTCTCGTTCACTAAAATTTAGAAAGATGCCGACTTAAATATTTAAATCGTGTATAAATTCCATAGGAATTGAAGGTTCTACAGTGTGTGCTAAAATGTGGATGTATTTGGCTTTTGTTCCGATTGTATTGCAGAATAGACACGGTTAGTTTATGGTATCACAATTATTTAAGTCATTTACTACCATTATAAATTTTCAAAACCATTGCTTCTCCCATTATATTCTCTATTGAGACGATGAAGGAGCTTCTTTATCTCCAATGTCAACTTGGCATTCACAATTTTGGTTTTTCAAACCATATATTTACAACTCGACCACCACTGAAAATGAATGCAAAATACCATGTTTTAAATGATAGGCTGAAGGAGTGCATAGGTTTAAGAAACCCATGCAAAGTGCACCCATTGCGGTTTAAATTGAATGAAATTGGTCAAAATTGCTTATGCATGTTTTAGATTCACTAGAAGTTGACTGTGATGACGAATTTGTTGTTTTCAGTCGTTACACATGTATAAGGCTGCAAATTGCACTAGACCAATACCTTGGACATTGATCAGGACGCCTGATCTCAAAGAAGGTATTTTGCATATTTATGGACTTCTTGCACTAAAGCCTAACATTGTATTCTCATTCTTCTACAGATAGTTCAAGTACCGCTCTGTAATTGGTAATCACATCACACTTCTCTTGTATTTGCAGAAAAAAGAACCTGTCCAAATTTTAATTATCAGCTTCAAATATAAAATTATTCTCTCTAGATGTATTGATAATATCAAGTCTAAGAGGTTTAGTAAGAAAAGTTCAGTTTTCCTACATTCCCATTTGTGTTTTTTTATACTTGTTAAGTCTGACATAACCAATTTTAAATTGTGTTTTTTGAGTGCACGGTATTCTGTATTTACTTTGATTTTTTTACTGTTCCATCATGTTGTTGGTATAATTAGACTAGACAGAATTTGGGTTTCCAAATTATTGATAATACTCAATGGCTGACCCAGCATTTGGCTCAACTGCCAAGCTGCAGGTCAGAGTAAAAAGAAAAATAGTAATCTAATTGATGGGCTATTTTGGAAAATTTAGTTAAAAGGGCGTAAGCCTAGCCTATTAGTAAAAACAAAAACAATAGTCTAACACACTGAAGGTCTCCAGTTTGAACTTGGACAAAGCCATTTATTTTTGGCTTTTATTTAAGAGAATCTCATGAGTTATGCATTTGTTTTCTATATCTTGTGTAACGACCCAGAATTTTTATTAAATAAAATTTGAATATTTAATTAATTTTAAATATTAATAAGTGAAATTTATAAGTCAAATAAATTTTTATTTGAATTATTGGATTTAATTGAATAATTAAATCGATAATTTAATATGTTAAATTATGGAAATAATTGAAAATAGGGTTAAATATGATTGAAAATGTTTTGTAAAATTTTATTTTATCATATGGAAGTTAGAATGATATTTTAGAACTTTTAAAATCGAATTTAAAGTTAATTTGTGAAAATTGAATATTTTAATATTTAAATCGACTAGTGAAAATAGTCAATTTTTGAACAGTCTCAGAATTGAACGAAACCAGTTCCATTGCATCCGTAATAGTTAGTTATTACCGGATTTCAAATTTCGTGTCAATCGGAGTTATCGTTTGATCGTGGCAGCTCGAAACGCATCGAATTATTTTTAATTTAAATTTGGCGAGCTAAAATAGCCATGTTTCAAAAAGTCTCGGATTTCGACGAAACTAGTTTCATCGGATCCATAATGTGATATTATTGTAAGGTTTCAAATTTCAAGTCAATTGGATTTACCGTTTGTCCGGTACAAATTAAAACGCCTAGGAAATCGACTTAAATCGGTTTAATTCAAATTGAGCGTTTATAGCCATAACTCGCACAGATGTCCGAATTAGCTTTTGAAACCTGTTCCATTGTGTACGGAACGCGGGGTAAACCCTAGGAACGTCAGTTTCGGCGCGTAAATCGGAGTTCGGAATTTCCGGATGAATAGTGTTCGTTCAAAACTCTATAAATAGCACCCCTCTCTTTAGAAATTTTTTTTTTTTCCTAAACCTAACCCTAGCCGCCGCCGGCTATGAACCAAAGGCCGAAATGCTTCCTCCTTCCTCCCTCATAATCTTCCAATCTACTCACTATTTGCAAAAACTTTCTTCAGCAACCTTGTAGAGCTCGTCGAGGGCAACATTATCAACGGTCATGATCAGAAAATTCGAAGTGGATTGGCAGCAATTTGAGTTTGAACCGCGTGCGTTCGTTCGTGCTTTCCTCGATTTGCGTGCGACCGAGCTTCACCCAACTGGGGCCGATAGTAGCTTACTCGAGGGGCTACAGGGTGATGGTACCTGATCATGCTAGAAGTCATCGAGGAGGTGGCAAAAATTCAAGGTGAAACGGCGGCCGTGGGTTCGTGTTGCCTGGGGTATGCGTGATAGAAGATGAAGTGGATGGACGGTTCAGATGGCAGGGGGTGTGATCGAACGGCAGTGAACTAGCTAGGTTAAGGAAATTATAAATAAAATGTTGTAATTTGTTAATATAAATTCGTGAATCTTATAAAAATCATAACTTTTTCATACGAGGTCGAAAACGCGCGAAACCAGTTGCGTTGGAATCGTATGGACGAGCACTACGCGATGGAGTTGGTTTGGAGTCGTTTGGAGTTAGTGATAATTTTGGGTAAAATTAAACGTCCTATTCGAAATAAATCGCTAAAACGGAAATAAAATCAAGGTGACAATTTCTCACTCAATCGAATCAGTTTCGATTTTATTTTAAATAGTTAGATTTAAAATATTTGAATGCATGTTTGAATGATGATTGATATCTATTGATTGTTAAAATAGACAATATACGCCGTTAGTAAGCGGATGTTATTTATTAAAAACATATACCACGAATATTTCATAAACAGGGAAATTGGTATTATATATAGTAGCAATATATATATATATTGGCATATGTATATATTGGAGTTATTGATTTCCCGCATTTTTTGCTTAGCGGATGAGACCCTATTGCGCCGTTATTAAGCGGATAATATTTATTAAGAATATATACCGCGATAATTTCGTACTGGAGCGAAATTGGTATTGTGCTAATGTTTTTGGATGCAGGAAAACAGGTTGGAGGGATCCAACTGGATTCCTCAACAGTTTTTATTTGATTTCAGATATTTTGATATTTGATGGATTTTCATATTGATATATGATATCGTTGTAGTCGTGATTGACTATTTGGTGTGTAGCATCATTGGACCCAGATTTTGGGATTTTAAAATGATTTTTAAAGTGATTTTTGAAAATATAAAATATTTTTGGAATTGATCCATTTTAAATAAATAAACGTTATAATTTTTAAAGTTATAAAAATTATGATTTTGAGAAATATAGTTAAAAACTGATTTTTGAGAATATGATGCTATTGAGTTTATAAAATAGTTAAATCGCGAGATTTTTGAATTTATTATGAAAAGTTTAAATATAGGATTTATCAAATTTAATTATTTTATGAATCAAAATGGTGAAATAATAAAGGAAATTAAAGACGTTTTAAAGAATAATATAAATTGATTTATATTAAGAGATTTACAAATGGATATTTATAAATTGAAATATTGACATTATAAAACGAGTTTTTATAGGTGTTTGAATGAAGTGAAAATGAATTTCATTAAAGAATGAAATTTATAGAATTATAAACGGGGAAGTTATAAATGAAATTTATAAATAGTAAGAATTATAAATTTGTGAAGTTATATTGAAGTAATAGATTTGGTTAAATAAATGAATCTTATAAGTTATAAGGTTTATAAATTGGAAAGTCTTTAGAGGAACGATTTTGTAAAATAATCGTTTTATAAGTATTTAACTTATAATATGAACTTTTAGTTTATAATTGAGTTATAAACTGAAATAGGTTAATAAAAGAATTTATAAAAAGGAAGCTTTTATAAATAAATAGAAATGGAATTTATAAACGTTGTTTTATAAATTCGCAAATGACTTATTTTGATAAGAAAATTGTTGAAACCTATTAATGGAGTTATATTCACGTTTTTGAATAGTGAATAACACGTTAAAGAAATTGTTTTGAATGTGATATTTCAAATAGAATTAAAACTATCTAACGATGTTTTAAAATGTGTTGAGATTCGAAACCATAGATTTCAACATTTATTGTTGAAATAAACGTTTTTGATAAATAAAAGGAAATGGTGGACTATAACACTGTTGTTATAGTAAATGATTTCCGAAAGGAAATGTTTTGTATAGTATTGGGATTTATATATCTATTTTAATTTCGAATCCCTATACTAGTGATTTTGGGTTGTCGTAACAATGTTTTACGCAACATTCGTTTTGGCCCAAATAAATATGTTAAAGTGAATGATTTTCTTAAAAGAATGAAATATATACTTGATTTCGATTGAAGTATATTGGATATTTTCCAAGTGTTGAAAATAAATAAAATTTGTGAATTACTTATTAAATAAGTATGGAATTGTTTTCCAATATGAAGTGATATTTAGAATTTATCTTTTTGAAGATAAATTGAAAATGAATAATTGAAATCGAATATCCATAGATATTTTGGATTATAAATTCACTAAGGAATTTATAAAGGAAGGGGAATTTGTTTAAAAATAAACATTGATTTATTTTTGAAGTGTGAAATTATATATCTAGTAAAGATATTTTTGGAAAATAAATAATTTGGAAAATTATTTGGAATCTGGTAATGTGTGCATATCAATTGATAGTTCAATAACCGACTATCAATATTTCCCTTTGAATGGGTAATTTATATGATTTGTTTGAATGTGAATGCCACACTTATTTTTGAAAAAGCGCTCACTATTCAGGTTAACCGGGAAAGGACCATGGGGTCGTATAACCCATTCCGAATATGTGATACGTCGTTATAATTGCATTGAAGATCGGTGTTGAAGACCCGGTATTTGCGAGAGCGATAGGATGACCTGTCGATTTACTCTGCACCGAGTTGCTCCGGTATAGAGTTCTCCATATGTGATGGTGAATCCGATCAGGATTGTGAATATCCGGATTGCAAGGACTTCTTTGTAAGTGCCTTCGGTTTTGTTCGAGCCCAGAACAAACTTGTATGGATTGTATGTCTGACATTACAAGTTGAGATATAAAGCCGATTTCTTTCAAATATATTTCTGTTGGTGGCGGAGAATTTATTCTTTTAGCTTAACACCCTTCTCTGAGACGTACGAGCTCAGAGGTTATATAGTTGAAGTTATCAGCGATACATTCCCAATTTGGTAATGTGACATGCTGAGTGTTGCTGTAAATGATCATTGTGTTGATTATTGTGATAGGATCGTTTATTTGATCGTCTATCTTGGTGATCATTGTGTTGATCATTTGTTGACCCAAAGCATGGCTTTTGTATAAAGTATGTTTTTGTGGACGTGACTTCGTCGAGCCTCACACCCCGGAAATGGTCAAAACAGGAAAGATGCGGCAAGGTTATGAGGGGTAGCACCCTTTAGGGTATGTACATTTCCTTCTGGATAGAGGTGGTATCATGGTATGGAGCCCAGATATTTAACCTATGTGGTTACTACGAATTTATTACTTTGTGGTTGTTGGTTTTCGGGATCCCGTGAGAAAGGTCGTTTCCGATCGGGGAATGGCGTGCTCGTGTCAGTAGTTACCCAGTTAGGGGTAACCCGGCCTTGTGTTGGCAGAGTTCCGGTTTGGTTCTCGGGGATGTCTTTCCAAAGGCATTCTCATGTGGCAATGGGAAGTTCCTTGGCCTGACCATTTGTTGGAAATCCAAAGAAACAATACGTGACTTGTATGGTTTTAGTTGTATAACCTGCTATGGAATGTGGCGGTAACCTGCTATTGAACATAGTTAGCTATAGTAGGCATAGTTCGAAATGTCTATGCTGGCTAAGATTTATATTCTACTTTCGAAATGAATTTCTTCTACACTATGCACTAGTAATAATATCAAATGTTATTTTAAATGCGTATCAAGCATCTTTGACTATCATAAGGAGAAATCTCCTCCGATTCTGCGTTTGCATTGTGTGTGTGTGCGGGAGGCCTTATGGTAGTCTCATTTTTAAAAGCATTCGAATTGAAATAAAAATATCTCTCTATTTTGATTTTAAAGATAAATAAACTGTTTTGAGTTCTCACACCAGTCTTGTTAAGCTATTGGGCTATGTGATGGGGGGTTCTCGCTTCGCGGTTTGGTGGCGAACGGGAGACTCTTACTCCCACACATCCTCTTTTAGGGGGTTGGTTAGGTGTAACCTGAGACAGTCGAGAGGCTGGACGTAAAAGCAAGGTCTGGGGTACTAGTGTAAGCCACGGTGGGGCTGGGATGGTTGAAAAGCCTACCGGTTGTGACTGCTGTCGATGGTTGAAAAGCCTGGATCTGACAATGTGGTATCAGAGCTTATGGTTAAGCGACAACCATAGTTCTGTTGGGTATAATTCATTAGAGATAGAGTCAGTAGTACTCTAGAATGAGTTTGAGTGTAATAATAGCTATGAGAGCGTATTTGTTAGTGAATATAAAATTGTTTTGTATTGTGTTGACTTATCGGTTGATTGTTTATAGATTCCAGTCGATGTAGTCTAGCTAACTATCGTAGATAGGAGTTTCTAAACTCTTAAACAAGATAAACCGACATAATATTTTTTTAAATTTGGTAAACGAAATAATTTTACCTTGATTATATTTTATATATAAAGGAATAATTTTTCAGAATTATTAAAGTATATAAGTTGAATAAGTTGTTTGAATAATCTAAATTAAAGAATAATTGTATAAGCAAATGAATTATAAGAATTGAGTTATAATTAGAGTGATTTACAATTGTAAAATAAACTTATACATAAGAAGTGAAACTATATGAATATATTTATGAATATGAGTTGTAAATAAAAATGAATTTGAAGTTAAATGAAAATTTACTTTAGAATTGGAATCTGAATTTATTTACAAGTGGGAATTTAAGTTATGAAAAACTAAGTGATGTTTAAATGGAATATAACTTAAGAGATGTTGAATGAAGTTGATATTAGTATCAAAGTAAATTAATAAAGTTGAGATGAAATAATGGATATAAGTGTTAATTCATTAAAATCTAATGTTATTGGAAGTTGAATAAATTGAATGAGAATGAATATAAGCAAAGGAATTTGATTGTAATTAATATACATTGGTTGATATATGATTGTTAGTTGATTGTATATAATTCATTAAGTATTAATGAAAGTGAATTAATGAAATTGGAAGCTAAAGTAAATTGAATTCAAATTAGAAGCAAATAAAATTTGAATGGAATTGAATTTGATTTGGAAGCGAACCAACTTGAAAATGAATTAGTGAATATAAACTAATTGAAAATGAATGTTAGAAAGATCATCCACTGTATATGAATCAAAGGTGATTAAATTGAAAAATCAATTCATTGAATATTAATGAGAATATGAATGAATATTTATTGGTTATGGATGATAGTTGGTTGATGGTTGAATATATATTGTTATTGAATGCATTGCTATATTAGCATATATAGTTGTTATGGAGATATATGTTGTATATTGATACTATTTCCATATATGCATGATTCTCATGTTGTTTGTTGAGTGTTTAGTAGGTGCGGATCGCGTTTGCTTCGCATTTGGAGCTCGCTTTTGCGCTATATTAGTCGTATACGCTTGCTAATAGAATATAAAGTACATATCTCGGATTAAATATCGTACTTTTATACTTTTTTCCCTGCGGGATGCCTCATTACTTGATGAGATGTATATTTGTGATATATATACTGTCATTTTTTTTTCGGATCGAGCCGCGCAAAGGAGACTATGGCGAATTTTTCCGAAAATTTAAGGCGTTAGAAAAATTTGGGAAATTTTGAAAACTTTAACTTTGATTTTGGATTGAAAGTTAAACAATGGTAGTAGTTTTTGAAAAAGATAACCAAGTATGATATGAAAACTTAGTAAAATATTGTAAAGAAGTTTAAATTTGTTTTGGGAAAGTTAATAAATTCTATAACTTTTCTTACTTATAATTTCGAGGACGAAATTCTTTTAAGGGGGAAGATTGTAACGACCCAGAATTTTTATTAAATAAAATTTGAATATTTAATTAATTTTAAATATTAATAAGTGAAATTTATAAGTCAAATAAATTTTTATTTGAATTATTCGATTTAATTGAATAATTAAATCGATAATTTAATATGTTAAATTATGGAAATAATTGAAAATAGGGTTAAATATGATTGAAAATGTTTTGTAAAATTTTATTTTATCATATAGAAGTTAGAATGATATTTTAGAACTTTTAAAATCGAATTTAAAGTTAATTTGTGAAAATTGAATATTTTAATATTTAAATCAACTAGTGAAAATAGTCAATTTTTGAACAGTCTCAGAATTGAACGAAACCAGTTCCATTGGATCCGTAATAGTTAGTTATTACCGGATTTCAAATTTCGTGTCAATCGGAGTTATCGTTTGATCGTGGCAGCTCGAAACGCATCGTATTTTTTTTAATTTAAATTTGGCGAGCTAAAATAGCCATTTTTCAAAAAGTCTCGGATTTCGACGAAACTAGTTTCATCGGATCCGTAATGTGATATTATTGTAAGGTTTCAAATTTCAAGTCAATTGGATTTACCGTTTGTCCGGTACAAATTAAAACGCCTAGGAAATCGACTTAAATCGGTTTAATTCAAATTGAGCGTTTATAGCCATAACTCGCACAGATGTCCGAATTAGCTTTCGAAAGCTGTTCCATTGTGTACGGAACGCGGGGTAAACCCTAGGAACGTCAGTTTCGGCGCGTAAATCGGAGTTCGGAATTTCCGGATGAATAGTGTTCGTTCAAAACTCTATAAATAGCACCCCTCTCTTTAGAAAAAAAAAAAATTCCTAAACCTAACCCTAGCCGCCGCCGGCTATGAACCAAAGGCCGAAATGCTTCCTCCTTCCTCCCTCATAATCTTCCAATCTACTCACTATTTGCAAAAACTTTCTTCAGCAACCTTATAGAGCTCGTCGAGGGCAACATTATCAACGGTCATGATCAGAAAATTCGAAGTGGATTGGCAGCAATTTGAGTTTGAACCGTGTGCGTTCGTTCGTACTTTCCTCGATTTGCGTGCGACCGAGCTTCACCCAACTGGGGCCGATAGTAGCTTACTCGAGGGGCTACAGGGTGATGGTACCTGATCATGCTAGAAGTCATCGAGGAGGTGGCAAAAATTCAAGGTGAAACGGCGGCCGTGGGTTCGTGTTGCCTGGGGTATGCGTGATAGAAGATGAAGTGGATGGACGTTTCAGATGGCAGGGGGTGTGATCGAACGGCAGTGAACTAGCTAGGTTAAGGAAATTATAAATAAAATGTTGTAATTTGTTAATATAAATTCGTGAATCTTATAAAAATCATAACTTTTTCATACGAGGTCGAAAACGCGCGAAACCAGTTGCGTTGGAATCGTATGGACGAGCACTACGCGATGGAGTTGGTTTGGAGTCGTTTGGAGTTAGTGAGAATTTTGGGTAAAATTAAACGTCCGTTTAATTTTATTCGAAATAAATCGCTAAAACGGAAATAAAATCAAGGTGAGAATTTCTCACTCAATCGAATCAGTTTCGATTTTATTTTAAATAGTTAGATTTAAAATATTTGAATGCATGTTTGAATGATGATTGATATCTATTGATTGTTAAAATAGACATTATACGCCGTTAGTAAGCGGATGTTATTTATTAAAAACATATACCGCGAATATTTCATAAACAGGGAAATTGGTATTATATATAGTAGCAATATATATATATTGGCATATGTAAATATTGGAGTTATTGATTTCCCGCATTTTTTGTTTAGCGGATGAGACCCTATTGCGCCGTTATTAAGCGGATAATATTTATTAAGAACATATACCGCGATAATTTCGTACTGGAGCGAAATTGGTATTGTGCTAATGTTTTTGGATGCAGGAAAACAGGTTGGAGAGATCCAACTGGATTCCTCAACAGTTTTTATTTGATTTCAGATATTTTGATATTTGATGGATTTTCATATTGATATATGATATCGTTGTAGTCGTGATTGACTATTTGGTGTGTAGCATCATTGGACCCAGATTTTGGGATTTTAAAATGATTTTTAAAGTGATTTTTGAAAATATAAAATATTTTTGGAATTGATCCATTTTAAATAAATAAACGTTATAATTTTTAAAGTTATAAAAATTATGATTTTGAGAAATATAGTTAAAAACTGATTTTTGAGAATATGATGCTATTGAGTTTATAAAATAGTTAAATCGCGAGATTTTTGAATTTATTATGAAAAGTTTAAATATAGGATTTATCAAATTTAATTATTTTATGAATCAAAATGGTGAAATAATAAAGGAAATTAAAGACGTTTTAAAGAATAATATAAATTGATTTATATTAAGAGATTTACAAATGGATATTTATAAATTGAAATATTGACATTATAAAACGAGTTTTTATAGGTGTTTGAATGAAGTGAAAATGAATTTCATTAAAGAATGAAATTTATAGAATTATAAACGGGGAAGTTATAAATGAAATTTATAAATAGTAAGAATTATAAATTTGTGAAGTTATATTGAAGTAATAGATTTGGTTAAATAAATGAATCTTATAAGTTATAAGGTTTATAAATTGGAAAGTCTTTAGAGGAACGATTTTGTAAAATAATCGTTTTATAAGTATTTAACTTATAATATGAACTTTTAGTTTATAATTGAGTTATAAACTGAAATAGGTTAATAAAAGAATTTATAAAAAGGAAGCTTTTATAAATAACACGTTTTTGAATAGTGAATAACACGTTAAAGAAATTGTTTTGAATGTGATATTTCAAATAGAATTAAAACTATCTAACGATGTTTTAAAATGTGTTGAGATTCGAAACCATAGATTTCAACATTTATTGTTGAAATAAACGTTTTTGAGAAATAAAAGGAAATGGTGGACTATAACACTGTTGTTATAGTAAATGATTTCCGAAAGGAAATGTTTTGTATAGTATTGGGATTTATATATCTATTTTAATTTCGAATCCCTATACTAGTGATTTTGGGTTGTCGTAACAATGTTTTACGCAACATTCGTTTTGGCCCAAATAAATATGTTAAAGTGAATGATTTTCTTAAAAGAATGAAATATATACTTGATTTCGATTGAAGTATATTGGATATTTTCCAAGTGTTGAAAATAAATAAAATTTGTGAATTACTTATTAAATAAGTATGGAATTGTTTTCCAATATGAAGTGATATTTAGAATTTATCTTTTTGAAGATAAATTGAAGATGAATAATTGAAATCGAATATCCATAGATATTTTGGATTATAAATTCACTAAGGAATTTATAAAGGAAGGGGAATTTGTTTAAAAATAAACATTGATTTATTTTTGAAGTGTGAAATTATATATCTAGTAAAGATATTTTTGGAAAATAAATAATTTGGAAAATTATTTGGAATCTGGTAATGTGTGCATATCAATTGATAGTTCAATAACCGACTATCAATATTTCCCTTTGAATGGGTAATTTATATGATTTGTTTGAATGTGAATGCCACACTTATTTTTGAATAAGCGCTCACTATTCGGGTTAACCGGGAAAGGACCATGGGGTCGTATAACCCATTCCGAATATGTGATACGTCGTTATAATTGCATTGAAGATCGGTGTTGAAGACCCGGTATTTGCGAGAGCGATAGGATGACCTGTCGATTTACTCTGCACCGAGTTGCTCCGGTATAGAGTTCTCCATATGTGATGGTGAATCCGATCAGGATTGTGAATATCCGGATTGCAAGGACTTCTTTGTAAGTGCCTTCGGTTTTGTTCGAGCCCAGAACAAACTTGTATGGATTGTATGTCTGACATTACAAGTTGAGATATAAAGCCGATTTCTTTCAAATATATTTCTGTTGGTGGCGGAGAATTTATTCTTTTAGCTTAACACCCTTCTCTGAGACGTACGAGCTCAGAGGTTATATAGTTGAAGTTATCAGCGATACATTCCCAATTTGGTAATGTGACATGCTGAGTGTTGCTGTAAATGATCATTGTGTTGATTATTGTGATAGGATCGTTTATTTGATCGTCTATCTTGGTGATCATTGTGTTGATCATTTGTTGACCCAAAGCATGGCTTTTGTATAAAGTATGTTTTTGTGGACGTGACTTCGTCGAGCCTCACACCCCGGAAATGGTCAAAACGGCAAAGATGCGGCAAGGTTATGAGGGGTAGCACCCTTTAGGGTATGTACATTTCCTTCTGGATAGAGGTGGTATCATGGTATGGAGCCCAGATATTTAACCTATGTGGTTACTACGAATTTATTACTTTGTGGTTGTTGGTTTTCGGGATCCCGTGAGAAAGGTCGTTTACGATCGGGGAATGGCGTGCTCGTGTCAGTAGTTACCCAGTTAGGGGTAACCCGGCCTTGTGTTGGCAGAGTTCCGGTTTGGTTCTCGGGGATGTCTTTCCAGAGGCATTCTCATGTGGCAATGGGAAGTTCCTTGGCCTGACCATCTGTTGGAAATCCAAAGAAACAATATGTGACTTGTATGGTTTTAGTTGTATAACCTGCTATGGAATGTGGCGGTAACCTGCTATTGAACATAGTTAGCTATAGTAGGCATAGTTCGAAATGTCTATGTTGGGTAAGATTTATATTCTACTTTCGAAATGAATTTCTTCTACACTATGCACTAGTAATAATATCAAATGTTATTTTAAATGCGTATCAAGCATCTTTGACTATCATAAGGAGAAATCTCCTCCGATTCTGCGTTTGCATTGTGTGTGTGTGCGGGAGGCCTTATGGTAGTCTCATTTTTAAAAGCATTGCGAATTGAAATAAAAATATCTCTCTATTTTGATTTTAAAGATAAATAAACTGTTTTGAGTTCTCACACCAGTCACATGACTGACTTGGAGTTTATTGTTTTCCTTCCTAAACTCTGGGTGCCCACCAATTTCCACACGGGCAGTCAAGAGTTAGGTATATCAGGATATTCTGGATATTCTGGAGTTGCTGGAGGCAAGCTGGATGGCATGGCGTATTATTTATATAGTATTTCTTTTTCCGCTGCACTGTTTGATGTTGTATATTGTTGTACACTCTGATGATATGATGTGATGTAATGTGATGTAATGTAATAACTGATATAGTTCTTTGTTTAAAGATTATTCATTTATTATTATATATTGTTCCGCTGCGAATTGTGAGATTCTGATGTTGTTCTGTTTTCTTTCTGTCCCGTTCTATTTTCTTTATGTTCTATTCCCTTCTCTCTATTTTAAAATTTTCTATCTTCTTTTCTGTTTTCTATTCTCTCTAATTTCTATTTTCTATCTCTTCTCTATTCTCTTTTTCTTCTATTAAAAAAAAAATTCTATTTTCTGTTTTCTCTTCCCTCCATCTTCTACCTTTTTCTCTCTTTTTCTTTTCCTAAATTCTTCTTTTTAAAAAACCCTCAGTGTTCGGTTTTCCGTCGTTCGATTCCTCGGCAGTCGATAAAGTGAGTGTCGATGTCGAATTTTCGGAAGACGAAGAATCGTGTCCTGACATCTTGTATATTTGGAAATCCACTTAATGATAAATTTTGCTTCATTTTGTATTTTAATTCCACTTAACAAATGATTGAAACTCCCATGAATTCACTACTAGAATAGCCAACATGTGAAATAAAATGACAAGCTCATTGGTTGCGTATGTATCTTCCATTTTCATCACACAGCCCAACACTTTTAACTTCACAGTCGGTTCTACCACCAACACCCAGCAAAGCACCAGAAGGCCTAGGTCAACAAGAATTAAAGGCACTATGGATGAAATGCAGGCTCCAAAGAGAAATCGATGCAGCAGATGTGGAGTGCCGACCATAAAAATAATGTTTGTTCTTCTGCAACTTAGCGTTTATATTAGTGCTATATGTTTGAATTGATAGTAAATGACTTTGTTTGAGTTGGTGTTAAATGTGTTTGTTTGAGAACTTTTTTTTCTATTTGGTATGGAGTGCATGTTTTTAGTATTGCTTGTTATTTGAGTTGTTTTACATTTTACGGTTGTCTATTTAATATGCGATAGATATAGTTTTTTTTGTATTGTTATTCCAGCACGTTTCTGGTTTGGTTGCTCTAGGTTCTGTGTGAAGCTTATTTTTACTGGGGCGTATTTTGAAATAGCGCCATTATATGCATTTTCAACAATAAACAAAGCATACCCTATAATACAATAAATCATTTACATGTCAAAAAATCAACATCAATATATTTACATACCACAGCATCAGCATATTACATTTTCATTAATTTCAGCAAAACCCAAAATATCATTATTCATTAATCCATAATACCAACATTAAATTCAATATTCGATACTACGTACCCCAAAATACCATAAAAGACATAGTAATGTAAATAAATGAAGGTTGAAATGAAAACAATCTTTCTATTTACATATATTTTAGTATAAAAGCTGCAGGATTTGCTCCAGCTCATTAATGACCTATATATAAGAAAGCCAAAATGGTCCAATAGAAAATGTCTTCAAGAGATGTGGCAGTCATCAACTTCCTCTTTCCTTATTTGACAACCCTTGTCAGTTGCTTGGTAGAACACTTCTGCTTGATGGTTGTCTCCTACTCCTCTTTCTTTTTCTCCGAGGAGCTTTTATCTGAAGCGGAAATCTCTTTATTGATGGTCCAATAGAGGAGATCCTTGGATCCTTGGGAGCATTAGAAGAAACTTTGGAAGCATCGACAATGCGAATTAAGGGTGGTGTGACCTTAAGAGAAGGAATTTTGGGGTAAAAGGTGACTTTCTTGGGCAAGTGATTCACTGTGCCTAGTTTGAGTGTGATCTTGACTTTTGAAATTTCAAGTGCTAGCCTCTTTACCATAGACTTATATTTGTGTCCCTTTTCGCCAACAATTGTTACTTCTTCATTGATAAACACCTCAACGTCTTCCAGGCATTACAATGCCCCAATCTTCTCGAAATTCGTATGGGGCCATATCTAAAGGGAAGAGTCGTTGGGATTAAAGATGTGGTGATGGCGGTGGATGTAGTTGTAATAACATTGGAACCTGGAGCATGAGTGATTGGTAGTTGAGGAGGCAATGATGGTTGAACTATAAGTTTATGAATAAATTAATAAAGGTTATTGATGTCTTTAGGCGAGTGCTTATGTTTCTTAAGGATTGTATATGTTAGAGATATACCTTTCGCAGGTGAAGATTCTTTTTAAGAAGTCTTAGCGATTTCTCCCACTTTAAAAGCTTTGGGAACTAAAGGAATAGAAGGTGAAATTGCTAGAGGAGTGAAGGCTAGAATATCAGGGTTGTAACTATCGAAGGTGGCGGCATTAGGAGCTGAAACCACAACTGTTTTAGATGTGGCAACCTTAGACACGGTCATTGTAGAAGTGACAATCTTTACCTGGGCCTCGTTTTAAACTGGAGAAGTGTCTTCTGCATGCCACGAAGAGCTAAGACCGGCGGGAGACTCGGTAGGCACTTGGTTCTTAGCTGTTGCTTCTTTAGCCAAGATTCTCTCACCCTTTTCTAGGGCAACTAAATCTTCTTACCAAAGAAGCTCACTTTTACGCATTTCTTCGTCCACTTCATTACTCAAAGTTGAAGGTTGTGGGAGAGAAATTTGAGTTTTGAAGTGAACCACAACATACTTTAGATAATTCACAGGAAGAAAAAGATTTATTGTTATCGAACTAAGAAGAAGAATTATGATATGAGCTAAGAATGGATATGTACTACAACAAAATAACCATTTTACAGTATTAAATAAATGTTGTTAAAGCAATATAACAACGTTTATGCAAATGTTGTTATATCCATAGTTGTAAAAGAGGAATAAATTTTACAACTTTTATCCAAACATTGCAAATAAGTTTTAGTAGATAATTCTTCGAACAGTAAAATGTTACTGAAAATAAAAGATATTATCGCAAGGTCATATAAAACACTTTCCAACAATTGTAAAATGCTTATTTAAAAAATGCAAGCAAAGTGTTCTAAAAAAATCTTAACATGACAATTTTAAAACATTATGTTTGTAAGTTCTCAATAATTTTGGAACATTGTAAATATATTTTCAAACTTATTAGATGCTATAACATTTATTATTATACACACACACACACACACACACACACATATATATATATATATATAACATAACAATCTCATATCATTGTAAACATAATCTATTCAATTTTACACAACATAAAGTAAGACAAGAATACATTTTTATTTATGTCAAATGAGTAAAGAATAGTACATTTCATATTGTAGTACAGCTGTACAATTGCAAAATACATTTGAGACCATCATGGAAGCATGCAGAAAAGCTCTGATGTACAACTGAAATCATGATAAAAGCACGTAGTAGTGCTTTGATGTTCAACTGAAACCATGATAAAACAGGGAGAACAACTTGGAATCTTGACCTTTTCTCAGTTATGTCCGTGCCTGTTAGTGCAACAATATACAATAAGTATCTAATCATTGAGGGTAAAACATTTATTTAGCTGTAGTTAGAGGCTTCAATGCCATACTTTAGTTCTACGTTGCAAATCACTTTTGCCTAAAAAGAAGTGGAGAAGTGTCACATCCTACTGATATTGTAAATTTTGCACATGCAATAAAGGAAACAAGAACATAACTTAATAAAGATGCTATTAATCTCTATACATTGCTGAGTTTCATCCTATCATATTTACCTTGTGCTCATCATTTCATCGCTCAATCTATGAATGCATATAATTTCTCCAATATAGATGCATAGAATAATAACTTGTTACTTTAATAAATAAATCAACCGACCATGTTAAGTTATGACATATTTGTTGATATGATGCTAAACATACTCAATGAAAGCAACATGAAATAGTAATCTTAACCATTGTAATTTTTTAGTTATCTAGTTCTCTTGGTCAACCGTTACTGTATAGGAAATATATATATGATTCTGATTCATAAAAAACATGATAAATATTTTATATTAAAGAGAACAAACTGTGATTCAAAAATTCCATGAATCGAAATTAACTGACTAGCGCGTTTCACATAATTCTTTTAGTGGTTTACATTAACTACTATAGTAGGCTGCACGAAGTCACTAATATCGACACCATTCCTTTTACACATTTTATGCCAATTTGGCCAAATCTCCTATGATATATTTTTACACACCCATTATAAGCCGATAAATAAACCAAATATCAAACCATGCCTTCCTATTTATAAACTTTTTGTTTCTTCTTGTAAATCTAACAATATTTGTACTGCCAAAAAATTTGTATAACATAGATGACAGACCAACCTAAGTTTATGTTGCCTTTATAATCATGAAACTCGCTTTAGCTTGAATAATAATACTAAAAGAATAATGAAGTTAATATATAATGCAATGTCTAGTCTTTCATAAATTCAGAAATTATCAAAAGGCAATAACAATTTTAACCGACGCATTTAAACTGTATGCTAAATTTTGGGTACGATTAAAATCTGAATGTAAATAAGATGTAAATACGAATGCATCAGAACATTGGGGTACGTTTAAATCAATCATAATAATCTAATACATTTGACATTTTTAATGAATGAATTCTCTGAGATAAGGTATCACCCAAGAAGACAAATGAAGTTTTACAATAGAAATAGACACTGTCATTTTAGCAAACTTTATATTGAATTTAAATGCATTATGGAGATGTTGGTAAACTTTAATCAATACAGCAAAAGACTATATCTGCATATAAAAAATCCACCATTGTCTTGCTATATGAATTAATATATAACTAAGGTAAGGAATCTTACCGATCTCAAACACAAGTTTCTTATAGCCTTGGAACTTTGTATAATCTTTTCTTTAACAACTTTACCTAGGAGGATATTTTGAAACATTGGACAAATGAATTCAGAATATAGTACTCAGAGTTTGCAAGCTTGGGAGTACTACCTAGCATCTTGATATCGAGGACCTACTAATGTATTAAAAAAGAATGTTGAATTAGTACTTTTAACAAGTCCTAAAATGATATAAAGAAAGTCATTCACAAATTTTAAAAGCGAGTATAGAAAATATTTCAAAGACACCAGTACAATAAAATAACATGAATTCTAAAGAGAATCTGTAATATGACAACAATGAATATGATAAATGCCCTAGTGAAAACTATTATATAACACAACCAAACATTATCATTAAAAAAACCAAGGAGATTTATGCAAGAATTCATCATCTTTGCAACATCGACATATCATCATTACATAAGACTATGCACAAACCGATGAGAACTTTGAGTTTATTTCATTTCATATTGCCTAAACTGTTCATAACAAGTCAAAACATCACTCTGTTTATTAATATTTTATATAACACATAAAAAATAGTTGGTTTCTCGATCGTAATAAACCTTTATTTATATTTACTATAATTAACTCTATTATTGGTTTGAGATGTATTGTGGATATAATAGAAATACTCAAGCAAAAATTAAACAAATTAAATAAACTTTTACATGTAATAAGATTAAAGCGGTGAACTCAAACAACAGAAGAAAAAACAATAATTTCACAACAATTTAACAAAAAAATACCCAATTTTGAAATCCAAATGGATTCTCTGAGCATGAAGTGGAAAATTGTGTAGTATGCCTATTTGTCTCCAGATCTTCAAAGTCTAAGGCATCTGTTTCAGCTAAATAATCTATAAATGAAATAAAAATCAACATAAACTTAAATTTTGAGAGATAATTACCTCGATGATATTGGATAACTGGAAAAAATTCATAGAATTTGGTTGTCTGATTGGGATCTACGGATACCAAACTAGGTAGAGTTGATAAAGAACCAAATAAGAGCTGCCAATTTGAATGAAACAGTTTGTGGAAAGTAACTCTATATGAGAGTACTTTAATTATAGAGTCAAATTTAAGTACGTAATTTTGAGAAGGAGCCAAAATTTTAGGAACTTTTTAGATGCCATGTACAGAAAAAGAGCCAAAATCTGATGGCTTGTGTTTTTTAAATGTAAAATTATTTATTGCACGGATTAACAACATATCCGTGCTAACAAATACATATCAAGCTTATTTTTATCATCTAATAAAATAGGCAAATTCTATTCTTACCCATAAATTAATATATAGACATCGAACAGTCTTTCAAAATCATACAAATCATTTTTTAGTTAATATACATCACAGACATTGCAAAACTACCATCGATTTAGAATAAAATAAAATACTTTTCTCATTTCATCACCTTTCTCATGCATTAACCAAACAGGGAACCTTAATTTCTAAAATCCCAATTCAGTTTGACAAATCTTTAAGTTGTAATACCTTTGTTGTCACACTTTTTTGGTGTAAATGTAAACTTCTTAAAATACCTTTTAAATTCAAATTACATCTTAATATACTTATATAAATTCCAACCTTAATCAAAAATTAAATTTTATATTTTTATTACTTGGTCGATCACTCTTATCTTTTAACTAAAACTATTCATACCTTGATCATCTACTAAAATTGAATTAGTCAATTATACATCAATTAAATTTTAAAGAAAATTGCTCCTACTTTATTAAATTGCAAATTTATAAGTACTAAAACCGAGTCAATCGATTTTGGACTAATACCGCTCATGCCTTATTTAAAATGTGAAATTCTTGTTGGCCAAAATACTAATTTTTCATACATTATAATCGAGTCAATCAATTATATCTTAGTTAAATTTTAAATTATTTTTTAATGCCGCAAGTTTGTAGGAAAAAAATCCACGTGCTAAGTGCATGCCACCTTCGCGCGCGCGTTGTGTGTCATTACGCTCGTTTCGATTTCGAAAATGTGAATGGATTTTAATTTTATTAGAAATTGGTTTCATCCCCTATTTTCAGTTTTGATACGTGAAAAACATTTCATAAACATGTTTTACATTATATCCTTATTTTGAATTTCGATTAAAAAATTATATCTGAACATTAACCATATGTTTCTACGATCCAAACGAATTTTTCTAAATTTTTTTGAAAACATGGAAATATTTCTAAAAAAACCTGCAAATATTTGCGGTCCAGAAACTTCAAGTGTTAGTTTATTTCTCTATAGATATTTGTAGAGTTCGCTATTCTCTACATATACTTGTAGCATTTTTCTTAAATATCCTAAAACATAAAAGTGTTTATTTTAAAAGAAGGGACGGCTATGAATTTTAAAACATAAATAGTGTGTTTCTACGAAAATATTAATTATTTATGTATAGAAATTTGAAAGTTACATTTAAATAAAACTATTGAAGTTCTTTGTTACACGTATTTAGTTTTGTTACCTGCCAGGCATGTTGGCAGCACCTTACTAGTGTGTTATATATATTTTTGCATGTGTGCTCTCCTTTATTCTATAGAGGATCACACATTTTTCTCAAAAAAAATATATTAAAGGTTTTGATGTTAAATTAAAACTTCATTTAAGTGAAAAATAGATAAGAATTTAATACATTATGAATTATATTAATTTTAGCATCAAGTTAATTTTTTTACTTCCATGTTTAACTTGAAGTTAAATCCGATAAAAATAGTTAATGCATGAATACAATTTGAAATTATATTGGAAGTTAAATTGTGTTTCTATTGATGATGTGTGCAATTTCAATTATTTTAGGAAACAAATCGTATTGACTATAAGCAATGGAAATAATCGGTTCTTTATATTCGTTTTAAAAAGTCTATTAAACATTGGCATATTTGTCTCAAATTCCATAAAAAAAATTAGTGGTGTAAATTAATTCATGGTATATGAATAGTTTTGCATTAATAAAATGGTTTGGTCCTATTAGTTATAAACCAATTCTAAATCGAATAAGTTCTGGTGATTTTTATTATTTTTAAGACTTTTGTACTTTATGACTTTTTTCTAAACATTTAAAAGTTTCGAAACTTTTTACTTTTTATACAATTCTATTGAAATTTTTGAATATTTATTTGGAAAATATATAAATTTAGTTTTTTTGAACCAACATATTTTTTTATTAAAAAAGCAATCTTATAAAAAATATTGTTTTCTTTTTTAATTTTTTTGAACATTTTTCATCTTTTGAAAATTTTAAAATTCCTTTGGATTTTTAAATTCGAAAATTTAAGAACTTCGACAACATATAATAATCATTGCGGAATAAAAGTAAATATTAGAATAGAAAATAAATGTTGCTAAAAATGATCTTTTACAACTATGAGGTAATTAGTTTAAAGGAAAAACTTTAAACCAATTTTTAAACCAAAGACGCAACATTTAGAATTTAGGCAGAAGAACAGTAGCGCTTTTTTTTCAATTTTTCGACTTCAACTGTTTCCTCCGCTTTCATCCAAGTTTACCCCAGCCGCCGTCTACCTTCAGCTACTGCTTGCCCTAGCCGCCACCGTCCAAGCAATCGTCATCTGAAGTCGTTGTCGTCCAAGCCGCCATCGTCCAAGCCTCTCTCTTGTCGATGTTTGAATCGAATTGGATCTTTCATTGTCGACGTCGATTTCTTCAAAATCGAGAAAACTTAACTTGTCGCCTCAACCCAAATCTATGTCAGAAATTATTCGATCTTTGAATTCAAGAGCTGCAAATTCAAGATCTAAGAAACGAATGGAAAAGCAGAATCTAGAAGAAGAAGAAAACAGTCTAAAAAGTACCATGAATTTCGAATGATATTTAGATATAGCATTTCTATATTTGAGACACAGTAGATTGGGTTTAATATGCTAAATGATAAACTAATATAGCATTTGTACTTTTAAATGTAGTATCATTATCTGACTATGCAAAATGATAGTTGGATATAGCATAAACATATTTCAACTGAATAATGACGAAAAAAGTGCAAAATGATACTTGAATATAGCATAAGTATATTTAAGGTGAACTAGCATGAATATAATATACAAAATGAAATAAGTATTTCTAAAGAGATCTACCATGAATAGAATATACAAAATGATAACTATATATAGTATCTGTGTTTTTTAATGTAACATTTTAATCACAAAGTTCACTACCATGTTTATGATATACAAAATGATAGTTTAATGTAGTATTTGAGTTATGCAGTCTACTATCATGTTCAAAATAGACAAAATGATACTTTAATGTAGCATTTTAATTATGAAGTCCAATACTATGATTGCAATACGCAAATTGGATTTAGTGTAACATTTTAATCACAAAGTCCACTACCATGTTTATGATATGAAAAATGATAGTTTAATGTAGCATTTAAGTTATGAAGTCAACTATCTCATTTAAAATATGCAAAGTGATAGTTTGATATAGCATTTTACTTACGAAGTCCAATATCAAAGTTACTGTATGCAAAATGATATCCAACGCAGCATTTTAATCACAAAGTCCACTAGCATACTTCAGGCATACAAAATGATAGTCTAACATAGCATTTGAGTTATGAAGTCCAATGTCATGTTTACAATATGCAAAATGATAGTTTAATATAGCATTATAGTTATGAACAATAGCTTGAAGCTTACCAGAAATACAATCAACGTTAAATACACCATCTGAAACTAACAAGAGCAACATTCCACATCAAATACAAAATAATAAAACAATAAAAGACTAAATTGCATAATATACACAGAAATGCTAGTTTCATATAGCATAATAATATGAAAGATACAGTATTCACACGCAGAAAGAAAAAACTGATCAAAAAACATTACCAATCATCAATAATTCCAATACATGTCAAACATCCAATTAAGATCAAAATTGTGTTAGAACTCCATAGCGTTCACAAGCAGGAGGCGATGCACTCAAACTCAAAGCGCTCACAGCATCATCTCCTATTCTCGATATCACAAAGCACAACGAGAATGGCGAACTTGACTCAGGCAATCTAGAATGGAGGAGCGGCGATCTCGATCTTCATCTGAGAGAAATGGTGAAGTGAGATGCATCTTCGAGTCGGCATCTTCATGTGAATAGCAACAGTGAGTTTGGGAAGACGGAGCGGGGAATTTTATTCGAGGAGAAGCAAAGATCAATTTAATTTTTGGTAGCCGACATGATTTGAGGTCGAGATTGAAGAAGACGCACGATTTAATTTTTTTTCAAGTTTATCCTTCAGCCGAAAGTATAAAACCCACGTCCTTAAAAAAGAAAAAAAATCTGTGCGTCTCTCAAGCAAAAAAACATGATGTGTTTTTCCTTCAGCCAATTTTCCTGTACAAATATTTGGTGCGGTACAAAATCGATTATAACGTTTATTGAAGAAATGTTGCCGTTAACGTTTATTTACAACTCTTTTAAAACAAATATCGTAAAATATTCCCTTTTTTTACAACATCTTGACAAACTGTTGCGAAAATGCTGTTGTAAAGAATGTTTTTTCTTGTAGCGATGGAAAAAGAATGAGAGTTAAGAAGAAATGGGAAGATATGTACATAAAAGATTTTATATCATCCTGAGATGTATCACAAGAATTTTAAGATGTAGGAATTAATATCTTTATGCTTTGAAGAAAAATTGATAACATATAGAGGGCTAAAAAAATTGAATCCTAAAACTAAGAAAAATTGAGTATACTGACTGAGAATGAATGAGAGAGAAGAATACTAATGGTAAAATATTGAATTTCTTATATAATAGAATAGATATACAACAATCGTTGGAGATTGTATTATAAATTTATAAATAACGTAAAGCTGAATTTGTGAAAATGATAGATTGCTTATCAACTAAACATGTTGTAAATATCTAGAAACTACACCGACGATTGTGCAAATTGAATAATAGGAGTGAAAACATTGCTGATATTTATTTGTTTGAACATTTTTTTTGCATTGTGATGTTTATCATATTTTTTATAAATTATTACTTTCAAATATTATTATTTTTAATTATATAAACAACCGATCGGTTTTTCCACCATTGTACGGTTGTACGAGTTTATTTAATGATGTAAATATCAGTGACAAACCTTTATAAAAAGGGAAATTTGCTAACCTAGGCTTGTTTCTGTAAACAATAACAGAAATAACCTACTTTTGAAAATATTAACAAACATAGACCTGTTTTTGACAGGTTGACATTGACGCATTTTCAAAATGCGCCTTTGGGCGAATTTTGAAAATGCGCCAAAAGGCGACTTCTCCAAAGTCGCCCAAAGGCGCATTTTAAAATTTCGCCCAAGTGAAAACCCTACACAAAACAAGACAGTAGGCAGAGAGTTTATCAAATCTAACAACTGCGTTAATATGTACTTTCAAATATAACAGCTTTCATAGATATCAGCTGTTAATCTAACAATTGCGAAGTTTATTTAAGTCCGATACATAACTAGTTAGTTTGATGCATAGAAATTACATTCATTTAAAGTTGAATATACAGAAGTCTTAATTCGTTACGCAGTTATACATTTGATAATGGAAGTTTAGGTCACTGAAGTACATCGCTTTCTGTTATGGCCCTGCGATCCACATTTGCTACACCTGTTTGTTTTAGGCGTTTGATGCTCGTCCATTATATTTTTATCCTTGTAGATTTAGGTCGCTCGTGTTGTTTTCTTGTAGGTGGAGGCAATATATGTGGACCAGTGTATGGTGTCCAGTATCACTTACACGCACGGGATGAAACTCTGGCTGATATGAAGCTTTGTAACTTTGAACAGAGTACCACTCTGATGCGAACTCATGATGTTCTCTGTTAGCACTGTAATCGTGTGCCGAACAAGCCTCCAATACATGGGCCTAGGGTAATTTTTTCAGTAGACGGATGTTTCATGTACATGAACAGATGGCACCATCAATTAACACTTTAAATTCATCACCGTAGCAATGAATCACTTGCCATTCTGTTCGAATAAATCAAATTAGTCTACAACGACGTGCTTCAATAGCCCGATCTGCTATTTTAGCTTTCCATTTTGGAGTCAAATGTGTTGTGATAGCATCCGCCATTTCTCGTCTCTTACAAAAATATTCAACCGATCGAAAGAAGGTTCGTGCAACCAACGCCTTTATAGGTAATGATCGAGCACCTTTCAGTACACCGTTAAAACTTTCAGACACATTGGTAGTCATAACATGAAAGCGTCCTCCATCGTCTTTGCATAGGGCCCAATTTTCTTCAAAATTCCCTAAACTTCTTTCAATCCATTCATGAGCCCATGGATTTGTAGCTTTAATTTCTTCTCTGATTTTGTTGTACTCATCTACTTCTTAAGCACATGAAGCTGAATAAAACAAAGCTGTAAGTCGTTTATCCCTAAAACCCGCTGTTTGAAAATTAGCTTTAAGTTTCCGTGCACAGAACCTATTTTTGTGTGGTTCTCGCCATTTCTCCTGCAAAGCCTTCGGAATTCCTTTCATTCGATCCGATATGAAAGTAATACGACGATTGCAAACACTATGAATGAATTCACGCATGCAAGAAAAAAACAACCCCAACTATCATATGCCTCGGATTCGACAACTACATAAGCTAATGGAAACAGACAGTCATCCGCATCTATAGCAGTAGCAACAAGCAACGTCCCTTTGTATTTACCATACAAATGTATCCTGTCAATACATAGCAATGGCCGGCAGTATAGAAAACCTGTAATGCAAGGGAAAAATTCTCAAAACGCACGATCAATTACTCCAACTTCATCGTGGGTCACATGTCCGATAGTCCCCGGGTTACTTCTCTTTATTTCCTCGAAATATCGAGGCAAAGTCACATACGGTTCGTCCTAATCACCATAAATTCTTTCTATTGTTTTGTTTAATGTTCGCCAAGCTTTCATGTAACTAATTTTGATGAACAGTTGGTCGTCGACAAGCACTTGGACCGTACCTGCTAAGATATCCAAATCGGCCTTGACAAATGACATGATTTTCGACACAAGAAAATTTGAAGTGACTTGCTTGTGGTTGGAATTGACTGTAGGATTGACACAGGTATGTTCACTAGGCAACTTTCTGATTTTCCACAAGCCAAACTGCGATTTCAATGAGACTATTGCATGTATTCTCCATGGACAATTAGTGTCAACATTACAAATAGCAGTGTATATAGTTTTATTCGACTTGATCGGCTTGTACGAAACTCCATGTAGAATTGACCATTCGGCTAATTGGTGTAGCAGCTTTTGTTTACTTTCAAATACCATCCCAACAGCAAATCCATTTTGTATGCACGCGGTTGAAAAAAATTCCCCAGCAAATTGCAGATTAGCAACAACCGGTCTTGCCATCATTTGTGCAGTACATACATCATCATCCAACGGTACTTCCATTTGAGCTTCTTCACCATCACTTTCAGCATCATCTACGTTCGAAAAGTCACAGTTTAACGATTCATTGTTTACCTGCATTCGTTCTACACAAGATGCATCATTATTAGTCCTCGTCGCAACAGCCATATTATCAATTGGAGTGTCATGTCCGGTGTCTCTATCTATGTCAACATCCATATCAATGTCAATATGGAATCATGTGAGTGTTGTGATGGTCCAGCACCACATTCTATAGTCGTATCCTCAATCCTTGTAATCTATTTACAAAAGTATTTTAGTACGAAACTATAGTAGATAGGAAACATTATCCAAATAAATTGCTACACAAATCTTTGACTCATATCCTACATTTCTGATGTAGTAGGATATACCAGTTGCGACAAATGAATACTTTGTTGTTTAGGACGGACATTTTGTAGATGCATTTGTTGTTGGAAGCTGATTGTGCAATAAGAAACTATTAGGCAATTGTAATTTAAAAAGATACACGCAAAATACCAATGTTAACAACGATACCTTCGAAGCATCATAGGTGGTGTGTAGTATGGAAAGTACTATTCTGGAGTTGGTTGCATATAATATAAGGCATGAAACCATAGTTTATGGGAGGAGGACCATGACCCCCCGCATGTACATATGGATTATTGTAAGTAGGAGAACCTAAGCTTGATAAAGGATTATCGATTCCCAATATATCTGTAATATACCCTATTCCTATGCTAACGATAGAAGATGGTACATGTTCTCGTAGATTTTCATTTGCAACTTTTCCAACATACAACTCAATGGATTTGGTAACCGCATAAAACATAACTTCAACATCCTCATCATCTGAAAGAGTTATTGCTTTTGAATCTGAATTCATAGGCCAGCTAACGACCAACTCAATATCAAATTCGATTGCGCGTATTTTTGTCGCTTTGTACGCAGATTCTTTCAACTCAAATGGTGTGAAACCTTTGCGTACTCTCTGCGGTTTACAAAAATCGTCGACATACTTCCCTTTTTTTGTTCGTCCATGATCAATTCACCGTCGTAGTAGCAAGTTGGAAATGAGATTTCTAGCCATTCTACAAACAAATAGTTTTTATTTGACCAACCAATTTTTAGCCAGTCATATGAAAATATTTGAATAGATGTAACAAAGCTAGGGTTTGTAATTTTCTTACCAATTTTGATGCCGAGATATAGTGAAGATGTATGCGTAGATCAGCAAGGACTATATGGAAATAGCCAATAGATTATCGAAAGAAATTGAGTTTTGGTGTTTGGGATGTATGCTGAAAGAAAATGGGTTCTTCAGATCTAAAAAAATAGGGGTATGTTATGAGGATGTGAGTGCTTAAGCTGAGTAGATATAAACCAGTTTCTGAATTGGCGACTTTTTGAAAGTCGCCTTTGTGCGAATTCAGAAAATTCGCCTGAAGGTGAATTCTGATAATTCGCCCATTGGCGACTTTCAAAAAGTCGCCAAATCAGAAAAACCTTACAACAAGACATAAAACAGAATATTAGTCATTTCAACTACATGATACTTCCCAATAGAAAATACAGGACTGACACGTGAAAAAAAAAGTTTACACAAACAACTTCCACCTCCTACTACTTAACTACCAAAACAGCAAAACGTACGGTCAATCACGTGGTAACCGGTAGCATCCTGCAAGCATTTCATTGCGAATTGCAATATTCATCATCTCCAAGCGACTAATCTTAGCTTGCATCTCAAACGCATATTGGACCCCCCCCCCTTTCTGTCAGTGGAGGATCGACCCAATCAAAATATTTACAACTATGAACTCCCTGACGCGTCTGTGCATCGATATACGCTTTACAACCATAAAAGCGACGTCCTGCATTCCTCTGACTTTTGGAAACAACAATGTTTCATTCAACTCCGCAATTGCAAAGTACCGACTGTCCCATGATGCTAGAACTTGATCTATCAGGGTTTTGATGAGCAAGTACAGTCCTTAGCCTGGAATGCAATGATTGTTGAAACAGATGGGGATTCTCGATTACGACAGTTGCCTGCGTAGTACAAACAAGTTCGGTTTATACTTCTTCATTTGTCTCTACAGCATCGACTCTTGGTGGATCTTCCACTTGGGTCTCCGGAAAAAATTCTACATCATTGTCTGCGCCCGTGTTTCGTTCGTAATCATCACATATTTCCATTATTGTTTGATCATTGAGCTCCCAATTATCCATTTTCGCCTAAAAGAAAAGTTGAATAATATACCACAATTTCACAAAGTTACAACCATGGGTTGGGTCGATTTACTTTTCGATTTGAACAAAATTGAAGAAGGGCATACTATACATCTACAAATATAAGTATGGAGGAAAAAATTGGACAAAACACCAACCTTAGCGACTTCTACGAAAGATTTTGCACAAATTTGGGTTTTTTGTTTCGACCTTACAACTAACAAAAATGAAAAAGGAAGAAGGGGCTAACAGGTTTTTTAATATAATAGGATTCTATGGGCGAATTTTCAAAATTCGCCTTTGAGCGAATTCCTAAAATTCGCCTTTGGGCAATTTTTTAGAATTCTCCCATTGGTGAATTTTGAAAATTCGCCCATAGAAAGCCTGCTACTGCAAACAGAGTAGCAATTACAAACCCCCGACCACACTATATAACACAAAGTCATACACCATTACCAATCTTAACAACATTAGTTTGGCCGCCCGTAAACAAAACACAACTACGCAAATTCACCATCATTTTGCAAATCCAAACAACATTACTTTGTCCATTACATATCACTTTCCACATCACCACTAACTATTCGCGTCAAATAACATTATTGATATAGTCATGAAGCTCATGAAATTCGTGCGGGTTTCTTCATTGCCGACGCGTTACCAGTGCTCTCGAACTACTACTGCTGTTGCTGCTGCTACTCCATTCTCTGCGCACAGTGGAGGACGAAGGTAATGCGGTCACTGGTTGAGATGGGCCAGGAACAAATTCTTCATGTATCGGTGCAGCGATGAGGTGCCTTGTGACGATGAACCCGCACCTCCTCTAGGACGACGTCATGTGTACACAAGCGTGGAGGTGGAGATGGAGGCCTCGGCCTATCAAGTTTATTCCTGCTCAACACAACATCTAGAATCCTTTGGATGTTAGTGCACATCCTCCTACCCTCCTCGTCGGTTTGTCGTTTGCGAAGATTCTCTGCTTCTTTCCAAGCCCTATTTATACTAGCTGCCTGCTAAATCGATTGAAAATTAGCATTACACACAACTATCATAACTAATTGATATACTACTTACAACATCAACTTACCATGTTCCTCTCAAGTGGTGCTCTAGGAACGTATGGAATTCTATACATTGCCTCTACTGGCGCCGTAAGAACATATCACCGTGTTATGTTCCAGTACTGCCTTTTGTACAGCTCTAGCGTAATGGTGGGCTCCTTCCCAATCTAGGTAGCTGTATGGCGGTCATTCCACAACTGAATGTGGGTTCCATACTCCTCTACGTTCTACGTAGACGTGCAGGGTGGCGCATCATCCCGTATATGATGCATCGTACCGAACTGTCTCATAACCCTGTCAGGTAAGTGAAATGCAGTCTGGGTGTAAGATATGATTGGTACTCTCACAGTCCACAAGTATCTAGCAGCTGTACACATGGCTGGAAGCTGTGCTAGCACATCCTGTGTGTACGGGGTCCATGTCACATTGTCATCCTCCAGAAAATCTACCTCATTGCGGTAGAACTTCACACTCCGTCTTGGAGTTTGGCACATTTTTTTGGTCCTACCCACTTGTTATAAGGTGTTAAAAATTGAATATTACACATGAAAGTTTCACCGTTTAATTAAATTAAATGGATAAAAAAATATATTGAGACCCAAGCGACATCGACTGATCGACAACAACGTTTGTTACTAACAATCTTCCGATTGGAAGATAAGTCCACGACCAATGCTGCATTTAAAAGAAAATATTATGACCAAAAGCGAGACAAATCATGTAAAATAGTAAACTATTGAAATTTGTTTCAAACCTGTACAAGTGTCAGACATCCACCAATAGATTTATTCTCCAAAAGAGAGAACGTGGATAACTCCATATATGTATAAGATAACACAGCACTGCCCCAAGAAAACTTACCACACTCCCCTAAATCAGCAATATACGGTAGCCATTTCAGATCTACCCGAGTCTTTGTATAGTCGCATATCAATCGGGAAATAATGATGTGTAAAATAATAGCACGTGCTCGTTGCTGAATCTGAGCCTCTGTAGCATTAGCAGGAATATCATGCAATAATTGACGTCGATACCACATGACTTCCATGAACTCATTGCCCCTTATTTGTTCAAGGGGTGGGTCAAGATCAAGTAAATCATAACACAATTGCGTATAGTCGTATGCCACTCCTCCATAAGCCACTATATTACCTTCAATAGGCAAACCTAACAACACTGCTATATCTCCTAATGTAATCGTCATCTCACCAACAGGGAAATGAAAAGTGGAGGTCTCCGGTCGCCATCTGTCTACCAAAGCAGTGATAAGATAGTGGTCAAGCTAGATGTATCCTAACTTCATTATGTGTAAAAAAAACCGGCCCTCTCAATCTCAGCCAATACTCCTGGATGGTTTGAAGTCACTTTCTTTAGCGACGTGGAGTGATCTATAGTGGTATCTGGATCGCCACGCTGATCAAATGATAAATACATAATTAAAAAGCAGGAATTATACCAACTGACACAAAGTTATAATTTTTTTTAAAACCACCTGCATCCATATGTCCTTAGAAGTACGATGCTGGGCTTGAAGAAATAATACCCTACCATCAACGGGTCCGGGCTCCATCTTAATATACTCTACAAATACAAATATTACAAATCAATTCATTTCAATAATAATTAGACACTAACCAAAAATCGACAACCCCACTAACCAACAAAGTAGTATGAATGCACGTAAACTTCTTGTCATTCATATAGATTGCTTATAAAAGTAATCTTAATTTGTTTTTAAGAACCTTTTTTAATATGTCTTATATAAACTACTTCTAACCTAGTTCAAATTGCTTTTAATCTAAGATTAAATACGTACAAATACTTGCAATGATAGTTTTGTAAATGCTTTATCAACATTGATATTAAAATGCTTTACTTTACAAGCATTTTTTTGTTCATGAAGAAACAAAGCAAAATATCCATGCCCTAAATTTGAAATGACAAATTATGAGTATACATTCTTACCTATTTCTTGTACTACGCCCGACATGCTTGCCATTGACAAATTTTTGGACGAATTTGATTAAAAATTGAAGAAATGGAAGTGGAGGAAGGTTTTGGGGAATTTGGGTTCGGTTGGGAGTGAGTGGGAATGAGGGGGATCCTGCTCTCTGGCCTTGTTTTGTGTAGAGTTTTCACTTGGGTGAAATTTCAGAATGTGCCTTTGGGCGACCTATGAGAAGTCGCCTTTTGGCGCATTTTCAA
Source organism: Allium cepa (assembly GCA_030765085.1). Taxonomy (NCBI): domain Eukaryota; kingdom Viridiplantae; phylum Streptophyta; class Magnoliopsida; order Asparagales; family Amaryllidaceae; genus Allium; species Allium cepa. Next base: position 106,143,197 of record CM060940.1, read on the forward strand.
AATTCGCCCGAAGGCGCATTTTGAAAATGCGCTAACGTCTACTTAGCAAAAACAGGTCTACGTTTGTAAATCTTTTCAAAAGTATGTTTTTTTTTTATTGTTTACAGAAAAAGCCTAGGTTAGCAAATTTTCCTTATAAAAATACATTCCCGGTGAAATCCTTTTGAAATTACATTCTTGTCCATTTTGATTTTGGTCCTTCTTACGTGTGTCTGTGCCAGAATTTAAATGCCATCATTTCTAGTGATTTACTTCGATTCTGTTTACACAGAATCAGCTGATACTTACCGGTAAAGTCATCGAGGCTGCTTTTTATCATTTCATCTACCTTGCACTCTTCTCTATAGAAATAACTAAACATAACATAATAACTTTGATTTCCTAGAGCTTTTCTATGGATGCGTACTCCCCTCCTTTCCGCCTCATGGTTTCTGTCCTTTCCTTCTTTCTTCTTCTTCCCATTTCTTTAATAGATCCTTCCAGTCACTATCACGCTCTATCATTTGATTAGTTCAGCGGTTTTGTTGGTGGTCGTGTGGTCCTTTGAGACTAGGATGGTTTCGGATTCTCAGCGTGGCGCACAATTTCGGTAATTTTAGAAACTATTATTACGATTAACATGAACAGAACAGTTTCATTTATTTGTTGGTAACCCTAGCGTCGATTTTGTTGCGAGTTTGCACAGCCGCATAATTTACCTATAATATATATTGTAATAATAAAACAGATGAGGAATAGGATCTAATCTAAACCAATATAATTGCATATTATTCGTTGTTACGCTTATAGTTATTAAACACACGAGTTCAATATGCGTTTCAAAAGGAAAAAACATTGAATAAATTAGGCTTTTCCCCTAGTCAATACATTGAAAAAAGGTCTTCTAGCTAATAAAAATACAAGGTTGGGTCTGTTTCTTAAATTCTCGTCTTCTAATGATTTTCTAAGTCAAAATTTTACAGTTTCTAATATTTTATTTATTTTCTTTTTAACTTTGAAAATTGGTCTTCTAGCCAAGGTGTGAGATTTAAGTCGGTACACCTGGATTCTGGCTGTCCCTGTTTCGTTAATGTTTGAGCCAAAAATAGGGTTCAAATCCTTGTTTTGGCCAAATGCCTCGGTTTTCTTTCTACAAAAAACTACAGAACAAGGAGAGAAAAGAAATCAGAAGAAAGAAAAAGTAAAAAATGATGAAAACCCGTGAATTCAACAAAATAAAAGGAACATAACACCTTGCCACATTTTTTTTGTTGATTTGGATCTAGGCTAATACACCGAATTCGAATCACTTTCAAATCAACTATTTGTTTAGAAATTTTCGGAAATCGGGATTGAATCTTTCAACTACACGAGTGGTAATGGAAGATAGAAGGAGAATTTTAATTTTTTTTCCGAATGGCCAGACTTTGTTAGTTTGGATATGGGCCGGTATTTTAAATAACATATGTCTAAGGGGATTGAGATATAATTGTGATCCGATCTATGATTTGTTATTATGTTAATGTATAAAATAGTTTGATAACATGTTACTAAATGTTGTTCTTGTTCGTTGTTGTTGCTGAAAATGTTTAATATGAAAGTTAAAAATGTACCGAAACCATAACTAAAATCGAAACCCTCAAAATTAACAGAAATTTCTTCAAGCAATCAAAATCAAAAACCTCAAACCTTGCTTCCAACAGATTTTTAGTATTGAATGAAATATGTTTTTATTAGCTATCTTCTTATTATCCTATTGTCAAAATATAAAATCGGATATGGTCCAAACCATTTTTTCTCACAACTTTTTGATCTAACTCTTTTGGAGCTTTCTTTGTTCTAGCTAGTAGCTACTTCTCGTCTTCTTCAAAATTTTCATTTTGAAAATAGAAAAGTAGATTATAAACACAAATATATGATATTTCATTTATTGCCATAAAATTTAACTCTCATAAAATTCATTTTACGATCTGCACTCAATTTGCGTTTATGGTTGTTATAGTTTCGTTTGAACATCAAACAAAATACAAATTTTGCCACCATATTTAATATAAAGCTTATGCTTAAGATGAGTCACACGCCATATATGTGTTAATTTAGGGAAAGTGAAAAAAGGGCAGTGGTTTAAATAAAACATTGACTTTTTAGAAATATGCCATTAAGGTTTCGTGGTGTAGTTGGTTATCACGTCAGTCTAACACACTGAAGGTCTCCAGTTCGAACCTGGACGAAGCCATTTATTTTAATCATATATCCTATTGGTAGAAAATTTCATGCATTCATTTTCTATATCCTGTATATATGAAATCCACTTAACAATGTATTTTGTATACTTACTTCATTCCGTATTTAAAATTCACTTAACGAATGATTGAAATTCCCTTGACTAGCTTGCTATTAAGATTAACTGACATGTGAGATAAAACGACAAGCTCATTGTTGGTTTATGTAATCTTTCATTTTTATTACATAGTTCAACACTTCAACTTTACATGTTTGGTCCCTTTATATTTCTTACTTGCATATTGGTAGTTGTGATACAATTTTTTCTCTTAGGAAAATAAGCACATGAAAGAAGTTGCAAAAAATTTATTTTCAAGGATAACAAGTTTACTATTTAGTCCGAAGGACACTCTTTAGTATAAACAGAAAATGATAGTTACAACCATCATTCTATGATTTAAATTAGAAAATACCCTTTAGCCCAAAAAGCAAATTTTTTGTCTCTGAAATTAAATTTTTCTCCAACTTTTTCCTTAAGCCTAAAAACCATATTTATTAACGACCCGAAAATTTCGATCCCGAAAATTCCAGATAGTTAGGAAAAGAAGAAAAGAGAAAGAAGAAGAAACAGAAACAAGTCACAGAAACCTCACATTCGCAGCGGATTAAAATATAATATAACATAAATAACGGTTTTACAAAGAAGAACTGTATCAGTACATTTATATTTTTATACATCAGAGTTACAACCATTTCACAACACTGGACAGTTTAAAACAACATGTCCAAGACAACTATAATATATACAGCGGTATATGCTACATACGTTCCTGCCATCTAGCTCGCCTCTTGAGCTCCAAAACGTCCTCACCTGAAAATCTGTAATACTCGGTCTGACCCGAGCATTACATCAAAGTAACACCCGGGTCAGGCTGGAAACCAGCGTGAGTAATCCCATCTAACATGGTATACAAAAGCATACAACTTATATAACCCGGGGTAACTTGAATCAATTTTCAACTTCACAAGTTGTCATAGATATCATTTATTTCACACATCAATTTCTAAGTGGCAAACTTAAAATAAAATGATTCAGTTCACCTAAATCATTCCATTCCAGTCTTTTGATTTCACATATCGAATCTATACAGAATCGAAGTGGTTTCGGGTATTTACTAATACCCGACTCTTGTCTCTTCAAATCCAAAGTCATCCTAACCTAAGTTATTCAAGTAAAATACAATTCAACTTCAAATGCAGGATGTCACTTCTTACACAACAACTTATCATCGATAGATAACCACATTATCATTGTCCACCCAATATATCATATCACAAAACATTTCATACCAGAGATATAAATCAACTCAAGGCATTAAATCATCATTTAATCATTCATAAACAAGATGGATCATTTTCAAAAATTAATTTAATTTATTTATAATCAAATTAATTACTAATCTTTTAATAACTTAGATTGCCTTTACTTATTCGTTAATTAATCAACTTTTAATTATCCATCTTAATTAATCAATCTTGATTAATTATCTCTAACTAGAAAAAGTAATTATCCTTTAATTAATTACACAAATTAATTATCCTTAATCATTTACAGTAATTAATCTTTAATTACTTTATTAATTATATTAATTAAAGATTAATTAATGATCCTTAATTAATTATATCCATTAATCAGCCTTAATTGATCATAAACAGTAATTAACCATCCTGTAATTACTTACTTTAATTAATAAATTCCTTAATTAATTATATTATCCTTAATTAATTTCATCAAGTAATTAATCCTTAATTACTACTCCTATATAATTAATTTTTAATTACTTTATACTATGTAATTTCTCTTATATTAGTTATATCTAGTAATTTATCCATCAATTACTTCACTAAGTAATTTCTCTTATCAATCTCATTAAGTAATTATACTTAATAAATTTCCAAGTGACTATCCTTAAATTAACAAGTTAATTTAATCACATTCATTAACTAATCATATTAATTAATTAACCAAATTAACTACACTAAGTAATTAATTCTTAATTACTTTCATTAGGTAATTATCCACCAGTTACGTCATGAAGTAATTCCCCCTTTATAAATTACATCTTTGAAAACAATTATTTTTATAACTTAAAAAAAACTTGACTTACCTTGTTTTAAAATTTCAAAACTTGATTCTTTACAAAACTTTTGCTTTTATTTCTTTAAAACCTGACAACTCTTCTTCTACAATTAAAACAGTTGCAAAATCAAGTTTCATTTTAAAACAAACTTTAGAGCAAAGGTTGTATATATTATAAACACTTTTAAATTTTAAATCTGTATTTTATTTTGTTCAAACTAAACATCATCACCAAAACTCGAGTAAAACACCCAAATTCCCGAGTTCCCTATCGAGCAACCTGCTACCCCCTTCTCTTCGAACTTGACCCTTACTTGCTTCGAGTTTGTTCCCGAGTTAACTTCATCTTCCCAATCATCCTATTCAACAGATACTAACATGGATACGTGCACTTGCACCTGAACTCCGTTGAGCTCCGGCCAAACCCGCCTTCATCGGCATGTCGACGATCATCCACCTATATCTCCAGATCACTCATCTTGATGAATCTCCGTCGAACTCGAAAAACGAGAGCCATGCCCAAACTGGAACGCTCTATGGTCTACAAAATCCACCTCGCTCTAATGCCTCCGGCCATCAGAGGCTATAGAATTTTGATCAGAACACCGCCCATCCTCCCTAAGTCATTTCCCAATGATGCAATATACTCTGATCCATTGTCGACGTTACAGTCAACCGATTTCCAATCCTGAACAACCCATCCCCTTAAACCCTAAATCGATCCCTTCGGCCATCAACGATGATCACAAAATTAGTCGAACATTTTTTTTCCACATCTCCAGCCTATCACCTTTCCCTAGCCTCAATCCCTAACCTTCCAGCTTATACGATCATCAGGAAAAGCTCGAAACAACATTTTCGATTAACTTCGAATATCTCATTCGAAATTCAGCTAAAAATCTAGATTTTCATTTTAAAAATCCTAGTTTTTATATGTTCATCCGATTATAAACTTGAATCTATAATTTAATCATGTTGGAATTTTGATATGATCAAGTTTTCACTGTTCTTTTTATTTTCCAGATAATTTACAAACTTACTTCATATAAATAAAATTTTAAAACCTTTATTATGATTAAGAAAACAAAATTTGTTTGAATTTCTAAGCCAAACAAAGATTAGATGAGGAGGATTGAAATTTTCTTATCTAAATTTTAACTGTGAAACATAACAGAGATGACCATAGCCAACATACCAGTATATTCATTTTATAAATACATGTATACACATTTTAAACATGCATGCATACTTAAATTTAAACATGCATCACAAAATTTACATTCAACATTCCCACATACATCAATTTAAAACTGTTTAAGTTAAAAATTTACTCACGGGTATAAACAGGAAAGCCTGTTTTTGAATGAACCTGGAATTGTATATATATTTTTTAAAATATTTTTAATTTGAATTGAACCATTTCTTCTAAATTTTCTTTAATCATAATATGCTAAAAGAAATCAGGGAAACAATCAAATTTCTTTGAACATATTTAGTTCGTCATGATAAGTAGAGATACACATATGTGCTCTCAGGCATGCAATTCAGAGTTGCTATCTATAAACCTAACAATCATTATCCCATTCATGCACATCAAATTAAGTTATTTTCATCATCAATTGAGGCATGCTCCCATTTTACAGATGATTTTAACTTAAAATAATTAAAGTTTACTCGCCTCAATATGACTTGAACAGAAAACAGAGGAAAGAAATGCTGGTCTTAATTGTCTTTATCAAAACTGAGGCTTGTTTGATTACTTGATGTTTTGAGTTTGAATCATTATGTTTGCCATTGCTTCCAAGATTGAGATTTGTAGTTTAAAATTTCTTTGAATATGTTTTTGCTTTATTATCTCAAGTTTGTGAATTTGTTTACTGATTTGCATTTTTTGATTTTTGTTTTCTTTGTTTTAAAAGATGAGAAATAAAAAGAATCGAAAGAGAATGTATAGATATATTTATAGCTTTAGTTTATGATTTTAAAACAATGAAAATATTAAGAAAATTGTGACACTTATTGATTTCATAAATTCTTAAGCTTACATTTGTTAAATTATGTGCTAATAATCCAACACTTGTATTTTTTATGTATAATTATATTTTAAAATGTTTTATTTCTATAAATTAAATATTTCTTATGTTTTATATTTTAAATATTTTATATTATTTTTATTTTATTTTATTTTAAGCTTAATTCTTTTATATATATACATATCCTATATAAATTCAAAGAAAGTATTAATCTTTATAAATTCTTGTTTTAAACTTATCATATATTTAAATAAATGTTTATCTTATGTTTTTGAAAATATAGAGTTTACTTTAAATAGCTTTTGCAAACTATCAAATAGAACCCAAACAATAGCTTTTTAATCACCATATATATACACACACTTGTATACATGTATATGGACATACTTTAAAGGTTTCAAAAATAATAGAATTTACACATACTTATATATATATTTAATGATTTGCTATTAGATTCATAATTTTATTTCAACTATTATTATAGCTTCAAATTCACTTATATACATACAGACATCTTAAACTATCCATTTTATCTGTTTAATCCAAACAAAAAATCAGTTAATCATCCAATTAACAGTTGTTCAAAATCCGGGTTATCACATTCCTTCCCCCTTTGAATCTTTTCTTCCTCTAAAAGGAACGAAACCAGAATTTATTTAATACTTAAAACCAGATAAATATTCTTTGATCGTTTTTAAAAATACTTTTAAAATTCATGTAATATTGCCAAATTAGTTTTTATAAAAACACTTTTTATAACTCGATGTTTCAACAAGTCCGTCCTCGTTCTTACAGAAATTCGGTCATACGTTGATCAGGCGTAAGACTGAAAATCTACAAGTACTTGGTAAACCCGCTTTCAACACCTAGTGAAAATACTTGGAAAAATAATTTTATTGAAAATACCGAAAATATTTTTGAAAATAGAGGAAATATCTTTGGTGAGAATGCTCTGGAAATCATCACCCCCATCCATGGTCGCAGTTAACCCGATGGTTACGTTGCAATCCCGACAAAATCCATAGATAACTGTAGGCCTCTGCGCCCCTCGATTACACCATAGAACCCGCTATAGATCGCAGCAACTACTGGGGTTACGTTGCCATCACATAAAAAACCCATATAACTGTAGGCATCAGCGCCTTCGAATTTTGCTGCCAAAAGAATGAAACTTCTCCACTCCACTCGACCATAGATCGCAGTCTACCAATGTTATGTTGCCTTCTCGGTAAAATCAAGCGTATACCGTTGACACTCACCTCCACACGATTTCCGCTATGGTCCACACAGTAGATCGCAGCGACGTCGAGTTACACTGTCATTACAACACAACCCAAATGCCTCTGTAGGCATTAGTGCCCTAGACTTTCGCTACCCAATAATCCTAAGGAACTAGTTAGGTCCGGACTCCTCAAAGGATTAACTTTAGAACCCCCCCTTAGGGTTCAAGGCAGTACCAACCTATGAAACTCCTGAGAAGTTCATTTCAAGGGAGCGTCTTTTTCCCCAGATCCATTTTCAAAACACTTTATACTATACACAAATAGTATTTTCCAAATCATACACCTAGTATGAATCTCAAATAGATCTCCTTTCTCAAAATCGATTATCCCAAAATCGATAATTCTCAAACTAGTCTTTCCAAATTCCAAAATTGATTTTACCCAAAAATCAAAAGCCTTTCCAAATCCAAAGGTTCCCAAAACTTTTTTCCAAAATCCTCATAAGATCCTTTATATATATAGATAAATATATAATCCTTGATAAAATCTTTGGATCATTTCAAACTTGTATAAAACCCTTTTATACTTCAAATACTTTCAAAAACCATTTCCTTCCGGCTATAGATTCAACAAAGGGAGTTTTGTCTTATATAAAAAAGATATATAACTTTGTTTATTGTAAATCAAATATTCAAATTCGATTTCTCATTTCTTTTCTTTATAAAGTGAACCTTTAATCATAGAAATATCCAACTTTCACTTTTATTCATTGTATATTTCACAAAATATACTTGCATTCAAAATCATTTCACACTTCTTATTCACAAATTTCAATATCAATTTCATTCAAACTTGTACGATGTACACATATCATCCGTACGCGACACCAATCTGATCGCTCACTTGATCACACAATTCCACTTCCGAACTAGTATCGTCCACCCGACTTACTAGTGCGGACTCAGATCTGGTTTCTTGATCAAAAACCGTCATTCTCCTTACATAGCCATAACTATGATAGAGAATATCTAGAACCAATCAATAATCCATATCCAGGTTCGTCGTTGAAAATCGAGTGAAAAATCCCAACTCGGATCGATATAATTATCTCGAAATTCTACGCTCGAATCTGGATTAAATCACTATGCGAATAGAATAATATACGTACGTCCTACGTATCTATCTTTTGATTATTGGCCAAATCAATTCTCCTTTCTATTCACATCCACTTTAATTTTCATTCACTTATTCACAATTGCTTCAATCCCATTTGGATTATCACCTCTATTCTTATCTCAATTGGGTAATCAATAATAAACAGTTTAAACTCTGTCCATCTTAAATTTAAAAATAGCTTGAAAAGATTAAAAATAGATAAGTAGGTGAAAAACCATTTATAGTTTGTGAAATAGCTGTAAAATAGTTCAGTAATTGTAAAATAATTGGAAAATAGTTAAATAGTTATAGATATTTTAAATAATTGCAAAATAGCTATAAAGTAGTAATTAGTAGTTGAAAATAGTAATTAGTTTATAAAGTAGTTGAAAAATTGTTAAATATTTCAAAAAATAATTGTAAAACAAGTATAAGATAGTTTTAGGTTTAAAAAGAAAAGTTGTATAGTAAATAGTTTGGAAAAATAGATTTATATTAAAACAATTTATTTTGCAAATAGTCCAGAGTCAAAATTGTTCAATTCCCAACCTCCATTTCCAATAAATTCAATTTAAATTTCCACTTCCATTTAAATTAACTCAATTTCAATTTAAATTACTTTAATTTCCATTGAAATTGATTTAACCCCAATTCAAGTTGAATTAACCTCAATTTCTTTCCAAATTCAAATCAAATTCCATTTGAATTTACTTATTCAACTTTAACCACAATTTCAAATAATTCAAATAAATTTCATATCGAACCATTTCAATTCATATCAATTCCAGTTTGAATTAATCCCACTTCCCATTTGAATTTGAACTCATTCAACTTCAATTTCATTTCAAATTTAAACCATCTCGATATATATAAATTTGAGTTAAAAATAATTTTTTTTAAATGTTGATTTAATCCTTTAAATCAAATCAACCTATATCTTTAAACCATTTAATTCTGAATCCAAATTCCATTTTATCTTAATCATGGATATATTACCACACCCGATTTCTTCATTCATTTAAACAAATCCAATTTCGGCATAAAGATTATTAACAACAATAGGATGTTATTCTAAAACATCCATCCATTCCCAATTTCCATATCTCAAACCTATTTTGAGATCACACAAATTCCCAATTCAAATTAACCATTTAACTTTCCAAGTTAAATCCAAATTTCATCTTGAAATTTCCAAATCAAATTGTTCATACAAACTTATTTAACTTCCTCCGAGTTAAATTCAATTAATCACGTTAACCTTACTCAAATTTCAATTCTCCATTTCAAATTTCAAAATTCTCTCCCACTTATAAGTTCCAAAGCTTATCACTTTTGGGTATCACATCTCATTCCAACTTTAAAACTCAACATTTAGAGTTTTATTTCAAACCATCTTTGACATTATGTATATTCCTCATATATACATATTATTTCCTTTGCACACCAAGTTATCCTTAAATTTTAAACCACATTTGGTTTTTAATTCAAAACAAATTCCTTTAAATTTTCAAACAACTCTTGTTTGAAACAGGACTCTTCATTCAAATACATTATTTATTGTTTCTTTATCGTTTTGAAACAATTTTCAAATTCTGGACCCAAATTTAAAACTTCACAATTCAGATCATCTCTTCAACTCCAATTTATAAGTCATACTTTCCTAAATGTTTTACTTCCTTAAAACATTAAATACAACAACCATTTATGATAATAACCAAGTTTATCATATCTTATTCTGAAACTCTTTCCCCAAATTCTAGATTTTAATTTCAGTTTGAATTCATTTCAAACTTATCTTTATTTAATTTCAATTTGATTGTATTTCTATCACCACTTAATTTAATTCCAATAATTTAGCAACATAATTTCTTTATATACGATAATTGGAAAATGATTTGCTTTTATATCAAAACATAAGCTTGTATAAGAATCATTCAGTAAAATCATTTTTAAAACTTCTATATAAGAATAACAAGTACGCTCTCATATATATACACACTCAACTCATCTTAGGGTACCTCTGACCCTATACTTGATGAGTAAACTCACCAAAACCAAGGTTCTCGCTTAACCTTCTGCTCTGATACCAACTGTAACGACCCAGAAATTTCGAACCCGAAAATTCTAGATAGTTAGGAAAAGAAGAAAAGAGAACGAAGAAGAAACAGAAACAAGTCACAGAAACCTCACTTTCGCAGCGGATCAAAATATAATATAACATAAATAACGGTTTTACAAAGAAGAACTGTATCAGTACATTTATATTTTTATATATCAGAGTTACAACCATTTCACAACACTGGACAGTTTGAAACAACATGTCCAAGACAACTATAATATATACAGCGGTATATGCTCCATACGTTCCTGCCATCTAGCTCGCCTCCTGAGCTCCAAAACGTCCTCACCTGAAAATCTGTAATACTCGATCTGACTCGAGCATTACATCAAAGTAACACTCGGGTCAGGCTAGAAACCAGCGTGAGTAATCCCATCTAACATGGAATACATAAGCATACAACTTATATAGCCCGGGGTAACTTGAATCAATTCACAACTTCACAAGTTGTCATAGATATCATTTATTTCACACATCAATTCCTAAGTGCCAAACTTAAAATAAAATGATTCAGTTCACCTAAACCATTCCATTCTAGTCTTTTGATTTCACATATCAAATCCATACAGGATCGATGTGGTTTCGGGTATTTACTAATACCCGACTCTTGTCTCTTCGAATCCAAAGTCATCCTAACCTAAGTTATTCAAGTAAAATACAATTCAACATCAAATGCATGATGTCACTTCTTACACAGCAATTCATCATCGATAGATAACCACATTATCATTGTCCACCCAACATATCATATCACAAAACATTTCATATCAGAGATATAAATCAACTCAAATGATTAAATCATCATTTAATCATTCATAAACAAGATAGATCATTTTCAAAAATTAATTTAATTTATTTATAATTAAATTAATCACTAATCTTTTAATCACTTAGATTGCCTTTACTTATTCGTTAATTAATCAACTTTTAATTATCCATCTTAATTAATCGATCTTGATTAATTATCTTTAATTATAAAAAGTAATTATCCTTTAATTAATTACACAAATTAATTATCCTTAATCATTTACAGTAATTGATCTTTAATTACTTTATTAATTATATTAATTAAAGATCCTTAATTAATTATTTCCATTAATCTACCTTAATTGATCATAAATAATAATTAACCATCCTGTAATTATTTACCTTAATTAATAAATTCCTTAATTAATTTCATCAAGTAATTAATCCTTAATTACTACTCCAATATAATTAATTTTTAATTACTTTATACGAAGTAATTTCTCTTATATTAATTATATCCAGTAATTTATCCATCAATTACTTCACTAAGTAATTTCTCTATCAATCTCATTAAGTAATTATACTTAATAAATTTCTAAGTGACTATCCTTAAATTAACAAGTTAATTTAATCACATTCATTAATTAATCATATTAATTAATTAACCAAATTAACTACACTAAGTAATTAATCCTTAATTACTTTCATTAGGTAATTATCCACCAATTACTTCATGAAGTAATTCCCCTTTTATAAATTACATCTTTGAAAACAATTATTTTTATAACTTAAAAAAAAACTTGACTTGCCTTGTTTTAAAATTTCAAAACTTGATTCTTTACAAAACTTTTTCTTTTATTTCTTTAAAACCTGGCAACACTTCTTCTACAATTGAAACAGTTGCAAAATCAAGTTTCATTTTAAAACAAACTTTAAAGCAAAGGTTGTATATACTATAAACACTTTTAAATTTTAAATCTGTATTTTATTTTGTTCAAACTGAACATCATCACCAAAACCCGAGTAAAACACCCAAATTCCCGAGTTCCCTATCGAGCAACCTACTACCCCCTTCTCTTTGAACTTGACCCTCACTTGCTTCGAGTTTGTTCCCGAGTTAACTTCATCTTCCCAATCATCCTATTCAACATATACTAACCTAGATACGTGCACGTGCACCAGAACACCGTTGAGCTCTGGTCAAACCCGCCTTCATCGACATGTCGGCGATCATTCACCTATATCTCCAGATCACTCATCTTGATGTATCTCCGTCGAACTCAAAAAACGAGAGCCATGCCCAAACTGGAACGCGCATTGGTCTACAAAATCCACCTCGCTCTAATGCCTCCGGCCATCAGAGGCTACAGAATTTTGATCAGAACACCGCCCATCCTCCCCAAGTCATTTCCCAATGATGCGATATACTCCGATCCATTGTCGGCGTTACAGTCGACCGATTTCCAATCCTGAACAACCCATCCCCTTAAACCCTAAATCGATCCCTTCGGCCATCAACGATGATCAGAAAATTAGTCGAACATTTTTTTCCACATCTCCAGCCTATCACCTTTCCCTGGCCTCAATCCCTAACCTTCCAGCTTACACGATCATCAAGAAAAGCTCGATACAACATTTTCGATTAACTTCGAATATCTCATTCGAAATTCAACTAAAAATCTAGATTTTCATTTTAAAAATCCTAGTTTTTATATGTTCATCCGATTATAAACTTGAATCTATAATTTAATCATGTTGGAATTTTGATAAGATCAAGTTTTCACTGTTCTTTTTGTTTTCTTGATAATTTACAAACTTACTTCATATAAATAAAAATTTAAAAACTTATTATGATTAAGCAAACAAAATTTGTTTGAATTTCTAAGCCTAACAAGGATTAGATGAGGAGGATTGAAATTTTCTTATCTAAATTTTAACTGTGAAACATAACAGAGATGACCACAGCCAACATACCAGTATATTCATTTCATAAATACATGTATTCACATTTTAAACATGCATGCATACTTAAATTTAAACATGCATCACAAAATTTACATTCAACATTCCCACATACATCAATTTAAAACTGTTTAAGTTCAAATTTTACTCACAGGTATAAACAGAGAAGCCTGTTTTTGAATGAACTTGGAACTGTATATTTTTTTTAAATATTTTTAATTTGAATTGAACCATTTCATATTAATTTTCTTTAATCATAATATGCTAAAAGAAACCGGGGAAACATTCAAATTTCTTTGAACGTATTTAGTTAGTCATTATAAGCGGAGATACACATATGTGCTCTCAGGCTTGCAATTCAGAGTTGTTATCTATAAACCTAACAATCATTATCCCATTCATGCACATCAAATTAAGTTATTTTCATCATCAATTGAGGCATGCACCCATTTCATAGATGATTTTAACTTAAAGAATTAAAGTTTACTCACCTCAATATGACTTGAACAGAAAACAGAGGAAAGAAATGCTGGTCTGAATTTTCTCTATCAAAACTTAGGCTTGTTTGATTACTTGATGTTTTGAGTCTGAATCAATATGTTTGCCATTGCTTCCAAGATTGAGATTTCCAGTTTAAAATTGCTTTGAATATGTTTTTGCTTTGATCTGCTCAAGTTTGTGAATTTCTTTACTGATTTGCATTTTCAGATTTTTGTTTTCTTTGTTTTAAAAGATGTGAAATAAAAAGAATTGAAAGAGAATGTATAGATATATTTATAGCTTTAGTTTATGATTTTAAAACAAAGAAAATATTAAGAAAATTGTGACACTTGTTGATTTCATAAATTCTTAGGCTTACATTTGTTAAATTATGTGTTAATAATCCAACACTTGTATTTTGTATGTGTAATTATATTTTAAAATGTTTTATTTCTATAAATTAAATATTTCTTATGTTTTATATTTTAAATATTTTATATTATTTTTATTTTATTTTAATCTTAATTCTTTTATATATATACATATCCTATATAAATTCAAAGAAAGTATTAATCTTTATAAATTCTTATTTTAAACTTATCATATATTTAAATAAATGTTTATCTTATGTTTTTTGAAAATATAGAGTTTACTTTAAATAGCTTTTGCAAATTATCAAATAGAACCCAAACAATAGCCTTTTAATCACCATACACACACACACACACACACACTTGTATACATGTATATGGACATACTTTAAAGTTTTCAAAAATAATAGAATTTACACATACTTATATATATTAAATGATTTGCTTTTAGATTCATCATTTTATTTCAACTATTATTATAGCTTCAAATTCACTTATATACATCCAGACATCTTAATCTATCCATTTTATCTATTTAATCTAAACAAAAAATCAGTTAATCATCCAATTAACAGTTGTTCAAAATCCGTGTTATCACAATTTTTTTTCTTTATTTCTATTGTTTGGTTATGTACTTTAATTGTTCAAGGTTATTGATTTTAGTATTCTATTTTCATTAAATTAGTTTAAATTCGTGTTGGGTTGGAAATGTTTTCTTTATTTTGAGGCTACAATGGTGAGCATGATTCTCAAACGGAATTCAAATCGTAGATTGTAAAGTTTAAATTTTATATCAAACTACATTTATATCCTGTATCGTACATCCAAATGATTGGTGTGTTAATAATTGCATTGCTTGTATATTTTTCTCAATATAGGTTATCAAATAACCATCATTGCTTGTATATTTATATCCTTTTTACCTTTGTTTTGCTTAGAAATTAGTAAAATTTGAATTCTAGGTTCAAATAAGACAGTCTATAATTTAGCACGGACTGAATGATTTTTCTCAATTGCAATTTACTTCAATTTTGAACCGACCTTAACAATTGAATTGTAACTAGAGAGATTCAATTTGAAAGGATCGTAAGGTTTTAAGATTTTTAATAATTAAGATTTTTAATAACAACGGCGGTGAGGGATTAGTTAGTTATTCTCTATCGTAATAAGACCAAAGACATACATTGATATAGCACGCGTAAAATAAATTTTCAATGATGTTATTCTTTGTGTGCATATGTGCATATTTCTGATGATCAGTAAGAGCACGTGACTGCAATTTATCTGACTTGGACCACTAATTGTCATGTGGTTAAATAGTTAAACTAAACTGAGCAAATTCCATTTTTTCCACTTTTATTGGCAGTTTCTTTTAGTTGAATAAACTGTATCATACCTGTATCAATATGGTGTTCATGAACTTACGGATTCTGCTACATACTTATTACTATGCAGAAAAATTGAGGATGTGCAATCACAAGAAAAGGAACTAAACATACTAGTGATTAATCTTCAGAAATGTATGCTAACAATAACTTGCCTACCATGTTTTGAATGATAAACGAAAAGAGTGCACAGGTTCAAGCAACAAAATAAAGAGCATGTATCTGTTAGACCACTGGGATCAAGGTTCAGCAAAACCAGTTGAAAACTTAGCATTATTGATGCTATTTTGGATCACTAATAGTTTCACCTTGGTGAGAAATTTACAAGTGTACACAATGTAGTTTACCATATCTTTGGACAATGATATAGACAACAAAATAGTCCATCTTACCAATTGCTGCCTAAACTTTCAAAGAAGGTAATTTACATGCTTATGGGCTTTCCAAGCTCACTTATGAAACATTACGCGTAATTTTGCATCCTTATTCTTCTACAGGGAGTTCACCAAAGCAATCATAATGTGAGATAAAACTGAAGAGTGATAGTATATGATCCAAGAAGCAAAGATGTTCAAGTACTACTTGGTAAGTTATCTTTCCCAAATGAGTTTACTGTAAGCTCAAATCATCCTTTTCCTTGTGCTACCAGAAGAAAAAAAAAGTCAAAATAATACAAAAATTTAAGTACGGGTTAATCACCGATTCAAGATAATGTCAAACTAGGTCCAAGAGGTGGTTTTCAGGTAGCAGTGCATTCAAGGAGAAGAAACTAGTAAGAAATTTCTCAATTTTCTTACTTATTCAAAAGAGCTCTTCATCTATTTTCCATTCAATTTGCACTTAACTCATGCAAAAGTCTGAATGATTACATGAGAACTGACACATAGCTACAATAAGAATATGGCGATCCCATTGATTTTCCATTCTATTAAGCTTGCTAGAACAAAATTTATGTCATGTTTCTCCTACTTTTAGTTACCATCTCACCAGAAATTTGAGTTATGTTTTCAGAGTGCATTCCATGTCTGTTTATTTGATTCTATCTTATAGTTAGAGAATTCTCCTAGCTAACAGCCTTTTACAAGCAGTGGTCCTATAAAGTTACAACTCTTAAAAAAAGAAGGAAATAGTCAATGTTTTAAATCTTTAGGTTAAGTTTAGACAAAGCTATAGACATTTTATTCAATCACTGTGGTCGAGGAACATCAAAAAAGGTGTTAATTGTGAAATATATTATGTGTAATATTGATTTATTACTATTACATTTAAATTTTTATGTATTTTGGTCATTGTTTAAAGTAACATTTGAAATTCATTTTATGTATAATTTATCTTTAAGCCACATATACTAAAAGCTAAATATTAATTTTAAAATCTAATTGTGTGCGTGCGTTTTTTTTATTAAAACAAGCGTCAATTTTAATACTGATGCGGTCAAAATCAAGCTATATTTGTAAATATTGTCAAAGTAGCCAAAGTTTGCAGTAAATTTTAGAAATTGATCTAAAATCTATTTTTGTCCTACAAAATATAAACATTGTGAGAAAGATGAGTCACTTCCTATCGTTGGTTAATTCAAGAAAAGTGAAAAAGGAGCAAGGATTGAAATGAATATCGATGTTTTTTGAGAAATCTGCCAATAAGGTTTCATGGTAAAGTTGGTTATCACGATAGCCTAACACACTGAAAATATCCCTTTTGAACTTGAACGAAGTCATTAATTTTATTTTAATTTTGCATACTCCCAACGTTTTATGTTATTTTGTTGTTGTTGGGGTTAGAAAGCGAGTAGAACACATGTTGTAATAGTGAATAAGAAGTACTATATTTTTCATCGGGTAACTCATTATGACCCTAAGATGAATCGGGATCTCTTGCTGGAATCACTAGACTTTGTTGATGAAAAACATGAAGAAGTTGATTTAAGAGCGGCTGCATATAGGCACCGAGTCGCTCGATATTATAGATCGAGAATCTTTGACATGGGCGATCTTGTTTTGAAGCGAGGTTTTCCGATCCCATCGCATATGAATCCCACATGGGAAGGTCCTCATATCATTAAACAGAGGCTTGGAGAGGGAACTTTCAAGCTAGCGACCGTAGATGGCTCGATACTCCCACGAGCATGGAATAGTGAGCATCTGTGATGTTATTATACCCAGTTTATTTCTTTTGCATTTTAGCTGCAATTATTTCCAGTGTATTTTTATTTCGTTGATTCATGTAATAATACAATTCAGTTCGTTTTCATTAATAAAGGCTTGAAGCCATCTTTTCCATGAACTATTGATGTTTCCATGTGTTGTGATTCTATGGAAAAAATTAAAGTTACATTATTCTGTCTGGCGTACGAACGTGCACATAAATGACTCAAAAATCTCTTAGTTCCCAGAGTGTAGACTAGAGTACTCCGAGTCCCTAGAGTGCAGACTAGAGTACAAATGACTTAAAATATCCATGTCCCCAAAGTGCGGACTGGAGTACTCTGAGTCCCCAGTGTGCAGACTAGAGTATAAACGATTTAAAATCTCCAAGTCTCTAGAGTGCGGACTGGAGTACTCTGAGTCCCCAGAGTGCGGACTTGAGTATAAACGACTCAAAAATCTCCAAGTCCCCTGAGTGTGGACCGGTGTACTCTGAGTCCTCAGAGTGCAGATTAGAGTATAAACGACTTAAAATCTCCAAGTCCCCAGAGTGCGGAATGGAGTACTTTGAGTCCCCAAGAGTGCAGACTGGAGTATATTTTCTTCGATTCTGTTTACATAGAATCAGCTGATACTAGCTGGTAAAGCCATCAAGGCTGGTTTTTATCGTTTCATCTTCCTTGCACTCTTCTCCATGAAAATAAATAAACATAACATAATAACTTTGATTTCCTAAAGCTTTTCAATGGCTGGGTACTCCCCTCCTCTCCGCCTCATGGTTTCTGTCCTTTCATTCTTTCTTTTTCTTCCCATTTATTTAATAAATCCTTCTGGTCACTATCACGCTCTATCATTTGATTAGTTTAGCGGTTTTGTTGGTGGTCGTGTGCTCCTTTGAGACTAGGATGGTTTCGGATTCTCAACGTGGCGCATAATTTCGGTAATTTTAATAACTATTATTATGATTAACATGAACAGAATGGTTTCATTTATTTTTTAGTAACCCTCGCGTCGATTTTGTTGTGAATTTGCACAGCCGCATAATTTACCTATAATATATATAGTAATAATAAAACAGATGAGGAATAGGATCTAATCTAAACCAATCTAATTGCATACTATTCGTTGTTACTGTTTATAGTTAATTAAACACACGAGTTGAATATGCGTTTCAAAAGGGAAAAAACATTGAATAAATTAGGCTTTTCCCTTTGTCAATACATTGAAAAAGGCCTTCTAGCCAATAAAAATACAAGGTTGGGTCTATTTCATTAAATCTCTTGTCTTCTAATGATTTTCTAATTCAAAATTTTATAGTTTCTAATATTTTATTTCTTTTCTTTTTAACTTTGAAAAAGGTCTTTTGGCCAAGGTGGGAGATTTCTGTCGGTACACCTGGATTCTGGCTGTCCCTGTTTGGTTGCTGTCTGAGCCAAAAATAGGGTTCAAATCCTTATTTTGGCCAAATGCCTCGGTTTTCTTTTTAGAAAAAACTACAGAACAAGGAGAGTATAGAAATCAGAAGAAAGAAAAAGTAAAAAATGATGAAACCGGTGAATTCAACAAAATAAAAGGAACAAAACACCTTGCAACATTTTTTTATTGATTTGGATCTAGGCTAATACACCGAATTCGAATTACTTTGAAATCAACTATTTGTTTAGAAATTTTTAGAAATCGGGATTGAATCATCCAACAACACGAGTGGTAAAGGAAGATAGAAGGAGCATTTTAATTTTAATTTTCGAATGGCTAGACTTTGTTAGTTTGGATGTGGGATGGGATTTTAAATAACATATCTCTAAGGGGATTGGGATATAATTGTGTTCTGATCTATGAATTTGTCATTATGTTAATGTATAAAATAGTTTAATAACATGTTACTAAATGTTGTTCTGGTTCGTTATTGTTGCTGATAATGTTTAGTATGGAAGTTAAAAATATACTGAAACCGGAACTAAAATCAAAATCCTCAAAATTAACCGAAATTTCTTCAAGTAATCAAAACCAACAACCTCGAACGTTGCTTCCAACAGATATTTAGTATTGAATCAAATATGTTTTTATTAGCTATCTTCTTATCATCCTATTGTCAAAATATAAAATCGGATATGGTCCAAACCTTTTTTTCACAACTTTTTGATCTAACTCTTTTGGAGCTTTCTTTGTTCTAGCTAGTAGCTACTTCTCATTTTCTTCAAAATTTTCATTTCGAAAATAGAAAAGTAGATTATAAACACAAATATATGACATTTCATTTATTGCCAGAAAATTTAAATCTCATAAAATTCATCTTACTGATCTGCACTCAATTTGCATTTGTGGTTGTTATATTTTCGTTTGAACATCAAACAAAATACAAATTTTGCCACCATATTTAATATAAACCATATGCTTAAGATGAGTTACACGCCATTTATATGTTAATTTAGAGGAAGTGAAAAAGGACACTGGTCTAAATAAAATATTGATTTTTTAGGAATGTGCCAATAAGGTTTCGTGGTGTAGTTGGTTATCACGTCAGTCTAACACACTGAAGGTCTCCAGTTCGAGCCTAGACGAAGACATTTTTTTTAATCATGTATCCTATTGGTCGAAAATTTCATGCATTCATTTTCTATACCTTTTGTATGTGAAATCCACTTAACAATATATTTTGTATACTGACTTCATTCTGTATTTAAAATTCACTTAACGAATGATTGAAATTCCCTTGACTAGCTTGCTATTAAGATTAACTGACATCTGAGATAAAACGACAAGCTCATTGCTGGTTTATGTAACGCCCCAAGATTTTCGACTTTCGAAAATCCGACATCGATACTCACTTTATCGACTGCCGAGAAATCGAAGGCCGGAAACACGGAATGTTATGGGTTTTAACAAAAATTTTAAGAAAAGAAAAAGGGAGAAGTAGAAGAAGATAACAGAAAATAGAGAGAGAGGAAGATAGAAAAATAGAAAATTTGATAATAGAAGATAGAAGAATTTTTTTAAAATAGAACGGGACAGAAGAAACAGAACGGAACAACAACAGAATCTCACAATTCGCAGCGGAACAACATATAATAATAAATGAATAATCTTTAAACAAAGAACTATATCAGTTATTACATTATCATCATATTACATTACATCAAATCATCAGAGTGTACAACAACATACAACAACATAACAATGCAGCGGAAAAAGAAATACTATATAAACTGGTAATACGCCATGCCATCCAGCTTGCCTCCAGCAACTCCAGAATATCCAGAATATCCTGATAAACCTAACTCTTAACTGCCCGTGTGGAAATTGGTGGGCACCCAGAGTTTAGGAAGGAAAACAATAAACTCCGAGTCAGTCATGTGACTGGTGTGAGAACTCAAAACAGTTTATTTAACTTTAAAATCAAAATAGAGGAATATTTTTAAATTCAATTCGCAATGCTTTTAAAAATGAGACTACCATAAGGCCTCCCGCACACACACACATGCAAACGCAGAATCGGAGGAGATTTCTCCTTATGATAGTCAAAGATGCTTGATATGCATTTAAAATAACATTTGATATTATTATTAGTGCATAGTGTATAACAAATTCATTTCGAAAGTAGAATATAAATCTTAGCCAACATACGACCATTATCGTATGCCTACTATAGCTACTATCCAAACAGTGGTGACCACCATAAGTGAATAGCAGGTTCTACAACTAATACCGTACAAGTTTCGTATTGGGAATTGGATTTCCAACAAATGGTCAGGCCAAGGAACTTCCCATTGCCACATGAGAATGCCTCTGGATGGACATCCCCGAGAACCAAACCGGATCTCTACCAACACAAGGCCGGGTTACTCCTAACTGAGTAACAACTGACCGAATATGCCATCCCCCGGTCCTTTGGGACCTTTATCAACCGAGCGCTCGTAATCAATTCACACAATCATAAAGTGTTTTCAACATGAGTAAGTATCTGGGCTCCATACCATGATACCACCCTTTTCCAGAAGGAAATGCACATATCCTAAAGGGCGCTACCCCTCATAACCTTGCTGCTTCTTTCCTGTTTTGACCATTCACGGGGTGTGAGGCTCGACGAAGTCACGTCCACAAAAACATACTTTATACAAAAGCCATGCTTTGGGTCAACAAATGATCAACACAATGATCACAAGGATAGACGATCAAATAAATGATCCTATCACAAATAATCAACACAATGATCATTTCAGCATCACTCAGCATGTCACATTACCAAATTGGGAATATATCGCTGATAACTTCAACTATATAACCTCTGAGCACATACGTCTCAGAGAAGGGTGTTAAGCAAAGAATAAATTCTCCGCCACCAACAGAAATATATTTGAAAGAAATCGGCTTTATATCTCAAATTGTAATGTCAGACACACAATCCATACAAGTCTGTTCCGGGATCGAACAGAACCGAAGGCACTTACAAAGAAGTCCTTGCAATCCGGATATTCACAATCCTGATCGGATTCACCATAACATATGGAGAACTCAATACCGGAGCAACTCGGTGCAGAGTCAATCGATAGTTCATCCTATCACTCTCGCAAATACCGGTCTTCAACACCGATCTTCAAATGCGATTCACAACGACGTATCACATATTCGGAGTGGGTTATACGACCCCATGGTCCTTTCCCGGTTAACCCGAATAGTGAGCGCTTATTCAAAAATAAGTGTGCATTCAAATTCAATCCATTCACATCAAATACCCATTCAAAGGGAAATATTGATAGTCGGCTATTGAACTATCAATGGATATGCATACATCACCAGATTCCAAATAATTTTCCAAATTATTTATTTTCCAAAATATCTTTAAAAGATATAAAATTTCAACACTTCAAAAATAAATCAATATTTATTTTTAACAAGTTTCACTTTCACATATAAATTCCTTAGTGAATTTATATTCCAAAATATTCATGCATATACGATTTTAATTATCCATTTCAATTTATCTTCAAAAAAATAAATTCTAATTATTCATTTCATATTGAAAAACATTTCCATACTTATTATTCATAAGTAATTCACAAAACTTTTTATTTTCAACCTTGGAAAATATTCAATATACTTAAATCGAATTAAGTATATAATTCATTCTTTAAGGAAATCATTCACTTAAACATATTTACTTGGGCCAAAACGAATGTTGCGTAAAAACATCGTTACGACAACCCAAAATCACTAGTATATGGATTCGAAATTAAAATAGATATATAAATCCCAATACTAAACCAAAACATTTCCTTTCGGAAATCATTTACTATAACAACAGTGTTATAGTCCACTATTTCCTTTTATTTCTCGAAAACGTCTATTTCAACAATAAATGTTGAAATCTATGGTTTCGAGTCTCAACACATTTTAAAACATCATTAGATTGTTTTAATTCAATTCAAACATCTCATTTAAAAACAATTTCTTTAACATATCATTCACTATTCAAAAACGTGAATATACTTCTTTAACAAATTCCATCCTTTTATTCATTTTAATTCAAAGGATTATTCACTATTCAAAATGTGAATATAACTCTATTTCTAAGTTATAACAATTAACTTATCAAAATAAGTCGTTTGCGAATTTATAAAACAACGTTTATAAATTCCATTTCTATTTATTTATAAAAACTTCCTTTAATAAATTCCTTTATTAACCTATTCCAGTTTATAACTAAATTATAAACTAAACGTTCATATTATAAGTTAAATACTTATAAAACGATTATTTTATAAGATCGTTCTTTTAAAGACTTTCCAATTTATAAATCTTATAACTTATAAGATTTAATGATTTATCCAATCTATTCTTCAAATAATTTCACCAAATTTATAAATCTTACTATTTATAAATTTCATTTATAACTTCACGGTTTATAATTCTATAAATTTCATTCTTTAATGAAATTCATTTTCACTTAATTCAAACACTTATAAAAACTCGTTTTATAATGTCTATATTTCAATTTATAAATATCCATTTATAAATCTCTTAATATAAATCAGTTTATATTATTATTCTGAAACGTCTTTAATTCCCTTTATAATTTCATCATTTTGATTTATAAAATAATCAAATTTTATAAATCCTATATTTAAACTTTTGATAATAAATTCAAAAATCCAGTTTAAACTATTTTATAAAGTCATTAATTCCTATTTTTCAAAAATCAGCTTTTAACCGTATTTCTCAAAAATTATAATTTTTATAACTTTAAGAATTATAACGTTCATTTATTTAAAATGGATCAATTCCAAAATATTTTATCTTTTCAAAAATTACTTTAAAAATATTTTTAAAATACCAGAAATTTGGTCCAATGATGCTACACACCAAATAGTCAATCACGACTAACAACGATATCATATATCGATATGATAATCCATCAAATATCAAAATATCTGAAAATCAAATAAAAACTGTTGAGGAATCCAGTTGGATCCCTCCAACCTGTTTCCTGCATCCAAAAACATTAGCACAATACCAATTTCGCTCCAGTACGAAATTATCGCGGTACATGTTTTTATTAAATATTATCCGCTTAATAACGGCGTAATAGGGTCTCATCCGCTAAAAAAAAAATGCGGGAAATCAATAACTCCAATATATACATATGCCAATATATATATATTGCTATTATATATAATACCAATTTCACTGTTTATGAAATATTCGCGGTATATGTTTTTAATAAATAACATCCGCTTACTAACAGCGTATAATGTCTATTTTAACAATCAATAGATATCAATCATCATTCAAACATGCATTCAAATATTTTTAAATCTAACTATTTAAAATAAAATCGAAACCTATTCGATTGAGTGAGAAGTTCTCACCTTGATTTAATTTCCGTTTTAGCGATTTATTTCGAATAAAATTAAACGCGCGTTTAATTTTACCTGAAATTCTCACTAACTCCAAACGACTCCAAACCAACTCCATCGCGTAGTGCTCGTCCATACGATTCCAACGCAACTGAGTTTGCATTTTTTCGACCTCGTATGAAAAAGTTATTGATTTTACAAGTTTACTCGAATTTAACTTAAATTAATTTACAATAAACATTCTATTTTCCTACCCAACTCAATCTAGGCCTTAGGATCTTGCTCCAAGTCATCACCACCACTCCTTTCTTTCTTCCATCTCTCACGCAAGTTACAGGTTAAGGCCGACACAAAGAACCCATGCATATAGATTTAGGGTTAATTTATTCATCTTCAATACTCGATGAAACCACATCAAACCAACGCCAACGCGAAGCCCCAAACCCTAGCTACCCACGCCCAGAAGCTCATAGAGCTCGGCCACCTCTATTCTCGTGCGCACGGTGGTTGCACGGCCACGAACGGCCTCTTCTATCTCCCTCCACACGACACCAAACTCCATCATCACCGTATGAAATTAAAGCCCTCGCCTTGCTCTTCAATCTTCGTGTTGAACACCTCGCGTGAATGTGAATGGATTTGGAGAGATTGATGGTTGAATTTGGACAATTTCTGGCCTTTGAATCTGGTGGAGGCGGCTAGGGTTTAAAATATTAGGGTTTTGTTATTTTTTCTAAATTATGAAGAGTATGGTGTATTTATAGAAAAAGCTAGCGTAAACACTATTCATCCCGGGAATTCCGAACTCCGATTTAGGCGCCGTAACCAGCGTTTCTAAGGTTTACCCCGCGTTCCGGACAAATGGAACAGGTTTCGGAAGCTAATTCGGAAGTATGTGCGAGTTATGGCTGAAAACGTTCAATTTAAATTAAACCGATTTAAATCGATTTCTAGGCGTTTTAATTTGTACCGGACAAACGGTAAATCCAATTGACTTGAAATTTGAAACCTTACAATAATATCACATTACGGATCCGATGAAACTGGTTTCGTCGAAATCCGAGACTTTTTGAAAAATGGCTATTTTGACTCGCCAAATTTAAATTAAAAATAATTCGATGCGTTTCGAGCTGTCACGATCAAACGATAGCTCCGATTGACACGAAAATTGACATCCGATAATAACTAACTATTACGGATCCAATGGAACTGGTTTCGTTCAATTCTGAGACTGTTCAAAAATTGGCTATTTTACAGTCAATTATTAAATATTAAAATATTCAATTTTCACAAATTAACTTTTAATTCGATTTTAAAAGTTCTAAAATATTTCTATAACTCCAGTATGATTAAATAAAATTTTACAAATTATTTTCAATCATTTTTAACTCAATTTTTAATTATTTCCATAATTTAACATATTAAATTATTGATTTAATTATCTAATTAAATCTAATAAATCAAATAAAAATTTATTTGACTTAAAAATTCACTTATTAACATTTAAAATTAATTAAATATTCAAATTTAAATTAATAAAAATTCTGGGTCGTTACAATCTTTCCCCCTTAAAAGAATTTCGTCCTCGAAATTACAAGTAAGAAAATTACAGAATCTATTAATTTTCCCAAAATTTATAATTAAACTTCTTACCATACTTTACTAAGTTTTCAAATCATACTTAGTTATCTTTTCAAAAACAACTACCTATTGTTTAACTTTCAACTTCAAAACAAAGTTAAGTTTTCAAAATTTTCCAAATTTCTCAAATTTTTTCTAACGCCTTAAATTTCCGGAAAAATTCGCCATAGTCTCCTTTGCGCGGCTCGATCCGAAAAAAAAATGACAGTATATATATCACAAATATACATCTCATCAAGTAATGAGGCATCCCGAAGGGAAAAAGTATAAAAGTGCGATATTTAATCCGAGATATGTACCTTATATTTTATTAGAAAGCATATACGGCTAATATAGCGCGAAAGCGAGCTCCAAATGCGAAGCAAACGCAATCCGCACCTACTAAACTCAACAAACAACATGAGAATCATGCATATAGACAATAATCTCAATATACAACATATAGCAACATGATGACTATATATGTCACATAGCAATGCAACAATAGCAATATATATTCAACCATCAACCAACTACATACATAACCAATCAATATTCATTTATATTCTCATTAATATTCAATGAAATAGGTTTTCACTATCAAATCACATTTGATTTATTTACATTGGATTTACTAACATTCATTCTCAATTCAATTTGTTTACATTTACTAATTAAATCTAATTCACATTCAATTCTATTCAAATTTATTTATCTTTAATTTGAATTTCAATTACATAGCTTCCAATTTCATTAATTCACTTTCATTAACACTTAATGAATTATATATAATCAATCAACAATCAACTAACAATCATATAACATTAGAATTTAATGAATTAACACTTACATTCATTATTCCATATCAACTTAATTTACATTCATTTGATTATCATCCAATCCAATTTCTAAAGTTGAATTTTATTTATATAACTTAAGTTCACATTTATCATTTAACTTTATTAATTTAGTTTGATATCAATATCAACTTATATATATAAGTTTTATTTCACAATTGTAAATCACTTTAATTATAATTCATATTCTTATAATTCTTTTACTTATACAATTATTCTTTAATTTAGATTATTCAAACAACCTAACAATCAACTTACATACAATTTAATAATTTTGAAAAATTATTCCTTTATATATGAAAATATAATCAAGGCAAAATTATTTCATCTACCCAATTTTAAAATCAATACTGTGCCGAATTGTTCTATTCAAGTGTTTAGAAACCCCTTCGGCATAGTTTGACTGACCGTGCTGACGAAGGTTCATATGCCACTCAATAAACCAATCATCACAATATAAAACAATTTCATATTCACTAACAAATACGCTCTCATAGCTATTATTACACTCAAACTCATTCTAGAGTACTACTGACTCTATCTCTAATGAGTAATACCCTACAGAACCATGGTTGTCGCTTAACCATCAGCTCTGATACCAAATGTAACGCCCCGAGATTTTCGACTTTCGAAAATCCGACATCGATACTCACTTTATCGACTGCCGAGAAATCGAAGGCCGGAAACACGGAATGTTATGGGTTTTAACAAAAATTTTAAGAAAAGAAAAGGAGAGAAGTAGAAGAAGATAACAGAAAATAGAGAGAGAGGAAGATAGAAAAATAGAAAATTTGATAATAGAAGATAGAAGAATTTTTTTAAAATAGAACGGGACAGAAGAAACAGAACGGAACAACAACAGAATCTCACAATTCGCAGCGGAACAACATATAATAATAAATGAATAATCTTTAAACAAAGAACTATATCAGTTATTACATTATCATCATATTACATTACATCAAATCATCAGAGTGTACAACAACATACAACAACATAACAATGCAGCGGAAAAAGAAATACTATATAAACTAGTAATACGCCATGCCATCCAGCTTGCCTCCAGCAACTCCAGAATATCCAGAATATCCTGATAAACCTAACTCTTAACTGCCCGTGTGGAAATTGGTGGGCACCCAGAGTTTAGGAAGGAAAACAATAAACTCCGAGTCAGTCATGTGACTGGTGTGAGAACTCAAAACAGTTTATTTAACTTTAAAATCAAAATAGAGGAATATTTTTAAATTCAATTCGCAATGCTTTTAAAAATGAGACTACCATAAGGCCTCCCGCACACACACACATGCAAACGCAGAATCGGAGGAGATTTCTCCTTATGATAGTCAAAGATGCTTGATATGCATTTAAAATAACATTTGATATTATTATTAGTGCATAGTGTATAACAAATTCATTTCGAAAGTAGAATATAAATCTTAGCCAACATACGACCATTATCGTATGCCTACTATAGCTACTATCCAAACAGTGGTGACCACCATAAGTGAATAGCAGGTTCTACAACTAATACCGTACAAGTTTCGTATTGGGAATTGGATTTCCAACAAATGGTCAGGCCAAGGAACTTCCCATTGCCACATGAGAATGCCTCTGGATGGACATCCCCGAGAACCAAACCGGATCTCTACCAACACAAGGCCGGGTTACTCCTAACTGAGTAACAACTGACCGAATATGCCATCCCCCGGTCCTTTGGGACCTTTATCAACCGAGCGCTCGTAATCAATTCACACAATCATAAAGTGTTTTCAACATGAGTAAGTATCTGGGCTCCATACCATGATACCACCCTTTTCCAGAAGGAAATGCACATATCCTAAAGGGCGCTACCCCTCATAACCTTGCTGCTTCTTTCCTGTTTTGACCATTCACGGGGTGTGAGGCTCGACGAAGTCACGTCCACAAAAACATACTTTATACAAAAGCCATGCTTTGGGTCAACAAATGATCAACACAATGATCACAAGGATAGACGATCAAATAAATGATCCTATCACAAATAATCAACACAATGATCATTTCAGCATCACTCAGCATGTCACATTACCAAATTGGGAATATATCGCTGATAACTTCAACTATATAACCTCTGAGCACATACGTCTCAGAGAAGGGTGTTAAGCAAAGAATAAATTCTCCGCCACCAACAGAAATATATTTGAAAGAAATCGGCTTTATATCTCAAATTGTAATGTCAGACACACAATCCATACAAGTCTGTTCCGGGATCGAACAGAACCGAAGGCACTTACAAAGAAGTCCTTGCAATCCGGATATTCACAATCCTGATCGGATTCACCATAACATATGGAGAACTCAATACCGGAGCAACTCGGTGCAGAGTCAATCGATAGTTCATCCTATCACTCTCGCAAATACCGGTCTTCAACACCGATCTTCAAATGCGATTCACAACGACGTATCACATATTCGGAGTGGGTTATACGACCCCATGGTCCTTTCCCGGTTAACCCGAATAGTGAGCGCTTATTCAAAAATAAGTGTGCATTCAAATTCAATCCATTCACATCAAATACCCATTCAAAGGGAAATATTGATAGTCGGCTATTGAACTATCAATGGATATGCATACATCACCAGATTCCAAATAATTTTCCAAATTATTTATTTTCCAAAATATCTTTAAAAGATATAAAATTTCAACACTTCAAAAATAAATCAATATTTATTTTTAACAAGTTTCACTTTCACATATAAATTCCTTAGTGAATTTATATTCCAAAATATTCATGCATATACGATTTTAATTATCCATTTCAATTTATCTTCAAAAAAATAAATTCTAATTATTCATTTCATATTGAAAAACATTTCCATACTTATTATTCATAAGTAATTCACAAAACTTTTTATTTTCAACCTTGGAAAATATTCAATATACTTAAATCGAATTAAGTATATAATTCATTCTTTAAGGAAATCATTCACTTAAACATATTTACTTGGGCCAAAACGAATGTTGCGTAAAAACATCGTTACGACAACCCAAAATCACTAGTATATGGATTCGAAATTAAAATAGATATATAAATCCCAATACTAAACCAAAACATTTCCTTTCGGAAATCATTTACTATAACAACAGTGTTATAGTCCACTATTTCCTTTTATTTCTCGAAAACGTCTATTTCAACAATAAATGTTGAAATCTATGGTTTCGAGTCTCAACACATTTTAAAACATCATTAGATTGTTTTAATTCAATTCAAACATCTCATTTAAAAACAATTTCTTTAACATATCATTCACTATTCAAAAACGTGAATATACTTCTTTAACAAATTCCATCCTTTTATTCATTTTAATTCAAAGGATTATTCACTATTCAAAATGTGAATATAACTCTATTTCTAAGTTATAACAATTAACTTATCAAAATAAGTCGTTTGCGAATTTATAAAACAACGTTTATAAATTCCATTTCTATTTATTTATAAAAACTTCCTTTAATAAATTCCTTTATTAACCTATTCCAGTTTATAACTAAATTATAAACTAAACGTTCATATTATAAGTTAAATACTTATAAAACGATTATTTTATAAGATCGTTCTTTTAAAGACTTTCCAATTTATAAATCTTATAACTTATAAGATTTAATGATTTATCCAATCTATTCTTCAAATAATTTCACCAAATTTATAAATCTTACTATTTATAAATTTCATTTATAACTTCACGGTTTATAATTCTATAAATTTCATTCTTTAATGAAATTCATTTTCACTTAATTCAAACACTTATAAAAACTCGTTTTATAATGTCTATATTTCAATTTATAAATATCCATTTATAAATCTCTTAATATAAATCAGTTTATATTATTATTCTGAAACGTCTTTAATTCCCTTTATAATTTCATCATTTTGATTTATAAAATAATCAAATTTTATAAATCCTATATTTAAACTTTTGATAATAAATTCAAAAATCCAGTTTAAACTATTTTATAAAGTCATTAATTCCTATTTTTCAAAAATCAGCTTTTAACCGTATTTCTCAAAAATTATAATTTTTATAACTTTAAGAATTATAACGTTCATTTATTTAAAATGGATCAATTCCAAAATATTTTATCTTTTCAAAAATTACTTTAAAAATATTTTTAAAATACCAGAAATTTGGTCCAATGATGCTACACACCAAATAGTCAATCACGACTAACAACGATATCATATATCGATATGATAATCCATCAAATATCAAAATATCTGAAAATCAAATAAAAACTGTTGAGGAATCCAGTTGGATCCCTCCAACCTGTTTCCTGCATCCAAAAACATTAGCACAATACCAATTTCGCTCCAGTACGAAATTATCGCGGTACATGTTTTTATTAAATATTATCCGCTTAATAACGGCGTAATAGGGTCTCATCCGCTAAAAAAAAATGCGGGAAATCAATAACTCCAATATATACATATGCCAATATATATATATATTGCTATTATATATAATACCAATTTCACTGTTTATGAAATATTCGCGGTATATGTTTTTAATAAATAACATCCGCTTACTAACGGCGTATAATGTCTATTTTAACAATCAATAGATATCAATCATCATTCAAACATGCATTCAAATATTTTTAAATCTAACTATTTAAAATAAAATCGAAACCTATTCGATTGAGTGAGAAGTTCTCACCTTGATTTAATTTCCGTTTTAGCGATTTATTTCGAATAAAATTAAACGCGCGTTTAATTTTACCCGAAATTCTCACTAACTCCAAACGACTCCAAACCAACTCCATCGCGTAGTGCTCGTCCATACGATTCCAACGCAACTGAGTTTGCATTTTTTCGACCTCGTATGAAAAAGTTATTGATTTTACAAGTTTACTCGAATTTAACTTAAATTAATTTACAATAAACATTCTATTTTCCTACCCAACTCAATCTAGGCCTTAGGATCTTGCTCCAAGTCATCACCACCACTCCTTTCTTTCTTCCATCTCTCACGCAAGTTACAGGTTAAGGCCGACACAAAGAACCCATGCATATAGATTTAGGGTTAATTTATTCATCTTCAATACTCGATGAAACCACATCAAACCAACGCCAACGCGAAGCCCCAAACCCTAGCTACCCACGCCCAGAAGCTCATAGAGCTCGGCCACCTCTATTCTCGTGCGCACGGTGGTTGCACGGCCACGAACGGCCTCTTCTATCTCCCTCCACACGACACCAAACTCCATCATCACCGTATGAAATTAAAGCCCTCGCCTTGCTCTTCAATCTTCGTGTTGAACACCTCGCGTGAATGTGAATGGATTTGGAGAGATTGATGGTTGAATTTGGACAATTTCTGGCCTTTGAATCTGGTGGAGGCGGCTAGGGTTTAAAATATTAGGGTTTTGTTATTTTTTCTAAATTATGAAGAGTATGGTGTATTTATAGAAAAAGCTAGCGTAAACACTATTCATCCCGGGAATTCCGAACTCCGATTTAGGCGCCGTAACCAGCGTTTCTAAGGTTTACCCCGCGTTCCGGACAAATGGAACAGGTTTCGGAAGCTAATTCGGAAGTATGTGCGAGTTATGGCTGAAAACGTTCAATTTAAATTAAACCGATTTAAATCGATTTCTAGGCGTTTTAATTTGTACCGGACAAACGGTAAATCCAATTGACTTGAAATTTGAAACCTTACAATAATATCACATTACGGATCCGATGAAACTGGTTTCGTCGAAATCCGAGACTTTTTGAAAAATGGCTATTTTGACTCGCCAAATTTAAATTAAAAATAATTCGATGCGTTTCGAGCTGTCACGATCAAACGATAGCTCCGATTGACACGAAAATTGAATTCCGATAATAACTAACTATTACGGATCCAATGGAACTGGTTTCGTTCAATTCTGAGACTGTTCAAAAATTGGCTATTTTACAGTCAATTATTAAATATTAAAATATTCAATTTTCACAAATTAACTTTTAATTCGATTTTAAAAGTTCTAAAATATTTCTATAACTCCAGTATGATTAAATAAAATTTTACAAATTATTTTCAATCATTTTTAACTCAATTTTTAATTATTTCCATAATTTAACATATTAAATTATTGATTTAATTATCTAATTAAATCTAATAAATCAAATAAAAATTTATTTGACTTAAAAATTCACTTATTAACATTTAAAATTAATTAAATATTCAAATTTAAATTAATAAAAATTCTGGGTCGTTACAATCTTTCCCCCTTAAAAGAATTTCGTCCTCGAAATTACAAGTAAGAAAATTACAGAATCTATTAATTTTCCCAAAATTTATAATTAAACTTCTTACCATACTTTACTAAGTTTTCAAATCATACTTAGTTATCTTTTCAAAAACAACTACCTATTGTTTAACTTTCAACTTCAAAACAAAGTTAAGTTTTCAAAATTTTCCAAATTTCTCAAATTTTTTCTAACGCCTTAAATTTCCGGAAAAATTCGCCATAGTCTCCTTTGCGCGGCTCGATCCGAAAAAAAAATGACAGTATATATATCACAAATATACATCTCATCAAGTAATGAGGCATCCCGAAGGGAAAAAGTATAAAAGTGCGATATTTAATCCGAGATATGTACCTTATATTTTATTAGAAAGCATATACGGCTAATATAGCGCGAAAGCGAGCTCCAAATGCGAAGCAAACGCAATCCGCACCTACTAAACTCAACAAACAACATGAGAATCATGCATATAGACAATAATCTCAATATACAACATATAGCAACATGATGACTATATATGTCACATAGCAATGCAACAATAGCAATATATATTCAACCATCAACCAACTACATACATAACCAATCAATATTCATTTATATTCTCATTAATATTCAATGAAATAGGTTTTCACTATCAAATCACATTTGATTTATTTACATTGGATTTACTAACATTCATTCTCAATTCAATTTGTTTACATTTACTAATTAAATCTAATTCACATTCAATTCTATTCAAATTTATTTATCTTTAATTTGAATTTCAATTACATAGCTTCCAATTTCATTAATTCACTTTCATTAACACTTAAATGAGGTCTAACACTCAAGAGGGATGACTATAACGCTTACGGGGTTCGACTTAGTGAAGACAAAATGAGGTCTAACGACCTAAGAGGGATAGGGTCGAGCGACCTAATGGTTGCGACCTAGGGGTCTAAGGGGCACGACCTAGTGGTCCAACGACCTAAAGGGTAAAGGTCATGCGATCTAAAATGGGTTCGCGACCTAACACTCAAATGACCTAAAGAAATTAAGGAGCCGAGCGACCTATAAGAAGCAGCGACCTAAGTAGAAACGAGGCCCAACGACCTAGGGGTTAGGTCATGCGAGTTAAGAAGGTCAGCGACCCAACAGAGACACACGACCTAATAAAGGAACGCGACCTAAAGGCACGCGACCTGGCGACTTAAGAGGCGAGCGACCTAAGTGTTACGACCTAAGAGTCGAACGACTTAACGTGGAAGCGGCCTAAAAGCCAAACGACCTAAAGACCTAAGGTCATACGACCTAGCGACCTAAAGCCATACGACCTAACGACCTAAGGTCATACGACCTAGCGACCTAAAGCCATACGACCTAGCGACCTAAGGTCCATACGACCTACGACCTAAGGTCCATACGACCTAACTACGAAGACGTTAGAAATGGCCAGGACGATCTACGACCTAAGGTCCATACGACCTACGACCTAAGGCTCAACGACCTAATTCCGAGGCTAACGACCTAACGCTGCAGGGGGAATTTAAGGCCAGAAACGACCTACGACCTAAACCTCATACGACCTAACGTGCAACGACCTAACTCCGAAGTGATGATTCAAGGCAGTGCGACCTAGCGCGATAACACGCGAACGACCTAAGGGTTAGGTCGCGAGCGACCTAACTCCGAACACACGAAAATGGCCAGAACGACCTAAGTGCAGAAAATTCACCAAAACGCTAAAAATTGGAGTTTTTCGCCAATCCAATCCAAACCAAATGCAAATGTGCATGCAAAAGTGATAGGGAATCATTCCCAACAGTCCAATATAGTTATAGACTAGATTTGTGAGATAAAAATCTCAC
The DNA here is from genome assembly GCA_030765085.1 of Allium cepa. Taxonomy (NCBI): domain Eukaryota; kingdom Viridiplantae; phylum Streptophyta; class Magnoliopsida; order Asparagales; family Amaryllidaceae; genus Allium; species Allium cepa. The sequence continues at coordinate 106,178,602 of CM060940.1, forward strand.
CTTTGCACTAAAATTTATGAAGATGAAGCTTGAAAGCAAGGAGAAGCAATCCAAAGCTTGAATCCAATATCTTCTGCTTGAATTTGGAGTGAATGTCGGAGTTGCAATTGAATTTGATCTTGAAGTTTTAATTTCCCATTCTCTTCACCATTAATGCCAAAGCTTGAGTTAGTTAGGAAATTTATGAAGAGTGAGGAGAAGAGGGTTGGAACTTGGGCTTAATAGGCTAAACTAACCCAAAGTCCAAAGCGGGAAAAGTTAGTGAAATTTCACTAACTCCAAACCTATCGATGTTTATACTTAAAAAGTTATAAACGGCATTTCGAACTCAATGGAAGTGGTCTCGAGTTCTAATTTGACCGTTTGCAAAAAGTAGTTTTTCGGACCAAAATCTGATTAACGATTTAATATTTAAATAAAATATTTAAATATAAACTCGATAAATATGCGGGTTGTTATAGACTCCCCTCCTTAAAGAAATTGCGTCCTCGCAATATATATATAAGATGGAAATAAAAAGTAACAACCATAAAAGCATATTAACACAAGAGAAATTTGAAATAAGAAGTTCACCTCAAAGAGCAGGAGTAAGCAAGTCCGGATGTGTACGCTCGATGAATTCTCTGGATTCCCAAGAACAATCCTTAGGATTTGAGGACCATTGAACCTTCACAAGCGGAACATCTTTATTTCGAAGTCGTTTAACCTCAGAAGCTATAATTCGAATAGGATGCTACTCATAAGTTAAATTCGGCGAAACTTCAATTTCTTCCACAACAGCAGGCTCAAGAATAGAATCGGAATCCCAAAGGCATTTCCGTAATTGAGAAACGTGAAATACGTTATGCATAGCAGAAAACTGAGCCAGCAATGCAAGGCGATAAGCCATGGAACCAATACGTTCAGTGATAGGAAATGGCCCAATATATCGAGGCGCTAACTTCCCCGATCGACTGAAACGTACAACACCCTTCATAGGTGAAACACGAATAAAAACAGGATCCCCAACAGAAAATTCTAATTTCCTTCTTCGACTATCGGCATAGGATTTTTGTCTAATTTGGGCTTCTTTCATCCTATTTCGAATAAGTTCTATCTTTTCCGTGGAATCACTAATAAAGTCTGGACCTAAAACCAGCTTCTCACCGGCCTCAAGCCAACAAGAAGGAGATCGGCATGGCCTTCCGTAGAGTGCCTCGAAAGGTGCCATACCAATACTAGATTGGAAGCTATTATTATAGGAAAATTCAACAAGTGAAATATGATCTTCCCAACTTCCACCAAAATCAAGCACACAAGCACGAAGAAGATCTTCAAGAGTTTGATTCACACGCTCGGTTTGTCCATCGGACTGGGGGTGATACGCGGTGCTAAAATTAAGCTTCGTTCCTAAAGCTTTTTGAAGACTCTTCCAAAATCCACTAGTAAACAATGGATCGCGATCGCTAACAATAGAAGTAGGAACTCCATGCAATTTTACAATTTCCTTGACAAATAGTTTGGCCAAAAGAGGAACGGTTCGGTTAGACCGAAGCGGAATAAAATGGGTGGATTTACTAAGTCTATCAATAATCACCCATAAGCTATCATGACCCGAACGAGAACGGGGAAGGCCATCTATAAAGTCCATGGAAATTTGATCCCACTTCCAAATTGGAATTTCTAAAGGTTGCAATAACCCACCAGGCCTTTGATGTTCGGCCTTGACAAGTTGGCAAGTCATACAACACTTAACAAAGTTAGCAATATCAGATTTCATTCCCTCCCAATAATAAAGTCGCTTCATATCAGCGTACATTTTACTACTACCAGGATGAATGGTGAATTTAGAACGATGGGAATCTTCTAAAATATCTTTACGAAGATCACCAATATTTGGTACGATAAGTCTACCAAATTTTCGAATGCCGCCATGAGCATCAATATCAAAGACTTTCAAACTTTCAATGTCAATTTTATCCTTAATATTTTGGCCAAGAAGAACCAATTCAGGATCTAGCCTTTGAGCTTCAAGAATGCGGTCTAAGAGGGAAGGATGAGCCTCAAGGCTACATAAAACAAGTGATGAGCTCAAATCGGATATGCGCTCTCGAATCTCACAAGTGGATAAAATCTCGAGATCGTTCCATTCGGATATCATCGTAGAAACAACTGCTTGTTGTTTCCGGCTAAGAGCATCGGCGACACGATTACCCTTACCGGGGGTATAAAGAATATCAAGATCATAAGGTGCAAGGAACTCGAGCCAACGCTGTTGACGCAAATTGAGTTCCTTTTGAGAAAATAAATATTTCAAAGACTTATGATCCGTGTAAAGAATAAATTTCTCTCCTAATAGATAATGACGCCAAATTCGAAGGGCGAAAACAATAGCCGCGAGTTCTAAATCATGTGTGGCATATCTAGTCTCGGCCGGCTTCAATTGCCTAGAGGCATAAGCAATAACACGTTCTTTTTGCATAAGAACGGCACCCAAACCAACGTGACTAGCATCAGTATAAACAACAAAATCTTGATTCCCTTCGGGAATAACAAGAATAGGAGCATCGGAAAGGAGTTCTTTCAATTTCTGAAAAGAGGCTTCACATTTGTCCGACCAAAGGTATTTAACTCCCTTCTTAGTCAAGCCAGTAAGAGGCACGGCAATCTTAGAAAAGTCTTCAATGATACGACGGTAATAACCCGCCAATCCGAGAAAACTACGAATCTCTGTCACACTCTCCGGTCTCTTCCAATCTTGAATCGCTTCAATCTTTCAAGGATCCACGGAGATTCCGGATTCGAAAATAATATGACCGAGAAACTTCACACGAGATTGCCAAAGTGGCATTTAGAAAATTTCGCCTTTAACTGATTGCTCCTAGGAGTTTCCAATACAATCCGAAGATGCTTTTCATGCTCCTCCTCGGTTTTAGAATACACAAGGATATCATCAATGAAGATGAGAACAAACCGATCGAGGAAATCTTTGAAAACTCGATTCATGAGGTCAACGAAATAAGCTGGAGCATTCGTTAACCCAAATGGCATAACAAGCCATTCATAAGATCCATATCGAGTACGGAATGATGTCAAAGGAATGCTATCCTCAGCGATACGAAACTGATGGAAACCGGTAGCCAAGTCCAATTGTGAAAAGACCTTAGCACCACTAAGCTGATCGAATAGATCATCAATCCGAGGTAAAGGATATTTATTTTTAATAGTAAGATCGTTAAGCTTGCGATAATCAATGCAGAGCCTAAGAGTACCATCGGATTTCTTTACGAAAATAGCCGAAGCTCCCCAAGGCGAGGAACTGGAGCGAATAAATTGCTTCGTCTCCAATTCGGATAATTGTTTGCGCATCTCTTCATTTTCCTTATTGGACATGCGATTAGGAGGACGAGTAATAGGTTGAGCTCCAGAAACAAGATTAATTCTGAATCAATTGCTCGTTTAGGTGGTAAACCTAAAACAGGCTCGAATATGTCGGAAAATTCACGAACAACGTGAATACAAGAAATAATATCATCTTCATCATCATCATTGTTATCACGAGGATTTAAAGAATATAAAGATGCCACCAAACAGGATTCTGAATCTTTAAGATTAACAGAAATCTGATTAACAGATAGTGGATGTCGGAGATGAATAGTCCGCTCAGGACATAGGATATGGGCTTGATAATGGTTAAGCCAATCCATTCCCAAAATTATTCCAAAGCCTAAGTAATGCATGACATGCAAATCGGCTAGGAAAGAAAAATCACATAAAATAATCTCCACATCTTTACAAAGCAAACTAAGAGTTGCGGATCCACCAACAGGATTCGCAATTTTTAAAGAAGTCATCAATGCAGTAACACTTAAGGAAAAAGTGTCTACCAGTTCCTTTGATATAAAAGAATGGGACGCACCTGTATCAAAGAGAACTCTAATAGGTTGAACATGAAATAAAATAATACCATCAAGAATGGAATGAGAAATACCTTGGCCACGAGATGTGTTGCCAGGGGCTTGAGCCACATTCAACTTTCCTTCCTTCTTGCCTTTACGCTTGAGGCATTGATGTATGTAATGATCCGGGCTCTTACAATAGCGACAAGATTTGGGCTTAGAGCACTTATTCGCATAATGATCCCCAGACCCACAGTTGAAGCAACTCGCACCACTAGGAGAAGGAGACTTTGCCGCAGGAGTTGCCTGCTTACCCTTTTTGTTGGGATAAGGACCCTTGAATTTGTTTGGCCTCTTCTTGTTGTTGAAGTTTGGTTTAGCGCCTTCCACTTCAACATCACTCTCTCTATCAGCCTCTTCAAGACGAAGAGCGATATCGACGAGTTGATCAAATGCGACTTCTAGTTTCAGGAGTAGTGGCTTCTTAAGATTCTTATTTAAGCCATAAATGAACCTCTGGTTCTTCTTCAATGGGGTGTTGATGTATTCAACCCCATATTTGGAAAGCGACTCGAAGGCTGCGACGTAATCATTCACAGAGGATTGACCTTGAACAAGGTCTATAAAACGTCGAGCCAAGGTTACTTTCCCAGCTTCTGGTACAAACTTTAACTCGAAGCGTCCCTGAAATTTCTCCCAGGTGAGATCCGCTTCATTAATTTCTGAAGTAAGGAGTTCGTACCAGTCCAATGCTCTCTCCTGGAGCATGCTGGAAGCCACCTGAACGCGGTGGAGATCGATAAGGTTCATGCGAGAAAAGATTCGATCGCATGATTTTAACCAAGCCTGGACCTCGATGATATTTTCCGAACCTTTGAAGGGCTTCCCACCCAAGTTAGTGTAATCGCTGCACAAGCGTGCAAATCCCGACTTTGGGTGAGTAGGTTCCGGGTTAGCTCCAGCTGCTTGAGCATTAGTTACTAAATCAAGAAGCTGTTGAGCAGTCATAAAAACTCCATCCGGGGGAGCAGCACCAGATGATCCAGTTCTAGGACGGCCTGGTCTAGAGATTCTCTTCCTTTAAGAAAGAAAGAAGAGAAGGAAGAAGGTTATTCACCAATGAACATCAAGCAATCTTGATAGATAAAACAAGGAATCATAAAGGAAATAGGACGAATCGGTACGAAGATTTGAATTAATCCTATGGTATGACTCCTAAGATAGACTTAGGACGATGATCCTTGTTAAGTTATTCTACATTGTTCCGAAGTTTGGCTCTGATACCAAGCTGTGACGCCCCACCTCTATACCCACGCTAGCCAAGAACACTACGGAGTAGTGCTGTCAACTAGCAGGGAGAATAAGGCTGTTGAGGAGCGACCATCGATGTAATTGCTTATCACACGGTGGCTATAAATAATCTTCGGAAACAAACGTAGAAATAAGTATAACGCAAATCAGTGATAGACATCCATATCACAAAGGCGGAAGAAGATATGAATATATAACTAACACATGAAAGTGTACATCAGAGTAGTGGTCAAAAGATCCACAATAATACAAAAGAATAGCAACACGTGCTATACAAAATACACAACTATGAGTCTATATCTCAAGTGTATACAACAAAAACAGCTAATCTAAACAGTTAGCCAAAAGTCAAAGTGATGAATCCCTGGGAAGAAGTCAAGTAGAAGCACCTGTAACATCTCGGTCTGACCCGAGTATTATTTAAGAAAAATAATAAACGGGTCAGTCTAGCTATAAATATCAGATGACAAGATATAACATAAAAGATATGGCATAAACATAAAATATCCATAATGACATACCATTATAAGTATGTAAATAATGATCAACAGAAGATCAATCAATAAGAGATAATCAATATCACAAGAATCTTCTCAAAGATTCGGAAAGGGCATCATACCCCAAACTTGTTATCATAACAAGTTAATGACATAAATTCTAGAAATCAATGCAAGAAGTCCAGAAATCATAGAAAAGAGAAAGAGGCCTATCACATGACGGTCCGAAGACCAAGGGGAGCTACCCCACATGTGTGAATGGAATCACACAGATTAAGGTCCAGACTAACCAAAAAGCAAAAAGGTATGTGTGAGTGGAATCACACAAGTGGTGTCTAGTCTAACCTCGCAATAAGAGACATCGCACAGTTGCTAGTCTAAATCATCAGAATGATCGTCATGATCAACGAGAAGTGTCAATTACACTAAGCTAGTAAATATAGAAGTTTAGCTTCATGTCCCATAACCACTTGCTTAACTTAAATATTTACGAACAAACTGTAAATCTCCACTAGGAAATTGTCACAAGAGGTTCAATCGAACAAGTCCAAGAATTAACCGACGAAGTGAACGCAAACGTTTCATACCACTTGTTTTACTAAGTCGTTTAATTAGATTTCTCATCCGAGTGAGGTAAAGGTTTGTATATACTAATAGATTGGAAAACGGTTTAAGAAAAGAGCTTTGTTATTAAAAATAGAGTTGAAATTGTTTGTTAAAAGAGTTTTGATATTTACTACTAGTATTGAAACCTTTATATTATAAAGTGACAAAACACAGAAGCAATTGTAGAAACAATCAGTCACAAAGATCGCATACGGATATGCGAATAAAATCCAAGGAAATCAGCTCAATGTTTTTCAGATAAGATCCCCTATGGAGGGGGGTCCCGGGGGGTGGAAACCCCCCAAGGTGGGGGTGCGGGGGCAACGCCACCGCTTACGGGGTTCAACTTAGTGAAGACAAAATGAGGTCTAATGACCTAAGAGGGATAGGGTCGAGCGACCTAATGGTTGCGACCTAGGGGTCTAAGGGGCACGACCTAGTGGTCCAGCGACCTAAAGGGTAAAGGTCATGCGACCTAAAATGGATTCGCGACCTAACACTCAAACGACCTAAAGAAATTAAGGAGCCGAGCGACCTATAAGAAGCAACGACCTAAGTAGAAACGAGGCCCAACGACCTAGGGGTTAGGTCATGCGAGTTAAGAAGGTCAGCGACCTAATAGAGACACGCGACCTAATAAAGGAACGCGACCTAAAGGCACGCGACCTAGCGACTTAAGAGGCGAGCGACCTAAGTGTTACGACCTAAGAGTCGAACGACTTAACGTGGAAGCGGCCTAAAAGCCAAACGACCTAATGACCTAAGGTCATACGACCTAGCGACCTAAAGCCATACGACCTAACGACCTAAGGTCATACGACCTAGCGACCTAAAGCCATACGACCTAGCGACCTAAGGTCCATACGTCCTACGACCTAAGGTCCATACGACCTAACTCCGAAGACTTTAGAAATGGCCAGGACGATCTACGACCTAAGGTCCATACGACCTACGACCTAAGGCTCAACGACCTAATTCCGAGGCTAACGACCTAACGCTGTAGGGGGACTTTAAGGCCAGAAACGACCTACGACCTAAGCCCCATACGACCTAACATGAAACGACCTAACTCCGAAGTGAAGATTCAAGGAAGTGCGACCTAGCGCGATAACACGTGAACGACCTATGGGTTAGGTCGCGAGCGACTTAACTCCGAACACACGAAAATGGCCAGAACGACCTAAGTGCAGAAAATTCACCAAAACGTTAAAAATTGGAGTTTTTCGCCAATCCAATCCAAACCAAATGCAAATGTGCATGCAAAAGTGATAGGGAATCATTCCAAAGCTTGAAAGATAAAAATCTCACCTTTGCACTAAAATTTATGAAGATGAAGCTTGAAAGCAAGGAGAAGCAATCCAAAGCTTGAATCCAATATCTTCTACTTGAATTTGGAGTTGAATGTTGGAGTTGCAATTGAATTTGAGCTTGGAGTTTTAATTTCCCATTCTCTTCACCATTAATACCAAAGCTTGAGTTAGTTAGGAAATTTATGAAGAGTGAGGAGAAGAGGGTTGGAACTTGGGCTTAATAGGCTAAACTAACCCAAAGTCCAAAGCGGGAAAATTTAGTGAAATTTCACTAACTCCAAACATATCGATGTTTATACTTAAAAAGTTGTAAACGGCATTTCGAACTCAATGGAAGTGGTCTCCAGTCCTAATTTGACCGTTTGCAAAAAGTAGTTTTTGGGACCAAAATCCGATTGACGATTTAATATTTAAATAAAATATTTAAATATAAACTCGATAAATATGCGGGTTGTTACAATTTTCACTTGATTTTGATTGACGAGCACTTGAGTCAGAATTTTGAGATAACCGAGAGATTTTCGAAGCACGACCATAGACGTGCAAAAAAATTTCTATGGTCGGACCAAAGTATTGGATGAGAATTCACAAGGATAAATTAAGATAGCCGACCCTAATTTAACAAAGAAATCTTACCAGCAAATGAAGGTTTGGAACGAGCGTTGTGTCAATTGAATAATCTTTAGTAATTATAAAATTTTAGTATAAAATAATAATTATTGCATAGGATAGTTCGAGGAAGGATTTCTTGACTAGTTTTATGGAGATTCGGATAATCTCCTAAGTGACGAGATGATACTTGCCTAGATGAGCGTAGTAGTGCCCTTAGTATATTATCCTTATTAACATTATGCAGTCAAGGTAGATCTAAACCTGAGGAAATCCAAGCAATTGTAAATCAACATTTAATTATGATTTAATCGGTGTAATTTTCTTTTCTAGAGAATGAGTTTGTTCGGAAGAAAAGAAAAGTTGGGACATTAATGCAAGATTTATTCAAGAGTTTGGAGACTCGAGAATCCCACATATCTTATAGGTTTTCCTTTTCACAACCGAGGGTATAATAGTTATTCATGTGTTATATTCATGAAATAAGTTATAGCACTTAGGCATTTACTCCTTTTGAATGTAGAATGGACTCATTGGAGTTTATGGTTTAACATGCATGTTTGACTCTTGATGGTTACCGGGCATGTTAGTATAGACTCCTTTTAAATATTTAATTATTTGCATGCCAGTTTGTTACTTGTTGTTGTTTGCTACTATTTGATATTTTTTAATTCGTTGTTGGCTGATTTTTATTATTGTTAATTTTTGTTGGTTGCTTTTTTACATGTTTGATAGTTGGTATGCAAGTTACTATTGCTTATTCATGCTTGCTATGATTTTCTAGTTGCTTTGTTGATGGTTTCTTATCATTGCTTGTTGTCTGGTTGTTGTTTTTCATTGTTTTCTATTTTGATTTTTTCTTATCTTATATGTTTGGTTGCTTGTATGGTAGTTATAATTTCACCATTTAAATTAAGACTCAAGGAAAGATAGTTAACTAAAATAGTCATGACAACCATGTCCATTGTAGGGATCAAGATGAGACCTATGTGAGTCTATTGCCTTTAGAGGTGACTCAGAGTCAATGGTATATTAAGTTATCTACTTATTTGAGCTTACTTTTCAATTGATGGATATATATAGTTGTGATGGTATCAGTTACTATGCTAAGACTATACATATTTAAGCCTTATGGTAGTTGCACTCATTTTAGAAACACAAGTTAGAGCATGTGTTGATTTGTATGTTTGGATGTTATTCGTGATTGAGTTACCCGGTTGATATGTATGCATTTATTGATTCGACGTTCTCAAATCCATGGTTATGTTGCAATTAGGTTTAGTCCTCTCTGTTGAGTAGTGAGCAGGTACATGGAGGAAGTTATTTTGGCTGTTTGGATTGCTTATGCTGATGTTAGCGCCTAAGTGGCATATGCTTGCTAATGAAAGGGATTCGTGTTTATGCTTAACGAGTTTGTTTACTATGTGACATACACACTCTACAAGGTATATCATACGTATATGTTGCATGTATATATTCTAGATATGGGCTTTCCAAATATGGGATGTATATTTGTTATGGTTGGGATTTTTAGGAGCTAGCCGCGCAAAGGAGATGCTGCCAAATTTTTTCGTAACCTTGAATTTAAAAGAAAAGTTAACGAGAAGGCTGTTAGACATAGTATAGGTAGTTAACTTCTCTTTTGAATGGCAGGTTTGCACTTTGTTTTCCATTTCCATTTTCCTGGAAACGAGTGGGTAAGTTAGGTGTTTGGTTTAGATTTCAAGTATTTGCAGATGCTTGATTAATAGGATGCATCATGTTAATAGACGTGTGTGTTTCAATGTATGTTTTGTGTAAACTGGTTAAGATATGGTTATGATTATGTTGGTGTTCGATTGTTATAGTATTTGGGTAGAATTACATTTTGGCATAGAATTTCGAGGACGAAACCCTTTTCAAGGGGGAAGAATGTAACAACAAACATTTTTATGCACTAGAATACTTAAATAATTGATCTATTTAAATATTAGAGTGATATAATCGATAGGTTGAAAACTAAACTTTCACAAATAAACGAATTAGGACTTCGGACCACTTCCATTGAGTCTGGATCATTCGAGCGGTTGAGAATGAGTATAAGCATCGATATGTTTTGACTGACGGAATTTTAGCTAGTAGCCTGCATTTGATTTATTGATCGATCCAAAAAGATAACTTTTGTATACGATGGAGTTACGTCCCGAAACCTTTTCCATTGAGTCCAAAATATGGATATTTGGTTATAAGCGATAGTGAACATGCTTCATTTGGAGTTGCAAATTTCTCAATAGTTGCGATCGACACATGCGAAATTAACCATCCAGTGTGCAGTTTCAGATGGTGCCGTATTTTATACCATCGAGATCGAAAAAATATGTAGAGTAATCAGGTTTGAAAACCGTCTCAATCCGAGCTAGCTAGAGCTCGTGCGAGTTGAAAACGTGGAGGGAAAATTGAATACATACAATTTTTTTCATGACGGAATTATCCCTCCCTCTCCCCATTCTCTCTCAATCGATACAAAACCAATGTGGTAGGTTCAATGTCGGTGATTTCTGCCTGTAGGCTACCAACGAGAATTATGTCTAAAAGAAAATTGAACCCTTGGACCGGGGAAGCGCTAGCCTGAAGTGAATTGACCTGGAGTTGACCATGGCAGCATGAATTTGGACATGAAGTTCTGATCTAGGTTTGTTGGATCTCGAGCTATAGTCCATCGGAGATGCCGACACTGGTGGCTTGGGGATCATCTCAACGAAAGGACGTCGACGTTGGAGTGGATAGATATCTAGTGCCTTATGGCGACGACGATGTGGAGATAGACTTGATGGCTAAGTTTGAACGTGATGATTAGGGTTTAGGAGATTAAGGCAGGTAATTAACTAAATTAAGTTGATTGATTGATTATTATTAATACCATTTCATATTTAATCTGTAACTCTCTCATACAAGGTTGGATTCGAATGGAGGCATTACTTACGCAATGGAACAATTTTGGTCGCTATCTAGACGATTGAAAAATAGGGCTAGGTGAGCGGAATTAAAACACTAAGATTATTTCTCTAGACAAATCCCCATAATTTTCTATGTTGAAAATTTTACCTAATTGTGATAGAAAATATATACCTATATGATATTGCTACCCAATTTGATGGGATTTATTTGAGTAAATATCCAGGATAATTGATTAATATCCCGTATACTTATATTCCGTTATGCTCATGTCGAATAGAGCTAAATAGTGATGATATTAATTTATAGTGGTTATAAGTTAATTAAACTCTAATTTGGAGTTATATTAGCGATAGAAATATCACTATATATTTTATTGCTAACATACGGGATAATTGATTAATATCTCGTATATTTACATATTGAATTATATTCGTAACAAATAGAATTAGGTGGAGTTGATATTAATTTGTAGCATGGTTATAAATAAATCAAAACTCTAATTAGAAGTTATATTAGTGATAGAAATATTATCATATATTTCATCACCAATCAGAAGTTAGAAATTATAATAAATGTATTTTATTACTCAATTGGGTTTGAAAAGTTGTAAGATCCATAATATTGATATAATGGGATTTATTAAATTTAGACCCTAAGTATTGATTTTAAACGTACATGTATACATACATAAAAATTATACACATGAGCTGTATAACATTTTGAGGCTTTATTGATAGCGAAACTTAATTTTAATAGAATAATTAAGTGAAATTAAGCTATAATATGGTTGATAGGCAAGTGTAGTATTTTATAAAGTAATTTTATGACCTCTATAAAATAGTACGAAGAATATATGGTTTGAGTAAATAAATAATTTGATTGTTAAATTGGATGTTATGATTTATAGAAAGTTCTTAATGTTGTTAACGGTTGATTAGCATATATAATTGGATAGTATGGATTTTATTAAACAACTAAATTACTTGAATGAGTAAAACTACATGAAAGAAGTGTACACACTTATACATAGTCTATATATACTCAATGTAAGCTCATGGAAATATATTTAGTGTAGTTTGATATTCAAGAAATATATTTGGATGAGCTAAATAAATTAAAGGAGAAAAATGTCATAGATTGTGATCTAGTTGTTGATGATCGGCTGTCGAGTTCTGGTAGCAAGACAGTATAATAAATATAGTCAAGACAATGCTCAAAACAAGGTGGAACTTGTGCGATGTTTTCACTCAATGCGAACGAGATGTTATCCATGAGTATCAGGATAATATGACTTATTATGTGAGACTAGTGTTATATGTTAGCTTTGGTTGTTCGATACATACGATTGAGGGACAATAAGTCCTATACGGCTTTAGTGGATTGATTTGAGCTACCGAGAATGTATTATGAAGGGTACGCCTGTTATCCATATAGTATGGATATGTAGTGATTATGTAGATAATCCATGACACCTCAGAAGAACTGCACATCTTGCATACGAGATTTCAAAGCATGTTTGGAGAGAGATAGTGACGACCATCTAAAATAAATCATATATCACCCATGCCTATAGTAATGGCCTAGGTGAGATCTATAAGAGTCTATTGCATTGTGACGCGACTCGGAGTCTATAATATATTTAGATATTGATTTATTCTAGTTTATTCTCCAATGGGTAGTCAATGGAAAGGTGATGAGTAATATTTCATATAGTAGATGATTAGTAATATGTTGTATAGTAGACAAAGGATGCTATACTTTATTGTAGGCGATAGTAATATATCGTATAGTAGATGGTAGGTACTATAATATATAATAGACAATTGATAGTACATTATATATTGGATAGTTTAAAATGAATAGTGGGTGATACAGTTCTTTTATGGAGTTTCATATACTTGTGTAAATTTTTTGACATTAGAGTGGACCTAATTTAGGATTCCTATACCATCACTAGTCTCGAGTGAGTGTAATTTTGATCTTATACTCATACAAAGAATGTACCTAGTATTTCATTGTTTTGCATGTAAGTTTTTAGTCATAACATTTTATTCATGGCCGAATAATTTAAGGGTACATGAAGAAAGAAAGTTAAGGTATAATCTCCTTTCGTTTAGGACGAGTTTACTTTACCTATTTATAGGCGGTCCGAATTTCCCCTGAACTACGTTTGTGGATAGGTTCGGCTGTGATTTAAGTGTCCCTATTTATTTGTATATATTTTTAATATAAAATATTCTGAAATAGTTCCCTACATAGCAGACTTTATGTCTGACCAGCGTTTTATCTTTGTCTGGTTATGATATGACAACTGTTTGGTACTCGATTGAGTAATTCGTGAATCGGGTGCTTTTGGGGAGACGTTAGAAGGATGAAGTTGAAGCATTTTGGAAGCATAGGATTGAGATGTATATACACACTTAATATATAAGTAGTACATGATGGACTTGTTTATTTACATATGTGACCGTTGTATCATATATTTATTCAGAACTCCATTCTATTAGGTGTTGATGTACTCTAATTTTCTATTTTGATATTTATTTATCAGTCACTTCCGCTTGTGTAGTCTCTTATATACTGTAGTATTATTCTGTTCATGTATATTCAGTATATTATAAGTTATCACTTCATTGTGAGATCATATCGATGTCTTAATTTAGTGTTTTGTTTTAGTTTTACCCCGACGGATTGTCTTTTGTGGTATTCAGGAGTTAGACATTCGTTACAACTTGTCATTGCCTAAGACTGTAGACTTTGCCTAAGTAATGTCTATACATCATCGTTATTCCAATTTATTTCGAAGTTATCACATTACATATCAAAATCATCCCGTGTTTACCGAGGCTTTGTTAATTCTATTCCAATTACGAGGCGTTCATATCCTTTTATCAGAATCAAATCTGTTTTCACTTTTAGGTTCAATCTTTTTGGATCGTTTTATATTTAGTTTATTGCGCGATCTCTCTAGATCGGTAATCAAATCGTGGCCATTTAGGGCTGATAATTAAATTCATGATCTCTCCAGATCATTAATTGAGGCTATGGCCGTTTGAGGCTGGTAAGTAAATTTGTGGTCCCACTAGCCCATTAATCAAATATGTGGCCATTCGCTGTCAATAATTGAATCCATGGACGTTTGGGGCCGGTAATCAAATCTGTGGCCATTCGAGGCCTATAATCAAATCTATGGCCTCTCCGGGCCCTTGTTGAGCACAGTCCCCTCACTCTTTGCGAGGGGATTCAGTTAGCCCGTCCACTCAAGCTTCCGTGAGGTGACTTACTTCTTGCATATCGGTCCTATCTTATCGGATGGAATTTATGCAATTTAAGTCCATTGTCTCTCCGAACCCTTGCTAAGCCTAATTCGTTCACTCTCCGATGAGGGAACTCAACGAAAAGCAAGCTCATGCGCTCACGCTCTGGTAAGGCGACTTGCTTCTTACACTTTGGTCCTATTTTTTGGATGGCAGTTAAAGCGATTTATATCAGTCGTCATGTTCAAGTGTGTTTCAATAATCAAGAATTTTTCTAATGGAATCGAATTCAAATACTAAGAAACATAAAATCAAACATTACGATATTTGCCTCTTTGGGCATTATAGCCTAGCATATAGCTCAGAGCATGCCTAAGGACCGCTCAGGATCCCATACACGAGTAAGTGGCTAGACTATATTATTGCATGGTTTATTAAAAAAGAGAAATAGGGTGTGACAACCAAACCTGATTCCCTGCCATCCAGATCAAGAGATGACTATCCCTAACCATTATCCATGGCTATTACCATTTGCTATAGGTATCGGCTCCTCTTATTCCACCGCCGTAGATCCACAATTGCCTGCAATCTTTTGTGTTATGCCCATCCAGCTAATGGAATAGGCGATATTTTCCAGATGCCATTTCATGCTTCATGGATTCTCTTCTTGCCAGCTTTTGATAGGGGATTTGTCCTTAGTGTCTTGACAAATCCACTTCAAGGTCTCATTTAAATCTATGTAAGAAGAGAATTTTGGTTCCTTTCTTTGCCGCTTCGATAATTCAAAGCCATCATCCATCTTCCTTTTTTCTTCATCCTTGCTAGATCCTATCCGAGTGATCCTCCGCCATCCAAAGTATTAACCTCTTCCTCATCAACGTCAACATCCTCCTAGAGTACAAACCTTTCAGCCACGTGAAAAAACTCTACAAGATCTTTTAGAGGATCCTGTTCTAGAGTAATCATGAAATCTTTCTTTATGGCTATTCCTGAGTTGTCTACCATCGAAACATTGAATGATCTGGTTTATCAACCGTAGACGCCACCGCATTGAACCTTGTCAAAAATCTCTTAAGGGATTCCCTGGCCCTTTACTTCATGCTTACTAACATCACTACATTCTTGGGTCAGGAGATATGGACCCAGAACTAATTCACAAATCTATTTGCTAACTCGGCCCACGTGTAATATAACCGTTCTCCAGCTGTCTAAACCATAATGTCGCCAAATATATCAAACGTAAAGGGAAAGACCGTCCCATAACCTCTTCAGAAGCACCCAACACCTCTATGTGATGGATGAACCTTATCAAATGAACCATTGGAATAGTCTTCCTGTCATACATTTCTAGCATAGATAATATAAAATCTGGTGGATTCATGGCGTACCGAAAGTTTGGAGTGAATGGACTGTTGTTCACATCCTACGGGCTTCATTTAGGTAATCCACCCCGCATAGATTATCTCACCATCTCAACAAGTCTGTCATTTTTATCCAAATGAACTCCCAAATTTGCATTCTCACCATGCCTCCCGAATTTACGAAGGAACTCTAGTTTATACTCCTTTGGTCGTGATTATGCATTCTGATTCATGATCATACGCTCCGCATCATCTTTAGGACGCATGGCATCCCTTCCTCGGCAAGGACGACCCATGCCCTCGAGCCCATGTGGGTCAGTACCAACCCATGCTTGTGAGTTTGTATTGATCTGTATATTTGACTTAGGGTTTTCCCTGGGCCATTCTACTCCGCTTCCAGCTACCTGTGATCTGGCTTTTGGTCTTTGATTCTGATTTGCAGCAGCTCCGGCTGTTTCCATCTATCCTATCCTCTTAAAGAAGTTCTTCATCGTATCTTCTTAACAAGCAATCATCATAGTCTACAATCCATTCATCATGGTTTCCATCTTATCCCTAGTTATGTAGATTAATTGGGGGTTAGTTCCTGAGGACACCTCTTAGTTGTCTCCTTGTTGATTTCCTCCAGTTACGACCTTCCTAGTTGATTGTCTAATCATTTTGAATCTTTTCAAGCCTCAGATCAATGAATTAAAGTGTCTCTTGATGAAAGCACCAAAATGTTTGATCGAAAAAGGCACAGACGCCCAATAAATTGAGTAGAGAATAAAAAGTGGAGAAAATAAATGAAAAACGAGTAAGAAAGTACACATAGAGTTTATAGTGATTCGACTAATCTTGGCCTACGTCTATTAATGAATTTTATTGCTTATATTCAAACTTAGAGATGGAAATTCTTACGGGTCGGTACAACTCCGACAGAGAATACAAGAAATTAGAGAAAGGAGAGTAAAAAATTAGAGAAAGGAGAGTAAGAGCCAAAAGTTCCTAAAAAAGAGCTCTACCCCTCAATTTTTAGAGGTAGGAAGCCTAAAATCTAGTCTAGAAAATCTCCTTATAAGTTTCCATGCCATGGACAAATTCCCAAGAAAATAGATTTCCACCTCAACAACTTGTATGGGTCGGTACAACTCCAAGGGTATGAGTCGGTTCTGACCCATATGACTGCCAAATTGGCTGCCTTTAACTATTAATGTTGGATCGTCTTATGGTTAGCTTTGTGTTTATATAGTTATTTGCAACAATATTAGCTTGTTTCTGAGTCCAAATGATGGAGTGATGGAAGAACAAAGTTGTTGATTTGATAATTTCATGGAATAGTCAAAATAATAATGTAGATAGGTTTCTAACATCAAATAGGATAGGTAGGCTGAAGGTGAGCTTCCTTGGTGGAGTATTAATGGCTCGGTACCGACCTAGATACTTGGGTGGGTGCCGACCCAACGCTTGTGAATTTCGGGCTTTTGGAATTTTGTAATGGATTTTTATTCGCCTTGTGATCCTTGTTGCACTTGAGTATTGGGCTTTCTAGTCATCTCTCTGGACTTCTTGCCTTGATAGCTTCGAGGTTTGACTCATCGAGTTTGTTCATATACTATTTGGTCAAAAGGTGGGATAACAGTTACCAAATGTAACAATCCATCCCGTGGCACCCTCAAAAATTTCATTACGTATTTGTGATCGACCTCAAGTGCCATAAAGACCGGATGTACATGGTTATTTAAAATAACTCACATGAAATGACAATATATAATATACAAAAGATACATAATCAGAACACGATACATACATACATACATACATATATCTGTGTGTGTATGTGACATAACAATATGAAAGCAACTGATAAAAATAACAACAGTCGGAATACATCAATTCCATACATATGGAGTACTGAATATAACATCTGATAATACATGTCTCATATATATAAATATAGGGTTGTCGTGTATTAAAAAATATACATCTAAGTGTATAACAAAATATCAACATCATGCTCCAATCCAAAATAACGCAATCCTGTGAGCAATTCCCTAAAAGCTACCTGATTCTCTGCCTACTAATCGGGTACTAGAGATTTTATCATAAAATAAATAGAAAGAGACAAAACGCGGCTTAGATTTAAATCCTAGTGTAAGGGGAAATAATTTCAGAATATTACATATCAAATCCAGATACAAATGAGTGACAACAATAATGATAAGGGTATATTACTAATGATATACCTCCACCTATTCTTCCCCTGTAATCAACGAGTCAGCAAAAAATAATAAAATGCAACTTCTACATAATAGTATACTATGAAAAACGGTAAACTAATATGCAAATATAGTGGTAATATAGATATCGTAGTATAGTCAAAATATACAATAATAATATCAACAACTAATATACCATGTATTGTTCGCCATATAACGATATATGTCAAATAGTGTATAAATTGAAACTCATTATCGCTGATGAGGGGAGTACACGGTGGACATCATTCATTATCAAATGATTCCCATTGAGGTTCCATACTAAATAAAATCAGTGACTGATTGTACCATAGACCCCGAGCTACATCTAGTGTAATAGAACTTGTGTAGATCTCACCGTATCCCATATTGAGCATAAGTGATATATGACCTGCTCTAGATATTTGAAACCTGCCTAGATCTCACTATACCCCATATCGAGCATAAGTGATATGTGACCCGCTCATAGACGATAATCATCATCTCCCCTTATTATTCATCATGGATTTCCTAACAAATTCACATTATGCCTCTACAAAAGAGAACGATGGGCGTGTCTTGTATAATATACTTTCGACCTTGATCAAATCATGCATATGTACCTTAACATCATCATCAAGCATCCCCAAAGTCATTTGGATAAAATTAAGTTGGTACAGGAGTGAAATGCCTTAGATATAGGCATTATTTCCTAGTCCAGTCACTGAACGGTGGACCGTCATTGCCCTAACGGTTCAATAGTCTGTGCTTTGATTGCAAAGCATGATCCGACATCGGGTATCCACACGTTTCATCGCACTGCCTTCTCCATCGAGTCACTTACTCATCACACCCTATTGTCTTTGACACATGGTTGAAGTTTAGTGTTGTTTGGTTGAGCCTGTATGTCGATTCCTTTGAGTGTTTGAGAGGGATATTCATGTCGTCACGAATCATTTCCCGGTCATTTCGCCAAAGAAATGTGATGCGCTTCCCGACAACCGAACTACACTTTACAACATAACCTATATTCATTATAGATGTATATTTATGTGCCAACACACACAATACACACCAACTCACATGAATATACACTTATACTTCACATTTTCTTGACTTCTTCAAGATACAATTTGATTTCTTAACTAATTCTTCATATTTTGATTCAAAGTTATCGTGAATATCTTATATGTATAAATTTGCATCAATTTGCTTCTTTCAATAATTTCATTCACTTTAAATCAAAATACTCCTTATTTATTATTTTTCCTACATAAAAACAATTAACAAAACATATAAATCAAAACACCAAACTAATTCAGCAAACTCTTACATTCAACGTAACAAATCCAAACTACTTAAAAATCAATCTGCCAAGATGGCATATTTTATTTATCATATAATTATTTTGAAGTCTAATTCTCATTTTCATGTCATTTATTTCAAAAACCATAACTTCTTTATATCATGTTATAAAAATTTACGATAAGCTTATAAAATCATATAATCACTTGTTAATCATTCCATAATTTCACATTAATTTACATCATCATTTAAATCATATTTAATCATCATTTTCAACAAGTAAAGCTTACTAACTTTCTAAAGTCATTATCATAAACGCTTTAGTGTATAATTAAGTTTAGTATGCTCCTACAAGCTCAATGAAGCTACATGCAATATCCTAATCAATTCCAACTTCACTCAAAAAATCATATAATTCAAATAAATTGAAATAAATTCTATGGTAAATAAAGAAGAAATCCCACTCACCTAGCTAAGAGGAGAAAACAAGAAAACTAACTAAAATCAATCATCGCCTTCTCCTTAAAAATTAGATCAAGCTCTCCTCTTTAAATCAAGCTCCAAGTTGAATAGGGTTTATGCCCCTTGCTCTAATCAAATTATGGTGAAGTTAGTTTGAATTGAGGAATTTTAATTGTTAGATGGAAGTGATTTTATAGTTAGGCTTAGGTGGTATTTGGTTTTAAGATTGTTTGGGAATGTTATAGTAAATGAGAAGTGAATGAGAAGAGAAAAGAGGGAAAGCTTATATTAAGCTCAAAATTACTAAGCGTGGTATTTTCTCTTTTTTCATAAACACCATTCAACACTCAAAATCCCTAACTTGAGACATATCGATGCTTATACTCATTTCGATTCGCGATGCCAATCCAGACTCAATGACGCTATCTGTGGGTTCTAATTCCAATGTCTGGAAAATTCGATTATTCTACCCTCTTGCTAATTAAATATTTAATTAAATAAAATTTATAATTAAATTCTTGGCACTTAGACATGCGAGTTATTACAAAACCCTTAATATGAGACTGCAATAACTCTTTACAAAAGTATGTTTGGTTATCCTCAACATTTAAGGATATCAAATAGCTACGTTTTTATAAATCGATCAAATTGGTAGTTCAATGATTGAATTACCATACCCATCTTGTATCTCTTGGTGTTGCACTATATCAAACATGATAAGGTCCTTAATGTAATCTACCATACTGAATACATGATCTTGCATTATGGTTTTCTAGCTCATTCCAAATGAACTAATTTCATCCAATTTTTGCATATTATGAATCACGTATATTCATAATATAAAAATTACATGTGATCAAATATTGACCACATATCCATATTCTATATTGCGTAAGAGTTCAAAACTCTTAAAATATAATACATAGTCTCAAAAAAATAAACTCCTAAATGACCAAGGTGTGATTGTATTTAGTAGTTGTACTATTTAACTCTTGCATGGGTCTTGAAGTGACCTCTTTAGGGGTTATTACTTCTTTAGTAGCTCAATACATAATGTAACACCCTTCTCCGAACTTAAACTGAATTAAATATTTTAGTTTGGATTTTTTGTTGACCTTAATTAAATAAATTAAAACTTCAGATTTATTTGATAATAAAAGAAAGTACACTGATTTAAATTTCAAATTTGGACTCTGGATTGTGTTTAAAAAAAATCCAAAAGTTGATTGAAAAATTATTTTGGGAAAATAAATTGTACTTATGAAATTTTAAGGTTGTTTTGGAAAACAAAACAAGTATTTTAAACTTGTTGAAATTAGAAAATGATATTTTAATAAAAGGAAAATTGTTATACGAATGGAATAAAAATTTGATAAAATGCCTCGAACGATTTTTAAATGGATGTAAAACGTTGATTAAAACGCGGTTGGATTTATAAGTGGATAGAGATGCCTTAACATTTAAAAGAAAGATAAAAATATTTCTTTCTTTTAATTGGACCCTTCATTCATCCTTATCCCTTAACTTATCGCCTCTTTCCAAACCTGTTATTTTCCTTCATCCTTTATCAAAACCCAACCCAAATCCACTTTCATTTTGTCCCCTTCTCCTGCCCTAATACACTAACTAAATAAAAGAATTCATAAATGAAATTGCAACCATGAGAAGAGGCAACGGCGTATGCTAACGAGAGGCGGAGGCATGTACGGCCGAAGGCGACGAAGTAGAGGTGACAGTGGAGATGTCGAGGTACGCAAACAATGTCGACTTAGTGTTGATGATGGAGCTTGTGTGTGATGGAGTTTAGGCTCACATGCGACATCAATGACGAGGTAGAGGCTGCCCATAGATCCTATGGAGTTAGTGGTGTGCGTGCATCAGAGGGTGATCAGTGTCAATGTAAAGTTAAGTCAGTGAAAGTGAATGAGATAGAAAGTTGGGAGGAAGTTTATTAGCAAGTTTCGATGAGTGTAATTGTAACAACCCGTACTTTTGACCATTGTAAGTTATTAAATTTAATGTGATTATTGAATAAAAATGGTTAGAAATAAATAAAGTTTAATTTAATAAAGATAAAATGAATTGAATTGGATTTGAATATAGCTATATAAATTTGTGGAGTGAATTAATGCCACTTAAGCTATAAAATGAATTAATAGAATGAATACAACTTGAATTATAAATTGAAACGCAATTTGAATTGTGAAAGTAATTGAATAATAATAAATGATTGTAATAAAAATTAATGTGAGTAATTGGATTTAATTTAAAATTGGATGCAAATAAGTTAAATACAAATTAAATAAATTTTTAATAAATCGAATGTTAGCTAATTGCATATGAAATAAGTTAATGAAATAAATTAAAACATGGAAGTTAACTTAAGAAAATTGAATGAAATAAACTGTGATAAAAAGAAAAATTTGTTAATATGAATAAATTTCACTTAAGAAAAAAATTAATGATGCGGATTTGAATATGAACTATAAGATGAAGTTAACGTAAAAAGTTGAATGAAATTGATTGTGAGAAAAGAAAATTTATTAATATAAATTGGAATTATAAAATAAAATTTACTTAAATAAAATTATTAATACGAGTTTAAGTTTATAAAATAAACTAATGAAGTGAATCAATGGACTAGTACGAATTTAAGTTATGGAATAATAATAAAAATGAATATGAATAAAGGAATACAAATGAATGGAATGAAAATTCATAGGGTGATAAATAAAATGAATATCATCAAAATAAATATCTAACAACTATTGAATCATGAGAAAATGTGTGCTTTTTAATGATGTCTATTTTAGTGTATCATCTTGCCTATATTTTGCCATTCCAATTTGGGTAAATCCACTTCTTGCAATGTTCTATATGGTGCATAACACTGAGTGGGGATAAAATTCTTCTTATCTGTAATCATAACCCCAGTAGAATACAAAGTGATATAACATCTCTCAGCAGGCTCTTTATTTTTAAGAAATTAAATCCAATAGGATTAACAAATTTGAAGAGTATGCATCATGTCCATCACACTTAATATTATGTCTACATGAGTTTATCGCCCATGAACTTTAGATGCACTTTCCATGCACCACAAGTGTAAATTCATGCATATTAATGAATGCATACAGCAAAAAAAAATATGCATGTTGTGTGTAGGCATATATGATAGTTGATGCGAATCTGTATAAATTATAATCAAAAATAAAATGAACATCATTCGGGGATAGCAAATGTGGATATACCTTATGTTAGTTCATAAGTGTAAGTTTTGAAATCCAATGCTTGGTTTTACTATATTTATGAACCCTGTTTAAATCATATAAAATTGTTTTGAAACATGCATACATGTTAACAAGCAGACTTGTATTGGCCTAGTTGATATTGGGTCTTTGACAAAAATTACATAAGACACCATAACTAATGAACATAACCTAGGATATAAACTTAAGAAAAGACTTTAGTGTACAACTTGAATTTTCAAACACTTGTTACTATCCATTAAACACTATTTAGATCGACTTAAATATGCTATATATATATATATTGCTTTTGTAAATGTAAATTAATTCAAACTGAGCCAATTATAATGTTAATGCACTACTAGAAAAGTTTCTAAAAGCGATAGGTGGGGCGACGGCTTCCGATGGGCCGTCGGCGGCCGTTGGAAGCCATCGGAAAATCGCGATTTACAGGGCTCAGTCGCCCCCTACTTTCTCATTTTCATACGAAAATTTTTGACCCAAAATCCCCAAATCTCTTCCTCAAGCTTCCAATCATCAATTTCAAGCTTTCAGATCCTCCCCGGCTGCGTAATCAACGCCTATTGCTCTCTAGCTCAGGTATAATATCTAATTTTCGTCAAAATCTAATTTTTACCCTAAATCCAGATTTGCATAAGTTGTTAAATTAGGGCTAATTAGTGATTGAAATTGTTTCCAATAGCTTATAATAGTTTCTAGCATTCCGTGGTATTCCTATTTCATCTTTTATCCTGAAATTGTGAAAAACATGTATAATTTATGGTTGTTCGTGTATATGTAAATCGCTGTGTATGCCTTGATTCTACGACTGTATATGAGTGTAGCGCTGCTATCATTGTATTATGTTAGTTGGAATAAGATAAAATGAATGCACGAGCTAGAAATATTATATTGTGCACGTATTGACTTACGGAACAAAAAAAATACGTCGAACGAGCCTTAAGTTGATGTAATACGTCGAATAAATGTGTTAAGTTAAAATATATTTTTGTACATGTGAACAGTTAGTACAGCTGTATTTTTTCGTAAAATGCGCACATCTAATTGACAAATGTCGCTTATAGAGTTTATGGCCCCGCTTGACAAGTGTTGTACATGATCGTTGTATAAATAGTCGTTTTTTTCGAATACGGCCATTTATATTCATCTGGTACAATGTTTGTTGAATTTGTTCATGTATTGGACAAGTTATGAACACATAAGCATTTACATTTGGTATACTACTTCGTCTTAAACGGTTCATAAAATTTCGGCCTAACTTTTCTTTTTTGTTTCCTGCTTACACGCATTGTGTACAATGCAGGGAACAAAAGGGTAATGCTTTCGAAATTTTGTTGAATCGTTTGAGACGAAGTAATATACGAAATGTAAATGCGTTCTAACATAAATTTTGCAATTGACATATTTCTCATGACCCGCGGAGGAGGTGTTTCTATTTAGACGCAATTGGTTAAGTAATGTTCCAGGTTCTGGAATTAATGTACACAAGAATTATAATCTTATCGAAACAAAGCATACATCACACTATCACAAGTATGATCCTTTTGTACTAGCAAAACAAGCATTGCATGTTTATTACGCTCCTTATCCGTCTCTAAAAAGAGATAAAGCAGATTGGTCTGCAGTTTTTGAAACAAAGGCTAGATTCACATTCGACGAGAAGAATATTCCGGACGAACAAGCTTATCAAGCAGATCTTGAGGAAAATAACGAAATAATAATTACAGACGATCATACAGATTTTGGTCCTTTAATCGATGAATTAAATGTTTTGGTAGAAGCGTTTGACAGTGCAGTGGAAAATATCATAGAAAACGAGACCGAATCTGAATCAGAAGACGATGATGACTGATATAAATCTAAATCTGATTTTTTTGCAATTGATGTAACTATGTTGAATTCTTGATGTATTATGAAATTTATGTGAATATGAAACCAAATCTGTTTACCATAGTTTACATGTTTTATGTCATTTCCATTCGTCATTTATTTAGCAATTTTTATTAAAAATGCAATGAAATCTGCTTATCGTCGGAACATTACACTCATTATGAATTAGGTATAACACACTTCCATTTCTATTTCCATTTCAGTCATTAATTAAGCAATTTATACCGTTGATGTCATTTACATGTGAAATATATTTCATTATCATGTTATTATTCTCTTATATAATGATGTGTATATATGTCACAGGTTTATCATAATGTCATATAGAGGTAGGAGCTCTTCTCGATCATCGGAAGGCTATGGCAACGACCCATCGTAAGAATCACAGCGTCCAGTAGTTTCGTTAGTCCCTAGAGTAGAGGGGTAAGAATTAAATTTTATACATCACCTTATTTTTTATGATATACGTACGTACTTATCTGTATTGTATTTAAAAACAGGGGGTTCAACCTACTTCCCTCGAAGGTTGTGCTGGATGTCTCTAGAGCTTCTTATCGCAGTAGGACGAGTGCTTGCTGGTCGAAATGGGATAACATCCCTCCTCACTTCATAGAGTGTATATGGCAGGATGTCCTAGTATGTATACTTTTCCGTTTTCCATTTTTAATTCGTTTTTGTCGTTTTTCTACGGTTTATCATTTACAGTGTAATCTATTTTTTGCTTTTTAACGTGAAACGCAGGCTGAGATAGACATCCAGACAGACGATATGCTGCTGGCACGAGGATACTGGATGAAGAAGATGCACAAGAACTATAGGGACTCGATATCCGAAATTAAGAAATCTGGTAAGAAACCATGGTGGATGGGGGAGAGCGTTTGGCAAGCATGGTTGGGATAATGGGAAACTGACGGGGCGAAGGCAAGTATACTAAATTTTTTTGAATTATTAATTTGACGTGATCGACAAATAATGAATGTATAGGCAGAGTCGGATAGAAACTCTGCAAAAAGAAATAAAAATCCCGTCACTCATCACGGAGGGTCGAAGTCATTTCAGCAGTATCGACAGGAGTTGGTAAATTTACCGAATGATAATTGTAGATAGTTTATGCTATATTATTTTAAATGTATAATAATTATATGTAAAAATCAACTTCAGGAAGCTGAGGCGCATGGTTCCGTGGGCTATATGGACGTGTTCACTCGTACGCATGTTGTCGAGCATGTAAATCCAGATGTGACTGTTTCGTATACTTGGCACGATGATAAATCCAGCAGGAGCCATGTAAGCATATTTCATTTTATGCAGTATTAGTAATTGTTCTGCTTGTTAAACTATAATGAAATAAGATATGATGTTATTAATTTTTTAATGCAGGAATAGTTTATGGAGCAGCGTCAGAAACTTCTTTCTGATACGAGTCGAGATCATCTGACGACTGATGAGGAGGATGCTATTTTTGAGTCCATTATGGATCCAGCAGATCATGACAGACGATAGGGATTTGGCAATCAAGTGGTAAATAATTTATTCTACTGCTAATTTGATATTTAAGTCATAATTCTATGTTGGTATATATAATTTTATCTTAAAATACTTCAAATATGCTATTTGGACCTTTTCAAAACAATAAACTTGAATTTTATTCATTTTTCCATTATTTAAAAATATTTGAACCTTGAAAAATCCTCCATATTGAATTTGAATTTAAACCAACTAAATGACTTTATCACACAAGTAAAGCACAAGAAGGAAGAAGACATGAACGTTATGTTACTTACTAGCTTACAGAGATATGCACATACACTTACAGAGATCACACAACTAAATTAAATATTTATTGCAGGCCAGAAGTCAGAGATGAGGTCGGTGGAATAGAGCTCAGAGCGATCTAGCAGATATCGAAAATTTGCGGGCTAGAGTGTCCCAGTTGGAGGAGCAGAACCGCCAACAGACCATACAAACCACATAGTTGCTAGAGTACATGCAACAGTATGGTGGTCGCTTCCCTTCCTCGACTGGCTCTGGATCTGGATGAGATTGATTGATTGCTTGCTTTTTCAAGTATGTTTTTTTAGTTTTGTATGATTTGGTAGACGGTGGAGGTAGTTGTTGATTTTTGTATGATTATGTTTGATACACTTGTTTATGTGGTTGTATGATGATGTGGATGTTGATGATTTTGTGTTATGTTGTGTATGTATGACATGGTAGAACACTTGTTATTGGGGTTGTTGTGAATGTTGGAATGGTTATGTATATTATGTATTTTATTTTGATGTAATTTGATGTATTTGTGTGTTTGATGAATTTTGTGTAGTTTGGGTTTTGATATTTGGTTGGAATATTGTATACTAGATTCTACAGTATTGGTTTAATTGTGTTTGGATGGGAAATGTGGATGGAAGGCTATATTGCAGCAGGAATAAAAAAAATACAGCAGATTTCCGGTGGCTTCCGACAGCTTTCAGGTAACCGTATTCCAACGGCTTCCGATGGCCTATAGGCCATTTTTCCAACGGTTTGTCAGAATCCGTCGAAGGCTGTCGGAAAAACGTTCGGCGAGCTGTGTCGGAAGCCGTCGAAAACACTGCGCCCCGATGCCTTATTTTTCGACGGCTTCCGATGGCCGCCAACGGTTCTCAGCCGTCGAAAAACACTATTTTCCTTGTATTGATGAATGAATGTTAATAATAAAGGAAGTATATGAATTGAAATGTTGACACTGAATAATTATATGGATGTGACAAAAAACTTGCATGAATATGGATGTTTGGATGTTTTTTATTGCATTGCTATGTTTGCTTATATAGTTGTTGTGTGGTTATGTTATGTAGTGATTTCTCTTTCCATATACATATTCCCATCTATCATTGAGTATTTAGTAGTACGTAGGGCGTATGCTCACTTTTGGAGCTCGATTGCGTATTAGGTTGCTTTTGCTTACTTAATACGAGCGAACTCGCTCATATTATTAATAACAAGGTAAGTTTCTCGAATTACCTACCGCGATTTTTTTCCCCTCGGGTTGCCTCGTCATTTAGATGAGATGTATGTTTGAAATATACTGGGTGTATTTGTGTTATATATTATATTGTAAAAAAATTTCAATCGAACCACGCAAAGGAGACTCTGTCGAAATTTTCTGTAAATCCGGGAGTTAGAATTTTTTTGAAGTTTTAAAAATTTTATGGCTTGTTTTTATATATAAGTTATATTTTCTATAAAACCAATATCGGGGTGCTGTAGTAGAAGCATAGTCATAGTTTTGTAAATAAGATGTTTATGTTTATAAGTTAATTATTTTGAGAAAATATAATGTATGTAAAATTCTATACGTAGTCCTTTTCGAGGACGAAAAGTTTTGAGTGGGGGGAGTATGTAAGGATCCATACTTTTGACTATTGTAAGTTACTAAATTTAATGAGATTATTGAATAAAAATGGTTATAAATAAATAAGTTAATGATTTGTTAATATTGATTTATTGGATAATCTAATTTGTTTAAATTAATATTGGAGATTATTTGAATAATTGAATTATGGATTTAATATGATTAAAAATGATGTCAAAAGTTGATTTAAATTTTATTTAAATATGAAGGAAAATCATTTTTATTTAAAATTGGATTTAAAAGTGGATAAATAAATTTTGGAAATAGCTCATTTCAAATTAACGATTAAAATAGTCATTTTGACCATTGTCACGGATTTCGACGAAACTAATTTCATCGGATCTGTACTGGTGAATTATTGTAGGATTTCAAGTTTCGTAGCAATCAGACTTGTCATTTGACCATGCAAGCTTGAAATGCGTAGAATTTAAATTCAGAAGTTAATTAAATAAATTGATTTTGAAAAGCTGTCTTTTGCATACGATTAAATTAGGCCTCGAGAATAATTCTATTGTGCTCAAAATGTGGGTAAAACATTAGAAATGCCATGCAGTGCACTTTGTTTGGAGTTCGAGAATTTCGGGCGTTAGTAGCTGGATATTTTCGAATTATAATATATATATTCTTTTCCAACGTCAACACTTATACACGAGCTGCGCCTTCTTATTTTTGCCGTGCCATTCCCCTTTCTTCAAATCGACGATGGCATCTAAAAAAACAAGCGATCGAAGAAAAAAGTATGTACATGTATAAATCAAAATCACGATGGCGGCTCTAGGGGAAGGTCGCTTTCGACTTCTTGCGCCGTGAGAGTCTTCGTGTTAGGTTTTTCGATTGGAAATTGGTCACGTACACGCGTAAGCTTCAGAGGTTGTTGTCATTGAGGCGAGCATGCGTTGGCTTGGGCGGCGTAGAGAAGGAAGGTCGGTGAGGCTGACTTCGTTTGGCAGAAAAAGGGAAACATCGCGACTGGAAGAACGAGCTGGATGAAATCGCATTTGCGTAGAGGTGCTGCGCATGAGGTATCGACTTTTCTTTATTATTTATTAATTGTTAATTAACTTTTAATTATTCATTTCACTAATTAAATCGTATCATATCAATACGAGGTCTAATTCAGGCGAGAAAAATCATGTTGGAATCATATCGACGAAGGCTTTAGCGTGGAATCGGATTGGAAATTTGTTTGAAACTAAGATGTTTTTAGTTTCAGATAAAAGGTGAATATTTATACGCTCGCGAAGTACTAGGATAATTTTATGCTAGTTAAATTTGAAATTATAAAGTGATATAAATTTATTGATTGTTGCTGGATAAATTTAATTGTCATCTAAATTGTCATATAAATTGACTGTTAAAAATTAAAATTGACAGTTAAATTTGAGATTTGAATTTAATTGCCAGTAAAATTCCGGATATTGATAACTATGAAATTGTTGTGAATTTTTGGTTGTTTGGATGATTTATTGTGATGGATGAAAATTGGTTGATATTTGAATGAATGGATGTTTATTTATTGTGGAAATTAGCCACAAGTGCCTCTTTAGCAAATGGAATTAGTTTATAGGACACACAACTGAAATAATTACTTTCAAGGACAAAACACAAAATAATTAGTTTTTAGGGCCTAAAAACCTATGAAATTATGTCCTTGAAAGTAATTGGACTGCTGACTTCCTTGAAAGTAATTATTCTGCTGATTTTGGCCTTGAAAGTAATTTCTTTGAATGTGTGTCCTATAAACTAATTGGACTGCAAACTTTGTCCTTCTGGTGAAATTCCCCTTATTTATTTTTATATATATCCTGTTATCATCCTGTATATTATTTACAATATATAAAACTGTAAATCGAATTATTTCGAATAAATTAAAAAATAGGTTGAAATGATATATGCCTATGACATTTATTTGGATTGAAATGATATATATATATATATATTCATCCCTATATTAAATTGAAATAATTGATTCACTTGGCCATAGGATAGAAAATTATATAAGAACACCGGATTGGTTAATTAAATGGTTTTAAGATTTTGTTTTGAAATTATTTAATTTTATTTTAATTTTTAAGAAATAAAATCGAATTTATGGAAAACGAATTATTTTTGAATTTGAGCTCGAAATGTTGAAATTTAAATTTGGAGCATGAATTGTTTAAAAAATCGAAGTTGAGAATTTGAAGTTATAATCGAAATATGATTTGAATTTCAAAAATTGATTTGTTTTAAAAGATTGGTTTTTATTCAAACTTTGAATACTACTGAGTAAAAGTGATATAAAATGATATTTCAAAATTGATATCGGAATTGAATTATATTTGAAGGTTTGGATTTTAATTTGGATATTGAAGGTCAATTTGATTTACGTGATTTGAATCGATATTTTAAAGATCGAACTCCAAATTAATATAAATCGAAATGGTTTAAATTTGAGAATTGGATTGAAATTTAAATCATTGAATCAGATAGTTGAAATTGAAACTAATTTGAAATTGAAATAGAAATAAATTTGGTATTGAAATTGAAATCAATTTGGAGTTGCAATTGAAATTTATTTGGAATTGAAATTGATATTAATTTGGTTTAAAATTGAAATTAAATTGGGAAGGGATTGATATTTATTCAAGTTGGAATATAAATTGAAATCAGTTGGCATTGAAAGCAAAATTGAATTGATTCGAAATCGGAATTATTTGAATTGAAATTGAAGAAATTCGACTTGAAATCGGGACTGAATCGATTAAATCGAAATGGAAATTGAAACTGATTTGAATTGGAAAGTTTGGAATTGAATTAGTTTGACTTTGAAACTATTTTCAAATAAATTATTTTGTATAAACTATTTAAAATCTATCTTCTTAAATATTCAAATTATTTTGATTAAGCAAATTATTCTACTATATGAACCGTTTTCAATACTCAAACTATTTTCTATTAAACTATTTTAACTATTTAAGCTATTTTAAAACTATTCAAACTATTTTCTTAAAATTCAAAATGGTCAAGGGTGGAATGTTTATATTTAAATCTTTAATTTAAATGCAAATGAGGTTAAGTTAAAGTTATAACCTAAATTGAAATTTGAAACAATTTTGGAAGCGAAATTAAGATATTAAGCAAAAATGGTACGGTGTATTTTGAGTAAATGTGATGATTTCAAAATGGATTTGATTTTGAAGCGAATATAATATTATGATATCAAATATGAATAGTTTTCGAAATGTAAAAGAACCAACCGGTGTGTAAAATGACATTTGGTTATTAAAGAGAACAGGGCCTCTTATTGGCATACTCTCTGTAAATATTGGAGCCATTTTGACAACTGTGTACGCGGTGATTGATATTGTGGTTAAATTGGTGAACGTTTACTGGAATGAAATAAGAGAATGATGATGGATAGTCTTGACACTTGTGTCATAGTTAAAATGACTAAAACACAAGCCTATGTCTGGCCAATGAGGTTAGCTGCGTCTAGCGACGTTGATCACTCGTATTACTATCGTGATTTTGTACTCGATGGGTGCACCCTTTTTGTTCGGATTGATGGTCGCGGTCGGCCACAGATGGGTTACGACCAGTCAGAAAGGGTAAACTGATAGAATCCTACCTTGGGCATTTCTCACATTCTTTGTCATATTTATCCTTATGCGAGCCCATTAAAACTTTGGTTTAGTACTATAAAAATGTGTTAAGGTGGATCGATGTAAAGCCTTAACGCAATTTTGATATTTATTTGATAGACATTACCTACTATAGCGTATATTATTATATATAAATAGTTTAACGGATCCTTATGAGATGGAAAATCTCGAATATCTCTTAAGTTATTGCATACACGTTATAAACTGGATAAGAGATATAAAATTCCATAAACATCTTCGACGCCGTTACACTCATATTTATTGATATTAATTTGACTTACATAAGAGTATTTTAGTCCCGACTCGAGTATTTTGTCCTTTCATTACGCTCGGGCCAGCCCTGAGTTTTTTGCAGCAATGAAGATCGTTTTTTGGAGGATGGAGACAAAGATCTTATATATTATCGCTATTATTATTTTCTACATCATGCTATTCTGCTACATTGTTTATTTATCTCTGATGTATATGTATAACTCTGCTATGTTGTATAGATTATAATCAAATGTATAATATAGACAGCTTCGTGAACTGTTATTTGTTTATAATATTTTGTCATTCCGCTATGAGATTTTGTATTTGTTTTCTACTTCTTCCTTATTCTTCTTGATTTTCCACGTTGATTATCTACGTTTCAGATTGTTTAAGTTGGACATGTGTGGATTATTGTCGATTCAAACCTTTCGAGATGTGGATCGTTACAGTAATTATCCTCGTCTTTATTTCAGTGAGCATATTATTAATTCATTAGCTATATTATGCAATTTGATATTACACGAATGCTGAGAATATATGCTTGCTGTTTCAACTTAAATATGATTAAATATTGGGCTAGTGGTTATAAACCAAGGATATAAAATTGAAAGGAATTGGCTTCATGATATTGGTTATTTATATATGGTCATAGCCTACTTATTTTTGTTTCATATGTGAAATTATTGTCACATTCCGCTGTTGAGATGTTGTGTATGCTTGCAAGTAATTAAAATGATTTTTGGTTGATTATTTTGATGTGTTAAAGATGATATAAATAGTAATTTCATTGTTTTTAAATTATATTGTTTTATCTTTTAATGAAAAGTGAAAACAAGTTAGAATGAAGAGTTTAGTAAACTTGGGTATTTGAATGTAAATTCTTTAATAAAGTTGAAGGCAAAGCTTGAATATTTATTCAAGTTCTTTTGATTTATTTGAATTACTGGATATTTAAATTTAAAGAAAGAAGGAAGACTTTATGTTTAAATTCTTTGAAAAGAATCATCAATGAATTATATTACTAGAAAGATTTTCATATAAAATGATTAGAATTGGAATTAGAATTATTTTTAAGTTGAAAATAATGAGATTTAAATTAATTTTGAATTTAAATCCTATATGATTTGTGTGGAAGGTAAAACCATAAAATAAATATTTTTGTTAATATTAAAGTTGAAAAACTTTTATGGAACAAAGTAATTTATTTTGGAAATAATTTGATTTGAATTTAAACCAGAAATATTGAAGATTTAAATGTATTGCTTCCTATTAAAAGAATTTTGAGAATTATTCAAGATGGTATTGAAGGCATATTTTATAAATGAATTTGAAATTCATTTTATACATAACAGTAAAGGTATTTTATTTAAGTAAAGGTATTTTATTTAATTGGTTGAAATTCAATAGGGATGTAGCATGATTTTAAAAGATGTTAGACCAAGTACTCATATATTTTGAAAAGCATGGGTATTTTTTCTATGAAATATGAGATATAAGTTTTAAACTCAGGTGACTAAAATATTTGTTTTCTTTTGATATTAATTGTTTCACCCCTGCTTTGATAGAATACTCATGACAAAACAAATGATTAAAAAACTTGTTTAATTTGGACCTGAATTAATGAATTGAGTGTTTGATTGGATTTAGCTAATTTCAAATACTTGTATAATTTTAGAAATACATATATAATTATGGTATATATCTGCATCCATGGTATGTAAGCAACTTTATTTTATCCTATTTATATTGATTTGAATGGATGAATTGCCATGCTTGAAGTGAAATGCTTGAATACATTATTGTGTGATAACTAAATTATATATACATGACATTTATTAAGGATGTAACATTATTTCTAGAATAATGTTGTTTTGGGTAGCCAAGTATTTTTAAAATATAAAATTTAACTTTTAATGAGAACAATACGAGGTATTGACTACTATACTACTAGAGTCCATCCTAGCGGACTGATTCAAGGATCGCAACCCGAATCGTGATGAATTTATCCCTTGTCACACAATTCAACAATTTGTTGCATACATAATATAATAAATAGCATGTTCGTGGAGAAGTAGTGCCACATAAGCTAGCACCTCAAGATGGAATTGGGCAGGTGACTACAGCACATAAAATGCATACATCTTCAGAAGCTAAAAGGTTAGTGCAACCAAGGGATCGTGTGAAGTGCACTCACAATTGATCATAAGCGATGGATGAAAAAGAACCGCACTGTGATAAACAATGAATATGTACAATAGTTAATTGTTTATGTATGCGGGTGAAAAGACTGTACTATGGTAAACAATGAAATCAGACTCCAAAGATCTAAAATCGTGTACCTAAATTTAAACTAAAAGCAACTCATATAATATGAATAAATTGTGATATCGCAATTGATTAGAGTTGTGGCCGTGAGTCACGATGATTAGAGCCTCGACACTTGTATTAAAACCATTTTAATGAAATATAGGTGGGATATTTTTTGATGCGAGTGACAATGTTGTGCTTGATTGACATGTCACCTATTTATACCTAACATCAGAGTTACATGTTAGTATTAAACACTATTATCTCATAGCTATATTAATAGCCTGACTCAGGGTTTGTTATTTGTTTAACAACTTGGATCAGACTGAGTTGTTTAAAAGGTCTGATACGATTGTATGTGTTTATGGGCTACGATATAGAGTTGAAGCAAATAACGATGAAGAATATTTATTTTATATATATTGAGAATCATTATATTGGCCGATTAATGTATTCATGTTGTGAGTAATACATATAGGATAATGTACTAAATTTTCATATACGACATAAAATTCATTATTTTTGTTCACTCCAATTCTATTAGTTGGGAAATTTTTATGTGTCTCTAATACTAGTTCTAGTCTAGACCTCGTGTACATTGCCTTGCATCAAGACAAGAGACATGTTATTTTAGATGTATTCGGGAATTGAAAGTATCGCTGTAGACCCAAAGCAGTGTATACAAGAAATCGCTCCTTCTGTGCTCATTGATCCGATTTATCGGACGATAAACTCCTTTTGATATTTCGGTCACTAGAGCCAGACCATCACAACATGGTATCAGAGAAGAGGTTGGAATACTATAGAGATAGAGATATATTTTAGCCTTAGAGGAGTGAGATTTAGGTTAGTTTATCCATTTTTTATAAGACTCTCCCCTGTGAGGTGCGAGTCGTGAATGATTGAATGGGTCAATCATCGGATAGAATAGTTATATGCATATATATTTATGTATTTGTATTGAAGCTATATTAATTAAAAGTTATTTAATTGTTTTTGAAGGAAAAAGTAAAGTAATATTCACGCATTTGATGTGAATGTTTATGTGTGATTTTGATGTATTAAAATGAATTTTATTTGGATGATACGGATGCTTACTTAATGTGATATATGGTTTATTTGGATGTTTGATTGATATGGTTGTATAATAGTTTCTTAAAATAAGCCGAAACAAGATTTGATTTTCAAAGAGTAAGAAAATTTATTTATAAAAATATTTCAAAGTGGATATGAACTTTGAAAAGAAGTGCGAAGACGCGCGCGCGCGTGTGTGTGTATGAATATTTTGAAGAAATATAAATTTTGGAGCTAAAAAGGTATTTGCAGAAATTGGTCTTATTTTATAGAGGTGTATATGAGAAATTGAGGATATCTTTAAAAATAAATCAATGAGATTTTGTTTGTAAGGAAAAATATAAGCAAAAATTTATTTTTAAAGAAGATTTGGAATTTGTTGTGTCGACCTGTCCGTTGAGTGTTTTAAGAATTTTTGTCTATACGTCTGATCAGCGTTATCGAAAGGGATTCCTAAATAATTAAACCAGATAATCTGACATAAAAGTATTTTGAAAAATACACAAATGATATTTTGAAAAATAAATAAATAAATAAATAAGAGAATCATTTTAAGAGGAGAATTTATTTTGGGAAGTGCTCCCTTATTATATAAAGTAATTTTATAATGACAATAACTATTTTGATCGAGAAGTTAAAAAAGAATTAGTGTACATATATGGAAGTTTGAATGAATGTTAAATGATTGGTTAAATATTTTAAAAATATGCAAGTTAAGCATTTTTATATATAAAGTTTGTATGATTTCATATGACATTTGCAGCCATCGAGTGCTAAAAAAAAGTTGAGATCGATGGCAAGGCATTGTTGATATATTTTCTTGTGTAGTCAACACTGCAGCCAATCGGCGTAACAAGTAACCAAGACCTCAACAAGGTGATAGTGTTATATTATTTGAATTTTATAAACGTGTCGATGTTTTTCGATTGTATGCTCGGTCGCTTAGTCGCTTATGGTATGTTATATATTATATAGTTATGTGATGTTAGTAAGCTCTGAAGGAATATTAATTTAAAACTTGAGTAGAATTTTAAAAGAAACTTATTTCGAATAGAAAAGAGAAAACCAATATATTTACATCCAAAACACAATTAGTTTGAGTAGAGCTTTAACATTATACTTTTTTCTAACGGTTAATTTGACATTTTAATCCTTGCTTTGCTTTTAACATTTCACATATTTAACTTTAATATAGGCATGTGTCATAAGAAGCAGATGAGTCAATACAAAGCTACTTCTATGTCAAGTCTTAATTAATTTGAGTGAAGTTACATATTTTTGTATGAACTGATGAATTATGTTTGAATAAAAATTGAATTTTTTTCAATAATATGTAGTGAATAGTATTGAAATTGTGATACAAATTACACGAGATTGGAGTATACGAGTATTTGATAAAGTCTTTGGCTTTTGATTGAAGAAAATGAAGTTTCGTAGTTTAGAATATTAATTCATTTTGAATTCTGATAGGTGATATGGATGTTTTCCTGATAATCAGAATGTACTTTGAAGAAACTAGCTGGTGGTCGATGAGCATGATTTGGTTGTAGACTTAATTAGTATAACGTGGCAAATAAAAGTTGTGAGCATATACTTTATTTGCATATTTGAATTATATAGGAGAAACTGATTTTTATTAATTCTCTCTTCTGAGCTTGAAGGCCGTGCCAAAACTGACTAAATTTGAGCACATTAACATACCTTTAAAATTTAGTTGGCCTGAAAACAAGTTTGAAATACATGAGCAGTTGAGAAACCATCTATAGTGTCAAACAAATTGTTATACAGGCCATTACACAATGGGTCTAGTAAGCAACATTAATTGCATTCTAGCTCCGGGTCACTTCCAAATTATTGTCCAAATTTTTATTGTTTCTTTATTCTAGACTAAACTATAAATAATGCATCTGTTGTTTTTTTAACACCTAATTGGAGTCTTAACAATTCAAAAAAAATGCAATTTATTTTTACATGATAAGCCTATAGGCTGCTGCATTGTAGTAGCACCATGCTGCTAAGCAAAAAGAAGTGTTTTTGCTACTGAAGCTCAAATGCTTTCAATAATAGCTAGCAGATATTAAAAAAATGCAACATTGCTCCTTATAAGTATTTCTCTATTGCTTGATACAAATTACAGCCAAATATGGATTTTTATATATCAAGTTTCTTAGTTATCCATAGTGCACGGTCGACGATGCTTCACATCAACCTATGCATATATATAATGACAAGTAAATCTTGTCCAAATCAAATGAATTTTTTTACACAAAACACTCTGAAACAGTATAATTATTTCCCTTTAGTCTTAAAACTTTTGCTATTTTGTGCCATAATATAGTCACAGTGTTCATCTTCTTAGATCAGGAATGAATCACCCACAATGAATAGCTAATGTGTCATAGGCAAATATAGTCCTGATCCTTAAGAATTTATTATAAATGCTTTACCCTTCTAAGATACTTTACTATGTGAAATTTTGAAAACTCGAGTATAGTTATGCAAAAATTTGAGTTTTCTGTAAATATGCTATAAAAGTAAAAGTACAAAAATAAATAACTTTATTATATGCGACTTATGAGTTTATTTTGAATTCAGAATAGGTACCCGAATGCCACTTCGATTCGATTATGGCGCAAACTTGCTTTTGCT
Organism: Allium cepa; assembly: GCA_030765085.1. Taxonomy (NCBI): domain Eukaryota; kingdom Viridiplantae; phylum Streptophyta; class Magnoliopsida; order Asparagales; family Amaryllidaceae; genus Allium; species Allium cepa. The sequence goes on from CM060940.1 coordinate 106,216,833, forward strand.
TGCATAAAATTTAATAAAACGGTAAAAGTAAGGTACATTTTTATTTAAAAAAGTTATATATATTGTAGATTATATGCTTGTAACAACCCGAAAATTTATCATTTGATTTTTGGAATATTTAACTATTTTAAATATTCGATTTGGGGTTTTTATAATAAAATTTATGTTTCAAATAATTGACCGATTTTTTATGACATATTTTTAGTTTAATTTATAGAACTTTTTCACAATTTCTAACTTGGCAAAAATTTAAATTTTCGTTTGACGTATTTTACATCAAACATTGACACTTTTGAATTTAACAAAACTTGCTAACCGGTATATTTTATTGTTGTTTTGTGATTGTGTTACAGTTTTGTACACGATCGTATTTTATTTTCCGTCATTCGTGGTTCATATGCGGACGCGTTATTGCGTGGCGGAGTACCCCCAACAGAAATTTATACAACACACTATAATCTTGCAAATATTTCTCTTTTACATCCTTTGCTCATGACACCCTGGTGACTTGCCTTTAATGTATATCTTTTCCCTGTCCTTTGCTCATGACACTTTGGTGGCTTGTAGTTAATTCTTTTATTTCTATATAGAAGCATTTAAGGAGGAACTAATTTAAAGGACAAAATTTTTATATTTTTGGCCTCAAGGACACGACCTCAATATTTTAACCATAAGGACAAACATTCTTCTAAAAATTATTCATAAGGACAAACATTCTTCCAAAATTATTCATAAGGACAAACATTTTTCCAAAACTGCTACCGAACTAAAAAATAATACCTAAAACTGCTACCGATAACTACGAACTGATACCTAAAACTGCCATCAATAACTAAAAACTGATACATAAAGAAAGTTGTCCTTCAGGCTAAAATATTGAAGGTCTGTCCTTGAGGTCAAAATGCTGAGAAATTTTGTCTTTGACAATAATTTCCTGTACATTTAACTCGGGGACACAAACGCATTTCTTCTATTTTTTTCTTTTCTCTTTCGATGCTTAGCTATTAAGGAAATTGGTTTATATATATAAGCATACACATAACTCGATGTGAAAAATGGTTTGGGTGTAGTGTATTGGGCCTTGTTGGACTATGAATCTTGGGTTTGTATGAGAGGTAAGAAAACGAGGTAGAGGCGAGCTGCTTTGTTGGCATGCTTGGGTAGTGAAAAGGTAATGGGTTTTGGGGAGAGATGGTGGGGTTTGGGTTGTAGAAGCATTTGGGTTTTGGGCTAGGTGGAAACATGCATGCGAATACAAATAGAAAGAATGGAGAATGCTATTATTCTTATGAAGGGGATTTGCACATAAGTCTCTATAAATATGTTCATTTGCATTAGCTATGGAGGAAGCTATTAGAAATGGTTGGAAATTAATTTAAAGGACAAAAATTTGTATATTTTTAGCCTCAAGGACACGACCTCAATATTTTAACCATAAAGTCAAAAATTCCCCCAAAATTATTCATAAGGATAAACATTCTTTCAAAATTATTCACAAGGACAAACATTCTTCCAAAACTGCCATCAACTAAAAACTAATACCTAAAAACTGCTACCGATAACTACAAACCGATACCTAAAAACTGCTATCAATAACTAAAAAATGGTACCTAAAGAAAGTTGTCCTTAAGACTAAAATACCGAGGGTCTGTCCTTATGGCTAAAACGCTAAGAAATTTTTTCCTTGGCAATAATTTCCTGTGGTATTAAAGTGGGTCGGGCTATGCTTTAATGTTTGGGTAAGAAAGCTTTTACTATTTGGTTCTATTTGTATTTAAACGTGTTGAATTAAAAATGCCATAACTCATCCGTATTAAATCCGATCAACCCACAGATTTTTGTGTTAGGCTCGGGTTGAAGAGTATGACGCATTTACATAAATTATTGTTGGTTTTGGTACAGTATAATTTAATGATAAATTAATAATGAGTACTGACCGAGTATAAGTACGTCAGATTTGGATAACTGCGTAGTTAAATTAATATTACTTAACATGTGTTATCTATTTGACCAAATAAACATCGTAGTGTTAAAGTAAATTGAATAAAGTAATTTAGGCACATGTTTAGCGAAATAAAACATTGTCCGCTAATTAAATTAATTTGATATTTAATTAGTAGAATAAATCTCTATTCTGCTATCTTATAGATTTGGACATCTGATTATATATTTTTAATTGATATATCAATTTGAATAAGTAATACGTTAAGCAGTAATGGTTAACTATTTACATAGATATTGATTATGTAAATACCAGATATTGATTTGGAAAGCTAAATTGGGTGATACGGTAGCTTGTTTAAGTACCATTGTAGTCGTTGAGCCACTTTTGGAATTTAGAAAGCTATGAGTTTAAATCAGTTTCAATTTTAAACAATTATAAATGCTTTATACAATTATTATTTTAACAAAGTGTTTTATATAATAATTATTTACTAACAATATTTAAAGTTAACCGATTCATATTTTAAATATCGTTTAAATTATTAATTTATATTCTAGATATGATTTAAAGTTATTTATAATAATTTGATTTTAAAGTTAATTATTATTTACAGTTGTTATTTATTATTTTATAAATATTGTTTAAAGGTTGATTTATTATTATAATTATATTGTTTGAAAGTTAATATGTTATTATAATAATAAAGTTTTAGAATTTGATTTATTTTTATCCATAAAATTTTAAAGATAATTAATTATTAAGTTCAATTACTTAAATTAACTTGTTTTAAAGTTTATTGCTGTATTCTTATAATTTGTTTAAAGTTAACTATTTTATTAACGATTGTTTAATGTATTATTTTACTAATGTTGTTTAAAGATATTTAATTGTTTTGTCAAGGTGTTTTAGAAAATAAATGTTTTATAAAAGGTGTCTAATAATAGTAAACTATTTAATTCAAAAGGAATCATTTTAAAAGGGAAGATTACATAAGGGTTTTATTTAATGAAAATAAGTCATTAAAGGAATTTATAAATTTGGAAAGAGATATGGAATTGGAAAAAGGAGTTTGGGTTTTACTAATTTTTGAAAAGAGTTCTATAAATGGTTGTTAGAGATCTAAAAAAGGGAAAGCTTTATGAATCAAGTTTAGAGATTTATAAAGGTTATTTTATAAATAGATTGGAGATTTATAAAGAAATTTTATAAATCAATTTGGAAATTTATAAACGAGATATTTTTTATAAAATAAAAGAGATTTATGTAAAGGATTGGTGTTTTGGGTTATCCTCATTTAAATAACCTTTGGGTTGATCATTTTAATATGATTTTGAAATAGAAAATCTTTCTAAGGGATTGAATTTAATCCGAAAGCAACCCATATAATATGAATAGATTGTGATATCCTAGTTTATTGGAGTTGCAGTTTTAAGTCACGTTAATTAGAGCCGTGGCACTTGTGTTAGAACAATTTTAAAATGTGGGCATATATTATTTAATGTGAGTGACATCATTGTGTATGATCGATATGTCACGTATTTATACCCGACACCACACTTATATGTTAGTATTAAGCTCTATTATACTAACAACTAGACTTTTAGCCTAACTCAAGTTTTTATATTTATTTAACAACCTCAAGTCAGACTGGGGTTGTTTTACAGTTTTGATATAACCGTATGTGTATGTGAGCTACGATATGGAGTTGGAGAAAATGACGATGAAGAATATTTATTCTGTCTATATTGAGATTTCACCATATTGGTTGATTGATGTATTTGTGTTGTGAATTTTATACATATGGGATGATGTATTAAATTTTTAGATACGATATAAAATTCATTATGTTTGTTCACTCTGATTCTATTAGTTGGGAGATTTTAATGTGTCTCTAATACTGTATTATTCTAGTCTATACTTCATGTATATTCCCCTACATTAAGACAAGAGACGTATTATTTTAGATGTATTCGGGTATTGAAATGTATTCGTGTTGACCCAAAGCAGTGTATACGAGAGATCGCTCCTTCTGCGCCCAATGATCCGAGTTATCGGATGGTAAACTCCCTTTGATATTTGGTCACTAGAACTGGGGCGTCACAGACAACATGCCAAATGATTTATTGGTAAGTTATATTAATATTTCTTTTTTTCAATCTTGGTTTACTTCAGTTGTATATTTTAATCGATAAACATTTTATCAGTTTATATTTGTTGCACAAATTTATCAATGTAGATTAGTTTAACTTTACATGACTTATGTTATTCAATATTAGAAAGGTTAAATAGCACAATTTTATTTTTCTAAAAAGACCTCACTAGATTTTTATGTTTTCCAAAACCTCAAAAAAATAGAGAAATCTTTCGATTCTTCTTGTGGATATTACGACTCATTTGCCTTGTGATTTTGATCTTGAGTTTGGTTAACAAATTATAAGCCCACAAGTGATGGATAACACTTCATTAGTGTATCATAAATATCTCCTAACATATAATCTTTGTCATATTCAATCTCAACATTGAGTTTGCTCAACAATTAAAAAGAGTATTCACTCATATCCACTATTTTGTGGCAACCTAAGTGTAATGCATGTACCTCGAATTTGCTCAACAAATACATGCATGTATCATACGTCATCTAGTCAATATGTTAATAGTACTACACATATTATTCCTTGCCTGAGTTTTGTCCATAACTAAAGAGTATTTAAGTAAACCATTAATATATAATTAGTAGATAATACCTTATACTATTCATAATCTTGAATACGTAAATGTACACTGAGTGATATCAATTTAGGGAATAATGTATTTCTTATTAAATACCATTGTGATTCAAGTGTCAGATACATCTGAAATCATAGTGTTGCTCAATTTTCTTACAAGTATGGTTAGTAGGTCGATTAGGCATGGTTTTGGCCCAATCAAAGATAGCCCAACATGAATCAATTCGGCTAGTATATGTCGGCCCAAAACCAATGGCCCTAAGGTAGTTCATCTACATAGCAGCATCCCAAAGCTATAACAGGCCAGCTCAATTGATGATAGCTCCAACAGCCAACTCACCCGGTGAGACCGGCTCAAATATAATCGATATTTGGCACAACTTCATTACAGCCGCCTTTTGACCCGCTCCAAGCAGCCCGTCTTGTTATCTCTTAGCCGGCCTAACACCTCCTTTGCAAATTGGTCCTTAGCACCATTCAACTTTTCCTAAAAAACTTGGGCATGAAAAAACTGACCTGCTCATGGTAATCTGCATTCAATTTGGCTCTATGCTAGCCTATGATGACTAGCTCCATTGGCAGAGAGTACAACTCAAGGCGGCTTCAATAGCTGGTTAATCTATTAAGACCAACTCAGGTATGACCCGTCTCTGGCCTGACATCACCACATCCCATCCCACCATATCACAACCATCCTAACACTTTCCGTGCCTCTTGGTCCATAGCAGTATCCAGCTCTGCCTTCGGCAACTAACTAACCATTCACCTCCCTTGCCGCCTAGGCATGCAAAAGTAAACGACAAGCCATACCACCAGTCTATATTAGGTACTATAGTAAAGCGGCCCGATCAACGTCCGAGCGCCCTTCCCACCTATTTTCTTACATGATCTCAGCCATCCATTATCTCTTATAGCCACTATAAATATCCCCAGCCATGCAACATCAAAGGAGTTGAAAACAATTTTGATTTCTAATTGAGTGGAAACTATTCTCTCTTAACTTAATCATTTCCCACGATAAATCAAAGCCCTAAGTTATTAAGATCATCTACTTTTTTTAGTCTTATTGTTTCAAATTATTCTCTTGTAGTTTTCTATAATTGTAAGAGAGAAACATATTAAGATATCTTCATAATGAACGTAACCAAGCTTGCCGAACCACTCTATATTTGGTGCCATTTACTTTACTTTGTTTGCTTTCTTCCTCATTTTACATTTTTAAACTTAGTGATTAGCAAGCAACCTTTACTTTCACAACGTGTTAGACTAATTCTGAGGTTGACTAAATCTGTGGTCGATATTTTAAGGCCAAAAGGAGGGTCTCCCAATAAAGCTCCCACCTTTCATCACTTTTATTCTCTACAAAAATCTGATCTAACTTGTTACCATAGACCTAGTTCCATAGGTTGAAGGTAACAACTCCAATGAGAATTAAACTAGTGGCAATACCCTCAACAATGTTGCTTGTCCCATTCTTGGGCTCAACAATTGTATGCGGTGTACAGTGTTGCAACAATTAACAAACGTGTGTACATGGTTCGTAAAGTGCAAAATCTAAGGACACGGTGGGATGCCCAAGCAATTGCAAACTATCTTCCACTAACTCCTTCCATCGTTGACCTAGTCATTCCGCTTGCTCACCTGCCCGCCTTCCTGGCATCTACAATCTAATAAACATTGCAAAGGCCCGGGATAGGATGGTGCTTGAAAGCCCACTCATGGGTGTTCATGCTCATCCAAGGAGATATATTGCATGTGTGCTAATCCTTGTTGATATTGCCCCAGACATGGTCGTGTCCATAGAGCCAAGCATTTTCATTACCCTTTAGCAGAATTCATTCATAAACTTAGAGCATATGGTTGGACTTACAAAAAGTGTTATATTATTCATACAAAGATATTCATATAATTACCCTAAAAAGAAAATGAGCATAACTAAATATAAAAATTTGAAAAAACAAAAAGTATTGGATTAATAAATCTACTTATAATATTATTAAATATAAGAAATAAGAACGACAATCAAAATTGAAAAAATACATAATAAATAAATTTAATAATTTAAACTTACATTGAGATGTTCTTAAAATATCAACTTCATTACTCAAAGTTAAAACATTGAAGCTTGTGGGAGAGGAATTTGAGTTTACTTAATGATGTATATATCAGTAACAATACTTTATAAAAATACGTTCCTGATGAAATCCTTTTGAAATTTACATTTTTGTCCATTTTGATTTTGGTCCTCCTTACGTTTGTCCGTGCTAGAATTTAAATGCCTTCATTTTAGTGATTTTCTTTGATTCTGTTTACACAGAATCAGCTGATACTTACTGGTAAAGCCATCAAGGCTGCTTTTTTATCGTTTCATCTTCCTTTCACTCTTCTCCATGAAAATAAATAAACAAAACATAATAACTTTAGTTTCCTAAAGCTTTTCAATGGCTGCGTACTCCCCTACTTTCCGCCTCATGGTTTCTGTCCTTTCCTTCTTTCTTCTTCTTCCCATTTCTTTAATAAATCCTTCCAGTCACTATCACGCTCTATCATTTGATTAGTTCAGCGGTTTTGTTGGTGGTCGTGTGGTCCATTAAGACTAGGATGGTTTCGGATTCTCAGCGTGGCGCACAATTTCGGTAATTTTAGTAACTATTATTATGATTGACATGAACAGAACGGTTTCATTTATTTTTTGGTAACCCTAGCGTCGATTTTTGTTGCGAGTTTGCACAACTGCATAATTTACCTATAATATACATAGTAATTGTGACGACTCGGAATTTCCAATAATTTAAATTGGAATTATTAATTGATTTTAAAATATTTAAAAGTTAATTTTAACTTGAATTCAAGATGTCAATAATTTCTTGATAATTAAATCATTGAATTATATAGTTTAAATGCTAAATTTAATAATTGAAATTGGGTAGATTTCTGAACCTGAGATTCTAAGCCTGTTTAAAATAATTTGAAGGCTTATAAAATTTATAATGATGATACTGAAAATAATAGAATGTGTGAAATTTAATTTAAAGGTAAATTTGTTCGATTCTAAAAATATATAGTTTAAATTGAATTTTAAAATAGCCTTCCGAGGCACAGTCTCGGAATTTGACGAAACCAGTTCCATGGGATCCGTAATAGTTAGTTATTATCAGATTTCAATTTTCGTAGCCATCGGAGTTGTCGTCTGACCCTGGCAGCTCGAAACGCTTAGAAACTTTAATCGATTTAAACTAGAATTGATCGTTTACTTCCGTAACTCGCGCATATGATCGAATTAGCTTCCGAAACACGTTCCATTGTGTTCGGGACGCGGTATAACCTTTTAATCACCTGTCGGCATGTATGTTTCCGGTTTTGGAATTTCGCAAAATGCTTAACGAGACGTTTCGTAAGTCTTATAATATAATAAAAATTTAATAATCAACATGTCAGAGATATTTATAAAACTAGCGTTAACAGGAAGCTTCCCCAACCTCTAATTTATCCTCGCCCTTCTCTAATCTTTAACACAGAAAACAAATTCAAAAAAAAGAAGAAGTAATAATCGAAATCAAAGTATGGCCGAAGCCGGCCTCCTCTAAAATAAAAAATCATTTTTATGATCGAACTAATCGACCTCGACACCATCCTCGTACGATCAAACCTTGAAATCGAAGCGGTTCTTGGGGTAGTCGATCGCGACCTAGGGTTTTTGTTTCTGGGGGAAAGTGGCGACTGTCGAAGTCACGATTTTTGGTTCGAGTCGTTCAAGCTCGGGGCCGTGGAGCAAGTCGAGATGAAGGAAACTCGACTCACGAGAAGGAGAAGGGGGTTCTATCTGGGTTAGCAGGGTTGTATTGCGAGGTTACTGACGTCGTAGAGGGGGAAGGTGACATGTTGTTGGATCCTGTAGGGGGGCAGTTAGGCATTTGCGTTTGGGCTCATCCCAGTGATGGTCAACCTGAAGAAGAAGGGGGCACTGTTCTTGTTGGGGTGAGGGTTTTTCTTTATCCATAGTTATCATTTATTACAAACATATATATATATATATATATATATATATATATATAAGCCTGAGAACAATTGTTATCATTCGAATCAATTTTGTTAATTAGTTGTTAAGAGTAAAATCTTAAAAAAAAAACCTAAATGACTTATAATTAAATAACGATTTGATATGAGGTAATTAGGTGGCTGATTATTTGTATTAAGTCAATAGATTGGTTAATTAAATTCATTCCTAGATAATTAATTTGAACTAAGTGATTAGTTGATAAACTTTTATTAAGAGTAAAATCGTACTAGTTTATTTTAATAATATTTGGAAGATTCACTTCTTCAATTTATTTTTGGAACTTAAATTTTATTAAAGGGATGGGAAAATCTGTTAGTAAGGGAAATTAGTTTAAATTTAATTTTATTGTTTTAAAATGAAATTAGTGGTTAATTAATTATCAAATGGAAATTTAAATTGCTCAATTGACTTGAATATTAATAAAACATCTAATGTTTTACAAGGTCATTGATCGTGAAGAACAAGTCGTAAAGGAAATGGGCTGCAAAACGACAAAGGTGAGTAAATCTCACTTTGTTGGATTTCTACTCAAATTTAAATGGTTAAATTTAAATATGTTGTTGAATGATTGAGTTGATTTGACATGCACTGTGAATTGATTGCTCTGGTGATTTTGGTTTGGATGGTTCTCGAGTTAATTGTTGCTTAACTCGAAATAGTTGTAAATTTTAAGTTGTTTTAAACTTCAACATAAATAAGGAAATACTTCCATTTTAAAAGTTACTAAGGGTTTGAATTAATTAATTAAGGTTAAATTAATTTGCTAAGATAAGTAATTCAGAAAAATCATTTGATGATGTGATAAATAATCACTTGATTAATTAAGATAGTGAAGTAAGGAGTAATTAATTTATGAATGAAGTAAAATGAAAGATAGTTAATTACAGGTTGAGGGTAATCGAGATTGATTAATATTTTGGTTGAATTAAAGTAATTAATTTAGTTTGGAACAAATTAAAATATAATTGGAAATAATTAATTTCTGTAATTAAAGATGTAATTGAAGATCGAGTAATTAAGATGAAATAATCAGTAATAAGTGACTTATGGGAAGTTAATTAGTAGAAGTAATTAAGGATTGACGTAATTATATAATTAATTAATTCATGAAGTAATTAAGATTACTCAATGATCTTAGTTGAGACAAATTAATATTGTGAAGTTAATTTAAGGTAGTTACTTGAATGTAATTGAAAAATAATTAATCAAGATCGATTAATTAAGATGAATAGTGAAGGGTTGATTAATTAATTGATTTTGGAATTAACTAATATTGAATGAAGGAATCTAAATGAATGTGGTTAAAAATTCAATTAGAACCATTTAATTAATTTGTATGTGATGGATGATTGAATGGTATTGGATGTTTAGAATGTGTTGATATCTCTGATATGAAATGTTGTGTATTTCATTTAAATAATTTGGGATAAAATAACATGAGATTCGAAGAGGCCAGGGACGGGTATAGGTGAAATACCCGAAACCACTTCGAATGTTTGTAGATTGATATATAAAATCTATATGCTGGATTGAAGTGATTTGGAGGTGTTGGACTGTTTTAAAAAAAAAATCTAAATCTTTGGTATTCAGAAATTTAAATGTGGACCAAGTGTTGTCTATAATAATTTGTGGCTTGAGAATTGATATATGTTACCCAGGTTTATAAAAGTTGATTTCTTTGGTATTCCATGTTAACTGGGTTTACTCACGCTGGTTTCCAGCATGACCCGTGTGTTAATTTGGTGTAATGCTCGGGTCAGACCGAGTATTACAGATTTTCAGATAGGACGATCTAGAGCTCAGGAGGCGAGCTGGATGGCAAGAACGCGTAGAATATTTCCGTTGTAATTATATTATTGTAATTCTGCGATAAATTGATTGTATATGTCTAGCATTTGAATTTATGTGAAACTCTGATGTATTAAAATGTAATCGACAAATATAGTATTCTTTTGTAAGCTATTATTATTATTATATTTTATCCGCTGCGAATGTGAGATGTTTGGTGTTTATGTTCTTCTTCTTCTATCACTTTCTTCTTTTTTCATAACTATCTGGAATTTTCGAGCTCGAAAATTTCGGGTCGTTACATTTGGTATCAGAGCTGAAAGGTTAAGCGAGAACCTTGGCTCTGGTGGGAATTACTCATTTAATAGAGTCTATAGTACTCTAGAATGAGTTGAGAATATATATATATATATATATATATATATATATATATATATATATATATATATATATGAGCGCGTACTTGTTATTTTCTTATATAATTTTTTTTAAATGATTTTATATGAAATATATTTTGATTGATAAAGACCTACTTCCTTCTAATAAATATTAAAGCGATTGGTGGTTAAATTTATTGAAATTAAATTAAGAAGTAATATAATACAACCAAATTGAAGTCTTGAATTGGAATTAAATTTAGTAGAAATAGAAATACAGCCAAATTAAAATTTAATGGATTGAAAATGAAATTCTAAATCTGGTTCTAGAATTTGGAAATTTTGTTTCAAAGTAATGAAAAATAATGAATAAGTATTATTTGGGTAACTGAGACTTGTTGCAAACAATGGTTTGTTTGAAATTTGATTTGAATTTAAAACTAAGGGTGGTTTAAAAATTTTAAATCATGGCTGGGAGGGCCATGAAATAAATATGTATATATGTATGGATATACATGATATCAAAGATAATTTAAAATAATGAAATAAACTCTAAGAGGTTGAAGCGGGAATTCAATATGAGCAAGGTTGCTTGGATTAAGTAAATTGGAATTTAACTTGGAAAGTTAAATGGTTGATATGATTTGGGAATTTGTGTGATCTCAAAACGGGTTTGAGATTTAAAAATTAAAAGGGGGGACGTTTTAAAATAAATTAAATGATATCATTCTATTGTTAATAAAAATCTTTAAATTGAGAGTAGTATTGTATAAATAAAATAAATTTGAACAATTGAATTGTAAAATAAACTTGTTTAAGAACTGGCTTCAAACGGGGAGATAAAATTTAATAATAAATTAAAATTTTAAAATAAAATTGTGTTGAACTCTTATTTGCACCTTGAAATACATAAGTAAAGATAATTTAAAATGGGATTTTGAGAATTGGACTCAGAAATAAAATTGTTTCAAACTTTAAATAAAAGTTAATTTGGTTTAAAGAGTTAAATCAACCTTTGAGAATTTAACTCGAATTTATATAATTCGAGATGGTTTAAACCTGGGATTGGAATTGAATTAGTTCAAATTGAATCTGATTCAATTTAATTGGATTTGTGATTGAAGATGGATAAGTTTAAAAATTTAATGGAAAATTTGAAGTGGATTCCGAAATTAAATTGATGATAATTCAAATTGATTGGAATAATATGAAATTATAATTAAAATTGAACAGGATTAAAATCAACTAGAATTGATTTAAATTTGGAAAGGAATCAGGATTGATTCAACTTGAATTGGGAATTAATCAATTCCAATGGAATTTAGAGTTATTTGAACTGTAATTGGGTCAATTTAAATGGAGATTTAAATTGAATTGTTGGGGAAGTGAACAATTGGCTCTTGACTATTTTCAATACAAATTGTTTTGATATGAACTTATTTTTCTAAGCTATTAAATATATACAACTTTTCTTTCTTAAAGCTAACTTATTTTATATTTGTTTTACTATTATTTTTGGAGCTATTTAACCATCTTTCAGTTGTTTTCTAAACTAATTATTATTTTTCAGCTATTTTACAAATAAATTACTATTTTTCAATTACCTAAAATTTCTGGAACTATTTAACTATTTTTCAACTATTCTACGATTAGTTAACTATTTTCTAACTATTTTACGAAACTAGTAATTATTTTCCAACTACTTATTTGCTTTTAAAATTTTCAAGCTATTTTCTAAAACTGGTCGGAGTTCAAACTGTTAATTGGTTTAAATACCCAACTGAGGTAAGAATTGAAGTGACAATTCTATGGGAATTAAAGGAAATGCGAATAGAAAGGAAATTGATCTTGGAAAAAGTAATCAAATTTGAATATTTGATTTTGGACAAACAAGGTTATATATCTTTGTTATATAAGACAAATCTTCCATTGTTGAATCTATTCCTGGAAGAAAAGAATTTTTGAACATGTTTGAAGTATAAAAGGGAGTTTTATACGAGAGTGAAATGATCCAAATTTTTGAAAGTTATATATATTTGAATATATATATAAAGGATCTTATGAGGATTTTGGGAAAAAGGTTTTGGGAACCTTTGAATTTGGAAAGGCTTTTGATTTTGGGTAAATCAATATTAGAATTTGGAAAGCCTAATTTGAGAATTATCGATTTTGGGATAATCGATTTTGTGTAAAGGATCTTTGTGTGATATCATACTAGGTGTATCATTTTATGATACTATATGTGTATAGTATAAAATGTTTTGATGATGGCTCTGGGGAAAAAGGCGCCCCTTGAAATGAACTTCTCAGGAGTGCCACCGGGTGGTGCTGCCTTGAACCCCAAGGGGGGATTCTAAAGTTGATCCTGTGAGGAGTCCGGACAAAACTAGTTCCTGAGGATTATGAGTTGAGTATACCATAGCGTAAGTCGTGTGTGCAGCTGAGAGCCAACAGTCTGCGTTTGATTTTATATTGGTAGACTGCGACACTATGGTATACCACATAGCGAAAGTCGTGTGTGCCGCTGAGAGCCAACAGTCTGCGTTTGAGTTTATCTCGGTAGACTGCGACCTATGTAGGAGTTGAGATTTTTCATTTCGATAGCGAAATCAGAGGCCGCGGAGAGCCTGCAGTTACAAGGACTTTTGCTGGGACGACAACGTAACCCTGGATGTAACTGTGATCTGTTGTGTGTGTTCCATGGCGTAATCGAGAGGCCGCGGAGAGCCTGCGGTTACATGGACTTTTGCTGCGACGACAACGTAACCCTGGGATGTAACTGTGACCATGGATGGGGTGATGATTTTCAGAGCATTATCACCAAAGATATTTCCTCTATTTTCAAAAACTCTTTTCTATATTTTTAATAAAATTTATTTCCGAGTATTTTCACTGGATGTTGAAAGCGGGTTTACCAAGTACTTATAGATTTTCTGTCCTACGCCTAATCAACGCAAGATTGAATTTCTGTGAGAACAAGGATGGACTGGTTGAGACATCGAGTTATAAAAAGTATTTTTATAAAGAGTTATTTTAATAGTATGATGTAAATTTAAAAGGCATTTCTAACAATTTTTAAATGAAGATGTTGGAATTTTGGAAAATCAAGGAAATCCAAACTGGAATTTTTATGAAGTGAATTTGTAATTAAAAATCGAATATTGGTTTAGAAATTGGAAGAAAGCTAATTGGTTAAATAATTATTCGATAGATTATATTAATAAAGTTTAACTCGGATAAATAAAAATGAATTGTAAGTTAATAATGGAATTTGACAATGAATTCAAATTGTAAATAGAATTCGACTTTGATTTGATAATGAAATAAACAAGAAGAGATGTTGTAAAATAAAAATAAAATAGAGTTGGATTGAAAATGAGATGATTTGAATTACAAATAAAATTAAAGTGTGATTTGAATAATATTTAATGAAATTTGCAAGTAAATTGGATATAATAGAAGTGTTGTCATATGATATGGAAGTGAATAATAATAGAAATCGTTGGGTTGCAAACAAAACCCAAATGAATAGAAATAAATTGAAAATGACTTTGTATTAATAAAACAAATTCGATAACGAATTAAGTAAGTAAATTAAAATTTTTAAGTGGGTTAATTGAGTTGAATAATAAATGGATGAAGTCTGGTTGAATAAAAACTAAATCAAAGTTGTGATTGGAATTGGATTATCAGACTGAACTTAAATTTGGTGGTATATTAATTTGAAGTATAAATGAGATAAGTATGTGCTTGGATATTATTTTGATAAATTAAAAGGTGAATTTAAAATTAAAATTTAAAATGGTGACTAACTGAATTTGATGGAAGTTGATTAAATGAGAATCAAATAGAAGTAGACTTAAGTTTGATGTTGGAATAAATTAAAATAAATGAACTTAAGTTTAAAGTTTATGGAAGCTTGGCTTCAAATAAGAGTGAAATCCCATTAAAATAAAAGCTTGGATTGAAGAATGGCTAGTAGTATACATGAATGAATATGTCGAGCTAAATAAATGGTGGTGAATAAATTGGAAATTCAATGAAAGGTATATGTATGGTAGTGAAAAAAAATTGTAATGGAATTACTTACAGAATGAGTTGAAATTAATTTAAAAGTAGTTATAAACTCAAATTAAATATTCTATCAAGAAAATATCGTCAAAATTTCATAAAATAATTGTCGTTTGGCATGTTCAAAAATAATTAAATTCCTGTGAGTTGATAGATATTAAATAAACTTGTTTTAGAATTAATTGAATTGAATATGAGCTTGTTTGGATTTAAAATCAATTGTATATAAGAAATTGAGTTGCAAACCATTGTAATTGAATGAAATGGTATATAAATTGGTTGAAAGCAATTGAATTAGTTTTGAAAATATATAAATTGCTCATAGAAGTTACTTTGAATGCATTTCCTTTAGAATTGAAGTGTTATAGTTGTTTGAGTAAGAGAAATGTTATAAACTTCATATATATAGTACTTATATGTTTAAATTGAGTAAGTACAGGTACCTGGAGGCCGTTTGGCTGGTTTGGATTGCGCTAATTGCTTAAATTAATAAGCTGCTCGCTTAAAATGCTAAATAAGGTAAGCCTACGCAATAAAAATAGGAAATATGAACTATTTTTGCTTTTTCCGACCGTGTGGGTCGATGTATATATATTTATATCTCTTGTCAAATTGCAAAAGCTCCTCCGTACAAAGGAGACTCTGCCAAAAAAATTCGAAATTTTTGGGAGTTAGAAAATTTTTGGAAAAATTTGGTAAATTTTGGTTAACGACAAACAATTGCAAATTGGAAATTAAAGTAAACTAGTAAATGAAACTAATATGAATCAGTTTAAATGAAAGATAAAACTCAATATTAGAAACTGAAAATAAATTGAATCCATAAGAAACGATGAAAACTAATTTAAATAGAAGTGGGTATGAAACTTATGTAAAGAGATGTAAAAAATAATTTGAAAAGTTGCGATTGAATATTATTGCTTGGCAAGTTATGCAGGTATTATAAGGGAAAAGAAAATTGGATTTGATTCCAAAGATAAATTTGTGTTACCCGACAAAAAGGTACGTATTTAAATTTCTAGATGAGATTGGATTGGGTTTTTGATGTAGCCACTTGGCTTTTGTTTTCTTTTTGGAATTTGGGGGCTCGTGGAGGCCTTTTGTAGTTGTACCGAGCTAGCCGCGCAAAGGAGACGCTGGCAAAAAATTTCGGAAATTTAGAGAGTTAGAAAAATTTTGAGAAAATTTTGATAATTCAAAATTTGATTTAAAATTGAAATTTAGATAATTGAGCAAAGGGATATGATTTGAAACTATGAAAGGTTTTGAGAAGTTGGTTGATGTGATAATAGGATCTTAATAAAAGATAGTTGGTAGGATGTTGAATAGTGGGTCAACCAGGATCTTAATAAAAGATAGTTGGTAGGATGTTGAATAGTGGGTTTTGGGAAAAAGTAAACGGGCATTGGTCCATTCTTCCTAACTAGTAATTTCGGGGACGAAATTCTTTTAAGGGGGGAGGAATGTGACGACCCGGAATTTCCAACAATTTAAATTGGAATTATTAATTGATTTTAAAATATTTAAAAGTTAATTTTAACTTGAATTCAAGATGACAATAATTTGTTGATAATTAAATCATTGAATTATATAGTTTAAATGTTGAATTTAATAATTGAAATTGGGTAGATTTCTGAACCTGAGATTCTAAGCCTGTTTAAAATAATTTGAAGGCTTATAAAATTTATAATGATGATACTGAAAATAATAGAATTTGTGAAATTTAATTTAAAGGTAAATTTGTTCGATTTTAAAAATATATAGTTTAAATTGAATTTTAAAATAGCCTTCCGAGGCATAGTCTCGGAATTCGATGAAACTAGTTCCATGGGATCCGTAATAGTTAGTTATTATTGGATTTCAATTTTCGTAGCCATCGGAGTTGTCGTCTGACCCTGGCAGCTCGAAACGCTTAGAAACTTTAATCGATTTAAACTAGAATTGATTGTTTACTTCCGTAACTCGCGCATACGATCAAATTAGCTTCCGAAACACGTTCCATTGTGTTCGGGACGCGGTAAAACCTTTTGGTCACCTGTCGGCATGTATGTATCGGGTTTTGGAATTTCGCGATATGCTTAACGAGACGTTTCGTAAGTCTTATAATATAATAAAAATTTAATAATCAACATGTCAGAGATATTTGTAAAACTAGCGTTAACAGGAAGCTTCCCTAACCTCTAATTTATCCTCGCCCCTCTCTAATCTTTAACACAGAAAACAAATTCAAAAAAAAAGAAGTAATAATCGAAATCAAAGAATGGCCGAAGCCGGCCTCTTCTAAAATCAAAAATCATTTTTCTGATCGAACTAATCGACCTCGACACCATCCTCGTACGATCATACCTTGAAATCGAAGCGGTTCTTGGGGTAGTCGATCGCGACCTAGGGTTTTTATTTATGGGGGAAAGTGGCGACTGTCGAAGTCGCCTTTTTTGGTTCGAGTCGTTCAAGCTCGGGGCCGTGGAGCAAGTCGAGATGAAGGAAACTCGACTCACGAGAAGGAGAAGGGGGTTTGATCTGGGTTAGCAGGGTTTATTGCGAGGTTACTGACGTCGTAGAGGGGGAAGGTGACATGTGGTTGCATCCTGTAGGGGGGGCAGTTAGGCATTTGCGTTTGGGCTCATCCCAGTGATGGTCAACCTGAAGAAGAAGGGGGCACTGTTCCTGTTGGGGTGAGGGTTTTTCTTTATCCATAGTTATCATTTATTAAAAACATATATATATATATATATATATATAAGCCTGAGAACAATTTTTATCATTCTAATCAATTTTGTTAATTAGTTGTTAAGAGTAAAATCTTTAAAAAATAATCTAAATGACTTATAATTAAATAACGATTTGATATGAGGTAATTAGGTGGCTGATTATTTGTATTAAGTCAATAGATTGGTTAATTAAATTCATTCCTAGATAATTAATTTGAACAAAGTGATTAGTTGATAAAGTTTTATTAAGGGTAAAATCGTACTAGTTTATTTTAATAATATCTAGAAGATTCACTTCTTCAATTTATTTTTGGAACTTAAATTTTATTAAAGGGATGGGAAAATCTGTTAGGAGGGAAATTAGTTTAAATTTAATTTAATTGTTTTAAAATGAAATTAGTGGTTAATTAATTATCAAATGGAAATTTAAATTGCTCAATTGACTTGAATATTAATTAAACATCTAATGTTTTACAAGGTCATTGATCGTGAAGAACAAGTCGTAAAGAAAATGGGCTGCAAAATGACAAAGGTGAGTAAATCTCACTTTGTTGGATTTCTATTCAAATTTAAATGGTTAAATTTAAATATGTGGTTGAATGATTGAGTTGATTTGATATGCACCGCGAATTGATTGATCTGGTGATTTTGGTTTGGATGGTTCTCGAGTTAATTGTTGCTTAACTCGAAATATTAGTAAATTTTAAGTTGTTTTAAACTTCAACATAAATAAGGAAATACTTCCATTTTAAAAGTTACTAAGGGTTTGAATTAATTAATTAAGGTTAAATTAATTTACTAAGATAAGTAATTCAGAAAAATCATTTGATGATGTGATAAATAATCACTTGATTAATTAAGATAGTGAAGTAAGGAGTAATTAATTTATGAATGAAGTAAAATGAAAGATAGTTAATTATAGGTTGAGGGTAATCGAGATTGATTGATATTTTGGTTGAATTAAAGTAATTAATTTATTTTGGAACAAATTAAAATATAATTGGAAATAATTAATTTCTGTAATTAAAGATGTAATTGAAGATCGAGTAATTAAGATGAAATAATCAGTAATAAGTGACTTATGGGAAGTTAATTAGTACAAGTAATTAAGAATTGATGTAATTATATAATTAATTAATTCATGAAGTAATTAAGATTACTCAATGATCTTAGTTGAGACTAATTAATATTGTGAAGTTAATTTAAGGTAATTACTTGAATGTAATTGAAAAATAATTAATCAAGATCGATTAATTAAGATGAATAGTGAAGGGTTGACTAATTAATTGATTTTGGAATTAACTAATATTGAATGAAGGAATCTAAATGAATGTGGTTAAAAATTCAATTAGAACCATTAATTAATTTGTATGTGATGGATGACTGAATGGTATTGGATGTTTAGAATGTGTTGATATCTCTGATATGAAATGTTGTGTATTTCATTTAAATAATTTGGGATAGAATAACATGAGATTCGAAGAGGCCGGGGACGGGTATAGGTGAAATACCCGAAACCACTTCGAATGTTTGTAGATTGATATATAAAATCTATATGCTGGATTGAAGTGATTTGGAGGTGTTGGACTGTTTTTTTAAAAAATCTAAATCTTTGGTATTCAGAAATTTAAATGTGGATCATGTGTTGTCTATAATAATTTGTGGCTTGAGAATTGATATATGTTACCCGGGTTTATAAAAGTTGATTTCTTTGGTATTCCATGTTAACTGGGTTTACTCACGCTGGTTTCCTGCATGACCCGGGCGTTACTTTGGTGTAATGCACGGGTCAGACCGAGTATTACAGATTTTCAGGTAGGACGATCTAGAGCTTAGGAGGCGAGCTGGATGGCAAGAACGCGTAGAATATTTCCGCTCTAATTATATTATTGTAATTCTGCGATAAATTGATTGTATATGTCCAACATTTGAATTTATGTGAAACTCTGATGTATTAAAATGTAATCGACAAATATGGTATTCTTTTGTAAGCTATTATTATTATTTATTATTATATTTTATCCGCTGCGAATGTGAGATGTTTGGTGTTTATGTTCTTGTTCTTCTATCTCTTTCTTCTTTTTTCATAACTATCTGGAATTTTCGGGCTCGAAAATTTCGGGTCGTTACATTTGGTATCAGAGCTGAAAGGTTAGGCGAGAACCTTGGCTCTGGTGGGAATTACTCATTTAATAGAGTCTATAATACTCTAAAATGAGTTGAGAATATATATATATATATATATATATATATATATATATATATATATGAGCGCGTACTTGTTATTTTCTTATATAATTTTTTTTAAAAGATTATATATGAAATATATTTTGATAGATAAAGACATACTTCCTTCTAATAAATATTAAAGCGATTGGTGGTTAAATTTATTGAAATTAAATTAAGAAGTAATATAATACAACCAAATTGAAGTCTTGAATTGGAATTAAATTTAGTAGAAATAGAAATACAACCAAATTAAAATTTAATGGATTGAAAATGTAATTCTAAACCTGGTTCTAGAATTTGGAAATTTTGTTTCAAGGTAATGAAAAATAATGAATAAGTATTATTTGGGTAACTGAGACTTGTTGCAAAAATGGTTTGTTTGAAATTTGATTTGAATTTAAAACCAAGGGTGGTTTAAAAAATTTAAATCACGGCTGGGAGGGCCAAGAAATAAATATGTATATATGTATGGATATACATGATATCAAAGATAATTTAAAATAATGAAATAAACTCTAAGAGGTTGAGTTTTGATTTTTCCCTGAAATGTGATATAAAAACTCAAAGTGATATAAGTTTTGAACTTATAAGAGGGAAAGAATTTTGAAGTTTGAAGCGGGAATTCAATATGAGCAAGGTTGATTGGATTAAGTAAATTGGAATTTAACTAGGAAAGTTAAATGGTTGATTTGATTTGGGAATTTATGTGATCTCAAAACGGGTTTGAGATTTAAAAATTAAAAGGGGGGACATTTTAAATAAATTAAATGATATCATCCTATTGTTAATAAAAATCTTTAAATTGACAATAGTATTGTATAAATAAAATAAATTTGAACAATTGAATTGTAAAATAAACTTGTTTAAGAACTGGCTTCAAACGGGGAGATAAAATTTAATAATAAATTAAAATTTTAAAATAAAATTGTATTGAACACTTATTTGCACCTTGAAATACATAAGTAAAGATAATTTAAAATGGGATTTTGAGAATTGGACTCAGAAATAAAATTGTTTCAAACTTTAAATAAAAGTTAATTTGGTTTAAAGCGTTAAATCAACCTTTGAGAATTTAACTCGAATTTATATAATTCGAGATGGTTTAAACCTGGGATTGGAATTGAATTAGTTCAAATTGAATCTGATTCAATTTAATTGGATTTGTGATTGAAGATGGATAAGTTTAAAATTTTAATGGCAAATTTGAAGTGGATTCTGAAATTAAATTGATGATAATTCAAATTGATTGGAATAATATGAAATTATAATTAAAATTGAACAGGATTAAAATCAACTAGAATTGATTTAAATTTGGAAAGGAATCAGGATTGATTCAACTTGAATTGGGAATTAATCAATTCCAATGGAATTTAGAGTTATTTGAATTGGAATTGGGTCAATTTAAAAGGAGATTTAAATTGAATTGTTGGGGAAGTGAACAGTTGGCTCTTGACTATTTTCAATATAAATTGTTTTGATATGAACTTATTTTTCTAATCTATTAAATATATACAACTTTTCTTTCTTAAAGCTAACTTATTTTATATTTGTTTTACTATTATTTTTGGAGCTATTTAACCCTCTTTCAATTGTTTTCTAAACTAATTACTAATTTTCAACTATTTTACAAATAAATTACTATTTTTCAATTACCTAAAATTTCTGGAACTATTTAACTATTTTTCAACTATTCTACGATTAGTTAACTATTTTCTAACTATTTTACAAAACTAGTAATTATTTTCCAACTACTTATTTGTTTTTAAAATTTTCAAGCTATTTTCTAAAACTTGTCGGAGTTCAAACTATTAATTGGTTTAAATACCCAACTAAGGTAAGAATTGAAGTGACAATTCTACGGGAATTAAAGGAAATGTGAATAGAAAGGAAATTTATCTTGGAAAAAGTAATCAAATTTGAATATTTGATTTTGGACAAACAAGGTTATATATCTTTGTTATATAAGACAAATCTTCCATTGTTGAATCTATTCTTGGAAGAAAAGAATTTTTGAACATGTTTGAAGTATAAAAGGGAGTTTTATACGAGAGTGAAATGATCCAAATTTTTGAAAGTTATATATATTTGAATATATATATAAAGGATCTTATGAGGATTTTGGGAAAAAGGTTTTGGGAACCTTTGAATTTGGAAAGGCTTTTGATTTTGGGTAAAATCAATATTAGAATTTGGAAAGCCTAATTTGAGAATTATTGATTTTGGGATAATCGATTTTGTGTAAAGGAGCTTTGTGTGATATCATACTAGGTGTATGATTTGATGATACTATATGTGTATAGTATAAAATGTTTTGATGATTGCTCTGGGGTAAAAGGCGCCCCTTGAAATGAACTTCTCAGGAGTGCCACCGGGTGGTGCTGCCCTGAACCCCAAGGGGGGATTCTAAAGTTGATCCTGTGAGGAGTCTGGACAAAACTAGTTCCTGAGGATTATGAGTTGAGTATACCATAGCGTAAGTCGTGTGTGCCGCTGGGAGCCAACAGTCTGCGTTTGATTTTATATCGGTAGACTGTGACACCATGGTATACCACATAGCGAAAGTCGTGTGTGCCGCTGAGAGCCAACAGTCTACGTTTGAGTTTATCTCGGTAGACTGCGACCTATGTAGGGGAAATCAGAGGCCGCGGAGAGCCTGCAGTTACATGGACTTTTGCTGTGACGGCAACGTAACCCTGGATGTAACTGTGATCTGTTGTGTGGGTTCCATGGCGTAATCGAGAGGCCGCGGAGAGCCTGCGGTTACATGGACTTTTGCTGCGACGGCAACGTAACCCTGGGATGTAACTGTGACCATGGATGGGGTGATGATTTGCAGAGCATTATCACCAAAGATATTTCCTCTATTTTCAAAAACTATTTTCTATATTTTTAATAAAATTTATTTTCGAGTATTTTCACTGGATGTTGAAAGCGGGTTTACCAAGTACTTATAGATTTTCAGTCCTACGCCTGATCAACGTAAGACTGAATTTCTGTGCGAACAAGGATGGACTGGTTGAGACATCGAGTTATAAAAAGTATTTTTATAAAGAGTTATTTTAATAGTATGTTGTAAATTTAAAAGGCATTTCTAACAATTTTTAAATGAAGATGTTGGAATTTTGGAAAATCAAGGAAATCCAAACTGGAATTTTTATGAAGTGAATTCGTAATTAAAAATCGAATATTGGTTTAGAAATTGGAAGAAAGCTAATTGGTTAAATAATTATTCGATAGATTATATTAATAAAGTTTAACTCGGATAAATAAAAATGAATTGTAAGTTAATAATGGAATTTGACAATGAATTCAAATTGTAAATAGAATTCGACTTGGATTTGATAATGAAATAAACAAGAAGAGATGTTGTAAAATAAAAATAAAATAGAGTTGGATTGAAAATGAGATGATTTGAATTACAAATAAAATTAAAGTGTGATTTGAATAATATTTAATGAAATTTGCAAGTAAATTGGATATAATAGAAGTGTTGTCATATGATATTGAAGTGAATAATAATAGAAATGGTTGGGTTGCAAACAAAACCCAAATGAATAGAAATAAATTGAAAATGACTTTGTATTAATAAAATAAATTCGATAACGAATTAAGTAAGTAAATTAAAATTTTTAAGTGGGTTAATTGAGTTGAATAATAAATGGATGAAGTCTGGTTGAATAAAAACTAAATCAAAGTTGTGATTGGAATTGGATTATCAGACTGAACTTAAATTTGGTGGTATATTAATTTGAAGTATAAATGAGATAAGTATGTGCTTGGATATTATTTTGATAAATTAAAAGGTGAATTTAAAATTAAAATTTAAAATGGTGACTAACTGAATTTGATGGAAGTTGATTAAATGAGAATCAAATAGAAGTAGACTTAAGTTTGATGTTGGAATAAATTAAAATAAATGAACTTAAGTTTAAAGTTTATGGAAGCTTGGCTTCAAATAAGAGTGAAAGCCCATTAAAATAAAAGCTTGGATTGAAGAATGGCTAGTAGTATACATGAATGAATATGTCTAGCTAAATAAATGGTGGTGAATAAATTGGAAATTCAATGAAAGGTATATGTATGGTAGTGAAAAAAAATTGTAATGGAATTACTTACAGAATGAGTTGAAATTAATTTAAAAGTAGTTATAAACTCAAATTAAATACTCTATCAAGAAAATATCGTCAAAATTTCATAAAATAATTGTCGTTTGGCATGTTCAAAAATAATTAAATTCCTGTGAGTTGATAGATATTAAATAAATTTGTTTTAGAATTAATTGAATTGAATATGAGCTTGTTTGGATTAAAAATCAATTGTATATAAGAAATTGAGTTGCAAACCATTGTAATTGAATGAAATGGTATATAAATTGGTTGAAAGCAATTGAATTAGTTTTGAAAATATATAAATTGCTCATAGAAGTTACTTTGAATGCATTTCCTTTAGAATTGAAGTGTTATAGTTGTTTGAGTAAGAGAAATGTTATAAACTTCATATATATAGTACTTATATGTTTAAATTGAGTAAGTACAGGTACCTGGAGGCCGTTTGGCTGGTTTGGATTGCGCTAATTGCTTAAATTAATAAGCTGCTCGCTTAAAATGCTAAATAAGGTAAGCCTACGCAATAAAAATAGGAAATATGAACTGTTTTTGCTTTTTCCGACCGTGTGGGTCGATGTATATATATTTATATCTCTTGTCAAATTGCAAAAGCTCCTCCGTACAAAGGAGACTCTGCCAAAAAAATTCGAAATTTTTGGGAGTTAGAAAATTTTTGGAAAAATTTGGTAAATTTTGGTTAACGACAAACAATTGCAAATTGGAAATTAAAGTAAACTAGTAAATGAAACTAATATGAATCAGTTTAAATGAAAGATAAAACTCAATATTAGAAACTGAAAATAAATTGAATCCATAAGAAACGATGAAAACTAATTTAAATAGAAGTGGGTATGAAACTTATGTAAAGAGATGTATAAAATAATTTGAAAAGTTGCGATTGAATATTATTGCTTGGTAAGTTATGCAGGTATTATAAGGGAAAAGAAAATTGGATTTGATTCCAAAGATAAATTTGTGTTACCCGACAAAAAGGTACGTATTTAAATTTCTAGATGAGATTGGATTGGGTTTTTGATGTAGCTACTTGGCTTTTGTTTTCTTTTTGGAATTTGGGGGCTCGTGGAGGCCTTTTGTAGTTGTACCGAGCTAGCCGCGCAAAGGAGACGCTAGCAAAATTTTTGAAAATTTAGAGAGTTAGAAAAATTTTGAGAAAATTTTGATAATTCAAAATTTGATCTAAAATTGAAATTTAGATAATTGAGCAAAGGGATATGATTTGAAACTATGAAAGGTTTTGAGAAGTTGGGTGATGTGATAATAGGATCTTAATAAAAGATAGTTGGTAGGATGTTGAATAGTGGGTCAACCAGGATCTTAATAAAAGATAGTTGGTTGGATGTTGAATAGTGGGTTTTGGGAAAAAGTAAACGGGCATTGGTCCATTCTTCCTAACTAGTAATTTCGGGGACGAAATTATTTTAAGGGGGAAGGAATGTGACGACCCGGAATTTCCAACAATTTAAATTGGAATTATTAATTGATTTTAAAATATTTAAAAGTTAATTTTAACTTGAATTCGAGATGACAATAATTTCTTGATAATTAAATCATTGAATTATATAGTTTAAATGCTGAATTTAATAATTGAAATTGGGTAGATTTCTGAACCTGAGATTCTAAGCCTGTTTAAAATAATTTGAAGGCTTATAAAATTTATAATGATGATACTGAAAATAATAGAATGTGTGAAATTTAATTTAAAGGTAAATTTGTTCGATTTTAAAAATATATAGTTTAAATTGAATTTTAAAATAGCCTTCCGAGGCACAGTCTCGGAATTCGACGAAACCAGTTCCATGGGATCCGTAATAGTTAGTTATTGTCGGATTTCAATTTTCGTAGCCATCGGAGTTGTCGTCTGACCCTGGCAGCTCGAAACGCTTAGAAACTTTAATCGATTTAAACTAGAATTGATCGTTTACTTCCGTAACTCGCGCATATGATCGAATTAGCTTCCGAAGCACGTTCCATTGTGTTCGGGACGCGGTAAAACCTTTTACTCACCTGTCGGCATGTATGTTTTTGGTTTTGGAATTTCGCGATATGCTTAACGAGACGTTTCGTAAGTATTAATATAATAAAAATTTAATGATCAACATGTCGGAGATATTTATAAAACTAGCATTAACAAAAAGCTTCCCCAACCTCTAATTTATCCTTGCCCCTCTCTAATCTTTAACACAGAAAACAAATTCAAAAAAAAAAAATATCGAAATCAAAGTATGGCCGAAGCCGGCCTCCTCTATAATCAAAAATCATTTTTCTGATCGAACAAATCGACCTCGACACCATCCTCGTACGATCAAACCTTGAAATCGAAGCGGTTCTTGGGGTAGTCGATCGCGACCTTGGGTTTTTGTTTCCAGGGGAAAGTGGCGACTGTCGAAGTCGCGATTTTTGGTTCGAGTCGTTCAAGCTCGGGGCCGTGGAGAAAGTCGAGATGAAGGAAACTCGACTCACAAGAAGGAGAAGGGGGTTCGATCTGGGTTATCAGGGTTGTATTGCGAGGTTACTGACGTTGTAGAGTGGGAAGGTGAAATGTTGTTGCATCCTGTAGGGAGGGCAGTTAGGCATTTGCGTCTGGGCTCATCTCAGTGATGGTCAACCTGAAGAAGAAGGGGGCACTGTTCTTGTTGGGGTGAGGGTTTTTCTTTATCCATAGTTATCATTTATTAAAAACATATATATATATATATATGTATGTATATATAAAAGCCTGAGAACAATTGTTGTCATTCGAATCAATTTTGTTAATTAGTTGTTAAGAGTAAAATCTTAAAAAAAATCTAAATGACTTATAATTAAATAATGATTTGGTATGAGGTAATTAGGTGGCTGATTATTTGTATTAAGTCGATAGATTAGTTAATTAAATTCATTCTTAGATAATTAATTTGAACTAAGTGATTAGTTGATAAACTTTTATTAAGAGTAAAATCGTACTAGTTTATTTTAATAATATTTGGAAGATTCACTTCTTCAATTTATTTTTGGAACTTAAATTTTATTAAAGGGATGGGAAAATCTGTTAGGAAGGGAAATTAGTTTAAATTAAATTTAATTGTTTTAAAATGAAATTAGTGGTTCATTAATTATCAAATGGAAATTTAAATTGCTCAATTGACTTGAATATTAATAAAACATCTAATGTTTTACAAGGTCATTGATCGTGAAGAACAAGTCGTAAAGGAAATGGGCTGCAAAACGACAAAGGTGAGTAAATCTCACTTTGTTGGATATTTATTCAAATTTAAATGGTTAAATTTAAATATGTGGTTGAATGATTGAATTGATTTGATATGCACCGTGAATTGATTGATCTGGTGATTTTGGTTTGGATGGTTCTCGAGTTAATTGTTACTTAACTCGAAATATTGGTAAATTTTAAGTTGTTTTAAACTTCAACATAAATAAGGAAATACTTCCATTTTAAAAGTTACTAAGGGTTTGAATTAATTAATTAAGGTTAAATTAATTTACTAAGATAAGTAATTCAGAAAAATCATTTGATGATGTGATAAATAATCACTTGATTAATTAAGATAGTGAAGTAAGGAGTAATTAATTTATGAATGAAGTAAAATGAAAGATAGTTAATTACAGGTTGAGGGTAATTGAGATTGATTAATATTTTGGTTGAATTAAAGTAATTAATTTAGTTTGGAACAAATTAAAATATAATTGGAAATAATTAATTTCTGTAATTAAAGATGTAATTGAAGATCGAGTTATTAAGATGAAATAATCAGTAATAAGTGACTTATGGGAAGTTAATTAGTATAAGTAATTAAGGATTGATGTAATTATAAAATTAATTAATTCATGAAGTAAATGTAATTGAAAAATAATTAATCAAGATCGATTAATTAAGATGAATAGTGAAGGGTTGACTAATTAATTGATTTTGGAATTAACTAATATTGCATGAAGGAATCTAAATGAATGTGGTTAAAAATTCAATTAGAACCATTTAATTAATTTGTATGTGATGGATGATTGAATGGTATTGGATGTTTAGAATGTGTTGATATCTCTGATATGAAATGTTGTGTATTTCATTTAAATAATTTGGGATAGAATAACATGAGATTCGAAGAGGCCGGGGACGGGTATAGGTGAAATACCCGAAACCACTTCGAATGTTTGTAGATTGATATATAAAATCTATATGTTGGATTGAAGTGAATTGGAGGTGTTGGACTGTTTTAAAAAAAATCTAAATCTTTGGTATTCAGAAATTTAAATGTGGACCAAGTGTTGTCTATAATAATTTGTGGCTTGAGAATTGATATATGTTACCTGGGTTTATAAAAGTTGATTTCTTTGGTATTCCATGTTAACTGGGTTTACTCACGCTGGTTTCCAGCCTGACCCCGGTGTTACTTTGTTGTAATGCTCGGGTCAGACCGAGTATTACAGATTTTCAAGTAGGACGATCTGGAGCTCAGAAGGCGAGCTGGATGGTAAGAACGCGTAGAATATTTCCGCTGTAATTATATTATTGTAATTCTGCGATAAATTGATTGTATATGTCCAGCATTTGGATTTATGTGAAACTCTGATGTATTAAAATGTAATCAACAAATATGGTATTCTTTTGTAAGCTATTATTATTATTTATTATTATATTTTATCCGCTGCGAATGTGAGATGTTTGGTGTTTCTGTTCTTCTTCTTCTATCTCTTTCTTCTTTTTTCATAACTATCTGGAATTTTAGGGCTCGAAAATTTCGGGTCGTTACAGTAATAATAAAACAAAGGGGGAATAGGATCTAATCTAAACCAATAAAAATACAAGGTTGGGTCTATTTCTCAAAATCTCTTGTCTTCTAATGATTTTCTAATTCAAAATTTTATAGTTTCAAATATTTTATTTCTTTTCTTTTTAACTTTGAAAAAAGGTCTTCTAGCAAAGGTGTGAGATTTCAGTCGGTACACCTGGATTCTGGCTATCCCAGTTTGGTTGTTGTCTAAGCCATAAATAGGCTTCAAATCCTTATTTTGGCCAAATGCCTCGGTTTTCTTTCTAGAAAAAACTGCAGAACGAGGAGAGAAAAGAAATCAGAAGAAATAAAAAGTAAAAAATGATGAAAACCCATGAATTCAACAAAATAAAAGGAACTAAACACCTTGCGACAAATTTTTTTTGTTGATTTGGATCTAGGCTAATACACCAAATTCGAATCACTTTGAAATCAACTATTTGTTTCGAAATTTTTAGAAATCGGGATTGAATCTTCCAACAACACGAGTGGCAAAGGAAGATAGAAGGAGCATTTTAATTTCCGAATGGCTAGACTTTGTTAGTTTGGATATGGAACGAGATTTTAAATAACATATATCTAAGGGGATTGTGATATTTTGTGCCCCGATCTATGAATTTGTTGTATAAAATAGTTTAATAACATGTTACTAAATGTTGTTCTGGTTCGTTGTGGTTGCTGATAATGTTTAATATGAAAGTTAAAAATATACTGAAACCGTAGCTAAAATCGAAGCCCTCAAAATTAACCGAAATTTCTTCAAGCAATCAAAACCAAAAACTCGAACCTTTCTTCCAACAGATATTTAGTATTGAATGAAATATGTTTTTATTATCTATCTTCATATTATCCTATTGTCAAAATATAAATCGGATATGGTCCAAACCATTTTTTCTCACAACTTTTTGATCTAACTCTTTTGGAGCTTTCTTTGTTCTAGCTAGTAGCTACTTCTCGTTTTCTTCAAAATTTTCATTTCGAAAATAGAAAAGTAGATTATAAACACAAATATATGACATTTCATTTATTGCCATAAAATTTAACTCTCGTAAAATTCAACTTACTGGTCTGCACTTAATTTGCATTTGAGGTTGTTATAGTTTCGTTTGAACATCAAACAAAATACAAAATTTGCCACCATATTTAATATAAACCATATGCTTAAGATGAGTCACACACCGTATATGTGTTAATTCAGGGAAGTGAAAAAAGGGCAGTGGTTTAAATAAAATATTGATTTTTTAGAAATATGCCAATAAGGTTTCGTGGTGTAGTTGGTTATCACGTCAGTCTAACACACTGAAGGTCTTCATTGGTGGAAAATTTCATGCATTCATTTTCTATATCTACTATGTATGAAATCCACTTAACAATGTATTCTGTATGCTGACTTCATTCTGTATTTAAAATTCACTTAACGAATGATTGAAATTCCCTTGACTAGCTTGCTATTAAGACTAACTGACATGTGAAATAAAACGACAAGCTCATTGTTGGTTTACGTAATCTTTCATTTTTATTAGATAGTTCAACATTTTAACATTACATGTTTGGTCCCTTTATATTTCTTACTTGCATATTGGTAGTTGTGGTACAATTTTTTCTCTCAATAGAATAAGCACATGAAAGAAGTTGCAAAAAAATTTATTTTCAAGGACAACAAGTTTACTATTTGGTTCGAAGAACACTCTTTAGTGTACACAAAAAATGATAGTTACAACCATCATTTTATGATTTACACTAGAAAGTGACATTTAGCCTAAAAAGCAAATTTTTTGTCTCTGAAATTATAATTTTCTCCAACTTTTTCCTTAAGCCCAAAAACCTTTTTTCTTCTTCTTTGTTTCTATTGTTTTGTTATGTACTTTAATTGTTCAAGGTTATTGATTTTAGTGTTTTATTTTCATTAAATTAATTTATTTTCATGTTGGGTTGGAAATGATTTCTTTGTTTTGAGGCTACAACGGTGAGGAAGATTCTCAAACGGAATTCAAATCGTCGATTATAGAGTTTAAATTTTGTATCAAACAACATTTATATCGTGTATCGTACATCCAAATGATTGATGTGTTAATAATTGCATTGCTTGTATTTTTTGCTCAATATAGGTTATCAAATAACAATCAAGTATGTAAGATCATTGAATCTTCTTTTCATAGTGATAACTCGTATTTTTGAAATTGATTTTCATACTTAAGCCCTACGTGAATAAATTTTTGCTCCTTTTTATCTTTATTTTGCTTAGAAAATAATAAAATTTGAATTCTAGGTTCAAATAATATAGTTTATAATTTAGCATGGACTGAAAGATTTTTCTCAATTGCAATTTACTTCAGTTTTGAACCAGACCTTAAGAATTGAATTGTAACCAGAGAGATTCGATTTGATACGATTGTAAGGTTTTAACATTTTAAATAATAACGGCGGTGAGGGATTTATTAGTTATTCTCTATCGTAATAAGACCAAAGGCATACATTGATATATAACACGCATAAAATAAATTTTCAATGATGTTATTCTTTGTGTGCATATGTACATATTTCTGATGATTAGTAAGAGCACGTGACTGCAATTTATCTGACTTGGACCACTAATTGAACTAGACTGAGCAAATTCTGTTTTTCCTCTTTTTTTGGCAGTTTCTTTTAGTTGAATAAACTGTATCATACCCGTATCAATGTGGTGTTTATGAACTTACGGATTCTGCTACATACTCATTACTATGCAGAAAAAGTGAGGATGTGAAACCACAAGAAAAGGAACTAATAGACATACTAGTGACTAATCTTCAGAAATATATGCTAACAATAACATGCCAACCATGTTTTGAATGATAAACTGAAAGAGTGCATAGGTTCAAGCAACAAAATAAAGAGCATGTATCTGGTAGACCACTGGGATCAAGGTTCAGCAAAATCAGTGGAAAACTTAACGTTATTGATGCTATTTTGGATTACTAAAAGTTTCACCTTGGTGAGAAATTTACAAAGGTACACAATGCAGTTTGCCATATCTTTGGACAATGATCTAGACAACAAAATATTCTATCTTACCCATTGTTGCCTAAACTCTCAAAGAAGGTAATTTACATTTTTATAGGCTTTCCAAGCTCACTTATGGAACATTACGCGTAATTTTGCATCCTTATTCTTCTGCAGGGAGTTCACCAAAGCAATCATAATGTGAGATAAAAACTGAAGAGTGGTAATATATGATCCAAGAAGCAAAGATTTTCAAGTACTACTTGGTAAGTTATCTTTCCAAAATGAGTTTACTGTAAGCTTAAATCATCCTTTTCCTTGTACTAGCAGAAGAAGAAAAAATCAGAATGATACAAAAATTGAAGTACTAATTAATCACCGATTCAAGATAATATCAAACTAGGTCCAAGAGGTGGTTTTCAGGTAGCAGTGCATTCAAGGAGAAGAAACCGGTAAGAAACTTCTCAGTTTTCTTACTTAGTTAAAAGAGCCGTTCATCTATTTTCCATTCAGTTTGCACTTAATTCATGCAAAAGTCTGAATGCTTACATGAGAACTGACACATGGCTACAACAAGAATATGGCGATCCCATTGATTTTCCATTCTATTAAGCATGCTAGAACAAAATTTATGTCCTGTTTGTCCTAATTTTAGTTACCAGCTCACCTGAAATTTGAATTATGTTTTCACAGTGCATTCCATGTCTGTTTATTTGATTCTATCTTGTAGTTGGAGAATTCTCCTAGCTAACAGCCTTTTACAATTAGTGGTCCTATAAAGTTACAACTGTTAAAAAAAGAAGGAAACAGTCAATGTTTTAAATCTTTAGGTTAAGTTTAGATAAAGCTATTGACATTTTATTCAATCACCGTGGTCAAGGAACATCAAAAAAGGTGTTAGTTGTGAAACATATTATGTGTAATATTGAATTAAAATATATATTATGTGTATTATTGATTTATTACTATTACATTTTAATTTTTAGGTATTTTGGTCATTGTTTAAAGTAACATTTATGTATCATTTATGTTTAAGCCACATATACCAAAAGCTAAATATTAATTTCAAAATCTAATCGTGTGCATGCGTTTTTTAATTAAAACAAGTGTCACTTTCAACACTGATGTGGTCAAAATCAAGCTATATTTGTAAATAATTTCAAAGTAGCCTAAATTTGCAGTAAATTTTTGAAATAGATCTAAAATCTATTTTTTCCTATTAAATATAAACAGTGTGAGAAAGATGAGTCACTTCCTATCATTGGTTAATTCAAGAAAAGTGAAAAGGAAGCAAGGTTTGAAATGAAATATTGATGTTTTTGAAAATCTGCCAATAAGGTATCATGGTAAAGTTGGTTATCACGATAGCCTAACACACTAAAGACCTCCCTTTTGAACTTGAACGAAGCCATTAATTTTATTTTAATTTTGCATACTACCTTCATTCTATTTAATTTTGTTGTTGTTGGGGTTAGAAAGCGAGTAGAACACATTTTGTAATATTGAATAAGGAGTACAATGGATGATGATGTTGGTCAGAGCACATTCAACATTGTGACTAGGGAGTGAAACTCTCATGACTTGCTTGCTATTAAGATTAACTGACATGTGAAATAAAACGACAAGCTCTTCATTGGTTTATGTATTTTACCAAACAGTTCAACACTTCAACTTCAAATGTCTTGGTCCCTCTGTGTCTCTCATTTGAAGCTTGCTAGAACAAAATTTGAATTATGTTTTCAGAGTGCATTCCATGTCTTTTTATTTGATTCTATCTTGTAGCTGGAGAATTCTCCTAGCTAACATCCTTTTACAAGTAGGGGTCCTATAAAGTTACAACAGTTAAAAAAAGAAGGAAACAGTCAATGTTTTAAATCTTTATTCTAGGAACTATTTTTATTGTTTTGTTGTATTTTTTGACTTTCTCAATGTTCAAGGTTGTTAATTACAATATTTTAGTATAACTGAATTAGTTTAATTTTTCTGTTGGGTTAGAAATGATTTGTCTCTGTTGAGGTTATAATGGTGAGCAAGGTTTGCAAAATGGGATACAAATTGTAAGTTGAAAACTTAAACATTATATCAAACTAGCTTTAAATTGCGAATCGTAAATTCGTAATGATGCATATTTTAATGATTGCATATCCTTGTATTTTTTTGCTCTATATAGGTCATCAAATAATAGTTAAGTATGTTGAATCATTGATTCTTCTTCTTTGCATTGGGATAATTCATATTTTTTAAATTTTACTTAAGCTCTGCATCTAAACCTACACACACATGCACACATTCATTCCTATCATTATTTTTCCTAGAAAATAATAAAATTTGAATTTTAGGCAAAGATAAGTCATTTGATATTAATTCAACATGGATTTAATGATTTTTCTCTATTGCATATTTCATTGAGTTCTGAAGCTGAATACTACAAGAAAGCTTCAGCATTCCTGTAAAAATCGCAGAACCATACACCTAGTTGTCATTAGATGAAGCATTCATTACATGAACAATGTTTTATATATGTATGTATGTATGTATCTGTACATATATATATGCATGTGTTTGTGAACTCTTGATACGACAACTTACAATAAGAAAACAACAGTTATTTAGTCCCACATCACCAAATATATAAGAATTGTTCTGTACAAATATCAGCCTTTTACATGAACACATGCTGAGTTCAGTAGCGTGAGCTTGTAACCAAGTGGGGTATTAAAGTGATGGAATGTTGGGTTATGTTATTGGATTCAGATACATTGTACAACTTGCTGGTCTGCCCGATCCAAGTTGCTGAGTGGCTGGTGTGGCTTGGCTGAAAGGTCTTGCCACGGTGGCCCTAGTATAGGGGGCAATGCTCCTCGACCTGGTAACACTTCTCCAAAAAACCATCATTTTTTTCTTATGCTGCTTTTCCCTTTCCTCAAATCTTGGGCATTCTTGCTTCTGTATTGCAAAGCTGCCAAAATTTATCCTTGTCCTCATTTTACTCGCAGTCATGATATCCTCTTATTAGTTTTTGCTTAATTCATTTCAGCTTACTTCTACTGCAGTGCTACTGCAGATAGTCATGATATAGCTTCTCGTGATAGCTGATAGATGGCCATCTTCTATTACGCAGTGTTAATTCGTCCTAATTACATTTTGACCTCAATTGAATACCCAGAACATACAATATTCGTGCGCACACACACATTTTTGATGGGTTACTTACAGCAACAGGCAAGGTGAACAGTGTTAAAATAAGGTGAATGCTGAGCGCCGCTATGGCTTCCTCAGACAGGTATTAATGTTATTAAATGGTTTCAATTAGATTTTGATTATCTATACCCCCTAGGGTTCTGTTAGATAAATGTCATTTGATAGTACAAAGATAACATCTTTAATTCGCCTAAAGCTTGCTTATTTTAAATACATCAGAAACCATGTTCAATTATATTCTCGGATTAGAATAAAAGGGAGGGGATATTGAGATACAAATATAAAAACAATTCGTGATACAATACATATCTACCATTGGATTTCTTTGTGTTTACATTAGATCTGGGGAGTTTAACAGTTGAGATTAATTGTGTCATTGTTGTATTTCTATTGTATCTCAATAAACTTTCCAAGACTAAAAAATCTACCCTTGTTAAGTTGGGTCTTAACTAAATAAGATTTCACCATGGATTATTCTACAATAACTAATTTAAAGATAAAAAATTTGATTATGTCGTTTATAACTCTTGATTGTTCCTCTATAACTCTTAATAGTAGAAAGCACAAGCCAAAATATTGATTATCTAGCAATGCCATACTCAAAATTTCCCTCTCATCTAACTCAGTTTCTCAATCACTACAATTTAGAAAGATGCTAACTTGAATCTTTATATCGTTTATAAATTCCATAGGAGTTGAAGGTTCTACAGTGTGTGCTAAAATGTGGATGTATTTGGCTTTTGTCCCGATTGTATTACAGAATTGACACGGTTAGTTTATGGTATCATAATTATTTAAGTCATTTACTACCATTATAAATTTTCAAAACCATTGCTTCTCCCATTATATTCTTTATTGACACGATGAAGGAGCTTCTTTATCTTCGATGTCAACATGGCATTCACAATTTTGGTTTGAATGATAGGCTAAAGGAGTGCATAGGTTTAAGAAACCCATGTAAAGTGCACCCATTGCGGTTAAAATTGCACTTGACCAATAGCTTGGACATTGATCAGGACGCCTGATCTCAAAGAAGGTATTTCACATACTTATGGAAAGGTAAGCCTAACATTGTATTCTCATTCTTCTGTAGATAGTTCATGGAAGCAACCTTAGTAGAAGTGGAAAAGCGATAAGAAATGACCCAAGAAACCAAAATGTTCAGGTACCACTCTGTAATAGGTAATCAGTAATCTATTTTCCCTGAAAGGGTTTATGTTAAACTCACGTCACAATTCTCTTGTATTTGCAGAAAAAGGAACTTGTCAAAATTTTAATTATCAGCTTCAAATATAAAATTAATCACTCTAGATGTACTGATAATATCGGGTCTAAGATGAGACGACCCGACTTTTTCTCCACAAAAAGTCATATCATCCTTAAGAAAGAAAGGGATAGAAAAGAGAAAAGGAAGAAGAGAAAGAAGAAACAACACTAGAATCTCAACAGCGGAACGAATAAATTATATTAATAACAAAAGTATTACATAGTATAAATCAAATATCAGAGTTGCATAGACAATACATCACATACTAGACAGTTATAAACACATGTCTAGTTATTACAACTCAATCACAATATAGAAACACTCAGAGCTACCAACACAGCGGAAAACTATATAACTATACGCAGAAGCCTCCTGCTTCATTTGCTCCTCCACAATTCGTCAAAGCTAACCTGAATCCTAACCTGAATTCCCTTGGCTACTCGTAAAAATTTGAGTACCCAAGAGTTAAAGAAAAACAGAAATAACTCTGGGTCAGACATGGGTCTGGTGTGAGTAACAGGTTAAAGTTGCTTAACTTTGAAAAACCTTTGAAAAGAAAAGGTATCACGTAAGACTTCCCACACATAAACATGGAAAAAAATTCACCTTACGCTAACCAAAACATTTGATAGGAAATCCGATGATATTATAATAGTGTCTAGGGTTTTCAAGTAAATAAGAAATAGCCGAAATTGTTACATCTATTAAATTCCAGCTACTAGCCACAAAAGTGGGTAATACAATCAAAACCGTTGGCATTTATTGGATTTTGGATTCCATCAATGGCTAGGCTACTGGGGTACCGCCCGTCACAGTACGTGGCCTAGATCACCGTACCGAGGATTACTCTCAATCCCCTACAACACAAAGCCGGACCCGTTCCTTACTGAACAATTCCAAACAAGACAACCCCGCAGTTGTGATCAGCAACCGCACCACTAAGCTGAAAATAAAGGGACCTCTAGACAGGGATAAATCTTGCTCTCAAGTGGGGGCTACCGACGAAGCTTTGCTGCACCTCCCCTGTTTTAGCCATTCCCGGTTGATGAGGCTTGAGGCTACGATTACCTTTATAGGACATAACACTTAGAATGCTCATCGTCCACCTGACGATGTTCTGAAAGCATTCGATCCATACAAGTTCGTTCCGGGTTCGAACGAAACCGAAGGCATTATCTCGTTACACTCATTTTGGAATCACCCTCAGAGTTAACGACAATAACCCTTGCACTCTAAATCACCATCTCGAATCTATAAGTACTATTCCGTCAAACTCATTACGGAATCACCCACAGAGTTATACTGACGTATAGCCCTTACACCTCGAGTCTTCACACGCTCCACTTGGATTAACGACCTAACGTTTAATTGGAATCGATGTGGTTTTCAGATCCCAAATATGGAAACCCGATCCCGGTCTCGTCGAAATCCAAAGCGTGTCTTTTAAGGCCAAGTTGTTTAGAGTTTAGAACAATTCAACTTAATTATCTAAATATACACAGATAGATAATTCACAACACAATACATAATCAACATTATCATCAACAGATAATTAATATCGTAATCAGATAATCTGTATTATCATCCAAAAGCAACCAATGCATCCATATCACATACACTACTCATCTCATAACTGAGATTACAAACCATACCAGGCAACCCACACCATTCATCAAACATAAGCAACTATCCAATGATCACACCATTTATAATTAATTTAAAATGAATTAAATTAATTACCTAAACTCTAACTAATTTAAAATGAATTAAATTAAATACTTCATCATTAAAATTCTGCTTAAGTTAACCATTAATTGATTACAAATCAATTTATAAATCATCATCTCAATATTCATTTCAATTAATCATTACTGATTAACCATCTCTAATTTCAATAATAATTAGCCTTTAATATTAATTACATAAGTTAATTATATTAAACCCTTTGCAAATAATTAACTTGTAATTGCTCAATTAATTAATCATTTATTCATTATTAATTATACCTTAAATCAATTCCAAATTACATCATTAATTAATTAATTAATGATTTATGATTATATTTAATCAATCTCTATATAAATTAATTACATAAGTAATTAATCTTCAATTTAAACAACATATATATTAATCACCTTTGATTAATAACCATTCAGCAATTAACTACCTTAATTACTCATCCCATAAATTAATTATTCTTAATTAATTATCTTCATTAATCACTTGATTAATTTCCAAAGTAATTTAAATCCAAATTACTTCTATACATTCAGTAATTATTAATTAATTTCTTTCCTTAAGTAATTACAAATCCTAAATTACATAAAGTAATTACCAATAATCCACAAATGTTTAAATTAATTTAACTTAATTAATCTAAACTAATCACATTAATCAAATTAATTACAGCAAGTATTTAATTCATTAATTATTTTCATTAAGTAATTAAACTTAAATAATTGATTATTAATAATTAATTAATCTAATTAATTATCAAAAATTAATCGCATTAATTAGCTGTTAAATAATCTTAAGTTAATGACCTTCATTAACATTACTTAATTACTTAATTAAGAATTAACTTATAATTAATCATTATTAATTATTAATTAATTAATATTTAATTATCATTTAATAAATCTCTAATTATTAATTAGTTAAGTGTTAATTAAAATCTTAATTAATCATTAATCACTTGATTAAATAAATCATAATCATTAATTAAAATTTAATTTACCATACTTAATTATAGATTAATTAACCTTGATTAATAAATCTCAAATCTTAATTAATTAACTTAAAAATTATTAATTACTTAATTAATCATTCACATTAATAATTAAATAATAATAAATATTCCATTTTAAATTAATTTAATAATTTAAATTAAATCAATTTCTTACGTTCTAAATTTAAAAACATTCTTCTAATATTTTAAACAATTTGTTTCAAACAAATTCAATTTAAAAAAATTTCTTTTTAAAATTTTAAACTGAAACTCAATTTAAATTTTCATTTCAGATTAGATCTTAAAAATTTAAAACATTACTTACTCCTTCATCTTCATTTTTAAATTCATGTTATTTAACTTTATTTTTTAAATGGTTAAAACAAATTTAAATTTTGAAAACTTATTGAATTTTAAAGACTGTCATAAAAATCAAATTCCAGGTTTAAAACTGAATTTAACCTTATTTTTAAACCTTATTTCATAAATTTAAAACTTATAGTTTTAAATTCAAATCAATGTTCTTTTATACTTTAAAAAGTTTAAAAATCTAATTTAACTTTCAGATTTAAATTAAATTCAAACTTGAGCTTCCTAACTCTGTTCCCAGATTTTAAACTTGTTTTTAAGTTTTCAATTGTATTTTTATTAAATTTTCCTTTTAAATTTAAAACAGAAAAACGGAAAACAGTTTCCTGTTTCAGTTTGAAACATCTTAAATTTTGAATTCAAAAATGATTCAAAAATCCAGGATTTAAATTATTGATTACCTATTAAATCCCAGGTTTAAAAAATCCAAATTTGAACTAAATCTTGAAATTTTAAAACTTATTTTTAAATTTAAACAAAACCAGAAAACAGTTTCTGTTCTGTCTTTTTTTTAAATCAAATTAGAATTTAAAAGAATTCCAATTTATTTCAAAGATCAAAAATTTAAACTTATAGAATTCAAATTCAATTCTAAATTCAAACATAGTTTCAGATTTCATTTGCACTTAAACTTTCACTTCATATTTCATAAAACCTGGAAAAAACAGTTTTCTGATCAACTTAATAACCTGGGACATTAACACCAACCCGAGGCTACTCTGACCTGACTTCGAGTCACGAGTCCCTCAGCTTCGAGTCATCCTTCATTTTACCCGAGACCATCCCGAGACATGAAACCCAGCAACCCAAAAATCAACTCCAACATGCACACACCTCCCTGTGCACCCTCTCCCTAACTCCGGCCATCACTGGCCATCATCTCTGACCATCCTCCATCGACCAAAATCCTCACATCAACCATCAACACTCCAAAATCCCAGAATTCAACTTGAATTTAAATTCAAGTTTTAAAACCAAACCTGGAAAAACATTTCCCCCTTCCAGCGACCAACCTGCCATCACCAATTTCTCCCATTTCCGACCACCATTATCTTCCATACTCCAGTGACAACCCCAACAACACATCATCTATCCATACCCCAAAGATCCTTGAACTCGAACCATTGATGAAGCAGCAGTACTAAAATTCTTAAACCCAGTAAAAACTAGGGTTCATACCGAAATTCCCAAATCTCATCACCAAATTTTAATTGTAATCCAATTTGCTATTTTTCCTATAATATTTGATAGCTACTCTATCTCCAGAAGCCAATTCAATCAAATCAAATGCAAAAATCAAGTGAATTTAACCAAAATGTAAAACACAGTAATTTCAAAACTGTATTTATTTTACAGCACTATAAATTGAAATTTTTGATTTAAAATTCTTGAATTTGCTTGATGTTTTTATTTATAAACCTGAAAACATACATTTCTATAGTTTGAATTTCCACAGTATATAAATTGTTGATCTGTTGGATTTTACTTCCAGGTAACATAGGATTTGATTAATCACATATATAACTTTAAAATTTACTTCATCTTATAATATACAAATTCCATTTCAAAAATTAAATCCTGATAGCAAAACAAATCAAAGGAAAGAACCTAAAATCAACATGAGACAGAAATTCACAGTTAACAATATACTCCAAATTATATTCATATGCAAAAATGTCCACAGCACATTCACATTTATGTATATTCCTAATTTAAAAAGCATGTACAACTTTACCTAATAAAATTTTAAAAATGATTTACTCACTTGTGACAGATGTAGAGCCCAGAATTTGAAAAACTCTTTTGAACTTGCTTCAAATCCTGATGCTTTTTTTTTAATGCTTCCATATTTTGAAAAATCCTTGCATGCAGACCTTCTTGCTTAAAATTGAAATGCAGGCTTCAACTTGTTTTAATTTTCATGTTCCAGAGTTTTGAAAAATGAATTAAATGCAGGCCTTTGCTTGCTTTCATGGTTGCAGATTTGTATTTTGAGTTTGAGGAGTTAAGGTTTATGATTTTTGATTTTACAGGTTTTTGAATATTTGAAAAAGAGGAGTTGAATGCAATGCATGTTTGCTAGGCATTTGAAGTTTAACTAGAGGGTGATTGTTCAGATTTGTTTAGAAATGAAAAAATGAGAAAAAGGAAAGGAATGAGTATATGCAAGTTTATAAAGCTAGTTTATGATTTATTAAAATTAAAGAAAAATAAAAATTGAAACATGACACTTGTTAACTTACTCACTCAAATATTTAACACATGTTAACTTATCTTCTAAATTACATACACATGTCATTTAAATGTTTTTGTTATTTAATTAAGTGTTAAGAAAAATTAAACTTAATGAATGTTTAAATTAAACTAATTAGTTCTTATACCTTTAAACAATTAAAATAAATTTATAAAAGAGTTTGTAACTTAATGAATACATGTTTCATATTTCAAATTGTATTTTAAATTCTCATATTTAATTTACAATTCATAATTATTAATCCATATTTTAGAAAGAAATAAAACAAACATCTTTATAACTTGTTTTAATATACAAACTTAAGTCAAAATGAATTTTAATCCAATAAAACATTTATCTCATATATTTAAAATCATATAGTACTTTATTAAATATCTTTGAAAAGCTTAAATAAAATAAAATCACAATTCCTATTTTTCAAAACATTAAAATTATGCTATACTAATTTAATTTTAAAACAACTTATCTATATATAAATACATATACATTATTAAATAGAAAACAATTTTATCAGTTTACTAAAAATAAATTCACAAATTAAATATTTAAATAAGGAAGATTATTATATCAAATCAAATTTATCAACAAAAATCATCAATTCAATATAAATTTAAACATAGATTATTAAATTTATATTGTCCAAATTTCCGGGATATTACAATCCTTCCCCCTTAAAAGAATTTCGTCCCCGAAATTTAAAACAAAGGTGATTTAATAATCTATTTACAGATTTTATTTTAAAATACAGCATATGTTAATCATATGCTGACAACCAAAGCAACCAATTCACACAATCAGAACAGATCTAATTCTCTAAAAGAATTTCGGGTAAAACTTGCACGCAATCAATCAGTCAATGTTTCAGGTACAAGGGTGACCAAACTCAGAGTGAACTTGAGCAAAGAAGGGGCACGAAAACATGGTGATTCATAGACCAGTTTTGAATACAAGTTCAAAACAAGAGACATGCAACTAATGAGTGGTCATTTACAAGAAAATGGTCAAAGACCAGTTCACAAGTATGAAGGCATAAACCCACACAAGCATAGTCTGCATATGCACATGGAGGTCAATGAAGGTTCAACAAATGTACACAATCGAAAGAAATAAAGCAAGACCACAAGCCAAAGCCAGCAGCAACTAGAGATTGCAACATAAATGAAAATGCACATGGGTGCAACAGGGAATGCACACATGAATACTTCAGCCTCGACATCAAATTCAGCAACTAGTAGAACAAATGAAGAAGCTAAATAAACTGCATCAGAGAAATGGCATGAACACTGCGTGCTACAGGCTAGCCCGAGTGCATATGGGGATGCGAAGTAAAATGCATCAGGGAAATAATATAAATACTGCATGTTATAAGATGACCAGAAACAGTGCAACAAGACCAACTCCAGAGTGCATCAGTGTGCCAAGAACTCGAGCACAAGATACAGAAACCAACAGATTACTGCAAAAACTGGAAATCACTCAAGAAAATTTCAACCGAAAGACTACCACTTCAACAACATAGAAACATATATATGAGCTCGAAGCAGTGACAGTACCCTATATGCCAAATGTATACAAACACTCCAAGCCTTCATGCAACATGAACAAATGAACAGAGGAAGCAATAATGCTCGGGGTTGAACACAGATAATCAGAGCACCAGTTTTAAAAATAATCAAGATACAAGCCGAGAAATTAGCTTGTACCAGGAATTACAAAGTGAACAAGTCAAAAACATCTCATACGTTCAAGCATTATCTAGCGACCAGCAAAAATCAGTGAGCACTTCATATATGCAGGCCATAATAAGATGACAACAAGTAATAGTTCAACTGAGTCAAGTGAATAACCAACAATGCAATGTTGATCAGTCAAGATACAACGCAACAGTATGGAAGTGAAGACATATATGAATGCAGTGAAACCCAAGACAACAGCCTATAGATGGAAAACTACAGACTTCGATTTATGAAACAGCAACTGATACAAGTTAAAGATTGCAACACGATGGCAACGACAAGTGATCAAACATTATCACATAACAAGACAGGGTCGAAATCAAATAGCTTCGAAGGTCCAAAGTCATTGAAGCAGTAAGTAAAAATCGCCAGAAAATCAAAGTCACCGGTGTCAATTAATCAAGAAATGAATTCAACATCGAAACAAAGTTGAACAACATGAACACAATACTAAGTAAGAATTAGATGTGAGTGGAACACTCACCTTAGCCACGAATTGATGCAGAGACGATTACTAATCAAGCGGCCGCGAGCAACACGAGAGACGAGCAACGATCGAACTAAAGCCGGCTACCACCATTCAAGCCCTAATATGGAGAAGGGGAACGAGCGAATAAGAAAAATGAATAAAAGGGGATGGGCCGAAGTAATAAAGATGGAGGAAAGGGGGGTTTATTTGGCCGGTTAAAAAAAATGAAAAATGAAACAAGATAAAAAGGGGGGACGGGTTTTTATCACGGCCCGTTTAACCTTTAAACAAACTTCGAACGAAATTTAACTGATTTAAAAATTACAACTGCAATTAGCTTAGGAAAAGAAATCGTGGAAAGACGATAATTATTCGGTATGGAATACCGGGTTGTTACAGACTCCCCTCCTTAAAGAAATTGCGTCCTCGCAACCTTAAGGAATAAATGGACAAAAGGTAACAACCATAAAAACATATCATCATAAAATGACGAAATTTGAAAATAAGAAGTTCACCATATAAAGCATGAAAGAGAAAGCCTGAACGTGTTTGCTCGATGAATTCTCTAGATTCCAAAGTGAAATCCATAGGACTTGAGAACACTGAACTTTCACGAGAAGAACATCTTTATTTCGAAGGTGCTGAATCCCCAAAACATTGATGTGAATAGAATGTTGCTCAAAGTCAAATCTGGTGAAACTTCAATTTCTTCAATAATACCTGGCTCAAGAATAAAATCGGAATCCCTAAGGCATTTCCGTAGAAGGAAGACGCGTGAAACACGTCATGAATAACAGAAAATTGAGCCGGTAATAAGAGGCGATAAGCCAAGAAACTAATACGTTCAGTGATAGGAAATGGCCCAATATATCGAGGCACTAACTTTCCCAACCGACTGAAACGCCCAACACCTAT
This sequence comes from Allium cepa, assembly GCA_030765085.1. Lineage (NCBI taxonomy): Eukaryota > Viridiplantae > Streptophyta > Magnoliopsida > Asparagales > Amaryllidaceae > Allium > Allium cepa. The sequence continues at coordinate 106,261,551 of CM060940.1, forward strand.
CATAGGTGAGACACGAATAACTTGGAACAGTAATGTAGTACAATAACGATACGCCAGATGAATCAAAGCTTCATTAATTCGGAACGCCGACGTAGTACAAAAACGGTACGTCCAATGAACCGATCAACATAAAAGAACATCATACGTAAGTCCATAAAAGGAATGAGACGAAGCTCAATAAAATGAAATACATCAAAACGTCCGATGAACTTGGTAAAAAGATGATTCCATTCGGACATCATCAAAGAAACAACCACTTGTTGCCTATGACTAAGTGCATCGGCAACACGATTTCCCATTCGGGAGGGCAAAGAATGTCAAGATCATACGATATAAGGAACTCGAGTCAACGTGGTTGACATAAATTAAGTTCCCTATGACAAAATAAATATTTCCAAGATTCATGATCAGGGTAGAGAACAAATTTCTCACCCAAAAATAATGATGCCCAAGTTTTTAAGAGCGAAATCAATAGCTAAGAGCACTATATCATGAGTGGCATATCTAGTCCCAATAGGCATCAATGATTAAGAAACACAAGAGACAGAACGTTCTCTTATGCAAGAGAATGGCATGCAAACCAATACGATTAGCATTGGTACAAACTATAAAGTCTTGGTTCCCTTCGGGAATCGCAAGAATAGAAGTATCGGAAAAGAGTTGTTTTAAATAATATTCTTTCCCGAAAAGCTAAAACTTTCGTAATTTACGATTTACTTTATGTAATTATCTTTTTAGACAAATTTACATTTTAAAATTCAATTTACTGTGTTTGATTGTCTCATCAAAGCGTCTAGGAGATTCCTATCGATAACGTTGATCAAGCGTATCGACCAGAATTCTTAAAGCACTCAATGGGCAATACAATCACAAAATATTCGATTATCAAAAACGATAACCAAAAATCACAAATATTCAATTAATAAGTCCGGAATTAACCGAAATAGCAAACGCACATGTCCCATAACCACGAGTTTCACTAAATCGTTTAATTCACTTCATCATTTCCTTGAAGGTGCAAGAATTGTGTATTTTAAAAATAACATTTCACATTCTCAAACGGACAAGTCCGGAATTAAACGAATCAGTAAAAGAAAGGGGTCATAGTCCTCGATTTTGCTGAAACGTTTAAATCGCTTCCTCATTCTTTTGAAAGCGTAAACTGTAAAAATTTTGCAAACGATTTTTATTTTGAAACAATTTTTAAAACACGTGATTAAAACAGCGACATCGGTAGCAACTTTGATAAGTGGATTTTGATTCATCAAAAATGTCACAAGAATCTTCTCAAAGATAGAAAGGGATATCATGCCCTAAACTTATATTCATAACAAGTCAGTGACACACGAATTCACCAATGCACAAAAATTGATAAAACTTATCAATAGAAATCACGAAAATTGGTGAAGCACAAATTCTAGAAGACTACACAAGAAATTCAGAAATCACAAGATGGGAGTATGAAAGCTCGAATGGGAGTATGAAAGCTCGAACGGGAGTATGAAAGCTCGAACGGGAGTATGAAAACTCAAATGGGAGTATGAAAACTCAAATGGGAGTATGAAAACTCACCTACACGCGAGCATGAAAACTCATCAGCACATGTAACGTAAAGCGAGAACGGGAGCATGAAAACTCACCTACACGCGAGCATGAAAACTCATCAGCACATGTAACGCAAAGCGAGAACGGGAGCATGAAAACTCACCTACACGCGAGCATGAAAACTCATCAGCACATGTAACGCAAAGCGAGAACTCACCTACACGCGAGCATGAAAACTCATCAACACGTGCAACGCAAAGCGAGAACGGGAGCACGAAAACTCACCTACATGCGAGCATGAAAATTCATCAGCACGTGCAACGCATAACGAGAACGGGAGCACGAAATCTGACCTACATGCGAGCATGAAAACTCACCAACACGTGCAATGCAAAGCGAGAACGGGAGCGTGGAAACTCACCTACACGTGAGCATGAAAACTCATCATCACATGGAACGCAAAGCGAGAATGGGAGCATGAAAACTCACCTACATGCGAGCATGAAAACTCATCAACACGTGCAACGCAAAGCGAGAACGGGAGCACGAAAACTCACCTACATGCGAGCATGAAAATTCATCAACACGTGCAACGCATAACGAGAACGGGAGCACGAAAACTCACCTACACGTGAGCATGGAAACTCATCAACACGTGCAACGCAAATCAAGATGCTATCTCATGGTGGCTAACTGAAAAGCAAAAAGGTATGTGTGAATGGAATCACACAAGTGGTGTCTAGCCTAACCAAAAAGCATAAAGGTATGTGTGAATGGAATCACACAAGTGGTGTCTAGCCTAACCAAAAAGCATAAAGGTATGTGTGAATGGAATCACACAAGTGGTGTCTAGGCTAACCAGAAAGCAAACATAGAGACATCGCACTATTGCTAGTCTAAATTATAAAATGATCGTCATGATCAACGAGAAGTGTCAATTACACTAAGCTAGTAAATATAAAAGTTTAGCTTCATGTCCCATAACCACTTGCTTAAATTAAATATTTACGAACAAACTGTAAATCTTCACTAGAAAATTGTCACAAGAGATGCAATCGAATAAGTCCAAGAATTAACCGGCGAAATAAACGCAAGCGTTATATACCACTCGTTTTACTAAGTCGTTTAATTAGATTTCTCATACGAGTGAGGTAAAGGTTAGTATATACTAATAGATTGGACAACGGTTTAGGAAAAGAGTTTTGTAGTAAAATAGTTTTGAAATCATTTGGAGAAAAGGGTTTTGATATTTACTACTAGTATAGAAAACCTTTATATTTTTAAAGTGACAAATCACAAAAATGATTGTAGGAACAATCAATCACAAGAATTCACATACAAAGTGTGAATAGAATCCAAAGAAATCGATACTGAATTAATCAAAAGGTATGTTCACAAAAATCCCAAAGAAAAGGTCATCAAAGTTGCTAATAAATGATAGCAACAAATCGGGAAATAATCAAGAATCGATTAAATTTGGAAACCAAATCAATTCACTAAAATTCACATTCGAAGACGTGAATAAAATCCAAAGAATTCGATTCCAAATCCGTCAAAGTAGGAATTCCCAAAAATTCCAGAAATAGAAGTTATCAAAGTCGACAAAGGTGATAACAACTAACCGGAAAAGAAGAATCGATTAACAATTGGAAAAACAAAGCAGAACGAGCATAAATGCATGAATGACTTTAACAAAAGTAAAAGTCAAGTCAATGTTGATATCGACAAGGCAAAGTCCAAGACAATTTCTTTTACACCAAAGAAATTTTAAAACTATCAGAGAGAGGCACATGAAAACCAACAAACCATGGATAAACAAAAAGAGTCGACAATTGAAATGCGATTTGTCTCAAAGATTGATACCCAAAACCCAATTGTATGGAGACTGCATCAAGTACACGAATCAGAGATAAGAATGCATATATACAGCAGTTCGAATAAACAACGCGAGCTCAAATCGAAGTGGGTACGAGTTGCAGCAATATGCAACTTGGTATAGCATATACACAAGGATACTTAGCAGTGCATACTCGAATGAGCAAGTGCAACAGAGAATAGCAGCAATGCTCATGAATAAGAGTTAGGAATTCATACCTAACAAATCAAAGATGATCTTAGGCAAAGATGAGAGATAAAACATCGACAAATAGTTGTAACACATGTTCCATCTAAGTTATGTTTTATATTCGTCCTAAATCCCAGGCTTTGATACCAAGCTGTGATGCCCCACCTCTATACCCACGCTAGCCAAGAACACTACGGTGTAGTGCTGTCGACTAGCACGGAGAATAAGGCTGTTGAGGAGCGACCATCCGTGTAATTGCTTTGTGCGAGCACCGATATACCAGATAGTAAAAACGTGCATTTCATTTCAGGAGGAAATCCGACATGCCGATGCAAACTCAAAGCTACTACACAGTGGCTATAATAGTCTAGGACAAAAATATAAAATAATGACACAGATAATATAAATGCGGAATGTAACGATCCTGAATTTTTATTTAATTTAAATTAATAATTAAATGAAATTTTGAATAAAAATTTATAAAATTAATTATAAATAGTGATGTGAGTTTCCCCGAGTTCAAATATATTCTATATAAATCATTTAAATTTTTAAATATTATGTATATATGTATATATGTGAATATATATATATATATATGTATATTTGGGTATATATGAGTCAATTTGAAATTTTAAAATATATGTGTATATATAGAGAAATGTAAAACAATAATTTTTAAAGAAAAATTTATGATAAATATTAAACTAGTAAACTAAAAACAAAAATGAACGCAAATTAGACAAAATAAAGAATGTTGCCTGAAGGATAGTTATGCAAAGGAAGATAGTAAAACCAGGCAAGACACAATAAAAAATAATAATAATAATAAACATATGCATAAATAAGTAATCAGTACAAGACAAATAAATGCAAGATCATAAGGTACACTTAAACAAATAAGTAATATACAAGTTGTAAACTAACACACATAGGCAAGCAACTTAGTATTCAAGTTCGAATAGCATGGCTAACAAAACCAAAGTGTGCATGCTGAAAGTTTTAAAGGGGAATTAAAATTTACAAATAGTGTACAAACAATATTTGATAAATATGAATGTGTAAATCTAGGCAAACATTTAATGCTAGCCATATCATCTTTCAGCCGAAGTTAACAAAGTAAAAGAAGAAATATATACATTCAAGTACAAACAAGATATCTTTAAGTATGGTATAGGTATAGATTTGTACAAAGGCATTAAATACTAGCACAATATATTTTCTGTCAGCCGAACCAAGAAGTAAAATAAATAAATAAAGAAAGAAAACATCTTCAGCCTACAAACCTATTTAATACCCTGCAGCCATGCCTATGGTACAAACAACCACCCTGTTTACTTTCTTCTTATACATCAATTCCCTTATTCTATTTTGTTCATCAAAGCTTGTATTCCAGTTTCAAAGGTCTGCATTTTTTCATAAGCTAAATAAAACTAAAACAAAACATAACAATACAAATCAACTCAACCAAGGAAAATATAAGAAGAAGAAGCTTTAGCCTGCAAAATTTCAAACTGCTGTTTCAACATAAATACAAATCAGTTCTTCTTCCTCTCGAAATACGGTGAGTAACTTAACCCAGTATATTCTTCTTAGATCAGTGAGTAAACAAATTGTTTTACAAAATTTTAGATCTTGTATTGACCTTGATATGCAAGGTGAAAGTTTGCGGTGATATAGTATATATCTGCGTGAAGATGGCTGTGTATATAAATAGACCTGCCTGTGAGTACATGTCTTTTTTTTATCTCTGTTATGACTACAGTCCCCAAGCAACACACAACACTTCATATCTTCTAATGCACTAAAATTTAAGCTAGGATCCCTGAATGAAAATTGATTATAGTAGTATATTGTTAATTTTAAAAATAGTTTCAGGAAGAAAAGAATACACAGTGTGCTAAAAAATGGGTTTTTACAGTAAAAATTTAACTTTTGAATAAATTCGACCAGAACAATTTGAGAAATAAATTATATAACTTGAAACTATATTCAAAAGTAGGATTTTTAAACCAAAAACGATGATTTTTAGGTGATTATACATGGTGCGGTTTCTATATGAACTCAAATTGTATTTCCATCAATTCTTGTTGGATTAACAAATTATAGCTTCTAAAATTCGTTATATAGCAAGTTTAATAATGCATTAATCAAAGAAAAATGCGAAAAAAATTATTTAATGTGAGGATTTTCGAGACGAATCGAATGTAGGGTTTAAGGGTTCGTTTAGAAAGAGGGCAAAGGCGAGTTTGCCGCGACGTCGTCGCGATGTTTCAGGGGATCGGACCAAGGGGAGAAGAAGCATAGGGCAGTGGGGCAGTTTTGGTTGAAGTCGCGTGATCTCTGGTGGACGAGGCGGCGAGATGAAGCCGCTGCCAGGTTTTGAAGTTAGGGGTGTGTGTGCGTTCCAGGTTTTGCTTTTCCACTCGATTTCGTCACGGTGAGTTTTCGCGAGAGTTGGGTTCGTCTTCGTGTTCGAGTAAGCTTGAGTGGTCATGGTGCATCGTCGCAGCGATCGTCAGGAGTCGGAGGCGTTGGGGCACGTGTATTTGCACCTGTGCACTCGTGTGTCTGGGAGGGTTTATTGTTTGGGAAGAAGAAACTGGGTTTTGTTTTTCTCCAGTTTAAATGATGCAAGTAAACGGTGGAAGGTGGAGAGTGTTTTTGGGTATTCAATTGTACATTTTCTTTGGCTCATGTGTAGTTGTTTGTTCCAGTAGGCAAACTGTTTGATTTCTGGAATGTTTATAAAGTTTTAAACAAAAGTATAACAAGTTTGACTTATAAAAATTCATTTGTTTCAAAGTTAAGCTTCAAATAAGTTTTATATGTATTTAAATATAAAAGTTTTAAATATAGAATAAGTGGATTTTGATAAAGTTCTTTTATAAATTTTTGCAAGATAAAATAAAATGTAATTCAAAAGCTTAATTTTAAAAATAAAAATGAAGCAATTGAGTTTAAAGGCTTTTCCCTTATATAAGCTTCCTATAAAAATAAATAAATAAATGTTCTTTATATTTATTCTAAGGTTTATAAATTGATATTGAATTTGATTAATGTTTTAGATAGTTAATCAAATTTGAATCTTCAAATTCAAATGGTATTTTAATTTTAATTTAAAAGTGTAAGGTTAAAAATACACTTAAATATTTATGAAATCATTAATAAAGAAACTAATTGTCTTAGAGATAAATAAGGCAATAAAATAATTTAATTTATAAAATAATTAAAGAATGATTAATCAAGGAGTTTAAGTATAATTACTTGATGTAATTAAATTATGATTTATTAAAATAAGTGATTTGGGATAAGCACTTATTGTAGCCAGTAAAGGATAATTAATTGAATGATAGTTAATTAAAGATTTATTAATTAATGAGTTATAATTAATTGAAGATAAATTAATTGTAAGTAGTTAATTATTAAAGTTAATTAACCAAGTGATTAAAATAAAATTACATTTAATGTAATTAGAATGTTGATTTATTTATAAAGATAATTAATTATTTAAAAAATAATTATTTAATGAATTAAATTTAGGTTAAATAATTTTGTGATTAACCTAAGGTTAATCTAATTAATTTATTAATTAAGAATAATTAATTAAAGTGTTGATAAATTATTTATATCAAATTATTTGTGATTAACTTATAAATCTGAATTAGATAATAAATTCATAAGTAATTAATTTACTAGGAAATAAAATTGAATTGATAAGGATTAAACGAATAATTAATCCTGTTTATAAATGTTTATCAAATGCTTGACCTTACTTATAAATGATTTTATTGTATGAGATGCTTTGAAAATGATTGTCCTATCTGATCTGTGATATTTTGTTCTGTAGATTGTGGTATGTATAATTTATTCATTTATGGATGATACATTTGTATATTATCTGTGAATCTGTGAATAGACGATAAGCGTTATAGTTTATATCGCTTATCAACTATATTTCTATGTTTCAATCTGTGACGATTGAAATGATGTTGCACTATTGTGTTAAACCCCTGGACCACACCATACGCACACAAATATGGATTTCACGAGGAAATCGATTAAGTCACAGATTTTTGAAATAGTTTAAATTTGAATATTTGAATTCAAATGTTTTGGAAATGGAATCGGAATAAATGTGAAAAGCTTTTGGAATGTATTTCAAAATAAAAATTTATTTTTAAATTACTTGATTAAGTTTTGGAATTTAAATAATTTGATTTAAATTTAAATTCAATACTTGAAATTGAATTCTGTAATTTGAAATTAGGGATTAATGATATTATACTAGTCATTATGAGTTAAATTATTTTTAAAGTATTATTTTTGGGAATTTGAATTTAACCCAAGGATTTCAACTCGTATAAATGAATCAGATTTCCAAAATGAAAAATGTTGTTTTCAAATGATAAACACTTTTAGATAAGAACTGAGATTCCAGTTAATTAGGGGAATTTCAAGATTGAATAGAGAAATGATTTTCCTAAGTTATGAATGAATTTTTTTTGAAAGCTATGAATTAAATCTGTTATTTTTAACAGATTTAAATTGAGGATTTGTTTAAATCAAATTGAAATGAAATTGTTTTGAAGGCTATAAGTTAAATCTTTGATTTAAAGATTTAACGAGTTAAATCAAATTGAAATGAAAATTGATTTGGAAAATATGTGAATGAATCTTTTGTTTAAAAGATTTAAATGTGAAAATTGTTTAAACCGTTAAAGGTTGTGAAAATGAATCTTTTTGTTTAAAGATTGAAAATGGTAATTTGTTAAACCATTTGAAAGAAAGTTTGAATTATTAAGTTGTGACTTAATTGAAATCCCATATCCATATGTTTTGAAAATATTTTTCGCTCACTATTCGGTTTAACCGGGAAAGGACCTTTGTGTCGTATAACCCATTCCGAATATGTGATACGTCGTTATGGATAGCATTTGAAGACCGGTGATGAAGACCGGGTATTTACGAAAGCGTAGGAAGACCTATCGATTGTTTCTGCACCGAGTCGCGCCGGTATAGAAACTCCCTAAGTGATGGGAAAATCCAATCGGGATTGTGAATATCCGGGTTGCAAGGACTTCTTTGTAAGTGCCTTCGGTTTTGTTCGAACCCAGAACAGACTTGTATGGATTGTGTGTCTGACATTACAAGTTGAGATGTAAAGCCGATTTCTTTCAAATATATTTCTGTGGTGGCGGAGAATTTATTCTTTTAGCTTAACACCCTTCTCTGAGACGTACGAGCTCAGAGGTTATATAGTTGAAGTTATCAGTGATATATTCCCAATTTGGTAATGTGACATGCTGAGTGTTGCTGTAAATGATCATTGTGTTGATTATTGTGATAGGATCGTTTATTTGATCGTCTATCTTGGTGATCATTGTGTTGATCATTTGCTGACCCAAAGCATGGCTTTTGTATAAAGTATGTTTTTGTGGACGTGACTTCGTCGAGCCTCACACCCCGGAAATGGTCAAAACAGGAAAGATGCGGCAAGGTTATGAGGGGTAGCACCCTTTAGGGTATGTACATTTCCTTCTGGATAGAGGTGGTATCATGGTATGGAGCCCAGATATTTAACCTATGTGGTTACTACGAATTTATTACTTTGTGGTTGTTGGTTTTCGGGATCCCGTGAGAAAGGTCGTTTACGATCGGGGAATGGCGTGCTCGTGTCAGTAGTTACCCAGTTAGGGGTAATCCGGCCTTGTGTTGGCAGAGTTCCGGTTTGGTTCTCGGGGATGTCTTTCCAGAGGCATTCTCATGTGGCAATGGGAAGTTCCTTGGCCTAACCATTTGTTGGAAATCCAATTCCCAATACGAAATTTTTACGGTATTAGTTGTAGAACCTATCATTCACTTATGGTGTCGCAACACTGTTTGGATGGTAGCTATAGTAGGCATACGATAATGGTCGTATGTTGGCTAAGATTTATATTCTACTTTCGAAATGAATTTTTCCTACACTATACACTAGTAATAATATCAAATGCTTCTTTTTAATGCGTATCAAGCATCTTTGACTATCATAAGGAGAAATCTCCTCCGATTCTGCGTTTGCATTGTGTGTGTGTGCGGGAGGCCTTATGGTAGTCTCATTTTTCAAAAGCATTGCGAATTGACTTTGAAAATCCTTTGTTGAATGTTTTTAATAGATAAACTGTTTTTGTCGCTCACACCAGTCCCACGACTGATCCGGAGTTTATCGTTTCTTTCCTAAACTGTGGGTGCTCATTATTTTCTACACGAGCAGTCTAGAGTTGGGTTTTTCAGATAGTAAGATATAGTGGATTATCTGGAGTTAGTTCAGTCTTTGGATCGCACCAGTCTTGCTAAGCTTGGTGCAATGTTATGGGGAGTTCGAGCTATTGCTGAATTGATTCTTGGAAATGGAGTTACAGTTCCGATTTGGAGTTCTTCGTTGAAGACTATCTTAGAGTTATTTGTTTCGCTGTTAAATGTTATCTATTTTATTTCCCGCTGCTATTTTATTGTAGCATATCTCTGATGTATATTGATATCTATTGGATTATCTGTTGTATCAAATATTGTATCAAAGCTGTATATCAATGTATTATTCTTTTATTCCGCTGTGTTGTTTACTTAATGATTGTTATAAGCTCCGGCGAATCGGATTTGAACGGTCGAATCTATGGCATTCGAGTACGATTTGAAGTACGGATGTCGATTTTCGAGCGGGCAAAATTCGAGTCGTCACACGGAACACAGATGAAACAGAAAATCTCATATATATATATATAATAACTGATGTCAGTTACAATACATTTACACGGTACATGTGATACAACTACTACAGTCGACTCAGGAAGTTATATATACAAGTACATTATCGATTAATATACATGAATACATATCAACCTATACTATGACACGACAACTCCAAAAATATGAAAAGTCTTCATAGCTCGAGCAGCATCCCAAAGTAGAATATCTACAACCTGAAAATACTCGGTCTGACCCGAGTATTAAATTCAAAAGAAAATAATACTCGGGTCAGTCTAATTCAAACTCAGTTATTTGTGCACAGAAGCAATAATAATTAAATAACGAATAGATGACAGTCACAGAAATAAATTTACCTATCCGATTCATAAATAAGAAATCGAATAACGGTAAATATAACGCGAACCAACTCAAATAATTGGAACATCAATTAAAAGGTCAACACGAGTAGGGCTGCAGTATACGCACGCGTGTACTGCCTCGCGACTACAACATATGGAATACGAAATAGATCCATAATTCAAAAGCAAAAGAAATAACAATAAAAGCAGTACAGTGTGGCTGCAGTTCACGCTTGCGTGCACTGCCTTGCCACTACAGTGATGATGTACCCAATGAATACCGTGTGGCAGCAGTTCATGCTTGCGTGCACTGCCTTGCCATTACGGTGATATGTACACAATGAAAATTCACAAACGAGCACAAGGTCAAACCAGAAGTACCAGATTCAACTCAAGTGAATTTGAAAATAACAAAATGCAAAGGTCAAGTCACTGCAATCATGACTCGACTCAATGCAACAACCAAAGTCAAGGCAATTGGGAAAGACTTTAAGATCACATGACAACAGTGCAAAACAGCACCCAAAATGAAATACCAGGATGCAATCCATGTGACAAAAGAAAATGCGCAGCAAGCATACACTTGCACGCAATCAATCAGTCAATGTTTCAGGTACAAGGGTGACCAAACTCAGAGTGAACTTGAGCAAAGAAGGGGCATGAAAACATGGTGATTCATAGACCAGTTTTGAATACAAGTTCAAAACCAGAGACAGGCAACCAATGAGTGGTCATTTACAAGAAAATGGTCAAAGACCAGTTCACAAGTATGAAGGCATAAACCCATACAAGCATAGTCTGCATATGCACATGGAGGTCAATGAAGGTTCAACAAATGTACACAATCGAAAGAAATAAAGCAAGACCACAAGCCAAAGCCAGCAGCAACTAGAGATTGCAACATAAATGAAAATGCACATGGGTGCAACAGGGAATGCACACATGAATACTTCAGCCTCGACATCAAATTCAGCAACTAGTAGAACAAATGAAGATGCTAAATAAACTGCATCAGAGAAATGGCATGAACACTGCGTGCTACAGGCTAGCCCGAGTGCATATGGGGATGCGAAGTAAAATGCATCAGGGAAATAATGTAAACACTGCATGTTATAAGATGACCAGAAACAGTGCAACAAGACCAACTCCAGAGTGCATCAGTGTGCCAAGAACTCGAGCACAAGATACAGAAACCAACAGATTACTGCAAAAATTGGAAATCACTCAAGAAAATTTCAACTGAAAGACTACCACTTCAACAACATAGAAACATATATATGAGCTCGAAGTAGTGACAGTACCCAATGTGCTAAATGTATACAAAGACTCCAAGCCTTCATGCAACATGAACAAATGAACAGAGGAAGCAATAATGCTCGGGGTTGAACATAGATAATCAGAGCAACAGTTTTAAAAATAATCAAGATACAAGCCGAGAAATTAGCTTGTACCAGGAATTACAAAGTGAACAAGTCAAAAACATCTCATACGTTCAAGCATTATCAAGCGACCAACAAAAATCAGTGAGCACTTCATATATGCAGGCCATAATAAGATGACAACAAGTAATAGTTCAACTGAGTCAAGTGAATAACCAACAATGCAATGTTGATCAGTCGAGATACAACGCAACAGTATGGAAGTGAAGACATATATGAATGCAGTGAAACCCAAGACAACGGCCTATAGATGGAAAACTACACACTTCGATTTATGAAACAACAACTGATACAAGTTAAAGATTGCAACACGATGGCAACGATAAGTGATCAAACATTATCACATAATAAGACAGGGTTGAAATCAAATAGCTTCGAAGGTCCGAAGTCATTGAAGCAGTAAGTAAAAATCACCAGAAAATCAAAGTCACCGGTATCAATTAATCAAGAAATGAATTCAACATCGAAACAAAGTTGAACAACATGAACACAATACTAAGCAAGAATTAGATGTGAGTGGAACACTCACCTTAGCCACGAATTGATGCAGAGACGATTACTAATCAAGCGGCCGCAAGCACCACGAGAGACGAGCAACGATCGAACTAAAGCCGGCTACCACCATTCCAAGCCCTAATTTGGAGAAGGGGAACGAGCGAATAAGAAAAATGAATAAAAGGGGATGGGCCGAAGTAATAAAGATGGAGGAAAGGGGGGTTTATTGGGCCGGTTAAAAAAAATGAAAAATGAAACAAGATAAAAAGGGGGGACAGGTTTTTATCACGGCCCGTTTAACCTTTAAACAAACTTCGAACGAAATTTAACTGATTTAAAAATTCCAACTGCAATTAGCTTAGGAAAAGAAATCGTGCAAAGACGATAATTATTCGGTATGGAATACCGGGTTGTTACATAAACTCAGCCACATCACAGAGCAGACTCACTTCTTACTCTTGTTCCAAAGAAACATCTTCGGAATTATCCATAGTCACTACATCTCATCACGCAGCCACTACTTCCTGAGATATCAAAATACCATCACTCACTGGCTTGCTTCTGCCCAACTGACAGATACAAACTCAATTCTGCACTTCAAAGATGAACTCCGAACCTTAACAGGTTACCTTCAGAGATCGATGAAGTCCTTACACCAAGCAAAAATTTACTCGAGACGGTATTAGGTCTACAGTCTCGACAAATACACTTCCAACCTCATCCATCAAACTCCAACCAATGGTAGTCGTGTTACACACACTTCTAACTCATCTACCTTTATAACTTATATTGGAAAAACCCGAACAGGTAAACCAACAAATAGGTAGAAACAATTATATATATATATATTAAAAATACAAATACGCTCTCTCAAGATATACACCACTACAGAGCCTAGGTATTCAGTCAACGTAATGCTCTGATACCAAATGAGACGACCCGACTTTTTCTCCACAAAAAGTCGTATCATCCTTAAGAAAGAAAGGGATAGAAAAGAGAAAAGAAAGAAGAGAAAGAAGAAACAACACTAGAATCTCAACAGCGGAACGAATAAATTATATTAATAACATAAGTATTACATAGTATACATCAAATATCAGAGCTACATAGACAATACATCACATACTAGACAGTTATAAACACCTGTCTAGTTATTACAACTCAATCACAATATAGAAACACTCAGAGATACCAACACAGCGGAAAGCTATATAACTATACGCAGAAGCCTCCTGCTCCATTTGCTCCTCCATAATTCGTCAAAGCTAACCTGAATCCTCACCTGAATTCCCTTAGCTACTCGTAAAAATTTGAGTACCCAAGAGTTAAAGAAAAACAGAAATAACTCCGGGTCAGACATGGGTCTGGTGTGAATAACAGGATAAAGTTGCTTAACTTTGAAAAACCTTTGAAAAGAAAAGGTATCACGTAAGACTTCCCACACATAAACATGGAAAAGTTTTTACCTTACGCTAACCAAAACATTTGATAGGAAATCCGATGATATTATAATAGTGCCTAGGGTTTTCAAGTAAATAAGAAATAGGCGAAATTGTTACATCTATTAAATTCCAGCTACTAGCCACAAAAGTGGGTAATACAATCAAAACCGTTGGCACTTATTGGATTATGGATTCCATCAATGGCTGGGCTACTGGGGTACCGCCCATCACAGTACGTGGCCTAGATCACCGTACCGAGGATTACACCCAATCCCCTGCAACACAAAGCCGAACCTGTTCCTTACTGAACAGTTCCAAACAAGACAACCCCGCAGTTGTGATCAGCAACCACACCACTAAGCCTAAAATAAAGGGACCTCTAGACAGGGATAAATCTTGCTCTCAAGTGGGGGCTACCCACGAAGCTTTGCTGCACCTCCCCTGTTTTAGCCATTCCCGGTTGATGAGGCTTGAGGCTACGATTACCTTTATAGGACATAACACTTAGAATGCTCATCCTCTACCTGACGATGTTCTGAAAGCATTCGATCCATACAAGTTCGTTCCGGGTTCGAACGAAACCGAAGGCATTATCTCGTTACACTCATTTTGGAATCACCCTCAGAGTTAACGACAATAACCCTTGCACTCTAAATCACCATCTCGAATCTATAAGTACTACTCCGTCAAACTCATTACGGAATCACCCACAGAGTTATACTGACTATAGCCCTTACACCTCGAGTCTTCACTCGCTCCACTTGTATTAACGACCTAACGTTTAATTGGAATCGATGTGGTTTTCGGATCCCAAATATGGAAACCCGATCCCGGTCTCATCGAAATCCAAAGCGTGTCTTTTAAGGACAAGTTGTTTAGAGTTTAAAACAATTCAATTTACTTATCTAAATATACACAGATAGATAATTCACAACACAATAGATAATCAACATTATCATCAACAGATAATTCATATCATAATCAGATAATCTGTATTATCATCCAAAAGCAACCAATGCATCCATATCACATACACTACTCATCTCATAACTGAGACTACAAACCATACCAGGCAACCCATACCATTCATCAAACATAAGCAACTATCCAATGATCACACCATTTATAATTAATTTAAAATGAATTAAATTAATTACATAAACTCTAATTAATTTAAAATGAATTAGATTAATTACTTCATCATTAAAATTCTGCTTAACTTAACCATTAATTGATTACAAATCAATTTATAAATCATCATCTCAATATTCATTTCAATTAATCATTACTGATTAACCATCTCTAATTTCAATAATAATTAGCCTTTAATATTAATTACACAAGTTAATTATATTAAACCCTTTGCAAATAATTAACTTGTAATTGCTCAATTAATTAATCATTTATTCATTATTAATTATACCTTAAATCAATTCCAAATTACATCATTAATTAATTAATTAATGATTTCTGATTATATTTAATCAATCTCTATATAAATTAATTACATAAGTAATTAATCTTCAATTAAACAACATATATATTAATCACCTTTGATTAATAACCATTTAGTAATTAACTACCTTAATTACTCATCCCATAAATTAATTATTCTTAATTAATTATCTTCATTAATCACTTAATTAATTGCCAAAGTAATTTAAATCCAAATTACATCTATACATTCAGTAATTATTAATTAATTACTTTCCTTAAGTAATTACAAATCCTAAATTACATAAAGTAATTATCAATAATCCACAAATGTTTAAATTAATTTAACTTAATTAATCTAAACTAATCACATTAATCAAATTAATTACACCAAGTAATTAATTCATTAATTATTTTCATTAAGTAATTAAACTTAAATAATTGATTATTATTAATTAATTAATCTAATTAATTATCAAAAATTAATCACATTAATTATTTGTTAAATAATCTTAAGTTAATGACCTTCATTAACATTACTTAATTACTTAATTAAGAATTAACTTATAATTAATCATTATTAATTATTAATTAATTAATATTTAATTATCATTTAATAAATCTCTAATTATTAATTAATTAAGTGTTAATTAAAATCTTAATTAATCATTAATCGCTTGATTAAATAAATCTTAGTCATTAATTAAAATTTAATTTACCATACTTAATTATAGATTAATTAACCTTGATTAATAAATCTCAAATCTTAATTAATTAACTTAAAAATTATTAATTACTTAATTAATCATTCACATTAATAATTAAATAATAATAAATATTCCATTTTAAATTAATTTAATAATTTAAATGAAATCAATTTCTTAAGTTCTAAATTTAAAAACATTCTTCTTATATTTTAAACAATTTGTTTCAAACAAATTCAATTTAAAAAAATTTCTTTTTAAAACTTTAAACTGAAACTCAATTTAAATTTTCATTTCAGATTAGGTCTTAAAAATTTAAAACATTACTTACTCCTTCATCTTCATTTTTAAATTCAAGTTATTTAACTTTTTTTAAATGGTTAAAACAAATTTAAATTTTAAAAACTTATTGAATTTTAAAGATTGTCATAAAAATCAAATTCCAGGTTTAAAACTGAATTTAACCTTATTTTTAAACCTTATTTCATAAATTTAAAACTTATAGTTTTAAATTCAAATCAATGTTCTTTTATACTTTAAAAAGTTTAAAAATCTAATTTAACTTTCAGATTTAAATTAAATTCAAACTTGAGCTTCCTAACTCTATTCCCAGATTTTAAACTTGTTTTTAAGTTTTCAGTTGCATTTTTTTTAAAATTTTGCTTTTAAATTTAAAACAGAAAAACAGAAAACAGTTTCCTGTTTCAGTTTGAAACATCTTAAATTTTGAATTCAAAAATGATTCAAAAATCCAGGATTTAAATTATTGATTACCTATTAAATCTCAGGTTTAAAAATTCCAAATATGAACTAAATCTTGAAATTTTAAAAATTATTTTTAAATTTAAACAAAACCAGAAAATAGTTTCTGTTCTGTCTTTTTTTTCAAATCAAATTAGAATTTAAAAGAATTCCAATTTATTTCAAAGATCAAAAATTTAAACTTATAGAATTCAAATTCAATTCTAAATTCAAACATAGTTTCAGATTTCATTTGCACTTGAACTTTCGCTTCATATTTCATAAAACCTGGAAAAAACAGTTTTCTGATCAACTTAATAACCTGAGACATTAACACCAACCCGAGCCTACTCTGACCTGACTTCGAGTCACGAGTCCCTCAGCTTCGAGTCATCCTTCATTTTACCCGAGACCATCCCGAGACATGAAACCCTGCAACCCAAAAATCAACTCCAACATGCACACACCTACCTGTGCACCCTCTCCCCAACTCCGGCCATCACTGGCCATCGTCTCTGACCATCCTCCATCGACCAAAATCCCCACATCAACCTTCAACACTCCAAAATCCCAGAATTCAAGTTGAATTTAAATTCAAGTTTTAAAACCAAACCTGGAAAAACATTTCCCCCTTCCAGTGACCAACCTGTCATCACCAATTTCTCCCCTTTCCGACCACCATTATCTTCCATACTCCGGTGACAACCCCAACAACACATCATCTATCCATACCCCAAAGATCCTTGAACTCGAACCATTGATGAAGAAGCAGTACTAAAATTCTTAAACCCAGTAAAAACAAGGGTTCATACTGAAATTCCCAAATCTCATCACCAAATTTTAATTGTAATCCAATTTGCTATTTTTCCTATAATATTTGATAGCTACTCTACAGAGGCCAATTCAATCAAATCAAATGCAAAAATCAAGTGAATTTAATCAAAATGTAAAATACAGTAATTTCAAAACTGTATTTATTTTACAGCACTGTAAATTGAAATTTTTGATTTAAAATTCTTGAATTTGCTTGATGTTTTTATTTATAAACCTGAAAACATACATTTCTATAGTTTGAATTTCCACAGTATATAAATTGTTGATCTGTTGGATTTTACTTCCAGGTAACATAGGCTTTGATTAATCACATATATAATTTTAAAACTTACTTCATCTTATAATATACAAATTCCATTTCAAAAATTAAATCCTGATAGCAAAACAAATCAAAGAACCTAAAATCAACAGGAGACAGAAGTTTTGAAACAGAAATTCACAGTTAACACTATACACCAAATTATATTCATATGCAAAAATGTCCACAGCACATTCACATTTATGTATATTCCTAATTTAAAAAGCACGTACAACTTTACCTAATAAAATTTTAAAAATGAGTTACTCACTTGTGATAGATGCAGAGCCCAGAATTTGAAAAACTCTTTTGAACTTGCTTCAAATCCTGATGCTTTTTTTTAATGCTTCCAGATTTTGAAAAATCCTTGCATGCAGACCTTCTTGCTTAAAATTGAAATGCAGGCTTCAACTTGTTTTAATTTGCATGTTCCAGTGTTTTGAAAAATGAATTAAATGCAGGCCTTTGCTTGCTTTCATGGTTGCAGATTTGTATTTTGAGTTTAAGGAGTTACGGGTTATGATTTTTGATTTTGCAGGTTTTTGAATATTTGAAAAAGAGGAGTTGAATGCAATGCATGTTTGCTAGGCATTTGAAGTTGAACTAGAGGGTGATTGTTCAGATTTGTTTAGAAATGAAAAAATGAGAAAAAGGAAAGGAATGGGTATATGCAAGTTTATAAAGCTAGTTTATGATTTATTAAAATTAAAGAAAAATAAAAATTGAAACATGACACTTGTTACCTTACTCACTCAAATGTTTAACACATGTTAACTTATCTTATAAATTACATACACATGTCATTTAAATGTTTTTGTTATTTAATTAAGTGTTAAGAAAAATTAAACTTAATGAATGTTTAAATTAAATTAATTAGTTCTTATACCTTTAAACAATTAAAATAAATTTATTAAAGAGTTTGTAACTTAATGAATACATATTTCATATTTCAAATTGTATTTTAAATTCTCATATTTAATTTACAAATCATAATTATTAATCCATATTTTAGAAAGAAATAAAACAAACATCTTTATAACTTGTTTTAATATACTAACTTGAGTCAAAAAGAATTTTAATCTAATAAAACATTTATCTCATATATTTAAAATCATATAGTATTTTATTAAATATCTTTGAAAAGCTTAAATAAAATAAAATCACAATTCCTATTTTTCAAAACATTAAAATTATGCTATACTAATTTAATTTTAAAACAATTATCTATATATAAATACATATACATTATTAAATAGAAAACAATTTTATCAGTTTACTAAAAATAAATTCATAAATTAAATATTTAAATAAGGAAGATTATTATATCAAATCAAATTTATCAACAAAAATCATCAATTCAATATAAATTTAAACACAGATTATTAAATTTATATTGTCCAAAATTCCGGGATATTACAATCCTTCCCCCTTAAAAAAAATTCGTCCCTGAAATTTAAAACAAAGGTAATTTAATAATCTATTTACAGATTTTATTTTAAAATACATCATATGTTAATCATATGTTGACAACCAAAACAACCAATTCACACAATCAGAACAGATCTAATTATCCAAAAGAATTTTGGGTAAAACTTTCACGAGTCCCCTCGATATATATATATATATATATATATATATATATATATATATATATATATATATATATATATATATATATATATATATATCGGAATACTCGCTCTATAAAATCCAATCAATACTACTAAGCTATAGAGCTCCTAACAATAATTCTATACAGAATATCAGACTACAAATGAGTCTGACTCAACAAACAATCCAACCTAAACTGCTGGTTTTACAACCAGAAATATCAAACACGTACTCCCTTAGAGATACGTGAAACATTCTGAATCCCAGTTATCCAAACTGGCAATTCAACTCTAGAAAACCAAACACTGATCTTACCCATCACAGAAGAAACCAAAACACTACGGAGCTAGATTCCCAAACTTATAGATCCTTGGATCAGAGAAACAAACTTATCCCAAACAAATCTCCGGTTCCAAAATCCAAATTCCTTCGTCTCTTATCCATAAAAACTCTTTGGACGATCCCGGGCTACCAACATCCTTCCTGATCAGATTAACTCTTGCTGATTCCATTAGAAACAGACTGAATCAAAACAATCCAATGATCTCTTCAAGATCACTCAAAAACTAAGAACACAAACCCTACATCTCAACAACAGAAGACAGAACAAACTTCTCCCCATCCGAAAAAGGAAAACAGAAACATTCCAAACTGCTTCCGCTGCACAACTCTGATCCGAAACAGAAGAAAATGTTGACGAAGAGCACAAGCACAGACAATGCAACCCAGCACAGAAATACGGTTCCATATATCCATAAAAGAAAACTCAGATGCTTCTCCGTAACCTGAGCTACTTCACCAACTTCTATCTCATGGAACCATCTATCTACTAACTGAACCACCAGTTCCAATCCTGGAAAGGAAACTCGATCTCCAAATGCAGACAAACTCTGACTTCCTGGAAGAAAATCCGGACAATCTCCAACAATCCAAAAGAACATACTATCGCAAGTCATTTTTGCGATCAACTCAGCCTAAATCCAAAGAAACTGCTCTCTCTCTACCAAATAGAACAGCTTATGCTGGCCTAGCCAACTCACCAGAGAAATGAATCCACTCTGCTGCTTCTGAACTCCACTTCAGAAAAACTACCAAGCCCGAAGACTCCTTACCAACTCAGAACACTCTGCTAAACTCAGCCACATCACCGAGCAGACTCACTTCTTACTCTTGTTCCAAAGTAACATCTTCGGAATTATCCATAGTCACTGCATCTCATCACGCAGCCACTACTTCCTGAGATATCAAAATACCATCACTCACTGGCTTGCTTCTGCCCAACTGACAGATACAAACTCAATTCTGCACTTCAAAGATGAACTTCGAACCTTAACAGGTTACCTTCAGAGATCGATGAATTCCTTACACCAAGGAAAAACTTACTCGAGACGGTATTAGGTGTACAGTCTCGACAAATACACTTCCAACCTCATCCATCAAACTCCAACCAATGGTGGTCGTGTTACACACACTTCTACCTCATCTACCTTTATAACTTATATTGGAAAAACCCGAACAGGTAAACCAACAAATAGGTAGAAACAATTATATATATTTATTAAAAATACAAATACGCTCTCTCAAGATATACACCACTACAGAGCCTAGGTATTCACTCAACCTAATGCTCTGATACCAAATGAGACGACCCGACTTTTTCTCCACAAAAAGTCGCATCATCCTTAAGAAAGAAAGGGATAGAAAAGAGAAAAGAAATAAGAAACAACACTAGAATCTCAACAGCGGAACGAATAAATTATATTAATAACATAAGTATTACATAGTATACATCAAATATCAGAGTTATATAGACAATACATCACATACTAAACAGTTATAAACACCTGTCTAGTTATTACAACTCAATCACAATATAGAAACACTCAGAGATACCAACACAGCGGAAAACTATATAACTATACGCAGAAGCCTCCTGCTCCATTTGCTCCTCCACAATTCGTCAAAGCTTACCTGAATCCTAACCTGAATTCCCTTAGCTACCCGTAAAAATTTGAGTACCCAAGAGTTAAAGAAAAACAGAAATAACTTCGGGTCAGACATGGGTCTGGTGTGAGTAACAGGATAAAGTTGCTTAACTTTGAAAAACCTTCGAAAAGAAAAGGTATCACGTAAGACTTCCCACACATAAACATGGAAAAGTTTTTACCTTACGCTAACCAAAACATTTGATAGGAAATCCGATGATATTATAATAGTGTCTAGGGTTTCAAGTAAATAAGAAATAGCCGAAATTGTTACATCTATTAAATTCTAGCTACTAGCCACAAAAGTGGGTAATACAATCAAAATCGTCGGCACTTATTGGATTTTGGATTCCATCAATGGCTGGGCTACTAGGGTACCGCCCGTCATAGTAAGTGGCCTAGATCACCGTACCGAGGATTACTCCCAATCCCCTGCAACACAAAGCCGAACCCGTTCCTTACTGAACAGTTCCAAACAAGACAACCCCGTAGTTGTGATCAGCAACCGCACCACTAAGCCGAAAATAAAAGGACCTCTAGACAGGGATAAATCTTGCTCTCAAGTGGGGGCTACCCACGAAGCTTTGCCGCACCTCCCCTGTTTTAGCCATTCCCGGTTGATGAGGCTTGAGGCTACGATTACCTTTATAGGACATAACACTTAGAATGCTCATCGTCCACCTGACGATGTTCTGAAAGCATTCGATCCATACAAGTTCGTTCCGGGTTCGAACGAAACCGAAGGCAATATCTCGTTACACTCATTTTGGAATCACCCTCAGAGTTAACGACAATAACCCTTGCACTCTAAATCACCATCTCGAATCTATAAGTACTATTCCGTCAAACTCATTACGGAATCACCCACAGAGTTATACTGACGTATAGCCCTTACACCTCGAGTCTTCACTCGCTCCACTTGGATTAACGATCTAACGTTTAATTGGAACCGATGTGGTTTTCGGATCCCAAATATGGAAACCCGATCCCGGCCTCATCGAAATCCAAAACGTGTCTTTTAAGGCCGAGTTGTTTAGAGTTTAAAACAATTCAATTTACTTATCTAAATATACACAGATAGATAATTCACAACACAATAGATAATCAACATTATCATCAACAGATAATTCATATCATAATCAGATAATCTGTATTATCATCCAAAAGCAACCAATGCATCCATATCACATACACTACTCATCTCATAACTGAGATTACAAACCATACCAGGCAACCCATACCATTCATCAAGCATAAGCAACTATCCAATGATCACACCATTTATAATTAATTTAAAATGAATTAAATTAATTACCTAAACTCTAATTAATTTAAAATGAATTAAATTAATTACTTCATCATTAAAATTCTGCTTAACTTAACCATTAATTGATTACAAATCAATTTATAAATCATCATCTCAATATTGATTTCAATTAATCATTACTGATTAACCATCTCTAATTTCAATAATAATTAGCCTTTAGTATTAATTGCACAATTTAATTATATTAAACCCTTTGCAAATAATTAACTTGTAATTGCTCAATTAATTAATCATTTATTCATTATTAATTATACCTTAAATCAATTCCAAATTACATCATTAATTAATTAATGATTTCTGATTATATTTAATCAATCTCTATATAAATTAATTACATAAGTAATTAATCTTCAATTAAACAACATATATATTAATCACCTTTGATTAATAACCATTCAGTAATTAACTACCTTAATTACTCATCCCATAAATTAATTATTCTTAATTAATTATCTTCATTAATCAATGATTAATTTCCAAAGTAATTTATACATTCAGTAATTATTAATTAATTACTTTCCTTAAGTAATTACAAATCCTAAATTACATAAAGTAATTATCAATAATCCACAAATGTTTAAATTAATTTAAATTAATTAATCTAAACTAATCACATTAATCAAATTAATTACACCAAGTAATTAATTCATTAATTATTTTCATTAAGTAATTAAACTTAAATAATTGATTATTATTAATTAATTAATCTAATTAATTATCAAAAATTAATCACATTAATTAGTTGTTAAATAATCTTAAGTTAATGACCTTCATTAACATTACTTAATTACTTAATTAAGAATTAACTTATAATTAATCATTATTAATTATCAATTAGTTAATATTTAATTATCATTTAATAAATCTCTAATTATTAATTAATTAAGTGTTAATTAAAATCTTAATTAATCATTAATCACTTGATTAAATAAATCTTAATTATTAATTAAAATTTAATTTACCATCCTTAATTATAGATTAATTAACCTTGATTAATAAATCTCAAATCTTAATTAATTAACTTAAAAATTATTAATTACTTAATTAATCATTCACATTAATAATTAAATAATAATAAATATTCCATTTTAAATTAATTTAATAATTTAATTGAAATCAATTTCTTAAGTTCTAAATTTAAAAACATTCTTCTTATATTTTAAACAATTTGTTTCAAACAAATTCAATTTAAAAAAATTCTTTTTAAAATTTTAAACTGAAACTCAATTTAAATTTTTATTTCAGATTAGATCTTAAAAATTTAAAACATTACTTACTTCTTCATCTTCATTTTTAAATTCAAGTTATTTAACTTTTTTTTTAAATGGTTAAAACAAATTTAAATTTTAAAAACTTATTGAATTTTAAAGACTGTCATAAAAATCAAATTCCAGGTTTAAAACTGAATTTAACCTTATTTTTAAACCTTATTTCATAAATTTAAAACTTATAGTTTTAAATTCAAATCAATGTTCTTTTATACTTTAAAAAGTTTAAAAATCTAACTTAACTTTCAGATTTAAATTATATTCAAACTTGAGCTTCCTAACTCTGTTCCCAGATTTTAAACTTGTTTTTGAGTTTTCATTTGCATTTTTTTTAAATTTTGCTTTTAAATTTAAAATAGAAAAACAGAAAACATTTTCCTGTTTCAGTTTGAAACATCTTAAATTTTGAATTTAAAAATGATTCAAAAATCCAGGATTTAAATTATTGATTACCTATTAAATCTCAGGTTTAAAAATTCCAAATTTGAACTAAATCTTGAAATTTTAAAACTTCTTTTTAAATTTAAACAAAAACAGAAAACAGTTTCTGTTCTGTCTTTTTTTTTTAAATCAAATTAGAATTTAAAAGAATTCCAATTTATTTCAAAGATCAAAAATTTAAACTTATAGAATTCAAATTCAATTCTAAATTCAAGCATAGTTTCAGATTTCATTTGCACTTAAACTTTCACTTCATATTTCATAAAACCTGGAAAAAACAGTTTTCTGATCAACTTAATAACCTGAGACATTAACACCAACCCGAGCCTACTCTGACCTAACTTCGAGTCATGAGTTCCTCAGCTTCAAGTCATCCTTCATTTTACCCGAGACCATCCGTAGACATGAAACCCTGCAACCCAAAAATCAACTCCAACGTGCACACACCTCCCTGTGCACCCTCTCCCCAATTCCGGCCATCATCTCTGACCATCCTCCATCGACCAAAATCCCCACATCAACCTTCAACACTCCAAAATCCCAGAATTCAACTTGAATTTAAATTCAAGTTATAAAACCAAACCTGGAAAAACATTTCCCCCTTCCAGTGACCAACCTGTCATCACCAATTTCTCCCCTTTCCGACCACCATTATCTTCCATACTCCGGTGACAACGCCAACAACACATTATCTATCCATACCCCAAAGATCCTTGAACTCGAACCATTGATGAAGCAGCAGTACTAAAATTCTTAAACCCAGTAAAAACTAGGGTTCATACTGAAATTCCCAAATCTCATCACCAAATTTTAATTGTAATCCAATTTGGTATTTTTCCTATAATATTTGATAGCTACTCTATCTCCAGAAGCCAATTCAATCAAATCAAATGCAAAAATCAAGTGAATTTAATCAAAATGTAAAATACAGTAATTTCAAAACTGTATTTATTTTACAGCACTATAAATTGAAATTTTTGATTTAAAATTCTTGAATTTGCTTGATGTTTTTATTTATAAACCTGAAAACATACATTTCTATAGTTTGAATTTCCACGGTATATAAATTGTTGATCTGTTGGATTTTACTTCCAGGTAACATAGGCTTTGATTAATCATATATATAATTTTAAAACTTACTTCATCTTATAATATACAAATTCCATTTCAAAAATTAAATCCTGATAGCAAAACAAATCAAAGGAAAGAACCTAAAATCAACAGGAGACAGAAGTTTTGAAACAGAAATTCACAGTTAACACTATACACCAAATTATATTCATATGCAAAAATGTCCACAGCACATTCACATTTATGTATATTCCTAATTTAAAAAGCATGTACAACTTTACCTAATAAAATTTTAAAAATGAGTTACTCACTTGTGATAGATGCAGAGCCCAGAATTTGAAAAACTCTTTTGAACTTGCTTCAAATCCTGATGCTTTTTTTTTAAATGCTTCCAGATTTTGAAAAATCCTTGCACGCAGACCTTCTTGCTTAAAATTGAAATGCAGGCTTCAACTTGTTTTAATTTGCATGTTCCAGAGTTTTGAAAAATGAATTAAATGCAGGCCTTTGCTTGCTTTCATGGTTGCAAATTTGTATTTTGAGTTTGAGGAGTTACGGGTTATGATTTTTGATTTTGCAGGTTTTTGAATATTTGAAAAAGAGGAGTTGAATGCAATGCATGTTTGCTAGGCATTTGAAGTTGAACTAGAGGGTGATTGTTCAGATTTGTTTAGAAATGAAAAAATGAGAAAAAGGAAAGGAATGAGTATATGCAAGTTTATAAAACTAGTTTATGATTTATTAAAATTAAAGAAAAATAAAAATTGAAACATGACACTTGTTAACTTACTCACTCAAATATTTAACACATGTTAACTTATCTTCTAAATTACATACACATGTCATTTAAATGTTTTTGTTATTTAATTAAGTGTTAAGAAAAATTAAACTTATTGAATGTTTAAATTAAATTAATTAGTTCTTATACCTTTAAACAATTAAAATAAATTTATAAAAGAGTTTGTAACTTAATGAATACATGTTTCATATTTCAAATGGTATTTTAAATTCTCATATTTAATTTACAAATCATAATTATTAATCCATATTTTAGAAAGAAATAAAACAAACATCTTTATAACTTGTTTTAATATACAAACATAAGTCAAAATGAATTTTAAACCAATAAAACATTTATCTCATATATTTAAAATCATATAGTATTTTATTAAATATCTTTGAAAAGCTTAAATAAAATAAAATCACAATTCCTATTTTTCAAAACATTAAAATTATGCTATACTAATTTAATTTTAAAACAACTTATCTATATATAAATACATATACATTATTAAATAGAAAACAATTTTATCAGTTTACTAAAAATAAATTCACAAATTAAATATTTAAATAAGGAAGATTATTATATCAAATCAAATTTATCAACAAAAATCATCAATTCAATATAAATTTAAACACAGATTATTAAATTTATATTGTCCAAAATTCTGGGATATTACATAAGAGGTTTAGTAAAAAAAGTTCTCAGTTTTCCTACTTGGTTCCCATTTTTTTTTTTATACTTGTTAAGTCTGACATAACCAAATTTGAATTGTGTTTTTTGAGTGCACGGCATTCTGTATCTACTTTGACTTTTTTACTGCTCTATCATGTTGTTGGTATTATTAGACTAGATAGAATTTAGGTTTTCAAATTAATGATAACGAGTATGGTGGCACGTCCGTTGGACGTGTGCTAAGAAGGAAGGATGAAAATTTTGTGTGCGCTACAGTTATGTTAGTGAAATATGCACAGAGACACATACATACATATGTGCACAAATATATGTGTGTGTATATATGTAATAATAGTTGTAATACGTTTGTTAAAAATCCAGTACGCATGCATTCTCTTATTTGTCCGTCCATAGGAGTGTAATTTCAGTGTAGATAATATTTTTTGTGTTATGTGTATGAAATGTTAGAGGAGGAGCCTTAGCGCAACGGTTAGATCAGCTGCATGGTGATCTGGGCGTCCAGGATCGAGTCTGGAAACAGTCTCTTTACAATGCATGAAAAAGACTGCATACATTATCGATTTCCATATAGTCCGTTATGTTGCGGAGCCTCGTGCACTGGGTTCCACGTTTATGTGTATGATAAGTTACTATTAAGAGACAGTAACAGATATTGGTACGGGAGAACATATATATTTGTTTAGTGCGCTTCATAAAGAAATGGTAAGCACATATTTTGACACGGACATAAGAGTTGAAGTGCTATTCGTTAACAGTAAGGAAAAATATTGAAATAAATAGTTCATTATCGTATGAAAGAAGAAACAAATTAAGTTTAATCAAATATTGTGCACACGGTGATTTCAGGGAAATGGAACTTCATGTGTAGATCCCTGAATAAGTTATAATCTTTAATAAAAGATTTTGTAGCAAAGCGTTCTTATCATGTATTTTATTACAACATGCGTATGCAAAAAGTTAACACATTCATTCTCCCTTATCCATTCTTTTCAATTGTTTGAAGAATGTGTTGCGTAGAGATTATCAAAAGTAAAAGATGTAGAAAAGCACGATGAAATCATATTTTAGTTAGTAGGAGTACCGTATCTTTTTTGAATAATTGTTTTACAAGTTTGTGTACAATGCGTAAATGACTTAAAGCGTTACAAAAAATTTGATAAGTGATGCATTACGTACTAAGGTAAGTGAACCATTACGCGTGCACTGAGAGCAAACAAATGTAGATGGCAGCAGTTTGGGTTACCTGAATATGACCGCAGTAATAATTAGGCAAGTCGATATATGTTAAAAAACAGCAAATTATAATTTGTATATGATTACCTATGTATACCGCACATAAAAATCATGAAAATGTTGGTAGGTACAAACAGTGATGACAATTTAATTGACAGAACAGAAGTAATTGTTATTTTATTGCCAAAGTACAGTAGGAGAAAATATGCAGCATAACATGGAATTGATTAATTGTTGTAGGTATGAATGGAGTACTCAGTTCTGCGAACGTTCTGCAAGATAGCGCTCAACAGCTCGATCACACTCTTCGATCTACAGGAGAAGGTTAAAGGAGTTGAAAGTTAGACGATTGATATATTGGTGCGAAAATATGCAGATGTGTTGAAGTATATGTTAGTATGGGTTGCGTACCACCTCAGGAGTGAAGAAATCATCCTAATTACCGTCCGTAGGGTAAGGTGCATGGGGATGTTGGTCGTTGGTGATTTGTAGTTGAGCTGAAAATGCAGATGCTTCCTTCAAGCCGCTTTTTTTCTAGGCACTCTTTGTTGTTGCTATGTACGGTTGAAGATGCTGTAGTTGTTTTGTGTCGGTACTATTGTTTGATTTGTGTTGTTGGGCAGGAGACGGCGGTAACGGAGCAGAAGAAGCGGTTATTGCAGTAGGAAGAGTTTGAAGAAGCTTTGTTGAACAGGTGCGTTTTCGTTTAGTGCTTTCGGTGGAAAGGTTTACTGCACCCTCTTGAGTGGATGTTGAACATTTGGACTGCATTTGAAGAAGTCATTAGTGAGTTGGAAGGAAATGAAATAAGGATAAAAAGTAGTGCAGTAACATTGAACATCTTTATTTGTAAAATGCAGAAGGAGATACCTTTGTCATTGAAGGAGGAGGTCATATTAAGAAGACCGTAAAACTGTACGGCGTTGAGGAGTTTATAAGTAGGTGGGGATGTGAGGTAGTGAGCAGAGGAGGAGAACGTGGGAGGGAATGAGGTAGTTACAGGAGTAGTTGAATCAGTGTAATGCGGCAATTGGGGTAAGTTGGTGTCAGTTGGAATATGTTGAAATGGTTGTGAGGGAGACACGCAAGGGGGAAGGAAATGGAAACCGATGTGTGATGGGGGTGAAATTGCTGTAGAATAGGACGTTGCAAGTATTTGTGTACGTGAAGTAGTGTGCGTGGAAAACAGAGGACGGTGATGTAGGAACAGTTGCGTGCAGGATGAGTTAAGCTGTCAATTTATAATAAACTATCCTAAAGAATAGCACGCGCCGTGTAATAAGCGAAAAAAAATTGTTCTAAAATAGTATTTTACTACGTTTGAATTTGCATGTAAACTGTGCAGCTAAACAGTTCGAGGGGGGGTGTGAATCTGTACAACGTACAGTGGAAGTGAAGTTTGTTCAAAGCATGTTAAGTACTGAAAAATAGCATGGTGTCAGAAAAGTAGTGGAATAGTACAGTTTCCCACGTAGTAGAGGTATGGTAAGCAAATGCTCTGTATTTTACAGTGTACGTATGTTTATAAAATTGGTTTGTAATTGTGTACGGATGGTATTTATGTTTGATGCAGCTAGTGCAGGCATAAGTTGTAAGGTGTGAGTATCAAAAAGTTTCAATGTACAAACTGAATATTGAGGAAGTGAATTAAAGATGATATTGTGAAAGAACAATGCGTAGGTCTGAAATATTTGAATATGCATGGCTGGGTTTGTTTTTTTATGATGAAAGGTAAACATTGAATGTTGCAAGCTGCGGAATGTGAAATGCGTAATGGTGAGGACAGAAAAATTTGTTTGGTTTCATCTTTTAATCCTTTTATCAAGAACTTGAAAATATAACATTTACTTTAAAAATTCGTACAGAAAAGGAACAGCCAGTTCATGATATTTTTGCTGAAATTTTATCATTTACTTTAGTTTGTCATCGTTAAGTAGTTAAGCAAACAAATAGGAAAAAAGTTTTTCTGATCGCTATTTTTTAATCATTACGTGATTACATTTGGAAAACAAACAAACCCATATGGCAGGGTCGTGTGAACAGAACAATGCGCAGGTGTAAATATTTGAATATGCATGGGTGTGTTTGTTTTTGTTATGCTGAAAGGTAAAGATTGCAAGTTGTCGAATGTGAAACGCGTAATGCTGAGTACAAAAAAATTTGTTTGGTTTCATCTTTTAAACTTTTTATGAAGAACTTGTAAATATAACATTTACTTTTCAAAATTCATACACAAAAGAAATAGCCAGTTCATGATATTTTTGCTGAAATGTTATCTTTTACTTCAATTTGTCATCGGTAAGTAGTGAAGCAAACAAATAGGAAAAAAGTTTTTATGATCGCTTATTTTTAATCATTCCCTGTTTACTTTTGGAAAACAAACAAACCCATATGGCAGGGATGTAAGTTAATAGGAATATTTAGCAGAAAATATGAATTTTACAGTGGCCGAATGAATGGAGTATGCGACTGTACGGTAATTAAAAATTCAAGCAGAGCACAGAGCGTATTAAAGTGAACACGGATTCAGAGGAAAATGCGGAAATGTAGAGGTCACAGCAGGGTGTGCAACAGAAGTGCGTAGCAGAAATAATGATTCAGCAAAGTGCAATAGAAAGTGGGAGGAGAAATAAATATATAACGGCAGCAGGAATTCGTACATAAATTTGCTAAGTTTGAACATATGCAGCTACAATAAATGTTACATACAATTCAGCATGTGCAAATAAATAT
Organism: Allium cepa; assembly: GCA_030765085.1. NCBI lineage: Eukaryota > Viridiplantae > Streptophyta > Magnoliopsida > Asparagales > Amaryllidaceae > Allium > Allium cepa. The sequence goes on from CM060940.1 coordinate 106,292,782, forward strand.
TAACACTATGTAATCTAAGCTCAAACGGTATCTTCATGTAGTTTAAAACGGTGAAGCATGATGGTCGAGTTAATCGGTGTCAACAGGTGGCGAAGCAAGCAGACTGTCCAAATGCATAAGCATACCATGTAGGTGGAGGTCATTGTGCAGTGAGTGGTTGTAGTGTATCTTTCCATTTTTGTAGTTATGGAAACCTAAAGTGAACCAATTTAAAATAAATTTGGTGGATCAAATGAAATTCAATTTTAATATGAGAAGTATGACAGTAAAAGCAGAATAGAAAAAGTGAAATAAATGTACAGCAGTTATGTGACAAAAGAGTAGCAAAGCTGTTTCAGTAGGACAGCAAATGTAGTTGTGAGTACGCATGCATCACAGCGGCGATATATGCGTAAATGAAGGTGTAATAAATGGTGGAAGATTGTACCTGCGGAGGAAAGCGTTGGTGAAGCAGGGCTTGGCTCTGCAGACAGCGTAATAGAAGCGGAGGAAAGGTGCAGTGGAAACGGTTATTACTACGCACGCTCGCGTCTGTGAGGGTGCAAAGCACTATTTTTGTTGTTGAATGCAGTGTAACAGGTGGCATCCTGTGAAGGGTGTGAGAAGTTGTGTTGGTGGTAAAAGCCGAAGCGACGGGGGAGCGTTAGGGTGCATTGCACATGTTGATGACTTGTTTGCATTTTAAATTAGCCAAACTTTGCACGTACAACGACTGTTGACTAATTCCTGCAACTAAAAACCTGTGAGACAATGTAGTGGAAGAGGAGTATGGTGTGATAAGTAAAAAGTTACAGTCTGCTAGTTTCAGCACTTACATTTTATTTCCGCCAGTTGAGTTGAGAGAGCAGAATGGATGTCGTGGTGTGGAACAACGACATTCTTATTGGATGATAGATGTGTGGCTGCAATAATTGGTCATCGTCGCGAAAAAATGAGGGGTGCAACCACCTGCCTTGGTCAACCTCAGACCGTAAATCCCAGTTTTGGATGGCGAAGTAAATCAGCAGAGTTTCGTTGTTGAGAAAAGGAAGGAAAAATAGAGTGGGTGTAAAAAAATAGAGCAGAACTTGATCACCTTCTCATTATGTAGTATGCGAACATGACAGTTAACGATTTGAAAAATGAGTTGAGCGGTTTCTAATTTTGTGTAGATGCACAGGCTGAATAGACGAACAGGTAGTTTACTGGAGGTTTTGGTGGAGGCAGTGGCGTACGCAGCCGCATCACGTGAACTGTAGGAGAAGGAGATAATATATGCAAGGCAACGGACACGATGCAAGAGGTTTGTGAAATTGTAGGATGTTTTTATGTCGTTGGAGAAGTAAAGCAGGGGGATTGGAAGACGTGGGAAGTGTGAGGTGGAAAGGAACTGCAGGAAAGGAAGGATGGTTCGTTAGTTAGGTTGTGTGGAAGAGATGTCCATAATTTGAGAACATGTGAACAAAACATCCTTGTAAACAACGTTTCGAGTATGCGTTCCATTTTTACGATGTAGCTTTCCATTCTGAACCAAAATTTTTGTCGTGCTACTTGAAATACCTCGGCTTAAAGAGACATAAAGTTGGCCATGAGAGAAAACGTGGTTGGGAAGATAAATTAACGTGGGGGATGGTTTGTCCTTGTGATTTGTTAATCATTAACGCGAACGCAAGACGAACAGGGAATTGTTTATGGATAAGGGTGAATGGTAGGCTTATGCTTTCAGAAGGTTTTAATGGTATACGTGGAATAAACACCCGTGTACCTTGGAACTAACCGAAAGATATTTCAGCGTCTATAAGGTTTGGATGGAAGACACGACAGAGTAGTCTCATCCCATTACATAGCCCAATTCGCGGATCAATGTTGCGGAGTAACGTTATTGGCAATCCTTCTTTAAGAGTTAATTTGTGAGGTAGCATACCACCTGGGTTGAGTGAGTTCAAGAACTCAATCTGATATAAGTTAGACGTGTCGTCTTCTACTCTGTCGAAAGAGTAGTAAACATGTTCATCGCCGGGAAAATTATTGATTATCATGTTATTAATTTCATCCGCTGTTTCGTTTGTTGGGGATAAAATTGCTCGTTGTAGTATGTAGTTTGTATTGGAAAAATTATCATTTAATGTGGGGAAGATTTCGCGTATCAAAGAGTATAATGAACTTGTGTCGTCCCATGGTATGACAATATTCGGTGGGAGTTTGATCATGTCTTCCTGTATGGTGGGTTCGTTACTGTTTCCAATGCGCAGAACAAAATCAGCGTATGGTTGGTCAGCGCGGGCCCTTATATTTTCAGTTAGATGAAATACTTTAACAGTCGACCACAAATATGACCGAACTATACATGCGTCAGTTGTTTGAGCTCTAGTCCCTCCGGGAACAACAGGTAAAACCTGCCGAAAATCACCGCCTAAGATAACAATTTTTCCACCAAACGGAACATCTGAATCGATCAAGTCTCGTAACGTTCGGTCAAAAGCCTCGAATGCATGGCGGTGAGCCATGGTTGCTTGGTCCCATAGGAGAACAGTTGCCGCGGATAAAAGTTTTGCAGTGTCAGATTGTTTACTGATATGGCATGTGGAGGAAGAGTCTAAGTTAATTGGGATTTTAAATCGTGAGTGTGCGGTTCTACCGCCGGGCAACGCAATAGAAGCTATTCCGGAAGTAGCAGTTGCAAGTGCAATAACACCTCGATCTCGTAGATGAGCTAAAATTGCTTTATATAGAAAAGTTTTTCCTATCCCGCCAGGACCGTCGATGAAATAAATGGAGCTGTTTTTTGAATTTACCGAAAGCATTATAGCATCAAATGCTTCCTTCTGTTTAGGGGTTAACTTATGGATGGCTTGTAAATCTGGTAACGGTACTTGAATTGACTGTTCTTCTAAAATAAGCGTGGATACATTGTGCTACTCAGGTGAACGTAGGGAGCTATGTGGTAAATCATAATCAAATATGGTTCTATTATATTGTTTCAGACGGTTGTTAATATCAGAGAGACATTGACCAATTAAGTATGATGTTGGGATGGCGGCAGAAGACGTAGTTTGGTAATCTTCAGTGAGAGAGGGCCAAAATTTATCCCACAATTCACGTACAGCACATGGTTCACAGTATACTAAAATGGTAACAAATAGTCGTCGTAAAGCAGCAGGCATATGGGTGTTCGAAGCATCAGTTAAACAGTCGTTAACACAGTCATCATTTTCTAGTAGTCCTCGATATTTTGCTGCTTCTTTAAATGTACGGTGAACAGTTCCGTTGACCGTAAGTAAGTCTGTGAAGGAAATTAGGCCTGGGATATGAGTTAGTAGCAAACGTAAGTAGTAGCGATCACCTTCGGCTGGTTGTACGGTGTAAAGACGACCAATTACTTTACGGTTAATACGTCTACGTACCCATTGTTTATGTTCGTAGTTCCACCAATACTTTTCTGGGAATTCGTGGTAAAGGTAGCGGGATGCCTCCTCGTTCGCTAAATTATGGTTGAAAAATTCTGTCAGCATCGTTCTAGTTCTACGTTGATCGGTCAAAACAGAGTGTAAAGTTTCATTTGCGTTAAATTGAACTTGTTGCATGTTAGGTCGATGTATCTGAAGTCCTATTACAGACGGAGACATGCTGCTAAGTTGGAACTTATATATTCTCCATAGTGACTCTGGTGCACAAATCCACCGGGCATTAACAAATTCAGAAATTTCATCGATCGTCTCTGATGAAGAAGATACGCCTACGAAAACGCGAATTAATCCTTTGTAAACATATTTATATAGATATTTGACAGATTTAATACTGGAACAAATCTCAACGTTTATATGACAGTCATATTTTAGAAGTAAATACAGGTTATACGGAACGACCCAACGATTATCGATTGCTGTAGAAGTTGGTTGATCGTGTATTCGAATATCACGTCGCCTATAAATGGGATATGAATCAGTTCCTTGTAAAGTTGATCACGCGAAGGGTTTAGGAAACCCCTTCTTACATATTCCATCTCGCATGCATACGGCAGTGGGGTTGAAACTACCGCATGGATAATGAATCATATGTTTAGTAACTAATGTGTGCAAATGCCGTTCTAGTTGTACATTTGGAATTTCTGCTCTAACCATACTATCGTAGTCATCGGAAGTGTAAATTTTATCAGTTTCTAAAAGAATAAGCAAGATATGAGCATGTGACAACCCTCTTTTTTGAAACTCTATGACATGAACATGTGCAATGACTTTACCTAAGACATGCTTATCAAATAAATCAGTTTTAAGTTGTTCCAATTTTGCACGGAAAACTCGAGTAGTTAAATCAGGGCGATCGTGTGGTTGTTGAAAGGGAAGTAGGTCTTGTGTAATTTCTAACCAATTAGGATTACATGTTATAGTAATAAATAAGTCGGGCTTTCCATACCTTCGGACTATTGCCATTGCGTCCTGGTACCTTTGATGCATATCACGTGGACTACCAACATGTGAGGATGGGAAGACCTTTCTCACTCCAACGTTTCCTGCAGATAGCACCGGTGCGTACAAAATTAAATATGTAGGTTATTTTTTTAGTAGCGCGAAATGAGTAGAAGGGAAAGTTCTTACTGGCAGTTGTCTCCCCACTGGCTAAAGCATCTTGTAAGCCCTGATATAAGTCCGCTCGTATAGTATCTTGGTGGTCTCGAAGATACCGTAGTCGCATAGTTTCAATTTTGACGAACGTATCAACAACAAATTGTTGGAGAAGGCGACCACTCAGTAGTAGGAGGGGCTGTTCCATAGGTCGTACCTATGATGTGCACAAACTGTTAAGTGTGGACGGTTGCGGAGAGAGTGAATGTGTGTGAGGTTTGGATAGAAAAGTGTAAAAAGGAAGTAGGTACCTGCAACAGATGGGAGTAGTAGGCTGTACAACTGATTGGGTTATGTGTAGTATTGTGGATGTTTAGATCCCATCCTTGTTCACCGTGAGGTAGAAGAAGGGGATACTGTAGTGGGTCGTAAAATCCTGTTGTATCTGCAACACGTTGTAGCGTTCCTATTCTTGTTACAACTATAATATCCCTGTCGCTCAAATTGTGTGAGTTTATTGTCTCCAACAACGATACCCGCGACCTGTGATGCGGTGGGAAGTTGGTGGGAATGACGGCCAATGATAACTTCTTTTATTACCAATCGGCAATCCTGTAAATCAGTACGCTTCCCTAACTGTCTCAGCACATGGACATAAGGATTGTACAAATCTAAAATTTGTTGCACTGTTTGCAGAATATCTTCTCGTAATTCTGCATTATCCTGCTGTTGATTTTGAATCTCATGACCAGTATCGTAGATGTAAAGCTGGAGGTATCTGGGTCTGGTGCCAGGCACAGGGAGAACACTTCCGATGCTATGGGAGATGGAACCCTGGGCACGGTAGGAGTAAATTCCATTTCGGGCAGAAGCTAAGTGTTGATCGATGTTAGCCCCTATAGACGTGAATGCGAAAGCATTGTTGTAAGATCGAATATTGGTTCGAAAAGGTGTCCCACGTTCACTATCTTCAGTGTACAAAGTGAAAAGCTCAGGAGGCGGTGGAGGGTGGTGAATGTTAATTTTACCACCGGAGCAACAATTTTCGGTTGGTTCGCGGGAAAATAATTTTGCGTTACAGTGTCTGTAGTAAGTGGGCTGAGGTAGGATATGATGGGCGAAAGTTTGGGTCGCAGTAAAATTCCGACCGCAGTTAAAACGTGTCGGAATGATAGATTAATTTAGAAGTACTTGTTGGGAAGTGGACGTAAGTGTGGCTGCAGTATGAGTACGAATAATTGGTAAACAGTGCATGTACTATCATGTAACACAATTGACAATTGAATTGGAGAAAAAATACCTGAATCATCTATCGCAGAAGCTGAGGGGTGGCTGACTATCTGCGGTGCCATGGTTCGGGTGTTGGTAGAGGAATGTCCTGTAGTGGTAGCGGGTGACAGAAATTAGGGGAATGGATACTAAAATGCAAGTGGAATTGTGTAAAAGTAAAACTGGCAAGGTTGACAGAATGGTACGTTGCAGGGAAAAAAAGTATACACAGTAGACAGGAATAAATTAAATCGGTAATACAGAAAGACGGTTGGCTTTTTGAAGGTAAAATTAAGTACTGACTGATATATGAAAGTTTTAAACAGTTAAAAATACCATATTAATTTATGTTATGAAAATGTAATGTTGGAAGTAAAATAGGAAATAGAAGATGCTAAGTTTAAATGAGTACAGTATGCATAGCGGAGTTGTAGTAAGTTAATTAATTTTTTTTGGAAGTCGTAAGGAAGAAAAGCTAGTGACTACAGGAATTTGAATAATAAGAAGTTCGCATATTGGACAATAGAAATAAATACTACTTCAGTTGTAAAAGTGTGAACGGAAAAAGTAGGAAATTAATTAATTTGGTACAACTGTAATTGTGGACTTTATGTTTAAAATAGCGAATTAATTGGGACAGAGAAGAGAAACAGTGAAGAAGTGAAATAATGAGAAAATTGGAGAAAATTGAATGTGAAATGAAAAATTCAAAGAAACCCAATTGCAGACGGTGTAAAAATAGTGGTACATAGTTTTGTAATAACGGAAGGACGGTAGGGAGTTTAAAAATGATGCAAAAGGCTGTAAAAGGTGGAAAAATGATGCATAATGTTGTAAAATGATGCGTAATTTTGGTGTTCAAAGTATAGGCCTCATATGTGTGATTACGATGCATTTTGAAAACATGAAAAAATACGTGCAAGGTGGTTAAATTGGAAAGTACAAAATTGAGCAGTTAAATTAAAAATAAAGGAACAAACGAAGACAGGTGAAGAAACTGAATTGCAAAAGCAGAAGTTGTAACTAACTGACATGGTTGCAAACAAAATTGTTTTGCTTTGAAATAACAAATCAGTTTGCAGTGGACAGTGAAATGGAGGTGTAATTGTGTAAAATGTAAAACTGGCAAGGTAGAACGAATGGTACGTGGCAAGTAAAAAAAAGGATATGAAAGCACTAACTGATACATGAAAGTTTAAAACAGTTTAAAAATACCATAATAATTTATTTTCTGAAAATGTTATGTTGGAAGTAAAATAGGAAATAGAAGATGCTAAGTGTAGATGAGTACAGTATGCATAGCGGAGTTGTGCTAAGTTAATTTTGTTTTTGAAAGTCATTAAAGAATCAGTGACAAAGACCAAACAAATTTTGTTTGTGTGGAATGTGCATTTGGAGTAAAAATATAAAGTAGAAGATGTTATGGGTAAAGGGTTTTTTTGTTGGAATTTAAAAGACGGAAAAGCAGGGCAGAGCACAAATTCCACCAATTGTAAATTAGAAATAAATTGACAGTAGAAGTAAATAAACATTCGGTTGCAAAAGGATGAAGGCTAAAAATAAGGAAATTAATTTTTTATACGATGGCTGAGGTTATTCAGGGAAACAAAACATAACATATTTAAAACTAACTTATCCAAATCCTTTACTTTCGAATTTTATAGATTCGCAACCTTTGAAAACTGACTTGTATAGAACTTTGAAAATTCTTACCTTTCAATCCATGTACATATTTCTATCTGCATAAATATGAACTGAAATACTTGAAACCGTATATTTCGAAAACTCGTATGTCTAAGCTTATAAAGCCTGACATAGCCAATTGTTGATTCAAATGGAACCAATTTAATGACTCATGCATATGTTTATGTGGGTTATATTAAAATCTAGTATGTGTCTGAAACTTATTTATGCTTAAAGCTATGTATGCCCATATAAAACTATGCAGAAAATATAGAGATAAAACCTTTATCTATATATATTATATAGTGTGAAAGCTAACATATTCAAAACTTAGCAGTCTATTAATTTTGGAAGAATAATAAACTTGAACTTTGTGCATTAAAAGCTTATCAAACTTTATGATTTCAAAATTGTATTTACTTAAAAAGTAACATGTAATTTGAAATCTTCATACACCAAACTGTTTGTACATACAAAAGCTACGAAACGCATAAGAGGTTTTATACTTATGAAAATCAATATGCACTTAAAGTTCATATTTTCCAAAACGTTGATGTGCTTGAAATTTACATAAGATATTTGTGCATTTGAAAGTTGATACATGTTCGAAATGAAAGTGCACACAAAAGAAACTTCTTATATAAATTTGAAACCAAGATACATGAAACCTATATTTACATATTCAAGAGTTGAAAATATATAGTTTTAAAAAGGGCAACTGTACAAAATTACGCAGTAGGTCAAGTAGTACAGTGCAAATTATTGTTGGTAACTTCAGAATATGTTTGTTTCAAAAGGCGAACTATATAAATTACTTAAGAGGTGTAATCCTGAAACTCGTGTATATATTTCTTTAAAAATTGTTGTTGGTAACTTCAAAATATACATTTTTCAAAAGGCTAACTGTGAATATTGTACAGTGCAAATTTGTGTTGGTAACTTCAAATGTATATTTTTCAAAAGGCTTAGTGTACAAAACTACTTAAGAGCTATAAACCAAAACTCATGTATAAATCCGAATTATATATTGTTTTGAAATCAGACATATATCTGAATCACATACTACATATATGTGTATTAGAAGTGTAGAAAACTGATAATATATAGTTGTAAAACAGTGCAGCATTAGATATGTAGTCAGAGTTAACATATATGAAGCGTAAAAATAGGTATATGTAGTACATAGTTTGGAAAATATGCTTTTGAAACCTTGTACCTTTTATTTGTATTCATTTGTAAATTGATATATTTTATTTGATGGACACACAGATGAAGTAGGCATAGATCCGAAAAGGTTTTTTTACACAGCAGACAAATATTTTAAGAATCGTACATGTCGCGGTGCGAAGCGACTAAAATAGGTATATATACTACATAGTTTGGAAAATATGCTTTTGAAACCTTGTACGTTTTATTTGTATTCATGTGTAAACTGATGTATATTTATTTGGTGGACACATAGATGAAGTAGGCATAGATCCCAAAAGGTTTTTTTACACAACATACAAATATTTAAAGAATCGTACATGCCGTGGTACGAAGCGACTAAAAATTATTGACTTTCCAGACCATGGTGCATAAATTTCTGAATATGTTTGTTTCAAAAGGCTAACTATATAAATTAGTTAAGAGGTGTAATCCTGAAACTCGTGTATATTTTTTTTCAAAATTGTTGTTGGTAATTTCAAAATATATATATTTCAAAAGGCTAACTGTAAATATTTAACAGTATGTATGTCATGAGTTGAATCCCCTTAAACTTTTAGCCTCTTGAAAGCAAGCTATATAAATTTAAGTCCTAGTAAATACTGGTTAAACATTTTACATTGCAAACTGATTGTGGTAACCTAAAAATATACATAATTAAATAGGCTGATTGTACAAAACTACTTAACATCTGAAATTGTACAGTGCAAATTTGTGTTGGTAACTTCAAATATATATTTTTCAAAAGGGTTAGTGTACAAAACTACTTAAGATCTATAAACCAAAACTCACGTATAAATCTGAATTATATATTGTTTTGAAATCAAACATATATCTGAATCACATACTACATATATGTGTATTAGAAGTGTAGAAAACTTATAATATGACTCATGCATATGTTTATGTGGGTTATATTAAAATCTAGTATGCGTCTGAAACTTATTTATGCTTAAAGCTATGTATGCCCGTGTAAAACTATGCAGAAAATATATAGATAAAACATTTATCTATATATTATATAGTGTGAAAGCTAACATATTCAAAACTTAGCAGTCTATTAATTTTGGAAGAATAATAAACTTGAAGTTTGTGCATTAAAAGCTTATCAAACTTTATGCTTTCAAAATTGTATTTACTTAAAAAGTGAAATGTACTTTGAAATCTTCATACACCAAACTTTTTGTACATACAAAAGCTACGAAACTCATAAAAGGTTTTATACTTATGAAAATCAATATGCACTTAAAGTTCATATTTTCCAAAACGTTGATGTGCTTGAAATTTACATAAGATATTTGTGCATTTGTAAGTTGATACATGTTCGAAATGAAAGTGCACACAAAAGAAACTTCTTACATAAATTTGAAACCAAGATATATGAAACCTATATTTACATATTCAAGAGTTGAAAATATATAGTTTTAAAAAGGGTAACTGTACAAAATTACGCAGTAGGTAAATTATTACAGTGCAAATTATTGTTGGTAACTTCGAAATATGTTTGTTTCAGAAGGCGAATTATATAAATTACTTAAGAGGTGTAATCCTGAAACTCGTGTATATATTTTTTTCAAAATTGTTTTTGGTAACTTCAAAATATATATTTTTCAAAAGGCTAACTGTAAATATTGTACAGTGCAAATTTGTGTTGGTAAGTTCAAATATATATTTTTCAAAAGGCTTAGTGTACAAAACTACTTAAGAGCTATAAACCAAAACTCATGTATAAATCTGAATTATATATTGTTTTGAAATCAAACATATATCTGAATCACATACTACATATATGTGTATTAGAAGTGTAGAAAACTGATAATATATAGTTGTAAAACAGTGCAACATCAGATATGTAGTCAGAGTTAACATATATGAAGCGTAAAATAGGTATATATAGTACATAGTGTGGAAAATATGCTTTTGAAACCTTGTACCTTTTATTTGTATTCATTTGTAAACTGATGTATATTTATTTGATGGACATATAGATGAAGTAGGCATAGATCCCAAAAGGTTTTTTTACACAACAGACAAATATTTTAAGAATCGTACATGCTGTGGTGCGAAGGGACTAAAATTTTTTGACTTTCCAGACCATAGGGCAAAATTTTTAGGGAGGTTGAACAATGAGTCAAAACTTTTGCATTTCAAACTATTGTTTCTAGCTTCAAGATTTATATTTTTCAAAAAAGCAAAGTGTATAAAAGTGCTGAAAAGCTTGAAATAAAAAACTCGTGCATACGTGTGAATTATACTGAGTCGAAATTAAACATATATCTGAAAGTGTCACACATTAAAAATACATGCCATTGTATGTTTGAGACTATGTAGAGTTAAAGTAGTTTAAATTGACAGATGCATTTAGGAGCAAATTAGCACACATGGTGGAGAACCACTGCATTTGAATCCCATTTCGTAATAATGCTTTGTAACCAATATGAAAAATATTGGTGCATAGCGAATGCGCGCAAGTGAAGCAGCAGTGATTTAAAAGGAATCATATAAACTGATGAGGAAAAAACCCGATGAATGCTGCAGACGTTGGCTTTCACCCATGCCTGTCCTTCTACCTACAAGGGTAGTCTGCCTAGCATGTTGACGCTGTTCACGCTGAGTAAGTCGTCGTCTTTCCCACTGCTGCTGGTCCATAAGATAGCACAAATGTCAGTTACTAAAGGGAAAGGTGGACACAGTAGTGGGCATTTGCATAAATGTGGGGAGGCATTGATGTGGATGTTAATGGGGAAGGAGTCGGGTGGGAAGGGAACAATTGGGTGGAGGAAGCTGTGGAAAGCACATACGTATATATAGAGGGGAGTAAACGTTTATACAACTGACATATGGAGAGGAGAAAAGGTTGAAGGAGTCTAAGGCATGTAAATTGGGAAAAAAGTGTGGGCTCAACTGCCACAACACCGTTGATGGGATGGCAACAGTCATGAGATGGGATTTTTATCATCGGTGCAGGTTTGTAGGGAAGAAGCCGTTGGATAGGCGGAAAAAATTATGAAACAGTTAGCGTAAACACAGTGCGATAGAGCAGGTGGAAGTGGAGGTGGGGGGAAGGGAAAATTGGGGAGGAATCGTACAGTGGAACGGGAACAAAAAATCAAAACAAACAAAAAACAAAGACAGAGAGAGAGGTCGATATCGTACCTGGTGACATTGCACGCAGAGGCAGAAGGCAAGTGACGACCGTGGCCTTTAGCAGAACAGAAACGCGATTACATAATTTGCAGCCATGGATGGTTAGGTTAAAATGGAAGGCGGTTGAACTGGTTCAACTCGAAATTGGTGAGGAGGGGAGAGCACGACGACGGCGAAGTGGTTGAAACGGAAATTGGTGAGGTACGACGAGATTGGCAAGGGCAGCAGTTCCGGTTTGGGGTGGTGGTCGATTCGCGAGGTTTTGGGTAGGCGATTACGTAATTTGCAGCCAGGAACGGTAAGGTTGAAATGGAAGGCGGTTGAACTGGTTGAAGTGGAAATTGGTGAGGAGGGGAGAGGACGGTGACGGTGAACTGGCTGAAGCAAAAATTCGTGAGGAGGGGAGAGGACGGCGACGATGAACTGGCTGAAGCGGTGAACTGGCTGAGGAGAAAGGAAAGGATGATAAAGGAAAGGGTGAGGAGGGAAGTGGGAAGCAGGGAAAGGAAACGGAAAAGAAGATAGGGCGACGTGGGAGGCAGGAAAAAGGCAGAAGTTCCCTTGTGCGAACAGTTGATATTGGGAAGAATGTGGGGGTAAAATGGGGAGTGTGAAAAAGGCTTCACTTTGACCCCTTTGACCAAGGTTTTGCATTATAGTATAGATACTCAATGGCTGACCCAGCATTTGGCTCAGCTGCTAGGCTGCAGGTCAGAGTAAAAAGAAAAATAGCAATCTAACTGATGGGCTGCTTTGGAAAATTTAGTTAAAAGGGCGGAAGCCTAGCCCATGAGTGATTAGTTGTGTTCCAATATATTTTGCTCAATGTTATATATAAGCTGCATTTAGGTATCTTTTATTTGTCCAATATGGTTTCCACTTTAAAATATTCCATGCCTTAACTAGCTAGACATAATATTTCAATGCTTTAATATAATGCATTATACTCACCACCTTTCAAGCACTTTGAACCAATTTTCATCATGTGATAATAGAATTTGTGCACATTTAACACGTGTTTTTCACATAACTGCCCATTCCATAAATTTTTTCTTCTCAAGCTTGTACTAAGCAAGCTCGTACTTTAACTTTCATTCAATTCAAAAAAAAATCATACTTCACAAAATATATAAGAATTATTTCATACAAATCTATTAAATTTTTTATTTTTTGAGAAATGCGGCAAGATGGTTTTGTGGTGTAGTTAGTTATCACGTCAGTATAACACAGTGAAGGTCTCCAGTTTGAACCTGACAAAGCCATTTATTTTTGGCTTTAAATTTTATTGAAGAGAATCTCATGAGCTATGCATTTTTTTCTATATCTTGTATATTTGAAATCTACTTAATGATAAATTTTGCTTCATTTTGTATTTTAATTCCACTTAACAAATGATTGAAACTCCCATGACTTCACTATTAGAATAGCTAACATGTGAATTAAAATGACAAGCTCATTGGTTGCTCATGTCTTCCATTTTCATCACACGGTTCAACACTTTTAACTTCACAGTTGGTTCTACACCAACACCCAACAAAGCACCAGAAGGCTTAGGTCAACAAGAATTAAAGGCACTATAAATGAGATGTAGGCTCTAAAGAGAAATCGGTGCTGTAGATGTGCTGTGCCGACCACAAAGAGAATTTGTACTTCTGCAACTTAGCGTTTATGTTAGTTCTAGATGTTTGAATTGATAGTAAATGACTTTGTTTGATTTTGTGTTGAACGCGTTTGTTTGAGAACTTGTTTTTCTATTTGATATGGAGTGCATGTTTTTAGTATTACTTGTTATTCGAGTTGTTTTACATTTTAGTACTCCTCTTTCTCTTACTTTTTCTCTGAGGATCTTTTATCCGAAGGGGAAATATTTTTATTGACGGTCCAATAAAGGAGATCCTTGGATTCTTGGGAACATTGGGAGAAACTTTAGAAGCATCCGCAATGCGACCTAAGGGTGGTGTGACCTTAAGAGAAGGAATTTTGGGGTAAAAGGTGACTTTCTTGGGCAGGGGATTCTCTGTGCCTAGTTTGAGTTTGATCTTGACTTTTGAAATTCTGAGTGCTAGCCTCTTTACCATAGAATTATTTTTGTGTCCCTTTTCACCTATAATTGTTACTTCTTCATCGATAAACATCTCAACGTCTTCCAGAACTTACGACGCTTCAATCTTCTCGAAATTGGTATGGGGCTAGATCTAGAGGGAAGAGTTGTTGGGATTAAAGATGTGGTGATGGCGGTGGATGTAGTTGTAACAACACTGGAACCTGGAGCATGAGTGATTGGTAGTTGAGGAGGCAATGATGGTTGAACTATAAGTTTATGAATAAACTGATAAAGGTTAGTGATGTCTTTAAACGAGTGCTTATGTTTTTCTTAAGGACCGTATATGTTAGAGATATACCTTTCGTAGGTGAAGATTCTTTTTATGAAGTCTTAGCGATTTCTCCCCCTTTAAAAGCTTTTGGAACCAAAGGAATAGAAGGTGTAATTGCTAGAGGAGTGAAGGCTAGAATATCAGGGTTGTAACTTTAGAAGGTGGCGGCATTGGGAGCTGCAGCCACAATTGTTTTAGATGTGACAACCTTAGACACGGTCGTTGTAGAAGTGACGATCTTTACCTAGGCCTCTTTTTAAATGAGAGAAGTGTTTTCTGCATTCCATGAAGAGCTATGACGGACGAGAGACTCAGTAGGCACTTGGTTCTTAGCTGTTGCTTCTTTAGCCAAGATCCTCTCACCCTTTTCTAGGGCAACTAAATCTTCTTATCAAGAAGCTCACTTTTACGCATTTCTTCGTCGACTTCATGGAAAGTGTTTCTAGCTTTATTCAGAATCTCCTCCTAAGCTTCAACCAGTGTAATTGGATAACCACCCCTAACCATTTCATAATATTCCCCTTGATGGAATTCGCAAAACATTGCAGGAGGGTAACTTTGGTTTCTTCTTTAGTCTAGGTTGTTTTGGCCTTGAGTTATGCATTCTCTTTTTTTACATGGATTGGCTTGGAACTCAGGTAGACGGACTTGCCTAGAGCCCAATCTCTTGATTCCTCAACTTGTAGATCAACTTTGAGCTTATTGATCATAGTTTAAAGCTCGACCTTTTTGGCTTCTTATGTTTTGATCTTTTTTTCTAGGCCGTTGCCGCATGCATGTGCTTTTCTTAGTTGCTCGTTAAGTACTTAACTCTAGGTTGTTGCTGCACGCATGTTCTTTTTTTAGTCACTTGTTAAGGACTAAAATACAGGCCTTTACGCAGTAGCCAACTCGTCAAACCTTTGTTGAGAGTCTTTCGAAGACTTAGCTTTCTTATCTCTTTCCCTTTGAAGCTTTGTCTCTTATTTCTTGTAATCTTCTGCTGATACAAGTGTGATCGTCTCTCTCGGTGTCAAAAGCTTGATTGATTTACTAAATTTCTTTGTCGACATCTGAAAGGCCCTTGGCTTGCCTTTTCCACTGAAATAATTGCTCCACGACCTCATGATGCATGTTAAGACCTTCATTTGTGTAGCTTTATAAGAAATCTTTGATGTCTCAATTGAATTTGACTCCTTCTGAACATTTATTGGGAAGTGCGGCTTGCATTTTCATGATAGGGAATTTAGATTGTGCTTCGAGGGGATTTGAAGGGCTGATCGATTTAGATTAATGGAAGGTTGTACTTAAGGCATTTGGTTGTTCTACGATAGCGGTGGTGATAAGTTGAGTAGATAAGGAAAGACTGGAGTAGGAAGATTGATGATGCTAAGAAGATTGCTGAAACTTGGAGTCATAGTCAAGCCAGAATAGTCATGCATCTCCTTATGCTCAACGCGTCTACGTTACCTTTATTTGGTGTTGCACCTCACTTTTTCCTTTCTCCTAAGTCTCTCATTCTCGATCTAGTAGTATAAGCCCTAATGAGGGTAAGAAATCCTGAAGTCTCGAAACGGTATTACCAAGTGTCTTCTCCCAACCTCTCCATTTAGTCGCGTTTCCCCATTGTACTTGAAAAGGAAGATATACCATGTTAGAATTGAATCGATGGATTAAGAACAGGTGCTAAGTATTTTTCTTTGTGATCCTAGAAGTGTATGTATTGTTGGTGTGCCTTACGTAGCCTATGGACCATGTTTGAGGGGATTTAGAAATGGAGCTTTACGCCTCTCGAGCAAAAACTGAAGCCACGTAAGCCGGAGTTTAGGATGTTTTCGATGTTTATCCCACCAAAAGGGAATTCGGAGAGGTTCTAAGGTCACTGAGGGAACCAAAGATGTTGTCAAACATGCTTGCGCGAGGAGTTTCTTCTTAAATGGGGTCATGACGTGGTTTGATCGTGAACTGAGAAGACATGATGATTAGTCGTTATAGCTTCTATGGTACGATGACCAGAGTTCCTTCAAGGAAGTCCTCCAAAATGATTTATCTTTGCTTTGTGTTCATTGCCCTCATCTTCTTCGTCCTCCCTAAATGTTTTGCATTTGCTTTTGAGGTCATTCACTTGGGCAAAGAGGTCCTAAGTATGATGAAATTATTGGACGAAGAAGCTCATGACTGGATAGCCAAAAACGATTGTATCCTTTAGGGAAGCGAATGAAAAAGTATTCATTTTGAAAGTAGATATTCCTATTGTTCTGTCCTTGCAGCGATAGAAAGCTTCGATTATCAACAATGATGGTGTCTCTCGTCACTTCTTAAAGTTAAGCAGATCGGTGAGCTCTTCGAAAGTTGGCGCCTAACCTAAGTGCCTCCTAAACAAGAAATATAGGGAATTTTTGAGAGCATAGCAACTCGGATGTACTTGAGTAGGAGCTAGTCCTAGTAGTTGAAGAAAGAATTTCCAAAACTCATTGTACGGAGGGATGGCTCCCGAGAGATACACGTATCTATTATAGGTGGTGTAGCCTATTGGAGAGATTAGCCCTTCGTCGTGGTTCTAGAAGAAGGACCATTTCCTCAGGAATACCATGTTTAATGATATAATTCCTTGGCAGACAGCTTTAAAAGCATGCATTTTTCACCAAATCAACAATATTTGTCAAAATCTCATTTACTAATAAACTTCTTTTAGGAATTCATTTAGAAACCCCAAGTGGAGTATTCTCTTTTATTTTTCCCAAAATATAATTTTCTCAACATTATTCACCATTTTATTTTGCAAACAAGTGTAATTTGCATAATTTTTTAATATCAAATTGTAATCACTTGGGAATATCCATAAAAATCCCTAAAAATAAATATTTACTTTTTTAAAATCATATTAAAATTTCAGACTAAAATATTTATTCTTCATAGTTCAACTAATTAAATTATGAAATTAACCATTTTCATCCTCTGAAAATTAATATAAATTACAAAAATTATGAAATTTAAAATCTACCTCCAAAATAACATCATACAAAAATTCTACAACATTTGGAGATTCAAAACATAGTTTTTCACACCCAAAACCCTTAGGAAAATTTCCAAAATTTCAAATAACAACCATACAATCGTATCCATGATTATTCGTCCAAGTGCATGATAAGCATTCAAAAAAAATTCGGATTCACACTTAAGCAAAAATCGAACACATTAAACAATGAGATGGAAGTATTATTCACCTTCTAGTAATGGCCAGCGTTGTTTAGGTGTTTTAGGTTGAGAATGAAATGAAACGAATTGAATAAGGGAGAGTATACTGTATTTTCCCTTCCCCTTCTATCCTAAATGCTTAGGTTTTTAAATTCTTATTTCTTTAAACCATTCTCTTTATTACTTTTATTAAGGCTAATCTTGATTAATTAATTCAAAAAAATTTCTCATTATCAAGTTCCCATTTAATTATCTCATAATGAATAAATATTCAAATCATGTGCAATAAAATTTAGGGTGTTACAGGCTCCCTATGTTAATTAATTACGTCTTCGAAATTGTAATAAGGAAAACAACAATAAGCACATCAATCATGAAAAATTGTGTCACAAACAAATAAAATCAGCTATACTGGCATAATTACTACTCAAAAGCCTATACAAAATTGTAAATCATACAATCAAAATAGATTGAGATACACCTTCCAAATCCTATCTTTTTTCTTCTAAGTATAATCTTGTTCATCGTCACTCCAATGGAC
Organism: Allium cepa; assembly: GCA_030765085.1. NCBI lineage: Eukaryota > Viridiplantae > Streptophyta > Magnoliopsida > Asparagales > Amaryllidaceae > Allium > Allium cepa. The sequence goes on from CM060940.1 coordinate 106,310,721, forward strand.
CTTTACTAACATGATTATCTTGTTCCTTAAAACCTTCGTATCTCCATCAACTATATAAATAAAGCATATATTGACAGTCATATTAAGCTCCACTACTAAGTAACTTCCAAAACTTTTGGTTCTATAGTAGTCTTTGGATCATGCACGTAGTTCCTTAGATGAGATACATAAAAAATGTTCTGGACTTCTACCAAACTACTCAGTAACTCGACATGGTAAGCAAGTTTCCTTTTTCTTTCAACGATGGAAAACAGACTAACATATGTAGGTATCAATTTCTCCCCTCTTCACAAATCTTACAGCACCCTTCATTGGTGATACCTTCACGAAAAGAAAAATTCCAATTGTTTCTTCTTTCACCACTCTGGACCAAGTATCGGTCTATCACCTGTCTCCCACCAACATCTAGACGATTTGCATGGTATTCCATAAAGTGCTTCGAAATGTGTCATTCCTGTACTAGTCTGATAACTATTATCACAAGAAAACTCGACTAAGTGTAGATGGTCTTCCCGTTACCCTCCAAAGCCTAGTATACAAGATCTCAAAAAATCTTTGAGTACCTTGTTGATCTTTTTCGTTTTCCCATTAGTTTGTGGATAGTAAGTGGTACTCATCTTCAGCTTGATATCCAATTCATTCTATAAGCTCTTCTAGAACAACTGATAAACAAAGGATTTCTATCACTTATATTGCTACTCGATACTCCATGAAGATTGATAACATTCTTTATAAACAACTTTGCCAAACTTGGTGCCTTCCTTGTTGATTTAAATGGGATAAAGTGCGCACTTCTAGTCATCCTATCAACCATGACCTAAATGCTTTTATTTCCCCTATTCGACTATGGCAATCCATTTGTAAAATCCATAGATATCGAATCCCATTTCTATAGTGGAAATTCTAATGGTTGAGGTAATCCACTTGGCTTCTTATGCTCAGATTTTATCTGTTGGCGGTTCATACATTGCTTCACCCATAAGCCTATATATCTCTTCATACATTCCTAGAAGAAACTCCTCTTTATGTCCTGATACGTCTTTGTCACCTGTCCGTTGAGTGTTTTAAGAATTTAGGTCTATATTTCTTATCAGCGTTATCGAAAGGGATTCCTAAATACTTAAACCATATTTTGACATAACAGTATTTTGAAAAATATACAAATAATATTTTGGAAAATAAGTAAATAAGAGAATCATTTTAAGAGGAGAATTTATTTTGGGAAGTGCTCCCTTATTATGTGAAGTAATTTTATAATGACAATATCTATTTTGATCAAGAAGTTAAAAAAGAGTTGATGTACATATATTGAAGTTTGAGTGAATATAAAATGATTGGTTCAATATTTTAAAAATATACAAGCTAAGCATTTTTATATATAAAATTTGTATGATTTCATACGACATTTGTAGCAATCGAGGGCTAAAAAAATAGTTTAGATCGATGGCAAGGCATTGTTGATATATTTTCTTGTGTAGTCAATACTGCAGCCAATTGACGAAACAAGTAACCAAGACCGCAACAAGGTGATGTTGTTATATTATAAATATATAAGTGTTTATTGAATTTTATAAATGCGTCGATGTTTGTCGATTGTATGCTCGGTTGCTTGGTCGCTCATGGTATGTTATATATTATATGGTTCTGTGATGTTAGTATGCTTTGAAGGAATATTAATTTAAAACTTGAGTAGAATTTTTAAAGAAAATTATTTTGAATAGAAAAGAGAGAACCAATATATTTACATCCAAAGCACACAATTAGTTTGAGTAGAGCTTAAACATTATGCTTTTTTTTCTAACAATTAATTTGACATTTTAATCCTTGATTTGCTTTCAACATTTCACATATTTAACTTTAATATAGGCATGTGTCATAAGAAGCAGATGAATCAATATAAAGCTACTTCTAAGTCAAGTCTTAATTAATTTGAGTGAAGTTACATATTTTTGTATGAAATGATGAATTATTTTTGAATAAAAATTGTATTTTTTCAATAATATGTAGTGAATAGTATTGAAATTGTGATACAAATTACACGATATTGGATAAAGTCTTTGGCTTTTGATTGAAGAAAACGAAATTCTGTAGTTAAGAACATTAATGCGTTTTGAATTCTGAAAGGTGCTTTGGCTGTTTTCCTGATAATCAGAATATACTTTGAAGAAACTAGCTAGTGGTTGATGAGCATGATTTGGTTGTAAACTTAAGTAGTATAACGTGGCAAATAAAATTTGTGAGCATATACTTTATTTGCATTTTTAAATTATACACGAGAAACTGATTTTTATTAATTCTCTCATCTAGGCTTGAAGGGAGTGCCTAAACTGACTAAATTTGAGGACATTAGTGTACCTTTAAAATTTAGTTGGCTTGAAAACAAGTTTGAAATACATGAATAGCTGAGAAACCATCTTTAGTGCCAAACAAATTGTTATACATGCCATTACACAATGGGTCTAGTAAGCAACATCAATTGCATTCTAGCTCAGGGTCACTTTCAAATTATAGTCCAAATTTTTATTGTTTCTTTATTTAAGACTAAACCATAAAAATAATGCATCTATTGTTTTTTTAACACCTAATTTGAGTATTAATAATTCAAAAAAATGCAGTTTATTTTTACATGATAAGCCTATAGGCTGTTGCACTGCAGTAGCACCATGCTGCTAAGCAAAAAAAAAGTATTTTTGCTACTGAAGCTATAAATGCTTTCAATAATAGTTAGTAGATATTAAAAAATGCAATATTTCTTTTTTTTTAAGTATTTCTCTATTGCTTGATACAAATTACAGTCAAATATGGATTTTGATATATCAAGTTTCTTAGTTATCCATAGTGCATGGTCGAGATGCTACACATCAACCATATGCATAATATAATGACAAGTAAATCTTTCAAATGAATTTTTTTCACACAAAACACTCTGAAACAATATAATTATTTCCATTTAGTCTTAAAGCTTTTGCTATTTTGTGCCATAAAATAGTCATAGTATTCATCTTCTTAGATCAGAAATGAATCACCCACAATGAATAGCTAATGTATCACAGGCAAATATAGTCCTGAGCCTTAAGAATTTATTGTAAATGCTTTATCCTTCTAAGATACTTTACTATGTGAAATTTTGAAAACTCGAGTACTGTTATGCAAAAATTTGAGTTTTATGTAAATATGCTATAAAAGTAAAAGTATAAAAATAAATAACTTTATTATATGAGACTTGTGAGTTTATTTTGAATTGAGAATAGGTACACGAATGCCACTTGGATTTGATTATGGCGCAAACTCGCTTTTGCTTGCATAAAATTTAATAAAACGGTAAAAGTAAGGTATATTTTTACTTAAAAAAGTTATATATATTGTAGATTATATGCTTGTAACAACCCGGAAATTTTTGGGATATTTTCTTAGTTTAAATAATCGATTTGGGATTTTTATAATAAAAATTTATGTTTCAAATAATTGACCGATTTTCGATGACATATTTTTAATTTAATTTATAGAACTTTTTCACAATTTTTAATTTGGAAAAATTTTAAATTTTCGTTTGGCGTATTTTACATCAAACATTGGCAGTTTTTGAATTTAAAAAAACTTGCTAACTGGTATATTTTATTGTTGTTTTGTGATTGTGCCACAGTTTTGTACACGGTCGTATTTTATTTTCCATCATTCGTGGTTCGTAAGCGGAAGCGTTACCGCGTGGCGGAGTATCCCCAACAAAATTTACACAGCACACTATAATCTTGCAAATATTTCTTTTTCACTTCCTTTGCTCATGGCACTTTAGTTATTAAGGAAATTGGTTTATATATATAAGCGTACACATACCCCGATGTAAAAAATGGTTCGGGTGTAGTGTGTTGGGCCTTATTGGGCTATGAATCTTGGGTTTGCGTGAGAGGTAAGAGAACGAGGTGGAGACGAGCTACTTTGTTGGCATGCTTGAGCAGTGAAAAGGTAATGGGTTTTGGAAAGTGATGGTGGGGGTTTGGATTGTAGAAGCGTTTGAGTTTTGGGCAAGGTGGAAACATGCATGCTAATACAAATAGAAAGAATGGAGAATGTTATTGTTCTTATAAAGGGGACTTGCACATAAGTCCCTATAAATGTGTTCATTTGCATGAGCTGTGGAGGAAGCTATTGGAAATGGTTGGGAGTTAATTTAAAGGGCAAAAATTTATATATTTTTAGCCTCAAGAACACGACCTCAATATTTTAACCATAAGGTCAAACATTCTCCCAAAATTATTCATAAGGACAAACATTCTTCCAAAATTATTTATAAGGATAAAGATTCTTCCAAAACTGCTACCGAACTAAAACTAATATCTAAAAACTGCTACCGACAACTACAAACTGATACCTAGAAACTGCTATCAATAACTAAAAACTGATACCTAAATAAAGTTGTCATTCGGACTAAAATACCGAGGATTTGTACTTAAGGCTAAAATACTGAGAAATTTTGTCCTTGATAATAATTTTCCATGGTATTAAAGTGGGTTGGGCTGTGTTCTAGTTTTTGGCTAAGAAAGCTTTTGTTATTTGGTTATATTTGTATTTAAATGTGTTGAATTAAAAATGTCATAACTCATCCGTATTAAATTCGATCAACCCATACATTTTTGTGTTGGGCTCGGGTTGAAGAGTACGATGCATTTACATAAACTATTGTTGGCTTTGGTACAGTATAATTTAATGATAAATTAATACTGACCGAGTATAAGTACATCAAATTTGGATAATTACGTAGTTAATTTATTATTACTTAATATGTGTTAACTATTTGGCCAAATAAACATCGCAGTATTAAAGTAAATTGAATAAAGTAATTTAGGCACATGTTTAGCGAAATAAAACACTATCCGCTAATTAAATTAATTTGACATTTAATTAGTAGAGTAAATCTCTGTTCTGTTATCTTATAGATTTGGACATCTGATTATATATTGTTAATCGATATACCAATTTGAATAAGTAATGTGTTAAGTGGTAATGGTTAACTTTTTACATAGATATTGATTATGTAAATACCAGATATTGATTTGGAAAATTAGGATGATATGGTAGCTTGTTTAAGCACCATTTGAGAGTGTATAGGACCGTATAATATGGATAAAAGTAACACAGAGTATAAATAGTGCGAAATATAAAAGTAGTATAGTAAAATGACACCAGAGATTTTATACTGGTTCGGAGCACCATCCTACGTCCAGTCCCAGACTTCTTCTAGAATGTAACTAACAACAATCCTCACTTAACCCGGAGGAACAGGTGTACACAGTCTGAGCAGCAGAACAGATACCTGAGCAGCAGAACAGGATTTTCGCCTCAGCAGCAGAAGAGGACTTCACTAATATAAAGAATATCTGACACTATGTGTTCTTGATAACACTAATTTGTCTCTGATAGTACAAGCCTCCTATAATCAAATCCTCAAGTATATATGAAATGTATGTGAAGATATGAAGAGAAGGTAATGCTAAAATTCAAATATTAAGAAAGTTATTTGTAGATTCAAAGCAGTAGAAAGTATGTTCGCTGTTTGAATGCAAAGATTATAGCACAAGAAGAGTATTAGATAGTTAGAATGAAAATGGTAAGTATGAAGTGTTTGGGAGTATCTATATATAGTAGTTGAAGAGTTACTGCCATTGGTGAAGGGTTCTGACGAAAAGAAGCGACTATTTCCATTTAGAGAAGGGTTGCATCCTTTCGGAGAAGAAGATGTTTTTTCGAAAATATGGTAGTTGGTCTCAGGTCAGTCGACTGATCGTTCTTGGTCAGTCGACTGACTATGCAATATATTTAAAAAATAAACAGTGCATATCGTATATGTACACAGTCAGTCAACTGGTTGGGTTTGGTCAGTCGACTGGCTGTGACATTTTTATAAGTATGCTTCTGTTTTGATTTTTGATGTGACATATTAAGTGCGGACTACTTGAGGATAGATTTTAACATAATTCTAAGACGCAATCATACATACTAGACAGTGAAAGAATGGATGAAAAGTCTTTGATGATATAGCTATAGTCCGCTTTCTTTTTGTCGTGAATTCTCCTTTTCTTGGTTTGTCATGAATAAAAAACTAGTGATTCAACATTCTCCCCCTTTTTGATTGATGAAAAATCTGTATATATTAAAGAATCCTAGAGAACAAATATAATATACTCCCCCTGAATATACGATGCTTCTTGTACCTGCATAGAGATTAATAGGACAATTCTTCTCCTCCTTTGTCATCGACAAAAAGGAGAGACAACAAACAAAATATAAATGTAAAGTGCAGAGATAAATATCAAAGAGGGACTATTTAATACAAGTCTCAACAGATAAATAAGTTGCAAGATTGAATATGTTTAAATTGACAATAAAGTTTTTAGATAAGCAAATAATTCATATCCAACTCACTCACCAAAAGATCTACTCATCAAGATCCCAATTGTATTCTCCCTCTGGTGCGGGCTCCTTTCCTGGTCTAGAAGCTCCTTGAGCACCACTACCTGTGCCACTAGTGTCACAACTAGTATGCTCTTCGAAAGTTGACCATGTAAATCGAGGTGTGGGGCGTTTTCCTTAAGCAATAGATGTGGCAGCAGTTGAGGAAGAACAAGATAATGCATCCCATAATGTAAAAAAGAAACCTTTGATTTTATCGAGTTTCTTATCCATTTTCTTGAGTCTAGAATCCAAAATAAGTTGATTGCGGGAGAGAATTTCAATGGATTCACGGGTGCTAGAGGAAGTAGCTAAGCGAATATCGCCTTCTTGTTGCGCGACCGGTTCTCGAATTGTAGGATTTCCAGATTGTTGTTGTTGAGACTGTTGATGCTTCCAATCGTCAAATGGAGTAAAAGGTGGCGGTCGTGTAGGTAGCTTCATAAGGCTTATGGTCCGTATATTTATCATTCCGACAGTTGAGAATTCGGAATCCGGTTGACGGATACCTGCATCTAGAAGTAGTCGCATAATATATTCTCCAAAATATATAACATGCATATTCCCATGGTTAAAGGTGAGAAATTCATCCATTATATGATGCAACCAATTAAATCGTATATTTCCCCAAATGGCATAAAGTGCTTTGAAATTTTTCGGATAAATTAGTTCATATGATCCGGTTCGGGGCCAAATAGAGCGCATAAGCGTCTTGTGTAAAACTCTTGCTTTAGGACGAAGGAGTTTAGAACGCAATTCAATCATGTCGTCACCCATGAACATATGACTTATTCTATCTCTTTTCCTTGGATTGCATTCTACATCATTTAAATCTATTCCTTCATTAGGAGATTGGAGTATATGTGCCATTCTATCAAGGGAAAAGAAAACTTGTTGTCCACATATCAAACTCCACACACAATTATTTGGATTTGATGGTTGTTGGTGACCAAGATTTAAACTGGCAAAGAAGAGTTTTATCATAAGATGATTGATATTGTGGCGGTTAGCATTGTAGTCAAGGAGTGATTCTAAGCCACATCTTTGCATCAATTCTTGAAGAGAGTAGGCACCAAAATCAGAATAAACCATAAAAGAGCCTTCAAAAATCCTAGAGTTCTTCATCTTCTCCCACCGTTCAATTGCAGTTGCATCATATAACCAATTAGCAACGTGAGTGTCAACAAAGGATGAGGAGCCTTGTTTTGAGCGTTCAGATTTAGGAGGGGCCATTAATTTAAAGATTTTTGAGAAATTTCTGAAAGAAAAATAGGGGCTAGGGTTTTGGAGGCAGTAAAAACATAGAGGGTAAAGTGAATAGAGGATGAAAAAAACAGAATTGAAGTCTTTTTGTACAGCCAGTCGACTGGTCGCGGTGGGTCAGTCGACTGGTTGGTAACCCGAGAGTTTTTTACTCTGCAATCAGTCGACTGACCCATATGAACCAGTCGACTGGTTGATATTCCGAGAGTTTGTTCACCCTGTAAACAGTCGACTGGTTTGAAATATCAGTCGACTGACTGTAGATAAAGAATGCAGTGAAGCTTAAAAAAAATTTATTCAAACAATATTAAAAAAAAACATATACAAAAGGAAAATCCAAGTCAACATAGAACAATAGAGCAAAAAACATGATTATTTAGGGGTTTTTGGAGAGGATTCTTGTGGTTCAACCTTGGTGTTCTCAACATAAGGTTGCAAAGGAGACCAATAATTTTGGCGTCCCATGAGTTTGGAGATGTCGGAGGTTGAGGTGGAGTTCGTTCTCATTTATTCCAGCCGGATGAATTTGACTGACGAGATGTTGAAGGTTGTACAACGTCATGCTTAGATGATTTTCCATAAAATTTAAGGGCAATTGATTCTATAAGGCTAAGACGATTGGAATTCATCCGTTGTTCGTAAAACATTTCTCTCTGTAGATTGACTTGTTCCTGCTGGTAATGATGGATTTCATTAATTTTTTCTTTTGTTTTTGGAGAAATAAACAATGATGTTCGAGACTTCTTAGGTTTTGGTGAAAATCCGGTGTGATATCAACCTGGTTCATGTACAGGGGTAGGAGTTGGCAATGATGGTGTAGAGCTACTGGAAGAATTATAGCTACTCGAGGATGTTGGAGTAGCAAAGGACAATTTGGAGTTTGAGGAATCATAAGAGTCGTGGAAGGCCATTGATGAGGAGCTTGAATTTTTAAAGTTTGTTTGAAAAGTTTGTAAGGATGATTAAGAAATGAAAAGAATGCAGATTATATAGATGAATTTGAGCTGTGATTGTGTGGTTATAAACAATCAACATCTAATAGCCAGAGATAAAAAATAGTGGATGAGAATTATTCGAAGGATAAATGGTTAAGAATGAATGAAACATATGACTCAGCAGGAAAACATTCATAGCACAACTGGTAAGATATTGAAATACCAGCTAGTAGACCGAAGTTCGAGCTCCAGTGGCTATGTTATTTTGTTGTTGACGAAAATTTTCAGAATAATTAAAATCAATCTTCTAGATGAAGCAAGAAACAATCATAGCTCAAATGGTAGGAAGTATTTGAAATGCAATAAAGGAGAGGTTATGGGTTCAAGTCTCTCTTGAGTCTTTTTTTTTATTATAATAAAATTTGAGTGAGAGTTATATATGTATGTATGTATGTATGTATATGTATGTGTGTGTGTGTGTGTGTGTGTGTGTATATATATATATATATATTGTCAAGATATGTTATGAGAAGCTACCAATACAGATAGTGTATATAAAATTTATAAATTTTTAAAAGAGATAATACCAAGTGCTCGTCTTAAATTAATGAAAGTGTTTTCATTTAAAGGTTTTGTAAATATACCTACCAATTGTTTATCAGAGGAAACAAATTCTAGATTTATCAAATCCTTTTCAATATCATCACGAAGAAAATGATGACGAATGTCAATGTGTTTTGCTCGTGAGTGATTAACAGGATTTTTAGATAAATTAATAGCACTAGAATTATCACAGAAAATAGTTGACTTAGATAAATTGAAACCAAAAACTTGTAGTGTTTGTTGCATATAGATAATTTGAGCACATGCCAGAGCTGTAGAAATATATTTTGCTTCACATGTCGATAATGAAACACAGTTTTGTTTCTTACAAAACCAAGATACAAGAGATCGTCCAATGAAATGACAAGTCCCACTTGTACTTTTTCTATCTGTCCGGCTTCCTCCAAAATCAGCATCACTATATGATACTAGTTCAAAAGGACATTCCTTTGGATAGAATAGTCCAAAATCCTTGGTTTTATTAAGATACCGTAGTATGTGTTTCACTGCTCATAAATGTGATTCTTTGGGATCTGCTTGAAATCGTGCACACAAACAAATACTCATCATTATGTCAGGTCTACTAGCTTTAAATATAGTAATGATCCAATCATACTTCGATATAATTTTTGGTCAATACTTTTTCCATTTTCATCCTTATCAAGATGTATGGTTGTACTCATAGGAGTTGGTTTGGTAGAAGTATTTTCCATACCAAAGCGATTAATTAGATTGTTACCAATTTTTCTTGATTAATGAAAATACCATTTTCTAGTTGTTTTATGTTTAAGCCAAGAAAATAATTTAACTCACCCATATGTGACATTTCAAATTCATTAGACATTATTCTAGAAAATTCTTGACACGGTCTTTCATTTGTAGAACCAAAGATAATATCATCAACATATATTTGGATAATTAAAATATCCTGCTTATTTCTTTTAATAAAAAGAGTTTGATCAACCTTTCCAATTTCAAAACCAGAATCTATTAAGTAACTTTTAAGACGATCGTACCAAGCACGGGGTGCTGGTTTCAAACCGTATAAAGCCTTTTTAAGCTTATAGACATGGTAAGGAAATTGTTCGTGTATGAATAATGGAGGTTGTTCAACATAAACATTTTCATTTATAAAACCATTTAAAAAAGCACTTTTGACATCCATTTGATATAATTTAAAGTTATGAAAACATGCAAATGCTAGTAAGATTCGTATTGCTTCTAGTCTAGCGACCGGAGCAAACGTTTCTTCATAGTCAATTCCTTCTTTTTGATTATAGCCTTGAGCAACTAATCTAGCTTTATTTCTAGTAATATTTCCTTGTTCATCTGCTTTATTTTTAAAACCCCATTTTGTACCAATAACTGATTGATAACTAGGCTGTGGAACTAAATCCCAAACGTCATTTCTTTCGAATTGGTTTAGTTCTTCTTGCATAGCGATTAACCAATTTTCATCAGTAGATGCTTCTTTAATATTTTTAGGTTCAATATGAGAAAGGAAGGCTACAAGACCCATTTGATTTAATTGACTTCTTGTTCTAACAGATGAATTGATTTCTCCAATAACATTATTAGACGGATGATCTCTTAATAATCTAGGTGGAGATCTTAATTCATTGTTATTGTGAATAATGTTTCCATTATTTTCAATATTTAAAATTTCCGTATTTGTGGTATTATCAGGCAAATCTTCATCATATCTTATTCTTTGGATTGATTTAAAATTCCCATCGAAAGATACATGAAGTGTTTCTTCGATAATATTTGTTCTTTTATTATAAATTCGATAAGCTTTGCTTCGATCCGAATATCCTAGAAAGATTCCTTCATCTGATTTTGGATCAAATTTACTAAGCTGATCTTTTGTGTTTAAAACAAAACATTTTGAACCGAAAACTTTAAAGTAAGAAATATTTGGTTTTCGTCCATTAAGAAGTTCATAAGGAGTATTCTTAGTTAGTGGTCGAATAGAAACACGATTCAAAACATAACAAGCTGTTGCAACTGCTTTAGCCCAGAAATGTTTTGGTAACGTACTTCCATTTAACAAAGTCCTTGCACATTCTTGTAAGGTTCTATTTTTACGTTCTACAACCCTATTTTGTTGTGGAGTTCTAGGGAACGAAAAATTATAGAATATCCCTTTTTTCTTACAGAAATGTTCAAAGGCTTCGTTTTCGAGTTCACCTCCATGATCACGTCTTATGTTTTTGATTTTAATTTTTTTTAAAATTTTGAATTCTTTTAACAAAAGTTTTAAAATTGTCAAAGGTATCACTTTTATTTTTCCTAAACATAGTCCAAGTATATCTAGAAAAATCATGAACAATAACAAACACATATCTACTATGATTAATGGATTGTACTTGTGTTGGTCCAAATAAATCCATATGTAGTAATTCAAGTGGTTGTAAAGTTGAAATGACCTTTTTAGATTTAAAAGATGACTTAGTTAACTTTCAAAACTGACATGCATCACAAAAATGATCAATTTTAAAATTCATTTTTGGTAGACCTTTCACTAAATCATTTTTAGATAACTTGTTTATAGTTTTGAAGTTAATATGACAGAATCGTTTGTGCCATAACCAAGGATCATTTTCTTTGGCTATTAAACACATATCTGAATTATGATCTATTGTCATATTTAGAACATAGATATTTCTCTCTCTATTTCCTTCAAAGATAAGGATTTGATTTTGATCGAAAATACAACATTTGTTTTCAGAAAAAGTGATTTTGAATCCTTTATCACACAATTAGCTGATACTAAGTAAATTATGTTTTAAATTTTTGACAAGTAAAACATTTGAAATAAGAGGTAAAGTTGAAATACCATTGTTGCTCACATCGCCTTTGCCGATGATATATCCTTTGGAGTTGTCTCCAAATGTGACGGAGCCTCCATCTGAGTAAATAATATTTGATAGCATATCTTTGTCTCCTGTCATATGTTTTGAGCAACCACTGTCGAGTATCCATTTTCCTTTTTTCTTAAGTGGGACCTCGTTTTCAATAGCCATGAAGTTGACATTTGCTTGCTCGTTTTCACCGTCACTACTGTTTTCTGATGAAGAAGTGTCTGAATCATCCCATGTTACCGAGAATGCTTTCTTCTTCTTGTCTTTTCTGCCTTTGTTGAAATATTTTTTCTTTAATTCTAGGCATTCCTTCTGAATATGACCTTTCTTATGACAATTGAAACATTCTAGAACCGAGGATGATGGTTTATTTGGAAAATTTCATTTTCCATTATTTTTGTTATTTTTTCGGAATTTCAAGAACTTATTGAAATTTTTGGCAATAAATGCTAGATCTTCTTCATTCGAATCTTCATCTTTTTCTTCTTCAGCATGAAAAGCTATGTTCTTTTTGTCTTGTGCTTGTACTCGTTTTGCCTGCAAATTCACTTCATAGGACATTAGATTTCCTATTAACTCTTCAGGTTTTATGGTAGAGAGGTCATTAGCTTCTTCAATAGTCAATACTTTTCTTTCCCATTCATCCGTTAAAGAGTTTAGGATTTTGGATACAATATCAAAATCAGTGTACTTTTCTCCTAATCCTAATAGTGAATGATAGATATCTTGAAATCTAGAGTACATATCATTGATAGATTCATCTTGTTTCATTCTAAAGTTTTGAAACCGATTTTTGAGCATGGAGATTTTGCTTTCTTTAACTTTTTTAGTTCCTTCATGAGTGATTTTAAGCGTTATCCATATTTTATAAGCAGTTTGATACATGCTAACACGATTAAATTCATTTCTATCTAGAGCACAAAATAACATATTCATAGCTTTAGCATTGGCCGTTGCATCTAATTTTTGTGTGTTTGACCAAGTGGAGTACTCTCCAGTAGGAAGAGTGTATTCATTCTGTGTGATATTCCATGATTCAAAACTATTAGACTACATATAAATTCTCATACGAGTAGACCAATAATTATAATTAAAGCATTAAAAAATGAAGATCGGGCAATGGATTGACCTTCAATAAAACTAGTATTAGTGGTAGTGCTAGTGTTATTTTCCATATTAGCAAGATATCAGATAACTTTGTGACGGTTATAAGATGCCTTGCTCTGATACCAAATGAGAGTGTATAGGACCGTATAATATGGATAAAAGTAACATAGAGTATAAATTGTGCGAAATATAAAAGTAGTATAGTAAAATGACACCAGAGATTTTATACTGGTTCGGAGCACCGTCCTACGTCCAGTCCCAGACTCCTTTTGGAATTTAACTAACAACAATCCTCACTTAACCCGGAGGAACAGGTATTGTAACGACCCAGAATTTTTATAAATTAAAATTTGGATATTTAATTAATTTTAAATATTTATAAGTGAATTTATAAGTCAAATAAATTTTTATTTGGATTTTTGGATTTAATTGGATAATTAAATCGATAATTTAATACGTTAAATTATAGAAATAATTGAAAATGAGGTTAAATATGATTGAAAATGATTTGTAAAATTTTATTTTATCATGTTGAAGTTAGAATGATATTTTAGAACTTTTAAAATCGAATTAAAAGTTAATTTGTGAAAATTGAATATTTTAATATTTAATAATCGGCTGTAAAATAGTCAATTTTTGAACAGTCTCAGAATTGAACGAAACCAGTTCCATTGGATCCGTAATAGTTAGTTATTACCGGATTTCAATTTTCGTGTCAATCGGAGTTATCGTTTGATCGTGGCAGCTCGAAACGCATCGAATTATTTTTAATTTAAATTTGGCGAGTCAAAATAGCCATTTTTCAAAAAGTCTCGGATTTCGACGAAACCAGTTTCATCAGATCCGTAATGTGATATTATTGTAAGGTTTCAAATTTCAAGTCAATTGGATTTACCGTTTGTCCGGTACAAATTAAAACGCCTAGAAATCGATTTAAATCGGTTTAATTTAAATTGAACGTTTTCAGCCATAACTCGCACATACTTCCGAATTAGCTTCCGAAACCTGTTCCATTGTGTCCGGAACGCGGGATAAACCCTAGGTACGCTGGTTACGGCGTCTAAATCGGAGTTCGGAATTTCCGGGTGAATAGTGTCGATCGGTTCCTTATAAATACACCCATTCTCTTCATAAATTGATAAAAAAAAAATAAAACCTAATTTTATAACTGCATAGCCGGCCCTAACTATGCAATGGCCAGTTTTTCTTCTCCTTCCTCCCTTGATTTCTCCAAATCCATCAAGAATTAGCAAGAATGTTCAACTACAAAGTGATAGAGCACGACGAGAGCTACGAGATCAACGGTGGAGATCGCGAATGGCTTCACGGATTGATGGGAAATGGAGTGAAAACGTGGGCTGTTCATGGACGTGCGCATGCACATCTAGGAGGCCGAACTTCAAGCTATTCATAGTGGAGATAGCTTGCGTCGTGTGCTTCGTGTTGGTGGTTGTGTGATCGAGTTTCGTCTAGTATAAGAGATGAAAAAATTCAACCCTAGTTTGATCAAGTTGGGTTCTTATGCGTGTAAAATAACTGGAGATGGAACGAGAGAGAAGGGGGGTTGCGTGCGTGCGTGATGATGGTGGGATCTACGGTCAAGATCTGCTTGGTATAAAAATTTGTAAATTCATGTTGTAAATATAAGTATATAAACTCGTGTAACTTTAAAAAATTCATAACTTTTTCATACGAGGTCGAAAAAATGCGAAATCAGTTGCGTTGGAATCGTATGGACGAGCACTACGCGATGGATTTGGTTTGGAGTCGTTTGGAGTTAGTGAGAATTTCGGGTAAAATTAAACGCGCGTTTAATTTTATTCGAAATAAATCGCTAAAACGGAAATTAAAACCAAGGTGAGAACTTCTCACTCAATCGAATCAGTTTCGATTTTATTTTAAATAGTTAGATTTAAAATATTTGAATGCATGTTTGAATGATGACTGTAAATTATTGATTGTTAAAATAGACATTATACGCCGTTAGTAAGCGGATGTTATTTATTAAAAACATATACCGCGAATATTTCATAAATAGTGAAATTGGTATTATATATAATATCAATATATATATATTGGCATATGTATATATTGCAGTTGATTGATTTCCCGCATTTTTTTTGTTTAGCGGATGAGACCCTATTACGCCGTTATTAAGCGGATAATATTTAATAAGAACATATACCGCGATAATTTCGTACTGGAGCGAAATTGGTATTGTGCTAATGTTTTTGGATGCAGGAAAACAGGTTGAAGGGATCCAACTGGATTCCTCAACAGTTTTTATTTGATTTCAGATATTTTGATATTTGATGGATTATCATATCGATATATGATGGATCGTTGTAGTCGTGATTGACTATTTGGTGTGTAGCATCATTGGACCCAGATTTTGGGATTTTAAAATGTTTTTAAAGTGATTTTTGAAAATATACTATATTTTTGGAATTGATCCATTATAAATAAATAAACGTTATAATTTTTAAAGTTATAAAAATTATGGTTTTTGTGAAATATAGTTAAAAGCTGATTTTTGAGAAATATGAATTAATGATTTTATAAAATAGTTTAAACTGGATTTTTGAATTTATTATGAAAAGTTTAAATATTGGATTTATAAAATTTGATTATTTTATAAATCAAAATGGTGAAATTATAAAGGAAATTAAAGACGTTTCAGAATAATAATATAAATTGATTTATATTAAGAGATTTATAAATGGATATTTATAAATTGGAATATAGACATTATAAAACAAGTTTTTATAAATGTTTGAATGATGTGAGAATGAATTTCATAATAGAATGAAATTTATGGAATTATAAACTGTGAAGTTATAAATGAAATTTATAAATAGTAAGATTTATAAATTTGGTGAAATTATTTGAAGAATAGATTTGGTTAAATAAATGAATCTTATAAGTTATAAGATCTATAATTTGGGAAGATAAAAAGAACGATTTTGTAAAATAATCGTTTTATAAGTATTTAATTTATAATATGAACGTTTAGTTTATAATTTAGTTATAAACTGGAATAGGTTAATAAAGGAATTTATAAAAAGGAAGTTTTTATAAATAAATAGATATGGAATTTATGAACGTTGTTTTATAAATTCGCAAACGACTTATTTTGATAAGTTAATTGTTATAACTTAGAAATAGAGTCATATTCACGTTTTTAGACAGTGAATAATCCTTTGAATTAAAATGAATAAAAGGATGGAATTTGTTAAAGAAGTATATTCACGTTTTTAAATAGTGAATGATATGTTAAAGAAATTGTTTTGAATGAGATGTTTAATTTGAATTAAAACGATCTAACGATGTTTTAAATGTGTTGAGATTCGAAACCATAGATTTCAACATTGATTGTTGAAATAGATGTTTCGAGAAATAGAAGGAAATGGTGGACTATAACACTGTTGTTATAGTAAATGATTTCCGAAAGGAAATGTTTTGTATAGTATTGGGATTTATATATCTATTTTAATTTCGAATCCCTATACTAGTGATGTTGGGTTGTTGTAACGATGTTTTACGCAACATTCGTTTTGACCCAAATAAATATGTTAAGTGAATGATTTCCTTAAAGAATGAATTATATACTTAATTCGATTTAAGTATATTGAATATTTTCCAAGGTTGAAAATAAAAATATTTGTGAATTACTTTTTTTTTTATAAGTATGGAAATGTTTTTCCAATATAAAGTGAATATTAGAGAATTTATCTTTTTGAAGATAAATTGAAAATGAATATTATAAATCGAATTGAAGTCGTATATTCATTAATACTTTGGAATGTAAATTCACCAGTGAATTTATAAAAGAAGGTGGAATTGGTTTAAAAATAAATATTGATTTATTTTTGAAGTATGAAATTATATATCTTATAAAGATATTTTGGAAAATGAATAATTTGGAAAATTATTTGGAATCTGGTGATGTGTGCATATCCAGTGATAGTTCAATAGCCGACTATCAGTATTTCCCTTTGAATGGGTATTTGATGTGAATTGTTTGAAATTGAATGCACACTTATTTTTGAATAAGCGCTCACTATTCGGGTTAACCGGGAAAGGACCATGGGGTCGTATAACCCATTCCGAATATGTGATACGTCGTTATGAATTGCATTTGAAGATCGGTGTTGAAGACCGAGTTTTTGCGAAAGCGATAGGATGACCTATCGATTGTCTCTGCACTGGGTAGCTCCTGGTATAGAGATTCCTTAAGTGATGGGAAATTCGATCGGGATTGTGAATACCCGTATTGCAAGGGCTTCGTAAGAAGTGCCTTCGGTTTTGTTCGAGCCCGGAACAGACTTGTATGGATTGTATGTCTGACATTACAAGTTGAGATATAAAGCCGATTTCTTTCAAAAATATTTCTGTTGGTGGCGAAGAATTTATTCTTTAGCTTAACACCCTTCTCTGAGACGTACGAGCTCAGAGGTTATGTAGTTGAATGTTATCAGCGATATATTCCCAATTTGGTAATGTGGCATGCTGAGTGATGCTGAAATGATCATTGTGTTGATTATTTGTGATAGGATCGTTTATTTGATCGTCTATCCTTGTGATCATTGTGTTGATCATTTGTTGACCCAAAGCATGGCTTTTGTATAAAGTATGTTTTTGTGGACGTGAATTCGTCGAGCCTCACACCCCGTGAATGGTCAAAACAGGAAAGAAGCAGCAAGGTTATGAGGGGTAGCGCCCTTTAGGATGTGTCCATTTCCTTCTGGAAAAGGGTGGTATCATGGTATTGAGCCCAGATACTTACTCATGTTGAAAACACTTTATGATTGTGTGAATTGATTACGAGCGCTCGGTTGATAAAGGTCCCAAAGGACCGGGGGATGGCATATTCGGTCAGTTGTTACTCAGTTAGGGGTAACCCGGCCTTGTGTTGGTAGAGATCCGGTTTGGTTCTCGGGGATGTCCATCCAGAGGCATTCTCATGTGGCAATGGGAAGTTCCTTGGTCTGACCATTTGTTGGAAATCCAATTCCCAATACGAAACTTGTACGGTATTAGTTGTAGAACCTGCTATTCACTTATGGTGGTCACCACTGTTTGGATAGTAGCTATAGTAGGCATACGATAATGGTCGTATGTTGGCTAAGATTTATATTCTACTTTCGAAATGATTTTTTCTCTACACTATGCACTAGTGATAATATCAAATGTTATTTTAAAATGTGTATCAAGCATCTTTGACTATCATAAGGAGAAATCTCCTCCGATTCTGCGTTTGCATGTGTGTGTGTGCGGGAGGCCTTATGGTAGTCTCATTTTTAAAAGCATTGCGAATGAATTTAAAAATATTCCTCTATTTTGATTTTAAAGTTAAATAAACTGTTTTGAGTTCTCACACCAGTCTTGCTAAGCTTTGGGCTATGTGATGGGGGATTCTCGCTTCGCGGTTTGGTGGCGAACGGGAGACTCTTACTCCCACACATCCTCTTTTAGGGGGTTGGTTAGGCGTAAGCTGTGACAGTCGAGAGGCTGGCCGTAAAAGCAAGTCTGGGATATCAGTGTAAGCCACGGTGGGGCTGGGATGGTTGAAAAGCCTACCGGTTGTGACCGCTGACGGTACCGTACGTTACATTTGGTATCAGAGCTGATGGTTAAGCGACAACCATGGTTCTGTTGGGTATAATTCATTAGAGATAGAGTCAGCAGTACTCTAGAATGAGTTTGAGTGTAATAATAGCTATGAGAGCGTATTTGTTAGTGAATATAAAATTGTTTTATATTGTGATGATTGGTTTATTGAGTGGTATATGAACCTTCGTCAGCGTGGTCTCGACAACTATGCCGAAGGGGTTTCTAAACACTTGAATAGAACAATTCGACATAGTATTGTTTTTAAATTGGGTAAATGAAATAATTTTGCCTTGATTATATTTTATATATAAAGGAATAATTTTTCAGAATTATTAAAGTATATAAGTTGATTTTTAGGTTGTTTGAATAATCTAAATTAAAGAATAATTGTATAAGCAAAAGAATTATAAGAATTGAAATTATAATTAAAGTGTTTACAATTGTGAAATAAACTTATATATATATAAAAAAGTGAAACTATATGAATATAACTTAAGATATGTTGAATGAAGTTGATTTTGGTATCAAACTAAATTAATAAGGTTAGTGATAGATGTGAACTTAAGATTATATAAATGAAATTCAACTTTGTAATTGAATTGAATGAATGGCTTGAATGTTTAATCGATTGAATGAAAATCAATTTAATTAAACCAATTGAAAGTGATGGTGTTAAACCAAATTGAATGAATATAAGCAAAAGAATTTGGTTGAAATTAATATACATTGGTTGTTATATGATTGTTGATTGATTGTATATAATTCATTAAGTATTAATGAAATTGAAAGCTAATGTAATTGAATTCAAATTAGAAGTAAATAAATTTGAATAGAATTGAAAGTGAATTGGATTTAATTAGTGAATGCAAACTAATTAAAATTGAGAATGAATGTTGATAAAATCCAATGTTAATAAATCAAATATGATTTAGAGTGAAAACCAAATCATTAAATATGAATGAGAATATGAATGAATGTTTATTGGATATGGATGTTAGTTGGTTGATGGTTGAATATATATTGCATTTGTTGTTTTGAATGCATAGCTATGTTGACGTATATAGTTATTATGTTGCTATATGTTGTATATCGATACTATTTCCATGCATGCATGATTCTCATGTTGTTTGTTGAGTGTTTAGTAGGTGTGGATCGCGTTTGCTTCGCATTTGGAGCTCGCTTTAGCGCTATATTAGCCGTATATGCTTGCTAATAAAATATAAGGTACATATCTCGGATTAAATATCGCACTTTTATACTTTTTTCCCTGCGGGATGCCTCATTACTTGATGAGATGTATATTTGTGATATATATACTGTCATTTTTTTTTTCGGATCGAGCCGCGCAAAGGAGACTATGGCGAATTTTTCCGGAAATTTAAGGCGTTAGAAAAAATTTGAGGAATTGGGAAAATTTGTGAAAACTTTAACTTTGATTTTGTAGTTGAAAGTTAAACAATAGTAGTTGTTTTTGAAAAGATAACTAAGTATGATTTGAAAACTTAGTAAAGATTTGAAAGAAGTTTAATTATAAATTTTGGAAAGTTAATAGATTCTGTAATCTTCTTACTTGTAATTTCGAGGACGAAATCCTTTTAAGGGGGAAAGATTGTAACGACCCAGAATTTTTATAAATTAAAATTTGGATATTTAATTAATTTTAAATATTTATAAGTGAATTTATAAGTCAAATAAATTTTTATTTGGATTTTTGGATTTAATTGGATAATTAAATCGATAATTTAATACGTTAAATTATAGAAATAATTGAAAATGAGGTTAAATATGATTGAAAATGATTTGTAAAATTTTATTTTATCATATTGAAGTTAGAATGATATTTTAGAACTTTTAAAATCGAATTAAAAGTTAATTTGTGAAAATTGAATATTTTAATATTTAATAATCGGCTGTAAAATAGTCAATTTTTGAACAGTTTCAGAATTGAACGAAACCAGTTCCATTGGATCCGTAATAGTTAGTTATTACCGGATTTCAATTTTCGTGTCAATCGGAGTTATCGTTTGATCGTGGCAGCTCGAAACGCATCGAATTATTTTTAATTTAAATTTGGCGAGTCAAAATAGCCATTTTTCAAAAAGTCTCGGATTTCGACGAAACCAGTTTCATCAGATCCGTAATGTGATATTATTGTAAGGTTTCAAATTTCAAGTCAATTGGATTTACCGTTTGTCCGGTACAAATTAAAACGCCTAGAAATCGATTTAAATCGGTTTAATTTAAATTGAACGTTTTCAGCCATAACTCGCACATACTTCTGAATTAGCTTCCGAAACCTGTTCCATTGTGTCCGGAACGCGGGATAAACCCTAGGTACGCTGGTTACGGCGTCTAAATCGGAGTTCGGAATTTCCGGGTGAATAGTGTCGATCGGTTCCTTATAAATACACCCATTCTCTTCATAAATTGATAAAAAAAAAATAAAACCTAATTTTATAACTGCATAGCCGGCCCTAACTATTCAATGGCCAGTTTTTCTTCTCCTTCCTCCCTTGATTTCTCCAAATCCATCAAGAATTAGCAAGAATGTTCAACTACAAAGTGATAGAGCACGACGAGAGCTACGAGATCAACGGTGGAGATCGCGAATGGCTTCACGGATTGATGGGAAATGGAGTGAAAACGTGGGCTGTTCATGGACGTGCGCACGCACATCTAGGAGGCCGAACTTCAAGCTATTCATAGTGGAGATAGCTTGCGTCGTGTGCTTCGTGTTGGTGGTTGTGTGATCGAGTTTCGTCTAGTATAAGAGATGAAAAAATTCAACCCTAGT
The DNA here is from genome assembly GCA_030765085.1 of Allium cepa. Classification (NCBI taxonomy): domain Eukaryota; kingdom Viridiplantae; phylum Streptophyta; class Magnoliopsida; order Asparagales; family Amaryllidaceae; genus Allium; species Allium cepa. Next base: position 106,332,347 of record CM060940.1, read on the forward strand.
TTGATCAAGTTGGGTTCTTATGCGTGTAAAATAACTGGAGATGGAACGAGAGAGAAGGGGGGTTGCGTGCGTGCGTGATGATGGTGGGATCTACGGTCAAGATCTGCTTGGTATAAAAATTTGTAAATTCATGTTGTAAATATAAGTATATAAACTCGTGTAACTTTAAAAAATTCATAACTTTTTCATACGAGGTCGAAAAAATGCGAAATCAGTTGCGTTGGAATCGTATGGACGAGCACTACGCGATGGAGTTGGTTTGGAGTCGTTTGGAGTTAGTGAGAATTTCGGGTAAAATTAAACGCGCGTTTAATTTTATTCGAAATAAATCGCTAAAACGGAAATTAAAACCAAGGTGAGAACTTCTCACTCAATCGAATCAGTTTCGATTTTATTTTAAATAGTTAGATTTAAAATATTTGAATGCATGTTTGAATGATGACTGTAAATTATTGATTGTTAAAATAGACATTATACGCCGTTAGTAAGCGGATGTTATTTATTAAAAACATATACCGCGAATATTTCATAAACAGTGAAATTGGTATTATATATAATATCAATATATATATATATATTGGCATATGTATATATTGCAGTTGATTGATTTCCCGCATTTTTTTTGTTTAGCGGATGAGACCCTATTACGCCGTTATTAAGCGGATAATATTTAATAAGAACATATACCGCGATAATTTCGTACTGGAGCGAAATTGGTATTGTGCTAATGTTTTTGGATGTAGGAAAACAGGTTGGAGGGATCCAACTGGATTCCTCAACAGTTTTTATTTGATTTCAGATATTTTGATATTTGATGGATTATCATATCGATATATGATGGATCGTTGTAGTCGTGATTGACTATTTGGTGTGTAGCATCATTGGACCCAGATTTTGGGATTTTAAAATGTTTTTAAAGTGATTTTTGAAAATATACTATATTTTTGGAATTGATCCATTATAAATAAATAAACGTTATAATTTTTAAAGTTATAAAAATTATGGTTTTTGTGAAATATAGTTAAAAGCTGATTTTTGAGAAATATGAATTAATGATTTTATAAAATAGTTTAAACTGGATTTTTGAATTTATTATGAAAAGTTTAAATATAGGATTTATAAAATTTGATTATTTTATAAATCAAAATGGTGAAATTATAAAGGAAATTAAAGACGTTTCAGAATAATAATATAAACTGATTTATATTAAGAGATTTATAAATGGATATTTATAAATTGGAATATAGACATTATAAAACAAGTTTTTATAAATGTTTGAATGATGTGAGAATGAATTTCATAATAGAATGAAATTTATGGAATTATAAACTGTGAAGTTATAAATGAAATTTATAAATAGTAAGATTTATAAATTTGGTGAAATTATTTGAAGAATAGATTTGGTTAAATAAATGAATCTTATAAGTTATAAGATTTATAATTTGGGAAGATAAAAAGAACGATTTTGTAAAATAATCGTTTTATAAGTATTTAATTTATAATATGAACGTTTAGTTTATAATTTAGTTATAAACTGGAATAGGTTAATAAAGGAATTTATAAAAAGGAAGTTTTTATAAATAAATAGATATGGAATTTATGAACGTTGTTTTATAAATTCGCAAACGACTTATTTTGATAAGTTAATTGTTATAACTTAGAAATAGAGTCATATTCACGTTTTTAGACAGTGAATAATCCTTTGAATTAAAATGAATAAAAGGATGGAATTTGTTAAAGAAGTATATTCACGTTTTTAAATAGTGAATGATATGTTAAAGAAATTGTTTTGAATGAGATGTTTAATTTGAATTAAAACGATCTAACGATGTTTTAAATGTGTTGAGATTCGAAACCATAGATTTCAACATTGATTGTTGAAATAGATGTTTCGAGAAATAGAAGGAAATGGTGGACTATAACACTGTTGTTATAGTAAATGATTTCCGAAAGGAAATGTTTTGTATAGTATTGGGATTTATATATCTATTTTAATTTCGAATCCCTATACTAGTGATGTTGGGTTGTTGTAACGATGTTTTACGCAACATTCGTTTTGATCCAAATAAATATGTTAAGTGAATGATTTCCTTAAAGAATGAATTATATACTTAATTCGATTTAAGTATATTGAATATTTTCCAAGGTTGAAAATAAAAATATTTGTGAATTACTTATTTTTTTATAAGTATGGAAATGTTTTTCCAATATAAAGTGAATATTAGAGAATTTATCTTTTTGAAGATAAATTGAAAATGAATATTATAAATCGAATTGAAGTCGTATATTCATTAATACTTTGGAATGTAAATTCACCAGTGAATTTATAAAAGAAGGTGGAATTGGTTTAAAAATAAATATTGATTTATTTTTGAAGTATGAAATTATATATCTTATAAAGATATTTTGGAAAATGAATAATTTGGAAAATTATTTGGAATCTGGTGATGTGTGCATATCCAGTGATAGTTCAATAGCCGACTATCAGTATTTCCCTTTGAATGGGTATTTGATGTGAATTGTTTGAAATTGAATGCACACTTATTTTTGAATAAGCGCTCACTATTCGGGTTAACCGGGAAAGGACCATGGGGTCGTATAACCCATTCCGAATATGTGATACGTCGTTATGAATTGCATTTGAAGATCGGTGTTGAAGACCGAGTTTTTGCGAAAGCGATAGGATGACCTATCGATTGTCTCTGCACTGGGTAGCTCCTGGTATAGAGATTCCTTAAGTGATGGGAAATTCGATCGGGATTGTGAATACCCGTATTGCAAGGGCTTCATAAGAAGTGCCTTCGGTTTTGTTCGAGCCCGGAACAGACTTGTATGGATTGTATGTCTGACATTACAAGTTGAGATATAAAGCCGATTTCTTTCAAATATATTTCTGTTGGTGGCGAAGAATTTATTCTTTAGCTTAACACCCTTCTCTGAGACGTACGAGCTCAGAGGTTATGTAGTTGAATGTTATCAGCGATATATTCCCAATTTGGTAATGTGACATGCTGAGTGATGCTGAAATGATCATTGTGTTGATTATTTGTGATAGGATCGTTTATTTGATCGTCTATCCTTGTGATCATTGTGTTGATCATTTGTTGACCCAAAGCATGGCTTTTGTATAAAGTATGTTTTTGTGGACGTGAATTCGTCGAGCCTCACACCCCGTGAATGGTCAAAACAGGAAAGAAGCAGCAAGGTTATGAGGGGTAGCGCCCTTTAGGATGTGTCCATTTCCTTCTGGAAAAGGGTGGTATCATGGTATGGAGCCCAGATACTTACTCATGTTGAAAACACTTTATGATTGTGTGAATTGATTACGAGCGCTCGGTTGATAAAGGTCCCAAAGGACCGGGGGATGGCATATTCGGTCAGTTGTTACTCAGTTAGGGGTAACCCGGCCTTGTGTTGGTAGAGATCCGGTTTGGTTCTCGGGGATGTCCATCCAGAGGCATTCTCATGTGGCAATGGGAAGTTCCTTGGCCTGACCATTTGTTGGAAATCCAATTCCCAATACGAAACTTGTACGGTATTAGTTGTAGAACCTGCTATTCACTTATGGTGGTCACCACTGTTTGGATAGTAGCTATAGTAGGCATACGATAATGGTCGTATGTTGGCTAAGATTTATATTCTACTTTCGAAATGATTTTTTCTCTACACTATGCACTAGTGATAATATCAAATGTTATTTTAAAATGCGTATCAAGCATCTTTGACTATCATAAGGAGAAATCTCCTCCGATTCTGCGTTTGCATGTGTGTGTGTGCGGGAGGCCTTATGGTAGTCTCATTTTTAAAAGCATTGCGAATGAATTTAAAAATATTCCTCTATTTTGATTTTAAAGTTAAATAAACTGTTTTGAGTTCTCACACCAGTCACATGACTGACTCGGAGTTCATTGTTTTCCTTCCTAAACTCTGGGTGCCCACCAATTTCCACACGGGCAGTTAAGAGTTAGGTTTATCAGGATATTCTGGATATTCTGGAGTTGCTGGAGGCAAGCTGGATGGCATGGCGTATTACTAGTTTATATAGTATTTCTTTTCCGCTGCACTGTTGTTGTTGTATGATGTTGTACACTCTGATGATATGATGTAATGAAATATAATGTGATGTAATAACTGATATAGTTCTTTATTTAAAGATTATTCATTTATTATTATATGTTGTTCCGCTGCGAATTGTGAGATTCTGTTGTTGTTCTGTTGTTTTCTTTTGTCCGTTCTATTTTAAAATTCTTCTATCTTCTATTTTTAAAATTCTCTGTTTTCTAAAAATTATCTATCTTCTTTTCTCTCTATTTTCTATCTTATCTACTCTTCTCTCTTTTTCTTTTTCTTAAATTCTTTTTAAAACCCATAACATTCCGTGTTTCCGGCCTTCGATTTCTCGGCAGTCGATAAAGTGAGTGTCGATGTCGAATTTTCGAAGAACGAAAATCCGCGTACGTTACAGGTATACACAGCCTGAGCAGCATGACAGACACCTGAGCAGCAGAACATGATTTTCGCCTCACCAGTAGAAGAGGACTTCACTAATATAAAGAATATCTGACACTATGTGTTCTTGATAACACTAATTTGTCTCTGATAGTACAAGCCTCCTATAATCAAATCCTCAAGTATATATGAAATGTATGTGAAGATATGAAGAGAAGGTAATGCTAAGAATCAAATATTAAGAAAGTTATTTGTAGATTCAAAGCAGTAGAAAGTATGTTCATTGTTTGAATGCAAAGATTATAGCACAAGAAGAGAATTAGATAGTTAGAATGAAAATCGATAAGTATAAAGTGTTTGGGAGTATCTATATATAGTAGTTGAAGAGTTACTGCCATTGGTGAAGGGTTCCGACCAAAAGTAGCAACTATTTCCGTTTAGAGAAGGGTTGCATCCTTTCGGAGAAGAAGATGTCTTTTCGAAAATATGGCAGTTGGTCTCAGGTCAGTCGACTGGTCGTTCTTGGTCAGTCGACTGACTATGCAATATATTTAAAAAATAAATAGTGCATATCGTATATGTACACAGTCAGTCGACAGGTTGGGTTTGGTCAGTCGACTGGCTGTGACATTTTTATAAGTATGCTTCTGTTTTGATTTTTGATGTGACATATGAAGGGCGGACTACTTGAGGATATATTTCAACATAATTCTAAGACTCAATCATACATACTAGATTGTGAAAGCATAGATGAAAAGTCTTTGATGATATAGCCATAGTCCGTTTTCTTTTTGTCGTGAATTCTCCTTTTCTTGCTTTTTCATGAATCAAAAACTAGTGATTCAGCACCATTGTGGTCGCTAAGCCACTTTTCGAATTTAGAAAGCTATGGGTTTGAATCAATTTCAACTTTAAAAAATTATAAATGTTTTATACAATTATTAATTTAGCAAAGTGTTTTATATAATAATTATTTATTAACAATGTTTGAAGTTAACTAATTCATATTTTAAATATTGCTTAAATTGTTAAGTTATATTCTAGATATGATTTAAAGTTATTTTTTATACTTTAATGATAATTAAAGTTATTTATAATAATTTGATTTTAAAGTTAATTATTATTTACATTTGTTATTTATTATTTTATATAATATTGTTTGAAGGTTGATTTATTATTTTAATTATGTTGTTTGAAAGTTAATAGGTTATTATAATAATATTGTTTTAGAATTCGATTTATTTTTATCCATAAAATTTTAAACATAATTAATTATTAAGTTCAACTACTATTGTATTAAATTAACAGGTTTTAAAGTTTATTGTTGTATTCTTATAATTTGTTTAACGTTTATTATTTTATTAATGATTGTTTAAAGTATTATTTTACTAATGTTATTTCAAGATATTTAATTGTTTTATCAAGGTGTTTTAGAACATAAATTGTTTTATAAAAGGTATTTAATAATAATAAACTATTTATTTCAAAAGGAATCATTTTAAATGGGAAGATTATATAAGGGTTTTATTTAATAAAAAAGTCATTAAAGGAATTTATATATTTGGAAAGAGATTTGGAATTGGAAAAAGGAGTTTGGGTTTTTAATGAATTTTAAAAAGAGATCTATAAATGGTTTTTAGAGATCTAAAAAGGGAAAGATTTATGAATGAAGTTTTAAGATTTATAAAGATTATTTTATAAATAGATCGGAGGTTTATAAAGAAATTTTATAAATAAATTTGGAAATTTATAAACTAGATATTCGTTTATAAAATAAAAGAGTTTTATGGAAAGGATTGGTGTTTTGGGTTATCCTCTTTTAAATAACCTTTGGTTTTGATCATTTTAATATGGTTTGTTAATATACATATACCAATGAGATAAGTATATGGAAATGGATTAATTTATAAAAGATAAATTGTAAGAGGCTTAGTGGTTGCCATGGAAAATGTAATCTCTATTTGGAATATTTGTTTATATGATATTTAAATAACCGACTATCAAATATTGGCCTAAATATGTAATCCTTTTTAATTTTGGTGGTATGGAAATATTCTCTAGTTAACACCAGAAGATTTTAACTCTGGAAATATCTAAAAGAAACACGGGGATTATATGGTACAGTTACAGTCGACGGTGCTATATTATACATATAAACTCGTTTTGTTCTTCTAGAACAAATGATAAGGAAATCCGTCCACTTAAATGGTTAAAGGGTGATCCCTGCTCATATGTATTTTCTGATTATTTCCTAAAGAACCAGTATTGAGCATTCAAAAAAATCAACGATTGGTTTTTAGGGCACCTAGTAAGCGAGGAAGCATACTCATAAGAGATGACTCATACCGTAACCACTCCAAAATCCATATACGGTTCTATGGAGGAGTTTCGTGATATATTGAGATGTTGGAATCCATGTGTGGTTTCGAGACCTATTGGGGGTATGGAAATCCATGTGTGATTCTAAGATCTATTTTAGATATAGGAATCCATGTGTGATTCCGAGACCCATAGAGGTATTAGAATCCATATGAGATTCCATGATCTGTTTAGATTGCGGTGCATGAGCTGGAATGCTGGACTTAGCCTCATCAGAGGTGATGACTAAAACTAGAGATAGGAGGTATCGTCAGTAGGGTTGGCAGACCCATAGAGTGCAGTTGACTCCACCTGGATGTTACCAACAGTTGTTTGCATGCATGGAGCGATACTTCGGTTATAGCAAGACTAACCATATTTTTCCTATGGTACATCACTAAGGATGTATGTTGCTTCAGAATGATATATCTAATCCTTGTGTAGGAGGATTGTTTCTCAAAGTACTGAGAGCACCTCCATGGAATCCTACACAATTGGCTAACGTGCCTTATCATTTTTATTATGTACTTAGTGTTTTTGTGGTGTACACTCACGAGCAACACAGCTACTTAATTATTATTTTCACCCTTAAATGTTATTATTAGATCAATGGATTTTCTGATATAAATGTTTTGGTTATTGTAAGGTAAAAATCCGTTCATGTTTATGTGCGGCATGTTCTTACCAGATACTTTTCATTTTAAAGGATTTTACAAGTTATATTAAATAAAATTCCTTATGATTCGACTTTCCCACTTTGGTTTTACCAGAAAGACATGGGCATTGTTTTCTATAAGCTTGGGCCAGCCCGAGCATATTTTCCAGATTTAGCTGGGTACTTTGGACTTTCAGGAGATGAGCTGGATTCTTCAAGGCGTATTCATGTATCTTGTATTTTCTGATGTTTTGTTGTTTCTTGATTTATGTATGTATTCATCAGCAATTATAAGGATATGATATTATAACTGTCCAGGCTGAAATAGGTTATGTGCTCTGATTTGTGTTATATATGTATAAATAAGATGATTTTATTTTTGTAAAGATCTTGTACATATTATAGATCTTTTCATCACGATGTGAGATTCTGTTATGTCTTCTATTTTCTTCAACCCCTGTAATCTGTCTTTTCGGCACTTGGATATTAGGCACGTAAATACCATGGATGTAGTAGTGTCAATTTCTAAGGGTCGAAAAGGGGGGTCCTTACAATTCCTATGAAAAATTTTGATATACAAATTGTTACCAACTATTTTTTGGTCGATGTATATATATTTTATCATATTGCAATTGTTCGAAAGTCTCTTCGTACAAAAGAGACTTTACCGAATTTTTTTAATTTTTGACACTAGGAAAATTTTATACATCTTGAAATTTAAGAAATTTTTCAAAGAACTATTGGAATATATACTTATATTAATCGTTATGTCTATTATATTATGTGATATGCTTAAATGAAAGGAAGCATTTGTTTTTTTCATATGCAGTTGTATAGATGAAATAAATTCGACTAAGTAATATATCATATTAGATTTTATCGGAATGGCACAGCGAAAGCGCAGTAAATAATGGTATGTATTTTATATTTTGTAGTTAATGTTATTAATTAAATCGTATATAGTATGCTTCGGTAAATTACGAGGATGCAATTTCTTTTAAGAACGGGGGAGTCTGTAACACCCCGTTTCGAAGTTAAACTAAATTAAATATTTTAGTTGGATATTTTGCTTAATTTAATTCAATAAATTAAAACTTTGGATTTATTTAAAGAAAGTAGATTGGTTTAAATTTTAAATTAGGACTTTGGATTATGTTTAAAAAAATCGAAAAGTGGATTGAAAATTTATTTCAGCAAAACAAATAATGTTTGTGAAATTTTAAGGTTCTTTTCGAAAATAAAACAAGTATTTTAAAATAAAACAAGCATTTTAAAATTGTTGAAATCGAAAAATGATATTTTAATAAAAGAAAAATTGGTATTCGAATGAAATAAAAATTTGATAAAAAACCTTGAGTGGATTTTTAAACGGATGTAAAACATAGATTAAAATGCGGTTGGATTTATATGTGACTAAAGGTGTTGTTTACATTTAAAAATATATTTCTTTCTTCAAAATGGACCTTCCATCCATCCTTATACCTTAACCTACCACCTCTATGCAAACCCATTTTTTTCTTCGTCCCTTATCAAAACTCAACCCCTCTTCTCCTGTTCAAATTTCACTAACTAAAAAAATAGAATTCGTGACCATGAAAAGAGTTGATAATGCAGGCCAATGAATGGCGGAGGCACGTGAGGATAAAGGTGACGAAGTGGAGGCGATCATGGCGATGTTGAGGCAGGAAAACGATGTCGACTTGGGGTTGGAATTGGAGCTTGTGCATGATGGTATTTGGGGTTGCATGTGACATCAAACGACGAGGAGGTCGCTCACAGATCCTGGGGAGTTCGTGGTGCACGTGCATCAGAGGGTGAGCGACATCAACGTCAAGTCAAGGGTTGAATGAGATAGAATGTTGGTAGGAAGTGTTGTCAGCAAGTTTCGGCAAGTGTAATTATCTTAATCTTTATTTTCAGGGAGTATAACTATTAATTCATTGACTATGTTACACAATTTGATTTTATAGGAATACTGAGAATAAATGCTTGTTGTTTTAACTTGAATATGATTGAATATTGGGATAGTGGTTATAAACTAAGGATACAAAATTGAAAGGAATTGGCTTCGTGATATTAGTTCATTTATATGTGGTCATAGGCTATTTATTTGGTTTCATATGTCATGTTATTGTCACATCTTGCTGTTGAGATTGTGAATTCTTGTAAGTAATTAAAATGTTTTTTGTTAATCATTTTTCTTTTTTAATGTGTTGAAGATGATATAAATAGTAATTTCATTGTTTTGAAATTTGATTGTTTGAATATTTAATGAAAGAAATCAAATTAGAATGAACAGTTTTGTAAACTCGAGTATTTGAATGTAATTCTTTAATAAAGTTGAAGATGAAGCTTGAATATTTATTCAAGTTCTTTTGATTTATTTGAATTAATAGATTTATTTCAATTTAAAGATAGAATGAAGGCTTATGTTTATATTCTTTGAAAAGAATCATTGATGAATTATATTACTAGAAAGATTTTCGTATAAAAATAGAATTTGAATTTGAACCATTTTCAAGTTGAAAATAATGAGATTTAAGTTAAGTTTGAATTGAAATCCTATATGATGTATATGGAAGGTAAATCCATATTATGACTATTTTTGTGAATATCAAAATAGAAAATCTTTTGCGGAATAAAGTAATTTATTTTGGAAATAATTTGATTTGAATTTAAACCAGAAATGTTGAATGTTTTAAATATATAAGCTTTCCTTTAGAAAGAATTTTGAGAGTTTTTCTAGATGATATCGAAGATATATTTTAAAATGAATTTGAAATTCATTTTATATATACCAATAAACGTATTTTATTTTGGTTTGAATACCAAATAGTATTAAATAATACTTGGTTGAATTTTAATTGGGATGTAGCATGATTTCAGAAGAAAATAGACCAAGTGCACATATTTACTCATATATTTTGAAAAGCATGAGTATTTATTCTACGAAATATGAGATATAAGTTTTAAAGTTGGGTGATTAAAATATATTTTCGCCTTTTATATTAAGTGTTCATATTTCAACCATGCTATGATAGGATACTTATGACAAAATAAATGATTGAAAAACTTGTTTGATTTGTACTTGAATTGATGAATTTTGTGTTTAAATGAATTTAGCCAATTTTAAATACTTGTTTAATTTTAGAAATATAAGTAAATAATTATGATACATACATTATATATATATATATATTTCTGCACCTATGATATGTAAACAAGTTTATTTTATCCCATTTATATTGATTTGAATGGAAGAATTATCATGTTTGAAGTGAAATGCTTGAATGCGCTATTATGTATAATTGAATTGTGTATACATGACATTTATTTGGGATATAACATAATTTTGAGAATAATGATGTTTTGGGTATCCAAATGTTTTTAAAAGATAAAATTTAACATTTGATCAGAACGATACGAGGTATTGACTACTAGACTGGTAGAATCCATCCCAGCGGACTGATTCGAGGATCGCTACCCAAATCGTGACGACTTTGTCCCTTATCGCACAAACAATATAATAAATAGTAAGATGCTAGAGAGATTGTGCCATAAGAGCTAGCACCTCAAGATGGAATTAGGAATGTGACTATAGAACATAAAATTTATACATCTTCGCAAGCCAAAAGGTACTGCAACTACGGGACCATGTGAAGTGGTCTTATAACTGGTCATAAGTAGTAGGTGAAAAGAACCGCATGGGCTTGTCAAGGCAGTTAGTCTATGTGGAGGGCGAATCCATAAAGGGTTACCAATGGGTATTCTTATTGGGAACTCAAAGAAGATAGTTATATGACACCTTTATATTTATCGACCTCATATAATATATATAAACAGTGTTTAGATACGCGTGTGAAAAAGACTACACTGTAGTAAACAATGAATATGTACAACCGTTAATTGTTTAGATATGCGGATGAAAAAAACTGTATTATGGTAAACAATGAAATTGGACTTTGGATATCTAAAAACAGTGTACTTGAATTTAATTTGAAAGCAACCCATATATTATGAATAGATTGTGATATCCTAGTTTATTAGAGTTGCAGCTGTAAGTCACGATGATTAGAGTCGTGGCACTTGTGTTGGAACCATTTTAAAATGTGGGTAAATATTGTTTAGTGTGAGTGACATCGTTGTGTTTGATCGATATGTCACGTATTTATATGCGACGCCACACTTATATGTTAGTATTAACCTCTATTATACTAACAACTAGATTTCTAGCCTAACTCAAGGTTTTTTGTTTATTAACAACCTCGAGTCAGACTGAGGTTGTTTTACAGTTTTGATATGACTGTATGTGTTTGTGAGCTACGATATGGAGTTCGAGAAAATAATGATGAAGAATATTTATTTTGTATATATTGAGATTTCATCATATTGGTTGATTGATGTATTCGTGTTGTGAGTTGTGCATTTATGGGATGATGTTTTAAATTTTTAGATACAATATAAAATTCATTATTTTTGTTCACTCTGATTCTATTAGTTGGAAAATTTTAATGTGTCTCTAATACTGTATTATTATAGTCTATATCTCATGTATATTCCCCTACATCAAGATAAGAGACGTGTTATTTTAGATGAATTCAGGTATTGAAATGTATCAATGTTGACCCAAAGCAGTGTATGCGAGAGATCGCTCCTTCTGTGCCCAATGATCTGAGTTATCGGACGGTAAACTCCTTTTGATATTTCGATCACTAGAACCGGGGCGTCGTCACAGAAAACATGCCAAAAGATATTTTAGTTAAGTTATATTAATATTTCTTTTATCAATCTTGATTTACTTCAGTTGTATATTTTAATTGATAAACATTTTATCAGTTTATATTTGCTGCACAAATTTATCGATGTAGATTAGTTTAACTTTGCATGACTTATGTTATTCAATATTAGAAAGGTTAAATGGTACAACTTTATTTTTCTAAAAATCCCTCACTAGATTTTTATGTTTCTTAAAACCCCAAAAAACAGAGAAATCCTTCGATTCCTCTAGCGGGTATTAGGACTTATATGCCTTGTGGTTTTGACCTTGAGTTTAGTCGACAAATTATAAGCCCACAAGCAATGGATAACACTCCATTAATGTATCACAAGTAACTCCTGACCTATAGTCTTTGTCATATTCAATCTCAACATTGAGTTTGCTTAACAATTCAAAAGATTATTCACTCATATCCAACATTTTGTGACAACCTAAGTGTAATGCATGTACCTCGAATTTGCTCAACAAATACATGTATGTATCATACATCATCTAGTCAATATGTTAATAGTACTATACATATTATTCCTTGCTCGAGTTTTGTCCACAACTAAAGAGTATTCAAGTAAACTATTAATATGTAATTAGTAGATAATAACTTATATTATTCATAATCTTTAATACATAAATGTACATTGAGTGATATCAATTTAGGGAACAATGTATTTCTTATTAAATACCCTTGTGATTCAAGTGTCAGATACATCTGAAATAATAGTGTTGCTTAATTTTTTCACATATGTTTAGTAGGCCGATTAGGCATGGTTTTGGCCCAATCAAAGATATCCCAACATAAATCAATTCGGCCAGTATATGCCGACCCAAAACCAATGGCCCAAAGGTAGTCCATCTACATAGCAGCATCCCAAAGCTATAACAGGTCGGCTTAACCAATGATAGCTCCAACAGCCAACCCATCAGGTGAGACCGGCTCAAATATAATCGATATTTGACCCAACTTCATTACAACCGCCTTCAACCCGCTCCAAGCAGCTCGTCTTTTTATCTCTTAGCCGGCCTAACACCTCATTTGCAACTTGGTCCTTAGCACCATTCCAATTTTCCTAGAAAACTTGGGCATGAAAAAACTAGCATGCCCATGGTAATCTGCATTCAATTCGGCTCTATGCTAGCCTATGACGACTAGCTCCATTAGCAGACAGTACAACTTAAGGCAACTTCAATAGCTGGTTAATCTGTTAAGACTAACTCAGGTATGACCCGTCTCTGGCCTGGCATCACCACATCCCATCCCACCATATCACAACCATCCCAACACTTTCCATGCCTCTTGGTCCATAGCAGTATCCAGCTTTGCCTTCGACAACTAACTAACCATTCACCTCATTTTCCACCTAGGCATGCAAAAGTAAACGACAAGTCATACCATCAGTTTATACTAGGTACTATAGCAAAGCAGCCTGATCAACGTCCGAGCGCCCTTCCCACCTATTTTCTTACATGATCTCAGCCATCTGTTATCTCCCATAGTCACTATAAATACCCCCAGCCATGCAACTTCAAAGGAGTTGAAAACAATTTTGATTTCCAATTGAATGGAAACCATTCTCTCTTAATTTAATCACTTCTCACGGTAAATCAAAGCCTTAAGTTCTTAAGATTAGCTACTTTTTTAGTTTTAAGTGCTTCGTTTCTAATTATTCTCTTGTAATTCTCTTGTAATTCTCTATAATTGTAAGAGAGAAACATAGTAAGATATGTTCATAGTGGACATAGTCATGCTTTCCGAACCACTCTATATTTTGTGGCATTTACTTTACTTTGTTTGCTTTCTTCCTCATATACATTTTTAAGCCTAGTGATTAGCAAGCAACCTTTACTTTCACAACGTGTTAGACTAATTTCGAGGTTGATTAAATCTGTGATCGATATTTTAAGGCCAGAAGGACGGTCTCCCAATAAAGCTCTCACCTTTCATTACTTTTCTTCTTTACAAAAATCTGATCTTACTTGTTACTATAGACCAAGTTCCATAGGTTGAAGGTAACAACTCCAATGAGAATAGAACTAATGGCAATACCGTCAACAATGTTGCTTGTCCCATTCTTGGGCTCAACAATTATATGCGGTGTACAGTGTTGCAACAATTAACAAAGGTGTGTACTTGGTTCGTAAAGTGCAAAGTCTAAGGACACGGTTGGATGCCCAAGCAATTGCAAAGTATTTTCCACTAACTCCATGAAGGCTGGTTTTTATCGTTTCATCTTCCTTGCACTCTTCTCCATAGAAGTAAATAAACATAACATAATAACTTGGATTTCTGTAACGACCCGCAAATCCGTACCCCTTGAGTCAACACTATTCTACCTAAATCAACTCAAGTTGTATAGAAATACGAACCATTTTAGTAAAAGAAGATGTGGTAGAAGAAGAGAAAACTAAAACAACATCAGAATCTAACCATCGCAGCGGAATAAAATATAATAGATAAATAATGGTCTTTACATAAAAACAAAGATATATCAGTTTCATATATATATATATATACATCATCATAATACATCAATCACAGCTCAACATCAATAACATACATCAGGATACACAGCTACTCAACACAGCGGAATATATACATAAACAAGTACGTAAATACGTATCGTCATCCAGCTCATCTCCTGAGCTCCACAACATCAAAACCTGTATCCTATAATACTCGGTCTGACCCGAGCATTACAGTTAAATAACACCCGAGTCAGTCTGGAATACCAGCGTGAGAAAATCACACCCAATTAATTATTAAATTTTCAAAAATCCTTTGAAAACAAAAGCATCTCGTAAGACCACGCCACAAATAAACATGTCGGGTTTTTACCTTACGATAGCTAAAACACTTTTTATAGAAATCCTCTGATATTATAATAGAGTCTATTTACAAATACTTATAAAATAGCCGAAATTGTTACATGATTAAATTCCAGCTACTAGCCACAAAAGTGGGTAATACAAACAAAACTCGTAAAAGGCTCGTAGGGAGAATGGATTTCCAACAATGACTAGGCACTGGGGTACCACCTGTCACAGTACGTGGTCTAGATCACAGTACCGAGGACTACTCCCTTCATCCCCTGCAACACAAGGCCGGACCCATCCCTTACTAGACAGTTCCGAATAAGATCACCCCACGGTTGGGATCAGCAACCGCACCACTAAGCCGAAATAAAAAGGGACGTCTAGACAGGGATGACCTTACTCTCCAGTGGGGGCTACCCACGAAGCCTTGCTGCATATCCCCTGATTTTCAGTCATTCCCGGTTGATGAGGCTTGAGGCTAAGCGTTACCTTTAGAACGATATCCCTTAGAATGCCCATCGTCCACCTGACGATGTTTCGCAAGCATTCATCCATACAAGTCCGTCCCGGGTTCGAACGGAACCGAAGGCACTATTCCTACTACATCCATTTTGGAAATATCCTCAGGATTAGTAGCGACTAGCCCTTGCACTTCACTGCTCCATCTCCGACTCTGAACACGTTTTTCGCACGAAACGTACAAACCGGATCGAAGTGGTTTTCGAGAAATAAATCTCGATCCCGGTCTCTTCGAAACGATCAACGCATTGGGCCAATATTGATAGTCGGTTATTTAACTATCAATTAATATTCACAAACAACCATCCTACAGTAAATAATTTCTCAAATTATTTATTAACCTCAAAATATCTTCCCAAGATATATATTTCCAATTTCAATTCCTTTTGAAATCAGTTTCAAAACCAATTTTCCTTTCACAGAGTACATTTCCAATTATTATTCCCACTGGAACACCGAGGACAAAACATTGGAGATTTAAATAATTTAAAAGCACTTTTATAAAATATTCTTTATAACATTTAAGATTAAACTACTTGAAATATTTTATTAAATATATATATACTTTAAGGATATTTTGTATAAAACACTTTATAACGTATAAACTAATTTCTCTCTTTCAAACACAATACCAAGAACTTTATATTAAAATAAATTTGGAAAAAATATACTTACTTTAAAATTTAATATTTAGAACTACTAAACTTTCCAAAAACATGTTTTTTAAAACAATATTAGAACTTTTGATTTACTTTTAAAACCTCTTTGGAAACCATACTTGGCTATCCAGGGAAGTACTCTTCTCTTTCCCATTTCTTAAAAATAAATCACCGTTTATTTTTAAACAAACTTACCATTTCCATAATAAATTCACACCTTGAATTTATATTTCCAAATCCACTTCACATTTAAAAACCCAGTTTATAAATTTCGAAATCTTAAATTTCAAATTCCAGGCACTTTAGTAGATTCACAATTTA
Organism: Allium cepa; assembly: GCA_030765085.1. Classification (NCBI taxonomy): domain Eukaryota; kingdom Viridiplantae; phylum Streptophyta; class Magnoliopsida; order Asparagales; family Amaryllidaceae; genus Allium; species Allium cepa. Next base: position 106,348,893 of record CM060940.1, read on the forward strand.
TTTCTAATTTACTTCATTTCAAAAACAATTTCTTCACTTTCTTTATTTATTCCAAAATCTATTAACTTTAAGATTTCTATTTCTTATTTATGATTTAAACCTTTTTACTGAAAATGCCAATTCAGATTTTCATATCTCTTCTGTATCTTTTAATTAACTTTAAACTTTAGATTTAAAGATTAAAAAAAAAATCTCTATCCCTTTATTAACATCACTTAAGCTTTACAATTTATTATTCCCCCAGGATATTCAAATTTCCCCTTTTATACTCAGAATCTATTTATTTGAACTGTTAAAAAGAATTACTTTTGTTTTTTCCTTTTAATTCACTTTTCTATTTATTTGAATTTTCTATGATTGATTTACTTTAATTTTACTCTTTATTTCTTTTCAAAAATCCGATTTTATAGATTTGGATAATTCAAAATACCAAAATATTCAATCCAATCATATCATCATGTACTCCATACAATCATCACAGGATATCAATATTCATAACACAGAATATTAAATAATCTAAATAAACTTTGAGGAATCCAGTTGGATCCCTCCAACCTGTTTCCCTGCATCCACAGATGTTAGCACAATACCAATTCCACTTCGAGGTGGAATATCGCGGTATATGGGATTTTATATAATATCATCCGCTATTATGCGGCGCATTGGGTCTCATCCGCTATAAATGCGGAAAATCAACAACTTCAATATATACATAAGCCAATATATATATATTGATATATATATTACTATATATATACTATCACATCCAATCAATCCAAACAAGCATTCAATCAATTATTTAAATTTAACTATTTAAATTTAAATAAAAATTTACTGAGTGAGATTAACTCACCTTTGACTCCTGTTTTGCAACCGACTTCCATTCCGACTAGTTTTCTTTCAGATATGGACCTTGTATAAATATTATATAAATTTATTAACACTCAAATTTTAAATCAAACAATTTATTACCATTCACTTATTTAATTTAACTGGTGATTTGTCTCAAATTCTTAAACTAAAAATTTCCTTAAAACAATTATTTTTAGTCCAAAAATTAAATAAGTTAATTGGAACAGTTTAACCACTACATCCACCATTTTTTTTCTAAATCCTTATATTTCAGACTCTTATACATGTATTTATTTTCTGTTTTAAACCATTTATGTATTTTATACTTAATTGTAATAAAAAATTTATTTCAACAAGTAAGTAATATCAAAGCTACTGATCAGATTTAACTAGCCCAAAAGGACGATTTTAAAATTCTAGATTTACTTTTTTTTTATTTTTCTGTAACATCTATATACATAAATAAAATAAAATAAAAATGGGTTTACCTTACTGTGAAAACCACTGGCAACCTTGCCTCTACCCTCGCGTCGTCCACGCTCACGAGGATCACCCAAACCCTAGTCTCGGTCCCTGCCCTAGCGAGCAACCACCACATGAGCCTCCACCCATCGCCCTTGCTGTCATGTCCTCGGCCAAGCTCGCGTGCTTCAATTCGTACTCCCTCGCCGAACTGCGACCCTTCAACTTGAACGACGCCCCATAGAAAATAAACGAATTCGAGTCGAATTCGATGCCGACTTCACTTAGAGCTCAAGATTCGACAATCGTTCCCCCCCTCTCTTTTCCTTTTTCTTTGATTTGAATCGGCAACTAAAAGGAGCGAGCCGCCATTAAACTTGAAGCACGAATCGGTGGAAAGATAAAGGAAGCTCCGCCATTTCTATGTGAATCTATTCGATTTAAAGGGGACGCGATTTTATTCGAATGGATTGGGTTTTTTTTTTCCTTTTCTCCTTTAAGCAATCGGCTGACCTTAGATCGAATAGGAATAATGAAGAGGAAGAAAGGAATTCGCGTATTAAAGAGGAAGAAAATAAATTCTTGCTCGGCCATTAATTAATACTGAACGAAATGATTTCAATCTTTTCCCTTGTTTCCACGACAAATTCTGAGTGCTGGAGAAGAAAAAGAAAATGAGGGTACGAAGGAGACAAGAGGGGGGTGGGTTGTACTATATGTCGATTTAAAGAATAACAAATATATTTATTTAGGTTTTAATTCGACTCAGTAGATTTTCCACGCGTTTATATACCGTATGCTCATTCCGCAACTCCAATCACTACGAAATTTTGAAACCCGATAATAATACAATATTACGGATCCAATAGAACTGGTTTCGTCAAATTCCAAGACTGCGCCTCGGGAGGCTATTTTTAATTTCAATTTTAAACGATATAAAATTTTAAAACTGAACAAACCACTGTTAATTTCAATTTTTCAACTTCTATTATCCTTAGTATTATTAATATAAATTTTACAAGCCTTCAAATTATTTTTAACTGGCTTAAAATTCCAGATTCAATAATTTTCCCAATTCTGATAATTAAATTCAACAATTAATTATCTAATAATTTTTAATATTCGAAATTAAAGTAATAATTAACTTTCGAATATTTAAAATTAATTAAATATTCCCATTTCAAATGTTTAAAAATTCCGGGTCGTCACATTCCTCCCCCCTTAAAAGAATTTCGTCCCCGAAATTACTAGTTAGGAAGAATGATCCATAACCCATTAACTATTTCCTCAACTCAAATAGTTTTAACAACTTCCAATCAAAACTTTTTATTTAAGATACACCATCCCTCTTCCTCCCCTTTTAACTTATCCATAAATCTCAAACCATTTTACTTTCTTGACAATTCAAATTTTAACATTGAAACCAAATTTTTGAATTATCAAATTTTCCCAACATTTTTCTAACTCCCTAAATTTTAAAAAAAATTCGCCAACGTCTCCTTTGCGCGGCTAGCCCGGTACTACTACAAAAATGGCTCTACGGCCTCCCAAATCCAAAAAGAAAACAAAATCCAAGTGGCTAGATCAAAAATCCAATCCAATTTCATACACAAATTTTAAATACATACCTTTTTGTCGGGCCATTAAATTTTATCTTCTGAAATCAAACATCAATTTCCTTCTGCTTTTAAAACACCTGTATATCCTGTTATAACAATAATGTCCATCCACAACATTCAAAATCATTATGCATTTATTTTACAAAAGTTTCAATATTTGCTTTATTTAAGCTCGTACGATGCACATATATCATCCGTACACAATACCAAATTCGATCGCTCGCTCGATCACACAATTTCACTTCCGTACTAGTATCGTCCACACGACTTCCTAGTGCGGACTCAGATCTGGTTTCTTGATCAGAAATCGTCATTCTCCTTACATAATTATAACTATGATAGAGAATTTCCAGAATCAATCAATAATCCATATCCAGGTTCGCCGTCGAAAATCGAGTGAAAAACCCTAACTCGGATCGATATAACTATCTCGAAATTCTGTGCTCGAATTCTGGATCAATATAGTTATGCGAATAAATAATATACGTACATCCTACGTAATTAGCCCAATTTATTTTTAGCTACACCAATTCTCTTTTATTCACATTCATTTGAATTTCTATTCTCTTATTCACAACCATCCCAATCCACAATTTTCAGTTTAATTTCCATTCAATTATTCACTTGGAATAATTTTCTCAATACCAAATTTACTTAAGAATTCCATCATGCTTCTTAAGTTCCATATAAACATTTTACATAATTCTTATATTTATCTTCACTTTTCTATTGAAGTTCACATTCATTTCTAATCACTCTTGCCTTTCCCATTCCATTTAAATTCAATTTGACTTCCATTTTGAATATTGAGTTAGTTGCACTTACTAATTAATTTAAATTTTTAATTAAAGTTTATTTGCAAACTTTATTTTCTATAGTTTCTTCAATTTCACTTACTTTACATTCACATTTCAAATAGACTCTAATATTCTGTTTCAACTTTATTTGCTTAACAAATTAAATCATTTACCGTTAGTGAAAATTTTCTAACTCCCAAAATTTACGGAAAATTTTGGCATAGTCTCCTTTGTATGGAGGGACTTCTGTGATATCGCAGGATGTACAAAAACATATATACATCGGCCTCAGGCCGGAAATCAATATACATCGACCCACATGGTCGGAAAACAGAAAAACAGTTCATATTTCCTATTTTTAAATTTTTGCGTAAGCGTACCTTATTTAGTAATTTTAAGCAAAGCGGCTATTTTTTTTAGCAAATTGCGAAATCAAAACCAGCCAAGCGGCTTTCCTAAACCTGTACTAACTCAATATAAATATGTAAGTGACAATTACACAAAGTTTATAGCATTTCACTTAAATATAAATAATTAAAACATGGGTTTCATAAACGATGCATATCATATACTTCCACAAGCACATGTGAAACATTTCGACCTTTATTTTGAATGCTTCCAATCCATTTCAATGCCATTTCATTTAGTTCATTTAATATCCCATTTAAATGATTTACACTTCATTGCATACATTCCATTCAATTTATCCAACAAACTTATATTTATTACAATTGATTTCAAAATCAATTTATTTGCCTTCGTCAAGCCATAGAATTTATAGTCTCATTTTCGTTTAAACGACAATTACCTTTATGCAAATTAATGATGTTCACTTAATAGAATATCCATCCAGTTTATAATTAATTTGAATTGATTCCAATTCAATCTATACTTAGTTCATTTTCATCTAATCGATTCTGTTCAACTTAATTTGCATTCATTTATTAGTCTAGGAACATTCCATTTCAGATTATTTGCATCCATTTCAGATTTCATTTTTGTTCACTTGAATTTTATTTACCACTCAAACCAACACTATTTCAACTCTATTTTAACTTGAGTTCATTGACAGTTCCATATTTCATTAACTGATTTATTATCAAATTAGTTTATTTCCAAAGTTTATACCCAATATTTGATCTTATATCCAACTCACTTTTATTATCTCACTGGAGTTCCTTTTTTTCTTTATAATTCAAAATTTGGATTTCTATCCATTTCTCAAAAATACAAACAATTTTCATTTGGCTTATTTATTCCATTTCCAATTTATATAAGATACAAACTTATCTATCCATACTTCCATCCATTTAAAGTCAAACCCATTTACATTTTACCCTTTTTACTCCTAACTATAGATTTAATTTAGTCAAGTTTATTTTTATTATTCTGTAAACATTTTTAAATATGATTCCAGAGTTTAAACAAATTTCCAAAATTCCAAAATCACTTTTGAAATCAACAGCATCTCATAATACTTTGGTAAATTCAATTTCACTTTTGGATTTTCAAAACCAAACTCGGTTTTGCAAACCACACCAGCCCAAAACACCCAGGTAGCAATGTCTCTTCTGGAAGCTCGAAAATGAACACCGATGATGTCGCGATCATCATCGGAATTATTTTCCAGCGACCGAAAGAGAATTAGATGCTTTTATCTCTTTAAAATCCCTTTCAAATATTTCCAATTTCTAAGTGATAACCATAAATGTTCTTACAGTACCCTTTTTACATATTTTACAAACCACTTGAAAACACCTGATAGCTCAGGTGTTCAATTCATTTCACAATGACCCTCAATTCCAAGGTCATCTTACATTTTAATTTAACCCAAATCCATTTAATTCTGAGTCCAATTTATTTTTAACTTATCCAAGTTAAATTCAAATTTTCATTCACTTCAATATATTTCATTTACTTAAGTTAAATTTTAAATCCAGGATTAAAAATTTTCATTCTCCTCCTTATTAATATTACTTTACTTAATAAGTTTAATAGTTAATTCATTTCAACTTTACACATTATTTAAATAGAATTTCCCAGAATTCAATTTACCCGGTTTTATTTCAAAACAATTATGAAATACTAAATATATACCCATTTGGTATATCAATCAAATCTCCTTGTTTTCCAAACCAATTTGGTTGTACCAAAATAATTTGTTCATACCCAAAACAAATTCCCATTTTTGAAATGTCCAAAACAACTGTTATACCCAACAAACCAAACAATACTATAACCAAGTACCAGGGAAGCAATCCATCACTTTAGAAACTCGAAAATGAATTCTAATGATGTGGCCAGCATCATCAGGATTATTTTCCAGCGACTGCAGTGAGTTCAATGCTTCTTACTTTCCCAAACTTATTTCAAAACAGTTTCCATTCAAAAATATTACCCAAACAATATTCCATCATTGCCTTCAAATACTTGGAAAAATATTACCAAACATTTCCAAGATTTTAAATTCCCAAACCTTTGGTTTCATTGCATTTAAAATCCCTTCCAAAACTTCCGGGTTTTAAATTCTGGTTTAATTCAAATTTAGTTATTCTCTTTTATATAATTTATACTCGCAGTACTCATTTGGTTATGACCATTTCAAATTTTAGATTAAATGTTGGATTCTTATTTGCACCATATTTATTAATTCTATTTGGTTATAAACCATTTTAATATTTTATATTCTTATTAGCTTATTATTTCAAATTTTTGATCAAATTCAAGGTTCTTACTTGATCATGGTATTAACAGCCAACAAACACCCAATATATAATAAGCTAGAAAATCATTTCTTTTCTAACAAAATAAAATTTTGGGTAAAATTATTTCATTTACCCCCTTTAAAAACAATACTATATCGGTTTATCTTGTTTAAGAGTTTAGAAACCCCTATCGATACGGTTGTACTTCCCGCACCGACCAGAATTCATAAACATTCAACCGATAAGTCAACACAGTATAAAACAAATTTATATGCACTAACAAGTACGCTCTCATATTTATAAATTCGCTCAACGCGTTATAGAGTACTATTGACTCTATTTAATGAGTAATTTCCCCACCAAAGCCTAGGTTGTCGCCAACCTAAGCTCTGATACCAAGTGTAACGACCCGCAAATCCGTACCCCTTGAGTCAACACTATTCTACCTAAATCAACTCAAGTTGTACAGAAATACGAACCATTTTAGTAAAAGAAGATGTGGTAGAAGAAGAGAAAACTAAAACAACATCAGAATCTAACCATCGCAGCGGAATAAAATATAATAGATAAATAATGGTCTTTACATAAAAACAAAGATATATCAGTTTCATATATATATATATATATATATATATACACACACACACATCATCAGAATACATCAATCACAGCTCAACATCAATAACATACATCAGGATACACAGCTACTCAACACAGCGGAATATATACATAAACAAGTACGTAAATACATATCGTCATCTAGCCCATCTCCTGAGCTCCACGACATCAAAACCTGTATCCTATAATACTCGGTCTGACCCGAGCATTACAGTTAAATAACACCCGAGACAGTCTGGAATACCAGCGTGAGAAAATCACACCCAATTAATTATTAAAGTTTCAAAAATCCTTTGAAAACAAAAGCATCTCGTAAGACCACGCCACAAATAAACATGTCGGGTTTTTACCTTACGATAGCTAAAACACTTTTTATAGAAATCCTCTGATATTATAATAGGGTCTATTTACAAATACTTATAAAATAGCCGAAATTGTTACATGATTAAATTCCAGCTACTAGCCACAAAAGTGGGTAATACAAACAAAACTCGTAAAAGGCTCGTAGGGAGAATGGATTTCCAACAATGACTAGGCACTGGGGTATCACCTGTCACAGTACGTGGTCTAGATCACAGTACCGAGGACTATTCCCTTCATCCCCTGCAACACAAGGCCGGACCCATCCCTTACTGTACAGTTCCGAATAAGATCACCCCACGGTTGGGATCAGCAACCGCACCACTAAGCCGAAATAAAAAGGGACGTCTAGACAGGGAAGACCTTACTCTCCAGTGGGGGCTACCCATGAAGCCTTGCTGCATATCCCCTGATTTTCAGTCATTCCCGGTTGATGAGGCTTGAGGCTAAGCGTTACCTTTAGAACGATATCCCTTAGAATGCCCATCGTCCACCTGACGATGTTTCGCAAGCATTCATCCATACAAGTCCGTCCCGGGTTCGAACGGAACCGAAGGCACTATTCCTACTACATCCATTTTGGAAATATCCTCAGGATTAGTAGCGACTAGCCCTTGCACTTCACTGCTCCATCTCCGACTCTGAACACGTTTTTCGCATGAAACGTACAAACCGGATCGAAGTGGTTTTCGAGAAATAAATCTCGATCCCGGTCTCTTCGAAACGATCAACGCATTTGGCCAATATTGATAGTCGGTTATTTAACTATCAATTAATATTCACAAACAACCATCCTACAGTAAGTAATTTCTCAAATTATTTATTAACCTCAAAATATCTTCCCAAGATATATATTTCGAATTTCAATTCCTTTTGAAATCAGTTTCAAAACCAATTTTCCTTTCACAGAGTACATTTCCAATTATTATTCCCACTGGAACACCGAGTACAAAACATTGGAGATTTAAATAATTTAAAAGCACTTTTATAAAATATTCTTTATAACATTTAAGATTAAACTACTTGAAATATTTTATTAAATATATATATACTTTAAGGATATTTTGTATAAAACACTTTATAACGTATAAACTAATTTCTCTCTTTCAAACACAATACCAAGAACTTTATATTAAAATAAATTTGGAAAAAATATACTTACTTTAAAATTTAATATTTAGAACTACTAAACTTTCCAAAAACATGTTTTTTAAAACAATATTAGAACTTTTGATTTACTTTTAAAACCTCTTTGGAAACCATACTTGGCTATCCAGGGAAGTACTCTTCTCTTTCCCATTTCTTAAAAATAAATCACCGTTTATTTTTAAACAAACTTACCATTTCCATAATAAATTGACACCTTGAATTTATATTTCCAAATCCACTTCACATTTAAAAACCCAGTTTATAAATTTCGAAATCTTAAATTTCAAATTCCAGGCACTTTAGTAGATTCACAATTTATTTCTAATTTACTTCATTTCAAAAACAATTTCTTCACTTTCTTTATTTATTCCAAAATCTATTAACTTTAAGATTTCTATTTCTTATTTATGATTTAAACCTTTTTACTGAAAATGCCAATTCAGATTTTCATATCTCTTCTGTATCTTTTAATTAACTTTAAACTTTAGATTTAAAGATTAAAAAAAAATTCTCTATCCCTTTATTAACATCACTTAAGCTTTACAATTTATTATTCCCCCAGGATATTCAAATTTCCCCTTTTATACTCAGAATCTATTTATTTGAACTGTTAAAAAGAATTACTTTTGTTTTTTCCTTTTAATTCACTTTTCTATTTATTTGAATTTTCTATGATTGATTTACTTTAATTTTACTCTTTATTTCTTTTCAAAAATCCGATTTTATAGATTTGGATAATTCAAAATACCAAAATATTCAATCCAATCATATCATCCTGTACTCCATACAATCATCACAGGATATCAATATTCATAACACGGAATATTAAATAATCTAAATAAACTTTGAGGAATCCAGTTGGATCCCTCCAACCTGTTTCCCTGCATCCACAGATGTTAGCACAATACCAATTCCACTTCGAGGTGGAATATCGTGGTATATGGGATTTTATATAATATCATCCGCTATTATGCGGCGCATAGGGTCTCATCCGCTATAAATGCGGAAAATCAACAACTTCAATATATACATATGTCAATATATATATATTGATATATATATTACTATATATATACTATCACATCCAATCAATCCAAACAAGCATTCAATCAATTATTTAAATTTAACTATTTAAATTTAAATAAAAATTTACTGAGTGAGATTAACTCACCTTTGACTCCTGTTTTGCAACCCACTTCCATTCCGACTAGTTTTCTTTCAGATATGGACCTTGTATAAATATTATATAAATTTATTAACACTCAAATTTTAAATCAAACAATTTATTACCATTCACTTATTTAATTTAACTGGTGATTTGTCTCAAATTCTTAAACTAAAAATTTCCTTAAAACAATTATTTTTAGTCCAAAAATTAAATAAGTTAATTGGAACAGTTTAACCACTACATCCACCATTTTTTTTCTAAATCCTTATATTTCAGACTCTTATACATGTATTTATTTTCTGTTTTAAACCATTTATGTATTTTATACTTAATTGTAATAAAAAATTTATTTCAACAAGTAAGTAATATCAAAGCTACTGATCAGATTTAACTAGCCCAAAAGGTCGATTTTAAAATTCTAGATTTACTTTTTTTTTTATTTTTCTGTAACATCTATATACAGAAATAAAATAAAATAAAAATGGGTTTACCTTACTGTGAAAACCACTAGCAACCTTGCCTCTACCCTCGCGTCGTCCACGCTCACGAGGATCACCCAAACCCTAGTCTCGGTCCCTGCCCTAGCGAGCAACCACCACATGAGCCTCCACCCATCGCCCTTGCTGTCATGTCCTCGGCCAAGCTCGCGTGCTTCAATTCGTACTCCCTCGCCGAACTGCAACCCTTCAACTTGAACGACGCCCCATAGAAAATAAACGAATTCGAGTCGAATTCGATGCCGACTTCACTTAGAGCTCGAGATTCGACAATCGTCCCCCCCTCTCTTTTCCTTTTTCTTTGATTTGAATCTGCAACTAAAAGGAGCGAGCCGCCATTAAACCTGAAGCACGAATCGGTGGAAAGATAAAGGAAGCTCCGCCATTTCTATGTGAATCTATTCGATTTAAAGGGGACGCGATTTTATTCGAATGGATTGGGTTTTTTTTTCCTTTTCTCCTTTAAGCAATCGGCTGACCTTAGATCGAATAGGAATAATGAAGAGGAAGAAAGGAATTCGCGTATTAAAGAGGAAGAAAATAAATTCTTGCTCGGCCATTAATTAATACTGAACGAAATGATTTCAATCTTTTCCCTTGTTTCCACGACAAATTCTGAGTGCTGGAGAAGAAAAAGAAAACGAGGGTACGAAGGAGACAAGAGGGGGGTGGGTTGTATTATATGTCGATTTAAAGAATAACAAATATATTTATTTAGGTTTTAATTCGACTCAGTAGATTTTCCACGCGTTTATATACCGTATGCTCATTCCGCAACTCCAATCACTACGAAATTTTGAAACCCGATAATAATACAATATTACGGATCCAATAGAACTGGTTTCGTCAAATTCCGAGACTGCGCCTCGGGAGGCTATTTTTAATTTCAATTTTAAACGATATAAAATTTTAAAACTGAACAAACCACTGTTAATTTCAATTTTACAACTTCTATTATCCTTGGTATTATTAATATAAATTTTACAAGCCTTCAAATTATTTTTAACTGGCTTAAAATTCCAGATTCAATAATTTTCCCAATTCTGATAATTAAATTCAACAATTAATTATCTAATAATTTTTAATATTTGAAATTAAAGTTAATAACTAACTTTCGAATATTTAAAATTAATTAAATATTCCCATTTAAAATGTTTAAAAATTCCAGGTCGTCACAATTTCCTAAAGCTTTTCAATGGTGGCGTACTCCCCTCCAATGAGAATTCGCCCATTGGCGACTTTCAAAAAGTCGCCAAATCAGAAAATCCTTACAACAAGACATAAAACAGAATATTAGTCATTTCAACTACAGGATAGTTCCTAATAGAAAATATAGGACTGACACATGATAAAAAAAAGTTTACACAAACAACTTCCACCTGATACTACATAACTACCAATACAGCAAAACATATGATCAACCACGTGGTAACCGGTAGCATCCTGCAAGCATTTCATTGCGAATTGCAATATTCATCCTCTCCAAGCGACTAACCTTAGCTTGCATCTAAAACGCGTATTGGACCCCCTTCTATCAGTGGAGATCGACCCAATCAAAATATTTACAACTATGAACTCCCTGACTCGTCTGCGCATCGATATACGCTTTACAACCGTAAAAGTGACGTCCTGCTTTCCTCCAACTTTTGGAAACAACAATGTTGCATTCAATTCCGCAATAGCAAAGTAACGAGTGTCCCATGACGCTATAACTTGATCTATCATGGTTTTGATGAGCAAGTACAGTCCTTAGTCTCGAATGCAATGATTGTTGAACCAGTTTAGGATTCTCGATTACGACATTTTCCTGCGTAGCACAAACAAGTTCGGTCTCTACTTCTTCATTTGTCTCTACAGCATCGACTCTTGGTGGATCTTCCACTTGGGTCTCCGAAAAAAAATTCTACATCATCGTCCGCGCCCTTGTTTCGTTCGTAATAATCAAATATTTCCATCATTGTTTGATCATCGAGCTCCCAATTATCCATTCGCCTAAAAGAAAAGTTGAATAAAATACCACAATTTCACAAAGTTACAACCATGGGTTGAGTCGATTTACTTTTCGATTTGAACAAAATTGAAGAAGGGCATACTATACATCTACAAATATAGGTATAGAGGAAAAAATTGGACAAAACACCAACCTTAGTGACTTCTACGAATATTTTGCACAAATTTGGGTTTTTTGGTTCGACCTTACAACAAACAAAAATGAAAAAGGAAGAAGGGGGCTAACAGGTTTTTAATATAACAGGATTCTATGGGCGAATTTTCAAAATTCGCCTATGAGCGAATTCCTAAAATTCGCCTTTGGGGGATTTTTCAGAATTCTCCCATTGGAGAATTTTGAAAATTCGTCCATAGAAAGCCTGCTACTGCAAACAGAGCAGCAATTACAAACCTCGGCTACACCATATAACAAAAAGTCATACACCATTACCGATCCTAACAACATTAGTTTGGCCGCCCTCAAACAAAACACAACTACGCAAATTCAACATCATTTTACAAATCCAAACAACATTAATTTGTACATTACATATCACTTTCCACATCACCCCTAACTATTCGCATCAAACAACATTATCGATTTAGTTATGAAGCTCATGAAATTCGCGCGGGCTTCTTCTTTGCCGGCGCGTTACCAGTGCTCTCGAACTACTGCTGCTGCTGTTGCTACGCCGTTCTCTGTGCACAGTGGAGGAAGAGGGTAATGCGGTCGTTGGTAGAGATGGGCCAGGAACAAATTCTTCATGTATCGGTGCAGCATGTGATGAGGTGCCTTGTGACGATGAACCCGCACCTCCTCTAGGACGATGTCGTGTGTACACAAGCGTGGAGGTGGATATGGAGGCCTCGGCCTGTCAAGTTTATTCCTGCACAACACAACATCTAGAATCCTTTGGATGTTAGTGCTACCCTCCTCGTCGGTTTGTCGTTTGCGAAGATTCTCTGCTTCTTCCTAAGCCCTATTTATACCAGCTGCCTGCTAAATCGAATGAAAATTAGCATCACACACAACTATCATAACTAATTGATATACTACTTACAACATCAACTTACCACGTTCCTCTCAAGTGGTGCTCTAGGAAAGTATGGAATTCTATACATTGCCTCTACTGGCACCGTAAGAACATATCATTGTGTTATGTTCCAATACCACCTTTTGTACTGCTCTAGCGTAATGGTGGGCTCCCTCCCAATCTAGGTAGCTATATGGCGGTCATTCCACAACTGAATGTGGGTTCCATACTCCTCTACATTGTACGTAGACGTGCAGGGTGGCGCATCATCCGCTATATGATGCATCGTACCGAACTGTCTCATAACCCTATCGGGTAAGTGAAATGCGGTCTGGGTGTAAGATATGATTGGTACTCTCACAGTCCATAAGTATCTAGCAGCTGTACACATGGCTGGAAGCTGTGCTAGCACATCCTGTGTGTACGGGGTCCATGTCACATTGTCATCCTCCAGAAAATCTACCTCATTGCGGTAGAACTTCACACTCTGTCTTGGAGTTTGGCGCATTTTTTTGGTCCTACGCACTTGTTATAAGATGTTAACAATTGAATATTACACATGAAAGTTTCACCGCTTAATTAAATTAGAAGGATAAAAAATATATCGAGACCCAAGCGGCATCGACTGATCGACAACAACGTTTATTACTAACAATCTTCTGATTGGAAGATAAGTCCACGACCAAAGCTGCATTTAAAAGAAAATATTATGACCAAAAATGAGACAAATCATGTAAATAATAAACTATTGAAATTTGTTTCAAACCTGTACAAGTGTCAGACATCCACCAATTGATTTATTCTCTAAAAGAGAGAACTTGGATAACTCCATATATGTATAAGATAACACAGCACTGCCCCAAGAAAACTTACCACACTCTCCTAAATCAGCAATCTACGGTAGCCATTTCAGATCTACCCGAGTCTTTGTATAGTCGCACATCGGTCGGGAAATAATGATGTGTATAATAATAGCACGTGCTCGCTACTGAATCTGATCCTCTATAACATCAGCAGGAATATCATGCGATAATTGACGTCGATACCACATGACTTCCACGAACTCGTTGCCCCTTATTTGTTCGTGGGGTGGGTCAAGACCAAGTAAATCACGACACAATTGCATATAGTCATATGCCACTCCTCTATAAGCCACTACATTACCTTCAATAGGAAAACCTAACAACACTGCTATATATCCTAATGTAATCGTCATCTCGCCAACAGGGAAATGAAAAGTGGAGGTCTCCGGTCGCCATCTGTCTACCAAAGTAGTATAAGAAAGCTGTCAAGCTGGATGTATCCTAACTTCATTATGTGTAAAAAAACCAGCCCTCTCAATCTCAGCCAATAATCCTAGATGGTTTGAAGTCACTTTATTTAGCGAGGAGGAATAGGATCTAATCTAATTGCATATTATTCGTAGTTATTGTTTATTGTTAATTAAACACACAAGTTGAATATGCATTTCAAAAGGAAAAAACATTGAATAAATTAGGCTTTTCCCCATGTTTAATACATTGAGAAAAGGTCTTCTAGCCAATAAAAATACATGGTTAGTTCTATTTCGTTAAATCTCTTGTCTTCTAATGATTTTCTAAATCAAAATTTTACAGTTTCTAATATTTTATTTCTTTCCTTTTTAACTTTGAAAAATGGTCTTCTAGCCAAGGTGTGAGATTTCAGTCGGCATATCTGGATTCTGGCTGTCCCGATTTGGTTGCTATCTGAGCCAAAAATAGGGTTCAAATCCTTATTTTGGCCAAATGCCTCGGTTTCTTTTTAGAAAAAACTACAGAACAAGGAGAGAAAAGAAATTAGAAGAATGAAAAAGTAAAAAATGACGAAAACCGGTGAATTCAACAAAATAAAAGGAACAAAACACATTGCAACATTTTTTTGTTGATTTGGATCTAGGCTAATACACCTAATTCGAATCACTTTGAAATCAACTATTTGTTTAGAAATTTTCAGAAATTGGGATTGAATCTTCCAACAACACGTGTGGTAAAGGAAGATAGAAGGTGCATTTTAATTTTTATTTCCGAATGGCTAGACTTTGTTGGTATGGATGTGGGACGGGATTTTAAATAACATATCTCTAAGGAGATTGAGATATAATTGTGTTTCGATTTATGAATTTGTCATTATGTTAATGTATAAAATAGTTTAATAACATGTTACTAAATGTTGTTCTGGCTCGTTGTTGTTGCTGATAATGTTTAGTATGAAAGTTAAAAATATACTAAAACCGAAACTAAAATCAAAACCCTCAAAATTAACCGAAATTTCTCAAGTAATCAAAACCAAAAACCTCGAACCTTGCTTCTAATAGATATTTAGTATTGAATGAAATATGTTTTTATTAGCTATCTTCTTTTTATCCTATTGACAAAATATAAAATCGGATATGGCCCAAACCCTTTTTTTGGCAACTTTTTGATCAAACCTTTTGGAGCTTTCTTTGTTCTAGCTAGTAGCTACTTCTCGTTTTCTTCAAAATTTTCATTTCGAAAATAGAAAAGTAGATTATAAACACAAATATATGACATTACATTTATTGCCAGAAAATTTAAATCTCATAAAATTCATCTTAATGATCTGCAATCAATTTGCATTTGTGGTTGTTATAGTTTCGTTTGAACATCAAACAAAATACAAATTTTGCCACCATATTTAACATAAACCATATACTTAAGATGAGTTACACGCCATACATATGTTAATTTAGAGAAAGTGAAAAAAAGACAGTGGTTTAAATAAAATATTGATTTTTTAGAAATATGCCAATAAGGTTTTGTGGTGTAGTTGGTTATCACGTCAGTCTAACACACTGAAGGTCTCCAGTTCGAACCTGGACGAAGCCATTTATTTTTAATCATATATCCTATTGGTAGACAATTTCATGCATTCATTTTCTATATCTTCTATATATGATATCCACTTAACAATGTATTTTGTATACCGACTTCATTCTGTATTTAAAATTCATTTAACGAATGATTGAAATTCCCTTGACTAGCTTGCTATTAAGATTAACTGACATGTGAGATAAAACGACAAGCTCATTGTTGGTTTATGTAATCTTTCGTTTTTATTACATAGTTCAATACTTCGACTTTACATGTTTGGTCCCTTTATATTTCTTACTTGCATATTGGTAGTTGTGGTACAATTTTTTCTTAGGAAAATAAGCACATGAAAGAAGTTGCAAAAAAAATTATTTTCAAGCACAACAAGTTACTATTTAGTCCGAAGGACACTCTTTAGTATAAACAGAAAATGATTGCTACAACCATCATTCTACGATTTACACTAAAAAGTGCTCTTTAGCCTAAAACGCAAATTTTTTGTCTCTGAAATTAAATTTTTCTCCAACTTTTTTCTTAAGCTTAAAAACCATTTTTTTCTTTGTTTCTATTATTTGGTTATGTACTTAACTCATGCAAAAGTATGAATGCTTACATGAGAATTGACACATAGCTACAACAAGAATATGGCGATCCCATTGATTTTCCATTCTATTAAGGTTGCTAGAACAAAATTTATGTCATATTTCTCCTGTTTTTAGTTATCAGCTCACCAGAAATTTGAAATATGTTTTCAGAGTGCATTCCATGTCTTTTTATTTGATTCTATCTTATAGTTGGAGAATTCTCCTAACTAACAGCCTTTTACAAGCAGTGCTCCTATACAGTTACGACTGTTAAAAAAAGAAGGAAACAGTCAATGTTTTTAAAATCCTTATGTTAAGTTTAGACAAAGCTATTGGCATTTTATTCAATCACTATGGTCAAGGAACATCAAAAAAGGTGTTAGTTGTGAAATATATTATGTGTAATATTGATTTATTACTATTACATTTTAATTTTTAGGTATTTTGGTCATTGTTTAAAGTAACATTTGAAATCCAATTTATGTATCATTTATCTTTAAGCCACGTATACCAAAAGTTAATATTAATTTTAAAATCTAACTGTGCGCATGCGTTTTTTTATTGAAACAAGCGTCACTTTTAATACTGATGCGGTCAAAATCAAGCTACATTTGTAAATAATGTCAAAGTCGCCTAAGTTTGCACTAAATTTTAGAAATTGATCTAAAATCTATTTTTGTCCTATTATATATAATTTGTATGAGAAAGATGAGTCACTTCCTATCGTTGGTTAATTCAAGTAAAGTGAAAAAGGAGCAAGGATTGAAATGAAATATTGATGTTTTTTGAGAAATCTGCCAATAAGGTTTCATGGTAAAGTTGGTTATCACGATAGCCTAACACACTGAAAATATCCCTTTTGAACTTGAACGAAGTCATTAATTTTATTTTAATTTTGCATACTCCCTTCGTTTTGTGTTATTTTGTTGTTGCTGGGGTTAGAAAGCGAGTAGAACACATGTTGTAATAGTGAATAAGATGTACTATATTTTTCATCGGGTAACTCATTATGACCCTAAGACGAATCAGGATCTCTTGCTGGAATCACTGGACTTTGTTGATGAAAAACATGAAGAAGCTGATTTAAGGGCGGCTGCATATAGGCACCGAGTCGCTCGATATTATAATGAAAAAGTCCGACCGAGAATCTTTGACGGGGCGATCTTGTTTTGAAGCGAGTTTTTCCGATCCCGTCGCATATGAATCCCACAGGGGAAGGTCCTTATTTCATTAAACGGAGGCTTGGAGAGGGAACTTTCAAGCTAGCGACCATTGATGGCTCGACACTCCCACGAGCATGTAATAGTGAGCATCTACGACGTTATTATACCTAGTCTATTTCTTTCGCATTTTAGCTGCAATTATTTCCATTGTATTTTTATTTCATTGATTCATGTAATAATACAGTTCAGTTCATTTTCATTAATAAAGGCTTTAAAATTTCCAAGTCCCCAGAGTGCAGACTAGAGTAAAAACGTCTTAAAATCTCCAAGTCCCCAGAGTGCGGACTGGAGTACTTTGAGTCCCCAGAGTGCAGACTAGAATATAAACGATTTAAAATCTCCAAGTCCCTAGAGTGCGGACTGGAGTACTCTGAGTCTCCAGAGTGCGGACTAAAGTATAAACGACTCAAAGATCTCTAAGTCCCATGAGTGCAGACTGGAGTACTCTGAGTCCTCATAGTGCAGACTAGAGTATAAATGACTTAAAATCTCCAAGTCCCCAGAGTGCAGACTGGAGTACTTTGAGTCCCTAGAGTGCGGACTGGATTATATTTTCTTCGATTATGTTTACACAGAATCAGCTGATACTTACTAGTAAAGCCATCAAAGCTGGTTCTTATCGTTTCATCTTCCTTCTCTTCTTCATAAAAATAAATAAACATAACATAATAACTTTGATTTCCTAAAGCTTTTCAATGGCTGCGTACTCCCCTCCTCTCCGCCTCATGGTTTCTGTCTTTTCCATCTTTCTTTTTCTTCCCATTTCTTTAATAAATCCTTCTAGTCACTATCACACTCTATCATTTGATTAGTTTAGCGGT
Source organism: Allium cepa (assembly GCA_030765085.1). Classification (NCBI taxonomy): domain Eukaryota; kingdom Viridiplantae; phylum Streptophyta; class Magnoliopsida; order Asparagales; family Amaryllidaceae; genus Allium; species Allium cepa. Next base: position 106,367,623 of record CM060940.1, read on the forward strand.
TTTGTTGGTGGTCACGTGGTCCCTTGAGACTAGGATGGTTTCAGATTCTCAACGTGGCGCACAATTTCGGTAATTTTAGTAATTATTATTATGATTAACATGAGCAGAACGGTTTCATTTATTTTTTAGTAATCCTAGCATCGATTTTGTTGCGAAATTGCACAGCCGCATAATTCACCTATAATATATATAGTAATAATAAAACAGATGAGGAATAGGATCTAATCTAAACCAATCTAATTACATACTATTCGTTGTTACTGTTTATAGTTAACTAAACCCATGAGTTGAATATGCATTTCAAAAGGAAAAAACATTGAATAAATTAGGCTTTTCCCTTTGTCAATACATTGAAAAAAGGTCTTCTAGCCAATAAAAATACAAGGTTGGGTCTATTTCATTAAATCTCTTGTCTTCTAATGATTTTCTAATTCAAAATTTTATAGTTTCTAATATTTTAGTTCTTTTCTTTTTAACTTTGAAAAAAGGTCTTCTAGCCAAGATGTGAGATTTCTGTCAGTACACCTGGATTCTGGCTGTCCCGGTTTGGTTGCTGTCTGAGCCAAAAGTAGGGTTCAAATCCTTATTTTGGCCAAATGCCTCGGTTTTCTTTTTAGAAAAAAATGCAGAACAAGGAGAGAAAAGAAATCAGAAGAAAGAAAAAGTAAAAAATGATGAAAGCCCGTGAATTCAACAAAATAAAAGGAACAAAACACCTTGCGACATTTTTTTATTGATTCGAATCTAGGCTAATACACCAAATTCGAATCACTTTGAAGTCAACTATTTGTTTAGAAATTTTCAGAAATCGGGATTGAATCTTCCAACAACACGAGTGGCAAAGGAAGATAGAAGGAGCATTTTAATTTTTATTTCCGAATGGCTAGACTTTGTTAGTTTGGATATGGGATGGGATTTTAAATAACACATGTCTTAGGGGATTGAGATATAATTGTGTTCCGATCTATGAATTTGTCATTATGTTAATGTATAAAATAGTTTAATAACATGTTACTAAATGTTGTCTGGTTCGTTGTTATTGTTGATAATGTTTAGTATGAAAGGTAAAAATATACTGAAACCGTAACTAAAATCGAAACCCTCAAAATTAACCGAAATTTCTTCAAGCAATCAAAACCAAAAACCTCGAACCTTGCTTCTAACAGATATTTAGTATTGAATGAAATATGTTTTTATTAGCTATCTTCTTATTATCCTTTTTTCAAAATATAAAATCGGATATGGTCCAAACCATTTTTTCTCACAACTTTTTGATCTAACTCTTTTGGTGCTTTCTTTGTTCTATCTAGTAGCTACTTCTCGTTTTCTTCAAAATTTTCATTTCGAAAATAGAAAAGTAGATTATAAATACAAATATATGACATTTCATTTATCGCCATAAAATTTAACTCTCATAAAATTCATCCTGATTTGTACTCAATTTGCATTTGTGATTGTTATATTTTCACTTGAACATCAAACAAAATAAAAATTTTGCCACCATATTTAATATAAACCATATGCTTAAGATGAGTCACGCGCCATATATGAGTTAATTTAGGGGAAGTGAAAAAAGGACAGTGGTTTAAATAAAATATTGATTTTTTAGGAATATGCCAATAAGGTTTCGTGGTGTAGTTGGTTATCACGTCAGTCTAACACACTGAAGGTCTCCAGTTCGAGCCTGGACGAAGCCATTTTTTTATAATGTATCCTATTGGTAGGAAATTTCATGCATTCATTTTCAATATCTTCTATATATGAAATCCAGTTAACAATGTATTTTGTATACTGACTTCATTCTGTATTTAAAATTCACTTAACGAATGATTGAAATTCCCTAGACTAGCTTGCTATTAAGATTAACTGACATGTGTGATAAAACGACAAGCTCATTACTGGTTTACGTAATCTTTCATTTTTATTACATAGTTCAACACTTCAACTTTACATGTTTGGTCCCTTTATATTTCTTACTTGCATATTGGTAGTTGTGGTACAATTTTTTCTCTTCGGAAAATAAGCACATGAAAGAAGTTGCAAAAAAAATTATTTTCAAGGACAGCAAGTTTACTATTTAGTCCGAAGGACACTCTTTATTGTAAACAAAAAATGATAGTTACAACCATCATTCTATGATTTACACTAAAAAGTGCCCTTTAGCTTAAAAAGAAACTTTTTTGTCTCTGAAATTAATTTTTCTCCAACTTTTTCCTTAAGCCTAAAAACCATTTTTTTTCTTTGTTTCTATTATTTTGTTATGTACATTAATTGTTCAAGGTTATTGATTTCAGTATTTTATTTTCATTAAATTATTTTAATTTCATTTTGGGTTGGAAACGATTCATTTGTTTTGAAGCTACAATGGTGAGCAAGATTCTCAAACAGAATTCAAATCGTAGATTGTAAAGTTTAAATTTTGTATCAAACTGCATTTATATCGTGTATCGTACATCCAAATGATTGATGTGTTAATAATTGCATTGCTTGTATTTTTTTCTTAATATAGGTTATCAAGTAAAAATCAAGTATGTAAGATCATTGAATCTTCTTTTCATAGTGATAACTCGTATTTTTGAATTTGATTTTCGTACTTAAGCCCTACGTGAATAATTTTTTGCTCCTTTTTATCTTTGTTTTGCTTAGAAAATAATAAAATTTGAATTCTAGATTCAAATAAGACAGTTTATAATTTAGCATGGAGTGAATGATTTTTCTCAATTGCAATTTACTTCAGTTTTGAACCGGCCTTAAGAATTGAATTGTAACTAGAGAGATTCGATTTGAAAGGATCATAAGGTTTAAGATTTTTAATAACAATGGCGGTGAGGGATTAGTTAGTTATTCCCTATCATAATAAGACCAAAGACATATATTGATATAGCATGCATAAAATAAATTTTCAATGATGTTATTCTTTATGTACATATGTACATATTTCTGAAGATCGGTAAGAGTGCGTGAATGCAATTTATCAGACTTGGACCACTAGTTGTCATGCGGTTAAATAGTTAAACTAAACTGAGCAAATTCTGTTTTTTAGGTACAATCTTGTTCATCGTCACTCCAATGGACCTTTACTAACATGATTGTCTTATTCCTTAAAACCTTCGTATCTCCATAAACTATACAAATAGAGCATATATTGACAGTCATATCAAGCTCCACTATTAAGTTTTCCAAAACTTTTAGCTCTATAGTAGTCTTTGGAACATGCACGTAGTTCCTTAGATGAGATACATAAAAAATGTTTTGGACTACTAACAAACTACTCAATAACACGACATGGTAAGCAAGTTTCTATATTCTTTCAACGATGGAAAACAAACCAACATATCTAGGTGTCAGTTTTCCCATCTTCACAAATCTTACAACACCCTTCATTGGTGATACTTTCATGAAAACAAAATTTCCAATGGTCGCTTCTTTCACCACTCCGGACCAATTATTGGTCTATCACCTGACTCCCACCAACATTTAGGAGATTTGCATGGCCTTCCATAAAGTGCTTCGAAAGGTGTCATTCCTGTACTAATCTGATAACTATTATCACAATAAAACTGTACTAAGTGAATATGGTCTTCCCGTTACCCTCCAAAGTCTGGTATACAAGCTCTCAATAAATCTTTGAGTACCTTGTTAATCCTTTTTGTTTTCCCATCAGTTTGTGGATAGTAAGTGGTACTCATCTTCAGCTTGATATCCAATTTATTCTATATGCTCTTCTAGAACAACTAGTAAATGAAAGATTTCTATCACTTATATTGCTACTCGATACTCCATGAAGTTTGACAACATTCTTTATAAACAAACTTCGCCAAACTTGGTGCCTTCCTTGTCGATTTAAATAGGATAAAGTGTGCACTTCTGGTCAGCCTATCAACCATAACCTAAATGCTTTTAGTTCCCCTATTCGACCAAAGCAACCCATTTATAAAATCCATGGATACCGAATCCTATTTCTATAGTGCTAATTCTAATGGTTGAGGTAATCCACTTGGCTTCTGATGCTCGGATTTTATTTGTTGGCAATTCATACAATGCTTCACCCATAAGCCTATATATCTCTTCATACATTACTAGAAGAAACTCCTCTTTATATCCTGGTACGTCTTTGTACATCTAGGATAAATAGTGAACTTTGATCCATGAAATTCTTTAAAAACTTCCTTTCTTAGTTCCTTAGAGTTTCCATGTGATTGGCACTAATTAGAAAAGGATTTTCACTTGATTTTGATTGACGAGCACTTGAGTCAGAATTTTGAGATAACCGAGAGATTTTCAAAGCACGACCATAGACGTGAAAGAAAATTTCTATAGTCGGACCAAAGTATTGGATGAGAATTGACAAGGATAAATTAAGATAGCCGACTCTAATTTAACGAAGAAATCTTACGAGCAAATGAAGGTTTGGAACGAGCGTTGTGTCAATTGAATAATCTTTAGTAATTATAAAATTTTAGTATAAAATAATAATTATTGCATAGGATGGTTCGAGAAGGATTTCTTGACTAGTTTTATGGAGATTCGGATAATCTCCTAAGTTACGAGATGATACTTGCCTAGATGAGCGTAGTAGTGCACTTTGTATATTATCCTTATTAACATTGTGCAGTCAAGGTAGATCTGAACCTGAGGAAATCCAAGCAATTGTAAATCATCATTTAATTATGATTTAATTAGTGTAATTTTCTCTTCTAGAGAATGAGTTTGTTCGGAAGAAAAGAAAAGTTTATACATTAATGCCAGATTTATTCAAGAGTTTGGAGACTCGAGAATCCCACATATCTGATAGGTTTTCCTTTTCGTAGCCGAGGGTGTAACAGTTATTCATGTGTTATATTCATGAAAGAAGTTACACCACTTAGGCATTTATTCCTTTTGAATGTAGAATGGACTCATTGGAGTTTATGGTTTAACATGCGTGTTTGACTCTTGACGGTTACCGGGCCTGTTGGTACAGACTCCTTTTAAATATTTAATTATTTGCATGCCAGTTTGTTACTTGTTGTTGTTTGCTACTATTTGATATGTTTAATTTCGTTGTTGGCAGACTTTTATTATTGTTAATTTTTGTTGGTTGCTTTTTTACATGTTTGAAAATTGGTATGCGGGTTACTATTGCTTATTCATGCTTGCTATGATTTGCTAGTTGCTTTGTTGATGGTTGCTTATCATTGCTTGTTGTTCGGTTGTTGTTTTTCGTTGTTTTCTATTGTTTGAATTTTTTTCTTGTCTTATATGTTTGGTTGCTTGTATGGTAGTTATAATTTCACCATTAAAATTAAGACTCAAGGAAAGATATTTATCTAAAATAGTCATGACATCCATGGCCATTATAGGGATCAAGATGAGACCTATTTTGTCTATTGCCTTTAGAGATGACTCAGAGTCAATGGTATATTAAGTTATCGACTTATTTGAGCTTACTCTCCAATTGATAGATATATATAGTTGTGATGGTATCAGTTACTATGCTAAGACTATACATATTTAAACCTTATGGTACTTGCACTCATTTTAGAAACGCAAGTTAGAGCAGGTGTTGATTTGTATGTTTGGATGTTATTCGTGATTGAGTTACCCGGTTGATATGTATGCATTTGTTGATTCGACGTTCTTAAATCCATGGTTAATGTTGCAATTATGTTTAGTCCTCTCTGTTGAGTACATGAGCATGTACATGGAGGAAGTAATTTTGGCTGTTTGGATTGCTTATGCTTGTGTTAGCGCCTAAGTGGCATATGCTTGCTAATGAAAGAGATTCGTGTTTATGCTTAACGAGTTTGTTTACTATGTGACATACACACTCTACAAGGTATATCATACGTATACGTTGCATGTATGTATTTTAGATATAGGCTTTCCAAATATGGGATGTATATTTGTTATGGTTGGGATTTTTTAGGAGCTAGCCACGCAAAGGAAGTGTTGTCAAATTTTTTCGTAACCTTGAATTTAAAAGAAAAGTTTACGAGAAGGCTGTTAGACATAGTATAGGTAGTTAACTTCTCTTTTGAACGGCAGGTTTGCACTTTTTTTCCATTTCCATTTTCCTGGAAACGAGTGGGTAAGTTAGGCGTTTGGTTTAGATTTTAGGTATTTGCAGATGCTTGATTAATAGGATGCATCGTGTTAATAGACATGTGTGTTTCCATGTACGTTTTGTGTAAATTGGTTAAGATATGATGGTTATGATTATGTTGGTGTTCGGTTGTTATAGCATTTGGGTAGAATTGCATTTTGGCATAGAATTTCATGGACGAAACCCTTTTCAAGGGGGAAGAATGTAACAACCCACATTTTTATGTACTAGAATACTTAAATAATTGATCTATTTAAATATTAGAGTGATATAATCCGTGGATTGAAAACTAAACTTTCACAAATAAACGAATTAGGACTTCAGACCACGTCCATTGAGTCCGGATCATTCGAGCGGTTGAGAATGAGTATAAGCATCAATATGTTTCGGCTGACAGAGTTTTAGCTAGTAGCCTGCATTTGATTTATAGATCGATCCAAAAGGATAACTTTCGTATACGATGAAGTTATGTCCCAAAACCTTTTCCATTGAGTCCATAATATGGATATTTGGTTACAAGCGATAGTGAACATGCTTCATTTGGAGTTGCAAATTTCTCAATAGTTAAGATCGACATATGCGAAATTAAACAACCGGTGAGCAGTTTCTGATGGTGTCGTATTTTATACCATAGAGATCGAAAAAATATGTGGAGTCATCAGGTTTGAAAATCGTCTCAATCCGAGCTAGATAGAGCTCGTGCGAGTTGAAAACGTGGAGGGAAAATTGAATACATACAATTTTTTCATGAATGAATTATCCCCCTCTCTCTCCCCATTCTCTCTCTCTCTCCATCGATACAAAACCAACGTGGTAGGTTTAATGTCGGTGATTTCCGCCTGTAGGCTACCAACGAGGATTATGTCTAAAAGGAAATTGAACCCTTAGACCGGGGAAGCGCTGGCCTGAAGTGAATTGACCTGGAGTTGACCATGGCATCATGAATTTGGACGTGAAGCTCTGATCTAGGTTTGCTGGATCTCAAGCTATAGTCCATCGGAGATTTCGACACTGGTGGCTTGGGGATCATCTCAACGAAAGGACGTCGGCATTGGAATGGATAGATTTCTAGTGCCCTATGGCGATGACGATGTGGAGATAGACTTGGTGGCTAAGTTTGAACGTGATGATTAGGGTTTAGGAGATTAAGGTAGGTAATTAACTGAATTAAGTTAATTGATTGATTATTATTAATACCATTTCATATTTAATCTGTAACTCTCCCATACAAGGTCGATTTCGAATGGAGGCATTACTTACGCAATGGAACAGTTTTGGTCGCTATGTAGACGACTGAAAAATAGGGCTAGGTGAGCGGAATTAAAACACTAAGATTATTTCTCTATACAAATCCCCATAATTTTCTATGTTGAAAATGTTACCCAGTTGTGATAGAAAATATATACCTATATGAAAATTGTTTCCCTATTTGATTGGATTTATTTGAGTAAATATCCAGGATAATTGATTAATATCCTGTATATTTATATTATGTTTTGCTCATGTCGAATAGAGCTAAATAGTGATGATATTAATTTATAGTGGTTATAAGTTAATTAAACTCTAATTTGGAGTTATATTAGCTATAGAAATATCACTATATATTTTATTGCTAACATATGGGATAATTGATTAATATCCCGTATATTTACATATTGAATTATATTCGTAAGAAATAGAATTAGGTGGAGTTGTTATTAATTTGTAGCATGGTTATAAATAAATCAAAACTCTAATTAGAAGTTATATTAGTGATAGAAATATTACCATATATTTCATCACCAATCAGAAGTTAGAAAGTATAATAAATGTATTTTATTACTCAATTGGGTTTGAAAAGTTGTAAGATCCAGAATATTGATATTAATGGGATTTATTAAATTTAGACCCTAAGTATTGATTTTAAACGTACATGTATACATACATAAAAATTATACACATGAGCTGTATAACATTTTGAGGCCTTATTGATGGAGAAACTAAATTTTAATAGAATAATTAAGTGAAATTAAGCTATAATATGGTTGATTGGAAAGTGTAGTATTTTATAAAGTAAATTTATGACCTCTATAAAATAGTACGAAGAATATATGGTTTGAGTAAATAAATAAATAATTTGATTGTTAAATTGGATGATATGATTTATAGAATGTTCTTAATGTTGTTAACGGTTGATTAGCCTATATAATTGGATAGTATGGATTTTATTAAACAATTAAATTACTTGAATGAGTAAAACTACATAAAAGAAGTGTACACACTTATACATAGTCTATATATACTCAATGTAAGCTCACGGAAATATATCTAGTGCAGTTTGATATTCAAGAAATATATTTGGATGAGCTAAATAAATTAAAGGAGAAAAATGCCATGGATTGTGATCTAGATGTTGATGATCGGCTGTCGAGTTCTGGTAGCAAGACGATGTAATAAATATAGTCAAGACAATGCTCAAAACAAGGTAGAACTTGTGTGATGTTTTCACTCAATGTGAACAAGATGTTATCCATGAGTATCAGGATAATATGACTTATTATGTGAGACTAGTGTTATATGTTATCTTTGGTTCTTCGATACATACGATTGAGGGACAATAAGTCCTATACGGCTTTAGTGGATTGATTTGAGCTACCTAGAATGTATTATGAAGGATACGCCTGTTATCCATATAGTATGGATATGTAATGATTATGTAGATAATCCATGACACCTCAAGAGAACTACACATCTTGCATACGAGATTTCGAAGCACGTTTGGAGAGAGATGGTGACGACCATCTAAAATAAATCTTATATAACTCATGCCTATAATAATGGTCTAGGTGAGATCTATATGAGTCTATTGCATTATGACGCGACTCGGAGTCTATAGTATATTTAAATATTGATTTATTCTAGTTTATTCTCCAATGGGTAGTCAATGGAAAGGTGATGAGTAATATGTCGTATAGTAGACGATTAGTAACATGTTGTATAGTAGACAAAGGATGTTATACTTTATTGTAGGCGATAGTAATATATCGTATAGTAGATGGTAGGTCTATAATATATAATAGAAAATTGATAGTACATTACATATTAGATAGTTTGAAATGAATAGTGGGTGATACTGTTCTTTTGTGGAGTTTCATATACTTGTGTAAATTTTTTGACATTAGAGTGGATCTAATTTAGGATTCCTATACCATCACTAGTCTCGAGTGAGTGTAATTTTGATCTTATACACATATAAAGAACGTACCTAGTATTTCATTGTTTTGCATGCAAGTTTTTAGTCAGAACATTATATTCATGGTTGACTAATTTAAGGGTACATGAAGAAAGAAAGTTAAGGTATAATCCCCTTTCGTTTGCGACGAGTTTACTTTACCTATTTATAGGCGGTCCGAATTTCCCCTAAACTACGTTTGTGGAGAGGTTCGGCTATGATTTAACTGTCCCTATTTGTTTGTATATATTTTTAATATATAATATTCTGAAATAGTTCCCTACATAGAAGACTTTATGTTTGACCCGCGTTTTGTCTTCGTCTGGTTATGATATGACAACTCTTGGGTACTCGATTGAGTAATTCGAGAATCGGGTGCTTTTGGGGAGACGTTAGAAGGATGAAGTTGGAGCATTTTGGAAGCATAGGATTGAGAAATATACACACACTTGATATATTAGTAGTACATGATAGACTTGTTTATTTATATATGTGACCACTGTATCATATATTTATTCAGAAATCCATTCTATTAGGAGTTGATGTATTCTAATTTTTTGATTTGATATTTATTTATCAGTCACTTCCGCTTGTGTAGTCTCTTATATAGTGTAGTATTTTTCTGTTCATGTATATTCAGTATATTATAAGTTATCACTTCATCGTGAGATCATATCGGTGTCTTAATTTAGTGTTTTGTTTTAGTTTTACCCCAATGGATTGTCTTTTGTGGTATTCAGGAGTCAGACATTCGTTACAACTTGTCATCGCCCAAGACTATAGACTTTGCCTAAGTAATGTCTATACATCATCATAATTCCAATTTATTTCGAAGTTATCACATTACATATCAAAATCATCCTGTGCTTACCGAGGATTTGTCAATTCTATTCCAATTACAAGGCGTTCATATCCTTTTATCAAAATCAAATCTGTTTTCACTTTTAGGTTCGATCTTTTTGGATCGTTTTATATTTAGTTTATTGCGCGATCTCTCTAGATCGGTAATCAAATCGTGGCCATTCAGGCTGATAATTAAATTCATGATCTCTCCAGATCATTAATTGAGGCTATGGCCGTTTGAGGCTGGTAAGTAAATTTGGGTCCCACTAGCCCATTAATCAAATATGTGGCCATTCGTGGTCAATAATTGAATCCATGGACGTTTGGGGCCGGTAATCAAATTTGTGGCCATTCGAAGCCTATAATCAAATCTATGGCCTCTCTGGGCCCTTGTTGAGCACAATCCCCTCATTCTTTACGAGGGGATTCAGCTAGCCCATCCACTCAAGCTTCCGTGAGGTGACTTACTTCTTGCACATCGGTCCTATCTTATCGGATGGAACTTAATGCGATTCAAGTCCATTGTCTCTCCGAACCCTTGCTAAGCCTAATCTGTTCACTCTCCGATGAGGGAACTCAACGACAAGCAAGCTCATGCGCTCACGCTTTGGTAAGGCGACTTGCTTCTTACACTTTGGTGCCGTCTTTTTGGATGGGAGTTAAAGCGATTTATATCATTCATCATGTTCAAGTGTGTTTCAATAATCAAAAATTTTTCTAACGGAATCGAATTCAAATACTAAGAAACATAAAATCAAACATTACGATGTTCACCTCTTTGGGCATTATAGCCTAGCATCTAGCTCAGAGCATGCCTAAGGACCGCTCGGGATCCCATACACGAGTAAGTGGCTAGACTATATTATTGCATGGTTTATTAAAAAGGAGAAATAGGGTGTGACTACCAAACCTGATTCCCTGCCATCCAGGTCAAGAGATGACTATACCTAACCATTATTCAGGGCTAATACCATTTGCTACAGGTATCAGCTCCTCTTATTCCACCACCGTAGATCCACAATTGCCTGCAATCTTTTGTGTTATGCCCATCCAGCTAATGGAATATGCGGTATTTTCCAGATGCTATTTCATGCTCCATGGATTCACTTCTTGCCAGCTGTTGATAGGGGATTTGTCCTTAGTGTCTTGACAAATCCACTTCAGGGTCTCATTTAAATCTACGTAAGAAGAGAATTTTGGTTCCCTTCTTTGCCGCTTCGATAATTCAAAGCCATCATCCATCTTCCTTTTTTCTTTACCTTTGCTAGATCCTATCCGAGTGATCCTCCGCCATCCAAAGCATTAACCTCTTCCTCATCAACGTCAACATCCTCCTAGAGTATAAACCTTTCAGCCTCGTGAAAAAACTCTACAAGATCCTTTAGAGGATCCTATTCCAGAGTAATCAAGAAATCTTTCTTTACGGCTATTCCTAAGTCGTCTACCATCGAAACATTGAATGATCTGGTTTATCAACCGTAGACGCCACCGCATTGAACCTTGTCAAAAAACTCTTGAGGGTTTCCCTGGCCCTTTACTTCACGCTTGCTAACATCACTTCATTCTTGGGTCAGGAGATATGTACCCCGAACTAATTCACAAATCTATTTGCTAACTCGACCCACATGTAATAGAACTATTCTCCAGCTGTCTAAACCATAATGCCGACAAATATATCAAATATAAAGGGAGACACCGTCCCATAACCTCTTCAGATGCACCCAACACCTCTATGTAATGGATGAACCTTATCAAATGAACCATTGGAACAATCTTCCTGTCGTACTTTTCCAGCATAGATAATATAAAATCTGGTGGATTCATAGCGTACCGAAAGTTTGGAGTGAATGGACTGCTGTTCACATCCTATAGGCTTCAGTTAGGTAATCCACCCTACATAAATTATCTCGCCATCTCAGCAAATCTGTCGTTTTCATCCAAATGAACTCCCAAATTTGCATTCTCAGCATGCCCCCTGAATTTACGAAGGAACTCTAGTTTATACTTCTTTGGTCGTGATTATGCATTCTAATTCATGATCATACGCTCCGCATCATCTATAGGACGCATAACATCCCTTCCTCGGTAAGGACGACCCATGCCCTCGAGCCCATGTGGGTCAGTACCAACCCATGCTTGTGAGTTTGTATTGATCTGTATATTTGACTCGGGGTTTGCCCTGGGTCATTCTACTCTGCTTCCAGCTACCTGTGATATGGCTTTTGGTCTTTGATTCTGATTTGCAGCAACTCCGACTGTTTCCATCTATCCTATCCTCTTAAAGAAGTTCTCCATCGTATCTTCCTGACAAGCAATCATCATATTCTACAATCCATTCATCATGATTTCCATCTTATCCCTAGTTATGTAGATTAATTGGGGGTTAGCTCCTAAGGCCACCTTTTAGTTGTCTCCTTGTCGATTTCCTCCAGTTATGGCCTTCCTAGTTGATTGGCTAATCATTTTGAATCTTTTCAAGCCTCAAATCAATGAATTCAAGTGTCTCTCGATGAAAACACCAAAATGTTTGATCCAAAAAGGCACAAATGCCAAATAGATTGAGTAGAGAATAAAAAATGAAGAAAATAAATGAAAAACGAGTAAGAAAGTACACATAGAGTTTATAGTGATTCGACTAATCTTGGCCTACGTCTATTAATGAATTTTATTGCTCATATTCTGACTTGGAGATGGAAATTCTTAGGGTCGGTACAACTCCGACAGAGATTACAAGAAATTAGAGAAAAGGAGAGTAAGAAATTAGAGAAAGGAGAAAGAGCCAAAAGATCCTAAAAAAATGAGCTCTACCCCTCAATTTTTAGAGGTAGGAAACCTAAAATCTAGTCCAGAAAATCTCCTTATAAGTATCCATGCCATGGACAAATTCCCCAGGAAAATAGATTTCCACCTCAACAACTTGTATGGGTCGGTACAACTCCAAGGGTATGAGTCGGTACTGACCCATATGACTGCCAATTTGGCCGCCTTTAACTATTCATGTTGGATCGTCTTATGGTTATCTTTGTGTTTCTATAGTTATTTGCAACAATATTAGCTTGTTTCTGAGTCCAAATGATGGAGTGATGGAAGAACAAAGTTGTTGGTTCAAGAGTTCGTAGAGATCGGTAGAGAATTGCATGGAATAGTCAAAATAACAATGTAGATAGGTTTCTAACATCAAACAGGATAGGTAGACCGAAGGTGAGCTTCCTTGGTGGAGTATTTATGGCTCGGTACCGACCTAGAGACTTAGGTGCGTGCCGACACAGAGACTTGGGCGGGTGCCGACCCAACGCTTGTAGATTTCGTGCTTTTGGAATTTTGTAATCGATGTGTGTTTGCCTTGTGATCCTTGTTGCACTTGAGTATTGGGCTTTCTAGTCATCTCTCTGGGCTTCTTGCCTTGATAACTTCGAGATTTGACTCATCGAGTTTGTTCATATACTATTAGGTCAAAATGTGGGATAACTGATACCAAATGTAACAATCCATCCTGTGGCACCCTAAAAATTTTCATTACATGTTAGTGATCGACCTCAAGTGCCATAAAGACCGGATGTACATGGTTATTTAAAATAACTCACATGAAATGAAAATATATAATATACAAAAGATACATAATCACCACATGATACATACATACATATATATATATCTGTGTGTGTATGAGACATAACAATATGAAAGCAACTGATAAAAATAACAGCAGTCGGAATACATCAACTCCATACATATGGAGTACCGAATATAACATCTGATAATACATGTCTCATATATACAAATATAGGGTTGTCATGTATTAAAAAGTATACATCTAAGTGTATAAAAAAATATCAACATCGTGCTCCAATCCAAAATAACACAATCCTATGAGCAATTCCCTAAAAGCTACATGATTCTCTGCCTACTAAATCGGGTACTAAAGAGTTTGTCATAAAATAAATAGAAAGAGACAAAATGCGGCTTAGCTTTAAATCCTAGTGTAAGGGGAAATAATTTTAGAATATTACATTTCAAATCCAGATACAAATGAGTGACAACAATAACGATAAGGGTATATTACTAATGATATACCTCCACCTATTCTTCCCCTGTAATCAACGAGACGGAAAAAAATAATAAAATGCAACTTCTACATAATAGTATACCATGAAAAACGGTAAACTAATATGCAAATATAGTGGTAACATAAATATCGTAGTACAGTCAAAATATACAATAATAATATCAATAACTAATATACCATGTATTGTCCGCCATATAACGATATATGTCAAATAGTGTGTAAATTGATACTCATTATTGTTGATGAGGGGAGTTCATGGTGGACATCATTCATTATCAAATGATTCCCATTGAGGTTCCATACTAAATAAAGTCGGTGACTGATTGTACCATAGACCCCGAGCTACATCTATTGTAATAGAACTTATGTAGATCTCATCGTATCCCATATTGAGCATAAGTGATATATGACCTGCTCTAGATATTTGAAACCTACCTAGATCTCTCTATACCCCATATCAAGCATAAGTGATATGTGACTCGCTCATAGACGATAATCATCATCTCCCCTTCTTATTCATCATGGATTTCCTAACAAATTCACATTATGCCTCTACAAAAGAGAACGATGGGTGTGTCTTGTATAATACACTTTCGACCTTGATCAAATCATGCATATGTACCTTGACATCATCGTCAAGCATCCCCAAAGTCATTTGGATAAAATTAAGTTGGTACAGGAGTGAAATGCTTTAGATATAAGCATTATTTCCTAGCACGGTCACTGAACGGTGGACCGTCATTGCCCCAACGGTTCAATAGTCTGTGCTTTGATTGCAAAGCATGATCCGATGTCGAGTATCCACACGTTTCATCGCACTGCCTTCTCCATCGAATCACTTACTCATCACACCCTATTGTCTTTGCCACATGGTTGAAGTTTAGTGTTGTTTGGTTGAGCCTATATGTTGATTCCTTTGAGTGTTTGAGAGGGATATTCATGTCGTCATGAATCCTTTCCTGGTCATTTCACAAAAGAAAGGTGATGCGCTTCCCAACAACCGAACTACACTTTACAACACCACTTATCTTCATTATAGATGTATATTTATGTGCCAACAAACACAATACACACCAACTCACATGTATATATACTTATACTTCACATTTTCTTAACTTCTTCAAGATACAATTTGATTTCTTAACTAATTCTTCATATCTTGATTCAAAGTTATCGTGAATATCTTATATGTATAAAATTGCATCAATTTACTTCTTTCAATAATTTCATTCACTTTAAATCAAATTACTCCTTATTTATTATTTTTCCTACATAACAACAATTAACAAAACGTATAAATCAAAACACCAAACCAATTCAGCAAACTCCTACATTCAACGCAACAAATCCAAACTACTTAAAAATCAATCTGCCAAGATGGAATATTTTATTTATCATCTAATTATTTTAAAGTCTAATTCTCATTTTCATGTCATTTATTTCAAAAACCATAACTTCTTTATATCATGTTATAAAAATTTACGATAAGTTTATAAAATCATATAATCACTTGTTAATCATTCCATAATTTCACATTAATTTACATCATCATTTAAATCATATTTAATCATCATTTTCAACAAGTAAAGCTTACTAACTTTCTAAATTCACTATCATAAACCTTTAGTGTATAATTAAGTTTAGTATGCTCCTACAAGCACAATGAAGCTACATGCAATATCGTAATCAATTCCAACTTCACTCAAAAAATCATATAATTCAAATAAATTGAAATAAATTCTATGGTAAATAAAGAAGCAATCCCACTCACCTAGCTAAGAGGAGAAAACAAGAAAACTAACTAAAATCCATCATCGTCTTATGGTATTTTCTCTTTTTTCATAAACACCATTCAACACTCAAATTCCCTAACTTGAGACATATCGATGCTTATACTCGAATCGCGATGCTAATCCAGACTCAATGACACTATCTGTGGGTTCTAATTCCAATGTCTGGAAGATTCGATTATTCTACCCTATTGCTAATTAAATAAAATTTATAATTAAATTCTTGGCACTTAGACATGCGAGTTATTACAAAACCCTTAATAGGAGACCGCAATAACTCTTTAAAAGTGTGTTTGGTTATCCTCAACATTTGAGGATATCAAATAGCTACGTTTTTATAAATTGATCAAATTGGCAGCTCAATGATTGAATTACCATACCCATCTTGTAGCTCTTGGTGCTGCACTATATCAAACATGACAAGGTCCTTAATGTAATCAACCATACTGAATACATGATCTTGCATAATGGTTTTCTAGCTCATTCCAAATGAACTAATTTCATCCAATTTTTGCATATTATGAATCACGTATATTCATAATATAACAATTACATGTTATCAATTGACTACATATCCATATTCTATATTGCTTAAGAGTTCAGAACTCCTAAAATATAATACATAGTCTCAAAAAAATAAACTCCTAAATGACCAAGGTATGACTGTATTTAGTAGTTGTATTATTTAGCTCTTGCATGGGTCTTGAAGTGACAATGTAACACCCTTCTCCGAAGCTAAACTGAATTAAATATTTTATTTTGGATTTTTTGATGACCTTAATTAAATAAATTAAAACTTCAGATTTATTTGATAATAAAAGAAAGTACACTTATTTAAATTTCAAATTTGGACTCTGGATTGTGTTTTAAAAAAATCCAAAAGTTGATTGAAAATTTATTCTGGAAAAATAAATTGTACTTATGAAATTTTGAGGTTGTTTTGGAAAATAAAAAAAGTATTTTAAACTTGTTGAAATTAGAAAATGATATTTTAATAAAAGGAAAATTGTTATACGAATGGAATATAAATTTGATAAAATGCCTCGAACGATTTTTAAATGGATGTAAAACGTTGATTAAAATGCGGTTGGATTTATAAGTGGTTAGAGATGTCTTAACATTTAAAAGAAAGCTAAAAATATTTCTTTCTTTTAATTGGACCCTTCATTCATCCTTATCCCTTAACTTATCGCCTCTTTCCAAACCTGTTATTTTCCTTCATCCTTTATCAAAACCCAACCCAAATCCACTTTCATTTTATCCCCTTCTCCTGCCTTAATTACACTAACTAAATAAAAGAATTCATACATGAAATTGCGACCATGAGAAGAGGCAACGACATATGCTAACGAGAGGCGGAGGCATGTAGGGCCGAAGGCGACGAAGTAGAGGTGACAGTGGAGATGTCGAGGTAGGCAAACAATGTCGACTTAGTGTTGATGATGGAGCTTGTGTGTGATGGAGTTTAGGCTTGCATGCGACATCAATGACGAGGTATAGGCTGCCCATAGATCCTGGGAAGTTAGTGGTGTGCGTGCATCAGAGGGTGAGCGGTGTCAATGTAAAGTTAAGTCAGTGAAAGTGAATGAGACAGAATGTTGGTAGGAAGTTTATTAGCAAGTTTCGGTGAGTGTAATCGTAGCAACCCGTACTTTTGACCATTGTAAGTTATTAAATTTCATGTGATTATTGAATAAAAATGGTTAGAAATAAATAAAGTTTAATTTAATAAAGATTAAATGAATTGATCTGGATTTGAATATAGCTAGATAAATTTGTGGAGTGAATTAATGCCACTCAAGCTATAAAATGAATTAATAGAA
The DNA here is from genome assembly GCA_030765085.1 of Allium cepa. Classification (NCBI taxonomy): domain Eukaryota; kingdom Viridiplantae; phylum Streptophyta; class Magnoliopsida; order Asparagales; family Amaryllidaceae; genus Allium; species Allium cepa. Next base: position 106,385,441 of record CM060940.1, read on the forward strand.
TGAATACAACTTGAATTATAAATTGAAACGCAATTTGAATTGTGAAAGTAATTGAATAATAATAAATGAGTATAAGAAAAATTAATGTGAGTAATTGGATTTAATTTAAAATTGGATGAAAATAAGTTAAATACAAATGAAATGAGTTTTTAATAAATCGAATATTAGCTAATTGCATATGAAATAAGTTAATGAAATAAATTAAAAGATGGAAGTTAACTTAAGAAAATTGAATGAAATAAACTGTGATAAAAAGAAAAATTTGTTAATATGAATGAATTTCACTTAAGAAAAAAATTAATGATATGGATTTGAATATGAACTATAAGATGAAGTTAACGTAAAAAGTTGAATGAAATTGATTGTGAGAAAAGAAAATTTATTAATATAAATTGGAGTTATAAAATAAAATTTACTTAAATAAAATTATTAATACGAGTTTAAGTTTATAAAATAAACTAATGAAGTGAATCAATGGATTAATACGAATTTAAGTTATGGAATAATAATAAAAATGAATATGAATAAAGGAATACAAATGAATGGAATGAAAATTCATAGGTTGATAAATAAAATGAATATCATCAAAATAAATATCTAACAGTTATTGAATCATGAACAAATGTGTGCTCTTTAATGATGTCTATTTTAGTGTATCATCTTGGCTATATTTTGCCATTCCAGTTTGGGTAAATCCACTTCTCGCAATGTTCTATATGGTGCATAACACTGAGTGGGGATAAAATTCTTCTTATCTGTAATCATAACCCCAGTAGAATACAAAGAGATATAACATCTCTCGGCAGGCTCTTTATTTTTAGGAAATTAATATCTAATAGGATTAACTAATTTGAAGAGTATGCATCATGTCCTTCACACTTAATATTATGTCTGCATGAGTTTATCACCCATGAACTTCAGATGCACTTTCCATGCACCACAAGTGTAAATTCATGCATATTAATGAATGCATACAGCAAAAAATATATATGCATGTTGTGTGTAGGCATATATGATAGTTGATGTGAATCTGTATAAATTATAATCAAAAATAAAATGAACATCATTCGGGGATAGCAAATGTGGATATACCTTATGTTAGTTCATAAGTGTAAGTTTTGAAATCCAGTGCTTGGTTTTACTGTATTTATGAACCATGTTTACATCATATAAAATTGTTTTGAAGCATGCATACATGTTAACAAGCAGACTTGTATTGGCCTAGTTGATTTTGGGTCTTTGACAAAAATTACATGAGTCACCATAACTTATGAACATAACCTAGGATATAAACTTAAGAAAAGACTTAGTGTATAACTTGAATTTTCAAACACTTGTTACTATCCTTTAAACACTATTTAGATCGACTTAAATATGCTATATATATATATATATATATTGCTTTCATAAATGTAAATTGATTGACTGAGCCAATTAAATTGTTAATGCACTACTAGAATAGTGTCTAAAAGCGACAAGGTGGGGCGACGGCTTCCGACGGCCAGTTCCCGACGGCTTCCAACGCGCCGTCGGCGGCCGTTGGAAGCCGTCGGAAAATCGAGATTTACAGGGCTCAGTCGAGCCTCCTTCTTCCTCATTTTCATACGAAAATTTTTAACCCAAAATCCCCAAATCTCTTCCCCAAGCTTCCAATCATCAATTTCGAGCTTTCGGATCCTCCCCGGCTGCGTAATCAACGTTTATTGCTCTCTAGCTCAGGTATAATCTTTTAATTTCATCAAAAATCTAATTTTTACCCTTAATCCATACTTGCATAAGTTGTTAAATTAGGGCTAATTAGTGATTGAAATTATTTTCAATAGTGTTATAATAGTTTCTAGCATTCCATGGTATTCCTATTTCATCTTTTATTGTGAAATTGTGAAAAACATGTATAATTTGTGGTTGTTCGTGTATATGTAAATCGTTGTGTATGTCTTGATTCTATGATTGTATATGTGTGTAGCACTGCTATCATTGTATTGTGTTAGTTGGAATAAGATAAAATGAATGCACGAGCTAGGAATATTATATTGCGCACGTATTGACTTATGGAACAAAAAAATACGTCGAACGAGCCTTAAGTTGATGTACTACGTCGAATAAATATGTTAAGTTAAAATATATTTTTGTAAATGTGAACAGTTAGTACAACTGTATTTTTTCGTAAAATGCGCACATCTAATTGACAAATATCCCTTAGAGAGTTTTTGGCACCGTCTGACGAGTGTTGTACATGATCGTTGTATAAATAGTCGTATTTTTCGAAAACGACCTTTTATATTCATCTGGTACAATGTTTGTTGGATTTGTCCCTGTATTGGACAAGTTATGAACATAGTAAGCATTTACATTTTGTATACTACTTCGTCTTAAACGGTTCATAAAATTTCGGTCTAACTTTTCTTTTTTGTTTCCTGCGTACACGCATTGTGTACAATGCAGGGAACAAAAGGGGAATGCTGCCGAAATTTTGTTGAATCATTTAAGACGAAATAATATACGAAATGTAAATGCATTCTAACACAAATTTTGCAATTGACATATTTCTCACGACCGGCGGAGGAGGTGTTTCTATTTTGATGCAAGTGGCTAAGCAATGTTCCAGGTTATGGAATTAATGTGCACAAGGATTATAATCTTATCGAAATAAAGCATACATCGCACTATCACAAGTATGATCCTTTTGTACTAGCAAAACAAGCATTGCAAGTTTATTACACTCCTTATCAGTCTCTAAAAAGAGATAAATCAGATTGGTCTGCAGTTTTTAAAAGAAAGGCTAGATTCACATTCGATCGGAAGAATATTCCGGACGAACAAGCTTATCAGGCAGATCTTGAGCAAAATAACGAAATAATAATTACAGACGATCATACAGATTTTGGTCCTTTGATCGATGAATCAAATGTTTTGGTAGAAGCATTTGATAGTGCAGAGGAAAATATCGTAGAAAACGAGACCGAATATGAATCAGAAAACGATGATGACTGATATAAATCTGAATCTGATTTTTTTGCAATTGATGTAACTATGTTGAATTCTTGTTGTATTATGAAATTGATGTGACTATGAAACCAAATCTATTTACCATTTTTTACATGTTTTATGTCATTTCCATTCATCATTTATTTAGCAATTTTTATTAAAAATGCAATGAAATCTGCTTATCGTCGGAACAGTACACCCATTATGAATCAGGTATAACACACTTCCATTTCTATTTCCATTTCAGTTATTAGTTAAGCAATTTATACCGTTGGTGTCATTTACATATGAAATATACTTCATTATCATGTTATTATTCTCTTCTATAATGATGTGTATATATGTCACAGGTTTATCGTAATGTCATATAGAGGTAGGAGCTCTTCCCGATCATCAGGAGGCGATGGCAATAGCCCATCGCAAGAGTCACAACGTCCAGTAGTTTCGTTAGTCCCTAGAGCAGAGGGGTAAGAGTTAAATTTTGTTCAGCGTCTTATTTTTTTTATGATATACGTACGTACTTATCTGTATCGTATTTAAAAACAAGGGGTCGACCTACTTCCCTCGAAGGTTGTGCTGGATGTCTCCAGAGCTTCTTATCGCAGTAGGACAAGTACTTGCTGGCCGAAATGGGATAATATCCCTCCTTACATCATAGAGTGTATATGGCAGGATGTCCTAGTATGTATATTTTTCTGTTTTCCATTTTTAGTTCGTTTTTGTCGTTTTTCTACTGTTTATCATTTACAGTGTAATCTATTTTTTGCTTTTTATCGTGAAACACGGGCTGAGATAAATATCCAGACAGACGATATGCTGCTGGCACGAGGATACTGGATGAAGAAGATGCATAAGAACTATAGGGACTCGATATCCGAAATTAAGAAATCGGGTAAGAAACCATGGTGGATAGGGGAGAGCGTATGGCAAACATGGTTGGGATAATGGGAAACTGACGAGGCGAAGGCAAGTATACAATTTTTTTTGAATTATTAATTTGACGTGATCAAAAAATAATGTATCAAATTTTGAATGTACAGGCAGAGTCGGATAGAAACTCTGCAAACAGAAATAAAAATCCCGTCACTCATCGCGGAGGGTCGAAGTCATTTCAGCAGTATCGGCAGGAGTTGGTAAATTTACTGAATGATAATTGTAAATAGTTTATGCTATATAATTTTAAATGTATAATAATTGTATGTAAAAATTAACTTCAGGAAGCTGAGGCGCATGGTCCCGTGGGCTATATGGATGTGTTTACTCGTACGCATGCTGTCGAGGAAGTAAATCCGGATGGGGTTGTTTCATACACATGGCACGACGATAAATCAAGTAGGATCCATGTAACCATATTTCCTTTTATGCAGTATTAGTAATTGTTAGGCTTGTTAAGCTATAATGAAATAAGATGTGATGTTATTAATTTTTTAATGTAGGAAAAGTTTATGGAGCGGCGCCAGAAACTTCTCACTGATACAGGTCGAGATCAACTGACGACTGATGAGGAGGATGCTATTTTTGAGTCCGTTATGGATCCAGCAAAGCATGGCAGACGATAGGGATTTGGCAATCAAGTGGTAAATAATTTATTTTGCTGCTAATATGATATTTAAGTCATAATTCTATGTTGGAATATATAATTTTATCTTAAAATACTTCAAATATGCTATTTGGACCTTTTCAAAACAATAAACTTGAATTTTATTCATTTTTCCATTATTTAAAATATTTGAACCTTGAAAAATCCTCCATATTGAATTTGAATTCAAACCAACTAAATGACTTTAACACACCAGTAAAGCACAAGAAGGCAGAAGATATGAACGTTATGTTACTTGCTAGCTTACAGAGATATGCACATACACTTACAGAGATCACACAGCTAAATTAAATATTTATTGCAGGCCAGCAGTCAGAGACGGGGTCGGCGGAATAGAGCTTAGAGCGATCTAGCAGATATCGAAGATTTGCGGGATAGAGTGTCCCAACTGGAGGAGCAGAACCGCCAACAGACCATACAGACCACACAGTTGCTAAAGTACCTGCAGCAGTATGGTGGCCGCTTCTCTTCCTTGACTGGCTTTGGATCTGGAGGAGATTGATTGATTGCTTGCTTTTTCAAATATGTTTTTTTAGTTTTGTATGATTTGGTAGACGGTGGAGGTAGTTGTTGATTTTTATATGATTATGTTTGATACACTTGTTTATGTGCTTGTATGATAATGTGGATGTTGATGATTTTGTGTTATGTTGTGTATGTATGACATGGTAGAATACTTGTTGTTGAGGTTGTTGTGAATGTTGGAATGGTTATGTATATTATGTATTTTATTTTGATGTAATGTGATGTATTTGTGTGTTTGATGAATTTTGTGTAGTTTGGGTTTTGATATTTGGTTGGAATATTGTATACTGGATTCTGCAGTATTGGTGTAATAGTGTTTGGACGTGAAATGTGGATGGAAGGCTATATTGAAGCAGGAATAAAAAAAATACAGCAGATTTCCGACGGCTTCCGACGGCTTTCAGGTAATAGTTTTCCGACAGCTTTTGACGGCCTATAGGCCATTTTTTCCAACGGTTTGTCGAAATCCGTCGGAGGCCGTCGGAGGCTGTCAGAAAAACGTTCGACGAGCTATGTCGGATGCCATCGGAAACACTGCGCCCCGACGCCTTATTTTTCGACGGCTTTTTCCGACGGCTTTCGACGGCCGCCGACGGTTCTCAGCCGTCGGAAAACACAATTTTCCTTGTAGTGATGAAATGAATGTTAATAGAAATGGAAGTATATGAATTGAAATGTTGACATTGAATAATTGTATGGATGTGAAAAAAACTTGCATGAATACGGTTGTTTGGATGTTTTTTTATTGCATTGCTATGTTTGCTTATATAGTTGTTGTGTGGTTATGTTATGTAGTGATTTCTCTTTCCATATACATATTCCCATCTATTATTGAGTATTTAGTAGGTACGGAGGGCGTATGCTCGCTTTTGGAGCTCGATTGCGTATTAGGTTGCTTTTGCTTGCTTAATACGTGCGAACTCGCTCGTATTATTAATAACAAGGTAAGTTTCTCGAATTACCAACCGCGATTTTATAATTTTTTTCCCCTCAGGATGCCTCATCATTTAGATGAGATGTATGTTTGAAATATACCGGGTGTATTTGTATTATATATTATACTGTAAAAATTTCCAATCGAACCACGCAAAGGAGACTCTGTCCAAATTTTCTGTAAATGCAGGAGTTAGAAAATTTTTGAAGTCTTAAAAATTTTATAGCTTGTGTTTATATATAAGTTATATTTTCCGTAAAACCGATATCACAGTGCTGTAGTAGAAGCGTAGTAATAGTTTTGTAAACAAGATGTTTATGTTTATAAGTTAATTATTTTGAGAAAATATATGTATGTAAAATTCTATACTTAGTCCTTTTCGAAGACGAAAATTTTGAGTGGGGGAGTATGTAAGGATCCATACTTTTGACTATTGTAAGTTATTAAATTTAATGTGATTATTGAATAAAAATGGTTATAAATAAATAAGTTAATGATTTGTTAATATTGATTTATTGGATAATTTAATTTGTTTAAATTAATATTGGAGATTATTTGAATAATGGAATTATGGATTTAATATGATTAAAAATGATGTCAAAAGTTGATTTAAATTTTATTTAAATATGAAGGAAAATCATTTTTATTTAAAATTGGATTTAAAAGTGGATAAATAAATTTTGGAAATAGCCCATTTCAAATTAGCGACTAAAATAGCCATTTTGACCATTGTCACTGATTTCGACGAAACTAGTTTCATTGGATTTGTATTATTGAATTATTGTAGGATTTCAAGTTTCGTAGCTATCAGACTTGTCGTTTGGCCGTGCAAGTTTGAAATGCGTAGAATTTAAATTTAGAAGTTAATTAAATAAATTGATTTTGAAAAGCTATCTTTTGCATACGACTAAATTAGGCCTCGAGACTAATTCCACTGTGTTCGAAATGTGGGTAAAACATTAGAAATGCCATGCGGCACACTTTGTTTGGAGTTCGAGAATTTCGGGCATTAGTAGCTGGATATTTTCGAATTATAATATATATACTCATTTCCAACATCAACACTCATACACGAGCTGCCCCTTCTTATTTTTGCCGTGCCATTCCCCTTTCTTCAAATCGAAATTCGATGGCATCTAAAAAAAACAAGCGACCGAAGAAAAAAGTATGTACATGTATAAATCAAAATCACGATGGCGGCTCTGGGGGAAGGTCGCGTTCGACTTCTTGCGCCGTGGGAGTCTTCGTGTTTGGTTTTTCGATTGGAAGTTGGTCACGTACACGCGTAAGCTTCAGAGGTGGTTGTCATTAAGGCAAGCATGCATTGGCCTGGGGGAGTAGAGAAGGAAGGTTGGTGAGGCTGACTTCGTTCGGTAGAAAAAGGGAAACGTCGCGACTGGAAGAACGAGCTGGAGGAAATCGCATTTGCCTGGAGGCACTGCGTGAACGAGAGATGAGGTATCAGCTTTGTTTTATTAATATTTATTAATTGTTAATTAACTTTTAATTATTCATTTCGCTAATTAAATCGTATCATATCCATACGAGATCTACTTCAAGCGAGAAAAATCACGTTGGAATCATATCGACGAAGGCTTTAGCGTGGAACCGGATTGGAAATTTGTTTAAAACTAAGATATTTTTAGTTTCAGATTAAAGGTGAATATTTATACGCTCACGAAGTACTAGGATATTTTTATGCTAGTTAAATTTGAAATTATAAAGTGATATAAATTTATTGATTTTTGCTTGATAAATTTAATTGTCATCTAAATTGTCATATAAATTGACTGTTAAAAATTAAAATTGACAGTTAAATTTGAGATTTGAATTTAATTGCCAGTTAAATTCCCGATATTGATAACTATAAATTGTTGTGAATTATTGGTTGTTTGGATGATTTATTCTGATGGATGAAAATTGGTTAATATTTGAATGAATAGATGTTTATTTATTATGGAAATTAGCCACAATGGCCTCTTTAGCAAATGGAATTAGTTTTTAGGACACACAACTGAAATAATTGCTTTCAAAGACAAAACAAAAAATAATTAGTTTTAGGGCCTAAAAACCTATGAAATTATGTCCTTGAAAGTAATTGGACTGCTGACTTTGTCCTTGAAAGTAATTATTCTGCTGATTTTGACGTTGAAAGAAATTTTTTTGAATGTGTGTCCTAGAAACTAATTGGACTGCAAAGTTTATCCTTCTGGTGAAATTCCCCTTATATATATCCTGTTATCATCATGTACATTATTTACAATATATAAAACTTTAAATCGAATTACTTCGAATAAATTAAGAAATAGGTTGAAATGATATATATACCTATGACAATTATTTGGATTGAAATAATATATACATATATATATATATATATATATATATTCATCCTTATATTAAATTGAAATAATTGATTCACTTAGCCATAGGATATAAAATTATATAAGAACACCGGATTGGTTAAATTAAATGGTTTTAAGATTTTGTTTTGAAATTATTTAATTTATTTTGATTTTTAAGAAATAAATCGAATTTATGGAAATTGAATTATTTTTGAATTTGAGCTCGAAATGTTGAAATTTAAATTTGAAAACAGGAATTGTTTAAATAATCGAAGTTGAGATTTTGAAGTTATAATCGAAATATGATTTGAATTTCAAAATTTGATTTGTTTTAAAAGATTGGTTTTTTATTCAAACTTTGAAGATTGCTGAGTAAAAGTGATATAAAATGATATTTCAAATTTGATATCGGAACTGAATTATATTTGAAGGTTTGGATTTTAATTTGGATATTGAAGGTCAATTTGATTTACGTGATTTGAATCGATATTTTAAAGATCGAACTGGAAATTAATATAAATCGAAATGGTTTAAATTTGAGAATTGGATTGAAATTTAAATCATTGAATCAGGTAGTTGAAATTGAAACTAATTTGAAATTGAAATAGAAATAAATTTGGAATTGAAATTGAAATCAATTTGGAGTTGAAATTGAAATTTATTTGGAATTGAAATTGATATTAATTTGGTTTAAAATTGAAATTAAATTGGGAAGGGATTGATATTTATTCAAGTTGGAATATAAATTGAAATCAGTTGGCATTGAAAGCGAAATTGAATTGATTCGAAATCAAAATTATTTGAATTGAAATTGAAGAATAATTAATCTTGAAATCGGGATTGAATTGATTAAATCGAAATGGAAATTGAAACTCATTTGAATTAGAAAGTTTGGAATTGAATTAGTTTGACTTTGAAACTATTTTCAAATAAATTATTTTAGTATAAACTATTTAAAATCTATCTTCTTAAATATTCAAATTATTTTGATTTCGCAAATTATTCTACTATATGAACCATTTTCAATACTCAAACTATTTTCTATTAAACTATTTTAACTATTTAAGCTATTTTAAAACTATTCAAACTATTTTCTTAAAATTCAAACCCATCAAGGATGGAATGTTTATATTTAAATCTTGAATTTAAATGCGAATGAGGTTAAGTTGAAGTTATAACCTAAATTGAAATTTGAAACAATTTTGGAAGCGAAATCGAGATATTAAGCAAAAATGGTACGGTGTATTTTGAGTAAATATGATGATTTCAAAATGGATTTGATTTTGAAGCGAATATGATATTATGATATCAAATATGAATAGTTTTCCAAATGTAAAAGAACCAACCGGTGTGTAAAATGACATTTGGTTGTTAAAGAGACCGGGGCCTCTTATTGGCATACTCTCTGTCAATATGGAAACCATTTTGACAACCGTGTACGCGGTGGATGATATTGTGGTTGAATTGGTGAACGTTTACTGGAATGAAGTAAGAGAACGATGATGGATAGTCTTGACGCTTGTTGTCATAATTAAAATGACTAAAACACGAGCCTATGTCTGGCCAATGAGGTTAGCTACCACTAGTAACGTTGATCATTCGTATTACTATCGTGATTTTGTACTCAATGAGTGCACCTTTTTGTTCGGATTGATGGTCGCGGTCGGCCACAGATGGGTTACGACCAGCTAGAAAGGGTAAACTGGTAGAATCCTACCTTGGGCATTGCTCACATGCTTTGTCATATTTATCCTTATGCAAGCCCATTACAACTTTGGTTTAGTACTATAAAAATGTGTTAAGGTGGATCAATGTAAAGCCTTAACGCTATTTTGATATTTATTTGATAGACAGTACCTACTATATCGTATATTATTATATATAAATAGTTTAATGGATCCTTAGGAGATGGAAAATCCTGAATATCACTTAAGTTATTGCATGCACATTATAAACTGGATAAGAGATGTAAAATCTGGTAAACATCTTCGACGCCGTTACATTCATATTTATTGATATTGATTTGACTTACATAAGAGTATTTTAGTCCTGACTCGAGTATTTTGTCCTTTCATTACGCTCGGGTCAGCCCTGAGTTTTTTACAGCAATGAAGATCATTTTTTGGAGGATGGAGACAAAGATCTTATATATTATCGCTATTATTATCTTCTACATCATGCTATTCTGCTACATTGTTTATTTATCTATGATGTATATATATAACTCTGATATGTTGTATAGATTATAATCAAATGTATAGTACAGAAAACTTCGTGAACTGTTATTTGTTTATAATATTTTGTCATTCCGCTATGAGATTTTGTGTTTGTTTTCTACTTCTTCCTTATTCTTCTAAATTTTCCACGTTGATTATCTACGTTCCAGATTGTTTAAGTTGGACATGTGCAGATTATTGTCGATTCAAACCTTCCGAAATGTGGGTCGTTACAGTAATTATCCTCGTCTTTATTTTCAGTGAGCATGTTATTAATTCATTAGCTATATTAACAATTTGATTTTACACGAATGCTGAGAATGTATGCTTGCTGTTTTAACTTAAATATGATTAAATATTGGGCTAGTGGTTATAAACCAAGGATATAGAATTGAAAGGAATTGGCTTCATGATATTGGTTATTTATATGTGGTCATAGCTTATTTATTTTTGTTTCATACGTGGCATTATTGTCACATTCTGCTGTTGAGATGCTGTGTATGCTTGCAAGTAATTAAAATGATTTTTGATTGATTATTTTGCTTGTTTTGATGTGTTAAAGATGATATAAATAGTAATTTCATTGTTTTTAAATTAGATTGTTTTATTATTTAATGAAAAGTGAAAACAAGTTAGAATGAAGAGTTTAGTAAACTTGGGTATTTGAATGTAAATTCTTTAATAAAGTTGAAGGAAAAGCTTGAATATTTATTTAAGTTCTTTTGACTTATTTGAATTACTGGATATTTAAATTTAAAGAAAGAAGGAAGACTTTATGTCTAAATTCTTTGAAATGAATCATCAATGAATTATATTACTAGAAAGATTCTCATATAAAATGATTAGAATTTGAATTAGAATTATTTTTAAGTTGAAAATAATGAGATTTAAATTAATTTTGAATTTAAATCCTATATGATGTGTGTGGAAGGTAAAACCATAAAATAAATATTTTTGTGAATATTAAAGTTGAAAAACTTTTATGGAACAAACTAATTTATTTTGGAAATAATTTGATTTGAATTTAAACCAGAAATATTGAAGATTTAAATATATTGCTTTCCTTTTAAAAGAATTTTGAGAATTATTCGAGATGGTATTGAAGATATATTTTATAAATGAATTTGAAATTCCTTTTATACATAACAGTAAAGGTATTTTATTTAAGTAAAGGTATTTTAATTAATTGGTTGAATTTTAATAGGGATGTAACATGATTTTAAAAGATGTTAGACCAAGTACTCATATATTTTGAAAAGCATGGGTATTTTTTCTATGAAATATGAGATATAAGTTTTAAACTCAGGTGATTAAAATATTTGTTTTCTTTTGATATTAATCGTTTCACCCCTACTTTGCTAGAATACTCATGACAAAACAAATGATTAAAAAACTTGTTTAATTTGGACCTGAATTGATGAATTGGGTGTTTGATTGGATTTAACTGATTTCAAATACTTGTATAATTTTAGAAATACAAGTATAGAATTATGGTATATATCTGCATCCATGATATGCAAGCAAGTTTATTTTATCCTATTTATATTGATTTGAATGGATGAATTGCCATGCTTGAATGCATTATTGTGCGATAACTGAATTATATATACATGACATTTATTAGGGATGTAACATTATTTCTAGAATAATGCTGTTTTGGGTAGCCAAATATTTTTGAAATATAAAATTTAACATTTAATGAGAACGATACGAGGTATTGACCACTATACTACTAGAGTCTATCCTAACGGATTGATTCAAGGATCGCAACCTGAATCATGAATTTATCCCTCGTCACACAATCCAACAACCTGTTGCATATATAATATAATAAATTGCATGTTCCTGGAGAAGTAGTGCCACAGAAGCTAGCACGTCAAGATGGAATTGGGCAGGTGACTATAGCACATAAAATGCATACGTCTTCAGAAGCTAAAAGGGTAGTGCAACCAAGGGATCCTGCGAAGTGCACTCCTAATTCATCATAAGCGGTGAACCGCACTGTGATAAACAATGAATATGTACAATAGTTAATTGTATAGATATGCAGGTGAAAAGACTATACCGTGGTAAACAATGAAATCAGACTCCAAAGATCTAAAATCGTGTACCTAAATTTAAACTAATAGCAACTCATATAATATGAATAAATTGTGATATCGCAATTGATTAGAGTTGAAGTTGTGAGTCACGATGATTAGAGCCTTGACACTTGTATTAAAACCATTTTAATGAAATATAGGTGGGATATTGTTTGATGCGAGTGACATTGTTGTGCTTGATTGGTATGTCACGTATTTATACCTAACATCACAGTTACATGTTAGTATTAAGCACTATTATCTCATAGTTAGATTAATTGTCTGACTCAGGGTTTGTTATTTGTTTAACAACTTGGATCAGACCGAGGTTGTTTAAAAGGTTTGATATGATTTTATGTGTTTATGGGCTACGATATAGAGTTGGAGCAAATGACCATGAAGAATATTTACTTTATATATATATTGAGATTCATTATATTAGCCGATTGATGTATTCATATTGTGAGTATTCTACATATAGGATGATGTATTAAATTTTCATATATGATATAAAATTCATTATTTTTGTTCACTCCAATTCTGTTAGCTGGGAAATTTTTATGTGTCTCTAATACTATTTCTAGTCTAGACCTTGTGTCCATTGCCTTGTATCAAGACAACAGACATGTTATTTTAGATGTATCCGGGTATTGAAATGTATCCCTGTAGACCCAAAGTAGTGTATACAAAAAATTGCTCCTTCCATGCTCATTGGTTCGAGTTATCGGACGATAAACTCCTTCTGATATTTCGGTCAGTAGAGCCAGACCATCACAACATGGTAACAGAACAGAGGTTGGAATAATACAGAGATAGAGATATATTTTAGCCTTAACGAGTGAGACTTAGGTTAGTTTATCCATTTTTTATAAGACTCTCGCCTGTGAGGTGCGAGTTATGAATGATTGAATGGGTCGATCATCGGATAGAATAGTTATATGCATATATATTTATGTATTTGTATTGAAGCTTTATTAATTAAAAGTTATTTAATTGTTTTTGAAGGAAAAAGTAAAATAATATTCATGCATTTGATGTGAATATTTATGTGTGATTTTGATGTATTAAAATGAATTTTATTTGGATGATACGGATGCTTACTTAATGTGATATATGGTTTATTTGGATGTTTGATTGATATGGTTGTATAAGAGTTTCTTAATATAAGCCGAAACAAGCTTTGATTTTCAAAGAGTAAGAAAATTTATTTATAAAAATATTTCGAAGTGGATATGAACTTTGAAAAGAAGTGCAAAGACGTGTGTGTGTATATATGAATGTTTTGAAGAATATAAATTTTGGAGATAATAAGGTATTTGGAGAAATTGGTCTTATTTTATAGAGGTGTATATGAGAAATTGAGGATATCTTTAAAAATAAATCAATGAGACTTTTTTTGAAAGGAAAAATATTAGCAAAAATTTATTTTTAAAGAAGATTCGGAATTTGTTGTGTCGACCTGTCCGTCGAGTGTTTTAAGAATTTGGTCTATACGTCTGATCAGCGTTATCGAAAGGGATTCCTAAATAATTAAACCAGATAATCTGACATAAAAGTATTTTGAAAAATATACAAATAATATTTTGAAAAATAAATAAATAAATAAATAAATAAGAGAATCGTTTTAAAAGGAGAATTTACAGTGCTCCCTTATTATATAAAGTAATTTTATAATGACAATAACTATTTTGATCGAGAAGTTTAAAAAGAATTAGTGTACATATATGGAAGTTTGAGTGAATGTTAAATGATTGGTTCAATATTTTAAAAATATGCAAGTTAAGCATTTTTATATATAAAGTTTGTATGATTTCATATGACATTTGCAGCCATCGAGTGCTAAAAAAAAGTTGAGATCGATGGCAAGGCATTGTTGATATATTTTCTTGTGTAGTCAACACTGCAGCCAATCGGCGTAACAAGTAACCAAGACCTCGACAAGGTGATGTTGTTATATTATTTGAATTTTATAAATGTGTCGATGTTTTCCGATTGTATGCTCGGTCGCTTAATCGCTTATGGTATGTTATATATTATATAGTCATGTGATGTTAGTAAGCTTTGAAGGAATATTAATTCAAAACTTAAGTAGAATTTTAAAAGAAAATTATTTCGAATAGAAAAGAGAAAACCAATATATTTACATCCAAAACACAATTAGTTTGAGTAGAGCTTTAACGTTATACTTTTTTTTTCTAACAGTTAATTTCACATTTTAATCCTTGCTTTGCTTCCAACATTTCACATATTTAACTTTAATATAGGCATGTGTCATAAGAAGCGGATGAATCAACAAAAAGCCACTTCTAAGTCAAGTCTTAATTAATTTGAGTGAAGTTACATACTTTTGTATGAACTAATGAATTATGTTTGCATAAAAATTGTATTTTTTTAATAATATGTAGTGAATAGTATTTAAATTGTGATACAAATTACACGAGATTGGAGTATACAAGTATTTGATAAAGTCTTTGGCTTTTGATTGAAGAAAATGAAGTTTCGTAGTTAAGAACAATAATGCATTTTGAATTCTGATAGGTGATATGGATGTTTTCCTGATAATCAGAATATACTTTGAAGAAACTAGCTGGTGGTTGATGAGCATGATTTGGTTGTAAACTTAATTAGTATAACGTGGCAAATAAAAGTTGTGAGCATATACTTTATTTGCATATTTGAATTATACAGGTGAAAATGATTTTTATTAATTCTCTCTTCTAGGCTTGAAGGCAGTGCCTAAACTGACTAAATTTGAGCACATTAATATACCTTTAAAATTTAGTTGGCCTGAAAACAAGTTTAAAATACATGAGCAGTTGAGAAACCATCTTTAGTGCCAAACAAATTGTTATACAGGCCATTACACAATGGGTCTAGTAAGCAACATCAATTGCATTCTAGCTCAGGGTCACTTCCAAATTATTGTCCCAATTTTTATTGTTTCTTTATTCTAGACTAACCCATAAAAATAATGCATCTTTTGTTTTTCTTAACACCTAATTTGAGTCTTAACAATTTAAAAAAATGCAGTTTATTTTTACATAATAAGCCTATAGGCTGCTGCATTGTAGTAGCATTATGCTGCTAAGCAAAAAAAAAAAGTGTTTTTGCTACTGAAGCTCTAAATGCTTTCAATAATAGCTAGCAGATATTAAAAAAAATGCAACATTGCTCCTTATAAGTATTTCTCTATTGCTTGATACAAATTGCAGTCAAATATGGATTTTGATATATCAAGTTTCTTAGTTATCCATAGTGCATGATCGACGATGCTTCACATCA
This sequence comes from Allium cepa, assembly GCA_030765085.1. Lineage (NCBI taxonomy): Eukaryota > Viridiplantae > Streptophyta > Magnoliopsida > Asparagales > Amaryllidaceae > Allium > Allium cepa. The sequence goes on from CM060940.1 coordinate 106,401,412, forward strand.
ACCATATGCATATATATAATGACAAGTAAATCTTGTCCAAATCAAATGATTTTTTTTACACAGAACACTCTGAAACAATATAATTATTTCCCTTTAGTCTTAAAGCTTTTGCTATTTTGTGCCATAAAACAGTCAAAGTGTTCATCTTCTTAGATCAGGATTGAATCACCCACAATGAAATAGCTAATGTATCATAGGCAAATATAGTCCTGAGCCTTAAGAATTATTATGAATGCTTTACCCTTCTAAGATACTTTACTATGTGAAATTTTGAAAACTCGAGTATATTTATGCAAAAAATTGAGTTTTCTGTAAATATGTTATAAAAGTAAAAGTACAAAAATAATTAACTTTATCATATGAGACTTATGAGTTTATTTTGAATTCAGAATAGGTACCCGAATGCCACTTGGATTCTATTATGGCGCAAACTTGCTTTTGCTTGCATAAAATTTAATAAAACGGTAAAAGTAAGGTACATTTTTATTAAAAAGTTATATATATTGTAGATTATATGCTTGTAACAACCTGGAAATTTATTATTTGATTTTTGGAATATTTAACTAGTTTAAATATTCGATTTGGGATTTTTATAATAAAATTTATGTTTCATATAATTGATCGATTTTTGATGACATATTTTTAATTTACTTTATAGAACTTTTTCACAATTTTTAACGTGGCAAAAATTTAAATTTTCGTTTGACGTATTTTACATCAAACATTGGCACTTTTGAATTTAACAAAACTTGCTAACTGGTATATTTTATTGTTGTTTTGTGATTGTGTCACAGTTTTGTACATGATCGTGTTTTATTTTCCGTCATTCATGGTTCATTTGCGGACGCGTTATTGCATGGCGGGGTACCCCAACAAAAATTTATACAGCACACTATAATCTTGCAAATATTTCTTTTTCACTTCCTTTGATCATGGCATCCTGGTGGCATGCCTTTAATGTATATCTTTTTCGTGTCCTTTGCTCATGACACTTTGGTGGCTTGCAGTTAATTCTTTTATTTCTATATAGATGCATTTAAGGAGGAATTAATTTAAAGGACAAATTTTTTATATTTTTGGCCTCAAGGACACGACCTCAATATTTTAACCACAAGGACAAACATTCTTCTAAAAATTATTCATAAGGACAAACATTCTTCCAAAATTATTCATAAGGACAAACATTTTTTTCAAAACTACCATCGAACTAAAAAATAATACCTAAAAACTGCTACCGATAACTACAAACTGATACCTAAAAACTGCCATCAATAACTAAAAACTGATACCTAAAGAAAGTTGTTCTTCAGGCTAAAATACTGAAGGTCTGTCCTTGAGGTTAAAATATTGAGAAATTTTGTCTTTAACAATAATTTCCTGTACATTTAACTCGGGGACACAAACGCATTCTTATTTTTTTTCTTTTCTCTTTCGATGCTTAGCTAATAAGGAAATTGGTTTATATATATAAGCATACACATAACTCGATGTGAAAAATGGTTTGGGTGTAGTGTATTGGGCCTTGTTGGACTATGAATCATGGGTTTGTATGAGAGGTAAGAAAACGAGGTGGAGGTGAGCTGCTTTGTTGGCATGCTTGGGAAGTGAAAATGTAATGGGTTTTGGGGAGAGATGGTGGGGTTTGGGTTGTAGAAGCATTTGGGTTTTGTGCTAGGTGGAAACATGCATGCGAATACAAATAGAAAGAATGGAGAATGCTATTATTCTTATAAAGGGGATTTGCACATAAGTCCCTATAAATGTGTTCATTTGCATTAGCTATGGAGGAAGCTACTGGAAATGGTTGGAAATAAATTTAAAGGACAAAAATTTGTATAATTTTAGCCTCAAAGACACGACCTCAATATTTTAACCATAAAGTCAAACATTCCTCCAAAATTATTCATAAGGACAAACATTCTTCCAAAATTATTCATAAGGAAAAACATCCTTCCAAAATTGACATCGAACTAAAAACTAATACATAAAAACTGCTACCGATAACTACAAACCAATACCTAAAAACTGCTATCAATAACTAAAAATTGGTACTTAAAGAAAGTTGTCCTTCAGACTAAAATACCGAGGGTCTGTCCTTAAGGCTAAAACGCTAAGAAATTTTGTCATTGACAATAATTTCCTATGGTATTAAAGTGGGTCGGGCTGTGTTTTAATGTTTGGGTAAGAAAGCTTTTACTATTTGGTTCTTTTGTATTTAAAGGTGTTGAATTAAAAAGGCCATAACTCATCCGTATTAAATCCGATCAACCCACAGAATTTTGTGTTAGGCTCGGGTTGAAGAGTATGACGCATTTACATAAATTGTTGTTGGTTTTGGTACAGTATAATTTAATGATAAATTAATACTAAATTAATGCTGACTGAGTACAAGTACGTCAGATTTGGATAACTGCGTAGTTAAATTAATATTACTTAACATGTGTTATCTATTTGACCAAATAAACATTGTAGAGTTAAAGTAAATTGAATAAAGTAATTTAGGCACATGTTTAGCGAAATAAAACATTGTCCGCAAATTAAATTAATTTGACATTTAATTAGTAGAATAAATCTCTATTCTGCTATCTTATAGTTTTGGACATCTGGTTATATATTGTTAATTGATATATCAATATGAATAAGTAATACGTTAAGCAGTAACGGTTAACTGTTTACATAGATATTGATTATGTAAATACCAGATATTGATTTGGAAAGCTAAATTGGGTGATGTGGTAGCTTGTTTAAGTACCATTGTAGTCGCTGAGCCACTTTTTGAATTTAGAAAGCTATGAGTTTAAATCAATTTCAATTTTAAACAATTATAAATGTTTTATACAAATATTATTTTAACAAAGTGTTTTATATAATAATTATTTACTAATAATATTTAAAGTTAACTAATTCATATTTTAAATATCGTTTAAATTATTAATTTATATTCTAGATATGATTTAAAGTTATTTTATACTTTAATGATAATTAAAGTTATTTATAATAATTTGATTTTAAAGTTAATTATTATTTACAGTTGCTATTTATTATTTTATAAAATATTGTTTAATGGTTGATTTATTATTATAATTATATTGTTTGAAAGTTAATATGTTATTATAATAATATTGTTTTATAATTTGATTTATTTTTATCCATAAATTTTTAAAGATAATTAATTATTAAGTTCAATTACTATATTAAATTAACTTGTTTTAAAGTTTATTGTTGTATTCTTATAATTTGTTTAAAGTTAATTATTTTATTAACGATTGCTTAAAGTATTATTTTACTAATGTTTTTTAAAGATATTTAATTGTTTTGTCAAGGTGTTTTAGAAAATAAATTGTTTTATAAAAGGTGTCTAATAATAATAAACTATTTAATTCAAAAGGAATCATTTTAAAAGGGAAGATTATAGAAGGGTTTTATTTAATGAAAATAAGTCATTAAAGGAATTTATAAATTTGGAAAGAGATTTGGAATTGGAAAAAGTAGTTTGGATTTTAATGATTTTTTAGGAGAGATCTATAAATGGTTTTTTTAGAGATCTAAAAAGGGAAAGCTTTATGAATGAAGTTTTGAGATTTATAAAGGTTAATTATAAATAGATTGGAGATTTATAAAGAAATTTTATAAATAAATTTGGAAATTTATAAATGAGATATTTTTTTATAAAATAAAAGAGATTTTAAAGGATTGGTGTTTGGGTTATCCTCATTTAAATAACCTTTGGGTTTGATAATTTTAATATGATTTTGAAATAGAAATTTTTTCTAAGGGCTTGAATTTAATCCGAAAGCAACACATATAATATGAATAGATTGTGATATCCTAGTTTATTAGAGTTGCAGTTGTAAGTCACGATGATTAGAGCCGTGGCACATGTGTTAGAACCATTTTAAAATGTGGGCAGATATTGTTTAATGTGAGCGACTTCGTTGGGTTTGATTGATATGTCACGTATTTATACCCGACACCACACTTATATGTTAGTATTAAGCTCCATTATACTAACAACTAGATTTCTAGCCTAACTCAAGGTTTTTTTATTTATTTAACAACCTCGAGTCGGACTGGGGTTGTTTTACAGTTTTAATATAACCGTATGTGTATGTGAGCTACGATATGGAGTTGGAGCAAATAACGATGAAGAATATTCAATCTGTCTATATTGACATTTCATCATATTGGTTGATTGATGTATTTGTGTTGTGAGTTGTATACATATGGGATGATGTATTAAATTTTTAGATACGATATAAAATTCATTATGTTTGTTCATTCTGATTTCATTAGTTGGGAAATTTTAATGTGTCTCTAATACTGTATTATTCTAGTCTATACCTCATGTATATTCCCCTACATCGAGATAATAGGCGTAGATGTATTCAGGTATTGAAATGTGTCCGTGTTGACCCAAAGCAGTGTATACGAGAGATCGCTCCTTCTGTGCCCAATGATCCGAGTTATCGGACGGTAAACTCCCTTTGATATTTGGTCACTAGAACCGGGGCGTCATAGACAACACGCCAAAAGATTTATTAGTAAGTTATATTAATATTTCTTTTTTCAATCTTGATTTACTTCAGTTGTATATTTTAATCGATAAACATTTTTTCAGTTTATATTTGTTGCACAAATTTATCGATGTAGATTAGTTTAACTTTACATGACTTATGTTATTCAATATTAGAAAGGTTAAATAGTACAATTTTATTTTTCTAAAAAGCCCTCACTATATTTTTATGTTTTTCAAAACCTTAATAAAATAGAGAAATCTTTCGATTCTTCTAGCGGGTATTAGGACTCATTTGCCTTGTGATTTTGACCTTGAGTTTGGTCAACAAATTATATGCCCACAAGTGATGGATAACACTTCATTAATGTATCATAAATATCTCCTAACCTATAATCTGTCATATTCAATCCCAACATTGAATTTGCTCAACAATTAAAAAGAGTATTCACTCATATCCACCATTTTGTGGCAACCTAAGTGTAATGCATGTACCTCAAATTTGCTCAACAAATACATGCATGTATCATACGTCATCTAGTCAATATGTTAATAGTACTACACATATTATTCCTTGCTTGAGTTTTGTCCACAACTAAAGAGTATTCAAGTAAACCATTAATATATAATCAGTAGATAATACCTTATATTATTCATAATCTTTAATACATAAATGTACATTGAGTGATATCAATTTAGGGAATAATGTATTTCTTATTAAATACCCTTGTGATTCAAGTGTCAGATACATTTGAAATCAAAGTGTTGCTCAATTTTCTCACAAGTATGGTTAGTAGGTCGATTAGGCACGGTTTTGGCTTAATCAAAGATAGCCCAACATAAATCAATTCGGCTAGTATATGTCGGCCCAAAACCAATGGCCCTAAAGTAGTTCATCTACATAGCAGCATCCCAAAGCTATAACAGGCCAGCTTAACTGATGATAGCTCCAACAGCCAACTCACCGGGTGAGACCGGCTCAAATATAATAGATATTTGGCCCAACTTCATTACAGCCGCCTTTCGACCCGCTCCAAGCAGCCCGTCTTGTTATCTCTTAGCCGGCCTAACACCTCCTTTGCAACTTGGTCCTTACCACCATTCAACTTTTCCTAGAAAACTTGGGCACGAAAAAACTGGTCTGCTCATGGTAATCTGCATTCAATTTGGCTCTATGCTAGCCTATGATGACTAGCTCCATTGGCAGAGAGTACAACTCAAGGCGGCTTCAATGGCTGGTTATCTATTAAGACCAAATCAGGTATGACCTGTCTTTGGCCTGGCATCACCACATCCCATCCCACCATATCACAACCATCCCAACACTTTCCATGACTCTTGGTCCATAGCAATATCCAGCTCTGCCTTCGGCAACTAACTAACCATTCACCTCCCCTGCCGCCTAGGCATGCAAAAGTAAACGACAAGCCATACCACCAGTCTATACTAGGTACTATAGTAAAGCGGCCTGATCAACATCCGAGCGCCCTTCCCACCTATTTTCTTACATGATCTCAGCCATCTATTATCTCATATAGCCACTATAAATATCCCTAACCATGCAACTTCAAAGGAGTTGAAAACAATTTTGATTTCTAAGAATGAAACCATTCTCTCTTAACTTAATCATTTCTCACGATAAATCAAAGCCCTAAGTAATTAAGATTAGCTACTTTTTTAGTCTTATTGTTTCTAATTATTCTCTTGTAGTTCTTTATAATTGTAAGAGAGAAACATAGTAAGATATCTTCATAATGAACGTAGCCAAGCTTGCCGAACCACTCTATATTTGGTGCCATTTACTTTACTTTGTTTGCTTTCTTTCTCATTTTACATTTTAAAGCCTAGTGATTAGCAAACAACCTTTACTTTCACAACGTGTTAGACTAATTTCGAGGTTGACTAAATTTGTGGTTGATATTTTAAGGCCAGACGGAGGGTCTCCCAATAAAGCTCCAACCTTTATCACTTTTCTTCTCTATAAAAATCTGATCTAACTTGTTACCATAGACCTAGTTCCATAGGTTGAAGGTAACAACTCCAATGAGAATTGAACTAGTGGCAATACCGTCAACAATGTTGCTCGTCCCATTCTTGGGCTCAACAATTATATGCGGTGTACAGTGTTGCAACAATTAACAAACGTGTGTACTTGGTTCGTAAAGTGCAAAATCTAAGGACACGGTTGGATGCCTAAGCAATTGCAAACTATCTTCCACTAACCCTTCCATGGTCGACCTAGTCATTCCGCTTGCTCACCAGCCTGCCCTTCCCGACATCTATGATATAATAAACACTACTAAGTCTTGGGATAGGACGGTGCTTGAAAGCCCACTCATGGGTGTTCATGCTCATCCAAGGAGATATATTGCATGTGTGCTAAGCCTTGTTGATATTGCCCCAAACGTGGTCGTGTCCAAAGAGCCAAGCATCTTTATTCCCCTTTAGCAGAATTCATTTCATAAACTTAGAGTACATGGTAGGATTTACAAAAAGTGTTATATAAATTATTTATCATACAAAAATATTCATATAATTACCCCTAAAAAGAAAGCGAGCATAACTAAATATAAAAATTTGAAAAAACAAAAAGTTTTGGATTAATAAATCTACTTTTGTTATTGCTAAATATAAGAAATAAGAACGACAATCAAAATTAAAAAAATACAAAATAAATAAATTTCATAATTTAAACTTACCTTGAGACGTTCTCAAAATATCAACTTCATTACTCAAAGTTGAAACATTGAAGGTTGTGGGAGAAAAATCTGAGTTTTGAAGTGAACCACAACACGTATTAGATAATTCACAGGAAAAAAAAGATTTATTGTTATTGAACTAAGAAGAAAAATTATGATATGAGCTAATAATGAACGTGGAAAAAGAATGAGAGTTAAGAAGAAATGGGAAGATATGTACATAAAAGATTTAATAATATCCTTAGAAGTATCATAAGAATCTTAAGATGTAGGAATTAATATATTTATGCTTTGAAGAAAAATTGATAACATATAGAGAGTTGAAAAAAATTAATCCTAAAACTAAGAAGAATTGAGTATATTGACTGAGAATGAATGAGAGAGCAGAATACTAATGGTCAAATATTAAATTTCTTATATAGAATAGATACACAACAATCATTGGAGATTATAATATAAATTTATACATAACGTAAAGCTGAATTTGAGGAAATGATAGATTGCTTATCAACTAAACATGTTGTAAATATCTAGAAACTACACCGACGGTTGTGCAAATTAAATGATGGGAGTCAAAACATTGTTGATATTTATTTATTTGAACTTTGTTTTTGCATTGTGATGTTTATCGTATGTTTTTATAACATTATTACTTTCAAATATTGTTATTTTCAGGTATATAGCCGATCGGTCGGTTTTTCCATCGTTGTACCGTGCTAGTTTACCTAAAGATGTATATATCCATAACAAATCTTTATAAAAATACATTCCCGGTGAAATCCTTTTGGAATTTACATTTTTGTCCATTTTGATTTTGGTCCTTCTTACGTGTGTCCATGCAAGAATTTAAATGCCTTCCTTTCTAGTGATTTTCTTCGATTCTGTTTACACAGAATTAGCTAATACTTACTGGTAAAGCCATCAAGGCTGCTTTTTTATCGTTTCATCTTCCTTGCACTCCTCTCCATGAAAAAAAATAAACATAACATAATAACTTTGATTTCCAATGGCTGCGTATCCTTTCCGCCTCATGGTTTCTGTCCTTTACTTCTTTCTTCTTCTTCCCATTTCTTTAATAAATCCTTCCAGTCACTATCACGCTCTATCATTTGATTAGTTCAGCGGTTTTGTTGGTGGTCACGTGGTCCCTTGAGACTAGGATGGTTTCGGATTCTCAGCGTGGCGCACAATTTCGGTAATTTTAGTAACTATTATTATGATTAACACGAACAGAACGGTTTCATTTATTTTTTGGTAACCCTAGCGTCGATTTTGTTGTGAGTTTGCACAGCCGCATAATTTACCTATAATGTATATAGTAATAATTAAACAGATGAGGAATAGGATCTAATCTTAACCAATCTAATTGCATACTATTCGTTGTTGCTGTCTATAGTTATTAAACACACGAGTTCAATATGCGTTTCAAAAGGAAAAAACATGAATAAATCAGGCTTTTCCCCTTGTCAATACATTGAAAAAAGGTCTTCTAGCCAATAAAAATACAAGGTTGGGTCTATTTCTTAAAATCTCGTCTTCTAATGATTTTCTAATTCAAAATTTTATAGTTTCTAGTATTTTATTTCTTTTCTTTTTAACTTTGGAAAAAGGTCTTCTAGCCAAGGTTTGAGAATTCAGTCGGTACGCCTGGATTCTGGCTGTCCCGGTTTGGTTGCTGTCTGAGCCAAAAATAGGGTTCAAATCCTTATTTTGGCCAAATGCCTCGGTTTCCTTTCTAGAAAAAACTGCAGAAGAAAAAGGAGAGAAGAAATCAGAAGAAAGAAAGAGTTAAAAATGATGAAAACCCGTGAATTCAACAAAACAAAAGGAACAAAACACCTTGCAACATTTTTTTTGGTTGATTTGGATCTAGGAAAATACACCGAATTTGAATCACTTTGAAATCAACTATTTGTTTAGAAATTTTCAGAAATCAGGATTGAATCTTCCAACAACACGAGTGGTAAAGGAAGATAGAAGGAGCATTTTAATTTTTATTTCCGAATGGCTAGACTTTGTTAGTTTGGATATGGGCCGGGATTTTAATAACATATGTCTAAGGGGATTGAGATATAATTGTGTTCCAATCTATGAATTTGTTATTATGTTGTTGTATAAAATAGTTTAATGACATGTTACTAAATGTTGTTTTGGTTCGTTGTTGTTGCTGATAATGTTTAATATGAAACTTAAAAATATACTGAAACCGTAACTAAAATCAAAACCCTCAAAATTAACCGAAATTTCTTCAAGCAATCAACACCAAAAACCTCAAACCTTCCTTCCAACAGATATTTCGTATTGAATGAAATATGTTTTTATTAGCTATCTTCTTATTATCCTATTGTCAAAATATAAAATCGGATATGGTCCAAACCATTTTTTCTCACAACTTTTTGATCCAACTCTTTTGGAGCTTTCTTTGTTCTAGCTAGTAGCTACTTCTCGTTTTCTTCAAAATTTTCATAGAAAAGTAGATTATAAACACAAATATATGACATTTCATTTATCGCCATAAAATTTAACTCTCATAAAATTCATCTTACTGTTCTGCACTCAATTTGCATTTGTGGTTGTTATAGTTTCGTTTGAACATCAAACAAAATACAAAATTTGCCACCATATTATTTAATATAAACCATGTGCTTAAGATGAGTCACACGCCATATATGTGTTCATTTAGGGGAAGTGAAAAAAGGACATTGGTTTAAATAAAATATTGATTTTTTAGCAATATGCCAATAAGGTATCGTTGTGTAGTTGGTTATCACGTCAGTCTAACACACTGAAGGTCTTCAGTTCGAACCTGGACGAAGCCATTTATTTTTAATCATATATCCTGTTGGTAGAAAATTTCATGCACTCATTTTCTATATCTTCTATATGTGAAATCCACTTAACAATGTATTTTGTATACTGACTTCATTCTGTATATAAAATTCACTTATCGAATGAATGAAATTCCCTTGACTAGCTTGCTATTAAGATTAACTGACATGTGAAATAAAACAACAAGCACATTGTTGGTTTACATAATCTTTCATTTTTACTACAAAGTTCAACACTTTAACTTTACATGTTTGGTCCCTTTATATTTTTTACTTGCATATTGGTAGTTGTGGTACAATTTTTTCTCTTAGGAAAATAAGCACATGAAAGAAGTTGCAAAATTTTTTATTTTCAAGGACAACAAGTTTACTATTTAGTCCGAATGACACTCTTTAGTGTAAACTAACTATCATGCGGTTAAATAGTTAAACTAAACTGAGCAAATTTTGTTTTTTCCTCTTTTATTAGCAGTTTCTTTTAGTTGAATAAACTGTATCATGCCTATATCAATATGGTGTTTATGAACTTACGGATTCTGCTACATACTTATTACTATGCAGAAAAAGTGAGTTTGTGCAACCACAAGAAAAGGAACTAATAGACATACTAGTGATTAATCTTCAGAAATATATGCTAACAATAACATGCCTACCATGTTTTGAATGATAAACTGAAAGAGTGCACAGGTTCAAGCAACAAAATAAAGAGCATGTATCTGGTAGACCACTGGGATCAAGGTTCAGCAAAATCAGTGGAAAACTTAATGTTATTGATGCTATTTTGGATTACTAAAAGTTTCACCTTGGTGAGAAATTTACAAGGGTACACAATGCAGTTTGCCATATCTTTGGACAATGATCTAGACAGCAAAATAGTCCATCGTACCAATTGCTGCCTAAACTTTCAAAGAAGGTAATTTACATGTTTATGGGCTTTCCAAGCTCACTTATGGAACATTATGTGTAATTTTGCATCCTTATTCTTCTGCAGGGAGTTCACCAAAGCAATCATAATGTGAGATAAAATCTGAAGAGTGATAATATATGATCCAAGAAGCAAATATGTTCATGTACTACTTGGTAAGTTGTCTTTCCCAAATGAGTTTAATGTAAGCTCAAATCATCCTTTGACTTGTACTAGCAGAAGAAAAAAAAGGTCAGAATAATACAAAAATTTAAGTACCGGTTAATCACCGATTCAAGATAATATCAAACTAGGTCCAAGAGGTGGTTTTCAGGTAGCAGTCCATTCAAGGAGAAGAAACTAGTAAGAAGTTTCCCAGTTTTCTTAGTTAAAAGAGCTGTTCATCTATTTTCCATTCAATTTGCACTTAATTCATGCAAAAGTCTGAATGCTTACATGAGAACTGACACATAGCTACAACAAGAATATAGCGATCCCATTGATTTTCCTTCCTATTAAGCTTGCTAGAACAAAATTTATGTCATGTTTCTCCTGTTTTTAGTTACCAGCTCGCCAGCAATTTGAATTATGTTTTAGAGTGCATTCCATGTTTGTTTATTTGATTCTATCTTGTTGTTGGAGAATTTTCCTAGCCAACAGCCTTTTACAAGTAGTGGTCCTATAAAGTTACAACTGTTAAAAAAAGAAGGAAACAATCAATGTTTTAAATCTTTAGGTTAAGTTTAGACAAAGCTATTGACATTTTATTCAATCACCGTGGTCAAGGAACATCAAAAAAGGTGTTAGTTGTGAAATGTATTATGCATAATATTGAATTATTACTATTACATTTTAAATTTTACGTATTTTGGTCATTGTTTAAAGTAACATTTGAAATTCAATTTTTGTATCATTTATCTTTAAGCCACATATACCAAAAGCTAAATATTAATTTCAAAATCTAATTGTGCGCATGCGTTTTTTTATTAAAACAAGCGTCACTTTTAATACCGATGCGGTCAAAATCAAGCTATGTTTGTTAAATAATTTCGAAATAGCCTAAATTTGCAGTAAATTTTAGAAATTGATCTGAAATCTATTTTTGTCCTATTAAACATAAACAGTGTGAGAAAGATGAGTCACTTCCTATCGTTGGTTAATTCAATAAAAGTGAAAAAGGAGCAAGGATTGAAATGAAATATTGATGTTTTTTTAGAAATCTGCCAATATGGTTTCATGGTAAAGTTGGTTATCACGATAGCCTAACACGCTGAAGATCTCCCTTTTGAACTTAAACGAAGCCTTTAATTTTATTTTAATTTTGCATACTCCCTTCGTTCTATGTAATTTTGTTGTTGTCGGGGTGAGAAAGTGAGTAGAACACATGTAACGACCCAGAATTTTATTTAATTAAAATTTGAATATTTAATTAATTTTAAATATTAATAAGTGAATTTATAAGTCAAATAAATTTTTATTTGAATTATTGGATTTAATTGGATAATTAAATCGATAATTTAATACGTTAAATTATGGAAATAATTGAAAATTGGGTTAAATATGATCGAAAATGATTTGTAAAATTTTATTTTATCATATGGGAGTTAGAATGATATTTTAGAACTTTTAAAATCGAATTAAAAGTTAATTTGTGAAAATTGAATATTTTAATATTTAAATCGACTAGTGAAAATAGCCAATTTTTGAACAGTCTCAGAATTGAACGAAACTAGTTCCATTGGATCCGTAATAGTTAGTTATTACCGAATTTCAATTTTCGTGTCAATCGGAGCTATCGTTTGATCGTGGCAGCTCGAAACGCATCGAATTATTTTTAATTTTAATTTGGCGAGTTAAAATAGCCATTTTTCAAAAAGTCTCGGATTTCGACGAAACCAGTTTCATCGGATCCATAATGTGATATTAGTGTAAGGTTTTAAATTTCAAGTCAATTGGATTTACTGTTTGTCCGGTACAAATTAAAACGCCTAGAAAATCGGTTAAATCGGTTTAATTCAAATTGAGCGTTTGTAGCCATAACTCGCATGGATGCCCGAATTAGCTTTCGAAACCTGTTCCATTGTGTCCGGAACGCGGGGTAAACCCTAGAAACGCTGGTTTCGGCGCGTAAATCGGAGTTCGGAATTTCCGGATGAATAGTGTTCGTTCGTTCTTCTATAAATACACCCACCCCCTTCATAATTTTAGAAAAAAAAATATCAAAACCCTAATTTATAACCCTAGCCGCCACCCTACAGCCAATGGCTGAAAATTGTCGTCGTTCTTCCCTTAATATCTCGAAATCCATCAGGAATTACAAAATATGATCAACTACAAAGTTGTAGCTAACATCGAGTGCTTCACATCTATACGGTTGAGATGATGTTTAGTTGACCAGAGGAGGAGCTAGGGGAGGCCGTCAGTGGCGTGTTGCGTGTGCAATTCCAAGCACAGATAGGGGCCGAGCTTGGCATGGTGATGGTCGTGGGTAGCTTGTGTTGTGGGCTACGGGATAGTGGTCTTTGATCGAGCTAGAAGTCAATGGAGAGGTTGCTAAAATTAAACCCTAATATCTAAGTGATGGGTTCCTTTGCGTGTTGTGTTACTGGGCGCGTGAGAGGAAGGAGAAAGGGGAGAGGAAAGGCACGGCTATGATGGTTTGGGCTTGGATCCAGTGGCTAGGAGATTGTGTAGGTTTAAAAATTAATTAAAGGTTGTAAATTTATATAAGTATAAAAGTCGTGTAACTCAAAAATCAATATCTTTTTCATACGAGGTCGAAAACGCGCGAAACCAGTTGCGTTGGAATCGTATGGACGAGCACTACGTGATGGAATTGGATTGGAGTCGTTTGGAGTTAGTGAGAATTTTGGGTAAAATTAAACGTCCGTTTAATTTTATTCGAAATAAATCGCTAAAACGGAATTTAAAATCAAGGTGAGAACTTCTCACTCAATCGAATCAGTTTCGATTTTATTTTAAATAGTTAGATTTAAAATATTTGAATGCATGCTTGAATGTTGATTAATATCTATTGATTGTTAAAATAGACATTATACGCCGTTAGTAAGCGGATGTTATTTATTAAAAACATATACCACGAATATTTCATAAACAGTGAAATTGGTATTATAAATAATAGCAATATATATATATTGGCATATGTATATATTGGAGTTGTTGATTTCCCGTATTTTTTAGCGGATGAGACCCTATTGCGCCGTTAGTAAGCGGATAATATTTAATAAAAACATATACCGCGATAATTTCGTACTGGAGCGAAATTGGTATTGTGCTAATGTTTGTGGATGCAGGAAAGCAGGTTGGAGGGATCCAACTGGATTCCTCAACAGTTTTTATTTAATTTCAGATATTTTGATATTTGATTGATTATCATATACGATATACGATGTCGTTGTTGTCGTGATTAACTATTTGGTATGTAGCATCATTGGACCAAATTTGAAACTTTAAAATGATTTATAAAGTGATTTTTGAAAATATACTATATATTTGGAATTTGATCTATTTTAAATAAATAAACGTTATAATTTTTAAAGTTATAAAAATTATAATTTTTGAGAAATACGGTTAAAGTTGATTTTTGAGAAATATGGATTTAATGATTTTATAAAATAGTTTAAATTGAGATTTTGGAATTTTTTTTATAAAGAGTTTAAATATAGGATTTATAAAATTTGATTATTTTATAAATCAAGAGAATGATGAAATTATAAAGGAATTTAAAGACGTTTTAAAAGAATAATATAAATTGATTTATATTAAGAGATTTATAAATAGATATTTATAAATTGAAATATTGACATTATAAAACGAGTTTTTATAAGTGTTTGAATGAAGTGAAAATGAATTTCATAAATGAATGAAATTTATAGAATTATAAACTGTGAAGTTATAAATAAAATTTATAAATAGTAAGATTTATAAATTTGTGAAGTTAATTGAAGAATAGATTTGGTTAAATAAATAAATCTTATAAGTTATAAGATTTATGATTTGGAAAGTCTTTAAAAGAACGATTTTGTAAAATAATCGTTTTATAAGTATTTAACTTATAATATGAACGTTTAGTTTATAATTTAGTTATAAACTAGAATAGGTTAATAAAGGAATTTATAAAAAGGAAATTTTTATAAATAAATAGAAATGGAATTTATAAACGTTGTTTTATAAATTCGCGAACGACTTATTTTGATAAGTTAATTGTTATAACTTAGAAACAGAGTTATATTCACGTTTAGACTGTGAATAATCCTTTGAATTAAAATGAATAAAAGGATGAAACTTGTTGACGTAGTATATTCACGTTTTTGAATAGTGAATAATATGTTAAAGGAAATGTTTAGAACGTGATATTTTAAACAGAATTAAAACGATCTAACGATGTTTTAAAATGTGTTGAGATTCGAAACCATAGATTTCAACATTTATTGTTGAAATAGACGTTTTCGAGAAATAGAAGGAAATGGTGGACTATAACACTGTTGTTATAGTAAATGATTTCCGAAAGGAAATGTTTTGTATAGTATTGGGATTTATATATCTATTTTAATTTCGAATCCCTATACTAGTGATTTTGGGTTGTCGTAACGATGTTTTACGCAACATTCATTTTGGCCCAAATAAATATGTTTAAGAGAATGATTTCCTTAAAGAATGAAATATATACTTAATTTCGATTTAAGTATATTGAATATTTTCCAAGGTTGAAAATAAAAGATTTATGAATTACTTATTTATAAATAAGTATGGAAATGTTTTCCAATGTGAAATGAAACGTTTTGAGAATTTATCTTTTTGAAGATAAATTGAAATGAATAATCGAAATCGAATATTCATAGATATTTTGGATTATAAATTCAATATGGAATTTATGATTGAAAAAGAGAATTTGTTTAAAAATAAATATTGATTTATTTTTGACGAATTGAAATTATATATCTAGTGAAGATATTTTGGAAAATAAATAATTTGGAAAATTATTTGGAATCTGGTGATGTGTGCATATCAATTGATAGTTCAATAACCGACTATCAATATTTCCCTTTGAATGGGTATTTGATGTGATTTGTTTGAATTTGAATGCCACACTTATTTTTGAATAAGCGCTCACTATTCGGGTTAACCGGGAAAGGACCATGGGGTCGTATAACCCATTCCGAATATGTGATACGTCGTTGTGAATTGCATTAAAGATCGATGTTGAAGACCGAGTATTTGTGAAAGCGATAGGATGACCTATCGATTGTCTCTGCACTGGGTAGCTCCTGGTATAGAGATCTCCTAAGTGATGGGAAATTCGATCGGGATTGTGAATACCCGGAATTGCAAGGGCTTCGTAAGAAGTGCCTTCGGTTTTATTCGAGTCCGGAATAGACTTGTATGGATTGTATGTCTGACGTTACAAGTTGAGATATAAAGCAGATTTCTTTCAAATATATTTCTGTTGGTGGCGGAGAATTTATTCTTTTAGCTTAACACCCTTCTCTGAGACGTACGAGCTCAGAGGTTATATAGTTGAATGTTATCAGCGATATATTCCCAATTTGGTAATGTGACATGCTGAGTGTTGCTGTGAAATGATCATTGTGTTGATTATTTGTGATAGGATCATTTATTTGATCGTCTATCCTTGTGATCATTGTGTTGATCATTTGTTGACCCAAAGCATGGCGTTTGTATAAAGTATGTTTTTGTGGACGTGACTTCGTCGAGCCTCACACCCCGTGAATGGTCAAAACAGGAAAGATGCGGCAAGGTTATGAGGGGTAGCGCCCTTTAGGATGTGTGCATTTCCTTCTGGAAAAGGGTGGTATCATGGTATGGAGCCCAGATACTTACTCATGTTGAAAACACTTTGTTATGATTGTGTGAATTGATTACGAGCGCTCGGTTAAAAGGTCCCAAAGGACCGGGGGATGGCATATTCGGTTAGTTGTTACTCAGTTAGGGGTAACCCGGCCTTGTGTTGGTAGAGATCCGGTTTGGTTCTCGGGGATGTCCATCCAGAGGCATTCTCATGTGGCAATGGGAAGTTCCTTGGCCTGATCATTCGTTGGAAATCCAAAGAAACAATACGTGACTTGTACGGTTTTAGTTGTAGAACCTGCTTCCTCAGGAGGTAGCTATAGTAGGCATAATATAATGGTACCTATGCTGGCTAAGATTTATATTCTACTTTCGAAATGAATTTCTTCTACACTATGCACTAATAATAATATCAAAATTGATTTGATTTTAATGCGTATCAAGCATCTTTGACTATCATAAGGAGAAATCTTCTCCAAGTCTGCGTTTGCATTGTGTGTGTGGTAGGAGGTCTTATGGTAGTCTCATTTTTAAAAGCATTGCGAATTGACTTTAAAAATATTCCTCTATTTTGATGTTAAAGATAAATAAACTATTTTGAGTTCTCACACCAGTCACATGACTGACTTGGAGTTTATTTTTTTCCTTCCTAAACTCTGGGTGCCCACCAATTTCCACACGGGCAGTCAAGAGTTAAGGTCTATCAGGATATTCTGGAGTTGCTGGAGGCAAGCTGGATGGCATGACGTATTACTAGTTATATAGTATTTCTTTTTCCGCTGCACTATTTGTTGTTGTTGTTGTATACTCTGATGATATGATGTAATGTAATGAAATGTATAAAATGTAATAACTGATATAGTTCTTTGTTTAAAGATTATTCATTTATTATTATATGTTGTTCCGCTGCGAATTGTGAGATTCTGTTGTTCTGTTGTTCTTCTGTTCCGTTCTATGTATCTCTTCTCTATTCTCTTTTTCTTCTATTTTAAAATTTTCTATTTTCTGTTTTCTATCTTCTCCATCTTCTATCTTTTCTGTCTTTTTCTTTTTCTTAAACCCTCAGTGTTCGGTTTTCCGTCGTTCGATTACTCGGCAGTCGATAAAGTGAGTGTCGATGTTGAATTTTCGGAAGACGAAGAATCGGGTCTTGACAATGTGGTATCAGAGCTGTTGGTTAAGCGACAACCATGGTTCTGTTGGGTATTACTCATTAGAGATTGGGTCAGTAGTACTCTAGAATGAATTTGAGTGTAATAATAGCTATGAGAGCGTATTTGTCGGTGAATATAAAATTGTTTTATATTGTGATGATTGGTTTGTTGAGTGGCATATGAACTTTCGTCAGCGTGGTCCGCAAGACTATGCCGAAGGGGTTTCTAAACACTTGAATGGAACAATTCGACATAATATTGATTTTAAAATTGGGTAAACGAAATAATTTTGCCTTAAGTATATTTTATATATAAAAGAATAATTTTTCAGAATTATTAAAGTGTATATAAGTTGATTGTTAGGTTGTTTGAATAATCTAAATAAAGGAATTGTATAAGCAAAAAGAATTATAAGAATTGAATTATAATTAAAGTGATTTACAATTGTGAATAAACTTATATATATAAGAAGTGAAACTATATGAATATATTTATGAATTTAGTTGTAAATAAAAATTAATTTAAAGTTAAATGGAAAATTTACTTAGAATTGGAAGCTGAATTGATTTATAAATGGGAATTTAAGTTAAGTAAAACCAAGTGATGTTTATAAAATGAAATATAACTTAAGTGATATGGAATGAAGTTGATATTAGTATCAAAGTAAATTAATAAAATTAAGTGATGGATATGAACTTGAGTTATATAAATGAAATTCAACTTTTGTAATAGAATTGAATGAATGGATTGAATATTAATCAATTAAATGTAAATTTAAGTTGATATGGAAAAATGAATATAAGTGTTAATTCATTAAAATCTTATGTTATTGGAAGTTGAAAAAGTTGAATGAAAATCAAATAATTAAACCAATTGAAAGTGATGGTGTTAAACCAAATTGAATGAATATAAGCAAAGGAAATTTGGTTGCAATTGATATACATTGGTTGTATATAATTCATTAAGTATTAATGAAATTGAAAACTAAAGTAATTGAAATTCAATTGGAAGTTAAGTGAATCTTAAATAGAATTGAATTTGATTTGGAAGTGAACCAACTTGAATATGAATTAGTGAATATAAACTAATTGAGAATGAATGTTAGTAAAAACATCCACTGTTAATGAATCAAATGTGATTAAATTGAAAACCAATTCATAAATATTAATGAGAATATGAATGAATATATATATTGGTTATGGATGTTAGTTGGTTGATGGTTGAGTACATTGCTTTTGTTTCATTTGCTATGTTAGCATATATAGTTATTATGTTGCTATATGATGTATATCGATACTATTATCTACATGCATATTCTCATGTTGTTTGTTGAGTGTTTAGTAGGTGCGGATCGCGTTTGCTTCGCATTTGGAGCTCGCTTTCGCGCTATATTAGCCGTATATGCTTGCTAATAAAATATAAGGTACATATCTCGGATTACATACCGTACTTTTACATTTTTTTCCCTGCGGGATGCCTCATTACTTGATGAGATGTATATTTGTGATATATATACTGTCATTTTTTTTTGGATCGAGCCGCGCAAAGGAGACTATGGCGAATTTTTCCGAAAATTTAAGGCGTTAGAAAAAATTTGAGAAAATTTGAAAATTTTTGAAAACTTTAACTTTTATTTAGAATTGAAAGTTAAACAATAGTAGTTGTTTTTGAAAAGGTAACTAAGTATGATTTGAAACTTAGTAAAGTTATTGTAAGAAGTTTAATTATGAATTTTGGAAAATTAATAGATTCTGTAACTTTTCTTACTTGATAATTTCGAGGACGAAATTCTTTTAAGTGGGGAAGATTGTAACGACCCAGAATTTTATTTAATTAAAATTTGAATATTTAATTAATTTTAAATATTAATAAGTGAATTTATAAGTCAAATAAATTTTTATTTGAATTATTGGATTTAATTGGATAATTAAATCGATAATTTAATACGTTAAATTATGGAAATAATTGAAAATTGGGTTAAATATGATTGAAAATGATTTGTAAAATTTTATTTTATCATATGGGAGTTAGAATGATATTTTAGAACTTTTAAAATCGAATTAAAAGTTAATTTGTGAAAATTGAATATTTTAATATTTAAATCGACTAGTGAAAATAGCCAATTTTTGAACAGTCCCAGAATTGAACGAAACCAGTTCCATTGGATCCGTAATAGTTAGTTATTACCGGATTTCAATTTTCGTGTCAATCGGAGCTATCGTTTGATCGTGGCAGCTCGAAACGCATCGAATTATTTTTAATTTTAATTTGGCGAGTTAAAATAGCAATTTTCCAAAAAGTCTCGGATTTTGACGAAACCAGTTTCATCGGATCCGTAATGTGATATTACTGTAAGGTTTTAAATTTCAAGTCAATTGGATTTACCGTTTGTCCGGTACAAATTAAAACGCCTAGAAAATCGCTTAAATCGGTTTAATTCAAATTGAGCGTTTGTAGCCATAACTCGCACGGATGTCCGTATTAGCTTTCGAGACCTGTTCCATTGTGTCCGGAACGCGGGGTAAACCCTAGAAACGCTGGTTTCGGCGCGTAAATCGGAGTTCGGAATTTCCGGATGAATAGTGTTCGTTCGTTCTTCTATAAATACACCCACCCCCTTCATAATTTTAGAAAAAAAAATATCAAAACCCTAATTTATAACCCTAGCCGCCACCCTACAGCCAATGGCTGAAAATTGTCGTCGTTCTTCCCTTAATATCTCGAAATCCATCAGGAATTATAAAATATGATCAACTACAATGTTGTAGCTAACATCGAGTGCTTCACATCTATACGGTTGAGATGATGTTTAGTTGACCAGAGGAGGAGCTAGGGGAGGCCGTCAGTGGCGTGTTGCGTGCGCAATTCCAAGCACAGATAGGGGCCGAGCTTGGCATGGTGATGGCCGTGGGTAGCTTGTGTTGTGGGCTACGGGATAGTGGTCTTTGATCGAGCTAGAAGTCAATGGAGAGGTTGCTAAAATTAAACCCTAATATCTAAGTGATGGGTTCCTTTGCGTGTTGTGTTACTGGGCGCGTGAGAGGAAGGAGAAAGGGGAGAGGAAAGGAACGGCTATGATGGTTTGGGCTTGGATCCAGTGGCTAGGAGATTGTGTAGGTTTAAAAATTAATTAAAGGTTGTAAATTTATATAAGTATAAAAGTCGTGTAACTTCAAAAATCAATATCTTTTTCATACGAGGTCGAAAACGCACGAAACCAGTTGCGTTGGAATCGTATGGATGAGAACTACGCGATGGAATTGGATTGGAGTCGTTTGGAGTTAGTGGGAATTTTGGGTAAAATTAAACGTCCGTTTAATTTTATTCGAAATAAATCGCTAAAACGGAATTTAAAATCAAGGTGAGAACTTCTCACTCAATCGAATCAGTTTCGATTTTATTTTAAATAGTTAGATTTAAAATATTTGAATGCATGTTTGAATGTTGATTAATATCTATTGATTGTTAAAATAGACATTATACGCCGTTAGTAAGCGGATGTAATTTATTAAAAACATATACCGCGAATATTTCATAAACAGTGAAATTGGTATTATAAATAATAGCAATATATATATATATATATATATTGGCATATGTGTATATTGGAGTTGTTGATTTCCCGTATTTTTTAGCGGATGAGACCCTATTGCGCCGTTAGTAAGCGGATAATATTTAATAAAAACATATACCGCGATAATTTCGTATTGGAGCGAAATTAGTATTGTGCTAATGTTTGTGGATGCAGGAAAGCAGGTTGGAGGGATCCAACTGGATTTCTCAACAGTTTTTATTTAATTTCAGATATTTTGATATTTGATTGATTATCATATACGATATATGATGTCGTTGTTGTCGTGATTGACTATTTGGTATGTAGCATCATTGGACCAAATTTGGAACTTTAAAATGATTTATAAAGTGATTTTTGAAAATATACTATATATTTGGAATTTGATCTATTTTAAATAAATAAACGTTATAATTTTTAAAGTTATAAAAATTATAATTTTTGAGAAATACGGTTAAAGTTGATTTTTGAGAAATATGGATTTAATGATTTTATAAAATAGTTTAAATTGAGATTTTGGAATTTTTTTTATAAAGAGTTTAAATATAGGATTTATAAAATTTGATTATTTTATAAATCAAGAGAATGATGAAATTATAAAGGAATTTAAAGATGTTTTAAAAGAATAATATAAATTGATTTATATTAAGAGATTTATAAATAGATATTTATAAATTGAAATATTGACATTATAAAACGAGTTTTTATAAGTGTTTGAATGAAGTGAAAATGAATTTCATAAATGAATGAAATTTATAGAATTATAAACTGTGAAGTTATAAATAAAATTTATAAATAGTAAGATTTATAAATTTGTGAAGTTAATTGAAGAATAGATTTGGTTAAATAAATAAATCTTATAAGTTATAAGATTTATGATTTGGAAAGTCTTTAAAAGAACGATTTTGTAAAATAATCGTTTTATAAGTATTTAACTTATAATATGAACGTTTAGTTTATAATTTAGTTATAAACTAGAATAGGTTAATAAAGGAATTTATAAAAAGGAAATTTTTATAAATAAATAGAAATGGAATTTATAAACGTTGTTTTATAAATTCGCGAACGACTTATTTTGATAAGTTAATTGTTATAACTTAGAAACAGAGTTATATTCACGTTTAGACTGTGAATAATCCTTTGAATTAAAATGAATAAAAGGATGAAACTTGTTGACGTAGTATATTCACGTTTTTGAATAGTGAATAATATGTTAAAGGAAATGTAGTATATTCACGTTTTTGAATAGTGAATAATATGTTAAAGGAAATGTTTAGAACGTGATATTTTAAACAGAATTAAAATGATCTAACGATGTTTTAAAATGTGTTGAGATTCGAAACCATAGATTTCAACATTTATTGTTGAAATAGACGTTTTCGAGAAATAGAAGGAAATGGTGGACTATAACACTGTTGTTATAGTAAATGATTTCCGAAAGGAAATGTTTTGTATAGTATTGGGATTTATATATCTATTTTAATTTCGAATCCCTATACTAGTGATTTTGGGTTGTCGTAACGATGTTTTACGCAACATTCATTTTGGCCCAAATAAATATGTTTAAGAGAATGATTTCCTTAAAGAATGAAATATGTACTTAATTTCGATTTAAGTATATTGAATATTTTCCAAGGTTGAAAATAAAAGATTTATGAATTACTTATTTATAAATAAGTATGGAAATGTTTTCCAATGTGAAATGAAACGTTTTGAGAATTTATCTTTTTGAAGATAAATTGAAATGAATAATCGAAATCGAATATTCATAGATATTTTGGATTATAAATTCAATATGGAATTTATGAATGAAAAGGAGAATTTGTTTAAAAATAAATATTGATTTATTTTTGAAGAATTGAAATTACATATCTAGTGAAGATATTTTGGAAAATAAATAATTTGGAAAATTATTTGGAATCTGGTGATGTGTGCATATCAATTGATAGTTCAATAACCGACTATCAATATTTCCCTTTGAATGGGTATTTGATGTGATTTGTTTGAATTTGAATGCCACACTTATTTTTGAATAAGCGCTCACTATTCGGGTTAACCGGGAAAGGACCATGGGGTCGTATAACCCATTCCGAATATGTGATACGTCGTTGTGAATTGCATTAAAGATCGATGTTGAAGACCGAGTATTTGTGAAAGCGATAGGATGACCTATCGATTGTCTCTGCACTGGGTAGCTCCTGGTATAGAGATCTCCTAAGTGATGGGAAATTCGATCGGGATTGTGAATACCCGGAATTGCAAGGGCTTCGTAAGAAGTGCCTTCGGTTTTGTTCGAGCCCGGAATAGACTTGTATGGATTGTATGTCTGACGTTACAAGTTGAGATATAAAGCAGATTTCTTTCAAATATATTTCTGTTGGTGGCGGAGAATTTATTCTTTTAGCTTAACACCCTTCTCTGAGACGTACGAGCTCAGAGGTTATATAGTTGAATGTTATCAGCGATATATTCCCAATTTGGTAATGTGACATGCTGAGTGTTGCTGTGAAATGATCATTGTGTTGATTATTTGTGATAGGATCATTTATTTGATTGTCTATCCTTGTGATCATTGTGTTGATCATTTGTTGACCCAAAGCATGGCTTTTGTATAAAGTATGTTTTTGTGGACGTGACTTCGTCGAGCCTCACACCCCGTGAATGGTCAAAACAGGAAAGATGCGGCAAGGTTATGAGGGGTAGCGCCCTTTAGGATGTGTGCATTTCCTTCTGGAAAAGGGTGGTATCATGGTATGGAGCCCAGATACTTACTCATGTTGAAAACACTTTGTTATGATTGTGTGAATTGATTACGAGCGCTCGGTTAAAAGGTCCCAAGGGACCGGGGGATGGCATATTCGGTCAGTTGTTACTCAGTTAGGGTAACCCGGCCTTGTGTTGGTAGAGATCCGGTTTGGTTCTCGGGGATGTCCATCCAGAGGCATTCTCATGTGGCAATGGGAAGTTCCTTGGCCTGATCATTCGTTGGAAATCCAAAGAAACAATACGTGACTTGTACGGTTTTAGTTGTAGAACCTGCTTCCTCAGGAGGTAGCTATAGTAGGCATAATATAATGGTACCTATGCTGGCTAAGATTTATATTCTACTTTCGAAATGAATTTCTTCTACACTATGCACTAATAATAATATCAAAATTGATTTGATTTTAATGCGTATCAAGCATCTTTGACTATCATATGGAGAAATCTTCTCCAAGTCTGCGTTTGCATTGTGTGTGTGGCAGGAGGTCTTATGGTAGTCTCATTTTTAAAAGCATTGCGAATTGACTTTAAAAATATTCCTCTATTTTGATGTTAAAGATAAATAAACTATTTTGAGTTCTCACACCAGTCACATGACTGACTTGGAGTTTATTGTTTTCCTTCCTAAACTCTGGGTGCCCACCAATTTCCACACGGGCAGTCAAGAGTTAAGGTCTATCAGGATATTCTGGAGTTGCTGGAGGCAAGCTGGATGGCATGACGTATTACTAGTTATATAGTATTTCTTTTTCCGCTGCACTATTCGTTGTTGTTGTTGTATACTCTGATGATATGATGTAATGTAATGAAATGTATAAAATGTAATAACTGATATAGTTCTTTGTTTAAAGATTATTCATTTATTATTATATGTTGTTCCGCTGCGAATTGTGAGATTCTGTTGTTCTGTTGTTCTTCTGTTCCGTTCTATGTATCTCTTCTCTATTCTCTTTTTCTTCTATTTTAAAATTTTCTATTTTCTGTTTCTATCTTCTCCATCTTCTATCTTTTCTGTCTTTTTCTTTTTCTTAAACCCTCAGTGTTCGGTTTTCCGTTGTTCGATTACTCGGCAGTCGATAAAGTGAGTGTCGATGTTGAATTTTCGGAAGACGAAGAATCGGGTCTTGACAACACATGTTGTAATAGTGAATAAGAAGTACAATGGATGATGATGTTGGTTAGAGCACATTCAACATGGTGATAGGGGAGTGAAACACTCATGACTTGCTTGCTATTGGATTACCCAACATAGTAAATGTGAAATAAAATTTCAAACTCTTCATTGGTTTATGTATTTCACCACACAGTTCAACACTTCAGCTTCACATGTCTTGGTCCCTCTATGTCTCTCATCTGCAAATTGATAATTCTAGGTACTATTTCATTGTTTTGTTGTGTTTTTTGACTTTTTCAATGTTCAAGGTTGTTAATTACAATATTTTAGGATAATTGAATTAGTTTAATTTTTTTATTGGGTTAGAAATGATTTGTTTGTGTTGAGGTTATAATGGTGAGCAAGGTTTGCGAAATGGGGTTCAAATTGTAAGTTGTAAACTTTAACCATTATATCAAACTAGTTCTAAATTGCGAATCGTAAATTCGAAATGATATATATTTTAATGATTGCATATCCTTGTATTTTTTGCTCAATACAGATCATCAAATAACAGTTAAGTATGTTAAATCATTGATTCTTCTTCTTTTCATTGGGATAATTCATATTTTTTAAATTGTACTTAAGCTCTGCATCTATACCTACACACACATGCACACACTCTTTCCTATCATTGTTTTTCTTAGACAGTAATAAAATTTGAATTTTAGGCAAAGATAAGTCATTTGATATTAATTCAACATGGATTTAATGATTTTTCTCCATTGCAGATTTCATTGAGTTCTGAAGCTGAATACTACAAGAAAGCTTCGGCATTCCTGTAAAAATCGCAGAACCATACACCTAGGTGTCATTAGATGAAGCATTCTTTACATGAACGATGTATTATATATGAATGTATGTATCTGTATGTATATATGCATATGTTTGTAAGCTCTTGATACGACAACTTACAATAAGAAAACAACAGTTATTTAGTCCCACATCATCAAATATATGAGAACTGTTCTGTACAAATATCGGCCTTTTACATGAACATATGCCGAGTTCAGTAGCGTGAGCTTGTAACCAAGTGGGGCATTAAGGTGATGGAATGTTGGGTTATGTTATCGAATTCGGATACATTGTACAACTTGCTGGTCTGCCCGATCCAAGTGGCTGATGTGGCTTGGCTGAAAGGTCTTGCCACGGTGGCCATAGTATAGGGGGCAATGCGTGAGTCTGGTTTCACAGAGCAGCGAAAACCCCTTGCTCAACGGTGGATGGATAACAGACTATTGTGCTCTGTACCCATCCTCGATCCGGTAACACATCTCCAACAAACCATCATTTTTTTTATTATGCTTCTTTTTCCTCTAATCTTGGGCATTCTTGCTTCTGTATTGCAAAGCTGCCAAAATTTATCCTTGTTTTCGTTTTATTCATTAGTTTTTATTTGATTCATTTCAGCTTACGTCTACTGTTGTGCTACTGCAGATAGTCATGATAGATGATAGATGGCCATCTTCTATTACACGGTGTTAAATCGTCCTAATTACATCTTGGCCTCAATTGAATACCAGAACATACAATATTCGTACGCGCACACACATTTTTGATGGGTTACTTATAGCAACAGGCAAGGTGAACGGTGTTAAAATAAGGCGAATGCTGAGCATCCTTATGGCTTCCTCAGGCAGGTATTAATGTTATTAAATGATTTATTCTGTTACGACATGTATATCGTTAAACTAATTGATATAAATTAATATGATGCACACATTTACCTGGTACCTTGCTTCTTTAAATGATGAAAATGCATCAAGATGGTGGAGCTGGTGGCGAACTTAGCGTTCTATCTTATACATGCCGAACCACAACTTATTTGTCTCTCTCCTATTAATGCATTTGAACTAACTTTGAAATGTGTGAAATCATGTGTTTTAAAATCCTATCTCGATTGCTTCCGATAACTCTTGATGGTTCCTCTATAACTCTTAATAGTAGAAAGCACTAGCCAAAATATTGATTATTTAGCAGTGCCATACTCAAAATTTTCCTCTCATCTGACTCAGTTTCTCAATCACTAAAATTTAGAAAGATGCGAACTTACATCTTTAAATCGTTTATAAATTCCATAGGGATTGAAGGTTCCACAGTGTGTGCTAAAATGTGGATGTATTTAGCTTTTGTTCCGATTGTATTGCGGAATAGACACGTTAGTATATGGTATCATAATTATTTATTCGAGTCATTTACTACCATTATGAATTTTCAAAACCATTGCTTCTCCCATTATATTCTCTATTGAGACGATGAAGGAGCTTCTTTATCTCCGACGTCAACATGGCATTCGCAATTTTGGTTTTTCAAACCATATATTTACAACTCGATCACACTGAAAATGAATGCAAAATACCATGTTTTAAATGACAGGCTGAAGGAGTGCATAGGTAAGGGTTAAAATTGAATGAAATTGGTCAAAATTGCTGATGCATGTTTTAGATTCACTAGAAGTTAACTGTGGCAAATTTGTTGTTTTCAGTCGTTACACATGTATAAGGGTGTAAATTGCACTTGACCAATACCTTGGACATTGATCAGGACACCTAATCTCAAAGAAGGTATTTCACATATTTACGGACTTATGGAAATGTAAGCCTAACATTGTATTATCGTTCTTCTGCAGATAGTTCTTGGAAGCAGCCTTAGTAGAAGAGGAAAGCTATAAGAAATGACCCAAGAAACCAAAATGTTCAAGTACCACTCTGTAATAGGTAATCAGTAATCTATTTTCCCCCAATGGGTTTATGTTAAGCTCACATCACACTTCTCTTGTATTTGTAGAAAAAAGAACTTGTCAAAATTTTAATTATCAGCTTCAAATATAAAATTAATCTCTCTAGATGTATTGATAATATCAAGTTTAAGAGGTTTAGTAAGAAAAGTTCTCAGTTTTCCTACTTGGTTCCCAGTTTTTTTTTATACTTGTTTAGTCTGACATAACCAAATATGAATTGTGTTTTTTGAGTGCACAGCATTCTGTATTTACTTTGGGTTTTTACTGCTCTATCATGTTGTTCGTATTATTAGAGTGGAAAATTTAGTTAAAAGGGCGTAAGCCTAGCCCATGAGTGATTATTTGTGTTCCTATTTATTTTGCTCAATGTTATATATAAGCTGCATTTAGGTATCTTTTATTTGTCCACTATGGTTTCCACTTTAAAATATTCCATGCCTTAACTAGCTAGACATAATATTTCAATGCTTTAATATAATGCATTATACTCACCACCTTTTAAGCACTTTGAACCAATTTGCATCATGTGATAATAGAATTTGTGCACATTTAACACGTGTTTTTCACATAACTGCCCATTCTATAAATTTTTGCTTCTCAAGCTTGTACTAAACAAGCTCGTTTCAATTCAAAAAAAAAATCATGCTTCACAAAACATATAAGAATTATTTCATACAAATCTGCTTTTTTTTGTTGAGAAATGCGGCAAGATGGTTTTGTGGTGTAGTTGGTTATCACGTCAGTCAGTCTAACATAATGATGGTCTCTAGTTTGAACCTAGACAAAGTCATTTATTTTTGGCTTTAAATTTTATTGAAGAGAATCTCATGAGTTATGCATTTGTTTTTTATATCTTGTGTATTTGAAATCCACGTAACGATAAATTTTGCTTCATTCTGTATTTTAATTTCACTTAACAAATGATTGAAACTCCCATGACTTCACTATTAGAATAGCTAACGTGTGAAATAAAATGACAAGCTCAGTGGTTGCTTTTGAATCTTCCATTTTCATCACATAGTTCAACACTTTTAGCTTCACAGTTGGTTCTACCACCAACACCCCGCAAAGTGCCATAAGGCCTAGTCAACAAGAATTAAAGGCACCGTGGATGAGATGCAGGCTCCATAGAGAAATCGGTGCAGCAGATGTTGAGTGCCGACCATAAAAAAGAATGTTTGTGCTTCTGCAGCTTAGCGTTTATATTAGTGCTAGATGTTTGAATTGATAGTAAATGACTTTGTTTGACTTGGTGTTAAATGTGTTTGTTTGAGAACTTGTTTTTCTATTTGATATGGAGTGCACGTTTTTAGTATTACTTATTATTTGAGTTGTTTTACATTTTACGGTGGTCTATTTAATATGCGATAGATATAGTTTTTTTGTATTGTTATTCTAGCACGTTTCTGGTTTGGTTGCCCTAGGTTCTGTGTATATTAGTGCTAGATGTTTGAATTGATAGTAAATGACTTTGTTTGAGTTGGTGTTAAATGTGTTTGTTTGAGAACTTGTTTTTTGATATGATATGGAGTGCCCGTTTTTAATATTACTTGTTATTCGAGTTGTTTTACATTTTACAGTGGCCTATTTAATATGCGATAAATATAGTTTTTTTTTATTGTTATTCCAGCACGTTTCTGGTTTGGTTATTCTAGGTTCTGTGTGAAGCTTATTTTTACTGGGGCATATTTTGGAATAACGCCATTATATGCATTTTGGCATTTTCAACAATAAACCAAGCATACCCTATAATACAATAAATCATTTACATGTCAAAAAATCAACATCAATATGTTTACATACCACAGCATCAGCATATTATATTTTCATTAATTTCAGCAAAACCCAAAATACCATTATTCATTAATCCAAAATACCAACATTAAATTCAATATTCGATACGGCATACCCTAAAATACCATAAAAGACGTAGTAATGTAAATAAATGAAGGTTGAAAAGAAAACAATCTTTCTATTTACATATTTTTAGTATAAAAGATGCAGGATTTGCTCCAGCTCATTAATGACCTATATGTAAGAAAGCGAAAATGGCCCAATAGAAAATGTCTTCAAGAGATGTGGCAGTCATCAACTTTCTCTTTCCTCGTTTGACAACCCTTGTCAGTTGCTTGGTAGGACACTTCTGCTTGATGGTTGTCTCCTACTCCTCTTTCTTTATCTCCGAGGAGCTTTTATTTGGAGGGGAAATCTCTTTATTGATGGTCCAATAGAGGAGATTCTTGGGAACATTGGAAGCATCAGTAATGCGAATTAAGAGTGGTGTGACCTTAAGAGAAGGAATTTTGGGGTAAAAGGTGACTTTGTTGGGCAGGTGATTCTTTGTGCCTAGTTTGAGTTTGATCTTGACCGACTTTTGGAATTTCAAGTGCTAGCCTCTTTACCATAGGCTTATATTTGTGTCCCTTTTCGCCAACAATTGTTACTTCTTCATCGACTTCAAACTCAAAGTTGAAACATTGAAGGCCGTGGAAGAGAAATTTGAGTTTTGAAGTGAACCACAACATACTTTAGATAATTCACAGGAAGAAAAAGATTTATTGTCATTGAACTAAGAAGAAGAATTATGATATGAGCTAAGAATGGATATGTACTACAAAAAAATAACCATTTTACAATATTACATAAATGTTATTAATGCAATATAACAACGTTTATGCAAATGTTGTTATATCCATAGTTGTAAGAGAGGAATAAATTTTACAACTTTTATCCAAACATTGCGAATAAGTTGTAGTAGATAATTCTTAGAACAATACTTAAATGTTACTGAAAATAAAAGATATTATCGCAAGGTCACATAGAACACTTTCCAATAATTGTAAAATGCTTATTTAATAATGCAAGCAAAGTGTTCTAAATAATCTTAACATGACAATTTTAAAACATTATGTTTGTAAGTTCTCAATATTTTTGAAACATCGTAAATTTATTTTCAAATTTATTAGAGGCTATAACATTTATTATTACACACACAAATATATATATTATATATATATATATATATATATATATATAACATAACAATCTCATATCATTGTAAACATAATCTATTCAACTTTACACAACATAAAGTAAGACAAGAATACATTTTTATTTATGTCAAATGAGTAAAGAATAGTACATTTCATATTGTAGTACAATTGCAAAATACATTTGAGACCATCAAAAAAGCATGTAGAA
Source organism: Allium cepa (assembly GCA_030765085.1). Lineage (NCBI taxonomy): Eukaryota > Viridiplantae > Streptophyta > Magnoliopsida > Asparagales > Amaryllidaceae > Allium > Allium cepa. Next base: position 106,432,767 of record CM060940.1, read on the forward strand.
AAGCTCTGATGTACAACTGAAATCATGGTAAAAGCACGTAAAAGTGCTTTGATGTACAACTAAAACCATGATAAAAGCAGGGAGAACAACTTGGTATCTTGACCTTTTCTCAGTTATGTCCATGCCTGTTAGCGCAACAATATACAATAAGTATCTAATCATTGAGGGTAAAACATTTACTTGGCCGTAGTTATAGGCTTCAATGCAATACTTTAGTTCTACGTTGCAAATCACTTTTGCCTAAAAAAAAGTGGAGAAGTGTCACATCCTACTGATATTATAAATTATGCACATGCAGTAAAGGAAACAAGAACATAACCTAATAAAGATGCTATTAATCTCTATACATTCCTGAGTTTCATCCTGTCATATTTACCTTGTCTTCATCATTTCATCGCGCAACCTATGAATGCATATAATTTCTCCAATATAGATGCATAGAATAATAACTTGTTACTTTAATAAATAAATCAAGCAACCATGTTAAGTTATGACATATTTGTTGATATGATGCTAAACATACTCAATGAAAGCAACATGAAATAATAATCTTAACCATTGTAATCTTTTAGTTATCTAATTCTCTTGGTCAACCATTACTGTATAGGAAATACATATATGATTCTGATTCATAAAAAACATGATAAATATTTTATATTAAAGAGAACAAACTGTGATTCAAAATGCGATGAATCGAAATTAATTGATTAGCACGTTTCACATAATTCTTTTTGTGGTTTACATTAACTACTATAGTAGGCTGCACGAAGTCACTAATATCGACACCATTCCTTTTACACATTTTATGTCAGTTTGGCCAAGTCTCTTATGATATATTTTACACATCCATTATAAGCCGATAAACAAACCAAATATCAAACCATGCCTTCCTATTTATAATTTTTTTTTGTTTTTTCTTGTAAATCTAACAATATTTGTACTGCCAAAAAATTTGTATAACATAGATGACGGACCAACCTAAGTTTATGTTACCTTTATAATCATGAAACTCGTTTTAGCGTCAATAATAATACTAAAACAATAATAAAGTTAATATATAATGCAATGTCTAGTCTTTCACAAATTCAGAAATTATCAGAAGGCAATAACAACTTTAACCGATGCATATAAACTGTATGCTAAATTTTGGGTATGATTAAAATCTGACATGTAAATAAGATGTAAACACGCATGCATCAGAACATTGGGGTGCGTTTAAATCAATCGTAATAATCTAATACATTTGACATTTTTAATGAATGAATTCTATGAGATAAGGTATCACCCAATAAGACAAATGAAGTTTTACAATAGAAATAGACACTGTCATTTAGCGAACTTGATGTTGAATTTGAACGCATTATAGAGATGTTGGTAAACTTTAATTAATACAGCAAAAGACTATATCTGCAAATAAAATATCCACCATAGTCTTGCTATATGAATTAATATATGACTAAGATAAGGAATTTTACCGATCTCAAGCACAAGTTTCTTATAGCCTTGGAACTTTTTATAATCTTTTCTTTAACAATTTTACCTAGGAGGATATTTTGAAACATTGGACAAATGAATTCAAAATATAGTACTCAGAGTTTGCAAGCTTGGGAGTACTACCTAGCATCTTGATATCAAGGACCTACTAATGCATTACGAAAGAATGTTGAATTAGTACTTTTAACAAGTCCTAAAATGATATAAATAAAGTCATTCACGAATTTTAAAAGCAAGCATAGAAAATATTTCAAAGACACCAGTGCAATAAAATAACATGAATTCTGTAAAGTGAATCTGTAATATGACAATAATAAATATGATAAACGCCCTAGTGAAAACTATTATGTAACAGTACCAAACATTATCATTAAAAAAACCAAGGAGATTTATGCAAGAATTCATCATCTTTGCAACAACGACGTATCATCATTACATAAGACTATGCACAAACCGATGAGAACTTTGAGTTTATTGCATTTCATATTGCCAAAACCGTTCATAACAAGTCAAAACATCACTCTGTTTACTAATATCTTATGTAACACATAAAAAATAGTTGGTTTCTCGATCATAATAAACCTTTATTTATATTTACTATAATTAACTCTATTATTGGTTTGAGATGTATTGTGGATGTCATAGAAATACTCAAGCAAAAATTAAACAAATTAAATCAACTTTTACATGTAATAAGATTAAAGCGGTGAACTCAAACAGCAGAAGAAAAAAACAATAATTTCACAACAATTTAACAAAAAAATACCCAATTTTGAAATCCAAATGGATTCTCCGAGAGTGAAGTGGAAAACTGTGTAGTATGCCTATTTGTCTCCAGATCTTCAAAGTCTAAGACATCCGTTTCAACTAAATAATCTATAAATGAAATAAAAATCAACATAAACTTAAATTTTGAGAGATAATTACTTCGATGATATTGGATAACTGGAAAAAAAATTCATAGAATTTGGTTGTCTGATTGGGATCTAGAGATACCAAACTAGGTAGAGTTGATAAAGAACCAAATAAGAGCTGCCAATTTGAACGATACAGTTTGTGGAAAGTAACTCTATATGAGAGCATCTTTAATTATAGAGCCAAATTTAGGGATGTAATTTTGAGAAGGAGCCAAAATTTTAGGAAATATTTAGATGCCATGTACAGAAAAAGAGCCAAAATCTGATGGCTAGTGTTTTGTTAAATGTAAAATTATTTATTGCACGGATCAACAACATATCCGTGATATCAAATACATATCAAGCGTATTTTTGTCATCTAATAAAAGAGGCAAATTCTATTCTTACCCGTAAATTACTATATAGACATCGAACAGTCTTTCAAAATCATACAAATCATTTTTTAGTTAATATACACCACAGACATTACAAAACTACCATCGATTTAGAATAAAATAAAATAGTTTTCTCATTTCATCACCTTTCTCATGCATTAACCAAACAAGGAGCCTTAATTTCTAAATTCCCAGTTCAGTTTTACAAATCTTTAATCATTAATAATAGTTGTAATACCTTTGTTGTCACACTTTTTTGATGTAAATGTAAACTTCTTAAAATACCTTTTAAATTCAAATTACATCTCAATATGCTTATATATACTCCAACCTTAATCAAAAATTAAATTTTATATTACTTGGTCGATCACTCTTATCCTTTAACTAAAACTATTCATACCTTGATCATCTACTAAAATTGAGTTAGTCAATTATACCTCAATTAAATTTTAAAGAAAATTGCTCCTACTTTATTAAACTGCAAATTTATAAGTACTAAAATAGAGTCAATCGATTTTGGACTAATACCGCTCAAGCCTTATTTAAAATGCGAAATTTTTGTTAGCCAAAATACTGATTTTTCATACACTATAATCAAGTCAATCAATTATATGCTAGTTAAATTTTAAATTTTTTTTAATGGCGCAAGTTTGTAGGAAAAAAATCCGCGTGCTAAGTGCATGCCACCTTCACGCGCGAATTGTGTTTCATTACACACGTTTCAATTTCAAAAATGTGAATGGATTTTAACTTTTTTAGAAATCGGTTTCATCCCCTATTTTCAGTTTTGATACGTGAAAAACATTTCATAAACTTGTTTTACATCATCCTTATTTTGAATTTTGATTAAAAAATTATATCTAAACGTTAACCATACGTTTCTATGATCCAAACGAATTTTTCTGAATTTTTTGAAAACATGGAAATATTTTTAAAGAAACCTGCAAATATTTGCGGTCCAGAAACTTCAAATGTTAGTTGATTTCTCTATAGATATTTGTAGAGTTCTCTGTTCTCTACATATACTTGTAGCATTTTTCTTAAATATCCTAAAACATAAAAGTGTTTTTTTTAAGGAGGGACGCCTCTGAATTTTAAAACTTAAATAGTGTCTTTCTACGAAAGTATTTAATTATTTATGTATAGAAATTTGAAAGTTACATTTAAATAGAACTATTAAAGTTCTTTGTTACTCGTATTTAGTTTTGTTACCTGCCAGGCATGTTGGCAGCACCTTACTAGTGTGTTATATATATTTTTGCATGTGTTCTCTCCTCTAGTTTATAGAGGATCACACATTTTTCTCAAAAAAAACTATTAAATGTTTTGATGTTAAATTAAAACTTCATTTAAATGAAAAATAGATAAGAATTTAATATACTATGAATTATATTAATTTTAGCAACAAGTTAAATTTTTTACTTCCATGTTTAACTTGAAGTTAAATTCGATAAAAATAGTTAATGCATGAATACAATTTGAAATTATATTGAAAGTTAAATTGTGTTTCTACCGATGATGTGTACAATTTCAATTATTTTAGGAAATAAATCATATTGACTATAAACAATGGGAATAATCGGTTCTTTATATTCTTTTAAAATGCCTATTAAACAATGGCATATTTGTCTCAAATTCCCCAAAAAAAATTAGTGGAGTAAATTAATTCATGGTATATGAATAGATTTTGCATTGATAAAATGGTTTAGTCCTATTAGTTATAAATCAATTCTAAATCGAATAAGTTCTAGTGATTTTTATTGTTTTTTAAGACTTTTGTACTTTATGATTTTTTTCTAAACATTTAAAATTTTCGAAACTTTTTATTTTTATACGATTCGATTGAAATTTTTGAATATTTATTTGGAAAATATATAAATTTAGTTTTTCTGAACCAACATATTTTTTTATTAAAAAATCAATCTTATAAAAAAATATTGTTTTCTTTTCTAAGTTTTTTGAACATTTTTCATCTTTTGAAAATTTTAAAATTCCTTTGGATTTTTATATTCGAAAATTTAAGAACTTCGACAACATATAATAATCATTGTGGAATAAAAGTAAATATTAAAGTAGAAAATAAATGTTGCTAAAAATGATCTTTTACAACTATTAGGTGCGGTACAAAATCGATTATAACAGTTATTGAAGAAATGTTGTCGTCGACGTTTATTTACAACTCTTTTAAAACAAATATTGTAAAATATTCCCCTTTTTTACAACATCTTGACAAACTGTTGCGAAAATGCTGTTGTAAAGAATGTTTTTTCTTGTAGTGATGGAAAAAGAATGAGAGTTAAGAAGAATGAGAAGATATGTACATAAAAGATTTTATAACATCCTAAGATGTATCATAAGAATTTTAAGATGTAGGAATTAATATCTTTATGCTTTGAAGAAAAATTGATAACATATAGAGGGTTAAAAAAATTGAATCCTAAAACTAAGAAGAATTGAGTATATTGACTGAGAATGAATGAGAGAGCAGAATACTAATGGTCAAATATTGAATTTCTTATATAATAGAATAGATATACAACAATCGTTGGAGATTGTATTATAAATTTATAAATAACGTAAAGCTGAATTTGAGAAAATGATAGATTGCTTATCAACTAAACATGTTGTAAATATCTAGAAAACTATACCGATGATTGTGCAAATTGAATAATAAGAGTGAAAACATTGCTGATATTTATTTATTTGAACTTTTTTTTGCATTGTAATGTTTATCATATGTTTTTGTAATATTATTACTTTCAAATATTATTATTTTCAATTATATAACCAAACGGTTGTACTAGTTTATTTAATGATGTAAATATCAATGACAAACCTTTATAAAAAGGGAAATTTGCCAACCTAGGCTTGTTTCTGTAAATAATAACAGAAATAACCTACTTTTGAAAATATTTACAAACGTAGACCTGTTTTTGCCAGGTAGACGTTGACGCATTTTCAAAATGCACCTTCGGGCGAATTTTGAAAATGCGCCAAAAGGCAACTTCTCAAAAGTCGTCCAAATGCGCATTTTAAAATTTCGCCCAAGTGAAAACCCTACATAAAACAAGACAGTAGACAGAGAGTTTATCAAATTTAACAACTGCATAAATATGTACTTTCAAATATAGCAACTTTCATAGATATCAGCTTTTAAATCTAACAATTGCAAAGTTCATTTAAGTTCGATACATAACTAGTTAGTTTGATACATAAAAATTACATTCGTTTAAAGTTGAATACACAGAAGTCTTAATTCGTTATGCAATCATACATTTGATAATGGAAGTTTAGATCGCTGAAGTACTTCTTTTTCTATTATGGCCCTGCGATCCACATATGCTGCACCTGTTTGTTTTAGGCGTTTGATGCTCGTCCATTATATTTTTTATCCTCGTAGATTTAGGCCGTCCATGTTGTCTTCTTGTAGGTGGAGGCAATATATATGGACCGGTGTATGGTGTCCATTATCACTTATCATGCGCGAGATGAAACTATGGCTGATATAAAGCCTTGTAACTTTGAACAGAGTACCACTCTGATGCGAACTCATGATGTGCTCTGTTAGCACCGTAATCGTGTGCCAAATAAGCCGCCATTACATGGACATAGGGTAATTTTTGTATTAGAGGGATGTTGCATGTACATGAACAGTTGGGACCATCAATTAACACTTTAAATTCATCGCCATAGCAATGAATCACTTGCCATTCTGTTCGACTAAATCGAACTAGTCTACAACGACGTGCTTCAATAGCCCAATCTGCTATTTTAGCTTTCCATTTTGGAGTCAAATATGTTGTGATAGCATTCGCGGTTTCTCGTCTCTTACAAAAATATTCAGCCGATCGAAAGAAGGTTCATGCAACCAATGCCTTTATAGGTAATGATCGAGCACCTTTCATGTGACGCCCCACCTCTATACCCACGCTAGCCAAGGGCACTACGGCGTAATGCCGTCAACTAGCGCGGAGAATAAGGCTGTTGAGGAGAGACCATCTGTATAATTGCTTTGTGCGAGTTTCGATATGCCAGATAAAAATATAACTTTTCATCTCAAGAGAAAATTCAACATATCGACACAAACTCAACCTACTACACAGTGGCTATATGTAATCTTCGAAAACAAATATAGAAATATCATAACACAAATCACTCACAGAAGTTCATATCTCAAAGGCGGAAACAGATATGAATATTACACATAAAAGTGTATATCTGAGTAGTGGTCTAACAAGATCCACAATATCACAAAGGAATAGTTACAAGTGCTACACAAAAGAATAAGTATACATCATGGAGTCTATATCTCGAATGTATACAACAAAATAAACTGCTAATCTAAGTAGTTAGCCAAAAGTCAGAATAATAATCCCAGATGAGGAGTCAAGCAGAAGCACCTGTAACCTCTCGGTCTGAACCGAGTATTATTTAATAAGAAAATAATAAACGGATCAGTCTAACTATAAATATCAGATAAAATGAGATAGAATATGAGATGTGACAAAAACGTATAAAAACAATAATGCCATTCAATGACAAATATATCTTAGACAACACGAAAATCATACAACATCTCAAGAAATCTCAAAACACAGAAAAGAATGTCATATTCTTTATTTTTGTTCACCACACCATAAATATTGACAATTATATCAATGCCAATCACAAAAGTTAATGACACACAAATTCACCAATGCACAAATATTGATAAAACTTATCAATGTAAATCATGAAAATTGATGAAACACAAATTCTAGAAATCATCAAGTAGAAATCCAGAAATCACAAAGATGGGAGGGAGGCCTATCATAAAACGGGAGCATGAAAGCTCACCAACACGTGTATCACAAAACGGAACGCTATTCCATGGTTGCTAACCATTAATTTTGAGCCGAGGCTCAACAAAATAGCCCGAAGACCATGGGTCGCTACCCCACCAATCTGAGTCGAAACTCCACAAAAATGGGGTTTAGTCTCCGTTGCAGACGAAGAGACATTGCACAATGCTAGTCTAAACCACAAAAATGATCATCATCGATCATCAAGAAGTATCAGTTACACTAATATACGAGTTTAGCTTCATGTCCAATAACCACTAGCTTAACTTAAATATTTACGAACAAATTGTAGATCTTCCCTAGAAAATTGTCACAAGAGATTCAATCGAACAGGTCTAAGAATTAACCGATGAAGTAAATGCAAGCGTTTCATACCACTTGTTTTACTAAGTCATTTAATTAGATTTCTCATACGAGTGAGGTAAAGGTTTGTATATGCTAGTAGATTGGAAAACGGTTTAAGAAACGAGCTTTCTAATAAAATAGTGTTGAAATCATTTTGATGAGAGAGTTTTGATATTTACTACTCGTATTGAAACCTTTATATTTTTAAAGTGACAAATCACAAAAATGATTGTAGAACAATTAATCACCAAAATTCACATTCGAAGACGTGAATAAAATCCAAAGAAATCGATACCGAATCCATCAAAATGGATATTCCCAAAAATCCCGAAGAAAATGTCATCAAAGTCGATAATAAATGATAACAACAAAAGGGAAACAACTCGAATCGATTAAATTTGGAAACTCAAGCTAAATAGGCAAAATAGAGCCAAGACAGCCGATTCAGTCGTCTGAAATCAAGGATTAAGACGTCTGAATCTGGAAAAATAAATGTTTTCCAGAGCATAATTCAGACATTTGAACCTATGTTTCAGACGTCAGAAATAGGCATTTTTAGTCTATTTCCTTTCTGGTTGCTCACGAGCAAATTCAGACTTCTAAATACTGGGAAATAAAAATTCCCAGTATAATATTCAGACGTCTGAAACTGAAGTTCAGGGCATTCCCTGAACCTAGGCCAATGATGGCCAAAACGATTATCGGAAGCGATCGGACGAGAAATAACGACTAAGGATTTATGCCTAGCGACAACCCAGCTTAAAAGGCTCTTCGATACGCCTCGAATAATAATGTCCAAATATCCATAATAGGATTTTATAAAATTAGACCAAAACACAAAAAATTGGAATACTCACAAAATCAATCCAAATCAAAATCAAATACACATGAATAAGCGTTAGGAATTCATACCTAACAATCAAAGATAGTTATAGACTAGGATGTGAGATAAACATCTCACCTTTTTACACAAAAACAAGGAAGGAGAAGCTTGAAAACAAAGAAGAATCAACCACTCTTCAACACCACCCAAATGAGGTTGAATCTAACCTCAAAAGAAGAACATTCCCTGAGTTAGGTTTAGGAAATTTCTGAAATTGAAAGGAGAAAGAGTTGGAGAAGAAGAATATGATGCTTACCAATAGCTTCTCTTTGAATTTGGAGCAAGAATTCGAGTTTGCAATTGGAATAGGGCTTGGAATTTCTATTTTCCATTCTCTTCCCCCATTTTCAGTTGTTCTTGATCTTTAGAATGAAAATGAATGAATGGAAGAAGAGAAGGGCTGAGTTGGTGTATAGATTGGGTGAAACCCAAACCCAAAAGCCCACTTAGCAAATAGCAAAATACGACTTACTCCAAACATATCGAAGTTTATACTCAAAAAGGCCGCAAACATCATTTTGAACTCAATGGGGGTGGTCTCGAGTCCGAATTCGACCGTTTGCAAAAAGTAGCTTTTTAGACAAAAATCCGACTAACGATGAAATATTTAAATAAAATATTTAAATATTCAATCGTAAAATATGCGGGTTGTTACAGACTCCCCTCCTTAAAGAAGTTGCGTCCTCGAAATCTTAAGAAATAAATGAACAAAAAGTAACAACCATAAAAGCATATCGAGACAAAAGAAGAAATTTGGAATAAGAAGTTCACCTCAAAGAGCACGAGAAAGTAAGTCCGGATGTGTTCGCTCGATGAATTCTCCAGATTCCCAAGAACAATCCTTAGGATTTGAGGACCATTGAACTTTCACAAGCGGGACATCTTTATTTCGAAGGCGTTTAACCTCCGAAGCAACAAAACGAATAGGATGTTGCTCATAAGTCAAATTAGGCGAAACTTCGATTTCTTCAACAACACCGGACTCAAGAATAGAATCAGAATCTCGAAGGCATTTCCGTAATTGAGAAACATGAAACACGTCATGAATAGCAGAGAATTGAGCCAGTAATGAGAGGCGATAAGCCACTGAACCAATACGTTCGGTGATGGAAAATTGACCAATATATCGAGGTGCTAATTTTCCCGACCGACTGAAACGCACAACACCCTTCATAGGTGAAACACGAATAAACACAAAATCTCCCACAGAAAATTCTAACTTCCTTCTTCGATTATCGGCATAGGATTTTTTCCTACTTTGAGCTTCTTTCATCCTATGGCGAATAAGGTCAATCTTTTCTATGGAATCACGAATAAAGTCTGGACCTAAAACCAGCTTCTCGGCCTCAAGCCAACAAGAAGGAGATCGGCATGGTCTTCCGTAGAGTGCCTCAAAAGGTGCCATACCAATACTAGATTGGAAGCTATTATTATAGGAAAACTCAACAAGAGAAATATGATCTTCCCAACTTCCACCAAAATCAAGAACACATGCACGAAGAAGATCTTCAAGAGTTTGATTCACACGCTCGGTTTGTCCATTGGACCGTGGATAATAAGGGTGCTAAAATTAAGCTTCGTTCCCAAAGCTTTTTGAAGACTCTTCCAAAATCCACTAGTAAACAATGGATCACGATCATTAACAATAGAAGTAGGAACTTCATGCAATTTAACAACCTCTTTAATAAAGAGTTTAGCCAAAAGAGGTACGGTCCGATTGGACCGAACGGGGATAAAATGGACGGATTTCGTAAGTCTGCCAACTATCACCCATAGGCTATCATGACCCGAACGAGAATGGGGAAGGCCTCAATAAAATCCATGGAAATTTGATCCCACTTTCATATTGGAATTTCTAAAGGTTTCAATAACCCACCGGGCCTTTGATGCTCGGCCTTGACAAGTTGGCAAGTCATGCAACGCTTAACAAAGTTAGCAATATCAGATTTCATTCCATCCAATAATAAAGTCGCTTAATATCCGCGTACATTTTGCTACTACCGGGATGAATGGTAAATTTAGAATGATAAGAATCTTCTAAAATATCTTTACGAAGATCACTAATATTTGGCACGATAAGTCTACCAAATTTTCGAACACCTCCATGAGAATCAATATCAAAGTCTTTCAAACCTTCAATATCAATTTTACCCCTACAACTTTGGCTAAGAAGAGCCAATTCGGGATCTAGCTTTTGAGCTTCAAGGACGTGGTTTAAAAGAGAAGGATGAGCCTCAAGGCTACATAAAAAAAGAGATGAACATAAATCGGATACACGATCTCGAATCACACAAGTGGATAATGTCTCTAGATCATTCCATTCAGATATCATCATGAAACAACCGCTTCTTGCTTTCGGCTAAGGGCGTCGGCAATACGATTTCCCTTTCTGGGAGTATAAAGAATATCAAGATCATAAGATGCAAGGAACTCGAGCCAACGCTGTTGACGCAAATTAAGTTCCTTTTGAGAAAATAAATACTTCAAAGATTTATGATTGGGGTAGAGAACAAATTTCTCTCCCAAAAGGTAACGACGCTAAATTCGAAGGGCGAAAACAATAGCCGCGTGCTCTAAATCATGAGTGGCATATCTAGTCTCGGCAGGCTTTAATTGCCTAGAAGCATAAGCAATAACACGTTCACTTTGCATAAGAACGTCACCCAATCCAATGCGACTAGCATTGGTATAGACAATAAAATCTTGGTTCCCATCGGGAATCACAAGAATAGGAGCCTCGGAAAGGAGTTCTTTTAATTTCTGAAAAGAAGCTTCACATTTGTCCGACCAAATGTATTTAACTCCCTTCTTTGTCAAACTAGTAAGAGGCACGGAAATTTTAGAAAAGTCTTTTATGAAACGGTGGTAATTGCCCGCCAATCCAAGGAAACTACGGATTTCCGTCACACTCTTCGTTCTCTTCCAATTTTGAATCGCTTCAATTTTTGAAGGATCCATGGAAATTCTGAATTCGGAAATGATGTGACCAAGAAACTTCGCATGAGATTGCCAAAAGTGGCATTTAGAAAATTTTGCTTTTAATTGATTACTCCGAAGAGTTTCCAACACAATCCGAAGATGCTTTTCATGTTCCTCCTCGGTTTTTGAATACACAAGAATATCATCAATAAAGATGAGAACAAATCGATCGAGGAAGTCTTTGAAAACTCGATTCATAAGGTCAACGAAATAAGCCGGAGCATTCATTAAACCAAATGTCATAACAAGCCATTCGTAAGATCCATAACGAGTATTGAAGATGTCAAAGGAATGCTATCGTCTGCAATACGAAGCTGATGAAAACCGGTTGCCAAGTCCAATTGTGAAAAGACTCTAGCACCACTAAGTTGATCGAATAGATCATCAATCCGAGGTAAAGGATATTTATTCTTGATAGTAAGATCATTAAGCTTGCGGCAGTCAACGCAAAGCCTAAGTGTTCCATCGGATTTCTTTACAAAAATAGCGGAAGCTCCCCAAGGAGAGGAACTAGAACAAATAAATTGCTTCGTCTCCAATTCGGATAATTGTCAACGCTTCTCCTCATTCTCTTTATTGGACATTCAATAAGGAGGATGAGTAATAGGTAAAGCTACAGGAATTAGATTAATTCTGAACTCAATTGCTCGCTTAGGTGGTAATCCTAAAACGGGCTCAATATGTCGAAAAATTTACGAACAACGTGAATAAGAGAAATGCCATCTTCCTCATCATCATTATCGTCATCATGAGGATTTAGAGAATATAAGGATGCTACCAAAGTGGAATCCAAATCTTTAAGAACAATAGAAATCTGATTAACAGATTGTGAATGTCGAAGACAAATAGTCCGCACAAGACATAGGATATGAGCCTCATAACGGTTAAGCCAGTCCATTCCCAAAATCATTCCAAAGCCTAAGTAACGCATGACATGCAAATCGGCTTGAAAAGAAAAATCACACAAAATAATCTCGACGTCTTTACAAAGTAAACCGAGTGTTGTGGATTCACCAATTGGATTCGTGATTCTCAAAGAAGTCATTAAAGCAACAACACTTAAAGAAAAAGTATCAACAAGTTCCTTTGATATAAAAGAATGGGACGCACCCGTATTAAAAAGAACTCGAATAGGATGATCACGAAACACAATAATGCCATCAAGGATAGAATGAGAAATACTTTGACCATGAGAAGTGTTGCAAGGGGCTTGCGCCACATTAGGCTTTCCCTCCTTCTTGTTTTGGAGTTTGGGGCATGGAGATAAATAATGATCCAGGCTTTTGCAATAGCGACAAGCGCGGGGCTTTGAACACTTATTCGCATAATGGTCCTTAGAACCACAATTATAGCATTGCCCACCACTAGAGGTAGAAGTCTTCGCTGCCGGAGATGCTTGTTTCCCCTTTTTATTAGGATAAGGACCTTTGAATTTATTAGGCCTTTTCTTATTGTTGTTGAAGTTCGGTTTGGCACTCCCAACTTCAACATCACTCTCCCTATCCGCCTCTTCAAGACGAAGAGCGATATCAATGAGTTGATCAAAAGAAACTTCTAATTTTAAAAGTAATGGCTTCTTGAGATTTTTGTTTAAGCCATAGACAATTCTTTGGTTCTTCTTCAATGGGATGCTTATGTATTCGACCCCGTATTTAGAAAGTGACTCGAAGGAGGCGACATAATCTGCCATGGAGGATTCACCTTGAACAAGGTCTGTGAAACGATGAGACAATGTCACCTTCTCAGCTTCTGGCACAAACTTTAATTCGAATCGTCCCCCGAACTGCTCCCAAGTAAGATCTGTTTCATTCATTTCAGAAAACAGAAGCTCGTACTAGTCTAACGCTCTTTCTTGGAGCATACAAGAGGCCACTTGGACACGGTGCAGATCGATAAGATTCATGCGGGAAAAGATGCGATCGCATGCTCTTAGCCAAGCTTGGACTTCAAAAATGATTTCAGAACCTTTGAATGGCTTTCCACCCAAGGTGGTATAATCGTTGCATAAGCGTGCAAATCCAGACTTAGGGTGAGTTGGCTCCGAAATAGAAACGGCTGCTTGAGCATTCTTTACAAGATCAAGAAGCTGCTGGACAGACATAAAAACTCCATACTGGGGAGTAGCACTAGATTGTCCAGCACTGGGACGATTTGATCTAACCATTTCTCTTCTTTAAGAAACAAAGAAGAAGAAAAGTTATTCTCAAAATAATTATCAAACAATCATGGTTGATAAAACAAGGAATCATAAAAGAAAATAGGATAGAACGGTGCAAAGACACGAATCAAATCCTAAGGCACGGCTCCTAAGAAAGACTTAGGACAATGATCCTTGCTAGATTATTCTACATCGTTTCGAAATTTGGCTCAGATACCTAGCTGTGACGCCCCACCTCTATACCCACGCTAGCCAAGAACACTACGGGGTAATGCCGTCAACTAGCACGGAGAATAAGGCCGTTGAGGAGCCACCATCTGTATAATTGCTTTGTGCGAGTTCCGATATGCCAGATAAAAATATAACTTTTCATCTCAAGAGAAAATTCGACATATCGACACAAACTCAAAGCTACTACACAGCGGCTGTATGTAATCTTCGAAAACAAATATAGAAATATCATAACACAAATCAGTCACAGAAGTTCATATCTCAAAGGCGGAAACAGATTTGAATATTACACATAAAAGTGTATATCAGAGTAGTGGTCTAACAAGATCCACAATATCACAAAGGAATAGTTACAAGTGCTACACAAAAGAATAAGTATACATCATGGAGTCTATATCTCGAATGTATACAACAAAATAAACTACTAATCTAAGTAGTTAGCCAAAAGTCAGAATAATAATCCCAGATGAGGAGTCAAGCAGAAGCATTTGTAACCTCTCGATTTGAACCAAGTATTATTTAATAAGTAAATAATAAACGGATCAGTCTAACTATAAATATCAGATAAAATGAGATAGAATATGAGATGTGACAAAAACATATGACAACAATAATGCCATTCAATGACAAATATACCTTAGACTATACGAAAATCATACATCATCTCAAGAAATCCCTAAACACAGAAAAGAATGTCATATTCTTTATTTTTGTTCACCACACCATAAATATTGATAATTATATCGATGCCAATCACAAAAGTTAATGACACACCAATTCACCAATGCACAAACATTGATAAAACTTATCAATGTAAATCACGAAAATTGGTGAAACACAAATTCTAGAAATCATCAACTAGAAATCCAGAAATCACAAAGATGGGGCCTATCACAAAATGGAAGCATGAAAGCTCACCAACACGTGTATCATAAAACGGAACGCTATTCCATGGTTGCTAACCATTAATTTGGAGCCGAGGCTCCACAAATCGGCCCGAAGACCATGGGTCGCTACCCCACCAATTTGAGTCGAAACTCCACAAAAACGGGGTTTAGTCTCCCTCGCAGACAAAGAGACATTGCACAATGCTAGTCTAAACCACAAAAAATGATCATCATCGATCATCAAAAAGTGTCAATTACACTAAGCTAGTAAATATATGAGTTTAGCTTCATGTCCCATAACCACTAGCTTAACTTAAATATTTACGAACAAATTGTAGAACTCCACTAGAAAATTGTCACAAGAGATTCAATCGAACAATTCCAAGAATTAACTGACGAAGTAAACACAAGCGTTTCATACTGCTTGTTTTACTAAGTCGTTTAATTAGATTTCTCATACGAGTGAGGTAAAGGTTTGTATATACTAGTAGATTGGAAAACGGTTTAAGAAACGAGCTTTGTAATAAAATAGTGTTGAAAGAGTTTTGATATTTACTACTCATATAGAAACCTTTATATTTTTAAAGTGACAAATCACAAAAATGATTGCAGAACAATCAATCACCAAAATTCACATTCGAAGACGTGAATAAAATCCAAAGAAATCGATACCGAATTAATCAAAATGGATATTCCCAAAAATCCCGAAGAAAATGTCATCAAAGTCGATGATAAATGATAACAACAAAAGGGAAACAAATCGAATCGACTAAATTTGGAAACTCAAGCTAAATAGGCAAAATTGAGCCCAGATAGCAGATTCAGACGTCTGAAATCAAGGATTCAGATGTCTGAATCTGGAAAAATAAAAGTTTTTCAGAACATAATTCAGACGTCTGAAATAGGCATCTTTAGCCTATTTCCTTTCTGATTGCTCACGAGCAAATTCAGACGTCTGGAATTTCGATTCAGACGTCTGAATACTGGGAAATAAAAATTCCCTGTATAATATTCAGACGTCTGAATCCTACGTTTCAAATGTCTGAAACAGAAGTTCAGGGTATTCCCTGAACCTAGGCCAATGATGGCCAAAACGATTATCGAAAGCTATCGGACGAGCAACAACGACTAAGGATTTATGCCCAGCGACAACCCAGCCTTAAAGGCTCTTCGATACGCCTCGAATATCAATGTCCAAATATCCATAATAGGATTTCATAAAATTAGACCAAAACAACAAAAATTGGAATACTCACCAAATCAATCCAAATCAAAATCAAAAACACATGAATAAGCATTAGGAATTCATACCCAACAATCAAAGATAGTTATAGACTAAGATGTGAGATAAAAATCTCACCTTTTTACACAAAAACAAGGAAGGAGAAGCTTGAAAACAAAGGAGGATCAACCACTCTTCAACACAACCCAAATGAGCTTGAATCTAACCTCAAAAGAAGAACATTCCCTAAGTTAGGTTTAGGAAATTTATGAAATTTGAAGGAGAAAGAGTTGGAGAAGAAGAAGAGGATGCTTACCAATAGCTTCTCTTTGAATTTGGAGCAAGAATTCGAGTTTGCAATTGGAACTAGGGCTTGGAATTTTTATTTCCCATTCTCTTCCCCCATTTTCAGTTGTGCTTGAGCTTTAGAATGAATATGAATGAATGGAAGAAGAGAATGGCTGAATTGGTGTATAGATTGGGTGAAACCCAAACCCAATAGCCCACTTAACAAATAGCAAAATAGGACTTACTCCAAACATATCGAAGTTTATACTCAAAAAGGTCCAAACGTCATTTTGAACTCAATGAGGGTGGTCTCGAGTCCTAATTCGACCGTTTGCAAAAAGTAGCTTTTCAGACAAAAATCCGACTAACGATGAAATATTTAAATAAAATATTTAAATATTCAATCGTAAAATATACGGGTTGTTACATTTCAGTGCACCGTTAAAACTTTCGGATGCATTGGTGGTCATAACATGAAAGCGTCCTCCATCGTCTTTGCATAGGGCCCAATTTTCTTCAAAATTCTCCAAACTTCTTTCAATCCATTCATGAACCCGTGGATTTGTAGCTTTAATTTCTTCTCTGATTTTGTTGTACTCAACTACTTCTGAAGTACATGCAGCTGAATAAAACAAAGCTGTAAGTCGTTTATCCCTAAAACCCGCTGTTTGAAAATTAGTTTTAAGTTGCCATGCACATAACTTATGTTTGTGTGGTTCTCGCCATTTCTCCTGCAAAGCCTTCGGAATTCGTTTCATTCGATCCGATATGAAAGCAATATGACGATTGCAAACACTATGAATGAATTCATGCATGCAAGAAAAAAAAAACCCAACTATCATATTCCTCGGATTCGACAACTGCATAAGCTAATGGAAACAGACAGTTATCCGCATCTACAGCAGTAGCAACAAGCAACGTCCCTTTGTATTTACTATACAAATGTGTCCCGTCAATACATAGCAATGGCCAGCAGTATAGAAAACCTGTAATGCGAGGGAAAAATGCTCAAAACACACGATCAATTACTCCAACTTCATCGTGGGTCACATGTCCGACAGCCCCTAGGTTACTTCTCTTTATTTCCTTAAAATATCGAGGCAAAGTCGCAAACGATTCGTCCCAATCACAATAAATTCTTTCTATTGTTTTGTTTAATGTTCGCCAAGCTTTCATGTAACTTATTTTGATGAACAATTGGTCGTCGACAAGCACTTGGACTGTACCTGCTGAGATATCCAAATCGGCCTTGACAAATGACATGATTTTCGACACAAGAAAATTTGAAGTGGCTTGCTTGTGGTTGGAATTGACTGTAGGATTGACACAGGTATGTTCACTAGGCAACTTTCTGATTTTCCACAAGCCAAACTGCTATTTCTATAAGACCATTGCATGTATTCTCCATGGACAATAAGTGTCAACATTACCAATAGCAGTGTATATAATTTTATTCGACTTGATCGGCTTGTACGAAACTCCATGTAGAATTGACCATTCGGTTAATTGGTGTAGCAGCTTTTGTTTACTTTCAAATACCATCCCAATAACAAAGCCATTTTGTATGCACGCGGTTGAAAATTTTTCCCCAGCAAATTACAGATTAGCAACAACCGATCTTTCCATCATTTGTGCAGTACATAGATCATCATCCAACGGTACTTCTATTTGAGCTTCTTCACCATCACCTTCAACATCATCTATGTTCAGAAAGTCATAGTTTAACGATTCATTATTTACCTGCATTCGTTCTACCCAACATGCATCATTATTAGTCCTCATCGCCACAGCCATATTATTAATTGGAGTGTCATGTCCGGTGTCTCTATCTATATCAACATCCATATCAATGTCAATATTGGAATCATGTGCATTTGTGCAGTACATAGATCATCATCCAACGGTACTTCCATTTGAGCTTCTTCACCATCACCTTCAACATCATCTACGTTCAGAAAGTCACAGTTTAACGATTCATTATTTACCTGCATTCGTTCTATCCAACGTGCATCATTATTAGTCCTCGTTGCAATAGCCATATTATCAATTGGAGTGTCATGTCCGATGTCTCTATCTATATCAACATTCATATCAATGTCAATATTGGAATCATGTGAGTGTTGTGATGGTCCAACACCACATTCTGTAGTCGTATCCTCAAGCCTTGTAATTCTATTTAAAAAGGTATTTTAGTACGAAGCTATAGTAGATAGGAAACATTATCCAAATAAATTGCTACACAAATCTTTGACTCATATCATACATTTCTGATGTAGTAGGATATACCATTTGTGACAAATGAATATCTTGTTGTTTAGGACGAACATTTTGTAGATGCATTTGTTGTTGGAAGCTGATTATGCAACAAGAAACTATTAGGCAATTGTAATTTAAAAAGGTACACGCAAAATACCAATGTTAACACGATACCTTGGAAGCATCGTAGGTGGTGTGTGGTATGGAAAGTACTATTCTGGGTTGGTTGCATATCATGTAAGGCATGAAACCATAGTTTATGAGAGGAGGACCATGACCCCCGGCATATTCATAGGATTACTGTAAGTAGGAGAACCTAAGCTTGATAAAGGATTATCGGTTCCTAACATATCTGTAATATACCATATTCCTGTGTTAACGATAGAAGATGGTACATATTCTTGTAGATTTTCTTTTGCAACTTTTCCAACATACAACTCAATGGATTTGGTAACCGCATAAAACATAACTTCAACATCCTCATCATCTGAAAGTGTTATTGCTTTTGAATCGAAATCCATAGGCCAGTTAACGACCAACTCAATATCAAATTCGATTGCGCTTATTTTGGTCGCTTTGTACAGAGATTCTTTCAACTCAAATAGTGTGCAACCTTTGCGTACTCTCCTCGGTTTACAAAATCCGTCGACCTACTTCCCTTTTTTTTGTTCGTCCATGATCAGTTCACCGTCGTAGTAGCAAAGTTGGAAATGAGATTTCTAGCCATTCTACAAACAAATAGTTTTTATTTGACCAACCAATTTCTAGCCAGTCATGTGGAAATATTTGAATAGATGTAACACAGCTAGGGTATATAATTTTCTTACCAATTTTGATGCCGAGATATAGTGAAGACGTATGCGTTGATCAGCAAGGACTCTATGGCAATAGCCAACAGATTATCGAAAGAAATTGAGTTTTAGTGTTTGGGATGTAAGCTGAAAGAAAATGGGTTCTTCATATCTAAAGAAATAGGGGTATGTTATGAGGATGTGAGTGCTTAAGATGAGTGGATATAAACCAGTTTCTGAATTGGCGACTTTTTGAAAGTCACCTTTGTGCGAATTCTGAGAATTCACCCATTGGCGACTTTCAAAAAGTCGCCAAATTAGAAAAACCTTACAACAAGACATAAAACAGAATATTAGTCATTTCAACTACAGGATACTTCCCAATAGAAAATACATGACTGACACATGATAAAAAAATGTTTACACAAACAACTTCCACCTGATACTACTTAACTACCAAAACAGCAAAACATACGGTCAATCACGTGGTAACCGGTAGCATCCTACAAGCATTTCATTATGAATTGCAATATTCATCCTCTCCAAGCGATAACCTTAGCTTGCATCTCAAACGCGTATTGGAACCCCCCCTTTCTGTCAGTGGAGGATCGACCCAATTAAAATATTTACAACTATGAACTCCCTACGCGTCTGTGCATCGATATACGCTTTACGACCGTACAAGTGACGTCCTGCATTCCTCCGACTTTTGGAAACAACAATGTTGCATTCAATGCCGCAATAACAAAGCAACGAGTGTCCCATGACGCTAGAACTTGATTTATCATGGTTTTGATGAGCAAGTACAGTCCTTAGCCTGGAATGCAATGATTGTTGAACCAGCTGGGGATTCTCGATTATGACATTTGCCTGCGTAGCACAAACAAGTTAGGTCTCTACTTCTTCATTTGTCTCTACAGCATCGACTCTTGGTGCATCTTCCACTTCGTTCTCCAGAAAAAATTCTACATCATCGTCCGTGCCCTTGTTTCGTTCGTAATCATCATATATTTCCACCATTATTTGATCATCATGCTCTCAATTATCCATTCACCTAAAAGAAAAGTTGAATAAAATACCACAATTTCACAAAGTTACAACCATGGATTGGGTCGATTTACTTTTCGATTTGAATAAAATTGAAGAAGGGCATACTATACATCTACAAATATAAGTATAGAGGAAAAAATTGGACAAAACACCAACCTTAGTGACTTCTACGAAAGATTTTGGGATGTAAGCTGAAAGAAAATGGGTTCTTCAGATCTAAAGAAAATAAGGGTATGTTATGAGGATGTGAGTGCTTAAGCTGAGTGGATATAAACCCGTTTCTGAATTGGTGACTTTTTAAAGTCGCCTTTGTGCGAATTCAGAAAATTCGCCTGAAGGCTAATTCTGAGAATTTGCCCATTGGCAACTTTCAAAAAGTCGCCAAATTAGGAAAACCTTACAACAAGACATAAAACAGCATATTAGTCATTTCAACTACAGGATACTTCCCAATAGAAAATACAGGACTGACACATGATAAAAAAAGTTTACACAAACAACTTCCACCTGATACTACTTAACTACCAATACATCAAAACATACGATCAATCACGTGGTAACCGGTAGCATCCTGCAAGCATTTCATTGTGAATTGCAATATTCATCCTCTCCAAGCGATAACCTTAGCTTGCATCTCAAACGCGTATTGGAACCCCCTTTTTGTAAGTGAAGGATAGACACAATCAAAATATTTACAACTATGAACTCCCTGACGCGTCTGTGCATCGATACGCTTTACAACCGTAAAAGTGACGTTCTGCATTCCTTCGACTTTTGAAAACAACAATGTTGCATTCAACTCCGCAATAGCGAAGTAACGAGTGTCCCATGACGCTAGAACTTGATCTATCACGGTTTTGATGAGCAAGTACAATCCTTAGCCTGGAATGCAATGATTGTTGAACCAGTTGGGATTCTCGATTACGACATTTGCCTGCATAGCACAAACAAGCTCGGTCTCTACTTCTTCATTTGTCTCTACAGCATCGACTCTTGGTGGATCTTCCACTTGGGTCTCCGGAAAAAATTCTACATCATCGTCCGCGCCCTTGTTTCGTTCGTAATCATCATATATTTCCATCATTGTTTGATCATCGAGCTCCCAATTATCCATTTTCCTAAAAGAAAAGTTGAATAAAATACCACAATTTCACAAAGTTACAACCATGAGTTGGGTCGATTTACTTCTCGATTTGAACAAAATTGAAGAAGGGCATACTATACATCTACAAATGTAAATATAGAGGAAAAAATTGGACAAAACACCAACCTTAGTGACTTCTACGAAAGACTTAGCACAAATTTGGGTTTTTTTGTTTGACCTTACAGCAAACAAAAATGAAAATGGAAGAAGGGGGATAACAGGTTTTTAATATAACAGGATTCTGTGGGCGAATTTTCAAAATTCGCCTATGAGCGAATTCCTAAAATTCTCCTATGAGCGAATTCCTAAAATTTGCCTTTAGGAGATTTTACAGAATTCTCCCATTGGCGAATTTTGAAAATTCGTCCATAGAAAGCCTGCTACTGCAGAGCAGTAATTACAAACCCCCGACTACACCATACAGCACAAAGTCATACACCATTACCAAACCTAACAACATTAGTTTGGCCACCCGTAAACAAAACACAACTACGCAAATTCAACATCATTTTACAAATCCAAACAACATTAATTTGTACATTACATATCACTTTCCACATCACCACTAGCTATTCACATCAAACAACATTATCGGTTTAGTCATGAAGCACATGAAATTCGCGCGGGCTTCTTCTTTGCCGGCGCGTTACCAGTGCTCTCGAACTACTCCTGCTGATGCTGCTCCGTTCTCTGTGCACAGTGGAGGACGAAGGTAATGCAGTCATTGGTTGAGATGGGCTAGGAACAAATTCTTCATGTATCGGTGCAGCTTGTGATGAGGTGCCTTGTGACGATGAACCCGCACCTCCTGTAGGACGACGTCGTGTGTACACAAGCATGGAGGTGGAGATGGAGGTCTCGGCCTATCAAGTTTATTCCTACACAACACAACATCTAGAATCCTTTGGATGTTAGTGCATATCCTCCTACCCTCCTCGTCGGTTTGTCGTTTGCAAAGATTCTCTGCTTCTTGCCAAGCCCTATTTATACCAGCTGCCTGTTAAATCGAATGAAAATTAGCATCACACACAACTATCATAACTAATTGATATACTACTTACAACATCAACTTACCACGTTCCTCTCAAATGGTGCTCTAGGAACGTATGGAATTCTATAAATTGCCTCTACTAGCGCTGTAAGAACATATCGCCGTGTTATGTTCCAGTACCACCTTTTGTACTGCTCTAGCGTAATGGTGGGCTCCCTCCCAATCTAGGTAGCTGTATGGCGGTCATTCCACAACTGAATGTGGGTTCTATACTCCTCTACGTTGTACGTAGACGTGCAGGGTGGCGCATCATTCGGTATATGCTGCATCGTCCGAACTTTCTCATAACTCTGTCGGGTAAGTGAAATGCAGTCTGGGTGTAAGATATGACTGACACTCTCACAGTCCACAAGTATCTAGTAGCTGTACACATGGCTAGAAGCTGTGCTAGCACATCATGTGTGTATGGGGCTGTGCAGTTAATGTGCTCGGTAGATTCAAAGCGGTGGAGGTGCAAAAAGTCATAGCGGGAATGCAGCGAGGATATAGCGGGTTATAGCAGATGGCTCTAAAATAGCATATGAAACTCGTACTTAATGTTTTTACAAATATACAAATGGTAATTAAATGAAAAATTATCATTCAATTGAATTATAAATAATACATAAATAATTTTAAATAAAAATATGTGTGAATATACTTTAAATAAACGAAAAACTGTTATATAACATAATTGAATTTGATAGAATTTTAGAGTATTTTCATTTCTGAAAAAATATTAAAAATTAAATCAAATAAATTAGTTTCATAATTTTATAATGTATAAATGCAATTTTTCAATTCATTTTATTAAAAAAGATATAGCGGGAATGGCGGAATATAGCGGAAATAACGGGATATAGCAGAAATAGCGGGGATTAAAGCGGAAAGGCTATATTCTGGGGCTATATGGAAAAATCGTAGCAGTAGAAATCCACTATGAGATATAGCGGGGTAATAGCGGGGCATTAACTACACAGGTATGGGGTCCATGTCACATTGTCATCCTCCAGAACATTTACCTCATTGCGATAGAACTTCACACTCCGTCTTGGAGTTTGGCGCATTTTTTTGGTCCTACCCACTTGTTATAAGATGTTAACAATTGAATATTACACATGAAAGTTTCACCGTTTAATTAAATTAAAAGGATAAAAAGTATATCGAGACCCAAGCGGCATCGACTGATCGACAACAACGTTTGTTACTAATAATCTTCCGATTGGAAGATAAGTCCACGACCAAAGCTGCTTTTAAAAGAAAATATTATGACCAAAAAAGAAACAAATCATGTAAAATAGTAAACTATTGAAATTTGTTTCAAACCTGTACAAGTGTCAGACATCCACCAATAGATTTATTCTCCAAAAGAGAGAACCTGGATAACTCCACATATGTATAAGATAACACAGCACTGCCCCAAGAAAACTTACCACACTCCCCTAAATCAGCAATATACGGTAGCCATTTCAGATCTACCCGAGTCTTTGTATAGTCGCACATCAATCGGAAAATAATGATGTGTAAAATAATAGCATGTGCTCGCTGCTGAATCTGGGCCTCTGTAGCATCAACAGGAATATCGTGCGATAATTGACATCGATACCACATGACGTCCACGAACTTATTGCCCTTTATCTGTTCGAGGGGTGTGTCAAGACCAAGTAAATTACGACACAATTGCATATAGTCTATGCCACTCCTCCATAAGCCACTACATTACCTTCAATAGGCAAACCTAACAACACTACTATATCTCCTAATGTAATCGTCATATCACCAACAGGAAAATGAAAAGTGGAGGTCTCCGGTCGTCATCTGTCTACCAAAGCAGTGATAAGATAGTGGTCAAGCTGGATGTATCTTAACTTCAATATGTGTAAAAAAAACCAGCCCTCTCAATCTCAGCCAATACTCCTGGATGGTTTGAAGTCACTTTCTTTAGCGACGTGGAGTGATCCGTAGTGGTATCTGGATCGTCACGCTGATCAAATGATAAATACATAATTAAAAAGCAGGAATTATACCAACTGACACAAAGTTATAATTTTTTTAAAACCACCTGCATTCATATGTCGTTAGAAGTACGATGCTGGGCTTGAAGAATTAATACCCTACCATCAACGGGTTCAGGCTCCATCTTAATATACTCTTCAAATACAAATATTAAAAATCAATTCATTTCAATAAAAATTAGACACTAACCAAAAATTGACAACCCCCCTAACCAATAAAGTAGTATGAATGCTCGTAAACTTCTTATCGTTCATATAGATTGCTTATAAAAATAATCTTAAGTTGCTTTTAAGAACCTTTTTTAATATGTCTTTTATAAACTACTTCTAACCTAGTTAAAATTGCTTTTAATCTAAGATCAAATTGTAAAAATACTTATAATGATAGTTTTGTAAATGCTTTGTCAACATCGATAATAAAATGCTTTACTGTAACAACCCTGTATTTTGTAATTATTTTATTGTATATTTTAATTATTTTTAATGTAAGATTTTGATTTAAAAAAACTTATTTTACTTATTTGAAATGATTAAATTTATTATTTAAATATAATCTTGATTTTTATATGAGTTATAATTCCAAACTTGTGTAAGTTGAATATTTGCCTGAAATGCTGATTTTGGTCAAAATAGTCAAACTGTGACTTTCAACTTAAAATTTTAAAATTTTAAAAATTTAATTTTTTTCTTTTATTATGAAAGTACATAAAATTCTAAGAACACTACTTTTCGTTTCGTTGAATTTGGATGTAAATTGTGAAAGTTATACCCTTTACAATATTGTGCGTATATAGGGTTATTTAACAATGACTATTTTAAATTGTATAAATTACTTCTTCTTTGTTATATTTTATTTAATATGTGATTATATGTTATATTATGTATATTTTTACTTTTAAGTATTTTTAAAATGATAATATAATTTTTCTAAAGTTTATTTGAATTTATTTCAATTTATAAAGCCTAGTTGGTATTTACTGCATTTTTCTTTATTTAACTTTCTATTTAATAAAAATTAAATTATTATTTTACACTGAAAATGTTTTAAAACCATTTTTAATTCAAATTTTTGTGTTATAATATTTTTTTTCTGAAGTAATAAATTTTCCAAAGTCATTGGAGATTTTCTTGTAATTTTTATGTCAGGGTTGCTATTTTAAGCAATTTCTTATTTCCTTTTTCTATTTTACTTAAAATAAATTATTTATTTTATTTTATTCTTACTTAGTTTCGGTTGTAAATAACATTTCTAAGTTTATTTTGTTTTTATAAAATTAAAAAGAAAAGGAAATGCAAAAGGTTTAGAAAGTTAAGAGATCTTAAAAGCCTGAAACGTAAAGGCGTTTTATCCGTTTCTTTTTGCAATTAATACATCAATTTATTGATTTATTTTATACATTCACTTTTATTGCTGTGTTTTACTTTATTTTATTCATTTTACATGTATTTAAATTTAAGAAATTTTTTCCAAAGTGTATTGAAGTTATTTCTAATTCCTAAGTCTAGTTTTCATTTTTCTATGTCATTTTTCTTATTTTTATCATATCTAATTAATAATTAATTATTAATATTTTGTTTATCTGTTATATTTTCGAATTCTAACTGAAATCTATAAGTGTTTTCAGTTATTTAAGATGTATATGAATATATATAGGAAGTTTAAAAGGTTTGAAAGCAAAGAAACGTAAAACCGTTTTAACGTTTCTTCTTCAGTTTCTTTTCCAATTAATAGATTTAATTTCCTTTGACCGTTCCTTTCTTTATTGTAGATGTGCATTTCTCACCTCATTTTCACGTGAAAACAATCCTCTCCACTTCATTTTTTACGGCTAGAAAGGTTTGGTAATGGCTCCTCTTTTCCTCTTCTTTTTGCTCTTCTTTTTCCATTGTTTTCTTATATTTTGCCTTGTTTTCTCATGTGTATTTCTTGGCCTCTACCACCCACCATCACCACCATACTCTCAACCATCCCCTACCACTCTTCCTTGGCATCATCTCCAGCCATCATTTCAGATCCATCCATGGCCACACCTCCCTTGGTGACAAAACTCCACAAAATTGCAAATAATGTCCAAAACAATGCCCTAGCCACCACTATTAATTCACCACCTTCATACTTCACCTTGGCCACCACCATAGGCCCCACCACCACCTTTTCCAGACCTCCCCACACCCCTCCATCTACTGTCCAAACCTGTACAAGTATGGCCTAGCCCCACTTGACCCAAGGCCGAGCCTTGTTGTGCTCAAAAACTTCATATATGTTGCCTTGATCAATTGTATGCTTCATGTTATAACCCTACCACTCCATACTCCTTCTAGCCGTGAGTTATGGTGCCAAACCTGAGCTATATCATCATTGTGGATGAACCCAAGAACTTCCTA
Source organism: Allium cepa (assembly GCA_030765085.1). Lineage (NCBI taxonomy): Eukaryota > Viridiplantae > Streptophyta > Magnoliopsida > Asparagales > Amaryllidaceae > Allium > Allium cepa. The sequence continues at coordinate 106,460,057 of CM060940.1, forward strand.
GACCAAGCATTTGAATGGTCAAAGCAAGGTCAAGTAATCTATTCCTTTGTTGCTTCGTATTTTCATTGTTTCAACATTGTTTTGCGTTGAATATTTATGTGTATATTGTCTTGTTTTGGTTATTGTTTACAAGACAAATATCAAGGCTCTCCATTCATTCAAATCAAAAGTCATGCTATGTCGTGCTTTTGGAATCGCACTTGTGTTTGTTGTTTTGGTCTTCAGCTTGAAAAAGTGTTCTCACTCTGACATTTATACTTATGAAAAGTGAATTGATGACAAGTGTTTAGTAATAAAAAAATGTTTATGCAAGTTAATGATGATCATATGATATGCTATGCCATGTTATTACCATATTATTACCATGTTAAAACTGTTAATTTTCACTTGACATCTGATATATGACTGTATATTGTGATATTGACCTTGTTTATATTATTTCTGCATATGATCACACTGCAAGTTCCATGTTAGAAGAAAAAAATGTTATGGGCTGAAATGATAGGCCTGAATGGTTTTAAATTTTTCATTTTGACTTGGGATTGCGGGTTTGAAATGATAAAACCCGGATTTTCTTTGTAAATTACGGGTTGAAATGATATATTACCCGTATCACTTTACCTAGCGTAGAAAATTTTATACAGGCCCGTAGTTAAAATATGCTTTTCTAAAATTTTTAAAATATTTTAGAAATTTAATTATTATAATATTTTGATTTGAAATTTAATAAAAATAAGATTTTTGTAAAATATTATTGATTTTCTGAATAATTGTAAGTGAAATGAATTAATGAAAAAGTTAGAAATTTTGATCGTAAGTTATTTTGGAAATTTTGATTTAATTATAATTGGAAATTTAATTGAATATGAAATTATGATAAATTTATGATAATTTGAATTTAAATGAATTTAAAATGATTTTTATCATATTTATGATTTTTAATAAAGTTGAAATGTTAAATGAATAAATATTTTAAGTTGAAACTTTGAAATATAACTAGAATTGGAAATTTATGAAATTGACGTAAAGTGAACTTTTAGTTAAGCAAATAAAAATAAAACTAAGTTATATTTGAAAATTTGAACTTAAGTGTTAAGTTGAAATTTAATGTAATGGATTTTAAAATTGAACATTGCATTTTAATAAGTGGATTATTATTAAATCTTGACTTTTGAATGGAAATTTAACACTGTAAAATCATAAACTTGAGGAAAATTAAATGATGTTATAAATGTGAAAATGTATGACTTTATAAGTTAAAAATGTTTTAATAAAAATATAACTGGTTGAGAAATTTTATTGAATATTTGAAGTTAATTGACTGCATTTTTGAAATGATATTAATTACAATGTAAATGATATTACAGCAATTATAAACACTGTGGTTGATGATAATGAACTAAAAAAAAAGCTATTGAAAAAACTATTACAGAAATTGTTGTTAAGTACTATGATTTTTGAATTTAAATAAGTTTATTTGAAATTTAAGAAAACTCTATTACAACATTTTTAAACGTTGTCTTTTGTTAAATTGAACTGTTTTGAATATAACTTTCCGCAGAGTTTTCTAAATGATGCGAAAAGTGAATTTTCACTGTTTTGATAAACTTAAGTGAATAAATGAACTTTGGAAGTTGAAATTTTTGGAAATTTAATAATTTAATTATTAAGCATAATAACTTCATTGAAATGAAAAAAAATGAATTTTTGGAATATAAACTGTTGTAAAATATGAATTGAAATGGTATTTTAGATTGAATAAAATGAATAATGATTCGAAATGAATGAAGTTTTGAAAAGATATGATATTTTGATATATTAAAATGTTTTGAAAATGAAGTTTTGAAAGAATATGATATTTTGATATATTAAAATTATTTGAAACGAAGTTTTGAAAGATATGATATTTTTGATATTAAATGATTTGAAAAACGGAGTTTGAAAGATAGGACATTTTGATATTAACATGATTTAAAAAGAAGTTCTGAAAGATATGATATTTTGAAACTGAAAGGTAGTGTTGAAAGGGTATGAAAATTTAATATATTGAAATGGTTAGAAATGACTTGATATTTATTTTGATAAATATTTGAATTGAAAGATATTTTACGATGATAAATTGAAATGGTTTTGGAAATGATTTAATCTTTATTTTGATAAAGATTTGGATTGAAAAGGATATTTTATTTTGAAGTATAAAATATTGTTTTAAAGTTATAACTACGGGTTATAATAACGATTGGTTGTTAAAGAGACCGGGATCAGATATTGTCTTATAGCCGGCCAATACCGAAAACCACTTTAACAACTGTGTACGCGGTGGAGATTCCAGAATGAAGTAGGATGGTGGCGACGTTCTCGAGGTATATATTACATGGACCCAACTCCCGTGAGTTGGCATATATGACTAAAACAGGAGCTATACCGGGCTACACAAAGGGTCGCACCCTCTCATCGAGCATGCTCTATCGAAAACTATTCTATTACTGTTGTGATTTGATTCGGTGGCGCCACTTTGATTCGGGGGTATTGTTCGAGGTGGGCGGAAGCTGCTGGCTTGCCGTCACCACCGGTCCGGGAGTGCAAACGGTGTATCCACCCTGGCATTGCCTCGCGTGCCGTGTCATATCCTTATATCGAGCCCACTATGATTTTGGTTTTAAAGATCCGACCGCGTTAAGGTTCACCATCCCCTTAACGCTATTTTCTATATGATTATACTTTACTGATTAGACACTACCGTATATAGCATATATTACTACAAAGTAAATAGTTTAATGGATCCTTAGAGGATGGGAGGTCTCAAGCATCCTTTAAGTTACTGATGCATTTTGTTACTGTTCACTTGAGTTGATTTACAGTTTATAAGTATTTATGTCCTGACTCGAGGGTTTTGTGTTTTGCTTTACGCTCGGGTCAGATTGATTGAGTTAGCATTCAAGATTCACCTTCGGAGTTGGAGCTTTCCTTGAAGATCCAACCATCTATTTTGTTTCAATATCCAGTGTTTCAGTGATGTATCTGATTTGTACCTGATGTATCTTGTTACTCTTCGGTTGTATCTTATTTAACCCTGATGTATCTTATATTTTATATAGTAGCTTCATGAACTACTATCTCTTTTTCTTCCACTGCATTTTTATATACTCTGTGTCTGAGATCTGTGATTTTTATTTACTGTATATTCTGAGGTTTGCCAAAATTTTATTTACAACACGGTATTTTGAGCAATTCAATTCCGGCATGAGTGTCTGCCTATGCACTTATAATGGATGCGAATGGTTGAAAATACCGAGTCGTTACAGTTGGTATCAGAGCTTTGGTAGCTCTAGGAAAAACTCAGCATATGGAGTGAATGTATTTACAGAATCACTTTCATTCGAGTTTGAATCTCTTCCTTTTGACTCGATTCCTTTGAATTTTGGAACATTCCCTACAGTTCCATAATCCATTCGTATCCCTCACTATTCATCTTCTTTTGACTCTGGAGCATTCCATAACTCCGCTTCGAATGATCTTTTTAGTGAGTCGGCGGTCACGCCAATTTCAAATTTAATTGAAAAAGGGGAAAACTCCTTTGCAGTAAGCATCGATTCACCGGAGATTCTTATCTATCCTTGGTTTAGATGCTAATATCTTTTGTTATTCCAAACTCTAGCTCTTGAGGTCGAATGTAGATTTACCCTAGAAAATCCACATCGATCTTATTCTTTAAGTCACGGTTGACCCGGTTAAGGTTGCCCGTGATTTATATAAGCTTATCCATCTTCCTATTCTGTTATTTAATCATGTCATCTTTGTTTCCAACTTATTTTTAAATCATAATCTCCTTTGATTTGTGTTAATCAAAAAAAATAATTTGAATCTCTATCCTTCTTTGAAAATCTATTCATGTATAGTGTATTTGTAAACTAGTATTTAAAATTTAAAATGTTTTATATATTGTGTTGTTTGAGTTGTTGATGTTGAGTTGGATTTCTGATCGATACGTCTGATCAGCGCTATCGATAAGATTTCCAAAACACTTTGATAGAACAAACAGACACAATATATTTAAAAAAAAAATTGGTTAATGAAATAAATTTTGATATATAAGTAAATTTATGGAACTTAATGAAATGAATTTAAAACAAGAATTTGAGGATTTAAATTCCGATTATTTCGAACTTTGGTTTCAAGTTTTAAAAGGTTATATTATTTAAAGTATTTTGAATAGAATTTGTTTTCAAAGAATTTTTAAAGGTTTAAAATTAGAGCTTTTCTCTTTGTCGCTGGAAAATAACTTCGGTGATGATCGCGACATCATCGACGTTCATTTTCGAGTTTCGAAGTTAAGAGACTGTTCTGTAGTCTTGCTACAGCTTTGTATTGGGAAATTAAATTGATTTGAATTTCTAAAATATGACTTGATTCATAATATATATTGATATAGATATATGATTGAAATTTGATTTGACATATTATATATGTATATATATTATTTCTTATCTCTAAATGGTCTGAAGAAATCGAAAATTTAATTCTTAAATTCTATTTTTAAAGAATAATTTCAATTATAAAAAGAAAATAATTTTTTTTTGAATAAATGATTTAAGCTTGAGATAATTGAATTGGAGAGTTTTATTTGTATAATACAATTGCATTCAAATATAATTTACCTTAATTTCAGAAGTTAAAAACGTAATCGGATAATATACGATATAAAAATATTTTATAAATAAAATTTGAGTGGTTATAATAAATGTTATACACTTAAATTTTAATTATAAAATGATTAACAGAGGTAAATATAATAAAGGGTAATTGAATAACTTACAATAAATTAATTTTAAAAGAACTAAGAATAAAATAAAGCAGTTATAATAAGTGTAAGTATGTTTAACATGAGTGATAAATATACTGAGAGGAATAAATTTAATTTTGATTAGGAATAAAGAAGAATAAAATTTATTAAGTACACTGTGAGTGTAATAAATGATTATTTTTCAAACCCATGGTTTTAAAAATGGTTAATTTTAGATGATTGGATAATAAGATAATGAAATTTGAGATAGTTAAGATTTATTTAACTTGTGTAAAGATTTATTCTTTGTTTAAGTTGAAATTTCCATGCTTTCAAATTTATTTCCTTATTTTGTTTTCAAACTATCTTTTGGTTGTCCTTATCATCCTTATCTTGCTATAGACTGGTATAGGCATCTTTCTATAATCTTTGATAATCTTTGGTACTCATTTGAATCTATTTTGCGTGCTTGAGTTCTTGATTCTGGAGGATCTAGGAAAGATCACCTCCACCTTGTAAAACTTACCTATTACAACAGTTATCAGGTATAACTTCAATCTTCTTCTCATCTTATCTTAATCCTATTTCACTCTATCTTTTCTGTGCCCTTCCATACCTCATTCCTTTTTGGGACGAAAAGTTTTGAGTGGGGGAGAGTGTAACAACCCTGTATTTTGTAATTATTTTATTATATATTTTAATTATTTTTAATGTAAGATTTTTTTTTAAAAAAACTTATTTTACTTATTTGAAATGATTAAATTTATTATTTAAATATAATCTTGATTTTTATATGAGTTATACTTCCAAACTTGTGTAAGTTGAATATTTGCCTGAAATGCTGATTTTGGTCAAAATAGTCAAACTATGACTTTCAACTTAAAATTTTAGAAGTTTAAAATTTTAATTTTTTTTCTTTTATTATGAAAGTACATAAAATTCTAAGAACACTACTTTTCGTTTCGTTGAATTTGGATGTAAATTGTGAAAGTTATACCCTTTACAATATTGTGCGTATATAGGGTTATTTAACAATGACTATTTTAAATTGTATAAATTACTTCTTCTTTGTTATATTTTATTTAAAATGTGATTATATGTTATATTATGTATATTTTTACGTTTAATTATTTTTAAAATGATAATATAATTTTTCTAAAGTTTATTTGAATTTATTTCAATTTATAAAGGCTAGTTGGTATTTACTGCATTTTTCTTTATTTAACTTTCTATTTAATAAAAATTAAATTATTATTTTACCTTGAAAATGTTTTAAAACCATTTTTAATTCAAATTTTTGTGTTATAATTTTTTTTTTGTGAAGTAATAAATTTTTCAAAGTCATTGGAGATTTTCTTGTAATTTTTATGTCAGGGTTGCTATTTTAAGCAATTTCTTATTTCCTTTTTCTATTTTACTTAAAATAAATTATTTATTTCATTTTATTCTTACTTAGTTTCGGTTTTAAATAACATTTATAACTTTATTTTGTTTTTATAAAATTAAAAAGAAAAGGAAAATGCAAAAGGCTTAGAAAGTTAAGAGATCTTAAAAGCCTGAAACGTAAAGGCGTTTTATCCGTTTCTTTTTGCAATTAATACATCAATTTTTTGATTTATTTTATACATTCACTTTTATTGCTGTGTTTTACTTTATTTTATTCATTTTACATGTATTTAAATTCAAGAAAATTTTTCCAAAGTGTATTGAAGTTATTTCTAATTCGTAAGTCTAGTTTTCACTTTTCTATGCCATTTTTCTTATTTTAATCATATCTAATTAATAACTAATTATTAATATTTTGTTTATCTGTTATATTTTTGAATTCTAACTGAAATTTATAAGTGTTTTTAATTATTTAAGATGTATATGAATATATATAGGAAGTTTAAAAGGTTTGAAAGCAAAGAAACGTAAAACCGTTTTAATGTTTCTTCTTCCGTTTCTTTTCCAATTAAAAGATTTAATTTCCTTTGACCGTTCCTTTCTTTATTGTAGCTGTGCATTTCTTACCTCATTTTCACGTGAAAACATTCCTCTCCACTTCATTTTTCACGGCTAGAAAGGTTTGGTAATGGCTCCTCTTTTCCCCTTCTTTTTTCTCTTCTTTTTCCATTGTTTTCTTATAGTTTGCCTTGTTTTCTCATGTGTATTGCTTGGCCTCTACCACCCACCATCACCACCATACTCTCCACCATCCCCTACCACTCTTCCTTGGCATCATCTCCAGCCATCATTTCAGATCCATCCATGGCCACACCTCCCTTGGTGACAAAACTCCACAAAATTGCAAATAATGTCCAAAACAATGCCCTAGCCACCACTATTACTTCACCACCTTCATACTTCACCTTGGCCACCACCATAGGCCCCACAACCACCTTTTCCAGACCTCCCCACACCCCTCCATCTACTTTCCAAACCTGTACAAGTATGGCCAAGCCGCACTTGACTCAAGGCCGAGCCTTGTTGTGCTCAAAAACTTCATATATATTGCCTTGATCAATTGTATGCTTCATGTTATAACCCTACCACTCCATACTCCTTCTAGCCATGAGTTATGGTGCCAAACCTAAGCTATATCATCATCGTGGATGAACCCAAGAACCTCCTAGGCCAAGCATTTGAATGGTTAAAGCAAGGTCAAGTAATCTATTCCTTTGTTGCTTCGTATTTTCATTGTTTCAACATTGTTTTGCGTTGAATATTTATGTGTATATTGTCTTGTTTTGGTTATTGTTTACAAAACAAATATCAAGGCTCTCCATTCATTCAAATCAAAAGTCATGCTATATCGTGCTTGTCGTTCTTTTGGAATCGCACTTGTGTTTGTTGTTTTGGTCTTCAGCTTGAAAAAGTGAGTCTTTCTCACTCTGACATTTATACTTATGAAAAATGAATTGATGACAAGTGTTTAGTAATAAAAAAATGTTTATGCAAGTTAATGATGATCATATGATATGCTATGCCATGTTATTACCATATTATTACCATGTTAAAACTGTTAATTTTCACCTGACATCTGATATATGACTGTATATTGTGATATTGACCTTGTTTATATTATTTCTGCATATGATCACACTGCAAGTTCCATGTTGTAAAAAAAATGTTATGGGCTGAGATGATAGGCCTGAATGGTTTTAAATTTTTCATTTTGACTTGGGATTGCGGGTTTGAAATGATAAAACCCGGATTTTCTTTGTAAATTATGGGTTGAAATGATATATTACCCGTATCACTTTACCTAGCGTAGCAAATTTTATACAGGCCCGTAGTTAAAATATGCTTTTCTAAAAAATTTAAAATATTTTAGAAATTTAGTTATTATAATATTTTGATTTGAAATTTAATAAAAATAATATTTTTGTAAAATATTATTGATTTTCTGAATAATTGTAAGTGAAATGAATTAATGAAAAAGTTAGAAATTTTGAACGTAAGTTATTTTGGAAATTTTGATTTAATTATAATTGGAAATTTAATTGAATATGAAATTATGATAAATTTATGATAATTTGAATTTAAATTAATTTAAAATGATTTTTATCATATTTATGATTTTTAATAAAGTTGAAATGTGAAATGAATAAATATTTTAAGTTGAAACTTTGAAATATAACTAGAATTGGAAATTTATGACATTGACGTAAAGTGAACTTTTAGTTAAGCAAATAAAAATAAAACTAAGTTATATTTGAAAATTGGAACTTAAGTGTTAATTTGAAATTTAATGTAATGGATTTTAAAATTGAACATTGCATTTTAATAAGTGGATTATTATTAAATCTTGACTTTTGAATGGAAATTTAACACTGTAAAATCATAAACTTGAGGAAAATTAAATGATGTTATAAATGTGAAAATGTATGACTTTATAAGTTAAAAATGTTTTAAAAAAATATAACTGGTTGAGAAATTTTATTGAATATTTGAAGTTAATTGACTGCATTTTTGAAATGATATTAATTACAATGTAAATGATATTACAGCAATTATAAACATTATAGTTGATGATAATGAACTAAAAAAAAAGCTATTGAAAAAACTATTATAGAAATTGTTGTAAGTACTATGATTTTTGAATTTAAATAAGTTTATTTGAAATTTAAGAAAACTCTATTACAACATTTTTAAAAGTTGTCTTTTGTTAAATTGAACTGTTTTGAATGTACCTTTCCCCAGAGTTTTCTAAATGATGCGAAAAGTGAAATTTCACTATTTTGATAAACTTAAGTGAATAAATGAACTTTGGAAGTTGAAATTTTTGGAAATTTAATAATTTAATTATTAAGCATAATAACTTCATTGAAATGAAAAAAAAAAGAATTTTTGGAATATAAACTGTTTTAAAATATGAATTGAAATGGCATTTTAGATTGAATAAAATGAATAATGATTTGAAATGAATGAAGTTTTGAAAAGATATGATATTTTGATATATTAAAATGATTTGAAAATGAAGTTTTGAAAGAATATGATATTTTGACATATTAAAAAGATTTGAAACGAAGTTTTGAAAGATATGATATTTTTGATATTAAATGATTTGAAAAACGGAGTTTGAAAGATAGGACATTTTGATATTAACATGATTTAAAAAGAAGTTATGAAAGATATGATATTTTGAAACTGAAAGGTAGTCTTGAAAGGGTATGAAAATTTAATATATTGAAATGGTTAGAAATGACTTGATATTTATTTTGATAAATATTTGAATTGAAAGATATTTTACGATGATATATTGAAATGGTTTTGGAAATGATTTAATCTTTATTTTGATAAAGATTTAGATTGAAAAGGTTATTTTATTTTGAAGTATAAAATATTGTTTTAAATTTATAACTACGGGTTATAATAACGATTGGTTGTTAAAGAGACCGGATCAGATATTGTCTTATAGCCGGCCAATACCGAAAACCACTTTAACAACTGTGTACGCGGTGGAGATTCCAGAATGAAGTAGGATGGTGGCGACGTTCTCGAGGTATATATTACGTGGACCCAACTCCCGTGAGTTGGCATATATGACTAAAACAGGAGCTATACCGGGCTACACAAAGGGTCGCACCCTTTCATCGAGCATGCTCCATCGAAAACTATTCTATTGCTGTTGTGATTCGATTCGGTGGCGCCACTTTGATTCGGGGGTATTATTCGAGGTGGGCGGAAGTTGCTGGCTTGCCGTCACCACCGGTCCGGGAGTGCAAACGGTGTATCCACCCTGGCTTTGCCTCGCGTGCCGTGTCATATCCTTATATCGAGCCCACTACGATTTTGGTTTTAAAGATCCGATCGCGTTAAGGTTCACCATCCCCTTAACGCTATTTTCTATATGATTATACTTTACTGATTAGACACTACCGTATATAGCGTATATTACTACATAGTAAGTAGTTTAACGGATCCTTAGAGGATGGGCGGTCCCAAGCATCCTTTAAGTTACTGATGCATTTTGTTACTGTTCACTTAAGTTGATTTACAGTTTATAAGTATTTATGTCCTGACTCGAGAGTTTTGTGTTTTGCTTTACGCTCGGGTTAGATTGATTGAGTTAGCATTCAAGATTCACCTTCGGAGTTGGAGCTTTCCTTGAAGATCCAACCATCTATTTTGTTTCAGTATCCAGTGTTTCAGTGATGTATCTGATTTGTACCTGATGTATCTTGTTACTCTTCGGTTGTATCTTATTTAACCCTGATGTATCTTATATTTTATATAGTAGCTTCATGAACTACTATCTCTTTTTCTTCCGTTGCATTTTTATATACTCTGTGTCTGAGATCTGTCATTTTTATTTACTATATATTCTGAGGTTTGCCAAAATTTTATTTACAACACGGTATTTTGAGCAATTCAATTCCGGCATGAGTGTCTGCCTATGCACTTATAATGGATGCGAATGGTTGAAAATACCGAGTCGTTACATTTACTTTATAAGCATTTTTTTGTTCATGAAGAAACAAAGCAAAATATCCACGCCCTAAATTTGAAATGACAAATTATGAGCATAGATTCATACCTATTTCTTGTTCTATGCCCTACGTGCTTGCCATTGGCAAATTTTTTGACGAATTTGATTAAAAATTAAAGAAATGGAAGTGGAGGAAGGTTTTTAAGAATTTGGGGATATTGGGTTCGGCTGGGAGTGAGTGGGAATTGGGGGGGGGGGGTCTTGCCCTCTGGCCTTGTTTTGTGTAGAGTTTTCACTTGAGTGAAATTTCAAAATGCGCCTTTGGGCGACTTTTGAGAAGTCGCCTTTTGGCGCATTTTCAAAATTCGTCCGAAGGCGCATTTTGAAAACGCGCCAAAGTCTACCTGGCAAAAACAGGTCTACGTTTGTAAATATTTTCAAAAGTATGTTATTTTTCTTATTGTTTACAGAAACAAGCCTAGGTTAGCAAATTTTCCTTATAAAAATACATTCCCGGTGAAATCCTTCTGAAATTATATTCTTGTCCAGTTTGATTTTGGTCCTTCTTAGGTGTGTCTATGCCAGAATTTAAATGCCTTCATTTCTAGTGATTTTCTTCGATTTTGTTTACACAGAATCAACTGATACTTACTGGTAAAGCCATCAAGGCTGGTTTTTATCGTTTCATCTTCCTTGCACTCTTCTCCATAGAAATAAATAAACATAACATAATAACTTTGATTTCTTAAAGCTTTTCAATGGCTGCGTAATCCCCTCCTTTGCGCCTCATAGTTTCTGTCCTTTCCTTCTTCCTTCTTCTTCCCATTTCTTTAATAAATCCTTCTAGTCACTATCACGCTCTATCATTTGATCTGTTCAGCGGTTTTGATGGTGGTCGTGTGGTCCATTGAGACTAGGACGGTTTTGGATTCTCAGCGTGGCACACAATTTCAGTAATTTTAGCAACTATTATTATGATTAACATGAATAGAACGGTTTCATATATTTTTTGGTAACCCTAGCGTCGATTTTATTGCCAGTTTGCACAGCCGCATAATTTATCTATAATATATATAGTAATAATAAAACAGATTAGGAATATGATCTAATCTAATTGCATTTTGTTTATAGTTAATTAAACACACAAGTTGAATATGCATTTCAAAAGGAAAAAACATCGAATAAATTAGGCTTTTCCCCATGTCAATACATTGAAAAAAGGTCTTCTAGCCAATAAAAATACAAGGTTGGGTCTATTTCGTTAAATCTCTTATCTTCTAATGATTTTCTAATTCAAAATTTTATAGTTTCTAATATTTTATTTCTTTTCTTTTTAACTTTGAAAAAAGGTCTTCTAGCCAAGGTGTGAGATTTTAGTCGGTATACCTGGATTCCGGCTGTCCCAGTTTGGTTGTTGTTTGAGCCAAAAATAGGGTTCAAATCCATATTTTGGCCAAATGCCTCGGTTTTCTTTCTAGAAAAAACTGAAGAACAAGGAGAGAGAAGAAATTAGAAGAAAGAAAAAGTAAAAAATGATGAAAACCGGTGAATTCAACAAAATAAATGGAACAAAACACCTTGCAACATTTTTTTTGTTGATTTGGATCTAGGCTAATACACCTAATTCGAATCACATTGAAATCAACTATTTGTTTAGAAATTTTCCGAAATTGGGATTGAATCCTCCAACAACATGTGTGGTAAAGGAAGATAGAAACCCACGCCATACATATGTAAATTTGGGGAAGTGAAAAAAGGAAAGTGGTTTAAATAAAATATTGACTTTTTAGAAATATGCAAATAAGGTTTCGTGGTGTAGTTGGTTATCACGTCAGTCTAACACACTGAAGGTCTCCAGTTCGAACCTGGACGAAGCCATTTGTTTTTAATCATATATCCTATTGGTAGACAATTTCATGCATTCATTTTCTATATCTTCTATATATGAAATCCACTTAACAACGTATTTTGTATACTGACTTCATTCTGTATTTAAAATTCATTTATCGAATGATTGAAAATCCCTTGACTAGCTTACTATTAAGATTAACTGACATGTGAGACAAAACAACAAGCTCACTGTTGGTTTATGTAATCTTTCATTTTTATTACATAGTTCAACACTTCAACTTTACATGTTTGGTCCCTTTATATTTCTTACTTGCATATTGGTAGTTGTGGTACAAATTTTTCTCTCAGGAAAACAAGCACATGAAAGAAGTTGCAATTTTTTTTTAATTTTCAAGGAAAACAAGTTTACTATTTAGTCCGAAGGACACTCTTTAGTCTAAACAGAAAATGATAGTTACAACCATCATTCTATGATTTACACTAAAAAGTGCCCTTTAGCCTAAAAAGCAAATCTTTTGTCTCTGAAATTAAATTTTTCTCCAACTTTTTCCTTAAGCCTAAAAACCATTTTTTTTCTTTGTTTCTATTGTTTGGTTATGTACTTTATTGTTCAAGGTTATTGATTCTAGTATTTTATTTTCATTAAATTAGTTTAATTTCGTGTAGGGTTGGAAATGATTTCTTTGTTTTGAGGCAACAATGGTGAGCATGATTCTCGAGTAGAATTCAAATCGTAGATTGTAAAGTTTAAATTTTATATCAAACTACATTTATATCGTGTATCGTACATCCAAATGATTGATGTGTTAATAATTGCATTGCTTGTATTTTTTGCTCAATATAGGTTATCAAATAACTATCAAGTATGCAATATCATTGAATCTTCTTTTCATAGTGATAACTCGTATTTTTGAAAATGATTTCCATACTTAAGCCCTACGTGAATAATTTTTTGCTCGTTTTTATCTTTGTTTTGCTTAGAAATTAGTAAAATTTGAATTCTAAGTTCAAATAAGGCAGTTTATAATTTACCACGGACTGAATGATTTTTCTCAATTGGAATTTACTTCAGTTTTGAACCGACCTTAACAATTGAATTGTAACCAGAGAGATTCGATTTGAAAGGATCGTAAGGTTTTAAGATTTTTAATAATTAAGATTTTTAATAACAATGGCGGTGAGGGATTAGTTAGTTATTCTCTATCGTAATAAGACCAAAGACATACATTGATATAGCACGCATAAAATAAATTTTCAATGATGTTATTCTTTGTGTGCATATGTACATATTTCTGATGATCAGTAAGAGTACATGAATGCAATTTATCGACTTGGACCACTAATTGTCATGTGCTTAAATAGTTAAACTAAACCGAGCAAATTCTGTTTTTCCTCTTTTATTGGCAGTTTCTTTTAGTTGAATAAACTATATCATACATGTATCAATATGGTGTTTATGAACTGACGGATTCCGCTACATACTTATTACTATGCAGAAAAAGTGAGGATGTGCAACCACAAGAAAAGTAACTAAACATACTAGTGATTAATCTTCAAAAATATATGCTAACAATAACATGCCTACCATGTTTTGAATGATAAACGGAAAGAGTGCACAGGTTCAAGCAACAAAATAAAGAGCATATATCTAGTAGACCACTGGGATCAAGGTTCAGCAAAATCAGTGGAAAACTTAGCGTTATTGATGCTATTTTGGATCACTAATAGTTTCACCTTGGCGAGAAATTTACAAGGGTACACAATGCAGTTTACCATATCTTTGGATAGTGATCTAGACAACAAAATAGTCCATCTTACCAATTGCTGCCTTAACTTTCAAAGAAGGTAATTTACATGTTTTTGGGCTTTCCAATCTCACTTGTGGAACATTACGCATAATTTTGCATCCTTGTTCTTCTACAGGGAGTTCACCAAAGCAATCATAATATGAGATAAAAACTGAAGAGTGGTAATATATGATCTAAGAAGAAAAGATGTCTAAGTACTACTTGGTAAGTTATCTTTCCCAAATGAGTTTACTGTAAGCTCGAATCATCCTTTTCTTTGTACTAGCAGAAGAAAAAAGAGTTTGAATAATACAAAAATTTAAGTACTGGTTAATCACCAATTCAAGATAATGTCAAACTAGATCCAAGAGGTGGTTTACAGGTAGCAGTGCATTCAAGGAGAAGAAACTAGTAAGAAATTTCTCAGTTTTCTTACTTAGTCAAAAGAGCTGTTCATCTATTTTCCATTCAATTTGCACTTAACTCATGCAAAAGTCTGAATGCTTTCATGAGAACCGACACATAGCCACAACAAGAATATGGCAATCCCATTGATTTTCCATTCTATTAAGCTTGCTAGAACAAAATTTATGTCATATTTCTCCTGTTTTTAGTTACCAGCTCACCAGAAATTTGAAATATGTTTTCAGAGTGCATTCCATGTCTGTTTATTTGATTCTATCTTATCGTTGGAGAATTCTCCTAGCGAACAACCTTTTACAAGCAGTGGTCCTATAAAGTTACGATGTTAAAAAAAAGAAGGAAACGGTCAATGTTTTAAATCCTTTGGTTAAATTTAGACAAAGCTATTGACATTTTATTCAATCACCGTGGTCAAGGAACATCAAAAAAGGTGTCAGTTGTGAAATATATTATGTGTAATGTTGATTTATTACTATTACATTTTAATTTTTAGGTATTTTAGTCATTGTTTAAAGTAACATTTGAAATTCAATTTATGTATCATTTATCTTTAAGCCACATATACCGAAAGATAAATATTAATTTTAAAATCCAATTGTGCACGTGCGTTTTTTTATTAAAACAAGCGTCACTTTTAATACTGATGCGGTCAAAATCAAGCTATATTTGTAAATAACGTTAAAGTCGCCTAAGTTTGCAGTAAATTTTGGAAATTGATCTGAAATCTATTTTTGTCCTATTAAATATAAACAGTGTGAGAAATATGAGTCACTTCCTATCGTTGGTTAATTCTAGAAAAGTGAAAAAGGAGCAAGGATTGAAATGAAATATTGATGTTTTTTGAGAAATCTGCCAACAAGGTTTCATGGTAAAGTTGGTTATCACGATAGCCTAACACACTGAAAATATCCCTTTTGAACTTGAACAAAGTCATTAATTTTATTTTAATTTTGCATACTGCCTTCGTTTTATGTTATTTGTTGTTGTTAGGGTTAGAAAGTGAGTAGAACACATGTTGTAATAGTGAATAAGAAGTACTATATTTTTCATCGGGTAACTCATTATGACCATAAGACGAATCGGGATCTCTTGCTGGAATCACTGGACATTGTTGATGAAAAATATGAAGAAGCTGATTTAAGGAAGGCTGCATATAGGCACCGAGTCGCTCGATATTATAATGAAAAAGTCTGACCGAGAATCTTTGACATGGGAGATCTTGTTTTGAAGCGAGTTTTTCTGATCCCGTCGCATATGAATCCCATATGGGAAGGTCTTTATGTCATTGAACAAAGGATTGGAAAGGGAACTTTCAAGCTAGCGACTGTTGATGGCTCGACACTCCCACGAGCATGGAATAATGAGCATCTGCGACATTATTATACCTAGTCTATTTCTTTCGCATTTTAGCTGCAATTATTTCCATTGTATTTTTATTTCGTTGATTCATGTAGTAATACAATTCAGTTCGTTTTCATTAATGAAGGCTTGAAGCCATCTTTTCCGTGAACTATTGATATTTCCGTGTGTTGTGATTCTATGGAAAAAAATCAAAGTTACATTATTCTGTATGGCACATGAACGTGCACATAAATGACTCAAAAATCTCTAAGCTGCCAGAGTGCGGACTAGAGTACTCTGCCCCAGAGTGCGGACTAGAGTACAAACGACTTAAAATCTCCAAGTCCCTAGAGTGCGGATTGGAGTACTCTGAGTCCCCAGAGTGCAGACTAGAGTATAAACGATTTAAAATCTCCAAGTCCCTAGAGTGCGGAATGGAGTACTCTGAGTCCCCAAAGTGTGGACTAGAGTATAAAAGACTTAAAGATCTCCAAGTCCCCTGAGTGCGGACTGGAGTACTCTGAGTCCTCAGAGTGCAGACTAGAGTATAAATGACTTAAAATCTCCAAGTCCCCAGAGTGCGGACTAGAGTACTTTGAGTCCCCAGAGTGCGGACTGGAGTATAGTTTCTTCGATTCTGTTTACATAGAATCAGCCGATACTTACTGGTAAAGCCATCAAGGCCGGTTTTTGTCGTTTCATCTTCCTTGCACTTTTCTCCATGGAAATAAATAAACATAACACTTTGATTTCCTAAAGCTTTTCAATGGCTATGTACTCCCCTCCTCTCTACCTCATGGTTTCTATCCTTTCCTTCTTTCTTTTTCTTCCCATTTCTTTAATAAATCCTTCTAGTCACTATCACGCTCTATCATTTGATTAGTTGAGCGGTTTTATTGGTGGTCGTGTGGTCCCTTGAGACTAGGATGGTTTCGGATTCTCAATGTGGCGCACAATTTCGGTAATTTTAGTAACTATTATTATTATTAACATGAACAATGCGGTTTCATTTATTTTTTAGTAACCCTAGCATCGATTTTGTTGCGAATTTGCACAGCTGCATAATTCACCTATAATATATATAGTAATAATAAAAAAGATGAGGAATAGGATATAATCTTAACCAATCTAATTGCATACTATTCATTGTTACTGTTTATAGTTAATTAAACACACGAGTTGAATATGCATTTCAAAAGGATAAAAACATTGAATAAATTAGGCTTTTCCCTTTGTCAATACATTGAGAAAAGGTCTTCTAGCCAATAAAAATACAAGGTTGGGGATATTTCATTAAATCTCTTGTCTTCTAATGATTTTCTATTTCAAAATTTTATAGTTTCTAATATTTTATTTCTTTTCTTTTTAACTTTGAAAAACGGTCTTCTAACCAAGGTGTGAGATTTCTGTCAGTACACCTGGATTCTGGCTGTCCCGGTTTGGTTGCTGTCTAAGCCAAAAATAGGGTTCAAATCCTTGTTTCGGCCAAATGCCTTGGTTTTCTTTTTCGAAAAAATTGCAGAACAAGGGGAGAAAAGAAATCAGAAGAAAGAAAAAGTAAAAAATGATGAAAGCTCGTGAATTCAACAAAATAAATGGAAAAAAACACCTTGCAACATTTTTTTATTGATTTGGATCTAGGCTAATACGCCGAATTCAAATAACTTTGAAGTCAACTATTTGTTTAGAAATTTTCAGAAATCGGGATTGAATCTTCTAACAACACGAGTGGTAAAGGAAGATAGAAGGAGCATTTTAATTTTAATTTTCGAATGGCTAGACTTTGTTAGTTTGGATATGGGACGGGATTTTAAATAACATATGTCTAAGGGGATTGAGATATAATTGTGTTCCGGTCTATGAATTTGTCATTATGTTAATGTACCAAATAGATTAATAACATGTTACTAAATATTGTCTGGTTCATTGTTGTTGCTGATAATGTTTAGTATGAAAGTTAAAAATATACCGAAACTGTAACTAAAATCGAAACCTCAAAATTAACCAAAATTTCTTCAAGCAATCAAAACCAAAAACCTCGAACCTTGCTTCCAACAGATATTTAGTATTGAATGAAATATTTTTTTATTAGCTATCTTCTTATTATCCTTTTGTTAAAATATAAAATAGGATATGGTCCAAACCATTTTTCTCACAACGTTTTGATCTAACTCTTTTGGGGCTTTCTTTGTTCTAGCTAGTAACTACTTCTCGTTTTCTTTAAAATTTTCATTTCGAAAATAGAAAAGTAGAGTATAAACACAAATATATGACATTTCATTTATTTCCATAAAATTTTACTCTCATAAAATTCATCTTACTGATCTGTACTCAATTTGCATTGGTGATTGTTATAGTTTCATTTGAACATCAAACAAAATAAAAATATTGCCACCATATTTAATATAAACCATATGCTTAAGATGAGTCACACGCCATATATGTGTTAATTTAGGGGAACTGAAAAAAGTATAGTGGTTTAAATAAAATATTGATTTTTTAGGAATATGCCAATAAGTTTCGTGTTATAGTTGGTTATCACGTCAGTCTAACACACTGAAGGTCTCCAGTTCGAGCCCAGACGAAGCCATTTTTTTTAATCATGTATCCTATTGGTAGAAAATTTCATGCATTCATTTTCTATATCTTCTTTATATGAAATCCACTTAACAATGTATTTTATATACTGACTTCATTCTGTATTTAAATTCACTTAACGAATGATTGAAATTCACTAGACTAGCTTGCTATTAAGATTAACTGACATGTGAGATAAAACGACAAGCTCATTATTGGTTTAAGTAATCTTTCATTTTTATTACATAGTTCAGCACTTCAACTTTACATGTTTGGTCCCTTTATATTTCTTAATTGCATATTGGTAGTTGTGGTACAATTTCTTCTCTCAGGAAAATAAGTACATGGAAGAAGTTGCAAAAATAATTATTTTCAAGGACAACAAGTTTACTATTTAGTCCGAAGGACACTCTTTATTGTAAACCAAAATGATAGTTACAACCATCACTCTATGATTTACACTAAAAAGTGCCCTTTAGCCTAAAAAGCAACTTTTTTGTCTCTGAAATTAATTTTTTCTCCAACTTTTTCCTTAAGCCCAAAAGTCATTTTTTTTCTTTGTTTCTATTGTTTTGTTATGTACATTAATTGTTCAAGATTATTGATTTCAGCATTTTATTTTCATTAGATTATTTTAATTTTATTTTGGGTTGGAAATGATTTCTTTGTTTTGAAGCTATAATGGTGAGCAAGATTCTCAAACAGAATTCAAATGTAGATTGTAAAGTTTAAATTTTGTATCATACTACTTTTATATCGTGTATCGTACATCCAAATGATTGCTGTGTTAATAATTGCATTGCTTGTATTTTTGCTCAATATAGGTTATCAAGTAACAATCAAGTATGTAAGATCATTGAATCTTCTTTTCATGGTGATAACTCGTATTTTTGAATTTGATTTTCATACTTAAGCCCGACGTGAATAACTTTTTACTCCTTTTTATCTTTGACTTGCTTAGAGAATAATAAAATTTCAATTCTAGATTCTAATAAGACAGTTTATCATTTAGCATGGAGTGAATGATTTTTCTCAATTGCAATTTACTTCAGTTTTGAACCGACCTTAAGAATTGAATTGTAACTAGAGAGATTCGATTTGAAAGGATCGTAAGGTTTTAAGATTTCTAAAAATTTAGATTTTTAATAACAATGGCATTGAGGGATTAGTTAGTTATTCTCTATCGTAATAAGACCAAAGACACACATTGATATAGCACGCATAAAATAAATTTTCAATGATGTTATTCTTTGTGTACATATGTACATATTTCTGAAGATCGGTAAGAGGTGAATGCAATTAATCAGACTTGGACCACTAGTTGCCATGGACTCATTGGAGTTTATGGTTTAACATGCGTTTTTGACTCTTGACGGTTACCGGGCATATTGGTACGGACTCCTTTTAAATATTTAATCATTTGAATGCCAGTTTGTTACTTGTTGTTGTTTGCTACTATTTGATATTGTTTAATTTCGTTGTTGGCTGATTTTTATTATTCTAAATTTTTATTGGTTTCTTTTTTACATGTTTGTTGATTGATTATTATTAATACCATTTCATATTTAATCTGTAACTCTCTCATACAAGGTCGGTTTCGAATGGAGGCATTACTTACGCAACGGAATAGTTTTGGTCGCTATCTAGACGACTGAAAATTAGGTCTAGGTGAGCGGAATTAAAACACTAAGATTATTTCTCTATACAAATCCCCATAATTTTCTATGTTGAAAATGTTACCCAGTTGTGATAGAAAATATATACCTATATGTAATTGTTTCCCTATTTGATTGGATTTATTTGAATAAATATCCAGGATAATTGATTAATATCCCGTATATTTATATTATGTTATGCTCACATCGAATAGAGCTAAATAGTGATGATATTAATTTATAGTAGTTATAAGTTAATTAAACTCTAATTTGGAGTTATATTAGCGATAGAAATATCACTATATATTTTATTGCTAACATACAGGATAATTGATTAATATCTCGTATATTTACATATTGAACTATATTCGTAACAAATAGAATTAGGTGGAGTTGATATTAATTTGTAGCATGGTTATAAATAAATCAAACTCTAATTATAAGTTATATTAGTGATAGAAATATTATCATATATTTCATCACCAATCAGAAGTTAGAAATTACAATAAATGTATTTTATTACTCAATTGGGTTTGAAAAGTTGTAAAATCCAGAATATTGATATAATGGGATTTATTAAATTTAGACCGTAAGTATTGATTTTAAACGTACATGTATACATACATAAAAATTATACACATGAGTTGTATAACATTTTGAGGCCTTATTGATAGCGAAACTTAATTTTAATACAATAATTAAGTGAAGTTAAGCTATAATATGGTTGATAGGCAAGTGTAGTATTTTATAAAGTAAATTTATGACCTCTATAAAATAGTACAAAGAATATATTGTTTGAGTAAATAAATAAATAATTTGATTGTTAAATTGGATGTTATGATTTATAGGAAGTTCTTAATGTTGTTAACGGTTGATTAGCCTATATAATTGGATAGTATGGATTTTATTAAACAATTAAATTACTTGAATGAGTAAAACTACATGAAAGAAGTGTACACACTTATATATAGTCTATATATACTCAATGTAAGCTCACGGAAATATATTTTGTGCAGTTTGATATTCAAGAAATATATTTGGATGAGCTAAATAAATTAAAGGAGAAAAATGTCATAGATTGTGATCTAGTTGTTGATGATCGGCTGTCGAGTTCTGGTAGCAAGACGATGTAATAAATATAGTCAAGACAATGCTCAAAACAAGGTGGAACTTGTGTGATGTTTTCACTCAATGTGAACGAGGTGTTATCCATGAGTATCACGATAATATGACTTATTATGTGAGACTAGTGTTATATGTTAGCTTTGGTTGTTCGATACATACGATTGAGGGACAATAAGTCCTATACGGCTTTAGTGGATTGATTTGAGCTACTGAGAATGTATTATGAAGGATACGCCTGTTATTCATATAGTATGGATATGTAGTGATTATGTAGATAATCCATGGAACCTCAGGAGAACTGCACATCTTGCATATGAGATTTTGAAGCATGTTTGGAGAGAGATAATGACGACCATCTAAAATAAATCATATATCACATATGCCTATAGTAATGGTCTAGGTGAGATCTATATGAGTCTATTGCATTGTGACGTGACTCGGAGTCTATAGTACATTTAGATATTGATTTATTCTAGTTTATTCTCCAATGAGTAGTCAATGGTAAGGTGATGAGTAATATGTCGTATAGTTGTAATATGTTGTATAGTAGACAAAGGATGCTAAACTTTATTGTAGGCGATAGTAATATATCGTATAGTAGATGGTTGGTACTATAATATATAATAGAAAATTGATAGTACATTATATAATAGATAGTTTGAAATGAATAGTGGGTGATACAGTTCTTTTATGGAGTTTAATATACTTGTGTAAATTTTTTGACATTAGAGTGGACCTAATTTAGGATTCCTATACCATCACTAGTCTGGAGTGAGTGTAATTTTGATCTTATACTCATATAAAGAATGTACCTAGTATTTCATTATTTTGCATGCAAGTTTTAAGTCACAACATTATATTCATGGTCGACTAATTTAAGGGTACATGAAGAAAGAAAGTTAAGGTATAATCCCCTTTCGTTTAGGACGAGTTTACTTTAACTATTTATAGGCGGTCCGAATTTACCTTGAACTACGTTTGTGGAGAGGTTCGGCTGTGATTTAACTGGCCCTATTTATTTGTATATATTTTTAATATACAATATTCTGAAAAAGTTCCCTACATAGCAGACTTTATGTCTGACCCACGTTTTGTCTTTGTCTGGTTATGATATGACAACTCTTGGGTACTCGATTGAGTAATTTGAGAATCGGGTGCTTTTGGAGAGACGTTAGAAGGATGAAGTTGGAGCATTTTGGAAGCATAGGATTGAGATATATATACACATGATATATTAGTAGAACATGGTAGACTTCTTTATTTATGTATGTGACCGTTGTATCATATATTTATTCAGAACTGCATTCTATTAAGAGTTGATATATTCTAATTTTTTGTTTTGATATTTATTTATCAGTCACTTCCGCTTGTGTAGTCTCTTATATAGTGCAGTATTATTCTGTTCATGCATATTCAGTATATTATAAGTCATCACTTCATTGTGAGATCATATCGATGCCTTAATTTAGTGTTTTGTTTTAGTTTTACCCCAACGGATTTTCTTTTGTGGCATTCAGGAGTCAGACATTCGTTAAAACTTGTCATCACCTAAGACTGTAGACTTTGCCTAAGTAATGTGTATACATCATTATAATTCCAATTTATTTCGAAGTTATCACATTACATATCAAAATCATCCTGTGTTTATCGAGGATTTGTCAATTCTATTCCAATTACGAGGCGTTCATATCCGTTTATCAAAATCAAATCTGTTTTCACTTTTAGGTTCGATCTTTTTGGATCATTTTATATTTAGTTTATTGCACGATCTCTCTAGATCGGTAATCAAATCATGGCCACTCAGTTTGATAATTAAATTCATGATCTCTCCAGATCATTAATTGAGGCTCTGGCCGTTTGAGGCTGGTAAGTAAATTTGTGGTCCCACTAGCCCATTAATCAAATATATGGCCATTCGCGGTCAATAATTGAATCCATGGACGTTTGGGGCCGGTAATCAAATCTATGGCCATTTAAGGCCTATAATCAAATCTATGGCCTCTCCGGGCCCTTATTGAGCACAATCCCCTCACTCTTTGCAAGGGGATTCAGCTAGCCCATCCACTCAAGCGTCCGTGAGGTGACTTACTTCTTGCACATCGGTCCTATCTTATCGGATGGAACTTAATGCGATTCAAGTCCATTGTCTCTCCGAACCCTTTCTAAGCCTAATCCGTTCACTCTCCGATGAGGGAACTCAACGACGAGAAAGCTCATGCGCTCACGCTCTGGGAAGGCGACTTGCTTCTTACACTTTGGTCCCGTCTTTTTGGATGGGAGTTAAAGCGATTTATATCAGTCATCATGTTCAAGTGTGTTTCAATAATCAAGAATTTTTCTAATGGAATCGAATTCAAATACTAAGAAACATAAAATCAAACATTACGGTATTCGACTCTTCGGGCATTATAGCCTAGCACCTAGCTCAGAGCATGCCTAAGGACCGCTCGGGATCTCATGCACGAGTAAGTGGCTAGACTATATTATTGCATGGTTTATTAAATAGGAGAAATAGGGTGTGACAACCAAACCTGATTCCCTGACATCCAGATCAAGAGATGTCTATCCCTAACCATTATCCAGGGCTACTACCATTTGCTACAGGCATCGACTCCTCTTATTCCACCGCTGTAAATCCATAATTGCCTGCAATCTTTTGTGTTATGCCCATCCAGCTAACGGAATAGGCGGTATTTTCCAGATGCCATTTCGTGCTCCGTGGATTCTCTTCTTGCTAGCTTTTGATCGGGGATTGGTCCTTAGTGTCTTGACAAATCCACTTCAGGGTCTCATTTAAATCTATGTAAGAAGAGAATTTTGGTTCCCTTCTTTGCCGCTTCGATAATTCAAAGCCATCATCCATCTTCATTTTTTCTTTATCCTTGCTAGATCCTATCCGAGTGATCCTCCGCCATCCAAAGTATTAACCTCTTCCTCATCAACGTCAACGTCCTCCTAGAGTATAAACCTTTCAGCCTCGTGAAAAAACTCTACAAGATCCTTTAGAGGATCTTGTTCCAGAGTAATCATGAAATCTTTCTTTATGGCTATTCCTGAGTCATCTACCATCGAAACATTGAATGATCTGGTTTATCAACGGTAGACGCCACCACGTTGAACCTTGTTAAAAAGCTCTTGAGGGTTTCCTTGGCCCTTTACTTCACGCTTGCTAACATCACTACATTCTTGGGTCGGGAGATATGGACCCAGAACTAATTCACAAATCTATTTTCTAACTCGGCCCACATGTAATAGAACTATTCTCCAGCTGTCTAAACCATAATGCCTCCAAATATATCAAATATAAAGGGAAACACCATCCCATAACCTCTTCAGATGCACCCAACACCTCTATGTAATGGATGAACCTTATGAAATGAACCATTGGAACAGTGTTCCTGTCGTACATTTCCAGCATAGATAATATAAAATCTGGTGGATTCATAGCGTACCAAAAGTTTGGAGTGAATGGACTGTTGTTCACATCCTACAGGCTTCAGTTAGGTAATCCACCCCACATAGATTATCTCACCATCTCAGCAAGTCCGTCATTTTCATCCAAATGAACTCCGAAATTTACATTCTCAGCATGCCCCTCGAATTTACGAAGGAACTCTAGTTTATACACCATTGGTCGTGATTATGCATTCTGATTCATGATCATACGCTCCGCATCATCTTTTGGACGCATAACATCCCTTCCTCGGCGAGGATGACCCATGCCCTCGAGCCCATGTGTGTCAGACCAACCCATGCTTGTGAGTTTGTATTTATCTGTATATTTCACTCGGGGTTTGCCCTGGGTCATTCTACTCCGCTTCCAGCTACCAGTGATCTGGCTTTTGTTCTTTGATTCTGATTTACAGCAACTCCGGCTGTTTCCATATGTCCTATCCTCTTGAAGAAGTTCTCCATCGTATCTTCCTGACAAGCAATCATCATATTCTACAATCCATTCATCATGGTTTCCATCTTATCCCTAGTTATGTGGATTAATTGGGGGTTAGCTCCTAAGGACACCTCTTAGTTATCTCCTCATTGATGTCCTCCAGTTACGGCCTCCTAGTTGATTGTCTAATCATTTTGAATCTTTTCAAGCCTCAATTCAATGAATTCAAGTGTCCCTCGATGAAAGCACCAAAATGTTTGATCCAAAAAGGCACAAACGCCCAATAGATTGAGTAGAGAATAAAAAGTGAAGAAAATAAATGAAAAATGAGTAAGAAAGTACATATAGAGTTTATAGTGATTCGACTAATCTTGGCCTACGTCTATTAATGAATTTTATTGCTTATATTCTGACTTGGAGATGGAAATTCTTATGGGTCGGTACAACTCCGACAGAGATTTCAAGAAATTAGAGAAAGGAGAGTAAGAAATTAGAGAAAGGAGAGTATGAGCCAAAAGATACGAAAAAAATGAGCTATACCCCTCAATTTTTAGAGGTAGGAAGCCTAAATTCTAGTCCAAAAAATCTCCTTATAAGTTTCCATGCCATGGACAAATTCCTTAAGAAAATAGACTTCCACCTCAACAACTTGTATGGGTCGGTACAACTCCAAGGGTATGAGTCGGTGCTAACCCATATGACTGCCAAATTGGCTGCCTTTAACTATTCATGTTGGATCGTCTTATGATTATCTTTGTGTTTCTACAGTTATTTGCAACAATATTAGCTTGTTTCTGAGTCCAAATGATGGAGTGATTGAAGAACAAAGTTGTTGGTTCAAGAGTTTAAAGAGATCGGTAGAGAATTGCATGGAATAGTCAAAATAACAATGTAGATAGGTTTCTAACATCAAATAGGATAGGTAGGCCGAAGATGAGCTTCCTTGGTGGAGTATTTATGGCTCGGTACCGACCTAGAGACTTGGGTGGGTGCCGACCCAACGCTTGTGGATTTCGCGCTTTTGGAATTTTGTAATGGATGTGTATTTGCCTTCTGATCCTTGTTGCACTTGAGTATTGGGCTTTCGAGTCACCTCTTTGGGCTTCTTGCCTTGATAGCTTCGAGATTAGACTCATTGAGTTTGTTCATATACTATTGGGTCAAAAGGTGGGATAACAAATACCAAATGTAACAATCCATCCTGTGGCACCCTAAAAAATTTCACCACATATTAATAATCGACCTCAAGTGCCATAAAGATCGGATGTACATGGTTATTTAAAATAACTCACATAAAATGAAAATATATAATATACAAAAGATACATAATCAGAACATGATACATACATACATACATATATCTGTGCATGTATGAGACATAACAATATGAAAGCAAAGTATAAAAATAACAGCAGTCGGAATACATCAACTCCATACATATGGAGTACTGAATATAACATCTGATAATACATGTCTCATATATACAAATATAAGGTTGTCGTGTATTAAAAAATATACATCAAGTGTGTAACAAAATATCAACATCATGCTCCAATCCAAAATAATGCAATCCTATGAGCAATTCCCTAAAAGCTACCTGATTCTCTGCCTACTAAATCGGGTACTAGAGAGTTTGTCATAAAATAAATAGAAAGAGACAAAATGCGGCTTAGATTTAAATGCTAGTGTAAGGGGAAATGATTCCAGAATATTACATATCAAATCCAGATACAAATGAGTGACAACAATAACGATAATGGTATATTACAAATGATATACCTCCACCTATTCTTCCCCTGTAATCAACGACTCAGCAAAAAATAATAAAATGCAACTTCTACAATATAGTATACCATGAAAAACGGTAAAGTTATATGCAAATATAGTGGTAATGTAGATATCATAGTATAGTCAAAATATACAATAATAATATCAATAACTAATATACAATGTATTGTCCGCCATATAACGATATATGTCAAATAGTGTATAAATTGATACTCATT
This sequence comes from Allium cepa, assembly GCA_030765085.1. Lineage (NCBI taxonomy): Eukaryota > Viridiplantae > Streptophyta > Magnoliopsida > Asparagales > Amaryllidaceae > Allium > Allium cepa. The sequence continues at coordinate 106,487,408 of CM060940.1, forward strand.
ATGGCTGATGAGGGGAGTTCACGGTGGACGTCATTCATTATCAAATGATTCCCATTGAGGTTCCATACTAAATAAAGCCAGCGACTAATTTTACCATAGACCCCGAGCTACATCTAGTGTAATAGAACTTGTGTAGATCTCATCGTATCCCATACTGAGCATAATCGATATATGACCAGCGCTAGATATTTGAAACCTACCTAGATCTCACTATACCCCATATCAAGCATAAGTGATATGTGACCTGCTCATAGACGATAATCATCATCTTCCCTTCTTATTCATCATGGATTTCGTAACAAATTCGCATTATGCCTCTACAAAAGAGAATGATGGGCGTTTCTTATATAATACACTTTCGACCTTGATCAAATCATGCATATGTACCTTAACATCATCATCAAGCATCCCCAAAGTCATTTGGATAAAATTAAGTTGGTACATGAATGAAATGCTTTAGATATAGGCATTATTTCCTAGCCTAGTCACTGAACGGTGGACCGTCATTTCCCCAACGGTTCAATAGTCTGTGCATTGATTGCAAAGCATGATCCGACGTCGGGTATCCACAAGTTTCATCGCACAGCCTTCTCCATCGAGTCACTTACTCATCACGCCCTGTTGTCTTTGCCACGTGGTTGAAGTTTGGTGTTGTTCGGTTGAGCCTATATGTCGATTCCTTTGAGTGCTTGAGAGGGATATTCTTGTCGTCATGAATCCTTTCCCGGTCATTTCGCTAAAGATTTGTGTTGCGCTTCCCAACAACCGAACTACACTTTACAACACCACCTATCTTCATTATAGATGTATATTTATGTGCCAACACACACAATACACACCAACTCACATGTATATATACTTATACTTCACATTTTCTTAATTTCTTCAAGATACAATTTGATTTCTTAACTAATTCTTCATATTTTGGTTCAAAGTTATCGTGAATATCTTATATGTATAAAATTGCATCAATTTATTTCTTTCCATAATTTCATTCACTTTAAATAAAATTACTCCTTATTTACTATTTTTCCTACATAACAACAATTAACGAAACATATAAATCAAAATACCAAACCAATTCAGCAAACTCTTATATTCAACGCAACAAATCCAAACTACTTAAAAATCAATCTGCCAAGATGGAATATTTTATTTATCATCTAATTATTTTAAAGTCTAATTCTCATTTTCGTGTCATTTATTTCAAAAACCATAACTTCTTTATATCATGTTATAAAAACTTACGATAAGTTTATAAAATCATATAATCACTTGTTAATCATTCCATAATTTCACATTAATTTACATCATCATTTAAATCGTATTTAATCATAATTTTCAACAAGTAAAGCTTACTAACTTTCTAAAATCACTATCATAAACCCTTTAGTGTACAATTAAGTTTAGTATGCTCCTACAAGATCAATGAAGCTACATGCAATATCCTAATCAATTCCAACTTCACTCAAAAAATCATATAATTCAAATAATTAAATTCTATGGTAAATAAAGAACCAATCCCACTCACCTAGCTAAGAGGAGAAAACAAGAAAACTAACTAAAATCCATCATCGCCTTCTCCTTAAAAAATGGATCAAGTTTTCCTCTTTAAATCAAGCTCCAAGTTGAATAGGGTTTATGCCCCTTGCTCTAATTAAATTATGGTGAAGTTAGTTTGAATTGAGGAATTTTAATTGTTAGATGGAAGTGATTTTAGAGTTAGGCTTAGGTGGTATTTGGTTTTAAGATTGTTTGGGAAAGTTATAGTAAATGAGAAGTGAATGAGAAGAGCAAAGAGGGAAAGCTTATATTAAGCTCAAAATTACTAAGCGTGGTATTTTCTCTTTTTTCATAAACACCATTCAACACTCAAAATCCCTAACTTGAGACATATCGATGCTTATACTCATTTCGATTCGCGATGCCAATCCAGACTCAATGACATTATCTGTGGGTTCTAATTCCATGCTTGGAAGATTCGATTATTCTACCCTCTTGCTAATTAAATATTTAATTAAATAAAATTTATAATTAAATTCTTGGCACTTATACATGCGAGTTATTACAAAACCCTTAATACGAGACCGCAATAACTCTTTACAAAAGTGTGTTTGGTTATCTCAACATTTAAGGATATCAAATAGCTATGTTTTTATAAATCGATCAAATTGGCAGCTCAATGATTGAATTACCATACCCATCTTGTAGCTCTTGGTGTTGCACTATATCAAACATGACAAGGTCCTTAATGTAATCAACCACACTGAATACATAATCTTGCATTATGGTTTTGTAGCTCATTCCAAATGAACTAATTTCATCCAATTTTTGCATATTATGAATCACGTATATTCATAATATAACAATTACATGTTATCAAATATTGGCCACATATCCATATTCTATATCGCTTAAGAGTTCAGAATTCTTAAAATATAATACATAGTCTCAAAAAAATAAACTCCTAAATGACCAAGGTATGATTGTATTTAGTAGTTGTATTATTTAGCTCTTGCATGGGTCTTGAAGTGACAATGTATCTCCGAAGTTAAACTGAATTAAATATTTTAGTTTGGATTTTTTATTGATCTTAAATAAATAAATTAAAACTTCAGATTTATTTGGTAATAAAAGAAAGTACATTGATTTAAATTTCAAATTTAGACTCTGGATTGTCTTTAAAAAAAAATCCAAAAGTTGATTGAAAATTTGTTTTGGAAAAATAAATTGTACTTATGAAATTTTAAGGTTGTTTTGGAAAATAAAACAAGTATTTTAAACTTGTTGAAATTAGAAAATGATATTTTAATAAAAGGAAAATTGTTATACAAATGGAATAAAAATTTGATAAAATGCCTCGAACGATTTTTAAATGGATGTAAAACGTTGATTAAAATGCGGTTGGATTTATAAGTGGTTAGAGATGTCTTAACATTTAAAGAAAGCTAAAAATATTTCTTTCTTTTAATTGGACCCTTCATTCATCCTTATCCCTTAACTTATCGCCTCTTTCAAAACCTGTTATTTTCCTTCATCCTTTTTCAAAACCCAACCCAAATCCACTTTCATTTTATCCCCTTCTCCTGCCCTAATTACACTAACTAGATAAAAGAATTCATAAACGAAATTGCGACCATGAGAAGAGGCAATGATGTATGTTAATGAGAGGCGGAGGCATGTAGGGCCGAAGGCGACGAATTAGAGGAGACAGTGGAGATGTCGAGGTAGGCAAACAATGTCGACTTAGTGTTGATGATGGAGTTGGTGTATGATGGAGTTTAAGCTTGCATGCGACATCAATGACGAGGCAGAGGCTACCCATAGATCCTGGGAAGTTAGTGGCGTGCGCGCATCAGAGGGTGAGCGGTGTCAATGTAAAGTTAAGTCAGTGAAAGTGAATGAGGTAGAATGTTGGTAGGAAGTTTATTAGCATGTTTCAGTGAGTGTAATTGTAACAACCCGTACTTTTGACCATTGTAAGTTATTAAATTTCATGAGATTATTGAATAAAAATGGTTAAAAATAAATAAAGTTTAATTTAATAAAGATTAAATGAATTGAATTGGATTTGAATATAGCTAGATAAATTTGTGGAGTGAATTAATGCCACTCAAGCTATAAAATGAATTAATAGAATGAATAAAACTTGAATTATAAATTGAAATGCAAATTGAGTTGTGAAAGTAATTGAATAATAATAATTGAGTGCAAGAAAAATTAATGTGTGTAATTGGATTTAATTTAAAATTGGATGAAAATAAGTTAAATACAAATGAAATGAGTTTTTAATAAATCAAATGTTAGCTAATTGCAAATGAAATAGGTTAATGAAATAAATTAAAAGATGGAAGCTAACTTAAGAAAATTGAATGAAATAAACTGTGATAAAAAGAAAATTTTGTTAATATGAATAAATTTCACTTAAGAAAAAAATTAATGATATGGATTTGATTATGAACTATAAGATGAAGTTAACGTAAAAAGTTGAATGAAATTGATTGTGAGAAAAGAAAATTTATTAATATAAATTGGAATTATAAAATAAAATTTACTTAAATAAAATTATTAATACGAATTTAAGTTTATAAAATAAACTAATGAAGTGAATCAATGGATTAATATGAATTTAAGTTATGGAATAATAATAAAAATGAATATGAATAAAGGAATACAAATGAATGGAATGAAAATTCATAGGGTGATAAATAAAATGAATACAATCAAAATAAATATCTCACAACTATTGAATCGTGAAAAATTTGTGTGCTCTTTAATGATGTCTATTTTAGTGTATCATCTTGCCTATATTTTGCCATTCCAGTTTGGGTAAATCCACTTCTTGCAATGTTCTATATGGTGCATAACACTAAGTGGGGATAAAATTCTTCTTATCTGTAATCATAACCTCAGTAGAATACAAAAAGATATAACATCTCTCAGCAGGCTCTTTATTTTTAGGAAATTAATATCCAATAGGATTAACTAATTTGAAGAGTATGCATTGTTATCCCGCTTTTTGGCAAAGCCGTGATAACAAAAGATCGGTCAAAAAAGAAAGACAGGTCGTCTCAGAGATTGGTTGTACTTCACTTCGCTTTGGATATCGATGAATTTTGTCCGAGCCCGGATCAGGCTACAACTGATAGGACACGGCAAGCAAAGTCATGGGAGCCAGCATTCCAAATTTCAGGTTAATCGGCGGTCATATGAACAAGATATGATCGATGCAAGTTAGCCAAGGAGTGTCATTCGAACCCATCGAAAAGTTGGGGAGATGCTTACTTCGAATCCATGGGTTAGAATCTATCACTGATTGTCTTGTTCGAATCCGTTGGTTTACACATGCTTCGAATCGATCGAGTTCGAATCGATCGATAACGTGATGTTGATCACTTCGAATCAATCGGTTCGAATCCATCAGATGCGCATCCCCTGAGCACGTTCGTACCCATACTGAAGCACTCTTTCGTATCCATCGAGTTCGGAGCACTTCGAATCCATCACCATATACCCTACTTCGAATCGATCGGTCTCATGCCTAAGCACTACTTCGTATCGATCGTCCTCGCATCCATCAAGAATGCCAGATCATTCCTTCGTATCCATAAATTCTGTCCTGTTCGAATCCACTCGGCTCGTCTTGATCCCCTTCGTATCGATCCATTCATTGATGCGAACTGGGTCGTGGCACACGATACGAACGAGGCGAAATCCATGGGTACGAAGCGGTCAACTCGGAGATAAAACAAGATCGATGCGAGGAGTGCGCGCCACGTCACTACAGTACCACGTGCGTCCATCGATTCGAATATATGGATTCGAAGTGATCGAGTCGAAATAAACAGCCGAACGAAAATCATCAACTCGAATCGATCATATCTCCTAAACCACTGATCCAAATGCAACGAAATTTTCACAGTAGCATCCATGCAAGGTAAAGATTGTTCCTGCCAAGTTTCAGCTCGATTGGATCATTCTTTGATGGATTCGAAATCACTTCGAATCGATCTCAGATCGAGTCGAAATTTGGTAGGGTCGGCCGCGTGGGCCCACTCACGTGCCAGAAAAAGTCTCCCTAAGTTTGAGTGATATCTAGGCCTCCTACGCCTATAAATAGCACCCTAAAGCATTCAGAAAGGGGGATCTTTTTGGCCATTCAACGTCCAGACTCTGCGGGACTCAATTCGACACTTCATTGTTGCTATCGTAATCAGATTTGAAAGCTATCATCAGTTGTAATCTGCTGTAATCGATTGAAATCATCAAGCGAATCAATAAAGACATAAACTTCAAAGTGGACGTAGGAATGATCGCCAAACCACTATAAATGTTGTGTTTGTGATTGTTATTTCTGAATTACTGTGTTTGCTACTGTTTAGATCTGAGTTTTATAAAGATTGTTGCTGATTTGTGTTCACAAATGGGTGCTTTCACGATATTGGGTGTTTGTGGTCAATGTTGACGCAAACATTTTGGTGCTTTCACTGAGAACGCTAATTCAGGAGATCTATCAATTAGAAGTTGATTCGGAGAGTTTGGAAGTTCAGATTTGAGAAACCATGACGAGACAAACAAGTAAGAAACAAAGGCCAGAGAGAAGTGAACACCAAGAAAGTCAAGAGGCTTCTTCACGAGCGAATCAACCCTCGATCTTCATCACTAGGGACGAGATGGAGACAATGATGAAGAAACAAGAGGAGTTGATCCAGAGATTATTTCAACAGATAGGACAGCTTGGAGCACAGAATAGGGAAGCGGATGGAGTTCAGAATGGAGCAGGTCCATCCATCGTAGCACCTGGATTAAGAGGCACACCCATGGAGAACGTTGATCCAATTTCGGAGAGAGAGGGGAGCATCAGCGAAACCTGGGAGTAGCAGAGGAGTGGACGCTCAGTCAAGGGGGCAGATCCCAGAGTTCCCTCGTGAACTCGGGGGGCAGGTTGAAAGTGGTGAACAAAGATTGTATCCCAGAGACAATGACAGATTGGTGGAGATGGTTAGAAGAGCTATGAGAGGCGGTTTGGTAAACAAAGATTTGGAGGATGTTAATAGGAGTCCTTTTACTCCAGCAATCAGACGAGCTAGGAACCCACCGGATTTCAAGTTACCATCATTGGACATGTATGACGGGAGAACGGACCCCACGGTTCATGTAACGAAGTATATGAGGCATATGGAAGTGCTGGGGGCATCAGAGGAGGTTATGGCCCGGTGCTTCCCATTGTACTTGGCGGATATTGCAGCATTGTGGTTTAGACAATTGGAGAATGGATCCATCGGAACATAGAATGATTTAATCGAGAGATTTATGAGGCAATTCAGGGTTCACGTTACAAGACCCAAGAGTGTGATGACTTTGGCAACTTTAAAACAGAAGGCTGGAGAGACTTTGAGGAGTTTTCTGAGGCGATTCAATGCGGCAGCAGCTTCGGTGGATCGACCAGATCCATCCATGGTTATGATGGCGGCTGTGTCCGGAATAGCTGACGGAACGGAGTTCAAAAATTCATTAACTAAGGATCCACCCGTGGATCTATGAGAATTCTATCATGAGGCAGAAAAGTTTCTACGATTGGAGGATGCGAACGCCGAAAGAGAGGAAGGAGAGGGAATTGATGTTTTCACAATCAAAGACGGGAATACACCTAGAAAAGGTGCGGAGAATAGTATAGGAAAAAGGAAGGCTGAGGATAATAACGACAAGTCAAAGCGGCAACGGAGGGAGCCGCGATTCACCACCTATTCAGAGCTGAATGAGAGTTTGGAGCGAATCTACTGAGATATACGAGAGCAAGTTCCATACCGTAGGCCAATACGAAGAAACCCCACTGTTGACGAGAGAAAATCAGACAGATATTGCTTATTCCACGAACTGAACGGTCATAACACTAACGATTGTAGGCATCTAAAGGACGAGGTAGAAGGACACATCAGGAATGGTATGCTGCTTCAGTATGTGAGGAGACGAGCCCCAGCGGTAGAGCCAGAGCAGCCACCATCTACATCAGCTAGGGGTGACCCTGAACCAGGACATCGTTTGGTTATCAATTAATTGAAATAACGATGAACAAGTAGTAAACCTCTCACTAACGTGGGTTAATTATTTACACATGCACGAGATCACGAACGGTCCACATGCATGCTCTGAGTGGCTATTAACCCTATCGTTGTGAAAATTTACACTTTGACATCCTTGCTTTGCTTTTGTTTCATTTTTATTTGAACATTTAGACTTCGATTGTTTGGACATTTCTATTTTAAAACTCATCAGTTGAATGGATATTTGGTTCGGATAATTCTGAAATGGCTAAGCTTCTTACACATGTACGGGGTCGTGAACGGTCCTTAGGCATGCTCCGAGATGGCGAAATGCCACCCTGACAAACGATCCAATGACCCACTCGAACGTGAACCTGGTATCAACAATACCAAGCCCTCCCGGGCACACTTTCTCGCCTCGAACGGCACCCGACCTCGAACGGCACCCGACCTCGAACGGTCACAACTCGCCTCGAACGGCACCCGACCTCGAACTGTCACAACTTGCATCGAAAGGCACCCAACCTCGAACGATCACAACTCGCCTCGAACGGCACCAAACCTCGAACGGCACAACTCACCTCACCTCAAATGGCTCGATCGTGAAAGGTCGTCATTTGAGGTCCGCCACTAGAATGCGCATGGTCGCACTTCACCTCAAATGGCTCGATCCCGAACGGTCGTCATTTGAAGTTAGGCTCTTGACCATGAATGGTCGCACTTCATCTCAAATATCTCGATCCCGAACGGTCGTTATTTGAGGTCGCATAAAACTGTAAATTCCTTTGCAGGACATCAACAGGATATGAACATCCAGATCATGGCATTACAAAACACGCCTTCCTACCGCAAGGCATATTTTGTGGGGCAAATGTTATCCCGCTTTTTGGCAAAGCCGTGATAACAAAAGATCGGTCAAAAACAAAAGACAAGTCATCTCAGAGATTGGTTGTACTTCACTTCGCTACGGATATCGATGAATTTTGTCCGAGCCCGGATCAGGCTACAACTAATAGGACACGGCAAGCAAAGTCATGGGAGCCAGCATTCCAAATTTCAAGTTAATCGGAGGTCGTATGAATGAGATATGATCGATGCAAGTTAGCCAAGGAGTGTTGTTCGAGCCCATCGAAAAGTTGTGGAGATACTCACTTCAAATTCATGGGTTCGAATCCATCACTGATTGTCTTGTTCGAATCCGTTGGTTTAAACATGCTTTGAATCGATCGAGTTCGAATCGATCGATAGCGTGATGTTGATCACTTCGAATCGATCGGTTCGAATCCATCAGATGTGCATCCCCTGAGCACGTTCGTACCCATACTGAAGCACTCTTTCGTATCCATCGAGTTCGGAGCACTTCGAATCCATCACCATATACCCTGCTTCGAATCGATCGGTCTCGTGCCCAAGCACTGCTTCGTATCGATCGTCCTCGCATCCATCAAGAATGCCAGATCATTCCTTCGTATCCATAAATTCTGCCCTGTTCGAATCCACTCGGCTCGTCTTGATCCCCTTCGTATCCATCCATCCATTGATGCGAATTGGGTCGTGGCACACGATACGAACGAGGCGAAATCCATGGGTGCGAAGCGGTCAACTCGGAGATAAAACAGGATCGATGCGAGGAGTGCGCGCCATGTCACTTCAGTACCATGTGCGTCCATCGATTCGAATATATGGATTCGAAGTGATCGAGTCGAAATAAACAGCCGAACGAAAATCATCAACTCGAATCGATCATATCTCCTAAACCACTGATCCAAATGCAACGAAATTTTCACAGTAGCATCCGTACAAGGTAAAGATTGTTCCTGCCAAGTTTCAGCTTGATTGGATCATTCTTTGATGGATTCGAAATCACTTCGAATCGATCTCAGATCGAGTCGAAACTTGGTGGGGTCGGCCGCGTGGTCCCACTCACGTGCCAGAAAAAGTCTCCCTAAGTTTGAGTGAGATCTGGGCCTCCTACGCCTATAAATAGCACCTTGAAGCATTCAAAAAAGGGGATCTTTTTGGCCATTCAACGTCCAGACTCTGCCGGATTCAATTCGACACTTCATTGTTGCTATCGTCATCAGATTTGAAAGCTATCATCAGTTGTAATCTGCTGTAATCGATGAAATCATCAAGCGAATCAATAAAGACATAAACTTCAAAGTGGACGTAGGCAAGATCGTCGAACCACTATAAATCATGTGTTTGTGATTGTTATTTCTAAATTACTATGTTTGCTACTATTTAGATCTGAGTTTTGTATTGATTGTTGCTGATTTGTGTTCATAAACGGGTGCTTTCACGATATTGGGTGTTTGTGTCCAATTTTGACGCAAACATCGAAGTGAGCATCTCCCCAACTTTTCGATGGGTTCGAACGACACTCCTTGGCTAACTTGCATCGATCATATCTCGTTCATATGACCTTCGATTAACATGAAATTTGGAATGCTGGCTCCCATGAATGTGCTTGCCGTGTCCTATCAGTTGTAGCCTCATCCGGGCTCGGACAAAATTCATCGATATCCATAGCGAAGTGAAGTACAACCAATCTCTGAGACGACCTGCCCAGATCTCACTCAAACTTAGGGAGACTTTTTCTGGCACGTGAGTGGGCCCACGCAGTCGACCCCACCAAGTTTCGACTGGATCTGAGATCGATTCGAAGTGATTTTGAATCCATCAAAGAATGATCCAATCGAGCTGAAACTTGTCAGGAACAATCTTTACCTTATATGGATGCTACTGTGAAAATTTCGTTGCATTTGGATCAGTGGTTTAGGAGATATGATCGATTCGAGTTGATGATTTTCGTTCGGCTGTTTATTTCAACTCGATCACTTCGAATCCATATATTCGAATCGATGGACGCACGTGGTACTGAAGTGACGTGGCGCGCACTCCTCGCATCGATCCTGTTTTATCTCCGAGTTGACCGCTTCGCACCTATGGATTTTGCCTCGTTCGTATCGTGTGCCACGACCCAGTTCGCATCAATGGATGGATCGATACGAAGGGGATCAAGACGAGTCGAGTGGATTCTCGCAATTTTCTATATGGTGCATAACACTAAGTGGGGATAAAATTCTTCTTATCTGTAATCATAAACTCAGTAGAATACAAAGAGATGTAACATCTCTCAGCAGGCTCTTTATTTTTAGGAAATTAATATCCAATAGGATTAACTAATTTGAAAAGTATGCATCATGTCCTTCACACTTAATATTATGTCTGCATGAGTTTATCCCCCATGAACTTTAGATGCACTTTCCATGCACCACAAGTGTAAATTCATGCATATTAATGAATGCATACAGCAAAAAATATATATGCATGTTGTGTGTAGGCATATATGATAGTTGATGTGAATCTGTATAAATTATAATCAAAAAAAAAAAATGAACATCATTCGGGGATAGCAAATGTGGATATACCTTATGTTAGTTCATAAATGTAAGTTTTGAAATCCAATGCTTGGTTTTACTGTATTTATGAACCCTGTTTACATCATATAAAATTGTTTTGAAGCATGCATACATGTTAACAAGCAGACTTGTATTGGCCTAGTTGATTTTGTGTCTTTGACAAAAATTACATGAGTCACCATAACTTATGAACATAACCTAGGATATAAACTTAAGAAAAGACTTTAGTGTATAACTTGAATTTTCAAACACTTGTTACTATCCTTTAAACACTATTTAGATCGACTTAAATATGCTATATATATATTGCTTTTGTAAATGTAAATTAATTGAAACTAAGCCAATTAAAATGCTAATGCACTACTAGAAAAGTGTCTAAAAGCGACGGGGTGGGGCGACGGCCTCCGACGGCCAATTCCCGACGGCTTCCAAAGGGCCGTCGGCGGCCGTAGGAAGCCGTCGACGGCTCGTGATCTACAGGGATTAGTCGAGCCTCCTTCTTCATCATTTTTATATGAAAATTTTTGATCCAAAACCCCCGAATCTCTGCCCCAAGCTTCCAATCATCAAATTCGAGCTTTCGGATCCTCCCCGGCTGCGTAATCAACGTCTATTGCTCTCTAGCTCAGGTATAATCTCTTATTTTAATCAAAAATCTAATTTTTACCCTAAATCCAGATTTTCATAAGTTGTTAAATTAGGGCTAATTAGTGATTGAAATTGTTTTCAATAGTGTTATAATAGTTTCTAGCATTCCATGGTATTCCTATTTCATCTTTTATCGTGAAATTGTGAAAAACATGTATAATTTGTGGTTGTTCGTGTATATGTAAATCGTTGTGTATGCCTTGAATCTACGATTGTATATGTGTGTAGCACTGCTATCACTGTATTGTGTTAGTTGGAATAAGATAAAATGAAAGCACGAGCTAGGAATATTATATTGTGCACGTATTGACTTATGGAACAAAAAAAATTTAAGTCGAACGAGCCTTAAGTTGTTGTAATATGTCGAATAAATGTGTTAAGTTAAAATATATTTTTGTAAATGTGAACAGTTAGTACAACTATATTTTTTCGTAAAATGCGCACGTCTATTTGATAAATGTCCCTTAGAGAGTTTTTGACCCTGTCTAACGAGTATTGTACATGATCGTTGTATAAATAGTCGTTTTTTACGAAAACGACTGTTTATATTCATCTGGTACAATGTTCATTGGATTTGTCCCTGTTTTGGACAAGTTATGAACACAGTAAGCATTTACATTTTGTATACGAAGTTACTTCGTCTTAAACGGTTCATAAAATTTCGGCCTAACTTTTCTTTTTTGTTTCATGCGTACACGCATTGTGTACAATGCAGGGAACAAAAGGGAAATGCTATCGAAATTTTGTTGAATCGTTTGGGACGAAGTAATATACGAAATGTAAATGCGTTCTAACACAAATTTTACAACTGACATATTTCTCACGACCCGTGGAGGAGGTGTTTCTATTTAGAAGCAATTGGTTAAGCAATGTTCCAGGTTCTAGAATTAATGTGCACAAGGATTATAATCTTATCGAAATAAAGCATACATCACACTATCACAAGTATGATCCTTTTGTACTAGAAAGACAAGCATTGCAAGTTTATTATACTCCTTATCTGCCTCTAAAAAGAGATAAAACAGATCGGTCTGTAGTTTTTAAAACAAAGGCCATATTCACATTCGATGGGAAGAATATACCGGACGAACAAGCTTATCATGCAGATCTTGAGAAAAATAACGAAATAATAATTACAGGCGATCATACAGATTTTGGTCCTTTGATCGATGAATCAAATGTTTTGGTAGAAGCATTTGACAGTGCAGAGGAAAATATCGTAGAAAACGAGACCGAATCCGAATCAGAAGACGATGATGGCTGATATAAATCTGAATTTGATTTTTTTGCAATTGATGTAACTATGTTAATTTCTTGATGTATTATGAAATTGATGTGACTACGAAACCAAATCTATTTACCATTGTTTACATGTTTTATGTAATTTCCATTCATCATTTATTTAGCAATTTTTACTAAAAATGCAATGAAATCTGCTCATCGTTGGAACAGTACACTCATTATGAATCAGGTATAACACACTTCCATTTCTGTTTCCATTTCAGTCATTAATTAAGCAATTTATACTGCCGATGTCATTTACATATAAAATATATTTTCATTATCATGTTATTATTCTCTTCTATAATGATGTGTATATATGTCACAGGTTTATCATAATGTCATATAGAGGTAGGAGCTCTTCCCGATCATCAGTAGGCGATGGCAATGGCCCATCGTAGGAGTCACAGCGTCCAGTAGTTTCGTTAGTCCCTAGAGCAGAGGGGTAAGAATTAAATTTTATTCAGCATCTTATTTTTTTATGATATACGTACGTACTTTTCTGTATTGTATTTAAAAACAGGGGGTTCGACCTACTTCCCTCGAAGGTTGTGCTGGATGTCTCTAGAGCTTCTTATCGCAGTAGGACAAGTGCTTGCTGGCCGAAATGGGATAACATCCCTCCTCGCATCATAGAGTGTATATGGCAAGATGTCCTAGTATGTATATTTTTCTATTTTCCATTTTTAATTCGTTTTTGACATTTTTCTACTGTTTATCATTTACAGTGTAATCTATTTTTTGCTTTTTATCGTGAAACCCAGACTGAGATAGACATCCAAATAGACGATAGGCTGCTGGCACGAGGATACAGGATGAAGTAGATGTGCAAGAACTATAGGGACTCGATATCTAAAATTAAGAAATCTGGTAAAAAACTATGGTGGATAAGGGAGAGCGTATGGCAAGCATGGTTGGGATAATGGGAAACTGACGAGGCGAAGGCAAGTATACTAAATTTTTTGAATTGTTAGTTTGAACGTGATCGACAAATAATATATCAAATTTTGAATGTACAGGCAGAGTCAAATAGAAACTCTGCAAACAGAAATAAAAATCCCGTCACTCATCGTGGAGGGTCGAAGTCATTTCAGCAGCATCGGAAAGAGTTGGTAAATTTACTTAATGGTAATTGTAAATAGTTTATGCTATATAATTTTAAATGTATAATAATTGTATGTAAAAATCAACTTCAGGAAGCTGAGGCGCATGGTCCTGTGGGCAATATGGACGTGTTCACTCGTACGCATGCTATCGAGCATGTAAATCCGGACAGGACTATTTCGTATACATGATACGACGATAAATCCAGTAGGAGCCATGTAAGCATATTTCATTTTATGTTGTATTAGTAATTGTTATGCTTGTTAAACTATAATGAAATAAGATATGATGTTATTAATTTTTTAATGCAGGAAAAGTTTATGGAGCAGCGCTAGGAACTTCTTACTGATACGGGTCGAGATCAGCTGACGACTGATGATGAGTATGCAATTTTTGAGTCCGTTATGGATCCAGAAAAGCATGGCAGATGATAGGGATTTGGCAGTCAAGTGGTAAATAATTTATTTTACTGCTAATTTGATATTTAAGTCATAATTCTATGTTGGAATATATAATTTTATCTTAAAATACTTCAAATATGCTATTTGGACCTTTCCAAAACAATAAACTTGAATTTTATTCATTTTTCCATTATTTAAAAATATTTGAACCTTGAAAAATCCTCCATATTGAATTTGAATTCAAACCAACTAAATGACTTTATCACACCAGTAAAGCACAAGAAGGCAGAAGATATGAAGGTTATGTTACTTGCTAGCTTACAAATATATGCACATACACTTACAGAGATCACATGGTTAATTTAAATATTTATTGCAGGCCAGCAGTCAAAGATAGGGTTGGTGGAATAGAGCTCAGAGCGATTTAGCAGATATCGAAGATTTGCGGGCTAGAGTGTCCCAGCTGGAGGAGCAGAACCGCCAACAGGCCATACAGACCACACAGTTGCTAGAGTACATGCAGCAGTATGGTGGCCGCTTCCCTTCCTCGGCTGGCTCTGGATCTGGAGGAGATTGATTGATTGCTTGCTTTTTCAGGTATGTTTTTTTATTTTGTATGATTTGGTAGACGGTGGTGGCAGTTGTTGATTTTTATATGATTATGTTTGATACACTTGTTTATGTGGTTGTATGATGATGTAGATGTTGATGATTTTGTGTTATGTTGTGAATGTATGACATGGTAGAACACTTGTTGTTCGGGTTGTTGTGAATGTTGGAATGGTTATGTATATTATGTATTTTATTTTGATGTAATTTGATGTATTTGTGCGTTTGAAGAATTTTGTGCAGTTTTGGTTTTGATATTTGGTTCGAATATTGTATGATTATGCAGTATTGGTGTAATTGTGTTTGGATGGGGAATGTGGATGGAAGGCTATATTGCAGTAGGAATAAAAAAAATACAACAGATTTCCGACGGCTTCCGACAGCTTTCAGGTAAAAGTTATTCGACGGCTTCCGACGGCCTATAGGCCATTTTTTCCAACGGTTTGTTGGATTCCGTCGAAGGCCGTTGGAGGCTGTCGGAAAAACGTTCGACGAGCTATGTCGGATGCCGTCGGAAACACTGCGCCCCGATGCCTTATTTTTCGATGGCTTTTTTCGACGGCCGCCAACGGTTTTCAACCGTTGGAAGACACTGTTTTCCTTGTAGTGATGAAATGAATGTTAATAGAAATGGAAGTATATGAATTGAAATGTTGACATTGAATAATTGTATGGATGTGAAAAAAACTTGCATGAATATGGTTGCTTGGATGTTTTTTTATTGCATTGCTATGTTTGCTTACATAGTTGTTGTGTGGTTATGCTATGTAGTGATTTCCCTTTTCATATACATATTCCCACCTATTATTGAGTATTGAGTAGGTACGAAGGGCGTATGCTCGCTTTTGGAGCTCGATTGCGTATTAGGTTGCTTTAGCTTGCTTAATACGAGCGAACTCGCTCGTATTATTAATAATAAGGTAAGTTTCTCGGATTACCTACCGCGATTTTATTTTTTTTCCCCTCGGGATGCCTCGTCATTTAGATGAGATGTATGTTTGAAATATACTGGGTGTATTTGTGTTACATATTATATTGTAAAAAATTTCCAATCGAACCACGCAAAGGAGACTGTCGAAATTTTCTGTAAATCCGGGAATTCGATATTTTTTGAAGTTTTAAAAATTTTATAGCTTGTTTTTATATATAAGTTATATTTTCTGTAAAACCGATATCAGAGTGTTGTAGTAGAAGCGTAGTAATAGTTTTGTAAATAAGATGTTTATGATTAGAAGTTAATTATTTTGAGAAAATATATTGTATGTAAAATTCTATACTTAGTCCTTTTCGAGGACGAAAAGTTTTGAGTGGGGGGAGTATGTATGGATCCATACTTTTGAATATTGCAAGTTATTAAATTTAACGTGATTATTGAATAAAAATGTTTATGAATGAATAAGTTAATGATTCGTTAATATTGATTTATTGGATAATTTAATTTGTTTAAATTAATATTGGAGATTATTTGAATAATTGAATTATGGATTTAATATGATTAAAAATGATGTCAAAAGTTGATTTAAATTTTATTTAAATATGAAGGAAAATCATTTTTATTTAAAATTGTATTTAAAAGCGGATAAATAAATTTTGGAAAAGCTCATTTAAAATTAACGACTAAAATGGCCATTTTGACCATTGTCACGGATTTCGACGAAACTAGTTTCATCGGATCTGTACCGGTGAATTATTGTACGATTTCAAGTTTCGTAGCGATCAGACTTGTCGTTTGGCCATGCAAGCTTGAAATGCGTAGAATTTAAATTCAGAAGTTGACTAAATAAATTAATTTTGAAGATCTATCTTTTTCATACGATTAAATTAGGCCTCAAGACTAATTCCATTGTGTTCGAAATGTGGGTAAAACATTAGAAATGCCATGCGGCGCACTTTGTTTGGTGTTCGAGAATTTCGGGCGTCAGTAGCTGGATATTTTTGAATTATAATATATATATATATATATATATATATATCCTTTTCCAACATCAACACTCATACACGAGCTGCCCCTTCTTATTTTTTCCGTGCCATTCACCTTTCGTCAAATCGAAATTCGATGGCATCTAAAAAAACAAGCGATCGAAGAAAAAGGTATGTAGATGTATAAATCAAAATCACGATGGGGGCTCTGGGGGAAGGTCGCGTTCAACTTCTTGCGCCATGGTAGTCTTCATGTTAGATTTTTCGATTGGAAATTGGTCACATACACGCGTAAGCTTCAGAGGTGGTTGTCATTGAGGCGAGCATGCATTGGCCTTGGGGAGTAGAGAAGGAAGGTCGGTGAGGCTGACTTCGTTTGGCAGAAAAAGGGAAACGTCGCGACTAGAAGAACGAGCAGGAGGAAATCGCATTTGCCTAGAGGTGCTGCGTGAACGGGAGATGAGGTATCGGCTTTGTTTTATTATTATTTATTAATTGTTAATTAACTTTTAATTATTCGTTTCGCTATTAAATCGTATCATATCCATACGAGGTCTAATTCAGGCGAGAAAATCACGTTGGAATCATATAGACGAAGGCTTTAGCGTGGAATCGGATTGGAAATTTGTTTGAAACTGAGATATTTTTAGTTTCAGATAAAAGGTGAATATTTAAACGCTCACGAAGCACTAGGATATTTTTATGCTACTTAAATTTGAAATTATAAAGTGATATAAATTTATTGATTGTTGCTTGATAAATTTAATTTTCATCTAAATTGTCATGTAAATTGACTATTAAATATTAAAATTGATAGCTAAATTTGAGATTTGAATTTAATTGCCAGTAAAATTCCCGATATTGATAACTGTGAAATTGTTGTGAATTATTGCTTATTTGGATGATTTATTGTGATGGATGAAAATTGGTTGATATTTGAATGAATGGATGTTTATTTATTGTGGAAATTAGCCACAAGGGCCTCTTTAGAAAATATAATTAGTTCTAGGACACACAACTGAAATAATTACTTTCAAGGACAAAACACAAAATAATTAGTTTTTAGGGCCTAAAAACCTATGAAATTATGTCCTTGAAAGTAATTGGACTGCTGACTTTGTCCTTGAAAGTAATTATTCTGCTGATTTTACCCTTCAAAGTAATTTTTTGAATGTGTGTCCTAGAAACTAATTGGACTGCAAAGTTTGTCCTTCTGGTGAAATTCCTTTTATATATATATATATATATATATCATGTTATCATCCTGTATATTATTTACAATATATAAAACTGTAAATCGAATTATTACGAATAAATTAAGAAATAGGTTGAAATGATATATACCTATGACAATTATTTGGACTGAAATGATATATATATATATATATATATATATTCATCCCTACATTAAATTGAAATAATTGTTTCACTTGGCCATAAGATAGGAAATTATATAAGAACACCAGATTGGTTAAATTAAATGGTTTTAAGATTTTGTTTTTGAAATTATTTAATTTATTTTGAATTTTAAGAAATAAAATCGAATTTATGGAAATCGAATTATTTTTGAATTATAGCTCGAAATGTTGAAATTTAAATTTGGAAACAGGAATTGTTTAAATAATCGAAGTTGAGATTCTGAAGTTATAATCGAAATATGATTTGAATTTCAAAAATTGATTTGTTTTAAAAGATTGGTTTTTTATTCAAACTTTGAATACTGCTGAGTAAAAGTGATATAAAATGATATTTCAACATTGATATCAGAATTGAATTATATTTGAAGGTTTGGATTCTAATTTGGATATTGAAGGTCAATTTGATTTACGTGATTTGAATCGATATTTTAAAGATCGAACTGGAAATTAATATAAATCGAAACGGTTTAAATTTGAGAATTGGATTGAAATTTAAGTCATTGAATCAAATAGTAGAAATTGAAACTAATTTGAAATTGAAATAGAAATAAATTTGGAATTGAAATTGAAATCAATTTGGAGTTGAAATTGAAATTTATTTTTAATTGAAATTGATATTAATTTGGTTTAAAATTGAAATTAAATTGGGAAGGGATTGATATTTATTCAAGTTGGAATATAAATTGAAATCAGTTGGCATTGAAAGCGAAATTGAATTGATTCGAAATTGTAACTGAAGAATAATTCGACTTGAAATCGGCATTGAATCGATTAAATCGAAATGGAAATTGAAATTTATTTGAATTGGAAAGTTTGGAATTGAATTAGTTTGACTTTGAAACTATCTTCAAATAAATTATTTTAGTATAAACTATTTAAAATCTATCTTCTTAAATATTCAAATTATTTTGATTTCGTAAATTATTCTACTATATGAACCATTTTCAATACTTAAACTATTTTCTATTAAACAATTTTAACTATTTAAGCTATTTTAAAACTATTCAAACTATTTTCTTTAAATTCAAACTGGTTAAGGGTGGAATGTTTATATTTAAATCTTGAATTTAAATGCGAATGAGGTTAAGTTGAAGTTATAACCTAAATTGAAATTCGAAACAATTTTGGAACCAAAATCAAGATATTAAGCAAAAATGGTAAGGTGTATTTTGAGTAAATATGATGATTTCAAAATGGATTTGATTTTGAAGCGAATATGATATTATGATATCAAATATGAATAGTTTTAGAAATGTAAAAGAACAACCGGTGTGTAAAATGACATTTGGTTGTTAAAGAGACTGGGGCCTCTTATTGGCATACTCTTCGTCAATATTGGAACCATTTTGACAACCGTGTAAGCGGTGGATGATATTGTGGTTGAATTGGTGAACGTTTACTGGAATGAAGTAAGAGAACGATGATGGATAGTCTTGACACTTGTTGTCATAATTAAAATAACCAAAACACGAGCCTATGTCTGGCCAATGAGGTTAGCTACCTCTAGCGACGTTGATCACTCGTATTACTATCGTGGTTTTGTACTCGATGGGCGCACCCTTTTTGTTCAGATTGATGGCCACGGATGGGTTACGACCAGCCAGAAAGGGTAAACCGGTTGAATCCTATCTTGGGCATTGCTCACATGCTTTGTCATATTTATCCTTATGCGAGCCCATTACGACTTTGGTTTAGTACTATAAAAATGTGTTAAAGTGGATCAATGTAAAGCCTTAACGCTATTTTGATATTTTGATAGACATTACCTACTATAGCGTATATTATTATATATAAATAGTTTAATGGATCCTTAGGAGACGGAAAATCACGAATATCTCTTAAGTTATTGCATGCACGTTATAAACTGGATAAGAGATGTAAAATCCCGTAAACATCTTCGACGCCGTTACACTCATATTTATTAATATTGATTGACTTACATAAGAGTATTTTAGTCCCGACTCGAGTATTTTTTCCTTTCATTACGCTCGGGTCAGCTCTGAGTTTTTTACGGCAGTGAAGATCATTTTTGGAGGATAGAGACTAAGATCTTGTATATTATCGCTATTATTATTTTCTGCATCATGTTATTCTGCTACATTATTTATTTATCTCTGATGTATATATATAACTCTGATATGTTGTATAGATTATAATCAAATGTATAATATAGAGAGCTTCGTGAACTGTTATTTGTTTATAATATTTTGTCATTCCGATATGAGATTTTTTGTTTGTTTTCTACTTCTTCCTTATTTTTCTATATTTTCCACGATGATTATCTACGTTCTAGATTGTTTAAGTTGGACATGTGCGGATTATTGTCGATTCAAACCTTCCGAAATGTGGGTCGTTATAGTAATTATCCTCGTCTTTATTTTGAGTGAGCATATTATTAATTCATTAGCTATATTAACAAATTGATTTTACATGAATGCTGAGAATATATGCTTGCTGTTTTAACTTAAATATGATTAAATATTAGGCTAGTGGTTATAAACCAAGGATATAGAATTAAAAGGAATTGGCTTCATGATATTTGTAATGACCTGTAAATTTAGAGAATTAAACTCGTTAATTTAATAAGAGATTTTGTAACTAAATTTAAGAAGAAAAAAAAACCTTTATAATTTATAATGAAGTGAGTGGTAAATAAATGTTTTTGGATATTATCATAATTCTGTTGTTATACCCATTCCCTAAAAATAACGAAAGGGGAAAATTTGTAACATATTAAAGTGGTTAATTAATTATGTTAATTGGGTAGGTTATGACATGCAAACATGTTGGTGGAATATTTTCAATTTTGACATATTAATTATGTTAGTGGTGAACATTGTTAAGCAATTTAAAACAATGAAACTTGCAATCAATTTATTTGATGAATCTACCTTATTCCTAGTTAGCAATTCAAAACTTGAATAAAAGCATATACGGATATTTTAAAATAGAGTTAATTACAAATAATAGGGAAATTAATTGTAAAATTTCAGTAGTTGAGCAGAATTAATTTATTGAATAATTAATGCAAGTTAATTTAATTTATGAAAGATAAATAAGTAAATTCTTTGGGTTAATGGTATGAGGACGCGAGGTTAATCCCCATTTTGTAGGAGAAATTTGCCCGTGTAACCAGTCCGGCTACCAGTGCCTACAAAGTGGACGGATTAATGTGAGACGTCGCATGATTGATAATTAAACCAAAAGGGTTAATTAACTAATTAAGTTAGTAACCAAATTTGAATATGTAATTAAAGGAGATTGATTGACATGAAGGAATATGCTAATTAACTGAAATCAATTAAGGAGGATAATTAATTGGTAATATGGTAATTAATTGAAATCAAGTAAGGAGGTTAATTAAAAGGGATAAGGTAATCAATTGAAATCAAATAAAGGCAATTAAAGGGGAATTAATTGATTTGAAGAATATGGAAATCAATTAGAGGGAATTAACTAATTTAGAAAAATATTAGTTAGGGAATTGGGGCTAGATTGCTAGATGTCCCAATGGTAGAAATCAAAATGTGGAAACCCACAGGGTAAATTGAAAACTTAACAAGTGGAATTAATAGAAATAAAACACATTTGTTTAAAAAACGTTCAAACCATAAATTTGTGACATTTTCTTCCACTTAAATCAACACCGTCTAAATATTTAGTGCTTGCCACTTTCTTTCCTTGAATCAACGCATTCACTCTCAATTTAGTTTGAACGTACGTCATTCCTTGCAAAATTTTATCACTTGATTTACGCCCCTTTTTAATGCAGCAAAATTTGTTATTTTCCTTTACTGTTTCAATGTCTAAATATAAAATTGGAAGTTTTGAAATTTTTACTTTGTTAAAAGACAACTCCAATTGGAATTTTAATAAAAATGAATTATGTATATTTTAAATACGAAGAATGTAAACGGATTTAATTTTAAGTTAAGTAATAACTTTTGACAAGTCAGTGTATTTATAGACCGTGAAATTTCGCATTTAAAACGACACAAATTTTTAATGGTATAAATAACGTATATAGGAAAACATATTAATAAATAAAAAAATCAACGCATTCAATTTGCTTTAAATTTGGTATAAATCATTGTCTAATAAAACTTTACCGTTTCTTTATAAATCAATGCTATCTGTAAATTGATTGCCATTTGTCTACCTAAAGCAATACATGATATCCTCTTTACACTAAAAGTTCAAACTCATGAAATTAATGCTGGTTATAAAAATTCAAATCCATGTACAACTTCATTTGGTTAATAGGTATATAATCTGTAGTTTCCTTTTACCATTCTCAGCAAATTTATTCTTGCCGTTTCCTAAATTCACCAAATCAATTTAATTGCTTATTCTTATGCGTAAACTTTTGCAAGATTCTCTTTGTTAGAAAAGAAAATATAAAACACGGTTGGAATGTTCAATTATTTTTCTACCGTTTTTTTTTCCATAACTCAAGTGATAAAACCCACGCACCCTTTTATTATGCATTGACATCATTTATTTCAAAATCCACTTGCCGTTTTACTGTATTTGATTTTCGAACGAAAGTTATTGCTTACCTTTTCTTTTCCATTGATCTCCGCATGCCAAAAATCTTGTAACTCACTGCTAAAATAACTGCTTCCAACTTTTGGGTCTTTCCCTGTAATTCAACGCAAACTTCTTGTAATAAACATTCAAGGAAAGCAAAATTTATTTCTTACCTGTAGAATTTTTTTTACTTAATCTCAAAGAAAAAATCATGCACTTTCCGGTCCATTTCAAGTTATTACCTGCCGTTTCTTCATCTTTAATTTCGAAAGTCCTTCCTTTAAATAAGAAACACGTTCAAAGAAAATTGATTTCGTGCCTACCTGTTCCCTTAATCAACGCTTTCTTTATGTAACGTTCGAATAGCAAAGCAATATTACTTACCGTCTCCTTATATTAATCAATGCAATCATTGATTATATATATAAAGCCTCGCACAAAAACTTTATATTGTATCTAAAATTTGCCTTCGTTCATCTTGAGAAAGTGCACAGGTATGGCCACACCTTGCTTTTATTTATTTTGTTCTTCTTCTTGTTTCATTTGGTCCAATGTCCACACTACTCGGCTGCTCCACCACCTGTCCGTGCCACATCTCCTTTTTCCCCTCTGATTTGATTTGCCATGAAAGTCAGATTGTTGTAGGAAGACAAGCTTAGTATCCTTCTTTTGAATTCTATAGAAAATGCATGCATTCCTGTAGTTGTGGCCACTTGAACTTCTGTAACAACCCTAGATTATGACTATATATTTAAATTTGACTTTATTTCATTTTGAAATTAATTTAAATTTGTTTATTTGTGTGATATCGTTTCTAAACATTTTAAAATGATAATGTAATTTTTCCAAAATTTACTGTGTTTATTTCCTATTTTTAAAGGCTGTTCTCTAATTTTCTGCCATTTTCTTCATTTTAAATTTCTTTATTTTTTTTTAAATTTGTTTTATTTGTGAAATTTCACCTCTAAATATATTAAAAATAATAATAGAATTTTTCCAAAATTCACTGTATTGATTTCATATTTTTAAGTGTTGTTTTCCCATTTTTGCTATTTTCTGCATTAAAAATTATATTTAAATTAAATTTTAAATATTTATTTTGTGAATAAAATTTTGTTTTATGTTATTATTTATGTTTAAAAATACTTTACAAGCTCATATGATTTTTTTTTATTTCATTTACTTTCAAATTTTCTTGTCTAGTTCACTGTTTTAACTATTTTTTCTTAATTTTTCTCTATATAATTAATAAATGGTATATATATTTTTATATTTTGTTAAAGTTTCGAAATTTTATCTAATAATATTGTTATTTCAGAATATATAAACTTTTATAAATAATTAATGGTAAATTGAAAGGGTTTGTGACCTTTTATTTCCAATGGCTTTTGATTTTCCCACCTCTTCATTTTCCTAAACTCTTGCCATCAATTAGCCATAACTCTCCACATCTTCAGCCGACCACTTCATTCTTCATTCACGTACATCATTTCTCACCTAATTTTTGAAAAAAAATTCGGCCATCACTTGTTTGATAAGTTGGTAAAATTCTATTTTTCTTTTATCTCCTTTTGTTCACTTATGTTGATTTTTCGTTTGATTTGCACTTGATTTTCTTTATCATAGGATCGGCCATGCCCCTCTCCAGCCCCTGCCGCCACCGCCACCGCCTGAGCACGCCACCAGCACCTCCTCCTCACTGACCATCCCCATCCGTACCACCCTAGATGGAAGTTCCCTCACCAAGTTCACCAAACTCCAACATCTTGACCTAGCCGAGCACAAGCCTTCACATCCACCACTTCCACCACCCATGGCCGCCACCTACATGACCACCACCACCTCCAACACCTCCAGCACCCTCTGCCACATCACCACAGTGGACGCTATGCCTTTGGCCATTACCACAACTGCCTTGGCCGAGCTTTGTTTGCTTGAAACTTGTGATGTTGTTAGTAGTTATGCCTTGTTGTGTTGTTGTTCCATCTCCATAATTTTTGCCATCAACAAACTCATGTTAGGCTGACCTTAGCAACCCAGACCTGACCCAAAACCATTGCCTTAGACCTGTACTCCACCTCTGGCCGTGCCTATGGGATGTCGGAAGCAAGTGCAAAGCATTTCAGCTTTGTTTTATGAAGTTATTTCTAGCATAGTTTATCGAATTTTTGGTCTGAAACCTTATAATTGTTATATTGTTTTGTTTGATTGGTATTCAAGGGAATTAATCCTTGGCTCCTCCATTCGTATCTGTGTCGTGCTTTTGTGCTTGTGTAGATTCCGTTTGTGCAATTCGTCGTTGTGTCATCGACTCAAAACAGTGAGTTATTCTCACCAGACAGTTTTATACTTATATGAATAGTAAATTGATCACTTGTGAATATGTAAACTGCATCACTATATTATTATTTGCTATGTCACTATTATATGATGTTCACCCCTGCTTAAACACCTATTATGACATTTGTTACTGTTATATTATGCTGTTCTGTTATTTTATCCGTTTATCACACTGCAAGTTCCCTTTAGATTAGAATCACTATGGGTTGAAATGATACATACCCGAACGGACTTTAGAATAAGGGAAAATCATTATGGGCTGAAATGATAGGCCTGAATGATTTTCAAATTTATTTCATTTACTTGGGACTGCGGGTTTGAAATGATAAAACCCGGATTTTTCTTTGTAAATTACGGGTTGAAATGATATATTACCCGTATCACTTTTCGTAGTGTAGAAAATTATATACAGACCCGTAGTTAATATATTTTTCTAAAAATTTTAAAATTATTTTAGAAACGTAAATACTAAAATATTTTGATTTAAACCTAATTAAAAATGATTTTTGGTAAAATATTATTGATTTTCTGAATAATTACAAGTGAAATAAATTAACGACAAGGTTAGAAAATTTTGAATGTAAGCTATTTTGGGAAACTTGATTTAATTATAATTTGAAATTAAATAGAATATGAAAGCATGATAAATTTATGATAACTTGAATTTAAAGGAATTTAAAGTGATTTTATATCATATTAATGATTTTAATAAAGTTGAAATGTGAAATGAATGAATATTTAAGTTGAAATTTTAAATTGTAACTAAAATTGGAACTTTTGGAATTGACTTAAAAGTGAATTTTTAATTAAGTAAATAAAAATATAAACTAAGTTATATTTGAGAATTTTAACTTAAGTGTTAGGTTGAAATTTAAATGTAATGAATTTAAAAATGGACACTGCAATTTAATAAGTGAATTAGTGTTAAACATGAATTTTTAAATGGAAATTTAACCTTATGAAATCATGAAATTAAAGAAAATTAAATGATGGTTATAAAAGTAAAATTATGTGATTTTATAAGTTAAAAGCGAATTATAGAAAATATAATTGTTGGATTAAACTAAGTTTTTTTTTTCTTTGAAACAAATGTAACACTATTACAGCATTTTAAACGCTGTCTTTGTTAAATTTAACTGTTTTGAATATAACTTTCTGTAGCAATTTCCAAATGCTGCGAAAGTTGAATTTTCACTGTTTTGATAAAATTAAGTGAATGAATGAACTTTGAAAGTTGAAAATTTTGGAAGTTTAATAATTTAATTATTAAATGTAATAACTTCACTTTTAAAGGATTTAAATGAAGTAATTTGTTGGAATTGAACTATTTTGAAATGTGAATGGTATTTTTAAATTGAATAAAAATGAATATATTTTTTTCAAATGAAATGATAAGTTGATATTTTGAAATGGATTTGAAATGATATTGGATTTTGAGAAATAAATACCATTTTTGAAATTATAACTACGGGTTATAATAACGATTGGTTGTTAAAGAGACCGGGATCGGATATGTACATACTCTCTGTCGATACCGAAAACCACTTTAACAACTGTGTGCACGGTGGAGATTCCAGAATGAAGTAGGATGGTGACGACGTTCCTAAGGTACATTTCGTGAACCTAACTCCCGTGAGTTAGCATAAGGTGGCTAAAACAGGAGCGATCTCGGGCCAAAGGAGGTAGCACCTCTGGCTGAACACACTTCTTCGATACAATTCTATTACTGTTGTGATCGATTGGGTGCACCCCTTGATTTTTGGAGTGTTGTTCGGGGTGGGCGTATGTGGCTGCTGCGTTACCACCAGCCCGTGTGCGTAATTGGTATATCTACCCTGGCATTGCCTTGTGTGCCGTGTCACCTACCATACCGAGCCTTTTCTACGAGTTTGTCTTTCTCCCGTAGCCCGTGTGGTATCCTCTGACAGTCACCCGGAGTGCAGATGGCATGATATTGGATGGACTACTGGGACTATTATGTGTGAAGGGTAATATGGCTAGCCCGGAACGGTATTTAAAAGTATGTTTATTTTACTGTAGACATTAGTATAATAGCGAAATATTACTATATAGTAAATAGTTTAACGGATCCTTAGAGGATGGGCGGTCCCAGGCATCCTTTAAGTTACTTGTATCTTTACTACAGTTCACTTGAGTTGGTTTACATTATATAAGTATATATTGTCCCGACTCGAGTGTTTTGTGTTTTGCTTTACGCTCGGGTCAGCCTGAGTATTCACAGCTTTGGATTCTCTTCCTGGAGCTGGTCTTCCACTGGAGTTTCTACTTATCCACATATTTATCTACTTCTGTTTCAGCTGTATTAGTTTATCGCATGTATTAGTGAACTTCTATGTATTTGGGATTTCTATTCTGTTGTTTTTCAGACTATATTATGTATTTGGTTTGAGACTCTGTTATAGTAGCTTCATGAACTACTATGTTATTTTATATTCCGCTGCGAATTATTCTGTTTGTTCTATGTCTGTGATTCTGTATATTTGATTTCATTTGCTCCAAATTTATTTACAATCTGTTATTTCGCATCATTCAAGTCTGACATGTGTGGATTATTGTCGATTTGAATGGTACGAAATTGGGGGTTGTTACAGTTGGTATCAGAGCTTTGGTTTTGGCAACCATTGCCTCTGCGGAGCAAAAACTCATTAGAGATAGGGTATTTCCACCCTAAAATGAGTGAAATCAATCTCTGAATCATATCTTTGTGAGAGACGTATTTTCAAAGTATAAAATGATTTTTCAAAATGTTTTCAAAGGATTTTCAAAGATTATTTTGGTATATAAATTTTTCTTTCTTTTAAAGGATTTTAAAATGTTTTCTAACGTTCCTTTCTTTCGTATCTATCTTGTTAGGATCTTTTCTTTCTTTAAGATATTCATCCCAGTGTATTATATTGCCTTATCTTAATTTGTCTCCGGCTTGTCTTTATTCTTATCCTAAATTCATTCTTGATATTTTTCAGGATGAATCGGGGAAATGCCAGAGTTAGGGGTCGCGGTATTGCCCCAGCTCCTCAACCTGTTGCTCCAGTCAGGTTCACTGTTCTTTGTAAGGAATTCTCTCAACTTGGTGGAACCCCATTCACCGGTTCAGAGACTATCATTGAGGCTCAGCAGTGGTTGCGGAGTCTTGAGAGGATATTTACTGGTCTTGACATTACAGATGCTCAGAAGCATCAACTTGCAGCCTGGCAGTTGCATGATTCTGCTTTAGATTGGTGGGAGTCCGTTACGGCTAACACCGTCGAGGCTGATCTCACTTGGGAGCAGTTTAGGTATCCTTTGGGTTATCTTAATTTTGTTCCTATTTTTCCTTTCTTTGAATCTATCTTAAGCTTGTTTTCTGTATCTCTTTTCCAAGGAGGCTTTTGTGGCAAAATGGATGCCAGAAGCCGGGAAATCTCAGCTTTATCGTGAGTTTATGGATCTGAAGCAGGGTACTATGTCTTTTGCTGAGTATGAGAGGAAATTCAATGAACTTTCCAAGTTCGGTCCTGGCCTTATTGATACTCCTCTTAAGAAGAATGAGAAATTTATTGCTGGTGCTCGGCTAGAGTATTATAGTCGCCTTATTTCTCATGTTCATGGTTCTTTCACCCAGCTTATGGATATGGCTATTCGCTATGAGAATCCCACATCCAAAGGTCCTGCTGTTTCTGGTGCTCGGTCTTCCTCTGCAGTTTCCAAGAAGCGTAAGCCTAATTTTCTACAGCAGAAGAAGAATTGGCAGAAGCGTCCTGGTTTGGGATCTTCATCATCTGCCCCTGCTCAGAGGCAACCAGTTGATCTCTCCTCCATCACTTGCTTTAGGTGTGATCAGAGAGGGCACTATGCCAATAGCTGTCCCACATTATCTGGTGCTGCAGTTCCTCCACCTGCTCAGTCGGTTAGACGTGATCTCTGCCATATCTGTCTCCAGCCCGGTCATTTTAAGAAGGATTTCCCTACCCAGCAAAGGGGGTACTCCTTCTGGTATATTTGCTGTCACTTCTACCTCATCTCCAGTTCCTCCACCTGCCCCTGCTCCTAGGGATGACCAAGGTACACTCCAGGGTTCATTTACTTTATTTCATCATCCTGTTCGTGTGTTGTTTGATACTGGTGCTTCACACAATTTTATTTCTGTTGATTTGTGTGATAAGTTTGAACATCTCCTTTCTCCTGAGTACACTTTTGTTCCATTATGTGTTTCAAATCCTATTGGGGGTCCTGCTAAATTTAATCGGATTTGTCGAAAGGTGAAACTTCTCCATTCTGATCATCGCTTTAGTGGTGATTTTTATATTCTAGGCTTCGATGCTTTTGATTTATTGCTTGGTCAGGATTGGTTAGTGAATCATAATGCTCATATCTCTTGTAAAGCCCGGTCTGTTCAGCTTGTTGATGATCAAGGGAATTCCTTGATTATTCAGTGCCGCATGCCTCAGGATTTTGCTGGCAACTTTATTTATTCTTTGGATTCTTCTTCCAGTGACCTTGATTCAACTCCTGTGGTTAGATTATATCCCGATGTATTTGGCGAAGTCATTTCTTTACCTCTGAAGCGGGAAATTGATTTTCGGATTGATCTTATTCCTGGTGCTCGACCTATTGTTCTTCCTCCTAGAAGAATGGCACCCCGCGAGAAGGTTGAGATGGTAAAGCAAATTGAAGACTTATCTTTCAAAGGTCTGATTAGGCCCAATTTTTCTGAATGGGGAGCTGCGGTAGTTTTTGTCACCAAATCTGATGGTTCACTTCGGATGTGTGTTGATTATAGGGAGCTGAACAAGCTCACTATGAAAAACAGATATCCTATGCCTCGTATCAATGATATGTTTGATCAGCTTCATGGTGCCACTATTTTCTCTCAGCTTGACCTTGCCACAGGTTTTCATCAGCTTAGGGTTTCTAAAGATAGCATTCCCAAGACTACTTTCCGCACTGAGAATGGATTTTATGAATGGTTAGTCATGCCTTTTGGTTTGACTAATGCTCCTGCTTTCTTTGTTGATTTGATGAATCGTGTTTTTCGTGATGTGCTTAATAAATTTGTGCTAGTCTTTGTTGATGATATCCTTGTCTTCTCTAAGACTAAGGATGAGCATAAGTCGCATTTGAAATATGTTCTTGAGACTCTCAGAAATCATCAGTTAAAGGCTAAATTTTCTAAATGCCATTTCTGGAAGGATGAAGTCCGTTATCTCGGGCATATTGTTTCTAGTAATGGAGTCTTTGTTGATCCAGTTAAGATTGCTGCGATCAATGTAAGTCTTTCTTTTTTCTCTTTCTCTATCATTTTAATAATTCTATTTTTCCTATTGTTTTATTTTCCCCCGATTTTTCCAGGATTGGGAAACTCCAAAGACTCCATCTGATATTCGTAGTTTTCTGGGCCTTGCCAGTTACTACCAGAGATTCATTGAGAATTTTGCTCGGATTGCTGCACCTCTCACAGCTTTAACTTGGAAGAATGCCAAATTTGTCTGGAGTGATAAGTGTAAGGCTGCATTCAGTGAGTTGAAGAGCAAGCTAACTTCCGCACCAGTTCTTACTGTTCCGAATGGGAGTGAGGGATTTACAGTTTATACTGATGCTAGTCGTGAGGGTTTGGGTGTTGTTCTCATGCAGGATTGTAGGGCTATTGCCTATGCCAGCCGTCAGTTGAAGACCCACGAAGAAAATTATGCTGCTCATGATTTAGAGTTACTTGCTGTTGTCTTTTCTTTGAAACTTTGGAGGCATCATCTTCTTGGAACCAAGTTTGAGCTTTTCACAGATCATCAGTCTCTGAGATATATCTTCACCCAGAAGGATCTGAATCAGAGGCAAGTTCGTTGGCTTGAGTTTCTAGCTTCTTACGACCTCGACATTAACTATACTCCCGGTAAAGCTAATGTTGTGGCCGATGCTCTGAGACGGAAGAAGGCTTTGTTGTGTTAGCTTGTTGTTTGTTCTTCTCCTCTTCTGGATCAGATTATAGCTAAGCAGGATGAGGATGAGATGCTTAGATTGATGAAGGAGAGTGTTCGTAGCAGAGTTGGTGGTAGTAGAGGTAGTAGTGGAGCTCAGATTGATGACAAAGTGATTTTGCGGATTAATGGCAGGATTTGTGCTCCGAAGGTTGATAGTTTGAGACAGGAGATGCTTCAGGAAAATCATAGATCCAGACTTTCTATTCATCCTGGTGTGTCGAAGATGTATCAAGATATGAAGAGGCTTTATTGGTGGAAGGGGATGAAGAGGGATATCTCTATCTTTGTTAGTCGGTGTGCGACTGGTCAGCAAGTCAAAGCCGATCACCAGAAGACCCCTGGTTTGTTGCAGCCCCTCGAGATTCCTAATTGGAAGTGGGAACAGGTTTCCATGGATTTCATCGATGGTTTACCGAGGACTCGGAAAGGCAATGAGAGTATCTGGGTTATTGTTGATAGACTGACCATGTCCGCTCATTTTATTCCGGTTAAGTCTACTCGTTCTGCTTCTAGTTTATCTGAGATTTACATGAGAGAGATCGTTCGTCTCCATGGTGTTCCTCTCAGTATTATTTGTGATCGTGACCCTATCTTTACTAGTCAGTTCTGGAAGGCTTTTCAGGAATCTTTGGGTACTCGTTTGAATCTGAGCACTGCTTATCATCCTCAGACCGACGGTCAGACGGAAAGAGTAAATCAGATTCTCGAGGATCTTCTTCGTGCTTGTGTGCTTGATTTTGGAGGATCTTGGGAAGATTATCTCCATCTTGCCGAATTTACCTACAATAATAGCTATCAGGTATTATCTTATCTTCTGTTTTCAGTCTATTCTTGATCTTTTTAACTATCTCATTCCATCATTGCATTCAGGCCAGTCTCAAAATGTCTCCGTTTGCTGCTTTATACGGGCGACCTTGTAGATCTCCATCTTGCTGGATTGAATCCGTTAATCGTTTGGTTCTTGGTCCTGAAGTGATTTTGGAAGATTCTGAGAAAGTTGAGGAGATTAAGAAGAGGCTGAGAGTCGCTCAGGAATAGACAGAAGAAATATGCTGATAGGCGTAGGCGAAATTTGGAATTTGCTGTTGGTGATCAGGTGTTCCTTAAGGTTTCTCCCTTGAGGAATGTCATTCGCTTTGGTCGTAGAGGGAAGCTTTCTCCCAGGTTCATTAGTCATTTCCGCATCATGGAAAGAGTTGGTTCTGTGGCTTATCGTCTGGATTTGCCCGAGAAGGTTTCTAGAGTGCATGATGTATTCCATGTCTCACATCTTCGCCGTCATCTCCATGATCCATCTCTTATTGTCCAGCCTTCTGCTCTTGATATTTTGGATATTGAGCCTAACCTGACTGTTGAGAGGAAGCCATTTCGTATTGTCGATAGAGATACGAAGCAGCTCAGAAGAAAATCTGTTAATCTGGTCAAAGTACAGTGGAGTACCGATGATCGAGATTGTACTTGGGAAACGGAGGAGAGCATTCGTGCTTCGAATCCAGAACTATTCGTTTCAGGTACTATTTTGTTTCTCTATCTTGTTTCTTTTTATTTTTCCTTTCCGTTCTTTTCGAGGACGAAAAGATTTGAGTGGGGGAGAGTGTAACAACCCTAGATTTTGACTATATATTTATATTTGACTTTATTTAATTTTGAAATTAATTTAAATTTGTTTATTTGTGTGATATCATTTCTAAACATTTTTAAAATGATAATGTAATTTTTCCAAAATTTACTGTATTTATTTCCTATTTTTAAAGGCTGTTTTCTAATTTTCTGCCATTTTCTTCATTTTAAATTTCTTTATTTTTTTTAAATTTGTTTTATTTGTGAAATGTCACCTCTAAATATTTTAAAAATTATAATATAATTTTTCCAAAATTTGCTGTATTGATTTCCTATTTTTAAGGGCTGTTTTCCCATTTTTGCTATTTTCTGCATTAAAAATTATATTTACATTAAATTTTAAATATTTATTTTGTGAATAAAAATATTGTTTTATGTTATTATTTATGTTTAAAAATACTTTACAAGCTCATATGAATTTTATTTATTTATTTCATTTACTTCCAATTTTTCTTGTCTAGTTCACTGTTTTAACTATTTTTTCTTAATTTTTCTCTATATAATTAATAAATGGTATATATACTTTTATATTTTGTTAAAGTTTCGAAATTTTATCTGATAATATTGTTATTTCAGAATATATAAACTTTTATAAATAATTAAAGGTAAATTGAAAGGATTTGTGACCTTTTATTTCCAATGGCTTTTGATTTTCCCACCTCTTCGTTTTTCTAAACTCTTGCCATCAATTAGCCATAACTCTCCACATCTTCAGCCGACCACTTCATTCTTCATTCACGTACATCATTTCTCACCTAATTTCTGAAAAAAAATTCGGCCATCACTTGTTTGAGAAGTTGGTAAAATTCTATTTTTCTTTTATCTTCTTTTGTTCACTTATGTTGATTTTTCGTTTGATTTGCACTTGATTTTCTTTATCATAGGATCGGCCATGCCCCTCTCCAGCCCCTGCCGCCGCCGCCGCCACCTGAGCACGCCACCAGCACCTCCTCCTCACTGACCATCCCCATCCGTACCACCCTAGGTGATAGTTCCTTCACCAAGTTCACCAAACTCCAACATTTTGACCTAGTCGAGCACAAGCCTTCACATCCACCACTTCCACCACCCATGGCCGCCACCTACATGACCACCACCACCTCCAACACCTCCAGCATCCTATGCCACGTCACCACAGTGGACCCTATGCCTCTGGCCGTGACCACAACAGCCTTGGTCGAGCTTTGTTTGCTTGAAACTTGTGATGTTGTTAGTAGTTATGCCTTGTTGTGTTGTTGTTCCATCTCCATAATCTTTGCCATCAACAAACTCATGTTAGGCCGACCTTAGCAACCCAGACCTGACCCAAAACCATTGCCTTAGACCTGTACTCCACCTCTAGCTGAGCCTATGGGATGTCGGAAGAAAGTGCAAAGCATTTCAGCTTTGTTTTATGAAGTTATTTCTAGCATAGTTTATCGAATTTTTGGTCTGAAACCTTATAATTGTTATATTGTTTTGTTTAATTGGTATTCAAGGGAATTAATCCTTGGCTCCTCCATTCTTATCTGTGTCCTGCTTTTGTGCTTGTGTAGATCCCGTTTGTGCAATTCGTCGTTGTATCATCAACTCAAAACAGTGAGTTATTCTCACCCGACAGTTTTATACTTATATGAATAGTAAATTGATCACTTGTGAATATGTAAACTGCATCACTATATTATTATTTGCTATGTCACTATTATATGATGTTCACCCATGCTTAAACACCTATTATGACATTTGTTACTGTTATATTATGCTGTTCTGTTATTTTATCCGTTTATCACACTCCAAGTTCCCTTTAGATTAGAATCACTATGGGTTGAAATGATACATACCCGAACGGACTTTAGAATAAGGGAAAATCATTATGGGCTGAAATGATAGGCCTGAATGATTTTCAAATTTATTTCATTTACTTGGGACTGCGGGTTTGAAATGATAAAACCCAGATTTTTCTTTGTAAATTACGGGTTGAAATGATATATTACCCGTATCACTTTTCCTAGTGTAGAAAATTATATACAGACCCGTAGTTAATATATTTTTCTAAAAAATTTTAAAATTATTTTAGAAACATAAATATTAAAATATTTTGATTTAAACCTAATTAAAAATGATTTTTGGTAAAATATTATTGATTTTCTGAATAATTACAAGTGAAATAAATTAACGAAAAGGTTAGAAAATTTTGAATGTAAGCTATTTTGGGAAACTTGATTTAATTATAATTTGAAATTAAATAGAATATGAAAGCATGATAAATTTATGATAATTTGAATTTAAAGGAATTCAAAGTGTTTTTATATCATATTAATGATTTTAATAAAGTTGAAATGTGAAATGAATGAATATTTAAGTTGAAATTTTAAATTGTAACTAAAATTGGAACTTTTGGAATTGACTTAAAAGTGAATTTTTAATTAAGTAAATAAAAATATAAACTAAGTTATATTTGAGAATTTTAACTTAAGTGTTAGGTTGAAATTTAAATGTAATGAATTTAAAATTGGACAATGCAATTTAATAAGTGAATTAGTGTTAAATATGAATTTTTAAATGGAAATTTAACCTTATGAAATCATGAAATTAAAGAAAATTAAATGATGGTTATAAAAGTAAAATTATGTGATTTTATAAGTTAAAAGTGAATTATAGAAAATATAATTGTTGGATTAAACTAAGTTTTTTTTTCTTTGAAACAAACGTAACACTATTACAGCAATTTAAACGCTGTCTTTGTTAAATTTAACTGTTTTGAATATAACTTTCTGGAGCAATTTCCAAATGCTGCGAAAGTTGAATTTTCACTGTTTTGATAAAATTAAGTGAATGAATGAACTTTGAAAGTGGAAAATTTTGGAAGTTTAATGATTTAATTATTAAATGTAATAACTTCACTTTT
Organism: Allium cepa; assembly: GCA_030765085.1. Lineage (NCBI taxonomy): Eukaryota > Viridiplantae > Streptophyta > Magnoliopsida > Asparagales > Amaryllidaceae > Allium > Allium cepa. Next base: position 106,523,110 of record CM060940.1, read on the forward strand.
AAAGGATTGAAATGAAGTAATTTGTTGGAATTGAACTATTTTGAAATGTGAATGGTATTTTTAAATTGAATAAAAATGAATATGTTTTTTTCAAATGAAATGATAAGTTGATATTTTGAAATGTATTTGAAATGATATTGGATTTTAAGAAATAAATACCATTTTTGAAATTATAACTACGGGTTATAATAACGATTGGTTGTTAAAGAGACCGGGATCGGATATGGACATACTCTCTATCGATACCGAAAACCACTTTAACAACTGTGTGCGCGGTGGAGATTCCAGAATGAAGTAGGATGGTGACGACATTCCTAAGGTACATTTCGTGAACCTAACTCCCGTGAGTTAGCATAAGGTGGCTAAAACATGAGCGATCTCGGGCCAAAGGAGGTAGAAACTCTGGCTGAACACACTTCTTCGATACCATTATATTACTGTTGTGATCGATTGGGTGCACCCCTTGATTTTTGGAGTGTTGTTTGGGGTGGGCGTATGTGACTGCTGCGTTACCACCAGCCCATGTGCGTAATTGGTATATCTACCCTGGCATTGCCTTGTGTGCCGTGTCACCTACCACACCGAGCCTTTACTACGAGTTTGTCTTTCTCCCGTAGCCCGTGTGGTATCCTCTGACAGTCACCCGGAGTGCAGATGGCATGATATTGGATGGACTACTGGGACTATTATGTGTGAAGGGTAATATGGCTAGCCCGAAACGGTATTTAAAAGTATGTTTATTTTACTGTAGACATTAGTATAATAGCGAAATATTACTATATAGTAAATAGTTTAACGGATCCTTAGAGGATGGGCGGTCCCAGACATCCTTTAAGTTACTTGTATCTTTACTACAGTTCACTTGAGTTGGTTTACATTATATAAGTATATATTGTCCTGACTCGAGTGTTTTGTGTTTTGCTTTACGCTCGGGTCAGCCTGAGTATTCACAGCTTTAGATTCTCTTCCTGGAGCTGGTCTTCCACTGGAGTTTCTACTTATCTACATATTTATCTACTTCTGTTTCAGTTGTATTAGTTTATCTCATGTATTAGTGAACTTCTATGTATTTGGGATTTCTATTCTGTTGTTTTTCAGACTATATTATGTATTTGGTTTGAGACTCTGTTATAGTAGCTTCATGAACTACTATGTTATTTTATATTCTGCTGCGAGTTATTCTGTTTGTTTTGTGTCTGTGATTCTATATATTTGATTTCATTTGCTCCAAATTTATTTACAATCTATTATTTCCCATCATTCAAGTCTGACATGTGTGGATTATTGTCGATTTGAATGGTACGAAATTGGGGGTTGTTACAACTTCTTACGTGAGTCTTTTTTTTTAAATATGAATTGCTAAAGTGTGTCATCTTTGAAAAAAAGAAAAAAAAGGGTAACAAACAAAACTAATATCCTTCATTTTGCATACACTCACACGTGCAAAATCACGTTTATTTCAGCAGATAGGTAGAACTTTTCATTACCTAAATTATTTCCAAAATATGCAGTGACTTGTATATTTTGAGTGCATGCTTACGGGGTTTAAAATAGGCAAGGAGATCGTGCCATTTATTTAGATTGCATCACCTTGTTTTGTGAATTCATGCATAAGTCATTTTAATAAAATGTTAACAAAAGAAAAAAAATTATATTTTCATTTGCATCTCTGGAAGAAGTAAAAAAGAAAAGAAAAAGAAATGCATGGTTTAAAAGATGAGGTAGGAGTGGCCGTGCTATGTTGCGTGTTCAAGTTTTGGGAACCAACATTGTAACGACCCAGTATTTTCAACCATTCGCATCCGCGCATGTCGGACTTGAATTGTTCAAAAGACTGCGTTGTAAAATGAATTTGGAAAAACTCGGAATATATAATAAATAAATCACAGAATAACATACACAGATAGAGAGTCTTCAAAGTCTTGAATTCCAGAAAGGATAAAGGCTGAAACAACTTCCAATAGCACGAATGATCTACTGAGTGTCCTAGCTACGGAGAAGAAAATGAAGCTGCAACTCAGGCTGACCTGAGCGTACAATAAAACAAAACACTCGAGTCAGGACATACATACTTATATAATGTAAGCTAAATCAAGTGTACTGAATATATAGCAAGTAACTCAAAGGATGCCTGGGACCGCCCATCCTCTAAGGATCCGTTAAACTATTTACTATGTAGTATATTGCGCTATTATAATAGTGTCTATTTATAAAGTAAACATACTTATTTCTTAGCATTATGGGGTTACCCATATAGCCCTTAACACGTGATAGTCCCAGTAGTCCATCCAATATCATAGCTCCTCCTACTCGGGAAGCAACTAGAGGATACCACACGGGCTACGGGAGAAAACCAAACTCGTACAAGGCTCGATATGGTAGGTGACACGGCACAACTAGGCAATGCCAGGGTAGATATACCAATTGCTATCCGGACCGGTGGTAACGCGAAGCCGCAGCAACCGCCCACCTCGAACAACACTCCCAAATCAAAGGGTGCACCCAAACAATCACAAGAGTAATAGAATGGTATACGAAGAAGTGCGTTCGATCAGAGGAGCTACCTCATTAATCCGAGAATCGCTCCTGTTTTAGCCACCTTAAGCCAACTCACGGAAGTCGGGTCCACGTATATACCTTTCAAGAAACCGTCACCACCAACCTACTTCATTCTGGAATCTCCACCGCGTGCACGGTTAGTCAAAGTGGTTTTCGGTATCGACAGAGAGTATGTCCATATCCGATCCCGGTCTCTTTGCCAACCAAACGTTATTATAACCCGTGGCCATTTAAAAACAGTTTATACTTTTAAAAACAGAGTAAACATTTCCATTTCGAACTATAAATACGATATCAATTTAAAACCAAAACAATATGATACCGTTATATTCAAATATAATTCTTTCCAAAACCATACTGCTTATAATATCTGGAGACCAAATATTTGAATTATATCTTCAAAAGACAATATTTTGGAAACTTTACTTCAAACCATAACTCCCAAACACAATGGTTTGGACATTCAACGGTATATAGAATAAATGGTTTAACTTTATGGTTACTTTGTAAAGAAGATAATTTACATAGCCTTACAAGTATATTTCTTTATTTAAAGTTTTAAACCATAATTTAAATATCACTTTATGTTCCCAAAACATTACAATTCCCATATATATATTAAATTGGAGTATTTACTATTCAAAACTAAGTTTGGGTTTTATTCTTTCACAAATCAATGTTTTATTTTTTAGTCTTGAATATTCCCATAATTTCCATAAATAAAACTCTAAATTTTTAGCCACTAAATTTTTCCAAAATTTACTTAATACCAGAATATTCATCTTTAATTTATTAAGGAAAATCCAGTTATAAATATTATGTCTTAAGCTTTTCCAAAACTTAAGATAAAATAAAATTTATCAAATTCCATAAAATTTAAAACAATCAAATTCTAGATTCTGTAGCACTTAGGAAATGCTACCTATAGTCACGGGTAAAACTAGTCCAATTTCAAAAAGACAGCATTTAAATGCTGTAGTAGATTGTTTAACTTAATAAATATTTCTAAATATAACTTATTTATCTATTTATTTATTAACTGAAGTCTTAATCTTTCAAAATCCCGATTTACCAAATAAGTTATATTCCATAATTTTTATCCAAATATTTATTTATTTCTTTATTTATAACTTATTAAAAGTCAATATAAATTCCTTTAAAGATATAAAATCAAATATTTAACTTCCAGAATAACTTTAAATATTTCAAAAAATATTATAAGGACCACGGGCCTGTATATAGTTTTCTAGCCTAGGTCAAGTGATACGGATGTATATCATTTCAATCCGTAATTTACAAAACCCCAGGTTCTATCATTTCAAACCCGCAATCCCAAGTAAATTTACAGCAGTTAACAGAACAAGTGAACAGTAATAATCAATTTGGCCTATCATTTCAGCCCATGACAATATATATATTTAACAGGGAACTTGCAGTGTGATTTAAGCAGTACATAAACAATAACATAATATAACTGCAGATATAATACAACAGGTAAATAACTGATAAGGTGTCAATGGGGTTCATCATTCTATATTATACTGCAGACAGATAATAGTGACATAAATTCTTACCCATACACTTGCAATAATTTACTAAAATATAAATACGTATGTCTGGTGAGAAATACTCACCTGAAGGTTGCAGAAAATTTTTTGGATTTTAAAACGACGATTCACCGGTAAAGAGTAATAGAAGGTAACGATCAAAATTCCCGAACGTCGCCTAGATTCAAATCTAGAACAAAATTCAAATATTTTGAAATGCGACTTTAGAATTTTTGGTCAAAGAAAATTAAAATAGAACGAGGATGATTTGACTTGCTCGACCACTCCATCGTGTAATATGACCAAAATGTACCCAAAATGTGAACCGGGCTAACCCTAAAATTTTACGACAAAATTTCTAAAGGCCGACCGACAAAAGGTGAAGGCTCTCTACTATATGTCGTGACATGCACGTGCACACGTGCACACTACGTTCACTCCAACACATACGTGCACACTAATACTACCACCTGAACCCACTCCCCACATTTTTAACTTAGCCTGAAAATTCATACTTAGATCCTACTGTAAATCATCACCCTATGTTTAGTCAGAGACCAAGCTTTTCTAGTGCACCACTTCATCCTACAGGCTTATGCATGCACAGCCTATTACTCAAATATGCCTAATCCTTACCACTGCGTGCACAGGTGCACATTTTAACATGTACACAGCGATACATCTTATTACAAACAGACTCCCAGATATGCAGATTTGCTTCATAGATGCAAGCTTCACCCTATAATCACATTCAAACCTATTTTTATACTGACAATTCATACAATTTCTCTGCATAAATGCTTACTGACACAAACACTATTTAGCTATGCAACCTATACCCAGTCCTCAAACTGAACATACAGAGCTAATCCAGGTGAAATATGAACTCACGCAACTATCAACATCTAACATTTGTAACTTAGATTTAAATCTTAAATTTAGACTTGGTTTTATACATTGCTTTACGGTCAAATTATTCTTAAAATTTAAACTTCCCAGTCTAGAACTTGCAACAGGCAAACTACTGCTTCGAGCCAGTTACTATATTACTTCGAGTTACCTCCTCATATGCTTCGAGAAAACATGTGGAGTGCTTCGGGTCAAGCACTACTCTTCTTACCTTATTTAGTTTTAAACTTGAAACCTCCTTCTGAAAAATTTTATTAAGTCAGACTTCTCCTTTTCCCTCTCCGACATTCTACCAACTCAATCTATAACCAACATCCTAGTTATGCAATCTCACTCATGTCAGTTTCACCCATGTACACAATGATACCGATGTGTACACGTGCACACCCCAAAACATCTCCATCTCCTTAACTTTTGGTACATATGCAGCCTAATACCAATTCTATATATATGTATGCAGACTTTTATCCAATCCTAAATGCAACGCTGGAAATTCACTACTCTAGTCACCTATTTCTCCAAATCAGATCAGCCTCTACCTTCCCAATCAGGTCAGATGAACACTACCTAAATCAGACTTCACCAAACAGCCTAGCCTATTAGCTTAATCCTTACCACCTTCCCAGATTTTCTGCCTAAGAACAACTCATATCCAGATCCTACTTCCTATTTCAACTTTGCTTACCATATTGTTTCAGTTATTTCACATTCTAACTTATAAACTCCTCAGCACTTAAAACTGAAAATGATACAAAGGCCCAAACTTGTGACACAATACATCCTATGACATACATGCAAATCTGAACCATATATGCAGACTTCTTTAGAATATAAATGCAAACTGACATTTTCTACCAGCTCATACTACCTTATACAAAGCAACTTCCCTTGTGTAAAACTGTAACCCAACACCCCATCTTCTTTTCCCAGATCTGCATTGCCTTCCCCCCAATCAGTCCAGACAAACAAGCTCACTGGGTTACAATATAAAGATATGCACTGCTTATTATGCAGCTATATATGCAGACCACTTGTACATAGATGCAAACACATACAACATGGGGAGGTCGAGCAAGCAAATGGAGAAAACAAAAGAGAACTGGAAAAGTACTTACCTGATGAGCTCGAACAAAGAATGGTGTGAAGTCAGAGTTGTTTTGGATTCAGAGAAGAGGAATGGTGGGTGTTATAGATAATATTTGTGAATTTAAGGAGAGAAGGCTGGTGGAAATCCGATTTCGTTGATAAGTTTCGAATATATAGAAGTAAATTGTGTACTAATCTCAACTGAAGGCAATGAATCTGAATGGAATTAAAAGGGCCGAGAGAATTTGGAAAGCTTGCAAACTTTGCACATTCCAGTTTATACACTTTGATTTCCACGATACCCATTTATTAATAGCATGATCATGGGTTTGATGATAATCATGTGTCAGTTTAAATTTTGTAGCATGAATACGTGATAAAGCTAAAGCAAGCTTGAAAATTTCAAATGCCAGACTAAATTGTGTGATATGACATACGTTTATGTCATAGAGTACTGGAAAAAGGCAGCTTGATCAGGGGAAGTAGAGATTTATCTTTGAACGTTGCAGAATTTGAACAATATGATTTGTGGCCAGATCAGAGGAGGAGGAATCAGTGATTTATGACATCAGTTACAAAAGAAATAAAGTGAGAAGGGGCCGAGAGTTACAACCCATCTGAAGTTTGAAAATATGAAAATATACATGCGTGATTAGTGGAAGGCCGAGAGGTTTCAAACTGAAGGCTTGTTGATGTCCTTTGAAAACCAGATAAAGGCAAGCTTTGATAAAACTGATCACTAGATGAATGGCTTGCGTGATATATGCGCGTGATTCATGTTTGATTTTGGTAGTAGTAGGGCTGTTAGAAATGAAGAATGGGAGAGGGTAGGATGTGTGCACGTTTCAGTCCTTACGTGCATTCATTGCTTGAAGAAATATCAGTTTCAAACAAAATCTTGTTTCTCTGGTATTATGAAGACGTGATAGTGTACGTTACTTTATGTTTATTTTCATTTCATCTATACATTTTGATTCTTAGCTTGAAAGTACTAAATGCAAGAGGTAAATCTGTGTAGTCAGTAGGAATGAAAACGTATATACGTTTATTCAAAATCAGACTGTTAGTTAACAAAGTACTGGTTGCTATAAAAATACTGACTGATATTTTTCTTCAAAATAAATTGAAAATATGATTATTTTTTTTTTATGCTACGTTAAACAGACGCGGTCTAAAACATCAAAAATTTTGATAAAAATAACATTTTAAAAACACATGTTTTATTACGTCGCTTATACCCTATAATTGACGCGTCCTTTGAACGCGAAATTTACCAGTTCAAACATACCTTAAAATTTTACTGTTATTATTTAATTTTATAAAATATATCTTCAAATTAAATAATTAAACTATATTGTTAAACACACTTTATATAAATATTTTAAAATTAAATAATTTATAATAAAATAAATATCTAAAACTAGGGCTGTTACACTCTCCCCCACTTAAGAACTTTTCGTCCTCGAAAAGGAATGGAAGAAGAGAGTCAAAGGAAGGTAAGCTAGACAAACAAGAATTTTAAACGGGTAGTTCCGAATTTTGAAGCACAAAGAAGATCCACTAGAATCGGTTTACCCTTTTCAGTTTGACCGTCAGCCTAGGGTGCTCAGGTCCTGATGAGTAACAAAGATTTCAAAGATTATAGAAAGATTTCTAAATAGACTGGTATAAGCAATAGCCTTCCCATTCTGTATTAGATAGAAAAACCAAGGACACTTAAAGATAGTTTGAAAACAAAATAAGATAATACACTTAAAATCATAATGCTTTTGAATTTATAATATTTTGAAAGTCATTAAATTTATAAATATTATCATTTGGAAAACATACTACTAAAACCATAACACTTTTAAAAATAATTTTCATTTATCCAATTATAAATTTCCAAAACATTTTATTTTTAGAGTAGCAGCTCTTATAATATGCTACAGTAGATATAATAGTATTTTCCAATCAGTTTATTATTTTACTTAACTCTTAATTTTAACAAATAACCTAACACTTTATTTAAAATTCCCTTTTATAAATAAGATATTCCTTCTTGAAATTTCCATTTGAAACCAAATTCTCAATTATCAAATTTTTTTGTGATCTTAAGTCATAATTATCAAAACAAATAATCTTTACTCCAGAAATATTCCTTTTCTTTATTTACCTCTATTAACCTTTTATAACTAAAATTTAAGTATATAACATTTATTATAACCACTCAAATCTTATTTATAAAATCCTTTTTATATTGTATATTATCCAATTTCATTTTTAACTTTTGAAATCAAGGTAAGTTATATTGAATGAAATTGAGTATTATACAACTAAAACTTCCAAATTCAATTATCTTCAAGTTGAAATTATTCTTATTCAAGAGATTCATTTTATTTTTCAAGGTAAACTTTAAGAATTAAATTTCTGATTCCCTTCAACCATTTAGAGACAAATAATATGTCAAATCAAAATTAAATTATATATCTATATATATTAAGTCATAATTTAGAAATTTAATCAATTAAAATCTCAAGGTACACTGTAGCCAGACTACAGAATGGTCTTTTCACTTCGAAACTCGAAGATGAATGTCGATGATGTTGCAGTCATCACCGAAATTATTTTCCGGCGACAAAGAGAAAAGCACTAAATTTTTAAAATTCTTTGGAAACAAAATTTCTATTTGAAAATACTTTAAATAATATATCCCTTTTAAAGTTTTTAAACCCAAGGTTTGAAATCTTCAGAAATTGAATTCTCAAGTTCTGGTTTTAAATTTATTTCTGTTTCTAAATTGATTTATAACCATTGTTTATATTCAATTATTTATTTTAGACAAACACATGGTTTACAAAATCATAAATAAAATCAAAACTATTATCTCTTGACAACTAGTTAAATTAATTATAAAATTCTGAAAATTATACTTATATATATAATATTAGATTTTATTTTCAAATATAGGCGTAAAATATTTCAAAACAAGGATAGAGACTCAAATTTGATGAACTCAAATCAAATTGAATTCAAGATAAGTTGAAATCAGAAGATCTGATGATAACATAACAAAATAAGGAACCGGGTAAGTTTATATAAATCGCGGACAACCTTGAACTGGTCAACCGTGACTTACAGAGTAAGATCGATGTGATTGGATTAAATCTACATTTGATCTAAAAAGATAGAGTTCGGAATAACCAAAGATACTAGCAGGTAAACAGAGGATAAATATAAATCTCCTGCGAATCAATGGTAATTGTAAAGGAGTTTCACCCCCTTTATTAGAATAATGGCGAGACCGCCAATTCACTAGAAAGGTCATCCGAAGTGGAGTTATGGGACACTCCAGAATCTAAAGAAGATGAAAAAGCGGGGGACACGAATGAACTTTGGAACCACAGGGGATGTTCCAAAATTCGAAAAGAAAGAGATTCAAGCTCGAATGAGGGTGATTCTATAAATCAATTTACTATACATTCTAAGTTTTGCCTAGAGCCAAAGCTCTGATACCAGCTGTAACGACCCAGTATTTTCAACCATTCGCATCCGCGCATGTCGGACTTGAATTGTTCAAAAGACTGCGTTGTAAAATGAATTTGGAAAAACTCGGAATATATAATAAATAAATCACAGAATAACATACACAGATAGAGAGTCTTCAAAGTCTTGAATTCCAGAAAGGATAAAGGCTGAAACAACTTCCAATAGCACGAATGATCTACTGAGTGTCCTAGCTACGGAGAAGAAAATGAAGCTGCAACTCAGGCTGACCCGAGCGTACAATAAAACAAAACACTCGAGTCAGGACATACATACTTATATAATGTAAGCTAAATCAAGTGTACTGAATATATAGCAAGTAACTCAAAGGATGCCTGGGACCGCCCATCCTCTAAGGATCCGTTAAACTATTTACTATGTAGTATATTGCGCTATTATAATAGTGTCTATTTATAAAGTAAACATACTTATTTCTTAGCATTAAGGGGTTACCCATATAGCCCTTAACACGTAATAGTCCCAGTAGTCCATCCAATATCATAGCTCCTCCTACTCGGGAAGCAACTAGAGGATACCACACGGGCTACGGGAGAAAACCAAACTCGTACAAGGCTCGATATGGTAGGTGACACGGCACAACTAGGCAATGCCAGGGTAGATATACCAATTGCTATCCGGACCGGTGGTAACGCGAAGCCGCAGCAACCGCCCACCTCGAACAACACTCCCAAATCAAAGGGTGCACCCAAACAATCACAAGAGTAATAGAATGGTATACGAAGAAGTGCGTTCGATCAGAGGAGCTACCTCATTAATCCGAGAATCGCTCCTGTTTTAGCCACCTTAAGCCAACTCACGGAAGTCGGGTCCACGTATATACCTTTCAAGAAACCGTCACCACCAACCTACTTCATTCTGGAATCTCCACCGCGTGCACGGTTAGTCAAAGTGGTTTTCGGTATCGACAGAGAGTATGTCCATATCCGATCCCGGTCTCTTTGCCAACCAAACGTTATTATAACCCGTGGCCATTTAAAAACAGTTTATACTTTTAAAAACAGAGTAAACATTTCCATTTCGAACTATAAATACGATATCAATTTAAAACCAAAACAATATGATACCGTTATATTCAAATATAATTCTTTCCAAAACCATACTGCTTATAATATCTGGAGACCAAATATTTGAATTATATCTTCAAAAGACAATATTTTGGAAACTTTACTTCAAACCATAACTCCCAAACACAATGGTTTGGACATTCAACGGTATATAGAATAAATGGTTTAACTTTATGGTTACTTTGTAAAGAAGATAATTTACATAGCCTTACAAGTATATTTCTTTATTTAAAGTTTTAAACCATAATTTAAATATCACTTTATGTTCCCAAAACATTACAATTCCCATATATATATTAAATTGGAGTATTTACTATTCAAAACTAAGTTTGGGTTTTATTCTTTCACAAATCAATGTTTTATTTTTTAGTCTCGAATATTCCCATAATTTCCATAAATAAAACTCTAAATTTTTAGCCACTAAATTTTTCCAAAATTTACTTAATACCAGAATATTCATCTTTAATTTATTAAGGAAAATCCAGTTATAAATATTATGTCTTAAGCTTTTCCAAAACTTAAGATAAAATAAAATTTATCAAATTCCATAAAATTTAAAACAATCAAATTCTAGATTCTGTAGCACTTAGGAAATGCTACCTATAGTCACGGGTAAAACTAGTCCAATTTCAAAAAGACAGCATTTAAATGCTGTAGTAGATTGTTTAACTTAATAAATATTTCTAAATATAACTTATTTATCTATTTATTTATTAACTGAAGTCTTAATCTTTCAAAATCCCGATTTACCAAATAAGTTATATTCCATAATTTTTATCCAAATATTTATTTATTTCTTTATTTATAACTTATTAAAAGTCAATATAAATTCCTTTAAAGATATAAAATCAAATATTTAACTTCCAGAATAACTTTAAATATTTCAGAAAATATTATAAGGACCACGGGCCTGTATATAGATTTCTAGCCTAGGTCAAGTGATACGGATGTATATCATTTCAATCCGTAATTTACAAAACCCCGGGTTCTATCATTTCAAACCCGCAATCCCAAGTAAATTTACAGCAGTTAACAGAACAAGTGAACAGTAATAATCAATTTGGGCTATCATTTCAGCCCATGACAATATATATATTTAACAGGGAACTTGCAGTGTGATTTAAGCAGTACATAAACAATAACATAATATAACTGCAGATATAATACAACAGGTAAATAACTGATAAGGTGTCAATGGGGTTCATCATTCTATATTATACTGCAGACAGATAATAGTGACATAAATTCTTACCCATACACTTGCAATAATTTACTAAAATATAAATACGTATGTCTGGTGAGAAATACTCACCTGAAGGTTGCAGAAAATTTTTTGGATTTTAAAACGACGATTCACCGGTAAAGAGTAATAGAAGGTAACGATCAAAATTCCCGAACGTCGCCTAGATTCAGATCTAGAACAAAATTCAAATATTTTGAAATGCGACTTTAGAATTTTTGGTCAAAGAAAATTAAAATAGAACGAGGATGATTTGACTTGCTCGACCACTCCATCGTGTAATATGACCAAAATGTACCCAAAATGTGAACCGGGCTAACCCTAAAATTTTACGACAAAATTTCTAAAGGCCGACCGACAAAAGGTGAAGGCTCTCTACTATATGTCGTGACATGCACATGCACACGTGCACACTACGTTCACTCCAACACATACGTGCACACTAATACTACCACCTGAACCCACTCCCAACATTTTTAACTTAGCCTGAAAATTCATACTTAGATCCTACTGTAAATCATCACCCTATGTTTAGTCGGAGACCAAGCTTTTCTGGTGCACTGGTATATGCAGACAAGATACTTGCACACATCTCAACACTTCATCCTACAGGCTTATGCATGCACAGCCTATTACTCAAATATGCCTAATCCTTACCACTGCGTGCACAGGTGCACATTTTAACATGTACACAGCGATACATCTTATTACAAACAGACTCCCAGATATGCAGATTTGCTTCATAGATGCAAGCTTCACCCTATAATCACATTCAAACCTATTTTTATACTGACAATTCATACAATTTCTCTGCATAAATGCTTACTGACACAAACACTATTTAGCTATGCAACCTATACCCAGTCCTCAAACTGAACATACAGAGCTAATCCAGGTGAAATATGAACTCACGCAACTATCAACATCTAACATTTGTAACTTAGATTTAAATCTTAAATTTAGACTTGGTTTTATACATTGCTTTACGGTCAAATTATTCTTAAAATTTAAACTTCCCAGTCTAGAACTTGCAACAGGCAAACTACTGCTTCGAGCCAGTTACTATATTACTTCGAGTTACCTCCTCATATGCTTCGAGAAAACATGTGGAGTGCTTCGGGTCAAGCACTACTCTTCTTACCTTATTTAGTTTTAAACTTGAAACCTCCTTCTGAAAAATTTTATTAAGTCAGACTTCTCCTTTTCCCTCTCCGACATTCTACCAACTTAATCTATAACCAACATCCTAGTTATGCAATCTCACTCATGTCAGTTTCACCCATGTACACAATGATACCGATGTGTACACGTGCACACCCCAAAACATCTCCATCTCCTTAACTTTTGGTACATATGCAGCCTAATACCAATTCTATATATATGTATGCAGACTTTTATCCAATCCTAAATGCAACGCTGGAAATTCACTACTCTAGTCACCTATTTCTCCAAATCAGATCAGCCTCTACCTTCCCAATCAGGTCAGATGAACACTACCTAAATCAGACTTCACCAAACAGCCTAGCCTATTAGCTTAATCCTTACCACCTTCCCAGATTTTCTGCCTAAGAACAACTCATATCCAGATCCTACTTCCTATTTCAACTTTGCTTACCATATTGTTTCAGTTATTTCACATTCTAACTTATAAACTCCTCAGCACTTAAAACTGAAAATGATACAAAGGCCCAAACTTGTGACACAATACATCCTATGACATACATGCAAATCTGAACCATATATGCAGACTTCTTTAGAATATAAATGCAAACTGACATTTTCTACCAGCTCATACTACCTTATACAAAGCAACTTCCCTTGTGTAAAACTGTAACCCAACACCCCATCTTCTTTTCCCAGATCTGCATTGCCTTCCCCCCAATCAGTCCAGACAAACAAGCTCACTGGGTTACAATATAAAGATATGCACTGCTTATTATGCAGCTATATATGCAGACCACTTGTACATAGATGCAAACACATACAACATGGGGAGGTCGAGCAAGCAAATGGAGAAAACAAAAGAGAACTGGAAAAGTACTTACCTGATGAGCTCGAACAAAGAATGGTGTGAAGTCAGAGTTGTTTTGGATTCAAAGAAGAGGAATGGTGGGTGTTATAGATAATATTTGTGAATTTAAGGAGAGAAGGCTGGTGGACATCCGATTTCGTTGATAAGTTTCGAATATATAGAAGTAAATTGTGTACTAATCTCAACTGAAGGCAATGAATCTGAATGGAATTAAAAGGGCCGAGAGAATTTGGAAAGCTTGCAAACTTTGCACATTCCAGTTTATACACTTTGATTTCCACGATACCCATTTATTAATAGCATGATCATGGGTTTGATGATAATCATGTGTCAGTTTAAATTTTGTAGCATGAATACGTGATAAAGCTAAAGCAAGCTTGAAAATTTCAAATGCCAGACTAAATTGTGTGATATGACATACGTTTATGTCATAGAGTACTGGAAAAAGGCAGCTTGATCAGGGGAAGTAGAGATTTATCTTTGAACGTTGCAGAATTTGAACAATATGATTTGTGGCCAGATCAGAGGAGGAGGAATCAGTGATTTATGACATCAGTTACAAAAGAAATAAAGTGAGAAGGGGCCGAGAGTTACAACCCATATGAAGTTTGAAAATATGAAAATATACATGCGTGATTAGTGGAAGGCCGAGAGGTTTCAAACTGAAGGCTTGTTGATGTCCTTTGAAAACCAGATAAAGGCAAGCTTTGATAAAACTGATCACTAGATGAATGGCTTGCGTGATATATGCGCGTGATTCATGTTTGATTTTGGTAGTAGTAGGGCTGTTAGAAATGAAGAATGGGAGAGGGTAGGATGTGTGCACGTTTCAGTCCTTACGTGCATTCATTGCTTGAAGAAATATCAGTTTCAAACAAAATCTTGTTTCTCTGGTATTATGAAGACGTGATAGTGTACGTTACTTTATGTTTATTTTCATTTCATCTATACATTTTGATTCTTAGCTTGAAAGTACTAAATGCAAGAGGTAAATCTGTGTAGTCAGTAGGAATGAAAACGTATATACGTTTATTCAAAATCAGACTGTTAGTTAACAAAGTACTGGTTGCTATAAAATTACTGACTGATATTTTTCTTCAAAATAAATTGAAAATATGATTATTATTTTTTTATGCTACGTTAAACAGACGCGGTCTAAAACATCAAAAATTTTGATAAAAATAACATTTTAAAAACACATGTTTTATTACGTCGCTTATACCCTATAATTGACGCGTCCTTTGAACGCGAAATTTACCAGTTCAAACATACCTTAAAATTTTACTGTTATTATTTAATTTTATAAAATATATCTTCAAATTAAATAATTAAACTATATTGTTAAACACACTTTATATAAATATTTTAAAATTAAATAATTTATAATAAAATAAATATCTAAAACTAGGGCTGTTACAAACATGCTTCACTTTTATGCAACGTGATTATATATACAGAGAAAGAAAAAAAAGAAAAAAAAAGAAGGAAAAAAAAGTGATATATTAGTTGCAAATTTCACTGTTATCAATGCTGAAGAATTTTAGTGTACGCCACCTGTTTGTAGAAAGGGAATAACGTATTGTGTCCACCTTTTTCTTTCCATCTTTTTCCTAAAACTTTCCACTATAATTTTCATGGGTACGTAAATAGTTAAGATTTCACTGCCTGGCCTTGAGAACGTGGGCGAGTCGAGTAGTGGGAGTGGGCGAGTCAAGTGGAGTCTATTCGTTACAGTTGTTTCGAAAATTTTGCTTTGACCGTAATTTTAAAAGTCGCATATTGGTATTTGGATCTTGTTATAGATTTGAATCAAGGCGTGGCATCCGCGGAAATCTGATTGTGCCGTTGTATGTTCCTTTATCAAGTGGTACAATCGTTTGAATCTGATTATCTGCAGTTTTAATGTGAGTATTTCTCACCAGACAAACATACCTAATATCTGTGAATTTATCATAAGTGTAATTGTAAAATTTATCTTATTTAATTTTATCTGCCTGTGATATAAACGTATGATGTTAAACCCCATTATTTATTGACACATCATCAGTTGTTTATTTATTGAAGTATTATTGCAGTTATACTATTTAATGCTTATTTATTGTTAATCACACTGCAAGTTCCCTGTAAATTTGAGATCGTTATAGGCTGAAATGATAGGCCTGAACGATAATTATTTATTTAATTATTTAATTATTTATTATTTAACTTGGGATTGCGGGTTTGAAATGATAGAACCCGGGCTTTTGTAAATTGCGGATTGAAATGATATATATCTGTATCACTTGACCTAGGCTAGAAAACTATATACAGACCCGTGGTTTATATAATATTTTATGAAATGTTTTAAAAATATTTTAAATAGAAAGTTTGTGATATTCTGGCTTAAATGTATTTAAAGGATTTTATGAAATTTATAATGATTTTTGAATGAGTCAAAATGTTAAATAAATGGAAGTTTAAGTAAAATTTTGGGATATAACTTATTCTGAATTTTTGTAAAAAGTGAGATTTTAGTTAAGTAAAATAATTGATAATAAGTTATATTTGGGAATTTAAAATTAGTTGTTAAGTTAATAATTTATTTCAGCACTTAAATGCTGTCTTTTGTAAATGAACTTTTTTAACCTATGACTTTAGGTAGCATTTTATAAGTGCTACAGAAACTGAATTTTGATTGTTTTAATAAAAGAATTTAATGGAAATAATCTTTGGGAAAAAGCTTAAATTATGGAATTTAATATGTAATTAATAAAAATAAGGAATTGAGTTTAAATGGTTTTAAATGGAAGAATTTAACCTTTAAATGTGAGTTGAAAGGCAATTAATTCCTAAACAAATTGAATAGATTTAAATGGTATTTTATAAAAATGACTGATGTTTAAAAATGATATTATGATATTGAAGGTATTTGAAATTTATTTTGATTTTTAAAGTATAAATACCATTTTTTAAAAGTTGTAACCACAGGTTAAAATAACGCTTGGTTGTTAAAGAGACCGGGATCGGATATCTGGCATACTCTCTGTCGATACCGAAAACCACTTTGACAACCGTGTACGCGGTGGAGATTCTAGAATGAAGTAGGATGGTGGTGACGTTTTCTTTAAGGTAAATACGTGGACCCGACTCCCGTGAGTTGGCATAAGGTGGCTAAAACAGGAGCGATTCTCGGATTAATGAGGTAGCACCTCTGATCGGACGCACTTCTTCGTATGCCATTCTATTACTCTTGTGATTATTTTGGTGCGCACCTTTGATTTGGGAGTGTTGTTCGAGGTGGGCGGTAGCTGCGCGCTGCGCGTTTCCATCGGTCCGAATAGCAATTGGTATATCTACCCTGGCATTGCCTAGTTATGCCGTGTCACCTACCATAGCGAGCCTTGTACGAGTTTTGTTTTCTCCCGTAGCCCGTGTGGTATCCTCTGGTGGCTTCCCGATCAGGAGGGACTATGATATTGGATGGACTACTGGGACTATTACGTGTTAAGGTGGAAAATGTAAAGCCTTAACGCTATTTAAAAGTAAATTTATCTTACTAATAGACACTATTATAATAGCGAAGTATTACTACATAGTAAATAGTTTAACGGATCCTTAGAGGATGGGCGGTCCCAAGCATCCTTTAAGTTACTTGTTCTCTAATACAGTTCAATTGAATTAACTTACACTATATAAGTATGTATGTCCTGACTCGAGTGTTTATGTTTTACTTTACGCTCGGGTCAGCCTGAGTTGCAGTTCAGTTTCATCCCGAAGCTAGGATTTCTGTAGATCACTTTCAAGCTGCTGGCAAACTTCCCTTCCCGTTCTTTATTTAAATTTTTGAAATCAAGACTATTGGACATTTGGATTATTCTACCGATGATTTAAAACTATATTTGGATTAAAGACTATGTAATTTTTATTTGATTGAGACTATTTATAGTGGCTTCATGAACCACTAAGTATTTTTAAATTCCACTGCGAGTATTCTGATTCTGTGTCTGTGATTCTGTGATTATTTATTTACTGTATATTTAGAGATTTGCCAAATTTTATTTACAACGCGGTATTTTAAACAATTCAAGTCCGACATGTGCGGATGCGAATGGTTGAAAATATCGGGTCGTTACAATATTGGTTATTTATATGTGGTCATAGCCTATTTATTTTTGTTTCATACGTAACATTATCATCACATTCTGCTGTTGAGATGTTGTGTATGCTTGCAAGTAATTAAAATGATTTTTGATTGATTATTTTGCTTTTTTTGATGTGTTAAAGATGATATAAATAGTAATTCCATTATTTTTA
This sequence comes from Allium cepa, assembly GCA_030765085.1. Taxonomy (NCBI): domain Eukaryota; kingdom Viridiplantae; phylum Streptophyta; class Magnoliopsida; order Asparagales; family Amaryllidaceae; genus Allium; species Allium cepa. The sequence goes on from CM060940.1 coordinate 106,541,386, forward strand.
AGTTAGATTGTTTTATTATTTAATGAAAAGTGAAAACAAGTTAGAATTAAGAGTTTAGTAAACTTGGGTATTTGAATGTAAATTCTTTAATAAAGTTGAAGGCAAAGCTTGAATATTTGTTCAAGTTCTTTTGATTTATTTGAATTACTGGATATTAAAATTTAAAGAAAGAAGGAAGACTTTATGTTTAAATTCTTTGAAAAGAATCATCAATGAATTATATTACTAAAAATATTTTCATATAAAATGATTAGAATTTGAATTTGAATTACTTTTAAGTTGAGAATAATGAGATTTAAATTAATTTTGAATTTAAATCCTATATGATGTGTGTTGAAGGTAAAACCGTAAAATAAATATTTTTGTGAATACTAAAGTTGAAAAACTTTTATGGAACAAAGTAATTTATTTTGGAAATAATTTGATTTGAATTTAAACAAGAAATATTGAAGATTTAAATATATTGCCTTCCTTTTAAAAGAATTTTGAGAATTATTCAAGATGGTATTGAAGATATATTTTAAAATGAATTTGAAATTCATTTTCTACATAACAGTAAAGGTATTTTATTTAAGTAGAGGTATTTTATTTAATTGGTTGAATTTTAACAGGGTTGTAGCATGATTTTAAAGATGTTAGACCAAGTACTCATATATTTTTAAAAACATGGGTATTTTTTGTATGAAATATGAGATATAAGTTTTAAACTCAGGTGATTAAAATATTTGTTTGCTTTTGATATTAATTGTTTCACCACTGCTTTGCTAGAATACTCACGACAAAAAAATGATTAAAAACTTGTTTAATTTGGACCTGAATTGATGAATTGGGTGTTTGATTGGATTTAGCTGATTTCAAATACTTTTATAATTTTAGAAATACAAGTATAGAATTATGGTGTATATCTGCATCCATGATATGTAAGCAAGTTTATTTTATCCTATTTATATTGATTTGAATGGATGAATTACCATGCTCGAAGTGAAATGCTTGAATGCATTATTGTGTGATAACTGAATTATATATACATGACATTTATTGGGGATGTAACATTATTTCTAGAATAATGCTATTTTGGGTAGCCAAATATTTTTGAAGTATAAAATTTAACATTTAATGAGAACGATACGAGGTATTGACTACTATACTACTAGAGTCCATCCTAACGGACTGATTCAAGGATCGCAACCCAAATCATGATGAATTTATCCCTCGTCACACAATCCAACAATCTGTTGCATATATAATATAATAAATAGCATGTTCCTGGAGAAGTAGTGCCACAGAAGCTAGCACCTCAAGATGGAATTGGGCAGGTGACTACAACACATAAAATGCATACGTCTTCAGAAGCTAAAAGGGTAGTGCAACCAAGGGATCGTGCGAAGTGCACTCCTAATTGGTCATAAGAGGTGGATGAAAAAGAACCACAATGTGATAAACAATGAATATGTACAATAGTTAATTGTTTAGATATGCGGGTGAAAAGACTGTACTATGGTAAACAATGAAATCAGGCTCCAAAGATTTAAAATCGTGCACCTAAATTTAAACTAAAAGCAACTCATATAATATGAATAAATTGTGATATCGCAATTGATTAGAGTTGTAGGTGTGAGTCACGATGATTAGAGCCTTGACACTTGTATTAAAACCACTTTAACGAAATATAGGTGGGATATTGTTTGATGCGAGTGACATTGTTGTGCTTGACTGATATGTCACATATTTATACCCAACAGCACAGTTACATGTTAGTATTAAGCACTATTATGTCATAGCTATATTAATAGCCTGACTCAGGGTTTGTTATTTGTTTAACAACTTGGATCAGACCGAGGTTGTTTAAAAGGTCTGATACGATTGTATGTGTTTATGGGCTACGATATAGGGTTGGAGCAAATGACGATGAAGAATATTTACTTTATATATATTGAGATTCATTATATTGGCCGATTAATGTATTCATATTGTGAGTATTATACATATAGGATGATGTATGAAATTTTCATATACGATATAAAATTCATGGTTTTTGTTCACTCCAATTCTGTTAGTTGGGAAATTTTTATGTGTCTCTAATACTAGTTCTAGTCTAGACCTTGTGGACATTGCCTTGCATCAAGACAAGAGTCATGTTATTTTAGATATATTCAGGTATCGAAACGTATCCCTGTAGACCCAAAGCAGCGTATGCAAGAAATCGCTCCTTCCGTGCTCAATGATCCAAGTTATCGGACGATAAACTCCTTCTGATATTTCGGTCACTAGAGCCAGACCATCACAACATGGTATCAAAGAAGAGGTTGGAATAATACAGAGATAGAGATATATTTTAGCCTTAGAGGAGTGAGACTTAGGTTAGTTTATCCATTTTTTATAAGACTCTCGCCTGTGAGGTGCTAGTTGTGAATGATTGAATGGGTCGATCATCGGATACAATAGTTATATGCATATATATATATATATATTTGTATTGAAGCTTTATTAATTAAAAGTTATTTAATTATTTTTGAAGGAAAAAGTAAAATAATATTCACACATTTGATGTGAATATATATGTGTGATTTTGATGTATTAAAATGAATTTTATTTGGATGATACAGATGCTTACTTAATGTGATATATGGTTTGTTTGGATGTTTGATTGATATGGTTGTATAAGAGTTTCTTAAAATAAGCCGAAACAAGCTTCGATTTTCAAAGAGTAAGAAAATTTATTTCTAAAAATATTTCGAAGTGGATATGAACTTTGAAAAGAAGTGCGAAGACGTGTGTGTGTGAATATTTTGAAGAAATATAAGTTTTGGAGATAAAAAGGTATTTGGAGAAATTGGACTTATTTTATAGTGGTGTATATGAGAAATTGAGGATATCTTTAAAAATAAATCGATGAGATTTTGTTTGTGAGGAAAAATATTGGAAAAAATTTATTTTTAAAGAAGATTTGGAATTTGTTGTGTCAACCTGTCCGTTGAGTGTTTTAAGAATTTTGGTCTATACGTCTGATCCGCGTTATCGAAAGGGATTCCTAAATAACTAAACCAGATAATTTGACATAACAGTATTTTGAAAAATATACAAATGATATTTTGAAAAATAAATAAATAAATAAGAGAATCGTTTTAAGAGGAGAATTTATTCTGGGAAGTGCTCCCTTATTATATAAAGTAATTTTATAATGACAATAACTATTTTGATCGAGAAGTTAAAAAAGAATTAGTGTACATATATGGAAGTTTGAGTGAATGTTAAATGACTGGTTCAATATTTTAAAAATATACAAGTTAAGCATTTTTATATATAAAGTTTGTATGATTTCATATGACATTTGCAGCCATCGAGTGCTAAAAAAAGTTGAGATCGATGGCAAGGCATTGTAGATATATTTTCTTGTGTAGTCAACACTGCAGCCAATCGGCGTAACAAGTAACCAATACCTCGACAAGGTTATGTTGTTATATTATTTGAATTTTATAAATGTGTCGATGTTTGTCGATTGTATGCTCAGTCGCTTAGTCGCTTACGGTATGTTATATATTATATAGTAATGTGATGTTAGTAAGATTTGAAGGAATATTAATTTAAAACTTGAGTAGAATTTTAAAAGAAAATTATTTCAAATAGAAAAGAGAAAACCAATATATTTACATCCAAAACACAATTAGTTTGAGTAGAGCTTTAACATTATACTTTTTTTTCCTAACAATTAATTTGACATTTTAATCCTTGCTTTGCTTTCAACATTTCACATATTTAACTTTAATATATGCAAGTGTCATAAGCAGATGAATCAACACAAAGCTACTTCTAAGTCAAGTCTTAATTAATTTGAGTGAAGTTACATATTTTTGTATGAATTAATGAATTATTTTTGAATAAAAATTGTATTTTTTCAATAATATGTAGTGAATAGTATTGAAATTGTGATACAAATTACACAAGATTGGAGTATACAAATATTTGATAAAGTCTTTGGCTTTTGATTGAAGAAAATGAAGTTTCTTAGTTAAGAACATTAACGCATTTTGAATTCTGATAAGTGATATGGATGTTTTCCTGATAATCAGAATGTACTTTGAAGAAACTAGCTGCTGGTTGATGAGCATGATTTGGTTGTAAACTTAATTAGTATAACGTGGCAAATAAAAGTTGTGAGCATATACTTTATTTGCATATTTGAATTATACAGGAGATACTGGTTTTTATTAATTCTCTCTTCTAGGCTTGAAGGCAGTGCCTAAACCGACTAAATTTGAGCATATTAATATACCTTTAAAATTTAGTTGGCCTGAAAACAAGTTTGAAATACATGAGCAGCTGAGAAACCATCTTTAGTGCCAAACAAATTGTTATACAGGCCATTACACAATGGGTCTAGTAAGCAACATCAATTGCATTCTAGCTCAGGGTCACTTCCACATTATTGTCCCAATTTTTATTATTTCTATATTCTAGACTAAACCATAAAAACAATGCATCTGTTGTTTTTTTAACACCTAATTTGAGTCTTAACAATTCAAAAAAACGCAGTTTATTTTTACAGATAAGCCTATAGGCTACTGCATTGTAGTAGCACCAAGCTGCTAAGCAAAAAAAAGTGTTTTTGCTACCGAAGCTCTAAATGCTTTCAATAATAGCTAGCGGATTTTAAAAAAATGCAACATTGCTCCTTATAAGTATTTCTCTATTGCTTGATACAAATTACAGTCAAATATGGATTTTGAAATATCAAGTTTCTTAGTTATCCATAGTGCATGGTCGACGATGCTTCACATCAACCATATGCATAGATATAATGACAAGTAAATCTTGTCCAATTCAAATGAATTTTTTTACACAAAACACTCTGAAACAGTATAATTATTTCCCTTTAGTCTTAAAGCTTTTGCTATTTTGGCCATAAAATAGTCATAGTGTTCATCTTCTTAGATCAAGAATGAATCTCCCACAATGAATAGCTAATGTGTCATAGGCAAATATAGTCCTTAGCCTTAAGAATTATTATAAATGCTTTACCCTTCTAAAATACTTTACTATGTGAAATTTTGAAAACTCGAGTATAGTTATGCAAAAATTTGAGTTTTCTATAAATACGCTATAAAAGTAAAAGTACAAAAATAAATAACTTTATTATATGAGACTTATGAGTTTATTTTGAATTTAGAATAGGTACCCAAATGCCACTTGGATTTGATTATGGTGCAAACTTGCTTTTGCTTGCATAAAATTTAATAAAACAGTAAAAGTAAGGTACATTTTTATTTAAAAAAGTTATATATATTGAAATGCTTGTAACAACCCAGAAATTTATCATTTGATTTTTGGAATATTTAACTAGTTTAAATATTCTATTTGGGGTTTTTATAATAAAATTTATGTTTCAAATAATTGACCGATTTTTGATGACATATTTTTAATTTAATTTATAGAAATTTTTCACAATTTTTAACTTGGCAAAATTTAAATTTTCGTTTGACATATTTTACATCAAACATTGGCACTTTTGAATTTAACCAAACTTGCTAACTAGTATATTTTATTGTTGTTTTGTGATCGTGTCACAGTTTTGTCCACGATCGTATTTTATTTTCCGTCATTCGTGGTTCATATGCGGACACATTATTGCGTGGCGGAGTACTCCCAACAAAAATTTATACAGCACACTATAATCTTGCAAATATTTCTTTTTCACGTCCTTTGCTCATGGCACCCTAGTGGCTTGCCTTTAATATATATCTTTTCCGTGTCCTTTGCTCATGACACTTTGGTGGCTTTCAGTTTATTCTTTTATTTCTATATAGATGCATTTAAGGAGGAATTAATTTAAAGGACAATTTTTTTTATTTTTGGCCTCAAGGACACGATCTCAATATTTTAACCTCAAGGACAAACATTCTTCTAAAAATTATTCATAAGGACAAACATTCTTCCAAAATTATTCATAAGGACAAACATTTTTTCAAAACTGCTACCGAACTAAAAAATAATACCTAAAAACGGCTACCGATAACTACAAACTGAAACCTAAAAACTGCCATCAATAACTAAAAACTGATACCTAAAGAAAGTTGTCCTTCAGGCTAAAATACTGAAGGTCTGTCCTTGAGGTTAAAATGCTAAGAAATTTTGTCTTTGACAATAATTTCATGTAAATTTAACTCGGGGACACAAACGCATTCTTCTATTTTTTTCTTTTCTCTTTCGATGCTTAGCTACTAAGGAAATTAGTTTATATATATAAGCATACACATAACTCGATGTGAAAAATAGTTTGGGTGTAGTGTGTTGGGCCTTGTTGGACTATGAATCATGGGTTTGTATGAAAGGTAATAAAACGAGGTAGAGGCGAGTTGCTTTGTTCGCATACTTAGGCAGTTAATAGGTAATGGGTTTGGGGAGAGATGGTGGGGTTTGGGTTGTAGAAGCATTTGGGTTTTGGGCTAGGTGGAAACATGCATGCGAATAAAAATAGAAAGAATGGAGAATGCTATTATTCTTATAAAGGGGATTTGCACATAAGTCTGTATAAATGTGTTCATTTGCATTAGCTATGGAGGAAGCTACTGGAAATGGTTGGAAATTAATTTAAAGGACAAAAATTTGTATATTTTTAGCCTCAATGACACGACCTCAATATTTTAGCCATAAAGTCAAACATTCCCCCAAAATTATTCATAAGGACAAACATTCTTCCAAAATTATTCATAAGGACAAGCATTCTTCCAAAACTGCAATCGAATTAAAATTTAATGCGTAAAAACTGCTACCGATAACTACAAACCAATACCTAAAAATTGCTATTAATAACTAAAAACTGGTACCTAAAGAAAGTTTTCCTTCAGACTAAAATACCAAGTGTCTGTCCTTAAGGCTAAAACACTAAGAAATTTTGTCATTGACAATAATTTCCTGTTGTATTAAAGTGGGTCGGGCTGTGTTTTAATGTTTGGGTAAGAAAGCTTTTACTATTTGGTTCTATTTGTATTTAAATGTGTTGAATTAAAAATGCCATAACTCATCCGTATTAAATCCGATCAACCCACAGATTTTTGTGTTAGGCTCGAGCTGAAGAGTATGATGCCATTTACATAAATTATTGTTGGTTTTGGTACAGTATAATTTAATGGTAAATTAATACTAAATTAATAGTGACCGAGTATAAGTACGTCAGATTTGGATAATTGCGTAGTTAAATTAATATTACTTAACATGTGTTATCTATTTGACCAAATAAAGTAAATTGAATAAAGTAATTTAGGCACATGTTTAGCAAAATGAAGCATTGTCCACTAATTAAATTAATTTGACATTTAATTAGTAGAATAAATCTCTATTATGCTATCTTATAGATTTGGACATCTGATTATAAATTGTTAATTGATATATCAATTTGAATAAGTAATACGTTAAGCAGTAATGATTAACTATTTACATAGATATTGATTATGTAAATACCAGATATTGATTTGGAAAGCTAAATTGGGTGATACGGTAGCTTGGTTAAGTACCGTTGTAGTCGCTGAGCCACTTTTCAAATTTAGAAAGCTATGAGTTTAAATCAATTTCAATTTTAAACAATTATAAATGTTTTATACAATTATTATTTTAACAAAATGTTTTATATAATAATTATTTACTAACAATATATAAAGTTAACTAATTCATATTTTAAATATCGTTTAAATTATTAATTTATATTCCAGATATGATTTAAAGTTACTTTATACTTTAATGATAATTAAAGTTATTTATAATAATTTGATTTTAAAGTTAATTATTATTTACAGTTGTTATATATTATTTTATAAAATACTGTTTAAAGGTTGATTTATTATTATAATTATATTGTTTGAAAGTTAATATGTTATTATAATAATATTGTTTTAGAATTTGATTTATTTTTATCCACAAAATTTTAAAGATTATTAATTATTAAGTTCAATTACCATATTAAATTAACTTGTTTTAAAGTTTATTGTTGTATTCTTATAATTTGTTTAAAGTTAATTATTTTATTAATGATTATTTAAAGTATTATTTTACTAATGTTGTTTAAAGATATTTAATTGTTTTGTTAAGGTGTTTTAGAAAATAAATTGTTTTATAAAAGGTGTCTAATAATAATAAACTATTTAATTCAAAAGGAATCATTTTAAAAGGGAAGATTATAGAAGGGTTTTATTTAATGAAAATAAATCATTAAAGGAATTTATAAATTTGGAAAGAGATTTGGAATTGGAAAAAGGAGTTTGGGTTTTAATGGTTTTTGAAAAGAGATCTATAAATGCTTTTTAGAGATCTAAAAAGGGAAATCTTTATGAATAAAGTTTTAAGATTTATAAAGGTTATTTTATAAATAGGTTGGAGATTTATAAAGAAATTTTATAAATAAATTTGGAAATTTATAAACGAGATATGTTTTTATAAAATAAAAGAGATTTATGTAAAGGATTGGTGTTTTGGGTTATCCTCATTTAAATAACCTTTGGGTTTGATAATTTTAATATGATTTTGAAGTAGAAAATCTTTCTAAGGGCTTGAATTTAATCCGAAAGCAACCATATAATATGAATAGATTGTGATATCCTAGTTTATTAGAGTTGCAGTTGTAAGTCACGAAGATTAGAGCCATGGCACTTGTGTTAGAACCATTTTAAAATGTGGGCAGATATTGTTTAATGTGAGTGACTTCGTTGTGTTTGATCGATATGTCACGTATTTATACCCGACACCACACTTATATGTTAGTATTAAGCTTTATTATACTAACAACTAGATTTCTAGCCTAACCCAAGGTTTATTTATTTATTTATCAACCTTGAGTCTGACTGAGGTTGTTTTATAGTTTTGATATAACTGTATGTGTATGTGAGCTACGATATGGAGTTGGAGCAAATAACGATGAAGAATATTTATTCTGTCTATATTGAGATTTCATCATATTGGTTAATTGATGTATTTGTGTTGTGAGTTGTATACATATGGGATGATGTATTAAATTTTTAGATACGATATAAAATTCATTATGTATGTTCACTCTGATTCTATTAGTTGGGAAATTTTAATGTGTCTCTAATATTGTATTATTCTAGTCTATACCTTATATATATTCTCCTACATCGAGACAAGAGATGTATTATTTTAGATGTATTCAGGTATTGAAATGTGTCCGTGTTGACCCAAAGCAGTGTATACGAGGGATCGCTCCTTCTGTGCCCAATGATCCGAGTTATCGGACGGTAAACTCCCTTTGATATTTGGTCCCTAGAACTGGGGCGTCACTGACAACATGCCAAAAGATTTATTTATAAGTTATATTAATATTTCTTTTTTCAATCTTGATTTACTTCAGTTGTATATTTTAATCGATAAACATTTTATCAGTTTATATTTGTTGCACAAATTTGTCGATGTTGATTAGTTTAACTTTACATGACTTATGTTATTCAATATTAGAAAGGTTAAATAGTACAATTTTATTTTTCTAAAAATCCCTCACTAAATTTTTATGTTTTTCAAAACCTCAATAAAACAGAGAAATCTTTCAATTCTTCTAGTGGGCATTAGGACTCATTTGCCTTGTGATTTTGACCTTGAATTTGGCCAACAAATTATAAGCCCACAAGTGATGGATAACACTTCATTAATGTATCATAAATATCTCCTAACCTATAATCTTTGTCATATTCAATCTCAACATTGAGTTTGCTCAAAAATTAAAAAGAGTATTCACTCATACCCACCATTTTGTGGCAACCTAAGTGTAATGCATGTACCTCGAATTTGCTCAACAAATACATGCATGTATCATACGTCATCTAGTCAATATGTTAATAGTACTACACATATTATTCCCTTCTTGAGTTTTTTTCACAACTAAAGAGTATTCAAGTAAACCATTAATATATAATTAGTAGATAATACCTTATATTATTCATAATCTTTAATACATAAATGTACATCGAGTGATATCAATTTAGGGAATAATATATTTCTTATTGAATACCCTTGTGATTCGAGTGTCAGATGCATCTGAAATCATAATGTTTCTCAATTTTCTCACGATTATGGTTAGTAGGTCGATTAGGCACAGTTTTGGCCCAATAAAAGATAACCCAACATAAATCAATTCGGCTAGTATATGCTGGCCCAAAACCAATGGCCCTAAGGTAGTTCATCTACATAGCAGCATCCCAAAGCTATAACAGGCCAACTTAACTGATGATAGCTCCAACAGCCAACTCACCCGGTGAGACCGGCTCAAATATAATCGATATTTAGCCCAACTTCATTACAGCCGCCTTTCGACCCACTCCAAGCAGCCCATCTTGTTATCTCTTAGCCGGCCTAACACCTCCTTTGCAACTTGGTCCTTAGCACCATTCAAATTTTCCTAGAAAACTTGGGCATGAAAAACTGGCCTGCTCTTGGTAATCTGCATTCAATTTGGCTCTATGCTAGCCTATGATGACTAGCTCCATTGGCAGAGAGTACAACTCAAGGCGGCTTCAATAGCTGGTTAGTCTATTAAGTCCAAATCAGGTATGACCCATCTCTGGCCTGGCATCACCACATCCCTTCACACCGTATCACAAACATCCCAACACTTTCCATGCCTCTTAGTCCATAGCATTATCTAGCTCTGCCTTCGACAACTAACTAACCATTCACCTCCTTTGCCGCCTAGGCATGCAAAAGTAAACGACAAGCCATAGCACCAGTCTATACTAGATACTATAGTAAAGCGGCCTGATCAACGTCCGAGCGCCCTTCCCACCTATTTTCTTACATGATCTCAGCCATCCATTATCTACTATAGCCGCTATAAATATCCCCAGCCATGCAACTTCAGAGTTGAAAACAATTTTGACTTCTAATTGAGTGGAAACCATTCTCTCTTAACTTAATCATTTCTCATGATAAATCAAAGCCCTAAGTTATTAAGATTAGCTACTTTTTTAGTCTTATTGTTTCTAATTATTCTCTTGTAGTTCTCTATAATTGTAAGAGAGAAACATAGTAGGATATCTTCATAATGAACGTAGCCAAGCTTGCCGAACCACTCTATATTTGGTGCCATTTGCTTTACTTTGTTTGCTTTCTTTTTCATTTTACATTTTTAAGCCTAGTGATTAGCAAGCAACCTTTACTTTCACAATGTGTTAGACTAATTCCAAGGTTGATAAAATCTGTGGTTGATATTTTAAGGCCAGAAGGAGGGTCTCCCAATAAAGCTCCCACCTTTATCGCTTTTCTTCTCTACAAAAATCTGATCTAACTTGTTACCATAGGCCTAGTTCCATAGGTTGAAGGTAACAACCCCAATGAGAATTGAACTAGTGGCAATACCGTCAATAATGTTGCTTGTCCCATTCTTGGGCTCAACAATTATATCCGATGTACAGTGTTGCAACAATTAACAAACGTGTGTACTTGGTTCGTAAAGTGCAAAATCTAAGGACACGGTTGGATGCCCAAGTAATTGCAAACTATCTTCCACTAACTCCTTCCATGGTCGACCTAGTCCTTCTTGCGTGTGTCCGTGCCAGAATTTAAATGCCTTAATTTCTAGTGATTTTCTTCGATTCTGTTTACACAGAATCAGCTGATACTTAGTTGTAAAGCCATCAAGGCTGCTTTTTATCGTTTCATCTTCCTTGCACTCTTCTCCATGAAAATAAATAAACATAACATAATAACTTTGATTCCCTAGAGGTTTTTAATGGCTGCGTACTCCCCTCCTTTCCGCCTCATGGTTATTGTCCTTTCCTTCTTTCTTCTTCTTCCCATTTCTTTAATAAATCCTTCTAGTCGCTATTATGCTCTATTATTTGATTAGTTCAGCCGTTTTGTTGGTGGTCGTGTGGTCCATTGAGACTAGGATGGTTTCGGATTCTCAGCGTGGTGCACAATTTCGGTAATTTTAGTAACTATTATTATGATTAACATGAACATAACGGTTTAATTTATTTTTTTGGTAAACCTAGCGTCGATTTTGTTGCGAGTTTGCATGGCCGCATAATTTACCTATAATATATAGTAATAATTAAACAGATGAGGAATAAGATCTAATCTTAACCAATCTAACTGCATACTATTCGTTGTTGCTGTTTATAGTTATTAAACACACGAGTTCAATATGCATTTCAGAAGGAAACAAACATTGAATGAATTAGGCTTTTCCCCTTGTCAATACATTGAAAAACGGTCTTCTAGTCAATAAAAATACAAGGTTGGGTCTGTTTCTTAAAATCTCTTGTCTTCTAATGATTTTCTAATTCAAAATTTTACAGTTTCTAATATTTTATTTCTTTTCTTTCGAACTTTGAAAAATGGTCTTCTAGCCAAGGTGAGAGATTTCAGTCGGTTCACCTGGATTCTGGCTGTCCCGGTGTGGTTGCTGTCTCAGCCAAAAATAGGGTTCAAATCCTTATTTTGGCCAAATTCCTCGGTTTTCTTTCTAGAAAAAACTACAGAACGAGGAGAGAAAAGAAATCAAAAGAAAGAATAAGTAAAAAATGATGAAAACCCGTGAATTCAACAGAATAAAAGGAACAAAACACCTTGCAACATTTTTTTTGTTGATTTGGATCTAGGCTAATACACCGAATTCGAATCACTTTGAAATCAACTATTTGTTTAGAAATTTTCAGAAATCGGGATTGAATCTTCCAACAACACGAGTGGTAAAGGAAGATAAAAGGAGCATTTTAATTTTCGAATAGCTAGACTTTGTTAGTTTGGATATGGAATGGGATTTTAAAATAACATATATCTAAGGGGATTGTGATATATTTGTGCTTCGATCTATGAATTTGTCATTATGTTAATGTATAAAATAGTTTATAACATGCTACTAAATGTTGTTCTGGTTCGTTATTGTTGCTGATAATGTTTAATATGAAAGTTAAAAATATACTGAAACCGTAGCTAAAATCGAAGCCCTCAAAATTAACCAAAATTTCTTCAAGTAATCAAAACCAAAAGCTTCAAACCTTTCTTCCAACAGATATTTAGTATTGAATGAAATATGTTTTTATTAGCTATCTTCTTATTATCCTATTGTCAAAATATAAAATCGGATAGGTTCCAAACTATTTTTTCTCACAACTTTTTGATCTAACTCTTTTGGAGCTTTCTTTGTTCTAGCTAGTAGCTATTTCTCGTTTTTTTTTCAAAATTTTCATTTCTAAGATAGAAAAGTAGATTATAAACACAAATATATGACATTTCATTTATTTCCATAAAATTTAACTCTCATAAAATTCATCTTACCGATCTGCACTTAATTTTCATTTGTGGTTGTTATAGTTTCGTTTGAACATCAAACAAAATACAAAATTTTCCACCATATTTAATATAAACCATATGCTTATGACGAGTCACACCCCATATAAGTGTTAATTTAGGGAAGTGAAAAAAGGGCAGTGGTTTAAAAAAAATATTGATTTTTTAGAAATGTGCCAATAAGGTTTCGTGGTGTAGTTGGTTATCACGTCAGTCTAACACACTGAAGGTCTCCAGTTCAAACCTGGATGAAGCCATTTATTTTTAATCACCTATCCTTTTGGTGGAAAATTTCATGCATTCATTTTCTATGTCTGAAATCCACTTAACAATGTATTTTCTATGCTGACTTCATTCTGTATTAAAAATTCACTTAACGAATGTTTGAAATTCCCTGGACTGGCTTGCTATTAAGATTAACTGACATGTGAAATAAAACGACAAGCTCATCGTTGGTTTACGTAATCTTTCATTTTTATTACATAGTTCAACACTATAACTTTACATGTATGGTCCCTTTATATTTCTTACTTGCATATTGGTAGTTGTGGTACAATTATTTCTCTCAGGAAAATAAGCACATGAAAGAAGTTGCAAAAATTTTTATTTTCAAGGACAACAAGTTTACTATTTAGTCCGAAGAACACTCTTTGGTGTAAACAGAAAATGATAGTTACAACCATCATTCTATGGGGCATTAAGGTGATGGAATGTTGGGTTATGTTATCGGATTCAGATACATTGTACAACTTGCTGGTTTCCCGATCCAAGTTGCTGAGTGGCTATTGTGGTTGGGCTGAAAGTTCTTGCCACGGTGGCCCTAGTATAGGGGGGCAATGCGTGAGGCTGGTTTCACAGAACAGCGAAAACCCCTTGCTCTCAACGGTGGATGGATAACGGACTACTGTGCTCTGTACCCATCCTCGATCCAATAACACTTCTCCAACAAACCAACATTTTTTTATGCTGCTTTTTCCTTTGCTCCAATCTTGGGCATTCTTGATTTTGTATTGCAAAGCTGCCAAAATTTAGTCTTGTTCTCATTTTATTCACAGTCATGATATCCTCTTATTAGTCTTTACTTAATTCATTTTAGCTTACTTCTACTATTGTGCTACTGCAGATAGTCATGATATAGCTTCTCGTGATAGCTGATAGATGTCCATCTTCTATTATGCAGTGTTAATTCATCCTAATTACATCTTGGCCTCAGTTGAATACCCAGAACATACAATATTCGTATGCACACACATTTTTGATGGGATACTTACAGCAACAGGAAAGGTAAATAGTGTTAAAATAAGGTGCATGCTGAACATCCCTATGGATTCCTCAGGCAGGTATTGATGTTACTAAATGATTTCTTCTGTTCCGACATGTATATCGTTAAACTAATTGATATAAATTAATATGATTCACACATTTACCTGGTACCTTGCTTCTTTAAATAATGAAAATGCATCAAGATGGTGGAGCAGGTGGCAAACTTAGCATTCTATCTTATACATGCCGAACCACAACTTATTTGTCTCTCTCCTATTAATGCATTTGAACTAACTTTGAAATGTCTGAAATCTTGTGTTTTCAAACCCTACCTCAATTGCTTCCGATAACTCTTGATAGTTCCTCTATAACTCTTAATAGTAGAAAGCACTAGCCAAAATATTGATTATTTAGCAATGCCATACTCAAAATTACCCTCTCATCTGACTCAGTTTCTCAATCACTAAAATTTAGAAAGATGCTGACTTTAATCTTTAAATCGTTTATAAATTCCATAGGAATTGAAGGTTCTACAGTGTGTGCTAAAATGTGGATGTATTTGGCTTTTGTTCTGATTGTATTGCAGAATAGGCACGGTTAATTTATGGTATCATAATTATTTAAGTCATTTACTACCATTATAAATTTCCAAAACCATTGCTTCTCCCATTATATTCTCTATTGAGATAATGAAGGAGCTTCTTTATCTCCGATGTCAACATGGCATTTGCAATTTTGGTTTTTCAAACCATATATTTACAACTCGACCACCACTGAAAATGAATGCAAAATACCATGTTTTAAACGATAGGCTGAAGGAGTGCATAGGTTTAAGAAACCCATGTAAAGTGCACCCATTGCATTTAAAATTGAATGAAATTGGTCAAAATTGCTGATGCATATTTTAGATTCACTAGAAGTTAACTGTGGTGACGAATGTGTTGTTTTCAGTCGTTACAAATGTATAAGGATGCAAATTGCACTTGACCAATACATTGGACATTGATCAGGTGGCCTGATCTCAAAGAAGGTATTTTGCATATTTATGGATTTCTTGCACTAAAGCCTAACATTGTATTCTCATTCTTCTGCAGATAGTTCATGGAAGCAACCTTAGTAGAAGCGGAAAAGCGATAGGAAATGACCCAAGAAACCCAAATATTCAAGTACCACTCTGTAATAGGTAATCACATCACACTTCTATTGTATTTGCAGAAAAAAGAACCTGTCAAAATTTTAATTATCAGCTTCAAATATAAAATTAATCTCTCTAGATGTATTGATAACATCAAGTCTAAGAGGTTTAGTAAGAAAAGTTCTCAGTTTTCCTACTTGGTTCCCATTTGTGTTTTTTATACTTGTTAAGTCTGACATAACCAATTTTAAATTGTGATTTTCGAGTGCACGACATTCTGTATTTACTTTGATTTTTTTACTACTCTATCATGTTGTTGGTATAATTAGACTAGACCGAATTTGGGTTTTCAAATTAATGATAATACTCAATGGCTGACCCAGCATTTGGCTCAGCTGCCAGGCTGCCGGTCAGAATAAAAAGAAAAATAGTAATCTAACAGATGGGCGGTTTTGGAAAATTTAGTTAAAAGGGCGTAAGCCTAGCTCATTAGTAAAACGAAAAATAGTAGTCTAACAAATTGAAGGTCTCCAGCTTGAACTTGGACAAAGCCATTTATTTTTGGCTTTTATTTAAGAGAATCTCATGAGTTATGCATTTGTTTTCTATATCCTGTATATTTGGAAATCCACTTAATGATAAATTTTGCTTCATTTTGTATTTTAATTCCACTTAACAAATGATTGAAACTCCCATGACTTCACTATTAGAATAGCCAACATGTGAAATAAAATGACAAGCTCATTGGTTGCATATGTATCTTCCATTTTCATCACACAGTTCAACGCTTTTAACTTCACAATTGGTTCTACCACCAACACCCAGCAAAGCACCAGAAGGCTTGGGTCAACAAGAATTAATGGCACTATGGATGAAATGCAGGCTCCAAAGTGAAATCGATGCAGCAGATGTGGAGTGCCGACCACAAAAAGAATATTTGTACTTCTGCAACTTAGCGTTTATATTAGTTCTAGATGTTTGAATTGATAGCAAATTACTTTGTTTGAGTTGTTGTTAAATGTCTATGTTTGAGAACTTTTTTTTCTATTTGATATGGAGTGCACGTTTTTAGTACTACTTGTTATTCGAGTTATTTTACATTTTATGGTGGTCTATTTAATATGTGATAGATATCATTTTTCTGTATTGTTATTCAAGCACGTTTCTGGTTTGATTGTTCTAGGTTGTGTGTGAAACTTATTTTACCGGGGCGTATTTTGAAACAATGCCATTATATGCATTTTCAACTATAAACCAAGCATACCCTATAATACAATAAATCATTTACATGTCAAAATATCAACATCAATATATTTATATACCACAACATCAGCATATTATATTTTCATTAAATTCAGCAAACCCCAAAGTACCATAATTCATTAATCCATAATACCAATATTAAATTCAATATCCGATACAACGTACCCCAAAATACCATAAAAAAGAACGCAATCTTTCTATTTACATATCTTTTTAGTACAAAAGCTGTAGGATTTGCTCTAGCTCGTTAACGACCTATATATATATATATGTATGTGTATATATATATATATGCAAGCCAAAATGGTCCAATTAGAAAATGTCTTCAAGAGATGTGGCAGTCTTCTACTTCCTCTTTCCTCGTTTGCCACCTGTTCTCCGTTGCTTGGTAGGACACTTCTGCTTGATGGTTATTTCCTACTCTTTCTCTTTCTTTTTCTCTAAGGAGCTTTTATCTGAAGGGAAAACCTCTTTATTGATGGTGCAATAGAGAAGATCCTTGGATTCTTGGGAGCATTGGAAGAAACTTCGGAAGCATCAGCAATGCGACTTACGGGTGGTGTGACCTTAAGAGAAGGAATTTTGGGGTAAAAGGTGACTTTCTTGGGCAGGGGATTCTCTGTGCTTAGTTTGAGTTTGACCTTGACTTTTGAAATTTCAAGTGCTACCCTCTCTATCACAGACTTATAATTGTGTCCCTTTTCGCCAACAATTGTTACTTCGTCATCGATAAACACCTCAACGTCTTCCAGGCCTTACAATGCCCTGATCTTCTCGAAATTGGTACAGGGCCAGATCTAGAGGGAAGAGTTGTTGGGATTAAAGATGCGGTGATGGCAGTGGATGTAGTTGTAATAACACTGGAACCTGGAGCATGAGTGATTGGTAGTTGAGGAGGCAATGATTGTTGAATTATAAGTTTGTGAATAAATTGATAAAGGTTAGTGATGTCACTAGGTGAGTGCTTATGTTTCTCAAGGACCGTATATGTTAGAGATATACCTTTCACAGGTAAAGATTCTTTTTAAAAGGTCTTAGCGATTTCTCCCACTATAAAAGATTTTGGAACTAAAGGAATAGAAGGTGAAATTGCTAGAGGAGTGAAAGCTAGAATATCAGAGTTGTAACTTTCGACGGTGGCGGCACTAGGAGCTTTAGCCACAACTGTTTTAGATGTGACAACCTTGGACACAGTCGTTGTAGAAGTGACGATCTCTACCTGGGCCTCTTTTTAAATGAGAGAAGTGTTTTCTACTTGCCACGAAGAGCTAAGACTGACAGGAGACTTAGTAGGCACTTGGTTCTTAGCTGTTGCTTCTTTAGCCAAGATTCTCTCACCCTTTTCTAAGGCAACTAAATCTTCTTATCAAGAAGCTCACTTTTACGCATTTCTTCATCGACTTCATGGAAAGTGTTTCTAGCTCTATTCAGAATCTCCTCCTAAGCTTCAACCAGTGTAATGTGGTAACCACCCCTAACCATTTCATAATCTTCCTCTCGATGGAATTTGCAAAACATTGCAGGAGGGTAACTTTGGTTTCTTCTTAGTCTGGGTCGCTTTGGCCTTGAGTTATGCATTCTTTTTTTTACATGGGTTGACTTGGATGTTTGATCGACGGACTTTCCTAGAGCCCCTCCCTTGATTCCTCAACTTGTAGATCAGCTTTGAGGTTGTTGATCATAGTTTAAAGCTCGGCCTTTTGGGCTTCTTGTGTTTTGATCCTTTTTTCTAGGCTATTGCCGCAAGCGTGTGCTTTTCTTAGTCACTCGTTAAGGATTAACTCTAGATTGTTGCTGCACGCATATGCTTTTTTTAGTCACTCGTTAAGGACTAAAATCCAGACCTTTACGTGGTTGCCAACTCGTCAAACCTTTGTTGAGAGTCTTTCACAAACTTATCTTTCCTATCTCTTTCTCTTTGAAGCTTTGTCTAGTAATTCTTGTAATCTTCGACATATACAAGTACGATTGTAACAACCCGCTTATTTTACGATTATATATTTAAATGTTTAATTTAAATAAAGGATTGTTAGTTGAATTTAAAGTCTTAAATATGAATTTTCATAAACAGTCAAATTAGGGCTCGAGACCACTTTCATTGAGTTTAAAATGGCATTTACAACCTTTATGAGTATAAAGATCAATATGTTTGGAATTAATTAGGATTCTGGTATTTTCATTTGGGGTATGGTTCTAGCCCACCAACCCATTAAGATAACCCAACTCCTTTACCAAATACCCTAACTCCGCTCCTCTTCATTCATTCTACTCCTTATTTCCTAACACTTTCAAGCCGTAGAAAAAATGGTTGAAAAGAAAAGGATTAAAAATTCCTAAGTCCTAATTCTCTTAGGAAATTCAACTTCAAATTATAAATCAAAGGGAAGCTTAGTTAAGCATCCTCTTCATCTTCTCCATCTCAATTTCTCTTCAATTTTCAAAAATTCCTATAATCTAACTTAGGAAATCTTTGCATTTAATCATATCTTGAAGGTTCTTGAGGTGTAGTTGAAGAGGAATTGGTCTTACTTTGTTTTAGAGTTACTTATTTGTTGTTTTTGGGTTCAAAGGTGAGTTCCTGAACTCACATCTATGTCTATACCTTAGATAGTTGTTAGGTATGAATTCCTAACATCTATTTCATGTCCATTTGCTTTTGAATTGAATTGGTTTGGCGTATTTTTCAATTTTTGGCATTTTGAAGTCAAAATTTATAAAAAAACCTTATATGGATGTTTGGACATGTTGTTCGGAGTGTATTGATGAGTCTTTAGGGCTGGGTTGTCGCTTGACATAAGTCTCTAGCCATTGTCACTCATTCGATCGCTTCGGATATGATTTGACCATCAATGGCCTAGGAAAATCTTCCCCTGAGCTTTAGCTCAGACTCTGGCAAAGTACTCAGACGTCTGGGTTGTCGGAATAAAAATTCTAGACTTACAGCTCAGACGTCTGAGCTTATTTCCCAGACGTCTGGGCGATCTGGAAGAAAAATTCTAGTTTTTTAGCTCAGACGTCTGGGATAACCACCAGACCTCTAGAGCTGTTAAATTCAACCAATTTGCCTATTTTATGTGGATTTCCATTTATACGATTTTTGCATGATCCGACTAGTTGTTATCACTTTTATCGACTTTGATGACTATTTTTCTGGATTTTTGGAGTATCCACTTGATGGATTTGATATCGGTTTTTATGGTTTTGATTCATGCCGTCGAATGTGAATTTTTGATGAATAGATTGTTTTTACAATCAATTCTGCGATTTGTCACTTTAAAATACAAAGGTTTCTATACTAGTAGTATATATTCAAATTTATTCACAAAAATGATTTCAACGTTATTTTTAATACAAAGCTCATTTTTAAAACCATTTTTCAATCTATTAATATATACAAACCTTTACCTCATTAGTATGCGAAATCTAATTAAACTACTTAGCAAAACAAGTGGTATAAAATGCTTGCATTTTCTTTGTCGGTTAATTCTAAGACTTGTTCGATTGAAATCTTGTGACAATTTTCGAGTGGAAATCTATAATCTGTTCGTAAATAATTAAGTTAAGCTAGTGGTTATGGGACATGAAGCTGAACTCATTTATTTACTAGCTTAGTGTAATTCACACTTTGTATTGATCAATGGTGATCATTTTATGGTTTAGACTTGCGATATGCAACATCTCTTTGTCCACGTAGGGGACTGTAGCTCGTTTTATGGAGCTTCCTCTCATTTTTTGGGCTAGCGACCCATCGTCTTTTGACCATTTTATGGAGTTCGATTCATCGGGCGTTGTTCTGACTTATCTGGTTCATCGGATGTACCAATGTACTATGTCATTGTTTTGGCTTATAGAGTTTCAGGTTCCTCGGGCGTACCGTTGAGTTACGTTGTTGCACCGGCTCTATGGGTTAGCGACCCATGGGATATCATCCCGTTTATGATACACGTGTTGGTGAGTTTTCACGCTCTCATTTATGATAGGCCTCCCCCCTTTTGTATTTTATGGATTTCTAATTATTGATCTCTAGAATTTGTGTTTCATTAATTTTTGTGGTTTATATTGATAAGTTTTATCAATATTAGTGGTTTGGTGAATAAGCTAAAGATGTGACATTCTTTTTGGTGTTTGAGAAGATTTGAGATATTGTATGATTTTCGTTGTTATCAAATATATACTTGTCCAAGCATGACATTATTGTTATCATATATTTTTGTTATTTCTCTTCTCCTATCTCATCTTGAATGATATTTATAGCAAGACTGATCCGTTTATTATTTCTCTTCTTAAATAATACTCGGGTCAGACCGAGGTGTTGTAGGTGCTTCCACTTGACTTCTTAGCAGGGCCTAGCTTCTGACTTTTGGCTAACTACTTTAGCTAAGTAGTTTTTGCTTTTATACATTCTAGATAGAGACTCCTTGATGTATACATAATCTTTTTCCTAGCATTGTATCTATTCTTTTGTGATGTAGTGGATCATATATGACCACTACTTTGATGTACACTTCTATGTGTTATGTTCATATCTATTTCTGCCTTAGTGATATGAATATCTGTGACTGATTTGTGTTATGCTTATTTTATATGTTTGTTTACAAAGACCACATAGCCACTGTGTAGCAGCATTGAGTTTGTATTTGATATGTCAAATTTATGTATGACCTTCTATCTGGCATATCGGTACTCGCTCAAACCAATTACACAGATGGTTTCTCCTCAACAGCCTTATTCCTAGCTGACGGCATTACTCCGTTGTGTCCTTAGCTAGTAGAGGTGGGTGTATATCAGAGCCAAACTTCGAAACAATGTGGAATAATCTAGCAAGGATCATTGTCCTAATCTCTCTTAGGAATCGTGCTAACGTCACTACATTCTTGGGTCGGGAGATATAGACCCAGACTAATTCAAAAATCTATTCGCTAACTCAAACCACTTTTAATGTAACCATTCTCCAGTTGTCTAAACCATAATACCACCAAATATATCAAATATAAAGGGAAACACCGTCCCATAACCACTTCAGATGCACCCAACACCTCCATGTGATGGATGAACCTTATCAAATAAACCATTGGAATAGTCTTCTTGTCGTACATTTCTAGCATAGATAACATGAAATCAGGTGGATTCATAGCGTATCGAAAGTTTGGAGTGAATGGAATGTTGTTCACATCCTACAAGCTTCAGTTAGGTAATCCACCCCACATAGATTATCTCACCATCTCAACAAGTCTGTCGTTTTCATCCAAATGAACTCCCAAATTTGCATTCTCAACATGCCCTCCGAATTTATGAAGGAACTCCAGTATATACTCCTTTGGTCGTGATTATGCATTCTGATTCACGATTATACGCTCTACATCATCTTCAGGACGCATAGCATCCCTTCCTCGGCAAGGACGACCCATGCCCTCAAGCCTATGTGGGTTGATACCAACCTATGCTTGCGAGTTAGTACTGATCTGTATGTTTGACTCGAGGTTTGCCCCGGGTCATTCTACTCTGCTTCCAACTACCTATGCCCTGGCTTTTGGTCTTTGATTCTGATTTGCAGCAACTCCGGCTGTTTCCAACTATCATATCCTCTTGGAGAAGTTCTCCATCGTATCTTCCTGACAAGCAATCATCATATCCTGCAATCCATTCATTATGGTTTACATCCTATCTCTGGTTATGTAGATTAATTTGGTGTTAGCTCTTGAGGACACCTCTTGGTTGCCCCCTTGTTGATTTCCTCCAGTTACGGCCTTCCTAGTTGATTGTCTAATCATTTTGAATCTTTTCAAATCTCAAATCAATGAATTCAAGTGTCTCTCGATGAAAGCACCAAAATGTTTGAACCAAAAATGCCACAAACACCCAATAGATTGAGTAGAGAATAAAAAGTGAGGAAAATAAATGAAAAATGAGTAAGAAAGTACACATAGAGTTATAGTGATTTGACTAATTTTGGCCTACGTCTATTAATGAATTTTATTGCTTATATATATTCTGACTTGGAGATGGAAATTCTTACGGATCAATATAAACCCGACAGAGATTACAAGAAATTAAAGAAAGAAGAGTAAGAAATCAGAGAAAGGAGAGTAAGAGCCAACAATCCTAAAAAAATGAGCTCTACCCCTCTATTTATAGAGTTAAGAAGCCTAAAATTTCGTCCAGAAGATCTCGTTATAATTTTCCATGCCGTGGATAAACTCCCTAAGAAAATAGATTTCCACCTCAACAACTTGTATTGGTCAATACAACTCCAAGGGTGTGAGTCGGTGCTGACCCATATGACTACCAAATTGAATGCCTTCAACTATTCATGTTGGATCGTCTTATGGTTAGCTTTGTGTTTCTATAGTTGTTTTGCAATAATATTAGCTTGTTTCTGAGTCCAAATGATGGAGTGATGAAAGAACAAATTTGTTGGTTCAATAGTTCATGGAGATGGGCAGAGAATTGCATGGAATAGTCAAAATAACAATGTAGATAGGTTTCTAACATCAAATGGGATAGGTAGGCTGAAGGCGAGCTTCGTTGGTGGAGTATTTATGGGTCGGTACCGACCCATAGAGTTGGGTGGGTGCCGACCCAACGCTTGTGGATCTCGGGATTTTGGAATTTTGTAATGGATTTCTATTTTCCTTTTGATCCTTATTGCACTTGAGTATTGGGCTTTCTAATCATCTCTTTGGGCTTCTTGCCTCGATAGCTTCGAGGTTTGACTCATCGAGTTTGTTTATATACTATTTGGTGAAAAGGTGGGATAACAGATACCAAATGTGACAATCCATCCTGTGGCACCCTAAAAAATTTCATCACATATTAGTGATCGACCTCAAGTGCCATAAAGACCAGATGTACATGGTTATGTAAAAGAACTCATATGAAATGACAATATATAGTATAAAACAGATGCATAATTAGAATATTATACATTCATACATATATCTGTGTGTGTATGAGACATAACAATATGAAAGCAACTGATAAAAATAACAGCAGTCAGAATACATCAACTCCGTTGATATGGAGTACTGAATATAACATCTAATAATACATGTCTCATATATATAAATGTAGGGTTGTTGTACACTAAAAAATATACATCTAAGTATATAACAAAATATCAGCATCATGCTCCAATCCAAAATAACGCAATCCTATGAGCAATTCCCTAAAAGCTACCTGATTCTCTGCCTAATAAATCGAGTACCAGAGAGTTTGTCATAAAATAAATAGAAAGAGACAAAATGCGGCTTACATTTAATCCTAGTGTAAGGGGAAATAACTTCAAAAAATAACTTTAGAATATTACATATCAAATCCAGATACAAATGAGTGACAACAATAATGATAAGGGTATATTACTGATGATATACCTTCACCTGTTCTTCCCCTGTAATCAACGAGTCAGCAAAAAATAATAAAATGCAACTTCTACATAATAGTATACTATGACAAAAGGTAAACTAATATGCAAATATTGTGGTAATATAGATATCGCAGTATAGCCAAAACATACAATAATAATATCAACAACAAATATACCATGTGTTGTCCACCATATAACGATATATGTCGGATAGTGTGTAAATTGATACTCATTATCGCCGATGAGGGGAGTTCATGGCAGACATCATTCATTATCAAATGATTCCCATTGAAGTTCCATACTAAATAGAGTCGGTGACTGATTGTACCATAGACCGCGAGCTACATCTAGTGTAATAGAACTTGTGTAGATCTCACTGTATCCCATATCGAGCATAAGTGATACATGACCTGCTCTAGATGTTTGAAACCTACCTAGATCTAATTATACCCCATATCGGGCATAAGTGATATGTGACCTACTCATAGACGATAATCATCATCTCCCCTTCTTATTCATCATCGATTTCCTAACAAATTCACATTATGCCTCTACAAAAGAGAACGATGGGCGTGTCTTGTATAATACTCTTTCGACCTTGATCAAATCATGCATATGTACCTTAACATCATCATCAAGCATTCCCAAAGTCATTTGGTAAAATTAAGCTGGACAGGAGTGAAATGCTTTAGATATAGGCATTATTTCCAAGCCTAGTCACTGAATGGTGGACCGTCATTGCTCCAACGGTTCAATAGTTTGTGCTTTAATTGCAAAGCATGATCCGATGTCGAGTATCCACATGTTTCATCGCACTGTCTTCTTCATCGAGTCACTTACTCATCATGCCCTATTGTCTTCGCCACATGGTTAAAGTTTAGTGTTATTTGATTAAGCCTATATATCAATTCCTTTGAGTGTTCGAGAGGGATATTCATGTTGTCATGAATCCTTTCCCGATCATTTCGCTAAGGAAATGTGATGCACTTCCCGACAACCAGACTATACTTTACAGCACCACCAATCTTCATTATAGATGTATATTTATGTGAAAACACACACAATGCACGCCAATTCACATGTATATACACTTATACTTCACATTTTCTAACTTCTTCAAAATACAATTTGATTTCTTAACCAATTCTTCGTATTTTGATTCAAAGTTATCATGAATATCTTATATGTATAAAATTGCATCAATTTACTTCTTTCAATAATTTCATTCACTTTAAATCAAATTACTCCTTATTTATTATTTTTCCTATATAACAACAATTAAGAAAACATATAAATCAAAACACCAAACCAATTCAGCAAACTCTTACATTTAACACAACAAATCCAAACTACTTAAAAAATCAATCTGCCAAGATGGAATATTTTATTTCTCATCTAATTATTTTAAAGTCTAATTCTCATTTTCATGTCAATCATTTCAAAAACCATAACTTCTTTATATCATGTTATAAAAATTTACAATAAGTTTATAAAATCATATGATCACTTGTTAATCATTCCATAATTTCACATTAATTTACATCATCTTTTAAATCATATTTAATCATCATTTTCAACACTAAAAGCTTACTAACTTTCTAAAATCACCATCTCACATCCTTTAGTGTATAGTTAAGTTTACTATGCTCCATTAAGCTCAATGAAGCTACATGCAATATCCTAATCAATTCCAACTTCACTCAAAAAATCATATAATTCAAATAAACTGAAATAAATTCTATAGTAAATAGAGAAGCATTCGCACTCACCTAGCTAAGAAGAGAAAACAAGAAAATGAACTAAAATCCATCATCACCTTCTCCTTAAAAATTGGATGAAGCTCCCCTCTTCAAATCAAGCTCCAATTTGAATAGGGATTATGCCCCTTGCTCCAATTAGAATTATGGTGAAGTTAGTTTGAATTGAGGAATTTTAATTGTTAGAACGAAGTGATTTTAGAGTTAGGCTTAGGTGGTATTTGGTTTTGAGATTGTTTGGGAAAGTTATAATAAATGAGAAGTGAATGAAAAGAGCAAAGAGGGAAAGCTTATATTAAGCTCAAAATTACTAAGCGTGGTATTTTCTCCTTTTTCATAAACACCATTCAACACTCAAAATTCCTAAATTGATACATATCGATGCTTATACTCATTTCGATTCGCGATGCCAATCCAGACTCAATGACGCTATCTGTGGGTTCTAATTCCAATGCCTAGAAAATTCAATTCTTCTACCCTCTTGCTAATTAAATATTTAATTAAATAAAATTTGTAATTAAATTCTTGGCACTTTGACATGCGAGTTATTACAAAACCCTTAATACGAGACCGCAATAACTCTTTACAAAAGTGTGTTTGGTTATCCTTAACATTTAAGGATATCAAATAGCAACACTTTTATAAATCGATCAAATTGATAATTCAATGATTGAATTACCATACCCATCTTGTAGCTCATAGTGCTGCACTATATCTAACATGACAAGGTCCTTAATGTAATCAACCATACCGAATACATGATCATGCATTATGATTTTCTAGCTCATTCCAAATGAACTAATTTCATCCAATTTTCGCATATTGAATCACGTATATTCATAATATAACAATTACATGTGATCAAATGTTGATCACATATCCATATCTATATTGCTTACGAGTTCAAAGCTCTTAAAATATAATACATAGTCTTAAAAAAATAAGCTCTTAATTGACCAAGGTATGATTAATTTAATAGTCGTATTATTTAGCTCTTGCATGGGTCTTGAAGTGACAATGTAACACCCTTCTCCGAAGTTAAACTGAAATAAATATTTTAGTTTGGATTTTTTGTTGACCTTAATTAAATAAATTAAAACTTCAGATTTATTTGATAATAAAAGAAAGTACACCGATTTAAATTTCAAAATTTGACTTTGGATTATGTTTAGAAAAATCCAAAAGTTGATAGAAAATTTATTTTGGAAAAATAAATAATACTTATGAATTTTTGAGGTTGTTTTGGAAAATAAAACAAGTATTTTAAACTTGTTGAAATTAGAAAATGATATTTTAATAAAAGGAAAATTGTTATACGAATGGAATAAAAATTTGATAAAATGCCTCAAACAATTTTTAAATGGATGTAAAACGTTGATTAAAATGTGGTTGGATTTGGTTAGAGATGTCATTTACATTTAAAAGAAAGAAAAAAATATTTCTTTCCTTTAATTAGACCCTCCATTCATACTTATCCCTTAACTTATCGTCTCTTTCCAAACCAGTTATTTTCCTTCAACCTTTATCAAAAACCAACCCAAATCCACTT
Organism: Allium cepa; assembly: GCA_030765085.1. Lineage (NCBI taxonomy): Eukaryota > Viridiplantae > Streptophyta > Magnoliopsida > Asparagales > Amaryllidaceae > Allium > Allium cepa. The sequence continues at coordinate 106,569,006 of CM060940.1, forward strand.
TAATTTTATCCCCTTCTCCTTCCCTAGTTACACTAACTAAATAAAAGAATCATAAATGAAATTGTGACCATGAGAAGAGACAATAACATATGCTAATGGGAGGCGGAGGTGTGTAGGGCCGAAGGCGACAAAGTAAAGGTGACAGTGGCGATGTCGAGGTAGGCAAACAATGTCGACTTAATGTTAATGTTGGAGCTTGTGTGTGATGGAGTTTAGGCTTGCATGCGACATCAATGACGAGGTGGATACTGCCCATAATCCTGGGGAGTTGATGGTTTGTGTGCGTCAGAGGGTGAGCGGTGTCATTGTCAAGTTAAGTCAGTGAGAGTGAATGAGATAGAATGTTGGTCGGAAGTTTATTAGCAAGTTTTGGTGAACGTAATTGTAACAACCTGTACTTTTGACCATTGTAAGTTATTAAATTTAATGTGATTATTGAATAAAAATGGTTAGAAATAAAAAGTTTAATTTAATAAAGATTAAATGAATTGAATTGGATTTGAATATAGCTAGATAAATTTGTGGAGTGAATTAATGCCACTTAAGCTATAAAATGAATTAATAGAATGAATACAACTTGGATTATAAATTGAAACGCAATTTGAATTGTGAAGAATTGAATAAAAACAAACGAGTGCAAGAAAAATTAATGCGAGTAATTGGATTTAATTTAAAATTGGATGAAAATAAGTAAATACAAATAAAATGAGTTTTTAATAAATCGAATGCTAGCTGATTGCATATGAAATAAGTTAGTGAAATAAATTAATAGATGGTGAAGTTAACTTAAGAAAATTGAATGAAATAAACTGTGATAAAAAGAAAATTTTGTTAATATGAATAAATTTCACTTAAGAAAAAAATTAATGATATGGATTTGAATATGAACTATAAGATGAAGTTAACGTAAAAAGTTGAATAAAATTGATTGTGAGAAAATAAAATTTATTATTATAAATTGGAATTATAAAATAAAATTTACTTAAGTAAAATTATTAATACGAGTTCAAGTTTATGAAATAAACTAATGAAGTGAATCAATGGATTAATATGAATTTAAGTTACGGAATAATAATAAAAATGAATATGAATAATGGAATACAAATAAATGGAATGAAAATTCATTGGGTGATAGATAAAATGAATATCATCAAAATAATTATCTAACAACTATTGAATCATGAACAAATGCGTGCTCTTTAATGATTTCAATTTTAGTGTATCATCTTGTCTATATTTTTCCATTCCAGTTTGGGTAAATAAACTTCTTGCAATGTTCTATATGGTGCATAACGCTGAGTAGGGATAAAATTCTTCTTATCTGTAATCAGAACCCCGATAGAATACAAATAGATTTAACACCTCTCATCAGGCTCTTTATTTTAAATTAATATCCATTAGGATTAACTAATTTGAAGATTATGCATCATGTCCTTCACACTTAATATTATATCTGCATGAGTTTATCACCCATGAACTTCAAATGCACTTTCCATGCACCACAACTGTAAATTCATGCATACAACAACAAAAAATATGCATGTTGTGTGTAGGCATATATGATTGTTGATGTGATTCTGTAGAAATTATAATCAAAAATAAAATGAACATCATTTGGGGATAGCAAATGTGGATATACCTTATGTTAGTTTATAAGTGTAAGTTTTGAAATCTAGTGCTTGGTTTTACTGTATTTATGAACCCTGTTTACATCATATAAAATTGTTTTGAAGCATGCATACATGTTAACAAGAAGACTTGTATCGGCCTAGTTGATTTTGGGCCTTTGATAAAAAATACATGAGTCACCATAATTTATGAACATAACCTAGGATAGAAACTTACGAAAAGACTTTAGTGTATAACTTGAATTCGTAAGCACTTGTTACTATCCTTTAAGCTCTATTAGATTGACTTAAATATGCTATATATATATATATATATATATATATATATATATTGCTTTTGTGAATGTAAATTAATTAAAACCGAGTCAATTAGAATGTTAATGAAATGAATGTTAATAGAAATGGAAGTGTATGAATTGAAATGTTGACATTGAATAATTGTATGGTTATGAAAAAAACTTGCATTAATATGGTTGTTTGGATATTTCTTTTATTGCATGGCTATGTTTTCTTATATAGTTGTTGTGTAGCTATGTTATGTAGTGATTTCTCTTTCCATATACATATTCTCATCTATTATTGAGTGTTTAGTAGGTACGGAGGAAATATGCTCGCTTTTGGAGCTCGATTATGCATTAGGTTGCTTTTGCTTGCTTAATATGAGCGAACTCGCTCGTATTATTATTAATAAGGTACGCATCTCAGATTACCTACTGCGATTTTATATTATTTCCCTCCGGGATGCCTCATCATTGAGATGAGATGTATGTTTGATATATAATGGGTAGATTTGTGTTATATATTATATTGTAAAAAAATTTCCAATCGAGCCACACAAAGGAGACTCTGTCGAAATTTTCTATAAATCCGGGAGTTAGAAAACTTTTGAAGTTTTAAAATTTTTGTAGCTTGTTTCATATATAAGTTATATTTTTTGTAAAAGCAATATCGAAGTGCTGTAGCAGAAGCGTAGTAATAGTTTTGTAAATAAGATGCTTATAAGATAATTATTTTAAGAAATTATATTGTATGTAAAATTTTATACTTAGTCCCTTTCGAGGACAAAAAGTTTTGAGTGGGAGGAGTATGTAATGACCCATACTTTTGACTATTGTAAGTTAATAAATTTAATGTGATTATTGAATAAAAATGGTTACAAATAAATAATTTAATGATTTGTTAATATTGATTTATTGGATAATTTAATTTGTTTAAATTTAATACAGGAGATTATTTGAATAATTGAATTATGGATTTAATATGATTAAAAATGATGTCAAAAGTTGATTTAAATTTTATTTAAATATGAAGGAAAATCATTTTTATTTAAAATTGGATTTAGAAGTGGATAAATAAATTTTGAAAATTGCTTATTTTAAATTAACGAGTAAAAATAGCCATTTTGACCATTGTCTCAAATTTCGATGAAACTAGTTTCATTGGATCTATAATGGTGAATTATTGTAGGATTTCAAGTTTCGTAGTGATCGGACTAGTCGTTTGGCCATGCGAGCTTGAAATGCATAGAATTTAAATTCAGAAGTTAATTAAATAAATTGATTTTGAGAAGCTATCTTATTCATACGATTAAATTAAGTCTCGAGACTAATTCCATTGTATTCGGAATGTGGGTAAAACATTAGAAATGTCATGCGGTGCACTTTGTTTGGAGTTCGAGAATTTCGGACGTTAGTAGCTAGATATTTTCGAATTATAGTATATATATTCTTTTCCAAAATCAACACTCATACACGAGCTGCACCTTCTTATCTTTCCCCTTTCTTCAAATCAAAATTCGATGGCATCTAAAAAAACAATCGATCGAAGAAAAAAGTATGTACATGTATAAATCAAAATCGCGACGGCGGCTCTGGGGAAGGTCGCGTTCAACTTCTTGTGCCGTGGGAGTCTTCGTGTTAGGTTTTCGATTAGCAATTGGTCGCGTACGCGCGTGAGCTTCAAGGGTGGTTGTCGTCGAGGCGAGCATGCATTGGCCTAGGGGCGCAGAGAAGGAAGGTCGGTGAGGCTGACTTCGTTCGATAGAAAAAAAGGGAAACATCACGACTAGAAGAATGAGCTGGAGTAAATTGCATTTTCCTGGAGGTGCTGCATGAACGAGAGAGGAGGTATCGGCTTTGTTTTATTATTATTCATTAATGTGTTAATTAACTTTTAATTATTCATTTCGCCAATTAAATCGTATCATATCCGTACGAGATTCGATTCGGGCGAGAAAAATCACGTTGGAATCATATCGACGAAGGCTTCAGCGTGGAATCAGATTGGAAATATGTTTGAAACTGAGTTATTTTCAGTTTCATACAAAAGGTAAGTATTTATACGCTCACGAAGTATTAGGATATTTTTATGGTAGTTAAATTTGAAATTATGAAGTGATATAAATTTATTGATTGTTGCTTGATAAATTTAATTGTCATCTAAATTGTCATATAAATTGACTGTTAAAAATAAAAATTGATAGTTAAATTTGAGATTTGAATTTAATTGCCAGTAAAATTCCCAATATTGATAACTATGAAATTGTTGTGAATTATTAGTTGTTTGGATGATTTATTATGATGGATGAAAATTGATTGATATTTGAATAAATGGATGTTCATTTATTTTTATATATATTATGTTATCATCCTGTATATTATTTACAGTATATAAAACTGTAAATCAAATTATTTCTAATAAATTAAGAAATAGGTTGAAATGATATATACCTATGACATTTATTTGGATTGAAATGACATATATATATATATATATATATATATATATATTCATCTCTATATTAAATTGAAATAATCGATTCACTTGGACATAGGATAGAAAATTATATAAGAACACCGAATTGGTTAAATTAAATGGTTTTAAGATTTTGATTTGAAATTATTTAATTTGATTTTGATTTTTAAGAAATCAAAACGAATTTATGGAAATCGACTTATTTCAAATTTGAACTCGAAATGTTGAAATTTAAATTTGGAAATAGGAATTGTTTAAATAATCGAATTTGAGATTTGAAGTTATAATCGAAGTATTATTTGAATTTCAAAAATTGATTTGTTTAAAAGATTGGATTTTTATTCGAAATTTGAATATTATTAAGTAAAAGTGATATAAAATGATATTTCAAAATTGAGATCGGAATTGAATTATATTTGAAGGTTTGGATTTTAATTTGGATACTGAAGGTTAACTTGATTTATGTGATTTGAATTGATATTTTAAAGATCGAAATCGAAATTAATATAAATCAAAATGGTTTAAATTTGACAATTGGGTCGAAATTTAAATCATTGAATCAGATAGTTGAAATTGAAATTAATTTGAAACTGAAATTGAAATAAATTTGGAATTGAAATTGAAATCAATTTGGAGTTGAAATTGAAGTTTATTTGGAATTGAAATTGATTTTAATTTGGATTTGAAATTGAAATTATATTGGGATGGGATTGATATTTATTCAAGTTGGAATATAATTTGAAATCGGTTGGCATTAAAAGCGAAATTGAATTGATTCGAAATTGAAATTGGAGTAATTTGAATTGAAATTGGAATCGAAGAAAAATTCAACTTGAAATTGGAATTGAATCGATTAAATCGAAATTGAAATTAAAACGGATTTGAATTGGAAAGTTTGGAATTGAATTAGTTTGACTTTGAAACTATTTTCAAATAAATTATTTTAGTATAAACTACTTAAAATCTATCTTCTCGAATATTCAAATTGTTTTTATTTCGCAAATTATTTTACTATATAAACCATTTTCAATACTCAAACTATTTTTTTATTAAACTATTTTAAGTATTTAAGGTATTTTAAAACTATTCAAACTATTTTCTTAAAATTCAAACTGGTTAAGGGTGGAATGTTTATATTTAATTCTTGGATTTAAATGCGAATGAGGTTGATTTGAAGTTATAACCTAAACTGAAATTCGAAACAATTTTGGAAGCGAAATCGAGATATTAAAGCAAAAATGATACGATGTATTTTGAGTAAATATGATGATTTTGAAATGGATTTGATTTTGAAGTGAATATGATATTATGATATCAAATATGAATAGTTTTCGAAACGTAAAAGAACCATCCAGTGTGTAAAATGACGTTTTGTTGTTAAACAGACCGGTGCTTCTTATTGGCATGCTCTCTATCAATAATGGAACCAATCTGACTACAGTATACGCGGTGGATCATATCCAGAATGTAGTGACTTAATTGGTGAATGATTACTGGAATGAAGTAAGAGAACGATGATGGATAGTCTTGACACTTGTGTCATAATTAAAATGGCTAAAACACGAGCCTATTTTTGGCCAATGAGGTTGGCAACTTCTAAAGACATTGATCACTCGTACTACTATCGTGATTTTGTACTCGATGGATGCACCCTTTTTGTCCAGATTGATGGTCCCGTCGGCCATGGATGAGTTACGACCAGCCAGAAAGGGTAAACTGGTAGAATCCTACCTTGGGCATTGCTCACATGCTTTGTCATATTTATCCTTATGTAGGCCCATTGCGACTTTGGTTTAGTAGTATAAAAATGCATTAAGGTGGATTAATGTAAAGTCTTAACGCTATTTTAATATTTATTTGATCGACATTACCTACTATAGCGTATACTATGATATATAAATAGTTTAACAGATCCTTAGGAGATGGAAAATCCCGAATATCTCTTGAGTTATTGCACACACATTATAAACTGGATAAGAGATGTAAAAACACATAAACATCTTCGATGCTATTACACTCATGTTTATTGATATTGATTTGACTCTATTATAGTCCTGACTCGAGTGTTTTGTTCTTTCATTACGCTTGGGTCAGCCCTGAGTTTTTTGCAGCAACGAAGATCATTTTTCGAAGGACGAAGACGAAGATCTTGTATATTATTACTATTATTACTTTCTATGTCATGCTATTCTGCTGCATTGTTTATTTATCCCTGATGTATATGTATAAATCTGACAAATTTTGCATGGATTATAATCAAATGTATAATATAGACAGCTTCATGAACTGTTATTTGTTTATTATATTTTGTCATTCCGCTATGAGATTCTGTGTTTGTTTTCTACTTCTTTCTTATTCTTCTAAATTTTCCACATCGATTATTTACATTCCGGATAGTTTAAGTTGAACATGTGTGGATTATTGTCGATTCAAACCTTCCAAAATGTGGGTCGTTACAGTAATTATTCTCGTCATTATTTTCAGTGAGCATATTATTAATTCATCGGCTGTATTACGCAATTTGATTTTACATGAATGCTGAGAATATATGCTTGCTGTTTTAACTTAAATATGATTAAATATTGGGCTAGTGGTTATAAACCAAGGATATAGAATTGAAAGGAATTGGCTTCATGATATTGGTTATTTATATGCGGTCATAGCCTTTTTTTTCTTCCATATATGACATTATTGTCACATTCTACTGTTGAGATGTTGTGTATGCTTGCAAGTAATTAAAATGATTTTTGGTTGATTATTTTGCTTGTTTTAATGTGTTAAAGATGATATAAATAGCAATTTCATTGTTTTTAAATTATATTGTTTTATTTTATTATTAATGAAAAAATTTAGAATGAAGAGTTTAGTAAACTTGGGTATTTGAATGTAAATTCTTTAATAAAGTTGAAGGCAAAGCTTGAATATTTATTCTTTGATTTATTTTAATTACTGGATATTTAAATTTAAAGAAAGAAGGAAGACTTTATGTTTAAATTCTTTGAAAAGAATCATCAATGAATTATATTACTAGAAAGATTTTGATATAAAATGATTAGAATTATTTTTAAGTTGAAAATAATGAGATTTAAATAAAGTTTGAATTTAAATCATATATGATGTGTGTGGAAGGTAAATCCATAAAATGAATATTTTTGTGAATATTAAAGTTGAAAATTTTTGTGGAACAAAGTAATTTATTTTGAAAATATTTTGAATTTGAATTTAAACCAGATATATTGATGGTTTAAATATGAAGCTTTCCTTTTAAAAGAATTTTGAGAATCATTCGAGAAGGTATAGAAGATATATTTTATCAATGAATTTGAAATTCATTTTATACATAACAATAAAGGTAATTTATTTAAGTGAAGGTATTTTATTTAATTGGTTGAATTTTAATGGGGATGTAGCATGATTTTAAAAGATGTTAGACCAAATACTCGTATATTTTGAAAAGCATAGTTATTTTTCTACGAAATATGAGATATAATGTAACAACCCGCATATTTATCGATTTTATATTTAAATATTTTATCGTTCGTCGCATTTTGGTCCGAACAGCTAATTTTTGCAAACAGTCGAATTGGGACTCGAGACCACCCCCATTGAGTTCAAAATGACGTTTGCGACCTTTTTTAGTATAAACTTCGATATGTTTGGAGATAGTAGAATTTTGACCTTTTTCACTTAGGGCTTTGGTTTGGGCTGAACCCGTTAGTCACTTACTAACTCAGTCCCAACCCACTCCAACTCTTCATTCCTTCATAATTTCCTAATACATTCAAGCTTCATTAAAAATGGGGGAAGAGAAAAAGAATTAGGAAATCCTAAGCCCTAGTTTCCATTAGCAAATCCATCTTCTAGCTCCAAACTCAAGAGAACCCATTGGTAAGCTTTCTCTTCATCTTCTCCAACTCATTCTCTCTTTGATTTCAGAAATTTCCTAAACCTAATTTAGGAAATGTTCCTCTTTTAAGCTTAGATTGAAGCTTCTTGAGTTGTTATTGAAGAGGAATTGATCTTAGCTTGTCTTAAAGCTTCTACTTCATTGATTTGGGTTCAAAGGTGAGATTTTTATCTCACATCTTAGTAATATTTATCTTCGATTGTTAGGTATGAATTCCTAACACTTATTCGTGTGCATTTGCTTTTGGTTTGGATTGCTTTTGTGAATATTCTAATTTTTGGTGTTTTGGTTTCAATTCTTTAAAAATCATAGCTTTGATGTTTGAATGTGTTTTTGATTATGCATCGAATAGCTTATAGTGCCGGGTAGTCGTTTGGCATAAACCCTTAGCGCCGTTGCTTGAGCGAATGCAATTTGATCGAGATTTGCACCTCAATTGAAATAGGGCATGGGAGTGCTGGCAACAGGTTCGGCCGATCGAGCCCCTGGGCCGGCCGACCGACCTGTAGTCCAGGCACTTCCTGCCTCTGTTTAGGAAGTGCTGGGTACAGGCTTCGGCCGACCGAGCCCCTGGGCCGGTCGACCGACCTGGTGCCCCGAGCACTTCCAACCCCTGTTCGGTCAGCCGACTCAGGGAGTCCGGTTGACCGACCTGCTCCTATTTGCAAGTTTTGGCTATTTGCCTATTTGCTAGAGAATTCCAACTTCAATCGATTCGTGTTGATTCCCTTTTGTTATTATCACTTATTATCGACTTTGATGACATTTTCTTCGTGATTTATGGGAATATCCATTTTGATGGATTCGGTATCGATTTCTTGTATTTTATTCACTTCTTTGAATGTGAATTTTAGTGATTGATTGTTCCTACAATCTTCTTTGTGATTTGTCACTTAAAAATATAAAGGTTTTCTATACTAGTAGTAAATTCAAAACTCTTTCTTCAAATGATTTCAACACTATTTTATTACAAAGCTCGTTTTCTCAAACCGATTTCCAATCTATTAGTATATACAAACCTTTACCTCACTCGTATGAGAAATCTAATTAAACGACTTAGTAAAACGAGTGGTATGAAACGCTTGCGTTTACTTCGGCGGTTAATTCTTGGACTTGTCCGATTGAATCTCTTGTAACAATTTTCTAGTGGAGATCTACAATTTGTTCGTAAATATTTAAGTTAAGCTAGTGGTTATGGGACATGAAGCTAAGCTCATATATTTACTAGCTTATTGTAATTGACACTTCTCTTTGATAGTGACGATCATTCTATGGTTTAGACTATCAATGTGCGATGTCTCTTTGTCTATGTGGAGGACTGTTCCTCATTTTATTGAGCTTCGTCTCATTTCTTTCATTGGTCATACCTATCTAGGTGCGTCGATGTTTGTTTACACATGGGTCGTACCTTTCTAGGTGCGTCGATGTTTATTTATGCATGGGGTGTACCTTTCTAGGTGCATCGATGTTTATTTACTTCGTGGAGCAATCGGCTCAATAAGTCGGGACATGGGACGTATCTTTCTAGGTGCGTCGATGTTCGTCTATTCATGGGGCGTGTCTTTCTAGGTGCGTCGATGTTTATTTATGCATGGGATGTATCTTTCTAGGTGCATCGATGTTTATTTGTGCATGGGGCGTATCTTTCTAGGTGCGTCGATGCTAGATCATGGGGCGTATCTTTCTAGGTGCGTCGATGTTCGACTGTGCATAGGGCGTGTCTTTCTAGGTGCGTCGATGTCCAGTTTATGGGATTGGCTATCCTTTTATTGTGATTTCTGGATTTCGTGTGTTGATTTTTGGAATTTATGTTTCACCAACTTTTACGATTGGCATGGATATATATGTCATTTATTATGGCTTGGTGAATGAAATTAGGAGTATGACATTCCTTTTTATCTTTGAGAAGATCTTTGCGATATTGATTAATCTCTTATTGATTTTTCAATTAGTTATTTATCACAGCTTGGCATTGTGATTATTATACGTTTTGTCATATCTTTTATTCTATATCATTTCTTCTGATATTTATAGCTAGACTGATCCGTTTATTATTTTCTTCCTAAATAATACTCGGGTCAGACCGAGATGTTACAGGTGCTTCTGCTTGACTTCTCTTATGGGGTTATCATATGATCTTTTGGCTAACTACTTAGATTAGTAGTTTTTGTTGTATACATTTGAGATATAGACTCTATGATGTATACTTATTCTTTTGTCTAGCACTTGTATCTATTCTTTTTGATATTGTGGATCTTGTTAGACCACTATTCTAATGAACACTTTTATATGTTATATATATTCATATCTATTACCGTCCTTGTGATATGAATTATCTGTGACTGATTTGTGTTATGTTTATTTCTATATTTGTTTCCGAAGACCTTTATAGCCACTGTGTAGTAGCTTTGAGTTTGTGTCGGTATTTCGGATTTCCTCTTGAGATGAAAAGTTATATTTTTATCTGGCATATCGGTGCTCGCACAAAGCAATTATACAGATGGTCGTTCCTCAACAGCCTTATTCTCCGTGCTAGTCGACAGCATTACTCCGTAGTGTTCTTGGCTAGCGTAGGTATAGAGGTGGGGAGTCACAGCTTGGTATCAGAGCCAAACTTCAGAACAATATGTAATATTATAACAAGGATCATCGTCCTAAGTCCATCTTAGGAGTCGTGCTTTAGGATTTAATTCGAGTCTTCGTACCGATTCATCCTATTTTCTTTATGATTCCTTGTTTATCTATCAAGATTGCTTGATATTCAATTTGGTGAATAACCTTTTTCTTCTTCTTTCTTTCTTTCTAGAGGAAGAGAAATGGTTAGACCAGGCCGTCCCAGCGCCGGTCAATCTAGTGCTACTCCCCAAGATGGAGTTTTTATGTCTGCCCAACAACTTCTTGACCTTGTCACGAATGCTCAAGCAACTGGTTCTAATCCGGAGCCTACTCATCCTAGATTTGGTTTTGCTCGCTTGTGCATAGACTATACCGGTTTGGGTGGAAGGCCATTCAAGGGATCCGAGAGTGTTATAGAAATTCAAGCCTGGCTCAAATCGTGCGATCGTATCTTTTCTCGCATGAACCTTATTGATCTACATCGAGTCCAAGTGGCTTCTAGCATGCTCCAAGAAAGAGCATTAGATTGGTATGAGCTCTTAGTTTCCGAAATCATTGAAGTGGATCTTACTTGGGAGAAATTCCGGGGAAGATTCGAATTGAAATTTGGGCCGGAGGCTGGAAAAGTAACTTTGGCCCGGCGTTTTATCAACCTTGTTCAAGGTGGATCTTCTATGACAGACTATGTCGCATCTTTCGAATCTCTTTCCAAATACGGGGTTGAATACATTAAAACTCCATTGAAGAAAAATCAGAGATTTGTCTATGGCTTGAATAAGAATCTTAAGAAGCCATTACTCCTGAAACTTGAGGTTTCATTTGATCAGCTTATTGATATCGTCCTTCGTCTTGAGGAGGCTGATAATGAAGGTGACGTTGAAGTTGTGCGTGCCCAACAGAACTTCGACAATAACTTGAAGAGGCCTATCAAATTCAAAGGCCGCAATTCTAATAAGAAAGGGAAGCAACAAATTCCGGTAGCAAAGACTCCAACCACTAGTCGTGGTCAATGCTACAATTGTGGTTCTACGAACCACTATGTAAGGGAGTGTCCGAAACCCCTCTTTTGTCGCTATTGCAAAAACTCGGGTCACCATATTACTGCATGTCCCATACTTCAAAGTAGGAAGGAGGGAGAGCTCAATGCAGTGCAAGCCCCTAGAAACTCTTCTCTCGATCAAGGTATTTTTCACTCAATTCTTGATGGCATTGTTTTATTTCGTGATCTTCTTATTCGAGTTCTTTTTGATATGGGTTTCATCTCATTATTTTTATATCAAAAGAACTTGTCGATTCTTTTTCTTTGAATATCTTGGGCTTGATGACTTCTTTGAGGATTGTGAATCCGGATGGTAGATCCGCAACACTCAGTTTGTCTTTATTGATGTCAAAATTATTTTATGTGATTTTTCTGTCCGAGCCGATTTTTACTCAGGCTTCGGAATTTACTTTTGTTAGGATTGGCTTAATTATTATGAGGCCATATCCTTTGTCCCGTGTGGACTATTCATCTTTGACATTTTCAATCTGTTAAGCAGATATCTATTTTTCCTTTATGATTTTGATTCCAACTTGATGGCATCATTTTATTCCTTAAGCCCACTTATAAGGAAAATGTTATTTCTCTCATTCATGTAGTTTGAGAAATTTTCCGGTATTTTTGAGCTTGTCTTAGGATTATCACCTAAGTAATCTTTTGTGTGGTGCCAAGGTCTTTTCAGTTTGACCTTACCACCGGTTTTCATTTGCTACGAGTTACGGAAGTTAGCATTCCACTTACCGCATTTCGCACTCATTATGATTCTTATGAATGACTTATTATGTCATTCGGTTTGTCCAGCTTATTTCATCCATTTTATAAATTGAATATTCTATGAATATTTCGATGAGACCATTCTTGTATTTATTGATTTTGGATGAAAATAGTAATTTAAAATTTTGCAAATCTTTTCCATAAGATTTATTTATAAGTAAAATTGGATTTTTGTTCTTAAAGAAAGCAAAGAATATTTGTAAAACTTTTAAGAAACTTGTTTATTATAAAGAAGATGATTTGTGATTGTATTGCCCATTGAGTGCTTTAAGAATTTTGGTCGATGCGCTTGATCAATGTTATCGATAGGAATTTCCTAAATGCTTTGATGAGACAATCAGACACGATATATTGACTTGTAAAATGTAAATTTTTCTAAAAAGATTTTTACATTGAGTTAATTGTAATTTTGAAAGTTTTAGTTTTTTTGGGAAGGAAAATTATTTGAAAGAATTCTTTTCCGATACTCTTATTCTTGTGTTTTCCGAAGGGAACCAAGACTTTATCTTTAGTACCAATGCTAATCGTATTGGTTTGGATGCCGCTCTCTTGCAAATGGGAACGTGCAATCACTTGTGCTTCTAAATCGTTATAGCTTATCGAGACTAGATATGCCGCTCATGATCTAGTGCTCGCGGCTATTGTTTTTATTTTTAGAATTTGGCATCATCATTTTGGATGAGAAATTTGCTCTCTACCTCGATCATAAATCTTTGGAATATTTATTTTCTCATAAGGAACTTCATGTGGACTCGAGTTCCTAGCATCTTATGATCTTGATATTCTTTTATTCCCGAAAGGGAATCGTGTTGCCAATAAGTTTTGTCGTAGGCAACAAGGTGTTGATTCTTTGATGATGTCTGAATGGAGTTATCTTTTTATCAAGTTCATCGGACGTTTTGATATACTTCATTTTATTGAGCTTTATCTCATTCCTTTTATGGACTAGTGTCCGATGTTCTTTTATGGTGTTTGGTTCATTGGACGTACCATTTTTGTACTGCGTCGGTGCTCCAAATTATTTGGGCTTTGGTTCATTGGGCGTACCCTTTTTGTACTACACTGACATTCCAAATTATTTGAGTTTCTAGTTTCTCGGGCATACCGTTTCTGTACTACGCCGTTGCGCTGGCTCAATTTTTTGCTATTCTTGACGTCTTCTGCGTCTTGTAACTATGGAAATGCTTTTAGGTTTCCTGTTTTTATTCTTGAGCCCGGTGATATTGTGGAAATTCAAGTTTCACCAGATTTGATTTATGAGCAACATTCCATTCGCATCATTGCTTCGGAGGTTGAGCGCCTTCGGAATAAAGATATTCTTCTTGTGAGAGTTCAATGTTTCTCAAATCCTAAGGATTTCTCTTGGGAATCCTGAGAATTCATCGAGCGATCCCGTTCAGACTTACTCTTTCATGCTCCTTATGGTGAACTTCCTGTTTCAAATTTTCTTTTGTGTTGATATGCTTCTATGGTTGTTACTTCTTATTTTCTTCTTAACTATTGCGAGGACGCAATTTCTTTAAGGAGGGGAGTCTGTAACAACCCGCATATTTATCGATTTTATATTTAAATATTTTATTTAAATATTTTATCGTTCGTCGGATTTTGGTCCGAAAAGCTACTTTTTGCAAACCGTCGAATTGGGACTCGAGACCACTCCCATTGAGTTCAAAATGACGTTTGCGACCTTTTTGAGTATAAACTTCGATATGTTTGGAGATAGTAGAATTTTGACCTTTTTCACTTAGGGCTTTGGTTTGGGCTGAACCTATTAGCCACTTACTAACTCAGTCCCAACCCACTCCAACTCTTCATTCCTTATAATTTCCTAATACATTCAAGCTTCATTAAAAATGGGGGAAGAGAAAAAGAATTAGGAAATCCTAAGCCCAAGTTTCCATTAGCAAATCCATCTTCTAGCTCCAAACTCAAGAGAACCCATTGGTAAGCTTTCTCTTCATCTTCTCCAACTCATTCTCTCTTTGATTTCAAAAATTTCCTAAACCTAATTTAGGATATGTTCCTCTTTTAAGCTTAGATTGAAGCTTCTTGAGTTGTTATTGAAGAGGAATTGATCTTAGCTTGTCTTAAAGCTTCTACTTCATTGATTTGGGTTCAAAGGTGAGATTTTTATCTCACATCTTAGTATATATTTATCTTCGATTGTCAGGTATGAATTCCTAACACTTATTCGTATGCATTTGCTTTTGGTTTGGATTGATTTTGTGAATATTCTATTTTTTGTTGTTTTGGGTTCAATTCTTTAAAAATCATAGCTTTGATGTTTGAATGTGTTTTTGATTATGCATCGAAGAGCTTATAGGGCCGGGTAGTGGTTTGGCATAAACCCTTAGCGCCGTTGCTCGAGCGAATGCTATTTGATCGGGATTTGCACCTCAATTGAAAGAGGGCATGGGAGTGCTGGCAACAGGTTCGGCCGACCGAGCCCCTGGGCCGGCCGACCGACCTGTAGTCCAGGCACTTCCTACCTTTGTTTAGGTAGTGTTGGGTACAGGCTTCGGCCGACCGAGCCCCTGGGCCGGTCGACCGACCTGGTGCCCCGAGCACTTCGAACCCCTGTTCGATCAGCCGACTTAGGGAGTCCAGTTGACCGACCTGCTCCTATTTGCAAGTTTTGCCTATTTGCTTGAGAATTCCAACTCCAATCGATTCGTGTTGATTCCCTTTTGTTATTATCACTTATTATCGACTTTGATGACATTTTCTTCGTGATTTATGGGAATATCCATTTTGATGGATTCGGTATCGATTTCTTGGATTTTATTCACTTCTTTGAATGTGAATTTTAGTGATTGATTATTCCTACAATCTTCTTTGTGATTTGTCACATAAAAATATAAAGGTTTTCTATACTAGTAGTAAATATCAAAACTCTTTCTTCAAATGATTTCAACACTATTTTATTACAAAGCTCGTTTTCTCAAACCGATTTCCAATCTATTAGTATTTACAAACCTTTACCTCACTCGTATGAGAAATCTAATTAAACGACTTAGTAAAACGAGTGCTATGAAACGCTTGCGTTTACTTCGTCGGTTAATTCTTGGACTTGTTCGATTGAATCTCTTGTGACAATTTTCTAGTGGAGATCTATAATTTGTTCGTAAATATTTAAGTTAAGCTAGTGGTTATGGGACATGAAGCTAAGCTCATATATTCACTAGCTTATTGTAATTGACACTTCTCTTTGTTCATGACGATCATTCTATGGTTTAGACTAGCAATGTGCGATGTCTCTTTGTCTATGTGGAGGACTGTTCCTCATTTTATTGAGCCTCGTCTCATTTCTTTCATGGGTCGTACCTATCTAGGTGCGTCGATGTTTGTTTACACATGGGTCGTACCTTTCTAGGTGCGTCGATGTTTATTTATGCATGGGATGTACCTTTCTAGGTGCATCGATGTTTATTTACTTCGTGGAGCAATCGGCTCAATAAGTCGAGACATGGGGCGTATCTTTCTAGGTGCATCGATGTTCGTCTATTCATGGGGCATGTCTTTCTAGGTGCGTCGATGTTCGACTTTGCATGGGGTGTATCTTTCTAGGTGCATCGATGTTTATTTATGCATGGGATGTATCTTTCTAGGTGCATCGATGTTTATTTGTGCATGGGGCGTATCTTTCTAGGTGCATCGATGCTAGAGCATGGGGCGTATCTTTCTAGGTTCGTCGATGTTCGACTGTGCATGGGGCGTGTCTTTCTAGGTACGTCGATGTCCAGTTTATGGGATTGGCCATCCTTTTATTGTGATTTCTGGATTTCGTGTGTTGATTTCTGGAATTTATGTTTCACCAACTTTTACGATTGGCATGGATATATATGTCATTTATTGTGGCTTGGTGAATGAAATTAGGAGTATGACATTCCTTGTTATCTTTGAGAAGATCTTTGCGATATTGATTAATCTCTTATTGATTTTTCAATTAGTTATTTATCACAGCTTGGCATTGTGATTATTATACGTTTAGTCATATCTCTTATTCTATATCATTTCTTCTGATATTTATAGCTAGGCTGATTCGTTTATTTTTCTTCTTCTTAATTAATACTCGGGTCAGATCGAGATGTTACAGGTGCTTCTGCTTGACTTCTCTTCTGGGGTTATCATATGATCTTTTGGCTAACTACTTAGATTAGTAGTTTTTGTTGTATAAGTTTGAGATACAGACTCTATGATGTATACTTATTCTTTTGTCTAGCACTTGTATCTATTCTTTTTGATATTGTGGATCTTGTTAGACCACTACTCTGATGAACACTTTTATGTGTTATATATATTCATATCTATTTCCGTCCTTGTGATATGAATTATCTATGACTGATTTGTGTTATGTTTATTTCTATATTTGTTTTCGAAGACCTTTATAGCCACTGTGTAGTAGCTTTGAGTTTGTGTCGGTATGTCGGATTTCCTCTATCGATGAAAAGTTATATTTTTATCTGGCATATCGGTGCTCGCACAAAGCAATTATACAGATGGTCGCTCCTCAACAGCCTTATTCTCCGTGCTAGTCGACAGCATTACTCCGTAGTGTTCTTGGCTAGCGTGGGTATAGAGGTGGGGCGTCACATATAAGTTTTAAACTCAGGTGATTAAAATATTTGTTTGCTTTTGATATTAATTGTTTCACCCCTTCTATGCTAGAATACTCATGACGAAACAAACGATTGAAAAACTTGTTTAATTTGGACCTGAATTGACGAATTGGGTGTTTTGATTGGATTTAGCCGATTTTAAATACTTGTATAATTTTAGAAATACAAGTACATAATTATGATATATATCTGCATCCATGATATGTAAGAAAGTTTATTTTATCCTATTTATATTGATTTGAATGGATGAATTGCCTTGCTTGAAGTGAAATGCTTGAATGCACTATTGTTTGATGACTAAATTATATATACATGACATTTATTAGGGATATAACATTATTTCGAGAATAATGTTGTTTTGGGTAGCCAAATGTTTTTGAAATATAATATTTAACATTTGATGAGAATGATACGAGGTGTTGACTACTATAGTACTAAAGTCCATCCTAGCGGACTGATTCAAGGATGATAACCCGAATCATGATGAATTTATCCCTCGTCACACAATCCAACAATCTATTGCGTATATAATATAATAAATAGTATGTCGCTGGAGACGTAGTGCCATAGAAGCTAGCACCTCAAGATGGAATTGGGCAGGTGACTATAGCACATAAAATGCATACGTCTTCAGAAGCCAAAAGGGTAGTGCAACCAAGGGATCATTGTGAAGTGCACTCACAACTGGTCATAAGCGATGGATGAAAAACGACCGCACTATGATAAACAATGAATATGTACAATAGTTAATTATTTAGATATGTGGGTGAAACGACTATACTATGGTAAACAATGAAATCGAACTCCAAAGATCTAAAACCATGTACCTAAATTTAAACTAAAAGCAACTCATATAATATGAATAAATTGTGATATCGCAGTTGATTAGAGTTGCAGTTGTGAGTCACGATGATTAGAGCCTTAACACTTGTATTAAAACCATTTTAATTAAATATGGGTGGGATATTGTTTGATGCGAGTGACATTATTGTGCTTGATTGATACGTCACGTATTTATACCTAACGATACAGTTACATGTTAGTATTAAGCACTATTATTTCATAGCTAGATTAATAACCTAACTCATGGTTTGTTATTTGTTTAACAACTCGGATCAGACTGAGGTTGTTTAATAGGTTTGATATAATTGTATGTGTTTATGGGCAACGATATAGAGTAGGAGCAAATGACGATGAAGGATATTTACTTTATCTATATTGAGATTCATTATATTGGCCGATTGATGTATTCATGTTGTGAGTATTATACATATAGGATGATGTATTAAATTTTCATGCACGATATAAAATTCATTATTTTTGTTCACTCCAATTCTATTAGTTGGGAAATTTTTATGTGTCTCTAGTACTAGTTCTAGTCTAGACCTTGTGTAAATTGCCTTGCATCAAGACAAGAGACATGTTATTTTAGAAGTATTCGGGTATTGAAACGTATCCCTATGGAACCAAAGCAGTGTATACAAGAAATCGCTCCTTCCGTGCTCATTGCTCCGAGTTATCCGACGGTAAACTCCTTCTGATATTTCGGTCACTAGAGCTAGGCCATCACAACATGGTATCAAAGCGGAGGTTGGAATAATACAGAGATAGAGATATATTTTAGCCTTTGAAGAGTGAGACTTAGGTTAGTTTATCCATTTTTATAAGACTCTCGCCTGTGAGGTGCAAGTTGTGAATGATTGAATGGGTCGATCATTAGATAGAATAGTTATATGCATCTATGTATGTGTATTTGCATTGAAGCTTTATTAATTAAAAGCTATTTAATATTTTTTGAAGGAAAAAGTAAAATAATATTCACACATTTGATGTGAATATTCGTGTGTGATTTTGATGTATTGAAATGAATTTTATTTGGATGATACAGATGCTTACTTGATGTGATATATGGTTTTTTTGGATGTTTGATTGATATGGTTGTATAAGAGTTTCAAAAGTAAGCTTCGATTTTCAAAGAATAAGAAAATTTATTTATAAAAATATTTCGAAGTGGGATATGAACTTTGAAAAGAAGTGCGAAGACAAGAATACGTATATACGAATATTTTGAAGAAATTTAAATTTGGAGATAAAAAGATATTTGGAGAAATTGGTCTTATTTTATAGAGATGTATATGAGAAATTGAGGATATCATTAATAATAAATTTATGAGAGTTTGTTCGTGAGGAAAAATATTAGCAAAAATTTATTTTTAAAAAAGATTTGGAATTTGTGGTGTCGACCTATCCGTTGAGTGTTTTATGAATTTTGGTGTATACGTCTGATCAGCGTTATCCAAAAGGATTCCTAAATATTGAAACTAGATAATTTGACATAGCGGTATTTTTAAAAATGTACAAATGATATTTTCGAAAATACATAAGAGAATCGTTTTAAGAGGAGAATTTATTTTGGGAAGTGCTCCCTTATTATGTAAAGTAATTTTATAATGACAATATCTATTTTGATCGAGAAGTTGAAAAAGAGTTAGCGTACATATATGGAAGTTTGAGTGAATATTAAATGACTGGTTCAATATTTTAAAAATATACAAGTTAAGCATTTTTATATATAAAATTTGCATGATTTCATATGAAATTTGCAGCCATCGAGTGCTAAAAGAAAAGTTGAGATCGATGGCAAGGGATTGTTGATATATTTTCTTGTGTAGTCAACATTGCAGCCAATAGGCGAAATAAGTAACCAAGACCGCGATAAGGTGATGTTATATTATGAATATATAAGTATTGATTGAATTTTATAAATATGTCGATGTTTGTCGATTGTATGCTCGGCTGCTTAGTCACTTATGGTATGCTATATATTATAGTTAAGTGATGTTAGTAAGCTTTGAAGGAATATTAATTTTAAACTTGAGTAGAATTTTGAAAGAAAATTATTTCGAATAGAAAAGAGAGAACCAATATATTTACATCCAAAACACAATTAGTTTGAGTAGAGCTTTAACATTATACTTTTTTTCTAACAATTAATTTGACATTTGAATCCTTGCTTTGCTTTCAACATTTCACATATTTAACTTTAATATAGGCATGTGTCATAAGAAGCAGATGAATCAATACAAAGCTACTTCTAAGTCAAGTCTTAATTAATTTGAATGAAGCTACATATTTTTTTATGAACTAATGAATTATGTTTGAATAAAAATTGTATTTTTTCAATAATATGTAGTGAATAGTATTGAAATTATGATACAAATTACACGAAATTGGAGTATACGAGCATTGGATAAAGTCTTTGGCTTTTGATTAAAGAAAACAAAGTTTCGTAGTTAAGAACATTAATGCGTTCTGAATTCTGATAGGTGCTATGGCTGTTATCCTGATAATCAGAATATACTTTGAAGAAACTAGCTGGATGTTGATGAGCATGATTTGGTTGTAAACTTAATTAGTATGACGTGGCAAATAAATGTTGTAAGCATATACTTTATTTGCATATTTGAATTATAAACGAGAAACTGATTTTTATTAGTTCTCTCGTCTAGGCTTGAAGGCAGTAGTGCATAAACTGACTAAATTTGAGCACGTTAGTGTACGTTTAAAATTTAGTTGGCCTGAAAACAAGTTTGAAATACATGAGCAGCTGAGAAATCATCTTTAGTGCCAAACAAATTGTTATACAAGCCATTACACAATGGGTCTAGTAAGGAACATCAATTGCATTCTAGCTTAGGGTCCCTTTGAAATTATTGTCCCAATTTTTATTGTTTCTTTATTCTAGACTAAACCATAAAATAATGCATCTGTTGTTTTTTAAACACCTAATTTGAGTCTTAACAATTCAAAAAAAATGCAGTTTATTTTTACTTGATAAGCCTATAGGCTGCTGCACTGCAGTAGCACCATGCTACTAAGCAAAAAAAAGTGTTATTGCTACTGAAGCTCTAAATGCCTTCAATAGTAGTTAGTAGATATTAAAAAAATGTAACATTTCTCTTTTTAATTATTTCTCTATTGCTTGATACAAATTACAGTCAAATATGTATTTTGATATATCAAGTTTCTTAATTATCCATAATGCATGGTCGACGATGCTTCACATCAGCCATATGCATTGATATAACTAGTGCGAACCCGTGCTTCGCATACGGGTTGTGGATATATTCTTATTTTGAACTTATTAATGAATATTTTTCGTACAAATGTTAATGTGATGATAATTAGTTGTAGCATCCAATTAATTCATTTGTTGCTCATTGATATTGAGAATGGCATCCATATATTTTCTCTTTGACCAATTTTTAAATACCAAGTAATGTGCTAGTTCATGAATCAAAGCAAATATATCAATCTTTCGTGCATGTCTATGTGACATGAACAAAAAAACACAACCATACGAAGTTCCTATCATGATACAATCTATAGACATGAGACCTTCAGTGTATGGAACGAATACGGAGTAGTCTAAATATAAACTCCTTTCTAAGAGCAATTTCATAAAATTAACTATTTAATATTAGGATTGTGCAAAGTAATTTGAAGATGAAATAACTCAAAAACTGCAAAAACGAAGAGTTTTTTTGGGAACTAAGATTAATATAAGAGATTTAATTAATAGCCTAATGTTTTCATCTTGAGATCATGTGCGTGGCATAAACCAAAAGCATTGATAAAATTTTCAGATTCCTATACATAATATCATTTTCATTTGTTGTCTTAAATATTTTGGTAAACTGGATCAACTTACAAAATGAGAAAACGAAACTAAATTAAATGAAAAAAGGTTCATTTTTTTACTGAGATCATGTAAATAAGTCCTCATGCTTCACATCTATAGCTATGATACTTTCCACGGTAATGCATGCGTGTGTGCATATACCAAACCAAGTCTTCCAATTCATGGGAAAGAACCATTGGCGACAATATTTTCCATGATATTGGTGTGCCCAAGTTAAATATTCCTGCAAAAAAGAAATATTTTATTATAGATGTAGAAAATTTGATAATATATTAGTTCTAGCAATGAACGTGACAAATGAGAGAAATTCTTTTTTGAAATAAGAGTAACTCTACAGTAAAAAAGAGTTCTTCCGAAGGAGAGGCTTTTTCATAGTGGTGAAAATGCTATTACACACATTTAACACCAAAGGTTGTAATTTTCATGTTGATTAAATCATATATATCACACACATTTTACTATGTTGTTGTAGCAAAGTTGGATAATTTACATATTAGTTCATCAAATCACGGTTTGTATTCGTATTCACGTGCAATAACTAAATGTGAATTTCATAAGAATAATTTTTGTTTTGCATAATACTCACATAAATGAAATACATATCTCAGTCAAAATGCTCTAAGTTAATAGCACCAGACATAATCTCTGCTCTTAATCTAACATGAACAAAGCCATTATTGGCTTGTAAGCGAAAAAATTGACCCTCGCCAAAATTTGTTTCCAACATTTTATTTAATTCAGCACAAACTCGACTAATCCAAAAAATCAAGTACTGAAATTTCTTGTAAGTTATGGTTCTAAATGCACAATAACCTAGGCCCTAACAGCACCCAATGTATATGGGATGCTAGCAACGGGTAGGGAGCTGCTAGTCTACTTGAAAAACAAAGCACGTGGAACACCCAAAAGAAGAATGTGCAAGCTGATACATGGGGTTATTCCTATTTCACAGCTGAGATGGTTCCGGTCTTAACTCTGTGCTCCTGCTATCAGAGTAGAATAATCACCAATGGGTACCTTTTCCAAGGAAAATATAACACTTAGAAAATATGATTGCATTATGATATTAGGACCCTATAGCATCATCCTTCAAATGTTACTCACTAACGCTTAAGTATGAACAATGTCGAATATGTTTTTTTAACAGTGATAAAAATTAGGATGTTATTTGATCAATATGTTGGGTTTTAATTGCATCTCGATACAACATGATTATATTGATATCCACAACCAAAATCAAACTATAATACTAAGGGAAAAAACCTAATATATTCTATGCTTTCAAAAAAGCGACGTCTATGTGGATTAAACATAAATAAAAGTCAAAAATATCATTTTAAGATGGTCATAAAACTCGATGGCCTAACTTTCAAATTCAATCCACCAACGTCGGTAATCACAACCCATTACAGCTGTAACTTGTAACATGATGAAAATAAATTTGTATTCTTTGCATCTAAAATCTATAGTATTGATAGGAAGTTCATTATAATGATGAATATTTTGGGAGTAATATTAGTTTCGGTAGCAAGGAATTTCAATATCTCATCAACTGAACATGAAGTTACATGCATAATGCATAACTAATAAAATTCACAAATACGCTTGCACAATGCAGGCATGATATCCACATATTCATCAAAAGAAAAAATACAGAGAATGAACATAACAGAAGCATGTACAAACAGAAAATATGAAATATAACAATCAAAGACTTTTCAAGATATACAACAGTCTGATGGATCTTTGTACTCAAATATTACGCTTAAACTCGAAATTTAAAATTTAAGTTGTTGGATTTGGGGATTCAATGTAGATTCATCGATAGATAATAGTTTTGAGTTAGTTTGAAATCCACTTCTATTACAAATATATTGCAAATTTCTTTCAAAATAAGGTTACCCTTTGTAGAAAATTAACAGTAGAAAATTGTCGCCGGGACTACTATTTTCTTTGCACCAACAGTTTCCTTCGCATGACTACTCTTAATATAGAGGTTGATAGGAAAACTTACATCAAATTGTTCAGAGGTTGTATGCATACCACTAACAATTTCAGAACCATCATCATCTCCATGCAATCTCCTCGTACTTCTTACATCTGTTATATATACCTGTTCATTAGCTTCCTCGATACTTTTCTCAACATTTGAGGAAATGTCTGCTTCATGCTCTCTTAAGATAACATCATGTTTCCTCAAAGATTTGTTTCCGATTCAGTAGACAAAAATTGCTTCAGTTCGGTCCACTCTGTTGCAAGTGTTTGTACCTTAATGTTGAGAGTTTTAATTGTGACATCTTGTTCAACTTTTAATTGTCTCAAGTGTTTGAGTTCTTCAATTGACTTATGTACTTCTTCCTTCAAGATTTAAAGCTCCTTTCCAAGTTTGTCATTCTCTAATATTTTTTCTTGCAGTATAATTTCTTGTTCTTGAATAGATGTCCATAGTTTGTCTATCTCGATTTCCGTCTTTCCTTTAAGTTCCATCTGTTCAGAATAACTTTTCTCTCTTGTGAGTTCCTCCAGCTCAGCTTTTACCGTTGCCATTTCTTCCTTTGAAGCCTTTTGATTTACTTCTTCAGATTTCCTTTGGTTATAGTGCTCCTCTCTTGTGTTTTTTAATTCAAAAAGCAGGTTATCTACTTCGGTTGTTTTGAAATCTATCAAATCTAAGCAGTTGCTGACATTTGACTTGGTGTTCACGCCTTTGTGTCGAAAGTTCCTCCTTATTCTTATCCAACAAATCTGCCATATGGAGTTTCTCTAACCTAAGTTCTTTGCATTCTTCTAATGTTTTCATTACCATCTCTTCACTTGCCTGAAATCTGGTAGAAAGTTGAGAAGTAATACTCAAAAAATCTTCACTGATGTTATCTAAGGTGTTTGCATTATTCCATTTGCTTTGTCTCAATTTTACCTCTGCTTGAATAGGTCTTTGCTCTTGCTCGAATTTACTCTGTATCACTGCTGCAAGTTTAGCTTCGTAAACCTCTTCTTGCTTCTCGATTTCTTTCTCCAAACACTCAACATGTGATTCAAGGTCATTAATAATAGCTAAATGTGCTGAACATTCATACTGCATGCTTAATTGTTCTCTCAACTGAATTTGATCTAATCTCGACGACATGTCATGGTTTTCTTGTTTCAAAATCTCGTAATCCAGAGCTAGCTGTTCCAATTGCATTTCAATACCTTCATGATCCTTCTTATATAAGTCTAATTCATTTAGTAAATCTACGTGTGACGCCCCATCTCTATACCCGCGCTAGCCAAGAACACTACGGTGTAGTGCTGTCAACTAGCCCGGAGAATAAGGCTGTTGAGGAGCGGCCATCAATAGTTAGGCCTTACACTAGTACTGGTTATCTCGATAGGAGTGATATATATATATATATATATAAATATTCATAATTTTTCATCTCTGATTTATTTTCTCCCATCGACATACCCCAATACCAGTATAAAATGAACTACGATGGTTCATAATAGTTTAGAACAGTAAATATAAAATATTACACAGATAATATAATGCGGAACACAAATAAAACATAAAGTCTCATATATACAATAACTGATGTCAGTTACAATACATTTGATACAATACATAAGACACGGTACATATGATACAACTACCACAGTCGACTCAAGAAGTTACATATACAAGTACATTAACGTATATAATATACATGAATACATATCTTCCTATCCAATTTTGCAGACTACAACAAATGACGACGACTACTCCAAAAGATATGAAAGAACTTCATAGCTCTAGCAGCAACCCAAAGCAGAATATCTACAACCTGAAATACTCGGTCTGACCCGAGTATTAGATTCAAAAGAAAATAATACTCGGGTTAGTCTAATTCAAACTCAGTTATTAGTGCACAGAAGCAATAATAATTAAATAATGAATAGACGACAGTAATTAAACCAAATCAAAATGCAATTCAGAATATTGAATTGAATAAACAAAATAGTTCAAACCATTGAAATATCAATTAAAATATTAATTCAAGTAGGGCTGCAGTACACGCACGCGTGCACTGCCTCGCCACTACGGAATATGGAATACGCAAAAGATTAATAAATCGCAACAAAATAGAATATCACAAAACCATACCGTGTGGCTGCAGTTCACGCTTGCGTGCACTGCCTTGCCACTACAGTGATGATGTACCCAAAAGATCAACGAATCAAAATCAATGAAGGTTCAAATACCAATGGAAACAAGGCGGTGTGGCTACAGTACACACGTACATACATGTGCACTGCCTCGCCAACTCGAGTGCACAAGGTCAAACCCGAGGGTTTAAGCTGGATTCAACTCAGGTGTAACACAAAATGGTCAAGAACAAATAACTCGACTAGACACACATGAACAAGAAATGAACAAACCAATATGGCAACATGATTATCAAAGTAAACTACAGTATTCAAAGCTACAAACTGGTCAATACAAACTAAAACATGAATGACCAGTTTCGACCAAGAATATACAGATGCAAGCAAACTCGAGCACAAATGAAGCATGCTCAAAGTAACCACATGGATGCAACTCGACTAACATACTGCACAACAAATTGTGCACATGATACTACCTACAATCCAGTCCAAATGCAACCAATACACATTGCCTATATGAAGTACACAAAGACTCAAGTGCAGCCTCAATATAACTACATGAAAGCTACAATATGACCAGACCGACCAATTATTGAATTAACAATGTCAGAGACCAAAGAATGGCCTGAGACAAGACTCAAGACAAGATACACCTATATACATACATGAGTGAGGCAATGCAATAGCATATCAAAGGTGAAGTACAAGTCAGGGAAGCAAGTATGTGCAACCTGAACGATAAAATATCGACCACTCTAAACCAACAAGCCAACACAACAGCAATGAATGCACAATGGAAATGCAAGGACTAGTGAACCAGGCATACAACTAAAAAAAGCAAATCAGTATGCAAGTGGAGACCAGGACTTAGACTAAAGCAACCCAGACCCACAAACCAAATGAACTAGACCAAACTACACCATATCAGAGATCCTGACTCAAACCACAATGCAACACAATGGCAACTACTCAATGCAGACCATGTAGTGAATCAAAATGAAATTTCAAACCAAGTCCATGAAGCACAATGAACTTCTGACTAGGCCACACAAGAACATAAATGAAGTTATGACCGAGCAAACAACAAAATGCACCAATGCTCAACAATGAAGGGCACACTGCAAATGACCAAGGCTATAATATGCTCAAGTGAAGTCAACAACATCTGGAGCGAATGCAAGTCAATGTTCGAACAAATCAAACCAGTTATACTCATGAATGAACACTAGTGGTAAACAAGTCAAAGCAGAGTTCGACAATGTCATATTAAATGTCAAACTCAAAATATTTTCACAAATCAAGTTTTCAAACCAAGTCAAAGACACTGCAGTTTCAAATCAAGCTATGCCGAAGTCACAGTCATGGAAATCACGAAATTGGAAGTTCAAAGTCAAGCCGAGAAACCATTGCCCTGAAATTCAAGCCATTCGAAAATACACGAAATTAACCAAGTCAGATAATTCTCGAGTATCCAAACAACATCAATCGGCCATAGAAATCGATTGACAAATTCAACATATATACACGAACGAGAAAACAGGGATTCAAACCCTATATAAACAAAGTCATGACAGAAAAGTCATCACAGACGTGTAAACAAGAAGACGAACCAAGACAGAAAAAAAAATCACCAACATCGACACAAAACTCGAACGACTGAAGAATGGAAATAGATGTGAGTGCTAATTCGCTCACCTTGTCGACGAAATGAGGCATCATAGAGACGCGCAAAGCCAAGAACGAACAAGGGAAAGGGGCGGGCCGCCATTAATTTTCTTTTATTTGGTACTAGGTTTTTTTTTTAAGTGAAAAATAAATAAAAAGGGGAACGGGTTTAAAAAAAGAAAATGAAACGAGAGAGAGGAATGGGTTTGAAAATAATCACGGCCCATAAACAAATGAAAATGTGGGCCGAGAATTCAAAGCCCAAAAACCCTTTTAAAAATTTATAAAAGAATTTTAATTCGAATTTAAAACTTAAATTGGCAATAAGCGAAAATATTAATCGTTTAATGTCGATTATAAATCGACACGAAATACAGGGTTGTTACAGACTCCCCTCCTTAAAGAAATTGCGTCCTCGCAATCATAAGGAACAAACGGATAAAAAGTAACAACCATAAGAGCATATCATCACAAGATGAAGAAATATGAAATAGGAAGTTCACCACAAAGAGCACGAGAGAGAGTGAGAGAGCCTGAACGTGTTTGCTCGATGAATTCTCTGGATTCCAATGTGAAATCCATAGAATTTGAGAACCACTGAGTTTTCACGAGAAAAACATCTTTATTTCGAGGGTGCTGAACCTCCGAAGCAATGATGTGAATAGAAGGGTTCTCAAGAATAAAAATCGGAAATCCCTAAGGCATTTTCGTAATTGGAAGACGTGGAAAACGTCATGAATAGCAGAAAATTGAGTCGGTACACCGGCATAGTACAATATAAACGCCAAAGAAATCTTTTAATTTCATAAAAGAAATTCACAATTTATCAACAAAATCTAATTATCAATAGATAATTCAGAAATCTCAAATCACAAATATTCGATTATCAAAAACGATAATCAAATCAACAAGTATTCGATTATCAAAATCGAAAATCAATCTTAAATCACAAATATTTAATTATCACAATTGATAATCAAATCTCAAATCGTAAATGTTTAATTATCACAAACGATAATCAAACCACAAATATCTAATTATCACAAACGATAATTAGAAACAATAAATATCTGATTATCAAAAACGATAAATCAGAAATCATAAACATCCAATTATCAAAACGATAATCAGAAATTACCACAACGGAAATCAAATTTCAAATCACAAATATTTAATTATCACAATTGATAATCAAATCTCAAATCGCAAATGTTTAATTATCACAAACGATAATCAAACCACAAATATTTAATTATCACAAACGATAATTAAATCTCAAATATCTGATTATCACAAGCGATAATCAGAAACAGCAAATATCTGATTATCACAAACGATAATCAGAAATCACAAATTTTCAATTAACGAGTCCGAAATTAACCGAAATAGCAAACGCACATGACCCATAACCACGAGTTTTACTAAATCGTTTAATTCACTTCATTGTTTCCTTGAAAGTGCAAAATTGTGTATTTTAAATAAATAACATTTTACGTTCTCAAACGGACAAGTCCGGAATTAAGCGAATCAGTAAAAGAAAGGGGTCATAGTCCTCGATTTTTCTGAAACGTTTAAATCGCTTCCTCATTCTTTTGAAAGCGCAAATCGTAAAAATCTTGAAAACAATTTTGATTTATATTTAAAACAATTTTTTTTTTTAAAACACGTGCTTAAAGCAGCAACATCCGTAGCAACTTCGACATACGTCAAAATTTCATCGAAATAATTGGCATCAAAATATAATACCAATGAATTTTCATTTATCGAAAATGTCGCAGGAATCTTTTTAAAGATAGAAAAGGATATCATATCCTAAACTTGTATTCATAACAAGTCAATAACACACGAATTCACCAATGCACAAGAATTGATAAAACTTATCAATAGAAATCACGAAAATTGGTGAAGCACAAATTCTAGAAATCATCACAAGAAATCCAGAAATCACAAGATGAAAGTATGAAAACTCGAACGGAGTATGAAAACTCGAACGGAGTATGAAAACTCGAACGGAGTATGAAAACTCGAACGGAGTATGAAATAGAATAAAAGATATGGCATAACATAAAACATCCATAATGACATACTACTATAAGTATGTAAATAATGATCAACAGGAGATCAACCGATAAGAGGTATGGCATAAATATGAAATATCCATACTGACATACAACTATAAGTATGCAAATAATGATCAACAGGAGATCAACCGACAAGAGATAATCAATATCAAAAGAATCTTCTCAAAGATCCAAAGAGGTATCATACCCCAAATTTGTACTCATGACAAGTAAAAGAGATAAATTCCAGAAATCAACACAAGGAATCTAGAAATCACAGAAAAAGGGAAAGAGGCCTATCACATGACGGTCCGAAGACCAAGGGGAGCTACCCCACATGTGTGAATGGAATCACACAGATTGAGGTCAAGACTAACCAAAAAGTAGAAAGGTATGTGTGAATGGAATCACACAAGTGGTGTCTAGTCTGACCATCAGAATGATCATCATGATCAACGAGGAGTGTCAATTACACTAAGCATGTGTGAATGGAATCACACAGATTGAGGTCAAGACCAACCAAATAGCAGAAAGGTATGTGTGAATGGAATCACACAAGTGGTGTCTAGTCTAACCTCGCAAATAAAAAGACATAGCACAATTGCTAGTCTAATTCATAAAGCGATCATCAAGATCAACGAGAAGTGTCAATTACACTAAGCTAGTGAATATAAAAGTTTAGCTTCATGTCCCATAACCACTAGCTTAACTTAAATATTTACGAACAAACTGTAGATCTTCACTAGAAAAATGTCACAAGTGGTTCAATCGAACAAGTCCAAAAATTAACCGACGAAGTAAACGCAAGCGTTTCATACCACTTGTTTTGCTAAGCCGTTTAATTAGATTTCTCATACGAGTGAAAATAAAGGTTTGTATATACTAATAGATCGGAAAACGGTTTAGGAAAAGATTTTGATATTGAAAATAGAGTTGAAAACTTTTTGATAAAAGAGTTTTGATATTTACTACTAGTATTAAGACGTTTATATTTTTTTTTTAAAGTGACAAATCACAAAAATGATTGTAAAAACAATCAATAACAAGAATTCACATACGAAGACGTGAATAGAATCCAAAGAAATCGATACCGAATTCATCGAAAGGTATGTTCACAAAAATTCCCGAAGAAATGGTCATCAAAGTTGCTAATAAATGATAGCAACAAATCGGGAAATAATCAAAAATCGATTAAATTTGGAAACCAAATCAATTCACTAAAATTCACATTCGAAGACGTGAATAAAATCCAAAGAATTCGATTCTAAATCCATCAAAGTAGGAATATCCAAAAATTCCAGAAATAGAAGTTTTCAAAGTCGACAAAGATGACAACAACTAATCGGAAAAGAAGAATCGATTGACAAATGGAATATCGAAACAAAACGAGCATAAATGCATAAAGAACTTCAACAAAAATAAAAATCAATTCAATGTCGAAGTCAACAATTAATGGCCATAATAGAGTACAAAACGATTCAACGTCATCATCAAAGGACTCAACGGCAAACCAAGTTAGAGTCTTGGAAATCAAGAATTTAGAAATTTCTCAAAAACAAAGTGACCAAAGTTGAATGGAATTCAAGCCGAAGAAAACATAAAATATCAAGTTCAGAATCGCTGAGATTCGAGCAAAATCAATCATCGGCTAAATCTAATCAAAGCCGAAAACACAAGAATCAAAATCAAATGCTTATGAATAAGCGTTAGGAATTCATACCTAACAATCAAAGACAATCATATGAAAATATGAGAGATAAAACGTCAACAAATAGTTGTAACATATGTACTATCTAAGTTATGTTTTTATATTTGTTCTAAACCCCAGGCTCTGATACCAAGCTGTGACGCCCCACCTCTATACCCGCGCTAGCCAAGAACACTACGGTGTAGTGCTGTCAACTAACCCGGAGAATAAGGCTGTTGAGGAGCGGCCATCAATAGTTAGGCCTTACACTAGTACTGGTTATCTCGATAGGAGTGATATATATATATATAAATATTCGTAATTTTTCATCTCTGATTTATTTTCTCCCATCGACATACCCCAATACCAGTATAAAACGAACTACGATGGTTCATAACAGTTTAGAACAGTAAATATAAAATATTACACAGATAATATAATGCGGAACACAAATAAAACATAAAGTCTCATATATACAATAACTGATGTCAGTTACAATACATTTGATACAATACATAAGACACGGTACATATGATACAACTACCACAGTCGACTCAAGAAGTTACATATACAAGTACATTAACGTATATAATATACATGAATACATATCTTCCTATCCAATTTTGCAGACTACAACAAATGACGACGACTACTCCAAAAGATATGAAAGAACTTCATAGCTCTAGCAGCAACCCAAAGCAGAATATCTACAACCTGAAATACTCGGTCTGACCCGAGTATTAGATTCAAAAGAAAATAATACTCGGGTCAGTCTAATTCAAACTCGGTTATTAGTGCACAGAAGCAATAATAATTAAATAATGAATAGACGATAGTAATTAAACCAAATCAAAATGCAATTCAGAATATTGAATTGAATAAACAAAACAGTTCAAACCATTGAAATATCAATTAAAATATTAATTCAAGTAGGGCTGCAGTACACGCACGCGTGCACTGCCTCGCCACTACGGAATATGGAATACGCAAAAGATTAATAAATCGCAACAAAATAGAATATCACAAAACCATACCGTGTGGCTGCAGTTCACGCTTGCGTGCACTGCCTTGCCACTACAGTGATGATGTACCCAAAAGATCAACGAACCAAAATCAATGAAGGTTCAAATACCAATGGAAACAAGGCGGTGTGGCTGCAGTACACACGTACATACATGTGCACTGCCTCGCCAACTCGAGTGCACAAGGTCAAACCCGAGCGTTTAAGCTGGATTCAACTCAGGTGTAACACAAAACGGTCAAGAACAAATAACTCGACTAGACACACATGAACAAGAAATGAACAAACCAATATGGCAACATGATTATCAAAGTAAACTACAGTATTCAAAGCTACAAACTGGTCAATACAAACTAAAACATGAATGACCAGTTTCGACCAAGAATATACAGATGCAAGCAAACTCGAGCACAAATGAAGCATGCTCAAAGTAACCACATGGATGCAACTCGACTAACATACTGCACAACAAAGTGTGCACATGATACTACCTACAATCCAGTCCAAATGCAACCAATACACACTGCCTATATGAAGTACACAAAGACTCAAGTGCAGCCTCAATATAACTACATGAAAGCTACAATATGACCAGACCGACCAATTATTGAATTAACAATGTCAGAGACCAAAGAATGGCCTGGGACAAGACTCAAGACAAGATACACCTATATACATACATGAGTGAGGCAATGCAACAGCATATCAAAGGTGAAGTACAAGTCAGGGAAGCAAGTATGTGCAACCTGAACGATAAAATATCGACCACTCTGAACCAACAAGCCAACACAACAGCAATGAATGCACAATGGAAATGCAAGGACTAGTGAACCAGGCATACAACTAAAAAAAGCAAATCAGTATGCAAGTGGAGACCAGGACTTAGACTAAAGCAACCCAGACCCACAAACCAAATGAACTAGACCAAACTACACCATATCAGAGATCCTGACTCAAACCACAATGCAACACAATGGCAACTACTCAATGCAGACCATGTAGTGAATCAAAATGAAATTTCAAACCAAGTCCATGAAGCACAATGAACTTCTGACCAGGCCACACAAGAACATAAATGAAGTTATGACCGAGCAAACAACAAAATGCACCAATGCTCAACAATGAAGGGCACACTGCAAATGACCAAGGCTATAATATGCTCAAGTGAAGTCAACAACATCTGGAGCGAATGCAAGTCAATGTTCGAACAAATCAAACCAGTTATACTCATGAATGAACACTAGTGGTAAACAAGTCAAAGCAGAGTTCGACAATGTCATATTAAATGTCAAACTCAAAATATTTTCACAAATCAAGTTTTCAAACCAAGTCAAAGACACTGCAGTTTCAAATCAAGCTATGCCGAAGTCACAGTCATGGAAATCACGAAATTGGAAGTTCAAAGTCAAGCCGAGAAACCATTGCCCTGAAATTCAGGCCATTCGAAAATACACGAAATTAACCAAGTCAGATAATTCTCGAGTATCCAAACAACATCAGTCGGCCAGAGAAATCGATTGACAAATTCAACATATATACACGAACGAGAAAACAGGGATTCAAACCCTATATAAACAAAGTCATGACAGAAAAGTCATCACAGACGTGTAAACAAGAAGACGAACCAAGACAGAAAAAAAAATCACCAACATCGACACAAAACTCGAACGACTGAAGAATGGAAATAGATGTGAGTGCTAATTCACTCACCTTGTCGACGAAATGAGGCATCATAGAGACGCGCAAAGCCAAGAACGAACAAGGGAAAGGGGCGGGCCGCCATTAATTTTCTTTTATTTGGTACTAGGTTTTTTTTTTAAGCGAAAAATAAATAAAAAGGGGAACGGGTTTAAAAAAAGAAAATGAAACGAGAGAGAGGAATGGGTTTGAAAATAATCACGGCCCATAAACAAATGAAAATGTGGGCCGAGAATTCAAAGCCCAAAAACCCTTTTAAAAATTTATAAAAGAATTTTAATTCGAGTTTAAAACTTAAATTGGCAATAAGCGAAAATATTAATCGTTTAATGTCGATTATAAATCGACACGAAATACAGGGTTGTTACACTACGTAATTTCTTTCTTGTGAATACGCTTCTTTAATATCATCATGCTCCTTTATTAACATATCCAATTCATCATTCTTGTGTTCTTCTTCATGGTACGAACACATCTCAATTGATTCTTGCTTGATAATTGGGTCTTTTGAGGCCGTTAGTTTATTGTCATATTCTGTTCCTTCATGCTTTTCCATGTTTTTCTGCTCTAGCAACTCTTCGAGGTCTGTCACAGCAAACAATAGTTCGGCATTTGCTTCCTATGTTATTTGCAATTGTAGTCGAAGGCTATCATTCATTTTCATTTGATGAGCGAGCTCTTATTTTGTTTCTTCTAGCATCAACCATGGATCTTTAGTCCCATAACGCAACTTACTTGAAAAATTGTAATCGTCTGCAACATTTTGCTTGGCAGCCTTGAGCACTTCACATTCCTATTTCGAGTTATATACATTGAAATAGTCAACACGACAACCAAGCACAAAGCATACATTTTAATTATATATTATCCATATAAGTTTGGTCAATAAAGGTAACGATGGACACATAAAAATTCAGCAGCCATGCATAATTTATGGCAATTTAAATAATATTAGCATTGTTATAGATTGAACTATAAACCAAACTATTAAGAAAATAGGTTATTCTCTTTTTACTAAACCTCTATTTATATTCTGTCATTCGGCTTAAATCAAGGTAATTAATTCATATCAATCTTACAGGCTAACCAACATGATAACTTCAAAGGGTCAATCCATTACAATATAAATAATAATTAATTTACTACTATAAAAATAATGCTAGGTGTCTTAAAACAAAAGAAGTAAATGATATAAATAACCCAAGTAAATGTGCGATCATAAAACAAATTTATTAGTTCATACTACATCCAAAAAGCAAAAGAAAAAATAGTTGTAATTTTCCAAAATTCAAAGAAAATGAATAAATTATATTCTGATAACTTTTAGTGAGAATCTTGTTTTGATTTGGGAGCTATACATATATACCATTGGCTCCTTACCTGCATCTCAAATTTAGTCTTTGGAAATTATAGTTTCTTCGCTTGACGTTTATGAAGATTTGGTGTGTTACTAAAATGAAAAATGGTGCTATAGATTTAGATGTGTTACCAGAATTTCAGCAAATTGTATTTTGGTTTGTAACTGAAAAAAACTGAAAATGCTACTGGAACTTAATTTTTCAAATTGAAATTTCAACAAATAATATTTATGTACAAACCTTACTTATAAAACCTAAGCAAACTATAAAACAAACCAATCAGGGCCGATAAATTATCAAAGTGCATCTAAATAAACTTATGACACTTTAGTACCCTTAAGCCTGAAATATTAAAGCGTAACAAAATAAGCAATAAAAAATAATAATTAATAAGGACAAAAAAAGAAATAGAAAATGATAAAATTGTAAAATGAGAGCAAGCACTCAACATAAACGACCACAAAATGGGAAAAGAGACCAACATTCATAAACACATACCGTTAAACGGATACTTGGAGCATATTCCGCAAGTACTTAAAAGTAACACAACCTAGAGTTGCTGAGGCACCATTGCTTAGAATTGTCTTTACTTTTATTCTGTAGTTACTGAGGCGTTTTTGCCTCATACCTATAATAAGTGTTATAAAAATTGTATGGTTATAATAATCTGGTTTGCCTATGAAAAAACTTCTAAGAAGGTGCTTCCCACTATGTTGTAGCTTCAAACTATTGACAGAACCACTTCATGAATATATATCTACTTTAAGCCTATGGTAGTAAACAAATAGTTATCAATTCTTCACATCGCCATTTAGTGAATATTATCTCGATTGTTATCTTGTAGTGTACAGAAACCAAACCATTATTCCTTCTACCGATGATTTATAACAGTTGTAAATTAACAATGTACATATAGCATATTTACAGTTATATAGCATTATATCATTTTAGTTTCAAAACTATATCATGTAGCATAAAAATATATTCAATCAACTCATATGCTACATTAAATTTGAGGTCAGACAGCTTGTCCAACATCATCTGCTTTCCAAATTATGACAAAATAAGTGCACAGGTAGTTTAGTTAATATCCATGTTGACCCAAAATGCTTTAAGGATGAAACTAGCTAATTATGAAGTAGGTCAAGTTCCTTGCAGCACAAAATTCACAAAAATCAAGTTGTGTATGTATTTATGTGTGTGTAAGTGTGTGTGTTCTTGTCGACTTTTTGTTAGCAGAGAATCCTAAATTTGTGTCACTACAACATTTTAAAGGGGTCAAATTTAATCTTCTATAGACTTCTTAGTATCTTTAAAGAGTATAAATTTCATATAATTTCCCCTAGTAGAACATAGTACTCACTTCGGCATATCATGTACAGTAGTAATTTTAGATGCTTTTGGATGGTCTTGTAAATAGTCTATTCTTTCCTATTTGCAAAGTCACTTGCATGTTTATCTTATTTTTGAGCTTACTTAAAAAAAAAATCTTCTTCTCATTTTCTTTTCGAACTACATCATAAATAGACTTGTATTTTTGTAAAGTAACTTAACATTCACATCATTAATGATACACTGAACAACAACGAACCAACCTATGCATAAAAATTTTCATTCATTTCATAAAACTCACTCTTTATTTAACGATGTGCTGTTCAAAGTTAAAAAGTAGGAAATGTGTTCTCTAACTAAAAAATAAAGTCAGTTTGCTATTATATAATATGTTCTGGTTTGGATTGGCAAAATTTTGTAACGGAAATGATCGACCATATAAAACTTCGTCTGTGCGATGATTCTACAACCAAATGGAATGAGCATTGTGTTTATGTGTAGTCTCCGTAGCGATTCACAAATTATTAGTTTAACTTCATAATTATTGGTACACACATTATTTGAAATAGAATTATTATCTTATAAATAAAATTTCTTGTAATCTTTCATATTCAAATAATCGTTGTCTCTTTTCTAGGTGAAATTAGGTTCAATCTGTAAGGCTTTCTTTTTAGTGGAAAAAGCTAAGTATGAGCACTAACTTTTAAAGCAAGAATTTCACACTGTCATTATTTGAATCCAAAATTTTGCAAATTGATTCAAGAAAGCACTATGTGAGTAAACATTGTCATAAAAATTAGATCTAAAATTAATTCAGCGCAGTCAAATTGGTCTAGAAATTAACTGAACACAAAATTGATTCAGTGCGAACAAAAAAATCCAAAGGAAGAATCTCACACTGTCACTATTTGAACCCAAAATTGCGCAAATTGATTGAAGAAAATACTATGTGAGTACACAGTATCATACAAATAAGATCTAAAATTGATTCAGTGCAATCAAAATGGTATAGAAATTAACCGATAATGAACTTTTAGACACGTCAAAAAGGGCAGTGTCTGTTTTTTGCTACAATTCAAAATAGAATATTAAAGTAGAAGAAAAAATCATTCAATTTTTATATGTTTAGATGAATAAACCAAGATTCAACATAATTAATTGTACCACCACCCTGTAAACAGATGCATGTACCTTACCTCCATTTTAAGGAAGGAATAAAATTTTAAATCAATTTCTTAAATAAGATATGTTGCTACTATTAACATGAGATTAATGATATACCTGGCACTAATGCAAACAAAAATGTTATCGGATATCAGATCAATAAACTAATTTAACACATTAACTTATTTTTTAAAATCATACCATATTGGACACACTAACTATTCATTTCTATATGATAATTTTATTTGTTCATAACATAATAAGGGTTATTGTTATCGTCAAAAATGCTTTTTAATGCTAATAAGCATTATCGTTGTGATTGTATGGATGTAGATTGATTAGCTATATGATATCATGGCCATTTTGGATCTAATCAAATTGGTTAACCATGTATTTTAAGCTTCGGATAAGATGCTGACCTATAATATTAACTTGGAAAGAGTACAAATATCATATTACCTCAATATTTTCAGCTTCCATCAATTCGTTGACCAAATGAATCCAATGTACCGGCTCCACCAGTAACCGACGTTTTTCGTAATTTCCTAAATGGTTACAGTTGTATTTAGTTCTCTCATATTCGAAATAAAAAATATAATGTAACACGTATTTGTACACAATTGAATGACATGCATAAAAATGTAAAACAAATGGAGGAGTTGGAGGAGGAGGTCGAGAGTCAGAATGCTATTTAGAAGGACAAATTCTATTATAAAAGAGAATAAAAACCCTGATCATCACATAAATTATATTATGAATTGAGAAACCTGCATGCGGTATGGTTGATATATAGATCAAATATCAATTAAAGTTGAACCATACCTTATTTTTTTACTTTTGAGATCTATGTTTATTCCAATAAATATGAATACTTTTGCTATCAAATAGCGGTCGTGATGAAATTGAAGGATTGTTTAAACACATAGAGGATAATGTTAGCTATATGAAGCAAATATATATGAATTTTACAGTAAAACAGCTTGGTAATGTCAAATTACCAGTGAACAGCCAATGTTATTTTTTACTTTCATCTTCTCCCTTTTTCCTGTAATTTGGAAAAGAACTCTTAGAAGACTGATATAAAAACAAAGAATACCATAAGAAATAAAAGTTTACCAAATCAGGCTATGCTACACAATGACTGTATAATCAGCTTTAACCTTCGCAAAATAGAGTGTTTGCCTAATGACACCTTACCAATTGCTTTTTCGATCACTTATAAGAGTGCAGTTGAGTAGGAAAAAACCAAATAATCATAAGTAAATTAATCAATGAAAACTGACATTTAGAAACAGATTAAACAAAATCGAAACAAATTACTGAAGACATAAATCTTTGTTCTGGCCATGGTCATAAATCTATGGGTGGAACCTTCCCATGCTTCCAATCAAACCAATTAAACCATTAGAATATATTGCATAACGGAGATAAATGAACTTGGTTACTTGAACGAAACATTTAGAAATATATATTTGTAAGCAATATGAACAAAGCAAAATTTTAACAATCTGATTTAAATCTCATCCAAAAGCCTAATTTTATTTTATGAAAAAATATGAACAGCAAAGCCTAATTAAATTGATTCAAGAAAACAAATTAAAAAACTTTTCAAGGAAACTTTCCACACCGTCATAACCAAAACCCAAAACTGCACAAATTGATTGAAGAAAAGACAATGGGAGTGAACAGTGAACAGTGTCATACAAATTTTAGATCTAAATTTAGTGCAGCAAAGAAAATATATTCTTTAGATTAACTGAACCCTAAATCGATTAGGTGAAAAAATAAAAATACACAAGAAGAAGAGGGGCTTACGTTAGGAAGAGCTGTGGCAACTTGGAAGACACCACATCATTTAAGCACAGCAGACAACTTGTATGGCGACGGTGGAAGATGAACACGGTCGAGTAAATCATAATGCCAATCAAAAGGAATGGAGAGGCATATCTGGACGGCAGTCTTCCTCGAGGTGATTCCTAGTTGAAGCGGTAGGTGATGGTGGTTGGAGGAGAAGGCAACGACGATGGAACAGAGAAGGGTCAATACGAAGGGACTTTCTTAATTTCGGATGGAGTAAAAGATGGGAAGAAGAGCGCCTCGCTCTATTGAATTTGAGACTGTTCAGTTGCCAAAATTCAAGGAGGCCTGTGTGCTCTTGAAATCCAACTGACTAATAATATAATAGTATAGATGGCAAGTAAATCTTGCCCAAATCAAATGAATTTTTTTCACACAAAACACAAAACACTTGGAAACAATATAATTATTTCCATTTAGTCTTAAAGCTTTTGATATTTTGTGCCATAAAATAATCACATCATTCATCTTCTTTGATCAGGAATGAATCACCCACAATGAATAGCTAATGTGTCATAGGCAAATATAGTCTTGAGCCTTAAGAATTTATTATAAATGCTTTACCCTTCTAAAATACATTACTATGTGAAATTTTGAAAACTCGAGTATAGTTAAGCAAAAATTTTAATTTTCTATAAATTTTATATAAAAGTAAAAGTACAAAAATAAATAGCTTTATTATATGGGCTTGTGAGTTTATTTTGAATTGAGAATAGGTACACGAATGCCACTTGGATTCGATCATGGCACAAACTCGCTTTTGCTTGCATAAAATTTAATAAAACGGTAAAAGTAAGGTACATTTTTACTTAAAAAAGTTATATATATTGTAGATTATATGCTTATAACAACCCGAAAATTTATCATTTGATTTTGGAATATTTAATTAGTTTAAATATTCGATTTGGAGTTTTTACAATGAAATTTATGTTTTGAATAATTGACCGATTTTTGATGACATATTTTTAATTTACCTTATAGAACTTTTTCACATTTTTAATTTTGCAAAAAATTTAAATTTTCATTTGACGTATTTTACATCAAAAATTAGCACTTTGAATTTAACAAAACTTGCTAACCGATATATTTTATTGTTGTTTTGTGATTGTGTCACGGTTTTGTACACGATCATATTTTATTTTCAGTCATTCGTGGTTCGTACGCGGACGCATTATTGCATGGCGGAGTACCCCTAACAAAATTTATACAACACACTATAATCTTGCAAATATTTCTTTTTCACGTCCTTTGCTCATGACACCTTGGTGGCCTGCGTTTAATGTATATCTTTTTCGTGTCCTTTGCTCATGACACTT
Organism: Allium cepa; assembly: GCA_030765085.1. Lineage (NCBI taxonomy): Eukaryota > Viridiplantae > Streptophyta > Magnoliopsida > Asparagales > Amaryllidaceae > Allium > Allium cepa. The sequence goes on from CM060940.1 coordinate 106,610,328, forward strand.
TGGTGGCTCGCAGTTAATTCTTTTATTTCTATATAGAAACATTTAATTCGGGGACACAAATGCATTCTTTTTTTTTTCTTTTCTCTTCCAATGCTTAGCTGTTAAGGAAACTGGTTTGTATATATAAACATACACATACCTCGATGTGAAAAATGGTTGGGGTGTAGTGTGTAGGGCCTTGTTGGGCTATGAATCTTGAGTTTGCGTGAGAAGTAAGAGAACGAGGTGGAGGAGAACAGCTTTGTTGGCATGCTAAGGCAATGAAAAGGTAATGGGTTTTGGGGAGAGATGGTGGGGTTTGGGTTGTAGAAGTGTTTGGGTTTTGGGCTAAGTGGAAACGTGCATGCAAATACAAATAGAAAGAATGGAGAATGCTATTGTTCTTATAAAGGGGATTTGCACATAAGTCCCTATAAATGTGTTCATTTGCATGAGCTGTTGAGGAAGCTATTGGAGATGGTTGGGAATTAATTTAATGGACAAAAATGTGTATATTTTTAGCCTCAAAGACACGACCACAATATTTAACCATAAGGTCAAACATTCTTCTAAAATTATTCTTAAGGTCAAACATTCTTCCAAAATTATTCATAAGGACAAACATTCTTTCAAAAATGCTACCGAACTAAAAACATTCTTCCAAAAATGCTACCGAACTAAAATTATTCATAACGACGCATTTACATAAATTGTTGTTGGTTTTGGTACAGTAAAATTTAATGATAAATTAATACTAAATTAATACTGACCGAGTATAAGTACGTCAAATATGGATAATTACGTAGTTAAATTAATATTACTTGACATATGTTATCTACTTGGCCAAATAAACATTGTAGTATTAAAGTAAATTGAATAAAGTAATTTAGGCACATGTTTAGCAAAATAAAACACTATCCGCTAATTAAATTAATTTGATATTTAATTAGTAGAATAAATCTCCGTTCTGTTATCTTATAGATTTGGACATCTGATTATATATTGTTAATCGATATACCAATTTGAATAAGTAATACGCTAAGTAGTAATGATTAATTGTTTACATAGATATTGATTATGTAAATACCAGATATTGATTTGAAAAGTTAAATTGGATGATATGGTAGCTTGTTTAAGTACCATTGTGGTCGCTAAGCCACTTTTCGAATTTAGAAACTATGGGTTTAAATCAATTCCAATTTTTAACAATTATAAATGTTTTATACAATTATTATTTTAACAAAGTGTTTTATATAATACTTATCTATTAACAATATTTAACGTTAACTAATTCATATTTTAAATATCGTTTAAATTATTAAATTATATTCACGATATGATTTAAAGTTATTTTATACTTTAATGATAATTAAAGTTATTTATAATAATTTGACTTTAAAGTTAACTATTATTTACAGTTGTTATTTATTATTTTATATAATATTGTTTAAAGGTGATTTATTATTATAATTATACTGTTTGAAAGTTAATATGTTATTATAATAATATTGCTTTAGAATTTGATTTTTTTTATCCATAAAATTTTAAAGATAATTAATTATTAAGTTTAGTTATTATATTAAATTAACTTGTTTTAAGGTTTACTGTTTTGTTTAAAGTTTATTATTTCTTTAACGATTGTTTAAAGTATTATTTTACTAATGATGTTTAAAGATATTTAATTGTTTTATCAAGGTGTTTTAGAAAATAAATTATTTTATAAAAGGTGTTTAATAATAATAAACTATTTATTTCAAAAGGAATCATTTTAAATGGGAAGATTATACAAGGGTTTTATTTAATGCAAAAAAGTCATTAAAGGAATTTATAAATTTGAAAAGAGATTTAGAATTGGAAAAAGGAGTTTGAGTTTTAATGATTTTTGAAAAGAGATCAATAAATGGTTTTTAGGGATCTAAAAGGGGAAAGTTTTATAAATGAAGTTTTGAGACTTATAAAGATTATTTCGAAAAAAGATTGGCGATTTACAAATAAATTTGGAAATTTATAAACAAGATATTTGTTTATAAAATAAAAGACATTTATGGAAAGGGTTGGTGCTTTGGGTTATCCTCGTTTAAATAACCTTTGGGTTTGATCATTTTAATATGATTTTGAAATAGAAAATCTTTCTAAGGGCTTTTAAGGATATACTTATGCCAATTTATAAATAGATGAAATGATTTTCCAAGTTTTGAAAGGAATGGTTTGTGAATATACATATACCAGTGAGATAAGTATATGAATATTTTGATAAATATTTTGGAAAGAGATTAATTTATGAAAGATGGGCATAGTGGTTGCTATGGGAAATGTAATCTCTATTTGGAATGTTTGTTTATATGATAGTTAAATCACCGACTATCAAATATTGGTGTAAATATGTAATCCTTTTTAATTTTAGTAGTATAGAAATATTTCCTAGTTAACACCGGAGGATTTTAACTCTGGAAATATCTAGAAAAATACGGGGATTATATGGTACAATTACCATCAACAGTGTTATACTATATGTATAAACTCGTTCTTCTAGGACAAATGATAAGGAGATTCGTCCACTTAAACGGTTAAGGGGTGATCCTTGCTCTTATGTATTTTTCTGATTAAAACCGGTATTAAGCATTCCAAAAAATCGATGATTGGTTTTAGGGCACCCGGTAAGCGAGTAAGTGTACTCATAAGAGATGACTCATACCATAGCCACTCCAAAATCCATATACGGTTCTATGGAGAAGTTTCGTGATATATTGCGATGTTGGAATCCATGTGTGGTTTCGAGACCTATTGGGGTATGGCAATCCATGTGTGATTCCAATATCTATTTTAGATATGGGAATCGATGTGTGATTTCGAGACCCGCTGGGGTGTTAAAATCCATGTGAGATTCCATGATCTGTTTTGATTATGGTGCATGAGCTGGAATGTCGGACTTAGCCTCATCAAGGGTGATGACTAAAACTAGAGATAGGTGGCATCGTCAGCAGGGTTGGAAAACTCATAGAGTGCAGTTGACTCCATCTAGATGTTGCATACAGTTGTTATGCATGCACGGAGCGATGCTTCGATTATAGTTAGACCAGCCATGTTTTTCCTATGGTACATCACTAAGGATGTATGTTGCTTCAGAAGGATATACCTAATCCCTGTGTAGGAGGATAGTTTCTCGAAGTATTGAGAGAACCACCATGGAATCCTACACAATTGGCGAACGTGCCTTATCGTTTTTATTATATACTTAGTTTTGTTGTGGTGTACACTCACAAGCAACACAGCTACTTAATAATAATTATTTTCACCCTTGAACATTAATATAATATCACTGGATTTTCTAATATAAATGTTTTGGTTCTTGTAAGGTAAAAATCTGTTCGTGTTTATGTGCGGCATGTTCTTATGAGATACCTTTGATTTTAAAGGATATTACAAGTTAAATTAAATAAAATTCCTAGTGATTTGACTTTCCCACGTTGGTTTTACTAGATTGACATGTGTAGGATTGATTTCACCCTAGAGAAGAGGTTCGAACCCTTTAATTTTCATTCATATATTTTATATGAATTTGTCTGATAATCATATGCTTGGCCATTCGATTTTGTGTGGATGTTTGTGATATTTTCTGAGTTTTTCATATTCGTATATTTCCTGTTACTTGATTCTTATGGCTTTGATTTTCTTGTGATTGATTCCTTGGCTACTGTGGCTTTATTTTAAACCGTTCGATTCCATTCTTTATGCTGTTGACTTTGGCCATTTGTGTTGACCCGGACTTGTTCGATTTTTTCTTTCCTTGGTCACCACGGCTTTACATTTGCTTTGACTTCGACCATTGCATCTCTGACTTTTGGTTTGAAACTACTATTGACTTTAATTCGACCTTTATGATGTTGATATCGGCCACTTAGATTTTGACTTCAATTTTTATGAACTGCTCCTCTTCATTACATATGTTGTTTACATTTGGTCTCACTGCATATTGTTGTAGCACATATATTACTGATTTGCTCTGAGTCTGGGTTGCACTGAGTTTGCATTGAGCTCTGGCCACTGTTCTTCGAGTCATGTAGTTCATGTGTAGTTTGTAATTTGTTTGCACTTTGTATCACTGGATGCTTGAGAACATGTGTTTGCATTTGACTTTGATTATTTTGAAACTGCTATTGTTGTTGCATTACTCCATGTATGTGTGCAATGTTGTTTTGATATTGTCTTGGTTATTTTCGAAATTCCTTGCTTGGCTTTAAGTATATTTTGGAATTTTTTTATATGATTATATTTAAGACATCTCTATTAAACCGAGTGCTTGCTGTGTTCTCTGAGATGTGTTCACGTGATCTGGTGTTTGTTAGGTAGCTGTAGTGTCATTTACTGGTTCACTTGAACTCTAAACTTGTAGTTGACTTTGACTTGTGTCTGTAGTATGAGCTACTAGCTTGCATTTTTGAACTGGTTCATGTTAAATTTGTTGCTGTATTCACTACTTTTGTACACTTTCATTTTGACCTAAGGAGGTTGCATTTTGATGTGCACAGTCTTTGCTTTTGAGGCTGCTGTACCTTGTAGTCTTTGAGTCATTTATGCATGTCTGATGCACTTGAATATGCTACGCACTGTACTTTATGTATATGATATCACCTTTTTTGTCTGCATTGTCGATTTGTATTTGCAAGCTTGGAGTTGCCTCTGGTCATCGGACCACTTGATATATTTTTTCCTTTTGGTTCCACTATACATATATGTGCTTGCTGTCTCGTTTTATATGTCGCAGTCTTGAGTTTTGTGTAGTTGTCTTATGGACTGTCTGGTTAGACTTTGACTTTGGCCTGTTGTTCCATGGTTCGGCATTGATTGAGTTCATCATGATTTGTTGTATTGAGTTAGATGTATTATGCATGTATATCGATCATAGTTGCTATTTCATATGTACGACCTGAACTTTGGTTGAGGCTTGACTTTTGTGTCTTGACCATTTCATTTGAATTTGCACCTGTGTTGAATCCAGCTTAAAGCTCGGGTTTGACCTTGTGCTCGTATCGTGATTTCACTTGATTTGAACCCGGCTTTTAATTGGGTTTGACCTTGTGCTCACCTATCCCTGTAACTTTATCAAGTGTATATCGGTGTGCACAGCCTTGTGGCATGTACAATGATACATATTGCATGTCACAAGCTGTTCGTGTATGATGAATTCAAATTTAAATGATGACGAAAAACCCAGATAACCGAGGCAAATATTATTTTCAAAATACACATTTTATTTTATATTGCAAAATATTTTCTTTTCAATTTTTACCGCATTGGTGTTTATTTTGCAGATTGCGCAGATGCTGGATTCAATCTGGATTAGAGTTGAAGATCAAATACAAGTGAACGAGTGAAATATAGTGAGGTGCAAATGTATGTGAAAATTGCGATGTAGTCAAATTTGTATTGTAATTGAAAATTACATATGTGTGTGTGTGTCTATATATATATATATATATATATATATATATATATATATATATATATATATATATAGTGAGAGCTCATATCTGTACTATTCAAAATTGTAATAAATATTTGTTTGAATAAAACATCTGTTTGAATTTAAATTATGTGTTATTTATTTTATTCAGCAAATATTTATTTAGTTATGTGGAAAATAAAATAGTACATTAACAAATACATTTAAATGAATATATACATATGTTTATTATCATCAAAAAAAAATCATATACATGCACATTCAACAACATGGGCGTTGTTTTCTATAATGCTTGAGCCAGTCCGGGCATATTTTCTAGATTTGGCTGGATACTTTGGACTTTCAGGAGACGAGCTGGATACTTCCAAACGTATTCACATGTCTTATATTTTCCATTGTTTTATTGTTCTTGATTTATGTATGTATTCGTCAGCAATTATAAGGACATGATATTATAACTGTTCAGGCTAAAATAGGTTAATGTGCTCTGATTTGTGTTATATATGTATAAATAAGATGATTTTCTTTTTGTAAAGTTCTTATACATATTATAGATATTTTCATCACGATGTGAGATTCTGTTATGTCTTCTATTTTCTTTAATGTAACGATCCTGATTTTTTATTTAAAATTAAATTGATAATGTAAATAAATTTCGGAATAAAATTGTAAATTAATTTGGATTTTTCAAATTAAATAGGATATTTGTTTATTTGAGTATTGATTTTAAAATTTAATTGAGATTTTGAATTTTTATATTTAAAATCTTATAAAGAAAAGTAACATCCCAAAATTTGAAATTTAAATAAATAATATATATTTCAAACTCTTGGGATTTAATTTGAGAATAAATTGGAAGAAAAATCCTAAACAAATAAAAATGAGTGATAGTAATATATAATTAAATCCTAATTTTATTTTGAGATTAAAATATTGAAATAATAAATATTGTAAAAAGTCATTTGAATTTAAAATCTTATATATATGTGTATATTACAAATATGAGTAAATTGAATGCATATTTAAAATTAATTTAAATTTGTTCAAAATAAAGTGTGAATGTATAAATGGATATGAAAGTTTATATTTCAAGTTTGAAATGGAAAATTGAATTTAAATTTAAAATAAATATTTTAAAAAAAATTAAGTAGCATTCAAAATCATTTCTTTCTTTAAAATTAATAAAAAAAAATGTGTATAAAGTGAGCAATAAAATTTTAAAATAATGTATATAATAAGTTGTTTATTTAAAAGATATAATAGTCTTAATTCAAAAGAAAAAATATATATATAATGAACTAAGCTTAAATATATTGGTTTAAAAAGTGATATTGTAAAATTGATATAAACAAAAGTTTACAAAAGCTAAATCATCTTGTATACTTAATAATTAGATTTGATAAAATAAGGACTTAAAACACATTGTACATATGCATATATACATACAAATGAATAAAAATATATATATTGGTTTATAAAAGTATGTATATAATATAGGAAATAAAATCTATAAAGTTTCTTTTGGCTTGTTACATCAAAAGCTGAAACTTACCTTCACAATAAAATTTAATAATTAACAAAATCTATGTTTTAAGATCTTTTCTTACAAATGGCACAAGATATCAATTCCTTAATAAAATAATCAATAAAAAATTTCAGAAATTTTTCACCTTCCCAATTCAAATCTATTTACCTCCAAATCTCTGAAAAGTTTAATAACCCAAAAGATTTCGCAATCTTTACTTCAATATTCAAGAAGAAGAAAAAAATTCAGAGAAAAGATAAGAAAGAAAACTGCCTAATTTCTCCTTCAATGCAAATTAAAAAACTGAAGTGATTTCTAAAGCATCAAGTGTAGTGTGATACATTCAGGTAAGTTTTTAAAATTTTATAGTTAATAAAATTTTGGTTTTGAAGTCATATGTTAACAGCAATTTTTAAATTCAAACTGCAGATTTGTAAATAAAACAGTAAAGTTTCAGGGTTTTGCTAATGCTAGTTTCTGGAAATAATTGTAAAAGGCAAGTAAATTTTCTTTTAAAAGAATTTGAGTTTGAAGTTATAATTGCTAATGGAAAAAGAATTTAATACCCAAACATTCAATAAATTGCAGGAAAAAAAATCAAGTCTAAGGCTAAACATGATTCCTAGTTCCAAAACTGCAGAGAAAAAAGAAAAAAAAGAAAAAAAGCTCTCTGTTCTATTAAAAGTCCTACTGTAAGTAAAACAAGAGAAAAAAGGTTATTTTTATTAATGATCAAGTAAACAAAGATCTGTAACTATGATTTGCAGATCTGAACTCCAATTTAAAATAAGGAAAGAAGAGTAGTTGCAGGCTTTCATCTATGATTTGAAACTGTCAGCAAACATCTCTGTCTTCTGAAAAATGTGAGTAAACCCCATGCCTTCTTCATTTCCTTTTTTTTCTTGTGTTTAAATGCTTGCATGAATGAGGTTGGTTTTGGCTTGTGAATGGGTGCTATGCTTGAATTTTTCTTTGCCTGGGAATATGATTTCTTCCTTCTTCTTTTTGCTGTCTGTTTCCTGTAACACTTTGGTTTACAGTGTAAACCATACTAAATTTAAAACCCCTTCTTCTATTTCTATTAAAATTGAATGATGTAGGAAATTTTTGGCCTGTGCATGTTGATGTTTTCAAAATGCTAGTTCCTATCTATCTTAACCTGATAAAACCCAAATTACATTTGTTGCTAGCTTTGCATGGATCAAAGCGTTTAACAGAAAATAGTTCAGATGCATCTAAATTGAATGTTCAAAAATATTTGTATGAATCAAACCCAAGAATGAATGCTTGGAAAACAACATTTCTTTTCCTGTTTCCTTAGCTTTCTGATCTACAGTAAAAGGAAAAGAAAAACTATGGTTAAATCCCAATCTTCTCTTCTTTATTTCTTCTGAAATAAATTTGTAACAAGTTGAAATTGTGTTTGAGCTTGCACCATGTTTCAGAAAACTAATCAAAACAGGGTTGTAGTCTTACTGGGATTGAAAGAAAAGAAAAAAAAAACAACCAACACAGTACATTTGAACTTTTGGTTACAGGATAATCTATATCAAAGGGAATTTGAAATCTTTCTCTCTTCGCTTCTGAAAAGGTTGTAAACAAGTAAAAGAAATTGTTATAAACCTGTCTTGTATTTTCAGAATTGAGTTAAAGATTTGTTTTACATAGTTTTTCCTGGAAATTTTGAAAACACAAGTAACAATTTAATTTTGCAGAAAACTCAAACTTCACGAATCTTAACTTCCATGACTTTAAGTAAATCCACTCTTAAAATGATAATTTCTGAAACCACAATCATTTTTTTTTCATTGGCTTTCCACTGGAGCATTTTCAATAACCTGTAAATTGAAGTTTCATCAAAATCTGGTGATCTAAGTAATGGTGGGCCTAGTGTTCGGTTTCGCAGCAAGAATTAAGGATCGTCATCACTAGAAAAATGCTAGATAAATTTTCAAACCATTGCATTTTTGATTGGAGATCAAACTAGGGTTTAGAACCCTTTTCTGTTCACGTTGGACACAGCGGTGCCGCGCCTTGTAGGGGCGATCGGACTTTGAGCCTCCGGTGGGAATAGAAGCATCTGGTCGCGGCGAAGCTTCGGGCGAGTTTTCACGGCCTCTAATGGCCAGGGGAGGTGGCGCGCAACCGTTTTTTGATGGCGTGCCTGATGTTTTCTTTTCTCTGGGTTCGGTTACTTGATTTTGATTGGAGGGGAGGTAGGGTACTTCGATGGATGAAGATGATTGCTGGGTTAGGGTTTGACGTGCGGCGATGCTCTCTAGTGGTTAGAACCGCCTCCGGTGCCGGTGCACGTGCATGAGGGGAGTTGTTGTATCAGTATGTGGTTTTGGGGAGAAGGAACTGGAGTCTCGAAGCATGACATGGGGGAAAGCGCGTGGGAACTCGAAGAGAAGCTCGAGTCGTTTTGATGCGGTCTTGTGTCGAATTTAAAACTTAAACGAATTTGTGAATTTTTTTTCTCTCACGGGTCGATTCGAGTGGAAACTCGAAGCAGAGGGGTATTTGTCTCGGGGTAAACCCGAAGCAAGCCTCGGGTTGGACATAGAACAAAAAATTCCAGTTTTAACTAAATTTCTGAAACACAAAATTTAATAATTTTTTCTGAATGAATTAATGATAGTTACGAATGGAATTTAGGTGAATGGTATTGAAACATTCTTTTGAGATTTATGGGGCTCAATAATATTTTAAATTTTATATTTTCTTTTAAATAAAAGTTGTTTCAAAGGTTTAACTTAATAAAAATTTTAGAAGTAAATCACAATATCAAATGTTAAATGTAAACCGAATTCATTTATATGACTAAATAATGATTAACAATTAATGTTTTTGATAATGATTTTTATAATTAATAGTTAATCAATTGAAGAATAGTCAATTAGCAAGGATAATTAAACTTAATCAGGTTAACAATTAAGAATTGGTAAGTTATAATAATTAATTAAAGGAATAATTAGTTAATAAAACCAATTAAGATTAAATTGATTCATAATTAAGTAAAATTTAAACATTGACTTAAAATAATTAATTAAGATAATTATATGGTTAATTCACTCTTATCACAATCACCTAAATCAAAGACGATTGACTATCATCAAATATTCTGTTCTGGATTGACCTTTTTGTTGTGATGTTGTGATTGCTTTGTGATGAACTGTGATTTGTCATTTGTTCCCATATGTGTGTGAAACCCTTTTTGCCCGTAAAACGGCATTTAAATTTCGATGCGACAGGGAATCGGATTCCAGTTTGTTATCCAAAACCCACATCGAATCATATTAGTGAATATTTATGATTGATAAATTTATTTTATCTATGGATCTGTGAATGAAGATAAGCGCTATGGGTTATACCGCTTATCGATATATCTGTGCTAATTGATGTTGTGCACTATTGTGTGTAAAACCCCTTGACCACACTATACACACACAAATATGGATTGCACGTGGAAATTGGTTAAGTCACAGATTTTTGAAATAGATTGAAAAAAATTGAATTTTTAAATCTATATGATTTTGAAAATGGATCGGGTTTTAAAATGAGAAGCTTTTGGGAAAAGAATTTCTAAGATAAAAGTTATTTTGAATAACTTAATTTGGTTTTGGAATCTGATTTAAATTTGAATTCAAAATTTGAAATTAAATTCTATTTTGAGAATTTAAGACGTAAAAAGGTCATACAAGTTTATATGGGTTTTTAAACCATTTTTAAAGGGTTGTTTTGGGAATTAAATTTAACCCAAAGATTTTAACTTGTATAAATGAAATTGGATTTTTTCCAAAATGAAAACTGATTGTTTTCCAATGATAAAAGCTTTCATATAAGGAATGAATTTCCAATTTGTATAAAAGGAATTTCAAGTTTGAATTGAAATGATTTTCCAAGTTATGAATGAATATTTGGAAATGGTTTTTGAAAGCTATAAGTTAAATCTTTGATTTAAAGATTAAATGGGATAATCCAATTGGAATGGATATTGTTTTGGAAACCGTAAATGGATCTTTGTGAAACTGGTTAAACTTTGTGAAATAAATCTTTTGTTTAAAGATTTGAAATGGTAATTTGGTTTAAACCATTTAAAGGGAAGTTTTGAATAATAAGTTGTGACTTAACTGAAAATCCCATGTCCATATGTTTTTAAATATTGCGCTCATTATTCGGTTTAGCCGGGAGAGGACCTTGTGTCATATAACCCATTCCGAATAATGATACGTCGTTATGGATAGCATTTGAAGACCGATGGTGAAGACCGGGTATTTGCGAGAATGATAGGATGACCTATGGATTGTCTCTGCACTGAGTAGCTACGGTATACAGATTTCCTAAGTGATGGGAAGTTCGATCGGGATTGTGAATACCCGGATTTGCAAGGGCTTCTTCGGAAGTGCCTTCGGTTCTGTTCGAACCCGGAACAGACTTGTTTGGTTGTGTGTCTGACACTACACTTTGAGATGTAAAGCCGATTTCTTTCAAATACATATCCGTGGTGGCGGAGAATTTATTCTCTTAGCTTAACACCCTTCTCTGAGACGTACGAGCTCAGAGGTTATGTAGTTGAAGGTTATCAGCGATATACTCCCAATTTGGTAGTGTGGCATGCTAAGTGCTGCTGTGTGATTGATGATCATTGGTTGATCAAAGCATGGCTTTGTGAAAAAGCGTAGCTTTGTGGTCGAGACCTCATCGAGCCTCACAAACCGGTAATGGTCGAAACAGGAAAGATGCGGTAAGGTTTCAGGGGTAGCTCCCCTAGGCTATGACCATTCCTTCTGGAAAAGGGTAGTACCATGGTATGGAGCCCAGATACTTACTCATGTGGACACACTATATTTATTACTGTGTGATGTTGTTGTTGGAGGGCCCTCGGATAAAGGTCCCAAAGGACCGGGGGTGGCATATTTCAGGTTTTATTCCCCGGGAAGGGGGTAGCCGGTCTTCTTTAGCAGAGATCCGGGTGGGTTCTCGGGGCGTCCCGCCAGAGGCGTTCCCATGTGGCAATAGGAAGTTCCTTAGCCTGACCATTTGTTGGAAATCCATTCAATCCAATACGAGCCTTGTACGGTTTTAGTTGTATTACCTGCCATTCACTTATGGTGGCGCCCCACTGTTTGGATGGTAGCTATAGTAGGCATAGTTCGGAATGTCTATGCTGGCTAGGATTAATATTATACTTTCGAAATGGTTTTTCCACACTGTGCACTTATAGTAATAATATCAAAGAATTTTTCTCGTATCAAGCATTTTTGACTATCATAAGGAGAAATCTCCTCCAATTCTGCGTTTGCATTGTGTGTGTGGCGGGAGGCCTTATGGTAGTTTCATTTTTCCAAAAGCATTGCGGATTTAAATTTTAAAGCTTTGTTGTTTGTTTTAAAAGACCAAATTGTTTTGTTTGCTCACACCAGTCCCATGACTGACCTGGAGTTTATTGTTCCTTTCCTAAACTCTGGGTGCCCACTATTTTCCACACGGGCAGTCTAGAGTTGGGTTTTCAGATATTCCAGTAATATGTATAGATTCATTAGCCTTCGAAGCTCTTTGGATTTGTGGATCGCATTTGCTACACTCCAGCATCACACCCGTCTTGCTCTCTTAGTGAATATGATGAGGATTCGAGCTAGCTTTGGATTGAAGATGGAGTTCTTGGAGTTTGGCATTGAAGACATTATCTTTCCGCTGCTATCTTCTTGTATCTCTGATAGTATTGTTATTCATTGTACCATTCTATTATATTCTGTTGTATCAGATATTGTATTAAATGTTGTATATCAATTGTATCATTCATATTTCTTCCGCTGTGTTGTACTTGTTGTGTTATAAGCTCCGGCGAACCAGGTTCGACGTTTGGATCTGCGGCATTTGAATACAAGTGTCGTATTCGGTGCCGATTTTCGAAGGTCGAGTTAGGGTCGCTACAATTTGGTATCAGAGCTGAGGGTTAAAACTTTAGCTCAGGAGTATAACACATTAAGCAACTCATTAGAGATAGGGTGAAGTATACCCTAGAATGAGTAATCCCTAAGATATCCGATCGAATGCCTCGGTAAATTCTCTTACTATCCACTGATAGTGAGTATGAGTGCAAGAAGAGAACGAGGTAGGGGAAAGGGAAATACCAGTACAAGTGGTCAATGCCCTGCAGCAACAGAAATAACTTTCTTTATCAATCTCCTTTGATTCGTCTTTCAATTTCTTTTGATTGCTTTGTAGCAGCTCAAGAAAGAAGCTTCGTTGTGATGGTGACTCTATGAATCGTAGATAAGTCTCAATTTCGTATTCTCTTGGTTAAATTTCTATCAGCTTTTCGTTCTTAACCTTAGCAAAATTTAAATTTGATAAATTGGCATCTAAAATATAAAGTTAAATAATTTGTATCGATAAAACAATTTCGATTAAAACCAAATTTGAAATTCTGTTGTAATTCTTTATGTTGATTGAAGTCCGAAGAGGGACAAGTTGATGTATACTTTGGGGTATTTCGACCTAAGTTGGAATCCATATCTAGTGTTTGAGAAATTGTAGTAGATTGAATCTATCTATCTATCTATTCTCTGGGATCCGATATATTCTACGAACGATTAGTTATCCTTCGAACTAATCAATGCCTTTGCATATTCGTAGACCGGATAAACCCGAGTATCTTGTCAAATAATTGTACGAGTTTATTCTCATATTATAGATATTCTGATTTGTTAAGCCAAATACAGAATTGTTATCCAGTTTGATTTGGAAAGATATTTCTCTATCTTTCATCTATTCCTTGTCGTCTTCCTTGCAAATTTCGAGGACGAAATTTTTTTTAAGGGGGGAAATCTGTAACGATCCTGATTTTTTATTTAAAATTAAATTGATAATGTAAATAAATTTCGGAATAAAATTGTAAATTAATTTGGATTTTTCAAATTAAATAGGATATTTGTTTATTTGAGTATTGACTTTAAAATTTAATTGAGATTTCGAATTTTTATATTTAAAATCTTATAAAGAAAAGTAACATCCCAAAATTTTCAATTTATATAAATAATATATATTTCAAACTCTTGGGATTTAATTTGAGAATAAATTTGAAGAAAAATCCTAAACAAATAAAAATGAGTGACAGTAATATATAATTAAATCCTAATTTTATTTTGAGATTAAAATATTGAAATAATAAATATTGTAAGAAGTCATTTGAATTTAAAATCTTATATATATGTGTATATTACAAATATGAGTAAATTGAATGCATATTTAAAATTAATTTAAATTTGTTCAAAATAAAGTGTGAATGTATAAATGGATATTAAAGTTTATATTTCAAGTTTGAAATGGAAAATTGAATTTAAATTTAAAATAAATATTTAAAAAAAAAATAAGTAGCATTCAAAATCATTTCTTTCTTTAAAATTAATAAAACAAAAATGTGTATAAAGTGAGCAATAAAATTTTAAAATAATGTATATAATAAGTTGTTTATTTAAAAGATATAATAGTCTTAATTCAAAAGAAAAAATATATATATAATGAACTAAGCTTAAATATATTGGTTTAAAAAGTGATATTGTAAAATTGATATAAACAAAAGTTTACAAAAGCTAAATCATCTTGTATACTTAATAATTAGATTTGATAAAATAAGGACTTAAAACACATTGCACATATGCATATATACATACAAATGAATAAAAATATATATATTGGTTTATAAAAGTATGTATATAATATAAGAAATAAAATATATAAAGTTTCTTTTGCCTTGTTACATCAAAAGCTGAAACTTACCTTCACAATAAAATTTAATAATTAACAAAATCTATGTTTTAAGATCTTTTCTTACAAATGGCACAAGATATCAATTCCTTAATAAAATAATCAATAAAAAATTTCAGAAATCTTTCACCTTTCCAATTCAAATCTATTTACCTCCAAATCTCTGAAAAGTTTAATAACCCAAAAGATTTCGCAATCTTTACTTCAATATTCAAGAAGAAAAAAAAATTCAGAGAAAAGATAAGAAAGAAAACTGCCTAATTTCTTCTTCAATGCAAATTAAAAAAACTGAAGTGATTTCTAAAGCATCAAGTGTAGTGTGATACATTCAGGTAAGTTTTTAAAATTTTATAGTTAATAAAATTTTGGTTTTGAAGTCATATGTTAACAACAATTTTTAAATTCAAACTGCAGATTTGTAAATAAAACAGTGAAGTTTCAGGGTTTTGCTAATGCTAGTTTCTGGAAATAATTGTAAAAGGCAAGTAAATTTTCTTTTAAAAGAATTTGAGTTTGAAGTTATAATTGCTAATGGAAAAAGAATTTAATACCCAAACATTCAATAAATTGCAGGAAAAAAAATCAAGTCTAAGGCTAAACATGATTCCTAGTTCCAAAACTGCAGAGAAAAAAGAAAAAAAAGAAAAAAAGCTCTCTGTTCTATTAAAAGTCCTACTGTAAGTAAAACAAGAGAAAAAAGGTTATTTTTATTAATGATCAAGTAAACAAAGATCTGTAACTATGATTTGCAGATCTGAACTCCAATTTAAAATAAGGAAAGAAGAGTAGTTGCAGGCTTTCATCTATGATTTGAAACTGTCAGCAAACATCTCTGTCTTCTGAAAAATGTGAGTAAACCCCATGCCTTCTTCATTTCCTTTTTTTTCTTGTGTTTAAATGCTTGCATGAATGAGGTTGGTTTTGGCTTGTGAATGGGTGCTATGCTTGAATTTTTCTTTGCCTGGGAATATGATTTCTTCCTTCTTCTTTTTGCTGTCTGTTTCCTGTAACACTTTGGTTTACAGTGTAAACCATACTAAATTTAAAACCCCTTCTTCTATTTCTATTAAAATTGAATGATGTAGGAAATTTTTGGCCTGTGCATGTTGATGTTTTCAAAATGCTAGTTCCTATCTATCTTAACCTGATAAAACCCAAATTAGATTTGTTGCTAGCTTTGCATGGATCAAAGCGTTTAACAGAAAATAGTTCAGATGCATCTAAATTGAACGTTCAAAAATATTTGTATGAATCAAACCCAAGAATGAATGCTTGGAAAACAACATTTCTTTTCATGTTTCCTTAACTTTCTGATCTATAGTAAAAGGAAAAGAAAAACTATGGTTAAATCCCAATCTTCTCTTCTTTATTTCTTCTGAAATAAATTTATAACAAGTTGAAATTGTGTTTGAGCTTGCACCATGTTTCAGAAAACTAATCAAAACAGGGTTGTAGTCTTACTGGGATTGAAAGAAAAGAAAAAAAAACAACCAACACAGTACATTTGAACTTTTGGTTACGGGATAATCTATATCAAAGGGAATTTGAAATCTTTCTCTCTTCGCTTCTGAAAAGGTTGTAAACAAGTAAAAGAAATTTTTATAAACCTGTCTTGTATTTTCAGAATTGAGTTAAAGATTAGTTTTACATAGTTTTTCCTGGAAATTTTGAAAACACAAGTAACAATTTAATTTTGCAGAAAACTCAAACTTCACGAATCTTAACTTCCATGACTTTAAGTAAATCCACTCTTAAAATGATGATTTTTGAAACCACAATCAATTTTTTTTCATTGGCTTTCCACTGGAGCATTTTCATAACATGTAAATTGAAGTTTCATCAAAATCTGGTGATCCAAGTAATGGCGGGCCTAGTGTTCGGTTTCGCAGCAAGAATTAAGGATCGTCATCACTAGAAAAATGCTAGATAAATTTTCAAACCATTGCATTTTTGATTAGAGATCAAACTAGGGTTTAGAACCCTTTTCTGTTCACGTTGGACACAGCGGTGCCGCGCCTTCTAGGGGCGATCGGACTTTGAGCCTCCGGTGGGAATAGAAGCATCTGGTCGCGGCGAAGCTTCAGGCGAGTTTTCACGGCCTCTGATGGCCAGGGGAGGTGGCGCGCAACCGTTTTTTGATGGCGTGCCTGTGTTTTCTTTTCTCTGGGTTCGGTTACTTGATTTTGATTGGAGGGGAGGTAGGGTACTTCGATGGATGAAGATGATTGCTGGGTTAGGGTTTGACGTGCGGCGATGCTCGCTAGTGGTTGGAACCGCCTCCGGTGCCGGTGCACGTGCACGAGGGGAGTTGTTGTATCAGTATGTGGTTTTGGGGAGAAGGAACTGGAGTCTCGAAGCATGACACGGGGGAAAGCGCGTGGGAACTCGAAGAGAAGCTCGAGTCGTTTTGATGCGGTCTTGGGTCGAATTTAAAACTTAAACGAATTTGTGAATTTTTTTTCTCTCACGGGTCGATTCGAGTGGAAACTCGAAGCAGAGGGGTATTTGTCTCGGGGTAAACCCGAAGCAAGCCTCGGGTTGGACATAGAACAGAAAATTCCAGTTTTAACTAAATTTCTGAAACACAAAATTTAATAATTTTTTCTGAATGAATTAATGATAGTTACGAATGGAATTTAGGTGAATGGTATTGAAACATTCTTTTGAGATTTATGGGGCTCAAGAATACTTTAAATTTTATATTTTCTTTTAAATAAAAGTTGTTTCAAAGGTTTAACTTAATAAAAATTTTAGAAGTAAATCACAATATCAAATGTTAACTGTAAACCGAATTCATTTATATGACTAAATAATGATTAACAATTAATGTTTTTGATAATGATTTTTATAATTAATAGTTAATCAATTGAAGAATAGTCAATTAGCAAGGATAATTAAACTTAATCAGGTTAACAATTAAGAATTGGTAAGTTATAATAATTAATTAAAGGAATAATTAGTTAATAAAACCAATTAAGATTAAATTGATTCATAATTAAGTACAATTTAAACATTGACTTAAAATAATTAATTAAGATAATTATATGGTTAATTCACTCTTATCACAATCACCTAAATCAAAGACGATTGACTATCATCAAATATTCTGTTCTGGATTGACCTTTTTGTTGTGATGTTGTGATTGCTTTGTGATGAACTGTGATTTGTCATTTGTTCCTATATGTGTGTGAAACCCTTTTTGCCCGTAAAACGGCATTTAAATTTCGATGCGACAGGGAATCGGATTCCAGTTTGTTATCTGAAACCCACATCGAATCATATTAGTGAATCTTTATGATTGATAAATTTATTTTATCTATGGATCTGTGAATGAAGATAAGCGCTATGGGTTATACCGCTTATCGATATATCTGTGCTAATTGATGTTGTGCACTATTGTGTGTAAAACCCCTTGACCACACTATACACACACAAATATGGATTGCACGTGGAAATTGGTTAAGTCACAGATTTTTGAAATAGATTGAAAAAAATTGAATTTTTAAATCTATATGATTTTGAAAATGGATCGGGTTTTAAAATGAGAAGCTTTTGGGAAAAGAATTTCTAAGATAAAAGTTATTTTGAATAACTTAATTTGGTTTTGGAATCTGATTTAAATTTGAATTCAAAATTTGAAATTAAATTCTATTTTGAGAATTTAAGGCGTAAAAAGGTCATACAAGTTTATATGGGTTTTTAAACCATTTTTAAAGGGTTGTTTTGGGAATTAAATTTAACCCAAAGATTTTAACTTGTATAAATGAAATTGGATTTTTTCCAAAATGAAAACTAATTGTTTTCCAATGATAAAAGCTTTCATATAAGGAATGAATTTCCAATTTGTATAAAAGGAATTTCAAGTTTGAATTGAAATGATTTTCCAAGTTATGAATGAATATTTGGAAATGGTTTTTGAAAGCTATAAGTTAAATCTTTGATTTAAAGATTAAATGGGCTAATCCAATTGGAATGGATATTGTTTTGGAAACCGTAAATGGATCTTTGTGAAACTGGTTAAACTTTGTGAAATAAATCTTTTGTTTAAAGATTTGAAATGGTAATTTGGTTTAAACCATTTAGAGGGAAGTTTTGAATAATAAGCCGTGACTTAACTGAAAATCCCATGTCCATATGTTTTTAAATATTGCGCTCGTTATTCGGTTTAGCCGGGAGAGGACCTTGTGTCACATAACCCATTCCGAATAATGATACGTCGTTATGAATAGCATTTGAAGACCGATGGTGAAGACCGGGTATTTGCGAGAATGATAGGATGACCTATCGATTGTCTCTGCACTGAGTAGCTACGGTATAGAGATTTCCTAAGTGATGGGAAGTTCGATCGGGATTGTGAATACCCGGATTTGCAAGGGCTTCTTCGGAAGTGCCTTCGGTTCTGTTCGAACCCGGAACAGACTTGTATGGTTGTGTGTGTGACACTACACTTTGAGATGTAAAGCCGATTTCTTTCAAATACATATCCGTGGTGGCGGAGAATTTATTCTCTTAGCTTAACACCCTTCTCTGAGACGTACGAGCTCAGAGGTTATGTAGTTGAAGGTTATCAGCGATATACTCCCAATTTGGTAGTGTGGCATGCTAAGTGCTACTGTGTGATTGATGATCATTGGTTGATCAAAGCATGGCTTTGTGAAAAAGCGTAGCTTTGTGGTCGAGACCTCATCGAGCCTCACAAACCGGTAATGGTCGAAACAGGAAAGATGCGGCAAGGTTTCAGGGGTATCTCCCCTAGGGTATGACCATTCCTTCTGGAAAAGGGTAGTATCATGGTATGGAGCCCAGATACTTACTCATGTGGACACACTATATTTATTACCGTGTGATGTTGTTGTTGGAGGGCCCTCGGATAAAGGTCCCAAAGGACCGGGGGTGGCATATCTCAGGTTTTATTCCCCGGGAAGGAGGTAGCCGGCCTTGTTTAGCAGAGGTCCGGGTGGGTTCTCGGGGCATCCCGCCAGAGGAGTTCCTATGTGGCAATAGGAAGTTCCTTAGCCTGACCATTTGTTGGAAATCCATTCAATCCAATACGAGCCTTGTACGGTTTTAGTTGTATTACCTGCCATTCACTTATGGTGGCGCCTCACTGTTTGGATGGTAGCTATAGTAGGCATAGATCGGAATGTCTATGCTGGCTAGGATTAATATTATACTTTCGAAATGGTTTTTCCACACTGTGCACTTATAGTAATAATATCATAGAATTTTTCTCGTATCAAGCATTTTTGACTATCATAAGGAGAAATCTCCTCCAATTCTGCGTTTGCATTGTGTGTGTGGCGGGAGGCCTTATGGTAGTTTCATTTTCCCAAAAGCATTGCGGATTTAAATTTTAAAAGCTTTGTTGTTTGTTTTAAAAGACCAAATTGTTTTGTTTGCTCACACCAGTCCCATGACTGACCTGGAGTTTATTGTTCCTTTTCTAAACTCTGGGTGCCCACTATTTTCCACACGGGCAGTCTAGAGTTGGGTTTTCAGATATTCCAGTAATAGGTATAGATTCATTAGCCTTCGAAGCTCTTCGGATTTGTGGATCGCATTTTCTACACTCCAGCATCACACCAGTCTTGCTCTCTTAGTGAATGTGATGAGGGTTTGAGCTAGCTTTGGATTGAAGATGGAGTTCTTGGAGTTTGGCATTGAAAACATTATCTTTCCGCTGCTATCTTCTTGTATCTCTGATAGTATTGTTATTCATTGTACCATTCTATTGTATTCTGTTGTATCAGATATTGTATTAAATGTTGTATATCAATTGTATCATTCATATTTCTTCCGCTGTGTTGTACTTATTGTGTTATAAGCTCCGGCGAACCAGGTTCGACGTTTGGATCTACGGCATTTGAATACAAGTGTCGTATTCGGTGCCGATTTTCGAAGGTCGAGTCAGGGTCGCTACATTTAACCTCAATAATCTATCTTTCCGGCACTTGGATATTCGACATTTGAATGCCGTGGATGTATTAGTGTTAATTTCTAAGGGTCGAAAATAGGGTCCTTACAATGTCTATGACAAATTTTGACATATAAATTGTTACCAACTATTTTTGGGTCAATGTATATCTATTTTATCATATTGTAATTATTCGAAAGTCTCTTTATACAAAAGGGACTTTGCTGAAATTTTTTTAATTTTCGACATTAGAAATTTTTTATACATCTTGAAATTTAAGAAATTTTTCAAAGCACTATTGGAATAAGTAAGATTTCATATTAGATTTTATCGAAATGGCGCAGCAAAAGTGCAGTAAGTAATGGTTATATTTTGTAGTTAATGTAATTACTTAAATCGAATACAGTATACTCGGTAAATTACGAGGATTCAATTTCCTTAAGAAGGGGGGTCTGTAACACCCCGTTTCGAAGTTAAACTAAATTAAATATTTTAGTTGGATATTTTGTTGAATTTAATTCAATAAGTTAAAACTTTGGATTTATTTGATAATAAAAGAAAGTAGATTGGTTTAAATTTTAAATTTGGACTTTGATTATGTTTAAAAAAATAAAAAAGTGGATCGAAAATTTATTTTAGCAAAATAAATAATATTTGTGAAATTTTGAGGTTCTTTTCGAAAATAAAACAAGTATTTTAAACTTTTTGAAACTGGAAAATGATATCTTAATAAAAGAAAAATTGGTATTCGAATGAAATAAAAATTTGATAAAATGCCTTGAGTGAATTTTTAAATGGATGTAAAACATAAATTAAAATGCGGTTGGATTTATATGTGATTAAAGGCGTTGTTTACTATAACGACACGTAAATTTTAGTATTTTTTAGTAATATATTTAATTGAAATTTTGTGAAATTTTAAATAATAAAATTTTGAAATAAAACTTTAATATTTGGAATACGTCTGTTCAAACATAGCAAATGGTAAATTTGCAATTAATAATATGGAAGTTTATTTTTATTATGTAATTTTATTTCACTTCTAATCATTTAAAAATTTATGACGATAAAATATTTTCCAAATCTAAATATTTTTATACAATAAATTTGAAAATCATCTTCTAAGTGAGACGTCACCTTTCGTTTCTCCAAATTTTGACTGCTAGCTCCGTCTATCTTATTTTCTGCAAATTAGCAGCATTTTTCGGCACCGATTATTGACTTTTGATCGGATGATCGTACTACTGATATCTGTATACCATTTTGATCATCTCGTCATGCTGATCTCTATAGTATATTCACTTTTTTGTTTTGAAGTCTGATACACAACGTAATCTGCGTAATGGTTATATGTATCGGTACCACCTTTGAACTTTTGGAGTTCATTTGTCTATTCGATTTACCACCGTTTAAACCCAATGGTTAGCAGCTATTAATAATTGATGGAATCCAACTTTAGACCTTCCCTATTCCCACCGTTAATAAACTTTTGATTCGCTTCCTTTTCATTCGTTTGCTCTGTTATTTTGCCTCTAGTTGCTAATAAAAAAAATATCCCTTTGACCTCGCATCTCCTTTATATGCCATACACCTTTTGTTTCCACCTGCTCTATCGAAACCCTCTCCTTCCCTCTGCTTTGCCACCCACCTCAAACCGCCACACGTAGCAAGCACCAACCTCTGACCGCACCCAGGCCTCCTCTCCCATCTCTGTGCCTAGCCGAGCATAGCCAAAGTTTTGAAAATTTGGTAAGCAGTGTTCATTTTTCTTAGCTGCTCATATAAATATATATAGCATTGTTTATTTCATAAAGAATGTATAATATGTTGTACTTGGATTTTGAACATATATATTAAGTTATAGTAAAATATATGGGATTTTGTATAAGTTCTGTTCTATAAAAAAGTATATGAACTGAAAATTGTTCCATATATATAAGTTTTATATAAAGTTGTATATCAACTAGCATATTATATATATATTTCGGCAGTGTATATATTTATACAAATTATGCTTTATTAACATCCTGGTATGTTATGTTTAGATCTGTTATATAATTAATTTTGTTAACCTATGCGCTGCATCTAATTTTTATACCGTGTTTTATATAAATAGTTTATATATACATGTATATATGTGTATAGATATATTGGGTTTATGTTATTCAGTATATATATAAAGTATTTACCTGTTAAGTTATATAGATGTGTACTGTATGTTGCTATATATATATATATATATATATATATATGCACATAAGTTTGTTCGTACTTCATATATGTTGTAATATATATTAAGTTTATATGAGTTATGTATGTCAGTATAATTATTTAGTTTATTTATCAGTGTGTGTGTGTGTGTGTATTCGAATGTTATAAAGTGGTACCGATTATATATATGTGTATAGAATATGTTGATTTTGACAGTATTGTTTAATAATGGGTATGTGTAAGTATATATGTTTATATAAGTTTATATTTAATCTATGGTATTGTATATAATTTACAATATAGTTAGTGGTTTGTTGTATATATATAAATAGACACTACAGATCTATTTGCCTTATACATTTGAATTTATATAAGCATATTTATGACCTGTTTGGGAATATATATATATATATATATATATATATATATATATATATATATATATATATATATTATTTCAAGGGAAGCATAATCATTTTATACCGTCCTGTTTTATATGTACATGTTGATTATAAAATATATATATATATATAGATTGTTTGTTTATATATAATGTTCAAATATATCATATGGATATTTCATTTAAATTTTTTATTCTAAATTTAAAATTTTGGGTTATATATATATATATTATGCATCTTGTTTCAGTCATATCCAGTTGATTTTTGATCTATTTTTCATCGATTTCAAATTCTCAGCTTTGGTTCATCGATCTCGATTCTGTTTTCTCCGCTTCGAGATTTGTCATTGGATTGGTCGATCGGCTGGTTCACAATTCAATTCGTAACTCATTCTATTGTCTATCTTCTCTAGCCTCAAAAGGTGATAAATCACTCACGATTAACATTCTTATACTTATTAAATTTGATTTCAATTGAGACGACAATTGAAATATGCTACTGTTAGTTATTTACATTGCTATATACATGTTATCTGTTCACCTGTGACATCTGACACCATTATCTATTATTTATATTGATGATATATGCATGTTATATTTTAGCATATCTGTTATCACTCTGCAAGTTCCCTGTTAGTATAGAAATCACTATGGGTTGAAATGATACATACCCGAACGATCTGCAGAATATGAGAAAATCATTATGGATTGAAATGATAAACCTGAGCGATTTTCATTTGAATTGAATTTCGGATTGTGGGTTGAAATGATATATACACGTATATATATAAGTTGCGGATTGAAACGTAAATATCTTTATCACTTGACCATAAGAAAGAACATTATATACAGACACCGTTGGTCTATATATAAATATTTTGAAAATGATTTCTATGGTTTTTGAAAGAAATATATGGTTTTAAAAAAATATTGATCTTAGATATTATATAAATGTTATTTTATATATAGTTAAATTCTTGGTTTTAAGTTATGTATAAATTTGTTTATAATAAAGTTTGATTTTATTAAAATATAATATGGTTAAGTAATTATTTAAATTATATTTTAATATAGACTTTATAATGAATTTAATAAATTAAGGTTGAGAAGATAGATTTGGAATTGATTTGAAATGGTATTTAATCATTATTTAATTGAATCAATTTGAAACTTATTGAATTTGAGATCCTTAAAGGATATGATTTTATAAATTTATTTTGGTTTAAGATGATTTAATGAATATTTCAAGTTTAAACAAATTGAAGGAAATATTTAGTGATTTGAAATTTGGGGTTTTATTTAAATGATATTGGATTTATTAAGTAAATATTTCGAAACTAAATAATATTAAAGTAAATTTGATATATATGTATGAAAATATCAAATTTCAGTTTTGAAATGTTGAATAATTAAAGCTTTGAAATATATTGAAATCGAAGTGGCTTAGTTTGTGGTTCAAATCTATATTTGAAATGGTTTATCGAGAGACCGAAATGAATTGAAACTGATGATTTGAGATTGAATTAAATTTTAATTTTGGAATTCGAATTGACTTGGAATTGATATTTTTATTTGAAACTATTTTTATATTTTACTTTATAAATTATTTTCATATAAATTATTTTCATATAAACTATTTTAATATAAACTATTTTAACTTAAATCTATTTTATATAAACTATTTTACTTCATAAACTATTTTATTATGTATACTATTTTAATATCTAAACCTGTTAAGTGGGAATATTATGATTTCTAAATTATGATTTTCAAAGTGCTATGATTTACAAAGTGTTATAATTTCAAGTGTTTTGGTTTCGAAGTGTTATAACTTTGAAGTGATATGATTCTTGGAAATGGGTATTGAAATGGAATGTATCTATTTGGTTTTGAGATGGAAATGATGTCGTATTGATATGGTTTTTGAAATGGCAATGATGTTTTGGTTTTGAAGTATAAACTATTTGAAATGACCACAGTGATATAATAACGATTGGTGTTAAAGAGACCAGGATCGGAAGTTGTCATACTCTCTGCCAACTTCGAAAACCACTTTAACAACTGCATACGCGGTGGAGATTCCAGAATGAAGTAGGATGGTGGCGACGTTATATTGAGGTATATACGTGGATCCAACTCCCGCGGGTTGGCATAAGGTGGCTAAAACAGGAGCAATCGATGGGCCAATGAGGTTGCTCCTCTAATCGAACACACTCATTCGTATGCCATTCTATTACTTTTTGATTGATTTGATGCATACCAATGATTTTCGATTTTGGGAGCGTGGCTCGAGGTAGCGGTAGTGGCTGCTATGCGTTACCATCAGTCCGGAAGTGCAATTGGTATATCTACCATGGCATTGCCTAGTTGTGCCTTGTCACCTACCCTAGCATGCTTTACTACGAGTTTAAGTTGTGTCGCACCTATGGAGTATTTATGGTAGCCTCCCGATCTGGAGGTACGATGGTACTATATAGACTATTGGCATTATAAAATGTGTTAAGGTGGAAAATATAAAGCCTTAACGCTATTTTTAAAATATATTATACTTTACTTTAGACATTATTATAATAACATATATTACTACATAGTAGATAGTTTAATGGATCTTTAGAGGATGGTTATCCCAAACATCCTTTGAGTTATTTGTATTTCAGTTGTTATTTCACTTGAGTTGGATTTATTGATATAAGAATGTTAATCCTGACTTAAGTGTTTTGTGTTTTGCTTTACGCTGGGGTCAGACTAAGTGATACAGCTTTTGAGACTCACCTTTGAGTTGGATCTTCGTTTGGAGATCCATCTACATCTTTTTTGCATGCAGTTATTCATTTGATTGCAGTAGTGTATTCTGATCTTGTATTTGACTATTTTATTTGAGACTTCTATTGTATCCTATTTAACTATATAGTAGCTTCATGAACTACTATTCTTTTGTTTCCGCTGCATATTGTATATTACTTTGTGTCTGTGATTCTGTGATTTACTTATTTATTGTATATGCTGAGTTTTGCAAATATAAATTAACAATCTGGTATTTTGAGCAATTCAAATCTGGCATGTGTGGATGTGAATGGTTGAAAATATCAGGCTATTATATTTACATTTAAAAATATATTTCTTTCTTCTAAATGGACCCTCCATTCATCCTTATACTACCACCTCTACCCAAACCCATTTTTTTCTTCATCTCTTATCAAAACCCAACCCCTCTTCTCTTATCATAATTTCATTAACTAAAAATAATAATTCGTGACCATGAAAAGAGTTGATAATACATGCCGATGTAAGGCGGAGGCACGTGAGGCTGAAGGTGACGAAGTGGAGGTGATCATGGCGATGTTGAGGTAGGAAAATGATGTTTACTTGGGGTTGGAAATGGAGATTTTACGTGATGGTATTTGGGCTTGCATGCGACATCAACGACGAGGAGGC
Organism: Allium cepa; assembly: GCA_030765085.1. NCBI lineage: Eukaryota > Viridiplantae > Streptophyta > Magnoliopsida > Asparagales > Amaryllidaceae > Allium > Allium cepa. Next base: position 106,637,029 of record CM060940.1, read on the forward strand.
CGCTCATAGATCCTGGGGAGTTCGTAGTGCACATGCATCGGAGGGTGAGCGGCATCAAAGTCAAGTCAAGGGGTGAATGAGATAGAATGTTGGTAGGAAGTTTTATTAGCAAGTTTCGGTGAGTGTAATTATCTTAACCTTTATTTTTAGGGAGTATAACTATTAATTCATTGACTATATTACACAATTTGATTTTATAGGAATACTAAGAATATATGCTCGCTGCTTTAACTTTGAATATGATTGAATATTGGGCTAGTGGTTATAAACTAAGGATATAGAATTGAAAGGAATTGGCTTCATGATATTAGTTCATTTATATGTGGACATTTCCTATTTATTTGGTTTCATATGTGATGTTATTGTCACATCTTGCTGTTGAGATGTTGTGAATTCTTTTGAGTAATTAAAATGATTTTTGTTAATTCTTTTGCATTTTTTGATGTGTTGTAGATGATATAAATAGTAATTTCATTGTTTTGAAATTAGATTGTTTTAATATTTAATGAAAAGCGAAATCAAATTAGAATGAAAGTTTTGTAAACTCGGGTATTTGTATGTAATTTATTAAGTAAAGTTAAAGATGAAGCTTGAATATTTATTCAAGTTCTTTTGATTTATTTGAATTAATGGATTTATTTAAATTTAAAGATAGAACGAAGGCTTATGTTCAAATTCCTTGAAAAGCATCATTGATGAATTATATTACTAGATAGATTTTTGTATAAAAATAGAATTTGAATTTTAATCATTTTCAAGTTGAAAATAATGAAATTTAAGTTAAGTTTGAATTTAAATCCTATATGATATATATGGAAGGTAAATCCATAATATGAATATTTTTGGGAATATTAAAGTAGAAAAGCTTTTATGAAATAAAGTAATTTATTTTGGAAATAATTTAATTTTAATTTAAACCATAAATGTTGAATGATTTAAATATATAAGCTTTTCTTTAAAATGAATTTTAAGAATTATTCGAGATGATATTGAAGATATATTTTATAAATGAATTTGAAATTCATTTTATATATACCAATAAAGGTAATTTATTTTGGTTTGAATACCAAATAGTATTAAACAATACTTGGTTGAATTTTAATTAGGATGTAGCGTGATTCTAGAAGAAGATAGACCAAGTGCACATATTCGCTCATATATTTTGAAAAGCATGAGTATTTATTCTATGAAATATGAGATATTAGTTTTAAAGTTGGGTGATTAAAATATTTGTTCGCTTTTTATGTTAAGTGTTGATATTTCAACCATGCTATGATAGAATACTTGTGACAAAATAAATGATTGAAAAACTTGTTTGATTTGAACTTGAATTGATGACTTTGGTGTTTGAATGAATTTAACCGATTTTAAATACTTGTTTAATTTTATAAATACAAGTAAAGAATTATGATATATATATATATATATATATATATATTTCTACACCTATGATGTGTAAACAAATTTATTTTATCACATTTAAATTGATTTGAATTGAAGAATTATCATGTTTGAAGTGAAATGCTTAAATGCACTACTATGAATAATTGAATTGTGTATACATGACATTTATTTGGGACATAACATCATTTTGAGAATAATGATGTTTTGGGTATCCAAATGTTTTTAAAAGATAAATTTTAACATTTGATAAGAATGATACGAGGTATTGACTACTAGATTGCTAGAATCCATCCCAACAGACTGATTCGAGGATCACCACCCAAATCGTGACGATTTTGTCCCTTGTCGCACAATGCAATGATCTGTTGCACAAACAATATAATAAATAGTAAAATATTAGAGAGATTGTGCCATAAGAGCTAGCACCTCAAGATGGAATAGGGAATGTGAATATAGAACTTAAAATTTATACATCTTCACAAGCCAAAAGGGTAGTGCAACTAAGGGACCATGTGAAGTGCTCTTATAACTGGTCATAAGCTGTAGGTGAAAAGGACCGCATGGGCTTGTCGAGGCAATTAGTCTATGTGGAGGGTGAATCCAGAAAGGGTTACCAATGGGTATTCTTATTGGGAACTCAAAGAAGATAGTTATATGTGTCCTTTATATTTATCGACCTCCTATAATATATATAAATAGTGTTTAGATATGCGGGTGAAAAAACTACATGAATATATACAACTGTTAATTGTTTAGATATGCGGGTGAAAAAAATTATATTATGGTAAACAATGAAATCGGACTTTGGAGATCTAAAAACAGTGTACTTGAATTTAATCTGAAAGCAACCCATATAATATGAATAGATTGTGATATCCTAGTTTATAGAGTTGCAGTTGTAAGTCACGATGATTAGGGCCGTGACACTTGTGTTTGAACCATTTTAAAATGTGGGCAAATATTGTTTAGTGTGAGTGACATTGTTGTGTTTGATCGATATGTCACGTATTTATACCCGACACTACACTTATGTGTTAGTATTAAGCTCTATTATACTAATAGCTAGATTTCTAGCCTAACTCAAGTTTTTTTTATTTATTTAACAACCTCGAGTCACACTGAGGTTTTTTTACAGTTTAGATATGATTGTATGTGTTTGTGAGCGATATGGAGTTAGAGCAAATAACGATGAAGAATTTTTATTTTATCTATATTGAGATTTCATCATATTAGTTGATTGATGTATTGGTGTCGTGAGTTGTATCATATGGGATGGTGTATTAAATTTGTAGATACGATATAAAATTCATTATTTTTGTTCACTCTAATTTTATTAGTTGGGAAATTTTAATGTGTCTCTAATACTTTATTATTCTAGTCTATACCTCGTGTATATTCCCCTACATCGAGACAAGAGACGTATTATTTTAGATGTATTCAGGTATTGAAATGTATCCGTGTTGACCCAAAGCAGTGTATGCGAGAGATCACTCCTTCTATGCCCAATGGTCCGAGGGTAACCTCTCTTTGATTTTTCGGTCACTAGAACCGAGGCGTCACAGACAACATGCCAAAAATTTTTATTAGTATGTTATATTAATATTTCTTTTTTCAATCTTGATTCACTTCGGTTGTATATTTTAATTGATAAACATTTTATCAATTTATATTTGTTGCGCAAATTTATCGATGTAGATTAGTTTAACTTTACATGACTTATGTTATTCAATATTAGAAAGGTTAAATAATACAATTTTATTTTTCTAAAAAGCCCTCACTAGATTTTTTATGTTTCTCAAAACCCAAAAAAACAGAGAAATCTTTTGATTCCTCTAGCGGGTATTAGGAATCATTTGCTTTGTGATTTTGACCTTGAGTTTGGTCAATAAATTATAAGCCCACAAGCGATGGATTACACTTCATTAATGTATCATAACTAACTGCTGACCGATAGTCTTTGTCATATTCAATCTCAACACTGAGTTTGCTTAACAATTCAAAAGAGTATTCACTCATATCCACCATTTTGTGACAACCTAAGTGTAATGCATGTACCTCGAATTTTCTCAACAAATACATGCATGTATCATACCTCATCTAATCAATATGTTAATAGTACTACATATATTATTCCTTGCTTGAGTTTTGTCCACAACTAAAGAGTATTCAAGTAAATTATTAATATATAATTAGTAGATAATAACATATATTATTCATAATCTTTAACACATAAATGTACATTGAGTGATATCAATTTAGGGAACAATGTATTTCTTATTAAATACTATTGTGATTCAAGTGTCGGATACATCTGAAATCATAGTGTTGCTCAATTTTCTCACAAGTATGGTTAGTAGGCCGTTAGGCATTGGCCCAATCAAAGATAGCCCAACATAAATCAATTCTGCCAGTATATGCGGGCCCAAAACCAATAGCCCTAAGGTAGTCCATCTACATAGCAGCATCCCAAAGCTATAACTGGCCAGCTTAACTGATGATAGCTCCAGCAGCCAACTCACCAGGTGAGACCGACTCAAATATAATCGATATTTGACCCAAATTCACTACACCTGCCTTTGACCCGCTCCAAGCAGCCCGTCTTGTTATCTCTTAGCCGGCCTAACACCTCCTTTGCAACTTGGTCCTTAGCACCATTCAACTTTTGCTAGAATACTTGGGCGTGAAAAAAATGGCCTGCTTATGGTAATCTGCATTCACTTTGGCTTTATGCTAGCCTATGACGACTAGCTCCATTGGCAGACAGCACAACTCAAGGCAACTTCAATAGCTGGTTAATCTGTTAAGACGAACTCATGTATGACCCGTCTCAGGCCTGGCATCACCATATCCCATCCCACCATATCACAACCATCCCAACACTTTCCATGCCTCTTGGTTCATAGCAGTATTAGCTCTGCCTTCGGCAGCTAACTAACCATTTACCTCCCTTGCCACCTAGGCATGCAAAAGTAAACGATAAGTCATACCACCAGTCTATATTAGGTACTATAGCAAAGTGGCCTGATCAACTTCTGAGCTCCCTTCCCACCTATTTTCTTACATGATCTCAGCCATCCATTATCTCCTACAGTCGCTATAAGTACCCCCCAGCCATGAAACTTCAAAGCAGCTGGAAAAAAATTAATTTATAATTGAATGGAAACCATTCTCTCTTAACTCAATCACTTCTCACGGTACATCAAGGCCCTAAGTTCTCAAGATTAGCTACTTTTTTAATCTTAAGTGCTTTATTTCTAATTATTCTCTTCTAATTCTCTATAATTGTGAGAGAGATAAATAGTAATATATCTTCATGGTGGACGTAGTCAAGCTTGCCGAACCACTCTATATTTGGTGCCATTTACTTTACTTTGCTTGCTTTCTTCCTAATTTTACATTTTAAGCCTAGTGATTAGCAAACAACCTTTACTTTCACAACGTGTTAGACTAATTCCGATATTGACTAAATCTGTGGTCGACATTTTAAGGCCAGAAGGAGGATCTTCCAATAAAGCTCTCACCTTTCATCACTTTTCTTGTTTACAAAAATATGATCTAACTTTTTACCATAGACCAAGTTCCACAGGTTGAAGGTAACAACTCCAATGAGAATAGAACTAATGGCAATACAGTCAACAATGTTGCTTGTCCCATTCTTGGGCTCAACAATTATATGCAGTGTACAGTATGGCAACAATTAACAAACATGTGTACTTAGTTCGTAAAGTGCAAAGCCTAAGGACATGGTTGGATGCCCAAGCAATTGCAAACTATCTTCCACTAACTCCTTCCATCGTCGACGTAGTCATTCCGCTTGCTCACCAGCCCGCCCTTCTTGGCATCTACGATCTAATAAACATTGCTAAGGCCTGGGATAGGATGGTGCTTGAAAGCCCACTCATGGGTGTTCATGCTCATCCAAGGAGATATATTGCATGTGTGCTAAGCCTTGTTGATATTTCCTCAGACGTGGTCATGTCCAGAGAGCCCAGCATCTTCATTCCCCTTTAGCAGAATTCATTTCATAAACTTAGAGTACATGGTTGGATTTACAAAAAGTGTTATATAAATTATTTATTCATGCAAAGATATTCATATAATTACCCCTAAAAAGAAAGCGAGCATAACTAAATATAAAAATTTGAAAAAACAAAAAGTATTGGATTAAAAAATCCACTTTTATTATTATTAAATATAAGAAATAAGGAAGATAATCAAAATTAGAAAAATATATAAAAAATAAATCTAATAATTTACACTTGCCTTGAGACATTCTCAAATATCAACTTCATTACTCAAAGTTGAAATATTGAAGGCCGTGGGAGAGAAATTTGAGTTTTGAAGTGAACCACAACACATACTCTAGACAATTCACAGAAAGAAAAATATTTATTATTATTGAACTAAGAAGAAGAATTATGATATGAGCTAAGAATGAATATGGAAAAAGAATGAGAGTTAAGAAGAAATGGGAAGATATGTACATAAAAGATTTTATAACATCCTGAGATGTATCATAAGAATTTTAAGATGTAGGAATTAATATCTTTATGCTTTGAAGAAAAATTGATAACATATAGAGGGTTAAAAAAAATCAATCCTAAAACTAAGAAGAGTTGAGTATATTGACAGAGAAGGATTGAGAGAGCAGAATACTAAAGGTCAAATATTGAATTTCTTATATAATAGAATAGATATACAACAATTATTGGAGATTATATTATAAATTTATACATAACGTAATGCTAAATTTGAGAAAACGATAGATTGCTTATCAACTAAACATGTTGTAAATATCTAGAAACGACATCGACGATTGTGCAAATTGAATAATAGGAGTGAAAATATTGCTGATATTTATTTATTTGAAATTTTTTTTGCATTGTGATGTTTATTGTATATTTTTATAATATTATTACTTTCAAATATTATTATTTTCAATTATATAATTAAACGGTCAGTTTTTTCCATCGTTGTGTTGTTTAGTTTACTTAATGATGTATATACCATGTAACGACCCGTATTTTACGTGTCGATATATCGTAGAATTGACAGGTTGTTAGTGTTGTTGATGTTGTCTCTAGCCTGAGTCGTTTAGGAAGTTAATTCGTGTGCTTAAGTGTTAAGTCGTGGCCGAGTTAACAAGGCTTGGGTCGTGTTCGAGTTAGGAAGTGAGTCGCATACGAGTTAACAAGTTAAGGCAGTGAACGGCTCATGGATGAGTCGTGTACGACTTAAGGGAATGGGTCGTGCACGAGTTGTAAAGTTAACTCGTGTGATGATGAGTCGTGACCGAGTCAGTGGAGCCATAGGCTTACGAGTTAACATGATATGAGTTGAGTCGTTAACGACTTATAGGTGTTAGCGAGTTATAGGTTAGACCGACTCATAGCTTGGACGAGTCAGTGGCCTTGAGTCGTTAGCGACTTATAGATAGCTTGGGCAGGAGTTAGGTCGTAAGTCGTCTGGAACGACCTAGCGTGTTTGCGACCTAACGAGTTAGTAAGGCTTGTGTGTTAGCGAGTTACGAGTTAGCAGAGTGTTAGGTCGGCGGCGAGTTAAGGAGATAGGTTGTTAAGTCGTTTGAACGACTTAAGGGTTGAGTCGCTTTGGTGTTAGGTCGGCATGCTAGTTAAGTCGTCAGGCGACCTAGGACTTAGGAAATGCGGCAGTGTGTTGAGTCGTGTGACAGTTGGGTCGGCAGTACGTTGAGTCGTTAGGTCGGCCTGTGTTTTAGGTCGCGTCTGGGTTAAGTCGTAAGTCGGCCTTGGTTGTATGTTGTGTTGGTTAGGTCGTAGGTCGTAGGGGCTGATGAGTCGGCAACGACTCATAGTTAGGTCGGGGACGACCTAAGGGGCGGACGACCTAAGGGAAATTCAGCCTATAAATAGAGGGGTTTGGCTCACTTTTTGGCACCGGTTTTTGAAGCGACGAAGTGCTGCCATTTTGAAGACTCGACTACAACATTTCTTCATCTTCTTTTCTCCATTCCAATCAAGTGTTAGCATCCATCCAAGATCGAAGATCGAGATCGAAGATCCAAGTGCCAAAGTTGAAGATCTTCATCCGTTCGAGCTAGAATTCATCGATTGGAGCGAGATATTGCCGGATCAAGCCTTGATCTTTGCTGTCCAGATCTGAAGTTGATTGATTTTAGGTTGTTTTGGTGATTTGGTGAGTGGTAGTTATCTCTCACGCGGATCCAAAGGGGTGTATGGGATTGGTGATATTTTTATGTGTTAAAGTTAGCGTTTTCTCGCATTTTCCTTAAGTCTGCATGTAGATCCATCATGTTTGAAGATGTTTACCTTTAGAAGTTATTTATCAAGTATTAGAGATAAAACCCATGTTTAGATTTGATAGATCTATGCTAAAAACCATGATTTCACATATGTTGGACTTTTGCACACTTAATTACGAAATTGCCATTATAATTGTTATTGCTTAATATATCTTGTTTGAATGCTTGAATGTTTGAATGTATGTTAGATTTGATTGCTCCAAGTTAGCTTGTAGTTGATTTGGAACAAGGTGATTGAAGATGATTCAAAAGCTACGGAAGAAGGCTCTTGAATGGTGAAAGCTGCTTAAGGCATATGTAGCGGATGTTGAAGCTCATATGTATGATGTTGAGATGGAACTTTGCCATGATGCGATGAGGCAAACCATGTTGTTGAGTTGAGATCTTGCTTTGATGTGATGAAGCGAGGCATGTTGATATCTTGAAGGGTAGTTCAAGTATGATGTGAGTCTTGGCTTAATCCAGGCAGGGATCATTCCAAGCATGTTGATAACTTGAAGGGTAGTTCAAGTTGGTTGATAATGGAGCTGCTCAAGAGGTAGCTTGGGCTAGGTTGAAAATAGTCGTCGAGGAGGATGACTAGGAGGCTTGGACTTTATCGTTGTTGAAGGTTCTAGCAAACTTAAAGCAAGGGTACATAGGGACGCCTAAAAGACTACAGGAAGGTAGTCGAGTACTCTGGGCCAAGAAGATAAGTCCTAGGCACAAGGCAGTGTGCGGAGTTTTGTCTAGAACCGGGGTTACCATTAGCCCTTGACAGATGGCTCAGGAAGGAGTCGGTCATTCAATTAACGGTGATTTCGAAGCAAGGTTAACAGTGATAGCCAGAGTCATGGATGTTTGGTTGTATTATCATTCGGCTTCAAGAGCGGTGTTTTCTGGGTGCTTATCTGATCTTGGTTTAGGCCTTGGGGGTTTGTATTTGGAAAACATCGTCCTTGACTCGAGTGGTATTCGCTTTACCTTAATTGTCTATGTTGTTATGCTTGCTTCTCCTTAGTGTATGTCTGGGGCTATCACTGTAGAAAGAGGTGGAGTGGGATGGTTTGGTTCCTATTCCTTTTATCCTTTATGCTCTTTTGGTATGCTTGATTGTTAATTTACTGCTCACTAAGACTTTGTCTGACTCAAGGTTTTATGTCTCCTCTTATTACCTTGGGCTGTTCATCCATGTTGGGATGGGCAGACTAGGTAAGCAGGTGACAGGTGCTGTGCTTGGAGTTTCTACGTTGAAGATGACGAAGACGAGCAGGAGGCTATGCATATTATTTTCTTATATGTACTGGGTATCCGCTGCTGTATTTGATGAGTGCTTGTAGTGAGGGCTTTCATGTATGGATTTGAGTAGATGATTGTATGAAACTACTGTGATGCTTATATGATGATGTTCTGTTCTATGGAGCTTCACTATATTATATTTCTCTATTGTATTTTATCCATGCGCTGTGAGTTATGCGATAGAGATTCTTCTGTTTTGTTTTACCCTGACTATCGTCCATGGCTGCCTGGCACACCTTTTAGCGCATTGTTTCCTTGATTTGGTGCGGGAGTCATGGGCGGTCGTCACATTTGGTATCAGAGCTTTGGTTAATCGATTTCAGCCAACGCTCGCTGACGTAACTACGTATGAGAGACGTAATTGTATTTTGATGAATGATTACTATATATAATATAGTAGCCTAGAAGGATTTGAACTCCTTATGTAGTTGTTTCTTAAGGTGTTCTAATCATTCTTATTACAGATATTAAGGATGAGTCGAAGAGGGAGACCAGCTGCAAGGGAAAGCCGTGCTGATGAAGGAGCTGTTGATTATGGAACTATGTTCGAAGCGATGATGACTTCGATCATGAGAAGGATACCAGCTTCAGGATCATCAGTGGATGTGGGAGTTCAAGTTCAAGCTCCAAGACCGGTGGATTTTGCTAAGCTTTGCAAGGATTATACTTCTCTTGGAGGAAAAGCTTTCTTGGGGACGGAGTCGACTATTGAGGTGCAGAGATGGATTGATGCATGTCGAAGGATCTTTGGTGACTTAGGGATTGAGGATGCAACTAAGAGAAAGCTTGCATCGAGACAGCTTCAGGGAAGAGCTGCTGATTGGTGGAATTCTATCACCATTGATACCCCAGAAGAAGAGATTACTTGGGAGCAATTCCAAGTTAGATTTGAAGCCAAGTTCATCTCTACGGCTCAGAAGTCTGTTTTGTTCAAGAGGTTTGTAGAGCTCAAGCAAGGTGGGAGACCAGTTCTTGAGTATATTTCTGAGTTTGAAGCTTTGTCCAAGTATGCCAGATCGTACATTGATTCTCCCTATCAGAAGAATGAGAAGTTTGTGACTGGTCTGGATGCTTATCTTGGGAGGCAGTTAGTGGATCATTTGGACGATCCATTTGAGAAGCTTGTGGAGAAAGCCCTTAGGCATGAGAGTTTGTTTCCTAAGGAAAGTTCTGTTGTTGCTGTAACCAGGGAAGGATCTAAACCACACCAGAATGGCAATAAGAGGAGGAAGCAGCAGCATCAGAAGGGTAAGGATGGCCAGAAGAAGCCGAAAGGCGAAGTGACTTGTTATAACTGCCAACAGAAGGGCCATCTTTACAAAGATTGTAAGAATCCCAAGGTGCCGGGAAAGTGTTATAACTGTGATAAGCTGGGACATATCAAGAAGGATTGCCCAGAGCCGAGGAAAGATAGGCAGATTGTGCAAGCCTATGCTTTGGGAGTTGTGCCGTCGTCTTCAAAAGCTCCGACTGCTGAGGAGAAGGGGAAGAGTGTGGTGGTTCAAGGTACTCTTTCTATTTGTGGTGTTCCAGTTAGAGTGTTGTTTGATACTGGAGCGTCGCATTCTTTTGTTTGTGATGATTTGGTAAGCCGGTTAGGTATGAAACCGGATATTGTTGATAGGCCATTGGTTGTGACTAATCCAGTGGGGGGTTCGTCATGTTTGTGTATGATATGCCGTGGTCTAGTTGTGTCGAGTCATGATTGCTCGTTTGTTTGTGATTGCTTTGTTCTGAACTTTGCGGGGTTCGGAATTATTTTGGGTATGGACTGGCTTAGGAAGTATGCGGCTAGGATTGATTGTGAGAGGCTGGAGGTGACAGTCGGGAATGTGGATGGGCGAAAGGTTGTGATACGATGTAAGCATGAAGAAGGCGTCTTCATGAGCTTCATGTATTCGCTGGTTGTTCCACGGGATGGACTGTCATCGGTGCCTATTGTGAATGAGTTTGAGAATGTCTTTGAGGAAGTCAAAGGGTTGCCGCCGCATAGGGAGATCGAGTTTCGTATCGATCTAGTTGAGGGAGCCAGACCTGTTGTGATGCCTCTTAGGCGGATGGCACCGAGGGAGCAGCAAGAGCTGAAGGTGCAAGTTGATGACCTTTTGCAGAAAGGATTCATTCGGAGAAGTGTGTCCGAATGGGGTGCGCCAGTTGTGTTCGCAACCAAAGCGGATGGATCGTTGAGGTTGTGTGTGGATTATCGTGAGCTGAATAAGGTGACTAAGAAGAACAAGTATCCATTGCCGAGAATAGATGACTTGTTTGATCAGCTTCACGAGGCTAGGGTGTTTTCTCAGATGGATTTGGCAACGGGATTTCACCAGTTGAGAGTGGCAAAGGATAGTGTGCCGAAGACTGCTTTCAGGACACCATCCGGGTTTTATGAGTGGCTGGTAATGCCGTTTGGATTGACTAACGCGCCAGCATATTTTGTGGATCTTATGAATAGGGTATTCAGAGATCAGTTGAATAAGTTCGTGCTTGTGTTCGTGGATGATATTTTGGTTTACTCCAGAACCGAGGAAGAGCACAAGACGCACTTGAGGATTGTTTTGGGAATTTTGTGGAAACATCAGCTGAAGGCTAAGTTTTCGAAGTGTCACTTCTGGAAGAGTGAAGTGAGGTTCTTAGGCCATGTTATCTCTGGAAATGGAATAGCGGTTGATCCCGCTAAGGTGGCAGTGATCCAGGATTGGGTTAGACCTAAGAATGCATCTGATGTGAGAAGTTTTCTTGGATTAGCAGGATATTATCGTCGGTTTATCAAAGACTTTTCCAAGATAGCTGCACCGTTGACAGGATTGACGAAGAAGAACCAAGTGTTCAGATGGGATGATAAGTGTGAGCAAGCTTTCGTAATCCTGAAAGAACGACTGACAAGTGCTCCTGTTTTGACTATTCCAAGTGGGAATGATGAGATGGTGGTTTACACCGATGCATGTGGCACTGGACTAGGAGCGGTGCTAATGCAGAAGGATAAAGTTGTTGCGTATGCTAGTCGACAACTAAAGCCGCATGAAAGGAATTATCCGACTCATGATTTGGAGTTAGCGGCAATAGTGTTTGCTTTGAAGATGTGGAGACATTATCTATTGGGAGTTAGATTCGGGTTGTTTACGGATCATAAGTCGTTGAAGTATCTGTTCTCCCAAAAGGATTTGAATCTTCGACAGCAAAGGTGGTTAGAGTTTCTAGCATCTTATGATTTTGGTATAGCCTATACTCCAGGGAAAGGTAACGCAGTGGCTGATGCGTTAAGTCGAAGACATGCAGGATTGGGAGCCATGTTTTCAGAATGGAAGAGTCTTGAGTATTTGGCTGGATTTGATTTCAGGCCTAGATGTGAATTGGAACCTGAGATGTTGGCAAACTTATCGATAAGGCCTACTCTTGTGGAAAGAATTGGTGAGAGGCAAAGGGGAGATGATAAGCTTGTCAAGATTATCTGTGATTTGGAATCTGGATTGGACCCGGAGAAGGATAAGGGATTCGAGGTCGATCGAGAGGGTTGGCTTCGAAAGCAAGGGCGACTAGTTGTTCCCGATGTAGATGGATTGAGAGATGAAGTTCTGAGGGAGAGTCATCACTCGAAGTTGACAATTCATCCAGGTGGAAATAAGATGTATCGGGATATGAAGAGAACCTACTACTGGGAAGGTATGAAGAAGGATGTTGGAAACTTTATTTCCAAGTGTATGAATTGCCAGTTGGTGAAAGCTGAGCAGAAGAAGCCCAGTGGATTACTTCAGCCATTAGAGGTTCCTACATGGAAGTGGGAGCAAGTGTCGATGGATTTTATCGATGGTCTACCGAAAACCAGAGCAGGGAATGAAGGGATTTGGGTCATTGTAGATCGTTTGACCAAGAGTGCAAGGTTCATTCCTGTTCGATCGACTAGAACTGCATCGAAGTTGGCTGAGTTGTATGTGAAGTGGATAGTTCGATTCCATGGTGTTCCGAAGAGTATAGTGAGCGATCGAGATCCATTGTTCACCAGTAGATTTTGGAAGAGCTTCCAGGAAGTTTTGGGAACTGAGTTGTGTTTGAGTACAGCTTATCACCCTCAAACAGATGGTCAGACTGAGAGAGTCAACCGAGTATTGGAAGATCTTCTTAGGGCATGTGTTTTGGACTTCGGAGGATCATGGGAAGATCATCTTCATTTGGTGGAGTTTGCTTATAATAACAGTTATCAGTCGAGTATTGGTATGGCACCATATGAGGCATTATATGGAAGACCGTGTAACTCTCCGACATGTTGGTTGGAAACGGGAGAAAAGCTGATGCTTGGGCCAGAGATGATTCGTCAAACTTCGGATTGTATAGAGATCATTCGGCAACGAATGAAGGCAGCCCAAGATCGTCAGAAAAGTTATGCAGATAATCGTCGAAAGGATTTGGAATTCGACGTGGGTGATAGGGTTTTTGTGAAGATTTCTCCATTGAAGAATGTCATTAGATTCGGGAAGAAAGGAAAGTTAACTCCGAGATTTGTTGGACCATTCCCGATTATCGAGCGTATTGGAAAGCTCGCTTATAGATTGGAGTTACCGGAAAAGATGGCGGGTGTGCACAGTGTTTTTCATGTATCTTATCTACGGAAGTATGTGCACGACCCAACTACGGTGGTTTCTGCTGATAGCTGTGAAGACTTGGAGGTTGATCCTGTTGTTTCGAGACCTCGTAAGCCGCTTCGTATTGTTGAAACCGATACGAAACAGCTTAGGAGGAAGACGATTACGTTGCTCAAGGTACAATGGAGTGATGATGTTAACGACTGTACATGGGAGGAGGAAGAGAGGATGAAGGCAGCTCATCCAGAACTCTTCGAGGTATGGCCCTAAGGTGTCGTGACATCTCATGAATTTGCATCTTGATTTCTATCTTAGAATTCTGCATGCTAGGCTAGAATTGGATGCATGGTTTGTTGTTTGCTATGGATGGTAGGCATGCGGAATATCTTTGATTGCTGTTGTTTGCTTGGAATTTCGGGGGCGAAATTCCTAAGGGGGAGAGAATGTAACGACCCGTATTTTACGTGTCGATATATCGTAGAATTGACAGGTTGTTAGTGTTGTTGATGTTGTCTCTAGCCTGAGTCGTTTAGGAAGTTAATTCGTGTGCTTAAGTGTTAAGTCGTGGCCGAGTTAACAAGGCTTGGGTCGTGTTCGAGTTAGGAAGTGAGTCGCATACGAGTTAACAAGTTAAGGCAGTGAACGGCTCATGGATGAGTCGTGTACGACTTAAGGGAATGGGTCGTGCACGAGTTGTAAAGTTAACTCGTGTGATGATGAGTCGTGACCGAGTCAGTGGAGCCATAGGCTTACGAGTTAACATGATATGAGTTGAGTCGTTAACGACTTATAGGTGTTAGCGAGTTATAGGTTAGACCGACTCATAGCTTGGACGAGTCAGTGGCCTTGAGTCGTTAGCGACTTATAGATAGCTTGGGCAGGAGTTAGGTCGTAAGTCGTCTGGAACGACCTAGCGTGTTTGCGACCTAACGAGTTAGTAAGGCTTGTGTGTTAGCGAGTTACGAGTTAGCAGAGTGTTAGGTCGGCGGCGAGTTAAGGAGATAGGTTGTTAAGTCGTTTGAACGACTTAAGGGTTGAGTCGCTTTGGTGTTAGGTCGGCATGCTAGTTAAGTCGTCAGGCGACCTAGGACTTAGGAAATGCGGCAGTGTGTTGAGTCGTGTGACAGTTGGGTCGGCAGTACGTTGAGTCGTTAGGTCGGCCTGTGTTTTAGGTCGCGTCTGGGTTAAGTCGTAAGTCGGCCTTGGTTGTATGTTGTGTTGGTTAGGTCGTAGGTCGTAGGGGCTGATGAGTCGGCAACGACTCATAGTTAGGTCGGGGACGACCTAAGGGGCGGACGACCTAAGGGAAATTCAGCCTATAAATAGAGGGGTTTGGCTCACTTTTTGGCACCGGTTTTTGAAGCGACGAAGTGCTGCCATTTTGAAGACTCGACTACAACATTTCTTCATCTTCTTTTCTCCATTCCAATCAAGTGTTAGCATCCATCCAAGATCGAAGATCGAGATCGAAGATCCAAGTGCCAAAGTTGAAGATCTTCATCCGTTCGAGCTAGAATTCATCGATTGGAGCGAGATATTGCCGGATCAAGCCTTGATCTTTGCTGTCCAGATCTGAAGTTGATTGATTTTAGGTTGTTTTGGTGATTTGGTGAGTGGTAGTTATCTCTCACGCGGATCCAAAGGGGTGTATGGGATTGGTGATATTTTTATGTGTTAAAGTTAGCGTTTTCTCGCATTTTCCTTAAGTCTGCATGTAGATCCATCATGTTTGAAGATGTTTACCTTTAGAAGTTATTTATCAAGTATTAGAGATAAAACCCATGTTTAGATTTGATAGATCTATGCTAAAAACCATGATTTCACATATGTTGGACTTTTGCACACTTAATTACGAAATTGCCATTATAATTGTTATTGCTTAATATATCTTGTTTGAATGCTTGAATGTTTGAATGTATGTTAGATTTGATTGCTCCAAGTTAGCTTGTAGTTGATTTGGAACAAGGTGATTGAAGATGATTCAAAAGCTACGGAAGAAGGCTCTTGAATGGTGAAAGCTGCTTAAGGCATATGTAGCGGATGTTGAAGCTCATATGTATGATGTTGAGATGGAACTTTGCCATGATGCGATGAGGCAAACCATGTTGTTGAGTTGAGATCTTGCTTTGATGTGATGAAGCGAGGCATGTTGATATCTTGAAGGGTAGTTCAAGTATGATGTGAGTCTTGGCTTAATCCAGGCAGGGATCATTCCAAGCATGTTGATAACTTGAAGGGTAGTTCAAGTTGGTTGATAATGGAGCTGCTCAAGAGGTAGCTTGGGCTAGGTTGAAAATAGTCGTCGAGGAGGATGACTAGGAGGCTTGGACTTTATCGTTGTTGAAGGTTCTAGCAAACTTAAAGCAAGGGTACATAGGGACGCCTAAAAGACTACAGGAAGGTAGTCGAGTACTCTGGGCCAAGAAGATAAGTCCTAGGCACAAGGCAGTGTGCGGAGTTTTGTCTAGAACCGGGGTTACCATTAGCCCTTGACAGATGGCTCAGGAAGGAGTCGGTCATTCAATTAACGGTGATTTCGAAGCAAGGTTAACAGTGATAGCCAGAGTCATGGATGTTTGGTTGTATTATCATTCGGCTTCAAGAGCGGTGTTTTCTGGGTGCTTATCTGATCTTGGTTTAGGCCTTGGGGGTTTGTATTTGGAAAACATCGTCCTTGACTCGAGTGGTATTCGCTTTACCTTAATTGTCTATGTTGTTATGCTTGCTTCTCCTTAGTGTATGTCTGGGGCTATCACTGTAGAAAGAGGTGGAGTGGGATGGTTTGGTTCCTATTCCTTTTATCCTTTATGCTCTTTTGGTATGCTTGATTGTTAATTTACTGCTCACTAAGACTTTGTCTGACTCAAGGTTTTATGTCTCCTCTTATTACCTTGGGCTGTTCATCCATGTTGGGATGGGCAGACTAGGTAAGCAGGTGACAGGTGCTGTGCTTGGAGTTTCTACGTTGAAGATGACGAAGACGAGCAGGAGGCTATGCATATTATTTTCTTATATGTACTGGGTATCCGCTGCTGTATTTGATGAGTGCTTGTAGTGAGGGCTTTCATGTATGGATTTGAGTAGATGATTGTATGAAACTACTGTGATGCTTATATGATGATGTTCTGTTCTATGGAGCTTCACTATATTATATTTCTCTATTGTATTTTATCCATGCGCTGTGAGTTATGCGATAGAGATTCTTCTGTTTTGTTTTACCCTGACTATCGTCCATGGCTGCCTGGCACACCTTTTAGCGCATTGTTTCCTTGATTTGGTGCGGGAGTCATGGGCGGTCGTCACATACCAGTAACAAACCGTTATAAAATACATTCCCGGTGAAATCCTTTTGGAATTTACATTTCTGCCCATTTTGGTTTTGGTCCTTCTTACGTGTGTCCATGCCAGAATTTAAATGCCTTCATTTTTCTTCGATTATGTTTACACAGAATCAGCTGATTCTTACCGGTAAAGCCATCAAGGCTGGTTTTTATCATTTCATCTTCCTTGCACTCATCTCCATAGAAATAAATAATCATAACATAATAACTTTGATTTCCTAAAGCTTTTCAATGGCTGCGTACTCCCCTCCTTTCCGCCTCATGGTTTATGTGCTTTCCTTCTTTCTTCTTCCCATTTTTTTAATAAATCCATCTAGTTACTATCACGCCATATCATTTGATTAGTTCA
The DNA here is from genome assembly GCA_030765085.1 of Allium cepa. Taxonomy (NCBI): domain Eukaryota; kingdom Viridiplantae; phylum Streptophyta; class Magnoliopsida; order Asparagales; family Amaryllidaceae; genus Allium; species Allium cepa. Next base: position 106,654,279 of record CM060940.1, read on the forward strand.
TCATGGCGCACAATTTCGGTAATTTTAGTAACTATTATTATGATTAACATGAACAGAACAGTTTCATTTATTTTTTGGTAACCCTAGCGTAGAGCCGCAAAATTTATCTATAATATATATAGTAATAATTAAACAGATGAGAAATAGGATCTAATCTTAACTAATCTAATTGCATACTATTCGTTGTTGCCGTTTATTGTTATTAGACACACGAGTTGAATATGTGTTTCAAAAGGAAAAAACATTGAATAAATTAGGCTTTTCCCCTTGTCAATAGATTAAAAAAAGGTCTTCTAGCCAATACATTGAAAAAGGTTCTTTTAGCCAAGGTGTGAAATTTCAGTCGGTACACCTGGATTCTGGCTGTCTCGGTTTGGTTACTGTCTGAGCCAAAAATAGGGTTCAGATCCTTATTTTGGCCAAGTGCCTTGGTTTTCTTTGTAGAAAAAACTGCAGAACAAGGAGAGAAAAGAAATCAAAAGAAAGAAAAGGTAAAAAATGATGAAAACCGTGAATTCAACAAAATAAAAGGAACAGAACACCTTGCACATTTTTTTTGTTGATTTGGATCTAGGCTAATACAACAAATTCGAATCACCTTGAAATCAACTATTTGTTTAGAAATTTTCACAAATCGGGATTGAATCTTCCAACAACATGAGTGGTAAAGGAAGATAGAAGAGGCATTTTAATTTCTATTTCCGAATGGCTGGACTTTGTTGGTTTGGATATGGGACAGGATTTATATGTCAAAGGGGATTGAGATACAATTGTGTTCTGATCTATGAATTTGTCATTATGTTAATGTATAAAATAGTTTAATAACATGTTATTGAATGTTGTTCTGGTTCGTTGTTGTTGCTGATAATGTTTAATATGAAAGTTAAAAATATACTGAAACCGTAACTAAAATCGAAACACTCAAAATTAACCAAAATTTCTTCAAGCACTCAAAACAAAAAACCTCGAACCTCGCTACCAACAGATATTTAGTATTGAATGAAATATGTTATTATTAGCTATCTTCTTATTATCCTATTGTCAAAATATAAAATCGGATATGGTCCAAACCATTTTTTCTCACAACTTTTTGATCTAACTCTTTTGGACATTTCTTTGTTCTGGCTAGTATCTACTTCTCTTTTTTTTTTCAAAATTTTCATTTCGAAAATAGAAAAGTAGATTATAGACACAAATATATGACATTTCATTTATTTCCATAAAATTCAACTCTCATAAAATTCATCTTACTGATGCACTCAATTTGCGTTTGTGGTTGTTATAGTTTCGTTTGAACACCAAACAAAATACAAATTTTGTCACCATATTTAATATAAACCATATGCTTAAGATGAGTCACACGCTATATATGTGTTAATTTAGGGGAAGCAAAAAAAGGGCAGTGGTCTAAATAAAATATTGATTTTTTAGAAATATGCCAATAAAATATTGATTTTGTATACTGACTTCATTCTGTATTTAAAATTCACTTAACGAATGATTGAAATTCCCTTGACTAGCTTGCTACTAAGATTAACTGAAATGTGAAATAAAACGACAAGCTCATTATTGGTTTACGTAATCTTGCATTATTATTACATAGTTCAACACTTTAACTTTACATGTTTGGTCCCTTTATATTTCTTACATGCAAATTGGTAGTTGTGGTATAATTTTTTCTCTCAGGAAAATAAGCACATGGAAGAAGTTGCAAATTTTTTTATACTCAAGGACAAGTTTACTATTTAGTCCGAAGGACACTCTTTAATGTAAATAGAAAATGACAGTTACAACTATCATTCTATGATTTACACTAAAAAGTGCCCTTGAGGCTAAAAAACAAATTTTTTTGTCTCTGAAACTAAATTTTTCTCCAACTTTTTCCTTAAGCCTAAATCCCTTTTTTTCTTCATTTCTATTGTTTTGTTATGTACTTTAATTGTTCAAGGTTATTGATTTCAGTATTTTATTTTCATTGAATTTGTTTAATTTCATGTTGGGTTGGAATTGATTTCTTTGTTTTGAGGCTACAAGGTGAGCAAGATTCTCAAACGGAATTCAAATCGTAGATTGTAAAGTTTAAATTTTGTATCAAACTACATTTATATCATGTATCGTACATCCAAATGATTAATGTGTTAATAATTGCATTGCTTTTATTTTTTGCTCAATATAGGTTATCAAATAACAATCAAGTATGTTAGATCATTGAATCTTCTTTTCATAGTGATAACTCATATTTTTGAAATTGATATTCATACTCAAGCACTACATGAATAATTTTTTACTCCTTTTTATCTTTATTTTGCTTAGAAAATAATAAATTTTGAATTCTTGGTTCAAATAAGACAATTTATATTTAGCATGGACTAAATGATTTTTCTCAAATGCAATTTACTTAAGTTTGGAACCGGACCTTAAGAATTGAATTGTAAATAGAGAGATTCAATTTGAAACAATCGTAAGGTTTTAAGACTTTTAATAACACGGCGGTGAGGGATTAGTTTGTTATTCTCTATCGTGATAAGACCAAAGACATACATTGATATAGCATGTATAAACTAAATTTTCAATGATGTTATTCTTTGTGTGCATATGTACGTATTTCTGATGATCAGTAAGAGTACGTGAATGCAATTTATCTGATTTAAACCACTAATTGTCATGCAGTTAAATAGTTAAACTAAATTGAACAAATTCTGTTTTTTTCCTCTTTTATTGGCAGTTTCTTTTAGTCGAATAAACTGTATCATACCTGTATCAATATGGTGTTTATGAACTTACAGATTCTGCTACGTACTTATTACTATGCAGAAAAAACAAGGATGTGCAACCACAAGAAAAGGAACTAATAGACATACTAGTGATTAATCTTCAGAAATATATGCTAACAATAACATGCCTACCATGTTTTGAATGATAAATTGAAAGAGCGCACAGGTTCAAAAAACAAAATAAAGAGCATGCATCTGGTAGACCACTGGGATCATGGTACAGCAAAATCAGTGGAAAACTTAACGTTATTGATGCCATTTTGGATTACTAAAAGTTTCACCTTGGGGAGAAATTTACAAGGGTACACAATGCAGTTTACCATATCTTTGGACAATGATCTAGACAACAAAATAGTCCATCTTACCAATTGCTGCCTAAACTTTCAAAGAAGATAATTTACATGTTTATGGGCTTTCCAAGCTCACTTATGGAACATTACGCGTAATTTTGCATCCTTATTCTTCTGCAGGGAGTTCACCAAAGCAATCATAACATGAGATAAAAACTGAAGAGTCATAATATATGGTCCAAGAAGCAAAGATGTTCAAGTACTACTTGGTAAGCTATCTTTCCCAAATGAGTTTACTGTAAGCATAAATCATCCTTTTCCTTGTACTAGCAGACGAGAAAAGTCAGAATGATACAAAAATTTAAGTATTGGTTAATCACCGATTCAAGATAATATCAAACTAGGTCCAAGAGGTGGTTTTCAGGTAGCGGTGCATTCAAGAAGAAGAAACTACTAAGAAATTTCTTAGTTTTCTTACTTGGTTAAATGAGTTGTTCATCTATTTTCCATTCAAGTTGCACTTAATTCATGCAAAAGTCTGAATTCTTGCATGAGAATTGACACATAGCTACAACAAGAATATGGCGATCCCATTGATTTTCCATTCTATTAAGCTTGCTAGAACAAAATTTATGTCATGTTTCTCCTGTTTTTAATTACCAACTCGCCTGAAATTTGAATTATGTTTTCAGAGTGCATTCCATGTCTGCTTATTTGATTCTATCTTTTAGTTGGAGAATTCTCCTAGCTAATAGCCTTTTACAAGTAGTGGTCCTATAAAGTTACAACTGTTAAAAAAAGAAGGAAACAATCAATGTTTTAAATCTTTAGGTTAAGTTTAGATAAAGCTATTGGCATGTTATTCAATCACCGTGGTCATGGAACATCAAAAAAGGTGTTAGTTGTGAAATATTAATTTATTACTATTACATTTTAATTTTTAGGTATTTTGGTCATTGTTTAAGTTAATATTTGAAATTCAATTTATGTATCATTTATCTTTAAGCCACATATACCAAAAGCTAAATATTAATTTCAAAATCTAATTGTGCGCATGCGTTTTTTTATTAAAACAAGCGTCACTTTTAATACTGATGCTGTCAAAATCAAGCTATATTTGTAAATAATTTCAAAGTAGCCTAATTCGCAGTAAATTTTAGAAATTGATCTAAAATCTATTTTTGTCCAAATAAATATAAACAGTGTGAGAAAGATGAGTCACTTCCTATCGTTGGTTAATTCAAGAAAAGGAGCAAGGATTGAAATGAAATATTGATGTTTCTTGATAAATCTGCCAATAAAGTTTCATGGTAAAGTTGGTTATCACGATAGCCTAACACACTGAAGATATCCCTTTTGAACTTGAATGAAGCCATGAATTTTATTTTAGTTTTGCATACTACCTTCATTCTATGTAATTTTGTTGTTGTTGGGGTTAGAAAGCGAGTAGAACACATGTTGTAATAGTGAATAAGAAGTACAATGGATGGTGATGTTGGTTAGAGCACATTCAACATGGTGACAAGGGAGTGAAACTCTCATGACTTGCTTGCTATTGGATTATCCAACATATTAAATGTGAAATAAAACTTCAAACTCTTCATTGGTTTATGTATTTCACCACACAGTTCAACACTTCAACTTCACATGTCTTGGTCCCTCTGTGTCCCTCATCTGCAAATTGATAATTCTAGGAACTATTTTTATTGTTTTGTTGTGTTTTTTGACTTTTTCAATGTTCAAGGTTGTTAATTACAATATTTTAGTATAATTGAATTAGTTTAATTTTTCCGTTGGGTTAGAAATGATTTGTTTGTGTTGAGGTTATAATGGTGAGCAAGGTTTGCGAAATGGGATTCAAATTGTAAGTTGTAAACTTTGAACATTATATCAAACTAGTTTTAAATTGCGAATCATAAATTCGAAATGATGTATATTTTAATATTTGCATATCCTTGTATTTTTTGCTATATATAGGTCATCAAATAACAGTTAAGTATGTTAAATCATTGATTCTTCTTCTTTTCATTGGGATAATTCATATTTTTTAGATTGTACTTAAGCTCTGCATCTAAACCTACACATACATGCACACACTCTTTCCTATCATTATTTTTCTTAGACAATAACAAAATTTGAATTTTAGGCAAAGGTAAGTCATTTGATATTAATTCAACATGGATTTAATGATTTTTCTCTATTGCGGATTTCATTGAGTTCTGAAGCTGAATACTACAAGAAAGCTTCAGCATTCCTGTAAAAATCGCAGAACCATACACCTAGGTGTCATTAGATGAAGCATTCGTTACATGAACAATGTATTATATATGTATGCATGTGTATGTATGTATATATGCATATGTTTGTAAGCTCTTGACACGACAACTTACAATAAGAAAACAACAGTTATTTAGTCCCACATCACCAAATATATAAGAATTGTTCTGTACAAATATCAGCCTTTTACATGAACACATGCCGAGTTTAGTAGTGTGAGCTTGTAACCAAGTGGGGCATTAAGGTGATGGAATGTTGGGTTATGCTATCGGTTTCGGATACATTGTACAACTTGCTGGTCTGCCCGATCCAAGTTGCTGAGTGGCTGTTGTGGCTTGGCTGAAAGGTCTTGCCACAGAGTAAAGTGCATCCATTGCAGTTAAAATTGAATGAAATTGGTCAAAATTGCTGAAGCATGTTTTAGATTCACTACAAGTTTACTGTGGTGATGAATTTGTTGTTTTCAGTCGTTACACATGTATAAGGGTGCAAATTGCACTTGACGAATAACTTAGACATTGATCAGGACGCATGATCTCAAAGACGGTATTTTGCATATTTATGGAATTCTTGCACTAAAGCCTAACATTGTATTCTCATTCTTCTGCAGATAGTTCATGGAAGCAGCCTTAGTAGAAGTGGAAAAGCGATAAGAAATGACCCAAGAAACCAAAATGTTCAAGTACCACTCTGTAATAGGTAATCACATCACACTTCTCTTGTATTTGCAGAAAAAAGAACCTGTCAAAATTTTAATTATCAGCTTCAAATATAAAATTAATCTCTCCAGATGTATTTATTATATCAAGTCTAAGAGGTTTAGTAAGAAAAGTTCTCAGTTTTCCTACTTGGTTCCCATTTGTGATTTTTTATACTTGTTAAGTCTGACATAACCAATTTTAAATTGTGTTTTTGAGTGCACGAAATTCTGTATTTACTTTGATTTTTTCACTACCCTATCATGTTGTTGGTATAATTAGACTAGACGGAATTTGGGTTTTCAAATTAATGTTAATACTCAATGGCTGACCCAGCATTTGGCTCAACTGCCAGGCTGCAGATTAGATTAAAAAGAAAAATTGTAATCTAACTGATGGGTGTTTTGGAAAATTTAGTAAAAAAGGCGTAAGCCTAGCCCATTAGTAAAAAGAAAAACAATAGTCTAACACACTGAAGGTCTCCAGTTTGAACTTGGACAAAGCCATTTATTTTTGGCTTTTATTTAAGAGAATCTCTTGAGTTATGCTTTTATTTTCTATATTTTGTATATTTGGAAATCCACTTAATGATAAATTTTGCTTCATTTTGTATTTTAATTCCACTTCACAAATGATTGAAACTCCTATGACTTCACTATTAGAATAGCCAACATGTGAAATAAAATGACAAGCTCATTGGTTGCGTATGTATCTTCCATTTTCATCACACAGTTCAACACTTTTAACTTCACAGTCGGTTCTACCACCAACACCCAACAAAGCACTAGAAGGCCTAGGTCAACAAGAATTAAAGGCACTATGGATGAAATGCAGGCTCCAAAGAGAAATCGATGCAGCAGATGTGGAGTGCTGACCATAAAAAGAATATTTGTACTTCTGCAACTTAGCGTTTATATTGGTTCTAGATGTTTGAATTGATAGCAAATGACTTTGTTTGAGTTGATGTTAAATGTGTTTGTTTGAGAACTTGTTTTTCTATTTGATATGGAGTGCACGTTTTTAGTACTACTTGTTATTCGAGTTGTTTTACATTTTACGGTGGTCTATTTAATATGCGATAGATATCGTTTTTCTGTATTGTTATTCAAGCACATTTCTGGTTTGATTGTTCTAGGTTGTGTGTGAAACTTATTTTTACCGGGGCACATTTTGAAACAATGCCATTATATGCATTTTCAACTATAAACCAAGCATACCCTATAATACAATAAATCATTTACATGTCAAAAAATCAACATATTTATATAACACAACATCAGCATATTATATTTTCATTAAATTCAGCAAACCCTAAAGTACCATAATTCATTAATCCATAATACCAATATTAAATTCAATATCCGATACAACGTACCCCAAAATACCATAAAAGATGTAGTAATGTAAATAAATGAAGGCTGAAAAGAACACAATCTTTCTATTTACATATCTTTTTAGTACAAAAGCTGTAGGATTTGCTCCAGCTCATTAACGACCTATATATGTGTGTGTGTGTGTGTGTGTGTGTGTGTGTGTGTGTATATATATGCAAGACAAATTAGTCCAATTAGAAAATGTCTTCAAGAGATGTGGCAGTCTTCTACTTCCTCTTTCCTCGTTTGCCACCCATTGTCCGTTGCTTGGTAGGACACTTCTGCTTGATGGTTATTTCCTACTCCTCTTTCTCTTTCTTTTTCTCTGAGGAGCTTTTATCTGAAGGGGAAACCTCTTTATTGATGGTGCAATAGAGAAGATCCTTGGATTCTTGGGAGCATTGGAAGAAACTTTGGAAGCATCAGCAATGCGACTTACGGGTGGTGTGACCTTAAGAGAAGGAATTTTGGGGTAAAAGGTGACTTTCTTGGGCAGGGGATTCTCTGTGCTTAGTTTGAGTTTGACCTTGACTTTTGACATTTCAAGTGCTACCCTCTTTATCATAGACTTATAATTGTGTCCTTTTTGCTAACAATTGTTACTTCCTCATCGATAAACACCTCAACGTCTTCCAGGCCTTACAATGCCCCAATCTTCTCGAAATTGGTACAGGGCCAGATCTAGGGGGAAGAGTTGTTGAGATTAAGATGTGGTGATGCAGTGGTTGTAGTTGTAATAACACTGGAACCAATGATGGTTGAATTATAAGTTTATGAATAAATTGGTAAAGGTTAGTGATGTCATTAGGCAAGTGCTTATGTTTCTTAAGGACCGTATATGTTAGAGATATACCTTTCGCATGTGAAGATTCTTTTTAAGAGGTCTTAGCGATTTCTCCCACTTTAAAAGATTTTGGAACTAAAGGAATAGAAGGTGAAATTGCTAAAGGAGTAAAGGCTAGAATATCAGAGTTGTAACTTTCAACGGTGGCGGTATTAGGAGCTGTATCCACAACTGTTTTAGACGTGACAACCTTGGACACGGTCGTTGTAGAAGTGACGATCTCTACCTGGGCCTCTTTTTAAATGAGAGAAGTGTTTTCTACATGCCACGAAGAGCTAAGACCGACGGGAGACTTAGTAGGCACTTGGTTCTTTGCTGTTGCTTCTTTAGCCAAGATTCTCTCACCCTTTTCTAAGGCAACTAAATCTTCTTATCAAGAAGCTCACTTTTACGCATTTCTTCGTCGACTTCATGGCAAGTGTTTCTAGCTCTATTCAAAATCTCTTCCTAAGCTTCAACCAGTGTAATGGGGTAACCACCCCTAACCATTTCATAGTCTTGCTCTCGATCGAATTTGCAAAACATTGCAGGAGGGTAACTATGGTTTCTTCTTAGTCTGGGTCGCTTTGGCCTTGAGTTATGCATTCTCTTTTTTACATGGGTTGACTTGGATGTTTGATCGACGGACTTTCCTAGAGCCCCTCCCTTGATTCCTCAACTTGTAGATCAACTTTGAGCTTGTTGATCATAGTTTAAAGCTCGGCCTTTTGGGCTTCTTGTGTTTTGATCTTTTTTTCTAGGCTATTGGCGCAAGCATGTGCTTTTCTTAGTCGCTCGTTAAGGACTTAACTCTAGATTTTTACTGCACGCATATGCTTTTTTAGTCACTCGTTAAGGACTAAAATCCAGGCCTTTACGCGGTAGCCAACTCGTCAAAACTTTGTTGAGAGTCTTTCGCAAACTTATCTTTCTTATCTCTTTCTTTGAAGCTTTGTCTGGTAATTCTTGTAATCTTCGACATATACAAGTGTGATTGTAACAACCCGCTTATTTTATGATTATATATTTAAATGTTTTATTTAAATATAGGATCGTTAGTTGAATTTAAAGTCCGAAATATGACTTTTCATAAACAATCTAGGACTCGAGACCACTTTCATTGAGTTTAAAATGGCAATTACAACCTTTATGAGTATAAATATCGATATGTTTGGAGTTAATTAGGATTTTGGTATTTTCATTTGGGGTATGGTTCTAGCCCACCAATCCATTAAAATAACCCAACTCCTTTACCAAATACCCTAACTCCACTCCTCTTCATTCATTCTACTCCTCATTTCCTAACACTTTCAAGCCGTAGAAAAAATGGTGGAAAAGAAAAGGATTAAAAATTCCTTAGCCCTAACTCTCTAAGGAAATTTGTAACGACCCGGAAATTTCGATCCCGAAAATTCCAGATAATTAGAGAAAAGAAGAATGAAAAAGAAGAAGAAGAAGAAACACAAACACCAAAACACAGAAAACCTCACATTCGCAGCTGATCAAAATATAATAATAAATAATATCAGCTTACAAAAGAATATTATATCTGTCGAAATACACTTTAATATATATCAGAGTTACAACAAATTTATAATCACAGAACAGATAAATAATCTGTTTCAGATACTACAATATAACACATCGGAAGCTGTCCATACGTTCCTGCTCTCCAGCTCGCCTCCTGAGCTCCAGAACGTTCTTACTTGAAAATCTGTAATACTCGGTCTGACCCGAGCATTACATCAAGTAACACCCAGGTCAGGCTGGAAACCAGCGTGAGTAAACCCATCTAACAAGGAATAAAAAAGCATACAACTCATATAAACCCGGGTAACTCGGGGTTATTTGTATCAATTTACAAATTCACAACTCATTATAGACATTACTTACATCACACATCAATTTCTAAGTACTAAAACTTAGATTAAATGGTCCAATTCACTTTAATCATTCCATTTCAGTCTATTGATTCCACACATCAAATTATAAAGAATCGAAGTGGTTTCGGGTATTTACTAATACCCGACTCCGGTCTCTTCGAGTTCAATACCATTTTAACCCATGTTATTCAAGTGAAAACAATTCAACCTTAGATATATAATGTCACTTTCACACAGCAATTCATTGTAGATAGTCACATTATCACTATACAACCCAACATTTCATATTACAAAACATTTCGTATTTCATAACATCACAATCACATACTAGGGATAAAAAATAATCCAAGCATTCAATACTATTCTATCATCTAAAAGCAAGGTTAATTAGTCGTACCATTTCTAATGGATTTAATTAATTACCTCCATCACTACACATCCCGCTTACCCAACCATAAATTAATTTCAATTCAATAAATTAATTATTCCTTATCTATCCACTTAAATCAACCTTCTTTAATTAATTAGTTATTCCTAATTAATTATCTTTGGTTGATTATTTCTTAATTACATTTAAGTAATTACACAAATTAATTAACCTTACCATTCACAGTAATTATCCTCAGTTAATTACTCAAATTTATTTATCTTATAACCACTTATATTGATTAATTATCCTTAAATAATCACACTCATTAATTTACTAATCCTTAAATAATTTTCTTAATTAATCAATCAATCCTTTAATTAAGTAATCCTTAATTAATAAATTCCTTGATTTATCAATCCTATAATAAATTACACCAAGTAATTAGTCCTCAATTACTCCCATTAGATAAACTACCTTTAATTATTTCCATTCAGAAATTTATTCTTTTGGTTAATTATCCTCAATTAACTAACATCTAATCACTAATTAATTTAACCTTTAATTCATAATTAAATTAATTAACTCCTAACAATTTATCCTTTAATTACTTACATTAAATAATTAAATATTTAAGTAATTTATCTCTAACTACTTATATTAACAGATTTCTAATTTCAAATTAATTAATCTTACTTAATTAATTCATCACCCTTAATAATTTATTTATTAATCCTTAAAAAAATTATTTCCCTTTTATTCCTTAACTTTTATTAATCTTTAATCACCAAGGTCTTTGACTTACTTTAAAGATAACCCATTTATTCACTTAATCTTTGTTAACACATAAATTAACTTCTTAATTACATACTTAAGTAAGTTTAAATAAACTTCAAGAATCGATTTAATTTAAGTAAAACTTATTATACAACTTCTTAAACTAAAATTAATAACATTATTATATAAAGATAATAAACTATAAAAGAAAATAGTTAACTTGATTACTCTGAGTTAATCACAACCCTTACTTATTCATTAAAACAGTTAAATTACGGGTTCAACCCATAGTCATCCCGAGTTCCCCTAAAGGAAACCTCCCTTCCTCTTCTTCGTTTTCTTTTATATAGAACTTAGTTAAAGACAAAACTGTAAACAACTACATACGAGAACCCGAAGCCTAACTCGAGTCACCACTATAAAAACCCGATGTTGACTTCGAGATGAAGACTCTCCCCAAACCAAGCTCTGACACATACGAAACCTTCGTGCACGAGCACACGCCTCCGAAGGCGTTTCAATCGACTGCGCTGGTGTCTGTCGGTCGACGTCAACCCACTTGAACTCCTTGACCAGCCATCTCCTCCATAACGACGGAAATCAACGATCGGACCAAATCGACACCATAGAAACCCAACCTAGAACTCGCCATCAACTAAACAGCTTCGCACCACCGTCGTAGTCCACCGGACACCATGCCATCCACCCAAAACATTGCCAGAACCCTACACTACCATTTTCCTTAACCCCAATTGATTCTAATGCATCATCGGAGCCGCGAGGGCCTTGGGAACAACCACTACAATTCCAAGTGTAAACCCTATATATGCCTTGATTAGTAAATTCATTCATCAAAAAAAATCGAACCCAATTTTTCTGGGTTCGCAACCCTTCCAGATATCATTTGGTCAAAAATCGCTCCTCGTCTATGATTGGGTCATCGGAATTTGGTGAATAACCCATTTCCGTTCAACCCTTAAAATCTCAGCAATCATAAGCTTAGAAATCTTGAATTTTACTTTAAAAATCATGAACTTCCAAACTGAACCCGATGATATAGGTAATTCGAAAGATTGCGATATTCGAATTTAAGACCTAGTTTGAAATCTTGCCGCAAATCTTCTTCCTTGACCAGATTTGTCCTCGTCTTTATCTTAAACCATTTTTAGATGTTAAAACTTGATTTCACAAATGTAATTTATTTAAATCCTAAAGCCAAACATGGATTCTAGGAGAAGAAACTTGATTTTTAAACAAGTTTTGAATCCTGGAGCTAGAAACAGTAAGCTATGCAGACATGCTCAACTTAATACTTCACATACATATACATAAATTTTCTTAAATCATCACACAGGCATATTTTCAACTTATTCTTCATAAATTTCCACATACTACACAAGATATAGCAAGTTACAGAATTTACTCACCTGTAGTTTCTTGAACAGAGCTTAGGCTTGATATATATTTTTTTCCTCTCTACTTTCCTGGGCATGATGTTGAGATGAATTGCTGTTGCTTGATCTATAAATTGAAAACTTGAAGTTTGAATCTTTGTTCTTGTTCCAGTTTTAAAAATCTGAAAGAATTTTGTTCAATTCCTATCTTTTAGTTTTGCATCAGGCTCTCATTTCTCTCTTTTTTTAGTTAAATTTTGAAGATGAAAGAAGATTGAAAGAAATTAAAAAAAATGTTCTTATCTGAAAATAAATAAAAGAAATCAGTTTTCTTAAATGTTTATCTTGTAATTTAATTTTTAATAGAAATAATGAAGGTTGACACTTGTTAAAATTTATGCTATAATCATTACACTTGTTGATTTGAGAATTTTATTTTTATTTTTAAATCATCTTTTAAATAATTTTATAATTTGGTTTTAACCCTCTTTAGCTTATGTTTATATAATTATAGTTATGTAATATAACATATGTTTTAATGTTATATCTATCAATTTTCTTTAACACATTTCTCCTTACTATATTTATAAAATCTTTTTAAAGAAAATAATATAGAACTACCTATATTCTAAAAAAATCAAACATACATTATTATTTATTATATTTTATATATATATATAACTAATTTATTTTAAGATTTTAATCTTTGGATTTCAATCTCAGGTTCAAATTAAATTTAAATTGACTCATATGTATTTTTAAACAAACACACATTACATTTGTATATAATAATTCCATATATATATACACAACATATTATTATTATTGATTTGAAATTGACAGTCTTGCCAAATTTTTAAATAATTTAAAATGAAGATTATCACATTTGAATTTGTTTAATTTATAAATCAGTGTTTTCAAAAATTAAATCAGATAACTATCCAATGATCTAATGCCCGAAAATCCTGGATATCACATTCCTCCCCCCTTAGAATCTTTTCGGCCTCGAAAAGGAACGAAGCCAGGATTTATTAAAATGCTTGTAATCAAATAAATTTTTCTTTAATTATTTTTGAAACACCTTTAAAATCCACGTAATATTATAAAAATAGTTTTTATGAAAATACTTTTTATAACTTGATGTTTCAACCAGTCCATCCTTGTTCTCACAGAAATTCGGTTATACGTTGATCAGGCGTAGGACTGAAAATCTATATGTACTTGGCAAACCCGTTTTCAACATCCAGTGAAAATACTGAGAAAACATTTTATTGAAAATATAGAAAACAATTTTTGAAAATAGAGGAAATATCTTTGGCGAGAATGCTCTGGAAATCATCGCCCCCATCCATGGTCGCAGTTACATTCCAGGGTTACGTTGCCGTCACAGTAAAAGTCCATGTAACTGCAGGCTCTCCGCGGCCTCTCGATTACGCCATGGATCCCACACGACAGATCGCAGTTACACTCCAGGGTTACGTTTCCATCGCAGCAAAAGTCCATGTAACTGCAGGCTCTCAACGGCCTCTGATTTTCGCTCTCAAAATGAAACTTCTCCACTCCTACATAGGTCGCAGTCTACCGATATAAAATCAAACGCAGACTGTTGGCTCTCAGCGGCACATACAACTTTCGCTATGGTATACTCTACTCATAATTCCCAGGAACTAGTTTTGTCCAGACTCCTCACAGGATCAACTTTAGAACCCCCCCCCCCTTGGGGCTCAAGGCAGCTCCACTCGGTGGTACTCCTGAGAAGTTCATTTCAAGGGAGCGCCTTTTTCCCCAGAGCCGTCATCAAAACACTTTATACTATGCACATATAGTATCTTCAAATCATACACCTAGTATGATCTCATACAAAGCTCCTTTATACAAAATCGATTATTCCAAAATCAATAATTCTCAAACTAGGCTTTCCAAATTCTTATATTGATTTTACCTAAAAATCAAAAGCCCTTCCAAATCCAAAGGTTCCCAAAACTTTTTCTAAAATCCTCATAAGATCCTTTATATATATACAGATATATATAAATTTTTAAAACATTGGATCATTTCAAACTTGTATAAAACTTCTTTTATACTTCAAATATTTTCAAAAACCTTTTTTTCGGGCAAAAGATTCAACAAGGGGAGTTTCATTTTATAAAACAAAGATATTTTACTTAAAATCAAATATTCAAATTTGATTACCCTTTTCAATATCATTTTCATTCAAATCCGTACGATGTACACATATCATCCGTACGCTATACCAATCTGATCGCTCACTCGACCACACAATTTCATTACCGAACTAGCATCGTCCAACCGACTTCCTAGTGCGGACACAGATCTGGTTTCTTGATCAGAAACCGTCATTCTCCTTGCATAGCCATAATTATGATAGAGAATATCCAGAACCAATCAACAATCCATATCCAGGTTAAAATCGAGTGAAAAATTCCAACTCGGATCGACATACTATCTCGAAATTCTGTGCTTGAATCTGGATCACATTACTATGCGAATAGAATAACATACCTACACCCTACGTATTTATCTTTATTGGTATTAGCCAAAACAATTCCATTTCTATTCACATTCACTTACTCATAATTGCTTCAATCCATTTGGATTATCACCACTATTCTTATCTCGATTGGGTATTTAACGAATAACAGTCTGAACTCCGACCAGTTTATTTAGAAAATCGCTTGAAAAATTCAAAAATAGATAAGTAGTTGGAAAATAATTACTAGTTTGTAAAATAGGTGTAAAATAGTTAAAATAATTATAGAGATTTTAAATAATTGCAAAATAGTAGTAAGATAGTAATTTGCTTTGTAAAATAGTTGAAATATAATAATTAGTTTATAAAACAGTTGGAAATTTGTTAAATAGTTCCAAAAATAATTGTAAAAAACAAGTATAAGATAGTTTGGCTTTTAAAATAAAGGTTGTATATATAATGAATAGCTTGGAAAAATAGGTTTATATTAAAAATAGTTCAGAGTCAAAACTGCTCACTTCTCAATCTCCATTCTCATCAATTCAATTTAAATTTCCTCTTTCATTTAAATTGAACCAATTCCAATTTAAATAACTCCAATTTCCATTGGCCTTAATTTATTCCTAATTCAAGTTGAATAAATTCTCAATTCCTTTTCAAGTTTAAATCAAATTCCATTTGGTTTTACACATATTCAACTTTAGTTACAATCCCAAGTTATTCCAATTACTTTGGACTAATATCCATTCAATTGAACCCACTTTACCAAAAAAAAATCCACCAATTCTTTTTGGAACATGAAATCTATTTTTTGTATTAAAAAAGGGAAAACTCTATACTACTTCTGATTATTCTGTCTTTATTTCATTTATATAGATATAAAGAGGAGATTCAATCTCAATCATTCCTTTTTGTGGTATCCTGTCGGATCGTAATATCATACTAATACGTTAGGTAGAAGTTGGACCAATTTTGAACAAGGCTCCATAAGTGTAAGTAACAGAATCTTTTTCCAGAAATATCTTTTCAATTTAACCCGTCGAAAATTTAAACCTGCGCCCAAAATGTTCTTTATTCCGCCGTTCCATTCATTTCAATTCCCACTTGGATTTGATCTTATTCAACTTCAATTTCATTTCAAAACAATCCAATTCAAATTTTCCATTTGAATTTTTTTTTAAACTTATCCATTTTTAATCACAATTCTCATTAATTCAAATCAAATTCAGTTTGAAAAAATGAAATCTAAATCTTAACTCCAACCCATCTCAAATTATATAAATTCGAGTTAAATTCCCCAAATGTTGATTCAACCCCTTAAATCAAATTAACCTTTATTTTTTTAAATCAATAATCCAAATCTTTAAACAATTTAATTCTAAGTCCAATTCTTAAAATTCCATTTTAAATTATCTCTAATTAACCCTTTTCAAAGTTCAAATAAAAGTTCAAAACAATTCTATTTTAAAATTTTAATTTATTACTAAATTTTATCCTCCAGTTTAAAACCAGTTCTTAAACAATTTTTATGTACAAATTCAATTACTCAAATTTTTAGTTCAAGGTAATTCCATACCCTTAGTTTCAAATTAAAGTTTAATTTCCCTTTTATCTCAACAACGGATTATCATACTCCATTTCTCATTCATTTAAACAAGTCCAATTTGCAATTTAAAGATTTTAATAACAATAGGATGATATCACCCATTTCCAATTTCCAGATCTCAAACCCATTTTGAGATCACACAAACTCCAAATTTGAATTAACCATTTAACTTTCCAAGTTAAATCCTAATTTTATCTTCAAATTTCCAAATCAAGTTGATCGTTCCAACTTATTTAACTTCTTCCAAGTTAAATTCAATTCACTTAATTCATTCAAATTCACACAATTTGAATTCCTATTCAAATTTCAAAATTCTTTCCCATCTATAAGTTCAAAAACTTATCACTTTGGGTTTTCACATCTCATTCCTAATTTAAAACTCAATATTTAGAGTTTATCTCAAACCGTCTTTGATATTATGCATATCCATACATAACATATTTATTCCTTAACCAATCAGGCTATACTTTAAAATTTAAACCACCTTTGGTTTTCAATCCAAAACAAATTCCCTTAAATCTTCAAACAACTCTTGTTTGATATAGGACCCTTTCCTTCATATACATTAAATAATATTATTTATTATTTCTTTATCATTTTGAAACAAATTTCAAATGTTTTTAAATCTTAAGATTGAAATTTCAAATGTTTTTAAATCTTAAGATTCAAACTTCACAATTTAGATCATTTTCAGTTCCAGTTTATAAATCATACTTGCCTAAATGTTTTACTTCTTTGAAACATTTCATTTTGCTTACTCATTAATACACATTTTATTATTAAACACAACAATTATTTATGATAATAACCCAGATTATCATATCTGAAAACCAATTTATTATTATCTTATTCTGAAATTCTTTCCCAAACTCAAGATTTTAATTTCAGTTTGAATTCATTTCAAACTTATCTTTATTAAATTTCAATTTCAGTTTGTTGTATTTCTATTACTTCTTAATGTAATTCCAATAATTTAACAACCAATTACCTAATATTTATTGGGAAGAAATATTGCTTTATATATCAAAATATATTCTTATACAAAATCATTTAAAATCTTTATATAAGAAAATATCAAGTACGCTCCCTCATATATACACTCAACTCATCCTAGGGTACCACTTACCCTCCTTAATGAGTAATCCCACTAGAGCCAAGGTTCTCGCTTAACCTTCAGCTCTGATACCAAATGTAACGACCCGGAAATTTCGATCCCGAAAATTCCATATAGTTAGAGAAAAAAAGAAAGAGAAAGAAGAATAAGAAACAGAAACACCAAAACACAAAAAACCTCACATTCGCAGCAGATCAAAATATAATAATAAATAATATCAGCTTACAAAAGAATATTATATCTGTCGAATTACACTTTAATATATATCAGAGTTACAACAATTTACAATCACAGAACAGATAAATAATCTATTTCAGATACTATAATATAACACATCAGAAGCTCTCCATACGTTCCTGCTCTCCAGCTCGCCTCTTGAGCCCTAGAACGTTCTTACCTGAAAATCTGTAATACTCGGTCTGACCTGAGCATTACATCAAGTAACACCCGGGTCAGGCTGGAAACCAGCGTGTAACAACCCGCATATTTATCGAGTTTACATTTAAATATTTTTATTTAAATATTAAATCGTTAATCGGATTTTGGTCCGAAAAACTACTTTTTGCAAACGGTCAAATTAGGACTCGAGACCACTTCCATTGAGTTCGAAATGTCGTTTACAACTTTTTAAGTATAAACATCGATAGGTTTGGAGTTAGTGAAATTTCACTAACTTTTCCCGCTTTGGACTTTGGGTTAGTTTAGCCTATTAAGCCCAAGTTCCAACCCTCTTCTCCTCACTCTTCATAAATTTCCTAACTAACTCAAGCTTTAGCATTAATGGTGAAGAGAATGGGAAATTAAAACTCCAAGCTCAAATTCAATTGCAACTCCATCATTCAACTCCAAATTCAAGTAGAAGATATTGGATTCAAGCTTTGGATTGCTTCTCCTTGCTTTCAAGCTTCATCTTCATAAATTTTAGTGCAAAGGTGAGATTTTTATCTCACAATTCTAGTCTAGAACTATCTTGGGTTGTTAGGAATGATTCCCTATCACTTTAGCATGCATATTTGCTTTTGGTTTGGATTGGATTGGCGAAAAAACTCCGATTTTTGGCGTTTTGGCGAAATTTCTGCATTTAGGTCGTTCTGGCCATTTTAGGTCGTTCGGAGTTAGGTCGTGTGGATTTTAGGTCGTAGGTCGCGTACGAGATAGCTCCTAGATCGTTCTGGCCACTTTTCGTGTGTTCGGAGTTAGGTCGTTCACGACCTAGTACTTAGGTCGCTCGTGAGTTGGTGGCGTAGGTCGTAGGTCGTTTAACTCTTAGGTCGTTAGGCCTTGTGTGTGGAGTTAGATCGCCTGCTTTCCTTAGGTCGTAAGTCGCGTGTGCTTTAGGTCGCGCACTTTCTTAGGTCGCGAACCCTTTTAGGTCGTTGACCACGCTAGGTCGCTTGGCCCCTTCACTGCTTTCCTTAGGTCGTAAGTCGCGTGTGCTTTAGGTCGCGCACTTTCTTAGGTCGCGAACCCTTTTAGGTCGTTGACCACGCTAGGTCGCTTGGCCCCTTCACTGCTTTCCTTAGGTCATAAGTCGCGTGTGCTTTAGGTCGCGCACTTTCTTAGGTCGCGAACCCTTTTAGGTCGTTGACCACGCTAGGTCGCTTGGCCCCTTCACTGCTTTCCTTAGGTCGTAAGTCGCGTGTGCTTTAGGTCGCGCACTTTCTTAGGTCGCGAACCCTTTTAGGCCGTTGACCACGCTAGGTCGCTTGGCCCCTTCACTGCTTTCCTTAGGTCGTAAGTCGCGTGTGCTTTAGGTCGCGCACTTTTTTAGGTCGCGAACCCTTTTAGGTCGTTGACCACGCTAGGTCGCTTGGCCCCTTCATTGCTTTCCTTAGGTCATAAGTCGCGTGTGCTTTAGGTCGCGCACTTTCTTAGGTCGCGAACCCTTTTAGGTCGTTGACCACGCTAGGTCGCTTGGCCCCTTCACTGCTTTCCTTAGGTCGTAAGTCGCGTGTGCTTTAGGTCGCGCACTTTCTTAGGTCGCGAACCCTTTTAGGTCGTTGACCACGCTAGGTCGCTTGGCCCCTTCACTGCTTAGGTCGTTAAACCCTTCCTCTTTTGGGTCGCTCCCCTTTGTTTCTTAGGTCGTTATAGCCTTAGGTCGTGACATTTATAGGTCGCGGCAAAGTTAGGTCGCTCGACCCATGTTGCCGTTAGGTCGCTCGATCCTTGTTGCCGATAGGTCGCGTGCTTTCTTAGGTCGCGTACCTTTAGGTCGCGTGTCCCCTCTACCCCAGTTAGGTCGTATGACTCAGCATCGTTAAGTCGTTCGACCTATCTTGCACTCTTAAGTCGTTGCTTCCTTTCTCCTTAGGTCGCTCGACCTCCTTACCCACTAGGTCGCGCACTTAGTTAGGTCGCTCAGCTATTGTGTTAGGTCGCGTGAACCCTTAGGTCGTTAGACGTCATTTTTCTTTAGGTCGTAGGCCTCTTGCCTTCACTTAGGTCGTACCGTTTTGTCGGGGCGCTGCCCCCTGGACCCCCGCGACCTGACCGGGCAGGTCGAACCCCGTAAGCGGTGGCGTTGCCCCCGCACCCCCACCTTGGGGGGGTTGCCACCCCCCTGGACCCCCCCTCCGTAGGGGATCTTATATGAAAAACATTGAGCTGATTTCCTTGGATTTTATTCGCATCTCTGTATGCGATCTTTGTGACTGATTGTTTCTACACTTGCTTATGTGTTTTGTCACTTTATAATATAAAGGTTTCAATACTAGTAGTAAATATCAAAACTCTTTTAACAAACAATTTCAACTCTATTTTTAATAACAAAGCTCTTTTCTTAAACCGTTTTCCAATCTATTAGTATATACAAGCCTTTACCTCACTCGGATGAGAAATCTAATTAAACGACTTAGTAAAACAAGTGGTATGAAACGCTTGCGTTCACTTCGTCGGTTAATTCTTGGACTTGTTCGATTGAACCTCTTGTGACAATTTTATTAGTGAAGATTTACAGTTTGTTCGTAAATATTTAAGTTAAGCAAGTGGTTATGGGACATGAAGCTAAACTTCTATATTTACTAGCTTAGTGTAATTGACACTTCTCGTTGATCTTGATGATCGCTTTATGAATTAGACTAGCAATTGCGCGATGTCTCTTTCATTGGAAGGTTAGACTAGACACCACTTGTGTGATTCCATTCACACATACCTTTCTGCTTTTTGGTTAGTCTTGACCTCAATCTGTGTGATTCCATTCACACATGTGGGGTAGCTCCCCATGGTCTTCGGACCGTCATGTGATAGGCCTCTTTCCCTTTTTATGATTTCTGGATTTCTCGTGTTGATTTCTGGAATTTATGTCATTGACTTGTTATGAGTACAAGTTTAGGGTATGATGCCCCCTTCGAATCTTCGAGAAGATTCTTGTGATATTGATTATCTCCTATTGATTGATCTTCTGTTGATCATTATTTACATACTTATAGTGGTATGTCGTTATGGATGTTTATGTTTATGCCATATCTTTTATGTTATATCATGTCATCTGATATTTATAGCTAGACTGATCCGTTTATTATTTTCTTAAATAATACTCGGATCAAACCGAGATGTTACAGGTGCTTCTGCTTGACTTCTTCCCAGGGATTCATCACTCTGACTTTTGGCTAACTGTTTAGGTTAGCAGTTTTTGTTGTATACACTTGAGATATAGACTCATAGTTGTATTCTTTTGTATAGCACGTGTTGCTATTCTTTTGTATTATCGTGGATCCTATTGACCACTACTCTGATGTACACTTTCATGTGTTAGTTATATATTCATATCTTCTTCCGCCTTTGTGATATGGATATCTGTGAATGATTTGTGATATGATTATTTCTATGTTTGTTTCCGAAGATTATTTATAGCCACCGTGTGATAAGAAATTACATGGATGGTCGCTCCTCAACAGCCTTATTCTCCGTGCTAGTTGACAGCACTTCTCCGGAGTGTTCTTGGCTAGCGTGGGTATAGAGGTGGGGCGTCACACAGCGTGAGTAAACCCATCTAACAAGGAATAAAAAAGCATACAACTCATATAAACCCGGGTAACTCGGGGTTATTTGTATCAATTTACAACTTCACAAGTCATTTTAGACATTACTTACATCACACATCAATTTCTAAGTACTAAAACTTAGATTAAATGGTCCAATTCACTTTAATCATTCCATTTTATTCTATTGATTCCACACATCAAATTATAAAGAATCGAAGTGGTTTCGGGTATTTACTAATACCCGACTCCGGTCTCTTCGAGTTCAATACCATTTTAACCCATGTTATTCAAGTGAAAACAATTCAACCTTACATATATAATGTCACTTTCACACAGCAATTCATTATAGATAGTCACATTATCACTATACAACCCAACATTTCATATTACAAAACATTTCGTATTTCATAACATCACAATCACATACTAGGGATAAAAAATAATCCAAGCATTCAATACTATTCTATCATCTAAAAGAAAGGTTAATTAGTCGTACCATTTCTAATGGATTTAATTAATTACCTCCATCACCACACATCCCGCTTACTCAACCATAAATTAATTTCAATTCAATAAATTAATTATTCCTTATCTATCCACTTAAATCAACCTTCTTTAATTAATTAATTATTATTAATTAATTATATTTGGTTGATTATTTCTTAATTACATTTAAGTAATTACACAAATTAATTAACCTTACCATTCACGGTAATTATCCTCAGTTAATTACTCAAATTTATTTATCTTATAAACACTTATATTATTAACTATCCTTAATTAATCACACTCATTAATTTACTAATCCTTTATTAATTTTCTTTATTAATCAATCAATCCTTTAATTAAGTAATCCTTAATTAATAAATTCCTTGATTTATCAATCCTATAATAAATTACACCAAGTAATTAGTCCTCAATTACTCCCATTAGATAAACTACCTTTAATTAATTCCATTCAGAAATTTATTCTTTTGGTTAATTATCCTCAATTAACTAACATCTAATCATTAATTAATTTAACCTTTAATTCATAATTAAATTAATTAACTCCTAACAATTTATCCTTTAATTACTTACATTAAGTTATTTATCTCTAACTACTTATATTAACAGATTTCTAATTTCAAATTAATTAATCTTATTTAATTAATTCATCACCCTTAATAATTAATTTATTAATCCTTAATAAATTTATTTCCCTTTTATTCCTTAATTTTTATTAATCTTTAATCACCAAGGTCTTTGACTTACTTTAAAGATAACCCATTTATTCACTTAATCTTTGTTAACACATAAATTAACTTCTTAATTACATACTTAAGTAAGTTTAAATAAACTTCAAGAATCGATTTAATTTAAGTAAAACTTATTATACAACTTCTTAAACTAAAATTAATAACATTATTATACAAAGATAATAAACTATAAAAGAAAACAGTTAACTTGATTACTTTGACTTAATCACAACCCTTACTTATTCATTAAAACAGTTAAATTACGGGTTCAACCCATAGTCATCCCGAGTTCCCCTAAAGGATACCTCCCTTCCTCTTCTTCGTTTTCTTTTATATAGAACTTAGTTAAAGACAAAACTGTAAACAACCACATACGCGAACCTGAAGCCCAACTATAAAAACCCGATGTTGACTTCGATTTGAAGACTCTCCCCAAACCAAGCTCTGACACATACGAAACCTTCGTGCACGTGCACACGCCTCCGAAGGCATTTCGATCAACTGCGTTGGTGTCTGTCGGTCGATGTCAACCCACTTGAACTCTTGACCAGTCAGCTCCTCCATAACGATGGAAATCAACGATCGAACCAAATCGATACCATAGAAACCCAACCCAGAACTCGCCATCAACTAAACAGCTTCGCACCACCGTCTTAGTCCACCGGACACCATGCCGTCCACCCGAAACATTGCCAGAACCCTACACTACCATTTTCCTTAACCCCGATCGATTCTAATGCATCATCGGAGCCGCGAGGGCCTTGGGAACAACCACCACAAATTCCAAGCGTAAACCCTATATCTTCCTTGATTAGTAAATTCATTCATCAAAAAAATCAAACCCAATTTTTCTGGGTTCGCAACCCTTCCAGACATCATTTGGTCAAAAATCGCTCCTCGTCTACGATTGGGTCATCGAAATTTGGTGAATAACCCATTTCCGTTCAACCCTTAAAATCTCGGCAATCATAAGCTTAGAAATCTTAAATTTTACTTTAAAAATCATGAACTTCCAAACTGAACCCGATAATATAGGTAATTCAAATGATTACGATATTCGAATTTAAGACCTAGTTTGAAATCTTGCCGCAAATCTTCATCCTTGACCAGATTTGTCCTCCTCTTTGTCTTAAAACATTTTTAGAAGTTAAAACTTGATTTCACAAATGTAATTTATTTAAATCCTAAAGCCAAACATGGATTCTAGGAGAAGAAACTTGATTTTAAACAAGTTTTGAATCCTGGAGCTAGAAACAGTAAGCTATAAAGACATGCTCAACTTAATACTTCACATACATATACATAAATTTTCTTAAATCATCACACGGGCATATTTTCAACTTATTCTTCATAAATTTTCACATACTACATAAGATATAGCAAGCTACAGAATTTACTCACATGCAGTTTCTTGAACAAAGCTCAGGCTTGATATTTTTTTCCTCTCTAGTTTCCTGGGCATGATGTTGAGATGAATTGTTGTTGCTTGATCTATAGATTGAAAACTTGAAGTTTGAATCTTTTTTCTTGTTCCAGTTTTAAAAATCTGAAAGAATTTTGTTCAATTCCTATCTTTTAATTTTGCTTCAGGCTCTCATTTCTCTTTTTTTTAGTTAAAATTTGAAGATGAAAGAAGATTGAAAGAAATTAAATAAATTGTTTAGATCCGAAAATATATAAAAGAAATCAGTTTTCTTAAATGTTTATCCTGTAATTTAATTTTTAATAGAAATAATGAAGGTTGACACTTGTTAAAATTTATGCTATAATCATTACACTTGTTGATTTGAGAAAATTTTATTTTTATTTTTAAATCATCTTTTAAATAATTTTATAATCTTGTTTTAACCCTCTTTAGCTTATGTTTATATAATTATAGTTATGTAATATAACATATGTTTTAATATTATATCTATCTATTTTCTTTAACACATTTCTCCTTACTATATTTATAAAATCTTTTTAAAGAAAATAATATAGAACTACCTATATTCTAAAAAAAATCAAACACACATAATTATTTCTTATATTTTTTTATATATAACTAATTTATTTTAAGATTTTTATCTTCGGATTTCAATCTCAGGTTCAAATTAAATTTAAATTGACTCATATGTATTTTTAAACAAACACACATTACATTTGTATATAATAATTCTATATATATACACACAACATATTATTATTATTGATTTGAAATTGACAGTCTTGCCAAATTTTTAAATAATTTAAAATGGAGATTATCACATTTGAATTTGTTTAATTTATAAATCAGTGTTTTCAAAAATTAAATCAGATAACTATCCAATGATGTAATGCCCGAAAATCGGGGATATCACAAAATTCAACTTTAAATTATAAATCAAAGGGAAGCTTAGGTAAGCATCCTCTTTATCTTCTCCATCTCAATCTCTCTTCAATTTTCAAAAATTCCTATAACCTAACTTAGGAAATCTTTGCACTTGATCATATCTTGAAGGTTCTTGAGGTGTAGTTGAAGAGGAATTGGTCTTGATTTGTTTTAGAGTTACATATTTGTTGTTTTTTGGTTCAAAGGTGAGTTCTTGAACTCACATCTATGTTTATACCTAAGATAGTTGTTAGGTATGAATTCCTAACAACTATTTCGTATCCATTTGCTTTTGAATTGAATTGGTTTGGCGTATTTTTCAATTTTTCTCATTTTGAAGTCAAAATTTATGAAAATCCTTATATGGATGTTTGGACATGTTGTTCGAAGTGTACTGATGAGTCTATAGGGCTGGGTTGTCGCTTGGCATAAGTCCCTAGCCATCATCGCTCATTCGATTGCTTCGAATATGATTTGACTATCAATGGCCTAGGCAAAAATCTTCCCCTGAGCTTTAGCTCAGACGTCTGGCAAAGCACTCAGACGTCTGGGTAGTCGGAATAAAAATTCTAGACTTACAGCTCAAACGTCTGAGCTTATTTCCCAAACGTCTAGGCGATCTGGAAGAAAATTCCAGTCTTTTATCTCAGACGTCTGGGATAACCACCAGACGTCTGGAGCTGTTAAATTCAACCAAGTTGCCTATTTTATGTGGATTTCCATTTATATCGATTTTTGCATGATCCGACTAGTTGTTATCACTTTTATCGACTTTGATGACTACTTTTCTGGATTTTTGGAGTATCCATTTGATGGATTTGATATCGGTTTTTATGGTTTTGATTCATGTTGTCGAATGTGAATTTTTGATGAATAGATTGTTTTTACAATCAATTCTGTGATTTATCACTTTAAAATACAAAGGTTTGTATACTAGTAGTAAATATTCAAAAAAATTCACAAAATGATTTCAATGTTATTTTTAATACAAAGCTCGTTTTTAAAACCGTTTTTCAATCTATTAGTATATACAAACCTTTACCTCATTCATATGAGAAATCTAATTAAACGACTTAGCAAAACAAGTGGTATAAAATGCTTGCATTTTCTTTGTCGATTAATTCTTGGACTTGTTCGATTGAAATCTTGTGACAATTTTCGAGTGGAAATCTATAATTTGTTCGTAAATAATTAAGTTAAGCTAGTGGTTATGAGACAGGAAGCTGAACTCGTTTATTTACTAGCTTAGTGTAATTCACACTTCATATTGATCAATGGTGATCATTTTATGGTTTAGACTTGCGATATGCAACATCTCTTTGTCCACGTAGGGGACTGTACCTCATTTTATGGAGCTCCATCTCATTTTTATAGGCTAGCGACCCATGGTCTTTTGACCATTTTATGGAGTTCGATTCATCGGGCGTTGTTCCGACTTATCGGGTTCATCGGGCGTACCAATGTACTTTGTAATTGTTCTGGCTTATTGAGTTTCAGGTTCCTCGGGCGTACCATTAGACTACGTTGTTGCACCGGCTCTATGGTTTAGCGACCCATGGGATACCATCCCATTTATGATACATATGTTGGTGAGTTTTCACGGTCCCATTTATGATAGGCCTTCCCCTTTTGTATTTTATGGATTTCTAATTATTGATTTCTAGAATTTGTGTTTCATCAATTTTTGTGTTTTATATTGATAAATTTTATCAATATTAGTGGTTCGGTGAATAAGCTAAAGATATGACATTCTTTTTGGAGTTTGAGAAGATTTGAGATATTGTATGATTTTCGTTGTTATTAAATATATAATTGTCCAAGCATGACATTATTGTTATCATATATTTTTGTTAATTATCTTATCCTATCTCATCTTGAATGATATTTATAGCTAGACTAATCCGTTTATTATTTCTCTTCTTAAATAATACTCGGGTCAGACCGAGGTGTTGTAGGTGCTTCCACTTGGCTTCTTAGCAGGGCCTAGCTTCTGACTTTTGGCTAACTACTTTAGCTAAGTAGTTTTTGCTTTTATACATTCTAGATAGAGACTCCTTGATGTATACATAATCTTTTGCCTAGCACTTGTATCTGTTCTTTTGTGATGTAGTGGATCTTATATGACCACTACTTTGATGTACATTTCTATGTGTTATGCTCATATATGTTTCTGCCTTAGTGATACGAATATACGTGACTGATTTATGTTACGCTTATTTTATATATATTTTTCCAATGACCACATAGCCACTGTGTAGCAGCTTTGAGTTTGTATTTGATATGTCAAATTTATGTATGACCTTCTATCTGGCATATCGGTTCTCACTCAAATCAATTACACAGATGGTTGCTCCTCAACAGCCTTATTCCTAGTCGATGGCATTACACCGTAGTGACCTTAGCTAGTGTGAGTGTAGAGGTGGGCGTCACAGCTTGGTATCAGAGCCAAACTTCGAAACAATGTGGAATAATCTAGCAAGGATCATTGTCCTAATCTCTCTTAGGAATCGTGCTAACGTCACTACATTCTTGGATCGGGAGATATGGACCCAGAACTAATTCAAAAATCTATTCGCTAACTCAAACCACGTTTAATGGAACCGCTCTCCAGTTGTCTAAACCATAATGCCACCAAATATATCAAATATAAAGGGAAACACCGTCCTATAACCACTTCAGATGCACCCAACACCTCCAGGTGATGGATGAACCTTATCAAATGAACCATTGGAATAGTCTTCCTTGAAAGAAATGTGGATTACAGATCTTAGGGCTAGGATTTACACTAGAGGGGGATGAATAGTGTTTATAAAGAATTACTAAATCTTTTTGAATTTATGTTGAATTGAACACGGATGTATGCAATATACACACACAGATATGATTATAGAAACAAACACAAATGCAGAAATAAAGTAAAAGCAGTAAAGGAAAGAACACGCTCGATTTTATACTGGTTCGGAGTTACCCTACATCCAGTCCCGCAACACAAGTACGGATTTCCTTTCAAAAGCAGTTGTACAATTACACCCTCGATTTCAAGGCTACGAGATACACCCTCCAGAATCACAATCCTCTGGGTAGAGATACTTGATTTCCGGGCCACAAGTTTACCCAATTGATTTACCAAGACTACAATCACACCTTATCTCGCTTGATTGATTTTCAAGGCCACAATCACACCTTTTCTCACTTAATAGATTACAAAGAAGCCTATACCCCTGAATCACACTGAGAACCTTGTTGAGATAGTGATAGAGAATCAAACTAGAAAAGATCAAGTTCGATTCAATGTTGATTTCGGCAGTGTAATGGTAAGAATATGTATTAAGAAATATGGAAGAAGAAGAAGAGGAGTGAAAAACCAGAAAATCTGATATAAAATTCGTTGAAACTAACCCCTATTTATAGAAGAACAACAGCCATGTCCATTCGTGAATAGTTATGGTGAATAGGCACTTCTTTTGAAGTTTAAATTTTGAATTCAACTGACACCATGTCAACATGGCCACCATAGGCATGTCGACATCCCAAAGCAATTTTTTCTGATTTGATTTTCTTTGAAAATAACCTTTATTTTATATTAAAACCATTTAAAACTTTATAAATATACTTGACTATAGTTATAACTCATAAGTAAATATAGAGAATAATATATGTAGAATTTAACTATAATTTTATATTTAAATCTTAAGTATAAATATTTAAAAGTTAAATATATTATATTAAAAGATAGTTTAAAATCAGGAGTAATTTGACTTTGAAATTAAAGATAATTTTGGGGCTAAAATTATTTAAAATCAGCATAGAGGGTTTTGAATCTTTTAAAAGGAAAGTTTTGAATTCATTTTGAAAACAAGATAATTTTGTAAAATCATTTGAATTAAAATTATTAGATACAAAACAATGTTCCACAAGATTTTTCATAGGTTCCATCCTACTTAGGGTTCCATCCCTTTAACAGGCTCGAAGTGGATTCCATTCCACGAATAAATTGGATTTTAAGATGCCAGTGCTTTTCTATGAGTATTAACAAAATTTCTAATTAAAGAATAAATTACTTCAATTCTTGAACTCTTGATAATCTTGATACTCATGAGTCTTCAATCTTGATATATTGTATCTCTATACTGTACAGTCTTCATTCTTGGTACCTGCATGGTTAAATCCTACATATACATATTTATCTAAACTTATAATGTTAGTATTTATATTTTATAATCTATTCTAAGGTTGTTGTCATCAAAACCATCATCTCATGGACTAACAATCTCCCCCTTTTTGATAATGACAACCTTTGTTTATAAAATATTTATTTCTATCTTAATAACTCCCCTTTAATCTATGCCTAATTATCCTATTTTATATTTCTCCCCCTTTATCATCAACAAAAACTAACTCCCCCTCATTCTTAGACTAGAGTACCTGCATTAATAAACTATACAATGGAATATATAATAGATAGACTAAGAAATAATTATCCTTATGAACATGATAATTAATCAAGGATTATATACATTTCAATGTGTGTGTGTGTGTGTGTATATATATATATATATATATGCGTGTTTTATGTAGCAACCATCAAACCAATTTAACAAATCAATCCACACCGAGTATCAATCCAAACCAAATCAAATTAATTCAAACAAATAATTCAAACAAAGCAAAAAATAAAAATCAAACGTTACGTGGAACTTCCACCCATCCTTCTTCTCCAAAGATTGGATCTGCCTTAATAGCATCCCAATTATCATTGTCGTTGGTGAGAGAGACTGGAGGATGTGCTTCATTATCATCCTTGTGTAGGGAGGAAATCATCCATCATATTACATCGAAATGCCTTTCTTGCTCCTTGATCATCTGCATTTGACTCAATTCTAAGTGTCGTTGGTTACGAAGAATGAATGAGAGAATACTCTTGAACGAATTAAGAGTTTCTTCAAGATTTTCGGGTAAATTCTGAACTGGATTAGCCATAATAGAATTTGTGAAAGAAATGAAGAATTAGAAGATGGGAAATAATTTTCAGTGAAGAATTTTGGAAGAAATGGGTATATATATGTGAAGAAATTCGTTTGAAATGAATAGACATATGGTTATTATTCAAATTTCAAATTCAAAATGAATTGTCATTTCTGACCAGTACATGTCGACATGGTCATAGGGTGTATGTCGACATGGGTTAGTGAAAAAAATGACTATTTAGATTTTGTGAATAATTGTGTATATATATATTTATATAATATACTGACATTTATTATGGAGATAAGATAAGCTAGATAACAGAAAGAAAATTTCATTTCACTGCATACTAAGATGATACAATGATTAAACATATGAAACTACATGAACTTTCTAATAAAAATGCTAAAACACATACAACAAGATACGAAAAGACAAAACTAGTTAGAGGATGATGATGATGAAGAAAGTCCAAGTTTCTTGCTGACTTTGGAAATGAACTTGTTCATCTTGGATGAAATTTTGTCCAACTTCTTACTAACGGATCGTTTAAGAATCCGTTGATTCTGAACAATCGTTTTTTGGTTTTTGAGAAGGGTTTTGGTGGATGGATTAGGAGGATAGTCAACGATTTCCAAAGAGGTTTCACCTTCTTCAATTTCCATTTCATCCCCTTCTTCTTCTTCTTCCTCTTCCTCTTCTTCCATTTCCTCATAAGCTAAACGCTCTTCCTTTTCGGCAAGGGTCTCATAAGGTTGAAAAACAAATGGAATATTCAAAAGCGAAATGTTGGAATGATTGAAAACTTTTCTAGAAACAAATTCTTCGCCTTTGAAATCCACTCCAAAATAGTTAAAAATCCGACTGAGATAAATTCCATGATATAAAGTATTCTCACCCATTTCAAGATTTTTAGGACGAAGTTTATCCAAAATAACTTGCGCCCAATTTATGTCATAATTTCCAAAAATAGAAAAAAGAGCTTTGCAAACTTTTGAAGTAGGATTGTTAAAATTCCCCGATCTTGGGGTCAAAGTATGTTGCAAAAAAAGATTGACAATTCTTGCCTTTGGTCGAAAATTTCGATTTTTGAATTCAAAATTATCATTTCCTTCGAAAATGTGATGAAATGTCTCAGATCATTTTCATCGATTTTAAAATTAGAAAGATCCATTCCCGTACACTTGCAATTGAGAATGGTACCCAAAAGATCACAATTCAAAACAATTCTAGTGCCTTTGACACTACTCCGAATTTCATCCTCATTTCCATGATAAAATCCACGGTTTAAATTAGCATAGGAAATTTTGACAAGATTTGGATAGCAAACAAAATCATTTTAAGAAGCATTAATAAGACTAAGAACTCCATTGTTTGCAAAAAGAGAATCAAGTTCATAAGAAGAGAAATCTTGAAAAATAGCAAACTATCCGGGATAGACTTTGGCATAATTAGCATAATTGATGTATGCTTTTATTGCCTCCGGATCATTGAATAGTTTCTCTTTTATTTTTCAGGAAATTCTCATGGTGGAGGGGTTGCTTGAAGAAGCCATTAAAGTAGAGAGTAGAGAGCTTGAAATTTTGAAGAGAGAGTTTGAATTTGAAATGAGAGTGAAAAGATATGATAAAAGATAGTGAATAAATAGATTCTCAAAGGACATATTCTCTGGTCAAAAGGTAGCTTTTCAGAGAATTGAATGAAGTGAAAAGGTGGAGGAAATTCAAACATTTGAATTCAAATTTCAAAATTCAAATTCTGGTACCCATGTCGACATCATGGTAGGGACCATGTCGACATGTGCCAATGAATTTTGATAATTTATTTTTCCTAAGTTCTCTAATATATATATATATATATATATATATAAATATACTTATTATTTTTAATGTCTATATATATATATATCTGAAATATTTATAGTATATTTCAAAAAATTACATTATTAAAAAATAATAAAAATAATAATAAAATAATAAGATAATAAAAAAATAAATTTTAAAATTCAAACAACACGCCAATTAAAAATCAACCAATCAAGCAATCAAGCAACTAATTCTAAGCAAGCAATTTCAACCAATTGTATTGTAAACGTGTACCTTTTTCTGAGTCCGTTTCTTTGAATTCATGGAGTCGTGAACAACTGTGAAACACAAATTCAAATTATCTGTCTTCTAATCATCATCACTTGAGGACGAGTCTGAGTCATCTAGAGTAGCAGTAAATGCACGCTCCCGTTTCTTTGTTGGATCATTGTTCATAGGAGGATTTTGCCCATCTGGATACGAACAGTCTCTTTTGAAATGGCCTGGTTCATCACAGTTGTAACATTTAACATTATTTGGCACTACATTCTGATTTCTAAAGTTCTTATAGTTGTTTCTCTTGAGATTATTCATCTTTCTGTATTTCAGGAATTTCCTAAAATTTCTGGTCATAAAGGCTATCTCTTCATCATTATCGCTGTTTGAGTCTGATCCATCGGTTGATGCATTAAATGCCATTGATTTCTTTTCAGATGTTTTGTTTTCTCTTCTTCCGATCATTTGAACATCATACGACATTAGATTTCCAATTAATTCTTATATGTTTAAAGTACCGATGTCATTTGCCTCTTCGATAACAAGTGTCTTTTGATCCCATTCTGGAGTAATAGAATTTAAAATCTTGCTGACTTGATCTTCTTCAAAAAATTCCTTTCCCAAAGATATTAGAGAATGCACAATATCCTGAAATCTACTATACATATATGAAATAGACTCATTAGGATTCATTTTAAATAATTGAAACTAATTTGTGAGCATGGAAATTTTGGTCTGTTTAACTTTGCTTGTTCCTTCGTGAGTAACTTGCAAAGTTTTTTAGATTTCATATGAAGACTTACAAACTGACACTCAATTGAATTCATTTCAATCTAGTGAAAAAAACAAAATATTCATTATCTTACAATTATTTTGTGCAACAGTCTTTTGCTCAACAGTCCACTGTGCAAAATCAGTTGTGGGTTCAGAATATTCAGTTTGTGTAATTTTCCAAGTGTCTAATCCTATAGATTGTAAGTATCTTTTCATCCTACATGCCCAATATGCATAGTTACTGCCATTAAAAAGTGGTGGTCTGACAGTAGACTGACCTTCCACAAATGAACTAGTGACAGGAATACTAGTGTTAATAACAGTACCAGTGTTGATAGCCATTTTGAAAACTTTTCAAAAATCAGATTATGAAACTTTGAAAACCTCACTCTGATACCAATTGAAAGAAATGCGGATTACAAATCTTAAGGCTAGGATTAACACTAGAGGGGGGGTGAATAGTGTTTATAAAGAATTACTAAATCTTTTTGAATTTATGTTGAATTGAACACGGATGTATGCAATATACAGAAATAGATATGATTACAGAAACAAACACAAATGCAGAAATAAAGTAAAAGCAATAAAGGAAAGAACATACCAGATTTTATATCGGTTCGGAGTTACCCTACATCCCGTCCCGTAACATAAGTACAGATTTCCTTTCAAAAGCAATTGTACAATTACACCCTCGATTTCAAGGCAACGAGGTACACCCTTCAGAATCACAATCCTCTGGGTAGAGATGCTTGATTTCCGGGCTACAAGTTTATCCAATTGATTTACCAAGGCTACAATCACACCTTATCTCGCTTGATTGATTTTCAAGGCAACAATCACACCTTTTCTCACTTAATAGATTACAAAGAAGCCTATAACTCTGAATAGCACCGAGAACCTTGTTGAGATAGTGATAGAGAATCAAATTAGAAAAGATTGAGTTCGATTCAATGTTGATATCGGCAGAGTAATGGTAAGAATATGTGTTAAGAAATGTGGAAGAAGAAGAGTGAAAAACCAGAAAATCTGATATAAAATTCGTTGAAACTAACCCCTATTTATAGAAGAACAACAGCCATGTCCATTCATGAAGAGTTATGGCGAGTAGACACTTCTTTTGAAATTTAAATTTTGAACTCAACTGACACCATGTCGACATGGTCACCATACGCATGTCGACATCCCACAACAATTTTTGATGATTTGATTTTCTTTGAAAATAACCTTTATCTTATATTAAAACTACTTAAAACTTTATAAATATACTTGACAATAGTTATAATTCATAAGTAAATATAGAGAATAATATATATAGAATTTAACTATAATTTTATATTTAAATCTTAAGTATAAATATTTAAAAGTTAAATATATTATATTAAAAGATAGTTTAAAATTTGGAGTAATTTGACTTTGAAATTAAAGATAATTTTGAGGCTAAAATTATTTAAAATTAGGATAGAGGGTTTTGAATCTTTTAAAAGGAAAGTTTTGAAATCATTTTGAAAACAAGATAATTTTGTAAAATCATTTGAATTAAAATTGGTGGATACAAAACAATGTTCCATTAGATTTTTCGTAGGTTCCATCCTACTTAGGGATCCATCCCTTTAACAGGCTCGAAGTGGATTCCATTCCACGACTAAATTGGATTTTAAGATGCCAGTGCTTTTCTACGAGTTTTAACAAAATTTCTAATTAAAGAACAAATTACTTCAATTCTTGAACTCTTGATAATCTTGATACTCATGAGTCTTCAATCTTGATATCTTGAATCTCTATACCGTACAGTCTTCATTCTTGGTACCTGCATTGTTAAATCCTGCATATACATATTTATCTAAACTTATAATGTTAGTATTTATATTTTATAATCTACTCTAAGGTTGTTGTCATCAAAACCATCATCTCATTGACTAACATTCCTGTCGTACATTTCTAGCATAGATAACATTAAATCAGGTGGATTCATAACATACCGAAAGTTTGGAGTGAATGGAATGTCGTTCACATCCTACAGGCTTCAGTTATCTCACCATCTTAGCAAGTCTGTCATTTTCTTCCAAATGAACTCCCAAATTTGCATTCTCAACATGCCCCCCGAACTTATGAAGGAACTCCAGTATATACTCTTTTGGTCGTGATTATGCATTCTGATTCACGATCATACGCTCTGCATCATCTTCAGGATGCATAACATCCCTTCCTCGGCAAGGACGACCCATGCCCTCGAGCTCTACCCATCTATTTATGGAGGTAAGAAGCCTAAAATCTCATCCAGAAGATCTCCTTATAATTTTCCATGCCGTGGACAAATGCCCTGAGAAAATAGATTACCACCTCAACAACTTGTATGGGTCAGTACAACTCCAAGGATATGAGTCGGTACTGACCCATATGACTGCCAAATTGGCTGCCTTCAACTATTCATGTTGGATCGTCTTATGGTTAGCTTTGTGTTTCTATAGTTGTTTTGCAACAATATTAGCTTATTTCTGAGTCCAAATGATGGAGTGATGGAAGAACAAAGTTGTTGGTTCAATGGTACATGTAGATCGGCAGAGAATTGCATGGAATAGTCAAAATAACAATGTAGATAGGTTTCTAACATCAAATAGGATAGGTAGGCTGAAGGCGAGCATCGTTGGTGGAGTATTTATGGGTCGGTACCGACCCATAGAGTTGGGTGGGTGCCGACCCAGCGCTTGTGGATTTCGGGCTTTTGGAATTTTGTAATGGATTTGTATTTGCCTTGTGATCCTTGTTGCACTTGAGTATTGGGCTTTCTAATCATCTCTCTAGGCTCCTTGCCTCGATAGCTCGAGGTTTGACTCATCGAGTTTGTTCATATACTATTTGGTTAAAAGGTGGGATAACAGATACCAAATGTAACTGAGACGACCCGACTTTTTCTCCACAAAAAGTCGTATCATCCTTAAGAAAGAAAGGGATAGAAAAGAGAAAAGAAAGAAGAGAAAGAAGAAACAACACAAGAATCTTAACAGCGGAACGAATAAATTATATTAATAACATAAGTATTACATAGTATACATCAAATATCAGAGTTACACAGACAATACATCACACACTAGACAGTTATAAACGCCTGTCTAGTTATTACAACTCAATACATTACGGAAAAACACTCAGAGATACCAACACAGCGGAAAACTATATAACTATACGCAGAAACCTCCTGATCCATTTGCTCCTCCACAATTCGTCAAAGCAAACCTGAATCCTAACCTGAATTCCCTTGACTACTCATAAAAAGTTGAGTACCCAAGAGTTAAAGAAAAACAGAAATAACACCGGGTCAGACATGGGTCTGGTGTGAGTAATAGGTTAAAGTCGCTTAACTTTGAAAAACCTTTGAAAAGAAAAGGTATCACGTAAGACTTCCCATACATAAACAGGGAAAAGTTTTTACCTTACGCTAACCAAAACATTTGATAGGAAATCTGATGATATTATAATAGTGTCTAGGGTTTTCAAGTAAATAAGAAATAGCCGAAATTGTTATATTCATTAAATTCCAGCTACTAGCCACAAAAGTGGGTAATACAATCAAAACCTTTGGCACTTATTGGATTTTGGATTCCATCAATGGCTGGGCTACTGGGGTACCGCCCGTCATAGTACGTCGCCTAGATCACTGTACCGAGGATTACTCCCAATCCCCTGCAACACAAAGTCGGACCCGTTCCTTACTGAACAGTTCCAAACAAGACGACCCCGCAGTTGTGATCAGCAACCGCACCACTAAGCCGAAATAAAGGACCTTTAGACAGGGATAAATCTTGCTTTCAAGTGGGGGCTACCCCACGAAGCTTTGCTGCACCTCCCATGTTTTAGCCATTCCCGGTTGATGAGGCTTGAGGCTACGATTACCTTTATAGAACATATCACTTAGAATGCTCATCGTCCAGCTGACGATGTTCTGAAAGCATTCAATCCATACAAGTTCGTTCCGGGTTCGAACGAAACCGAAGGCGTTATCTCGTTACACTCATATTGGAATCACCCTCAGAGTTAACGACAATAACCCTTGCACTCTGAATCACCATCTCGAATCTATAAGCACTATTCCGTCAACTCATTACGGAATCACCCACAGAGTTATACTGACGTATAACCCTTACACCTCGAGTCTTCACTCGCTCCACTTGGATTAACGACCTAACGTTTAATTGGAATCGATGTGGTTTTCGGATCCTAAATATGGAAACCCGATCCCTGTCTCATCGAAATCCAAAGCGTGTCTTTTAAGGTCAAAGTTGTTTTAAGTTTAAAACAATTCAATTTATTATCTGAATATACACAAA
This sequence comes from Allium cepa, assembly GCA_030765085.1. Taxonomy (NCBI): domain Eukaryota; kingdom Viridiplantae; phylum Streptophyta; class Magnoliopsida; order Asparagales; family Amaryllidaceae; genus Allium; species Allium cepa. Next base: position 106,691,865 of record CM060940.1, read on the forward strand.
TAGATAATCCTCAACATAATAGATAATCAACCTTATCATTATCAACAGATAATTCATATCATAATCAGATAATCCATATTATCATCCAAAAGCAACCAATGCATCCATATCACATATACTACTCATCTCATAACTGAGATTACAACCCATACATGGCAATCAATACCAATCATCAAACATAAGCAATGATCTAATGATCATATCACCTATAATCAATTTAAAATGAATTAAATTAATTACCTAAACTCTAATTAATTTAAAATAAATTGAATTAATTACTTCATCATTAAAGTTCTGCTTATCTTAACCATCAATTGATTACAAATAAATTAAGTTATTACTATCTCAATATTCATTTCACTTAATCCATATTGATTAACTATCTCTAATTACAATAAGTAATTAGCATTTAATATTACTTACACAAGTTAATTATATTAAACCCTTTGCAAATAATTAACTTTTAATTGCTTAATTAATTAATTAGCTAAAATTAATTACATTAATCATTTATTCGTTATTAAGTATTCCTTAATTAATCAATTCCAAATTACATCATTAATAAATTAATTAATGATTTCTAACTACATTTAATCAATCTCTAAATATAAATTAATTACATAAGTAATTAATCTTCAATTTAAACCAAATATATATTAATCACCTTTGATTAATAATACTAGTAATTAACTACTTTAATTACTCATCCCATAAATTAATTATCTTCATTAATCACTTGATTAATTTCCAAAGTAATTTAAATTTAAATTACTTCTATAATGAATATCTTTAATTACAATTCAATAATTATTAATTACTTCCTTAAGTAATTACAAATCCATAAAGTAATTATCAACAATCCACAAATGTTTAAATTAATTAAACTTAATTAATCTAAACTAATCACATTAATTAAATTAATTACACCAAGTAATTAATTCATTAATTACTTTCATTAAGTAATTAAACTTAAACCATTGATTATTATTAATTAATTAATTTAATTAATTATCAAAAATTTAATCACATTAATTATTGTTAAAACAATCTTAAGTTAATGACCTGCATTAACATTTCTTAATTACTTAATTAATAATTAACTTATTTAATCATTATTAATTATCAATTAATTAATCTTTAAATACAATTTAATTAATCTCTAATTATTAATTAATTAAGTGTTAATTAAAATCTTAATTAATCATTAATCACTTGATTAATAAATCTTAATCATAAATTAAAATTTAATTAACCATCCTTAATTTATAGATTAATTAACCTAAATTAATTAATCTTAAATCTAATTAATTAACTTAAAAATTATTAATTACTTAATTAAACATTCACAATATTAATTAATTAAATAATTAATATTAAATTAAATAATTTAAATGGAACCAATTTCTTAAATTCAAAATTAAGAAACATTCTTCTTTATACAAAGTATTTTTAAACAATTTGTTTCAAATAAATTTCAAATTTAAAAATTCCTTTTTTAATTTCAAACTGAAACACAATTTAAATTTTCATTTCGGATTAAATCTAAAAAATTTAAAACATTACTTACTTTTTCATCTTCATTTTAAATTTCAAATTATTTAACCTTTTCTAAAATAGTTAAACAAATTTAAATTTTAAAAACTTATTTTATTTTAAAACTGACATTAAAGTCAAATCTCAGGTTTTAAACTAAATTTAAACTAATTTTAAATTTTATTTCATAAATTAAAACTTATAGTTTAAATTCAAAACCAAAGTTCCTGTATACTTTAAAAGTTTAAAATCTAAATTTAAATTCCAGATTTAAATTCAACTCAGATTCATCTATTCAAAATTTCAGTTTCCAGATTTAAACTTTTAAATTTCAGTTGCAATTTAAAATTTTACTTTTAAATTTGAACAGAAAAACAGTTTTTCTGTTTTGGTTTAACATCTTAAATTTGAATTCAAAAATGATTCAAAATCCAAGATTTAAATGATTGATTTCATATTTAAGTTTCAGGTTAAAACATTACAGTTTGAACTTCATCTTTCAATTTGAAACTTTACTTTAAAAAAAATTTAAAAACAGAAAGATAGTTTCTGTTTTGGTTTAAAACCGGATTTGAGTTTAAAAAAACATTTCAAATTTATTTCAAAGATCTAAGATTTAAACTAATTAAATTCAAATTCCATTTCAGAGTCAAGCTTATTTCCAGATTCTGTTTGCATTTTACCTTTACTTCAAAAAAAAAAATTATAAACCTGGAAACAGGTTTCTGACCAAACTTTAAAACTAATTAAAAATTCCAAAATTTAAATTATTTCAAAAACCCAAAATTAAACTAATTGAATTAATATTTACATTCAGATTCAACTTAGTTTTCAGATTCTTGTTTGCATCATACTTCACCTCAAATTTTTAAAAGAAACTGGCAACAGGTTTCCTGTTTAGTTTAAAACCTGCAACACCACTCACTCGAGTCTTCTCTGCATTTATTTCGAGTCAACACCATCCCTACTTCGAGTCACCCTCTAATTTCCCCGAGACCATCACAGGAAAACAACCCTGCAACCCAAAAACAAATACCAACCTGCACACACCTCCCTGTGCACCTATAAACCAACTCCGGCCATCAATGGCCATCGTCAATGGCCATGTCACATCGACCAATAACCCCACTACGCCCTTCAACCCTCAGATCCCCAAACATCCATCTCGAATTTGAATTCAGGTTTAAAGTCAAAACCTGAAAACGCTCTGACCACAACCAAAACAAACCTGTCAACATCAAATTCTTCCATCTCCGACCACCATCACACTCCAAACTCCGGCGAATCCTTTACCAAACCACCATCTATCATCATGCAAATCGCGGTTGAACTCGATTAACTCAGGCGATCATATTCGAACCAAACACAGAGACTAAATAAAGCTAGGGTTCACACTGGAAAATCCCAAGTTACCATCTCAAAATTGAATTGCAATACAATTCAATAATTTTCCTATCATATTTGATGGCTACTCTATCAATAGATTCAAATTCACCCAAAATAATTGCAAGCTTCAACTGTACTTAGCTAATATGTAGAATACAGTAATTTCAAAACTGCATTTTGTATAAAGCATTAAAATTTGTAATTTTTCTTTTAAAAATCATGATTTAGTATGGTGATTTGATTTATAATTCTGAATTCATAAATTTCTAAACTTGAAATTTCACTCATTTACTGATTGATCTTCTGTTTGTGAATGTAGAGCCATTTCTATATTTTTAACTTAAGTACAAATTTTAATATGAAGTTTTATAATGAAACAAACATATTTGTTTAGGTATTAAACTCAAATGAAGATTAAATTAAAAGACAATGGGATTACATCTGACTGAAGCTTGAAATCAAAGAAAACAGAGATGCTTCAGGTAAACAATCATACACACACATAATATATACATAGATATGTTCACAGCCATTTTATAATATAATTTCATATTTAAATCAAAACATGCAGTCAACTTTTACCTACTTAAAATCTTAAAAAGTTGAGTTACTCACCTTAATTATGCAGACAGAACTTGATTTTGAATCATGCAGAGCACAGTTTGAAATCTCTTGTGCTACTTGCTTCAAATTTGATGCTTTTAATCTTTTTTTTTTAAATGCTTCCAGACTTTGAAGATTCATGAATGCTGGCCTTCTTGTTTAATGGTTGCAGATGCATATTCCCCAGGTTATTTTGAAAAAAAATGCAGGCTATATTTTGATGCATGTAGGCCCTTTTTGTTTCCAGATTTTTGAAAAATATGAATGCATGCTATAGTTTTGTTGCTTGTAGGTTTTGAATGTTTGAAAAAGAGGAGTTGAATGCAATGCATTTGAATAGGTTTTTGAGGATGAAGATGTTATAGAACTTTGATTTTCAGATTTCTTTTTAGAATGAAAAATGATAAAGAGGAAAAGAAATAAGTATATGCAAGTTTATATAGCTAGTTTATGATGAATTAAAATTAAAGAAAAATAAATATTGAATAATGACACTTGTATGAAATGTTAACACTTGTAAGTATCTTTGTTTAAACATTTTACATATGTCCTTTAAATGTTTTTGTTATTTAATTAAGTGTTAAGAAAAATTAAACTTAATTAATTAGTTTCTTTAATATGTAATATGTGTAAAATTAATTTCTAAAGAACAAAGCAAAGTATTATTATAAATAAAACAATATACAAATTAATCATTTTAAAAAATACTTTTAAATAATTAAAATAAATTTATAAAAGAGGTTACAACAACTTACATGAATACATGTTTCATATATTAAATTGTATTTTAATTTCAAATTAAATTAACAAACCACATTTTATAAATCAATATTTTAAAAACAAATAACACAAACATTTTTGTAACTTATTTTAATATTCAAACTTAAGTAAAAATGAATTTTAAACCAATAAAACATTTATCTTACATATTTAAAATCATATAGTATTTTATTAAATATTTTTGAAAAGCTTAAATCCAAAAATAAATCATAATTCCTAAATTCAAAATATTAAAATTATGCTATAATAATTTAATTAAAAACAACTTATCTACTCAAAATATATATAAATACATATACATTATTAAATAGAGAATAGATTCATTAGTTTATTAAAAATAAATTCACAAATTAAATATTTAAATAAAGAAGATTATTAAATCAAACCAAATTTACTAACAAAAATTATCAATTCAATTTAAACACAGATTATTAAATTTATATTGTCCAAAATTCCAGGATATTACAATCCTTCCCCCTTAAAAGAATTTCGTCCCCGAAATTTAAAACAAAGATAATTTAATAATCTATTAACAGATTTTATTTTAAAACACAGCATATGTTAATCATATGCTGTCAACCAAAGCAACCAATTCACACAAACAGAACAAATCTAATTATCCAAAAGAATTTTGGATAAAACTTTCACGAGGTTTCCCATATATATATATATATATATATATATATATATATATATATATATATATCTGGATACTCGCTCTATAGAATCCAATCAATCAATACTACTAAGCTATAGAACTCATAACAACAATTCTATACAGAATATCAGACTACAAACGAGTCTGACTCAACAATCAATCCATCCTAAACTGCTGGTTCCACAACCAGAAATATCAAACACGTACTCCCTCAGAGATACGAGAAACACCCTGAATCCCAGTTATCCAAACTGGCAATTCAACTCTAGAAAACCAAACACTGATCTTACCCAAAACACAGAAGAAACCATAACACTTCGGAGCTAGCTTCCCAAACTTATAGCTCTATGGATCAGAGAAAAACTTAACCAAAACCCAATCTCCGATTTCAAAATCCAAATTCTCCGCCTCTTATCCATAAAAACTCTTCGGATGATCCTGGGCTACCAACATCCTTCCAGATCAGCTCAACTCTACGCTGATACCTCTAGAAACAGACTGAATCAAAACAATCCAAAGATCTCCTCAAGATCACTCAAAAACCAAGAACACAAACCCTGCTTCTCAAACAGAAAACAGAACAAACTTCTTCATATCCGGAAAAACTAAACAGAAGCATCCCCAAACTGCTTCTGCTGCACAACTCTGATCCGAAACAGAAGAAAATGCAGAAGAACACAAGCACAGACTAGATAACCCAACACAGAAATATGGTTCCATATATCCATAAAGAAAACTCAGATGTTCCTCCGAAAACTGAGCTGCTTCACCAACTTCTATCTCAAGGAACCATTCATCTTCTAATTGAACCACCTATTCCATTCCTGGAAAGAAAACTCGATCTTCAGATGCAGACAAACTCTGACTTCCAGAAGACATCCAGACAATCTCCAACAATCCGAAAGAATATACTATTGCAAGTCACTTTTGCGATCAACTCAGCCTAAATCCAAAGAAAACTGCTCTCTCTCAACCAAACAAAACAGCTTATGCTGGCCTAGCCAACCCAAAGAAATGAATTCACTCTGCTGCTTCTGAACTTCACTTCAGAGAAACTACTCAGCCAGAAGACTCCACTACCAACTCAGAACACTCTGCTAAACTCAGCCACATCACCGAGCAGACTCACTTCCTACTCTTATTCCAAAGAAACATCTTCGGAAATATACATAGTCACCGCATCTCATCACGCAGCTACAACTTCCTGAGATATCAAAATATCATCACTTGCTTGCTTCTGCCCAAACGACAGATCCAACTCAATTCTGCACTTCAAAGATGAACTCCGAACATTTACAGGTTACCTTCAGAGATCGATGAAGTCCTTACACCAAGCAAAAACTTACTCGAGACGGTATTAGGTCTACAGTCTCGACAAATACACTTCTAACCTCATCCATCAAACTCCAACCAATGGTAGTCGTGTTACACACACTTCTTCCTCAACTACCTTTATAACTTACATTGGAAAAACCCGAACAGGTAAACCAACAAATAGGGAGAACCAAATATATATATATATATTAAAAATACAAATACGCTCTCTCAAGATAGACACCACTACAGAGACTAGGTATTCACTCAACCTAATGCTCTGATACCAAAATGAGACGACCCGACTTTTTCTCCACAAAAAGTCGTATCATCCTTAAGAAAGAAAGGGATAGAAAAGAGAAAAGAAAGAAGAGAAAGAAGAAACAACACAAGAATCTTAACAGCGGAACAAATAAATTATATTAATAACATAAGCATTACATAGTATACATCTAATATCAGAGTTACACAGACAATACATCACATACTAGACAGTTATAAACGCCTCTCTAGTTATTACAACTCAATACATTACAGACAAACACTCAGAGATACCAACACAGCGGAAAACTATATAACTAAACGCAGAAGCCTCCTGCTCCATTTGCTCCTCCACAATTTGTCAAAGCTAACCTGAATCCTAACCTGAATTCCCTTGACTACTCATAAAAATTTGAGTACCCAAGAGTTAAAGAAAAACAGAAATAACTCCGAGTCAGACATGGGTCTGGTGTGAGTAACAGCCTAAAGTTGTTTAACTTTGAAAAACCTTTTAAAAGAAAAGGTATCACATAAGACTTCCCATACATAAACATGGAAAAGTTTTTACCTTACGCTAACCAAAACATTTGATAGGAAATCGGATGATATTATAATAGTGTCTAGGGTTTTCAAGTAAATAAGAAATAGCCGAAATTGTTATATTCGTTAAATTCCAGCTACTAGCCACAAAAGTGGGTAATACAATCAAAACCGTTGGCACTTATTGGATTTTGGATTCCATCAATGGCTGGGCTACTGGGGTACCGCCCGTCATAGTACGTGGCCTAGACCACTGTACCGAGGATTACTTCCAATCCCCTGCAACACAAAGTCGGACCCGTTCCTTACTGAAAGTTCCAAACAAGACGACCCCGCAGTTGTGATCAGCAACCGCACCACTAAGCCGAAATAAAGGGACCTCTAGACTGGGATAAATCTTGCTCTCAAGTGGGGGCTACCCCACGAAGCTTTGTTGCACCTCCCATGTTTTAGCCATTCCCGGTTGATGAGGCTTGAGGCTACGATTACCTTTATAGAACATAACACTTAGAATGCTCATCGTCCACCTGACGATGTTCTGAAAGCATTCAATCCATACAAGTTCGTTCCGGGTTCGAACGAAACCGAAGGCATTATCTCGTTACAATCATATTGGAATCACCCTCAGAGTTAACGATAATAACCCTTGCACTCTGAATCACTATCTCGAATCTATAAGCACTATTCCGTCAACTCATTACAGAATCATCCACAGAGTTATACTGACGTATATCCCTTACACCTCGAGTCTTCACTCGCTCCACTTGGATTAACGACCTAACGTTTAATTGGAATCGATGTGGTTTTCGGATCCTAAATATGGAAACCCGATCCCGGTCTCATCGAAATCCAAAGCGTGTCTTTTAAGGTCCAAGTTGTTTTAAGTTTAAAACAACTCAATTTATTATCTGAATATACATAGATAGATAATCCTCAACATAATAGATAATCAACCTTATCATTATTAACAGATAATTCATATCATAATCAGATAATCCATATTATCATCCAAAAGCAACCAATGCATCCATATCACATATACTACTCATCTCATAACTGAGATTACAACCCATACATGGCAATCAATACCAATCATCAAACATAAGCAATGATCTAATGATCATATCACCTATAATCAATTTAAAATGAATTAAATTAATTACCTAAACTCTAATTAATTTAAAATAAATTGAATTAATTACTTCATCATTAAAATTCTGCTTATCTTAACCATCAATTGATTACAAATCAATTAAGTTATCACTATCTCAATATTCATTTCACTTAATCCATATTGATTAACTATCTCTAATTACAATAAGTAATTAGCATTTAATATTACTTACACAAGTTAATTATATTAAACCCTTTGCAAATAATTAACTTTTAATTGCTTAATTAATTAATTAGCTAAAATTAATTACATTAATCATTTATTCGTTATTAAGTATTCCTTAATTAATCAATTCCAAATCACATCATTAATAAATTAATTAATGATTTCTAACTACATTTAATCAATCTCTAAATATAAATTAATTACATAAGTAATTAATCTTCAATTTAAACCAAATATATATTAATCACCTTTGATTAATAATACTAGTAATTAACTACTTTAATTACTCATCCCATAAATTAATTATCTTCATTAATCACTTGATTAATTTCTAAAGTAATTTAAATTTAAATTACTTCTATAATGAATATCTTTAATTACAATTCAATAATTATTAATTACTTCCTTAAGTAATTACAAATCCATAAAGTAATTATCAACAATCCACAAATGTTTAAATTAATTAAACTTAATTAATCTAAACTAATCACATTAATTAAATTAATTACACCAAGTAATTAATTCATTAATTACTTTCATTAAGTAATTAAACTTAAACCATTGATTATTATTAATTAATTAATTTAATTAATTATCAAAAATTTAATCACATTAATTAATTGTTAAAATAATCTTAAGTTAATGACCTGCATTAACATTTCTTAATTACTTAATTAATAATTAACTTATTTAAATCATTATTAATTATCAATTAATTAATCTTTAATTACAATTTAATTAATCTCTAATTATTAATTAATTAAGTGTTAATTAAAATCTTAATTAATCATTAATCACTTGATTAATAAATCTTAATCATAAACTAAAATTTAATTAACCATCCTTAATTTATAGATTAATTAAACTAAATTAATTAATCTTAAATCTAATTAATTAACTTAAAAATTATTAATTACTTAATTAAACATTCACAATATTAATTAATTAAATAATTAATATTAAATTAAATAATTTAAATGAAACCAATTTCTTAAATTCAAAATTAAGAAACATTCTTCTTTATACAAAGTATTTTTAAACAATTTGTTTCAACTAAATTTCAAATTTAAAAATTCCTTTTTAAATTTAAACTGAAACATAATTTAAATTTTCATTTCAGATTAAATCTTAAAAATTTAAAACAATACTTACTTTTTCATCTTCATTTTAAATTTCAAATTATTTAACCTTTTCTAAAATAGTTAAACAAATTTAAATTTTAAAAACTTATTTTATTTTAAAACTGACATTAAAGTCAAATCTTAGGTTTTAAACTAAATTTAAACTAATTTTAAATTTTATTTCATAATTTAAAACTTACAGTTTAAATTCAAAACCCAAGTTCCTGTATACTTTAAAAGTTTAAAATCTAAATTTAAATTCCAGATTTAAATTCAACTCAGATTCAACTATTCAAAATTTCAGTTTCCATATTTAAACTTTTAAATTTCAGTTGCAATTTAAAAATTTACTTTTAAATTTGAACAGAAAAACAGTTTTTCTGTTTTGGTTTAACATCTTAAATTTGAATTCAAAAATGATTCAAAATCCAAGATTTAAATGATTGATTTCATATTTAAGTTTCAGGTTAAAACATTACAGTTTGAACTTCATCTTTCAATTTGAAACTTTACTTTAAAAAATTTTTAAAAACAGAAAGACAGTTTCTGTTTTGGTTTAAAACCAGATTTGAGTTTAAAAAAAACATTTCAAATTTATTTCAAAGATCTAAGATTTAAACTAATTAAATTCCAATTCCATTTCAGAGTCAAGCTTATTTCCAGATTTTGTTTGCATTTTACCTTTACTTCAAAAAAAACTTTTTATAAACCTGGAAACAGGTTTCTGACCAAACTTTAAAACTAATTAAAAATTCCAAAATTTATATTATTTCAAAAACCAAAAATTAAACTAATTGAATTAATATTTACATTCAGATTCAACTTAGTTTTCAGATTCTGGTTTGCTTCATACTTCACCTCAAATTTTTAAAAGAAAACTGGCAACAGGTTTCCTGTTTAGTTTAAAACCTGCAACACCACTCACTCGAGTCTTCTCTGCCTTTATTTCGAGTCAACACCGTCCCTACTTCGAGTCACCCTCTAATTTCCCCACGACCATCACAGGAAAACAACCCTGCAACCCAAAAACAAATACCAACTTGCACACACCTCCCTGTGCACCTATAAACCAACTCCGGCCATCACTGACCATCGTCAATGGCCATGTCACATCGACCAGTAACCCCACTACGCCCTTTAACCCTCAGATCCCCAAACATCCATCTCGAATTTGAATTCATGTTTAAATTCAAAACCTGAAAACACTTAGACCACAACCAAAACAAACCTGTCAACATCAAATTCTTCCATCTCCGACCACCATCACACTCCAAACTCCGGCGAATCCTTTACCAAACCACCATCCATCATCATGCAAATCGCGGTTGAACTCGATCGACTCAGGCGATCATTTTCGAACCAAACACAGAGACTAAATAAAGCTAGGGTTCACACTGGAAAATCCCAAATTACCATCTCAAAATTGAGTTGAAATACAATTCAATAATTTTCCTATCATATTTGATGGCTACTCTATCAATAGATTCAAATTCACCCAAAATAATTGCAGGCTTCAACTGTACTTAGCTAATATGTAGAATAAAGTAATTTCAAAACTGCATTTTGTATAAAGCATTAAAATTTGTAATTTTTCTTTTAAAAGTCATGATTTAGTATGGTGATTTGATTTATAGTTCTGAATTCATAAATTTCTAAACTTGAAATTTCACTCATTTACTGATTGATCTTCTGTTTGTGAATCCAGAGCCATTTCTATATTTTTAACTTAAGTACAAATTTTAATATGAAGTTTTATAATGAAACAAACATATTTGTTTAGGTCTTAAACTCAAATGAGGATTAAATTAAAAGACAATGGGATTACATCTGACTGAAGCTTGAAATCAAAGAAAACAGAGATGCTTTAGGTAAACGATCATACACACACATAATATATTCATAGATATATTCACAGCCATTTTATAATATAATTTCATATTTAAATCAAAACACGCAGTCAACTTTTACCTACTTAAAATCTTAAAAAGTTGAGTTACCCACCTTAATTATGCAGACAGAACTTGATTTTGAATCATGCAGAGCACAGTTTGAAATCCCCTGTGCTACTTGCTTCGAATTTGATGCTTTTTATCTTTTTCTTTTTTTTAAATGCTTCCAGACTTTGAAGATTCATGAATGCAGGCCTTCTTGTTTAATGGTTGTAGATGCATATTCCCCAGGTTGTTTTGAAAAAAAATGCAGGCTATATTTTGATGCATGCAGGCCCTTTTTGTTTCCAGATTTTTGAAAAATATGAATGCATGCTATAGTTTTGTTGCTTGCAGGTTTTGAATGTTTGAAAAGAGGAGTTGAATGCAATGCATTTGAATAGGTTTTTGAGGATGAAAATGTTATAGAACTTTGATTTTCAGATTTCTTTTTAGAATGAAAAATGAGAAAGAGGAAAAGAAATAAGTATATGCAAGTTTATGTAGCTAGGTTAGGATGAATTAAAATTAAAAAAATATATTGAACAATGACACTTGTATGAAATGTTAACATTTGTAAGTATCTTTTTTAAAACATTTTACACATGTCCTTTAAATGTTTTTGTTATTTAATTAAGTGTTAAAAAAAATTAAACTTAATTAATTAGTTTCTTTAATATGTAATATGTATAAAATTAATTTCTAAAGAACAAAGCAAAGTATTATTATAAATAAAACAATATACAAATTAATCATTTGAAAAAAATACTTTTAAATAATTTAAATAAATTTATAAAAGAGGTTACAACAACTTACATGAATACATGTTTCGTATATTAAATTTTATTTTAAATTTCAAATTAAATTAACAAACCACATTTTATAAATCAATATTTTAAAAACAAATAACACAAACATTTTTGTAACTTATTTTAATATTCAAACTTAAGTAAAAATGAATTTTAAACCAATAAAACATTTATCTTACATATTTAAAATCATATAGTATTTTATTAAATATTTTTGAAAAGCTTAAATCCAAAAATAAATCATAATTCCTAAATTCAAAATATTAAAATTATGCTATACTAATTTAATTAAAAACAACTTATCTATTCAAAATATATATAAATACATATACAATATTAAATAGAGAATAGATTCATTAGTTTATTAAAAATAAATTCACAAATTAAATATTTCAATGAAGAAGATTATTAAATCAAACCAAATTTATTGACAAAAATTATCAATTCAATTTAAACACAGATTATTAAATTTATATTGTCCAAAATTCCAGGATATTACAATCCTTCCCCCTTAAAAGAATTTCGACCCCGAAATTTAAAACAAAGGTAATTTAATAATCTATTAACAGATTTTATTTTAAAACACGGCATATGTTAATCATATGCTGTCAACCAAAGCAACCAACTCACACAAACAGAACAAATCTAATTATCCAAAAGAATTTTGGATAAAACTTTCACGAGTTTCCCCGGTATATATATATATCGGGATACTTGCTCTATAGAATCCAATCAATCAATACTACTCAGCTATAGAACTCCTAACAACAATTCTATGCAGAATATCAGACTACAAACGAGTCTAACTCAACAATCAATCCATCCTAAACTACTGGTTCCACAACCAGAAATATCAAACACGTACTCCCTCACAGATACGTGAAACACCCTGAATCCCAGTTATCCAAACTGGCAATTCAACTCTAGAAAACCAAACAATGGTCTTACCCAAAACACAGAAGAAACCATAACAATTCTGAGCTAGCTTCCCAAACTTATAGCTCTATGGATCAGAGAAAAACTTAACCAAAACCCAATCTCCGATTTCAAAATCCAAATTCTTCGCCTCTTATCCATAAAAACTCTTCGGACGATCCTGGGCAACCAACATCCTTCCAGATCAACTCAACTCTACGCTGATGCCTCTAGAAATAGACTGAATCAAAACAATCCAATGATCTCCTCAAGATCACTCAAAAACCAAGAACACAAACCCTGCTTCTCAACAACAGAAGACAGAACAAACTTCTTCATATCCGGAAAAACAAAACAGAAGCATCCCCAAACTGCTTCCGCTGCACAACTCTGATCCGAAACAGAAGAAAATGCAGAAGAACACAAGCACAGACTAGACAACCCAACACAGAAATATGGTTCCATATGTCCATAAAGAAAACTCAGATGTTCCTCCGAAAACTGAGCTGCTTCACCAACTTCTATCTCAAGGAACCATTCATCTTCTAACTGAACCACCTGTTCCATACCTGGAAAGAAAACTCGATCTTCAGATGCAGACAAACTCTGACTTCCAGAAGACATCCAGACAATCTCCAACAGTCCAAAAGAATATACTATCGCAAGTCACTTTTGCGATCAACTCAGCCTAAATCCAAAGAAAACTGCTCTCTCTCAACCAAACAGAACAGCTTATGCTGGCCTAGCCAACCCAGAGAAATGAATTCACTCTGCTGCTTCTGAACTTCACTTCAGAGAAACTACTCAGCCAGAAGACTCCCTACCAACTCACAACACTCTGCTAAACTCAGCCACATCACCGAGCAGACTCACTTCTTACTCTTGTTTCAAAGAAACATCTTCGGAAATATACATAGTCACTGCATCTCATCACGCAGCTACAACTTCCTGAGATATCAAAATATCATCACTTGCTTGCTTTTGCCCAAACGACAGATCCAACTCAATTCTGCACTTCAAAGATGAACTCTGAACCTTTACAGGTTACCTTCAAAGATCGATGAATTCCTTACACCAAGCAAAAACTTACTCGAGACGGTATTAGGTCTATAGTCTCGAAAAATACACTTCTAACCTCATCCATCAAACTCCAACCAATGATAGTCGTGTTACACACACTTCTACCTCATCTACCTTTATAACTTACATTGGAAAAACCCGAACAGGTAAACCAACAAATAGGTAGAACCAAATATATATATATATATATATATATATATATATATATTAAAAATACAAATACGCTCTCTCAAGATAGACACCACTACAGAGACTAGGTATTCACTCAACCTAATGCTTTGATACCAAAATGAGACGACCCGACTTTTTCTTCACAAAAAGTCGTATCATCCTTAAGAAAGAAAGGGATAGAAAAGAGAAAAGAAAGAAGAGAAAGAAGAAACAACACAAGAATCTTAACCGCGGAACGAATAAATTATATTAATAACATAAGTATTACATAATATACATCAAATATCAGAGTTACACAAACAATACATCACATACTAGACAGTTATAAATGCCTGTCTAGTTATTACAACTCAATACATTAGAGACAAACACTCAGAGATACCAACACAGCGGAAAACTGTATAACTATATGCAGAAGCCTCCTGCTCCATTTGCTCCTCCACAATTCGTCAAAGCTAACCTGAGAGCTAACCTGAATCCTAACCTGAATTCCCTTGACTACTCCAAAATTTGAGTACCCAAGAGTTAAAGAAAAATAGAAAAAACTCCGGGTCAGATATGGGTCTGGTGTGAGTAACAGGTTAAAGTTGCTTAACTTTGAAAAACCTTTGAAAAGAAAAGGTATCACGTAAGACTTCCCACACATAAACATGGAAAAAAATTTACCTTACGCTAACCAAAACATTTGATAGGAAATCCGATGATATTATAATAGTGTCTAGGGTTTTCAAGTAAATAAGAAATAGCTGAAATTGTTACATTCATTGAATTCCAGCTACTAGCCACAAAGTGGGTAATACAATCAAAACCATTGGCACTTATTGCATTTTGGATTCCATCAATGGCTGGGCTACTGGGGTATTGCCCGTCACAGTACGTTGGCCTAGATCACCATACCGAGGATTACTCCCAATCCCCTGCAACACAAAGCCCGACCCGTTCCTTACTGAACAGTTCCAAACAAGACAACCCCGCAGTTGTGATCAGCAACCGCACCACTAAGCCGAAATAAAGGGACCTCTAGACAGGGATAAATCTTACTCTCAAGTGGGGGCTACCCACGTAGCTTTTCTGCACCTCCCCTGTTTTAGCCATTCCCGGTTGATGAGGCTTGAGGCTACGATTACCTTTATAGAACATATCACTTAGAATGCTCATCGTCCACCTGGCGATGTTCTGAAAGCATTCAATCCATACAAGTTCGTTCCGGGTTCGAACGAAACCGAAGGCATTATCTCTATACACTCATATTGGAATCACCCTCAGAGTTAACGACAATAACCCTTGCACTCTGAATCACCATCTCGAATCTATAAGCACTATTCCGTCAACTCATTACGGAATCACCCACAGAGTTATACTGATGTATAGCCCTTACACCTCGAGTCTTCACTCGCTCCACTTGGATTAACGACCTAACGTTTATATGGAATCGATGTGGTTTTCGGATCCCAAATATGGAAACCCGATCCCAGTCTCATCGAAATCCAAAGCGTATCTTTTAAGGTCCAAGTTGTTTTATGTTTAAAACAATTCAATTTATTATCTGAATATACACAGATAGATAATCCTCAACATAATAGATAATCAACATTATCATTATCAACAAATAATTCATATCATAATCAGATAATCCATATTATCATCCAAAAGCAACCAATGCATCCATATCACATATACTACTCATCTCATAACTGAGATTACAACCCATACATGGCAATTAATACCAATCATCAAACATAAGCAATGATCTAATGATCATATCACCTATAATTAATTTAAAATGAATTAAATTAATTACCTAAACTCTAATTAATTTAAGTTAAATTAAATTAATTACTTCATCATTAAAATTCTGCTTATCTTAACCATCAATTGATTACAAATCAATTAAGTTATCACTATCTCAATATTCATTTCACTTAATCCATATTGATTAACTATCTCTAATTACAATAAGTAATTAGCATTTAATATTACTTACAAAAGTTAATTATATTAAACCCTTTGCAAATAATTAACGTGTAATTTCTTAATTAATTAATTAGCTAAAATTAATTACATCAATCATTTATTCATTATTAATTATTCCTTAATTAATCAATTCCAAATTACATCATTAATAAATTAATTAATGATTTCTAACTACATTTAATCAATCTCTAAATATAAATTAATTACATAAGTAATTAATCTTCAATTTAAACCAAATATATATTAATCACCTTTGATTAATAATACTAGTAATTAACTACTTTAATTACTCATCCCATAAATTAATTATCTTCATTAATCACTTGATTAATTTCCAAAGTAATTTAAATTTAAATTACTTCTATAATGAATATCTTTAATTACAATTAAGTAATTATTAATTACTTCCTTAAGTAATTACAAATCCATAAAGTAATTATCAACAATCCACAAATGTTTAAATTAATTAAACTTAATTAATCTAAACTAATCACATTAATTAAATTAATTACACCAAGTAATTAATTCATTAATTACTTTCATTAAGTAATTAAACTTAAATCATTGATTATTATTAATTAATTAATTTAATTAATTATCAAAAATTTAATCACATTAATTAATTGTTAAAATAATCTTAAGTTAATGACCTGCATTAATATTTCTTAACTACTTAATTAATAATTAACTTATTTAAATCATTATTAATTATCAATTAATTAATCTTTAATTACAATTTAATTAATCTCTAATTATTAATTAATTAAGTGTTAATTAAAATCTTAATTAATCATTAATCACTTGATTAATAAATCTTAATCATAAATTAAAATTTAATTAACCATCCTTAATTTATAGATTAATTAATCTTAAATCTAATTAATTAACTTAAAAATTATTAATTACTTAATTAAACATTTACAATATTAATTAATTAAATAATTAATATTAAATTAAATAATTTAAATGAAACCAATTTCTTAAATTCAAAATTAAGAAACATTCTTCTTTATACAAAGTATTTTTAAATAATTTGTTTCAAATAAATTTCAAATTTAAAAATTCCTTTTTAAATTTCAAACTGAAACACAATTTAAATTTTCATTTCAGATTAAATCTTAGAAATTTAAAACATTACTTACTTTTTCATCTTCGTTTTAAATTTCAAATTATTTAACCTTTTTGAAAATAGTTAAACAAATTTAAATTTTAAAAACTTATTTTATTTTAAAACTGACATTAAAGTCAAATCTCAGGTTTTAAACTAAATTTAAACTTATTTTAAATTTTATTTCATAAATTAAAACTTATAGTTTAAATTCAAAACCAAAGTTCCTGTATACTTTAAAAGTTTAAAATCTAAATTTAAATTCCAGATTTAAATTCAACTCGGATTCATCTATTCAAAATTTCAGTTTCCAGATTTAAACTTTTAAATTTCAGTTGCAATTTAAAAATTTACTTTTAAATTTGAACAGAAAAACAGTTTTTCTGTTTCGGTTTAACATCTTAAATTTGAATTCAAAAATTATTCAAAATCCAAGATTTAAATGATTGATTTCATATTTAAGTTTCAGGTTAAAACATTACACTTTGAACTTCATCTTTCAATTTGAAACTTTACTTTAAAATTTTTTTTAAAAACAGAAAGACAGTTTCCGTTTTGGTTTAAAACCAGATTTGAGTTTAAAAAAAACATTTCAAATTTATTTCAAAGATCTAAGATTTAAACTAATTAAATTCAAATTCCATTTTAGAGTCAAGCTTATTTCCAGATTCTGTTTGCATTTTACCTTTACTTCAATTTTTTTTTATAAACCTGGAAACAGGTTTCTGACCAAACTTTAAAACTAATTAAAAATTCCAAAATTTAAATTATTTCAAAAACCCAAAATTAAACTAATTGAAATAATATTTAAATTCAGATTCAACTTAGTTTTCAGATTCTTGTTTGCATCATACTTTGCCTCATATTTTTAAAAGAAAACTGGCAACAGGTTTCATGTTTAGTTTAAAACCTGCAACACCACTCACTCGAGTCTTCTCTGCATTTATTTCGAGTCAACACCATCCCTACTTCGAGTCACCCTCTAATTTCCCCGAGACCATCACAGGAAAACAACCCTGCAACCCAAAAACAAATACCAACCTGCACACACCTCCCTGTGCACCTATAAACCAACTCCGGCCATCACTGACCATCGTCAATGGCCATGTCACATCGACCAGTAACCCCACTATGCCCTACAACCCTCAGATCCCCAAGCATCCATCTCGAATTTGAATTCAGGTTTAAATTCAAAACCTGAAAACACTTAGACCACAACCAAAACAAACCTGTCAACATCAAATTCTTCCATCTCCGACCACCATCACACTCCAAACTCCGGCGAATCCTTTACCAAACCACCATCTATCATCATGCAAATCGCGGTTGAACTCGATCAACTCAGGCAATCATATTCGAACCAAACACAGAGACTAAATAAAGCAAGGGTTCACACTGGAAAATCCCAAATTACCATCTCAAAATTGAATTGAAATACAACTCAATAATTTTCCTATCATATTTGATGGCTACTCTATCAATAGATTCAAATTCACCCAAAATAATTGCAAGCTTCAACTGTACTTAACTAATATGAAGAATAAAGTAATTTCAAAACTGCATTTTGTATAAAGCATTAAATTTTTTAATTTTTCTTTTAAAAGTCATGATTTAGTATGGTGATTTGATTTATAGTTCTGAATTCATAAATTTCTAAACTTGAAATTTCACTCATTTACTGATTGATCTTCTATTTGTGAATCCAGAGCTATTTCCATATTTTTAACTTAAGTACAAATTTTAATATGAAGTTTTATAATGAAACAAACATATTTGTTTAGGTCTTAAACTCAAATGAAGATTAAATTAAAAGACAATGGGATTACATCTGACTGAAGCTTGAAATCAAAGAAAACAGAGATGCTTCAGGTAAACAATCATACACACATATAATATATTCATAGATATATTCACAGCCATTTTATAATATAATTTCATATTTAAATCAAAACATGCAGTCAACTTTTACCTACTTAAAATCTTAAAAGGTTGAGTTACCCACCTTAATTATGCAGACAGAACTTGATTTTGAATCATGCAGAGCACAGTTTGAAATCCCCTGTGCTACTTGCTTCAAATTTGATGCTTTTTATCTTTTTCTTTTTTTTAAATGCTTCCAGACTTTTAAGATTCATGAATGCAGGCCTTCTTGTTTAATGGTTGCAGATGCATATTCCCCAGGTTGTTTTGAAAAAAAATGCAGGCTATATTTGATGCATGCAGGCCCTTTTTGTTTCTAGATTTTTGAAAAATATGAATGCATGCTATAGTTTTGTTGCTTGCAGGTTTTGAATGTTTGAAAAAGAGGAGTTGAATGCAATGCATTTGAATAGGTTTTTGAGGATGAAAATGTTATAGAACTTTGATTTTCAGATTTCTTTTTAGAATGAAAAATGAGAAAGAGGAAAAGAAATAAGTATATGCAAGTTTATGTAGCTAGTTTATGATGAAATAAAATAAAAAAAAATATTGAACAATGACACTTGTATGAAATGTTAACACTTGTAAGTATCTTTTTTTAAACATTTTACACATGTCCTTTAAATGTTTTTGTTATTTAATTAAGTGTTAAGAAAAATTAAACTTAATTAATTAGTTTCTTTAATATGTAATTATGTATAAAATCAATTTCTAAAGAACAAAGCAAAGTATTATTCTAAATAAAACAATATACAAATTAATCATTTGAAAAAATACTTTTAAATAATTTAAATAAATTTATAAAAGAGGTTACAACAACTTACATGAATACATGTTTCATATATTAAATTGTATTTTAAATTTCAAATTAAATTAAAAAACCACATTTTATAAATCAATATTTTAAAAACAAATAACACAAACATTTTTGTAAATTATTTTAATATTCAAACTTAAGTAAAAATGAATTTTAAACCAATAAAACATTTATCTTACATATTTAAAATCATATAGTATTTTATTAAATATTTTTGAAAAGCTTAAATCCAAAAATAAATCATAATTCCTAAATTCAAAATATTAAAATTATGCTATACTAATTTAATTAAAAACAACTTATCTATTCAAAATATATATAAATACATATACAATATTAAATACAGAATAGATTCATTAGTTTATTAAAAATAAATTCACAAATTAAATATTTCAATAAAGAAGATTATTAAATCAAACCAAATTTATTAACAAAAATTATCAATTCAATTTAAACACAGATTATTAAATTTATATTGTCCTAAATTCCAGGATATTACAATCCTTCCCCCTTAAAAGAATTTCGACCCCGAAATTTAAAACAAAGGTAATTTAATAATCTATTAACAGATTTTATTTTAAAACACAGCATATGTTAATCGTATGCTGTCAACCAAAGCAACCAATTCACACAAACAGAACAAATCTAATTATCCAAAAGAATTTTGGATAAAACTTTCACGAGTTTCCCCGGTATATATATATATATCGGGATACTCGCTCTATAGAATCCAATTAATCAATACTACTCAGCTATAGAACTCCTAACAACAATTCTATACAGAATATCAGACTACAAACGTGTCTAACTCAACAATCAATCCATCCTAAACTGCTGGTTCCACAACCAGAAATATCAAACACGTACTCCCTCACAGATACGTGAAACACCCTGAATCCCAGTTATCCAAACTGGCAATTCAACTCTAGAAAACCAAACACTGGTCTTACCCAAAACACAGAAGAAACCATAACAATTCGGAGCTAGCTTCCCAAACTTATAGCTGTATGGATCAGAGAAAAACTTAACCAAAACCCAATCTCCGATTTCAAAATCCAAATTTTTCGCCTCTTATCCATAAAAACTCTTCGGACGATCCTGGGCAACCAACATCCTTCTAGATCAACTCAACTCTACGCTGATGCCTCTAGAAACAGACTGAATCAAAACAATCCAATGATCTCCTCAAGATCACTCAAAAACCAAGAACACAAACCCTGCTTCTCAACAACAGAAGACAGAACAAACTTCTTCATATCCGGAAAAACAAAACAGAAGCATCCCCAAACTGCTTCTGCTGCACAACTCTGATCCGAAACAGAAGAAAATGCAGAAGAACACAAGCACAGACTAGACAACCCAACACAGAAATATGGTTCCATATGTCCATAAAGAAAACTCAGATGTTCCTCCGAAAACTGAGCTGCTTCACCAACTTCTATCTCAAGGAACCATTCATCTTCTAACTGAACCACCTGTTCCATACCTGGAAAGAAAACTCGATCTTCAGATGCAGACAAACTCTGACTTCCAGAAGACATCCAGACAATCTCCAACAATCCAAAAGAATATACTATCGCAAGTCACTTTTGCGATCAACTCAGCCTAAATCCAAAGAAAACTGCTCTCTCTCAACCAAACAGAACAGCTTATGCTGGCCTAGCCAACCCAGAGAAATGAATTCACTCTGCTGCTTCTGAACTTCACTTCAGAGAAACTACTCAGCCAGAAGACTCCCTACCAACTCAGAACACTCTGCTAAACTCAGCCACATCACCGAGCAGACTCACTTCTTACTCTTGTTTCAAAGAAACATCTTCGGAAATATACATAGTCACTGCATCTCATCACGCAGCTACAACTTCCTGAGATATCAAAATACCATCACTTGCTTGCTTTTGCCCAAACGACAGATCCAACTCAATTCTGCACTTCAAAGATGAACTCTGAACCTTTACAGGTTACCTTCAGGGATCGATGAAGTCCTTACACCAAGCAAAAACTTACTCGAGACGGTATTAGGTCTACAGTCTAGAAAAATACACTTCTAACCACATCCATCAAACTCCAACCAATGATAGTCGTGTTACACACACTTCTACCTCATCTACCTTTATAACTTACATTGGAAAAACCCGAACAGGTAAACCAACAAATAGGTAGAACCAAAAATATATATATATATATATATTAAAAATACAAATACGCTCTCTCAAGATAGACACCACTACAGAGACTAGGTATTCACTCAATCTAATGCTTTGATACCAAAATGAGACTACCCGACTTTTTCTCCACAAAAAGTCGTATCATCCTTAAGAAAGAAAGGGATAGAAAAGAGAAAAGAAAGAAGAGAAAGAAGAAACAACACAAGAATCTTAACCGCGGAACGAATAAATTATATTAATAACATAAGTATTACATAGTATACATCAAATATCAGAGTTACACAAACAATACATCACATACTAGACAGTTATAAATGCCTGTCTAGTTATTACAACTCAATAAATTACAGACAAACACTCAGAGATACCAACACAGCGGAAAACTGTATAACTATATGCAGAAGCCTCCTGCTCCATTTGCTCCTCCACAATTCATCAAAGCTAACCTGAATCCTAACCTGAATTCCCTTGACTACTCATAAAAATTTGAGTACCCAAGAGTTAAAGAAAAACAGAAATAACTCCGGTTCAGACATGGGTCTGGTGTGAGTAACAGGTTAAAGTTGCTTAACTTTGAAAAACCTTTGAAAAGAAAAGGTATCACGTAAGACTTCCCACACATAAACATGGAAAAGTTTTTACCTTACGCTAACCAAAACATTTGATAGGAAATCCGATGATATTATAATAGTGTCTAGGGTTTTCAAGTAAATAAGAAATAGCCGAAATTGTTACATTCATTAAATTCCAGCTACTAGCCACAAAAGTGGGTAATACAATCAAAACCGTTGGCACTTATTGCATTTTGGATTCCATCAATGGCTGGGCTACTGGGGTACTGTCCGTCACAGTACGTGGCCTAGATCACCGTACCGAGGATTACTCCCAATCCCCTGCAACACAAAGCCGGACCCGTTCCTTACTGAACAGTTCCAAACAAGACAACCCCGCAGTTGTGATCAGCCATCGCACCACTAAGCCGAAATAAAGGGGCCTCTAGACAGGGATAAATCTTGCTCTTAAGTGGGGGCTACCCACGAAGCTTTGCTGCACCTCCCCTGTTTTAGCCATTCCCGGTTAATGAGGCTTGAGGCTACGATTACCTTTATAGAACATATCACTTAGAATGCTCATCGTCCACCTGGCGATGTTCTGAAAGCATTCAATCCATACAAGTTCGTTCCGGGTTCGAACGAAACCAAAGGCATTATCTCTTTACACTCATATTGGAATCACCATCAGAGTTAACGACAATAACCCTTGCACTCTGAATCACCATGTCGAATCTATAAGCACTATTCCGTCAACTCATTACGGAATCACCCACAGAGTTATACTGACGTATAGCCCTTACACCTCGAGTCTTCACTCGCTCCACTTGGATTAACGACCTAACGTTTATATGGAATCGATGTGGTTTTCGGATCCCAAATATGGAAACCCGATCCCGGACTCATCGAAATCCAAAGCGTATCTTTTAAGGTCCAAGTTGTTTTATGTTTAAAACAATTCAATTTATTATCTGAATATACACAGATAGATAATCCTCAACATAATAGATAATCAACATTATCATTATCAACAGATAATTCATATCATAATCAGATAATCCATATTATCATCCAAAAACAACCAATGCATCCATATCACATATACTACTCATCTCATAACTGAGATTACAACCCATACATGGCAATTAATACCAATCATCAAACATAAGCAATGATCTAATGATCATATCACCTATAATTAATTTAAAATGAATTAAATTAATTACCTAAACTCTAATTAATTTAAGTTAAATTAAATTAATTACTTCATCATTAAAATTCTGCTTATCTTAACCATCAATTGATTACAAATCAATTAAGTTATCACTATCTCAATATTCATTTCACTTAATCCATATTGATTAACTATCTCTAATTACAATAAGTAATTAGCATTTAATATTACTTACAAAAGTTAATTATATTAAACCCTTTGCAAATAATTAACGTGTAATTTCTTAATTAATTAATTAGCTAAAATTAATTACATCAATCATTTATTCATTATTAATTATTCCTTAATTAATCAATTCCAAATTACATCATTAATAAATTAATTAATGATTTCTAACTACATTTAATCAATCTCTAAATATAAATTAATTACATAAGTAATTAATCTTCAATTTAAACTAAATATATATTAATCACCTTTGATTAATAATACTAGTAATTAACTACTTTAATTACTCATCCCATAAATTAATTATCTTCATTAATCACTTGATTAATTTCCAAAGTAATTTAAATTTAAATTACTTCTATAATGAATATCTTTAATTACAATTCAATAATTATTAATTACTTCCTTAAGTAATTACAAATCCATAAAGTAATTATCAACAATCCACAAATGTTTAAATTAATTAAACTTAATTAATCTAAACTAATCACATTAATTAAATTAATTACACCAAGTAATTAATTCATTAATTACTTTCATTAAGTAATTAAACTTAAACCATTGATTATTATTAATTAATTAATTATCAAAAATTTAATCACATTAATTAATTGTTAAAATAATCTTAAGTTAATGACCTGCATTAACATTTCTTAATTACTTAATTAATAATTAACTTATTTAAATCATTATTAATTATCAATTAATTAATCTTTAATTACAATTTAATTAATCTCTAATTATTAATTAATTAAGTGTTAATTAAAATCTTAATTAATCATTAATCACTTGATTAATAAATCTTAATCATAAATTAAAATTTAATTAACCATCCTTAATTTATAGATTAATTAACCTAAATTAATTAATCTTGAATCTAATTAATTAACTTAAAAATTATCAATTACTTAATTAAACATTCACAATATTAATTAATTAAATAATTAATATTAAATTAAATAATTTAAATGAAACCAATTTCTTAAATTCAAAATTAAGAAACATTCTTCTTTATACAAAGTATTTTTAAATAATTTGTTTCAAATAAATTTCAAATTTAAAAATTCCTTTTTAAATTTCAAACTGAAACACAATTTAAATTTTCATTTCAGATTAAATCTTAAAAATTTAAAACATTACTTACTTTTTCATCTTCATTTTAAATTTCAAATTATTTAACCTTTTCTAAAATAGTTAAACAAATTTAAATTTTAAAAACTTATTTTATTTTAAAACTGACATTAAAGTCAAATCTCAGGTTTTAAACTAAATTTAAACTTATTTTAAATTTTATTTCATAAATTAAAACTTATAGTTTGAATTCAAAACCAAAGTTCCTGTATACTTTAAAAGTTTAAAATCGAAATTTAAATTCCAGATTTAAATTCAACTCAGATTCATCTATTCAAAATTTCAGTTGCCAGATTTAAACTTTTAAATTTCAGTTGCAATTTAAAAATTTACTTTTAAATTTGAACAGAAAAACAGTTTTTCTGTTTTGGTTTAACATCTTAAGTTTGAATTCAGAAATGATTCAAAATCCAAGATTTAAATGATTGATTTCATATTTAAGTTTCAGGTTAAAACATTACAGTTTGAACTTTATCTTTCAATTTGAAACTTTACTTTAATTTTTTTTTTAAAACAGAAAGACAGTTTCTGTTTTGGTCTAAAACCAGATTTGAGTTGAAAAAAAACATTTCAAATTTATTTCAAAGATCTAAGATTTAAACTAATTAAATTCAAATTCCATTTCGGAGTCAAGCTTATTTCCAGATTCTGTTTGCATTTTACCTTTACTTCAATTTTTTTTTTATAAACCTAGAAACAGGTTTCTGACCAAACTTTAAAACTAATTAAAAATTCAAAAATTTAAATTATTTCAAAAACCCAAAATTAAACTAATTGAATTAATATTTACATTCAGATTCAACTTAGTTTTCAGATTCTTCTTTGCATCATACTTCACCTCAAATTTTTAAAAGAAAACTGGCAACTGGTTTCCTGTTTAGTTTGAAACCCGCAACACCACTCACTCGAGTCTTCTCTGCATTTATTTCGAGTCAACACCATCCCTACTTCGAGTCACCCTCTAATTTCCCCGAGACCATCACAGGAAAACAACCCTGCAACCCAAAAACAAATACCAACCTGCACACACCTCCCTGTGCACCTATAAACCAACTCCGGCCATCACTGACCATCGTCAATGGCCATGTCACATCAACCAGTAACCCCACTACGCCCTTCAACCCTCAGATCCCCAAACATCCATCTCTAATTTGAATTCAGGTTTAAAGTCAAAACCTGAAAACACTTAGACCACAACCAAAACAAACCTGTCAACATCAAATTCTTCCATCTCCGACCACCATCACACTCCAAACACCGGCGAATCCTTTACCAAACCACCATCTATCATCATGCAAGTCGCGGTTGAACTCGATTAACTCAGGCGATCATATTCGAACCAAACACAGAGACTAAATAAAGCTAGGGTTCACACTGGAAAATCCCAAATTACCATCTCAAAATTGAATTGCAATACAATTCAATAATTTTCCTATCATATTTGATGGCTACTCTATCAATAGATTCAAATTCACCCAAAATAATTGCAAGCTTCAATACAGTAATTTCGAAACTGCATTTTGTATAAAGCATTAAAATTTGTAATTTTTCTTTTAAAAATCATGATTTAGTATGGTGATTTGATTTATAATTCTGAATTCATAAATTTCTAAACTTGAAATTTCACTCATTTACTGATTGATCTTTTGTTTGTGAATCCAGAGCCATTTCTATATTTTTAACTTAAGTACAAATTTTAATATGAAGTTTTATAATGAAACAAACATATTTGTTTAGGTCTTAAACTCAAATGAAGATTAAATTAAAAGACAATGGGATTACATCTGACTGAAGCTTGAAATCAAAGAAAACAGAGATGCTTCAGGTAAACAATCATACACACACACACACACACAATATATTCATAGATATATTCACAGCCATTTTATAATATAATTTCATATTTAAATCAAAACATGCAGTCAACTTTTACGTACTTAAAATCTTAAAAAGTTGAGTTACTCACCTTAATTATGCAGACAGAACTTGATTTTGAATCATGCCGAGCAAAGTTTGAAATCCCCTGTGCTACTTGCTTCAAATTTGATGCTTTTTATCTTCTTCTTTTTAAATGCTTCCAGACTTTGAAGATTCATGAATGCAGGCCTTCTTGTTTAATGGTTGCAGATGCATATTCCCCAGGTTATTTTGAAAAAAAATGCAGGCTATATTTTGATGCATGCAGGCCCTTTTTGTTTCCAGATTTTTGAAAAATATGAATGCGTGCTATAGTTTAGTTGCTTGCAGGTTTTGAATGTTTGAAAAAGAGGAGTTGAATGCAATGCATTTGAATAGGTTTTTGAGGATGAAAATGTTATAGAACTTTGATTTTCAGATTTCTTTTTAGAATGAAAAATGAGAAAGAGGAAAAGAAATAAGTATATGCAAGTTTATATAGCTAGTTTTTGATGAATTAAAATTAAAGAAAAATAAATATTAAACAATGACACTTGTATGAAATGTTAACACTTGTAAGTATCTTTGTTTGAACATTTTACACATGTCCTTTAAATGTTTTTGTTATTTAATTAAGTGTTAAGAAAAATTAAACTTAATTAATTAGTTTCTTTAATATGTAATTATGTATAAAATTAATTTCTAAAGAACAAAGCAAAGTACTATTATAAATTAAACAATATACAAATTAATCATTTGAAAAAATACTTTTAAATAATTTAAATAAATTTATAAAAGAGGTTACAACAACTTACATGAATACATGTTTCATATATTAAATTGTATTTTAAATTTCAAATTAAATTAACAAACCACATTTTATAAATCAATATTTTAAAAACAAATAACACAAACATTTTTGTAACTTATTTTAATATTCAAACTTAAGTAAAAATGAATTTTAAACCAATAAAACATTTATCTTACATATTTAGCTTAAATCCAAAAATAAATCATAATTCCTAAATTCAAAATATTAAAATTATGCTATACTAATTTAATTAAAAACAACTTATCTATTTAAAATATATATAAATACATATACATTATTAAATAGAGAATTGATTCATTAGTTTATTAAAAATAAATTCACAAATTAAATATTTAAATAAAGAAGATTATTAAATCAAACCAAATTTATTAACAAAAATTATCAATTCAATTTAAACACAGATTATTAAATTTATATTGTCCAAAATTCTGGGATATTACAGTAACAATCCATCCTATGGCACCCTAATTTTTTTTATCACATATTAGTGATCGACCTCAAGTGCCATAAAGACCAGATGCACATGGTTATGTAAAATAACTCACATGAAATGACAATATATAATATACAAAAGATACCTAATCAGAACATGATACATACATACATATATCTGTGTGTGTATGAGACATAACAATATGAAAGCAACTAATAAAAATAACAGCAGTCGGAATACATCAAGTCCATTGATACGGAGTACTGAATATAACATCTGATAATACATGTCTCATATATATAAATGTAGGGTTGTTGTATACTAAAAAATATACATCTAAGTGTATAACAAAATATCAGCATCATGCTCCAATCCAAAATAACACAATCCTATGAGCAATTCCCTAAAAGCTACCCGATTCTCTGCCTACTAAATTGAGTACCAGAGAGTTTGTCATAAAATAAATAGAAAGAGACAAAATGCGGCTTAGATTTAATCCTAGTGTAAGGGGAAATAACTTCAGAATATTACATATCAAATCCAGATACTAACGAGTGACGACAAAACGATAAGGGTATATTACTGATGATATACCTCCACCTGTTCTTCCCCTGTAATCAACGAGTCAGCCAAAAATAATAAAATGCAACTTTTACATAATAGTATACTATGACAAAAGGTAAACTAATATGCAAATATAGTGGTAATATAGATATCGCAGTATAGCCAAAACATACAATAATAATATCAACAACAAATATACCATGTGTTCCCCACCATATAACGATATATGTCAGATAGTGTATAAATTGATACTCATCATCGCTGATGAGGGGAGTTCATGGCAGACATCATTCATTATCAAATGATTCCCATCGAAGTTCCATACTAAATAGAGTTGGTGACTGATTGTACCATAGACCGCGAGCTACATCTAGTGTAATAGAACTTGTGTAGATCTCACTGTATCCCATATTGAGCATAAGTGATATATGACCTGCTCTAGATGTTTGAAACCTACCTAGATCTAATTATACCCCATATCGAGCACAAATGATATGTGACCTACTCATAGACGATAATCATCATCTCCCCTTCTTATTCATCATGGATTTCCTAACAAATTCACATTATGCCTCTAGAACGATGAGCGTGTCTTGTATAATACGCTTTCGACCTTGATCAAATCATGCATATGTACCTTAACATCATCATCAAGCATCCCTAAAGTCATTTGGATAAAATTAAGTTGGTACAGGAGGGAATTGCTTTAGATATGGGCATTATTTCCAAGCCCAATCACTGAATGGTGGACCGTCATTGCTCCAACGGTTCAATAGTTTGTGCTTTAATTGCTAAGCATGATCCGATGTCGGGTATCCACACGTTTCAACACACTGCCTTCTTCATCGAGTCACTTACTCATCACCCCTATTGTCTTCGCCACATGGTTGAAGTTTAGTGTTATTTGGTTGAGCCTATATATCGATTCCTTTGAGTGTTTGAGAGGGATATTCATGTTGTCATGAATCCTTTCCCGATCATTTCGCTAACGAAATGTGATGCACTTCCCGACAACCGAACTACACTTTACAACACCACCAATCTTCATTATAGATGTATATTTATGTGACAACATACATAATACACACCAATTCACATGTATATACACTTATACTTCACATTTTCTAACTTCTTCAAAATACAATTTGATTTCTTAACTAATTCTTGATATTTTGATTCAAAGTTATCATGAATATCTTATATGTATAAAATTGCATCAATTTACTTCTTTCAATAATTTCGTTCACTTTAAATCAAATTACTCCTTATTTATTATTTTTCCTACATAACAACAACTAAGAAAATATATAAATCAAAACACCAAACCAATTCAGCAAACTCTTACATTCAACACAACAAATCCAGACTACTTAAAAATCAATCTGCCAAGATGGAATATTTTATTTCTCATCTAATTATTTTAAAGTCTAATTCTCATTTTCATGTCATTTATTTCAAAAACCATAACTTCTTTATATCATGTTATAAAAATTTACAATAAGTTTATAAAATCATATGATCACTTGTTAATCATTCCATAATTTCACATTAATTTACATCATCATATTTAATCATCATTTTCAACATTAAAAGCTTACTAACTTTCTAAAATCACTATCGCACATCCTTTAATGTATAATTAAGTTTACTATGCTTCTACAAGCTCAATGAAGTTACATGCAATATCCTAATCAATTCCAACTTCACTCAAAAAATCATATAATTCAAATAAACTGAAATAAATTCTATAGTAAATAGAGAAGCATTCACACTCACCTAGCTAAGAAGAGAAAACAAGAAAATTAACTAAAATCCATCATCACCTTCTCCTTAAAAATTAGATGAAGCTCTCCTCTTTAAATCAAGCTCCAAGTTGAATACGGTTTACGCCCCTTGCTCCAATTAGAATTATGGTGAAGTTAGTTTGAATTGATGAATTTTAATTGTTAGAACGAAGTGATTTTAGAGTTAGGCTTAGGTGGTATTTGGTTTTGAGATTATTTAGGAAAGTTATAGTAAATGAGAAGTGAATGAAAAGAGCAAAGAGGGAAAGCTTATGTTAAGCTCAAAACTAATAAGCGTGGTATTTTCTCTTTTTTCATAAACACCATTCAACACTCCAAATTCCTAACTTGAGACATATCGATGCTTATACTCATTTCGATTCGCGATGCCAATCCAGATTCAGTGACGCTATTTGTGGGTTCTAATTCCAATGTCTGGAAAATTCGATTTTTTTACCCTCTTGCTAATTAAATATTTAAGTAAATAAAATTTATAATTAAATTCTTGGAACTTAGACAAGCGAGTTATTACAAAACCCTTAATACGAGACCGCAATAACTCTTTACAAAAGTGTGTTTGGTTATCCTCAACATTTAAGGATATCAAATAGCAACACTTTTATTAATCGATCAAATTAGTAATTCAATGATTGAATTACCATACCCATCTTGTAGCTCTTGGTGCTGCACTATATCTAACATGACAAGGTCCTTAATGTAATCAACCATACCGAATACATGATCATGCATTATAGTTTTCTAGCTCATTCCAAATGAACTAATTTCATCCAATTTTCGAATATTATGAATCACGTATATTCATAATATAACAATTACATGTGATCAAATATTGATAACATATCCATATTCTATATTGCTTACGAGTTCAAAACTCTTAAAATATAATACAAAGTCTCAAAAAATAAACTCTTAAATGACCAAGGTATGATTATATTTAGTAGTCGTATTATTTAGCTCTTGCATGAGTCTTGAAGTGACAATGTAACACCCTTCTCCGAAGTTAAACTGAAATAAATATTTTAGTTTGGATTTTTTGTTGACCTTAATTAAATAAATTAAAACTTCAGATTTATTTGATAATAAAAGAAAGTACACTGATTTAAATTTCAAATTTTGACTTTGGATTATGTTTAAAAAAATCCAAAAGTTGATTGAAAATTTATTTTGGGAAAATAAATAATACTTACGAAATTTTGAGGTTGTTTTGGAAAATAAAACAAGTATTTTAAACTTGTTGAAATTAGAAAATGATATTTTAATAAAAGGAAAACTGTTATACGAATGGAATAAAAATTTGATAAAATGCCTCGAACAATTTTTTAAACGGATGTAAAAAGTTGATTAAAATGCGGTTGGATTTGGTTAGAGATGTCATTTACATTTAAAAGAAAGATAAAAATATTTCTTTCTTTTAATTGGACCCTCCGTTCATCCTTATCCCTTAACTTATCTTCTCTGTCCAAACCTGTTATTTTCCTTCAACCTTTATCAAAAACCAACCCAACTCCATTTTCATTTTATCCCCTTCTCCTTTCCTAATTACACTAACTAAATAAAAGAATCATAAATGAAATTGTGACCATGAGAAGCGACAATGACGTATGCTAATGAGAGGCGGAGGTGTGTAGGCCCGAAGGCGACGAAGTAAAGGTGACAGTGGCGATGTCGAGGTAGGCAAACAATGTCGACTTAGCATTAATGATGGAGCTTTTGTGTGATGGAGTTTAGGCTTGCATGCGACATCAATGACGAGGTGGATGTTGCACATAGATCTTGGGGAGTTGATGGTTTGCGTGAGTAAGAGGGTGAGCGGTGTCATTGTCAAGTTAAGTCAGTGAGGGTGAATGAGATAGAATGTTGGTCGGAAGTTTATTAGCAAGTTTTGGTCAACGTAATTGTAACAACCTTATACTTTTGACCATTGTAAGTTATTAAATTTAATGTGATTATTGAATAAAAATGGTTAGAAATAAAAAGTTTAATTTAATAAAGATTAAATGAATTGAATTGGATTTGAATATAGCTAGATAAATTTGCGGAGTGAATTAATGCCACTTAAGCTATAAAATGAATTAATGGAATGAATACAACTTGGATTATAAATTGAAACGCAATTTGAATTGTGAAAAATTGAATAAAAATAAATGAGTGCAAGAAAAGTTAATGTGAATAATTGGATTTAATTTAAAATTGGATGAAAATATGTTAAATACAAATGAAATGAGTTTATAAATCGAATGCTAGCTAATTGCATATGAATAAAGTTGGTGAAATAAATTAAAAGATGGAAGTTAACTTAAGAAAATTGAGTGAAATAAACTGTGATAAAAAGAAAATTTTGTTAATATGAATTAATTTCACTTAAGAAAAAATTATTGATATGGATTTGAATATGAACTATAAGATGAAGTTAGCGTAAAAAGTTGAATAAAACTGATTGTGAGAAAATAAAATTTATTAATATAAATTGGAATTATAAAATAAAATTTACTTAAGTAAAATTATTAATACGAGTTTAAGTTTATGAAATAAACTAATGGAGTGAATCAATGAATTAATATGAATTTAAGTTACGGAATAATAATAAAAATGAATATGAATAATGGAATACAAATAAATGGAATGAAAATTCATAGGGTGATAAATAAAATGAATATCATCAAAATAATTATCTAACAACTTTTGAATCATGAAAAAATGCGTGCTCTTTAATGATGTCAATTTTGGTGTATCATCTTGTCTATATTTTTCCATTCCAGTTTGGGTAAATCCACTTCTTGCAATGTTCTATATGGTGCATAACACTGAGTAGGGATAAAATTCTTCTCATCTGTAATCAGAACCCCGATAAAATACAAATAGATGTAACACCTCTCACCAGGCTCTTTATTTTAAATTAATATCCAATGGGATTAACTAATTTGAAGATTATGCATCATGTCCTTCACATTTAATATTATATATGCATGAGTTTATCACCAATGAACTTCAAATGCACTTTCCATGCACCACAATTGTAAATTCATGCATACAGCAAAAAAAATGCATGTTGTGTGTAGCATATATGATTGTTGATGTGAATCTGTAGAAATTATAATCCAAACTAAAATGAACATCATTCGGGGATAGCAAATGTGGATATACCTTAAGTTAGTTTATAAGTGTAAGTTTTGAAATCCAGTGCTTGGCTTTACTGTATTTATGAACCCTGTTTACATCATATAAAATTGTTTTGAAGCATGCATACATGTTAACAAACAGACTTGTATCGGCCTTGTTGATTTTGGGTCTTTGAAAAAAATTACATGAGTCACCATAATTTATGAACATAACCTAGGATAGAAACTTACGAAAAGACTTTAGTGTATAACTTGAATTCGTAAACACTTGTTACTATCCTTTAAGCTCTATTTAGATTGACTTAAATATGCTATATATATTGCTTTTGTGAATGTAAATTAATTGAAACCGAGTCAATTAAAATGTTAATGAAATGAATGTTAATATAAATGGAAGTGTATGAATTGAAATGTTGACATTGAATAATTGTATGGCTATGAAAAAAACTTGCATTAATATGGTTGTTGGATATTCCTTGTAAGGACCCGCAAATCCGTACTCCTTGAATAGACACTAATCTCCATTGATTAACTCAAGATAAACGGAAATACGAACCATTATGGTTAAAGAAGAAGAAAAAGATAGAAGAAGAGAGAAAAGATAGAAAAAGAACAGAAAGAAAACAACAGAACAATATCAGAATCTCACAATTGCAGCGGAACAACATATAATAAATGAATAAATAATCTTTAAACAAAGAACTATATCAGTTATTACATTACATCATCAGAGTGTACAACAACAAACAACAACAAACAGCGGAAAAGAAATACTATATACTAGTGATTACGCCATGCCATCCAGCTTGCCTCCAGCAACTCCTGAATTCCAGAATATCTGATAACCTTAACTCTAGACTGCCCGTGTGGAAATTGGTGGGCGCCCGGAGTTTAGGAAGGAAAACAATAAACTCTGAGTCAGTCATGTGACTGGTGTGAGAACTAAAGCAGTTTATTTTTAAAACAAAGTACATGATAAATTTTAAAATAGATTCGCAGTGCTTGTTTTTTAGAAAATGAGACTACCATAAGGCCTCCCAGCACACACACAATGCAAACACAGACTTGGGGGAGATTTCTCCTTATGATAGTCAAAGATGCCGTAACAACCCGCATATTTATCGATTTTATATTTAAATGTTTTATTTAAATATTTTATCAATACTCGGAATTTAGTCCGAAAAGCTACTTTTTGCATACAGTCGAATTAGGACTCAGGACCACTCCCATTGAGTTCAAAATGACGTTTGCGATCTTTTTAAGTGTAAACTTTGATATGTTTGGAGATAGTAGAATTTTGCTATTTTTTTCACTTAGGGCTTAGGTTTGGGCTGAGCCCATTAACCCCACTTAACTCAGTTCCAACCCTCTCCTCTTCATTTACTTTATTTCTAAATCCTAATACTCAAGCTTTAGCAACAATGATGAGTGGAATGGGAAATTAAAACTCCAAACCCTAGCTTTCTTTTGCAAATCAAACTCTGGCTCCAAACTAATAGAAGAACCCATTGGTAAGCTTTCTCTTCTTCTTCTCCAACTCATTCTCTTATCAATTTCAGTAATTCCTAAACCTAACTTTGGGAATGTTCTTCTTTTAAAGCTTAGAATCAAGCTTCTTGAGTTGGATTTGAAGAGTGGTTGATTCTCCTTTGCTTTCAAGCTTCTTCTTCATTTGTTTAGGTTCAAAAGTGAGATTTTTATCTCACATCTAGGTCTATAACTATCTTTGAACGTTGGGTATGAATTCCTAACAATTATTCATGTGCATTTGCTTTTGGTTTGGATTAGTTTGGTTTATATTCCAACTTTTGGTGTTTTGAAAGCAAATTCTATGAGAATCCTTCTATGGATATTTGAACAAGTATTTGGTGATGCATCGAAGAGCCTATAGGGCTGGGTTGCCGATCGGTGTAATCCCTTAGTGCCCGAGGCTCGTCCGGTTGCAAAATGGGAAGGGTTTCTTCTTCCGTTGATAGGCAAGGAAAACTGCCTTAGCTCCAGTCAGTCGACTGGACTTCTTGGTCAGTCGACTGGCTGAAGCTAATAAGCAGGGTGAAGGCTTCCTGTAGAGCCTTGGGGGCTCTGTTTACTGCAGTCAGTTGACTGACCCACTGAGTTCAGTCGACTGACCAGTATCCCGCGAATTTTCAGGGACTGAGTTCAGTCGACTGAACTCAGTGAGCCAGTCGACTGACCTGCTTCCATTTGCCTATTTAGCCTATTTTGTGTTGATTTCCAATTTTTATCGATTTGTGGTTTTCCGATTTGTTGTTGTCATTGATTATCGACCTTGATGGCTTCTGTTCTGGAATTTTTGGGAATATCCATTTTGATGGATTCAGTATCGATTTCTATGGATTTGATTCACGGCTTCGAATGTGAATTTTGGTGATTGATTGTTTCTACGATCATTGCTGTGATTTGTCAGTTTAAAAATATAAAGGTTTTCTATACTAGTAGTAAATATAAAAACTCTTTCATCAAAACGATTTCAATACTATTTTATTACAAAGCTCGTTTCTTAAACCGTTTTCCAATCTACTAGCATATACAAACCTTTACCTCACTCGTATGAGAAATCTAATTAAACGGCTTAGTAAAACAAGTGGTATGAAACACTTGCATTTACTTCGTCGGTTAATTCTTGGACTTGTTCGGTTGAATCTCTTGTGACAATTTTCTAGTGGAGATCTACATTTTGTTCGTAAATATTTAAGTTAAGCTAGTGGTTATGGGACATGAAGCTAAACTCATATATTTACTAGCTTAGTGTAATTTACACTTAACCTCGAGTGGAAGTCTACAATTTGTTCGTAAATAATTAAGTTAAGCTAGTGGTTATGGGACATGAAGCTAAACTCATTTATTTACTAGCTTAGTGTAATTTACACTTATCGATCAATGATGATCATTTTGTGATTTAGACTAGCAATGTGCGATGTCTCTTTGTCTGCGAGGGAGACTAAACCCCGTTTTGTGGAGTTTCGACTCAAATTGGTGGGGTAGCAACCCATGGTCTTCAGGCCGTTTGTGGAGCTTCGGCTCAATTTGTGATGGTTAGCAACCATGGAATTAGCGTTTCGTTTGTGATACACGTGTTGGTGAGCTTTATGCTCCCGTTTATGATAGGCCTTCCCCCTTTTTGTGATTTCTGGATTTCTATTGATTGATTTCTAGAATTTGTGTTTCACCAATTTTCGTGATTCGCATTGATAAGCTTTATCATTATTTGTGCATCGGTGAATTTGTGTTTCAACAATTTTTATGATTGGCATTGCGACGTTTGCCAATGTTTGTGGTTTAGTGAATAAAACAAAGTATATGACATTCTTTTTAGTGCTTCGAGATTTCTTAAGATATTGTATGATTTTTTTTGTTATTTAATGTATACTTGTTGTAGTATGACATTTTTGTTATCATACGTTTTTATCATATCTCTTCTTATATCTCATTTCGCCTGATAATTATAGCTAGACTGATCCGTTTATTATTTTCGTCTTAAATAATACTCGGGTAAGACCGAGATGTTACAGGTGCTTCCTCTTGACTTCTTATTAGGGACTATCGCCTGACTTTTGGCTAACTACTTTAGATTAGTAGTTTTATTGTTTTGTATACATTCGAGATAGATACTCCTTGTTATATACTTATTCTTTTGCCTGGCACTTGTATCTATTCTTTTGTGATATTGTGGATCTTGTTGTCCACTACTCTGATGAACACTTTTATGTGTTATATATATTCATATCTATTTCCGCCTTTGTGATATGAATTGTCTGTGACTGATTTGTGTTATGTGTATTTCTTTATTTGTTTTCGAAGACATTATAGCCACTGTGTAGTAGCTTTGAGTTTGTGTCGGTATGTCGGATTTCCTCTTGAAAAGAATGCAAGTTATATATTATCTGGCATATCGGTACTCGCACAAAGCAATTATACAGATGGTCGCTCCTCAACAGCCTTATTTTCCGTGCTAGTTGACGGCATTACACCGTAGTGTTCTTGGCTAGCGTGGTATAGAGGTGGGGCGGCACAGCTTGGTATCAGAGCCAAACTTCGGAACAATGTAGAATAATTTAACAAGGATCATCATCCTAACTTCTTCTTAGGAGTCGTGCCTTAGGATTTTATCCGAATCTTAGGACCCGTTCTATCCTATTTTCGTTATGATGCCTTGTTTTATCAATCAAGTTTGTTTGATATTCATTCTGAGAATAACCTTTTTCTTCATCTTTCTTTCTTTCTTAAAGAAGAAGAAATGGTTAGTTCTAGCAGCCCTAGCGCTGGTCAATCCAGTAGCACTTCTCTGGATGGCGCATTCATGTCTGCCCAACAACTTTTGGATCTTGTAAAGAATCAAGAGTTTATCTGTGCTTTGGGTAAGAACCCTAGAATGGTTTTACCTCTGAAACTTGAAGTTCCTTTCAATCAGCTTGTGGATATCACTCTTCGACATAAAGAGGTTGGTAAAGGAGGTGATAGTGATATTGGGATTCCTAAGAAGAGGCATATTAAGTTCAAGAGCCCTAATCGCAGTAAGAAAGTGAAGCAAACTGCTTCTGTAGAAAGGACTCCAATTCCTAATCGTGGAGGATGCTACAATTGTAATTTTAAGGACCATTATGTAATTAAGTGTCCAAAGCCCCTTACTTGCTGCTATTGCAAAATTTTGGGTCATTACTTATGTTCTTGCCCCAAACTTCAAAATAGAAGAGAGGGAATGTTGAAAGTTGTGCAAGCCCTTTGTGACACTTCTCTTGGTCAAGGTATTTCTCATTCAATCCTTGATTACATTTGTTTTTTGATTATCCTTTTCGAGTTCTTGTTGATAGGGGTTCATCTCATTATTTTATATCAAAAGAACTTATTGATTCTTTTTGTTTAAAGCATTTTGGGCTTGGTGATTTCTTTGAGAATTGAAAATCCGGTTGGTTGATCCACAACACTCACTTTGTTTCTTTGTAATGATGTCGAGATTATTTTATGTGATTTTTCTTTCCAAGCCGATTTGCATATTATGTGTTACTTAGGCTTTGGAATTGATTTTTTTTTGTGAAAGGATTGGCTTAATCATTATGAAGCCATATCCTATGTCCCGAGTGGACTATTTATCTTAGACATTCTCGATCTGTTAAGCTTATTTCTATTTTTTTCTTTCTTTTTCTTTGTGGCTTTGATTCTAATTTGATGGCATCATTTTATTCTTTAAGCCCACTTGATGAGGAAAGTGTTATTTCTCTCATTCATGTAGTTTGTGAATTTTCCAGTATTGTTGAACTTGTCTTAGGATTATGCCCTAAGCAATCTTTTGATTGGTGTTAAGGTCTTTTCAGCCCGACCTTGCCACCGATTTTCATTTGCTACGAGTTGCGGGAGTTAGCATTCCACTTACCGCATTCCGCCCTCGTTATGATTCTTATGAATGACTTGTTTTGTCATTCAGTTTGTCCAGCTTATTTCATCCATTTTATGTATCAGTATTCTACGAATAACTCGATGACTCCATTCATGTATTTATTGATTTTGGATGAAAATAAAATTTAAAATTTTGCAAATCTTTTTCATAAGATTTATTTATAAGTATAATTAGTTTTTGTTCTTAAAACGTACAAAGAATATTCGTAAAGTTTTTAAGAGATATTTTTATCATATAGAAAATGATTTTGTGATTTTTTTGCCCATTGAGTGCTTTAAGAATTCTGATCGATGCGCTTGATCAACGTTATCGATAGGAATCTCCTAAACACTTTGATGAGACAATCAGACATAGTAAATTGACATGGAATAAGTAAATTTTTTCTAGAAAGATGATTACATAAAGTTAATTGTAATTTTGAAAGTTTTAGCTTTTCGGGAAAGAATATTATTTAAAACAACTCTTTTCTGATACTCTTATTCTTGTGATTCCCGAAGGAAACCAAGATTTCACTGTTTCTACCAATGCTAGTTGTATTGATTTAGGTGCCGTTCTCTTCCGAATGAGAATGTTCTATCATTTATGCTTCTATACAATTAAAGCCTACCGAGACTAGATATGCCACTCATGATCTAGTGCTCGCGGCTATTGTTTTCGCTTGTAGAAATTTGGCATCATTTTTTTTGGGAGAGAAATTTGTTCTCTACACCAATCATAAATCTTTGAAGTATTTATTTTCTCAAAGGAACTTAATTTGCGTCAACAACATTGGCTTGAGTTCCTTACATCTTATGATCTTGATATTTTTTATTCCCCCGGAAAGGGAAACCGTGTTGCCAATGCACTTAGTCGTAAGCAACAAGCGGTTGTTTCTATGATGATATCCGAACGGAACGATCTCGAGATTTTGTCCACTTGTGAGATTCGAGATCGTGAGTCCGGTTTATGTTCATCTCTTGTTTTATGTAGCCTTGAGGCCCATCCTTCTCCTTTTGAACGCATTCTTAAAGCTCACAAGTTAGATCCCAAATTGGCTCTTGTTAGCCAAAGTTGTAGGGATAAAATTGATATTTAAGGTTTGAAAGACTTTGATATTGATCCTCGTGGCGGTATTCGAAAATTTGGTAGTCTTATCGTGCCAAATATTGGTAATCTTCGTAAAGACTTTTTCAAAGATTCTAATCATTCTAAATTTACCATTCATCCCGGTAGTAGTAAAATGTACGCGGACATGAAGTGACTTTATTATTGGGGTGGAATGAAATTTGATATTGCTAACTATGTTAAGTGTTGCATGACTTGCCAACTTGTTAAGGCCGAGCATCAAAGGCCTGGTGGGTTATTTCAACCTTTGGATATTCCAATTTGGAAGTGAGATCAAATTTTCATGGATTTTATTGACGGCTTTCCCAGTTCACGATCGGGTCATGATAGCCTATGGGTGATAGTTGATAGACTTACAAAGTCTGCCCATTTTATTCTCGTTCGGTCTAATCGGACCGTACCTCTTTGGGCCAAAATCTTTACCAAAGAATTATTAAATTGCATAGAGTCCCTACTTCTATTGTTAGTGATCATGATCCATTATTTACTAGTGGATTTTGGGAGAGTCTTCAAAAAGCTTTGGGAACGAAGCTTAATTTTAGCACCGCTTATCACCCCCAGTCCGATGGACAAACTGAGCGTGTGAATCAAACTCTTGAAGATCTTCTTCGTGCATGTGTTCTTGATTTTGGCGGAAGTTGGGAAGATCATATTTCTCTTGTTGAGTTTTCCTATGATAATAGCTTCCAATCTAGTATTGGTATGGCACCTTTTGAGGCACTCTATGGAAGGCCATGCTGATCTCCTTCTTGTTGGCTTGAGGCCGGTGAGAAGCTGGTTTTAGGTCCAGATTTTATTCGTGATTCCATAGAAAAGATTGACCTTATTCGTCATAGGATGAAAGAAGCCCAGAGTAGACAAAGATCCTATGCCGATAACCGGAGAAGGAAATTAGAATTTTCTATGGGAGATTTTGTGTTTGTTCGTGTTTCACCTTGAAGGATGTTGTGCGTTTCAGTCGATCGGGAAAGTTAGCACCTCGATATATTGGTCTGTTTCCTATTACCGAACGTATTGGTTCCGTGGCTTATCGCCTTTCATTAGCGACTCAGTTTTCTGCTATTCATGACATGTTTCACGTTTCTCAACTACGGAAATGCCTTCGAGATTCTGATTCTATTCTTGAACCCGGTATTGTAGAAGAAATTGAGGTTTCACCTAATTTGACTTATGAGCAACATCATATTCATATTATTGCTTCGGAGGTCAAGTGCCTTCGAAATAAAGATGTTTCGCTTGTTAAGGTTCAATGGTCCACGAATCCTAAGGATTGCTCCTGGGAATCTAGAGAATTCATCGAGCAAACACATCCAGACTTACTTACTCATGCTCTTTGAGGTGAACTTCTTATTTCAAATTTCTTTTGTGTTAATATGCTTTTATAGTTGTTACTTTATGTTTCCATCTTATATATTGCGATGACGCAATTTCTTTAAGGAGGGGAGTCTGTAACAACCCGCATATTTATCGATTTTATATTTCAATGTGTTATTTAAATATTTTATCAATACTCGGAATTTTGTACGAAAAGCTACTTTTTGCATACAGTCGAATTAGGACTCGGGACCACTCCCATTGAGTTGAAAATGACGTTTGCGATCTTTTTAAGTGTAAACTTTGATATGTTTGGAGATAGTAGAATTTTGCTCTTTTTTTCACTTAGGGCTTTGGTTTGGGCTGAGCGCATTAACCCCACTTAACTCAGTTCCAACCCTCTCCTCTTCATTTACTTCGTTTCTAATTCCTAATACTCAAGCTTTAGCAACAATGGTGAGTGGAATGGAAAATTAAAACTCCAAACCCTAGCTTTCTTTTGCAAATCAAACTCTAGCTCCAAACTAATAGAAGAACCCATTGGTAAGCTTTCTCTTCTTCTTCTCCAACTCATTCTCTTATCAATTTCAGTAATTCCTAAACCTAATTTTGGGAATGTTCTTCTTTTAAAGCTTAGAATCAAGCTTCTTGAGTTGGATTTGAAGAGTGGTTGATTCTCCTTTGCTTTCAAGCTTCTTCTTCATTTGTTTGGGTTCAAAGGTGAGACTTTTATCTCACATCTAGGTCTATAACTATCTTTGAACGTTGGGTATGAATTCCTAACAATTATTCATGTGCATTTGCTTCTGGTTTGGTTTAATTTGGTTTGTATTCCAATTTTTGGTGTTTTGAAAGCAAATTCTATGAGAATCCTTCTATGGATATTTGAACAAGTTTTTGGTGATGCATCGAAGAGCCTATAGGGCTGGGTTGCCGATCGGTGTAATCCCTTAGTTCCCGAGGCTCGTCCGGTTGCGAAATGGGAAGGGTTTCTTCTTCCGTTGATAGGCAGGGAAAACTGCCTTAGCTCCAGTCAGTCGACTGGACGTCTTGGTCAGTCGACTCGCTGATGCTAATAAGCAGGGTGAAGGCTTCCTGTAGAGCCTTGGGGGCTCTGTTTACTGCAGTCAGTCGACTGAACCACTGAGTTCAGTCGACTGACCAGTATCCCGCGAATTTTTAGGGACTGAGTTCAGTCGACTGAACTCAGTGAGCCAGTCGACTGACCTGCTTCCATTTGCCTATTTAGCCTATTTTGTGTTGATTTCCAATTTTTATCGATTTGTGGTTTTCCGATTTGTTGTTGTCATTGATTATCGACCTTGATGGCTTCTGTTCTGGAATTTTTGGGAATATCCATTTTGATGGATTCAATATCGATTTCCATGGATTTGATTCACGGCTTCGAATGTGAATTTTGGTGATTGATTGTTTCTACAATCATTTCTGTGATTTGTCAGTTTAAAAATATAAAGGTTTTCTATACTAGTAATAAATATCAAAACTCTTTCATCAAAACGATTTCAATACTAATTTATTACAAAGCTCGTTTCTTAAACCGTTTTCCAATCTACTAGCATATACAAACCTTTACCTCACTCGTATGAGAAATCTAATTAAACGGCTTAGTAAAACAAGTGGTATGAAACGCTTGCGTTTACTTCGTCGGTTAATTCTTGGACTTGTTCGATTGAATCTCTTGTGACAATTTTCTAGTGAAGATCTACAATTTGTTCGTAAATATTTAAGTTAAGCTAGTGGTTATGGGACATGAAGCTAAACTCATATATTTACTAGCTTAGTGTAATTTACACTTAACCTCGAGTGGAAGTCTACCATTTGTTCGTAAATAATTAAGTTAAGCTAGTGGTTATGGGACATGAAGCTAAACTCATTTATTTACTAGCTTAGTGTAATT
Organism: Allium cepa; assembly: GCA_030765085.1. Classification (NCBI taxonomy): domain Eukaryota; kingdom Viridiplantae; phylum Streptophyta; class Magnoliopsida; order Asparagales; family Amaryllidaceae; genus Allium; species Allium cepa. Next base: position 106,735,775 of record CM060940.1, read on the forward strand.
TACACTTATCGATCAATGATGATCATTTTGTGATTTAGACTAGCAATGTGCGATGTCTCTTTGTCTGCGAGGGAGACTAAACCCCGTTTTGTGGGGCTTCGACTCAAATTGGTGGGGTAGCAACCCATGGTCTTCGGGCCGTTTGTGGAGCTTCAGCTCAATTTGTGATGGTTAGCAACCATGGAATTAGCGTTCCGTTTGTGATACACGTGTTGGTGAACTTTATGCTCCCGTTTGTGATAGGCCTTCACCCTTTTTGTGATTTCTGGATTTCAATTGATTGATTTCTAGAATTTGTGTTTCACCAATTTTCGTGATTTACATTGATAAGCTTTATCATTATTTGTGCATTAGTTAATTTGTGTTTCAACAATTTCTACGATTGGCATTGCGACGTTTGCCAATGTTTGTGGTTTAGTGAATGAAACAAAGTATATGACATTCGTTTTAGTGCTTTGAGATTTCTTAAGATATTGTATGATTTTTGTTGTTATTTAATGTATACTTGTCGTAGTATGACATTTTTGTTATCATACGTTTTAATCATATCTCTTCTTATATCTCATTTCGCCTGATAATTATAGCTAGACTGATTCGTTTATTATTTTCTTCTTAAATAATACTCGGGTCAGACCGAGATGTTACAGGTGCTTCCTCTTGACTTCTTATTAGGGACTATCGCCTGAATTTTGTCTAACTACTTTAGATTAGTAGTTTTTTTGTTTTGTATACGTTCAAGATAGAGACTCCTTGATGTATACTTATTCTTTTGCCTAGCACTTGTATCTATTCTTTTGTGATATTGTGGATCGTGTTGACCACTACTCTGATGAACACTTTTATGTGTTATATATATATTCATATCTATTTCCGCTTTTGTGATATGAATTGTCTGTGACTGATTTGTGTTATGTGTATTTCTATATATGTTTTTGAAGACATTATAGCCACCGTGTAGTAGCTTTGAGTTTGTGTCGGTATGTCGGATTTCCTCTTGAAAAGAATGCAAGTTATATATTATCTGGCATATCGGCACTCGCACAAAGCAATTATACAGATGGTCGCTCCTCAACAGCCTTATTCTCCGTGCTAGTTGACGGCATTACACCGTAGTGTCCTTGGCTAGCGTGGGTATAGAGGTGGGGCGCCGTAGATGCTTACTACGCAAAATCAAATCATTTTGATATTATTATTAGTGCATAGTGTACAAAATATTTCGAAAGTAGAATATAAATCTTAGCCAGCATAGGTACCATTATATTATGCCTGCTATAGCTACCATATTAGATGGCAGGTTCTACAACTAAAACCGTACAAGGCTCGTATTGTTTCTTTGGATTTCCAACAAATGGTCAGGCCAAGGAACTTCCCATTGCCACATGGAAACGCCTCTGCAAGGACGTCCCGAGAACCAAACCGGATCTCTACCAAACAGGGCCAGCTACCCCCCTTCCTGGGGAATATACAAAACCTCAGATATGCCACCCTCGGCCCTTTGGGACCTTTATACGAGGATCCTCTAAACCAACAACCACACAGAAATAAATACAGTGTGTCCACATAAGTAAGTATCTGGGCTCCATACCATTATACTACCCTTTTCCAGGAGGAATGGTCATACCTTAGGGAAGCTACCCCTGAAACCTTGCCGCATCATTCCTGTTTCGACCATTTCCGGGGTGTGAGGTCCAACGAAGTCTCGTCCACAAAGCTACGCTTTATACAAAAGCTGTGCTTTGATCATCAAATGCTCAATAGCACTTCGTATGCCACATTACCAATTTTGGAATGTATCACTAGTAACCATCAACTACATAACCTCTAAGGGTGTTAGGCTAAGAGAATAAATTCTCCGCCACCAATGGAAATATATTTGATAGAAACCAGCTTTACATCTCAAATTGTAATGTCAGACACACATCCATACAAGTCCGTTCCGGGATCAAACGGAACCGAAGGCACTTCCAAAGAAGTCCTTGCAATCCGAATATTCACTAATCACGTCCGGACTTCCCATCACATATGGAATCTCTATACCGGGGCCATTCGGTGCAAAGACATTCGACGATAATCCTTCTATTTTCAAAAATATCCGGTCTTCAACACCGGTGTTCAAATGCAATTCATAACGAGCAAAGACATTCGACGGTAATCCTTCTGGTTTCAAAAATATTCGGTCTTCAACATCGGTCTTCAAATGCAATTCATAACGACGTATCACATATTCAGAATGGGTTATACGACCCCAAGGTCCTTTCCCGGCTAACCCGAATAGTGAGCGCTTATTCAAAAATAAGTGTGGCATTCAAATTCAAGAAAATCACAACAAATACCCATTCAAAGGTAATTATTGATAGTCGGTTATTGAACTATCAATGGATATGCACAACATCACCCGATTCCAAATAATTTTCCAAATTATTTATTTTCCAAAAATATCTTTACAAGATATATAATTTCAATACTTCAAAAATAAATCAATATTTATTTTTAAACAAATTCCCCTTTCTTTTATAAATTCCATAGTGAATTTATATTTCAAAATATCTACTGATATACGGTTTTCAATAGATTTCAAATATTCATTTTCAACTTATCTTTACAAAGATAAATTCTCAAAAACATTTCATTTCATATTGGAAAAGCATTTCCATACTTATTAATAATAAGTAGTTCACAAATCTATTTATTTTCAACACTTGGAAAATATTCAATATACTTAAATCACAATTAAGTATATATTTTATTCTTTAAGGAAAGCGTTCTTTTAAACACATTTATTTGAATCAAAACGAATGTTGCGTAAAACATCGTTACGACAACTCAACATCATTAGTATAGGGATTTGAAGTTAAGATAGATATATAAATCCCAATACTATATAAAACATTTCCTTTCGGAAATCATTTACTATAACAACAGTGTTATAGTCCACCATTTCCTTCTATTCTCGAAAACGTCTATTTCAACAATGAATGTTGAAATCTATGGTTTCGAACCTTAACACATTTTAAAACATCGTTAAATCATTTTAATTCTATTTAAAATATCACCTCCAAAACATTTTCTTTAACATATTATTCACTATCCAAAAACGTGAATATACTTCGTTAACCAATTTCATCATTTCTATACATTTTATTTTAAAGGATTATCCATTGTTCAAAATCGTGGATATAACTCCTTTAATAATTTCTACATTTACTTTATCAAATTTAATTGATTTGGATTTATAAAACAATGTTTATAAATCCTATTTCTATTTATTTTATAACAACTTCAATTTATAAATCTCCTTTATTTACCTATTTAATTTATAACTCAATTATATACCAAAAGTCCATATTATAAGTTAAATACTTATAATTTATTTGTTTACAAAATCGTTCTTTTAAACTTCCCAAATTATAAATCTTATAGCTTATAAGATTCATTTATTTACCCAAATCTATTCTTTTAATAACTTTACAAAAATTTTAAATCTTACTACTTATAAATTCCATTAATAACTTCACCATTTATAATTCTATAATTTCATTCACTTACGAAATCCATTTACACTTCATTCTAACATTTATAAAAACTCGTTTTATAATTCCAATATTTTAGTTTATAAATATCAATTTTATAAATCTTTTATATAAATCAATTTATATTATTATTTTATAACGTCTTTAAACTCCTTTATAATTTCATCATTTTGATTTATAAAATAATCAAATTTTATAAATCCTATATTTAAACTTTTTACAATAAATTCAAAAATCCTAATTTAAACTATTTTATAAAATCACTAACCCCATATTTTCAAAAATCAACTTTTAACTATATTTCTCAAAAATCATAATTTTTATAACATTAAAATTATAACGTTTATTTATTTAAAATGAATCAGTTCCAAAAATATTTTATAAAACGTATACCTTCAAATAATCACTTTAAAGTCCTTTTAAGATTCCAAAATTGGCCTAATAATGCTACACACCAAATAGTCAATCATGACAACAACGACATCATATATCTGTATATGATAATCAATAAATATCAAAATATCTATAATCAAATAAATACTGTTGAGGAATCCAGTTGGATCCCTCCAACCTGTTTCTCTGCATCCTCAAACATTAACCCAATACCAATTCCGTTCCAATATGGAATATCGTGGTATATAGGATTTAAAGTATTATCCGCTATTATATGGCGCAATAGGGTCTCATCCGCTATATAATGCGGGAAATCAACTCCAAGTACATAAATAATACCAATTTCACTGTACTGTGAAATACTCGCAGTATATGTTTTTAATAAATAAACCCCGCTTACTAATGGCGTATAATGTCTATTTCAATAATCAATATATAACAATCATCATTCAATCATACAATCAAGAAATTTTAAATCTAACTATTTAAAATTTAAATCGAAACAATTCGATTAAGTGAGAAGTTCTCACCTCGCTTTCAATTTCATTTTCAGCTTTTATTTCGAATAAAATTAAACATGCGTTTAATTTTACCCGAAATTCTCACAAACTCCAAACGACTCCAATCTAGTTTAATAGCGTAGCGTTCGTCCATACGAACCCAATGCAACTTGTTTCGTGCGTTTTTGACCTCGTATGAAAAAGATACAATATTCAGAATTTAATACGATTCTTAATATAATAATTTCACAATTTTATTTACATTTTTAAACCGAGTGTGACGCCCCACCTCAATACCCACGCTAGACAAGAACAATACGGAGTAATGCTGTCGACTAGCATGGAGAATAAGGCTATTGAGGAGCGACCATCCGTGTAATTTCTTTGCGCGAGCACCGATATGTCAGATAATATAACATGCATTTTATTTCAAGTGGAAATACGACATACCGATACGAACACAAAGCTACTACACAGTGGCTATAATAATCTTCGGAAACAAATGTAGAAATAAGCATAACACAAATCAGTCACAGATAATTCATATCACAAAGTCGGAAGAAGATATATATATAACTAACACATGAAAGTGTATATCAGAGTAGTGGTCAAAAAGATCCACAATAATACAAAAGAATAGCAACACGTGCTATAAAAAAGAATACATCTATGAGTCCACATCTCAAGTGTATACAACAAAATAAACTACTAATCTAAGTAGTTAGCCAAAAGTCAGAGTAATAAATCCCTGGGGAGAAGTCAAGCAGAAGCACCTGTAACATCTCGGTCTGACCCGAGTATTATTTAATAAGAAAATAATAAACGGATTAGACCGAGATGTTACAGGTGCTTCTGCTTGACTTCTCCCCAGGGATTTATTACTCTGACTTTTGGCTAACTACTTAGATTAGTAGTTTATTTTGTTGTATACACTTGAGATGTGGACTCATAGATGTATTCTTTTGTATCGCATGTGTTGCTATTCTTTTGTACTATTGTGGATCTTTTTGACCACTACTCTGATATACACTTTCATGTGTTAGTTATATATATATCTTCTTCCAACTTTGTGATATGAATTATCTGTGACTGATTTGTGTTATGCTTATTTCTATATTTGTTTCCGAAGATTATTATAGCCACTGTGTAGTAGCTTTGTGTTTGTATCGGTATGTCGGATTTCCTCTTGAAATAAAATGCATGTTATACTATCTGACATATCGGTGCTCGCGCAAAGCAATTACACGGATGGTCGCTCCTCAACGGTCTTATTCTCCGTTCTAGTCGACAGCATTACTCCGTAGTGTTCTTGTCTAACGTGGGTATTGAGGTGGGGCATCACAGCTTGGTATCAGAGCAAAGACATTGATGTAGTGCAAACGGTACATCCAATGTATCAAAAGCAAAGACATCGCACATGCTAGTCTAAAACATAAAAATGATCGTCATGATCACAGAGAAGTGTCAATTACAGTAAGCTAGTAAATATATGAGCTTAGCTTCATGTTCCATAACCACTAGCTTAACTTAAATATTTATGAACAAATTGTAGATCTCCACTAGAAAATTGTCACAAGAGATTCAATCGAACAAGTCCAAGAATTAACCGACGAAATAAACGCAAGCGTTTCATACCACTTGTTTTACTAAGCCGTTTAATTAGATTTCTCATACGAGTGAGGTAAAGGTTTGTATATACTAATAGATTGGAAATCGGTTTGAGAAAACGAGCTTTGTAATAAAATAGTATTGAAATCATTTGAAGAAAGAGTTTTGATATTTATTACTAGTATAGAAAACCTTTATATTTTTAAGTGACAAATCATAGAAGTGATTGTAGAAACAATCAATTCATAAAAATTCACATTCGAAGGAGTGAATAAAATCCAAGAAATCGATACCGAATCCATCAAAGTGGATATATCCTAAATTCCCAAAGAAAATGTCATCAAAGTCGATAATAAATGATAGCAACAAATAGGAAACAACACGAATCGATTAAAGTTGGAAATTCAAGCAGCTAGGCAAAAAAAGCATAGTAGGCAGATAGGAGCAGGTCGGTCAACCGGACTCCCTGAGTCGGTTGAACGAACCAGAGGTTGGAAGTGCTTGGGCATCAGGTCGGTCGACCGGCCCAGGGGCTCGGTCGGTCGAAGCCTGTAACCAGCACTTCCTAAACAGAGGTAGGAAGTGCCTGGGTAGCAGGTCGGTCGACCGGACCCTGAGCTCGATCGGCCGAACCTGTATACTTGCACTTCCTACCCTATTTCAAAAGAGGTACAAACTCCCTCAATTTGCAAACCGTCGAGCAACGGCACTAAGGGTTTACGCCAATCGACTACCCGGCCATAGAAGCTCTTTGGTTCATCACCAAAAACATGATCAAAACATCAAAGTTATGATTTTTAAAGATTTGAACCCAAAACAATAGAAATTGGAATATTCACCAAATCAATCCAAACCAAAAGCAATTGCACAAGAATAAGTGTTAGGAATTCATACCTAACAATCTAAGATAAATATAGACTAAGATGTGAGATAAAAATCTCACCTTTGAACCCAAACAAATGAAGAAGAAGCTTGAAAGCAAAGGAGAATCAACCACTCTTCAATCCCAACTCAAGAAGCTTGATTATAAGCTTAAAGAGAAATATTTCCCAAATTAGGTTTAGGAAATTTCTGAAATTGGAAGGAGAATGAGTTGGAGAAGATAAAGGAGATGCTTACCAATGGGTTCTCTTGAATTTGGAGCTAGAAGTTGGATTTGCAAAGAAAGCTAGGGCTTAGGAATTTCCATTTCCAATCTCTTCCATAATTTTTACTTTAGCTTGAAGTGTTAGGAATATGAAATGAAGTAATGAAGAGTTGGAGTGCAGTTAGAGTTTTAAGGTGGAACATTGGGCTGAAACCCTAACTCAAATTCAAAGTGAAAAAGTAGCAAAACTCGACTAACTCCAAACATATCGAAGCTTATACTCAAAAAGGTTGCAAACGGCATTTTGAACTCAATGGGAGGGGTCTCAAGTCCCAATTCGATAGTTTTCAAAAAGTAGGTTTTCGGACCAAAATCCGACGAACGGTAAAATATTTAAATATACAATTGATAAATATGCGGGTTGTTACACCGAGATTAATCTGGGCCGTCCAAACTTTCTCCAGGAAATCAAGGCCGCATCCTTCCTTTCCCTTTCCTCTCTCACGTTCACGTTCTATAGGTTATAAACGTTGAAACCCATATGGCCGCCCCCTAGGGTTAAATATTGTGACCACCACGATCAACTTCAGGCCGATCACCGACCATGGTTTTGAAGCTCACGACGAATGCTACCTTCGACTGCAAGATGGTGGAACCCGGCCTCCTATTTTGCCTCGAAACTCGTGCCGACCGTGGTGCCTTCCAGCTTGATTTGCCGTCAATCCAGAGCTTCGCTTTCGATCTCTACCGTTGAGATCATAGATCTCACTCCCCACTGCAACATTGCAGTTAAAAGATTTCGCTAATTGTTGATGGATGAAGAGATAACTGAGGAAGAAGAAGATGTTATTTCGGCCATTGATGTTTTTAGGAGGCGGCTGAAGCAAATTTAGGGTTAGGTTTTGACGTTTTTGCAAATTGAAGATGTGAAGGTCTTTTATAGAAAATTGCCCAAATTACTATTCATCGAAATTTACCGAACTCCAAATGAAGCGTGCCGGTTGGCGTTTCTAAGATTTACCCCGTGTTCCGAATATAATGGAACATGTTTCGGAGGCCAATTCGATCATCTGTGCAAGTTACGGCAATAAACGATCAAATTTTAAATTAAATCGATTTAAACTAATTTCTATGCGTTTTGGCTTGCCTCGGACAAACGGTAAATCCGATTGACATGAAATTTGAAACCATATAATAATATAACATTACGGATCCGATGAAACTAATTTCGTCAAAATCCAAGACTATTTGAAAAATGGCTATTTCAACTCGTCAATTAAATATTAAAATATTCAATTTTCACAAATTAGCTTTAATTCAATTTTAAAAGTTCTAAAATATCGTTCTAACTCCAATATGATAAAATAAAATTTAACAAATCATTTTCAATCATTTTAAACCCAATTTCCAATTATTTTTGTAATTTCAAATATTAAATTATCGATTTAATTATCCAATTAAATCCAATTATTCGAAATAAAATTTATTCGACTATTTAATTTCACTTATTAATATTTAAAATCAATTAAATATACGAATTTTAATTAATAGAAATTCTGGGTCGTTACAAACTTCCCCCCTTAAAAGAATTTCGTCCTCGAAATTACCAAGTAAGAAAAAGTTACAAATCCATTAATTTTCCCAAAATCCATAGTTAAACTTCCTACAATAACTTTACTAAGTTTTCAAATCATACTTAGTTATCTTTTCAAAAACAACTACTATTGTTTAACTTTCAACTCCAAATCAAAATTATAGTTTTCAAAATTTTCCAATTTTTCTCAAAAATCTTCTAACGCCTTAAATTTTCGGAAAAATTCGCCAGAGTCTCCTTTGTGCGGCTCGATCCGAAAAAAAATGACAATATATATATCACAAATATACATCTCATCAAGTGATGAGGCATCCCGCAGGGAAAAAAGTATAAAAGTACGATATGTAATCTGAGATATGTAACTTATATATTATTAGCGAGCATATACGACTAATATAGCGCGAAAGCGAGCTCCAAATGCGAAGCAAACGCGATCCGCACCTACTAAACACTCAACAAACAGATGAGAAACATGTATATAGACAATAGTATCGATATATAACATATAACAACATAATAACAATATACGCCAACATAGCAAATGCAGTAAAAGCAATAAATTCAACCATCAACCAAATATCATCCAACTAGCATTCAACTAACATCCATAACCAATAAATATTCATTCATATTCTCTTTAATATTCAATGAAATGGTTTTTCAATTTAAATCACATTTGATTCATTAACAGTGGATGTTTTTACTAACATTCATTTTCAATTAGTTTATATTCACTAATTCATATTCAAGTTCGTTCATTTCCAAATCAAATTCAATTTTATTTAAGATTCACTTAACTTCTAATTGGATTTCAATTACTTTAGCTTTCAATTTATTAATTCCATTTCATTAATACTTAATGAATTATATACAATCAACTAACAACCAATGTATATTAATTACAACCAAATTCCTCTGGTTTACTTTACATTCATTTTGGTTTAACACATTTAATTAGCTTTAATAAATTACACTTACATCCATTATTTCTTACCAATTTATTTACATTCAGTTGATTTACATTCAATCCATTCATTAATTCAATTGCTAATTCATTTAACCACAAAAGTTGAATTTCATTACATAACTCAAGTTCACATTTATCACTTAACTTTATTAATTTACTTCAATACCAAAATCAACTTCATTCAACATCTCTTAAGTTATATTTCATTTTATAAACATCACTTGGTTTTACTTAACTTAAATTCCCACTTATAAATCCAATTCAGATTCCCAATTCTAAAGTAAATTTTTATTTAACCTTTACCAAAGTCAAATTTCATCACTTATTCAAATTCATTTTTTATTTACAACTCCTATTCATAAATATATTCATATAGTTTCACTTCTTATATATAAGTTTATTTCACAATTGTAAATCACATTGATTATAATTCAATTCTTATAATTCTTCGCTTATACAATTTATTCTTTTATTTAGATTATTCAAACATCTTTTAATTTACTTATATATATATATATATATATATATATATATATATTCTTACATTTTTAATCAACCAAAAAATCATCTTATATACACTTTAATAATTCTGAAAAATTATCCCTTTATATATAAAATATAATCAAGGTAAAATTATTTCATTTACCCAATTTAAAACAATATCGTGTCGAATTGTTCTGTACAAGTGTTTAGGGATCCCTATCAACAACGTTGATTACTCGTATTAACCAGAATCCATATACCACTCAACAAACCAATCATCACAATATAAAACAATTTTATATTCACTAACAAATACGCTCTCATAGCTATTATTACACTCAAACTCATTCTAGAGTACTAATGACTCTATTTCTAATGAGTAATACCAAAGAGAGCCATGGTTGTCGCTTAACCATATGCTCGGATACCAGATGTAAGGACCTGCAAATCTGTACTCCATGAATAGACACTAATCTCCATTGATTAACTCAAGATAAGCGGAAAAACGAACCATTATGGTTAAAGAAGAAGAAAAAGATAGAAGAAGAGAGAAAATATAGAAAAAGAACAGAAAGAAAACAATAGAACAATATCAGAATCTCACAATCGCAGCGGAACAACATATAATAAATAAATGAATAATCTTTAAACAAAGAACTATATCAGTTATTACATTACATCATCAGAGTGTACAACAACAAACTACAACAAACAGCAGAAAAGAAATACTATATACTAGTAAATACGCCATGCCATCCAGCTTGCCTCCAGCAATTCCTGAATTCCAGAATAACCTGATAACCTTAACTCTAGACTGCCCGTGTGGAAATTGGTGGGCACCCAGAGTTTAGAAAGGAAAACAATAAACTCCGAGTCAGTCATGTGACTGATGTGAGAACTAAAGCAGTTTATTTTTAAAACAAAGTACACGATAAATTTTAAAATAGATTCGCAATGCTTTGTTTTAGCAAATGAGACTACCATAAGGCCTCCCGGCACACACACAATGCAAATGCAGACTTGGGGGAGACTTCTCCTTATGATAGTCAAAGATGCTTACTACGCAAAATCAAATCATTTTGATATTACTATTAGTGCATAGTGTAGAAAACATTTCGAAAGTAGAATATAAATCTTAGACAACATAGGTACCATTATATTATGCCTGCTATAGCTACCATATTAGATGGCAGGTTCTACAACTAAAACCGTACAAGGCTCGTATTGTTTCTTTGGATTTCCAACAAATGGTCAGGCCAAGGAACTTTCCATTGCCACATGGAGACGCCTCTGGAAGGACGTCCTGAGAACCAAACCGGATCTCTGCCAAACAAGGCCGGCTACCCCCCTTCTCGGGGAATATACAAAACCTCATATATGCCACCCCCGGTTTTTTGGGACCTTTATACGAGGATCCTCTAAACCAACAACCACGCAGAAATAAATATAGTGTGTCCACATAAGTAAGTATCTAGGCCCCATACCATGATACTACCCTTTTCCAGAAGGAATGGTCATACCCTAGGGAAGCTACCCCTGAAACCTTGCCGCATCATTCCTGTTTCGACCATTTTCGGGGTGTGGAGTCTGACGAAGTCTCGTCCACAAAGCTACGCTTTATACAAAAGATGTGCTTTGATCATCAAATGCTCAACAGCACTTCGTATGCCACATTACCAATTTGGGAATGTATCACTAGTAACCATCAACTACATAACCTCTAAGGGTGTTAAGCTAAGAGAATAAATTCTCCGCCACCAACGGAAATATATTTGATAGAAACCAGCTTTACATCTCAAATTGTAATGTCAGACACACATCCATACAAGTCCATTCCGGGATCGAACGGAACCGAAGGCACATTCAAAGAAGTCCTTGCAATCCGGATATTCACTAATCACGTCCGAACTTCCCATCACATATGGAATCTCTATACCGGGGCCATTCGGTGCAAAGACATTTGACGGTAATCCTTCCGTTTTCATAAATATCTGGTCTTCAACACCGGTCTTCAAATGCAATTCATAACGGCGTATCACATATTCAGAATGGGTTATACGACCCCAAGGTCCTTTCCCGGCTAACCCGAATAGCGAGCGCTTATTCAAAAATAAGTGTGGCATTCAAATTCAAGCAAATCACAACAAATACCCATTCAAAGGTAATTATTGATAGTCGGTTATTAAACTATCAATGGATATGCACAACATCACCAGATTCCAAATAATTTTCCAAATTATTTATTTTCCAAAAATATCTTTACAAGATATATAATTTCAATACTTCAAAAATAAATCAATATTTATTTTAAACAAATTCCCTTTCTTTTATAAATTCCATAGTGAATTTATATTTCAAAATATCTACTGATAGACGGTTTTCAATAGATTTCAAATATTCATTTTCAATTTATCTTTACAAAGATATATTCTCAAAAACGTTTCATTTCATATTGGAAAAGCATTTCCATAATTATTAATAATAAGTAGTTCATAAATCTATTTATTTTCAGCACATGGAAAATATATAATATACTTAAATCACAATTAAATATATATTTTATTCTTTAAGGAAAGTGTTCTTTTAAACACATTTATTTGAGTCAAAACGAATGTTGCGTAAAACATCGTTACGACAACTCAACATCATTAGTATAGGGATTTGAAGTTAAGATAGACATATAAATCCCAATACTATATAAATGATTTCCTTTCGGAAATCATTTACTATAACAACAGTGCTATAGTCCACCATTTCCTTCTATTTCTCGAAAACGTCTATTTCAACAATGAATGTTAAAATCTATGGTTTCGAACCTTAACACATTTTAAAACATGGTTAAATCATTTTAATTCTATTTAAAATATCACCTCCAAAACATTTTCTTTAACATATTATTCACTATCCAAAAATGTGAATATACTTCGTTAACCAATTTCATCATTTCTATACATTTTATTTTAAAGGATTGTCCATTGTCCAAAATCGTGGATATAACTCCTTTAATAATTTCTACATTTACTTTATCAAATTCAATTGATTTGGATTTATAAACAATGTTTATAAATCCTATTTCTATTTATTTTATAACAACTTCAATTTATAAATCTCCTTTATTTACCTATTTAATTTATAACTCAATTATATACCAAAAGTCCATATTATAAGTTAAATACTTATAATTTATATGTTTACAAAATTGTTCTTTTAAACTTCCCAAATTATAAATCTTATAGCTTATAAGATTTATTTATTTACCTAAATCTATTCTTTTAATAACTTTACAAATTTTTTAAATCTTACTACTTATAAATTCCATTAATAACTTCACCATTTATAATTCTATAATTTCATTCACTTATGAAATCCATTTACACTTCAATCTAACATTTATAAAAACTAGTTTTATAATTCCAATATTTTATTTATAAATATCAATTTTATAAATCTTTTATATAAATCAATTTGTATTGTTATTTTAAAATGTCTTTAAACTCCTTTATAATTTCATCATTTTGATTTATAAAATAATCAAATTTTATAAATCCTGTATTTAAATTTTTTACAATAAATTCAAAAATCCCAATTTAAACTATTTTATAAAATCATTAACCACATATTTTCAAAAATCAACTTTTAACTATATTTCTCAAAAATCATAATTTTTATAACATTAAAATTATACCGTTTATTTATTTAAAATGAGTCAATTCCAAAAATATTTTATAAAACGTATACCTTCAAAAAATCACTTTAAAATCCTTTTAAGATTCCAAAATTGGCCTAATGATGCTGCACACCAAATAGTCAATCACGACAACAACGACATCATATATCTGTATATGATAATCAACAAATATCAAAATATCTATAATCAAATAAATACTGTTGAGGAATCTAGTTGGATCCCTCCAACCTGTTTCCCTGCATCCACAAACATTAGCACAATACCAATTCTGTTCCAATACGGAATATCGCGGTATATAGGATTTAAAATATTATTCACTATTATACAGCGCAATAGGGTCTCATCCACTATATAATGCGGGAAATAAACTCCAAGTACATAAATAATACCAATTTCACTGTACCATGAAATACTCGCGGTATATGCTTTTAATAAACAACCTCCGCTTACTAACGACGTATAATGTCTATTTTAACAATCAATAGATAACAGTCATCATTCAAACATACAATCAATAAATTTTAAATCTAACTATTTAAAATTTAAATCGAAACAATTCGATTGAGTGAGAAGTTCTCACCTCGCTTTCAATTTCGTTTTCAGCTTTTATTTCGATTAAAATTAAACACGCGTTTAATTTTACCCAAAATTCTCACTAACTCCAAATGACTCCAATCCAGTTCCATAGCATAGTGTTCGTTCATACGGACCCAACGCAACTTGTTTCGTGCGTTTTTGATCTCGTATGAAAAAGATACGATATTCAGAAGTTAATACGATTCTTAATATAATAATTTCACAATTTTATTTACATTTTTAAACCGAGATTAATCTGGGCCGTCCAAACTTTCTCCAGGAAATCAAGGCCACATCCTTCCTTTCCCTCTCCTCTCTCACGTTCACGTTGTACAGGTTATACACGTTGAAACCCATATGGTCGCCCCCTAGGGTTAAATATTGTGACCACCACGATCAACTTCAGGCCGATCAACGACCATGGTTTTGAAGCTCACGATAAATGCTACCTTCGGCTGCAAGATGGTGGAACTCGGCCTCCTATTTTGCCTCGAAACTCGTGCTGACCGTGGCGCCTTCCAGGTTGATTTGCCATCAATCCAAAGCTTCGCTTTCGATCTCTACCGTTGACATCATAGATCTCACTCCCCTCTACAACATTGCAGTTAAAAGATTTCGCTAATTGTTGATGGGTGAAGAGATAATTGAGAAAGAAGAAGATGTTATTTCGGCCATTGATGTTTTTAGGAGGGGGCTGAAGCAAATTTAGGGTTAGGTTTTGATGTTGTTGCAAATTGAAGATGTGAAGGCCTTTTATAGAAAATTGCCCAAATTACTATTCATTGAAATTTTCCGAACTCCAAACGAAGCGTGCCGGCTGGCGTTCCTAAGGTTTACCCCGCGTTCCGAACACAATGGAACGTGTTTCGAAGGCTAATCCGATCATCTGTGCGAGTTAGGGCAATAAACGATCAAATTTTAAATTAAATCGATTTAAACTAATTTCTATGCGTTTTGGCTTGCCCCGGACAAACGGTAAATCCGATTGACATGAAATTTGAAACCATACAATAATATAACATTATGGATCCGATGAAACTAGTTTCATTGAAATCCGAGACTGTTTGAAAAATAACTCGTCAATTAAATATTAAAATATTCAATTTTCACAAATTAACTTTTAATTCAATTTTAAAAGTTCTAAAATATCATTCTAACTCCAATATGATAAAATAAAATTTTAAAAATCATTTTCAATCATTTTAAACCCAATTTCCAATTATTTATGTAATTTCAAATATTAAATTATCGATTTAATTATCCAATTAAATCCGATTATTCGAAATAAAATTTGTTCAACTATTTAATTTCACGTGTTAATATTTAAAATTAACTTAATATACGAATTTTAATTAATAGAAATTTTGGGTCGTTACATTTCTTTTATGGCTATGTTTGCTTATATAGTTGTTGTGTAGTTATGTTATGTAGTGATTTCTCTTTCCATATACATATTCTCACATATCATTGAGTGTTTAGTAGGTACGGAGGGCATATGCTCGCTTTTGGAGCTCGATTACGCATTAGGTTGCTTTTGCTTGCTTAATACGAGCGAACTCCCTCGTATTATTATTAATAAGGTACGTATCTCAGATTACCTACCGTGATTTTATATTATTTCCCTCTGGGATGCCTCATCATTGAGATGAGATGTATGTTTGATATATAATGGGTATATTTGTGTTATATATTTTATTGTAAAAAAAAATTCAATCGAGCCACACAATGGAGACTCCGTCGAAATCTTCTATAAATCCGGGAGTTAGAAAACTTTTGAAGTTTTAAAATTTTTATAGCTTGTTTCATATATAAGTTATATTTTCTGTAAAACTAATATCAAAGTGATGTAATAGAAGCGTAGTAATAGTTTTGTAAATAAGATGTTTATGTTTATAAGTTAATTATTTTAAGAAATTATATTGTATGTAAAATTTTATACTTAGTCCCTTTCGGAGACAAAAAGTTTTGAGTGGGAGGAGTATGTAACGACCCATACTTTCGACTATTGTAAGTTAATAAATTTAATGTGATTATTGAATAAAAATGGTTACAAATAAATAATTCAATGATTTTTTAATATTGATTTATTGGATAATTTAATTTGTTTAAATTTAATATTGGAGATTATTTGAATAATTGAATTATGGATTTAATATGATTAAAAATGATGTCAAAAGTTGATTTAAATTTTATTTAAATATGAAGAAAAATCATTTTTATTTAAAATTGGATTTAGAAGTGGATAAATAAATTTTGGAAATTGCTCATTTTAAATTAACGAGTAAAAATAGCCATTTTGCCCATTATCTCAAATTTCGATGAAACTAGTTTCATTGGATCTATAATGGTGAACTGTTGTAGGATTTCAAGTTTCGTAGTGATCGGACTTGTCGTTTGGCCATGCGAGTTTGAAACGCATAGAATTTAAATTTAGAAGTTAATAAAATAAATTGATTTTGAAAAGCTATCTTGTGCGTACGGTTAAATTAGGTCTCGAGACTAATTCCATTGTGTTCGGAATGTGGGTAAAACATTAGAAATGTCATGTGGCGCACTTTGTTTGGAGTTTGAGAATTTCGAACGGTAGTAGCTAGATATTTTCGAATTATAATATATATATATATTCTTTTCCAAAATCAACACTCATACACGAGCTGCCGTTTCTTATCTTTCCCCTTTCTTCAAATAAAAATTCGATGGCATCTAAAAAGACAAGCGATCGAAGAAAAAAGTATGTACATGTATAAATCAAAATCGCGATGGCGGCTCTGGGGAAAGTCGCGTTCAACTTCTTGTGCCATGGGAGTCTTCGTGTTAGGTTTTCGATTAGCAATTGGTCGCGTACGCACGTGAGCTTCAAGGGTGGTTGTCGTCGAGGCGAGCATGCGTTGGCCTAGGGGCGTAGAGAAGGAAGGTCGGTGAGGCTGACTTCGTTCGACAGAAAAAAGGAAACATCACGACTAGAAGAATGAGTTGGCGGAAATTGCATTTTCCTGGAGGTGCCGCGTGAACGAGAAAGGAGGTATCGGCGTTGTTTTTTATTATTCATTAATGTGTCAATTAACTTTTAATTATTCATTTCGCTAATTAAATAATATCATATACGTACGAGATTCGATTCGGGTGAGAAAAATCACGTTGGAATCATATCGATGAAGGCTTCAGCGTGGAATCAGATTGGAAATTAGTTTGAAACTGAGATATTTTCAGTTTCAAACCAAAGGTAAGTATTTATATGCTCGCGAAGTACTATGATATTTTTATGATAGTTAAATTTGAAATTATGAAGTGATATAAATTTATTGATTGTTGCTTGATAAATTTAATTGTCATCTAAATTGACTGTTAAAAAATAAAATTGATAGTTAAATTTGAGATTTGAATTTAATTGCCAGTAAAATTCTCGATAATTATAACTATGAAATTGTTGTGAATTATTGGTTGTTTGGATGATTTATTATGATGGATGAAAATTGATTGATATTTGAATAAATGGATGTTTATTTATTTTTATATATATATTATGTTATCATCCTATATATTATTTACAGTATATAAAATTATAAATAAAATTATTTCGAATAAATTAAGAAATAGGTTGAAATGATATATACCTATGACATTTATTTGGATAGAAATGATATATATATATATATATTCATCCCTATATTAAATTGAAATAATTGATTCACTTGGACATAGAATAGAAAATTATATAAGAACACCGAATTGGTTAAATTAAATGGTTTCAAGATTTTGATTTGAAATTATTTAATTTGATTTTGATTTTTAAGAAATCAACATGAATTTATGGAAATCAAATTATTTTCAAACTTGAACGCGAAATGTTGAAATTTAAATTTGAAAATAGGATTTGTTTAAATAATCGAATTTTGAGATTTGAAGTTATAATCGAAATATTATTTGAATTTCAAAATTTGATTTGTGTAAAAGATTGGATTTTTATTCGAATTTTGAATATTGTTAAGTACAAGTGATATAAAATGATATTTCAAAATTGAGATCGGAATTCAATTATATTTGAAGGTTTGGATTTTAATTTGGATACTAAAGTTTAACTTGATTTAAGTGATTTGAATCGATATTTTAAAGATCGAAATCAAAATTAATATAAATAAAAATGGTTTAAATTTGACAATTGGGTCGAAATTTAAATCATTGAATCAGATAGTTGAAATTGAAATAAATTTGAAACTGAAATTGAAATAAATTTGGAATTGAAATTGAAATCATTTTGGAGTTGAAATTGAAGTTTATTTGGAATTGAAATTGATTTTAATTTGGATTTGAAATTGAAATTAAATTGGGATGGGATTGATATTTATTCAAGTTGGAATATAATTTGAAATCGGTTGGCGTTAAAAGCGAAATTGAATTAATTCAAAATCGAAATCGGAGAAATTTGAATTGAAATTAGAATCGAAGAAAAATTCAACTTGAAATCGGAATTGAATCGATTAAATCGAAATGGAAATTAAAAATGATTTGAATTGGAAAGTTTGGAATTGAATTAGTTTGACTTTGAAACTATTTTCAAATAAATTATTTTAGTATAAACTACTTAAAATCTATCTTCTTGAATATTCAAATTGTTTTGATTTCACAAATTATTTTACTATATAAACTATTTTCTATTAAACTATTTTAACTATTTAAGCTATTTTAAAACTGTTCAAACTATTTTCTTAAAATTCAAACTGGCTAAGGGTGGAATGTTTATATTTAATTCTTGGATTTAAATGCGAATGGGGTTGATTTGAAGTTATAACCTAAATTGAAATTCGAAACAATTTTGGAAGCGAAATCGAGATATTAAAGCAAAAATGATACGATGTATTTTGAGTAAATATGATGATTTTGAAATGGATTTGATTTTGAAGTGAATATGATATTATGATATCAAATATGAATAGTTTCCGAAACATAAAAGAACCGACCGGTGTGTAAAATGACATTTGGTTGTTAAAGAGATCGGTACTTCTTATTGGTATACTCACTGTCAATATTGGAACCACTCTGACAACCGTATACACGGTGGATGATATCCAGAATGCAGTGATTTAATTGGTGAATGATTACTGGAATGAAGTAAGAGAACGATGATGGATAGTCTTGACACTTGTGTCATAATTAAAATGACTAAAGCGCGAGCCGTTGTCTGGCCAATGAGGTTGGCTACTTCTAGCGACATTGATCACTCGTATTACTATCGTGATTTTGTACTCGATGGATGCACCCTTTTTGTTTGGATTGATGGTCTCAGTCGGCCACGGATGGGTCACGACTAGCCAGAAAGGATAAACTGGTAGAATCCTACCTTGGGCATTGCTCACGTGCTTTGTCATATTTATCCTTATGTGAGCCCATTATGTCTTTGGTTTAGTACTATAAAAATGTATTAAGTGGATCAATGTAAAGTCTTAACACTATTTTGATATTTATTTGATCGACATTACCTACTATAGTGTATACTATGATATAAAAATAGTTTAACAGATCCTTAGAAGATGGAAAATCCTGAATATCTCTTGAGTTATTGCACACACGTTATAAACTGGATAAGAGATGTAAAATCCCGTAAACATCTTCGATGCTGTTACATCATATTTATTGATATTGATTTGATTCTATTATAGTCCTGACTCGAGTGTTTTGTTCTTTCATTACGCTTGGGTATGCCTTGAGTATTTTTGCAGCAATGAAGATTGTTTTTCGGAGGACGGAGACTGTAACGACCCGGAATTTTAGGAAATATCAATTTAATAATCAGTATTTATAATTTAATTGGTTTGATAATTTTTCTTTATAATTTTAATTTAAATTGGCAAAATTTAATCTTTTAAGATTAATGAATATTTAATCTGGTAATTTTGATCAATATCTTTCTAATAATTTAATATTGATAAGAATTATTTTTTTCAAAGCTAATAAATTTTATTCTATTTATAATATATATATAATTGGTATATATTGTGAATAGAAGATCTTGTGTTTTAAATAAAAAAATTGTATTCTCAAATTGTAATATATATATATATATATATATATATATATATATATGTGTGTGTGTGTGTGTGTGTGTGTGTGTGTGTATGTTATAATTTGAGTTGTTTTGAAATTTATTTAATCTATTGATAATTTATAATTGTAATTTAAAGCTTTGTTTTAAAATTAATAGTTTTCAAAAGTTAATTTAGTTTAATTCATTTGTTTTCAATTATAAGATAATTGTTATTTTAAATATGATAGCTTAAAAGGATTTAAACATTTTGTTTTGTTTTCTTTAAAAATGCTTAATATAAAATGGTTATAAGTGTATAAATATAAATGTTTTAGATTTTTAAATCCATGAGAATATATTTGTATTTATTAGTTTTAGAACATTTTTTCTTTTAAAAGTAAACTTATATACTTATGTAAATATTTATTTAGTAACTTAAGAAAGTAAGTTATATTTACATTTTAAACTAAATTTAATTTAATTAAAATACTAATGAACATGTGTAAACATGTTTAACCTCTTAATAACACTTGTAAAGCAAATAAACAAGATTATGACAAATGTAAGTTTTATAACAAGTGTCTTCTTTTTTCAAAATTTTAGTTTCTTTAATTCTATTTAATCATAACATTTTCATTACTTTGTTTTTTTTCTAACTCAAAACAGAAATTTCATTGTAAAAATCTGAAATCAAAACTTGTAATTGGAAAGCAAATTTGAGAATTTAAAATCTTCAAAAGTAAATCAGCAATTTTAAAACCTGCAATACAAATCAACTTCAATCTGCAAAACTTCAAACTGCATTTCAAAGTTCAAGCTCAACAGCAAGTTTTAATCAACAATTCAAGCTGCAATTCAATTCCAACCTGCATTTCAAATATAGATCATCAGTTCATCTTCTAAAATCAATTGAGGCATGCATTCAAGTTTTCTTTAGATTGGAGACATGCAGTAAGATTTTCAACGGCACATCAAATCTTTTCAAATAAATATTCAAAGGCTTGGAAAAAAGAAAACCTGCTCTGCATATTATAAATTTATGTGAGTAAATTTGGATTTAAAAACAGGTTTTATCCTAGTGTAGTTGAATTTATCGTTGCATGTGTTGGATTTGGTTTTGTTAATGAATATTTGTATTGTTATATGTGTATGTTGTTGATAGGAAATGCTTGAGAATAGGAAACTGTTATTTTTCATCTCTGTTCTTTACAGAAAACAGTTTCTTAAGAAAATTTCAAAGAAAAATAAAAGTCTTTTAATCTAAACTATATTAGATCTGGAAATATGAATAAAAGTCGTTTGTTATTATTTGTTGTTAAATTTAAAAATAGTTTCATAATTTAAAATGCAACAAATAATTATAAAAGAAAGAATTAACAGTAAAACAAGGATTTTTAGTAAAAATCATTTGCCTTAAATTTTAAATTGAATTACATGCATGTAATCACAATGAAAAATCGTGAATTTTGATACGAAATTTGTAATTTTTAATTTGGTAATTTATGCGAATTTGGGTTTTGTTTGAAATTGGATTTTTATGAATTGCCGATTACCACGCATTGATTCGAGATGAAATTGTGGTCGTAGCTTGTTTATAGATAGTTATTACGGGAAAATTGCAAAATAATTTTTCTAATGAGTGAATTGATCGAATTAGACCGAACTAGGGTTTTATGTTGTTCTCGGCTGGGCTTTACTGTAGAAGCTTATGCATCTTGAATTTTTGACCGAGTTTGATCGCATTTGGGGAAGTTGACGACCTTGGTTGTGGCATCACGATGGAGTGGTCGGCATGGATCATCGACGTTGTGGTGGTCGGCAAAGGGGAAGTTTGGGGGACGTTGTTTCTGCAATATTTGGTTTGTATGCTCGAATTTTAATTCGATCGAGTATTCTTCGATCTGAGTGCTTGGGATGGGTCGCACGCGATCGTGTGACCGCCGCCGATGGTCGTGACGACCAAGCTTGGTCCGAGATGGTCGCGCACGTGCACGAGGAATGGGTGTGTGCACTGGTATTTGTGATTTGGAGAAGACGAGTTTTCGTCTCGGGAAGTTCTCGCGTTATTCTCATGATTGTCTCGAAGATGAAGGTCTGGGTTTTGCTTCGAGGAAAGCTCGAGTCGTTGAAGAGATTTACTCGAGGTTTTTGGTTGTTGTTTGCTGGGTTATTCTATGTAAATATTTAGTTGTAAATTAAATTTGAGTTTGAAGAAAAAAGAAGGCAAGCTTTAAAATTATAAACAAGATTATAAAAGGAAACAATTTTCAAAGCTAAACTTGTTCTTTGGAAGTAAAAAGTTAATCGACTTTTAAAGGTACTAATTGAATTCAATTTCAAAAGTTGAAATGTTTTAGGATGATTTCCTTTGTAAGTAAAGTATTAATTGAATTTATTTTAAATTTAAATGGTTAAGATATTTGTTTCTTTGAAAATAATTATCTTAATTAAATTTTGAATTTCAATTTAAAAGAGAGTTTTGAATTTAATTATTTAATCAAAGTCTTAAGTTAAATTTTAAAGTAATATTTAAAACTTAAGTTTTAAACTTTAATGAAAATGAATAAGTTTGAATTATTTAAAGTATTTTAAATTTTAAATTTTGATTTCCAAATGTATTATTTTCAAATAAGATTAATGTTATGATTTTGAAAACCAAATTGAATAAATTTGTTTTAAAATTTAATTAATTTCAAATAATTTATTTATGAGAATATTAAGGTAAAATTATTATTGATATGAATTTAAGAATACTTAATTACATATGTTTGTAAATAAGTAAAAGATTTATTAAGAATAATATTTTCTTAATTAATTAAGGATTTTTAAATCTAGGAAGTTAATTAATTAATTGTTTAATTAATTCTAAATAATTACTTAATTGTTTATTTAATTTTAAATAATCACTTAATTATGGATTGATTAAGTGTGATTACTTAAGGAAGTAATCAATGGTTAATTATTAAATATAATTAAGAATGATAATTACTTATGGAAGTAATTAGAGAAATTAGTCATGGGAGTAATTTAATGGAAGTGATTATTGGTCAATCACTTAATGATATTATTTAGGGGATTGATTAATATAATTGTTTGAAGTTAATTAATTATGGAGTAATTAATTAATTAATTATGGATTATTAATGATAGGATTAATTATTTGTTAAGTAATTAATTAAGTGAGTAATAAAGAGTTATTAATGAAGTAATTAGAGATAATTACTTATGTAAGTAATTAAGAGTCAATTACTTAATTTATTTTAGTTAATTAATTAATGTGATTAATTAATTTAAGAATGTGATTAATTTAATGTAACGCCCCACCTCTATACCCACGCTAGCCAAGAACATTACGGAGTAGTGCTGTCAACTAGCACGTAGAATAAGGCTGTTGAGGAGCGACCATCCATGTAATTGCTTATCACACGGTGGCTACAAATAATCTTCGGAAACAAACATAGAAATAAGCATAACGCAAATCAGTCACAGACATCCATATCACAAAGGCGGAAGAAGATATGAATATATAACTAACACATGAAAGTGTACATTACAGTAGTGGTCAAAAGATCCACAATAATACAAAAGAATAGCAGCACGTGCTATACAAAAGAATACAACTATGAGTCTATATCTCAAGTGTATACAACAAAAACTGCTAATCTAAACAGTTAGCCAAAAGTCAGAGTGATGAATCCCTGGGAAGAAGTCAAGCAGAAGCACCTGTAACATCTCGGTCTGACCCGAGTATTATTTAAGAAAATAATAAACGGGTCAGTCTAGCTATAAATATCAGATGACATGATATAACATAAAAGATATGGCATAAACATAAAATATCCATAATGACATACCACTATAAGTATGTAAATAATGATCAACAGAAGATCAATCAATAAGAGATAATCAATATCACAAGAATCTTCTCAAAGATTCGGAAAGGGCATCATACCCCAAACTTGTACTCATAACAAGTCAATGACATAAATTCTAGAAATCAATGCAAGAAGTCCAGAAATCATAGAAAAAAGAAAGAGGCCTATCACATAGCGGCCCGAAGACCAAGGGGAGCTACCCCACATGTGTGAATGGAATCACACAGATTAAGGTCCAGACTAACCAAAAAGCAAAAAGGGATGTGTGAGTGGAATCACACAAGTGGTGTCTAGTCTAACCTCGCAACAAGAGACATCACACAGTTGCTAGTCTAAAGCATCAGAATGATCGTCATGATCAACGAGAAGTGTCAATTACACTAAGCTAGTAAATATAGAAGTTTAGCTTCATGTCCCATAACCACTTGCTTAACTTAAATATTTACGAACAAACTGTAAATCGTCACTAATAAAATTGTCACAAGAGGTTCAATCGAACAAGTCCAAGAATTAACCGACGAAGTGAACGCAAGCGTTTCATACCACTTGTTTTACTAAGTCGTTTAATTAGATTTCTCATCCGAGTGAGGTAAAGGTTTGTATATACTAATAGATTGGAAAACGGTTTAAGAAAAGAGCTTTGTTATTAAAAATAGAGTTGAAATTGTTTGTTAAAAGAATTTTGATATTTACTACTAGTATTGAAACTTTATATTATAAAATGACAAAATACAGAAGCAATTATATAAACAATCAATCACAAAGATCGCATACGGAGATGTGAATAAGATCCAAGGAAATCAGCTCAATGTTTTTCAGATAAGATCCCCTACGGAGGGGTGGTCCAGGGGGGTGGCAACCCCCCAAGGTGGGGGTGCGGGGGCAACGCCACCGCTTACGGGGTTCGACCTGCCCACTCAGGTCGCGGGGGTCCAGGGGGCAGCGCCCCCGGCGGGGTGCAGGGCAGCGCCCCGTCCAAAACGGTACGACCTAGTGAAGACAAAAAAGGGGTCTAACGACCTAAGAGGGATAGGGTCGAGCGACCTAACGGTTGCGACCTAGGGGTCTAAGGGGTCAAGCGCCTTAGTGGTTGCAACCTAGAGGTGTTCGCGACCTAACGATGACTCATGACCCAACATGGCCGACTTAACAGAGGTCGCGACCTAACAGGATAACTCATGACCGACTTAAGAGTTGCGTGACTGAAGGGTTGCACGACTTAAGGGTTGCACGACTTAAGAGTTGCACGACTTAAGGGTTAGGCCAGGAGCGACCTAACGAGATAAGGTCCAACGACCTACGAGTTAAGGGTCCAACGACCTATCGGGATAACTCGTAACCGACTTAAGAGTTGCGTGACTGAAGGGCTGCACGACTTAAGGGTTGCACGACTTAAGGGTTGCACGACTTAAGGCTTAGGCCAGGAGCGACCTAACGAGATAAGGTCCAACGACCTACGAGTTAAGGGTCCAACGACCTATCGGGATAACTCGTAACCGAATTAAGAGTTGCATGACTGAAGGGCTGCACGACTTAAGGGTTGCACGACTTAAGGGTTAAGCCAGGAGCGACCTAACGAGATAAGGTCCAACGACCTACGAGTTAAGGGTCCAACGACCTATCGGGATAACTCGTAACCGAATTAAGAGTTGCGTGACTGAAGGGCTGCACGACTTAAGGGTTGCACGACTTAAGGGTTAGGCCAGGAGCGACCTAACGAGATAAGGTCCAACGACCTATGGATGAACGACTTAACTCCGAACGAGCTAAAAATGGCCAGAATGACCTAGGGTTAACTCGTAAATGACTCAAGACCTATGGACGAACGACTTAACTCCGAACGAGCTAAAAATGGCCAGAACGACCTAAGTGTAGAAAATTCACCAAAACGCTAAAAATTGGAGTTTTTGGCCAATCCAATCCAAACCAAATGCTATCATGCATGCAAAAATGATAGGGAATCATTCCCAACAGTCCAATATAGTTATAGGCTAGAATTGTGAGATAAAAATCTCACCTTTGCACAAATTCAATGAAGAAGGAGCTTGAAACAATGGAGAAGCAACTACAAGCTAGAATCCAATGTCTTCACTTTGATTTTGGAGTCGAATGATGGATTTAAAGTTAAAACCTAAGCTTGGAGTTTTAATTTCCTCTTCCACTCACCATTAATGCAAAATCTTGGTTGTTAGGAAATTTATGAAGAGTGAGAAGAAGGAAGGGGGTTTGGGCTTGAGTTATAATGGCAATCTAACCCAAAGTCCAAAGCGGGAAAAGTTAGTGAAATTCCACTAACTCCAAACCTACCAATGTTTATACTTAAAAAAATTGTAAACGACATTTCGAACTCAATGGAAGGGGTCTCGAGTCCTAATTTGACCGTTTGCAAAAGGTAGCTTTTCGGACCAATATCCGATTAACGACAAAATATTTAAATATAAAATCGATAAATATGCGGGTTGTTACATTTAAGATTAATTACTAAGTATAATTAAATAGAAATGTAATTAATTAATAAAGTAATTAATTAAGGATTATTTATTAATTTAATTGATTAATAATTACTTAACGAAGTAATTAAAGATTAATTACTTAGATTAATTAATCAAAGGGTTAATATAAATAATTAAGAAGTTAATTAATTAAGATGAGTAATTACAAGTTGTTAATTACTGATTAATGAGATGATTAAGTTAATTATTATTAATTAATAAGGATCAATTGTTAATTAATCAAGATTGATTAATAAAAGTAATTAATTAAAGTATGATTAATTAATTGTAATTAATTATAGTTAATTAATGGAAGTAAATGAAGGATCATTAATTATTGTAAATAATGATTGTAATTAAAGGTTAATTACTGAATATGGTTAAGGATAACTACTTGAATGTAATTAAAAGATAATTAATCAAGGAAGATTAATTAAGGAAGATCATTAGAGATGATTAATTTATCTATTTGGAATAAATAAATGAAGAAGAATTATTGTAATCCAATTGGTTAGGAGTTAATCAATTCTGCTTTTGAATAATTGATTTCTATTGGATGATCAGTATTGGGTGATTGATTTATACTGGATAATTGATTATTATTGGGTGATTAATATTGGGTGTTTGGTTGATACTGGATGATATGGATATCTCTGATATGTGATATGTTGCTTTTGAGATGAATGGTTGTTATGAATTATCTGTTATGATAATGTGATTCTTCTATCTGTTTATATCATCCTGAATATAAGTTTAACTGTTTAAAACCCTTAGTTACAAATTGGACATTAAAATGGCGTTTGGTTTCGGTGAGATCAGGATCGGGTTTCCATATTTGGATAATCCGAAAACCACATCGATTCCAATTAAACATTGGGTTGTGAATCCAAGTGGAGCTTAGTGAAGACTCGAGGTGTAAGAATTATACGTCAGTATAACTCTGGGGGTGATTCCGTGATAAGTTTGACGGAATAGTACTTATAGGTTCGAGATGGTGATTTAGAGTGCAAGGGCTATGGTCGTTGACTCTGAGGGTGATTCCAATATGAGTGCAACGAGATAGTGCCTTCGGTTTCGTTCGAACCCGGAACAAACTTATATGGATTGAATGCTTTCAGAACATCGTTAGGTGGATGATGCACATCAGATAGATGTGTTCTATAAAGGTAATTGCAGCCTCAAGCCTCATCAACCAGGAATGGCTAAAACAGGGGAGGTGCGGCAAGGTTAAGTGGGTCATGCCCAAGTAGGACAAGATTTTCCCCTGTCTAGAAATCCCTTTTATTTCGGCTGTGTCGGCAGTTGGAATCGCGCGCCAACTACGGGGTTGTCTTGTTCGGGACTGTCCAGTAAGGGATGGTTCCAGCCTTGTGTTATAGGGGAGTTAGGGTGGCTCCTCGGTACGTTGATCTAGGCAACATACTGTGACGGGTGGTACCCCAGTGGCCCTGCCATTGATGGAAACCCATTCTTCCTATGAGACACTACGGTTTTGTTTGTATTACCCACTTTTGTGGCTAGTAGCTGGAATTTAATGAATGTAACAATTTCGATTATTTCATATTTACTTGAAAACCCTAGACACTATTATAATATCACTGGATTTCCTATCGAATGTTTTGGTTAGCGTAAGGTGAAAACTTTTCCATGTTTATGTGTGGGAAGTCTTACGTGATACCTTTTCTTTTCAAAGGTTTTTCTAAAGTTAAGCAAATTTAACCCGTTGACTAACACCATACCCCTGTCTGACCCGAGTGTTTATTTTCTGTTTGATTAAACTCTTGGCTACTCATATTATGTATGAGTAGTCAAGTATTCAGGTTTGCTTGACGAATTCTGGAGGAGATATGGAGCAGGAGGCTTCCACGTATAGATATATATTGGTTCCGCTGTGTTTGTGAAATATATGTATCTTGTGTTCTTGAGTTGTATAGTTAGAAAGATGTTTATAACTGTCTAATATGTGTTGTATAAGTTGTGTACTCTGATGTATTATGATACTATGTAATATTTTATGCGATATATTATATTTCATTCGTTCTGCTGTGAGTTATCTGTTGTTGTTGTCTTTCTTCTTTCTCTTTCTTTTCTTCTTATGTCCCTTTGTTTCTTCATTAGCGATGTGTCTTCTTGGAGATAGGAAGTCGGGTCGTTTCAGAGATGAAGTTCTTGTATATTATTACTATTATTATTTTTTATGTCATTCTATTCTGCTGCATTATTTATTTATCTCTGATGTATATATATAACTCTGATAAATTTTGTATAGATTATAATCAAATGTATAATATAGACAGCTTCATGAACTGTTATCTGTTTATTATATTTTGTCATTCCGCTATGAGATTCTGCGTTTTTTCTTACTTGTTTCTTATTCTTCTAAATTTTCCACATTGATTATCTACATTCCAGATAGTTTAAGTTGGACATGTGTGGATTATTGTCGATTCAAATCTTTCGAAATGTGGGTCGTTACAGTAATTATCCTCGTCTTTACTTTCCGTGAGCATATTATTAATTCATTGGTTGTATTACGCAATTTGATTTTACATGAATGCTGAGAATATATGCTTGTTGTTTTAACTTAAATATGATTAAATATTGGGCTAGTGGTTATAAACCAAGGATATAGAATTGAAAGGAATTGGCTTCATGTATTGGTTATTTATATGTGGTCATAGCCTTTTTTTTATATGACATTATCGTCCCATTCTGCTGTTGAGATGTTGTGTATGCTTGCAAGTAACTAAAGTGATTTTTGGTTGATTATTTTGCTTGTTTTGATGTGTTAAAGATGATATAAATAGTAATTTCATTGTTTTTAAATTAGATTATTTTATTATTTAATGAAAAGTGAAAACAATTTAGAATGAAGAGTTTAGTAAACTTGGGTATTTGAATGTAAATTCTTTGATAAAGTTGAAGGAGAAGTTTGAATATTTATTCAAGTTCTTTTGATTTATTTGAATTATTGGATATTTAAATTTAAAGAAAGAAGGAAGAATTTATGTTTAAATTCTTTGAAAAGAATCATTAATGAATTATATTACTAGAAAGATTTTGATGTAAAATGACTAGAATTTGAATTAGAAATATTTTTAAGTTGAAAATAATGAGATTTAAATTAAGTTTGAATTTAAATCCTATATGATGTGTATGGAAGGTAAATCCATAAAATGAATATTTTTGTGAATATTAAAGTTTAAAACTTTTGTGGAACAAAGTAATTTATTTTGAAAATAATTTGAATTTGAATTTAAACCAGAAATATTGATGGTTTAAATATATAGCTTCCCTTTTAAAAGAATTTTGAGAATCATCTGTGACGGTATTGAAGATATATTTTATCAATGAATTTGAAATTCATTTTATACATAACAATAAAGGTATTTTATTTAAGTGAAGGTATTTTATTTGATTGGTTGAATTTTAATGGGGATATAGCATGATTTTAAAAGATGTTAGACCAAGTACTCATATATTTTGAAAAGCATAGGTATTTTTTCTACGAAATATGAGATATAAGTTTTAAACTCAGGTGATTAAAATATTTATTTGCTTTTGATATTAATTGTTACACCCCTGCTATGCTAGAATACTCATGGCAAAACAAACGATTGAAAAACTTGTTTAATTTGGACCTGAATTGACGAATTGGGTGTTTTGATTGGATTTAGCTGATTTTAAATGCTTGTATAATTTTCGAAATACAAGTACATAATTATGATATATATATATGCATCCCTGATATGTAAGCAAGTTTATTTTATCCTATTTATATTGATTTGAATGGATGAATTGCCGTGCTTGAAGTGAAATGCTTGAATGCACTATTGTGTGATGACTAAACTATATATACATGACATTTATTAGGGATACAACATTATTTCGAGAATAATGTTGTTTTGGGTAGCCAAATGTTTTTGAAATATAAAATTTAACATTTTATGAGAACGATACGAGGTATTGACTACTATACTACTGAAGTCCATCCTAGTGGACTGATTCAAGGATGACAACCCGAATCATGATGAATTTATCCCTCGTCACACAATCCAACAATCTATTGCATATATAATATAATAAATAGTATGTCCCTGGAGACGTAGTGCCATAGAAGCTAGCACCTCAAGATGGAATTGGGCAGGTGACTACAGCACATAAAATGCATACGTCTTCAGAAGCCAAAAGGGTAGTGCAACCAAGGGATAGTGTGAAGTGCACTCACAACTGGTCATAAGCAATGGATGAAAAAGAACCGCACTATGATAAACAATGAATATGTACGTTTATTATTTAGATATGCAGGTGAAACGACTATACTATGGTAAACAATGAAATCGAACTCCAAAGATCTAAAACCATGTACCTAAATTTAAACTAAAAGCAACTCATATAATATGAATAAATTGTGATATTGCAGTTGATTAGAGTTGTAGTTGTGAGTCATGATGATTAGAGCCTTAACACTTGTATTAAAACCATTTTAATGAAATACGGGTGGGATATTGTTTGATGCGAGTGACATTATTGTGCTTGATTGATATGTCACGTATTTATACCTAACGTCACGGTTACATGTTAGTATTAAGCACTATTATCTCATAGCTAGATTAATAGCCTAACTCAGGGTTTGTTATTTGTTTAACAACTCAGATCAGACTGAGGTTGTTTAATAGGTTTGATATAATTGTATGTGTTTATAGGCTACGATATAGAGTAGGAGAAAATGACGATGAAGGATATTTACTTTATCTATATTGAGATTCATTATATTGGCCGATTGATGTATTCATGTTGTGAGTATTATACATATAGGATGATGTATTAAATTTTCATATACTATATAAAATTCATTATTTTTGTTCACTCTAATTCTGTTAGTTGGGAAATTTTTATGTGTCTCTAATACTAGTTCTAGTCTAGACCTTGTGTACATTGCCTTACATCAAGACAAGAGACATGTTATTTTATATGTATTCAGGTATTGAAACGTACCCCTGTGGACACAAAGCAGTGTATGCAAGAAATCGCTCTTTCCGTGCTCATTGATCCGAGTTATCCAACGGTAAACTCCTTCTGATATTTCGGTCACTAGAGCCAGGCCATCACAACATGGTATCAAAGCGGAGGTTGGAATAATACAGAGACAGAGATATATTTTAGCCTTTGAAGAGTGAGACTTAGGTTAGTTTATCCATTTTTTATAAGACTCTCGCCTGTGGGTTGCGAGTTGTGAATGATTGAATGGGTCGATCATTAGATAGAATAGTTATATGCATATATGTATGTGTATTTGTATTTAAGCTTTATTAATTAAAAGTTGTTTAATATTTTCTGAAGGAAAAAGTAAAATAATATTCACACATTTGATGTGAATATTCATGTGTGATTTTGATGTATTAAAATGAATTTTATTTGGATGATACAGATGCTTACTTGATGTGATATATGGTTTATTTGGATGTTTGATTGATATGGTTGTATAAGAGTTTCTTAAAATAAACAGAAATAACAAAAGTAAGCTTCGATTTTCAAAGAATAAGAAAATTTATTTATAAAAATATTTCGAAGTGGGATATGAACTTTTAAAAGAAGTGCGAAGACATGTATATGTATATACGAATATTTTGAAGAAATTTAAATTTTGGAGATAAAAAGGTATTTGGAGAAATTGGTCTTATTTTATAGAGGTGTTTATGAGAAATTGAGGATATCTTTAAAAATAAATTTATGAGATTTTGTTTGTAAGGAAAAATATTAGCAAAAATTTATTTTTAAAGAAGATTTGGAATTTGTTATGTCAACCTATTCGTTGAGTGTTTTATGAATTTTGGTCTATACATCTGATCAGCGTTATCCAAAAGGATTCCTAAATATTTAAACCTGATAATTTGACATAACGGTAATTTGAAAAATATACAAATGATATTTTGGAAAATAAATAAGAGAATCGTTTTAAGAGGAGAATTTATTTTGGGAAGTGCTCCCTTATTATGTGAAGTAATTTTATAATGGCAATATCTATTTTGATCGAGAAGTTAAAAAAGAATTAGTGTAATATATGGAAGTTTGAGTGAATATTAAATGTCTGGTTCAATATTTTAGAAATATACAAGTTAAGCATTTTTATATATAAAATTTGCAGCCATCGAGTGCTAAAAAAAAGTTGAGATCGGTGGCAAGGCATTGTTGATATATTTTCTTGTGTAGTCAACACTACAGCCAACAGGCGAAACAAGTAGCCAAGACCCCGGCAAGGTGATGTTGTTATATTATAAATATATAAGTATTGATTGAATTTTATGAATGTGTCGATGTTTGTCGATTGTATGTTCGGTTGCTTAGTCGCTTATGGTATGTTATATATTATATAGTTATGTGATGTTAGTAAGCTTTGAAGGAATATTAATTTAAAACTTGAGTATAATTTTGAAAGAAAATTATTTCGAATAGAAAAGAGAGAACCAATATATTTACATCCAAAACACAATTAGTTTGAGTAGAGCTTTAACATTATACTTTTTTTCTAACAATTAATTTGGCATTTTAATCCTTGCTTTGCTTTCAACATTTCACATATTTAACTTTAATATAGGCATGTGTCATAAGAAGCAGATGAATCAATACAAAGCTGCTTCTAAGTCAAGTCTTAATTAATTTGAGTGATGCTGCAAATTTTTTTTATAAACTGATGAATTAAGTTTGAATAAAAATTGTATTTTTTTCAATAATATGTAGTGAATAGTATTGAAATTGTGATACAAATTACACGAGATTGGAGTATACGAGCATTGGATAAAGTCTTTGGCTTTTGATTGAAGAAAACAAAGTTTCATAGTTAAGAACATTAATGCGTTTTGAATTCTGATAGATGCTATGGCTGTTTTACTGATAATCAGAATATACTTTGAAGAAACTAGTTGGTTGTTGATGAGCATTATTTGGTTGTAAACTTAATTAGTATAACGTGGCAAATAAAAGTTGTAAGCATATACTTTATTTGCATATTTGAATTATACATGAGAAACCGACTTGTATTAATTC
Source organism: Allium cepa (assembly GCA_030765085.1). Taxonomy (NCBI): domain Eukaryota; kingdom Viridiplantae; phylum Streptophyta; class Magnoliopsida; order Asparagales; family Amaryllidaceae; genus Allium; species Allium cepa. The sequence goes on from CM060940.1 coordinate 106,769,637, forward strand.
TCTCTTCTAGGCTTGAAGGCAGTGCCTAAACTGACTAAATTTGAGCATATTAGTGTACCTCTAAAATTTAGTTGGCCTCAAAACAAGTTTGAAATACATGAGCAACTGAGAAACCATCTTTAGTGCCAAACAAATTATTATACAGGCCATTACACAATGGGTCTAGTAAGCAACATCAATTGCATTCTAGCTTAAGGTCACTTTGAAATTATTGTCCCAATTTTTACTATTTCTTTATTCTAGACGAAACCATAAAAATAATGCATATGTTGTTTTTTAACACATAATTTGAGTTTTAACAATTCAAAAAAATGCAGTTTATTTTTACACGATAAATCTATAGGCTGCTACACTACAGTAGCACCATGCTGCTAAGCAAAAAAAAGTATTTTTGCTACTGAAGCTCTAAATGCTTTCAATAATAGTTAGTAGATATTAAAAAATGCAACATTGCTTTTTTAAGTATTTCTCTATTGCTTGATGCAAATTACAGTCAAATGTGTATTTTGATATATCAAGTTTCTTAGTTATCCATAGTGCATGGTCGAGATGCTTCACATCAACCATATGCATAGATATAATGACAAGTAAATCTTGTCTAAATCAAATGATTTTTTTTCACACAAAACCCTATGAAACAATATAATTATTTCCATTTGGTCTTAAAGATTTTTTATTTTGTGCCATAAAATAGTCACAGTATTCATCTTCTTAGATCAGAAATGAATCACCCACAATGAATAGCTAACGTGTCACAGGAAAATATAGTCCTGAGCGTTAAGAGTTTATTATAAATGCTTTACCCTTCTAGGATAATATACTATGTGAAATTTTGAAAACTCGAGTACAGTTATGCAAAATTTTGAATTTTCTATAAATATGCTATAAAAGTAAAAGTACAAAAATAAATAACTTTATTATATTAGACTTGTGAGTTTATTTTGAATTGAGAATAGGTACGCGAATGCCCCTTGGATTCGATTATGGCGTAAATTCGCTTTTGCTTGCATAAAATTTAATAAAACGGTAAAAGTAAGGTACATTTTTACTTAAAAAAGTTACATATATTGTAGATTATGTGCTTGTAAAAACCCAGAAATTTATCATGTGATTTTTGGAATATTTACCTAGTTTAAATATTCGATTTGGGATTTTTATAATAATATTTATGTTTCAAATAATTGACCGATTTTCGATGACATGTTGTTAATTTAATTTATAGAACTTTTTCACAATTTTTAATTTGGCAAAAATTTAAATTTTCGTTTGCCGTATTTTACATCAAACATTGGCACTTTTGAATTTAACAAACTTGCTAGCTGGTATATTTTATTGTTGTTTTGTGATTGTGTCACAGTTTTGTACACGGTCGTATTTTATTTTCCATCATTCGTGGTTCGTAAGCAGACGTGTTATTGCGTGGCAGAGTACCCCCAACAAAATTTATACAGCACACTATAATCTTGAAAATATTTCTTTTTCACGTCCTTTGCTCATGAAACTTTGGTGGCTTGCAGTTAATTCTTTTATTTCTATATAGATACATTTAACTCGGGGAAACAAATTCATTCTTCTGTTTTTTTCTTTTTTCTTTCGATGCTTAGCTGTTAAGGAATTTGGTTTATATATATAAGCATACATATACCTCGATGTAAAAAATGGTTCGGGTGTAATGTGTTAGGCCTTGTTGGGCTATGAATCTTGGGTTTACGTGAGAGGTAAGAGAACGAGGTGGAGGCAAGCTGCTTTGTTGGCATGCTTGGGCAGTGAAAAGGTAATCGGTTTTAGGGAGAGATGGTGGGGTTTGGGTTGTAGAAGCGTTTGAGTTTTGGGCTAGGTGGAAACGTGCATGCGAATACAAATAGAAAGAATGGAGAATGCTATTGTTCTTATAAAGGGGATTTGCACATAAGTCCTTATAAATGTGTTCATTTGCATGAGCTGTGGAGGAAGCTATTGGAAATGGTTGGGAATTAATTTAAAGGACAAAAATTTATATAATTTTTAGCCTCAAGAACATGACCTCGATATTTTAACCATAAGGTCAAACATTCTCCCAAAATTATTCATAAGGACAAACATTCTTCCAAAATTATTTATAAGGACAAACATTCTTTCAAAACTACTATCGAACTAAAAACTAATATCTAAAAACTACTACTGATAACTACAAACTGATACCTAGAAACTGTTATCAATAACTAAAAACTGATATCTAAAGAAAGTTGTCCTTCGGACTAAAATACCGAGGGTCTGTACTTAAGGCTAAAATACTGAGAAATTTTGTCCTTGACAATAATTTTCCATGGTATTAAAGTGGGTCGGGTTGTGTTCTAATGTTTGGCTAAGAAAGCTTTTATTATTTGGTTATATTTGTATTTCAATATGTTGAATTAAAAATGTCATAACTCATCCGTATTAAATCCGATCAACCTATAGATTTTTGTGTTAGGCTCGGGTTGAAGAGTACGATGCATTTACATAAACTATTGTTGGTTTTGGTACAGTATAATTTAATGATAAATTAATACTAACGAGTATAAGTACGTCAAATTTGGATAATTACGCAGTTAATTTAATATTACTTAACATGTGTTATGCATTTGGCCAAATAAACATTGTAGTGTTAACGTAAATTGAATAAAGTAATTTAGGCACATGTTTAGCGAAATAAAACACTGTCCACTAATTAAATTAATTTGACATTTAATTAGTAGAATAAACTTCGTTCTGTTATCTTATAGATTGAACATCTGATTATATATTGTTAATCGATATACCAATTTGAATAAGTAATGCGTTAAGTAGTAATGGTTAACTGTTTTCATAAAGATTGATCATATAAATACCAGATATTGATTTGGAAAGTTAGGACGATATGTAAGCTTGTTTAAGTACCATTGTGGTCGCTAAGCCACTTTTCAAATTTAGAAAGCTATGGGTTTAAATCAATTTCAATTTTCAACAATTATAAATGTTTTATACAATTGTTATTTTAACAAAGTGTATATATAATGATTATTTATTAACAATGTTTAAAGTTAACTAATTCATATTTTAAATATCGCTTAAATTATTGAGTTATATTCTAGATATGATTTAAAGTTATTTTATACTTTAATGATAACTAAAGTTATTTATAATAATTTGATTTTAAAGTTAATTATTATTTACAATTGTTATTTATTATTTTATATAATATTGTTTAAAGGTTGATTTATTATTATAATTATATTGTTTGAAAGTTAATAGGTTATTATAATAATATTGTTTTAGAATTCGATTGATTTTTATCTATAAAATTTTAAAGATAATTAATTATTAAGTTCAACTATTATATTAAATTAACTTGTTTTAAAATTTATTGTTGTATTCTTATAATTTTTTAAAGTTTATTATTTTATTAATGATTGTTTAAAGTATTATTTTATAATGTTATTTAAAGATATTTAATTATTTTATCAAGGTGTTTTAGAAAATAAATTGTTTTATAAAAGGTGTTTAATAATAATAAACTATTTATTTCAAAAGGAATCATTTTAAATGGGAAGATTATATAAGGGTTTTATTTAATGAAAAAAGTCATTAAAGGAATTTATATATTTGGAAAGAGATTTGGAATTGGAAAAAGGATTTTGGGTTTTAATGATTTTTGAAAAGAGATTTATAAATGGATTTTAGAGATCTAAAATGGGAAAGTTTTATGAATGAAGTTTTGAGATTTATAAAGATTATTTTATAAATAGATTGGAGATTTATAAAGAAATTTTATAAATAAATTTGGAAATTTGTAAACTAGATATTTGTTTATAAAATAAAAGAGATTTATGGAAAGGATTGGTGTTTTGGGTTATCCTCATTTAAATAACCTTTAGTTTTGATCATGTTAGTACGATTTTGAAATAGAAAATCTTTCTAAGGGCTTTCAAGGATATACTTATACCAATTTATAAATAGATGAAATGGTTTTCTAAGTTTTGAAAGGAATGGTTTGTGAATATACAAATACCAGTGAGATAAGTATATGAATATTTTGATAAATATTTTGGAAAGAGATTAATTTATGAAAGATAAATTGTAAGAGGCTTAGTGATTGCCATGGGAAACGTAATCTCTATTCAGAATGTTTGTTTATATGATAGTTAAATAACCGACTATCAAATATTGGCCTAAATATGTAATCCTTTTTAATTTTGGTGGTATGGAAATATTCCCTAATTAACACGGGAAGATTTTAACTCTGGAAATATATAGAAGAAACATGGAGATTATATGGTACAGTTACCATCGACGGTGCTATACTATACGTATAAACTCGTTTTGTTCTTCTAGGACAAATGATAAGGAGATTCCTCCACTTAAATGGTTAGAGGGTGATCCCTGCTCTTATGTATTTTCTGATTGTTTCCTAAAGAACTAGTATTGAGCATTCAAAAAAATCAACGATTGGTTTTTAGGGCACTCGGTAAGCGAGGAAGTATACTAATAAGAGATGACTCATACCGTAACCACTCTAAAATCCATATACGGTTCTATGGCGGAGTTTCATGATATATTGAGATGTTGGAATCCATGTGTGGTTTCGAGACCTATTGGGGTTATGGCAATCCATGTGTTATTCTAAGATCTATTTTGGATATGGGAATCCATGTGTGATTCCGAGACCCATTGAGGTATTAGAATCCATGTGGGATTCCATGATCTATTTTGATTGCGGTGCATGAGCTGGAATGCTGGACTTAGCCTCATCAGAGGTGATGACTAAAACTAGAGATAGGAGTCATCATCAGCAGGGTTGGCAGACCCATAGAGTGCAGTTGGCTCCACCTAGATGTTACCAACAGTTCTTATGCATGCATGGAGCGATGCTTCGATTATAGCGAGACCAACCATGTTTTTCCTAGGTACATCACTAAGGATGCATGTTGCTTCAAAATGGATGAATTGTATCCTTGTGTAGGAGGATTGTTTCTTGAAGTACTGAGAGCACCTCCATGGAACCCTACACAATTGGCGAACGTGCCTTATCGTTTTTATTATATACTTAGTGTTCTTGTGGTGTACACTCACGAGCAACACAGCTACTTAATTATTATTATTTTCACCCTTAAACATTATTATAATATCACTGGATTTTCTGATATAAATGTTTTGGTAATTGTAAGGTAAAAATCCGTTCATGTTTATATGCGGCATGTTCTTACGAGATACCTTTGATTTTAAAGGATTTTACAATTTAAATTTAATAAAATTCCTTATGATTCGACTTTTCCCCTTTGGTTTTACCAGATTGACAAGGGCGTTGTTTTCTATAATGCTTGGGCTAGCCCGAGCATATTTTCCAGGTTTTGCTGGATACTTTGGACTTTCAGGAGATGAGCTGGATTCTTCAAGACGTATTCACATATATTATATTTTCCATTGTTTTGTTGTTTCTTGATTTGTGTAAGTATTCGTCCGCAATTATAAGGATAGATGTTATAACTATCCAGGCTGAAATAGGTTAATGTGCTCTGATTTGTGTTATATATGTATAAATAAGATGATTTTCTTTTTGTAAAGATTTTGTACATATCATAGATCTTTTCATCACGATGTGAGATTCTGTCATGTCTTCTATTTTCTTCAACCCCAATAATCTGTCTTTCCGGCACTTGGATATTCGGCATGTGAATACCATGGATGTATTAGTGCAATTTCTAAGGGTCGAAAAGTGCGGGTCCTTACAATGCCTATGACAAATTTTGATATATAAATTTTTGCCAACTATTTTTGGTCGATGTATATCTATTTTATCATATTGCAATTGTTCGAAAGTCTCTTCGTACAAAAGAGACTTTACCGAATTTTTTTAATTTTTGACACTGTGAAAATTTTATACATCTTGAAATTTAAGACATTTTTCAAAGAAATATTGGAATATATACTTATATTAATCGTTATGTCTATTATATTATGTGATATGCTTAAATGAAAGGAAGCATTTGTTTTTGCTATACGCGGTTATATAGATGAAATAAGTTCGAATAAGTAATATATCTATTAGATTTTATCGGAATGGAGCACCGAAAACGCTGTAAATAATGGTATGTATTTTATATTTTCTAGTTAATGTTATTAATTAAATCGAATACAGTATGCTTCACTAAATTACGACCATGTAATTTCTTTAAGAAGGGAGAGACCGTAACATCCCGTTTCGAAGTTAAACTAAATTAAATATTTTAGTTGGATATTTTGTTTAATTTAAATCAATAAATTAAAACTTTGGATTTATTTAAAGAAAGTAGATTGGTTTAAATTTTAAATTTGGACTTTGGATTATGTTTAAAAAAATCGAAAAGTGGATTGAAAATTTATTTTAGCAAAATAAATAATATTTGTGAAATTTTAAGGTTCTTTTCGAAAATAAAACAAGTATTTTAAATTTGTTGAAACAAGAAAATGATATTTTAATAAAAGAAAAATTAGTATTCGAATGAAATAAAAATTTGATAAAATGCCTTGAGTGGATTTTTAAACAGATGCAAAACATAGATTAGAATGCGGTTGGATTTATATGTGATTAAAGGTGTTGTTTACATTTAAAAATATATTTCTTTTTTCAAATTGGACCCTCCATTCATCCTTATACCTTAAACCACCACCTCTACCCAAACACATTTTTTCTTCATTTCTTATCAAAACCCAACCCCTCTTCTCTTGTTCTAATTTCACTAACCGAAAAATAGAATTCATGACCATGAAAAAGTTGATAATGCAGGCCAATGCAAGACGGAGGCACGTGAGCCTGAAGACGATGAAGTGGAGGTGATCATGACGATGTTGAGGTAGGAAAACGATGTCGACTTGGGGTTGGAATTAGAGCTTGTGCGTGATGGTATTTGGTCTTGCATGCGACATCAACGACGAGGAGGCCGCTCACAGATCCTAGGGAGTTCGTAGTGCACGTGCATTAGAGGATGAGCAGCATCAACGTCAAGTCAAGGGGTGAATGAGATATAATGTTGGTAGGAAGTTTTGTTACCAAGTTTCGGTGAGTGTAATTATCTTAATCTTTATTTTCAAGGAGTATAACTATTAAATCATTGACTATGTTACACAATTTGATTTTATAGGAATACTGAGAATATATGCTTGTTGTTTTAACTTGAACATGATTGAATATTTAGCTAGTGGTTATAAACTAAGGATATAGAATTGAAAGGAATTGGCTTCATGATATTAATTCATTTCATATGTGATCATAGGCTATTTATTTGGTTTCATATGTGACATTGTCGTCACATCTTGCTGTTGAGATGTTGTGAATTCTTGTAAGTAATTAAAATGATTTTTGTTAATTCTTTTGCTTTTTTTGATGTCTTGAAGATGATATAAATAGTAATTTCATTGTTTTGAAATTAGATTGTTTGAATATTTAATGAAAAGAAAAATCAAATTAGAATGAAGAGTTTTGTAAACTCGGTTATTTGAATGTAATTCTTTAATAAAGTTGAAGATGAAGCTTGAATATTTATTCAAGTTCTTCTGATTTATTTGAATTAATGGATTTATTTAAATTTAAAGATAGAATGAAGCTTATGTTTAAATTCTTTGAAAAGAATCATTGATGAATTATATTACTAGAAAGATTTTCGTATAAAAATAGAATTTGAATTTGAATCATTTTCAGGTTGAAAATAATGAGATCTAAGTTAAGTTTGAATTTAAATCCTATATGATGTATATGGAAGGTAAATCCATATTATGAATATTTTTGTGAATATTAAAATAGAAAAGCTTTTATGGAAAAAGTAATTTATTTTGAAAATAATTTAATTTGAATTTAAACCATAGATGTTGAATGATTTAAATATATAAGCTTTCCTTTAAAAAGAATTTTGCGAATCATTCGAGATGATATTGAAGATATATTTTATAAATGAATCTGAAATTCATTTTATATATACCAATAAAGGTATTTTATTTTGGTTTGAATACCAAATAATATTAAATAATACTTGGTTGAATTTTAATTGGGATGTAGCGTGATTTTAAAAGAAGATAGACCAAGGGCACATATTTACTCATATATTTTGAAAAGCACGAGTAATTATTCTACGAAATATGAGATATAAGTTTTAAAGTTTGGTGATTAAAATATTTTTTCGCCTTTTATATTAAGTGTTCATATTTCAACCATGCTATGATAGAATACTTATGACAAAACAAATGATTGAAAAACTTGTTTGATTTGGACTTGAATTGATGAATTTGGTGTTTAACTGAATTTAGCCGATTTTAAATACTTGTTTAATTTTAGAAATACAAGTAAAGAATTATGATACATACATATAAACATACATACATACATATAAATTTCTACACCTATGATATGTAAACAAGTTTATTTTATCCTATTTATATTGATTTGAATGGAAGAATTATCATGTTTGAAGTGAAATGCTTGAATGCGCTATTATGTATAATTGAATTGTGTATACATGACATTTATTTGGGATATAACATAATTTCGAGAATAATGATGTTTTGGGCATCTAAATGTTTTTAAAACATAAATTTAACATCTGATGAGAACGATACGAGGTATTGACTACTAGACTGGTAGAATCCATCCCAGCGGACTGATTCGAGGATCGCCATCCAAATCGTGACGACTTTGTCGCTTGTCGCACAAACAATATAATAAATAGTAAGATGCTAGAGAGATTGTGCCATAAGAGCTAGCACCTCAAGATGGAATTAGGAATGTGACTATAGAACATAAAATTTATACATCTTCAGAAGCCAAATGGGTAGTGCAACTAAGGGACCATGTAAAGTGGTCTTATAACTGGTCATAAGCAGTAGGTGAAAAGAACCGCATGGGCTTGTCGAGGTAGTTAGTCTATGTAGAGGTTGAATCCAGAAAGGATTACCAATGGGTATTCTTAATGGGAACTCAAAAAAGATAGTTATATGACTCCTTTATATTTATCGACCTTATACAATATATATAAATAATGTTTAGATATGCGGGTGCAAAAGACTACACGATGGTAAACAATGAATATGTACAACTATCAATTGTTTAGATATGCGGGTGAAAAAAACTGTATTATGATAAACAATGAAATCAAACTTTGGAGATCTAAAAACAGTGTACTTGAATTTAATCTGAAAGCAATCCATATATTATGAATAGATCGTGATATCCTAGTTTATTAGAGTTGCAACTGTAAGTCACGATGATTAGAGTCGTGGCACTTGTGTTAGAACCATTTTAAAATGTGGGAAGATATTGTTTAGTGTGAGTGACATCGTCGTGTTTGATCGATATGTCACGTATTTATACCCGATGCCACGCTTATATGTTAATATTAAGCTCTATTATACTAACAACTAGATTTATATCCTAACTCAAGGTTTTTTATTTATTTAACAACCTCGAGTCAGACTGAGGTTGTTTTACAGTTTTGATATGACTGTATGTGTTTGTGAGCTACGATATGGAGTTGGAGCAAATAACGATGAAGAATATATATTTTGTATATATTGAGATTTCATCATATTGGTTGATTAATGTATTCACGTTGTGAGTTGAGTTATGTACATATGCAATGATGTATTAAATTTTTAGATACAATACAAAATTCATTATTTTTTTTCACTCTGATTCTATTAGTTGGGAAATTTTAATGTTCCTCTAATACTGTATTATTATATTCTATAACTCGTGTATATTCTCCTACATTGAGACAAGTAACGTATTATTTTAGATGTATTCAGGTATTGAAATGTATACGTGTTGACCCAAAGCAGTGTATACGAAAGATCGCTCCTTCCGTGCCCAATGATCTGAGTTATCGGACGGTAAACTCCCTTTGACATTTCGGTCACTAGAACTCGGGCGTTGTCATAGACAATATGCCAAAAGATTTATTAGTAAGTAATAATAATATTTCTTTTTTCAATCTTGATTTACTTTAGTTGTATATTGTAATATCCCGGAATTTCCAGGAGTTTAAAATACTGATAATCGCTTAATTTAATTATTTGAAATTGATAAAATTTGTTACTTTCAAAAATAATTAACCAAGTAATATTTTAATTATGGTTATAAATTGGTTTATAATAAGATTAATTTTTTATTTGTGTAAATAAATTCTAAATTGGTATATTGTTTTCAAAATTTATAAGTATGTTTAAATACATTTATATCCGTGTATTTAAAACTGTATGTTTTAAATTGATTTTTAAATAGGATATATTATTTGTAAATAATAAAGAACTTATTTTAAAATAGTTGTTTATATTTATTTAAATCTATTTTAGATTTGACTTTTTAATTTGACTTTGAAATGAATATAAAATTTGTATTCAAAGATATACATGCATCTTAAAATAAAATAATATATAATTTGGTTTTAACCATATAGATAATATTTTAATTAAAGAAAAGATTTTGATTTATTTTTCTTTTATAAGAAGTTTATCTAAACAAGTTTGATTTGTATTTATTTAATAAAATGAATGTAAGGCTTTTGGAATAACATTTAAAATAAGTTTGCAATGTTTTATAATTTTATTTAAATTATCATTGATTTTATTTTATGTTCTTTTTAAAAGATTGTATTTTATAAACTAAGCATACATTTGTAAATGTATAAGTGTATTTGTTTATTTGATATTTAATAAGAAAAGCATTCTTAAAATTTAGAAAAAACATATTAGTAGTAATTAGGAAATTCAAATTAAAAAAAAGGGAGAGTTTTAAAATCATTTTACAACGAATGTAAATAAATAATTACAAGTGTTATGTTATAAACCTTTTAATGTAACAAGTGTTAAACATTTATGTGAATTAAAGACAAGTGTCATATTTGTTTCCTCTTTTTCTTTAATTTTGATAAATCATAATTTAAACCTATATACACAATCACCTTCTTGGTAAAATCCTTTTCTCAATTCACTACTCAAGAGAACTACATGTAAACTAATATCAAAAATCAACCCTAAAAAAAAATCAAATATCTGAAATCCTTCAAAACTCAAACACATTCAGTAAAACAAAAGCCTGCAGTTTTTCTTAAATCCAAAATCTGCATTTACTCCTCAAATTCAAACCCTTTTCTATGATCAAAGCCTGCAGTTTTCCTCAAAACAAAATCACAGAAAAATCTTCAATCCATGTCTGCATCGTTTCCATATGCATGCAAGTAAATCTGTTGAAAGAATACCTGAAGCAATGCAGTTAAACAAATCTGGGTCAAAACATGATGTTTCAAAGTATTTCAAGGTTTTAGAAGAAGTATAGCAAGTTTTTCAAAAATGCAAATCTGGAAAGCAATTTCTGTTTAGAGGCTTCTTATGCTTTTTTCAAAATTCTGCATTGTCTTCTTTTGATTGAGGTGAGTAAACTTAACTATAGTTTGTTTTAGATCTGGTTGCTTGATTTAAATCATCAGTGCTTGTTATACATTGTGTGCATGTGTCTGGTAAATGAAGTAAGCATGCTATATATACTGTTATCTTTGTTAATTCTTTCACAACTATAATGAGCACTTTAAACTCTAGATTTAGAATTTTGATGATTGGAAGCTTGTTTAAAGTAGGCTGGAAGTCTTGCTTGCATGTATATGTTTATATAAATAGTGCCACTGTATATAGATGATTGAATTCATGTGTGTATGTTTTAATGTATACTCTTCTCTGTTTCTTATTTCTCCAGGCTATAATTAATAACTCAAGATATTTGTATTTAACCACTGTTTGGACTTAGATTCCAAACATAATAGTTTAGTTTATTAAGAATCTAAGTGCTTAAATCAGATTCAAATATCTGATGTTTAAAAAAAAAAAAAGATCAGAGTTTTCTGGATTTTGAAGTTTATCTGAAAACCAAGCATGCAGTAAAAACTTAACATCAATATATGATACCAAGAATTAAATTTGGTTAAAATGATTATGGAAACTTAAGTGTCATTGAAAATTTTGAATTTTGAAAGGAAATTCACAATTTTTAAATTTGTATTAAGTTAGAAATTGGAATTTTACTGGAATTTGGGTTTATGCAAATCTCTATTAATATGTGAATCTGGATTGCTTAAGATTCTTCCTGGAGCTAGTATTTGCAACAGAGAGTATAGTAAAAATTGTTGATGAATTTTAAAATCACCGGGAAGTTTTGAATTTGCTAAAATTGATTTTAAACCTAGTTTTTGAATTCTACTATAAATCGAACCACGGCATCTTCAAAACTGAATCGAGCTTGATGAAACTTCTGGTGAGGGAAGCATGGTGGATCATCGAGCTATGGCCGGAGTTCTGGCAGCTATAGTCGATCGGAGGCGTTGTTCAAGGGGGGGTTTTCCTGATGGTGTTTGAGTTATGTTCATCCTGGATGCTTGATTTTGGGTTAAGGAAAAAAATCGGTGATTGGTTGATCGTGGAGGCTTGTAGGGGCTTGAAGTGACTCGGCGGTGGGTTCGCCGTTGGCCAGAGGAGGTCCGGTGTGGGTGCAGGTTGCACGAGAGGGGGTGGGTGTCTGAACGTTTGGGTTTATTTGGTTTGTGTTTCTGGGTTGTAGCTCGGTTAGAAAGGGGGTAGGACTCGGGAAGGGGCACGAGTAATTTTAGTTATGGCTCGGGTTATAGCTCGCGTGGACTCAGGGTTAAGCGGCAGTGTTTAACTGTTGTATTTCAACAGTTTGAAGTTTTAACTGGAAACAGTTTTTTTTTTAAAAAAAATAAAAAAGAAGAAGAAGGGAAGATGCATTTTGTTTCTTAGTTTCCAGTAAATATAGGTTGAATCCAAACTAAAGTGTTAACAAAAAAAAATTCAAATTTAAATAAATAAGTTTTAAACTTTAAATAGTTTAAATTAAAGTAAAATTCTTGTTTTTGAAGTTTAATTGTTTTATAAATGAAATTTATATGATTTGTTTAAATGTTTTAGCTAATGTTGTTTTCAAACTTATTTTGGAAATAATAAAGTAAATTTATAATTGTTTTTATTGATTAACAAATAAAGTTTAAAATAACATATTAACTTGGAATTAGATTTGTTAATTAATAATTAGAGAAAGTAATTAATGATTTCTTATAATTTAATTTAATTAAGGAATTAAGTTAAATAAAGATTTCAAGATTTATTTAAGATAATATTTTATCTTAAATAATAATTAAGTATTATTAATTTGTAATTAGTTAGTTAATTAAAGAAGTTTAAGTTAATTAATTAATTTAATTAATTATTTGAAAGGGATTAATTAAGTAATTAATTAAGTATAATTATTTATTTAATTAACTGTTAATTAAGATGATGATTTAATTAATGACAAATGCTTAATTAAATTGTAATTACTTAGTAATTAAGTAATTAAGAATTAATTAAAATAGTAATTAACTAATAAAGATTTTATTTAGTTTTAATTGGGTTTTCTCAATTAATAATTAAAGGAAAATGCTAATTAATTAAAAATTAATTAATTATTTTTATTTAAGGTTAATTAATTATATTTATGAATTAATTAATTTGTAATTAAGATTGTTAATTAATAATTAAGTTTATTAATTAATGATTAAGAGATGATTAATTAATTAATTAAGTTTAATTAATTATAAAGGTAATTAGAGATTAATTACTTTTATTTAAAGGATTGATTAATAATTAAGGTTTATTAATTAATAGTTGGAGATAATTAATCTGATAATTTAAGATTAATTTGGGTTAATAAGTAATTATGGATGGATTACTCAATGTTGTTTTATGAGATGAGTGTAATCAAGTAAGTTAATTAATTTGTTAATTAATTAAATATAATCACTTGATAAAAGATTAAGTATGTTTAATTAATAAGTTTTGGGTAAGGTTAATTACTTAAGATAAGTAATTGATAAATTACAGAGGGAATTGAGATAGGTAAATTACTGATTGGGAAGTAATTTTAAATGGGTAATTACTTGTTAAAGTAATTAAAGGTTTATTACTTGGTGTAATAAATCAAAGAATTTATAAGTAATTAGAAGTAATTAAGAATAATTAATTACTGTATTTAAGTTGATTGATTAAAAGAAATTAATCTAAGCTTGATTAATTAACTAAGGTTCATTAGTTGATATAATTAATGAGAATAATTAAGAATTAATTACTTGATTAAGAGTTAATTAATCATGGTTGATTATTTAGGATGGTGATTTAGTAATTGGTTTAACTAATGGTTATTTAAGCAAGATTTATTTTGATGAAGGTAATTAATTTAATTAACTTTAAATTAATTAAGTGATTAGGTAATTAATTTAATTCACTTTAAATTAATTAGAGATAGTTAATTTAATTCAGTTTAAATTAATTATATTGTGGTTTGAGTTAATCATTGCTTATGAATGATTGGATGACATTGATTGTCTTGAATGCTTTGTGATTTCAGTAATGAGATAAGTATGGTTGTGTGGTATGGATGTTTGATTTGATTGTGATATAGATTATCAATTGGAATGTTGTTATATGGATTATCTATTATGATATGGAGTATGTGGACTTCCTGTTATTTGATAATGTTGATTATCAATTATGATTTGTGAATTATCTATTCTGTGTGTATATAGATAGTTGAATTGATTTGTTTTAAAACCTTTAAAACAACTTGGCCCTAAAAGACACGCTTTGGATTTCGATGAGACCTATCCGAAAACCACATCGATTCCAAATAACGTTAGGTCGTGAACCTAAGTGGAGCTTTGTGAAGACTCGAGGTGTAAGGGCTATACGTCAGTATAACTCTGTGGGTGATTCCGTAATGAGTTGACGGAATAGTGCTTATAGATTCGAGATGGTGGTTTAGAGTGCAAGGGTTATCGTCGTTAACTCTGAGGGTGATTCCAAAACGAGTGTAACGAGATAATGCCTTCGGTTTCGTTCGAACCCGGAACGTACTTGTATGGATCGAATGCTTTTAGAACATCGTCAGGTGGACGATGAGCATTCTAAGTGATGTGTCCTATAAAAGGTAATCGTAGCCTCAAGCCTCATCAACCGGGAATGGCTAAAACAGGGGAGGTGCAGCAAGGCTTCGTGGGTAGCTCCCACTGGAGAGCGAGATTGATCCCTGTCTAGAAGTCCAACAACTGCGGGGTTGTCTTGTTCGGAACTGTTTAGTAAGGAACGGGTCCGGCCTTGTGTTGCAAAGGAGTGGGAGTACTCCTCGGTACGGTGATCTATGCCACGTACTGTGACGGGCGGTACCCCAGTAGCCCTGCCATTGTATAGAATCCAAAATCCAATAAGTGCCAACGGTTTTGATTGTATTACCCACTCTTGTGGCTAGTAGTTGGAATTTAATAGATGTAACAATTTCGGCTATTTCTTATTTACTTGAAAACCCTAGACACTATTATAATATCATCGGATTTCCTATCAAATGTTTTGGTTAGCGTAAGGTAAAAACTTTTCCATGTTTATGTGTGGAAAGTCTTACGTGATACCTTTCCTTTCAAAAGATTTTTAAAGTTAAGCAACTTTAACCATTTACTCACACCAGACCCATGTCTGACCCGGAGTTTATTTTTGTTTTCATAAACTCTTGGGTACTCAAATTTTTATGAGTAGTCAAGGGATTCAGGTTAGGAATTAAGTTAGCTTGACGAATTCTGGAGGAGCAAATGGAGCAGAAGGCTTCTGCGTATAGCTATAGAGTATTCCGCTGTGTGTTCTTTGAGTTGTTGTTTGTATTGAGTTGTATAACTAGATAGGTGTTTGTAACTGTCTAGTGTGTGTTGATTATGCTGTGTATCTCTGATGTATATGATACTATGTAAAGTATTATGTGATTAATATAATTTATTCGTTCCGCTGTTTAGATTCTGATGTGTTGCTTCTTTCTTCTTCTCTATCTTTCTCTTTTCTATCCCTTTCTTTCTTAAAGATAATGCGACTTTCCGGGAGGGGAAAGTCGGGTCATCACATTTAGTATCAGAGCGAGGTTGAGTGAATACCAAGGTTCTGGAGTGGTGTCTATCTTGAGAAAGCGTATTTGTAATTTTTATTATATGTAAATATATATATATATATATATATATATATATTTCTACCTATCGGTTGGGTTACCTGTTCGGGTTTTCCAATATAAGTTATAAGGTAGATTGAGGTAGTGGTGTGTGTAACACAACTACCGATTGGTTGGAGTTTGAATGTTTGGTTGGAAGTATATCTGTCGAGACCGTAGACCTAATAACGTCTCGAGTAAGTTTTGAAGTGGTGTAAGACTTCATTGATCTCTGAAGGTAACCTGTTACGGTTCGGAGTCTATCTTTGAAGTTGGATGAGTAGAGTTTGGATCTGTTGGCTGAGCAGAAGCAAAGTGATGATATCTTGGTATCTCAAGGAATAGTAGCTGCGTGATGAGATGCAGAGACTATGGATGTTCCCGAAGATGTTTTCTTTGGAACAAGTTTAAGGAGGTGAGTCTACTTCGGTGTTGTGGCTGAGTTCAGCAGGAAGCTTCTGTTTGGTTTGAAGTTCGAGTTTTTCAAAGAGTTTTGGATTGAGAATTCTTTGGCATTGGTGTCAGCAGTGCAGATAGGAGTGTTTTGTGTGTCGGCAGAGTTTTCTGGAGATGGAGTTCAGAAGCAGTAGAGTAGAATCCATTTCTTCGATGGATTGGCAAGACCAGCATAAGCTGTTCTGATTGGTAAAGAGAGAACAGTTTTCTTTAGATCTTAGATTTAGTTGATCGCAAAAGTGACTTGCGATGATTGGGTATTCTCTTAGATTGTTGGAGATTTTTCTGAATATTTTCAGAAAAGTCAAGAGTTTGTCTTCCTCTAGAGATTCAGTGGTACCCGTGGTTCTACTAGTTGAAGGTTGGTTTCTTGAGATGGAGTTTGTTGAAGCAACTCAGGATTTGGGTAACTTCTGAGTTTTCTTTGGTTATCTGAGATCTTCTTGGTTATGCTGTCCACTTATGCTTGTGTTCTTCATCATCATTCTTTTCTACTCCAGATCAGAGTTGTGCAGCGGAAGCAGAGGTGGCTGTTGTTCTTGAGTAGAAGCAACTGGGAATTGCAGTGTTTTGGATTAGAGAGTTCTTCTGAATTTATTTTTCAGAATCCGAGGCAAGTTGGCGAGTGATTCTGCTCTGTTTTTTTTCTGGATAGGTGAAGCTGTTTTCTTCTGTTGATAGTGAAGTTTGGTTTTGATTTTGGATTGATCTTGTGAGGATCAGTTTGTGAGTTGATCCAGTTTGTTTGTACAAGTATCAGTGAAGGTTGAGCTGATCAGGAAGGATCTGTTGGCAGCCGGGTCATCCGGTAAAGTTTTGAGGGTAAGTAACAGAAGAATTGGGAATTCGAAGTTGGAGACTTCGATGTTGTTGAGTTTCCTCCGGTAAAGGAAGTAATAAGTTTTGGTGAGCTTCGAAGTATATTGGATTTTGAGGTGATCTTCGTGGTATTAGATTCTTCTGAGTTTTGTAGAGATTAGTGCTTTGGTTTGAAGAGTTGAATTTCCAGTTTGGAAAACTGGAATTCAAAATCATTTCACGTATCTCTGAGGGAGTACGTATTTGGTCATCACTGGTTTTTGAGACTAGTAGTTCTGTGAGGGTTTTATATGTTGATCAGACTTGTCTATGGTCTGGTATCTTGGGTAGATTATAGATCTAGCTGAATAGGAACTCAGTAGCTCATAAGTATAGCTAGTTTGGATTCAGTATAGCGAGTACCCCTGTATCTGTACTTGGGAAACTCGAGATAATTTTAGGAAGTTTATCCGGATCTGTGTCCGGATAGCTAGTGTTGTTTGGTTGGATTGGTTGTTTGGATAAAATTGTTTGTTTGATTGATAGTGTATAGCTGTTATGAATATTTGAATTGGTTGAAATAAAATAAAACTGTGGATCATCTTTGTTTTAAATTTCAAGGACGATATTCTGTTAAGGGGGGAGGATTGTAATATCCCGGAATTTCCAGGAGCTCAAAATACTGATAATCGCTTAATTTAATTATTTGAAATTGATAAAATTTGTTATTTTCAAAAATAATTAACCAAGTAATATTTTAATTATGGTTATAAATTGGTTTTGTAATAAGATTAATTTTTTATTTGTGTAAATAAATTCTAAATTGGTATATTGTTTTCAAAATTTATAAGTATGTTTAAATACATTTATATCTGTGTATTTAAAACTGTGTGTTTTAAATTGATTTTAAAATAGGATATATTATTTGTAAATAATAAAGAACTTATTTTAAAATAGTTGTTTATATTTATTTAAATTTATTTTAGATTTGACTTTTTAATTTGACTTTGAAATGAATATAAAATTTGTATTCAAAGATATACATGCATCTTAAAATAAAATAATATATATAATTTGGTTTTAACCATATAGATAATATTTTAATTAAAGATAAGATTTTAATTTATTTTTCTTTTATAAGAAGTTTATCTAAACAAGTTTGATTTGTATTTATTTAATAAAATGAATGTAAGGCTTTTGGAATAACATTTAAAATAAGTTTGCAATGTTTTATAATTTTATTTAAATTATCATTGATTTTATTTTATGTTCTTTTTAAAAGATTTTATTTTATAAACTAAGCATACATTTGTAAATGTATAAGTGTATTTTTTTATTTGATATTTAATAAGAAAAGCATTTTTAAAATTTAGAAAAAACATATTAGTAATTACGAAATTCAATTTTAAAAAAAAGGGAGAGTTTTAAAATCATTTTACAACAAATGTAAATAAATAATTACAAGTGTTATGTTATAAACCTTTTAATGTAACAAGTGTTAAACATTTATGTGAATTAAAGACAAGTGTCATATTTGTTTCCTCTTTTTCTTTAATTTTGATAAATCATAATTTAAACCTATATACACAATCACCTTCTTGCTAAACTCCTTTTCTCAATTCACTACTCAAGAGAACTACATGTAAACTAATATCAAAAATCAACCCACAAAACAAATCAAATATCTGAAATCCTTCAAAACTCAAACACATTTAGTAAAACAAAAGCCTGTAGTTTTTCTTAAATCAAAAATCTGCATTTACTCCTCAAATTCAAACCCTTTTCTGTGATCAAAGCCTGCAGTTTTCCTCAAAACAAAATCACAGAAAAATCTTCAATCCATGTCTGTATCATTTCCATATGCATGCAAGTAAATCTGTTGAAAGAATACCTGAAGCAATGCAGTTAAACAAATCTGGGTCAAAACATGATGTTTCAAAGTATTTTAAGGTTTTAGAAGAAGTATAGCAAGTTTTTCAAAAATGCAAATCTGGAAAGCAATTTCTGTTTAGAGGCTTCCTGTGCTTTTTCAAAATTCTGCATTGTCTTCTTTTGATTGAGGTGAGTAAACTTAACTATAATTTGTTTTAGATCTGGTTGCTTGATTTAAATCATCAGTGCTTGTTATACATTGTGTGCATGTGTCTGGTAAATGAAGTAAGCATGCTATATATGCTGTTATCTTTGTTAATTCTTTCACAACTATAATGAGCACTTTAAACTCTGGATTTAGAATTTTGATGACTGGAAGCTTGTTTAAAGTAGGCTGGAAGTCTTGCTTGCATGTATATGTTTATATAAATAGTGCCACTGTATATAGATGATTAAATTCATGTGTGTATGTTTTAATGTATACTCTTCTCTGTTTCTTATTTCTCCAGGCTATAATTAATAACTCAAGATCTTCGTATTTAACTACTGTTTGGACATAGATTCCAAACATAATAATTTATTTATTAAGAATCTAAGTGCTTAAATCAGATTCAAATATCTGATGTTAAAAAAAAATATCAGAGTTTTCTGGATTTTGAAGTTTATCTGAAAACCAAGCATGCAGTAAAAACTTAACATCAATATATGATAGCAAGAATTAAATTTGGTTAAAATGATTATGGAAACTTAAGTGTCATTGAAAATTTTGAATTTTGAGAGGAAATTCACAATTTTTAAATTTGTATTAAGTTAGAAATTGGGATTTTACTGGAATTTGGGTTTATGCAAATCTTTATTAATATGTGATTCTGGATTGCTTAAGATTCTTCCTGGAGCTAGTATTTGCATCAGAGAGTATAGTAAAAATTGTTGATGAATTTTAAAATCACTGGGAAGTTTTGAATTTGCTAAAATTGATTTTAAACCTAGTTTTTGAATTCTACTGTAAATCGAACCACGGCATCTTCAAAACTGAATCGAGCTTGATGAAACTTCTGGTGAGGGAAGCATGGTGGATCATCGAGCTATGGCCGGAGTTCTGGCAGCTATAGTCGATCGGAGGCGTTGTTCAAGGGGGGTTTTCCTGATGGTGTTTGAGTTATGTTCATCCTGGATGCTTGATTTTGGTTAAGGCAAAAATCAGTGATTGGTTGATCGTGGAGGCTTGTAGGGGCTTGGAGTGACTCGGCGGTGGGTTCGCCGTTGGCCAGAGGAGGTCCGGTGTGGGTGCAGGTTGCACGAGAGGGGGTGGGTGTCTAAACGTTTGGGTTTGTTTGGTTTGTGTTTTTGGGTTGTAGCTCGGGTAGGAAGGGGGTAGGACTCGGGAAGGGGCACGAGTAATTTTAGTTATGGCTCGGGTTATAGCTCGCGTGGACTCAGGGTTAAGCGGCAGTGTTTAACTGTTGTATTTCAACAGTTTGAAGTTTTAACTGGAAACAGTTTCTTTTATAAAAAAAAGAAGAAGAAGAGAAGATGCACTTTGTTTCTTAGTTTCCAGTAAATATAGGTTGAATCCAAACTAAAGTGTTAACAAAAAAAATTCAAATTTAAATAAATAAATTTTAAACTTTAAATAGTTTAAATTAAAGTAAAATTCTTGTTTTTGAAGTTTAATTGTTTTATAAATGAAATTTATATGATTTGTTTAAATGTTTTAGCTAATGTTGTTTTCAAACTTATTTTGGAAATAATAAAGTAAATTTATAATTGTTTTTATTGATTAACAAATAAAGTTTAAAATAACATATTAACTTGGAATTAGATTTGTTAATTAATAATTAGAGAAAGTAATTAATGATTCCTTATAATTTAATTTAATTAAGGAATTAAGTTAAATAAATATTTCAAGATTTATTTAAGATAATATTTTATCTTAAATAATAATTAAGTATTAATAATTTGTAATTACTTAGTTAATTAAAGAAGTTTAAGTTAATTAATTTATTTAATTAATTATTTAAAAGGGATTAATTAATTAATTAATTAAGTATAATTATTTATTTAATTAACTGTTAATTAAGATGATGATTTAATTAATGACAAATGATTAATTAAATTGTAATTGCTTATTAATTAAGTAATTAAGAATTAATTAAAATAGTAATTAACTAATAAAGATTTTATTTAGTTTTAATTGGGTTTTCTCAATTAATAATTAAAGGAAAATGCTAATTAATTAAAAATTAATTAATTATTTTTATTTAAGGTTAATTAATTATATTTATGAATTAATTAATTTGTAATTAAGATTGTTAATTAATAATTAAGTTTATTAATTAATGATTAAGAGATGATTAATTAATTAATTAAGTTTAATTAATTATAAAGGTAATTAGAGATTAATTACTTTTATTTAAAGGATTGATTAATAATTAAGGTTTATTAATTAATAGTTGGAGATAATTAATCTGATAATTTAAGATTAATTTGGGTTAATAAGTAATTATGGATGGATTACTCAATGTTGTTTTATGAGATGAGTGTAATCAAGTAAGTTAATTAATTTGTTAATTAATTAAATATAATCACTTGATAAAAGATTAAGTATGTTTACTTAATAAGTTTTGGGTAAGGTTAATTATTTAAGATAAGTAATTGATAAATTACAGAGGAATTGAGATAGGTAAATTACTGATTGGGAAGTAATTTTAAATGGGTAATTACTTGTTAAAGTAATTGAAGGTTTATTACTTGGTGTAACAAATCAAAGAATTTATAAGTAATTAGATGTAATTAAGAATAATTAATTACTGTATTTAAGTTGATTGATTAAAAGCAATTAATCTAAGCTTGATTAATTAATTAAGGTTCTTTAGTTGATATAATTAATGAGAATAATTAAGAATTAATTACTTGATTAAGAGTTAATTAATCATGATTGATTATTTAGGATGGTGATTTAGTAATTGGTTTAACTAATGGTTATTTAAGCAAGATTTATTTTGATGAAGGTAATTAATTTAATTAACTTTAAATTAATTAAGTGATTAGGTAATTAATTTAATTCACTTTAAATTAATTAGGGATAGTTAATTTAATTCAGTTTAAATTAATTATATTGTGGTTTGAGTTAATCATTGCTTATGAATGATTGGATAACATTGATTGTCTTGAATGCTTTGTGATCTCAGTAATGAGATAAGTATGGTTGTGTGGTATGGATGTTTGATTTGATTGTGATATAGATTATCAATTGGAATGTTGATATATGGATTATCTATTATGATATGGAGTATGTGGACTTCCTGTTATTTGATAATGTTGATTATCAATTATGATTTGTGAATTATCTATTCCGTGTGTATATAGATAGTTGAATTGATTTGTTTTAAAACCTTTAAAACAACTTGGCCCTAAAAGACACGCTTTGGATTTCGATGAGACCGGGATCGGGTTTCCATATTTGGATATCTGAAAACCACATCGTTTCCAAATAACGTTAGGTCGTGAACCTAAGTGGAGCTTTGTGAAGACTCGAGGTGTAAGGGCTATACGTCAGTATAACTCTGTGGGTGATTCCGTAATGAGTTGACGGAATAGTGCTTGTAGATTTGAGATGGTGGTTTAGAGTGCAAGGGTTATCGTCGTTAACTCTGAGGGTGATTCCAAAACGAGTGTAACGAGATAATGCCTTCGGTTTCATTCGAACCCGGAACGAACTTGTATGGATCGAATGCTTTCAGAACATCGTCAGGTGGACGATGAGCATTCTAAGTGATGTGTCCTATAAAAGGTAGTCGTAGCCTCAAGCCTCATCAACCAGGAATGGCTAAAACAGGGGAGGTGCAGCAAGGCTTCGTGGGCAGCTCCCACTGGAGAGCGAGATTGATCCCTGTCTAGAAGTCCCTTTATATTCGACTGTGTGGGCAGTTGGTTGCAAACAACTGCGGGGTTGTCTTGTTCGGAACTGTTCAGTAAGGAACGGGTCCGGCCTTGTGTTGCAGGAGAGTGGGAGTACTCCTCGGTACAGTGATCTAGGCCACGTACTGTGACGGGCGGTACCCCAGTAGCCCTGCCATTGTATGAAATCCAAAATCCAATAAGTGCCAACGGTTTTGATTGTATTACCCACTTTTGTGGCTAGTAGCTGGAATTTAATAGATGTAACAATTTCGGCTATTTCTTATTTACTTGAAAACCCTAGACACTATTATAATATCATCGGATTTCCTATCAAATGTTTTGGTTAGCGTAAGGTAAAAACTTTTCCATGTTTATGTGTGGGAAGTCTTACGTGATACCTTTCCTTTCAAAAGATTTTTAAAGTTAAGCAACTTTAACCGTTTACTCACACCAGACCCATGTCTGACCCAGAGTTTATTTTTGTTTTCATAAACTCTTGGGTACTCAAATTTTTATGAGTAGTCAAGGGATTCAGGTTAGGAATTAAGTTAGCTTGACGAATTCTGGAGGAGCAAATGGAGCAGGAGGCTTCTGCGTATAGCTATAGAGTATTCCGCTGTGTGTTCTCTGAGTTGTTGTTTGTATTGAGTTGTATAACTAGACAGGTATTTATAACTGTCTTGTGTGTGTTGATTATGCTGTGTATCTCTGATGTATATGATACTATGTAAAGTATTATGTGATTAATATAATTTATTCGTTCCGCTGTTTAGATTCTGATGTGTTGTTTCTTTCTTCTTCTCTATCTTTCTCTTTTCTATCCCTTTCTTTCTTAAAGATGATGCGACTTTCCGGGAGGGCAAAGTCGGGTCATCACATATATTTTAATTGATAAACATTTTATCTGTTTATATTTGTTGCACAAATTTATCGATGTAGATTAGTTTAACTTTACATGACTTATGTTATTCAATATTAGGAAGGTTCAATGGTACAATTTTATTTTCCTAAAAATCCCTCACTAGATTTTTATGTTTCTCAAAACCCTAAAAAAATAGAGAAATCTTTCGATTCCTCTAGCGGGTATTAGGACTCATTTGCCTTGTGATTTTGACCTTGAATTTAGTCGACAAATTATAAGCCCACAAGCAATGGATAACACTTCATTAATGTATCATAAATAACTCCTGACCTATAGTCTTTGTCATATTCAATCTCAACATTGAGATTTCTCAACAATTAAAAAGAGTATTCACTCATATCCAACATTTTGTGACGACCTAAGTGTAATGCATGTACCTCGAATTTTCTCAACAAATACATGTATGTATCATACATCATCTAGTCAATATGTTAATAGTACTATACATATTATTCCTTGCTTGAGTTTTGTCCACAACTAAAGAGTATTCAAGTAAACTATTAATATGTAATTAGTAGATAATAACTTATATTATTCATAATCTTTAATACATAAATGTACGTTGAGTGATATCAATTTAGGGAACAATGTATTTCTTATTAAATACCCTTGTGATTCAAGTGTCGGATACATCTGAAATCATAGTGTTGCTTAATTTTCTCATAGGTATGGTTAGTAGGACGATTAGGCACTGTTTTGGCCTAATCAAAGATATCCCAGCATAAATCAATTTGGCCAGTATATGCCGGCCCAAAACCAATGGCCCTAAGGTAGTCCATCTACATAGTAGCATCCCAAAGCTATAACAAGCCGGCTTAACCGATGATAGCTCCAACAACCAACACACCAGGTGAGACCGGCTCAAATATAATCGATATTTGGCCCAACTTCATTACAACTGCCTTCGACTTGCTCCAAGCAGCCCGTTTTTTATCTCGTAGCCGGCCTAACACCTCATTTGCAACTTGTTCCTTAGCACCATTCAACTTTTCCCAGAAAACTTGGGCATGAAAAAACTGGCATGCTTATGGTAATCTGCATTCAATTTGGCTCTATGCTAGCCTATGACGACTAGATCCATTAGCATATAGTACAACTCAAGGCGGCTTCAACAGCTGGTTAATCTTTTACAACTAACTCAGGTATGACCTGTCTCTGGCCTGGGATCACCACATCCCATCCCACCATATCATAACCATCCCAACACTTTCCATGCCTCATGGTCCATAGCAGTATCTAGCTTTGCCTTCGACAACTAACTAACCATTCACCTTCTTTGCCACATAGGCATGCAAAAGTAAACAACAAGTCATACCACCAGTCTATACTAGGTACTATAGCAAAGCGGCCTGATCAACGTCTGAGCGCCCTTCCCACCTATTTTCTTACATGATCTCAGCCATCTATTATCTCCTATAGTCACTATAAATACCCCCAGCCATGCAACTTTGAGTTGAAAACAATTTTGATTTCTAATTGAATGGAAACCATTCTTTCTTAACTTAATCACTTCTCACGGTAAATCAAAGCCCTAAGCTCTTAAGATTAGCTACTTTTTTAGTTTTAAGTGCTTCTTTTCTAATTATTCTCTTGTAGTTCACTATAATTGTAAGGGAGAAACATAGTAAGATATCTTCATAATGAACATTGCCAAGCTTGCCGAACCACTCTATATTTGGTGTCATTTACTTTATTTTGTTTGCTTTCTTCCTCATTTCACATTTTTAAGCCTAGTGGCTAGCAAGAAACCTTTATTTTTACAACGTGTTAGACTAATTCCGAGGTTGACTAAATCCGTGGTCGATATTTTAAGCCCAAAGGAGGGTCTCTCAATAAAGCTCCCACCTTTCATCACTTTTCTTCTTTACAAAAATCTGATCTAACTTGTTGCCATAGACCAAATTCCATAGGTTGAAGGTAACAACTCCAACGAGAATAGAACTAATGGCAATATCGTCAACAATGTTGCTTGTCCCATTCTTGGGCTCAACAATTATATGCGGTGTACAGTATTGCAGCAATTAACAAACGTGTGTACTTGGTTCGTAAAGTGCAACGTCTAAGAACATGGTTGGATGCCCAAGAAATTGCAAACTATCTTCCATTAACTCCTTCCATGGTCGACCTAGTCCTTCTTGCATGTGTCCGTGCCAGAATTTAAATGCCTTAATTTCTAGTGATTTTCTTCGATTCTGTTTACACAGAATCAGCTGATACTTACTAGTAAAGCCATCAAGGCTGCTTTTTATCGTTTCATCTTCCTTGCACTCTTCTCCATGAAAATAAATAAACATTACATAATAACTTTGATTTCCTAAAGCTTTTCAATGGCTGCGTACTCCCCTCCTTTCCGCCTCATGGTTATTGTCCTTTCCTCCTTTCTTCTTCCCATTTCTTTAATAAATCCTTCTAGTCGCTATCACGCTCTATCATTTGATTAGTTCAGCAGTTTTGTTGGTGGGCGTGTGGTCCATTGAGACTCGGATGGCTTTAGATTCTCAGCGTGGCACACGATTTCAGTAATTTTAGTAACTATTATTATGATTAACATGAACAAAACGGTTTCATTTATTTTTTGGTAACCCTAGTGTCGATTTTGTTGCAAGTTTGCACAGCCGCATAATTTACCTATAATATATATATAGTAATAATTAACAAATAGGATCTAATATTAACCAATCTAATTGCATACTATTCGTTGCTGCTGTTTGTAGTTATTAAACACACGAGTTCAATATGCATTTCAAAAGGGAAAAAACATTGAATAAATTAGGCTTTTCCCTTTGTCAATACATTGAAAAAAGGTCTTCTAGCCAATACATTGAAAAAAGGTCTTATAGCCAAGGTGTGAGATTTCAGTCGGTACACCTGGATTCTGGCTGTCCCAGTTTGGTTGCTGTCTGAGCCAAAAACAGGGTTCAAATCCTTATTTTGGCCAAATGCCTCGGTTTTCTTTCTAGAAAAAACTGCAGAACAAGGAGAGAAGAGAAATCAGAAGAAAGAAAAAGTAAAAAATGATGAAAACCTGTGAATTCAACAAAATAAAAGGAACAAAACATCTTGCAACATTTTTTTTTGTTAATTTGGATCTAGGCTAATACATCGAATTCGAATCACTTTGAAATCAACTATTTGTTTAGAAATTTTCAGAAATCAGGATTGAATCTTCCAACAACATGAGTGGTAAAGGAAGATAGAAGGAGCACTTTAATTTTAATTTCCGAATGGCTAGACTTTGTTAGTTTGGATATGGGACGGGATTTCAAAATAACATATGTCTAAGGGGATTGAGATATAACTGTGTTCCGATCTATGAATTTGTCATTATGTTAATGTATAAAATAGTTTAATAACATGTTACAAAATGTTGTTCTGGTTCGTTGTTGTTGCTGATAATGTTTAATATGAAAGTGAAAAATATATCAAAACCGTAACTAAAATCGAAACCCTCAAAATTAACCGAAATTTCTTCAAGCAGTCAAAACCAAAAACCCTGAACCTTGCTTCCAACAGATATTTAGTATTGAATGAAATATGTTTTTATTAGCTATCTTCTTATTATCCTATTGTCAAAATATAAAATCAGATATGGTCTAAACCATTTTTTCTCACAACTTTTTGATCTAACTCTTTTGGAGCTTTCTTTGTTCTAGCTAGTAGCTACCTCTTGTTTTCTTCAAAATTTTCATTTCGAAAATAGAAAAGTAGATTATAAACACAAATATATGACATTTCATTTATTTCCATAAAATTTAACTCTCATAAAATTCATCTTACTAATCTGCACTCAATTTGCGTTTGTAGTTGTTATAGCTTCGTTTGAACATCAAACAAAATACAAATTTTGCCACCATATTTAATATAAACCATATGCTTAAGATGAGTCACACGCATATATGTGTTAATTTAAGTGAAGTGAAAAAAGGGCAGTGGCTTAAATAAAATATTGATTTTTTAGAAATATGCCAATAAGGTTTCATGGTGTAGTTGGTTATCACGTTAGTCTAACACACTGAAATCTCCAGTACGAACCTGGACGAAGCCATTTATTTTAATCATATATCCTATTGGTAGAAAATTTTATGCATTCATTTTCTACATCTTCTATATATGAAATCCACTTAACAGCGTATTTTGTATACTTCATTCTGTTTTTAAAATTCACTTAACGAATGAGTGAAATTCCCTTGACTAGCTTGTTATTAAGATTAGCTGACATGTGAAATAAAACGACAAGCTCATTGTTGGTTTATGTAATCTTTCATTTTTATTTAATAGTTTAACACATTAACTTTACATGTTTGGTCCCTTTATATTTCTTACTTGCATATTGGTAGTTGTGGTACAATTTTTTCTCTCAGGAAAGTAAGCACATGGAAGAAGTTGCAAAAAAATTTATTTTCAAGGACAATAAGTTTACTATTTAGTCCGAAGGACATTCTTTAGTGTAAACAGAAAATGACAGTTACAACCATCATTCTATGATTTACACTAAAATGTTCCATTTAGCCTAAAAAGCAAATTTTTGTCTCCGAAACTAATATTTTCTCCAACTTTTTCCTTAAGCCTAAAAGCCCTTTTTTTCTTTGTTTCTATTGTTTTGTTATGTACTTTAATTGTTCAAGGTTATTGATTTCAGTGTTTTATTTTCATCAAACTAATTTAACTTCATGTTGGGTTGGAAATGATTTCTTTGTTTTGAGGCCATGATAGTGAGCAAGATGCTCAAACGGAATTCAAAACGTGGATTGTAAAGTTTAAATTTCGTATCAAACTACATTTATATCGTGTATCATACGTCCAAATGAATTATTTGTTAATAATTGCATTGCTTGTATTTTTGCTCAATATAGGTTATCAAATAACAATCAAGTATGTAAGATCATTGAATCTTCTTTTCATAGTGATAACTCATATTTTTGAAATTGATTTTCATACTTAAGCCCTACGTGAATAATTTTTACTCCTTTTATCTTTATTTTGCTTAGAAAATAATAAAATTTGAATTCTAGTTTCAAATAAGACAATTTATAATTTAGCATGGACTGAATGATTTTTCTCAATTGCAATTTACTTCAGTTTTGAACCGAACCTTAATAATTGAATTGTAACATGAGAACTGACACATAGCTTCAACAAGAATATGGTGATCCCATTGATTTTCCATTCTATTAAGCTTGCTAGAACAAATTTGTCATAATTTCCAAATCTAATTGTGCACATGCGTTTTTTATTAAAACAAGCGTCACTTTTAATACTGATGCGGTAAAAATCAAGATATATTTGAAAATAATTTCAAAGTAGTCTAAATTTGCAGTAAATTTTAGAAATTGATCTAAAATCTATTTTTGTCCTATTCAATATAAATAGTATGAGAAAGGTGAGTCACTTCCTATCGTTGGTTAATTCAAGAAAAGTGAAAAAGGTGCAAGGATTGAAATGAAATATCGATGTTTTTTGAGAAATCTACCAATAAGGTTTCATGGTAAAGTTGGCTATCACGATAGCCTAACACACTGAATATCTCCCTTTTGAACTTGAACGAAGCCATTAGTTTTATTTTAATTTTACATACTACCTCGTTCTATGTAATTTTGTTGTTGCTGGGGTTAGAAAGCGAGTAGAACACATGTTGTAATAGTGAATAAGAAGTACAATGGATGGTGATTTTGGTTAGAGAACATTCAACATAGTGACAAGGGAGTGAAACTCTCATGACTTGCTTGCTATTGGATTGCCCAACATATTAAATGTGAAATAAAACTTCAAACTCTTCATTGGTTTATGCATTTTACCACACAGTTCAGCACTTCAACTTCACATGTCTTGGTCCCTCTGTGTCTCTCATCTTCAAATTGACAATTCTAGGAACTATTTTTATTGTTTTGTTGTGTTTTTTGACCTTTTCAATGTCAAGGTTGTTAATTACAATATTTTAGTATAAATGAATTAGTTTAATTTTTCTGTTGGGTTAGAAAAGATTTGTTTGTGTTGAGGTTATAATGGTGAGCATGGTTTGCGAAATGGGATTCCAATTGTAAGATGTAATCTTTAAACATTATATCAAACTAGCTTTAAATTGTGAATCGTAAATTCGAAATGATGTATATTTTAATGATTGCATTCCTTGTATTTTTTTTGCTCTATATAGGTCATCAAACAACTGTTAAGTATGTTAAATCATTGATTTTTCTTCTTTTCATTGGGATAATTCATATTTTTTAAATTGTACTTAAGCTCTGCATCTAAACCTACACACACATGCACACACTATTTCCTATCATTATTTTTCTTAGACAATAATAAAATTTGAATTTTAGGCAAAGATAAGTCATTTGATAGTAATTCAACATGGATTTAATGATTTTTCTTTATTGCAGATTTCGTTGAGTTCGGAAGCTGAATACTACAAGAAAGCTTCAGCATTCCTGTAAAAATCGCAGAACCATACACCTAGGTGTCATTAGATGAAGCATTCATTACATGAACAATGTATTATATATTTATGTATCTGTATGTATATATGCATTTGTTTGTAAGATCTTGATATGACAACTTACAATAAGAAAACAACAGTTATTTAGTCCCACATCACCAAATATATAAGAATTATTCTGTACAAATATCAGCCTTTTACATGAACACATGCCGAGTTCAGTAGCGTGAGCTTGTAACCAAGTGGGGCATTAAGGTGATGGAATGTTGGGTTATGTTATCAGATTCGGATACATTGTACAACTTGCTGGTCTGCCCAATACAAGTTGCCGAGTGGCTGGTGTGGCTTGGCTGAAAGGTCTTGCCACGGTGGCCATAGTATAGGGGGCAATGCGTGAGGCTGGTTTCATAGAGCAGCGAAAACCCTTGCTCTCAACGGTGGATGGATAACGGACTGCTGTGCTCTGTATCCATCCTTGATCTAGTAACACTTCTCCAATAAACCATCATTTATTTGTTATGCTGCCTTTTCCTTTCCTTTAATCTTCGGCATTCTTACTTCTGTATTACAAAACCGCCAAAATTTATCCTTATTCTCATTTTATTCACAGTCATGACATCCTCTTATTAGTTTTTGCTTAATTCATTTCAGCTTACTTCTACTGTTGTGCTACTGAAGATAGTAATGATATAGCTTCTCATGATGGCTGATAGATGGCCATGTTCTACTACGCAGTGTTAATTTGTCCTAATTACATCTTGGCCTCAATTCAATACCCCGAACATACAATATTCGCACACACACATATTGGTCAAAATTGCTGATGCATGTTTTAGATTCACTAGAAGTTAACTGTGGCGATGAATTTGTTGTTTTCAGTCGTTACACATGTATAAGGGTGCAAATTGCACTTGACCAATACCTTGGACATTGATCAGGACACCTGATCTCAAAGAAGGTATTTCACATATTTACGGACTTATGGAAATGTAAGCCTAACATTGTATTCTCGTTCTTCTGCAGATAGTTCTTGGAAGCAGCCTTAGTGGAAGAGGAAAAGCTATAAGAAATGACCCAAGAAACCAAAATGTTCAAGTACCACTCTGTAATAGGTAATCAGTAATCTATTTTCCCCTAATGGGTTTATGTTAAGCTCACATCACACTTCTCTTGTATTTGTAGAAAAAAGAACTTGTCAAAATTTTAATTTTTAGCTTCAAATATAAAATTAATCTCTCTAGATGTATTGATAATATCAAGTCTAAGAGGTTTAGTAAGAAAAGTTCTCAGTTTTCCTACTTGGTTCCCAGTTGTTTTTTTATACTTGTTTAGTCTGACATAACCAAATATGAATTGTGTTTTTTGAGTGCACGACATTCTGTATTTACTTTGATTTTTTACTGCTCTATCATGTTGTTGGTATTATTACAGTGGAAATTTAGTTAAAAGGGCATAAGCCTAGCCCATGAGTGATTATTTGTGTTCCTATTTATTTTTCTTAATGTTATATATAAGCTGCATTTAGGTATCTTTTATTTGTCCAATATGGTTTCCACTTTAAAATATTCCATGCCTTAACTAGCTAGACATAATATTTCAATGCTTTAATTAATGCATTATACTCACCACCTTTCAAGCACTTTGAACCAATTTGCATCATGTGATAATAGAATTTGTGCACATTTAACACGTGTTTTTCACATAACTGCCCATTCTATAAATTTTTGCTTCCCAGGCTTGTACTAAATAAGCTCGTTTCAATTCAAAAAAAATCATACATCACAAAATATATAAGAATTATTTCATACAAATCTTTTTTTATTTTTATTTTTTGAGAAATGCGGCAAGATGGTTTTGTTGTGTAGTTGGTTATCACGTCAGTCAGTCTAACATAATGATGGTCTCCAGTTTGAACCTAGACAAAGCCATTTATTTTTGGCTTTAAATTTTATTGAAGAGAATCTCATGAGTTATGCATTTGTTTTCTATATCTTGTATATTTGAAATCCACGTAATGATAAATTTTGCTTCATTCTGTATTTTAGTTCCACCTAACAAATGATTGAAACTCCCATGACTTCACTATTAGAATAGCTAACGTGTGAAATAAAATGACAAGCTCATTGGTTGCTTATGAATCTTCCATTTTCATCACATAGTTCAACACTTTTAGCTTCACAGTTGGTTCTACCACCAACACCCCGCAAAGCGCCAGAAGGCCTAGGTCAACAAGAATTAAAGGCACTATGGATGAGATGCAGGCTCCAAAGAGAAATCGGTGCAACAGATGTGGAGTGCCGACCATAAAAAGAATGTTTGTACTTCTGCAACTTAGCGTTTATATTAGTGCTAGATGTTTGAATTGATAGTAAATGACTTTTTTGAGTTGGTGTTAAATGTGTTTGTTTAAGAACTTGTTTTTCTATTTGATATGGAGTGCACGTTTTTAGTATTACTTGTTATTCGAGTTGTTTTACATTTTACGGTGGTCTATTTAATATGCGATTGATATGGTTTTTTTGTATTGTTATTCCAGCACGTTTCTGGTTTGGTTGCTCTAGGTTCTGTGTGAAGCTTATTTTTACTGGGGCGTATTTTGAAATAACGCCATTATATGCATTTTCAACAATAAACCAAGCATACCCTATAATACAATAAATCTTTTACATGTCACAAAATCAAGATCAATATATTTACATACCACAGCATTAGCATATTATATTTTCATTAATTTCAGCAAAACCCAAAATACCATTATTCATTAATCCATGATACCAACATTAAATTCAATATTCGATACAACATACCCCAAAATACCATAAAAGACGTAGTAATGTAAATAAATGAAGGTTGAAAAGAAAACAATCTTTCTATTTACATATCTTTTAGTATAAAAGATGAAGGATTTGCTCCACCTCATTAATGACCTACATATAAGAAAGCGAAAATGGTCCAATAGAAAATGTTTCAAGAGATGTGGCAGTCATCTACTTCCTCTTTCCTCGTTTGACAACCCATGTCAGTTGCTTGGTAGGATACTTCTGCTTCATAATTGTCTCCTACTCCTCTTTCTTTTTCTCTGAGGAGCTTTTATCTGAAGGGGAAATCTCTTTATTGATGGTCCAATAGAGGAGATTCTTGGATTCTTGGGAGCATTGGAAGAAACTTTGGAAGCATCAACAATGCGAATTAAGGGTGGTGTGACCTTAAGAGAAGGAATTTTGGGGTAAAAGGTGACTTTCTTGGGCAGATGATTCTCTGTGCCTAGTTTGAGTTAATCTTGACTGACTTTTGGAATTTCAAGTGCTAGACTCTTTACCATAGACTTATATTTGTGTCCCTTTTCGCCAACAATTGTTACTTCTTCATCGATAAACACCTCAACGTCTTCCAGGCCTTACGACGCCCTAAACTTCTCGAAATTGGTACTGGGCCATATCTAAAAGGAAGAGTCGTTGGGATTAAAGATGTGGTGATGGCGGTGGATGTAGTTGTAATAACACTGGAACCTGGAGCATGAGTGATTGGTAGTTGAGGAGGCAATGATGGTTGAACTATAAGTTTATGAATAAATTGATGAAGGTTAGTGATGTCTTTAGGCGAGTGCTTATGTTTCTTAAGGATCATATATGTTAGAGATATACCTTTCGCAGGTGAAGATTCTTTTTAAGAAGTCTTAGCGATTTCTCCCACTTTAAAAGCTTTTGGAACTAAAGGAATAGAAGGTGAAATTGCTAGAGTGAAGGCTATATCAAGGTTGTAACTTTCGAAGGTGGCGGCATTAGGAGCTGCAACCATAACTGTTTTAGATGTGACAACCTTATACACGGTCGTTGTAGAAGTGACAATCTTTACCTGGGCCTCTTTTAAGACAGAAGTGTTTTCTGCATGCCACGAAGAGCTAAGACCGACGGGAGACTCAGTAGGCACTTGGTTCTTGGCTGTTGCTTCTTTAGCCAAGATTCTCTCACCCTTTTCTAGGGCAACTAAATCTTCTTATCAAAGAAGCTCACTTTTACGCATTTCTTCATCCACTTCATTACTCAAAGTTGAAGGTTGTGGGAGAGAAATTTGAGTTTTAAAGTGAACCACGACAAACTTTAGATAATTCACAGGAAGAAAAAGATTTATTGTTATTGAACTAAGAAGAAGAATTATGATATGAGATAAGAATGGATATGTACTATAACAAAATAACCATTTTACAATATTAAATAAATGTTGTTAAAGCAATATAACAACGTTTATGCAAATGTTGTTATATCCATAATTGTAAAAGAGGAATAAATTTTACAACTTTTATCCAAACATTGCAAATAAGTTGTAGTAGATGGTTCTTAGAACAGTACTTAAATGTTACTGAAAATAAAAGATATTATCGCAAGGGTCACATAGAACACTTTCAAACAATTGTAAAATGCTTATTTAATAATGCAAGCAAAGTGTTCTAAATAATCTTAACATGACAATTTTAAAACATTATGTTTGTAAGTTCTCAATATTTTTGAAACATTGTAAATTTATTTTCAAATTTATTGGATGCTATAGCATTTATTATTACACACACACACGCACGCGCGTGCACACACACACACACACATATATATATATAACATAACAATCTCATATCATTGTAAACATAATCTATTCTACTTTACACAACATAAAGTAAGACAAGAATACATTTTTATTTATTTCAAATGAGTAAATAATAGTACATTTCATATTGTAGTACGATTGTACAATTGCAAAATACATTGGAGACGATCATAAAAGTATGTATAAAAGCTCTGATGTACAACTAAAATCATGATAAAAGAACGTATAAGTGCTTTGATGTACAACTGAAACCATGATAAAAGCAGGGAGAACAACTTGGAATCTTGACCTTTTCTCAGTTATGTCCATGCCTATTAGCGCAACAATATACAATAAGTATCTAATCATTGAGGGTAAAACATTTATTTGGCTGTAGTTATAGGCTTCAACGCCATACTTTAGTTCTACGTTGCAAATCATTTTTGCCTTAAAAAAAGTGGAGAAGTGTCACATCCTACTAATATTATAAATTATGCACATGTAGTAAAGGAAACAAGAACATAACTTAATAAAGATGCTATTAATCTCTATACATTCCTGAGTTTCATCCTATAATATTTACCTTGTGTTCATCATTTTATCGCTCAACCTATGAATGCATATAATTTCTCCAATATAGATGCATAGAATAATAACTTGTTACTTTAATAAGTAAATAAACCAATCATGTTAAGTTATGACATATATGTTGATATGTTGCTAAACATACTCAATGAAAGCAACCTGAAATAGTAATCTTAACCATTGTAATTTTTTAGTTATCTAATTCTCCTGGTCAACCGTTACTGTATAGGAAATACATATAAGATTCCGATTCATAAAAAACATGATAAATATTTTATATTAAAGAGAACAAACCATGATTCAAAAATTCCATGAATCGAAATTAACTGATTAGCGCGTTTCACATAATTCTTTTAGTGGTTTACATTAACTACTATAGTAGGCTGCATGAAGTCACTAATATCGGCACCATTCCTTTTACACATTTTATGTCAGTTTGGCCAAGTCTCCTATGATATATTTTACACATCCATTATAAGCCGATAAACAAACCAAATATCAAACCATGCCTTTCTATTTATAATTTTTTTGTTTCTTCTTGTAAATCTAACAATATTTATACTGCCAAAAATTTTGTATAACATAGATGACAAGTTTATGTTGCCTTTATAATCATGAAACTTGTTTTAGCGTCAATAATAATACTAAAACAATAATAAAGTTGATATATAATGTAGTGTCTAGTCTTTCACAAATTCAGAAATTATCAGAAGGCAATAACAACTTTAACCGATGCATATAAACTGTATGCTAAATTTTGGGTATGATTAAAATCTGACATGTAAATAAGATGTAAACACGCATGCATCAGAAATTAGGGTACGTTTAAATCAATCGTAATAATCTAATACATTTGACATTTTTAATGAATGAATTCTATGAGATAAGGTATCACCCAAGAAGACAAATGAAGTTTTACAATAGAAATAGACACTGTCATTTTAGCGAACTTTATGTTGAATTTGAATGCATTATAGAGATGTTGGTAAACTTTAATCAATACAGCAAACGACTATATCTGCAAATAAAATATCCACCATTGTCTTGCTATATGAATTAATATATGACTAAGGTAAGGAATCTTACCGATCTCAAACACAAGTTTCTTATAGCCTTGGAACATTTTATAATCTTTTCTTTAACAATTTTACTTAGGAGGATATTTTGAAACATTGGACAAATGAATTCGAAATATAGTACTCAGAGTTTGCAAGCTTGGGAGTACTACCTAACATCTTGATATCAAGGACCTGCTAATGCATTAAAAAAGAATGTTGAATTAGTACTTTTAACAAGTCCTAAAATGATATAAATAAAGTCATTCACAAATTTTAAAATCAAGCATATAAAATATTTCAAAGACACCAGTGCAATAAAATAACATGAATTCTCTAAAGAGAATCGGTAATATGACAATAATGAATATGATAAACGCCCTAGTGAAAACTATTATATAACACTACCAAACATTGTCATTAAAAATACCAAGGAGATTTATGCAAAAATTCATCATCTTTGCAACATCGACGTATCATCATTACATAAGACTATGCACAAACCAATGAGAACTTTGAGTTTATTGCATTTCATATTGCCAAAACCGTTCATAACAAGTCAAAACATCACTTCGTTTATTAATATTTTATATAACGCATAAAAAATAGTTGGTTTCTCGATCGTAATAAACCTTTATTTATATTTACTATAATTAACTCTATTATTGGTTTAAGATGTATTGTGGATGTCATAGAAATACTCAAGCAAAAATTAAACAAATTAAATCAACTTTTACATGTAATAAGATTGAAGAGGTGAACTCAAACAACAGAAGAAGAAAACAATAATTTCACAACAATTTAACAAAAAAATACCCAATTTTGAAATCCAAATGGATTCTCTGAGCATGAAGTGGAAAACTGTGTAGTATGCCTATTTGTCTCCAGATCTTCAAAGTCTAAGACATCCGTTTCAACTAAATAATCTATAAATGAAATAAAAATCAACATAAACTTAAATTTTGAGAGATAATTACTTCGATGATAGTGGATAACTGGAAAAAATAATTCATAGAATTTGGTTGTCTGATTGGGATCAATGGATACCAAAGTAGGTAGAGTTGATAAAGAACCAAATAAGTGCTGCCAATTTGAACGAAACAGTTTGTGGAAAGTAACTCTATATGAGAGCATCTTCAATTATAGAGCCAAATTTAGGGATGTAATTTTGAGAAGGAGCCAAAATTTTAGGAAATTTTTAGATGCCATGTACAGAAAAAGAGCCAAAATCTGGTGGCTAGTGTTTTATTAAATGTAAAATTATTTACTGCACGGATCAACAACGTATCCATGATATCAAATACATATCAAGCGTATTTTTATCATCTAATAAAAGAGGCAAATTCTATTCTTACCCGTAAATTACTATAGAGACATCGAACAGTCTTTCAAAATCATACAAATCATTTTTAAGTTAATATACACCACAGACATTGCAAAACTACCATCGATTTAGAATAAAATAAAATACTTTTCTCATTTCATCACCTTTCTCATGCATTAACCAAACAAGGAACCGTAATTTCTAAAATCCCAATTCAGTTTTACAAATCTTTAATCATTAATAATAGTTGTAATACCTTTGTTGTCACACTTTTTTGATGTAAATGTAAACTTCTTAAAATACCTTTTAAATTCAAATTACATCTCAATATACTTATATATACTCCAACCTTAATCAAAAATTAAATTTTATATTTTATTACTTGGTCGATTACTCTTATCCTTTAACTAAAACTATTCATACCTTGATCATCTACTAAAATTGAGTTAGTCAATTATACCTCAATTAAATTTTAAAGAAAATTGCTCCTACTTTATTAAACTGCAAATTTATTAGTACTAAAACTGAGTCAATCGATTTTGGACTAATACCGCTCATGCGTTATTTAAAATGCGAAATTTTTGTTAGCCAAAATACTAATTTTTCATACACTATAATCGAGTCAATCAATTATATCTTAGTAAAATTTTAAATTATTTTTTAAGCCGCAAGTTTGTAGGAAAAAAAATCCGCGTGCTAAGTGCATGCCACCTTCACGCTCGAATTGTGTGTCATTACGCTCGTTTCAATTTCAAAAATGTGAATGGATTTTAATTTTATTAGAAATCGATTTCATCCCCCATTTTTAGTTTTGATACGTTAAAAACATTTCATAAACATGTTTTACATCATCCTTATTTTGAATTTCGATTAAAAAATTATATCTGAACGTTAACCATACGTTTCTATGATCCAAACGAATTTTTTTGAATTTTTTTGAAAACATGGAAATATTTCTAAAGAAACCTGCAAATATTTGCGGTCCAGAAACTTCAAATGCTAGTTGATTTCTCTATAGATATCTGCAGAGTTCTCTGTTCTCTGCATATACTTGTAGCATTTTTCTTAATATCCTAAAACATAAAAGTGTTTTTTTTAAAAGGAGGGACGACTATGAATTTTAAAACTTAAATAGTGTGTTTCTATGAAAGTATTTAATTATTTATGTATAGAAATTTAAAAGTTACATTTAAATAAAACTATTAAAGTTCTTTGTTACTTGTATTTAGTTTTGTTACCCGCTAGGCATGTTGGCAGCAGCTTACTAGTGTGTTATATATATTTTTACATGTGTGCTCTCCTCTATTCTATAGAGGATCACACATTTTTCTCAAAAAAAAACTATTAAAGGTTTTGATGCTAAATTAAAACTTCATTTAAGTGAAAAATAGATAAGAATTTAATACACTATGAATTATATTAATTTTAGCATCAAGTTAATCTTTTTACTTCCATGTTTAACTTGAAGTTAAATTCGACAAAAATAGTTAATGCATGAATACAATTTGAAATTATATTGGAAGTTAAATTGTGTTTCTATCGATGATGTGTACAATTTCAATTATTTTAGGAAACAAATTGTAACGACCCAGAATTTCTGCCAATTAAAATTTGTATATTTAATTGATTTTAAATATTAATAAGCGAAATTTATAAGTCGAATAATTTATTTTTCGAATATCTGGATTTAATTGGATAATTAAATCGATAATTTAATATTTCAAATTACAGAAATAATTTGAAATTGGGTTTAATATGATTAAAATTGATTTGTAAAATTTTATTTAATCATGTTGGAGTTAGAATGATGTTATAGACCTTTTAAAATCGAATTAAAAGTTAAATTGTAGAAATTGAATATTTTATTATTTAATTAACGTGTAAAAATAGCCATTTTCAAACAGTCTCGGATTTCATCAAAACCAGTTTCATCGGATCTGTAATGTTAAATTATTGTATGGTTTCAAATTTCGTGTCAATCAGATTTACCGTTTGTCCGGGGCAAGCCAAAACACATGGAAAATTAGTTAAATCGATTTGATTTAAATTGATCGTTTATTTCCGTAACTCGCACATACAATGGAATTAGCCTCCGAAACACGTTCCATTGTGTTCGGAACGCGGGGTAAACCCTATAAACGCCAGCCGGCACGCTTCGTTTAGAGTTCGGAAAATTTCGGATGAATAGTAATTCGGCAATTTTCTATATAAGCACCTCATATTCCCAATTTGCAACAACATTGAAACCCTAACCCTAACTACTTCAGCCGCCACTAACATTTTAATGGCCGAAAATGGCTGAGATTCTTCCTCTAATATCTTCAAATCCATCAACAATTAGAGAAAGTTATCAACTACAATCTTGTAGATCATCACGAGATCTAGCTATCCAACGGCCAAGATCGAAAACGAAGCATCGTGGAGCGCTAAAATCAGTCGTGTTCGTGCTCGTTTGTGCATGCATTACGATGTCAGGTAGGGGACCGAGCTCCACATCCTTGGGGCCGATGGTGGCTCTTGAGTAGTGCTCCAAGGTGGCGCTACCTGATCGTCTTCAAACTGCACGTGGTAGTTGCAAAAATCGAATGATGGAAGGTGGCTATGGGTTGTTTGGTCACGTTCATTTCCTAGAGAAGGAAGAAAGCAAGGAACGGCCAGATCTGAAGCAAGGGTGATGGACGGCCAGATTGCATTGTAGGGTTTTAAAAAAATAAAAGAAAATGTAAATATTATTTATATTTAAATTCATACGATCTTTAAAATGCTCTAACTTTTGCATACGAGGTCGGAATTTCACGAAACAAATTGTGTTGGCTTCGTTTTGTCGAGCACTACGCAGTGGAGCTAGTTTGGAGTCGTTTGAAGTTAGTGAGAATTTCGGGTAAAATTAAACGCACGTTTAATTTTATTCGAAATAAACCGTTGGAAATTGGAAGCAAGGTGAGAACTTCTCACTCAATCGAATTGTTTCAATTTAAAATTTAAATAGTTAGATTTAAAATTATTGATTGTATGCCTGAATGATAAATTATTATCTGTTATTGATTGAAATAGACATTATATGCCGTTATTAAGCGGAGGTTACTTATTAAAAACATATACCGCGAATATTTCACTGCAAAGTGAAATTGGTATTATCTATGTACTTGGAGTTGATTTCCCGCATTATATAGCGGATGATACCCTATTGCGCCGCATAATAGCGGATAATATTTTATGAATCCCATATACTGCGATATTCCGTATTGGAACAGAATTGGTATTGTGCTAACATCTGTGGATGCAGGGAAACATGTTGGAGGGATCCAACTGGATTCCTCACCAATATTTATTTGATTACGGATATTGTGATATTTGTTGATTATCATATTGATGTATGATATTTAGATGTCGTGATTGATTATTTGGTGTTGTTGCATCATTGGGCCTATTTTTGGAGTTTTAAAAATGTTAAAGTAACGATTTTGAGTTTAAAAGGATTTTTAAAGTGATTTTTGAAAGTATACGTTTTATTAAATTGTTGAATTGATTTATTTTAAATAAATTAACGTTTTAAATTTAATGTTATAAAAATTATGATTTTTGTAAAATATAACCGAAATGTGATTTTTGAAATAAATAGTTGAAAATTTATAAAATAGTTTAAATTGGGATTTTTGAATTATTATAAATGATTTATATAAAAGATTTATAAAATTAATATTTATAAATTAAAAATATAGGAATTATAAAACGAGTTTTATTAAGTGTTAAAATGAAGTATAAATGGATTTCATAAGTAAATGAAATCTATAGATTTATAAATTGGGAAGTTATAAAATGAATAGATTTTTGGTAAAATAAAAGATTTGTAAGTAATTAACTTATAAATCGAATTTTGGCATTTTAATTGAGATTTTCGAATAAGTATAAATGGTTTATAGATGAGATTTATATAATATATATTTTATAAATCGAAATAATGGAATTATAAAAGGAGTTCTGTTAATGCTGAAAATGAGGTTATAAATGGAATTTTATAAGTAGTAAGATTTTTAAATTTTGTAAATTGAAGTCTTTTTAAAATATAAATGGGAATTTATAAACATTATTTTATAAATCCGAAACCGACTTATTTTGATAAGTCAATTATTTTAGATTTTTAAAGGAGATATATTCACGATTTTGGACGGTGGATAATCCTTTAAACAAAATGTGTAGAAAAATGTTGAATTTGGTTAGCGAAGAATATTCACGATTTTGGGACAGTGAATAATATATTAAAGTGTTTTGGGGAAGTGATATTTTAAATAGAATTAAAACGATTTGAAATTGTTTTAAAATGCATTAAGTGTCAAAACCATAGATTTCAATATTCATTGTTGAGATAGACGTCTTCGAGAAATAGAAGGAAATAGTGGACTATAACACTGTTGTTATAGTAAATGATTTCCGAAAGGAAATGTTTTACATAGTATTGGGAGTTATATATCTATCTTAATTTCGAATCCATATACTAGTTATTTTAGGCTGTCGTAACGATGTTTTATGTAACATTCGTTCTGACCCAAATAAATGTGTTTTGAGAAAATGATTCCTTAAAGAATGAAATATATACTTAACTGTGGTTTAAGTATATTGAATATTTTCAAATGTTTAAAATAAATAGATTTGGGAAGTATTTATTATTAAATAAGTATGAAATGTTTTTCCAATATGAAATGAAACGTTTTGAGAATTTATCTTTTTGAAGATAAATTGAAATTGAATATTTGAGATCAATTTGATAAATCGTATATTCATAGATATTTTGGGATTGTAAATTCACTGTGGAATTTATAAAGGAAAGGAATTTTTTTAAAAATAAACGTTAATTTATGTTTGAAGTATTGAAATTATGTCTCGTAAAGATATTTTGGGAAAATAAATAATTTGGGAAGTTATTTAGAACCTGGTGATGTTGTGCATGCCTATTGATAGTTAAATAACCGACTATCAATATTTACCTTTAAATAGATATTTGTTGTGATTTGCTTGAAATTGAATGCTACACTTATTTTTGAATAAGCGCTCACTATTCGGGTTAGCCGGGAAATGAACTTTGGGTCGTATAACCCATTCCGAATATGTGATACGTCGTTATGGATAGCATTTGAAGAACGGTGTTGAAGACCGGATATTTGTGAAAA
Organism: Allium cepa; assembly: GCA_030765085.1. NCBI lineage: Eukaryota > Viridiplantae > Streptophyta > Magnoliopsida > Asparagales > Amaryllidaceae > Allium > Allium cepa. Next base: position 106,812,761 of record CM060940.1, read on the forward strand.
TGGAAGGATTACCGTCGAATGTTTCTGCATCGGCTGATCTCCAATATAGAAATTTATTACCCCTTGTGATGGGAAGTCCGGTCGTGATTAATGAATATCCGGATCGCAAGGACTTCTTTGTAAGTGCCTTCGGTTCCGTTCGATCCCGGAACGGACTTGTATGGATGTGTGTCTAACGTTACAATTTGAGATGTAAAGCTGGTTTCTATCAAATATATTTCCGTTGGTGGCGGAGAATTTATTCTCTTAGCTTAACACCCTTAGAGGTTATGTAGTTGATGGTTATTAGTGATACATTCCCAAATTGGTAATGTTGCATACGAAGTGCTATTGAGCATTTGATGATCAAAGCACAGCTTTTATATAAAGCGTAGCTTTGTGGACGAGACTTCGTCGGACCTCACACCCCGAAAATGGTCAAAACAGGAAGGATGCGGTAAGGTTATTAGTGGGTAGCTTCCCTTTAGTGTATGTCATTCCTTCTGGATAGAGGCGGTATCATGGTATGGAGCCCAGATACTTAACCTATGTTGTTGCTGCAAATTTATTACTTTGTGGTTGTTGTAATCGAGGATCCTTGGATATAGATCGGTTATGATCGAGGAATGACATGTTCGTGTCCGTAGTTACACAGTTTGAAGGGTAACCCGGCCTTGTGTTGGTAGAGATCCGGTTAGGTTCTCGGGTCGTCTTTCCAGAGGCGTACCCATGTGACAATGGGAAGTTCCTTGGCCTGACCATTTGTTGGAAATCCAAACTTCAATACGCACCTTGTACGGTTTTAGTTGTAGAACCTGCCATTTACTTATGGTGGTCACCACTGGTTAGATGGTAGCTATAGTTGGCTTACGATAATGGTCGTATTTTCGCTAAGATTTATATCTTTACTTTCGAAATGATTTTTCCTACACTATACACTAGTAATAATATCAAATGTTTCTTTTTAATGCGTATCAAGCATCTTTGACTATCATAAGGAGAAATATCCTCTGATTCTGCGTTTGCATTGTGTGTGCGTGCGTGAGGCCTTATGGTAGTCTCATTTTTCAAAAAGCATTGCGAATCTATTTTAAAATATTCCTTTGTTGTCTTTTTAAAGATAAACTGTTTTAAGTTCTCACACCAGTCCCATGACTGACCTGGAGTTTATTGTTTTCCTTCCTAAACTCTGGGTGCCCACCAATTTCCACACGGGCAGTCTAGAGTTAGGTTATCAGGCCATTCTGGATGCGGGAGTTGCTGTAGAATCTGAAGGCAAGCTGGATGGCATGACGTATCAGCTAGTATATAGTATTTCTTTTCCGCTGTTTGTTGTTGCACACTCTGATGATATAATGTAATGTAATATGATGTAATGTAATAACTGATATAGTTCTTTGTTTAAAGATTATTCATTTATCTATTATATGTTGTTCCGCTACGATTGTGAGATTCTGATATTGTTCTATTGTTACTTTCTGTTCTATTCTACCTTTTTCTCTCTTCTTCTACCTCTTTCTTCTTCTTTAACCATAACATTTCGGTTTTCTGGCATTCGATTGCTCGGCATTTGATACAGTGGACGTATTGATGTCGGTTTTCGAGCGTCGAAAAATCCCAAACGTTACATTTGGTATCAGAGCATATGGTTAAGCGACAACCATGGCTCTGTTGGGAATTACTCATTAGAGATAGAGTCAACAGTACTCTAGAAATGAGTGTGATGTAATGATAGATATGAGCGCGCATTTGTTAGTGAATATAAATTGTTTTATATTGTGTTGATTGGTTTATTGAGTGGTATATGGATTCTGGTCAATACAAGTAATTAATGTTGTTGATAGGGATCTCTAAACACTTGTGCAGAACAATTTGACACGATATTGTTTTAAAATAGGGTAAATGAAATAATTTTACCTCGATTATATTTTATATACAAAGGAATAATTTTTCAGAATTATTAAAGTGTATATGAATTGATTGTTGGGTTGTTGAATAAGTTAAATAAAAACAACAGCTGTAAAAGAATAAATTATATAAGCAAATGAATTATAAGTATGGAACTATAATTAATGTGATTTACAATTGTGAAATAATCTTATATATAAGAAATGAAATTATATAAGTAAAAGATTTATAATCAAAAAACAAAATTCCAATGAAGTGTTTTGAAAGGATTTGATATTTTCGAAAATTGTTTTGAGAGATGAAAGCTCTAAACTCTTTTCGGTCGCTGAAAATAATTCCGATGATGATCGCGACATCATTGGTGTTCATTTTCGGGTGTCCAAAAGAGGAATTGCTGCCATATTATTTTAAATGAAAGTTGTTTGGAAAATTTGGATTTGGTTTTGGAAATTCAAAAGATAATTTGAATTGATTTCAAAAATGGTTTTGAAAGGTTGAAAAGACTCTGGAATCTTATTTAAAATATTTATGGAAATGATAAATGAGTTGATAACTTGTACAATTTGAATTTTGATAGAATAAATTTAACTTAAAGGATGGAGTTAAATTAAAGTAAGTATAAGTGAATCAATTAAATCCAAGTTGTAATAGCTGAATATAAGTGAAACCAATTATTAAAATGGTTAAACAATTTGTTAAGAAAAATAAATTTGAATTTGAATAAGTGATAATAAATTTAGCTTTGGTAAAAGTTAAATAAAATTTACTTTAGAATTGGAATCTGAATTGGATTTATAAGTAGAAATTTAAGTTAAATTAGACAAATGATGTTTGAAATGGAATATAACTTAAGTGAAGTTGAATAAAGTTGATTTTGGTGTCGAAGTAAATTAATAAGTGAATTAATGAAATGAAGTCATTAAGAATATGGACTTGAGTTATATAAAAGAAATTTAACCTTATTTGTTAAATAAATTAGCAGTTAAATTAATAAATGGATTGAATGTTAATCAATTGAATGTAAAATAAATTGATATGAATTAATGGATGTAAGTGTAAATTCATTAGAAGCTAATGAAGTTGAGAAATTGAATAAATTGAATGGAATTCAATTTAATATGAACCTATTGGAATTAACGGTGTTGAACCAAATCGAATGTAAATTAAATAATTTGGTTATGTTGAATATACATTGGTTGTTATATGGATGTTAGTTGATTGTATATGAATTCATTAAGTGTTAATGAAATTGAATTAGCGAAATTGGAAGCTAATGTAATTGAATTCAAATTGGAAGAAAATTAATTTGAATAGAATTGAATTTGATTTGGAAGTGAACTAAAATGAACATAAATTAGTGAATGTATATTAAATGGAAATGAATAAATGAATATTTGTAAAGTCCAATGTTAACAAATCAAATGTGATTAAAATGAAAAGCCAATTCATTGAATATTAATGAGAAATGAAAGAATATTGATTTGGTTATGGATTTGTTGGATGTTATTGGATGATAGTTGTTTTGATGGTTGCATTTGTTGTTTTGTTGCATTTGCGATGTTGACACATGTAGTTGTTATGTTGCTATATGTTGTATATTGATATTATTTTCATATATGCATGTTTCTCATGTTGTTGAGTGTTTAGTAGGTGCGGATTACGCTTGCTTCACATTTGGAGCTCGCTTTCGCGCTATATTAGCCGTATATGCTCGCTAATAATATATAAGGTACATATCTCGGATTACATACCGTACTTTTACACTTTTTTCCCTACGGGATGCCTCATCACTCGATGAGATGTATATTTGTGATATATATACTGTCATTTTTTTCGGATCGAGCCGCGCAAAGGAGACTATAGCGAATTTTTCCGAAAATTTAAGGCGTTAGAATATTTTTGAGAAAAAAATTGAATTTTTTTTGTAAAGACTAAATTTTGATTTGGAGTTGAAAACTAAACAATAGTATATGATTTTAAAAAGATAAATAAGTAGAGGTTTGAAAACTTAGTAAAGTTATTATAAGAAGTTTAACTATGGATTTTGAGAAAGTTAAACACTTAAATGAATTTGAAATTTAATTTGAAGGAATGATTTCTGAAAAGTTAATGCATTCTGTAACTTTTTCTTACTTGGTAATTTCGAGGACGAAATTCTTTTAAGGGGGAAAGTTTGTAACGACCTAGAATTTCTGTCAATTAAAATTTGTATATTTAATTGATTTTAAATATTAATAAGTGAAATTTATAAGTCGAATAATTTATTTTTCGAATATCTAGATTTAATTGGATAATTAAATAGATAATTTAACATTTCAAATTACAGAAATAATTGGAAATTGGGTTTAATATGATTAAAATTGATTTGTAAAATTTTATTTAATCATGTTGGAGTTAGAATGATGTTATAGACCTTTTAAAATCGAATTAAAAGTTAAATTGTAGAAATTGAATATTTTAATATTTAATTAACGTGTAAAAATAGCCATTTTTGAAACAGTCTCGGATTTCGACGAAACCAGTTTCATCGGATCCGTAATGTTAAATTATTGTATGGTTTCAAATTTCGTGTCAATCGGATTTACCATTTGTCCAGGGCAAGCCAAAGCGTATGGAAAATTAGTTAAATCGGTTTGATTTAAATTGATCGTTTATTTCCGTAACTCTCACATATGATGGAATTAGCCTCCGAAACACGTTCCATTGTGTTCGGAACTCGGGGTAAACCCTAGAAATGCCAGCCGGCACGCTTCGTTTGGAGTTCGGAAAATTTCGGATGAATAGTAATTTGGCAATTTTCTATATAAGCACCTCATATTCTCAATTTGCAACAACATTGAAACCCTAACCCTAACTACTTCAGCCGCCACTAACATTTTAATGGCCAAAAATGGGTGAGCTTCTTCCTCTAATATCTTCAAATCCATCAACAATTAGAGAAAGTTATCAGCTACAATCTTGTAGATCATTACGAGATCTAGCTATCCAACGGTCAAGATCGAAAACGAAGAATCGTGGAGTGCTAAAATCAGCTGCATTCGTGCTCGTTTGTGCATGCATTACGAGGTCAGGGAGGCGACCGAGCTCCACATCCTTGGGGCCGATGGTAGCTCTTGAGTAGTGCTCCGAGGTGGCGCTACCTGATCGTCTTCAAACTGCACGTGGTAGTTGCGAAAATTGAATGATGGAAGGCGGCTATGGGTTATTTGGTCACGTTCATTTCCTGGAGAAGGAAGAAAGCAAGGAACGGCCAGATCTGAAGCAAGGGTGATGGACGGTCAGATTGCATTGTAGGGTTTAAAAAAATAAAAGAAAATGTAAATATTGTTTATATTTAAATTCGTACGATCTTTAAAATGCTCTAACTTTTGCATACGAGGTTGGAATTTCACGAAACAAATTGCGTTATCTTTGTTTTGTCGAGCACTACGCAGTGGAGCTGGTTTGAAGTCGTTTGGAGTTAGTGAGAATTTTGGGTAAAATTAAACGCACGTTTAATTTTATTCGAAATAAACCGCTGGAAATTGGAAGCAAGGTGAGAACTTCTCACTCAATCGAATTGTTTCAGTTTAAATTTTAAATAGTTAGATTTAAAATTATTGATTGTATGCCTGAATGATAAATTATTATCTTTTATTGATTGAAATAGACATTATACCCCGTTATTAAGCGGAGGTTATTTATTAAAAACATATACCGCGAATATTTCACTGCAAAGTGAAATTGGTATTATCTATGTAGTTGGAGTTGATTTCCCGCATTATATAGCGGATGAGACCCTATTGCGCCGCATAATAGTGGATAATATTTTATGAATCCCATATACCGCGATATTCCGTATTGGAATGGAATTGGTATTGTGCTAACATCTGTGGATGCAGGGAAACATGTTGGAGGGATCCAACTGGATTCATCACCGATATATATTTGATTACGGATATTTTGATATTTGTTGATTATCATATTGATATATGATGTTTGGATGCCATGATTGATTATTTGGTGCTGTTGCATCATTGGGCCTATTTCTGGAGTTTTAAAAATGTTAAAGTAACGATTTTGAGTTTAAAAGGATTTTTAAAGTGATTTTTGAAAGTATACGTTTTATTAAATTGTTGAATTGATTTATTTTAAATAAATTAACGTTATAAATTTAATGTTATAAAAACTATGATTTTTGTAAAATATAACCGAAATGTGATTTTTGAAATAAATAGTTGATAAATTTATAAAATAGTTTAAATTGGGATTTTTGAATTATTATAAACGATTTATATAAAAGATTTATATAATTAATATTTATAAATTAAAAATATAGGAATTATAAAACGAGTTTTATTAAGTGTTAAAATGAAGTATAAATGGATTTCATAAGTAAATGAAATTTATATATTTATAAATTGGGAAGCTATAAAATGAATAGATTTTTGGCAAAATAAAAGATTTGTAAGTAATTAACTTATAAATCGGATTTTGGCATTTTAATTGAGATTTTCGAATAAGTATAAATGGTTTATAGATGAGATTTATAAAATATAAATTTTATAAATCGAAATAATGGAATTATAAAAGGAGTTCTGTTAATGCTGAAAATGAGGTTATAAATGGAATTTTATAAGTAGTAAGATTTTTAAATTTTGTAAATTGAAGTCTTTATAAAATATAAATGGGAAATAAACATTATTTTATAAATCCGAAACCGACTTATTTTGATTAGTCAATTATTTTAGATTTTTAAAGGAGATATATTAACGATTTTGGACGGTGGATAATCCTTTAAACAAAATGTGTAGAAAAATGTTGAATTTGGTTAACGAAGAATATTCACGATTTTGGGACAGTGAATAATATATTAAAGTGTTTTGGGGAAATGATATTTTAAATAGAATTAAAACGATTTGAAATTTTTTTAAAATGCATTAAGTGTCGAAACCATAGATTTCAACATTCATTGTTGAAATAGACGTTTTCGAGAAATGGAAGGAAATAGTGGACTATAACACTATTGTTATAGTAAATGATTTCCGAAAGGAAATGTTTTATATAGTATTGGGATTTATTTATCTATCTTAATTTCGAATCCATATACTAGTTATTTTAGGTCGTCGTAACGATGTTTTACATAACATTCGTTTTGACCCAAATAAATGTGTTTTGAGAAAATGATTCCTTAAAGAATGAAATATATACTTAACTGTGGTTTAGTATATTGAATATTTTCAAATGTTGAAAATAAATAGATTTGGGAAGTATTTTTTATTAAATAAGTATGAAATGTTTTTCCAATATGAAATGAAACGTTTTGAGAATTTATCTTTTTGAAGATAAATTGAAATTGAATATTTGAGATCAATTTGATAAATCGTATATTCATAGATATTTTGGAATTGTAAATTCACTATGGAATTTATAAAGGAAAGGAAATTGTTTAAAATAAACGTTGATTTATTTTTGAAGTATTGAAATTATATTTCGTAATGATATTTTGGGAAAATAAATAATTTGGGAAATTATTTAGAACCTGGTGATGTTGTGCATGTCTATTGATAGTTAAATAACTGAATATCAATATTTACCTTTAAATAGATATTTGTTGTGATTTGCTTGAAATTGAATGCTACACTTATTTTTGAATAAGCGCTCACTATTCGGGTTAGCCGGGAAAGGACCTTTGGGTCGTATAACCCATTCCGAATATGTGATACGTCGTTATGGATAGCATTTGAAGACCGGATATTTGTGAAAACGGAAGGATTACCGTCGAATGTTTCTGCATCGGCTGATCTCCGATATAGAAATTTATTACCCTTTGTGATGGGAAGTCCGGTCGTGATTAATGAATATCCGGACCGCAAGGACTTCTTTGTAAGTGCCTTCGGCTCCGTTTGATCTCGGAACGGACTTGTATGGATGTGTGTAACAACCCGCATATTTATCGATCGTATATTTAAATATTTTATTTAAATATTTCATCGTTGGTCAGATTATTGTCCGAAAACCTACTTTGTGCATACGGTCGAAGTAGGACTCGGGACCACTTCCATTGAGTTCAAAACGCCGTTTGCGATCCTTTTAAGTGTGAACTTTGATATGTTTGGAGTTAGTGGAATTTTGCTACTTTTTTTTACTTAGGGCTTTGGTTTGGGCTGAGCCCAATAACCCCACTTATGTATTCAGTCCCAAATCCACTCCAACTCTTCATTACTTCATTTCTAATTCCTAGTACTCAAGCTTTAGCAACAATGGTGAGTGGAATGAGAAATTAAAACTCCAAACACTAGTTTTCTTTTGCAAATCAAAACTCTAGCTCCAAACTAATAGAAGAACCCATTGGTAAGCATCCTCTTCATCTTCTCCAACTCTTTCTGCATTCCATTTCAGAAATTCCTAAACCTAACATAGGAAATATTTTACTTGTAAGCTTAGATTGAAGCTTATTGAGTTGTTATTGAAGAGGAATTGATCTTAGCTTGTTTTATAAGCTTCTCCTTCATTGATTTGGGTTCAAAGGTGAGATTTTTATCTCACATCTTAGTCTATAATTATCTTCGATTGTTAGGTATGAATTCCTAACACCTATTCTTGTGCAATTGATTTTGGTTTGGATTGATTTGGTGTATATTCCATTTTTTGGTGTTTTGAAATCAGAATATATGAAAATCCTTTTATGGATATTTGGACATTGATATTTGAGGCATATCGAAGAGCCGTTAAGGCTGGGTTGTCGCTAGGCGTAAATCCTTAGTCGTTGTCGCTCGATCGATCGCTTCCAGTATTCGTTTGGCCAATTTTGGCCTAGGTTCAGGGAATGCACTGAATCCTTGATTCAGACGTCTAAAACGTAGTATTCAGACGTCTGAATATTATACTGGGAATTTTTATCCCCCAGTATTCAGACGTCTGAATCTATATTTCAGACGTCTGAATTGGTTCATTTGGAACCAGAAACGAAATAGGCTAAAAAGTGCATATTTCATACGTCTGAAATCTACGATTCAGACGTCTGAATTCTGTTTTGAAAAATATTTTATTTTCCATATTCAGATGTCTGAATCTGCACTCTTTTTTTCTATTTGCCTATTTGCTTGAGAATTCCAACTTTAATCAATTCGTGTTGATTTCCATTTGTTATTATCGCTTATTATCGACTTTGATGATATCTTCTTCGTGATTTGTGGGAATATCCATTTCGATGGATTCGGTATAACTTTAAAAAATATAAAGGTTTCTATACTAGTAGTAAATATCAAAACTCTTTCTTCAAATGGTTTCAACACTATTTTATAACAAAGCTCGCTTTCTCAAACCCAATCTATTAGTGTATACAAACCTTTACCTCACTCGGATGAGAAATCTAACTAAACGGCTTAGTAAAACAAGTGGTATGAAACGCTTGCGTTTACTTCGTCGATTAATTCCTGGACTTGTTCGATTGAATCTCTTGTGACAATTTTCTAGTGGAGATCGACAATTTGTTCGTAAATATTTAAGTTAAGCTAGTGGTTATGGGACATGAAGCTAAATTTATATATTTACTAGCTTAGTGTAATTGTGAAACGGCCCGCAAATCCGTACCCCTTGAGTCAACACTATTCTACCTAAATCAACTCAAGTTGTATAGAAATACGAACCATTTGGATTAAAGAAAAAGAGGTAGAAGAAGAAAATAGAAAACAACATCAGAATCTAACCATCGCGGCAGACTAAAATATAATAGAAAATAAATCATCTTTACTCAAAATCAAATATATCAGTTTATATATTACATCATCAAAGTACATCAATCAACAGCTCAACAACAACATACAAATGGATAAACAGCAACTCAATTGTAACGACCCAACTTCCAGTCTCCAGGAAGTCGCATCGCTAAGAAGAAAGAAAAGGGATAGAAAAGAGAAAAGAAAGGAAAGAAAGGAAAGAAAGAACAGACAACATCAGAATCTCACAGCGGAATCGAATAAATTATAATATATCACATAAAACTTTACATAGTATCATATACATCAGTGTTAAACAGCTAATACAAAACAAACTAGACAGTTATAAACATCTGTCTAGCAATTACAATTCAAATACATCAGAGAGAACAGACTCAACTCAAACACAGCGGAACCACTACACATATCTCCACGCTGAAGCCTCTTGCTCCATTATCTCCTCCAGAACTCGATCAAAGCAATCCTGAAACACTTGACTACTGATACGTAATATAAGTACCCAAGAGTTTAATAAAACAGAAAATAAACACTCGGGTCAGACAGGGGTCTGGCGTCAGTAAACGGGGATAAAAGTTGCTTAACTTTAGAAAATCCTTTGAAAACAAAAGGTATCACGTAAGACTTCCCACACATAAACATGGAAAAGCTTTTACCTTACGCTAACCAAAACATTTGATAGGAAATACAGTGATATTATAATAGTGTCTAGGTTTTTCAAAATAAAATACAGAAATAGTTGGAATGCTTACATCTCACGTTCCAACATAGTTGGGCACAATCAAAACCGTACAGGCACTTATTGGATAATGGATTCCATCAATGGCAGGGCTACTGGGGTACCGCCCGTCACAGTACATGGCCTAGAACAACGTATCGAGGATTACTCCCAATCCCCTGCAACACAAAGCCGAACCCATTCCTTACTGAATAGTTCCGAACAAGACAACCCCTTAGTTGGTGTACACTGACAACTGCCCACTAAGACGAATAAAAAGGGACCTCTAGATAGGGATCAATCTTGCTCTCCAGTGGTAGCTACCCACGAAGCCTTGCTGCACCTCCCCTGTTTTAGCCATTCCCGGTTGATAAGGCTTGAGGCTACGATTAGCTTTATAGGACATATCAATCTTAGAATGCTCATCGTCCACCTGACGATGTTCTGGAAGCATTCAATCCATACAAGTTCGTTCCGGGTTCGAATGAAACCGAAGGCATTATCTCGTTACACTCATTACGGAATCATCCACAGAGTTAACGACGATAACCCTTGCACTGTAAATCACCATCTCGAATCTATAAGTACTATTACGTCAAATTCATTACGGAATCACCCACAGAGTTATACTGACGTATAGCCCTTACAACTCGAGTCTTCACTTGCTCCTCTTGGATTAACGACCTAACGTTTATTTGGAATCGATGTGGTTTTCGGATATCCAATATGGAAACCCGATCCCGGTCTCATCGAAACCAAACGCCACCTTAATGTCCAAGTTCTACTTAAGGGTTTTAAACAATTAACTTATTTCAATATTATCTAATTCACATAGATAGATAAACTATATCTCACAATAGATAATCACATTCATATCATAAACATATAATCTGTATCATCCATAAACAGATAATCATCACAACCAAATAATCCATCACAAACCATCATACTTAAACCAATCTCATTACTGAGATCACAACCATTCAATCAATAACATCCATAAGCAACGATTTTCTAATCAACAATTATAATTAATTTAAAATGAATTAAATTAATTACAACCATCTCTAATTAATTTAAAATAAATTAAATTAATTACTCATTTAAATCCTGCTTAACATCCATTAATTAACCCAGTTAATTAATTACCCACTAAGTATTTAACTTGATTAAACATCCTTGATTAATCATTCACTAATTACAATAAGTAATTAGTCTTTAATTAATTAACCTTAATCATAAGTAATTAACATTTAATTACTCATTTATTTATTAATTATAACTAATATATTTACCCTTAATTAATTACAATTAATTAATCTCTTAATTAATTATTACTTAACTAAACAATCCTTAATTACATCATTAATATTAATTAATGATCTTTAATATTTAAATAAATTACTTAATTAAAATTAATTACATTTAGTAATTAATCTAATTATTAATCACCTTGATTAATATTAAATTAAGTAATTAACTATCTTTAATTACTTATTTATAAATTAATTAACCAATAATTAATCATTTATTAATTCCTTAATTAACTACAAAAGTAATTATCCAAATTACTAATTACATTCCAGTAATTGTCATTATTATTTTTTCTAAGTAATCCTGCTACACTAATTACATTAAGTAATTACTCTCATAACTTCATTAGATGATTTATTAAAATTAATTAAACTAAAGTAATTAACTTAAATAATTCACATATCTAAATTAATTACAATAAGTAATTAATTCCTTAATTACTTTACCAATTAATTATACTTAACAAATTTCAATTAATTAGATTCAATTAATTAATCTAGTTAATTATCAAAATCAATTACGTTAATTAATTACTAAATTATCCTTAGATAATTATCGCCATTTATTAATTAACAACATTTCCAAAATTACATACTTAAGAAAATTTGAATTAGATTAATTATTAATAAATCATTTCTAATTAATAAATTAATCTAAACCATTATTAAAAATCAAATAATTATGTAAATCCTTAATGATCTTAATATTTTCAAAATAATTTATCAAATGACTCAATTATATTCAAAATGTATTAAACAATACATTTCTAAATTTAAATTCAAATTCCAATTCATTTTAAAAAAAATTTAAAGATTCAAAATGTTTAATCATTTAAACATTAATCCCAATTAAAATAATTATAAACCTTAAAATAAAAATGAATGTTTAAACAACATTCATTACTTAAATATAAAAGAAAAGGTTTAAAATAAATTACTTGATTAAAATAAATCAAGCTTTGAAAATAAATTGATTATTTTCAACTTCCCAATTTACATTAAACGCTTTATATTTTAATTCAACACTAATGGAAACTAATATTCTTTCAAGTTTAAACTTATTTGAAATCAAATTTCATCTTTTTTTAAACATTTGAATATGTTTATTCATTCTTCTTTAAATTTACAACCTGTTTGAAATCAAACTGATTTCCAAAGAAACCTACAAAAACAGTTTTTAACCTGATTTCAAAACACACTTAAATTTTGCTTAAACCATTTAAATTTATTCAAAATTTAAAACTTACAAAAACTGTTTTGAAACAAAAATCTGGTTTTAAACCAAACCTGAAACTGTTTTATACTTGATTTAAAACCAAATTAAATCTTGTTTAAATTTAAGATTTTCATTTTTATAACTTTTGAATTCAAAACTACATTTGAATTTAGATTCAACTTCCATTTGAATCAGATTCTATCTAAAAAAAATATGAATTCATTTAAACTAAAAACTGCAAAATACTCTCTGGTTTTAAAAACCTGAAACAATTTTTATAATCTTGATTTAAAACCAAAATTAAATCTGGTTTAAATTTAAGGTTTTCATTTTTTTTTAAACTTTGAATTTCACACTACATTTGAATTCAGTTTTTAACTTATACTTGAATCAAATTGAAATTTAAAATATGAATTTTATTTAAACTACAAACTGCAAAATCATAGGTTTTTAAAACCTGAAACTTTTTTGTTTTTAAATCTTGATTTTAAATAGAATTTAAAACTTGTTTAAATTTAAAATTTTCATTTTTAAAACCTTGTACTCAAAACTCCATTTGAATTCAGACTTAACTTATATTTAAATCAAATTAAGATCTTTAAATTATAAATTTTATTCGAATTCATAAAAACTACAAACTACAGGTGTATAACCCTGTAATCAAACTGACCCGAGAACCTATAAATTTACTTCGAGTTTACCTACCTTCTGCTTCGAGTTAGAAGCACAAAAACCCTAGGATAGCTTCGAGTCAAAAACCCTGCATCTCAGAAGTTCACCAGAACTTCAATACCACAACCAAGACCAACCTGTCAACACCTAGAAATACCACCTCCAGCCACCATCACCGACACGACCTTGGCCATAGCTACCTCTACACTCCCTATACAACCTCTCAAATTCCTAACCCACTCAATGCAACAGAGGGTATGTGCATACCCTCAAAACTTCAACACCGCAACACATAAAACAGTGGTTTTGAAACCTGAAAAAAAAAACAATTTCCAACTCCTCTCTCTCCCTCTGATCATCTATCACCAACTTACCCCATTTTCACAACAAAACTCCACTACAGTGGGCATCTTAACCCCCAAATTCACTAGCCTACAGATGCTTCTAAAATTTTCTGTTCAAAACAGAATGTTAATTTACACAGTTCATTTTTTTTTAAAAGTGAAATTTGTTTTATATTTCCTGATTTCTAACATGCATACATGATATAATCCTGTTTAAAATAATTAATGATGTTGTTTTCCTGATTTTTATTGTAAATACTTACTGCTATAATTATTTCAGAGGTGGCAGATTTAGATCTTAATTTATTTTAACTAATTCATGATTTTCCAGAACCTACACTTATACTAACAACATATTTTGTTTACACATATTATTTTCTAACAGAAATTAATCAAGTGAATAAAGTTTCTATTAATACTTATTTTAAGACAGAAAACTGTAGATTAGTATTACTGTAATCCCAAACATATATATATATATATATATATATATATATATATTCACACATCATATTAATCGCCATAAAACCATACAAGCATTCCCAATCTTATATATTCACATGCAACATACAGATTCAACTTCTTGCAGTAAATAAATAAATAGATAACAAGGCAGTTTTAATCACCCTGATTTTTAATTAATGAAATAATATTTTCATTCAGGAAATTTATACAATTTTAATTTAAAAGAAACTGTTTTTAAAACAAGAAGTTCACTCACCTTTAAAAAAATTGAAGATGCAGAAACAATTTGATGCAGATTTCAGGACCCTACCTATTTAAGTGCATGATGATCCTGGCTTGCATTTGATTACAGAAGTTACTCCTCTGGTTGATGAAGATTGCATGCAACTCCATTTTCAAATGCACAGATTTGCAGTTGTTCTACAATTTGCAGATTTGATTTGAAATTGGGTTTTCTGGATTTGATTTGTTTGAAGATTGATTTGTAGATAGGTTTCAGATTTGAAATTGAAAAATGGCATGTAGATTTTAAATTATAGATATGAAGTTGTTGTTTGCAGATTCTAAAACATGCGTTTGTTTTGAGAAGTTTATTTGCAGCTTTGAAGATTGGCTTTAGATTTACTGAAATTTGATTCTCAGATTTCAAATGAGAAAAATGGGTTGAACAAAGAAAAATATTTGTTATATTCTCTTATCAAAATAAAATAAAAAGCTTTGAAAACAAATGCCACCTGTTATGTTTAGGTGTAGATAATTTTACAAGTGTCTATTTTATTAGTTAAATGACTAACACATGTATATTTCAAAATTTAAAAGAGAATTCCAAATTATAAATGTATTTAAATTTATCTAAACCATTTCTAATTTGTTTTTAGCAAGTTACAAATGATTTATTAACATTAGCCTTTAAATAAAAATATATAAGTTTCTTTATAAAACTATATACTTACATTTTAATGTTTGTTTAATTATTTTTAAAAATAATATTCTTTTAAAACTAAATTTCAGAATAAAAGATTTTAAGAAGAAAAGAAGTGTTGAATTCATTTTATTTCAAAGGTTTCAAACTAACTGTTATACTTTAACAAAAATGATTTAAATCTTATTTCAAAGAAAAGCAATTTTAAAATAAAACAAAACAAACTTTTATTATAAAATAAAATTTAAACAAAACAAATTCTTACTTACCTTTCTATAAAAATATAAGAAAGATTTTTAAAACAAACCTTTGAAAAGTTTACAATACTAATTTAAATCAATTTAAATCAATTTACAATTTGTACATTTATATATAATAATTAGGAAATATCCTTTATTTAACATAAATTAAAATTAAAACCAAATCCCCTATTTACAATGTATAAACATTTATACATTATAAATAAAATATTTTTTAACATTGAAAACAATAAGATTTCAAATTAAACTATCACTATTATAAATTTTCAAAAGATAATTCCAGTTTGAATTAGTTTATTAAATCAATATTTTCACATTTTAAAATAATTATCAATGAAATTATTAAATAATTATTGCCTAAATTTCTAGGACATCACATTCCTCCCCCTTAAAAGAATTTCGTCCCCGAAATTTAAAAGCAAAGGTAATTTAATAATCTCATACAGATTTTAAATTTAAAAAGAGCAATCATATACTATCAATCAAATACTAGCAACCATAGCAACAAATTCAAACAAACAACTCTAATTACCCAAAAAAATTTTTTTGGATAGAATTCCCTAGAGTTTCCCAGGTACAAACACAGGGACACTCGCTCTACAAAATCTAAACTAGCCACACCACTCAGATCTGGAGCTCCTATATATCTAGATCTACGAATCTAAATAGAATACAGGACTACAGATAAGTCCTGATCAACTCCTAAATCTCACAGAACTACTGATTCTAAAACCAGAGATAAACCATACACGTACTCCCTCAGAGGTACGTGAAAACAAAACAAATTCCAGCCATCCGAACTGGAAATTCAATCCTGTAGACCAAACACTTAATCCTTAAGAGAAACAGGAAGATCCAATACTCACATCCACAAATCTCTCATGACGATCCTGGGCTGCCCTCAACTTCTAGATCAAATAGAATCCACCACACAAACTCTATTGCAGAATCATCAGAAGATTCCAAACATACAACCCTATCCGGAAAACAAACAGATACAAAACAATCAAGTCTCCAGATCCAAAATGAATATCCTGTAGAAATCCTTTGATCCAAGAGAAAAATCAAATTCCCAATGAATCGGATGCTCCTATTCTGGAATAGCTGCCACCATGCTTCCACTGCGCAACTCTGATTCGAGAATGTTGTTGATGAACACAAGTATAAACTTGATCAACTTATCCCGGAATATTGTTCATCAAATTCCATAAATCTCAGTGACCTATCCGATTCGGTCACAAACACCACAGCAAAAATTCGACCAGAAACCAGATCCGATAAATCTTGCCAACTTAAACAGATCTCACTCTCAAAGAATCTCCTACAATGCTGAACCACCGGTAAAGCTCCAAGAACCAAGTCGGAACAGAACTCAATCTTCTGATGCGGGTGCAAATCTTGATTCCTTCGAAGATATCCAGAAAATACCAAACCACTTCGATAACTCAAACATCATCGAAAGATGCTTTAGTCCAAACAAAGATCACTCAGAGAACTTCCGAACCACCGCAAGTCACTTTTTCGATTCCTCTCAGTTCAGATCCCAAGAAATCGTTCTCTCTTCAACAATCAGAACAGTTAAAGCCTTCAAAACAAAGAAGAACTAGTGGTCTACCTCTAACCACAAACATCACACCCAACTAAGCTTCCAGAAGAAGTGGACAAGCTCCACCATCTGCCCGGACTACTGGCAGAAGAATCACAGAGATTTCTAAACCATCGAAGAACAGGCCACTCACTACTGCTACTGCTGCCAAAACTTCCTTAACCAAACACTCATCAAACCTCAAAGCTATACCAGCCTCTTCACAACAGAGTCTTCTAAAAGACAGATATCTTTCAGAAAACTCGCTCCCAAACCAAGTTCAAAACACTCTGCCAAACTGAGTCTCAAACTCAAATACAAACAGAACTCCTTCCTGAAGTTATCAAAATACCAAAATATCCTTGCTGGCTTCAGAACTCCCAACTAATCCAAACTCAAGAAGAACCACTCACACGAGTGCAACCAAGCTAACAATCCAAAGATAAACTCCGAATCTTGAAAAGATTTCCTTCAGAGATTGGAGAAATCCTTTACCAACAGCATAACTATTCAAGATGCCCAAACTGCCCTAGCAGCTCACTTCCAACCCCAAACACTCAAACTCCAACCATTGGTAGTTGTGTTACACACACCACTACCCTATCTACCTTTATTACTTATATTGGAAAACCTGAACAGGTAACCCAACAAATAGGCAGAAATAAATAATATATATATATATATATTCAAAATTACAAATACGCTCTCTCAAGAAGGACACCACTCTAGAGTCTAGGTATTCGCTCAACCTAGAGCTCTGATACCACAATGTAACGACCCAACTTCCAGTCTCCAGGAAGTCGCATCGCTAAGAAGAAAGAAAAGGGATAGAAAAGAGAAAAGAAAGGAAAGAAAGAACAGACAACATCAGAATCTCACAGCGGAATCGAATAAATTATAATATATCACATAAAACTTTACATAGTATCATATTTATTGTATGCCTACCATTTATCATATTTATTGTATGCCAACATACGACCATTATCGTATGCCTACCATTTATTTACCCAAATCTATTCCTTTAATAACTTTACAAATTTTATAAACCTACTGCTTATAAAATTCCATTTATAACTTCACCGTTTATAATTCTATAAATTTCATTCATTTATGAAATTCATTCACAATTCATTCTAACACTTATAAAAACTCGTTTTATAATTCAAATATTTTAATTTATAAATTATCAATTTATAAATCTTTTGTATAAATCAATTTATATTATTATTTCAAAACGTCTTTAAAGTCCTTTATAATTTCATCATTTTGATTTATAAAATAATTAAATTTTATAAATCCTATTTTTAAACATTTCACAATAAATTCAAAAATCCCGATTTAAACCATTTTATAAAATCATTAACCCCATATTTCAAAAAATCAACTTTTAACTATATTTCTCAGAAATCAAATTTTTTATAACATTAAAATTATAACGTTTATTTATCTATAACGAATCAATTCCAAAAATATTTTATAAACGTATACTCTTCAAAAATCACTTTAAAAATCCTTTTAAAATTCCAAAATTTGGCCCAATGATGCTACATACCAAATAGTCAATCACGACAACAACGACATCATATATCGATATGATATTCCATCAAATATCAAAATATCTGAAATCAAATAAATACTGTTGAGTTATCCAGTTGGATCCCTCCAACCTGTTTTCCTGCATCCAAAGATGTTAGCACAATACCAATTCCGTTCCAGTACGAAATTATCGCGGTATATGGGATTTAAAATATTATCCGCTTAGTAGACGGCACAATAGGGTCTCATCCGCTATATAATGCGGGAAATCAAATCCAAGTACATAAATAATACCAATTTCACTGTTTATGAAATATTCGCGGTATATGTCTTTAATAAATAAACTCCGCTTACTAACGGCGTATAATGTCTATTTTAACAGTCAATAGATAACAATCATCATTCAAACATGCATTCAAGAATTTTAAATCTAACTATTTAAAATTAAAATCGAAACCGATTCGATTGAGTGAGAAGTTCTCACCTTGATTTCAGTTTCGTTTTAGCGATTTATTTCGAATAAAATTAAACGGACGTTTAATTTTACCCAAAATTCTCACTAAATCCAAACGACTCCAATCTAATTCCATAGGGTAGTGCTCATCCATACGATTCCAACGCAACTGATTTCGCGCGTTTTCGACCTCGTATGAAAAAGCTATGATTTTTAGAAGTTTACACGAATTTATATACATAAATTTACAACCTTTATTTTAATTTTAACCCTCACTTAATCTCAGCCCTTGATTTCAAAATTTCAGATCCTAGCCGTGTTTGATCATCTTCCTCACGCACGTTTGCAGGAAGTAAAGAACCACGGCCGAACCCATCTGGAGAAATTAGGGTTTAATTATACTTCACCCACAAGCATCTTGAACACGATCAGATAGCGTCACCTTGAAGCTCGCCTCGAAGAGCACCACCACCCCCAGCATAGTGAAGCTCGGCCACCTGTAGCACCTCGATGTGCGTGCGCAACCCTAGGCCGTCGGCCTCCCCTAACTTCCCCTCTGACGCTCCGTTTTCGATCATCTCCGTATGAAATTGAAGCTCTTGCTTAGCTCTTCGACTTTCGTGTTGAACACTTCGCGTAATTGTTGATGGATTGAGAGTAATTGAGGAGAGAAAGATATTAATTTTTGGTCATTCATATGAGGGGTGGCGGCTGCAGTTCAAAACCCTAGGGTTTTATTCATGTTGCAAATATGAAGACTTAAGGTCCTTTTATAGAAAAATTCTCAAAACACTATTCATCCCGGATTTTCCTAACTCCAAACGAAGCGTGTCGGTTGGCGTTCCTAAGGTTTACCCCGCGTTCCGAACACAATGGAATGTGTTTCAGGAGCTAATTCGGTCATCTGTGCGAGTTATGGCAATAAACGTTCAATTTAAAATTAAACCGATTAAACGATTTTCTAGGCGTTTTGGCTTGCACCGGACAAACGGTAAATCCGATTGACACGAAATTTGAAACCATACAATAATATCATATTACGGATCCGATGAAACTAGTTTCTTCGAAATCCGAGACTGTTTGGAAAATGGCTATTTTAACTCGCCAAATTAATAGTAAAACAATTTCGATGCGTTTCGAGCTGCCACGGTCAAACGACAACTCTGATTACTACGAAAATTGAAATCCGATAATAAAAAACTATTACGGATCCAATGGAACTAGTTTCGTCGAAATCCGAGACTATTCGAAAAATGGCTAATTTCACTAGTCGATTAAATATTAAAATATTCAATTTTCACAAATAAACTCTTAATTCGATTTTAAAAGTTCTAAAACATCGTTCTAACTTCAATATGATATAATAAAATTTTACAAATCATTTTCAATCATATTTAACCCAATTTTCAATTATTTCCATAATTTAACATATTAAATTATCGATTTAATTATTCAATCAAATCCAATTATTCGAAATAAAATCTATTCGACTTATAAATTTCACTTATTAATATTTAAAATTAATTAAATATTCAAATTTTAATTAATAAAAATTCTAGGTCGTTACATACTTTCCCCCTTAAAAGAATTTCGTCCTCGAAATAATCAAGTAAGAAAAGTTACAAAATCTATTAACTTTCAAAAAATCCATAGTTAAACTTCTTACAATACTTTACTAAGTTTTCAAATCATACTTAGTTATCTTTCCAAACACAACTACTATTGTTTAACTTTCAATTCCAAAATCAAAGTTTATAGTTTTCAAAATTTTCCAATTTTTCCCAAAAATATTCTAACGCCTTAAATTTTCGGAAAAATTCGCCATAGTCTCCTTTGCGCGGCTCGATCCAAAAAAAATGACAGTATATATATCACAAATATACATCTCATCAAGTGATGCGGCATCCCGCAGGGAAAAAAGTGTAAAAGTACGATATTTAATCCGAGATATGTACCTTATATTTTATTAGCAAGCATATACGGCTAATATAGCGCGAAAGCGAGCTCAGAATGCGAAGCAAATGCGATCCGCACCTACTAAACGCTCAACAAACAAATGAGAAACATGTATATAGACAATAGTATCGATATACAACATATAGCAACATAATAACTATATATGCCAATATAGCAAATGCAGTAAAAGCAATATATTCAACCATTAACCAACTATCATGCAACTAACATTCAATTAACATCCATAACCAATAAGTATTAATTCATATTGTCATTAATATTCAATGAATTGGGTTTCAATTTAAATCACATTTGATTCATTAACAGTGGATGTTTTTACTAACATTCACTTTCAATTAGTTTATATTCACTAATTCATATTCAAGTTGGTTTACTTCCAAATCCAATTCAATTCCATTTAAGATTCACTTAACTTCCAATTGATTTCAATTACTTTAGCTTTCAATTTCATTAATACTTAATGAATTATATACAATCAACTAACAATCATATAACAACCAAAGTATATTAATTACAACCAAATTCCTTTGCTTATATTCATTCAATTTGGTTTAGCACCTTTACTTTCAATTGGTTTAATTAAATTGATTTTCATTCAATTATTCAACTTCTAATAACATTAGATTTTTAATGAATTAACACTTACATTCATTATTTCATATCAACTTAATTTACATTCAATTGATTAACATTTAATCCATTAATTCAATTCAATTACAAAAGTTGAATTTCATTTACATAACTTAAGTTCACATTTATCACTTAACTTTATTAATTTACTTTGATACCAATATCAACTTCATTCAACATCTCTTAAGTTATACTTCATTTTTATAAACATCACTTGGTTTTACATAACTTAAATTCCCACTTATAAATCAATTCAGATTCCAATTCTAAAGTAAATTTCCATTTAACTTTAAATTCATTTTTATTTACAACTATATTCATAAATATATTCATATAGTTTCACTTCTTATATATATAAGTTTTTTTTCACAATTGTAAATCACTTTAATTATAATTCCATTCTTATAATTCTTTTGCTTATACAATTATTCTTCAATTTAGATTATTCAAACAACTAAACAATCAACTTATATACACTTTAATAATTCTGAAAAAATTATTCCTTTATATATAAAATATAATCAAGGTAAAATTATTTCATTTACCCAATTTAAAACAATATCGTGTCGGTTTATCTTGTTTAAGAGTTTAGAAACCCCTATCTACGATAGTTAGCTAGACTACATCGACCGGAATCTATAAACAATCAACCGATAAGTCAACACAATACAAAACAATTTATATTCACTAACGCTCTCATAGCTATTATTACACTCAAACTCATTCTAGAGTATTACTGACTCTATCTCTAATGAGTAATACCCAATAGAGCCATGGTTGTCGCTTAACCATATGCTTTGATACCACCTGTGAGGACCCGCAAATCCGTACTCCTTGAATATACACTAATCTCCATAGATTAACTCAAGATGAACAGAAATACGAATCCTCAATGTTTAAGAAAAAGAAAGAAAAAGAAAAAGGATAGAAGAAGAGAGAAAAGATAGAAAATAGAACGGAACAGAACAGAAAACAACAGAACAATATCAGAATCTCACAATCGCAGCGGAACAACATATAATAGATAAATGAATAATCTTTAAACAAAGAACTATATCAGTTATTACATTACATCACATTTCATTACATCTTATCATCAGAGTGTACAACAACAAACAACATCAACAGCGGAAAAGAAATACTATATACTAGTAATACGCCAAGCCATCCATCTTGCCTCCAGCCCCCAGAATTCCAGAATATCCTGATAAACCTTAACTCTTGACTGCCCGTGTGGAAATTGGTGGGCACCCAGAGTTTAGGAAGGAAAACAATAAACTCCGAGTCAGTCATGTGACTGGTGTGAGAACTCAAAATAGTTTATTTATCTTTAAAATCAAAATAGAGGAATATTTTTAAAGTCAATTCGCAATGCTTTTAAAAATGAGACTACCATAAGGCCTCCCGCGCACACACTCATGCAAACGCAGAATCGGAGGAGATTTCTCCTTATGATAGTCAAAGATGCTTGATACGCATTAAAAGAACATTTGATATTATTACTAGTGCATAGTGTAGAAAAAATTCATTTCGAAAATAAAGATATAAATCTTAGCCAACATACGACCATTATCGTATGCCTACTATAGCTACCATCCAAACAGTGGGGTGCCACCATAAGTGAATGGCAGGTTCTACAACTAATACCGTACAAGATCGTATTATTTCTTTGGATTTCCAACAAATGGTCAGGCCAAGGAACTTCCCATTGCCACATGAGAACGCCTCTGGAAGGACGTCCCCGAGAACCTAACCGGATCTCTGCCAACACAAGGCCGGGTTACCCCTAACTGGGTAACTACTGACACGAGTATGCCATCCCCTGGTCCTTTGGGACCTTTAACCGAGCGCTCGTAATTAACATCACACCAAAATAATAAGTGTTTCAACATGAGTAAGTATCTGGGCTCCATACCATGATACCACCCTTTTCCAGAAGGAAATGCATATACCCTAAAGGGAGCTACCCCTCATAACCTTGCTGCATCTTTCCTGTTTTGACCATTCCGGAGTGTGAGGCTCGACGAAGTCTCGTCCACAAAGCCATGCTTTATACAAAAGCTGTGCTTTGGGTCAACAAATGATCATAGAAATGATCACAAAGATAAACGATCAAACAAATGATCATATCATAAATGATCAAACAATGATCATTTCACAGCAACACTCAGCATGTCACATTACCAAATTGGGAATATATCGTCGATAACCTTCAACTACATAACCTCTGCGCTCGTACATCTCAGAGAAGGGTGTTAAGCTAAGAGAATAAATTCTCCGCCACCAACAGAAATATATTTGAAAGAAATCGGCTTTATATCTCAATTTGTAATGTCAGACATACTATCCATACAAGTCTGTTCTGGGCTCGAACAGAACCGAAGGCACTTACAAAGAAGTCCTTGCAATCCGGATATTCACAATCCTGATCGGATTCCCCATCACATATGGAGAACTCTATACCGGAGCAACTCGGTGCAGAGTCAATCGACAGGTCATCCTATCGCTCTCGCAAATATCCGGTCTTCAACACCGGTCATCAAATGCAATTTATAACGACGTATCACATACTCGGAATGGGTTATACGACCCCAAGGTCCTTTCCCGGATAACCCGAATAGTGAGCGCTTATTCAAAAATAAGTGTGGCATTCAAATTCAAACAAATCACAACAAATACACATTCAAAGGTAAATATTGATAGTCGGTTATTGAACTATCAATGGATATGCACAACATCACCAGATTCCAAATAATTTTCCAAATTATTTATTTCCCAAAAATATCTTTACAAGATATATAATTTTAATACCTCAAAAATAAATCAATATTTATTTTTATACAAATTCCCCTTCCTTTTATAAATTTCATAGTGAATTTACATTCCAAAATATTTACGAATATACGATTTCAATTATTCATTTTCAATTTATCTTCAAAATGATAAATTCTCAAAATATTCACTCTATATTGGAAAACATTTCCATACTTACTTATTAAGTAATTCTCAAATCCATTTATTTTCAACACTTGGAAAATATTCAATATACTTAAATCGAGATTAAGTACATATTTCATTCTTTAAGGAAATCATTCTCTTAAACATATTTATTTGGGCCAAAACGAATGTTGCGTAAAACATCGTTACGACAACCCAAAATCACTAGTATAGGGATTCAAGATTAAAACAGATATATAAATCCCAATACTATACAAAACATTTCCTTTCGGAAATCATTTACTATAACAACAGTGTTATAGTCCACCATTTCCTTCTATTTCTCGAAAACGTCTATTTCAACAATAAAGGTTGAAATCTATGGTTTCGAATCTTAACACATTTAAAACATCGTTAGATCGTTTTAATTCTATTTAAAATATCACATCCAAAACATTTTCTTTAACATATTATTCACTATTCAAAATCGTGAATATACTTCGGTAACCAATTTCATCATTTCTATTCATTCTATTTTAAAGGATTATTCACTGTCTAAAACGTGAATATAACTCCATAAATAAGTTATAACAATTTATTTATCAAAATAAGTCATTTGCGAATTTATAAAACAACGTTTATAAATTCCTTTATTAACCTATTCAATTTATAACTCAATTATATACCGAAAGTCCATATTATAAGTTAAATGCTTATAATTTATTTGTTTGCAAAAATCGTTCTTTTAAACTTCCCAAATTTTAAATCTTATAACTAATAAGATTCATTTATTTACCCAAATCTATTCCTTTAATAACTTTACAAATTTTATAAACCTACTCCTTATAAAATTCCATTTATAACTTCACCGTTTATAATTCTATAAATTTCATTCATTTATGAAATTCATTCACAATTCATTCTAACACTTATAAAAACTCGTTTTATAATTCAAATATTTTAATTTATAAATTATCAATTTATAAATCTTTCATATAAATCAATTTATATTATTATTTCAAAACGTCTTTAAAGTCCTTTATAATTTCATCATTTTGATTTATAAAATAATTAATTTTATAAATCCTATTTTTAAACTTTTCACAATAAATTCAAAAATCCCGATTTAAACCATTTTATAAAATCATTAACCCCATATTTCAAAAAATCAACTTTTAACTATATTTCTCAGAAATCAAAATTTTTATAACATTAAAATTATAACGTTTATTTATCTATAATGAATCAATTCCAAAAATATTTTATAAACGTATACTCTTCAAAAATCACTTTAAAAATCCTTTTAAAATTCCAAAATTTAGCCCAATGATGCTACATACCAAATAGTCAATCACGACAACAACGACATCATATATCGATATGATAATCCATCAAATATAAAAATATCAGAAATCAAATAAATACTGTTGAGGAATCCAGTTGGATCCCTCCAACCTGTTTTCCTGCATCCAAAGATGTTAGCACAATACCAATTCCGTTCCAGTACGATATTATCGCTGTATATGGGATTTAAAATATTATCCGCTTAATAGATGGCGCAATAGGGTCTCATCCGCTATATAATGCGGGAAATCAAATCCAAGTACATAAATAATACCAATTTCACTGTTTATGAAATATTCGCGGTATATGTCTTTAATAAATAAACTCCGCTTACTAACGGCGTATAATGTCTATTTTAACAGTCAATAGATAACAATCATCATTCAAACATGCATTCAAGAATTTTAAATCTAACTATTTAAAATTAAAATCGAAACCGATTCGATTGAGTGAGAAGTTCTCACCTTGATTTCAGTTTCGTTTTAGCGATTTATTTCGAATAAAATTAAACGGACGTTTAATTTTACCCAAAATTCTCACTAAATCCAAACGACTCCAATCTAATTCCATAGGGTAGTGCTCATCCATACGATTCCAATGCAACTGATTTCGCGCGTTTTCGACCTCGTATGAAAAGGCTATGATTTTTAGAAGTTTACACGAATTTATATACATAAATTTACAACCTTTATTTTAATTTTAACCCTCACTTAATCTCAGCCCTTGATTTCAAAATTTCAGATCCTAGCCGTGTTTGATCATCTTCCTCACGCACGTTTGCAGGTAGTAAAGAACCACGGCCGAACCCATCTTGAGAAATTAGGGTTTAATTATACTTCACCCACAAGCATCTTGAACACGATCAGATAGCGTCACCTTGAAGCTCGCCTCGAAGAGCACCACCGCCCCCAGCATAGTGAAGCTCGGCCACCTGTAGCACCTCGATGTGTATGCGCAACCCTAGGCCGTCGGCCCCCCTAACTTCCCCTCCGACGCTCCGTCTTCGATCATCTCCGTATGAAATTGAAGCTCTTGCTTAGCTCTTCGACTTTCGTGTTGAACACTTCGCGTAATTGTTGATGGATTGAGAGTAATTGAGGAGAGAAAGATATTAATTTCTGGCCATTCATATGAGGGGAGGCGGCTGCAGTTCAAAACCCTAGGGTTTTATTCATGTTGCAAATATGAAGACTTAAGGTCCTTTTATAGAAAAATTCTCAAAACACTATTCATCCCGGATTTTCCTAACTCCAAACGAAGCGTGCCGGTTGGCGTTTCTAAGGTTTACCCCACGTTTTGAACACAATGGAACGTGTTTCAGGAGCTAATTGGTCATCTGTGCGAGTTATGGCAATAAACGTTCAATTTAAAATTAAACCGATTAAACGATTTTCTAGGCGTTTTGGCTTGCACCGGACAAACGGTAAATCCGATTGACACGAAATTTGAAACCATACAATAATATCACATTACGGATCCGATGAAACTAGTTTCTTTGAAATCCGAGACTGTTTGAAAAATGGCTATTTTAACTTGCCAAATTAATATTAAAACAATTTCGATGCGTTTCGAGCTGCCACGGTCAAACGACAACTCCGATTACTACGAAAATTGAGATCCGATAATAACAAACTATTACGGATCCAATGGAACTAGTTTCGTCGAAATCCGAGACTGTTCGAAAAATGGCTAATTTCACTAGTCGATTAAATATTAAAATATTCAATTTTCACAAATAAAATCTTAATTCGATTTTAAAAGTTCTAAAACATCGTTCTAACTTCAATATGATATAATAAAATTTTACAAATCATTTTCAATCATATTTAACCCAATTTTCAATTATTTCCATAATTTAACATATTAAATTATTGATTTAATTATTCAATTAAATCCAATTATTCGAAATAAAATTTATTCGACTTATAAATTTCACTTATTAATATTTAAAATTAAATTTTAATTAATAAAAATTCTGGGTCGTTACATACTTCCCTCCTTAAAAGTATTTCGTCCTCGAAATTATCAAGTAAGAAAAGTTACAGAATCTATTAACTTTCCAAAAATCCATAGTTAAACTTCTTACAATACTTTACTAAGTTTTCAAATCATACTTAGTTATCTTTTCAAACACAACTACTATTGTTTAACTTTCAATTCCAAAATTAAAGTTTATAGTTTTCAAAATTTTCCAATTTTTCCCAAAAATATTCTAACGCCTTAAATTTTTGAAAAAATTCGCCATAATCTCCTTTGCGCGGCTCGATCCGAAAAAAAATGACAGTATATATTTCACAAATATACATCTCATCAAGTGATGAGGCATCCCGCAGGGAAAAAAAGCGTAAAAGTACGATATTTAATCCGAGATATGTACCTTATATTTTATTAGCAAGCATATACGGCTAATATAGCGCGAAAGCGAGCTCCAAATGTGAAGCAAACGCGAAGCGCACCTACTAAACACTCAACAAACAAATGAGAAACATGTATATAGACAATAGTATCGATATACAACATATAGTAACATAATAACTATATATGCCAACATAGCAAATGCAGTAAAAGCAATATATTCAACCATCAACCAACTATCATCCAACTAACATTCAATTAGCATCCATAACCATTAAATATTCATTCATATTCTCATTAATATTCAATGAATTGGGTTTCAATTTTAATCACATTTGATTCATTAACAGTGGATGTTTTTACTAACATTCATTTCAATTAGTTTATATTCACTAATTCATATTCAAGTTGGTTTACTTCCAAACCAAATTCAATTCCATTTAAGATTCACTTAACTTCCAATTGATTTCAGTTACTTTAGCTTTCAATTTCATTAATACTTAATGAATTATATACAATCAACTAACAATCATATAACAACCAAAGTATATTAATTACAACCAAATTCCTTTGGTTATATTCATTCAATTTGGTTTAACACCTTTACTTTCAATTGGTTTAATTAAATTGATTTTCATTCAATTATTCAACTTCTAATAACATTAGATTTTTAATGAATTAACACTTACATTCATTATTTCATATCAACTTAATTTACATTCAATTGATTAACATTTAATTCATTAATTCAATTCAATTACAAAAGTTGAATTTCATTTACATAATTTAAGTTCACATTTATCACTTAACTTTATTAATTTACTTTGATACCAATATCAACTTCATTCAACATCTCTTAAGTTATACTTCATTTTATAAACATCACTTGGTTTAACATAACTTAAATTCCCACTTATAAATCAATTCAGATTCCAATTTTAAAGTAAATTTCCATTTAACTTTAAATTCATTTTTATTTACAACTCATATACATAAATATATTCATATAGTTTCACTTATTATATATATAATTTTTTTTCACAATTGTAAATCACTTTAATTATAATTCCACTCTTATAATTCTTTTGCTTATACAATTATTCTTCAATTTAGATTATTCAAACAACTAAACAATCAACTTATATACACTTTAATAATTCTGAAAAAATTATTCCTTTATATATAAAATATAATCAAGGTAAAATTATTTCATTTACCCAATTTAAAACAATATCGTGTCGGTTTATCTTGTTTAAGAGTTTAGAAACCCCTATCTACGATAGTTAGCTAGACTACATCGACCGGAATCTATAAACAATCAACCGATAAGTCAACACAATACAAAACAATTTATATTCACTAATGCTCTCATAGCTATTATTACACTCAAACTCATTCTAGAGTATTACTGACTCTATCTCTAATGAGTAATACCCAATAGAGCCATGGTTGTCGCTTAACCATATGCTTTGATACCACCTGTGAGGACCCGCAAATCCGTACTCCTTGAATATACACTAATCTCCATAGATTAACTCAAGATGAACAGAAATACGAATCCTCAATGTTTAAGAAAAAGAAAGAAAAAGAAAAAGGATAGAAGAAGAGAGAAAAGATAGAAAATAGAACGGAACAGAACAGAAAACAACAGAACAATATCAGAATCTCACAATCGCAGCGGAACAACATATAATAGATAAATGAATAATCTTTAAACAAAGAACTATATCAGTTATTACATTACATCACATTTCATTACATCTTATCATCAGAGTGTACAACAACAAACAACATCAACAGCGGAAAAGAAATACTATATACTAGTAATACGCCAAGCCATCCATCTTGCCTCCAGCCCCCAGAATTCCAGAATATCCTGATAAACCTTAACTCTTGACTGCCCGTGTGGAAATTGGTGGGCACCCAGAGTTTAGGAAGGAAAACAATAAACTCCGAGTCAGTCATGTGACTGGTGTGAGAACTCAAAATAGTTTATTTATCTTTAAAATCAAAATAGAGGAATATTTTTAAAGTCAATTCGCAATGCTTTTAAAAATGAGACTACCATAAGGCCTCCCGCGCACACACTCATGCAAACGCAGAATCGGAGGAGATTTCTCCTTATGATAGTCAAAGATGCTTGATACGCATTAAAAGAACATTTGATATTATTACTAGTGCATAGTGTAGAAAAAATTCATTTCGAAAATAAAGATATAAATCTTAGCCAACATACGACCATTATCGTATGCCTACTATAGCTACCATCCAAACAGTGGGGCGCCACCATAAGTGAATGGCGGGTTCTACAACTAATACCGTACAAGATCGTATTATTTCTTTGGATTTCCAACAAATGGTCAGGCCAAGGAACTTCCCATTGCCACATGAGAACGCCTCTGGAAGGACGTCCCCGAGAACCTAACCGGATCTCTGCCATCACAAGGCCGGGTTACCACTAATTGGGTAACTGCTGACACGAGTATGCCATCCCCCGGTCCTTTGGGACCTTTAACCGAGCGCTTGTAATCAACATAACACCAAAATAATAAGTGTTTCAACATGAGTAAGTATCTGGGCTCCATACCATGATACCACCCTTTTCCAGAAGGAAATTCACATACCCTAAAGGGAGCTACCCCTCATAACCTTGCTGCATCTTTCCTGTTTTGACCATTCCGGGGTGTGAGGCTCGACGAAGTCTCGTCCACAAAGCCACGCTTTATACAAAAGCTATGCTTTGGGTCAACAAATGATCATAGAAATGATCACAAAGATAAACGATCAAACAAATGATCATATCACAAATGATCAAACAATGATCATTTCACAACAACACTCAGCATGTCACATTACCAAATTGGAAATATATCGCTGATAACCTTCAACTACATAACCTCTGAGCTCGTACGTCTCAGAGAAGGGTGTTAAGCTAAGAGAATAAATTCTCCGCCACCAACAGAAATATATTTGAAAGAAATCAGCTTTATATCTCAATTTGTAATGTCAGACATACTATCCATACAAGTCTGTTCCGGGCTCGAACAGAACCGAAGGCACTTACAAAGATGTCCTTGCAATCCGGATATTCACAATCCTGATCGGATTCCCCATCACATATGGAGAACTCTATACCGGAGCAACTCGGTGCAGAGTCAATCGACAGGTCATCCTATCGCTCTCGCAAATATCCGGTCTTCAACACCGGTCATCAAATGCAATTTATAACGACGTATCACATACTCGGAATGGGTTATACGACCCCAAGGTCCTTTCTCGGATAACCCGAATAGTGAGCGCTTATTCAAAAATAAGTGTGGCATTCAAATTCAAAAAAAATCACAACAAATACCCATTCAAAGGTAAATATTGATAGTCGGTTATTGAACTATCAATGGATATGCACAACATCACCAGATTCCAAATAATTTTCCAAATTATTTATTTCCCAAAAATATCTTTACAAAATATATAATTTCAATTCCTCAAAAATAAATCAATATTTATTTTTAAACAAATTCCCCTTCCTTTTATAAATTCCATAGTGAATTTACATTCCAAAATATTTACGAATATACGATTTCAATTATTCATTTTCAATTTATCTTCAAAAAGATAAATTCTCAAAATATTCACTTTATATTGGAAAACATTTCCATACTTACTTATTAAGTAATTCTCAAATCCATTTATTTTCAACACTTGGAAAATATTCAATATACTTAAATCGAGATTAAGTACATATTTCATTCTTAAAGGAAATCATTCTCTTAAACATATTTATTTGGGCCAAAACGAATGTTGCGTAAAACATCGTTACGAAAACCCAAAATCACTAGTATAGGGATTCGAGATTAAAATAGATATATAAATCCCAATATTATACAAAACATTTCCTTTCGGAAATCATTTACTATAACAACAGTGTTATAGTCCACCATTTCCTTCTATTTCTCGAAAACGTCTATTTCAACAATAAAGGTTGAAATCTATGGTTTCGAATCTTAACACATTTAAAACATCGTTAGATCGTTTTAATTCTATTTAAAATATCACATCCAAAACATTTTCTTTAACATATTATTCACTATTCAAAAATGTGAATATACTTCGGTAACCAATTTCATCATTTCTATTCATTCTATTTTAAAGGATTATTCACTGTCTAAAACGTGAATATAACTCCATAAATAAGTTATAACAATTTACTTATCAAAATAAGTCGTTTGCGAATTTATAAAACAACGTTTATAAATTCATAAATTCCTTTATTAACCTATTCAATTTATAACTCAATTATATACCGAAAGTCTATATTATAAGTTAAATGCTTATAATTTATTTGTTTGCAAAAATAGTTCTTTTAAATTTCCTAAATTTTAAATCTTATAACTTATAAGATTCATTTATTTACCCTAATCTATTCCTTTAATAACTTTACAAATTTTACAAACCTGCTGCTTATACAATTCCATTTATAACTTCACCGTTTATAATTCTATAAATTTCATTCATTTATGAAATTCATTCACAATTCATTCTAACACTTATAAAAACTCGTTTTATAATTCAAATATTTTAATTTATAAATTATCAATTTATAAATCTTTTATATAAATCAATTTATATTATTATTTCAAAACGTCTTTAAAGTCCTTTATAATTTCATCATTTTGATTTATAAAATAATTAAATTTTATAAATCCTATTTTTAAACTTTTCACAATAAATTCAAAAATCTCGATTTAAACCATTTTATAAAATCATTAACCCCATATTTCAAAAAATCAACTTTTAACTATATTTCTCAGAAATCAAAATTTTTATAACATTAAAATTATAACGTTTATTTATCTATAATGAATCAATTCCAAAAATATTTTATAAACGTATACTCTTCAAAAATCACTTTAAAAATCCTTTTAAAATTCCAAAATTTGGCCCAATGATGCTACATACCAAATAGTCAATCACGACAACAACGACATCATATACCGATATGATAATCCATCAAATATCAAAATATCTGAAATCAAATAAATACTGTTGAGGAATCCAGTTGGATCCCTCCAACCTCTTTTCCTGCATCCAAAAATGTTAGCACAATACCAATTCCGTTCCAGTACGAAATTATCGCGGTATATGGGATTTAAAATATTATCCGCTTAATAGACAGCGCAATAGGGTCTCATCCGCTATATAATGCGGGAAATCAAATCCAAGTACATAAATAATACCAATTTCACTGTTTATGAAATATTCGCGGTATATGTCTTTAATAAATAACCTCCGCTTACTAACGGCGTATAATGCCTATTTTAACAGTCAATAGATAACAATCATCATTCAAACATGCATTTAAGAAATTTAAATCTAACTATTTAAAATTAAAATCGAAACCGATTCGATTGAGTGAGAAGTTCTCACCTTGATTTCAATTTCGTTTTAGCGATTTATTTCGAATAAAAGTAAACGGACGTTTAATTTTATCCAAAATTTTCACTAAATCTAAACGACTCCAATCTAATTCCATAGCGTAGTGCTCGTCCATACGATTCCAACGCAACTGATTTCGCGCGTTTTCGACCTCGTATGAAAAAGTTATGGTTTTTAGAAGTTTACACGAATTTATATACATAAATTTTCAACCTTTATTTTAATTTTAACCCTCACTTAATCTCAGCCCTTGATTTCAAAATTTCAGATCCTAGCCGTGTTTGATCATCTTTCTCACGCACGTTTGCAGGTAGTAAATAACCACGGCCGAACCCATCTTGAGAAATTAGGGTTTAATTATACTTCACCCACAAGCATCTTGAACACGATCAGATAGCGTCACCTTGAAGCTCGCCTCGAAGAGCACCACCGCCCCCAGCATAGTGAAGCTCGGCCACCTATAGCACCTCGATGTGCGTGCGCAACCCTAGGCCATCGGCCCCCCTAACTTCCCTTTTGACGCTCCGTTTTCGATCATCTCCGTATGAAATTGAAGCTCTTGCTTAGCTCTTCGGCTTTCGTGTTGAACACTTCGCGTAATTGTTGATGGATTGAGAGTAATTGAGGAGAGAAAGATATTAATTTCTGGCCATTCATATGAGGGGTGGCGGCTGCAGTTCAAAACCCTAGGGTTTTATTCATGTTGCAAATATGAAGACTTAAGGACCTTTTATAGAAAAATTCTCAAAACACTATTCATCCCGGATTTTCCGAACTCCAAACGAAGCGTGCCGATTGGCATTCCTAAGGTTTACCCCATGTTCAGAACACAATGGAACGTGTTTCGGGAGCTAATTCGGTCATCTGTGCAAGTTATGGCAATAAACGTTCAATTTAAAATTAAACCGATTAAACGATTTTCTAGGCGTTTTGGCTTGCACCGGACAAACGGTAAATCCGATTGACACGAAATTTGAAACCATACAATAATATCACATTACGGATCCAATGAAATTAGTTTCGTCGAAATTCGAGACTGTTTGAAAAATGGCTATTTTAACTTGCCAAATTAATATTAAAACAATTTCGATGCGTTTCGAGCTGCCACGGTAAAACGACAACTCCGATTACTACGAAAATTGAAATTCGATAATAACAAACTATTATGGATCCAATGGAACTAGTTTCGTCGAAATCCGAGACTGTTCGAAAAATGGCTAATTTCACTAGTCGATTAAATATTAAAATATTCAATTTTCACAAATAAACTCTTAGTTCGATTTTAAAAGTTCTAAAACATCGTTCTAACTTCAATATTATATAATTTTATTTTACAAATCATTTTCAATCATATTTAACCCAATTTTCAATTATTTCCATAATTTAACATATTAAATTATCGATTTAATTATTCAATTAAATCCAATTATCCGAAATAAAATTTATTCGACTTATAAATTTCACTTATTAATATTTAAAATTAATTAAATATTCAAATTTTAGTTAATAAAAATTCCGGGTCGTTACAAGAAGCAAGCCGGATTGGGACGGATTGCAAAACAAAAATCAAAGGTGAGTTAATCTCACTCAGTTAAATTTAAATTTGAATGATAAAATTTAAATAATTGTTTGAATCGTTGAATTGATTGATGTGCTATAGTATGAGATATTTTGAATTTG
Organism: Allium cepa; assembly: GCA_030765085.1. NCBI lineage: Eukaryota > Viridiplantae > Streptophyta > Magnoliopsida > Asparagales > Amaryllidaceae > Allium > Allium cepa. The sequence continues at coordinate 106,848,213 of CM060940.1, forward strand.
GCATATTATATTGTGCTAACATCTGTGGATGCAGGGAAAAACAGGTTGGAGGGATCCAGCTGGATCCCTCAATATTTATTTAAATTATTCTATACCCTCTGTTATGATGGTTTGATATTCTATAACGAATTATGTTGAAATATTGAATGCTATGGTTCGATTGGTTATGATTGGGTATAATGAATTGCCAAGAATATATAAATTGGTTTTTGAAAGAAATTAAAAGAAGTGAATTTGTAAATAAAATAATTATAGAATAAATTATAAAAAAATGAATTGGAAAAGAAATAAAGTGACTGTAAAATTTTAATAAATAGATCTTGAGTATAGAAAGGAAAATTTGAATAAACAGAAAGTTAATGAATATTAAATCTTCAGTGATATTAATTGAAAGAAGAAAACATTTATTTAAAATTTAAGATTTAAATTATTGAAAAGAATAAGGAAGAAATGGGGAAAATCTGGAAATTGTATATTTCCGTTAAAGGATTTAAAATCAAACGGAAGATAATAACAATAATAATAAAACTCATAATTAATGAATTTTGAAATAAACTGAGTAAGTAAAGAAATTTATTTCAAATGGAATAAATTGGAAACCAATTTGGAAAATTGACTTAAGTGATTGAAGTTGGAATTTTCTTCTGGATAACCAAGTACGTTTTTTTAAGTAAATTTTTAAATATAAAGTAAATGTTTTAAAGTTGTTTTTTTTAAGAAAGCAAGTTTCGTAAAATTTATTATTCTATTATTTAAAGTCTAAAGTAAGTATTTTCTTTAATCTATTCTAGCAGTAATTATTAAGAAGTAACTTAGTATTTTGTTTTAAAAAAAATAGAAATCTAGTTTTATATTTTATTAAGTAACCTTATTTTCAAATATTCATATAGTATGTATTTTTAATAAATTATTTAAGTAGTTTTAACTTAAATATTTAAAAGTATATATTTCAAAGTAAAGTGTTTAAAATTATTTTAAAAATCTAGTTTGTGCTTGGTGATTTCAGAGGAGATAGAAAATATTTGGGAAAGTTTATTCTGAAAAGAAAAATGGTTTTGACACTGTTTTCAAAGAATTGAACATAGAAATATATCTTGTGAAAATATTTTGAGGGTAATAAATAACTTGGGAAATTATTTATTGTTGGATGGTTGTTTGTGAATTTTAATTGATAGTTAAATAACTGACTATCAATATTGGCCAAATGCGTTGATCGTTTCGAAGAGACCGGGATCGAGATTTATTTCTCGAAAACCACTTCGATCCGGTTTGAACATTTCGGGGAAAATGATTTTGGATTCGAAGATGGAGCAGTGAAGTGCAAGGGCTAGTCGCTACTAATCCTGAGGATATTTCCAAAATGGATGTAGTAGGAATAGTGCCTTCGGTTCCGTTCGAACCCGGGACGGACTTGTATGGATGAATGCTTGCAAAACATCGTCAGGTGGACGATGGGCATTCTATGGGATATGTTCTAAAAGGTAACGCTTAGCCTCAAGCCTCATCAAATGGGAATGACTGAAAATCAGGGGTTATGCAGCAAGGCTAGGTAGGTAGCACCCAAGCAGGGTGAGGTCATCCCTGCCTAGATGTCCCTTTTTATTTCGGCTTCGTGGGCGATTGATGATCCCAACCGCAGGGTGATCTCACTCGGGATTATCCAGTAAGGGGTAGTCCCGGTCTTGTGTTGCAGGGCAGCGGGCGTACTCCTCGGTACTGTGATCTAGGACACGTACTGTGACAGGTGGTACCCCAGTGCCTAGTCATTAGTTGGAAATTCATTCTCCCTACGAGCCTTGTACGAGTTTTGTTTGTATTACCCACTCTATGGCTAGTAGCTGGAATTTAATAGATGTAACAATTTCGGCTATTTTATAAGTATTTGTATATAGATCCTATTATAATATAAGAGGATTTCTATAAAAAAAAATTGTTTTAGCTATCGTAAGGTAAAAACCCGACATGTTTATTTGTGGCGTGGTCTCACGAGATGCTTTTGTTTTCAAGGGATTTTTGAAACTTTAATAATCAAATTGAGTGTGATTTTCTCACACTGGTATTCCAGACTGACTCGGGTGTTATTCAACTGTAATGCTCGGGTCAGACCGAGTATTATAGGATACAGGATATGATGCTGTAGAGCTCAAGAGACGAGCAGGATGCCAATACGTACTCCCGTACTTGTTTATATATATTCCGCTGTATTGAGTTGTTGTGTATCCATTTGTATGATATTGATGTTAAGCTATGATTGATGTACCCTGATGATGTAATATATAAACAGATATATTTGATTTTGAGTAAAGATTATTTATTATCTATTATATTTTATTCCGCTGCGATGGTTAGATTCTGTTGTTGTGTTTTATTTTCTTCTTCTACCTCTTCTTCTTAAACCCTAATGGTTCGTATTTCTGTACCACTTGAGTTGATTTAGGTAGAATTGTATTAACTCAAGGGGTACGGATTTGCGGGTCATTACAAAATCCTTTTGGATTTATTTAAATTTACGTTTCAAATCCATAAATTTCTTTCGACGCCTTTAAAAATAACACAACATTTATTTTTAAAACAAATTTCCCTTTCTTTTATAAAATTCCCATGGTGAAGTTAAATTTTCAAATATCCACAGATATATGGTTTTCAAATCGATTCCCTAATATTCACTTTCAACACCAAATCAATTTTAAATTGATTTCCAAATTTATTTCAAATACTAAATCAAGTCCCAAATTGACTTTTCCAAACATTCACTTCAAAACACCAAATTGATTTCACAAATATTTATTATTTTTACCAAAACAATATCAAATTGATTTCCAGTTTATTGTCAAAACACCAAATCAAATTTCAAATGATTCTTAAATTTATTTCAAACGTCAAATTTATTATCTTTTGAAACAAATTCCTTATTTTAAATTTATTCAATTTTCTAACATTCTATTAAAAAATTACTTAAATTTCAAAAATCTAATTTTATTTATTTCTGGTATCCTACGATACCAAAATATATTCGGCTAATTATAGCCTTCAACGGTTTCAAACACAAATAATCACGCATAGATTATAAAAAAAAGCAACACACAATAATGAAATAAATTCAAATGTTTTGAGGAATCCACTTGGATCCCTCCAACCTATTTTCTTACATCCATAGACGTTAGCACAAAAATTAAATAACAATTCCACTTCCAGGTAGAATATCGTAGTATATGGGATTTACAAATATCATCTGCTATTATGTGGCGCATAGGGTCTCATCCGCTATATAATGTTGGAAATCAATCACTCCAAATATATATATATATATATATATATATAAATTCCAATTCCACTTCAAGGTGGAATATCGCGGTATATGGGTTTAATATAATATCATCCGTTATTATACGGCGCATAGGGTCTAATTCAATATAACTTATAATAATTTATTATCCAAGCACGCAATCAACAATTTTAAATTTAACTATTTAAAATTAAATCAGAAAAATCTGATTGAGTGAGAAGATCTCACCTTTGCCCATTTTATTTGCAATCCAATCCAATTCCGATTAGTTTTCTTTACAATTTAGAACTTGTATAAACATTTATACAATTCATTAATATTCAAAATAATCGAATGGTCGTTTTTTTGTTTGGAAATTTTTTAATTATCCAATGATTTTATTGCAAACCAATTTCTTTTAAATAAATCTATCTAACTAAAAAAATTAAATAAAAACTGAATTTCTATATTTCTTTTAAAACTTTGTCTAGATATAAATATACATATTCTTTCATGTTTTGTTGTTTTTGTAAATACATTAAATCATAATGGAAATAAAATCCCTACATGTATTAAAACAACAATGGTTTTTATATTTTACTGCAATATTATTTCTGCATGTATGCATTCATTAAATCAAAATAAATTGGAAAAAAAATTCGAATATCTAACCCTCGCGACCACGCAGCGACGACTAGAATGCGAACCCTTCCCATTGCTGCCGACGTCGTGGCCCCTCAATTTGCACTGAGCACTACGAACTGCTTCCATCACGAACGCCTGTATCCTGTAGCCGTCGATCCACTGCGTGAGCCCTAAAACGACGACCACGGCAATCCATTTCCTCCTTGATCGAACCCTCGATGCTCGTGATGCCTAGCTCGCAAATCGAATTCGAAACCTTGCTGACAGCATATCTACATCGCGATGCGATGAAATTGCCTCGAGACCCTTGCCTCGATCCTGACACCGCGACGCAACTGCCTTCTCCTATAACGCATGCGCCACCCCCTACTTTCGATCGAAACCCTAGATCCATTCTTACACCGCTTCGAATATATTGGAGGAAGAAACGACCATAAGTTTTGATTTAAACGAGTGATTTGTGATTTTTTTTATATCGCCATTATTATTTGAATTTCTTAGTTGAACGAAGAAAAAAAGATTCCGTTCTTTTTTTTTTCTTATCTCTGATTTTTGAACGAGATGAAATTCCTTTTCCAACGCGTGTTAACAAAATTTGCCAAATGTTTGAAAGGAGGATACGTGTAAGATTTGTCTTGACCTAGAATTTTAAATGCAACAATATATATTTATTTATATTTTTTTCTTTTTATTTATATTTTAAATTTAAATTCAAATCGCTTCGATAAACACAACTCCAAATTTCAATCTTCAATCAAGGCATGTCGCCAGGCAATTATAATATTTAATCCCTATTCCGAACCCAATGGAAAAGGTTCCGAGTCCAAATTCGATCGTATGGAGAAGATAGCTTTTTGAACCAGTTATTAAATTAAATTTTGATAGAATTTTCAGCGCGTTTGCTTATCGTACGGCCAAACGGTCATTCCAAACACTATGAAAATGCAATTCCAATAATAATACAATATTATAGATCCAATGGAACTGGTTTCGTCGAATTCCGAGACTATGCCTTGGAAGACTATTTTTAAATATCGATTTAAGAGATATAATTTAAAACTGAATAAAACATTTACAAATCCAATTCTGAAGCTTCCATTATCTTCATTATTATCAATATAATTTTCTAAGCCTTTAAAATATTTTTAATCGGCTTAAAACTGAAGAGCAAATTTTTATCCAACTTCAATAAGTTAAATTCAATAATTAAATTGCCAATTTCATAGTTATATTTGAAATTCAAGTTAAACTATCATTCAAATATTTAAAATTAATTAAATATTTCAATTTCAAAAGTTAAAATTTCCAGGTCGTCACACGCTACTTGAGAGATGAACCATGATATTGCTTTGGTCTTGATGTTGCTGGTACAACTATGATTTTTATACATTGAAGCTTAGATAGATTGTCACTACAATTCCTGCTACTGGGTTCAATGTGAAGACTATTGAATAAAAGAATACTAGCTTCACCATGTGGGATATCAAAAGTCAGGACAAGATTAGACCTCTATGGAGGCATTGCTTCAAAAACAGATACAATCGTTGTTGATAGCAATGACATAAACCGGGTTATTAAGTCTAGGGACGAGCTCCATATGTTGCTCAGTGAGGATGAGTTGCACAATTTCGTCCAACTTATATTACAAACAAATAGGATCCGCCAAATGCAATAAATGCTATTGAATCATGGATTAGCTTGGCCTTCACTCCCTTCGTCAACGACACTGGTACGAAATCTCCGAGTTTATTTATGGCTATATCCATATTAAGTAAATGACATATATACATAACCATTAAGTTAATTTATAACAGTTCTCTGGATGAACCTCAAACATGGTCAATAATAGAATGATAAGTCATTGTACCTTTGTAATTATCAATTTCTAATTTGCATCACAATTCACCCAAAATATTTAACCTAATTATCTTAATTTATGTATCTTTTGTTCTTAATAGGAGGAAGGTCAAAGATAAACATCAGTTTGTGCATGCGTGTAACAACCCGCCTTGAAATAGGCTTAATTTTTTACTCAGAAAGACCCATCGAACATTGGATCCATTCCAAAGCTGGCTGTTGATTGGTAAAAACAATACATAGAGCTATCTACTAATGATAACAGAATATCACAGCGGAAAGGGTAAAATATAATATAAAAAACCATACTTCTTTTATAAAAATCCAAATATCATGACAAAATATAAAATCTCAATATCTATGATACAGTATCTCAAAATACAATGACATCATGTTTGAATAGGTACATCAAAATATAAAAAACATAAGCAGATAGATAACTGCTACAAGACTCGATATTTGCCTACATATCCTAGATCTATATTGTCTTCTATAACATGTGTTATAATGAGGAGGGAGTCAGAACAACCATATCGGGTGAGTAAACTCTCGAGTCTTTCCGGATAGCATAATTTAGATAAAAATATTCCTTACGTATCCTAATTATATTTCTTATAAAAACCTTTTACCTCAAAAGCTTTCCTAGTCCAATCCTATAACTTACATTTTTCTAACCAAACTCTATAACTTCCTTTCAATGGTAGGCCCAAGGCTATTCCCAATCTCATGCATCTACCATCAATCATGTCCTAGCAGTGTGAAAGAAAGTACCTAGGCAGCTTAATATCTTTTTCAGTGGGAATTAGGTAGACACTGATCATTTAATACCTATACCTTAGGAAGGTCCCCATCATTTAATACCTAACTAAAGGCGGACCCCTCTTTGGTACAATCTAGCTCACATCGCATGGAATCTCATCAAGCCACTTATACTTCTTTTTGAAAGAGGTGGACCCTACAATAGCCACTTAATACCTCAAACCTAAAGTGTACCCTTCCTGAGATTTCCATCTACCATGTTTTTAAATGTCATTCCTAACCATTTAATACTCCTAATAAGGGAGAAGTCGAACCGTCCAACAGCCACTTATTATCCCTGATCCTCGAAAACATATTATGGCCCGTAACCTAACTTTAACTAGGCAGACTTGCCGTATAGAATTGAGACTAACCTTACGTCCTCCGTGGATACTTATTATATGCGTTGTCTGTGACGACCCAACTTCCAAACTCCAGGAAATTGCATCGCTAAGAAGAAAGAAAGGGATAGAAGAAGAAAAGAAAGAGAAAGAAGAACACAAACAACATCAGAATCTCACAGCGGAACGAATAAAATATAATATATCACATAATACTTTACATAGTATCATATACATCAGAGTTTTACAGCCAATACAACACATACTAGACAGTTATAAACACCTGTCTAGTTATACATCTCTAAACAGTACAAGATACAACTCAGAGAGATGACTCAGAGATACCAACACAGCGGAAAATAGATAACTACAACGCAGAAGCCTCCTGCTCCATTTGCTCCTCCATAACTCGTCAAAGCAGTCCTGAATCACTTGACTACTCATACATAATATGAGTACCCAAGAGTTTAATAAAACAGAAAATAAACACTCGGGTCAGACAGGGGTCTGGTGTGAGTAAATAGTTTAAAAGTTGCTTAACTTTAGAAAATCCTTTGAAAACAAAAGGTATCACGTAAGACTTCCCACACATAAACATGGAAAAGTTTTTACCTTACGCTAACCAAAACATTTGATAGGAAATCCAGTGATATTATAATAGTGTCTAGGGTTTTCAAGTAAATAAGAAATAGCCGAAATTGTTACATTCATTAAATTCCAGCTACTAGCCACAAAAGTGGGTAATACAAACAAAACCGTAGGGTCTCGTAGGGAAAATGGGTTTCCATCAATGGCAGGGCTACTGGGGTACCGCCCGTCACAGTACGTGGCCTAGATCACCGTACCGAGGATTACTCCCTTCATCCCCTGCAACACAAGGCCGGACCCGTTCCTTACTGAACAGTTCCGAACAAGACCACCCCGACGGTTGGAGCTCAAAAACCGTCCACACAGCCGAAATATAAAGGGACCTCTAGACAGGGATGTATCTTGCCCTCCAGTGGGCGCGACCCACGAAGCCTTGCTGCACCTCCCCTGTTTTAGCCATTCCCGGTTGATGAGGCTTGAGGCTGCGATTACCTTTAAAGAACACATCTATCTTAGAATGCTCATCGTCCACCTGACGATGTTCTGAAAGCATTCAATCCATACAAGTTCGTTCCGGGTTCGAACGAAACCGAAGGCATTATCTCGTTACACTCGTTTTGGAATCACCCTCAGAGTTAACGACAATAACCCTTGCACTCTATATCCACCATCTCGAATCTATAAGTACTATTCCGTCAAACTCATTACGGAATCACCCACAGAGTTATACTGACGTATAGCCCTTACACCTCGAGTCTTCACTTGCTTCACTTGGATTAACGACCTAACGTTTAATTGGAATCGATGTGGTTTTCGGATATCCAAATATGGAAACCCGATCCCGGTCTCACCGAAACCAAACGCCATTTTAATGTCCAAGTTATACTTAAGGGTTTTAAACAATTAACTCATTTTATTTTTATCTATTTCACACAGATAGATAAACTACATATATCATAACAGATAAACCATAACATTATCACAACAGATAATCATCACAACAGTCAAACATCACAACAACAATCATCACAACCAAATAATCCATCATACTATAACTAAACATCCATATCCTATAGATACTACTCATCTCATTTCTGAGATCACAACCATCCAAAGATATATCAATACCATCCATAAGCAATGATATATTATCCATCATTTATAATTAATTTAAAATGAATTAAATTAATTACATCTATCCTTAATTAATTTAAAATAAATTAAATTAATTACTCACCTATAAATCCTGCTAATACATTTATTGATTAATCAACCTAGTTAATTAATCATTCATTAAGTATTCAATTTGATTAAACACCTTGATTAATCACTTACTAATTACAATAAGTAATTAGTCTTAATTTTTAAAAATTAATTAACCTTAATCATAAGTAATTAATATTTAATTACTTCATTTATTAATTAACTATAATTAATTACATTTATCCTTAGTTAATTACAATTAATTAATCACTTAATTAATTAATTAATTCTTAATTAAACAATTCTTAATTACATCATTAATTATAATAATTAATGATCTCTAATTAATATTTAAATTGATTACTCAATTAAAATTAATTACAATTATTAATCACCTTGATTAATATTTAAATCCAGTAATTAACTACCTTAATTACTCATTTATAAATTAATTATCCAATAATTAATTATCTATCTTAATTTATCCTTGATTAATTACAAAAGTAATTATCCAAATTACTTTTAAATAAATCACCTTTCCTTAATTACATTCCAGTAATTATCAATTAAAACTTCTCTAAGAAATCCTGCCCATAAATTACATTAAGTAATTATTATCATTTAATTATTAAATTATTCTTAAATTAATTAAACTAAATTAATTAATTTAACAAAATACATTATCAGAATTAATTACAATATGTAATTAATCCCTTAATTACTTTTATAAAGTAATTACTTAACAAATTACAATTGATTTTCTTAAAATAATTAATCTAATTAATCCATCAAAATTAATTACATTAATTAATTATTAATTATCCTTAGATAATTAACAACATTTTCATTAATTCCTTACTTAAGAATAATTCCCTTAAATTAATTATTCATTAATCATCTTTAATTATAAATTAATTCAAGTTATTATTTAAAATCAAATAAATAAGTAAATCCTTAATTATTTTCAAAATAATTCATTTACTTATTTATAACTTAATTAATATTCAAAATGTATTAAAATAATACATTCCTAAAATTTAATTCAACTTTCAATTTAAAGTTAACATATCATAATTTTATTTAATACTTAAAAGAAAGAATTCTTTTACAATTTAAACCTTCATTCAAAATCAGATGCATATTTAAATTCTTCTTAAAAACATTTCTGTTCAATATTTAAAACTTTTCAAACTTGATTTGAATTCAAACGGGTTTTAAAGTAAAAACTGAAATCATATTTGAATTTGATTTCTAACCCAATTTTAAATCTTGCTTATCATTCAAATGTTTCATTTGAATTCAAAATATTCCTGAATCTAATTCAAATTCAAACCTGAATTTGAATCTAAATTTTAAACATTGAATTCCTTAAAAAAAAAAATTTAAAAAGAAACAAAACTGCATTAATTAAAATCTGGATCCAAAACCTGATTCTACACTTACACTGTTTTCCAGATTTGAATTTATACTTAATTCCAATTCAAACCTAAATTTGAATCTTGTTTTAAATATTGAATCCACCTTTAAATTTTTAAATGAACAAAACTGTTTTTAATTAAAATCTGGATTAAAAAAAAAAAAAACTGAACTATCTTTACACAGTTTCCAAATTTGAATTTAAACCTTAATTTAAATCATTTTAAACTTTTCAATTCATAAACTTATTTGAATTCAATTCAAACCTATACCTATTTTAAATCATTGCTTTTAAATTTTTAAAAGAACAAACAGTTTCAAAATAAAAACTGGATTCAAAAAAAAAACCTGAAACCTATATTACACTTGGTTCCAAATTTTTAACTTAAACCTTATTTTAAATTTAAATTCATCATTTAAACTTTTTGAATTCATAAACTTATTTGAATTCAATTCAAACTATACTTGAATTTAACTCATAGCTTTTAAACATTGAATTTTTTTTTCAGATTTTAAAAACACTACTTTCAGGTTTATACCCTGCACACTAACCCGAGGCCATCCATAGTTTACTTCGAGTTTATCCCTAGCTTACCCCGAGCTACAATACAAAACGCACGAGTGTGACTTCGAGTCACCAACCCTGCACACCACCAAAACTTCCACCAGTGACCAAACTCCACTGTGCAACTACGACCACTACTCCGGCGACTTCCAGCAACCTTCACTAACACCTCCAGGAAGCTATCCACCTCTCCACTTGATACAAACACCAACAAACTCTCTGTTGCTTGAAAACAGATTCAAGCAACAAGACATCAACCTGAAAACTTCCCCACACATATCAAAACCTGTCAATCTTCATAACAACTCCCTCTGGTCATCTTATGGCCTCTAATTCCGGCCATTTCTCCACTTATACCCCCACTCTCTCCATAACTTTTCCTTATTCTTCAAGCTCCAGAATTACAAAATAGACAGATACCCCACAATCCCAAAATTTACTGCACAAATCTAAAATACTACACCTCAGTTGATTTAAAACCTGATGCATGTTTTATTATACATGTTTTTAAACATGCATTTAAGCTTTAACTTGTTTTAATAATTTTAAAGATGTTTGGAAAACTTTTACATTGAAAACTTTTGTCTGTTGTTACTTATTTCCTGTAGTAACAGTTCTGCCTTCCTAAACTAATTTTTTTCAAACCTAAATCTATGCAATCACAACTCAAATTGTTTACATAATAAGTCCTAACTAAGATTTATACATAAATAAGTAGATTTGTATTTAAATCCTAGTAATAACAGAAACATGTCTGTAGAAAATTCACAACACACATATCTGCATACTCGAGATTAATGTATGCAGGCATATTACAACAGTCAATAAACATATTCAAACTCATGCACAGACAGATTTAGTTCATCCTATAAACTTTTGAGGTTTCTTACTAAAAGAAGAACAGAACAGTTTAATTATTTTATCCACCACTGTTTTAAATTTCCTATTTGAAAGATAATTTAAATTAAACTTTGTGTTCTGCAAACCTTGTTAGTTTGATTTTAAAAGTAGTAACTGTTTTTAAAACAGAGATTTACTCACCTAAATTTGAAAAAGCAGAGAGCAATCCATGTTCAATCTCATCCCTGCAGCCTGAATTCCTTGCATGGAATGAATCAGAGCTTGCTCCTAGTTGAAGAGGGTATTAACTTGATGCTTGCAGGACTTTGAATTTGCATTAGATGATGCCATGATGCTTCAGGCTTTGGAACTGCATGCTTCCCATTTCAACTTGCTTGCATTGATTTATTACAGATTGGAGAAGTTTGGTTTGTTGCAGATATTTGAACATGGTTTGCAGGTTTCAAAACATTGATTTGCAGATGTAATAAGGTCTTCATTTTGTAGAATATTGATTGTGGAATTAGAGTGAAGTAGGATTTTCTTTTTCAGGTTTGGGTTGTGAAATTTTTAGAGTGAAGATGATTTCCAGATTTTCTCAAATCTGAATTTTGATTTAGTAGAAGATAAAAAATGTTTGAAAACAAAAGACATGTTTTAAGTTTTATTCAAAATTGATTTAGTAATGCCACTTGTTATTTGAATGTAAAGATTTATTTACAAGTGTCAATTTTAAAATATGAAGCTTACACATGTAAGATTTTAAATATAAAGATAAATTCTATGTTTACAAATGTTTTTAATTAAAGATAAAACCAATTCTAATTAAATTTTAAGATGTCTATATATGTTTCATATGTATTTAGTCTTTACAAATGAATTATCTTTACATATTTAAATGTTTGCTTGAATATCTTAAAAATTATTTAAAACAAATTTTACAAAAGAAACTTTTTAAAAAGAAAAGAACAAGTTGAATTTATTTTATTCAAGAGTTTCAAATTAACATATTATACTTAAATATAAATAAACTAAATTTATTTCAAAACAAATTTTAAAATAAAACAAAATAAACTTTATTATAAAAATACAATTCTTAACTATATATTTATAACAAAGTATTTACTATAATTTCTTCCAAAAAAATACAAGATAGATTTATAAATTAACTTATGAAAAGTTCAATACTATTATAAATTTAATTTAATCAATTCATAAATTATACACTTATATATACTATAAACTTGAAAAGATCTTTTATTAAATTTTAAAAAAAAATCAAAACACCTATTTACAATGTATACACATATATACATTATAAATAAAATATTTTTAAATCAATTTAGAAAGGAAATTTTATCATAAAAATATTTTCAACATTTTAAGACAATAAGATTCTCAATTTAAATCCTGATTATAAATTTTCAAAAGAAAAACATGTTTAAATTGGATTATTAAATCAGTATTTCACATTTTAAAATAAATTATAAATGAAATTATTAAATAAATATTGCCTAAATTTCCGGGACATCACATTCCTCCCCCCTTAAAAGAATTTCGTCCCCGAAATTTAAAAGCAAAGGTAATTTAATAATCTCCTTAAAGATTTTACTTAACACAAGCATATATCAAACATATGCTAACAATCAAAACAACCAATTCAACCAATCAAACAAATCTAATTATCCAGACAAATTCTGGATTAAATTCTATCGAGTTTCCCCTAGGTATAAATATATACCGGGATACTCGCTCAAGAGAATCCAAACAATCAATACTAAGAAGTTCCAAAACTCCTATACAACTATATCTACAACACTAGACAAGATATCAGACTGTAGACGAGTCTGACTCAACAACCAAAATTCCAGAACTGCTGGTTCCACAACCAGAGATAGATCACACACGTATTCCCTCAGAGATACGTGAAACTCATCGAATCCCAGTTATCCAAACTGGCAATCCAATCCTGTAGATCAATCACTTAACCCTTGAGAGAAAACAGAAAGGTCCAATCTCCTATCCACAAATCTTTCCTGTCGATCCTGGGCTGCCTTTAACTTCTAGATCAATCCAATCCATCACACAAACTCTGCTACAAATATCAGAAAACTTCAGACAAACAACACTTATTCAGAAAACAGAACAGATGCCCAAGACATCCAAATCTCCAGATTAAAGTGAATTTCCCGTAGAAATCCTCTGATCCAAGACAAAACACAAATTCCCAAATGAATCGGGTGTTCCTATTCTGGAATAGCTGCCACCATGCTTCCACTGCGCAACTCTGATTTGAGAATGCTGTTGGTGAACATAGGTACAAACTTGCTCAACTTACCCCGAAAACATTGTTCATCAAATCCCATAAAATTTCAAAAAAACCAAGTCGAAACAGAACTCAATCTCCTGAGACGGATGCAAAACTTAACTCCTTCAAAGACATCCAGAAAATATCAAACCACTTCGATAACTCAAACATCTTCTAGAGATGCTTCAATCTAAACAAAGGTTACTCAGAAAACTTCCGGATCATCGCAAGTCACTTTTGCGATTCTACTCAGTTCAGATCGTTCTCTCTTCAACAATCAGAACAGCCAAAGCCTTCAAATCAAAAGAAAACTAGTGGCCGCCTTCAACCACAAACATCACACCCAGCTGATCTTCCAGAAGAAATGGACAAGCTTCACCATCTGCCTGGCCTACTGACAAAAGAATCACAAAAACTTCAGAGCCATCAAAGAGACAGGCCACTCACTGCTGCTACTGCTGCCAAAACTTCCTTACCCAAAAACTCATCAAACCTCAAAGCTACACCAGCCACTTCCACAGAAGAGCCTTCAGAAGACAGATATCCCTCAGGAAACTCGCCTTCAAACCAAGCACAAAACTCTCTGTCAGATTCTCAAACTCAAATACAGACAGAACTCCTTCCTAAGGTTGCCAAAATACCAATGCTGGCTTTAGTACTCCAAACTGATCCAGACTCAAGAAAAATCCACTCACACGAGTGAAATCAAGCTTAAAATCCAAAGATACACTCCGAATCTTAAAAAGATTCTCCTTCAGAGATCAGAAAGATCCTTCACACCAAACTGCCAAACTACTCAAGATGCCCAACACTGCCCTAGCAGATCTCTTCCAAGTTCAAACACTCGGAACTCCAACCATTGGTAGTTGTGTTACACACACCACTACCCTATCTACCTTTATTACTTATATTGGAAAACCTGAACAGGTAACCCAACAGATAGGTAGAATTAAATATATTTATATATTTAAAATTACAAGTACGCTCTCTCAAGAAAGACACCACTACAGAGCCTAGGTATTCACTCAACCTACTGCTCTGATACCACTTTGTGACGACCCAACTTCCAAACTCCAGGAAATTGCATCGCTAAGAAGAAAGAAAGGGATAGAAGAAGAAAAGAAAGAGAAAGAAGAACACAAACAACATCAGAATCTCACAGCGGAACGAATAAAATATAATATATCACATAATACTTTACATAGTATCATATACATCAGAGTTTTACAGCCAATACAACACATACTAGACAGTTATAAACACCTGTCTAGTTATACATCTCTAAACAGTACAAGATACAACTCAGAGAGATGACTCAGAGATACCAACACAGCGGAAAATAGATAACTACAACGCAGAAGCCTCCTGCTCCATTTGCTCCTCCATAACTCGTCAAAGCAGTCCTGAATCACTTGACTACTCATACATAATATGAGTACCCAAGAGTTTAATAAAACAGAAAATAAACACTCGGGTCAGACAGGGGTCTGGTGTGAGTAAATAGTTTAAAAGTTGCTTAACTTTAGAAAATCCTTTGAAAACAAAAGGTATCACGTAAGACTTCCCACACATAAACATGGAAAAGTTTTTACCTTACGCTAACCAAAACATTTGATAGGAAATCCAGTGATATTATAATAGTGTCTAGGGTTTTCAAGTAAATAAGAAATAGCCGAAATTGTTACATTCATTAAATTCCAGCTACTAGCCACAAAAGTGGGTAATACAAACAAAACCGTAGGGTCTCGTAGGGAAAATGGGTTTCCATCAATGGCAGGGCTACTGGGGTACCGCCCGTCACAGTACGTGGCCTAGATCACCGTACCGAGGATTACTCCCTTCATCCCCTGCAACACAAGGCCGGACCCGTTCCTTACTGAACAGTTCCGAACAAGACCACCCCGACGGTTGGAGCTCAAAAACCGTCCACACAGCCGAAATATAAAGGGACCTCTAGACAGGGATGTATCTTGCCCTCCAGTGGGCGCGACCCACGAAGCCTTGCTGCACCTCCCCTGTTTTAGCCATTCCCGGTTGATGAGGCTTGAGGCTGCGATTACCTTTAAAGAACACATCTATCTTAGAATGCTCATCGTCCACCTGACGATGTTCTGAAAGCATTCAATCCATACAAGTTCGTTCCGGGTTCGAACGAAACCGAAGGCATTATCTCGTTACACTCGTTTTGGAATCACCCTCAGAGTTAACGACAATAACCCTTGCACTCTATATCCACCATCTCGAATCTATAAGTACTATTCCGTCAAACTCATTACGGAATCACCCACAGAGTTATACTGACGTATAGCCCTTACACCTCGAGTCTTCACTTGCTTCACTTGGATTAACGACCTAACGTTTAATTGGAATCGATGTGGTTTTCGGATATCCAAATATGGAAACCCGATCCCGGTCTCACCGAAACCAAACGCCATTTTAATGTCCAAGTTATACTTAAGGGTTTTAAACAATTAACTCATTTTATTTTTATCTATTTCACACAGATAGATAAACTACATATATCATAACAGATAAACCATAACATTATCACAACAGATAATCATCACAACAGTCAAACATCACAACAACAATCATCACAACCAAATAATCCATCATACTATAACTAAACATCCATATCCTATAGATACTACTCATCTCATTTCTGAGATCACAACCATCCAAAGATATATCAATACCATCCATAAGCAATGATATATTATCCATCATTTATAATTAATTTAAAATGAATTAAATTAATTACATCTATCCTTAATTAATTTAAAATAAATTAAATTAATTACTCACCTATAAATCCTGCTAATACATTTATTGATTAATCAACCTAGTTAATTAATCATTCATTAAGTATTCAATTTGATTAAACACCTTGATTAATCACTTACTAATTACAATAAGTAATTAGTCTTAATTTTTAAAAATTAATTAACCTTAATCATAAGTAATTAATATTTAATTACTTCATTTATTAATTAACTATAATTAATTACATTTATCCTTAGTTAATTACAATTAATTAATCACTTAATTAATTAATTAATTCTTAATTAAACAATTCTTAATTACATCATTAATTATAATAATTAATGATCTCTAATTAATATTTAAATTGATTACTCAATTAAAATTAATTACAATTATTAATCACCTTGATTAATATTTAAATCCAGTAATTAACTACCTTAATTACTCATTTATAAATTAATTATCCAATAATTAATTATCTATCTTAATTTATCCTTGATTAATTACAAAAGTAATTATCCAAATTACTTTTAAATAAATCACCTTTCCTTAATTACATTCCAGTAATTATCAATTAAAACTTCTCTAAGAAATCCTGCCCATAAATTACATTAAGTAATTATTATCATTTAATTATTAAATTATTCTTAAATTAATTAAACTAAATTAATTAATTTAACAAAATACATTATCAGAATTAATTACAATATGTAATTAATCCCTTAATTACTTTTATAAAGTAATTACTTAACAAATTACAATTGATTTTCTTAAAATAATTAATCTAATTAATCCATCAAAATTAATTACATTAATTAATTATTAATTATCCTTAGATAATTAACAACATTTTCATTAATTCCTTACTTAAGAATAATTCCCTTAAATTAATTATTCATTAATCATCTTTAATTATAAATTAATTCAAGTTATTATTTAAAATCAAATAAATAAGTAAATCCTTAATTATTTTCAAAATAATTCATTTACTTATTTATAACTTAATTAATATTCAAAATGTATTAAAATAATACATTCCTAAAATTTAATTCAACTTTCAATTTAAAGTTAACATATCATAATTTTATTTAATACTTAAAAGAAAGAATTCTTTTACAATTTAAACCTTCATTCAAAATCAGATGCATATTTAAATTCTTCTTAAAAACATTTCTGTTCAATATTTAAAACTTTTCAAACTTGATTTGAATTCAAACGGGTTTTAAAGTAAAAACTGAAATCATATTTGAATTTGATTTCTAACCCAATTTTAAATCTTGCTTATCATTCAAATGTTTCATTTGAATTCAAAATATTCCTGAATCTAATTCAAATTCAAACCTGAATTTGAATCTAAATTTTAAACATTGAATTCCTTAAAAAAAAAAAATTTAAAAAGAAACAAAACTGCATTAATTAAAATCTGGATCCAAAACCTGATTCTACACTTACACTGTTTTCCAGATTTGAATTTATACTTAATTCCAATTCAAACCTAAATTTGAATCTTGTTTTAAATATTGAATCCACCTTTAAATTTTTAAATGAACAAAACTGTTTTTAATTAAAATCTGGATTAAAAAAAAAAAAACTGAACTATCTTTACACAGTTTCCAAATTTGAATTTAAACCTTAATTTAAATCATTTTAAACTTTTCAATTCATAAACTTATTTGAATTCAATTCAAACCTATACCTATTTTAAATCATTGCTTTTAAATTTTTAAAAGAACAAACAGTTTCAAAATAAAAACTGGATTCAAAAAAAAAACCTGAAACCTATATTACACTTGGTTCCAAATTTTTAACTTAAACCTTATTTTAAATTTAAATTCATCATTTAAACTTTTTGAATTCATAAACTTATTTGAATTCAATTCAAACTATACTTGAATTTAACTCATAGCTTTTAAACATTGAATTTTTTTTTCAGATTTTAAAAACACTACTTTCAGGTTTATACCCTGCACACTAACCCGAGGCCATCCATAGTTTACTTCGAGTTTATCCCTAGCTTACCCCGAGCTACAATACAAAACGCACGAGTGTGACTTCGAGTCACCAACCCTGCACACCACCAAAACTTCCACCAGTGACCAAACTCCACTGTGCAACTACGACCACTACTCCGGCGACTTCCAGCAACCTTCACTAACACCTCCAGGAAGCTATCCACCTCTCCACTTGATACAAACACCAACAAACTCTCTGTTGCTTGAAAACAGATTCAAGCAACAAGACATCAACCTGAAAACTTCCCCACACATATCAAAACCTGTCAATCTTCATAACAACTCCCTCTGGTCATCTTATGGCCTCTAATTCCGGCCATTTCTCCACTTATACCCCCACTCTCTCCATAACTTTTCCTTATTCTTCAAGCTCCAGAATTACAAAATAGACAGATACCCCACAATCCCAAAATTTACTGCACAAATCTAAAATACTACACCTCAGTTGATTTAAAACCTGATGCATGTTTTATTATACATGTTTTTAAACATGCATTTAAGCTTTAACTTGTTTTAATAATTTTAAAGATGTTTGGAAAACTTTTACATTGAAAACTTTTGTCTGTTGTTACTTATTTCCTGTAGTAACAGTTCTGCCTTCCTAAACTAATTTTTTTCAAACCTAAATCTATGCAATCACAACTCAAATTGTTTACATAATAAGTCCTAACTAAGATTTATACATAAATAAGTAGATTTGTATTTAAATCCTAGTAATAACAGAAACATGTCTGTAGAAAATTCACAACACACATATCTGCATACTCGAGATTAATGTATGCAGGCATATTACAACAGTCAATAAACATATTCAAACTCATGCACAGACAGATTTAGTTCATCCTATAAACTTTTGAGGTTTCTTACTAAAAGAAGAACAGAACAGTTTAATTATTTTATCCACCACTGTTTTAAATTTCCTATTTGAAAGATAATTTAAATTAAACTTTGTGTTCTGCAAACCTTGTTAGTTTGATTTTAAAAGTAGTAACTGTTTTTAAAACAGAGATTTACTCACCTAAATTTGAAAAAGCAGAGAGCAATCCATGTTCAATCTCATCCCTGCAGCCTGAATTCCTTGCATGGAATGAATCAGAGCTTGCTCCTAGTTGAAGAGGGTATTAACTTGATGCTTGCAGGACTTTGAATTTGCATTAGATGATGCCATGATGCTTCAGGCTTTGGAACTGCATGCTTCCCATTTCAACTTGCTTGCATTGATTTATTACGGATTGGAGAAGTTTGGTTTGTTGCAGATATTTGAACATGGTTTGCAGGTTTCAAAACATTGATTTGCAGATGTAATAAGGTCTTCATTTTGTAGAATATTGATTGTGGAATTAGAGTGAAGTAGGATTTTCTTTTTCAGGTTTGGGTTGTGAAATTTTTAGAGTGAAGATGATTTCCAGATTTTCTCAAATCTGAATTTTGATTTAGTAGAAGATAAAAAATGTTTGAAAACAAAAGACATGTTTTAAGTTTTATTCAAAATTGATTTAGTAATGCCACTTGTTATTTGAATGTAAAGATTTATTTACAAGTGTCAATTTTAAAATATGAAGCTTACACATGTAAGATTTTAAATATAAAGATAAATTCTATGTTTACAAATGTTTTTAATTAAAGATAAAACCAATTCTAATTAAATTTTAAGATGTCTATATATGTTTCATATGTATTTAGTCTTTACAAATGAATTATCTTTACATATTTAAATGTTTGCTTGAATATCTTAAAAATTATTTAAAACAAATTTTACAAAAGAAACTTTTTAAAAAGAAAAGAACAAGTTGAATTTATTTTATTCAAGAGTTTCAAATTAACATATTATACTTAAATATAAATAAACTAAATTTATTTCAAAACAAATTTTAAAATAAAACAAAATAAACTTTATTATAAAAATACAATTCTTAACTATATATTTATAACAAAGTATTTACTATAATTTCTTCCAAAAAAATACAAGATAGATTTATAAATTAACTTATGAAAAGTTCAATACTATTATAAATTTAATTTAATCAATTCATAAATTATACACTTATATATACTATAAACTTGAAAAGATCTTTTA
This sequence comes from Allium cepa, assembly GCA_030765085.1. Classification (NCBI taxonomy): domain Eukaryota; kingdom Viridiplantae; phylum Streptophyta; class Magnoliopsida; order Asparagales; family Amaryllidaceae; genus Allium; species Allium cepa. The sequence continues at coordinate 106,868,891 of CM060940.1, forward strand.
TTAAATTTTAAAAAAAAATCAAAACACCTATTTACAATGTATACACATATATACATTATAAATAAAATATTTTTAAATCAATTTAGAAAGGAAATTTTATCATAAAAATATTTTCAACATTTTAAGACAATAAGATTCTCAATTTAAATCCTGATTATAAATTTTCAAAAGAAAAACATGTTTAAATTGGATTATTAAATCAGTATTTCACATTTTAAAATAAATTATAAATGAAATTATTAAATAAATATTGCCTAAATTTCCGGGACATCACATTGTCTCACATCATCCCCAAAGTCATACTACTTGTAACCAGGTTAGCTGGGTAGACTTCCATGTGCTTTTGACTAATCTTGCATCCCTATAACTTAATCATAATTTCCACTCCTCTAATCATACTACTACATATCTCACTGTATTCTACTAAGGCTATAAGAAAGATCCTTTATTCTGCCACTAATCATAATCATCCTTAACTTCCATCCTATAGGATTTTTATGCTAATTACTAACCTATTTATTATGCAATTAATATGTTACTAATTATACGTTATCCATGTGCCAATACATATTTAAAAATACGTAACTAAAATATTCCTAGGCATGCGAAGACTGCATGATATACTAATCATTAAATGTCAAAACTTCCAATTTATACATGTCTAATTCCATACCATGAGATATAAATTAGCTAATATCCTTAGTCAAATAATAGACTTGTATAAGAAAATAGAATCAATTACTAAACTTATTTTATATTAAAATAAGAGAATCACATTAATAGAATTCACAGTTCAATCCTTTTACACTTTATTCAGTTTTAACATATAAAATGGAAAAGGGATTTATATTTAAATTATGGAAATGGGCAGTGCAAACTACGAATAGAAGAACTCGTATTTACACACCATTTCCTAACTTTTAGAACCCTCAATCATATCAAAAGAGAAAAACGAAAAGTGGAATAGAATGTAAAATATTAAAATTGCAATAACTATATATCTGCTATTTTAATATGGAATAGTTGAGATTTCTAAACATAAAATCGACATTCGCTTTAGGGAAATTTTGAGGGTTTAGATTTGAATTTTTCGTGAACCGAAATTTCCCAAGGCATATATCAAATCCAACATATGCTATACAATTACTAGGAAAAACTTAGATTTCCACTAATGAATAATTTTCAGGTTTCTCCTTTGAATTTGTACGCCTAGTGCTCCTTTCTCTTTTGGACCTCTTTCTTTTGAAATATACAATAATTGGATTGCATATTAATTAGATTCAAAATTTCAGGGATTGGAGGAGACTAGAATTAGAAATTGAATATTAATATCTAAAATCCCTTACTTGAAGACCTTAAGAAGTTCCTGAATCGTGTGGAAGAAATAAACTTATAGAGCTACGCATACGTTCATAAATAATTTTGTAATAAAAGTAAGGGGGCTAGGCATTTACTTATAGTGGTTAGAAGTCACTAGAACTATCGGATTTAAGCCATTTTAAATAATACAATCTAGGCTTTTCTTGGCCTAAAATAACCCAAGCTGCCACCACTATACTAGTTAATCGCTCTTCCTCAAGCGATCAATAGTTTATATTCAGAACATTTTTATTTTGGCCATTTAATTTTTATTTAATTCCTTAATTAACTTTAACGTTAATGTATATTTTAATGTTTTCCCTAACTGTATTTCTAATCAATGTTAATTTTACAATTTCAAATTTTGATATCAAATACATTTTTGAATCTGAATTACATTTGAATTATTTTTGAAATCGAAAACTTCAAATGTCAATAACTTTTTCGTTTAAGCGTCGATTTCAAAACTTTATATATAGAAATTAATTAGAAAATCACATTGAACACAATGGCACAACTTTCATAGCCAAATTCCCACATTTTCCAAATTTCCATTTTAGCCTTATTATTAATTAATTTCTTTCTTATTAATCAATTCCTTATTAATGTTTATGGGGTGTTACATTCTCCCCCATTAAAAGGATTTCGTCCCCGAAATCCCTAAGGCACAAACAGTGTAATGCGCACTAAGCATCTATGTTAAACAACCAAATCATCTACACAACCACCTGCACAACCAAAAGTTCATTGTGAATTTGTATGCAGACATATTATAGGTAAACTCAATCCAAGCATGTATGCAAGGTCGTGACATATAAGCATGTTGCAAGCATCCTAAACATGCAAAAAGTTCTATATAAATGTAAAAATGATAGTAAAAATGTGACAATCATTCCCTACCATCCAATCAGGCAACCACTGGAGAGAAAAAGTTATCGTAGAAAAACTTAGGATGAGAAGTCCTCATCTTCTTTTATGTTCTCATGTGCTTTCTATCGGATTGCCTTACCATTATACTCGAACCTTTCTAATTTCTTTTTTGCAAGGCTTCATAATTCTGTGCTCCACTATGCATGTGGTAGCACGGGGTGCTATCGGTTCGTCTCAATGTCCACAACCTAATCAGGCTCTACTAAGGTGGCGGTGCTATGTGTTCGTCGATGGAAATTCTATCGGTTTAGAAAACCGTCGAACGAATTTATATTTAAAAATAACCGCAAGCGCACGGTGTACGAATGTAGCACGTGACGAATACTGGTCGATCCGCAGGGAATTGATGATTTTAAAATTTCTATTCAATCAAATTAAACCAAAATCGATGGAAAGTTTAGCTAGAGAATTAACTAACTAACTAAAAGAAAAAAAGAAGAAAATATAAGAGTTAAGTGACAATATAGAGAATAAATCCACTCTCTAGATCACATAGTTCAACATATATGAAATCATGATCTCTCTTTTATGGTCATTAGTGTTTTAATTGATGTGTTTATCATAAGTATAGCATATTTGAGCTATTGATTAGCCAACATAAGCCATCAAACTATAACACACCCCTTAAAACACTTACTAACTTTCATGAAACTTGACAACGAAAATGAAAATGAAATCTATTTTAAGTATGTCCTATTAACTATTGATTAGAAACATAGACCATCAAATTTTAATTTCAACAATCACTTCTTTGCCATAATCATATGTAGATGAAGAGGCAATTTGTGTTTTGCTTGTTTAAGCATAGCCTATTTGTTATAAACAAAATAGACTATCAAATTAAAAGCTAAACAACATCATTAAACCACTTCAATCATTCTCATTAAGAACAAAAAGAGAGCATGAATTAACAAAATGTTGAAGCTACATTAATTAGAGAGCTTCATTACCCCTAAATTGAAGGGGTTTAGCTTCTCATATTTGTCATTTTATTAACAAATGTAGCTAACAACATGAAAGAAAAATGAAGAGGAAAAAGAGAGCAAAATGAAAAGATAAGCTAATTAACTTACATAAAAGAAAAGAGATCTACACTACAACATGAAAGTAAATAAACATGAAAAGGAAAGAGCATGTATTAAATTGCATAAAAAAAAGATTACATAAAATAAAAATGGCTAAGTAGCCATGAAAAGAGAAAGAGGAGCTTTCATTTTATTTTTGATCTAAACTAAACTAAAGAGAAGGAGGCCTAAGAGAGACTAAGAGAAGAGAGAAGATTCACATGAAACATAAGGGGTTATTTATACAAGCATGAAACCCTAATCCATATTTTTGGGGAATGCCCAAAATACCCTTGAGAAAGTGTGGAGGCCAAGTAATCATTATCATGTCTTAATCCCCCATTAAGTGTACATGAAATCATTAACTCCATAAGCATGTGCATTAGCCTTTAATTTGTACATCAAGGTAGGTGGGTAGGTGGGGTCTTCCATGATCTTCACTTTGAATTATTTCCATCTTCATTTCTTTATATCCATTTTGTGCATGCATGTTTCTTCATGAACCCACTAATATGAGAAGCTAAATTCCTACAAAATATTATAGAAATTTCCAATTAATTTTTCTCAAAGAAATATATGCACACAAATGACCGTTTTGCCCCTATATGAAGATGGATATGTGACAATTTGGAATTAATATGGATTTTGGTTAGAACAAGTTAAAATACCTAATATGATCATTTATTAAATTTTAGTAGAGTAAATATGGTGGTAAAAATATGCACATTTACGGCACATCAAATACCCTCACACTTATCTTTTTATTCGTCCTCGAATAAAGAAAAACTAAGATAAGTCCGTTTTCGTAGGGTGCACGATTGCATTGAGCGTATGCAACAAGCCGTTAAACCTCTGGGTGTCCCCAGTAGGACGAGTGTTGTATCGTGAGGGTTTTCAGCAGATACTACCCACAAAATCCACATGGAGGATGAAAATATTTACAAAATGCAAGATTTATTTACAAAGAGATGAATGCGAATTTTTGAAAATATTTACAATGAAGGATTTACTTTTAAATCGACACAAATAAGTTAAATATAGGTTTTGGTTATTATCTTGAAATTTTTTAGTCATTTACTCTTCAAAATTTTCAATAAAAACAATGTTATCAAAGCAAATGGACTATAGTTTAACTCGTTTTTTCGGTTGATAACAAAGTGTGATTATGAAAAGGATCCTTAGTTGATTATCAAAGTTTATCAAAGTAGTATTTTCATTTCTTTTCAATAACAAATCAAATCAACTAAGTAAAAATAGTGCTAGGATTTCTATTGCTTGCTCTCTCATTATTTGCAAGAAAAATTACACACCTAGCTCAGGTAAACTGAGGCCAGATATACCACCCATGCACTGCCTTTCAGGCTTATGTGAGGGGAGTACAAAGCATGGCGAGTGTACACACTTTCGTGCATACACCTATCGACCGTAGGTGGTTTTTATTAAGTCTGTTTTTTTACATGTGTTCCATACATGCATAACCGTGAGGACCTTTAAATGAGTATGAAAGCACATAATTAAAGATTCCAAGTAATTCACCCATGCATAACCGTGAGGACTTTTAAATGAGAGTGAATACTTGGATGTTATTTTTTTTAAAAGAGAGAGAGAGCTTTGCAAAATCATTTTAGCACCATTTAACTTAGAAGACAAAAAAATGTTATATCCTTTACTTTAAATCAACCACTTTTTAAAACAAAGATTTTCAATTAAGATATACTTCATAATTAACACTTATGAATCTTCCTATATACTAGTTAAACCATTATTATTTGTAATCAAATTTCATTTTTATTTTTGTTAAGACAAATAAATTTCAAAAAACATCAATTTAATAAGCCAAAACCATATATTTATCCTATAGTGTTTCTTTAAAAATAAATCAAAAATGCTTAAATAAAATTGTTTTTTTTGTTGTTGTTTTTTTTGGATTTTTTTTTGCAAAGAAAAAGTAAAAACAAATCATGAAAAATCAAAAACAAAGATGAGTCTCCCCCCCACACTTGATTTTGACTGTGTCCTCACAGTCGACCAAAGTGAAAGGAACGTTTATTATTATTTACATGAAAATGAAATGTATTTACACGAGATCAGAAAGTATATCGTCAAAAAGTAAATGAAACGGTCTTCCAAAGACCAATTCATTTGTCTCGTCAAGTATATGAGACACAGCTTAAGCGCAGAAAACCAAACCGTAAAAGATTTCGAAGTTGAATGTTGATTTGGAAAAACGAATGTCGTTTTGTTGAAATTTGAATGGGTTGTTCTGTTTTCGATGATTTTTGGGGTTGATAAAACAATTGATTGAAATTCAATTTTATTTTCTCCAAGTTGAAGTTCAAACTTATCATTGAAAACTTCTTCAAAATTATCGATTTCAAAGTCAAAATGGTGATCGAAATCTTCCCCGTCGGAATTTAATGACTCATTTTCGAAAAGTCCATAAAACTCGTGTTCATTAAATTCATCTTCCTTTATTGGATTATCAACAACTTCATCGTATATATCCATTTCAAAATCCAAAGTTGTTGTATTCAAATTTTCAAAATCGAGAAAAGGAAGGTCGAATTTTAAACTTGGCTCCACACCCTCAAAGGAATTGAAATCCAACTCAATTACCGTATTTTCAACAACTTCATTAAGATCATCATTTTCAGTTTCAAAAGTTGTTATTTGAAAATCGTCAATTGTGGTAAAAGATGGATTATTATTTGACTCGTCACACGTTGGGATTTGATTTTGTTTTTCACGTTATTTCATATATGTTTCAAACAACAAATCCGTGTGATCATCGTAAATTTCTTTCATTTGTTCAATAAAATCCAATTTGTAGTTATTAACTTGAGAATTTTCGATTTGGATTTGTTGAGGACAAATTTTTTCAATTGCATCGTAGTCGCGATTATTCCCATTGCCAAAATTATTTGAAAAGTGGATCTCATTTTCATTTTGATTTTGAAATTCATTTTGAAGCTCGAAATTGAATTGGCATGGGTTACACTCGAAATCGTTTGAATTTTGAAGTGAATACAAATTTTGATTATTTTGAAAACTTTGATTCGAGTTATCGCACAAATATGAATTACACAACTTATTTATCATTTGATTTTGTTGTGTAGCGATTTCAAGTAAAGATGAAATGCTATTTTCAAAATGTGAAGGTTGGTCATCATTTTGAAAATTTTGAGGTTCAAAATTCGAATCGTTTAAACAATAGTTGTTGTTGAAATATCCATAAGAATTTAAAGTGAAATTATATGGATTATATTGATTTTCACAACTTTTGTAAAATTCATGTATGTGGGGAAACTCGGACATTTTCAAGAATGTTTTTGATTTTTTTTTTTAAAGAAAAATATTTAAAAGTAGAATTTATTTTTCAAAATCGAAAATTGATTTTTGTTTTGTTTTTGGATTTTCGAATTTTTTGGCTTTTTTTTTGAGATTTTTTTTTTTGGATTTTAGAACTTTCAAAGGAAAAGGATTTAAAAATTGCAAAGAAAAATAAAAGGAATATTTACAATTACTTTTAGTTTTGGATTTTTGAATTTTTTTTGTTTTTTTAAATATGCATGAGCTAATGCTACTAAATGAATGTAGTGGTTAATTACAAATGATTTATCCTAAGTTAACCCAAAATTGTATAATTACAAATTGTCTTAGATAAACAAGATAGTTCTTAGCCAGGTAACGGACAGGATTTATCAGTGCACCACGAATCACCGTAGCAATGCAGCCGAAGGTTTAAGTACCTTCAGAGGAACAACCACTATAACATTTACGAATCACCGTAATATTTATAAATGGTTATTACTCTGTCGTAGCCTAGACACCAAGAAATTAAATTGTTCAAAGAAGACAAATTGTCAATATACAATTAAGCGTTATCGATGTCTAACCGTCATTATTAATCAAATTCTAAGATGAAATGCAAAGCAGAAAATAAACGTGTATTAACAATGCAACTACGAATGAATTTTTTTTTTGATTTTTTTTTAAATGCAAGAACCCAACAATGCAAGGCAAATAAAAACAATAGATAGAGGATAAAAGCAGCAATTCTTTTTATAAGCGAGCAAGCAAAGCAGTTTATTTATTTATTTTGGCAGCGGTTCCTTCCTCAATCTGCTTTGGCAACCTGGAATAAAAGCAATATATATATACACAATTTTTTTTTTAAATTTAAAGTTTTTTTTTGTAAAACAAAATAAAACACTTTTTTTTGGTTTTTTTCTTATGTAAACTTTTTTGTTTTAAACAAACAATTTTTTTTTTTAAGAAATGAATTTGGAAAACAAGATGAAAACAACCCAAAACAAAATCCACTACCAAAAGCTAACCAAAATTGTCCTAAAAATCAACCCGACCCGGCCCAAACAAGAAGGAAAAAAACTAGTTGCAACTCAACGATTAGACAAATTACTCTAATTTCTCAAATTATTTCAATTGACTTCGTATCAAAAATTCGAAACTCCTCATATACCAGAAATCGCAAATCATACTTCACCTTCAACCGCAACAGCGGTGATTTTCAAGGAAGAAATCAAAATCCTAGACAAAGATTCAAAGGGGTACTTTTGAAATGAAATTTATGTTGCGAATTCCAGATCGAAAACCCAAGTAATTGCCTTCAACCGCGACTGCCTTTATTTTGTTTTCGGTTGCGGTGATGGATTTGGTTGAGGCGGCGTCGACTTGGGAATTCAGGGGTGTAGTGAAGGCTTTGTAGTGAAGGGAAGGCAGCAATTTGAAGATGACATGGGGGAGTGAAGATTTGAAACTGTGGAGCAGTTGTAGGCGGAAGCAAAGATTGTTTGCTAGGAGTTGTCTGGTCTGCAAAGGGTGAATTGGAAAGAAGTGTATGGTGAAGTGATGTTGGTGATGAAGGGGAAGGCAATGGTTGTTTGTGGAGGAAGTTGGATGAGGATTTTCTGGCAATTGGTAGCAAATTGGTGTTGCAGTTGAGGGGAGCTGTAGCAATGACAGAGGAAGTAGGTAATGTGAGTGGCGGTGGCGGTGGCGGGAGGCAGAATGAAGGCTGTGATGATGTAGTTCGGTGATGTAACGACCCAGAATTTTAAACAATTTAATTTGGGAATATTTAATTAATTTTAAATATTTGAATGATGGTTTGGATTGAATTTTCAACATAACTATGAAAATGTCGATTAAATTATAGAATTTAATCTATTGAAAGTTGAATAAAAATTTGAATCTTCAATTTTAAGCCAATTAAAAATATTTCAAAGGCTTGTAAAATTCATATTGATAATATTGAAGATTTTAGAAGCTTCAGAATTTAATTTGGAAGTGAATTGTTCAGTTTTGAAATTAAATCGTTTGAATCGATATTTAAAAATAGCCGTCCGAGGCACAGTCTCGGAATTCGACGAAACCAGTTCCATTGGGTCCGTAATATTGAATTATTCTCGGATTTCAAATTTCGTATTTTTCGAAGTTAATATGTGATCACACGGTGAGTTAACGCATTGGAATTTGAGTTGAATTCAATTTAAATTTAAATTTAAAACTGAGTCAAACTTCACCACGTTCTCCCTAATATCATGCCTAGTATCACGCAGATGATCATGGAGGCAAACACGTTCTCCCTGAAGCATCACGTTCCTTTGTCTCCTTCATCCCTCTTTATATAATCGCGCAACCACTTTTCAGTTCCAAAATCAAACGAGAAAAATAAAATTAAAATAAATGGCCGAAGCCTCGTTCTTCCCTCTTTCCAAATTGAAACCGAGCCTCTCCAGTTCCAAATTCAAAATCGCGGCAATTGGAAGCATCGCGTGAGGCTGGGGAATGGAACAGCGCTCGAGGCTAGGGCACGGCGCGCGATTCGAAGGGGCGACTCGCGCGTGAAGGAGCAGTGGCGGCGACGCTCACGCGCGCGCACGATTAGAGGCGGCGTCACGATTTTGGGTCGCGATGATTTGTGGCGATGGGGGCACGCACGCGGTCGAGCAGGTGGTGGCGATTCGACGAAGTCGCGTAGAAGTGGGTGGCGGTGGCGTTGTCAGGTAGAGGCGAAGTTAAAGGGAGGGTAGCTGTCGCGATGTGGGGCGAAAGTCGCGACTGTGAGTGGTGGTCGCGTGTACAGTGAGGTAATTTTTTTTTTATTATTCGATTTCTAAATTATATATATATACAGTTTTGTTTTTTTTTTAAAAAAAAAGAAAAAAAAAATATACAGTTAAGTTGAAAAAATAAAATAAATAAACAAATACTATCTGTTTACAATAAAAGAAGAAAATAAACGATAATGTTTATTTCAAGTTGAAAACTAATTTAAGTAAATTAGCTTAAAAAGTTAATGATTTAGTTTATTATGTTAAGTTAAAACTAAATTATTTAAAGTGGTAAATTATTCAAATAACTTATTTAATCATTTTAACTATTGGAAAAAAAAATTTAAAAAGAAAAAGAAAGTATAACTTTAAATTTATTTGTTTAAGTTGTTATGAACAATAGTTTACGATAATTAATTTATTTTATCAATTTTAGTTACTAAAAAGAAAATCTTTAATTAAAATTAAATCTATAGTTAATTAAATTATTTAAAGGAAGATTTGAAAATAAAAATACACATAAGCAGTTTTTAAATTATATATATATATATATATATAACGAGAATTTGGAAATATTGATTTACTAAGATATTTTGAAAATGTAATAAAGGATTACAGTCTGCTTATTTTTAAATTTAGATTTAAATAATTAGTTAATTTAAATCTATTGAACGATAATTGGTGATTTGAATTTTTCGAATATTAAAGAAAATCATGGGTTAGTTTAAATTAAATTTACAAAAGGAAAATTTGTTCAAAATTTAATTAAAAGATAATAAAGATATTGTATAAAAAAAGAGGAGATTTGTTTAAAAAAATAGAATTGGTTAGTTAAATAAATTTATCGAAAGAATTTGATTTAAAGATATTAATTTAAAGTAAAATAATTAGTTGAAATAAATTTAGTAAAGAAGAAACTGGTTTAAATAAAACCATCAGTTAATTTAACTATTAAAAAGAAATCACCGATGAATCGAAACTATTAAATGAAAATTTATTATTCGATCTGTTCGAATATTAATAAATTGTGTAAATATTTATACAAGGTATAAATCAAGAAAATCGAGTCAAGATGGGAAATGGATTGCAAAATAAAAGCAAAGGTGAGAACTTCTCACTCAAAAGGAATTTTATTGTTTATTTAAATTTTAAATAGTTAGATTTAAAATTTGCTTGACTGTGTTGATTGAATGATTGAATGATGATTGATATATATTGGATGTGAATAGACCCTATACGCCGTTAGTAAGCGGAGGTTATTTATTACACACATATACCGCGATATTCCATCTCGAAGTGGAATTGGTATTATATTATATATATAGCAATATATATATATTGGCATATGTATATATTGCAGTTGATTGATTTCCCGCATTTTTTTTAGCGGATGAGACCCTATTGCGCCGTTAGTAAGCGGATATATTTTATAAAATCCCATATACCGCGATATTCCGTCTTGAAACGGAATTGGTATTGTGCTAATGTCTGTGGATGCAGGGAAACAGGTTGGAGGGATCCAACTGGATTCCTCACAAATATTTTTTTGATTCATATATTGTGATGTTTGATTGTTTATCATGGATGATATATGATGTTTGAAAGTCGTGATTGACTATCGATGTGTTGCATCATCGAATCCAATTTTGAAGTTTAGAAAAATACGATTTTGATTTTTAAGGGATTCTAAAATAATTTTTGAAAGTATACGTTTATAAAATAAATTGGAATTGATTCATCTTAAATAAATAAACGTTATAATTTTAATATTATAAAAATTATGATTTTTGAGAAATACAGTTAAAAGTTGATTTTTGAAAATATGGGATTAATGATTTTATAAAATAGCTTAAACTGGGATTGCTGAATTTATTATAAAAAGTTTTAAAATTGGATTTATAAAATTGGATTATTTTATAAATCAAATGATGAAATTATAGAAGAGTTTAAAGATGTTTTAAAAAGAATGATATAAATTGATTTATATAAAAGATTTACGAAATTGATATTTGTAAATTAAAATACTGGAATTATAAAACGAAGTTTTTATAAGAGTTAGAATGAATTGTGAATGAATTTCATAGATAAATGGAAATTATAGAATTATAACGATGAAGTTATAAATGGAATTTTATAAACAGTGGGTTTATAAAATTTGTAAAGTTATTTAAAGGAATAGATTTTGGATAAATAAATAAACCTTATAAGTTATAAGATTTATAAATTTATGAAGTTTAAAGGAACGATTTTATAAACAAATAAATTATAAGTATTTAACTTATAATATGAAATTTTAGTATATCATTGAGATATGAAATTGAATAGATTTATAAAGGAAATTTATAAAAGGAAGTTGTTATAAAATAAATAGAAATAGAATTTATAAACATTGTTTTATAAATCTGCAACGACTTATTTTGATAAGTGAATTGTTGTAATTTATTTATGGAGTTATATTCATGTTTTAGACAGTGAATAATTCTTTAAAATAAAATGAATAGAAGTGATGAAATTTATTAACAAGGTATATTCACGTTTTTGAATAGTGAATATTATGTTAAAGAAATTATTTTGAATGTGATGTTTTAAATAGAATTAAAATGATCTAAAGATGTTTTTAAAATATATTAACTATCGAAACCATAGATTTCAACATTCATTGTTGAAATAGACGTTTTCGAGAAATAGAAGGAAATAATAGATTATAACACTGTTGTTATAATAGATGATTTTCCGAAAGGAAATGTTTTGTGTAGTATTGGGATTTATATATCTATTTTAATTTTGAATCCCTATACTAGTGATTTTGGGTTGTCGTAACGATGTTTTACGCAACATTCGTTTTGGCCCAAATAAATATGTTTAAGTGAATGATTTCCTTAAAGAATGAAATATATACTTAATTTCGATTAGGGTATATTAAATATTTTCTAAGTATAGAAAATAAAAAGATCTGTGAATTACTTATTTTTAATAAGTATAGAAATGCTTTTCCAATATTAAGTGAATATTTGGAATTTATCTTTTTGAAGATAAATTGAAAATGAATATTAGAAATTGAATGGAAATCGTATATTCATAAATATTTTGGAATGTAAATTCAATATAGAATTTATAAATGAAATTGGAAATTGGGTTTAAAAATAAATATTGATTTATTTTTAAAGAATGGAAAATATATATATCTTGTAAAGATATTTTTGGAAAATAAATAATTCGGAAAATTATTTGGAATCTGGTGATGTTGGCATATCTATTGATAGTTCAATAACCGACTATCAATATTTACCTTTAAATAGGTATTTGTTGTGATTTGTTTGAAATTGGATGCCACACTTATTTTTTTAAAATAAGCGCTCACTATTCGGGTTAACCGGGAAAGGACCTTGGGGTCGTATAACCCATTCCGAATACGTGATACGTCGTTATGAATTGCATTCGAAGATCGGTGTTGAAGACCGGATATTTTCGAAAACGAAAGGTTTTCTTGTTGATTGTCTCTACACTGGCTGATCCCCGGCATTGAGATCTCCATATGTGATGGGAAATCCGAACGTGATTAGAGATTATTCGGATTGCAAGGACTTCTTTGTAAGTGCCTTCGGTTCTGTTCGAGCCCGGAACAGACTTGTATGGATTGTGTGTCTGACATTACAAATTGAGATGTAAAGCCGATTTCTTTCAAATATATTTCTGTTGGTGGCGGAGAATTTATTCTCTTAGCTTAACACCCTTCTCTGAGACGTACGAGCTCAGAGGTTATATAGTTGAAGTTATCAGCGATATACTCCCAATCTTGGTAATGTGACATACTGAGTGTTGCTGTGAAATGATCATTGTGTTGACTATTTGTGATAGGATCATTTATTTAATCGTCTATCTTGGTGATCATTTCTATGATCATTTGTTGACCCAAAGCACGGCTTTTGTATAAAGTGTGTTTTTGTGGACGTGAATTCGTCGAGCCTCACAAACCGGTAATGGTCGAAACAGGAATTGTGCGGCAAGGTTTTCAGGGATCGCTTCCCTAGGGTATGACCATTCCTTCTGGAAAAGGGTAGTATCATGGTATGGAGCCCAGATACTTACTCATGTTGAAAACACTTTATGATTGTGTGATGATGGTGACGAGCGCTCGGTGAAAGGTTCCAAAGGACCGGGAGTGGCATATCTGAGGGTTTGTAATATTCCTTGGGAAAAGGGATTCCCGACTTTGTTTAGCGGAGAACGGTGGTTCTCGGGGCGTCCTTCCAGAGGCGTTTCCATGTGGCAATAGGAAGTTCCTTGGCCTGACCATTTGTTGGAAAATCCATTCTTCAAATACGAGCCTTGTACGGTTTTAGTTGTATAACCTGCTATGGAATATGGCGGTAACCCGCTATTGAACATGGTAGCTATAGTAGGCATAAGTGCGAAATGTCTATGCTGGCTAAGATTTATATCTTTATTTTCGAAATGAATTTTCTCTACACTATGCACTAGTAATAATATCAAATGTTCTTTTTAATGCGTATCAAGCATCTTTGACTATCATAAGGAGAAATCTCCTCCGATTCTGCGTTTGCATTGTGTGTGTGTGCGGGAGGCCTTATGGTAGTCTCATTTTTAAAAGCATTTCGAATTGACTTTAAAATATTCCTCTATTTTAATTTTAAAGAAAAATAAACTGTTTTGAGTTCTCGCACCAGTCACATGACTGACTTGGAGTTTATTGTTTTCCTTCCTAAACTCTGGATGCCCACCAATTTCCACATGGGCAGTCAAGAGTTAGGTTTATCAAGATATTCTGGAATTCAGGAGTTGCTGGAGGGAAGATGGATAACATGGCGTAATACTAGTATAGTATTTCTTTTTCCGCTGTTGTTGTTGTTATTGTACACTATGATGATATGATGTGATGTAATGTAATAACCGATATAGTTCTTTGTTTAAAGAATATTCATTTATCTATTATATGTTGTTCCGCTGCGAATTGTGAGATTCTGATATTGTTGTCCTGTTCTGTTTCTGTTCTGTTTTCTATTTTCTTTTCTCTCTTCTACCTCTTTCTTTTTTTCTTTCCTTCTTTCTTCTTTCTAAAAAAAACCATAAGGGTTCGTATTTTCTTTCACCTTGAGTTAATCAATGGAGATTAGTGTCTATTCAAGGAGTACGGATTTACGGTTCTTTACATTTGGTATCAGAGCATATGGTTCAGCGACAACCATGGTTCTGTTGGGTATTACTCATTAGAGATAGAGTCAGCAGTACTCTAGAATGAGTTTGAGTGTAATAATAGATATGAGCGCGTATTTGTTAGTGAATATAAAATTGTTTTTGAATCGGGTGAATAAGATAATTTTGCCCAAAACTATTTTTGATAGAGAAGAAATGATTTTCTATGAATTATTATAGTATATGGTTGCATGATTGTTAGGAAGTAATAATATTAAATTATTATCATTATTATATGGAATTAAATAAGTAATAAAATGGATTGAATTCAAGTAAACTAACTTGATAGATTATTAATTCATGGACTAATGAATTGGAATTTGAATTGGTTAAATTAAAGTTTAGTTGTAAGCTAAATTTGAAGATAAATTTGAATTTGTATATAAGTTCAAGTAAGTAAAAGAAATGAATTGAAATTCCCTTTGTTAGTAATTAAGTAAATTCGAGATGAATTGAATATTGGTGAATGAAACTAATTTAAAGTAATCATATGAATTAGCAAATGAAAGTTAATCGTTAGAATTCAATGTTTGGAATTAAGAATTGAATTCGAATGAAATTTAAAATTTTGAATTTAATTCAAATAGGATTGAAATTGTGAATTGAATTCAAATGAATTGAAATGTAAAATTTAATGAAATTGGATATGTAACTTCAAATAGTGAAGTAAAAATGTATAAGAAACATATGTTGGAAATTTTGTAATAGAATTTGGAAAATGGTTTGAATGTTGGATTTGGATGCTATTACTAGCAGGTTATACAGGTGTATAAAGGAATTGAGATTTTGATTTCAAAGATAAAATTGAATTGCTCGACATAAAGGTACGTATTTCAATTTCAGTATGAAATTTGATGATTTTCTTCTCTAGCCACTTGGCTTTCTCTTTTCTTTTTAATTCTAAGGGGCCGTGGTGCCATTTTGTAGTCGTACCGAGCTAGCCGCGCAAAGAGACGCTGGCGAAATTTTTCGAAAATTTAGGGTGTTAGAAAAATTTTGAGAAAATTTGAAAGTTTAAAATTTGAATTTGAATTTAAATTTGAATTGTTATGGAAACAATGTTGTTTGGAACCTATAATTGAAGTTGGAAAGCTAGTTGAAATGATAATGAATCACTAGTAAAAGGATTTGTTTTAGAAAGTTGATAAAACTATTTGGATTGTGGAAAATAGACGAGATAAGGGCATTCTTCTTAACTTGTAATTTCGGGACGAAATTCTTTTAAGGGGGGAAGATTGTAACGACCCAGAATTTTAAACAATTTAATTTGGGAATATTTAATTAATTTTAAATATTTGAATGATGGTTAGGATTTAATTTTCAACATAACTATGAAAATGTCGATTAAATTATAGAATTTAATCTATTGAAAGTTGAATAAAAATTTGAATCTTCAATTTTAAGCCAATTAAAAATATTTCAAAGGCTTGTAAAATTCATATTGATAATATTGAAGATTTTAGAAGCTTCAGAATTTAATTTGGAAGTGAATTGTTCAGTTTTGAAATTAAATCGTTTGAATCGATATTTAAAAATAGCCGTCCGAGGCACAGTCTCGGAATTCGACGAAACCAGTTCCATTGGGTCCGTAATATTGAATTATTCTCGGATTTCAAATTTCGTATTTTTCGGAGTTAATATGTGATCACACGGTGAGTTAACGCATTGGAATTTGAGTTGAATTCAATTTAAATTTAAATTTAAAACTGAGTCAAACTTCACCACGTTCTCCCTAAAATCATGCCTAGTATCACGCAGATGATCATGGAGGCAAACACGTTCTCCCTGAAGCATCACGTTCCTTTGTCTCCTCCATCCCTCTTTATATAATCGCGCAACCACTTTTCAGTTCCAAAATCAAACGAGAAAAATAAAATTAAAATAAATGGCCGAAGCCTCGTTCTTCCCTCTTTCCAAATTGAAACCGAGCCTCTCCAGTTCCAAATTCAAAATCGCAGCAATTGGAAGCATCGCGTGAGGCTGGGGAATGGAACAGCGCTCGAGGCTGGGGCACGGTGCGCGATTCGAAGGGGCGACTCGCGCGTGAAGGAGCAGTGGCGGCGACGCTCACGCGCGCGCACGATTAGAGGCGGCGTCACGATTTTGGGTCGCGATGATTTGTGGCGATGGGGGCGCGCACGCGGTCGAGCAGGTGGTGGCGATTCGACGAAGTCGCGTAGAAGTGGGTGGCGGTGGCGTTGTCAGGTAGAGGCGAAGTTAAAGGGCGGGTAGCTGTCGCGATGTGGGGCGAAAGTCGCGACTGCGATTGGTGGTCGCGTATATAGTGAGGTAATATTTTTTTTTTATTATTCGATTTCTAAATTATATATATATATACAGTTTTTTTTTTAAAAAAAAAAAAGAAAAAAAAATATACAGTTAAGTTGAAAAAATAAAATAAATAAACAAATACTATCTGTTTACAATAAAAGAAGAAAATAAACGATAATGTTTATTTCAAGTTGAAAACTAATTTAAGTAAATTAGCTTAAAAAGTTAATGATTTAGTTTATTATGTTAAGTTAAAACTAAATTATTTAAAGTGGTAAATTATTCAAATAACTTATTTAATCATTTTAACTATTGGAAAAAAAAATTTAAAAAGAAAAAGAAAGTATAACTTTAAATTTATTTGTTTAAGTTGTTATGAACAATAGTTTACGATAATTAATTTATTTTATCTATTTTAGTTACTAAAAAGAAAATCTTTAATTAAAATTAAATCTATAGTTAATTAAATTATTTAAAGGAAGATTTGAAAATAAAAATACACATAAGCAGTTTTTAAATTATATATATATATATATATATATATATATATATATATATATATATATATATAACGAGAATTTGGAAATATTGATTTACTAAGATATTTTGAAAATGTAATAAAGGATTACAGTCTGCTTATTTTTAAATTTAGATTTAAATAATTAGTTAATTTAAATCTATTGAACGATAATTGGTGATTTGAATTTTTCGAATATTAAAGAAAATCATGGGTTAGTTTAAATTAAATTTACAAAAGGAAAATTTGTTCAAAATTTAATTAAAAGATAATAAAGATATTGTATAAAAAAAGAGGAGATTTGTTTAAAAAAATAGAATTGGTTAGTTAAATAAATTTATCGAAAGAATTTGATTTAAAGATATTAATTTAAAGTAAAATAATTAGTTGAAATAAATTTAGTAAAGAAGAAACTGGTTTAAATAAAACCATCAGTTAATTTAACTATTAAAAAGAAATCACCGATGAATCGAAACTATTAAATGAAAATTTATTATTCGATCTGTTCGAATATTAATAAATTGTGTAAATATTTATACAAGGTATAAATCAAGAAAATCGAGTCAAGATGGGAAATGGATTGCAAAATAAAAGCAAAGGTGAGAACTTCTCACTCAAAAGGAATTTTATTGTTTATTTAAATTTTAAATAGTTAGATTTAAAATTTGCTTGACTGTGTTGATTGAATGATTGAATGATGATTGATATATATATTGGATGTGAATAGACCCTATACGCCGTTAGTAAGCGGAGGTTATTTATTACACACATATACCGCGATATTCCATCTCGAAGTGGAATTGGTATTATATTATATATATATAGCAATATATATATATTGGCATATGTATATATTGCAGTTGATTGATTTCCCGCATTTTTTTTAGCGGATGAGACCCTATTGCGCCGTTAGTAAGCGGATATATTTTATAAAATCCCATATACCGCGATATTCCGTCTTGAAACGGAATTGGTATTGTGCTAATGTCTGTGAATGCAGGGAAACAGGTTGGAGGGATCCAACTGGATTCCTCACAAATATTTGTTTGATTCATATATTGTGATGTTTAATTGTTTATCATGGATGATATATGATGTTTGAAAGTCGTGATTGACTATCGATGTGTTGCATCATCGAATCCAATTTTGAAGTTTAGAAAAATACGATTTTGATTTTTAAGGGATTCTAAAATAATTTTTGAAAGTATACGTTTATAAAATAAATTGGAATTGATTCATCTTAAATAAATAAACGTTATAATTTTAATATTATAAAAATTATGATTTTTGAGAAATACAGTTAAAAGTTGATTTTTGAAAATATGGGATTAATGATTTTATAAAATAGCTTAAACTGGGATTGCTGAATTTATTATAAAAAGTTTTAAAATAGGATTTATAAAATTGGATTATTTTATAAATCAAATGATGAAATTATAGAAGAGTTTAAAGATGTTTTAAAAAGAATGATATAAATTGATTTATATAAAAGATTTACGAAATTGATATTTGTAAATTAAAATACTGGAATTATAAAATGAAGTTTTTATAAGAGTTAGAATGAATTGTGAATGAATTTCATAGATAAATGGAAATTATAGAATTATAACGATGAAGTTATAAATGGAATTTTATAAACAGTAGGTTTATAAAATTTGTAAAGTTATTTAAAGGAATAGATTTTGGATAAATAAATAAACCTTATAAGTTATAAGATTTATAAATTTATGAAGTTTAAAGGAACGATTTTATAAACAAATAAATTATAAGTATTTAACTTATAATATGAAATTTTAGTATATCATTGAGATATGAAATTGAATAGATTTATAAAGGAAATTTATAAAAGGAAGTTGTTATAAAATAAATAGAAATAGAATTTATAAACATTGTTTTATAAATCCGCAACGACTTATTTTGATAAGTGAATTGTTGTAATTTATTTATGGAGTTATATTCATGTTTTAGACAGTGAATAATTCTTTAAAATAAAATGAATAGAAGTGATGAAATTTATTAACAAGGTATATTCACGTTTTTGAATAGTGAATATTATGTTAAAGAAATTATTTTGAATGTGATGTTTTAAATAGAATTAAAATGATCTAAAGATGTTTTTAAAATATATTAACTATCGAAACCATAGATTTCAACATTCATTGTTGAAATAGACGTTTTCGAGAAATAGAAGGAAATAATAGATTATAACACTGTTGTTATAATAGATGATTTTCCGAAAGGAAATGTTTTGTGTAGTATTGGGATTTATATATCTATTTTAATTTTGAATCCCTATACTAGTGATTTTGGGTTGTCGTAACGATGTTTTACGCAACATTCGTTTTGGCCCAAATAAATATGTTTAAGTGAATGATTTCCTTAAAGAATGAAATATATACTTAATTTCGATTAGGGTATATTAAATATTTTCTAAGTATAGAAAATAAAAAGATCTGTGAATTACTTATTTTTAATAAGTATAGAAATGCTTTTCCAATATTAAGTGAATATTTGGAATTTATCTTTTTGAAGATAAATTGAAAATGAATATTAGAAATTGAATGGAAATCGTATATTCATAAATATTTTGGAATGTAAATTCAATATAGAATTTATAAATGAAATTGGAAATTGGGTTTAAAAATAAATATTGATTTATTTTTAAAGAATGGAAAATATATATCTTGTAAAGATATTTTTGGAAAATAAATAATTCGGAAAATTATTTGGAATCTGGTGATGTTGGCATATCTATTGATAGTTCAATAACCGACTATCAATATTTACCTTTAAATAGGTATTTGTTGTGATTTGTTTGAAATTGGATGCCACACTTATTTTTTTAAAATAAGCGCTCACTATTCGGGTTAACCGGGAAAGGACCTTGGGGTCGTATAACCCATTCCGAATACGTGATACGTCGTTATGAATTGCGTTCGAAGATCGGTGTTGAAGACCGGATATTTTCGAAAACGAAAGGGTTTCTTGTTGATTGTCTCTACACTGGCTGATCCCCGGCATTGAGATCTCCATATGTGATGGGAAATCCGAACGTGATTAGAGATTATTCGGATTGCAAGGACTTCTTTGTAAGTGCCTTCGGTTCTGTTCGAGCCCGGAACAGACTTGTATGGATTGTGTGTCTGACATTACAAATTGAGATGTAAAGCCGATTTCTTTCAAATATATTTCTGTTGGTGGCGGAGAATTTATTCTCTTAGCTTAACACCCTTCTCTGAGACGTACGAGCTCAGAGGTTATATAGTTGAAGTTATCAGCGATATACTCCCAATCTTGGTAATGTGACATACTGAGTGTTGCTGTGAAATGATCATTGTGTTGATTATTTGTGATAGGATCATTTATTTGATCGTCTATCTTGGTGATCATTTCTATGATCATTTGTTGACCCAAAGCACGGCTTTTGTATAAAGTGTGTTTTTGTGGACGTGAATTCGTCGAGCCTCACAAACCGGTAATGGTCGAAACAGGAATTGTGCGGCAAGGTTTTCAGGGATCGCTTCCCTAGGGTATGACCATTCCTTCTGGAAAAGGGTAGTATCATGGTATGGAGCCCAGATACTTACTCATGTTGAAAATACTTTATGATTGTGTGATGATGGTGACGAGCGCTCGGTGAAAGGTTCCAAAGGACCGGGAGTGGCATATCTGAGGGTTTGTAATATTCCTTGGGAAAAGGGATTCCCGACTTTGTTTAGCGGAGAACGGTGGTTCTCGGGGCGTCCTTCCAGAGGCGTTTCCATGTGGCAATGGGAAGTTCCTTGGCCTGACCATTTGTTGGAAAATCCATTCTTCAAATACGAGCCTTGTACGGTTTTAGTTGTATAACCTGCTATGGAATATGGCGGTAACCCGCTATTGAACATGGTAGCTATAGTAGGCATAAGTGCGAAATGCCTATGCTGGCTAAGATTTATATCTTTATTTTCGAAATGAATTTTCTCTACACTATGCACTAGTAATAATATCAAATGTTCTTTTTAATGCGTATCAAGCATCTTTGACTATCATAAGGAGAAATCTCCTCCGATTCTGCGTTTGCATTGTGTGTGTGTGCGGGAGGCCTTATGGTAGTCTCATTTTTAAAAGCATTTCGAATTGACTTTATAATATTCCTCTATTTTAATTTTAAAGAAAAATAAACTGTTTTGAGTTCTCGCACCAGTCACATGACTGACTTGGAGTTTATTGTTTTCCTTCCTAAACTCTGGGTGCCCACCAATTTCCACACGGGCAGTCAAGAGTTAGGTTTATCAGGATATTCTGGAATTCAGGAGTTGCTGGAGGGAAGATGGATAACATGGCGTAATACTAGTATAGTTTTTCTTTTTCCGCTGTTGTTGTTGTTATTGTACACTCTGATGATATGATGTGATGTAATGTAATAACCGATATAGTTCTTTGTTTAAAGATTATTCATTTATCTATTATATGTTGTTCCGCTGCGAATTGTGAGATTCTGATATTGTTGTCCTGTTCTGTTTCTGTTCTGTTTTCTATTTTCTTTTCTCTCTTCTACCTCTTTCTTTTTTCTTTCCTTCTTTCTTCTTTCTAAAAAAAACCATAAGGGTTCGTATTTTTGTTCACCTTGAGTTAATCAATGGAGATTAGTGTCTATTCAAAGAGTACGGATTTACGGTTCTTTACAAGTAATGTAAATGGTTGTGACAGAGAGGATGGCGGAGCAAGTATCGGCGATGAAGTGATGATGTTTGTAGTGGTGTGAAAATATGGCAGAGGAGTTGTATGTAACAGTGAGAGTGGATTTGTCGAGTGACAGTAAAGTGGTCAGGTGGGCTTGTTTTGAAGAAGTAGGGAAGATGTATGTATGGTGGTAGTGGAAGATGTTGGTTGAGCAGGTAACGGATGATGATGAAGTAGCAGATTGGATGGTGAAGGCTTATGGTTGAAGTATAGATGGTGGCAGACAACTGGAAGTGTTGGTCAAGATGTAAATTGTTTGGGTGAAGTTTGAAATGAATGCAAGGTTGAAATGAAAGTCTGAGAATGGCATGAAGTGCAAGTTGTTTGGAAATGTTGTGAGGAAGGTTATAGACAGTTTATGGTTTTCTAAGTATTGGTTTGGCAGAGGGGTGATTGCAGTATTTGATGATGGTGGAGTGGATGGGCTTGTAATGTTTCAGTATGATAAGGAAGAGTAGATGGTGATTTGTTGTATGTATTGATGAAGCAGAGGGGGTGTTTGGCTTGGTGAACAGATTAGGGAGAGGAAAATGAGACAGTAGGAAGAAATGCAACAGAGAGAGGGGGAGACGTGGAGTAGATGCTGCTGCTTGGTGGTTTGGTTGTTTGAAGTGGAGAGTGAATGGTTTGAAGTGGTCGATGAAGGTGTAGTAGTGTTTTGTTGGTGAAGTTGATGAGGAAAAATGGAAACTGCAGTGTTGTTGGAAATATGGAAGTGATATAGGAGTTTGTGTGAATGGTGGCAGAAATATATATAGTAGTTTGATAGAAGTGAAATATGACAGGGGGTGGACAATTGTAGATGATGTGTATTTGGTTGGTCGCAGAGATGGAGGGATAGTTGAGTGCAAGAAGTTGAGGAATATGGAAGGGGAAGTATGTTGGTGCAAATGTTGACAGAAATGCAGGCAACAGTATGAAGGCACTGTGAACAGACACAGTGAACAGTTTAGACAAATGAATGTAGAGCACAATAATGCACAATGTAATTTTTTTAATGAAAGTTGTAAAATAAAAAATTGTAAAGGAAATGGAAAATCGAAATGAATTTTTTTCTTTTTGAAATTGTGTATTCTCCTTTTTTTTTAAAATGAAATTGCAAATGGAAAATGAAAAGAAAACATGCACATAAAGAAAATGCAATCAAAAAGCACACAATTTTTTTTAAAATGCAAACACACACAACAAACACACAATAAAAATGAAACAAAAATAATTCGAAGAATAGAAAATAAAGATCGAAACAATTCCCCGGCAAAGGCGCCAAAAACTTGTTCGTCGACGGAAATTCTATTGGTTTAGAAACCGTCGAACGAAAATTTAAAAATAAAAATAACCGCAAGCGCCCGGTGTACGAATGTAGCACGCGGCGAATACGGGTCGATCCACAGGAAATTGTTGATTTAAATTTCCTACTCAATCAAATTAAAACAAAGTCGAGTGAAAGTTAAGCTAGAGAATTAGAGAACTAACTAAAAGAAAAGAGAAGCAAATATAAGAGTTAATGACAATTTAGGAAATAAATCCACTCTCTAGATCATGTAGTTCAACACATATGAAATCATGATCTCTCTTTTATGGTCATTAGTGTAATTAGTCGATGTACTTATCATAAGTATGATATATTTGTGCTATTAATTAGCCCAATATAAACCATCAAACTATAACACAACCACTAATACACATTTAACTCTCATGAAATATGACAACAAAGTTGAAATAAAATCTATTTTAAGCATAGCCTATTAACTATTGTTTAGAAATATAGGCTATCAAATTTCAATTTCAACATTCACTTCTTAATCATATTTAGATGAAGAGGCAATTTGTGTTATGTTTGTTTAAGCATAGTCTATTTGGTATGAACAACATAGACTATCAAATTCAAAGCTAAACGACATCATTAAACCACTTCAAGTGTTTCCATTAAAGCACAAAAAGAGAGTATAAACATCAAAATGTTGCATCTACATACTAGAGAGCTTCATTACCCTAAATTGTAGGGATTAAGCTCTCATATTTGTTATCAAATCAACAAATGTAGAAAGCAACATGAAAGAAAAAAGAAAGGAAAATGAAAGCTAATCGAAAAGACAACTAATCTAATTGCATAAAGGTAAATCTACACTATTACATAAGAAGAGAAGAAGCATGTAAATAAAAGAGAATTGATATTGCATAAAAGAAAAGAAAACTAAATGAAATAAAATGGCTAAGTAGCCATGGAGAAAGAGAAGAGAAAAGCTTTTTATTTTGAGCCTAAACTAAAACTAAGAGAGACTAAGCTAAGAGAGAAGATTTACATGAAACATAAGGGGTTATTTATACAAGCATGAAACCCTAATCCATATTTTTGGGGAATGCCCAAAATACCCTTGAGAAAGTGTGGAGGCCAAGTAATCATTAGCATGTCTTAATCCTCCATTAAGTGTACATGAAATCATTAACTCCATAAGCATGTGCATTTGCCTTTAATTTGTACATCAAGGTAGGTGGGTAGGTGGGGTCCTCCATGATCTTCACTTTGAATTATTTCCATCTTCATTCCTTTATATCCATTTTGTGCATGCATGTTTCTTCATGAACCCACTAATATGAGAAGCTAAATTCCTACGAAATATTATAGAAATTTCCAATTAATTTTTCTCAAAGAAATATATGCACACAAATGATCGTTTTGCCCCTATATAAAGATGGATATGTGACAATTTGGAATTAATATGGATTTTGGTTAAAACAAGTTAAAATACCTAATATGATCATTTATTTAATTTAAGTAGAGTAAATATGGTGGTAAAAATATACACATTTACATGCACATCACTATGAAGGCATTTCCTCAAGTGCAAAATGTAAAATACGTCATGGATTCCTACCAACTTATCTGGTAACTATACTCGATATGCAAGTTTCCCTATTCTTACTAAGATCGGGAAAGGCCTAACAAATATTGGTGCTAATTTCCATGACTTACCAAATCTCATGACCTTCCTAAGAGGGGAAACTTTAACAAACACTATGTCTTCTACCTTAAATTCCAATTCTTTCTTTCACTTGTCTGCATAGGACTTTTGGAGATCTTGAGCGACTATCATTCATTGCCTAACCAACTCTATCTTCTACGATGTCTCACAAATCAAATCTAGTCCGAGTAGAATTTTTTTGTTGGTTTCCCACCAATAATTTGGCGATTTGCATAGCCTCCCGTATAATGCTTCAAAGGATGCTAGGCCAATTGTCACTTAGTGACTATTATTGTATGTGAATTCTACTAAAGGTAAGTGATGCTCCCAGTGTCCTTTGAGATTCATGGTGTAAGCTCTTAAAAAGTCCTACAAAATCATATTTACCCTTTAGTCTGACCATTAGTCTGTGGGTGGCAAGCAGTATTAAGATTCAATGAGGTTTCTAAAGTTGACTACAAACTCCTTCTAAATTCGCTACTAAATAAGGTATCCCTATCACTAAATGCTAACTAGAATTTCATGAAGTCAAACCACCTCCTTAATATAAATTGTCGATAAAGATGTTGTGGTCCTATTACTTCCGACGAGAATAAAATGAGCGCTTTTAGTGAACCTATCTACTATAACCCAAATAGCTTCATTGCCCTTTTTGACTCCTAGGAAATCCATCTATTAAGTCCTTCGATATCTGCTCACATTTCCAAGTTTGCACCTCCAATGGAAATAACAATCCTTCTGGCTTCCCTTGTTCATTCTTTATCCTTTGGCATGTCAAATACCTACAGACAAATTCAACTGCACCATTCTTCATCCTTGGTCAATAGAATTTTTTTTATATCCTTATACATCTTAGCACCCCGGGGCTAATTGTCATCCTAGAATGGTGGCATTCTACTAACACTTCTTTTAAAATATCCTCAACCATGGGGGCATAAATGCATCCACTGTGATATCCCAGAAATTTTAAGCAATATTTATTTAATAATTTCATCAATAATTATTTTAAAAATGTGAAATATTGATTTAATAATCTAATTCAAACAGGAATTTTCTTTTGAAGATTAACAATTGTTTAATCTGTCAAATGATTTTCTTTTCAAAATAATAATAATAATAATAATTTAAATTGAGAATCTAATTGTTTTCAAATGTTAAAAATATTTAAGTAATAAAATTCATCTTTCTAAACTGATTTAAAGATATTTATTTATAATGTATATATGTGTATACATTGTAAATAGAGATTTGATTTTAATTCAAAATTTAAATATTAATAAAGGATATTTTCTAATTATTATATATAAATGTATAAATTGTAAAATGGATTAAATTGAGTTAAATTAGTATTGAAAACTTTTCAAAAGTTTGTTTTAAAAATCTATCTTATATTTTCATAGAAATATAAGTAAGTATTTATTTTGTTTATAAAAATAAATATAGTTTAAATTTTGTTTTATAATAAAAGCATATTTTGTTTATTTTAAAGAAAATAGTTTTTCTTTGAAATAAGATTTAATTCATTCATGTTAAAGTATAACATTTGGTTTGGAAACTTTTGAATAAAATGAATTCAACATTTTTTTTTAACTTTTCTCTATTGAAAATTTATTTTAAATATTATTTTAAAAATAATTAAACAAACATTAAGATGTAAATGTTATAAGGAAGTTTATATGTATTTATTTAACGACTAAATGTTAATAAACATTTAAAACATGCTAAAATAAATTAGAAATGGTTTTAGGATAAATTTAAATACATTTATAAATTTAGAATTTTCTTTTCATATTAAAATGCACATGTGTTTAGCTTCTAAACTAATAGAAAGACACTTGTAAAACATTTGAACACAATAAGTTAACAAGTGGCATGTTGTTTATTTTTGAAATTTATTCTTTTAAATAAGAAAATGTAACAATGTATTTTGTTAAAACATTATCTTCATTTGAAATAAAATCAAAAACCCAAACAAAATGCATGTTAAAAATCTGCAAAATCAAAATACAAATCAAATTCTACAAACAAACTTCATATCTGCAAATTCAATCAAAAACTCTGCAAATCCCAAAAACTGTATAAAATCTGCAAAATCAAACTTCAAATCTGCAAGTTACAGCATCACTTTGAGATCAATTTCAATCTTCAAATTTGAGCATATGAAGGTGGATCTGCATGCAATATTTCAGTAGTCAAATCTGGAAGAAACTCAGCAATCAAAATACAAGTTAAAATCAACTGCAACTAGCTAATGCAAGCCCAGATTTCTGCATGCAAGTTCAATATGCAGGTTCCGGAATAATGCAATTACATCTCTAGAATTTTTGCTCTGCATCTTCAATAAACATGTGAGTAAACTTTTATTTTTAAAAACAGTTTCTCTTTTAAAATAAATGCTTAAGCAAGTATAAGCACTAAAGACTCTGATGCAAACTGATTTTGAAAAAAAAAATCAAAACTGCAGTGCCTTTATTTGGTGAATAACTTCACAAATTTAGAAACTTAAGTTTCTGTGCATGTGAATTGGTAGAAATATGTATGTTTGTGTGATTTCATATTGATAAATATTCTGTGTATACATATACATAAATATGTATATATATGTGTTGCTGCTACAGGAATCTGCAAACCTGCTTTGGTTTTTTTAACTAAGATTTTATTTGGAATCCATTATCACTTGATTTGATCTCAACTAGGATTTGAAATGTAAACAAACATTGTTTGTTTAGAATGAAATTATGGTTATGAATCAAAATTTAGTTATATTAAAATTATGTTGTCTCTGAAAACATTTACAACAGAATTTATTTTCAAGAAGCATGTATATCAAACATCTTAAATCATTAAAACAGTTTGTAACCTGAATGCATGTTTGAATTCATGAATTTTGAAACAAATATTACATTTTAATTTCACTGGGGAGTGAGCATTACTGTGTTAAACAGAATTGGGGTTTTTGGGTTTTTTTGATGATCTAGTGGATTTTAGTGGCTATGGGTCTTCCTGGAGGTAGAATACAGATGGAGGGGTAGGGGAAAATGGTCAGAAGTTTTGTCAGTGGGTGGTGGCGATGGAAGTAGTGATTGCCAGGTTCTAGCCCTAGTTTTTAAAGGGGTTGGTTATTTTTAACTTCTTGTTTACTGTAGTACTTCGAGTGGTTCGAGGTTATAGGGAGTTGCAGAGGAGACATAGAGGGAGGGTTTGCCGGAGTCTCAGGGTTGATGATGGTCGGAGGCGAGCTTATGTGATGTTGACAGGTTTTGATAAGGGTGTGGTTGTGTTTCAGTTTGCATTGGTCAACCTGAAATTTTGGAATTTTCAGCTGCAGTGAAAATTAGATGGTCGTACATATGTTAGGAGATGGTCGGCAACTAGGAGGAGTAGCCTAGGGTGTCAGGAGTTGATCAGAGCTCTGGTGCATGTGCACCGTACATGTTGGATGTCTGGTGAACCTTGTGGGGTAATGTAGTGTATTGACTCGAAGTGATTCTCGGGTTTTTGGGCTTATGTCTCGAAGCTGGGGGTTTGGAAACTCGAAGTAAATATAGGGGTTTCTCGGGTAAATGTGATTACAGGTTTAAAAACCTGAGAGTGTGCAGTTTTTTTTAAAGTTTAAATGAAATTCACATTTTTAAAGTTGAAATTTGATTCAAATCTAAGTTAAATCTGAATTCAAATGAAATTTTGAATTCAAAGTTTTTAAAAATGAAAATTTTAAAAGTTAAACAAGATTTAAATTTTAGTTTTGAATCAAGTTTAATATAGTTTCAGGTTTACTTTGAAAACCAGATTTTTGATTCAAAATAGTTTTTGTAGGTTTTAAATAATGGACTGATTCAAATGTTTTTAAGAAGATTTTAAAATGAATTTGATTTCAAATAGGTTTAAATTTGAAAGAATTCTTTTCTTAATATTTGAACTAAAATTATGAAATGTTATTTAAATTTGAAAGTTAAAATAATCAATTTATTTTCAAAGCTTGATTTATTTTAATTTAGTTTTTAAACCTTTCTTTTATATTTAAGTAATGAATGTTCTTTAACATTTAATTGATTTTAAGGTTTATAATTATTTAAATTTGGATTAATGTTTAAATAGTTAAACATTTTAATATTAATTTTTTAAATGGAATTTGAATTAATTTTAGGAATGTATTGTTTAAATATATTTTGAATGTAAATGAAGTCATTTGATAAGTAAATAAATTATTTTGAAAATAATTAAGAATTTACTTAATTATTTGGTTTTAAAAAATGGTTTAGATTAATTTTTAATTAGAGATGATTTATTGATAATTAATCTAAGATAATTTTTCTTAAGTAAGTAATTATCGAAAAAGTTGCCAATTAATAAAAATAATTATCTAAGGATAATTAAGCAATTAATTAATGTAATTAATTCTGATAATTAACTAGATTAATTAATTGAATATAATCAATTGTAATTTGTTAAGCATAATTACTTGACAAAAGTAATTAAGGAAGTAATTACTTATTAATTTTGAAGTTAATTAATTTATTTTAATTAATTTAAATAAATCATTTGATGATTTAATGGAGGTAATTACTAAATGTAATTAATGGAGCAGAATTACTTAGAAAAGTAATAATTGATTATTACTGAAATATAATCAGTGAAAGGTGATTTATATTAATAAAGTAATTTGGATAATTACTTTTGTAATTCATTAAGGAATTAATTAATGAAGATAATTAATTATTGGATAATTAATTTGTTAATGAGTAATTAAAGATAGTTAATTACTGAATTTAATATTAATCAAGGTGATTCATAATTACTAAAAGTAATTAATTTTTAAATTAAGTAATTAATTTGAATATTAATTAGAGATCATTAATTATTATAATTATTGATGTAATTAAGGATTGTTTGATTAAATAATAATTAAATAAGTGATTAATTAATTGTAATTAATTAAGGACAAATATAATTAATTATAATTAGTTAATAAATGAGTAATTAACTATGAATAAGGTTAATTAATTTGTGAAAATTAATTAAAGACTAATTTCTTATTGTAATTAGTAAATGATTAATCAAGGTGTTTAGTCAAGTTAAATACGTAGTAAACGATTAATTAACTGGGTTAATTAATTAATGGATATTAAGCAGGATTTATTGACGAGTAATTAATTTAATTTAATTTAAATTAATTAGAGAAGGAAGTAATTAATTTAATTCATTTTAAATTAATTTTAATTGACGGTTAATTAATCATTGCTTATGGACGTTATTGATTGAATGGTTGTGATCTCAGTAGTGAGATGAGTTGTATCTGTATGATATGGATGGCTGGTTAAAGTATGATGGTTTGTGATGGATTAT
This sequence comes from Allium cepa, assembly GCA_030765085.1. Lineage (NCBI taxonomy): Eukaryota > Viridiplantae > Streptophyta > Magnoliopsida > Asparagales > Amaryllidaceae > Allium > Allium cepa. The sequence goes on from CM060940.1 coordinate 106,899,354, forward strand.
CTAGTTGTGATGATTATCTGTTTGTGATAATGATATAGATTATCTGTTTATGATAAGGATGTGATTATCTATTGTGATATGTAGTTTATCTATCTGTGTGAAATAGATAATAGTGTAATTAGTTAATAGGTTAAATCCCTTAAGTACAACTTGGCCATTAAAATGGCATTTGGTTTCGGTGAGACCGGGATCGGGTTTCTATACTTGAATATCCAAAAACCACATCGATTCCAATTAAACGTTACGTCGTGAATCCAAGTGGAGCAAGTGAAGACTCGAGGTATAAGGGCTATACGTCAGTATAACTCTGTGGGTGATTCCGTAATGAGTTTGACGGAATAGTACTTATAGGTTCGAGATGGTGATTTAGAGTGCAAGGGTTATCGTCGTTAACTCTGAGGGTGATTCCAATACGAGCGTAACGAGATAATGCCTTCGGTTTCGTTCGAACCCGGAACGAACTTGAATGGATTGAATGCTTTCAGAACATCGTCAGGTGGACGATGCGCATTCTAAGATTTATGTGTCCTATAAAGGTAATCGTAGCCTGAAGCCTCATCAACCAGGAACGGCTAAAACAGGGGAGGTGCAGCAAGGCTTCGTGGGTAGCCCCACTAGAGAGCAAGATTTACCCCTGTCTAGAGGTCCCTTTATATTCGGCTGTGTGGCAGTTGGCGACGGCCAATCTGCGGGGTGGTCTTGTTCGGAACTGTTCAGTAAGGAATGGTTCTGACTTTGTGTTGCAGGGGAGTGGGCATACTCCTCGGTACGGTGATCTAGGCCATGTACTGTGACAGGCGGTACCCCAGTAGCCCTGCCATTGATGGAAACCCATTCTTCCTACGAGATCCTACGGTTTGGATTGTGTTACCCACTTTTGTGGCTAGTAGCAGGAATTTAATAGATGTAACAATTTCGGCTATTTCTTATTTATTTGAAAACCCTAGACACTATTATAATATTACTGGATTTCCTATCAAATGTTGGTTAGTGTAACGTAAAAACTTTTCCATGTTTATGTGTGGGAAGTCTTACGTGATACCTTTTGTTTTCAAAGGATTTTCTAAAGTTAAACAACTTTTATCCCCGTTTACTCACACCAGACCCCTGTCTGACCCGAGTGTTTATTTTCTGTTTTATTAAACTCTTGGGTACCCATATTGTGTATGAGTAGTCAAGTGTTTCAGGATTGCGTTGACGAGTTTTGGAGGAGATAATGGAGCAGGAGGCTTCAGTGTGTAGATATATGTAGTGGTTCCGCTATGTTTGAGTTGTATCTGTTTTCTCTGATATACTTGAATTGTAATTGCCAGACAGATGTTTGTAACTGTCTAGTTTGTGTTGTATTAGCTGTTTAACTCTGATGTATATGATACTATGTAAAGTTTTATGTGATATAATATAATTTATTCGTTCTGCTGTGAGATTCTAATGTTGTCTGTTTCTTTCTTTCCTTTCTTTTCTCTTTTGTATCCCATTCTTTCTTCTTAATGATGCGTCTTTCTATGGAATGAAAGGCGGGTCGTTACAAATGTGGTATCAGAGCTCTAGGTTGAGCGAATACCTAGACTCTGGAGTGGTGTCCTTCTTGAGAGAGCTTATTTGTAATTTTGGATACACACACACAGATATATATATATATATATATATATACCTATTAGATTGAGTTACCTGATCAGGTTTTCCAATAAGTAATAAAGGTAGATAGGGTAGTGGTTTGTGTAACACAACTACCAATGGTTGGAGTCCGAGTGTTTGAGGTTGGAAGAGGTCTGCTAGGGCAGTATTGGGCATCTTGAGTAGTTTTGCAGTTTAGTGTGAAGGATTTCACCAATCTATGAAGGAAATCTTTTCAAGATTCAGAGTTTATCTTTGGATTGTAAGCTGGATTGCACTCGTGTGAGTGGATTTTCTTGAGTTTGGATCAGTTGGGAGTTCTAAAGCCAGCAATAGTCTCTTTGCAACCTTAGGAAGGAGTTCTGTCTATATTTGAGTTTGAGACTCAGTTTGGTAGAGTGTTTTGTGTTTGGTTTGAAGCGAGTTTCCTGAGGGTTATCTGTCTATCTGGAAGGCTCTATTGTGAAGTGGTTGGTGTAGCTTTAGGATTCGATGAGCTTTTGGATAAGAAAGTTTTTGGCAGCAGTAGCAGCAGTGAGTGGCCTGTTTCTTCGTTGGTTCAGAAGTCTCTATGATTCTTTTGTCAGTAGGCCGGGCAGATGGTGGAGTTTGTCCATTTCTTCTGGAAGCTCAGTTGGGAGTGATCTTAGTGGTTATGAGGTGGACCACTTGTTCTTCTTTGGATTAGGAGGCTTAGCTGTTCTGTTTGTTGAAGTGAGAACGATTTCTTGGGATCTGAATTAAGCGGAATCGCAAAAGTGACTTGCGATGGTTCGGAAGTTCTCAGAGTAATCTTTTTTGGATTGAAGCATCTCTAGAGGATGTTTGAGTTATCGAAATAGTTTGGTATTTTCTGGATATCTTCGAAGGAGTTAAGATTTGCATCCACATCGAGAGTTTGAGTTCTGTTTCGACTTGGCTCTTAAAGCTTTACCGGTGGTTCAGCATAGTAGGAGGTTCTTTGAGAAAGAGATCTGTTTAAGCTGACAGGTTCAATCGAATCTAGTTTCTGGTTGAATTTTTGCTGTAAAGTTTGTGGCCGAATCGGATAGGTCACTGAGATTTTATGGAATTTGATGAACAATGTTTCCAGGATAAGTTGATCAAGTTTATACTTGTGTTCATCAACAGCATTCTCAAATCAGAGTTGTGCAGTGGAAGCATGGTGGCAGCTATTCCAGAATAGGAACAACACTGATTCATTAGGAATTTATGTTTTTTTCTTGGATCAAAGGATTTCTATGGGAAATTCATTTTATCTGAAGGCTTGATGTCTTGTGCATCTGTTCTGTTTTCAAAATAGGAGTAGGATTAGGAGAGATGTATGGATAAGAGATTGGATCTTTCTGTCTTCTCTTAAGAATAAGTGTTGGATCTACAGGATTGAATTGCCAGTTCGGATGGCTGGAATTTGTTATGTTTTTCACGTATCTTTGAGGAAGTACGTGTATGGTTTATCACTGATTTTAGAATTAGTAGTTCTGAGAGATTTGAAAGCTGTTCAGGACTTGTATGTAGTCCAGTATCCTGTTTAGATTGGTTGATCTAGATATAGGAGCTCTAGATCTGAGTGGTGTAGCTAGTTTAGATTCTGTAGGGCGAGTGTCCCGGTGTTTGTACCTGGGAAACTCTAGGGAATCTTATCCAGAATTTTGTCTGGATAGTTAGAATTGTTTGTTTGAATTGGTTGCTATGGTTGCTAGTATTTGGTTGATAGCATATGTTTGCTATTTTAAAATTTTTAAAATCTGTATGGGATTATTAAATTACCTTTGCTTTTAAATTTCGGGGACGAAATTCTTTTAAGGGGGGAGGAATGTGATATCCCGGAAATTTTAGGCAATACTTATTTAATAATTTCATTAATAATTATTTTAAAAATGTGAAATATTGATTTAATAATCTAATTCAAACAGGAATTTTCTTTTGAAGATTAACAATTGTTTAATCTGTCAAATGATTTTCTTTTCAAAATAATAATAATAATAATTTAAATTGAGAATCTGATTGTTTTCAAATGTTAAAAATATTTAAGTAATAAAATTCATCTTTCTAAACTGATTTAAAGATATTTATTTATAATGTATATATGTGCATACATTGTAAATAGAGGATTTGATTTTAATTCAAAATTTAAATATTAATAAAGGATATTTTCTAATTATTACATATAAATGTATAAATTGTAAAATGGATTAAATTGATTTAAATTAGTATTGAAAACTTTTCAAAAGTTTGTTTTAAAAATCTATCTTATATTTTCATAGAAATATAAGTAAGTATTTATTTTGTTTATAAAAATAAATATAGTTTAAATTTTGTTTTATAATAAAAGTATATTTTGTTTATTTTAAAGAAAATAGTTTTTCTTTGAAATAAGATTTAATTCATTCATGTTAAAGTATAACATTTGGTTTGGAAACTTTTGAATAAAATGAATTTGACATTTTTTTTTAAACTTTTCTCTTTTGAAAATTTATTTTAAATATTATTTTAAAAATAGTTAAACAAACATTAAAATGTAAATGTTATAAGGAAGTTTATATGTATTTATTTAAAGACTAAAAGTTAATAAACATTTAAAACATGCTAAAATAAATTAGAAATGGTTTTAGGATAAATTTAAATACATTTGTAAATTTAGAATTTTCTTTTCATATTAAAATGCACATGTGTTTAGCTTTTAAACTAATAGAAAGACACTTGTAAAACATTTGAACATAATAAGTTAACAAGTGGCATGTTGTTTATTTTTGAAATTTATTCTTTTAAATAAGAAAATGTAACAATGTATTTTTTTAAACATTATCTTCATTTGAAATCTGAGAATTAGATTTCAGTAAAATCAAAAACCCAAACAAAATGCATGTTAAAAATTTGCATAATCAAAATACAAATCAAATTCTGCAAACAAAATTCATATCTGCAGATTCAATCAAAAACTCTGCAAATCCAAAAAGTGTATAAAATCTGCAAAATCAAACTTCAAATCTGCAAGTTACAGCATCACTTTGAGATCAATTTCAATCTTCAAATCTGAGCATACGAAGGTGGATCTGCATGCAATATTTCAGTAATCAAATCTGGAAGAAACTCAGCAATCAAAATACAAGTTAAAATCAACTGCAACTAGCTAATGCAAGCCCAGATTTCTGCATGCAAGTTCAATATGCAGGTTCCAGGAATAATGCAATTACATCTCTTGAATTTGTGCTCTTCATCTTCAATAAACATGTGAGTAAACTTTTATTTTTAAAAACAGTTTCTCTTTTAAAATAAATGCTTAAGCAAGTATAAGCACTAAAGGCTCTGATGCAAACTGATTTTGAAAAAAAAAATCAAAACTGCAGTGCCTTTATTTGGTGAATAACTTCAAAAATTTAGAAACTTAAGTTTCTGTGCATGTGAATTGGTAGAAATATGTATGTTTGTGTGATTTCACATTGATAAATATTCTGTGTATACATATACATAAATGTGTATATATATGTGTTACTGCTGCAGGTACCTGCAAACCTGCTTTGTTTTTTTTTAACTAAGATTTTATTTGGAATCCATTATCACCTGATTTTGTCTCAACTAGGATTTGAAATGTAAACAAATATTGTTTGTTTAGAATGAAATTATGGTTATGAATCAAAATTTAGTTATATTAAAATTATGTTGTCTCTGAAAACATTTACAACAAAATTTATTTTCAAGAAGCATGTATATCAAACATCTTAAATCATTAAAACAGTTTGTAACCTGAATGCATGTTTGAATTCATGAATTTTGAAACAAATATTACATTTTTAATTTCACTGGGGAGTGAGCATTACTGTGTTAAACTGAATTGGGTTTTTTGGGTTTGTTTGATGATCTAGTGGATTTTGGTGGCTATGGGTCTTCCTGGAGGTAGAATACAGTTGGAGGGGTAGGGGAAAATGGTCAGAAGTTTGGTCAGTGGGTGGTGGCAATGGCAGTAGTGATTGCCAGGTTCTAGCCCTAGTTTTTAAAGGGGTTGATTATTTTTAACTTCTTGTTTACTGTAGTACTTCGAGTGGTTCGAGGTTAGGGGAGTTGCAGAGGAGACATAGAGGGAGGATTTGCCGGAGTCTCAGGGTTGATGATGGTCGAAGGCGAGCTTATGTGATGTTGACAGGTATTGATAAGGGTGTGGTTGTGTTTCAGGTTGCATTGGTCAACCTAAAATTTTGGAATTTTGAGCTGCAGTGAAAATTAGATGGTCGTACCTATGTTAGGAGATGGTCGGCAACTAGGAGGAGTAGCCTAGGGTGTCAGGAGTTGTTCATAGCTCTGGTGCATGTGCACCGTACATGTTGGATGTCTGGTGAACCTTGTGGGGTAATGTAGTGTATTGACTCGAAGTGATTCTCGGGTTTTTGTGCTTCTGTCTCGAAGCCGGAGGTTTTGAAACTCGAAGTAAATATAGGGGTTTCTCGAGTAAATGTGATTACAGGTTTAAAAACCTGAGAGTGTGCAGTTTTTTTTAAAATTTGAATGATATTCATATTTTTAAAGTTGAAATTTGATTCAAATCTAAGTTAAATCTGAATTCAAATGAAATTCTGAATTCAAAGTTTTTAAAAATGAAAATTTTAAAAGTTAAACAAGATTTAAATTTTAGTTTTGAATCAAGTTTAATATAGTTTCAGGTTTACTTTGAAAACCATATTTTTGATTCAAAATAGTTTTTGTAGGTTTTAAATAATGGACTGATTTAAATGTTTTTAAGAAGATTTTAAAATGAATTTGATTTCAAATAGGTTTAAATTTGAAAGAATTCTTTTCTTAATATTTGAACTAAAATTATGAAATGTTATTTTGATTTGAAAGTTAAAATAATCAATTTATTTTCAATGCTTGATTTATTTTAATTTAGTTTTTAAACCTTTCTTTTATATTTAAGTAATGAATGTTCTTTAACATTTAATTGGTTTTAAGGTTTATAATTATTTAAATTTGGATTAATGTTTAAATAGTTAAACATTTTAATATTAAATTTTTAAATGGAATTTGAATTAATTTTAGGAATGTATTGTTTAAATATATTTTGAATGTAAATGAAGTCATTTGATATGTAAATAAATTATTTTGAAAATAATTAAGAATTTACTTAATTATTTGGTTTTAAAAAATAGTTTAGATCTATTTTTAACTAGAGATGATTTATTGATAATTAATCTAAGATAATTTTTCTTAAGTAAGTAATTATTGAAAAAGTTGTTAATTAATAAAAATAATTATCTAAGGATAATTAAGTAATTAATTAATGTAATTAATTTTGATAATTAACTAGATTAATTAGTTGAATATAATCAATTGTAATTTGTTAAGCATAATTACTTGATAAAAGTAATTAAGGAATTAATTACTTATTAATTTTGATATTGTGTTTGTTTAAGTTAATTAATTTAGTTTAATTAATTTAAATAAATCATTTGATGATTTAATGGAGGTAATTACTAAATGTAATTAATGGAGCAGGATTACTTAGAAAAGTAATAATTGATAATTACTGAAATATAATTATTAAAAGGTGATTTATTTTAATAAAGTAATTTGGATAATTACTTTTGTAATTAATTAAGGAATTAATTAATGAAGATAATTAATTATTGGATAATTAATTTGTTAATGAGTAATTAAAGATAGTTAATTACTGAATTTAATATTAATCAAGATGATTAATAATTACTAAAAGTAATTAATTTTTAAATTAAGTAATTAATTTGAATATTAATTAGAGATCATTAATTATTAAAATTAATGATGTAATTAAGGATTGTTTGATTAAATAATAATTAAATAAGTGATTAATTAATTGTAATTAATTAAGGACAAATATAATTAATTATAATTAGTTAATAAATGAGTAATTACTTATGAATAAGGTTAATTAATTTGTGAAAATTAATTAAAGACTAATAACTTATTGTAATTAGTAAATGATTAATCAAGGTGTTTAGTCAAGTTAAATACTTAGTGAATGATTAATTAACTGGGTTAATTAATTAATGGATATTAAGCAGGATTTATAGATGAGTAATTAATTTAATTTAATTTAAATTAATTAGAGATAGAAGTAATTAATTTAATTCATTTTAAATTAATTATAATTGACGGTTAATAAATCATTGCTTTTGGATGTTATTGATTGAATGGTTGTGATCTCAGTAATGAGATGAGTTGTATCTGTATGAATATGGATGCTTGGTTAAAGTATGATGGTTTGTGATTGATTATCTAGTTGTGATGATTATCTGTTTGTGGTAACGATATAGATTATATGTTTATGATAAGGATGTGATTATCTATTGTGATATGTAGTTTATCTATCTGTGTGAAATAGATAATAATGAAATGAGTTAATAGTTTAAATCCCTTAAGTACAACTTGGACATTAAAATGGCGTTTGGTTTTGGTGAGACCGGGATCGGGTTTCTATATTTGGATATCCGAAAACCACATCGATTCCAATTAAACGTTAGGTCGTGAATCCAAGTGGAGCAAGTGAAGACTCGAGGTATAAGGGCTATACGTCAGTATAACTCTGTGGATGATTCCGTAATGAGTTTGACGGAATAGTACTTATAGGTTCGAGATGGTGATTTAGAGTGTAAGGGTTATCGTCGTTAACTCTGAGGGTGATTCGGATACGAGTGTAACGAGATAATGCCTTCGGTTTCGTTCAAATTCAAAACGAACTTGTATGGATTGAATGCTTTCAGAACATCGTCAGGTGGACGATGAGCATTCTAAGATTTATGTGTCCTATAAAGGTAATCGTAGCCTCAAGCCTCATCAACCGGGAATGGCTAAAAAAGGGGAGGCGCAGCAAGGCTTCGTGGGTAGCCTCCATTGGAGAGCAAGATTTACCCCTGTCTAGAGGTCCCTTTATATTCGGCTGTGTGGCAGTTGGCGACGGCCAATCTACGGGGTGGTCTTGTTCGAAACTGTTCAGTAAGGAATGGTTCCGGCTTTGTGTTGCAGGGGAGTGGGCGTACTCCTCGGTATGGTGATCTAGGCCACATACTGTGACGGGTGGTACCCCAGTAGCCCTGCCATTGATGGAAACCCATTCTTCCTACGAGACCCTACGGTTTTGATTGTATTACCCACTTTTGTGGCTAGTAGCTGGAATTTAATAGATGTAACAATTTCGGCTATTTCTTATTTATTTGAAAACCCTAGACACTATTATAATATTACTGGGTTTCCTATCAAATGTTTTGGTTAGCGTAAGGTAAAAACTTTTCCATGTTTATGTATGGGAAGTCTTACGTGATACCTTTTGTTTTCAAAGGATTTTCTAAAGTTAAACAACTTTTATCCTCGTTTACTCACACCAGACCCCTGTCTGACCCAAGTGTTTATTTTCTGTTTTATTAAACTCTTGCGTACTCATATTATGTATGAGTAGTCAAGTGTTTCAGGATTGCTTTGACGAGTTCTGAAGGAGATAATGGAGCAGGAGGCTTCAGCGTGTAGATATATGTAGTGGTTCCGCTGTGTTTGAGTTGTATCTGTTTTCTCTGATATACTTTGATTGTAATTGCTAGACAGATGTTTATAACTATCTAGTTTGTGTTGTATTAGCTGTTTAACTCTGATGTATATGATACTTTGTAAAGTTTTATGTGATATAATATAATTTATTCGTTCCGCTGTGAGATTCTGATGTTGTCTGTTTCTTTCTTTCCTTTCTTTTCTCTTTTTTATCCCATTCTTTCTTCTTAATGATGCGTCTTTCTATGGAATGAAAGGCGGGTCGTTACATCCGCCTCTCCTCAAACATCCTCTTTCGTCAACTGTATATCTAATGATATGGAAAAAATGCTCTCCTCTACTCAACTTGCCTAAAATTTATAGTATCACCGCATCCTTTTTCTGTTCTAGCCCAATTTGGTCCACCAATCTTGGCCTAACCGCCATTGCTTCAAAATGGCCTATGGTGGGTTTGACTGGCGGTTGGAAATAGAAATTAGGGAGGAACTCCTATTATCGCTAGTTAAGTGTCCTTATGAGACCTCCCTATTTTCACTATTTTCCAATATATTTATATAGCTGTCAAAGCTCATTCAAACCATCAAAACAGTAAAAAAAAATTGGAGCATAACTCATCCCATCGTATGCTTTATCAATAACCTAAGGGAGACAACTAAATATTACAGCCCAAAAACCCTAAAAGAAAATTTTGCTGGAAACCGTCATTCATCATCAACCGGTATTAATGATGTTGTGACCCTAACACTCCTTACTAAATTAAGATGGAAATTTATAGTACGCTATTTAACTATAATCCACACGTCTTAACTTTACTCCTTGGCTCCTAATAAATAAGTTCCATCCATTACTTCAATTATCACACGCAACTATGGAATAAATTTTGTATTCCCATTTTGCAGTGGGTAAAAAAATGAACTATGCACATTTAAAAATACTCATCAGAAAATTGGTTTGATGAAATGACTTTCCCACCACCAATCTCGCCTACCACAATCTAGAGTCAACCAACACCCTTTATATTTGTTTTCCATCTTATTGCTCACATCCCCAATCAACTACAATCTTCTCTAAATCGTAGTCTCTTGACAGTATTCTCAAAATTTGGTATTTGTTTTTTATCTATCCTTGATCCTTCATGCGAGTATACCATAGGACTCGTAAATTTTTACTTTGGTATCATTCTTTGAGGGTTCTTCTTATGGCTTACACACATCTCCAATCAACCTTCCAAGGTTCATACCAATATTCCTTATTGATATGGCCGGCATTTTCAACCCTCAAAAGTCAACACTATTACAACCATGTGACGAGCCGATCATTCGAGTGCCAAAAAGACAGATTTTTTGGGTGAGAGAAAAGAAAAGACAAAACAAAATCTCACACCAAGACGAGTAATATATAATATACACATAATTTTTACACAATATAACTTTAATATACATACATCAATTAAAGTAAACTAACCTTTCATCAGCTTCGACGGTTATAACAGCCTGTCCTCACAAATATTGATAAATACAATACAAGAAATGCATTAGAAAAATAAAAAATATGAATAGGTATTAGAGGCATCCAGCCCGTCTTCTGAAGCTACAAAGCAACCATAATTAAATTTGAAATATGCTTGGTCTGACCTGAGAATTATAAGAAAATAACACCCGGATCAGTCTGGTAAACAAGCGTTAGAAACTCAAATCATATGGATTTCGATGTTATAAAACTCTCCTAAAATAAAGGTATCTCATAAGACCACGCCGCATGTAAACACAGAAAATTTTCACCTTATAATAACTAAATCATTTTTATCAGAAAATCCTACGATATTATGATAACGTTTAGGGTTTAAAGTAAATATATTAACGTAGCTGGAATGGTTACATTAATTACATTCAACAACATATTTAGTATACAGTTAATTCCGAAAAGGCACGCATTGGAGAATGGATTCCAACAATGATAAGGCTACTAGGGCATCGTTTGTCACAATACACTTTTGGAGAAAATGTACCGAGAGCCTTAGCTAACTCTTTGCAAATCAAGACTAGCCTACCCTTTCCTGGATAATACCAAATATGTCATTAACCCTCGGTTACCAACGTGACAAACCATACTAGGCCCGAAGCATACATAAAGACATAAATATCAATCTAGATCGGGTGATGACCATACCCTAATGGTAGCAAACTGCACAGTCTTGTAGCATATCTCATGTTTTAGTCATTATTGGGTATGAGGCTTGAGGCTACATTGTACGTTTTTAGTAACTTCTACTTGGAAATGCTAACATTGCCCTCCAAACAATAATGCAATGGTAGCATTCATCCATATAAGTTGTTAAGGATGTGAATAAATCGAAGGCACTACTTCTACTACATCCTTTTTGGAATTAGCCTCAGGATTAGTAACAAGTAGACCTTGCACTTCAAAGAACTCCATCTTCGATTCCATCATCTTTAAAATGTCTTCAATTCAAATGCTTATGCCGGTTTCAAGTGGTTTTTGGATAACATATCCAATTCCAGTCTCTCCGAACCAAAAATCGGTAGTTTCAAAACTGGCCAAGATTTGAAGTTGGTTATTTAACTATCAAATAAGCACACTATCCTATCAAAGATTCAATTACATATGGAAACCAAGCATTATTAAGCACATAAGCAACCGCTAAGCCTCTTTAATTAATCCTTGCATTAACTAAAATATTCTTCCAAGTATTCGTACTAAAATACATTTTACAAGATATATATTCACAAACCCTCTCTACTCTTTTCAATACTTGCAAAAGTACTTATATACTTATCTCAACATTATAAGTATATTCACAAACCATTTCACTTTCGACTTGAAAAGTATTTATATACTCTTAATGATATAAGTATATACACAAAATCTTATGAGATATTTCATATTTAAAATGCATACTTAAATGGCCAAAACAAATGTCGTTTAAAAACATTATTTATTGTAAACCCAAACCACTTTCCTTTTCGTGTAAGTAAATGGGTCGTATGGAAATTAGACTAAATATACTTACCAGCACTTCTCGATTTCAAACTTGTGTTAACCCTCGATTAACAATGAAGTTGGTCAAGTTAGAAAACTATTCTTTCTTCGACATACATTCTTAATTCTCTGAGATAGAGATGAGTTTCCATAACTTGGAATTTAGTGTTAAGTATAAAGAGAATACTTTCCTTACCACCATAAGTTATAAAGATCATTTATGGTAATCAAACCTCGTTCCTTTTATAAAAAAAATCATTTTTAAAAATCTCTTTTATATTTACAAAACTCCTTTTATAAAAACTCCTTTTTATAAATCTCTTTTATTTTACTAAACTTCTTTTTTTAATCACCTTTCTATTTATAAAACTCCTATTATAAGTCTCTTTTCCATTTACAAAAGCCATTATTTTAAATCCCATATACTTATCACAAATCTTTGGCTTCGAGATAGAACCAAATACTTTCCATAAAACGATCATTTCATATATCATTATAATTGACAAATTTGATTTATTATACCAATTTATCAAAATGATATCATTTCCTCTTAATAAAATATCATTTATATATCTATTCTTTTATTTACAAAACACCATTTATATGTATATCTTCTTTTAAAAAAATGGAATCACTTTATTATAAAAGGCAAATTTCCGATTTCCATTTTCTTTAAAATAAACATCCATTATTATATTAACTTTTTGGTATAATAAATACTTTTAAAACATTTTCATATAAACTAGAAGAGGCTAACAAAAATTTTGGAGTAAAATAGAGAAATTCAAAGCATATTTCTAAATAAAATGTCATATAAAATTCTAAAAGTCACACTTAAAATCTTCTCTGAATCAAAACCATTCAAATCAAAAACAACAAATAATAGTATTTCCAAATACTATAATGAGGCTTAGAGCTACCGTAGCACTTAACAAGTGCTTTCCATATAAATGTAACAAGTGTAATAACAATAAGGCCAATATCAAAGTCATATATCAAAATCACACCCAACAAGGCCAAGCCACCAAGCTTTTGGCTTTCTACAATTTATACAACAAGTATATAAATGAAATTTAAAATCAAAAGTAGCAAGAAATCCAGATCCCTCTACAAAATTACCTATAATTCATTTCATATGCTATTCGCTTTCCAAAATGGGAATTCAATAAACCGAATAGAGAATTCTTCTAGGCATGCAAACAATAATTTATATATATATATATATATATATATATCTATCTATATATATATCATATATCATATAATGTTCATCCAAAGGTGATTTAACTCACCAAAATCCTAGCCTCCACTTATGCATTCCTACTTGATCTAAAATCGTAAGACATTCGATTTAAGCTTAAAATCTTACTTTTTCTAAACTTGACATAATTAGCTCTAGTGCGTAGATAATACTCTTATGAGTGCAATGCAAATGACGCATTCGATTTAGACCTTGTATGCAAGAGTTATGGATTTTATAAGATATTGGATTAATTAAAATAATTAATTTTACTAATCTCTTAATTAAATTTAAATTATCTTCTCTAATCTTCTTCCCTCCCAAATCAAAGTCACATGCATTCACCAACATACATAGCTATAGACGATCGTTCCACCATCGATTTCTCATCCAATACTCAACAAAATCGCGCACAACAAATTCCTATATGTTCCTCTTCGCGAGTGCCTCGCCCCTGAGCCGAAAACCTCAAGCTCAATCGGCCCTTGATATTCACGACTGATGCAATTGTATGTGACAAAGCTGATGTCACGATTCCACCAAGGCCGCCAGAGCTTCATCAATTGCTACTATAGGATGTATTCACATGAAGAACAACGGTACACTTAAATTCACCGCATGCTTCGTTTACCACCACCAAAGGCTAACCCTAGATATAAAGTATGGCCTATAACGTCGATCACCACCAATTAATGTCGCACTCCTCATCGCCACTACAAAGTAGATCCCTTTTCCATCATGAGTTTAATGGATCCAACCACTACTTCTATCGACGCCCATAGCTCCCTATTTAATTGACTAAAAGGTGGCGAATATAGTTTTCTTTTATTACTGATAAAAAGAAAATAAAAGAGAGAGAGAAGAAAACGTAAGGAGAGTGAGATATGTCAGGGCCTGACCCGGCTATTAGTTTTCCATCATATTAAAACATAAGTGTGTATTTATTTATTCACCATTTTGTTTTTTCACACATATATGTTTTTGCATACTTTGTTGTGAACTTGACAAATCATTATCCAATTTATATGTTAACTTGTTTGTATACAATTTTTTTACCAAAGTTGCAATTTTAATATATGGTTTTAACATAAATATTCTAAGTTAGATATACGAGTGTTACCTAATGGGCTTAAAAAATTCAATGGGCCGAGCTCGGGTATTAGGTTGAAATACCGTGGAGGTTTGGGCTGGGCCTGGGTTTTAATTATTGTAATTGGACTCGGGTCGGGGTTTAATAATACCTGAACCAAACCTACCCATTGACAGGCCTACACACAGCACGTTTGATTGTCACGAAACTCATGTAAGCACATCATCTTATTATTTTGGTCCCAATGGCACTGGTTTCATTAAAATCTACTACAGTGCCATGCGATGATAATTGCACGCATTTTGAGACCAATTATCAAAAAAATGGTTTTTGGTCTCAGTATCGATATTTACTCTAGCCATTTATTTTTGTATATATTTTTCTACAAAATGTTCACCATTATTATTTATTAATTAAAAGGAGTTATTAAGCATTTAAAATCAATTATTTAAATATATAAAATTAATTAAATATTCAAAATCAAGACAATAAAATCCTGGGTCGTTACATTCTCCCCTTAAAAGAATTTCTTCCCCGAAATTCCCAAAGGAAGAAAATGTCCCCTAACGCTTAGGCTTTTAAAACTCATAATGCTATAGGAAATTTCGACAACATCTCCTTTGCGCAGCTAGTACAAAAAAATCACAGCATCAATATAAGCCAATATCTTGGGATAACACAATAACAATATATACATATGATATATCTTATAGTGTATGTATGTCACATACAAAACACACCCGTTAAGCATAAACACATACCAATTTGCAAGCAAGCTAACTTTACTCATGAAACCAAAAGAAACAAGCAAGCTTATGCTTCCATGTACCCATATTTCACTTACATAACCCAAAAGGGAGTTAAACATGACAAATGAAATAATATAACAACTCATTCATCATATATTATGAATCTAAGCATGCTAAATCATATATAGCAATCGCCTTACATAAGCATGTCATATCGAACCATGTAACTTGCATTTCTAATGTAAGAAGCATATAATATATTAAAACCTCTAGGATGTACATATGTGATCCATACACGATATCAAATCTGATCACTTGCTTGATCACATAAACTTTGAGTCTTTGGAGCGTAGGAGAGGATATGAGCACAATTAGAACGAGACTCAACCGTCCATGCAGTACATCTATCAACCCAAGAATGGAGGCAGAAGTGTGATCATCCAAGGCCAGACTACGACAACTCAATACTACGACTCATGCCTAGTGTTTATAATGAATCAAGGCTACGACCAAAAGGATGCCTAGAGATAGAATCATCAAATCGATGCCCAAGCTCATGGGCAACTGGCTATCATTCCAACCCAAATGACGAGCAACATATCGCGGTACATTGAATTGAAAGCATGTTACTTGAACATACAGGAAGATTCAAAGTCAAAGCAAAAGCCACCTATACAGCTCTATGCAACATAAGGCTGAACTCTACTTGGCATTTGATTCAACGTGCCTATAAGCCTGATCTTCAACCATTGTACATAATAGCTCAAAGTGCTTAGAATCCATACTATCAAATTCAACATATAGTCATTATTAGATAAATTAACATGTTCCCCGTGCTAAATGTAGTTTAGTGCAGTGTAATGCAGTTCAATATTATACGGTAGTTATGGAAAAACTTGGGGGTTCGACCGGAGTGACCGTCATCACTAACCGTCCCAACCAGATTTCACATCAATGGTTATGCGCAACAGTTGCATTCAAATTCAAAGGAGTAGCTATTGATGCATAAGAGCTTGTCATCAATATTCAGGGTATATGCATACATTTGAATTCATGTTCAAACAAATAAGTGTGCTGATACATTTAAGTTCAACTCCATATGGGCATACACGTGCATGCACTGAAGTCCAAGTTCAAAAAGCAAGTATTCATACAGGCAAAAAGTGTTCATATATGCAAGAAAATATGGCATGTTCACAAAGAAAAAGAAAAATTAAAGTTCACGTCTAAACAGCAAGCCCAAATTCGAGTTCAAGATCAGAAGGCAGAGAGCTTGTTTCAGTTGTACATGTCAATTTGTCATATGTTGGAGATCCACCTATTGGATCGACACCGATCCCATCCCCCGCTACATGTTCTTTTCAATTTCATGCCTTCATCAACACCCGATCAGTAGTGTGAGTAAAGTCATAACCCCCTATGAAAAAATGTAAAAAAATAAAACGAAGAGGAGGGATTGTAGGTGGATTATATCTCATGCGTATTTAGGTCCAAAAAGAATGCAACACAACCCATTGCATACGGGTTCAAAGTGTTAAATATTTGCATTCAGGATCAGTGTCGATCCCCTCTATAGGGTTTGGTACCAAATCCTAATCTAAAGAAAAATGTTTGTGAATGTGTGAACTTGACGTATATCACGAGACTTGACAATGACCCGTTGACATATGTACGTACTCAGGAACCAACAATGACTAAATATATACATAGATGTACATGCACATGTACATATCCAACATTCGAAATCTTGAATCGATAGAAATTGAATTATTACCTGAGAATACCTGAGAGAAAAGACCAGTTCAAATAATCGAGGCCAACTAACTCAACCATCAAGCTCAATGGAACCGAGCATAGACAAAGATTGGGGATTACATCCCGGATTTATACTGACTAATATCGACCAAGCGTCGCAACAAACAGACAGAGATACGACTCTTCGGAAAGATAATTCAATAAAAGGATAATGAATGTTTGGAAAAATGGATGGAATCTTTTCTAGCAACTCTGACTTGCTTCAATTCAAAGCGCGTCATGTTGAAGAAAGACACACTTTAGGGAGAAAATGTTATCCGGCCTTTTGACCCGGCTACATATAGATTGATTGGACAAGTTAGACACGATGATAGACAAGGCAGTCTACCCAGAGAAGTGATCATGGAGTCCATAGATCAAGCATAGACAATGGTATGAAGCAATGATCAAGTGAGACCAAAGAGATAAACTCTCCAGAATATTCTAAGTATGGATTTTTGTCTCCCTTAGGCAGGGGATTGATACCTATCCCTTCCCCTAGGCAGAAGATCAGATCATATTACTTCTCCTAGGTAGGAGATCAGATCAGATTACTTTCCTTAGGTAGGGATCAGATTGTGTTACTTCACCTAGAAGGGATCAGATCCACAGTAGTTCAACTCAATAGAAATCAATCGATATCTCCAAAATCATAAAGGCAATTATGCCAACAACTTTGGAAACATGAAGCTAGCATCAAGACGACCCACACAAGGGATCAGATGGACCTATAAGTTTAGCTAGACTTATCGACATCGATCCTCTATCCTTGGGAGTTGGGCCATGAAATTTTTTGGGTGACCTCCTCTACAACATGAGATTCTACCTATGAAATTTTAAGAAGATGTTCATTCATCTTGCCCTATAAATGTAGCAACCAATCTCTATAAGGAGGATCCTTCTTTCGGCGGCCAAGGCTGTGCCATTACTATTCTTTATTCTTTTACTATTGGATCCTAATTAATTCAAATCTCTTGTAATCAAACAACTAGTGCAAGATGAAAAAAGAATCAAGTGAACATAAACCAAGATTGTCGAACAACTATAAAAATTTGTGTCTAATTTACTTTTTATGCTCTTTTTTAATTTTATCATTCATTTAATCTCTACTAGAACTCTATTGGGTGTTTATGACAAATTTTGGTGCAAACAGTTAGTATTGCCCTAGAATGAGTAACTCATTAGAGATGGGATTAATAATATCCTAGAATGGGTTTGAGTGTATATATGAGCATGTATTTGTTGGTGTATAAATTTTTTTTATATTATGTTGTTTGATCTATTATTTTGAAATTTGGATTTTGATTAATATGAGTAGCTAACGTTATTGATTGGGATCTCAAAACACTTAAAAAAGGCAATACCAACTCAGTATTGTTTTAAAATTGGTAAATGAAATAATTTTAACTAAGACTATATTTAATGTATAAAGGAATGATTTTAAAAAATAAAATATAGTTATATATGATGTGTTATTGTTAGGAGTTGATAATGTTTAATTACTATCATATATGGTTTGATTAATCATGCTCGTCCAGTCTTGAGCATCGACTATGGGTTATAAATTCATCTGCAATCTTTCTTTTTAATCATAAGTTGGATAGATAGAATTTGTGGGAACAATGAATCAAAGACTTGTGAATTAAGTTTCACAATTTGACAATAAAACGCTCGATGAAGATGTGGATCAAAATTTGATTTTAAATAAAAATTGTTTATTAAAAGATCATAATATTTTGAAATAAATATCTAGAAGTTGATTTTATAAAACTTTTTAAAATGTGTTTTGTAACTAAAATAATTTTTGAGGACTTAAGCTTTTGGAAAATGGTTTTCAAGGTTTTGGTAAAGAAGTAATAATTTGCTTGAAAATATTTCAGGCATAAATATTTTGAAAGGAATTTAAGAGTACCATTTTTCTTTAGACAGTTCACGGAAAGTGTCTCGATCTGTTTTGTGATGATTTAAATAATCTTCTAATTGACGATCAGATGTTTCCTTAGGCTGACGAGTAAATTATTCTTATTGTCATTGTACGATCGAAACGAGTTCGAATCCGAATCAATCCAAAGCAAGTGGGTGATGAATATTTTGTTAAAAATTATTTAGCTGGGAACACACACACACATATACAGCATTATTCCAAAAAGGGACTTGAAAAAAAGAAGTATTTTTTTAATTAACTAGTTCGAGTGACTCGAAAGTGACTAAAAATGGACAGGAGATATGTTCGGATGGTAAACACTTCTCTTGAGTATTAGCCTCCTTGGTAAAGGGGTATATGATACTACTTTATAGCACCCATTTTCTTGATATCATTTTGGGGTTACTCGGGCTATTGATATATTTCTATGAGTTAAAAATATAGTATCATTTTAAAACATATTTGAAGTAAAAACCGAGTATTTAGCATCTAAGTTTTTAAAATAATATGGTATTTTGAATAAACAGTGGGTTAATAAATGAAATTTTTAATTGGGTCAATTTTATTAAGAAGGTTTAATAAACTTGGTTTTATTAAGTAGTGTTTTAACAATTAGAAGGATAAATATTTTTTGATGTCGTTGGTCCGCCTAATAAACACCTTTATCTTAGGGGTGTCCAAGAAAAAATAGTCTCTAGGAGTGAGTTTGGATACCAGCATCCTACTCTTTTTAGCTACTTAGTTTTGAGATCCAAAATTATTATGGGTCTATATCTGAATAAGTTAAAAGTGAACAAAATTAAAAATCAGATGTTTTTTATATACTCTTAGGATGTAAGAGAGTGTCATACAAATTAATAAACTAAAATGATTTTGCAAAAGGGTATTCATAAATAAAGTTATATCATTTAAAAATGTTTGAACCTAAGCTAAAAGTTTTAGGAAATGTTTTCATAAATATTTTTAGGAGGGTAAAAAGGTAATTTGAGAAATAAGTACCTTTAGGTGAGTACGTAGGCTGTATGTAGATCATTTTCTCTTTCTCACTAAATTCTCAATCCAAGATTCGAGTAAATAACTTAAGTTATTCCACACTGTTCCAAATAAGGATTTATCACTCGTTGTTTTGACGGTGAATACTTGGTGAGGGTTCTTAATGTGGAACCAAAAGTTTTCTTTTATAGTATATAGCTATATCAGGAGAATGAAAATTTCTAATTAAGAAGCCTAATCGGAGTCCACTGTAGAGAATCGAGTGAGCGATTCTAGTTCGAAAGTAAAGCTATGTGTTCCACTGAGTAATCAAATCGGATTTTGCGTAGGAATGATCTATGTACAACATACAGACAGATGCAAAATTTTAGGTATTCTACAGTTATTTTTTTTCTGATTTAAGGCTATGGTAAAATTTCGAGATCAAAATTCTTTTAAGGGGGAGAGTGTAATGACCTGGAATTTCACTACTTTGTTTTGCAAATATTTAATTAATTTTAAATATTCAAATAATAGATTTTATAATTAAAAATAAAACTCTTTTAAATAATAAATAATGATGGTGAAATAGTTTTCAAAATTAGTTTACAAAAATATTTAGTTCGAACGAAAATTAAAATTGTGATCGAAATTCATTTTTTCGAGTTTTTGACTTTTCGTCATCTAAAAGTTGTACGAAATGTGAAAATCTTGTTAGTATATATGTAAAATGACAAATTGATTAGGGTATATTATGGTTTATATATGTACTTAACCATATATAAGTTGTTATGACTTGTTGTGATGAAGTTTAAACAAAGTTAAATGATAAAAAGATGTTTAAAGTGAATGTCACATTGTGAAACACATAAGTACAATGTAGCTAATGCATGTTGGCTCAACAAAAGGAAGAGAGACGTAGTTTTCATGAGTTTCTTGGTGAGGAGGAACAAGGGTAATGTGGAGGCAACCATTGAGTGGAGGGTATGTACTTAAGGCCATTTTGGTAATTTAACAAATGTACTTTATACAAAAGCAATTTCCAGATTATCTTTCTCATTTTTCTCATTTTAATCTTCATTTTCAAAACTTACTTCTTCTTTTTCCTTAGCTTCATGAACTCTTTAATGGTTTCCAATGGAAAAAAATTCTCACCTTTTTTCATTTTACCTTCCTAAAGAACTTGTTTAAATACCTTCTTTCCTTTCCTACACCTCTTACCTTCCAAAGCATTACAAAACTCTACCTTCACCACCCTAGGATGAGCATACCCCTTCAAGGTTGAAATCATTCAGGCCTTTGGCTATCCGAAAATCAAGTTTTATTTAAAGAAAGCTAGGGCCTAGGTCATTTTGCAAAGTAGTGGAAGTTAGAGTTAAAGTTGGATAGCATTTGGTTAGAAGAACTAACTCCTTTAATTAAAGTTACTAACTTTGAATTATGATGTATACTTTGATGTAAATTTATTGCTTGTTTCTTTGATGAATATGATAAACATGTTGTGATGAAATGGATGTTGATTTGTATGTGCAATATGTGCTTGGATGTGATGTGTATAGAATTGGAAATGAAAGTTAATATTAAAAGTTAGTAAAGTGGAAGTTAGGTCCTTTTCTAGCTGTATGTTGTGATAGCATGTATGTAAGTTGTGTTTATGCATATGATGATATATGTTAAAGAAAAGTTAGTATGTTCGAGTAGTTAGTTCGTGACATTGAGATGCTTGGTTTAAAAACTTGTTTTATAAATTTACTTTCTTGAAATGTTTTTGTATAATTTCGAAATCCGTACCTTTGTTTTCAAAATAATATTTGAAGTTTATAAAAGTATTTAAAGTACAAAATTTAAGAATTTTTAAGTTATTTGCTATATAAAATGAAGTTTTGAAATTTCGAATCAAATAGCGATAGAAGCTACATATGAAGTTCGTAAAACAAACTCTTTTGCAAATGTTTAAAATGTTTTTCCTTAAGGACATTCTTGAAAAGTGTTTTCAAAACTAATTATAAATATTTAAAAGTATTTATTTATTTATTTATTTAAAGATTAATTAATTAATTAATTTAATTAATTAAGAAAGGTAATTAGTACTTAATCATTAGTTAACAAAGGCAATAAGTACTAAAGTATTAATTAAGTTAATTATAACTAGTTAATTAATTAAAGAATAATTATTAATTAATTTAAGGATTAATTATTTAAGTAATAATTAAAGGATAATTATTATTATTTTATTTTTAAGAAAGGGTTCAAATATTTATTTATTCACTAATTAAAGTTAAGATTTAATTAGGACTTAATTAAGATTTAATTATTGTTAAATGAAGGTTTTCAATTTTAAATCACTTAGTTCCGAAGGTCGATTTTTGTTTTAAAGAAAACTATCTTTTAAAGGGATGTTTTAAATCCAAGGGTTTTCTTCAACAACCCATAAGTAACTCCAATTGAAAATGAAACCCAAGGACGTCTATTTAGTAGAATAAAACACCGTTATGCTAAATAACTTATAGTTGACATCGGTTTAGCAGAATAAATCACCATTCTTCTATAATTCATCCAGTAGATTATGTTGACATTTATTTAAACATAATAAAAACTAGTTCTGCTATTATGGTAACTTTGACATTTACCTATATATTGATTGGTTGTTATTGGTTGATCCTTTTTACATATCGGCTTGTTATATAAATATCCATGTTATAACTGGAAACTTAAACTAAAATAAATGAGAACCATTGTGTCACTTAGCCTTCTTCTGAATTGGTAAAGCCAATCATTTAAGTATATATCTAATAAATTGTTTTAAAGTTTATTATATTATTTAAAGAGTTCTAAAGAAAAGCTATTACTTATTTATAATGTTCAAAGTTTACTATCATTTATATAAGATATCTAAAGGATAATTTAGCAATTATTTTATCTACAGTTGTTTTGAAGTAATTTGAAACTCTTTAAAATGATTGCTTAAAATAATTATTTTTCTAATGAGGTTTAATGATAATTAAATGAAGAATTTTAAATAATAACTTGTTTATTTCATGGTGTTTTAAATAAGTGATTTTATTGAAGGAACTTTATTAATTAAAGTTTATTTAAGAAGTTTTGTTTTAAATAAAGAAAGTTTATAAAAGGAGTTTTATAGATTGAAAGGAGATCTTGATATTTGGAAAGAGTTTATAAATGATTTTGGATATTTGTACAAGGGTTTTATAAATGGTTTTGATATTTATAAAAGAGTTTTATAAATAAACTTGGAGATTTGTAAAATGTTTTATAAATGGATTTGGAATTTTTTTAAAAGAGATCTTCATGAATAAAAGAGATTATTAAAAGGATTTATGGAAGAAATTTATAAAAGAAATTTAAGATTGGACTTCCCTTAACCGACCTTCTTAATTATGGTGGTGTGGAACTTTCGTTCTATGCTTAACACCGAAGGAATAGTATTTGGGGTTATCATTATCCCTAATTAAAATAACTTTTATATTTTATCCTTTTAATATGATTTTGAAATAAGAAATCTTTCATAATGTTTTGTGAATATACTATGAATATACTTATGCCAGTGGCATAAGTATATGAATATTTTGATAAATATTCTGAAAAGAGATTTAGTAAATGAAAGATTTATTTAAAATGAGGCTTAGTGGTTGCTATAGGCAATTAAATCAATGGATTATTAGTTGTTTGTTTATTTGATAGTTAAATAACCAACTATCAAATCTAGACCAAAACATAACTTTGGAAATATATAGGTGAAACATGTGAGTTATATGGTACGGTCATCGTTGATGATGTTGTAATATGCGCATAAGTCTCATTTTGTTCTCCTAGGATAAATGGTAAGGAAATCTATTTACTCAACGGTTAGGAGGTGATGTCCGCACTTATCTATTGTCTGTTTATTTATAAAAGAACCGAGGTTGAGTTTACTAGAAACTATCGAGTGTTGTTTAGAAGAGACCAGGAATGGATAAGTATAAATTATCTGAAAACCACTTTGATCCGACTCAAGCATTTCGAACTGAATAAATTTTGATGATAATTGAATATGGAGCTTTTGAAGTGCAAGGGCTACTTGCTACTAATCTTGACGGTGATTCCAAAATAGATATAGTAGAGATAGTGCCTTCGGATTCATTCACACATAGAACGAACTTGTATGGATGAGTACCGGCATTGCATTTCTGCTTGAAGGGCAATGTTAGCATTCCAAGAAGGTCTCCTAAGAGAGAAGATAAAACGTGCCTCAAGCCTCACACCCAGTAAAATGACTAAAGCAGGGACATGCAGAAGGGCCATGTAGGTCACTCCCATTAGGGTATGATCATCTCTTATCTAGAGTCGATATCTATGTATGCCTCGGTCCCATTATGGTTGTTTATCAACGTAGGGGTAATCATATTCAATATCCAGTAAAGGGTAATGCCAGTCCCAAGTAGCAGAGATGCAACGTTTTGTAGCCTCTAGTATGTTTTATCTCGAGATGTATTGATACAATAGGTAGACCCTTACCCTTTCATAGTTGGAATCCATTTTCTAATACTTCAAACTTGATTATATATCTATTATGCTAGAATTTAATTGATGTAAAAATTTCGACTATGACTCAATACTTACTTTAACCCTAGCCATTGTTATAATATCACTAGATTTTATATCAAAATGGTTTGGTTATCGTAAGGTATACGTGTGGCATAGTCTTACAAGATACCTTTGGTTTTTAAAGGGTTTATAAGATATGATAAAAAAGTTATGATTTGAGTTTCTCGCGTTGATTTTACCAGACTGACCTAGACATTGTTTTCTTCTAATGCTCGGGTCAGCCCGAGCATGTTTTCCAGATCTAGCTAGACACTTTGGAGCTTTTAGAAGACAAGTTGGATGCCTCTAGGATGTACTTTCGTATTTTTTTAATCTTTCGCTATTTGTTCTGGTTGTAATTATCAAATTGTAAGGACATGCTATTATAACTGTCCAGGTTGATGGTGGATTAGTGTTGTACTCTGATATGTGTATGTATATTAAAGCATGTTTCTTTTTTTAAGGCTTATTCATATTATATATTACTTGTTGTGTTTTGTGAGATTATGTTATGTCTTTTCTTTAACTCATAATGACCAGTCTTTCGGACACTTAAATGATCGGCACATGAATATCGAGGATGTATTAAGTGTCATCGTTAGGTGTAAGAAAGATAAATCGTTGTAACATTCACCTAAGAAAATGTCTAATCGCCACTTAAAAGATTATTCAGATTACCACAAAACTAGTCGAGACTATTTCCCGGACTATCCAATGAAAAAGCTCCTTACTTAAAATTTTCATTGAAATATTTATTCATACAAATACTTCCAAGTAATACTATTATTGCTTTTTTCAAAAATCATTCGAAATATTTTTTAAAGGCATCAGGATTTAAATTCTCAAAAATCCTCTGTAATTATAGAATACATCTTTATAAACCCAATTTATAAAACCATTTTGTATTAAGTAACTTTCGTTTGTTATAAACCATTTACAACATTACTACCGAACGCCCTATAGTTGAACTCTGAAACTCAATTCACTATGTGTTCGTACATAATTTAACCAAAACAATAAATGCTTATAACTAGCTGAGCATAAATAATCAATCAATAAACAATAGTTAATGCTCCTGAACTGACGAGCATGACAAATCAATTAATAAATGATAATAAGTGAATATTATCATTTCTAACAAACAACACATCATAAATAGGTATATCAATTTTTTGAAAATTATTATTTCATATATAAAATATAATCCTAGGTAAAAGTATTCCATTTACCAAATTTTAAAAAAAAGCAGTGTCGGTTTGCCTTGTCTAAGTGTTTAGAAACCCCTATCGATACAATTGTACCTTCTGCATCAACTGGAATTCATAAACCACTCAACGGATCAATCAACACAATATAAAATATTTATAGTACTAACAAATATGCACTTTCATATATAATACACTCATCTCTTTCTAGGATGTTGCTGAACCTATCTCTAATGATCCTACCCCACCAAGTCCTAGGTGTTGCTCAATCTAAGCTCCGATACCAAATGTCAAGACCGACCTTTTTGACTCTCAAAAATCATCACTAATACATCCACGGTATTCACTTGTCGAGCATCCGAGTGTTGTAAATAAAGATTGTTGGGGTGAAAGAAAATAAAAGACAAAACAAAATATCACATCGTGACGAGTAATATATAATATACACATGATCTTTACAAAAGAAAACTGTAATATACATAAATCAATCAGAGTAAACTAACCTATCATCAGCCTAGAAAGTTATTACGACTTTTCCTCACAAATGCTGATAAATACAATATAAGAAATGCAGTGAAAAAAATAAAATATGTGAATAAGTCTTGGAGGTATCCAGCTTGTCTCCTAAAGCTCCAAAGCATCCATAACTAAATTTGAAATATGCTCGGCCTGTCCTAAGCATTATAAGAAAATAACGCCCGAATTAGTCTAGTAAACCAGCGTGAAAAACTCAAATCATATGTATTTTAATGTAATTAAATCTTTCAAAAATAAAGGTGTCTCATAAGACCACGTCGAATATAAAAACGGATGGGTGTTTACCTAACGATAGCCAAACCAAACTATTTTTGTTAAAAAATCCCATGATACTATAATAATATCTAGATTTAAAATAAATATATAAACATAGCCTAAACGTTATAGTAATTACATTCAACGACATATTTAGTATACAACTAAGTCCATAGAGGCACGTATTGGAGAATGGTTTACAACAATGTAAAGGCTACTAGGGTATCACCTGTCATAATACACCTCTAGACAAAATGTACCAAGAGCCTTAGCTGACTCCATACAAATTAGGATCGGCTAACCCCTTCTAGATAGTACCGAATATGTCATCACCCCTCAGCTGCCAACGTGATAAATTGTACCAGGTTCCAAGCACACATAAATCCATAAATATCAATCTAGATCGAGTGATGACCACACCCTAATGGTAGTGAGCCACATAGCCCTGAAGCATATCCCATGTTTTAGTAATTACCGAGTGTAAGGCTTGATGCTATGTTTTACCTTTATGGCAAATCCCACTTGGAATGCCAACACTGCCCTCCAAGCAATAATGCAATGCCAGCATTCATCCATAAAAGTTGTCCAGGATATGAACAAACCGAGGGCCTTACTTCTACAATATCCTTTTTGGAATCACCCTCAGGATTAGTAGCAAGTAGCTCTTGCACTTCAAAGAACTCCGTCTTTGATCCATCATCATTAAGATGTTTTCTATTCAAACGCTTATGCTAGTTCGAAGTGGTTTACGAATAATATATTTGATTCCGGTCTCTCCAAATCAACAATCGACAGTTTCAAAACATGCCTAGGTTTGACAGTCGACTATTTAACTATCAAACAAGCAAACAATCCTATCAAAGATTTAATTACATATGGAAACCAACTATGATTAAGCACATAAGAAACCACTAGCCCTCTTTAATTAATCCTTTCATTGATTGAAATCTCCTTTCAAATATTCGTATTAAAATACCTTTTACAAAAGATATATTCACAAAACCTCTCCACTCTTTTCAATACTTGTAAAAGTATTTATATACTTATCTCAATGGTATAAGTATATTCACAAGCCATTTCACTTTCAAAACATGGAAAAGTATTTATATACTTATCTCAAAGGTATAAATATATTCATAAAATCTTATGAGCGATTTCATATTCCAAAAGCATACTTAAATAGCCAAAATAAATGTCATTTAAAAACATTATTTATTATAAACCCAAACCACTTTCCTGGTGTAAATAAATGAGTCGTATGGAAATAAGACTTTATATACTTACAATTAGTTTCTGATTTCAAACTTGTGATATCCCTCAATTAACAATGAAATCGGGCAAATTAGAAAACTATCATTGCCTCGACGTACATTTGTAATTCTCAAGATAAAGACGAGTTCTCATACCTCATAATTTGGTGTTAAGTATGAAAAGAATACTTTTCATACCACCATAAGTTATAAAGATTATTTATGGAAATCAAATCTCATTCCTCTTATAAAAACTCCTTTTTATAAATCTCTTTTATATTTACAAAACTCCTTTTATAGAAACTCCTTTTTATAAATCTCTTTCATATTTACTAAACTCTTTTTTTACTACTTCTTTCTACTTATAAAACTCCTTTTATAAATCTCTTTTCTATTTATAAAACTCCTTATTTTAAATACCAAATACTTATCATAAATCTTCGGTTTCGAGATAGAACTAAATATTTACCACGAAACGATCATTCCATATATCACCATAAACTCACAAATCTGATTTATATACCAATTTATCAAAACGTTACCATTTCTTTTTTATAAAATATCATGTATAAATCTATGTTCATTTATAAAACACCATTTACAAGTCTGTCTTCTTTAAAAAAAAACAGAATCACTTATTATAAAAGGTAAATTTCCTTTTTCCCTTTTCTTTAAAATAAATATCTATTATTATATTGAATTTTCTCTATAATAAATACTTTCTGAAATGCTTTTAAAACATTTCCATATAAATTAGAAGAGACTAACAAAAAGTTTAGAGTAAAATAATGAAGTTCAAAACCCATTTCTAAATAAAATACTATATAAAATTCCAAAAGTCACATTTAAAATCATTCTCTGAATTAAAACCATTCAAACTAAAAACATCGAATAAAAGTATTTCCAAAATAGTATAATGAGGCTTAGAGCTACCATATCACTTAACAAGTGATTTTCCATAAAAAGGTAACAAGTAACAATAATAAAGCAAATATCAAAGTCACATATCAAAATCACATCCAATAAGGCCAAGCTACAAAGCTTTTGGCATTCGGCAATTTATACAATTATATAAATGAAATTTAAAATCAATAGTGGCAAGGAATCCAGATCTTCTATAAAATTCCCTATATTTCATTTTATATGCTATCCGCTTTCCAAAATGGGAATTAAACCAAACAAAACAAAGAAATCATTCAAGCATGCAAAAAATAATTTATATCTACCACATATCATATAATGTTCATCCAAAGGTGAGTTAACTCGCCAAAATCCCAGCCGACACTTGTGCATTTCTGATTGATCTAAAACCTAATGCATTTGATTTTAGCTTAAAATTCTACTTGCTTCAAACTTGATGAAATCAGCTCTAGGGCGTAGATGACTCTCCTATGAGCGCAATGCAAATGACGACATTCGATTTGGACCTCATATGCAAGAGTTATGGGTTTATAAGATATTGGGTTAATTAAAATAATTAATTTTATTAATCTCTTAAATAAATTTATATTACCTTCTCTAATTTTCTTCCCTCCCCAATCAAAATCCTTTGCATGCACCAATATACACTGCCATAGTTGACCCCTCTGTTTCGATTTCTCATCCAATACTCAACGAAATTGCACATTGTCGATTCCTACGCACTCCTCTTCGCAAGTGCTTCGCCTCAAGCTCGATCGACCCTTGTTATTCATGAACTGATGCATCCATATGAGATTAAGCTAATGCCGCGATTCCACTAAGCAACCAGAGCCCTTGCGATTGCTGCTATAGGATGTGCCTCGTCACGTGAAGAACAATGGTACACTTCGATTCTCCTCACGCTTCCTTTATCGCCACCAAAGGCTAACCCTAGGCATGGCCTACAACTGCAATAAACACCAATCAATGTCACCACCAATCAACGTTGCATACCTTATTGCCTCTATAGAATTGGTCCCCTCTCTACCACAAGTTCAACGGATCCTACCATAACTTCTATCGATGCACATAGCTTCCTATTTAATTGATTGAAAGGTGGAAGCTATAGTTTTCTTTTGTTAAAGATAAAATGAAAATAAAAGATAGAGAGGGAAAAATAAGGAGAGTGAGATAGGTTAGGGGTGATATTTATAATAGACTATTTATTACTTAATTTCTCTTTTTAATCTTTGCGCGTTTCCAGTTCGCACTCACACAGCACGTTCAATCGTCGCGAAACTCATAAACGCATATCGTCTTACTATTTCGGTCTTGATGTCAAAAGTTTCATCAAAATCTGAGGCAGTGCCCACGGATAACAATTTCATGCATTTCAAGACCGTTTGTCGAAAAAACGATCTTCGGTCTCATTTTCGATATTTATTCGAACCATTTATTTTGGTAAATATTTTTCTATAGTAAGTTCACTATTATTATTTATTTATTAAAATTTATTTTGAAGCATTTAAAATAAATTATTTAAATATTTAAATTAAATTAAATATTCAAAACCAAAGTGATAAAATTCAGGGTCCATACACTTATATTCAACTGGCATTCCTTGTTGCTGCATTAGGAACATCCATAGTTATTTTATTTATAGCCTAAACCTTTCCCTTGTCCTACCTAGGCAGTCATCCCTACCTATTCTATATCAAAATTTGGTTTGGGTTTCACCGTTCTTTATAAAACTAAAACTTCACGATCATGAAGTACCTAATAAAAACTTTTATCTTTAAAAGTATAAACTTAGAAACTTTTTGTTATCAAATTCAAAATTTGCTAGGTCTCCAAAAGGAGCCATGGAAAATTTCCCTTTCTAACCAATTTTGCCTTTTTAGGGACTTTCTACAAGAGAGATTTACTTCTTTCAAATGTATTATTTTTAACTCTACACTTTTAAAACAAAATTATCATACCAAACCATTTTTTTTCAAAAATATTTTATATAACTTTAAACAATGAAAAATGGAGTAGACAAGGATAACCTCCATCCAATTATTTTCCTATTACTCATGCTATCTCCACTACCACCTTTGATGGATATTTTAGTACCATATGAGGGAGACTTCTAAAAGATATATGTAATTACTACATCAGTCTAAGCATCTATATATGCGTGATTACTAAATATCTATGGAATTTATCCATTCTTCCTATCATATTCCTATTGTTTCTCTCCTATATTATTTCAAACTAGATTACCAATCCTACTTTGTATAAATGCCTAATGTTATTTTTATCTAAATCTCCATATATGGCAACTATTGATATTACTTTACCAAAATGGCTTCTACTTCAGCTGTTATTCTTCGTATTTTACTTATACGGGAATGTTTCTCTATCTTATTTATCGAGCATTTTTACCCTTCTATTCTCTACCCCATTTTAATCTAGTATCATTTCCATCTATATACCCCATAAAAAGAATTTTTGAAATGAAACCACCAAATTTATAAAAATAGGAAAGATCATCGAGCCAAACCTACGCTCTATTTTCCATTTCAAAAATGAAAAATCTCTTAAAAATCTTTAGACTAAACTTTTTAATCAACCAAATTTAAACTAAGAAACTCCAAATTTCCTTTCTTTTTCAAAACAACAAGTTCCTAATAAATTCTTTGAAAAAACCCATTAAAGCATTTCAAGAATCTTTTCAAAATCTTCTTGCTAACTTCTTTCATATGGGGTCAAACTCGAAACTGGACTCTTATAGTCATTTCTTATTGCTCCTTAACTCTTCCACCTAAAATCTGGCTATCCTGTAGTGGTTATTAGTGCACACCTTCATATGAGAATTTTCTCCAATCCTTCTTCATATCTTAATCAGGATGCTTGCACATATTAATCAGGATGCTTGCACATATAGTTTCTTACTTCTCATCTATCTGGATGAAATGAATATCTTTTATTGGAAATCCATCAAAATCCACGATCATAAGGCCACCTAGGCCTAACAAAGGAGTCTGGTACCATCCAGCCTTCAGGATCACTCTATATGTCATGCTCATGCTCTTCTTGGTCAACTTTTATGGTATGTCCAATATACCATGAGGTAATCAGGATAAGTGAATACATTTAAATCTTTTCATTGGCCTAACTCATAGTTGCATCGTCCATCCTTTTGGAATATGGTCGAAACTACTTCTTTAATCGAAATTAACAGAGTTTGGCGTACAATACATATAGGGTTTCTGAAAAATACAAAAATAATTAGTACGAACTCATATGTATATCTATACCCATTGATTGGGAAACCTAAGCTCTAATACCAAATGTAACAATCCACCTCGAAACAAGTCTAATTTTCGACCTAGAAAAGGCCCATCGAACATTAGACCCATTCCAAATTTGGTTGTTGTTTTGTAAACAATACATAGAGCTATCTACTAATGTTATAGGAATCTCACAACAAAAAGGATAAAATATCATAACGTAATAGAACATCCCATTATCCATGGTATAATATCTCAAAATACAATGATACCATGTCTGAATGGTATACCAAATTATGAATAAACGTAAGTTGATAAATAACTGCCACAAAATTCCGTATTCGCCTTCATCTTCTAGATCTGTGTCGTCTTCTGTAACTTATGTCATAACAAGCAGGGAGTAAGAACAACAGTGTTTGGTAAATAAGTCTCTAGTCTTTCCATAATTGTACTTGGACAATATGGTTTAGACAAGAACATCTCCTTGTATCCTAACTATATTTCTTATAAATACCTTCAACTATACGCCCAATGGCTTTTCCAGTCCAATCCTATAACTTATAGTTTTCTAACCAATCTCTATGACTTACTTTCAATTGTAGGCTCAAGCCCATTCCCTGTCTCATGCATCTACCATCAATCATGTCCTAAATATATGAGAGAAAGTACCCAGGCCATGTAATACCTTTTCAATGGGAATTAGGCAGACTTTGACTATTTAATACCTATATCTTAGGTAGGACCCATAATTTAATACAATCTAGCCGACGTTACATGGAATTGCATCAGACCACTTAACACTTCTTTTTGGAAGAGGCGGACCCTAAAATGGCCACTTAATACTTGAAACCTAAAGTAAACACTTCCCGAGATTTCCATCTACCATGCCTAAATGCTATCCCCGACCATGTAATACTTCCTAATTAGGGAGGAGGCGGACCCTACAGTAGCCACTTATTACCCCCAAACCTCGAAATAGGTCCTAAGTATTATGACACGTAATCCAACTGTGACATCTCACATTAGTCCTACCATTCATAGGCACTCATAGCCAAATTAACTCGGTAGACTTATGCTACAAAATTTAGAGTAACCTCGCATCCTCCGTCGATACTTATTACTGGCGATGTCAAACATCAGCCCCAAAGTCATGTTATTGATAGCCAGATTAGTTGGGTAGACTTCCATGTGCTTTTGACTAACCTCGCATCCTTATAGCATAGTTATAGCTTACACTTCCCTAATCATACTAGCACATACCTCACCGTATTTTACTCAGGCTATAAAGAAAGATCCTTTATTCCACCACTAATTATAAGCATCCATAACTTCCATCCTATAGGGTTTTAATGCTAAGCACTAACCTATTTATTATGTGATTAATATGTTGTTAGTTATACATTATTCATATGCTAATATATATCTATAAATACATAACTAAAATACTCCTAGGCTTGTGAAGATTGCATCTTATACTAATCGTTAAATGTCAAAACTTTCAACTTATACAAGTCTAATTCCATACCATAACCATGCCATAATTTACATATTAGCTAATATCCTTAGTCCAACAATAGACTTGTATAAGAAAATAGAATCAATTACCAAACTTATTTTATATTAAAATTTAGAATCAACATCCCTAGAATTTACAATTCAATCCTTTTGCACTCTATTCAACTTCGACATACAAAATGAAAAAGGGATTCATATTTAGATTATGGAAATAAGCAGTGCAAATTATGAATACGAGAATCCATATTTTATACATCATTTCCTAAATTTTAGAGCCCTCAATCATATCAAAAGAGAAAAATAAGAAGTGGAATAGAATGTAAAATATTAAAATTGCAATAACCACATAAACTTTGCTAATTTAATATAGAATAACTGAGATTCCAAAACATAAGAATTGACATTTCGCTTTGGATGAATTTTGGGGATTAAGATTTAAAGTTTTCGTGGACTAGAATTTCCCAGGGTGTAACAAATCCTTTTTCCATACCTTTTGAGTTTACAATAAACCGCACATGCCCAACTTAAAGTGAATGAAAAGGTAGACTCTTAGGGTAAAGAAATAAAAAGAATAGAGGACAGAAAAAATAGAATGTCACAGCAGAATCAACAACATATAGTATAACAAGGACAGTAGAAACTATCGCTTCAAATAAGTATAGTATATCAGATTTAAAAGTAAACCTTATAAGCTGGACAGTTATGAAATTCTGACCTTACAAATGCCGATAGGTATACTATATAATAGGGTGAAAACTAAAATTCTATGATAGGTGAATCTCTAGCTCCCTTCAAGATCTCCGTAACACCATGGACAAGCATGGAAAATACTCGATCTGACTTGAGCATTATAAACAAATAACACCTGAATTAGTTTGGAAATACCAGCGTGAGATAAGTCGAATAATGGGAAACATTCATAAAAGTTCTGTGAGACCACGCCGCTAACGCGGAACGGATTTTCACCTCACAATAATAATATCCATATAGGAAAGAGCTGAAACAAATATCAAGAACAAATCCAAATATGAATGAGCATAAATAATATTAAAATAGACTTGAAAGAATGGAAATAAATCGAGTAAAATCCAAACCGGACAAAATGGATAGAACAAGAAAAACAGTCCAACTTGATTGAATGGACTAAATTAATATATAAATGCCATGATGAAGAGTTGGCTCTATTATGGCGATTTAAAGCTAAAACAGATTCAGGGCTACGAATCAAATAAGGAAAGGAAATTTTCCAACAAACGACTAGGGAAGTGCTCCACCTTTGAAGTATACATCTAGTAATATACTTCTAAGAATCTCAAATACTTTGTGACACTTCTCCGACAATACCAAGCCAGACCCTGTCATACCTTACCGAGCATTCGAATATTTCACATCTAAAACAAATCATTTTTCACTTGATGCTACATAAAAATCTAGATAAGGTGTGAAAATACCCTTTTAATGGGAGCAACCCCACATAATTTGGCTTCCTCTCGAGTTTTAGATTTAGTTGTTTCTGACAAAGGATACTAACGCTCAAAGGAGCAATAAATCATCTTAGAATGACGATAATAAAGTAGCTGAAGTAACCAACAACTGAGATATCAACTCTCGAGGATATAAAAAGATCGTATATGGAAATTAAGTCTTGTATACTTATCACCACACATTGAATTCAAACTTGTACTTTTTCTTGGTTAACAGTAATACCGGACAAGTCAAGGTAGTGTTACCTCAAAGTCATGTCCAATGATTACTCATAACTTTTGAAATAGCGACAAGTTTACTTCTTCGATGTTTAGTGCTGATTATACAAGTAAATCGTTTCCATATAAGTGATTCGCTTTACGGAAATAATTCATTTCCATAAACGAATCAAACTTTTACTTTTAAAAATGAACCGAACTTTTGCTTGACTTACATATTTCCACCTTGGTAAAACACTTTTACTATTAGCTCCTCCTTTTTAAAACGTTAAGAGATTAATTTTTCCAAGTGTGCGACCCCATAGGCCTAAACCAACATCAGACCGAACACCCAGAAGGTTATCCAACTTAACATCCTAATAATCGAGTTCCAATTCCTTTTTATAACTTTAAAACAATGCTAATTATCCTAAAAGATAATTGATCACATTTAAAATCTCTTTTAAATAAACAAATCTATTATCTTTAAGAAAATAGATAATTATTTCCAAGCCACTTTTATAACATTATTAAATCAACTTTAAAATCTTTGTTAAATCAGGTTGTAAATTTTTAATCAGTTTATTAAAGCAATTTTATTATATCAGTTAATTTACTTAAATCACATTTATTAAATCAATTAATTAAAAAGATTTATTAAAGTCAAAAAATCATTAATTAAATGAATAATTAATCTCAAACATCATTAACTAAAATGATTTAACTAAATTCCAAATATCATTAGTTAAAACAATTAATTAAATTTAAAACAATCATTACTTAAAATTATTTATAAATTCAAATGTCATTATTTAAAATGATTAATTACTTTTAGATATCATTAGTTAAAATGATTATTGATTTCAATTATCGTTAATTGAAATAATTAATTTAATTCATTATCATTAATTAAAATGATTTAACTAAATTCTAGATATCATTAGTTAAACAATTAATTAAATTCAAAACAATCATTAATTGAATGATTAATTAAATTCAAATATCATTATTTAAAATGACTAATTGCTTTCAAATATCATTAAGTAAAATGATTATTAATTTCAATTATCATTAATTAAAATAATTCAATAAATTAACTAAACTCCATTATCCTAAATTAAAAGAATTAATTAAACTAAAATAATTGTTAGTTAAAACGGTTAATTAAGTTTAAAACATCATTAGCAAAATTAATTAATTAAAGCTAAAGATAAACCAATTTTAAAACATTATTTCTTAAATTTGTTAATTAATCTCAAAATCATTATTTAAAATGATTAATAAATCTAAATTATCATTAATAAAATGATTAATGCATTCTCAATATTCTTTTTATCGAAAACACAAGCTCAAGTTTATATGACAAGGTTTTAGGAATGAAATTGAATAAACAATGATATAGCAAAAATTGCTATAACAACATTTAAACTATTAAGTGGAATATCAGAAAATAATGTCAATTAATCATCAATAATAGCATATGGATGTAAATAAATGATTTATAGACGGGAAACCCCCTTTGGGTCTCTCTATATATTTTTCCTGCAAAACAATGGTATGGATAATATATATAATCATATGAGTTTATAACGGTCAAATTAATACGTCGCCCTTTTTTCAATCAGAAATCAACCAAACAAACATTCAAACAATTAACTAACATCCAAACAATCAATAAACATTATATAACATCATTGATATGATATAATAAAATTAAATGTGAGTTAAACTCACATTGATTTTCGTTTACACCGAAACGTCCCGATTTCGGACTAAAACCAAACGGTCGTCCAATTTTAGCTTAAATTTTCACTTGCTCCAAATCCAACTAATCCAACTTCACCGCG
Source organism: Allium cepa (assembly GCA_030765085.1). Classification (NCBI taxonomy): domain Eukaryota; kingdom Viridiplantae; phylum Streptophyta; class Magnoliopsida; order Asparagales; family Amaryllidaceae; genus Allium; species Allium cepa. The sequence goes on from CM060940.1 coordinate 106,936,302, forward strand.
AAGATCTCGACGATATGAGTCCAACACAAAAAACGGAGTTTGAATCCGACCTCGTATGATCAAGATATGAATTTTATAATTTAATGATAATTTAAAATTAAAATTTAAACAACTTATAAATAATTACAATTTTACCCTCATCTATAGCACATCATCTTCCCCAAACATAATATCCTATACATGCATATAGTAGTGCACTCGACCGTGCATGAACCATGGTGACACAGAGCTACGCTACGCTAACGGCGAACCGACTTCACCGACGACAATCTCTTCCCAAACCACACCCGACCATCACTATTTCGTCATCCTTGCCTCTCGAGATCAAAATGCGACCGCACCATTTCCCCTCATCGACCCATCAGGTCGCACACCCAAAACCTCCATCAGACCATGAGAAGATTTGCGCCTAGGTGATTCATTCCTCCACGAGTTCAAATCCGATGTCCAATTCGCCAATCGAAGACCCAATGCTCTAGAATTCCAAACTCTAGCTCAACCATGACAACTGTAACGATCCGAGATTTTGACTGTGTTTAAATTAATAATTAATTTAATTTTTGAATAAAAATTGTGAAATTAATTGATTTGAGTTTCTCCAAATTCGAATAGAAAATATGTGTGTTTATTTTATTTAAAGTATAATTAAGTTTTAAAAAAAACGATTTCTTTAAAAATTAAATATCTAAATAATGAATGAATGAAAATGTAACATAAGACAATAAGTATGTATTTAATTTCAAAATATCTTCTTTTAAATAATATGTATTAATACAAACAAAATATACTACTAAAATAATAAAAATAAAATAAATATTTAAGCTAGAAATAGAAACAAATCTTTACTACTAATAATGAAAGTTCAATGAATGTAAATTCAACCGCGTCTTTTTGGAATTCCCATATTGCCCTTTACATTTCGTCGATCGTCGTCCGTTGCTTGCTCATCCTGCCTTTTCCAAAACTAAAATATCCTAGGTCTCAATCTCCGTCAGAGCAAAAAACAAATAATAGTGATTCTAGATCTAAAGGCAATTTATAATTTCAGATCCAGGGAGATTCCAGATCTAGGGCAATTCCAAACACAACGTCTTCTCCAATTTCATTTACGATAGATCGATGACGGGTCCACTAAACAGCATAAACTATGGTTATTTCGGTAGGATTCTTCTCCACCTTCAACTTTTGACCCGCAAACATCAACCATCAGTCATCAGTTTTCAATTGCTGCTTATGGATCGACCAATCGATGATCGACTAAGGTCAGTCCACTAAACCATTGTTCGAAATTTGATTAACTATTTGACTTAATACATGTTTGTTTATGATAAGTTTCTCCTGCTTCCTTTGATTCAAAAGCATTTGGGATTGAGACTTTTGTTCTTCCTTTTGTTCTACTATTTCATTCTATTACATTAATCAATTACAGTTAATTTTGGTTCACCAGGTTCCTATAAACGTAAATAGTTAGTGGTATGTAAACTGTATACATGCAATACACATTGTCCGAGGCATTGTTAGGCATTGTTTGATATATTAATTATAAATTAATGTTTTTGGTGAAGTTAGCTGCTGGTGTCCATAATAGCACATACACAAGAACAACTTAAATATAATCGGTTCAGCTAGAAAGACATTTTTTGCAATATAAGCAACAACACACAGAATATGTTGTCAAATGGCTAAATCCTATTCATCTATAATGTTAGTTTTCCTGACAGTATGGCATACTAAATTTCTAGCATCTAAGAAACAGACCTAAACCGTATGACGTGATAATTGTAAAAGGACGTTTATATTCATGCGTCCAGTGGATTTCACATGGTTTTGATTCGATTTATGTACTATTACATATAAACAAACAAAAAATTAAAAAAATGTGCTATTTTAGCTAATTTTCATATAACCATAAAGGGGAATTAACATAAGTTTCAGCTAATTGTCAAAATAAATATGAATTTGTTTCTCATTTTATTTTTCATGATTGATAACCATTTCTATTTTGAGCTTCTGCTTTTTCAGATCACTGATATCCTATTTTAATCCACTAAAATTATGTTGGTTTTGTACTATGTAAGCTATTGCCGTGGATGATGTGAGAAAAGTAGGAGTCTATAGTATATATCCATATTTGAATAAGCATGTGCTTATTTTATGAAATTAGATACTCCTAAATATGAGACCCTTGCTGTTACCTTTGGTAAGCCTGAAATCATACGATTATGTAGCCTGGAAATAAGCTCAGAAGTCTCCTCTTCACTAATTCGGGACCTTCTGCCCAACACTGTCAAAAATTGCTAGGCCTTTCTACATACCCTATGTTAATACAATAGTATCATATGCTTACTTCTCTTAGAATATCATTTTATTTCTACATAATATATATGTACGCAATGATGATAGCTACAAGCATGCTGCGAGGCCCAGGGACTTCTTTGATTTGAAATTCATCTATTCCATCCTGTTACTGTACATTTAAAAGGAAAGTTGTATGAGTAATTCAAAACCACCGAACCATTTTTAAAATAAATAAATAATATAAGAAATGGAACTATTTGATTGATTTTATGAACATAGGATGCTGCTTCACAATGCTAGAAAATTTATAATGAATGATAAGTACTCAAATCCTGGACTGATACAGCTCATAGGACCTAGATCTGATAGCAAGATTATTTCCCTCTACATTGAAGATCAAGATTACATGGGAAGAGGTAAAGAGCCACAAGATATTTCAATATGTTATTATAAGCTTCATAATGAACACATGGACATAATTATATCCATAAACAAATTTGTTCAAGACAAACAAATTTTCCTATAAAGATGAACTACCTGAAAAGGATTACTTACTTTCAAGGTTTAGTCCTACACTCTTCGAGCAATTTGTTCATAGAGCTAAGTGGGAAGGACAACGCCATGTTAGTGAAGTTATAAAGGAAAAATAAAACATATCTGTTGTTGTAGATGAAAGCCATAGAAGTGCAGACGACGCACATCAAATTGTAAATAGAAAATTAGCACACGTCATTGACATTAAATTAATGAAATCTAATATTCTTGGGGCTCTTGAAATAATATAGGTAGCAAAAAGTAACATATTGATCAAATGTTTGGTGGTATAGTTGAAATTAGACTTGCCATGGGATTTGCTGCTCATTTAGTAGCTGGAAAATTAAATGTTAGTATGCAAATGCTGTCGTGGTTGTGAAGGAAGAAAACATTTTGATAATTTCTTATACAGATGGCAACACACACTGGGTTCTATAGTTATCTCACAGAAACATAATAATCTTCAAATAGAGATTGGGTATTCATGTCCATAGAGTTCAAGTAGTATCCATGTACAGTAAAATTGCTTTCGTTTATACTTTTTTAAATAGGTAAGTTAAAAGGAATCGTATCACTGAGTGGCACCACTAAATTATAATTGATATCATTTTCATTAACACGTACCACTGTTCTTATAAATTGATCGGCTATATAACTTATAATCATTGTGCCAGTATTAAATATTTGACTTTAGTAACATTTATTTTTAACATATATTGCTTTAATTTCAATGAACAAGATTATTATCATTCTTATTTTTCTTCTGCATTGCAGGATCAGTGAAAACAAGAATATGGATACTCCATAGAATAGCCTACTGGCTATCTTATTCAAATTCATCACGTTTAATACCGCATATGAAGTAACATAAGGTGAGCCTTCTATGCTTATCTTCCTACAAAGAACTTCTGCTTAAGTATATCATTTTTTAAAAGATATACTTCAATTCCACACACACACACACACATTACATTAAATATAATCTATTACATTATGTCAAAATTAGTATTAGGGAATTGATGCTGAATTTTATTGATCTTTGCAATTCCCAGAGTTTGGATTGCGGTATTAATATCATGATGTTCTTTTGTAGTTTGCAGTACGAACATTTTGCAATATTGATCATTGATAACAACACAATACAAATTACAGTAAGGACATCCTCCATATAAAATATTTAAGTTTAACAGTCTCATTCGGCAAGCATATTTATATTCTTCTCAAAGTAAGTTCTATATTATGATATGAATCATAGGCAATTCATAGGTAGAGGAAAATGCTACTGGGGTTGTTGAATTAACAAGCAAGGGTATTGACAAGGGAATTATATACTAGAGCCTGTCAAGTACCAAACTTAGCCAAATTCAAAAAAGCTAGCTCCTGAATTTGAAACAGGTAATCTACGCTAAGATCAATTTTTCTTTCTTTTTTTGGTTGTTGTGTTCACTATTTTGTTGCCTTGAAGAATCTGCCCTGCATTTCTTTCTGATATGTAAATAAAGAAATCTCATCTGTCCAGTATGTTTTTTGGTTTATGATACTTTGAAGACCAATGAATTTCAAGTTGAAAGAAAAAATAAAGATTAATTGTTGTTATTGCAATGAATCATTTTCTCTCGATGACATACAAAAATAATATGTTGCCTAGAACATCAAATGAGCAATAATCATATTTTTTAAAAACAGAATTTCCAGTTTATTCTTAAAAAAAGTTCTGTAACATAATGGTTTTAGTTTCATTACAAATCATTGTGTCCTCAGTTTTTCAAATTTATCGTTAATTTTTATACTGGCTTCATAAAACCTGAAAACTATTCTTGACATTACAATTAAGATGGTTCTTGGGCATCCTTGCAAGTGTAACATGTTGAAAAAGAAAAGCAAAGGGGATTCCAATTGCTCATTTACTAATTTTCTAACTATTTATATTCTCTTCACACATGGACCAAAAATGAAATGAAGTTTCCTATTTTTATCCAAAAGTAAAGACACAAATGGCGTTTCCCAAAATTTCAGCAAATATAAATTTGAAATTCATGTAAGATATGTTTTCCGTTGGTTGCTTAGTTTATGTCACCACTACTAACCACATGCATTTAATTTAGAAACGTGAGCTCTGGCCTTTCATGATTTTTTATTTGATGTGGATGTTATTCCTTATCCACACTGGAAAGCCCATCGATGCATAACAATCAATTAGATTATATACAATTTATAGTATTATTAAGCAGTGCTAGATCAAACAATTACATTTGTCAGATATGGTTTATAGGCACTAAAAAATTGCAGATAAGTTATTAAAGATTCAGATGCTAAACAATTGTCCAAATATTAATATGCTTTTTGTCGTTTATATCTCTACTACTACTAATAATAATTTAATGACCATAAAATCAACCGTGTCCTTTTGAAATTCCCATAATACCCTTCTGCATTTTTTCTCCGTCTCTCGTAAAACCCTAACACTCATATCTATCTCGCTTTAAAAAGAGGTAGAGGCGATTCCAGATGCAATGCGATTCCAGATCCAACAACTTCTCCAACAATGTACGATGTTGATTCACAAAACTGCACAGACTTCGGCTGCTTCAGCCCGATTCCAGAATATCGGCTAAGGTTAGTTCGACAATCCAATAATTTTTGTATAATGTCTTCTCCAATAATCCACCGTCTTTTGAATTGAATCAAGAATCCGATTTTGAATCAAGAATCGGCTAAGGTTAGCAACCGATTTTGAATTGAATCAAGAATTTTGGATAACAAATCTTGAAAACCTCTCTGATATTTCTTAGGGTTAAGAATTAGGTAAGCTTTCCCTTACATTTTCCGTTAATCGATTATTTGTGTAACTGTTTCGTACTTCAGTTAATTTGCAGTAAAGATGAATTTTTCTTGGCAGGTAAAGAATACTATTTAATTAAAAGGATAAAAAATTAATGAGTACCTAAACCAATTGCTACAAATACGTAAGGTTATTAATTTTCCCTTAGATAAGTTAGCTGTTAAAAATCCCTATATATTAATAACGATGGTTAAAGCTTTTTATTGCATTTTGGATGGTTTTTTTATGATTAAAATTTAAGGACTATGATTAAAATTTAAGGATAAGGAGAACTGTGAAACCAAATGAACTATAATCTGATTGACTTCTTTTGAATTCATTTTTTTGTCATGGATTAAGGAAGACTGAAAAAGAAGATAATAAGGGGGTTAAAAGGACTTTTTAGTTACGAAACATTGGTCCATAGCTTATACAATATCGACAGTGCTCTCTATGCAGCTTAAATATTTTCATGGTACATGTATTCAGATGTATATGCTAGCTCTGTTATAGTGTTTTAGTTCTATGAAGTTCTAGATATTATATATTTGCTCAATTGGATGGTAAAGTCTGAGATTTTTTTTTTTAAATGAGGCATGTTAGTTATTTTAATATATTTACATCTTCATTTGATGTAAACTAACTTAGATGTGGTGATATGATACAGTCGGAGCTCCTTCATTTCATGTATTCTGATCAGGGTAAGTACCAAAGAGTTGACTAGAGGGATAAGAAATGGTGATGATAACCAAATAAGGCATCTATTCATTATATGTTTGTTGTCACCAACTTGCTTATGGTTAGTTTCTGCATTTACCTGCATTTTTGTTAGGTTTGATCGATTTACTATTTTCATGATGTGGTATTGTATTTTGTATTAGTTTAAAATAGTCATCAAATGTTTATTTCTTTTAGATGTTTCATAAAATATGTTTGAACCATCAAAAAAAATATGAAAATGGCTACATATCTCATTAAAAAATTTTTGTCATATCCATAAGTAAATATTTCTTATTTCAGGCAACATATCATCTTGGCAAGAATTTTTTGTTCCAGCCATAAAAAGTATGCCATATCTCCTATTATTATTAGCTTCTCTTTTCTTTTCCTTTTCTTAATCAAACCAGGAAAATATTATTTCGTTTGTGATTTTGACCAGTAAGCATGTTGGTACTTATTTTGCAGCGAAATCTATGCTGGATAAAATTCCTCAAAAAACAGTGCATTTGGTTGAAAAATGTTACCAATTAGAGAACATTAATGTAACATATCATCTTGGCAAGAATTATAAAATCAATTATAAGCAGGCCTAAAGAAGTAGATAAATGGAGTAGCTATTTCGATAAGCCTATAGTTGGTATAACAATGTATGCATTGCATAAAACCAGTATTTGAAACATGTGAAGTACTTGGAATGCCTAACATAAGTCTGTTCTAAATGAACATGTGAGCATTTTTTCATCTCAGGTAATTCTATTGCATAAAATCTAGCTATTAATTGATGCATCTTGAAAAGTAAACTAAGGTAATGAAAGATGATAATTTACTTTTCTATGTTTTTTTGTAACGTTATGGTAATTTATCCAAGAATGTAGAGACTTTTTTATAGCTCTAATAATTTAAGAGTGCGGTGATGACCCATCCAAAATCACTACAATTTTAGAAAATATCACTGTTATATGCCCAACATATTTATAGGTTTCAACCATTAACGTGTAAGTGTAGACTGGTGGAGTCCCTGAACGAAAACAAGAAGATAGGAAAACTGCCTAATGAGGTAAATAAATAGTGCTAAAGACTTTATCATATGTTTAGAATTTAATACAAATATACATTAGGTCAGAAAACGATATATATTGCCATTTTGTCGATAGGTGATAAGATTATGAGTTATGCATCTCATTGATGTTTGTGATTGGAAATCAACTTTGTTGTATCTTTGTTTTCAACATAGAATATTAGTTAGCATAAAAGAATAATTTTGTTTTTAATGAGCTACAAAATTTCTATGCTACATGTCTACAAATCAGTATTAGAATATGGAAATTCTAAGTCATGCATCAAATAATGTTAAATTTGGGTGAACAATGGATACGTCTATTTTTAAATGCATTCACTGAACAAATATAGAAGCAAGCAACTAAGTAATAAGTATAACAATTGTCTAAGTCTAGCTCTCCATGTTCTTTGTGGAAGAGGCGAATGACAGAGATGTAGCAAGATATTTGATCCAGTGGTAAAAGAAAAGAACTAAGAAAGTGAGTGAAAAGCCGATTGCAACAATGAAATATTGAGGCAAGAAAAAGTAATGAACATCTAAATCAATAACGGGTGAGTACAGTAATTATCAAATAGATTGTAATGAAGAAAAGGAGGTGATCATTAAAAACAATAGGATATACATACCCAAACAAGTAAACGCAGGCCTACAAGGGAGGACATATATAAGAGTTCTGCAACTATATAATCTTAAATTCCTAATGTAATGTGCAACTATGTGTAAAAAAGACTCCAATATCATGATACCAAAACGAAGTTTAAGGATTGCACTTCCCAACCAGTTTCTTTGATGTTTTGATATATTTGTCAAGAATAAAATTAGAAAATCCATTGATTTGACAATATAGTTCTGCATACAGGCCCATTGCTTCTGTCAACTTAGGATATGCAATTTGGGAGTAACCATTTTTACTATATGAGTCTGATTTTCCATAATTTTTTACACAACTTCCATTATATTTATACAAAAGTTGCATACGTAATATTTATACAAAAGTTGATATCTAGATCACTGTCAGTCGCAGTAGCTACATTGATCACTGCCATGTTTCAATTTTTCGGAGATATCAATGCAGTTATTGGAGCTTTGGGGTACTTTCCTCTAGATTTTGTCATGCCTGCCATCTTCTATAATATAGCGGTCAATCCATCAAAGCGTAGTGCTATTTTATGGATCAATGCACTAATCGCTGTAGTCTTTTCTGCGCTTTCAGTTATGAGTTCCATTTCTACAGTTAGGCAGATCACTCTTGATACCAATAGCTACAAACTGTTTGCAAATGTTTGATTTTCATAGAAAGTTGTAAATTGTTGAAGAGCGCTGGCTATCATTATCTCAATGTTATTTCAAATATAAAGTGAAAAAAAACCTATACAAGGACATAGGAAATGATTAATACATAGTAATAAATGAAATGTTACCATTCAATGGTTTGCCTGAAGTTAATTTCATTTTATATTTATGATGTGAAATAGTAACTTTTTTTATTTTGTTTTCCATAGAAGAAAAACATATCACTTCAGTGCTCCAAGAGAAGCTCAAATGCCAGATTGACCAAAAGATATACTATTCTTGGCAAAACACATAAAGATAATAAGTGATTGGCAGGTTATTGTTCTTTTCTAGGAAAATTTTAGAGTTTATCATTGAATGACTCTCTATCTCTCTCTCTATTTATGGATATTATTGATCAAATTTAAGAATTTTTTTGCAATGCTAACGTAATTTAATTAGAGATTTCTGGGTGCTTATAGGAACAATGATTTCTCTGATTAAGTCTGCATGTTTTATTCTCTCCCTAATATTTGCATTTGGAAAACTAACCACAAAGTATACAAGTTTCAAGAGGGTCTATTATACTAGAAAACTATTTCAAACAGATTTATAAATCGAACATATAACTTATAAATATTTGGATTATGAATTTTTTTTCCCATGCTGCATATTGTTATGCCTCACACGCCATATATGTCTGTTTGACTGATGTGGATATTGATGTTGAAAAAATAGCTTGGTTGCTTTGTGCTTCTACTGCCTCCTGGAAGCTTGCTGTGATTGAAGAAGAAAAGAAAAGTAGATGCTGAAGCCAATCTAGCTATTTGTCTCAAAGACGGTGAGGTGCATGAGGTCGAGTGTGCCAACTTTGTGGAAGCTTGAAAATTATGTTCCAAAGTTTACTTCCATGCTGTATCACAATTATGGAAACTTCAGTAGCTTTAGTGTATTAGTTTATCCTACCTTTCATGTCATGCTATAAGGATTTTATGAAGTAGCTTTAGTGTATTAGTTCGTTGGCAGACCTATTTTTGTCAATGTATGGAAGATAGCATGAAGTTTTCTTCTTTTGTAACCTAAGGATATGAAAATTCTTAGGTTGATTTATTTAGCTCATGAATACATTTTTTGTAACGGATTGCCATACGTTTTATTAAACAAGGGTTGCATCCATATTATATACTACTGAAGGATTTTGGTCGCTGTGAAGTTCTCATGAAAACCAAAGGAAGACAATTGGCTACTTTCGTGACTATCAAGTTGGTATAAAAAAATTGGAACCAAATATTATAGTTTACTCAATTTTACAGCATAGAGTTTACTCAGTTTTGAAAAACTAAGCGTAGATCTTTTTTTCCAATTGTGCCTTTTTTTCATAGCTTAACAAACCATATTGTTGTTAACACTGCACTTTCAAATACATTTTGTGCGTTTCATTTACTGATCAAAAATATGTTACTATTCCATACAGTGAACTCATCCACATATCATCAACAATTTTCAAGATATCAACTTACCAACAAAAGTCATTCTAATCCAAAATTATATTTATAATCACAGAAAAGTAGGCCTCAGCTGCGACTAAAATTTGGGGGAAGCGATGGTGAAACTAAGCTTAATGAAATGCTCTTCTGTTCTTCCCGTTTGTGTCCATTATATATGCATTTGATTTGTTTGTTTCTCTTTTTTTCATTTTTTTCGTTGTGGCATTGTACTTATGTGACCTATGTATTCTTTTGCTTTTGTTGGATATAACTATGTTTACTTTTATTTGTAAAACTATTCTATTGCATGCACCTATCTCTTCCATTCTCAGACCATGCTCTAATGTATTTATTTTTAAATACAAAAAAGTCTTTGTGGATCTTAAATGCATCAATTTATTGTAAAGGAAATGGAATTCAACGTGCACAAACTTGACGCCGTTGCTTTTGGTTGCCCCAATTGGAATTTGAATAATGATACATGTAGTATTTAAATAGAAATCGATATTAAATCCTTAATTATCCATCAAAAAATAAAAATTCCGATGAAGAATGAGTAAATTTGAAATAAGTTATAATGAGGGAATTAAAACTACGTGCTATTTGAAAATTATAGCATAAATGTTATGATGTAAGTCGAAATATTCAAGGGATTAGATGATAGCATAAATGTTATGATAAAGTGGAGGTTTGGTAATGTAGCTTTACCAACTGCGTAACGAAGTGGAAGCAGCCTGACCAACCGCAGAGCTTCTTCGGTGTGCTCCAAATGAATGTAGAGGAAATGCTTGCCAAAGTGGAGATCTGTTAGGTGTGTCTCACATTTGAGAGTGCATAGGTGACGTTAAGTCCCACGTTGTAAGAAATATGGTGCATAACATGGTATATATGTGAAACTAGTGGCATATAATGTTGAGAATTTCTTTTGTTACAAACAAGTGTTGGCAAGACTATGTATGTGCCTGTTCCGAAAGGCGGTAAAAGGGATGTTCAATCAGGACGTTGGCGCATCGTAAACCTTCATTAAGGTAGCGTCATTTTAGAACAATGAAGCGCACATTGATGGGAACGCGTTGAAGTGCCAAAACACAACATATAAGAGCTTGCATTCATTTTGAACAACGTTGCAATTCCATTTACTTGAGGAAGAATTAGCCTGCCAAATAAAATTTTAACTTCCTAACCTTATGCATATGGTATCATAAGGTTAAAGTAAAAATATCTTTGATTCAAACTTTGAATTTTTTTAATCATCTAACGTGTAATCTTTTCAGAATCACAAATTTAACAAAAATATTAACGAGTATACTCAACAAAATGTGAATTTAAAAAAGAAAAAAATACAACGTAAATGATATATGAGAGACAACGGGCCATGGAGCACTATAAAGGATGGAGCTGGTGATCTAGCAACAAGACATTGTGATTAGATGCAGGCACACCTGGGCGTGCATATATACTCGTATATATAAGGTAAATTATAAAGTATAAAGTAAACAAATTAGCTAAATTTAAACGACATGTTAAAAATAGAATTCATTCATATTTCAAGCAACAAAGAAGAAATATGTTCAAGTATGTAGAAGCAAATAAAGTTTAAACAATGTTAATAATGTAATGTCTTTACAAATGGATTTTAATATAAATAGAAATGGTTACTTTAAATTTTATTCATATATGTATATATATGAAAGAAAGCCATGGTTTGAAAATTTAAAAATAAAGTCTTTAAAAAAAATGTTTAAAATATGTATATAAGATAGATTATAAAATATAAAGTAAACACATATATAAAATCTAACAACATATTAAAATAAAAGTTTATTTATATTATAGAGTAATAAGACAAGGTAAAAATAAAAATACGCATTTATGTTAGGAATAGAACTAAATACATAAGTTAAGTTTGATAACAACAACTAAAACAACTTTATATTGAGTTCATAAGGCATTAATCAATATCAGGCAAGTAATGTATGTTGCCTGTAGGATAGATATGCAAGGCAAAAGAAAATAATATATCTATGTACTTAGAGGAAAATGGGATAAGGATGTAGGCATGAAGGGAATAAGCATTTAATGCTATCAAATTCTAGCACACAAGAAATATACATCAGCCACCAAAGAAAATAAAATAAAATAAAAATATCTTTGTACAAATAAGATAAGTATGAAGACATAAAGGACTTAAGCGTTTAATGCTAGCTCAAATAAAGTTAATTCGAAAATGTTTTCAGCCTCCATAAGCATAGAAAAATCTCTGATCCTATTTGTACTAAAAAAGAAGCAAAATATGTCATCTATTGTACCAGCAAAATAATCATCCTGTAACTTGCTTTCTTATATATCAATCCTCATTTCAGTTCGTCCATTTTAAACTAAGCACCACTGAGTAAAAATCATCTGTAACTTGAACAAAACTTCAATAAAAACAACAAATACAATTCAGATCAACCAAAGAATTAAAGATGAGAACTTCAACAAGCAATTTCAAAGCTGTGTCAACATAGAAGAAGATCTATTCTTTTTGTTGGAAAACCACAGTGAGTAACTCCACCTTTAAAAATTTTAAGTATAAATTAGTTTGAATGTTATTGCTGTGATCAATATTGTATTGTGAAGTATGTTTGCGAATTTCTGAAGTATGATGTATGCAGGCATTTGAATAATTGTGACTTCTCTGTTTCTAATTTTTTTGTTCATGTTTTGATTTAAATTCAAAACCTTTTAATTTAATCTTTGTTTAGAATTAAGTTTAAATGAAACCTATTTGTTTCATTTCAAACTTTAGTTTAGGATTCTACTTAAGTTAAAATTTATTATAAATGACTCTGGAAATCAAGAAATCAGAACCAACTTTAAATAAGTAAAAAAATTCAAACTTTTAAAAATATGAATTCAGGTATATAAATAGAATTCTTATACTTTAATATGATTTTTAAAGCAATAATCATAATTTTTAGAGTTAAGATTAAAGAGAAGTTCGAATTTATTCAAATTTCATTGTTTTGGTCATTCCTGGTGATATAAGTATCTGAGAAGGTCGGGGTTCTCTGTGGCGAAGGAGGAGTGATCGGAGGGTCGAGGAAAAATGGTGAAGGGCGGTGCAGTTGGTCGTGGTGGCGGCAGCATTCGTTTGAAGTTTGTAAACCTAATATTGTCGCGGCTAAGAAATTGGATTCATTCGACACCTATGATCGATCGAGCATTGCGAGGTTTTGGAGAATGATAAAGGAGGTATCGACGAAGCATCGACCGGAGTTGCAGGTCCTCCGGTGGTCGAGGCACCGAGAGCGATGCGTTGCCAGGATTGGTGGAAGTTTTTCATCTGTGTTTCCAGGTTTCACTTTTATGCTCGATTTCGTTTTCGAGATGATGAGGAGTTTTGGTGGTCGGGTAAGTGGTTCGTGGAGGATCCTCGACTTGACTCGATGATCTGGAGTTGACCAGAGGTGACGGCGGCGCCGTGCACGTGCATGGAGCTTAGTTCTATCGATCAGGAACTATGTTGTGTAATTGGGGGAAGCTGGGGTAGTATGCGAGTTTATCTCGAGTAACTCGAGTGTTCGACTCGAAGAATCTTGATTTTGGCTTAAAGCAAAATAGTGTGGACTCGGGTAAATGTTTGCCCAGATTTTTAAAACAAAACCTGCTTCTGTTTGATATTTAAAATGAAACTTTCAAATGATAAAACAAAAGTAAAATGGGTTTGAAGTTCAAAGGTAAAAATTTGAATTCAAGTTTAGTTTAAAGCTTAGTTTGGAAATAAAATTTCTAAATTTAAATTGTTTGATAACTTAAAAGTTTTAGGTAAGTAAGTGTAATTTACAAAGAATTTGAATTTAAACTAGAATTTGAAATTTAAAGGTAGAATTTAAAACAAACTTTTGAAACCTGGATTTAAACTTACCTTTGAATTCTCGATTTGAAATAAAGTAAGTTTTATGAATTTAAATGTTTACATAAGTTAAATGTCAAAGTAAAACTTTAAAAATGTTGAATCTAAAAGAAATTTGAATTTAACCTCTTTTAAGTTTCTTTATAACAAAAGTAACACTTTAACATGTGAATTTAAAGCAAGTTGAAAATCAATATTTCAAATATATTTGTGAGTGTTAATTAAATCATTAATAAATATGAGTTTTACTTTTAAGTAAATAAAGATTCAATAATCTGTAATTCATTAATTCTGAAGTTAATTAGAATGGAATAATTAATATTTTGTATTAATTAAATTAGTAATTAGAAGTTTAAATTTATAAATTAAGGTTTAAGTTAATTAATTAAGGGATAGTTAATGTGTAATTAAGAATCATAGATTCGAGTACATAATTTATGACTAGAAATTAATTAATTGTAATTAAGAACTAATTAAGTTGCAATTAACACCTGATCAATTAAATAATTAGGATTAATTAATGGATTATTAAGGGTTAATCAAATTTTTATTAATAATGATTAAGGTAAGTACTTTCTTTAGCAAAGTAATCAAATAAATTCTAATTGTTAATGAAGGTCATTAACTAAGATCATTTAAATAATTAATTAATGTGATTAATTTTAACAATTAATTAGATTAATTAAATAATGATAATCATTTATGAGATTGTGTAAGCGTAATTATTTTATGGTAAGTAATAAAAGGGTTAATTTCTTAAAATAATTAATTAAAGGGTTAATTAATTGTGTAATTGGTTTAAAGGCTAATTTAATTAATATGATTAATTAAGAATCATTTAATTAATTAACATGTTTGATAAATTAATTTATATCAAATGATTTGCAATCAATTAATCAAGATTGGATAATTAATTCATAAGTAATTAATTTAATTGGAAATAGATTGAACAATTAATTAATCCTGCTTATAAATGATTATTGAATGCTTAACCTTACTTATAAATGATTGTATTGTATAAGATGCCTTGAATTGATTGTCCTATCTGATCTGTGATATTTTGTTCTGTGCATTGAGCTGTGTGTAATTTATTCATTTATTTGTGATACATTGTTTATTTTCTGTGACTCTGCATACGAATGATAAGCGTTATAGTTTATACCGCTTATCAACTATATTTCTGTGTTTTGATCTGTGATGATTGAATGATGTTGCATTATTGTGTTAAACCCCTGGACCACACCATACACACACAAATATGGATTGCATGTAGAGATGGGTTAAGTCACAGATTTTGAAATAGTTATAAAGATTGAATTTTGAATCCAAAATAGTTTTGGAATTAGAATTGAAAGTTTTTGAAAATGAATTTCAAAAATAAAAGTTATTTTGAATAACTTAATTGAGTTTGAAATTTAAATATTTTGATTTAAATGTGAATTCAATATTTGAAATTGAATTCTATGATTTGGAAACTAGGGTTTATAAAGGCTATTCAACTTATTAATGAGTTTATATGGGTTTTAAACCATTTTAAAGGTATTGATTTGGGAATTTGAATTTAAATTCAAAGGCTTTAACTCATGCAAATATAATTGGATTCTTCTGAAATGAAAACTATTTGTTTTCAAATAATAAAAGCTTTCACATAAGAAATGAACGTCCAATTTGTGTCAAAAGGAATTTCACGTTTGAAATGAAAATGATTTCCAAGTTATGGAAACGGTTTGAAAGCTATAAGTTAAACCTTTGATTTAAATATTTAAGGAGTTAATCTAATTGAAATGGAAATTGTTTTGAAACCCATGAATAGATGTTGGTGAAACTGGGTGAACTTTGTTAAATAAATCTTTTGTTTAAAGATTTGAAATGGTAATTTGTTTAAACCATTTGAAGAAATGTTTTGGGTTGTCAAAAGTGGTGACTTAACCGAAATCCCATATCCATATGTTTTTAAGTATTGCGCTCATTATTCGGTTTAGCCGGGAAAGGACCTTTGTGTCATATAACCCATTCCGAATAGTGATACGACGATATGGATGGCATTTGAAGACCGGTGGTGAAGACCGGATAATTTCGAAAACGAAAGGATTTCTTGTAGAATGTCTCTGCATTGGCTGATCCCCGGTATAGAGATTTGAGCACCCATTGTGATGGGAAGTCCGGACGTGATTAGGAATTATCCGGATGTGCAAGGGCTTCTTCGGAAGTGCCTTCGGTTCTGTTCAAACCCGGAACAGACTTGTATGGTTGTATATCTGACACTACACTTTGAGATATAAAGCAGATTTCTTTCAAATACATATCTATTGGTGGCGGAGAATTTATTCTCTTAGCTTAACACCTTTCTATGAGACGTACGAGCTCATAGGTTATGTAGTTGAAGGTTATCAGCGATATACTTCTAATTTGGTAGTGTAGCATGCTAAGTGCTGCTGTGTGTTGATGATCATTTGTTGATCATTTGTGATCAAAGCATGGCTTTCGTGCAAAGCGTAGCTTTGTGGACGAGACTTCTTCGAGCCTCACAACCCGGTAATGGTCGAAACAGGAAAGATGAGGCAAGGTTTCAAGGGTAGCTCCCCTAGGGTATGACCATTCCTTCTGGAAAAGGGTAGTATCATGGTATGGAGCCTAGATACTTACTCATATGGGCATGTAGTATATTTATTATTACTATGTGATGTTGTTGGTGTAGAGGTACCTCGTATAAAGGTCCCAAAGGACCGGTGGTGGCATATCTGAGGTTTCATTCCCCGGGAAGCGGGTAGCGGCCTTGTTTGGCAGAGAGCTGCGTAAGTTCTCGGGGCGTCCCGCCGGAGGCCTTCCCATGTGGCAATATGAAGTTCCTTAGCCTGACCATTTGTTGGAAAATCCAAAGAAACAATACGCGCCCTGTACGGTTTTAGTTGTATAACCTACCATGGAATGTGGCGGTAACCTGCTATTGAACATGGTAGCTATAGTAGGCATACAATAATGGTTGTATGTTGGCTAAGATTAATATTATACTTTCAAAATGTTTTCCACTATGCACTAAAAATAATATTGAAAAGGATTTTGCGTATTAAGCATGTTTGACTATCATAAGGAGAAATCTCCTCCAATTCTACGTTTGCATGGTGTGTGCGGTGGAAGGCCTTATGGTAGTTTCATTTTCCAAAAAGCATTGCGAATTTATTTTAAATTCTTTTGTTGTATGTTTTAAAAGATAAAACTGTTATGTTACTCATAACAGTCCCACGACTGATCTGGAGTTTATTGTTCTTTTCCTAAACTCTGGGTGCCCACAATTTTCCACACGGGCAGCCTAGAGTTGGGTTTTTCAGATAATTCCATAATAGGAATTGATTCGATAGCTTTCGAAGCCTTTTGGATTTGTGGATCGCATGTTCTACACTTCAGCTTTCACGGCTGGCCTTACTTAGCTTGGTGCAACTTGATTGTTGTTCGAGCTAGTTCTGGATTGGAGATGGAGTTTCTTAGAGTTTGGAATTGAAGATATTCTTTTCCGCTGCTATTTCTTGTATCTCTGATAGCATTGATATTCAGTTGTATCATTCTAAGGTATCGTCTGTTGTATCATATATTGGATCATGTTGTTTATGTTATATATATATATTCATTTTCTTCCGCTATGTTGTAATTAATGGTGTTATAAGCTCCGGTGAACCAGATTCGACGTTTGAATCTGCAGCATTTGAATATGAATGTTGTATTCGGTGCCGATTTTCGAAGGTCGAGTAAGGATCGTTACAACAACGGACATCTTCCAAACCATGATCGATCATCACCAAAATATGTCATAATGAAGCTCTAGTCAAAACTAGATTTTTAAACAAGTATGGGATGTTTAATTAAATTTAAAGTTTGAATTAAAAGGGGAAAATCTCTTTTAGATGTACAGGCTACAATTTATAGGGCGAAAGGGTATGGTCTTGTACATGAGGGGCATGGGCATGGGTATGGCCTGAAATTATGAGGTATGGACATACATATGGTTGAATATAAATGTATTTATATTATTGTAATTTTAAATTATTACCCAAAACATATCGGAAAATTTTGAAATTCAAACGAGACATGACGCTTGGCGTTCTATATGTTATACCTCTATTCCGAACGCAATGGAACTTGTTTTGAGACCTAATTCGATCGTATTCAGAAGATTGGTTTTTGGACCAAGTTATTATATTTAATTTTCGATATTAACTTCAACGCATTTCGATTTCGTACGACCAAACGATACGTTTGATTACTATAAAATTCGATAGCGTAATATAGTTCACTATTACAGATCCAGTGAAACTAGTTTTGTTGAAATCAGAGACCGTGCCGCGGAAGGCTAATTTCACAGATTTGAATATTTAATTATCGATATTTATCCAATCTATTTTATATTTGTAAATAAATTTACAAATTGTATTCACTAATATTATTTATTAGTTAAAAGGAGTTAAGTAACATTATTAAATCCATTTAATTGACATTTAATTCACAATTCAAATATTTAATTATTTCCTATATTTGATTTATGAATTATTAAATTCCAAAATTTGATTATTTTAAATATCTAAAATTAATTAAACATTTAGAATTAAATAATCAAAATCTTGGGACGATATATTCTCCCCCCTAACAATGAATTTCGACCCCAAAATTCCTAAAGAAGAAAATATTTCCGAACCTTTAAGTTTAAAATTATTAATTAAAATGAGTTATTAAACTTGTTTTCAAAACCAATTAACTGGAATAGATTCAAAAAATTTCAAATCTTTTAAATTCATTTCCTATACCAATAAATTCATTTATTCCAAGATATAACTCGAATGTTCAAATTTTAATTATAAAAAATTTTCCAAAATTCTTAAAATTTTCTAACTCTTAAATTTTCGAAAAATTTCGCCAACGTCTCCTTTGCGTGGCTCGATCGGCACAACAACAAACGGCCTCTATGGGCTCCAAACAATTCAAAGAAAATAAAAGCCAAGTGGCCTCCCATATCTTGGGGAACAAAATCATTAACCAGTTTAAATTTTCTAAATTTACTACGTACATTTTTTCACGTTTGATTTATAGTTCGACGGGTAATTTATTGTCTTCTATGTAAATGCAGGTGTACAAGAATCCGATGGCTCTCTTGCATACCTGTACTTACAAAATCTAAAAGAAAACCAGGCCGACAAAAGTAATATGATGTAACTATACATGAAAAAACTAGCATGATATAAATCTACATGCAACCAATATTCATATCTCAATCATATGCGATAAACAAGAGGATATCCTATAGTAGATGCTATGCATCCAATAATTTTTCAGATAACAAATTTAGATCTAAATACCTGGGTTTTTCAATTCAAAAATCTATTTTCAAATTTCTCAAACGAGAAAAATCAATGATCAAAATCAAAGTGACAAAGAGGGAATTCCTCCAAATAAATTATGATGAAACTCTAGTTCAAAATAAGCATCCAGTGGTATTTCGGTTCCTCGAGAAACATCGACTAGAGTAAATAATATCTTTCCTTTTGTCAAAATCTTCAAAAATTTCTTTTTTTCAAAATCACCGGGATTTAGGTCCTAATGACAACAATTTAAAATCCTTTGTCTATAAATTTAAACTTTATAAACAATGGTATATGCAGTCACACAACCAATCAATTCAATTCAATTGAATCAAAACAATCAATCACATTCCGTGAAGGAATAAACGAACACTGATAATGCAATGAACCGCCTTTCTTGCATTCGAAAGACGAATCATTAAGGATTGAAGAAATAAGAAAGATAAGAGAAAGGCTAATCAAACACAGAATCTTACCATGCATGGAACAACATATAATAGATAATGTAGTATATTACATAGTCAAGCCAAAATATTACATCAGAGTTCAATGATACAAGTTCTAGACTAGGACAATTACAACTGATTGTCCATATAAGACATAGGTCATACATACATACACAGCGGAAAACTTAATAATATTAATAATTATCCATGAAGTCACCCACTCCAGCTCCTCCAACATGCTTTCAAGAGAAACCTGGATCACTTTACTACTCATAAAAATTGAGTAACCAAGAATTTAGGGAAAAAGAAATATAACTCTGAGTCAGACATGGGTTTGGTGTAGGTAAACTCAAATAACAATATTCTCATCTGAAAACTCCTTAAAAAAAGGTATCATAAGACCATGTCGCACATAAACATGGACGGGTTTTTAACTTACGATAACTAAAACATCTTCTATATAAAATCGATGATATTATTATAATGTCTAAGGGTTTAAAGTAAGTAGAGAACATAGCTGAAATGCTTTCCTCTCACATTCCAACATATTAGGTTTACAATGAAAACCGTAAATCTCGTATAGGGTATGGATTCCAACTAACGACAGGGCTATCGGGGAACTACCCATCATAATACACCTCTAGAAAATGTACCGAGGTCATACATAACGACTCCTGCTAAAACAGGACTGGCCTACCCCTTACTGGATAGTACCGAATATGATTATCCCCTTGGTTGGGACCAGCAACCATTCTTGGACTTAAATATGAGAATAAGGGCTCGTTCTAGATGGGATGATCAATACTCTAATGGGTGCGACCCGCATGGCCCGACTGTATATCCCTCATTTTAGTCATTTTCGGTTGATGAAGCTTGAGGCCACGTTTAACTTTCAATATCACTTCCCTCTTGTAACGCAAACATTGCCTTCCAATGTTGACACAATGTCAACATTCGTCCATACAAGTCGTTCAGGAGATGAACGAACCGAATGTATTATTTCCACTACACTAGTTTTGGAATCACCTTCATGGTTAGATGAAAATATCCCTTTCACTTCAAGTCTTGAATCTTGATTATGACTTTAATACTTCCAATTCGAATGTTTATGTTGGTTTGAAGTTGTTTTCAGATTATAGCTTGTCATCCGATCCCGGTCTCTTTAAACCAACATTCGGTAATTGAAAAAGGTCAAGTTATCGATAGTAGACAACTCCACTATCGGGTGTACAAATTTACATATGGAAGTTCATTCCATATGCTTAAGTTATCATGACCCGCTTATCGAAATGAAACCCTTTGTATTCATCACTTTCCCGAAGTGCGGTATTTGTGATAAGTACAAGTAAACTTACTTTTGATAAACATGCCAACATTTTGCTGTCACTACTTTAGTTCATTTGGCTACTTAATGGTCCGGACAAGAGATCATTTTGATATGGAATCAACTTGCTTTAAAAAGAAGATTGATTCAAAACACATCCAGTTCATTTTGAAATCACCTTTGGAAAGGATTAAAGTATATTTAATTAGGCTAAACTCTAATTAAATCTTAATTAATTCTAATTAAATCAAAATTAAATCGTAGTTAAGTTCTGATTAGACTTAATGAACTTAGTTAAGCCATAATTAACTTACTAATGCATCTTGATTAAGGTTAAATCAAATCATCATTAGTTAAACCCTTAATTAGTTAAATATTGATTAAATAATCACTTAATCTAAATAATAATTGATAACTTAATTAAATAATTATTAACCGTTAATTACTTCTTAATCATGTTACTTACTAATTAAAACTTAATTCTTAATTAATCAAATAACAGTCATTAACTTAACTTAAGTGTTGGTAACTACTAATTGCCTTCTTAATTACTAATTAAGACTAATTGCCTTTTTACTTAATTAATTAATTAATTAATAATTAAACTAAAAAACTTAATTACTTTTAGTTACTAATTAATATTATGAACATTTATAAACAATCTCAAATTTTAAAACGCTTTGAAATGAAAATCCATTTTTTTCCGTCGAACGACATCTATAGCGACTGTCGTTATGAGTGCAGTTTGCTCTAACACACTTCTAACTGGAAACCAATTCTTTAACTTGTTATTTCATGACTTTAAAACATAATTTGAAACTATTACCATTTTAAAACTAATACCCAACTTTAAACTCATTTCAAACTTTAAAAGTTTGAAAAACAAGTTATAATTCCAATTCGATCTCAAAACCATCGCGACTACATACAAAGTTTTCATCTTTGTTTCAACTCATCATGACAATGGTTGAATTCAACATCAACCATTTCACTACACATCACATTCACGTAACAAATCGTGTGTATATATACATATGTGTATACATATACTTTACTAACTTTGTATTCACAAACCAAACATACAATCAAACCTAACCAAAAAGGCCAATCCATATCGACCTCAAATCATATGATATTTGATAAACTTTCATACTATAATATTATCATATCATGAGAAATATTAAAGATAATAAATTTCAAAAAAATAATCAGGTTTAATCTCTTAAAAATCTACTAAATCGACTCGGATCTTGGCTAGACTCGCAACGGCTCTCGGAGCTTCGAATTAGTGATGGAATCTTGGGTTTTCGGGGGTACAAATGGGTTCGGCCCGGTGCTTTTTAGGTTCATCCCGGGGTGTAGGGGGCTCGGCTCAGGGTGAAATAGGGAAGGTAGGTGGTAGCTTGGAGGTAGAAGTGAGCGTAGTGTGGTAGGGAAGGTTCTTAGCTAAGGAAAGGAGATCTAAAGCCAAAAGTCTTAAATTTCTAACTTTTAAATAAGAAGAGAACCAATGAAAGGTTGAAGAAGAGGGAGAAAATGAAGATAGGAAATGAAAGTGAGAAATGAAGAGGGGTATGGGTGTATTTATAGAGAGAAAATAAAGAGAAGATTAATATTTTGTCCTTGCCTTATATTATTTAAATTATGTCATCATTTTGTATAATCACATCAACCTTTAATACATCACATCTCCTCTCTTTAGTCACATATCACAAGCACTTGTCCTTCTTATGTGTAAATGTAACATTCTCGGATTTTAACCAAGATTAATTTGATAATTAATTTAATTTTTGAAAATTAAATTATGAATTTATTGGTAATTAATTTTAAATCTTTGGATTTAATGATGAATTAATTGGAAAAAAATTCCAAAATAAATAAAGATACGTATTTTAAATAAAATTTTGGATTGGCATTCAATAATAAACATCTGGGAAATGAATTTGATTTGAAAACTCCATATTTTAAAAATAATAAAAGTTTTAAAATATACATATCTTTTGGAAATTAATAAGAAAGCATATATATGTTTAAAAATTGGTTTGTAAATATGTAAAGTGAGAATTTAAAATTTAAATTACTTTTCTCTTATATACTTGAAAATAAATATAGTTGATAAATAAATATATAACTTTGATATGTATCTATATCATTTGAAAGTATAAGTATAAATTGTATATACATAAAGATTTAAAATTACATAACACATTTGTAAATATATGATAGATATTTATTTATTTAAAAGGTTGGTAACTTGAGTTTAAAATTTAAATATGATTTGGATATATATAAATATAAACACATGAAAATATAATTCATGAATTAATGTACAAAACATAAAAACATGTTCCATAAATCAAATTTGAAGTAGGGATTTCAAACAAAATTTACAAATAGAAATTTGATTAAGGTCTTTAGCATAAAAATACAAATTTGAGACATTTGTACAATTATAAAGAGATGTATATAACAAGTATAAATTAAAGGGAAATACAAACTTACAAGTGTAACTTAATAATACAAGTGGCGTAAATTTCTCTTTTAAATTAAGATAAATAATTTATATAAAGTTTTGCATAAGAAAAATCAGGCTGATCTTTTATTATTCAAAACTTATGTCTTCTATATTCAAAAATCTGTAAAAACAAAAGATCGAACCAAAATTATCTCAAAATCAAAAGCACAAAACAAATATATAGTCAAAATTCTTCAAGCTTGGAAATAAACTCAAACAAGCAAAAGATTTCAAGCTGGAAAATGAAAATAAAAGACCTGGAAGTTTCAAACCTGGAAGCAAAAGGAAATGGAAATCTCGAAAACAGAAACAAAATCAAAACAAGATGAAAAACACCTGTAAACAGCTTCAAGGGTTCAAGCTTTCAAAACCTAGAATCAAATTCCAACATCAATAGCAACTGATCATATTCAAAGCTTCAGAATCAAGTTTAGCAAAAACAAATTCGTATAGTAGATCAAATGATATCAGTGTTTCAAGATCAAACAAATAAAAGAAAAATACTGTTCTCTATCTAGATCGGGTGAGTAAACTCTTAACCATATATATACATACATCTGGATTTTCCTGTGATAAATGATTGAAGCATGATTATGGAATGACTGTATAGAGTGAATATTTTCTTAATGTGTGTGTGTGTGTGTGTATACATAGAATGATTGATGAATGCCTGTACATATGTTATAACCTCTGTTCTTAGCTACTGGTTTAGGAATTAAGTTTAAAAATTCAAATTCACCTTATATAATCAATAATAGGCTAAAGTTTTTGAAGATGAAATCTATATAAGGATATAGAATTATTGATAAAAATAATTTTAGGTGAAAATATTTAGTATTTAACTCAAAAATGTAAAATTTACGGAGATAATTAAAATAAGTCCAAAATTATATATCTGAATTTCAAAGTTTGGATCATATGGATGAATTCATGGTAGGAAATGATGAATTTTAGAAATAAAGTGATGATTTTTAGTTTGGTATCGGCTCTGATATTGCGAGATGAACTGTGAAGGGAAATTTGTCAAATTCCGATGATATTGCGAGATAAACCGTGAAAGGAAATTCTAGAATGTTGTGTTGGCCAGGCGATGAAGAATTAGGGTTTAAGAACCCCAAATTGGCCGATATGTTCATCGACATCGTGTAATGACGAGGGTTGATCAGAGTCGTCCGGTCTGGTGGGAATCAAAGCTGGGAAGTTTAGCGAGGCTCCAGTCGTAGTGACGTGATCTATGGTGGTCGGAGAGCGGTGATACGAGGAGTTTTGGATGATCGGTTCCATCTTGATGGTTTTCATTCCAATCGATTTTGATTGGTTGGGTCGTTCGTGAATCTGGGTGGACAGGTCGTCTGAGTGGAGCATCGGTGACTTGCTGGTGGTGGTAAGGTTGGTCGGAGTTGGCCTAATGGGTGTGCACGATGCACACATGAACGTCTTGTTGCGATGATTGAAGACGAAGACCGACTCAGTGATGGTATTGAGTAATATCGGTTTTGGCTCGAGTATTATTTCAGGGGGTTCATGTGGGTTATACAGTTTTTTTAATTTTTAAAATTTAACAAAGTTAAAAAGAAAAAAAAAGGGAGAAACTCGAAGGGGGTCTCGAGGGATTAGGTACTTGACTCGGGTGAAGACTCGAAGAGGTATCGAGTTGATGATAAAACAGTTTAAAACAAGTTTTCCAAATTTAAATTTAAAATAAATTTAAACAACTTCTTGTTAATTCTTTTAAAATAATAATTAAATGCTTTATTTTAAATTTTGGGGTTAGTCAAGTTTTTAAAGAAATTGTTTTAAATTAATTTAGTTTTAAAGTATTTTTATATACATATATAACCTTTATTTTAAAAGTCCATTTTACATAAATTTAATTTTAAATTATAAGGTTAATTAAGGGAATGTATTCAATTATGATTAACTTAAATGTCTTTAGTTAATCCATGTATTAATGATAATTAATTGAAGGTTTATAAAATAAACTAGAATGTAATTAAGTAATTAATTGAGATAAATGGGTTATTTTAATTTGAAATTTAATGATAATTACTTAATTAAAGATTATTACTTAATGTAATCAAGGTATAATTACTTTATGTAATTACATTAAAGGATAATTAATTAATTAAGATTAATAAATTAAAGGTAATTAATTACTTAAAGATAATTACTTAATTAAATGTAATTAATTAATGATTTGAAGTTGCTTAGTCAAGTGATTTGAGATTTATTAACATAAGTGATTAGGGGTAATCACTTATTGTAATTAATTAAGGATAATTAATTAAATGGTAATTAATTAAGGGATTATTTGATTATGTAATTAACTTAAAGGTTAATTTAATTAATGAGATTAATTAACGAATAGTTAATTAATTAAGGGCAATTAATTAAGATGGGTAATCAAGCTTGATTAAGTTAATTTCATTAATTAATATCAAATGATTTGTAATTAATTTATCAAAATTGGGTAATTAATTGATAAGTAATTAATTTAAGTGGAAATTAAATTGAATGAATCAGGATTTGAATAATCAATTAATCCTGCTTATAAATGATTATTGAATTATTGGATTGCTTATGAATGTTTGTATTGTATGAGATGCCTTGAATTGATTATCCTATCTGATCTGTGATATTCCGCTTTGTAAATTGAGCTGTGTATATTTTATTTATCTGTGATACATTTGTATATAATCTGTGAATTTGTGAATGAAGATGAGCGTTATAGATTATACCGCTTATCAATATTTTTGTGCTTGAATTCTGTGATGAATGTTGATATTGCACTATTATTGTGTAAAACCCTTGGACTACACATATACGCATACAAATGTGAATACCACAGGATATTGGTTAAGTCATGGAAATTTTGAAATGGTAAAGGCTTCAGAAATTTAATATTGAATTCAAATTATTTTGGAAATGAAATTGGATTTAATATAAAGAGCTTATGGAAAAGGAAGTTTGGAAATTGAACCATTTTAAATATAATATGGTTCGAAATTTGAAATTTTATTTGTATTTGAATTCAAAGCATTAAAGTTAAATGTGTAAAATAAGTTTTAATTGCATACTCTTTCCAATAAGTTTAATTGATTTCTAAAAAGCTTTGGAATCTTTAAAGTGAATTTTGGAAATAATTATTATTTTAAATAATTGATTTAAACTTTAGAAACTGTGGTTTGGGAAGAGATATTTAAGTTATAAAATATATATATATGTGAGTTTTTAAACCATCTTCAAAGTACATTTAAAGGAGTTGTTTTGAGAATTCGAATTGAACTCAAATAGAATCTGCCCAAGATACGGCAGGTTCGTTGATTTTTCCAATTTTGACTTCAAAGGGCTACAACTTAAGAAAATTGAATTGGATTGTCTAAAACGAAAACCTTTGTTTTCAAATAAGAATAGCTTTCATATAAAAGGAAGAATTTTCTAGTTTTATTGAAAAGATTTCCAAGTTATGATTTAAATAAGTTTGAAAATGGGAATTGGTTTTGAAAGCTATGAGTTGAATTTTTTATAAAGATATGGATAGGTGAATCACTTTTGAAAAGGAAGTGGTTTTTGAAAATTATAGATGATTTTTTGTGAAAGATTTGGGAACTTTGTTTTCAAAGTTGAAAAGGATCTTAATGGTGAATCTTTTAGTTTAAAATATTAAAATGGAATTTGTTTAATCCATTTAAAGGAAAGGTTTTTGGAAATTATTGTGACTTAACTGAGATCCTAATATCTGTATGGTTTTTTAAAATATGCCCTCATTATTCGATTTAGCCAAGAGAGGACTTTGTGTCATATAACCCATTCCGAATAATGATACGACGTTATGGGTAGCATTTGAAGTTCGATGGTGAAGACCAAATATTTTTGAAAGTGAAAGGATAACCGTCGAATATCTCTGCACCGACTGGTCCCCGGCATAGAGATTTGATCACCCTTTGTGATGGGGAGTCTGGACGTGATTAGGGATTATCCGGATTGCAAGGGCTTTTTTTGAAGTGCCTTCGGTTCTGTTCGAACCCGGAACAGACTTGTATGGATGTGTGTCTGACGTTACACTTTGAGATTTAAAGCAGGTTTCTATTAAATATATTTCTGCTTGGTGGCGGAGAATTTATTCTTTCTCTGAGATGTACGAGCTCAGAGGTTATGTAGTTGATGGTTACTAGTGATGCATTCCCAATTTGGTAATATGGCATACGAAGTGCTGCTGATCATATGTTGATTGAAGCATGACTTTTTTGAATAGCATAGCTTTATGGATTAGACTTCGTCGAGCCTCACAACCCAGAATGGTCAAAACAGGAAAGATGCAGCAAGGTTATTTGGAGGTAGCGCCAACTGAGGATATGTCCATTTCCTTCTGGATAGAGGTGGTATCATGGTTTGGAGCCCAGATACTTAACCTATGTGGCTGCTGCAAATTTATTACTTTGTGGTTGTTGGTGAATCTCGGGATAAAGGTTGGTTACGACGGGGGAGTGGCATACTCGTGTAGTAGTTACCTAGTTACAGAGGTAACCCGGCCTTGTGTTGGCAGAGATCCGGTTTGGTTCTCGGGGCGTCCCCCCAGAGGCGTACCCATGTGGCCCAGGAAGTTCCTTTGCCTGACCATTGTTGGAAATCAAATCACCAATACGCGTCTTGTACGGTTTTAATTGTAGAACCTACCATCTAATATGGTAGCTAAAGTAGGCATACAATAATGGTACGTATGCTGGCTAAGATTAAAATTATACTTGCAAAAGTTTTCCACTATGCACTAATAATAATATTAAAAGGATTTTGCGTAGTAAGCATGTTTGACTATCATAAGGAGAAATCTCCCCCAAGTGTGCGATTGCATTGTGTGTGTGTCGGGAGGCCTTATGTTAGTTTCATTTTCCAAAAAGCATTGCGCATTTCTTTTAAATCCTTTTGTTTTGCTTTTAAGATAAAACTGTTTTTGTTTACTCACACCAGTCCCATGACTGACCTAGAGTTTATTGTTGTTTCCTATCTAAACTCTGGGTGCCCATAATTTTCCACATGGGCAGTCTAGAGTTGGGCTTTTTTCAAATAATCAAATAGTAGGTGTAGATTCGATAGCCTTCGGATTTGGATTTGGCGATAGCATTTGCTTCTCTTCAGCATTCAGGTTGACCTTGCTTAATACAACGTGATGGAGGTTTCTCACTTCGCATTTGGAAAGCATGTTCGTGGATTCTAGCCTTTGGAGTCTTTGGAGCTTTGGCTATGGAGTTGCAGGATGGTGTTGGATTCTTTTGGGGATTCTATTGGAGTTATCTTTCCACAGTCGATGGTTGCAAAGTCTAGACCATCTAGTTGTGTTATATTTCCACTGTTACCTTGTATCTCTAATAATATTGATTAATTCTTGTTGTATCATTATTGTAATTCACTGTTGTATATCAATGATATATCATTTCTTCTGCTGTGTTGTTGTACTTAATGTGTTATAAGCATCGGCGAATCAGATTTGAACGTTTGAATCTGCAACATTCAAATACGAGTGAAGTATGGATGTCGATTTTCGAATGCGAAAAATTCGGATCATCACATTTGGTATCAGAGCTAAAGGTGAGTGAGAACTTTAGACTTTTGGAGTATAACACATTAGGTAACTCATTAGAGATAGGGATGTTAATGCCCTAGAATGAGTATATCCCTAAGATGTCCGTTCGTGTGCCTCAGTAAATTCTCTTACTGTTCACTCATAGTGAGTATGAGTGTAAGAAGAGGACGAAGTAGGGGACAGGGGAGTACCACTACAAATGGTCAATACCTTGTAACAACAAGGAACAGATTTTCTCTATCAGTCTCTTTTGATCATCATCCGATTTCAATTCTTTGATGGATTCGTGGCAGCTCGAGGGCGAAGCTTTGGTAGGAGATCATTATTTTGGCTAAATCAAAGGGTTAGGTTGACATGGGACATAAACTCTAGATAGGTCAGACTTGTTTGAATTGTTTGCTTTTGTTGCTAGGATATAGTTGATAGGTATACTTTGATTGTTTAAACTAAAAAGTTCTGGGATTGTCCTTTACTTTCAAATTTCGAGGATGAAATTTCCTTAAGGGGAGAATCTGTAACATTCTAGGATTTTAACCAAGATTAATTTGATATTTAAGTTTTGGAAATTAAATTGTGAATTTATTGATGATTAATTTTAAATCTTTGGATTTAATGATGAATTAATTGGAACAAAAATTCAAAATAAATAAAGATATGTATTTTAAATAAAATTTTAGATTGGAATTAAATAATAAACATCTTGGAAATAAATTCGATTTGAAAACTCTATATTTTAAAAATAATAAAAGCTTTAAAATATACATATCTTTTGGAAATTAATAAGAAAGCATATATATGTTTAAAAATTGGTTTGTAAATATGTAAAGTGAGAATTTAAAATTTAAATTACTTTTCTCTTATATACTTAAAAATAAATATAGTTGATAAATAAATATAAAAAATTTGATATGTATATATATATTTTGAAAGTATAAATTGTATATACATAAAGATTTAAAAATACATATCACATTTGTAAATATGAGATAGATATTTATTTATTTAAAAGGTTAGTAACTTGAGTTTAAAATTTAAATAAGATTTGGATATATGTAAATATAAACACATGAAAATATAATTCATGAACCAATGTACAAAACATAAAAACATGTTTCATAAATTAAATTTGAAGTAGGGATTTAAAACAAAATTTATAAATAGAAATTTGGTTAAGGTCTTTAACATAAAAATACAAATTTGAGACATTTGTACAATTATAAAGAGATAACAGTGTAAATTAAAGGGAAATACAAAATTACAAGTGTAACTTAATAATACAAGTGGCATAAATTTCTTTTAAATTAAGATAAATAATTTATATAAAGTTTTGCATAAGAAAAATCAAGCTGATCTTTTATTCTTCATTCTCTATTCAAAACTTCTTTCTTCTATATTCAAAAATCTGTAAAACAAGAGAACGAACCAAAATTATCTCAAAATCAAAACCACAAAACAAAACTGTTTTCAAAATTCTTCAATCCTAGAAATAACTCAAACAAGCAAAAGCTTTCAACCTGGAAAATGAAAATAAAAGGCTTGGAAGTTTCAAATCTAGAAGCAAAAGGAAATGGAAATCTGGAAAACAGAAACAAAATCAAAACAAGTTGAAAAAAAACCTATAAACAGCTTCAAGTGTTCAAGCTTTCAAAACCTAGAATCAAATTCCAACATCAAAAGCAACATATCAAATTCAAAGCTTCAGAATCAAGTTCAACAAAAAAAAAATTCGTATAGTAGATCAAATGATATCGGTGTTTCCATATCAAACAAATAAAAGAAAAATATTGTTCTCTATCTTGTTCAGGTCCAAGTGCCCGACCTCGAAGGCCTAAACCAACATCAGACCGAACACCCCGAAGGTTATCCAACTTAACATCCGAATAATCGAGTTCCAATTCTTTTTTATAACTTTAAAACAATATTAATTATCCCGAAAGATAATTAATCACAATTAAAATCTATTTTGAATAAATAAATCCATTATCTTTAATAAAATAGATAATTATTTCCAAAGACTTTTATAACATTGGTAAATCAACTTTAAAATCTTTTTTAAATCAGGTTGTTAATTTTGAATCAGTTTATTAAAGCAATTTAATTATATTAGTTAATTTACTTTAATCACCTTTATTAAATCAATTAATTAAACATATTTATTAAATTCAAAATATCATTAATTAAATGAATATTTAATTTTAAACATCATTAATTAAAATGATTTAACTCAATTCCAAATATCGTTAGTTAAAACAATTAATTAAATTTAAAAAGATCATTAATTAAAATGATCAATTACTTTTAAATATCATTAACTAGAATGATTATTGTCCACAAGTAGTGGCGCAGTGGTAAGATACTCGCTTCCTGGTAAGCAGGTCGCATGTTCGATTCTCGTCTTCCCTACTCCCATTTCAAGGCGCGGAGATGGGGCCCCATAAACCACATAACATTGTTGGGGGAATTAAATCTCTGTGCTAGGATGACCAGAAACCCTACCACCTGTGGTCAGACCATGCTAGAAGGGAGCTCATCTCATCCCTCTGATTTCATCAGGACTCGGGGTTGAGTTTCCATAAAAAAAGATTATTGATTTTGGTCATCGTTAACTGAAATAATTAATTTAATTCCATCTTCATTAATTAAAATGATTTAACTAAATTCTAGATATCATTAGTTAAATAATTATTTAAATTCAAAACAATCATTAATTTAATGATTAATTAAATTTAAATCTTATTATTTAAAATGACTAATTACTTTCAAATATCATTAAGTAAAATGATTATTAATTTCAATTATCATTAACTAAAATAATTCAATAATTAATTAAACACCATTATCCTTAATTAAAAGAATTAATTAAAATCAAGTAATCATTAGTTAAAATGATTAATTAAGTGTAAAACATCATTAGCAAAAATGACTAATTAAATCTAAAGATAAACCAATTTTAAAACATTATTTATTAAATTGGTTAATTAATCTCAAAATCATTATTTAAAATGATTAATAAATCTAAATTATTGTTAATCAAAATAATTAATGCATTTTAAATATTCTTTTATCATAAACATAAGCTCAAGTTTATATGACAAGGTTTTGGGAATGAAATTGAATAAATGACGGTATAGCGAAAATTGCTATAACGACGTTTAAACTATTAAATGGAATATCAGAAATTAATTTCATTTAATCATCAATAATAGCATATGGATGTAAATAAATGATTTATGGATGAGAAATCCCTTTTGGGTCTCTCTACAAATTTTTCCTGTAAAACAATGGTTGTGGATAATAATCATACAAGGTTATAACGGTCAAATTAATAAATCATCCATTATCCAATCAGAATATCAACCAAACAAACAATTAAACAATATAACTAACATCTAAACAATCAATAAATATTTATAACATCATTGATATGATATAATAAAGTTAAATGTGAGTTAAACTCACATTGATTTTCGTTTCCGCCGAAACGTCCCGATTTCGGACTAAAACCGAATGGTCGTTTGATTTTAGCCTAAATTTTCACTTGGTCCAAATCTAACGAAACCAACACCGTCGTGAAGATCTTGACGACACGATTCCAATGCAAAAAACGGCATTCGAATCCAATCTCGTATGAGCAAGATATGAATTTTATAAATAAATGATAAATTAAAATTGAAATTTAAACAACTTTTACAATTTTACCCTCACCTCCAACACATCATCTTCCCCAAGCATAATATCCTGTAAACGCACACAGGAATGCACTTGGCTATGGATGAACCATGGTGACACGGAGCTATGTTTCGCTAAACGGTGAACCGACTTCACCAACGACAATCTCTTCCCTAACCTCTCCAGACCATCACCACTTCGTCACCCCCGCCACTCCAGATCAAAACGCGACCGAACCATTTACCCCCGTCGACCCATCAGGTCATGCACCCCAAACATTCAGCGGACCATGAGAAAATTTGCGCCTAGGTGATTCGTTCCTTCCCGAGTTCAAATCTGATGTTCGATTCGCCAACGGACGACCCAATGCTCCAAAATTCCGAACCCTAGCTCAACCACGACAACTACCATCTTCCAAACCATGACCGATCATCAGAAAAATATGTCGGAATGAAGCTCTTGCCAAAACTAGATTTTTAAAACTGGTTTCATGAATTTTAAACAAGTATAGGATTTTTAATTTAAATTTAAAGTTTGAATTAAAAGGGAAAATCTCTTTTACATGTACATGTAACAATTTATAGGAGGAAAGGGTATGGTCTTATACATGAGAGCTATGGGCATGGGTATGGCCTTAAATGATGAGGTATGGACATACATATGGCTGAATATAAACATATCTATATTATTTTAATTATAAATTATTCCCCAAAACAAACCCGAAAATTTCGAACTCCAAATGAGGCATGCTGCCTAGCGTTTTATATGTCTTACCCCTATTTTGAATGCAATAGAACTTGTTTCGAGAACTAATTGGATCGTATGCAAAAGATAGGTTTTCAGACCTAGTTATTATATTAAATTTTCGATATTAATTTCAACAGTTTAAATCTCGGACGACCAAAGGATACGTCTGATTGCTATGAAATACGATGGCGCAATTCACTATTATAGATCCAATGAAACTAGTTTCGTCGAAATGCGAGACTGTGCCTCAGAACGCTAATTTCACAGATTTAAATATTTAGTTATCGATATTTATCCAATCTATTCTATATTTGTAAATAAATATACAAATTGAATTCACCAATATTATTTATTAATTAAAAGAAGTTAAATAAAATTATAAAATCCATTAAATTGACACTCAATTCACAATTCAAATATTTAATTATTCCCTATATTTGAATTATAAATTAATAAATTCCAAAATTCGATTATTTTAAATATTAAAATTAATTAAGCATTTAGAATTAAATAACAAAAATCTTGGATCGTTACACAAGGCGTGTATCAACTCCAACCTATACTATACAATTATAAAATGAAAAACAAAAATTTCCACTCATAGATAACCCAGCTTTCTCCTTTGGACTTGAATATGTTTGCTTTTTTTCTCTTTTCAGACTTCTTCCTTTTGAAATATACAATAATTGGATTGTACATTAATTAGATTCCAAATTTTGGGGAATAGAGGAATAGAATTGGAAAATGAATGTTAATGTCTAAAATGCCTTACCTGAAGACGTTAAGAAAGTTTTGAATCGTATGGAAGAAAGAAATTGACAGAGCTCTGTTTACATTCCTAAATAATTTATGAATAAAAATGCGGGGGCTAAACATTTATTTATAGTGGTTTGAAGTCGCTAGAACCGTCGGATTTAAGTCAGTTTAAACCACTCTTGGCCTAAATAACCCTAGCAGCTGCCACTATATCCGTCGACCGCCCTTCCTCAAGCGGTCGACTGCTAGCAGTCAACCGGTAGCTTATATTTGGGAAGTTATTATTTTTTCTATTAATTTTTATTTAATTCCTCAATTAACTTTAATGTTAACATTTATTTTAACATATTCCCTAACCATAGTTATAATCAACATTAATTTTTAAATTTCAAATATTAATACTAATTACATATTTGAATTTAAATTCCATTTGAATTAGTTTTAATTTGAAAACTTCAAACATCGATAACTTTTCCATTTGAGCTTCAATTTCGAAACTTTATATATGGAAATTAATCATAAAATCGCCGCGAACGACACGACATAACTTTCATGCGCTAATTTCGAAATTTACAAAATTTTCATTTTTAGCCTTATTAGTAATTAATTAATTTCTTATTAATCAATTTCTTATTAATTTTTGAAGGGTGTTACAATGCGTCTATCTTATAAATGCAAGTTAGAGTATTAATCTAATGAGATGTGGATGTTAGGAAGTTATTTCTGCATGTATTGTTTGTTCAATGTTATACATATTTGCCCAGTTTTCTAGCTTTATTTATGATGAGATATACCCCCTCATTGTTGATTTGAGTCAACCAATAAATGCCTAAAATATGTTGCCTCTCAGGTACATTCAGGTAAGGGGTTGTATAAGGACTGGATTGGCTCTCCAACAACATTGCTAGTAAGAGCCAAGATATCCTTGTATCAAGCATCATTTTGCAAAGCCATTAAATTAATATCAAAATGCTATGTTATTTGTTTCAATAAAGGTAGCAGCAACCCTTTGGTATGTTGCAATTTGGCAGTTAATATTTTTCTCAGGATTATTGTATAATCCTTTTGTGCTTTTGAAAACAAAAACATCATTTGCTATTTGGTTGTTTCATTATGTATTTGATTAAAATGTAGTTTGTTGGACCGGATTTGAAATTGACGAGGCTTGACATTGATTGATGTCATTTGTTATGATAACAGAGTTGAACTAAATAGGGAAGATGCTAATTGATCAGTAATAAGTTGTTTGGATGGACAAAATATTTTGTAGTTGCATAGAGCGTTTTTATAAGGTTGTATTTGTAGTGTTGTACAAATTATTTGTGTAGTTGTACAGGCCTTGATTCTTATTGATCATTTTTGTAGCTGTACAGGATGTTTTTTATATGGATGTAGCTGAACATAATTTACATTTGTTTCTAGTGTTATGTTAAACTACTTGATAACTCTATATTGAATATCGCTTAAGTTCATGCTCTATATATGAATTTCTAAAGTTGTAATTATATAATAATAGTATTGAACATAAAACTACAGGTTGAAAATAGTTGAAACTTTTATGTATTTTTTTTTTAAATTTTGTAATTTATTATAAATGATCGTTTCAAACTTAATGCAAAAGAATTAATTAGGAATTTGATGTTGTACAAAGCTAACATGCAAGCTTGAAAAGAACTAGCTCAATAAAAAATGAAGTATTATTTTAGGTTGAAGATGACTGCTCAGATTTAGAGGAAGTGATTTTGTCTTCATTGCAAGAAACTATAACAAATTTAGAAAATTTAAGCAAATGACCAAAAGACAAATGTTTGGCAACAAAGTCGATACAACCCCAATCAAATACTTTATATGTAATGTAACGACCCAGAATTTCACTGTTTTGATTAGTGAATATTTAATTAACTTTAAATATTTAATATATAGGTTTACAATGAAAATAAACTCATTTTAGTTAATTAATAATGATGGTAAAATCATTTTCAAAATTTGTTTACCAAACTAATAGTTCGTAGAAAAACAAAAAATGTGATCGAAGGACGTTTACCGAAATTTCGACCTTTCGACATGGGAAAGTTGTCGGGATCGTTTTTCGTATTTATGCGCTATATTTACATATATATAAGAGTTAATTAACCAGATAATAATACAGTTAAAAATAAATTATCTTGTATTAATTTGGATTAGTGAGTGATGTGACAAGACATAGTTTTTAAAATAATAAGCATTATATATATATATTAAGTATTGTCACATATTAGATTTATAATCATTAACCTTTATTATCTCTTGTCACATCTTAAAATTAATAATTAAACTTATATATAAAGAAAGTGATGTAACTAAACATAATAATTGTATATATATAAAAGAAAGTGATGTGACTAAACATAATTATATATATACATAAAAGAAAGTGATGTGGCTAAACATAATTATATATATAAAAGAGTGATGTGATTAAACATAATTATATATATATATATATATTATATTATAAAATATTTGTGATGAGACTTGACAAAGTGATTAGGTGTGAAATCTTGCCTATAAATAGCCCATATGTTTCTCCATTTTCCCTCCCTTTCCACCAACATTTTCTTCCTCATTTCAAAGTTAAATGGAGTTTTTATTTTTTTTCAAACCAAGTGAAATTAATGGCTAAAATAATTTTGTTGACCACTTTTTCGAATTTCTACTAAAGCTTTGTCAAAATACCCAATCTTCACAAAGCAATTTTTCACCTAGAATTTCAAATCCGAAAATTACCCTTCTTCTTTTGATCATAAGTTTTTCAAACAAAATAAAAAAAGAGTGAATATTTTTTTGAAGTGATAAAGGAAAGAAATTTAACTTTCCCTTCGACTATCTTTTCAAATTCCATGAGTTGGTGCCTAAAATCCAGTGGGAAAATGACCTAATTTTTTATTCATTTTCGACAAATCAATGATAAACCGAAGCTCCTCTACCTTCAAGCTACTACCCCACATATATGCCCACACCTCTGGCCAAGCCTATATATAGCTGGGCCAAGCCCATTTTGAGGGTTGCTAGCACCTAAAGCCTTCATCCTTCAAAGCTAGGGAGTCTTTGGCAAGTCTAACTTAAGTTCGAGTAGCTTTTGTAGAAGATTGTTGAGCATACTACTTGTTTTTTAATGAAAATGGCAATATTATTTATGTCACTATACATGGTGATTATATAGTGTAGATGTTGAATGATAATCATATGGTTTGATTATGATTTGGATGATTGATTTTGGTTTGATTTGGTTATGGAAATCGATGTTGTATTGTAAATTTAGTAAGCATGTATATATGAATGTATGCTTACAACCTATGGTGAAGATGGTTGGTGTTAGTAATATGTTGATTGTAAAACATGAGCTATGGCATGAGCTTGTTAAACAAAATTAACTACTTCGTGTAATTGCAACGGTTATGAGATCCGGTTGGAATGGAAGTTTGTTTTCAGAGTTTAAAATTTAGATTTTGGTTAAAGTTTGCATATTGTTTTTAAAATGTGAAAATTTACTAAGATATGTTTCAATCAAGAAATAGTATGGTTTTAGTAAAGTGGTTTCGCATAAAGGTGGGTTAAAGCAAACTACACTCATAGCAATAGTCACTATGGATGAAGTTCGACAAACGTTTAAATTTCTATTTCAAATTTGTTTTATTTTGAAATTAGTTTACTATGTTTTTAAACTTAATTAGTAATATTAAAAAGTAATTAAGTTGTAATATAATTAATTAATTAGTTAGTTAATTAAAAGGTAATTAGCACCTAATTGGTAATTAAGAAGATGATTAGAGGTTAATCATCACTTAAGTTAAGTTAATGACTGCTAATTAATTAGTAAAGTTTTAATTAGCGATTAATGTGGTTAAGATGCAAATAAATGATTAATAATTATTTAGTTAAGATTAATGGTTAATTAATTAATGGGTTATTAAAGTAGTATTTAATTAATTAGGGTTTAACTCTTAAACAATTTGGTTTAACCTTAACCAAGTTGCATTAGGAAGTTAATTAGTACTTAATCAAGTTCATTAAGCCCAATTAGAGTTTAGTTATGATGTAGTCTTGATTTAAATTGGATAAAGATTTAGTTAGGGTTTAAGCTAATTAAATATACTTTTAATTTTTCAAAGGTGATTTTAAACTAAATAGAATGTATTTAATCAATTTTCGTTTTCAAAGTAAATCGATTCCATATCAAATGATCTTTGGTCCAGACCCTTAAGTAACTCATATGATTAGGAGAATTGAATGAAGTTTGTTAGTAGAACAAAACACCATTCTGCTATAGTGTAACTGATTTGATTGTGTGGACATGTGTTAAGCACAATAAATTCCCATTCTTCTATAAATTGAGTGAATTGTTTAGACATCTATTTTGTAAGATAAATCACCATTCTATTGTTATGTTATTTGAACGTGTATATGCCAACTGTTATATTGACGCGTTATTCTTTGATTAGATATGAATTCTATTCACTTATATGGTAGCTTATGTAAATAATTGTTATGTGATTTGGGAATCGAAGTAAAATTAAATGGTAACTTAGATTAGTATCAATGGGACTGCTAAGCCTCATTTGGAATTTATAAAGTATGGTTTGAATTTACTCTAATTCTTTAATCAATTTGAGGCTATGATTTTATAAATGGTTTTTCAGGTTATATAATTCTTATAAAGGTATCTATAAATGATAACATGTTTATAGAAAAGGATTTTTCTAACGAAAAGAGTTACTAAGGTGTTTTACAAATGATGTTTTGTAAATGATATTATTTAGGATATTTTATAAAGGAGTATAGAAAAGTTTATATAAAGAGTTTAAAAATATAAAAAAGGTTTAAAACGTAGCCTTAAGCCTCATTAGCTTGGAATGACTAAAACAGGGGATATGCTGAAGGGCTATGTGAGTTGCACCCACTAGGGTACATCATCACCCTTAAAGATATATACATAATCATCAATGAATTCGTGTACGTGGGAGTGCTCGGATAAAGGTTGCTTGCAACTGGGATGATGATATATTCGGTATTATCCTAGGCCGGTTCTATGTTGGCAGGGGTCATTTGGTATGACCTTGGTGCATTTTTCTAGTGATGTACTCTAGTGGGTGGTACCCTGGTAGACCAGTAATTAGTTGGAATCCATTCTCCAATACGTGCCTTACGTTTTTTGATTGCAGAGCCTAATATGTTGGAATATGAGATGCAAGCATTTTAACTATGTTTTCTATTTACTTTAAACCTAGACAATGTGATAATTATCACTAGATTTTGATATAAATTTTTTTGGTTATCGTAAGGTAAAAACCCATCTGTTTTTATGTGCGGTGTGGTCTTACGAGATACACTTGGTTTGAAAGGTTTTCAAATGTAGAAATCGGTTTGGTTGTTACTTGTAATCGAGTTTTACTCACGTCGGTTTACCAGACTGACCCGGGCATTATTCATGTAATGCTCGGGTCAGACCGAGCACGTTTTTCCAGGTTTAGCTGGACACTTTGGAGTTGGAGAGGAGCTTGATGGTTAAGATGTATTCACATTTATTTTTATTCTGTTGTATTATAGAGTCTGTATGTTTGTTAATATAAGAACATGTTTCTGTAACTGTCCAAATTTAGGATAACTCTAGTGTACTCTGATGTTGTATATATGAACAAAGATGTTTCATTTTGGTAAAGATCATTATTGTATTATATATTATTCAATGCGTTGTGAGGTTCTATGTTGTTTAGTTTTCTTCTGTCTTCTATCTTCTTCTTTTACCCTAAAAAATCTGTATTTCCAGCACTTGAATGTTCGACATGTGATACAATTGACATATTAATGTCGACTTTCAAGAGTTGAAAATCCGATTCGTTGCATTGGTATTAGAGCTAAAGGGAAGCGAGAATCTTGTCCCTGGTGGGGTATACTCATTTGAGATAACGTAAGTGAGACTCTAAAATGAGTTTGAGTGTATATTATGTAAGAGGGCATATTAATTAGTGCTATAAAAAGGTTTTATATTATGTTGTTTGAGTTGTTGAGTGGCTTAAGAATTCTGTTTGATGCGTCTGGCCAACGTTATCCATAGGGATTTCCTAAACACTAGAACAAGTTCAATTGGCATAGTATTGTTTTGAAATTTGGTAAATGAAATAAATTTACCTAGAATATATTTTATATTAAAAAAGAATGATTTTCACAAATAGTGTAGTATAGTTGGTTGGGGTGTTTGGAGATAATAATATGTTGTTGTTATTATCATTTAGGGTTTGTTTAGTCATGCCCGTTTAGCTGAGCATTAACTATTGTTGTTATGTTCCCTTTTTAAGATATGGGTTGGGTAGATAAGGATTGGGAAAAAATTGAAAATGAACACCTTGTGAATTAAGTTTTACAGTTTGACTATAGGGCATTCGATGTTAATATTGAGGTAAAATTTGATTTAAAAGTTAGAATATTTTGGGATAAATATTTAAAATGGTTTAATAGAAGTTATTTATAAAATGGGGTGAATATTAGACTCAGGTCCCTAATAAGTTTCAAAATACACAAAAACCCCAGTAAAAAAAGTATGTAAATTAGGTCCCTAGAATTAAGTTACTAAGTAATTGCATATAGTTATGCAATTATTCACTGAATAATTGCAGATATTTATGCAATTATATCCAAAAGTTGCATAAATTTATGCAATTTTTTCGGTGAATAATTGCAGAAATTTCCGCAATTTTTTTGGTGAATAATTACGTAATTTTCCATAATTTTTTGAAAAAATTGCGGAAATTTCCGCAATTTTTCAATAAATAATTGTAGAAATGTCTGCAATTTTTTGATATAATTGCATAAATATCTGCAATTATACATTGAATAATTGCATAAGTGTTTGCTACTATTTAGTAACTTAATTCTAGGGACCTAATTTACAAACTTTTTTTACCAAGGTTTTTGTATGTTTTGAAACTTATTTGGGACCTGTGCCAAACTGTCCCTTATAAAAATGTATCTTAGAAGAATTAAGGTTGAAAACTTGAGAACCTAAATCTCGGTACATTTGGAAAAATGATTTTCAAGA
Organism: Allium cepa; assembly: GCA_030765085.1. Classification (NCBI taxonomy): domain Eukaryota; kingdom Viridiplantae; phylum Streptophyta; class Magnoliopsida; order Asparagales; family Amaryllidaceae; genus Allium; species Allium cepa. The sequence continues at coordinate 106,977,853 of CM060940.1, forward strand.
TTATGGGCAAATAATAATAAAAATATTTGAAACCAATTTGGTTTAAACATAAATTTTTAGGGATAAAAGTGTAACTAAGAGGTGTTATTTTTGAATTGGTATGGGGAACAAGTCTTGACTATTTTGTGATGATCAGAATAATCTTATAAGTAACGATCTGATTCTTGCTTAGGCGAACGTTGTAGTGCGCTTAGTAAATTATTCTCTTTATCACTGTACAATCGATGCAAGCTCAACCTAAACGAATTCAAAGTAAGTTGGAAATAGATGTTTTGTTACAAAATGTAAAGTATTGTTCCTAAAATGAGATTTTGAAATAAAAGGAATATTTTTAAGTTAACTAGTTCGAGTGGCTCAAAAATAACTTAAAATTGGGTAAAGAATGTGTTTTGATAGTAAGCACTTCTCTTGAGCATTACCTTTCTTGGTAAGGGAATGTAGGATACTGTTTGGTAGTACTCAGTTCCTTAGTATTATTTTGGAGTTAACATTTTGGAGTTACTCAGGCTATATATATATATATATATATATATATATATATATTTCTATGACTGAAATATAGAGTTTTATTTGAAAAAGTTTTGAATAAAAGCCGGGTATTTGGATCTTGAGTTTTCTTTGAGAGATAAATTCAAAATGGAATGATGAAATCAGATAGGGATATATGAACTTAGGATGTAGTGGAATAGCATCCAAGTTTACCATTGTAGTTTATGAAACGTTTTCGTAAATGATTTTGTGGAAATTGGAGTGGTATTAGGGAGAACTAATTAGTATGTGTGTAGGATGGACGTAAATGATTTCTCCTTTTTGTATAGTTTTGATCCAAGGTTCGAGTATATGACTTTGGTGTAACGACCCAGAATTTCTGTCGTTTGAAATTCGTAATATTTAATTGATTTTAAATATTAACAAGTAAAATTTGTAAGTCGAATAAATTTTATTTCGAATATATGGATTTAATTGGATAATTAAATCGATAATTTAATATTTGAAATTACAGAAAAATTTGGAAATTGTGTTTAATGTGATTAAAATTGATTTATAAGGTAGTATTAAATCATATTGGAGTTATAATGATGTTTGTTAACTTTTAAAATTGAATTAAAAGTTAAATTGTGGAAATTGAATATTTTAATATTTAATTGACAAGTAAAAATAGCCATTTTTCAAACAGTCTCGGATTTCGACGAATCAAATGTTAGTAAAAACATGCAATGTTAATGAATCAAATGTGATTAATTGAAAATCCAATTCAATGAATATTAATGAGAATATGAATGAATTTTGATTGGGTTATGGATGTTAGTTGGATGACAGTTGGTTGATGGTTGGATTTATTGCTTTTGATTTCATTTTGCTATATTGGCATATGTAGTTGTTGTAGTGATATATGTTGTATATTGATATTACTTCCATATATACATGTTTCTCATTGTTGTTGAGTGTTTAGTAGGTGTGGATTGCGCTTGCTTCGCATTTGCAGCTCGCTTTCATGTTATATTAGCCGTATATGCTTGTTAATAATATATAAGGTACATATCTCGGATTACATATCGTACTTTTGCACTTTTTTCCCTGCGGGATGCCTCATTACTTGATGAGATGTATGTTTGTGATATACATATTGTCATTTTTTTGGATCGAGCTGCGCAAAGGAGACTATGGCGAATTTTTCTGAAAATTTAAAGTGTTGGAATATTTTTGAGAAAATTGGAAATTTTTTAAAAGAAAACTAAGTATGATTTGAAAACTTAGTAAAGTTATTGTTAGATGTTTAACTATTGGATTTTGGGAAAGTTAAACACTTAACTAAATTTGAAATCTAAGTTGAATGGTTTTGAAAAGTTAATGGATTCTGTAACTTTTTCTTACTTGGTAATTTCGAGGACGAAATTCTTTTAAGGGGGGAAGTTTGTAACTACCCATAATTTCTGTCATTTGAAATTCGTAATATTTAATTGATTTTAAATATTAACAAGTAAAATTTGTAAGTCGAATAAATTTTATTTCGAATATCTGGATTTAATTGGATAATTAAATCGATAATTTAATATTTGAAATTACAGAAAAATTTGAAAATTGTGTTTAATGTGATTAAAATTGATTTATAAAGTAGTATTAAATCATATTGGAGTTTGAATGACATTGTGAACTTTTAAAATTGAATTAAAAGTTAAATTGTGGAAATTGAATATTTTAATATTTAATTAACGAGTAAAAATAGCCATTTTTCAAAACTGTCTCGGATTTGGCGAAACCAGTTTCATCGGATCTGTAATGTTATATTATTGTAAGGTTTCAAATTTCGTGTCAATTGGATTTACGGTTTGTCCGGGTCAAGCCAAAATGCGTAGAAATTCGTTTAATCAATTTAATTTAAATTTGATCGTTTATTTCCGTAACTCGCACATTTGATCGAATTGGCTCTCGATACTTATTCCATTGTGTCCGGAACGCGGGTTGAACACTAGAAACGCCGATCACCGCACGAGATTTGGAGTTCGGAAAATACGATGAATAGTGTCGCGTAGTTTTGTATTAAAGGACCTTAACACCATCATCTTTCACAAACCCTAGAAGAAAAACGTTCAGCCGCCATTATAGTTTCGAACGACCAGAATATCATCACCTTCTCCCTTAAATTTCCCTTGATCCGTCAACCAATTCAAAAAGTCTTCAACTACAATGTTGGAGAGCGTATCAAGATCTATAATTCCAACGGTTGAGATCGAAAATGGTCGACCACGTCAGTGGCAATTCACTTCCGTTCGTTGTCGTCCGTTAGGGGTTGCGTGGCCACTAGGGACAGCCGAGCTTGGGGATATTTGAGCCGAGTATGGAGTCGGCTACGAGCAAAAAGGTGATGGTGTCTGATCATCGTGTAGTTGCTTGGTTAGTGGCGATAATTGGTTGTTGGGGGTGGCTCTAATGGGTTCTTCGCGTTCGTATGTTACTGGGAAGGAAGAAACGCAGGCACGACCATGATGCAAGGGCTTGAGGTCGTGCGACCCTGATTCATTAGGTTTATAAATTAAAAGAAATTGTAAATTTAATTATATTATAATTCGTTCGAACTTTAAAATAGTGTAACTTATTCATACGAGGTCAAAAACTCACGAAACGAATTGCGTTGCAATCGTATGGTCGAACACTACGCGATGGAGCTGGATTGGAATTGAGTGGAGCTAGTGAAATTTTTGGGTAAAATTAAACGCGCGTTTAATTTTATTCGAAATAAATCGCTACAACTATTGTTGGAAGCAAGGTGAGAACTTCTCACTCAATCGAAATTTTTTCGATTTAAATTTTTAATAGTTAGATTTAAAATTGCTTGATTGTATGATTGAATGATAAACTATTATCTATTGTTTTGAAATAGACCGAATACGCCGTATATTAAGTGGATATTATTTATTAAAAACATATACCGCGATATTCCATCTTGGTTGGAATTGGTATTATATATGTACTTGGAGTTGATTTTCCCGCATTATATAGCGGATGAGACCCTATTGCGCTGCATAATAGCGGATAATATTTATATAAACACATGTACTGCGATATTCCGTATTGGAACGGGATTGGTATTGTGCTAACATCTGTGGACGCAGGGAAATAGGTTGGAGGGATCCAACTGGATTCCTCAACAGTATTGATTTATTTGCAGATATTGGGATAAATTTTCTGTTATCATATTGATATTGGTGTTTGGATGCCGTGATTGTTATATTCAGTGCTGTTGCAGCATTGGGCCTATTTTTGGAGTTTTAAAAATGTTAAAGTAACGATTTTGAATTTAAAAGGATTTCCAAATGATTTCTGAAAATATACGTTTTATTGAATTTTGGAATTGATTCATTTTAAATAAATAAACGTTATAATTTTAATCTCATAAAAATTATGATTTTTGAGAAATATAGTTGAAAATTGATTTTTGAAAATTTGGAGTTAATGATTTTATAAAATAGATTAAATTGGGATTTTTGAATTATTATAAACGGTTTATATAAAAGATTTATAAATCAGGAAATTATTGTCAAGGACAAAATTTCACAGCTTTTTAGCCTCAAGGATAGACCTTCAATATTTTATCCTGAAGGACAACTTTCTGTAGGTATCAGTTTTTAGTTATTGATAGCAGTTTTTAGGTATCAGTTTGTATTTATCGGTAGCAGTTTTTAGGTATCGGTTTTTAGCTCCGTAGCAGTTTTGTTGTCCTTATGAGTAATTTTGGAAAATGTTTGTCCTTATGAATAATTTTTAGAAGAATGATTGTTCTTGTGGTAAAAATATTGAGGTCGTGTCCTTGAGACAAAAAATATACAAATGTTTGTCCTTTAAATTAATTTCCCCTTTATAAGTTAAAATATTGGAATTATAAAACGATTTTTTATACGTGTTAAAATGAAATATAAATGGATTTCGTAAGTAAATGAAATTTATAGTTATAAATTGTGAAGTTATAAAATGAATAGATTTTGTAAAATAAAAGATTTATAGTTAAGTTTACTTATAATTTGGATTGGCAACTAAATAAGATATAATAGAATTTGTAAATAAAGTAATTTTTATAACTTGAAGTTTTTATAATATATAAATGTGAATTTATAAACATTGATTTATAAATTCAAGATTGATTGAATTTGATAAGTTAATTTGTATAACTTATTAAAGGAAGCATATCCACGATTATGGACAATGGATAATCCTTAAATTGAATATGTAGAAGTGTTGAATTTGGTAAATGGTTTATATTCACGATTTTGGACGGTGAATGATATGTTAAAGAAATGTTTTAGAAAGTGATCTTTTAAATAGAATTAAAACGTTTTGAAGTTGTTTTAAAATTTGTTAAGGATCGAAACCTTAGATTTCAACATTCATTGTTGAAATAGACTTTTTCGAGAAACAAGGAAAAGATGGACTATAACACTGTTGTTATAGTAAATGATTTTCGAAAGGAATTTTTTATATAGTATTGGGAATTATATATCTATCTTAATTTTGAATCCCTATACTAGTGATTTTGGGTTGTCGTAACGATGTTTTACGTAACATTCATTTTGACCCATGTGGCAATGGTAGCTATAGTAGGCATTTGTTGGAAATGGGGAGTTCCTTGGCCTGACCATTTGTTGGAAATCCAAACTCCAATACGAAACACTGTACGGTTTTAGTTGTAGAACCTTCCATTTACTTATGGTGGTCACCACTGTTTAGATGGTAGCTATAGTAGGCATAGTTCGGACTGTCTTTGTTGGCTAAGATTTATATCATTACTTTCGAAATGTTTTCCTACACTTTGTACTTATAGTAATAATATCAAAGAAAATTTCTCGTATCAAGCATGTTTGACTATCATAAGGAGAATCTCCTCTGATTCTGCGTTTGCATTGTGTGTGTGTGTGCGGGAGGCCTTATGGTAGTTTCATTTTCTAAAAGCATTGGGAATCTATATAAAAAAATATTTCTTTGATTATTTTTAAAGATAAACTGTTTAATTTCTCACACTAGTCCCAGACTGACCTGGAGTTTATTGTTTCCTTCCTAAACTCTGGGTGCCCACCAATTTTAACACGGGCAGTCAAGAGTCAGGTTATCAGGTCATTTTGGAATTCAGCAGCTGCTGTAGAGATTTGGAGGCAAGCTGGATGGCTGGGCGTATCAACTAGTATATAGTATTTCTTTTCCGCTGTTTGTTGTTGTAAACTCTGGTAATGTAATGTAATGTGATGGAATGTAATAACTGATATAGTTCTTGTTTTAAAGATATTCATTTATCCATTATATGTTGTTCCGCTGCGATTGTGAGATTCTGATATTGTTTCTGTTGCTTTTTCTTTCTTTCTTCTTCTATCTTCTACCTCTTCTTTAACCCTAACGGTACGGTTTTCCGGCCTTCGATTGCTCGGCAGTTGATATAGTAGGCGTATTAATGTTGACCTTCGTGAGTCGAAAATCCCTCTCGTTACATTTGGTATCAGAGCATATGGTTAAGTGACAACCTTGGCTCTGTTGGGAATTACTCATTAGAGATAGAGTCAGCAGTACTCTAGAATGAGTTTGAGTGTAATAATAGATACGAATGTGTTTTGTTAGTGAATAAAAAAATGTTTTATATTGTGTTTGCTTATCCGTTGAGCTGTTTATGAATTCCGGTCGGTGCGGGAAGTACAACCGTATCAATAGGGGTTTCTAAACTCTTAAATGAGATAAACCGACGTAGTATCATTTTAAAAATGGGGTAAATGAAATAATTTTACCTAAATTATTTTCGTATATAAAAGAGAAAAATTCTGTGAATTATTTTAACATATTGTTGCTTGATTGCTAGAAAGTGATGATATTAAATTATTATCATTAATGCTGAAAAAGAAATTGAAATCGTAATTCCAAAGCTAGGAAATAAATTTACATACAAATAGAATTGGTGAATATAAATTGTAAATGTGATTTGTAATTTGAAATAAAAATTCCAGAGGAATATTTGGAAATGTTTTGAAAGGGTTTGCAATTTGGAAAAGATTAAATTCCTTTTTGAGTTTGAAAATGGTTTCAAGGGTTTTGGAAAATGTTTTTGGAAGGATAAAAGCTCTAAACTATTTTCGGTCGCTGGAAAATAATTCTGACGATGATCGCGACATCATCGGTGTTCATTTTCGGGTTTTCAAAAGAGGGATTGCTGCCAAGTTGTTTTAAATGGAAGTTGTTTGGAAAATTTGGGTTTGGGTTTTGAAATTCAAAGGATAATTGTGTTGGTTTCAAAAATGGTTTTGAAAGATTGAAAAGACTCTGGAAAGTTATATAAAATGATTGGAATACAATTATTAAGTTGGAAAATAAATTGTGAATGAATAAATAAAATTTGCAAGTGCAAGAAAATGAAGTTGAAATCCATTTTGAATTATAAGTAAATAGAACTGGAATTGGAATCTGAATTTGATTTATAACTGGAAATTTAAGTTAAGTTAAACAAATGATGTTTGAGATGGAATGTAACTTAAGTGATTTTGAATGAAGTTGATTTTGGTATCGAAGTAAATTAATAAAGTGAATTAATAGATGTGAACTTGAGTTATATAAATGAAATTCAACTTTATAGGGTAAAATAAATTAGCAATTAAATTAATGAATGAATTGAATGTAAATCAATTGGGTTTAAATAAATTGATATGAAATAATGGATGTAAGTGTTAATTCATTAAAGCTAATTAAAAATGATGAACCAAATTTAATGAATGTAAGCGAATTAAATAAATTTGGTTAAGTTGGTTATACGTTGGTTGTTAGTAGATTGTATAGAAATCTATATGAAATTGAATTAATGAAATTGAAATCTAAAGTAGTTGAAATCAAATTGGAAGTTAAGTGAATCTTAAATAGAATTGAATTTGATTTGGAAGTGAACCAACTTGAATGTAAATTAGTGAATGTAAACTAATTGAATATGAATAAATAAATGTTAGTAAAAACATCCAATGTTAATGAATCAAATGTGATTAATTGAAAAGCCAATTCAATGAATATTAATGAGAATATGAATGAATATTGATTGGGTTATGGATGTTAGTTGGATGATGGTTGGTTGATGGTTGGATTTATTGCTTTTGATTTCATTTTGCTATATTGGCATATATAGTTGTTGTAGTGATATATGTTGTATATTGATATTACTTCCATATATACATGTTTCTCATTATTGTTCAGTGTTTAGTAGGTGTGGATTGCGCTTGCTTCGCATTTGGAGCTCGCTTTCACGCTATATTAGCCGTATATGCTTGCTAATAATATATAAGGTACATATCTCGGATTACATATCGTACTTTTACACTTTTTTCCTTGCGGGATGCCTCATTACTTGATGAGATGTATATTTTTGATATATATATTGTCATTTTTTTCGGATCGAGCCGTGCAAAAGAGACAATGACGAATTTTTCTGAAAGTTTAAGGCGTTAGAATATTTTGAGAAAATTGAATTTTTTTGAAAAGATAACTAAGTATGATTTGAAAACTTAGTAAAGTTATTGTAAGAAGTTTAGCTATTTGATTTTAGAAAAGTTAAACACTTAAGTGAATTTGAAATCTAAGTTGAATGGTTTTGAAAAGTCAATGGATTCTGTAACTTTTTCTTACTTGGTAATTTCGAGGACGAAATTTTTTTAAGGGGGGAAGTTTGTAACGACACGGAATTTCTGTCATTTGAAATTCATTATATTTAATTGATTTTAAATATTAACAAGTAAAATTTGTAAGTCAGATAAATTTTATTTCGAATATTTGGATTTAATTGGATAATTAAATCGATGATTTAATATTTGAAATTACAGAAAAATTTGGAAATTGTGTTTAATGTGATTAAAATTGATTTATAAAGTAGTATTAAATCATATTGGAGTTAGAATGATGTTTGTGAAACTTTAAAATTGAATTAAAAGTTAAATTGTGGAAATTGAATATTTTAATATTTAATTGACGAGTAAAAATAGCCATTTTTCAAACAGTCTTGGATTTCGACGCAACCAGTTTCATCGGATCCGTAATATTATATAATTGTAAGGTTTAAAATTTTGTGTCAATTGGATTTACGGTTTTTCCGGGGCAAGCCAAAACGCAAAGAAATTTGTTTAATCGATTTAATTTAAATTTGATCATTTATTTCCGTGACTCACACATATTGTCGAATTGGCTCTCGATACCTATTCCATTATGTTCGGAACGCGGGTTAAACCCTATAAATGCCGGTCATCACGCGAGATTTGGATTTCAAAAAATACGATGAATAGTGTCGCGTAGTTTTGTGTAAAAGGACCTTAACACCATCATCTTTCACAAACCCTAGAAGAAAAACGTTCGCCGCCATTATAGTTTCGAACGGCCAGAATATCATCACCTTCTTCCTCAAATTTCCCTTGATCCATAAACCAATTCAAAAGGTCTACAACTACAAAGTTGGAGAGCGTATCAAGATCTATAATTCCAACGGTTGAGATCGAAAATGGTCGACCACGTCAGCGGCAATTCACTTCCGTTCATTGCCGTTCGTTAGGGGTTGTGTGCCACTAGGGACAGCCGAGCTTGGGGATATTTGAGTTGGGTATGGTGTCGGCTACGAGCAACAAGGTGATGGTGTCTAATCGTCGTGTAGTTGCTTGGGTTAGTGGCGATAATTGGTTGTTGGGGGCGACTCTAATGGGTTCTTCGCGTTCGTATGTTACTGTGAAGGAAGAAATGCAGGCAAGGCCATGATGCAAGGGCTTGAGATCATGCGGCCCTGATTCATTAGGTTTAGAAATTAAAAGAAATTGTAAATTTAATTGTATTATAATTCTTTCGAACCTTAAAATAGTGTAACTTATTCATACGAGGTCAAAAACTCACGAAACGAATTGCGTTGCAATCGTATGGTCGAACACTACGCGATGGAGCTGGATTGGAATTGATTGGAGCTAGTGAAACTTTTGGGTAAAATTAAACACGCGTTTAATTTTATTCGAAATAAATCGCTACAAGTATTATTGGAAGCAAGGTGAGAACTTCTCACTCAATCGAAATTGTTTCGATTTAAGTTTTAAATAGTTAGATTTAAAATTGCTTGATTATGTGACTGAATGATAAATTATTATCTATAGTTTTTAAATAGTTAGATTTAAAATAGACCCTATAGTTGAAAATTGATTTTTGAAAATATGGAGTTAATGATTTTATAAAATAGATTAAATTGGGATTTTTGAATTATTATAAACGGTTTATATAAAAGATTTATAAAATTGATATTTATAAATTAAAATATTGGATTTTAAAACGATTTTTTATAAGTGTTAAAATGAAATATAAATGGATTTCGTAAGTAAATGAAATTTATATATTTTAAATGTGAAGTTATAAAATGAATAGATTTTGTAAAATAAAAGAATTATAGTTAAATTTACTTATAATTTGGATTGGCAACTAAATAAGATATAATAGAATTTGTAAATAAAGTAATTTTTATAACTTGAAGTTTTTATAATATACAAATGTGAATTTATAAACATTGATTTATAAATTCAAGATTGATTGAATTTGATAAGTTAATTTGCATAACTTATTAAAGGAAGCATATCCACGATTTTGGACGGTGGATAATCCTTAAATTAAATATGTAGAAGTGTTGAATTTGGTAAACGATTTATATTCGCGATTTTGGAAGGTGAACGATATGTTAAAGAAATGTTTTAGGAAGTGATCTTTTAAATAGAATTAAAACGATTTGAAGTTGTTTTAAAACGTGTTAAGGATCGAAACCTTAGATTTCAACATTCATTGTGGAAATAGACGTTTTCGAGAAACAAGGAAAAGATGGACTATAACACTGTTGTTATAGTAAATGATTTTCGAAAGGAAATGTTTTATATAGTATTGGGATTTATATATCTATCTTAATTACGAATCCATATACTAGTGATTTTGGGTTGTCGTGACGATGTTTTACGTAACATTCGTTTTGACCCAAATAAAGGTGTTTAAGAGAATGTTTTCCTTAAAGAATGAAATATATACTTAATTGTGATTTAAGTATATTGAATATTTTCTAAGTATTGAAAATAAATATATTTATGAATTACTTATTGTTAAATAAGTATTTGGAAATGTTTTCCAATGTAGAAATTGAAATGGGTTGGAGAATATATCTTTCCAAAGATAAATTGAAGTGAATATCTGGCAAGTTATTAATTTATGGAAGATTAATGAAAAGGGCCTAATGATTGTTATGGTGCTAAATATTTGTTGGTTTGCTTTGATAGGTAAATAACCGACTATCAATCTTTACCTTTAATGGGTATTTGTTGTGATTGCTTGAATTTGAATGCTACACTTATTTTTGAAAATAAGCGCTCGTTATTCGGTTTAGCCGGGAGAGGACCTTTGTGTCATAAATCCCATTCCGAATAGTGATATGTCATAATGGATAGCATTTTAAGACCGGTGTTGAAGATTGGATATTTTTGAAAACGGAAGGATTACCGTCGAATGTCTCTGCATCGGCTGATCACCGATATAGAGATTTTATCACCCTTTGTGATGGGATGTCCGGTCGTAATTAGTGAATATCCGGATTGCAAGGGCTTCTTTGGAAGTGCCTTCGTTTCTGTTTGATCCCAGAATGGACTTGTATGGATATGTGTCTAACATTACGATTTGAGATGTAAAGCCGGTTTCTATCAAATATATTTCTGTTGGTGGCGGAGAATTTATTCTCTTAGCTTAACACCCTTCTCTGAGACGTACGAGCTCAAAGGTTATGTAGTTGATGGTTACTAGTGATACATTCCCAATTTGGTAATGTGGCATACGAGGTGCTGTTGAGCATTTTTTGATCAAAGCGTGGATTTTATGAAAAGCATAGCTTTGTGGGCGAGACTTCGTCGGACCTCACACCCCGAAAATGGTCCAAACAGGAAAAGATGCAGCAAGGTTATTAGAGGACAGCGCCTCCTTAGTGTATGTCATTTCCTTCTGGATAGAGGTGGTATTATGGTATGGAGCCCTGATACTTAACCTATGTTGTTGCTGCAAACTTATTATTTTGTGGTTGTTGGTGAATCCCGGGATTTAGGTCGGTTACGACCAGGGGATGGCATATTCGTGTCAGTAGTTACCCAGCTAGGGGTAACCCGACCTTGTGTTGGCAGAGATCCGGTTAGGTTCTCGAGGCGTCTTTCCAGAGGCGTACCCATGTGGCAATGGGAAGTTCCTAGGCCTGACCATTTGTTGAAAATCCAAACTCCAATACGAAACCCTGTACGGTTTTAGTTGTAGATCCTGCCATTTACTTATGGTGGTCACCACTGTTTAGATGGTGCTATAGTAGGCATAGTTCAGATGTCTATGTTGGCTAAGATTTATATCATTACTTTCGAAATGATTTCCTACACTTTTCACTTATAGTAATAATATCAAAGAAAATTTCTCGTATCAAGCATGTTTGACTATCATAAGGAGAAATCTCCTCCGATTCTGCGTTTGCATTGTGCGTGTGCGTGGGAGGCCTTATGGTAGTTTCATTTTCTAAAAGCATTGCGAATCTATATAAAAATATATTTCTTTGATTATTTTTAAAGATAAATTGTTTAAGTTCTCACACCAGTCCCATGACTGACTTCGAGTTTATTATTTCCTTCCTAAATTCTGGGTGCCCATCAATTTTAACACGGGCAGTCAAGAGTCAAGTTATCAGGTCATTCTGGAATTCAGGAGCTGCTGTAGAGATTTGGAGGCAAGCTGGATGGCTTGGCGTATCAACTAGTATATAGTATTTCGTTTCCGTTGTTTGTTGTTGTAAACTCTGATAATGTAATGTAATGTGATGGAATGTAATAACTGATATAGTTCTTTGTTTTAAAGATATTCATTTATCTATTATATGTTTTTCCGCTGCGATTGTGAGATTCTGATATTGTTTCTGTTGCTTTTTCTTTCTTTCCTCTTCTATCTTCTACCTCTTCTTTAACCCTAACGGTACGGTTGTCTGGCCTTCGATTGCTCGGCAGTTGATACAGTGGACGTATTAATGTCGATCTTCGTGAGTCGAAAATCCCTCTCGTTGCATTTGAGTTGTTTGCATCGTTCTGAACAAGGATCCATTGTTCAACTTTTGACTGCGAGCACTTTATGAGGGTTCTTGGTATGGGATGATAGTTTTCTATTATAGTTACAACTATGTAAGGAAAATAGTGGTTCCAAATCAAGGAGTCTAATTGGAGTCCGCACTAGAGAATCGAGTGAGCGATACTAGTTCGAAAGGAAAGATATGTATTCGAGCTGAGATCAGATCAGATTTTACACAAGAATGATCTATGTACATCATATGAGCTGATGTATAATGTTAAGGGTTTTCTGGGATAGATCGTGGTGTAATTTTGGGGACGAAATTCTTTTAAAGGGGGAAGAATGCAACGACATAAAATTTCAATTCTTTGATTAGTGAATATTTAATTAATTTTAAATATTCAATACATAGTTTTTATAATGAAAACAAACTCATTTTAATTAATTAATAATGATGGTAAAATCATTTCCAAATTTTTTTTACCAAATTAAATAGCTCGTAGAAGAACAAAAAATGTGACCGAAGAACGTTTTGTGAAATTTCAACCTTTCGACACCGGAAAGTTGTCAAGAATGTTGTTCGTCTTTATGCACTATATGTACATATATATAATTGTTAATTAACTAGATAATAATACACTTAGAAATAAATTATCTTATATTAATTTGGATTAGTAGGTGATCTGTCAAGACATAGTTTTAAAAACAATAAGAATTTTATATAAATAAATATATTAAGTATTGTCACATCTTAGATTTGTAATCATTAACCATAATTATCACTTGTCACATCTTAATTAATTAATAACTAAAATTATATATATATATAAAGAAAGTGATGTGACTAAACACAATAATTATATATATAAAAGAAAGTGATGTGACTAAACATAATTATATATATATAAAAGAGTGATGTGATTAAACATAATTATGTATATATATTATAAAAGATTTGTGATTAGACTTGACAAAGTGATTAGGTGTGAATTCTTGCCTATAAATTGCCCATATGTTTCTCCATTTTTCCTTCCCTTTCCACCAACCATTTCTTCCTCGTTTCAAACTCAAATGGAGTTTTTCTTTTTTGAAACCGTGTGAAATTTTAGTGGTAAAATAATTAAGTTGACCACTTTTTCAAATTTCTACTAAAGCTATGTCAAAATACCCAATCTTTGAAAAGTGATTTTTCACCTAGAATTTCATGTCTGAAATAGAGTGACTATTTTTTTGAAATTATAAAGGAAAGAAATTCCTACAACTTTCATTTTGACTACTTTTCCAAATTACGTGAGTTGGTAGCCCAAAAACCAGTGGAAAATGACCTAATTTTGGATATATTTTCAACAAATCGATGACAACTAGAAGCTCCTCTACCTTCAAGCCACTACCCCACATCCACCCCAGCACCTTTGGTCGAGCATACATACACCTAGGCCAAGTCCATTTTGAGGGTTGCTAACACCTAAAGCCTTCATCCTTCAAAGCTAGGGAGTCGTTAGCAAGTTTAGCTTAAATTTGGGTAGCTTTTGCGATGGATTAATTAGTAAACTGCTCATTTTTAATGAAAATGGTAACTTTATTTATGTCACTATTTATGGTGATTATATAGTGCAGAAGTTTAATGATAATCATGGGGTTTGATTATGATTTGGATGGTTGATTTTAGTTTAATTTGGTTATGAAAATCAATGTTGTATTATAAAGTTAGTAAGCATGTATATATGGATGTATACTTGCAATTTATGATGAAGATGGTTGGTGTTAGTAATATGTTTATTGTAAAACATGAGCTACAACATTAGGTTGGTAAACAAAGTTAACTATTTTGTGCAATTGCAATGGTTATGAGATCCGGTTGGAATCGAAGTTTGTTTTTAGGGTTAAAAGTTTAGATTTTGGTTGAAGTTTGCGTAGTTGGTTTTAAAATGTGAAAATTTACTAAAGTATGTTTCAATCATGAAATAGATAAAGTGGCTTCGCTTAAAGGTGAGTTAGAGCAAACTGCACTCATAGCGATAGTCGCTATGGATGTAGTTCGACAAAGGTTTGAATTTCTATTTCAAATTTGTTTTGATTTGAAATTAGTTTACTAAGTTTTTCAAACTTAATTAGTAATATTAAAAAGTAATTAAGTTGTAATATAATTAATTATTTAATTAGTTAAAAGGTAATTAGCACCTAATTGGTAATTAAGAATATGATTAGAGTTTAATCATCACTAAAGTTAAGTTAATGACTGCTAATTAATTAATAAAGTTTTAATTAGTTGTTAATGTGGTTAAGAAGTAATTAAGTGATTAACAATTATTTAACAAAGATTAATGTTTGATTATTTATTTATTTAATTAATAGATTATTTAGGTAATATTTTATTAATTAGGGTTTAACTCTTAAATAATTTGGTTTAACCTTAACCAAGTTGCATTAGGAAGTTAATTAGTACTTAATCAAGTTCATTAAGCCCAATTAGAGTTTAACTATGATTTAATCTTGATTTAAATTGGATTAATTAAGATTTAGCTAGGGTTTAAGCTAGTTAAATATATTTTAACTTTTCAAAGATGATTTTAAACTGAATAGAATGTATTTAATCAATTTTCTTTTTCAAAGTAAATCGATTTCATATCAAACGATCTCTAGTCCAAACCCTTAAATAACCTATATGATTAGGAGAATTGAATGACATCCATTAGCAGGACAAAACAACTTTATGCTATAGTGTAAGTGATTTGATTGTGTGGACATGTGTTAAGCAGAATAAATTCCTGTTCTACTATAAATTGAATGAATTGTTTGGACATCTAATTAGCATGATAAATCATCATCCTATTGTTATGCTATTGGACTTGTATATGCCGACTAGTTATATTGACTTGTTATTCCCTGATTGGATATGAACTGTATTTACATATATGGTAGCTTATGTAAATAATTATTATGTGATTTGGGAATCGAAGTGAAACTAAATGGTAACTTAGATTAGTATCATTTGGGACCACTAAGCCTTATTTGGAATTTATAAAGTATGGTTTTTATTCACTTTAATTCTTTAATCAAATTGAGGCTAAGGTTTTTTAAATAGTTTTTCAAGTTATATAATTCTTATAAAGGTATTTATAAATAATAACTTGTTTATAGAAAGGGTTTTTGCTAACGAAAAGGGTTATTAAGATGTTTTACAAATGATGTTTTGTAAATGATATTTGTTTAGGATATTTTATAAAGGAGTATAGAAAGGTTTATATAAAGAGTTTAAAAATAGGAAAAATGTTTATAAATCATTTCAGAGATATGGAAAGAGGTTTATAAATTAACTTAAAGGTTTATAGAAGTGGGTATAACTTTATTTTGAAAGTTAAAAGTTAAAAGTTAATTGAAATATGAGATGAGCTTTTAAAAAGGGAATTTTTGATAAAGGATAAGCGGAATGTTTTATTTGGAAGAAATGTTTGGATTTGGAAAGAAGAAAACATTGAAAAGTTTGTCAATATACTCATACTGTTAAGATAAGTATATGATTTTGTTTCCAGGCATGAAAAGTAAAATGTTTTGGTAATATACTTATACCTTGAGATAAGTATATAAATGTTTTTCCAAGTATAGAGGAAATGTAAGGGGTTTGGAAATAGTGTTTTGAAAAGATCTTTTGATCAAGATTTATAAAATGATTTTATTAATTAAAGTGAATTAATAAAGGCATAGTGGATCCCATATGGAAATTAAACCACGATTGGATGTTTGTTTATTTGATTGTTAAATAATCGACTATCAAAGCTGGACCGAAACCCAACTTTGAAAATATCTAGCAGAAACATAAGAATTATATGGTACAGTTACCGCCGAAGGTGCTATACTATAAATATAAACTCACTCGTTCTTTTAGGACGAATGATAAGGAAATCCATCCACAAAAGGTTAGGAGGTGAACCCCGCTCTTGTCATTTCTTTGGTTATTTCCTAAAAAACTAGGGTTTAGTTTATCGAAAAATATTGTAAGTTGTTTCGAATAGAACAAGATCAGATATGTTATCCAAAAACCACTTTGATCTAACTCAGGCGTTTCGAAAGGAAGACAACTTGAAGCATGGGATAGAAGACGTAGCCATTGAAGTACAAGGGCTGTTTGCCACTAATCCAGAGGGTGATTCCAAAAGGTTAGTAGTAGAAGTAGTGCCTTCGGTTTGTCCTTATCCTGGACAACTTGTAGGGATGAATGTTGGCACTACATTACTGCCTGGAGGACACTGTTAGCACTCCAAGAGGGAATGCTATTCAGAAAGGTAAAACGTGTGACAGCCCGCAAATCCGTACCCCTTGAATCAACTCTATTTTACCTTTATTAACTCAAGTGGCACAGAATTACGAACCCTCAGGGTTAAAGAAGAAGAGATAGAAGAAGAAGAAACTAAACAATATCAGAATCTCACAGTCATAGCGGAATAAACTATAATAATAAATATAGAACTTTACACAAAATGAAATCTATAACTGTTTTATACATCGCATCATCAGAGTATCTCATACATCAACTATTACCAATCAGACATACCATACAATCACAGCAGCGGAATATACATATATATAGGTATAGATAATATGCCTCGGACTCCAGCTCCTCTCCTGCTCCGTGGTATCATGTCCTGTACATATAATACTCGGTCTGACCCGAGCATTATAAAGGAAACAACACCCGAGTCAGTCTGGAATACCAGCTGATAATAATGAATCCAAATTGATTATTAAAGTTTCAAAAATTCTTTTCAAAACAAAAGCATCTCGTAAGACCATGCCACAAATAAACATGTCGGGTTTTTACCTTACGATAGCTAAATCACCCTTTATAGAAATCCTCTGATATTATAATAGGGTCTATATACAAATACTTATAAAATAGCCGAAATTGTTACATCTATTAAATTCCTGCTACTAGCCACAAAAGTGGGTAATACAAACAAAACTCGTACAAGGCTCGTAGGGAGAACGGATTTCAATCAATGGCTGGGCTACTGGGGTACCGCCCGTCACAGTACCTGGCCTAGATCAGAGTACCGAGGAGTACGCCCGCTCCCCTGCAACACAAGGCCGGAACCATTCCTTACTGAACAGTCTCGAACAAGATAACCCCATGGTTGGCGCGACCAACCACCCACTAAGCCGAATACAAAGGGACATCTAGACAGGGGAAAATTTTGTCCTGCTTGGGCATGACCCACCTAACCTTGCTGCACCTCCCCTATTTTAGCCATTCTCGGTTGATGAGGCTTGAGGTTAAACGTTACCTTTTGAGAACGCATCACTTAGAATGCTCATCGTCCACCTGACGATGTTCTGAAAGCATTCGTCCATACAAGTCCATCACGGGTTCGAACGGAACCGAAGGCACTACCCTACTACACCCATTTTGGAAATATCCTCAGGATTAGTAGCGACTAGCCCTTGCACTTCACTGCTCCATCTTCGACTCCGAACACGTTTTTCGCACGAAACGTACAAACCGGATCGAAGTGGTTTTGGAGAAATAAATCTCGATCCCGGTCTCTTCGAAACGATCAACACATTTGTCCAATATTGATAGTCGGTGATTTAACTATCAATTAATAATCACAAACATCCATCACACAATAAATAATTTCCCACATTATTTATTTTCCTCAGATATCTTTTAAAGATATATTTTCAAATTTCAAAGCTCATTTGAAACAATTCCCAAAGATCTTCCCTTACAAGGTAAATCCTTTACCATTTATTTCCATTGGAAATAACCAAGTTCATAAACAATTTAGAATTTAAACAATTAAAACATTTTATACTGAAATATACTTTAAAATGCGTAAATTTACTTCTAGTTACTTAATTAAAAATATAAATTTAAAATAAGTGAAGTAAAACTATTTATTTAGATCTAAACTTGGTTTTACATAAATGTTTAGTTAAATTAAATTTAAAAGTAAAGTTTTCAAAGGATTAATAACAATTCTAAATAACTTTGTTCAAATCTAGCCTTTAAATAAATCTATTTGAAAAAATAATTACTAAGGTATTCATAATAATGTACTATTGCTAATTTATCAATGATTACTTTAAAATAATAATTTCCAAAACACTCTTTTAAACAAGTTTGAATTTTTTTTTTACTTTCTTTTAATACAATCTGTTTAAAACTTGAACTTGGTTTTTCCCAGGGAAACTCATTCCCACTCAAACAATCCAGAAAATCCCTTTTTAAATAAACTATTATAAATTTATGTAATGAAATCATACTTAAGGAATTGCTTAATTAAATACCTACTTAAATTTTCAATGGTTTTAAATAATACTTCTGCAACATTCAATTTATTGCTAATTTAATTTGAAGGGTTTCTTTTGAAATCATATTTAATTTCCAGAGAACATTATTATCAAAATAACCCCATTGTTAATTTTTATTTATTTTACAATTCATAATTTCTTATTGAAATTATCATCAAAAATCCCTACTTCCTCATTTATCAAGTAATAAATGTTCCACTTATTTTTATTTCCAGCTTTACAAATTTCCATTCTTCATTCAACCCAGATTCCAAATTTAATTCCCTTAAATTCTTTATTTATTAATTCCTTTTATTTCTTTAAAAGTCTAATTTATTTTATTTTATGTTTTAAAATTTTGCGTATATTCTTATCCAGCAATATCACAGTACAATTGAATTCAGAGTTATCAATCACAATATATAACAGGTTACAACATCAATTATAAAATGATTACTATAGTGTGAGGAATCCAGTTGGATCCCTCCCACCTGTTTTCCCTGAATCCACAAATATTAGCACAACAACATATATATCAATCCAGGCTGATATAAATAAAAATTTCAACCAATCACACAATCATTTAAATATTAACTACTTGAATCAGTTAACATTCCAGATGTGAGTGAGATTAACTCACCTTGATTTTTGGCGAGCGTTCGAAATTTAAATTAAACCGAACAACGTTCGATTTAACCCAAATTTCTACTTGCCTGGAATGATTCCCGAACAGCATCATTGCATAGTGTTCGTCGCTGCGATCCCGGCGCCGCAAATTTCGCTGAAATCTGACAACGTATGAATGAGTTTTAGCATTTTAAACTTTTGATCTTAAGTTTATAAACAAAATTATTTTAATTTAAGACCTCACAAAATCTCAGCCCTACAAATCAGGAGATGGAATCAGTGCCGCTCACCCTGTCTTCTCACGCAAGCACGTATAGGAACGATATCGAACCCATCACGATCGCCGATTAGGGCTTCGAACCGCACTCTCCACGCTCATCGATAATTCGATCAGCTACCTCCACGAGAACCGCCTCAGCAAACTACGCCTTCGACCCTAAGCACGCAAAGCTCGGTCTCCACCTTGGATCGTAAAATGCGAATGAACCGAAAACGATCGGCAGCGAATTTCCCTCCTTCCACCTCTTCAAATCACATCACGACCGTTGGATGAGAAGATATCGAGGTGATCTACAACTTCCTAGTTGGGAGTTTCTCGTACAGATGCAAGGATTGAGGGAGATTTGAGGGAGAAGACGATTAATTTTCGACCATGAACGGTTATAGAGGCGGCAGCCTGAGATACTAGGGTTTAAGAGTAAATGTAAATATATATATATTATTGTTTTAATATTATTTTATTAATAAAATTCTCAATTTAACAGTTTATGCATACGACCTCCAAACTACGCGTTCCAACAGGCAATTCTAGGGTTTTTCCGCGTTCCGGACACAATGGAATAGGTTTCGTAAGCTATTTCGGCCGTATGTGCGAGTTACGGAATTAAACGATCGATTTAAAATTAAATCGGTTAAATCGATTTCTAAGCGTTTCGAGCTGCCACGGTCAAACGCCAACTCTGATCGATACGAAAATTGAAATCCGATAATTACTAACTATTACGGATCCAATGGAACTGGTTTCGTCGAATTCCGAGACTGTGTCCCGGAAGGCTATTTTATCTCGTCTATTAAATCGAGCGATTTTCAAGATTGACGAAAACGCTTAAAATTTCACTTTTAAAATTTAAATAACTTAATAATAAATCATATAAAATTTATAAACACAAATAAAATCATTCTGGCTCACTCCGGACCAAAATCTGATTAAATTGCATTTTAATAATATTAAATTCATTTTTAAATTAATATAAAATCCCAAATATTAACTTATCGACTTAAAAATTTATCTAAAACCCCACCATACTATTTACACTCATAACTCAAAATAAACTTTTAAAACCCTTTTTATCACTATTTACATCCAGATTTACTTTTATTTCAATTCCGAATATTTAAATTATTATTTTCCCATTATTCAAATTCAACCGGAATTACTATATTAAATTTTTTAGCTTATTTCACTGATTGAACCCGAACCCATCCATTTACAAAATCAATTAAGAATCCACATTAACATTTAAAACGAATTAAATGTTCAAAGTCAATGGCTTAAAAATACGGGATGTTACATTCCTCCCTCCTTATAAAAATTTCGTCCCCGAAATTTGCTAAGGTCAAAACTATGATCAAACTCACTTACTCATCCAATTTGCTTAGTTAAAAGCTTATATTCACTTTCCAAAATCCTTTAGCTCAAATCCAAACTCACTTGCTTTATTTATACTCAAAAGCTTTTGTTTCAACCTTATTTCAAAAATAACTTTCCAAGTTAATAAATTTTTCCCAAAAACTCAAAAAATTTCTAACTCCCAAAATTTCGAAAAATTTTGGCAGCGTCTCCCCGCACGGAGGAGCTTTCGCGATATCGCGATACAAATAAATATATATACATCGACCCACACGGTCGGAAACCAAAATATATATATCATTTCCCAATTATATTTGCGTAGGCGTACCTTTTTAGCAAATTTTTAAAGCAAGCGGCTAATATTTTAGCATATATGCGCTCCAACTCTATCGAACGCCTCGCATACCTGTACTTACTCAACAAACTCATCAGTTTTCAAAGATACGAGCATCTTAACAACATTTCCAATATAAATGTAAGCCAAACATAACCATTTCATGACCTAACCAAGCAACTTCATTCTTTCACAATGTTAACCATATTTTATCAACAATTTAACGATTTCAATCACCTTTTAAATTTCTTATCCAAGTCCAAAATTCATTTTTATTTCACATAAATGAGTTGCATATCAGTTTCGCTATTTCAATTCATACTCTACCCAATCTTCGAATTGATTTACCAAACAAAATTTCATTTCAATTTATTACATGTGCATTTCTATTATAACTCACTTACATTTATACTCAAATCCATTTTTCTTTAAGATTTCAGCCCATTCTACTTTCATCCAAACCAACTTCATTTTATTTCACTTGAATGATTTACATTCAAGTTTACTATATGCCATTTATATTTATTACAACCAATTCATTTTTATTTCAAAAAGATTTACATATGCCTTACTTGCATTTCTTTACTCTAACTTGCACTCCCAATTTGATTTACAATCCAATTTTATTTTTAAATTTGAAACATTTGCATTTCTTTTATGCTCCATTTCCATTTATATGAAAAATCGCTTAATTAGATTGCATTTATCTAACTCAATTATGAATATATGTAAATACCCATGTCATTCAAGCAAAAATAATCCCCATTTAAGCTCATAACCATTAAAATTCATTCTACTTAGATTTATATTAATTTTATTCAATTTTGCCTAGTTCACAAGCCAAATGTATTTTTATTCCAATGCAATTGTTAAGTTAAATTTTCCCTTACATTTTAATTTCATTAACCAATTCAGGTTTATATTAGTTTCATTCCATCCTGGATTATTTACAATTCATACACCCTTAATTTATCACAACAATTAATTAATACCATATCACTTGCAATTCAATTTTATTTTATTTCCATTTGATTCTCATTCAATCAAATTCCAATCCATTTACAAATTCGAATGCCCTTTGTTTACTTATTCAATCCATTTTAGATTTATTTTAATAACAAAGAAACCATTTAAATTATTTCACTTATTTGAATTTTATTCACAATCCAACTATCTCCATTATAATCTGATTCCATCTTTCATTCACACTTAAATATTTGTTACCACAAATTTAAACCTCATGCCACAATTGGAGTTTTATTTACTTTCCAAATTTTGACCAACCCATCAAAATGCTATTCATCTCATTACAAATTCCATTAAATTTTAATTCAATTTAGTCAATAACCTAATCCATATTAGGTTTTAATTTGCTTCCTCAATTCACCCTGAATTTATTTATAATATGACCATTTTCGTTCACACTCTCAACTTTTTATTGCTAAAACTAAATCCCATACTAGAACTGGGTTTTCAATTATTCTTCATTTCAAACTAAATCTTCTTAACAAACCACCCAAAATTCCACCAAGGCCAAGACCAATTTCATTAAATTTAGTTTACACTAAATTCATCTTCAAGCTTCTTTTATTTAATTCAGCTTATGCTAAATTCTTTCCCAAACAATTCCTGTGAATTCGGATGCGTTAAACTTTTATCCACACAATATCATTTCAACATAATTAAATTGCTTTCAATTCAAATTTTTCCCAAATTAATTTCAAGTCCACCTAAGTTTTAATTTAGCCAACTTGAATTAATTTCATTTCCTTTACCACCTTAAATAAGGATTTAATTCCATTCATATTTATTTGCAATACAATTGAATCTTGTTTTTATTTAAATCCAAATCCATCTCAATTCCATTCAATTTAAGTTAAATCCAATTCAGTTCAATTTAATTCTCCATATACATGTTCAGAACTTATTTACTAACTTAAGTTCATTCAATTCTTCTATATCTCACTTTACCTTATCTCAATTCACATTTCATTTGAGATTAAGTTTGAACCCACCACACTATTCCACTATTTCCCATTTGTGATTATAACTCCATTTCTATTTTATAAGTTCACCAACTTATTTATTTCAAAGCTCATATTGCTTATTTTCAACCCATCTACATCATATAATCAAAATTTTCAAATTTTATATATATGTGTATATATCTCTGACCTCTTAAAGATACAAATTTTCTTTAATTTAATTCCTTACACAACTCTAAATCTACAATTCCACATTATAAGTATAATACTTAATAGCTCAGGGATATAATCTATTATACAGTGACCCACAATTACAAAGTCATCTTACATTTCAATTTAATCTAAGTCAATTTAATTCTAAACACAATTTATTTAACTTATCCAAGTTAAATTCCAATTTCCTACTCACTTCAATATATTTCATTCACTTCCAATTACTCAAATTAAATTTTAATTTGAAATTTACATTTCCTTCTTATTAGCATCATCTTTACCAAAATAAGTTCATTAGTTGATGCATTTTAACGTTACAATTTTACTTTTAACAGAATTTCCAGAATTCAATTACCCGGCTTTATTCCAAAACCATTTTGAAATAATAATCAATTCATACCCATTTGGTATATCAATCAAATCTCTAGATTTTCCAAAACAATTTGTTTTTGCCAAACAAATTTTTCCCTTATAAATTTCCAAAATACCTGTTATACCCAACAAGTCCAAACAATATCATCACCAACCATTTTGGTAGCAATCCATCACTTTAGAAACTCGAAAATGAATTCTAATGATGTGGCCAGCATCATCAGGATTATTTCCCAGCGACTGAAGTGAGTTCAATGCTTCCTTACTTCCCAAATTCCTTTCAAAATAGTCTCCATCCAACATATTACCCAAAACAATACTCCATTATTGCCTTCAAACACTTTAGCAAATATTTCAAACTTTCCCAAGATTTTAGATCTCCAAATTTTTATTCCATTACATTTACAATCCTTTCCAAAACTTCCAGGATTTAAATTCTGGTTCAATTCAAATTTAGTTATTCTTCCTTTTATATAATTTATATTTCTAGAATTTTATCTTCATTATAACTATTTCAAATTTCCAGATTAAATTTTAGATTCTTATTTGATTTAGACATTAACAACCAATCATCCAAATATATATAATAATTTCAGAAAATTATTTCTTTTATATCAAAAATAATTTTGGGTAAAATCATTTAATTTACCCACCTTAAAAACAATTCTATGTCGGTTTATCTTGTATAAGAGTTTAGAAACCCCTATCGATATGGTTGTACTTCCCGCACCGACCAGAATTCATAAACACTCAACCGATAAGTCAACACAGTATAAAAACAATTTTATATCCACTAACAAGTACGCTCTCATATTTATTAATACACTCAACTCATTATAGAGTACCGTCGACTCTGTTTAATGAGTAATTTCCCCACCAAAGCCTAGGTTGTCGCCAACCTAAGCTCTGATACCAAGTGTGACAGCCCGCAAATCCGTACCCCTTGAATCAACTCTATTCTACCTTTATTAACTCAAGTGGCACAGAATTACGAACCCTTAGGGTTAAAGAAGAAGAGATAGAAGAAGAAGAAACTAAACAATATCAGAATCACACAGTCACAGCGGAATAAACTATAATAATAAATATAGAACTTTACACAAAATGAAATCTATAACTGTTTTATACATCGCATCATCAGAGTATCTCATACATCAACTATTACAAATCAGACATACCATACAATCACAACAGCGGAATATACATATATATAGGTATAGATAATGCGCCTCGGACTCCAGCTCCTCTCCTGCTCCATGGTATCATGTCATGTACATATAATACTCGGTCTGACCCGAGCATTATAAAGGAAATAACACCCGAGTCAGTCTGGAATACCAGCTGATAATAATGCATCCAAATTGATTATTAAAGTTTCAAAAATTCTTTTCAAAACAAAAGCATCTCGTAAGACCACGCCACAAATAAACATGTCGGGTTTTTACCTTACGATAGCTAAATCACTTTTTATAGAAATCCTCTGATATTATAATAGGGTCTATATACAAATACTTATAAAATAGCCGAAATTGTTATATCTATTAAATTCCAGCTACTAGCCACAAAAGTGGGTAATACAAACAAAACTCGTACAAGGCCCGTAGGGAGAATGGATTTCCATCAATAGCTGGACTACTGGGGTACCGCCCGTCACAGTACCTGTCCTAGATCAGAGTACCAAGGAATACGCCCGCTCCCCTGCAACACAAGGCCGGAACCATTCCTTACTGAACAGTCCCGAACAAGATAACCCCGTGGTTGGCGCGACCAACCACCCACTAAGCCGAATATAAAGGGACATCTAGACAGGGGAAAATCTTGTCCTGCTTGGGCACGAACCACCTAACCTTGCTGCGTCTCCCCTGTTTTAGCCATTCCCGGTTGATGAGGCTTGAGGTTAAACATTACCTTTTGAGAACGGATCACTTAGAATGCTCATCGTCCACCTGACGATGTTCTGAAGGCATTCGTCCATACAAGTCCGTCCCGGGTTCGAACGGAACCGAAGGCACTACCCTACTACATCCATTTTGGAAATATCCTCAGGATTAGTAGCGACTAGCCCTTGCACTTCACTGCTCCATCTTCGACTCCGAACACGTTTTTCGCACGAAACGTACAAACCGGATCGAAGTGGTTTTGGAGAAATAAATCTCAATCCCGGTCTCTTCGAAACGATCAACACATTTGTCCAATATTGATAGTCGGTGATTTAACTATCAATTAATATTCACAAACATCCATCACACAATAAATAATTTCCCACATTATTTATTTTCCTCAGATATCTTTTAAAGATATATTTTCAAATTTCAAAGCTCATTCGAAACAATTCCCAAAGATCTTCCCTTACAAGGTAAATCCTTTACCATTTATTTCCATTGGAAATAACCAAGTTCATAAACAATTTAGAATTTAAACAATTAAAACATTTTATACTGAAATATACTTTAAAATGCGTAAATTTACTTCTAGTTACTTAATTAAAAATATAAATTTAAAATAAGTGAAGTAAAACTATTTATTTAGATCTAAACTTGGTTTTACATAAATGTTTAGTTAAACTAAATTTAAAAGCAAAGTTTTCAAAGGATTAATAACAATTCCAAATAACTTTGTTCAAATCTAGCCTTTAAATAAATCTATTTGTAAAAATAATTACTAAGGTATTCATAAAAATGTACTATTGCTAATTTATCAATAATTAATTTAAAATAATAATTTCCAAAACACTCTTTTAAACAAGTTTGAATTTTTTTTTTTAAACTTTCTTTTAATACAATCTGTTTAAAACTCGAACTTGGTTTTTCCCAGGAAACTCATTCCCACTCAAACAATCCAGAAAATCCCTTTTTAAATAAACTATTATAAATTTATTTAGTGAAATCATAATTAAGGAATTGCTTAATTAAATACCTACTTAAATTTTCAATGGTTTTAAATAATACTTCTGCAACATTCAATTTATTGCTAATTTAATTTGAAGGGTTTCTTTTGAAATCATATTTAATTTCCAGAGAACATTATTATCAAAATAACCCCACTGTTATTTTTTTTTTATTTTACAATTTATAATTTCTTATTGAAATTATCATCAGAAATCCCTACTTCCTCATTCATCAAGTAATAAATGTTCCACTTATTTTTATTTCCAACTTTACAAATTTCCATTCTTCAGTCAACCCAGATTCCAAATTTAATTCCCTTAAATTCTTTATTTATCAATTCCTTTTATTTCTTTAAAATTCCAATTTGTTTTATTTTATGTTTTAAAATTCTGTGTATAGTCTTATCCATCAATATCACAGTACAATTTAATTCAGAGTTATCAATCACAATATATAACAGGTTACAACATCAATTATAAAATGATTACTATAGTGTGAGGAATCCAGTTGCATCCCTCCAACTTGTTTTCCCTGCATACACAAATATTAGCACAACAACATATATATCAATCCAGGCTGATATAAATAAAAATTACAACCAATCACACAATCATTTAAATATTAACTACTTGAATCAGCTAACATTCCAGATGTGAGTGAGATTAACTCACCTTGAGTTTTGGCGAGCGTTCGAAATTTAAATTAAACCGAACGATGTTCGATTTAACCCAAATTTCTACTTGCCCTGAATGATTCTCGAACTGCATCATTGCGTAATGTTTGTCGCTGCGATCCCGACGCCGCAAATTTCGCTGAAATCTGACAACGTATGAATGAGTTTTAGCATATTAAACTTTTGATCTTAAGTTTATAAACAAATTTATTTTAATTTAAGACCTCACAAAATCTCAGCCCTACAAATCAAGAGATGGAATCAGTGCCGCTTACCCTGTCTTCTAACGCAAGCACGTACAGGAACAGAATCTAACCATCACGATCGCCGATTAGGGCTTCGAACCGCACTCTCCACGCTCATCGATAATTCAATCAGCTACCTCCACGAGAACCGCCTCAGCAAACTCCCCCTTCGACCCTAAGCACGCAAAGCTCGGTCTCCACCTTGGATCGTAAAACGTGAATGAACCGAAAACGAAAGGCAGCGAATTTCCCTCCTTCCACCTCGTCAAACCACATCACGACCGTTGGATGAGAAGAGATCGAGGTGATCTATAACTTCCTAGTTGGGAGTTTCTCGTATAGATGCAATGATTGAGGGAGATTTGAGGGAGAAGACGATTAATTTTCGGCCATGAACGATTATAGAGGCGACGGCCTGAGATACTAGGGTTTAAGAGTAAATGTAAATATATATATATTATTGTTTTAATATTATTTTATTAATAAAATTCTCAATTTAACAGTTTATGCATACGACCTCCAAACTACGCGTTCCAACAGGCAATTCTAGGGTTTTTCCGCGTTCCAGACACAATGGAATAGGTTTCGTAAGCTAATTCCGCCATACGTGCGAGTTACGGAATTAAAAGATCGATTTAAAATTAAATCGGTTAAATCGATTTCTAAGTGTTTCGAGCTGCCACGGTCAAACGACAACTCTGATCGCTACGAAAATTGAAATTCGATAATAACTAACTATTACGGATCCAATGGAACTGGTTTCGTCGAATTCCGAGACTGTGCCCCGGAAGGCTATTTTAACTCGTCTATTAAATCGAGCGATTTTCAAGATTGACGAAAACGCTTAAAATTTCACTTTTAAAATTTTAATAACTTAATAATAAATCGTATAAAATTTATAAACACAAATAAAATCATTCTGGCTCACTCCGGACCAAAATCTGATTAAATTGCATTTTAATAATATTAAATTCATTTTTAAATTAATATAAAATCCCAAATATTTACTTATCGACTTAAAAATTTATCTAAAATCCCCACCATACTATTTACACTCAAATAACTCAAAATAAACTTTAAAAACCCTTTTTATCACTATTTACATCTAGATTTACTTTTATTTCAATTCCGAATATTTAAATTATTATTTTCCCATTATTCAAATTCAACCGGAATTACTATAATTAAAGAATTTAGCTTATTTCACTGATTGAATCCGAATCCATCCATTTACAAAATCAATTAAGAATCCACATTAACATTTAAAACGAGCTAAATGTTCAAAGTCAATGGCTTAAAAATACGGGATGTTACAAAACGTAGCCTTAAGCCTCATCAATTGAGAATGACTAAAATAGGGAATATGCAATAGGGCTATGTGGGTTGCACCCATTAGGGTATATCATCACCCTTCTAGATATATACACAATCATCAATGAATTCGGGTACGTGGGAGCTCTCTGTTAAAGGTTGCAAAGTAGCTTGGGTGATGATATATTTGCTACTATCTAGCAAGGGTAAGCCGGTTCTATGTTGGTAGGGGTCGTTAGGTACGACCTCGGTATATTTTTCTAGAGGTGTACTATGGCGGAAGGTACCCTAGTAACCCAGTCATTAGTTGGTATCCATTCTCCATTACGTGCCTTACCTTTTCGATTGTAGAGCCTAGTATGTTGGAATGTGAGTTTCAAGAATTTCAGCTATTTTATCATTTACTTTAAACCTAGACACTATGATAATATCATTGGATTATGATATAAAATGTTTTGGTTATCGTAAGGTGAAAACCCATCCGTTTTTATGTGTAGTGTGGTCTTATGAGATACCCTTTGTTTGAAAGGTTTTCAAATGTAGAAATTAGTTTGGATGTCACGTGTTATCGAGATTTACTCACGCTGGTTTACCAGGCTGACCTGAGCTTTATTCCAAGTAATGCTCGGGTCAGACCGAGCATGTTTACCCAGGTTTAGATGGAAACTTTGGAGTTGAAGAGGAGTTGAATTGTAACATTCCCGAATTTTGGACAAGTTTAATTTGACAATTAATTTAATTTTTGGAATCAAATTGTGAATAAATTAGAATTGTTTTCAAAATTAATAAGATATTTGTATAGAAATTAGTTTTAAATTGAATTATGAGTTTGAAATTCAAGAATAAATATCTTAGAAAATAAATTGGATTTAAAAGCTATATTTTAAAAGTTAATAAGAAATTATTTTCTAATTTTAATAGATATAATATGTATTTTGGAAGTTATGATATAAATTCAATATAATTTAAATTTCTAAAAAGGCCATTTAAGGAATAAATTCTAATATACGTATATGTATACATCTTTGTTTATTTATATAAATAAATATTTATTTAAAGATATAATAGTTTCAATTTA
This sequence comes from Allium cepa, assembly GCA_030765085.1. Lineage (NCBI taxonomy): Eukaryota > Viridiplantae > Streptophyta > Magnoliopsida > Asparagales > Amaryllidaceae > Allium > Allium cepa. Next base: position 107,008,094 of record CM060940.1, read on the forward strand.
AATAAGATTTACAAAAGCTTTATAAACTAAAGAATGTATATATGTATGATTTATTATTAAGTGTACAAATTGTTTTTAATCCATTTCTCTTTAAAAGTTGAAAAATTAAAATAAATACAAATGTAAATAAATAATTTGTAAATAAATTAATAAAAAGGTTTAGACATAATAATGTACACTTATAACACTTGTAGGATAAGTAATAACATGTATTACAAGTGTTCACAAATTAAACAAGTGGCATTTTATTCTTTGAAAACTGAATTTTTACAGAACATTAGGAATTTGAGAAAAATCAGGATAATGCATTTTGCTTAAAACTCTTTCATATTCAAAGGTCTGGAAACCGAAATCAAAGTAAAACCAGGGAAACAAAAATAATGCAAACCAGAAAAGAAATCAAAAATCTCAAATTTAATGCAAAGATCAAAGTTTCTCAAAACTGGAAATCAAAGATCAGTTAAAAAGCAAACAAAATCAAAGCCTGAAAGTAATATCAAACTCATGGGAATCGGTTTCCAGTTTAACCAGATCAAAACAAACCATTGAATCGGATTCAAACATCAAGGATTCAAATCAAAAACAAAATTCAAGCTTCTGTTTCAAAATACAGTTCCAAGTTTTGTTCTCTGTTGTTCTCTTTCCCAACCCAGGTGAGCAAACCTCCCCCTTTGAAGTTAAATCTGTGTTTATTCACCATGCATGTGATAAATAATTGTTTTAATGGGGTAACTAGAATTAGCTTAGATGTATTTTTACTAGGATATAGTTGAACTACTGTATACCTATGTGTGCATATCTGTATATAGTTAAGAATTCTCTATCTTGAATTACAGCAAACTAAATAGGTTCAAAAATAAAAATCTCTTTCCTTGATCTTTTTTAACAAATGATGTTCAAATGAAGTTTGTTTTAATAGACCAGGTTTTAATCGTCAAAATATTTTTGAGAAGAATTTATTTAAGTTTGTTTGGAAATTTAAAAATACAGTGAAAAATATTCAAAACATGATAAATTCAAATCTCGAAATATATTGATTCATATACATCACTGTGTTCAAAATCAAAAAGCATGATTTTTCAAATAAATTTTAGGATTTTTAGTTCGTTATTGAATGCGAAATCACAAGATGAACGGAAACTGTATTTCGATCAATTTCCGATGATCCACGTCGAAATGGGTGTTGAAATCCATGGTGAAGGAAGCTTATGCGTCGGAGAGTATAGGAAAAATGTTTGTTAATTTTTTAAGCAATCAGGGAAGTCGATTGAAGTTGTAGTAGGGTTTTGGGGCTTTAATTAGTCAAGGTTGGTTTTGGAGGAAATGCGACGTCGAGATGGTGCTGGAGTCGATCGCGGGTGTTGCAGCTGATGCATTGAGGATGGTGCATCTTCAGACGAGGTCGCGTGATTTTCTGATGGGCAAGGTCGTCGGCGTCGAGGGGATTTCTAATGACAGTTGGTTTACTGTTGGTTCTCGACCGACACGATTTTGATTCTTAGCTTAAATCAACAATCTGGAGGTTTGGGCTAGTCATGGGTATAGTTGTTGACATGTCAAAGGAAACACGGTCAATCAGAGGTGGTTGTGGCGCTGTGCACGGTGCACATGTACGTGGTTGTGTTAGGAAGTAAGGTTTGGGGAAGTAACAGTCTTATTCGGGAATTTTCGAGTTTTGCTCGGGGAAACATGAATTTGGCTCGGGTTGCTTCGTGTACGCGTGCGAGTGTTTATATTATAACAGTTTTTAAATTTAAACTAAGTTTAAGAGAAAGGAAAAAAAAAAGGGAAAAGTAGAGGCTCAGGGAAAGATGAAGAAACTCGAGGAATTTGAATTTGAAACCTGGGTTTGCCTCGGTAAATATTGGGAGGTTAACAAACTTTAAAATTTAACAAAGTCAAGTTTTAGACTAATTGTCTTTAAAACTATTTTTAAGCAATAATCAATTTTTTTAATGTTTGTTCATTTAAGTTGAGAAATTCATGCTAAGTTTTAATTTTTTTTAATTAAACTTAAAGACTTTTAAGTTAATGATAATAAATTTCAAAGTTTATTAGATTCTGATGATGCTTAAGAAGGTGATTAAGATAAATGAATTATCTTAAATTTATTTAGTATTGGGTGATTAAGATTATTAATTGGTTAATTAATTGATTATTAATTTAAAGATTAATTGATTAAGAAATGATAAATTAAATGAGGGTTAATTAATTATTTATGTAATTAACTTAAGAATAATTCATTTATTGAAATTAATTAAGGACAATTAATTAAATAGTTATTAATCAAGGTAATTAATTTGAGCATAATTAATTAATTAAAGATCAATTAATTAATGAAAGTGATTTAGGGATGATTATTAATTAAGGATTAATTAATTAATTTTTTGTAATTAATTAAGGATAATTAATCAAAGGATTAATTATCCTTAATTAATTAATTAATGATAAAAGAATAATTAATAGTAATGGTTTGTAATTAATTTTTAATTAACCAGGATTAGAAATATATTCATAGGTAAATGATCTGATTTAAATTTATCAGACAATTAACCGATCTTACTTATGAATGTTTGGACTGAATTGGATGCTTTGAATTGTGTGATATCCCTGATGTATGATGTTCTGTGATATGATTAAGCTGTGAAATGTAACTTATTGTGACGACCCGGAAATTTTAGCAATTCAAAATTGGAATAGTTAATCGATTTTAAATATTTAAAGTTAATTTTAACTTGAATTCCAGATATCAATATTTATTTGATAATTAAATCATTGAATTATATGGTTTAAGAATTGAATTTAATTATTGAAATTGGGTAAAATTGTTGAATCTAAGATTCTAAGCCTGTTTAAATTAATTTGGAGGCTTATAAAATTTATAATGATGATATTGAAGATAATTGAATGGTTAAAATTTAATTTAAAGGTAATTTGTACAAATTCAATAATATATCGTTTAAATCGATATTTAAAAATAGCCTTCCGAGGCACAGACTCGGAATTTGACGAAACCAGTTCCATTGGATCCGTAATTGTTAGTTATTATTGGATTTCAATTTTCGTAGCAATCAGAGTTGTCGTTTGACCCTGGAAGCTCGAAACGCTTAGATTTATTTTGATCGATTAATTTAATATCGATCGTTTAATTCCGTAACTCGCACATATGTTCATATTAGCCTCCGAAACACGTTCCATGGTGTTGGGAATACGGGTAAATCCTTATAAACGTCGGGAAGCATACCTCAATAGGGGTTCCGAATTTTGAGATATGTTAAACAGGATATTTTGGAATTAATTAAAAATTTAGAATTCTTAAGTCAAATCCTATTTTCCATCAGCCAACCTAAGCCGACAAGCACAGAAATTCTGAGCGCCAACATTACTTTGTCCCCTTTTTTTCTTCTTTCGGAAAGAAAGAAACCAGAAGGGAACGAGTCTTCTTCCCTAAGCTAAAATCTTTTTTTTATAAATTGATGGCCGATATAGGTTATCCAGGACCTCGTTTTCCCCTCTTCCTTTCTGGTTCCCTTCAAATTCAATTCGAAATCCATAAATAGAAATGGCCGACACCCCAATATTTCATTCGATTTCGTTCTAAAGAAAAAATATGCAGAAAATGGCCGAAGCCCTCGAGAAAAAAAAAGAAAGGGGAGTAGCATTGCATGTACTCGCACGCGCGATGAGATCTGAAGGGAGGCGCGTGGGAAGCATCACGCATGGCGAGCAGTGATCGTGTAAGCTATCTAGTAGGGTTTTCGCACTCTCGCGCACGGCACTTGAAGGTGCAGCTGGAGGGGATTGTCGCGTTCGAGCGTGGTTTGGGCACGATTTAGTTTGAGGGTTTCGCGTTCACCAGATTCGCGAGGACAGGGATCGAGCAGGGCTTGGAGCACGTGATGACGTAGGGAGTTTTAGCAGTGTTCGTTGCAGTGGAGGGATGAAGCGTCGATCGCGTTTGGGTGGTGATGTTGTCTGGTGAGTTGTTTTAGGGTTTATGGTTTTATTTGATTTTGATTTGAAAATTTTAAACAGTAAAAAAAAATTGCAGTAGAGGAAGGAAAATTTTTATTCATGCCTATTTTAGTTTATTATATATATAGAAAAGATTTTGATATGTATATAGGAATTTTAAATTGTTGAGGAATTTATAAAAAAAGTAGTTTTTTTTTAAATCTATAATTTATTCTATATGTAGTTTTAAGAGAGGGATTAATAGTTAATTAAGTCATTAGTCAATTTAAATTATCATATGAAGTGATTAATTTAAATTAAATTTTTAATTAAAATTGTTAAAAGGAATAGTTGATTGCTTGATTAGGTAAAATATTAATAAAAATAATATAATATTCATACAAGGTCAAAATTTAGAAGAAACAAGCTAGATTTGGAATGGATGCTATCAAAATCAAAGGTGAGTAAATCTCACTCTGTTTGATTTTTATTTAAATTTAAATGGTAAAATTTAAATAATTGGTTGATTGATTAAGTTGATTGAATGTGTTCTAATGATCTAGTGACTTTGGTTTCGGTTGGTATTCGAGTTAATTGTTGATTGACTCGAAGCATTTGGGTTTAAAAAGGTTTTAAACTTAAATCGTAAGTGAGAAATGGTTGAGTTCAAAACCTATAAAAGTTTAAATGAATTGGTGACTCATTAAATAGGTAGAATAATTTAAATGAATAATTAATTAATTTAATTAATTAATGACCTGGGTTAATTAATTTTAGTTTGAATTAATTAGAAAGATCATTGGGTGGTTTAATAAATAATTACTTAATGCAATTAGTAAAATATAATTACTTTGTGCACTTAATCGAGAGATAAATCAAGATAATTAATTAAGGAGAATTAATTTATTTAATGAAGTAATGAAAGATAGTTAAATGCATGTCGAGATTGTTTGAGAAGGATTAATATCGAGGTTTAATTAACAAAATTAATTTGGATTAGGATAAATGGAAATATAATTAGAATTCATAATTTATATAATTAAGGATGTATTTTAAGATGAATTAATCAATAATAAGTGGCTTATGAGAAATTAATTAATGTAAGTAATCAAGGATTAATATAATTAATTTAGTTAATTAGTTTATGAGGTAATTAAAGATTACTTATCGATTTTTGGTTAAGAAGAATTAGTATCGTGTTAATTTATTAAAGATAATTACTTGAATGTAATTGGAAGATAATTAATCCAGGATGAATAATTAAGCTGAATGATGTGGGGTTGATTAATTAATTGATTTGGAATTAATTAATATTGAATGAAGGAATCTAAGTGAATGTGGTTTGAAATTCAATTAAAATCAATTGAATTAATTTGCATGTCATTAAGCTTTGCTTATGGATGTTTTGAAAGGTATTGGGTGCTTTGAATGAGTTGTTATCTCTGATATGAAAGGTTATGTATTTCATTTGAATAACTTGGGTTTGGATGACATTGGGTTTGAAGAGACTGAGGCCGGGTATCTGGAAAATACCCGAAACCACTTCCAATTTTTATAATTTGATATATGAAATCTATGGGCTGGAATGAAATGCTTTTTAAAGGAATTGGACTATTTTAATTTAAATTTCGGTATTTAGAAAACTTATATGTGAGATAAGTGATGTCTAGAATAAATTGTGGCTTTGTGAATTTACCTGAGTTACCTGGGTTTTATATAAGTTGTATGTTTGTATTCCATGTTGGATGAGTTTACTCACGCTGGTTTTCTAGCCTAACCCGGGTGTTACTTTGATGTAATGCTTGGTTCAGACCGAGTATTACAGATCTTCAGGTGGGTACGTTCTGGAGCTCAGGAGGCAATCTGGATGGCAGGAGCGTATAGAGTATTTCTTTCCGCTGTATTCAAATTATAGTTACTCTGAGATATGATAATTGTAAATATTCAGCGACTGTATATAATGTGAAACTCTGATGTCAAATTGTAATTGATAGATATAGTATTCTTTGTAAACTATTATTATTATTTATTATATTTTATCCGCTGCGATTGTGAGATATTTGGTGTTTCTGTTCTTCTTCTTCTATCTCTTCCTTCTTTTTCATAACTATCTTGAATTTTCATCTTTGAAAATTTCGGGTCGTTACATTTGGTATCAGAGCTGAAAGGTTAAGCGAGAACCTTGGCTCTGGTGGGAATTACTCATTTAATAGAGTCCAAAGTACTCTAGAATGAGTTGAGTGTATATATATGAGCGCGTACTTGTTATTTTCTTATATAAAGGTTTTAAATGATTTTATATAAAAATATATTTTGATATATAAAGAAATATTTCATTCTAGTAAATATTAAGGCGATTGATTGTTAAATTATTGAAAGTAAAATTAAGAAGCAATATAATACAACAAAATTGAAGCCTTGAATTGGAATTAAATTTAGTAGAAATAGAAATACAACCAAATTGAAATTTAATTAATTGAAAATGAAATTCTAAAATTAGAATTCAGGAATGAAATTATTTAAAAGCCTTAAATAAAGGTAAGTTAGAAATGAGACTTATTGCAAACAATGGGTTGTTTGAATTTTGATTTGAATTTAAGAACCAAGGGTGGTTTAAAATTGTAAAACATGACTGGGAGAGCCAAGAAATAAATATGTATATATGTATGGATATACATGATATCAACGATAATTTGAAATAAACTCTAAGAGGTTGAGTTTTGATTTTCTCTGAAGTGATGTAAAAATTCAAAGTGATATAAGTTTTGAACTTATAAAAGGGAAAGAAATTTGAATTTTGAAGTGAGAATTCAAATTGAGTAAGATTGATTGGATTAAGTAAATTGGAATTTAACTTTCGAAAGTTAAATAAGTGTAGAAAAGCAACCAGAATTGGAAATTTCGAGATAAAATTGGAATTTAACTTGGAAGGTTAAATGGTTGATTTGAATTGGAATTTGCGTGATCTCGAAAGGGTTTGAGATCTAAAAATTTAAAATGGATGGACTTTTTAAAATAAACTGGATGATATCCTCCTATTGTAAATAAAAATCGTTAAAGTGAGAATGGAATTGTATAAATAAAATAACATGAATTTGAATAATTGAATTGTAAAATAAACTTGTTTAAGAACTGGCTTCAAGCTGGGAGATAAAATGGAGTAATAAATTAAATTCTTAAAATAAAATAGCATTGAACTCTTATTTGAACCTTGAAATACATAAGTAAAGATAATATAAAATGGAATTTTGGGAATTGGACTCAAAATTAAATTGCTTAAAAACTTTGAATAAAAGTAATTTGGTCTAAAGAGTTAAACCAACCTTGAGAATTTAACTCGAAGTTCTATAATTCGAGATAGTTTAAATTCAAGATTTGATTTGAATTTGTTCAAAAATTGAATTGGATTAAATTGGAACGATTTGAATTTGAAATGGGTTCAATTGATAATAATTCAAATTGATTGGAATAATATGAAATTATAATTAAAATTTAACAGGATTAAAATCAACTAGAATTTGTTAAATTGGGAAAGGAATCAAGATTGATTCAACTTGAATTGGGAATAAATCAAGTCCAATGGAATCTGGAGTTATTTGAATCGAAATTGGGTCAATTAAATAGAAGTGGAAAGTACAGTTGAATTGTTGGGAAGTGAACAGTTTGACTCTTGGCTATTTTCAATATAAATTGTTTTCATATAAATTTATTTTCTTTCTTCAAGCCAAATTATTTTATACTTGTTTTACAATTATTTTTGAAGCTATTTAACTATTTTTCAACTGTTTTATAAATTAATTACTATTTTTCAACTATTTTACAAATAAATTACTATTTTTCAATTACCTAAAATTTCTGGAACTATTTAACTATTTTTCAACTATTCTAAGATTAGTTAACTATTTTCTAACTATTTTACAAAACTAGTAATTATTTTCCAACTACTTATTTGTTTTTAAAATTTTCAAGCTATTTTCTAAAACTGGTCGGAGCTCAAACTGTTAATTGGTTTAAATACCCGACTGAGGTAAGAATTGAAGTGACAATTAAATGGGAATTAAACGAAATGTAAATAAAAAGGAAATTGATCTTGGAAAAAGAAATCAAATTTGAATATTTGATTTTGGACAAACAAGGTTATATATCTTTGTTATATAAGACAAATCTTCCATTGTTGAATCTATTGCTGGAAGAAAAGAATTTTTGAACATGTTTGAAGTATAAAAGGGAGTTTTATACAAGATGAAATGATCCAAATTTTTGAAAGTTATATATATTTGAATATATATATAAAGGATCTTATGTGGGTTTTGGGAAAACGGTTTTGGGAACCTTTGAATTTGGAAAGTCTTTTGATTTTGGGTAAAATCAATGTTAGAATTTGGAAAGCCTAATTTGAGAATTATCGATTTTGGGATAATCGATTTTGTGTAAAGAAGCTTTGTATGATATCATACTTGGTGTATGATTTGATGATACTATATGTGTATAGTATAATATGTTTTGATGATGGCTTTTGGGGAAAAAGGCCCCCCTTGAAATGAACTTCTCAGGAGTGCCACCGGGTGGTGCTGCCTTGAACCCCAAGGAGGGATTCTAAAGTTGATCCTGTGAGGAGTCCGGACAAAACTAGTTCCTGAGGATTATGAGTTGAGTATACCATAGCGTAAGTCGTGTGTGCCGCTGAGAGCCAACAGTCTGCGTTTGATTTTATATCGGTAGACTGCGACACTATGGTATACCACATAGCGAAAGTCGTGTGTGCCGCTAAGAGCCAACAGTCTGCGTTTGAGTTTATCTCGGTAGACTGCGACCTATGTAGGAGTGGAGATGTTTCATTTCGATAGCGAAATCAGAGGCCGCGGAGTGCCTGCAGTTACATGGACTTTTGCTGTGACGACAACGTAACCCTGGATGTAACTGTGATATGTTGTGTGGGTTCCATGGCGTAATCGAGAGGCCGCGGAGAGCCTGCAGTTACATGGACTTTTGCTGTGATGGCAACGTAACCCTGGGATGTAACTGTGACCATGGATGGGGTGATGATTTTCAGAGCATTATCACCAAAGATATTTCCTCTATTTTCAAAAACTGTTTTCTATATTTTTAATAAAATTTATTTCCGAGTATTTTCACTGGATGTTGAAAGCGGGTTTACCAAGTACTTATAGATTTTCAGTCCTACGCCTGATCAACGTAAGACGGAATTTCTGTGAGAACAAGGATGGACTGGTTGAGACATCGAGTTATAAAAAGTATTTTTATAAAGAGTTATTTTAATAGTATGATGTAAATTTAAAAGGCATTTCTAACAATTTTTAAATGAAGATGTTGGAATTTTGGAAAAATCAAGGAAATCCAAACTGGAATTTTTATGATGTGAATTTGTAATTAAAAATCGAATATTGGTTTAGAAATTGGAAGGAAGCTAATTGGTTAAATAATTATTCGATAGAGTATATTAATAAAGTTAAGGATTTGTAAGTTAATAATGGAATTTGACAATGAATTCAAATTGTAAATAGAATTCAACTTGGATTTGATAATGAAATAAATAAGAAGAGATGTTGTAAAATAAAATTAAAATAGAGTTGGATTGAAAATGAGATGATTTGAATTACAAATAAAATTCAAGTGTGATTTGAATAATATTTAATGAAATTTGCAAGTAAATTGGATATAATAGAAGTGTTGTCATATGATATGGAAGTGAATAGTAATAGAAATGGTTGGGTTGCAAACAAAACCCAAATGAATAGAAATACATTGACAATGACTTTTTATTAATAAAGTAAATTCGATAACGAATTAAGTAAGTAAATTAAAAATTTTAAGTGGGTTAATTGAGTTGAATAATAAATGGATGAAGTCTGGTTGAATAAAAACTAAAACAAAGTTGTGACTGGAATTGGATTATCAGACTTAACTTAACTTCGGTGGCACATTAATTAGAAGTATAAATAAGTTAAGTATGTGGTTGGATATTATTTTGATAAATTGAGAAGGTGAATTTAAAGTTAAAATTTAAAATGGATGACTAACTGAATTTAATGGAAGTTGATTAAATGAGAATCAGATAGAAGTAGACTTAAGTTTGATGTTGGGATAAATTAAAATAAATGAACTTAAGTTTAAAGTTTATGGAAGCTTGGCTTCGAATAAGAGTGAAAGCCCATTAAAATAAAAGCTTGTATTGAAAAATGGCTAGTAGTACACATGAATGAATATGTCGAGCTAAATAAATGGTGGTGAATAAATTGGAAATGAAATGAAAGGTATATGCATGGTAGTGAAAAAAAATTGTAATGGAATTACTTACAGAATGAGTTGAAATTAATTTAAAAGTAGTTATAAACTCAAATTAAATACTCTATCAAGCAAATATCGTCAAAATTTCATAAAATAATTATCGTTTGGCATGTTCAAAAATAATTAAATTTCTGTGAGTTGATAGAGATTAAATAAATTGGTTTTAGAATTAATTGAATTGAATATGAGCTTGTTTGGATTAAAAATCAATGGTATATAAGAAATTGAGTTGCAAACCATTGTAATTGAATGAAATGGTACATAACTTGGTTGAAAGCAATTGAATTAGTTTTGAAAATTTCGGGTCGTTACACTTATTATCTGTGATGAATGTAATTTATTTATTTCTGATGTAATTTATTATATACGATGAGCTTATATTATTCATCTATGATCTGTAAATAAAGATAAGCATTATAGATTATACCGTTATCGATATTTCTGTGTTTGAATCTGTAATGATTGATGATGTTGTATTATTGTGTGTAAAACCCTTGGACTACATCATACACACACTAATATGGATTTCACGAGGAAATCGGTTAAGTCACAGATATTTTGAAATGGTTTTAAAGTTGAATTTTGAATCCAAATGGTTTTGGAAATGGAATTGGGTTAAATGTGAAAAGCTTTTGGAAGGAGTTTTAAAAGTTATTTTGAATAACTTGATAAAGTTTTGGAAACTAAAATAGTTTGATTTGAATTCAAGATTGGAAATTGAATTCTATGTTTGGAAAGTATGGTTTAAAAGGGTTATTCATGCTATAAATGTGTTTATATGGGTTTTAAAACCATTTTAATAGTATTGTTTTAGGAATTTGAATTTAACCCAAGTTTTATTTTAAAGGGCTTTAACTCGTGCAAATAAAAAATCGGATTTTTTTCCTAAAACGAAAACTATTTGTTTTCAAATAATAATAGCCTTTATGTAAAGAAAGGATTTCCAATTTGTGTTGAAAAGATTTAAAATTTGAAGTGGAATAGTTTTGAAAGCTATCTTGAAATTTTGGTAAATCTTGTTATTGAACTGAAATGGATCTTTTACTTAAAAAGATTTGATTCGTAAATAGTTTGGGAAACTATGAATGAATCTTTGTGAAAGATTGTTAAGTTTTGTTTTGGAATCGAAGAGGATTCTAAATGGTGTATCTTTTATATAAAAGATTTGGAATGGAATTTTTTTGTGGAAATGGTTTTGAAAGCTATGAATTGAATCTTGATTTAAATATTGGATGAGTTAATCCAATTTGAAAGGGAAATTGTTTTGAAAGATTATGAATGAATCTTTGTTAAAGATTGGTATACTTTGTTTTCAAATTGAAAAGGGATCTTAAAAGTGTATCCTTTCTATGAAAGAGTTGAAATGGAAATTTTTTTGAAATTTGTGAAAGATGGGTGAACTTTGTGAAATGAATCTTTTTGTTTAAAAGATTTGAAAATGTTAATTTGTTTAAACAATTTGAAAGTAAATTTCTGGGTAATAAGTTGTGACTTAATTGAGATCCCATTATCCATACGGTTTTTAAATATTGCGCTCATTATTCGGTTTTGCTAGGAGAGGACCTTGTGTCTTAACCCATTTTGAATAATGATACGACGTTATGGATGGCATTTGAAGACCGGTGGTGAAGACTAGATATTTTTGAAAGTGAAAGGATAACGCGTCGAATGTCTCTGCACCGGCTGATCCCCGTTATAGAGATTTGATCATCCTTTGTGATGGGAAGTCCGGACGTGATTAGGGATTATCCGGATGTGCAAGGTGTGATATCCCGGAAATTTGGGCAATATAAATTTAATAATCTGTGTTATAAATTTAATTTGATTTGATAATTTTAATAACAAATTTGGAACTTGATTTGATAATCATGTTTTAATAAATATTTAAATTAAAAGATTTTATCTTTTTGAATAAATAAATTATTTCTGTTTATGATATATAATTTTATATATTGTAAATTGATAAATTTTGATTTTTGAATTTAGTAAATAAATTAATTTTCTAACTCTAATTTATATTTGATAAACTGGAATTTTGATTTAAATTTAACATATAACTTTTCAAAGCAATTCAAATAAATAATTATATGGTTTATATTAAAGGAAAATCTTATCTGTTTAAATTTATATTTTAATTAACTTAAATATGAAGTTAAATTTGATTAACACCAAAGCTTTGTTTTATTTTCTTTTTAAAGTATTGCTTGGGATTTATATATATAAGAATTTACAATGTAAATTACAAATAATCTTAATTAGTTTATAATCTCTTTTGTAAATTATTTAATATTGTTTAATTTGTTATTTTTAGATATAAAAATTATAATACTTAAATTCTTTTGAACATAAATAGATTTGTAGTAATAGGATTTGTTATTTTAAAATTTAATAAGAGTTATATATGCATATATATAACTTGATTTTAAAATTGGAGTTTATAATTTAATTTAAATTGGAATTCAATGTTTTAAAAATTTAAATGAATAAACACTTAAAAATATTTGAATAAGCTTTTGTTTATAACTTGTTTTGTTTTGATTTCTAAAATTAAAAGGAAATAAAATTCATTTATATATACATATGGAATAAAATAAGTTAAAGTATTTATAAACAATTTAAATTAAAATTTAAAACACTTTTAATATACATGTGTAAGTTTCTTAAGATACAAATTGACATGTGTTTACCATATAGTAACTAAAGTGACAATTGTTAAAATGTGAACAAGTGTAATGTTTAAATTTTCTTTTCATTTTTATTTCTATTAAAATCAAAATATACTTATACAAATACATTTCCTCTAAAATCATTCTTCCTTTCCATTTTTTCTTTTTCAAAAACTTAAGATCTTCAGCCATAAAAATCTGAAGCTTTCATCTTCAAATCAAAACCCATGTTTCTACTTACCAAAATAAATCAAATTTGCAATCCAATTCTACAAATGCATAAAACCTGCAATTCCATTTCTGTGTTGAAAAACATGCATGCAAATTTGTGAAAGCCTGTAAATTCTTTCCTCTCTCTAAAAAAATAATAATACAAACCTGCAGTTCTTTTCTAAATCAACCAAAACCTGCATGTTCTTCCTTGAAACAACATGCTAGCAAAAATTTGTCAAAGCCTGCAATCTTCATTTTGTTTTAAAAAGAATTCAAACCTGCATATTTTTCTCTCTTTTTTCTCTAGGAAGCATGCAAGTGGATCTGGTAATTGCATGAATCAAGGAAGCAAAGAAATTAATCAAGATTCAAGTATTCCAATAAGTAGAGAAAGATGAAGTTTTAAAGCAAAAATTAAAAAAAAAAAAAAAAGGAAATTTGAAGCTTTGTGCTCTGCCTCTATAAAACCCAGGTGAGTAACATTTTAACTAGAATAATTTAAGTAATATAGTTGCTTGATTTACTACTATGATAATTATGTTGGAATGGATTAATATGATATTGATATCCTCTGTTATATGTTTGAATGCATGTTGTGTTGTAATTCTGCCTGTTCTAGATTCCAGATTTTTTTTATATATTCAAAAATCAAGACTTCATGTTAAAATCATTTTTATAGTTTAAGATTTTAACAAGCATGTGTGTAATAAGTAAAGTTTTTAATTTTAGTAAATATGAAAGATAAATAAAAACTGTGGTGTTTCTGTAAACTCAGTAATAACAGAGTAATAGAATATAAGTAAAAATTTGATTTTCATGATTCATTAATTCAAGAACATAAATCAATTACATAAACCAATACTTGAATTCTAAAACTAAAATCAGGAATTTTAGTTCAAGAATGGGTGAGCATTTTTGGTTTAACCAGAAATGGTATTTTTGGGTGTAACTGTCGTTCTAGATGATCTGGAAGGTCAGTGGCTTCTCTGGTGATGGTGGGAAGATAGGAGAAGCAGGGAAAAATACTGGAGAAAGAAATTATGCAGTGTGGTGATGAAGTTTTGGACTTGAAGTTGATTACCCTAGTTTTTACTATAATCAGTAAATTGATTGTTACCGCCTTGTATTGGCGATCGAGTTCTTCCTATTTTGGGGGAAATGATAGACGAAGTTTGGTTGAATTCGTGACCGGAAGCAAAAAAATTCTGATGATCGGAATTATGTGTTTGAGGCAAGTTCCTGGATTCGACATCGCTCCTGTTGAAGCTGGAATGCTCGAATTTGAACGAGGGTTTCTGCATTCAAAATTGGGGTTGGAATGGCTTTAGGAGATGAACGTTGACTTGTTCGTGAGGTCGCGAGAAGCCGGAGGTCATGGCCATGGTGGTGCAGGTGCACAGGGATGCTAGTGTATCAGTTAGCTGTTGGGAGAAGAAGAGGCTCGTGTTGTATCGGGTAGTTTTGTGATGGTCTCGAAGCTGAGGGGTATTGGACTCGAAGAAAATTGGTGTGAGTCTCGGGTGTTTGCTTTGTTGCAGGGTTTGGGGTAAACCTGTTAGTACAGGTTTTTGTATAAACCTGTTTTTATTTGAAATTTTAATTGATTTAAGATAAAGTTTAAAAGGAAATTGTTACTCGAGTTGCTTGAGTCAACTCGAACTAGTTATTGAAGTTTAGAAATTCTCTTGTTTCAAATTTCAAATTGGAATTTGAAATATAAAGCAAAGATTTAAATTAAGTTTTAAATTTAATTTAAATTATAGATTAAAGTTGAATTGAATCTTAAAAGTTGGAAATGATTAGGTATTTAAATTCTAATTTTCTTTAAAATAACTTTGAAGAGTTTATTGTTTAAATGTTTTTAAAAGAAATTTGAATTTAAATTTGAAATTGAAATATGTAGTAATGTTTAAATAAAGTTTAAATTTGATTCAAATCTAATTTTGAATCTTTGGTTTAAAATGAGTTTAAATTTTAAAAATTTAAGTGTTTAAACCAAATTTGAATGATAATGTGAAAATTTAAATGGTTTTAATTTTAAAAGAAATTTATTTTAACTTTTGAAAAATTTCTTTTATAATAAAAGTATTATTTAGCAATTAAGGGTTTTAAATTGAATTTAAACATGTTAAAGTTAAGTAATAATTTAATGTTTTATATTCATTTAATTATTAGAGTAATTAAATGAATAATTAATTTATTTAATAAATTAATGAAATTAATAATTACTTAAAGTAATTAAGGGTTAATCTTAAGGATTTAGGATTAATTATTCATTGAATAATTAACTTGAAATTAAGAGTAATTAATTAAATAAAATTAGTTTCTAATTAATGATTAATAATTAATTAATCAAGTAATAATGGATTAATTAAGTTTTAACTAACACTTAATTATTTAATTAATTAGGGATTAATTAATGGATTAATAAATGATTAATTAATTTGTAATTAATAATGATTAAAATAAGTTAATTATTTTAGAAAATAATTAATGAATTGTTAATAGTTAATGAAGATCATTAACTAAGGATTATTTAATAATTAATTAATGTGATTAATTTTTAATTTTTAATTAGATTAATTAATTTAAAGATAATCAATTGTGTAAGTTATTAAGTATAATTACTTATGGAAGTAATTAAGGAATTAATTACTTATTAATTGAGTTTAAATTTGATTAGTTTAAGTTAATCAATTTAGTTTAATTAATTTAAATTAATCGTTTGATGATTTGTGAAGTATAATTACTTAATGTAATTTATTGAAGGATAATTACTTAGGAAAGTAATTAATGAGTAATTACTATATGTAATTAATTGAAGGTGATTTGTTGATAAAAGTAATTTGAGTATAATTACTTGTAAATTAATCAAGGATTAATTAGAGATAATTAATTTATGAGTAATTAATTTATTTGGTGAAGTAATTAAGGGTAGTTAATTACTGAATAGAGTTAATCAAGGGTGATTAACAGTTATGATTTAAATAAAGATTAAATTACTTAATGTATTTAATTTAATTTGAAAATGTAATTAGAAAATCATTAATTATTATAATTAATGATGTAATTAAGATTTATTAATTAAGATTAATTAATCAATAATAGGTGATTAGAGGTAATTAATTTTAGATAATTAATTAAGGAGTAATTAAAAGATAATTACTGTATTTGAATAAATATAATTAATTTGAGAAATTAATTGGTAAATAATTGCTTGAATGTAATTAAGAATTAATTAATCAAGGATGATTAATTAAAATGAATAATTGGATGATGATTAATTATTTGATTGGTAATTAATTAATAATGATAAGCAAGGATGATATTGGTAAAGTAATTAATTTAATTTACTTTAAATTAATGGAATGATGTAATTAATTTAATTCATTTTAAATTAATTATATTTGGGTGTGGTTAATCATTGCTTATATGGTTGGTTAGTGTTGTTTGCTTTGTATGATTTGAATCTCAAATATGAGATAGATAATGTTGAATGATTTGGATGCATTGGTTGCATTGTGACGTTGATACAGATTATCTTTTTGGATAATGATAATATGGTTTATCTGATATGAAGATAGTGTCGATTATCTGTTATGGATCTATGATTTATTTATTTGGATATATAGATAATTGAATTGTTTTAAACCTTTAAAACAACTTGGCCTTAAAAGACACGCTTTAGATTTCGATGAGACCGGGATCGAGTTTCCATATTTGGATATCCGAAAACCACATCGATCCAAATTAACGTTAGGTCGTGAATCTAAGTGGAGCAAGTGATGACTCGAGGTGTAAGGGCTATACGTCAGTATAACTCTGTGGGTGATTCTGTAATGAGTTGACGGAATAGTACTTATAGTTTCGAGATGTAGATTTAGAGTGTAAGGGTTATCGTCGTTAACTCTATGGGTGATTCTGTAATGAGTGTAACAAGATAATGCCTTCGGTTTCGTTCGAACCCGAAACGAACTTGTATGGATTGAATGCTTTTAGAACATCGTCAGGTGGACGATGAGCATTCTAAGAGATGTGTCCTCTAAAGGTAATGGTAGCCTCATCAACCGGGAATGGATAAAACAAGGGAGGTGCAGCAAGGCTTCGTGGGTCGCACCCACTGGAGAGCAAGATTGATCCCTGTCTAGAGGTCCCTTTTTATTCGGCTTAGTGGGCAGTTATCAGTGTACACCAACTGCGGGGTTGTCTTGTTCGGATTTGTTCAGTAAGGAATGGGTCCGGCTTTGTGTTGCAGGGGAGTGGGAGTACTCCTCGGTACGTTGATCTAGGCCACGTACTGTGACGGGCGGTACCCCAGTAGCCCTGCCATTATATGGAATCCAAAATCCAATAAGTGCCAACGGTTTTGATTGTATTACCCACTTTTGTGGCTAGTAGCTGGAATTTAATAAATGTAACAATTTCGGCTATTTCTTATTTACTTGAAAGCCCTAGACACTATTATAATACCACTGGATTTCCTATCAAATGTTTTGGTTAGCGTAAGGTAAAAACTTTTCCATGTTTATGTGTGGGAAGTCTTACGTGATACCTTTTCTTTTCAAAGGATTTTCAAAGTTAAGCAACTTTAACCTGTTACTCACACCAGACCCATGTCTGACCCAGAGTTTATCTTTTGTTTTCTTAAACTCTTGGGTACTCAAATTTTTATGAGTAGCCAAGGGATTCAGATTAGCTTTGACGAATATTGGAGGAGTAATGGAGCAGGAGGCTTCTGCGTTAGATATATAGTATTCCGCTGTGTGACCTATGATTGTCTCTAAGTTGTATTATGTTGTAAATACTAGACAGGTGTTTATAACTGTCTAGTATGTGTTGTATATCTGTGTACTCTGATAGTGATTGTAAACTATGTAATATTTTATGTTATTAATATAATTTATTCGTTCCGCTGTTGAGATTCTGATGTTATGTTCTTCTTTCTTCTCTTTATTTTCTCTTTTCTATCCCTTTCTTTCTTCTTAGCGATGCGACTTCCTGGAGTTTGGAAGTTGGGTCGTTACACAAGGGCTTCTTTGTAAAGTGCCTTAGGTTCTGTTCTAACCCGGAACAGACTTGAATGGATGTGTGTCTGACATTACACTTTGAGATGTAAAGCTTGTTTCCATCAAATACATTTCTGTTTGGTGGCGGAGGATTTATTCTCTTAGCTTAACACCCTTCTCTGAGACGTACGAGCTCAAAGGTTATGTAGTTGATGGTTACTAGTGACACATTCCCAATTTGGTAGTGTGGCATGCTAAGTGCTGCTGTGTATTGCTGATCATTTGTTGATCGAAGCATGGCTTTATGAAAAAGCGTAGATTTGTGGACGAGACTGCATCAGTACCTCACACCCCAAAAGTGGTCGAAATAGGAAAGATGCAGCAAGGTTTTAGGGGTCGCGCCCCTAGGGTATGTCCATTTCCTTCTAGATAAAAGGTTATATCATGGTATGGAGCCCAGATATTTAATCTACGTGGTTACTGCAAATTTATTACTTTGTGGTTGTTGGTAACAAGGCCTCGGATAAAGGTCGGTAACGACCAGGGGTGGCGTACTTATGTGTTAGTTACCTATGTTATAGCTTGGTTAAAGCGTGAGGTAGCGTCAGCCTTGTGTTAGCAGAGATCCGGTTAGGTTCTCGGGGGAGTCCTTCCATAGGCGTTTCCATTTCGGTAAGGAAGTTCCTTAGCCTGACCGTTTGTTGGAAATCCAATCAACCGATACGTGCCTTGTATGGTTTTAGTCGTATAACCTTCCATTTAACGTGGTAGCTGTAGTAGGCATAGTACGAAACGTCTATGCTGGCTAAGATTAATATTATACTTTCGAAAGGTTTTCTGCACTATGCACTAATAATAATATCAAATGGTTTTAGCGTATCAAACATTTTTGACTGTCATAAGCAGAAATCTCCTCCAAATGTGCGCTTGCATTGTGTGTGTGGCGGGAGACCTTATGGCGGTTTCATTTTCCAAAAAGCATTGCGGATTTCAATGAAATTCTTTGTTGTTGTTTT
Organism: Allium cepa; assembly: GCA_030765085.1. NCBI lineage: Eukaryota > Viridiplantae > Streptophyta > Magnoliopsida > Asparagales > Amaryllidaceae > Allium > Allium cepa. The sequence continues at coordinate 107,027,258 of CM060940.1, forward strand.
AAAGATAAAACTGTTTTGTTTGCTCATATCAGTCCCATACTAACCCGGAGTTTATTGTTCCCTTCCTAAACTCTGGGTGCCCATAATTTTCCACACGGACAGTCTATAGTTGGGTTTTTCAAATAGTCAGGTTTAGTAGATTATTTGGAGCTAGTTCAGTCTTTGGATTCAGACTGACATGGATTTGCATAGTACATCCTGATTGGGAGTTCGAGTTATTTCTGGATTGGTGCTTTGAAGATGGAGATTGCTGATATTGGAGTTCTCTTCTAAAGACTATTCTTTCTATTTGAGATCATTGTTGTTAGTTTCCGCTGTTATTTTTGTCGCTCTGATATTGATGTATATCATTGGATATTGTATTCATTGGAGTTATATGATATTCATTTCTTTTTCTTCCACTGTGTTGTTATACTTAATTTTGTTATAAGCTCCGACGAGCCAGATTCGACGTTTGAATCTGCGGCATTCGAGTACAAGTGAAGTATGGGTGCTGATTTTCGAAGGTCGAGTCAGGGTCGTTACAGTGGTATCGGAACAGAAGGTTGAAGCTTTAGCTCAGGAGTATAACACATTAGGTAACTCATTAGAGATAGGGTGAAGTATACCCTAGAATGAGTATTCCCTAAGATATCCGTTCGTATACCTCAGTAAATTCTCTTACTATTCACTAATAGTAAGTATGAGTGCAAGAAGAGGACGAGATAGGGGACAGGGAAGTACCAATATGGTCAGTGCCCTGTAACAACAACGGAAACAATCTTTCTCTATCAATCTTCTTTGATCATCATCCGATTTTCAATTCTTTGATGGCTTCGTGGCAGCTTGAGAGAGAAGCTTTGGTAGTAAATCTTTATTTTTGGTTAAATCAAAGGATAAGTTGATATGGGACATAAACTCCAGATAGGTCAGAATTGTTTGTTTGGATGAATTGTTTGCTTTGGTTGCTATGGTTGATAAGTATACTTTGGTTTCTAAACTAAAAAGTTTTGGGATTGTGTCCATCTGTCCTTTGTTGTCTCCCTAGCAAATTTCAAGGACGAAATTTTCTTAAGTGGGGAATCTGTAACATTCCTTTTGGACAAGTTTAATTTGATGATTAATTTAATTTTTGGAATCAAATTGTGAATAAATGAGATTTTTTTTCAAATTTAATAAGATATTTGTATATAAATTAATTTTAAATTGAATTGTGAGTTTGAAATTCAGGAATAAATATCTTATAAAATAAATTGGATTTAAAAGCTATATTCTAAAAGTTAATAAGAAATCGTTTTCTAATTTTAATAGATATAATATGTATTTTGGAAGTTATGATTTAAATTCAATATAATTTAAATTTCAAAAAAAACCATTTAAGGAATAAATTCTAATATCATATATGTATACATGTTTGTTATTTATATAAATAAATATTTATTTAAAGATATAATAGTTTAAATTTAAATAAGATTTATAAACTAAAGAATTTATATATGTATGATTTATCGTTAAGTGTACAAATTGTTTTAATCCATTTCTCTTTAAAAGTTGTAAAATTAAAATAAATACAAATGTAAGTAAATAATTTGTAAATAAATTAATAAAAAGGTTTAGACATAATAATGTACACTTATAACACTTGTAGGATAAGTAATAACATGTATTACAAGTGTTCACAAATTAAACAAGTGGCATTTTATTCTTTTAAAACTGAATTTGTACAAAACATTAGGAATTTGAGAAAAATCAGGATAATGCATTTTTCTCAAAACTCTTTCATGTTCAAAGGTCTGGAAATCGAAATCAAAGTAAAACCAGGGAAAAAATGCAAATCAGAAAAGAAATCAAAAATCTCAAATTTAATGCAAAGATCAAAGTTTCTCAAACCTAGAAATCAAAGCTCGGTTAAAAAGCAAACAAAATCAAAGCCTGAAAGGAAGATCAAACTCATGGGAATCAGTTTCCAGTTTAACCAGATCAAAACATACCAGTGAATCAGATATAAACATCAAGGATTCAAATCAAAAGCAAAATTCAAGCTTCTGTTTCAAAATATAGTTCCAAGTTTTGTTCTCTGCCTTTCTCTGTCCCAACCCAGGTGAGCAAACCTCCCCCTTTGAAGTTAAATCTTTGTTTATTCACCCATGTATGTGATAAATAATTGCTTTAATGTGGTAAATAGAATTGGCATGGATGTATTTTTACTAGGATATAGTTGAACTACTGTATACCTATGTGTGCATATCTGTATATAGTTAAGAATGTCTCTGTCTTGAATTACAGCAGACTAAATAGGTTCAAAAATAAAAATCTCTTACCCTGATCTTTTTTAACAGATGATGTTCAAATGAAATTTGTTTCAACGGATCAGGTTTTAATTGTCAAAATATTTTTGAGAAGAATTTATTTAAGTTTTTCTGGAAATTTAAAAATACAGTGAAAAATATTTAAAACATGATAAATTCAAATCTCGAAGTCTATTGATTCATATACATCACTGTGCTCAAAATCAAAAACCATGACGTTTAAAATAAATTTCAAGATTTTTAGTTCGTTATTGAATGCAAAATCACAAGATGAACGGAAACTGTATTTCGATTAATTTTCGGTGATCACCGTCGAAATGGGTGTTGAAATCCATGGTGAAGGAAGCTTAGGCATCAGAGAGTATAGGAAAAATGTTTGTTAATTTTTTAAGCAATAAGGGAAGTCGATTGAAGTTGTAGTAGGGTTTTGGAGCTCGAATTAGTCAAGGTTTGTTTTGGGGGAAATGCGACGTCGAGATGGTACTGGAGTAGATCGCGGGTGGGGCAACTGATGCATTGAGGAGTGGTGCATCTTCAGACGAGGTCGCGTGATTTCCTGATGGGCAAGGTCGTCGGTGTCGAGGGGATTTCTGATGATAGTTGGTTTACTGTTGGTTCTCGAACCCATTCGATTTTGATTCTTAGCTTAAATCAACAATCTGGAGGTTTGGGCTAGTCATGGGTATAGTTGTTGACATGTCGAAGGCAACACGGTCGATCGAAGGTGGTCATGGCTCTGTGCACGGTGCACGTGTACGTGGTTGTGTCAGGAAGTAAGGTTTGGGGAAGAAACAATCTTATTTGGGAATTTTCGAGTTTTTCTTGGGGAAAACATGAATTTGCCTTGGGTTACTTCGTGTGCGCGCACGAGTGTTTATATTATAACAGTTTTTTAATTTAAACTAAGTTTAAGTGAAACAAAAAAAAGAAGAGGCTCGGGGAAAGATGAAGAAACTCGGGGAATTTGAATTTGAAACTTGGGTTTGCCTCGGTAAATATTGAAAGGTCAACAAACTTTAAAATTTAACAAAGTCAAGTTTTAGACTAATTGTCTTTAAAGCTATTTTTAAGCAATAATCGATTTTTTTTAATGTCTGTTAATTTAAGTTGAGAAATTCATTCTAAGTTTTATTTTTTTAATTAAACTTAAAGACTTTTAAGTTAATGATAATAAATTTCAAAGTTTATTAAATTTTGATAATGCTTAAGAAGGTGATTAAGATAAATGAATTATCTTAAATTTATCTAGTATTGGGTGATTAAGATTATTAATTGGTTAATTAATTGATTATTAATTTAAAGATTAATTGATTAAGATATGATAAATTAATTGAGGGTTAATTAATTATTTATGTAATTAACTTAAGAATAATTTATTTATTGAAATTAATTAAGGACAATTAATTAAATAGCGATTAATTAAGGTAATTATTTGAGCATAATTAATTAATTAAAGATTAATTAATTAATGAAAGTGATCTAGGGATGATTATTAATTAAGGATTAATTAATTAATTTTTTGCAATCAATTAAGGATAATTAATCAAAGGATTAATTATTAATTAAAGGTTAATTAATGATTAAATAATAATTAATAGTAATGGTTTGTAATTAATTTTTAATTAACCAGGATTAGAAATTTATTCAAAGGTAAATGAGCTGATTTAAATTTATCAGACAATTAACTGATCTTACTTATGAATGTTTGATTGAATTGGATGCTTTAAATTGTGTGATATCCCTGATGTATGATGTTCTGTTATATGATTAAGCTGTGAAATGTAACTTATTATCTGTGATGAATGTAATTATTTATCTGTGATGTAATTTATTATATACGATGAACTTATATTATTCATCTATGATCTGTAAATGAAGATAAGCGTTATAGATTATACCGCTTATCGATATTTCTATGTTTGAATCTGTAATGATTGATGATGTTGCACTATTGTGTGTAAAACCCCTAGACTACACCATACACGCACAAATATGGATTTCACGAGGAAATCGGTTAAGTCACAGATATTTTGAAATGGTTTTAAAGTTGAATTTTGAATCCAAACGGTTTTGGAAATGGAATTGGGTTAAATGTGAAAAGCTTTTGGAAGGAGTTTTAAAAGTTATTTTGAATAACTTGATAAAGTTTTGGAAACTAAAATAGTTTGATTTGAATTCAAGATTGGATATTGAATTCTATGTTTGGAAATTATGGTTTAAAAAGGTTATTAAGTTATAAATGTGTTTATATGGGTTTTAAAATCATTTTAAAAGTATTGTTTTGGGAATTTGAATTTAACCCAAATTTTATTTTAAAGGGCTTTAACTCGTGCAAACAAAAAATCGGATTTTTTTTTCGAAAGTGAAAACTATTATTTTCAAATAATAATAGCCTTTATGTAAAGAAAGGATTTCCAATTTGTGTTGAAAAGATTTCAAATTTGAAATGGAATAGTTTTGAAAGCTATCTTAAAATTTTGGTAAATCTTCTTATTGAACTGAAATGGATCTTTTACTTAAAAAGATTTGAATTGCAAATAGTTTGGGAAACTATGAATTAATCTTTGTGAAAGATTGTTAAGCTTTGTTTTGGAATCGAAGAGGATTCTAAATAGTGTATCCTTTATATAAAAGATTTGGAATGGAATTGTTTAGCGAAAATGGTTTTGAAAGCTATAAATTGAATCTTGATTAAATATTGGATGAGTTAATCCAATTTGAAAGGGAAATTGTTTTGAAAGATTATGAATGAATCTTTATTAAAGATTGGTATACTTTGTTTTCAAATTGAAAAGGGATCTTAAAAGTGTATCCTTTCTTTGAAAGAGTTGAAATGGAAATTGTTTTGGAATCTGTGAATGAATCTTTGTGAAAGATGGGTGAACTTTGTGAAATGAATCTTTTTGTTTAAAAGATTTGAAAATGTTAATTTTTTTAAACCATTCGAAAGTAAAGTTTTGGGTAATAAGTTGTGACTTAATTGAGATCCCATTATCCATATGGTTTTTAAATATTGCGCTCATTATTCGGTTTAGCCGGAAGAGGACTTGGTGTCATATAACCCATTCCGAATAATGATATGATGTTATAGATGGCATTTGAAGACCGCTGGTGAAGACAGGATATTTTCGAAAGTGAAAGGATAACTCGTCGAATATCTCTGCACCGGCTGATCCCTGGTATAGAGATTTGATCACCCTTTATGATGGGAAATCTGGATGTGATTAGGGATTATCCAGATGTGCAAGGGCTTCTTTGTGAAGTGCCTTCGGTTCTATTTGAATCAGAACAGACTTGTATGGATGTGTGTCTGACATTACACTATGAGATGTAAAGGTAATTTCTATCAAATACATTTCTGTTTGGTGGGGGAGAATTTATTCTCTTAGCTTAACACCCTTCTCTGAGACGTTCGGGCTCAGAGGTTATGTAGTTGATGGTTACTAGTGATACATTCCCAATTTGGTAGTGTGGCATGCTAAGTGTTGCTGTGTGTTACTGATCATTTGTTGATCGAAGCATGGATTTGTGAAAAAGCGTAGCTTTGTGGACGAGACTGCATCAGGACCTCACACGTTGGAAATGGCTGAAATAGGAAAGACGCAGTAAGGTTTTAGGGGTCGCGCCCCTAGGGTATGTCCATTTCCTTCTGGATAAAATGTGATATCATGGTATGGAGCCCAGATTTTAACCTACGTGGTTACTGTAAATTTATTACTTTGTGATTGTTGGTGTCGAGGCCTCAGATAAAGGTTGGTAACGACCGAGGGTGTCATACTTGTGCTTTAGTCACCTATGTTATAGCTTGGTTAAAGCGTGGGGGTAGCGTCGACCTTGTGTTAGCAAAGATCCTGTTAGGTTCTCGGGGGCGTCCTTCCAGAGGCATTTCCATTTCGGTAAGGAAGTTCCTTAGCCTGACCATTTGTTGGAAATCCAATCAACCAATACGCGCCTTGTATGGTTTTAGTTGTATAACCTGCCATTTAACGTGGTAGCTATAACAGGCATAGTACGAAATGTCTATTCTGACTAAGATTAATATTATACTTTCGAAAGGTTTTCTGCACTATGCACTAATAATAATATCAAATGGTTTTCGTGTATCAAGCATTTTTGACTGTCATAAGGAGAAATCTCCTCCAAATGTGTGCTTGCATTGTGTGTGTGGTGGGAGACCATATGGCAGTTTCATTTTCCAAAAAGCATTGTGGATTTCAATGTTTTAAAATTCTTTGTTGTTGTTTTAAAGATAAAACTATTTTGTTTGCTCATACTAGTCCCATGACTGACTTGGAGTTTGTTGTTCCCTTCCTAAACTCTGGGTGCCCATAATTTTCCACACGGGCAGTCTAGAGTTGGGTTTTTCAGATAGTCATGTTTAATAGATTATCTGGAGCTAGTTCAGTCTTTGCATTCAGACTGACATGGATTTGCTTAATACATACTGATTGGGAGTTCGAGTTATTTCTGGATTGGTGCTTTGGAGATGAATATTGCTGATATTGGAGTTCTCTTCTAAAGACTATTCTTTCTATTTGAGATCATTGTTATTAGTTTCCACTGTTATTTTTGTCACTCTGATATCGATGTATATCATTGGATATTGTATTCATTGGAGTTATATGATATTCATTTCTTTTTCTTCTGCTATGTTGTTATACTTAATTGTGTTATAAGCTCCGGCGAGCCAGATTCGACGTTTGAATCTACGGAATTCGAGTACAAGTGAAGTACGGGTGCCGATTTTCGAAGGTCGAGTCATGGTCGTTACATGAATGGTCAAGGCGTATTCACATATATTTTTATTCCGCTATATTATAGAGTATGTATGTTTGTCGGTATAAGGACAGGTTTCTATAACTGTCCAAATTTAAGATAAATCTAGTGTACACTAATGTTGTATGTATGAATAAAGATGTTTCCTTTTTGTAAAGATCATTGTTTTATTATATATTATTCGTTGTGTTGTGAGATTCTGTGTTGTTTAATTTTATTCTATCTTCTACCTTCTTCTTTCACCCTAACAAATCGGTATTTCCGGCACTTGAATGTTCGACATGTGATACAATGGACATATTAGTGTCAATTTTTGAGGGTCGAAAATCTAGTTCATTGCATGTAACAAATTTGGTCACATGAAGAAGATTGTCCACAATTGAACAAAGACAAAAGATAAGAAATTGAGAAGAACAAGAAGATAAAGAAAAATTTCCAAATCACTTGTGATGATTCAGAATCTTTACCTTCGAAAAGTGAGAGCGACCAGGAGCAAGTGAACGTGTGCTTTATAGCTACTGCTGTGGTAAACTCCGGACTTTCATACGATGATTTGCTTGAAGTTAGTACAAAACTGGATGACCAACATAGAACTTTGATGAAAAACGTAGAAGGATTCTATAGGAAAACAAGTAGAGAAAATTGAAACATATGTGTTAAAAGATGAGAAAACCATTCCAGAGGAGCCAAAAAATGCATAAAATTCTTAATTTAACATCCCAAAAATCAATTTTGAATAACGAAATCAAAAAAATATAGATGAGATTATCATATAATCAAAAGAAGTATGTGACATTAAGTCTAACTTAGAAAGCACAAAAAATAAAGTAAATGAACTGAAAACTAACTTAGAGCAACTTACCAATAATGTGTCTAAAATTAACATGGGTAAGGAACATTTATCAAATGTGATAAATATATTAAAACCATTGAACGGTAAAAATGGATTATGATTTAAAAAGCCAAATACAAAGACAAAATCTAGTCCTAAGAAATATAGTGCTTTATACACTAACTTTAGGAAAGCTAAAAAAACTACTATATCACTCAAGAATAATATAATTAATATTTGGGTTCTTAAAACTAATAATTAATAGAGGAAAAGTATAGATAATTTCATAGAAACCATTCGCAACAGTAATGATTATGTTTTCAAAGATTCTGTCAAACCCACCTAGATATGATTACTTCAATCTAACCCGTAGGTCCCTGGCGTAGAAAGTGGGTACTGATAGATTTCATATATTTGCAGGTATCCAAAACAAAAGGGAGAAATTGATTCTTTACAGTGGATGATCGAACCATATGATGGAAAATGCGAACATGCTCACCAAGATTACATAAATGGATGGAGGAACATTCAACTTTAGAGACAGCTCCAAGGGACATGTAATTGGAAAAGGAGATGTCACACATGTCGGTATATCTAACTCTCCTACTATTACTAACTAATGTGTAACCCGTACGTTGCACACAGTAATGTTGTTAAAATAGAACTTATATTTTAATTATTGCTAAAATATATTTTATTATGTAATAAATGATAAATTTATTATGATATACTAATCATAAATTAAAATTATTGAGGGTTCAATCCTCGTTAACTACAGCTCTCTGTAAATGTTAATGTTTTAACTCAAAAAAATTATATACTAACATTGTTAATATTGTATATGTAAATAATTTATGTTTTATAGGACATAAATAATTTATGTTATGCTATATATATGTATATAAGTGAATTAGTAACTTCAACATTTTATTAATACAATTATTGTATATATATTGAATTGTCATTTTTTCAAAGGATTTATAAATGGATTAATGAAAAATAAATAACTGAATTTATTTAAATAATTTGAATTAACGATCAACATAACTAATTAAATATAAGAAGTTGAATGTAAAAAAGGAGAAAATTAAAGAGAGCTTTCTACATATTTGTAATTGAGAAGAGCATCGGTCTTACTTTACTTATCAACATATGAACTTTTATTCATTATTTAGTTTTTATTTTTAAAAAATTTTATCCTTGTAATTAAGCATATATTTCATATTGTTGTAGGAGGGTCATGCTTACAATTTGATAATTGCAAAATAATGCACATTTTTTGAGTTATGAGTTGGGTATGATTTGATAACATGTTGAAAGTGAGAATGTTTGTGTAATCTAATATTAGTGTAATCTGTGCGTTGATATCATAATGTCGCAAAATATAAAATTATCTTTTAAAGCTTGTTCAAAATGAAATTAATGTACAATAATTTTTTGAGATAAATGAATTAGAAATTAAATGAGTTATTATTATTAATATATACATTTTATGCTGTGTGATTTAAATATCTTTATATATCAAAATAAAAAATAAACAATTTTTTTCCATATATATGAATATAGCATATATTGAAATTCTCGTATTTTTAGGATTTATTACATGGATTAATGAATATTAGTTAATCATATTTATTTAAATAGTTTAAATTTATGATTACGCAATTATCTAAATATATGACTTGAACGTAAAATATTAAAAGATAATTAAGAAGGGTTTCGACGTAATTGTAAAAAAAATTAAAATTTAGGTATTTGAAGTTCGTAGAATTTTACAATGCAATGTATGATAAATTCATTTATTAAATAAATTATAAAATAAATTTAGTATTGTCATTAACATATATTATTTATGGTATATGATTTATGTATATTTGCATCTACTCGATTTTTTTATCAAATTTTATTAAATTTTGGATTGTGTAACTAATTTAAATGCGTAGACTCAAACATAAAATTATACGAGAGAACATTGAAAGATTTGTAAATAATTATAGATTTTTTTAAAAACTAGGCATCTGAATGTAAAATGTTGTGAGAAATTGTAATGAACCGGATTTTCGACCCTCAAAAATCTACACTAATACATCCTTAGTATTCACGTGCCACAAATCCAAATGTTGGAAAGACTGATCATTAGGAGAAAAAGAAAATAAAGGTAGAATAGAACAGAAAACAGAATCTCATACGAATGGAATAGCATATATTATTTCAATATAAAATGTTTACAGCAAAAAAATTTGAATACAATATCAAAATCTAACCTAGATTCAGCCTTGACAGTTATAAACTCTTTGTCCTTACAAATACTGAAAAATAAAAAAATGCAATAGATGCAGCGGATAACAGAATACGTGCATAAATAGAAGAAGATCTTCAGCTCTTCTCTGGAAAATCCAAGCATCTTCTACTAAACCTAAAACTACTGGATCTGATCCGAGTATTAAACATTCCTGGATCAGGCTTGATAAACCAGCATGAATATTCGAACTATAAAAATATGACAGAGCCATATATGGGTACTAAACAAAACCTTGAAAAGAATAGTATCTCGTAAGACCACGTCTCTCATAAATACGGATGGGTCTTTACCTTACGATAACCAAAATACTTTATACAGAAAACCGCTTTGATAATGTTTGCACCAAAAATGGTTACAAACACCTAGTTTTATGTGAAAGAACCAATTTTCAAAAACAATATCCAAATAGAAAGATAAGAACGTAGATCATAGAATAAATAGCAGAAAAAATAAAGGAACACACGAGTTTCATAGTGGTTCGACAAACTCTAGTATACGTCCACTCCAATAATCTTTTATTTATACTGTAAGATTACAAATATAGTTGTTTTTCTTAAGATAATTAATGGAGGAAGAGGTAAGAAGTGATGAAGGAGAGCCAGCCCAAAAGTCACTTCCAATGAGCCAAGTCCATTATATTAATAGGTGAAGATGTGCATGGATCGGACTGAAATTTCGGCAGAAGAACCTCCAGGCCCATATGACCCGACCCACAAAAATTGGGATCGATTGTATACCAAAAATAATTTAGCCGATCGTTCCATACTAACTCCAATGGGGCTACGATTGTTTTTGTGGGCTCCACTCTTCAATATATTGATGCGTTGAAAGTTTAAGTGCATTAACTTTGTAGATTTTGAGATCTTGATCGATCTTTGTCAATCTACGCTGCTTTATGGATCGTTCCCGATCGATCCATATAAATTCTTACTTTACTCATAACTCGAGCATAAGAACTCCAATTGACTTGCAATTTGAAATGTGGTCTCACGGAGCCTTCCTTGTTTCTTCATATTGACACCTTGATCGAGGACAGGTCCAAATCCACCCAACTATTGTCCATAGTTTCAAATATAATCGATTTCCAAGCCTGATAACTGCCTCTACGGGCTTCTTGCCTTGATGATCATAGAAGCCATTTAGCCAACTTTTATGATATACTTCCTAGTCAAAAGGTGGTAAAACCTTTGTCCCCCAAAACATGCCTTGCGATAGGAAAGCGTGTTTTAAATTGCCTTAAGCCAATGTTTGAAACCCGGTGATAACCCGTGAACAAATCTGTGATATTTCCTGATTATTAGTAATGACCACTTGAGACCATTAATCAAATTCATAGATATCCCAAGCTGATGATGATCGTACGGGATCGAGTGTTTGTTCGAGGCGAATGCGATCATTCGAGATCGAATACCCGTTGGAGGCGAAATGTGATTGTTCGAGATCGAATGCTTATTCGAGGCAAAATGCGATCATTCGAGATCGAGCGCCTGTTCGAGGCGAATGCGATCATTCGAGATCAAGTGCCTATTCGAGGCATAATTTCATCATCCAAGACCAAGTGCATGTTCGAGGCGTAATGTAACCAATCGAGATCGAGTGACTGTTCGAGGCGTAATGTGACCATTCGAGATCGAGTGCTCGAGATTGAGTGCCTGTTTGAGGCATAATGTGATCGTTCAAGATCGAGTGACGTTTGAGGTGAAATGTGATCGTTTGAGACAGAGTAACGTTTGAGGCGAAATGTGATCATTAGAGATCGAGTAACGAAACATGATCGTTCGAGATCGAGTGTCGTTCGAAGCGAAAAATGATCATTCAAAATCGAGTATCGTTCGAGGCGAAATGCAATCATTTGAGATCGAGTGTCATTCAAGGCGAAATGTGGCCATTTGAGATCAAATGTGGTTCAAGGCGAAATACTTGTTTTTCACATTCATGTGAGTTACGGAATCATTTGTTATGGCGGTTATTTGCCATCTCAAAGCATGCCTAGGGATTACCTTGATCCCGTACTTTTGCAAGTGACTTAGCCATTTTAATATGGAGTTTCTTTTACTTCATGCCATCCCGATCAAGAGATGATGACTTTTGCCCATAAGCTGGGCTCATTCCAATTCGTGGCGGATGATGGTTGCTCCTATTCCTTCACCGTTATCCATTTTGCTTACAAAGCCATCCAAATTCATGCCCCCAGTTCCATGGGGAGTAGTGCTGATCTATTCTCCTTAGCCGGGGTTTGCCCTTGGTTGCTCCAATCTACATCCAAGTCCGCTAGTTTCCATTCCAGGTCCTGGATTCCAACTTCCAACTATTCTTGCTACTCCATTTTCTTGGTTTTGTGCTCCAGTCTGTCCCATTTGTCCGAGGAGATTCTTGATCATTTCCTCTTGTCACTTTAGCATCCTTTCCTGCATAGCTCCATCATCGTTTCCATCTCGTCTCTGGTGATGTAGATATATGTCAGATTTGCTCTAGCTCCAAAAGAAGCTTCCTGAATCCGACCATGGTGACTCCTTTCTACCAATGGTTTCCTTGTAGATTGCCTAGCCATTGATTCCTAGATGTAAGTATCCAAACTTCTAAATCTAAGATCCTAGCTTTCAAATCCACGGGTACAAGTCCCTCTAAATGAAAGCACTAAAATGTTTGTGGCAAAAATGGTCACAAACACCCAGTTATATGTGAAAGCCCCAATTTCCAAAAACAATATCCAAATAGAAAGATAAGCACGTAGATCACAGAATAATAATAAAAAAGTAAAGGAACACACGAGTTTTATAGTGGTTCGACAAACTCCGACCTACGTCCACTCCAATAATCTATTATTTATACTGTAAGATTACAAGTATAATTGTTTTGCCTTAGAAAATTAGTGGAGGAAGAGGTAAGAAGTGATGAAGGAGAGTCGGCCCAAAAGTCCCTTGTAATGAGAGAAGTCCATTGTATTTATAGGTGAAGACGTGCATGGATCAGGGTGAAATTTCGGTAGAAGAACCTCCAGGCCCATATGACCCGACCCACAAAATTTAGGATCAATCGTACACTAAAAAATAATTTATCCAATCGTTCCATACTAACTCTAATGGAGCTACGATCGTTTTTGTGGGCTCCACTATTCAATATAGTGATGCTTTGAAAGTTTCAAGGACATTAACTTTGTAGTTTTTGAGATATTGATCGATCTTCTTCGATTTACGCTGTTTTATGGATCATTTACGATCGATCTATATAAATTCTTCCTTTGCCCATAACTCGAGCATACAAACTCCGATTCAGTTGAAATTTGAAATGTCGCCTCACGGGGCCTTCCCTGTCACTTTATATTGATTGCACCTTGATTGGGACCCGGTCCAAATCCGCCCACCTCGTCCATAGTTCTAAAAATAATCAATTTCCGAGCCTAATAACCGTCTCTCTAGGCTTCCTTCCTTGATGATCACAAAAGCCATTTAGCCTAATTTTATGATATACTGCCTAGTCAAAAGGTGGTATAATAGATATTATTATTAACGACATCAGTTTGAAAATGCTTTCAAATAAATATATATACAAAGAAAGTATCAATACGCGGACTACGGTAATATATCTAAACTAGGTCAACATAATATGCTAGACGGAATATATGATACCAAAAGGGGTAGCTGAAATGTTTGCAAAGAATTACATCTATTTTGGGACTACAACCAAAACAACAAAGCTCATATTGGAATTGGATTTCCAAAATGATAGGGAACTAGCTTTTCCGTCAATCCACAAATAGCAACCATAATTCCTCGTAGCCTTATCACTTTTCTCAAGCTAGCTACTTGGAACTGCACTTACTACGCTACCAATATTCAATAGTATTATCACCTTTCACAGGCTAGCTACTATATTAAAATAAAAGAAGTAATAGATGCCTTGAGGAATGCCTTCCCCAAATGGGTCCAGATATTGGAGGCCACTATATACACATAAACCGATAACTTGAAATATATGTCATGCAGACCACATAATTACCTGTATCATTACTAGGATGTGAGGCTTAAGAGGTTATGCTCATACTATCCACAAAGCCAAGCTTTGCTTTCCAAAAAGCCACTCTTTGCCTTTCTTATAATCAGTTCCACTATGAATGCCACATAGCCATACCATAATCATACAACTGATTTCTACAAATGTATAACTCCTAAGTTCGTACGTCTTGAAAAAGGGTATTAAGCTAAGAGAAGTTGCCTTCCCTCCTACCAAGAAAATAATATGTTGATAAAGATCAATTAATATGATCAATGCATTATCAGACATTCGTCCATATAAGTTCATTCTACGACTGAACGAAACCGAAGGCACTCCTCCTACTACAATTAGTAGCGAGTAGTCCTTGCAATCTGAAGATTTCAAAACATGTTAGGACCACTCTATAATAAATGTCTCTATATTGGAAGCTACCCAGAGAATGTGAATAAGTAGTTCTTCTGCTATGAAGATCTCTTGTCTTCAATACAATGAGGATTTCAGAATGTAGACACCACTACCATATAAATATAATATGCGGTAAACCCCTAGAATTCGTGACAGTAATCCCTATATTCTGAAGATCTCTGATCTTCAAAAATCATCATCTTCAACACATCTTCATTTTTGAATGTGTACATTGGTTCGAAGTGGTTTTCATATAGGAGTAACCCAAATCCGACCCAGTTCCTCCGAACCAATCATCGATTAAAAAGATGTTAAGTTCATATGTAATTATTAATCATCATTCAATTTAATTCATCTTATTATGAATAAATATCTCAAAGAGACATATTATTTTAAATTATTCCATTTATTTTCTTAATAACATATGGAATTGTTAAGCCTCATTTATCAAATCATTTGGGATAATTAAACCTTTTTGAATCTTAGAATAATTCAAAATCATTTCACCTTTTATTTAGGAAAACATTTTCAAATCATTTATTTAAATCTCATATTGGAAAACATTATTGAGTAAAAAGGGTCGTGGAAATTATACTAATTCTACTTATATCAATTTCCATATTTAACCTTTACTATCTGTCGAACAACGGTGAGATCACCTTTTAAATTCTAACGGATAATACGAATTCCCTCTTCGGAATTTAATACCAAGTACAAGAAGATTATTTCTTTGCAATCCAAGTTTTATAAATTTAGAAAATTATATCTTTTATACTTTGGGAAATTTTTATTTGAGTAAATCAGATTACTATCCCCCCTCCCCCTCGGACCAGTCCGGGTAGCTAGGAAGGGCAGGCAACTAGTTTCCTGAACTCAAGCTTAGAGACTACCTCTCTATCTCCCATTAGGTGGTCAAATTATTTAACGACTCTAAATATTTTAACATCCTTAACTAACTTTTAGTTATTTATTTAAAAAGGTTCATAAAAGATTCGGGAAAGAATACTCAAGTTAAAACTATTATTTACAAACGTATTGAAAAGTATTGCGAAAAAGTGCTGCAAATAGTGTTTATAAAGCTATATTGATCAAAATGACTTTTCTATCTTTTGTAAACTCATTTATATAACTCAAATCTATTTTTAAACATTTATAGAATTTATGCGATACTTTAAAATTTTTAAAAATATCATTTTAAAGAAATTCCCTTTATGGATTTCGAACTGCAAAATTGCGATTATTTTGAAAACTTGATTTGCTTATATTTCAAAATTTGCTAAACAAAATCTTTAATTTTTTCTTTTGTTTGAAAACTATGAATAATAGTTTGGAAAGTTCTTATCTCGAAGAATTCTGAGCTATATTCCACTTTATATGTTCATTTAACTTTTTTGGTGAGAAATCGCGAACTGCCGTTTCGTGACGCACCTTATTTTCACTTATTTTTCATAACTTGTCGAAACTTCTCCAAATTGAGTTTTATTGTTTATAAAATATTTACAGATCATTTTAAATCATTTGAACAAATATTTTCCATATTAAATCTTATATTCACCTTTAAACCATTTCATAATATTATATTACTATAATATTTATTTCCAAACTTTTTTATACTTTAAAACCATTAAGAGGTGAAAAAACTTCATATACACATATTATTATGAATTCATTTTCTATTATTTAACCATTTTTATTATGATTTCTCGTAATTTATCACATCTAAGTTATTAACCACATCAATATCCACATAATCAACCATATAACCAACCAAGTTATCAAAAATTCATATAATTCATTAAGAGAATAAATGGTCGTATTATCATGCTTAAAAATAGTTATAGAGATTATTTATCATTTAATAAACATTGAATACTTATCATCACAAATGCTTCCTCCTTTCCAAGCTCTAGAAAATCCAGTGTAGCTTCCGCGACACTTTGAATTTTCTCCTATCTTCTTGGAATGAAACCTGCGACACTTTCTTCTCTTTTTCTTGCTCCCGGATCTCTTCTTAATCTCAATATGGATTCGGCTTGATGTGTTTGGAGTGTATGCTCTTGGCCAACGGGGAAAATGGTGGCGGCCATGGGTTTGAGGAGAGGAGAGGTGGTGATTTGCTTTGGTTTAGAGAAGTTTTGATCACTTTTGAATATGTTTATGTTTTTATTATTTTTGGAGATATTTTGGCACTACTTTTCCATTTCTTAGGATGGCATTAAAATAGATTAGAATGAAGAAGAAGTACTAGTAGAAAGTGTGACGAAATGAGAGAAAAATGGGTTCTATTTATAGCCAAAAAACACAAATATCCGACATCACTTCATCTCCTTCCCATCACCCATATGAACCCCTTCACCTTCATCATTTCACATGCTGGTACCCCCACCCATGTGCTATCATGTGCCACCATCACTTCACTCTTCTCATGGCATGTGCATTTGACTTTTGATGGCTTAAGGGTTAAATTTTGGAAAATATCTTAAATATTTTTTACTTTATGTATGTGTGTGTGTATATTTATAAATGTGTAACGTATACATATATGTATAAATTAGGGTGTGTATTTATATGTTATATATGTGTACATGATAGATAAATAACGTTGCACTAACTCCGAACAACTTCCGTTCGATAAACCATTGCCGATCGAAGAACCAATATCCGGTCACATTTTCACTTATACATTAAATTATATATATATGTATGTATGTATATATAATTTGAAATAAATTTCTAACCATTTTAATCAATAAAAATGATCTAATTTGAGTTATAAAATCATATAAATCAATATTAACAATTATTTACAAAAATTGCTATTATATTGATAAAGCGATATCGATTTTCTTATATTTTTCAGTTAAACATATATCTTCATAAAAAATATTATAAATGATTTATTATTACTTTATTACTATTTAAATGAATTATTATCATTTAAAAACAATTATTTGAATAATTATTAAATCATTAAGTCTCAATTTAAAATCATAAATCAATTATTAAATATAATGGAATTACAAATGATGTCATAAATACATTAAATTTTCAAAAATAAAATAAACGATTTAGTTTCATATTCTTGTTCAATTATAAAAATAAGTGTATGTATCTAGCTCTATGTGTGATGTTTGACGATTATAAAGCAGTTTATCGATAAAATTGTTTTCGATCATTTTATCGATATTTTTCCAAAGTAATAATCTTTTAAATTTTAAAAGTTAAATATAATTTAACAAATTGATAAATTTGTTGGTTGTTACATACTTTCCACTTGAAATAATTTCATCCTTGAAATTACACCAAAACAAAACTCAAAGGTATTTTCCTAAAATATTTATTTTTAAACATACATTCATATGATGTATACGGATCATCCAATTTGAACTACTATTTGAATCTACAAATTTACTTCCGAACTAGTATTGATCCCTCGATTCTCTAGTGCAGACTTTGATCAGGCTTTCCAATTAGAACTTTTAGTTTTCCTATGATAGAAAACGTAAGTATACAAACACAAATCCTCATCAATGTTCGTCAGCAAGAATCAAGTGATAAATCCTTTTTTTGAACTGGTGTAAACTCCTCCAAGTTTCATACTCGAATTTTAGATCAGAATCGTACGATGTGTAGGATCGATTTCACCCTAGAGGGGGTTCAATAGGGTGATGCTATTAATTATAAAAATTATTGCGGAAGCTTATAAAATTATTTTAACACGGATAAATTAAAATTATAGCAGCACAGATAATAGCAGAATAATAATTGCAGAAATAGAACGAAATAGAATTCACCCAGCTTCGGCAAAAACCTGCCTACGTGCTGCCCCCAAGGTTTCTACTAGAAATTAAGTAGTCACACGCTTACACACGTAAACTCGCGACACCCGCTACTGACTAACCTAACTCTACGCTTAAAACCCTGCCACAACTCAGCCGCTGAGTTGCGAATTCTCAAACTACGCCACGTAATTTGTCCCCTAGTCACACGACTAGTAATTACACAATTTTCAAAAGAAAATACAATTTAAAAACAGTTTAAATAAAACAAAACCCTATTTTAAACTATTAAATCCCAACTAAAAACAAGGTCGGCCCTTTTCTTCTTTTTATTATTATGTTGGCCTGTTCTTTCCTCTTTGCTCTGTATAATGGCGGCTCGTTCCTTTTTCCTTTGCTTGCAAATTAGGGCTTCAAATTAGAAGCTTCCGACAATGGTTTCTCGATTGAATGATGATTTAGGTACTTGCTTTGTCGATCGACTATCTCTTTGAGTTGCTCACGGCTGCTTGTATTTGCGTCGAGTTCGGATCTGATTTTGGTATGTAATTTACTCCTTTTGCTTTTTTGGTTTTGACTTACTTGAACTCGATGCTTTTGTAGCCGATAATGGTTGGGTTTTTATATAGGGTTCGAACCCCTTGATTTTCGTTCGTATATATTTGTTTGAATTCGTCTGTAATTATCCTCAGCTATTCGATATTGATTGAATGTTGACGTTGATTTCTTACTTTGTCAATTCGTATATTTTTGCCTTGGTTATCACGGTTTTGTGAATTTGCTGATTCCTTGATTTCTAAGGCTTTGACTTTGCTTGCCCGTTGAATTCTTTGACAATGATGTTGATTTTGTTTTCGTGCTCGACTTTGGCCATTAATTGTTGACATTGGCCTTGACTTTAATCTTGTCATTTGCTTGACTTCGGCACTGATTGAATTCATTGCTGTAGCATACTTGACCTGTTTTACTCTTTGTGATTGTTAACTTCTGCTTCTCTGTCTTGTCCAGAACTAATACTTGAATTTGACTTCGGTTACTTGACATTACTGACTTCGACTATGGTAAAAACTATTCAGGTTGCATTTGATTTTGGTCCTTGTTTTCTGGTTCTAATGTGTGTATGCATACATGTCACTGATTGATTTCGACCTGATGCTTGAGGTTGAGTTGCTTTTATGTGTACTCGAGTGTGGTCTGTACCTTATTTGCAACTGCAGTGACATTGTGCTCTGCATATTACTATGTTGAAGTCGATGTTGTGTTGCTTCGAGTCAGTTTGCATTGTTATATTGGTGAAGTTCATTTGATCTGTGTTTGTATTGTTACTTGAATCTGATTCACTCCAGAAAGTTTTTTTCAATGTATATGTTGTTGTATGATGGCTGCTGTGCACTAGTTATCTTCACATCATTGTATTTCCTTGTAATGTTCATTTGTTGTAGCCTTTGTGCTCGAGTCTGATACTTGCATTGTCCAGTTTCATAGTTCCATACATGTTTCGTTGGTGCATCCCTTGTTGTTTCCTTTTACTTATGTACCATCTGGAGCTTGCTACATATATTTTATATGCTGGCTTGAGTTGTTTGGTTGACACACTTGTAGTTGTACATTCATGTGTTTGTTCCTTTATGTGGTCTGGATTTGCTTTGAGTGCATTTGTTGTAGTTTGACTGTGTAGTATGCTTGTTATATATATATATATGTGTGTGTGTGTGTGTGTGTGTGTGTGTGTGTGTGTGTGTGTGTGCGCGCGCGCTGTTGCATTGAGTTGTTTTCATGTGTGACTTGAACTTTAGTTGAGATTTGTGGTCAAGGTTGCTTATCATATTGATTGAATCGCTGTCTTGATTCGAACTCTTTTGGTTCATGTGTACACTTTGACTGGCTTGCTCCTGGCCATTTTATTAAACTTGTATATTCGAACTGCACCTGTGTTGAATCCAGCTTGGAGCTCGGGTTTGACCTTGTGCTGAATATTGTGACATTATTTTTATTGCACTTGAGTTGAACACGGCGTTTTGGGTTTGACCTGTGCTCACTTGTCTCTGTAATTTTATCAAGTGTATATATCAGTGTGCACGGCCTTGTGGCATATACAGTGATACACTGTGTATGTCACAAGTTGTTCGTGAATGATGAATTCAAAATTAAATGATGACGAACAACCCAAATAACTGAGGCTAATATTATTTTCAAAATCCACATTTTATTTTATACTGCAAAAAATATTTTATTTTCAATTTTACTGCATCAATGTATATTTTTGCAGATTACTCAGATGCTGGATTCACTTTGGAATGAAGTTGAAGATCAGTACGAGTTGAGTGAATGAGTGATATGTAGTGAGGTGCAATGTAAACATGAAATATAATTTAATCAAATTTGTATTGTAATTGAAATTATATATAGTGAAAGTTTGAAATTTGTACTATTCAAAAATTGTAATAAATATTTGTTTGATTAAAATTTCTGTTTGAATTCAAATTCTGTGTTATTTATTTTATTCAGCAAATATTTATTTAATCTATGAAAACTAAAATAGTACATTAACAAATACATTTAAATGAATATATATATATATATATATATATGTTTATTATCATCAAACAAAAATCATAGCAATCGCATATTCAACAATCTCCCCCTTTTGATGATAACAAACATATATTTAAGATTTTGAACATATCAAATGTATTTGATGATTCCATTTGCTCCCCCTATTTGAATGCTTCCCCTCTACACAAAGCTCCACTTTCATATATGCATAGAATTAAAAATATGCAAGTGAGCCTAGATGCAAATAGAAAATTTTGACCTTTGCTTGATTTTATTTAACAAAATTTTAACTTTTCTCTCCCTCTTTTGTTGTCGGCAAAAGAGTAATAGTGTTAGAAAAAATGGAGATAAAGTGATAGATGTTAATCCAACATTAGAACTCAATTGAATATAAATATTAAATTTCAATAAAAAATCAAACGAAAATCATAAATACTTTGTTAGGCGCATATTCCACTTTTAGAATGATGGGAATGATGCCATCATATAAAACCATACAGTTGTGTCTATTTGTGGCATATTTATATCAAGAATTTGAATATCTACCAACCATGCATAACCGTTAGGACTTTTAAATGAGATTAGTAGTATTCCAATTTTTTTTAAATGAATTCAAGTATCTTCTAACCACGCATAACCGTGAGGACTTTTAAATGGGATTAGAATCAACTTGTTTATTTAAAAAAAACCATTTTAATATGCTTTCCATACATGCATAACCGTGAGGACTTTTAAATGAGCATGGAAGCACATAAAAAATTCCAAGTAATTCACCCATGCATAACCATGAGGACTTTTAAATGAGAGCGAATACTTTGGATTATTATTATTATTATTATTATTATTATTATTATTATAAAAAAATGTAAAATGCAAAACGAATGATTCCTGTTTAAAGTACCACATATCGACAAACTATATTGAATTTTAATGAGTGAGTGATGGTCGTTAGAAATATGATAGAAATAGAGATGGTCGTGGAACTTTTACCAACATAAAGTTTTATAACTCTTGTTTAAATTTTTAAAGAAATTTACTAATTATACCGTCTCGAGTCATAATATATGATAAATATCAACACCCATCACTTTTCCAATCACTATTTATCCCCCTTTTTTTGATAGGGAGAAAAAATGTTAAATATTTAGAAAATCAAATTTCTAAAACACGTAAGCTGAGATGTAGTTTACAAAAACTATTTTCTGGTAGGGGTTTTGTAAAAATGTCTGCCAATTGAGAATCGGTTGAAATGAAATTTATGTAGATATTTTCCTTGGAAATATGATCTCTAATAAAATGATGTCTAACATCTATATGTTTTGTTCGTGAGTGATGTACAGGATTATTTGTGAGATCAATTACGCTTTTGCTATCACACATTAGTGGTACACATTTAAAATTTAGACCATAGTCTTGCAAAGTTTGTATCATCCATAAGATTTGACCAGAGCAACCACTCAGAGCAATATACTCTGCCTCTATGGTAGATAACGCAATACAATTCTGTTTTCTACTTGACCATGCAACTAATCAATGTCCTAATATAAAGCATGCACCACTAGTACTTTTTCTATCGACTAGACTTCCGGCATAGTCCGCATCTGAAAATCCTTTTAATTCAAAATTATTATTTGTTGGATACCAAAGACCAAATCGTGGGGTGTGCAACAAATATTTTATAATTCTTTTAATGGCTTTTAAATAAGATTCTTTTGGGTTAGATTGAAATCGTGCACACAAGCAGACAGAAAACATGATGTCAGGTCTAGAAGCAGTAAGATAAAGAAGTGATCCAATCATACCTCTATATTGCTTTTGATCAACTGCCTTATTTCATCATTGTCAAGTTTAATTGTTGTGCTCATGGAGGTTCTAGCTGGTTTAACATCTTTTAATCCAAATTTGTTGACAAGTTCCCTAATATATTTTGTTTGAGAAATGAAGGTACCTTTATCGCTTTGTTTGACTTGAAATCCCAAAAAGAATTTCAACTCTCCAACCAAGCTCATTTCAAACTTTTCCTGCATAACTATTTCAAATTTCTCATACAACAAATTGTTAGTAGCACCATAAATAATGTCATCAACATATATTTGAACAATTAAAAGATCATCGTTTTCATGCAACAAAAATAGTGTGGTGTCTGCACTACCCTTTTTGAACCCATTTTCAAGAAGATAAGTACCGAGGCATTCATACCAAGCTCTAGGAGCTTGTTTTAATCCATATAATGCCTTTTTAAGCATATATGCATGGTTAGGATATTCATGACTTTAAAAACCTTCTGGTTGTTCAAAAAATACTTCTTCTTTTAAAATTCCGTTAAGAAATGCACTTTTAATATCCATTTGTCTTAACTTAAATCCTTTGTAGCAAGCAAAAGCTAACAATATCCTAATTGATTCTAGTCTAGCTACTGGTGCAAAACTTTCATCGAAGTCAACTCCTTCAATTTGATTATATCTTTTAGCGACTAATCTAGCTTTATTTTTAATCACATTTCCAGTTTCATCATATTTATTTTTTGAATCCATTTTTGTTCCTACGACTGGATAATCCTTAGGTCTAGGTGCTAGACTCCAAACATCATTTTGCTCAAATTGATTTAACTCTTCTTGCATATCCATAAACCAATTTTCATCATTAAGAGCCGTATCTATGTCTTTGGCTTCTATTTCTGAAATAAATCCACTATATAAGCACAGATCACACAAATTTATAAAGGAGGAACGAGTTTGAACACCTATGATAAGATTTCCTATTATCAATTCTGGAGGATGATCTGCTTTGAATTTCAATCTCTCTGGATCTAGATTCCTTCGAACTTCTTTTGTTGTTGCAGTTTCTTTTGGTTTTTCATTCTCATCTTTTTCGTTCTCCTCTTCAACATTGCTTTTGACCATTTCCTATTTATGAATGCCTTCATCAAACTTCACATTGTTTGACTCCATGATTGTTTTATTCCTTTTGTTATAGAGTCTATAAGCTTTACTTCTAGAAGAGTATCCCATGAATATGCCTTCATCTGCTTTTGCTTCGAATTTTCCTAATTGATCACTTGTATTGAGAATATAGCACGGACACCCAAATACTTTGAAGTAGGCAATGTTCGGTTTGAACCATAGCTCATAGGGTGTTTTGTTAAGAATCGGTCTAATCATAGCTCTATTCATTACATAACAAGCTGTATTTACTGCTTCTACCCAAAAATGCAAAGGTAGCTTATACTCATTTATCATAGAACTAGCCAACTCTTGCAATGTTCGATTCTTTCTTTCAACTACTCCATTTTGTTGTGGAGTAAGTGGTGCAGAAAATTCTTGTTTACAACAATTTTCATCACAAAAGTTTTCAAGTTTATAATTTTCAAATTCTCCACCATGATCACTTCTTAACGAAACAACAGGAACTCCTTTTTCATTTTGAACAAATTTTGTGAATTTTGTGAAGTATGAAAAAGTTTCTGATTTTTTAGCAGAGAAATATACCTATGTATACCTTGAGTAATCATCAACTAACATAAAGCAATATTTCTTACCACCTAAGCTAGCAATGTCGTTAGGTCCAAACAGATCCATATGAACTAGTTCAAGAACTCTAGAAGTGCTTACATTGTTTTTGGCATGAAATGATGATTTTTTAAGTTTTCCCAAGGTACATGCTTTACATAAATTTTCTGTTTCGAAATCATGCGATGACAACCCTCTTACCAAATTTTTCCTTTTTAATTTGTTTAACAAATTCATGCTAGCATGCCCTAAAAATCTATGCCATAAATTTACTTCTATATCCTTAGCTACCAAACATTTAGAAAGGGTGAGATCATCAAAAGATAGAGAATATATATTACCTTTCCTCTTACCTGAAAATAAGATTTATTTTGATGATTTGTCAACAATTTTGCACAAGTCGGAATGAAAAATAATATTCATACCTTTATCACATAGCTGGCTGATTGAAATCAAATTGTGGTGCAGATTTTCAACATATAGTACGTCATTCAAGGTAAATGTATGGTTACCCACTTTACCTTTACCTATAATTTTACACTTGTCATTGTTACCCATTGTGACTCTGCCACCTTTGTACGTTTCTAGGCTAAGGAACTTTAATTTATCGCCTGTCATGTGCCTGGAACAGCCAAAATCC
The DNA here is from genome assembly GCA_030765085.1 of Allium cepa. NCBI lineage: Eukaryota > Viridiplantae > Streptophyta > Magnoliopsida > Asparagales > Amaryllidaceae > Allium > Allium cepa. Next base: position 107,052,341 of record CM060940.1, read on the forward strand.
AAGTACCATTGCTGTTGTTCCTTAGCCTGCCAGCATACCTACACGAGAAGAGAGTTTAGTGACCTATTTGTTTTTATAGGTCCATGATTGTTAGTGGAAGAATATTTTGAAAAATAATTTTGTGGAGACCCAAAACTATTTATATATGTTCCTTTCAGCACCCAGATTTGTTTAACCTTGAGAGATTTTATATTTGTGCCTTTTGGAACCCAAATTGATATAATTTTCACGTTTTTGGGTCTATACCAACAATTATTGTGATTGTGTCTATATTTTCTACAACTTGTGCACATAGAATTGACTTGATTAATTTTGCATTTAACATTTTCCGATTGATTATATCCAAGTCCTTGTCTAACTGTATTAACAGTTTGCTTTCATAATAGCATATTCAACGATTTTTCACTTTTTGAAAATTTATCTAAAGTCGTTGACAATTGTTGGACTTGTGTTTTGGGAGATTCATTTTCGTTTAACAATTGTGTGCACTTTTTAATAGAATTTTCTCTTCTTGCATTTTCACTTTCTTTCAAAATCAGAATTTCATTTTCAAGTGATTTTTTATTAATTTCTGATTTTTTAATTTCTTTTTCAAATAATGGACACTTATCACACTTAGGGATCCTACTTTGATAGGTTTTAACTAATTGGTCAAGTTGTTTATTTAAATCTATCAAAGTATCTTTTTATGATTCAAGTTTGGCATACTTCTCCCTAAGTCGTTCAAAACAGCCATTTACTTCGTGGAAATATATAAGTAATTCTGAATGAGTAAGTTTTGATACCTCACTTGGCTCGTCATCATCACTGTCAGTTATTTCACTATGAAGACACAAATTTGCTCTTTCACTCTCACTACCGGTGCTATCACTTTCATCTTCATCGATTTCATTCCAACTAGCTGCAAAACTTCTCCTCTTCAGTTTCTTTTCTTGACTGAGTCGATTTTGGGGACAATTTGGCTTGATATGACAGGGTTTATTGCATTTGTGACAAATGATTTTCTGCTCTTCTGGTTTGTCTAGTGCTTTGTTTAATCTGCTCTTTACTTGTTGATTTTTGACTGGATTGCCATATTTGCGATTCCACCTCTTGAATCTTCTTATTAATAGTGCTAGTTCTGCTTCACCATCATCGTCATCTTCACTTTCAGATGTCCCTTTAAGAGCTATTGATTACTTTCGAGTGTCTCCTCCTTCACGCTCTTCCTTGAATTTCATTTCTAGCTCGTAAGTGGTGAGGTTTTCGATGAGTTCTTCGACTTTCATTTGTTTCAAATCTTTTGATTCTGAATGGTAGTTACTTTGGTTTCAAAACTTTGTGGAAAACACTCTGAGGATTTTTTGGACTATCTCCAATTCTGTGTATGATTTTCCAAGAGCCTTTGATTTGTATACGATATTGGAAAGTCATCCGTACATTTCTTTGACATTTTCTTCCTTGGCCATTGTGAAATTTTCGTATTCGCTGCTTAGCATGGCAAGGCGAGATTCTTTGACTTCAGATGTTCCTTCGTGAGTCACTTTGAGTGTGTGCCATATTTCCTACGCAGTTAGACAATGGAGACACGATTAAATTCAAATTGATCCAATGAACAGATAATAGAATTCACAGCTTTAGCATTAGCATTTGGTAATTTATTTTCTAGTTCGGTCCATTGATCCATTGGTTTATCAATTTCCTAATTATCTACAGTTATAGTCGATGCTCTATAACTTGTCTCAACAATATTCCAAGCGTCAATGGTTTTCAGAGAAATTTTCATTCTATTTTTCCAGTAGGCGTATTCACCATTGAACATTGGTGGTCTAATTAAGGACTGACCCTTAGCAAAAGCATTATTATAAGAAGCCATTTTAAAAATTCAAATTTTTAAAACAAAAATTGATTTTTGAAATAAAAAATCATTTTTTTTAAAAAACAAAAGTCGACTTCTATTCCTAGCTCTGATACCACTTGTAGGATCGATTTCATCCTAGAGGGGGGTGAATAGGGTGATGCTATTAATTATAAAAATTATTGCGGAAGCTTACAAAATTATTTTAACACGGATAAATCAAAATTATAGCAGCACAGATAATAGCAGAATAATAAATGCAGAAATAAAATGACACAGAATCTACCCAGCTTGGGCAAAAACCTGCCTACGTGCTGCCTCCAAGGTTTTTATTAGAAATTAAGTAGTCACACGCTTACGCACGTAAACTCGCGACACCCGCTACTGACTAACCTAACTCTACGCTCAAAACTCTGCCACAACTCAGCCACTAAGTTGCGAATTCTCAAACTATGCCATGTAGTTTGTCCCCTAATCACACGACTAGTGATTACACAATTTTCAAAAGAAAATACAATTTAAAAACAATTTAAATAAAACAAAATCCTAACAAAACCCTATTTTAACAATTAAATCCCAACTAAAAATAAGGCCGGCCCTTTTCTTCTTTATATTATTATGTTGGCCCGTTCTTTCCTGCACTGTATAATGGCGGCTCATTCCTTTTTCCTTTGCTTGCAAATTAGGGCTTCTAATTAGAAGCCGCCGATAATGTTTGGTCGACCGAATGATGATTTAGGTCCTTGCTTTGTCGATCGACTATCTCTTTGAGTTTCTCACGGTTGCTTCTATTTGCGTCGAGTTCGAATCTGATTTTGGTATGTAATTTACTCCTTTTGCTTTTCTGGTTTGACTTACTTGAACTCGATGCTTTTGTAGCCGATAATGATTGGGTTTTTATATAGGGTTCGAACCCCTTGATTTTCGTTCGTATATATTTGTTTGAATTCATCTGTAATTCTCCTCGGCCATTCGATAATGATTGAATGTTGACGATGATTTCTGACTTTGCCAATTCATATATTTTTGCCTTGGTCATCACGGTTTTGTGAATTGTTGATTCCTTGATTTCCAAGACTCTGACTTTGCTTGCCCGTTGAATTCTTTGACGATGATGTTAAGTTTGTTTTTATGCTCAACTTTGGCCATTAACTGTTGACATTGGCCTTGACTTTAATCTTGTTATTTACTTGACTTCGGCACTGATTGAATTCATTGCTGTGGCGTACTTGACCTGTTTTGTTCTTTGTGCTTGTTAACTTCTGCTTCTCTGTCTTGTTCAAAACCGATACTTGCATTTGACTTCGGTCACTTGACATTACTTACTTCGACTATGGTAAAAACTATTCAGGTTGCATTTGATTTTGGTCCTTGTTTTCTGGTTCTAATGTGTGTATGCATACATGTCACTGATTGATTTCGACCTGAAGCTTGAGGTTGAGTTGCTTTTAGTGTACTCGAGTGTGGTCTGTACCTTATTTGCAACTGCATTGGCATTGTACTCTGTATATTACTATGTTGAAGTCGATGTTGCGTTGCTTCGAGTCAGTTTGCATTATTGTACTGTGCTTGGTTCGGTGAAGTTCATTTGATCTGTGTTTGTATTGTTACTTGAATCTGATTCACTCTAGAAAGTTTTTCATTGTATATGTTATTGTATGATGGCTGCTGTGCACTGGTTATCTTCACATCATTGTATTTCCTTGTAATGTTCATTTGTTGTAGCCTTTGTGCTCGAGTCTGATACTAGCACTGTCCAGTTTCACAGTTGCATACATGTTTTGGTGCATCCCTTGTGTTAACCCCGTTTCATCCACGAGTTAAGAAGCCCACGAGTTAAGGAGCTAACAACCTAGCAAGATAAGACTCGGAAAAGATACCGACTTAAGGTTCAACAGGGGATGCCGACCTAAAGCATAAGGGAGCCCGACCTAACGGCTTGAGAAGCATGCCGACTTAAGACTCAAAAAGGGCTACCGACTTAAGAGAGATGCCGATTCAGTGATCTGATGAATGTGCCAACATAAGACTTAAGGCCTCCACGACTCAAGAGACCTACGACTTAAAAGGTGAACTGACCCAACAACCTTAACTCATTGCCGACTTAAAACGAATGACGACTCAATGGTTGCCGATTTAATAACTCAGAAGGGACAGCGACTCAAGGAAGCTGCCGACCTAATTGATCAGGACTTGGAAAGGTGCACGACCTATACTTAAGTCGGTAACCGACTTAACAACGTATGCTAAGCCGTCCACGACCTAAAGGCTACTAAAATGCAAGTCCGATGCCGTGTGATGGAGGTAATGCTATGTTGACTCGGGGGCGACCTAGGTGAAACCGTAGAAGGGCCAGGTGACTCGGCCGCGACTTGCCTTAAGCCGGCCACAACCTAGCTTATCTCGGCGACGACTTAAGACAGATGGTATGAGTTCAGGCAAGCTTGCTTCCATTAAGCCATGGACTTGGCTCGGTGAATTGGCCACGACATATGGTAAGTCGGCCATGGCTTACACTAAGTCGGCCGCGACTTAGAACTTGGAGATAAATTCTGCCCAGAAAATCACGCCTATAAATACAGCACTAACTCCAACTAGAAAGGGACTTTTGGTCGATCAATTTGAAGCGCCATTACTCTGCCGAATTCCAGACTACTTCAACACTTAAAACTTCTGAGATTCAAAGAACGTCTAAAAGAACTTCATAAAGAAATCATCTACATCCACCATGGATTTGAAGATTTTTGTCAACATCGAAGTTTGAGCTACTTGTTCTAAGTCTTTTGTAATTCAAAGTGTATTGTATTTGAGAAGATTTGTATCAACTTGTAACGTGATCATCAATAAAAGTACTTAAAGTGGACGTAGGCTATACCCATAAGCCGAACCACTATAAAATTGCTGTCGTTTACTGCTTTTCCGCTATTACTTGCTTGTAATTCTTTCCCGATCTATCGGGTGGTGCTTTCACAACTACACTTCACACACCGGGGTGTTAGCGTTCAAATTTAAGCGTTAACACCTTGTTGTTGCCTTTTACTTATGTACCATCTGGATCTTGCTATATATATTTCATAGGCTGGCTTGAGTTGTTTGGTTGACACAGTTGTAGTTGTACATTCATGTGTTTGTTCCTTCATGTTGTCTGGATTTGCTTTGAGCACATTTGTTGTAGTTTGACTATGCAGTATTCTTGTTATATATATATATATATATATATATATATATATATATATATATATTTGTGTGTGTATATATATTTGTGTGTGTGTGTGCTTGTTGCTGCATTGAGTTGTTTTCATGTGTGACTTGAACTTTAGTTGAGATTTGTGGTCTAGGTTGCATATCATATTGATTGAGTCGCTGTCTTGAATCGAACTCTTCTGGTTCATCGGTACACTTTGACTGGCTTGCTCCTGACCAATTTATTAAACTTGTATATTCGAACTGCACCTATGTTGAATCCAGCTTGGAGCTCGGGTTTGTCCATGTGCTGAATATTGTGACATTATTTTTATTGCATTTAAGATGAACCCGGCGTTTTGGGTTTGACCTGTGCTCACTTGTCCCTGTAATTTTATCAAGTGTATATATCGGTGTGCACGGCCTTGTGGCATATACAGTGATACACTGTGTATGTCACAAGCTGTTCGTGAATAATGAATTCAAAATTGAATGATGACGAACAACCCAAATAACCGAGTAAAATATTATTTTCAAAATCCATATTTTATTTTATACTGCAAGAATATTTTATTTTCAATTTTATTACATCAATGTATATTTTTGCAGATTACTCAAATGCTGGATTCACGTTGGAATGAAGTTGAAGATCAGTACGAGTTGAGTGAATAAGTGATATGTAGTGAGGTGCAATGTAAATGTGAATTGTAATTTAATCAAATTTGTATTGTAATTGAAATTGTATATAGTGAGAGTTTGAAATTTTTACTATTCAAAAATTGTTATAAATATTTGTTTGAATAAAATTTCTGTTTGAATTCAAATTCTATGTTATTTATTTTATTCAGTAAATATTTATTTAATCTATGAAAAATAAAATAGTACATTAAAAAATACATTTAAATGAATATGTATATATGTTTATTATCATCAAACAAAAATCATAGCAATCGCATATTCAACATGATGAAATGTTCTATGTACAACATATGTATTTAAGAAACCTTCATGAAACTTTTATCTTTGGTTTTTAAACAAAACCACTTATTCTTTTTAGATATTTATTAATAAAATACTTTTATCCTTTTTCCAAAAGAAACCATCCAATTAAAATATGATTTACTGCTTATTAATATTTTTTAATAACTTCTCTTATTAAAATTTTATCTCAAAATCCTTTTGAAATTTCTTTGTTAATAACTTCTATTTAGATAAATTTCCCTTTGAATTTTCAAAAGATTAAGAGTCTTAAAATTCCTTTTTATAAACATATAACTTTTACACTTTATTCCGTAAAAGATACCTTTATAAATATATTCTTAAATAAGTTTCCTAATTTAAACACTTTTTAATAAGCCATTTCTAATATTCCTTTAAACTTTTTATTTCTAAATAACTTAGTAAATTGATTTGATGGAAGATAGAAGAAGTGCACAGAGAGAATGATCAAAAGAGATTTAGTAATTAATATTATATTCGTACATTTATTACAAACCCTAGCCTGTACTACAGACCTACAAAATACTGCTTACCATCATACAACTATATGGATACTAATTATGACATTTTACGTTTCTTACACCTAAAGGAGACACTTAATACAACCTCAGTATTCTTGTGTCAATCATTCAAGTGTGCAAAAGACAGGTCGTGGGGTAAAGAAATAGTAGTCAAGAGAAATAAAACATAGATTTCATTACAACATGAGAGTCATACACAACACCACCAAATAGTACATGAAGTTACTCCAAAATATTACGTCCAATCACAACAAGTACTATCCAAGTCTCAAGACAGCTAGATCAGACTGCCCACTAATAATACATAATATACACAACACAACAGAAATACAAGTATAAGTACTAGATGCTGGGAGGACTCATGCTCCATCTTGCTCCAAAATGCTTCTCTAAACCAGACTACTTTGCTACTCAACAAAAATTTGAGTACCCGAGAGTTTAGGAAAAAGAAAATTAAACTCCGGGTCAGACATGGGTCTGCTGTGAGTAAAGCATAAAGCTTAACTTTATAAAAACTTTAAACAAAAGTATCTCGCAAGACCACGCCACACATAAACACGAACGGGTTTTTACCTTACAATAACTAAAACATTTTATATTAAAATCAACTAATATTATCATAATGTCTGGATCTAAAGTAAAATATAGGATCTTAGCCGAAATTGTTACATTAATTAAATTCCAGCATGCTTGGCTCTACAACCAAAAACCGAAGGCTCATAGCGGATAATGGATTCCAACAACGGAATGGTAAGTGTCTATTCGCCGAATTCGTACACATCTAAATAAAATGTACGAGAGGTTACAACTTGTTGCACCTCTACTACTCAGGACCGGCACTACCCCCTTCTCGAGTAGCATCGAATATGATCACCTCTTGGTTGCGATCAACAACCATACAATGGAATCCCGAAGCATACATGGATATCGCACTAGATTTGGGATGATCATACCCTACTTGGGTATGACCCACTTAACCCTGACGCATGTCCCTGCTTTATTTATGTCCCAAGTGTGAGGCTCAAAGAGGCCACACGCTTACCATTTCCTCATAGTAAACCATCTTGGAATGCTAATATTGCCCTCCAGGCAACCAATGCAATACTAGAATTCATCCATATGAGTTGTTTCGGGATCGAACAAACAATCACAAATTACTCTCTTCCATATTGGAATCACCCTCAGAAAGAATAGTATAGCTCCATATCATACTTTATAACGATCCAACATGAGCGTTATTAGTTTTGAGTAGCTCGGAATAATCATATTATCTGAAACCGGCATCTCCAAACTAAGCGACTATATACAGGCTAACTCGATTCTGGTTCTCTTAGAAGTATGCAAATTTATTTGAGTCCTCGTCAGGGAATTCAAACTTACAACCATACTCCCTGAGTCAAAACAGGTCAAGTGACCAATAGCGGATAATTCGCCATTTAAAGGTGATTATACAAGGTTAATATATGGATAACCATATACTTAATTAACCGAAACATTCATGGAAATTACATCTCTCATATCTATCATGTTTCTGACATTTCGATCTTATCATATCCCTTGCCTAGAGATAAAACCAAGATCTCATAGGTAAATGGTCAGCCTACTCATCGATTTTTAGTGCAAGCTTGGGGTGACTTACTGTCCTTGCATATGTCACTACCTTACTCAGGATTGATATTTTTTCAAGGTTACTTAAGGGTAAACGACATAGAAATCCCATGATTAAAACATTTGAAAATACAAAGCACTTTCGAAAAGAGAATAAATCGATGTTTAAAATCAATTTATAATAAAACTCCCAATCTTTATTAATTAGTTAAGAAATCGAATTCAAACCTTCCTTAAATAGTAATTGAATTTAATTAAAACCTAATCAAAACGTGGTTATTCTTAATCATAATTTAATTAGTATTAAACCCTTTTTAAATAATAATTAATTAATAATAAATAAAATAATAAATTAATTAATCCTTAATTAAATACTTAACTAATAATGAACTTTAATTACTTTACTAATCATGATTAACTTAATTGATTAACAGTTAAGTATAAACAACTTTTATTAACTAGTGATTAGTGTTAATTACCTTAATTAATTAATCAATCATTAAATAATTAATTAATTAAAAACTTTCTAATTAGATTTAATTAACTTAATTAAAGCTAGAAAAACATTTACAATAAAGTTTCAAAGGTAAACACTTAAATTTTGTAAATTAGTTCGTTTTAACGAACTGCGCGCATAGCGACTATCACTATACCGACCCGTAATTCTTGCTTTTCAAATTTTGATTTCTAAGTTATAAAACTTCAACTTTGAACCCTCATTTCATTTAAAACATAAAAATGAACTTTTGGAAGCAAAAATAAAGTTTAAAATTTGAAAACGTTTCACTTTTGAGAACAAACCCAAACCTTCGACAAACATGGATTTTTACGTCGCTTTTGGTTAGCTAATCGCTAACTTCATGTCACGAACCCATATGTAACAAATAACTCATTCCAAACACCATACAACAACATACATCGTAACACTAATATAAGAAATAATATTTTTCCACACTCGCTAACTAACTTTTTCCTAAAACACAAGATAGAGACTTTCATGCCTACTCAAATTTCGGTGTACACAATTATCACCAAATCATCACATAATCAAACATACATCATATCTAACATTCATCCACCAATATAAGTCATAAATTTGCTAATGTTAATAAAGTTATCTAATTGTTTAAAAAGCATTAACTTTACTCACCGAAACTTTTCTAAATCAAATCGAACTTTTGCTGAAACTTGAAATCACTTAAGAATATTGCAAATTTGGAAATTTTGGGTGCCCTGGACCTCCAAGATGGGCTCGACTAGGCTAATTGGGCTCAAGCTGGGGATGTTTAGGCTCGTCCATCATGGTTTGGTGAACTAAAGCTGAGATTTTAGCTAAAAAAGCGTTTTTTTCCTTTATTTTTAAATTTATGAAGAGAAAGCCATGGATATTTTAGCTCAAGATTTTTGGAATTTTGGAATGAATAAAGAGGTTGTAAACACAAAAATATGAATATAAAGGGGTATTTACAGGCTTAGGATATTCATCAAAATATATATAAGTGTTTGTATTAGAATGTATGTACGCATGCGCTACCATACTCCTCTCCTCCCTAAATTCCATCTGTACCTAGTACCCCTCCCTCTCCATGCACTATTTAAGCCATATCACATGTACTTGGGTTGAAAAAAAGTGTATTTTTATATGTATATATATACATTCTTTTCCTTATAATATATTTTCTTTTATTCTTATATATATACACTTAAAAGAGAGCATATATATGCACATGTACATAAGTATTTATCATGTATAAATAGTTTGTAGTGTGCGCATATGTGTTTTAAATAGTGTTCTGACATTTCGAATAATTTTTAACTGATGAAAAATTGATATTCCAGAAATAACTTCCGGTCACATTTTATGTTTCTGTATGAACTACATATATTGGTAAACATTGAAAATGATTTTATCGTCGTTAGTTATTATTCAAAATAGTTTTATCTATTAATAAAAATCCATTTAATAACTATTTAAAATATAATAAAGTATTCGTTTATATAGCGATTAAATTCTGGATCGTTATTGTAACTGCCCAAATTTTTGTAAGTTATTTTTAAGTTTAATTTATTTGAAGACTTAGATTTTATTCATTGAAATTTTAATTTTTGGAATTTTTCCAATGAAATTTGGATTTTTGTTTGTAATTTCCTTTCCAAATATAATAAAATAAACAATTTCTGAAAATTTACAATTTGGTCAAACTTTGAATTTTATTTGAAAATTTTAAAATTTAAAATTATAACATTTTTATTTGAAGCTGGATAAAAAATTTATATTGGTTTTGCTTTTCGTTTCATGAAATTCCGATTTATACTTTGGGAAATTTAAAGGACAAGTAATTTAAATTTTTTATTCATAAGGATAAGCACAAACAAATTGCTTCAAAAGGACAGGCCCAAAGCCCATTCGCATGTTAAAAAATTTCTCCGTTTCCATCTTATGTCTTCCTGGTCGACTTTCAAATCCACTCGTCTTCACAACAGGAAAGTAATATTAAGAAAAAAGGGCAGACGAAATAACAACAAAATCGCTACCTCCATCTCAATCACATACGTCAGAAAATAAAAAAACAAGCAGAGTTTGAGAACGAATCTGATACTGTATCCCCTCAATCTCATATTCGACAAAAACCTGATACCGTAGCACCTCATTCTGATTTTCAGTTCGAATCTATCAACAAAGAACCTCAATCGGATAATCAAGCCGAAATTGAAAACCTAGAATGGGAATTAGATACCATAGCAGCTGTATTGGATAATCTTCATGAAGCAAATATCGTACCTGCAGTAGAGACGCAGCAGGAATTTGCAAATTTAAGATTATTAAAAAGAACAATGGAAGAAGATATACAACAAATAAGGGAAAGAAGACCAAAAAGGAAACATGAAGGAACAAGAACAGAAGAAAAGGTAAATGATATTATGAAACGAAGCTTAACAAAACCATTATAGATTTATTATGATACTATTGAACTTATTTTAAAGAAAAATGAAGAAACAATGCATGAAAAAACACCTGGTGACAAATCAACTGTTTAACAAATGCCAAAAAGAGAATTAGGATCAAAGATGAAAAATGACAAAATAATTCATCAGGAACTTCAATAGGCAACTAATACCATTAAGTTGTTAAACTGATTCTATTAAATCGTTAGATGTATTTTAATAGTGTTAATATGTTTAACAGGAAAAAACACAAACAAATAAGGGAAAACAAATAGCAATTGGGCAATATGAAGATAATCAAGCCAATACAGTAAAACTACAAGCCATATCGGTTGTTTAAAAATTTCATGTTCAAAAAGTGATACCTATAGTTTGTTTGGTAGAAAACAAAGCTTAGTTGGTTAAAAAATAGATTTGCTGAAAAACTGATACTAATATATTGATAGTAATAGTTGGTTAAAAAGCTTAGAAGACAATTGCCATTTGTTACAAAACTGATACTGATATGTTGAAAATATGATACCAAACATCAGTTAGAATTAATGTGATAATTTGTATTTAGAAAAATTAATTTCAGCACACACATAAAAACTTAGACCAACAACCTACAATAGTGATACCTATGGTCTAATGGTGTGGAGCTCATTCTTTTTAGCTTACAAATTATTTCACCATCTTTTTTCTAGGAAAACTGATTCTAAATTCTTACAAAGTGGTACCCACTGTATAAAATGTTTTAGTTTTTATGTCAATGTTGTAATTTTTAAATAAAATGATACCTATATTTCACAAAATGATACCAACTGTATAACAAACCGATACCTTTATTTTATTGTAATTTGTAACAAAGAGAACACAAATGTAACATAAAAATTGTACAATGTTTCTTTAGAAATTACTATGTATCGGTTTTAGAAGTATTTCTGCCATAATTTTTTAAAAATTGATACCTACATTTAGCAAAAATGATACCGAATTTTTGTTAGATAAAAATACCATATTTTATCTCATGTTTAAGAAAACTGATACCACTATATCATGTTATATATTGTTTTGTTTCAATGCTGTTTTTTTCACTAACAACGTAATGCCACATTTTCATGAAATATGATGATGATGATTCTATCAATCCATCTAATAAAACCATGCATACAACATCAAAACAAACAAACAAACAGATAGCAAAATCTGAAAATGTTAAGCCAAAAACTGCTTATAGATGTAGCTTACAAGCTGTCTTCAAGATATTAAAACTGGTCAAGGAAAAAAATGGACTGACCAAAAAGCAATTTGACATCTTTAAGAAGACACCCTTTTACACCTTCTTCAAAGTCTTCTATGAAGAAAAAATAACAATGAAAGAATGCGAAAAGAATCAACAAAACTTGTGTAACGACCCAGAATTTCTGTCAATTGAAATTCATATTTAATTGATTTTAAATATTAACAAGTAAAATTTGTAAGTCGAATAAATTAAATTCGAATATCTGGATTTAATTGGATAATTAAATCGATAATTAATATGTGATATTACAGAAATAATTGGAAATTGGGTTTAAAATTATTAAAAATGATTTGTAAAGTTACATCATATCGTATTGGAGTTAGAATGATTTGTTGCATTTGTTATATGGACATCTATAGTTGTTGATCGAATTGGATCCCGATATATATTCCCTTGCGTTCGGAATATGGGTAAAACATTATAAACGCCAGGCGGCACGCTTCGTTGGACTTCGAAAAAATTTCGGGTGAATAGTGTCGCGAGAATTTTTTATATAAGTACCTCATTTATCACAATTTACACAAACCCTAATTCTCAAAACACTGGCTGCCAGAAACATTTTAATGGATGAAAATTTCGAAACTTCTCCTCTTAATCTCTCTCAATCCGTATACAATTAGATGAAATGTTCAACTACAAACTTCTAGAGCTCGATGAGAGCTACAAATCCATACGGAGATGATCTAGTTTCGCTGCATGGATCAACGACAAGTGGGCCCCGTTCGTCACCAGGTTGCGCATGGTTTTTGAGGTCTGGGGGTGGCCGAGTTCATCAATATTCTGGCCGAAGGTAGCACAAGTGATGAGTTTCGTCGTGGTGTAACTTGATCGTCGTCGAACGAAGTGTGGTGGTTGCAAAAATTGATCAAAGGGGGGGGCCGAATGGGTTCTCTATGCGATAGAAACAAACGGGGAAGGAAGATGATGTCCACGGCCTTGATGTCCTGATGCAGAAATGGACGGCTCTGATTTTTTAGGTTTTAAATTAAAATAAAAAAAGAAATTGTAAATTAATTTATTATAATTCGTGTAAACTTTAAACTAGCGTAACTTTTTCCTACGAGGTCGAAAACGCACGAAACGAATTGCGTTGGGTTCGTATGGGCGAATACTACACGATGGAGCTAGATTGGAATAGATTGGAGCCAGTGAAAGTTTCGGGTAAAACTAAATGCGCATTTAATTTTATTCAAAATAAAACGCTGAAACTATTATTGGAACCAAGGTGAGAACTTCTCACTCAATCGAAATTGTTTCGATTTAAATTTTGAGTAGTTAATCTTAAAATTGCTTGATTGTATGATTGAATGATAATTATTATATGTTGTATAGTAATAGACCATATACGTCGTATATTAAGCGGGTGTTATTTATTAAAAACATATACCTCGATAGTTCCGTATTGTATGGAATTGGTATTATATATGTACTTGGAGTTGATTTTCCCGCATTATATAGCGGATGAGACCCTATTGCGCCGCATAATAGCGGATAATATTTTATAAATCCCATATACCGTGATATTCTGTATTGACACGGAATTGGTATTGTGCTAACATCTGTGGATGCAGGGAAACAGGTTGGAGGGATCCAACTGGATTCCTCACCGGTATTTATTTATTTACAGATATTGTAATATATTCTATTATCATATGATATATGATGTTTTGGATGCCGTGATTGTTATATTTGGTGTTGTTGCAACATTGGGCCTATTTTGGAATTTAAAAGGATTTTTAAAAGTAAACATTTTATTAAATTTTGGAATTGATTCATTTTAAATAAATAAACGTTATAATTTTTATGTTATAAAAATTATGATTTTTGAGGAATATAGTTAAAATGTGATTTTGAAATATGGAGTTAATGAATTTTATAAAATAGTTTAAATTGAGATTTTGGAATTATTATAAACGGTTTATATAAAAGAATTATAAAATTGATATTTATGAATTAAAATATTGGAATTATAAAACGAGCTTTTATAAGTGTTAAAATGAAGTATTAAAGGATTTCATAAGTGAATGGAATTTATAGATTTATAAATTATGAAGTTATAAAATGACTAGATTTTGTAAAATAAAAGATTTATAAGTAATTTGCTTATAAATTGGATTTTGGCATTTAAATGGGATATAAATAGAATTTGTAAATTAATGGATTTTTATAACTTGAAGTTTTATAATATATAAATGTGAATTTATAAACATTGTTTTATAAATTCAAAACCCATTGAATTTGATAAGTAAATAGGAAAACTTATTAAAGGAGATATATTCACAATTTTGAACAAGTGAATAATATATTAAAGAAATGTTTTAGGAAGTGATATTTAAATAGGAATTAAAATGATTTGAAGTGTTTTAAAATGTGTTAAGTGTCGAAAACCATAGATTTCAACATTCATTATTGAAATAGACGTTTTCGGGAAATAAGGAAATGGTGGACTATAACATTCATTAACGATCAAATAGCACCACATGAACGGCCATGACGAGAGCTACCTTCGGCCCCATTATGGTTGAACTCGACCCTCCCCCGTCACGAAAAGACGTGCGCAACCCTAGGCGAACGCGGCTACTTTGTTGATGATCCGTAGCTCCAAATGCGATCTCCACCGTTGGATTTACTCGTCTCGATGAGATCTACAACTTTGCAGTTGAAAGTATTTTGAATTGATTAGTGGATTTGGAGATATCAGAGGGGAAAGATAGACAATTTTTAGCCATTAATGATGTAAGTGACGGCTGAAGCATTAGGGTTAGGGTTTTGAGCAAATTGTGAGAGTGGAGGTCCTTTTATAGAAAATTACGCGACACTATTCATCTCGAAATTTTCCGAACTCCAAACGAAGCATGCCGCCTGCCGTTTATAATTTTTTACCCCTATTCCGAATGCAATGGAATATATATCGGGAGCCAATTCGATCAAATTTGAAAGATAGGTTTTGAATCGACTATTTAAATTCAAAAATTCACTCGAATCGATTTCTACGCGTTTTAGCTTACCTCGGATAAATCGTAATCCGATTGACATGAAATTTGAAATCTTACAATAATATAACATTACGGATCCGATGAAACTGGTTTCGTCAAAATCCAAGACTGTTTGAAAAATGGCTATTTTAACTCGTCAATTAAATATTAAAATATTCAATTTCTGCAATTTGACCTTTAATTCACTTTTAAAAGTTCTATAACATCATTCTAACTCCAATATGATATAATATAACTTTACAAATCATTTTAAACCCAATTTCCAATTATTTCTGTAATTTCACATATTAAATTATCGATTTAATTATCCAATTAAACCCAGATATTCGAATTAAAATTTATTCAGCTTACAAATTTTACTTATTAATATTTAAAATCAATTACATATATGAATTCAATTGACAGAAATTCTGGGTCGTTACAAACTTCCCCCCTTAAAAGAATTTCGTCCTCGAAATTACCAAGTAAGAAAAAGTTACATAATCCATTAACTTTTCAAAAACATCCATTCATATTAGATTTCAAATCCACTTAAGTGTTTAACTTTCCCAAAATCCATAGTTAAACTACTTACAATAACTTTACTAAGTTTTCAACTCATACTTAGTTATCTTTTCAAAACTTTCCAATTTTCTCGAAAATATTCTAACGTCTTAAATTTTCAGAAAAATTCGCCATAGTCTCCTTTGCGCGGCTCGAATCGAAAAAAAAATGATAGTATATATATCACAAATATACATCTCATCAAGTAATGAGGCATCCCGCAGGGAAAAAGTGTAAAAGTACGATATGTAATCCGAGATATGTACCTTATATATTATTAGCAAGCATATACGGCTAATATAGCGCGAAAGCGAGCTCCAAATGCGAAGCAATGCGCAATTCGCACCTACTAAACACTCAACAAACAAATGAGAACAGGTATATATGAAGGTAATATCAATATACAACCTATATCAACAACTATATATGTCCATATAACAAATGCAACAAAAGCATAATTTCAACCATCAACCAACTGTCATCCAACTAGCATCCATAACCAAATCAACCTACATTCACTTCTCATTAATATTCAATGAATTGGTTTTCCAATTTAAATCACATTTGATTCATTAACATTGGATGTTTTTTTTACTAACATTCATTCATATTTAATTTCAATTAGTTTACATTCACTAATTCACATTCAAGTTGGTTCACTTCCAAATCAAATTCAATTCTACTTAAGATTCACTTAACTTCCAATTTGATTTCAATTACTTTAGCTTTCAATTTCATTAATTCAATTTCATATATGGATTTCTATTCAATCAACTAACAATCAATGTATATCCAACATAACCAGATTTATTTTACTTTGCTTATATCCATTCAATTTGGTTCAACACTTTTAATTAGCTTTAATGAATTAGCACTTACATCCATTATTTCATATCAATTTATTTACTAATTCCTTTAACCACAAAGTTGAATTTCATTACATAACTCAAGTTCATATTCATCACTTCACTTTATTAGTTTACTTCGATACCAAAGTCAACTTCATTCTACATTCCTTAAGTTATATTCCATTTAAACATCATTTTTTTAACTTAACTTAAATTTCCAAATCCAATTCAGATTCCAGTTCTAAAGTAAATTCTATTTTACTTTTATTTACAATTCATATTTATACATATATTCATATAGTTTCATTTTTTATATATAAGATTATTTCACAATTGTAAATCATAATAATTAAAATTCCATACTTAATAATTCATTTACATATACAATAATTCTTTTACAATATGTTTTATTTAGATTATTCAAACATTATTTAATTAACTTATATATACTCTTATATTTTCACGATCAAACAATCAATTTATATACATATTAATATGGTTAAGTGACAACCTTGGCTCTGTTGGGAAATACTCATTAGAGATAGAATCAATAGTACTCTAGAATGAGTGTGAGTGTAATAATAGCTATGAGAGCGTATTTGTTAGTAAATATAAAATTGATTTGTAAAGTTGATTATATTTTATATATAAAAAGGGGATAATTTTTCAGAAATTATTGATATGTATATAAATTGATTGTTTGGTCGTGAAAATATAAGAATATATATAAGTTAATTAAAGAATGTTTGAATAAGTTAAATAAAACATATTGTAAAGGAATTATTGTATAAGTAAACGAATTATTAAGTATGGAATTTTAATTATTATGATTTACAATTGCGAAATAATCTTATATGTAAAAACTGAAACTTTGTGAATATATGTAACGACCCGTATTTTACGTGTCGATAAACCGTAGAATTTACAGGTCATTAGTGTTGTTTATGGCATCCATAGCTTAAGTCGTGTGGTAGCTAGCTCGGTAGTGTTTAAGTCGTGGGAAGCTTGGGTTGTGTGACCGAGTTAAGGTGGTGACCGACCTATAGTTAAGTCGTAGACGACTTAGGGAGGGTGCATGAGTTACGAGTTATTGGGTTACGACCAAAAGTGTCGCAGCGACCTTGAGGAGTTAGGTCGTGAGCGAGTTAGTGGAGTTAACGACCTAAGGGTTGTGAGAAACCTAGTAGTAGCGGCTTAAGGGGTGAACGACCTAGGGAAGATAGGTCGTGGACGAGTTAAGGAAGTTAACTCGTGTAGGGGCGGCTTAAGTTAGGTCGGTAGTTAACGAGTTACGACCTATAGAAGATGACCGACCTAAGAGTTGGTGAGTTAAGGCTTAGTGCAGTTTAAGTCATGAGGGAGTTTAGGTCGAGTGGAGCGACCTATGGATATAAGCGACCTAGTGATAGTAAGCGACCTAGAGGTAGTAAGCGACCTAGTGGTGGTGAGCGACCTAAGGGGTTAGACGATCTAAGTTAGGTCGTTGAGTCCTGTGTTTGTTTTAGGTCGTTGGATTATTAGGTCGGTAGGTTAGTTAGGTCGTTAGACGACCTAAGGTAGGCCGCTATGAGTAGTTAGGTTGCGGCATTGTTAACTCGTGAAGTTGTTAGGTTGTAAGCTGATGAGTCGTGAGTCGTTGAGGCATAGGTTGCTAGGTCGTAAACGACCTAGTTAAGTCGCGGCAGTGTTTTAAGTCGCGTGCATTCTGTGGTCTTAGGTCGTAATGGGGTTAGGTCGTAGCATGTTAGGTCGGCAACGACCTAAAACCGAGCACACGAGTTAAGGGCCAGGCGACCTAAGGGAGCGATCTGCCTATAAATAGAGGGGTTTGGCTCACTTTTTGGCACCGGTTTTTGAAGCAACGAAGTGCTGCCATTTTGAGAGCTCGACTACAACATTTCTTCATCTTCTTTTCTCCACTCTAATCTAGTTCCAACATCCATCCAAGATCGAAGATCCAAGAGTCAAAGTTGAAGATCTTCATCCAACGAAGCTAGATTCCATCGTTTCAAGCAAGATTTCGACGAACCAAGCTTGAATCCTTGCTGGCCAGATCTGAAGTGATTAGTTTTTGAAGTGTTTGGGTGATTCGGTGAGTGGTGGTTATCTCTCACGCGGACCCAAAGGAGTATATTGGATTGGTGGTTTGTTGAAGTGTTGTAGATAGTGGTTTTATGCATATTTCTTTAGATCCAAGTGTAGATCCATTACTTATGAAGATGTTTACTTATGCAAGTTCATTTATCAAGTTGTAGAGACAAAACCCATGATTTATATTTGTTAGATCTATGCTAAAAACCCTTGATTCATGTATGATAGATCCTTGCTCATTTATTTACGAAATTGCCATTTTAGTTATAAATGCCTATTTAGATCTTGATTGACTACTTATTTGTTTGGATTAATGTTTGCCTTGTTTGATTGTTGTGAATAAGTTATCTAGTTGATAGATTTGGACAAGTATGGTTAAAGACGATTCAAAAGCTACGGAAGAGGCTCTTGAATAAGGAAAGCTGCTTGTGGCATATGAAGCGGATGTTGAAGCTCATATGTATGAATTAGATGATGTTGAGATGGGACTTTGCCATGATGCAATGAGGCAAGCCATGATGTTGAGATGAGACTTTGCTATGATGCGATAAAGCGAAGCATGATGTGAGATAGCCTTGGTTTAATCCAGACGGGATCATCCCAAGCATGTTGATAACTCGATGATGCGATACGAGTTGGTTGATAATGGTTAGCTTAAGAGGCGCTTGAGCTAGTATGGAAATAGTCGTCGAGGAGGATGACAAGGAGGCTGAGATCTCATCGTTGTTGAAGGTTCTAGCATGCTCAAAGCAAGAGTACGTTGGAACGGGCTGCGACGATGTTCCAAGCACGGGCTGCGACGACGTGCTAGTACTCTGGGTAGTTGCGAAAATTCCTAGGCACGGGCTGCGACGACGTGCGGAGTTATGTCTAGAACCGGGGTTACCATTAGCCCTTGAAAGGCGGTCATTCAACTAACGGTGATATCAAGGCAATGATAACAGTGATAGCCAGAGTCATGGATGTTTGGACGTTTGGTTGTATCATCATTCGGTCTCAAGAGCGGTGTTTTCCGGGTGCTTATCTGATCTTGGTTTAGGCCTTGGGGGTTTGTATTTGGAAAACATCGACCTTGACTCGAATGATTATTGCTTTACTTTAATTGTCTGCCATGCATGCTTGCTTCTCCTTAGTGTGAGTCTGGGGGCTATCACTGTAGTAAGAGGCGGAGTGGGATGGTTTGGTTCCTATTCCTTTTATCCCTTATGCTCTTTTGGTATGTTTGATAGTTGATTTACTGCTCACTAAGACTGTTGTCTGACTCAAGGTTTTATGTCTCCTCTTATTACCTTGGGCTGTTCATCCATATTTGGGATGGGCAGACTAGGTGACAGGTGGCAGGTGCTGATCTTAGTGGCTCATGCTGATGATGACGAAAACGAGCAGGAGGCTTTACATATTATTTTCATATTCTATGTACTGGATATTCCGCTGATTGTTGATTACTCTGAGTGCTATGTAGTGAGGCTTCTTGTATTCATGATTCAGACCATGTATAAAGCTATTATGATTAGATGATGATATTCTGTTCTATGGGAGCTTCACTATATTATATTTCTCTATTGTATTTTATCCATGCGCTGTGAGTTTTATTATAGAGTCTGCGATGTTTATTTTACCCTTGACGGTCACCCATGGCTGCCTGGCACACTTTCAGCGCACCATTCCCTTGTTTCCGTGCGGGAGTCATGGGCGGTCGTCACATTTGGTATCAGAGCTCAGGTTAATCGATTTTAGCCAACGCTCGCTGACGTAACTACGTATGAGAGACGTAATTGTATTTTGATGAATGATTACTATATATAATATAGTAGTTTAGAAGGATCTGAACTCCTTATGCAGTTGTTTCTCAAGGTGTTCTAAGTCATTCCTTTTTGTAGATATTAAGGATGAGTCGTAGGGGGAGACCAGCTGCTAGGGAAGGCCGTGCTGCTAGGGAAGCTGTTGATTATGCTCCTATGTTTGAGGCCATGATGACTTCGATCATGAGAAGGATACCAGCCTCGGGGCCATCAGTAGATGTTGGAGTTCAAGTTCAAGCTCCAAGACCAGTGGATTTTGCTAAGCTTTGCAAGGACTATACTTCTCTTGGAGGAAAGGCTTTCTTGGGAACGGAATCAACCATTGAAGTGCAAAGATGGATTGATGCTTGTAGAAGGATCTTTGGTGACTTGGGAGTTGAGGATGCAACTAAGAGGAAGCTTGCATCAAGACAGCTTCAAGGGAGAGCTTCTGATTGGTGGAACTCTATCACCATCGATACTCCAGAGGAAGAGATTACTTGGGAGCAATTCCAAGTCAGATTTGAAGCTAAGTTCATCTCTACGGCTCAGAAATCTGTCTTGTTTAAAAAGTTTGTGGAGCTCAAGCAAGGTGGAAGACCCGTTCTTGAGTATGTTTCTGAGTTTGAAGATTTGTCCAAGTATGCCAGATCGTATATTGATTCTCCCTATCAGAAGAATGAGAAGTTTGTGACCGGTTTGGATGCTTATCTTAGAAGACAGTTGGTGGATCATCTGGACGATCCGTTTGAGAAGCTTGTGGAGAAAGCTCTCAGGCATAAGAGTTTGTTTCCTAGGGAGATTTCCGTTGTTGCTGTAACCAAGGAAGGGTTTAAGCCACAGAAGGGTGGAAACAAGAAGAGGAAGCAACAGCAAAGAAGGGTAAAGGATGGCCAGAAGAAGCCGAGGGGCGAAATGACTTGCTATAATTGCCAGCAGAAGGGTCATCTCTCCAAGGATTGTAGGAATCCAAAGGCGCCGGCGAAATGCCACAACTGTGACAAGCCAGGGCATTTCAGGAAAGATTGTCCAGAACCAAGGAGGGACAGGCAGATTGTGCAAACTTATGCTTTGGGAGCTGTGCTGTCGTTTTCAAAAGCTCTTACTGCTGAAGAGAAAGGGAAGAGTGTGGTGGTTCAAGGTACTCTTTCCATTTGTGGTGTTCCAGTTAGAGTGTTGTTTGATACTGGAGCGTCGCATTCTTTTGTTTGTGATGATCTTGTAGGCCGGTTAGGTTTGGAACCGGATATTGTTGATAGGCCATTGGTTGTGACTAATCCAGTTAGGGGTTCGTCATGTTTGTGTATGATATGTCGTGGTCTAGTTGTGACGAGTCATGATTGCTCTTTTGTTTGTGATTGTTTTGTTCTGAACTTTGCGGGGTTCGGAATTATTTTGGGTATGGACTGGCTTAGGAAGTATGCGGCAAGGATTGATTGTGAGAGGCTAGAGGTGACAGTCGGGAATGTGGAAGAGCGAAAGGTTGTGATATGATGTAAGCATGAGGAAGGCGTCTTCATGAGCTTCATGTATTCGCTGGTTTTTCCACGGGATGAACTGTCATCGGTGCCTATTGTGAATGGATTTGAGGATGTCTTTGACGAAGTCAAAGGATTACCGCCGCATAGGGAGATCGAGTTTCGTATCGATCTAGTTGAGGGAGCCAGACCTGTTGTGATGCCTCTTAGGCGGATGGCGCCTAGGGAGCAACAAGAGTTGAAGGTGCAAGTTGATGACCTTTTGTGGAAAGGATTCATTCGGCGTAGTGTGTCCGAATGGGGTGCACCAGTTGTGTTCGCAACCAAAGCGGATGGATCATTGAGGTTGTGTGTTGATTATCGTGAGCTGAATAAGGTGACTAAGAAGAACAAGTATCCATTGCCGAGAATAGATGACTTGTTTGATCAGCTTCACGAGGCTAAGGTGTTCTCTCAGATGGATTTGGCAACGGGATTTCACCAGTTGAGAGTGGCTAAGGATAGTGTGCCGAAGACTGCTTTTAGGACACCATCCGGTTTTTATGAGTGGCTGGTAATGCCGTTTGGATTGACTAACGCACCAGCATATTATGTGGATCTTATGAATAGAGTATTCAGAGATCAGTTGAACAAGTTCGTACTTGTGTTCGTAGATGATATTCTAATTTATTCCAGAACTGAAGAAGAGCACAAGACGCACTTGCGTTTGGTTTTGGAAATCTTGCGGAAACATCAGTTGAAGGCTAAGTTTTCGAAGTGTCACTTCTGGAAGAGTGAAGTGAGGTTCTTAGGCCATGTTATCTCTGGTAATAGAATAGCGGTTGATCCCGCTAAGGTGGCAGCAATCCAGGATTGGGTTAGACCTAAGAATGCATCTGATGTGAGAAGTTTTGTTGGATTAGCAGGATATTATCGTCGGTTTATCAAAGACTTTTCCAAGATAGCTGCACCATTAACAGGATTGACGAAGAAGAACCAAGTGTTCTGTTGGGATGCTAGGTGTGAGAAAGCTTTTGGAATCCTGAAAGTGCGACTGACGAGTACTCCTGTTTTGACTATTCCAAGTGGGAATGATGAGATGGTGGTTTACACCGATGCATGTGGTACTGGACTTGGAGCAGTGCTGATGCAGAAGGATAGAGTTGTTGCGTATGCGAGTCGACAACTGAAGCCGCATGAAAGGAATTACCCGACTCATGATTTGGAGTTAGCGACGATTGTTTTTGCTCTGAAGATGTGGAGACATTACCTGTTGGGAGTTCGATTCGAGTTGTTTATAGATCATAAGTCGTTGAAGTATCTATTCTCTCAAAAGGATCTGAATCTTCGACAGCAACGGTGGCTAGAGTTCTTGGCATCGTATGACTTTGGTATAGCCTATACTCCGGGAAAAGGTAACGAAGTGGCAGATGCGTTGAGTCGAAGACATGCAGGATTGGGAGCCATGTTTTCGGAATGGAAGAGTCTCGAGTATTTGGCTGAGTTTGACTTCAGGCCTAGATGTGAATTGGAACCTGAGATGTTGGCAAACTTATCGATAAGACCTACTCTTGTGGAGAGAGTTGGCGAGAGCCAAAAGCGAGACAATAAGCTTGTCAAGATTATCCAAGATTTGGAATCTGGATTGAATCCAGAAAAGAATAAAGGATTTGAAGTCGATCGAGAGGGTTGGCTTCGAAAGCAAGGACGACTGCTTGTTCCTGATGAAGATGAATTAAGAGATGAAGTTCTGAGGGAAAGTCATCACTCGAAGTTGACGATTCATCCAGGTGGAAATAAGATGTATCGGGACATGAAGAAAACCTACTACTGGGAAGGTATGAAGAAGGATGTTGGAAATTTTATTTCCAAATGTATGAACTGCCAGTTGGTGAAAGCTGAGCAGAAGAAGCCCAGTGGATTACTTCAGCCATTAGAGGTTCCTACATGGAAGTGGGAGCAAGTGTCGATGGATTTTATCGATGGCCTACCTAGAACCAAGGCGGGAAATGAAGGGATTTGGGTCATCGTAGATCGTTTGACCAAGAGTGCAAGATTCATTCCTGTTCGATCGACTAGGACTACATCGAAGTTGGCTGAATTGTATGTTAAGTGGATAGTTCGATTCCATGGTATTCCGAAGAGTATAGTGAGCGATCGAGATCCATTGTTCACTAGTGGATTTTGGAAGAGCTTTCAGGAAGTTTTGGGAATCGAGTTGTGTTTGAGTACAGCTTATCATCCCCAAACAGATGGTCAGACTGAGAGAGTCAACCGAGTTTTGGAAGATCTCTTGAGAGCATGTGTCTTGGATTTCGGAGGATCATGGGAAGATCATCTTCATTTAGTGGAGTTTGCGTATAACAACAGCTACCAGTCAAGTATTGGTATGGCACCATATGAAGCCTTGTATGGAAGACCGTGTAACTCTCCGACATGTTGGTTGGAAGCTGGAGAAAAACTGATGCTTGAGCCAGAGATGATTCGTCAGACTACGGATTTCATAGAGATCATTCGGCAACGAATGAAGGCAGCCCAGGATCGGCGGAAAAGTTATGCAGATAAACGTCGAAAGGATTTGGAGTTCGACGTAGGAGATATGGTTTTTGTGAAGATTTCTCCACTGAAGAATGTTATTCGATTCGGGAAGAAAGGAAAATTGACTCCGAGATTTGTTGGACCATTCCCGATTATCGAGCGAATTGGAAAACTCGCTTATAGATTGGAGTTACCGGAAAAGATGGCAGGTGTGCACAATGTTTTTCATGTATCCTATCTACGGAAGTATGTGCACGACTCGAATACGGTGGTTTCTGCTGATAGCTGTGAAGACTTGGAGGTTGATCCAGTGGTTACGAGACCTCGTAAGCCGCTTCGTGTTGTTGAAACTGACACGAAACAGCTTAGGAGGAAGACGATTACGTTGCTCAAGATACAATGGAGTGATGATGTTAACGACTGTACATGGGAGGAGGAAGAGAGGATGAAGGCAGCTCATCCTGAACTCTTCGAGGTATGGCCCTAAGGTGTCGTGGCATCTCATGAATTTGTAACTTGTTCTAATCTTAGAATTCTGCATGCTAGGATAGTAATTGGATGCATGGTTTGTTGATTGCTATGGATGGTAGGCATGCAGAATAGTTTTGGTTGCTCTTGTTTGTTTGGAATTTCGGGGGCGAAATTCCTAAGGGGGAAAGAATGTAACGACCCGTATTTTACGTGTCGATAAACCGTAGAATTTACAGGTCATTAGTGTTGTTTATGGCATCCATAGCTTAAGTCGTGTGGTAGCTAGCTCGTGTAGTGTTTAAGTCGTGGGAAGCTTGGGTTGTGTGACCGAGTTAAGGTGGTGACCGACCTATAGTTAAGTCGTAGACGACTTAGGGAGGGTGCATGAGTTACGAGTTATTGGGTTACGACCTAAAGTGTCGCAGCGACCTTGAGGAGTTAGGTCGTGAGCGAGTTAGTGGAGTTAACGACCTAAGGGTTGTGAGAAACCTAGTAGTAGCGGCTTAAGGGGTGAACGACCTAGGGAAGATAGGTCGTGGACGAGTTAAGGAAGTTAACTCGTGTAGGGGCGGCTTAAGTTAGGTCGGTAGTTAACGAGTTACGACCTATAGAAGATGACTGACCTAAGAGTTGGTGAGTTAAGGCTTAGTGCAGTTTAAGTCGTGAGGGAGTTTAGGTCGAGTGGAGCGACCTATGGATATAAGCGACCTAGTGATAGTAAGCGACCTAGAGGTAGTAAGCGACCTAGTGGTGGTGATTGACCTAAGGGGTTAGACGATCTAAGTTAGGTCGTTGAGTCCTGTGTTTGTTTTAGGTCGTTGGATTGTTAGGCCGGTAGGTTAGTTAGGTCGTTAGACGACCTAAGGTAGGCCGCTATGAGTAGTTAGGTTGCGGCATTGTTAACTCGTGAAGTTGTTAGGTTGTAAGCTGATGAGTCGTGAGTCGTTGAGGCATAGGTTGCTAGGTCGTAAACGACCTAGTTAAGTCGCGGCAGTGTTTTAAGTCGCGTGCATTCTGTGGTCTTAGGTCGTAATGGGGTTAGGTCGTAGCATGTTAGGTCGGCAACGACCTAAAACCGAGCACACGAGTTAAGGGCCAGGCGACCTAAGGGGGCGATCTGCCTATAAATAGAGGGGTTTGGCTCACTTTTTGGCACCGATTTTTGAAGCGACGAAGTGCTGCCATTTTGAGAGCTCGACTACAACATTTCTTCATCTTCTTTTCTCCACTCTAATCTAGTTCCAACATCCATCCAAGATCGAAGATCCAAGAGTCAAAGTTGAAGATCTTCATCCAACGAAGCTAGATTCCATCGTTTCAAGCAAGATTTCGATGAATCAAGCTTGAATCCTTGCTGTCCAGATCTGAAGTGATTAGTTTTTGAAGTGTTTGGGTGATTCGGTGAGTGGTGGTTATCTCTCACGCGGACCCAAAGGAGTATATTGGATTGGTGGTTTGTTGAAGTGTTGTAGATAGTGATTTTATGCATATTTCTTTAGATCCAAGTGTAGATCCATTACTTATGAAGATGTTTACTTATGCAAGTTCATTTATCAAGTTGTAGAGACAAAACCCATGATTTATATTTGTTAGATCTATGCTAAAAACCCTTGATTCATGTATGATAGATCCTTACTCATTTATTTACGAAATTGCCATTTTAGTTATAAATGCCTATTTAGATCTTGATTGACTACTTATTTGTTTGGATTAATGTTTGCCTTGTTTGATTGTTGTGAATAAGTTATCTAGTTGATAGATTTGGACAAGTATGGTTAAAGACGATTCAAAAGCTACGGAAGAGGCTCTTGAATAAGGAAAGCTGCTTGTGGCATATGAAGCGGATGTTGAAGCTCATATGTATGAATTAGATGATGTTGAGATGGGACTTTGCCATGATGCGATGAGGCAAGCCATGATGTTGAGATGAGACTTTGCTATGATGCGATAAAGCGAAGCATGATGTGAGATAGCCTTGGTTTAATCCAGACGGGATCATCCCAAGCATGTTGATAACTCGATGATGCGATGCGAGTTGGTTGATAATGGTTAGCTTGAGAGGCGCTTGAGCTAGTATGGAAATAGTCGTCGAGAAGGATGACAAGGAGGCTGAGATCTCATCGTTGTTGAAGGTTCTAGCATGCTCAAAGCAAGAGTACGTTGGAACGGGCTGCGACGATGTTCCAAGCACGGGCTGCGACGACGTGCTAGTACTCTGGGTAGTTGCGAAAATTCCTAGGCACGGGCTGCGACAACGTGCGGAGTTATGTCTAGAACCGGGGTTACCATTAGCCCTTGACAGGCGGTCATTCAACTAACGGTGATATCAAGGCAATGATAACAGTGATAGCCAGAGTCATGGATGTTTGGACGTTTGGTTGTATCATCATTCGGTCTCAAGAGCGGTGTTTTCCGGGTGCTTATCTGATCTTGGTTTAGGCCTTGGGGGTTTGTATTTGGAAAACATCGACCTTGACTCGAATGATTATTGCTTTACTTTAATTGTCTGCCATGTATGCTTGCTTCTCCTTAGTGTGAGTCTGGGGGCTATCACTGTAGTAAGAGGCGGAGTGGGATGGTTTGGTTCCTATTCCTTTTATCCCTTATGCTCTTTTGGTATGTTTGATAGTTGATTTACTGCTCACTAAGACTGTTGTCTGACTCAAGGTTTTATGTCTCCTCTTATTACCTTGGGTTGTTCATCCATATTTGGGATGGGCAGACTAGGTGACAGGTGGCAGGTGCTGATCTTAGTGGCTCACGCTGATGATGACGAAAACGAGCAGGAGGCTTTACATATTATTTTCATATTCTATGTACTGGATATTCCGCTGATTGTTGATTACTCTGAGTGCTATGTAGTGAGGCTTCTTGTATTCATGATTCAGACCATGTATAAAGCTATTATGATTAGATGATGATATTCTGTTCTATGGGAGCTTCACTATATTATATTTCTCTATTGTATTTTATCCATGCGCTGTGAGTTTTACGATAGAGTCTGCGATGTTTATTTTACCCTTGACGGTCACCCATGGCTGCCTGGCACACTTTCAGCGCACCATTCCCTTGTTTCCGTGCGGGAGTCATGGGCGGTCGTCACAATATATGTATAAATATGAATTGTAAATAAAAGTAAAATAGAATTTACTTTAGAACTGGAATCTGAATTGGATTTAGAAATTTAAGTTAAGTTAAACAAATGATGTTTAAATGGAATATAACTTAAGGAATGTAGAATGAAGTAGACTTTGGTATTGAAGTAAATTAACAAAGTGAAGTGATGAATATGAACTTGAGTTATGTAATGAAATTCAACTTTTGTGGTTAAAGGAATTAGTAAATAAATTGATATGAAATAATGGATGTAAGTGTTAATTCATTAAAGCTAATTAAAAGTGTTGAACCAAATTGAATGGATATAAGCAAAGTAAAATAAATTTGGTTATATTGGATATACATTGATTGTTAGATCGATTGTTAGTTGATTGAATAGAAATCCATATGAAATTGAATTAATGAAATTGAAAGCTAAAGTAATTGAAATCAAATTGGAAGTTAAGTGAATCTTAAGTAGAATTGAATTTGATTTGGAAGTGAACCAACTTGAATGTGAATTAGTGAATGTAAACTAATTGAAATTAAATATGAATGAATGTTAGTAAAAAAAAATCCAATGTTAATGAATCAAATGTGATTTAAATTGGAAAACCAATTCATTGAATATTAATGAGAAGTGAATGTATGTTGATTTGGTTATGGATGTTAGTTGGATGATAGTTGATTGATGGTTGAAATTATTGCTTTTTTGCATTTGCTATATCGGCATATGTAGTTGTTGTACGGATATATGTTGTGTATCGATATTACTTTCATATATACATGTTCTCATTTATTTGTTGAGTGTTTAGTAGGTGCGGATTGTGCATAGCTTCGCTTTTGGAGCTCTCTTTCATGCTATATTTGCCGTATATTCTCGCTAATAATATATAAGGTACATATCTCGGATTACATATCGTACTTTTATACTTTTTTCCCTGCGGGATGCCTCATTACTTGATGAGATGTATATTTGTGATATATATACTATCTTCTTTTTTTCGGATCGAACCGCGCAAAGGAGACTATGGCAAATTTTTCTGAAAATTTAAGGCATTAGAATATTTTTGAGGAAATTCGAAAATTTTGAAAAGATAACTAAGTATGATTTGAAAACTTAGTAAAGTTATTATAAGAAGTTTGACTACGGATTTTGGGAAAGTGAAACGCTTAAGTGGATTTGAAATCTAATATGAGTGGATGTTTTTGAAAAGTTAATGGATTCTGTAACTTTTTCTTACTTGGTAATTTCGAGGACGAAATTCTTTTAACGGGGGAAGTTTGTAACGTCTCAGAATTTCTGTCAATTGAAATTCGTATACTTAATTGATTTTAAATATTAACAAGTAAAATTTGTAAGTCGAATAAATTAAATTCGAATATCTGGATTTAATTGGATAATTAAATTGATAATTAATATGTGAAATTACAGAAGTAATTGGAAATTGGGTTTAAAATGATTAAAAATGATTTGTAAAGTTATATCATATCATATAGGAGTTAGAATGATGTTATAGAACTTTTAAAATCGAATTAGAAGTTAAATTGTAGAAATTGAATATTTTAATATTTAATTGACGAGCTAAAATAGCCATTTTTCAAACAGTCTCGGATTTTGACAAAACTAGTTTCATCGGATCCGTAATGTTATATTATTGTATGGTTTCAAGTTACGTGTCAATCGGACTTACGGTTTGTCTGGGGCAAGCTAAATCGCATAGAAATCGATTCGAGTGAATTTTTGAATTTAAATATTCGATTCAAAAACTTATCTTTCAAATTTGATCGAATTGGATCCCGATATATATTCCATTGCGTTTGGAATATTGGTAAAACATTATAAACGCCAGGCGGCACGCTTCGTTTGGAGTTCGGAAAAATTTCGGGTGAATAGTGTCGCGAGAATTTTCTATATAAATACCTCATTTATCACAATTTACACAAACCCTAATTCTCAAAACACTGGCTAACAGAAACATTTTAATGGCTGAAAATTTCGAAACTTCTCCTCTTAATCTCTCTCAATCCGTATACAATTAGATGAAATGTTCAACTACAAACTTCTAGAGCTCGATGAGAACTACAAATCCATACGGAAATGATCTAGTTTCGCTGCATGGATCAACGGCAAGTGGGCCCCGTTCGTCACCTGGTTGTGCATGGTTTTTGAGGTCTGGGGGTGGCCGAGTTCATCAATATTCTGGCTGAAGGTAGCACAAGTGATGAGTTTCGTCGTGGTGTAACTTGATCGTCGTCGAACGAAGTGTGGTGGTTGCAAAAATTGATCAAAGGGGGCGGCCGAATGGGTTCTTCTACACGATAGAAACAAACGGGGAAGGAAGATGGTGTCCACGGCCTTGATGTCCTGATGCAGAAATGGACGGCTCTGATTTGTTATGTTTTAAATTAAAATAAAAAAAGAAATTGTAAATTAATTTATTATAATTCGTGTAAACTTTAAACTAGCGTAACTTTTTCCTACGAGGTCGAGAACGCACGAAACGAATTGCGTTGGGTTCGTATGGGCGAATACTACACGATGGAGCTAGATTGGAATCGATTGGAGCCAGTGAAAGTTTCGGGTAAAACTAAACGCGCATTTATTTTTTTTCGAAATAAAACGCTGAAACTATTATTGGAACCAAGGTGAGAACTTCTCACTCAATCGAAATTGTTTCGATTTAAATTTTGAATAGTTAATCTTAAAATTGCTTGATTATATGATTGAATGATAATTATTATCTGTTGTATAGTAATAGACCATATACGTCGTATATTAAGCGGATGTTATTTATTAAAAACATATACCGCGATAATTCCGTATTGTATGGAATTGGTATTATATATGTACTTGGAGTTGATTTTCCCGCATTATATAGCGGATGAGACCCTATTGCGCCGCATAATAGCGGATAATATTTTATAAATCCCATATACTGTGATATTTTGTATTGACACGGAATTGGTATTGTGCTAACATCTGTGGATGCAGGGAAACAGGTTGGAGGGATCCAACTGGATTCCTCACCTGTATTTATTTATTTACAGATATTGTAATATATTCTGTTATCATATGATATATAATGTTTTGGATGCCGTGATTGTTATATTTGGTCTGTTGCAGCATTGGGCCTATTATGGAATTTAAAAGGATTTTTAAGTGATTTTTAAAAGTATACGTTTTATTAAATTTTGGAATTGATTCATTTTAAATAAATAAACGTTATAATTTTTATGTTATAAAAATTATGATTTTTGAGGAATATAGTTAAAATCTGATTTTTGAAATATGGAGTTAATGAATTTTAGAAAATAGTTTAAATTGAGATTTTGGAATTATTATAAACAGTTTATATAAAAGAATTATAAAATTGATATTTATGAATTAAAATATTGGAATTATAAAACGAGCTTTTATAAGTGTTAAAATGAAGTATTAATGGATTTCAAAAGTGAATGAAATTTATATATTTATAAATTATGAAGTTATAAAATGACTAGATTTTGTAAAATAAAAGATTTATAAGTAATTTGCTTATAAATTGGATTTTGGCATTTAAATGGGATATAAGTAGAATTTGTAAATTAATGGATTTTTATAACTTGAAGTTTTATAATATATAAATGTGAATTTATAAACGTTGTTTTATAAATTCAAAACCTATTGAATTTGATAAGTAAATAGGAAAACTTATTAAAGGAGATATATTCACAATTTTGAACAAGTGAATAATATATTAAAGAAATGTTTGAGGAAGTGATATTTAAATTGGAATTAAAATGATTTGAAGTGTTTTAAAATGTGTTAAGTGTCGAAAACCATAGATTTCAACATTCATTATTGAAATAGACGTTTTCGAGAAATAAGGAAATGGTGGACTATAACATTCATTAACGATCAAATAGCACCACATGAACGGCCATGACGAGAGCTACCTTCGGTCCTAGTATGGTTGAACTCGACCCTCCCCCTGTCACGAAGAGACGTGCGCAACCCTAGGCGAACGCGGCTACTTTAATGATGATCCGTAGCTCCAAATGCGATCTCCACCGTTGGATTTATTCGTCTCGATGAGATCTACAACTTTGCAGTTGAAAGTATTTTGAATTGATTAGTGGATTTGGAGATATCAGAGGGGAAAGATAGACAATTTTTGGCCACTAATGATGTAAGTGGCGGCTGAAGCATTAGGGTTAGGGTTTTGAGCAAATTGTGAGAGTGGAGGTCCTTTTATAGAAAATTACGCGACACTATTCATCTCGAAATTTTTCGAACTCCAAACGAAGCATGCCGCCTGCCGTTTCTAATTTTTTACCCCTATTTCGAACGCAATGGAATATATATCGGGAGCCAATTCGATCAAATTTGAAAGATAGGTTTTGAATCGACTATTTAAATTCAAAAATTCACTCGAATCGATTTCTACGCGTTTTAGGTTGCCTCGGACAAACCGTAAATCCGATTGACATGAAATTTGAAATCTTACAATAATATAGCATTACGGATCCGACGAAAGTAGTTTCGTCAAAATCCGAGACTGTTTGAAAAATGGCTATTTTAACTCGTCAATTAAATATTCAATTTCTGCAATTTAACTTTTAATTCAATTTTAAAAGTTCTGTAACATCATTCTAACTCCAATATGATATAATATAACTTTACAAATCAATTTAATCCTAATTTCCAATTATTTCTGTAATTTCACATATTAAATTATCGATTTAATTATCCAATTAAACCCAGATATTCGAATTAAAATTTATTCAGCTTACAGATTTTACCTATTAATATTTAAAATCAATTACATATATTAATTTCAATTGACAGAAATTCTGGGTCGTTACAAACTTCCCCCCTTAAAAGAATTTCGTCCTCGAAATTACCAAGTAAGAAAAATTTACAGAATCCATTAACTTTTCAAAAACATCCATTCATATTAGATTTCAAATCCACTTAAGTGTTTAGTTTTCCCAAAATAAATAGTTAAACTTCTTACAATAACTTTACTAAGTTTTCAAATCATACTTAGTTATCTTTTCAAAATTTTCCAATTTTCTCGAAAATATTCTAACGTCTTAAATTTTCAGAAAAATTCGCTATAGTCTCCTTTGCGCAGCTCGATCCGAAAAAATAAATGATAGTATATATATCACAAATATACATCTCATCAAGTAATGAGGCATCCCGCAGGGAAAAAGTGTAAAAGTACGATATGTAATCCGAGATATGTACCTCATATATTATTAGCAAGCATATACGGCTAATATAGCACGAACGCGAGCTCCAAATGCGAAGCAATGCGCAATTCGCACCTACTAAACACTTAACAAACAAATGAGAACATGTATATATGAAGGTAATATCAATATACAACTTATATCAACAACTATATGTGTCCATATAACAAATGCAACAAAAGCATAATTTCAACCATCAACCAACTATCATCCAACTAGCAACCATAACCAAATCAACCTACATTCACTTCTCATTAATATTCACTGAATTGGTTTTTTAATTTAAATCACATTTGATTCATTAACATTGGATGTTTTTTACTAACATACATTCATATTTAATTTCAATTAGTTTACATTCACTAATTCACATTCAAGTTGGTTCACTTCCAAATCAAATTCAATTCTATTTAAGATTCACTTAACTTCCAATTTGATTTCAATTACTTTAGCTTTCAATTTCATTAATTCAATTTCATATATGGATTTCTATTCAATCAGCTAACAATCAATGTACATCCAACATAACTAGATTTATTTTACGTTGCTTATATCCATTTGGTTCAACACTTTTAATTAGCTTTAATGAATTAACACTTACATCCATTATTTCATATCAATTTATTTACCAATTCCTTTAACCACAAAAGTTGAATTTCATTACATAACTCAAGTTCATATTCATCACTTCACTTTATTAATTTACTTCGATACCAAAGTCAACTTCATTCTACATTCCTTAAGTTATATTCCATTTAAACATCATTTGTTTAACTTAACTTAAATTTCCAAATCCAATTCAGATTCCAGTTCTAAAGTAAATTCTATTTTACTTTTATTTACAATTCATATTTATACATATATTCATAAAGTTTCACTTTTTACATATAAGATTATTTCACAATTGTAAATCATAATAATTAAAATTCCATACTTAATAATTCATTTACTTATACAATAATTCTTTTACAATATGTTTTATTTAACTTATTCAAACATCCTTTAATTAACTTATATATATTCTTATATTTTCACGACCAAACAATCAATTTATATACACATCAATAATTTCTGAAAAATATATTCGGGAGTCGAAGAACCGGTTCCTCACATTTGGTATTAGTGCATATGGTTAAGTGACAACCTTGGCTATGTTGGGAATTACTCATTAGAGATAGAGTCAGTGGTACTCTAGAATGAGTGTGAGTGTAATAATAGCTATGAGAGCGTATTTGTTAGTAAATATAAAAGTGATTTGTAAAGTTGATTATATTTTATATATAAAAAGGGGATAATTTTTCAGAAATTATTAATGTGTATATAAATTCATTGTTTGATCGTGAAAATATAAGAGTATATATATGTTAATTAAAGAATGTTTGAATAATCTAAATAAAACATATTGTAAAAGAATTATTGTATAAGTAAATGAATTATTAAGTATGGAATTTTAATTATTATGATTTACAATTGTGAAATAATCTTATATATAAAAAGTGAAACTATATGAATATATGTATAAATATGAATTATAAATAAAAGTAAAATAGAATTTACTTTAGAACTGGAATCTGAATTGGATTTGGAAATTTAAGTTAAGTTAAACAAATGATGTTTAAATGGAATATAACTTAAGGAATGTAGAATGAAGTTGAATTTGTTATCGAAGTAAATTAATAAAGTGAAGTGATGAATATGAACTTGAGTTATGTAATGAAATTCAACTTTTGTGGTTAAAGGAATTAGTTAATAAATTGATATGAAATAATGGATGTAAGTGTTAATTCATTAAAGCTAATTAAAAGTGTTGAACCAAATTGAATGGATATAAGCAAAGTAAAATAAATTTGGTTATATTGGATATACATTGATTGTTAGATTGATTGTTAGTTGATTGAATAGAAATCCATATGAAATTGAATTAATGAAATTGAAAGCTAAAGTAATTGAAATCAAATTGGAAGTTAAGTGAATCTTAAGTAGAATTGAATTTGATTTGGAAGTGAACCAACTTGAATGTGAATTAGTGAATGTAAACTAATTGAAATTAAATATGAATGAATGTTAGTAAAAAAAAATCCAATGTTAATGAGTCAAATGTGATTTAAATTGGAAAACCAATTCATTGAATATTAATGAGAAGTGAATGTATGTTGATTTGGTTATGGATGTTAGTTGGATGATAGTTGGTTGATGGTTGAAATTATTGCTTTTTTGCATTTGCTATATTGGCATATGTAGTTGTTGTAGGGATATATGTTGTGTATCGATATTACTTTCATATATACATGTTCTCATTTGTTTGTTGAGTGTTTAGTAGGTGCGGATTGTGCATTGCTTCCCTTTTGGAGCTCTCTTTCATGCTATATTAACCGTATATGCTCGCTAATAATATATAAGGTACATATCTCGGATTACATATCATACTTTTATACTTTTTTCCCTGCGGGATTCCTCATTACTTGATGAGATGTATATTTGTGATATATATACTATCTTCTTTTTTTCGGATCGAACCGCGCAAAGGAGACTTTGGCGAATTTTTCTGAAATTTAAGGCGTTAGAATATTTTTGAGGAAATTGGAAAATTTTGAAAAGATAACTAAGTATGATTTGAAAACTTAGTAAAGTTATTATAAGAAGTTTAACTGCGGATTTTGGGAAAGTTAAACACTTAAGTGGATTTGAAATCTAATATGAATGGATGTTTTTGAAAAGTTAATGGATTCTGTAACTTTTTCTTACTTGGTAATTTCGAGGATGAAATTCTTTTAACGGGGGAAGTTTGTAACGACCCAGAATTTCTGTCAATTGATATTCGTATATTTAATTGATTTTAAATATTAACAAGTAAAATTTGTAAGTCGAATAAATTAAATTCGAATATCTGGATTTAATTGGATAATTAAATCGATAATTAATATGTGAAATTACAGAAATAATTGGAAATTGGGTTAAAAATGATTTGTAAAGTTATATCATATCATATAGGAGTTAGAATGATGTTACAGAACTTTTAAAATTGAATTAGAAGTTAAATTGTAGAGATTGAATATTTTAATATTTAATTGACGAGCTAAAATAGTTATTTTTCAAATAGTCTCGGATTTTGATGAAAATAGTTTCATCAGATCCGTAATGTTATGTTATTGTATGGTTTCAAATTTCGTGTCAATCGGACTTACGGTTTGTCTAGGGCAAGCTAAAACGCGTAGAAATCGATTCGAGTGAATTTTTGAACTTAAATATTCGATTCAAAAAATTATCTTTCAAATTTGATCGAATTGGCACCCAATATATATTCCATTGCGTTCGGAATATGGGTAAAACATTATAAACGCCAGGCGGCACGCTTCGTTTGGAGTTCGGAAAAATTTCGGGTGAATAGTGTCGCGAGAATTTTCTATATAAGTACCACATTTACCACAATTTACACAAACCCTAATTCTCAAAACACTAGCTGCCAGAAACATTTTAATGGCTGAAAATTTCAAAACTTCTCCTCTTAATCTCTCTCAATCCGTATACAATTAGATGAAATGTTCAACTACAAACTTCTAGAGCTCGTTGAGAGCTACAAATCCATACCGAGATGATCTAGTTTCGCTGCATGGATCAACGGCAAGTGGGCCCCATTCATCACCAGGTTGCGCATGGTTTTTGAGGTCTGGGGGTGGCCAAGTTCATCAATATTCTGGCCGAAGGTAGCACAAGTGATGAGTTTCGTCGTAGTGTAACTTGATCGTCGTCGAACGAAGTGTGGTGGTTGCAAAAATTGATCAAAGAGGGCGGCCGAATGGGTTCTTCTACACAATAGAAATGAACGGGGAAGGAAGATGATGTCCACGGCCTTGATGTCCTGATACAGAAATGGACGGCTCTGATTTGTTAGGTTTTAAATTAAAATAAAAAAATAAATTGTAAATTAATTTATTATAATTCGTGTAAACTTTAAACTAGCGTAACTTTTTCATACGAGGTCGAAAACGTGCGAAACGAATTGCGTTGGGTTCGTATGGATGAATACTACGTGATGGAGCTGGATTGGAATCGATTGGAGCAAGTGAAAGTTTTGGGTAAAATTAAACATGCGTTTAATTTTATTCGAAATAAAACGCTGAAACTATTATTGGAACCAAGGTGAGAACTTCTCACTCAATCGAAATTGTTTCGATTTAAATTTTGAATAGTTAAAGTTAAAATTGCTTGATTGTATGATTGAATGATAATTATTATTTGTTGTATAGTAATAGACCCTACACGCCGTATATTAAGCGGATGTTATTTATTAAAAACATATACCGCGATAATTCCCTATTGTATGGAATTGGTATTATATATGTACTTGGAGTTGATTTTCCCGCATTATATAGCGGATGAGACCCTATTGCGCCGCATAATAGCGGATAATATTTTATAAATCCCATATATCGCAATATTCTATATTGACACGGAATTCGTATTGTGCTAACATCTGTGGATGCAGGGAAACAGGTTGGAGGGATCCAACTGGATTCCTCACCCATATTTATTTATTTATAGATATTGTAATATATTCTGTTGTCATATGATATATGATGTTTTGGATGTCGTGATTGTTATATTTGGTGCTGTTGCAGCATTAGGCCTATTTTGGAATTTAAAAGGTTTTTTAAGTGATTTTTGAAAGTATACGTTTTATTAAATTTTGGAATTGATTCATTTTAAATAAATAAACGTTATAATTTTTATGTTACAAAAATTATGATTTTTGAGGAATATAGTTAAAATGTGATTTTTGAAATATGGAGTTAATGAATTTTATAAAATAGTTTAAATTGAGATTTTGGAATTATTATAAACGGTTTATATAAAAGAATTATAAAATTGATATTTATGAATTAAAATATTGGAATTATAAAACGAGCTTTTATAAGTGTTAAAATGAAGTATTAATGGATTTCATAAGCGAATGGAATTTATAGATTTATAAATTATGAAGTTATAAAATGACTAGATTTTGTAAAATAAAAGATTTATAAGTAATTTGCTAATAAATTGGATTTTCGCATTTAAATGCGATATAAATAGAATTTGTAAATTAAGGGATTTTTATAACTTGAAGTTTTATAATATATAAATGTGAATTTATAAACATTGTTTTGTAAATTCAAAACCCATTGAATTCGATAAGTAAATAGGAAAACTTATTAAAGGAGATATATTCACAATTTTGAACAAGTGAATAATATATTAAAGAAATGTTTTAGGAAGTGATATTTAAATAGGAATTAAAATGATTTGAAGTGTTTTAAAATGTGTTAAGTATCCATAGATTTCAACATTCATTGTTGAAATAGACGTTTTCGGGAAATAAGGAAATGGTGGACTATAACACTGTTGTTATAGTAAATGATTTTCGAAAGGAAATGTTTTATATAGTATTGGGATTTATATATCTATCTTAATTTCGAATCCTTATAATAGTGATTTTGAGTTCTCGTAACGATGTTTTACGCAACATTCGTTTTGACTCAAATAAATGTGTTTAAGAGAATGGTTCCTTAAAAGAATAAAATATATACTTAATCGTGTTTTAAGTATATCGAATATTTTCTAAGTATTGAAAATAAATGGATTTGTGAATTACTTATTGTTAAATAAGTATTTGGAAATGTTTTCCAATGTAGAAATTGAAATGGTTTAGAGAATATATCTTTTCAAAGATAAATTGAAGTGAATATTTTGCAAGTTATTTAATTTATGGAAGATTAGTAAAAAATGGCCTAGTGATTGTTATGGGGTTGAATATTTGTTGGTTTGATTTGATAGTTAAATAACCGACTATCGATATTTACCTTTAAATGGGTATTTGTTGTGATTACTTGAATTTGAATGCTACACTTATTTTAAAAACAAGCGCTCGTTATTCGGTTTAACCGGAAGGGGACCCTTGTGTCATAAATCCCATTCCGAATAGTGATACGACATATATGGATAGCATTGAAGACCGGTGATGAAGACCGGGTATTTTCAAAAACGAGAGGATAACTCGTTGATTGTCTCTGCACCGAGTCGCGCCGGTATAGAGATTTCCTAAGTGATGGGAAGTCCAATCGGGATTGTGAATACCCGAATTGCAAGGGTTTCTTTGGAAGTGCCTTCGGTTCTGTTCAAATCCAGAATAGACTTGAATGGATTGTATGTTTGACATTACAATTGAGATATAAAGCAGATTTTTTTCAAATACATTTCTGTTGGTGGCGGAGAATTTATTCTTTTAGCTTAACACCCTTCTCAGAGACGTACGAGCTCAAAGGTTTTGTAGTTGAAGGTTATCAGTGATATATTCCCAATTTGGTAGTGTGACATGCTGAGTGTTTCTGATCATTTGTTGATCGAAGCATGGCTTTGTGAAAAGCGTAGCTTTGTGGACGAGACTTCGTCGAACCTCACACCCCGAAATGGTCAAAACAGGAAAGATACAGCAAGGTTATTGGGGGTAGCGCCCTTTAGGGTATGTGCATTTCCTTCTGGATAGATGTGATATCATGGTATGGAGCCCAGATACTTAACTTATGTTGATATCACAGATATATATATATATATATATATATATATATATATATATATATATATATTACTTTGTGACTTGTTGCTGGGGCCCCAGTTAAAGGTCGTTTACGATCGGGGGATGGCATACTCGTGTCGGTAGTTACCCAATTAGGGGTAACCCGGCCTTGTGATGGCAGAGATCCGGTTAGGTTCTCGGGGCGTCCTTCCAGAGGCGTTTCCATGTGGCAATGGAAAGTTCCTTGGCCTGACCATTTGTTGGAAATCCAAAGAAACAATACGAAACGCTGTACGGTTTTAGTTGTAGAACCTGCCATCTAATATGGTAGCTATAGTAGGCATACTATAATGGTACCTATGCTGGCTAAGATTTATATTCTACTTTCGAAATGGTTTTCCACACTTCGCACTAATAATAATAATAATCAAATGATTCTGCGTAGTAAGCATATTTGACTATCATAAGGAGAAATCTCCTCCAAGTTCTGCGTTTGCATTGTGTGTGTCGCGGAAGGCCTTATGGTAGTTACATTTTTAAAAAGCATTGCGAATTGACTTTAAATATTTCTTTGTTTACTTTTAAAGATAAACTGTTTTAAGTTCTCACACCAGTCCCATGATCGACTTAGAGTTTATTGTTCTCTTCCTAAACTCTGGGTGCCCACCAATTTCTACACGGGCAGTCTAGAGTCAGGTAATCAGGATATTCAGGAATTCCAGAGTTGCTGTAGAGATTTGGAAGCAAGCTGGATGGCATGGCGTATCAACTAGTACAGAGTATTTCTTTTCCGCTGTTTGTTGTTGTAATCTCTGATAATGTAATGAAATGTTATGTAATGTAATAACAGAGATAGTTCTTTACTTAAAAGATTGTTCATTTATCTATTATATGTTGTTCCGCTGCGATTGTGAGATTCTGATGTTGTTTCTGTTGTTTTCTTTTTCTTTCTTCTTTCTTTCTTCTTCTATCATCTACCTGTTCTTTAACCCTAAGGGCACGGTTTTTCGGCCTTCGATTGCGTAACGTCCCGCCTTTTCGCATGGTTTAAACCGATACACGTGCCAATTCAAACCATAAAGAAGGGCGGATTGTTATAGTGTAAATAAGTAAAAAAAGAAAGAAATAAAACAAAACAGAATCTCACAGCGGAAGGATAAAATATAATAATCAATATACAGTTCATAAAACTGTTTACAAAACATTTGATTCTTCTTTATGCAATAAATATCAGAGTTCACATACCAATAAATATGAATGCAGCAGAACTAAATGGTGTAGTTGAATAATATAGTAGATAGTAATACTACAAATCTTCGTCTTCGTCCTTCAGAATAAATCTTCAAATCTTGAAACGCTCGGACTGACCCGAGCGAATTGAAAAGACAAAACACTCGAGTCAGAACTAAAATATCTTATGTAAGTTAAATCGACTGAAATAAATATGAGTGCAGTAACTTAAAAGATGCTTGGGATTCACATTTCTTAAGGATCCGTTAAACTATTTACTATGTAATATATTTCGCTATTATAATAGTGTCTATTTGTAAAATAAACTTACTTTTAAATAGCGTTAAGGGGTTACCCATATAGCCCTTAACACAAAATATATTCCCATAGTCTATACAGTACCGTAATCTCCCCCGTACTGGGAGCCATCAGAGGGCACTCCATAGGTATGGTACAAAATAAAATCGTATAAGGCGTGCTAGGGTAGGTGACACGGCACAACTAGGCAATGCCAGGGTATATATACCAATTGCTATCCAGGCTGATGGTAACGCGTAGCCGCAGCTACCGCCCACCTCGGACAAACTCCCCCTAAAATCAAAGAAATCAAAAGTGGCCACCGAATCAATCCAAAGTCAGAGTATAATATCGAAGAGGAGTATCCGATAAAGGGCGCTAACCCCCTTGGCCCGAGAATCGCTCTTGTTTTAGCCACCTTATGCCAACTCACGGGAGTCGGGTCCACGTATTTACCTCAAAGGAAATTCTGCCACCATCATACTTCATTCTGGAATCTCCACCGTGTACACGGTTGTTAAAGTGGTTTTCGGGGTTGGCAGAGAGTATGACAACTTCCGATCCTGGTCTCTTCAACAACCAATCGTTATTATAACACCGCGGTTATTTCAAAATAATTTATACTTTAAAACCAGGATATAATATCTCTTTCAAACCATATAAATACGATATCATTTATATTTTTTAAAACCCCAAATCAATATGATATCATTTTATTTTATAAATATCCCTTTCCTAAAAATCATAATATTTTCAAATATATATACCTTGAAACCATAGCTTTGAAACATAACTTTTAATACTTAATGGTTCAAATACTATATTACTTTATAAAATAAAAAGCTTCTTTAAATTTCACAATAAATTCCCAATATCAATTTGAACCTCCAAATAAACCATTTTAATTCCCATATATTTCAAAGCCTAAATATTCAATATTTCAAAACTTTATAGTTCATATATTTCAATCTTTAAATATTCCACTACTTCAAAAAAAAGATTCTTGATAATTTAATATATATCAAATCCAATTCTTATTATTTAAATTTGAAATATTTACTTACTATACAAATATTATTCAGGTAAAACCCTTAAGCTTCAATAACATGATATTCGTTTAATTAAATTGACTTGATAATATTCTTTAAAAAAATTGATATTCGTTTGAATCCTCTAATCAAAAATCAAGTTATAAGATCATACCTTT
The DNA here is from genome assembly GCA_030765085.1 of Allium cepa. NCBI lineage: Eukaryota > Viridiplantae > Streptophyta > Magnoliopsida > Asparagales > Amaryllidaceae > Allium > Allium cepa. The sequence goes on from CM060940.1 coordinate 107,095,066, forward strand.
AAATCTTAATTTATTTACATTTCGAACAAATCTTTCGAGGAAAATTCTTAATTACTTTAATTAGAATCACATTCACATTTATCTTCAACCTTACTTTTAATTAAGTTATTATAAACTCTATATACAATAGAATTTCAAATATATTCTTAACCATATTATACAAACGAAATTCATTATTTAGCTTATTTTAAAATTCGAAACAAATTTATACATAGCTAAATCCAAGAATTTTTACTATATATATGTATATCAAATTTTAATATTTATTAAACCGTATTCTTTCCAAAACCATAGAAAATCATTTCAAAATAAAATTTTATATATATATCGCGGTGCCTGTATATCATTTTCCTATGGTCAAGTGATATGATATTTATCATTTCAATCCGCAGTTTAAAAATAAAAATGCGGTTGTATATCATTTCAAACCACAATCCCGAATGAAATGAAATTGCATAATAACTTGCAGTTTATACAATATGAATACAGCATCCATTCATCCATCATATCAATCATCAACATTTATCAATTTATCATCCAATTCAAACAATCACATCAGTAAATAATAATTAATTACTCACAGTTAATTTTCCAATAATGAATTAAATAACTGTTTAACTGTATTTTATATGCAATAATAATAAATTTAACTAGCATGTTATATGCAATAAAAAAATTACTAAAATTTTTACTGACAGTTTTAATGCAGTGAATAAATTAATTAATAATTAACTGGCAGTTTTAAATGCAATAATGAATTAAATAACGCGTAAATTAAATGAACGCAATTTACCTGAGAAAATGATGAAATATATGCCAAACAGCTACAAATAAAATTTTAACACATCATAAATCAATTTAACCAACATAAGAAATCTTAGAAGTTGTGAGTGGGTTAGAACACTCACCTTTTGAATTTAAATTGAATTTAAATCCAATTTAAACCCAAAATTCCAACAGTCTCCAAATCTATCCAAAACAGTCCCAAATCGTCCGTAATTCTAACACGATCCCAACAAAATAAACCGCGCATGAATTCGATCTCGTATGAAAAAGTTAGAAAAATTAGAAGATTGGAAAATTATGGTCCTGAGTCGACTTCGGGTTCAACATCGGTCCACCGCCTCAATTCCCCGGTGCTTGCTTGAAGTTTTTTCCAAAATGACCCGGAGCGATCCGAGTAACTTTCTTCCTAACCCGAAGTAGATGCAGCGTTTTTTCCTCTGAAACTCGAAGCGTGACCAGAAGTTGCTGCAGATACGTAGTTTCTTTTTTTGAAATTGAAATTGGATTGGGAAGATTAGGGTTTGCAGTGGAATGAGGAAGAGCATACGTTCAGAATGAGGAATAAGCAAGGACCTAGGGTTTATAACCACACATATATAGGAAAACAGAATAGAAAGAATGAGCTACGTTGGATTTGGGTTTTGAACGATAATTGACCCGAAAAGCCCGTTTCGATTCCGAAACGGAAAAGGGTCAACCCATATATCAAAATATATGCTTAAAAATATTTTAAATGCGATGGAAAAAGTTTCACGTCCAAATTCCATCGTATGAAGAAGTTATGCTAAATTCAAATTTTCCAAATTGATTTCAATTGATTTAAATTGCATAAATTTCAAGGCGTTTCGAGTCCGTACGATCAAACGACAAGTCCGATCATTACGAAACTTGAAACACTATTATAATTCACCGTCACGGATCCGATGAAACTAGTTTCGTTGAAATCCGAGTCAGTGGCCAAAATGGCTATTTTTATATTAATTAAATAAATGTATAATTAATTGATTAAATCAAATTTTTAAATTTCAATTCTAAAATTGAAAAACCTTATATTTCTCAAATATTTTTAATGATTTAAACAAATTTAAATGTCTATTTAGAGAAGATAAATTTATAAATTTCAATATAAACCTTCAATTTCATTAATTTCAAAATTATAAATAAAATTTCCAATAATTCTATTAAATTCTCTATTCATTCTATTATTAAATTCATCGTTATCAAAAGGATTCAATTTACATTGGTTCACGATTGTTTACTTTTATTTTCTTAGGTTTCATCTACATTTCCATTTATGCAATATTTCAAATATTAAGTTTCCATTTAATTGCAATAAATCATATTATCGTAATTTAAATTCAAATAAATGGAAAAAAATGTTGATTCCCATTCTTATTATTCAAACAAACATTATCCTCTAAACATATTGAACATTTGTTTACGTTACATTACATTGATACTTCCAATTTCACCTTTATTCGTATTAACTATTTTAATTCCACTTATTGTGTAATAACTACTATATTGAAATTTGTCAATTTCACTCATAAATTTGGATTTTAAAACCAATTAACTAATTTACCTTGGTGCCATCCTTTATTACATTAATCGTTATTTTAAATGACATTAATAAAACATTAAATTTAGATATAGTTACTAAATATTTACATAGTTTATTTAACACCTTATATAACAAGCCACCTATATTACTTGCATTTAAGTTCGTTACTCATCAAACCGGATTTATAATTCCATATTCAATGCTAATTTATTTCATTGCAATTAATATACGCCTATTTACACACCTTCATACTTTAATTATCAACTAACAATTTATTATGCATTATTTCATCAATTAATATCGATTTTGAATTTATTTCCCAATTTACCGATTTCATTCAATTATACCCTTACGAATTGGTTTCCCTCAATTGGTATTGCATTTCATTCGCTTTATTAATACTTACCTTAGTTAGCCTTAAAGTAGTATTAGATTAAAATTTCATTGGTTACGTCCTATTGAATTAACATTCTCCGATTACCAAATTAATCTACATCAAATTGCACTAAGTAAGTGAATTAACTGTAATTGATTTCAAACTAACTTTTACAAACTAAATAAATATGTAACTTATAACCATTGTTACCCATAACTCTTAATTACCTTTAAAAGTTCATTAATTACAACAAATGTTACAATCAGCTATATAATTTAATTTTCATCTTTTATTTGTGTTCAATATTTTATTTCATTATGCTTAAATATAGGCGCTTATACCCATTTAATATCCCAATTCATTGTTTATCTTGGTTTCAAATTTTTAATTAAATCAGTTGCCATCTATGCATAAAATTAACATTTCTATTAAACTTCCATTCACACTTCCATTATTATTTTAATAATTATTAAACATTATGGTCAGTTAAAACTTCACAATGGTTTAAATCAATTGGGATTACACTACACATTTAATATTTATCAACTTGTTCTAACCTTATTACCTAAATTTACGTTCAGTTGCTATTCAATATATATATATATATATAAATTCATAAATTCATATTTAAGTTCGTTTCTTATATTAAATTTATTAATAAGTATTCATTTTCCCGTATTACAACAAATTGGAAATTTCATTAGATCCATTAATTATAAATTTTAATTAGCATTGTTACGTTTTTAATTCACTTATTATTTCATAAATAAGTTACCCAAATTTTATTCTCCAAATATTAAATCACAAAGTCTTACGTGATTTACCATTTACATTACCCCTTTTCTCACGTTTGCTTCATTATAAATTACCAAATTTTGTTTCCTTCAAAATTAAATTACTCAATTTTAATTAAAATAACCAACTTAATTATTAAAATTTTACGGATCGTTACAGATTGCTCGGCAGTTGATACAGTGGACGTATTGATGTCGGCATTCGGGAGTCGAAGAACCGGTTCCTCACAACTTGGATGCTTTATACAGCTGCTACTGTATAGAAACTGATACCTTCGTCTTGGGAGAAGACAAAATGAAGGTTACTACCAAAGATATAAGCTTGCTGTTTGGGCTGCCATTAAAAGGAATAAACATAGAACCAACAAAAAAATTGACGGGGAAAACCATTCCACCAGATTGTAAGGAGTTTGCAACTAGAAATTTTGGCACATGTACGTACATAACAAGAAATGTTGTGGAAAGAAGAATAAAACAAGAAATATCAAAAAGGAAAAAAGAAAATGAAGAAGATCTGCCTTTATTGATAATAATGCAAATGCTATTGACATTTTTCTTTCCAAACAACCAAGAAAAACTAAGATGGGGAATTCTACCATATTTGATTGATAGTGAAACAATGCAAACTGTCTCATGGCCAGAAACAATAGAGAAAAATTTTAGTAAATTTGTCAGAATTTTTATCTCCAAGCCAAGAAACATGTCTGGATGTTCCATGCTTCCATTGGTAAGATGTGTTATGCGGAATATTATTAGTTGAAAAAAAATGTTATATTCAACATTCTTATCTAGTTATATCTTTAAATGTTTATAGTATTGCATCTGTGAGAAAATGAACCTCATCCAATTTAGAAAGCAACTTGCTGAAGATTTACCGAGATTTGCATGATGGGATGTAAGAAAACTAAAAGACATTGTTGTGAAACAACTTTTGAATGATACAAAAATTAGCAGTGTAAGTTAAAATTAATTCTTACTTACACTAGTGAGTATCAGTTTACATTTTATATTCTCTCCGTCTATAGTATCAGTTTGAACACATAAAATAATTTTTTGTGTCTGCACATATTAAGTATGCCTCTTTGCGGTATCACTTTAGCTTCTGATTAGTATCAGTTTCAATGTGTACCTTTAAATTTTTGTTTCCATAGTATCAATGTGTCCTTGGCATAGTACATCTTGTCCTCGACATAGTACATCTTGTCATTTTGCACAGTACCAGCTATAATATACAATAATACTTGGTATCATTTTTAACACTACACACAATCAATTAGTAAGTGTACATAGTATCAATTTCATTACTATTCTATTTTCTTCTATTAAACTAATTACTTATTAATGTCAGTTGTAACTTATAAGTTACAAAATAGTATAATAAAACATTTGCATTTAAATTTTAAAACAAAATTACTATTTCAATTACACAGGTAAAAGAAATAAGCACTATTCTTCCACATGAACACAGGCTACTCCAAACAGCATCAAGTAAAGAAGAATCAAGCAACAAAAGAAAAGAGAACCAACGGAAAAAAAGAAAAAATGAAGATGCTGAACAGAGTACACAACGTTTTGAGATTTAGTAAGCCTTAATGTTTTGCAAATGCACATTAAAGATATGGAAGAAGAAAGTAAGAAAACAAAGAAGCAAATAGAGAAAGAAAAGAAGTTGAGGATAGAGGTAGAAAAAGAAAATTTGAAATTGAAAGAACAACTGAAAGAACTCAAATCAAGACTGGAAGAAAATGAAAAGAAAAATTCAGAAGTTGAACTAGAAAATAAGCAAATGGAAGTTGAACATGACAACATTCTAAATGAACATGCGCATGAAGAAACAAAAATAGAAAACAGGGAAAAGAAATCCACAACTGAAAACAATGAAGGTGAGAATGAAGACAGAAATGCTGAGTCTAATGTTGAACAAGTGCACCAAACAAGTGCTGACACTAATACAAAACAAGTGCACCAAACAAGTGAAAAAGAAAGTACATGCATGAAGACTGAAATAGAAACTCAAATGGATGAAAATGTGCTCCAACCAAACGAAGATAAATATATGGACAGAAAAGAAAAAAGTGAAGACATATTGAACAAAACAAATGAAATAGTGTTGCAAACAAATGAAGATAAAACAACACAAAAAGAAATAAAAGAGGCTCAAAAATTGGAAGAAGATACCACTAAAGAGAGAAAAGTTGCACTAGACCTAACACCTCCATCTTTCAATCTCAATATCACACAACAATTGCAAGAGGGAATAACAGAAAAGGACAAAGAAAACAAAGCAGCAAAACCTCCTGGTCGAAAAAGGAAACAAACTATTCATAAGCAATCTTCTTATGTGAAAAGAATAAAAACAAGAGAAAGGAAAAAAAAGCCCTAGCTTTGAATATGGTCAGAGAATGAAAAAAACAGCAAAAAAAAGCGGAAGAAAATGAAAATGAAGAAAAAGTAGAAGAAAATGAAAATGATGAAAAAGAAAGTGCAAAAGAGTCAATCCCAATGCCAATTCAAGTTATAGAGCCAACACTATCAAATTTAGGACTAGGACACTGTAGCAAAACTTTGGCATACTTGAATATAGAACAACAAAATACAATCAAAACTTTCTTTGCTATGACATCATCAAATGAGTAAGTTTACAAACATATATACTAATTTTGCTGGTTAAAATAACATTGTATAATTGATATGTGCCTTATTTTCTTAAAACAGAGATATAGCATGGACAGATAAAGACATAATTAGAGGAGGATGTACAATAACAAAAAAAGTACTATGACAACTTCTTGAAGAGAATGCCACACACGGATTGGTACACACTTTTTTTTGCTTAATAATACTGCTACCAATAAAAATAATTACAAAAATAATGTCTAGTAGCTATTTCCAGTGCTATTTATACCAAAATTGATACCTACTTATAACCAAAAATGATACCTAAGTACTATATATTACAAAATTGTAGTCTAATGCTTGAATGGTGTATTAGCTGTCATGTATGACAAAATAAATACCAAAATAGTGCAAAACTAATTTATTGTAGCAATTGATATCAATTCATACTTTTGTTTTCTATTAGCAATTGATTTAATACAATGTTCAAAAATGATACTAACTCGGTGCAAAATGATACCCAGAAGCTGTTTGATCATATTACATGCTTATATTTCTTGTAATTGGTAATATATATTACCATTATTAAAATAAAAGATACTAATTATTATTGAATATTGTTTCACCAATAACAAAACTTACATTTTCTTGTTGTTAATATAGATAATTGACTGGTATTTATCTAAATGTGGGCTGAAAGAGCACAACTATGCATTCACAACAATCATGATGGTAAATAAAACTTTATTATGCAAGAATATCATAAATGGTACATATATATTGAATTCTAACTTATTTTTTTTATTTAACAGCAATCTATAGTTTTCAATATACATGGAATTATAAAATCTTTAGTGCTGCCTTTCCTTGAACAAATTGTGGATGATGAATACATAGATGCTATATATTTCCCATTGCATTGTGAATACCATTGGACACTAGTAACTTTGACATACCCAACAATGCAATGGAGTCATCTAGATTCTAGACGTCCTAGAAGAAATTCTAATGAAAGAAACAACCCAAGTCTAAAGTAGGCAATGATATTGGTATATATATTTTTGTTATGAAGCAAAATAATTTAATTAAACAAATCGAACATTAACTAACTTTGTATTGTTTTGTTTTCAATAGAGAAATAAAATTGAAGAAATGCTGAAAGAAATTTGGAAAAAGAAAAATATAAAGGATAAGGAAGTGAAGGCAAATGAAATGCATCGGATATCATGTGCACAACAAGGATCAGACACGTAAGTTGTTTATGTTGTTCAAAATGATACCTATTGACAGTTAAACTGACACTATAAATTTTCTTTTAAACTAATACCTAGATACACGAAACTGATACTGCAAATATTCTTTTAAACAGGCTTGACTGTAGCATATACGTGATGATATTCATCATATCATTGAGCAAAAGTCAATTACCACTAAAAATAGCCCCTGAACAAATGCTGAAATCTAGAGCAAGAATTACGCATGAAATATTGACTGACAAAGAGCACTGCTGGAGCTTAACGTAGTTCATGTCTAGTTTGGAAGAAGAAAGATAAATGAACAAATCAAATAATTTGCAAAAATATAACCGATAACCTGTCAAGCAAATAAGAAGCTGCAGAAATTGAGAATTTTGTGTGTTAAAGTAAATCATTGTATTGTTTCACAATTAAATTTGATATTTATGAAGTAATGATGCTCTATTGCAATTCGGAACTTGTGAAGTAATGATGTTCTATTCTTAAAACAATGCTAATCTTACTTGTAAATACAATGATAATCTCCTGGAATGATTTGTTGTAATTGATGTTCTTTTCTTTACCTGTTTTTTTATATTATAACAAAATTATATATTAAATGTTCAATCATGCAACTATTGATCCTACATAATATTATCAGTTTTATGATGCAGCTACCAGTTGTATAATAATGTTATAAGATTTTATATGATATATCAATACAAAACAGTAACCGGGTATCAGTTTTAATAACTAATAGTATCAGTTTTACTAAAACTGACACTCAACATACTTTATGAAACAACAATTAGTGCCAGTATCAGTTTTTGCTAATGCAACATATCATTATGATTATTTAGTAGTACTAGTGTCAATTGTAGCACGTATAATAATACACAAAACTGATATTAAAAACTAACCAAAACTGATACTAAAGTCCTTTATATCCAATCAAACAAATATTATCTCCAACCACTAGAAAGCATGTATCAATTCAATCATTTCATTCAATCAATTACACAATGATTATCAGATCCCATATACTATGCTATCATCTTTATTATAAATAAGTGAAATATAAAAAATTGAACAAAACTGATATCACACAATGAAAAAATGATACCATATTTTATACCAACAGAAAGTGTAAAATGATACTAGATAACTGACACAAACAATATGCAAACAAATATCAAAACAAATGTTTGGAATAAATAAACAAATAAATAAACACCAGAATTGATACTGTAAAAATATATAACTAATAATAAAACTGATACTATCACTTATACTAAATAGCTGAAATTAAAATCAATTTGATAATATGCTATACTGAATACAAATTAATAACAAGGTTCAATGACAGTAAAGCACCAAAACAAGTCACACATCCACTTATTAATATGTACAAATTCAAAATGTAAAATCAAATCATATCCAATTCAAAGCTTGACAATTTCGTTTATTATGACCAAATTGCTTGCACTCGCCACATCTATTTTGCTTGTTCTGAAAACATGAAAATCCTCCTTTGTGCTTAATTGACGGTCTACCAGCGCCACGTTTCTCCTTTAGTGGCTTGATAACATCTTGAATACTTCCATCAACAATAGGCCTATCATAATTTGGAATAGGATTTATAGCATTGGCATAAGAACAGCGATAAGCATCAACAATGAAATAATACTCATCAAAATCATATACAGACAACTTAGATTTGTTCACACACTTTATAGCATGAGCATAAGGAAATCCTGTAATTTCCCATTGGTTGCAACTATAGACACGTTCCTTGAAATCAACACAATGAGAGTTTGGAGATTTCATTTCAAAACAAAAATCAGAAGATTTATATACATCCCATCCAAATACTTCTTCAATCAATTCACCTAAACGCAATTCCATAGAAGGACAAAGAGTTGTTTTCCACAAACGACAATCTTCTCTCCTTTTAGCCATTTGTTTCATAACCTTAACACGAATACCATCTAAACACAAAGTAATAGGTAATGCTCGTTCATCTAAAATCCAATTATTAAAACTTTCTGCAAACATTAGAACTATATTCGCCATAACGTTTCATTGGAAAAAAAATCCACCCACTTATCAAATGGCTTATTCGTTAAAAAAATTATACCAGCAACACCACCAATTTGACAGAACTTAGAATGTGCGCCTTCAATGTCATAAAGATTAGAAGCTCTAGAACACATTTTGAAAAGATCACTAATAGACACATTTGCATTTTTGGCTTTTACAGCTGAAAGAAGATTTTGTTCCATATGCAAATAGCAATAACTATGATAAGCTGCAGGAAAAACATCACGAACATCTGAAAGCAACCCTTGGTGACGATCTGACATAAAAACAAAAGTACGATTTTCTTGAAGCATTTGCTTAAATGGTTCAAAAACCATGTCCAGTTATCCACATTTTCTATAGAAACAACACTCATTGCTAAAATGAAGAAACCTACAAATACAAAAATAATTTGTAAAACTAATAATGACCATAAATCTAAAACAACTCATGAAACTGATACCAAAAACCTAATACAACCATTATTGAAATATTGATAGACACGACATTATGCATATTAATCTTCATTCTAGCACAACAAAGTAACGAACATTAACATATATTATGATACAAAGGAAATTCCAATACTACAGAACTGTATTTGATACCATGTATTAACATACTTGAAACTGATACTAACATTATACACAAGCTGATAATAATCTCATGCTAACCAGTATAAAATTATGATATCAAATACAAACTTACAATTCAATACAATGCAAATTCTGATACTACAAACTTGTTAACTGTAAACTATATATCTTAAAACTGATACCAACATAATACAAATTTTGATAACAAATTAATATTAATGCTAATGGCAACAATTATGATCTCAATACAAATAAATCAAAACTGAAAACAAAGATATACCTTGATCACCATTTTTTGCAGTAGCACCCATCAACACACCACAACGTCCCTTCAAGTGAGTGGCATTTAAGAATATCGTAGGACGACAATGCTTGAATCCAAGTAAACAAGCACCAAAAGCAATAACCACCCTCTCAAATTCATTACTACAAGGATCAACATCCATTTCAACATAACTATCTGGATTAGACTTCTTCACCGGTTCCAAATACCAACTCAAATCATTATAAGACAACGCATCATTACCATGCAACTCCATTAATGCAAGTTGTTTCCCATGATAAGCATAACCGTAAGACAACTGAACATTGTATTCTCTTCTAAAATCAACTATAATATCATTAGGCTTTTTACTAGGACAATCACGAATCTCATCAATAATCAATGATTTAACAAATGAACTAGATATATGTGGATTATTCACATTTCTAACACCAGCTCCACAAGAATGATCAATAATCATATTTCTAATAAAAAACTTCTCCAAATCCCCAGAATCACAAGAAGCATGGACTTTGAAAAGACAACCATCCTTATATGAAGAGAAAAATATAGTAACTCTTGTAGCACAATTCTTTAAAAATACTAATTCATATCCTTTTTGAAGTTGATACGCCATCAAAAATTCTCTAAAATGCTCAGCTCCTCCAAAACAAAAACCAGCAAAATCAGAAATGCATAATTTCGACCCTCTCCTCAACATATCTTTTAAATAACTTTTACCGTTAGCAACAACATTTGAACAGACAGATACAGTAGAAGCTGAAGAAGTACGAACATAAGATGAACTTGAAATAGAAGCACCATCAACATATCCAATTCAGAACCCTTAACCTTAGTAGTAAAACCAAAGAAATAATTTTTCTTGTATAACTGAAAACAAATTATGCTCTGAATATCAGAATCAGTTTCAACCATAATAACTTTATCCTCAAGTACATAAGAAATCTGAATAGAAGAAGGAGTTAATTGATACCAACATCAACATATCTCATTCTTCAAATCATACAAAGAGCAATCGATAGACAGTCGAGTGCTAAAAGTGTTATTATTCAACACAAACAAACAAAGAAGACTGTTATCCCCACTGCAAAATAAAATAAAAATAAACGTTAGTAAAAATATGTTCAATATAGAACATTAATTATTCAATTTCACAAAACTGATACCTAGTTACTGATAAAAAAATGATATCAAGAAAAAATAAAAATGATACCCAAAAAATGAAACTAAAATATGATTCTTTTCCATTATATCACAAATTTATATACAACCCAAGTAGTAATACTTTTCCAATCATCCCAATATTAATGCACGAAAATGCAAGATAAATAAAATAGAAAAGCAAATTAAAATACAATACTGCATAAAGAAAAAAATAATAATAAAAAACCTGCAGCTACTTCCATAATTTGCCATAGACGAATGAACAAACAATGAGAACAACAACATTGCATATCAATTGTAAAAATGATTACAATTACAAATCACGCCCAATTTGTTTTAAATCGAATATAAAAACAACAAAAAATACAGTAATATAAGCATACCTAATTAATACAATTTGAAGAAAAACGATCACAGTACAAATATGAAAAGAACGAGATTAACAAAATGCACGGAAGGAAAAAATGATCGATGAACTACCATTAGCAGAAGGACGAAATTCAAATAACCGAACGAAATAGATCGATATTTTTATTGCGAGAAAGATATTTGATTGCGACTGAAAATTCTGATCGCGACTGAAAATTTTGATCGAAAGAAAGAAGAAGAAGCGCACGAAAGTGGGCTAGAAAGAAAAATCGATGTGGGCTGGAAAGAAAAACGATAATTTGTCCTTTAGAGAAAATTATGACCGGGCTGTCCTACATCAAAAAAAGCCCTAAAAACTGTCCTTGAGGAAAATTTCCTATTTATACTTTTAGATTTAGATAAATTACAGCATTTTAGATGCAATAGATTTCTGTACTTTTATTATATATATATATATATATATATATATTTTATATTTTTCCTATATCCATCTCTATTTTATCTTTATATTTTTATTTTGTCTAGACAGTCATGTTTATTTATGGGATTGTTGCTTGTTATATCTTTTATTTATGGCTTGGAAAAAAATCAAAGGGTATACGTTATATTGTCTTAATTGCTTGCCTTTTAAATTGCCCACTCTTTATTTCTTTTTAGCCGTTCCCACCATTGTTTGGTCGTGCATTACTCTATCAAATAACATAAAAATCTTCTCAATATCCCACATCCTCATTTGCCGCTTCTGATTGAAAGATTTTATAGTAAGTTTCTTTTATTAAATAGGAAATAAATCCCATTTATTCAGTAGCCTCTTTATTTCTTGCCTTTTCATTTGCATGGGCTCTTTATTACATGATTTAACCGTACGAACTCTTTTCCTAGCCGTGTATTTCTCATTTGCAAATCACGTACAAGATTTATTTCTCATTTCAAAACTCCTCATTTTCATTTTCATTTATGAATAAATTATATACAATATTCTTTCTTCTTAAATTGTGCCTTTTTAATTTCCTAGCCACTCATCTACACATCTTTAGCCGTTCAAATTTTGTAACCCTAGTCGCCATCTACTTTGTGAATCACGTACAAAATTTGTTTCTCATCTCATTTGCGCTCCAGAGAAAGAAAAAAATTCAGAAAGTTATTCCATGGCTTCTCCTTGCTTTCTTCTTCCATATTTCTTTATTTTTCTATTTTGCCTTTAAGATAGGCTCCACCTCCATGCTATTGCCGACCTCACCATCTCCACCACATCACCATGACCGACCATCATCGCTCCTCCTCACCACCATCCAAGGTCGTGACCACCATGAAGACAACATCACCAAAAATTTGACCAAACCAAGCCATGTATTGATCACCTTACTTTGATTTATCAAGGTTATGTCATTTTATTTCCTATCTTTTCATTGTTGTAATCTCTATTCTTTGTATTGAATCATGTTCTTATGTTTGTGGTATGTGTTTTCTTTATTTTGTTATGTACAAGATGTGGATTTTGGCTCTCTTTTCACTCAATTTTGCATCTTGCTTTGTTTTACAAAAGGTTTTGTCCCTTTGATCCATATTGTTCATTGTTTGATTAATAATCTTGTATGTTGAATTATACACTTATGTTTGTGTAATTGTTTGTATACAAGATTTGGATTCGAATCTTCATCCACTCAAAAGAATATAGTCATGCTTTGTCGTGCCTTATCGTGCTTTTTGGGGTTTCAATTGTGTAATTCGAATTGTTATCTTCAGCTTTAGAAAGGTGAGTTATTCACTCTAGACATTGCGTACTTATATGATTGTGAAATGATGACAAGTGAATTGTATAAATTAATATGCTTTATTCATACCTGCGTGTGATATGTTTATATGATGTTAAATGTTGTTTATATATCTGTTACATCATCTGTTATGATATTATTTGCTATACCGTTATTTTATTTCCTGTTTATGACACTGCAAGTTCACTATCACTATGGGTTGAAATGATACATACCCGAACGGATTTCAGAATAAGGAAAAATCACTATGGGTAGAAAATGATAGGCTCGAGTGATTTTTATTGATTTTCATTGCATTTATTTTACTTGGGATTACGAGTTTGAAACGATAGAACCCGGAATTTTCTTTTAAATTACGAATTGAAATGATATATATCTGTATCACTTGACCTAGGTTAAAAAATATTATACAGGCCCATGGTTAATATTTTTAAAGTAATATTTTCCTAAAAGGTTATTAAGTATTTTGAATATTTTGAATTTATGAAATTTTAGCTTAAAGATTTGATTTAAGGATTTAAAATGTAAAGAGATTTGGTTTTATATAAGCTAGAATTTTATAGATCTTCTATAAGCTAGAAATTTATAAATCTATTATTGGTTTTAAGTTGAATTTAAATATTTTATTTATGATAAATATCTTAAAAATTAGTTTTGGTTTAATTTGGAATCTTAAATCTAACCTAGTAATATTAATAAAGGTTAATTTCAGAAATGGATATGTTTTTTATAGTGAATAATGTAATTTTGAATTGATAAACTTATAAAGAAAATTTATTTAATTTGAAATCATAATTATTGGATGTCAAAATGAATAAACTTATAAAGAAAATTTGATTGTATATTAACTATGATAAATTATTATGAAGTGGATATGTGAATAATTATGTTTTAAATAGAAATGTAATTTTTGAAGTATGACTTAATAAAATTTGGAATTTGGTTTTTAATTGGAAATTTTAAGTTAAGTAAATAAATGGAAATTTTACGTTAAGTAAATAAATGGAAATTTAGTTTTATTTGTGAAATGGGGATTTTTAAATTAAAGTGTGAAGTTGTTTGTTGAAACAAAAGTTAAGTAAAATAATGCGTTTTGACTTATAAATGAATTATAGTTAAATTGGATATCTATGTTGCGACCCAACTTTCTAACACTAGAAAGTTGCATCACTAATTAAGAAAGAAAGGGATAGAAGAAGAAAAGAAAGAGAAGAAAAAAGACACAACAACATCAGATAACTCACAGTGGAACGAATGAATATAATATATCACATAAAATATTACATAGTATCATATTACATCAGAGTACACAACTTAAACAACACATATTAGACAGTTATAAACATCTGTCTAACTTTACAACTCAAGATACAGATACCATACAAACACAGCGGAACCATAATATATCTACACGTGGAAGTCTCCTGCTCCATATCTCCTCCATAATTCATCAAGCAAACCTGAATCCCTCGACTACTCATACATAATACGAGTACCCAAGAGTTTAATAAAACAGAAAATAAACACTCGGGTCAGACAGGGGTCCAGTGTGAGTAAACGGGTTAAAATTGTTTAACTTTAGAAAAACATTTGAAAAGAAAAGGTATCACATAAGATTTCCCACACATAAACATGGAAAAGTTTTTACCTTACGCTAACCAAAATATTTGATAGGAAATCCAGTGATATTATAATAGTGTCTAGGGTTTCCAAGTAAATATGAAATAGCCGAAATTGTTACATTTATTAAATTCCAGTTACTAGCCACAAAAGTGGGTAATACAAACAAAACCGTAGGGTCTCGTAGGAAGAATGGGTTTCCATCAATGGCAGGGCTACCGGGGTACCATCCATCACAGTACGTGGCCTAGATCACAGTACCGAGGATTACTCCCAATCCCCTGCATCACTAAGCCGGGACCATTCCTTACTGAACAATCCCGAGTAAGATCACCCCATGGTTGGCGCGACCAACCACCCACAAAGCCGAAATAAAAGGGACATCTAGACAGGAATGACCTCACCCTGAAATGGGTGCTACCCACCTAGCCTTGCTGCACCTCCTCTATTTTAGCCATTGCTGGTTGATGAGGCTTGAGGCTGCGATTACCTTTATAGAACACATCTACTTAGAATGCTCATCGTCCACCTGACGATGTTCTGAAAGCATTCAATCCATACAAGTTTGTTTCAGGTTCGAACGAAACCGAAGGCACTATCTCGTTGCACTCATTTTGGAATCACCCTCAGAGTCAACGGCCATAGCCCTTGCACTCTAAATCACCATCTCGAACCTGTAAGTACTATCTCCGTCAAACTCATCATGGAATCACCCCAAGAGTTATACTGACGTATAGTTGTTACACCTCGAGTCTTCACTAAGCTCCACTTGGATTCACGACTTAACGTTTAATTTGGATCGATGTGGTTTCCTGATATCCAAATATGGAAACCCGATCCCGGTCTCACCGAAATCCAAATGCCATTTTAAATGTCCAAGTTGTTTAAGGGTGTAAAAAATTAAACTTATATTCAGGATGATATAAATAGATAGATGAATCACATTATCACAATAGATAATTCATATCAACCATTCATCTCACAAAGCAGCATATCACATATCAGAGATATCCAAATCATTCAGTATCAACCAATCACCCAATTTCAATCATCCAATAAAATCAATCATCCAATATAATCAATCATCCAAAAGCAGAATTGATTAACTCTAAATCTGTTGGATTATCTAAATCCTTCTTCATTTATTTATTCCCAATAAATAAATTAATCGTCTCTTAATGATCTTCTTTAATCAATCTTCCTTGATTAATCATCTTTTAATTACATTCAAGTAATTATCCTTAACCATATACAGTAATTAACCTTTAATTACTATCATTAATTACAATAATTAATGATCCTTCATTTGCTTCCATTAATTAATCAATTATAATTAATTACATTAAACCTCAATTAATTATAATTAATCAATCATACTTAAATTAATCACTTTTATTAATCAACCTTGATTAATTCATTAATTATATTAATTAATAATCCTTATTAATTAATAATTTCTTTAATTAATTAAATGATTAACTTGTAGTTAATTATCTCATTAATCATAAATAGTAATTAATAACTTGTAATTATTTATCTAAATTAATTAACTTCTTAATTAATTATATTAATCTTTGATTGATTAATCTAATTAAATAATATTTAATTACTTCATTAAGTAATTATTATTCAATTAAGTTAATAAATAATCCTTTATTAATTACTTTAATAATTTATTAAAGTTTTAATTAATTACAGTTAGTAATTAATCTTAAATTAATCACATTAATTAATCAATTAATCACATTAATTAATTAACTAAATTAGTTAAGTAATTAACCCTTAATTACTTACATAAGTAATTATCATCTAATTACTTCCATTACATGATTACTCTCTTACTTAACTTAACAAGTAATTAATTCCATTATTAAAAAAATCTTTAACTCTTTAATTAATTAATTACTCCATAATTAATTAACTTAAAACAATTATATTAATAAATTCCTCAATTAATAACATCTAGTGATTATCCATTAATCAATTTTTACTCCTATGAGTTATTTCCCACTAATTACCTCCATAAGTAACTTCCTCTTCTTAATTACATTCAGTAATTCACCATTAATTACTTCATTAAGTAATTACACTTAATTAATCCATAATTAAGTGATTATCAAAAATTAAATAAACAATTAACTAATTATTTAAAATTAATTAAATAATTAATTAATTAACTTCTTATATTTAAAAACCCTTAATTAATTAAGAAAAACATTAATCTTAATTAAACTCTTTACTTATTAACAAATCACATTAATTAAGTATGCATAAATTCATAACAAAGATAAATTAACCATATTTATCTTCATAAATAAATTATTTAAATTAATCAAATCTTAATAACTTGGAAACAAATTATTTTATTGGTTACAAGATTATAACCATAACCGTATTTGAAAAATGCATTTAGAAATCAAATTTAAAATTTAAAACACTTTAATTATCTAATTCAAACTTATTCATATTAAATAAAATTTGAAACTTAAGTTTTTAAAACATTACTTTAAAATTTACTTAAAAACTTTGATTTAATATTTAAATTCAAAGCATTTCCCTTTTTAAATTAACATTCAAAATTAAATGAAGTTAATTACTTCAAAAAGAAATCATTTTAAACAAATTTAAGTTTTAAAATAAATTCAATTAATACTTTTTAAAGTTTGTTAACTTTATTTCAAAACAACAAGTTTTAAATTATTTTCTTTTATAAAACTCAAACTTGATTTTTATTTATTTTAAACAACAAATAAAATCTGCATTTAACATTACTCAGAACCAAACCAACAAACTCGAGTAAATCACTCAACCCACACGAGCCAGCACCGAGAAAAATCCCCAGCCCTTCAACTTCGAATCGACCTTCGAAAATCACGAGCTCTACTTCGGTTCCAACACGTTTTCCCCAATACTTCAAGCTTCCAGTGTACAAAACGTACACGGTGCACGTGCACCACCAACCCAAACAACTCCTACCATCAAGCCGATCGCCGACCAACCACACGCGACCTCGATAACTTGTTCCTCAACCCAGATCGGACAGAATTTATTCGAATCAAAATTTCAACCTTGAGCTCGAAAACTACAGAAACACGAACACAAATTCCACCCAACGCCGACCATCACGGCAACGATGATCCTCGCCGACCTCTCCATCGAAACGCCACGAGCTTCATTTTCCCCCAAATGCGAACACCTCCGGTCCTCCATCCAAGTCGCAAAAGTCACGACCGTTCAGCCGAGCAAAAACCAAAATAAAACCCTAGTTTGATCGAAATCAACCAATTCGATCATAGGAAAAATTCATCAATATTTTTCCCATCATCAACATCATGAATACCAGCTTTGACCAAAAATCCAGCTTCGATCACCATGCCGATCAACGGCAAATCACTAAAATTCCCAAATCGAACAAACCCAAATATCACATTAAATACCCAAATAAAAATTACAAATTGCATATCAAAATTCATGATTTTCCATCATGATAACATGCATGTAATTCACTTTAGATTTTAAGATAGTTGGTTTTTAACAAAAATTCAAGTTCCTTTGTTAATTTTTATTTTAAACATGATTTATGGTATTTAAAATTCCTGGAACTATTTTATAATCTTCATCATACAATCACAAACAATTTTCATTTAAATACTTAAGGCTAATATGGATTTGATTTGTTGGTATTGAATTTTTTCCTTTTACAGAACATTCACAGCAAAACACAGAGAACGCACTTGCATGTATATAAACAGACATTCTCACCCAACATATACATACCAATTCATATAAATTCATGCTAAAGAAATTTAATACAAGTCAATATCAACACATGCATGGCAGTAAAACCAGGTCAAACTATTTTCAAAAATATTTACTCACTAATTAATTTGAACAAGGCAGAGCAGGTTTTGATTCATTCCAGGCCTGAAATACTTAATTCTGGAAAATTCTTTGATTTTGCTTGCTGAAGAAATTTGATCCCTTTGCATGCTTCAAATCTTTGATTTAAAATGTTGAACTAATGCTGACTTGCAGTTGCTCTTGGTTCTTTATTTTAGTTGCAGGTTGAAGTTGATATGAAGAACTTCATTTGAATTTCAGTTTCAGGTTTTGAAAATGATTTTTTGTTTTGAACTTTTAGATTTAATTTTTCTTTTTAGTTTCAACTTGACATTAGCTTTGTTTAGCTGAGAAATAACGGAAGAAGAGTGAAAGTTTTATTTTAAGTGAATTATGTTATGTTAATAAAAATTTAAAGAAAATAAATTTTAAATGAAGCCACTTGTCACTCAATTTGCTTAATTTACTTACATGTGTTGTTAGAATGACTTAAGATAGTTACACGTGTTTCTTAAATATTTTTAATTGAATTTTTATTTAATTTAAATGTGAATATAAAGCTCACTTACTTAATTTACTATATTAATAAATACTTGTGTATGTATATATAAATTTACTTTTAAAAGAAAATATTCTAAAATTAATTACAATATAAATAAATCTTATACATGGATTTAAAAATCTAAAACTTATATATATACAATTATAACCATTTAATTTTAAACACTTTAAAGAAAACAAAACAAAACTTTATTTAAACTATCATATTTAAAAATAAACAATTATCTTATAATTTGAAAACAATTGAAATAAATCTTAAATTATCTTTTAAAAAATATTAATTTTAAAACAAAGCTTTAAATTACAATATTCATACATACATATATTACAAATATATTAAATTAAATTTCAAAACAATATCAAATTATAACATATATATATATATATATATTACAATTTGAAAATTAAATCTTTTATTTAAAACAAAAGATTTTCCTATTCACAATATATATCAAATATATATATATATATATTATAAATAGAATAAAATTTTGTTGGCTTTAAATAATAATTCTTACCAATTTTAAATTGTTAGAAAGATACTGATCAAAATTGCCAGATAAAAATTTATTAACCTTTAAAAAGATTAAATTTACCAATTTAAATTAAAATTATAAAGAAAAATTATCATATCAAAATAATTATTAATACAGATTATTAAATTGATATTGCCTAAAATTCTGGGTCGTCACATTCCTCCCCTCTTAAAAGAATTTTGTCACCGAAATTTAAAAGCAAGATAATTTAATAACCCAGCAAATATTTCAATTTCAAACGGCAAAGCATACTTATCATCCAGTAACTATCAACCATAGCAATCAAACAAACAAACAAACAGACCTAACTAATTATCCTGACACGAATCAGAATAAATCCTCAAATACTATCTAGAGTTTCCCAAGTATAAATCACTGGGAGACTCACTCTATAGATGCTAAACTAACTACACCACCAAAATCCAGAGCTCCTCATCTCAAGATCCATCAATATGAAGAGAACATCTATACTCAAGTCTAGCACAACTTCCAAATCCAACTAGACTGCAGATTCAACAACCAATCGATGAATCATACACGTACTCCCTCAGAGATACGTGAAATACAATGAATTCCAGCTATCCAAACTGGCAATTCAATCTTATCCTATCAAAACACAGATAAGAAATCTCAAATGCCTCAGAACTAGCCATCCAAATCTTATCCAATTACTGCTCTCTTAACTAGAGTAATCTTAACAACAATGAAGTCCTCAACTTCGAATTCCAAACTCCTTATCTCATATCTGCATAACTCAACAAACAATCCTGGGCTGCCAAATCTTCTTGATCAGCTCAACCTATGCTGATGCTTCCAAAAACAACTAGACCAAAGCAAACCATTTTCTGGATCCTATTCAACAGAAGAGTCTTCCAAGATCCGTTGAAATCCAAAACACAAGCTCTACTCCCCAAGCAATAGCAAACTGAACTTGCTTCCTTCCTTGCACAGCTGCTACATCGCTTCCGCTGCACAACTCTGATTCTAAAATAGATGAGAATACTGTTGATGAACACAAGTACAAACTTATCCAATATATCCGAGAAACTTTGTTCATCAAATCCATAAAATCTTAGTGACCCATCTGACTCGATCACACAACCTTACAGCAGAATCCAACTCAAAAACTAGATCTGACCAACCAAATTCCAAAAATTTCCTGAGCTGCTACACCAACTCTTCCTTCTCCAGGAACCATCTTACTATCAGGCTAACCACCAATATAGCTTCTGGAACCAAAATAATATGGAACTCAACTCCAGATGTAGACAAACTTCTGATTACATCAGTAGCTCCTACTTCTACATGAGAACCCTCAGTCTCAAATAAAAGATTGCCCAAGATAATTGCCAAACTAATCGCAAGTCACTTTTGCGATTCTACCTAGTTCAGATTCCAAGGAAACTGTCCTCTCTTTACCAAATAGAACAACTTTAAGCTTCTCCAAATAAGGTTAACCTTCAAGAAACATTTACTAACTACCCGAACTATTGATAGAAGAACCACCAAGATTCTCGAACCATCAGAGAAATGGACACACTGCTGCTTCCAAACTCTACCTCGATGATACTACAAAGCTAAAAGATCTTCTCGTCAGCACACCGAACACTTCGAGCTGAACTGCTACCACAGCTAACCAAAGACTTCTAATCCAAAGGCTTCTCGAAAATCAAAACGATCAACAAACCACACAACGGACTTCCGAGATGACAGACATCCTCTCAAGAAATTCGGGCTCCAAACCAAGCATCAACATCTCGCTCTCCTTAAGGAATGACAAAAGAGACCATGCCGAAGAGAAGCAACTCATAGACCTTAGTCTCATATTCCCAAACATCCAACCTCCTTGCTAAAGATCCAGATAACTTCTACACAACGAATCTTCCCTGCGGCAGGTAAAGACTTCTCTCAACTACTTCAAAAACTGCTTCAAAAGAAAACATCTTCGGAAAATATCCATGGATACTGCATCACATCACGCAGCCATCCAGATATCATCACTTACTTCTGCACTTCAGATCCCAACTTACACTTCAAAGATGGACTCCGAATCTTTAAAAGATTTCCTTCGGAGATCAGAGAAATCCTTACTCCAAACTATAAATCTTACTCGAGACGGTATTAGGTCTACAGTCTCGACAATTATACTTCCAACCTCAAACAAATGGACCTCTTCCATCAGTGGTAGTCGTGTTACACACACACCACTACTCCATCTACTTCTAAAAATTATGTTGGAAAATCCGAACAGATAACCCCACCGATCGGGTGTATATATATATAGTTATATATAAAAATTACAAGTACGCTCTCTCAAGAAAGACACCACTCGAGAGCCTAGGTATTCACTCAACCTAATGCTCTGATACCACCTGTAGTGACCCAACTTTCTAACACCAGAAAGTCGCATCACTAATTAAGAAAGAAAGGGATAGAAGAAGAAAAGAAAGAGAAGAAAAAAACACAACAACATCATATAACTCACAGCGGAACGAATGAATATAATATATCACATAAAATATTACATAGTATCATATTACATCAGAGTGCACAACTTAAACAACACATATTAGACAGTTATAAACATCTGTCTAACTTTACAATTCAAGATACAGATACCATACAAACACATCAGAACCATAATATATCTACACGTGGAAGCCTCCTGCTCCATATCTCCTCCAGAATTCATTAAGCAAACCTGAATCCCTCGACTACTCATACATAATACGAGTACCCAAGAGTTTAATAAAACAGAAAATAAACACTCGGGTCAGACAGGGGTCTGGTGTGAGTAAACGGTTAAAATTTCTTAACTTTAGAAAAACTTTGAAAAGAAAAGGTATCACGTATGACTTCCCACACATAAACATGGAAAAATTTTACCTTACGTTAACCAAAACATTTGATAGGAAATCCAGTGATATTATAATAGTGTCAAGGGTTTTCAAGTAAATATGAAATAGCCAAATTGTTACATTTATTAAATTCCAGCTACTAGCCACAAAAGTGGGTAATACAAACAAAACCGTAGGGCCTCGTAGGAAGAATGGGTTTCCATCAATGGCAGGGCTACCGGGGTACCGCCTGTCACAGTATGCGGCCTATATCACAGTACCGAGGATTACTCCCAATCCCCTGCATCACAAAGCCGGGACCATTCCTTACTGAACAATCTCGAGTAAGATCACCCCGTGGTTGGCGTGACCAATCACCCACAGAGCCGAAATAAAAGGGGCATCTAGACAGGAATGACCTCACCCTGAAATGGGTGCTACCCACCAGCCTTGCTGCACCTCCTCTATTTTAGCCATTCCTGGTTGATGAGGCTTGAGGCTGCGATTACCTTTATAGAACACATCTACTTAGAATGCTCATCGTCCACCTGACGATGTTCTGAAAGCATTCAATCCATACAAGTTTGTTTCGGGTTCGAACGAAACCGAAGGCACTATCTCGTTGCACTCATTTTGGAATCACCCTCAGAGTCAACGACCATAGCCCTTGCACTCTAAATCACCATCTCGAACCTGTAAGTACTATATCCGTTAAACTCATCACAGATTCAAGCCCAGAGTTATACTAACGTATAGTTCTTACACCTCGAGTCTTCACTAAGCTCCACTTGGATTCATGACTTAACGTTTAATTTGGATCGATGTGGTTTTCGGATATCCAAATATGGAAACCCGATCCTGGTCTCACCGAAATCCATACGCCATTTTAAGTGTCCAAGTTGTTTAAGGGTTTAAATAATTAAACTTGTATTCAGGATGATATAAACAGATAGATGAACCACATTATCACAACAGATAATTCATATCAACCATTCATCTCACAAAGCAGCGTATCACATATCAGAGATATCCAAATCATTCAGTATCAACCAATCACCCAATTTCAGTCATCCAATAAAATCAATCATCCAATATAATCAATCATCCAAAAGCAGAATTGATTAACTCTAAATCAATTGGATTATCTAAATCCTTCTTCATTTATTTATTCCCAATAAATAAATTAATCGTCTCTTAATGATTTTCTTTAATCAATCTTCCTTGATTAATCATTTTTTAATTACATTTAAGTAATTATCCTTAACCATATACAGTAATTAACCTTTAATTACTATCATTAATTACAATAATTAATGATCCTTCATTTGCTTCCATTAATTAATCAATTATAATTAGGCTCGTCAAATGGGTCGGGTCGGGTCATAACGGGTCGGGTCAAAATTGACCTGACCCGTTTTTTGACCCGACCCATTTAATATATTTATTAAAAGGGTCAATTGACCCGACTCTATTCATATACGGATCAACCCATTTAACCCATCCAAAATTTGAAACTGCATACAAAAATGTTATAAAACTGCATACATAAAACATCCTAAATATAATAAAAACTGCATACATAAAACTACACACATAATAAAAATTGCATACACAAAACTACACACATAATAAAAGCTGCATACATAGTACTGCATAAACAAAACTGCACACATAGAACTACATAAACAAAACTGTACACATACATAAAGCTGCCCACGTAAAATACATTTGGAACATGAAAATGTTTAATATTGCAACACATAATAAAAACTAACATCAGTTGAAGCTAATAACACGCCAAATTACATATTCTTCTCAAATATAATTAACAGTTAGACAAGAATATGGAAAGCTTTAAATGTGCATTGTACTCACAACAGCCAATTCTGCCTCATGTATAGGTATGAATTCAGTGTCGATCTTTCCATTTCTGAAGTCCTGCAACCCAAAAATACAAGAAATAGCATAAATCATTTACAGTGCATTTTGACAATCATTCAAAAAGAGATCATTCTCTGATTATATTTGAAATCCAAACATCTAAGGCTTTGTTCAAACAAAAACCCTTTAGATATGACAGTGCTGGGAGTATGCAGGCATCTTATAAGGAAAAAGTTGAATAGAATTTCCAAAAGCAATTTGTTGGTAGCTAACAGTTTAGCTTTATGTAGGAAATGAAGGCAGTAAATATGGCAATCAAAAGTTGGCAGAAATCCAAAATCAACTTAAACACATTATGCAATAATCCAAAATCAACTGTTTAGCTTTATATTAACTGCTCATTCAGGATTCAACAGAGAATTACCACAAATAAAATTACAGGGATGGAGTGCAAAAAATAAACAATCTTATTCACATGAAATTTGTGCAAAGTCTGTAGAAGAATAAATATAGATGGATCCCTCAAGGTGAAAAACCTACCAAATTCTTTCACTCCACATTTGCAGAATACTCCACAGGCTTTAAAACTACACAATTATTTAATAAAAAAGTAATGCTTCGAAATCCACTGAAAATATCGCTACTGAAGCTATTACCTTCTACACCGACTTGTTTAATGGTGAAACAACTGATTGTAATTTTACTGTAGTTACTTGCAAAAATATTATAACTGAAAATGCAAGAGTGGCAGCGGACATACCTCTACTCCATTAGTATGAGCTCAATCTTCTATTTGCTGAAGAGATTTGCCCTTAGTCTCCATGCTGACAATACAATAATTTGAAGAGATTTGCCTTTAGAATAGTTTATAATTAAACTTGAAAGAATAAAGCAAAACTTGAAAATCTGGAATAATACAAGGCAAAACGACAATGCAACTCTATCTGCTTTAGAATATCAATACGGCAACATATTATTGGCAGCAGATAGCCAGATAGCCATCTAGAGGATGCATCACTATATGAAGATTACACAGCACATGGGTCATGTTGCAGGGTTATATATTAATCAAATGAAGACTTAAGTGTATTTTAGTGCAAATTGTCAGAATAAAAGTTTAATTCTGCAGATCTTACAGTTATAGGAGTCCCAATTACCAGTTAAATATCTTAAGGTACCCTTATCTTCTTAATATCTGCACTACTCAGAGTGTAATTGTTTGTTCCAAAAGCTTATGAACAACTTTGACACTAAGGATTATTAACAACTGTCAGTATAGTTGCCAAATGTTTTAGTTATTGATTCATTGGTGCAGTCGCTCTAAGGATTATGCTTCATATCAGTATTATTGTGACCACTGATTAAAGTTATATGTAGGAATTTTTTTGCATAATATAGGTATGGAGTTAAAACATTTTAAATAAGAAAGTACCTCACACCATGGATTAATGCATCCTCTTCTTGAGAATGGAACTTTGTAATATCTTCGGTAAGATCTTCGAATGTTTGCATAATCGTACCACCATACAACCAATCTCTCGTACATAACAATGCTTCAACAACGTCCTCTTTTAGTGAACTACGATAGTCGTCGAGTACTCTACCACCAATGCTAAAAGCACTTTCCGAGGCCACGGTAGTTATCGGCACGGCCAATATATCTTTTGCCATAAGAGATAAAATAGAATACTGAAATTGTTGTGATTTCCAATCGACCAATCAACCCATCACTTAAATATGAATAAAGTTCCGATCTAGTAGAATTGCCAACAAATTCCGAATCTTGATAAGAATCAAATTGTTCCGACATATCTTCACGTTCTTGTGAATAAGGACCCATAAAAGAATGTGAAGTTTCCGTGTCTTTTGTAGCATTTGTTTCAATAGGCGACTCTTCTTACACTTTCCTTGAATATTCAAAGAACAATTCTTCCAATTTTTTTTACCTTTTCAAATTCTATGGTATTTCCATATAGTCTTTCATAAGAAAATCGGACAAAATTTACTTTGTAACGTGGATCAAAAATACAAGCAATCGAAAGAAACACACTAAACTCTTTCAAATATTTATCAAATTTTTTAAACATATCGTGTGCCATGGAAGACATAAAATCATCACCATCCAAAGTCTTTTTTTAAAGTTAAATGAACCATGACAATTTCTGAAAAAAACAAATTGGCGGTTGGATAATTTGTTCCCGAAAACAAGCATGTGGCATTATAGAAAACATCCAAAAAACGTGTAATTTTCTTTGCTTTCTCTCATTCTTCAAATGACGGACAATAAGTATAACTAGAATCCACATGTTTCAAGCGATAAAGAGCTTATTCATAGTGTATTGCACTTTTAAGCATAATAAACCTGGAGTTCCATCTCGTGGGAACATCCTGACGTAATCCCTTCCTAGTTTTATCTAAAGAAAGACTGCATATACACTCGACAAAACTTTTTTTTCTACATTGAGAGCCTCTGATATATTTTATGCTTTCTCGTATGTTGCTCAAACAAGTAGTAATGGATTTTAAACCATCTTGAACTATTAAACTCAAAATATGCGCCGCACATCTAACATGTAAATATTGGCCATCCGCAGCTAATGATCGTCTATAATTGAGATGCGATCCTAATAATTCAATGAACTTACCATTGAAAGAGGCGTTATCCAATGTACATGAAAATATTTTATCAACTATTCCCCAACTAAGTAACAAACTTGATATCTTCCCAAATATGGCCGAACCCGAATGAGAAGGTGGCAATAAACAAAAACTAAGCAATCTTTTTTGCAAATTCCATTCATTATCAATAAAATGTGCTGTCAAACTCATGTATCCATCCATATTGATTGAAGTCCATAAATCTGAAGTAATACTCATTCTCCTACTACATGAATTCAAAAAATCTTTAAGGTTAACTTTCTCGTTCTCATAAAGTTTTATAACATCAGAACGCGAAGTGTTTCTTGATAAATATATCACTTCATCATTTAAATAAGAAACCAATTTGCGAATACTTTCATATTGAACAAAATTAAACGGTAAGTTATGCCGAATAATTGCTTTAGTCATTAACTCTCTATACTTTGTTTGACTAAAATTTCCTCTACGGATGTCTTCAACATTTTGATCATAACATTTCTTTACATGTCTTCACAAATTGTTAGTCCCGTACTTATCACCACGCATATATTTCCGTTTACACTTTTTACAAAAACATGTACGTTTTTCACCTTCAATAGTTTTGTGTTTTTCAAAATATTTCCAAACATCGGAATATGTATTTCTTTTTCCTTTACTTCCAACGGAACTACCCACCCAATCAAGGTCAACCTCCAATCCTACCATGTCTCTTGTTTGGGTATCATCTTCACCAATATTCATATTCTACAAAAAATACACAAAACATTTTGTGCATCGTTTAAAAACTTCTAGATTTGAAAAGAGTCTAAACTGCTATAGCAACATTAAAGATAACCATGGAGCAGGCAGAAAAAAGTAGTTGATAGTAATGTGTATAGTTTTACTAAATTTGCTCTCATTTGTCAACTCCAAAAGATAGGGTTGTTAATTTTATAGTTGGCACAGTATTGAAACTTCTAATCATGATGAACAGACTTCTGATTGCCTCTATTATTCATTTTTCTTTTCTTTTTTAAAGTTCAGAATTTTCCACATATTCAATATTTAAAGAAATGCACTGTGCTGTAATAAACAATCAAATATCTTTAACAGTTAAAGTTGGGACTCGTTGTTATCGTGCTGTGCACCAGTTCCCGTAACACAATCTTCTTGCTAAGGTTTTGACAGTTTTTTGCACTGCTAAACGAATAACTGCGTAGTGTTGAATAAACCCTGGAAAAAAAAAGAGACAGACTTTATTCAATAATTACACAGCCAAACTTAGAGCAAAATTCCACAACTGAAGCATACGATCTATCAACTCGAATTGCTTTATTTGCAAATTACAGCTCACCTGCTACCCAATTTTTACAATTTCCTAACATTCACATTTCTTCTATTACTAGGAATAGATCATTAATTTGTAACCATGTTCTAATGTGTGAAAAACAATATTCCATGATTCTTAAAAAACAAATACTAAGCAGGCCATTGAAAACTATATCTCATCAGAAAACTGATGCCTGTATAGAGAAAAAAAAAGGAGGATCCTCTATTAAGATGAAACTCACTATTATTAGCGTGTCCTGATATTGGTTGTGCTGTCCATGTTTTGAATCACAAAGTCACATCATACCATTTTCAGTTTTTGAGAAACAAATGCCTATTGATTTATTAAAGCAGACATTTTTAAGAAACACATTTATCATGTATACGTGTGTGTACATAAATGATGCAGAGGGAGAAATAGCTCAAAGTATGGGTTGCTCGAACCACATGTAAGTTTGGTTTTCGTGAATCTGTAAATTATATGAACTACTGCAGAAAAATGTGAATCTGTAAGTTTGACTTTATTCCTTTAACACCATCGACAATAGCTTTCTGGGAAGGAAACTCAATGATGAAAAGCACATTCTGAGCCCAGCCTGCATACTTCCCAAATTTAAAAAACAAAGGCATCTGATACTTAGCTATGGAGTTTCAATGTTAGGCTTTTTCCAACTAGTTCTGGCAATAGATTTTGGGTTGCAATCTACAGAAAAATGACTTTAAATTACTGCAGGTCAAAAAATTATAGTTTAGGTAAATTGTTGAAATATAATGAAAGATTAAATTCTTGAGATAATCCAACGCTACTAAAGCAGAAACACAACTGTGATAATCAAAACTACTATTGAAGCACTCACCCAGTATTAAACTAATAAACTCATTTTTATGTATTGTAGGTTTGTACTATCTCATTTATGCTTCATCGCATTATGTCTGCTCATACCAATTATTCCATAGACGACAATCAGAGATATACCACGTATAAGATTCATCTTTACTTAGAAGATTAAACAGCTCTTTACACCTATATAGTTCCACCTAAGATTCATTGGGTTAAAAGGTGTTTTTATTTTAGGTATTTTTATGTTCATCACGGAACATACTGTTAACTGCATTTATTTATCTAATAATATAATCTTAAATGCATACAAAAAGAAATAAAAAAATAGTAACGTAACAATTATCGATAAAGGTAAAAATTAAACGGCTGAGTTTGGTGCCGTAGTTGCCCTATACAATTTCTACCGGATTTCGGTTTACATTTTTTTTTCCTCCAA
The DNA here is from genome assembly GCA_030765085.1 of Allium cepa. Lineage (NCBI taxonomy): Eukaryota > Viridiplantae > Streptophyta > Magnoliopsida > Asparagales > Amaryllidaceae > Allium > Allium cepa. Next base: position 107,125,200 of record CM060940.1, read on the forward strand.
TCCCTAAAAAAAATATTGCCCAAAACAATTACATTATCCTCTTCCAACCTAACTTCAGATAACTCTGTAATTTCCTTTCGTTCTTCCAGTTGACCAGCCAAATCTTTGGTTTTTTACTTCTCAAACTAATTTTTGTTTCTCGGCAGCATTCGTGGTTTTTTATACCGATAATTTTCAAACAGAAATATCATACCTTTGATTGATTGGAGCTTTTATCTTTGAAATCTAAATCGTGCAAGATTTGAAGAATCGAGAGAGAGAAATCGAGTAAGTGAGACCGATTAGAAATTTAGGGAGAGAGAGTAGTCGTCTACATTTTTTAGGAAACGAGAAAAAAAGAAATGAAATTAGAGTTTTGGAGTTTGCGGGTTAAACGGGTTCGTCATGTTTTTAGCGAGCTAACTGGGTATTGAACCAATTCAAAAATGACTGGATTAGCCTTTGACCCAACCCTTTTAAAATTGAATTAAAAGGGTCGGGTAAAATTTTGACAGCCCCAATTATAATTAATTACATTAAACCTCAATTAATTACAATTAATTAATCATACTTAAATTAATCACTTTTATTAATCAACCTTGATTAATTCATTAATTATATTAATTAATAATCCTTATTAATTAATAATTTCTTTTATTAATTAAATGATTAACTTGTAGTTAATTATCTTATTAATCATAAATAGTAATTAATAACTTGTAATTACTTATCTAAATTAATTAACTTCTTAATCAATTATATTAATCTTTGATTAATTAATCTAATTTATTAATTTTAATTACTTCATTAAGTAATTATTATTCAATTAAGTTAATAAATAATCCTTTATTAATTACTTTATTAATTAATTACAATTTTAATTAATTACACTTAATAATTAATCTTATATTAATCACATTCATTAATTAATTAATCACATTAATTAATTAACTAAATTAATTAAGTAATTAACCCTTAATTACTTACATAAGTAATTATCATCTAATTACTTCCATTAGATGATTACTCTCTTAATTAACTTAACAAGTAATTAATTCCATTATTAAAAAAAATCTTTAACTCTTTAATTAATTAATTAATTAATTACTCCATAATTAATTAAATCAAAACAATTATATTAATCAATTACTTAATTAATAACATCTAATGATTATCTATTAATCACTTCAACTAATTACTCCCATGAGTAATTTCCCACTAATTATTTCCATAAATAACTTCCTCTTCTTAATTACCTTCAGCAATTCACCATTAATTACTTCATTAAGTAATTACACTTAATTAATCCATAATTAAGTGATTATTAAAAATTAAATAAACAATTAACTAATTATTTAAAATTAATTAAATAATTAATTAATTAAGTTCTTATATTTAAAAACCCTTAATTAATTAAGAAAAACATTAATCTTAATTAAACTCTTTACTTATTAATAAATCACATTAGTTAAGTATCCATAAATTCATAACAAAGATAAATTAACCATATTTATCTTCATAAATAAATTGTTAAAATTAATCAAATCTTAATAACTTGGAAACAAATTATTTTATTGGTTACAAGATTATAACCATAACCTTATTTAAAAGTAATGCATTTAGAAATCAAATTTAAAATTTAAAACACTTTAATTATCTAATTCAAACTTATTCATTTTAAATAAAATTTGAAACTTAAGTTTTTAAAACATTACTTTAAAATTTACTTAAAAACTTTGATTTAATATTTAAATTCAAAGCATTTCCCTTTTGAAATTAACATTCAAAATTAAATGAAGTTAATTACTTCAAAAAGAAATCATTTTAAACAAATTTAAATTTTAAAATAAATTCAATTAATACTTTCCAAAGTTTGGTAACTTATTTCAAAACAACAAGTTTTAAATTATTTTCTTTTATAAAACTCAAACTTGTTTTTCATTTATTTTAAACAACAAATGAAATCTGCATTTAACGTTACTCAGAACCAAACCAACAAACTCGAGTAAATCACTCAACCCACATGAGCCAGCACTGAGAAAAATCCCCAGCCCTTCAACTTCGAGTCGATCTTCGAAAATCACGAGCTCTACTTCGGTTCCAACACGTCTTCCCCAATACTTCAAGCTTCCAGTGTACAAAACGTACATGGTGCACATGCACCACCAACCCAAACAACTCCGACCATCAAGCCGATCGCTGACCAACCACACGCGACCTCGACAACTCGTTCCTCAACCCAAATCAAACAGAAATTGTTCGAATCAAATTTCGACCTTGAGATCGAAACTACAGAAACATGAAAACAAATTCCACCCAACACCGAATATCACGGCAACGATGATACTCGCCGACCTCTCCATCGAAACGCCACGTCACGAGCTTCATGTTCCCCCAAATGTGAACACCTCCGGTCCTCCATCCAAGTCGCAAAAGTCACGACCGTTCAACCGAGCAAAAACCAAAATAAAACCCTAGTTTGATCGAAATCAACCAATTCGATCATAGGAAAACTTCAACAATATTTTTCCCATCATCAACATCATTAATACCAGCTTCGACCAAAAATCCAGCTTCGATCACCACGCCGATCAACGGCAAATCACAAAAATTCCCAAATCGAACAAACCCAAATATCACATTAAATACCCAACCAAAAATTACAAATTGCATATCAAAATTCATGATTTTCCATCATGATTACATGCATGTAATTCAATTTAGATTTTAAGATAGTTGGTTTTTAACAAAAATTCAAGTTCCTCTGTTAATTTTTATTTTAAACATGATTATGGTATTTAAAATTCCTGGAACTATTTTATAATCTTCATCATAGAATTACAAACAATTTTCATTCAAATACTTAAGGCTAATATGGATTTGATTTGTTGGTATTGAATTTTTTCCTTTTACAGAGCATACATAGTAAAACAAAGAGAACACACTTGCATGTATATAAATAGACAATCTCACCCAACATATACATACCAATTCATATAAATTCACGCTAAAGAACTTTAATACAAGTCAATATCAACACATGCATGGCAGTAAAACCAGGTCAAACTATTTTCAAAAATATTTACTCACTAATTAATTTGAACAAGGCAGAGCAGGTTTTGATTCATTTCAGGCCAGAAATCTTTAATTCTGGAAAATTCTTTGATTTTGCTTGCTGAAGAAATTTGATCCCTTTGCATGCTTCAAATCTTTGATTTAAAATGTTGAACTAATGCTGACTTGCAGTTGCTCTTGATTCTTCATTTTAGTTGCAGGTTGAAGTTGATATGAAGAACTTCATTTGAATTTCAGGTTTCAGGTTTTGAAAATGATTTTCTGTTTTGAACTTTTAGATTTAATTTTGCTTTTTTGTTTCAACTTGACATTAACTTTGTTTAGCTGAGAAATAACGGAAGAAGGATGAAAGTTTTATTTTAAGTGAATTATGTTATGTTAATAAAAATTTAAAGAAAATAAATTTTAAATGAAGCCAACTGTCACTCAATTTGCTTAATTTACGTACATGTGTTGTTAGAATGACTTAAGATAGTTACACATGTTTCTTAAATATTTTTAATTGAATTTTTATTTAATTTAAATGTGAATATAAGGCTCACTTACTTAATTTACTATATTAATAAATACTTGTGTATGTATATATAAATTTACTTTTAAAAGGAAATATTCTAAAACTAATTATAATATAAATAAATCTTATACATAGATTTAAAAATCTAAAACTTATATATATACAATTATAACCATTTTAATTTAAACACTTTAAAGAAAACAAAGCAAAACTTTATTTAAACTATCATATTTAAAAATAAACAATTATCTTATATTTTGAAAACAATTGAAATAAATCTTAAATTATCTTTTGAAAAATATTAATTTTAAAACAAAGCTTTAAATTACAATATTCATACATATATATATATATATTATAAATAGATTAAATTAAATTTCAAAACAATATCAAATTATAACATATATATACATATATATTACAATTTGAAAATTAAATCTTTTATTTAAAACAAAATATTTTCCTATTCACAATATATATCAAATATATATATTATAAATAGATAAAAATTTATTAGCTTTGAATAATAATTCTTACCAATTTTAAATTATTAGAAAGATACTGATCAAAATTGCCAGATAAAAATTTATTAACCTTTAAAAAGATTAAATTTAGCAATTTGAATTAAAATTAAAAAGAAAAATTATCATATCAAATTAGTTATTAATACAGATTATTAAATTGATATTGCCTAAAATTCCGGGTCATCACAATTTAATTAAAAAAAATTATTCTACTTAACCATAAGATAAATGATATCCAAATGAATATTTTCTGAAGCGTGGAATATGATTTTATAAGTTAAATTTGCTAATCATTGAAATTTTAATGTGGCTGAAATGTTAGTATAAAATCTGGAATTTTATTGGTAGTACTTCAGAAATGCTGTGGTTTTAGAATAGCATTTGCTAAGTGCTATCAATTCTGAGACTTAACTTGGTTTTGAAATAACTAAATAACTATTATAGCACTTTAGAAGTGCTATTTTTCTGAATTTGAACTATTTCTGAAAATAACTAAATATCTATCGTAGCATTTAATTAGTGTTGTTGTAGCTGGAATTTACAATGTTTTGGAAATTTTATAATTGGAAGAATAAACTTAGAAAAACAACAACTTTGAAATAAATAGTGTTTGACACTGAATTTAAATGGTTTAAATGAAGGTCATTTTAAAGGTGTTATGATTTTCTAATTATATGATTTTATAAAGAATAACATTTCCAAAGTGTTGTGATTTTAAGTAGTATGATTTCCAAATGATAACGTTTCTAAGTTATGACTTCAAAGTATTATGGTTCTAAAGGTTTTGGTTTTGGAGTTGTTATAACTTTGAAGGTACTATGGTTTGGAAGTGAAGTTATTAGGAATTATATTAAATTTAAATTGACTTTAAATATATTAACTTGGAACTTATTAAAATTGAAGATTTAAGGATATGAATTTTTAATGCGGTTTTGTTTAAAAGGATTTAAAGGAATATTTCAAGTTTAATAAATTGAAAAAAACATTCAATGATTTGGAAATTCTGGTTTTATTTAAATGATATATTGATTTGATTTTGGAATTTAAATGATGTATTATTACTTCGGTTTTGAAATGGAAATGATATATTGATGTGGTTTTTGGAAATGAAATAATATCGTATTTATTTTTAAAATGGATATTATTTTGGAAAGTAATAGTATTTGATTTTAAATGGTTTTGGAATAGAAATGATTTTGAAATAAATATCCATGGGTAATAATAACATTTGGTTGCTAAAGAGACTGAGATCTGAAGTTGTCATACTCTATGCCAACTACAAAAACCACTTTAACAACTGTATACGCGGTAGAGATTCTAGAATGAAGTAGGATGGTGGCGGCATTCCTTTCAGGTATATACGTGGACCCGACTCCCATGAGTTCGCTAAAACAGGAGTGCTAACGGGCCAGTGAGGTAACCCCTCTTATCGGACACACTCCTTCGATACCATTCTAATACTTTGTGATTAATTGGGGCCCTTTGATTATTTTGGGGTGTGGCTCAAGGTGGATGGTAGCTGCGCGCTATGCGTCACCACCAGCCTGGATGCGTAATTGGTATATCTACCCTGGAATTTCCTAGTTATGCCGTGTCACCTACCCTAGCACGCCTTGTACGAGTTTGATTTGTGTCGTACCTATGGAGTATCTTCTCTAAGCCTCCCGATCAGGAGGTACGCAGGTGCTGTATAGACTATCGGCACTATTATGTGTTAACGGGGATATGGATAACTCCTTAACGCTATTTAAAAGTAATTTTATTTAACTATTATACATTATTATAAAAGCAAAATATTACTACATAGTAAATAGTTTAACGGATCTTTAGAGGATGGGAGGTCCCAAGCATCCTTTATGTTGCTTGTACCTTATGTTACAGTTCACTTGAGTTGGTTTACATTGTATAAGTATGTATGTCCTGACTAGAGTGTTTTGTGTTTTGCTTTACGCTCGGGTCAGAATGAGGGATGCATTATTAGGGACTCACCTTTAGAGTTGGAGCTTTCCTTGACGATCCAGCTTTCTATTTCATTTCAATTATCCAGTTGTCTCCAGTGATGTATTCTGGTTGTACTTGATTATCCTATTGAGACTTCTGTTGTATCTTGCTTAACTCTGATGTATATTTATATAGTAGCTTCGTGAACTACTATCTCTTTACTTCCGCTGCATTATATTACTCTGTGTCTGTGATCTGTTATTTATTTGTTGTATATTATGAGTTTTGCCAAATTTAAATTAACAATTCAGTATTTTTGTGCTATTCAAATCAGGCATGTGTGGTATTATTGTCGATTTGAATGGTTGAAAATATTGGGTCGTTATAGTTAGTATCAGAGCTTTGGCTGTAGGCAAAACTTAGCATATATGGAAGATTTATTTACAGAATCACTTTCATTCGAGTGTGAATCTCTTCCTTTTGACTCGATTCCGTTGAATTTCGAAACGTTCCCTGCGGTTCCAAAATTCATTCTAGTTCCCCACTATTCATCTTCTTTTGATTTTGGAGTATCCCTTAACTCCACTTTGATGATTTTACAATGAATCAGTGGTCTCACCAGTCTTCAAATGGATTTGTAAAAGGGGGAAACTCCTTTACAATAGGCATTTATTCACCGGAGATTTATATATCCTTGGTTTAGATGCTAGTACTTCTTGTTATCCCAAATTCCGTCTCTTGAGATCAGATGTAGATTTTCCTCATAATTCCACATCGATCTAATTCTTGAAGTCACGGTTGGCCCGGTTAAGATTGCCCGTGATTTATATAAGCTTATCCATCTCCCTACTCTGCTACTTATCATCTTTTCTTTTGTTTCCAACTTATCTGCAAATTAGAATTCTCTTTGATTTTAGTCAATTAAATTTGAAACCCTATTCTTGCTTTGAAAAATATATTTAAATGTTTTATATATTGTGTTGTTTGAATTGTTGCTGTTGATTTAGGTTTTCGGTCGATTCGTCTGATCAACGCTATCGATAGGATCTCCAAAACACTTGAACAGAGCGAACCGACGCAATATAGTTTTCAAATTTAGTAAATGAAATAAATTTTGTATAATTATATTATGTATATAAATATAATTTTTTTAATTTTGATAGTTAATTGAATTGGATGTTGAGAAATAATATTTGACTTTGTATATAGCTTGTAACCATTAGCTTTAGTTTCATATATAAATAATTGAACTATAAAACATGACTATAAATTAATTTGGAAGTTTAAATGAATTTAAAACAAGAAACTAAGAATTTAATTTATGATGGTTTCAAACATTGTGTTTAAAGTTTTAAAGGGTATATTATTTAAAGTATTTCAAGTAGAAATTGTTTCGAAGAATATTATTTTGTAATTCAGTGCTTTTTTCTTTGTTGCTGGAAAGTAATTTTGGTGATGACTGCAGCATCATCGACATTCATTTTCGAGTTTCGAAGAGAAGAGACCATTCTATAATTTTGCTATAGTCTTGCTTTGGAGAATTAAATTGATTTGGATTTCTAAAATATGATCTGAATTATAATATATATGATATATGATTTAAAATTTGGTTGATATATATTGTGTATATTTATTTATCCCTAAAATAGTTCAAAGTTAATCGGGAATTTAATTCTTAAATTTCTCTTGAAGGATAATTTCAATTAAAAAGGGAAATCAAAATTTTGAATAAATATTTAAGCTTGAGATAATTGAACTAAAAAGTTTTATTTTTATAATACCCTATTGCATTCCACTGTAACTTACCTAAATTATTTAAATGTTAACTAAGTAATTGGATAATATACAATATAAAAGGATTTTATAAATAAAATTTGAGTGGTTATAATAAATGTTATACACTTAAATTTTTGTTATAAAAAGATTAATAATGGCAAATAGAATGAAAGGTTAATTAAATAAAATACAATATAAGTTGTGTTAAATGAATTTATAAACAAGTTGGAATAGTTACAATAAATGTAATTATACTTAATATATGTGATTATATATATTAAGTGGAATAAATTTAATAATGATTTGGAATAAAGAAGAATTAAATTTATAGAATAAATCATGAGTAAAATAAATGCTTCTCAAATTCATGATTTTATAACTTGATAATTGGATGATAAGATAATGGAATTAGAAGTAGTAAGATTTGTTTAACTTAGGTGAAATCAAGTATAAACTTAAGTTGGAACTTTCATGGTTTTAAATTTGTTATCTCGTCCTGTTTTTTCTTTCAGATTGTTCCTATTCTCCTGCATCCTAAGCGGGAAACTGACTTCCAAGTTGATCTTAGTCCTGAAGTTCAACTTGAAGTTCTTCCTCCTAGAAGAACTTATCTTTATCTATCTATTTGGAAACATTTCAAAGATCTTCTTCGTGCTTGTATTCTTGATTATGGAGGATTTGGAAAGTTCATATCCATCTTGTTGAATTTACCTATAACAACAATTATCAGGAATAATTTCAATCTTCTCTTCATCTTGTTTAATTCTTTATTTTCTATCTTCTATTCTATCTTGTTTTCCTTATTCTCCCTGCCTCGTTCCTTTTTGAGGACGAAAATATTTGAGTGGGGGAAAGTGTAATAGCCCAAATTTTTGTAAGTTATTTTTAAATTTAATTTATTTGAAGACTTAGATTTTTATTCATTGAAATTTGAATTTTTGGAATTTTTCCAATGAAATTTGGATTTTTGTTTGTAATTTCCTTTCCAAATATAATAAAAGAAACAATTTTTGAAAATTTACATTTCGGTCAAACTTTGACTTTTATTTGAAAATTTTAAATTCTAAGCTTTCTATTTGAAGCTGGATATAAATTTTATATTGGTTCTGCTTTTCGTTTCGTGAAATTTCGATTTATACTTTTAGATTTGGATAAATTACAGCGTTTTACATGCAATAAATTTCTATACTTTTATTATATATATTTTATATTTTTCCTATATCCATCTCTATTTTATCTTTCTATTTTTATTTTGTCTAGACAGTCATGTTTATTTATGGGATTATTGCTTGTTACATCTTTTTTTTATGGCATGGAAAAAAATCAAAGGGTATACGTTATATTGTCTTAATTGCTTGCCTTTTTAAATTGCCTACTCTTTATTTCTTTTTAGCCGTTCCTACCATTGTTTGGTCGTGCATTACTCTACCAAATCATATAAAAATCTTCTCAATATCTCACTTCTTCATTTGCCTCTTCTGATTGTAAGATTTTAAAGTAAGTTTCTTTTATTAAATAGGAAATAAATCCCATTCATCACTAGCCTCTTTATTTCTTGTCTTTTCATTTGCGTGGGCTCTTTATTACTTGCTTTAGCCGTACAAACTCTTTTTCTAGCCATGTATTTCCCATTTTCAAATCACGTATAAGATTTATTTCTCATTTCAAAACTCTTCATTTTCATGTGCATATGAATAAATTATATACAAGATTATTTCCCCTTAAATTATTCCTTTTTAATTTCCTAGCCACTCATCTACACATCTTCAGCCATTCAAATTTTGTAACCCTAGCTGCCATCTAATTTGTGAATCACGTAAAAGATTTGTTTCTCATCTCATTTGCGTTCCAGAGAAAAAAAAATTCAGAAAGTTATTCCATGGCTTCTCCTTGCTTTCTTCTTCTATATTTCTTTGTTTTTCTCTTTCACCTTCAAAATAGGCTCCGCCTCCATGCTATTGCCGACCTCACCACCTCCACCACATCATCATGACCGACCAGCATCACTCCTCCTCACCACCATCCAATGCCATGACCACCATGAAGACAACATCACCAAAACTTTGACCAAACCAAGCCATGTATTAATCACCTTGCTTTGATTTATCAAGGTTATGTCATTTTATTTCCTTTCTTTTATTGTTGTAATATCTATTATTTGTATTGAATCATGTTCTTATGTTTATGATATTTGTTTTCTTTATTTTGTTATGTACTAGATGTCGATTTTGGCTCTCGTTTCACTCAAGTTTGCATCTTGCTTTGTTTTATCAAAAGGTTTTATCCCTTTGATCCATATTGTTCATTGTTTGATTCACAATCTTGTATGTTGAATTATACACTTATGTTTGTTTAATTATTTGTATACAAGATTTGGATCTGACTCTTCATCCACTCAAAATAATATAGTCGTGCCTTGTCGCGCTTTTCGGGGTTTCAATTATGTAATTTGAATTGTTAACTTATTCACTCTAGACATTACGTACTTATGTGATTGTGAAATGATGACAAGTGAATTGTATAAATTAATATGATATGTACATACCTGCCTGTGATATGTTTATATGATGTTAAATGATCTTTATATATCTGTCACATCATCTGTTATGATATTATTTGCTATGTTGTTATTTTATTTCCTATTTATGACACTACAAGTTCCCTATCACTATGGGTTGAAATGATACATACTCGAACAGACTTTAGAATAAGAAAAATTCACTATGGGATGAAACGATAGGCTCGAGTGATTTTTAATGCATTTATTTTACTTGGGATTGCGGATTTGAAATGATAGAACCCAGATATTTCTTTTAAATTACGGATTGAAATATATATATATATATATATATATATATATATATATATATATATTCGTTTCACTTGATCTAGGTTAGAAAATATTATACTGGCGCATGGTTAATATTTTTAAAGTAATATTTTCCTAAAAAGTTATTAAGTATTTTGAATATTTTTAATTTATGAAATTTTAGCTTAAATATTTGATTTAAGGATTTAAAATATAAAGAGATTTGGTTTTCTATAAGGTAGAATTTTATAAATCTTCTATAAGCTAGAAATTTATAAATCTATTATTTGTTTTAAGTTGAATTTAATGATTTTATTTATGATAAATATCTTAATAATTAAGTTTGATCTAATTTTGAATCTTAAATCTAACCTAGTAATGTTAATAAAGGTTAATTTCGGAAATGGATATGTTTTTTATAATGAATAATGTAATTTGAATTGATAAAAAATGAAATGCAGTTTTGATTGGACTTTTGTAATAAAATTTATTTAATTTGAAATCATAATTATTGGATGTCAAAATGAATAAACTTATAAAGAAAATTTGATTGTATATTAACTATGATAAATTATGATGAAGTGGATATGTTTAGAAAGTGAATAATTATGTTTTAAATAGAAATGTATTTTTTGAAGTATGACTTAACTAAAATTTGGAATTTGGTTTTTAATTGGAAATTTTAAGTTAAGTAAATAAATGGAAATTTTAAGTTAAGTAAATAAATGGAAATTTAGTTTTATTTGTGAAATGGGGATTTTTAAATTAAAGTGTGAAGTTGTTTGTTGAAACAAAAGTTAAGTAAAATAATGTGTTTTGACTTATAAATGAATTATAGTTAAATTGGATATTTAATTAAAAAAAAATATTCTACTTAACCATAAGATAAATGATATCCAAATGAAAATTTTCTGAAGCGTGGAACATGATTTTATAAGTTAAATTGGCGAAACATTGAAATTTTAATGTGGCTGAAATGTTAGTATAAAATCTGGAATTTTATTGGTAGTACTTCAGAAATGTTGTGGTTTTCGAATAGCATTTGCTAAGTGCTATCAATTCTGAAACTTAACTAGGTTCTGAAATAACTAAATAACTATTACAGCACTTTAGAAGTGTTGTTGTTTCTGAATTTAAGCTATTTCTGAAAATAACTAAATATCTATCGTAGGATTCAATAAGTGTTGTTGTAGCTGGAATTTACAATGTTCTGGAAATTTTATAATTGGAAGAATAAACTTAGAAAAACAACAACTTTGAAATGAATAGTATTTGACATTGAATTTAAATGGTTTAAATGAAGGTCATTTTAAAGGTGTCATGATTTTCTAAGCACATGATTTTCTAAAGAATAACATTTCCAAAGTGTTGTGATTTTAAGTAGTATGATTTCCAAATGATAACATTTTTAAATTGTTATGACTTCAAAGTGTTATGGTTCCAAAGGGATTGGTTTTGGAGTTGTTATAACTTTGAAGGTACTATGGTTTGGAAATGAAGTTATTGAGAATTATATTAAATTTTAAATTGACTTTAAATATATTAATTTGGAACTTATTGAAATTGAAGATTTAAGGATATGACTTTATAAAGCGGTTTGGTTTAAAAGGATTTAAAGGAATATTTTAAGTTTAACAAATTGAAGGAAATATTCAGCGATTTGGAATTTGGAATTTATTTAAATGATATATTGATTTGGTTCTTGACTTTAAATGATGTATTATTACTTTGGTTTTGAAATGGAAGTGATATATTAATGTGGTTTTTTGAAATGAAATAATATAGTATTTAGCTTTGAAATGGATATTATTCTGAAACGTAATTGTATTTGATTTTAAATGGTTTTGGAATAGAAATGATTTTGAAATAAATATCCATGGGTAATAATAACGTTTGGTTGTTAAAGAGACTGGGATCGGAAGTTGTCATACTCTCTGCCAAATCTGAAAACCACTTTAACAACCGTATACGCGTGGAGATTACAGAATGAAGTAGGATGGCGACGACGTTCCTTTGAGGTATATACGTAGACCTGACTCCCATGAGTTGGCATAAGGTGGCTAAAACAGGAACGCTAATAGGCCAGTGAGGTAACCCCTCTTATCAAACACACTCCTTCGATACCATTCTATTACTTTGTGATTAATTGAGGCCCTTTGATTTTTTAGGGTGTGGCTCGAGGTGGGCGGTAGCTGCGCGTTATGCGTCACCTCCAGCCCAGATGCGTAATTGTTATATCTACCCTGGCATTGCCTAGTTGTGCCATGTCACCTACCCTAGCGTGCCTTGTACGAGTTTGATTTGTGTCGTACCTATGAAGTATCTTCTCGTAGCCTCCCGATCAGGAGGTACGCAGGTACTGTATAGACTATTGGCACTATTATGTGTTAAGGGGGATATGGGTAACTCCTTAACGCTTTTGAAAAGTAAGTTTATTTTGCTATTAGACATTATTATAATAGCGAAATATTACTACATAGTAAATAGTTTAACGGATCCTTAGAGGATGGGCAGTCCCAAGCATCCTTAAGTTACTTGTACCTTATATTACAGTTCACTTGAGTTGGTTTACATTGTATAAGTATGTATGTCCTGACTCGAGTGTTTTGTGTTTTGCTTTACGCTTGGGTCAGACTGAGGGATACATCATTAGAGACTCACCTTCAGAGTTGGAGCTTTCCTTGAAGATCCAACTATCTATTTCATTTTAGTTATCCAGTTGACTCCAGTAATATACTCTGATTGTACTTGATTATCATATTAAGACTTCTGTTGTATCTTGTTTAACTCTGATATATATTTATATGGTAGCTTCATGAACTACTATCTCTTTACTTCCGCTGCATTATATTACTCTGTGTTTGTGATCTGTTATTTATTTGCTGTATATTCTAAGTTTTGCCAAATTTAAATTAACAATTCGGTATTTTTGAGCTATTCAAGTCAAGCATGTGTAGTTTTATTGTTAATTTGAATGGTTGAAAATATTGGGTTGTTACACTTACACTAATACTACCATTCCATCCTTGAGCCCTTTCTATGGTAGATGGTAATTTATCCTTAGTACCTAAGTCACAGAATCTCATCTTCGGACAGTCCTTCATTAAATGTCTCCCCTCGAAGGACCAAATGCAAGTCTGTCTGGGATAATCTTTGGCCTTATGTCATAGGTTCTTGCATTAGTAGCAACCCATTATCTTCTCTTTTTTTATTCTCGGTTTCTTCTTTTGTTTAGAGCATTTATGTAGAAAATGTCCTCTCTCTTTACATTTGAAACAGACTATATCATCCCGATCTGAATTCTTTCTCCTTTTCCTTTGCTAATTTCACACATAATTGCGTAATGCCCTTCTTTACCTCATCTGTAACAGAAGATGCCGGCATAAGATTTTAGTATTAATTTCTCTTCTGCCTCATTTTGTGCACGTACTCTATGTGCCTGCTTTGGAGTTAACCAAAATTCATTACCCGTCATATAAGAAGTCATCATGCCCTTAAGTGATATACCAAAACATCATCAGAAGTTTCATGACATTTTATTTCTTGACTTATCCAAATTACTTGATTCATACTTTTTTGGATTTGAACTTGTTGATTGTAAAATGATAAGAAGAATAATGTTCAATACCATTTGCTCAAGCCAACATATGATCGACTCTTAGAAGATTATTCCCACCATCACCAAACAGATCAACACCTTATTCTTGGAACTTTCCAAATGGATACATCTTATAAAATTTTCAAATGACACCAATATTTATACTTTTGTATATATAAAACATACTCCTTTTAAAACAGTATGTTGATTCGCCTTGTTTAAGTATTTAGGAATCCCTATCGATTACATGGAGCTCTTCATGCATCGACCAGAATTGATGAACCACTCAACAGATTAATCACCATAAAATATTTTTATATCAAATAACAAATACGCGCTCATATATATAATACTCTCGAAACTTATTCTAGGGTGTTACTAACCCTATCTCTAATGAGTCACTCATTCTAGGGTATTACTAGTCCTATTTATAATGAGTTTTACCCCCACCAAAGCCTAAGTTTCGCTCAACCTAAGCTCTGATACCAAACGTAATGAACTGGATTTTCGACCCTGAAATATCGACACTAATACATTCTAGGTATTTACATGCCGCAAATCTAAGTGCCAAAAAGACCGATCGTTAGGGAAAAAGAAAATAAAGGTAGAATAGAATAGAAAACAGAATCTCACACGAATGGAACAACATATATTATTTCATATAAAATCTTTACAGTGGATAATTTTGAATACAATACCAGAGTCTAACCTAAATTCAGCGTGAACAGTTATAAACACATTACCTTACAAATGCTAAAAAATAAAAAAAAAATGCAATAGATGTGGCGGATAATAGAATAAATTCATATATAGATGAAGATCTCCAGCTCTCCTCTGGAACTCCAAGCATCTTCAACTAAACCTGAAACTACTCGGATCTGAACGAGTATTAAAATACCCGAATTAGGCTTGATAAACTAGCATGAGATACTCGAACCATAAACATATAACAAAGCCATAGATGGGTACTAGACAAAACCTTGAAAAGAACAGTATCTCGTAAGAACACGCCGCCCAAAAATATAGATGGACTTTTACTTTACGATATCAAAAATCTTTATACTGAAAACCACTTTGATATTATCATCAATGACATCAGTTTGAAAACACTTCAAAAAAAATATACAAAGAAAGTATCAATATCCGGACTATGGTAATATATCCGGACTAGGTCAACGGAATATATCGGACAGAATATATGATACCAAAAGGGGTAGCCGAAATGTTTACAAAGCATTACAACTATTTTTGGACAACAATCAAAATTGTAAAGCTCGTATTGGAATTGAATTTCCAACATGACAAGGAACTAGCGGTCGTTTTCTTCGATCCATGCATAGCAACCATAATTCCCGTTAGCCTTATCACTTTTCTCAAGCTAGCTACTTTGGAATTGCACTTGCTACACTACCAATATTTGATAACCTTATCACTTTTCACAAGCTAGCTACTATATTAAAATAAATAGAGCAATAGACGCCTTGAGCAACGCCTTTCCCCAATAGGTCTAGATACCGGACATCACCGTATACACATAAACTGATAGCCCGAAATATATGTCTCGTTGACCACATAATTACCCATATCATTACCAGGATGTGAGGCTTGAGAGGCTATGATTTACTATCCACAAAGCCATGCTTTGCCTTTCACATAACCGCTTCCACTTTGAATGCCACATAGCCATACCATAATCACACAACTGATTTCGACAAATGTATAACTCCTGAGTTCGTACATCTCGAAAAAGGTATTAAGCTAAGAGAAATTGCCTTCTCCGCCACCAAGCAGGTAATACGTCGATTGAAACCGTGGCGCTTCTTCTCTTTTTATCCCTCCTTCCCAAGCTCTAAAAAATCCAGTAGACTTCCGCGGCACTTCAAACTTTCTCCTATCTTCATGGAATGAAACCGTGGCGCTTTCTTCTCTTTTTATTGCTCTGGAGCTTCTCGGGTCTCTTCCTAACCTCAATATGGTTTAGCCTTGATGTGTTTGGGGTTCATGCTCTCGGCCAATGGGGAAAATGGTGGTGGCCTTGGGTTTGAGGAGAGGAAATGAGGTGATTTGCTTTGGTTTTGAGGAGTTTTGATCACTTTTGAATATGTTTATGTTTTTATTTCTTTTTGTAAATATTTTGGCATTAGTTTTCCATGCCTTAGGAAGCCATTAAAATAGCTTAGAATGAAGAACAAGTAGTAGAAAGTGTGAGGAAATGAGAGAAAGATGGGTGCTATTTATAGCCAAAAATACATAAATATCCCACATCACTTCATCTCCTTCCCATCACCCATATGCACCCCTTCACCTCCATCATTTCACACGTTGGTAGCTCCTCACATGTGCTACTATGTTCCACCATCACTTCACTCTTATCATTGCATGTGCATTTGACTTTTGTTGGCTTAAGGGTTAAGTTTTGGAAAATATCTTAAATATTTTTAACTTTATGTATATATAAATGTGTAATGTGTACATATATGGATATATTTATATATTAGGTGTGCATTATGTTTTATATATGTGTACATGACATACAAAAAGTGTTGCACTGACTTTGGACAAATTCCGTTCGGTAAACCGTTGCCGATCGAAGAATTGATTCCTGGTCACATTTTCACCTATACATTAAATTAAATATATATGTAAACAACATTTAAAATTAAATTTCTAATCATTTTTAATTAATAAAAATGATCTATTTGAATTATAAAATGATATAAATCAATATTAACAATTATTTACAAAAATTGCTATTATACCGATAAAGCAATACCAATTTTCTTATATTTTTCAATTAAACATATAACTCCATAAAACTATTATAAATGATTTATTATCACTTTATAAATATTTAAAATGAATTATTATCATTTAAAAACAATCATTTGAATAATTATAATAATTATTAAATCATTAAATCTCAATTTAAAATCATAAATCAATTATTAAATATAATGGTATTACTAATGACGTCATAAATACATTAAATTTCCAAATTAAAATAAATAATTTTATTTCATATTCTTGTTCAATTATAAAAATAAGTGTAGGTACCTAGCTCCGTAATCGATGTTTGACTATTATAGAACTATTTATCGATAAAATAGTTTTTTGTCATTTTATCGCGATTTTTCCAAAGTATATATTTTTGTAAATAGTTATACAATTGTTATTTATTGTTCAAAACATCATAATCTATGTTAAAATAAATATTATATTTGAATATTTTAAAAATAAATATAATTTATTAAATTGATAAATTTGCGGGTCGTTATAGAAATTTAGTAGAATAATTATAAAGTGGTAAATATAGAATTTTAAAAATAAAATATCAAGACTTAGAGAAAATTAAGAAGAATAGAGATAACTTCTAGAATTAATGAGAGAGCTTTAAATTCTTCTACTTTATTATTATTTAATAAATGTGTTATTAATTGGAAATCTTAAACATAATCTTTTTAAGTGTAGGCCAACTTTATAATAAAGGTTTCAAAATAAATGTGGAGAAAGATAAGTGTGACGTTTTCAACCAAAACAAAAAATTAATTTTTGGAGGTATAACAAAAGGAAATATCTTTATTTTAAACCTGAAATTAAACAATAAAATTGATATGTAACAGCCCGAAATTTCATTGCTTCGATTAGTGAATATTTAATTTATTTTGAATACTCAATATATAGGTTTGTAATGAAAATAAATAAACTCATTTTTATCAATTATTAATGATGGTAAAATCGTTTTCAAAATTCGTTTATCAAATTAAATAGTTCGTAGAAAAATAGAAAGCATGATCGAAGAATGTTTTTCGAAATTTGGACCTTTCGACGAGGAAAAGTTGTCGAGAATGTTGTTTGTCTTTGTGCACTATGTACATATGTAAGAGTTAATTAGATAAATAATAATATACTTAAGGATAAATTATCTTATGTTAATTTAGTTTAGCAAGTGATGTAACAATTCATAAACTTCACAATAATAAACTTACACACACACACACATATATATCTCTTGTCACATCTTAGGGTTATCATCATTAACCATCATTACTTAGGTTCTATGACTGGAGAGGGTGGGGGGAATGTGACATATGAGGGGAAGAAGAGAGTGATGTGACTTGACAAAATGATGAGGTGTGAAATCTTGCTTATAAATAGCCCATATGTTTCTCCATTTTCCCTCCTCTTTCCACCAACCTTGTCTTCCACATTTTTAACTCAAATGGAGTTTTTCTTCTATTGAAAATGTGTGAAATTTTAATGGCTACAACATTGTAGTTGACCGCCTTTTACAAATTTCTATCATAGCTATGTCAAAACACCAATTCTTTACATAGCAATTCTAAGCTTAGAATTTAAATTCCAAAAATGATCGATTTTCTTTGGACCATAACTTCTTCAAATCAAGTCGAAAATGAGTGATTCTTTTTCTCAAATGATATAGGAAAGAAATTCCAACAACTTTCTCATTTTGTGCTTTATGAAATTCCATGAGTAAGTAGCCCAAAAATTAGTTGCAAAATGACCTATTTTCGGGTTTATTATTGAGAATTCGATGTTTATCCGAAGTCGCTCCACCTTACCCAAAAAAGTCTCGCTTCCTCTTCCTTTCAAGGCCGAGCCTACTTAGTGAATTTAGGGTTCAAGACTCCATCTTGTTGCGTAGGAATGGAAGTGCTATGTCATAATATAATTTAGCGATAGTTTGGATAGCATTTAGTGAGTAAATTCCTAATTTTTAGAAAGAACTTTCCTTTATATGTTGTGTTGATCCTTAGCTATATTTATGTTATATGTATATTTGTTGGATCTATGTTTGAAATGTAATGATAAGTGCTAATGTATGGGTAGTGTTAGCACTCGAATGGATGTGTTATTGCAAAGTTATAATTGTATGTGTGTGTGTATATATATATATATATTGGTATATGTACACAATTTGTTGTATGAATGTGATGTGTGAATATAAAGTGTTGATGATGAACTTGACTATAGTCGTGATGGGTTGAAAACAAAGTTGAAACATTGTATGTAGTCGCAACGGAATTGAGGGAGGATTTGAAATCAAACTCATTTTAAGAGTTTAAAGTTTAGATTTTGATCAAAGTTTGCGTATTTGGTTTTAAAGTGTGAAAATTTACCAAGGTACGTTTCAATCATGAAATAGTATGGTTTTAGTAAAGTGACTTCGCTTAAAATTGGGTTAGAGTAAACTGCACTTGTAGCGACAGTCGCTGTGGATGTAGTTCGACAAAGGTTTGAATTTTTATTTCAAATTTGTTTTATTTTGAAATTGGTTTACATAGTTTTTCATACTTAATTGGTAATATTAAAAAGAAATTAAGTTGTAATATAATTATTTAATTAGTTAATTACTTAATTAAAAGGTAATTAGCACTTGGTAATTAAGAGGTGATTGAAGGTTAGTCATCACTTAAGTTAGGTTAATGGCTGTTAATTAATTGATAAAGTTTTAACTAATATTTTATGTGGTTAAGAAGTAATTAAGTGATTAATGATTATTTAATTAAGATTAATAGTTAATTGATTATTAAGTGATTATTTAATTAATATTTTTATTAATTAGGTTTAACTTTTATACAATTTGTTTTAGCCTTTACCAAGTTTCATTAGTAAGTTAATTAGCACTTAATCAAGTTCATTAAGCCTAATTAGAATTTAATTATGACTTAAGCTTGATTAATAAGGGTTAATTAAGATTTAATTAGGATTTAAGCTGATTAAATCTATTTAAATCTTTTCAAAGGTGATTTTAAAACTGAATCAAATGTGTTTTAAATCAATCTCTTTTTTTAAAGTGAACTGGTTCCAAATCTAAGGATCTCTCATCTGGACCTTAAGTAACGCTATATGATTAGGAAGACTAAATGATATTTGTTAGCAGAACCAAACACCATTCTGCTATAGTGTAAGTGATTTGATTTTGTGCACATGTGTTAGCAGAATAAATCCCCATTCTGCTATGAATTGATTGAATTGTTTGGGCATCTGTTTAGTAAGACAAATCACCCTCCTGCTATTATGTTATTTGGACATGTACATGATAGTTAGTTCATATTGACATGTTATTCCTTGATTTGGATATGAGTTGTATTTACATACATGTGCTTATGTAAATAACTGTTAAGTGAATCGAAATTGAACGGTAACTTAAACTAGTACCATTGGGATTGCCAAGCCTCTTTTTAAATTTATAAAGTATTTTTTTGTATTAACTTCAATTCTCAAATAAATTTAGAGTTTAAAGTTTATAAATTATTTCCAAGTCGTTCTAGTATGTTGTCAAGTTATTTATAAGTAATAACTTGTTTATAAAGGGATTTTACTGAAGGTTTACTTAAAGTGTTTTACAAAAAATAATTTTTAAATGATATTTTATAAAGGAAATTTTAAAAGGTTTTATATAGAAGTTTTATAAAGATTTTAATTTATAAAGAGATTTATAAATCATTTTAGAGATTTCAAAGGAAGTTTAAATCTAGTTTGAAAATTTATAAACATATTTGGAATGTGAAGTAAATAGGTTTAATTGTAGGTGATGTTTTTAAAAAGGAATTGTTAGCCAATTAATATTGAATTTGGAAGAGGGAATTTCCAAAATGTTTTTGGTAAATAATATGAATTGTTTCCAAGTTTAAAGGGAACGTTAGGGGTTTAGGAAAAGTGTTTTGAAAGATCTTTTGATCTAGCTTTATAAAGTGATTTTATTAATTAAGGATTAATTGATAAAGGCTTATAGGATTCCGAACGGAATTGAATCAATGTTTTATTGTTTTGTTTAATTTGATAGTAAATTACTAACTATCAAATATGGACCAAAACATAACTTTGGAAATATTTAGGAGAAACTTGAGAATTATATGGTACAGTTACAGTAAGGTGCTATACTATACGTATAAACTCATTTGTTCTTCTAGGACGAATGATATGGAAATCGTTTCACAAACAGTTAGGAGGTAAACTATGCTCTTGTCATTTGTCTGTTTATTTCCTAAAGAATCGGGGTTCAGTTTATCGAAAAATATCGAAAGTTGTTTCGAAGAGACCGGAATCGAATATGTTATCCAAAAACCACTTTGATGCAACTGAAGCATTTTGGAATGAAAACATCCTGAAGCATGGGATCAAAGATGGAGCCATTGAAGTACAAGGACTGCTTGCTACTAATCCCGAGGGTGATTCCGAAATGGATGTAGAGAAGTAGTTCCTTAAGTTTGTCCTTATCTTGGACAACTTGTGTGGATGAATGTTAGCACTGCATTACTACCAAGAGGGCAGTGTTAGCATTCCAAGAGGGATTGCTATTCAAAAAGGTAAAATGGAGCCACAAGCCTCATCAACTGAGAATGACTAAAATAGGGGAGGTACAGCAAGGCTATGTGGGTCGCACCCATGAGGGTATGTTGTCACCCTTCTAGATACGATACATCCACATATTTATGGATTGGTTGTGCATGAGATCTCGATGGAAAGGGTTAACAAAGCGACCGGGGTGATGACATATTCGGTACTATCTAGTAAGGGGTAGGCCGGTCTTGTGTTGGCAGGGATCGATAGGTTCGATCTCGAAACTTTTTCTAGACGTGTACTATGATGGGTGGTACCCCAGTAGCCAAGTCATTAGTTGGAATGCATTCTCCAATACAAGCTTTACAATTTTAGTCGTATACTAAATATGTTGGAACGTGAGATGCATGCATTTGAGCTATTTAATAATTTACTTTGAATCCTCAAACATTATTATAATATCACTGAATTTCTATTAAAGTATTTTGGTTATAGTAATGTAAAAACATGTCCGTGTTTATGTGCGGCGTGGTCGTACAAGATAATTTTGATTTCAAAAGAGTTTTTAACTTAATAATTCAGTTGTTTTGAGTTTACTCACACCAGACCCATGCCTGATCTAGAGTTTTATTTTCTTTCCTTAAAAATCTTAGGTGCTCAAATTTTGATGAGCGGCCAAGTAGTTCTAGTTTCTACGGATGCAATTTGGAAGAGCCTGGAGAAGGAGGCTCCATCGATAGATAGTTATTATCGTGTTTCCATTATATATTATTTACTCTATATCTATGTATAAGGACAGACTATTATAACTATCCTAAGTTTGAAATTGTATTAGTATGACTTTGATGTATCATTTTGTAAATGACTTTGTAAATATAACATTGATTAATAAATGTTGTTTCGTTGCATTGTGAGATTCTGTGTTTTTCACTAGTTCTTCTATCTTCTATCTCCTTTCTTTCCTATAACAATCTGCCTTTCCGGCACTTAGTTGTTCTACATGTTAATACCGTGCATGTATTAGTGTCGACTTTTGGGGTTTGAAAAGATGGTTCGTTAAATGATACGTGTCTATTTGCAAATCCAAATGATATATGGATATGGCACAAACATTTTTGTCATGTAAATTTTAAAAATATTCATAAACTTTCAAAAAATGAAATTGTGAGAGGTTTACTAAAAAATTTTAAAAATAGATAATTTATGTGATGCATGTCAATTAGGTAATCTTAAAAAATTATCATTAAATCAAAAAAAAAATTCATTTCTACCAAACAACATTTAGAACTTTTACGTCTTTATTTATTTCATCCTTTGCAAGTAATACATATAAATCATAGCAAATATATGTTTATTATAGTAGATGATTTCCAAGATATACAAAGATACATTATATTAAACATAGGAGTGTAACGACCCAGAATTTTTGATCCCGAGAATTCCAGATAGTTAGGGAAAAGAAGGGAAAAAAAGAAGAAGAAACAGAAACAAAACACAAATTCTCACATTCACAGCGGATAAGATATAATATCACATAAAATAGTAATTATACAAAGGTAAAGTCGTACTACTTAATTACATCATTACATCAGAGTTTCAACATTTACACAACATTGGATAGTTAGAATCAACATGTCCCAGATAACTACAATAATATACACAGCGGAATACACTCCATACGTCCTGCCATCCAGCTCGCCTCCTGAGCTCTAGAAACGTCCTTACCTAAAAATCTGTAGTACTCGGTCTGACCCGAGCATTACATCAAAGTAACACCCGGGTCAGGCTGGGAACCAGCGTGAGTAAACCCATCTATCATGAAATGTTAAAACAATAAACTTATTTAAAAACCCGGGGTAACTCGTATTTCATTACAAGTTCACGACTTGTTATAGTTAACACTTATTTTACAATCAACTCCTAATTACCCGTACTTAAGTAAATGGTTCATATTATTCCATTCCAGCCTATTGATTCCAAAGTCAAATCCATAAAGAAATTTTTTGTAGACTACAAATCGAAGTGGTTTTGGGTATGTACTGATACCCGACCTCGGTCTTTTCGAATCCAATATCATCTTAAAACAAAGCAGTTCAAGTTTTAAACAATTCCATATATCCAGAATTACATATTAGCCATTCATTACAGATAGACAAACCCTATCACCTCAGTTCAGTCCAATCATACCATGTCACATAACATCACTTATCAAAGATATCAAGTAATCCAAGGCATACAATATCATTCGATCATTCATAAGCAAGATTAATTAATCACACTATTCCAATTAATTTAAATTAATTAAATTAATTCTTTTAATCACTTTTAATCCTGTTTACTTTACATTAACTAATTATAAACCATTAATTAATCATCCCTTAATTATCCTATTTAATTACATTAAGTAGTTAGCCTTTAATTAATAACACAAATTAATTAACCCTCCCATTCACATTAATTACTCTTATCCTTAAATAATTACTCAAATTAATTATCCTATAAACACTTACATTGATTAATTATCCTTTAATTAATCACACTCATTAATCAGCTAACCCTTAATTAGGAGAACCCCCTATCATGCTGTAATGTAGCAAATCCGATCCCGGTCTCATCGAAATCCAAACGTATCTTAAAGGTTAAGTTGTTTAAGATTAAACAATTCAATTCAATTTAAAACATTGAATAAACACGGCATTTATTTCAGATAAACAACATCCATTTATCACTGATATAACCAATATCACATCACAGAATATCATAGATTATCATCCAATAGATATCGACCAATCCAGACATTCTACTTAAAACAATCATCCATGAGAAAGAATTATTATTCCATATTATAATTAATTTAATTAATTCAAATTCAATTAATTACTTAAGAATTACTCACTTAACCTTGCTTAATCAATCATTAATCAATTACAATCATTTAATTAATCACTTCTCAATCAACCTTAAAATCAATTAATTAATTTTTAATTAATTAATTAATTATCTTTAATTACTGGTTAATCAATCCTTAATAATAGTTAATTAACCCTTAATTACTTAATTAATTTCAAATTATAAATTAATTAATTTTAATTACTTCATTAATTATTACTTAATTATCAATTAATTAATCTCTAATTAATTAATTAGTTAATATCTAATCATTGATTAATTAATCTTTAAATTATCTAATTAATTAACCTCTAATTATCAATTAATTAATATTATTTTCTTAAATAAATTAATTCTTAATTAACAACTAATTAGTCCTTATTTAATTAACTAAACCCATATAATTTAATTAATCCTGAATTATTAATTAATTAAACTTTAATTACTTTATTAATTAAATTAATCATTAATCATTAAAACCTTAATTAACTTTCAAGATAAATCATTTACTTTAATTGCCTAACTTTAATTAATACATGTTTTAAAAACATTTCATCCTTTTTAATTTATACTTAATTACTTTTAAAATTTTAGTTTTTTTTAAAATAACTTAAGCATTTCTTAAATTTAAGTTAACAAATCATAAAACTTCTTTAGTCAAAATAGTTTAAAAGCATTTATCATAAAATAGTTTAAGCTAGGTTCAAATTTAAAGCTAAAACTTGTTTAAAACATGCTCAAACTCTGCTTCGGGTTCGCTTTGACCTTGGCTCGAGTCTTGACTCGAGTTTCTCATATTCTTCCATTTCTTTTTAAAATTTTAGTTTTAGTTTTTAAAGCTGGCAAGACAATACTCACATACACGATTTTCACCCCGAGCCTAACTTCATCTCTCCCGTGTTCAACCCGAGCCAACAACCTCGCACACAACACAGACACGCACATGTTGCTGTGCACATGCACCGATGATCTGCACCACCACGACCCTCGCCGGTATCCTCCACACGTCGACGAAGAACCCTAGAATCGATTCTGACCATCGATTCCTCATTACATAGCCCAAAACGTTTTCGAGCTTTCCAGTCGAAAACTAAAACCCCAACTTCATTTGAAACCCGCCTCGACAAGGCTATTCCGACCATCGGAACCTCCGTAATTTCGTCAACACCTTCGTCCATGACTCTAGCACATTTCCTCCACATCTCGCCTGGCTCGATGCCCCGATGACGGTGAACAGCCCCAAAACCCGACCTCGACTCAACTGGGTTCTAAAACCCTAGTTCTAACCACCGTCGACGCCACAACCCATGATCGCCACATCCACCATTTTTCCTGAAATCCTCAATCACCAAGCAAGCTTTGACCAAAAACCCGATCAATCAAATATTCGTCGATCGCCAAAAAATGGTCGAAAATCCATTTCCTGATCATCTTCGAACTACTCCTTCAATACTATACTAAAAATCGAGATTTTGGTTTTAAAAATCCTAATTTGTATAGGGAATTCAGATTATGTACTTGAATTAATAAATCATTTAGTTTGATTTCAACACATTTCTATGTTTTTTACTGTTATTTTCCATTTTCCAACAAATTTCAAACTTAATTCATAAAATTAAAATATTGAAAACTTAATTATGTTTAAACAAACAAAATTTGTTTGAATACTTCAATCAAATAGAGATTACATGAAGGAAAATTTAAATTTTGTCAATTTTGAACCTCCTAGAAAATAATAGAGCAGATCACCAATATGCATACCAACATACATTCATATAGACATGATTTCAGATTTTATCAAGCATGCATACATAGATTAAAACATGATTCACAAGGTTTACATCAGATATTGCACATACATCAGATTTTAAAACTAAATTATGGTTTAGATGTACTCACAGTTGATGTTGAACAAAGGTTGAACTTTTGGATAGCTTGAAACTTGTAAACTGAATGCTTAGATGATTTTGCTTAGATATGAAATGATCTTGTCTTTTACTTTTAGACTTGAATTTGTTTCAGATTGAATATAGTTGAGTTTTTAATCTGAGAAGATTGCTTGAAAATTTGAGGTGGTTGAATTGCTACAGGCTTTATTTTTTCTGGTTTGTAAAATTTTACAAGTTTTGTTTCTTTGCCTTTTGAAATGAAGAATAGAGATGAACAAATATACAGCCTTTAGAAAATACATTGACACTTGTACAATCCATGCAACATGGTTTACATTTGTTATCACATGTTCTTATTATTTGACAATTGTTAAAATATCAAATTTATGTTTAAATCCTTTATCTCAAATTTATTTAGAAATCATGGTTTAAATATTTTCTTCTCATAAATTACTTAATTTTATATCCATAAAACTTTAAAGAAAAAAATTTAAAACTTAATTACACATTAATAAATAACCATATGCAAATACTAGTTGTAAATATATTTTATAAATTTACTATTAGATTCATCATTTTAATTCAACTATTATTCTAGTTTCAAATCCACTTATATATACATCCGGACATCATTAATTATCAAATTTATTTGTTTTATCCAAATAAAACTAGTATCCCAATAGTTTACAATCAGTTAATTATCCAATTAAAGTTATTCAAAATCCGGGTTATCACATTCCTCCCCCTTTAGAATCTTTTCGTCCTCGAAAAGGAACGAAGCCAGAGTTTATCAAAATGCTTATTATTAGAAAAATTATTCTTAGGTCACTTTTATAACACTTTTAAAATCTACATAATATTATAAAATAGTTTTTATAAAATAGTTTTTATAACTCAGTGTTTTAACAAGTCCATCCTCATTCTCACAGAAATTCGATCATACGTTGATCAGGCGTAGGACTGAAAATCAATAAGTATTTGGTAAACCCGTTTTCAACTTCCAGTGAAAATACTTGGAAAATAATTTTATTGAAAATATAGAAAACATTTTTGAAAAATAGAGGGAACATTTTTGGTGAGAATGCTTTGGAAATCATCACCCTCATCAATGGTTGCAGTTAACTCGATGGTTACGTTGCCATCCTGGCAAAATCCATAGATAACTTTAGGCACTCCGCACCCCTTGATTATGCCATGGAACCCGCTGCAGATCGCAACTATATCTGGGGTTACATTGCTATTACAGCAAAAACCCATATAACTGTAGGCATCAGCGCCCTCGAATTCCGCTGCCAAAAGAATAAAACTTCTCCACTCGACCATAGATCGTAGTCTACCGATGTTACGTTGCCTTCCCGGCAAAATCAACCGTAGACCATTGACACTCACCTCCACACGATTTGCGCTATGATTCACAGTAGATAGTAGCGACATCGAGTTACACTATCGTCATAGTATAACCTAAATGTTTCTGTAGGCATCAGCGCTTTCGACTTTCGCTACCCAATAATCCTTAGGAACTTCAGTTCATCCGGACTTCCTCACAGGATCTACTTTAGAGCCTCCCTCCTTTTGAGGCTCAAGGCAGTACCAACCAATGGTACTCCTGAGAAGTTCATTTCAAGGGAGCGCTTTTTTCTCTAAAGCCATTTTCGAAACACTTTATACTATATACATATAGTATCTTCCAAATCATGCACCTAGTGTGAATCCCATGTAGATCTCCTTTTCTCAAAATCGATTATTCCAAAATTGATATTCTCAAACCAGGCTTTCCAAATTTCCAAAATTGATTTTTACCCAAAAATCAAAGCCTTTCCAAAATCTATAGGTTCCAAAACCTTTTTCCAAAATCATTCTCATAAGATTCTTCATATATATATATGTATGTATGTATGTGTGTGTATATATATATATATATATAACTTTGAAAATCTTTGGATCACCTTATACTTGTATAAATTCCCTTTTTATACTCCAAATACTTTTAAAAACCCTTTTCTTCCTACAATAGATTCAACAAGGGAAGATTTATCTTATATAACAAAGATATATAACTTTGTTTATTCCAAATCAAATATTCAAAAAAAAAAATTATTTCTCTTTTATAAAGTTATTAACCATATTACTTTTCATTCAAAAACCATTTTACAGTTTTTATCCACAAATTTTCAATATCAATTTCATTCAAACCCAGACGAAGTACATATATCATCCGTATGCTATATCAATCTGATCGCTCACTCGATTACACAATTTCACTTTCGAACTAGTATCGTCCACCTGACTTCCTAGTACAGACTCAGATCTGGTTTCTTGATCAGAAACCGTCATTCTTCTTGCATAGCCTAACTATGATAGAGAATATCCAGAATCAATCAACAATCTATATCCAGGTTTGCCGTCGAAAATCGAGTAAAAATCCCAACTCGGATCGATATGCTATCTCGAAATTCTGTGATCGAATCTGGATCAGATCACCATGCGGATAGAATAATATACGTCACCCTACGTATTTATCCTTATTGATTATTAGCCAATTCAATCTCCTTTTCTATTCACGTTCACTTAAATTTTTATCCACCTATTCATAATTGTTTCAATTCCATTTGGATTATCACTTTAATCCTTATCTCAATTGGTAATTAATCATAAAAAGTTTGCGCTCTAACTGGCTTAAATTTAGAAAATAGCTTAAAAGGTTAAAAATAGATAAGTAGTTGAAAAATAATTATTAGTTTGTAAAACAGTTGTTAAATAGTTATGTAATTGTAAAATAATTGGAAAATAGTTAAATAGTTATAAAATATTTAGGTAATTGCAAAATAGTTGTAAAATAATAATTAGTTTATAAAACAGTTGAGAATCAGTAATTAGTTGATAACATAGTTGCAAAATAGTTAAATAATTCCAAAAGTAGTTATAAAATAAGTATATGATAGTCTTGGGTTTAATAAGAAAGATTGTATATATAGTAAATAGCTTGGAAAAATAGATCTACATTAAAACAATTTATTTTGAAAATAGTCCAGAGTCAAACTGATTAATTTCCAATCTCCATCCCCATCAATTCAATTTAAATTTTCATTTCCATTTAAATTGACTCAATTCCTATTTAAATAACTTCAATTTCCATTGAACTTGATTTATTCCCAATTCGTGTTGAATTAATCCTCAATTTCTTTCCAAATTCAAATCAAATTCCATTTGAATTTTAAACCTATTCAACTTTAGTTTCATTTCAAATAAATCCAATTCAAAATTTTCCATTTGAGTTTTAAACTTATCCATCTTCAATCACAAGTCCAATTAATTCAAATCAAATTCAATTTAAATCTCAACTTTAAACCATCTCGAATTATATAAATTCGAGTTAAATTTTAAATGTTGATTTAATCCCTTAAATCAAATTAACTTTTATTTTTAAATCAACAATCTAAATCTTTAAATAATTTAATTTTAAGTCCAAGTTTCAAAATTCTATTTTAAATATCTTTACTTAACTTATTTCAAAGTTCAAATAAGGGTTCAAAACAATTTTATTTTTAAAATTTAATTTGTTACCCAATTTTATCTTCCAATTTTGAAACCAATTCTTAAACAATTTTAATTTACAAATCTAATTCTTAACATTCAAATCTTAAGTTCAAAGTGATTCCATATCCTTAATTTCAAATTAAAGTTTTATTTCCCATTTATCTCAATAATGGATATATTACCACAATCCATTTCTTCATTCATTTAAACAAATCCAATTCATAGTTTAAAGATTATTAATAACAACAGGATGATATCATCCAAATTATTTAAAATATCCATCCATTTTCAATTTCCAGATCTCAAACCCATTTTGAGATCACACAAACTTCCCCTTCAAATCAACCATTTAACTTCCCAAGTTAAATCTCAATTTCATCTTGAAATTTTCAAATCAGGTTGTTCATTCAAACTTATTTAACTTCTTCTAAGTTAAATTCAATTTAATCCCATATTCCACACAAAATTTGAATTCACTATTTCAAATTTCTATCACTTCAAAGTTCAAAAACTTATTTTACTTTGGGTTTTTACTTCACACTTCAGGGAAAATCAAAACTCATCACTTTAGAGTTTATTTCAAATCATCTTTGATATTATATATAACCATACATATATACATATTTACTTCTTGGCCCACCAAGCCAAATTTTTAAAATTTAAACCACCTTTGGTTTTAATTCAAAACAAATTCCTTTAAAATTTTCAAACAACTCTCTATTTTTAAAATAAGATTATATTCAAAATAGTCTGAATAATATTACTCATCATTTCTTTTAACATTTTGGAAACAATATCAAATGTTCCTAGACCTAGGATTCAAAACTTCATAATTAAAAATCATCTTCAATTTATAAGTTATACTCATCTAAAAGTTTTCTTCCCTAAACTTTTTCATTTTGCTTTATCAATGTTTAGTAGAAAACAACATCCCGTTATTAAACACAATAACCATTCTATATTTTGGTTTAAAACTACTTCTAATTTATCTTATCTGTACAGTTCACTTATTTAATTCCAATATCCAACAACCAGTTTCTTTATATATTGGAAAAACTATTTCTTTATATATCAAAAGATAAACTTATATAAAAGTCATACCTAAAACCATTTAAAATCTTTATATAAGAAAATAACAAGTACGCTCTCATATATATATACACACTCAACTCATTCTACGGTACCATTGACCCTATCCTAAATGAGTATCCCCCACCAGAGCCAAGGTTCTCGCTTAACCTTCGGCTCTGATACCAAATGTAACGACTCGGAATTCCAGATAGTTAGGGAAAAGAAGGAGAAAGAAAGAAGAAGAAACAGAAACAAAACACAAATTCTCACATTCGCAGCGGATAAAATATAATATCACATAAAATAACAGTTATACAAAGGTAAAACAGTATTAGTTAATTACATCATTACATCAGAGTTACAATATTTACACAACATTAGGCAGTTAAAATCAACATGTCCGTAATAACTACAATAATATACACAGCGGAATACACTCCATACGTTCTTGCCACCCAGCTCGCCTCCTGAGCTCTAGAAACATTCTTACCTCAAAATCCGTAATACTCAGTCTGACCCAAGCATTACATCAAAGTAATACCCAGGTCAGGCTGGAAACCAGCGTGAGTAAACCAATCTATCATGAAATGCTAAAACAATAAAATTATTTAAAAATCCAAGAGAACTCGTATTTCATTACTAATTCACAACTTGTTATAGTCAACACTTATTTCACAATCAATTCCTAAGTACCCTACTTGGTTAAATGGTCCATATTATTCCATTCCAACCTATTGATTCCAAAATCAAATCCATAAAAAAAATTGTAGACTACAAATCGTAGTGGTTTCGGGTATGTACCGATACCCAACCCCGGTCTCTTCAAATCCAATATCATCTTAAAACAAAGCAGTTCAAGTTTTAAACAATTCCATATATCCAGAATTACATATTAGCCATTCATCACAGATAGACAAACCCTATCATCTCACTTCAGTCCAATCATACCATGTCACATAGCATCACTTATCAAAGACATCAAGTAATCCAAAGCATACAATATCATTCAATTATTCATAAGCAAGATTAATTAATCACACTATTCCAATTAATTTAAATAAATTAAATTAATTCTTTTAATCACTTTTAATCCTGCTTACTTAACATTAATTAATTATAAACCATTAATTAATCATCCCTTAATTATCCTCTTTAATTACATTAAGTAGTTAGCCTTTAATTAATAACACAAATTAATTAACCCTCCCATTCACATTAATTACTCTTATCCTTTAATAATTAGTCAAATCAATTATCCGGTTTTGAAGTTGAATTGATTCCAGTTTTGTTGAAGTTGTCTTAGGTTTGATTTTGCTTTGGGTTTTCATTTCTTCTTAGTTTTGAATTTGGGTTTCTCAAGTTTGAGGGAAAAAAAGAAAATATGGCCTGGTTTTTTTCTTAACTTTGATGTTTATTTCCATTACAAATTTTGAAACAAACCAATTGCCACTTGTGTCCATTTGTTATTTGTGTTAATTCATGTTATTCCTCAACTTACACTTGTTAAAATAATACAAATTATGTTTAATCCTTACTTCAATTTATTTTATAATTTTTTTTTAAACCTTTAAGCATTTATATTTTCATATCCTAACATATGTTTATATTCACATGGGTGTATGTATTTTAAACTTTACACTTTCAAAACATACGTTCATACCAAAGCTTTATATTAATAAATTTTTGATATGTATATTAGTTTACTTTTAGTAATATATATATTTATATTCTCTAAAGAAATATGATTAAAAAATTAAAGTATACTTTAACACATATATTTTATATGTACTTATTCCATTTTGAATCCTAATTAATGCATTTCCTTATGTATACATATCTAAAGCTTTTATTCATTTTTTTAAAAATTTAAATTCAAGTTATTATACATTTAAGTAAATAAACACATATATGTATATTATAGAATTTAGCTTTAATCAATTGTTTTGAAAATCATTTGTATTTAATTCAAAATACAACTTTATAAATATATTACATATGTCTCTTAAAATTAGAAAACAAATTTCTATAAAATTATATAGTTTTCAAATCCAATTTTATTTATTTATAAGATATTAAATATCGAATATCATACCCATAATTAAATTTAAAATTAGTACCCAAATAAACAAATATTTTATTAAATTTGAAAAAAAAATACCAATTTAATTCACAATTTAATTTCAAAAATTAAATCGCTTACCAATTTAAATTTGATTTAAAACCAGGAATGTTACAATATTACTCTGTGTCTGTGATTCTATGATTTATTTATTTACTATAGAAGATGAGTTTGGCCAAATATAAATTTACAATCTGGTATTTTGTAACGATCCTGGTTTTGAGAAAATTTAAATTGATAGTTCATTTAAATTTTGAAATTAAATTATGAATTTATTCGGTATTTTCCAAATGAAATAAAATATTTGTTTGTTTATTTAAAAATACAAATTGATTGTATATTAATTTTTGGAATTGAAATTTAAAAATAAATATTTTGAATAATATATTGTATTTGTTAACTCTGTATTTTGAAAAATTAAAGTATATACGTATATAAGATTATTTATTTGTGTATAATTGATTTTCAAATCATTTTTCTTTATATAAGTACAGAATATAAAACAAGAATGGACAAATGTTTTAAAATATACATATGTAAATAAACATTTAAGCTTTGATATGAATATATCTTTTGAAATCTAAGTATGAGAATTAAAGTGCACATGAGATAAATTTATTCACAAATTAATAAAGGATTTAAAACAAAATCTATAAATTAAATAAAATTTATAAAGGGTTTAAACATAAAAGTTCATTATTTTGGCATTTGTAAAATATTAGCAATATGAATTAACAAGTGTAGGCATATTATAATTTGTAATTACATGTGTAAGTTTAATATGATTTGAGTTTAACAAGTGGCAAAATAAACTTTTCTTTTGATTTGAATTTATAAACATGTATTAAAAGAAAGAATGAAAAAGATGTTCTCAATTTAACTTCTCAAGCTTCTTTCATTTATTACTCAACCTGAAACAAAATTACAATTCAAAGATAAAGAAAAATAAAATCTGGAGAAACAACAAAGCCAGAACGAAATATGAACTAAATCATATGACCACTTCAACCTGAAGATCATCTAAAACAAATGCAAAAGCCTGGAAATCAAATCCAGATCAAAGATTAAAACAAAACCTGAATCAAACCTGGGAAATCAAAAAGAATTCAACTTGGGGATTAAATCTTCATCAAAGCTTCAAGCAATTAATATTTGAAATCAAACAACAACAACAAAACCTGAGGAATTCAGAGCAAAACAAAGTTTAAAGCTAAAGCATATCAAAATGTCTGTCCTCTGTTCTTTCAAAACATAGGTGAGCAAACCTTCATTTTTAAGCCTTGAATCTATAAACTGATGTTGTGACTGATTTCTGAAGCAAAGTTGTTGCATGAATATAAATCTATCTGAATGTATATATGTATATTTATGTGAGATCCATGCCAGTGTGTATATGTATATACTCAGTATATCAACAGGCTCAAACCACCAAGGAAAGAAAGAAAATTCATATCTCTTTGAATAATAACATTTAGATTATAATGTCTGAATAAGAATTGTTCGTAACATTCAAATCTAAATTTTAAAATAATTCCAAGTGTAAATAATTATGGAATATTTATGAATTTGAGAATGACAGTGATAATCTAACTCAAGTTGAAAATCAATGATTACGATTTTTTGTTTGGATCTTATGAAGCAATTCGTAATAGAAAATTATGATTTTAGGATCTAGTTTCAAGATTTTTTTTGGTTCGAATTTGAAGAGAATTCATGAAATGAACAGAATTGGGTCTTTTATCGATTTCCGTCGATCAAGATGGTGATGGTAGTCGGGCTTGTAACCAGAGGTGGCTGGAGGCTTGGGGTTTCTAGAAAAAATAGTGAAGGATTTTTCTGATGATCATGGTGGCCTAGCGATGGTAAACTAGTGTTTAGTGCTTAGTTTTGATGGAGATGGTAGTCGGGGGAACTGCATCAACGTGGGCGAGTTTGAGGCAATCGCATATGTGGGGAATCGAAATGCGAAGGTATGGGGTAGCTGTAAGTCGGTCGGCACAAATTCCAATTGCCGAAGTTCGTCGGAGCTCGGGGTTTTAGGTTGATGGGTTGGGTACCAAGAATAATCGATGAGCTGAATTTTGATCTATGGTGAAGCTAAGGGATCTGGGTACTCTGGCGAGGTGAGTGGATCTTAGGTGACTGGTAGGCGTTGGCGCTGATGATCAGAGTCGCTTCGATCGCGTGTACACGTGCACGAAGTATAGATGGTATCAGATGTTTTTGGGTGGTTGAGAAGAAAGGGGAGGCTCGAGATTTGACTCGGGGTTTAATGGATTGTCTCGAAGTAAATGATGGAGGTGAGAACCCGAAGTTGAGCTCGGGTAAAACAAGTATTTACTCGGGTTTATTGATTTGATACAAAAATGGTTTAAAACTTAAAAGAAATCAAGTTTTATTGAAACTAATTTTATTGAAACTATTTTTTTAAAATATTAGATGTTATCCAAGTTTTAAATTGGTTAAGAATTTTTTTTAAATAAAATTGTTTTAATTAACCAAGTTTTAAAATGTTTTAAAATACACATAATCTTTATTTTGAATAAACTTAATCCTGTTAAAGAAGTTAATTAATAAAAGATGTTTTAATTGTTAATTAACTTTTAAAGCCAAAGTTAATTTATTTGTTAAAGGAAATTAATTACTCAAAGTTATTTACTTAATAAAAGTAATAAAGGTAAATTAATTTAATGATTTAAGTTTGATTGATCAAGTAATTAAAGAATAATTAAATAATTAAGGATTAATTATTTAATGATTAAAGGTTGGTTTATTTATTAATTAAAGATGAATGATTATTATTTAAAGGTTAATTAATAAGTAATTAAAGGATAATTAATAAAAATGGTTTGTAATTAATTAATATAAATTAATCAGGACTAGTAAATTACTCATAAGTAAATAATCTGGTTTCAATTAATCAGATGATCAATAAACCTTACTTATGGATGTTTGAATTGTATAAACTTCTTTGAATGGTTTGATATCTCTACTGTGCGATGATTTATGATTTGAATTATTTTAATTCAAGCTGTGATGAATGTAATTCATCTTGTCCACGATGAATGTATATTATTTATCTGTGCATTTGTGTATAGAATATAAGCGTTATACATTATACTGCTTATCGATATTGATATGTTTGAATCTGTGATGCTTGTTGATGTTGCACTATTGTGTAAAACCCCTGGACCACACCATACACACACAAATATGGATTGCACGAGGAAGTTGGTTAAGTCACGGATTTTTGAAATAGTTTTAAAATTGAATTTTGAATCCAAATGTTTTGGAAATGGAATTGGGTTGAAAAGCTTTTGAAAGGAGTTTTAAACATAAAAATTATTTTGAATAACTTTATAAAGGTTTTCAAGTTACATAATTTGATTTGAATTTAAATTCAAAATTTGAAATTGAATTCTATATTTGAGAACTATGGTTTAAAAATGTTATACAAGTTATAAATGTGTTTATATGGGTTTTAAACCATTTTAAAAGTGTTGTTTTAGGAATTTGAATTTAACCCAAGTTTTGTACTTGAAGGGCTTTAACTCGTGCAAATGTAATCGGATTTGCGAAACGAAAACTATTTATTTTCAACTAATAATAGCTTTCATATAAAGAAAGGATTT
This sequence comes from Allium cepa, assembly GCA_030765085.1. Taxonomy (NCBI): domain Eukaryota; kingdom Viridiplantae; phylum Streptophyta; class Magnoliopsida; order Asparagales; family Amaryllidaceae; genus Allium; species Allium cepa. The sequence continues at coordinate 107,161,858 of CM060940.1, forward strand.
CCAATTTGGATTGAAAGATTTCTTGTTTGAAATGGAAATAGTTTTAAAAGCTACGAATGAATTCTTTGTGAAAGATGATTGAACCTCGTTTTGAAATTGAAGAGGATTTTAAATGGTGTATCTTTTATATAAAAGATTTAAAACGGGAATTGTTTCAAAAGTTATGAATGAATCTTCGGGAATGGTTTTGAAAGCTATGAATTGAGTTTTTGATTTATTGATTGGATGAGTTAATCCAATTTGAAAAGGAAATGGTTTTGAAAGTTATAATTGAATCTTTGTGAAAGAATTGTGAACTTTGTTTCCAAACTGAAGAGAATCTTGAGGGTGTATCTTTCATATAAAAAGATATGGAATTGTAAATTGTTTTGAAAACTATGAATTAACCTTTGTGGAAGATTAGTGAACTTTGTGAAGTGAATCTTTTTGTTTAAAGATTTGAAATGGTAATTTTTTTAAACCATCTGAAAGAAAAGTTTTGAGTTTTAAGTTGTGACTTAACTGAGATCCCAATATCCGTATGTTTTTAAATATCGCGCCCATTATTCGATTTAGCCGGAAAAGGACCTTGTGTCATATGACCCATTTCGAATAATGATACGACGATATATATAGCATTTGAAGACCGGTGGTGAAGACCGAGTATTTTCGAGAACGAAAGGATAACCCTTCGAAAGACTGTGCATCGATTAGCGCCCGATGTAGAGATCTCCATATGTGATGGGGAGTTCGATCGGGATTGGGAATTCCCGGAGTGCAAGAGCTTCTTTGGAAGTGCCTTCGGTTCTGTTTGAACCCGGAACAGACTTGTATGGATGTGTGTCTGACATTACACTTTGAGATGTAAAGTTGTTTTCTATCAAATACATTTCTGTTTGGTGGCGGAGAATTTCTTCTCTTAGCTTAACACCCTTCTCTAAGATGTACGAGCCTAGAGGTTACGTAGTTGATGGTTACTAGTGATACATTCCCAATTTGGTAATGTGGCATACGAAGTGCTGCTGATCATTTGTTGATCAAAGCATGGCTTTTGTGAAAAGCGTAGCTTTGTGGACGAGACTTCGTCGAGCCTCACAACCCGGAAATGGTCGAAATAGGAATGTTGCGGCAAGGTTTTTAGGGGTCGCGCCCCTAGGGTATGTCCATTTCCTTTTGGATAAAAGGTGGTATCATGGTATGGAGCCCAGATATTTAACCTATGTGGTTGATGCAAATCTATTGCTTTGTGGTTGTTGGTGTTGACGGCCCTTGGATAAAGGTCGGTTACGACCAAGGATGGCATACTTGTGTGGTAGTTACCTAGTTACAACTTTATTAAAGTATGAGGTAGCGTCGACCTTGTGTTGGTAGAGATCCGGTTAGATTCTCGGCGGAGTCCCTCCAGAGGCGTTCCATTCGGTGTAGGAAGTTCCTTTGCCTGACCATTGTTGAAAATCTAAAGAAACAATCCGCGCCTTCTACGGTTTTAGTTGTATAACCTGCCATGGAATGTGGTGGTAACCTTCTATTGAACATGGTAGCTATATTAGGCATACGACGAAATGTGGTATGCTGGCTAAGATTAATATTATACTTTCGAAAGGTTTTCTGCACTATGCACTAATAATAATATCAAATAGTTTTCGCGTATCAAGCATTTTTGACTGTCATAAGGAGAAATCTCCTAGTGTGCGCTTGCATTGTGTGTGTGGCGGGAGGCCTTATGGCAGTTTCATTTTCCAAAAAGCATTGCGGATTTCCTTTTTATTTGTTTTTGTTTGTTCAAAGATAAACTGTTTTTGTTTGCTCATACCAGTGCCATGACTGGCCTGGAGTTTATTGTTCCCTATCTAAACTCTGGGTGCCCACAATTTTCCATATGAGCAGCCTAGAGTTAGATTTTCAGATAATCAGCTAGTAGATATAGATTCAGTAGCCTTCCACCTTCTATTTGGAAATATTTGAAGTGTTTGGATTTTGGCTATCGCTTTGTGCTTCTCTTGAACATCGTTACCTAGTTTGCTTCAAGTTCAGCATGATGATGGTTTGAGCTTCTGGCTTGGAGTTTCTTGGAAGTTTGGCAATGAAGATTCAGATATTGGATTCTCTCTTTTGGCGGAGTTATCTTTCCGCTTCCGACGGTTGCAAAGTCTAGACCATTTATTTGTGTTGTATTCCGCTGTTGTATATCTTTGGCTCCGATATTGATAAATTTTTGTTGTATCATTGTTGTATCAACTATTATGTATCAATGATATTATTCATTTTCTTCCATTGTGTTGTTCTACTTAATGTATTATAACCTCCAGCGAACCAAATTCGACGTTTGGATCTGCGGCATTCGAATACGGGTGATGTATTTGGTACCGATTTTCGAAGGTCGAGTTAGGATCGTTATAGTGGTATCAGAGCTGAAGGTTAAACTTTAGATTTTGGAGTATAACCATTAGGTAACTCATTAGTGATAGGGTGAAGTATACCCTAGAATGAGTATATCCCTAAGATATCCGTCCGTATGCCACGGTAAATTCTCTTACTATCCACTGATGGTGAGTATGAGTGCAAGAAGAGGATGAGGTAGGGGACAAGGAAATACTACTACAAATGGTCAATACCCTGCAACAACTAGAAAACAATTCTTCTCAATCTCCTTTCATTCAATTTCGATTCTTCGATTACTTCGTGGCAGCTCAAGGGAGAAGCTTTATGTAATGGTTGCCTTGCGAATCATTATGGAAAACTCCCATTTCATATTCTCTTCAACTGTTACCTATCATCTTTTCGTTTTAAACTTTAATGAATTTGAAATTCTATTTAAAATAAATTGGTTAACAAAATATGAAGATTTGTATCAATAAAATGATTTCGGTCAGAACCAAAGTTTGAAATTCTATTGTAATTTCTTGTGAGAGTCAAAGTCCGAAGAGGGACAAGTTATATATACTTTGGGGTATTCCGACTTGAGTTTGAAATCCATATCTAATGTTTGAAAATTATGGAAGATTAGATCCATTTATCTATTGTTTGGGTCTAGATATATTCTACGAACGGTTAGTTATCCTTCGAACTAACCAATGCCCCGTATATCTTCGTAGATCTTGTGACCCAAGTATCTTGTGAAATATTGTATGAGTTCGTTCTCATAATTATTTGTGATATTCTAATTTGGTGAGCCAAATGCAGAATGGATATTCGGTTTGACCTAGAAAACTGTTTCTCTATCTCTATGTATCCATCCTTTGTTGTCTTCCTGGCAAATTTTGAAGACGAAATTTTCTTAATGGAGGAATCTGTAACGATCTCAGATTTGAGAAAAATTAAATTGATAGTTAATATAAAATTTTGAAATTAACTTGTGAATTAATTTGGTATTTTCCAAAATGAAATAAAATATTTGTTTGTTTATTTAGAAATACAAATTGATTGTATATTAATTTTTGAATTTGAAATTTAAAAATAAATATTTTGAATAATATATTGGACTTGTTAACTCTGTATTTTGAAAAATTAAAGTATATACGTATATAAGATTATTTATTTGTGTATAATTGATTTTCAAATCATTTTTCTTTATATAAGTACAAAGTATAAAACAAGAATGGATAAATGTTTTAAAATATACATATGTAAATAAACATTTAAGCTTTGATATGAATATATCTTTTGAAATCTAAGCATAAGAATTAAAGTACACATGAGATAAATTTATTGACAAATTAATAAAGGATTTAAAACAAAATCTATAAATTAAATAAAATTTATAAAGGGTTTAAAACATAAAAGTTCTTTATTTTGGCATTTGTAAAATATTAGCAATATGAATTAACAAGTGTAGGCGTATTATTATTTGTAATTACATGTGTACGTTTAATATGAATTGAGTTTAACAAGTGGAAAAATAAACTTTTCTTTTGATTTCAATTTATAAATATGTATTAAAAGAAAGAAAGAAAATGCTATTCTCAGTTTAACTTCTCAAGCTTCTTTCATTTATTTCTCAACCTGAAACAAAATTACAATTCAAAGATAAAGCAAAATATAATCTGGGAAAACAACAAAGCCAGAAAGAAATATGAACTAAATCAAATGACCACTTCAACTTGAAGATCATCTAAAACAAATGCAAAAGCCTGGAAATCAAATCCAGATCAAAAATAAAACAAAACCTGAATCAAACCTGGGAAATCAAAACGAATTCAACTTAGGGATTAAATCTTCATCAAAGCTTCAAGCAATTAATATTGGAAATCAAACAACAACAACAAAACCTAAGGGATTCAGAGCAAAACAAAGTTTAAAGTTAAAGCAAATCAAAATGTCTGTCCTCTGTTCTTCAAAACACAGGTGAGAAAACCTTCATTTTTAAGCCTTGAATCTATAAATTGATGTTTTGACTGATTCCTGAAGCAAAGTCGTTGCATGAATATAAATCTATCTGAATGTATATTTATGTGAGATGCATGCCTGTGTGTATATGTATATACTCTTGTATATCAATAGGCTCAAACCACCAGGGAAAGAAAGAATATTTATATCTCTTCGAATAATAACATTTAGATTATAATGTCCGAATAAAAATTGTTTGTAACATTCAAATCTAAATTTTAAAAATTGTTCCAAGTGTAAATAATTATGGAATATTAATAAATTTGAGAATGACAGTGATAATCTAACTCAAGTTGAAAATCGATGATTATGATTTCTTGTTTGGATCTTATGAAGCAATTCGTAATAGAAAATTATGATTTTAGAATCTAGTTTCAAGATTTTTTGGTTTGAATTTGAAGAGAATTCATGAAATGAACAGAATTGGGTCTTTCATCGATTTTCGTTGATCAAGACGGTGATGGTAGTCGGGCTTGTAACCAGAGGTGGCTGGAGGCTCGGGGTTTCTAGGAAAAATAGTGGAGGATTTTTCTGATAATCGTGGTGGCGTAGCAACGGTAAACTAGGGTTTAGTGCTTAGTTTTGATGGAGATGGTAGTCGGGGCAACTGCGTCAACGTGGGCGATTTTGAGGCGATCGCATATGGGGGGATCGAAATGTGAAGGTGTGGGGCAGCTGTAGGTCGATCGGCGTAGGTTCCAGTTGCCGAAATTCGTCGGAGCTCGGGGTTTTAGGTTGATGGGTTGGATACCAAGAAAAATTGATGGGCTCGATTTTGATCTACGGCGAAGCTAAGGGATCTGGGTACTATGGCGAGGTGAGTGGATCTTAAGTGACTGGTAGGTGTCGGCGACGATGATCGGAGTCGCTCCGATCGCATGTACACGTGCACGAAGTATAGATGGTATCAGATGTTTTTAGGTGGTTGAGAAGAAAGGGGAGGCTCGAGATTTGAATCGGGGTTTTAGTTGATTGTCTTGAAGTAAATGATGGAGGTGAGAGCCCGAAGTTAAGCTCGGGTAAAACAAGTATTTACTCGGGTTTATTGATTTGATATAAAAACAGTTTTAAACCTTAAAAGAAATCAAGTTTTATTGAAACTAATTTTGTTGAAACTAATTTTTTTTAAATATTAGATGTTATCCAAGTTTTAAATTGGTTTAGAAGTTTTTCTTAAAATAATTTTTTTAATTAACCGAGCTTTAAAATGTTTTAAAATACACATAATCTTTATTTTGAATAAACTTAGTCCTGTTAAAGAAGTTAATTAATAAAAGATGTTTTAATTGTTAATTAACTTTTAAAGCCTAAGTTAATTTATTTGTTAAAGGAAATTAATTACTCAAAGTTAATTACTTAATAAAAGTAACAAAGGTAAATTAATTTAATGATTTAAGTTTGATTGATCAAGTAATTAAAGATTAATTAAATAATTAAGGATTAATTATTTAATGATTAAAGGTTGATTTATTTATTAATTAAAGATGATTAATTATTAATTAAAGGTTAATTAATAAGTAATTAAAGGATAATTAATAAAAATGGTTTGTAATTAATTAATATAAATTAACCAGGGTTAGTAAATTACTCAAAAGTAAATAATCTGGTTTCAATTAATCAGATGATCAATAAACCTTACTTATGGATGTTTGAAGTGTATAAATTGCTTTGAATGGTTTGATATATCCACTGTGTGATGCTTTACGATTTGAATTATTTTAATTCAAGCTGTGACGATAATTTATTTTACCTGTGATGAATGTATATTATTTATCTGTGCATCTGTGTATAGAAGATAAGCGTTATAGATTATACCGCTTATCGATATTGATATGTTTGAATCTATGATGGTTGTTGATGTTGCACTATTGTGTAAAACCCCTGGACTACACCACACACACAAATATGGATTGCACGAGGAAGTTGGTTAAGTCACAGATTTTTGAAATAGTTTTGAAATTGAATTTTGAATCCAAATGGTTTTGGAAATAGAATTGGGTTGAAAAGCTTTTGAAATGGAGTTTTAAAGATAAATGTTATTTTGAATAACTTGATAAATTTTTGAAATTTACATAATTTGATTTAAATTTAAATTCAAAATTTGAAATTGGATTCTATGTTTGGGAATTATGGTTTAAAAATGTTATACAAGTTATAAATGTGTTTATATGAGTTTTTAACCATTTTAAAAGTATTGTTTTAGGAATTTGAATTTAACCAAAGTTTTATACTTGAAGGGCTTTAACTCGCGCAAATGTAGTCGGATTTTTGCGAAACGAAAACTATTTATTTTCAAATAATAATAGCTTTCATATAAAGAAAGGATTTCCAATTTGGGTTGAAAGATTTAAAGTTTGAAATGGAACTAAAATAGTTTTAAAAGCTATGAATGAATTCTTTGTGAAAGATGATTGAACCTCATTTTGAAATTGAAGAGGATTTTAAATGGTATATCTTCTGTATAAAAGATTTGAAATGGAAATTTCGAAAGTTATGAATGAATCGTTGGGAATGGTTTTGAAAGCTATGAATTGAGTTATTGATTTAATAATTGGATGAGTTAATCCATTTTGAAAAGGAAATTGTTTTGAAAGTTATAATTGAATCTTTGTAAAAGAATTGCGAACTTTGTTTCCAAACTAAAGAGAATCTTGAGGGTGTATCTTTCATATAAAAAGATAAGGTATTGTAAATAGTTTTGAAAACTATGAATTAACCTTTGTGGAAGATTAGTAAACTTTGTGAAGTGAATCTTTTCGTTTAAAGATTTGAAATGGTAATTTGTTTAAACCATTTGAAAGAAAAGTTTTGGGTTTTAAGTTGTGACTTAACTGAGATCCCAATATCCAAATGTTTTTAAATATTGCGCTCGTTATTTAGTTTAGCTAGGAGAGGACCTTGTGTCATATAACCCATTCCGAATAATGATACGACGATATGGATAGCATTTAAAGACCGGTGGTGAAGACCGGGTATTTTCGAGAACGAAGGAATAACCCGTCGAATGACTCAACGTTGATTAGCGTCCGGTATAGAGATCTCCATATGTGATGGGGAGTCCGATCGGGATTGGGAATTCTCAGAGTGCAAGGGCTTCTTTGGAAGTGCCTTTGGTTCTGTTCGAACCCGGAATAGACTTGTATGGATGTATGTCTGACATTACACTTTGAGATGTAAAGTCGGTTTCTATCAAATACATTTCTGTTTGGTGGCGGAGAATTTATTCTCTTAGCTTAACACCCTTCTCTGAGACGTACGAGCTCAAAGATTATGTAGTTGATGGTTATTAGTGATACATTCCCAATTTGGTAATGTGGCATACGAAGTGCTGCCGATCTTTTGTTGATCAAAGCATGGCTTTTGTGAAAAGCGTAGCTTTGTGGACGAGACTTCGTCGAGCCTCGCAACTCGAAAATGGTCGAAACAAGAATGTTGCGGCAAGGTTTTTAGGGGTCGTGCACTAGGGTATGTCAATTTCCTTCTGAATAAAAGGTGGTAACATGGTATGGAGCCCAGATATTTAACCTATGTGGTTGCTGCAAATCTATTGCTTTGTGGTTGTTGGTGTTGAGGGCCCTCGGATAAAGGTCGGTTACGACCGGGATGGCATACTTGTTTGGTAGTTACCTAGTTATAGCTTTATTAAAGCGTGAGGTAGCGTCGACCTTGTGTTGGTAGAGATCCAGTTAGGTTCTCAGGGGCGTCCCTCCAGAGGCGTTCCATTCGGTGTAGGAAGTTCCTTTGCCTGACCATTGTTGGAAATACAAAGAAACAATACGCGCCCTGTACGGTTTTAGTTATCTAACTTGCCATGGAATGTGGTGGTAACCTGCTATTGAACATGGTAGCTATAGTAGGCATACGACGAAATGTGGTATGCTGGCTAAGATTAATATTCTACTTTCGAAAGGTTTTCTGCACTATGCACTAATAATAATATCAAATGGTTTTCGCATATCAAGCATTTTTGACCGTCACAAGGAGAAATCTCCTCCAAGTGTGCGCTTGCATTGTGTGTATGGCGGGAGGCCTTATGGCAGTTCCATTTTCCAAAAACTATTGCGGATTTCCTTTTCATTTGTTTCTGTTTGTTCAAAGATAAACTGTTTTTATTTGCTTATACCAGTCCCATGACTGGCCTGAAGTTTATTGTTCCCTATCTAAACTCTGGGTGCCTACAATTTTCCACACGAGCAGCCTAGAGTTAAATTTGCAGATAATCAGCTAGTAGATATAGATTCAGTAGCCCTCCGCCTTTTGTTTGGAAACCTTTGAAGTGTTTGGATTTTGGCTATCCCTTTGTGCTTCTCTTCAACATCGTTACCTAGTTTGCTTCAAGTTCAACATGACTATGGTTCGAGCTTCTGGCTTGGAGTTTCTTGGAAGTTTGGCAATAGTAGGCATACGACGGAATGTGGTATGCTGGCTAAGATTAATATTATACTTTCGAAAGGTTTTCTGCACTATGCACTAATAATATCCAGAGGCGTTCCATTCGGTGTAGGAAGTTCCTTTGTCTGACCATTGTTGGAAATCCAAAGAAACAATACACGTCCTGTACGGTTTTAGTTATATAACCTGCCATGGAATGTGGTGGTAACCTGCTATTGAACATGGTAGCTATAGTAGGCATACGACGAAATGTGGTATGCTGGCTAAGATTAATATTATACTTTCAAAAGGTTTTCTGCACTATGCACTAATAATAATATCAAATGGTTTTCGCATACAAGCATTTTTGACTGTCACAAGGAGAAATCTCCTCCAAGTCTACGTTTGCATTGTGTGTGTGGCGGGACGCCTTATGGCAGTTCCATTTTCCAAAAATTCCAAAAACTATTGCGGATTTCCTTTTTATTTGTCTTTGTTTGTTCAAAGATAAACTGTTTTTGTTTGCTCATACCAGTCCCATGACTGGCCTGAAGTTTATTGTTCCCTATCTAAACTCTGAGTGCCTACAATTTTCCACACGAGCAGCCTAGAGTTAAATTTGCAGATAATCAGCTAGTAGATATAGATTCAGTAGCCTTCCGCCTTCTGTTTGGAAACCTTTGAAGTGTTTGGATTTTGGCTATCGCTTTGTGCTTCTCTTCAACATCGTTACCTAGTTTGCTTCAAGTTTAGCATGACTATGGTTCGAGCTTCTGGCTTGGAGTTTCTTGGAAGTTTGGCAATGAAGATTCAGATATTGGATTCTCTCTTTTGGAGGAGTTATCTTTCCGCTTTCGATGGTTGCAAAGTCTAGACCATCTACTTGTGTTGTATTCCACTGTTGTATATCTTTGGCTCTGATATTGATAAATTTTTGTTGTATCATTGTTGTATCAACTATTATGTATCAATGATATCATTCATTTTCTTCCGTTTTGTTGTTGTACTTAATGGGCTATAACCTCCGGCGAACCAAATTCGACGTTTGGATCTGCGACATTCAAATACGGGTGATGTATTTGGTGTCGATTTTCGAAGGTCGAGTTAGGATCATTACATATTTTGAGCAATTCAATTCCAGCATGTGTGGATGCGAATGATCGAAAATACCGGGGTGTTTGGTATCAGTGCTTTGGTTTTACGAAAAATTCAGCATATAATGTAAATTTAATTACGGAATCACTTTCGTTCGAGCTTGAATTCTTCCCTCTTTGATTTGAATTTCCTTTGGAATTTTAGAACGATCCCTCAGTTCCAAAATCCATCCTTATCTATCCCTATTCGTATTCTGGAGTATCCCATAACTCCACTTTGAATGATCTCTATAATAACTCGGCGGTTTTGCCAATCTTCAAATGATTTGTAAAGGGGTGAAACTCCTTTTCAATAGGCATTGATTTACCAAAGATTTCTATATCCTCGGTTTACGATGCTATCTATCTTCTGCTATGACTGAATTCTATCTCTTGCGATCGAATGTTGATTTGCCTCGAAATTCTTCATCGATCTTATTCTTGAAGTCACGTCGACTTGGTTAAGGTTTCCGATGGTTTATATAAACTTATCCATCTCCCAATTGTGTTATTTAATTATCTTATCTTTGTTTCAAACCTCCCTTCGAATCAGAATTCTCTTTGATTTGAGTCTATCAAATTTGAATCGCTATCCTTACTTTGCAATCCATTCTTGTATCGTTGAGCAAGTAAGTGTACTTGTAAATTAGTATTGTTATATATATATAGTGTTGTTTGAGTTGTTGATGTTGATTTGGCTTTCCGATCGATTCGTTTGATCAATGCAATCGATAGGATTCCAAAACAATTGAACAGAGCAAACTAACACAATATTGTTTTCAAATTTGGTAAATAAAATAAATTTTGTATAAGTATATTATATATGTGAGTTTAATGTTCTAAAAGGTAATTGTTAAATGAATTGGTTAACCAAATGATATTATTTGATTTTCATTTATTGTTTTGTAAACCATTGATTTTACCAACATATAAATAAATGAAATTATAAAAAATGGTTTATAAATTTATTTAGAATTTGAATGGATTTAAATTAGAATTTGAGAATTTAATTTATGATGATTCCAAACTTTGGTTTTAGAAACTTAAAAGGCATATTATTTAAAAGTATTTTCGAATAGAAATTGTTTCCAAAGAAATTTAAAATGTTTAAATCAGTGCTTTCCTGTTTTGTCGTTGGAAAAAAATTTTGGTGATGGCAGCCGCATCATCAACATTCACTTTTGAGTTTTGAAGTGGAGAGACCATTCTGTAGCTTTGTTACACTTTTGTTTTGGAAAATAAACTGATTTGAAAAAGTATGACTTGATCTATAATATATATATTATATACAGGTATACGATTATATATATATATATTATATATATATATTTATCTCTAAATTATTGAATTGAATTCGGAAATTTAATTCTTAAATTTTGTTAATGGATGATTTCAAATTTATAAAATGAAATCAAAATTTTGAATAAATATTTAAACTTGAAATAATTAAATCGGGAAAGTTTTTTACTTGTATGATACTCAATTACATTCTAATATAACTTACCTAAATTATTCGAAAGTTAAATATGTAACTGGATAATATACAATACAAATTGATTTTTTTATAAATAAATATGAGTGGTTATAATAAATGTTATATGCTTAATTTTAATTATAAAAATGTAAATAGAGATAAATAGAAAATAATTTAGTTGAATAATAAATGAGATAAATCAAATAAAATTGTTTGAAATAAATTTTGTAACAAACAACAATAGTATTGAAATAAAATCAACTTAATGAAATACCTTGAATTTAAATCAATTGTGGAATATAAATTTATTTAAATTGAAATTTATATGGTTTGGACTAATTATGTTTTCAACTTATTTCCTTTCTGGTTGTTTCTATTCTCCTATCTCCTTCCTTTTCGGGGACGAAAAGTTTTGAGTAGGGGAGAGTGTGACGACCAGATAATTTTTAATAATTTTATTTGTTTTATTAATATATTTAATTGAAATTTTATGAAATTTTAAATTATCAAATCTTGAAATATAAATTTGATATTTGGAATGCGTCTAGTTAAACATAGCAAATGGAAAATTTTCATCAGATAATATGAAAGTCTATTTTCTTGTGTTATTTTATTTCAATTTATATCAGTTAATAACAGATGATAATAAAATGTTTTCCAAACCTAAATATTTTTCTATGGAAAATTTGTAAATCATCTTCTGAGTGAGAGTCATATTTAATTTCTCCAAATTTTGACTGTTATTGCTTCGTTCATCTTATTTTTGGCAAATTATCAGCATTTTGGTACCGATTATTGACTTTTGATAGAATAATCGTACCACTGATATCTTTATACTGTTTCGATCATCTCGTCGTGCCGATCTCTATGGTATATTCGATTCTGTGTTTTGAAGTCCGGTACACGGCGGAATCCGAGTTAACGGTAATTGTATCGATACCCGATTCACACCCTTTCGGTTTTCTTGACCATTTGTTTCCTCCGTGGGATAACAAATGGTCACTAGCTCTTTGGAATTCCCAAAACTTAATTACTGACGTTTGGCTATCCATTACTTCATTTCTTCTAATCCATTTCTTTTCCAATCCTATTCACTGAAAATTGCTCACAGCACATAACCTAGAAAATTTTGAGATATATATTTATATCAGCCTGCCCTTTTGCATTTGCCTCTTCCTCTCTCATCTTTTATTCTTCTCAAAGGCTAACCCATTGCTGCATTCACAATTGGCCACGGTTCTTCCACTCCGCCAAGTACCCCGCTACCTCACCTGACAACGGTAGCCATCCCCTACCTCTCCAGTCAATCACGCAATGCACTCGAGCCTTCCCCCTTCTGGTGCGAACCCCACCACTTGCTCCTCATTTTACTCGGTGATCCTTTTTCAGGTTGAGAGCAGTCGGCTCACCCACGTCATCGGCCTCCCTTCATGCAAACACCTGTGTCGCTCCTCCCTGACCCGCATCGCCTCCGTTCTTTGCCAAGATCTCCTCCTCACCACCGAGTGTTCCATCTTCTTATCTTCTTTCAGGTGTATATATATAGCTTATATTATAGCTTATATTATAGCTTATTATATAAGTTTATTTTGATATATATGTTATGGCTGTTATTTAATAAAAGAAGTGTTATATATATGTATGTATGTATATATGTATGTATTATAAAGTTACATCTCAGTTTTTAAAGTTTAAATTATATATACGTCCTTGTATATACTAGTTCATAAGTATATAACCATAGAATGGTTACCGTATAAAAATTTGAACAAGTTTAATAAAATGAGGGTTATATATATATATATATATATATATATATATATATATATATATATATAAGCTTTGGAGTTGGATATTTAAATGGTGTATGCACATATATCTTCTTTGTTAAATTTTGTTTTTGACTGAATATATATATATATATATATGTGTGTGTGTGTGTGTGTGTGTGTGTGTGTGTGTGTGTGTGTGTGTGTGTGTGTGTCTATATTTCCAAAAGAATTCACGCAGATTTGTGTATATATATATATTTGCTGTGTTATGTGGTTTATTATATGCATATATACGTGTTATTAGCTGTTGCGTGTGTACACAAGTATACAGTGTATATGTAATCTGTAGTATAAAGCTGTCACCTTATTTCTGTACCTTACCAAACTTGCTCGGCTATTACCAGATGTGTTATATACATCATGTGTATATGTGTAGATATTACACAGTGGGTTTGTATAATATATTTGTATAATATATATTTGGTTATAAAAATGTTTTTGCATACATTTGCAGTTTCGGCTGATAGCATAGTCATATACATTCCATGTTTGTTGTAATAGTCTTACAACATATTTTCTTTTAAAAGTCTGTGTGTGTATATATATATGTATGTATGTATGTATGTATGTATGTATGTATGTTTGAAATGAAATATGATTTTGAGATATATATAGTATTTATATATATACAAGTTCACCTGAGTTTGGAAATATATATTGATTTTGTTAAATATAATGTGATATGTATGTTGCCGTATATACACAGTACAAGTGATTATAACATGTAAATTATATTCCGTTTGCATGCTTTTGTCTGTATATATACGCAATAGAAAAGTGGTGAATAGTGTTGTTTGTATATATAGGCACTGGTTTATGAAGTGTTTTACTTACAACAGTAATACAGATATACGTCGGTAATAAATTGTTTAGGTATGATATAATTTTTATAAGTTTATATATATATACACTGCCGAGTTATATTGCCATTATAGTAAAGCAAGTTGCGTCGTTTTATAGTAAATGTTGTACTATAATATATATTCTGTATGAAATATATATATATATATATATATATATATATATATATATAAGTATAATTCGTTTCAGGTCCCATAGGTGTTATTATATATATAGCGTATGGATTGATTTTTATAATATATGTGTTTATATTTTGTATAATGATTATGTAAAAAAATCACATATATACATTTCGTTAATATGTTATGTTATATATATAGAATATAGAAATTTATTTTAATATGTGTATATCTAAATTTAAATTTTGGCTTGAATATATTTCGTTTCAGTTTATATCAAAACTCATTATCTTTCCCTTATTGATTCTTATCTATCAGCTTCGTCGTCAATTCGTGCCAATCTAGCTTCGCTTTGGAATTCGTGCTTGCATTCATACCTCATTTCATTTATCGAATCTCCTTAACCTCGAAAGGTGAGTAATCGCTTTGATTAACGTTCTTATATTTACTAAATTTGATTTCAATTAAAACGACAATTGAAATATGCTGCTGTTAGTTATTTGCATTGTTATATATATGTTATGATCTATATCTGTTCACCTGTGACATCTGACACCATTATCTGTTATTTATATTAATGATATATGCATGTTATATTATTATCATATCTGTTATTACTCTACAAGTTCCCTATTAGTATAGAATTCACTACGGGTTGAAATGATACATACCCGAACGGACTTTAGAATAGGAGAAAGTCGTTATGGATTGAAATGATAAACCCAAATGATTTTCATTTGAATTGAATTTGGGATTGCGGGTTGAAATGATATATACCGTATTTATATTTAAATTGTGGATTGAAATGATAAATATCTGTATCACTTGACCATAGGATAGAAAATTTTATATAGACAGCGTGGTCTATATATAAAAATATTTTGAAATGTTTTCTATGGTTTTGGAAAGAAAAATATATGGTTTTACATAATACTTTTTTTGATATTATATAAATGTTATTTTATATATAGTTAAATTCTTAATTTTAAGCTACGTATAATTTTTTTTAATATAGAATAAGTTTTGTAATAAGTTTGATTTTATTAAAGATAATATGGTTAAGTATTTAAAGTATATTTTAATATAGAGTTTATAATGATTTGAATAAATTAAGGTTGGAAGATGAATTTGAAATTGATTTGAAATTGTATTTAATTAAGAATTTATTTAATTAATCGATTTGAAATTTATGGAATTTGAAATTTTAAAAGATATGATTTTATAACTTGATTTTGGTTTAAGATGATTTAAAATGAATATTTCAAGTTTAAATTAATTGAAGGAATATTTAGTGATTTGGAATTTGGGGTTTATTTAAGGATATTGGATTTGGTAAGTAAATATTTCAAAAACTGAATAATAATGAAATTAAATTAAGGTATATATGAAGTTATAAGATTTAGTTTTGAAATTGTGGAATATTTAAAGCTTTGAAATAATGGAAATTAAAATGGTTATTTTGTGGTCCAAACCTGTATTTGGAATTTGATATAAATTAAAATGGACTATTGAAACTGAATTAAGTTTAAATTTTTGAATTGAGATTTGATTTAAATTGAATTTTGGATTCAAGTTGATTTGAATCAATTTGTGAAGTTGAGGAAATTATTTTATTTTATAAAGTAATTTTATATTTAAACTATTTTATTATTTATACTATTTTAATATCTAAATTGTTTAAGGGGTGGAAGTTATGGTTTCGAAGCTATGAATTTCAAACTACTATGTTTTGAAATGTTATATTTTCAAGTGTTTGGTTTCGAAAGTGTTATAACTTTGAAAATGCTATGATTCTGAAAATGGATATATTTGAAATGGGATATGGTTTTTAAAAGGCAATGATATTTTGGTTTTGAAGTATAAACTATTTGAAATGACCGTCGTGTAATAATAAAGTTTGGTTGTTAAAGAGACCAGGATCGAAAGTTGTCATACTCTCTGCCAACTCTGGAAACCACTTTAACAACTGTGTATGCGGTGGAGATTCTAGAATGAAGTATGATGGTGGCAACGTTCTATTGAGGTATATGCGTGGACCCAACTCCCGTGAGTTGGCATAAGGTGGCTAAAACAGGAGCGATTCTCGGGCCAATGAGATAGGTCCTTTGATCGGACACACTCCTTCGATACCATTTTATTACTCTGCGACTGATTTGGTGGCCACTTTTGATTTTTGGTTTGGGGATGTGGCTCGAGGTGGGCGGTAGCTGTGGCTATGCATTACCACCAGCCCGGATGCATAATTGGTATATCTACCCTGGCATTGCCTCGTTGTGCCGTGTCACCTACCTAGCACACCTTGTACGAGTTTTTTTGTGTCGTACCTATGGAGTATTTGTGGTAGCCTCCCGATCTGAAGGTATGACGGTACTGTATAGACTATTGGCACTATATATGTGTTAAGGTGGAAAATGTAAAGACTTAACGCTATTTTTAAGTAAGTTTACTTTACTGTTAAACATTATTATAATAGCGTATATTACTACATAGTAGATAGTTTAACGGATCCTTAGAGGATGGTTATCCCAAACATCCTTTGGGTTACTTGTATTTCAGTTGTTATTTCACTTGAGTTGGATTTGTTGATATAAGAATGTTAATCTAGACTCAAGTGTTTTGTGTTTTGCTTTACGCACAGGTTAGACTGAGTGATACAGCTTTTGAGACACCTTTGGAGTTAAAGCTTTGTTTGGAGATTCATCTACATCTTTTCAGCTTAGAGTTATTCAGTTGATTCTAGTGATGTATTCTGATCTTGTATTTGACTATTGTATTCGAGACTTCTGTTGTATCTTATTTAACTTTGATATGTAGTAGCTTCATGAACTACTATTCATTTTGTTTCCACTGCATATTGTATATTACTTTGTGTCTGTGATTTTGTGATTTATTTATTTACTGTATATGCTGAGTTTTTCCAAATATAAATTTACAATCTGGTATTTTGAGCAATTCAATTTCGGCATGTGTGGATGCGAATTGTTGAAAATATCGGGGTGCTACAAAAACTTCAATTCTATAAAATCGACCGAATTACAATTATCATAGCCTGCCCCGAGTATTTGACTCCGTAAATAGTCTCAGTTAGTTCCATGATATCTGGGTTCCCCCATCTCTGGGGGAACCGTTTGTCTAGTTAGTTGATTTCTACGATTTACAAAACGGGTCAACAGAAGCCATCTAAACTCCAATTTTTTGCCATCAACAGTAGGGTCATATCCGTTGTTAAGACCATCAGGAAAATTAACAACACCCTCAGCATGCATAACTTGACTTGTCAGCGTGGTACCAACCTGAGAGGATGGTTCAGTACCGATCTAAGCATCTCTACTTCAAACTCTGCCCATGGTATTTCTTGAAGTTCCAGCCTCTTTTCTTTTTATTCTTTGCTTCCCGTCTCTGTGATTTTCACTATATGAGGAGGAATAACCCTCTTCTGAATTAGAAGGCGATGATTCTCTCTTGTTCCTTCTACGACCTCGAGACAACCGGGTCATCAAATCCAAGTTTTTTTCATCATGTCATCATTGCATTACGGCTTTCAAGCAGCTTAACGTTCAGTTCTTTCATCATTTTACCCTTCCTAACCCTAGCGATTATTTAAAGTGCTTTGAATTCCAACATTTTTGGGTTGGATGGTTTCTTCAATGTGTTGAGAGCCAACGTTCTCAACGTCATTAGTGAGTCTGGAGGCGATCATTTTTTCCTCGGTATTCCTTGAGGCTCTAAATTCTTTATAAAAACTTATTTGGACATCCTTGACATTTTAATGGTATTGAATTGTTGCACTTAAGTAAACTTATCAAAAAAATTGACATTTCAATGATAGATTTCCTGGGTTTATCTAGTAGTTCTTAATTTGTGTCGCTTCTTATTTAATGAAAACCTCATTATATTCACTCATATTGAATATAAGATCTAGAGTTATGATTTACTTGCTCATTTTAAATGAGCTAATTTTATTGAGATTTTATTTATTCTGAATGTGACTGCTCACCATACAACTTTTATATGTAATTGAGTATGCATTAGATGAATTGAATACAGATCAGATATTCATATTTTTATATTGCTTTTAAGTTTGAAACTCGTAGAAGGCAATAACAGTCTCGAGAAAATGAACACTTAAGTAACCAAGGTGTGAATGAATTTAGTAGTTGTATTATTTGACTCTTGCATGAGTCTCAAAGTGATGACATGCCGAAGGATTTAACGGTAAGTATATTTTTACTTAAAGAGCTTTTTTTAGTAAAATGAGTGATCCTATTGCAAAGAGGAGCATTCATATAACTTTATTCCACACTTAAAATAGGAGTTACTGACAAGCTTGGAAGGTAAACAAAACCCACCCCTTTCAATGGAAAAAACCCATGGCTAAACTTGAAACTATATATATAGAGTATAACATGCAGTAAAGAAACAACCCAAGACCAAAAGCAGAAAAAAATACGATGCAAGAACCAAAGCACACCATAAGCCATGATGCAAGTGGAAAAGTGTAGCTAGAGAATCCATAGTGTAATAAGGACTTGTCTGTACAGAAAAGCAGGAAGTAGGCAAATATAAGAAACATATGGAGACCTCCAATGGTGCCTTCTAAAATCAGGCGTGGATGAGCAGACAATGCAAACCAACATCCCAGACCCATACCATGTGCAGTAAGGCCCACCTCAATCGCTTAAAAATAAAAAGTGCTCTACAATAAAGTTAATATTGTACGTATATATGTGTGTAACATAGACAGTATATACATATGTACATGTGTGTGTGTGTGTGTGTGCGCGCATGCGTGAAAAAAATGTAGTAGAATTAACTGGCAATCAAAAGCAAAGGGGTTGAGAAATATATTTCATTTATGGGGTATACTAAATCAATGGTAAGGACCATAATGTGCCTCACATTGTTAAGTCTAATTTGCATCCTTTGGGAATTAATGTTGCTTTTGACATTTTTGAGATATTCCTTGAACAATTCATTCTTGCCTAAAATAAAGATAGGGTTAGTAATCCAATATTAAGTGAAAGTGGAGGCAGCATATATTAGGTTATTTGAGCTGGCATTGATATTGTTAAACTTTTTTAGGTTTCTCTCGAACCAAATATACCAACAAGTGATAGCGTAGATGATATCCAGAATAGCCCTCGAAAGAGATTGTGTTGACATTATATAACATATGTTCTTACAATATTGTAACGGTTAAATTGTAACAGTTAAATGATACCATTTCATTTTTTTATAATAAAGTTCCCGCTAGGTTTTTATATTTCTTAATACCCTAAGTGAAATATAGAAAACTTTCAATTTCTCTAGTGAGTGTTAGTGGTAGTACCCATAACGTTGGTTACCCCAACACATTATGCGAAATGGATCTTAATGCTATTAATACACTTAAAGTGAATAATGTATGACAATTATTTGCAAATTACCTTATGAATTAATATCTACTTAAATCAGTAATCAAACCACAAACAAAGAAAATAATCATAATTAAATAAAAAGTAAGTAAATGTAAGAGCAGTAAAATAAAGGGGATTTTAGGCTCAAGGAAAAAGTTGTAGAAAAATTTAGTTTTAGGAACAAGAAGTTTGTTTTTTAGGAAGAAAGACATTTTTTAGTGTAAATCACAGAATGATAGTTGTAACTATCATTTTCTGTTTACACTAACAAATGTCCTTCAGACTAAAAAGCAAACTTGCTGTCCGCGAGACTAAATTTTTTCGCAACTTCTTCCCTGCGCCTATTTTCCTGTAAAATAAATAACATCAGGAATTTTGATTCGGATTCCCAATAGTACATCCACCCTTGTACCCCTCGAATAGAACTTTGATTATACCACTTTATTGATTTCCATGGATGGTAAGTATACCTTTATAATCTTGTAATTCTATGAGTGGCAAGATATACCTAAACTCTTCACTTTCATATGGTCTCAAGAACGCCATTCTCGTTACAATCAATCATAGACTATAAAAGGTAGTTCTATCTTCAATATGGATTCTTGTAGATATAGTATAATGATTCTATAGACATCCAATAGCAACATAACTTTGAAATATTTGAGGAATAGGATGAAATCAAAGAGAGGATGATTGAGAATTCAAGTAAAACTCTCTGATATTTAGTAGTTTCCAAATCCTTGAAGAATAGGAGTGAAAGAGAGTGGGTTTGTGAATAAAGTGGGTTTGCAAGGAAAGTGGAAGAAGGTTCAATGGAACTTTCTTACAAAATTATAAAAGTGATAAAGTGAGAGAAAATGAGAAAATTGATGTTGAAATCTCATTTTCCAAAGCCTTTATATAGAGGTTGAAAGGATATGACCGTCTATGAAAGGACGAAGACACATGTCCATTCATTTTAGTTCGAAAGTCGTTTAACGAATGGTATGTCACATACCCATGTGGATTTCTTGACATATCTAGTGTAATTATAGTATATCAACATACGGTTGAGGGTATATCGACATATCTAGTGTAATTTTCATATTTTTCATTTAAAATCCAATAGGGACTTCCACTTTATAAAACTCAAATTGCATGTTTATATGAAGATGTATGAAGTTAAAATAGAGTCAAATGAAAGAAGAATTCCGAGGATATCTGTTATGGGGCTTTAACAGAATTTTAAGACTTAAACTGACTCACTGAACTCTTCAAATATCTTGTTACTAAGGCATTTGTGTTCCATTTGTCTTGATCTTATTTCCTCTTCCATTTCTTCTGATTAATCTTCATACACATATGCATACATACACACACACACACACACACACACACACACACACACACACACATATGCTTCCATTAAGTGCTAGTTTGTCTCTGTATAGTGTCCTTGATCTATAATATACCTAAAATGCTCCACAACTTGGAGAAACGTTAGTAGTAATATTTATATGGTTATTTTCATCGAAATCAATACTTGTGGTTCTAAAAATCTATTTCTCCTTGACTCTATATACATACCCATCATTTTGTCTAGTATATTTATACATTTTCCCCCATTTTGTCATCAACAAAAATAGGTGGAGAAGTATCATTTAAACATGGTTAGAAAGTATGTACAGAGTTCTATGTCAATATGTATAACCAATAAGTACCAAAGGAAATATAAAATATAATATTAAAAATAAGAAGAGATTTAGGATTACCGACATTGTAGATGTCAATATCCTTTTGAATTATCTCCAAAAGTCACAGTTCAACTATCTTTGAATGTAATATCGCTCGTTAACTTCAAATTTTTGATTCATATCATTTGAACATCTTCTATCAAGCATACATTTCCCCTTCTTTGTTTCATTATTTGGAACTTGAAAAAAAATAGAAAATATATACTGGTACCATATTTTATTTTGGGTCCATGGGATTAAGTTTTGGGAAGCCATACCCGTGAAGAGTTCGAATACCCTTTAAAAATGTAATCATTTGATAAATGAATTTTATCAAAAAAAATCATTAATATATTTCTCCTTATTGATACTATCTAACTTTCTAGGAACCATATATTAATGAACCTATTTGGAGGTTTTAATTTTAGTATCCTAGGTTTTGATTTGAACTTGGAAGCCTTAATAAATTTAGTACTTCGAGTACTATTTTTCTTTTGTTTGGTCTTATGAGTGTATCCAAGTCCATGTTATTATTTGGGGGTTTAGATGTAGATAACAAATTTTCTAAGTTATCCTTACGTTTATTAAACTTATCAACATCGGTTTTCATTTTACTGATATCTTTATTATACTTAAGAATAACATTGTGTAGAGATGTTATTTTATCTTTCAAATTAGTGGTCTCTAACTTCGTTGAAAGATTTTTGGTTTTCAAAGACTGATTTTCACTTTCTAATCTTTTAAGACTTTACAGCTTTGAACCTATTTCATCACTAAGTCCACTAAATCTTTCAATTTCATCTTCTATATATTGTTTTTCTTCAGTTAGCATTTCATCAAACATTTTTGACTAATCTATCTCTACTAAAATGTTCTTCTATTATCTTATAAAGATTTTATATTCTTTATACATACCATTTAAAACAATCATAATTTCTTTGTTAGTATCCCATACCTGTTCATCATTTTCCATGAAGCACGTACTAGGATTTTCAGTTTCTAGCTTACTGTCGCATAACGATAAGTTTGAATCATCTAATGTCACATAGTAAGCTTGCCTCCTCTTCTTCTTGAATATGTCAATATTCATAGAGTGCTTTAGTTTCTTCAATTTATGGAAATATCATTTTTAAATAACCGGTTTTATCACATTCGAAATACTTAACAATATTTTTATTTTCGGTATAATTGTCAGTCTTTCGAAGTTCCTTCATTTTCCTATATTTCAAAGATTTATTGGAAGTCTAATCATGTTGGATCATCATCTGAATCAATATATTTATTTGTAGTAATAAATGCTAGTGATTTCTTCTCATTTGTCCGACTTCCCTTTCTATCTTGCAATTGTACTTCATAGAGCATAAGATTTTCTACTAATTCCTCTACTTTCATGGTGCTAGTAAAATTGACTATTTAAATGGCCAAAGTCTTTTGGTTATGTTCACTGGTGAGTGAATTTAAGATCTTTCTGACTTGATTTTCTTTAGAATTAGTCTTTCCTAATGATACTAGTGCATGCAAAATATCATGAATTCTAGAATACATATAAGATATGGATTCATTTTATTTCATTTAAAAATTTGAAACTGGTTTTTCAATATAGATATATTAATTTTTTAACTTTACTAGGGCCTTCGCATGTGACTTATAGAGTCCTCCAAAATTCATATGAACTTTTACAAATAGACACTCTGTTGAACTTTTTTCATCTAAGATATAGAATAAGATATGCATAGCCTTTGAATTATTCAGTGTTTGTATCTTTTGCCCGTTAGTCTATTGTGCATAGTCTATTTAGGGCTCAACATGATAAGTTTGTATAATATTCCAAATAGCTACATTTGATTTTAAATAACTTCCGCTCAAGAAGACCAATAACATAACAAGCACCATTAAAAAGTGGTAGTCTAGTAGTAAATTTCCCTTCTTCAAAAAATATTAAAGAGTATGTTATAAGTGGTATTAAGCGTTTAACTTTTCAAAACTCAAATTATGAAATTTTAAAAACCAAAATGCTTTGATACCAAATGTGAGAATCATTAATGTAGGTTCACATTTATGCGGAATGGATCTCAAGGCTATTAATATACTTGAAGTGAATAATTTATGTCAATTATTTGCAAATTAACTTATGAATTAATGTCTACTCAGATCAGTAATCAAATCGCAAACAAATAAGATAATCATTGATTGAAAAAGTGGAGTAAAAGTAAGAGTAGTAAAGTAAGTAACACCATGCATTTTTATACCGGTTTGGATCCCGAATCCAAATCCAGCCTTGTACTCCCCGCATCTAATTTCCACTATATCACTTTTTTGCTTTCCATAAGTGATAAGTACACCTTTACAATCTTGCAATTCAGAAGGTGGTAAAATACACCCGATCTCTTGACTTTCTATGAGTGACAAGAACACCTTTCTTCGTATAATTAGTTATAGACTATAGCAAGTAGTTGTATCTTCAATACAATTTCTTGCAATTTAGTTCAATGACGTTATAGACCTTTAATAGTAATATAACTTTGAAATCTTTGAGGAATAGGATGAGATCAAAGAGAGAATGATTGAGAATTCAAGCATAAAATCTTTCATATTGCATGTTTTGCGAATCCCTGAATAATAGGAATGAAAGAGAATGTACTTCCAAAGTAAGTGGAAGAATATCAATGGAACTTTTTACAAAAGGACAGAAGTGATAGATTAAGAGAAAGTGAGAAAACTGATGTTGAAATCTCATTTTCTATATAGAGGATGAAAAGATATGACATTTTTTGAAAGGATGAAAAGCCATGTCCACTCGTTTAAATTTGAAAGTCTATCCAATGGCTAGTGTGTTGACATGCTCATATGGATATATTGACCTATCTAGTGTCATTTTAGTTATGGTTGAGGTTATATTGACATATCTAATGTAATTTTGATATTTTTCAATTAGAATATAAATAGAGACTTCCACTTTATAAAATTCAAATTATCTGTTTATATAAAGATGTTAGGAGTTAAAATAAAGTTGAATAAAAGAAGAATTTTAGGGATATTTGCTATGAGGCCTTTATCAAGATTCTAAGACTCAAACTGACTCAGTGAACTCTTCAAATATCTTTATCGTTGAAGAATTTTGTTCCATCCGTCTTGAGTATATTTTCTTTTTCCATTTGCTCTGGTTAATCCTTATATATCTGTATATATATATATATATATCTGTGTGTGTGCATGTTTCCACTAAGTTCTAGCTTATCTCTATACAATATCTCCATAATCTATATCCAATACTGCACAACTAGGAGAAACATTAGCAGTAGTATTTATATGGTTGTTGTCATGAAAATTAATATTGTGGTTCTAATAGTTAGGGTTCGCTTGCCTTAGGATTTTGACCTTGAGTATGCTCAACATATCATAGTCCCGTAAGTTATAGATAATATTTTATTAGTTTTTTGGCATACAACTCCCAAGCATGGTCTTTTCCTTAATCTCGACCTTAACCTTGAGTTTTCTCAATAAAACAACAGAGATTATTCATTATGCCTATCATTTTACGACGTTCGAAGTATAATGCACATACCTTGAGTTTGTTCAATAAATACATGCATCTATACCTTGTACAACAATATATTGGCAGCATTACAAATAACATCCCTAGCCTGAATTTTCTCAACAATTAAAGAATATATGAGTAATCAATTAATATATAATGGTAGACAATAGCTCTATTATACTCTTTAATATATTTTGAGCGATATCGACTTAAGGAATAGTGTATTTCTCATGAAACGCCCTCGCAATTTAAGTGCCAGACGCATTTAAAATGATAGTATACATACCATATGTATGTATTACTTCAAAAATCTGTTTTGGGTTTACTATAGTTCTAATTTCATTATATTTATTTCTATATAATGATATAATTTTAATTTATTTATAACCGTTATATTTAAATTAACTTATATAATATATACATGTATCTTTATTAAGTAATTCGTATAGAACTAATTTGTGTTAAATAAACCATATTTAATTAATTTTCAATTATAATAATCAAGTTTATTAAAATTTATCATTTTAGAAATTTTATGCTATTAATCTTATTTAAAAACCTACCATAACAATTATATTTTGTTTATGTGTATGTATCGGTATATGCATGTATTCATCTTGAACAAATTTAAATTAAATATATAACTATAACAATTATAGTTACAAATATATATCACTATATATATAAATATATATATTTACATTAATTAGCATTTGACTAATTTATTTATCCAACAAATTATTCATTTAATTTTAATGAAATAATTTCAATAAATTCAAAAAATATATTTGTAATAAACCTTAAAGAATTCAACATAAATATATACGCACACGTGTGTGTGTGTGTGTGTGTGTGTATATATATATATATATATATTTGTGTGTGTGTGTGTGCACGCATACGTATATCATTATATATGTTTATTTTAAATAATTAACCTTTAATTAATTAATTTATCTGATTAATTACAAATAATTTTCAAGAATATTTAATTTATTTTCAAAACCATTTTGAAAATATTTTATAACTTTTATAAAATACCATTTTTATATATTAAATTTAATTTTTAATTTTTAAATATAATTTTAAATTTTCAAATATTTATTTGAAAATCAACCCAAGGCCCAAAATCAATTTAGGCCTTACATCTGAGCCAACGTTTTGGATTTAATTTATCAATCGGGTGAGGAAGTATTTAGAGAGGAGAGAATACTTTATTATTCAATCCAAACTCAAACACTACTGTTTTAGACACCTATCGGAAAAGTAAGTTTTATTAGTAGGCCCTAAATGTTGATTAATGAGGATGCATATATCATTTGAAGGAATCTAGTCAATTTCGCATAAGGCGAAATGGTAAGTTTTAAAAAAACACCTTACTTGATCTTAGTAAGCCTGTGCAATCTATTAACTAACATGTAATCCAGTCTATCTATTTAAAATAAAATTATATTTTACTTTATAATATTCCTATTTTAATTTGATTAATCATATTAATCAACTTAATTTAATGTTTATTTGAATATATCATATGTGTGTATTCATAACAAAACTTTCAAAGTGCATATACATATGTATTGTACAAACATATAGGTTATATTTACATATACATATGATAATTTCATATGTATATCTATTGTTTATACATATAGGTTATACATATACATATGACAATTTCATACGTATAGTTTATACTTATGCATATAGGTTATACTTACATATACATATGACAATTTCATATGTGCAACTATTGTATATACATATACATATGACAATTTCATATCATATTAATCAATTGGGATTTATATCTATTGTGTATACATATAAGTTATATCTACATGTACATATGACAATTTCATATGCACACCAGGAATATAAATGCCTAAGTACCTACATATAGCCTTTCAATGTGTCGGGTTCGGTCTGGGTATCAGAATATTGCAATAATCAAAACCCAAGCCCGGTCCGAATCTGCAGGGTATTTCAACCAAATACCCGTGCCCGGTCCATCGAACTTTTTAAACCTACGGGGCAATATCCACATACCTAACTCGGAATATTTATGTTAAAACCATATTTTAAAATTGCAACTTTGATAAAATTTATATACAAACAATGTTAACATATAATTTGGACGGTGATGTAGTCAAGTTCACAATAAAATTATGCAAAAATATCACCATGTAAACAAACAAAATAATAAATAAGTAACATGCAACGCGTATTTTTAACGATTTTTATAACGTATTTAACTAATTTTTTTTCGTGAAAAATAAATAATAAATTTTTTAAATTAAAACTTGATACTTTTAATGGTCTATTTAAACATGGCAAATGGTAAATTTTTATTTGATAATATGAAAGTTAGTTCTATTATGTAATTTTCAATTCTAATTTAAATTAGTAAATATTTGATGGAAATAAATTATTTTTGAAATCTGAATATTTTTATATAATAAAAATACAAAGCATATCCTGAATGAGTCGTCATATCTCGTTTCGTCAAATTTGGACTGCCATAGCCCTATTTATCTTATTTTTCGGCATATTTGCAGCAGTCTGGCAGCGAATATTTTGTTTTGATTGGATGATCATATCGCTCATATCTATGTACCATTCTATTCATCTCACCATGCTGATCTTCGTAGCATATTTAGTTGTGCGTTTCGTTGTCCGGTACAGGCGAAATCTGCAAAATGGTCGGCCGTATCGGTACCCATTTTTGAGCGTTTTGGTTTTCCCGTGTCCTTTCAACTGATCTCCGTGAGAAATCTTACAGCCACTACCCTTTATTATATTCAGGATTCAATGTTGTCGTTGTTGTTATTCCTACCATTTCATCATATTCGCTAATTAAATAGAACGTTAGCATTGTTAAAAATTTAGGGTTTCCTTTCTGCCATGGGGGAAAATCAATTCCCTCACCAAACCTCTCCTAATCTCACTCAATCCTCTTCCCTAATCAGACCATCTGAAGCTTCTCATGTCAGAGAGCCATCAGGAGATATCAACAATGAAGATGATGGTTTTAAATTGGTCCGATCAAAACAACAAAGGAGGAAAGAAGCCAAAAAAGTTCAAGAGTTGCTACCAGATTCTCAAATCAGCAATCGGAGAGACAAAGATAGTCAATATACGACCACCCAGTTCGCCAAGAAAGGCGGAGCACTGCCAATACGGAGAAAACCGATAGCCGTCTCACTGAATAGGGATCAAGGCCGTAAATCTTGGACGGATATTGTTGCAGATCAGCCTCAAGAACCCAGTGTTGAAGAAAGCAATCTCGAGCATATTGCGCCGATCAGTATAAACAACAAGAAATATGGTCTGGTGAAAGAGGAGATATGCAAAAGGGCTACTGAATCTTGGAATAATTCTGTTCTGGTTTATGTTGTGGGTACCAAACCATATTACTTATTCTTTAAACCATACGTACAAAGAGTATGGAAACCAATTGGCGAATTCGAAATCTTTACTAGAGAGAATGGCTTCTTCCCAGTAACGTTTAAAGAAACTCAAGATTGTCTTTCAGTTTTGAAAAATGGACCATATTTCTATAATGGCAAACTCATCATATTGAGAAAATGGTCTGATTCCCTAAAAATGGATAGAGACTTATTAACGTCTATGCCAATTTGGGTCAGATTACCCTGTGTTAATCTGAAGCTATAGGACAGAGAAGCTTTCAGTGTTATGGCAAGTATAATAGGTAAACCCATAAAAATGGATGCAGCCACAACGTTGAAGACGAGGTTGAATTATGCCCGCCTTCTTTTTGAAGTGTCTGCAGAGGATGAGCTTCCCAATGAAATATTTCTTTCTTTGTATAATGGAGAAAAAATTATTCAGAAAGTTGAATATGAATGGGTACCGCCAAAATGTAATGTTTGTAAGTGTTTTGGGCACACGAGAGATCAATGCAACCCAAAACAGGCATGGGTACCCAAGAGTCAGAATCAAGAAATGCAAGAAAGAGAAACCTCGCATTCAAGAATCAGCTCTGAAAAACAACCAATGTTATATGAAGAGAATGATCGGATCAGTCAATTAAGTATCATTTCAGATCATAGTAAGAATAATATTGTGCTCTCTGATCAAGAAGATCAAGTCGTAGCAGAGGAAGCTCATCAGATGAATTCTGAAAACAAAAAAGGAAAAATGCAAAGAGGCAAAACGGTGGGTGAAAAGAATACATAGGTCTTAGAATCTGTAACCCCACCTGTCACAGATCCTTGTTTAATTACAGATAATCTTGTTACAAATAGTATTAATGACTGTGAAGCACAAGATAATCAGCATTCTTTAAACTTGGATCTTGACAATCATCATATAACAGCCCCTCCACCTGTGCAGGCTGCACTGACTGAGAATTTAGACTCAGACATGCCTCGCCATGCTGTTCCATTTGACATTTCATCTATTGTAATTCCGGAAGGTTACAACTTTAGAAATGAATTGGAAATGGTAGATGATGCTGATCAGTTCAATATTTCTGAACTGCATATACCTAAATCAAAGGCAGCAGGTAAGAATAAGTGCAACAAAGAGAAGAAAGCTTTTAAACAAAAATACATTTCTATAAATCCAGATTGGGGAGAAATTTCTACCAGGTTAAAGACAAAAAGTGCTGAAAATAAGAAGAGAGGTAAGAGTGCTTTGGCATCAGGTACTATCTAAATTTTTCTTTATTTAGATTATGTCTATATTTGCATGGAATGTAAGAGGTATGAATTCCTCTTCTAAACAATCTGATATTTTACATATGCTTAATGTTTATATGCCTTCTATTACTACCCTTATTGAGAATAAATTGAATGAGGATAATTTTGAAAATTTTTGTTTCAAACTTCCAAATTATTGGAAAGCTATTAATAACAATGACTATGGCTGTAAAGGTAGGGTTATTGTTATTTGGGATTCCAATGTATGGAATTTGTTAAATAGCAACAAAGATAAACAATTCATAGATTGTCAATTTGAAAATACTGGGGGTTTTCTTCTTCAGATTACTAGTATTTATGGTAGCAATCTTGAAATGGAGAGAAATAGTTTGTGGAATAGGTTAAAAGCTCTAAACTTTAATTATAATCTCCCTTGGATTATTTTAGGGGATTTTAATACTGTTTTTCATGCTCATGAAAAATATGGTAGTGTTAAAATTCCCCAAAGTAAGCTTGATAGGCTTAATAATTTTTTATTAGAAACTGGTCTTATAGAACCAAGTACTAGTGGTAACAAATTCACTTGGAAATCTGGTTTAGAAAAGAATATTCACTGTAAATTAGATAGGGCCTTGGTTAATAAAGAATTTTCTAATGCTTTCCCTAATTTTACATGTTCTACTTTAGAACAAAATACTAGTGACCATGCCCCTATCCTGGTCTCTCTTTTTAGAGAGTCTGTTTCTAATAACAAAATTTCTCCCTTTAGATTCAAAAATGGATGGATTTTAGATAATAACTATAATAACATTATGAAAGAATGTATGAAATTTTCTTGTCATGGTACTAAACAATTTCAATTCAAAATATTCCTGAATAATACAAAGCATAATCTTAAGAATTGGAATAAAACTGATTTAATGAAACTTAATAAGTTGGAGATTTTAAGACATGAAGGTAAAGTTTTGCAAAATTCTATTGATAATAACCCTGGGAATGTTAACTCTGTCAAAGAATTTTTTTCCAATCAACAGAATTTAGCTAATGAGTTATATATTAACACTGTCAATGCTAAACAAAAAGCCAAAGCTGATTGGTTAACCATAGGGGATGATTGTACCAAATTTTTTCATGCTAAAATGAGTAGCAGGAGACATATGAACAACATTGGTAATATTATTGACAAAACTGGTAATCTTACTAATGCTCATGACTTAATTACTAAAGAGGCTGTTGAATACTATGAAAAACTCTTTTTCTCTGACTCTATTGTTTCAGAATTTCCTCACATTATCTGTAAAAATATTTTGAATTCTAATGCTTCTGATATTCTGCTGTCTCCTGTTACTATGGATGAAATCAAATATGTTGTCTTTATGGCTAGTGACAATAAGAGTCCAGGTCCTGATGGTTTTAATGCCAAATTTTATAAAACACAGTGGGATAGCATTAAAGATCATATTTTTGGTTTAGTTAATGAATTTTTTGATAAAGGTAAAATTCTTAAAAGCATTAATCGTACCTTTATAACATTAATTCCTAAAACTAAAAACCCCTCTTGCATTAGTGACTATAGACCCATCTCTTGTTGCAATTTTATCTATAAAATAATTGCTAATGTTTTGAGTAATAGAATTAAAAAATTTCTGCCATTCATTATCTCTGAAAATCAGAGTGCTTTTGTTCTTGGCAGACTCATTTATGAAAATTCCCTTTTAGCCCATGAACTTGTTAGAAACTTTAATTCTAAAAGTGTTAATAATGCTTGTATCAAAGTGGATCTTCAAAAGGCCTATGATAAGGTAAACAGACATTTCATATATCATATAATGAAGTGTATGGGTTTCCCTATTAAGTTCTACAACTTGATTTTTGAATGTATTAACACCCCTACCTTTTCTATTCTCATTCAAGGCAAATCTGAGGGTTTTATTAAAAGTAATAGAGGCATTAGACAAGGAGATCCTTTATCTCCTTATCTCTTTACTATGGTTATGGAGTATTTTTCTATTCTTATGGAAAGGGAAGTGATTAAAGGTAACATTTCAGCTATGAATAAAGTGCAGCCATCTATTAATCATCTTATATATGTTGATGATCTCATGATTTTTGTTAAAGCAAATAAGACTAATGCAGTTTCAATTAAAAAAAGCTTTGATAAGCTGTTTAAATATGTTGGTCTTCAAATTAATGATTTTAAAAGTAAGGCATATTTCAGTAAGAACAGCAGATATAAGAATGAGATTCTAGAATCTTTAAATATTACTGAAGGTAGTTTACCTATTAAATATCTTGGGCTACCCTTATCTATTAATCAAATTAGAGACTCGGATTATTCTATGCTCATTGATAAAATACAAGGTAAAATGGAAACATGGTCTTGTAAGCTTCTTTCTATTGTTGGCAGATTGGAGCTTATCAAAACTGTTATTTATGCAATGATTATGTATTGGATTCAAACATTTCATATCCCAGTTACCTCTATTGGGAAAATTGAAAGTAGATGTGCTGATTTTTTATGGAGGGGCAAATATCATAAAATTAATTGGGATAAAGTGTGTAGGCCTAAAAAGGAAGGGGGGTTAGGTATTAGAAATATGAAAGATCTTATCCAAACCTGTCATTTAAAATTGTTTTGGAGATTTTTAAATGCATACTCTCTTTGGGCTAGATGGATGAGTTCCAAATATTTGAAAAATACTAATTTTTGGACTGTCTTACCTAAAAGTAATCAATCTTATGCTTGGAAACAGATTTTGGAATGTAGAACTATTGGTAAGACCTTCTTAGAAAGAAAATTCAAATCTGGTGAGCAAACCAGTCTTTGGTTTGATCCCTGGTTTAAGAGTGAATCATTTATTAATAGGGTGGGCTGGGATAGTTTAGTTATCTGTGGGGGGGTTAATGATTCTGTAGCTATGATTATTAAAGATAATCAATGGCAACCTCAGCTACACCCCATCACATACCCACACAAGAATAATATATGTCATCTTCCTATTGATATTCATGCTGATAGTGATTATTGGGACTGGACAGCAAGTTCTAAAGGGAAGTTTTCTTTTAAAAATACTTGGGAAAACATCAGAAATAAACTTCCCAGTGTTGAATGGTATAGTTGCATATGGAACAAAGTGAATTGCCCCAAAATGGCTTTCTGTACCTTTTTTGCAATCATTAATAGATTGCCAACTTGGGACAGAATTAATAAATGGGGGAAATATACTAATCCACTTTGTTCCCTGTGCAATCTTGTTAATGAGAGTGCTAATCATTTGGTTTTTGAATGCAGCTATTCTTACTACATATGGAATAACATCCAAAACACTTTGCATATCACTAACAATGGTCAAATGGATCTTATGCAAGCCATACATCATATCAACAACAATTTCAAAGATAAAAGCTATGAGAGAGACTATGCGCACATACTTTTAACTACTGCAGTTTTTCACATATGGAAAGAAAGAAACTTCCGCATTCATAACAAAAGCAGTATGAAGAAAGAGCAGAAGTGGATACTTATCGAATCTGAGAGTAAAATTATCCTTCGTAAGTCTCAGAAAAAGATCAGAAATCAAACCAACTTCGCCTTCTTAGCCGATGATTGGAGTCATGAAGCTGGCAGTAAGCACTTGGAATTCTTTCTTGCTTGCGCCAGTAACGAAGCAAATGAATCTCACCAAAGCTCTCTATCTACTGAAAGAGACTTCCGTCTTCATCAGCGTGCTAAAGTTTCTACCAGGGTTAGCTGGTACCCGAATCCAGTCAATAATGATGCTAAGGGTAAGAAATTAACAGATCTAAGTTGTAATATACTTAGATCTGCTAACTTCCCCTCATTCTCAACTCAGCAGAGTAACTACAGTTTCAAATCGAACGTAGAGGGGATGCGCCGAGGTTTCAGTAGCTGCTTATCGTACTGGGAGAGAGGAGAGACGAGTGGCGTTGGTGGAGAGACAGAGAACTGAGATTATTCTCGTCTTCCTCTCGCCATTTTTTTCCTTTTTCTCTCCGTTGTTTTGGTTATGAATTTGTGTTGTCGGCTAGGGTTTTAGCCTTGCTTTGTTTTGGTTGTAGGGTTTCGGGTTTTCAACCCATTATGTTTGAGCTTGGCCCAACTTTTAACCTCTTTCAAAACAAAAATCATATTCGCTAATTTTTTCTAGCGTCGGTTCATTTGTTCTTACTTGAAAAAATATAATATAATACATATAACATAAACTTAGATACATGTTTGTCTCCGAAAAACTGTTCCTCCATTTTAAACCCGCCTTGCCCCATGGTAGCTGCCTATTCCACGTTAAATCCTCCGCCTATTCCACAGCCGCTTCCCATCAGTCACCGTCTTCCACCCCTTATGCTCCGCCTTAATTTCCATCACACTGCATGTCACCTTCTTTCTTTTCCCCACTGAGACCCATCGCCTTACCACCCCACTGGCCAACCTCTGCCCATGATTCCTGCATCATGCAGGTGCACAGTCCACTCTCCGATAGCAAACGCCATCGCACCCTTGCAACCCACCTGCAACCTACCTCCATGGCCTCCCCACTCCTCTTATAATAAAGTAATATATATATATATATATATATATATATATATATAAGGTAAGAAGCATGTATCATTTAACTGTAGCTTGCATTCTCTTATTTGTTGAAATCTACCCTCCACCGCTCCACTTTCTCCCTCCATCGTGCCGAGGCCTTGCACTTCCTTCACTCCTTTTTGCAACCGCCACCCCGCCTTTCTTTTCCTTATGCCACATCCCATCTCAGCCCTCTTCCAGCCAACCCTTCTAAACTCGCCTTTGCCTCAACACAGCACCACCAGAGAATCCGATCATCTCCCTCTTCTTTGTTCTTCTTCTTTTTTGGTTCTTGTTAGTTAAAAAAAAGGGAGAAGGCAAGAATTAATCCATGTATCTTGTATTGAACCTATATGCTACTTGTAGTGTTGCCGAACTCATGTTGTTGTCATCTTTCCTCGCCTTCGTGCCACCCAGCAGCACCGCTTCACCCAGTTAGCCCGACCTGAGCAACCCCTAGCCTTCCTACTCTTTCATGTCTGTTCAAGATGGTCATTTTTATATATATGTTACAAATATATATGTTACATGTGTGTATGTGTATTGTTACATATATATTTAGCAATAAAAACAAAGAGGTATATGTATGTCATATATATACACACACACACACACGTATGTACCTATGTATATTATTTCCTTCATGTTCAAATTTGTCATTTTTTACTGTCATATTTGTCGCAGCCTTCTTTGTTCGCTTTGTTGAATTCTCGAATTCTAGTTCAAATTTCTAGCTTTGCCACTGTCCGAATCCGCATTTGAGTTATCGTGCCCATATCCGTGTGCATATATATGTTATCTTCTTCGCCATCATTGTTCTCTAGCCTCAAAAGGTGAGCAATTACTCGAGATTAACTTTCTTATATTTAGTAAATTTGATTCACATGAAATGCAATTGAAATATATTGTTAAATTTGAATTGTTAGATATTTAGTTGTTAAATATGATATGCCAATATCAGCAATTGTTTAGCTATGACATATGACACCATAACCTGTTGTATATATTAATTTAAATTTTTTGATGATATATGTATGTTGTTGATATGTTATATTACTATCATATTTGTTCTTACTCTACAAGTTCCCTCTAAGTTAAAAATCCCTATGGTTGAAATGATACATACTAGAGCGATCTTATAATTTTGGGAAAAATCGTTATGGGTTAAACTGATAAACCCAAGCGATTTTATTAAAATTTTGGGATTGCGAGTCAAAATAATATACACCTGTAATATAAATTTTAAATTGCGGATTGAAATGATAAATATTCATAGCATTTGACCATAGGATAGAAAATTATATATGGACACTGTTGGTCTATTTTAGAAATGATTTCCAAGGTCTGAAAGGAAATATATGGGTTTTAATAAATATTGATTTTTTAAAAATAATATAAAGATTTTAATTTTAATATGCGTAAAAGTTAGATTTTCAAAATTGTATGTTTTGGATATTTTAAAATTATAAGTTAAGTTTTAAAATGAAAATTATAAAATTTTACTTATAACTTTATTGTTTTAAAGTATATATATATATATAATACGATTTAAAACAGATTTAATAATAATAAGATTTAATTTAATAATAATTAACATAATAAAATTTATTAAGAATTTTATTTAACTAATAATATATATATATAATATGTTAAGTATTTATTTAAATTAGATTTTTGTAATAAATTAAAGTAAAGGAGGTTGGAAAGATAAATTAAAAAAGAATTGATTTATAATTAAAGAATTAAATTTAAATAAGGTTTGATTTGAACTTATTGATTTTGAGATTTTAAAGATATGTTTTATAACTTGATTTTGATTAAAGAGGACTTAATGAATATTTTTCAATTTAAAAAAATAAAGTTGAATATTTAATTTTGATTTAAATTTGTAATTTGAAATTTTATTTAAATGCTTATATATTTAATTGTTGATTTTATCTAATTTGAAATTTGAGATTTTATTCAAATGTTATTAAAAGTGATAAAGTTAATATTTCAAATTTAAATAAAATTAAAGTTGAATTTTGGAATATAATTGAAATTTATCAAATTAGGTTATTGTAAATTGTCTGAATATTTAAAGTTTGAAATATATTGCATTGGAAGTGGTTTAGATTGTAGTTCAAACCTGGATTTGGAATCGATATGGATTAAAATGGTTTAACGAGAATTTTAATTGAAATTGTCAAACTGAGATTTGATTTAAATTGAATTTTTGGAACTAAAGTTGATTGGAATTGACTTATGAAATTAGAAGGAACAATTCCAATTTGAAATTATTTTAGATATAAACTCTTTTTAATATATATAAACTATTTTAATCTATAACCTATTTTTAAAAATTTAAATTATTTATGATTTACAACTATTTCAATATATAAACTATTTTCACTATTTAAACTATTTAAGTTGGAACGGTTATGATTTAGATTTAACGGATTTAAATGCGATTGTTTTGATATGATGGATCAAATTATTTTGTGGTCATGATTTCGTAAGTGATATGATTTTAAAAAGTGAATAGGATTTTGAAAGTGATATGATTTTGAAATGAATATGATATTTGGATATGAAGTATGAACTCTTTGATATGATTATAAAAATGATTTTATAAAAAGACCGCGGTGTGAAATAAGCGTTTGGTTGTTAAAGAGACCGAGATCGGATATTGTCAAACTCTCTGCCAATACCGAAAACCACTTTAACAACTGTGTACGTGGTGGAGATTCCAGAACGAAGTAGGATGGTTTGGCAAGGATTGTATTTGAGGTATTAACGCAGCCCTAACTCCCACGAGTCAGCTTGATGTGGTTAAAACAGGAGCCAGGCCAGGCCAAGTGAGGTCGCACCTCCGATCGAGCATGCTTCATCGATACCATTCTATTGCTTTGTGAATTGATTGGGTGCACCTTTGATTTGGGAGTGTATCTCGAGGTGGGCGATAGTAGCTACTATGCATTACCACCAGTCCGGATCCACAAAACGGTAGAATCCAACCCTGGGCATTGCCTCGTGTGCTTTGTCACATGCCTTATCACACCCACTATGAGTTTTTTTTGTACCTATGTATGGAATGCCCTCTGAGTAAACCACCGGTTTGGTGGAGCTTACGTTACTGTATAGACTACAGGAATATATAAAAATGCGTTAAGGGGGATATGGGTAACGCCTTAACGCTATTTTAATACTTTATTGATAGACATATTATAATAGCATATATTACTACATAGTAGATAGTTCTACGGATCCTTAGAGGATGAAAATCCCAAATGTCCTTTAAGTTATTTTGTATTTCACTTGACATTTCACTTAAATTGATTTACTGCTTTAAGGATGTTAATCCCGACTCAAGTGTTTTGTGTTTTGCTTTATGCTCGGGTCAGACTGAGTGTCATAGCATTTGACTCACCTTTGGAGCTTGGAGATTTGGAGTCATCTATTCAGCGTTTAAGATATTTCAATATTTCAGTTGTTTATGATTCGGACTTGTCAGTTGATTTTGTATTCGAGACTTCTTTGTATTTGAGATTTCTTTTGTATTTTATTTCGGACTTTGATGTTTATATAGCAACTTCACGAACTAAATTCATTTATTCCGCTACTTATTGTTGTAAAACTCTATGTCTATGATCCTGTGATTGATTTATTTACTGTAAATGCTAAGTTTTGCCAAATATAAGTTAACAATTTGTTGTTTTGAGAAATTCAAGTCTGACATGAGTGGGTGATTATCGATTTGAATGGTTCGAAATAGTAGGTCGTACAGTTGGTATCAGAGTGAGGTTTAGGAAAAACTTAGCATATGGAGTAAAAACTCATTAGAGATATGGTAGTAATACCCTAGAATGCGTAAAATCAATTATAGAATCATATTCGTTCGAGCTTGAAATTATTCGTCCTGGATTATGATTTCTTTTGAATCTTGGAACTATCCCCTTGTTCTAGAACCCATTCTTGTCTCATCCTATTTGGGTTATTTGACACTGGAGTGTCACGACCCGACTTTCTACTCCCAGAAAATCGCATCATGAATTAAGAAAGGATAGAAGAAGAAAAGAAAGAAGAGAAAGAAGAAACAACACATCAGAATCTAACAGCGGAACGAATAAATTATATTAATAACATAAGTATTTACATAATATACAATACCAATCAGAGATACACGGCATACACATCACATATACTAGACAGTTATAAACACCTGTCTAGTATTTACAACTCAATACAACAACACAGAGAACACACAACGGAATACTAATATCTAACGCAGAAGCCTCCTGCTCCATTTGCTCCTCCCCATTTCGTCAAAGCAAACCTGAATCCAAACCTGAATCCCTTGACTACTCATAAAAATTTGAGTACCCAAGAGTTTATGAAAAACAAAAATAAACTCCGGGTCAGACATGGGTCTGGTGTGAGTAACAGGTTAAAGTTGCTTAACTTTCAAAAACCTTTGAAAAGAAAGGTATCACGTAAGACTTCCCACACATAAACATGGAAAAGTTTTTACCTTACGCTAACCAAAACATTTGATAGGAAATCCGATGATATTATAATAGTGTCTAGGGTTTTCAAGTAAATAAAAAATAGCCGAAATTGTTACATTCATTAAATTCCAGCTACTAGCCACAAAAGTGGGTAATACAATCAAAACCGTTGGTACTTATTGGATTTTGGATTCCATACAATGGCAGGGCTACTGGGGTACCGCCCGTCACAGTACGTGGCCTAGATCACCGTACCGAGGAGTACTCCCACTCTCCTGCAACACAAGGCCGGACCCATTCCTTACTGAATGGTTCCGAACAAGACAACCCCGATGGTTGGAGCTCAAAAACTGTCCACACAGCCGAAATATAAAGGGACCTCTAGACAGGGATCAATCTTGCTCTCCAGTGGGTGCGACCCACGAAGCCTTGCTGCACCTCCCCTGTTTTAGCCATTCCCGGTTGATGAGGCTTGAGGTTACGATTACCTTTATAGGACATATCATCTTAGAATGCTCATCGTCCACCTGACGATGTTCTGAAAGCATTCAATCCATACAAGTTCGTTCCGGGTTCGAACGAAACCGAAGGCATTATCTCGTTACACTCATTTTGGAATAACCCTCAGAGTTAACGACGATAACCCTTGCACTCTAAACCACCATCTCGAATCTATAAGTACTATTCCGTCAAACTCATTACGGAATCACCCACAGAGTTATACTGACGTATAGCTCTTACACCTCGAGTCTTCACTCGCTCCACTTGGATTCACGACCTAACGTTATTTGGAATCGATGTGGTTTTCGGATATCCAAATATGGAAACCCGATCCTGGTCTCATCAAAATCCAAAGCGCGTCTTTTAATGTCCAAGTTGTTTTAAAGTTTTAAAACAATTCAATTATAGTATCCATATACACAAATATAGATAATCACACATTCACAATTGATAATTAACATTATCACATAACAGGTAATCCACATTATCAATATCAAAATAGATAATCCATATACTACCATCACAATAGATAACCTATGTTATCATCACAATACAATCAAGCCATTCCTACCACACAATATTATTTATCTCATTACTGAGATCTCAATGCGTCCAAGTCAAACAATGACATCCATTCATACATAAGCAAAGATTTACTCGTCACAATATAATTAATTTAAAATGAATTAAATTAACTATCTCTATCTCTAATTAATTTAAAATGAACTAAATTAATTACCCAACTTTAATTAATTTAAAATAAATTAAATTAATTACTTCATCTTTAATTAATTTAAAATGAATTAAATTAATTACTTTACCAAATTATAACTTGCTTACCCATCTATTTAATTGATTACAATCAATTAATCATTCAAAATAAATCATCCTAATTAATCACTCTTGATTAATTACTCTTAATTACATTCATGTAATTATCCTTGATTAATTTCATAAATTAATTATCCTCAACTAAATAGTAATTAACCTTTAATTACTTCAATTAATTAATTAATCATAATTAATTTCTTTAATCCTTAATTAATTATATTAATTAATTACCTTTAATTACCTATTATTGATTAATTAATCATAATTAATCAACTTTAATTACATCATTAATTAAATAATTAATGATCCTTAATTACTCTAAGTAATTAACTAACTTAATTACTATATTAAATTAAATTAATTATCCTTAATTAATCTCTTAATTAATTTCTTGATTTATTAATAAGTAATTTAAACCAAATTACTTCACACTTAAACATCTCCACTTAATTACATTCCGTAATTATTAATTAATTACTTAACTAAGTAAATACCCAAATCATTAATCACATAAAGTAATTATTTATAAAACCCAGGTGTTTATAATTAATTAAACTTAATTAATTAAAAATAAACAATCATATTAAACTAAATTAATTGCATTAAGTAATTAATTCCTTAATTACTTTATTAAGTAATTATACTCAAACCATTTACAATTGATTATTAATAAATTAATTAATCTAATTAATTATAAAAAAATTAACTACATTAATTAATTATTTAAATAATCCTGGTTAATGACCATCATTAACCCTTCTCTAATTATTTTATAAAGTAATTAACTTAAATTAATTACAAATTTAATTATCTAAAATTATCTATAATTTAAAGTCTAATTATTTAAACAAATTAACCTTGATTAAAAACTTAATTACTTAATTAATAATTTATTAATCATTAATTAATAATCGAATTAATGATCTAAATTCCAAATTGATTAACCCCTAAATCAATATGCATTAAACCTTAATAATTAATTAAATTAATTAATTAATTATTTCTTAATTACCTTTTTAATCAATTAATTTCAAAACATTAATTCTTAATTTAACTTTAAAATAAAACATTTCTAAATTATGCTTAAAACAAATTTTATTTAAAACAAAGTGTTTTGAACTTGCTTCCAAATTTCATTTAAAATACAAGTTTTGAAATGAAAATAATTTAAACTTATCAAAGTTTAAACAATTTATAACTTTAGCATCTCAATAACTCAATTTATTTTTAGTTTAAATTTCCCAACTTCAAACTTTCTTACAAATTCAAAAACTGAATACACATTCTACTTTGATCCCAGATTTAAACTTAAGATTCAAATTAGCTTTGAATCCAGATTTAAATTTAAATTTTAAACTCTGTTTAAACCTTAAACTTCATATTTTAAAACATTATATAAAATACTTTAACAAATTTCAAATTGTTAAAAACCTTCTATTTTTATAAACTTATATATTTTTAAATCTATAATTCAAACTCATCTGAATTAAGATTATTAACTTGTTTTAAAACTTTGTTTAAAACTTGCTCTACACTTTTTTAAATTCAGTTTAAATTTAAAAAAAAAACTTAATACTTTCATGTTTATAAAACAGTTTTGATAAAACAAGTTCAGGTTTATAAATCCTGTAAAAATTCTTTCCTTTAAACTTTATTTATTTAAACTGGGGTGTTAAATTATCTTGAATTCAAATAAATTCAAACTTGAATTCAAATATGTTTTAAATTTTCTTAATCATTTAAAGATTCAGGTTTATAAATTTTTAAACCCAGATGTTACAGGTTTATAAAACCTGTAGAACAAAACACCTAACCCCCACAGAATTTACTTCGAGTCTGCAACCCCACATCCCCGAGGAAAACACTACTTCACTTCGAGTCAAAGCAGAGTTTACCCGAGACCTCCCTCAAGTAACCAACATCACCTGTACCCTACTTCACTGTGCATATGCACGGCGCCTCCGGCCATTGATGATCGCCAACGACCATCGCATCTCATCAGATTCCAACCTCGCTTCCCACTACGACCTTCGATTCATGCTTCAAACCACTAATTCAATTTTGAGGGTCTTA
The DNA here is from genome assembly GCA_030765085.1 of Allium cepa. Lineage (NCBI taxonomy): Eukaryota > Viridiplantae > Streptophyta > Magnoliopsida > Asparagales > Amaryllidaceae > Allium > Allium cepa. The sequence goes on from CM060940.1 coordinate 107,203,800, forward strand.
AACCCAAACCAGGAAATAAAACACAGTTTCCCCTTCCAAAACCTGTCAACAATCAATACTCTTCCCTCCGACCACCTGTCGATGAACTACTCCGCCCACGTCTTCAACTACGGCTAAACTTCCAGCCCTCAAAAGCTTGTGACACTTGGTCCACCCTTTAAACAGAAATGATCGGTTCTTCAAGACACTAAAAACTAGGGTTAAAAAGTAAAATTCCCGAATCTGCCATTACTTAGATAATTATAACAACATCCAAGATTTTTCCCTTACTCCCCACTCAATCTATTCCCTTCAGGAAGAACCCCGAGATCTCCCCATTCAAAAATCATTAGAATTTACTAAAATTCCATTTTTAGTTCAAAACCCAAAAGCACCTTCATCTATTACCTAAAAATTCCAATCTTTGATTTAAAAATCTAGTTACAGAAAGTATTTTTGGTTTATGATACTAAATAAATAAATAAACATGTTTGGGATTTAATGAATTTAACATGCATTGATGTTGCTCCGTGTTTTCAGAGACAACTCCTGATATTTTAATTTTCCAAATCATAAATTCTTAACTTACATAAAATTTTAGTTATTGATTTAAGATAATCAACTACTTCACTTTATAAACTTCATTCCATCAGAAACTTAACTAAAAGATGAAAATTTAATTGATGTTTGGTGTCTGGGAAATTAAACAGAATAAACAAATAAAACACAGCATGCACATATTATATCTCACTTCAGGCTTTTATCAGAACACAACAATACATATTTATATCAAGACAAACAAGCATGCAACCTAAGTAAGGATTTAAATATTTTAAAGTTACTCACTTATTAACAATTGCAGAGCTGTTTTGATCCCTTGAATTTTTGCAAAAAACAAATATGCAGAGCTTGCTCCTATGTTTAAATCTGAGTTTTGAATTGATATGCAGGTTTGCCTAATTGTTTTCTCTGACCAAAATGCTTGCATGCAGGTGCTAGTTGATGCAACTTCTTTGATTTTGCAAAAGTGGAGTATGCAGAATTTTGGATTTGCACAGGGTTTAGAGTATACAGATAGATTTTGAATATGCAGGTTTGCTGGTGAATAAAAGCAGATTGATTTTTATGAAGAGGAACATGCAGGTTGAATAGGGTTTTGATTATGCAGATTTGAATTTTAGGTGTGCAGATTTTGCATTGGACTTTCATATGCATTTGTGAATGCAGATTTGGATTTTAGTTTTGGGTATGCAGATTTACATGAATTTGATTCAAGAAGTTTGAAGAATTTTTTTTAATTAAAGAAGAATGAAAATGTTATATGAATGGAGATGCAATCTTAATTAATGTATTTTCAGATTTAATGGAAATAAAAGAAAATAAAAACAAAATTAACACTTGTCTATTCTTTTAACACTTGTCAAATTGAATGCAAAAGAATTTAACACTTGTATCTTTAAGACAATTAGTACTAATTGTAATTTAATGTGTATGTAATCCTAAGTTAATATGTTAGTTTATATAAGATATGTGTATAAATTTACAAAAGAAAAAAAATAAAAACAAACTATGTTAATAAATTAAACTTATACATATTAAAGATTAAAACAATTTAGATTTTACACTTTGGAATTTAAATTCAAACCAAATTCGAACCAAATAATTTCAAATTAAGTTATGAATAAAAATTCAATTTGAAATAAACATTACAAATCTTATTCAAAATTTATTTATAAAGATAATACCATATCAATATTGTTTTTATAAATCTCTTTTATTAAATAAAAATCATTTTACAAAATATTCATTTCATTAAGCCATAAAATCAATTTGTTAAATTTATTCTAAATTTAAAACAAAACCAATTTATTTAAAATATAAACCAAATATTTATTTATAAATAGAAATCAATTTATATCATTTAAAAGATAAAATAACAAATTTAAATAATTATTGAAAAAGATTACTAAATTTATCTGAATAATTATTAGTAGAATATCAATATCAATTTAATTTTAACCACAGATTATTAAATTGATATTGTTAAAAATTCCGGGATGTTACAATCCTTCCCCCTTAAAAGAATTTTGTCCCCGAAATTTAAAACAAAGGTAATTTAATAATCTTATTAGATTTTAAATTTAAAAACACAAGCATACATCAAATCTATGCTAACAACCACAACAACCAATTTAAACAAATCTAATTATCCAGACAAAATCTGGATGAAATTCTATCGGGTTTCCCCAGGTGTATATATATATCCACCAGGATACTCGCTCTAGAGCATCCAAACAAACAATACTATGAAGCTACAAAGCTCCTATACAACTATATCTATAATACTAGACAAGATATCAGACTTCAAACGAGTCTGACTCAACAACCAAAACTCCCAAACTGCTGGTTCCACAACCAGAAATAGGTCGTACACGTACTCCCTCAGAGATACGTGAAACTCATCGAATCCCAGTAATCCAAACTGGCAATCAAACTCTACTCATCCAACTTCAAAGAATTAACTCCGAACCTTAACAGGTTTCCTTCAGAGATTAATAAAATCTCTCATCACTACAAAGCTTATTCGAGACGATATTAGGTCTACAGTCTCGACAGATACACTTCCAACCTCAAACATTCAAACTCCAACCAATGGTAGTCGTGTTACACACACTACAACCCCATCTACCCTCATAACTTATATTGGAAAACCTGAACAGGTAACCCAACCGATAGGTAGAAATAAATATACATATATATTTATATTAAAAATTACAAATACGCTCTCTCAAGAAAGACACCACTACAGAGCCTAGGTATTTACTCAACCTAACGCCCCCTAAAGAAAGATACACTTCAGAGCCTAGGTATTCACTCAACCTAATGCTCTGATACCAACTGTCATAGACCCGACTTTCTACTCCCATAAAATCGCATCATGAATTAAGAAAGAAAGGGATAGAAGAAGAAAAGAAAGAAGAGAAAGAATAAACAACACATCAGAATCTAACAGCGGAACGAATAAATTATATTAATAACATAAGTATTTACATAATATACAATACCAATCAGAGATACACAGCATACACATCACATATACTAGACAGTTATAAACACCTGTCTAGTATTTACAACTCAATACAACAACACAGAGAACACACAGAGGAATACTAATATCTAACGCAGAAGCCTCCTGCTCCATTTGATCCTCCCCATTTCGTCAAAGCAAACCTGAATCCTAACCTGAATCCCTTGACTACTCATAAAAATTTGAGTACCCAAGAGTTTATGAAAAACAAAAATAAACTCCGGGTCAGACATGAGTCTGGTGTGAGTAACAGGTTAAAGTTGCTTAACTTTCAAAAACCTTTGAAAAGAAAGGTATCACGTAAGACTTCCCACACATAAACATGGAAAAGTTTTTACCTTACGCTAACCAAAACATTTGATAGGAAATCCGATGATATTATAATAGTGTCTAGGGTTTTCAAGTAAATAAGAAATAGCCGAAATTGTTACATTCATTAAATTCCAGCTACTAGCCACAAAAGTGGGTAATACAATCAAAACTGTTGGTACTTATTGGATTTTGGATTCCATACAATGGCAGGGCTACTGGGGTACCGCCCGTCACAGTACGTGGCCTAGATCACCGTACCGAGGAGTACTCCTACTCCCCTGCAACACAAGGCCGGACCCATTCCTTACTGAATAGCTCCGAACAAGACAACCCCGACGGTTGGAGCTCAAAAACCGTCCACACAGCCGAAATATAAAGGGACCTCTAGACAGGGATCAATCTTGCTCTCCAGTGGGTGCGACCCACGAAGCCTTGCTGCACCTCCCCTATTTTAGCCATTCCCGGTTGATGAGGCTTGAGGTTACGATTACCTTTATAGGACATATCATCTTAGAATGCTCATCGTCCACCTGACGATGTTCTGAAAGCATTCAATCCATACAAGTTCGTTCCGGGTTCGAACGAAACCGAAGGCATTATCTCGTTACACTCATTTTGGAATCACCCTCAGAGTTAACGACGATAACCCTTGCACTCTAAACCACCATCTCGAATCTATAAGTACTATTCCGTCAAACTCATTACGGAATCACCCACAGAGTTATACTGACGTATAGCCCTTACATCTCGAGTCTTCACTCGCTCCACTTGGATTCACGACCAAACGTTATTTGGAATCGATGTGGTTTTCGGATATCCAAATATGGAAACCCGATCCCGGTCTCATCGAAATCCAAAGCGTGTCTTTTAAGGTCCAAGTTGTTTTAAAGTTTTAAAACAATTCAGTTACAGTATCTATATACACAAATATAGATAATCACACATTCACAATTGATAATTAACATTATCACATAACAGGTAATCCACATTATCAATATCAAAATAGATAATCCATATACTACCATCACAATAGATAACCTATGTTATCATCACAATACAATCAAGCCATTCCTACCACACAATATTATTTATCTCATTACTGAGATCTCAATGCGTCCAAGTCAAACAATGACATCCATTCATACATAAGCAAAGATTTACTCGTCACAATATAATTAATTTAAAATGAATTAAATTAACTATCTCTATCTCTAATTAATTTAAAATGAATTAAATTAATTACCCAACTTTAATTAATTTAAAATAAATTAAATTAATTACTTCATCTTTAATTAATTTAAAATGAATTAAATTAATTACTTCACCAAATTATAACTTGCTTACCCATCTATTTAATTGAATACAATCAATTAATCATTCAAAATAAATCATCCTAATTAATCACTCTTGATTAATTACTCTTAATTACATTCATGTAATTATCCTTCATTAATTTCATAAATTAATTATCCTCAACTAAATAGTAATTAACCTTTAATTACTTCAATTAATTAATTAATCATAATTAATTTCCTTAATCCTTAATTAATTATATTAATTAATTACCTTTAATTACCTATTATTGATTAATTAATCATAATTAATCAACTTTAATTACATCATTAATTAAATAATTAATGATCCTTAATTACTCTAAGTAATTAAATAACTTAATTACTATATTAAATCAAATTAATTATCCTTGATTAATCTCTTAATTAATCTCTTGATTAATTAATAAGTAATTTAAACCAAATTACTTCACACTTAAACATCTCCACTTAATTACATTCTGTAATTATTAATTAATTACTTAACTAAGTAAATACCCAAATCATTAATTACATAAAGTAACTATTTATAAAACCCAAGTGTTTATAATTAATTAAACTTAATTAATTAAAAATAAACAATCATATTAAACTAAATTAATTACATTAAGTAATTAATTCCTTAATTACTTTATTAAGTAATTATACTCAAACCATTTACAATTGATTATTAATAAATTAATTAATCTAATTAATTATAAAAAAATTGACTACATTAATTAATTATTTAAATAATCCTGGTTAATGACCTTCATTAACCCTTCTCTAATTATTTTATAAAGTAATTAACTTAAATTAATTACAAATTTAATTATCTAAAATTATCTATAATTTAAAGTCTAATTATTTAAACAAATTAACCTTGATTAAAAACTTAATTACTTAATTAATAATTTATTAATCATTAATTAATAATCTAATTAATGATCTAAATTCCAAATTGATTAACCCCTAAATCAATATGCATTAAACCTTAATAATTAATTAAATTAATTAATTATTTATTTCTTAATTACCTTTTTAATAAATTAATTTCAAAACATTAATTCTTAATTTAACTTTAAAATAAAACATTTCTAAATTATGCTTAAAACAAATTTTATTTAAAATAAAGTGTTTTGAACTTGCTTCCAAATTTCATTTAAAATACAAGTTTTGAAATGAAAATAATTTAAACTTATCAAAGTTTAAACAATTTATAACTTTAGCATCTCAATAACTCAATTTATTTTTAGTTTAAATTTCCCAACTTCAAACTTTCTTACAAATTCAAAAACTGAATACACATTCTACTTTGATCCCAGATTTAAACTTAAGATTCAAATTAGCTTTGAATCCAGATTTAAATTTAAATTTTAAACTCTGTTTAAACCTTAAACTTCAGATTTTAAAACATTATATAAAATACTTTAACAAATTTCAAATTGTTAAAAACCTTCTATCTTTATAAACTTATATATTTTTAAATCTATAATTCAAACTCATTTGAATTAAGATTATAAACTTGTTTTAAAACTTTGTTTAAAACTTGCTCTACACTTTTTTAAATTTAGTTTAAATTTTAAAAAAAAACTTAATACTTTCAGGTTTATAAAACAGTTTTGATAAAACAAGTTCAGGTTTATAAATCCTGTAAAAATTCTTTCCTTTAAACTTTATTTATTTAAACTGGGGTGTTAAATTATCTTGAATTCAAATAAATTCAAACTTGAATTCAAATATGTTTTAAATTTTCTTAATCATTTAAAGATTCAGGGTTTATAAATTTTTAAACCCAGATGTTACAGGTTTATAAAACCTGTAGAACAAAACACCTAACCCCCACAGAATTTACTTCGAGTCTGCAACCACACATCCCCGAGGAAAACACTACTTCACTTCGAGTCAAAGCAGAGTTTACCCGAGACCTCCCTCAACTAACCAACATCACCTGTACCCTACTTCACTGTGCATATGCACGGCGCCTCCGGCCATTGATGATCGCCAACGACCATCGCATCTCATCAGATTCCAACCTCGCTTCCCACTACGACCTTCGATTCATGCTTCAAACCACTAATTCAATTTTGAGGGTCTTAAACCCAAACCTGGAAATAAAACACAGTTTCCCCTTCCAAAACCTGTCAACGATCAATACTCTTCCCTCCGACCACCTGTCGATGAACTACTCCGCCCACGTCTTCAACTACGGCTAAACTTCCAGCCCTCAAAAGCTTGTGACACTCGGTCCATCCTTTAAACAGAAATGATCGGTTCTTCAAGACACTAAAAACTAGGGTTAAAAAGTAAAATTCCCGAATCTGCCATTACTTAGATAATTATAACAACATCCAAGATTTTTCCCTTACTCCCTACTCAATCTATTCCCTTCAGGAAGAACCCCGTGATCTCCCCATTCAAAAATCATTAGAATTTACTAAAATTCCATTTTTAGTTCAAAACCCAAAAGCAGCTTCATCTATTACCTAAAAATTCCAATCTTTGATTTAAAAATCTAGTTACAGATAGTATTTTTGGTTTATGATACTGAATAAATAAATAAACATGTTTGGGATTTAATGAATTCAACATGCATTGATGTTGCTCTGTTTTTTCAGAGACAACTCCTGATATTTTAATTTTCCAAATCATAAATTCTTAACTTACATAAAATTTTAGTTATTGATTTAAGATAATCAACTACTTCACTTTATAAACTTCATTCCATCAGAAACATAACTAAAAGATGAAAATTTAATTGATGTTTGGTGTCTGGGAAATTAAACAGAATAAACAAATAAAACACAGCATGCACATATTATATCTCACTTCAGACTTTTATCAAAACACAACAATACATATTTATATCAAGACAAACAAGCATGCAACCTAAGTAAGGATTTAAATATTTTAAAGCTACTCACTTATTAACAATTGCAGAGCTGTTTTGATCCCTTGAATTTTTGCAGAAAACAAATATGCAGAGCTTGCTCCTCTGTTTAAATCTCAGTTTTGAATTAATATGCAGGTTTGCCTAATTGTTTTCTCTGACTAAAATGCTTGCATGCAGGTGCTAGTTGATGCAACTTCTTTGATTTTGCAAAAGTGGAGTATGCAGAATTTTGGATTTGCACAGGGTTTAGAATATACAGATAGATTTTGAATATGCAGGTTTGCTGGTGAATAAAAGCAGATTGATTTTTATGAAGAGGAACATGCAGGTTGAATAGGGTTTTGATTATGCAGATTTGGATTTTAGGTGTGCAAATTTTGCATTGGACTTTCATATGCATTTGTGAATGCAGATTTGGATTTTAGTTTTGGATATGCAGATTTACATGAATTTGATTCAACAAGTTTGAAGAATTTCTTTTGATTAAAGAAGAATGAAAATGTTATATGAATTGAGATGCAATCTTAATTTATGTATTTTCAGATTTAATGGAAATAAAAGAAAATAAAAACAAAATTAACACTGATCTATTCTTTTAACACTTGTCAAATTGAGTGCAAAAGAATTTAACACTTGTATCTTTAAGATAATTAGTACTAATTGTAATTTAATGTGTATGTAATCCTAAGTTAATATGTTAGTTTATATAAGATATGTGTATAAATTTACAAAAGAAAAAAAATAAAAACAAACTATGTTAATAAATGAAACTTATACATATTAAAGATTAAAACAATTTAGATTTTACACTTTGGAATTTAAATTCAAACCAAATTCAAACCAAATAATTTCAAATTAAGTTATGAATAAAAATTCAATTTGAAATAAACATTACAAATCTTATTCAAAATTTATTTATAAAGATAATACCATATCAATATTGTTTTTATAAATCTCTTTTATTAAATAAAAATCATTTTACAAAATATTCATTTTATTAAGCCATAAAATCAATTTGTTAAATTTATTCTAAATTTAAAACAAAACCAATTTATTTAAAATATAAACCAAATATTTATTTATAAATAGAAATCAATTTATATCATTTAAAAGATAAAATAACCAATTTAAATAATTATTGAAGAAGATTATTAATTTATCTGAATAATTATTAGTAGAATATCAATATCAATTTAATTTTAACCACAGATTATTAAATTGATATTGTTAAAAATTCCGGGATGTTACATGGAGCATCGCATAGCTTCTACCTTAACCGTCAATTTCATCCTTTTGCATGACTAATCCCATCGGCGGTCCCGCCCAACTTAGTATGAATTGTAAGGGGTCAAACTCCTTTACAATAGGCGTCGATTCACTGGAGATTTCTATATCCTCAGTTTCGATGCTATTATCTCTTGCAAAGCCTGAACCATTTCTCTAGTAGATGACTAAGGTAATTCTCTTATGATGGAATGTCTAATGCCTCTGGATTTTGTTGGCAGTTTTACCTTTCGCTTGATCCTTGGCTTAGTGATCTCGACTCCACTCTTGTTGTCCATCTATTTTTGGATGCCTTTGGTGAAATCCTATCTCTTCCACCTAGCGGGGAATTGAATTCTTTATCAATCATATCCTTGGAGCTCGACCTGTTGTCCTTTCTCCCGGGCAAATGGTTTCAATGAATGGTTAATCATGTCCCTTTTGATTAACCAATGCTCTTTCTTTCTTCATCAATTTTGCGAATCGCATTTTTTCACGATGTTCTCAACAAAGTTGTCCCCACTTTCGTGATGATATTCTGGTCTTTTCTAAGTCTCGGTTGACCAGATTAAGGTCGCTGCGATTAATATCAATCTATCTATCTTTCCTTTTTTGTAATTTAATTTTTTTATCTTCTTTTCGATCCTATCATCTTGGTTAGAATACTCTTTGATTAGGTTCTCTCTAAATTTGAATCTATATCCTTATTCTAAACCCATACTTGAATCATCCTATAAGGAAGTGTAGTTGTAATTAATATAAAATGTTTTATATTGTGTTGTTTGAGTTGTTAAGTTTGATTTGGGGTTTGAATTGATTCGTCTGGCCAACGCTATCGATGAGAATTCCAAAACACTTGAACAGAGCAAACTGACATAATATTGTTCTCGAAATTGGTAAATGGAGTAATTTTATGTATGATTATATTTATATATATAAGTATAATTTTCTCAAATTTGATAGTTAAATGAATTTAATTGTTCAAAATGATAATGCTAGATATCATTTATTGTTTTGTTAACATTCATAAATTGTTAATTGTTGTTGAATGTTAAAAGAAAATGAAATTTTATAAACATGGCTTATAAATTTGATTTGCAAATAACTTAGATTTAAATTAAGGGTTTGAGAATTAAATTTTCGGTGCTTTTCAAAATTTAGTTTTCAAAGTTTTGGAAAATGTTGTTTGAAAGTATTTTCGAATGGAAATTGTTTTTAAAGATATATTAAAAGAAGCAAGTGGGTACTCTCCTCTTTTGTTGCTGGAAAATAATTTCAGTGATGACTGCAGCATCATCAACATTCATTTTCAAGTCACACAGGAGAGAGGCCACTTAATAGCTTTGCTATACTTTTGTTTTAGAAAATGGATTTGATTTGAATTTCTTAAGTATGATTTGATGTATAATATATATATATATATGTATGTATGTATGTATATTTATTCCAAATGGTTTGAAATGAAACCAGGAATTTAATTCTTAACTTTTATATTAAGTGATGGTTCTCAGTTATCCACATGAAGCAAAAAATTTAATTAGATTGAGTATCTAAAATAAGAAAAAAAATTAAACAACTTTAAACAGTTGAACTAGGATAAAATTAATTAGTATAATACTCAATTGCATTTGATAACATATATAACCTACCTGTATATTCAAAAATTTAAAATGTAATTGAAGGTTATATAAGAGAAATTTAAGTAATAAAATATTCAAACTAGATTTTTTCAACAGAAATGTTGTAAATAAAATGGTAAATTTGTATAGTGCTTAATTATCTGAAAAGTTTGAATGTAGTTGAATAATAAACAATATAAATGTAAGTAATTTGTTGTCCAAGATTTAGATTTTGTTGAGGGAATTTATAAATTGAAATTGAGTTGCTATGATGAATATTTATACATTTAATTGATGTTATAAGAAGTGTAAGTGAAATAAATTGAATAATAGAGGAGAATGCTACTTTGATAAATTAAAAATAAATACGTTGAATGTAAACCAATTAAATATCGATTTATTAAATAAAATGGATTTAAACCAAATTTGTTGAATATAAATTAATTTAAAAACTAATGAAATTTATATGGTTTTGAATTAATTGTTGTATTTTGTATTTCAATCTATCTTTTATTTCTAGTTGTTTCTATTCTCCTATCTCATTCCTTTTTGGGAAAGAAAAATTTTAAGTGGGGGAGAGTGTAACGATCTGTAATTTTTAACAATTTTTATAACGTACTTAACTAATTATTTTCATGAAACATAAATAATCAATTTTTGAAATGAAAACTTGATATTAGGAATGCGTCTATTTACACATGGCAAATGGTAAATTTTTATTTAATAACATGAAAGTTAGTTCTGTTGTGTAATTTTGAATTCCAATTTAAATCAGTTAATATTTGATGGAAATAAATTATTTCCGAAGTCTGAATATTTTTATATAATAAAAATATAAATCATTTTCTGAGTGAGACGTCATATCTCGTTTTGTTAAATTTAGATTGTTATAGCCCCGTTAATCTTATTTTTCGGCGAATTAGCAGTAGTTTGATAGCAAATATAGAGTTTTGATTGGATGTTCGTATCGATCATATCTGTGTACCATTCTGTTCGTCTCGTCATGTTGTTCTCTGCAGCATATTCAGTTGTGTGTTTCGGTGTCCGGTACGTGCGAAATCTGCAAAATGGTCTGTCGTAGCAGTACCCATTTTTGAGCCTTTTGGTTTTCCCGTGTCCTTTCAATTGATCTCAATGAGAAATCTAAACAGCCACTTGCCTTTATTATATTCAGAATTCAATGTTATGACTGTTGTTATTCCTTCCATTTCATCATATTAGTTGATTTTTTTCTAGCACCGGTTCATTTGTTCTTACTTGAAAAAATACAATATAATATATATAACGTAAACTTATATATCTTTATTTGTCTTCGAAAAACTGTTCCTCCTTCATTTTGAACCCGCCTTGCTCCGTGGTGGCCGCCTATTCCATGTTAACTCCTCATCCGCCTATTCCATAGCCACTTCCCATCCGTCACCGTCTTCCACCCCTTGTGATCCGCCTTTATTTCCATCACACTACACATCACCTTCTTCCTTTTCCCCACCAAGACCCATCGCCTCACCACCCAACCGGCCAACCTCTGCCCATAATTCCTGCATTAGACAGATGCACAGCCCACTCTCCGATAGCAAACGCCACTACACCCTTAAAACCCGCTTGCAACCTACCTCCATGGCCTCTCTTCTCCTCTTATAAAAAAAAGTAAAAATATATATATAAAAGGCGAAAAGCTTGTATCATTTAACTGTAGCTTGCATTCTCTTATTTGTTGAAATCCACCCTCCACCGCTCCACTTTCTCCCTCCACCATGTCGAGATCTTGCACCTTCCTCCACTCCTTTTTGCAACCGCCGCCCAATCTTGCTTTGCCTGAGGTCATATCCTGTCTCAGCCCTCTTCCAACCAACCCTTCTAAACTCGCCATTGCCTCGACACAACACCACCAGAGAATTTTATCACCACCCTATTCTTTGTTCTTCTTCTCTTTTCGGTTCTTATTTGTTAAAGAAAGGGAGAAGGAAGACATTCATCCATATATCTTGTATTGAACCTGTGTGCTACTTGTAGTGTTGCTGAACTCATGTTGTTGTCATCTTTCCTCGCCTTTGTGTCGCCCAGCAGCACCGCATCACCCAGTCAGCCCGACCCGAGCAACTGCTAGCCTTCCTTCTCATTCATGTCTATTCAAGATGGTCATTTTTATATAGATGTTACAAACATATATATGTTACACGTGTGTGTGTATTGTTACATATATATTTAGCAACAACATAGAGGTATATGTATGTCATATGTATATTTTGTTTCCTTCATACATAATATATATATATTTTGTTTCCATTATGTTCAAATTTGTCATTTTTCACTGTCATATTTGTTGCAGCTTTCTTTGTTCGCTTTGTCAAATTCTCGAATTCTAGTTTAAGTTTCTGGCTTTGCCGCTGTCTGGATCCGCATTCGAGTTGTCGTGTTTGTATCCGTGTGCGTGTCCTTGTTATCTTCTTCACCATCGTTGTTCTCTAGCCTCGAAAGGTGAGCAATCACTCACGATTAACATTCTTATATTTAGTAAATTTGATTCATATGAAATGTCATTGAAATATGTTGTTAAATTTGGATTTTTAGATATTTAATTGTTAAATATGATATGCCATTATCTGCAATTATTTACCTATGACATATGACACCATAACCTGTTGTATATATTATATTTAAATTTGTTACTGATGATATATGCATGTTGTTTGATATGTTATATTTCTATCATATCTGTTCTCACTCTGCAAGTTCCCTGTTAGTTTAGAAATCCCTATGGGTTGAAATGGTACATATCTGAACGATCTTATAGATTAGGAAAAAATCGTTGTGGGTTGAAATGATAAACCCAAGCGATTTTATTGAAATTTTGGGATTGCGGGTTAAAATGATATATACCCTTAATATAAAATTTAAATTACGGATTGAAATGATAAATATCTATATCACTTAACCATAGGATAGAAGATTATATACAGACACCATTGGTCTATTTTTGAAATGATTTCCAAGATTTGAGAGGAAATATATGGGTTTAATAAATATTAATTTTTGAAAATAATATAAAGATTTTAATTTTAATATATGTGTAAAAGTTATATTTTTAAAATTATATGTTTGGATATTTTAAAATTATATGTTAAGTTTTAAAATGAAAATTATAAAATTTTACTTATAACTTTATTATTTCAAAATATATATAAAATAAGATTTAAAATAGATTTAATAACAATAAGATTTAATTTAGTAATAACTAATAAAATAAAATTTATTAAGAATTTAATTTAACTAATAATATATGTAGTATGTTAAGTATTTACTTAAATTAGATTTTGTAATAACTTTAAGTAAATGGAGTTTGGAAAGATAAATTAAATAAGAATTGATTTATAATTAAATTTGTTTAGAATTGAAATTAAATAACGTTTGATTTGAACTTATTGATTTTGAGATTTTAAACATATGTTTTATAACTTGATAACTTGATTCTGATTAAACAAGACTTAGTGGTATTTTTAAATTTTAAAAAAATAAAGTTGAATATTTAATTTTGATTTAAATTTGTAATTTGAAATTTTATTTAAATGCTTATATATTTAATTACTGATTTTATCTAAATTGGTAATTTGAGATTTTATTCAAATGTTATTAAAAGTGATTAAATGAATATTTCAAATTTAAATAAAGTTAAAGTTGAATTTTGGAATATAAATGAAATTTATCAAATTGGATTATTGTAAATTGTTTGAATATTTAAAGTTTGAAACCTATTGAATTGGAAGTGGTTTAGATTGCAGTTCAAACCTGGATTTGAAACCGACATAGATTAAAATGGTTTTAATGAGAATTTGAATGGAAATTGAAATTGTCAAACTGAGATTTGATTTAAATTGAATTTTTACAACTAAAGTTGATTTGAATTGACTTGTGAAATTTGAAGAAACAATTCTAGTTTGAAACTATTTTAGATATAAACTCTTTTTAATATATATAAAATATTTTAATCTATAACCTATTTTTAAAAATATAGATTATTTTTACTTTACAACTATTTCAATATATAAACTATTTTCACTATTTAAACTTGTTTAAATTGGAACTATTATGATTTAGATTTAACGGATTTAAATGTGGTTATTTTGATATGATGGTTTAAACTATATTGTAGTTATGATTTCGAAAGTGGTATGATTTTAAAAAGCGAATATGATTTTGAAAGTGATATGATTTTGAAATATATATAATATTTTGATATGAAGTATGAACTATTTGAAATGATTATAAAAGTGATTTTATAAAATGCGGTGTGATTTCCATATTTGATTTGTGTACAAAAATAAAATCACGTACACTTATCACAAATAATTGAATCAAACATTTAAAACATTTGATTCGTACTTGTGCTTGATTTCCACATTTCGATTATCAATAATAACACTTCAAAATTACTCTTTAAAATCTTCTTTTAAAGTAAAAATTTAAAATACAAAGTGTATTAATATTAAATACTTTCTAAAATTGGATACAATAATAATCGTCATGTGGGATGATTTTATAATACTATTTTTAAGTTTTCCCCGAAAGTTAATTAATCACATTTGAAATCTCTTTTATAAATCTAAACAATATTAATTATCTTGAGAGATAATTAATCAAATGCAACAACCCAAATTTTTTTTAAAGTATTTTAGTTCATTTTATTTAAAACTTTGGTGTTTAATTATTAAAATTTTGAATTCTGGGAATTTTTCATGTATAATATTGGAATTGGTTATAAATTATTTTTCTAAATTCAATGAAATAAACAATTTTTAGAATTTTAGACTTTGGGTCAAACTTTGACTTTAATTGAAATTTTCAAAATTTAAAATTTTAGTTTCTAATCTTTTATTTAAAACTTTATATATTTATAACATTTGTTCTGCTTTTTGTTTCATTTAATTCTGATCTATACTTTGTAGATTGGATAACATACAACGTTCAGAAAAGCAATAAATTCTGCGTTTCATTTTATATGTTTCTATATCCATCTTCTTATTTATTTCCTATGGTGCTTATTGAAACTATATTTTATTTAGTGAAGGTTTCTTTTGTATATATCTTTATTTAATGGATATGAAACAAATTAATTAAGATACGTTACTTGTTTTAAATTTGGTTGAAATAAAAGTTAAGAAATTTATAAACTATTGACTCAACAAATGGATTTTATTCTAAATTGGATATTTATTAATAAAATGTTATTTTATTAAAAATTTATAAGTTAAATAATATCCAAATAAAAATTTATGAAAGGTGGAATAAGTTGGATAAGTTAAAAATGAGAAAAGTGAATATATATATATTGTTTTAAAAGGTAACAGAAATCATAGCGTTTCAGAAATGCTGTGGAAAATTTGAACTATGGTTGGAAATACACTAAAAAGACCTTTACAGCATTTTTGAAGTGCCGTAATTCTGGAAATTTGAACTATGGCTGAAAATACACTAAAAAGACCTATAACAGCATTTCCGAAGTGTTGTAATTTCTGAAATTGTATTATATGCCAAAATAACTAAGTTAACCTATAACATCATTTCTGAAATGCTGTAAATTTCTGAACTGAACTATGTTTTGATATATACTAAATATATCTACCGCGACACTTTATAAATGCTGTAATTGCTGCTGTTTTGAAATTTGCAATGTTTGAAATGTTGAAATTAGACGAATGGACTTAGAAATTGCTGAAATTTCGGAATTTGAATAATTGGGTTGGAAGGAAAACTTCTTTATATTTAAATGGTTTAAATGAATTATTTTGACATGGAACATAAACCACTTTTGAAATTTATAACCACGGGTAATAATAACGTTGGTTGTTAAAGAGACCGGGATCGGATATGGACATACTCTCCGTCGATACCGAAAACCACTTTGACAACCATGTACGCGGTGGAGATTCCAGAATGAAGTAGGATGGTGACGACGCTCTATTGAGGTATGTACGTGGACCCTACTCCCGTGAGTTGGCATAAGGTGGCTAAAACAGGAGCGATTGACACGGGATAAGGAGGTAGGACCTCTTATCGGACGCACTTCTTCATATGTCATTCTATTACTTTGTGATTGTTTGGTGCGCTTCTTTGATTTTAGGAGTGTGTTTCGAGGTGGGCGGTAGTAGCTGTTACGCGTTACCACCAGTCCGAAAGTGTAATTGGTATATTTACCCTGGTTGCCTAGTTGTGCCGTGTCACCTACCCTAGCGCACCTTATACGATTTTGGTTTTGTACCATACCTATGGAGTGCCCTCTGACGACGCCCAGTACGGGGGAGATTATGGTACTGTATAGACTATGGGAATATATAAATGTGTTAAGGTGGAAAATGTAAAGCCTTAACACTATTGTGAAGTAAGTTTATTTTACTATAGACATTATTATAACAGCGAAATATTACAACATAGTAAATAGTTTAACGGATCCTTAGAGGATGGGCGATCCCAAGCATCCTTTAAGTTACTTGTACCTTATATTACGGTTCACTTGAGTTAGTTTACATTGTATAAGTATGTATGTCCTGACTCGAGTGTTTGTGTTTATTTCTTACGCTCGGGTCAGCCTGAGTGTTACAGCTTGGATCTATCTTCTGGAAGCTAGAGATCTCTGGAGCTTATCTACTTATCTAGCTTTATCTATTTCAGTTCAGTCTTTTTATTTCAGCTATGTATTAGAGACTTATGTACTTGGAATTTCTACTGTATTTTTCTTCAGACTATGTATTTTGTAACTGTTTTGAGACTGCGTTGAGATTAACTTTGTAGTGGCTTCATGAACCACTATGGTTATTTAAATTACGCTGCGAGTATTCTGATTTATCTATGTCTGTGTTTCTGTGATTGGTTTTATTTGCTTAAAATTATATTACAATCTTCTGTTTTGAATTATCCAAGTCAGATATGTGTGGATTTATTGTCGATTTGAATGGTCCAAAATAGTGGGTCGTTACATTTGGTATCAGAGCTTTGGTTTTAGGCAAACCTTAGCCTACGGAGCAAAAACTCATTAGAGATAGGGTAGAAATACCCTAGAATGAGTGAAATTAATCTTAGAATCCTTTCTTTGTGAGAGAACATATTTTAAATTATAAAATGATTTTTCAAAGGAATTTTAAAGAGCATTTTGATATAAATTATTTTCTTGTTTTGCAAATTTTTCTAACTTCTTCCTTTCCTTGTCCTTCTAGTTGGAAATTTCATTGTTCGGGACATTTAATTCCCGTTGAATCTTATCTTGTTTTATCTAATCTTGTCTTTGTTTCCCAATTTCCTCTGTCATAAAAATTGATTCTTGATCTTTTAGAATGGATCGTAGGAAAGCTAGAGGTAGGGGACGTGAGGCTGCCCCAGTCAGGTTCACTAAGCTTTGCAAAGATTACACCGAGCTTGGTGGCCCAAGTTCACGAGATCTGAGAGAATTATTAAAGCTCAACAGTGGTTGAGAGATTTGGAGAGAATCTTCTCTGGTCTAGAGATCTCGTGCCCAGCAGCGTCAGTTGGCAGCTTGGCAATTGAAAGGAGCAGCTTTGGATTGGTGGCAGTCTGTCACAGCTCTCACCGCTGAGGCTGACATTTCTTGGGAACAATTTAGGTATCCTTTTCTGTTTGTTCGAATTTGGTTCAGTGTTATCCTCTTAAATCTGTCTTATATCTCTTATTGTGCTTTAGGGATGCTTTTCTTGTGAAATGGATGCCCAAGGCAGGAAAGTCTCAGCTGTATTGGGAATTCATGGATTTGAAGCAGGGTGATATGTATTTTGCTGAATATGAGAGGAAATTCAATGAGCTATCGAAGTTTGGCCTCAACCTGATTGACACTCCTCTCAAGAAGAATGAGAAGTTCGTTACTGGTGCACGCCCGGAGTACTATGATCGCCTCATAGCCCATGCGCGTAGTCCTTTCACCTCTCTGATGGACATGACCATTAGATATGAGAATCCTACTTCTAAGGACTCTCCAGCTGCCCATTTCGCTTCATCTCAGTCTTCTTCCGGCAATCCCAAGAAGAGAAAGCCCATTTTCACCACCGGTAGAGGAATCAGAACAGAACTCCAAGGTTGGGATCATCTTCTTCATCTCAGAGGCAATCGATCGATTTGTCTGCCATTACTTGCGACAGGCATGATCAGAAGGGACACTATGCTAATAATTGTCCTACATTGGGTGCTTCTATCCCTCCTCCAGCTCAGTTGACCAGGCGCGATCTCTGCCACATTTGTCTACAGCCTGGACATTTTAAGAAGGACTGTCTTACTGAGAAGAAGGGAAAGTCATCGGGTATTTTTGCTGTGACTTCCACATCTTCTCTAGCTCCACCTGCACATGTTCTTGCTCCTGCTTCTAGCGATGACCAAGGTACACTTCAGGGTTTTTTTCTCTGTTTAATTTTCTTGTTCGTGTTCTCTTTGATACTGGAGCTTCCCATAGCTTTATTTCTGTGAATCTTTGTAATAAATTTGAGCATCTTATTTTTCCTGAGTTTGCTTCTGTGCCTTTGTGTGTTTCAAATCCTATTGGTGGTTCCACGAACCTTAGTAGGATTTGTAAACTTGTGAAACTCTTCCATTCTAGCTATCAATTTTCTGGTGATTGCTATGTTCTGGGTTTTGATGCTTTCGATCTATTGCTTGGTGAGGATTGGCTGAAGAGGCATGATGTCCATATCTCTTGTAGTTCCCGTACTGTCTCTCTTATTAGTGATAAAGGTGATTCTTTGGTGATTCAGTGTAGTTTGACCCAGGATTTTGCTGGCAGCTTTGTTTATTCCCTTGATTCAGCTCCTGGTGATCTTGATTCGACTCATGTAGTCAATCTCTATCCCGATGTATTTAGTGAAGTCACTCTTTACCTCCTAAGCGGGAAATTGTTTTTCGTATTGATCTGATACCTGGAGCTCGACCTGTAGTTCTGCCTTCAAGAAGGATGGCACCCCGTGAGAAGGTTGAGTTGAGGAAGCAAATCGAGGACTTGTCCTCCAAAGGTCTAATCAGACCTAGCTTTTCTGAATGGGAGGCAGCAGTGGTTTTCGTCACTAGGTCCGGTGGTTCTTTGAGGATGTGTGTTGATTATAGGGAGATGAACAAGCTCACTATGAAGAACAGATATCATATGCCTCGCATTAATGATATGTTTGATCGGCTCTATGAAGCTACTATTTTCTCTCAACTTGATCTTAGCATAGGTTTTCACTAGCTCAGAGTTGCTGAGGAAAGTATTCCTAAGACTACTTTCTGTACTGAGAATGGGTTCTATGAGTGGTTAGTCATGCCTTTTGGTTTGACTAATGCCCCTTCTTTCTTTGTTGATCTGATGAACCGTGTCTTTCGTGAGGTGCTTAATAAGTTTGTTCTGGTCTTTGTTGATGATATTCTGGTGTTCTCCAAGGCTGAGGAAGAGCATAAATCCCACTTGAGCTTTGTTCTGGGGACCTTAGGAGACATCAGTTGAAAGCTAAATTCTTTAAATGCCATTTCTGGAAAGATGAAGTCCGATATCTTGGACATATTGTTTCTAGTAATAGTGTTTCTGTTGATCCAGTCAAGATCGCTGCGATCAATGATTTGGAAACTCCTAGGACTCCAACTGATATTCACAGTTTTCTGGGCCTTGTCGGTTACTATCGGAGATTCATTGAGAACTTTGCTTGAATTTCTGCACCTCTCACTCTTTAACTCGAACGAATGCTAGGTTTACATGGGATGTTAAGTGCAAGGATGCATTCAATGAGTTGAAGCATAAGCTTACTTCCGCACCAGTGCTTACCGTTCCTAATGGAAATGGGGATTAACGGTATACACTGATGCATGTCGTGAGGGTTTGAGAGCTGTATTGATGCAAGATGGGAAGGTGATTGCTTATGCCAGCCGTTAGCTGAAGACTCATGAAGCCAATTATGTTGCTCATGATTTAGAGTTGCTTGCTGTCATTTTTTCTTTGAAGCTTTGGAGGCATCATCTTTTGGGTGTTAAGTTTGAGCTCATCACTGATCATCAGTCTTTGAAGTATATATTCACCCAGAAGGATTTGAATCAGAGGCAAGTTCAATGGCTTGAGTTTCTTGCTTCGTACGACCTCGATATTAGCTATACTCCATGTAAAGCTAATGTTGTGGCTGATGCTTTGAGTCGGAAGAAGGCTTTATTGTGTCAGCTTGCTGTTTCCTCTTCTCCTCTTTTGGACCGTATCAAAGCTAAGCGAGATGAGGATAGGATTACCAGATTGATTAAGGAGAGTGTTCGTAGCTGGGTTGGGGGTAGTAGTCTTGATGGTAGTGGAGCTCAGATCGATGATAGAGGGATTTTGAGGATTAATAATCGGATTTATGTCCCGAATGTTGATGGTTTGAGGCAGGAGCTACTTCGGGAACATCATCGATCCAGACTTTCTATTCATCCTGATGTGACGAAAATGTATCAGGGTATGAAGAAGTTGTATTGGTGGAGAGGCATGAGGAATGATATCTCTATCTTTGTTAGTAGGTGTGCGACTTGTCAGCAAGTCAAGGCAGACCACCAGAAGACCCTTGGGTTTTTGCAGCCCCTTGAAGTTCCCAATTGGAAATGGAAATAGGTTTCCATGGATTTTATTGATGGTTTGCTGAGGACTCGGATGGGTAATGAGAGTATCTGGGTTATTGTGGACAGACAGACCAAGTCTGCTCATTTTATCCCGGTCAAATATACTCGTTCCGCTTCCAGTCTGGCTGAGATTTATATGAGGGAGATTGTTTGTCTTCATGGTGTTCCTATCAGAATTGTTTGTGATCGAGACCCTATTTTTACCAGCCAATTTTGGAAAGCTTTTCAGGAATCTTTAGGCAGTCGTTTGAATCCGAGCACCGCTAACCATCCACAGACCGACGGTCAAACGAAAAAAGTGAATCAGATTCTAGAGGATCTCCTTCGTGCTTGTGTTTTGGATTATGTAGGATCTTGGGAAGATCATTTCCATCTTGTTGAATTCACCTATAACAATAGTTATCAAGCTAGTATTGAGATGTCTCCGTTTGCTGCTCTTTACGGAAGACCTTGTAGATTTCCATCTTGTTGGATCGTATCCGAAAATCGTTTGGTTCTTGGTCCTGATATGATTTTGGAAGCTTCGGACAAGGTTGAGGAGATCAAGAGGAAGATAAGGATTGCTCAGGATTGACAGAAGAAGTATACTGATCGACGTAGGAGGAGTTTGGAACTTTCTGTTGGTGATTTGGTTTTCCTTAAGGTCTCTCCCTTAAGGAATGTGATTTGGTTTGGTCGTTGTAACGATGCCGATTTTTGAGTCAAATTTAATTGGTAATTAATTTCAATTTTAGAATTGAATTGTGAACTAATTTGGTTTTTTTCGATTAAAATAAGAATTAAATGGTGAATTAATTTAGAATTTTGGCTTGAAATTTAAAGATAAGTGTGATTTTGAAATTTTATAAATATGTTTTAAAATTAATTGGATCTAAAAAGTTTTTAATTAAAGAAACTAATATATACGTGTGATTATTTTTTAAGTGCATAATTTTTTTTCAAATCATTTCTCTTTGAATGTTGTATAAATATAAGATAGACATTAAATAAGTATAGTAACTTAAGTTGAATTCGATAAAAAGATTTCTATACATTTTCTTTTAAAAAGATGCAACATTAGATACAACTATGTATACCTTTACAAAACATAGTTTATAAATTTATGAAAAAAACACACAAACTTATGCAAATATAAGATTTAAATGAAATTTAGTAAGGGATTTAAACATAAAATTTTAACAACTGACATTTGTTAAAGAGATAGATGTATAGGATTACAAGTGTAGGATTTAGAGGAATTGTAATTACAAGTGGCAAAGAGTAAAATTTTCTTTTAATTAAATTTTATAAACATGCATAAGAAAGAGTAAAAATCAAATTTCTCAAACTTTTTCAAAACTGCAAAAACAAAGGAAAATATCATCATAGCAAAATAAGATTTCAGATCGAATTACTACAAACCTGAGAAATGCAATGTGAAGCAGTTCAAACTAAACCTGGAAATTAAAAGCAACAGGCAGTTTTCAAATCTAGAAAGAAATCAGAATAAAAACCAAAGCAACCTGAAGCTCAATGAAAAGTAAAGATTTAAGCTAATTCAACTCATCCTGGATTTAGATTACTTCAATTCTTAGGATGCAAATCAAAAGGAAAATCAAGTCCTGACCAAAAAT
Organism: Allium cepa; assembly: GCA_030765085.1. Classification (NCBI taxonomy): domain Eukaryota; kingdom Viridiplantae; phylum Streptophyta; class Magnoliopsida; order Asparagales; family Amaryllidaceae; genus Allium; species Allium cepa. Next base: position 107,226,476 of record CM060940.1, read on the forward strand.
TTAAATTTCCAAGGTCAATTCCTCTCTGTCTTTCTTCAACTTTCAGGTGAGAAAACACATGAACTTATATATTCAGCTTTTGGGTTTGCATCTGATGATCTGTGAATGAATGATATAAAGGATGCTTGCATGAATATGAACTTCTGTATAGATGTATATGCTTGTGCCTGTCTATACACAAGTAAATGTCTCTGTTCTAGGTTTCCAAGCTTCAAAATCTGTTTCAAAAAATTCAAAAGCCTTTCCTTTGATCCTTCTTAGGCTTAAAAATTAAAACAAAATATGATTGTATAATCAAGATTCAAGTTTTAAAAATACTTTTATGAATAATTAGTATAAATATTTTCTGGATAGAATATACAGCAAAATCTCAAGCATGTTAAAAAATCAAGCATCTTGATTTCTTGATTTACTTATATAACTTAATTCGTTTTCAAAAACTATGACTTTTAGAGGTAAAATCATTATTTTTAAGTTTATAAATCAAGAGAGCTTGCGAGTTGAACGTAAAATGGTTTTTCGTCAAACTATGATGATCGACGTGGTTATGTTGTTTGAGTTGTGGTCAGAAGGTGAATCAAACATCATCGATCATGGGAAAAATATTCGCAAATTTTTTCGTGGATCGTAGTGATCGAAAGAGATTAATTTTGGGTTTGAACTGACGATCGGGTTTACGAGGGAATTGCATCGTCGATCAAGCTTTTGGGGCGATCGGTCAGTGGGGGTTCGAAGCATGGTTGAATGGAGAGGCTGTGGTCCGAAATTCAGGGTTTCTGCTGATTGTGATAGGCGGGGCGAGTTGATTTTTGTGGGCGAAGTTAGTTCCAGTTTTGAGCTAGAAAGCTCAATTTCGATTTCACGCTCGAATTGATACTTAGGTGGTCGGGAACGATAGAGGAGGCCAATAGTGATTTGTTGGCAACGAAAAAGATGGTCGGAGGCGACTGGAATGGTCGTGCACGTGCACGCGATATCCTCGATGTCTGGTAATGTTTGTTTTTGGGGAAAAAGGTGGTCTCGGGGTTTAGCTCGTGAAATTTTGTATTGGGCTCGAGAGTGTTTTTGGGTTGATACGTTACAGAGCTTAAAAAAAAATTAAAATCAAAAGCAAAAGAAGAAAGTGTGGCTCGGGGAGGTTTGAGTTTGGCTCGAGTATTATCTCAGGGGTTTTGGCTGTTGGGCTCGGGAAAATCAGGAAGTTGCTCGGGTCATTTGATTTAAGGCAAAAGTAGTTTTGAATTTTAAAGAAAAATTAATTTATTTCAAATAAAGTTTGTTAAAACTAATTTCCTTTTTATATTAGATGTATCTAAATTTTAAGGTTGGTTAAGAAGGGTTTTAATAAAATTGTTTTAAATTAACCAAGCTTTAAAATGTTTGAAAATATACATGACCTTTATTTTTAAAGTTTATTTTAAATAAACTTACAAACGTTTTAATCGTTAGTTAACTTTTAAAGGTTAAGTTAAATTTATTTGTTAAAGGAAATTAGTTACTTTAAGTAATTGCTTAATAAAAGTAATTAAGATAAATTAATTAATAACTTAAGTTTGGTTAATCAAGTAATTTATGAAAAATTAATTAAAAGTAATTACTTAATGAAAGTAATTAACGATGGATAATTAATGATTTAATGATTTGTAAATCAAGTGTTTAAAGGTTAATTAATTTAAAGAATAATTAATTAATGTGATTAATTAATTAAGGTAATTTATTTGAGAATAATTAATTAATTAAAGGTTAAATTAATTAATAAAAGTAATTAGGAGTTAATTAATTAACAATTAAGGATAAATTAGTTAAGATAATTAATTAAGAAATGATTAATTAATGAAGGTGATTAAGACTTAATCAATTGTAATTAATGATAATTAATCATTGGATAAAGATAATAAATGAAAGTTATAATGTGGTTAATAAATTTAATACCACACAATTTATTCATCTTAATTGAAGATGTTTGATTGTTATTGAATGTTGTATGTTGGATTGATATTTCTGATATGTGATGTGATGCTATGAATTGCTTTGTGTTGATTTGTGATATTTGTGATTTGTTTCTGTATGAATATGAAAACCCCTTAGGACGTAAAACGGCATTTGAATTTCGATGCGACAGGGAGTCGGATTTCAGTTGGTTATCTGAAATCCACCTAAAATCGTAATGGTGAATCTTTGTGATTGATAAATTTACTTTATCTATGAATCTGCGAATAAAGATAAGTGTTATAGATTATACGGCTTATCGATATTGATAAGATTGAATCCGTGATGATTGGTGTTGTTGCACTATTGTGTGAAACCCCTGGACTACACCATACACACACGAATATGGATTTCGCGAGGAAATCGGTGAAGTCACGGATATTTGAATTTAATTCAAAATAGTTTCAAAAGTTGAATTTTAAATCCAAACGGTTTTGGAAATGGAATTAGGTTAAATATGAAAAGCTTTTGAAAAGGGGTTTTGAGGATAAAAGTTATTTTGAATAACTTGATTAGGTTTTGGAATTTAAATAATTTGATTTAAAATTTGAATTCAAGATTTGAAATTGAAATCTGTGTTTAGAAATTTTGGTTTTAAAAGATTATACAAGTTATAAATGTGTTTATATGGATTTTAGACCATTTTAAAAGTATTGTTTTGGGAATTTGAATTTAACCCAAGTTTTATATTTGAAAGGCTTTAACTTAAGCAAATGTAATCGGATTTTTCCAAAACGAAAACTATTTGTTTTTAAATAATAATAGCTTTCATATAAAGAAAGGATTTCCAAATTATGTGGAAAAGATTTCAAGTTTGAAACCAAATGGTTTTGAAAGTTATAACTGAATCTTTGTGAAAGACAGTTGAACCCTGTTTTGAAATTGAAGAGGATTTTAAATGGTGTATCTTTTATATATAAAAGATTTGAAACGGAAATTGTTTTGAAAGTTATGAATGGATCTTTGGAAATTGTTTTGAAAGTTATGAAATGAGTCTTTGATTTAAAGACCGGATGCGTTAATCCAATTTGAAATGGAAATTGTTTTGAAATCTATTAAATGAGTCTTTGATTTAAAGACCGGATGAGTTAATCCAATTTGAAAAGGAAATTGTTTTGAAAGCTATCAAAAGAGTCTTTGATTTAAAAACCGGATGAGTTAATCCAATTTGAAATGGAAAATGTTTTGAAAGCTATGAAATGAGTCTTTGATTTAAAGACCGGATGAGTTAATCCAATTTGAAATGAAATTATATTGAAAGCTATGAATTAAATCTTGATTTAAAGATTGGATGAATTAATCCAATTGTTTTGAAAGGCTATGAATGAATCTTTAGTGAAAGATTGGTGAATTTTGTGAAATGAATCTTTTTGTTTAAAGATTGGAAATGGTAATTTGTTTTAACCATTTGAATAAAAGGTTTTGGGATTTAAGCTGTGATTTAACTGAGATCCCAATATCCATATGTTTTTAAATATTACGATCATAATTCGGTTTAGCCAGGAGAGGACCTTTGTGTCGTATAATCCATTTCGAATAAATGATATGACGTTATGGATAGCATTTGAATACCGGTGGTGAAGACCAGTTGTTTTTGAGAACGATGGGATAACTTGTCGAATGACTCTGCATTGAGATAGCTACGGTAAAGAGATCTCCATATGTGATGGGGAGTCCGGTCGGGATTGGGGATACCGGGATTGCAAAGGCTTCTTTGGAAGTGCCTTCGGTTCTGTTCGAACCCGGAACAGACTAGTATGGATGTGCGTCTGACATTACACTTTGAGATGTAAAGCTGGTTTCTACCAAATACATTTCTGTTTGGTGGCGGAGATTTATTCTCTTAGCTTAACACCCTTCTTTGAGACGTACGAGCTCAGAGGTTATGTAGTTGATGGTTACTAGTGATACATTCCCAATTTGGTAATGTGGCATACAAAGTGCTGCTTTATCATTTGTTGATCGAAGCTTGGCTTTGTGAAAAAACGTAGCTTTGTGGACGAGACTTCGTCGAGCCTCACAACTGGGAAATGGTCGAAATAGGAATGTTACGGCAAGGTTTTTAAGGGTCGCGCCCTTAGGGTATGTCCATTTTCTTCTGGATAAGAGGTGGTATCATGGTATGGAGGCCAGATATTTAACCTGTGTGGTTACTGCAATCTCATTACTGTGTGGTTGTCAGTTGTTGGTATCGAGCGCTCGGATAAAGGTCACTAACGACCGGGGATGGCATAGCTCGTGTGTTAGTTGCCTAATTACAGCCTGGTTAAAGCGTGAGGTAGCATCGGCCTTGTGTTCGCAGAGATCCGGTAAGGTTCTCGAGGGCGTCTTTCCAAAAGCGTACCCATGTGGCAGTAGGAAGTTCCTTAGCCTGACCATCTGTTGGAAATCCAAACAAAACAATATGCGCCCTTTACGATTTCAATTGTATAACCTGCCATTCTTAAATGGTAGCTATGGTAGGCATACGACGAAATGTGGTATGCTGGCTAAGATTGATATAATACTTTCGAAATGTTTTCTGCACTATGCACTAATAATAATATCAAATGGTTTTCGTGTATCAAGCATGTTTGACTGTCATAAGGAGAAATCTCCTCCAAGTGTGCGCTTGCATTGTGTGTGTGGCGGGAGGCCTTATGGCAGTTTCATTTTCCAAAAAGCATTTCGGATTTGTTTTTAAAGATAAAATGTTTTTTGTTTTCTCATACCAGTCCCACGACTGATCGGAGTTTATTGTTCCCTTCCTAAACTCTGGGTGCCCACAATTTTCCACACGGGAAATCTGGAGTTGGGTTTTTCAGATAGTAGATATCGATTCAGTAGCTTTAAGCTTTCTCTTTGGAATTATTTAGAGACTTTGGATATTGAAGTTTTGGTCAAGACGACTAACGTTGCTTAGCTTGGTGCAACTTGATGGTGGTTCGAGCTATCTATGGAGATTGCTGATATTGGTATTTCTTTTGGAGTTTCAAGTTCTAGTTGTTTCCGCTGCTAGTTCATTGGTGTTTCCGCTGTAGCATCTCATTGTATCTCTGATATTGATCATTGTTATATATTTTTATATATTGTATCATTGGAGTTGTATATGATATTCATTCTTTTCTTCTGCTGTGTTGTTGTACTTAATGTGTTATAAGCTCCGGCGAATCGGATTTGAACGGTCGAATCTGCGGCATTCGAGTACGATATAAAGTATGGATGTCGATTTTCGAACGCGAAAAAAATCCGGGCCATCACATTTGGTATCAGAGCTGAAGGTTGAAACTTTAGCTTTGGAGTATAACACATTAGGTAACTCGTTAGAGATAGGGAGAAGTATACCCTAGAATGAGTATATCCCTAAGATATCCATTTGTGTGCCTCGGTAAATTCTCTTACTATCCACTGATAGTGAGTATAATTGCAAGAATATGACGAGATAGGGGACAGGGAAGTACCACTTCCAAAGGTCGATACCCTGCAACAATGGAAATATCTTTTCTCTATCAATCTCTTTTGTTTATCATCCGATTTCAAGTTCTTTGATGGTTCCTGGAAGCTCCAGGAAGAAGCTTTGATATACTGGCATGGGACATAAACTCCAAAAGGGCTAGAATTGTTTGTTTGGATGAATTATTTGCTTTGGTTGCCATGTTTGTTAGGTATACCTTGGTTTTTAAAAGGTTTCGGAATTGTATCCATATATCTGTCTATTCTTTGGGGTATTCTGACTTAAGCTTGGAATCCATAACTGGTGTTTGAGAATTATGGAAGATTAAATTCAATTATCTATTCTTTGGGGTCTCGATATATTCTACGAATGGTTAGCTGTCCTTCGAACTAACCAGTGCCTCGTATTTTTCGTAGACTGGATGACCCGAGTACTTCGTGAAATGTTAAATGAGTTTGTTCTCGTACCTATTGTTGATATTTTGATTTGGTAAGCCAAATGCAGAATAGAAATTCAGTTCGATCTGGAAAACTGTTTAACTATTTTCTGTATTTCTTTGTTGTCTCCCTGCCTACAAATTTCGAGGACGAAATTTTCTTAAGAGGGGAATCTGTAATGATCCCGATTTTTGAATCAAATTTAATTGGTAATTAATTTCAATTTTAGAATTGAATTGTGAACTAATTTGGTTTTTTGTATTAAAATAAGAATTAAATGGTGAATTAATTTAGAATTTTGGTTTGAAATTCAAAAATAAGTGTGATTTTGAAATTTTATTAATATGTTATAAAATTAATTGGATCTAAAAAAATTTAATTAATGAAACTAATATATATATGTATGATTATTTATTAAGTGTAATTTGTTTTCAAATCATTTCCCTTTGAATGTTGTATAAATATAAGATAGACATTAAATAAGTGTAGTAGCTTAAGTTGAATTTGATAAAAAGATTTCTATACATTTTCTTTTAAGAAGATGTAACATTAGATACAATTGTGTATACCTTTAAAAAACATGGTTTATAAATTTATTAAAAAAACACACAAACTTATGAAAATATAAGATTTGAATGAAATTTTAGTAAGGGATTTAAACATAAAATTTTAACAAATGACATTTGTTAAAGAGATAGATATATAGGATTACAAATGTAGGATTTAGAGGAATTGTAATTACAAGTGGCAAAGAGTAAATTTTTCTTTTAATTAAATTTTATAAACATGCATAAGAAAGAGTAAAAATCAGATTTCTCAATCTTTTTCAAAACTGCAAAAACAAAGGCAAATATCATCACCGCAAAATAAGATTTCAGATCGAATTACTACAAACCTAAGAAATGCAACGTGAAGCAGTTCAAACTAAACCTGGAAATTAAAAGCAACATGCAGTTTTCAAATCTGGAAAGAAATCAGAATAAAAATAAAAGCAACCTCGAGCTCAAGGCAAAGTAAAGATTTAAGCTAATTCAACTCAGTCTGGATTCAGGTTACTTCAATTCTTAGGATGCAAATCAAAAGGAAAATGAAGTCCTGACCAAAAATTTAAATTTCCAGGGTCAATTCCTCTCTGTCTTTCTTCAAATTTCAGGTGAGCAAACATTTGAACTTATATATTCATCTTTTGGGTTTGCGTCTGAGGATCTGTGAATGAATGATATAAAGGATGCTTGCATGAACATGAACTTCTATATAGATGTATATGCTTGTGCCTGTCTGTACACAAGTAAATGTCTCTGTTCTAGGTTTCCAAGCTTCAAAACCTATTTCAAAAAATTCAAAAGCCTTTCCTCTGATCCTTTTTAGGATTAAAAATATAAACAAAATATGATTGTATAATCAAGATTCAAGTTTTAAAAATACTTTTATGAATAATTAGTAAAAATATTTTCTGGAAAATAGAATATACAGTAAAATCTCAAGCATGTTAAAAATTCAAGTATCTTGATTTCTTGATTTACTTATATAGCTTAATTCGTTTTCAAAAACTATGATTTTTAGAGGTAAAATCATTATTTTTAAGTTTATAAATCAAGATAGCTTCCGAGTTGAACGTAAAATGGTTTTTCGTCAAACTACGATGATCGGCGTGGTTATGTTGTTTGAGTTGTGGTCAGAAGGTGAATCAAACATCATCGATCATGGGAAAAATAATCGCAAATTTTTTATGGATCGTAGTGATCGGAAGATATCAATTTAGGGTTTGAACTGAGGTTTTGGTTGATCGGGTTTGCGAGGGAATTGCGTCGTCGATCAAGCTTTTGTGGCGATCGGTCAGTGGGGGTTCGAAGCATGGTTGAATGGAGAGGTTGTGGTCAGAAATTCAGGGTTTCTGGTGATTGTGATCCGCAGGGCGAGTTGATTTTTATGGCCAAAGTTGGTTCTATTTTTGAGCTAGAAAGCTTGATATCGATTTCACACTCGAATCGATACTTAGGTGGTCGGGAACGATGGAGGAGGCCAGCAGTGATTTGTTAGCAATGACAAAGATGGTCGGAGGCGACTGGAATGGTCGTGCACGTGCAAGCGATATCCTCAATGTCTGGTAATGTTTGTTTTTGGGGAAGAAGGTGGTCTCGGGGTTTAGCTCGTGAAATTTTGTATTGGGCTCGAGAGTGTTTTTAGGTTGATACGTTACAGAGTTTTAAAAAAAATAAAATCAAAAACAAAAGAAGAAAGTATGGCTCGGGGAAGTTTGAGTTTGGCTCGAGTATTATCTCGAGGGGTTTGGCTGTTGGGCTCGGGAAAATTAGGAAGTTGCTCGGGTCATTTGATTTAAGGCAAAAGTAGTTTTGAATTTTAAAGAAAAATTAATTTATTTCAAATAAAGTTTGTTAAAACTAATTTCCTTTTTATATTAGATGTATCTAAATTTTAAGGTTGGTTAAGAAGGGTTTTAATAAAATTGTTTTAAATTAACCAAGCTTTAAAATGTTTGAAAATATACATAACTTTATTTTTAAAGTTTATTTTAAATAAACATACAAATGTTTTAATCGTTAGTTAACTTTTAAAGGTTAAGTTAAATTTATTTGTTAGAGGAAATTAGTTATTTGAAGTAATTACTTAATAAAAGTAATTAAGATAAATTAATTAATAACTTAAGTTTGGTTAATCAAGTAATTTATGAAAAATTAATTAAAAGTAATTACTTAATGAAAGTAATTAAGGATGGATAATTAATGATTTAAAGATTTGTAAATTAAGTGTTTAAAGGTTAATTAATTAAAAGAATAATTAATTAATGTGATTAATTAATTAAGGTAATTTACTTGAGAATAATTAATTAATTAAAGATTAATTAATTAATAAAAGTAATTAAGAGTTAATTAATTAACAATTAAGGATAAATTAATTAGGATAATTAATTAAGACAATTAATTAAGAAATGATTAATTAATGAAGGTGATTAAGACTTAATCAATTGTAATTAATGATAATTAATCATTGATTAAAAATAATAAATGAAAGTAATTATGTAGTTAATAAATTTAATACCACACAATTTGTTCATCTTGATTGAAGATGTTTGATTGTTATTGAATGTTGTATGTTGGATTGATATTTCTGATATGTGATGTGATGCTATGAATTGCTTTGTGCTGAATTGTGATATTTGTGATTTGTTTTTGTGCGAATATGAAAACCCCTTGGGCCATAAAATGCCATTTGAATTTCGATGCGACAGGGAGTCGGATTTCAGTTGGTTATCCGAAACCCACATCAAATCGTAATGGTGAATCTTTATGATTGATAAATTTATTTTATCTGTGATCTGTGAATAAAGTTACGCGTTATAGATTATATCGCTTATCGATATTGATATGATTGAATCTATGATGATTGATGTTGTTGCATTATTGTGTGAAACCCCTGGACTACACCATACACACACAAATATGGATTTCACGAGGAAATCGGTTAAGTCACAGATATTTGAATTTGATTCAAAATAGTTTTAAAAGTTGAATTTTAAATCCAAATGGTTTTGGAAATGGAATTGGGTTAAATATGAAAAGCTTTTGAAAAGGGGTTTTGAGGATAAAAGTTATTTTGTAGATAAGGTTTTGGAATCTAAATAATTTGATTTAAAATTTGAATTCAAGATTTGAAATTGAAATCTGTGTTTGGAAATTATCGTTTTAAAATATTATACAAGTTACAAATGTGTTTATATGGATTTTAAACCATTTTAAAAGTATTATTTTGGGAATTTGAATTTAACCCAAGTTTTATATTTGAAAGGCTTTAACTTGAGCAAATGTAATCGGATTTTTCCAAAACGAAAACTATTTTTTTAAAAATAATAATAGCTTTCATATAAATAAAGGATTTACAAATTATGTGGAAAAGATATCAAGTTTGAAACAGAATGGTTTTGAAAGCTATAACTAAATCTTTGTGAAAGACAGTTGAACCCTGTTTTGAAATTGAAGAGGATTTTAAATGGTGTATCTTTTATATATAAAAGATTTGAAATGGGAATTGTTTTGAAAGTTATGAATGAATCTTTGGAAATTGTTTTGAAAGCTAGGAAATGAGTCTTTGATTTAAATATCAGATGAGTTAATCCAATTTGAAATGGAAATTGTTTTGAAAGCTATGAAATGAGACTTTGATATAAAGACCTGATGAGTTAATCCAATTTGAAATGGAAATTGTTTTGAAAGCTTTGAAATGAGTCTTTGATTTAAAGACCGGATGAGTTAATCCAATTTGAAATGCAAATTGTTTTGAAAGCTTTGAAATGAGTCTTTGATTTAAAGACCGGATGAGTTAATCCAATTTGAAATGCAAATTGTTTTGAAAGTTATTGCAACATCCCGCCTTTTCGCACGCTTTAAATCGACATATGTGTCAATTCAAACCATACGGAAGGGCGGATTGTTATAGGGTAAATAAGAAGAACGGGAAAGAAATAAAAAGAAAACAGAATCTCACAACGGAAGAATAAAATATAATAATCAAATATACAGTTTATAAATCTGTTTACAAAAACCTTTGATTATATTGATATAATACATATCAGAGTTACACATACCATTAACAATGCAGCGGAACAGTATGAGTGTAGTGCAATAATATAAATAAATAAAAAATCTTTGTCTTCGTCCTTCAGAGCTAAATCTTCAAATCATGAAACGCTTGACTGACCCGAGCGAATTTGAAAAGACAAAAACACTCGAGTCAGAACTAAAAGATCTTATGTGAGTTAAATTAACAGAAATAAATATGAGTGCAGTAACTCAAGAGATGCTCGGGATTTACATCTCCTAAGGATCCGTTAAACTATTTACTATGTAGTATATTGCGCTATTATAATAGTGCCTAATTGTAAAATAAACTTACTTTTTTCTTAGCATTAAGGGGTTACCCATATAGCCCTTAACACGTAATAGTCCCAGTAGTCCATCCAGTATCAGCGCATCTCCAGATCGGGAGACTACCCTAAATACTCCACGGGTGTGACGACCCGACTTTCCACTCCCGAAAAATCGCATCATCTTTAAGAAAGAAAGGGATAGAAAAGAGAAAAGAAAGAAGAGAAAGAAGAAACAACACAAGAATCTCAACAGCGGAATGAATAAATTATATTAATAACAAAGTATTACATAGTATACATCAAATATCAGAGTTACTCAGACAATACATCACATACTAGACAGTTATAATCACCTGTCTAGTTATTACAACTCAATACACAATACAGAACACTTAGAGATACCAACACAGCGGAAAACTATATAACTATACGCAGAAGCCTCCTGCTCCATTGCTCCTCCATAATATGTCAAGCTAATCCTGAATCCTAACCTGAATTCCCTTGGCTACTCGTAAAAATTTGAGTAACTAAGAGTTAGAAAAACAGAAATAACTCCGGGTCAGACATGGGTCTGGTGTGAGTAACAGGTTAAAGTTGCTTAACTTTGAAAAACCTTTGAAAAGAAAAGGTATCACGTAAGACTTCCCACACATAAATATGGAAAAGTTTTTACCTTACGCTAACCAAAACATTTGATAGAAAATCCGATGATATTATAATAGTGTCTAGGGTTTTCAAGTAAATAGAAAATAGCCGAAATTGTTACATCTATTAAATTCCAGCTACTAGCCACAAAAGTGGGTAATACAATCAAAACCGTTGGCACTTATTGGATTTTGGATTCCATCAATGGCTGGGCTACTGGGGTACCGCCCGTCACAGTTCGTGGCCTAGATCACCGTACCGAGGATTACTCCCTTCATCCCCTGCAACACAAAGCCGGACCCGCTCCTTACTGAACAGCTCCAAACAAGACAACCCCGCAGTTGTGATCAGCAACCGCACCACTAAGCCGAAAATATAAAAGGGACCTCTAGACAGGGATCAATCTTGCTCTCAAGTGGGTGCTACCCACGAAGCTTTGCTGCACCTCCCCTGTTTTAGCCATTCCCGGTTGATGAGGCTTGAGGCTACGATTACCTTTATAGGACATATCACTTAGAATGCTCATCGTCCGCCTGACGATGTTCTGAAAGCATTCAATCCATACAAGTTCGTTCCGGGTTCGAACGAAACCGAAGGCATTATCTCGTTACACTCATATTGGAATCACCCTCAGAGTTAACGACAATAACCCTTGCACTCTGAATCACCATCTCGAATCTATAAGCACTATTCCGTCAAACTCATTACGGAATCACCCACAGAGTTATACTGACGTATAGCCCTTACACCTCGAGTCTTCACTCGCTCCACTTGGGTTAACGACCTAACGTTATTTGGAATCGATGTGGTTTTCGGATTCCAAATATGGAAACCCGATCCCGGTCTCATCGAAATCCAAAGCGTGTCTTTTAAGGTCCAAGTTGTTTTAAGTTTAAAACAATTCAATTTAATTATCTAATTATACACAGATATATAATTCACAACACAATAGATAATCATCCTTATCATTATCAACAGATAATTCATATCATAATCAGATAATCTATATTATCATCCAAAAACAACCAATGCATCCATATCACATACACTACTCATCTCATAACTGAGATTACAAATCATACCAGACAATCAATACCAATCATCAAACATAAGCAATGATCTAATGATCACACCATTTATAATTAATTTAAAATGAATTAAATTAATTACCTAAACTCTAATTAATTTAAAATGAATTAAATTAATTACTTTATCATAAAAATCCTGCTTAACTTAATCTTCAATTGATTACAAATCAATTTATAAATCATCATCTCATAATTTATTTCACTTAATCCTTACTGATTAACCATTTCTAATTACAACAAGTAATTAGCATTTAATATTAATTATACCTTAATTAAACAATTCCAAATTACATCATTAATTAATTAATTAATGATTTCTAACTACAATTAATCAATCTCTAAATATAAATTAATTACATAAGTAATTAATCTACAATTTAAAACCATATATATTAATCACCCATGATTAATAATTAGTAATTAACTACTCTAATTACTCATCCCATAATTAATTATCCTTAATTAGTTATCTTCATTAATCACTTGATTAATTTTCAAAGTAATTTAAATCCAAATTACTTCTATAATAAATATTTTTAATTACATCCTGTAATTATTAATTAATTACTTACTTAAGTAATTATAAATTCATAATTACATAAAGTAATTATCAAAAATCCACAAATGTTTAAATTAATTAAACTTAATTAATCTAAACTAATCACCTTAATCAAATTAATTACACTAAGTAATTAATTCATTAATTACTTCATTAAGTAATTAATATAAACAATTGATTATTATTAATTACTTAATCTAATTAATTATTAAAATTAATCACATTAATTAATTGTTAAATAATCTTAAGTTAATGACCTTCATTAACATTTCTTAAATTACTTAATTAAGAATTAAATCATTATTAATTATCAATTAATTAATATTTAATTACAATTTAACTAATCCCTAATTATTAATTAATTAAGTGTTAATTAAAATCTTAATTATCATTAATCACTTGATTAAGTAAATCTTAATCATAAATTAAAATTTAATTAATCATCCTTAATTATAGATTAATTATCCTTAATTAGTTAATCTCAAATCTTAAAAATTATTAATTACTTAATTAAATATCCACATTATTAATTAATTAAATAATTAATATTCCATTTAAATTAATTTAATAATTTTAAATGAAACAAATTTTCACCAGTTCAAAATTAAGTAACATTCCTCTTTATACAAAATATCTTAAACACTTTGTTTCAAACAAAATTCAATTTAAAATTTCTTTTTCAATTTCAGACTGAAACAAAATTTTAAATTTTCATTTCAGATTCAATCTTAAAAATTAAAACTTTACTTACATCTCCATCTTCATTTTTAAATGCAAATCATCATTTTAAATCAATTTAAATTTAAACCTTTATTTTAAAAACTGAAGTTTAAATTTAAATTCCAGATTTAAATTCAAACTCTGGTTCCATATTTCTATTTTTTCCCAGATTTTAAACTTGTTTTTAAATTTCAGTTGCATTTTAAAATTTGCTTTTCAATTTAAAACATAAAACAGAAAACAGTTTTCTGTTGTAGTTTAACATCTCAAATTTGAATTCAAAAATGATTTCAAATCTCAGATTTAAATTATTGAATTCAAAATTTAAGTTTCAGGTTTAAACATTACAGTTTTGAACTTCATCTTTGTAAGTTTAAATTCTTCTTTTAAACTTTCAAAATAGAAAAACAGTTCTGTTTTAAGTTTAAAACCAAACTTGGATTTTAAGACATTTCAAATTTAATTCAAAGATCTAAATTTTAAAACTTATTGAATACAACTTCAACTTCAGATTCAAGGCTTAATCCAGATTTTTTGATTGCATCTTACCCTCACTGTAAATTTTTAATAAACCTGGAAAAACAGGTTTGAACAACTTTTTAAAAAAAAATTGCAGTATTTACATTTTAAAAACTCAAATTACTTCAAAATAAACAGAATTCAAACTCTTGAATTCATATTTACATTCAGTTTAAATTTAATGCTTAGTTCAGGTTTTAAATTTACATTTTTATACTTACTTTAAAAAATTTTAAAACCAGGAAATAAAAATTCTGCAAATCCTAAAACACTGAAGCACTGAAACAACCCGAGCCATCCTCTAAATTACTTCGGGTAAAATGCTTCCCTGCTTCGAGTCATTTCACAAATAACTCGAGACCATCTCGGGTTTTAAAACCCTGCAACAAACAGAACACCACCTTCATCCCCAACATGCACAACCCTCCTGTGCATCCACTTCCCCACTTCGGCCATCACCGGCCATCATCTCTGGCCATCCCCCATCGACCAAAACCCCACATCCACCTTCAACTCTCAAAATCCCATAATACAACTTGAATTTGAATTCAAGTGTTTAAAACAGAAACCTGGAACAGCCTCCCCTTTTCAAGTTGACCTGTCAACGGCAACAACTTCCCACTCCGACCACCATAAATCTTGAAACTCCGACGATAACATCAACTTACCATCATCTTCCAATCCCCAAAACAACATCGAACTCGATTTACTAAAAATGCAGAAAAGTCCAAATCATTACAGCCCTGAAAACTAGGGTTCTAGACCTGGAAACCCAAATTTGCATCACCCAGATTGAATTTTAATTCAATTCCATATATTTTCTATAATCTATAATGACTATACTACCTCCAGAAGCAGATTCAAGCAAATCAAATGCAACAATCAAGTGAACCTAATCAAAATGTAAAATACAGTAATTTAGAACTGCATTTTATATAAAGCATTAAAATTTATAATTTTTCTTTTAAAAAATCGTGATTTAGCATGGTGATTTGATTTATAATTCTGAATTCATAAATTTCTAAACTTGAAATTTCATCATTTACTGATTTATCTTTCTTTGTGAATCTCAGAGCCATTTCTATGTTTTTAACTTAAGTACAAATTTTAACATGAAGTTTTATAATGAATCAAACATATTTGTTTAGGTCTTTATCTCAAATAAAGATTAAATTAAAAGGCAAGGGGATTACATCTTACTGAAGCTTGAAATCAAAGAAAACAGAGATTCTTCAGGTACACCATCATATATACCCAGGCAGTTTAAAAGAAACATATACAAAAAAATTTAAAATCATCAGATAACAATCATGCAACCCTATTTAATTTATTTAAATTAGGTGTTACTCACCTGTACCAAAATGCAGAGCAAACTTTCAAATTGCAGGCTCCAGATTAGTAAAAATAGATGAATGCAGTCATGAAAAATTGCATGCAGGCCTTCTGTTTTATTTCCAGAGTTTTGAAGAATGAATGCCTTAGTTTACACACATGCAGGCTTTTGTATTTTGGAAATGCAGGTTTATATGTTGAGGAGTTGAATGCAATGCAGGGTAATGATTTTTGATCTTGCAGGTTTTAAAGAGGAGTTACAGGCTTTTGGAGATGAAATGCATGGGTCCAGATTCAAAGAGATGTTACAGGGATTTAAATTTTGGTATGAAGAATATTCAGCTGAGAATGTTTTTTTTCTTTCTTTTAGTTAAGAAATGAAAATCAGAAAAAGTTAAGGAAGAAAGAATGCAAGTTTTAATACAATATTTTGATTTAATTTAAAATTAAAGGAAAACCAAATTTGACACATGTAAAAAGAATGGACACGTGTTAATTTACTTATATAAATTTTTAACACATGTTTAACTCAAATCTTAAATTACATACACATGTAAATTAAGCTTACATATGTCTCTTGTAAATATTTTGTTATATAATTATGGTTAAAGAAAATTAAATTTAGTTAATTAGTTCTTATACCCTTTAAACAATTAAAATAAATTTATATAAGAGTTTACAATAACTTACATGAATACATGTTCATATTTTAAATTGTATTTTAAATTTCAAATTAAATTTACAAATCAAAATTATCAATCAATATTTAAAAGAATTAACACAAACATTTTATAACTTATTTTAATATACAACTTAAGTTAAAATGAATTTTAAACAAATAAAACATTTTCTCATATTTAAAAATCATATAGTATTTTATTAAATATTTTTGAAAAGCTTAAATTAAAAATAAATCACAATTTCTAATTTCAAAATATTAAAATTATGCTATACTAAATTGAAAACAACTTATCTATTTAAAATATATATAAATACATATACATTATTAAATAGAAAACAATTTATTAGTTTATTAAAAATAATTTCACAAATTAAATATTTAAATAAAGAAGATTATTAAATCAAATCAAATTTATTAACAAAAATTATCAATTCAATTTAAATTTAAACTCAGATTATTAAATTTAAATTGTCCAAAATTCCTGGATATTATAATCCTTCCCCCTTAAAAGAATTTCGTCCCCGAAATTTAAAACAAAAGTAATTTAATAATCTATTTACAGATTTTATTTCAAAACACAGCATATGTTAATCATATGCCAACAATCCATAACAACCAATTCACACAATCATAACAAATCTAATTATCCAAAAGAATTTTGGATAAAACTTCACGAGTTTCCCTTATATATATATGTATATATATATATGTATATATATATATATATATCGGGATACTCGCTCTATAGAATACAATCAATCAATACTATTAAGCTAAAGAGCTCCTATCAACAATTCTATACAGAATATCAGACTACAAACGAGTCTGACTCAACAACCAAACCATCCTAAACTGCTGGTTCTACAACCAGAAATATCAAACATGTACTCCCTCAGAGATACGCGATACACCCTGAATCCCAGATATCCAAACTGGCAATTCAACTCTAGAAAACCAAACACTGATCTAACCCAAAACACAGAAGAAACCAAAACACTACAGAGCTAGCTTCCCAAACTAATAGCTTCCCCGGATCGGAGAAAACTTAACCAAAATCCAATCTCCGATTCCAGAATCCAAATTTCTCCATCTCTTATCCATAAAAACTCTTCGGACGATCCTGGGCTACCAACACCCGTCCCGATCAGCTCAACTCTTGCTGATGCCTCTAGAAACAGACTGGATCAAAACAATCCAATGATCTCCTCAAGATTACTCAAAAACCAAGAACACAAACCCTGCTTCTCAACAACCGAAGACAGAACAACTTCTCTCATCCGAGAAACAATACAGAAGCATCTCCAAACTGCTTCTGCTGCACAACTCTGATCCGAAACAGAAGAAAATGCTGAAGAAGAGCACAAGCATAGACTAACAACCAGCACAGAAATATGGTTCCACATATCCATAAAGAAAACTCAGATGTTGCTCCCAAACATGAGTTGCTTCACCAACTTCTATCTCAAGGAACCATCCATCTATTAACTGAACCATCAGTTCCATTCCTGGAAAGAAAACTCGATCTCCAGATGCGGACAAACTCTGACTTCCTGGAAGAAATCCGGATAATCTCCAACAAACACAAGAGAACATACTTATCGCAAGTCACTTTTGCGATCAACTCAACCTAAATCCAAAGGAAACCGCTCTCTCTCAACCAATCAGAACAGCTTATGCTGGCCTAGCCAACTTACCAGAGAAACGGATCCACTCTGCTGCTTCTGAACTCCACTTCAGAAAAACTACTCAGCCAGAAGACTCCCTACCAACTCAGAACACTCTGCTAAACTCAGCCACATCACCGAGCAGACTCATTTCTTACTCTTGTTCCAAAGAAACATCTTCGGAAATATCCATAGTCACTGCATCTCATCACGCAGCTACTACTTCCTGAGATATCAAGATACCATCACTCACCGGCTTCTGCCCTACCGACAGAACCAAACTCAATTCTGCACTTCAAAGATGAACTCCGAACCTTAACAGGTTTCCTTCAGAGATCGATGAAGTCCTTCAGCTCTACAGAACTCACTCGAGACGGTATTAGGTCTACAGTCTCGACAAATACACTTCCAACCTTATCCAGCAAACTCCAACCAATGGTAGTCATGTTACACACACTTCTACCTCATCTACCTTTATAACTTATATTGGAAAATCTGAACGGGTAATCCAACAAATAGGTAGAACCATATATATATATATATATATAATAAAAATACAAATATGCTCTCTCAAGATAGACACCACTACAGAGACTAGGTATTCACTCAACCTAATGCTCTGATACCAACTGTGACGACCCGACTTTCCACTCTCGGAAAATCGCATCATCTTTAAGAAAGAAAGGGATAGAAAAGAGAAAAGAAAGAAGAGAAAGAAGAAACAACACAAGAATCTCAACAGCGGAACGAATAAATTATATTAATAACAAAGTATTACATAGTATACATCAAATATGAGAGTTACTCAGACAATACATCACATACTAGACAGTTATAATCACCTGTCTAGTTATTACAACTCAATACACAATACAGAACACTCAGAGATACCAACACAGCGGAAAACTATATAACTATACGCAGAAGCCTCCTGCTCCATTGCTCCTCCACAATACGTCAAGCTAATCCTGAATCCTAACCTGAATTCCCTTGGCTACTCATAAAAAATTAAGTACCTAAGAGTTAGAAAAACAGAAATAACTCCGGGTCAGACATGGGTCTGGTGTGAGTAACAGGTTAAAGTTGCTTAACTTTGAAAAACCTTTGAAAAGAAAAGGTATCACGTAAGACTTCCCACACATAAACATGGAAAAGTTTTTACCTTACGCTAACCAAAACATTTGATAGGAAATCCGATGATATTATAATAGTGTCAATGTGAAGGCCCGAAAATCCGTACTCCTTTGAGCTGGCAACATTCCACAACCATCCAGCCAAAGGGGAACAAACTTCCGAATCTTTATGGTTGAAGAAGAAGAAAGAGGTAGAAGAAGAGAGAAAAAGATAGAAGAAGAGAGGAAAAGATAGAAGAAGAAAGAAAACAATATCAGAATCTCACAATCCGCAGCGGAATAACATATAATAGATAAATGAATATTCATTAAAACAAAGAACTGTATATTTTATACATTACATCATATTACATTGCATTTCATCATCAGAGTGTACAACAACAAACAGCGGAAAAGAAATACTATATACAATAGGTAATATGCTACGCCATCCAGCTCGCCTCCAGATATCTGTAGCAACACCTGAATCCAAAATGACCTGTTAACCTAACTCTAGACTGCCCGTGTAAAAATTGGTGGGCACCCAGAGTTTAGGAAGGGAACAATAAACTCCAGGTCAGTCATGTGACTGGTGTGAGAACTTAAAACAGTTATTTATCTTTTAAACAAAGAATAGGAGAAATTTTAAAAGAAAATTCGCAATGCTTTTTGAAAATGAAACTACCATAAGGTCTTCCGCCACACACACAATGCAAACGCAGACTTGGAGGATGTTTCTCCTTATGATAGTCAAAGATGCTTACTACGCAAAATCAAATCATTTTTGATATTATTATTAGTGCATAGTGTAGAAAACAATTTCGAATGTAGAATATAAATCTTAGCCAGCATAGGTACCATTATATTATGCCCGCTATAGCTACCATATTAAATGGCAGGTTCTATAACTAAAACCGTACAAGGCTCGTATTGTTTCTTTGGATTTCCAACAAATGGTCAGGCCAAGGAACTTCCCATTGCCACATGGAAACGCCTCTGGAATGACGTCCCGAGAACCTAACCGGATCTCTGCCAACACAAGGCCGGGTTACCCCTAACTGGGTAACAACTGACACGAATATGTCATTCCCCGATCGTAACCGATCTATATCCGAGGATCCCCGATTTCCAACAACCACAAAGTAATAAATTTGCAGTAACCACATAGGTTAAGTATCTGGGCTCCATACCATGATACCACCTCTATCTAGAAGGAATGACATACACTAAAGGGGCGCTACCCCCTAATAACCTTGCCGCATCTTTCCTGTTTTGACCATTTCCGGGGTGTGAGGCTCGATGAAGTCTCGTCCACAAAGCCACGCTTTACAAAAGCAGTGCTTTGGGTCAACAAATGATCAAAGCAATGATCATCAAGATAAATGATCAAACAAATGATCCTATCACAAATGATCATTCAACGATAATTTCACAGCAACACTCAGCATGCCACGTTACCAATTTGGGAATGTATCACTAGTGACCATCAACTATATAACCTCTGAGCTCGTACGTTTCAGAGAACGGTGTTAAGCTAAGAGAATAAATTCTCCGCCACCAACAGAAATATATTTGATAGAAACAAGCTTTACATCTCAAATTGTAACGTCAGACATACAATCCATACGAGTCCGTTCCGGGATCGAACGGAACCGAAGGCACTTCCAAAGAAGCCCTTGCAATTCGGATATTCACTAATCACGTCCGGACTTCCCGTCACTAAGGGTGATAAACCTCTGTATCAGAGATCAGTCGATGCAGAGTAACTCGATGGTAATCCATTCGTTTTCACAATTATCCGGTCTTCAACACCGGTCTTCAAATGCAATTCATAACGACGTATCACTATCCGAAATGAGTTATACGACCCCATGGTCCTTTCCCGGTTAACCCGAATAGTGAGCGCTTATTTTAAAATAAGTGTGGCATTCAATTCAAGCAATCACAACAAATACCCGTTCAAGGGTAAATATTGATAGTCGGTTATTTAACTATCAATAGAGATGTGCAACATCATCAGATTCCAAAAAAAATTCCAAATTATTTATTTCCCCAAAAATATCTTTACAAGATATAAAATTTTCCACACTTCAAAAATAAACAACATTTATTTTAAAAACCAATTTCCTTTTTCATTTATAAATTCCATAGTGAATTTATATCTTCAAAATATCTATTGATCTATAGTTTTCAATAGGTTCAATTATTCAATTCCAATTTATTTTTAAGAAGATAAATTCTCAAAAACGTTTCATTTCATATTGGAAAAGCATTTCCATACTTATTTAATAATAAGTATTTCACAAATCCATTTATTTTCAAAAACTTGAAAATATTCAATATACTTAAACCATAGTTAAGTATATATTTCATTCTTTAAGGAAACCATTCTCTTATTCACATTTATTTGGGTCAAAACGAATGTTACGTAAAACATCGTTACAACAACCCTAAACCACTAGTATAGGGATTCGAAATTAAAATTTGATATATAAATCCCAATACTATACAAAACATTTCCTTTTGGAAATCATTTACTATAACGACAGTGTTATAGTCCACCATTTCCTTATTTTCTCGAAAACGTCTATTCCAACAATAAATGTTGAAATCTATGGTTTCGATTCATAATACATTTTAAAAACATCTTTTAAAATAATTAATTTCATCTTATAATATCGTTCTCCCAAAACATAATCATTTTATTTAATAATATATCCACTGTCCAAAATCGTGAATATACTTCGTTTAATAAACTTCTATATTCAATTTATCAAATTCAATTGATTTTCCAATTTATGAACAATGTCTATAAATTCCATTTCTATTTATAACTTCGATCTTTTATAAATCTCCTTTATCAATCCAATTCAATTTATAAAATTCAATTTTACACAAGAGTCTATATTATAAGTTGAATACTTATAATATCATTTATTTACAAAGTCGTTCTTTTTAAAACTTCACAAATTAGAAATCTTGTTACTTATAAGATTTCGTTTATATTTTATAACAACTTCAACTTATAAAATCTCCTTTATTAACAATTTCTATTAATATCCTATTTAAATGCCAAAATCCAGTTTATAGTTAATTACTTATAAATCCTTCAATACTTCATTTTCAACATTTATAAAGCCTCGTTTTATTATTCCAATATTTTTGATTTACAAATATCAATTCTAAAAGTCTTCTATATACATCCTTTATAATAATTCAAGAATTCAAATTTAAACTATTTTATAAAACTATTTAATTTAAAAATTACCTTTTTGGTTATATTTCACAAAAGTCTTAATTTTATAATATTAAATTTTATAACGTTAATTTATTTTCAAATGAATCAATTCAAAATTTAATAAAACGTATCTTTTCAAAAATCACTTTAAAAAAATCCTTTTAAATTAAAAATCATTACTTCAACATTTATTAAAACTCCAAAAATGGATCTGATGATGCAACAGCACCCCATAACCAATCAACACATCCAAATATCATATATCAATATGATAAACAATCAAATATCACAATATCTGAAATAAATAAATATTGGTGAGGAATCCAGTTGGATCCCTCCAACCTGTTTCCCTGCATCCACAGACGTTAGCACAATACCAATTCCACTTCAAGGTGAAATATCGCGGTATATGGGATTTATAAAATATATATCCGCTTAGTAGCGGCGCAATAGGGTCTCATCCGCTATACAAGGCGGGAAATCAATCAACTGCAATATATACATATGCCAATATATATATATATATTGCTATATATAGATATATCCTACAATATCTAATATCACAATCAAACAACAATCCATCAATCAACAAATTTTAAATATAACTATTTAAAATTTAAATACCCTTTTGAGTGAGAAGTTCTCACCTTAGCTTTTATTAGCAATCCATTTTCCATCTTGACTCGATTTCCTTGTTTTATACCTTGTATAAATATTATGCAAATTAATTAGCATTCGAAGTGATCGAATAATAATTTTTCGTTTTGTAATCTTAATTATTCAATGGTTTTGTTTTAAACCAATACCTTTAATAAATTAACCAAAAATTTAAATTTTATACTAATTCTCCTTTTATACAAACTTTTCACATTTCTAAAAATAATATTCCTGTCTTTAAAATTTTAACTTCAACAATTTATCAAATCGATTTGCATGACTATTTATTTTTCGTTTAGTAGATTTAACTTCAACTAATTATTATTTAAACTAAATTTCCTTTGATAATAAATTTGGTACCAAAAATAAGTTAAACTAATCTTCTTAATAAATTATTTTAGAAAAACCTATTAAATCGAAACGAGTTTACGTGTATTTATTTAATTTCATACACATACTAAAATAACATAAACAATTTAAAAATCCAATTGTTATTATTATAAAAAAAAATTTCCTTTTCCCAGTTTTATCTATATATATAATTCTTGTTTATAAATTTATTAAAAAGTAAATCTTAATCTACATTTCCTTTAACAAATTATTTTGAGTGCCCTAAATAAATTCATTTAACTAAATTTTGGTTTTGGTTTTTTTTTTTTTTAAACAGTTCTGTATTTGAAATCTTACTGCATTTTTTTTTCTTTTTTAGTAACTTTTTTTCATATAAAATTTAACGAACTAATTTCCAAAATAAATTAGGTATACCTCTCTGCAAATTTGAAAGCCACGGCCACCCACACGAACGCCACCAAGCCGCCTTCCAGATCTGCAATCGATCTCCTCGACCCCACGCGAGCACCAACACGCGACGCCCCAGCAACTCGAGACATCCCCATCGACCTTTGATGCCGCCGCCGATTCCATCCCAGACCCACCTCGAGCTCACGAAACTACCACCCAAAACGAATCGCGAACTGCGTCGCTAAACCCTAGCACGAGCCTCCACTATCCTCCTTACGCACCACTCGAAACAGCAAACACCCCCCCTCGATATTTCGATTTAGGGCTTCGGCCATTTTCTTTATTTTGTTTTCGTTTTTTTTTCTTTCTGTGAAAATCGCGGCCATTTGATTTGAACTGGAAGAAGAAAATAGCACGGCCTGTTAATAACAAAGGGAGGAGGAGCGGCCGGCCATTAATTTCTTTGATTGATTTTGATTTTTAAAATGAAGGAGGAAGGGAGTTATTGTTTTTCTTCTGTGTTGCTCGCGTTTTTTTAAAAGGAAAGGGATGGGACAAATGTACGTGATTAACAGGGAGTAGGTCTGCTAGAACAGCATAGGGTGGCTTTGAAATGACAATGGCTGATATTGACCAATTTGAATTTTAAATTTAAATCGAATTCGTTCTAAAATTTCTATGCGTTTTCTCACCGTGTGTCCACATAACAATTCCAAAAAATACGAAATTTGAAATCCGGCAATAATTCAATATTCCGGACCCAATGGAATTGGTTTCGTTCAATTCTGAGACTGTTCAAAAATTGGCTATTTTTCAGTCGATAATTAAATATTAAAATATTCAATTTCTACAAATCATCTCAAAATTCAGTTTTAAAAGTTATAAAACATTTCTATAACTTTAATATGATATAATAAAATTTTCCAAATCATTTTCAATCTTATTTAACCCAAAATTAAATTATTTCTGCAATTTCACTATTATATTATCGATTTAATTGACCAATTAAATCCAAATATTCGATAAATAAATTGTTCGACTTAAAAATTCCACTTATTGATATTCAAAATTAATTAAATATCCAAATTTAAATTATCAAAAATTCTGGGTCGTTATAGTCTAGGGTTTTCTAGTAAATAGAAAATAGCCGAAATTGTTACATCTAGTAAATTCCAGCTACTAGCCACAAAAGTGGGTAATACAATCAAAACCGTTGGCACTTATTGGATTTTGGATTCCATCAATGGCTGGGCTACTGGGGTACCGCCCGTCACAGTACGTGGCCTAGATCACCGTACCGAGGATTACTCCCTTCATCCCCTGCAACACAAAGCCGGACCCGCTCCTTACTGAACAGCTCCAAACAAGACAACCCCGCAGTTGTGATCAGCAACCGCACCACTAAGCCGAAAATATAAAAGGGACCTCTAGACAGGGATCAATCTTGCTCTCAAGTGGGTGCTACCCACGAAGCTTTGCTGCACCTCCCCTGTTTTAGCCATTCCCGGTTGATGAGGCTTGAGGCTACGATTACCTTTATAGGACATATCACTTAGAATGCTCATCGTCCGCCTGACGATGTTCTGAAAGCATTCAATCCATACAAGTTCGTTCCGGGTTCGAACGAAACCGAAGGCATTATCTCGTTACACTCGTATTGGAATCACCCTCAGAGTTAACGACAATAACCCTTGCACTCTGAATCACCATCTCGAATCTATAAGCACTATTCCGTCAAACTCATTACGGAATCACCCACAGAGT
This sequence comes from Allium cepa, assembly GCA_030765085.1. Classification (NCBI taxonomy): domain Eukaryota; kingdom Viridiplantae; phylum Streptophyta; class Magnoliopsida; order Asparagales; family Amaryllidaceae; genus Allium; species Allium cepa. The sequence goes on from CM060940.1 coordinate 107,251,941, forward strand.
TATACTGACGTATAGCCCTTACACCTCGAGTCTTCACTCGCTCCACTTGGGTTAACGACCTAACGTTATTTGGAATCGATGTGGTTTTCGGATTCCAAATATGGAAACCCGATCCCGGTCTCATCGAAATCCAAAGCGTGTCTTTTAAGGTCCAAGTTGTTTTAAGTTTAAAACAATTCAATTTAATTATCTAATTATACACAGATATATAATTCACAACACAATAGATAATCATCCTTATCATTATCAACAGATAATTCATATCATAATCAGATAATCTATATTATCATCCAAAAACAACCAATGCATCCATATCACATACACTACTCATCTCATAACTGAGATTACAAATCATACCAGACAATCAATACCAATCATCAAACATAAGCAATGATCTAATGATCACACCATTTATAATTAATTTAAAGTGAATTAAATTAATTACCTAAACTCTAATTAATTTAAAATGAATTAAATTAATTACTTTATCATAAAAATCCTGCTTAACTTAATCTTCAATTGATTACAAATCAATTTATAAATCATCATCTCATAATTTATTTCACTTAATCCTTACTGATTAACCATTTCTAATTACAATAAGTAATTAGCATTTAATATTAATTATACCTTAATTAAACAATTCCAAATTACATCATTAATTAATTAATTAATGATTTCTAACTACAATTAATCAATCTCTAAATATAAATTAATTACATAAGTAATTAATCTACAATTTAAAACCATATATATTAATCACCCATGATTAATAATCAGTAATTAACTACTCTAATTACTCATCCCATAATTAATTACCCTTAATTAGTTATCTTCATTAATCACTTGATTAATTTTCAAAGTAATTTAAATCCAAATTACTTCTATAATAAATATTTTTAATTACATCCTGTAATAATTAATTAATTACTTACTTAAGTAATTATAAATTCATAATTACATAAAGTAATTATCAAAATCCACAAATGTTTAAATTAATTAAACTTAATTAATCTAAACTAATCACCTTAATCAAATTAATTACACTAAGTAATTAATTCATTAGTTACTTCATTAAGTAACTAATATAAACAATTGATTATTATTAATTAATTAATCTAATTAATTATTAAAATTAATCACATTAATTAATTGTTAAATAATCTTAAGTTAATGACCTTCATTAACATTTCTTAAATTACTTAATTAAGAATTAAATCATTATTAATTATCAATTAATTAATATTTAATTACAATTTAACTAATCCCTAATTATTAATTAATTAAGTGTTAATTAAAATCTTAATTATCATTAATCACTTGATTAAGTAAATCTTAATCATAAATTAAAATTTAATTAATCATCCTTAATTATAGATTAATTATCCTTAATTAACTAATCTCAAATCTTAAAAATTATTAATTACTTAATTAAATATCCACATTATTAATTAATTAAATAATTAATATTCCATTTAAATTAATTTAATAATTTTAAATGAAACAAATTTTCACCAGTTCAAAATTAAGTAACATTCCTCTTTATACAAAATATCTTAAACACTTTGTTTCAAACAAAATTCAATTTAAAATTTCTTTTTCAATTTCAGACTAAAACAAAATTTTAAATTTTCATTTCAGATTCAATCTTAAAAATTAAAACTTTACTTACATATCCATCTTCATTTTTAAATGCAAATCATCATTTTAAATCAATTTAAATTTAAACCTTTATTTTAAAAACTGGAGTTTAAATTTAAATTCCAGATTTAAATTCAAACTCTGGTTCCATATTTCTATTTTTTCCCAGATTTTAAACTTGTTTTTAAATTTCAGTTGCATTTTAAAATTTGCTTTTCAATTTAAAACATAAAACAGAAAACAGTTTTCTGTTGTAGTTTAACATCTCAAATTTGAATTAAAAACGATTTCAAATCTCATATTTAAATTATTGAATTCAAAATTTAAGTTTCAGGTTTAAACATTACAGTTTTGAACTTCATCTTTGTAAGTTTAAATTCTTCTTTTAAACTTTCAAAACAGAAAAACAGTTTCTGTTTTAAGTTTAAAACCAAACTTGGATTTTGAGATATTTCAAATTTAATTCAAAGATCTAAATTTTAAAACTTATTGAATACAAATTCAACTTCAGATTCATGGCTTAATCCAGATTTTTTGATTGCATCTTACCCTCACTGTAAATTTTTAATAAACCTGGAAAAACAGGTTTGAACAACTTTTTAAAAAAGAACCGCAGTATTTACATTTTAAAAACTCAAATTACTTCAAAATAAACAGAATTCAAACTCTTGAATTCATATTTACATTCAGTTTAAATTTAATGCTTAGTTCAGGTTTTAAATTTACATTTTTATACTTACTTTAAAAAAATTTAAAACCTGGAAATAAAAATTCTGCAAATCCTAAAACACTGAAGCACTGAAACAACCCGAGCCATCCTCTAAATTACTTCGGGTAAAATGCTTCCCTGCTTCGAGTCATTTCACAAATAACTCGAGACCATCTCGGGTTTTAAAACCCTGCAACAAACAGAACACCACCATCATCCCCAACATGCACAACCCTCCTGTGCATCCACTTCCCCACTCCGGCCATCACCGGCCATCATCTCTGGCCATCCCCCATCGACCAAAACCCCACATCCACCTTCAACTCTCAAAATCCCATAATACAACTTGAATTTGAATTCAAGTGTTTAAAACAGAAACCTGGAACAGCCTCCCCTTTTCAAGTTGACCTGTCAACGACAACAACTTCCCACTCCGACCACCATAAATCTTGAAGCTCCGACGATAACATCAACTTACCATCATCTTCCAATCCCCAAAACAACATCGAACTCGATTTACTAAAAATGCAGAAAAGTCCAAATCATTACAGCCTTGAAAACTAGGGTTCTAGACCTGGAAACCCAAATTTGCATCACCCAGATTGAATTTTAATTCAATTCCATATTTTTTCTATAATCTATAATGACTATACTACCTCCAGAAGCAGATTCAAGCAAATCAAATGCAACAATCAAGTGAACCTAATCAAAATGTAAAATACAGTAATTTAGAACTGCATTTTATATAAAGCATTAAAATTTATAATTTTTCTTTTAAAAAATCGTGATTTAGTATGGTGATTTGATTTATAATTCTGAATTCATAAATTTCTAAACTTGAAATTTCATCATTTACTGATTTATCTTTCTTTGTGAATCTCTGGGCCATTTCTATATTTTTAACTTAAGTACAAATTTTAACATGAAGTTTTATAATGAATCAAACATATTTGTTTAGGTCTTTATCTCAAATAAAGATTAAATTAAAAGGCAAGGGGATTACATCTTACTGAAGCTTGAAATCAAAGAAAACAGAGATTCTTCAGGTACACCATCATATATACCCAGGCAGTTTAAAAGAAACATATACAAAAAAATTTAAACTCATCAGATAACAAGCATGCAACCCTATTTAATTTATTTAAATTAGGTGTTACTCACCTGTACCAAAATGCAGAACAAACTTTCAAATTGCAGGCTCCAGATTTGTAAAAATAGATGAATGCAGTCATGAAAAATTGCATGCAGGCCTTCTGTTTTATTTCCAGAGTTTTTAAGAATGAATGCCTTAGTTTACACACATGCAGGCTTTTGTATTTTGGGAAATGCAGGTTTGTATGTTGAGGAGTTGAATGTAATGCAGGGTAATGATTTTTGATCTTGCGGGTTTTAAAGAGGAGTTACAGGCTTTTGGAGATGAAATGCATGGGTTCAAATTCAAAGAGATGTTACAGGGATTTAAATTTTGGTATGAAGAATATTCGGCTGAGAATGTTTTTTTTTTCTTCTAGTTAAGAAATGAAAATCAGAAAAAGGTAAGGAAGAAAGAATGCAAGTTTTAATACAATATTTTGATTTAATTTAAAATTAAAGGAAAACCAAATTTGACACATGTAAAAAGAATGGACACATGTTAATTTACTTATATAAATTTTTAACACATGTTTAACTCAAATCTTAAATTACATACACATGTAAATTAAGCTTACATATGTCTCTTGCAAATATTTTGTTATTTTAATAAAGGTTACAGAAAATTAAACTTAGTTAATTAGTTCTTATACCCTTTAAACAATTAAAATAAATTTATATAAGAGTTTACAATGACTTACATGAATACATGTTCACATTTTAAATTGTATTTTAAATTTCAAATTAAATTTACAAATCAAAATTATCAATCAATATTTAAAAAGAATTAACACAAACATTTTATAACTTATTTTAATATACAACTTAAGTTAAAATGAATTTTAAACAAATAAAACATTTTCTCATATTTAAAAATCATATAGTATTTTATTAAATATTTTTGAATAGCTTAAATTAAAAATAAATCACAATTTCTAATTTTAAAATATTAAAATTATGCTATACTAAATTGTAAACAACTTATCTATTTAAAATATATATAAATACATATACATTATTAAATAGAAAACAATTTATTAGTTTATTAAAAATAATTTCACAAATTAAATAATTAAATAAAGAAGATTATTAAATCAAATCGAATTTATTAACAAAAATTACCAATTCAATTAAAATTTAAACTCGGATTATTAAATTTAAATTGTCCAAAATTCCGGGATATTACAACGGGCTACGGGAGAAAACCAAACTCGTATAAGGCGCAATAGGGTAGGTGACACGGCACAACTAGGCAATGCCAGGGTAGATATACCAATTATGCTTCCAGGTCGGTGGTAACGTGTAGCAGCAACTACCGCCCACCTCGAGCCACACCCCCAAATCAAAGAAATCAAAAGTGGCCACCGAATAAAACCAAAGTCAGAGTAGAATTTCGAAGGGATGTGTCCGATCAAAGGTGCTACCTCAATTAACCCGTCGATCGCTCTTGTTTTAGCCACCTTATGCCAAATCACGGGAGTTGGGTCCACGTATTTACCTAAAAGGAAACGCCGCCGTCATCCTCCTTCATTCTGGAATTTCCACCGCGTACACGGTTGTTAAAGTGGTTTTCGGAGTTGGCAGTGAGTATGACAACTTCCGATCCCGGTCTCTTCAACAACCAAACGTTATTATAAGACCGCGGTTATTTTAAAAAAATGTATACTTTAAAACCAGAATATAATATCCATTTCAAAATTGTAAATATGATATCATTTTTATTTTTGAAACCCAAATCAATATGATATCATTTTTACTTTATAAATATCCCTTTTCCAAAAACATAATATTTTCAAATATATATGCCTTAAAACCATAGCTTTGAACATAACTTTTAAAACTTAACGGTTCAAATACTATATTACTTTATAAAATAAAACAGCTTCTTTAAATTTCACAATAAATTCCCAATATCAATTTGAACCTCCAAATAAACCATTTTAATTCCCATATATTTCAAAGCTTACATATTCTATATTCCAAAACTTTATAGTTCATATATTTCAATCTTTAAATATTCCACTAATACAAAATGGATTCTTTGAAAATTTAATATATATCAAATCCAATCCCTATTATCAAAATTTGAAATGTTTATTTAATAAAACAAATATTATTTAAGAAAACCCTTAAACTTCAATAACAGGATATTCTTTTAAATTAAACTATTTGATAATATCCTTTAAATCAATTTGATATTCATTGAAAACCTCTAATCAAAATCAGGTTATACAATCATACCTTTTTCAGTCTTAATTTATTTACATTTCAAACAAATTTCGAGAAAATTTCTTAAATACTTTAATTCAAATCATATTCACATTTATCTTCACTATTACCTTTATTTGAGTTATTATATACTCTATATACAATAGGATTTTTAAATAGATACTTAACCATATTATATAAACGAAATCAACTTCATTATTTAGCTTATTTTTTTAAAATTCGAAATAAATTTATACATAGGTTAAATTCAAGAATTTAACTAAAATAAAATTTATATAATATCAACAATTAATATCCATTTAACCGTATTATATAAAAAATCAAACTTTAATATTGGGCTTATTTTATATTTCAAAGCATACTTATATATATAGTTAAATCAAAAATAAATTTGATGTTTATATAACATCAAAAATCAATATTTATAAAATCTATATATTCCTTTCCAAACCATAGAAATCATTTCAAAAATAATTTTATATATATATATATATCACACACACACACACACCGCGGTGCCTGTATATAATTTTCTATCTTATGGTCAAGTGATACGGATATTTATCATTTCAATCCGCAATTTAAAAATAAAAATGCGGTTGTATATCATTTCAAACCGCAATCCCGAATGAAATGAAAATGCATAATAACTTGCAGTTTATACAATATAAATATAGCTTTCATTCATCCATCATATCAACCATCAAACATTTATAAATTTTTATCATCCAATTCAAACAAACACATCAATTAATAATAATTAATTACTGACAATTAATTTTGCAATAATGAATTTAACAACTGTTTAACTGTAGTTTATGTGCAATAATAAATAAATTTAACTAGCAGTTTATATGCAATAATAGATTTAACTATAAATTTAACTTGCAGTTTATATGCAAAGATGAATTAAATAACAAGTAAATTATATGAATGCAAATTTACTGAGAAAATGATGAAATATATGCCAAATAGCTATAAATAAATTTCTAAACACATCATAAATCAATTTAACAAACATAAGAAATTTTAGAAATTGTGAGTGGGTTAAAACCCTCACCTTTTGAATTTAAATTCGATTTAAACCTAAAAATTTGACCGCCTCAGAATTTGTCCAAACCAGCGCCATCAAGTCCTGAATTTTAATACGATCCTAACAAAAAAATCGCGCGTGAATTGGTGTTCGTATGGGAAAGATATAGCGAAAATTGTCTTTGAATTTCAATTAAAAAAAAGAACACATTCTACCTTCCCTTTTTTGCCACGTCACTGCCTTCACGTTCTCTTAGAATCCACCTCAGACCCATGCACGCGAAGAATAGCCGAAGCCTACAACACCCTAACGCACACAAACCCCGCCGCCAAATGCCAAACGCTGCTTTCTACCGTCGCGCCCTCGGTCCCCGGCCCTTTCCTACGACGAGCGGCCTCATGTAGCTCGTCCACGCGACGAGTCGTGTCCCCCAATCCAAGCAGCCGCCACTTGTAAAACCCTAATCTAATTTTGTAACGACCCGTATTTTACGTGTCGATGATATCGTAGAATTATTAGGTCGTTGGTATTGTTTATGTCGTCCAAAGCTTAAGTCGTCCGGAGTTAGCTCGTTAGCGATTTAGTGAGGTAGAACGACCTAGGAGTTAGGTCGTGTAAAAGTTATGTCGTGTGAAAGATGGGTCGGGTGGAGCGACCTATAGAGGTAACGACCTAAGTATATTGAGCGACCTATAGGATTGGGCCGACCTAGGCGAGTTAACGACCTAAGAGTGTGGGCGACTTATGGGATTAGCGACCTATAGGATGGGAACGACCTAAGGTAGATATCCAACCTATAGAAATGAGTGACTTAGGGTTAGCGACCTAGCAGTTAGGCGAGTTAACGGGTTGAAGGTAGTTAACGACCTAAGAGCTATCGGGTTAGGGGTCCCAACGACCTAGTAGTGAGCGACCTAAAGCAGAGTGTTGCGTAGAGTTAGGTCAAGTGTAGCGACCTAAGAAGGGTAGCGACCTAAGGAGGCTAGTTACGATTGGTTAGGTCGTAAACGACCTAAGTTAGAATGCTGTGTTTGTTAGGTCGCAGGGATGATAGGTCGCGTGAGTGATAGATCGTGGGGTTGCTTAACCCAGTTAGGTCGATCGGTCGCATGGATCGTTAGGTCGCGTGAGTACACCAGTTAGGTCGGGGAAGTGGCTAAGTTGTTAGGTCGTGATGTTTTAGGTCGTGGATGACCTAATAGTGAGCGACCTAAAACCGAGCGACCTAAAAACTGCCTATAAATACACGGCCATTTCCTCACTTTTTGGCACTGGATTTTGAAGCGACGAAGTGCTGCCATTTTGAGAGCTCGACTACAACATTTCTTCACTTCTTTTCTCTACTCTAATCTTGTGCTAACATCCATCCAAGATCGAAGATCAAGGTCGAAGATCCAAGAGCCAAAGTTGAAGATCTTCATCCAACAAAGTGAGATTTCATCGTTTCAAGCGGGATTTCGACAAATCAAGCTTGAATCTTTGCTATCCAGATCTGAAGCTTATTGTTTTTGAAGTGTTTGGGTGATTCGGTGAGTGGTGATTATCTCTCACACGGATCCAAAGGAGTATATTGGAGTGGTGGTTCGTTTATGTGTTAAAGATAGTGATTTCTCGCATTTCTCTTAAGTCTGCATGTAGATCCATTGTTTATGAAGATGTTTACCTATGCAAATTCATTTATCGAGTTACAGGAACAAAACCCATGTTTTATATTTGATAGATCTATGCTAGAAATCCATAATTCATGTATGATAGACTTTCACTCATTTATTTACGAAATTGCCATTATAGTTAATATTGCTTATTAGATCTTGTTTGAATGATTGATTGTTTGAATGTATGATTGATTTGATTGTTTCAAGTTAGCTAGTAGTTGATTTGGAACAAGATGGTCGAAGATGATTCAAAAGCTAAGTGGAAAGGCTCTTGAATGGTGAAAGCTGCTTGTGGCATATGAAGCTGATGAGGAGGCTCATATGGATGGATTCGAGGACTTTGCGATGATACGAGGAAGCAAAGTATGATGATGATGGTGTAACGTATAGGGATTTTCGTTGCCGAAAAACCGAATAGTTATGGGTTTTAAAAAGAATTAAGAAAAAGAAAGAAGAGAGAAGAGAAGATAGAAAATTTTGATAGGGAAAAGAAAATAGAGAATTTGAAAAATAGAAGATAGGAAAATTTTAAAAATAGAAAAAGAGAATTTGAAAATAGGAGATAGAAGAATTTTAAAATAGAACGGACAAAAGAAAACAACAGAACAACAACAGAATCTCACAATTCGCAGCGGAACAACATATAATAATAAATGAATAATCTTTAAACAAAGAACTATATCAGTTATTACATTACATCACATTTCATTACATCATATCATCAGAGTGTACAACATCATACAACAACAGACAATGCAGCGGAAAAGAAATACTATATAAACTAGTAATACGCCATGCCATCCAGCTTGCCTCCAGCAACTCCAGAATATCCAGAATATCCTGATAAACCTAACTCTTAACTGCCCGTGTGGAAATTGGTGGGCACCCAGAGTTTAGGAAGGAAAACAATAAACTCCAAGTCAGTCATGTGACTGGTGTGAAAACTCAAAACAGTTTATTTAACTTTAAAATCAAATAGAGGAATATTTTTAAACTCAATTCGCAATGCTTTTAAAAATGAGACTACCATAAGGCCTCCCGCACACACACACATGCAAACGCAGAATCGGAGGAGATTTCTCCTTATGATAGTCAAAGATGCTTGATACGCATTTAAAATAACATTTGATATTATTACTAGTGCATAGTGTAGAGGAAAATCATTTCGAAAATAAAGATATAAATCTTAGCCAACATACGACCATTATCGTATGCCTACTATAGCTAACCATGTTCAATAGCAGGTTACCGCCACATTCCATAGCAGGTTATACAACTAAAACCGTACAAGTCACGTATTGTTTCTTTGGATTTTCAACGAATGATCAGGCCAAGGAACTTCCCATTGCCACATGAGAATGCCTCTGGATGGACATCCCTGAGAACCAAACCGGATCTCTACCAACACAAGGCCGGGTTACTCCTAACTGAGTAACAACTGACCGAATATGCCATCCCCCGGTCCTTTGGGACCTTTTTCCGAGAGCGCTCTCTAATCAATTCACACAATCATAACAAAGTGTTTTCAACATGAGTAAGTATCTGGGCTCCATACCATGATACCACCCTTTTCCAGAAGGAAATGGACACATCCTAAAGGGTGCTACCCCTCATAACCTTGCTGCTTCTTTCCTGTTTTGACCATTCACGGGGTGTGAGGCTCGACGAATCTACGTCCACAAAAACATACTTTATACAAAAGCCATGCTTTGGGTCAACAAATGATCAACACAATGATCACAAAGATAGACGATCAAATAAACGATCCTATCACAAATAATCAACACAATGATCATTTCAGCATCACTCAGCATGTCACATTACCAAACTGGGAATATATCGCTGATAACTTCAACTATATAACCTTTGAGCTCGTACGTCTCAAAGAAGGGTGTTAAGCAAAGAATAAATTCTCCGCCACCAACAGAAATATATTTGAAAGATCGGCTTTATATCTCAACTTGTAATGTCAGGCATACAATCCATACAAGTCTGTTCCGGGCTCGAACAGAACCGAAGGCACTTACAAAGAAGTCCTTGCAATCCGGATATCCACAATCCTGATCGGATTTCCCATCACTTAGGGAGTCTCTATACCGTTGCAACTCAGTGCAGAGACAATCGACAGGTCATCCTATCGCTTTCGCAAATATCCGGTCTTCAACACCGATCTTTAAATGCGATTCACAACGACGTATCACATATTCGGAGTGGGTTATACGATCCCATGGTCCTTTCCCGGTTAACCCGAATAGTGAGCGCTTATTCAAAAATAAGTGTGCATTCAAATTCAATCAAATCACATCAAATACCCATTCAAAGGGAAATACTGATAGTCGGTTATTGAACTATCACTGGATATGCACACATCACCAGATTCCAAATAATTTTCCAAATTATTTATTTTCCAAAATATCTTTACAAGATATATATAATTTCAACACTTCAAAAATAAATCAATATTTATTTTTAAAACAATTTCACTTTTCACATATAAATTCCATAACGAATTTATATTTCAAAATATTCGTGCATATACGATTTCAATTATTCATTTTCAATTTATCTTCAAAAAGATAAATTCTAAATATTCACTTCATATTGGAAAATATTTCCATACTTATTTATTCATAAGAAATTCACAAATCTCTTTTATTTTCAACACTTAGAAAATATTCAATATACTTAAATCGAATTAAGTATATATTTCATTCTTTAAGGAAATCATTCACTTATACATATTTATTTGGGCCAAAACGAATGTTGCGTAAAACATCGTTACAACGTCCCAAAATCACTAGTATAGGGATTCGAAATTAAAATAGATATATAAATTCCAATACTATACAAAAACATTTCCTTTCGGAAATCATTTACTATAACAACAGTGTTATAGTCCACATTTCCTTTTATTTCTCGAAAACGTCTATTTCAACAATAAATGTTGAAATCTATGGTTTCGAATCTCAACACCTTTTAAAACATCGTTAGATCGTCTTAATTCTATTTAAAACATCATATCTAAAACAATTTCTTTAACGTATTATTCACTATTCAAAAACGTGAATATACTACCTTAACAAATTTCATCATTTCTATTCACTTTAACTTAAAGGATTATTCACTGTTCAAAATGTGAATATAACTCTATCTCTAAGTTATAACAATTAACTTATCAAAATAAGTCATTTGCGGATTTATAAAACAACGTTTATAAATTCTGTTTCTATTTATTTATAAAAACTTCCTTTTTATAAATTCCTTTATTAACCTATTCCAGTTTATAACTCAATTATAAACTACAAGTTCATATTATAAGTTAATTACTTATAAAACGATTATTTTACAAAATCGTTCATTTAACTTCCCAAATTATTAATCTTAACTTATAAGATTGTTTATTTATCCAAAATTCATTCTTTCGATAACTTTATAAATTTTATAAACCTATTGCTTATAAAATTTCATTTATAACTTCACGGTTTATAATTTCATAAATTTCATTCATTTAGGAAATTCATTTTCACTACATTCAAACACTTATAAAAACTCGTTTTATAATGTCCATAATTCAATTTATAAATATCCATTTATAAATCTCTTAGTATAAATTAATTTATATTATTCTTTTAAAACGTCTTTAAATTCCTTTATAATTTCACCGTTCTCTTGATTTATAAAATAATCAAATTTTATAAATCTTATATTCAAACTTTTAATAATAAACTCAAAAATCCAGTTTAAACTATTTTATAAAATCATTGGTTCATATTTCTCAAAAACCAGCTTTTAACTATATTTCACAAAAACCATAATTTTATAACTTTAAAAATTATAATGTTTATTTATTTAAAATGGATCAATTCCAAAAATATAGTATATTTTCAAAAATCACTTTAAAACCATTTTAAAATCCCAAAATCTGGGTCCAATGATGCTACACACCAAATAGTCAATCACGACTAACAACGATATCATATATCGATATGATAATCCATCAAATATCAAAATATCTGAAATAAAATAAATACTGTTGAGGAATCCAGTTGGATCCCTCCAACCTGTTTTCCTGCATCCAAAAACATTAGCACAATACCAATTTCGCTCCAGTACGAAATTATCGCGGTATATGTTCTTATTAAATATTATCCGCTTACTAACGGCGTAATAGGGTCTCATCCGCTAAACAAAAAATGCGGGAAATCAATCAACTGCAATATATACATATGCCAATATATATATATTGATATTATATATAATACCAATTTCACTGTTTATGAAATATTCGCGGTATATGTTTATATTAAATAACATCCGCTTACTAACGGCGCATAATGTCTATTTTAACAATCAATAATTTACAGTCATCATTCAAACATGCGTTTAAATATTTTAAATCTAACTATTTAAAATAAAATCGAAACCTATTCGATTGAGTGAGAAGTTCTCACCTTGGTTTTAAATTCCGTTTTAGCTTTTATTTCGAATAAAATTAAACGCGCGTTTAATTTTACCCGAAATTCTCACTAACTCCAAACGACTCCAAACCAACTCCATCGCGTAGTGCTCGTCCATACGATTCCAACGCAACTGAGTTTGCATTTTTTCGACCTCGTATGAAAAAGATATGAATTTTACAAGATTGCACGTATTTATATTACTTAAATCACACATATACTTATATATTTTAACCTCATCAATTCCTAGCCACACGATCTCACTTCATCAGATCTGGACCGTGCTTTATCATCTTCTACATTCACGCAAGCTACAGATTTTTGGCCGTTACCTTGAACCCACTTAGCTTGAACTAGGGTTAAACATTTCTCCCCCGATACTCGACGAAATCCGATCACTCCAACGCCATGACGAAGCTCTCGACAAGAGCTACCTCCACCTGCCACACCATGAAGCTCGGCCTCATCTAGGTGCTCGCGCACGCAAGTGCACAGCCCACGCACGGCCCCCTCTAGCTCCCTCCACACGACTCCGTTTCCGATCACCACCGTTCAATCTCTAGCTCTCATTCCCCTCTCCAACTTTCATGTTGACAACTTCCTCTAATTGTTGACGGATTGGAAGATCTTTGGTGATGAAGATGGAGCATTTCTGGCCTTAGAATAGAAAGTGGCGGCTAGGGTTGAATTAGGGTTAGGTTTTGATATTTTTATCAATTTATGAAGAGGTAGGGGCTATTTATAAGGAACGAGCGACACTATTCATCCCGAAAATTCCGAACTCCGATTTAGACGCCGTAACCAGCGTACCTAGGGTTTATCCCGCGTTCCGGACACAATGGAACAGGTTTCGGAAGCTAATTCGGAAGTATGTGCGAGTTATGGCTGAAAACGCTCAATTTAAATTAAACCGATTTAAGTCGATTTCTAGGCGTTTTAATTTGTACCGGACAAACGGTAAATCCAATTGACTTGAAATTTGAAACCTTACAATAATATCACATTACGGATCCGATGAAACTGGTTTCGTCGAAATCCGAGACTTTTTGAAAAATGGCTATTTTGACTCGCCAAATTTAAATTAAAAACGATTCGATGCGTTTCGAGCTGCCACGATCAAACGATAACTCCGATTGACACGAAAATTGAAATCCGGTAATAACTAATTATTACGGATCCAATGAAACTAGTTTCGTTCAATTCTGAGACTGTTCAAAAATTGACTATTTTACAGTCGATTATTAAATATTAAAATATTCAATTTTCACAATTTAACTTTTAATTCGATTTTAAAAGTTCTAAAATATTTCTATAACTCCAGTATGATTAAATAAAATTTTCCAAATTATTTTCAATCATGTTTAACTCAATTTTTAATTATTTCCATAATTTCACATGTTAATTTATCGATTTAATTATCCAATTAAATCCAATAATTCAAATAAAAATTTATTTGACTTATAAATTCACTTATTAATATTTAAAAATAAATTAAATATTCAAATTTTAATTTAATAAAATTCTGGGTCGTTACAGATGGACTTTGCCGTGATATGATGAGGCGAAGCATGATATGGACTTTGCTAAGATGCAATGAAGCAAAGTATGATATGAGATAGTCTTGGTCTAGTCCAGGCGGGATCATTCCAAGCATGATGTTAACTCGGTGATATGGTTCGAGTTTTGACGGATAATGGATGGCTCGAGAGGCGCTTGAGCTAGTATGGGAATAGTCGTCGAGGAGGATGACTAGGAGGCTAAGACTTCATCGTTGTTGAAGGTTCTAGCATGCTCAAAGCAAGAGTACGTTGGGCGGCATTGATATCCCAGGCACGGGTCACGATGACGTGCTAGTACTCTGGGCAGCATTGATATCCTAGGCACGGGTCACGATGACGTGCGGGGTTATGTCTAGAACCGGGGTTACCATTAGCCCTTGACTGACGGATGAAAGAATGTGCCGTTCATTCAACTAACGATGAAATCAAGGCAATGATAACAGTGATAGCCAGAGTCATGGATGTTGGTTATATCATCATTCGGTCTCAAGAGCGGTGTTTTCTGGGTGCTTATCTGATCTTGGTTTAGGCCTTGGGGGTTTGTATTTGGAAAACATCGACCTTGACTCGAGTGGTTATCGCTTTACTTTAGTTACCTGTTGCTATGCTTGCTTCTTATTAGTGTGTGTCTGGGGGCTATCGCTGTAGAAAGAGGTGGAGTGGGATGATTTGGGTTCCTATTCCTTTTATCCTTTATGTTCCTTTGGTATGTTTGATAGTTGATTTACTGCTCACTAAGACTGTTGTCTGACTCAAGGTTTTATGTCTCCTCTTATTACCTTGGGCTGTTCATCCATGTTTGGAATGGGCAGACTAGGTGACAGGTGGCAGGTGCTGATCTTAGTGGCTCACGCTGATGATGACGAAGACGAGCAGGAGGCTTTACATATTATTTTCATATTCTATGTACTGGATATTCCGCTGATTGTTGATTACTCTGAGTGCTATGTAGTGAGGCTTCTTGTATTCATGATTCAGACCATGTATAAAGCTATTATGATTAGATGATGATATTCTGTTCTATGGGAGCTTCACTATATTATATTTCTCTATTGTATTTTATCCATGCGCTGTGAGTTTTACGATAGAGTCTGCGATGTTTATTTTACCCTTGACGGTCACTCATGGCTGCCTGGCACACTTTCAGCGCACCATTCCCTTGTTTCCGTGCGGAAGTCATGGGCGGTCGTCACAAATTTCCTAGGCAAATTCAACCATCGATTCGTCAAATAAACTGCATAGATGAAGCCCCCTCAGTTCACTCTTCAGAACCCAGAAAGGAATTTCCGATCAGGCAAAGTTCATCGTCGAGGGATGAACGGCCAAAACTTCTTCGATTTTTACCGGTCAAACGACAAACTGAATCGAAAAACGAACACCACCAGTGAATTATTCTAGTCGAGAGCTTCAACATATATTTTTCCAAATTTTTCCGAGGAATTTGAATTTTTGACTTTGATTTTTAATTGTAATTGGATCTAGGGTTTGCAGCCATTGGAAATGAGGAGTTGAGAAGAAGATATACGTACAGACAAATGAGAATTAGGGAGGATAGGGTTTATAGCAGGATATTTATAGGCAAATTGAAATAAAATATATGGATCGGGTTGATAGATATACGCGCTAACGCTAACGTGGCCCAAAAAGCCCGTTCTGGCCCCGGAACGAAATTGGGTAAACCCATATATCAAAATAGGTGTTTTAAAATATTCTAAACTCAATGAAAAAGGTTTCACATCCAAATTCCGTCGTATGGAGAAGTTATGCTAAAATTCAAATTTTCCAAATTGATTTCAATTGCATAAATTTCAAGGCGTTTCGAGTTCGTACGATCAAACGACAAGTCCGATCGCTACAAAACTTGAAACACTATTATAACTCACCGTTACGGATCCGATGAAACTTGTTTCATCGAAATCCGAGTCAGTGGCCAAAATGGCTATTTTTTCACTTTTTAAATAAATTAATAAATAAATTTACCACCTTTAAATTCAATATTTATAAACTAGTAGATTTTTATCATTTTTAATCCCTTAGATATTTATAATAACTAAAAGAAAATTCGCCTATCAATTTAGTGTCAATTATCCCAGTAAATACAGTGTTCAAATGTCAACTGCAATTAATCCAATTAATTGCAAATTAATTCCAATAAAATTTGATTTTATTCGATTACAACTTAATATTCAATCAACTATTACTCAACTAACATAGTTAACATTGTTTTATATTTCATTACATTAATATTTTCTAATTTTCATCTTTAATTTGTATTAATTACTGTATTTCAATTATATTGGACATTTTGTCAATTTTACCCATTAATTAAATTTAAAAATCTCAATTGATTATTTCATCTTGGTTTAATTCTTTTTATTACATTAATTATCATATTATGAATGGAATTTTACCTTGGTTACATCTCTTCAACATTCTTCACTTACCAATTTATTCCACATTAACTGTAATAATTTAGTGAATTAATTTGAAATTGAATTCAAATTAAACTTATCAAACTAATAAAATAAGTAACATACAAAAATTATTGTCATTAACTCTTAATCACACTTTTGTAGGTTCATTATTTACAAACCAATATTATAATTACTTACGTTAATTTGGATTGTACTACACTTATTATATTTTTGCCAAATAGATACATTAATTTCAATCAAATATTCTCTGTAACTTATTTCTTGATTTCATACTTTTTATTTCCCAAAATACTATCTTGTATTTAGTTTACATTTCTATTTTAATTTATATTCAGTTATAACCTAACAGTCGTTTCAATCAATTGGATTGTATTGAATTTGGTTAATTAAATGTTTGCTTTAAATTATTTATTTATGCTCAAGAGCAACAATTAACACTTTCCATTATTATACAAAATTTGAATCCCATTCTAGTTATTCTTTATTAATAATTCACACAATATTATAACTTCGTACAAGACATCCAATTGCTATTTATTATTATAACTTTACAATCTATATAAATTCATTGATTGATTTACTATTTGCCTTTATTTCTTTACATTCAATTCTTAGCTTAGTATGACAATTTATAATACTTCGTTTAATCGACATTTCATTTCAATTGTTAATACTTAGCCTAAATTTTTACGGTTCCATTTCATTTACACTTCCGTTACTATATTAATAATTAGTAACGTTTATATCAATAGCACATTATAATTACTTACCATTTAAATGAGTTTGATTTCTAATTAATTGACCAATTGATTAGGCAATTTATACAAATTTGTTATCATACCCGTAAATTTACACTTATAACTAAGTCCTACATTTAAATTTATTTATTAAATTGAAATGTTCATTCAAGTTTATAAATTATTAACTTGCATTAACATAATTCCCTAATTTGTTCCAATTAATGTCAACAATCCTTTATTACATTAAATCAATCTAATACTTTCCTTAAATTTCTCATATTCAATTTATATCCAAGTAAAAATCTTTCCACCACTAAATTCATTTGAATTTATTCAAATTACTATAAATAGGTTTTAATTACCATTGTTATATTTTAATTTAGCGTTCATTCCAATATTAATTTATCACCTTTATTATTTTTACTAAAATTAAATTACAAAATCCATTTAAATTAACAAATTTAATTGTCGAAATTTACGGGTCGTTACACTCTCCCCCACTCAAAACTTTTCGTCCCCGAAAAGGAAAAAGAAGAATTAAGAAATCAATATATCTTATTCAAAACATTAATTTTATAAACAAATAAATTTACAAAATTAGTTCATTTAGATAAAATATACCAATTTATAACCATTAAATCTTTTTATACTCAAATTAATAAAGTTTGGAAAATAATTTCAAAATTTTCTAAGTCTATAATTTACGGAAAATTTTGGCAGAGTCTCCTTTGTGCGGGGAGGCTCGGGAGAAAATATAATATTAAATATAATAATATATAATATATATTTACCAAAATAATATACATCTCAACCCAGGAAAATAATATAATAACGCTATAAACCGTAATCCAAAAACATACCTATTTGTCGGGCAATTAACGCTTATTTATGGAACCAAAAGCAATAGCAATTGCTTCCATAACCTGCATTTCACTTATTTAATCTAAAAGGTTAACAGTTATATAAAATGAAATATTTAAGGTTGTTTCAACCACAACAAAAATCAATTCCAACAAATAGCATACACATAAAATACAAATCAACCATTCAAGCAAACTAACAAATAGTTGTTCGGGTCAAACTTCAAATTGTATGGAATGACAAATAAACTATCAAGTGCACCATTTACTCAACAGTCTTAGATGAAACTAAATAGGTTATTTACCCATCCAAACAAATTTAAAGTATCCTTACCACCAACAACCATAAACCAAACAAACAACAAATACAAACAATAAACTAAGTTTATTCTTGTTAATTTCATTTCATACTATTATTGTTTGATTTCCTTTTTATACACATAATGGTTTATCCATTTATTATCTTTGTTTATTTGCAGTATTCATCTTTCTGCTTATTTTAATTAGCTTCAGTCATTTACTTAAGTTCATTATCTTTCATCTATACTACTTAATTTCATTTATTTACTTTCATTTATTACTAATTTCCATTTATAATACTTACCTTTCTATTTTAATTAATAGTCTTTCAATCATACTTAAGTTCCTAACATCTACAACACCAAATTCTTATTTATTAAGGAAATTTCATTGAATACTTTCATTATTTCAGATTTTCTTGTATAACATTCTATTACAATCACTTATTAAACATTTCAACTTTTTATATATGGTAAGTTATATATGTTAAAGAAAATGCAAATGAACTTATACAAGTTTTATCTCATCCTTTAATTAAATTTAATGTTCAATAATATTATTCTTTGTTCCATAGGGTACAGTTCAAATTACCTTTAATTCCATTCATAACCTAGCATTAAATTCCTTATTTTAATTTATTAATTACCTACGTTCCAATTCACTCCAGTAACTGAAACTATTAATTAATGGAAACTTAAGAATTAAATACCGGGTTTTATTCAAAATCATTTAAAATAACAGATAAATTTATATACTTACACTCTATATATCCAAGTATATTTAGAACAAATAAAATTTATATTTGTTTATCAAAAATGGGTCTGCAGTATACTACTACAGTGGCCTTCCCACTTCGAAACTCGAAAATGAAAGTCGATGATGTGTGCACTCATCACCGAAATTATTTTCCAGCGACAAAGAGTGTAGTACATAAATTTTTTTGTTTGAAATTCCTTTTTAAAACAATTTTTTTCAATTTATATCGAAATATTTATATCAGAAAATACTTATAAACAATACTATTATATTCCAAAATTATTCGAAAGAAAATTTCAAAACCCCCGGAACTTAAGTCCTAAATTCCCAATTTGATTTATTCTCATTTCAAATCTTATTTCAACTTATTATTTAAAATTTCATTACCTAACAACCAATATATTACACCCAAGTATATATATTTATAAAAATTTGTTTTATATATAGAAAACATAATAGGCAAAATTATTTCATTCACCTATATAAAAACAAATATTATGTCGGTCTGTCCTATTAAGTGTTTAGAAATTCCTACTGATGTCACAACGTCTCATGCACCAACCAGAATTTATAAATACAAAACGAAACAAATTAACACAATATCAAAACCTTTTTATGACACTAACAAATACGCTCTCTCATATATATAAACTCAGCAACTCCCATAGGGTATTCCTACCCTATTAATAAAGAGTCAAACCCCACAAAGCTAAGGTTTATTGCTAAACCAAAGCTATGATACCACATTGTAACATCCCGCCTTTTCGCACGCTTTAAATCGACACACGTGCCAAATCAAACCATACGGAAGGGAGGATTGCTATGGGGTAAATAAGAAGAACGAGAAAGAAATAAAAGAAAACAGAATCTCACAGCGGAAGGATAAAATATAATAATCAAATATACATTTTATAAATCTGTTTGCAAAAACCTTTGGTTATATTGATATAATACATATCAGAGTCACACATACCAATGAAAATGCAACGGAACAATATGAGTGTAGTGCAATAATATAAATAATAATAATAAAAATCTTCGTATTCGTCCTCCAGAGCTAAATCTTCAAATCCTGAAATGCTCGGACTGACCCGAGCGAATTTGAAAAGACAAAAACACTCGAGTCAGAACTAAAAGATCTTATGCGAGTTAAATTAACAGAAATAAATATGAGTGCAGTAACTCAAGAGATGCTCGGGATTTACATCTCCTAAGGATCCGTTAAACTATTTACTATGTAGTATATTGCACTATTATAATAGTGCCTAATTGTAAAATAAATTTACTTTTTCCTTAGCATTAAGGGGTTACCCATATAGCCCTTAACACGTAATAGTCCCAGTAGTCCATCCAGTATCAACGCATCTCCAGATCGGGAGACTACCCTAAATACTCCACGGGCTACGAGAGAAAACCAAACTCGTACAAGGCGCGATAGGGTAGGTGACATGGCACAACTAGGCAATGCCAGGGTAGATATACCAATAATGCTTCCAGGTCGGTGGTAACGCGTAGCAGCAACTACCGCCCACCTCGAGCCACACCCCCAAATCAAAGAATCAAAAGTGGCCACCGAATAAAACCAAAGTCAGCGTAGAATTTCGAAGCGATGTATCCGATCAAAGGTGCTACCTCAATTAACCCGTCGATCGCTCCTGTTTTAGCCACCATATGCCAACTCACGGGAGTTGAGTCCACGTATTTACCTTAAAGGAAACGCCGCCGCCATCCTGCTTCATTCTGGAATTTCCACTGCGTACACGGTTGTTAAAGTGGTTTTCGGAGTTGGCAGTGAGTGTGACAACTTCCGATCCCGGTCTCTTCAACAACCAAACGTTATTATAAGACCGCGGTTATTTCAAAACAATTTATACTTTAAAACCAGAATATAATATCTATTTCAAAACTATAAATACGATATCATTTTTATTTTTAAAACCCAAATCAATATGATATCATTTTTACTTTATAAATATCCCTTTTCCAAAAACATAATATTTTCAAATATATATACCTTGAAACCATAGCTTTGAACATAACTTTTAATACTTAACGGTTCAAATACTATATTACTTTATAAAATAAAACAGCTTCTTTAAATTTCACAATAAATTCGCAATATCAATTTGAACCTCCAAATAAACGATTTTAATTCACATATATTTCAAAGCTTACATATTCTATATTCCAAAACTTTATAGTTCATATATTTAAATCTTTAAATATTCCACTAATTCAAAATGGATTCTTTGAAAATTTAATATATATCAAATCCCATCCCTACTATCAAAATTTGAAATGTTTATTTAATAAAACAAATATTGTTTAAGAAAACCCTTAAACTTCAATAACAGGACATTCTTTTAAATTAAACTATTTGATAATATCCTTTAAATCAATTTGATATTCATTCAAAACCTCTAATCAAAATCAGGTTATATAATCATACCTTTTTAAATCTTAATTTGTTTACATTTCAAACAAATTTTGAGAAAATTTCTTAAATACTTTAATTCAAATCATATTCACATTTATCTTCAATCTTACCTTTATTTGAGTTATTATAAACCCTATATACAATAGGATTTTTGAAATAGATACTTAACCATACTATATAAACGAAATCAACTTCATTATTTAGCTTATTTTTTTAAAATTCGAAACAAATTTATACATAGCTTAAATTCAAGAATTTAAGTAAACTAAAATTTATATAATATCAATAATTAATATCCATTTAATCATATTATATAAAAAATCTAACTTTAATATTGGGCTTATTTTGTATTTCAAAGCATACTTATATATATAGTTAGAATCAAAAATAAATTTGACGTTTATATAACATCAAAAATCAATATTTATAAAATCCGTATATTCCTTTCCAAAACCAAAGAAATCATTTCAAAAATAATTTTATATATATATACACACACACACACCGCGGTGCCTGTATGTAATTTTCTATCTTATGGTCAAGTGATACGGATATTTATCATTTCAATCCGCAATTTAAAAATAAAAATGCGGTTGTATATCATTTCAAACCGCAATCCCGAATGAAATGAAAATGCATAATAACTTGCGGTTTACACAATATAAATACAGCATCCATTCATCCATCATATCAATCATCAAACATTTATAATTTTTTATCATCCAATTCAAACAAACACATCAATAAATAATAATTAATTACTGACAGTTAATTTTGCAATAATGAATTTAATATCTGTTTAACTGTAGTTTATGTGCAATAATAAATAAATTTAACTAGCAGTTTATATGCAATAATAGATTTAACTATAAATTTAACTGGCATTTTATATGCAAAGATGAATTAAATAACAAGTAAATTATATGAATGCAAATTTACTGAGAAAATGATGAAATATATGCCAAACAGCTATAAATAAATTTCTAAACACATCATAAATCAATTTAACAAACACAAGAAATTTTAGAAATTGTGAGTGGATTAAAACCCTCACCTTTTGAATTTAAATTCAATTTAAACCCAAAAACTTGACCGTCTCAGAATTAGTCCAAACCAACGCCATCAAGTCCGGAATTTTAATACGATCCTAACAAAAAATATCACGCGTGAATTGGTGTTTTATGGGAAAGATATAGCGAAAATTGTCTTTGAATTTCAATTAAAAATTAAAAAAAAGGAACACGTTCTACCTCTCCTTTTTTGCCACGTCACTGCCTTCACATTCTCTCAGAATCCACCTCAAACCCACGCACGTGAAGAAAAGCCGAAGCCTACAGCACCCTAACGCACACAAACCCCGCCGCCAAATGCCAAACGTCGCCTGCTACCGCCGGGCCCTCGGTCCCCGGCCCTTTCCTGCGACGCCCGGCCTCAGCTAGCTCGTCCACGCGACGAGTCGCGTCCCCCAATCCCAGCAGCCGCCACTTGTAAAAACCCTAATTGAATTTCCTAGGCAAATTCAACCGTCGATTCGTCAAATAAACTGCATAAATGAAGTCCCCTTAGTTCACTCTTCAAAACCCAGAAAGGAATTTCCGATCAGACGAAGTTCATCGTCGAGGGATGAATGGCCGAAACTTCTTCGATTTTTACCATTCAAACAACAAACTGAATCGAAAAATGAACACCACCAGTGAATTACTCTAGTTGAGAGCTTCAACATATATTTTTTCCAAATTTTTCTGAGTAATTTGAATTTTTGACTTTGATTTTTAATTGTAATTGAATCTAGGGTTTGCAGCCATTGGAAATGAGGAGTTGAGAAGAAGATATACGTACAGACAAATGAGAATTAGGGAGGATAGGGTTTATAGCAGGATATTTACAGGCAAATTGAAATAATATATGGATCGGGTTGATAGATATACGAGCTAACGCTAACGTGGCCCAAAAAGCCCGTTCTGACCCCGGAACGAAATTGGGTAAACCCATATAACAAAATAGGCGTTTTAAAATATTTTAAACTTAATGGAAAAGGTTTCATGTCCAAATTCCATCGTATGGAGAAGTTATGCTAAAATTCAAATTTTCCAAATTGATTCCAATTGCATAAATTTCAAGGCGTTTCGAGTCCGTACGATCAAACGACAAGTCTGATTGCTATGAAACTTGAAACACTATTATAATTCACCGTTACGGATCCAATGAAACTTGTTTCGTCGAAATCCGAGTCAGTGGCCAAAATGACTATTTTTTTCACTTTTTAAATAAATTAGTAAATAAATTTACCACCTTTAAATTCAATATTTATAAACTAGTAGATTTTTGTCATTTTTAATCCCTTAGATATTTATAATAACTAAAAGCAAATTCACCTATCAATTTAGTGTCAATTATCCCAGTAAAAATACAGTGTTCAAATGTCAAATGCAATTAATCCAGTTAATTGCAAATTAATTCTAGTAAAATTTGATTTTATTCGACTACAACTTAATATTCAATCAATTATTACTCAAATAACATAATTAACATTGTTTTATATTTTATTACATTAATATTTTCCAATTTTCATCTTTAATTACTGTATTTCGATTATATTGGACATTTTGTCAATTTTACTCATTAATTAAATTTAAAAATCTAAATTAATTATTTCGTCTTGGTTTCATTCTTTTTATTACTTTAGTTATCATATTATGAATGGAATTTTACCTTGGTTACATCTTATTGAATTCAACATTCTTCACTTACCAATTTATTCCATATTAACTGCAATAATTTAGTGAATTAATTTGAAATTGAATTCAAATTAAACTTATCAAGATAATAAAATAAGTAACGTACAAAAATTATTGTCATTAACTCTTAATCACACTTTTATAGGTTCATTATTTACAAACCAATATTATAATTACTTACATTAATTTGGATTGTACTACACTTATTATATTTTTGCCAAATAGATACATTAATTTCAATTTAATATTCTCTGTAACTTATTTCTTGATTTCATACTTTTTATTTCCCAAATTACTATCTTGTATTAAGTTTACATTTCTATTTTAATTTATATTCAATTATAACATAACAGTCGTTTCAATCAATTGGATTGTATTGAATTTGGTTAATTAAATGTTTGCTTTAAATTACTTATTTTAAATTTTTATGCTCAAGAGCAACAATTAACACTTTACATTATTATACAAAATTTGAATCCCATTCTAGTTATTCTTTACTAATAATTCACACAATATTATAACTTTGTACAAGACATCCAATTACTATTTATTATTATAACTTTACAATCTATATAAATTCATTGATTGATTTACTATTTGCCTTTGTTTCCTTATATTCAATTCTTAGCTTAGTATGACAATTTATAATACTTCATTTAATCAACATTTCATTTCAATTGTTAATGCTTAGCTTAAATTTCTACGGTTGCATTTCATTTACACTTCCGTTTCTATATTAATAATTAGTAACGTTTATATCAATAGCACATTATAATTACTTACCATTTAAATGAGTTTAATTTCTAATTAATTGACCAATTTATTAGGTAATTTATACAAATTTGTTATCATACCCGTAAATTTACACTTATAACTAAGTCCTACATTTGAATTTATTTATTAAATTGAAATGTTCATTCAAGTTGATAAATTATTAACTTGCATTAACATAATTCCCTAATTTGTTCCGATTACTGTCAACAATCCTTTATTACATTAAATCAACCTAATACTTTCCTTAAATTTCTCATATTCAATTTATATCCAGGTAAAAATCTTTCCACCACTAAATTCATTTGAATTTATTTAAATTACTATAAATAGGTTTTAATTACCATTGTTATATTTTAATTTAGCGTTCATTCCAATATTAATTTATCACCTTTATTATTTTTACTACAATTAAATTACAAAATCCTATTAGATTAACAAATTTAATTGTCGAAATTTACGGGTCGTTACAGTTATGAAATGAGTCTTTGATTTAAAGACCGGATGAGTTAATCCAATTTGAAGTGGAATTGTTTTGAAAGCTATGAATTAAATCTTGATTTGAAGATTGGATGAATTAATCCAATTGTTTTGAAAGGCTATGAATGAATCTTTATGAAAGATTGATGAACTTTGTGAAATGAATCTTTATGCTTATAAGATTGGAAATGGTAATTTTTTTAACCATTTGAATAAAAGGTTTTGGGCTTTAAGCTGTGATTTAACTGAGATCCCAATATCCATATGTTTTTAAATATTGCGCTCATTATTCGGTTTAGCCGGGAGAGGACCTTTGTGTCGTATAACCCATTCCGAATAAATGATACGACGTTATGGATAGCATTTGAAGACCGGGTGTTTTTGAGAATGATGGGATAACTTGTCGAATGACTCTGCACTTAGTAGCTACGGTATAGAGATCTCCATATGTGATGGGGAGTCCGATCGGGATTGGGGATACCCGGATTGCAAGGGCTTCTTTGGAAGTGCCTTCGGTTCTGTTCGAACCCGGAACAGACTATTATGGATGTGCGTCTGACGTTACACTTTGAGATGTATAGCTGGTTTCTATCAAATACATTTCTGTTTGGTGGCGGAGATTTATTCTCTTAGCTTAACACCCTTCTCTGAGACGTACGAGCTCAGAGGTTATGTAGTTGATGGTTACTAGTGATACATTCCCAATTTGGTAATGTGGCATACGAAGTGCTGCTTATCATTTGTTGATCGAAGCATGACTTTGTGAAAAAGCATAGCTTTGTGGACGAGACTTCGTCGAGCCTCACAGCCCGGAAATGGTCGTAACAGGAATGTTGCGGCAAGGTTTTTAGGGGTCGCACCCCTAGGGTATGTCCATTTTCTTCTGGATAAGAGGTGGTATCATGGTATCGATTCTAGACATTTAAACTATGTGGTTACTGCAATCTCATTACTATGTGATTGTTGGTTGTTGGTGTCTAGCGCTCGGATAAAGGTCGGTAACGACAGGGGATGGCATAGCTCGTGTGTTAGTCACCTAGTTACAGCTTGGTTAAAGCGTGAAGTAGCGTCGGCCTAGTGTTGGCAGAGATCCGGTTAGGTTCTCGGAGGTGTCCTTCCATAGGCGTAACCATGTGGCAGTAGGAAGTTCCTTAGCCTGACCATTTGTTGGAAATCCAAACAAAACAATACGCGCCCTTTACGATTTCAATTGTGTAACCTGCCATTCTTAAATGGTAGCTATAGTAGGCATACGACGAAATGTAGTATGCTGGCTAAGATTGATATTATACTTTTGAAATATTTTCTGCACTATGCACTAATAATAATATCAAATGGTTTTCGTGTATGAAGCATGTTTGACTGTCATAAGGAGAAATCTCCTCCAAGTGTGCGCTTGCATTGTGTGTGTGGCGGGAGGCCTTATGGCAGTTTCATTTTCCAAAAAGCATTGCGGATTTGTTTTAAAAGATAAAATATTTTTTATTTGCTCATACCAGTCCCATAACCGACCCGGCCCTTCCTAAACTCTAGGTGCCCACAATTTTCCACACGGGAAGCCTAGAGTTGGGTTTTTCATATAGTAGATATCGATTCAGTAGCTTTCGGCTTTCTCTTTGGAATTCTTTGGAGACTTTGGATATTGAAGTTTTTGGTCAAGATGACTGACCTTGCTTAGCTTGGTGCAACTTGATGGTGGTTCGAACTATCTACGGAGATTGCTGATATTGGTATTTCTTTCAGAGTTTCAAGTTCTAGTTGTTTCCGCTGCTAGTTCATTGGTGTTTCTGATGTAGCATCTCATTGTATCTATGATATTGATCATTGTTGTATATTTGGATATTGTATCATTGGAGTTGTATATGATATTCATTATTTTCTTCCGTTGTGTTGTTGTACTTAATGTGTTATAAGCTCCGGCAAATCGGATTTGAACGGTCGAATCTGCGGCATTTGAGTACGATATGCAGTATGAATGTCAATTTTCGAATGCGAAAAAAATCCGGGCCGTCAACATTCGAGTACCATATGAAGTATGGATGTCGATTTTCGAACGCGAAAAAAATCCGGGCCGTCAGCATTTGAGTACGATATGAAGTATGGATGTCGATTTTCGAATGCGAATAAAATCCGGGCCATCACAGTTGTAGAGGGAAGCTTGCTCCTAGGTTTGTCGGTCCCTTCCATATCTTGGAAAGGTTGGTCCTCTTGCTTATCGTCTGGATTTGCCTGAGAAATTTCTGGAGTACACAATGTATTCCACGTATCGCATCTTCGTCGGTATCAGCATGACCCATCTTTGGTTATCCAACCTTCTGCTCTTGATAGTTTGGATATTTAGCCTAATTTGACTGTTGAGAGGAAGCCACTTTGTACCGTTGATCGAGGTACGAAGCAGCTAAGAAGAAAATCTGTCAACCTGGTCAAAGTGCACTGGAGCATTGATGAACGGGACTGTACCTGGGAGGCAGAGGAGAGCATACGTGCTTTGAAACCGGAATTGTTTATTTTAGGTATTTTTGCTTTGCTATCTTATCTTCCTTTATTTTCCCTCTTTCGTCCCTTTTCGAGGACGAAAGTTTTGAGTGGGGGAGAGTGTAACAACCAATTTTTTTTTAAATATTTTAATTCATTTTATTTAAAACTTTGGTGTTTAATTATTAAAAATTTGAATTTTGGAAATTTTTCCTGTATAATGTTGGAATTGGTTATCAATTATTTTCCTAAATTCAATGAAATAAACAATTTCTGGAATTTTAGACTTTGAGTCAAACTTTGACTTTAATTGAAATTTTCAAAATTTAAAATTTTAATTTCTAATAATTTATTTAAAACTATGTATATTTATAACATTGGTTCTGCTTTTTGTTTCATTTAATTCTGATCTATACTTTGTAGATTGGATAACATACAATGTTTTAAAAGCAATAAATTCTGCATTTTATTTTATATGTTTCTATATCCAACTTCTTATTTATTTCCTATGTGCTTGTATAAAATATATTTTATTTAGTGAATGTTTCTTTTGTATATATCTTTATTTAATGGATAAGAAACAAATTAATTAAGATACATTACTTGTTTTAAATTTGGGCATACGTTTCATTTTTATTTCCTACCTTTATATTGCCCACCCTTTTGATCTTACCATAGACGTTCCTTGATTGTAGCCATGTACTCTAAACCCTAGCCGCCTCCAACACTATCATTCATGTGAGAGAAAAAAAAACATCTCATCTTCATTTGTCTCCGGAGAGAAACATTGTAAATCCGTGGCTTCTTTCTTTTACTTTTTCTTTTATTTTTCTTGTGATTTCTTCATGGAATTCTCGGCCTCCACCCCCATTCCGACCACCATCTCCTCTCCTCCTCCACCATGAGCTACCATCACTTCCCCACTCGCGGCAATGAAACCCTAGACCCTAATATCCATCACCAAGCCAAGTTTAAAACCCTAGCCGAGCCTATGAATGCATACCCATCCTTGTTTGCCTTGAAACCCTAGCCTATCACCTCCACCTTGCTTTGGACGTGACTACCTCCACCTCCTAGCCATGCTTCAGATCTGACTTGATCAAGCCTAACCATGGCCGAGCCGTGTAGACCTAGGACCGAGCCCAAAACTCCTCAAAATTGCTTGCCTTGTTCTTTTCCCATGTGTACCCTACCTTTTCCACCTTCCTCAAGCCATGACCTTGAGTACTTGACCCATACCAGAGCCTACATGACCCAAGCCCACCATGCCTGAGCCTATGGGTGATGAGGCCGAGCCTATAAAGGTTGTAGCCAAGGCCACTTGATGATTTATTCCATTTTGTTTCACTTTAAATTCATCTTGCCTTTTGATTTGATAAAAAAATTGTATTGGATTTTTTCTCATGATTTAATCCACGTTGGGTTGTGGTAAATCATATATTAATAATTTTTATATTTATTTTGATTACAAGATTTGATTTGGTTGTTACTTCATCCCAAATCTTATCGTGCCTTCTCGTGCTTTTCGGTGTGTGGATCTTTCTGTTTTAATTGATTTCTAGCGTCTATAAGGTGAGTTGTTCACTCTAGACAGTATATACTTATATTATTGTGAAATGATGACAAGTGAATCTGCATAAATTGATCTATTATTCATATATATGCCTGTGATGTGATTTTATGATGTTTAATCCGTTTATAAAATCGTTGCATCATCTAATATGAGAAGTTATATTTGACTATTCATTTTATTTCTGCATCTCACATTGCAAGTTCCCTTATCACTATGGGTTGAAATGATACATACCCGAACGGACTTTAGAATAAGGAGAAACCATTATGGGCTGAAATGATAGGCTCGAGTGATTTTTATTGTATTTATTTTCTTGGGATTTTGAGTTTGGAATAATGGACCCGGATTTTTCTTTTTAAATTACAGATTGAAATGATATATTATTCGTATCGAGTCAAATGTATAAATAAATAAAGAGAAAGTGTATTTCAAATATGACTTAACTTGGAATTCGAAAATTTGGTTTAAATAGAAATTTAAGTTAGATAAATAAATGGAAATTAAATTTTATTTAGGAGATGGGTATGTTAAATAAAATAATAAGTTATTGGTTGAAATAAAAGTTAAGAAATTTATATAGTACTGACTCAGCAAATGAATTTTATTTTAAATTGGATATTTATTAATAAAATGTTATTTTATTAAAAATTTATAAGTTAAATAATATCCAAATAAAAATTTGTGAAAGGTGGAATAAGTTGGATAAGTAAAAAATGAGAAAAGTGAATATATATTGTTTTAAATGGTAACAGAAATCATTGCTGTTCAGAAATGCTGTGGAAAATTTGAACTATGGCTGAAAATACACTAAAAAGACCTATAACAGCATTTCTAAAGTTCTGTAATTATGGACATTTGAACTATGGCTGAAAATACACTAAAAATACCTATAACAGCATTTCTGAAGTGCTGTAATTCTGGAAATTTGAACTATGGCTGGAAATACACTAAAAAGACCTATAACAGCATTTCTGAAGTGCTGTAATTTCTGGAAATTGAATTATATGCTGAAATTACCAAGTTAACCTATAACAGCATTTCTGAAATGCTGTAAGTTTATGAAATGAACTATTTTTGAACCGCGACACTTTGTAAATGCTGTAATTGCTGCTGTTTTGAAATTTGCAAAATTTGAAATGTTGAAATTGAACGAATGGACTTAGAAATTGCTGAAATTTTGGAATTTGAATAATTGGGTTGGAAGGACAATTTCTTCATATTTAAATGGTTTAAATAAATTATTTTGACATGGACTATAAACCACTTTTGAAATTTATAACCACGGGTAATAATAACGTTGGTTGTTAAAGAGATCGGGATCGGATATGGACATACTCTTTGTCGATACCGAAAACCACTTTAACAACCGTGTACGTGGTAGAGATTCCAGAATGAAGTAGGATTGTGGCGACTTTCTATTGAGGTATGTATGTGGACCCGACTCCCGTGAGTTGGCATAAGGTGAGCGATCGACGGGCTAAGGAGGTAGCACCTCTTATCAGATGCACTTCTTCATATGTCATTCTATTACTTTGTGATTGTTTGGTGCGCACCTTTGATTTTAGGAGTGTGGTTCAAGGTGGAAGGTAGTAGCTGCTACGCGTTACCATCGGTCTGGAAGCGTAATTGGTATATCTACCCTAGCATTGCCTAGTTGTGCCGTGTCACCTATCCTAGCACGCCTTATACGATTTTGGTTTTGTACCATACCTATGGAGTGCCCTCTGACGATGCCCGGTACGGGGGAGATTATGGTACTGTATAGACTATGGGAATATATAAATGTGTTAAGGTGGAAAATGTAAAGCCTTAACGCTATTTTGAAGTAAGTTTATTTTACTATAGACATTATTATAATAGCGAAATATTACTACATAGTAAATAGTTTAACGGATACTTAGAGGATGGGCAGTCCCAAGCATCCTTTAAGTTACTTGTACCTTATATTACGTTCACTTGAGTTAGTTTACATTGTATAAATATGTATGTCTTGACTTGAGTATTTGTGTTTATTTCTTATGCTCGGGTCAGCCTAAGTGTTACAACTTAGATCTATCTTCTGGAAGCTAGAGATCTCTGGAGCTTATCTGCTTATCTAGCTTTATCGATCTCAGTTCAATCCTTTTATTTTAGCTATGTATTAGAGCTTATGTACTTGGGATTTCTACTATATTTGTTTTCAGACTATGTATTTTGTAACTGTTTTGAGACTGTGTTGAGATTAAGTTTGTAGTGGCTTCATGAACCACTATGGTTATTTAAATTCGACTATGAGTATTCTGATTTATCTGTGTCTGTGTATCTGTGATTGGTTTTATTTGCTCCAAATTATATTACAATCTTCTGTTTTGAATTATTCAAGTCAGACATGCGCAGATTTATTGTCGATTTGAATAGTCCAAAATAGTGGGTCGTTACATCAAATTTACAATTTCTTTTGAATAATAAATGAATTATGTTAAACAAAGTAATTAATTACTTCCAAAAAAATTCATCAAATCAGTTAATTTACTTTAAAATCGTATTTTAAATCAATTAACTAACTTAAAACATCATTTATAAAATGATATATTAAATCAAATAATCATTAATTTTATTACTTAAAATGATTAATTAAAATTCATTATCGTTAATTAAAATAATTAATTAAACTCAAATAATCATTAGTTAAAAGGATTAATTAAGTATTAAATATCATTAGCAAAAATGATTAATTAAATCTAAAGATAAACTAATTTTAAACATCATTAATTAAATTGGTTAATTAATTTCAAAATTATTAGTTAAAATGGTTAATTAATTTAAATTATCATTAATCAAAATGATTTATGAATTTTAAACATCTATTTTGTGAAAATACAAGCTCAAAACAATTCATACGAAAGTTAGGAGAATGATGTTCAATAAGTGACGATATAGGGAAATCGCTATAACGACGCTAAGCAATTTAAATAGAGTGTCATGATCAATTTCAACCAAACGACAATAAGCGAAGCAGGAATGTAAATAACTAAATATTAGCGAGAAACCCCTTAGCTCACTCTCTACTCCCTGCATAACAATGGTTACAGTATGTATATATAATCAGTATGGGTTTATATAATTGAATTACTATCTCGTCTATTTTTAAAAACGGGAATCTCAACCAATCAATCAATTTAACCGACATCAAAAAAATAAACAATAGTTTATAGCATCACAGATATGATATAGTAAATTTGGGTGTGAGCTAAACTCATGTTGATTTCAGTTTTCACTGAAGCGTTTCGGTTTGAACTAAAGCATCGATTTTAGCCAAAAATTCTACTAGCTCTAAATTCCACCAATCTAACTCCACTGCGTAGCCATTGTCTCTACGAGACCAACGCAAAAGACGGCGTTCGAATCCGAATTCATATACAAATGTAATTCAAATTACGATTGAATTAAATTAATTAAATAACATAATTAACAATCATTTCCTAAAATCACTCACCCTAAACTATCTTCTCCCAGCGCTCATCCTCATTATAAATATAGTAAGCCCAAATATGCATAAATTTTTCAAACGATGATTTCTCCCTCGTAACTCAACGGAACCGACTCCCGTTTCTGCCAACGCGTCGCTCTTTGCGAGCTCTTCCTCCCCAACACCACAAAATTCCACCGCACTGCCCATGATAGGTCCAACCTAGTACCTAATGATATGGAGCTAGCCTTAATTAAATGACGAACGAACAATGTCGTTGCACTTCTCTTACAAAACTCGACTCGTCCACCCTAATTTCCACACCCTCGCACCACCAAGATCGAGACGGACCTGACCTACTCCCTTACTGCTCCAAATGATGCGGACCACATTTCTTGACCGGAATTGATGAAACTTAGCAGAGAGGTTATGTTCTACACGAGAAACACGATGGCATCAATGTTGTGACCTATCGTCGCCTAAATCCCGAGCTACAACCTAGCCCAAGTGTGATGATATGCCTTTCTTACACCTAAAGATAACACTTGATACATCCTCAGTATTCTTGTGTCGATCATGCAATTGCCTGAAAGACAGGCCGTGGGGTAAAGAAATAATAGCAAAGAGAAATAAAATGCAGATTTCATTACAACATGAGAGTCATACACAACGCCACCAAAAAGTACATGAAGTTACTCCAAAATATTACATAAAGTTACAACAAGTATCAATCCAAATCCATGTCTCAAGACAGATGGATCAAACTGCACATTAATATTACATAATATACACAACACAGCAGAAATACAAATATAACTACTAGATGCTGGGAGCACTCATGCTCCATCCTACTCCAAAATGTTTCTTTAAACCTAACTACTCAGCTACTCAACAAAAAATTGAGTACCCGAGAGTTTAGGGAAAAGAAAAGTAAACTCTGGGTCAAACATGGGTCTAATGTGAGTAAAGCATAAATTTAACTTTATAAAAACTTAAAAAAAAGTATCTCGTAAGACCACGCCGCACATAAACATGAACGATTTTTTATCTTACGATAACCAAAACATTTTATATTTAAAATCATCTGATATGATCACAATGTCTAGATTTAAAGTAAAATATAGAATCATAGCCGAAATTGTTACATTAATTAAATTCCAGCATACTAGGCTTTAAAACAAAAAACAGAAAGCGCGTAGCAGATAATGGATTTCAACTATGAAAGGGTAAGGGTCTACCCGTTGAATTTGTACACTCTAGATAAAATGTACGGGAGACTACAACACGTTGCACCTCTGCTACTCAGGACCGGCACTACCCTCTTCTCGAGTAGCACCGTATATGATCACCTCTTGGTTGCATCAACAACCATACAATGGGAACCCCAAGCATACTTGAATATCACTTTAGATTTGGGATGATCATACCCTACTTGGGTGCGACGCACTTAGCACTGCTGCATGTCCCTGCTTTATTCATTTCCTAGATGTGAGGCTCGAAGAGGCCACGCTCTTACCATTTCCTCCTAGCAAACCATCTCGGAATGCTAATATTGCCCTCTAGGCAACCCATGCAATACTAGCATTCATCCATACGAGTTGTTCCGGGACCAAACATATAATCACCGATTACCATCTTCCATATTGGAATCACCCTTGGGAAGAATAGTAGAGCTCCAAAGCATACTTCATAATGATCCAACACGAACGTTATTAGTTCTGAGCGGTTTGGAATAATCATATTATCTAAAACCAGCATCTCTAATCTAAGCGATAATTTCAGTTAACTCAATTTCGGTTCTCTTAGAAGTATGAAAATGTATTCGAGTCCTCATCGGAGAATTGGTACTTACAACCATACTCTCTAAGTCAAAACAGGTCAAGTGATCGGTAGCATACAATTTTCTATTTAAAGGTGATTATAAAAGGTTAATATATGTATAACCATATACTTAATTAAATGTGAAACATTCATGGAAATTAAATCTCCCATATCTATCACGTTTTCGACATTCCAATCTTAGCATACTCCTTGCCTAGAGGTAAACTCTAGAACTCGCAGATAAACAGTCAACCTACTCATCGGCTTTTAGTGCTAGCTATGGGATGACTTACTTCCCATACATGTGTCACCACATTACTTGGGTTTTTATATTTGTTTAAGGTTACTTAAGGTAAATGACATAGAAATCCCTTGATTAAAACATTTGAAAATAAAAGCACTTTCAAAAAGAGAGTAAATCGACATTTGAAATAAATTGATAATTAAAACTCCCAATCTTTATTAACTAATTAAGTAATCAAATTTAAACCTTCCTTAAATAGTAGTTAAACTTAATTAAACCCTAATCAAAACTTGGTTATCCCTAAATTAGAAATTAATTAGTATTAAACCCTTTTTAAATAATAATTAACTAATAATTAATAAAATAATAATAAAACAATAAATTAATTAACCCTTAATTAAATACTTAATTAATAATTAACTTTAATTTCTTTACCAATCATGGTTAACTTAATTGATTGATAGTTAAATGTAAACAAACTTTATTAACTGGTGATTAATGCTAATTACCTTAATTAATTGATTAATTAGTCATTGAATAAATAAATAATTAAAAACTTACCAATTACCTTCAACTAACTTAATTAAGTTAGAGAAACATTTATTCTAAAGTTTCTAAGGGTAAACACTTACATGTTATAAATTAATTCGTTTTTAACAAACTGTGCATATAGCGACTATCATTATACGGACCCGTAATTTTAACTTTTTGAAATTTGATTTCTAAGTTACAAAAACTTCAACTTTGAACCTTTATTTCCTTTTAAACACAAAAATTAACATTTTGAAAGCAAAACTAAAGTTTAAAGGTAGAATGCATTTCACTTTTGAAAACAAATTCCAACCTTCGACAAAAGTGGATTTCTACGTCGCTATTGGTTAGCTAACTTCGTGTCACGAACCCATATGCAACAAATAATTCATTTCAAACACCATACCACAACATAAATCATAGCACTAGTCATGAGAAATAATATTTTTCTACGATCGCTGACCAACTTATTCCCAAAATACAAGATAGAGACTTCTTGCCTATTCAAAATTTGGCATATACAAATATCACCAAATCATCATATAATCAAGTACACATCATATATAACATTCATTCACCAGTATGCATCATAAATTTTCTAACTTTAATAAAGTTAACTAATTATTTAAAAAGTGTTAACTTTACTCGAAACGTGCTAAAACAAGGTCGAACTTCACTGAAATTCGAACACGGCCTAAATGAACCTCCTAGCTTTGGAATTTTTGGACTTTTTGTGCTAAAGTGGGTTGATATGGCTCGGCCTAGATGGTTTGGTGGGCTAGGACAGCAAAGAAATGAGGTGATGGGTATGATTTTGGTGTATATGAAGCTTAGAAGTGGATAGAAGTGATTTAGAGTTTGTTTTGAAGTGGTTTTAGTATATCTTAAACAAGTTTCTTCTTTAAATATTTTTCCTAAGAAGCCATTATAATTGATAATAGCAAGAAGAAAAGAAATGAAGAATATGGAGAATGAAATGTAAATAAATTTTTGTGAAGATGGTGGGGTATTTATAGGATTAGGATTTAATCTAAATATTACATAAGTGTTTAAATATAAAATACATGTATGCATACTACACCATACCCCTCCACATCCTAGAACACGTTGCCCCATCTCTACCTCCCTAAATCATGCAACTAAAGCCATGTGTGTGTACTTTAGGTAAGAAGGTATGTACGTATATGTGTAAAACTGTGTGTGTGTATATATATTTATTTATTTATAATTTAACCATAACTTGTCATTTCATCATTAAATAAATATAAATATATAAGTTAATATATTTTTAATTAAGATTTATTATCACTGATTATATCATTTAAATGTGTGTACATGGTGCACAAACGTGCATAACGTTTCTGACAACTTTCCGATGTCGAAAGGTCGAAATTTTGGAAAACGTTCTTTGGTCACATTTTCTGTTTTTCTATGAATAATCTATATTAGTAAACAAATTTTGGAAAATATTTTATCATCATTAATAACTAATTGAAATAGGTTTATTTGTTAATAAATATCCATTTATTCATTATTCAAAATATATTTAAATAGCCTATATTAAAGTGGTAGAATTCTGGGTTGACATACCAAGCTTGCTGCCCTAACTTGCACCTTTACCAAATCATGAATGAACTCAAAAACAATACCATGAAATGGAAGCTATCAAGCATACAAGTTCAATGGAAGTAATGGCATGATTTTTTGTTGAGAAATGGTTTAGTTTTCAATTTTTGAAGAGGGGAAAACTTTCCATTATTTTGTTATAGTTAATTTTATATAGAGGAGAGGGGTAAGGAAGAACTTGGGTGGTATAGGGTGAAGTGATTGGGTATGGGCTGAGATATAGGGTCAAGATTTGGAAAGATATGGTATCTATTATTTTATTCGGTAATATTCGACACTAAATACCCAAAAATCTCAAACTCCAATCGAGGCGCACCGACTGGTATTCTATACTAAATATCCCTATTTTGAACTCAATTTAACTATTTTCAAAACCTAATTCCAAAATATACGAAAGTTAGCCTTTTAAATCAAGTTATATCTAAAGTATATGAAAGTTAGCCTTTTAAATCAAGTTATATTTAAAATTGATCGCTAGGCGTTTTGAGCTCGCATAACCACACAATACATCTGATCATTAGAAAATTCAACGGCGTACATCATTATTCCGGATCTAAGGGTACTGGTTTCGTCAAAATCGAAGACAGTGCCCCAAGATGCTATTTCACATATTTAAATATATTTTATATTTTCGATCCAATTATTGATATTTATCTTATCTGTTATTATTGTAAATAAATTTACAACTTGAATTCACCAATATTGTTTATTAATTAAAAGGAGTAAAATAAGATTATTAAATCCATTTAATTAACATTCAATTCATAAATTCAAATATATAAATGACCTATATATTTGACTTTAAGTTATTAAATTCAAAAATCCTATTATTTTAAATATTTAAAATTAATTAAATATTCAAAATCAGATGGCCAACATTCTGGATGCTTGCATTCTTCCCTGCTTAAAAGAACTTCAATCCCAAAATTCCGAACGTAGGAAAGTGCCACAAAACCCTTAAACCTTTCAAAAATTAATTAGTTGAAATTTATTATCCCAAAAAATTTCTAGGTCCTAAAATTATAGAAAATTTTGGCAACGTCTCCTTTGCGTGGATCGATCGGAACAACTACAAATTACCACTACGGCTCTAAACCAACCAAAGAAAACAAAAACCAAGCGTCTTCTCATATTTGGGGCATAAAATCATCAACCAATTTTAAATTTCTCAACCTATTACATAACTGTTTACGTTTTTTTAATATTTTTGGAGAGTAATTTACTATCTTGACATGAATGTCGGTGCACAAGAAATCAAGTGGAAATTTCTTGCTTGCCTGTAATTACAAAATCAAAAAGACAATCAGGCTGCCAAAAGTAATATAATGTAACTTTAGATGCAAAAACTAGCTTGATATAAATCTATATGCAACTCTAGTATAAAATAAAGCTATATTCAACCAACAATAATATTACAAGCATATGCAACTAAACTACAGAAGATATCCCGTAATAAAATAATGTGCATCTAATTATATCAAAAGATAAATTTAGAACTAAATGCCTGGGTTTTATATTCGAAATATTTATTTTCAGAAAGGGAATAATTCAAATTCAAAATCAAAAATGTCAAGGATGGGGTCCTCCAAACAAAGCATGTAAAACTCTAGAATTAAATTAATATGGAGAATCCAAGGGTGATTCGGTTCCTTCTAAAACAAATATCTAGAGTAAACAATTATTATTTCTTTCCCAAAAAATTTCAAATAGCATTTCCAAAAGCACCAAGATTTAAGTCCTAATAAACAATAATTCAAAAACCATGGTTTATAAATTTTAACTTTATAAACTATGGTATATAAGATCACACGATCAATTAAACAAATCAATCAAATTCCGTAAAGGAATAAAGTAATACTATCAGTCAATCAAATTTCATAAGGAAAAAAATGTAACACTTAACATTATTTAAAATGTCAAATGACTAACAAACAAATCTTAACATAGGTCAAAAAACTTTCTTAATTATTCAAAAATATAGATAATATCTAAGCATATCGTTTTGCTCAACAACCTTTGGTTTTTGCTTAGAAGATCACCCAAGCTCCCTTGGACAAAATTGAAAGTCGTTCTATAAATTTATTGGTTTCTTAGCTACATCAATTTTTTCTAAATCACTTATATTTCCACTTAGTATGTTATTCAATACTAAAATTACTTATGAATTATTTCATAAATTTTCACCTAAGTTTAAAAATATTTTATAAAGTCATTTTTTTATAAAACATCAAATAATAACTTATTCCGCTTTATTTACTTGTATAATACTCTTCTATATCCTAAGGGCACATACAAATTTGATTTTACTTTTCACAATTTAGGTGAAGATCTAATCAAAATTTCGGTCTTTTAAAACCGAATCAACCTCTCGACCTCTTTAACTTAGAGTGTTAAATCAACAAATAGTTTACACTACTTAGATGTTTCAAACAAATATATGGTTTTAATAAAACAATGCTTATCAGAACTTTCCCATCCAATTTTAACACATTTTAAACATATATTAAATTATCCCCTATCTTATCTAAGGGTAAATCTCATTTATCCAAAAAATCTCTAATCGGAAATACTTTTTGTTTTGAATACAATTCTCTTTTAAGGGAACTTAAAAATTAAATACCTGATTTTTAATTTCCAAAATCCCATCTTTAAAAACATACTACATATAAAATACTACTATTTTATTTCTCAAAAATTCTTTTGAAATTATTTTCAAAAATTCTAGGACTTAGATTCAAAAATCCTTTTTAGAACACATCTTATAAACTAAATTTGTATAAGATTTCCTCTATATAAAATCATCTTATATTATAATAACTTTTCTTAACTATAATAGAATTTTCTCAAATATTTATTCTCTAAATGTCTTATCCTGCCATTTAGATTATATTTACAACTTTTATTAAAATTTTATTTTTAGCTCGCCATTATTAAAAGCTGAATTTTAACTTAACATATTCTTCGAACACCTTATAGTCAAATTGTGAAAATTAATTCACAAGGGGTTCGTTTATAAATTCAAACAACAGATGCTTATAAATAAGCTAAACATAAATAATCAACGATCCACAAAAAAGCAATCAAAGCTCCTAATTTAATCGAGCATGACTGATCAAACAACAGTAACAATAAATAAATAGGATCGCTTTCAAACAATCCAACACACTCTATAACTATATAAATTTTGAAAATTATTCATATATATATAATCCTAGGCAAAATATTCTATTCTTCCGATTTTCAAAAATTCAATACAATGTCCATTAGCCTTGTTCGAGTGTTTAGAAACCCCTATCCACACCGTGGTGTCCCACATCTCGATCAAAATCCATAAAAACTCAATAGACCAATTAACATAATAACAAATATGCCCTCTTATATATATATAATACTCTCAAACTCATTCTAGGGTATTACTAATCCTATCCCTAACGAGTACATATGCACGTCTGATGGACGTGTGCATAGAAAAATGTATTCAAAATTGAAAATGAATGTTTGAATGGACCACGGCTGCCTTATCATTGATATGTTGTTTCAGCGCCTAAGTGTGTTGCCGATGATATACTGTAGCGACCCGACTTCCTATCTCCAGGAAATCGCATCACTAGTGAAGAAAGAAAGGGATAGAAAAAGAAAAGAAAGAGAAAGTAGAGACAGAATAACATCAGAGAACTCACAGCGGAACGAATAAAATATAATAATTAACATAAAATATTACATAGTATCTCATTACATCAGAGTACACGACTATACAACACATATTAGACAGTTATAAACATCTGTCTAATTCATACAACTCAAGTACAACAGAAGAAACAGATACCAAACACACAACGGAATCAATATATATCTACACGTCGAAGCCTCCTGCTCCATATCTCCTCTAAAATTCATCAAGCAAACCTGAATCACTTGACTACTCATACATAATATGAGTATCCAAGAGTTTAATAAAACAGAAAATAAACACTCGGGTCAGACAGGGGTCTGGTGTGAGTAAACGGTTTAAAATTGCTTAACTTTAGAAAACCTTTGAAAAGAAAAGGTATCACGTAAGACTCCCCACACATAAACATGGAAAAGTTTTTACCTTACGCTAACCAAAACATTTGATAGGAAATCCAGTGATATTATAATAGTGTCTAGGGTTTTCAAGTAAATATGAAATAGCCGAAATTGTTACATGATTAAATTCCAGCTACTAGCCACAAAGTGGGTAATATAAACAAAACCTTAGGGTCTCGTAGGGAAAATGAGTTTCCATCAATGACAGGGCTACTGGGGTACCGCCCGTCACAGTACGTGGCCTAGATCAACGTACCGAGGAGCCACCCTAACTCCCCTGCAACACAAGGCCGGGACCATTCCTTACTGAACAGTCCCGAACAAGACAACTCCGGCGGTTGTCTGGAATTTCAACTGCCCCACACAGCCGAATAAAAAGGGACTTCTAGACAGGGGTTAAATCTTGCTCTCCAGTGGGAGCGACCCACGAAGCCTTGCTGCACCTCCCCTGTTTTAGCAATTCCCGGTTGATGAGGCTTGAGGCTGCGATTACCTTTATACGACACATCTCTTAGAATGCTCATCGTCCGCCTGACGATGTGCTGAAAGCATTCAATCCATACAAGTTCGCTCCGGGTTCGAACGAAACCGAAGGCACTATCTCGTTGCACTCATTTTGGAATCACCCTCAGAGTCAACGACCATAGCCCTTGCACTCTAGACTTCATCTCGAATCTATAAGCACTATTCCGTCAAACTCATTACGGAATCACCCACAGAGTTATACTGACGTATAGCCCTTACACCTCGAGTCTTCACTTGCTCCACTTGGATTAACGACCTAAC
The DNA here is from genome assembly GCA_030765085.1 of Allium cepa. NCBI lineage: Eukaryota > Viridiplantae > Streptophyta > Magnoliopsida > Asparagales > Amaryllidaceae > Allium > Allium cepa. The sequence goes on from CM060940.1 coordinate 107,294,444, forward strand.
GTTTAATTGGAATCGATGTGGTTTTCGGATATCCAAATACGAAAACCCGATCCCGGTCTCCCCGAAACCAAATTCCATTTTAATGTCCAAGTTGTACTTAAGGGGTTTAAACAGTTTAACTTATTCAGGATGATATAAATAGATAGATGAATAACGTTATCACTATAGATAATTCATATCAACATTCATTTCACAAAGCAGCATATCACAAATATCATAGTCATCCAAATCACCCAGTATCAACCAAACACCCAATATCAATCAACCAATATCATTCAACATCCAATATCAGTCATCCAATATCAACCATTCAATATTAATCAATCAGCCATAGCAGAATTGATTAACTCTTAATCAATTTAATTAACCTCTAATTAAATTAATTCCTGTCCTTTAATCATTTGGATTATCCTAACTCGTGCTTCATTGATTTATTACAAATCAAATTCATTAATCATCTTCAAATGATCTTCCTAATTAATCTCCTAGATTAATTACCCTTTAATTACATTCAAGTAATTAACCTTAACCATATTCAGAAATTAACCTTTAATTGCTGTCATTAATTACAGTAATTAATGATTCTTCATTAATTAGTTAACTATAATTAATTACATTAATCCTTAATTAATTACAATTAATTAATCACATTTAAATTAATTACTTAAATTAATTACTTCCATTAATTATATTAATTAATAATCTTTATTAATTAATAATCCTTTAATTAATTAAATAATTAACTTGTAATTAATCATTTCTTTATCCATAAACAGTAATTAACAAATTATAATTACTTATCTTAATTATTTAACTACTTAATTAATTATATTAACCCTTGATTAATTAATCCATTTAATTAATATTTAATTATTAAGTAATTATTATTCAATTAATTAACAAATCCTTAATTAATTACTTAAATAATTAATTACATCTTTAATTAATCTTAAATAAATCTCATTCATTAATTAATCACATTACTTAGTTAATTAACTAATATAAATTAAGTAATTAACTCTTAATTACTTAACAAGTAATTATAACTAATTTCTTCCTTAAATAAACCTTAATTACTCCCTTAACAATAATTAATTCCATTATTAAATAAAACTTAATTCATTAACTAATTAATTACTCCATAATTAATTAACTTTAAAACAATTAAGTTAATCAATTCTTAATTAATAACTTTAAGTGATCATCCATTAATCACTTCCAATTAATTACTCACATGAGTAACTTCTCTAATTACTTTCATAAGTAATTACCTTCTAATTACATTCAAAAATTTAACCGTTGATTACTTCATTAAGCAATCACACTTAATTAATCCATAATTAAGTGATTATTTAAAATTAAATAAATAATTAACTAATTATTTAAAATTAATTAAATAATTAATTAATTAACTTCTTATATTTCAAATTCCTTAATTAACTAAGAAAACATTAATCTTAATTAATATCTTACCTATTAACAAATTATATTTATTAAGAATTCTTAAATTAATAACAAAGATAAATTAATCCTATTTATCTTCATAATTAAATTATTTGAATTAATCAAATTTTTAATAACTTAAAATCAAATTATCCTTCTTGAATTCCAAAATCATAATAATAACCTTATTTGGAAAATAAATCAATTTTCAAATTTAATACATTATAAATTATCTAATTTAAACTTATTAATTCTCAATATAAATTTGAAACTTGTTATTAAAACATTACTTAACACTTTACTTAAACTTTGATTTAATAATTAAATTCAAACACTCTTCTTAAATTAAAATTCAAACTTTAATTAAGTAAAATTACTTCAAGGAAATCATCTCAATATTTTGAAATTTTAAAGTAAATTCAATTTACATTTAAAGTTTGATTAACTTAGTTTCAAAACAAACAAGTTTTAGCTTTGTAAATTTACTTCTTCTTAAAACTTAGGCCATGATTTCATTTATTGGAAAACTTGTTTATAACTTAAAATTTAATCTAAATTTATTCAATAAGTTCAAATCAAAAAAAAAACTTATATATTACATAGCTCAAACCAGAAACACTAAATGCTCGAGTCGAACATAAGCAATACTCGAACCTGCCCGAGTGAACCTAGCCACCTCTTCTCCTTCGAGTTGCCTCCACGAAAACGCGATAGTTTCTTCGAGAAAAACTCGTCTTTCCCACTCAAAATTTCCAGTGCACACGATAATCACGGTGCATATGCACCAACAACTCCGGCCGCCGTAGCTGATCGCACCCATCGTCGACGATCACTCAACCATCCACGATCACAAATGAAAACCCAGAACCCACGATTATCCCTCGAATCGAAATTCGAGCTTCCAAACCAAAAAGTTCGAACCACAGTAACTGCCATCATCCAAGAATCCACCCACGGCCGACCATCACGTCACCGTTACACTTTGTCGTCCACACCATAGAATCCCACATCCATGAACTCCATCTTCCCAAGATTCGAACGACTCCGGTTCATCAACCAAGTCGCAATAATTTCCAAAGTCAGACCGAAACCTAAACAAACTAAAACCTTAGTTTTGTCGAATTCGATCAATATACTTATTTGAAAAATTATTTTGTATTTTTCCCATAATCTACAACATTCAAGCGAGCTTCAACCAAAGAATCGAATCAAATTATTGTGTAAATCATTGGCAGTACACAAAAATTCCCAAAACAAACAAACCCAAAATACACACTAAATACTCAACTAGAAATTATGAAATGCATGTCTAAATTCATGATCTTCCATTACTAATTCACTCATACAATTCAAAACGACAATTGAATTCATTGATTTTTAACATATATGTGAATTTCACTTTTATTTCCTATTCCCAAAATATTAACTGAATAATTCTATCTTTAAACTATTTTTACCACTTAATTTACATTGTTATAATTGCTTTCTCCTTAATGTTCCTAGTTAGTTAGTGACTTTTGGAAGATATGAGTTTTCTTCACCATGTTCTTGAGTCTGAGGTTCACAGAGACTAGTTTGCAAAAGCACACAGACATGCTCCAGCATAATCATCCATATACACAAACAATTCATATTAAAGATCATATCACTACCAATTCAAACAGATTCAAGCAGAAGAACTTCATTCAAAACAATATCATCACATGCATTAGGTATAAATCCAAATTAAACTGTTTTTAAAAGAATGTTTACTCACTTTTCTTTAAAGAGGCAGAGCAGTATTATTTCCAGGCACTGAATCTTAAATTTGAAAAGCTTTTAATTGCTGTAGAAAAACCTTGCATGCATGCTTTAAATTTGATGTTGAACTTGATGAATTGCAGGTTTCAATTTTTATTTTCCAGGCTTGATATAAAATGCATTTGCTTGCTTTACAATTTGATGCTGTTGATTTCTCTTGCATTTTGAAATTGCAGATTACAAATGCAGATTGAAGATTTGCATTATTTCTTGATTACAGATTGGATTTTTTTTTCTTTTGTGGTTTTGAAGTTGCCGATTTACTTTTGCTTTGCAGAACTTAAATTTCAGATTTGAGAAAATAAACTTCCGGTTGCCATTGAAGTTTGAAAGAAAGAAAATGTTTTTGAAAGAAGTTTGTTTTCTTCTAAAGACATTTATTAAAAATTAAAATTATAAGCTGCCACATGTTGTTAATTTAAACAAATGTCACTAAGCTATTTTTAAAAGCTTACAAGTGTTACTCCATTTTATTAAGTTATTTATATTATATATGTATTCATGAAATGTTTATATGCATTAGTGTAATGTTTTTATGATAATAAGCTTTGAATTTTAAAGAAATATACAAATATGAAATCTTTGTTCATGTATCTTATTAGCATTTTAAAAGAAATCAAAACAAAATGTTTAAATCTTTTTAAACTATCATATTTTAAAAACAAACAACTATTTATATTTTGAAAACAAATCTTGAATTAATCTTTAAATTAACTTTTGAAAATATTTATTTTTAAAACAAAGCTTTAAAATTACTATTCATTCATATATAAATTATCAATAGATTAAAATTAAATTCCAAACAACTCCAAATTATAACATATACATACATATATATTACAATTTGAAAATTCAATTTTTATTTAAACAAAAGATATTCCTATTCACAATATATATCAAATGTATATATTATAAATAGAATAAAAATTTATTAGCTTGGAAAATAATTCTTATCAATACTTGCCAGATTAAAAATTCATTAACCTTTAAAAGATTAAATTTACCAATTTTAAATTAAAATTATAAAGAAAATTATCAAACCAGTTAAATTATTTACACAGATTATTAAATTTATATTGCCTAAAATTCCGGGTCGTTACATATACAAACTATTTGTGTCAGGTGAGTAACCCCAGTATGCTACATTTGATTCATACATATGTTTATGATTTAACAACAAAGCAAAATATAGATTCACTACATGTATATTGGTTTAATGGTAATGTAAAACATTGTTCATGTAACTCACATGGACACAAAGAGAACACCAAGTAACTTGATTTGACTTTACTTAAAATTTTCATTAATTTCATTATAGAACTCTAAAATGTTTAACTACACAACTTCAAACAAACATTGTGATACTTCTTCCTTTATCTAATCTTACAACGTTTCTGAATAACATAGCAACATAATATAATAATTTTTGCATTAACATAATAGGCAAAGAATACAAAATCAAATAGCTCCTAGAAACATGTACCAATAAAAGTATCTTTGCTCATGAGAGAAACACTCTTTGACCACTGCGCTAGTGTAGCATGCCATTACATTCACCTTTGCGCTCAAAAGGCATCTGTTATCGTGCTTGACCATCTACATCAATGCAGACTCTAGCTCTTCAGATCTAGAAAACAAAAACCAAACAACTGTTAGAGCAATTAAAAAATTTGTGATGCAAAATAAATGTAAGAATATTCACTTGATACTGTGATAAAAATGCTTTATGATAGATTCAAGGATGCTGCATAGCTGTAGGATTTATGCTCTTTATGCACAATTATTGGCAAGGCATAGCAAGCCCTTGTGGAGTCAGAACATTCGCTCATAAGTTAAATAAAATTTAAATCAACATTCACCTAAGCATAGCTTATCTTTTTTCCTCTAGTAACCTGCATAACTCAGCATTCAACCATGTCACCTGAGATTAGAAAATAAATAAGATTAGTCTGCATCAATACAGTTTCCTATCAGCCAAGCAGCAACATAAGTGGTACAGTTGGGTAAATTTAGGAATTTGTGAACCATCAAATTCTTTATTCTCCATCAACATGATGTAAAATCCACTTGTTTATCATACTCCTTGACATATAAATGCAACCTCAATTGGTAACTGAAAAGAAGTAACATGTATTAGATAACCATATAAAATTAACCATAAAATGGAAAAATAGTATAATATATCAGTAAAAGTTTAAAAAGAAATAACACATCCGAAGGAGAAATTTTCAGCTGATTGAAATTCTCATCTCTTTAATTCATTGTTTCTGAAATGAAGTTGAGGTCATCTAGCAAAGATAAGTTGTTCCAATCTTGCATTCTGCGAACTTCCACCTATGCACTAAAATGTATCGATCATAATGTAATAATTCAGGTTAGTAGTCCTTAAATCAATACAAATTGGATATTTACAAATTGTGTGTAGACTTCAGGTTGTACAAATCAATGAAAATAAGCCAAAAAGCATGAAGGTTGATGTGTTTGCTGAAGTCTGTAAAGATGGAAGTGAAAATTAATCTAAAACGGTATGCCTAATATCCACTGAACATAATAATTAAACCAAAGAAAGTAAATATCAATCGAGATAATAGCAGGGTTGCAGGATAGTAGTCCATGTATTCAGTAAACTATATTTTCAAAATTACAGAATTTAAGAATTCCTACCAATGATAATAATTCAAAATTTCAAATTACTATTATAAAAGAGTTATAAATAGTTCAGAGGTAGACTTACCATATTAAAATCCTAACAGTAGAGTACCGACATAGAGTAAATTTCTACACCCATGATGTTAAATTATACATAAAACATAAAAAATAGTTAATTTATAAGTCAAATAAGAAATTATTCTAAAACTGTCTTTTCAGTTTAATTCTTTTATCACATGTGTAAGTCAAAGAATTAATAAAAGTGAACTTCTTTAATTAAAAATAACCACGGAAGAACTAAAAATTCGACGTATTAGAATAATACAATCAAAAAGAATGTTCGAGATAGCTATACAGAATGATCATTGTTATAAAATTTGCAAGTTAATGTTGTTAATAAAACTAAACATCTAGGAACAAAAATGAGATTAATAAGAACGAAGAATAACAAAAAAATGAAGGTCCGAAATGACTTTTAATGTCTTAAACATAGGATCATTCAAAATTTGTACTTGCCAGCTGAAAAGTTTAAGAAAGACAAAAACTACATAATATAGGAAACTTGCCTCTTTTAGAATAATTTATACAAATTTTAAGGAAATAGTGAAAAGCTGATGTCATGTTGACATTAGTGGGAATCAAAATGTAATGTATTATTGAGCTATTAGTTTACCTCAATCAACCTTTCGTGAAAATATCAGTTAACAAACATTTCAGTATATGATTTTTACAGAATGTAATCTTTATGGTAGTCCACATCTTGTTATATTATCAAAATATGAGTTTTAAGTTCAGTTAAAATTCCAGGAAAGCACATACAAATTCAAGTGAACTATTCTTGCATTCTTTTACTGCTCAATTCTAAAAACCTTACTTTGGAAACAAAATACACTGCTTTTTTTCAACGGAACTTAATAAAAATTGAGTTTTTTAACTACTTACAACAATAAAGCTAAACATACAGAATAGTGTATTACGTATGTGAGAGGTCCAAAATCATAAGAAAACTAATACGGTAGAGGTAGGAACAAAACTTGAATTCAGATTTTATACAAAAAATGGTGTAGAGGTAGGATAGAAATAAATACATATTAGTTGGCTCTAACGATGTCCTTGGGTAAAAATGCATGCAATTGTACTGTGTTCTACTAAAATATTATATATAGATAGATTGACTCACCTAAACCCAAAGCTAAAGATAATCCTCACCCAAGCCCAAAGCATGATGATAATTCTCCCCTATGTCAAAGTAGGAAGGGAGCAGGCTGAGTATTAATATACTTATTCCAGGTTGTAGAATCTTCATAAAATCAGAAATTACAAAAACACTCTAAAATCAGGATTTTGATTATGATTTGCAAAACTCAAAACATACGTGGTGAATCAAGTAATAAAATAACATGAATCGAAGTGAATAACAGGAATTTAATAAATAAATGTGAATAAACTGTTCTGATTTTAGTTACAACAAATCAAAGATACATGTGTGAAAGAATCAATCTTCTCGATCACAATCGGATCAAATGATTTCCTTAACACTTATTTCCTCTCATCTCTATGGGTGAAAGAATTTTAGAATCTCCCGATCGGAACGTCGATAATCTCATCGCTAACTTGGGGGCACAACTAACTATAATATATATGTTTTCGTCATAAAATACATATATAAGAATGATAAATGTCTAATTTTTATACTTTGAATTACAGAAGCTATATCATCCAAATGAAAGAATTTTTTTTGGTAGGAAATGTAGGTCCAATTGGTTGCATTGCTTATCAAAAAGACTAAATGGTGTTGAGGAAAGGGAGGCGTTGGATTGCCCAATAAACTTGCTTCTGGATACAATAAAATTAAGATGCTTGCTAACACAACTCAATCAAGATTTACCCAGTGCTAAATTTGTTCTTGCTAATGTCTATGATCTAACATTTGATATCCTCACAAACTACAGAAAATATGATAATTAATCTTTTCTTAATGATTTATTCTATGGATTACTATGAGTGCAAATTTAATTTCAAGATTTATGTTGAGAAAACATATAATTTCAAGGATTGTATCAACAAGCAAATCATGTTGTAGAAATGAAGGAAGAATTGCTGGTATAACACCATGTGGACCAACTTCAAGTATGTGCAACAATAGATCAAATTATATATTCTAGGATCCCTATCATCCCAGTGAAGCCGCTAATCTCATTGCTGCCAGCAAATTTATCTGTGGAGATGCCGAATAGTCTCCCACATCAATCTCTGTACACTTAGAAGCATATGTAATTTTAAGTTCTAAATGTTGTTGAATCAAACTCTAAATTTCAAATGCTAAATTCTAATTAATGTGAATAAAAGGGGGAACAAAATTCTAAATTCCAAATGCTGCTAAATCAAATTAAGCATGTGAAACATGTCATAAACAAAGAATATTTAATTGACAATCGATAATCGTTAATCGAAGTTTGAATCATGGTTCAGTAGACTAAAATAAGTCGATTAGCGACCGTCCATAATCATTAATTGACAAATGATGGTTGACAACCGATAAATGAGGATCGTAAGTCAAAGGCTGAGAAGACATCGGATTTGTTTCGATCGTAAATTGAAGTTGGATAACATATAAATTTGGAATTGTCTTGGATTTAAAGCAGTAGAGTAAGGAAATGGTTATTTCAATTAAATACACACACATGGTAAAAAAAATAAAAAGTGAACTAGTTAAAGGTGCTGCACCGTGTGACAAAACTCAAAATCATGTCCATATTAAACAAATATTTGCTTTATGTTTCGATTAAGCTTGAATTATAGCTTTAATTTCTTGACATACTTTGTTTTTACTTTCCTTAACATTCATAAGCCATCTTTTGACTAAAATTAATTAATTTATATATTATTCAATATCTCCTCAAGTTAATACATTAATGAATATGTGATACAGTACGTGCATAAAAAAGTTTGCAGTGGCTATATATGACAATATATGGAGCTTATAAAAGTATAAAATCAATTCTTTTGTGTAAATGAATTGAATAAAATTAGGTTGAGTTACCAAATCATCATCCTTACCTTTTCTTTTAACTAATGAAATATATGCTTCTTCCTCACAAATAGATGGCTGCAGTTGCTCTATCAACTGTGATAATTTTATCCAGGCAAAGCACATGGCACTCTAGCGGTAGCAACTTTTTAATCAGTGGCAGGTTTCAGGCGGTGTCGGATCTTGGATCCGTCAACTTCGGCAGCATAACCTACAGCCATCCATGGAAGTTGCATAAATTTACAATTGACGTTCAAGCTTCCAGGCTGCAGCACTACTCCACTGGGCGTTGATAATCACCCAACAATAAACCATAGATCTCATCACTGTAAGGTTCATGAAAGCACCTCCAAACAGCAAAGGCTACAGCGGCAGTGTGACTTTCAGGCAATAATGGATTAAATTGGTGGTGGAGCATCCTCATTTGCTGTGGAATTTTTTTGGTGAAGTCGATTTTGATTAGGTCGATTTATGAGGAAGAAGGATATAATGGGAATTGATTTGGGGGTTAAAGAAATTGAGTAATGGGATCTGAATGAATTGGTATATAAATCACTTTTAGGTCATACGAATCAAGAATAGAAACAGAAATGTTGTACGAAATAAAAACGGCAATATGGGAAGTTCAAAAATACACCGTGTAACTTGGTTCACAGAATTTTATTTATTAGCAGTAAAGATGAGTTATACCCAACCAAAGCCAAGGTTCTCGTTTAACCTTTAGCTCTAATACCAAATATAACGACCAGCCTTTTCGACCATCGAAAGTCGACACCGAATATAACTACTGTATTCCAATGTCAAAAATCCAATCGTCGAAAGGGCAAATTGTTAGGGTAAAATAAAAGGAAAGAGCAGAGAATAGGAAAAACAGAATCTTACAGTGGAAACAGCAACATATAATATAATAAAGACAGTAAAAACTGTCATTCCAAAATACATAGTACATTAGAGTTAAAAATAAACCTTATCAGCTGGACAATTATAAATACGGACCTTACAATTTGCTGGTAGGTATGAAGTATAAAACAGTGGAAAATTAGATTACTACTATAGATAAACTCCAGCTTGGATCTAAAGACTGCTTATATCCAAAGCCAACCTGGCGAAAATACTTGGTCTGACACGAGCATTATAATAAAATAACACCTGGATCAATCTAGAATACCAGCATGCGAAAACTCAAGTAATATGGTCAATATATAAATTCAGTGAGATCACGCCGCTAACGCGGAACGGGTTTTACCTCATAAGAATAACATCTATACAGACAAAGGTGGAAATAAACAACAGGGAAACAAATCCAAATAAGGATAGGCATAAATAATATTAAAATCCAAACTAGGAAGAATGGAAATAGTCTAAACAAAAATCCAAACTGGACAAAATGGATGAAACAAGGTAAACTATCCAAACTTAAATATATGGAAAAAACAATAATTAAACATTGTGAAGAGTGGTAGACTCTTTCCATTGCAATTAAAGAAAAAAAACATTCGAAGGTTCGAATCTAATAAGAAAAGGAGATTTTTCCAACAATAAATAGGAGAGTGCACCCTCCTCGAAGTATACCTTTTCTGAGAAGCGCATTCACTCTATGACAATTCCCAAAACCTTCCAAGTCGGACCCTGCAAAACCTTATCGAGAATCCGAATATTTCACATCTAATAGTGCAACTAAATCCAATCTAGATGAGATGTGAAAGTATTATGATGGGAGAAACCCCAAATAGCTTGGCCTCCTCTCGCGCTTTGGATTTAGTCATTTTTCAATAGAGGACACCAAAGCTCAATGAGAAACAAATCGTCTTGAATGATGAAAATTAGCTGAATAGAAATCGATAGTCGACAAATCGACAATCGGGAAAAATGATCGTGTACGAGAATTAAATCGCGTATATTTATCACAGGTAATTGAATCAAACGTTTAAAACATTTGATTCACACTTGTACTTGATTTTCACATTATGATTATTGGTAAAAATGCTTGAAAAATACTCTTTAAAATACCGAGTGTATTAAAATAGGGGTCTAAGCAAAGGTCATTAAAACATTGTTTACTATAAACCCAAACAATTTACACTTAGCTTTATTTTTAAATGATTCTGCTAAAAAGATTTCTCATTTATAAACCATAATTTATAACTTTCAAATAATATTTATTATCCCAAAAGGTAATAAAACAATTTAAATACTTTTAAAATTCAAAACAATATTAATCGTCCCAGGGGATGATTTTGTAATACTCTTTTTAAGACTTTAAAACCACATAAATTTTCCTCAAAGAAAATAAATCAAAATTTAAAACCTTTTTATAAATTTGAAAACAACATTTATTATCTTGAAAGATAATTAATCACATTTAAAATCTTTTTATAAAAAACAATATTAATATCCCGATAGATAATTAATCAAATTTACAATTTCCTTTAAATAAACAAATCTATTATCTTAAATAAAATAACAAATTGCTTACAAAATACTTTCATCAAACCGGTTAATTTATTTTAACTCGTTTATTAAATTAATTATCTAACTTAAAATATCATTTATCAAATGATTTATTAAATCCAAATAATCATTAATAACTAATTTCAAATATCATTAATTAAATGATTAATTAAACTCCACTACCATTAATTTAAATAATTAATTAAAATAAATAATCATTAGTTAAAACGATTAATTAGGTATAAAACATCATTAGCAAAAATAATTAATTAAATTATAGTTAAACCAATTTTAAACACCATTAATTAAATTGGTTAAGTAATTTCAGAATCATTAGTTAAAATGATTAATTAATTTAAATTATCATTAATCAAAATGATTAATTAATTTTAAACATCTATTTTGTGAAAATACAAGCTTAAAATAATTCATATGAAAGTTAGAGGAGATGGTATTCAATAAGTGACGATATAGTGAAAAATTCGTTATAACGACACTTAAGCAATTTTAATAGAATGTTATGATCAATTTCAACCAAACGACAATATAAGTGATGCAAGGATGTAAATAACTAAATATTAGCGAGAAACCCCTTAGGTCTCTCTACTAGTGTTCCCTGCAAAACAATGGTTACGGAATGTATATATAATCAATATGGGTTTACTACAACTGAATTACTATGTCGTCCGTTTTTTAAAATGGGAATTTCAACCAAATAACCAATCAAACAATTTAACTAACATCAAAACAATCAACAATAGTTTATAGCATCACAGATATGATATAGTAAATTTGGGTGTGAGTTAAACTCACATTGATTCCAGTTTTCGCCGAAACGTTCCGGTTTAAAATAAAATCAAATGGACGTTCGATTTAACCAAAAATTATACTTGCTCTAAATTCCTCTAAACTGACTCCATCGTGAAATCATCGTCGCTTTGAGTCTAATGCAAAAGACAGCGTTCGAATCCGACCTTGTATGCAAAAGTAATTTAAATTACAAGATTTCGATTGAATTAAATTAATTAAATAACTTAATTAACAATCATTTCCCAAAATCACTCACCTTAAACTATCTTCTCCAAGTGCTGAACCTTGTTATGAACATATAGTAAACCCAAATATGCACAAATTTTAAAATGATGATTTCTCCCTCGTTCCTTAACGGAATCGACTCCCGTTTTCACCAATGTGTCGCTCTTCGCGAGGCTCTTCCTCCCAGACACCATAAAATCCCCTGCACAATGCCCATGGCTGGTCTAACCTACTTCCTAGAACTCCAAAAAATGGCCATGGTCGTGCATGTTGATCGATGATACGGACTCGATTAAATGACGAACGGACAATGCCGTTACACTTCTCTTCCTAAACTCGATTCGTCCACCCCAATTTCCACACCCCTGCACCACCAAGGCCGAAACTGACATGCACCTACTCCCTTGCCGCCTCAATAATGCGGACCCCATTTCTTGACTGGAATTGATGAAACTTGGCTGGGAGGTGATGTTCTACATGTGAAACGAGATGGCATCAAACGTTGTGACCTATCGTCGCCTAAATCAAGAGCTACAACCAACCCAAGCTTGCTGCCCTAACTTACACCTTCACCAAATCATGACCAAAGCCAAAAAAATACCATGGAATTGAAGCTATCAAGCATATGAGTTCAATGGAAGTAATGGCATGATTTTTCGTTAAGAAACGGTTTAGTTTTCAATTTTTGAAGAGGGGAAAACTTTCCATTATTTTGTTACAGGTAATGTTATATAGAGGGGATGGGTAAGGAAGAACATGGGTGGTATGGGGGTGAAGTGATTGGGTATGGACTGAGATATAGGGTCAAGACTTGGAAAGATATGGTATCTATTATTTTATTTGAAAATATTCGGCACCATATACCCAAAAGTCTCGAACTCCAATCAAGGCGTGCCGACTGGCGTTCTATACCAAATACTCCTATTCCGAAATGAAACTATTTTCAAAACCTAATTCCAAAGTATATGGAAGTTAGCCTTTTAAATCAAGTTATATTTAAAATTGATCGCTATGCGTTTCAAGCTCGCACGACCACACAGTACGTCTGATCGTTACAAAATTCGATGGCGTACATCAATTTATTGTTTCAGATCTATGGGCATTAGTTTTGTCAAAATCCAAGACAGTTCCTCGGGATGCTATTTTCACAATGTAAAAATCGTTTTATATTTTCGATCTAATTATCGATATTTATCTGATCCATTTATTAATGTAAATAAATTTACAACTTGAATTCATCAATATTATTTATTAATTAAAAGAAGTTAAATAAAATTATTAATTATATTTAATTAATATTCAATTCACAAATTCAAATATCTACATGATCAATATATTTGAATTTAAGTTATTAAATTCCCAAATCCTATTATTTTAAACATTTAAAATTAATTAAATATTCAAAATGGGATGACCAAAATTTTGGATGGTTACAATCGGACTTGGGTCGTAAAAGATAAACCCGTACCTGCATCAATAGGACGGGTTCAAGTCGTGCTCTGGTCGAAACCCGTGCCATTGACAGGCCTACTTACATATGTTTGAACATACTATAGTATATGTTTATGGTTTCTATAAACATATTAATAATACCATACACACCTACGCGTGCACACACACATGCACATACACATACATACAAACATATATATATATATATATATATATATATATATATATAAAGATGTAAATTGCCATAAATTAGGTTTATATAAATAATAATCCAAGTAACATTAATGAAATAGATTTCAAGTTTAACTCTTGATTAAGGAGATACCTAATTGGAAACTAAGAAAAATGGAAAGTCATTCCACCTTCCTCTTTTGAAAAATCCTAATTAATTTTTGATCCAAATCTTGTATTTTAACTTGTAAATTTCATAATTTTTGTAGCCTATAAAGGTGATGGAATATATGATTCACATTAATTGCAGCTTGCAAAATATGATCAATAAATACATATATCAAAAGAAAATAGATCGACAAACTATTATATACATATATGTTTAATTTTGATTTTATGTAACAATATATATATATATATATATATATTTGTATGTGTGTGATATAAACAAACTTCCATATAATTATAAATTAAGCGTATGATATGTATGTAATAATCAAAATAAATTTCAAACTTATTTCTTTGACTAAGTGAACAACAAAATATCATGATTCAAAAAAAAAATTCGAGACATCATTTTAGATTCACATCAATACACAATGTTTGATTATATCCAAAATAAATGATCGTTATGTGTATATGTTTATATGTATGTATGTATGTATGTATATGTATATATATCTGTGTGTGCTTAAATTTGGTATTACATAAAATACATTTTAAAAAGATGATTCACAAATAAATAAGATCAAAATAAATAGATCGAGTTCATTGTTGTTTTTTCTTTTTCCATTTGAATTTTCTTTATAAACAACATATGTAAAAAAATCAAAATTCAGCAATATACCATGGCAATTTAAATATACAATGCATACAGTGATTTGGGACAAGTGTGAATATGTATAAGTATATAAAAAAATATATAGATTTAGCTTTGTAGATCCAACCCCTTATGAGACCACGATTTGTAAATCGATTCCTAGATTCCTTGAATCATCATACCATCCAGCTAGAATCGAATGAACTACTTTTGTGTTATTTTGTTTGATGTTATTGGGGTTGAAAATATTTAGCCATGGGAGAAAAGGAAGACAAAGTGGCATACATGAAAGAGGAAGAAGGAAGAGGAAAGATTGAATGAATAAATTAATGAGGAAGATTTATTTTATGGAGAGAATGAAAACCTTTCCTATTCTCTCTTTTAAAACTTTCCTCTTTAATTCCCTTATTAAGTCTAAATCAATATTTACACCATTTCTTTCTTTCGTATGGATAGCAATGATTTTTTCCCATATGGACCAAAACGTCCCAAGGCTAATTTAAGTAACTAAATATATTTAAAGCTTGTTTAAGTATATATCGATATTGTGTATCAATACATGTATATATAAATTTTATATACACATCCAAATAATTACTAATAGCACCAAAAACATAAAATAAATTAATAATTAATATAACTTCAATATTAATTAATTTAGTTAATTTATAACACTTTATAAACTAATTAAATCGTGTGAATTTTCAACGAATTCATAAATCCAACTGTGTGATTCAGAGTTGTGAATTCAGTCAATGATTAAATTAAACAATTCAAATATTTACTTTCACGCATCATCTTATCAGTCAGTGTGAAGTTTAGTTGAATTCTTCGCTTATAAAAATTTTCAATAAAAAGTTATATTTTATATTATCTTAAGTGGTACCAATAGTGATAATAATTTACACACGTTCTCTTTGCCAACACTATATCACATTAAGATGTATGGAATTTGATATTGTTCAAAACTCCAATGTTGTCCACATTGAACATGATTAGTCTATAAACAAAGTCCTTAGTTCAATAATAACATTTACTATTAGTTGTTATACTCTAACCAGAGATTTTGACTTTAAGTTGACATTATTGACCGTAATTCTAACCTCATACAACTGAGGAGATGAATCCTTTATTGTACATTGTTTCACTTTCTATGCTTCAACTCAGACCTGACTATTGTCGCTTAATGAATTTTCATACCATGATTTAACTATAGTCAAAGTGGAGCATCCACAGTGAAGTTCCACATTACTCTCAAGTCGAGGGAATTATGTTTTGAGCATCCACAGTGAAGTTCCATATTTTTCTCAAGTCGAGGGAATTATGTAAATCGTCACACTGAGATTTCATATCTTACCTAATTATTTTCAAAATCATTATACTCTTGGATAAGTCATCCTAAATTATCTAACAACTATAGGTACATAACCCCTTGGTGCATTCAACAGCCATGAGTAATACACTACCTAATATTTGAAGAGCATTACACGTTCTGATCTCAACAAATGAATCGATATCTTTTTCTTGAAATATCTCGATTGGAAATATTTATAACAAAATGTCTTTTTATTTTATGACTAATTACTTATGATTGTAACTAAAATTGCATAACATTTTATTTAAGGAACTTTTATTATATACTTTAAATTAATTATTTAATTACTTATACCATAATGTAACAAAGTATATAAAAGGAAAGAAATATGGTTAGTACGAACAAGATTAATTATAGAGTTATATATATATATATAAATGACAAATTACATAATTACTCCTAAGGCATACCACAAACTCTTTCATTAATTCTCTCTTCCTCGTCTGAATTTGAAAAATCTAGAGCAAGGGATTGAAAGAATACATGATGTCCAACAAACTTCACATCATCTAAAGCAAGGAATTCATGAAAAACTTGACCGAAAGCAAGAAAAAATCGTTGATTGTAACATGAATATAGAATTAGTTCAACCTTATAGGAACTTTACCTTTAAGGCTGCTATATTACACAACCAAGAAATCTACTTAAAGCATTAAAGGAATATGAGAAAATTAATGAAGAGGATGGAGAAAACAATGGATGGTATGATGGGAAACTAGGCAAGATTTGGAAGAAAATCAAAGGTCACCGTCTCAAAGCATCATGGACGGAGAGGATTGGGTAGGGATATAAAGGTGATATTAATGTTTTCTTCTACCTTAATTTGTTTATGCAGGTTAATTTTGTATCGAAACTTTATATGGCATGTTTATATGTGGTATATTGTCTCATTTCATGGTATTTGTGATGTTCATATGGAATATTTGTAATGTTCGTAAGAAATGTTTGTGATGTTTGTATGCTATGTTTGTGATATGCATAATTTGTTTGTATAATAACTATGCATTCCACACTTGACTATAAATTGGTCTTCCTATTATCTTCTATTTTTTTTCCTTTTTTATTGATAACAAACGGGATGAAAATAGGATTTCCTTATTGATAGGGGGAGAGTATATAGTCAAGAGGAGTATTGAAATATTTATAATATGTTACTTTGTACAGTTATCATCATCGAAAAGGGGGGAATTATTGAACACTTATTTGAATGTTTTGATAGTCACAGCTATACAATAGTATTTAGAGATATTTTTTATAGGAACTCACTTTGAAGACAAAGACACAGAGCTATCAAATAAGAAAATAAGAGTCAACGAGTGTGCCTGGGTATTTTCATACGTACAATCTCCCATAAGTGGTTCACATACAAATTATTTAAATAATTACTTTTATCTATAGAAACATACATGTCGTTTAAAATAAATATCTTTTTCTATGATAAAAAAGACACACATAAATAAATGCATGAATAGACTACCCATTAATCGACTAGAAAGGAAGACTAGTACATTGGAACTTCTTTCAATCGACTAGAAAATGGGTGTTTTTCTCATGTTAATTTTTGTTTTTTACCATTCGACTCCATTAACTTCTAGTCGACTGGAATCCTATAAATGGCCATATTTTTCATATTCTGGTTTCTGAAAAAAGGTGTCTTTTGATCATCTTCTTGAAAGCCAGCATCTTTTACTAAGAAGCCAATGCTTTTCTATGAAAGATTATGACTGTTTATCGCTTCTTTTTACATATATAAATAAACACCTGCATTGCACTTCTAAATCAACTTTTCAATCTTTTACAATCATTATTCTTGCATGCTTGCTCTCTATAATAACTTTCAGTTTGCATACTCTTAATGATTACACAAAGCTTTAAGATTATTTTATTTTTATGAACATCGTACTTCGTTAATCACAACACATACACTTCAAATCACATTGAAAATGTTAAAGGAATGGCGTACTAAAATAAAAATCAATGTTAAAAAGAAGAACACCACTTTGTCAATATCTTCACGTTCTGTAAACATGTTCCTTCGGGTCAAATGATTGTTTTGGTTAGTGGAAATCTAAAAGGGAGCTTTGGACTAGACGTAGGTTGGAAGGTCCGAACCGGTATTAAATTCTGGTGTGATATTTTACTTGCTTGCTATTACTTATTTATATTTTTTACATGCCTCTCATATTATCTCAAGTTAGTCATACATACAATCCATTTGCACTTTCAAACGACACTCCTATGGATAAATGGGAACCGTTATGGATAAAAAATATTCATTTGTAAACTTATATCCTCTATTTAGGTCCTATTTTTGTAGTTAATTCTATTTATTTTCGAAACCTAGGCTCTAATTCTAAAAATGGAATGCCATGCCTTTATATTGAGGTTAAACAGTTGTATTACACGGTAACTATTGGAAATCCTAAAGAATGAAGCACTTAATAAGCCATCCGAGTATGAATTCCCTCGAGCTAACACCAAATATGATTATAAAAATATCACTTACCAAAAAAATTATATCCAATATAGACATGAAGAATAGAAATCTCATGGAATTTAATCACAAAAGTAAAATCATAACAGAGTACATGGTTTAATACAAATACATATCTTTCATTGTAATTCATCAAATACAATATCAGTTCTCAACTCCTAAAATATACATAAGAGGTCTCATAAATACGTTACCGAATGGTACAACCCTTGGGTATAGAAAAATGGAAATAAGGTGGATAACTACTCTTCAAATATCCAATTGGAAGATAAACCTAACCCGCTAAATAACTTGAAGACTGACCGTATAGTATAAGAAAAAATACACGAGTCAGATTAGATAGTCAGTGTGAGTTGAATAGAATAACAATAAATAAAGCATGAATACCAACAATGACGTAAGAAATTGACACAACAAATGGTAGAAATTAGCATATGTTAAATGTTGAAAATATACACATGAAAATTCCAGATTTCATATATATGAAATAGAAGTTTGCCATCCTAAAAATACTTAATTCATTTATTATAATAGGACAACGAAAAAGAATGAATTATATGATCCGTCAATCAAAATTCCAACAAAATATACCAAACACCCTAAGAAAGAGCTTATGAATATTTTAGAAAATTATTAGTTAATGAGTGTTAAGCGGCAAGATTACAAGTTATTGATAACTTTTACTAAAAAAAAAGTGGATGAAATCAAACAATCCAATTTACCTCTCTCCCGACAGCGATACAACACTCTTTCCCCAAAATAATGATACATTCAATAGAAAAGTCATAAACGTATAATGCGATGTCAAAGAGTATTCATCCCACAAGTCATACGGTGAACGAAAGCACTACGTATGCCTAAATAGCGAGTTATTGACTATGATGACAAGGGGAAAATGTCATTAATCCAGGTATCAAACCTGAATCAAGTCAACTAAGGATGGAAGAACCTAGCACACCAAAGATTAGTATTAAAAGTTATCCTTTATTGAAAAGTAATACTTACTGAAAGTTCAATTCAAAATTAATAATATTGTATACTTTCCTTAAATAAAAGATTTATAAAAATATCTCCCCGGAAACTTAGTAAATAATGAAACATTGAAAATCATTATTTGATAAGTTACAAAAACTAACTGATATTAGGAAAAATAGAAAAGTTAAAAAATGTGTGTAAAACCAAATCTATCTTAAATACATGTTTCAATATAAATTTTGAACTTATAATGTTAAGTGAAATCTTAAAACAACTCTATAAAATATTTTTTGCATCATAATTTATAATTACCAAGTATCCCATATCGTACAATATAAATTTTAAATAGAATATATATTAAAATAATTCATGAATATTCGTTCTAGTAAATAAAACACGATTTCATATTTATCATATTTTATTACAAAATAAATAGGTAAATATAAGATGAATAAGATAAGTTTTAAGGTTAAACAACCAACTTACAATTTCATGGTATAAGATACTCTTACTCGTTATTTTAAAATAAACAATATGTGAAAATATTAGTTTATTTATTATCGTTAATACATAACGTTATCATTATAAATGGTTTAAAATGGAGGAATATGAGGTATCTCTTTTGTTTCCATATTAAGTACTTTTTATAGACTAAGTTCTCATAAATTCAATATTGGCGTATTAATGCCCCGTAACCATTAATATGCCAATACATTATTTTCATTGAAATCATCTTGATAATAAAAGTCAATTAAGCACTATACAAATTTAACTAATAATCAATAATTATTAACATCCATTATATCTTACTAAATTCAATTTTCAATATATTATTAAAATAGGTTTATATTCTTCTTTTTTAGATTTCCAATTTGCATCTATACAACCATGAAATATCTAAATCAACTATAACATAGTGTAAATCATCTAATTCGATCAATATCATAGTATAAAGCATCAAATTCAAAAATGTTCATCAATTAACTATTTTAGTATACCAATTGTGAATTAAAGCCGTTAAAATTATTGTTTAACTCATCGAAATAATGCATGCAATTCCAAATGAAATTGCCCTAGCCCGTGCCTACCATCACTTGCCTACGCTATCTCGTTCATCACGCTCTCATCCCAAACACACACTATTAGGAGTGTGCCACCAGGAATGCAAGCCTTCCAATTGTAAATGTTCGCTTGCCTTCCACCAATTAGTACATCACACCGCTTCATCCCCTACGTCGTGTTGCTTATTGTTGCAGCATTCTCCTATCGCATACATGTGACATTTTTATCTATTAATTTTAGTTATTGTGCATTTAGGGACTTAGGAAGAGAAATGGGTTAGTGTTCCGAAGTGAAGAGAATGAATGAGTTCTTTGATTATAACTATGGCTCCTTTTTATTTTTTCTCAACTAATCCCCTTATAAAAAAAATTACATTACAAACTTTGATTTACACCATAAAATTATTATTTTTTCACATAAAATTACTCCACCATTAATATATGCAATCTCATTTCATTCAAGTCGATTACTATAGATATTACGTAGTATATTCTTTTGTGATTTAAACTACATGCTTTAATTTAATAATCGTTTATCTTCGTTGGTTTATTGATTTCAATAATATCGAATAATACTTCTTTTTATCCATTTCAATCGTGTCGAAATTATCCATAATATATAAATATTTTATGCTCAATGTAAATATTTTATTCGAATTAGATTTATTTTTCTAAAAGGAATTAATTAATTTAATTTATTGAAACAAAATTCCTTTACCGAACAATTCTTCAACTCGATAAAATATATTTTTAAGATAATTTTCATCTAAAATAGAAGTCAAACAATTTATTCCATTTGATGTCGTTGGGAATTTCATCTTTTAAGCACACCGGACTAGCACTATAGTAAAGTCAAAAGGGAAAGTTGTCCTAGGAAGGCATTTTATGTCGAGTAACCATCCACCAAAATGAAAGTCTGCTTTCATATGCGTGATCTAGGATGGTCTTCTAGCTCAACGAACAAGTCTAGTCACTCTAAGGTCATTTCTCCTTCCCCCGTGAATACGAGCAATGGCTTATTGCAAGGAGTAACATTCTTCATAGACAATCTCATCCCATCAAAAGCAATCTTAAACATGATATTAATAAAACTTCCATTATCTACTAAAACATGAAGCTCTTCTATTGGTTTGAGCATTGCTAAGATTACCAGCAGATCGGTGTGGGGATATTGCTTTCCATGCAAGTCCCAAACACTAAATGTTATCTTAGTGTCATCCTAGCGAGTAGCTTTAGCATTACGTTCCTCATCCACAATGTATATAAACTCCTCTCCATTCTTCAATGACTTAGCATACCTTTCCATTTCATCCCAACTGTTGTCTGCTATATGTGGTCCTTCGATTATAGTGCAAACCATAGTCCTTTTATTGTTCTCATGGGTAGCACTGGTATCTTCATCACCATCACCATGTGATGGTTGCCTTAGTGCTTAATACACGAGGATTAGACACTCAGCACCATTTGGATCCTTAATGTACCTTTTTTACTTTTTTTTCCTAATGTACTTCTTGATGATTTCACATAAATGAAGACATTCATTTGTGTTGTGTCCACGTGTCTCGTGGAAATGGTGGTACTTCCTAGAATTCAAATCTCCTCATGTTTCCTTCCTAAGTTGGGGCCTCTTGTACTTTAACTCTACTTGGGCTCTTGGTAGATGTTTTCAACAATATCATTTAGATATATATAAGCATCAAATCTGGATCTTGGTTCTATCTCTTTCGTTTTACCTTCTTCCTACCAGGTTGGTTATTACCCTTCTTCTTATCAACGAAATTTCTTCCACCGCCATTTGTTATTGCGTTAATACTAGACTCTCCAACTCATTTTGATCTTCTAGATTGCCCTTTAGAAGGAGCATCCTCCAATCTTAAATACTTGGCTGCTTCATAGTAAAACTCCTAAAGGGTAGTCGGTTTCTCCTTTTTTAACTTTTGTGCAAACTTTATATCTGGGTGCACACCACTACATGCCATTAAGACTAGTTTATCTTTCTTATTTTGGACACTAACTGTTGCAGCATTAAACCAAGTCAAATGTTGATGTTGTGACTTGTTGTTCATTTCTTAACGTTTGATATAAACATGCATCCCTTCGATGCTTTGTATGCATGTGGAATTACTTAAAGTAAAAGTAAAGGAAACACTAAATATTAATTAATTACTCTCTAAACACCACCCACGAGCTTATCGATCTTGGTGGTAAATAACAGAACCACATAGATGCTAGAACTGCTAAGAACAAAAGAAAGTATTTGCTTTAAACTTCTTTTGTAACTCCACTCATCAGCATGTCATAAGTATAAGGTTGCATATGTATTATAGGGTCTGATAATCCTTTGTAAGGCTCCATAGTCAACATTTCGATGTCCTTCGGGTTCCTAGTAGTCTCTATCTCAAAAATAAATGGATTACTTACTCTAGCTCAGAACCATGCATTACTTGCCTCTCATGATTAATCCCTAATCATGCAGGCCATCCCATCCTCCAGTTTAGGGGATTATTGATGGGAATGGTCTTTAGTTCTTTCTTTTGGGGAGATCATCCCCTTCGTTCCTCCCTATGACAGCATGGTCGTCGTTCCCAAGTGTAATGAGCCTACTTTTCAACCCTCGAATATCGACATTAATACTTCCACGGTATTTATGTGCCAAGCACCTAAATGTTGGAAAAATAGAAAGTTGTAGTAAAAAGAAAAGAAAAGGAACAGAACCAGAAAAGAAGTACATGATATTAGAATCCCACAACGGAACGATAATATATAATATCAAAGCAACAATATAAAGGGTTACTTAGAATACAAAAATATCAAAGTACTAAAACCTAAGTACTATCATCAGTCTAGAAAGTTATAACTGCTTGTCTCCACAATGCTGATATATACAATACGGAGATGTAGGGGAAGTAAGAATACTACAAAAGGTGATCATCCAGCTTCTCTCCATAAATTCCAAAGCGTCCGTAGCTAAATCTGGAAACATATACGGGGCTAACCCGGTCATTATAAGACAATTACACCATGATCAGTCTAGTAAATTAGTGTGAGAAAACTTGTGAAGAAATAGGTAACAGTAACCATTGAGACCATATGAATTTCCGTAACAGTACTGCCCTTAAAGAAACCAACCATTCATTAAGTTTAGCATATAGTGATATGATAGATAATGTTTAGTAGCACATAAATCATATCAAATAGTTATGATGCTTACATTGGTCATACAACATATTTAGGTAACAATCAAAGTCAATAAGACACGTTCGCATATGGATTTTGCATTGTAGACATCCCTAGATAAACTGAGACCATCCTCCTAAAAAGGGTCAAAAATCACCTCCAAGCACCGTATATCTCTAGATAAAATATACTATTAAGGTAAACACAAATAGCCCATACACGAACATATAGAACTACGTGGAACCAAACACATCAACTCCCATCGGCCAACGGTCGATAAGAATCTCTAGTTATGGAGTTGACATACCCCGTTGTAGTTTAGCAAAACCCCGGGCTATGTGTCCTACTCCATTTTCTATCATTTTCGATGTCGAGGTCACGTTCGACATCATTCACGCGAGTCTTCATCACTTGAAACAGAACATGAATCCCCAAATAGATTCCTACATCTTGAATAGATCACAAATCGTTGCATGGATTCGAGCATCTCGAACAAATCTTGGACCTCTATATAGGTTCCTTGCATAAGTCTTTTAACGAATGCTAACGATGTCCTCTCTCTTAGAATACTCCTCAAGATAGATAGTACATATGATAACATCATTTGAAATGTTAACGCTGACCTTTCCCTTGGATTTAACCTTAGGATTGATGGTTCAACTCTATAACATTCACTTCATAACCACTTTCAAAACATAGAACTCGTATAGTAGTTTTGAAATGGTATTCGATAAGTAAAACACTAACTGATCCTGGTCTGTTCAAAACTAATTTGATGAATTTTCAGCTAACTCAATTCTGGTTCTTGCAGAAGTAAGTGAAAGTTAGAGGCGTTCTGTACCAATACTCCTCCCTAGGGGTTCTTATTGGTATAAAATCATGAAGTCATTCGATTACTTCTTAAGCCAATATTAGGTCAAGTTCAATAATCTACTAATCGATTATCAAGTCATAACAATTATTTATACAAATCACGATTCATATAAACTCGTTTTTGCCATTCCAACTTAATAATTTCTTGTTCAAGAGTGAATCAAGGTAAGTTAAAGCACTGGTTGCGTCAAAGCCTTGCCTAGATACTTCATTCTTGAATCTCACAAATAGATAAGTCTACCTCGACGGCTTTTAGTGTTAAGTATAATATTGATGATTTCTATAAAAAATAAGAAATCAACACGATTAATACGTTTTCGACATTTTCCGACTTACTATTCCATGGTTAAGAGGGAAACTAGTAGGTTAAATCTCTATTGCTCCATCCCTACTCGACATCAATCTTAACTCTTACAAATAAATAAGCCTTACTTCATCGGCAATTAGGGTTAAGCATAGTTAATTACTTTTTAAATAAGTAGTCAAATAAATAACCATTCAGCCACCGAGAAATTTTTAACCCCTTTTTGTAAACATTTGTATATACTTGAAAATACTTATAATAGGTTTGAAAACATTTATCCAAAATATTACTTGAAAATAACAACTTTACAATTTTCCTCAAAACTTGAAAGCGCCATGTTTTCAAAAAAATATCTCTTCTTTAAATGTTAACAACTAATTTTAAAAAATTCATAAATATCTCAAAACACTTTTAAAATGCTCTAATAATAGTTAGTAAAAGCTTATAAAAAGAATGAAATAAAATACATAAATTTAAATATCTTTTAAAACCTTTTAAGTCTAAATGGGTGCAGTTTTTGATCATTTTCGAGATGTTACTTATCTTTTTACTATTCAACAAACATACATATAAACATTATAAACATGGTATGAAACCCTTAAAGATCTCTCTACAAAGCTCCATAGCAATCGCTAAAAATAAGGCAATTCACACCTGCATCTATATCTACTATCGCTATATGTGCACTACTAAACCCAAGTCCGATCTAAAACAAAGTCCATCTATAACCTATATGCTTTATTCAAGATCTTTTCACAAGTCATACAATTCCATTCAAGTCCATTCCAAATTCATTCAAGTCCATATACATGGATTACATATGTCACTTACTTTTAATGTAAGAGTTCAAACCAAAGTTTTAACATATGTCAACAACAATTCAAACAACTTAAACGCAATCAATACAACTTATGTATGTGTTATATTTTCATTAAAAGTGAGGTATTAACTCACCTTTACCCTCACAATTAACCAAGATCAAAGAACCAAGTCCAAACCTAAGCTAGCAAACTCCTTTCTCTTCCTCTTCTTCATACTTTTGCACCATTCTTCTCCTATTTTGCTCATGGCCTATCCCAATAGGGTGAATGTGGCTTCACTTCTTCAATTTTTGGCTTAGTGGAAGGTGTTCTAATATTTTACTAAGCCTTGTGGAAAATTTTGAAGCGATTTGGAGCTGATATGTAAGAATTTTCTTTAGAACATAAGAGATGAAGAAGCCATTAATTTTTCAGCTCAAAGCTTTGTGAATTTGTGAATGAATGCTAAGGGTATTCCCCTTCTTATATAGGGACAAGTATAGTGCTCTTTAAACTTGCATTCACCACCTACCATGCCATGGAAGCTTCATCTCCCATCACTTCTCCTTTAAGTCACTTCCCATTTATGTTAATTACCATTATACCCTTCTCATAATATATATTAGGGGGATTAATTTAAAGGATAAACATTTGTATATTTTTAGTATCAAGGACAAGACCTCAATATTTTAACCACAAAGACAAACATCTTCTAAAATTAATCATAAGGACAAACATTCTTCCAAAATTATTCATAAGGACAAACATTCTTCCAAAACTGCCAACGAACTAAAAGCTGATACCTAAAAACTTCTACTGATAACTACAAACTAATACCTAAAAACTTCTATCAATAACTAAAAACCGATAGCTAAAGAAAGTTGCCCTTCAGGCTAAAAACTGAAGGTCTGTCCTTGAGGCTAAAACGCTGAGAAATTTTGTCCTTGACAATAATTTCCTGTATATCTTATCCATATGGAAGCTTCTAGCACATTCTAGCTTTACAAAGAGGTGTGTGTTAATTAGTTATTAAGGTACTCATTTGATCATTAGACAAGTGCCAAAGAGTTTGAATAATTTATATCGATCGAAAAGCTGTTTATAAATAAACCGATTTGCGGTCACATTGTCGCTTTTTCTTCAAAGAATATGTTTTTGTATACAAATTTAAAAATCAAGTTTCTTATCATTATTCATTAATTAAATAAATTATAACAAGATTATAAAATTATATTAATAACACTTAATTACATTTCAAATTTTTTTGATATTGGAAGACGAAATGTTTGAATTTTTGGGTCGCTACATTCTCCCCCACTTAGAACGTTTCATCCTCGAAACTCAAACAAGAATGATGATCAAACGAGATGGAAGAACGAGCTATATATATAGCATATTGCTAAAACTATATACAAACTAACTGCTACTGAATGCATATTAAGTGACTTCACCTCAAGCAGTGAGTACATTACAAAACGTATGATACTAAGATAAGAAGAAACCTCTAGTATAAAAGCGACTTTAGATAGTATTCCTTCGAACTGCTCTCTGACTTCTTGGTACCACCACAAGCATCCTCAATCATGGCACTGCTAACCTAAATAAAGGAATAAGCGCACAAATAGTAAAATGATATTTATAACACTAGCAACCAGTGCTCATGGTTTGCTCGGTTTAAAACTCTCTCATCGTCCAAGGATGATAAACAATCTACTAAACATAACTTATGCTCAACAGCCTCGGGTCACTACTTAGACGATTGTTCATGTACCTCATAATAAATAGAAGAGTCATTCCCCAAACTCTTCATAAGTCAACATACATTATAAAAATGTACTAAAGCCCATACGGTGTACAATATCATCTGTACACAATATCTGATATGATAATTTGCTCGATCGCATAGATTTCACTTCCTAACTAGTATAGATCACTTGACCACTCTAGTGCGAATTTTGATTTGGTTTTTGATTAGAAACCATCATTCTTCATATGTAGCCATCTCTATCATAGAAAACATCGGGATCGTATCACAAACCCCATATTAGGTGTTCTCCATCAAGAATCGAGTGAAAAATCCTTGTTAGGACTAGTGTAAACCACCTTGAAAACATGTATTAGAATATTGATTCAAGAATAGTCATGCGAATAAAACGATCTATGTACAAGTTATATATTTAACTTATTGGTTTCTTAGCTACACCAATAACTTCTTAATCACATTCATTTACACAAATAGTATCTCATTTAATATTAAATTATTTATGCATCATAACTTCATGTCTATAATCATTTTATAACTTAAGTTCATACTCATATAATAATCCATTTCATCCTAAGATCGTATACAAAACATCACTTTGTTTTACTTAACAAGTTTGCTTAGCCTTTTAACACTTGTTTTAACTTGGTATCTTTTCAATCCAAGTGTTATATAAACTCAACTTTTTATATTTTCAAAACACTTAGTTTCAAGTTCTATAATGATTTGGAAGTTCCCAATTATCCAAAATCATCGAAAATCCCATTTCATTTTAACAAATGAAAACTACCAAACAACTTATTCTGTCATGATGCACATACCATACTTTTCTAATGCATGGGCTACATGTGTACATGAAATAACTTTAAAAAGAACTTTATGATTAAACATAGGTTTTCATTTCAATTATTTTGAGATAATATATATGTATAACTTTTATATATCAAATCATCCTTTAGGAATTTAAATCAAAATTCGTTTAGCATCCCCCACTTAGAAACTCTAAAATGAATGCAGATGATGTTGCAGTCATCACCGAAATTATTTTCATGCGACTGAAGTAAGTTCAATACACCCAAACCATACTCTTGGTACTAAACCAAAATCATTTCAAAGCAGTATTAAATATTTCTTATAATAATACTTAGTATCATGATCTCAATTTCCTAAACCAATTTCTCAAATATGTACTTTTACATAATACTATTATTATTTTCGCTAAAATTTTGGAAAACATTTTCAAAAATATCGGGATTGAAGTTCTCAAATTCTTTGTTTAAATCTTTTTCATTTATGAACCTCATTTTATAAATCATACTTATATAGAATTACTCTCTTATATAGATCTTATCACAAATATTTGTTTTCAAAATATTCTATCTTTCTCTTAGATGTAGGCCCAACATAAAATTGGGTCTTAAAATTGAGTCGACTGCTTCGACCACTTTACCTATCCAGTCTGGTAAGTAGCTAAGAAGAGTAGGATTCTGGTATCCAACTTGGTCCTATAGTCTACTTTTCCTTAGATACCTAAGTTAAAGATGTATATTAGTCGACCCGGTAACATTGGATAATTTACTTAACAAAATGCTCAACTAATTTAAAACTTATCCTTCATAAACCATTTCATATAATACAAGCTAATTACCCAATGTTACATTCATAACCATTACTATAGGATAACATAATACAGACACAATACTTAGATATGATACATATTCACAAGATACGATACTAATGACATAATACCTATCTGTAAGAAATGATACTAATGACGCATACCTATGTACAAGATACGACACTAATGCTAAAGAAAACACCCATAGCACCCATACCCTAATACTCTTACGGAGGGCTCTCTCCATCAGGGTCCTCCACTGACAGTCCCTCCAAATCCATGATCTCCCTGTCATCATCTGATTCCCAATCTTCATGCTCGATTCATGCAGGTCCTGCCTCACCATTGGATCGTCAGCCATTCAAATGTTATATCCCTTTGGGCTCTGTCTCACCATCAAGATCCCCTCCTGCATCTTCCTCATCCTCAGACTAGTTCATCATTATTGGTCCTTCCATTTCCTAAATAATGTCTTCATCGCCATCGGATTCAAGCTGCTCCTCTTGATGCACAAGTTCCCATATTGGATCTTCATGCACAAGTTCCTCCTTTGGATCTTCATGCACAAGTTCCTCCTTTGGATCTTCAAACACAAGTTCCTCCATCTCCTGTCTGGCCATGAGATGCCTAAACCTTGTTGTCAACCAACTCACTCTTTCAGCACTAGATGCCATATCCTAAAAATAAAAATAATAAGAACCCTTAGAAACATATACTAAGCTTTTAGGAAACCTAAGGATAGAGTTTTCAAGGAAAAGATATTAAAAAGGATTACTTAAAAGTAGATATTCCTAAGGGATTATTTCAAAAGTCTAGTTTTTAAAATACAAATATGCTCTCATATATAATACATTCGACTTATTAAGAGGTATCGCTTACCCTATCTCTAATGAGACATACCCAACCAAAGCCAAGGTATTCGCCCAACCTTGAGCTTTGATACCAAATGTAACGACCTGACATTTCGATCATCGAATGTTGACAATAATACATCCACTGTATTCGTGTGGCGAGTACCCAAGTACGGGAAAGATAGAAGGTTGGGATAAAAGAAAGGAAAAAGAATAGAACCGAAAAAGAAGATAATATCAGAATCTCACAGTGGCACGGTAATATATAATATTAAAGGAATAGTACAAAGGGTTAGTATGAATTCAAAAATATCAAAGTTTATTACCTGAGTATCATCATCAGCTTGGACAATTATAACTACCTGTCCTTACAATGCTGATATATATAGAGATGTAATGGAAATAAGAATGCTATGAAAGTAACTATCCAGCTTTCCTCTATAAGTTCCAAAGTGTCTGTAGCTAAATCTAGAAACATGCATGTGGCAAACCCAAGCATTATAAGAAAATAACACCGGGATCAGTCTGGTAAACCAGCATGAGAAAACTTATGAAACATGAAACATGTAGCAATAACCACTGGGACCGTATGGATTTCTATAACAATTTTCCCCTTAAAGAAACCAACCATTCATTAAATTTAACATATAGTGAAATGATAGATAATGTCTAAGGTGTATCACACAAAACACATCAAATAGCCGTGATTCTTAAATTGATCACACTACAACATATTTAGGTTGCAATCAAAATCAATAAGGCATGTTCTCATATGGATTTTCCATTGGAGACATCCCCAGATAAAATGAGACCAACCTCTTGAAAAAGGTCATGAAGCACCTCCGAGCGTCGTATATCTCTAGATAAAATATACCATTAAGGTAAACACAACCAACCCACACATGAACCTATAGAACCAAGTACCATCAACTCCCACCGGCCAATAATCAATAAGTATCTCTTGATATGAAGTTGATACACCCCGTTGTGGGTTAGCAAAACCCTAGGTTGTGCGTCCTATTCCCTTTCATTCATTTTCGATGTTGAGGTCACGTTCGGCATCCTTCACATGAGTCTTCATCACTCGAATAGAACATGAATCCCCAAATGAATTTCCAATTCTTGAACGGATCACTAATCATTACACGGATTCGAGCATCTCGATAGATCTAGAACCTCTACATAGGTACCCCGCATAAGTCATTTAATGAATGCTAACGTTGTCCTCTCTCTTGGAATACTCCTCAAGATAGACGGCCTTATACGTTAACATCGTTTGAGATATTAATGTCGACCTCTCCCTTGGACTTAACCTTAGGATCGACAGTTTAACTCAATAACATTTCACTTCACAGCCGCTTCCAAAACATTGAACTTTTATATTAGTTTAAAATGGTATTTGATAAGTAAAACACTTACGGATCCCGGTCTGTTCAAAACTAATTCGATGAATTTTTGACTAACTCAATTCTGGTTCTTGTAGAAATTATTAAAAGCTAGAGGCATTTTGTACCAATACTCCTCCTAGGGGGTCATATTGGTATAAAATCATGAAGTCTTTCAATTACTTCTTAAGTCAATATTAAGTCAAGTTTAATAATCGACTAATTGATTATCTAGTCAAAATAATTGTTTATACAAATAACGATTCTTACGCTCGATTCGTTTCTGACATTCCAACTTAACTATTCTTCATTTAAGATGTAAGCCAGGTAAGATAGAGCACTGGTTGCATCAAAGCCTTGCCAAGACACTTCGTTCTTGAATCTTACAAATAGATAAGTCTACCTCATTGGCTTTTAGTGTTAAGTATAGCGTTAACGATTTCCATAAACAATAAGAAATCAACACGATTAACATGTTTAGAACATTTTCCAACTTACTATTCCTCGGTCAAGAGGGAAGCCTGATCAGTTAGAGCTCTATTTCTCCATCCTTACTCGACATCCATCTTAACTCTCATAAATAGATAAGCCTTACTTTGTCTGAAACACCTCACACTCCTTAATATACCCAATAAGACACATTAAAAAGCGTGGTGCATTGTAGGTATAACTGAAAATAACAGAGAATAAGATTCACATGACAAAAACAGGTAAAAAGAACGGAAATACTTATTTAAAACAAAAGCTTCATATTTGCTCATAAACCAAATAAGTCAGATACTAAATATAACATACATGTCTCAAAAACCAAAATGTCTCATGAAATAAAAACACATAGTCTCAAAATCAGAGTACATAATATTCCTCATAATAAGCCAGTACACGGAAAGAGTTAAATCTAGAATAAAAGAAATACATGGTAGAGATGTTCTCCCAAAATCCTCCAAGCAACCGTAATCTACAGCCCTCTCCCTTGATTGCCTATGAGGGGAAAAAGAGAAAATAGAGGAGTGGAACAGACTAAAAGTCTGGTGAGTGATAGTAACTAATAGAATCTTAAAGCAAAGTAAAGGTAATAGACTCTTCGATAGTTCTAGTATATACAAAAGGAAACAAAAGAAATAAGAAAGAGATAAACTAGAAAATACGATTAAACTATTACAATCGATAAGATGGGTCAACTTTGATTGTTTGCACTTATCTTTGATTAGACTGAAATTCCTAATCCTATAATTAGGCTGAAATCCTAATTCTACCATGATCGGCCTACTACTCCATATACCTTACTACGAACTAGATGCCATATAACTCCCTACACAGCAGCCAATGGTAATTACAAAAGATACACAAAGCATCCACTATGGACTAGACGATACATAGCTCCCTACACAGAGGGCAATGGTGTCTACGAAAGACACACATACTAAGCGCTTGGAACTCATGGTGAATACCGAGCACCAAAATGGAAGTCGCATGCATAACTGCCACCACGCTCATGCTACCTATTGCTCGACCTATTGGGTCATATTATTACCTCAACTCAACATAAGCGTGCCACTCATCTCACTTTAGGATTATGTGAAACACTGTGACATAGAAAATGTAGGGGAATGCTGTCGGTATTGGCCCGTCATGCAAACAATATCTAATAGCGCACTTGTCTGAATCCCCTATAATTTGAACATCTCTATATTTACCAATTACTACCACTACTAGCATAAGCGTGTCCCTTATCTCACTTCAGGTTTATGTGATACATCGTACCCATAGAAAATAATAGGGGAATGCAATTTGTTACAGTACCTACTTTGATTCTTTGCTTATTAACTTAGACAAATTATTTAAACAAGTATTTACTCTTGTTCTTACTATCTGTGCTTATTATCCTAAGTCTTAAAATAAGCCTTATTATGTTCTATTTCTTATTATAACAAACGTTATAATCATGCTCATTACTTAACCTATGGTCTAAGCGTGAAAATAAGCTTCTTTTCATCTTCTATTTTCTTAGTTATAATTCAAAGTTATAACTAGGTCAAACTCTTTAATTTGGTCCAATTAATATCATAATTAGGCATAATTTCAGTCCAATTCCATTTATATTACAGTCTTTATAATTAACATCTTATATTCCATTATTTAAGATTTCTTACAGTTTAATCCAATTTTTTATTAATTCTATTCTAATCCATACGTGAAGAAGAAGAAGGAGGAGGAGGAATAAAATAAAACTTAAAATAGAAGGAAATCCAAGGCGTGAGAAGAAGATGTAAATAACGCATAAATAACTATAAATACACTAAAATACTATAAGTAAATTGTAAATAAATGGAAAAGCTAGAAATAAACTAAAATTAACTTAAAATAATTCTAAAAACTGTAAATAAATTACTAAAAAGGTTACTCCAAAAATCGTAGTAAAACTACAACTGTTGGAAACCCTATTATTTTAAATTACTTAAAAAATGAAAATAATTACGATCATTCACCTCTGGTCCTTAGCTCTTCCCTCTTGGGCCTTCACGGATCCACTTGGGGTTGTTAAATATTTTTATTTAAAATGATTTCCTCCTTGGAAAATTATTCCACTTAGGGTCCTTCCTGATTAGGTCAACCCAATTGGAGAAAATCTTAAGATGAGAAAAAGTGTTAGGCCTAGTGTTCTATTTATAGGGGTAGAAGTGGATTTCAGACCGTTGGATTTGGGGATTGAATAGGATGCAACCACATCATAGGCTGAATAGGAGTCATCGGATGCAAGAATAGGACTGGACTGAAATAAAGAATGTAAAACACGTCATAGGAAGCCTTTGGAATGAATGGAACGAAGATTTCTCGTTCCTGAACATAGGCAAGTCAACCGGGTGGTCGACCTGGCCTACATATACACATACATGTGTATATATATATATATACACACACATACATGTATATATATTCTCATTTTTCTACTTATTTTATTTATTTCATATCTCATTCAGTTTAGCTCGGATTCTGACGTTCTATATATGGAAATTGACCGAAAAATTACCACGGACACAACGGTGCAAATCTAGCCGCTCAATTCTGATAATTTCACAAAGTTATTCTATTATTTAATTGATTAATGAATTAATTATCATGGGTTAAAATTTTAGGTTGTTACATTCTCCACTCCTTAAAGGATTTCATCCCCGTAATCTCTAAGGATGGAAGAATGAAATAAAAGTTTTCATCCAAGTTCTGTAACCAACTACTCAATCATCACCCATTACATCCATTGTCCTCAAGTTTTTCTAATGAAATTTATGATACTTATGCAATTAGTGTAGTGTTAATGTCAATAATGCAAGAGATTATGCGGTCCACTGATTCAGTTGACCTCCTTTTTAGCAATCATGTCCATGCCATGTATCCAAATGAATGTAAAAATTCCCTAATGATAACTGATAGTTCTATATGCATGCTGCATACATCATCCAAATGCAACAATCATGTATTAAACATCCATTTATAGCAACCATGAAAATTAGGATAAAAATGCACGCACGTCTATATGCATATGCTCTAGTGTCCTAGTTAGGACAACCCCTAAAGAATAATAACACCTAGTGTACCTATATGCGTCCATTAGCATCCACTAGCAAATACTTTGTGATATATCGGAAATTTCAGGCAAATTTAAATGTGATAATCTCTTTTATAAATTAATTAAATTTGGCAAATTTGTTATTTTAGACTAATAATAATGTGTTTTGTGTGTGTATATATATATAGATCTTAATGA
Source organism: Allium cepa (assembly GCA_030765085.1). NCBI lineage: Eukaryota > Viridiplantae > Streptophyta > Magnoliopsida > Asparagales > Amaryllidaceae > Allium > Allium cepa. The sequence goes on from CM060940.1 coordinate 107,329,737, forward strand.
AATTATTTTATACAAGTTGAAATTGTATTTGTTTAAATATATATATACATATATATATATATATCGAATTGATTTTAAATTGCATTTGAAATTGAAATTGAATTTGGATATTTAAAATTTGAAATTCAAAAGATAAATATATATCTTAAATTATACTTTGGTTTTAAAATGTTATTTAGAAATTAAATAGTTTTATATCATTTTCTTTTTAAAGTAATTTATTTATATATGTATTTATTAATTAGGAAATCAACTATAAAAGCTTTATAAAACATTCAAAAATTTATTTATGCATGCAAATTTACATGTGTTAAGCTATAAACCACTCTAATAACATGTGTTAGCAAATTAAATAAGGTTAAAGACAAGTGTTAAATCTTTTAACAAGTGTCAATTTTTATTTTTATTTTCTTTTATTTTTAATAAAACCTAATTTAAACTTATATAAACATATACCTTCCTCTTCATTTCCTTTTTCTATCTTCTTTTCAAAAATTTAAGAACAAAAGGCTACAAACACTTTACAAACCAGAAAAAAAAATGAAATAACCTGTAAAACCAAAATTCAGTAAAATTAAATCAAGAATTCAAGCCATCTTCTTTGCAAATTCAAAGTTTAAAGGCAAGATCAAATTCAAGTACAATCACTCCAATTTAAAAGCAAGCAAGAGCAAGATCAGTAACCAAATCATTCAACAACTAAATCAAAGCCTTGAATCAACTGCAGTTTCAGTTTTCAAAGCAAGCTTTCCTGTTTCAAATTCAAAGCTGCTTCAACTTTTTTTGTACATCATTATCTGGTGAGTAAACAAATTTATTTCAAAAACTTTAAATATGTTAAAACCCCGATGCCCACTGAAAACTTGAGTTTGAATAAGTAAAAATAGTTTGCATGTTGGATTTAATGCTATATGATATATGTATGTGGCTATCTCTGTGTGCATGTCTGGAAATAATACTCTGCTCTGTTCCTTATTCTCAAATTTTAAAAAAAATCAAAGGCTCTCTCTCTAATTGATTTTAGGTCTTGATTTTTAAATATAAATTGATAGAAATGATATGATTTGAATTTTAAAAATGGTTTGGATAGAAATTGATGTCAATTTTTACTAGGAGGATAATTTTACAGTAAAAAACTCAAAATTGATAAAATTTGTTGTTAACAATTAAATGATTCAAGTATATAGCCTGAATCTACTATAAAAATTATGATTTTTAAGATAAATTTCTCGATTTTTATTCGAGTATCGAAGGTGCAATTCAAGGTTGAACAGAAATGGGTTTTTGACCATTTTCTGACGATGATGAGCACTTGGTCGTCGTGGTTTTCGAAGCTTAGTTGTCGACGGGGAAGGTCGGGAAAAATGGCGAAGGAGTTTATCGATCGTCGTGGCGTTGGCAGTTGATGTAACTAGGGTTTAAGGGTCGAGGTTGAAATGTGGTCGGCGTGGTGACTATAGGTGATCGAGCTGCGTGTGATTCTGGGAAATGATGGCGTGGAGGCTAGTGAGGTCATGGCCGGAGATTGGGAGAGTCCGGTGATCGATGATGGTGGTTCGAGGGGTTTTTCTGATGAGGTCTGGTTTCCAGTTCGACTGGAGATGCTCGATATCGTTTTGGGCTTCGTGGCGTATGATCGAGGGACGGAATCGATCACGAGGTTGAACGTCGACGTGTGGGGCGAGTCGTCGGAGGTCACGGCGGTGTGGTTGAACTATGCACGTGCACGGCGTCGGTTTCCTGTCTAGGTATTTGGTTCGTGAGAGACTCAAAGAGGTACTCGAGTGGGAAGGAGGTTGTCTCGCGTTGGAACTCGAGTTCGTAAGTGTTGCCTTTCCTGTTTTTAAACTTAAAACTAAAATAAAAATAAAAGAAATGGTAGAAGGTGAGGAGCTCGAGTCAAGACTCGAGTCAGAGGCGGGTTAGACCCGAAGTTGAGATTTAATATTTATTTTAAATAGGTTTTGTAAAGCTAGTTTAAAATTTTAAATTAAAACTGGTTTGAACTATTATGTTTAAACTATTTTGATTAAAAAGTTTTATGCTTTATTTAACTTAAATTTGAGAAATGTTTAAGTATTTTAATAATGTAATGACCCTAAAATAAAAATAAAATAAAAGATGCATCAAAACAGAAAAGCTTGTTGGTAAATAAAAATGTGCATAGGAGTTTCTGTTTGATAAAGATGCAAGGAGTTAAGGTGATCAAAAATTGGGACTTAAAACAAATATAGTTCCATGTCTAAATAATTATATAAGCACATGTATTTAATATATAGGGAAATTTTCTATAAAAAGAAAAATACAATGGAGTTTTATGAAGTTTCAAATGACTTATATAATCATGCTGCCAGAAAAGAAAATAAATAATCTTGTGTGTGTATAATTTTTATCACATAGATATGTAAAAAGGAGTTGCTGTTTTAAAGGGAGGAATAAAAACAATATAGTATGAATAATTTTTACACCACCTAAATATATATGACAGTGTACATGAATTTTATAAGAAAAGGAGGCTAAGTAGAAAGTGCAAAAAGATTAAAGTTTCCTTAAAAACTGAGAAGAAAATAAAATAAGCAAAGGTCACGTGCATATGGCATGAATAGAATGAGATCATGGAAATAGCATGCAGTAATTAAAGTGCTGGAATCCCGAAATAACTACTAAAGGAAATCAGATGAGTGTAATTCCAATTGAGGACCATACATAAGTATGATCTGTGCATGAAAAATAAAGGGGTATCAAAGGAATTACCCATTTCCTTAAACCCTAAAATAGCTTTATAAAACCTGTACACCATCATGACCATCATCATCTCAGAAAAAAAAAGATAAAACAAAAATAAAATAGGAGAAATATGGGTAAGCAACTCTGAAGGGATTTGCTGTGTGGAGGAGCAAGATAGTAAAAGAAAATACTAGGTGAGCATTAATCCATTTTATGCAATGGCATTAAGTCCTCTGGTAGGCAGCCTAAAGTATTAGAAGAATTATTTAAATCTTTGAAATGGTTTGATATGGATGAAATGGATGTTTGTTGTGCATTTCTGTTTGGAGTTTTGTATGACAGTTTTTCCAAGTTAAAATGGTTTGAGCATTTTTTTTATTCTATTCTTATTATTGTCAAGTATGGATTTAAATTATTTAGGACATAGGCAGCAAGATAGAAATCTGGCTCATGTTTATTTTCTAAATAATAAGGCAGGACGATTTCTAAGTTTTTTGGTGAATTTTCTTAACAAACACCTCTGTCCATATTTTTACAATAATATAGTAGGATCATGATGCTTAAATTATTTTGGAAAGCCCACAAACCTGTTGTAAATCTCTGTAGTAAGAAAATTAAATGGATAACAAAGGATTGTACTAGAAAGTATTTATGTTTTTCTGAAACATGAATGGGTTGGAGATTTTATGAGTAAACTCATAAACAGGTGCTTAATGAATTAAGCAGAGAATTGGAGGGGGAACTTATTAAATTAATAAACCCTATGAATAAATGAAAGAAAATTAAATTGGTCATTTGGGGTTAGTCAATGATCTGCTTGCTTCAGGTGGGAGGAAGTATATGCATGGTGCAAGTGCACCCTGACGCCTTTGTGTGTTGGAATAAATAAAACAATCTGGGTGATTCCTTCACAATGCATACTTGTGTTCATTTGACAGGGGGATTTAGACCATAAAATAAAATGGGGTATGAGATTTAAATCTCTGAGCTATATACATCTGGACAGGGATTTGAATTAAATATGTTTTAATATGATGCCCTGATATAAAAAAAAACTGGGAGAAATTGGGAGAACAAAACCTGGGTTTATTTATGAAGTTATGAATAATGCATTGCTTGTTGAACATTTGTTGAATGAATGGTTGTATTCTTGAAGTTATCTGGCAATTTTAACTGATGTGCATAATTCACAAACTGCTAGATTATGCAAGTGTTATAAGTTCATAAAAAAAACTGGAAACATGTGTATAAAATTTATTAATGTTCATACCAGTGTAAACTGACCCTTTTGGTTGCTTTTGCAATCATCTGGGTGTCTCAATTAAATGGGGCAGCTCATTGAATTGCATGCAGGTAATTAAGGTTGACTTGATGGATGAAGGAAGCATTAGCTGCTAGTATAAATAAGAGAAACTTTGCTTTGTATTTGCAGGTGGTTGTAGTGAATGATCTGGTTATCATTAGTAGTTAAAGTAAACTGTAAGGAGATTTTTCTGAGTGCTTAGATTATGACATGTATTTAGCTAAACCTTTGTTGAATGATTTCTGATGGCAAGTAATTAGTTGATGTTCTTATAAATGTCTGGTCATCTTTTTTTGGAACTGAGAAAACTGATATAACATATCAGTATGATATGTGTGCATGTTAGCCCCTGTTTTCATTTGTTTGAAATTATTTTGTGATTTAATGATGGCAATTAAAAACAGTCATGTATATCTGATTTCCAGAAGATAAAATGAGCTTGCAAATTTTGAATAAAATGGATTATGCATGGCCTGTAATAGATATTGGTTGATGCATAATCTCTGAGAAAATGCATGACTCATATTTATGCATTTGATTTCAAAATAAAAAGGGTTTTGAAAGAAATGGACTTGGAAATATTTTTGTTTTGTGTTGAAAGCCTGAGAAAGTAAATTCTCAGAAAAACTTTGATATGGTAGAAGCAAACTTGTGATAGGAAAAACATTTGTAGAAATTATGTTTACATAAAAGATAAGGTTTTGAAAGTGGTAAGTATGGGATCATGACCGGCCTAGATGGTTAAGGGTCAAACCCTTATAAGCCTGGAATCACTTGTTGTGCAAGTGCTTCCAGTTCAAAGAAAAAGATATAAAAAAACTCCAAGTTTTTGAAATACAAACTCTAAGCACACTAGTTTGCATTCCAGCCTGTCTTGAAATGTAGTGAAAACTATAAGTGGTTCAACCTGGAAATAAAAATCAGTTTTGTTTGCTTAAGCCTGCAACTAAGTATTTTCAAAGTGTCTTCACCCCAAAACACTGTTAAACTTTTAGATTAACACTTGAACATTACTTTAGGTGATTACCGGCATATACATGTATAGGCAGGAAGTTTAGTAAATAAAAAAAAATATACAAAGGTGCACTGTGCATTTCAATCACTTATGCATTGTGCTTGTTGTAAATTTCATCTCATACAAAACAAAAGAAGCAAACATATCATCAAATATGTAGAGCTACTTTAAGGTGAATCATGAACTGATATAATTATATTGGTCATCCAGGATCTTGGGAAAAGAATCTATGAATTTTCTAAATATTCAAACTTAACAGTATGGTATTTAATTATATATTCATTTTGTAAAAAAAAAAAAATCTATGTGTGAAAATTAAGGGGGTCACCACAGTTGGTATCAGAGCTATGTTTTAAAATAACATAGTAAACATTATTGTATGCATATGGATGATTGAATGCATTGATTGAATTCTTGGGGTTGGATGCTTTTGTATGACTGAATGAAATGTATGCTTGGGATACATGTACAGAGTACACCTAAATAAAATAAATAAACAAAGTAAAGATACTAAAAATAATAGGGGTAAATAAACTAACTTAAAAATTATATCTATAGCATTATGGTAGGACCAAGACATCACACAGGTGCAGGACCATCGCGTGAGCCACCTGTGATAAGCATGGAGGATTTTGTGAGGGCTTTGAGGGATGGAATGGCACCAAGGCAAGACAATCCTTATGAGGAGCACTCCAAACTGCTTAAGACTTGTACCAATTTGGGAGGAAAGGATTTTGAAGGCATTGAAGGAGCTATGGGTGTTCAAATGTGGATAAGGACTATGGAGAGGGTCTTTACAGATATGCAAATCAGTGACCAAAGGAAAAGACAAATAGCTTCAAGGAAATTGAACGGGGTTGCACTGGATTGGTGGGAGGTTGTGATAGTAGGAAGGCCAGAGAATAACATTACTTGGAATGATTTCAAGGACATGCTTGAGGCCAGATTTATCCCATCATCTACCAAAGCCACACTGCTTGAAGACTTCATTAGGTTAAGGCAAGGAGGCATGAGTGTAAATGAGTACACTCAGAAGTTTGAAGCATTGTCCAAATATGGAATGGTGTTGATAGGGAATGCAGAAGCAAAGAATGCAAGATACATTCAAGGCTTGAACCCCAATCTATCCAGGGCAATGTTGCCATACAAAGACAAAACCTTTGATCAAGTGATTGACCTAACTCTCTCTTTTGAGCAACATGATACCACAAGAGAGAAATTCAGGAACATGAAGCTCAATAAGTAGAGGGGAGGTCAGAACAAAGTGCAACCTTATGACAAGAGAGATGCAAGTAAAGGAGTTAAGAAAGGGGAAGGAGCAATAGCACCTGAAAGCAAGAAATTTACTCATTGTTTTAATTGTGGAAAAGTTGGACATTATAGTAACCAATGCCCTGACTCTAAAATACCTAAAGGAAGTTGCTATAACTATGGGAAAATAGGACATTTAAAGAAGGACTGCCCAGAGACTCATAAGAAAACAGCAAGGGTAGGAGCTTTGGCAACAAACACCACTGGAAATGTTGGGAAACTTGAAGGTATAATTCTAATCAATACCCAACCAATATTAGTAGTATATGACACTGGTGCCTCACATTCACTAATATCTTTGGAAATTGTAAAGAAGTTATCACTTGCTTGTGTTTCTATTGAACAACCCTTAACTGTACACAGCCCCATAGGGAGTCATTGTATATTAGGGATGAAGTGTATGGATCTGAAATTAATCATAGGGGGTTATGGCTTTGATTCAGATCTATATACTTTAAATTATCCTGGTATTGGGATTATTTTGGGGGTAGATTGGTTAATGAAAAATAAAGCAATTTTAAATTTAGAAAACCTTACTATTTCTTTGGAGACAAATGAAGGCAAAAGAATTACAGTTCTAAGTGAAATAGCAAAGAACACATGTTTTAATAAAATTTGGAGTATAAACGAAATTCAAAAGGAATTAAAAATAGAGGAAATTCCAGTAGTTAATGAATACATAGATGTGTTTGGAGAGGTGAGAGGAATTCCTCAGAATAGACCAGTTGAATTCAAAATTAAGTTAATGCCAGGAACAAATCCAATCATTAAGAAGCCTTATAGGATGGGTCCAAAAGAGTTAGTAGAATTAAAACATCAACTAGAAGAATTAGAAGAGAAAGGATTCATAAGATCAAGTAGTTCCAGTTGGGGTTCCCCAGTGCTCTTTGTTAAGAAGCATGATGGAACAATGAGGTTGTGTGTAGACTATAGGGATTTAAACAGGTAACCATTAAAAATAAGTACCCACTGCCTAGAATATATGATCTATTTGATCAATTGCATGGAGCTAAAATATTTTCAAGGTTAGATTTAGCCTCTGGATTTCACCAAATGAAAGCTGCAGAGGAAAGCATTGAGTACACAGCCTTTAACACAAGGTATGGCCTATATGAATTTTTAGTAATGCCATTTGGCTTGACCAATGCTCCCTCCTATTTTGTAGATTTGATGAATAGAATATTTAGAGACTTTTTGGATAAATTTGTTCTAGTATTTATAGATGATATATTAATTTACTCAAAGACAGAAAATGATCATGCTATGCATCTACACCTAGTATTATCCAGACTTAGAGAACATGAATTAAAAGCCAAGTATTCAAAATGTACATTTTGGCAACATGAAGTAAAATTCTTAGGACACATAGTGTCACAGCAAGGGGTAAGTGTGGATCCAAGCAAAGTGATTGCAGTTCAATCATGGAGTAGACCCAAAACAGTGACTGAGGTGAGATCATTCTTGGGATTGGCAGGGTACTATAGAAGGTTCATCAAGGATTTTTCAAGAATAGCTACACCAATGACCAAGTTGACAAAGAAGAACTAACCATATGTGTGGACTGAGCAGTGTGAACAAGCTTTTGAGAAATTGAAACAAGCACTAGTGGAAGCTCCTGTCTTGCAAATCCCAGAAGCAAATGAAGGAATGGTTGTATATACTGATGCTAGTGGGTCTGGGTTAGGTGCAGTGCTTATGCAATATGGCAAGGTAGTGGCATATGCATCAAGACAGCTTAAACCCAATGAAACCAAATATGCAACTCATGATCTAGAATTAGCTGCAATAGTGTTTGCATTAAAACTTTGGAGGCATTATTTGCTTGGAGCAAAATTTGAATTATTTACAGACCATCAAGCATTGAAGTATTTATTTTCTCAAAAAGATTTGAATATGAGACAAGCAAGGTGGATGGAATTTCTAGCTGCATATGATCTAGATATTTTGTACACCCCTGGAAAAGACAATAGGGTGGCAGATGCCTTGAGTAGGCATCAAGTTAGGTTAGCAAGTCTAATAATTGATGAATTTAAAAACCTTGTAATGCTTGGGGAGGCAGATATATATAGCAAGAATGAAAAGAATTCTAGAGAGCATGATGACATGGTAGAATATGGTACACTAGGATTGATTACAGTAAAATGTAATCTAGTGGAGAAAATTGGTGGCATGCAAGACCAAGATAAAAAATTGAAGGAGAAGAAGGAAATGTTACTTAGCAACATTGAGTTGGAAAATTTTAAAATAGATCACAAGGGGTATTTGAGGAAGAATGAGAAGTTGTGTGTACCAGACATTGCAGAATTGAAGGAAGAAATCATGAATGAGCATCACAAAACCAAGTACACCATACACCCTGGTGGTACTAAAATGTATCATGATTTAAAAAGAAGCTACTGGTGGCCAGGAATGAAACAAGCAGTGGCAAGATATGTGGCAAAGTGTTTCACCTGTCAGCAAATTAAAGCAGATCACCAAAAGCCTTCTGGCATGTTGCAACCTTTGGAGGTACCTCAGTGGAAATGGGAAAGTATTTCCATGGATTTTGTGGATGGTTTGCCTAGAACTAAGAAAGGCAATGATAGTATATGGGTAATTGTTGATAGACTAACCAAATCAGCTCACTTTGTCCCTGTCAAGTCAGATAGAAATGCAACTAGGCTTGCACAATTATTTATTAAGGAAGTGGTAAGGCTACATGGTATACCAAGACCATTATAAGTGATAGAGACACTTTGTTCACCTCAAGATTTTGGGAAAGCTTCCAAGAAGCAATGGGAACTCAACTATGCTTAAGCATTGCCTACCATCCTCAAAGTGATGGGCAGACAGAGATAGTAAACAAAATATTGGAGGATCTGTTGAGAGCATGTGTGCTTGACTTTGGGGGTAATTGGGAGGATCACATTCATTTGGCAGAGTTCACATATAACAATAGCTACCAGTCAACAATAGGAATGGCTCCCTTTGAAGCCTTGTATGGGAGACCCTGCATATCTCCTGCCTGTTGGTTGGATATGGGAGAGGGTATACTACTAGGACCAGATCATGTTAAAGAAACTTCCAACATGATTGAGTTAATTAGACATAGGATGAAGACAGCACAATCAAGACAAAAGACTTATGCAGATAAAAGGAGAAAGCCAATGGAGTTTAAGGTAGGAGAGTATGTTTTTCTGAAGGTATCACCAATGAGAAAGGTGTTCAGGTTTGGGAAATCTGGTAAGCTATCACCAAGATTTGTAGGACCATATGAAATTATGCAGAGAATTGGTGCTATGGCCTACAAACTTAAGTTACCTGAGGAGTTGAGTGGTGTGCATCCAGTGTTTCATGTTTCTCAATTGAGAAAATGGGTGCATGATGAAGGAGCAATTCTGGAGTCACCTACTCAAATTCAAATCCAAAAGAATTTGGTCTATGCAAATGAACCAGTAGGGATAATTGCCAAGGAGGAGAAAAAGTTGAGGAACAAGGTGATCAAACTAGTAAAAATTCAATGGATCTTGGACACCAATGATTGTACATAGGAGGTGGAGGACAAAATGAGGGCTAAATACCCCAATTTGTTTACTGATGGAGAGGTATGTTTAAGTAGTTTATGATGATTTTTTGAATATTCTTATGCATTGCTTGCTTTCGTAAAATGTGAGTATGGGGTTATGGAATTAAAATAGACTATGGATTAGTATTTTTATTTGGAGAAATTAAAAGAAATTATGGGGACATAATTCCTTTAAGGGGGAGGGTATGTAATGACCCTAAAATAAAAATAAAATAAAAGATGCATCAAAACAGAAAAGCTTGTTAGTAAATAAAAATGTGCATAGGAGTTTCTGTTTGATAAAGATGCAAGGAGTTAAGGTGATCAAAAATAGGGACTTAAAACAAATACAGTTCCATGTCTAAACAATTATATAAGCACATGTATTTAATATATTGGGAAATTTTCTATTTAATTTAAAAAGCAAAATACAATGGAGTTTTATGAAGTTTCAAATGACTTATATAATCATGCTACCAGAAAAGAAAATAAATAATCTTGTGTGTGTATAATTTTTATCACATAGATATGTAAAAAGGAGTTGTTGTTTTAAAGGGAGGAATAAAAACAATATAGTATGAATAATTTTTACACCACCTAAATATATATGACAGTGTACATGAATTGTATAAGAAAAGGAGGCTAAGTAGAAAGTGCAAAAAGATTAAAGTTTCCTTAAAAACTGAGCAGAAAATAAAATAAGCAAAGGTCACATGCATATGGCATGAATAATGAGATCATGGAAATAGCATGCAGTAATTAAAGTGCTGGAATCCCGAAATAACTACTAAAGGAAATCAGATGAGTGTAATTCCAATTGAGGACCATACATAAGTATGATCTGTGCATGAAAAATAAAGGGGTATCAAAGGAATTACCCATTTCCTTAAACCCTAAAATAGCTTTATAAAACCTGTACACCATCATGACCATCATCATCTCAGGAAAAAAAAAGATAAAACAAAAATAAAATAGGAGAAATATGGGTAAGCAGCTCTGAAGGGATTTGTTGTGTGGAGGAGCAAGATAGTAAAAGAAAATACTAGGTGAGCATTAATCCATTTTAAGCAAAGGCATTAAGTCCTCTGGTAGGCAGCCTAAAGTATTACAAGAATTATTTAAATCTTTGAAATGGTTTGATATGGATGAAATGGATGTTTATTGTGCATTTCTATTTGGAGTTTTGTATGACAGTTTTTCCAAGTTAAAATGGTTTGAGCATTTTTTTTATTCTATTCTTATTATTGTCAAGTATGGACTTAAATTATTTAGGACATAGGCAGCAAGATAGAAATCTGGCTCATGTTTATTTTCTAAATAATAAGGCAGGAGGAATTCTGAGTTTTTTGGTGAATTTTCTTAACAAACACCTCTGTCCATATTTTTACAATAATATAGTAGGATCATGATGCTTAAATTATTTTGGAAAGCCCACAAACCTGTTGTAAATCTCTGTAGTAAGAAAATTAAATGGATAACAAAGGATTGTACTAGAAAGTATTTATGTTTTTCTGAAACATGAATGGGTTGGAGATTTTATGAGTAAACCCATAAACAGGTGCTTAATGATTAAGCAGAGAATTGGAGGGGGAACTTATTAAATTAATAAACCCTATGAATAAATGAAAGAAAATTAAATTGGTCATTTGTGGTTAGTCAATGATCTGCTTGCTTCAGGTGGGAGGAAGTATATGCATGGTGCAAGTGCACCCTGACGCCTTTGTGTGTTGGAATAAATAAAACAATCTGGGTGATTCCTTCACAATGCATACTTGTGTTCATTTGACAGGGGGATTTAGACCATAAAATAAAATGGGTATGAGATTTAAATCTCTGAGCTATATACATCTGGACAGGGATTTGAATTAAATATGTTTTAATATGATGCCCTGATTAAAAAAAAATAGGAGAAATTGGGAGAACAAAACCTGGGTTTATTTATGAAGTTATGAATAATGCATTGCTTGTTGAACATTTTTTGAATGAATGGTTGTATTCTTGAAGTTATCTGGCAATTTTTACTGATGTGCATAATTCACAAACTGCTAGATTATGCAAGTGTTATAAGTTCATAAAAAAAAACTGTAAACATGTGTATAAAATTTATTAATGTTCATACCAGTGTAAACTGACCCTCTTGGTTGCTTTTGCAATCATCTGGGTGTCTCAATTAAATGGGGCAGCTCAGTGAATTGCATGCAGGTAATTAAGGTTGACTTAATGGATGAAGGAAGCATTAGCTGCTAGTATAAATAAGAGAAACTTTGCTTTGTATTTGCAGATGCTTGTAGTGAATGATCTGGTTATCATTAGTAGTTAAAGTAAACTGTAAGGAGATTTTTCTGAGTGCTTGGACTATGACATGTATTTAGCTAAACCTTTGTTGAATGATTTCTGATGGCAAGTAATTAGTTGATGTTCTTATAAATGTCTGGTCATCTTTTTTTGGAACTGAGAAAACTGATATAACATATCAGTATGATATGTGTGCATGTTAGCCCCTGTTTTCTTTGGTTTGAAATTATTTTGTGATTTAATGATGGCAATTAAAAACAGTCAAGTATATCTGATTTCCAGAAGATAAAATGAGCTTGCAAATTTTGAATAAAATGGATTATGCATGGCCTGTAATAGATATTGGTTGATGCATAATCTCTGAGAAAATGCATGACTCATATTTATGCATTTGATTTCAAAATAAAAAGGGTTTTAAAAGAAATGGACTTGGAAATATTTTTGTTTTGTGTTGAAAGCCTGAGAAAGTAAATTCTCAGAAAAACTTTGATATGGTAGAAGCAAACTTGTGATAGGAAAAACATTTGTAGAAATTTTGTTTACATAAAAGATAAGGTTTTGAAAGTGGTAAGTATGGGATCATGACCGGCCTAGATGGTTAAGGGTCAAACCCTTATAAGCCTGGAATCACTTGTTGTGCAAGTGCTTCCAGTTCAAAGAAAAAGATTAAAAAAAAACTCCAAGTTTTTGAAATACAAACTCCAAGCACACCAGTTTGCATTCCAGCCTGTCTTGAAATGTAGTGAACACTATAAGTGGTTCAACCTGGAAATAAAAATCAGTTTTGTTTGCTTAAGCCTGCAACTAAGTATTTTCAAAGTGTCTTCACCCCAAAACTCTGTTAAACTTTTAGATTAATACTTAAACATTACTTTAGGTGATTACAGGCATATACATGTATAGGCAGGAAGTTTAGTAAATAATAAAAAAAAAATACAAAGGTGCACTGTGCATTTCAATCACTTATGCATTGTGCTTGTTGTAAATTTCATTTCATACAAAACAAAAGAAGCAAACATATCATCAAATATGTAGAGCTATTTTAAGGTGAATCATGAACTGATATAATTATATTGGTCATCCAGGATCTTGGGAAAAGAATCTATGAATTTTCTAAATATTCAAACTTAACAGTATGAGATTTAATTATATATTCATTTTGTAAAAAAAAAATCTATGTGTGAAAATTAAAGGGGTCACCACAAAAAACTTAATTTTTAAAAAGTAATTAAGTATAAGTTAAAAAGGATGAAATGTTTTATTTTAAAACATATGGTAGTTAAAGTTAGGTAATTAAAGTAATTGATTTATCTTGAAAGTTAATTAAAGTTTTAATGATTAATTTAATTTAAGTATAATTAACTAATTTAATTAATAAATATAAGGCTTATTAATTTATAAGGGTTTAGTTAATTAATTAAGGATTAATTAATTGTTAATTGAGAATTAATTTAATTAAGTAATTAAAATTAATTAATTTATAATTAGAGGTTTATTAGTTGGATAATTAAAGATTAATTCATCAATGATTTGAATTAATTAATTATGTGATTAGTGATTAATTAATTAATAATTAAGAATAGATTAATCAAGTAATTAGGGTTAATTAATTATGGATAATTAATTAAGTAATTAAGATAAATTAATTTATAATTTTAAATTAATTAAGTAATTAAGAATTATTTAATTGTTAATTAAGGATTAATTAATTGATAATTAAGGATCGATTTAACAGTAATTAAGGATTAATTAACTGATAATTAAGGATTGATTAACTAGTAATTAAGGATTAATTAACTGATAATTATGGATTAATTAACCAGTAATTAAGGGTTAAATAAATTGTAATTAAGTTCTATTAATTAATAATTAAGGTTATTAATTAATTGTTAAAGGATAATTGATTAATTAATTAAAGATTAACTAATTGATTATAAGGATAATTAAGTAGTGGTTAATTAATTAAATGATTATAATTAATTAATGATTGATTAAGCAAAGTTAAGTGATTAATTCTTAAGTAATTAATTTAATTTGAATTAATTAAATTAATTATAATATGGATTAAAGATGCTTGCTTATGGGTGATTGTTTTGAGTAGAATGTCTGGATTTGGTTGATATCATTGGATGATAATCTGTGATATTCTGTGATTAGATATGGAATATATCTGAGATAGATGTATAACACCGTATGAATTCAATATTTTAAATTGAATTGTTTTAATCCTTAAATCAACTTGACCTTTAAGACACGTTTAGATTTCGATGAGACCGGGATCGGATATCAAGTTTGATTTTTCGAAAACCACATTAATCCAAGTTAAACGTTAGGTCGTGACATCTCAAAGTGAAGATCGAGATGGAGAATGCAAAGGTTATTGTCGTTAACTCTAAGGGTGATTCCAAAATGAGCGTAACGACACAATGCCTTCGGTTTCGTTCGAACCCGGAACGAACTTATATGGATTGAATGCTATCAGACCATCGTCAATAGAGGACGATGAGCATTCCAAGATGTGTTCTTGTAAAGGTAATCGTAGCCTCAAGCTCATCAACTAGCAATGGCTAAAACAGGGGAGGTGCAGCAAGGTTAAGTGGGTAGCACCCAAGTAGGACAAGATTTACCCCTGTCTAGAAGCCCCTTTTTATTTCGACTGTGTGGGCAGTTATTGGCCACAACTGCAGGGCTGTCTTGTTCGGGATTGTCCAGTAAGGGATGGTTTCGGCCTTGTGTTGTAGGGGATTTAGGGTGGATCCTCGGTACGTTGATCTAGGCCACGTACTATGACGGGCGGTACCCCAGTAGCCCTGCCATTGTATGGAATCCAATCTCCAATAAGTGCCCTTAGTTTTGATTGTATAACCCACTTTGTGGCTAGTATGCTGGAATTTAATCGTGTAACAATTTCAGCTATGTGAATATTTATTGAAAACCCTAGACCCTATTATAATATCACTTGATTTCCTATCAATGATTTGGTTAGCGTAAGGTAAAAACTTACCGATGTTTATGTGTGGGAAGTCTTATGTGATACCTTTTGTTTTCAAATGATTTTTGAAAGTTAAACAACTTTAACCCGTTTACTCACACCAGATCCATGTCTGACCCGGAGTTTATTCTGTTTTTCTTAAACTCTTGGGTACTCAAAATTTTATAAGTAGCCAAGTGATCCGGGTTGGCTTGACAAATATTTTGGAAGCTTGGAGCTAGAGTCCAGACGTATCCATCTATATCTTCCACTGTGTTTTGTCTTTTGGCTATTGTATTTTGGATGTAGTGGTTAGACAGGCCTTTATAACTGTCTAATATAATGAAGTAGTATTCCTGTGTATTCTCTGATATGTAAGACTATGTAATGGATATGTGAAATATTATATTTTGTTCCGTTTCCGCTGTGAGATTCTGATATTGTTGTTCTTTCTTTCTATCTTTTCTATTTCTATCTATTTCTTTTCTTATTGATGATGCATCTTTCTGTGGGATGAAAGGTGGGTCGTCACAGTTGGTATCAGAGCATAGGTTGAGAAATACATAGGCTCTGGAGTAGTATCTATATTGAGAGTGCATATTTGTAATTTTTATATAACTATATCCCTATCTATATTGGTTGGGTTACCTATCCAGGTAGCCAAAATGAGTTCAAGATGCAGGAGAGGCAGAGTAGTCGAAGGCACGTTGACCAATGATAGAAGAGGTCAGACTAATAATGAGGCTGTTGATCCAGCACCGCCTCGAGTTAGTTTTGCTGCTTTATGCAAGGATTTCACCAACCTTGGAGGAAGACCATTTAAAGGATCGGAGACTATAATTGAGGTTCAGGCTTGGCTATACTCTTACGAGCGCATCCTTAAGAGTTTGGATTTTTCTGACGTGTAGAAAAGAGTGATCGCTTCATAGCAACTGCAAGAAGGTGCTGCCGCCTGGTGGGATGCAATAACAGCAAATATCTCAGAAGATGACATTTAATAGAGTAGATTTAAGGAGTTGTTTGAAGAACAATTAATGCCAACAGTAGGGAAAAATCGTCTGTATCATGATTTTCTGGATTTGAAGTAAGGAAGCATGACTATAGCAGAGTATGAGACCAAATTTTAATGAACTATCTTGCTATGGTCCAGGACTCATAGACACTCCCCTCAAAAAGAATGAAATGTTTGTGCAAGGATTAAGGCCAGAGTTTCACGAAAAGATGGCAGCGCATTTGAAGGGATCTTTTGTAGTGTTGATTGATATGGCACTGAGATGTGAGGATTTTATGAACAAGAAACCAGTGGCATCTATAGCAGCATAGGGAGGGAATTCTTCCAACCCAAATAAGAGAAAGTTCAATCCTAGTCGAAAGAAGTGGAATAAGAAGAAACCTGGAAGGAACAACAGACCTCGGAAATGTCATAATTGTCAGCAAGTTGGGCATTTGGCTAATCAGTGTCCTCAGGATAGAACTCAGCAGCACCAGCCGCGTCAGAATGGTCCAGGATCAACAATGGTTCGGAAATGTTATGCTTCAACTGTCACCAGCTGGGCCATATGGTGAGAGCTTGCCCGCTACTTCAAAAAGCTCCGTAGAACAAGGTGTTTTCTTTGGAGGGTGCACCATCAACCTTTTCTAAAGGCAAAAGATTTTTGGATGGTACGTTACTTTTAGATGGCAAGTATATTAAAGTTTTGTTTGATTCGGGTGCCTCTCTGAGTTTTATTTCTTTGGAATCAGTAGAGAAGTTTCTTCTTAGCCCTAGTACTATAGAACGTCCCATCTTTGTATCTAATCCTAGAGGAGGGGTAACCAAGTTAGATTTGATCTGTAAGGATTTGAGAATTTCCTATCTGTCCTATAGTTTTTCATGTGACCCTTATGTGTTGGATTTTAAGGGGTTTGACCTTATATTGGGAATGGATTGGCTTGATAAGTATAAGGTTTTCCTGAATTGTGTTAAGAGAACAGTTTCATTAGAAACTCATCTAGGTAGGATTGCTAGAGTGATGTGTGATAGTTCTGGGATTCACTTGAGTAGTCTTTTACATGGAGTAGAGACTTCTCAAGAGGAGGTTGAAGATATCGAAGTGGTCCAAGATTTTCCAAATGTATTCGAGGAAGTCAAATGTTTACCTCTGCATCGTAAGATAGAGTTTCGCATTGATTTGGTTCCGGGAGCAGTACCAGTGATTCAACCAAGCAGAAGGATGGCTCCTAGAGAGAGGGAGGAGATAGTGAAGCAGACTTAGAATCTTCTGGAGAAGGGATTGATTATGCCCAGTTTTTCTTGTTGGGGTTCTGATGCAGTGTTCGTCACCAAGTCGAATGGGTCTCTAAGGTTCTGTGTTGATTATCGAGAGTTGAACAAAGTGACCATCCAAAATAAGTCACCCCGTATAGATGATCTCTTTGACCAGTTGCATGGAGCTTCTGTTTTCTCCCAATTGGATTTAGCATCGGGCTTCCATCAGTTAAGGGTAGCTCAGGACGGTATCCCCTTGACTGCGTTTAGGGGACCCAATTGTTTCTATGAGTGGTTGGTTATGCCTTTCCGTTAACCAATGCTCCTACCAACTTTGTTGACCTGATGAACCGAGTTTTTCGAGATGTGTTGAATAAGTTTGTTCTGGTGTTCAACGATGATATTCTTGTCTACTCTAAGTCTGAAGAAGAGAACAAGCGACATTTGGGAATAGTGTTAGAGACTCTGAGGAGGCATGCTCTGAAGGCCAAGTTTTCGAAATGTCATTTTTGGAAATTGAAGTCAAACTTTTGGGGCATATTGTTTCTAGAGAGGGTATTTTTGTAGATCCAGCCAAGGTAGAAACTATTCTGGAGTGGAAGCAGCCGTAGACTCCAATTGAAGTCCGCAGTTTTCTGGGTTTAGCTGGCTACTATAGGAAGTTTATCAAGGATTATTCCAAGATCTCTTCGCACCTAACTAAGATGACAAGGAAAGGAGCAAAGTTCAAGTGGACCCCTGAATGTGAGGAAGCTTTCCAGAATAAGGCAAAGCTGACAAGTGATCATGTGTTGGCTATTTCGGATGGTAAGAGCAAGTTTGAGATTTATACGGATACCTGTATAGTTGGACTGGGTGCAGTTCTGATGCAAAATGGAAGAGTAATTGCATATGCGAGTCGGCAATTGAAGCCACAAGAAAGGAACTACGCTACGCACGATCTAAAGTTGTTAGCTATTGTTTTTTCTTTAAAGATCTGGAGGCACTATCTTTTATGAGAGAAGTTCGAGTTATTCACGGATCATAAACCATTGAAGTACCTTTTCTCTCAGAAGGATCTTAATCTGAGGCGGCAGCGTTGGGTTGAGTTTTTGACATCATATGATTTGGATATCCTATATACTCCGGGGAAGGCGAATGTTGTGGAAGATGCTCTTAGTAGGAATGCAGTTCTATCTCTTTTGGAAGTGGTTCCATCTCTTCTAGAAAGGATTTCGAGTAAGCAAGGGTCAGATAGTAGATTGAGAGGAATCATCAGGAGAGTTAAGAATGGTCAGTGTGCCGGGTTTGAGATTGATGACCAAGGAACATTAAAGATCAATGCAAGGATTTGTGTTCCTAATTTTAAGGACTTAAAGCAAGAAGTCTTATCAGAGAGTCATCGCTCCAGATTGAATATTCACCTGGGAATCTCTAAAATGTATAAGGATATGAGAAGAGTCTTCTGGTAGCTGGTCATGAAGAAAGATATTGCTAGATTCGTCAATAGTTGTGTTATTTGCCAGCAGGTTAAAGGAGATCAACAGAAGACAGCCGGATTGTTGCAGCTTTTGGAAGCCCTGAAGTGGAAGTGGGAAATGATTTCGATGGATTTCATTGACGGTTTGCCAAGAACCAAGAAGGGAAACGAAGGAAAATGGGTAGTTGTGGACTGTCTAACCAAGAGCGCCCATTTTATTTCGGTTAAGGTAACCCGTACTGCAGCTTCTTTGGCAGAGATTTCCTTGAGAGAGATTGTCAGATTGCATGGTGTTCCAGTTAGTATAGTTAGTGATTGTGATCCTATCTTCACCAGCAAGTTTTGGGATGCTTTGCAATCAGCTATGGGTACAAGTTTAAGTTTGAGTACAACATATCATCCCCAGACAGCCGGACAGACGGACGGACGAAAAGGCTGAACCGAATTGTTGAAGATATGCTTAGGGCTTCTGTATTGGATTTTGGTGGATCTTGGGAGGACCATCTACATTTAGTGGAATTCTCTTACGATAACAGTTACCAGGCGAGTATCAAGATGTATACCTATGAAGCTTTACATGGAAGACCTTGTAGATCCCTATCATATTGGGTAGAGTCAGGTGATCGTCTTGTGCTTGGTCTAGATTTGATCCGCAAAGCATCTGCGAAAGTTGAGCTTATTAAGAAGAGAATGAGAGCTTCTCAAGACCGTCGGAAGAAGTATGCAGATAAGAGACGAAGACAATTGGAATTTGAGATTGGAGATTTAGTCTTTGTTAAAGTTTCCTCGATTAAAGGAACAATCAGATTTGGAAAGACGGAAAAACTCGCCCCAAGGTATATTGGTCCATTCCGAGTGCTTGAGAGGATTGGTGCTGTAGCTTACAGGATTGATTTGCCAGACCGGATGGCTTATCTCATCTGAGGGAATACGTGCACGATCCATCTCTTATTGTGGAGCCAGCTGTGCAAGAAGACTTAGAGATTGAGCCGGACTTATCTGTTGTCAGTCATCCTATCCAGATCATTGATCAAGACGAGAGGCAACTCAGGAGCAAGGTAGTCAAGCTTGTTAAGATCCAGTGGAGCGAGGATCCCAAAGACTGTACTGGGAGTCTCTTGATAGTTTTAGGAAGGCTTATCCAGATTTGTATCCAGATAGCTGGCGATTATTGTTGGAATGAATTGTTGTTTGGATGAATTGTTTGTTTGGTTGCTAATGTATGGATAGTATGTATACTAGAATTGTTGAAATAAAATATAGTTTTGGATTATCTTTTGTTTAAATTTCGGGGACGAAATTCTTTTAAGAGGGGAGGAATGTGATATCCCAAAAATTTCAAGCAAATTTAAATGAGATAATCTCTTTTATAAATTAATTAAATTTGGCAAATTTGTTATTTTAAAACAATAATAATAATATGTTATGTATATATATGTGTGTGTGTATATATAGAGAGTTTAATGAAATTATTTTAATACAAGTTGAAATTATATTTGTTTAGATATATGTATATATCAAATTGATTTTAAATTGGATTTTAAATTGAATTTGAATTTCGATATTTAAAATTTGAAATTCAAAAGATATATATATATCTTAAATTATACTTTGGTTTTAAAATATATTTTATTTGATTTTATTTAGAAAATAAATTATTTTATATCATTTTCTTTTTAAAGGAATTTATTTATATATGTATTTGTTAATTAGGAAATGAATTATAAAAGTTTTATAAAACATTTAAAAATCTATTTATGCATGCAAATTTACATGTCTTAAGTTATAAACCTCTCTAATAACACGTGTTAGCAAATTAAATAGGTTAAAGACAAGTGTTAAATATTTTAACAAGTGTCAACTTTTATTTTAATTTTCTTTTATTTTTAATAAAACCTAATTTAACTTATATAAACATTACCTTCCTCTTCATTTCCTTTTCTATCTTCTTTTCAAAAATTCTAAGAACAAAGGCTACAAACATTTTACAAACCAAAAAAAAGAAATAACCTGTAAAACAAAAATTCAGTAAAATTAAATCAAGAATTCAAGCCATCTTCTTTGCAAATTCAAAGTTTAAAGGCAAGATCAAATTCAAGTACAATCATTCCAATTTAAAAGCAAGAAAGAGCAAGATCAGTAACCAAATCATTCAATAACTAAATCAATGCCTTGAATCAACTCCAGTTTCATTTTTCAAAGCAAGCTTTCCTATTTCAAATTCAAAGCTGCTTCAACTTTTTCTGTACATCATTATCTGGTGAGTAAACAAATTTGTTTTCAAAAACTTTAAATATGTTTAAACCCTGATGCCTGTTGAAAACTTGAGTTTGAATAAGTAAAAATGGTCTGCATGTTGGATTTAATGTCATATGTATATATGTATGTGGTTATCTCTGTGTGCATGTCTGGAAATAATACTCTGCTCTGTTCCTTATTCTCAAATTTAAAAAAATTAATCAAAGGCTCTCTCTGATTAATTTTAGGTCTTGATGTTTAAATATAAATTGTTAGAAATGATATGATTTCAATTTTAAAAATGGTTTGGATAGAAATTGATGTTAATTTTTAATAGGAGCATAGTTTTACAATAAAAAAAACTCAAAATTTATAAAATTTGTGGTCAACAATTAAATGATTCAAGTATATAGCCTGAATCTACTATAAAAATTATGATTTTTAAGATAAATTTCCTGATTTTTAGTCGAGTATCGAAGGTGCGGTTCAAGGTTGAACAGAAATGGGTTTTTGACCATTTTTTGGCGATCGACGAGCACTTAGTCGTCGTGGTTTTCGTCGAAGCTTGATTGTCGACTGGGAAGGTCGGGAAAAATGGCGAAGGAGATTATCGATCGTCGTGGCGTTGGCAGTTGATGGAACTAGGGTTTAAGGGTCGAGGTTGAAATGTGGTCGGCACAGTGACTATAGGTGATCGAGCTGCACGTGATTCTGGGAAATGATGGAGTGGAGGCTAGCGAGGCCGTGGCCGGAGATTAGGAGAGTCCAGTGATCGGCGATGGTGGTTTGAGGGGTTTTTCTGATGAGGTCTGGTTTCCAGTTCGACTGGAGATGCTCGATATCATTTTGGGCTTCGCAGCGTATGATCGAGGGTCAGAATCGATCACGAGGTTGAACGTTGACGTGTGGGGCAAGTCGTCGGAGGTAGTGGCGATGTGGTTGAACTATGCACATGCACGGTGTCAGTTTTGTGTTTGGGTATTTGGTTCGTGAGAGACTCGAAGAGGTACTCAAGTGGGAAGGAGGTTATCTCGGGTTGGAACTCGAGTTCATGAGTGTTGCATTTCCTGTTTTTAAACTTAAAACTAAAAAAATAAAAGAAATGGAAGAAGGTGAGGAGCTTGAGTCAAGACTCGAGTCAGAGGCGGGTTAGACCCGAAGTTGAGATTTAACATTTATTTTAAATATGTTTTGTAAAGTTAGTTTTAAAATTTAAATTAAAACTGGTTTGAACTATTGTGTTTAAACTACTTTGATTAAAAAAGTTTTATGCTTTGTTTAACTTAAATTTAAGAAATGTTTAAGTATTTTATAAATTTAATTTTTAAAAAGTAATTAAGTATAAGTTAAAAAGGATGAAATGTTTTATTTTAAGACATGTGCTAATTAAAGTTAGGTAACTAAAGTAATTAATTTATCTTGAAAGTTAATTAATGTTTTAATGATTAATATAATTTAAGTAAAATTAACTAATTTAATTAACAAATATAAGGTTTATTAATTTATAAGGGTTTAGTTAATTAATTAAGGGTTAATTAATTGTTAATTAAGAATTAATTTAGTTAAGTAATTAAAATTTGTTAATTTATAATTAGAGGTTAATTAATCGGATAATTAAAGATTAATTAATAAATGATTAGAATTAATTAATTAAGTGATTAGTGATTAATAAATTAGTAATTAAGAATAGATTAATCAAGTAATTAGGGTTAATTAATTATGGATAATTAATTAAGTAATTAAGATAAATTAATTTATAACTTAAAACTAATTAATTAAGTAATTAAGAATTATTTAATTGTTAATTGAGGATTAATTAACTGATAATTAAGGATTGATTAACCAGTAATTAAGGATTAATTAACTTATAATTAAGGATTGATTAACCAGTAATTAAGGATTAATTAACTGATAATTATGGATTAATTAACCTGTAATTAAGGGTTAAATATAAGTTCTATTAATTAATAATTAAGGTTATTAATTAATAGTTAAAGGATAATTAATTAATTAATTAAAGAATAATTAATAGATTATAAGGATATGATTATTTAATTAAATGATTGTAATTAATTAATGATTAATTAAGAAAAGTTAAGTGATTAATTCTTAAGTAATTAATTTAATTTGAATTAATTATAATATGGATTAAAGATGCTTGCTTATGGATGATTGTTTTGAGTGGAATGTTTGGATTTGGTTGATATTTATTGGAAGATAATCTGTGATATTCTATGATGAGATATGGAATATATCTGAGATAGATGTATAATGCTGTGTGAATTCAATTTTTTAAATTGAATTGAATCGTTTTAATCCTTAAATCAACTTGACCTTTAAGATACGTTTGGATTTCGATGAGACCGGGATCGGATATCAAGTTTGATTTTCCGAAAACCACATTGATCCAAATGTTAGGTCGTGACATCTCAAAGTGATGATTGAGAGGTAGAATGTAAGGGTTATTGTCGTTAACTCTGAGGAAGATTCCAAAATGAGTGTTACAAGATAATGCCTTCGGTTTCGTTCGAACCTGAAACGAACTTGTATGGATTGAATGCTATCAGACCATCGTCAATGGAGGACGATGAGCATTCCAAGATGTGTTCTTGTAAAGGTAATCGTAGCCTCAAGCCTCATCAACCGGGAATGGCTAAAACAGGGGAGTTGCAGCAAGGTTAAGTGGGTAGCATCCAAGTAGGATGAGATTTACCCCTGTCTAGAAGTCCCTTTTTATTTCGACTGTTTGAGCAGTTGTTGGCCACAACTGTGGGGTTGTCTTGTTCGGCACTGTCCGGTAAGGGATGGTTCCGGCGTTGTGTTGCAGGGGATTTAGGATGGATCCTCGGTACGTTGATCTAGTCCACGTACTGTGACGGGCGGTACCCTAGTAGCCCTGCCATTGTATGGAATCCAATCTCCAGTAGGTGCCCTCAGTTTTGATTGTATAACCCACTTATGGCTAGTATGCTGAATTTTAATCATGTAACAATTTCAGCTATGTGAATACTTATTGAAAACCCTAGACCCTATTATAATATCACTTGATTTCCTATCAAATGATTTGGTTAGCGTAAGGAAAAAATTACCTGTGTTTATGTGTGGGAAGTCTTACATGATACCTTTTTTTCAAATGATTTTTGAAAGTTAAACAACTTTAACCCGTTTACTCACATCAGACCCATGTTTGACCCGGAGTTTATTTTGTTTTTCTTAAACTCTTGGGTACTCAAATTTTTATGAGTAGCCAAGTGATCAGGTTTGGCTTGACAAATATTTTGGAAGCTTGGAGCTGGAAGCCAGATGTATCTATCTATATCTTCCACTGTGTTATGTCTTTTGGCTGTTGTATTTTGGATGTAGTGGTTAGACAGGCCTTTATAACTGTCTAATGTAATGAAGTAGTATTCCAATGTGTACTCTGACATGTAAGACTATGTAATGGATATGTGAAATATTATATTTATTCTGTTACCGCTGTGAGATTCTGATATTGTTGTTCTTTCTTTCCATCTTTTCTATTTCTATCTATTTCTTTTCTTATTGATGATGCGTCTTTCTGTGGGATGAAAGGCGGGTCGTCACATACTTGCACTCACCATCATACATCATTCATAACATGTTCTAATAACATATTTACATCCAATCCTAACATCCATAGGTCAAATCCTAAGTTCTACCCTCCCAAAGGATAATAAAGAAAAGCAACTATTCGAAATTAATGATGGAAATAGGAAATTCTAAAAACATACTATCGAAATGATGAGGATAGGGAATACGAATCTTCCCTTCAACTTCTCAAATGGCGTCTACAACATCATCTCCCCATTGCACCTTCACTAGTCAAACCTCCTTATTCCTTAGTCGCTTGATGTCTCTTCCAACAATCTTTGTGGGGATACGCCTAACAGATGCTTCCCTTTCTACTTCCACCTATTCTAACAGACTGGGCTCTACAACCTCTGATGAGTCATTTAAGCACTTTCGCAAGTGCGAAACATGGAAACGTCGTGCACACCTACGAGCCTCTTTGGTAGCTTCGCTTGGTAAGCCATCTTCCCAACTCTTTCCATGATAGGGAATGGTCCAACAAATCTAGGGGGCTAACTTTCCATTCGATCTGAATCTTACGACCATCATAAGTGGGGATACTTTAATAAAAACTAAGGCCCCCCACCTCAAAACTCAATGTCTCTCCTCCATTTATCCGCATAAGACTTTTGCCTATCTTAGGGTGCCTTCATTCTTTGTCGAATTAAATCCACTCTTTCGGATGTCTCCTCACCATGTCAGGCCAAGTAGCAACTTCTCTGTAGGCTCCACCCAACATGAAGGGGACTTGCAAGGTCTCCCATATAAAGCCTTAAATGGTTCCATTCATATGCTCACTTGGTAACTGTTATTATACGCAAACACAACCAATAGAAGATGCTCCACCCAAGTTCCTCAAAGTCCAAAATGCATATCCATAGCAAATCCTCAAGCACTCTATTCACTCTCTCTGTTTGGCCATCCATCGGAGGATGATAGGCCACACTCAATCTAAGTTGTGCCCTTAGCGCCTCCTGTAAGCTCCTCTAAAATTCACTAGTGAAAATGGGATCTCTATCACTCACTATGCTAAAAGGGACTCCATGAAGGCGGACTATCTCTCGAACATAAAGGGATGCCAAATAAGATGTTGTACGCTTGCTCTCAACTGGGATAAAGTGGGAACTCTTGGTCAACCGATCAACAATCATCCAAATCCTAGTATTCCCCATCTTAGAACAGGTTAAACCATCTATAAAATCCATAGAAATTTTCTCACTCCCACTCTGGCACATCTAAGGGTTGAAGTAGTCCACCGGGCTTCTGTTGCTCTGCCTTTACCCTTTGGCATATAAGACACGTAGCTATGAACTCTACTGCGTCCTTCTTCATGCCAATCCAATAGAACATCCTCTTCATATCCTCATACATTTTGTCACCACTTGGATGAATAGTCATACGGAAATGGTGTGCTTCTTCCAAAACCACTCTCAACAAATCTCTAGCGCATGGAACACAAAGCCTCCCATCTCTACTAAGCCACCCTTTGCTATTAACGGAATAATGTTGGAGAAGTGTAGAGACCTCTCCTCGGCTAATCCTATCCATAATGTCCATGAGTTTTGAATCTCCTTGCTGCCTCGAACCAATCTGATCCATAAGGGTAAGCCTTACCTCTGATGTCGCCAACAATCCGAGAGTAATGTCTGAAAGTCTGTATGATGGATCGTGTAGTGTATGTGCAAGTATATGTAACTAACTATATGATGCAAATAATATAAAATTAATCTAGTAAAATATAGACTAAGCACACCGGGATTTTATATTGGTTTGACCTCCTATCCTACGTCCAGTCCCGAAGCTCCCCTTCGGAATTCGAGTATCAAACACCCACACTTTGTCCGGAGGAATAGGCTTGGTTACCATAGCTTGTTCTTGTCAAGTATGTGTTCTATAACACGAATATTGACTATTAAGTACAAATGCTTTCAATATATATATCTAGAAAATGTTGATTGAGGAGTTCTTGAATATATGAAAGAGTGAAATACAAGTATATGATTGCTAGAGATCAAGAATATATCAGAGTATAAGAGTAAAGAGCGCAGGTAAGTAAGGTGAGTTCTACTTTTTGATTCTTGATGTTATTTTTAGCGGTAGAGAGATCCCTTGAGTAGTTGCATCCATTAACAAGTGTTATATGGTCGCTTCTGATGGTGATGAAGAATTGCTACGAAGAGAAGCGTAGATGTCTTTTCAAGTGCGGTGGTTTTTATTTGAATTTCAAAATCCGAGTTCAGTTCCAAACGTCTGGTATATGTTTCAGACATCTGGCTCTATATATTTTTTGTATACAGTAGCCTTTTAGAAGTCTGAGTACATTAACCAGACGTCTGATCCTATCTGGTTTATAATCCAGAGGATTTCTTCTGATGTCTGGCTAGTGCATCCAGACGTCTGATCCCTGTGCATATTGTTTTTTGCTTCTGTGTCATTGCTCTATTGATCCTACTGACTTGGGGTCTCTTATAACATTCTTTGAGCCTCGTTCTTGTCTCTCTAGTGATGTTACTTTAGCAATTACCTGTAAATAGAAATATATATGCATATTCGATTTTCATTGTATAGTTGTTGTCATCGAAACCGTAGATTTGACTTCCTAACAATCTCCCTCTTTTGATGATGACAACTATACAATGTACTTATATATAATTTATAAATCTCCCCGTGAATATGTGCTTATTTCTAATGTTTTATAATTATACTTATATTTCTCCCCTTTTGGCATTATCAAAAAGAATTATAAAATTTTAGCCAATCGTCAAAGATAACACACAAAAGGAAATTTCATTAATAATTTGAAATTGATTACATTCATAGATTTTGTCAATTATACCAGAGTTGAAATTCAAAAATCCTAAAATCTATGATTCCTTCGGAGAAGCTTTTTCTTAATCATCTCCTGTTTCTTCTTTTTGGGAAGAGTTGGGCTTTGTAGGAGATGTCAAAGCTTGTTTTAGAGGTTCATCCTCAGAAAGTTTGGAATGTTTCGCGGGAGGAGAAGGTACTGGGGTTGTCCAATCTTCAGAAGGAGGTGTCGAACCACGAACCCATTGAAGTACTTCTTCAAGAACCGATAGGACAGTTGAAAGTGATTCTTCAACTGTTGCTAGAAGTGTGGCAAAAGAAGATTCAAAGCTATCAATTCGCTTAGCTAAAACTTTTTGGTTTTGAGAAAATATATGTTTACTTTTGAGGGTGAGATCTCAAACTCTTTCATTTGGATTTGTTTCTGTTCGAGTCTCCACAATCTCATCCTGGCTTGGATAGTCAAATGGTGCAGGAGGAGGAGTAGTTGTCTAACGATGTTGTTCCTCCTCTTGTGATGGTTCAATTTGTTGTTGAGGTGGAGGTTCAACTTTTCTGGTTTGACGATTGTGCGTCCAATCTTCAAATGACATAAATTCCGGGGGAATCTTTGGTAAGTGCATTAGTGAAAAAAACTTGGTCGAAGCATATTTTGGAGAGATTTCTTCAAAAGTTCATAGGTAGGAAGGGATGTTGTGTGCACATAGAAGTCGCATGATGTATGTGGGGTAGATAATCGATGGCCGTGATCGAGTCCAAAAATGTTTGAGCTCGTCAAAGATAAATTTGGCCCAATTCACCCTTGTTCCGCTAAATAGAGCATATAGGCTTTGTGTTCTAACTCGGTTATTTGCTCATGACTTCCCATTCATGGAACGATGGTATTGATTATCATTAGAGTAAGAAGTCGTGCTTTTGGACGAAGATATTTAGAGGCAAATTTTAGCATTTCATTCTCCCAAATTTGATGTGTTATACTATTCCTTGGTTTGAAGCGCATATCGGAAATATTGTATAAATCTTCGCCTGTGTCAAAACACCCTAGAGTTCTACCCATTATGCCAGGAGTGAGTCTAATCGTGTTGCCATACATGCTAGACCATAGCCGATTATCTTCATCTTCAGTGTTCCATATCGAAGTGCTATCCAAATTTGCATAAAAAATTAAATATTTCCAATTGATCGATTTGGATGTCATTGGGAGTGAACGATATCAATGTTTCTAGTCCGACATTCTCACACATTTCATCCAAATCATACATTGGAAATTTAAGTAGGTTATAAAATGGATCTGTGTGAAGCATTTTCTTTTGTATATCTGCATATCTCTTGATTGAGTGTGGTGCTCTATCCATCCATCTTTCGATTTGATCATCCGAGCATACTTGAGGATTTGAGGATGATGTTGGTTGGTCTTGTTTTCGTTTGGATATTTTAGGATTTATAGTTCTAGGAGGCATCTTGATCGAAAAATTGAAGATAAAACGATTTTTTTGGAATGAAGAGGAAAATTCGCATGTAGATAATTTGTAGTTGAAAATAGAAATGAAAGTTTTAAAAAAATGACGTAATCTGGATGATTTTAAAGCGTTGATTAAATTTCAAACGTCTGGAAGCGAAATCAGACGTCTGGTTTGCCCTAATTTGAATACAGTAGAGAACTTAAGATGTCTGGTTTATCTGCTAGACGTCTAGTTTGATCGAATTTTAAAAAATTGATAGTCAAAGTGTTTTTCCAGAAGTCTGGGTAAAATTTCAGACGTCTGAAATAGGTTAAGTTTTTAAAACTTGTTGGCAGAGACATAACTCAGACGTCTGGATCGAAGTTCAGACGTCTGAAATAGTCTGATTTCAATTTCTAGGAGGCAGAGCAAATTTTCAGACGTTTGGGAGGTATAACAGACGTTTGACATATACATGGTGCTAAAAATTCGAGGTATATCAGAGTGTCAGACGTCAGAGGTCCATATCCAAACATCCGAAATAGGCTTGTCAACAGGTACTTTCGGATGCGGATAGTGCCATATCCGCATCCGCATCCAAAATGATTTTCGAATATCGGATATCCGCATCCGTGGATACGGACGGATATCGGATAATTATCCTATCCGCTAACGAATGATAAATCAAGAAATAGAAATAAAAATTTTAAGTTTGACATACATTTTTTTCAATTCAACTGATTATAAAAGTGTTAAATATAAACAAATATGGCAAATAATAAATAGTTTTGAGCAGTTGATAAGCATTAAGTGCATATAATATAAACTACTAACTTAATAAAACAATAAATAAATATCTTCCATTATACTAAAATACACATAATTTATACTATAATCTTGACAAAGGCCAGATGGATAATTTCCGGATGCGGATGTCTTTGTACCCACATCCACATCCATTTTTACGGATATCGGATATTATCCGCTTCTCAGATATGAATTCGGACGGATTTTGGATTTTTCGGGTATCCATTGACAGCCCTAGTCTGAAATAAGCAATTTTTCCAAAAATAGCCTAAAATGTAATGGTTTTGCTTATTTCTCGATTCTCTATTTTTTAAAACGAAATGTAGTATTATTTGTGTGAAACAAAATAACAAATAAACATAGATACACATACAATAATAATATAATCTATTTAGATGGTGATGGAGTTTTACGATCTTCTGACTTGTTATCCCTCCATGGTTTAAGTGGAGACCATATATTTCCACGTTCGTAGGTTCTCGGGGAGTCATAGAATCGTCTTGGTGAAGGGTCTGAAGGGGTATGATATGAGGAAGAGGGATCCAAGGAACTGCAAGGCTTCGGAAGTGGTTCATGGACATCTTTCTTCCATGACGTACAAAACTTCATCGCTACTTGTTCCAAAAAGCTTAACCGACGTGCTGTAACTTTTTGTTCAAAATACAGCTCTCGTTGTAGATATATTTTTTATTTTTGATAGTGATGAATTTCATCAATTTTCTCCTTTGTGTTAGGAGAAACAAATAAAGATCTATGGTCTTCTTGCTATCGGGAGTGAATCCCGTGTGATATGAGGACCACCTATACGTCAGTTCCTAATTTGGTGTGGGTGTAGGAAGTCGTTGTGGTGTATCGGCCGAGCTATCTGTTGTAGGCGTCGAGATGGATATATAAGAATTTTCAGAAGACATGACTATATTTTGTTTCTTGAAAAAAATATGAATTGTGTGTATATTTATTCTTGTTGTATAACTGTTTATATATAAGTTTAAAAATTATTCATAGAAAATTTGTAAAAAAGTGACTAACAAAAAAACTAAGGTGCAGAATTTATTAATTACAATTTGTGGATAGACATACTAATGGCTAATCATAGCCTAAATGAAGGAGTGATTATTAAGTGAGCAGATCATGAAGAGAGCAAATCCCTAAATCACATTGGAGTTTAATAAAAGTTTGTTCATTTAGTGGTTTCATAAAGATGTCTGCTATTTGATTTTCGGTATTTACGTATTCTAATGAAATAGTTCCTTTTCAACATTGTATCGTAAAATAATGATGTCGTATATCTATATGCTTAGTTCGCGAGTGATTGGCAGGTTTTTTGATAAATTTATTGCACTCGTGTTATCAAATATATTGAAGATTTATTGATAATTTTACCGAAATCCGTAGGTGTTTGTTGCATGTATATCACTTATGCACATGCTAGAGCTGCTGAGATATATTCAGCTTCGCAAGTAGATAAAGAAATATAATTTTGCTTTTTGCTAAACCATGAAACTAATGATTGTCCGATAAAATGACATGTTTCACTAGTACTCTTACGATCTGTTCTACATCACCGAAATCCGCATCGCTATATGAAACTAGTTCAAATGATGATCCTTTAGGGTAAAACAAACCATAATCTTTAGTACTAGATAGATACCGTAAAATACGTTTAACAGCTCTTAGGTGAGATGTTTTTGGTTTTGCTTGAAATCGAGCACAAAGACATACACTCATCATAATATCGGGTCGAGCCGTCAAATAGAGTAAAGAACCAATCATGCTACGATATAATTTTTCATCAAAATCTTTTCCGTTATCATCCTTTTCTAAGTGAACAGTAGTACTCATTGGTGTTGGTTTGCTTGAAGTTTTATCCATTTCAAAACGATGTATTAGATCGTTACAATATTTTTCTTCATGAATAAAAATACCATTTTCAATTTGTTTTATTTATAAACCAAGGAAGAAATTTAATTCTCCCATATGTGACATTTCAAATTCATTTTTCATAATATTTGAAAATTCATCACATAGATTTTCGTTGGTTGAACCAAATATAATATCGTCAACGTAAATTGTACCGCTAAAATATCGTTATTTTCTCGTTTAATAAATAAAGTTGTATCGATTTTGCCTATTTGAAAACCACATGTAATTAAGTGATTTTTAAGATGTTCGTACCATGCACGAGGGGATTTTTTTAATCCATATAATGCTTTGTGTAACTTAAAAACATGTTCGGGATATGTTTGTGAACAAACAATGGGGGTTGTTCTACATATACATTTTCTTTAATAAAACCATCTAAAAAAGCACTTTTGACATCATTTGAAATGGTTTAAAATTGTGATGAGTTGCAAAGGCGAGTAATGTACGAATGGCCTCCAATCTTGCTACTGGAGCAAAGGTTTCATCGTAGTCGATACCTTCTTCTTGATTATAGCCTTGAGCAACTAAACGTGCTTTATTTCTAACAATATTTCCATTTTCATCTACTTTGTTTTTAAATACCCATTTTGTTCCTATAACCGATTGATCTTCAGGTCTTGGTACTAATTCCCAAACATTATTATGTTCAAATTGATTTAATTCTCCTTGCATAGCTATTATCCAAAAATTATCATTTGAAGCATCTTTGTAATTTTTGGTTCAAAATTTAACACAAATACTATATGGCTTATTTGATTAAGTTGATTTCTAGTTACACTAGAATTTAGATCTCCGATTATATTATCTTTTGGATGATCCTTAGGAATTCTAGGGGATGATATCAAAGTATTATTTTGCACATTTGTATCATTATTAATAGAGTTTGTTGCATTTGTTATTGGAATTATTTCTTCATCATCATTAGTATGATGATTAATAATATTTTCGTCAAACGAAACATGTAAACTTTCTTCAATAGTATTATTTCGTTTATTAAAAATTATATATGCTTTGCTTCGATCCGAATATCCAACAAAGATTCTTTCATCGGCCTTCGGATCAAATTTTCCTAAATTATCTTTTGTATTTAATATAAAACATTTTGATCTGAAAGTTTTAAAGTATAATTCTTTAGGTTTTCTTCCAAAAAATATATCAAAACAAGTTTGTTTAGTCATAGGACGTATGGTTACTCGATTTAACACATAACAAGCTGTGGCAATAGCTTCAGCCCAAAAGTGTTTTGGTAGACCACTACTATTCAGTGGTGTTCATGCACATTCTTGTAACGTACGATTTTTTCTTTCTACTACACCATTCTGTTAAGGTGTGCGAGGAAAATAAAAATTATGACTTATTCCTTTCTTATTGCAAAAATTAGTAAAAAGATCATTTTCGAATTCTCCTCCATGATCACTTCGAATATTTTTAATTTTCAAGTCCATTTGTGTTTTAATTCTTTTAGCAAATATTTTAAACATACCAAACGTATCGCTTTTATGTTTTAAAAACAAATTCCATGTATATCTTGACAAATCATCAACTATTACGAAAACATATTTGTTGTGATTTATAGATCGTATTTGTGTTGGACCAAATAAATCTAAATGTAATAATTCTAATGGTTGTTTTGTAGAAATATTATTTTTAGATTTAAAAGAGCTTTTCTTTAGTTTTCCAATTTGATAATCATCACATAAATTTTCTACTTTATAATTTATTTCAGGTAAACCTCTAACTAGCTCATATTTTGCCAATTTATTAATAAATTTAAAATTGATATGACAAAATCGTTTATGCCATAACCATGGATCATCATGTTTGACGGTTAAACATAAATTTGAATTTTTATTTATATTCATGTTTAATACATAAATATTTTTGTTTCTAAAACCTTGAAATATAAGTTGTTTGTTATCATCGAAAATATTACATCCATCTTTTTCGAAATTTATTTTAAAACCTTTATCGCATAATTGACTAATACTTAGTAAGTTGTGTTTTAGATATTCTACTAATAAAACATTTGTAATAATAGGAGAATTAGACATACCAGAGTTGATGACTTCTCCAATGCATACTACATATCCTTTTGAATTATCTTCAAAGGTTACCGTTCCACCATTGATGTATGTTATATTTGATAACATTTTTGAATTTCCGGTCATATGCTTGGAGCATCCGCTATCTAGTATCCATTTCTCCTTATTTTTTATTTTGGGTACCTGCAAAATAAAAGATGTTTTAATTGGTACCTATATACTTTGTTAGGGTCCTAGATGTTAGAAGAAGGTAGTAAGGTAGTCATACCCAAGACGATTTGGTACCTTTATAAATATAATTTTTATTATAGACTACATTCTCTAAGAAATTATTAATATGTTTTTGTCTAATCAAATTTTTATTTGTCTTAGGAATCCAAATTTTCATATTTTTGGTATTCATTTTAAACTTAGGTAAACTGTTAGTCTTTTTATAACTATAATTCTTAGCATCATTTCCTTTTTGTTTAGAGGTTTTTTAAATCCTATTCCATTTCTATTACTTGATGGTTTTGAAGTTTTGATAAGATTTTCCAAATCTTGTTTTCCTTTATTAAATTTTGAAATATTATTTGTAATTTTATCTAATTTTTCTCTTAATTTTCAATTTTCAATTTTCAATATTTCAATATTGCTCTTCAAGTTGACATTTTCTTCTAACAAATTATCCTTTACTATTTTAGTTTTATCAAAATCAATAGCAATAGTCTCACTTTCTACCAAATTATTTTTTATTTTTCTTGAGATAATTCTAGTTCTTCAACTAAGATAATTTTTTCATCTTTTAACATTCCTACTTCAAGTTCTAATCTATTTATTTTGGCTATATGTTCTTTGTTCAATTTTTTAATTTGTCTAAATTTATCATCTAATTCCATGCTAAAATCTAATAATTCGCCACAGTTAAATTCGGGACATATGTCATCAGTTTATGCCATAAAACACATATTAGCATGTTCTCCGTCACTATCGCTATCACTTTCAGATGACGAAGAATCCAAATCATCCCATGTTACTTTGAAAGCCTTCTTCTTTTTGAACTTTTCAATTTTGTTCTTCTTTTTATCATTATTGAGCTTGGGGCATTGATATTTGATTCGTTGAGCTTGATTTTCCGCCTTTCTGAAATTTAGTCATTTTCCTAAACTTGTTGAATTTGTTGTGATTTTTGGCAATAAATACAATTTCTTCTTCTTCTAAGCCGGAGTCTTCATTCGTTGTTGGGACTGCTATGTTCTTCTTTTTCGAATTTAATTCTTTTCGTGCCTGCAAATTAGCTTCATAGGACATTAAATTTCCTATCAATTCTTCAACTAAGAGTGCTGAGAGATCATTAGCTTCTTTGATAGCTAATACTTTTCTTTCCCACTCTGGAGTTAAAAAATTGAGTATTCTAGATACTAAATCAAAATTTGTGAATTTGACTCCAAATGTCATTAAATCATGTTGAATGTTTTGAAATCTGGAGTACACATCTACTATAGATTCATTTTGTTTCATTTTAAATGATGAGAATTGATTTTGTAAAATTGAAATCTTGGTTTGTTTAACTTTATTTGTGCCTTCGTGTGTGACTTGGAAAGTACGCCAAATATCAAATGCAGTGTTACATAACATGACACGTGAGAATTCATTTTTATCTAATAAGAAAAATAAAACATTCATAGCTTTGGCATTATTAGAAGCTATTGTTTTTTGTGCATCGGTCCATGTGTTCGTAGTAGTAGTAGATGCTTCATATTTATCTTGAGTGGCTGACCAAATTTCTAGACCGTTAGCTTCCATAAAAATTCTCATACATGTTGACCAATATGCATAGTTCGAGCCATTAAAAAGTGGGGGTCGTGCTGTGGATTGTCCTTCTTGAAAAATACTTGCCATATTAAAATGATTCAAAAATGTGTTACTGTACTTTGATCAAACCTTGCACTGATACCAATTGAAAGTCTATATGATGGATCATGTAGTGTATATGCAAGTATATGTAACTAACTATATGATGAAACTAATATAAAATTAATCTAGTAAAATATAGACTAAGCACACCAGGATTTTATACTGGTTCAGACCACAGGTCCTACGTCCAGTCCCGAAGCTCCCCTTCGGAATTCGAGTATCAAACACCCTCACTTTGTCCGGAAGAATAGGCTTGGTTACAATAGCTTGTTCTTGTCAAGTATGTGTTCTATAACACGAATATTGACTATTAAGTACAAATGCTTCCAATATATATATCTAGAGAATGTTGATTGAGGAGTTCTTGAATATATGGAAGAGTGGAATACAAGTATATGATTGCTAGAGATCAAGAATATATCAGAGTATAAGAGTAAAGAGCACATGTAAGTAAGATGAGTTCTTCTCTTTGATTCTTGATGTTATTTATAGTGGTAGAGGGATTCCTTGAGTAGTTGCATCCATTAACAAGTGTTCTATGGTCCCTTTTGATGGTGACGAAGAGTTGCAGCGAAGAGAAGCGAAGATGACTTTTCAAGTGCGGCAGTTGTTATTTGAATTTCAAAATCCAAGTTCAGTTGCAGACGTCAGGCTTTATATATTTTTTGTATACAGTAGCCTTTTCAGACGTCTGAGTACATCAACCAGATGTCTAATCCTATCTAGTTTATAATCCAGAAGATTTCTTCAGACATCTGGCTAGTGCATCTAGACCTCTAATCCCTGTGCATGTTGTTTTGTGCTTCTGTGTCATTGCTTTATTGATCCTATCAACTTGTAGTCTCTTGTAATGTTCTTTGAGCCTTGTTCTTGTCTCTCAAGTGATGTTACTTTACCAATTACCTGTAAATAGAAATATACTTATGCATATTCGATTTCCATTGTATAGTTGTTGTCATCGAAACCGTAGATTTGATTTCCTAACAATGTCCGTAGAGGGCTCAAAATCAAAAGTAGAAATAAACCCCAAGCTCCTCCACTCTATAAACAAAGGACTAAGGGTTGCTTTCTTTCTACTCAATGCATCCGCAACCACATTACCCTTGCGAGGGGTATAAGCAATCTCAAAATTATACGAGGCTAAAAACTCCATCCATCTCTATTGCCTCAAGTTCAAGTCAGTCTGCGAGTATAGGTACTTCAATGACTTATGGTTAGTGAAAAGCTCAAAACTCTCAACAAGCAAATAGTCCTTCAAGACTTGAGTGCTAAAACTATGGAGGCCAACTCTAAATCTTAAGTAGGGTAGTTCTTCTCATGCGTCCTCAACTGCCTACTACCAATACATACCACCCTTCCTTCTTGCATCAACACCGCTCCTAGGCCCATCCTACATGCATTAGTGTATACAGTAAAAGGCTTAGCTCCATTGGGTAGTACTAACACCGGTGCACTAGTAAGGTTGTTTTAAGATTTGTGAAGGAATCCTCACAATCCACATCCCATACGGAACTTTATTCTTCTTAATAAGGTGCGTGAGTGGTACTGAAATCTTGGCAAAGTCTCTAATGAACTTCCTATAGTAGCCAGCCAATCCTAGGAAGCTCCTAACTTCAGTGACGTTCTTGGGGGCCTTCTAATCTTTTACAGCTATCACCTTAGTAGGGTCAACAGCCAAACCTTCCTTCGAGACCACATGCCCCAAGAAACGTACATCCTCTCTCCAAAAGTGACACTTCGAAAACTTAGCTCTCAAATGATGACTACGAAGTGTGCGAAGAACCTCTTCTAAATGAACAACATAATCCTCCATATTCTTGGAAAATACCAAGATGCCATCCATGAATACCACCACGAACTTATTTAGGACTTCTCTAAAGACGTGGCTCATCAAGTCAACAAAGTAGGCTGGGGAATTGGTTATCCCAAAAGGCATAACCAACCGCTCATAAAGTCCGTCTAGAGTCCTAAACGCAGTCTTATCTATGCTGTCATCGGCAACCCTAAGTAGATGGAATCCCGTGGCTAAATCAAGCTAAGAGAAAACTGAAGAACCAACTAACTAGTCAAAAAGATCATCAATCCTAGGAAGTGGATGTCGGTTCTTCTTGGTGAGCTTATTTAATTCTCTATAATCAACACAAAGTCGAAGAGAACCATCCGCCTTAGTAGCAAACACGACTGGAGCACCCCATTCCAATATGCTTCTTCTTATAAAACCCTTCTCCAAAATCTCGCTGACTTGTTTGCTCAACTCCTTCCTCTCCCTAGGTGCCATGTGCCCCACAGGTAACACCACTGGCTTAGCATTCTTGGTCAAATAAATTTTGAAGTCAATTTATCTCTTGGGGGGGGTCCCCTAACTTCCTCAAAGACATTGGAAAAATATATGACGACGGAAACTAAATCAAACTCTGCTAAAGATGAATCGAGGGAATAAAGAAAGCTCAACATGACTAAACCTTGTAGGTCGTAAGATACCTCGAGAGTCCTACCACTGCAAGTCTCTAATCTAAAGACTCT
This sequence comes from Allium cepa, assembly GCA_030765085.1. Taxonomy (NCBI): domain Eukaryota; kingdom Viridiplantae; phylum Streptophyta; class Magnoliopsida; order Asparagales; family Amaryllidaceae; genus Allium; species Allium cepa. The sequence continues at coordinate 107,367,880 of CM060940.1, forward strand.
CCTCTTGCAGTCTAAAATAGCTCCATACGTGGATAGCCAATCCATACCCAAGATCATCCCATACCCCGAGAATCCCAAAACATAGGCATCGCAGTCAAATTCTACACCTAGGATATAAATTTTCAAACCTTTACAAACCATAGACAAGTGTATCGATCCACCTATGGGGTTTGAAACGACTATGGGGTGCACTACTAAAGAAATGTCTAAGTGCAAATAATCCACAAGAGAACTAGAAATAAAAGAGTGTGATGCTCTAGAATCGAATAAAGTCTTATGGGAAAATCAGATATAAAAATCAAACCTTCAACTATGGCTTTCCTACCTCTATCCAAAATGCTATTGGAAGGTGTCACGTCTAACGCCTGAATCTATGTGGCTGGTGCACTCGCTTCCTGACCAGCTACTACTCATATGACCGGGCTACCCGCAATTTGAAGCACTTTCCCTTATCTTTTCCCTTTTGCAATCCTTGGCGATATGTCCAACAATCCTATAGCTATTGCACTTCGATCCCTTCTTAATCTGCTTATACGGGCCATCACCTTTCTTCTTCTCCTTGATGTTTATCCACCACTTCTTCTATGGACCTTTTGACTTAACCACTTCTTTATACTCTCCTTTCTTGACCGCATCCGATATAAGTGCCATCTCGACCAAAGACTCATAAATAGCTCCTATTGGTACGTGAGTCGACAATAATCCCTGAAGGGTTTGATTCAATCCTTTCACAAACTTCATAGCTTTCTTATGCAGCGTGTTCAGTAATTCCATACCAAACCGCGACAACTCATTGAATTGATTGATGAATTCCTTGACGGACAAGATGTGATAACCTGGATTTTTGAACATCTAATAGTTAGATAATTTTCTGGTTTATAGATTGAACAGATAAGAATTCTGATAATAAAAGATATTTGAATATAAATAATAGAAACTGAATTTTTATGTTTGGATAAATATTTGATAATCTCCTAATATAATTACTTAAAATTTGACAAATTATTCTTTTAAAACAAGTAATAATGGTTTATATATATAGATATAAGTAGATTTTAAAATGAAATTTTTTATTTTCAAACAAATTAAATATGTGTTTGTTTAATTATATATATTTATGAGTGGATTTTGAATGGAATTTGAATTTGAATTTGAAACTCAAAAGATAAATATCATGAAATGAAATTAGATTTAAATATATATATGAGAATGTGATTATTTATTTATGTATAAATTAGTTTCAAAATTTATTTTCTCAAAGGGTATATAAATACAAATAAAAGAGAAGTATAAATATAAATTTATAACATATATATATAATATAAGTAATATAAAGGGTATATACATTATATAATAACAATTCTCATGCTAAAAACAAGTGTTAAGATTTAACATACAAAGTAACAAATGTAAATCATTTAACTTAAGAAATAAACAAGTGTTAACAATATAGACAAGTGGCATTATGAATTTCTTTTAATTTGAATAAATAGAAAAGAGAAACAAAAGTATTCTCAGTTTTAAACATCTCAAGCCTGAAAATTCACAAAGCAGTAAATTAAAACAAAACTTGTTTAAAATAAAAGCCTGTATACAACTTAAATTAGAAAATTCATAAGTAATCAAAACTACCTGATCAAACAAGAATCATCTCAGGATATCAACCTGGAATTAAAACTTCAAGATCAAAAGCAAGCTAACAATTCAGATTCAAATTCATCTCAGGAACTCCAGATTTATACAAAAATCTAATTTTCAGAACTAAAAATATTTCCAGGTTTCAGGCCTCTATTCCAGGATAAGATGAGTAAACCAAACTTTAATTCATTTAAACTTGGATGCATGAAGTAAATCCTATAAGTCTGAAGTAATAATTGTCGCATGATACAAATTAATCATATATATATATATGAACTGAATGGATGGCATGTCTATTTACAAGATAATGTTCTGTTCTTGCTATTCAGGCTTTAAATCTGAAAAAAAATCATGTTTTTCCTCTCTAATCTTCTTAGGACATGATGTATAAACAAAGTTTCTTTGTTATAACATGATGTAAGTTTTAAAAATAATTTCAAACTAAATTTAAAGCCAATTTTAATAAAAAGGGAAGAAGAATAGTAGAATTTAAATACTCCTCTAAATCTCGACATTTTTTTTGTTGTTTTAGGATTATAATCAGATTATTTATCAAATTCTAAGATTTTTGAAACAAAAACCTTGATTTTTATGATAGTATATTGAGAGATTTTGTGGATTGGCCAGAATTTGGTTTTTTAGAAATTGCCGATGATCGGATTAATGTGGAAGGTCGTAATCGGGTCTGGAGGAGGATTATGTGCTGTAGATCATGGGAAAAATGGGGTTTTATTTTTCTGATCATTGTTGGTGACGATACGATGATAACTAGGTTTGTAGGTGTGGTTTTGTTTTGTCTGGGATGGCGAAACAATTCGAAGTCGTTGATGAACTTTCGGTGATCGAACCAAGTAGGATAGAGGCGTGGTGATGTGGCGAAGCTCTAGACCAATTTGCATGGTTTTTGGTGATCTTGGGTGGTGGAACAAGGCGTTTTGGGTTGATCAAAGTTTGTTTCGGGTTGGGTTGAGTACTTGATATTAAATTAGCCGATGATTCTTGGTGCAGGGTGGTCCGGTGGATAGAAGTGTTTGACGTCGACTCGTCGAAGGTCGAGAAATTGGTCAGAGGGCGTCGGATCATGGGTGCATTTGCACGCGAGCACAAGCATTTCTAGGTTGATGATGTTTGGCAGAAGACGATGTTTTTCTCGAGTTTAGACTCGTGACATTTGGGGTTTGTCTCGAAGATTTTGGGGTCACGAGTGTATCATAATTTTTGCTCGAGAAATTAGGTGAGTTTCTCGGGTGGAAATCTAGGTAGACCCAAAGCTGTAGTTCACAGTTTTGAATTAAAAGAAAGCAAGTTTTAAAATCAAAAATAAATCAAGTTTTAAGTCTACTTCTTTATACAATAAATGTTTATTTAACATTTGTTTTAAGAAGGAATATGATTTGATTAACTTAAATTTGTAAGTTGTTTTGAACTTAATGTAGAAATGGAATTAATGGTTAATTTAAAAGGATAGGATGTTGAAAATTTATATATAAGTATTTATAAGATAAATGATTTATCTGAAAGGATTGATTAATTAAGGTTTTGATGTTTTAAGATTAATCAAGTTAATAAGAGAAGTTAAGAGTAATTAATCAATTTCATTTATTAATAATTAAGGGTTAATAAATTAATTTACTTGAGATAAATTAATTGGTAATTAGAATTAATTAACTGGTGACTAGAGATTATTAATGTAAGGATAAATTAATATAATTAATATTTAAAGGTTAAATTAATTGAGGATAATTAACCAATGGGTTAATTACTTGATGGGAGTAATTAAAGGTAAATTACTTAATAGAAGTAATTAAGGATTAATTACTTTGTGTAATTAATTAAAGGATTGATTAATTAAGGAAATTAATTAAGGGTTAATTAATTAATGAGTGTGATTAATTAGAGGATAATTAATCAATGTAAGTGGTTATAGAATAATTAATTTGAGTAATTAATTAAGGATAAATGTAATTAATATTGAATGGGTAAAGGTTAATTAATTTGTATAATTAATTAAGGGTTATTACTTAATATAATGAAAGGATAATTAATCCAGGATGATTAATTAAGATGGATAATTGAGAGATGATTAATTAATTGATTTGAAATTAGTTAATGTTAAGTAAAGGTAATCTAAGTGATTGAGGATTTGTAATTTAATTAGAATTAATTAAATTAATTTTAGAAGTGATCAATTTTGTTTATGATGATTGAATGATGTTAAATGCCTTGAATTGCTTGATATCTCTGATATGAAATGTTTTGTGATATTTTATGCTTGGATGAACAGTGATAATATGGTTATCTATCGATGATGAATTGCTGTGGGAAAGTGACGTCTTGTATTTAAAGTTGAATTTCACTTGAATAATTTGAGTTAAGATAGTGTTGAATTCGAAGAGACCGAAGTCGGGTATCAGTAAATACCCGAACCCACTTCGATTTGAACATACAATGATTCTTTATAGATTGATATGTGAAATCAATAGGCTGAAATGGAATAATTTAAATGACTGGACCATTTAAATCTAAGTAAATGTACTTAGGGATTGATTGTGAATATAAGTGTTGACTATAGAAAGTTGTGAACTTGTAGTGATGAACGAGTTACCCCGGGTTTTAAGTAAATTTTATGCATTAGTAATTCTTGTTAGATGGGTTTACTCATGCTGGTTTCCAGCCTGATCCGGGTGTTACTTTGATGTAATGCTCAGGTCAGACCGAGTATTACAGCTTTTCACGTAAGGACGTTTTGGAGCTCAGAAGGCAAGCTGGATGGCAGGAACGTATAGAGTGTTTTCGCTGTGATATATTGTTGTATAGCTGGCATGTTGATTTTAACTGTCCAGGGTTTATGTAAATGTTGTAACTCTGATGTATTAAAATGTAATTTGGTAAGTACGGATTTCCTTTGTATAGCTGCTATCTTATTTTATATTATATTTTGATCCGCTGCGAATGTGAGAATCTGTGTTTTGGTGTTTTTGTTTCTTCTTCTTCTTCTATCTCTTTCCTTCTTTTCCCTAACTATCTGAAATCTTCGGGATCGAAAATTCCGGTCGTTGCACAAACTCCTTTGCTTCAAATTGGTAAACCTCTCCAACTGAACACTCTCTTCCGCTTGATATAGAAACTTCCTCTCAGACCTCTACCTAAACCCATTCCAATAGACTTCTCTTCCTTCCAACTCAACAACCTCCCACCAGTAAGAAGCCTCCTATTTCAGCTGCCAAGAGGCAAGTTGAATCCGTTGTTGGTCCTTCAATCCTAATAAGCCAAATATCCTCTCGGTGTCTCTAAGCCAAGCTCTCGCTTCCACAAAAGTCTCTTTGCCAGAAAAAGGCTTTCCACCTAAACTCGCAAAATCCTTACAAAGCTTAGACAAATTGATGGTCGAGTGGGTTGATGAGGTTCCCACACACTGGTGTAGGATTGGGCGCTGGCCCCTATACCTCCAGAGTCATGGCTTATAAGTACCTACAAAACCAAGATGGTACTAGAATGCCCTCGGGAAGGTTCGGGGAATCAGCCATTCTATGAGAAGAAAGAGATAGTTTGAAAAGAGTCAAAAGGAGATTGAACTGGACTTATGATGGGATTTTTATAAAAAAATCTTTTATTCTTAAAAATATTTCTAGGAGTACTTTGTCGAAAAATACTTTTTGAAACAAGTTATTTTGGAAAATACTTTATTTTTAAAATAAATTTTTAGGAATCCTGTAACCTTAGGCTCTGATACCAAGTGAAACACCCCACAGCCCTTAATATATTTGATAGGACACATTAAAAGGCGTGGTGTATTGTAGGTATAACTGAAACTAGAAGAGTAAGATTCACAAGTCAAAAACAGGTAAAAAACAGCGGAAATACTTATTTAAAACAAAAGCTTCATAATTGCTCATAAACCAAATAAGTCAAATACTAAATATGTCATAAATGTCTCAAAAACCAAAATGTATCATGAAATAAAAACTCATAGTCTTAAAATCAGAGTGCATAATATTCCTCATAATAAGCCAGTACACAGAGAGAGTTAAAGTTAGAATAAAAGAAATACATGGTAGAGATCTTCTCCCAAAATCCTCCAAGCAACCGCAATATTCAGCCCTCTCCCTTGATTGCCTATGGGTGAAAAAGGAAAAATAAAGGAGTGGGTCAGACTAAAAGTCTGGTAAGTGATAGTAACTACTAGAATCTTTAAGCAAAGGAAAGGTAATAGACTCTTTAATAGTTCTAGTATATACAAAAGGAAATAGGAAAGAGATAAAGTGGAAAATATGATTAAACTATTATAATTGATAAGATAGGTCCACTTTAAATTGTTTGCACATGCCTTTGACAGCTACTTGATTAGGCTGAATTTCTAATCCTATAATTAGGTCGAAATCCTAATTCTACCCATTGATCGGCCTGCTACTCCATAGACCTTACTGCGGACTAAACGCTATATAACTCCCTACACAGCAGCCAATGGTAACTACGAAAGATGCACAAAACACCCACCGTGGACTAGATGATACATAGCTCCCTACATAGAATGTAATGGTGTCTACGAAAGACACACATACTAAGCGCTTGGAACTCATAGCGATTACTGAGCATCGAAATGGAAGTCGCACACGTAACTGCCACCATGCTCATGCTACCTATTGCTCCATCTTTTAGGTCGTATTATTACCTCGACTCAGCATAAGCATGCCCCTCGTCCCACTTCAGGATTATGTGAAACACCGTGTCCATAGAAAATACAGGGGAATGCTGCCAGTATTGGCCCATCATCCAAACAATATCTAGTAGCGCCCTTGTCCAAATCCCCCGTTATTTGAACATCTCTATATTGACCCATTACTACCACTACTAGCATAAATGTGCCCCTCATCTCACTTTAGGTTTATGTGAAACACCGTACCCATAGAAAATAATAGGGGAATGCTATTTAGTGCAGGTCCTACTTTAATTCTTTGCTTATTAACTTAGATAAATTATCTAAATAAGCCTTTCCTCTTGTTCTTACTATCTATGCTTATTAAATTATCCTAAGTCTTAAAATAAGCCTTATTCTTTTCTATTTCTTATTATAACCTACGTTATAATCATGTTTATTACTTAACTCAAGGTCTAAGTGTGAAAATAGGCTTCTTTTCTTCTTTTCTTCTTTTTAGTTATAATTCTAAGTTATAACTAGGCCAATCTCTTTAATTCAGTCCAATTAATATCATAATTAAGCATAATTTCAGTTCAATTCCATTTATATTACAGTCTTTATAATTTACATCTTATATTCCATTATTTCGGATTTCTTATAATTTAATCCAATTTCGCGTTAATTCTATTCTAATCCATACGCGAAGAAGAAGGAGGAATAAAAGAAAACTAAAATTAGAAGAAAATCAAAGGCGTAAGAAGATGTAAATAATGCATAAATAATAGTAAATAAACTAAAATACTATAATAAACTGTAAATAAATGGAAAAGCTATAAATAAACTAAAATTAAGTGAAAATAATTCTAAAAACTGTAAATATATTACTAAAAAGGTTACTCCAAAAATTGTAGTAAAACTACAACTGTTGGATACCATATTATTTTAAATTACTTAAAGAAATTTAAAATAATTATAATCACTCACCTTTGGTCCTTAGGTCTTTCCTTTGGCCTTCACAGATCCACTTGGGGTTGTTAAATATTTTTATTTAAAATGATTTCCTCCTTGGAAAATTATTCCGCTTAGGGTCCTTCCTGAATAGGAACCCAATTGGGAAAAATCTTAGGATGAGAAAAAGTGTTAGGCCATGGGTTTTATTTATAAGGGTAAAAGTGAATCTCAAACCGTTGGATTTGGGGATTGAATAGGATGCAACCACGTCGTAGGCTGAATAGGAGCCATCGAATGTAAGAATAGAAGGATTAGATTGAAATAACGAATGCAAAACACGTCATGGGAAGCCTCTAAAACGAAGAAAAAATTCTTCATTCTGAACACAGGCAGGACGACTGCGCAGTCGACCACTCTTATTTCCAGGTCGACCGGCCGGTCGACCTGGCCTATATATATTTTTTCTCCTTTTTCTGTTTATTTTGTTTAATTCGTATCTCGTTCATTTTAGCTCGGATTATGATGTTGTTTATATGGAAATTGACCAGAAAATTACCACGAACACAATGTGCAACTCCCGTGGCTTAATTCTGATAATTTCGCAAAGTTATTTTACCATTTAGTTAATTAACAAATTAATTATCATGGGTTAAAATTTTGGCTTTCTAACGACCCTGACTCGACCTTCGAAAATCGGCACCGAATACGACACTTGTATTCAAATGCCGCAGATCCAAACGTCGAATCTGGTTCGCCGGAGCTTATAACACATTAAGTACAACACAGCGGAAGAAAACAATGAAATAATACATATGATATCCAACATTTGATACAATATCCAGATACAATGATGATACAATGAATATCAATGTACGTCAGAGATATGATACAAGACAATAGCAGCGGAAAGAAAAGATAACACTTACAGCGGAATAATATCTCCAATATGGTCTTCAAGAGCGAAAGAGAGATAGAATCTAGAATTGTAACTCCATCTCCAAAGCACTAAACCAGAAGTATCCCGAACTCCCAATCAAGATGAAGAGAAGCAACTCGATCCAAATGCGATTGGCAAATCCTAAGGCTGAAAGCTATTGAATCTACACCTACTATTCGATTATCTGAAAAACCCAACTCTAGACTGCCCGTGTGGGAAAATTGTGGGCACCCAGAGTTTAGGAAAGGAACAATAAACTCCAGGTCAGTCATGGGACTGGTATGAGCAAACAAAACAGTTTGTCTTTTTAAACAAACAACAAAAGAATTTGAAATAAATCCGCAATGCTTTTTTGGATAATGAAACTACCATAAGGCCTACCGGCACACACACAATACAATCACACACTTGGAGGAGATTTCCCCTTATGATAGTCAAATATGCTTAATACGAGAAAATTCCTTTGATATTATTACTAGTGCATAGTGTAGAAAACCTTTCGAAAGTATAATATTAATCCTAGCCAGCATAGGTACCGTGATATTATGCCTACTATAGCTGCCGTGTTAAATGGCAGGTTCTACAACTAAAACCGTACAAGGCACGTATTGGATGATTGGATTTCGAACAAATGGTCAGGCTAAGGAACTTTCTACTGTCCATGGGTATGCCTCTGGCGGGACGTCCCGAGAGCTTAACCAGCACTCTGCCAACACAAGGCTGGTTTACCTCTGTAACCAGGTAACTACTACACGAGCATGCCATCCCCCGGTCCTTTGGGACCTTTATCCGAGGTACCTCTAATCCAACAGCCACAAAGCAATCACAAAGTAATAGATTTTCAGTAACCACATGAGTGAAGTATCTGTGCTCCATACCATGATACCCCTTTTCCAGAAGGGAATGACACACCCTTAAGGGAGCGACCCTCATAACCTTGCCGTATCTTTCCTGTTTCGACCATTTTGGGGTGTGAGGTCCTAATGCAGTCTTGTCCACAAAGCTACGCTTTATAAAAAAGCCATGCTTTGATCAACAAATGATACATATTGGCACTCAACATGCCACACTACCAAATTGGGAGTATATCACTGATAACTATCAACTACATAACCTTTGAGCTCGTATGTCTCAGAGAAGGGTGTTAAGTTAAGAGAATAAATTCTCCGCCACCAAACAAAAATGTATTTGATAGAGATCAGTTTAATATCTCAAATGTTGTGTCAGGCATACAGCCATACGAGTCTGTCCCGGGTTCGAACAGAACGGAAGGCACTTCCGAAGAAGCCCTTACAATCCAGGTATCCACAATCCCGATCAGACTTCCCATCACTTAGGGAATCCCTATACCGTAGCTACTCGGTGCATAGACAATCGATAGGTTATCCTATCATTCTCGAAGACACCCGGTCTTCAACGCCGGTCTTCAAATGCAATCCATAACGTCGTATCATTACTCAGAATGGATTTTATGACACAAGCTCCTCTCCCGGCTAAACCGAATAATGAGCACAATATTTTAAAAACATATGGATATGGGATTTCAGTTAAGTCACAACTTAAAAATCCAAAGCTTTTGTTTCAAATGGTTAAACGAATTACCATTTTAAATCTTTTAACAAAAAGATTCGTTTCACAAAGTTCACCTAGTTTCACAAAGATCTATTCATATATTTTCAAAAATATTTCCATTTCAATTAGGATTAACTCATCAAATCTTTAAATTAAAGATTTAACTTATAGCTTTCAAACCGTTTCCAAAGATTTATTCATAACTTAGAAAACCATTTTCATTTTTAGACTTGAAATCCTTTCAACACCAACTGGAAGTTCATTTCTTACGTGAAAGCTTTTATTATTTGGAAACAAATAGTTTTCATTTCGGAAAAAATCCAATTTTATTTGTACAAGTTAAAATCTTTGGGTTGAATTCAAATTCCCGAAACAACACTTTTAAAATGGTTTAAAACCCATATAAACTTGTATAACCTTTTTTTAAATCATAAATAGGATTCGATTTCAAATTTTGGATTCAAATTTAAATCAAATTTAAAAACTAAATTAAGTTATTCAAAAATAACTTTTATCTTTCAAATCACTTTTCAAAAGCTTTTTATTTTAAACCCAATCCATTTCCAAAACCATTTGAATTCAAAAATTCAAATTTTAAAACTATTTCAAAATCTATGACTAACCAATTTCCACTTGCAATCCATATTTGTGTGTGTATAAGTGTGGTCCAGGGGTTTTACACAATAGAAGTGCGACATCATCAATCAGTACATATTCAAATACAGCAACATATTTGATAAGCGGTATAAACTATAACGCTTATCTTTCATTCACAGATCACAGATAATAAATTACATTAAACGCAGCTTAAATCAAAACAGAGCATCACAATCAGGGATATCAACCAATTCAATCATCGAATAGAATCCAAACATTCATAAGTAAGATAAATTAATTATCTGATTAACTTAAATTAGATTAGTCACTAATCTAATTTAATTAACATTAATTAATTACAAACCATATTAATCAATTATCCTTTAATCAATTATTAACCTTTAATCAACCTTTAGTTATTAATTAATCAATCTTAATTAATAAATCAATTAACCTTTGATTATTAATAATTAACCTTTAATTATTTAATTATCCTTTAATTAATTATCCTTAATTAACTAATTCATTAATTAATTATCCCTTAATTAATTATCATTCCTTAGTCACCTTCATTTATTAATTAACCTTAAGTTAATTACATAAGTAATTATCCCTTAATTACATTAAGTAATTACAAATAAACTTTTAATCATCAATTAGTCAACCTTTAAATTATTAAGTAATTAACCTTTACTCACTTAATAAATCTTTAAGTTACAAATTTATTAACCAACCTTTAATAAATTACCCCTTATACTAAGTAATTATCCCTTAATAAATCCCATTAATTAATCCTTCTTTAAACAATAATTTTTTTATTTATTTTGTTAATAATTCATCATTAATTATTTATGAACTTGATTAGTTAAAAGATAAAACATTCTATCTTAATGAAGTAATTCACCTTGTTTAATAATCTTGTAATTAACAACCTTAACTTAAAGCTTTAAGTTAAATTAAAGATTCAAAACTCTTCATTCTTTAATTATCTACTTAATAACAAAATTAAGTTTAAATAAAAATTAATTTTTCAAAGACAAAGGTTATCTAATAAAAACATTTTAAACTCAAATAATTTTATCTGTCAAATCTTTAATAAATTCTATCTTAATCAAAAACATTAAATATTTTAAAAGAAATGGTTAACAAATCATCTACCCTTGATTAAGTTAAAAAATTTAAACTTGTTATAAATCAAGATTTGGAAACTCGAGACAAACACTTAAATACCCGGGCCCGACTTCGAGTCTTCCCCACCAACTTTTACTTCGAGTCGCACATAGAACATCACGAGATCCAACCCGAGCATATCGCGTCTTCTCCAACGTCTCAGCAGTGCCAGGCACGCGTGCACTTGTACAAGTGATCGGAGCGACTTTGATCATGGATGCCGGCACCCACAAGTCAAAATTGACCTCATCGACGAACTCCATCATCCCGCCCCGACCAACTCGTCCAGACTCACAATCGAACACATAAGCACTAACTGGAACAGAATTTCGATTGAAAGAATCGCCTCTGGTCACCAACTCCGATCGCCTGAGTTTGCGTCACCACGACTAGAGCCTCGCCGTTCAACCACTAACTCATCCCCTACGTTCCGATCGACTACGATGCCACGGCGTTGTCGAAATCTTCACAGGAGCTGCCCTGACCCAAAACCATACAAAAACCCTGTTTCGCCTCCGATGAACCGCCTCGGCCATCACAAAAGCTCCTAACAGTTTTTCCTTCGCTCCTCGCCACGTCAACTTCCTTCACCATTGATTTCGACACTCAGCTCGATGTCAATCACCAGAAAAAGGTCGAAATCTATTTTGCGTTCAACCAAATTTTTTTCACAATTTACTATTTTAAAAATCATGATTTTTATCTTAAAAGTTTTAATTCTTGAAGACAATTCAGATTGCAATCCTGAATTTATCAATTGATCGCATTGAAATTTTGATATATATAAGTTTTTATTGGATAATTTGATATTATCAGAGGAATACCTAGTAATTTCTCTTGAAATTATTTTTAAAAATTGTATTACATTTATAAAAACAAATTTCCTTAAGACATCATCACCTATAATTTTTTTTATCATGAGAATTTGAATTTTTATTTTAGGGGAGATTAACCTGTAAATTTTACAAAGACATGTTTTTGCCTGGCACAAAACATACACAGACTCACTTGTATTCTAACAGCTATGCAAACAATCATTATAACATACTTAAGCAAATAATCTAAACATCACAAACAGATTCAAGGGTTTGCTCACCTGGAGTTTGGCAAAGCAGAGAAGAACCTGTTTTATCTGGGACTTGTTTTAATTCTAGACTTTTGAAACAGAGACAGTGCTTTTCAACCTCTTTTTGATCTGAAATCTTGCTCACTTGAATTCGCTTGAACCCTTAATTTCTTTAGGATTTTGTATATGGATCTGAAACTTGGATCTTGGTCTGCCTAGTTGAAACTGAAGTTGCTTGTTATTTCGAAATTGATTTGCTTATTTCAGATTTGCATGTAATTGTTTTAAATTTGGAATTTTGCTTGACCTTTGCATTGAGTAGAACTTGCATTTGATTTTTGATTTTCAAGCTATCTTGATTTCCAGGTTGTAAACTTGTGAATGTCAAATTATTTTCAGGTTGATTTGCTTTCAGATTTTGAGAAGAGAAGAAAATGGCAGTTTTCTTTCTGATTTTTTTTCTTTCTACTTTATCTCTTTCCTTGGGTGTTGAGATTTGAGATGCCCAAATCTATGTTACTGTATTTACAGATTTGTTGAGATTAAAAATTTTGAATATGGGGAGATGAAAAGTTTTCTCTAATTTTTTAATTCTATTATTTTATTCAAGCAATCATAGTAAATGCCATTTGTAGAAAATGATCATGAGATCTCAATGTTTGTTAATTCTTTTACTCCATCCCCTTTGATGTATGTTTATCATTTGTAATTTTACAAGACAAAGAATTTTTAATAAACTTTTATATCATATTCATTTCATAAATGAATACACCCCCTATTCATTTGTGTATATATATATATACAATGTTAAAAGAATTGCTTTATTCTAATTTTTTTATGAAACATGTTTTTATGTTTTCTTATGTATTTTAAACTTCACACTTTTATACATTTACAAACTATTTTCAAATGAAAATGTTCAAATCTTTATAACCAATATTATTTTGAGCTTAGTTCATTATATTTTTTTGAATCAAAACTATTATACCTTTTAAATAAATAATTATCTATATACATATTATTTTAAACTTTTATTTCTTGTTTTATATACATTTTGTTTTATTTTTCTACTTATACCAATTTAAAGAAAGAAATGATTTTAAAAACAAATTTTATTTTTAAATTCAATATTTGTTTATGAAATACTTATTCTTAAATTTCAAATCAAATTTCTATTTATAATTCATTTACATAACTATATATCTTATTTAAATTTTGAGAATTCAAATATACCCAAAACTCTATTTACAATATATTTTTCTAGAATTTCCAGCTTAAAATTCAATTAAATTTTATTTTTATATTTCAAATCCAAATAAATTCTCAGTTAATTCACAATTAAATCCAAATAAATACTTTTCAAATAAGTAATCAAATAATTAACTATTTAGCCACTAAGAAATTCTTAACCCCTTTTTGAGAACACTTGTATATACTTTAAAATGCTTATAATAGGTTTTAACATATTTATCTAAAATATTACTTGAAAATAATAACTTTATAATTTTCCTCAAAATTTGAAAACGGCATGTTTTCAACAAAATATCTCTTCTTTGAATGTTCACAACTAACTCTTAGAAATTCTTAAATATCTCAAACCACTTTTAAAATACTCTAATAAGTTAGTAAACATTTGTAAAAATAATGAAAAAAATACATAAATTTAAATATCTTTTCAAACCTACTAAGTCCAAAATTCGAGTTTAAATAGGGCAGTTTTACACAAGTGCGGTTTTGATCGTTTACGAGATGTTACTTAACTTTTTACTATCCAGCTTTTAATAGCAAAAAACATAAGTATAAAACATTATAACTATGGTGAGTATCCCCTAAGGATCTCTCTACAAAGTTCCATAGCAATCGCCAAAAGCAAAGCAATTCACAATTGCATCTATAGCGACTATCGCTAGAAGTAGACTCTCAAATCTGAGTCCGCTCTAAACTAAAGTCTATCTATAACTTATATGATATATTTAAGGTCTTTTCACAAGTCATACAAGTCGATCCAAGTCCATTTCAAGTTCGTTTAAGTCCATATACATCACATATGTCATTTACTTTTAAAGTAAGAATTCAAATCAATGTTTTAACATATGTCAACAGTAATTCAAACAACTTAGACATAATCAACATAACATATGTATATGTTATATTTCCACTCAAAATGAGGTGTTAGCTCACCTTTACCCTCACAAACAACCAGGATCTAAGAACCAAAGTCCAAAACCAAGCTAGCAACCTCCTTTCCCTTCCTCTTCTTCTTGCTTTTGCCTTGCTTTTTCCCCCTTCTTCTATTTTGCTCATGGCTTATCCCAATAGGGTAAGTATAGCTTCACTTCTTTAAATTTTAGCTTGGTGGAAGGCGTTCTAATATTGTACTAAGCCTTTTGGCAATGTTTGAAATGACTTGGAGTTGATTTGCAAAAAAAATTCTTTAGAACATTAGAGATGAAGAAGATGAAGAAGATGAAGAAGCCATTGATTTTTCAACCCAAAGCTTTGTGAATTGGCGAATGAATACTAAGGGTATGCCCCTTCTTATATATGCATAAGAACGGTGCTATTTAAGCTTGCATTCAGCCCGCACCATCCCATGGAAACTTCACCTCCCATCACTTCTCCTTTAAGTCACTTCTCCTTTATGTTAATTGCCATTATACCCTTCTCATAATATCTCTTATCCATATGAAGCTTCTTGAACATTCCAAGATTTACGAAAATGTATATGTGTGTTAATTATTTTTTTAACGTGTTCATTTGATCATTAGACAAGTGCCAAAGAGTTCGAACAACAAACATCGATCGAAAAGTTGTTTGCCGATAAACTGATTTTCGGTCACATTATCGATTTTTCTTCGAAGAATGTATTTTTGTAATAAAATTTCAAAAACAAGTTTTTTATAATTATTCATTAATTAAATGATATTCAACAAGGTTATAATATCATATTTATAATGCATAATTGTATTTTAAAATGTTTCTATATTCAAAGACGAAGTGTTCGAATTTGCGAGTTGCTACACCAAGCATGGTCTTAGCTCCTTGGCCACTCATGATGACCCTTATATATGTCATTAGTGATGGGTTAAAATGAATAGGAGAGTTCTGATAAGAGTGAGAAATTTTAGCCATAGTTTGACCTTGTTCAGCACTAACTATGTTCAGTTCGATACTCAACCGTTCCTTGGGTAAGGCTTCGAACTGAACTCTTATGTGCTCTGCCTCTTCAGCTTCTCTTTGTGTTGCTCTTTGATTATTGTAGTCGGATTCACTACCAAAACGGGGCCTTATTTTCCTTGTCGGTCCTCTAGATCGGGATCTTTCTCTTTTGACAGTGTTGTGACGATGGTTTGTTGTTGCCTTATGCATGTCATGAGTTGGTCCACCATTTCTTACTATTGGGTGCTGAACAGTTCATTTAGTTCGGTCATAACTTTGTCCTAGTTGCTCTTGGTAGCCACATCAGCAAATGTATGAATGCTTGCCAAATGTTCGACCTGATTGGTGGTAGGCAGGTTAGGTGCACTGGTGTCTTCGACTTAGGAAGCATGTTGAGAAAGTTATCAATGAAAGCACCAAAAATGTTTTCTTAAAAAATGGATAAACACCTCCAAGAAATTTGGTAGTACTATGGGTACTGAACGTACGCTACAACAGTTCTATATATAATATTTTTTAGCAGAGAGAAAATCAGAAATAATGGATATATAAAATACAGGGTAGAAGATTGCCTACATCCATTATGAATTATCACACGTTTTTTTATAGATCTCGAGTACAATGCATAAGTACATAATATAATGATCTATTGATTTGGAAAAATGAAAAATATAACTCTTGAGATTCAGTTCGGCAACTTTCGTTCGGTAGTTTTTGCTATTAAAACTTGTTCGCCATTACTATTCGTACATGGGATATTTATAGGTATGGGATTGTGAAGCAATTTATTTGGTATTTCGTAAAAGATAGACACTTTCCTTGTTTGACTTGTTCTATTCGGTTTTTGATTGGTTTGGCAATGATTTGGTTTGATGTATAAAAATTGAACCTATTTTCATGTTCGGTAGTGACGACTACCAAACCATTTTTCTTGGTTGGTGTTGAAAACGACCAAACTATTTTTGTTATTCAATAGTTAACGACTATTGAACCGTTCCTTGTTGATCACTACCAGACCTTCTATGTCGAATCGTTTTCTTAACCTGACAAGTTTTGGTTTTTTCTTTTTTTGATTTCCTTTGAGTTGCCTTTCAATTTTCTTGGCTCTTTTCTTTTCCCATCTGATAATGTGATAGTGATTTTATGACGAACCTTCTAGCTATTTTTCCGCTCCTCAGTGTCTTTTCGCATCCATCGGGCTGTGGTTGAAAGTTCCCTAAAAAGTTATAGGCTGCAATCCATCGTAAGACCTTTAGTGTTATTTGCGAGCTATAAATATACTACTCATGCTTGTTATTTCTTTTCAAATACCTCCAACGAATATAGACTCAACAATTGAATAAACTGAAAATCTAAACGTTCTTATAATTACACTCACTTGGACCAATCTCTCTAGGAGTAGCTTAACCTAAAACAATATTATGGTTTAACATAAATTTTGTTTATTTGGATATAATTTTTTATTATTATTTAGTATGTAGTTATATTATATAAAATTTAACTTTAGAAATAAATAACTTAAATTTATGTTTGTACATCAAATATTAAAACTTATTTATTCGATTAATTATGTATTTACTACTAATTTTCAATTCATGTCATTACGCACACACATTATATAAACTATAGATTAAAAGGTACGCACATTACAAATATACATGTAATGTTATATATGCTTAAATTGTATAAATTTATTTTATTAGGTTATTGGAAGATCATAATATTCAATGAGGTATTGGACACAAAAGAACTTATTACAACATTACTTCCCATATCATACAAAAAAACATAGAAGTAGTTCAATCAATTGAGATTTTCATTATGTATAATAATGTAAAAAATAATATTTGATTAATTTATGTTTACATTAATTATTTTAAAATAATAATCAAGATTTGATTTTAAAATCCAATTAATTAGTTAAAGACTCTATATCGATATAAAAGAAGTTCCTTAATAATTTAATATATCTCATAAAACATGGTCAAGGGACTTCTTATTAAAAATGTGTTGCTATTGGCATCCAGGAAAATGCTTTTGGTTACTATTAAATGTTTATTACATGTCAAATTTTTTCATATGCTTTTGGCCATCAAAATCTATTTTCTTATTTAGCCCTAAACAACCAAAGCATCTTCAACTTTCTCAGAAAGACTCACGTAGAATGTCTCAAAACATCATCAGAAAACAGAATTTTTAAAGCCCAAAGTCAATAAAATATCTCTCTTTTTGTTTAATAGATGGAGCTAAGTGAAAATTTAGTGAATGATCCTAGTTTTGATGAACACAAGGAGGATACATTGCATTTTATTTCTGATAATTTATTATTCTTCAACATATCAATCTTATATTTGTTTTTAGGGTTTTTTATTGTTATTTTAGGATGAGTTTAATTAGCTAACATAAATTTGGAAGATATAAAGTTCTAGGATATTGTAATTGAAAATCTCAATGTAAGTAATTGAATTGTAATGTTTTATCATAAAATATTTATGCTATTTTTCCCTTATATTATTTTGGTTTTTTTGGTTAGGTGGAAAATATCAATTGCACTAAAACTGAGAATGCACTTGTCGTTTTGAATGAAAAAGTGTTTATAGTAGAAATATGGAATATGATCAATCTAACGCTTAAAAAGGCATGCAAGTTGATTTTAAAAACTATCAATTAACTAATAAAGTAAATATTTATTTAAAATTTTATTGTCCTAAGTACGGTAGAAAAAATAAATTTTGCTATTTTATTTTTGATTTTTCGTGTATGTCATGTGATTTTTGCTATATTTTGAAAAGAGTTGACTTTAGTTTAGAGAATAAGAGAGATGATTGTTGTATTTTGACATTGTTAGGTGCATGTTTACTTAAAATAAAATTATAGTTGGTGTTAAGAAGGAGGAAATCAAACTTTGTATAGTGATTTTTACTTTTCGAAGGCAGAAACTGTAGGATCGTTTTCACTCTAGAGGGGGTGAATAGGGTGATACTAATAATAATAAAAATTAATACGGAAATATATATAATAATTGCAACATAGATAATAGCAGAATAATAAAAGCAGAAATAGAACAACACAGATTTATCCAGCTTCGGCAAAACCTTGCCTACGTGCTGCCCCCAAGGTTTCGACTAGAAATTAAGTAGTCAGAGGCTTACACACGTAAACTTGCGACACCAGCTAGTGACTAACCTAACTCTACGCTTAAAACCCTACTACCACTCAGCCATTGAGTTGTGAATTCTCAAAATACACCACCGTAGTTCGTAACCTAGTCACACAACTAGAAAGTTACACAATTTTAAAAGAAAATTACAAAATAAAACTAAAACAAAACAAAACCCTGTTATAAAAATTAGGCCAAAAAGAAAGGGCGACCCACTAAAAATTAAATGAAGTCGGCCTTCCTTTATGAATTATTCTCTAACCCATTTCCTTTTATTTTTCGTGACTACCTCTTTTGCTTTGCAAAATCGATATCCGCCTCGTTTTCCTTTACTCACGAATACTAGGGCTTTGTAATTGAATTGAAGCGCTGCTTGTGATAATGATCGATTGCAGTGGCTATTGCATTGATTCGCTTCATCAATCGATCTCTGGCTTTGACTTTCCTCGGCTGCTTCAATTTCTCGAGTTCCACTGAATATAATTTGGTACGCGAATTTTTCTTTTATTTCTCTGTTTGATATGCTTGAACTCGACTATCTTTGGAACTTGATTGGAGTTATTGGTTTTTGTTCAAAGTACGCTTTATGGATTTTCTGTTTCGAACCCCAATGGCTGCCGATGATGAATTTGGGTTTGATTTATAGGGGACGTTGTCATTTCCTATATTTGTATTTGAATTCTTCAAATACTTACTTGGTCGTTCGATTACTGATCGTATGGTTTTGTTATTTGTTGACTTGTTCATCGTATATGAGTTAATCCATCAATACGAATTTGTTGAGTTGGTTCCATTATTTGCTCCTTTGACTTCGGCATTTGAAGTTTTGAGATAACATATTGGCCTGTTTAATTCATTGACTTAATCATATGTGTTGCTCCATTCATGACTCATGGCTTCTGACATTATTTAAACCGCTACTTCCACTGTTTTGTAAAACTTAAGCCGCATCATTTGGTCTTTTCTGACTGGTTCATTGAACTGATATATGTGTATACATATATATATGCATATATGTATACATGTGTATGTACTTCATGCTGTCTCTAGGGTAGTTCTTGTAATCTAGTTTCTTTATCTGATTACAATATGTGGTGGCATACATATATGTTCATGTTGATTTGAGACTTGTTCGAATTCAATGATGGTCTCCATGCATCTACTCTGCCCTTGTAGTCCAGTTCCACATGCTGGTCAAGTCTGCACTTTCTTTTGGTTGTATAGACTTGTTCAATTGTTGACCGATTTTGCTCGATACTTGAATCAGAGATATTTCATTTAAGTCCGATTTTGTTCACTCGAGTCTACATGTTGTTAGTTGTTGCCTTTGGTCATTGCATTGCTTTGTTGCCATATGTATCGTCACTGGCTTATCATTGTTTTATGTGCGCTACTATTGCTTTGTCCATTGCGGTATTGTTGAAATTAAATTGGTTGCATTCATTTGTGTTTGTACTTGATCATTCTGTGATGAGCGTTTTCATTTGAAGTGTGTCAAGTTCATGCAGTCTTGTTGTCATGTGGTCTGGTCTGAGTGGTGTTGCATCCCATTTGCATTTTGGAGTCTGGTCTTTGTATTACATGGGTGGTCTTCATGTTTAGTTGCTATGCACTTTTTTTCAGTTGCTTTGTACATGGTTGTTGTGTCTTGACCCATTGCCATGTTGTGTTCACATATGGTATGGACTTCATATTGATATTCATCTCTCTAGTCTGGTTAGTTCCAACCCTTGTTAGCCTTGTATTGTATTCTTAGTGCATTGTACCATTTGAGGTCTTGTTACTTGTTAGTAGAACTGCTGTCTTGGTTGAGTTCATTTGTATGTATGTGTATAGGACTGGTCTTGCATTATGAACAAACTGGTCTCTAGAGTTTTGCGTTGCTTTTGATTCATACTTGCTTTTGTACATTTCTTCTGAAACAATATCTGATTTGTTGTGTTGCATGTGGACATTTTCTGGTCATTTCCATTTGGATACATACATACGTTGTATGTATATATATGTGTGTTCATGTCGAACTGGCTTGATTTTTTTTGATATCATGTGTTCTCTTCTGGCGCTTTTGTATCCTATGTAATATATATGAGGTCTGAGTTGAATCCAGCTTTGGCTCGGGTTTGACCTTGTGCTCACCTGTTCCTGTAGTTCTAACACGCAAGTGTATATCGGTATGCACGACCTTGTGGCATGTACAGTGATACACTGTGCATGTCACAAGTTGTTCATGTATGATGATTTAAAAGGATATAAACGACGAACAACCCAAATAACTGCAACAAATAACATTTTCAAAACACACATTTTAATTTGCACTGCAAAATATTTTCTTTTTCAATTTTACTACGTTAGTGTTTATTTTACAAATAATTCAGATGCGGGATACAAGCTGGAAAAGAGTTGAAGATCAAAATGAGTGATGAGTGAATGTAGTGAGGTGAAAATGTATGTAAAAATTGATAGTGAAAATTGTGTTATAATTTGAAAATGTATAAATGTAATGAGAGCTCAAATTTGTAATAAAATATTTGTTTGAATAAAATATTTATTTAAATAAATATTTGTTTAAATATGAATTCTGAGTTATTTATTTTATTTAACAAATATTTATTTAATTATGTGGAAAATAAAATAGTACAATAACAAATACATTTAAATGAATATATATACATTTATTATCATCAAAAAAATCATATGCTATTGTATTCTACAATCTCCCTCTTTTGATGATAACAAACATATATTAATTTTCGACTCTATTAAATGTATTTGGTTTTGATAAATTCTATTAGCTCCCCCTGTTGGAATGCTCCGCCTATAACCAAGCTCCCCCTTCACATATGCATGAAAAATAAATAAATAAATATGCAATAAAACTAGACTGAAATATGCAAATTAAAAATTTGAACTTATTTGACAAAATCTTAACATCTCTAACCCCATTTTGTTATCAGCAAAAGAGTAATAGCATTAGAAAATAGAGATAAAGTGATAGATATTAATACAACATTAATACCAAATCGAATATAAATATTAAATTTCAATAAAAAAATCAAACAAAAATCATAATTACTCTTTTAGGCGCATATTTCACTTTAGAGTGATAGGAGTGATGTCGGTATACAAAACTATATTGTTGTATCTATTAGTGGTATATTTATGATAGGAATTTGAATACTTACTAACCATGTATATATGTTAGGACTTTTAAATGAGATTAGTAGTATTTCGAATTTTTATTAAAAATAAATAAATTTCAAGTATCTTCTAACCATGCATAATCGTGAGTACTTTTAAATGGAATTAGAATCAACTCGTCCATTTAATAATCAATTTTGATATGTGTCCACACATGCATAATCGTGAGGACTTTTAAATGAGCATGAAAGAACATATCAAAAATTCCAAGTAATTCACCCATGCATAACCGTGAGGACTTTTAAATGAGAGTGAATGCTATGGAAGTTCTTATTGCTAATTAAATTAAAAAAAAGAATAATTTCCCATTTAAAATACCATAATTTGACATACTATATTGGGTTTTAACGAGTTGATGGTCGTTAGAAATATGATAAAATAGAGATGTTCATGGAATTTTTACCAACAAAAGTTATTATAAATTTTGTTTAAATTTTTAAAGAAATTACTAAATATATTATCTCAAGTCATAATATATGATTAATATCAACACTCATCACTTTTTCAATCACTGTTTATCTTTTCGATAATCAGTTGGGAGTCAGATTAATTAATGTAGTCATTTAAGATCAAATCCAAAAATAAATATAAAACTAAATTTTCTAAAACGCCTAATCTGAAACGAAGCCAACAAAAACAATTTTCTAGAAAGGGTTTTATGAAAAAATGTCTACCAATTGAAAATCAGTTAGCATGAAAATTATGCGGATATTTTATTTGGAAATGTGATGCAACTTATGAATGTCCATACATAAAACATATTCCACTAGTAATTTTTCTATCAACTAGACTACCAGCATAATCTATGTCTGAATACTCCTTTAAATCACAATTATCATAAATTGGATATTATAGACCAAATCGTAAAGTTGCAACAAATGCCTTATAACCATTTTATAGCTTTTAAAATATGATTCCTTAAGGATTTGATGGAAACAGTGTACATAAACAACTAGTGTACATAGTGTCAGATCTAGAAGTAGTAAGATAGACGAATATATCCATGTGTACCTAGAGTAATCATCAACTAATAAAAACAACATCTCTTACCACCTAAACTTGCAATATTGTTAGTCCAAACAAATCTATATGAATAAGTTCAAGGATGCAAAGATGATTGGTCAACATTTTTGCATAAGTCAGAATCAAAATCAACCTTCATTTCCTTATCGCATAACTGGCCGATTTACATTGGATTATGGAGCGGATTTTCAACATTAACATATTGTTCAAGATAAATGTACCGTTACCTATTTTACCTTTACCGATAATTTTTCATTGTTGCCCATTGTGATTCTGCCACCATTGTGCTAGGCTAAGGAACTTTGATTTATCGCTTGTCGTGTGCCTGGAACAACTAGAATCCAAGTAACACTGTTGTTGTTCCTTAGCCTGCCACCACATCTACATGAGAGAAGATTTCTACGACCTATTTGTTTTATAGGTCCATGATTGTTAGTGACAGAAAATTTTGAAAAATAAGTTTGTGTAGACCCAAGACATTCTATATTTGTTTCTTTCGGCACCCAAATTTGTTTGACTTTAAGGAATTTCACATTCGTGCCTTTGGGAACCCAAATTGTAATGATTTTAGTGTGTTTGGATCTAAACCAGCAATTGTTTTGGTTGTGTCCAATTTTTCTACAAATCATGCACTTAGAGTTAACATGATTAATTTCGCTTCTTACACGTTCAGATTGAGTATATCCAAGTCCTTATCTAATAGGATTAATAGTCTATTTCCCTAATAACATATTTAGCGATTTTTCTCCTTTGGAAAATCTTCCTAAAGTTGTAGATAAATGTTGGACTTGTGTTTTGAGAGATTCATTTTCATTGAACAACAAAGTGCACTTTTTAATAAAATTTACTCTCCTAGTATTTTCACTTTCTTTCAAAATCAGAATTTCATTTTCAAGTGATTTAATTTTAAATTCTGATTTTTTAATCTCTTCTTCAAATGATGGACAATTATCACACTTAGGCTCTTATTTCGATAGTTTTTAACCAATTGATTAAGCTGTTTATTTAGTTCTATTAAACTATCCCTTTGTGATTCAATTTTAGTGTACTTCTCCCTAAGTCGTTCAAAACAGCCATTTACTTCATGAAAATATATAAGTAATTCTGAATGAGTAAATTTTGATATGTCGCTTGGCTCGTCGTCATCACTGTCAGTTATTTCTCCTTGAAGACACGGATTTCCTTTTTCACTCACAGCCAGTGCGTTTATCAACTTCATTGGTTTCATCGCAAGTAGCTACAAAACTTCTCCTTTTATTTTTCTTTCCTTGGCTGAGTCGATTTTGAGGACAATTTGGTTTGATATGACAGGGTTTATTGCAGTAATGACAGATGATCTCCTGCTCTTCTGAGTTATCTAGAGCTTTGACTATTCTGCTTTTCAGTTGTTAATTTAGAGCTGGATTTCCATACTTGCGGTTCCATCTTTTGAATCTCTTTATTATCAATGCCAGTTCAGTTGTTCCATCATCATCATCATTATCCTCACTTTTTGTTGTTCCTTTGAGAACTATTGATTACCTTTTCGTATCAACTCCTTTGCGTTCTTCCTTGAATTTCATTTCTAGCTCATAAGTGGTGAGATTTCCAATGAGTTCTTCAACTTTAACTTGTTTTAAATCTTTTGATTCCTGGGTGGCAGTCACTTTAGCTTCAAAAATTTTTGTAAGGACTCTGAGGATTTTTCAAACTATTTCCAATTCTGTGTATGGTTCTCCGAGAGCTTTTGATTTGTACACGACTTTAGAAAGTCGTCCATACATCTCTTTGACATTTTCATTCTTGGCTATTGTGAAGCTCTTGTATTCACTACTAAGCATGGCAAAGAGATTCATTGACTTGGGAGGTTTCTTCGTGAGTCACTTCAAGTTTGTGCCAAATTTCCTACGCAGTTAGACAATGTGAGACACGATTAAATTCAATTTGATCTAATGAACAGATAATAGAATTCATAGCTTTAGCATTAGCATTATGTAGTTTATTTTTAAGATCTGTCCATTGATCCTTAGGTTTTCTACTTCCTGATTATCTACCACTATTTTTGGTGTCCTATATCCCGTTTCAAAATATTCCATGCATCTTCTGTTTTCAGAAAAAAATTCATTCTATTTTTCCAATAAGCATATTCACCATTGAACATGTGTGGTCTAGCTACGGACTGACCCGAAGCAAAAGCATTATTAGAAGAAGCCACTGAAAAATCAAAATTTTAAAATAAAAATTAGTTTTTTTCCTAGCTCTGATACCACTTGTAGGATCGTTTTCACGCTAGAAGGAGGTGAATATGGTGATACTAATAATAATAAAAATCAATTCAAAAATATATATAATAATTGTAGCATAGATAATAGCAGAATAATAAAAGCAGAAATAGAACAACACAGATTTGCCCAGCTTTGGCAAAACCCTGCCTACGTGCTACCCCCAAGGTTTCTACTAGAAATTAAGTAGTCAAACACTTACACACGTAAACTTGTGACACCCACTAATGACTAGCTTAACTCTACGCTCAAAACCATGCTATAACTCAGCCACTGAGTTGCAAATTCTAGAACTACACCACCGAAGTTCGTAACCTGGTCACACGATTAGAAAGTTACACAATTTTAAAAGAAAATTACAACATAAAATAATACTAAAACAAAACCCTAGTATAAAAATTAGGCCAAAAATAAAGGTTGGCCCACTAGAAATTGAATGAAGTCGCTCTTCCCTTGTGAATTATTCTCTAGCCCGTTTCCTTTTATTTTTTATGGCCACCTCTTTTGCTTTGCAAAGCGATGTCAGCCTTCTTTTTCCTTTGCTATCGAATACTAGGGCTTTGTAATTGAATTGAAGCACCGCTTGTGATAACGATCGATTGTAGTAGTTATTACATTGATTGGCTTCGTCAATCGATCTCCATCTTTGACTTCCCTCAGCTGCTTCAATTTCTCGAGTTCGACTGAATATAATTTGGTATGTGAATTTTGCTTTTATTTCTCTATTTGATATGCTTGAACTTGACTTGCTTTCAAACTTGATTGGAGTTATTGGTTTTTTTTCAAAGTATGCCTTTTGGATTTTCTATTTCAAACTCCAATGACTGCTGATGATGAATTTGGGTTTGATTTATAGGGGAGGAAAACCTATATTATCTTTTCCTATATTTTTATTTGAAGTCTTCAAACACTTACTTGGCCGTTCGATTACTGAACATATGGTTTTGTTATTTGCTGACTTGTTCATCGTATACGAGTTAATCTATGAATTCGAATTTGTTGAGTCGATTCCATTATTTGCTCCTTTGACTTCAGCATTTGAAGTTTTAAGATAATATATTGGTTTGTTCAATTCACTGACTTAATCATATGCGTGGCCCCATTCATGACTCATGGCTTCTGACATTATTTGAATTGCTATTTCCAACGTTTTGTAAAATTGTAAACCGCATCATTTGGCCTTTGTTGACTGGTTTATTGAACTGATATATGTGTATACATATATTTGCATATATGTATATATGTGGTATGTACTTCATATTGTCTCGGAGGTTGTTCTTGTAATCTGGTTTCTTTATCTAATTACATTATGTGGTGGCATACGTATTTGTTCACGTTGATTTGAGTCTTGTTCAAGTTCAATGATGGTCTCCATGCATCTGCTTTGTCCTTGTAGTTTGGTTCCAAATGTTGGTCGAGTCTGCACTTTCTTTTAGTTGTATAGACTTGTTCAATTGTTGACAGATTTTGCTCGATACTTGAATCAAAGATATTTCATTTAAGTCTGATTTGGTTTACTCGAGCCTACAGGTGGTTCGTTGTTGCCTTTGGTCATTGCATTGCTCTAGTGCCATATGTATTATCATTGGCTTGTCATTATTTTATGTGCACTACTATCTCTGCCCATTGTGGTCTGGTTGAAATAAACTTGGTTACATTCACTTGTGTTTGTACTTGATCATTCTATGATGAGTGTTTTCATTTGAAATGTGTTGTTGTTCATGCAGTCTTGTTATCATGTGGTTTGGTCTGCGTTGTGTTGCATCCCATTTGCATTTTGGTGTCTGGTCTTTGTATTGCATTGGTGATCTTCATGTTTAGTTGTTGTGTACTTGTTTTTAGTTGCTTTGTACATGGTTGTTTTGTCTTGATCCATTGCCCTGTTATGTTCATATATGGTCTGGACTTCATATTGATCTTCATCTCTCTAGTCTGGTTGGTTCCAATCCTTTTTAGCTTTGCATTATATTCTCAGTGTGTTGTACCATTTGAGGTCTTGTTACTTGTTAGTAGAACTACTATCTTGGTTGAGCTCATTTGTATGCATGTGTATAGGACTGGTCTTGCATTATGAACAAACTGGTCTCTGGAGTTTTGCATTGCTTTTGATTCATACTTGCTTTTGTACATTTCTTCTGAAACAATGTCGGATTTGCTGTGTTGCATGTGTACATTTTCTGTTCATCTCCATTTGGATACAAACATACGTTGTATGTATATATGTGTGTATTCATGTCGTACTGGCTTGATTTGGTCTTGATATCATGTGTTCTTTTCTGGTGCTTTTGCATCCTTTGCAATATATATGTGAGGTCTGAGTTGAATCAAGCTTTGGCTCGGGTTTGACCTTGTGCTCACCTATTCCAGTAGTTCTAACACGCAAGTGTATATCGGTATGCATGGCCTTGTGGCATGTACAGTGATACACTGTGCATGTCACAAGTTGTTTGTGTATGATGATTTAAAAGAATATGAATGATGAACAACCCAAATAACTGAGGCAAATAACATTTTCAAAACACACACTTTAATTTGCACTGAAAAATATTTTCTTTTTCAATTTTACTGCATCAGTGCTTATTTTGTAGATAATTCAGAAGCGGGATACAAGCTAGAAAAGAGTTGAAGATCAAATACGAGTGATGAGTGAATGTAATGAGGTGAAAATGTATGTAAAAACTATGCAGTGAAAATTGTGTTGTAATTTGAAATTGTATTGTAATTGAAAATGTATAAATGTAATAAGAGCTCAAATTTGTACTATTTGAATTTGTAATAATATTTGTTTGAATAAAATATTTTTTAAATATGAATTCTGAGTTATTTATTTTATTCAACAAATATTTATTCAATTATGTGAAAAATAAAATAGTACAATAACAAATACATTTAAACGAATATATATATATATATATATATATATATATGTTTATTATCATCAACAAGAATCATAGGCTATCGTATTCTACAGAATCATTTTTTCGAGTTCCAATAATAAGACACTATTAAAATCATAAATATGAAAACATGGATTTTCTTATGACCGACTATTGACATAGGGCATTTAAGTCGACAATCGGTGCAAATTGTGTATAGAGAGGAGGAGTCCCACGATCGCCTTTTTCCCTCTATTTGTACAGTAAATACCTTCTCACTTTTATTCGATTGAAGCTTGAACTTCGAATCAACGCTGAAGTGGATCCACTAGACAAGCTACCAGTTATTCAGCAACATTTTTGCCGCAATAACATCAACAAGAGAGTGGCATCGCTTTGATAACCATCATCTAGCACATTTAGGCAGAATGAAATCAATGTTTGAAAGGAAATAGACCTTGCCTCTTCAATGCACAAGGATTTTGGAGAAGGATATAATTTGCCAAAGTATCAGATTTGTGGACTATCGCCATTATATAGAAGAGGAAATTATTTTTCTAAAGCGGTGGAGGATTGAGCTTAGTGATAGTAGCTGATGACATGTAGGGTTTCTTTCATTTGTGTTTGTTTTTGTGATTTGGGATATACTTGGATAGGCTTTGTAGGTCGAAGGTGTATTTTGGGGTTTGTTTTATGTGTGTAGCTGTGTACTTGCATTTGTACCATTTAGTTGTTGTTCCCTTTTTCCTTACTACACTATTAAGGTTTTTTAAGGCGGCAAAACCAAACAAAGTTCTTTATACATCTTTAAATAAGAACTTTTTCCTTCAAAAAAGACTATTATAAACCACGTTAATTTGAATTTTAAGGTGTGCTTATGTAAAGTTCAGGGATCCAAATCATTATATAATCTTAGAATATTTATTTATTCAACTTCATCATTTAAATCAAAATCCAATAATAACTAGTTTTCTGGTATTGATAAACAAATTTGATCAAACTTTTTCTATAGAGAGAAATGACCGATCCTCTTTTAGAATAGAAGAGTACTCATGTTTTTTATTCTACACTTAATAAATATAACTGTCAACATGCCTGATAGGTGGTGATACTCGCCCCGTACAATATGAAAATAGTAAAAAGGACTTCCAAACCTAAAATCTAAAGTCCATAATAAATAAACTAGAAAAACACAATAATCCACCAAATATGATCAATGATCATCTCAACATATCGATTAAATCCATCTTGACCACGAGCATATCTATGATGCGAAAAAACTAAACAAGTGTAAGACCAATACATATATATATATATACACATACATACATACATACATATTTATATATGCAATAAAAATAAAAGAAGTAATAGAATGAATACACTAAATAAAAAGCAGTAAAGGCCATATTAAAAATTAAATTACCTAAGAAACTTACGAGTAAGAAATTATAAAACACAATGATACTTCTAACTCAGATCTAATTTTCTAACGATAACAAATTATCATAGATGTGAGTAGGAAAAATGTCTAATGATATTGAAACTAAACTATTACAATTTTTTCTATTATTTAGAATAATTTTTTTCCTCTAAAAGATCAATATGAAATTTTACCTTTTTAAGGAATTCTTTGAATGTATCATGGTTATTTAATTTATAACTAGAATTAGAGACCCATTTAAAACAAAATAAGCTAATTTTGTATACTAAATTTTCCAAGTTAATGTAACCTTATTAAACACTCTTTGGTTTCTTAAAAACCAAATATACCAACACGTAATTATGTAAATAGTATCTAGTAAACATCTATTGAATCTTTTATAATAAAATCTAAAACTATACCAATATATTTCATAATTAATATTCCTATTTGTTATATTAAATTACCTTTTATATTAAATTAATTTAAATATTTATACGTGCCTAAAATAATTTCAAATCTAATACCATATATATACATGAAATATTTCAAAATTATTAAGTGGCATATACATATTATATATATATATATATTAAATTATGTTTAAATTACTTTATATAATTATATAAAGCATAAATAAGACATATAAATATGTATTATGAAGTATAAATAAATTTTAAATATGCATGTCTGAAATTGCTCTCGCCCATACAAATTTCTTTTGTGGTTTTTCTTTTAATTTATTAATTTTCGTATCGAAAATTAGATAAAATAAAATAAAATACTTAAAAAAGTCTAGAACCAATTTAAAATCATTATATATTATATTGCATGTTTTATAAAATTATTATTTAATTTGATATGTACTTATTTTATGTAAATATAAATTTAACTGTAAAACAAAGGATATAAATATATACACATGGATTTAATTTAGTTAAAAAAATTATTTTTAGATCCAAGTACAATACATACATATATTAAATTAATGAATAATATACATACATATAATATTATTTTATTTCTATTTATTAAAAAATTAATTTAATATATAATTAAATTAAAAAAATATTTACATGGCCATGAGCAATTATATTGTATATATACAAGAACATTTTTAAAAATATATATATGGTCCATCCTATAGTGACAACACTAATATATGCAGATTCAGGATATTCAATAACTAACTATAATATATATGGAATTATAATCAATATATATGTTATATGTAATTTTAAATGAGAATATACCTTTTCCTAATGCCTAAATAGCACGCCTTGCAACATTGAATTTAACCACTTGAATTAAATTCTGTATCCAAAAGATGCTACCTTCCTGAATGCAACTACCATTGACAATCGAATTGAATTTTGGTTAATGTTTTAAATCTTTAAGATTTGAGCCTTAGGGAAGGGGAATGGCTAGCTTGACCCAATCAGGAGAAGAGAAAAAGTCAAGTGAGAAAATGAGGGTTAGGGTGATTTAAATAAAGAAGATCCTAAGGAGTAAAATAAGGATCTAGTTCCTTATTTTTCTCTTACCAAATTTCCCCTCTTTTATTTAAAAATCAACCCACCCTTAGCCATCATATGGATGGCCCCCCTAGGCTAATCATAGCCGCACTCAATCAAGCCCCATATGGGCCTTAAAATCAATTTGAGCCCGATCAATAATTAACACGTTTAAATCTAATTTAAATGCGTATGGATATCGTATATCAATGTCGTGAGTAATACACTGTCCAACATTTGAAGAGCGTTACGTACTCTAGTCTCAACGGATGCATTGATACCCAGTCTCGATACATCTTGACTAGAAATATTAAAAAGATGTGTTTATTATATTGTGATAAAATACTCATGATTACATCTATTAGTAATTACTATCACAAACACACCTCTTATGGATTTTCTGTTAAAAATACTTAAATCAAATAATTAATTAATTAATTATAACATATATAATAGAAAGAAAATAGCTTTTATTATGAATGAGAACTGATTACATAGTTAATTTACAAAATAATAGAATTTCCCCTAGGTCATACTCTAACTCTATCAATTTCCCATTTGCACTTGGGGCCAATTATGAAATCTCAGTCCCATCCCTTCGATCAGCTTCTCAAAAGCCGAACAAGCTAGACCCTTAGTGAATGGATCTGCTATGTTATTCTTGGTGTCTACCCTCCATATTATGACTTCTTTATTCATTACAAAATCTCTGGTGAGGTGGAACTTTCAAATAATATGTCATAACTTCTTCTGTGCTCTAGGCTCTTTTGCAATATGTATCACCATATCGTTATCTCAGAATAATACCATTGTATTCTCTGTAACGGGAATCACTCCAAGCTCACTTTAAAACTTACACATCCAGACCGCCTCTTTAGCTGCTTCATTAAGGGCAATGTACTCGGCCTCCATCATGGAATCTGCTATTGTTTCCTATTTGGGAATATTCCAACTAACAACCCTACCATTAAACATAAAAACATAACCCAATACTGACTTTCTATCGTCGGTATTATTTTGAAAGCTAGAGTTAGCATACATATTCATAAGGAAGTTCACATTCCAATATATTAAAAATAAATCTTGAATATTTCTTAAATGTTGCATTATACATTTTACAGCTATCCAATGCTTTTTCCATGATTGGACCGGTATCGACTTACTCGCATTCTAATGTGTATGTTACATATGATATAGTACATAGCATAGCATACATAGATCATATGGCAGAACCATATGAAATCGTCTTCATAATCTCTTTCTTCTCATTAGTATGAGGAGCATCCTACTTAGATCTAGATTACGTTGGAACATTTCCACATTTGGAATTCTCCATACCGAACCTCTTCAATATGGTATCTAGTATAGGGATTGGGACAATCCCAACAGCCTCTTAGACCTATCTCTATAGATTTTTATACCCAGTATATAGACTACTTCTTCCAAATCCCTCATGAAGAAGTTCTTGAAAAGCCAAGCTTTCATTGATTGCAATAACGAAACATCGTTGCCAATCACCCAATATCATCAACATATAGCACTAAAAATACAATAGCATTGCATTATTCCTTTCGGTATACACACGCTTCCTATGTGTTCTATAAAAACTAAACTATTTGATTATTTATCAAAGCACTTGTTCCAACTGCTTGGAGCTTATTTAAGTACCTAAATAGATTTTAACGATTTGCAAGCCTTCACCTTACTCCCACTGACCATAAACCCTCGAGCTATGACATGTCTCCTCTAAATCACCATTTAGAAATTCCATCTTTATATCCATTTCCATATATCATAGTCATAGAATGCAGCAATGGCTAGCATGATTCGAATAGACTTAAGCATGGCTACGGGCAAAATGGTCTCATCATAATAAACAACTTTAACTTGACAAAATCCTATCACAACTAGACTAGCCTTATAAGTACCTACTTTTCCATCTACATTTTTTTTTTCTTTAAAATTCCATTTGTAGTGATGGGTTTTATCCCTTCGGTTACGTCAAACAAAGTCTAGACTTTGTTTTCATACACAGAATACATCTTGAATTTCATCAGTCCAAGCTAGAGTATAGAGTATTTACTCTACAGTGCTTATTAGAATGATAGAGAAGTGTCTTCATCCAAGATATAATCCTCCTTCTCGCCACCCATGAGAAAACTATAGTATCTCTTTGGTGCACAAGACTCCCTACTAGACCTTCTAATAGATTTTGTGTTTTCGTATACAGATAAACTTGGTCCTCACACTGGTTCAGCCTCAGCGTTATTTCTTGGGGCTCATCCAAGTCTACAACCTTGTTGTTAATTTCTTTTGATAGAAATTCCTTTTTCAAAAAGATAGAATGCCAAGAAACAATAATCTTTTGTTCCTCGGTATTGTAGATTATATATCCCATTAAGATTTTGGATATCCTATAAATTTATATAATGCTGATCTTGCATCGAGTTTATTGGGACCAACATTCTCAACGTAGATCGGACACCTTCAAATACTTCAATTGGAGTTTCTTCCAATAATTATCTCATATGGTGTTTTATGCATGAATTTAATGGGCAACAAGTTCAACATATATGCTGCACTTTCCAACATATATCCCTCATAAGACAAAGGTAACTCGGTCTTACTCAACATGGAAGGACCATATCTAACAAGGTTCGGTTCCTTCACTCTAACACACCATTATGTTATGGAGTATAGGATGGAGTAATCTAAGAGATAATCCCATTATCTTATAAGTAACGTTGGAATTCATGTCCAACGTGCCCACCTCCTCAATCAGATCGAAGAATCTTAATCTCATGGTTCATCTAGTTTTTTTACCTCATTTTTATATTCAATAAATTTTTCATAGACATCAGATTTGTTCTTCATAAGATACAAATATCTTAATCTTGAGAAATCATTAGTGAAGGTTACAAAGTAAGAACTATTATCCTCAGTGATTATAGGCATCGGGCCATATACATCACTATGTACAAGACCCAATAGGTCATTATTTCTTTTATTGCTCCCATTAAAGGGGTGCTTGGTCATCTTTCCTTTTAGACACGACTCACACGTGTCAAATGATTCAGAATCAAGTGATGAGAGAAACCTTCGGTTTTCAATTTGTGTAGTTGTTTCTCACTTATATGACTTAATCTACGATGCTAAAGATAATTATTATATATATTGTTACTTGAAGAATTACGCACAGAACAAACATAATTTTTATTAATCACATAAATGCCATTTTCTATGATAACATCATAGACCTTATTATCATTTAAAATAATGTTCATAACATTATTAACACAATGAAAACATAACGAGCCTCAAACAATCTAGATACGGGTATAATTCCACACTAAAGACTTTAACAAAATAGTAATTATTTAATATCAAGAAAAATTCACTGGGCATGCTCAAATGAAAGTCTTCAACTTCCGTTGCATCTACAATAGATCCATCAGCAACCTAAAGGCTCATTTCTCCATTTGTCATGCGACGCTAGTTCCTAAGCCTCTATAATGAATTACAAATATGAATTCCAGATCCAGTATCTAAAATCCTAGACAAATATAAGTTTCATTATTATATAACTTTTATAATTTCAATTAACATATATAATAGTTTTATTTATAATGTTATATTAATTAACTCTTATTTAATTAATTAACATTTCAACTAATTTTATATATTCAATTATAACATTTTATATTGAAACCTATGTTATAACACTTATAGTTATAAACATATATCTCTATTATGTGTATTTTATTTGTTATTAACTTTTGAATAATTAATCTATTTAAATTATTTTAATTAAATGTTATTAATTTCAAAAATTATTTTATATACATATAAACACACATTGTTTAAACCTCTCAAGACAATATAACATACATCATATATATATGTATATATCATACATGTATAAATATTTTTAATTAATTAACCTTGTAATTAATTTATTCATTTTATTAATCTTATTAATATTTATAATTTTTGAAATTTTATTTACTTTTATTTTCAAAGCATTTTTTAAAATTTTTATTACAAGATATATGTATTTCTTATTTTAAGTTTAATTTTAAATTAAAATTTTATTTTAATTTCAATTTTTTTTGAAAATTAGCCCAGGGTTCAATTTAAATTTACCCTTTTCTATCAGGGGCAACTTTTGGCTCACATATTTTTCTAGGCAAAGCTGATAGGCAGGTACTTGATTACCCAAATCCAATCCTTTGATATGACCATTTTAGACACTCTACTAACATAGTTTTAGGCTTAATCAGTTAACCATAACATGACTAATTTAGATTGCATAAGTTATTGGGCCATAATATCATTGTTGGTTCTTGGCCAGCTCACAACGAAGTAAGTAGGTAAATTTTAAAATAAATTCTTTCATTTGGATCTTATTGGACATATGAAGTCTAAATTTATTTATATTCTATCTAAATTTATTTTAGATAATATCAATATTTTATTTTATTTTATAGATAAGGTTTTATTTATAAATTAAGTTTGTTTTATATTATATGATATGTGTATCATATACAAATATGTGCACGTGCACGTGCAACATAATAAGGTGTGCATGAATTGATATGCCCGTAAATAAATATTGGGATTTACATCGCAAACAGACATGTTAGCCCCTATGTGTACACAAATGCTATCAATATACGTGTGTGTACGTATGTATGTATGTATGTGTGTGTATGTATGTATGTATGTATAATTTTATATACTATGAAGCAACAATTGTAATATGTAAAATTTTATAAAATTATATATATATTAAATTAACATTATTCTAACGAGTACTTTGGCATGTGCGATGCACGTGTGCTGGAGGAATTGGTATTAGAAAATAATGTTTATACGCATATTTTGAACCTTACAAAATGACTTTATCAAAGCTAATGTTAAGTTTACATAAACTGATTTACATCAAAGTTACGATTCCATATTGATGTAGAAGTAATTTAGGTTTAATATCGGTAATCAAGGAAATGCAGTTAACAGAAAAACCCTACACATAATCTCCATCATATGTTCTTTATGTTATTAATTAGATGACTTCTATATAGATATTAGTTCGTTATGGGGTATGTAATTAGAGTCAGATGCTTCAGCATCATCAGCAAATAAGAATGACTTGACCTCTTGCATATTCAGTAGCACATCATTGAACAAAACATGTAAAAAAATGTTTTTAATTCTGTATGATAACTTCATTTTCCAAAATTTGTTATTTTTCATATTATACATGCATCATACGCACTTTTGTATGGACGAAAAGTAAAAACTATAAACGCTAAACCCACCGAAGCCTTACTTTCTTGGTTTTAACTTCAAGCTCCTTGCGTTTTCAGATTTTTAAACACCCTTATTGAATCTTCGAAATCAAAGTATATAATCAACATTGAAGTAATTAATTTTTTAATAATAATAAAAGTGAATTTATTTGAAATTAGATATACACCTCCCTGAAGCTAATGTGAAATTGAGCATAAACTTTACAAATATATTAATTCACGAAAGCACAAAAATAAACATATGTGTTACTATAGTGTATTAGGTTGAATATTATCAACCATATCATGTTTTTTGTTTCAAAATAGAGCCTCTACATTAAATTTCACCAACATGTAATATTTCAAAGTTCAAACTAATGTAGTAATCAAAATATCAAAACCAAAATTGAATGAAATCAGATTACTCCAGTACTAAGTTGATAATAAATACTTTGGACACAAAGTTGATAATAAATACCGAGTTTGGACATGCTAATACAAACAAAACACGATAAGTTAATATTGCAATCAGATTATCAATTTTGGACATAAAGTGCATAATGAGTATTAAATTATATTGTTGCTTTATCTTTATCAGTTGCTTCAACGGTGTTCCATTACAAAAATATAATTGTTTGTATTAGTAAGCTTACTCCAATACATGATCGATGCATATAAAAGGTGATTTAACACTAATGCAAAAGCTAGCTTTAACTTTTATATTATAATGTATATGGACAAAATTTACCATAATAGTGGTTGGAAATAAAAAGAAACAGAGGAACTTTTGAAAAATCTGTACATGAATGGGCAACATATGATGTTGTGATCTTGGTGTGGATAGTAAAATATTTAATGCTATTTTTTCAATCATTGATGTTAGTATGTGATGAATATTCAGTCACAAATCAATGAGCTCAAATATTAAAACTGGGTAATACTAATAGTCAATTCATAAAACATTAATAGCATTGTTATAAATAAAATTCAATGCACAAAACATCTAATGAGCTTTGTTATAGTAACAGTCAATGCACAAAACAACTATTAGTATCAAAGCGCTGAATGGGTTTTTCACTTCTTTTCCTATTCAATGCACATACGAATATTAAAACTTGGTAATACTAATAGTAATAATAAAATACAAAACAGTAATAGCATTGTTATAAATAAAGCAACAAAATTATCTCGTATTGCCTTCCTATTTTCTTCATCGGAGAATGTGAATAATTTATATAAATATAAGAGATACTAATATCAGAATAGAATAAATTTACAGAAACTCACTTAATTTATGAAAATACCTTTTCTTCCCATATAATTTCAATTTTCAAATAAAGAAATGAGAAAATACTCGATCTATGTCCCTAGTGATACAATCACAGAAAAAAATTCATGATAATATTCGCATAATTTTTAATAATATATATTCTCACAATTAAAATTTAAGCATACATAAAATTTTGCATATATTCATTCACATCCATAATATAGCAAGGCATGAATCTGTTCACCGTTGAGATTGCCACGTCAGGCACATAGAGTAAGATAAACCGTAATAATCACTTTTGAATAGAATGACATCATCTTTTGACATGAGTCCTGCACAAAGTGTATATAAATACCTAGCAAAAGCACCGCCATATTTAACTTGAAGTGTAAATTTTGGGGATAGATGAAAAAGTGGTGGTTTGATAATATAGTACATTATCTATTCCTATGAAATAATACGTTTTGGTACAGAACCTTTGTTAAGTCGAGATGCTACTTTACGTTATGCTCTCCATTTGTTAAGTTCTTTGTCACAACTATTGATCAATCTATACAATGAAGGCTATGTTATAGCAGGTGTAATACATTTTATATTTTTGAAACTTTATTTCATGCGTATTATATACATATTGTTTGTAAAACATAGGTTTTTATTGTTAGCTGGTCTGGAAAAACTAATTACTGAACAATAACGGTTGTTTGTCTCTATGCTTTAATGGTACAAAACACTTTTTGAAAATTTAGCAAGTAACATGCAAAGTGCATATAATTAAGAGTATACTAAGTTGTTACATGAAAAATTCAAGTGATGCAAAGCTTTATATCAATAAGTCACTGTAAAAATCACAGTGACCACCCTTGTTATATTTTATTTCAAGACAGTAAGGAAACGCATACACAATGTCATTGTAATTCATATAAAAAATGATTTAGATTAAGCCTAAAGAGCCTAATACCTTAGTCGGGTTGTGCTTGATTCAGTTCATTCTACTTCCTCGTCAACTCTAACATCTAAAAGCACGGTAATCTAAAAAAAATGAAATAAACAAATGCATCTGAATATTGTCCCTAAGATAATTTGATAGCAGCTGCATAATTTAATTAAATGAAATAGTCTAAAACATAATAATATGGAGTTAAATCATGTTCTCTACTAATTAATGTTTTTGAAGCTTAGCAGAATCCGTGCTTATAATAAATCCAAAGTTCATGCTCGATGATAAAATTGGCGGAGCTATCAAAATGTAAAGAAGACAAAATTACCTAATTTTTCGAAGTCTGGACCGAGCTTTCCATGAGTAAAAATTTCGAGGTCATGGAAAATTTGATAGCTTTAGCTTATTCAAGGATGCCAGAATGTGTAATCCCGCATCCACTCTACACACAGTGCTTATAGCCACAACAAAGCCCACGAAGGCAGGAGGAGGTGAAGCTGCAGTTGAAGCCCAATGTTATAAAGTGTACATTCCCGAGTCATTTTCACCTATATATTATAATGTTAATACAATGAAATTTTGATTACCAAACGTAATCGAACATTGATGCAGACTAATATGTACGTATTGTAGGTAAACAAATAATAATAATGTAGTGTCCAAGCTCAGTCACTTGAAATATTAACAAATCTGATAAGTAGAAAGTGACATATCAACCTAAGCACAGGAAGACATGTTAATCAAACATCCTTGAGGACAACATTTCTAGTGTGAGTACCTTATTTCCATCGAAGTTTTCCATTTTTAACCATTGTACTTTCCCATAGATGGAGCAATAAACAAAATTTATTCAGATAACATGGAAGCATAAACAATGATGCCTTATATTCAAGGAACAAATAAATGCAACAATATAAACAATGAGACAACGTATATCTTGGATTTGATGATAGCAGAATTGCTTGACACAACAAAATTAGCCATTGTCATTTTAAATAAACCAACGGTGTATGTGTTGCTATTAAAAACAGTTAGTTTTTTTTTTCACGCGATGATGTTATGACCAATATTAGCAGCCAAAACAACCAATGAAATACCAAGAATATTACGTACAACGCAACATCATACCATCATATTCTTATCTCAACATCATACCATCATATTCTTATCTCATTCTCAATGATTGAATCAGCATAATGTAGAACAATACAATATATAAATTCATGAGCATTAAATAGATATAAGATAGCATGATAAAAATGTACCTTTCTTCTAAATACCTACAGTCTTCATATCTCTCTCTTTACAAACTCTTAATCCACATCTGTTTCATCATTATGCTTTTTGTATCTCGATCTTGCTATAAATCTGTGTATTTTCAGCAAATAAAGTAATAACATCATGAGCTTTCAGTTGAAAAACAATTTTAGAGAAAATCTACATATTCAGTTATGGAAGAGGGTAAGCTATTTCTCAAATTAAAGAAGATGACAGTATCCTTAAAATAAACTCAAAATTATCGTATTCATCTAATTTACTGTAATATTTATGATGTATTATGTTCATGAGGTGCGAAACATTCTGTACTATGAAAAGTGAGCAATATGTGCTTCAAAGAAAGCATCAAAAAACTAAGCAAATAAATGCATCAAACAACAGTTTATACTATGAAAAAGGAGGAAATAAATTACAGTAAACAATACCTTTGATTTCCACGCGGCAGTGCTCCTCTCTACAAGCAACAGATTGGAAGAAAGCGATGTGAATAATTCATGTACCTGCGAAAATAGCATAGGTAAAATTAGGGATGGAGGCTAAACGATGTTATAAACCAAAAAAGCGAAATTGAAATTTCATATGGTAGAGGAAGATCGATACTCTGATTTAGTGCCGTTAGAATGGACCATCATCCTCACAGCAGTGCCCTTCTTCGGAGGCGGCGTGATGAAAGCATGGGAAGAACAGATGTTGATAATTTATCTCTTTCGTGTTGGAAAAGGGGGAAATTGGAAGGACAAATGATTTCAACGGAGAAGAGAAGGGAAGAAGAGGAAAACGGAGTGGATGTGACGACCGCCCATGACTCCCGCACGGAAACAAGGAATGGTGCGCTGAAGGGCGTGCCAGGCAGCCATGGGTGACCGTCAAGGTAGAATAAACATCGCAGAATCTATCGTACAACTCACAGCGCATGGATAAAATACAATAGAGAAATACAATATAGTGAAACTCCATAGAACAGGACATCATCATATAAGCCTCATAATAGTTTTTTACAAACATATGATTCATCCATACATCAAAGCCTCACTACATAACACTCAAACAACTACAGCAGCGGAACACCCAGTACATAATATGAAATAATATGCAAAAGCCTCCTGCTCGTCTTCGTCATCATCAGCGTAGATCTCCAAGAACAGCACCTGTCACCTGCTACCTAGTCTGCCCATCCCAACATGGATGAACAGCCCAAGGTAATAAGAGGAGACATAAAACCTTGAGTCAGACAAAGTCTTAGTGAGCAGTAAATCAACTATCAAACATACCAAAAGAGCATATGGGATAAAAGGAATAGGAACCAAACCATCCTACTCCACCTCTTACTACAGTGATAGCCCCCAGACTCACATTAAGGAGAAGCAAGCATAACATAGCAGACAATTAAGGTAAAGCAATAACCACTCGAGTCAAGGTCGATGTTTTCCAAATACAAACCCCCAAGGCCTAAACCAAGATCAGATAAGCACCCAGAAAACACCGCTCTTGAGGCCGAATGATGGTACAATCAAACATCCATGACTCTGGCTATCACTGTTAACCTTGCTTCGAAATCACCGTTAATTGAATGACCGACTCCTTCCTGAGCCATCTATCAAGGAATAATGGTAACCCCGGTTCTAGACATAACTCCGCACGTCATCATGACCCGTGCCTAGGAATTTTCGCAACTACCCAGAGTACTCGACCACCTACCTGTAGTCTTTAGGGTGTCCAGACCACCTACCTGTAGTCTTTAGGGCAACCCTTATACTCTTGCTTTGAGTCTGCTAGAACCTTCAACAACGATGAAATCCAAGCCTACTGGTCATCCTCCTTGACGACTATTCTCATCCTAGCCCAAACTACCTCTTGAGCCATCCATTATCAATCAACTTGAACTACCCTTCAAGTTATCAACATGCTTGGAGCAATCCTTCTTGATTATACCAAGGTTACATCACCTCATGCCTCGCTTCATCTTCATCATGGCAAAGGCTCATCTTAACATCATGGTTTGCCTCATCGCCTCATGGCAAAATTCTATCTCAATATCATCCAATCCATACATATGAGCTTCAACATCCACTACATATGCCTTAAGCAACTTTCACTATTCAAGAGCCTCTTCCGTAGCTTTTGAATCGTCTTTGACCATACTTGTCCAAATCTATCAACTAGATAACTCATCCACAACAATCAAACAAGGCAAACATTAATCCAAACAAATAAGTAGTCAATCAAGATCTAAATGGGCATTTATAACTAAAATGGCAATTTCGTAAATAAATGAGAATAGATCTATCATACATGAATCATGGGTTTTTAGCATAGATCTAACAAATATAAATCATGGGTTTTGTCCCTACAACTTGATGAATGAACTTGCAAAAGTAAACATCTTCATAAGTAATGGATCTACACTAAGATCTAAAGAAATATGCATAAAATCACTATCTACAACACTTCAACAAACCACCAATCCAATATACTCCTTTGGGTCCACGTGAGAGATAACCACCACTCACCGAATCACCCACACACTTCGAAAAACTAATCACTTCAGATCTGGACAGCAAGGATTCAAGCTTGATTCGTCGAAATCTCGCTTGAAACGATGAAATCTAGCTTCGTTGGATGAAGATCTTCAACTTTGGCTCTTGGATCTTCGATCTTGGATGGATGTTAGAACTAGATTGAAATGGAGAAAAGGAGATGAAGAAATGTTGTAGTCGAGCTCTCAAAATGGCAGCACTTCGTCGCTTCAAAATCCGGTGTCAAAAAGTGAGCCAAACCCCTCTATTTATAGGCTGGAAACCCCATGAGTCGTCGCCCCTTAAGTCGGTCACGACTTATCCCATGAGTCGTCAACGACTCATCAAACCCTGCGACCTATCAGCACAAAAGCCTCCGAGTCAACTACCTAATGACTTAACAGATCCCACAATCAACGACTTACGACTTAACTACATGCGGCATAGGGACATAGCCGCCTCAACGACCTAACTATACAGGACCATATGACTCAGCGACATGGCCTACGACTTACGACTCATCAGACCCTACGACTCATCCTATCTCCTTAAGTCGTACTAACGACCTAACGACTTAACTCGTGTACGACTCATAGCATACACGTCCTAAAACACAGGCCGACCTAGCTACTAACTCGTCCAGTTCCTTAGGTCGTTAGAACCTCTTAGCCACTAACTCTTAGGTCGGTCACATTCTATAAGTCGTCTACTATACTTAAGTCGTAACTCGTGCACGACCTATCACTTAACACCACCAGGCTGCTAACCCTCAACTCGTGCACCTTTCTTAAGTCGTCTACGACTTAACTATAGGTCAGTCACCACCTTAACTCGGCCACACGACCTAAGCTACCCATAAGTCGTTTACGACTTAAGAACCCCACTAACTCGTTAACTCCTATGAGTCGGTCTAACCCTTAACCTGTTAACTCGGCAACTCACTAACTCGGCCAAACCTATAGGTCGCTACCTCTATGAGTCGGTCATCATTGAGTCGGTCAGATTCCCAACTCGGTCCACTAGTTAACTCGTTAACGACTCAACACTTAACACACAAGTTAACTTCCTATACGACTCAGGCTAGAGACAACATAATCAACACTAACGACCTGTAAATTCTACGATCTATCGACACGTAAAATACGGGTCGTTACATTCTCTCCCCCTTAGGAATTTCGCCCCCGAAATTCCAAACAAACAAGAGCAATCAAAACTATTCTGCATGCCTACTATCCATAGCAATCAACAAACCATGCATCCAATTACTAGCCTAGCATGCAGAATTCTAAGATTAGAACAAGCTACAAATTCATGAGATGTCACGACACCTTAGGGCCACACTTCGAAGAGTTCAGGATGAGCTGCCTTCATCCTCTCTTCCTCCTCCCACGTACAGTCGTTAACATCATCACTCCATTGTATCTTGAGCAACGTAACCGTCTTCCTTCTAAGCTGTTTCGTGTCAGTTTCCACAACACGAAGCGGCTTACGAGGTCTCGAAACAACTTGATCAACCTCCAAGTCTTCACAGCTATCAGCAGAAACCACCGTAGTTGGGTCGTGCACATACTTCCGTAGATAAGATACATGAAAAATATTGTGCACACCCGCCATCTTTTCCGGTAACTCCAACCTATAGGCGAGCTTTCCAATTCGCTCGATAATCGGGAATGGTCCAACAAATCTCGGAGTTAACTTTCCTTTCTTTCCAAATCGAATAACATTTTTCAGAGGAGAAATCTTCACAAAAACCATATCACCTATGTCGAATTCCAAACCCCTACGACGATTATTGGCATAACTTTTCTGACGATCTTGGGCTGCCTTCATTCGTTGCCGAATGATTCCTATACAATCTGAAGTCCGTCGAATCATCTCTGGCCCAAGTATCAGTTTTTCTCCAGTTTCCAACCAACATGTCGGAGAGTTACACGGTCTTCCATACAGTGCTTTATATGGGGCCATACCAATACTTGACTGGTAACTGTTATTATATGCAAATTCCACCAAATGAAGGTGATCCTCCGAAGTCCAAAACACAAGCTCTGAGAAGATCTTCCAAAACTCGGTTGACTCTCTCAGTCTGACCATCTGTTTGAGGGTGATACGTTGTACTCAAACACAACTTGGTTCCC
Source organism: Allium cepa (assembly GCA_030765085.1). Taxonomy (NCBI): domain Eukaryota; kingdom Viridiplantae; phylum Streptophyta; class Magnoliopsida; order Asparagales; family Amaryllidaceae; genus Allium; species Allium cepa. The sequence goes on from CM060940.1 coordinate 107,412,488, forward strand.
AAAACTTCCTGGAAGCTCTTCCAAAATCCACTAGTGAACAATGGGTCTCGATCGCTCACTATACTCTTCGGAATACCATGGAATCGAACTATCCACTTAACATACAACTCAGCCAACTTCGATGCAGTCCTAGTTGATCGAACAGGAATGAATCTTGCACTCTTAGTCAAACGATCTACGATGACCCAAATCCCTTCATTCACTGTCCTGGTTCTAGGTAGACCATCGATAAAATCCATCGATATCTGTTCCCACTTCCACATAGGAACTTCTAATGGATGAAGCAATCCACTTGGCTTCTTCTGCTCTGCCTTAACCAACTGGCAATTCATACACTTGGAAATAAAATTTCCAACATCCTTCTTCATACCTTCCCAGTAATAGGTTCTCTTCATATCCCGATACATCTTATTTCCACCTGGATGAATTGTCAACTTCGAGTGATGACTTTCCCTAAGAACTTCATCTCTCAATCCATCTACATCGGGAACAACTAGTCGTCCTTGCTTTCGAAGCCAACCCTCTCGATCGACTTCAAATCCTTTATCCTTTTCTGGATTCAATCCAGATTCCAAATCTTGGATAATCTTAACAAGCTTATCGTCTCGCTTTTGGCTCTCGCCAATTCTCCCTACCAGAGTAGGCCTTATCGATAAGTTTGCCAACATCTCAGGTTCCAATTCACATCTAGGCCTGAAGTCAAATTCAGCTAAATACTCGAGACTCTTCCATTCCGAAAACATGGCTCCCAATCTTGCATGTCTTCGACTCAACGCATCTGCCACTGCGTTACCTTTTCCCGGAGTATAGGCTATACCAAAATCATACGATGCCAAGAACTCTAGCCACCGTTGCTGTCGAGGATTCAAATCCTTTTGAGAGAACAGATATTTCAACGACTTATGATCTGTAAACAACTCGAATCTAACTCCCAATAGATAATGTCTCCACATCTTCAAAGCAAAAACAATTGCCGCTAACTCCAAATCATGAGTCGGGTAATTCCTTTCATGCGGCTTCAGTTGTCGACTAGCATACGCAACAACTTTATCCTTCTGCATCAGCACTGCTCCAAGTCCAGTACCACATGCATCGGTGTAAACCACCATCTCATCATTCCCACTTGGAATAGTCAAAACAGGAGCACTTGTTAGTCGCTCTTTTAGGATTACGAAAGCTTTATCACACTTATCATCCCATCTGAACACTTGGTTCTTCTTCGTCAATCCTGTTAATGGTGCAGCTATCTTGGAAAAGTCTTTGATAAACTGTCGATAATATCCAGCTAATCCAAGAAAACTTCTCACATCAGATGCATTCTTAGGTCTAACCCAATCCTGGATCGCTGCCACCTTAGCGGGATCAACCGCTATTCCATTTCCAAAGATAACATGGCCTAAGAATCTCACTTCACTCTTCCAGAAGTGACACTTCGAAAACTTAGCCTTCAGCTGATGTTTCCGTAAGATTTCCAAAACAATACGCAAGTGCGTCTTGTGCTCTTCCTCAGTTCTGGAATAAATCAGAATATCATCCACGAACACAAGTACGAACTTGTTCAACTGATTTCTGAATACTCTATTCATAAGATCCACAAAATATGCTGGTGCGTTCGTCAATCCAAACGGCATTACCAGCCACTCATAAAAACCGGATGGTGTCCTAAAAGCAGTCTTTGGCACACTATCCTTAGCCACTCTCAACTGGTGAAATCCCGTTGCCAAATCCATCTGAGAAAACACCTTAGCTTCGTGAAGCTGATCAAACAAGTCATCTATTCTCGGCAATGGATACTTGTTCTTCTTAGTCACCTTATTCAGCTCACGATAATCCACACACAACCTCAACGATCCATCCGCTTTGGTTGCGAACACAACTGGTGCACCCCATTCGGACACACTACGCCGAATGAATCCTTTCCGTAAAAGGTCATCAACTTGCACCTTCAACTCTTGCTGTTCCCTAGGCGCCATCCGCCTAAGAGGCATCACAACGGGTCTGGCTCCCTCAACTAGATCAATACGAAACTCGATCTCCCTATGCGGCGGCAACCCTTTGACTTCATCAAAGACATCCTCAAATCCATTCACAATAGGCACCGATGACAGTCCATCCCGTGGAACAACCAGCGAATACATGAAGCTCATGAAGACGCCTTCTTCATGCTTACATCGTATCACAACCTTTCGCCCTTCCACATTCCCGACTGTCACCTCCAGCCTCTCACAATCAATCCTTGCCGCATACTTTCTAAGCCAGTCCATACCCAAAATAATCCCGAACCCCGCAAAGTTCAGAACAAAGCAATCACAAGCAAAAGAGCAATCATGACTCGACACAACTAGACCACGGCATAACATACACAAACAAGACGAACCCCCGACTGGATTTGTCACAACCAATGGTCTATCAACAATATCCGGTTTCAAACCTAACCGGCCTACAAGATCATCACAAACAAAAAAATGCGACGCTCCAGTATCAAACAACACTCTAACTGGAATACCACAAATAGAAAGAGTACCTTGAACCACCACACTCTTCCCTTTCTCTTCAGCAGTAGGAGCTTTTGAAGATGACGGCACAGCTCCCAAAGCATAAACTTGCACAATCTGCCTGTCCTTCCTCGGCTCTGGACAATTCTTCTTGATATGTCCCAGCTTATCACAGTTGTAACACTTTCCTGGCACCTTGGGATTCTTACAATCTTTGAAGAGATGGCCCTTCTGCTGGTAGTTGTAGCAGGTCACTTCGCCCTTCGGCTTCTTCTGGCCATCCTTACCCCTCTGTTGCTGCTGCTTCCTCTTCTTGTTTCCACCCTTCTGTGGCTTAAACCCTTCCTTGGTTACAGCAACAACAGGACTCTCCCTAGGAAACAAACTCTCATGCCTGAGAGCTTTCTCCACAAGCTTCTCAAACGGATCGTCCAGATGATCCACCAACTGTCTTCCAAGATAAGCATCCAAACCGGTAACAAACTTCTCATTCTTCTGATAGGGAGAATCAATATACGATCTGGCATACTTGGACAAAGCTTCAAACTCAGAAACATACTCAAGAACTGATCTTCCACCTTGCTTGAGTTCCACAAACTTTTTAAACAAAACAGATTTCTGAGCCGTAGAGATGAACTTAGCTTCAAATCTAGCTTGGAATTGCTCCCAAGTAATCTCCTCCTCCGGAGTATCAATGGTGATAGAATTCCACCAATCCGAAGCTCTCCCTTGAAGTTGCCTTGATGCAAGCTTCCTCTTAGTTGCATCCTCAACTCCCAAGTCACCAAAGATCCTTCTACAAGCATCAATCCATCTTTGCACCTCAATGGTCGATTCAGTCCCCAAGAAAACCTTTCCTCCAAGAGAAGTATAGTCTTTACACAACTTAGCAAAATCCACTGGTTTTGGAGCTTGAACTTGAACTCCAACATCTACTGATGGCCCCGAGGCTCCCTTCTCATGATCGAAGTCATCATGGCCTCAAACATAGGAGCATAATCAACAGCTTCCCTAGCCTCACGGCCTTCCCTAGCAGTTGGTCTCCCTCTTCGACTCATCCTTAATATCTACAAAAAGGAATGACTTAGAACACCTTGAGAAACAACTGCATAAGGAGTTCAAATCCTTCTAAACTACTATATTATATATAGTAATCATTCATCAAAATACAATTACGTCTCTCATACGTAGTTACGTCAGCGAGCGTTGGCTAAAATCGATTAACCAAAGCTTTGATACCAAATGTGACGACCGCCCATGACTCCCGCACGGAAACAAGGGAATGGTGCGCTGAAGGGCGTGCCAGGCAGCCATGGGTGACCGTCAAGGTAGAATAAACATCGCAGAATCTATCGTACAACTCACAGTGCATGGATAAAATACAATAGAGAAATACAATATAGTGAAACTCCATAGAACAGGACATCATCATATAAGCCTCATAATAGTTTTATACAAACATATGATTCATCCATACATCAAAGCCTCACTACATAACACTCAAACAACTACAGCAGCGGAACACCCAGTACATAATATGAAATAATATGCAAAAGCCTCCTGCTCGTCTTCGTCATCATCAGCGTAGATCTCCAAGAACAGCACCTGTCACCTGCTACCTAGTCTGCCCATCCCAACATGGATGAACAGCCCAAGGTAATAAGAGGAGACATAAAACCTTGAGTCAGACAAAGTCTTAGTGAGCAGTAAATCAACTATCAAACATACCAAAAGAGCATATAGGATAAAAGGAATAGGAACCAAACCATCCTACTCCACCTCTTACTACAGTGATAGCCCCCAGACTCACATTAAGGAGAAGCAAGCATAACATAGCAGACAATTAAGGTAAAGCAATAACCACTCGAGTCAAGGTCGATGTTTTCCAAATACAAACCCCCAAGGCCTAAACCAAGATCAGATAAGCACCCAGAAAACACCGCTCTTGAGGCCGAATGATGGTACAATCAAACATCCATGACTCTGGCTATCACTGTTAACCTTGCTTCGAAATCACCGTTAATTGAATGACCGACTCCTTCCTGAGCCATCTATCAAGGAATAATGGTAACCCCGGTTCTAGACATAACTCCGCACGTCATCATGACCCGTGCCTAGGAATTTTCGCAACTACCCAGAGTACTCGACCACCTACCTGTAGTCTTTAGGGTGTCCAGACCACCTACCTATAGTCTTTAGGGCAACCCTTATACTCTTGCTTTGAGTCTGCTAGAACCTTCAACAACGATGAAATCCAAGCCTACTGGTCATCCTCCTTGACGACTATTCTCATCCTAGCCCAAACTACCTCTTGAGCCATTCATTATCAATCAACTTGAACTACCCTTCAAGTTATCAACATGCTTGGAGCAATCCTTCTTGATTATACCAAGGTTACATCACCTCATGCCTCGCTTCATCTTCATCATGGCAAAGGCTCATCTTAACATCATGGTTTGCCTCATCGCCTCATGGCAAAATTCTATCTCAATATCATCCAATCCATACATATGAGCTTCAACATCCACTACATATGCCTTAAGCAACTTTCACTATTCAAGAGCCTCTTCCGTAGCTTTTGAATCGTCTTTGACCATACTTGTCCAAATCTATCAACTAGATAACTCATCCACAACAATCAAACAAGGCAAACATTAATCCAAACAAATAAGTAGTCAATCAAGATCTAAATAGGCATTTATAACTAAAATGGCAATTTCGTAAATAAATGAGAATAGATCTATCATACATGAATCATGGGTTTTTAGCATAGATCTAACAAATATAAATCATGGGTTTTGTCCCTACAACTTGATGAATGAACTTGCAAAAGTAAACATCTTCATAAGTAATGGATCTACACTAAGATCTAAAGAAATATGCATAAAATCACTATCTACAACACTTCAACAAACCACCAATCCAATATACTCCTTTGGGTCCGCGTGAGAGATAACCACCACTCACCGAATCACCCACACACTTCGAAAAACTAATCACTTCAGATCTGGACAGCAAGGATTCAAGCTTGATTCGTCGAAATCTCGCTTGAAACGATGAAATCTAGCTTCGTTGGATGAAGATCTTCAACTTTGGCTCTTGGATCTTCGATCTTGGATGGATGTTAGAACTAGATTGAAATGGAGAAAAGGAGATGAAGAAATGTTGTAGTCGAGCTCTCAAAATGGTAGCACTTCGTCGCTTCAAAATCCGGTGTCAAAAAGTGAGCCAAACCCCTCTATTTATAGGCTGGAAACCCCATGAGTCGTCGCCCCTTAAGTCGGTCACGACTTATCCCATGAGTCGTCAACGACTCATCAAACCCTGCGACCTATCAGCACAAAAGCCTCCGAGTCAACTACCTAACGACTTAACAGATCCCACAATCAACGACTTACGACTTAACTACATGCGGCATAGGGACATAGCCGCCTCAACGACCTAACTATACAGGACCATATGACTCAGCGACATGGCCTACGACTTACGACTCATCAGACCCTACGACTCATCCTATCTCCTTAAGTCGTACTAACGACCTAACGACTTAACTCGTGTACGACTCATAGCATACACGTCCTAAAACACAGGCCGGCCTAGCTACTAACTCGTCCAGTTCCTTAGGTCGTTAGAACCTCTTAGCCACTAACTCTTAGGTCGGTCACATTCTATAAGTCGTCTACTATACTTAAGTCGTAACTCGTGCACGACCTATCACTTAACACCACCAGGCTGCTAACCCTCAACTCGTGCACCCTTCTTAAGTCGTCTACGACTTAACTATAGGTCAGTCACCACCTTAACTCGGCCACACGACCTAAGCTACCCATAAGTCGTTTACGACTTAAGAACCCCACTAACTCGTTAACTCCTATGAGTCGGTCTAACCCTTAACCTGTTAACTCGGCAACTCACTAACTCGGCCAAACCTATAGGTCGCTACCTCTATGAGTCGGTCATCATTGAGTCGGTCAGATTCCCAACTCGGTCCACTAGTTAACTCGTTAACGACTCAACACTTAACACACGAGTTAACTTCCTATACGACTCAGGCTAGAGACAACATAATCAACACTAACGACCTGTAAATTCTACGATCTATCGACACGTAAAATACGGGTCGTTACAGTGGAAGAAGGGAAGAAAAGGGGAGAAGAAGTTAATGAAACGTGGAAAGATGTAGGTGTTGGAACGTGGGATGAGTCGGTGGTGGAAATGTCGAAAGTGCCCTAACAACGTATTGAAGTTGGCGTTTGCAATTTAGGCAAGATGAGAATTTGAAAAAAGGCTTCACTTTGACCATTTGACTCAAGGTTTTGCTTTATAGTGTGTATATATATATATATATATTAAAATAATTTAAATATTTATATATGTTTAAAATAATTTCAAATTTAGTATAATAAATTAATCTAAATAAATAAATATACGCATGAAATATTTCAAAATTATAAAGTGGCATATACATATTATATATATACACATATAATTTTTTATATATTAAATAATGCTTAATTATTTTATATAATTATATATAACATGAATAAAACATATAAATATATACAATAAAATATTAAAAATATACACGTATGAATTGTGAATGAGAATGTACCTCTATTTAATGCCTAAATAGCATGCCTTGCAGCATTGAATCTAATTCTTTGAATGAATTCTGTATCCAAAAGATGTTGCCTTCCTGAATGTAGCTACCATCGACAATCGAATTAAATTTTTCATGATGTTTTAAAGCTTGAAAATTTGAGGTATAAGGAGTGGGAGTAGTCAGCCTGATCCGATCAAGAGGAGAGGCAAAAGTCAAGTGAGAAAATGAGGGTTTGAGTGATTTAAATAAAAAAGATCCTAATGAGTAACATAAGAATCTAGATTCTTATTTTCTCTTACCTAATCTCCTTTCTATTATTCAAAAATCAACCCACCCTTAGCCATCATATGGCCAGCCTTTCCTAGGCTAATCATAGCCATGTTCAATCAATCCCCATGATGGGCCTCAAAACATTTCAAGCCCAATCGATAATTAACACATTTAAATCCAATTTAAACGTGTATCAATATCGTATATTTATTAATGTATTTATAACTATTATATATACACATTTAATATTGATCAACAAACATCAAATAAAATTTTATAATTAATATTCCATAATATTAATTAATTTATAACCATTACAATTTAATTAAATCGGGTGGTAACAGTAGTATTCAATGTTTTGGTTGTGTGACTCTTAGATGTAAATTCAGTTGGCTGTTAATATCGAATAATTCGAATATTAACGTTTACACATCACTTAGCAGATGTGTGACATTATGACCAAATTTATAGCTTACCTGACTTCGGTAAAATTCAATTTTACTTTATTAAGCGTTATCCAGTATAATAGTTATTTACACCAATTATCTTTATCAAAACTATATCACATTAGGACTATGGAATTTAGTAATATTCAAAATTCCAATATCATTCATATTCAACTTTATAGTCCAAACACAAAGTCTTTGGTTCGATAATAACAATTATTATTAACCGAACTATTTTAGCTAGAGATTTTGACTTTGAGTTGGTTTTAGTTGAACGTCATACTAATCTTATATAACAAAGGAGACAAATCATTTATTGAATAGTGTTTCACTTTCAATACTTCTACTCGACGCAATTATAGTTGTTTGATGGATGTTGTGCCATGATTTGACTATAGTTGAAGTGGGGCTTTCATATCATACATCAATAGTATTCTCAAGTCAAGAGAAACTGTGTAATATTGTCACATCAATATTTTCTGTATGACCTTAGTTATATTAACCAACAGAAAACTATCGAGAGTCTTTCCATAGTTATCAAATAACTATCAGTACGTGATCCCTTGGTACCCCCAACACACATGAGTAATATATTGCCCAACATTCGAAGAGCGTTACGTACTCTAGTCTTAACGGATGTGTCCTTAATTTTGAAGAATGATTTATGAAATGACGTGTCAAAGGTGAAAGTCAAGACACAAACTAATTTATTCATGGACGCTTTCATCTGAAGGATGGCGCATCTGTGCGCTTGAAAGATGAAGCAGATGTGGCGACAATAATTCATGGCGAGTGTGATAATAATGTGCAACGCTGGAAATGATTGGAGTAGGCGATGGTTTGGGATGGACGAATTACAATACTGTGCAACTATTGACGTCCAAAATTATGCTTATGGTTATCGAGAAAATTTTGAATAAATATTAATTTTAAATATGTTACTCAACAATAAATTCAATTTCTTCATTCAACCCTAAATGACCATTTGTCTTTGATTTTCAACAGCCGTTCAATGTCGTACAGCCATAAAGAGCCGTGCAACTTTGATTTCCAACGTCTTTTATCACCATAGGGTGATAAACAAACCGAACAGTTTTTATGTACCTTTTTGATAAAATAAAATAACATATAGTATTAGTAAGTACATAAATAAAGTTTATGTTGTGCCCATTAGTTATGATAATCGAAAGAGTTTTCTATGTACTTTTAGTATTACACTTAATAATTTAAGATTTGCATCAAATTTTAAGAGGATTGTTGTTTATATGTATTATTAATTAGGGTAAGACATGATGTAGAATCCTTTTAATTTAATATTTGCTAAATTAGTTACTTTCTGTTTAAACCATATGCTAATTTTTCTTATTAGTTATATATATTATCCAGAGCTTATCATTTAACTACTATATTTAGTTATTTTATTTATCTTGATCATATTTTATTTATTCATTTGTCCAAAATGAATCAATGCTGAAAAAATGCACCATCAACTCAATTATTGCATGTATAGTACAATGTATGTTTTGATATGATATTAATTATTTTGTATTTTGAGTGATATGAATCCATGAACATAATGCATATCACAAGTTTGGTATAATGAAATCAATAGCAGGAAGCTACTTTTTAACTTATATATACGGAGATCATAAATCAAGAACAAAATCCAAGATAAAAGGAAATAAATCAATAATTACGTTTCTAAAAATAGATATTTCCATTTACTCAATAATTAACATACCAATATTAGGGATGCCGCATTTCTTTTGTTTTCAATGTTTTGGTCAAACGGCGTTAAAGCGTAAACTTATATAAAATCCCTCACTGTATTCTAGATACATCCAACGGCCATTGGTATCCACGTGGAGAACACCTATCCGTCAAATCCAAACATTTAATTTGCCGCGCTACAAAATCGAATGGAGATTCCTAGTTGCATACACAACATCCTAAAATATAAATTCAGCCCCTTAATTTTTCTTTCCATTTTGGATGTTAAACCCTAATTTACCAATTGTGTGATGGAGCTCAACTTGGTATTTTATCAGGTCTAATATCACCAGTTTTTCTATTTTTTCCGATATATTTCGATTTGAGAGGAGAAATTGAGCTACAACGAGATGCAGTCAACGTGAATGATTTAAGGTATGAAATTAGTCGAACTAAAATTGTGCTTGCTTATTTGGGTTTTTTGGTTTCTGATTTAGGGGGAAGAAGAAGACAGTCTGAACTAAAACAAGGCTAAAGCAATGATAAATTCTTTTTCTTCTTCATTTTTGTACATGATTACATAAATAGATGTCTTGTTTCAATTTATTTGTTAATCGTTTTTAGGATGTGTCAACGATGGTACACGTTATAGATGTGGAGTTGTTGAAGGCGATTTAAGCAAAAGTTGAGTTTATTTGGATAGATCTGATGTTAACCGTGAAATGTTCTTGTCATGATTTTCCATGCGACAAGTGTTAACTGGCGCTTTCAAATGTAACTACATAAAAGTCACAATTTTTTATTGTAATGTTTTCTTTTTTAATACATCAAAACATCAATTTTTTTAGAGCTAGACAAGTGCATATGCTTCCTGCAGTAACTAGGTTCAGTTATTGATGAATCTAGCTTAGTTTTTACTCGTATTAATGCTTTGATTTTAATTTATACAGCATTAAAATCATTATTTGCTTGTTTGAATATACTGATATTTATGTGTTAATATGCACATGTAGGATCACGTTTTCATTTTTTTATTATCAATATGTAGACATCTATATTTAATGCGAAGTGTTGACATTTTGTGTATATAGTTATTCAATCAACAATTTGTCTTGAAATCTTTCTGTAATCTCACAAACCCTCTACTTTTTATCCTTAATTTTATTGAAACAAAAATGCGTAAAATGAGTAGCTTTCAGTGTAAATATACCTGGTTTCCATGCATTTAGGTTATAATATGTTACCATATTTGATTGCTTATTCAATCAGACTTTTGTTTTTATTTTTAGTCATGTCACCCATAGAGAAGTCGGCTTCTTCTTCTTCTTCTTCTTCTGCGTTAGAGCCGGATCCGTTACTGAAAGATCTTACAGAGAAAAGGCTGAGTTTTAAGAAGAATGTTACTTCATTGGCAGCTGAACTTAAGGATGTGAGAAGTAGGTTAGCTTTACAAGAAGAGTCTGTTATTCGAGAATCTGAATCTAGAAAGGTCTGTTCACACTATGAATCATTATAATGGAAGTTGAAAATTGTGATGAGAGATGATGATGGATGATATGAGTTTTTTTATAGGTAGCAGAGATGAAGGCTAAGAAACTGGAGGAGGAGGTTGGTTTGTTGCAAATGCGTTTGGAAGAAAAAGATACCCAACTGAAGACTACTAATTCAAATACTAAGCAGGTGCTTGTTCCTATTAAATTTATGCTTACCATCAATTTGATAGTTTATTACTTTTCTCTTATTGCTATATTTAGTTCTTTGAATATAAGTAATAAGCATGTTACTTTTGTTTAAGATATTTCTCTAAGTTTCATCGAATAGTAGTTTGCTTTTGTTATTGCTCTAGCTTCTACAGAATTTTCTGTCCTGACTCAACTTTGGTTTCACCAAGTCGATTAATTGAACTACACCAAACTAGCTTATTTACTTTCCTGCCATTTGTATCCCTTGGGTGTCAATATAGTCTTCGCATGGTTTTTGTTTAAGAACCCCAGTCACTTAGCTTGACAGTTGTTCCAAATCTGTCCTCTTAATCCCCCGAACAAGGATTTTGTTTCCTTTTATTTCTGCCCCACCTTTGGCAGGTACGGACCAGTAATTTATTTTTTGCTGGTTTTGATTCAATTAATGCTTACCTTTCGCATGCTATTAAAAATATAGCGATACCGTATTAAATATTTCAATCAAACCATTTGCATCCTTATCATATCTTCCTTCTATAGTAATTACCAACATGAACATATATCTGACAGTTAAACCATTCTTTTTCCCTCCCCATCATCCTCAAGCTAAACATGCTAATTTCATTCAGTTTATCATCCCAATTCAAAATATATATCGTTGACGCAAAAATTTCCTTTTGATTATTCAACTCAAAAAAGCCAATATATCTGATAGTTAACCATTCTTTTTCTCTCCCAATCATCCTCAAGCTAAACATGCTAATTTCATTCGGTTTATGAGCCCAATTCAAAATAGATTATGTGCAAGCTTTATTATTTCAACGATTTGTTTGTCTTTACCAAGTTTGTAATGTCTTGCTAAAGCAGTCTTCTCATTTTCTTTCATAACCATAATGCAATTAAAATTGCTTGAATGGGCCTTTAAGCAAACTGTGAAGACATGTTATGTAACCAAGGGGAAGATGTATCCTGCAATGAAGGAAATCCTCAATTTTGGAGAATGAGTGAGTATAAAACATACATACCACACTACCACATTGTAGTAAAAATGTAGGGAAGGATTCATCACTAATATGCGGAAGCGATTAACCAAAAACTAGTTTTGTCTATTTGAGCACCAGTGAAATTTCAAAATCAATTATGTTTCACACAAGATCAAACAACAGAAAGAAAAGAGATACAGAAAATTTAACATGCATGGAAATCCAACAACCATTTTATTTCAATCAGCGGTTACATGAGATTACAAGCTAAATCAATGATTAGAGAGTTACAAGGTGTGGAGACTTTCTAATCAATCACCTAATTGAAGAATTATAATTTAGAGCACTCAAAATAGAAAAACTCCAAATTGGATGAGCTAGGGTTTCTATTAGTTACAATAATTGAAAACCTAATCATTATTATAATCCTTTATTAGGAAGATGATTAGAATCATGCACCGAATTGACGAAGATGCCCTCAAGATTTCAAATCAAAAAATAGCCGAGAAAACATTGCTACAACGACTCAGAATTCTGGCTTGGAAAGTTAGATGTCTCTGTAAAACTAACTACTCTCGGGTTGGCAACTCAGATTTTTGGTTCTCCAAGTCAGACGTCTGATTACCTGAAGCTCTTATGGTTTGAAAACGTACAGACATTCAAACGTCTTGTTTGAGAATTCAGACGTCCGAGTGCCTGTAAATTGCAATAAACAACATCCCTAAATCTATATTTATTAAGTCATTAGATTCGAGTTATAAGAATCGTTCTTTAGATTTTTTGATCTCTTCCTCCAATCGACTTTCCGTCTCTTTCAATACGAAGCTCTCCACTATATCTTCAACCTGAACCACTCATACGCACATATTTGAATCGTATAACAAAACACATAAGTTTGCACTCTACATCCCAATGCTACAAGCTAGTTTCTCATTTTAGTAATAAAACGTTCGAGCATCCAACATGGATATCAACTTGAGTATTAACTCAGTTGCTGCCTGAGTAGAGGTATAAAGTGAGTATTATTGTAGACTCCTACTGGTCTTTTGTATCTAATAGTTGAATTTTGCTAGCAGATATGATCACGAAAATGATGCTTATTGAAATGAGTACCTATTCATTTTTGCACTTTTATTGGTCTGGGTGTACTTATTTTGTAGTGAAAAAACAGTTAAATAATATAATGTATATATTTTAAATATCAAAAAGAATATTTGTATGGTGAACAGTTTTGGTAATTTTTATTTTGTACTAAACAATGATTGAACACAATCTAACATTGTCGGGACGCCTTAAAACATTGCTCAATCCCATTCAATCACATCCATATATTGTTCAAACTTGAACACATAATGATCAGAAATGGACGCGCGCGTGCACACATGGTGTTCGTATGTGTGTATATACGTATATGTGTGAAAATTGAACATATGAACAATAAATTTCTAGCTGCAACTACAAGCAAAATATATTAAACTGCATAAATTGTGAAATACATGACATGATATAATATTAAAATGAAGAGTGAAAAATTTAAATATATTGCCTGCTTAAAAAAATACACATGAATACTACATGAAATTATAAGTCATTCGTGCATCTTCTTGCAATGCTTCTGACTATTCTGTCATGACTAGTAGTAAGTAATGCACTGGCATATGCAGAAAGATAGCATTGCATGGGATATAAAGTAATTCTAAGACTTGTAGCAGGTCTCCATAGAACTTCAGCCCACTCTTCGAGGTTTTATTTGTTCGTTTTGATTTTCATTTTCCATTTTCGAATTAGAAAATAATGGTTTGGATGTAGAGGAATTCACGTTGTTGTGGTAAAATGTGAAAAAGCGAGGTGAATGTGGGAAGAAAGAAGTATAGTGGATGTTGAAGTTCATGTGACCGTAAGGATTTGCCCAATGTTCTTAATATTGAGCAAGTCTCAAAAGTCGTTTAATTGTTGTGGTAGCTAAAAATGGCATAAGGACAAACTAAAATAAATTTAAATAGATGCACTTCAACCAATAGAAAAAACAAATCACAAGAAAACATTTTTATATCAGTAAAACTTGAGAAAATGCGCACCATTCTTTTAAGTATCAGTAGTGTTAGTCTGTTCTAGTTTTTTTAATTAGAGTTTTATAGCAATGAAATGTTGCATGTAGGATGAAAGACAGTTTTGATTTAGGAAACAAGTTCGATGAAAAAAAATCAGTTTGAACTTCAAACGAGAAAGATGATTGGTGGAAAAATAACATAAAGTTAAATTTGATTTACTTTATTCTCGTTCTTCAAGTTATTATTTTGTATAAAATATTGAGAGCTCTTTAAGATAGTTGTTGTTATTATTATTATTACTCTGCTAGTATAATCTATACGCACGTATATCTAATAGGTAGAGATGTCTATATTTTATTTAATAGAAAAAAGAGTGGATGGATGTGTGTTATAAGTGTAAAAGTTTTAGTAGTTACAGTACTTTCATTTCAAGTTGTTTTGTTGGTAATGTTGGTGACAAATCGATGGTAAATTCCGTTTATAGTCAGTCGGGAAGAAGATGATGATGGATATGTAAACCGGTGGTGAGATCATGTTGGTGGATGAGGGTATTTTCAGAATTTCAAAAGGACACCAAGAAAATCATATTTATTAAATTCTCTTTATCAATAATAGAGATAGACATTATTATTATTATTTCTGCTGCTGTTATTGCTGTTTGTTTATTTGTTTGTTTTGGAAGTGTGAAACAAAGAGTAAACTCAACACACTGATGAATCGGACAAAATTATGAAACCTATTATAATGAGCGAAATGCTTATATATAACAAGCATTGTAAAAAGACAGCTCGGGCTACAGCCCACGTTCACTGACAGACAGCTTTGTCTCTGGGTAGAATAATGCCACCTGGGAAACTTATCCCGACCTTTAACATCTTGGTTGGGATGTTCTTAGAAGCAATATAAAATGTTGAGAATAGTGCCACTTCTTCTAAGAAATATAATTGATTATCCATGATTATTAAAAGATCATTATTCACATCGTCAATTTGTTCTGTGATAACCAATGGTTCTCTAATATGGTATCTTGTTTGACTCAACATCCACTGTGTTTTATGTTAGTACAAAATGTTGGAATTTCTAAAACAAACAAAGTGAATGATAACAAATATAAGTCCCACGTCGTCTAATATACTAAGAAAGCCAAGTATATTAATAGCTTTCTCAAAGTGGAGGTTGGGGGTCTGCCTGGAGCTCCCAAATGTATGCTTCGTTGTAAGGAGAGAGATCATGCATCACCACCACACACGCGCGCCGCCGCCGTCGTCCAACCGAATCGTGCTTTTTACTAGGCCACTGTTTAACGGTTTTGGGCTTCGTCTGAAACTGGGTTGGGCCTGAAATTTGAAGAGAAGCGGGCGGGTGAAGACGGACGCGGGGTTTTTGCCTGAGGAGATGCGAGTGTTCATAAGCGAACGCGAACAGTAGCGGGTGCGACCCGTTGGAAGCAAACAGGTGCGGCCAAACGCGAGCGGGTGCGACCCGACTGAAGCGGTACAGGCGAAACAGTAGCAGGCGGTACGAGCGGGTGCGAAACAGTAGCAGGCGGACGCGACCCGTTAACGAACAGCAGCGACCAAAAGGCAACGGGTGCGACCCGTCAAGTGGACGCGACTGTTTGAAGGGATGCGGACGAAATTATAAATAGGAGATAATACTGATCACATTCTCATCCGATTCCAATCTAATTTCTTCTGCTTCTTTGCTCTACTGCTCAATATTCCATATATATCACAGAGTTGGCATACTCATTACAATCTCGTGCAGATTACGTCTGTTGTATCTTGGGAGAGTTTTGAAATAAAATTGTTAAGGAAATTGTTACGATAAGCCTCAGACGGAATTTCCTTTATATACTGGTTAGATTCACTGTAATCTTTCCCGTTTATAAGTTGTACTATTTCTTACAATAGTATAACCTTGCTGTTGTAATTTATTTACAACGTAACTTATTGTTACACTTATCTAATACAGAATTCCAGCGTAGTGGAATTCTAATTGATAAACTTGTGCGACGAGTTTATTGTAGTGTGCCATCTGTTTTAGTACACTAGCCAACTAACATATTAAGAATTTTATTTCAATACGCTAAAACAGGGATGACAACAGTTGACAACATGAAAATGGATAAGTCCAACTTTTCAGCGGTTATTTCTGAATGCAATTTGGTTCAGAACCCTAAACAATGGTGGGTTGATACAGGAGCTACTCGTCATGTTTGCTCTGAAAAATCCATGTTTTCAACATACCAGAAATTCGATCATAAAGAAAGACTCTACATGGGTAATTTTGCAGTTTCCATGATCGAAGGCAGTGGCACAGTTATCCTCAAGTTCACTTCTGGAAAAATTGTCAAATTGAATGACGTGCTTCATGTTCCAAACATACGCAAGAATCTGATCTCCGGCTCAGTGCTATCAAAGAAAGGATTCAAAATTGTGTTCGAATCAGACAAGATGGTTCTGTTCAAAGCTGAAATGTATATCGGAAGGGGTTATTTATGTGATGGCCTATTTAAGGCAAACATAGCCGTTATCGGTAATAAATCTATGTATTCTGATTGTGCTATTAATAAAATTGAAGTCTCTTACTTGTTTAAGCACGAAATTTTACTATGGCACGATAGATTAGGACACATAAACTTCCAAAAAATGAAGAAATTATCAAACTTGGGATTGATTTCAAATTTCCAAGTAGATAAGAACTACAAATGTGAGACATGTGTAGAAGCAAAAATGGTCAAACAACCATTTAAATCTGTTGACAGAAGCACCGAACCATTAGGTTTGTTACATACAGATTTGTGTGATTTTAAATCACTACCTACAAGAGGTGGGAAAAAGTATTTTATTACTTTTATTGACGATTATACGCGATATTGCTATGTATATCTTTTAAATAGTAAGGATGAAACAATAACCGCGTTTATAAAATACAAGGCTGAGGTAGAAAATCAGTTAAATAAAAAGATCAAGATATTGAGATCTGATCGAGGTGGAGAATATGAGTCACCGTTTGAACAGTTCTGTGCAGAGAATGGAATAATTCATCAAACTACAGCACCATATTCACCACAACAAAATGGTATAGCGGAGAGAAAGAACAGAACATTAAAAGATATGATTAATGCAATGCTTTTAACCTCTGGTCTACCGACGAGCTTGTGGGGGGAAGCCTTAAATATGTCTAATCACATATTAAACAAAGTTCCTCACAATAAAACAGAAACAATTCCATATGAGTTATGGAAAGAACACAAACCAAGTTTTAAATACCTCAAAGTGTGGGGATGCTTGCCAAAAGTTCCAGTTCCGCCTCCAAAGAAGGTCAAACTTGGACCAGAAACCGTAGATTGTTATTATCTAGGGTCAGCCCAAAATAGTAGTGCCTACAGATTTTTGGTATTCAAGTCTGATATAAATGATATTCATGTAAATACAATCATGGAATTAAGAGATGCCTCGTTCTTTGAAAATGTGTTCCCACATAAAAGAAACGATGGAAATCCTGTCCAAAAAGGACAAGAGATAACAGAGATGAGACATGTGAAGATGAAACTCATCGGGACAACGAGGAGGTTGAACCAAGAAGAAGCGTAAGGGCAAGAACTTCCAAAACATTTGGTTCGGATTTTTTAACTTATATGTTAGAACACGAACCTTAAACGTACAAAGAAGCAATGTCATCTTCTGAATCTTCATGTTGGAAAGAAGCAATTCAAAGTGAGATTGATTCAATTCTAAGTAATAAAACTTGGAAAATAGTTGATATTCCACCTGTAATAAAACCAATTGGCTGCAAAATGGATTTTCAAGAAGAAATTGAAATCAGACGGCTCTATAGATAAATATAAAGCCAGATTGGTAGCCAAATGATATCTTCAAAAAGAAGGAGTAGACTTCTTTGATACCTATTCACCGGATACACGAATAACCTCTATAAGAATGTTAATAGCAATTGCTTCCATATATAATCTGGAAATTCATCAGATGGATGTCAAAACAGCATTCTTAAATGGAGATCTCGATGAGGAGATTTACATGGAGCAACCTGAGGGTTTTATTTCCAAAGGAAATGAAAATAAAGTATGTCGGTTAGTGAAATCACTATACGGACTAAAACAAGCTCCAAAACAATGGCATGAAAAATTTGATAGTGTCATGATGAAAAATGGTTTTCGTATAAATGAATGTGATAAATGTGTTTATTACAAACAGGTTGGACAATCATATGTGATGATTTGTCTATATGTAGACGATATGCTAATCTTTGGTCCTAATACTAAAGTAATAGAGACTATAAAGAAGATGTTAATCAACAATTTCGATATGAAAGACTTAGAAGTTGCGGACGTTATTTTGGGAATCAAAATAATAAGAACACCTAATGGAATCGAACTATCTCAGTCACACTATGTCGACAAAGTGATTGAAAAATTTCAAGAATATGGAATTAAAGGAGTAAGGACATCTTTTAATCCATCGCAAGTACTGCATAAAAACACTGATGAGAGTGTAATGCAACTGGAATACTCTCGTGTAATAGGATGCTTAATGTATCTGATGAATTGCAGCAGACCAGATATTGCTTACGCGGTAAGTCGACTAAGCAGGTATATAAGTAATTCAGGGAATGAACACTGGAAAGCACTAATGAGAGTGTTGGGATATTTAAAGAATACCACTAATTTTTTCTTACATTATGGAAAATATCCTGCCGTCTTAGAAAGATATAGTGATGCAAACTGGATTGCAGATTCAGAGGAATAAAATCAAGAAATAGTTATGTCTTTACCCTAGCAGGGGCAGCAGTGTCATGGAAATCTACTAAACAAACATGCATAGCTCGATCCACTATGCAATCAGAGTTCATTGCATTAGATAAAGCAGGCGAAGAAGCAGAATGGCTTCGTCACTTTTTAGAAGATATTACATTTTGACCTAAAGCTGTACCGGCCATATGTATACACTGTGATAACCAAACTGCGCTAAGTAGAGCGAAAAACCTTGTGTATAATGGCAATCACGACACATACGTCGTCGCCATAACACAGTTAGGCAGTTACTCTCTAATGGAATTATTTCCATAGACTATGTGAGAACAAATGATAACCTAGCGGATCCATTTACTAAAGATTTATCAAGAGAGAAAATTGACTGCGCATCGAGGGGAATGAGTTTAAAAGCCTAAACCAACAAGAGTTATCTTATATGGAAACCTATCCTAGCGACTGGAGATCCCACGGACTAGGATCAATAGGCAAACCAGTTCTGAGTAACTCAAGACGTAATGCATTTGCGTGGACATAGTCCAACTTCATTCCGAGGTGCACAACATAAATGCATGCCTACAGAAGTATGTAAAGGTTAAAACTATGTTTTTTAATGATGACCATATCTTGAAAATAACAAGTGGGGTATATGTAGGATACTCTTAATGGTTGCGATCACCTATGTTAGTATGAGCTGGGTCGGCTCTATGAGAATATTAAAAGGCTTTTATTCTCTAAAACACTCGCAGAACCAAAAATTGTTCAGGACCAAAATGAACACAACCAAAAGATTGGATGAGAAGGGAATCAATGCTTCGTAAAACTTATTGTCTGGATATACAATAAAGGCCGACGATTCAAGCTGAAATAATTCTCCGATTAGCCAAGTAGATCCGATAAGTTTTAACTAGGGAAAGTTCAAAGTGAAATATCTACTTATTCACGATAAAGCATTATTCCATGTGTACTCTGTGATATTTCGATTTGTGTGGGGGATATATATATTATCATTCATGTGGGGGATTGTTGGAATTTCTAAAACAAACAAAGTGAATGATAACAAACATAAGTCTCACATCGCCTAATATACTAAGAAAGTCAAGTATATTAATAGCTTTCTCAAAGTGGAGGTTGGGGGCCTGAAGCTTCCAAATGTATGCTTCGTTGTGAGGAGGGAGATCATGCATCACCACCACACACGCGCGCGCCGCCGTCCGACCAATCGGGCCGGGCCGGGCTCGGGTAGGGTACGGGTCTAAAATAACTATTCTTTTTACTAGGCCACTGTTTAACGGTTTTGGGCTTCGTCTGAAACTGGGCTGGGTCTGGAATTTGAAGAGAAGCGGGCGGGTGAAGACGGACGCGGGGTTTTTGCCTGAGGAGATGCGACTGTTCATAAGCGAACGCGAACAGTAGCGGGTGCGACCCGTGGGAAGCAAACAGGTGCGGCCAAACGCGAGCGGGTGCGACCCGACTGAAGCGGTACAGGCGAAACAGTACCAGGCGATACGAGCGGGTGCGAAACAGTAGCAGGCGGGCGTGACCCGAAATAAATCACAAAGTTGACATACTCATCCGATTCCAATCTAATTTCTTCTGCTTATTTGCTCTACTGCTCAATATTCCATATATATCACAGAGTTGACATACTCATTACAATCTCGTGCAGATTACGTCTGTTGTATCTTGAGAGAGTTTTGAAATAAAATTCTTAAGGAAATTGTTACGACAAGGCTCAGACGGAATTTCACTTATATACTTGTTAGATTCACTGTAATCTTTTCCGTTTATAAGTTGTACTATTTCTTACAATAGTATAACGTTGCTGTTGTAATTTATTTACAGCGTAACTTATTGTTACACTTATCTAATACAGAATTCCAGCGTAGTGGAATTCTAATTAATAAACTTGTGCGACGAGTTTATTGTAGTGTGCCATCTGTTTTAGTACACTAGCCAACTAACACAAAATGTGCCGCAGTAGCAATTATATTGTTCGTGTAGTTTGATTCAGGTATCCATTACGTATACCTTTAAGTCATTCATTTGATAGGTAAATTTATAAAAAAGGTGGGTTCTATGATAATTCCACTCAACCAATCACATGACAAACTTAAAATAATTATCTTTTCGAGGATTGAGCAAATTTGGTTTGTAGTAACAATACCATTTCTACATACCAACTCCAAATATGGCTGCTGTAGTTTGACTCGTTCAATCAGTAAACCTGAGTGGTGTTTCCCCCCTAGTTTTCCCCTGTTTGGTGAGAATAATTTGAGTGTAGAAATTGAACTCATATGCGTCGCAGTTAGGTGTTCCCAATTACAGGTTTTGTTGTTGTAATACATCAATTTGTAAGTACCATTGCAAGTTCTTAAATACATGAATATAACATCAGTTTAATCCGCACTAGATGCTCCTCTCCAACTTTCAGTAATTCCATATGCTCTTTGATTTTTCTTGTTTTTACATTCATGTACACGTAAATGGCATTGTCAAATTGAAAGTACAAGGGATTATAGAGCATTCGACATCCCCCTATTCGCATTGTGAAAGACGTGTCATTGCCCAAACGCCTTAGTTTGATACTACTTTTCAATTTAGGCCCCCCACATCTCAAATTCATCTAAATATCCAAAGGTGTTTAAACTGGATATGTTAATTTCGTATGAAATATACCATTCGAAATGGTAAAACACTAATGGGTCTCAGTGTGGGATGGAACAAGCTGTAAAGCACCACATTTTGCCCAGACATGAAAAGTTGTACATTTCTTTCCGACTATACGTATATTTAACCTATTAGTTATCCTAGCAGTGTACTGTACAGAACTGATACTTCTCTCCGACTAGTTTAGTCAAATGTTTCTGGGGAATGTTATAGGCCTCATATTTTCTGATAATCTAGTTTTGTGGAGAATGTCTTACTCTGTAAAACTAATAAACAAAGTGGTGGTTGTTGAGTGCAAACAAGCAACACATACATAGCTTTAAATTGTGCAGATATATAAAATCTTCTTTGAGGTGAAATAAACCTACTATTGTTGTTATAGCCGTAATTGTCCTGCCAATGTTTCGGAAAAATGCGTTGTTTTAATTAATCAACATGTATTCTTGTTCAGAATAAATGTGTACATTATAAGCGAACAATAATAAAATTCTTTCTGTATGCAGTATCTCAAGGAGTTGGATGACTTAAAATCACAGCTATTTTTAACTCAAGCTAGTGCTAAGGCAAGTGCTGCATCTGCTGAATCAGCTCAATCTCAATGTCTAAATTTATTAAAAGAATTGGATGAAAAGAGTATTTCTCTGAAAGAGAATGAATCTCGGGTTAATAAGTTAGTAGAGCAGTTAGACCATTTACAAAATGATCTAGAAGCAAGAGATCTATCACAAAGACAACTTAAAGAAGTAGTTCTAAGAATGGAGAAGGAATTTAAGCAAGTAGTAACAGTAGCTGCTATTAATAGAGATTGCGAGCTCATGAAGTTACAGGAAGAAGTATCTCCAAAAATAACCGAGAAGATGAATAAGCTTTTGGATGGAAAAAATGAGGAGATTGTTCGGCTAAGAGATGAGATTAGGTTCCTATCTGCACATTGGAGGCATAAAACCAAGGAGTTAGAGTCGCAGGTAATTTTGCATTTGATAAGTATAGAGACCTAAATTTCATACCGTGTTACTATAGACCAAACTGCATGAAAATAAAATTATTTCAGTGTGGCAGTGAAAGATATTGTTATTGATCATTTTATGGATTGTTTTATAATAATGTATAGCTAGCACACTGAAATACATGGTCTGTAGATGTGCATTTATTGTCATACGTCCTTTAAAAATAAATGAAGACGAATCAAGCTCACATCTAATATACTAGCATATGACACACAAAATGTGCATACATCTGCAGATTATGTAGAGATGCGATAGACAGGTATTTACGCTTAACTTCAACGATGATTGAATGAATTCTGTATAGTACCTATATTAGTAGCATAGATATAAGACATGTGTGAATGATGTTGAGTAGGGCACAATACCTTTAAAAAAAAAAATCTGATTATGGTAATATGCTATCACATAATACCGTAAATGAACAAATAGTGTTTTAAACTACCATGGGGTATTTAATTGCTCATTTGAAGCATCAGATAATAAATTATATGTAAAAACAAAATTCAGCCTAAGAGTTATATCATCATTTTATTAACACTTGAAACTGAATACATAATAGTGTAGGTTATTAATAGTTAGAGATAATTATGTATGTATATGTATATGTGTGTGTGTATATGTACATATGTATGCATGTATATCCTTTTCTCAAAATAATAGTGATAATAACTATAGGTCCAATAAAAGTGATCCTTTGTGCAAGGAGAGCGTCCATTTTTCAGTTCAAAATAATTTTCTTCAACATTACTCCAAACATGAAAACTTATCTGATATTTGATAAACACCATAACAAAAGCAAGGTTTATCTTAGTTATATAAGTTATATTGTTTGCCATACAGCTGGAGAAACACCATAGAGCAGATCAGGAACTAAAGAAGAAGGTTTTAAAGCTTGAATTTTGTCTGCAAGAAGCACGATCTCAGATGCGGAAGCTTCAGAGGGTAATTAATTATAACAATCTTAAGTTTACAGTCTCGTCACCTAGAGTGCATGAATATGTGAAACTCTTCCCTTCTGAAAATTTCGTAGAGCTATGATTATATTGAAATTTAGAAAATTCCTTTTTAATCAGCTTGATCTAAAATGCAAGGATCTGTGCTTTCATCATTAATTATCCAACGATAGAACAATCAACATATCTAACTCAAAATTGATGAACAAGTATTAAAACTCAATGAAATTTTGGTCGTAAATGCTATAATAATTATTGGAAATGGTTTAAGAGGTAGTTTAAGAAAGGCATTGTACTTGATACCTTATCTCCTTATCTATTTTCTATCATATATTAATAATAGCCCAATCACTTCGTGTCGACGTATCAGTTTATTATTCTTTTATTCCATACCTTTTTTACATTTCTCTATGGGTTACGAGTTTGGGTCTCATTAAAGTTATTTTACTATATTTTGTCTTTCACCGTTGTCTATCTATCTATCTATTAAATAATAGTAAAACTCTAAAATAAAAGCATTTACTGTACGCCGCCTTTACCAGTCTTCTTTCGATATCTAGTATCTAAATCACTCATAAATTTGGAATTCTTGACAAAAATATCTTCTTTACATTAATATTCAGGTTTTTTTTTATCACACATAAGTCTTTCATCTACTTATTTCTAGATATTTTATTTATCACATCAATATTTTCATTACGGTCTTCACATTACTAAAACCAATGACTACATAATACCTACCAACTACTTAATTATATAACAGTTCTAATGGTTGTATTAATAATTAATTATAAGAGTATTATAAATTACAAATAACAAAACTAAATAAATACATGAAAAATAACAAAAATAACTCATCCACCACCTTGACGACTTGACACTCTATTATTCTTCAATTTAACATTATTTTACATTTATCTATATATAATTAGAGGTTAGGGGTCACAAGTTCAAGTTTTAACAAAGTTATTTTACTGTATATTTATCTTTCACTATGTTTTGTTCATTTGTCTATTATAATAGTAAAATAAAAGCATGTATTATGCTCTTCTTAATCCTCTTTCTTTATCTTGTGTCTATTTCTTTCATAATTTGAAATTATCATCTAGATTATTTTATTTTGTCATATTTTTTAGCCTCGCGTGAATCATCTACTTTCAAAGTTCCAAACATTTTATTTACTATTATCCACTGTTTTAAAAATCCTTCTAGTCCTCCGACTAGGCCCCGCCTAGACGTTGGGCAAGCCTTACTACATGTTGATTCGTTTAGGCCTGTCTTGACAAAGTTTGTTGCCTCATCCAAAAATCTAAATATGTATTTAGGCATTAATTTGATATTATTTTAGGTTCAGTATCACGTATAAGCATCAATGTATTAGTTTTAGGCCGTCTTGCCTCCTCCGAGAGACGTCCAAAATTTTAAAATTTCAATCCATATTAATCGATACTATAAAACACAAAATATTTATCTAAAATACACGAGTTACCAAAAAATGCCTAGCTATGATTAATCTTTGATTAATCCACGTCTAAACGATTAATTTGTAATCAATACTTACTGCCTAGCATTTTTGCAACCTTGCTAATATGATTTTTTTTCATCTTGCTCTTCACATTATTAGAATTACCGACTATTTAATTACAATAACAGTTCTAGCTGTTGTTTTGATAATTAGTTGTAAGAGTATTATCATAACAAACAGCAAAATTAGTTAACATGGTTGGCTCAGTTGGTTGGTACTCCTCGATTCCTGAGATCGACACTTATTGGCATTAATAAAACATGTTCAAAAAAGCAAAACTAAAAAAATACATGATAAATTAATCAAATTTACCTTTTGTTAATTATACAATCACGATCAAATGTTATATTTTACTTATTTAGCTTAATCATGTTAAATTTGAATGATTCAAATATTTGTTTAAGAGGAAAGCAATTGATTAATTGATTCATTCAAATCAATTAATTTGGCTGCTATATGGAAGGATATTTTGAAGGAAACTAATTAATTAGTCAATCAATTAATTAGTCAATATATTTGCTATATGAAGAAATAAATGATTAGGCATGGAGAATAAATCAATCAAAGGAAAGATATAGAAACCAAGATTACGCCATCTATTTGTACTAAAATCAAATCATGCAATTTGAGAAGATATTTGGGTAATCAGGAAATTGATTTTTTTAATCTCCAAGCAACCCTTCATTATCAAGTCTATTTAAATGAAGGAGTTCATCTTCATATATGTGTGCAAGCAAATGTGTGAGAATATCCATCATTATTCTTTTCTCTTTTTTTACTCTTTTCTTTAGTGAAATAAAAGAAGTTGTTGGGTCTCCGTGGACGTAGGATATTCATATCCGAACCATGTTAAACCTTCTGTGTCTTTTATTTCTATTATTATTTCTTTGAGATTCTATAATTGATTTTTTAAGTTTCATTGGTATCTAAATAGACAATATTAGATCCGGATCAAATAATTCGCTTCCGCTCAAATTAAAACAAAATTCATTACAGTTTGGTATCAGAGCTAGTGTTATTGTTCCTGTTTAGATATTAATGGCTACTTCTAGTAAGTTTGTTGGTAGATCTGGTATCAATTATGGAGTAACATGTTTTGACGGAAAATGAGATTTTGGTACTTGGAAGATGAAGATGAAGGCTGTATTAAAGAAGAAGAAGACTTATAAGGTTGTTTCTGCGCCTGAGAAATTGAAAGGTATTGATGCAGCTGATTTGAAAGAGATGGAAGATGAAGCTCTGACAACAATTCAGTTGAGCATTTCAGATGAAATTCTTAAAGAATTCTCTCAGAAGAAGACGGCGAAGGAACTATGAGATGCATTATCGGATGCATATCAAGACAAATCTCTCACTAATCGGATTATTCTTCAGCAACAACTCTATTCGTTCAAGATGAAGCCTGGAGCTGATCTCATGGAGCATGTAGATGCTTTGACGACTTTGATTATGAACCCGAAGACAGCGGAAGTTGATATTACCGATGAGGCTTAAGCTGTGATCCTCTTATGTTCCTTATATAAAGAGTATAGTGCTTTTGTTAATTCCCTGATTTATGGCCGCGGTAAAATTAGCCTGTCTGTTGTAAAGGCTGGTCTTCATAATGAAGTATTAAGAGGTAGATTGACGAGCACTATCTTGGATAGTGATAATGAAAGCTTATCTGTTCAGAGAGGTAGAGGCCAAAGCAGGTCGAAGAAAGGTGGAGGACGGAATTCTTCACGGTCTGAATCTAGGGGGCCTAAGAATTTGACTTGTCATTATCGTAAGAAAGCAGGGCACTTCATAGCACAATGTCCCAAGCTTGAAGGTAGAAGAAAAGATCCAAAGCAAGACTTAGCTTCTACAGCAGAGAAATCAGATACAGAAAGTGACACCGATGTATTTACATTTCTGGCTCTTCTGAGAAGAGCAACTTATGGCCGATTGATTATGGCGCATCTTATCATATGACACCTGATAGGAACTGTTTTTCCACTTACCGTGAAATTGATGGAGGAGAAGTTCTGATGGACAATGATGCTTCTTGCCGTATGGTGGGTGTTGGTAGCGTGATGATTAGGATGTTTGATGGTGTTATTCATACGATCACCGATGTTAGATATGTACCTGATTTGAGGAGGAGCTTGACCTTTATTGGGGCATTGAGTAGACTTGGCTTGAAGATTGTAGTGGAATGAGAGAAAATGAAGATATTGAAGGGTTCCATGATTGTTATGAGAGGCGTGATGGCAGAAAATCTTTATCTATTAAAGGGCACTACTGTAATTGATGAATTGGCTTCTATTACATCGGTTGATTTAGATTTTTTCAGATTATGGCACTTACGGATGGGTCACATCGGTGAGCGCAGCATGGATAAGTTGAGAAAACGAGGATTGATTGATGGAGTTCATCATTCAAATTTTGGTTTTTGTGAAGAGTGTGTTCTTGTAAAGCAGACGAAGGTTTCTTTTGGTATAGGAGAGCATAAAGCAAAAGCTGTCTTGGAGTATGTTCATACAGATGTCTGGGGTCGCTCCCCTTATGAAACGACCCGCCTTTCTATCCAAAGAAAGACACATCATTTTTAAGAAAGAAAGGGATGGAAAAGAGAAAAGACATAGAAGAAAGAAAGAACAACAATAGAATCTAAACAACGAAACGAATAAATTATATTAATCACATAATATATTACATAGTATCATATACATCAGAGTTACACAGCTTATACAACACATACTAGACAATTATAAATACCTGTCTAGTTATACATCTCAATATAAAATACAGACAAACAACTCAGAGAACACACAGCGAAATATTATATATCTATACGCTGAAGCCTCCTGCTCCATTGCTCCTCTAGAATTCGTCAAAGCTAACCTGAATCTCTTGGCTACTCGTAAAAATTTGACTACCCAAGAGTTTAAGAAAAACATAATAAACTCCGGATCAGACATGGGTCTGGTGTGAGTAAACGGGTAAAATTGCTTAACTTTAAAACCTTTTGAAAGAAAAGGTATCACGTAAGACTTCCCATACATAAACATGAGTAAGTTTTTACCTTACGCTAACCAAACATTTGATAGGAAATCCAGTGATATTATAGTAGGTTTAGGGTTTTCAAGTAAATATGAAATAACCGAAATTGTTACATTTATTAAATTTCAGCTACTAGCCACAAAAATTGGTAATACAATCAAGTTCGAGGGCGCTTATTGGAGTTTGGATTACATACAATGGCAGAGCTATCGGGGTACCGCCCGTCACAGTACGTGGCCTACATCACCGTACCGAGGATCACTCCCAATCCCCTGCAACACAAAACCGGAATCATTCCTTACTGAACAGTTCCGAACAAGACAACCCCGACGGTTGTAGCTATTCAACCGTCCACACAGCCGAAATAAAAGGGACTCTAGACAGAGGTTCATCTCATCCTACTTGGACATGACCCACTTAGCCTTGCTGCACCTCCTCTGTTTTAGCCATTCCCGGTTGATGAGGCTTGAGGCTACGATTATCTTTATAGAACACATCACTTAGAATGCTTATCGTTCACCTAACGATGTTCTGAAAGCATTCAATCCATACAAGTTCGTTCCGGGTTCGAACGAAACCGAATGCATTATCTCGTTACACTCATTTTGGAAATCACCCTCAGAGTTAACGATAATAATCCTTGCACTCTGAATCTTTATCTTCACTTGAGATTCACGGCCTATCGTAAATTTGGATCGATGTGGTTTTCGGATATCCAAATCTGGAAACCCGATTCCAGTCTCATCGAAATCCAAAACATATCTTTTAGATCCAAGTTGTTTAAGGTTAAACAATTCAATTCTATTATCTATATACACACAGGTAGATAATTCACAATATCACAATAGATAATCTACGTTATCATCACAACAGATAATTCATATTACCATCATACTTCAACCAAGCATATCATATCATATATCACACATATCTCATAGAGATACCAAACAATCAAGACATTCAATATCATCCATCCATAAGCAAAAATCTATAAATCACGCCATTTATAATTAATTTAAAATGAATTAAATTAATTACTTTATCTCTTAATTAATTTAAAATTAATTAAATTAATTACCTTCATCACAATAAATCTTGCTTACTTATCCATTAATTAAACCAATTAATTAATCATCATCTTATTTAATCACCCTTGATTAATTATCTTTAATTACATTAAGTAATTACCCTTAATTTATTACACAAATGAATTATCTTCAAACCATTAAGTAATTAACTTTAATTATTTTATTAATTATAATTAATGACATTAATCCTTAATAATTACAATTAATTACCTTATAATAACTTATTATGCATTAATTAATCTTAATTAATCAATCCTTAGTTTTTCTCATAAATCACATTAATTAATGAACCTTAATTAATTACTTCCATTAATTAATTAACTATAATTAATTACATTATTCCTTAATTAATTACATTAATTAATCATGCTTAAATTAATTGCTTTCATTAATTAACTTTAATAATTATAAACAGTAATTATTTATTCTTAATTACTTTTAATTACAATTATAAATCCTTTGATTTATTACACCAAGTAATAAATCCCTAATTACTTTACCAAGTAATTATCCTTTTAAATTCCTTCCCATTAAGTAATTTCCCTTATCTCAATTTCATCTAATAATTTATTCATCAATTTCTTATCTTAAGCAATTACTCTTATCAAATCTCATAAAGTAAGCATACTTGTCAATTACCATGTGACTATCTTTAATTAATTAACAAATTAATTAACTTAACTTAATCACGTTCACCTCATAAATCATAACCGAGTAATTCTTCCCTTAATTACTCTTAAACCAAATTAATCCTTAATTACAGATTAATTATCCTTCAACTATTAATTAATAAACTTTAATTATTAATCAATCCTTTAATACGAAGTAATCAATTCCTAATTACTTTTATAATTAATTAATTAACCTTAATTAACTAATTAATTATCTCTTAATCATTAATTAATAAAACTTAATTATTAATTAACAACCTTAATTACAAATTAATTAATCCATAATTATAATTAATCAATCCTTAATCACAATTAATTAATCTTTAATAATAGTTAATTAATTCTTAATTAACTTGAATTATAGATTAATAACTTCTTAATTATTATCAAGAAAACCTAATTATTACTTAATAAAAAATTATTAAGTATTTCTTAATTACTAGTTTAAATAACCCTTAATTTCTTAATTAATCAATTTCTAATTGCAAATTAATTAATCTCTAATCATTAATTAATCCATCATAACTATTAGTTAATTAAATTAATAATTATCCCTAATTAATTACTTAACTAACCCTTTATATTTAATTAATTAAGTTAATTAATTACACTTAAATTCCTTAACTAACTTAATTAATCTCAAATTATTTAACTATAATTATGCCTATTAAAACAATTAACTTTAAAAATTAACCTTGCTTAATTAAATTATTAATTAAGTTTTAAATACTTATTCAACTTGATAAATTAAAAGTTACAAATCACAACTTATTTTAAAATGCTTTAGACTATTATCAAGTAATTGTTTTAAATCCATTATCAATTTAAATTAACAATCTTGCTTTTTAAATTCTTAAAATTCATTCCTACACAAGTTTAATTAATCTTATCTTATTTTAGCAAAGTTTAAAATTAAATGAAGTTTCAAAACTTCATAAATAATGTTAAAGAATCAACTTATTATATAAGTAATTTATAAAGGAAGTTTAAATTAATTTAATTTTTGAATTTCAAAACACTAGTTTTAAAAACCCTTTTTTTAGCTTTAGGTAAAACCTGAAGTCCACTCGGGTCTGACCCAAGTTCCTTTTCCTTTCTAAAATTTTAGTTAATTAGTTTAAGTTAAAAATTCTTAAAACCTGTAACAAATGAAAACTGTTAACAAGTTTTAAATAAAACTCAGGCCCTACACGAGTTTGAACTCGAGCGAACTACCCCAAATCTCGAGTTGCAACCCGAGATAATACACCTTTCCAACTACAACTCACTGACACACACACACCTCCCTGTGCAAGTGCACCGTCACCAGAAACCACTCCGGCCATCGACAAACCCTCCGGCGCGTCATCTTACATCACAGCAGCCCTCTCAGATCATACATACATGCACAGTTCATTCACAATTCATACACACAAATTATACATTTATACTGAAATGCTTTGAACATGAAGACTGAAATGCTTTGAAACTAGAATGTTAGAAGGCTCTGATTCACTTCTTGCTTCCAGGTTGCAGTTTTGAAAAACAAATGCTTTTCAGGTTGAATGCTTGGATCTTTTTTGAAATAAAATTAAAACCTTTGGATTATCTTTGTTTTAAATTTCGAGGACGAAATTCTTTTAAGGAGGAGAAATGTGATATCCCGGAATTTCAAGGAATTTGAAATGTGATAATATCTTAATTAAATTGTTTAAATTTGATAAAGTTGTTATTTTCAAATATAAATAGCTAAACAATTAATAATGTGATGTTTTTAATTATGATTATAGATTGATTTTTTAAATAAGAATAATTATTTAGTTTGTATTATTGTATAAATAAATTCTACAGTGTGTTTATATATATATATATATATATATATATATATATATATATATATATATATATGAGTGTATTTAAATTGATTTTAAATAGGATAATTATTTACAATTAATAAGGTGTTTGTTTAAAATTGTTATTATATTTATTTGAATTGATTTTAGATTTGGATTTTTAAATTGACTTTGAATTTGAATATAAAATTTGAATTTAAGGGAATATATATATAAGTCAATTTAGAATTTTGAGGGAATATACATGTATATTTAAACACACTTATTAATTTTGAAAACAATAAGTCAATTTAGAATTTATTTATACAATAAC
The DNA here is from genome assembly GCA_030765085.1 of Allium cepa. Taxonomy (NCBI): domain Eukaryota; kingdom Viridiplantae; phylum Streptophyta; class Magnoliopsida; order Asparagales; family Amaryllidaceae; genus Allium; species Allium cepa. The sequence goes on from CM060940.1 coordinate 107,444,582, forward strand.
ACAAACTAAATAATTATTCCTATTTAAAAAATCAATCTATAATCATAATTAAAAACATTACATTATTAATTGTTTAGCTATTTATATTTGAAAATAACAACTTTATCAAATTTAAACAATTTAATTAAGAGATTATCACATTTTAAATTCCTTGAAATTCCGGGATATCACACATTATCGGTTTTTAGGTGGAGCCAGATATTTCATTTTATTTATAGATGATTTCTTTCATAAAATATGGGTATACTTTCTTCAGTCAAAGAGTGAAACCTTTGCCAAGTTTCGAAAGTGGAAATCTATGGTTAAGAAGCGGTCAGGGAAGAAATTGAAAGTTCTTTATTCAGATAATAACGGTGAATTTGTATCATAGGAATTCATCGATTATTGTGAGTCTGAAGGCATTAACACACATTACACTACACCAGGCGACCCCAAGTCTAATGGAGTTGCAGAAAGGATGAATCAGACATTATTGGAGAGAACAAGATGCCTCAGACTGACTGCTAAATTGAAGAAAGGATTTTGGGCTGAAGCTTTATCTATGGCGTCTTTCCTCATCAACTACACACCTTCTACTGTCATAGATATGAAGATCACTGAAGAAGTATGGAAATGACAGTCTGTTAGCTATTCATTTCTCAGAGTGTTTGATTGCTCAGCTTATGTGCATGAGAGCAAAGGGAAACTGGAACATAGAGCTCGCAAGTGTATATTTTTAGGTTATAGGAGAGGAGTGAAGGGATATAGGTTGTGGTGTCCTATTAGCAAGAAGAACGTTATGAGCAGGTATGTGACTTTTGATGAGAAGGCTGTGTTGAAGGTGGAGCTTTCCTCATCCGATGACAATGAGAGGACACGTGAAGAATACCAGACACAAAGCAAGTCATCTGTTGATTCTTTCCATAGACGTTCAAACGGTGTTTTCGATGACACCGTGGTTGATGAGGATAATATCGATGTTGATACAGAGGATCGAACTCAAGGTGGAGCTCATTCAGAACCTAGGCCTGTCAGACAAAGAAGAAAGCCTAAGTGGCTTGATGAGTTTGTTGTATTGAGTATTGAAGATATTAACTTCGATGCTATGACAATATATGCTTTGAATGTTGTCCATGATGAGCCTTGTGATTATACAGAAGCTATCGCATCAGTTAACAGTTCCAGTTGGTTAGTTGCTATGAAAGAGGAGATTGAATCATTGCAGAGAAATCATACTTGGGATTTGATGTCTCTTCCTGCCAACAAGAGAGCTATTGGATGCAAATGGATCTATAGAGTGAAAGACGATGAAAATGGTAATATCAGATACAAGGAAAGGTTAGCCGCAAATGGGTATGTTCAAAAGAATGGGGTAGAGTATCATTATATCTTTGTTTCAATGGTTAGGCATACTTCTATTCATATTCTTTTGGCATTAGTTGTTCATTATGATAAGAATTAGAGCAAGTAAATGTCAAAACTGCATTCTTGCATGGTGATCTGGATGAGGAGATTTATTTAAAGCAGCCGGAAGGGTTCATTGATGGTAACATACCAGACTACGTTTGCAAACTCAACAAATCTCTATATGGACTGAAGCAGTCTCTTAGACTATGGTACAAGAGGTTTTATAAGTTTATGCTTTCACAGGGATACTCCAAAAGTTTCAAAAACCAGTGTGTTTATTTCAGGAGATGTGATGGTGATATGATTTATTTGTTGTTATATGTTGATGATATGCTGATTGCATCTCGTAGTATAGTCAGAATTAAGGAGTTGAAAACGGAGCTCAGTAGAGAGTTTGACATGAGGGATTTGGGAAAGGAGCAAAGAATATTGGGTATGGAGATAAGCAGGGATAGGAAGCGGAGAGAGTTAAGACTCACTCAAGCGCAGTACATCGAGAAGGTCCTCGCTCGATTTGGAATGGAGAAAGCCAAACCGGTTGGCGCTCCATTTGGCTCTCATTTTAAGTTGTCAAAAGACTTATCGCCCTCATCGGAAGAAGACAAAAAGTATATGGCTGATATACCTTATTTTAGTGTTGTTGGTAGTCTTGTGTATGCAATGGTGTGTAGAAGAACAGATTTGTCCCATGCAGTGGGTGTTGTGAGTCGATATATATCTAACTCAGGCAAAAAGTATTGACGAGCTGTGAAGTGGATTCTTAGATATCTTCGAGGCACTTCTTCGGTGGGCTTGTTATATGGTGGAGTGGATGGTGATATCTTTCTTAGAGGATACTGTGATTTTGATTATGCTGGGGATAGAGATGCTAGGAAGTCAGTGTCGGGCTATGTTTTTACATTTGGCAGAGGCTCGATTTCATGGAGATCAAAGCTGCAATCTATCGTAGCTTTATCGACTACTGAGGCAGAGTTGATATCGATTGTCGAAGCAACTAAGGAAGGATTATACTTACTTCAGTTGTTGGATGATCTTTCAATGGTGCAGCGGATAGTAAAGTTATTTTCAAACAGTCAGAGTGCGATTCATCTTGTAGAAAATCAAGCTTATAGTTCACGGATGAAGCACATTTATGTTAGAGGTTTCTTTCTTATGTTTGAGGAAGAACGAAGCAAGATCAAATTGTTGAAGGTGGGTACTTTGGATAATCCTTCAGATATGATGACTAAGTCACTTTCAGAGGATAAGTTTAAGCATTGTTCAAACTTGATCGGTTTGATACCTGTTATGTGAGCACCATTGGGCGCTAGACCCAACAACTTCTATGTTGATTGTTTGATGATAAAGTGATGAAGAGGGATAGTTTATTTGAATTGAGGTGGAGTGTTAAATTTGGATGATTCAAATATTTGTTAAAAATGAAAGAAATTGATTAATTGATTCATTCAAATCAATTAATTTGGCTGTTATATGGAAGGATATTTTGAAGGAAACTAATTAATTAGTTAATCAATTAATTAGTCAATATATTTGCTATATGAAAAAACAAATGATTAGGAATGAAGAATAAATCAATCAAATGAAAGATATGAAAACCAAGATTACACCATCTATTTGTACTAAAATCAAATTACGCAAATTGAAAAGATATTTGAATAATCAGAAAATTGATTTTTTTTAATCTCCAATCAACCCTTCATTATCAAATCTATTTAAATGGAGTTCATCTTCGTATATGTTTGCAAGCAAATGTATGAAAGTATCCACCATTATTCTTTCCTCTTTTTTGTACTCTTTTCTTTAGTGAAATAAAAGAAGCTGTTGGGTCTCCGTGGACGTTGGATATTCATATCCGAACCATGTTAAATTTTTCTGTATCTCTTATTTCTGTTATTATTTCTGAGAGACTGCATAGTTGATTTTTTAAGTTTCATTGGTATCTAAATAGGCAATATTAGATCCTAATCAAATAATTCGCTTCCACTCAAATCAAAACAAAATTCACTACAAATCATAGTCTAAAAAATATTCAATGATGGTAACATGAACAACATTTATAATAGATGCAATGATAATATTAATAATTAACAAATTTGATTAGTTATCAGTGTCATAAAAATGCTAATAATATGTAATGATTGTAATAGCAAATTTAGTAATAAAAATGAAAATAATAAATGTTAATAATATTATTACGGTATCGATATTACTAATATAACCATCTATAATAATAATACTAGTACTAAAAATAGAAGTAAAAAAATGTTAATCATAATTATAATTCCAATAATAGCATTAATGGTTAATAATAACATTTTCAGTCATATTATTAGTTCTACCCATTTCAAAACATCTTATCTCATAGTATTAGGCCTGTCGGATACTTTCGAATATTATTGGATATCGAAAATGATTTTTGGATATCGGATATCCGCATCCGTGAATACGGACGGATATCAGATAAATATCCTATCCGCTAACGACTGATAAATCAAGAAATATAGTTATAAATTTTAAGTTTAACATACATTTTTTTCAATCCAATTGATTATAAAAACGTTAAATATAAACAAATATGACGATAATAAATAGTATTGAGCAGTTAATAAACATTAAGTGCATATAATATAAACTACTAGCTTAAAAAAACAATAAATAAATATCTTTCATTATATTAAAATACACATAATTTATACTATAATTTTGACAAAGACCGGACGGATAATTTTCGGATGCGGATGTCTTCGTATGCGCATCCGCGTCCGGATATAGGATATTATCCGCTTTTCGGATGCGGATGCGGATGGATTTCAGATTTTTCGGCCATCCATTGACAGCCATACATGTTCAAGTGGATTTTACGATTATCCAGAGGCTTTTTTCAGTTTTCACCTATAATTCTATGTTCAAGTGGATATAACTATAATTTCTACAGTTACTTAAAAGTTTTCCCAGTTCTCTTATTTCTTTACATTTCATGTGATTAAACAAACCAACTTATATACAAAAGTTTATACTAATTGAATAAATTCGATCAATTACTTTTTAACAAATATTATTTCCTAATAATGGTAATTTCAATATGCATACCTCATTGAATTAAAAGAGACGGCCATATTTAATTCAAATATAAAAATACAAATAATAGAAAATTATATACACAAACAATAATAACAAGTATATTTAAAATTAAGCTATCTCAGTGAACAAACCATGGATTGCGTAACTAATTTCTATTATTTGACAGTTATATAAATGTTAACATTGTGCTTTTACAATATTACTGTGCTCAACGCACTAGTATGAACAATATTGTATTCTTTTATGAGCCACTTACAATTGAGAATCCTAAAGCTAGTACTCTATTTTCTACTCTTTTCCAATGAACATCTATAACAAACACATAATCTGGACTTAACATCAATGAGGACTAATTTTAATCAAACCAAATGTTAATATGGTACAAATGACTTATTTAATGCTACTGCAATAATAGTATTTCGATGAAATACTAATCGAGAATTCTTTTTTTTTTTTTTGGTACAAGTTCATGCTTAATTTATTACAATCTCAAGTCATATATCAAGCATTAATGTTAACTTACCGCATGTTTTCCAATAATTATTTTGGCATTTTTAATATGAACAGGTTGAAGAAAGGAGGAATAAACAGCTGAAGGAGTTGAAAGATCAAATGTCGGTGAAGCAAAACAATGTTGGTAAAGAAAACTTCTGGGAAAGCTCTGGGTTCAAAGTTATTATGTCAATGTCTATGTTGGTCCTGGTTGCTCTCTCCAGGCGGTAAATTCCATTTTGACCATGTTGTCATCAAGTGGTGTAGATATGGTAGGAATAAGCATAGTGTTCTTCATGTAAGAATGCTATTAGTTATTCATATTTTATAACAGCGTCTCTGATGCCATTGGAAATCTTGAATTATCTTCCTTGCATATTGGGCTTCAGTAGGATTTTGCATGTTTAATGCAAAATTTTGAAATATTGAAGTTTGAAAATGTGCTACAAGCTCCAGTTCAAGGTTTTTTAAGTAACGATATGGTTATAAAGGCTGCATTACTTGAGTTGTTTATGAAGTTTTGTACCGAGTTCATGTTAAGGAACTTGCTGAAATTGGTGCAGTGTCAGTAAATACAAATAAATATCTAGTAGCGATTTACTGGGATTTTCCTTGCATCAAGTAAATTTGCATTTTGAACTATCTTGGATAAGAAATGGTGCATTCCTTTGTAATTATAGTTTAAATTGAACTGTGATCTTGTTTTCCCTAGTTCACTGGAAGCAATATCCATCCTTTTATTTGTTATAAAAAAATGGTCATATCTTGCTTTCAAAGTATTCGGTTAGCAATTAGGATAATAATTAATTAATTAATTTTATAGAAAATACCATTTAATTTTATAGAACAAAACATCTTTACAATCAAATTTCTCATTTGAAACATTGTTCAAACTAATATAATTAGATCGAAGTAATTTCTCTGTCGAAATTATCACATGGACAGACATATGAGGTATTTTTGGGAAGTTATAATTTAATTTTCATTTGATATAAATTGAGCTAGATTTCAATTAGAAGGTATAGAGATCGTTTTTTTGTTTGCTAGGTTTTCATTACGTGTGTATAGAACTGACCACTGATTTGTAATATATAAAACATCAATCAAATAATGATTTATTAAAAAACAATAAAAACAGGATTGACTTACATGATTTATTTTCAAACGGTTTGCCATTAATTGTTGTTATTGAAAGTTATTAGTGTGTTTTTAGGGTTTAGTTGTTATACATTAGCTTCATTTGGTTACGGAAAACCAGAGGACTAATTTTTCACTCAGTTTTACATAACCGTTTGGAGTATGTTTTACCATTTAATTTTCTATTTGGTTTAAATGGTGTTAGTGATAGGATTAATGTCTGTAGATAGTAATACCCATGATATTACTATTTACATACATCGCTCTTACCATTCTCACTCACTTTTTTCCAAACCCACATATTACTTCTCCCTCATGCTCATGCATCCACCCATTTTATTTTTTTTAATCTTTTCCAAGCATTTCCTTTCCAAAAAAACCTCTTCTTTCTCCTCCTCCATGCAAAATCATTCGATGCTACTAATTCATCAAATTATTCTATTAATGTATTATCACTACAAGAACAAGCGCAATTTTCGACGGCTCGCAGCCAACAACTATTGCGAGCCATTGGAAATGCCATCGGAATACAGATCATGCATTTCGTCCACTTCCTACGGCTTCGACGAAGGGATTGCGACAACTAGCGACGGTTTTTCCGACGGCACTTCCGACGGTGTTTTCGACGGCAAAGACGACCACGTGGCATGGAAATTTTCCATTAAGCCGTTGCAATTTTCGCTCAGAAAGCCATCGGAAATCTTCAAAGAAAATGATCATTTAGCTTTCGGAAATTTGGATAAATTTATTTTTCTTCAGCAGAGCATCACTTCCATATCAATATATATCACAACTCATCAAAATCAATATGTAAATCAGATATATAAGTTGAAATCAGTACCATATCAATATAAAACTCAAACATAATCATATCAAACGCAAACATATTCAATCAATACAAAACAAACCTTTCATCATTAGTCTCACCCATCCAATTCTAATATTTACATTCAACATCAATATACAATATATACATCCAACATCAAACTCCACATATCAACTCCACAAATCAACCACCAAATCAACCACGCAAATCAATGTCAAACACCACATGTCCATAAATCAACCTCACCATCACTCAATGTTTATGTACACCAGCTTAAAAAAAACCGCAAATTGTACCTCATGACCTATCATTGGCTCCTGAACCACCAGACGAAGGGAATGCTACATGACGCTCCACATACTCGGCCAAACGCTAATTGAGTTGCTCCATTTGCATTGCTCGGGGGCGGTCATGCTAGTGCAGCTGTGCAATCTGCTGTCGAAGCTCATTAATCTCCGCGCTGTCCTGAGCCCTTCAGTAAGCCCTTTGTGATGTCCGAGCCTACAAAATAGGTCAAAATATGTTTAAGTTGTTAATTAACTTTATAAAAATAAGCAAATTTTACAAAGTAGCTAACTTTTATAAGTTACCGATTGATTGTCGTAGCCGTAGCGCATATTTCTCTGGGTCGGGTCCATAACAGAGTCAAAGATCGCGTCCTTCTCGTCAGTGGTCAACTGCTCCCGTTTCGAATGCTCAAGCATCTGCGCACGTACTTGCATAAAGTTTTCCTGCAACGCAAAATTAAATATAAATAAATATCAAATGACATTATTATAATAACTTATAACTAATTAATTGAAATGATCGTTATTAATAACTTGTAACTTAAAATATACTTACATGTGCGACGTATGCTCTATCATCCTCATGTCAGACATATGACACCGATCATTCGTCGTCTATCTGCCTAATGACATGGGTATTGCTCAAACACGTCCGTATACGAGACGGGGTTTGTCCTATTCCTAGACAACTTGTATGGATGTTTGTTTGACATTGCATTTTTAAAGATTACGTACATTAGTTTTTACAAACGTACATTAGTGGTGGCGGAGAAGGCAACTTCTCTTAGCTTAACACCCTCCTTGAGACATATGAGCTTAAGAGTTGTATTTTTGTGGAAGACAATTTGCAGTCAACGGAAATGGCCATGTGGCATTCAAAGTGATGTGATTGTGATTGTGATTTGGGAAAGGTAATCTTTACCTCAGCCTCATCAATGGGAAACGACCAAAACAGGGTTAGATGCGGCAAGTCTAAGTGGGTCGCTCTCAAGTAGGATATGATCATCCTGCTCTAGATATATCATTACACGCTATGATGTCGTGCATCTGATTATTGTGGTTTGTATGCTAGAGGGCCATCGAAAAAGGTCGGTAACGAACGAAGGATGACATATTCAGTACAATCTAGTTATAGAGGTGGGCCGGTCTTGTGTTGGTAAAGGGCAGATGTTCTGTGCCTCGGGACATCCATCTAAAGGTGTACCCATCAGAAGGTAGTCCCTTCACCTGGTCATTTGTATGGAAATTCAAACTCCACTACGTACCTGCCATTTTGATTGTATTACCTATTTTGGGCTATATGTTAGAATTTAATCAATGTAACAATTTCGCCTATGATTAATATTATTTGTGCAATAGACACTAGTATAATATAAGAGGATTTGATATGAAATGTTTTAGTTATCGTAATGTAAAAACATGTCCATGTTTATGTGTGGGCGTGTCTTACAAGATACTTTTGTTTTGAGAATGAAAATTTAGGTAATTTAATAAATTAAGTTGAGTGTATTTCTCACGCTGGTTTACCAGACTGATCCGGGTGTTCTTCCCTTTCAATGCTCAGATCGGACCGAGTATATTTACGGGTTCATATTTGGTGCTTTTGGAGCTTTAGCAAGAGAGCTGAAGATCTTCATATTCGTATACACGTATCTGTTTATTATCCATTGCTTAGTTGTTGCCTATTATCAGCAATTGTGAGGACATGTTATTATAACTGTCCAGGCTAATAACCAGTAATTGATTGTTGAACTCTGATTTATGTATGTATATACAGTTTCTGTTTTGTAAAGATCATTGATATGATATTATATGTTTTCCGTTGCGATGTGAGATTCTGTATTGTTCTGTTAGGTTCTATATTCTCTCTTTCTTCTCCTCTCTTCTTCTCTCTTCTTTTCTTTCTCCTGACTTTCCACCAGTCTGTTCTTTTTAGGTTGGATATGTGTGGTTTATTTTCAATTCAAAGGGTACGAATTTTTGGGTCATCACACTGTCTAACTCGTAGCTTTCTTTGGGATTTTTTTGTATTTGGCTTCATATGAAGTTCAGGACGATTGCATATTGCTTCTATATCATGTCTTGATTTCAAATCGTCTTTAGTATTTCCTTTAACATTCAGAACTATATTAAATACATTATCGAACACGTTTTTCTCCTTGAGCATCACGTCGATATTATGACGAACTAGGTGATTTTTCCAATAAGGAAACTCCCAAAATATACTTTGTTTTGCACCAATTATGAATCATCAATTTACCTTAATTTCAATTTGTTCGTCGATTTCATGTATCTTTGGATAATCTTTTACATGGTCATAAATACCACCGCGTGACCAAATCGTTGGTGGTCGCAAGGTCTCAACTCTGAGACGACCCAGAATTTAAAAAGCAATGATAATTTAATTACAATCATCTTCTCTTTACAAATCAAAGCCCAATTCGAAATCAAAATCAAATTAATGAATTTATCATGAGAATGAACTGTTTTTTTTATAAACACGGAGATTTTTTTTTATAACTGTACAGGCAATTCCTATATACAATCCAAACATGCATTCAGTATACTTCAAGTAAATTCAGATATCACTATGTTATTCAATCATAAGATCAAGTTGAATCAAATGTTTGAAACTGTTTTTAAAAGATTTATTTACTCACTTGATTAATCATTTATAATTAATCATATTTAATTAATCACTTTTGATCAATTACTTTTTAATTATATTTAGTAATTAAAACTTAATTATCCTTAAATTATTAATTAACAATTAATTAATTATTTCCATTAATTAATGATTACCTCATTAATTAAATTTCTTTTTAATTAATTACCTAACAAGTAATTAATCACATAATTAACTACTCTTAATCCTTTTATTAATTAATAAAATTAATGAATACAAGTGTTATTATGTGTTATTTAATATTTACAAATGTTATTTTCTAATGTTTTAAAAATGTTTTAAATGTTATTTTCTTTTTAATAATCTATTTAAGCTATATACAATGTATTTATGTAATATTATAAAATGTTTTTACCATATAAAAATAAACTTTAAACTTCAATAAATATTTCAAAAGTAAATTCATATAGGCATTTATAAATAACTTATATTTTAAATCAATTTAATTTTATCATTTGTTTATAAATTTGAGAAACTTAGTTTAACTTCTTATATAAATATTTTTAAAACAATTTTATCTTATGATAAAAATTAAAATGAAAGAATATCAAAAATAAATTGAAAGTGAACTTCAAATTTTATTCTTATTTAAAACAAAAGCTAAAATATATGTTTATAAAATAAGAAATTAACTTTATTATTAAAATTTAAAATTCAAATATCAATTCAAAAGCATTAAATCGAATTAACCTTTCAAATTACAAAACTATATATTTATTAAAGTTTGAAAAAACTTATTAAGTTCAAATTAATAAAATTCCTGTTTCAAATATATATACACACAAATATATATACATATTTCAAATAGAAAAACATTTAGTATACATGTTAAGACACTTGTAAATCATATACATATGTGTAAGATTCTTAAAACATTAAAATGACAAATGTCATCTTTTAATAAAATAAAATTTAAGTGAAAATTTTAAAGAAGAAATTAATCTTCAGCAAACTTATTTTCTTCTTCAGCAAAAATGCAAATAAAAAACAAAGTTCAAATCTGAAAGAAAAAAAAGAGAAGAAAAAAAAAATCTCTGTGTTTATAAAAAAAACAGTTCAGTCTCATGATAAATTCATTAATTTGGTTTTGATTTCGAATTGGGCTTTGATTTGTAAAGAGAAGATGATTGTAATTAAATTATCTTTGCTTTTAAATTCGGGGTCGTCACAAACTCTATTACTTGTAAAAAAATTTAATCTTTTCTAAAAGAATGATTAACATGGAGAAAACACCGATGACAGTCAAACCATGAAATTTTCTTCCCATACGGTAAAGAAAATGCTCGTGTTTCTTCCATGCAATAAGGGCAAGCTAGACGACCAGTCGTACTCCAACCCAATAGCATTTCATACGCAGGAATATCGCTTGTGGTCCATAGTAGAGAAGCGAACATACATTTTTTTTAAATATTGTATGTTTCAACACCTTCGTATCACAATGTTTTCAACTCTCCAATCAACGGTTGTAAACATACGTCGATCCCTTGTGTTGGATCATCAGGGCCAATGATGACGATAGTGAGAAACATATATGGAGTTTTCATACACATCCACGGAGGTAAATTGTATGGTGTAACGATTATAGACCAAGATGAATATTTTGAACTAAATGGAGGGAATTGTGAAAATCCATCCATACATAAACCAAGTTTAACATTACGGCTCTCCGCTGCGCAGGCGGGGTATATCTTATCAAATTTTTTTCATGCTTCTCCATCAGCTGGGTGTATTAACGTAACTTCTTCCTGTGTTCTCACACAGTGCCATCTCATATGATGCGCGGTTATAGAAGATGCATATAGCCTTTGAAGTCTAGAAGTGATGGGTAAGTAATGCATATGCTTGTACGGAACTTTCATTTCCTTCTTTTTCTTGGTTTGTATCTTTCCTGATTACATATTTTAAAATTCCTAAGACTGATGTCTTCTTTCCAAAACAACATGCAATCTTTTAAACATGTATCTATTTTTTGATACGGCAAACCGAAAGCAGACATAAGTGTTAATCCGCCTTTCGGCAAGGCATTACGTAGGCGGATTTAACCCAGTGGACTTTATGATTATCGAGGCTGGAATATCATGGATCTGGTTCAAATGGATGGATAGATAATCAACCATAGATAATAATATGAAGCTTGGATTAAACATAATAGGTAGATAAACAATGAAGAGTGCTTGAATCATGAATTTTGGCTTGAATAAAGAAGGATCGGCATGAGATGGGTTGATATAATATGGATCAGCAAGACAAGAAGCAACGTGGTTTGGATCGGCATATTTGATTGGTTTGGAAAATTATGTTAAGGGGGTTGGCATAACTTGGGTCGGCAGGGCTTAGACGAAGGCGTAACTTGCATCAGCATATGAAAGGGATAACAGTCATCATAGGTAGGGTTTAACATAGTTTGGGTTCGGCTTGGAATGGATCGGCGAGACAGGGCACGACATGGTTGGGATCAGCATGGGAGGGGTCTATATAGTTCAAGGCAATATGGATCGGCATCCTCAAGGAGAGAAGGGATCGAAAATTCATAAGGGAAGAGGGATTAGAATTTTCTTGAACGAAGTGGGATCGACATCGGTTTAGAGGTGGATGGATCAGTGAAGCTTGTTGGAGGGCTATGGATCGGCATGTTTTAAGAAGAGGGATCGACATTGAGTTAAGGAGGAATAACGATCGGTAGTGCTAGACCGAACGTTATTTTTTGGTCGAGTTGGGCTTGACGATCGTTTTGGTGGGCCCATATTGGTGAGAAAGCGCTGTAGCCGAAGTTTCATCTATAAATACAACATCCTTAGCTTCGAAAATGGGGCTTCATTCTGCTTCTCTTCATCTTCTACCTAGAGGTTACTCTACCATTTTCATTCTATAATATTGGATTGTAACTGTAATCAAATTTCAATATAATAAAAGGATTGTCTGGAGTAGACGTAGGTCGGAGTTCGTCGAACTATTATTAATCTTGTCTCTTTTACTTGCTTTCATTTTAATTTCGATTATTCTTCATGTTATATTCTCTACATCTTATATTATCTGTGATTTGTGACTGGATATTGGTGCTTTCATGTGTTATTGGGTGTTGGTGGTCAATTTTGACACCAACATTTTGGTGCTTTCACCGAGAGAGCATGCACTTAGGGATTTGGGAGTTAGGATCTTGTATTTGAAAGCTTGAGAACTTGGATTTAGGAAACAATGGCTAGGCAATCAACAAAGAGACATAGAATAGAGAGGAGCCATCCGAAAGGATGTTGGGAGGCCTCCTCAGGAGCTAACCAGGCCTCAATCTTCATTACCGAAGATGAGATGGAACAATGATGGATGTTATGAAGGAAAGGATGCTGAAAAGGCAAGAGGAAATGATGCAGATCCTATTCCGACAGATTGGACAAGCTGGAGTGCAAAACTAAGAGAATGGAGTTGTAGGGAATACTGGAAATGTGGATCATGGAGTTGGAGTTGGAGTAGTAGGTGCAGAGGAAGTCCAAAGTCAGAACTAGGAAAATGAAGCAAACGAGATGATGGGTGGAGTGGAATCGCCGGAAGCAGCCCCTGACCAACCAGGAATGATCGAAAAAGCTATAGCCGATCGTTATATAATGATTGGTGTCGATCGTTCCACACTCAGAGGCTTGCCCCTAGGTCATGTTAACTTGATTCTTGGATGAATATTGGATGGAGCTATGGATTTGGCATGGATCAGAACTTGGATGAACGTTTGGAAGAGGATGCTATGGGATTCCCTCATGGACTCACGGGTAGGATGAAAATGATGATCGAAGATAATTTATGGATGCTAGTATAACTGGACATTGGAACCCAGGACTTGGAGCAGTAATTAGTAGGCTTAGATATGGATTGGATCAGCTGGAGGCAAACCTCGACCAAGGAGAATGGATCAGCACAACTCCCCATGGAACTGGAGGCATGGATTTGAATTGCTTTGTTTGGAAATGGATAGCGGTGATGGAACAGGAGCATCCATCGTTCGCCACAAATCGGAGCTAGGCCGGTTTAAGGCACAGGTCATCATCTCTTAACGGCATGAAATAAATAGCTGATAATAAATTCTACACTAAAACGGCAAAGTCACTTACACATGTACGGAATCGAGGACGGTCCCTAGGCATGCTATGAAGTGGTGATAAACCACCATAACTAATGAACCTTAAAATAATCGGATCAGCAACATTGCAGTAAACAATATAGGTCATGGTTATGGCCCCGATCGAAGAGACGGGGCAATAATCGCGAGTTACGAGTCCCTTTGCCAAAGAGAGACGGGATGGACTCGAATACGGCTAGGTCCTCGACTGGGGATCGAGGCCGGAGTAGGATACCCCATGGATTAAGTCCTCGATCAAAGGGTCAAGGTCGGAGAAGGATACTCATGGATTAAGTCCTTGGCTGAGGATCGAGGCCAGAGTAGGATACCCCACGGATTAAGTCCTCGGCCAAAGAATCGAGGCCGGAGAAGGGTACTCATGCATTAATTTCTCAGTTAGGGATCGTGGCTGGAGTAGGATACTCCACAGATTAAGTTCTCGACCAGAGAGTGAGGTCGGAGAAGGATAACATAGATAAGCCCTGGATCCGAGAGTGGAGGTCGGTGTAGTATAAAGCGACCCGAAAAGGTCCCGAATTTGGATATGGACCCAAAGAGGTCCTTAATTTAGATAACGTGACCCGGAGTGGTCCTGGATTTGGATATGGACCAAAGAGGTCCTAGATTTGGATATGGACCAAGAGAGGTCCTGAATTTGGATATGGACACGGAGAGGTCCTGGATTTGGATTAAATGACCCGGAGAGGTCTAAGGATTTGGATATGAAACCGGAGAGGTCCTGGATTTGGATTAAATGACCCGGAAAGGTTTAAGGATTTAGATATGGACTCGTAGAGGTCTCGGACTTGGATAAAACGATCCGCAGAGATCGAGGATTTGGTTAATGGATTTTAAATGTATTCTTACTTGCATATCGACTTGGAATAGTCATGGATTTTGCTAATAATCCGAAGAGATTAAGGAATCAGATTGGCAAGGGATTGAATTCTAGATTGGATAATATAAGATCAATGGATTACGGATTTTGGATTTTGGACTTTTGGCAATTCAAAACACGCCTTGCTATCGTAAGGCCTGTTTTGGGGGGCAAAGTGTTAACCCGCCTTTTGGCAAGGCAGTACGCATGTAGATTTAACCCAATGGACTTCACGATTATCGAGACTGGAATGTCATGGATTTGGTTCAAATGGATGGATGGATAAACAACTATGGATAATAATATGAAGGCCGGATTAAACATAATAGGTAGATAAAAAATGAAGAGTACTTGAATTGTGAATTTTGGCTTGAATAAAGAAGGATCGGAATGAGATGGTTTGATATATTTGGATCGGCATGACAAGAAATAACATAGATTGGATCGGCATATTTGATTGGTTTGGGAAATTATGTTAAAGGGGTCGGCTTATCTTGGTTCAGTAGGACTTAGAGGAAGGCGTAGCTTGGGTCGACATGTGAGAAGGGATAATAGTCGGCATAGGAAGGATTCAGCATAGTATGGGTTCAGCATGGAAGGGATCGGCGAGACAGGGAGCGACATGGTTGGGATCGGCATAGTAGAGGTCGACATGGGAGGGGTCGGCATAGTTCATGGAAATACGGATCGGCATCCTCAGAGAGAGAAGGGATCGACATTTCATAAGGGAAGAGGGATCGACATTTTCTTAGAGGAAGTGGGTTCGACATTTGGTTTGAACGAAGTGCGATCGACATTGATTTGGAGGTGGATGTATCGGTGAAGCTTGTTGGAGGGCTATGGATTGGCATGTTCCAGGAAGTGGGATCGGCACTGAGTTGAGAGGAGAGATAACGATCGATAGTGCTAAGACGATCGTTATTTTTGGTCGAGTTGGGTTTGATGATTGTTATGGTGGGCCCATTTAGGTGAGAAGGCCCTGTAGCCGAAGTTTCATCTATAAATACAGCAGGCTTGGCTTCAAAAAAGGGGCTTCATTTTTCTTTTCTTCATCTTCTATCTAGAGGTTACTCTGCCATTTTCATTCTAGAATCTTGGATTGTAACTGTAATAAAATTTCAACACAATAAAAGGATTGTTCTGGAGTAGATGTAGGCCTGAGTTAGTTGAACTACTATAAATCTTGTCTCTTTTACATGCTTTCATTTTAATTTTGATTATTCTTCAAGTTATATTCTCTACGTCATATACTATCTATGATCTGTGACTTGATATTGGTGCTTTCACATTTTATTGGGTGTTGGTGGTCAATTTTGACGCCAACAATAAGTTTTTTCACTTCATAATGATTTTCGCACATTAAATTGTCAGGTGGCATATGCCGTTTTGTAGCTTGTACTGTAGCTGTAAGCCCGGCTTCTATAAAGTTGTATTTTGATTTCATCACAATGTATTTTGCAGTTACTAATAGTTGAACACCGCTTGTACAACCATTCCAAAGACGTTTCTTAGTAGCATCCAATAAATCATAAAAAAATTGCTCCAATACTAGGTTCTTCTTCGATGTTAACATCATTACCATCAACTGCAACAATAGGGAACATTGAACGTGCTACATCTTCAACCATATCTTCTATGAGATTCATCGGAACAAGTTCATTATCCACCTCCTCCTTTGAATGCGTGAGATTAGGTGCTATAAGTTCTCTTGATGATCCCACACCAAATGATTCGATAGGAAACCAAATTGGAGCAAATGAACTATTGTCATATCCGGTATCAAATGCTTCAATAATTTGCACCCACTGCACAGACAAAGAATTTCTTCGTCGTTCCCATTATTACGCAAAGCGAATTCAATAAAGACGTGTACACCATTTTGAAAATGTTCACTTATAAAGTCTCAAATTTCTCTTCTTTGTTGGTACTGTGAGAAATGCGGATTACGGATCTTAAGGCTAGAATTAACACTAGAGGGAGGGGAGTGAATAGTGTTTTAAGGAATTACTAAACCTTTTTGAGTTTATGTTAATTTGAACACAAATGTATGCAATATTCAGACATAAATATGATCACAGAATCAAACACAGATGTAGAAATAAAGTAAAAGCAATAAAGGAAAGAACACACCAGATTTTATACTGGTTCAGAGTTACCCTACATTCAGTCCCTCACATAAGTACGGATTTCCTTTCAAAATCAATTGTTACAATTACACCCTCGATTTCAAAGCCACGAGGCACACCACTCCAGATTCACAATCCTCTGGGTAGAGATACTTGATTTTACGGGCAACAAGTTCACCCAATTGATTTCACAGGCTACAATCACACCTTTTCTCACTTGATTGATTTCACAGGCTATAATCACACCTTTTGTCGTTTAGTTTATTGCAAAGAAGCTTATAACTATGAATAGCACTGAGATCTTGTTGAGATAGTGATAGAGAATCAAACCAGAGATGAAGTAATTAGATTCAATGTTGATTTCGGCAGAGTAATGGTAAAAATATATATATATAAAGAAATGTGGAAGAAGAAGAGGAGTGAAATCAGAGAAAATATGAATATAAATTCGTTTAAAACTGCCCCTATTTATAGTAGAACAACAGCCATGTCCATTCGTGAAAGGATATGACGAATAGACACTTCTTTTGAAATTCACATTTTTGAATCAAACGGCCACCTTGTCGACAAGGGTATATTGGGGTTGTTGAGAGGCCTAAGCATTTTTTGGTGATTTTGTTTTTCTTTGAAAATAAATTTCATCTTATATTAAAAATATTTTAAACTTTAAATATACTTAACTATTGTTAAAATACATAAATAAATATAGAGAATAATATTTTGATATAAATAAAATTTTACTATAATTTTATATTTAAATCTAAGTATAAATATTAAAGGTTAAATATGTTATTATTAAAAGATAGTTTAAAACCAAGGATAATTTAATTTTGAAAATAAAGATTACTTTAAGGCTTAAAGTATTTAAAATCAAGATAGATGTTTTTGATTCATTTAAAAGGAAGATTTTTAAATCATTTTGAAAAAAAGATATAAACTTGTAAAAACATTTGAATAAAAGTTAGTAGACACAAAACAGTGTTCCACTGGATTTTTTGTAGGTTCCATCTTACTTAGGGTTTCATCCCTTTAACAGGCTCGAAGTGGATTCCATTCCACGAATAAATTAGATTTTAAAATGCCAGTGCTTTTCTAGGAGTTTTAACAAAATTCCTACTTAAGTTACTTATTATTGAAATCTTGAACTCTTGATAATCTTGATACTTATGAGTCTTCAATCTTGATATCTTGAATCTCTATACTGTACAGTCTTCATTCTTGGTACCTGAATGGTTAGATCTTGCATATACATATATATCTAAACTATAATGTTAGTATTTAAATTTTATAATCTTATTCTAAGATTGTTGCCATCAAAACCATCATCTCAAGGACTAAGAATCTCCCCCTTTTTGACGATGACAACCTTTATTTATAAAATATTACGTCTAACCTAATAACTCCTCCTAAAACTAATAACCCCCCCTAAAACTATGCCTAAGTATCCTATTTTATACTTCTCCCCCTTTGTCATCAACAAAAACTAACTCGAAATTATATAACCCCCCTTAATCTAATACTCTATGACATGTGATTATACTGATAGTGTTATCATAAATAATCATCACTTGATTCTAAAACTAAAACTTAGTCCTAAATTACTAACTATCCAAACTAAGAATCTATATATAATAATTCAAATAATATAAGAACACAAATCATTTATTAAGTATATATTGTTATATTTATATATGCGTAGAGAACGTAAGTAAAAACATACAACAATAGGAAAGAGAGAAAAGAAACTAATGTGTGTCCTTGAAAATGAGAGATCCGTGAACCGAACAATTTGGGTAGTGGAAACAGAAATTTCCACGTAGTTCGACTAGATTTCCATCCTTGTCAAAACACACTTGGCCAACGCAAATGACTTTGTCGTCATCTTCAGCGTGCTCTTCTTCCATGAGGGCTTCTTCTTCTTCCTCGCTGTCCTCTTGCACTTGATCTTCTGAATACTCTTCATCAATCAAGATCGGATTAGCGTGATTGTCCATTAGAAACTTTTGCAAATTTCTAAGGATTTTGCCTCGTCGTTCTTGTTCTTTGGCCATTCTAAGTTGTACTACTTGAATTTTAGTCACTAGTTGCAGTGCATCCGTCACGGAATCTTCCATTTTCATCACTCATGAAAGCGTAGTTCGTTGAAATGTTCCAATAGAAGGAGAAGGGAACGAAAAAGTTGAATTTTTATTTGATTTGGAAGAGGAGGCCATTGTTTTAAATGTTTTCATAAGTTAGAATAGAGAAAGACTAGAGAGAATGATCAAAATTTCGAAATAAGAAGAATATATAACCACTTATTTGAATTTTAGTGGGAAAATTTCAAAAACAATTTTTTTTTTATATGTCGACAGGGGTAGTAGGGGGTTGTCAAAATGGTACTTGATATTTTCGCTATTTGATTTATTTAAATTTAATTTTTGATTATACTTTGTTACTTATATTTTATATTTCAGTTATTGAACAAATACCTAATTCTCTTCTTAATTTAGTAAATATAGATTCATTTAAGGGTTTTGTTAAGGTTTCAGCAATTTGATTCTCAAAATTGATATAATCGAGAGTAATTACTTTGCTAATTATATTATCTCTGAAAAAATGATATCTGATATCAATATGTTTAGTTTGAGCATGATGAGTAGTATTTTTGGATAAATTTATTGCACTAGTATTGTCACACTAAATAGGTGATTTTGAGATATTTAAACCAAAATCTTTTAAAGTTTGTTGCATATATATTACTTGAGAACAAGCCAAAGCAGCAGAAATATACTCTGCTTCGGTTGTTGATAAAGAAACCGTGTTTTTCTTTTTTACTAAACCAGTAAATCAGAGAATGCTCCAAAAAGTGACAAGTTCCACTTGTACTTTTTCGGTCTGATTTACAACCAGCATAATCAGCATCGCATTAAGATATTAAATCAAAAGAATCATTTTTAGGATAAAATAAGCCTTAATCAAGAGCGTGTTTAACATATCTTATGATACGTTTTACGGCTTTTAAGTGGGTCTCTTTAGGTTGGGATTGATATCTTGCACAGAGACAAACACTATGCATGATATCAGGTCTACTAGCAGTGATATAGAGTAGTGATCCAATCATTCCTCTATATAATTTTTAATCTACATCTTTCAAGAGATCTTCTTTACTTAGGTACTCATTGGTTGCCATGGGAGTGGGTTTTCCACTTGCAGTAGTCAAACCAAATTTACTAACTAGGTCTTTAGCATATTTTTCTTGACTAATAAAGATACCATTATCTAATTGATTTATTTGCAACCCTAGAAAGAATTTTAATTCACCCATATGACTCATCTCAAACTCTTTTGTCATTATTTCAGAAAATTCTTTATTCATTTCAAAATTAGTTGATCCGAAAATGATATCATCTACATACACTTGTACTAGTTGAATGTCATTTTTATTTCTTTTAATAAAAAGAGCATTATGTACTTTACCAATTTCAAAATTTGATTGTAATAAGTAAGATCTTAGTCTATCATACCAGGCTCTAGGAGCTTGTTTTAGACCATATAGAGCTTTCTTAAGTTTGTAAACATGATTTGGTAATTTTTCATTTTCAAAAGTGGTGGTTGTTCAACATATACTTCCTCTTTTACAAATCCATTTAAAAATGCACTTTTAACATCCATTTGATATAATTTGAAATTATTATGATTTGCGAAAGCAAGTAGAATCCTAATGGCTTCTAATCTTGCTACGGGAGCAAAGGTTTCATCAAAATCTATTTCTTCTTCTTGACAATAACCTTGAGCGACTAACTGGAATTTGTTTCTAACAACCTCTCCTTGTTCATTCATTTTATTTTTGTAAACCCATTTAATTCAAATTATAGTTTTATTTTCAGGTCTAGGAACAAGTTCCCAAACATTATTTCTAGTGAATTGATTCAGTTCTTCTTGCATAGCCAAAATCCATGAATTATCAGTTGATACTTATTTTGGATTTTCGGGTTCAATAGTTGATATAAAGGCTACATTGCTCATTTTACTTAATTAATTTCTAGTTGTAACAACAGATTGCATATCTCCTAGTATATTTTCTACAGGAATATCTTTTAAAAGTTTAATCCTTTTATTAGGATGATTAATTTCATTATTAGTTTCAGTTGACTCTTGATTTTGAGTGATTAAATCCTCTTCATCATTTGTATCTTCAAAAATTTTGAGATTTTCATCGAATGAAACATGCATTGTTTCTTCGATGGTGTTAGTTCTTAAATTAAACACTCTGTACACTTTACTTCTATTAGAATATCCGATAAAGATACCTTTGTCGGATTTAGGATCAAATTTATCTAAGTTATCTTTTGTATTTAAAATAAAACATTTACTTCCAAAAATTCTAAAATAAGATACCTTAGGTTTCTTTCTGTGAAGAAGTTCATAAGATATCCTATTAGTTAAAGGTCTAGTTAAAATTCTATTTAAAATATAACAGGCCGTAGAAACTGCTTCTGCCCAAAAATACTTTGGTAATATACTATCTAAAAGCATAATTCTCGCACACTCTTGAATCGTCCTATTTTTACGTTCTACTACTCCGTTTTGTTGCGGAGTTTTTGGAAATGAAAAATTGTGAGTTATTCCCTTTTTATTGCAGAATTCCTCAAACTTTTCATTTTCAAATTCACCACCGTGATCATTACGGATGGTTATAATTTTTAGAGAAAGTTGATTTTGAATCCTTTTTGTAAACTCCTTAAAACATTCGAAAGTATCACTTCTATGTTTCAAAAATATTGTCCATGTAAATCTAGAATAATCATCTACAATTACCAAAACATATTTAGTATGATTTATTGACAGAATTTGAGATGGACCAAATAAATCAAGATGAAGTAATTCAAGAGGTTTTGAGGTTGAAATCATATCTTTTAATTTAAATGAACTTTTTCTAAGTTTTCCTAATTGACATGCATCACATAAACTATCTACTTTAAAATTCATTTTAGGGAGACCTCTTACTAGATCATGTTTTGACTGTCTAGATAAGAGTTTGAAATTCAAATGCCCAAATCTCTTATGCCAAATCCAAGGGTCACTTGTATTTGCCAAAAGACACAGGTTATCATTTGAAACTTTCATACTAAGAATATAAATATTCTTTTTTCTTATTCCTTCAAATATTATAGTTGAATTATTATCTTCAATGTGACACTTATCTTTTTCAAATTTAATTTTATATCCTTTATCGCAAAGTTGACTAATACTTATCAAATTATGTTTCAGATTCTTAAGTAGCAAAACATTAGTAATAATAGGAGTTTCAAAGTTACCGACTTTGCCGATGCCAATCACATATCCTTTTGAGTTGTCTCCAAAGTTAACCAGTCCTCCGTCTTTGTATATTATATCATTCAGCATATCTGGTTTGCCAGTCATGTGATCTAGGGCATCCATTATCGAGTATCCATTTATTCTTTTTGATATCACAATTTGTCCATTGTGGATTGATTCCTGAACACCCATAAAGCATGTTTCCTGCACATCATACAATTTTGGTAGACAACTTGAATTTGAATATTGATTATATGCAGACTCAAGAGACAATGATGATTTGAATATTTCTAAACTAGTATTAACAAATTTTTTAAACATAGCCATTTTAAGACTTTTTCAAAAATCATATTATGAAACTTTGAAAACCTTGCTCCAATACCGAATGTGAGAAATGCGGATTATGGATGTTAAGGCTAGAATTAACACTAGAGAGGGAGGGGTGAATAGTGTTTTGAGGAATTACTAAATATTTTTGAGTTTAAGGTAATTTGAACACAAATGTATGCAATATTCAGACACAGATATGATCACAGAATCAAACACAGATGCAGAAATAAAGTAAAAGTAATAAAGAAAAGAACACACCAAATTTTATACTGGTTCGGAGTTACCCTACATCTAGTCCCGCACATAAGTACGGATTTCCTTTTAAAATCAATTGTTACAATTACACCCTCGATTTCAAGGCCACGAGGTACGCCACTTCAGATTCACAATCCTCTGCGTAGAGATATTTGATTTTACGGGCAACAAATTCACCCAATTGATTTCATGGGCTACAATCACACCTTTTCTAGCTTGATTGATTCCACAGGCTACAATCACACCTTTTCTTGTTTAGTTTATTTCAAAGAAGCCTATAACTCTGAATAGCACTGAGATCTTGTTGAGATGGTGATAGAGAATCAAACCAGAAATGATCTAGTTAGATTCAATGTTGATTTCGGCAGAGTAATGGTAAATAAATACAAAAAATGTGGAAGAGGAAGAGGAGTGAAATCAGAGAAAATATGAATATAAATTCGTTTAAAACTACCTCTATTTATAGTAGAACAACTGCCATGTCCATTCGTGAAAGGATATGATGAACATACACTTCTTTTGAAATTCAAAATTTTGAATCAAACTGCCACCTTGTCGACAAGGATATATTGGGGTTGTCGACAGGCCTAAGCAATTTTTGGTGATTTTGTTTTTTTTTTGAAAATAACTTTCATCTTATATTAAAACTATTTTAAACTTTAAATATACTTCATTATAGTTAAAATACATAAATAAATACTGAGAATAATTTTTTGATATATATAAAATTTTACTATAATTTTATATTTAAATCTAAGTATAAATATTAAAAGTTAAATATATTATTATTAAAAGATAGTTTAAAACCAAGGATAATTTGATTTTGAAAATAAAGATTATTTTAAGGCTAAAAGTATTTAAAGCCAGGATAGATGTTTTTGATTCTTTTAAAAGGAAGATTTTGAAATCATTTTGAAAATAAGATATAATTTTGTAAAAACATTTGAATAAAAGTTATTGGATACAAAACAATATTCCACTAGATTTTTCGTAGGTTCCATCCTACTTAGGCTTCCATCACTTTAACAGACTCGAAGTGGACTACATTCCATGAATAAATTGGATTTCAGGATGCCAGTGCTTTTCTGGGAGTTTTAACAAAATTCCTAATTAAAGTACTTATTATTGAAATCTTGAACTCTTGATAATCTTGATACTCATGAGTCTTCAATCTTGATATCTTGAATCTCTATACTGTAAAGTCTTCATTTTTGGTACCTGCATGGTCAGATCCTGCATATACAAATATATCTGAACTATAATGTTAGTATTTATATTTTATAATCTTATTCTAAGGTTGTTGTCATCAAAACCATCATCTCAAGGACTAACAGGTACATCCAGTTCCGATCGATAAAATAATTGATCATTTTTCTTACTTAAAACATAAAAATGCATTCAACATTTACGTGTTGACATTTTATTTTTCAAATAAATCATACGCAAAAATATAATATTATTCTATTCTAAGTTTATTTTCAAATGGGTTTACGCAAATTATTATATGAAAATAATCTACAACTTTTAGGTTATTGCTTTACATTTTGATGGTTGGTCTCCTACTTTCCATTACAAACACGGTAGTAATTATATTTTGCAAATCATTTTATTTTAAACGATTTAACAAAATTTCGATAACACTTTCCCTTTGTCCCCTGTATCTTACACATATGTGTGTACATAGGGAACAAAAAGAAAGCATTGTTGAAATTTTATGAACCTTTTAAAATAAAACGATTTGCAAGATATAGTTACTACTGTGTTTGTAACTTGTCCGATGCATGGACAAATCCGTCAAATATTGTATCGGATGAATATAAATGTTCGTTCTGTGATAAGAACGAACATCCATACAATGGTTGTATACAATATTTATCAGACGAGGCTAAAAACTCTCCAAGGGATTTACAAAAGGTAAAAGGTATTATACAACAATATTTACAGTAATTTATTTACATTCTAATAAACGCATACCCCGAATCATGGTTTTCATCATTTTAAAAATGCATGCACCAAATTC
Organism: Allium cepa; assembly: GCA_030765085.1. Classification (NCBI taxonomy): domain Eukaryota; kingdom Viridiplantae; phylum Streptophyta; class Magnoliopsida; order Asparagales; family Amaryllidaceae; genus Allium; species Allium cepa. Next base: position 107,469,491 of record CM060940.1, read on the forward strand.
TGAGCATCAACTCTAATTAATCCAAAGTAGCCTTCATGCGTGTATGTAATAATTAATCAACGTATATACACCAATTAACGCACATATACATTAGATAAAAAAAATTTCCTAACATTTCAATGATAAACAATTATAATAACAACCTAATTAGTATTCAATACGATATACCAAAAATCAATGGGGTATTATGCAACTATAACAACAAATTAATCTTAATTTAACAAATCAAAATTAATTAGGATTCAGGAATAAAACCTGAATGGCTATTGATGAAGGGGCTAGGCTTGTTGAGAGTGGAGAATGATGAAGTTCAAGAAGCTCGAGAAGGAACGACGGTTGGCTGACGACGTGGAGGAGGTGGAGGTAGGGTTTTTTGGTTGATTTGGGAGAAGTTGAAGAATGAAGCAACAGCTCTCGGCCAGACGCTTGTATGCACGATAATTTTCGATGACTAACGACGGCACCCAACGGCTTCGTTGTTTCGGTTTTCGACGGCTAGCGACGATTAACATATTTTACTTACGAAAACGCCATGGAGATCGATAGCCATCGCTATTTGTCGGAAATTGCCGTTGGCGGCCATCGAAAGCCTCCATCGCTATTTATTGTTGTTCTAGTAGGGTAAAGGAAAATCGATTTTAGTAAATGAAAAATTAAATGGTAAAATATACTTCAAAAATGCACTTCGTCTAGTTATGCAAAACTAAGTGAAAAATTAGTCATTCAGATTTGAATAACAGAATGAAGCAAATATATAAGAATTAAACCCTCTTTTTGAAATATAATAAACATTTTCAGTACCAACAATTAATGACAAACCAACCGGAAATAAATGATGTAAGTCAATCATGTTTTGATTGATTTTGAATAAATCATTATTTGATTGATTGTTTTCTTTATTGCAAATAAAATGTGCAAGGTTTTATACTTTTTTTAATTATGTTAAATTATAGTTTGAATTTATTGTAGTCTATATCACTACAAGAAAATGTACAGTTTCCAATGGCAGGAGGCCGTCGGCAGTCGTCGGAAGCCGTCGAAAATCGACACAAAAAGTCATCGCAACTATACCCATCGCCGCATAGTTTATCTGATGGCTTCTAACAACATCCATCATAATATTTTCGATGGCTACCAACAGATAGACCGACGACTTCAGACGCCCGTCGAAGACATGTGGACAATTACGGCAGTACAAAAAAATTGTTGTTAGAAGTCAGAATAGGGCCATCGCAAGCCATCTGAAAATTTCGACCTACAGGCCGTCGGAAGCCGTTAGAAATTCTATAGCTTTTTTTTTGTGTTTTCTACTGCGTTCTAGTCTACTATACACAACCCAGAAATATAATATATTCATACACACAAGCACATATCCAATTTGGATATTCAATATAATATCAAATCATACAAATATAATCAAATGATATAAAGAAATAAACCAAGCATAACTCGCATAAAATCAAACCAACACTTCGTTAACATAATGCATATACATCTCATTGTACAAAATATACACCATGGACCATCAACTTCCCTCCAACTCCCCACCATCAACTCTCAAATATCAAAATAACCATTACCAAATGTATCATCAAATAATATACGCAACATTTCAAAGTATCCAACTCCACTAACTCAACGTATCATCAAAAATTACTAAACAATAACGCAAAACAAAAAAAACATACCTATCACTCCTATCAATCACCTCCAGAACCTCTGAAACTAGCTGAAGATGGAAAGCAGCCACCATACTGTTGCATGTACTCAGCAATACGCTGGTCCAACAGTTGTGTCATCTCATTGGCCTACCGACAGTTCTACTCCTCCAACTGCGCCAACCTAGCCCTCAACTCTTCAATCTATGCTAGATCAATCTGAGTTTTGGTTTGACTGGTTCTCCTCTATCTTCCCTGCAATACTTACTTAATTTGGTAAAAGTTCAATTACTATAATCTTACTATCAAAGCTACAACATAATATGTTAATTGTTATATTCATAAACTTATTATTGAAACTAAAGCGACGTGAAGTTCTTTAGAACTGAAAGATTACTAAATTGTTATATCTTAATATATTATTCATTATCACTTGATTACCAAAGCCATAACGCCCGTCTGTGAATTTGGATCCATGACTGACTCAAAAATGACATCCTCCTCGTCCGTAGTCAGTTGCGCTCGACTAGTTTCTTCCAGGAGTTTTTGTTGTTGTTCCATAAACCTTGCCTGCATGAAGAAATAAAAATATAGTTGAAATTAATAGTATGATATCTTAATTCATTACACTTTAACAATTAAAATAATTACTAATAGTATATAAAGTGAAATATGCTTACATGACTCTTTCTCGATTTATCATCATGCCATGTATATGAAACTGTCATGTCTGGATTTACACGCTCGACGGCATGAGTACGGTTAAATACATCCATGTACGATAAGGGACCCCACACCACAACTTCCTGAAATTTATTATTATGCACTATTAATGTATATCCAAAATTGTACGGCACAATAACTATTTACAATTGATTTTTGTTCCTATTTGCAGAGTTTCTTTACGACTCTGCCTATACATTTAAATAAACAATACATATTTAATTACCAAATCTTTTTTTTGATATTTACATATCAATCAATAATTAATCAAAGTTTGGTACACTTACCTTCGCTTCGTTACTATCCCAAAGCGCCAGCCACCTTTCCCATACACTCGCTCCCATCCAGTTTGGTTTCTTCCCTTTATGCTTCAGAGCCGATATAGAATTACGGTAATTCTTCCTCATCTTCCGCATCCGGCAGTGTCGTACCGGCTGCAGGTCATCTGATCGTACTCGACTGCGGCCTGCATTTCATGATAAACAAGCGACAAAAAATTAAACAGTAAAAGGTGAACAATAAACAAGCGACAAAAAATTAAGAATGGAAAAGAGAAGATTATACTTACAATGATATCCTGCCAGATACACTCCATGATATGGGAAGGGATATTATCCCACTTGGATCAGCAAGTCGTCATCCTACTCTTGTATGAATCTCTCGAAATTGATAGAACTACAGCTGACAGCTACAGGTCAAACCGTCCCCCTCCCCCCGTGTTAATATGATATAGATTATTATATCGTACACAAAATATTTAAGATGCTGCAAAAAAATCTAATATTTACCTCTCTACTCTAGGTACCAGATACGCAGCGGGACGTTGTGGTGGCTGCGATGGGCTGCTACCATTGCCTCCTAATGAGTGGGAAGAGCTCCTTCTTCTGGATGACATGATACTCATCGCAGACGCATCATTTTAAAAGAGAATGATAGCATAATAATAAAATATATTGTATAATAATGACATAGAGTACATAAAGTGAAAAATATACCTGATTCAGATTGGGTTTTATATTCCGAGATAAGCAGAATACATTGCATTTTTAACATAAATTGCTAAATAAATGACATAAACGATAACGACGTAAATGACGTAAATGATGATAAGAAGATACGGTTTCATAAATGACATAAGTTACTTAACTTGCAAAATAAATCTCGTCAATTACATAAATTGCATAATACATAAGAATTCAACATAATATTTATACCAATCCTCATCATCTTCTGATTCAGATTCGGTTTCATATTCTAGGTTATTTTCCTCCCTACTCTCAAATGCTTCTACCAAAACGTTTGATTCATCGTTCAGAGGTCCGAAATCAGTATGATCGTTTGTTATTATTATTACATTGCTTTGCTCAAGATCTGTCGGATAAGCTTGTTCGTTTGAAATATTCTTCCCATCAAATGTAAATTTTGCCTTTGTTTTAAAAACTACTGACCAATCTGCATTATCTCTTTGTAGAGACAGATAAGGGGCATAATAAACTTGCAATGCTTGTTTGGTTAGTACAAAATGATCATACTTATGATAATGTGATGTGTGCTTTATTTCAATACGATTATAATTCTTGTGCACATTAATTCTAGAACCTGGAACATCGTTGAACCAATTGCATTAAAATAGAAAAACTTCCTATGCGGGTCGTGAGAAATATGTTAGTTGCAAAATTTGAGTTAGAACACTATAAAAATCATTTATGTGATTTTCTGGATCATCACTACCTTTAACAAATACACCTATATTATTAGTTAATTTTTCTGCACTCTATTCTTTCGTGTTAAGTCTATATCCATTGACGAAATATATAGGATATGTCTTGACATTTCTTTTTTGTAACAACCCAAATTTTCGGGTATTTGATTTTCAAATGTTTAGTTTATTTTAAATATCCAAAATAATTGAATTTTCGAATTTAATAATTTATATTCAAATATAGGGAATAATTAAATATCTGAATTGTGAATTAAATGTTAACTAAATGGATTTCATAATTTTATTTAACTTCTTTTAATTAATAAATAATATTGGTTGATTCAGTTAGTAAATTTATCAACAAATACAAATAAATCGGATTTAAGTATCGATAACTAAATATTTGAATCTGTGAAATTAGCCTTCCGGGGAACGGTCTTAGATTTCGATGAAACTAGTTTCATTGAATCCGTAATAGTGAATTGTATTACGCCATCGAATTTCGTAGCAATCTGACATATCATTTAGTCATGCGAGATCGAAACGCGTTGAAATTAATATCGGAAATTTAATATAATAACTGGGTTTTAAAAGTTATCTTCTACATACGATCGAATTAGGCCTTGAGACTAGTTCCATTGTATTTGGAATAAGGTTATAACATATTGAACGCCAAACATCGTGCCCCGTTTGGAGTTTGAAATTTTCAGGTTTGTTTTATTGAAAAATAATAATAATAATAATAAAATAAACATAGGTCAACATCATAGGCCAACACTTAACATCAGCCCACAAATATTTTTCCCTATTTCCTGCATTGTCCCCTCTGCCTATGTCCTTGCTTCTGTAAACAATAGAGCCTCTTCTTCAAAACCGAGGGTTCAAAATCAAAAAATAGAAATATATTCAATGGAAAATTCCAATACAAGGCTTAAAAATCTAGTTTTGATGAGAGCTTTGATCCAAAATATTCTTAGACAGTATGGAAATGGGACGATGGGAGGCCATGTGTTGGTTTAGAACTAGGGTTAGTTTTTTTTTGCATGGTCATGGATTCAAAAATTGGAGATTGTTTTTGGATTGAGCATCGAAGTTAGCAGCTGTAGCCTAGTTTTTGAGTGGATCGACATCATTTTGGGTCGCATATAGTCATGCACGGCCATAGGAGGTGTATCTATGCACGTTTATCTGAGTAATTGGGGAAGAAGAGAAGTTAGTAGAAAGGGGTATATTTCTAATTATTGTAAAAGTTGTTTTAGTTTTAATTTTAAAATTGGCGATGGCTTATAATTTGCATAACTACTTCGTACAAGGTCGAATTCGAACGTCGTTTGTCGCATTGGACTCCTGCCATCGAGAGCTTTGCGATGAAGGTTGTTTGGTTGGATTTAGAGCAAGTAAAAATTTAGGCTAAAATCGAATGTCCATTCGGTTTTAGTCCGAAATCGGCCCGTTTCGACGAATACGAAAAACAATATGAATTTAACTCACATTTAATTTTATTATATCATATTAGTGATGTTATAAATGTTTATTGATTGTTTGAATGTTGGTCAAATTGTGTGATTGCTCGTTTGGTTTATTTTTTGATTGGAAAATGGATGATATATAAAAATTGATCGTTATAAACCCATATGAATATATATTATCCTTAACCATTGTTTTGAAGGAAAAATCTGTAGGGAGACCCAAAGGAGGTTTCTAGCCAATGATTACTTATTTACATCTTTATGCCGGTATATTGATGATTAGTAGAAAATAACCTGGATATTCCATTTAAAAGTGTTAAGTGCCATTATAGCGATTTTTCCATAACGCCGTTTATTCAATTCTATTCCAAAACCCTGTCATATGAACTTGAGCTTGTGTTTCCCCTAAAAAGAATATTGACAATTTTATTAATCATTTTGATTAATGATAATTTCAATTAATTAATTATTTTAATTAATTAATTTGAGATTGATTAACCAATTTAATAAATGAAGTTTAAGATTGGTTTGTCTTTTGATTTAATCAATCATTTTTGCTAATGAGTTTTATACTTACATAATCGCTTTAGCTAATGATTATTTGAGTATATATAATTATTTTAATTAATGATATTTAAAATTAATTAATCATTTTAGGTAATGATATTTGAATTTAATTAGTCATTTTAGTTAATGATTGTTATCAAAATTAATTAATTTTTTTAACTAATGATTTTTAGAATTTAGTTATATTAACGTAATTAATGATGTTTTATAATTAAATATATCATTTTAACAAATGATGTTTTAATTGATGGTTTTAGCTAGTGGAGTTTGAATTTAATTAATCTGATTAATTTAAGGTTATTTTAAACTTCATTAATTATTTAAGCTAATGGAATTTAAAATTACTTATCATTTTAATTAATGGTGTTTGAGATTAATTATTCATTTAATTAATGACTATCTAACTTTAATAAATCCTTTTAATTAATTGATTTAATAAAGGTGATAAAGTAAATTAACTAATATCATAAAAATTGCTTAAATAAACGGATTTAAAGTTAATAAACTGATTTAATGAAGATTTTAAAAGTTGATTTGCTAATGTTATAAAAGTGTTTGGAAATAATTATCTATTTTATTATAGATAATGGATTTGTTTATTTAAAAGAAATTTTAAATGTGATTAATTATCTTTTGGGATAATTAATGTTGTTTTAAAGTTATAAAAAGGATTTGAAACTTGATTATTGGGATGTTAAGTTGGATAACCTTTTAGGTGTTCGGTCTGATGGTGGTTTTGGCCTTCGGGTCGTGCACTTGGAAACATTATTCTCTTAACGTTTAAACAATCACGAACTAATTCTAACAGTGTTTTACTAATATGGAAATAAACAAAAGCTCAATTCATTTTTAAAAGTAAAAGTTTGATTCGTTTATGGAAATAAATTTTTCCCATAAAGCGAATCATTTATATGGAAATGATTTACTTGTATAATTAGCACTAAACATCAAAGAAGTAAATTTGTCGCTATTTCAAAAGTTAAGAGTGATCATTGGACATGACTTTGAGGTAATACTACCTTGACTTGTTCGATATTACTGTCAAAAAAAAGTACAAATTTGAATTCAATGAGTGATGATAGGTATACAAGGCTTAATTTCCATCTACGATCGTTTTGTATCCTCGATAGTTGGTATCTCAGCTATGAGTTACTTCAGCTATTTTATGAACATCATTTTAAGACGATTTGTTTCTCAATCAAGTTTGCTATCCTTTGTCAGAAAATGACTAAACCAAAAGCGTGAGTGGGGGCCAAGCTATGTGGGGTTGCTCCCATTAGGGTATTTTCACATCTCATCAAGTTTAGATTCGGTTGTGCACTTAGATGTGGAAATATTCATATTTTCGGTAAGATATGGCGGTGTTCGACTTGGAGGGTCTCGAGAAGTGTCATAGAGTAAATGAGCTTCTCAGGAGTATATTACTAGAGGTAGACTCCAAGGGGGTTGCACCTTCCTAGTCATTTGTTGGAAATTTCCTTTCCTTATTTGATTTGTATCCCTTAATCTGTTTTAGCTTTAAATTGCCACGAGTAGAGCCAACTCCTCATCATGACATTTAAGTGTTTATTTAGTTCATTCTATCGAGTTTTCGACTGTTACTTTGTTTAGCCCATTTTATCAAGTTTGGACTATTTCCTTATTTAGTCCATTCTATCAAGTTGGACTGTTTCTCTTGTTCTATGCTCTCTGTTCAGTTTGGATTTTACTTGGTTTATTTCCATTCTTTCAAGTCTAGTTTATATTATTTATACTCAATCATATTTGGATTTGTTTCTTGATATTTATTTCTAATCTTGCTTGTATGGATGTTATTCTTCTAAGGTACAACCCGTTCCGCGTTAGCGGCGTGGTCTCACAGAATTTTTATATATGTTTGCCATTATTCAAGTTATCTCACTTGCTTAGGCACAGAGGTTCAGCATGATAGGGGTTCTCGCTTCTTGTTAGGTAGCGAATGGATGACTCTTACCCCTACATGTCCTTCAGGTTGGTTGGCCAGATGGGCTTACAGCTGAGAGGTTGGCCGTAAAAGCAAATGAGAGGTACCAATGTAAGCTATGATGGGGGTGTACCCACTGTCGATAGTTAAAAAGCCCAGATCGTTACATTTGGTATCATAACGCAAGGTAAAGCGAGAACCTTGGCTTTAGTAGGGAATTAGAAATAAGGTAAACGACGTCCTACAATGAGTTTGAGATGATTATATATATGAGAGTGTATTTTTTATTGTTATAAAAATGTATTATGTTAATTGGTCTATAGAGTTTTTATGAATTATGATCGAGATGTGGGACGCTTTGGTATCGATAGGGATTTCTAAACACTCGACCAAGGCCAACATACATGGTATTGAATTTTTGAAAATTTTGGCAGATTAAATATTTTGTCCAGGATTATATTTTGCATATATAAAGGAATAATTTTCAAAACCGTATATAGTTATATATTTTGTTGTTTTAAATGTGATAACATTTATTTATTATCACTTTTTTTTGTTTGGTTATGCTTAATTTAATAAGAAGCATTAACTGTTGTTTGTTGATTGCTAAATGGTGCTCAGTTTATTTAGGAGCATTTATCGCTTTGATTTAAAATAAACTCTCTGTGAATTAATTTTTGCAATTTGACCACAAGGAGTTCGGAGAAAAATGTTAGCTTGGAATTTCACCTTTTAAATAATGATGGGTTACGAACTAAACTTTATAAAAAGTTGTAAATATAGTCTAAATGGTAAGATAAATCATTTCGATAATAAATATTTAAGAAAATTTGATTATAGTAAAGAAGAATTATCATAATATGAAATGATATTCATATAAAGGAAATTTTATATAAATTTAGTTTGAGAGTTATGTTTAAAAAGAATTTTTGAATCTAAATCCCGGAATTTTTGAAAATAATTTCAAAGAATTTTTAAGAAATAAAATAGCATTACTTTTGAAAGTATTTAAAGGTAAAAATATGTTGGGAAGTAAAATTTAAATTGAATACATTTTCCTTAGAATAATTAGGAGGAAACTGTTTTGACTAGTTTTGTGGTAATCTGAATAATCTCTTAAGTGACAATTGGACGTTTTCTTAAGTGAATGTTGTGGAGTACTTGGTAAATTATTCACATTATCATTGTGCGAGCGAAATAAGTTAAAAATTTGAATAAATCCAAAGTAATGTTTTGATAAATAAATTGTTCGAAGTTATTATATATAAAAATATATGAAGTATGCTTTCAAAAGTAAGTTTTAAATTTGTAACATCCTGCCTTTTTGTATGCTTTAAATCAATGATAAACCATACATATTAAACTCAAGCCATACAGAAGGGCGGATTGTTATTGGGGTGAATAAGAAAAATCAGAGAAAGAAAAAAACAAAATAGAATCTTGCAGCGGAACGATAAAATATAACAATCAATAACATTTCATTAAGCTGTTTTACATAATATTTGATTATACTCATAAAACACATATCAGAGTTACACATACCAGAGATTAATAAATAATGCAACAGAACAGTATGAATGTAGTGGAATAATATAATAAATAATAGTAATACAATCTTCGTCTTCGTCCTCCAGAAATAAAGTCTTCGAATCCTGAAATGCTCGGACTGACCCGAGCGAATTGAAAAGACAAAGCACTCGAGTCAGAACTAAAAGATCTTATGTAAGTTAAATCAACGGTAAATAAATATGAGTGTAAATGGCATCGGAGATGTTTACAGGATTTGACATCTCCTATCCAGTGTCTAACGTGAGTGCAGTAACTTAAGAGATGTTTGGGATTCACATCTCCTAAAGATCCGTTAAACTATTTACTATGTAGTAATATATGCTATTATAATAATGTCTATTAGTAAATAAAATTACATTAAAATAGCGTTAAGGGGTTACCCATATAGCCCTTACCACGTAATAGTCCTAGTAGTCCATCCAGTATCATAGTCCCTCCTGATCGGAAAGCCACCAGAGGATACTCCACGGGCTATGGGAGAAAACCAAACTCGTACAAAGGCGTGCTAGGGTAGGTGACACGGCACAATAAGGGAATGCCAGGATAGATATACCAATTACTATCCGGACTGGTGGTGACGCATAGCGCGCAGCTACCGTCCACCTCGAGCCACACCCCCAATGTGACGACCTAGAATTTTGGACAATTTAGATTGGAATATTTAATTAATTTTAAATGTTTGAAAGGTTAATTTTAACTTAAATTCCAAATATCACTATTTACTTGATAATTAAATCATTGAATTATATAATTTGAAATTGGGTAAAATGTTGAATCTAGAGTTTTAAGTTTGTTAAAAATAATTTGAAGGCATGTAAAATTTATACTGATAGTGTTGAGGATAATAAAAGTTTTAAAATTGAATTTAACACTGATTTATTCAGTTTTGAAATTTTTATCGTTTAAACTGAATTTAAAAATAGCCTTCTGAGGTACAGTCTCGGAATTTGACGAAACCAGTTTCATTGGATCCATAATATTGTATTATTATCGGATTTCAATTTACGTAGTGTTTGGAGTTGTTGTGTGAGCATACGATATGTAAACGCGCTGAAATTTATATCGAAAATTCAATATAATTACTAGGTCCAAAAAAGCTATCTTCTCCATACGATCGAATTAGGACTCGAAATCTTTTCCATTGCGTTCGAAATTGGGGTATAACTTTATAAACGCCTAGTGGCATGTCTCGATAGGGATTCAAAATTTTAAGTTGCATTTATCGAGATAATTTGAATTTAAAATTTAAAATATATATATTTATATCCTGGTCACATTCAGTTGAAATTATTTCACTTCATCACTTTTTCCTTTCAATTCAAAACCACTGTAGCCAACCTTCTCGTGCACGCCATTTCCTATTCAACATCATGTCTTCATATCTCGCATCTTCTCTGAAGGATAAATAAATCGAGAGAAAAAAAAGCAAGGCCGAGTCTTCTTCAATCCCAAATCAAGCTTCCCCTCTTCAGATTCAAAAATAATCGATTCGAGTCAGGGAATGGAGGCCAACGATTGGAATCCGAGCTCGAGAGATGGGGATTCTGCCGTCATGATGTGGTCGAGCGAGCCAGAGGGGTCACGAGTAGGAACATCGCGACTGGAGGAAGGCGCGAGCGATTTGGGGAGGTCGCAATTTTTGGACATGGCGTGCGTGATGGAGGAGCAAGGTTGAGGCGTTTCGTTTGCAACCATGGCGAATTGGCCAGAGAAAGGAGGCCCGAGGCGTTCTAGGGTTGGGCGACGCTCGATTCTGCTTGAGCACGTTGGGTAGAAGGTTCGTGGTCTCACGATGGCGAACGGCGGTGGAGCCTGAAGGGATGGTTCAGAAATTTGGGCTTTGGAATCTCGCGTTGGGCAATTAGGCATTTGTTTTTGATTAAATTTAATTTAGTTTAAAATTTAAATTTGTGTATTTATACATGCAGAAGAAAAGCAGATCGAGGAATATATTTTAACAATAAGGTTTATAAAGGAATTACTGTCTAATACAAGTATAAAACTTTGGAAAAGAAAGTGATTTTTGAGCAATTTAAATGACGTCAGATTTCTATAAAAAAAATTATATAGGTTAGAAGAGAAAATTTGCAGTAAAGAAAATTTTTATACATGCCTACCTTAGTTAATTTTATATATAGAAAAGATTTTGATATATATAAGGATTTTAAATGTTTGAGGAATTTATAAAAAGTAGATTTTTAAATCTATAATTTATTTCTATATGTAGTTTTAAGAGAGAAATTAATAATTTAATTAAATTATTAGTCAATTTAAATCATCACATGAAGTAATAAATTTAAATTATTAGTTAAATAAAAAATGTTAAAAGGATAGTTGATTGTTCGATAATGTAAAACATTAATAAATCGTAACACTGTTTATACAAGGTTAAAATCTAAAAGGAAACAAGTCGAGATTGGATTTGGATTGCAAAATCAAAGGTGAGTTAATCTCACTCAAATGGGTTTTTATTTAAAATTTAAATGGTTAAATGGAAAGGATGGGTTGAATGGTTGAATTGTTTTGATGTGCTATATCATATATAGCAGTATATAGTATATTGGAGTGACTGATATTCTGTGATGAATATTATTGATAATTGGAATATTGAATGCTGTGGATTGCTTGAATATTTCAGTACGCTGAGTCATCAAATATTTATATAATTGGATTTTTTTTGGAAGAAATACAAGAGCAAATTTTTGGAAGTGAAATAATTATAGCATATAAATAAGAATGAATTTGAAAGAAATAAAGGTGATATTTAAAAGATGAAATTAAATTGCAAAGTAGAGAGTTTAAACAAGTTTAAATCAAATATAAATTTGGAATTCAAGTTAGTGAATCTCAGTTTTTAAATGAATAAAGTATTTAAATTTAAATTGTTTTAATAACTTGAATGTTAAAGTGCATTTTTAAATTGATTTGAATTTAAAAATGAATTTGGTTTTAAATTCCTTTAAACTTCTATTATAAAATGAGTAATTAATTTATTTAATGAAGTAAATAAAAAGATAGTTAATTACAGGTTGAGATTAATCAAGAGTGATTAATATTGTGGTTTAATTAATGTAATTAATTTAGATTAGTATAAATTAAAATGATAAGTGATATATGAGAAATTAATTAATATAAGTAATTAAGGATTAATGTATTAATTATAGTTAATTAATTGTTAAGAAGTTAAAGATTAATTACTGTTTTTGGTTAAGAATAATTAATTTGTGTAATTAATTAAAGATAATTACTTAAATGTAATTGAAGGATAATTAATCTAGGGTGATTAATTAAGACGGATAATTAAGGGATGATTAATTAATTGATTTGAAATTAATTAATGTTAAATGAAGGAATCTAAGTGATTGAGGTCAGTAATTCAGTTAGAATTAATTAAATTTATTTGGAAGTGATCAAGTTTGCTTATGGATGACTGAATGGTATTGGATGTCTTGAATGAGATTCGAAGAGACCGGGGTTGAGTATTAGAAAATACCCGAAACCACTTCGAATTTTTTTAGATTGATATGTGAAATCCATAGGCTGGAATGAAATCATTTAAGTGAATTGGATTATTTAGTCTAAATTTTGGTACTTAGAAAATTGATGTGTGAAATGAGTGATGTCTATAACAAATTGTGAATTTGTAAAACTGATACGAGTTAACCCGGGTTTTATATAAGTTGTATGCTTTGAATTCTTTGTTAGATGGGTTACTCATGCTGGTTTCCAGCCTGGCCGGGATGTTACTTTGATGTAATGCTCGGGTCAGACCGAGTATTACAGATTTTCAAGTAAGAACGTTCTGGAGCTTAGGAGGCGGGCTGGATGGCAAGAACGTATAGAGTATTTCCGCTATATTATATTATTGTAAATCTAAGACATGATAATTGTGTATATCTGGTGTCTGTATATATGTGTAACTTTGATGTATTACAAATGTATTTGACAGATATAGAATTCTTTTGTAAGCTGTTATTATTTGTTACTATATTTTATCCGCTGCGAATGTGAGATGTTGGTGTTTCTGATCTTCTTCTTCATCTATCTCTTTCTTCTTTTTCCAAACTATCTGGAATTTTCGGGATCGAAAATTCCGGGTCATTATAGTTGGTATCAGAGTTGAAGGTTAAGCGAGAACCTTGGCTCTATTGGGATTACTCATTAAGGATAGGGTCAATAGTACCCTAGAATGAGTTGAGTATACATATACGAGCGCGTACTTGTTATTTTGTTATATAAAGGTTTTAAATGATTTTATATAAGAATATATTTGGATATATAAAGCATTATCTTTTTCTAATAAATATTAAGGCAATTGGTTGTTATATTATTTGAAAATTTAATAATGAGAATTGAGTGGTAACAGAAATACAACCAAATTAAAATTAAATGAAGATAAGTTTGAAATGGATTCAGAATTGAATGGTTTAAAGAGATAAGTTGATTTGATTTAAAAGATTAAATCAACATTTAAAAATTTAACTCGAATTTATATAATTCGGGATGGTTTAAATTTGAAAATTGAATTGAATTCGTTCAAATTGAATCTGATTTGAATTAGTTGGATTTGTGATTGAAGAAGTATAGGTTTAAAAAATTTAATGGAAAATTTCAATTGGGTTGAATTGAAATGATTGAAATTGAAGTGGTTTCAATTGATATTAGTCCAAATTGATTGGAATAATTTGGAATTGTAATCAAAGTTGGGTAGGTTTAAAATCCAATGGGATTTGATTTGAATATGGAAAGAAATCAAGATTGATTCAACTTGGATTGGGGTTAAATCAATTTCAATGGAAATTGAAGTTATTCAAATTGGAATTGAGTCAATATAAATGGAAGTGGAAATTTAGATTGAATTGATGGGAAAGTGAACAGTTTTGACTCTGAACTATTTTCAATATAAATTGTATTAATATAAACTTATTTTTCCACGCTATTTAATATATACAACCTTTTTTTTAAAGCCAAATTATTTTATATTTATTTTACAATTATTTTTCGAACTATTTAACAAATTTTCAATTGTTTTATAAACAAATTACTAATTTTCAACAATTTTACAAATTAATTACTATTTTGTAATTATCTAAAATTTCTGAAACTACTTAACTATTTTCCAACTATTTTATTATTAGTTAACTATCTTACAGCTATTTTGCAAACTAATAATTATTTTTCAACTACTTATCTATTTTTAAAATTTTCAGGCCATTTTCTAAATATAAACTAGACGACGTTCAAACTGTTATTGATTAAATACCCAACTGAGGTAAGAATTGAGGTGATAATCCAAATGGGGATTAAGGCAATTGTGACTATGTGGATAAGAATCAAAGGAAATGTGAATAGAAAGAGAAATTGATTTAGTTAATAATCAATGAAAATAAATACGTAGGATGTACGTATATTATTCTATTCGCATAGTGATTTGATCCAGATTCAAGCATAGAATTTCGAGATAGTTCATCGATCCGAGTTGGGATTTTTCACTCGATTTTCAACGACGAATCTGGATATGGATTATTGATTGGCTCTGGATATTCTCTATCATAGCTAGGCTATGCAAGGAGAATGACAGTTTCTGATCAAGAAATCAGATCTGTGTCCGCACTAGGAAGTCGGGTGGACGATACTAGTTCGGAAGTGAAATTGTGTGATCGAGTGAGCGATCAGGTTGGTCTAGCGTACGGATGATAAGTGTACATCGTACGAATTTGAATGAAATTAATATTGAAAATTTATGAATTAGAAATAAGAAATGATTTATTTTGAAATGAAAGTATATTTTGTGAAATATACAATGGATAAAAGTGAAAGTTGGATATTTTTATGATAATAAGTAAGATGGAAACAACTTTATAAAAAAAATGAGTAATCAAATTTGAATATTTGATTTTGAATAAACAAAGTTATATGTCTTTGTTATATAAGATAAATCTCCCCTTGTTGAATCTATTGCCGGAAGAAAAGGATTTTGAAAGTGTTTAAAGTATAAAAGGAATTTTATACAAGTTTGAAATGATCCAAAGTTTTTTTTAAAAAAAATATATATTTATAAAGGATCTTATGAGGATTTTGAAAAAGGTTTTGGGAACCTTTGGATTTGGAAAGTCCAGTTTGAGAATTATCGATTTTGGGATAATTGATTTTGTGTAAAGGAAATTTATATGAGATTCATACTAGGAATATGATTTGGAAGATACTATATGTGTGTGGTATAAAGTGTTTTGATAATAGCTCTGGCGGAAAAGGCGCTCCCTTGAAATGAGCTTCTCAGGAGTGCCACGGGGTGGTACTGCCTTGAACCCTAAGGGGGGTTTCTAAAGTTGATCCTGTGAGGAGTCCGGACAAAACTAGTTCCTGAGGATTATGAGTAGTGTGTAGCGAAAGTCGAGGGCGCTGATGCCTATAAAGGCATTTGGGTTATGCTATGATGACAGTGTAACTCGATGTCACTGCGATCTACTACAGACCATAGCGAAAGTCGTGTGTGCCGCTGAGAGCCAACAATCTACGTTTGATTTTATATCGATAGACTGCGACCTATGGTAATATAGCGAAAGTTGTGTGTGCTGCTGAGAGCCAACAGTATGCTTTTGATTTTACATAGGTAAACTGCGACCTATGTAGGAGTGGAGAAGTTTCATTTTAGACAGGAAAATTTGAAGGCGCTGATGCCTACAGTTACATGGATTTTTGCTGCAATGACAACGTAACCCAGGATGTAACTGCGACCATGGATGGGGGTGATGATTTCCAGAGCATTCTCACTAAGGATATTCCTCTATTTTCAAAATGTTTTCTATAATTTCAATAAAATTATTTTCCCAAGTATTTTCACTGGGTCTTGAAACAGGTTTATCAAGTGCTTATAGATTTTCAGTCCTATGCGTGATCAACGTATGACCGAATTTCTGTGAGAACAAGGATGGACTGGTCGAGACATCAAGTTGGAAAGAAATCAAGATTGATTCAACTTGAATTGGGGTTAAATCAATTTCAATGGAAATTGAAGTTATTCAAATTGGAATTGAGTCAATATAAATGGAAGTGGAAATTTAAATTGAATTGATAGGGAAGTGAACAGTATTGACTCTGGACTATTTTCAATATAAATTGTATTAATATAAACTTATTTTTCCATGCTATTTAATATATACAACCTTTCTTTTTAAAGCCAAATTATTTTATATTTATTTTACAATTATTTTTGGAACTATTTAATAATTTTTCAATTGTTTTATAAACGAATTACTAATTTTCAACTATTTTACAAATTAATTACTATTTTACAACTATTTTGCAATTACCTAAAATTTCTGAAACTACTTAACTATTTTCCAACTATTTTATTATTAGTTAACTATCTTACAGCTATTTTGCAAACTAATAATTATTTTTCGACTACTTATCTATTTTTAAAATTTTCAGGCCATTTTCTAAATATAAACTGGACGGAGTTCAAACTGTTATTGATTAAATACCCAACTGAGGTAAGAACTGAGGTGATAATCCAAATGGGGATTAAAGCAATTGTGACTATGTGGATAAGAATCAAAGGAAATGTGAATAGAAAGAGAAATTGATTTAATTAATAATCAATGAAAATAAATACGTAGGATGTACGTATATTATTATATTCGCATAGTGATTTGATACAGATTCAAGCGCAGAATTTCGAGATAGTACATCGATCCGAGTTAGGATTTTTCACTCGATTTTCAACGGTGAACCTGGATATGGATTGTTGATTGGCTCTGGATATTCTCTATCATAGCTAGGCTATGCAAGGAGAATGACAGTTTCTGACCAAGAAACCTGATCTGTGTCCGCACTACGAAGTCGGGTGGACGATACTAGTTCGGAAGTGAAATTGTGTGATCGAGTGAGCGATCAGGTTGGTATCGCGTATGGATGATAAGTGTACATCGTACGAATTTGAATGAAATTGATATTGAAAATTTATGAATAAGAAATGGGAAATGATTTCTTTTGAAATGAAAGTATATTTTGTGAAATATACAATGGATAAAAGTGAAAGTTGGATATTTTTATGATAATAAGTAAGATGGAAACAACTTTATAAAAAAAAGGAGTAATCAAATTTGAATATTTGATTTTGAATAAACAAAGTTATATATCTTTGTTATATAAGATAAATCTCCCCTTGTTGAATCTATTGCCGGAAGAAAAGGATTTTGAAAGTGTTTAAAGTATAAAAGGAATTTTATACAAGTTTGAAATGATCCAAAGTTTTTTAAATATATATATATAAAGAGGATCTTATGAGGATTTTGAAAAAGGTTTTGGGAACCTTTGGATTTGGAAAGTCTAGTTTGAGAATTATTGATTTTGGGATAATTGATTTTGTGTAAAGGAAATTTATATGAGATTTATACTAGGTGTATGATTTGGAAGATACTATATATGTATAGTATAAAGTGTTTTGATAATAGCTCTGAGGAAAAAGGCGCTCCCTTGAAATGAACTTCTCAAGAGTGCCACCGGGTGGTACTGGCTTGAACCCTAAGGGGGGGTTCTAAAATTGATCCTGTGAGGAGTTCGGACAAAACTAGTTCCTGAGGATTATGAGTAGTGTGTAGCAAAAGTCGAGGGAGCTGATGCCTATAAAGGCATTTGGGTTATGTTATGATGACAGCGTAACTCGATGTCACTGCGATCTACTACAGACCATAGCGAAAGTCGTGTGTGCCGCTGAGAGCCAACAGTCTACGTTTGATTTTATATCGATAGAGCGACCTATGGTAACATAGCGAAAATTGTGTGTGCCGCTGAGAGCCAACAGTATGCTTTTGATTTTACATCGGTAAACTGCGACCTATGTAGGAGTGGAGAAGTTTCATTTTAGACAGCGAAAATTGAAGGCGCTGATGCCTACAGTTACATGGATTTTTGCTGCAATGGCAACGTAACCCAGGATGTAACTGCGACCATGGATGGGGGTGATGATTTCCAGAGCATTCTCACTAAGGATATTCCTCTATTTTCAATCTATAATTTCAATAAAATTATTTTCCCAAGTATTTTCGCTGGGTGTTGAAACGGTTTACCAAGTCCTTATAGATTTTCAGTCCTATGTCTGATCAACGTATGACCAAATTTCTGTGAGAACAAGGATGGACTGGTCGAGGCATCAAGTTATAAGAAGTATTTTTATAAAAAGCTATTTTAATAGTACTATGTGAATTTAAAAGCATTTCTAAAATTTTAAAAGAAAAGTGTTGGAATTTTGGAAAATGAAAGAAAATCCAAACTGGAATTATGAAAAAAAAATGAACTCAGGAAAATTTAATGAAGTGATTTTTTGTAATAAAATCGAATATTGATTTAAAAGTTGGAAGTAAGCTAATTAGCTAAATAAATTATTTGATAGAGTATATTAATAAAATTTAACTCGGTTAAATAAAATGGATTGAAAGTGAATAATGGAGTTTGGAAATGAACTCGAATTTAAATAGAATTCGACTTGGATTTGATAATGAATTAAAATAAGTGGAGAAGTTGTAAAAATAAAATGGAATTGAATTATAATAGAAATGGTTTGAGTTGCAAACAAAACCCAGGTGAGTAGAAATAAATTGAGAATGGCTTTGTATTAATAAAATAAATTCAAAAATGAATTAAGTATGTGAATTAAAATTTTTAAATGGGGTGAATAAATGGGTTAATTGAATTAAATAATAAATGGATGAAGTCTGATTGAATAAAAAAAATTAAATCAAAGTTTTAATTAGAATTGGGTTATCAGAATGAACTTAAGTTATGAGGCGTATTAATTTAAAGTAAAATTATTTATGTCAATAAAAGCTTGGTTTCGAGTAAGAATGGAAGACCATTAAATAAAAGTTTGGGTTAAATTTATTTGGAAAATGGATATTAATATAAGCATCGAATGTTGTCAAGCTCAATGAAATAGTTTTAAAATGAAACCAATGCGGAGATGAAATGAAATGCAAATCTATTGTTGGTGAATAAATTAGAAATGAAATGGAATTAAATACAGAATGAGTTGAAATTAATTTGAAGTAGTTATAAACTAAAATGGATACTCTATTGACCGTATATCGCTGAATTTACATAAAAATAGTTGTCGTTTAACGTAAACAAAGGTAATTAAAATTCTATGAGTTGATAAAGATTAAATAAATTAGTTTTAAGATCAATTGAAGTGAATATGAGTTTGTTTTGCTTAAAAATGAATTAAATGTAAGGAATTGAGTTGTAAACATTTTAATTGAATGAAGTTGTACACGGATTGGTTGTAAACAATTAAAATTAATGTAGGAACCCTATAAGTTGCTTATAAATATTATTTAACCTGCTTTGCTTATAGAAACTCATATGTTTACCAGTTAAATATGTAAAATGTTGTTAAGTTACATGATTTTAGAACTTTCATATTTAAATTGAGTAAGTACAGGTACCGGGAAGCCGTTTGGCTGGATTTGGACGTGCTAATTGCTAAAATAATAAGCCGCTTGCTTAAAAATGCTAAATAGAGGTATGCCTACGCAATAAAAATAGGAAATATGAACTGTTTTTGTTTTTCCGACTGTGTGGGTCGATGTATATATATTTATATCTCTTGTCAAATTGCAAAAGCTCCTCCGTACAAAGGAGACTCTGCCAAAAAATTTCGAAAATTTTGGGAATTGGAAAATTTTTTGTTAGCGATAAAACGTTTTCAGATTGGAAATTGAAGTAAATTAGTGGGTGAAACTAATTTAAAATAATGATACGAATCAGTTATAAATGGAAGATAAAATTCAAATTCAGAATTGAAGATAAATTGAATTCATATGGAAATGGGAAAACTAATTTGAATAGAAGTAGATATGAAAACTTCTGTAAGGAAATGTATAAAATGATTTTTAAGGCTATGATTGGATATTATTGCTAAGTAGGATATGCAGGTATTATAAAGGGAAAGGAAAATTGGTTTTGATTTCCGAAGATAAATTTGAATTTGCTCTATGAAAGGTATGTGTTTAAATTTCTATATGAAATTTGATTGGGTTTTGATCTAGCCACTTGGCATTTTGTTTTCTTTTGGAATTTGGGGGCCCGTAGAGGCATTTTGTAGTTGTACTGAGCTAGCCGTGCAAATTAAGATGCTGGCAAGTTGATAAAATTGTTTGGTTGTGGAAAAAATAATAATAATGGGTATTGGACCATTCTTCCTAACTAGTAATTTCGGGGACGAATTCTCTTAAGTGGGGAGGAAAGCGATGACCCAGAATTTTGGACAATTTAGATTGGAATATTTAATTGATTTTAAATGTTTGAAAGGTTAATTTTAACTTAATTTCCAAATATCACTATTTACTTGATAATTAAATTATTCAATTATATAATTTGAAATTGGGTAAAATGCTGAGTCTGGAGTTTTAAGCTTGTTAAAAATAATTTGAAGGCTTGTAAAATTTATATTGATAGTGTTGAGGATAATAAAGGTTTTAAAATTGAATTTAACACTGATTTGTTCAGTTTTGAAATTTTACCGTTTAAATTAAATTTAAAAATAGCCTTCCAAGGCATAGTCTCGAAATTCGACGAAATCGGTTTCATTGGATCCGTAATATTGTATTATTATCGAATTTCAATTTTCGTAGTGTTTGTAGTTGTTGTGTGAGCATACGATATATAAATGCGTTGAAATTTATATCGCAAATTCAATATAATAACTTGGTCCAAAAAAGCTACCTTCTCCATACCACCGAATTAGAACTCGAAACCTTTTCCATTGCGTTTGGAATAGGGGTGTAACTTTATAAATGCCTAGTGGCACGTCTCGATAGAGATTCCAAATTTTAAGTTGCATTTATCGAGATAATTTGAATTTAAAATTATATATATATATATATATATATATATATATATCCTGGTCACATTCAGTTTAAATTATTTCACTTCATTGATTTTTCCTTTCAATTCAAAACCACTGTAGCCAACCTTCTCGTGCACACCATTTCCTGTTCAATATCATGTCTTTATATCTCGCGTCTT
Source organism: Allium cepa (assembly GCA_030765085.1). NCBI lineage: Eukaryota > Viridiplantae > Streptophyta > Magnoliopsida > Asparagales > Amaryllidaceae > Allium > Allium cepa. The sequence goes on from CM060940.1 coordinate 107,491,151, forward strand.
TTCTAAAGGATAAATAAACGAGAGGAAAAAAAAGCAAGGCCGAGTCTTCTTCAATCCTAAATCAAGTTTCTCCTCTTCAAATTCAAAAAAAAAATCGATTCGAGTCAGGGAATGGAGGCCGGCGATTGGAATCCGAGCTTGAGAGATGGGGATTCTGCCGTCATGATGTGCTCGAGCGAGCTCGAGGGGTCACGAGTAGGAACATCGCGACTGGAGGAAGGCGCAAGCGATTCGGGGAGGTCGCGATTTCTGCACATGGCATGCGTAATGGAGGAGCAGGGTCGAGGCATATCGTTCGCAACCATGGCGAATTGGCCAGAGGAGGGAGGCACGAGGCGTTCTAGGGTTGGGCGATGCTCGATTCTGCTTGAGCACGTAGGGTCGAAGGTTCATGGTCTCACGATGGTGAACGGCGTTGGAGCCTGGAAGGGATGGTTCTGAAATTTGGGTTTTGGAATCTCGTGTTCGGCAGTTAGGCATTTGTTTTTGATTAAATTTAATTTAGTTTAAAATTTAAATTTGTGTATTATACACACAGAAGAAAAGAAGATAGAGGAATATGTTTTAACAGTAAGGTTTATAAAGGAATTACTGTCTAATACAGGTATAAATTTTGGAAAAGAAAGTGATTTTTGAGCAGTTTAAATAACGTCAAATTTCTATATATATTTTTATATAGGTTAGAAGAGAAAATTTGCAGTAAAGATTTTTTTTATACATGCCTATCTTAGTTAATTTTATATATAGAAAAGATTTTGATATATATATATAAGGATTTTAAATGTTTGAGGAATTTATAAAAAGTAGATTTTTAAGTCTATAATTTATCTCTATATGTATTTTTAAGAGAGAAATTAATAATTTAATTAAATCATTAGTCAATTTAAATTATCACATGAAGCAATAAATTTAAACTATTAGTTAAAAAATATTGTTAAAAGGGATAGTTGATTGTTCGATTATGTAAAATATTAATAAATCATATGACGGTTTATACAAGGTTAAAACCTGAAAGGAAGCAAGTCGAGATTGGATTTGGATTGCAAAATCAAAGGTGAGTTAATCTCACTCAACTGGGTTTTTATTTAAAATTTAAATGGTTAAATGGAAATGAATGGTTGAATTGTTTTAATGTGCTATATTATATATAGCAGTATATAGTATATTGGAGTGATTGGTATTCTGTGATGAATATTATTGATAATTGGAATATTGAATGTTGTGGATTGCTTGAATATTTCAGTACACTGAGTCATCAAATATATATATAATTGGATATTTTTTTGGAAGAAATATAAGAGTAAATTTTTGGAAGTGAAATAATTATAGCATAAAAATAAGAATGAATTTGAAAGAAATAAAGGTGATATTTAAAAGCTGAAATTAAATTGCAAAGTAGAGAGTTTAAACAAGTTTAAATCAAATATAAATTTGGAATTCAAGTTAGTGAATCTCAGTTTTTAAATGAATAAAGTTTTTAAATTTAAATTGTTTTAACAACTTGAATGTTAAAGTGCATTTTTAAATTGATTTGAATTTAAAAATGAATTTGGTTTTAAATTCCTTTAAACTTCTATTATAAAATGAGTAATTAATTTATTTAATGAAGTAAATAAAAAGATAGTTAATTGCAGGTTGAGATTAATCAAGAGTGATTAATATTGTGGTTTAATTAATGTAATTAATTTAGATTAGTATAAATTAAAATGATAAGTGATATATGAGTAATTAATTAATATAAGTAATTAATTAATATAAGTAATTAAGGATTAATGCAATTAATTATAGTTAATTAATTGTTAAGAAGTTAAAGATTAATTACTGTTTTTGGTTAAGAATAATTAATTCATGTAATTAATTAAAGATAATTACTTGAATGTAATTGAAGGATAATTAATCTAGGGTGATTAATTAAGATGGATAATTAAGGGATGATTAATTAATTGATTTGAAATTAATTAATGTTAAATGAAGGAATCTAAGTGATTGAGGTCAGTAATTCAGTTAGAATTAATTAAATTAATTTGGAAGTGATCAAGTTTGCTTATGGATGACTGAATGGTATTGGATGTCTTGAATGAGATTCGAAGAGACCGGGGTCGGGTATTAGAAAATACCCGAAACCACTTCGATTTTTTTAGATTGATATGTGAAATCAATAGTCTGGAATGAAATCATTTAAGTGAATTGGATTATTAAGTCTAAATTTTGGTACTTAGAAAATTGATGTGTGAAATGAGTGATGTCTATAACAAATTGTGAATTTGTAAAACTGATACGAGTTAACTCGGGTTTTATATAAGTTATATGCTTTGAATTCTTTGTTAGATGGGTTACTCATGCTGGTTTCCAGCCTGACCGGGGTGTTACTTTGACGTAATGCTCGGGTCAGACCGAGTATTACAGATTTTCAAATAAGGACGTTCTGGAGCTTAGGAGGCGGGCTGGATGGCAAGAACGAATAGAGTATTTCCGTTGTATTATATTATTGTAAATCTGAGACATGATAATTGTGTATATACGATGTCTGTATATATGTGTAACTCTGATGTATTACAAATGTATTTGACAGATATAGAATTCTTTTGTAAACTGTTATTATTTGTTATTATATTTTATCCACTGCGAATGTGAGATGTTGGTGTTTCTGATCTTCTTCTTCTTCTATCTCTTTCTTCTTTTTCATAATTATCTAGGATTTTCGGGATCTAAAATTCCGGGTCGTTATAATTGGTATCAGAGCTGAAGGTTAAGCGAGAACCTTGGCTCTATTGGGATTACTCATTAAGGATAGGGTCAATAGTACCCTAGAATGAGTTGAGTATACATATAGGAGCGCGTACTTGTTATTTTCTTATATAAAGGTTTTAAATGATTTTATATAAGAATATATTTGGATATATAAAGCATTATCTCTTTCTAATAAATATTAAGGCAATTGGTTGTTATATTATTTGAAAATTTAATAATGAGAATTAAGTGGTAATAGAAATACAACCAAATTAAAATTAAATTAAGATAAGTTTGAAATGGATTCAGAATTGAATGGTTTAAAGAGATAAGTTGATTTGATTTAAAAGATTAAATCAACATTTAAAAATTTAACTCGAATTTATATTATTCGGGATGGTTTGAATTTGAAAATTGAATTGAATTCGTTCAAATTGAATCTGATTTGAATTAATTGGATTTTTGATTGAAGAAGTATAGGTTTAAAAAATTTAATGGAAAATTTGAATTGGATTGAATTGAAATGATTGAAATTGAAGTGGGTTCAATTGATATTAGTCCAAATTGATTGGAATAATTTGGAATTGTAATTAAAGTTGAGTAGGTTTAAAATCCAATGGGATTTGATTTGAATATGGAAAGAAATCAAGATTGATTCAACTTGAATTAGGGTTAAATCAATTTCAATGGAAATTGAAGTTATTCAAATTGGAATTGAGTCAATATAAATGGAAGTGGAAATTTAAATTTAATTGATAGGGAAGTGAACAGTATTGACTCTGGACTAATTTCAATATAAATTGTATTAATATAAACTTATTTTTCCATGCTATTTAATATATACAACCTTTCTTTTTAAAGCAAAATTATTTTATATTTATTTTACAATTATTTTTGGAACATTTAATAATTTTTCAATTGTTTTATAAACAAATTACTAATTTTCAACTATTTTACAAATTAATTACTATTTTACAACTATTTTGCAATTACCTAAAATTTCTGAAACTACTTAACTATTTTCCAACTATTTTATAATTAGTTAACTATCTTACATCTATTTTGCAAACTAATAATTACTTTTCAACTACTTATCAATTTTTAATTTTTCAAGCTATTTTCTAAATATAAACTGGACGGAGTTCAAACTGTTATTAATTAAATACCCAACTGAGGTAAGAATTGAAGTGATAATCCAAATGGGGATTAAGGCAATTGTGATTATGTGGATAGAAATCAAAGGAAATGTGAATAGAAAGAGAAATTGATTTAGTTAATAATCAATGAAAATAAATACGTAGGATGTACGTATATTATTCTATTCGTATAGTGATTTGATCCAGATTCAAGCGCAGAATTTCGAGATAGTTCATCGATCCGAGTTGGGATTTTTCACTCGATTTTCAACGGTGAACCTGGATATGGATTGTTGATTGGCTCTGGATATTCTCTATCATAGTTAGGCTATGCAAGGAGAATGACAGTTTCTGACCAAGAAACCAGATCTGTGTCCGCACTAGGAAGTCGGGTGGACGATACTAGTTCGGAAGTGAAATTGTGTGATCAAGTGAGCGATCAGGTTGGTATAGCGTACGGATGATAAGTGTACATCGTACGAATTTGAATGAAATTGATATTAAAAATTTATGAATAAGAAATGGGAAATGATTTCTTTTGAAATGAAAGTATATTTTGTGAAATATACAATGGATAAAAGTGAAAGTTGGATATTTTTATGATAATAAGTAAGATGGAAACAACTTTATAAAAAAAAGGAGTAATCAAATTTGAATATTTGATTTTGAATAAACAAAGTTATATATCATTGTTATATAAGACAAATCTCCCCTTGTTGAATCTATTGCCGGAAGAAAAGGATTTTGAAAGTGTTTAAAGTATATAAGGAATTTTATACAAGTTTGAAATGATCCAAAGTTTTTTAAATATATATATAGGTATAAAGATGATCTTATGAGGATTTTAAAAAAAGGTTTTGGGAACCTTTGGATTTGGAAAGTCTAGTTTGAGAATTATTGATTTTGGGATAATTGATTTTGTGTAAAGGAAATTTAGATGAGATTCATACTAGGTGTATGATTTGGAAGATACTATATATGTATAGTATAAAGTGTTTTGATAATAGCTCTGAGGAAAAAGGCGCTCCCTTGAAATGAACTTCTCAGGAGTGCCACCGGGTGGTACTACCTTTAACCCTTAGAGGGGGTTCTAAAATTGATTCTGTGAGGAGTTCAGACAAAACTAGTTCCTGAGGATTATGAGTAGTGTGTAGCGAAAGTCGAGGGCGCTGATGCCTATAAAGGCATTTGGGTTATGTTATGATGACAGCGTAACTCGATGTCACTGCGATCTACTACAGACCATAGCGAAAGTCATGTGTGCCGCTAAGAGCCAACAGTCTACGTTTGATTTTATATCGATAGACTGCGACCTATGGTAACATAGCAAAAGTTGTGTGTGCCGTTGAGAGCCAACAATATGCTTTTGATTTTATATCGGTAAACTGCGACCTATGTAGGAGTGGAGAAGTTTCATTTTAGACAGCAAAAATTGAAGGCGCTGATGCCTACAGTTACATGGATTTTTGCTGCAATGGCAATGTAACCCAGGATGTAACTGCGACCATGGATGGTGGTGATGATTTCCAGAGCATTCTCACTAAGGATATTCCTCTATTTTCAATCTATAATTTCAATAAAATTATTTTCCCAAGTATTTTCGCTGGGTGTTGAAACGGTTTACCAAGTCCTTATAGATTTTCAGTCCTATGCCTGATCAACGTATGACCGAATTTCTGTGAGAACAAGGATGGACTGGTCGAGGCATCAAGTTATAAGAAGTATTTTTATAAAAAGCTATTTTAATAGTACTATGTGAATTTAAAAGCATTTCTAAAATTTTAAAAGAAAAGTGTTGGAATTTTGGAAAATGAAAGAAAATCCAAACTGGAATTATGAAAAAAAATGAACTCAGGAAAATTCAATGAAGTGATTTTTTGTAATAAAATCGAATATTGATTTAAAAGTTGGAAGTAAGCTAATTAGCTAAATAAATTATTTGATAGAGTATATTAATAAAATTTAACTCGGTTAAATAAAATGGATTGAAAGTGAATAATGGAGTTTGGAAATGAACTCGAATTTAAATAGAATTCGACTTGGATTTGATAATGAATTAAAATAAGTGGAGAAGTTGTAAAAATAAAATGGAATTGAATTATAATAGAAATGGTTTTAGTTGCAAACAAAACCCAGGTGAGTAGAAATAAATTGAGAATGGCTTTGTATTAATAAAATAAATTCAAAAATGAATTAAGTAGGTGAATTAAAATTTTTAAATGGGGTGAATAAATGGGTTAATTGAATTAAATAATAAATGGATAAAGTCTGATTGAATAAAAAAAATTAAATCAAAGTTTTAATTGGAATTGGATTATCAGAATGAACTTAAGTTATGAGGCGTATTAATTTAAAGTAAAATTATTTATGTCAATAAAAGCTTGGTTTCGAGTAAGAATGGAAGACCATTAAATAAAAGTTTGGGTTAAATTTATTTGGAAAATGGATATTAATATAAGCATCGAATGTTGTCAAGCTCAATGAAATAGTTTTAAAATGAAACCAATGCGGAGATGAAATGAAATGCAAATGTATGGTTGGTGAATAAATTAGAAATGAAATGGAATTAAATACAGAATGAGTTGAAATTAATTTGAAGTAGTTATAAACTAAAATGGATACTCTATTGACCGTATATCGTTGAATTTACATAAAAATAGTTGTCGTTTAACGTAAACAAAGGTAACTAAAATTCTATGAGTTGATAAGGATTAAATAAATTAGTTTTAAGATCAATTGAAGTGAATATGAGTTTGTTTTGCTTAAAAATGAATTAAATGTAAGGAATTGAGTTGTAAACATTTTAATTGAATGAAGTTGTATACGGATTGGTTGTAGACAATTAAAATTAATGTAGGAACCCTATAAGTTGCTTATAAATATTGTTTTACCTTCTTTGCTTATAGAAACTCATATGTTTACTAGTTAAATATGTAAAATGTTGTTACGTTACATGATTTTAGAACTTTCATATTTAAATTGAGTAAGTACAGGTACCGGGAAGCCGTTTAGCTGGATTTGGACGTGCTAATTGCTAAAATAATAAGCTGCTTGCTTAAAAATGCTAAATAGAGATACGCCTACGCAATAAAAATAGGAAATATGAACTGTTTTTGTTTTTCCGACCGTGTGGGTCGATGTATATATATTTATATCTCTTGTCAAATGCAAAAGCTCCTCCATACAAAGAAGACTCTGGCAAAAAAGTTCGAAAATTTTGGGAGTTAGAAAATTTTTGAAAATTTTTGGAAAAATTTTTGTTAGCGACAAAACGTTTTCAGACTGGAAAATGATGTAAATTAGTGGGTGAAACTAATTTAAAATAATGATATGAATCAGTTATAAATGGAAGATAAAATTCAAATTCAGAATTGAAGATAAACTGAATTCATATGGAAATGGGAAAACTAATTTGAATAGAAGTAGATATGAAAACTTCTGTAAGGAAATGTATAAAATGATTTTTAAGGCTATGATTGGATATTATTGCTAAGTAGGATATGCAGGTATTATAAAGGGAAAGGAAAATTGGTTTTGATTTCCGAAGATAAATTTGAATTTTCTCGATGAAAGGTTTGTGTTTAAATTTCTATATGAAATTTGATTGGGTTTTGATCTAACCACTTGGCATTTTATTTTCTTTTGGAATTTAGGGGCCCGAAGAGGCATTTTGTTGTTGTACTGAGCTAGCTGCGCAAAGGAGATGCCGGCAAGTTGATAAAACTGTTTGGTTGTGGAAAAAAATAGTAATGGATATTGGACCATTCTTCCTAACTAGTAATTTCGGCGACGAAATTCTTTTAAGGGGGAGGAATGCGATGACCCAGAATTTTGGACAATTTAAATTGGAATATTTAATTGATTTTAAATGTTTGAAAGGTTAATTTTAACTTAAATTCCAAATATCACTATTTGCTTGATAATTAAGTTATTGAATTATATAATTTGAAATTGGGTAAAATGCTGAGTCTGGAGTTTTAAGCTTGTTAAAAATAATTTGAAGGCTTGTAAAATTTATATTGATAGTGTTGGGGATAATAAAAGTTTTAAAATTGAATTTAACACTGATTTGTTCAGTTTTGAAATTTTTCCGTTTAAATTGAATTTAAAAATAGCCTTCCGAGGCATAGTCTCGAAATTCGACGAAATCAGTTTCATTGCATCTGTAATATTGTATTATTATCGGATTTAAATTTTCGTAGTGTTTGGAGTTGTTGTGTGAGCATACGATATATAAATGCGTTGAAATTTATATCGAAAATTCAATATAATAACTGGGTCCAAAAAAGCTATCTTCTCCATACCACCGAATTAGAACTCGATACCTTTTCCATTGCGTTTGGAATAGGGGTATAACTTTATAAACGCCTAGTGGCACGTCTCGATAGGGATTCCAAATTTTAAGTTGCATTTATCGAGATAATTTGACCTGGTCACATTCAGTTGAAATTCTTTCAATTCATCGCTTTTTTCCTTTCAATTCAAAACCACTGTAGCCAACCTTCTCGTGCACGCCATTTCCTGTTCAATATCATGTCTTTATATCTCGCGTCTTTTTCGAAGGATAAATAAACGAGAGGTAAAAAAAGCAAGGCCGAGTCTTCTTCAATCCCAAATCATGCTTCCCCTTTTCAAATTCAAAAAAAAAAATCGATTCGAGTCAGGGAATGGAAGCCGACGATTGGAATCCGAGCTCGAGAGATGGGGATTCTGCCGTCATGATGTGCTCGAGCGAGCTCGAGGGGTCACGAGTAGGAACATCGTGACTGGAGGAAGGCGCGAGCGATTCGGGGAGGTCGCGATTTCTAGACATGGCATGCGTAATGGAGGAGCAGGGTCGAGGCATATCGTTTGCAACCATGGCGAATTGGCCAGAGGAGGGAGGCACGAGGCGCTCTAGGGTTGGGCTATGCTCGATTCTGCTTGAGCACGTAGGGTCGAAGGTTCGTGGTCTTACGATGGCGAATGGCGTTGGAGCCTGGAAGGGATGGTTTTGAAATTTGGGTTTTGGAATCTCGCGTTCGACAGTTAGGTATTTGTTTTTGATTAAATTTAATTTAGTTTAAAATTTAAATTTGTGTATTATACACGCAGAAGAAAAGAAGATAGAGGAATATATTTTAACCGTAAGGTTTATAAAGGAATTACTGTCTAATACAAGTATAAAACTTTGGAAAAGAAAGTGATTTTTGAGCAGTTTAAATAACGTCAGATTTCTATATTTTCTTTATATAGGTTAGAAGAGAAAATTTGCAGTAAATTTTGTTTTATAAATGCCTATCTTAGTTAATTTTATATATAGAAAATATTTTAATATATATATATATAAGGATTTTAAATGTTTGAGGAATTTATAAAAAGTAGATTTTTAAGTCTATAATTTATTTCTGTATGTAGTTTTAAGAGAGAAATTAATCATTTAATTAAATCATTAGTAAATTTAAATTATCACATGAAGTAATAAATTTAAATTATTAGTTAAATAAAAATTGTTAAAAGGGATAGTTGATTGTTCGATTATGTAAAATATTAATAAATCATATGACGGTTTATACAAGGTTAAAACCTGAAAGGAAGCAAGTCGAGATTGGATTTGGATTGCAAAATCAAAGGTGAGTTAATCTCACTCAACTGGGTTTTATTTAAAATTTAAATGGTTAAATGGAAATGATGGGTTGAATGGTTGAATTATTTTGTTGTGCAATATTATATATAGTGGTATATAGTATATTGGAGTGATTGATATTCTGTGATGAATATTATTGATAATTAGAATATTGAATGTTGTAGATTGCTTGAATATTTCGGTACACTGAGTCATCAAATATATATATGTAATTGGATTTATTTTTTTGGAAGAAATATAAGAGTAAACTTTTGGAAGTGAAATAATTATAGCATAAAAAAAGAATGAATTTGAAAGAAATAAAAGTGATATTTAAAAACTGAAGTTAAATTGCAAAGTAGATGGGTTACTCACGCTGGTTTCCACCCTGATCCGGGTGTTACTTTGATGTAATGCTCAGGTCAGACCGAGTATTACAGATTTTTAGGTAAGGACGTTCTGGAGCTTAGGAGATGGGCTGGATGGCAAGAACGTATAGAGTATTTCCGCTATATTATATTATTGTAAATCTGAGACATGATAATTGTGTATATCCAGTGTCTATATATATGTGTAACTCTGATGTATTCTAAATGTATTTGACAGATACAGAATTCTTTTGTAAATTGTTATTATTTGTTATTATATTTTATCCGCTACGAATGTGGGATGTTGGTGTTTCTGATCTTCTTCTTCTTCTATCTCTTTCTTCTTTTTCTTAACTGTCTGGGATTTTCGGGATCGAAAATTCCGGGTCGTTACGCCCAAAATCAAAAGGGCCCCAATCAATCACAAAGTAATAGAATGGTATCGAAGGAGTGTGTCTGATAGAAGGAGCTGCCTCACTGGCCTGGAACCGCTCCTGTTTTAGCCATCTTATGCCAACTCTTGGGAGTCGGGTCTATGTATATACCTCAAAGAAACGTCGCCACCATCCTACTTCATTCTGGAATCTTCATCGCGTACACGGTTGTTAAAGTGGTTTTCGGAGTTGGCAGAGAGTATGACAACTTCCAGTCCCGGTCTATTTAACAACCAAACATTATTGTAACACCACGGTCATTTCAAAATAATTTATACTTCAAAACTAGAATATAATATCCATTTCAAAACCATATAATTACAATATCATTTCCATTTCAAAAACCAAACCAATATGATATCATTTTGTTAAAACCCCGATCAATATAATATCATTTTTATATCCTTTCCAAAAAATCATAGCACTTTCTACGTCATAACACTTCGAAATCAAAACTCTTGAAATATAACACTTTCGAATCATAATACTTTGAAACTCATAACTTTGAAACATAATTTCCACCACTTTAATGGCTTAAATATTAAAACACTTTATAAAATAAACTAGCTTCTTCAATTTCACAAATCAATTGCAAAATAACTCGAAGTTTTAAATTTAACCAAATCCCAAATCATAAATTTCAATATGATTCAATTTTCGAATAAACTATTCCAAATTTTATCGATTTCAAAACAGATTTGATCTACAGAATAAACCACCACAAATTCAACATATTTCAAACTTTAAGTATTCGACACTTTCAAAACTAAGTTTGGTAACAAATAAATTTTCTATTATTTAGTTTTGAAATATTTTACTTAATATATCCATTATCATTTAAATAAAACCCAAATTACAAATAACAAAATATTTCCTTCAATTTATTTATACTTGAAATATTCATTTAATCCACCTTAAACCAGACTCAAGTTATAAAAATCATACCTTTTAAAATTTCAAATTTAATAAATTTTCACATCAAACTTATTTGAGTTTAATTCATAAATTCTATTTCAAATAAATCTCAAATTTATCTTCCCACCTTAATTTATTTAAATCATTATAAACTCCATACTAAAATATAATTTAAATACTTAATCATATTATCTTCAATAAAAATCAAAATTATTATTAAGCTTATTCTATATTAAAACAACTTTATACATAGTTTAATATCAAGAATAAAATAACATTTATATAATATCTAAAATCAATATTTATATAAAACCGTATATTTCCTTGCAAACCATAGAAATCATTTCAAAATATTTTTATATATAGACCATGGTGTCTGTATAAAATATTCTATCATATGGTCAAGTTATATAGATATTTATCATTTCAATCGGTAATTTAAATTGTAAATACGGTTATATATCATTTCAAACTGCAATCCCGAATGAAATAAAAATCCATAACAACTGGCAGTTTATTACAATAATAAATACAACATCCATGCATCCAATATTAATCATCAAACATTTATCACAATCATCATCCAATTCAATCACTAACATTAATATAGAACAGATAATAAATAACAGGCATTTATTGGAAGTTTATATTCAATAATAAATTAAATAACTATTTTATCCAAATAAATTCAACTGAGATGATGATTCAAAATATGTCAAACAGTCATAAATAAATTTCTAATCATATTATAAATCAATTTAACAAACATAAGAAACTTTAGAAGTTGTGAGTGGGCTAAAAACACTCACCTTTTGAATTTAAATTGAATTTAAATCCAATTTGAATTCAAAATTCAGACAGTCTCAGAATCCGTCCCAACCAATGTCAAAATGTTCGGAATTTCGTTAGGATCGCAGTGGAGAAAACTGCGCATGAAAGGACCTCGTATGTGAAAGTTATATGAGTTAGAAGTTATATAAATTCAATTTTCAAAACAAATAAAATAATAAGAACAAAACACGTCGGCCATACCACGTCACGCGTGTAAGGAAGAATCCCTAACACCGATCTTCATTCACGCGAAAGCAGCCGCCATCAAATCGAACCCACTGACCAAAACCATGCCTCCTACAAGCCGATTCATGCCAATCCAATACCATAACCATGACGACTACCTCCCAGCGCACCGACCACCAGGGCGCAGCCTTCCCCCATGCTCGTCCATACGAACTGATGCCGTGTGTTTCTAGGCGATTTAATGGCGAATTGAGACATCGATAGCCTGATGTAACTGCATGGATTTAAAGCACTCGGCCTCCTCTGTGCACCCATACTTCCTGATCGACGAATCATGGAAGATCCACGGATGAAATCACAAAAGCCAAAACGAATGGCCAAAAATAAACAATCCAATTCCGGTCACATAGAAATCCAGATCGAAAAAGAACAACAGAATTGTCTTGCACCCGTCGAGAGCTTCGAATCGATATATAATTCGATATAGTTGGTGGAGTTCGAAATTTTGATTTGAATTTGATTTTGAAATTGCAATTGGGAATTTAGGGTTTGTCTGCCATTGAGAAAGAGGAGCAACTGAAATTTCTGTACGTAGAGAAATGAGAAATAGAAAGGCTGCTAATGTTTATTATGACATATGTATAGGCAGAACACAATAGAAACAAATGGGCTTGATTGGTTTGGAAAAAATTGAACGATAATGACCAGAAAAGCCCGTTTCGACTCCGGACGAAAATGGGTCAACCCATATTTCAAAATAGTTGTTTTTAAATATTTTAAAAGCAATGGAATGAGTTTCAGGTCCAAATTCCATCGTATGAAGAAGTTATGCTAAAATCAAGTGATTTTAAATTGATTTCAATTGATTTCAATTTAATTGATTTCTAGGCGTTTCGAGTCCGGACGATCAAACGACAAGCCCGATCGCTACGAAACTTGAAATCCTATAATAATTCACCGTTACGGATCCGATGAAACTTGTTTCGTAGAAATCCGAGTCAATGGCCAAAATGACTATTTTCCAATTATTAAATTAAATTAATAATTAATTATTAAATCACTTTTGCAGCTTAAATTTAATTATTTATCCTTTCTATCATTTTTTATTTTTTAATCATTTACAATAAATGAAATAATTTTAGATGTCAATTTAAAGCCGATTAACGCATCAATCTAAATGTTATTTTCCAATTTCATTAAATTCAGAAATTATAAATTGAAACTCCAAAATCCATTTATTAAATTTTTAAACCTCGTTACTTGAATCTTTTATTACAATAAGGATATAACTAACATTGTTCTAATTCTTGGTACTTATTGTTTCCCAATTTACCAATTACAGTCAATTATTACCTTGCATCGGTTTCAATTAATTGGTATTGCACTAAATTAATTATTTATTAACTTGCATTAACATTTTTTCCTTAATTTACATTCAATTTAACTTTAAACAATGTGTTATTTCATTAAATATTCAATACATACTGTTGTTTTCTCATATTCAATTTATAACCAGGTATAACACTTTCACTGCTTCATTTATTAGAATTTTATTCAAATTGTTAATAATTGGTTTTAATTACCATTGCTATATTTCATTTTAGCATTCACTTCATTATTAAATTATAAAGTTTTTATTTCTTTCTAAATTTAATTACAAAAATCTTATTAAATTGACTAATTTAATTATCGAAATTTACGGGTCATTACACTCTCCCCCACTCAAAACTTTTTGTCCCCGAAAAGGAAAAGAATGGAAAGAATTTAGAAATCAATATACCTTATTTAAAATATTAAATTTGTAAACAAAGAGATTTATAAAATTTAATAATTTAAGTAAAATATATCAATTTATAACTATTAAATCTTTTTATACTCAAATTAATAAAGTTTGAAAAACATTTTTTCAAAAATTTTCTAAGTCCAAAAATTTACGGAAAATTTCGGCAGAGTCTCTTTTGTACGAAGAGGCTCGAGCGAATTTATAATATCAAATATAACAATATACGACATATATTTTTCAAAATAATATATATCCCAACACTGGAATAATAATATAATAATGCTATAAACCGTAATTCGAAAACGTACCTATTTGTCGGGCAAATAACGCTTTTATTTATGAAACCAAAAGCCGTAGCATCCTTAATCTATATTCCACTTATATAATCCAAAGAGAGGTTAATACTTATATAAATGAAATATTTAAAGTTGTTTCAACCACTAACAAACAAATCAATATAAAAAAACAATCATTTGCAATCACAGCATACAATCATCATATGAAGTCAATACAAATCAATTATCTATTCATATCAAACAAAACAAATAGTTTGTTCGGGTTCAAAAACTTTAAATTGTACATAATGAAAAGTAAACTACTAAGTGCACCGTTTACTCAATGGTCTTAGATGAACTAAGTAGATTATTCATACATCCAATCAATTTTAAAGTATCCTTGCCCAAACGACCATGAACCAAACAAATAACAATTCCAAACAATAGATCAAGTTCATTCTTATCAATTTCATTTCATAACATTTGTTGTTTGATTTCCTTTTCATTCATATAATGATTTGTCTTTTTAATTTACATTTATTTCTTGCAAATTTTCTTTTTGTTGCATTACATTCATTCATTTCTCAATTTCATTTATTTTCATTCATTTATCCATGTATTCAACATTTCCTAAGTTCAAAATCTTTTACTTACAATATTCACCTTTCTACTTATTTTTGTTACAAAAAACTTCAACATTTACTTAAGTTTATTATAATTTATTTATAAATTTTCTATTATATTTACTTAGTAGCATTTCAGTCATAACTTAAGTTTATAACAATTATAACATTAAATTCTTATTTATAAAAGCAAATTCATTGAATACTTTCATTACTTCAAGTTTTACTTGTAAAATTTCCCATTACATTTTCTATTAACATCTTAACTTTTTATAATTGGTAAGTTATATATATGTCTTTAAGATTGTAATTGAAAGTTACACAAGTTTATCTTATTTCTTTTAATTAACTTAATGGTCAATAATAATATCCTTTGTTTATAGGTTACAAATTTCAACTTTCTAGTGATTTCATTTATAACCTAGCATTAAATCTCTTATTTCATTTAGAAGTTTTAATTATTAAATAGTTAAGATTTTCATTTCAATTTCAATAATTAAAACCTCTAATTTATGGAAATTTAAGAACTAAATGCCAGGTTCCATCTCGAATCATTTTAAAAATAATAGATAGATGTATACACTTACACTTTATATGTCCAATTATATTTAAAACAGTTTGAAATTTATATTTGTTTGTCAAAATAAATCTGCAGTAGAACTACTACAGTGGCCTTTCCACTTAGAAACTCGAAAATGAACGTCGATGATGCGTGCACTCATCACCGAAATTATTTTCTAGCGACAGAGAGGGGAGTACAGAATTTATTTCATTCCAAAATTTCTTTAAAACAATTCTTTCAAATCATATTGAAATATTTATATCAAAAAATACTTACAAACGATATTATTGTATTCCAAAATCCATATTATTGTATTCCAAAATCCTTTGAAAGCAATTTTCAAAATCCTGGAACTTAAGTTCTAAAATTTCCAATTTTCATTTATTTTATTTTCTTCAAATTTTGTTTCCAATCAATATTTATAAATTTCACTACCTAACAACCGATATATTACAACCAAATGTAACGTTTATAAAATTTATTACTTTATTTGTAGAAAATATAATAGGCAAAATAATTTCATTCACCTATATTTAAAACAAATATTGTGTCGGTCTATCCTATTAAGTGTTTAGAAATCCCTATTGATGTCATAGCGTCCTATGCACCAACTAAAATTTATAAATATAAAATGGAACAAATTAACACAATATCAAAACCTTTTTATAACACTAACAAATACGCTCTCCATATATAAACACTCGGCGACTCATCGTAGGGTATTGCTACCCTTAATATGAGTCAGACCCCACAAAGCTAAGGTTTATCGCTAAACTAAAGCTCTGATACCAAATGTACATCCTGCCTTTTTGTATGCTTTAAATCGACGACAAACCACACAAGTCAGACTCAAACCATACAGAGGGGCAGATTGTTATTGGGTTGAATAAGAAAAAGCAGAGAAAGAAAAAAAACAAAACAGAATCTTGCAGCGGAACGATAAAATATAATAATCAAATAACAGTTCATTAAGCTGTTTTACAAAACATTTGATTATACTCATACAACACATATCGGAGTTACACATACCACAGAATAATAGATAATGCAGCGGAACAGTATGAATGTAGTGGAATAATATAATAAATAATAGTAATACAATCTTCGTCTTCCAGAAATAAAGTTTTCGAATCCTGAAATGCTCAGACTGACCCAAGCGAATTGAAAAGACAAAACACTCGAGTCAGAACTAAAAGATCTTATGTAAGTTAAATCAACGGTAAATAAATATGAGTCTAAATGGCATCAGAGATGTTTATGGGATTTGACATCTCCTATCCAGTGTCTAACATGAGTGCAGTAACTTAAGAGATGTTTGGGATTCACATCTCCTAAGGATCCGTTAAACTATTTACTATGTAGTAATATACGCTATTGTAACAATGTCTATCAGTAAAAAAACTTACTTTAAAATAGCGTTAACGAGTTACCCTTATAGCCCTGACCACGTAATAGTCCCAGTAGTCCATCCAGTATCATAGTCCCTCTTGACCGGGAAACCACCAGAGGATACTCCACGGGCTACGGGAGAAAACCAAACTTGTACAAAGGCGCGCTAGGGTAGGTGACACGACACAACAAGAAAATGCCCGGGTAGATATACCAATTACTATCCGGACTGGTGGTGACACATAGCGCGCAGCTATCGCCCACCTCGGACCACACCCCCAAAATCAAAAAGGGCCCCAATCAATCACAAAGTAATAGAATGGTATCGAAGGAGTGTGTCCGATAAGAGAAGCTACCTCACTGACCCGGAATCGCCCCCGTTTTAGCCACCTTACGCCAACTCACGGGAGTTGGATCCAGTATGTACCTCAAAGAAACGCCGCTACCATCCTACTTCATTCTGGAATCACCACCGGGTACATGGTTATTAAAGTGGTTTTCGAAGTTGATAGAGAGCATGACAACTTCCGATCCCGGTCTCTTTAACAACCAAACTTTATTATAACATCGCGACCATTTCAGAATAATTTATACCTCAAAACCAGAATATAATATCCATTTCAAAAACCAAACCAATATGATATTATTTAATTAAAACCCAAATCAATATAATATCATTTTTGTATCCAATATATACTTTCCAAAAAATCATAGCACTTTCAACGTCATAACACTTCGAAATCAAAATGCTTGAAATATAACACTTTCAGATCATAATACTTTGAAACTCATAACTTTGAAACATAACTTCCACTACTTAAATGTATTAAATATTAAAATACTTTTTAAAATACAGTAGCTTCTTCAATTTCAAAAATCAATTTCAAAATAACTCGAATTTCTAAATTTTAAATTTAACCAAATCCCAAATCATAAATTTCAATACGTTTCAATTTCCGAATAAATTATTCCAGATTTATCTATTCCAAAACAGATTTTATCCACAGAATAAACCATCTCAAATTCAATATATTTCAAACTTTAAGTATTCGACAATTTCAAAACTAAGTTTGGTAATTGCGATTCAATAATTAAATTTTCTATTATTTAGTTTTGAAATATTTTACTTAATATATCCATTATCATTTAAATAAAACCCAAATTACAAATAACTAAATATTTCCTTCAATTTATTTATACTTGAAATATTCATTCAATCCACCTTGAACTAAACTTAGGTTATAAAAATCATACCTTCTAAAATTTCAAATTTAACAAATTTTAACATCAAACTTACTTGAGTTTAATTCTTAAATAAATAATATTTCAAATAAATTTCAAATTTATCTTCCCACCTTAATTTATTTAAATCATTATAAACTCCATATTAAAATATAATTTAAATATTTAACCATATTATCTTCAATAAAAATCAAACTTATTATTAAGCTTATTCTATATTGAAACAACTTTATACATAGCTTAATATCAAGAATAAAATAACATTTATATAATATCTAAAATCGGTATTTACATAAAATCATATATTTCCTTACAAACCATAGAAATCATTTCAAAATATTTTTATATATAGATCACGTTGTCTGTATAAAATTTTCTATCCTCTGGTCAAGTGACACGGATATTTATCATTTCAATCCGTAATTTAAATTATAAACACGGTTATATATCATTTCAAACCGCAATCCCGAATGAAACAAAAATCCATAACAACTGGCAGTTTATCAATATAAAATACCACATCCATACATCCAATATCAATCATCAAACATTTACCCCAATCATCATTCAATTCAATCACTAACATCAATATGGAACAGATAATAAATAACAGGCATTTACTGGCAGTTTATATTCAATAATAAATTAAATAACTATTTTATCCAATAAATTCAAATAACTGAGATGATGATTCAAAATATGTCAAACAATAATAAATAAATTTCAATCACATCATAAATCAATTTAACAAACATAATAAATTTTAGAAGTTGTGAGTGGGTTAAAAACACTCACCTTTTGAATTTAAATTGAACTTAAATCCAATTTAAACCCAAAATTCAGACAATCTCAGAATCCATCCAAACTAGTGTCAAAATGTCCAGAATTTCGATAGGATCACAGTGGAGAAAACGCGCATGAAACGAACCTCGTATGTGAAAGTTATACGAGTTAGAAGTTATATAAATTCAATTTTGAAAACAAATAAAATAATAAGAACAAAACACGTCAGTCATACCACGTCACACGCGTAAGGAAGAGACCCTAACACCGATCTTCGTTCATGCAAAAGCAGCCGCCATCAAATTGAACCCTCTGACCAAAACCGCGCCTCCTATAATCCGATTCATGTCGATCCAATACCATCACCACGACGCACACCTCCCAACGCACCCATCACCAAGGCCCGGCCTTCCCCTATGCTCGGCCACGCGAATCGCCGCCGTGTGTTTCTAGGAAATTTACTGGCAAATTGAAACATCGATAGCCAGATGTAACCATATGGATTTAAAGCACTCGACCTCCTTTATGCGCCCATACTTCTCGATCGGCGAATCGTGGAAGATCCACCGATGAAATCACAAAAGCAAAAACGAACGGCGGAAAATAAACCATCCAATTCCGGCCACATAGAAACCCAGATCGAAAAAAACAATAGAATTGTCTTGCACTCGTCGAGAGCTTCAAATCGATATATAATTCGATATAGTTTGTGGAGTTTGAAATTTTGATTTGAATTTGATTTTGAAATTGCAGTAGGGAATTTAGGGTTTGTCCGCCATCGAGAAAGAGGAGAAATAAAAAAAATTGTACGTACAGAAATGAGAAATAAAAAGGCTGCTAGGATTTATAACGACATATACAAAGGCAGAATACAATAGAAACAAATGGGCTTGATTGGTTTGGAAAATATTGAACGATAATGACCCGAAAAGCCCGTTTCGACTCCGGAACGAAAATGGATCAACCCATATATCAAAATAGATGTTTTTAAATATTTTAAGCGCAATGGATCAGGTTTCATGTCCACATTCCATCGTATGAAGAAGTTGTGCTAAAATCAAGTTATTTCAAATTGATTTCAATTCAATTGATTTCTAGGCGTTTCGAGTCCGTACGATCAAACGACAAGCCCGATCGCTACGAAACTTGAAATCCTATAATAACTCACCATTACGGATCCGTTGAAATTTTCGTCGAATTCCGAGTCAGTAGCCAAAATGGCTATTTTCTAGTTATTAAATTAAATTAATAATTAATTAATTAAATCACTTTTCCAGTTTAAATTTAATTATTTACCCTTTCTGTCATTTTTGATTTCTTAATCATTTACAATAACTTAAACAATTTTAGATGTCAATTTAAAGTCCATTAACTAATCAATCTCAGTGTTATTTTCCAATTTCATTGAATTAAGAAATTATAAATTAAAACTCCAAAACTCATTGATTAAATTTTTAAACCTTTTTACTTGAGTCTTTTATTACAATAAGGATATAACTAACATTGTTCTAACTCTTGCTACTTAATATTTCCCAATTAACTAATTACAATCAATTATAACCTTACAATCAGTTTCAATCAATTGGGGTTGCACTAAATTAATTATTTATTAACTTGCATTAACATTATTACCTTAATTTACATTCAGTTACTGTTAATAATGTGTTATTTCATTAATTAATTCAATACTTACTATTATTTTCTCATATTCGATTTATAACCAGGTATAACACTTTCACTACTTCATTTATTAGAATTTTGTTCAAGTTGTTAATAATTGGTTTTAATTACCATTGCTATATTTCATTTTAGCATCCACTTCATTATTAAATTATAAAGTTTTTATTTCTTTCTAAATTTAATTACAAAAATCTTATTAAATTAACCAATTTAATTATCGAAATTTATGGGTCGTTACAAAATTTAAAATCGAGTAGCTAATTTTTAAGTACCCTAAAATAGGTTTTAAAATAAAAATAATTCTAATAAGAGATTGTTTGGATAAATAAGATTTTTCGCTTATATAAGATAAGGAATAAATTATAAACAAGTAAATTGGGTTAAATTAATAAAGAAAGTTTTGATAAACATTATTTGTTAAAAAAATATAATTTTTGAAACATCTAAGTAGTATGAACTAATTGTCGATTACGTCAACACATAAATATTATTCGTTTAACACTATATGTTAAAATAGTTAATATGTTGACTCGATTTTAAGAAATCATTAATTGCTTTGATCTCCATTTGGATCTTTGAAAAAGTTAAAAAAATAAAATTTATATGTACTCTAAAGATATAAAAGAATATAATAAAAAGTAAATAATGGGAAATAAGTTATCATTTGATGTTTTATAAAGAAATAACTTTCTAAAATATTTTTGAAAAACTTGGGTGAGAATTTATGAAATAATTCATAAATAATTTTTGTATTGAATGAAATATTAAAGTAGAATATAAGTGAATTAGAAATAAATATAATTAAGAAATTAATGAAACATAGAGTATGACTTTCCTTTTTGTCCGAGTTTGTTTGGGATAATCTTTTGAGCAATAGTCAAAGGCTAATGAGCAAAACGGTACGGTTAGATAGTTATCTATATTTTTAGACAATCAAGAAGTTTTGAACTTAAGTTAAGATTTTTTTGATAGTCATTTGGCATTTTAAAACAATGTCAATTGAAATTTTTTTCCGTTAGGGAATTTGATTGACTATTATTGTTAGTTTATTCCTTCACGGAATTTGATTAGTCGGATTTGATCGAATTGAATTGATTGGCTATGTGATTTCATATACCATTGTCTATAAAGTTTAAATATATAGACAAAAGGATTTTTAATTGTTGATATTAAGACCCAAATCCTGGTGATTTTGAAAGGATATTTTTAAAGATTCTGGAAAAGGAATGACACTTATTCACTCTAGTTGATATTTTTGGAGGAACCGGAATACCACTGGACGCTCCATGTTGTTTTGATTCTAGAGTTTCACAATCATTTATTTGGAAGGAAACCACCTTGTCATTTTGATTTTTGAGCTTTGATTTTTCTCGTCTGAGAAATTCGAAAATAAAATATTGATTTGAAAAACCCAAGTATTTAGATCTAAATTTATCATCGGAAAATAATTGGATACATAGCATCTATTGTAGGATATCCCTTTGTAGGTTATATATGTTTGAGATATGACTGTTACCTTGTTTATGTTGTTTGAGTTATGATAGAGATAGTTGGTATATTTCTCTTATATCAATATGACTCTTTTAGATTTGTAAGTACAGGGACGCAAGAGTGCCATTTGAGTCTTGTGCACCTGCATTTAGATAGAAGATAATAAATTACTTACCAAAATATAAATCAAACGCAAATGGTATGTAATTAGTTTAGAAAATATAAATTGGTTGATGATTTTATGCCCTAGATATGGGAGGCCTCTTGACTTTTGTTTTCTTTGATTGGTTTGGAGACTGTTGAGACCATTTGTCATTGTACCGATCGAGCCACGCAAAGGAGACGCTGGCGAACTTTTCCTAAAATTTAAGAGAAATTTTTAAGAATTTTAGAAAAATTTTGACAACTAAAATTTGATTTCCTAGGTTATATTCTGGAATGAATGAATATAAGAGAATTAGTCGGTATAAGTGAATGAATTTAAAAGAATTAGAAACTTTGGAACCTAACCAAGCTAATATGTTTTGGAAATAAGTTTAATAACTCATTTTAATTAATAATTTTAAACTTAAGGTTTTGGAAGCATTTTCTTCCTCAAGAATTTGGAGGATAAAATTCATTTAAAAGGGAGAGAATGTAACAACCCAAAATTTTGGGTATTTGATTTTCAAATGTTTAGTCTATTTAAAAATAATTGAATTTTTGAATTTAATAATTTATAATTCAAATATGGGGAATAATTAGAAAAATTAATTGTGAATTAAATGTTAATTAAATGGATTTAATAATTTTATTTAACTTCTTGTAATTAATAAATAATATTAGTGGATTCAATTTATAAATTTATTTACAAAATAAATAAATCGGATTTAAATATCGATAATTAAATATTTAAATCTTTGAAATCAGCCTTCCGGGGCACAGTCTCGAATTTCAATGAAACTAGTTTCACTAGATCCATAATAGTAAATTATATTACACCATCAAATTTCGTAGTAATAAGATGTATCGTTTATTCATGCGAGATCGAAACGCATTGAAATTAATATTGGAAATTTAATATAATAAGTAGGTTTAGAAAGCTATCTTCTACATACAATCAAATTAGGCCTTGAGACTGGCTCCATTGCATTTGGAATAAGGGTATAACATACAGAACGCCAGATGTCACACCTCGTTTGGAGTTCAAAATTTTTGGGTTTGCTTTATTGAGAAATAGTAATAAAAATAAAATAAACATAGGTCAACATCATAGGCCAACACTTAACATCAGCCCACAAACATTTTCCCTATTTCATTCATTGTCACCTCTGCCTATGTCCTTGCTTTTGTAAACAACAAAGCCTCTTCTTTAAGACCGAGGATTCAAAATCAAAAACTAGAAATATATTCAATGGAAAACTCCAATACAAGTCTTAAAATCTAGTTTTGGTGAAAGCTCCGATCCAACATATTCTTAGATGGTGCGGCAATGAGATAAGGGCAGGTTGTGTATTTGTTTAAAACTAGGGCTCGTTTTTTGGCAATTGTGGTCACCGATTCGAAAATTTGAGATTGTTTTTGGATTGAGCATTGAAATTAGTAGTTGTAGCCTAGTTTTTTGGTGGATCGACGTCATTTTGGGTCGCGTGTGGTCGTGCATGATGATGGGGGGTGTATCTGTGCATGTTTTATCTAAGTAATTGGGGAAGAAGAGTAGTTAGTGGAGAGGGTTATATTTGTAATTATTGTAAATTTGTTTTAATTTTATTTTTAAAATTGTCGATAGCTTATAATTTGAATAACTCCTTCACACAAGGTCGGGGTCGAACATCTTTTATTGCGTTGGACTCATGTCATCGAGTGCTTTGCAATGGAGTTGGTTTGGTTGGATTTGGAGCATGTGAAAATTTAGGCTAAAATCAAACGTCCGTTCGGTTCTAGTCTGAAATCGGCCCGTTTTGGCGGAAACGAAAACCAAATTGAGTTTAACTCACATTAAATTTTATTAGAAGTTATAAATGTTTATTGATTACTTCGATGTTAGTTGAATTTTGTGATTGCTCATTTGGTTGAATTTCTGATGGGAGAATGGATGATATATTAAAATTGATCGTTATATACCCATATGATTATCTATAAATTATACATAACCATTGTTTTGCATGAAAAATCTGTAGGGAGATCCAAAGGGAGTATCTCGCCAATAATTAATTATTTATATCTTTATGTTGATATATTGATGATTAATTGAAAGTATATCTGGATTTCCATTTAAAAGTGTTAAGTGTCGTTATAGCGATTTCGCCATAATGTCATTTATTCAATTCCATCCCAAAACCCTGCCATATAAACTTGAGCCTATGTTTTTACTAAAAAGAATATTGAAAAATTTATTAATCATTTTGATTAATGATAATTTATATTAATTAATTATTTTAATTAATTAATTTGATATTAATTAACCAAAAAATGAGGTTTAAAATTGGTTTATCTTTATATTTAATTAATCATTTTCGCTAATGATGTTTTATACTTAATTAATCGCTTTAACTAATGATTATTTGAGTATAATTAAAATGATATTTAAAAATAATTAATCATTTTAAATATTGATATTTTAATTTAATTAATCATTTTAAATAATGATTGGTTTCAAATTTAATTAATTGATTTAACTAATGATTTTTAGAATTTATTTAAATCGGTGTAATTAATGATGTTTTGTAATTAATTAAATCATTTTAACAAATAATGTTTTGATTAATGGTTTTAGCTAATGGAGTTTGAATTTAATTAATCTGATTTATTTAAGATTATTTTAAACTTTATTAATTGTTTTAATTAATGGAATTTAAAATTACTCACCATTTTATTTAATTAATCTCTCCTCTACAACTCTTCACCAGTAAACAGTAATGACTCTAGAATGAAAGGAAAGAGATGTAACTAATAGAAGCAATCTTCTACAACTATATAAACGAGAATCAAGAAGGATTAAAGAACTTACTTTATTTTTAACTAATTAACTCTACTCTCTATCTTAATCATCTCTTGTTCTAATCATCCACTTGCTATCAAATATGCAAATCTGAGATCATACACTTCATATTCTCTCGAACAATATTGTATACAATCATTCAAGAGATATAGGAAGTTCGATTGTACTATATAGTCAAAATCCTTGTAATAGAGAACACATTCTTGACAAAGAAACTCTGATATTATAAACCTGTTCCTCCGGGTAAAGTGAGGGTTATTTGGTGAAAGGAAATTCCGAAGAGGAGCTTCGAGACTGGACGTAGGATGAGAGGTCCGAACCAATATAAAATCCCTGATGTGATTATTCTTATTTACATACTTTACTATTGTTACACTATTGTTTAAATTAGTCGTATACTTATCATTTGTATAATCGATCCATCATACCGTAGACTTACAATATGAATAAATTACTACATTAAATTCTACACATGCATGCGTTATTGAAATGGATGAATCAAGAATTATTATTTCATATTACCTAATAAGTGTTTCAACCTCGGCACAAATAAGAAGAATATAAGTGTGTGCTACATGAAGATCTCTATCGTCTAACCATACTTCTACACATTTTCCAAAAGGTCGGCCATGTTGCCTAAAAATAGGTAACATTGTTTGAGAGGACTCTTGTTCGTCGCCTTCATCATTACATGGAACACTTTCAAATGATATGTTCACATAGTCACTTAAATAGTGAGAGAAAAAGAACGAAGCTTCTTCT
The DNA here is from genome assembly GCA_030765085.1 of Allium cepa. Taxonomy (NCBI): domain Eukaryota; kingdom Viridiplantae; phylum Streptophyta; class Magnoliopsida; order Asparagales; family Amaryllidaceae; genus Allium; species Allium cepa. The sequence continues at coordinate 107,516,926 of CM060940.1, forward strand.
TCGATGTAATATTTACATATCGAAATTTCAACCCGTGCTTTTTGCCTCGCTTTTTTCTTCAAATGTTTCAAGTATCTATGAAAAATTAATTTACATTAACTTTAACTTTTTAATGTAATTAAATTAATAGGTTACATATTACATACATCTCGAATGGATACATCCATCCATATTGCATAGGACCTCGAAGTCGTGCTTCAAATGGGATATGAACATGTAAATGTTCCATTACATTAAAAAAACCTAGTGGAAATATTTTCTCCAATTTGCAAAGCAGTATAGGAAAATTTTCTTCAAGTTTATATAAACATTGCACTTTTAACGTAGCCAAACAAAGCTCTTTGTAAAACAGACTAAGTTCCATTATTTCCTTCCAAATTTTTAAAGGCAATAGTTCTTTGAATATAATGAATAATAAATTTTCCATCATTATGAGACAATCGTGGCTTTTCATTCCACTCAATCTACCGTTTTTAAAGTCAACACATCTACGAAGATTTGATGAAATTCCATCAGGAAATCTTAATCCTTCCATCCATTTTAACCCAACCTTAACTTGATTATTATCAAACCCATAACATGCTTTGGGTTTTTTTACTGTCACTTGGTTTCATATGAAGCTCAAAACGTTTGCATAATTTTTGTATATTGCGTCTTGATTTCAAACCGTCCTTAGTCTTCCCCTTGACATTCAAAATTGTGTTAAAAACATTATCAAATATATTTTTCTCGTTGTGCATCACATCAATATTATGATGGAGCAAAAGATCTTACAAATAAGACAGCTCCCAAAATATAATTTGTTTGCACCAATTATAATTAGTTGGTTTACCTGCAATTTCTGTTTGCACTCCAGTTTCATCTTTCTTTGGATAGTTCCTTACAAGTTCGTATATGTCTTCAATTGACCATATTGTTGGTGGTTGTCTGGTTTCTACTTTATTAGCTAAAAAGTTTTTCTATCTCCTCTGAAGATATGATTGACATGGAGAAAACCTCGATCGCAGTTAAACCATGAAATTTTCTTACCATTCGGTAAAGAAAATGCCTATGTTTCTTCCATGCAATAAGGATAGGCTAGACAATCGGATGTACTCCATCCTGAAAGCATTTCATTGGTAGGAAAATCACTTATAGTCCACAACAAAGAAGCAAACATACGAATTTTTTTCTTTAAAACGTCATATGTTTCTACTCCTTCGTTCCATAGTGTTTTTAACTTCTTAATCAATAGTTGTTAATAAACATCGATTCTTTGTGTCGGATCATTAGGGCCAGGAACGACAACAGTAAAAAAATATATTGCATTTTCATATACATCCATGGAGGTAAATTATAAGGTGTGATGATAATGGGCCAAAATGAATATTTAGCACCAAATTGAGAAAATGGTGAAAAATCATCCGTACATAATCCAAGTCTAATATCACGACTTTCCGCTGCAAAATTGGGATAAATTTTATCGAAATGCTTCCATCCTTCTCCATCGGCTGGACACGTCAACGTACCTTCTTCCTCTATTCTCACACCATGCTATATCATATGAGGTGCAGTTACAGATGATGTGTATAATCTTTGAAGCTTAGAAGTGATGAGAAAATAATGCATATGTTTGTATGGAACTTCCTTTCTCTTCTTTTTTCTTGGTTGATAACTTTCCTCATTACATATTCTACACTTCCTAAAAGTGATATCCTCTTTCCAAAACAACATGCAGCCATTTAAATATGTAACTGTTTTTTGATAAGGTAGACCAAAAGCGAACATAATTTTTTTAACTTCATCGTGATTTTCACATATTAAATTATCGGGAGGCATATGTCGTTTTGCAGTTTGTACAACAGCTGTAAATTCGGCTTCGATGATGTTGTATTTTGACTTCATCACAATGTATTCGATGGTTACTGATAGCCAAGTGCTGCTTTTACAACCATCCCAAAGAGGTTTCTTAGCAGCATTCAACAAATTGTAAAAGAATTTGCTTCAATGTTTAGTTCTTCAACATTTATATCATCATCATCAACTTCAACTGTAGGGAACATTGATCGTGCTGCATCTTCAACCATATTTTCTATATGGTTCGTCATAACAATTTCATTACCAGCAATCTCTAATTCAGACTCTTCAGAAGTATGTACTACAACTTCGCCATTACGATCCCAAACATACTACTCCGACACAAAACCGTTTTTTCACAAATGAACTTTCACAATATCGGGTAACAAATACTTCAAATGTTTACTCCTACTACATGGACAATGAATTTCTATATCGTTTCCGTTATTACTTAAAGCGAGTTCAACAAATATGTTTATACCATTATAAAAATCTTCCTTTATTGAGCATCTCAATACCCTTCTTTGATACATCCATCTCCTCCAATCAACAAAATAATCGATCAATTTTCCTATTTAAAAAAATGTCACATATTCAAAAATAAATGTTGTCCATTTTATGAATTGACTTTTTATTTTTCAATGTATTGATACATAAACTTATATGCGTCAATTTTACCCCTTAAGAATACAATATTGAAATGTTGGTTTATGGTTTTCTTTTTTGTTGGTCGGTAATCCTACTTTCCATTACAAACATAGTAAACACTCACATTTAGTATATTATTTCGTTTTAAACGATTCAACAAAATTTCGATAGCACTTCCCCTTTGTTTTCTACATTGTACACAAATACGTGTACACAGGAAACAAAAAAGAAAAGTGATGAAAAAAATTTATGAACCGTTTAAAATGAAAAAATGTACGAAATTTAATTGTTTACTGTGTTTATAATTTGTCCAATACAGGGACAAATCCAGCAAGCACTGTACTAGATGAATATAAATGTCTGCTTTATGACAAAAATGGATATTTATATAACGATCATGTACAACACTTATCGGACGGGGATAAAAACTCTCTAAGGGACGTAATAAAAAAGTAGTTTATACAAAAATTGGAAGTTTTATAGTTTGTCTTCTTATTTATTATGTAATATATTATTGTTTGTAAACGGTTAAAAATATACTAATTTTATATATTTCAAAAAATTATTAATTTACCATATCATTCCGCGTATTTTATCAAATAAGGTTGCTTCGATATTGTTGTCATTTTTCAATGCATTCAATTTCTTTTTGAGACTCATTGCATTATTTTTATACAAGTTAATATATTTAAAAGCAATGGACATGGATGATTCTAACTCCGCTTGAAGTAGAATGTATATCTGTTTTTCAATAAGTAACTTGTTTTCAAGTTCTATGGCTTTTAGTTTGAGTAAAAACGGAGAATATTCTGATTAACACAAGAAAATGCTAACACATATATAATAGTTTACACATACACACAAAATCACAAATTATACCTACTCTTTACAAATTCATGCTAACAAATGAAATAGGTGTACCATGGGATACTATAAACCATTATTAGGCTATTAGAAACAATTAGAATAACTAATTAGCCCTAATTTATCAACTTACGCAAATCTAGATTTAATGTAAAAATTAGATTTTTCACGAAAATAAGAGATTATACATGAGATCGGAAGCAATAGAGTGTGATTAGGCAGCCGTGAAGGATCTGGAAACTTGAATTTGGGTATTGGAAGCAAAAAATTGAGTTTTAGGGGTTTAAATTTTTTTTTAGACACAAGAATGAGGAAGAAAGGTCTCGGCTGAGGCTTGAAATTTGTGAATTTGCGACAGCTTCCAACGGCAGCCGACGGTCAGTCGAAAGCCGTCGGAAGCCATCGCAAGTTGCTGTCGGTATTTCAGCCTTTTCTAATAGTGTACTGATAGTAAGTGAAACAATTTAATATTAGTTAAAACAAAATCAATTATTGTGATATGTTTTTCTAATTCAAAAAATAGGTTTTGTGAATGATTGGTTTTACATTTGATTTACATATTAAATTATTCATAAATGGGTTGTCATTCTTCATTGTTGTAAAACATTTTCTATACAACATGGAATATTGATAGAACTCTAGACTTTGTTTTCTTCTTTATTTAAAATTGGTTTTCCTATAATACATTAATAGAATATTTTGGTGAATTAGTAGCATAGAATGGTTTCGTAGGGAGAAGAAGAAAGAAGAGGGTTTTTTAGGAAGAGGGAATGCGTGGAAAAGATTAAAAAAATTAAATAGGTGGGTGCATGAGTGTGTGGATGGGGTAAGTAGGTGGATGGGGAAAAAATTGGGTGAGTGATAAGAGTAGTGTGTGTAGATAGTAATACCCATCATAATAGGATTCATTTTGTATAAACTCTTATGTAAAATGCGAACAAGGAAAGCATGAGCATTATTGTTGACGATGTAAAGGTCACCGCAATACCACGTTCGTCTTCTTGTAAGTTCATCTTGGGCTGACACCTTCGAGATTTTATTTGGTCTTAAGACATAAGCGTTCAAAAAGTTCTTATGCCACGTTATATGTTTATAAGAATTAGGAAAACAAGTAAAGAATTTTGAGCAATAATCCATCAGGCACATTGATGGCTATATAATTCATTCTTATGTTCGAAGTCTAATATTCATATATTTGTGCATATTCATGTTTGTCATAGTTCAAAAATATGACGAAGTGATTCATGTCGAGTTTTGATATCGATGATTTCAAATATATGCAAATCCAACTCAATAATATTCATAAAGGCATAACCGGAAGCAATAAGTATGCCCAAGTCCAAGTCCTTAGTTTTATTGATTACACACGATTACAATCGAATAGAGTTAGTCCCCGATTCAATTTAGGGTTTTTAGGAATTTGATTTTGAGAATGAAGAGAAGAAAAATCGTCCCCAAAATGGCGCTCCTAGGGTCGTATTTATAGAGGTGGAACAACACCATTCTGCCCCTCATGACTTCGTCATATTCGACTTCGATGGTGTCAACTTAAGATTAGCTTTATTCTGAAAATATGGCATTGTCTTACATCTAGTGTCTTCGACGTACTTCAGCATCAACTGTAGTGGTGATATTGGCAACGACTTTAATGACTTCGAAGTTGCTATGTGCTAGGTCTTTGCTTTTCTCCTTTAACGAATGCATACAACAACCAAAATCTATGGCATTAGCAGCTTGTACCATAAAGTTGGTGGTCCTTTAAAGGCGGACGATGATATGAATGTGAGTATAAAGCAATGATAATTACAAGGCGATATCGATGACTTTGTGGATATTTATGGTGTCCACCATCAACACCACTTCCTATAGACACGCGACATCCTCCAAGTGCTGATAAAATGTGTTAACGAAGTGGAGTGTTGGTCATTGACAAAGAACGGTGTAACTGATGAAGGGTGAAGTCATTCTATATTTCTTTGGTGTTAATGACCCTTGGTGTTATCGTAAAGTGATACTTTCGAAGTCCTGTGAAGTGCGGTGCGATATCTATAGTCTTTAACATTGATCCGACGTGGTGTTTGATTTTGATTTCAACATGGATGAGATGTGGAGTGACCTGATCACGTCGCATATCTTATGGAAGCCGATATCCATTGTAAGGGACTTAAACAAGCTTCCTCCTATCGATGTTATTCATGAAGTGCTCTTGGTTTTGACATTGTCAACAACTTTATTACTTTTTCGATTTTGACAAAATCTCTTATGTTTATCCTCCCTTGGAAATTATATGGATAACATTTAGCCTTTCCTTTTAAGAGAAGCTTTTTATTCTTTAGGGTAAAACTTAGAATTCCTTTGCATTTCCCAATCTTTAGTATGATTTCCTTTCTAGTCTCATTTTCCTGTAAAACATAAGGTAAATGATAACTCTCATCATTACCATTAATCTCAATTTTAAGCAAATCCCTTTGGACTTGATTGAGTTATAAATAGGTACATACTGTCTACATTATTTGCATGAATTGAGATTATAAGTTTGCTATAAGAGATAAATCAATAAATATCAATAAGTTTACAAATGAAAACTTAGAAGATTGTCGGGAAGTATCAAAGAAGGGAGTATCAGGATTCTTAAGCAATAATGGGAGTCCAAACAATCTGATAAATGTAAAAGATTAGCATTATTTTTGACATATAAAATAATATAGTTTGAGAATTTTAAAAGTAAAATATTGTATTTTCGAAATAAGATGATTTGGATTATTATTATTACTTTGGATTGATATAAAAGGTTTTTAAAAATGAGTTTTATGGAAAAGTTGCTATTTTAAGGAAATTACAGATGTTGTGTTTCAAAGGAATTAAGTGATAACTATTGTTATTTTGAGAATATTAATATAATATTTAAAAGGCACTTTAAAGGAGTAACCTCCAAATATATTAAGTAAACTATCATTACATTTGGAGTCAGTGAATAATAACAATAAAATAATAATATATTTTTTTATCATCCAACTAAATTGATGGTTTTTTATAAATAATGACATAATGATTTTACGACATTAGGACGAAGTATTTCATCTATTATTGTCCATTTGTTACATGAGTCGGTTTTCATCATTTGTGGAAATGCTGGTAGGGTGGACATTTACTATTTATGGTAGCATACCTTTTTGTATTTAGCATGCGAGAAAGTGATTATTGTTTATGGTTGGTAATTGCTATTACTGGTATTTACTGAATATCGGTATATATGGTTGTTGGTATTTTTCATTTGTTAGCATATGCAATTGTTGGTTTTCATTGAAAGTTGTTATTATTGTTTATATGGATTGATATATTCATTTCAATATTGAGCATTAGCATTTTTTCAATACCACGGATTGGAATTTTTGAAAACAAGGATCTAATGACTTTTAGTTGTGCATTTTCATTAAGGTAGTATGACCTATTTTATACTATAATATTGTAGTTGACATAATGGATATGTCTATATTATTATACTGATGTGTTAATAATAAAGGTTATTTTACGCTAGCATTTGTGATTGCAGGTATGAAAACATAAAATTACATGGGTTTGATCCCACTAGGATTTAGGTGGGCACATAGTTAGTTGGTCCAACTCTTGTTACTACTAGACTAAATGTTTAGGGCATGACCTAACCAAGGTGCATGATAGAAAGGACCATTTCCGTCCTTTTCTACTAACATGTATGTTTATATAAATCTATGTACTATTTAGATTCGCATAATATCCATTAGAAGGAGCCTAGTCATCCCTCAATTTTATTTCGAATTAACCATTTATTTTACTTTGCTAAATAGCTCTAGTTGCACTTACATGGGATTGTGTTTATACATTTGGTTGCATATGTAAATGTGGCATTTAATGTATGCATGAATATAATACTTTTCAGTACCCCTAACACATAAGATTAATACATAGTATGTCGGTTTTGATTTCTTACCCGGTTCACTGTCCCTAACATTTAAGATTAATATGTAAGTGTCAATTATGCTTATTAAGAATAGTGGGTCATCACAATTATACATAAAGAAATCAATAAGAAATTATTTGACATGATGAGAGACATTCAGTAAAAGTACGATGAAGAAGGGATATTTTTTTAAATATTGGTTTAAATACATTTAATGTATTTATAGTGAACAATAAGATAATTGATTTAGCATTCCCAAAGAGAGGAAAATAATGAAATTTTTGTGCACATTACTGAAGCGGTAATGCAATTTGCGAATATTTTGAACTATATATGAGCTACCTTGACATTTAGTGATGTGAAGGTGGGACTTGTTTGTGAGGGTTGTGTGACCAGAGGAGTAAGTTAATTTATGATAATAGCTCTATTATTGGTCATGTTCTCATTATAAAGAGATGCAGTAGTGAGAAAGGCAAGTGAATCAAAATATTTCTAATTACAGAACGCTTAGTGGTAACTTACGAAGTAAAACTGAGTGACATATTGGGCTATTATAGTAAGAAACAAGACCATTTCAATAACTGATGCTACAGAAAAATAAAGTAATTCTGACATCGTCAATTTAAACGAAGTGTATTATTAGAAACGATGTATTGATGATGGTGCTTTTAGACTCATGATAATAAGGAAAGGGATACGATTTTATGGAAAATTGTGCTGCTTTTAAGTTGTTGGTCTTAGTTGTATATGGATACAGATGTTCGATGGAGTGGTCTGCACTTGACTTTGCAAGTTTCGTATATCATCAAGTCTACTAGCATCATCGGGACTTGTAATCGCTATTGTGAAAGAGGGCTTGAGCAGTTCTTGAGAAGTAGACCAGTCAAAATATGATCTAACCTATTAAGTCAACCCATTTACCATATTTATAAATGGATTGAGTTAACCCATTTATGAATTTTATTAAATGGGTTATGGGTTGGGTTGACCCATTTTAAAAAGAGTTATAAATAGGTAACCCATTTATCCATTTAAAATTACATTCACATATTTGAACTCTGCCTAGTGTAGAAGCTGATATATTTTTGGTTCAGACTGCAATAACTTCTTCATAGTAACTCAGAATCAGGCGAGACTTCGACCGATTAACTGGACAATATGAAACACTCGGATACTTCATACTATTAACGCACACTGTAGTTCTCCATGGAAACTGACAGTTGTACTTAGAAAATAACATGCTACCACATCCTCATATTTGCACTCCGCTTAGTGCAGAAGCCATTATTTTTTTGTTCAGACTGCAATAACTTCTTTATATTAACTCGGAATCAGGCGAGACTTCGATTGATTAATTCTCACGTAAATTACGGATGATATGGAACACTCGGATACTTCACATTGTTAACGCACGTTGTAGTTCTCCATTGAGACTGACAATTGTACTTCGAAAATAACAAGGTACCACATCCCTATATTTGAACCTCCCCTAGTGCAAAAGCCGCTATTTTTTTGTACAGACTGCAATAACTTCTTCATACAAACTCAGAAGCAGTCGAGACTTCGATCGATTAACTCCCACTTAAATTATGGAAAGTATGGAACAATCGGATGCTTCATATTGTTAACGCGCATTGTAGTTATCCATGGAGACTGACGGTTTACTTAGAAAATAACTACCTATCACATCCTCATATTGAATTTTGATGAAAATTAGAACCAAATTTTAAATTTTTAAATTTTGATTTTTATAAAAATTCAAAACGTAAAAATTGAAATCAGGTTTAGTTTATATTTATTTCTTTTTTATTAGTCAAGTCAAATTTAGATCTTTAAATGATTTAAATGGATAACACACTTATTAAATGGGTCATAAATGGACTGGGTCAAATTCGACCCAACCCATTTTGACCCAACCCAACCTGTTTGACAGGTCTAAGGAAGTAGATTTATTAACAAAAGGGACGATGACTCAAAAAATATTTAATTAATGGTTTGACCAATATTTGTAAACTTATGTTAGCATTGAAATTTCATGGGGCTTGGATGCCATAAATTTTAGCATCAATGGCTAGGTTATACTTTTTAAAATACTCTAAAAGTTTTCAAAAAATAAATATAATCAACCGGGAGAGCTTTAAAAATCTCAAAATATGTCTTAGGTAAGAAAACAAAAGTTTCATTCAATTAGGTTAAACATGACTTTAGATCTATTATAAACAACTTGGTTTTGCAAAGCAACCCTTATTTTATTTTCATGCCCATGAAGTGAACATAGGTACCGATGAGAATCAATCCGGAAGGATTATTTCCCTGCAACCAACATACCCACAAAGTTGCTAGTACCTAAAGAAGTTGGTTAATGTTGCTCATTTCTTTTCACATGTTTTGTTCCTGCAGCATGCATGGTTCTTCGTCATCAATTATCTACTTGTTTCTTTTTAAGATCTTACCACCAATGGTGAAATGATGAGCCATACATTTTAGCAAGATGTCTAGTAGGTCCAAGAACTCTAATAAAGGATGAAAATTCATGAGCCAATGGACTCTAAGATTACCATCATTTCATAAATGGAACTTTCATAGTTTCTGATTTGATTCCCACTTTAAGGATGCATCCCAAACTCGTTATAGGGAAGTATCATGAGAAGATGATTATTGATGAATTTTCTCGCACTTTCGATTGAAGCTATCTATGTTGTAGGCTAGCTACTTCACAAGTTTTAACTTATTTTAAATATAAGTAAAGAAGCGGTCCTTGTTCACAAATGGTGATAGAGTAGAAATTGTTCAAGACTTCCTTGTTAGGATTTCAATACACTTTAAGACCGATTAATCATGAAACCCTAGATCTGAATAGGTGACCCATATTGATTTAATTGAAAAGAAACAGAGGAAAGTAAACGGGTTAGCGAAAGCTATACCTGAATTCATAGTTGCCATTGGAAAAGTAAATATGGTTTGATTTTCCATATTGAAACAAATCCTAGACCTTATATTGGATCTGAATTCATAGTGGCTGCTTTCACAAACTAATTAAGAGAAAGAGATAGATCTAAAAGATAAGAGTTGGATTTGATCTTCCAAAATGACATAAACTCTAAATCAGAAATATTTCCATAGAAGAGATTAGGAGAATACTTGAGCTTAATATGGGGACCATAACCCCTTATTTATAATGTTGGCATTTCCTAATTTGGCCCTTCAACAAAATAGAATTACCACACTATCTACATGTTAATACTATAACAATTATACATGTAAGTCTTTTAACTTTAATTCATAATTTGATCACTTTAATTAGGCTTTGCACCAAAATAGCACAACATATTATTTTACATATGTGGCCCACATATTAAAATTTTCCAACAATCTCCCCTCGGGACATATATGTAATAATAACCTTGTAAATATGTTTAACTTTATGAGCTCCAAAATTTGTTATTTATAATATAAGGTGTTTCTGAAACAATCCTGTCCATCAACTATGTTAACAAAGGATCAAAGTCAGTCATATTTTCATTTTTATTACACTCTAAGTTATAACAAGCTATAATTCTAAGTTATAACTAGGTCAATTACCTTTAATTAGTCAAATTCTAATATTATAATTAGGCTCAATGTCAGTCTTAATTTCATTTCTATTACACTCTTTACAATTTACATCTTATCTTCCATTCATTATTCTTGTAGTTTTAATCCATATTCCCGTTTATTCTATTCCAACCCATACGCGAAGAAGAAGGAGAAATAAAAGAAAACTGAAAATAGAAAAAAATCCAAAGCGTAGGAAAAAGATGTAAATAACGCATAAATAGCAGTAAATAAATTAAAATGCTGTAAATAAACTGTAAATAAACGAAAAAGATATTATTAACATAATTAAACTGAAAAAAATAGCTAAAAGGAATAGATTGAAAATAATTCTAAAAACTGTAAATAAATAACTAAAAAGGTAATTCTAAAAATCGTAGTAGAAACTACAACTATTGAAAACCCTATTATTTTAAATTACGTAAAGAAATCTAAAATAATTACAATCACTCATCTGTGGTCCTAAGCTCCTCCCCTAATCTCCTCCCTTTTGGTCTTTCCAGATCCACTTGAGGGTATTAAAATATTTTTATTAAAAAGATTCCCTCCTTGGAAAATTATTCCTTTTAGGGTCCTTCCTGAAAAGGTTAACCCAAGCGGAGAAAATCTAGAATGAGAAAAAGTGTTTGGCTAGAGTTCTATTTATAGGTGTAGAAGTGGATCTTAGAACGTTGAATTTGAGGATTGAACAGGATGCAACCACGTTATAGGTTTAATAGGATCCATCAGATGCAAGAATGGAAGGACCAGATTGGTTAAAAGAATTCGAATAACGCGTACAACGTTCGAACGAATGAAACGAACTTTCGTTCTTTCAAAAGTAAGGTGGGTCGAATGGGCGGTGGACTGCCCTGGTGCCTAGGTCGATTGGCCGGTCAACATAAACCTTATTATTTATTTATTTTCGATTCTTCTTTATCTTTTTTAATTCATAACTTGCTCATATTAGCTCGGATTCTGAAGTTCTATATATGAAAATTGATAATAAAATTACCACGGACACAATAGCACAACTCCTGTGACTTAATTCTGATAATTTCACAAAGTTATTTTATTATTTCATTAATTAATAAATTAACTATTATGGGTTAAATTTTGGGTTGTGACATTCTCCCCTCCTTAAGGGATTTCGTCCCCGAAATCTCTAAGGATAAAAGAATGAACTAAATGTTTTCATCCAAGTTCTACATCCAACTACTCAACCATCATCCATTGTCCTTAAGTTTTTTTAATGCGATTTATGATACTTATGCAATTATTGTAGTGTCAATGTCCCTAACCAATGCAAAAGAGTAGGCGGTCCACTCATTCAGTTGACCTCCTTTTGCACAATCATGCCCATGCCATGTATTCAAATGAACGCAAAGTTCCACAATGATAACTGAAGTTCTATATGCTGCTACAACCATCATCCAAATGCAACAATCATGTGTAAAACATCCATTTATAGCAACCATGAAAAATAAAATAAAGATGCGCTCATATTTATATGCATATGCTCTAGTGTCCTACTTAGGCCGATCCCTAAGAGATAATAGTGTCTAGTGTAAGTATATGCGTCCATAGCATCCACGAGCAAACACTTGCAACCACTAGAAAACATCATACATAACATGTTCTAGTAACATGTTTACATCAAATCCTACCATCTATACATTAAATACTAAGTTCTACCCTCCCAAAGGATAATAAAGGAAAGAACCTATTCAAAACCAAAGATGGAAATAGAAAATTCGAAAACTTGTTATCAAAGAAATGTGTATATGAGATACGAATTTTTTCCTAATCAAACTAATCTTCTCCGAAGCCCCGTTAACCATGACGGAACCAAGGCAATCCCTCTGTAGACTCTATTCAATACGAAAGCGACTTGCGTGGTCTTCCATAAAGAGCTTCGAAAGGTGCCACTCTAATGCTAGCTTGAAATACTATCATGTGAAAATTCCACTAAGGAAGATGCTTTTCTCAAGTTTCTTCAAAATCTAAAATACACGTCCTCAACCATGTGTGCCTTACATTCTTACTAATTTCACTTTACTGTTCTTCTTTAGCTTGCGAAAGCGACTTGCGTGGTCTTTCATAAAGAGCTTCGAAAGGTGCCACTCTAATGCTAGCTTGAAATACTATCATGTGAAAATTCCACTAAAGGAAGATGTTTTTCTCAAGTTTCTTCAAAATCAAAAATACACGTCCTCAACCATGTGTGCCTTACATTCTTACTAATTTCACTTTACTGTTCTTCTTTAGCCCGCTCACATGAATCAACATTCCTAGGTTCTCACTATTGCCCTATATGCTTTACGGGAAACTCTATTATTACTTTCAAAAGTAATTACTGATGTTTTCTTTACAGCCTTACACCTTTTCCGTCACTCCTTAGGGAATGATTCCTATCTATTCCACTTCTAGGAGTTGGGTTTGGTATTTATCCTCTTATTTCAAAAACTTAGGCGTCTAAATTTTCAAATCCCAAAATCTTTATCCTTAAAAGTGTTATCTTTAAATTCTTATTAAATTCAAAAATACACGGTTGCTTAACATATTATGTTTCTAGATTGCATCCTTACATCTTATTGAATTTGCATTATTTCCCAAACCTAGAGAAAAACCTTCAAACTCTAAGTCCAAAACTTACTCCTCTCTTTCTTTTAAAGACCTTTTCAATTTTCTATAAAATTTGAATTTTCAAATTCTAATTTTATTAAATTTTCCATTTCAAAAACCTATTTACTTTTTCACAAACCATTTCCTTTTAAAATATCTTTATGTCTTTTCAAAACATCTTCTTATTACACCTAATGGTCTCATACCTTAATGTATTGGAACTACTTTTTCCTATGAGAAATTATTAATGCTAAAATCTTCTATAAACCTTCTAAAAGAGGATTTCATGTTCATGTAAAATTACAAGGAACTTATTTTATATTTTTCGAAATAGGCTATACAAAATATGATGCTCTCATACCTTGTATATCTCTTTCATGCATTCCTAGAAAATTGAACAAAACATTTTTATTGCTTTCATAGAAAATTATAGCATTACTCTTTTCATTCCAATAGACTAAAGTATGTTTAATTTATATTCTCTTATGATAGACATCTTCTAATATCCAACTTACTCTTTTCTTTTCAGAAAAACTCATTTTCAAAACTGTTTTTAATATATCCATAACTAGAAAACATTTTTTACACATATTTAATTAATAGGTGTATTCGCAAATCACTTTCATTTCTATCCCTAGAAATTATCTTTTAAAAATACATTTCTATTTGGGTTTAAAATAGATGTTGAGTAAAACACTGTTACTACAATCCAAAAATACTAATATATGAATTTAATTAAAAATAAATACTAATAAACCACACCTACAATGTAAAAACATTTCCTTTGGGAATCACTGGCTATAACGTTAGCATTATAGTCTATGCTTCCTTTATTTTCACGAAAACATCTATTACAACAATAAATGTTGTAATCTACGCTTTCGATACTTAATACGCTCTAGGTTTTCATACTTTAAATCTTTGTTTACTTTTAAAGAAACTAGTGAGCTATATACGCTCTATAATTCTTTAAAAAGAATTTCACCTTTTTAACAAAATTTTCATCATATAAAAACCAATTAAATTTCTTATTATATTCCCAAAAACCTAATATTTACTTTAAAAATAGTGATAATTTTTTTTCAGTTCTAATAATTTCAGTTTATTGGGTTAGACATAAAGTGGATTTTTCTACTTTCTACGCAAGGAGTATCCTTCCTAAAGCTTGGAAATCTTATTTCCTTACTTAAAGTCCTTTGTTGCCATACTCATATTTATTCTAAGGTACTACCTTCAAATAAACTTATATGAAACAAATTATAATTTCTACAATTATCTATACGTGGCTTGCTTCCTTTTCTATTGCACATCCCCAATCTTTGCCTACCACTCTTTGGATTTTCACAATCTGAGCCTAAATGTACAAAACTATTTATCAAATCTTTCCGTGTGTAGACCTTCTCTATGCCCCAAAAAACACACTTCCTTGTGTCAAAAGTGATACTTCAAGAACTTGGCTTTCAACTGAAGAATGCAAAGTGTACGAAGAACCTCCTCAAGATGAATAGCACGCTCCTCTTTACTCCTGGAAAACACCAAAATGTCGTCCACAAATACAACCACAAACTTATTTAGGACTTCTCTAAAAACAGGGCTCATCAAATCAAAAAAATATGATAGGGCATTGGTTAGAGCATAGGGCCTAACCAACCACTCAAAGAATTTGTTGGGTGTCATAAATATGGTCTTATTAATGCTGTCATCAGCGACCCTAAGCCGCTGAAATCCTATGGCTAAATCAAGCTGGGAGAATCCAAGAGCCAACTAACAGATCAAAAAGATCATCAATCCTAGGAAGTGGATAATGATTCTCCTTCGTGATCTTATTCAACTCCCTATAGTCTACGCAAAGTAAAAGGGAACCATATGCCTTCATAGCGAAGATGACTAGTGCACCCTACTTCGATATGCTTCTTCTTATGAAACCTTTTTGCAAAAGCTCACGGATCTCGCTTTCACAGTTTCTTCCTCTCCCTAGGTGCCATGGATAGTGCTACTAGCTTAGCATTATCAGTCAAATGAATTAAAAAGTCAATCTCTCTCTTAAGAGGAGTCCCCTAACCTCCTCAAAGAAGTCTGGAAAATCTCTGACGATGGGAACTGAATCTAACTTTGATGATGATGAATCGAGGGAATAAAGATAGCTCAGGATAACTGACCCTTGCGGGTCACAAGAAACCTCGAGAGTCCTACTGCTGCATGTCTCTAGCCTAATGACTCTCCTCTTGCAATCTAATATAGCTCCATATGTGGATAACCAATCCATTCCCAAAATCATCGCATACCTCGAAAATCCCAATATATATGCGTCACAGTCAAATTCTACACCTAGGATAAAAAATTTCAAACTTCTACAAACCATACACAAGTGTGTCGATCCTCCTATGGGTTTGAAACAACAATGGGGTCTACTATTAAAGAGATGTCTAAGTGCAAACAATCTACCAAAGAACTAGAGATGAAAGAGTGTGATGCTCTAGGATCGAAAAGAGTCTGAATTGGAAAATCAGAAATAGAAACCAAATTTTCCTACCTCAATCTGGTCCGCTGCTGAAAGATGTTACCTCCACAGCCTGAATCTACGCTGCAGGTGCACTCGCTCTCTGCCCTATCTTCTGAGGACAAAACTTACTAGGATGACCGGGTTTTCCATTTACCCTATCTTCTTATTGTGAAAGAGAGCTTGAGCAGTTCATGAGAAGTAGACCTGTCAAAATATGATCTAACCTATTAAGTCAATCCATTTACCATATTTATAAATGTATTGAGTTAATCCATTTATGAATTTTATTAAATGGGTTATGGGTTGGGTTGACCCATTTTAAAAAGAGTTATAAATAGGTAACCCATTTATCCATTTAAAATTACATTCACATATTTGAACTCTGCCTAGTGTAGAAGCTGATATTTTTTTGGTTCAGACTGTAATAACTTCTTCATAGTAACTCAGAATCAGGCGAGACTTCGACCGATTAACTGGACAATATGGAACACTCGGATACTTCATACTATTAATGCACACTGTAGTTCTCCATGGAAACTGATAGTTGTACTTAGAAAATAACATGCTACCACATCCTCATATTTGCACTCCGCTTAGTGCAGAAGCCATTATTTTTTGTTCAGACTGCAATAACTTCTTTATATTAACTCGGAATCAGGCGAGACTTCGATTGATTAATCCTATGTAAATTACGGATAATATGGAACACTCGGATACTTCATATCGTTAACGCACGTTGTAGTTCTCCATGGAGACTGACAATTGTACTTCGAAAATAACAAGGTACCACATCCCTATATTTGAACCTCCCCTAGTGCAAAAGCCGCTATTTTTTTGTATAGACTGCAATAACTTCTTTATACTAACTCAGAAGCAGTCGAGACTTCGATCGATTAACTCCCATCTAAATTACGGACAGTATGGAACAATCGGATGCTTCATATTGTTAACGCACATTGTAGTTCTCCATGGAGACTGACGGTTTACTTAGAAAATAACTGCCTATCACATCCCCATATTGAATTTTGATGAAAATTAGAACCAAATTTTAAATTTTTAAATTTTGATTTTTATCAAAATTCAAAACGTAAAAGATTGAAATTAGGTTTAGTTTATATTTATTTCTTTTTTATTAGTCAAGTCAAATTTAGATCTTTAAATGATTTAAATGGGTAACACACTTATTAAATGGGTCATAAATGGACTGGGTCAAACTCGACCCAACCCATTTTGACCCAACCCAACCTATTTGACAGGTCTAAGGAAGTAGATTTATTAACAAAAGGGACGATGACTTAAAAAATATTTAATTAATGGTTTGACCAATATTTGTAAACTTATGTTAGCATTGAAATTTCATGAGGCTTGGATGCCATAAATTTTAGCATCAATGGCTAGGTTATACTTTTT
Source organism: Allium cepa (assembly GCA_030765085.1). Taxonomy (NCBI): domain Eukaryota; kingdom Viridiplantae; phylum Streptophyta; class Magnoliopsida; order Asparagales; family Amaryllidaceae; genus Allium; species Allium cepa. The sequence continues at coordinate 107,534,325 of CM060940.1, forward strand.
AAAATACTCTAAAAGTTTTCAAAAAATAAATATAATCAACCGGGAGAGCTTTAAAAATCTCAAAATATGTCTTAGGTAAGAAAACAAAAGTTTCATTCAATTAGGTTAAACATGACTTTAGATCTATTATAAACAACTTGGTTTTGCCAAGCAACCCTTATTTTATTTTCATGCCCATGAAAAAAATGTTATGAAGTGAACACGGGTACCGATGAGAATCAATCTGGAAGGATTATTTCCCTGCAACCAACTTACCCACAAAGTTGCTAGTACCTCAAGAAGTTGGTTAGTGTTGCTCATTTCTTTTCACATGTTTTGTTCCTGCAGCATGCATGGTTCTTCGTCATCAATTATCTACTTGTTTCTTTTTAAGATCTTACCACCAATGGTGAAATGATGAGCCATACATTTTAGCAAGATGTCTAGTAGGTCCAAGAACTCTAATAAAGGATGAAAATTCATGAGCCAATGGACTCTAAGATTACCATCATTTCATAAATGGAACTTTCATATTTTCTGATTTGATTCCCACTTGAAGGATGCATCCCAACCTCTTTATAGGGAAGTATCATGAGAAGATGATTATTGATGGATTTTCTCGCACTTTCGATTGAAGCTATCTATGTTGTAGGCTAGCTACTTCACAAGTTTTAACTTATTTTAAATATAAGTAAAGAAGCGGTCCTTGTTCACAAATGTTGATAGAGTAGAAATTGTTCAAGACTTCCTTGTTAGGATTTCAATACACTTTAAGACCGATTAATCATGAAACCCTAGATCTGAATAGGTGACCCATATTGATTTAACTGAAAAGAAACAGAGGAAAGTAAACGGGTTAGCGAAAGCTATACCTGAATTCATAGTTGCCGTTGGAAAAGTAAATATGGTTTGATTTTCCATATTGACACAAATCCTAAACCTTATATTAGATCTGAATTCATAGTGGCTGCTTTCACAAACTAATTAAGAGAAAGAGATAGATCTAAAAGAGATAGATCTAAAAGATAAGAGTTGGATTTGATCTTCCAAAATGACATAAACCCTAAATCAGAATTATTTCCATAGAAGAGATTAGGAGAATATTGGAGCTTAATATGGGGACCATAACCCCTTATTTATAATGTTGGCATTTCCTAATTTGGCCCTTCAACAAAATAGAATTACCCCACTATGTACATGTTAATACTATAACAATTATACATGTAAGTCTTTTAACTTTAATTCATAATTTGATCACTTTAATTAGGCTTTGCACCAAAATAGCACAACACATTATTTTACATATGTGGCCCACATATTAAAATTTTCCAACAATCTCTCCTCGGGACATATATGTAATAATAACCTTGTAAATATGTTTAACTTTATGAGCTCCAAAATTTGTTATTTATAATATAAGGTGTTTCTGAAACAATCCTGTCCATCAACTATGTTAACAAAGGATCAAAGTCGGTCATATTTTCATTTTTATTACCCTTTAAGTTATAACAAGTTATAATTCTAAGTTATAACTAGGTCAATTACCTTTAATTAGTCAAATTCTAATATTATAATTAGGCTCAATGTCAGTCTTAATTTCATTTCTATTACACTCTTTACAATTTACATCTTATCTTCCGTTATTTCATTATTCTTGTAGTTTTAATCCATATTCTCGAAATTCTATTCCAACCCATAAGCGAAGAAGAAGGAGAAATAAAAGAAAACTGAAAATAGAAGAAAATCCAAAGCGTAGGAAAAAGATGTAAATAACGCATAAATAAAAGTAAATAAATTAAAACGCTGTAAATAAACTGTAAATAAATGAAAACGATATTATTAACATAATTAAACTGAAAAAAATAGCTAAAAGGAATAGATTGAAAATAATTCTAAAAACTGCAATAAATAACTAAAAAGGTAATTCTAAAAATCGTAGTAGAAACTACAACTATTGAAAACCCTATTATTTAAAGAAATCTAAAATAATTACAATCACTCATCTGTGGTCCTAAGCTCCTCCCTTTTGGTCTTTCTAGATCCACTTGAGGGTATTAAAATATTTTTATTAAAAAGATTCCCTCCCTGGAAAATTATTCCTTTTAGGGTCCTTCCTGAAAAGGTTAACCCAAGCGGAGAAAATCTAGAATGAGAAAAAGTGTTTGGCTTAGAGTTCTATTTATAGGTGTAGAAGTGGATCTTGGAACGTTGGATTTGAGGATTGAACAGGATGCAACCACGTCATAGGTTGAATAGGATCCATCAGATGCAAGAATGGAAGGACCAGATTGGTTAAAAGAATTCGAATAACGCGTACAACGTTCGAACGAATGAAACGAACTTTCGTTCTTTCAAAAGTGAGGCGGGTCGAATGGGCGGTGGACTGCCCTGGTGCCTAGGTCGACTGGCCGGTCAACATAAACCATATTATTTATTTATTTTTGATTCTTCTTTATCTTTTTTAATTCATAACTTGCTCATATTATCTCGAATTCTGAAGTTCTATATATGAAAATTGATAATAAAATTACCACGGACACAATAGCACAACTCCTGTGACTCAATTCTGATAATTTCACAAAGTTATTTTATTATTTCATTAATTAATAAATTACTTATTATGGGTTAAATTTTGGGTTGTGACATTCTCCCCTCCTTAAGGGATTTCATCGCCGAAATCTCAAAGGATAAAAGAATGAACTAAATGTTTTCATCCAAGTTCTACATCCAACTACTCAACCATCATCCATTACATCCATTGTCCTTAAGTTTTTTTAATGCGATTTATGATACTTATGCAATTATTGTAGTGTCAATGCCCCTAACTAATGCAAAAGAGTAGGCGGTCCACTCATTCAGTTGACCTCCTTTTGCACAATCATGCCCATGCCATGTATTCAAATGAACGCAAAGTTCCACAATGATAACTGAAGTTCTATATGCTGCTACAACCATCATCCAAATTCAACAATCATGTGTAAAACATCCATTTATAGCAACCATGAAAAATAAAACAAAGATGCGCTCTTATTTATATGCATATGCTCTAGTGTCCTACTTAGGCCGATCCCTAAGAGATAATAGTGTCTAGTGTAAGTATATGTGTCCATAGCATCCACGAGCAAACACTTGCAACCACTAGAAAACATCATACATAACATGTTCTAGTAACATGTTTACATCAAATCCTACAATCCATACGTTAAATACTAAGTTCTACCCTCCCAAAGGATAATAAAGGAAAGAACCTATTCAAAACTAAAGATGGAAATAGAAAATTCGAAAACTTGTTATCAAAGAAATGTGTATATGAGATATGAATTTTTTCCTAATCAAACTAATCTTCTCCGAAGTCCCGTTAACCATGACGGAACCAAGGCAATCCCTCTATAGACTCTATTCAATACGAAAGCGACTTGCGTAGTCTTCCATAAAGAGCTTCGAAAGGTGCCACTCTAATGCTAGCTTGAAATACTATCATGTGAAAATTCCACTAAAGGAAGATGCTTTTCTCAAGTTTCTTCAAAATACAAAATGCACGTCCTCAACCATGTGTGCCTTACATTCTTACTAATTTCACTTTACTGTTCTTCTTTAGCTTGCGAAAGCGACTTGCGTGGTCTTCCATAAAGAGCTTCGAAAGGTGCCACTCTAATGCTAGCTTGAAATACTATCATGTGAAAATTCCACTAAAGAAAAATGCTTTTCTCAAGTTTCTTCAAAATCAAAAATACACGTCCTCAACCATGTGTGCCTTACATTCTTACTAATTTCACTTTACTGTTCTTCTTTAGCCCGCTCACATGAATCAACAATCCTAGGTTCTCACTATTGCCCTATATGCTTTACGGGAAACTCTATTATTACTTTCAAAAGTAATTACTGATGTTTTCTTTACAGCCTTACACCTTTTCCGTCACTCCTTAGGGAATGATTCCTATCTATTCCACTTCTAGGAGTTGGGTTTGGTATTTATCCTCTTATTTCAAAAACTTAGGCGTCTAAATTTTCAAATCCCAAAATCTTTATCCTTAAAAGTGTTATCTTTAAATTCTTATTAAATTCAAAAATACACGGTTGCTTAACATATTATGTTTCTAGATTGCATCCTTACATCTTATTGAATTTGCATTATTTCCCAAACCTAGAGAAAAACCTTCAAACTCTAAGTCCAAAACTTACTCCTCTCTTTCTTTTAAAGACCTTTTCAATTTTCTATAAAATTTGAATTTTCAAATTCTAATTTTATTAAATTTTTCATTTCAAAAACCTATTTACTTTTTCACAAACCATTTCCTTTTAAAATATCTTTATGTCTTTTCAAAACATCTTCTTATTACACCTAATGGTCTCATACCTTAATGTATTGGAACTACTTTTTCCTATGAGAAATTATTAATGCCAAAATCTTCTATAAACCTTCTAAAAGAGGATTTCATGTTCATGTAAAATTATAAGGAACTTATTTTATATTTTTCGAAATAGGCTATACAAAATATGATGCTCTCATACCTTGTATATCTCTTTCATGCATTCCTAGAAAATTGAACAAAACATTTTTATTGCTTTCGTAGAAAATTATAGCGTTAATCTTTTCATTACAATAGACTAAAGTATGTTTAATTTATATTCTCTTATGATAGACATCTTCTAATATCCAACTTACTCTTTTCTTTTCAGAAAAACTCATTTTCAAAACTATTTTTAATATATCCATAACTAGAAAACATTTTTTACACATATTTAATTAATAGGTGTATTCGCAAATCACTTTCATTTCTATCCCTAGAAATTATCTTTTAAAAATACATTTCTATTTGGGTCTAAAATAGATGTTGAGTAAAACACTGTTACTACAATCCAAAAATACTAATATATGAATTTAATTAAAAATAAATACTAATAAACCACACCTACAATGTAAAAACATTTCCTTTGGGAATCACAGGCTATAACGTTAGCGTTATAGTCTATGCTTCCTTTATTTTCACGAAAACATCTATTACAACAATAAATGTTGTAATCTATGCTTTCGATACTTAATACGTTCTAGGTTTTCATACTTTAAATCTTTGTATACTTTCAAAGAAATTAGTGACCTATATACGCTCTATAATTCTTTAAAAAGAATTTCACCTTTTTAACAAAATTTTCATCATATAAAAACCAATTAAATTTCTTATTATATTCCCAAAAACCTAATATTTACTTTAAAAATAGTGATAATTTTTTTTCGGTTCTAATAATTTCAGTTTATTGGGTTAGACATAAAGTGGATTTTTCTACTTACTACCCCAGGAGTATCCTTCCTAAAGCTTGGAAATCTTATTTCCTTACTTAAAGTCCTTTGTTGCCATACTCATATTTATTCTAAGGTACTACCTTCAAATAAACTTATATGAAAAAATATATAATTTCTACAATTATCTATACGTGGCTTGACTTCCTTTTCTATTGCACATCCCCAATCTTTGCCTACCACTCTTTGGATTTTCACAATCTGAGCCTAAATGTACAAAACTATTTATCAAACTCTTTCCGTGTGTAGACCTTCTCTATGCCCCAAAAAACACACTTCCTTGTGTCAAAAGTGATAGTTCAAGAACTTGGCTTTCAACTGAAGAATGCAAAGTGTACGAAGAACCTCCTCAAGATGAATAGCACGCTCCTCTTTACTCCTAGAAAACACCAAAATGTCGTCCACAAATACAACCACAAACTTATTTAGGACTTCTCTAAAAACAGGGCTCATCAAATCAACAAAATAGGATAGGGCATTGGTTAGCGCATAGGGCCTAACCAACCACTCAAAGAATTTGTTGGGTGTCATAAATATGGTCTTATTAATGTTGTCATCAGCGACCCTAAGCTGCTGAAATCCTATGGCTAAATCAAGCTGGGAGAATCCATAGAGCCAACTAACAGATCAAAAAGATCATCAATCCTAGGAAGTGGATAATGATTCTCCTTCGTTATCTTATTCAACTCCCTATAGTCTACGCAAAGTAAAAGGGAACCATATGCCTTCATAGCGAAGATGACTAGTGCTCCCTACTTCGATATGCTTCTTCTTATGAAGCCTTTTTGCAAAAGCTCACGGATCTCGCTTTCACAATTTCTTCCTCTCCCTAGGTGCCATGGATAGTGCTACTAGCTTAGCATTATCAGTCAAATGAATTACAAAGTCAGTCTCTCTCTTAAGGGGAGTCCCCTAGCCTCCTCAAAGAAGTCTGGAAAATCTCTGACGACGGGAACTGAATCTAACTTTGATGATGATGAATCGAGGGAATAAAGATAGCTCAGGATAACCGACCCTTGTGGGTCACAAGAAACCTCGAGAGTCCTACTGCTGCATGTCTCTAGCCTAATGACTCTCCTCTTTCAATCTAATATAGCTCCATATGTGGATAATCAATCCATTCCCAAAATCATCCCATACCTCGAAAATCCCAATATATATGCGTCACAGTCAAATTCTACACCTAGGATAAAAAATTTCAAACCTCTAAAAACCATACACAAGTGTGTCGATCCTCCTATGGGGTTTGAAACAACAATGGGGTCTACTTTTAAAGAGATGTCTAAGTGCAAACAATCTACCAAAGAACTAGAGATGAAAGAGTGTGATGCTCTAGGATCGAAAAGAGTCTAAATTGGAAAATCAGAAATAGAAACCAAATTTTCCTACCTCAATCTGGTCCACTGCTGAAAGATGTTGCCTCCAAAGCCTGAATCTACGCTGCAGGTGCACTCGCTCTCTGCCCTATCTTCTGAGGACAAAACTTACTAGGATGACCGGGTTTTCCATAGCTGTAACACTTCTTCACCTTCTCTCTTGCAGTCTTTTGCATAATGACCAACCATTCTACAGCGTTTACATCTCCCACTTTTCTTAATTATCTTCTGAAGTCCTTCCTCATTCCTCTTGTCCATATCCTTATCTTTCTTATCATTCCCCCACTGCTTCTTAGAGCTTGTAGGAACCTTCTCAATCTCTCCCTTCAGCTGCCAAGATGTAGGTTGACCACTCTGTCGGTCCTCCAAACCTAACCGACTAAACCTTTGCTCCATATTCTCCAACCTAGCTCCCTTCTCCTTTGAATTCTTCGAGCCATAAAAAGTTCTGTCTCCTATACAAGCGAAGTCCTTGCATAGCTCAGAAAAATCAGCTGGTTCTAGGTGGATTAAAAGGATTTCCACCTACCGGTGTAGTATAGTGCGCTTGCCCATGCACCTCTGGCACCGTAGCTCAACAGAACCAGCCAGCCACACTATGCAAAGAGAAAGGAAATTTAGGCTTGAAAGAATCAAAAGAAAGTTGAACTGGACTTTGTGGGGATTTTTTTTATAAAAACTCTTTTATACTTGAAAACTATCTCTAAGAGTTCCTTAAAAAATACTTTAGAACAAGTTATTTTGAAAAATACTTTACTTTTTAAAATAAAATTTTAGGAATCATGTAACCTTAGCCTCTGATACCAAATGAAACACCCCACGCCCCTTAATATACCCATAAGGGCACACTAGTGGGCGTAGTGCATTATAGGTATAAACTAATACTAGAAGAACTAAGATTTACACGACAGAAATAGGTAAAAACAGTGGAAACAATTTAAATAATAATTTATTTAGAATAGAACTTCATAATTGCTTTAAAAACCAAATAAGTCACGGAATACCAAATACATCACGTGTAAAAATACCATACATATATGTCTTATGAAATAAAAAAAACCATTGTCTCAAAATTTAGAGTACAACTATTCCCTAACATGTGGCAGTACAAGTGAAGAACAAAAGGCTAAAATAAAAGAAGTGGAAGTGCATGGTGGAATCTCCTTCAAAGAAACCTCCAAGCAATTGCAACCTACTGTCCTCTTCCTTGATTTTTTATGGGGGAAAAAGGAGGAAAATAGAGGAGCGAGTCGGACTAAAAGTCTGGTGGATGATAGTAATTACTAGAATCTTTAAGCAAAACAAAAGTAATAGACCTTACAACAGTTCTAGTATGTATAAAGGAAACAAAGAGGATACGAAGAAAAGGAAATAAGCTGGAAATAAATACGTTACTATATTAACGCAATTGATTAACTTTGATTGTTTGCACTTGTCTTTGATAGCTGCTTTGACTAGGCTGAATTCCTAATCCTATAATTAGGCTGAAATCCTAATTATACCATATGATCGGTCTGCTACTCCATAGACCTTACTACGGACTAGACGCTATACAACTCCCGACACATAAATGGTGTCTACTAATGACACGTAAAGTATCTACTATGGACTAGATGTTATATAGCTCTCTACACAGGAGGCAATGGTGTTACGAAAGGCACACATATGAAGCGCTTGGAACTCATAATGATTACTGAGCAATCGAAAGGAAATCGCATGTGTAACCGTCACCATGCTCATGTTGTATGTTGTTCCACCTATTGGGTCTTCTTATTACCTCAAGCTCCAGCATAAGCGTGCCCCTCATCCCACTTCAGGCTCATGTGAGATCACTGTGTCCATAGAAAATAGAGGAAATGTTGTTGGTATTGGCCTGTCATCTAAACAATATCTAGTTGCGCCCCTTGTCCAAATCCCTATGATTTGGACTTCTACTTATTGACCAATTCCTACCATTATTAGCATATGCGTGCCCCTCGTCTCACTTCAGGATAATGTGAAACACCGTGTCTATAGAAATAATAGGGGAACACTATTTGGTATAGGTCCTATTTTAATTCTTGCTTATTAACTTAGATAAATTATTTAAATAAGCTTTTACTTTTGTTCTTGTTACCTGTGATTATTAATTATCCTAAGTCTTAAAATAAGCTTTATTCTGTTCTTTTTCTTATTATAGTCTACGTTATAATCATGCATATTACTTAACCAAAGGTCTAAGTGTAAAAATAAGCTTCTTTCATCTTATACTCTTTTGTAGTTATAATTCTAAGTTATAACTAGGTCAAGTACCTTTAATTAGTCAAATTCTAATATCATAATTAGACTCAATTTCAGTCTTAATTCCATTTTTATTACAGTCTTTACAATCTATATCTTATCTTTCGTTATTTCAGTATTCTTATAATTTTAATCCATATTCGCGTTTAATCGATTCCAATCATATGCGAGAAGAAGGAGAAATAAAAGAAAACTGAAAGTAGAAGAAAATCCAAAGCGTAGGAAAAAGATGTAAATAACGCATAAATAACAGCAAATAAATTAAAAAATGCTGTAAATAAATGGAAAAACTATTATTAACAGAATTAAACTAAAAAAATATCTAAAAGAAATAGACTAAAATAATTCTAAAAACTGTAAATAAATTACTAAACAGGTTATTCCAAAAATCGTATTAGAAACTACAACTATTGAAAACCTTATTATTTTAAATTACTCAAAGAAATCTAAAATAATTACAATCACATACCTGTGATCCTAAGCTCCTCCCTTTTGGTCTTCTCGGATCCACTTGAGGTTATCAAAATATTTTTATTAAAAAGATTCTCTCATTAGAAAATTATTCCTTTTAAGGTCCTTCTTGAAAAGTGAACCCAAGCAGAGAAAATCTTGAATGAGAAAAAGTGTTAGGTCTCGAGTTCTATTCATAGGTATAGAAGTGGATCTCAGACCGTTGGATTTGAAGATTGAACAGGATGCAATCACGTCATAGGATGAATATGAGTCAACGGATGCAAGAATGTAATGACCAGATAGGTTAAAACAATGCAAATGACGCGTACAACGTTCAAATGAACAAAAAAAAACTTTTGTTCATTCAAAAGTGAGGCCGATCGACCTGGCGGTCGACCGCCTTGGTGACCGACAGGTCGACCTAGCCCATATTTTTCTTTCAGTTCTTCTTTATCTTTATTTAATTCATAATTTGCTCATATTATCTCGGATTCTGACGTTCTATATATGGAAATTGACCAAAAAATTACTACGGACAGAATGGTGCATCTTCCGTGACTCAAATATCGTAATTTCATAAAGTTATTTTATTATTTCATTAATTAACGAATTAATTATTATGAGTTAAATTTTGGGTTGTTACACACCAATTGAGCAAGATGTTCATGAAAGACCTTAGGTGATAATCCTTTTGTAAGCGGATCCGCCATAGTGGAGTTTGTCACATTATGCTCATTGAATTACAATCTATTTTGCACTCTCCCCTTACTGGACAATAATATGTTTATTGTTATAATATTACTTCAATGATCTTTCAATTTCTTTATACAATAGTCCATTTCTTTATGACAAAATTATAGAATTATTTTCCATCATTGGATGTCCCATAATGGAAAATAGCAAAGAAGGCTATGAGTAACTGTATGACAACTTTTCTTATATAGCTTCATCCAAAAAAATAACAACAACGACGACAATAATATTGTTGTTATCTGAAGTGGATCTTTTGTACTCTTGGCATCCAAAATTTTCGAACTTTTATGTCTTATGATCTCCGAGCAATCCATCTTGAGCATAAAATCCTTTGTTTTTTTAAAGATATCTCGTAATCATTTTGGTTACTAACAATTGATCCACTTTTAGTGTCAGTAAGATATCTGCCAAATAATACACGGAATATCCATAGGCGTAAATGCTTTCGCATGCATTAGACTCCACACCGCAAATGCATAAGAAATCTATTGCATTTCTTTAACTTCAAGGATGTTCTTATATTACTATATAAGGCAACATTTGTCTTTTTTGGCAAAAGAGAATTGATTTGTAGTTTGCATACCAAACCTTTTTTTAAAGCCATATCTACCTAGCCCTTTTGTGATAATTCAAATAACACTCCATGAATAATAATAGTGCATTTGAATCCTTAGTACAAAAGGGCAATCCATAAATGATTTTCTTTAGTTGTTTCATCAATGGCTTCATTAAGAAACGCGATTTTAATATCCTTTCGATATTGCTTAAGATCATAATCTACAACAAGTTTCAAAATAATTCTAAAGAGTCTTTCAGTAAAACCAAAGAGAAAGACTATTTAAAAATAAAACACCGTTTTCCTATTGAGTATAATCTTTTCTGTAATGAGCCTTTTACCTTTTCACATTACCCACTTGATCTCTTTTTATTTTGAATAGTTATTCATAACCAATGATCTTATTATCATAAGGTGATGGAAAAGGTCTCAAACTTTATTGTCCTTATAGGTTTACATTCTACATTCATATCTTAAATCCACATTTCAAATTACTACCTTTTATGGGTTGATGTAAGGCCAAAGAATCATCTTCACCAATCCAACATTTATCTTTATGATAAAATACTATATAGTCATCAAAATAGTATTCTTCTTTACAAGTGGATTTCCTGTAATGGCTCGTTTTCCCGTACCCATTGAATCGACAATAAAGTACACATGTCTAACTCAAATTGCACAAAACGACGGATCATTAAGGGTAGAAAGAAAATAAAGACAGAAAAATAAAGACAGAACATAATCTCACAAGAATGGAATAACATATATTATTTCAATAATAATCTTTACAGAAAACACAATATTAGAGTCTAACCTATATTCAACCTGAACAATTATAGCACCTGGCCTTACAAATGCTGACAAACAACAAAACAAATAAAATAGATGCAGAGGATAATAGAATACGTCCATACGATGATGAAGATCTCCAGCTCTCCTTTGGAAACGCCAGCCGTCTTCAACTAAACCTAAACTACTCGGATCTAACCCAAGTATTAAAAGTACCTAGATCAGGTTTGATAAACCAGTGTGAGATACTCAAAACTTAAAATAAATATATTATCAAAACCTTTGAAAAGAAGGGTATCTCATAAGACCACGTCCACACATAAATACGGATGGGTTTTCACCTTATGATAACCAAATTAATTTTTTACCAAAATTCACTTGATATTATTTTTAATGGCATTCCTTTGAAAACACTTTTCAAATAAACTTGTTCCAATAAGGTATCTATACCCGGACTAAGTCTAAGCTAATATATCCAGACTAGGTCAATGGAATATATGATACTAGAAAGGGGTAGCTGAAATTTTTGCAAGTCACTACAGCTATTTTGGGAATATAATCAAAACCGTAAATCTCATATTGGGATTGGATTTCCAACATGATAGGGAACTAGTGGAAAGATCAATCTCTACTCCCGGCTTACGTCCAAGACTCAAACGCCGTTATACAACAACACAAATGGAAAAAAGTGGAAACAATCTGCGAATAGCATCCAAGGACTCAGACTTCACGCATCCTGCCATGAGGCTCATATGTATCTGGTACCTGGGGCTCAGAATATCTGATAACCCAAATCATTACTATCCGAAATGCGAGCGTACATCTGACCACATAGAATCCCATCATAACCGGGGTGTGGGGTTCGCGAGGATACGATCAATTTCTTCAAAGCCACTTTTTCATACAAAACCACACTTTGATCATAACAGGTTCCACTTTGAATGTCACACTGTCATTCCTTGGATCACTATTTGACTCCCACAAGCATACAACATCTGAGCTTATATGTTTCAGAGAAGGTTGTTAAGCTAAGAGAAGTTGCCTTCTCCACCACCAAGCAGATGTACGTTTATAAAAGTTAATCTATATTGGGATTAGATTTCCAACATGATTGGAAATTAGTGGAAAGATCAATCTGTATCCACGGTTTACATTCAAGTTTCAGACGTCGTTATAAAACAACATAAATGGCTAAAAGCGGATACAATCTGCGAATAACATCCAAGGACTCGGACTTCATGCATCCCTACCATGAGACCTAGACGTATCTGGTACCCGGCACTCAGAACATCTGATAACCCAAATCACTACTATTCGAAATGCGAGCATACATCTGGCCACATAGAATCCCATCATAACCAGGGTGTGAGGCTCGCGAGGGTACGATCAATTTCTTCAAAGTCATGCTTTTCATACAAAACCACACTTTGATCATAACATGTTCCACTTTGAATGCCACATTGTCATTCCTTTGATCACTATTTGACTCCCACAAGCATACAATCCCTGACTTGTATGTCTCAAAGAGGTTGTTAAGCAAAGAGAAGTTGCCTTCTCCGCCACTAAGCAGATGTACATTTGTAAAAGTCAAACATTGTGTCTCAGAAATGCAATACCAGACATTCGTCCAATAAGTTCGTTCTGGGACTGAATGAAACCGAAGGCACTTTCCTCGGAGATTACTAGGTGAGAAGCCCTTGCAATCCGAAAAAATCTTCACAACGAGAAGACCACTGCTATTTATAACTCTATAATGGGAGCGACCCAGAGCAGGTCAACAAGCACTCCTCATGCTACGAAGATCCTCGGTCTTCAATAATCATCATCTTCAACATGTATTCACTTTCGAACATATACATTGGTTCGAAGTGGTTTTCAGATAGAATCGCCCAAATTTGACTCTGACTCCTTTGAAGCCAATTATCGCTTTAAAAGATGTTAAGTTTATATGTGGATATCAATCATCAATCAATTATTTCATCTTTTATAAAATATCTTTCTTAGATATACTCTTTTCAATTTATTCCTTATTTTTTCAAGAGTATATGGAATCATTAAGCCTCATTTATCAAATCGTTTGGTTTGATTCAAACTTTTCTTAAATCCTGGAATAATTTTAAATCAGTTTCTCTTTTACTTAGGAAAACTTTTCCAAATCATTCCTTTAATCTTAATTAAAGATTTCCTGAATTCAAGTTATAAATTTTAACTTAGGGAAAATATTCCTAAATCATTCATTAAATCTTAATCAAATATTTCTTTCTTAACTTCAAATAATATTCTTGCAAATCGAAAATTTTCATAACAGAGCACTACTGCCACTTTAAATATGTTGAATTTCACCTCCAGAGACTAATGGCAAGTAATCCTACATCATGAAGATATATCTTCAATGATCTTGTCTTCGGTATATTTTATTTCGGAAATTAGTTTGAAGGGATTTTCGGGTAGGAATCACCAAATCCCAATCCCGGTTCTTCGGATAGGAATCACCGAAATCTAATTTCGGTTCCTCCGTACCAATCATCGAAATAAAAAGGTATCAAGTGGTTAATTATCATTCAAAGAATTTTTTGTTTTCTTTTATTTTGGAAAGACTTAAATATGATCTTTTAGAGCATCCTGGCTTTCCTTTCGGTCTATTCCAACTCTCGTCTAAAAAGAGAAAACATAGGCCAAATAAGTTCAAGACATTGGTTGCTCCATTCCTAACCTTAGTTAAACGCCTTATTTTATTTTCCCAGATCTCATAGGTGGGACAAATGTACTAGTCATTTCCGCATTTGGTTTGTTATTACATTCAATATTCTCCAATTATTGTTTAAGTGTTATAAATAATTCCTCTTAACCATTTATTTAAACTTTTATTTAAACTTCCAAATCATCTTTAAATTACTTATTATTCTTTTAAAATCATTCACAATTGATTCTAGGAAATAACGTTACGTTTAAACTCATATTCAAAAGGTTATAGAATTCCGAGCATAAAAGTGCCGCGGAAAGTGCTATATAAGCTTATTTGATTTAAACAACTTTTTAATATTTGAAAATTCATATTTTCCATTCCAAATCTTTTTTAAAACATTTTAATATATTTATCAAATTTATTTCATATTTTTAATCATTTAAAATATCATTTATAAAGAAATCAGTTTCTGAATTCCGAACTGCAAAACCGTGATGTTTTTAGAAAATTGTTTTGGACATATTTCACACTACACTTGACGAAAGTTTGATTTTCTTTCTTCGTTGGAAAACTATGGATATAATAGATTGAAAAATTCTTATCTTGAAGAATTTCGAGCTATATTCCACCTTGTACACTCATTTAACTTTTAATGGCGCGAAATCGCGAACTACCGTTATGGCGACGCGCATAGTTTTGACTTGTTTCTCAATTTCTTTTCAAACTTTTTGAAAACATTTTTAAATGTTGATAAAATATTTCTAAATCATTTAAACTTAATTTATATAATATTTTATGTTTCAAACTCATATTTCATTTCATTTCACTTTATAATATGATATCATCATAATATCATTTCTAACTTTTTAGATCATTTAAAATCATTAAGAGACTAAATAATTTACATACACACATTTATATGGATTTAATTCTCATTTAGTTAAGTATGCTTACTAACCATTTCTCTTATCATTTATCAAACCAAGTTATCATCCATATCACAAACATATAATCAACCATAATATCAACCAAATTATCATCCAATATCAAGCAATATTCAACATATTAACTTCTAATTTAACATTTGTAATATCAACTTAAGTTTTATTAAAATAAAACTAAGATTTGAGTACTCACGATTAGTTTCACTCCACCAACCTTTTTATGTAGATTACTGAATCAATTCCCGCAGCACTTCCTTCTCTTTTTCTCGCTCCGGAGCTCCTTGAACTTGCTCCTCCTTCTTGATGTGCTCGGCCTTCCCTTGATCCTCCCCTTCCTCCATCATTTCTTCACTTCTTAGATGCTAATTCATGTTTTAATGGTATTCTAAGGTTTTTAGCAAATTTTGGTTGAGTTTCGACTTTGTTTGATATGGTTTTGAAAAAGTTAGTAAGGAAATGGAAGAGAAGAAGCCATTAGAGAGTGGAAGAAAAGCTTGAAAAAGAAAGAAGAAGAAGTGAAATAAAGTGGGAAAGTGGATACTTATTTATAGAAAAATTTGTGCATTAAAATAATATTTTGTAAAAAAACCAAAATTTCCTTTACTTACTTTTTAAGCAACCTTATTTTTTCAACATTAACATCACATTTCAAATCATTACTTTATATCATTTTTACTTAAGTATTAAATAAAGAATATAATGATTATGTTTGGTTTGATTTGATATTACCTTTTGCTTTGAAATGACATATTTGTCTTTTTTTACTTACGTTTTCTTAATTATATTTTAGAATCTTCTAAGTATGTTTAGTAATAGTAAACTTGATTGGTCAATTAATTAATACTTATACTATTTGAATATATGTTTCTATATAGAAAATAAAGATGCGACGGTTGCGACAACTTTTAATCGACAAAACGTTGATTTTCGACAAAATGTTTAACGGTCACATTTTGACGTTTTAGTTAAATTATTTAATTATGTAAACCAAATTTAAAAATAAATTTTAATATTTCTATTTAAAAATAAAAACACTCATAAATAAATTAAAATAATTTATTTAACCATTGAAACTTACTTTTCTAAAATCAGCATTTTGTCACTTTTGTCGATATAGGCAAATGTTACTATTTTTGTGTATACTTCTCTTTCCAAATCCTATGTGATATTTTTCAAATCATATAACCTTACTTATTTTATATTTAAAATCGCTTTAAATAGTATATTTTAAAGTGGTCAAGTTTTAGGTCGTTACATTTTCTTAGTGACCTTGCACTTTGAGGTTGTTGAGTTTGTTTTCTTGAAACAATAACCTTAATTTAAAGAAAATTTTAGTTTGACATTGTCTTATTTTGGTTCTTAATCTACTTCTTGTTAATAAAAGGAAACAAGTCCTATATATTATCTAGGGAAGTAACTATAGTTGAATCAAAGATAATGATTCTCCTTCAAGACAATTATACATACCTTAAAATTTTGTTTAACATTGTCTTTATTATGGTTCTTAATTTACTTCTTGTTAATGAAAGGAAACAAATCCTATACATTATCCGAAGAAATAAATATAGTTGAATCGAAGATAATGATTCTTCTTAAAGACAACGATCCATATTTTATTTCTCCCCCCAAACTCAACATCCTCAAAAATTGTAGCATTTCCCATCTTATAATTTTTTCTTAGTGTGGGTTTATAAAACTTGTAGTTTTTTAAGTCACTTAGAATACTAATAAAGTATTTGTTATCTTTAGTGCCTCAATCTACAATTATTTAGTAAGATGAAACAAATAATCATATGAATCACCGAATCAAAATTCAAGACTTCATTATAAAAGATATTTAGCATAAGTAGATATATATACATATATATATTATATTTTAAACATTAAGAGCTTTAATTCCAACAATGTTTGAATTTATTCATAAATCAATCTTATTATTTCTTAATGAACAATAATAACCCAATTTGTTCATATTAGAAACAGTAAATCGAAATCTATCTAAATAATAGCATAACATAAAATATCACATAAATCTACACAATATTACTGAAATTTCAGTAATATCTTAAAAATATCTAGTAAACTTTACTTTATAAATATGTATATCTTATTATAGAAACAACTATAAATATATTTATATGTTATTCCTTTTCTTCTAGATCCTTAGCGACTTCTTTATCTTTATTTATACATTTATGTACATTGTATGATAAATAAGTACTTTCTATCTTACCATGCGTCAATCTCTCATTTTCTTACCAGAATGTGAAATGAGCTCAATAAAGGTCTTTTTATTCTTACCGAATTAATAATAATCTTAAAATGGATATACTGTGAATACAGAGAGTACAAGAAAAATTAACAATAACTTTAGTATCTTTAATTTTTGAAGCAATATTTTTCATATAGTGCTTATTTATGTTTCCTTTATTCCAACTTTATGGAATCAAGCAATATGAAGCGTGTTTGTTTCTCCTTGCCATTGTAAGGAAATGCTTTTCATTCTCAATAAATAACTCCTTAAAATTGGTTATCCCTACAGATACCACATCCTTGAAAGCTTCTGAAATATTTTACTTTATGATCTTTTGACTCGTTCTTTTTGAATTGTCACATCTTTGAATGTTATTCATGTTATTATAAGAGCATTCAACCATAATGTAAGTGGGTGTGACCCTCCTAATTGCAAGAGCTAGATCCATGAAATTAAGAACAACAATATGTTCTCTTAATAATCCTTAGAGTTAGTCCTAGACAAGATAAGAAAATTAAAATTGGCAGACATTTCAGTCAAATTAGTTGAAAATTGAACAAAAATTAAGGATTGGCCATACATGCCCATATCCAAATATCAGCCATAGTAAATTTAAATAATTGGTAAGTCTCCTCTCAAGATACCAAGCACAACATTAATATCAAGTCTTTGGATAGTAATATTAACTCTAAGTGGCACGCTTGTTGTAATGATCAAACACTGATAATAAATTCAAGTCAAATAATAAACTTCCTTTGGGCCGCTTAGTTAACACTTGTAAAACCTTATAATTATCACATATTTATCACCACACACGTGTAAATTATTCGGCCAAACATTAGTCTTCCTTTGGGCTGGCTAACATCTGCATGAATAAATGCACACAAATATCAAACATTTTCATGAACAACTAAAATAAGAGAGGTCACTTTTGTGACATGTTATTTTGATTTGTTCACTTGAAACGTAGGATATTTACAATTAGTTCGCAAAGAGACATCAAATATATATATTTGAATTTATTTCTTACTGTGTGTCCAATATCTCAAGTGCTATAAAATACTCCTAAAAGCATTTTAAGTCCATATGACACTTGAAAATCTCAAAATTATAACTATGACACAACTTGTTTCACAACTGTTATAGTTTTTTAATTTAAGTATGTGGTTACATTCATGATATTTTTTAGATATGATACAAGATATCATAAATAAATCACATAATAAAAATGTCACAGATGAACGCCAGAATTAAATGCCATATAAAATTATACATAAATGACATAGTAACTGTCTTACTAAATAACATGCAGTATCTATAATGTGCATCTGAACCATAATATTGCTATATAGTATGTTGTTGTGTCACTTTATCTTTAACTCATTATTTGAATACTAAGTTAAGGTCAGCAACCATGTATTTTCAAAATATGAAAACTGATGCTCCTTTTATTTTATGTTGACCAAAGCACGAAAGTGAAACATGTTTTCAATATGCATAGTTCAAACATATAAAATATAATATGTAACTATTAAATATAAATGCATCAAATAATAGACCATACATCTTTTCTCATTTCAAATACAAACATGATGCATTATTAAATTTATTGCAACTGACGCGTTTACTGCATTTATGATAATTAATTAATTAATTACCATAATAACCACATTTAATGCAATTATGATAAAATTAAATGCAATTGACCCATTATGTGGTCCAAAATGTAAATTAGTGTCATGTTAAAATTTATTTTAACAATATAATAAACAGAAACACATTAAAAGAGCATACTTTATTTCTAATTAACCAAAAGTTCTGAAAAACTAAATACCTTATATAAATATCCAAATTACTTGATTAAAAGTTAAGTAAGGTAAAATAATCATAGAACCAGATTTACATGTCTTGGATAAATGGTTCTAAATTATATATGTGTGTGTGTGTGTTTATACCATTTATAAACATTAAAAAAATGACTGTACATATCAGATCCAAAACTTTCCTCGCCTTAAAATTCACAACTTATTTATAAAATATACAATAATAAACATGTGAATGCTTTAACCAATATAAATTATTTTTCAAAATTTAGAAGAAGTTAGATCATTTTCCATAATTTAATGATTTCAAAATTCTATCATATTTCATAAATAACATACAGATTATTTTTCTACACCAAAACAATTTCATAAATTAATCTTTCAATTTACAACAAAAAGTTGATGTAAACCAAATCCAAAATCAACATCAAAAAGTCCTTGATGCATAGATCAAGCAGATCCGAAACTTAAGTAAGATTATTACAGGACTTCATAAAAAAGTTTTCGAACTTACTCATAATTAAAAAAATTCCAATGAAATCAATGGTGGGTGTCTCCGGAACCATTTGTTAGGATTTCAATATACATTAAGATCGATTAATTATGAAACCTTAGATCTGAATAGGTGACCCATATTGATTTAATTGAAAAGAAATAGAGAAAAGTAAACGGGTTAGCGAAAGTCATACTTGAATTCATAGTTGCTGTTGGAAAAGTAAATTTGGTTTGATTTTCCATATTGACACAAACCCTAGACCTTATATTAAATTTGAATGCATAGTGGTTGCTTTCATAAACTGATCAAGAGAAAGAGATGGATCTAAAAGATAAGAGTTGGATCTGGTCTTCCAAAATTGACATAAACCCTAGATTTGAATTATTTCCATAGAAGAGATTAGGAGAATAACTGGAGCTTATGTAATTTGGAGACCATGACTCCTTATTTATAATGTTGGCATTTCCAAATTTGGCCCTTCAATAAAATAGAATTGCCTCTGTATCTACATATTTTTACTATGACAATTATACCTCTAGGTTTTTTAACTTTAATTCATAATTTTATCACTTTGATTAGACTTTACACCAAAATAGCACGACAGATTACATATGTCGCCCGCATATTGAAATTTTCCAACATTCCTCTTCTACATCCGATCTTGTGGTTTTTGTGCAAACTAATCATTCCTTCACACAAGTGATGAGGTAGTGGTTTCCTGTACCACACTTTCTACTTCATTGAACTCTATAATATTCTCCTTCAAGTTTTATGAATTATCTTCGAGTACTAAATGAGCAACAAAGAAGAGGAAGCTAAGAGAAGTTCCACTTGGATTGATGACTTACAAAGACTAATTTATTCGCATGTCCTTGATTATTGACATATGGCAATCCAATGGTAGAAACTTTTACCTTCTAGCATTACATGATGAAGGATCAACGTGTCCATCAAGAGTGAATTTAGGAAGCGCTATATGATAGTATTTCATTCACCTATGATGGTTAATGAAGTGACATTTTTGAACATGGTATAGATGTTAAGGCTTCTAAGACTAATAGCTTACATTGGAACATTTTTGGGATTTTCATCAAAAGACCAAAATGTCGAATTTCTAAGGCTTTCATGCATCTCTATAGCATGGAACAATGCTTATTTTAATAGGTTGCAGTAATAACATGCAAGCTCTTGGTGTTTGATATAATGTGGAAAGCTGATTGCTGCATATATAAGATAAGGCTTTTTTTATGTTAACAAAGGATACCACATTCCTTCCCTTGATAGTGTTTTAAAGTATATACTATAGATTCGAATCGAAAGCTATTGTACTTATAAAAACTTGTGTATCCCGATGGTAAAACCCTAGACTCAAAGACTAGAGGTTTGAGTCATGGTGATGCATAGATTGCAAACACTAGACTTAAAAGCCATTTTGAAAGCCGTTTACTTTCAAGGACTTGTAGCTCATGATGTAATAGCATGTGATAATATAACGAAAGACTTTGTACTTAACAGCAGAAGTTCCTAACTTTGACTGGTGTTGAAAGCTCGTTGTTCTTATATGTGCAAAGGATATTCCGTACTTGAAGCTGCAAGATGATTCTTCATATATGCACAAACTTGCTTGTTATTCAGTGTCGAGAACTAATATTCATTCATTATAGTGGAAGCTTACACTTTGTAGTGGGGAAAATATCTTCCTCTACCATTAATGGTCTATGAATAGACGTAAAGGCTTCTTGAATAGGTGTGAGAGCTACTTTATAATCTGATTAACTATGTCTGCAGTTGTAAAGGCTTCTATTGTTCATAAGAAAGTCCACAATGATGCTTCGAATTCTTTGAGCAACATTCTTTGATTATTTTAGTTCCATGCTGAAAATCTGTTATCACAACTGCTCTACTTTAGTAGTTTGCACGATTGCGCAAGGTTATCAAGGGAAATTTCTAAAGTTGTTGCAGTAAATTCAGATAAATCTGTATCAATAGAGAGATTTACTGAGGTTGTTTTACAAATGTTGTCTCTAATATGGTGACTTTTTGATGCAGCGGATATAACGAATGACACGAAATGAAGATTTCGTGTCAAACTAATCGATGAAACGATTAGATGAAACAAGATAAATCGATGGATTGAAAAATATCGAACGTCCAAATTCGTTGATCTCGAGAGATACCGAATTCTAGCTATCTCCAACACGTTGATCGCACACGATATCGTGTTAAAAGATCTACGACTCTTCTACGCATTGGCTTCAAATCCGTTGATTCGAGCGCACTCGAATAACCGAAAATGGAGAAATGAGACAATGCTCAACTTCCAATTTCAAAGAGGCACAAAGCACTCAAACAAAGTTTCATTCAAAATCAACCACCTTTACAAATGACACAACCCCGTTATTTATAGAGAGTACAACTCACACAGCACACGGCTTAACAAAAATTACAACATACAACAGGTCCTTGCGACTTACGACTCAACATAGGTCGTTAACGACCTAAGATCAATTCGACAATACAACACATCACGCGACCTGAGGACACTATACAATACAACGACTTAAGAACATAAGTTTCCACGACATAAGAGCTTCGGCATCCAGTAGCGATCTAATGAAAATCGGCAGCGACATAACAAACAATAGCATTACGTGAGTGACTTAACTTTAAAGCTACATGCGATCTAAACTTGAGCGCCATAAGGAACATGGTAACGACCTATGCTTGTGCGACCTAGCCCTTCACGCGAGTCAACTTCGATAGGTCGTTGAGCTTCGGCCTGTTGCGTTGTTGTTTGGTAAAGTTAGCTCGTTAGGTCGGTTTTCTCGACTCGTTAGGTCGCTTGGACGACCTACCAACATACTAGGTCGCGGCCGACCTAAATCCAATGCAGATTGCGCTGCATCATTCTTTCCCGATTGACAAGAATTCGACCTTGAATTTGCACCTTCCTCTTCCTCGACAGACTCATTCCCATGAAACAGAATCAAGTATTTGACGTTAAAAACGTCTGTAGTGTGAATATGATCCGGTAACCTCAACCGATATGCATTATCATTGATCTTCTTCAAGATTTCCACTGGACCAATTTTCGAGCTTTCAACTTGTTGTAAGTTCCAACTGGAAAACGTTCTTTCGTCAAAACGGCCTAAACCAAATCACCTTCTTTGAAGTTCACACTCCTTCGCTTCTTATCCGCCAGTTGTTTATACTTCTCATTTGATGCAAGCAATCGTTCGTGAACAGTTCTTTGACACTCCTGCAACTCATTCACGAAATCACAAGCTTGCTTAACAACTCCCTTCTGATATGGCACTGTCATCAAATTCAACGGTCCCTTCGGAATTGCTGAATATACAACTTGAAATGGACTGAATCCAGTACTTCGATTAACAGCGTGATCATGTGCAAATTTCGCCTGACATAACTTCATATCCCAGCTCTTCAAATTATCTTTCGCAAGACATCTCAACAAGTTTCCCAATGATCTATTCACCACTTCCGTTTGCCCATCTATTTGTGGATGATAGGCGCTACTAAAATTCAGCTTCGTCCCAACCATCTTCCACAGACTCAACCAAAAATGACTTAGAAAACGAGTATTCCGGTTAGAAACAATGGTTTCAGGCAGCCCATGTAGTCGATAAACCTCTTTAAAGAATAATTGAGCAACACGGACTGCATCAGCGGTCTTTTTACAAGCTATGAAATGTGTCATCTTTGAAAATCTATCCAGCACAACATATATAGAATCATTCTCTCGCTGAGTTCTTGGAAAACCCAACACAAAGTCCATGCTAATAGCAACCCATGGTCTAGTAGGTACAGGCAATGACATATACAATCCTGCATTCGTAGCTGTCCCTTTGGAAACTTGACATATGTGACATCTCTCCACAAATCTCTCAACTTCTTTCCTCATGGAAGGCCAAAAATATGATTGAGAAATCAACTACAAAGTGCGATCTCTTCCCACATGTCCTTCTTCATGCAATTCTTTCACGATCTCCATCCTTAAACTGCAATCTGGTATACATAATCGATCTCCCTTGAATAGAAAACCATATACCAACACATATTCATCCGTCTTCCCTTTCTTGACTTCATCTACAATCTTCGCAAAGTAAGGATCCTCAACAAACAATTCTGGCAATACATCAAACCCTGTCACTTCAACCCTCATTGTAGTCAACAAATGATTCCTTCTACTCAATGCATCTGCCACACGGTTTGTAACTCCCGATTTGTGTTTCACAACAAATATAAACTGTCGTAAGTATGCAACCCACGAGGCATGCATGGCTGCAATCTTGTCCTGCCCTTGCAAATGCTTAAATGCTTCATGATCAGTATATAAAACAAATTCTTTATGGAACAAATAGTGTCTCCAATGCTTCACAGCTTGCACAACAGCGTAAAATTCTACATCATAAGTATTATATCTCATCTTGGCTCCCGAAAGCTTCTCACTAAATAAAGCAATAGGACGGCCCCTCTGACTTAACACCCATCCAATTCCAACCTTAGATGCATCAGTATGTAGCTCAAACAACAACTGAAAGTCTGGTAATACTAGAATGGGTGCTGACGTCAAAAGTTCCTTGATCTGCTCAAAAGCAAATCCTGCTTCCTCTGACCATGAAAATTGCTTCCCCTTCATACAATCAGTAACTGGTGCCATCACGCTACTGAAATGTGGAATAAATCTTCGGTAGAACGACGCTAAACCATGAAAACTTCTAACTTCTGTTATCGTCCTGGGTTATGGCCAATTTCTGATTGCTTCAACTTTATTCTGATCCACCTGTATACCTCCTTTTGATACAACATATCCCAAGAATAAAACACTATGCATCATGAACACGCATTTCTTCGTTGCAGCATAAAATTGTTCTTGTCGCAATATCATCAACACTTCTCTCAGATGATGCAAGTGTTCTTCTAGGCTTCCACGTATATCAGTATATCATCAAAATACACCACCACGAACTTCCCAATAAATGGTCTAAAGATCTGATTCATCGCCTGCATAAACGTACTAGGTGGATTCAAAAGACCAAACGGCATAACCAGCCATTCATACAACCCCTCCCGTGTCTTGAACGTTGTTTTCTGTTCATCACCTGGTCTTATGCGAATCTGATGATAACCACTTTTAAGATCAATCTTCGAAAAGATTACAGACCCACTGATTTGATCCAACAGATCATCAAGTCTTGGCTTAGGAAATCTGTATCTGACAGTTATCTTGTTGAGCGCTCTACTATATGTACACATTCTCCAAGTCTCATCCTTCTTCGGCACTAATAAAGCTGGTACTGCACAACGACTTAAACTTTCTTGTACGCGCTCTTGTTCAAGCAACTCTTCCACCTGCCTTCTCAACTCCTCGTGTTCCTTTGGACTCATTCTGTAATGTGGTCTATGTGGTAACACTGCTCCCGATACAAGATCAATTTGATGTTGTATGTCTCTCAATGGTGGTAATTCTTTTGGCATCTCTTCTGGGAATACATCTTCAAATTCCTTCAGTACTGATTTAACTTTCTCTGGAATTTCAACCTCCTCACTACTTTCACGTCCGATCAACAAAACACTTCAGGCTCATTCTCCACTTCCTTGACAAATTCCTTCAAAGATATCAAAGTCTTTAGTTCTTCAATCTCCTCCAACTTGCTTTCACTTTGTTGTCGCTTTTTAGGAACTAAAGTGATTTTAGTACCTTCAAACATGAAACTGTAACTGTTAGTACGACCGTCATGTTGCACAGCTCTGTCATATTGCCACGGTCTCCCCAACAATAAATGACATACATCCATATCCACAACATCGCACCATATATCATCTTTATACTTCTTTTCGATGGAAAAAGTTACATGAGCTTTTCGACCAACCTTCACTTCCCCACCTTTCCTCAACAAAGCTAATTTGTAGGGTTTTGGATGCTTCTCTGTCTTTAACGCCAACTTCTTTACAGCTTCTGAAGAGATGATATTATCACAACTTCCTGCATCAATGATAAACTTGCAAACCTTTCCCAAGATAGTACACGTTGACTGGAAAATATTACGCCTCAACCAACTTGACTCATTCTCTTGCTTTCGTGTCAAACACGACCACCTCATCATCAAGTTACAACCTTCGTCTCCCGACAATTCTTCTTCCTCCTCAGCTTGTGGTGAATTAGAGCATTCTACTTATGCATCCTCATCCTCAACCTCAGCAACCATCGCTTGCTTCTTCGGCTTCGGACATTCATTGCTTTTATGACCAAACTCCTGACAATTAAAGCACTTGAAATTGTTGTTGACCTTGGTCTTAGCAGCTTCATTGACAACCGGTTTACTGACTGCTTTGGAAACATTAGCACTGCTACTAGAACCTTTCACTTGATTGTTGGAATTTGTAAACACACCACCTTCTCTTCTACCTTGCTTCTTCCAAGCTAGAGCTTTCTGGTGTGCTTTAGCAACGGATCTTGGATCAAACATGTTCACCATATCCTGAATTTTCATTCTCAACCCTCCAACAAATCTAGCTGTCAATTGTTCCTCCGTCTCCATGATGTCATTTCTAGCAATCAACTGATAAAATCATCTGCGTAATCATTCGCCGACTTTGTTCCCTGTTTCAAATTTTATAAGCGTTGGTACATAAGAGACTGATAATTATAAGGTAAGAAAGTAGCTTTCATCAACTTCTTCATCTTCTCCTACGAAACAATCTTTGACTTTCCCATTCTTTCCCATGTAAGATTAGTTTGCTGCCACCATGCCAAAGCTCTTCCTCTTAATCGTGTAGCAACCAACTTAACTCTTCGATGCTCGGGAACTTCCTTGAAGTCAAAAATTTCTTCAACATCAGATGACCAATCCAGAAACTCTTCCGCTATCATTCCTCCTTTGAATTCTGGAATTTCTATTTTCATCCCCGACTCCCATCGGCGATCATCTTCTACATCTCCATACGAATTTCATACTTGGTCTCGATCTCGATAATAAACACTACCTCTGTCACCATCGTCATTATAATCAAATGTACTTCTGTATCGATCTCGACCATCAACATCTCTTCTACTATGTCTTTCAACATCATGGTATGGCTCATCTCCAAACTCACGTCGAGTTCTTCTCTTTTCATTTCTGTACTATTGGTATTCTCTTCTCATTCAAACTGATGATTCTCTTCTTTCTCGACAAGATTGTGGTGACACCCTCCTCGCTTCCGCAACCGATGGCGAAATTCGGTTTCCTCCATGGTTCGAGATTGGTGACCTTTTCCTTTGACTTTGATTCAAGTCATTCATCAATTTCTCTAACTTTCCAATACCTTCATCAAACTTTTCATTAATACGTTGTTCCATTTGCTCTGCTTCTTGTCTTCGATACACATCTTCAACATTTTGAAATCGATTAGCACGTCTCGAAGGCATTGTCAAATCTTCAACAAATCCAAACACACTTCAACTCGGATTCAACTTATAAATTGATGCACGGCTCCAACTTCTAACTCTCGGCCTGCACTGACTTTCGGCCTTGATCCAAAACTTCAACTCGACTCAAACTCCAACACTTCAAATCTTCTCCCAATAGGCTCGGCTTTGCTATGATTGGGTAAGTCTAGCTTCGATACCAAACTGACGCAGCGGATATAACGAGTGACAATGAAATGAAGATTTCGTGTCAAACTAATCGATGAAATGATTAGATGAAACAAGATAAATCGATGGATTTAAAAATACCAAACGCCCAAATTCGTTGATCTCGAGAGATACCGAATTCTAGCTATCTCCAACACGTTGATCGTGCACAATACCATGTTAAAAGATCTATGACTCTTCTACATTGATCTCGCGCACGAGATTCCATGAATCGGCTTCAAATCCGTTGATTCGAGCGCACTAGAATAACCGAAAATGGAGAAAGGAGACAACGCTCAACTTCCAATTTCAAAGAGGCACAAAGCACTCAAACAAAGTTTCATTCGAAATCAACCACCTTTACAAATGACACAACCCCGTTATTTATAGAGAGTACAACTCACACATCATACGGCTTAACAAAAATCACAACATACAACAGGTCCTCGCGACTTACGACTCAACATAGGTCGTTAACGACCTAAAATCAATTCGACAATACAACACATCACGCGACCTAAGGACATTATACAATACAACGACTTAAGAACATGAGCTTCCACGACATAAGAGCTTCGGCATCCAGTAGCGATCTAATGAAACTCGGCAGCGACATAACAAACAATAACATCACGTGAGCGACTTAACTTTAAAGCTTCATGCGATCTAAACTTGAGCGTCATAAGGAACATGGTAATGACCTATGCATGTGCGACCTAGCCCTTCACGCGAGTAAACTTCGATAGGTCGTTGAGCTTCGGCCTGTTGAGTTGTTGTTTGCTAAAGTTAGCTGGTTAGGTCGGTTTTCCCGACTCGTTAGGTCGCTTGGACGACCTACCAACATACTAGGTCGTGGCCGACCTAAATCCAATGCAGATTACGCTGCATCACTTTCTAGGATGTTTGGAGCAAAACAAGTCTCGAGCGAATTAATTTTGCACTTTGAAGTATGTTGGATGAAAAATGGAGAATATGGTAATATAAATTTTAATTGAAAGAGTTAAATATTATTTTTTATTCACTAAAAGCGATATCCTACCCATAATTATGAAATGCTCATATCTTACTCTCCCAAAAATAGGCATATCATACTTTTCCAGCACCACTTTTAAACAATTGTTAATATTCTTTTTAAGCAATTGATTCATTACAAATTTAGAGTTTAGGAAATAACATGTTATGGTAATGGTAAATTTATCATTAGCATACCACTACAAGTTAATCAGTTATCATTTTTTCGTGAAATCGATATACTGAAACACTATAAGGATAATTCTGTTTAGCGTCGGCATATAGCCGACTCCGGCCGACACGAGCCGTCGCTAAATGCCGACGTTAAATAGCTCGTCGCCAAGTGAAATGGCGACGGCAAACGCGATGGGTCCGTCCTCTATTTTAGTGACGGCTCGAGTCGGCTGGCCGACTCCGGCCGACGCTAAACGTAGTCCATGTGTAAAAAAAAGTGACCCTTAGGCTGACCCCAGCCAACGCTAATCTGGGTATAGTTTTTCTGCATTTCCAACGCTCTTTTCTACCATCCATCCACACAATCATATATATTCCACAAATATACTTCACCATATAACAATATACATCAAAAATACGTCCAACTAAGAACCACAAAACATCAATATACATCTCCAAACATCCATACATCTCCAAACGTCCATCATCACAAATATCCATAATATTTACAAAATTCAACCAAAAGTTCATCAGAAACATATATAAAAGCATGCTACCACTCACCCCAATCATCATCAGTGCCAGATCCTGTGATGGCGGCATATTCATCTCGTGCTCTGCCAAGTAAGCAGCAATCGCCTCGTCTAGTTGCTACTTCAATCCAATCTTCCTCCAATCATTCAACTCGGTGACTTATGCTTACAGGGCCGCTATTGTTTCTTCGGCCAGTTGTTTATTGTAAGCCGCTTGCGTCGCGGCCTGTATATTAATAAATTCATAGTTATAGTTTATACATAATATTCAATAAAATTTATAAAATAGTTAATGAATTAATTAAATTCAATAAATATTACAGCTCGATTTCCATATCCATACTGTCTATTTCTAGTCGGCGGGTCGGTAATACGAGTGAATATCTTGTCCGTCTCCTCAATGGTCAACTGCTCCCTGCTAGACTCTACAAGCACGCGAGCAATCTTCTGATTGCATCTCTCCTGTGTTTAGAAATAAAATTTTGAGAAGATGAATATTCAATTTAATTACTGTTAAATAAGAGAAAAAATTTATAGTCTTTATATCCGGATATTCGCTGATTTGACGTTTGACAATTCATATGTTACGTTACCATATTCATCTGTATGCTCGACGGCGTGTGTTCAGATGAAGACGTCCAAATGAGACGGTGCAACACCACCTCTCTCCCTCGTCTAAAATTAGATATGATTAAAGAATGTATACGAGCAAATTACAAATAGCAATTTTTATATTTATCATTTCTTCTCTATATTGCTGAAAAGACTTGGATCCACCGCGGTGTGTTGCAGAATTCCTAAGCCTGTTTGTGGAGTTCCTTGATGCTACCGGCTGTATAATTATAAACATTTTAACAAATTATAATAAAAGAAATATGAAAGTAGAAAATTTACTCACGACTTCGCTTTCCCAATATTGCAGTAATCGCGCATACAAATTTTGACTCATCCAGTTTGGCTTTCTACCGGCCTCTTTTATCTTGGAGAGTGTACCTCTATAGTTTTTCCTCATCTTCCTCTCCCAATACGTCCTGAACGTCCCGAGATCTTCGGGATCCACAATAAAGGACGCCTACAGGTTGAAATTTAAATGAATTATATAAATTATACATTAATTTTCAAAGATCAAATATGTCAATCTCAAATTAATTAGAATTTTATACTTACCTGGAGGTCAGCCCATATGTCATCTCTGATATAAAGTGAGATACTATCCCAGTGCTCCCACAAGTCTGTCATCCTACTACGGTAGCTGTTTCGAGATACAACTAGAATGGGCTCGGACGGCTGTAAATCGAAACCCTTGAATACATTTTGATATTGTTAGTTACTAAATCATAAATATACTAGTAGCATGAACTAAATAATATAATTAAGTTGCAGTAAATTGAATACTTACCCTTCATCGGTCTTCGGCACTAAGTATGCTCTCCGGTGGTTATCGACCGTACCACTACTATCCTCGCCGTGAACAGGGCATCGTGAACCTTGGGATCGCCTGCTGTGTGACATAATATCTACTAGAGTACATGCATATATATATATATCATTTCATAATTAGAAAACATGCATGATTAATAATTACATACACATAGCTCACAGCAAAATAATAAAAGAATAATACAACAGATGATACGAATTTCCATTACGTTAACATAGGTTCTAGAATTGACATAATACAACAAACGATAAAATTTCCATCTTATATACATTACATCATCACTAGTTAATAATCAATCTTCGTCGATTTCTGATTTTGACTCGGTCTCGTACTCTATATCGTCATTTCCCTCTAAAGTCTCAAATTCTTCTATTAGAATATTTGATTCATCGTTCAAAGGCCCTATATCAGCATGATCATCAGTTATTATTAATTTATTATTTGGCTCAAGACTGCTTGATAAGCTGCTTCATCTGGAATATTATTTCCGTCAAGTGTAAATCTTGCATTTTGTTTTAAAAAAAGCCGACCAGTCTGCTTTATCTCGTTTTAGTGATGGATAGGGAGCAAAATAAACTTGTAATGCTTGTTTGGCTAACAAGAAAGGATCATACTTTGAGTAACGTGAGTTATGGTTTATTTCAATAAGTTTATAGTCTTTGTGCACATTGATACCAGAACCCGGTTGCTAAACCAACTGCATCTGAATAAAAATACTTTTTATGCAGATTAGACATAATATGTCAATTCCAAAACCTGTGTTAAGACGCCGTAAAAATCTTTTATATGTTCATCTGGATCATCGGTCCCTTTGACAAATACACCGCTGTCATAAGTCATTTTTTCAACACCGTATTCCTTGGTGTTGAATTCAAATCCATTCACGAAGAATATTGGATAAGTGTTGATATTTCTTTTTAGTCCTATCGCAAGACGTTTCAATCCTTCATCGCCGATATAATTTCTTTGATCATAAACGTATTTCGTAAACCAGTTAGCAAATTCTTTACTGAGATCGCCAAATGGATGTTTTGATTCGTAAATACTGCAAATATATGTATACGTATATTACATGCAAAATCAATTTAAATTGGGTAACTCATAAATAATGCAAATATGTGCTATTATCAAGAATTATCATTCAATATTTACCTGATAAATGGTGCAACGTCAGCACAATTAAGAAGAACGTATATGTGTGCTATATGGTAATCTCTATCGTCTAACTATTTCCACACATTTTCCAACAGCTCGGCCATTCTGTCTAAAAATAGAAAACATTGATTCAGAACAATCTTATTCAGCGGCTTCATCATTACGTGAAATACTTGCAAATGATAAGTTCACATGGTCACTGAAATAGTGAGAGAAAAAGAATGAAGCTTCTTCTTCAATATATGATTTGCAAATCGAACCTTCAACTCGTACTTTTTGTCTAACTTTTTTCTTAAGATGATTCAAGTACCTATTACAAAATTTATTTGATTAAAAGTTACTTACATCAAATTCAAATTTAAATTATTATTTCAAATATTCATAATTACCTCTCAAATGGATACATCCATCCATATTGTATAAGACCTCGAAGAAGTGCTTCATATGAAAGATGAACAGGTAAATGCTCCATTACATTAAATAATCCTGAAGGAAATATTTTATCAAGTTTGGAAAGCAGTATAGGGATGTCATTTTCAAGTTTACGAATACGCTCAACTTTTAACGTGGTCGAACAAAGCTCTTTATAAAACAGACTTAATTCTATTATAGCAGTCCATACTTTTACGGGCAATAGTTCTTTGAAAACGACGGTTAAGAAATTTTCCATCATGACATGGCAATCGTGACTTTTCATCTCACTCGATATATTGGTTTTTAGGTCAACATATCTACGGATATTTGAAGAAATCCCATCAGGACATCTCAGCCCTTCAATCCACTTCAACACAAGTTTTACTTGATTAATGTCTAGCTCGTAGCATGCTTTGGGTTTTCTTATTGACATTAGGGTTTATATGAAGTTCGGGACATTTACAATATTGTTCTATATCACGTCTTGAATTGAGATCATCCTTAGTTTTACCCTTGACATTCAAAACTGTATTAAACACATTATCAAACACATTTTTCTCGTTGTGCATCACATCAATATTATGTCATCGTAAGAGATGCTTCCAATAAGCTAACTCCCAAAATATACTTTATTTGCATCAATTATGCAAGTTCGATTTACCTGGAATTTCAATATGTACTCTAGTTTCATGTACCTTCGGATATTCTTTAACTAGTTCATACAATTCTTCACCTAATAAAGTCGTTTGTCATTGTCTGTTCTCTGCTCTATTTACTACAAAGTTTTTCTTATCTCTTCTAAAATTATGATTAACATGGAGAAAACATCAATGACAATCAAACCATGAAATTTTTCTTCTATACGGTAATGAAAATGCCCATGCATCTTCCATGCAGTAAGGACAAGCCAAACGATCGGCCGTACTCCAGCCTGAAAGCATTGTGTAAGCCGAAAAATCACCAACAGTCCATAATAAAGATGCAAACATGCGAAAATTCTTTTTTTCGCCACGTCGTATGTATCCATCCCTTCATACCATAATGTTTTCAACTCTTCGATCAATGACTATAGATAAACATCGATTCCTTGTGTTGGATCATCAGGACCAGGGACGAAAATCGTAAGAAACATATACGGAGTTTTCATATACATCCACGGAGGTAAATTATAAGGTGTAACGATAATAGGCCAAGACGAATATTTACTACCAAATTGAGAGAATGGTGAAAATCCATCTTTAAACCATCTCTCATATTATGACTTTCTGCGGCAAACGCAGGATAAGTCTTATCGAAATGTTTTCATGTTTCTCCGTCCGATGGATGTACCAAAGTCCTCTCTTTCTACGTTCTCACACTGTGTCATCTCATATGTGATGCTGTCGCAGACGACGCATACAACCTTTGAAGTCTAGAAGTGATGGGTAAATAGTGCATTCTCTTGTATGGAACTTCCTTTCCTTTTTTTTCTTCTTGGTTTGTATCTTTCATCATTACATGTTCTGCATTTCTTAAGATTAATGTCATCTTTTCAATACAACATACAACCTTTTACACATGTATCTATCTTTTGGTAGGGCTAACGGAAAGCAGACTTTAGTTTTTTCACTTTATAATGACTATCGCACATCATATTATTGGATGGCATATATCGTTTTGCAGCTTGTACAACTGCTGTAAATCCAGCTTCTGTAAAATTGAATTTTGATTTCATGGTAATGTATTCGACAGTAACTGACAATTCTATTCCACTACTACAATCTTCCCACAACGGTCTTTCCGCAGAATCGAGTAAATCATAAATTCTTTTCACCACCTCGGTCAGTTCTTCTTACACATTTACATCATTAACTTAACAATAGGGAACATTGGCGTGCTGCATCTTCCACCATATCTACTATTGGATTCATCGTAACATTATTGTTATTCACCTCAACCTCGGGCACTATATAATTAGATGCGCCAATTTTTTCTCCATGACGATCCTAGAAATAATAGTTTGGCACAAAACCAGATTAACACAAATGCACAATAACTAAATCCGGTTCTCGACAATGCAAATGTCAACATTTACGATATGGACAACGAATTTGTGTGCCGCCTTCTTCATTATTAGCTTTAGCGAATTTAACAAATTCATGTACACCATCCTTAAAATATTTTTTCGTTGAACCTTTCGTTCCTGTTCGACTTTCATACATCCAGGTACGGTCGAGAAGATAGTTGAGCATTTTTCCTAATTTAAAAACATATATATATATATATATGCATTATTTTTCTATTCCTATACGCATATAGTTGCGTTTGAAGT
The DNA here is from genome assembly GCA_030765085.1 of Allium cepa. Lineage (NCBI taxonomy): Eukaryota > Viridiplantae > Streptophyta > Magnoliopsida > Asparagales > Amaryllidaceae > Allium > Allium cepa. The sequence continues at coordinate 107,568,691 of CM060940.1, forward strand.
TTTATGTGATTATTATCATATTTTCTAATCTACCAAAGCCTTTTGGGACTAAAGGCTTTGTTGCTTTCTTATTTTCATTTAAATTATTTATATAAATTAGAGATAGACTAAAATAAGTAAGAAGTTTATTCACAAATTATTTTCTTTAAATCATTTATATTAAGATGTTTACTGCATATAAAGCAATAAACATCCAAATAGTCGCTTCACCTAGGCGCCAGAAATAAACGGTAGCACATCGAGGCGATACGCCCTTCGTATAATATCGGCACGGGCCGAATGGACCGGCTACTGAGACTTTCCAGGTATAAATACCCAAACACATGGCACACAGGCCAGCTAAACAACACTCGACGACCAAGTCATCCCCACTCAATCCAAATACAAGGCGCACAGGCCGGTCAAATAACACTCAACGACCAAGTTGTCCTCACTCAATCCAAATATAAAATACAGGGATCGATCGGGAATAAAATTCAAATTCACACTTTCACACTTTCAAATTCTCAATTCCCAATCCACACTTCCACACTTTCAAATTCTAAATATCTATACCCAACTTTTCCCAATTCACACTTTCAAATTCAACGATTTCATACTAATTAAAATAACCTAATACACCAAATTAGCAATGCCTACGCCCAATTATCAGCACAATAATGTACATTTAAACCAAATTAAACAATTTAATTCGAAATTACGGTTTAGAAAATTACCAAATCAAGAAAAAAAGGAGATTCCGGCGAGTTCTGACGAGTTCTAGGCTTCTACGGCGATAACGGCGGAGGGTGACGGCTGGAGAGAGTCGGAATCGGTGATGGGGAAGAGAAAAAATCGTTTTTTTAGGAAGCAAAGAAAGTGAGGAAGAAGAGTTCGGTTGAATCCTGTATACGCGATATGGTTGCGTCGGCACGGGGGGCGCCGGCTAGCATCGGCCACATATATTTATTTTTTAAATTCTTTTTTTACACCTATTTCATTTAAAAAATTAAAAAACAGTACTACATCATAAAATAAAATAAAATTGATATTTATTATTATTATTGATCCAATGATGGGTCCTGATAGGTTAAATTGGTATTTTCGATGATATTTGTTCGTATAAATTGAAAACTTTCGTTGTTGAAAATCTAACTCGTACGACCAATTGATGCAACTTTTAGTCAATCCGCTATAGAAATTCAATAAAGGTGGTTATATGTAACATTTTAAAGAATTAAATAATTTTTTAAACCGTTGGGTAATCAGTTATGAATTTTCAAATGTATTAGGTATAATAAAATTATATAAAATAAATTATGCGGCTTAAAAATAAATTCTTTGGATCTTATGGCAATCTAAGGTATTTTGGAGATGTTTTCAGAATATGGTTAAAAAATTCACGAATCTAGGGTATCGATCATGAAATTTAAATTTATGGTCGTTCGTGGACTTTCGGACAAAAAACACTTCGTTCGAAGGCCGAAAGACCTTCAAACGAGACCAATTTTGAACCAGTGATGCTTTGTAGTGTTTTAGTCGAATCCGTATGGTTGGATTCGCAAAAAAATCATCGTCGACAATATTATCCAAGAAATATGTCATTTTGTAGGAGTTAGCTATAACACTTAATGAGCCTATCCTCCCTAGTTCTGTTTATGTAAACATATCAAAACCGATGCAAGACCAAAATATTATAAGGACTCTTCCGACCAGACAAAATCTCTAATTGGCAGGAAAGTTGTTTCTTTATTTGTTCTTTATTTAAATTTCAACAAATTTTTATTCAAATCCAAAATTTTACCTTTTTTATACATGGGTCATCGATTCGGCATTGGATATTGGATAATAAAAAGCAGGGCACTCTTTAGTGTTATAGCTAACTCCTACAAAATGACATATTTCTTGGATAATTTTGTAGGCAATGATTATTTTGCGAATCCAACCGTATGTATTCGATTAAAACACTACAAAGCATCATTGGTTAAAATTTGTTCTCGTTTGAAGGTCGTTCGGCCTTCAAATGAAGGGTTTTTTGTCCGAAATTTCACGAACAGCCATAAAAATTTGAAATTGAAGATCGACACCCCAGATTCGTGTATTTTTTAACCATATTCTGAAAACATTTCCAAAATACCTTGGATTGACATAAGATCCAAAGAATTTATTTTTACGCCGCATAATTTATTTTATATAATCTAATACCTAATTCATTTAAAAATTCATAATTGATTACCCAACGGTTTAAAAAATTATTTTAATTCTTTAAAATGTTACATATAGCCACCTTTATCGAATTTCTATAGGGGATCGACTAAAAGTTGCATTGATTGGTCATGCGAGTTAGATTTTCAACAACGATACTTTTTGAATTACACGAATATATATCATCGAAAATATACCAATTTAACCTATCACAACCCGCCATTGGGTGAATATCGATAATCACACATGTCAATTTTATTTTTTTGCCGTTTTAGTACTGTTTTTCATTTTTTTCAAATGAAATAGGTGTATATAAGAATTAGATTGGGAAAATAATTAAATAGCCGACGCTAGCCATCTCTAACCGATTCCGCCCGACCCCAGTCGACGCAAGGTTCAATAAAATTAAGAGTTGTCCCAGCCGACTCCAAAAAGGAGACAGAGCAACTCCGGCCGACTCCATGCTCCGTCCACATTTTAAATTTTCTAGTAGTGAAATTAGTTGATATGATAACGGCAAATATATCATTTTCTACGGTAAATCATCGATAACGTTTTTTGAAAACCAACAGTAACGTTAAATTTACCAGTCGATTTAAAATATATGAATATTCATGCAACATATTTTATTATAGGCATTTAGAACCAAACAAATGATTAATTTTACTTCAATAATTTAGATCAAATAATATTAATTGCACTTTTTTTATTTTTTATCGATGTCTTTTATTAAGTAACAATATAAATTGTATAAAGAATCATTATTATAATGCAAGAACATGTCGAGTTATTATTTTTTTTGAAAAAACAGTAATTTACCATTACCAATATAACAGTTACCACTTTATCGGTATATCAGCAAATCGATAACAGTAAACAATTTTAGTTTACTAGTTAAAAAACGGTAGCATTTACAGAATTTTAACGGTAACAATTAGCATAACTAAGTAGATCTAACTTTGTTCGATGCAAAGCAAGACATTTCGAACTTAAGACTTATTTTCGACTTCAATCGAAATGTGTTCCCACTATCCATTTCAACGAGTTTAACAGGAATGTAAGTCTTATGTATGAACGCAAGGCATAATGCCCTGGACATAACCACTGACATACTGAAGATTTCCCTCGTAAGCAATGGTTTCATTTTGCGTACATCAATAAACAAAAAAAAAGTTATTTAACTCAAACAAATCATTGTAAATGGTTGCCTCTTCTTCCTTTAGCAATGAACATCCAATCCAAAACGATCATAATATTTGATTGTAGTTTTTCTTCAAATTTGTACCACACTAAAAGAAATGAAAGCGGTTGATGGTTCATCAAAATTCTATTATGAAGTTTGACTAATCTCGTAGAAGCTACTAATAAAGACAACCAGCGCTCAGTTTTAGTGGATAAGTTTGATAATCTCAGTCCATGGGTCGGCGCGGTGGAAAGGAGGTATGGATTCTGATAAAAAGATGCAGGTTCGATTCCTACCATGCGCTTCCCTATCCTATGTAAATTTACCCGGAGGTATGGAGGATTGGATCAGCGGACGGCTTTATTATACACTCCTCAGGAGTTTACCGACCCTCTGGGTTCCTCTAGGTTTTCAAAAAAAAAAAAGATTCAATAATCTCACTAAGCAAATACATAGACATCATCAAGAACCAATTACTCAAACTGATCAGTGGTATCATCGACTAAGTTTTAGAGTCCATGAGTGAGTTCGAAAACCTAAGACTATGTTTGATTTGCTCTTTTTAGTTTTGGGTTTTTGTCCATATAAAAATGCGCAAGACGCATGTATATTATTGAAAACGACCAATTTAGAAAACAAAATTAATATAATAGAAAACAACTTTTATTTTATTTTTCATGTTTTGAAAAATAATAGAAGCACGAGCAACAATCCACCCTTCCGTCGTTCTTTCATCCCTTCCGTTGTCCCTCCATTTTCCTTCCATCATCTCTGTCACCCCTTCAATTTTCTTCCACCACCTCCGTCATCACTTCACTCCTCCTATGTTTGACATACATATTTGAAAACAAAAAATCCAAAATTCATTTATAAACCAAACACTACCTAAGGCTACATTTGGTTTATCACTTTTAGTTTTGTGTTTTCATTCAAACAAAAAAATGCACGACACATGTAATATTAAGAAAACAACCAATTTGAAAAATGAAGTTAACACACAAAACGAAAAGTAAATTTACTTTTTTTTCATATTTTGAGAAATTCATCCCCCATCCCCTTCACCGTCCTCCTTCGACCCTCCATCGTCTCCCTTAACGTCGTAACGCTTTAAAAGTTTAAACATTTTTTCTCCTCTCTTCGTGTATTTTGTTAGGAATTTTGAAACCGAAAACACAAAACTTAAAATGAGAACAAACGACCCTAAATATTAAAATGAGTACCCTGCTTGAATATAGTATCAAAAACATATAGAGATTGTGAAACTATTTATGGATGAGGAGATAACATGAAAACCAGAATTGAGAGTTGTTATAGGTGATGTTGAATTTAGGGAAGAGACAAAGGCGAAAATTAAAAATGCTAGTAAATTTGGAAAAATATCACGCTATAATTACTAGTCGTAACACGGTATGCACCAATTAAGAGATTGACCCATTAGCCGTTCACAGTGGCAACCTTAATGAGATCTGAAGAGGTCACCCGAGGGCTTTCTGAAATACACGTTCATGGTTTTGCTGATGTCATATACGACAGTTTGATTCATAGCATCAAACGCGAGATTTCCGCCTGATGATGCTCCTATTATTTATACCTTATTATGCAAATCAATAAGTATATGAAATTGCTTCAATAAATGTTTTCGTATATTGATTACGATATTATTGCTAGAAATTGGAAAGAGATTCGAGGAGGGATGCACGTCCAGTCCACATTCTTGCTATAGAGTTCACAACTCCAATTTGGTCTATTTGATATGTATCATTTTACGCTATATCTTTATCTTTTCAGAATGTTAATCTCGAGTTCCAACAGTTATCATATGAATTAGCTTAATCATTTATTATATGAACTAGTTTCATACTCCTCTAACATCATATCCACCGGTTATTATCTTTTGTCAACTCGTTTCTTTTCAATCTTTAAATGTAATAATTCTTTCTAGATTAATCGGATTTCAGAGTCGTTTTCACTCCATCAAATTACAATTTTAATAAACTTTTCAATAATATCCATTGATACTAAAATATAAAATTTCGAAAACATAATTTAACATAGAAGTTTTTAACTGCACTTCCTATGTTGCACTTTTTAACTGCATTTAACAAATGCATTTTTGTAACTCCATTATTATAATGCAGTAAAGGTGGAGTTTTCTAAATAATTTCAAAAATTAAGTTTAAAAAATTACCGCAATAAATTTTCCAAAATTACCGTCTTAAATTTTCAAAAAATTGAATTTAGAAAAATAATAAGTTTTGAAATTTTGATTTTTACATATCCATAATACCTATCATTAAAAAATAAAAAAAATTATGATTTAACGATAAAAATGGTTTGTTAATCCTATGTTTTAGAAAAAAGTTAGTACGTTTTAAAGATTGATAATTCATGGAGTGCGGATTTTAAATAAGAGCGTGAGAATAACGGTCGCATATAAAAGAAATGCATGCGTAGAGACCTAATTTAAATAAATTATATATTACGTGGGCATGTTTTGTTCATTTTAATAAAAAAAAAGGAGACTTGTCTTTTATTCATTTTTATATTATACTGAAAAAAATAAGATAATTGAATTCCTATTTTTTCTACACCTCTATTCAACGTTGGTAGAACCTACACTTTATTCGATGTTACTTAACTATTAATGAAATCAGTACATTAGCCACGTCCGTTGAATGTATGCGAATAAAACTATGAGCAAATACATGTTACTATGAAATAGTAATTGTATGCAAAGACAAAAATAATCATTTCATGTTAAAAATAAATGGATCACAATTTCGAAAAGAACTACAATAATGTGGGAAATACATTGACAAAATTAACCACGTGTAGTAAAAATTATAATGGCATTTTAAACAATTTAAAAGCTACAGTTAAAATTTCCTTTTGCATATAGATTATTAAGTATTTGAATTATTAATCATGATTTATAATTTATTAACAATTGATAATTAATTATAATTTATTGATTATTAATACATATATACATACACTTATTCAACCACGTAAGGAAAATACTTTACCACGGTGAAGCTTTATTTGCAATGCCTAAATTACATAAGTGTAAGGGGTGCATTTTTTTAAGCAAGCAGAGCACCCAAAAGGGTATTCCGAATGGAGAATTAAGTGAATAGAGAAAGTTCAATGGAAGGAGAATGTGTGTTTATGCCATGAAATGGCTGACAAACGGGGAATGGTTGTTTGTATATATTGTATTTTAGTTTTTTAAAAAATTGTTTAAACTATTTATGAGTAAATCTTATATTCTATTATATAAAAAAAAGAATAATTGACTCTTTATATTCTTCTCTCTCACTCAAAACAATCTTCTCTCATCAATTTACAAGGAAAAATTCACTTATCCCCATAAAAGTAAATGTGCTCATTTAGGACGAAATTTATTTGAATGATGACCATTTCTCAAATACTTGTAATTATAACTTGGACAAATTTTCAAAACAATTTCACGATCGGTGCTGGTTTTGAAAGTTATTACCAAACAGGGCTAGTTCGTGCACAGTCAGCAGCCAAGTCTGCAAACGTGTAACTGTCCAGATATAGACGCAACTTTTAGTTGCGCCCATTTTTTTTAAACTCATCAGAATAGGCATAACTATGAGTTGCTCCTGTATTGATTTAGTTTGGACGCAACTCATAGTGGCGCATATTCTGCCCAGATATAGGCGCAACTCTTAGTTGCGCCCATATTTTTTTAACTCATCAGAATAGACGCAACTGTGAGATGGGTCTATATTGATTTAGTTTAGACGCAACTCATAGTTGTGCCTGTATTGTTTTGGTGCAGGCGCAACTATGAGTTCGCCTGCACAAATTTCTGCTGTCATACAAAGGCAGCAGCAACCCATTACCCCTACCCATTTCATTTTCGCTAACTTCCTCCCCTTTTCCACAAACCCGAACCCAACACTCCTAAGCCCTATTTTTAGGATTTGTCCATCAATTTCTCTCAAATTTTACAAATTTCTTCATCAATCTTCGATTAGAACAAAGCTACAATAATTCCTCCACCTTACTTACTTACATCACCATCGATTCATCCTTCCGAATTTTTCAATTTCGAACCTAAGCTATAACAATCTTTGCAAGGTAATTGAGTAAACCCTATTTTCGAATCTTTTGTCATTTTTTTTTTGTTGATTTATAGTTACATGCCTTTTTTATTAAGCTAGCCGAAACCAAAATCGATAATTGGAAGATCTCAGATGAAGTATTGATGAAATATGTTGAACAGATGGAAGCGGAATATGAATTTTTTCCTGAAAATCAGTTTGAAACAGTTCTTGAAACTCAATTTGAGACAGCTCCTCAAAATATTGGTGTTGTTGTTCAAACTGCTTTGGATAATCAGGTTTGCTTAGGTGAGCCGAATCAAAGATCAGGGAAACAAATTAGACATGAAGGTCAAGTGAGGCAACTAATACATCCAATTTGTCACTGTGGAGATATTTGTGAGGTAGTTATATGTAAGACTCAAAAAATGCCAGATATCGGTTTTACGGATGCGCTGGTTACCATGATCATATAACTAACCCAATAGGTGTTCAGTGCTATAAATTGTTCAAATGGTTAGATCGTCGGTTGACCCTTAGGGGAGTTGAGTATGCACTAGAGATGCAAGCCAAAGTGAGATGATTGGGAAAGGAAAATAGTATGCTACGATATCTAGTAAACTATTTGCAGTCCTTAAATCCAATTTATAAAGGGGTTTAGTAAACTGGTTAATGCAACTGTTATGTAATGGTTCTGTATCAGACTTGTATAATAGAGTTATGTATGCATTAGTTTTAATGAGTGTTGTATTACTAGGTTATTTTATTACTTGGTTGTTGTAATGGTTATGCACTATTTAATGTTTTACCGTTTTCTTGTTATGTTTATTTAATGTAATACTTTGTTGTTGTTACACGTTACGTACTGTGGATAATACATACAAAAGCTGCATACAAAATAAATCAAAGTTACAGAACATAGCAACTAACATAAATATTCGACAAAAGATAACTTTTAATATCAAAGTTGCATACGGAATAAAAATAAAAGTTATACAGTACACGACTGACATAAGTAGTAAAAGTAAGTAAATTATTTATTGCTTCCTATGCATTCTTCTCTTATGATCCAAATTATCGCATTGTCCACATCCGTCCGGTCTTCTATCCCCCATATCGTCCATGACTCCCCTACTCATGTGGACCTGGGTCTTCCTACATTCCTACGCATTGGCGGCGAAAGTATAGTTCGGCCTTCATGCACATCCTAATATCTACGGTCGGGCACAGGATGAAAAACCGAAGAATAACTATGTTTATAACTGTCTGCTGTAAATCAGGACGAAATAAGATCATGATAAGCTCTGTTCGCTCCTCCACTACATAGTGCACATGCAGCCAAAATATGGGAACATACAGCAGTGAACTCTCTAGCATGAGACTTTATGTTTTTAAATGAAACTGAACATTTTATCGACCATCCACTTATATGTCCAATTAAAGATTCCATTGGATTAAAAATCATACCAACTCGATGACCTTTCTCCACACATTCTAGTCCAAACATTTCATCGGTAAATTGAAATTCTTGCATAATAGATCTTTCTATGATTGTATCATTGCATTGGTCATCCTCTAATGGTTCTTCCATCTCGATATGCTCATTAATGTTATCAACTTCCTCTAGAATATCATCTAAAAAGCATCATTATTAACATTCATAGCATCTACCCATGTTTTATCTTCGTTAAGTGAAGCAGCGATTTCCATGCTATCCAAATGTAAAATTTCATTATCAGCATTTACACCGTTATATCCTCAGTTTCAACATTTTCATCTTCAATTTCTTGCAAGCATTCGTTTAAATTCGGAGTTGGAATTGAATGTGGAGGATAACTTATGGATATGACATGAAACCATACCCAGGTGACTGTGATGGATGTGACATGATACCGTAGCAAGATGTCTGTGCATACAACTTGTAAACAAACATATGAGTGTTAAGTACAGAAAACATGAATGAAACATACACACATCGCATGAAATCATACCCAGCAGTTTGTGCGTAAATGTTCGGTGGCTAGTAGGAGTAGTGTGGGTAATACATTTGATTTTGATCAGCATTATTACGGTCTAGGTTGGCTTGCGTAAGCAAAGATTTGAGCTTGTTGTTCAGATGTTTGTACCAACTCTATCTTCTTAACATACAACCCGATTACTTTCGTCCCCATGCAAAACATAGAATCGACATCATCATCATCTTTCAGCTCAATAGCAATTGAGCCATCATCCGTTACTCATACTTACCAACGAGATGTCGAATTCGATAGAATCAATCTTTGTAGCTTTGTAAATTGCCATTTCCAACTTAATAAAATTACAACGCTTCCTCACTTTAGATCCTTTAGGTTTTCCACCAACATAGGTTAGCTTGCTATTTTCTTCAATGACTAAATCACCGTCATCGTGATAAGTAATCGACACGGTAGTCATAGATCTAGCAAATTTCAAGAAACTAAATTTCAATAATATATCTAACAAAATTAGTAGAGAAGGGTTTCAAAACTTTACCTCAACTGTAGATGAAAGTGAAATCTTGTGTTCATCTTGTTGATTTAAATGAATTTGAGTGGTATCTTATGTTGATAAAAGTGAAAGGAAGAGCAATGAAGTTTTGTGTTTCTAAAATATGATGGGTTTGAGGAGTTCTGTTTATTTGGAGAGGAGTAAAGGGACTATAAGTTGTTGTTGGGCCAACAGGAGCAGCCCATGAATTCAAGCGCAATTTTGAGTTACGCACACACATGCAACAGGTTAGTGCAACTTTGAATTACGCACAGATGTGTAACAGGTTAGCGCAACTTTGACGTACACATATTGTGGATATAATCCAGTGCAACTCAAAGTTGCGCATCTGTTTACACATATGGGCACAACTTACAATTGCGCTTATAACTTACTGCCAAACAACAGCTGACATAGGCTAACAAAATATACATTCTATACAAAACCATCATATTTCATGCAAATATAATTCAACTATATATACAAAACCAACAACAACAAGTTGCAAACCCACAAATCTATTAAATAACATACATATCTTGATTGTACAATAACAAAGTTCATCTTCAAATTCGAATACAAGTTCAAGACAACATAGTACAAATTTAAGTTCATCTTCAAATTCGAATACAAGTTCAAGACAACATAGTACAAATTTAAGCGAAAGCAACCAACCTACAAACCGTCATAACACCTATCTTCTTAAGTTTCTAATTTCTGGTGATGTTCTTTGAGTTTGAGTCGGAGGCCGGTTGAGATGGTCCAGCTGCAACTATGTCCTGCCCCCATTGACTGCTTTGTGAAGAACCTCTCGCGCCTCTAAAGCGTCTTCTTTGGTATGTACGAGCAAAAGGTTGGAGGGGATGAGGCACATACGGAGGTGGTAGTTTAAGCTTATGTCTACCAAAAAGCGACTTGATAATTTCTTTGATGTTCGAACACTTTTCTTTTACTCGATCTTCATCTGTAGGATCTGCAAGAACATCATCAACTTTATTTGAAATCAAGTATAGCCCTTGAACCTAAAACAAAAGAAGTATCAGCGCAAGTAAGTAAAGCTAGTTGAAGGAGTTAAGATATGAAAACTTATAAACATGTACCAAGCCACGTTCCACTGGTCTCTATGTAGCATATCTAGGCACCTAGTAGACGATTCTTTAAGAACAAATCGTCACGTTATATGCCAGTACAAACTGTAGTATTGTTCGATGGTGATTCTTGGTACGCGTTCAACTTAAACATGATCCAACTCATGATCCCACCTTGCGACGTACATGTTATACAAGTCTCTGTTCCAACCGTGTAGGAAAATTTGCTCGGCTGCATCTGGTATATGCCGACGAAGGCCAAATTGCCTCATCACTCTGTCCAGGTAGTGCAAGGCCACAATTTGCAAGCAAATGATCGAGGTTCTTGCATACTAAGTCTGTTCTCCATCCAAGAAAATTGGTGGCAAATCCTCTACAATCTCAGCGGTATATGGCGTCCAATCAACATTATGCTGGTCTATAACATCAAGCTCATTACGATAGAATATGGGATGACGGGGTGCATTATCTCCCAATGCCTCTCTCCGGTCCATCTACAATCAAGAACAAAATAATGTGTGAATGTTAAATAGAAAATACTAGCGGTTTTTACCTAGCCCCGTAAGGTAATCCAAGAGCGACATTAGGATGCCCAACAAAAATACGCGTCCATGACCATACCTGCACACTCAGTGTTAAAAAAGTTCTTTCAAATATTAGTACACTTATAAGTCAAAATTGACATACCTACAGAAGGGGTAGGCAACCTGCTAACCCGTTCGACTTTCTTAGTACCACATTATCCAACTCCTTATATAATGCATATAAAACCACAATACACCATGTATAATCAGAAATAGTGGCAAAATTCTCTAGCATGTACAATTATTTACACTATTTGACCCTTCGAATGGTTTGGAAATAGACAGGATGCTATAAGAAGCAATATGACAACCCGTATGAACCGTTCTAGCTCCTCAACAGATGAATCGACGGTAATCTCCCTGCCAATTATAAGGTCATTTATCAGTTTGACCTTCAATTCTCTTCTATTCACACCGCTTGTTGGGGTGGACTTTCACAAAGCAAACGATGACAAACCTCATCGGCGTCCACATTACCATCGTAATTCAGAACAGCGCGTTCTATAGGAAGGCTGAGAAAAATAGAAACATCTTGCAGAGTAATTGTCATTTCTCCAACGGAAAAATGAAAGGTGCACGTCTCAAGTCTCCTTCTATCGCATAATGTTGTGAGTAAATACCTATCAAATCTGATATATTATATCTGCATGAAGTGCCAAAAGCCTACTTGATGAAGTAGTTGTTGAACACGGTGATCATCAACCATCTCCATCAGATCTTCGAAACTATACGAATGATTTAGATAGTACACTCTACAAATCTAAGAATTACAACGTATAGTTACCAAAAATCTTAAACTATTTATTATGTTTACAAAATAAATAATATTACCCACATTAAATCTTCAAAAAATTTACGGTTATTATTCTGCAAATATAGTACGCTACCATCAACGGGTCCGCTTTTCGGTTCTGCAAAGTTCATGCATCAAAAACCTAAAATTTTCACACCATTTACAATAAATGAGTGTTTCAACTCTACAAATTGGATCACTAATATCTAAAACATGCTAATTGATATTGATTCTAGCAAACATAAACAAATAATATGCAAATTAGAAATTAATCAAAAAAAATTAGGGTTTGAGAGATTACCAAAATCGTATTGTGTTGAAGAAGATCCCGCTTCCATTGTTGTAGCTTTGTTCTAATTGAAGATTGATGAAGAGATTTGTAAAATTTGAGAGAAATTGATGAAAAAAAAACTAAAACTAAGGCTTGGAGTGTTGGGTTCAGCCTTGAGGAAGAGGGGAGAAAGTTTGTGAAAATGAAACAGGGTGGGAGGTAATGAGTTGTTTCTGCCTTTATATGGCAGCAGAAACTCGTGAAGGCGCAACTCATAATTGCGCCTGCACCAAAACAATGCAAGCGCAACTATTGTGCCTAAACTAAATCAATACAGGCACAACTCATAGTTGTTCATGTTCTGGCGAGGTTAACAAAATATAGGCGCAACTAAGAGTTGCGCATTTATCTGGGCAGTTACATGTTTGCTGACTTGTCTGCTGAATGGGCACGAATAATCATGTTTGGTAATAAGTTTCAAAACTAGCGCGGATCGCGAAATTGTTTCAAAAACTGGCCCACTTTGAAATTTTTTCCTTATAACTTTGGTTTCAAAATCACTTCTTCTTCACTACTTTCATTCATTGCTCTTAAATCATTGTTCTTAAATAATCCAATTGGTGTTTTATTCCTCTTCTTCACATTTTCAATACAAAAAAATTACTTCATTGTTATTTCACATCTTCACTTTTCTTATTCCTCTGTTCTTCCCCTTTTATGGTTTTTTTAGAAAAAAATATTTAGTTCTCACAACTTTGTTTCTTTCCCTTCTCCAGTTTATATGAGCAATTTCAGTTCCTAATATAAAACAAGTTAGAGCCATTTTCAAACAATTTATAAATCAGTAGAATGTTTTTCTTTAATTGATTATAGTTTGATTGAATTCATTAATAGTTCTTGATCATTTTATTCTCCTTAATTATTTTTGATTTTATTCATGTTTTGCGATGGTTGTTTTTCTGCCTTCTGCATTTAGGTTTGGGATTTATTGGAACAAATATCTAATAGTCACCAAAAGCATTAGATTAATGGATCGGCATGCTTGAATTAAAGGTTAGGTCTTTATTTTATTACATATTTTCTTTTAATTTAGGTTTGAATTTATTGTATTTTACCTAAATTTATGATTTCAATCTTTGGTTCATATTTTTTGTATAACTTCTATTTTTCTCTTATTTTACTTCAATTAGAATGCTTATGAATTCATTTTTCTTCGTTTATTTTGCATGAGTTTATTGAAAAGCCTCTTAGAATCGTCACTTGCTATGAAAATAGCGTTATCTGTAAATCTAAACTTTTTTAACCCCTCGCTTTTTGTATCATCGTTTGATTTTTATTTTTGTTGAAGATTATGAATCAGATTTCTTTCATTTGTTTTGCACAAGATTATTTTATTATTTAGCATTATACTAAAAAACTAAAGTGACTACATTCCCGTCCCAATTATGACAAACGAGTGTAATGGCACGCGCTTCGCGCGTGAATTATTGTTCTTATAAATTGTATATATTTAAATTAGTTAAAAAATAATTTTTTATTTCAAGTGATACTAAGATTTGTATATTTGTAGATAAGTATTTTGAATTGTAAAGAAAGATTAATTTTATATCCTAATTTTAGAAGCGTTTTGAATTTGTAAAGTATGTTTAATTATTAGATCCTACTTATAGGGGCGTTTGAATTTTTATTTCTATTATTAATTGCTAAAGAATGGATCTAATTTTATATTGGTTTAAATTTTTATTTCTGTTATTAATTGGTAAAAAATGACTTTGAAAAAAGTTTATTCGTAAGATCCTATTTCTAAATGATAATAAGATAAGTACGTTTTGAATTGTTAAAAAAAATTAACCGTTAGATCCTATTTTTAAGCAACAGTAATATTTAATAATATTTGAAGAGGGGCATTTTTGGTAGTTCACGTTGATACCAAAAAAGTGTGACACCAAAGATATTACAACTATTATTAAAGAAAGATTTCTATTATTAGTTGCTAAAGAATGGATCTAATTTTATATTGGCTTAAATTTTTATTTCTGTTATTAATTGGTAAAAAATGACTTTGAAAAAAGTTTACTCGTAAGATCCTATTTCTAAATAATAATAAGATAAGTACGTTTTAAATTGTTAAAAAAATTAACTGTTAGATCCTATTTTTAAGCAATAGTAATATTTAATAATATTTGAAAAGGTGCATTTTTGATAGTTCACGTTGATACCAAAAAAGTGCGACACCAAAGATATTACAACTATTATTAAAGATATTAGCTTTTTAGTTCCACATAATTACACATTATCAAAGTTTACCATTATTAAATCATGTTGTGTTGTTGATATCAATATTATTCGCACATATTGTTACAAACTAGGATTGTGTTCAGGTAGTTGAAATCATCATAGTTAGCTGATTTCTATCGGAAGCTGCTGTATGAAACATGATTTGTTAACTTGAACGATACACTTTCATTAAAAGTTAGTAGGTCACCTGGTGAAACTATCAACTCACATCTATGCTTTTAGTTCCAAAAATAATGATAGGTTTGGTTTTTTTACGCTTTTAGTTTAAACCTGTAATCTTAGCATTAAAAAAATTCTTATTATATCTTTATAGTTTTCGTTCTCTAGTATTTTATTTTTTGATTGTAATTTAATGAATATTCTCATTAGTAATTTATTTAATTAGCATCAACGAGAATTAATTTGATAATTATATGTAGTTACTTATCTAAATAAAAACAAAATCAAAATCAAAATGAATAATAAATTAGAATTCAAAAATATTAATTCTCTATTTAGACCGAATTAAAATGTATAACATAGTAAATGTATTTATCATAATTACTTCAGCTTTTTATAGCATGTACTAATAAATATATATATTCATTTATTTCCACGTACAACTTTATATTTATCTATGACAAGCACCTTTGTCCAAGTGGTTAATTGATTCGACTTTGGTGCAGGATGTCACAAATTCGAAACTTGCTTTCGAACGTTTATTTGACATGGGATATGTTGTTCCAATGATTTGTTGTATATAAAGTAACGGTTCAAAAAAAAAACTTTATATTTATCTATAACCATAAATATAATCGTTTTTATCTTTGTTTATATTTGGAAGTTTTGTATACAATTTAATCTTCTACAAACTTTTAATAATCTGCAAACTAAAATGAGTTTTATATAATTGTTACCTTTCTTTAGTTATTTTTGAGCAGATTGAATTTATTACACCATCTGTAAACTTAAGTTGTATGCTTGCTTCAAAAGTGAATTTTTCATCGGCTAATTCTATTTAAACTCATAGAGTTGTTAAGTAGTCCTCCAAAATTTAAGAAAAAAAATCAAAAAAGTTTGACCTTACGCCATTCACCCATCTCTTACATCTCATTTTATTTTCCTTCTCATTTCCACTTATCCAGAAAACCCTAGTAATATGATTTTAGGTAATTTACAAATGTTTGCTTGAATTGAGAGATTGTGATGATGATAGTAAAAATCTAATGGAATCGTAGGAGGTAAAACTTAAATTTTATGTTTTAATTTTTTTGTTTGAAAATGCCCATTTCGCAAAAAATCTACTGAGTGATTGAGTGGAAAACCACACGGTAGAAATGCTTGATATGTTATCGAACTACATGGGTGAGATGTATGGATTAAATGTTTTCTCACAGGTGGGATGGATTTTCATGCGGTGATCAATTTTTACTAATTAAGGGTATAAAGGGAAAATTTTAACAATAAGATGGGTAAACCCGGCGAAAATATAGGTGTAATGATTTTTTCAGTTTTATGAGGGCTACTTGGCAACTTTGCATGTTTAAATAGAATAGCCTTGCTCATATGATGAAAGCATAAATATCTATGCTTTTGGTTTTATAAATGATGTTAATTTTAGTATTTTCAACACTTTAAGTTTCTAAAACTCTTACTTTGATAGTCAATTTTGAAAATATAGAAATGTACACTTAGTTTTTGTATGAAAAAATATTTAAATATTAGAGAATATATATAACTAGGTTAATTTAAAACTTTACATGTTTGTATTTTTAGGTTCGATTGATCATTGACGATGTTAACGATCTATAGCTAAGTTTCATTGGCGAGGTATATTTTCATATATATTTTTTCCAGTTTTAACATTCAACTAGTTAATGTAAATGAATTTCCAAATTTATGGCAACCAATTCATTTTGCTAGTATTGAGGAGTACTATTTCAAGAATAAATGTGTAATTGGTTCTCTAACTTAATTTGAAAATAAATATATCATAAATTCATATTGTAATTTATTCAAAATTATTTTGAATAAGTGAACATCTTTGTCATAATATACTTCTACTCTCAGTTCCATATGAATTAAATATAAATTCATTTTCACCTGGTATTCTTTTACATTTTAATTATTGGAACCATATAAGTGGTGTGATATATTTTTATACTTTATTCATCATCATTTTCATTAAATATCTGCAAAATAAGGTTTTTTTTTTGTTGCGTATATTGTTTTGTCTCAAATTGCACCAATGTCGAAATAATGATACTTTATATTTTAAAACTACTTTTAAACTATCAGGAAAAAAATTACTTAGTTCAAAAAAAAATTCATATGTTTATTAGAAAATATGTATATTTTTTTGAATATGGTCCATTAATGCCAACAAGTATCGATCTCGGGGATCGAGCTCGTGACATTTAATCTCGTAGTTTAAACTACAACCAACTAAGACAATCCTATTGACAGAGAACGTGTGATTACCTATCATGTTTATTTATTTGTAGTTTAGTTAACTATTTATTTTATAGTAAGGTGACACGCTTCATGTTCTTTTGTTACAAAGCTACACATATATATGAATCTTAATGGAGCTATTTTTTAGCAGATTGAATACTAAAAAGTTTGCCAATGAATTATTGTAATATTGTGTGTATGAAATGTTCTTTCATTTTTCTTTTAATGTTTAGGATCAAGTATTGTTTATGCATATATATGTCTTTTATAAACATACATACAAACACACACAATAAAATGAATTCTCACACAATCACACATACAACGTATGTGCTTATGTAGTACTGGTGCTGTGCATAAGTTAATCAAACTCAAATGATTATATCAAACTACTTTAAAACCTAAACAATCGTTTGTAATTGATTATCATTAATTCAAATTAAATTTAATGTAACGGAAGAATAGGTCAGATTTTAATCTTCTTTAATGCTAATACATCAGAGAACCAATTTTTAATCAATCATTTTCTTTAATATAATTCCTTTTTTAGAAATGCTTCCAATGTATTTTGAGCTTTAGCTCTATAAGAAAATATGTGTTTCGTACCGTTTCATAATTTTAACAAATGCATATTTACCATTAAGAGATAGCACATTAAGAACCATCACCCATTCGTAGCTAATATTTTCATTCCATTAACAACAAACTAATGTAAGTACTATAGGGGTAATATATTTTTATAGTTTTGAAGACAATGTTATGT
The DNA here is from genome assembly GCA_030765085.1 of Allium cepa. Classification (NCBI taxonomy): domain Eukaryota; kingdom Viridiplantae; phylum Streptophyta; class Magnoliopsida; order Asparagales; family Amaryllidaceae; genus Allium; species Allium cepa. The sequence goes on from CM060940.1 coordinate 107,586,866, forward strand.
TTTACACATTTGTTTATACTTAAAAGGAAACACTGCATGTTTATATATTATGGAAAATGATTATATATTTTGCCTTACATGAAATGGTAAATATTAAAAGCATTAGTATCGGTATTGGTCTGATACTTCGAAAATGTTTATGTCGATTTTTGGCTTGACCTTTAATGTTTGCAACCACGTAAAAAAAATCATATGATGAAAGTGAGAAGTTATTGAATGAAGAGTCAAATTTTAATGAAAAATACGTTTGAATATAAAATTAGGTATCAAGTAACATCAATTTGATGAAGGATATGAGATATGATAAGTGTTTCTATTTCATAGATTATTACAAAGAATGTAGCTATTTAATGCACATAATTCTAATGTAAATTTTACCTGTGATTTTTGAGGAAAATTGCACAATTTATCTCTTAGTAAAGCATGGTTCCTACAAATTTAATTCATGTAGAACAAATTAACTTTATCTATTTCTTACATTTTATAAAATCGTTATTTTATAGCACAACATTTCTACTTTCATTTCAATATTTATTACTTCTACAAATCTGTATGTGCCTATTTTATACATTACTTCGTTATGCATTGTATATAGCAAACTCATTTCAATAATAATAATCTATCTTTCAAAGGTCTTTTAATTATTTTGTTTTCTTACACCTATATCTAATTGTTATCATTAATGAAATTTAATCCAAGGTATTTTTTATGTTTATCTATAAGTAGTTTGTGTTATAATGATGTTAATTTACTTTTAATTGTGCTTAGTGGTGTATTGCTTTAGTTTCATGTTTGTAGAAATATTTTAAGTAAAGAGAAAAATATTTGTTGTTCCAAAAGTTTGAATACGCATTGTAAATTATATGTTATTCACATGTCAGGTTACATTATGAGTTTAAAATTTTGGTATTTCTAAGCTATTGTGGTATTATTATTTTTTTAATTTATTTAATGTTGTGTACTCAAAAATTGGAATAATGCAAAGTTGAATATTTGTTTCTTCGAGCCAAATTTGAAATGTTATTTCACTTAGAGCATATTTTTTTTATACAAGGTTTAAAATGTTATTATCGTAGTGAACTAGGTACATGTTAAGCATAAATAAAATCATTTTGAACTTATGACGCTTACATTTGAAAATTAATAGACATTCTTGGTAATATGGTGTTTACCAATATAAGAATAACATATAGTTGGTATTAACATTTGTTATATAATGTCATTGGGGCTTGAAAATATTAGTTATATTTTTTATATTTACTCAAGTAGATTTATCAACGAACATTTGAAGTGATGTTTGAGGAAAAGCTAACTTTAAAAAATAACAGTTCGTGAACATATGGTTTCACTTTCGTATAGCAACAAATCAAAAAACACGCCATTAAATAAATCATATGCTAAATCCTATGTGTATAGCATGGATCAGCACTAGTTTAATAACTAGTACTAAAGTATGAATTAAGTATATAGTCAAAGAAAAAGCCATACATTGCAAAGAATAACAAAGGTATATTTCATTAAAACAACACACATGAAAATCATGGTACGTCACATATATTTTGATGCCATTTGCTAGACAAAATAATTCAACATTCTTTAACTTCATTATCCCTGTGTTGGACTGTAAATTTTGTACGATTGTCCGATTTCCGACTCGGTCTGAGGCTGTAAGACGTCCGGTTCGCTTACATACCATCCTCATTTAGGACAAGAAGAAATGTACGAAAAAATGTTCATCCGAAAATGTCCGATGTTTTTCTATTATCCAAACATTGTCCGTCCGTTGTCCGGTTCGTACGACCAATGCCCGAGTCTAATGCTTATCTGATCCTTGTCCCTCTGAATCTCTTATAAAACAGGACTTGGATACATATTTGTCTGTCCCTATCTGATCCATATAAACCCCTATCGAGCGCAACATAGAACGAAGCAAATGATAAAATTTTGATTGGTCCATACATAAAATAGCAAGCTCCCACTCTTCATAACTATCGAGCGACATTCAAATTACGGTAGAATGTTCCCTAGTTTGTTTGAGCATGTTGGAACTCGAGTCGTCATCTCTCAGAGTAGATAGTCTTACTTGTTGTGCCCGAGACGATGAATCATCATTGAATGTTCGATGAGGAGTAGCGGCGATTAAACTAGAGAGAAGCACATTCGCTACATCGTTGAGAATATCAAGGTATAGCTGGGTGTTGAAGTGGGCAAGAGGTGATGGAGTAATGTTGTAAACACACTTGCCTTTATTGCGCTGTCGTGCATCTCATCTAACTGTCCGAATTTGAAAATCATGATTTTTCCCAAAATCATGAAGTGGTGGTCTTTTTACCGGCCGTCAACTCATCAAACATGAGTACCTACTAGTGATGAGTAAATATCTATGAAAAAAAAAATAATTCGCTTAGCATTCTAATTGAAAATAGAAGATTCGATGGAGGAGGTTACATTTTAAAATTCATAAAAAGTCATGCAAAATATATTTCATATGGTATAGTGAATAAAACATGGTTGTGAAGGAACTTACCTCCATCTGAGTTTAAAAACGCCACAAATGGTTTAGTAAATTCAGTTTGAGGCCGGTGGAAGAAGAAGAGAACTAAGGTTTATATAATTTGAAAATTGATCATATGTATTTGAATAGTTAGGAGACAACACATCCTGTCCCAACGGTTTTAGTTCTTATCTCTTCAACAAAACGGTGCAAACTTCCACAAAAATGGAACTACCCAGTCAAGTCCCGAATACATTCTGCTTTTTAAAAATTATTTCTTTATATATATCGTGTACATCCATAACGTTTCTTATCTTTTTACCCATTCATTCTAGACCTAAAATTACATATACACTATAAATAAAAATACTAGAATTAATCTTTGACGTTGACATTCCTAGTAGTTATCTATGATTAAATTAATTAAAATAGAGGAGCAAGCAGTGGCATCTCAGCTGCACCTACCAACCTTTTTAGTTTCCACCGTACATTCTGATTGAAACAATAATTGCTTCTCCTTACACATCATGCTGTTATTTAATTCAAAACGTGATGAAAATTAAAAGACTCTACGAATGCCATAAAAACAAATGTGCCATTAAACGCTCCAAGCTAAAATAATGAAATAACATAATTTTACATTCAAACTTAACCGCACCGTGAGGAGTATTGAAGAAAAGAAGTTAAATTAAAACCTAAATCAACGTTGGGCTACCTTTTACAACTGCAATTTATTGCTTACTCCATAAAAAAACAAAGCAAAAAGGTTGTTACTCTGTTCGAGTGCTGAAATAAGTTCTAACATATTGCAGCTACAATATACAAGCCATCTACTGAATGACGGGAAAAAAATAAAAAAAAGGAAGCCAGAGTTGGAGCGAAAATGTGTTTCTTGAGCCAGTAACAAAAATGTTCACAAACGCATAACAGTACATAGCATTTTCACCGAAGCAAACTACCACTTCAAAAATTTTATATTGATAATGTTTCAGGCCCACAGACATCCAAAACACCATTAAAGAAGCTATCAGAAAGACATTCTTTAGCAGAATCATATGACCTGAGGTGCTTTTTGAATAATCTAAGCTCCTTTTCATCTTTAGATGTTCTAGCCTATTAAAGCAAAAAAGCATGGGCAACTGAATCAGTACATAAAGAAGTGCATACAAAATAAATCAATATCAAAATAAGCATAAACTTACAAATGATTTCTTGGTTAGCAAGATATCCACCAAATAAGTTAACCATAGAACATTTGTCTTCGGAAAGCTGCACGTTAAAAATAATAGCAGAGGAAAAGTTCAAATATTGTTGAGAATAACTTGAATGATAGATATCTCTTTTTCGATACATCTTAAAATGTATTTTTAAGATACTTCACAATTTCAAAATTATTTATGAAAATATCGAGAGGTGGAGCCTTGGCGCAACGGTTAGGTCACCTCGGCATGATGATCTGGACGTCCAGATTCGAGTCCAGAAACAGTCTCTTCGCAATGCGAGAGAAAGGCCGCGTACACTATCGACCTTCACAGAGCCCGCTATCGTGCAGGAGCCTCGTGCACTGGGGTCCACCTTTATTTATGAAAACGTCGACATTTTTTATTTTATTTTAAATATTTTATGCAAGATATGAAGTTAGCACTAGTAAAGATTAATCCAACAAGATACAAGATACGAAAATACCGCTAATTTGGGTAGCTCATGCATATTCCTAGGCACATATGTACTGATTGGCTTTCAATTAAAAAGGCTATTCTAGGTTTTATTTATTTTCTACAGAAGACATAGCATCTAAGTGCATATCAATTAGGATTAATTTCAATAGAAGATACCACGCAGGAAGCTTACAAAATAATAATAATAAATAGCTTATATTTTGAACAAAAAAAATAGTACCTCCCTTCCCAGCAATCTCCGGTAATCTTCCTCATCTGTCTATATGTTTCTGCCTGCAAACATTCAAGCCATAAAATATTAGTGTGGTTTTTATTACATACATGCACACGTGTTTGTGTACACACACATGTTATATATATATGTATGTGTGCCGCGCATGCATGTGTGTATTTATGTATAAAATTCTTAAATACAGTACATACCTGTCTGTCTCTTTTAGGACCTTCAAAAAGCTCGGGGTCTTGAGACAAATCAAGAAAGAGAATTGCTTCACCTGACAAAAAACAAAGATACAAGCATTATTTTCCTGGATCAAAATCATACAACGTTATCATTGTCAATAAGAAAAAGATGATGACGAAGTGTTGCAAAATCACATAGTTCAAAAGATAAATAAATCCTTTTACATTTTGATATGTGATAAGTAAGACTAAGAAATCAGTTTAGATATGTCATATAGCTATTAAAACTAGTGTTAAGACACACACACATATGTACACTTACACAAACGTGACGTAGAGACGCAAAAGATTGTGAGAAACTGAAAAACTATTTATAAAACTTTGATGACAGTTGAACAACAAAAACTGTTCAATCTGTGTACGTTCATCCCTTTATTACTTGTACAGATGTGTAGAGGTGTCTATGTTTACTTCATAAGGACCAAAACATGCTTCTTTTCTTATAATGCTACTACATTTACCAGCTTTACCCAATAAATGCGGTATTGTGGAGTTATTGCCTATATCAAAAATACAGAGTTTTACCTAACGTTCTCTAATAGGCACTGCCATCTGTACGGTGAGTAGAGTGCAGGAGGGTACTTTTGAATAAAGGCACTAGGGAACAATAAACCGAAAGAGTCTGTAATCTCAGAATATGACAAGTGAAAATTCATATTGGGATATTACAAATATCTACAGGAAATGAATTATGAATGGTAGCGCATTTTAGTTCCTGAAATACAGTGCTTTATATAGTTATTACAGAAAACCTCAGGCACAAATAAGAAAACGTGTAAGCTGCATGGAAAACACTGCAGAGTTTGTAGAACTTAAGTCTTATCAAACAGTAATGTTATTAATAAAATTATCAGAAGAATTGACGCAAAATAAAGATATTATGTGTGAATATGCTGTCTCTCAAAAACATGATGAGCCATTTCACCAGGAAAAAAGGTCATGAAGGCAAATAAAATCAACAAACAATTCAAAAGAAACTCACCAGTGTTTATTCGGGAAAGTGTAAAGTCAATAATTGATATGTTTAAGCCAAATGTCTTGATACTCCTTTTCTTCCCTTCTAGGGTAAATTCTAGCATGCATGTTTCTCCACGACTTAAAAGAATATTGCCCCTGCATATAAACAAACCATTAACAGTAAATATGATATACAATCATAGCAAAATTAACCGTGTTGTTAGGAAATTCCCATGGTTTTGCTCAATAACAGGGAAGTATAAGAAAACATGGTAAGTGTAAGAAGACAGTGAAGTAGTTGAAAGCGGTTTAAAAAAGAACAGCACGAGAAAAGGAAGGTTTAGCATTTCAGGTGAAAGAAGTATTTCTGCTCAAAGTAGAGGATTTCCTGCAATTTAGGCAGACAATATAAAAGAATAAGCTATCTACTGTACCAGTGCAAATCTCGATGTTCAAATTCACAAGCAGTTTCAGCAACTGCCAATGCAGCAGTAGCTTGCACTATTAAGCTTCGTGCCTCATCATAATTTGAAAGGACAAAGCTTTCGAGATCTTTACCCCCATCAGCTAGAACAAACACAATATAGCACTGCAATAACATCAGTATATACTGTCACTCCATAGCATGCAGGAGTTAAGCAATACATACATATATAAATTATTTAGAGCAAGAGAGTACCTGTTTCTCAGAAAATTCTTTTGGGTGATCATTTTCAGAGCCATGTATTGCATCCCATTCCTCCCAGGCACTTATCAAAGAAGAATCATACACGCCTTGACATATACGAAAACTAGAGCAAAGGTAAATTTCCAATTTTAGAGCTTAAAGATGAGGTTTTCTTTGTGCGACTGGAGACATGGGTAATTATGTGGCCTCTTGGTGATATATAGTCCAAGAATAGTACTACGATAATTTAATACAAAATTTAATACTGACTGAAAATATGCGTATACAAGAACATGAGGTAACATCAAAATTATCATACTATGCAACAGTTTGATAATGCATAAAACAGTAAGCAAGATATATTGTAATCACATACTCTTTTGTTTGAATGAAATTGGTGCAACTATTATAGACACCAGCCTCTCCTTTCTGTTCCCGCAGATTATTTAGAGTCAAGGACAGCAATACTTCCTCAAGCACTTCTTCAGATCTCTGTATTGGTAAACATCATGGATTCTGGTAAGAGAGTTCCATGACTAACAAGTTAGCATATATAACACAAACATACTTTCTGTATTTCCCCGTTTACTAATGAGTCTCCATCAATAGGGACTACTTTGCAAACAGTTTGGCCAGCTCTAAAGGCTTCTCCATATGTGCCTTCACCAATTTTTCTGATGCTACTTGGATCACTGTTGAGATGAAAATTGCACTAACTGTAATGTAATCAATCCAAAATAGTACACGTTTCTTTATAAAGAACTCACCACAACAATAAAAGAGCTTAACAAGTAACCCAAAATTACAGGTGAATGTAATAATAACTTTAAGCTGTCAAGATTAATATTTGTTGATGTAGTTCCAAAAAGGTTGATAATGCAGTACAATATCTAATAAACAAACTCTATCTTTGTAGTTAGTTTGTCATGTTCACAGTTAAAAAGAAACTATGAAAAAAGGATCATCATATTATAGAATCCAAAATGTTTGGATTTATAAACTAGAAGAATGTCCAAGAATAGTACTGTGGTGATTTGTTGGAGGTTATGTAAATTTCTAAAGTCGTGAATATATCAGGAGAATATAGGAACTATATAAGAAAAAGGAGTATGTGATGGGTTAGCCACGTTAACTGTGCTGAAGTGTTCAACATGACAGCTTTACCCTTGAATTTCACTTAAAAGCATATTAAATAAAAGGTAATTTTGGACTAAAAATCACAGAATACAGAGATTAGTATGAGTTGTCAGCAGAGACTCATATATATCAGACCGTATGCCAAAAGGATGGTTATCGTTCGCACAAGCAAAAAGTGATATGAGCACCATCAGTTTTTTTGGTTTTATTTGTATTTGTATTTTTCTATCACAACTTTTGTGGATATTGACAAAATTGAACAAAAGATAATACAGAAAATGCCTAGCTTTTGATGTTGCTCATACTCAATTTTTCCCACCCAATTTGACTGTGTCAATGGTGACTGACTCAATTGTTTCTAGTGAACATACAAATTTTAACCACAAAAAGTAAAAGTTTGTAAGGCAAACCAATATGTGGAGAAGACTTCAGATAATCGTACAGGAGTTGCTTGCTTACAGACCATTAAAAGTTGTGTGAAAGCACTAAGACATTCACCGCTAAATGACGTTGACTGTATGTCTAATGATTCTTCTTTCACAATACCCCCATCAATCCCTCTGATTATATTATCATTTTCCAGTGCATTAAACCCATCAAATGATTCATTCTCATCTTTTATCCGAAGTGAATCAAAAGAGGAAATAATGCATCTCTTGTCAAGCATCCCGTTATTGTCTAGTCTTCTTTCTGGTTTCTTTTCAATTAACGTAGAGGAATTAGTATTGCTAGAACTTATAGAGGGAACTGCAGGAGTTGCCATAATTTTGTATATTGGTCGAGAACACGAAAGAGCAATCTTTGAAATTTTCCAGCGCTCCAAAATAGCTGGTAAATCATGATAAATAATATCATGATTTTCGGTCATCTTCCAAAAATGCTTAGGCGAAGGGCTTTCCTCAACAAGTTCAAAAGAATCAACTTCCTCAAAGTATGCTTTTTCCTTCCTAAAATCCGGCTGTGGCAGTGTTTTTTTCTGTATTAAAGCAGGATTACATGAACAAAAGTATAGTGAAGTGAATTATACAGGGTAGATTATCAGGTTACATCCTTCTATCTGACTTGCACACATAAGCCCCTCTTACACATCATTTACAAGCATATACCACGTTAATTACTGTGAGGGGATTTTTGTGCTAAAAATAAATTTAGTCCAAGTATTTAACCTTCAATGGTGACAAGAACTAAAACGGTAAATCATAAAAAGTCATACAGATCGAGGGCCTTGCTTTGGCTTCTTTTGTTGAGCTTTTTGTCTAAGTTGAGGCTTGATATCAAATCCAGCACCAACCACGATACTTTCCCTTCCCCTGCAAGTGCGAATAAGAGAAAAATCGTGTTTTAATACCTTTTAACTGCAGATTACGTATTAGCCATAACAATTATTCACATACTAACTAAATGGTAAAAGCAGTCGCTGAGTCGCATTATGATTGCAACATTTGCTCTATGGAAACATCAGAAGAGGATTAAGGCGTTCAAAAGAAACAAGATACAAAATAATATAAATGCAAGCATTATCAGCACTTTGCTATATGAAGAATATGATGTTCATACAATGTTCTGAATTTGTATTACGGCGGAACGGTGGAAAACCGGCCAACAAGCTTCCCAAGTATTAAGTTCACCGTGCTAACAGCAAAACACATGTAAGTATTAGACGGTTATCAAAATGAGCACAAGTGAATCACGAGTGAAAATTTGGTGCCTTGTAGACCCAACTTGTATTAAAATCATGTTCCTGCTTGTATTAAAATCATGTTCCTACATTTTCCGAAATTCGATTGGCAATGTATTACTGATCAGAAGGAAATTATTATTTTTTCTTAGTTCAATGATGCATTGACAAACAGTACTTTATTTGTTCAATGCTTTCGCTGAATATACAGGTACTTGAAAATAGAAATTTTAGATAATTTTATTTATTTTTGAACTTTATAATATGAAAAGCAAATTGAATACCTTTATTCATATTCATATGTTATATAACACATATTCATGTAGCTAATTAAAATAAAATAATATAAAAAACTACAGGTAGATAGCATGATAAATTATTTTTGTTCTGAAATTAACCTTGTGAAATATAAATTTCCTCACAGTAAAGTTCATCAAACAAGCCTTTTTTGTAGGACAAAAACACACATTTCCAAACATGGCGTCTTGTGAACCCAACTGAATCAAAGATATAATTGTGAGAATTATTTGGTTGTGAAATTATTCAAAAATATGATTTTCCCTCACGTTAAAGTCAGTTAAACAATCCATTTGTGTTGAAAAGTAAAATACACGTTCCCAAAAAATAGTGTATTGTGAATCTAACACTATATCAAAGATTAAAAAACAGTAAAAAAAGAAAAAAATACATATGAGAAAAGATAAGAAAAGAAGCTCAGGTTGATTTTAATGTATAATTCATGATGATTTTTATTTCTTTATTCAGTAATGAAGTATTGAAAATGATCTCTGCTTCTTCATTGATTAGTTGTTGAATAAATGGGTATTTGAGAATGCAAATTTTGAACAATTTACTTTACTGAATGAGTTATGCAGCATAAATTCATGTGCTATGCAATACACATATACATATACTTAAAACTAAAACAAAATCACTTGAGAAGTATATGAAATTAAAATTTAAAATATTGAAAACATTCATCATAATATAGTTGATTAGAAAAACTCTTTTTGCTGGAAAAATTTCACTAGCTAAGAGGTTTCTACTTATATGTGAATAATTGAGGGAAAAAAATTGATGCATGAGATTATGTTATATAACACAAATTTATGTGGCTAATTCAAAAGTGTTGGTATAGTTTCCATAGTAATCGTTCTTATACGGATCCACAACCATTCTTAATATACATCATTTAAAATATACCTTTATATTGATATTGATATAAGTGAAGGTAAGGCAAGAGGTTTTCTTAAAAAGAAAAATCAACTGGATAATGACCCATGAATTTGCCTGAATGGCAGCAAATGTTCAGCCAGTCCAAGACAAAAGGTAAAGGTATAGGTTCTTAGCCTGCAGTGTAGACAAGAAACATAGAAAAATTGATAGCTCATGAAACCATGTCACACCATTATATATGATAGAAACGCTACATAGGATCCCAATAGGTTATTTTTGTCCATGAAGCTAGCAAAAGCATCAGAAAATTGAATCATTTTCTGTTCATAATTAAACGAGTATACAATTATAGTTCCCATTTGCTGATTATGGGGTAAAGGAGTGTATGGGTGTTGGTGTAACAAAAGGGGTTTCAATTACAAGAAATTCACAGTTTGAAATTACTTTCTCTCAATCATACATAATACTGGAGATGATAATTAATAATGGGTACATTTGGAGACCTGAGTACTAGTTAGTAATTAGCCATACAAAATTAAAATTTCAACATTTGTAAGAATCAACTGTGGAGTAGTTTATTATATATGATATATGTTTGTAGGAACAATATGAATCAAGTGTTGTTTGGCAATAGGGTGATCTGAAGTCTGAACTTCATAAAGATATTTTAATGGAATTTTGACAGCATTGGATATGTTATACTTAGCTTGAGATATCACAATGAATTAGGCTCAAAGAATATCAATAAGTCCACAAATTTGGGATACTATCTTCCATTTAACACATTTCCATTATTCCACATCCACAATACTACATCTTTGTGGAACAATTTTTACAAAGTATAACTGTAGTATGAACAATAAAAGATAGTAAGTGATTTTACATGCCATTTGCACACTAGAAGATAATATGACTGATTTTTTTTTCAACTGAAAAACAAATATCAAAACACACTAATAGAAAGTGATTTTACCAACCTTGCTAGCAAACTAACCTAATAGAAAGTGATTTCTTCCAACTGATTCTCTTTGGAGCAGCAAGACTCACTCGGTTTTCTCTGCATGCTTGACCTCTTTCTCTGTCAAATCCACAACAATATCAATATAATCAGAACTTTTTCAAAGAATGTTCATAATTAAACAAAATGTATTATTGTAGCAGCATTCACAAGTTTGAATTCCTTACATTTTGCAAAAAGGTATTCTTGATGGTATGAAAATACAAAACGCCTAAATATCAACTACAAAACGCCTAAATATCAACTACAAAACTATATATTATAATTAACTTCTCTAATCTGCCGCTCTCAATAACAAAAAGGAGTTAATTAAAAAACGTATTACACCCATATTATTTTTCATAATCCATAAAACATCACTCCTACTTAAAAAAATTGTTTGATTATCCACATCAATTTATTTACAACTATGATACTGCTTTTGAAATACCACCCTCGTATTTTTATAAATGAAGTTAACGTTTAAGTGTGATAATTTTTTTCAAAACATAATTGAAATAAAAGTTTGGTTGCAACATTGAATCATATATTCATGGGGTTAGACACATTGATTAATCAAATTTGTAAAAGTCATATATCTAACATTAAATATTTTTTTGCAGAAAAATCGTAGTAATAATTCGGTTTCATCACTCAAATGTATGCATCAATAATTTTCTTATGCTATATAGCTCGATGGCTTTAATTAGTTTTTCAGAAGAGGAAGATGGTCTTTTTTTTCAATTCAAAAGGGAATGAACTTCAGTTACAATATGGAAAGAAAAACAATTTGTCTCACAATGATCAAAATGAAGTTATTTTTTTATTTTCCAACATAGAAGGATGATCTTCCTTTAGTAAAGGAAGATAATTTTCTTCTTCAAAAGATAAGAAAAAAAATTCTTTCACAAAAGAAGGTTATGATTGTGAAGTGAATATAATATTCCTTTGCGAAAAGATTTCGTTCACAAAATAGGAAGAAAAGAAATTTACATTCCTTTGGCGATTGAGGAAAGGGACAGCTTTTTTATTTTATTTTAAAAAAAATGAAATTCATTTGTGATAAAAAATAAAGAAGATTTTTTTTTTACCAAAAGGCAAATAAGCTTCCCTTTACAAAAGATAAGATGATAATTTTCTATGGAAAAAAAGAAGACAAATCCTTTAACAAAAGAAGAAGATAATCCCCTTTTTACACAAAAAAAAAAATGACGAATCCTTTTTTCTAACAAAGATCTTCTTGCGAAGAAAAAGAAAATTCTACTGTCTTTCAATGGTTGAAAAGGTGGATGAACTTGCTTTGATAAGAAGAATTATGACAAAATTCGTTTATGAAAGAAAACTAGTTATCATTTAAAAGAAAAATGGTATTCCTTTCACAATGAAATTCACTATCTTTCCGTGGTTGAAAGGGATGATGAACTTTCTTTCCACGAGAACTAAAATGAAATCATTTATGAACTTCCAAATAATAAGAATAAGAAGAAATTGATTTGTGAAGGTAATGGTGACTGGCAGGCTAGGTGAATAGTGGGTTGATTCAACACGACCAACCACCTAGTGGATCTCGATTCAACTCGATCCAGGTCAACAAGTCAGTGACAAACCTGACTTATTGATCATCTGTCTAACCCATGACAGGTCCGACGTGAACCTGCGATCTGAACAGACATGAACCTGCTGTCCAATTTGACCTAGACCCTCACCCAACCAATCCAATTCGTGATCTTAACCAATCTAAAAAAACAAGATGGAACCCAGTGCACAATAGCGGGCTCTGGGGAGGTCGATAATGTATGCAGTATTTCCCTCGTATTGCGAAGAGGCTGTTTTCGGGTTCGAACCTGTATGCCCAGATCACCATGCGGGTGATCCGGACCAATCTAATCTGCAAAAATATATTGAAAGAAATAAAACATATGATTACATTGTAATAATAAATCAAAAATAATTCATTTGATTTCTCTTTTATTATATAAATATATGACAGATAAAAGTTTGAATCAATGGAAATTGTTTATCCAATCCAAATTAAAAAAAAAACTGAAATTGGAACTGAAGAAAACATTAAAAGAAAATGTTAGTCTTCCTAGAAATGCTAGAATTAGGTTTTATACTTTCCTTTTTAACATACGCACATTGATGCGTAGTTGTTGACGAACATGATACTACTTCCAAAAGAGTTGTATTAAAAGGGAAAGAAAGAATATATTCAACTAGTCATGAAGAAAGCTAAATATGTGATGATAGTTGGTTGAACCAAGTTATCATTGACCATCTTTTAACATTTATTCTGATGTTCTTTAACTACGTTTTTTGTTTTAATTATTGTTCAATATTTTCGTAGTGCACATATCATTGTAATGATTACTACGATATAAAAATAGTATATCAAAGCTAGTTTGATCTATTAAAAAACTAAAAAGAATATGTTACTGGTATAAAGATTATAATTTTAAAAGTCAATAAAAACATTTATAATGTACATTTGATTCTTTAAATTTGTTTGAGCTAATTAGAACATCAATCTAAATCATATTTGATTCAACATACAAAAATAAACAGATTAAAATGTTTACGATTAATGAATCGTCAAGCGATTCAATATTATGAACTTAAACTTTGAAAGAGAATAAGTCTAGCTATACAGTAAGACGTCGAAATTTATGTATCATTAAATATTTGTGTTCTAAAATAGCCATCTTACTTTGTTTTGATCAAGAACATCCCGACTAAGTTAAAATCATATAACTAACAAATGTTATATCAAATTTTAGTCCAGCTGCATGTATTGATTTACTATATTCAACAAACTTAGGTATATAATACCAATTTGTTGGATAATCAGTTGATTATTGATCGTAAACATTTTAAATAGTTCATTTCTAAACTATGAATCAATTATAATTTAAATTGATATCTAACTAGTCAAAACGATAGATTATAAATGTATATAATAAAATTATATAATTGATTTTACAACTTCAAAGCCTTTTCTTTTTTTATACCAATAGTATAATCAGGTAAATAGGCACAAGGAAGAAGTTGCAAAAAAAATTAGTCTTAAAAACAACAAGTTTGCTTTTTAGTCTGAAAGACACCTTTTAGTGTAAACTGAAAATGATAGTTACAACTATCATTCTATGATTTACACTAAAAAGTGTCCTTCAGTCTAAAAAACAAACTTCTTGTCCTTGAAACCAAATTTTTCTCCAACTTTTTGCTCGAGCCTAAACCCCTAGTATAATTATTGGGATGTTCATAACTCAAATATTTAGCAAACAAAATAGCTGAAAATAGACCAAACCTAAGTCAAAAATGGACCAGGCAAATTGAGGTTTCAAGTTTCAACCCGTTCCTTATCTAGCTTATCCCAATTTGTTAGCGAGTTGAACTCAGCCGATCCCTAACCAGATCTTATAGGTCATAAATTAGGCCTGACCCTTGCCATCTACTTGGGCGCAATGAAATGGAAGATCATGATTTCTCTTTTTCTTTTTTTAATGGATCGTGCTATCATAACTTCATCAGAAAATGCTTATATCTACACTATATGCAGTACAGTTGAAGCATCCAAAAATTTGCAGTTTGCAATAAATTATACTTCATAGTTCATGGTACCAAAATACAAAACATCTAAACATCAACTAACTAAAATTTGTGCTGTCAACTTTTCTAAAATGCATACTAATGCAGCAATAAACGAGAAATGTTATACATACAACAATTATTGCAAGTAGTTTAAGGTTGAGCCTGGAGGTGATGGTTACGTTTGTTTCTCTTTTCCCATCTAATTGGTGTTGTAAAAATTAGTTGTATGCGAAGCATAACTCATAATAAATAAATAAAATTGATATTTCCAAGAGAAAATTACAGCCTTTAAATTTTAATTTCTCAAACCTAAAGTCGGAAACAAATTTTGCAGTGATTAAAAAAAAAATTCGAAACTGCAAGTTTCAAAGAGATTAATAAAAGAGGTAACGAACAGTTCAACTTCATTATTGTTTTCACTTTCAACCCTGCGTCTCCCATAAACCACAGCAACTGGAAGTTTACGATTCACGCCTTCTTTTTCTTCTTCGAAATTTTGATCATCGGCAATAATATCCGACCATAGGTCGCGAGGTCCGCCTACAATTTTTGAAAAAACAGCTACTTACTGAAATAAAGATGAAGTGAAATAGGAATAGTAAAAAAAAATATGGTTTTAATCGGTACCTATCTGAAAAGCCATGAGAGAGAATGTGAGAAAGAGGGAACTGAATTTTGAATGTGGGTTTTTTGGAATCGGAGAAGGTTTAATTGGTGGGGTAGCCTTAGACAAATATTAATATATATTATTTTTTTTCGTCGGAAAATAGCAGAACGGTAAAAAATTTGTTGTGTTTGTCTAGTTCCTCCTAGCTTTGTTTGTTCGAAATTGGGGGCTTAACGCTGAATACTCAACGAAATCATTTGCTGAATAGAAATAGAAAAAGTTATCTTTTTGACAAATTTTCTCCTACATTACATTACAATTTACTGTTCAAAGTAGTTATGATGCACACACATGAAATCACACATGAAATGTGAATACATCCGTTCATTTATCGGAGTTACCAGTAAATTCAAGAAAAGATCGTGAATTTATCATAAAAACTTGTAATTGAAATGAAAACACTTCACAAGGACTTGGTGATTATGGTAGTTCTTGACAATCAATCTCATCATTTGTTATGTTGGAAATATTTGGAGCGCAGTCATCTTCTTTAGCTTGTTGAAATACATTACCATGCACGAAAACACGACTTAAAAAATTATGTATCGTCATGCATGCTATTACAATCCATCCTCCGCAATATCCAAAAATCAACATCTCTGATCAACGTCTGATTTCCGAATACCACAAAAGACGGCTTATCCGAAGAAGAAAAACACTATACCAAGCATAACAATATAATTTCGTAAAGGAATGATGATATATAATACATATTGAATATACATGAACATAATAGGATGATCAATATATAAGAGACTGCACTGGCGGGAGTAATTGATAAATAAATATCAGTACAGTCAGAATAGAACATCTGATACGATAAGTCTCATATACAAGTAACATTTGTCATGTGCTACTACAAGATCAAGTATATATCCAAAGTATTGTCTTTGCCTCCAAAACTCCAACTGTCCTGAAAGCATATCGCCAAAAGAACTTGACTCATAAGCTACTTAATCGAGTATCCGAGAGTTGTCATGACATAAACAGACAAGACAAAACACGGGTCGGACATAAAGCCCGACGCGATGAGAATTATCTCAAAATACTGTATGTTAACGATCCGGAATTTCACTGCTTTAATTTAAGAATATTTAATTAATTTTAAGTATTCAAATAATAGATTTTATAATTAAAATAAAACTCTTTAAAATAATTAATAATGATGGCAAAATATTTTTTCCAAATTTGTTTAAAAAATATAGTTCGAAGAAAAATCGAAAATGTGGCCGGAATTTGTTTTTCGAATTTTCGACTTTTCGTTGGCTAAAAGTTATCGAAAATATTGTGAACTCTTTAATGTAACTATACACATTTACAAACAAGTTAGGATATGTATGTATGTATTAGTGTGTGTGTGTACATGTAACGACCCGAATTTTTCAACGCCCGAAAGTCGACATCAATACGTCCACTGTACCGAATGCCGAACAGTCGAATGCTGAAAAACCTACCCGTTAGGGTTTAAAGAAGAAGAGGTAGAAGAAGAAGAACAGAAACAATAACAGAATCTCATATATCGCAGCGGAACAACATATAATAGATAAATGAATATCTTCAAAACAAAGAACTATATCAGTTATTACATTACATCACATTTCATTACTTTATCAAAGTTTACAGCAACAAACAGCGGAAAAGAAATACTATCTACTAGTTGATACGCCATGTCATCCCGCTTGCCTCCAGTTCTCTACAGCAACTTCTTGACTTCCAGAATGACCTGATAAGCTGACTCTAGGCTGCCCGTGTGGAAAATTATGGGCACCCAGAGTTTAGAAAGGAAACAATAAACTTCAGGTCAGTCATGGGAGTGGTGTGAGATCTTAAAACGGTTATTTTTTTACAAAAGAAAACAAAGGAATTTAAAAGGAATACGCTATGCTTTTTGAAAATGAAACTACCATAAGGCCTCCCCCCGCACACACCATTCAAACGCAGAATTGGAGTAGATTTCTCCTTATGATAGTCAAACATGCTTGATACGAGAAAATTTCTGATATTATTATTATAGGTGCATAGTGTGGAAAAACATTTCGAAAGTATAATATTAATCTTAACTAACATACGACCATTATCGTATGCCTACTATAGCTACCATCTAAACAGTGGGACGCCACCATAAGTAAATGGCAGGTTCTACAACTAAAACCGTATAAGGCGCGTATTGTTTCTTTGGATTTCCAACAAATGGTCAGGCTAAGGAACTTCCTACTGCCACATGGGTACGCCTCTGGCGGGACGTCCCGAGAACCTAACCGGATCTCTGCCAACACAAGGCCGGGTTACCTCTGCGAAAATAGGTAACTACTGACACGAGTATGTCATCCCCCAGTTGTAAACAACCTTTATCCGAGGATCCTCAATACCAACAACCACAAAGTAATAAATTTGCAGCAATAACATAGGTTAAGTATTTGGGATCCATACCATGATACCACCTCTATCCAAAAGGAAATGAACATATCCCAAGGGGCGCTACCCCCTATAACCTTGCTGCATTCTTCCTGTTTTGACCATTCTGGGGGGTGAGGTCCGACGAAGTCTCATCCACAAAGCTATGCTTTTCACAAAAGCCATGTTTCGATCAACAAATGATCAGCAGCACTTCGTATGCCACATTACCAATTTGGAAATGTATCGCTAGTAACCATCAACTACATAACCTCTGAGCTCGTACGTCTCAAAGAAGGGTGTTAAGCTAAGAGAATAAATTCTCCGCCACCAACAGAAATGAATTTGACAGAAACCAGCTTTATATCTCAAAGTGTAACGTCAAACACACATCAATACAAGTCCGTTCCGGGATCGAACGGAACCGAAGGCACTTCCAAAGAAGCCCTTGCAATCCGGATATTCACTACTCACGTCCGGAATCCCCATCACAAAGGGTGATAAAATCTCTATACCTGAGCAACCCGGTGCAGAGACATTCGACATGTAATCCTTTCGCTTTCGAAAATACCCGGTCTTCAACACCATCTTCAAATGCAATTCCATTTCGTCGTATCGTTATTCAGAATGGTTTTTATGACACAAGGTCCTCTCCCGGCTAATCCGAATAACAAGCGCTTATTTTTTTTAAAAAAAGTGTTACATTCAGATTCAAACAAATCACAACAATTTCACTTTGATCTTTTAAACAAAAGATCCATCACAATCACAAAGATTCGATGTGGGTTTCGAATATCCAGTTGGAATTCGACTCCCGGTCGCATCGAAATTCAATTGCCGATTAATGCCAATATTGATAGTCGATTATTTAACTATCAATCATCATTCACAACAGTCACTGGTTTCAAATAATTTTCTCCCAATTATTATTAATTTCAATATATCTTCGCAAGATAAAATTTCACTTTCAATCCTTTGAAAAATAAATTTCAAATCAATTTCCACATTTCAATCTTTTTTTGAAAACAAATTCAAAACACTCTTCTCACGCAGAATACATTTCCAAAAATTTATTCATTTCTACTGGAAATCTGCCAATTTCAAATATTTTAAAATAATATAAAAATGCTTATTCAAAATATACTTGGAAACATTTAAAATAAACTATTTTAAAATATTTGCTTAAACATTAGTTATGAAAAATATTATACTAATATTTCATATAAAAATTCAGGTCCAAAACTAATTTTAAAATAAAAATTTGTAGATAGAGTATAAATATTTAAATAACTATTTTCTAAATCAAATATCAATTTAATCTTTAAAATGATCCCTTATATAATTAATTTAATAAAATTTTACTTTAAAGATTTAAGAACAATTTTCAAAACTAATTTCCTCAACAGTATTATTTTGAAATCAAATCTAAATCTTTTAAATTTTATTCAAAAGCTATTTTAAAAATATACTCGGCTTTCCAGGGAAGAATTCTTTTCCATTACAAAATGGTCCATTCAAATAAATTAATAAATCTTCTCGATTTATTTTAATTTACATTTCAAATCTGTAAATTCCTTTTCACACTTTAAAAATAAACCAATATTTATTTTTCAAACAATTTCCCTTTTCTTTACAAATTCCCGTTGTGAATTTACATTTTCAAAAATCAACCGATATACGAATTTTAAATCGATTTCCAAATATCACCTTCAAACCAAATCAAATCCCAAATTTATTTTCAATTTATTTCAAACCCAAAATCAAATTTCAATTTGATTTCCCAAATTAATTTTCAAATATCAAATCAATTTCAAATTGATTTTCCAAGTTATTTCCAAAACACCAAACCAAATTTCCAAATCGATTCCTAAGATTTATTCTAACACCAAATTAATTCCCAAATCGATTTCTAGAATTAATTTCAACCCAAATTAAATTCCAAATTAAATTTCTAAATTTATTTCATTTTGAAATAAATTTCTTTATCTCTTTCAATTATTTAAAATACGTATCTTAAATAAATCCTTCAACTATTAAACAACATTACTCGAAATTCCTTTATTAAAAATATTTCCCATATTTTTTTTAATTCGATCGGATTATAAAAATCAACTTTAATACTTTAATTATAACGGTCTAAGCTTTTCTACTTTAATTTCCAAAAAAATCCAATTTCATATTTCTGTTATCCTACGATACCAAAAATATATTCGGCTAAATTTTAGCCTTCAATGGTTTCAATCACAAATAGTCACACACACAGATTATAAATAATCAACATTCAATATTGAACAAATCAAAATGTTTTGAGGAATCCAGTTGGATCCCTTCAACCTGTTTTCCCTTCATCTACAGACGTTGACACAACAATTAAATACCCATTCCACTTCGAGGTGGAATATCGCGGTATATGGGATTTATAAAATATTATCTGCTATTATGCGGCGCAATAGGGTCTCATCTGCTCCAATAGGCAGGTATATATCAAAATACCAATCAATATATCATATATCATCCAAAAAATCATCAATCATCGTATAATAAATTATTTTTCAAATATCAGTGAGTCAGAAAGAGTGAGTTGTACTCACATTGCGTCCAATAGCAGTTGCAGTGTTTTATTTCGAATAAAATTAAATGAGCATTTAATTTTACTCAAAATTCACACTAGCTCCAATCAGCTCCATCGCGTAGTGCTCGCTAATACGATTTCAATGCAAGTTGTTTCGTCAGTTTTCGACCTCGTATGAACAAGTTACAGTATTTTAAAGTTTAAACGAATTTATATAAATCAATTTACAATTTCTACTTTATATTTTTTTTCAACCTTTCTAATCTCGGCCGCTAGATTTGCAAAACACGATCATGGTCGTGCAATGTTTCTTCCCCCTCCAGTAAATAAACGCACGTAAGAACCCAATGGCCGCCACTTTGCCCTAATTGTCGCGGCCACCACGTCGATCTTTACGACGATCAGAGACTATGGTTTCGAAGCCCCCCTACGCGTGCCACCATCGGCCCTGATGTGGACGAGCTCGGCCTCCCCTTTGTGTTGAAAACTGTGCACGAACATGTTGCCTTCAAGCTTGATTTCCCGCCACATCGTTGCTCGAAATTTCATCATCGCCATTTAGATCGATAGATCTTGTCATCCCCTTCATCTTTGTAGTTGGACGTTTCTTCTAATTGTTAGTGGATTGAGAGGGATTAAGGGAAGAAGGAACGAACATTTTCAGCCATTAATCTGAAGGTGGTGGCTGCTATAACCCTAGGGTTTTGTATGCAAATGAAAGAAATTAACGTCCTTTTATAGAAAATTCTGAAACACTATTCATTCGAAAATTTTCCGAACTCCAAACGAAGCGTGCCGCCAGGCGTTTATAATGTTTTACCCCATTACGAACCCAATGGAATATATATCGGGAGCCAATTCGATCGTATTTGAAAGATAGGTTTTCAAATCGACTAATTTAAATTTAAAATTCACTTAAACGATTTTCTACGCGTTTTAGCTTGCCCCGGACAAACCGTAAATCCGATTGACACGAAATTTGAAACTTTACAATAATATAACATTACGGATCCGATGAAACTAGTTTCGTCGAAATCCGAGACTGTTTAAAAAATGGTGATTTTTACTCTTCTTAAATATTAAAATATTCAATTTCTACAAATTAACTTTTAATTCATTTTTAAAAGTTCTCTAACATCATTCTAATTCAAATATGATTTAATTCATCTTTATAAATCATTGTTTTATTCACATTAAATCCAATTTCTAATTATTTTCACAATTTCAAATATCAAATCAACAATTTAATTATCCAATTAAATCTAGATATTCGAAATAAAATCTATTCAGCTTCTATCATCTTCAGTATTATCAACATAAATTTTCTAAGCCATCAAATTATTTTTAACTGGCTCAAAATTGAAGGTTTACAATTTTACCCAAATTTCTATAATTAAATTCAATAATTAAATTGCCAAATTCGTCCTGGTATTTGAAATTCAAGTTAAACTATCATTCAAACATTTAAAATTAATTAAATATTTCAATTTCAAATGTTAAATTTTTTGGGTCGTCACATCCTTCCCCTCTTAAAAGAATTTTGTCCCGAAATTACTGTTGAAGAAGAATGATCCTTAATCCGTTTAATACTTTCCCAAAATAAATAGTTTTCAACAATTTGTCAAAGCAAATCTTTTTACTAAAGATTCATTATCACCTCAATTATCTTTCTAAAATCTTCCATAGATTCCAAACAATATTGTTTTCTTAGTAATTCAAATTTAAATTTAAATTCAAAATTTAACTTTTAAAATTTTCTCAAAATTTTTCTAACTCCCTAAATTTTCGAAAAATTTCGCCAGCGTCTCCTTTGCGCGGCTAGCTCGGTACAACTACAAAATGGCATAACATGCCTCAGATTCCAAAAGAAAACAAAAGGCCAAGCGGCTAGACAAGAAAATCATCAATATAGAAATTGAAATACATACCTTTTGTCGAGCAATTAAATTATCTTTGAAATCAAAATCCCAATTTCATTTCCCTGTACACACCTGTATATTCTGATATTCATAATACCCAATTGCAACATTCAAATATCATTTTGCACATTTCATTACAAAATTTTCAGTATATACTTCTTATACCATCTTTACTTTACTATTGAAGTTGTATATTCATTTTCATTCAATCTTGCATTTTCACTTTTATTTGAATTCAATATACCATTTCAATTCTATTTGGATTCAATTTACCTTCTGAATATTGAATTTTATCAATTACCTTTCATTCACAACTGATTCATCTTGCTATTTTAAATTAGTTTCTTTTACTAATTAATTACAAGTTCCAATTCATTTTATTTCACACAATTCAAATTGGTTTTCAATATTCAGTTTCAATTCCAGTTTTTATTCTTTTGTTCGTTCCCAAACATAATTCAAAATTCACTATTTTGGTTTATAACCACTTATATTTAAACTGGATTTCAAATTCCATATGAATTCAATTTACCCTTTATTTATAATTATTGAATTCATTTCAAACCATGTCTATTAGGTCTTTTCTTCAATTAGTTTCACTTACTAATTTTTATTTCAATACTTCGCTTTGCTTATAACAAATCAAATTCAATTCCAGTTCAATTCTATTTGCTTACAAATTTGAAGTGAATTTCAATATTCAATTCACTTTCATTTACTTGCAATTGTAAATTTACTTATTCGTTCAAAATTTTATTTTCCACCTTAATAGATTTTATTCGAACATTTAGTCTATAAGACTTCTCAAATTCACATTTATTCAAATTAACTCAAATCTTCAATTTCAATTTCATTTTGAATCCATATCATCATTTTGTTTGACTTAAATTTTCAATCTCAATTCTTTTATTAAATTTTCATTTTTAATTCTACTTGAATTAAATTTTCCTTCCAACTTATTTTGTTTCCATATTTAACTTTTCTCTAAATTCTCTTTAAGTTAGATTTTTTTTTTAACAACTACAAACTTTACAAATTATCAACTTAATGATATTCCATAAATATTTTTATAACATTCCAGAGTCTTTTCAACCTTTCAAAATTCATTTTTGAAATCAATTCAGATTATTTTGATTCCCAAAACCAAACCCAGTTTGCAAACAACTTCAAATTTTAAATAATTTGGCAGCAATTCCTCTCTTGGAAACTCGAAAATGAACATCGATAATGCTGCAGTCATCACCGAAGTTATTTTCCAACGACCGAAAAGAGTTTAGAGCTTTTATCCCTTTAAAACATTTTTTTTTTTCAAAACTTTTGAAAATCATTTCCAAACTAATCTTTCCCAAATCTCAAAACTTCAAGTCCTTCCAAATTCTTTTCTGGAATCTATTTCAAATTATAAATTACGTTTGCAATTTATATTTGCACATCTCATTTGTATATGGATTTTATTTCTAAACTTTTGATTATGATTCCAATTTCTTATTCAATTCCAATGATAATAATTAGATATTATCACTTCCTAACAAACAATCAACCATATACCATAATAATTTATGGAAAATTATTCTTTTTATATACAAAATAGTTTTGGGTAAAATTATTTCATTTACCCTACTTTTAAAACAATATCCCGTCGAATTATTTTGTACGAGTGTTTAGAGATCCCTACCGATAGAGATGTACGGACTATACCGACCAGAATCCATATACCACTCAATAAACCAATCATCACAGTATAAAACAATTTTATATTCACTAACAAATACACACTCCTATCTATTATAACACTCAAACTCATTCTAGAGTACTACTGACTCTATCTCTAATGAGTAACACCTAACAGAGCCAAGGTTGTCGCTTAACCAAATGCTCTAATACCACTTTTGTAACGACCCGAATTTTTCGAGGCCCGAAAGTCGACATCAATACGTCCACTGTATCGAACGCCAAACAGTCGAATGCCAAAAAACCGAACCGCTAGGGTTTAAAGAAGAAGAGGTAGAAGAAGAAGAACAGAAACAATAACAGAATCTCACATATCGCAGCGGAACAACATATAATAGATAAATAAATATCTTCAAAACAAAGAACTATATTAGTTACTACATTACATCACATTTCATTACATTATCAGAGTTTACAACAACAAACAGCGGAAAAGAAATACTATGTACTAGTTGATATGCCACGCCATCCCGCTTGACTCCAGATCTCCACGACAACTTCTTGACTTCCAGAATGACCTGATAACCCGACTCTAGGCTACCCGTGTGGAAAATTATGGACACCCAGAGTTTAGAAAGGGAACAATAAACTCCAGGTCAGTCATGGGACTGGTGTGAGATCTTAAAACAGTTATTTTTACAAAAGAAAACAAAGGAATTTAAAAGGAATACGCTATGCTTTTTGAAAATGAAACTACCATAAGGCCTCCCGCCGCACACACCATGCAAACGCAGAATTGGAGGAGATTTCTCCTTATGATAGTCAAACATGCTTGATACGAGAAATTTTTTGATATTATTATTATAGGTGCACAGTGTGGAAAAACATTTCGAAAGTATAATATTAATCTTAGCCAACATGCGACCATTATCGTATGCCTACTATAGCTACCATCTAAACAGTAGGGCGCCACCATAAGTAAATGGCAGGTTTACAACTAAAACCGTAAAAGGCGCGTATTTTTTCTTTGGATTTCCAACAAATGGTTAAGCTAAGGAACATCCTAACCCACATGGGTACGCCTCTGGCGGGATGTCCCGAGAACCTAACCGGATCTCTGCCAACACAAGGCCGGGTTACCTCTGCAAAAATAGGTAACTACTGACACGAGTATGTCATCCCCCGGTTGTAAACAACCTTTATCCGAGGATCCTCATACCAACAACCACAAAGTAATAAATTTGCAGCAACAACATAGGTTAAGTATCTGGGCTCCATATCATGATACCACCTCTATCCAGAAGAAAATAAACATACCCTAAGGGGCGCTACCCCCTATAACCTTGCTGCATTCTTCCTGTTTTGACCATTCCGGGGTGCGAGGTCCGACGAAGTCTCGTCCAAAAAGCTATGCTTTTCACAAGAGCCAAGCTTCAACCAACAAATGATCAGCAACACTTCGTGTGCCACATTACCCATTTAGGAATGTATCCCTAGTAACCATCAACTATATAACCTCTGAGCTTGTACGTCTCAGAGAAGGGTGTTAAGCTAAGAGAATAAATTCTCCGCCACCAATAGAAATGTATTTGATAGAAACCAGCTTTACATCTCAAAGTGTAATGTCAGACACACATCCATACAAGTCCGTTCTGAGATCGAACAGAACCAAAGGCACTTCCAAAGAAGCCCTTGCAATCCGGATATTCACTAATCACGTCCGGAATCCCCATCAAAAAGAGTGATATAATCTTTATACCGCAACAACCCAGTGCAGAGACATTCGACAGGTAATCCTTTCGCTTTCGAAAATACCCAGTCTTCAACACCATCTTCAAATGCAATCCCATTTCGTCGTATCGTTATTCAGAATGGGTTTTATGACACAAGGTCCTCACCCGGCTAATCCGAATAACGAGCGCTTATTTTAAAAATAAGTGTTACATTCAGATTCAAACAAATAACAACAATTTCACTTTGATCTTTAAACAAAAGATCCATCACAATCACAAAGGTTCGATGTGGGTTTCGAATATCCAGTTAGAATTCGACTCTCGGTCGCATCGAAATTCAGTTGCCGATTAAGGCCAATATTGATAGTCTATTATTTAACTATCAATCATCATTCACAACAGTCACTGAATTTCAAATAATTTTCCCTCAATTATTATTAATTTCAATATATCCTCACAAGATAAAATTTCATTTTCAATCCTTTGAAAAATAAATTTCAAATCAATTTCCACATTTCAATCATTTTTTTGAAAACAAATTCAAAACACTCTTCTCACGCAGAATACATTTCCAAACATTTATTCATTTCTATGAAAATCTGCCGATTTCAAATACTTTAAAATAATATAAAAATACTTATTCAAAATATACTTGGAAACATTTAAAATAAACTATTTTAAATTATTTGCTTAAATATTAGTTATGAAAAATATTATACTAATATCTCATATAAAAATTCAGGGTCAAAACTAATTTTAAAATAAAAATTTGTAGATAGAGTATAAATATTTAAATAACTATTTTCTAAATCAAATATCAATTTAATCTTTAAAATGATCCCTTATATAATTAATTTAATAAATTTTTACTTTAAAGATTTAAGAACAATTTTCAAAACTAATTTCCTCAACAGTATTATTTTACAATCAAATCTAATTTTTTTTAAATTTTATTCAAAAGCTATTTTAAAAATATGCTCGGCTTTCTAGGGAAGAATTCTTTTCCATTACAAACTGGTCCATTCAAATAAATTAATAAGTCTTCTCGATTTATTTTAATTTACATTTCAAATCTGTAAATTCCTTTTCACACTTTAAAAATAAACCAATATTTATTTTTCAAACAATT
The DNA here is from genome assembly GCA_030765085.1 of Allium cepa. Lineage (NCBI taxonomy): Eukaryota > Viridiplantae > Streptophyta > Magnoliopsida > Asparagales > Amaryllidaceae > Allium > Allium cepa. The sequence goes on from CM060940.1 coordinate 107,613,789, forward strand.
TCCCTTTTCTTTACAAATTGCCGTTGTGAATTTACATTTTCAAAATCAACTGATATACGAATTTTAAATCGATTTCCAAATATCACCTTCAAACCAAGAAGATATGTTTAGCAGAATAAAACACTGTTCTGTTACTTAAAGTATATGGACGTCTGTTTAGTAGAATAAATCACCATTCTGCTATAATTCACCAAGTACATTGTGTTGACATCTATTAGGCAAAATAAAACCCATTCTGCCATTCTATCAACTTTGACATGCTTTTAGCAGAACAAATCCCTGTATGCTAACTTGGTAGCTTGGACATTTACTTATATGATTAATTGTTATTGATTGATTCCCTTATATATTTGCTTGTCATGTAAATACCCATGTTGTAACTTGAAAAGTAAACTTAGTTAAATGAGAACCATTGTAGTCACTAAGCTTCTTTCTAATTTTTAAGGTTGATCATACTTTTAATGATGTTCAAGTTAAGTAATGATTTAAGTAAAGGTTTGTTTCAAATAATTGTTTTTTCTGTCAAAAGGACTTTATTAAATGAGTTAATTAAAGGGATTTTTGTTTTAAATAACGAATATTTATAAGAAAGTTTTATAAATGATTTTGGACATTTATAAAGGAAATTTAACAAATAATTTTGATATTTATATAAGAGTTTTGTAAATTTAACCCGGTGATTTACAAAGAGTTTTGTAAATGGGTTTGGAATTTAAGTAAAGGAGACTCATAAATAAAGGAGATTTATTTAGAGGATTTATAGAAGGAAATTTATAAAAGAATTTGAGTTTAGATTTCCTTTAACTGACCTTCTTAACTCTAGTGGTATGGACATTCGTTCCACAGTTAACATCTAAGGATTCCGGTTTGAGGTTATCGTTGTCTATAATTTTAAAAACATTTTTTTATCCTTTGGTATGATTTAGAATTGAGAAATATTTCGCAAATGTTTTGTGAATATACTTATGTCAGTGAAGTAAGTATATGAGTGTTTTTTATAAACACTTTTGAAAAGAGTTTTAATAAATGAAAGATTTAGTTTGAGGCTTAGTGGTTGCTATGGGTAACTAAATCTCTGAATTGTTGCTTTTTATTTCTTTAATAGGTAAATAACCGACTATCAATTTGGACCAAAATTTAATCCAGACAAATATTAACTTATAAAATATCTAAGAGAAACACATAAGTTATATGGCACAGTCATCCTCAGTGATGCTGCACTTTACGTATAAATCTCATTGTGTTCTCCTAGGACAAATAATAGGGAGATCCGTCCACTTAAACGGTTAAGAGTGATCCTCACTCATATACATTGTCTGATTATTTCCAAAAGAATCGGGGTTGAGTTTACTGAAACTATTGAATGTTGTTTTGAAGAAATCGTGATCGGATAAGTATAAACTATATGAAAACCACTTTGAATCAACTCAAGCATTTTGAACTAAAGACATCTTGAAGATGATTGAAGATAGAAATTTTGAAGTACAAGGGCTATTTGATCCTAAGGGTGATTCCAAAATGGATGTTGTAGAGGTAGTGCATTCCGTTTCGTTCAGACCTAGAACGAAAATGTATTGATGAATGCTGGCATTGCGTTCTTGCCTAGAGGGTGGTGTTAGCATTCCAAGATGGTTTGCTATAAAAAAGGTAATTGTTACCTTAAGCCTCATACCTATGAATGACTAAAATTATGGGATATGCTTTAAGGCTATGTGGCCGCTGCCATTAGGTATGGTCATCACCCAATCTAAATCGATATTATAGATCATGTATGCTCGAGGACCATTTAGGTTGTTAATCCCAACCAAGGTGATGACATATTATATGCTATCCAATAAGGAGTAGGGCCAGTCTTGACTCGCAGGGAGTCCATGTGAGTCTCTCATTGTGTTTTATCTAAAGATGCACTGTGATAGGTGATACCCCGATATAAAATTATTCATGTTTCAAAGATATCTTATTTTCATCAAATTTAACCGATTTAAATTAAAATTGGAAATTACATAATAAAATAAACTTTCATAATTTCCAATGAAAATTTGTCATTTGCTATGTTTAAATAGACGCATTCCAATTATCAAAATTTTCATTGCTAAATTTTGTAATTAAATTTCAAGCAAAATTTCAGTAAATTACGTTATAAAAACCGTTAAAATTTACGGGTCTTACACTCTCCACCACTCAAAACTTTTCATCCTCGAAAAGTAATGAGAAAGGAGAACAAGAGTAAACAGAAAGATAAGTTCGATTCAAAAAAACATACCAGATACAACAATTAATTTAAAACCATATGAATTTCATTTATTTCAAATCGATTTATACTCAACAATTTGGTTTAAACCTATTTTATTCAATCCATAAATATTCATTGTATTCACATTTGGTTGATTTAATTCAAGGTATTTTCATTCAATTTGATTTGTTTCAATTTATTTATATTTGCTACAAAATTTCTTCAAAACAAAATTTATTTGATTTAACTCATTTATTCAATCCTTTCATCTTCAATTAAGTTAATTCCACTTGAAATTCTATTTCACTATTGTTAAGTTCATATTTATTTGCTCAACTAGCTTCTCCTTTATTTATATAATTTGTTTCACTTAATACGTTTTGCAACGTATATTACGTGTATAGACATTTATTATAGTAGAAATTTGCTACAAGGGCCTTTTTAGCAAGTGGAATTAGTTTCTAGGACACACAACTGAAATAATTACTTTCAAGGACAAAACACAAAATAATTAGTTTTTAGGGTCTAAAAACCTATGAAATTATGTCCTTGAAAATAATTGGACTGCTGACTTTATCCTTGAAAGTAATTATTCTGCTGATTATGGCCTTGAAAGTAATTTCTTTGAATGTGTGTCCTAGAAACTAATTGGACTGCAAAGTTTGTCCTTCTGGTGAAATGCCCCTTTATTATAACCCTATGTTATTCAACAAATTAATTCTCTTTTTATTATTCAATTTGCTATCCAATTTATTATTTAAAAATTCCCTTAACAAAATATCATTTTTGGACCTCTTATTATTTTCAATTACATTTTTCATTATATTCAAACTTTTTTCCCAGTTAGTTTTTATTAATGCTTCAAAATGCAATTGAGCACTATACAATTTATCTTTTTTAACAACATTTTTCTTAAGAAAAATTTAAGTTGACTATTTATTACTTAAGTTTTCTCCTATATAACCTTCAATTATGTATTCACCCTAACATTCTAACTTTTGAATATTTTAGACAAGTTATATATATATATATATATATATATATTAGAATGCAATTGACTATTACATAAATAAATTTTTATCTTATTCCCACTGTTTAAGTTGTTAAATTTCCATTTCTCTTTTAGATTCTCCAATTTTTCAAAATTTTGCAAAATTTTAATAATTGAAAATTATCACTTCATATAAAATTTAAGAGTAAAATTTCGGTTTCACTTTAACCATTTTGAGATAAACAAATATATATATATCTATATATATATATATATATATTATACATCAAATCATACTCAAGAATTTCAAATCAAATCCATTTTCCAAAACAAAAGTGTAGCAAAACTACTAAGTGGTCTCTTCACTTTAGGACTTGAAAATAAATGTCAATGCTGCTACAGTCATCACCGAAATTATTTTCCAGCGACAAAAGAGGAGGTACCGAATTACTTTATTTTAATATTCTTTGGAAACAATTTTTACTCGAAAATACTTGCGATAATATATTTCCAAAGCTTTGGAAAACAGATTTTGAAAACATCGAAAATTTAATTATCAAATTCTTGATTTAAATTCATTTTATTTTCAAATCAAATTTATAAACCAAGTTAAAAAAAAACATATCCTTGTACATATAACAAAAGTTAACAGTTTAGGTACGTTAACAAAATAGTGAATGATAATCTAGTATTATCATTTCTAATAACCAATTCATTTAGCAATCTAATTTCAAAAAAATTTACTTTTATATTTGAAATATAACCATTCATAAAATCATTTTATTTACCAATTTTGAAAACAATATTGTGTCAGTTTGCTCTGTTCAAGTGTTTCGGAATTCCTACTGATAGCGCTGGCCAGATGAATCGATCGAAATCCAAAATCGACTTAACAACTCAAATAACACAATGTAAAACATTTTGTATTAATTACCAACACTCCCTCACAGATGATTAAAGAATGGATTTCAAAACAAGAATAAAGATTCAAATTCAAAGAGACCCTAATCGAAGAGAATTCTAACTACGAATATAGACAAGGAAGGAAGATAAGATAATTAAATTACAAAAGAGGAAAGATGGATAGACTTATATTAATCGCGGCGACCTTAAATGGGTAAAATGAGATTTAGAATAAAACGAGAATACCATCGGCAAAAATTAAGACAAACTTGGTGAGAGAATCGCGGGAACGTGATTCAGGAGATCGATGAAGAAGACATGAGCATTAGTTAATCCAAAGGGCATGACTAACCATTCACAGAAACATTCGTCCGGGAGGAAGGACAACAGTTCGAGCTCCAAGAACAAGATCAATGCGGAATTCAATTTTCCTCTTGAGAGGAGGAGAAATGACTTTACCAGAACATCAGGATAATCGCTGACTGTCGGGTGGAGTCCAGATCGCCAGGCTGAGAATCAAGCGAAAAGATAGAACTGCCTGCGAAATCCTGAGGCAATCTACATTCGATCATAAGAGAATTTCCCGAGTAGTTTGCTAAAGAACGGTTCAGGCTTAGCAAGAGATAACACCATCGAAACCGAGGACGTAGAATTTTTTGGTGAATTAATGCCTGTTGTAAAGGTGTTTCACCCCTTTACAAATCATATTTAAGTTGGCGGGACCACCGATGGGATTAGTCCACAAAGGATGAAGTTGAGGTTGGAGCTATGGGATGTTCCAGTATCAAAAGAACGCGAATAGGAGAAGACAAGAATTCATTTTCAGAACGAAGGGGAAAGTTCCAAAATTCAAAGGAAATCTGAATCAAAGAAGAGAAATTCAAGCTTGAACGAAGGTGATTCTGTAATTAATTTTTACTCTGTATGCTATGTTTTGCCTAAACCAGAGCTCTGATATCACTTTTAAAGACCTGGTATTTTGAACTATTCGCATCCGTGCATGTTAGACTTGAATTCCTCAAAACAACAGATTATTAATTTATATTTGGCAAAACTTAGCATATACGGTAAATAAATCAATCACAGAATCACAGACACAGAAGATTACAACAATAAGCAGCGGAATAGATAAATAGTAGATCATGAAGCTACTATAAATACCAGAGTCTAAAAAAAAATACAACAAAATCTCAAATACAAATGAATCTCCAACACATAAGCAATTAACGAGTCTGAACATAAATGACTGGAATAAACTGAAATAACTGAAAGCTGTATAGATATATCTTCAAACAAAGCTCCAATCTCCAAAGATGAGTTTCAAATGCTGTGACCCTCAGTCTAACCCAAGCATAAAGCAAAATACAAAACACTCGAGTCAGGATTAACATTCTTATACCAGTAAATTCAACTCAAGTGAAATGTCAACTAAAATACAAGTAACTTAAAGGATAGTTGGGATTTCCATCCTCTAAGGATCCGTGGAACTACATGTAGTAATATACGCTATTATAATATGTCTGTAGTAAAGTAAACTATTAAAATAGCATTAAGGCGTTATCCATATCCCTCTTAGAACATTTTGTATATTCCCCTAGTCTATACAGTATCGTAATTCCTTTGTAAACTGGAGGGCTATCAAAGGACACTCCATAGGTACGGTATAAACCAAGCTCATAGAAGGCACTATAACACATGTGACAAGGCACGCAAGACAATGCCCAGGGGAGGATACTACCATTTTATGGATCCGGACTGGTGGTAACGCATAGTAGCTACTACCGCCCACCTCGAGACACACTCCTAAATCAAAGGATGCACCCAATCAAATAACAACGTAGTAGAATGGCATCGAAGAAATATGCCCGATCAGAGGAATGACCTCACTTGGCCTAGCATGGCTCCTGTTTTAGCTACATCAAGCTGGCTCACGGGTAGATAATCATCACCAAACAATCCTACTTCGTTCTGAAATCTCCACCACATACATAGGTGTTAAAGTGGTTTTCGGTTTTGGAAGAGAGTATGACAATATTCGATCCCGATCTCTTTAACAACCAAACGCTTATTTGTTCATCAAATTAACTGTGCAGTAAAACTACTACAGCAGTCTTCCCACTTTGAAACTTGAAAATGAACGTCGATGATGCATGCACTCATCACCGAAATTATAAATGTGGTTGGATGTAAAAGATATGATTATATATATATATATATTAAAATAATTGCAATGAAACCCGACATTGGTTCTTAAATTTATATAAATGAGATTTCAATTACTGCAATGAAATGGCATTTTAACTATTTACTAATTGGAACTTATAAAATGAAAATAAGAAAGTTAGTTCTCAGTTATAAATGAAAAATACAAGAGATTTGAAATTTGTAACTAGTAAATAAAAAGGTAATGTAAATAAGAAAATGGGAATTATTGAACATTTGTTTACTAAAATGAAATAAGACAAACTTGTGTAACTTTCAATTGCATTCTTAGAAACATAAATATATAACTTGCCAAAATATTAAAAGTTGTAATGTTAAAAGAATATGTAATGGAATATTATACAAGTAAAACTTAAGTAATGTAAGTGTTCAATAGAATTTCTTTTATAAATAAGTAGTTTGATATTATAATGGTTATAAACTTAAGTTATAATTGAAGTACTACTAGATAAAATGAAGTAGAAAGTTAGCACTGTAAGAAAATGATTGTAAGCTTAAGACAATGTTTGAAGCTACTGGTAATTAAAGTGAATGATTAAAGGAATACTATATTAAGTTAATGACTATAACTTCAGAAAGGTTGAAACGATTTAGAAAAAAGATTTAATATTCAATGACATTATATAAGAAAGGAAAAAAAGATAAGAAGCTCGAGTATGAACTTATGTACTAATGAATATTAATATCTAATGGAAATCAAGCTTGTAAATTAATTAATGTGAACTAAACTACAATAAAATACATGTAATACTTGAATAATGAAATCATTGATTTTTATAAACAACTGGATGGGATTAACTTGTGTAAGGAATGAATGTAAAGTTATGAAAAGAAATATTCATTAAATAAATGAATAAAATGAATTTTGTAAGTAATGAATGAAAATAATGAATAAATGGAAATAAAAATTTGTTGGAAATAAATGTAAATTTAAAAAGACAAGTCATAGTATGAATGAAAAGGAAAATAAACAATAACTGTTGTGCAATGAAATTAATAAGAATGAACTTGATTAATGCTTGGAGTCATTATTTGTTTTGTTTTATGGATTGTTTGGGATATGATACTTCTAATTGTTTGCATATACGAATAATCTGTTTAGTTTTATCTAAGACTGTTGAGTGTATGGTATACTTAATAGTTTATTTGTCATTCTATATGATTTAAAGGTGCCTAAACCTGAACAAAACCATTTTTTTTGCTTGCTATGAATGGATGATTGATTTCATTGATTCCATGTGACGATTGTAGACTTTTGGTTGCATGTGATTGTTGTTATGTTATATTAATTGTTGCTATTAATTAAAATGACTTAAACACTTCACTTTTATATAATTTTTTAACTTCTTTGGATTATATGAGTGAAATGCAGGTTATGGAAGCAATTGCCACTGCTTTTGGTTTCATAAAATAAGCATTATTTGCCCGACGAATAGGTGCGTTCTCGGATTATAGGTTTATAGTGACATTATATTGTTTTTCCTGCTATTGGGATATATTATTTTGGAAAATTATGATATGTATTTTTTTTTAATGTTATTATCATTTTCAGACATCTTCGTACTAAGAAGACTCTGCCGAAATTTTCCGTAATTTTTAGACTTAGAAAATTTTGTGAAATGTTTTCAAACTTTTGTTAACTTGAATATAAAGGATTAAATTGTTTATAAATCGAGATATTTTCTTTAAACTATTTGATTTTGAAAATTTATTTGTTTATAAATTTAATATTTTGAATAAGATATATTGATTCCTTTTTTCCTTCTTTCCCCTTTTCGAGGACGAAAAGTTTTGAGTGGTGGAGAGTGTAACGACCCGTAATTTTTGATAATTTAAATTTGGTTAATTAAGGAGATTTTGGTAATTTAATATTGAAAGAAAAAGTTTGTAATTCAATAGTGAAATAAATATTTAAATGAAATGTAACAATGTTAATTAAAGATAGTCTTTAACAATTCGAATGAAGTTCCAATAAATGAAATTATGCAAATGTTATACTTTGTTATAAATTGAATACATGAAAACAAATGTAAATATTGAATTAATTAATGAAATATTATATAATTGATGGTAATTGAATAAAATCAGTGTTCTATAAGCAATTGTAACATTCGTTTGTAAACAATAAATTATAAGTGTGATTGGAAGTTAATGGTAACAAACTATTATATGTTACCTATTTGCTTAACATGTTAAATTAAATTGGAAATCAATTGCAATTAATTCACTTAATTAGTGCAGTTAATGTAGGTTAAATTGATAATTGTAGAATGTTAATTCAATAAGATGCAACCAATGAAAATTTCATGCATAATATGAAAAAATAATTGGATAAAAAGAATTGGAATCAAGTTTGACCAAATTATTGGAATTTAAATTATAATAAGTGAATTTGTTACAATTAAATGTAATTAAAGATTACGTTAATGAAAAGTAAGATGAAATGGTAAAATATCAATGTAATAAAATATAAACAAATGTTAACTATGTTACTACAGTAATAATTGATTTAATAAAAGATTGTAATCAAATTAAAACAATTTATTAGAATTAAATTATAATTAACTGGATATAATTACATTTGAAATCGAGCACTGTAACTAGTAAATTTTTAAATACTAAATTGATGTGTAAACTTGTTTTGAATCATTTTGAATGTCTAAGTAATCAAAAATGATGAAATTTGTTGGTTAATAAATATTGAACTAAAAAATGAATTAATTAATTTAATTAATGTGAAATTAGCCATTTTGGCCACTGACTCGGATTTCGACGAAACCAGTTTCATCAGATCTATAATGGTGAATTATTATAGAATTTCAAGTTTCGTAGCGATCAGACTTAGTGTTTGATCGTACGGGCTCGAAACGCCTAGAAATTAACAAAATTAAATTCAATTGAAATCGATTTGAAATAAGCTGATTTCGATATGACTTCTTCATACGATGGAATTAGAACTTGAAACTTGTTCCATTGTGTTTAAAATATTGAAAACATATACGTTGATATACGAGTTGACCCATTTTCGTTTCAGAGTTAGAACGGGCTTTTCGGGTCATTTATAGTTCGACTTGTAAATCAATCTAGCCCATTCGTTCATATTTCTGATCTACCTATAAATAACCTATTATAAACCCTAGTGTTTCTCAACTTAGTTTGTCTATATGTATAATTTCATTTGTTACCCTCTTTCTAATGGCAGACAAACCCTAATTCCCAATTGCATTTTCAAATCAAATTCAATTTCAAAAAATTTAACTCCTCCAAACCCTATTAAATTATATACCGTTTGAAGCCCTCGACGAGCGCATCTCAGTTCTGTGATTCATTTTTCAATTCGATGCACCGTTTTTCCAAAAATTGAGAGTGACCCATGGTCGTTCATATTGGATTTTTGACGATCCAATGGATGATCTTCGACCGTTTGACGATCGGAGAATGGCGTTGGGTAAAGGGCGTCATGCAGCATACATCCATAGGTGTACATCTGGTCGGAGTGGCTTGACTTTGCAGAAATCGCGCCTTGAAGGTAGCGGCTGCGCACCGCGTCTGGGCTTGCCTGAGGCGACCGCGTTCTGGCCATAGGGGCGCCCTGACGTGGCGAGGCTCGTGGCGTGTCTGGATCGGCTTAATGTTCGCTTTGGCGAGTGCAAAGGTGGTCAAAGTTTTTGTTTGTGGCAACTTCATTCGAACGAGATTTGGTTAGGGTTGCGTGTCATTTCTCTCCTGACGTGTGAAGGGTATCTGTGCTTTGCTTATTTGTTTATTTTATTTTATTTAATCATGTAATGTTCTAACGCGTATAATTCTCACATACGAGGTCTGATTCATGCGCGGTTTGATCCACTGGGATCGTATCGAAATTCCGGATATTTTGATGTGGGTTTGGACGAATTCTGAGATTGTTTGAATTTTGAGTTTAAATTGGATTTTTAATCGATTTAAATTCAAAGGTAAGTGTTTTAATCCACTCACAACTTCTAAAATTTCTTATGTTTGTTAAATTAATTTTATGTTATGGTTAGAAATTTTATTGATTGCAGTTTGGCTTGTTAATTTGTCATTTTTGGTTAAATTTGACTTTATCACATTTAATTATTGTTTAATTTAATATTGAATTTTAATTGTCAAATTTAATATCTGTATTGATTACCAATTATCTATTGATGTTTATTGATTGAATTGGATGATGATTGTGATGAATGCTTAATTTCTTAGTATTAGATGACTGGATGTTGTATTTTATATTGTATAACTGCAAGTTCCCTATGGGTTGAAATGATACATACCGACGATTTATAGATTAAAGGAAAATCGTTATGGGCTGAAATGATAGACTCAAACGATTTTATGAATGTTATTTATTTCGGGATTATGGTTTGAAATGATATATAACCGTAAACATTAAATTGCAAATTGAATTGATAAATATCTGTATCACTTGACCCTAGGATAGAGAATTATACACGGACATCGGATTGGTTAAATTAAATGATTTTTAAATTATTAATTTTTGAATTTAATTAAATGATATTTGGAAACAAAATTTGATTTGTATAAATTGAATTATTGACACAAAATTAAGTTTTATATTAAAATGTGAATTGATTTAAAGGAATTGTTTTAAGAAATTAAATTGAAATTTTAAAGGTCGAATTTGAGATATAAATAAAATTCTATGGAAATTGGGCTATTGAATTAGTTTGAAATATTTTAAAATTGGAGTAATTCGAATTGATGTTTGAACATGGATTGAAAACGATATGAAATCCAATATTTTATTGGAATTTAAAAATTAGAAGGTTTGAAATTTGGTTTGTTGATTTGAAAATTTAAAATGGTCCACATGTGTTGAAGTGAAATGAATAGTTTAATCTGATATTATATTCCACATTCATATTTTAATATAAAATGTTTTAAAAATATATTATTTAAAAATTTCTAATTATTAAGATTTTCAAATTTATTAAACTATTTAACCAACATTAACTATATAAATTATGTTAACTATTTTAAGCCAATTTATTATATTTTAAACTAATTAAACCAGTTTAATTCATTTTAAATCTAATTAATCTATTTTAAAGCTATTTAATCTTTTCTAATTATATTTAATCTATTTTAAATCAGTTTAACTATATTAATCAATTTAAAAATATTTTTTAATCTATTTTAAATATCTTAGAGTATTTTAACAATTTAAAAATCTATTTAAACCATTTATAACTACCTAAACAATTTTTCTAAAATTCAAACCAAGAAAAGTTGATGTGGTTATATTCAAATTCATTGATTTAAAAGCAAATACAGCTAAATGATGTTATAACCTTAGTTAGGATTTAAATGTTATAACTAGTTGAATATAATGATTTTGAAATGAGAGTTTAACCTATTTTGGAAATATGACTTTGAACGGAAATATAATTTCAAAATTATGATTTCAAAGGTGATGTTTCAAGGGTGGATATGATTTCGAAAGGTAAATATAATTTTGAAAGTGATATGGTTTGAATTGAATATGATATTTTGATATCAATTATGAAATGATTTTTGAAATTTAAAGAACCATCCGATGTGTAATAAGCAATTGGTTGTTAAAGAGGCCGGAATCAGATGTTGTCATACTCTCTGCCAATACCAAAAACCACTTTAACAACTATGTACGTGGTGTAGATTGCAAAAATAAAGTAGGATGATTTGGTGAACGATTTCTGTATGAGGTATGACGTGACCCAGACTCCGGTGCGTCAGCTTAGATGTGACTAAAACAGGAGCTGCACCTGGGCCAAGTGAGGTCATTCCTCCTGTCGGGCACATTTTTTCGATACCATTCTATTACTTTGTGATTGATTTAGTGGCCAACCTTGATTTTTGATTTGGAAGTGTATCCGAGGTGGGCGGTAGTAGCTGCTATGCATTACCACTTGCCCGGTTCTGTAATTAAGTATTATCTACCCTCGCATTGCCTCGAGCGTCATGTTCACATGACCTAGAGCGCCTTCTATGAGTTTGTTTTGTGTCGTACCTATGGAGTGCTCCCTGATAGCCCACTTGCGAGTGGAGTTTACAGTTTTGTATAGACTGTGGCATTATATAACATGTGTTAAAGGGGATATGGGTAATGCCTTAACGCTATTTTAATACTTTACTTTATTGTAGACACTATTATAATAGCGTATTGTACTACATAATAGATAGTTTAACGGATCCTTAGAAGATGTAAATCCCGAACATCTCGTAAGTTACTGCACTCACGTTAGACACTGGATAGGAGATCTCAAACCCCATAAACATCTCTGATGTCGTTCCACTCACATTTATTTACCGTTGATTTAACTTACATGAGATCTTTTAATTCCGACTCGAGTGTTTTGTCTTTTCAATTTGCTAGGGTTAGCGTGAGCATTTCAGGAATTGAAGACTTTATTTTTGGAGGACGAAGATGAAGATTTGTACTACTATTATTCACTATATTTACTCCACTGCATTCATACTGTTCCGCTACATTATTTATTTATCTCTCATACGTGTAACTCTGATTCTGTGTTATATAAGTACAATCAAATGTTTTGTAAACAGCTTCATGAACTATTATTTGATTATTATATTTTGTCATTCCACTGCGAGATTCTATTTTTTTTATTTCTTTCTCCTTTTCTAATTTACCCCATAACAATATGCCCTTTTGAATGGTTTGAGTCTGACATATGAGTCTATTTAAAATATCCAAAAAGGTAGGTCGTTACAATATGCAACTAAACATGTATATATGCATGCTAATAACTATGCAGATATGTATATAATATAAATGAATATCCATACGTATGCTACTATAACCCACGTGCACATTATATGTGTAGACAATTATAATGCAGACAATGCAACAAAAATATACGTACTGTCTAATATGTGGAGATGTGTATATAATATCCAACTAAACATATATGTATGCAAGCTAATAACTATGTAGATATGTATATAATATAAACAAACATATATATGCACGAGCTAATATATGAAGACACGTATATAATATACAACTAACCTATATGTATGCAGGCTAATAAATATGTATATATATATATATATATATATATATATATATATGTATGTATGTATATATATGTAAAACTGTAGTTAAAATACATAAGGCAAGGAGATGGTGGGGATGTTCATAGCGGATGGGGTTGCAGCGGTTGGGGGAGGAGAGGGCTGGTGACCGGATCTAGGGGCGAGGTGGTGGTGCGGCTTTGGCAGCAATGGTTAGCAAAATGGTCGCTAGGTGGAGGTGAAAAGGAGCAAGGTCTGGTTCTTTGCAGCTATAAGTGATTTCTTCGGTGGCGGCAGATGTATCTGGTAGGCTACTATCGGTTGTTGCCTTTTTGCATGGGATGGGGTGTAAAGTGGGGATATGGGTTGGAGCTGTAGTATGGGAACAATCGGCATAAAGTGGTGGAAGGGATGGGTTTGTGTCAGAGCGGAGGAAGGCTGCTAATGGAAGGAGGAGCATCTCGACAATAAAGAAGGAGGTGCGGAGGCTATTTAAGAAAGAGGCAGATCTGGGTCACGACAAGGTGGCAGGCGGTAGGCGAACTGCAATAGGAGGCGGAGGAAGGAGAGGTTGACGTGGCGTGGGAGGCTAAAACGAATGCAACAATGGCGGAGATGAAGACTTCGAGCACGGACTTGTTTCTCCTTGGAAAAAAGAATGAAAGCAACTGAGAAAAAAAATGAATAGACAATGCAAATTTATAAAGCTTATAATATTTTTTTTTCATAGGCACGAGTCAGTAGGAAAATGGAAGGAGGGGGGAAGAGAATGAACAACTGAACCGACATACATTTAAACAGCAAATATAATTTGACACGTTGGAATAGTAAAAGTCAGATAATAAATTGGGGAATATAAAAAGGCTAGTAGCTATTTGATTTACACGGTTGGTAATGAAAAGACACAAGAAACCAAAAGACCCCAAAAATGGGTACCGATACAGCTCCCCGTTCCTCGGATTTCGTCGCATACCGGACAACGAAATGCACAAATGAATATACTTTGGTGATCAGCATAACGGGACGAACAAAATGGTACACAGATATGAGCGATATGATCCTCCTATCAAGAGTCGGTATTTTGCTGCTAAACTGCTGCAAATTCATCGAAAGTAAGATAAACAAGGCTAGAAAAGTTCAAATTTGACGAAACGAATTATGACGTCTCACTCAGAGAATAGTATGTATTTTTATTGTATAAAATTATTCATGTTTCAAAGATATCTTATTTTCATCAAATTTAACCGATTTAAATTGAAATTGGAAATTTCATAATAAAATAAACTTTCATATTTTCCAATGAAAATCTGTCATTTGCCATGTTTAAATAGACGCATTCCAATTATCAAAATTTTCATTGCTAAATTTTATAATTAAATTTCAAGCAAACTTTCAGTAAATTACGTTATAAAAACCGTTAAAATTTACGGGTCGTTACACTCTCCACCACTCAAAACTTTTCGTCCTCGAAAAGTAATGAGAAAGGAGAACAACAGTAAACAGAAGATAAGTTCGATTAAAAAAAACATACCAGATACAACAATTAATTTAAAACCATATGGTTGTCATTTATTTCAAATCTATTTATACTCAACAATTTGGTTTAAACCTATTTTATTCAATCCATAAATAGTCATTGTATTCACATTTGGTTGATTTAATTCAAGGTATTTTCATTCAGTTTGATTTGTTTCAATTTATTTATATTTGTTATAAAATTTCTTCAAAACAAAATTTATTTGATTTAACTCATTTATTCAATCCTTTCATCTTCAGTTAAGTTGATTCCACTTGAAATTCTATTTCACTATTGTTAAGCTCATATTTATTTGCTCAACTAGCTTCTCCTTTATTTATATAATTTGTTTCACTTAATACATTTTGCAACGTATATTACATGTATAGACATTTATTATAACACTATGTTATTCGACAAATTAATTCTCTTTTTATTATTCAATTTTCTATCCAATTTATTATTTAAAAATTCCCTTGACAAAATATCATTTTTGGACCTCTTATTATTTTCAATTACATTTTTCATTATATTCAAACTTTTTTCCCAGTTATTTTTTATTAATGCTTCAAAATGCAATTGAGCACTATACAATTTATCCTTTTTAACAACATTTTTCTTAAGCAAAATTTAAGTAGACTATTTATTACTTAAGTTTTCTCCTGTGTAGCCTTCAATTATGTATTCACCCTAACATTCTAACTTTTGAATATTTTAGACAAGTTATATATATATATTAGAATGCAATTGACTATTACATAAATAAAATTTTATCCTATTTGCACTGTTTAAGTTGTTAAATTTCCATTTCTCTTTTAGATTCTCCAATTTTTCAAAATTTTGCAAAATTTTAATAATTGAAAATTATCACTTCATAGAAAATTTAAGAGTAAAATTTTTGGTTTCACTTTAACCGTTTTGAAATAAACAAATATATATATATATATATATGTATGTATATATATTATATATTATACATCAAATCATATTCAAGAATTTCAAATCAAATCCATTTTCCAAAACAAAAGTGTAGCAAAACTACTAAGTGGTCTCTTCACTTTAGGACTCGAAAATAAATGTCAATGCTACTGCAGTCATCACCGAAATTATTTTCCAGCGACAAAAGAGGAGGTACTGGCTTACTTTATTTTGATATTCTTTGGAAACAATTTTTACTCGAAAATACTTGCAATAATATATTTTCAAAGCTTTGGAAAATAAATTTTGAAAACGTCGAAAATTTAATTATCAAATTCTTGATTTAAATTCATTTTATTTGCAAATCAAATTTATAAACCAAGATAAAAAATCATCTGCTTGTACATACAACAAAAGTTAACAGTTTAGGTACATTAACAAATAATGAATGATAATCTTGTATTTTCATTTCTAATAACCAATTCATTTAGCAATCTAATTTCAAAAAAATTTACTTTTATAAATGAAATATAACCATTCATAAAATCATTTTATTTACCAATTTTGAAAACAATATTATGTCAGTTTGCTCTGTTCAAGTGTTTCAGAATTCCTATTGATAGCGCTGGCCAGAAGAATTGATCAAAATCCAAAATCGACTTAACAACTCAAACAACACAATATAAAACAGTTTATATTAATTACCAACACTCCCTCATAGATGATTGAAGAATGAATTTCA
Source organism: Allium cepa (assembly GCA_030765085.1). Taxonomy (NCBI): domain Eukaryota; kingdom Viridiplantae; phylum Streptophyta; class Magnoliopsida; order Asparagales; family Amaryllidaceae; genus Allium; species Allium cepa. The sequence continues at coordinate 107,630,365 of CM060940.1, forward strand.
AAACAAGAATAGAGATTCAAATTCAGAGAGACCCCAATCGAAGAGAATTCTAACTACGAATATAGACATTGAAGGAAGATAAGATAATTAAATTACAAAAGAGGAAAGATGGATAGACTTATATTAATCGCGGCGACCTTAACCGGGTAAAACGAGATTTAGAAAAAAACAGAGAATACCATCAACAAAAATTAAGACAAACTTGGTGAGAGAATCGCGGGAACGTGATTTAGGAGATCGATGAAGAAGACATGAGTATTAGTTAATCCAAAGGGTATGACTAACCATTCACAGAAACATTCGTCCGGGAGGAAGGACAACAGTTCGAGCTCCAAGAACAAGATCAATGCGAAATTCAATTTTCCTCTTGAGAGGAGGAGAAATGACTTCACCAGAACATCAGGATAATCGCTGACTGTCGGGTGGTGTCCAAATCGCCAGGCTGAGAATCAAGCGAAAAGACAGAACTGCCTACGAAATCCTAAGGCAATCTACATTCGATCATAAGAGAATTACCCGGGTAGTCTGCTAAAGAATGGTTCAGGCTTAGCAAGAGATAACACCATCGAAACCGAGGACGTAGAAATTTTTGGTGAATTAATGCCTATTGTAAAGGTGTTTCACCCCTTTACAAATCATATTTAAGTTGGCGGGGCCACCGATAGGATTAGTCCACAAAGGATGAAGTTGACAGTTGAGGTTGGAGCTATGGGATGTACCAGTATCAAAAGAACGCAAATAGGAGAAGATAAGAATGAATTTTCAAAACGATGGGGAAAGCTCCAAAATTCAAAGAAAATCTGAATCAAAGAAGAGAAATTCAAGCTTGAACGAAGGTGATACTGTAAAGAATTATATGCAGCCAATGCAACAAAAATATACGTAACGTCTAATATGTGGATACATGTATATAATATCCAACTAAACATATATGCATCCAAACTGATAACTACGTAGATATGTATATAATATAAACAAACATATATGTGCACAAGCTAATATATGAAGACACATATATAATATGCAACTAACCTATATGTATGCAGGCTAATATTTATGCAAATAGATATATTCGAATATATGCATATGTGTGTGTGTGTGTGTATAACTGTAGTTAAAATATGTAAGGCAAAGAGATGGTGGGGATGTTCGTAGCGGCTGGGATTGCAGCGGTTGAGGGAGGCGAGGGCTGGTGACCGGATCTAGGGCGAGGTGGTGGAAGGGTTCGGTATCAATGGTCGGAAAAATGTCGTTAGGTGGAGGCGAAAAGGAGCAAGATCTGGTGCTTGCAGCTACAGGTGATTTCGTTGTTGGTCGTAGATTGTCTCGGGTAGGCTGCTATCAGATGTTGCCTTTTTGCACGGGATGGGGTGTACATGTGGGGATGTGGGTTGGAGCAGTAGTGTGGAAACAGACGGCATAGAGTGGTAGTAGTGATGGGTTTGTATCAGAGCAGAGGCAGGTTGCTAATGGGAGGAGGAGCATCTCGGCAATAAAGTAGGATTTGTGGAGGCTATCTAAGGAAGAGGCAGATCCGGGTCACGACAAGGTAAAAGGTGGTGGACGAGCTGTAATAGGACACGGAGGAAGGAGAGGTTGACGTGGCATGGGAGGCTAAAACGAAAGCAACAATGGCGGAGATGAAGACTTCGAACACAGACTTGTTTCTCTTTGAGCAAAAGAATAAAAGCAACCGAGAAAAAAATGAATAGGCAATGAAAATTTGTATAACTTATAATATTTTTTTTTGACAGGAACGAGTCAGTAGGAAAATGAAAGGAGGGGGGAAGTGAATGAACAACTAAACTGACATACATTTAAACAACAAATATAAATTGACATGTTGGAATAGTAAAAATTAGATAATAAATTTAGGAATATAAAAAGGCCAGTGGCTATTTGATTTACACGATTTGTAAAGAAAAGACACAAGAAACCAAAAGACCTTAGAAATGGTACCGATACGGCTACTTGTTTCGCATATTTTGTCGCGTGCCAGACACCGAAATGCACAAATGAATATACTGCGGTGATCAGCATGATGGGACGAACAGAATGGTACACAGATATGAACGATACAATCCTCCTATCAAGAGTCGATATTTTGCTGCTAACCTGCTGCAAATTCTTCGAAATTAAGATAAACAGGGCTAAAGAAGTCCACATTTGATGAAACGAATTATGATGTCTCACTCAAAGAATAGTATACACTTTTATTATATAAAATTATTCAGGTTTCGAAGATATCTTATTTTCATCAAATTTAACTGATTTAAATTGAAATTGAAAATTACACAATAAAATAAACTTTCATATTTTTCAATGAAAATCTGTCATTTGCTATGTTTAAATAGACGCATTTCAATTATCAAAATTTTCATTGCTAAATTTTATAAATAAATTTGAAACAAACTTTCAGTAAATTACGTTATAAAAATCGTTAAGATTTATGGGTCGTTACAGTACCTTTGTGGACTTAGTTGTGCCCAACTACTGAAATGTTAGATGCTATAAAAAGGTAATCGTAACCTCAAGCCTCACACCCGAGAATGACTAAAATCAGAGGATATGCTTCAAGGCTATGTGGTTCGCTACCATTAAAGTATGGTCATCACCAAATTTAGATCGATATTAAAGATCATGTATGCTCGAGGCCCATTTAGGTTGTTGTTCCCAACCAATATGATGACATGGCTGACCTATTCAGTAAGGAGTAGGGCCAGTCTTGACTCGTAGGGAGTCCATGTGAGGTTCTCGGTGTGTTTAATCTAGAAATGCACTGTGATTGGTGGTACCCTAGTGCCTTGTCAATGATAGAATCCATTTTGCACTTTGTGCCTTCACAGACTTAGTTCTGCCCAACTATTAAGATGTAAGATGCAAACATTTCAGCTATATTAATGTGTATTTGTATCCTATATATTATTATAATATCACTGGATTTTCCATAGAAAATGTTTTGGTTATCGTAAGGTAAAAACCCATCCATGTTTATGTGCGACTTGGTCTTACGAGATACCATTGATTTTAAAAAGTTTTACAAGTTAAACAAATAAAATTCCTTGTGATTTGAGTTTCTCACGTTGGTTTTAGCAGACTGATCAGGACGTTATTTTTCTTATAATGTTTAGGTCAGCCTAAACATATTTTTTTAGATTTAGCTGGATTCTTTGGAGTTTTCAGATGACAGGCTAGATTCTCCAAGATATATTCACGTATCTTTTATCTTCCGCTGTGTTTATTGTTTAGTGTTTTTATCTGTCTGTATTTATTAGCAATTGTAAGGACGGGCTGTTATAAATGTCCAGGCTGATAATATGTTAATGTACTCTGACGTTGTGTATAATAAAGATGACTTATTTTTATAAAGACTTGTTCATATTATATATCACTTGTCACATTTTGTGAGATTCTATTCTATCTTCTTTTCTCTTCACCCCAAATGACCTATCTTTCGGACACTTAAATGATCGGCACATTAATACCGTGGATGTATTAAGTGTCATCTTTAGGTGTAAGAAAGGCAGATCATTACACTATATATTAAAACTGTATACAAATAAACAAGAAGTATTAATGCACAACTGATCCTCTCCATTAACGTGGCTAAAGGATAACCCAGACCGACAATAAATAAATAAAGTAAACTTATCTCAAATGTAGGGAATCATACCTTAACCCGCTCTTCATCTGTCATCAATGAGTTAGCACAACTAATAAAATATGACTGATACGTAACAATATGCCATGATAAGGTAACCCAATGTACAAATGCAGAGACAATATAAATATCACAATATAAGCATATGCTAGAATACACAACAATATTATTAACCAACTAATATAACACACGTAATATAACGATAGGCGATAGACAGAGAATACAAATTGATATGCATCATTGCTGATGGGTGTAGTCCATGGTAGACTCATGCCCAAGATAAATAGAGTCAGTATCTAATTGTACCATAGAACTCAAGTTATTTCCAGCATGGTCGAACTAGTATTGATCTCACTGCACCCCTTAGTGAGCATGGATGATATATAACCTACCATGTATATTTGAAACTTGAGTCTGTGTTAGACACCAATCTATAATTCAAATTATCGTGATCCAATGATTTCTGTTGAGGGTCTAAAATAAATAGAGTCGGTATCTCGGTGCACCATAGATCCCCAAACCGCATCCTCGGTGATTGAACTCATGTAGGTCTTACCATACCCTTCAATCATTACACCAGAAAAGCCATTTTTCCATAGCTCTTGACCATGGCAAAATGGTTTCGGCACAAGCCATGGTTAAACTTAGCCACAGCTCAGAGCACGTTTACATATGTTAGAATTATAAATGTTTTGGATTTTCAAAACAAATATGTAGATGACAATAAATGTTGGTATGGATACCGATGCACTAAATGGTGAAGAAATTTCACAACAGCATACCCAAAATATTAATAAGCAGTCCATCACAGAAAGCAATCAAAATATAAAAAGCACAAATCCACGTCACATAGAGAATATTGTAGTCTGAGAAGCCTATAGTGCCGGTTTAATACAAACTGAAAGTCTACATATCTATCGAGGATAATGCTTCAAAAAATCATCGTTCAACAAAGGTTAACCAAGTTTCGACAAAAACATAACTTGAAACTACTGTCAAGATGAAAGTTGGACTAGAAAATAATCACTTATGTGAAGTAGTGCTAGCTACTAATGTATCTTATCTAATAGGTAATCCTATTAACGAACAAATGCAGATAGAGATAGAAGATGCAAAGAGCAGCAATGGCAACGACAACATTCAGTCTCTAACAACAAGTAAACAAAAGTAAAGAAAGAAAACAAAATCGAAAGTTAAGATAATGGGAGTAAATTCGTTTGTTAGAACATTCTCCAGTCATTAACATTTTACTTTCAATTATACTAGTGTGTAACCCATGCGTTGCACACGGTAATATTGTAAAATATAATATTATATCTTTAATGTTTAAAATGAGAACTTTTTTATATGATGTATGATAAATTTAGTGAAATATATGAACTATAAATTAAAGCTGGTATTATGTTTGTGTATACTTTATGTTGTATAGCACGCTGCACACACACACACATATATAATAATAAAGTAATTTATTCAGTTTTGTTATTATGGATATAACATACATGTTGAAACTGACATATATTAGTAATTTTTTAGATGAACTGAATAATATTATTTAATGAAATTTGTTTAAATAAATCAAATATAAAATTATGTAATTAGTTTACATACATGGACTTGAAAATAAACGATAGGAAGAATCGAGAGGAATTTCGTAAAAAAAATGTATAATTTCGATGTGGATATATTGAAGCTAAAACATAATTTTATAAAATAATGTATGATAAATTCTTAATATAAAGGAATTATAACTTATTTACAAATTAATTTGTTATGGTGTTTGTCACGATCTAAATTCCAGTGTTCGAAAATCGACATCGGTACTCCACTGTACTTAAGCGTCGCAGATACAAACGTTGAAATTCAAGTCGTGCCGGAGCTTATAACACATCAAGTATACAACACAGAGGAAGAAAAGAAATGAATATCATTGATATACAACATTCGGTACAACAAAGATACAATATGAATCAATATCATAGATACAAGATAACAATGCTATAGCGGAAAATCAATATGATATAGCAGCGGAAAACCAATGGCCAAAAGATAACTCCAATATCGCACTGCAACTCCAATCCAATGCTCAAAGCCACTAGCTCGAACCACCATCAAGCTTCACCGTGATGAGCAAGGTCCGTCTGTGAATCCGAATACTCCAATATCCAAGATCTCCAAAGAATACCAAAGAGAAAGCTAAAGGCTACCAGATCGATATCTATTATCTACTATCTGAAAAACTCAACTCTAGACTGCCTGTGTGGAAAATAGTGGGCACCCACAGTTTAGGAAGGGAACAATAAACTCTGGGTCAGTCATGAGACTGGTATGAGCAACAAAAACAGTTTAGTTTTAAAACAAACGAGAAAGAATTTAAACATTGAAATTCGCAATGCTTTTGGAAAATGAAACTACCACAAGGCCTCCCAGCACACACACAATGCAATCACAGACTTGGGGGAGATTTCTCCTTATGATAGTCAAACATGTTTGATACGCAAAAATCCTTTTTAATGTTATCATTAGTGCATAGTGTGCAAAACATTTCAAAAGTACAATGTTAATCTTAGCCAACACAGGTACCATTATATTATGCCTGCTATAGCTACCTCCTGAGGAGGCAGGTTATACAATTGCAATCGTAAAGGGCTCGTATTGTTTCTTTGGATTTCCAACAAATGGTCAGGCTAAGGAACTTCCTGGGCCGCATGGGTACGCCTTTGGAGGGATGCCCCGAGAACCTAACCGGATTTCTGCCAACACAAGGTCGAGTTACCTCTATAACTAGGTAACTACTGACACGAGTATGCCATCCCTCGGTCGTAACCGACCTTTATCCCGGGATTCACCAACAACCACAAAGTAATAAATTTGCAGCAACCACATAGGTTAAGTATCTGGGCTCCATACCATGATACCACATCTATCCAGAAGGAAATGAACATACCCTCAGGGGGCGCTACCCCTAAATAACCTTGCTGCATTCTCCTTGTTTTGACCATTCCGGGTTGTGAGGTTCGACGAAGTCTCGTCCACAAAGCTATGCTTTTCACAAAAGTCATTCTTTGATCAACAAATGATCAGCAACACTTCGTATGCCACATTACCAAATTGGGAATGTATCACTAGTAACCGTCAACTACATAACATCTGAGCTCGCACGTCTCAGAGAAGGGTGTTAAGCTAAGAGAATAAATCTCCGCCACCAAACAGAAATGTATTTGATAGAAACCGGTTTTACATCTCAAAGTGTAATGTGAGACACACATCCATACAAGTCTGTTACGGGTTCGAACAGAACCGAAGGCACTTCCAAAGAAGCCCTTGCAATCCGGGCATCTTCAATCCCGATCGGACTCCCCATCACATATGGAGATCTCTATACCGGAGCAACTCGGTGCAGAGTCATTCGATGGGTTATCCTATCGTTCTCAAAGACACCCGGTCTTCACCACCATCTTCAATTGCTATCCATTTCGACATATCACATATTCAGAATGGGTTATATGACACAAAGGTCCTTTCCCGGCTAAACCGAATAATGAGCGTAATATTAAAAAAACATATGGGTATGGGATTTCAGTTAAGTCATAACTTATAAAAAATCCAATGCTTCTCTTCAAATGGTTAAACAAATTACCATTCTAAATCTTTTTAACAAAAAGATTCATTTCATAAATCTTCAATGGTTTAAACAATTTCCACATTTAAATCTTTTAAACAAAAGATTCATTTTTAAGACCCCTTTCAATTTAGAACAAGATTCACCAATCTTTGACAAGATTCATTTATAGCTTGCAAAATCATTTCATTTCAAATTTGATTAATCGATCTTAAATCCTTAATTATCTACCCTTAATTTCTTACACTAAGTAATTACTGTTTTTATTTAATCATTTATTAATTACTTGATCAATTAACTTAAATTACTAATTAATTTATTTTAAATTAATAAATCCTCAATTATTAATTCTTAATTATGACTAAATTATTCTTTAATTGATTATTCTTAATTATTAATGAATTAATCTTATTACAAATTATTAATCACTTGATTATCATTAACGATAAAGATTAACTTACCTTCAAGTTAAAAATTATCGCTTATTAAGTTTTATTAAAAATAACTTGTTAAAATATAACTTTAAAACGTAGTTGTTTTTAAAAAATCCTTTATTTTAGAACTTTTAATTTATACTTTCTACTTAATAAATAAATCATTATTTATAGAAGAAATAACTTTCGAAATTTATTTAACCAGGTTATTTAAGTTTTAAAAACTGGAACATGAGAATCCCAGACAAACCCGTGCTAAACACTAAAATCCTCGAGCCCTCCTTCGAGTTTTTCCAGAAATTGACCCGAGTGACCCAGAATTTTACATTTTAATTTTTTTCTAAGTATTTTGCTTAACACCAAAATCCTACTTCAAGTTCGACTCCGAGTTAACACGCAAACCTCCCCGAGACATGCTTCAAGTTCCTTCCTTCATCTCCCATCGCTGATACACCAAGCCTGTCGTGCATATGCACAACTATTCCCACCACCTCTGGTCGAGGCTACGATGATCGGCCAGTCGACCATCATCCACTAAGTCCATCGAAAAGCCCTGCAACACGAATTTACGATAATCATGCGATTTGACTATGTGACCCAAATTCAAACAAAACTGGGTCACCAACAAACGCCACGCACAACCACCCCCGACCATCAGAGGTCGCTCGCTCCTGGTCAAAACACCGCCTGACTCCCATGATTCGATCCCCCTAGCACGCACCCTTCCATCTCCTCTCCGATGATGTACGAACCAAAAGTCTAACCCTTGCAAAAACTAGGTTAAAAACTTAGATTTACTCAAATCTTCATCCTCGATGAATTACAAAATCATCTAGCACTTTTATGGTGATCTACGACCCTCCACTAAGCTTCAATTACAATCACGCGATAAATCTTCAACTCAATGACCAGGATTCAACAAAAACAAGTTTTCTGTTTAACTCGCCAATCCCCCCTTAAATCAAGACTAAAAATCTGGATTTTATTTTAAAAATCATGATTTGCAAGGGTGAACAAGATCATATATTCAAACTTTAATCTTAATCAATTATATTTTTACCAAAAATGAGATTGCCCTGTGTTTTATTATTTTCCAGTCAATGCTTGATTTATGCTGCTCCAATTTATTTTTAAAATTTAAAACAGGTTCAATCGAAAAAATTGGTTCGAATCCTAGAATCTAACAAGTATCAGGGGTGAAAGAATATGAATTTCGAACAGGTTTTGGAAACCTATTTTCCAGACAGAAGCAAAAAAAAAAACTGATACTAAGCACGCACAGTTCTATCTGCATATACATATTTACATACATTTGCATGCATATAAATACTTCATTAATTATCTCAAGCATCAACACAAACAACACCAAATATTCCAGATTTAAAAGGTTGACTTCACAGGCTTTACAAAATAGAAGCGGTGGAGTTTGCTCACAGTGTTTTGACAGAGCAGAGAGGAACTTGATTGCTGTTGAACAGAGACATGCATTTTATTTTCTTTGATCCGCAGAAGTTTATTAACATAAAAATTTGTTTTAAATTTTCTATTGCATTTGTTACTTACTTCATTAATAACAAACAAAAAATGATTCACTTACAGGTTTGAATTTGTTTTAAGCCTCAAATTGGCTTTATTTTCCAGCTTGCAAGACTTCAGGTTTTTATTTTTATTTTTTCCAAGTTGAAAGTTTTTGATTTCTCTTTGAACTCCTTTGCTTTGCTTTCAGGTTGAATTCATGCTTTAAGTTGAGATGATTTGCATTGAATTCCTGTTTTGATTTTCTTTTGTATTTTCTATTTTCCCAGGTTTTCAACTTGCTTTCTTTGATCTGTTCTTGTTTAAATTTGCTGCTGAATTTACTTCTGAATCTGGTTTGTTTCTTTTATTTCAGATTTGAATATGAAAGAAGAATTTTGATATTTACTTACATAATCCAATTAAAGAACACACTTGCCACTTGTTGTTTTTATGTTAACACTTGTGATTTATTTTTAACACTTGTCAAATACCTTAATTTATTAGCTAACAAATGTTACTATAAGTCCTTAATATGAATTATTTATAAATTTTGTTCAAACCCCTTTATTTAATTTAATTTACATATGTATATAATGTAGTTTTAAATATTATATTTTTTTATGTTTTCTTACTTATACTTTTATGTATCTCCAACTTAGTTCATTTTAATTATTTTACATGTGTATGTTTTCTAATTTTATTTCAAAAGATAATTTCAATTACTTATACAAATTAAAGAAAAATGGTTTGAAATTAAATGATACATTACTAACAAATATTTATAAGTTAGTAAATAAATTCTTATTTTCAATACATTTATATCTTTAAACTTAAGATATTAACTTATTAACAAATACTTATTTTTAAAATTTTCATCTTAAACTTAAGTAATCGTACTTATTATATTTTTGTTTCAATATAAATTTCTTTAAGTCCAATTAAATTTCAATATATTAACATTTGAATCTCAAATTCAAATCTCAAATTATTATTTATATATATATAAACACAAACCAAACACATATCTTATTTATCTTTGAAATATAAAGTTTGATATATACCCAATATTTATTTTGAATTTCAAATTCTATTTAAAAAAGTCATATTTATATACATTTATATTATTAAACAAATAAATATCTATTTATTTGGAAAACACCCAATTTATTCATCATTTAACCAAAATTTTAAAATTAATTACCAATAATTCCATAATTAAATTCCAAAAACTAAATTAACTACCAATTTAAATATAGCTTAAAAATCAGGAATGTTACAGATTCTCCCCCTTAAGAAAATTTCGTCCTCGAAATTTGTAAGTAGGGAGACAACAAAATATGGATACACAAAGACAGAGAGACAGTTTCGAAATCAAACTGGGTATCTATTCTGCATTTGGCTTACCAAATCAGAATATCAATAATGGATACAAGAACAAATCAAGATACTCGGGCCACCAGAACTACGAAATATACAGGGAATCGGTTAGTTCGAAGGGATAACTAACCACTCGTAGAATATGTCGAGACCCAAAAGAATAGACAGATATATGGATACAATCCCAAAACTTTAGTTTAAACAACCAAAATATACCTATCGACCATAGCAACCGAAGCAAACATTTCATCCAAACAAACAATTCTGACCCATCTGGAATTTATGTCCCATGCAAAATCAAAGCTTCTTTCTGGAGCTACTAGGAACCATCAAAGAATTGAAAAGACGAATCAAAGGAGATTGATAGAGAAAGTTGTTTCCACTGTTACAGGGTACTGACCATTTGTAGTGGTACTACCCTGTCCCCTATCTCGTCCTCTTCTTGCACTCATACTCACTATCAATGGATAGTAAAAGAATTTACTGGGGCATTCAGACGGATACCATAGGGATATACTCATTCTAGGGTATACTTCACCCTATCTCTACTAAGTTACTTAATGTGTTATACTCCTGAGATAAAGTTTCAACCTTCAGCTCTGATACCAATTTGTCACAATCCAAATTACAGCGCTCGAAAATCGACATCCGTACTCCACTGTACTTAAATGCCACAGATTCAAACGTTGAAATTCAAGTCGTGCCGGAGCTTATAACACATCAAGTATACAACACAACGGAAGAAAAGAAATGAATATCATTGTTATACAACATTCGATCCAACAAAGATACAATATGAATCAATATCATAGATACAAGATAACAATGCTACAACGGAAAATCAATATGATATAGCAGCGGAAAACCAATGGCCAAAAGATAACTCCAATATCGCACTGCAACTCCAATCAAATGCTCAAAGCCACTAGCTCGAACGACCATCAAGCATCACCGTGATGAGCAAGGTCAGTCTGTGAATCCGAAGACTCCAATATCCAAGATCTCCAAAGAATACCAAAGAGAAAGCTAAAGGCTACCAGATCGATATCTATTATCTACTATCTGAAAAACCCAACTCTAGACTGCCCGTGTGGAAAATAGTGGGCACCTAGAGTTCAGGAAGGAAACAATAAACTCCGGGTTAGTCATGGGACTGGTATGAGCAACAAAAACAGTTTAGTTTTAAAACAAACGACAAAGAATTTAAACATTGAAAGTCATAATGCTTTTGGAAAATGAAACTACCATAAGGCCTCCCGGCACATACACAATGCAATCGCAGACTTGGGGGAGATTTCTCCTTATGATAGTCAAACATGCTTGATATGCAAAAATACTTTTTAATATTATCTTTAGTGCATAGTGTGGAAAAAATTTCGAAAGTATAATATTAATCTCAGCCAGCATAGGTACCATTATATTATGCCTGCTATAGCTACCTCCTGAGGAGGCAGGTTATACAATTGCAATCGTAAAGGGCTCATGCTGTTTCTTTGGATTTCCAATAAATGGTCTGGCTAAGGAACTTCCTGGGCCACATGGGTACGCCTCTGGAGGGACGCCTCGAGAACCTAATCGGATCTCTGCCAACACAAGGCCGGGTTACCTCTGTAACTAGGTAACTACTGACACGAGTATGCCATCCCCCGGTCGTAACCGACCTTTATCCCGGGATTCACCAACAACCACAAAGTAATAAATTTGCAGCAACCACATAGGTTAAGTATCTATGCTCCATACCATGATACCACCTCTATCCAGAAGGAAATGAACATACCCTCAGGGGGCGCTACCCCCAAATAACCTTGCTGCATTCTTCCTATTTCGACCATTCCGGGTTGTGAGGTTCGACGAAGTCTCGTCCACAAAGCTACGCTTTTCACAAAAGTCGTGCTTTGATCAACAAATGATCAGCATCTCCTCGTATTCCACATTACGAAATTGGGAATGTATCACTAGTAACCATCAACTACATAACCTCTGAGCTCGTACGTCTCAGAGAAGGGTGTTAAGCTAAGAGAATAAATCTCCGCCACCAAATAGAAATGTATTTGATAGAAATCGGTTTTACATCTCAAAGTGTAATGTCGGACACACACCCATACAAGTCTGTTCCGGGTTAGAACAGAACCGAAGGCACTTCCAAAGAATCCCTTGCAATCCGGGCATCTTCTGTCCCGATCGGACTCTCCATCACATATGGAGATCTCTATACCGTAGCAACTCGGTGCAGAGTCATTCGATAGGTTATCCTATCGTTCTCAAAGACATCTGGTCTTCACCACCATCTTTAATTGCTATCCATTTACGACGTATCACATATGCGAAATGGGTTATATGACACAAAGGTCCTTTCCTGGCTAAACCGAATAGTGAGAGTAATATTAAAAAAACATATGGATATGCGATTTCAGTTAAGTCACAACTTATAAAAATCCAAAGCTTCTCTTCAAATAGTTAAACAAATTACCATTATAAATCTTTTTGACAAAAAGATTCATTTTAGAAATCTTCAATGGTTTAAACAATTTCCACATTTAAATCTTTTAAACAAAAGATTCATTTTTAAGACCCCTTTCAATTTAAAACAAGATTCACCAATCATTGACAAGATTCATTTATAGCTTTCAAAATTATTTCATTTCAAATTTGATTAACTCATCCGGTCTTTGAATCAAAGATTCATTTTATAGCTTTTAAAACAATTTCCCAAAGATTCATTCATAATTTTCAAAACAATTTCCGTTTCAATCTCTTATATATAAAAGATACACCATTTAAAAATCTTCTTCAATTTCAAAATAGGGTTCAACTATCTTTCACAAAGATTCAATTATAGCTTTCAAAATCATTCCATTTCAAACTTGAAAAATCTTTTCATTATAATTGGAAATTCTTTCCTTATATAAAAGCTATTATTATTTGAAAACAACTTGTTTCCATTTCGGAAAACTCGATTATAATTGTACGAGTTAAGGCCTTTTAAATATAAAGTTGGGTTGAATTCAAATTCTCGAAATCATATTTTTAAATGGTTTAAAAATGCATATAAACCCATTTATAGTTGAATAACCTTTATAAACCCTATTTCCCAAGTCATAGAATTCAATTACAAATATTGAATTCAAATTTAAATCAAATTATTTAAGTTTCAAAAGCTCAATCAAGTTATTCAAAAATAAATTTTATTTTTAAAACACCTTTTCAAAAAAATTTCACTTTAAACCCAATCCATTTCCAAAACCATTCGGATTAAAAATTCAAATTCAAAACTAATATAAAAAAAATCTGTGACTTAAACGATTTCCACGTGCAATCCATATTTATGTGTGTATAGGTGTGGTCTAGGGGTTTTACCCAATAGTGCAACAATAATCATCACATCATAGATTAAAGTGCAACAATAATCATCACATCATAGATTAAAGCGCATAAATATCGTAAGCGGTATAAACTATAACGCTTATCTTCATTCACATATTCATAGATAAAGTAAATTTATCAATAATAAAGATTCATCATAACGATTCGATATGGGTTTCGGATAACCAACTGGAATCCGATTCCCTGTCGCATCGAATTTCAAATGCCATTTTACGGCCAAGGGGTTTTCATATCTACACAGAAACAATCACAAATATTACAATTCAGCACAAAGCAATTCATATCTCATAGCATTACAATTACATACCAAATGTATCAATCCATCATACATCATTCAATAATAATCAACATCTTTGATTAAGGTGAATGAAACATGCGGTTTTAAAATTTATTACCCACATAATTACTTTCATTAGTAATTTTTAATCAATGATTAATTATCATTAACTACAATTGATTAAGTCTTAATCACTTTTATTAATTAATCATTTCTTTAATTAATTATCTCAATTAATTAACCCTTAATTGTAATTAATTAAACCTTAACTACTTATTCCTTAATTAATTACTTTAATAAATAAACCTTTAATTATTTATAAATTAAATCTTAATTATAATTAATTATCCTTAATTGATTAATTAATAGATTTATTATTCCTTAATTAATTACAATAATTAATTACTCCTTAATAAATAATGATTTCTTAATCACTTTAAGTTAATTAACCTTTAATTAATTATTCTTAATTTAATTACCTTAATTAATTAACCACATTAATTGATTATTCTTTAAAGTAATTAATCCTAAATATTTGATTAATCGATCTTAAATCCTTAATCATCTACCCTTAATTTCTTACACTAAGTAATTACTGTTTTTATTTAATCATTTATTAGTTACTTGACCAATTAACTTAAATTACTAATTAATTTATTTTAAATTTATAAATCCTCAATCATTAGTTCTTAATTATGACTAAATTATTCTTTAATTGATTATTCTTAATTATTAATGAATTAATCTTAATTACAAATTATTAATCACTTGATTATCATTAACGATAAAGATTAACTTACCTTTAAGTTAAAAATTATCACTTATTAAGTTTTATTAAAAATAACTTATTAAAATATAAGTTTAAAACTTAGTTGTTTTTAAAAAATCCTTTATTTTAAAACTTGTAATTTATACTTTCTACTTAATAAATAAATCATTATTTATAGAAGAAATAACTTTAGAAATTTATTTAACTAGGTTATTTAAGTTTTAAAAACTGGAACACGAGAATCCCAGACAAACCCGAGCTAAACACTGAAATCCCCGAGCCCTACTTCGAGTTTTTCCAGAAATTCACCTGAGTGACCCAAATTTTACATTTTAAAGTTTTTCTAGGTATTTTGCTTAACATCAAAATCCTACTTCGAGTTTGACTCCGAGTTAGCACACAAACCTCCCCGAGACATGCTTCGAGTTCCTTCCTTCTTCTCCCATTGCTGATACACCAAGCCTGTCGTGCATATGCACAACTATTCCGACCACCTCTGGTCGAGGCTACGATCATCGGCCAGTCAACCATCATTCACTCGGTCCATCGAAACGCCCAGCAACACGAATTTACGATAATCACGCGATTTTACTATGTGACGCAAATTCAAACAAAACTGGGCACCAACAAACGCCACGCACAACCACCCCCGACCATCAGAGGTCGCTCGCTCCTGGTCAAAACATCGCCTGACTCCCATGATTCGATCCCCCCCCAGCACGCACCCTTCCAGCTCCTCTTCGACGATGTACGAACCAAAAGTCTAACCCTTGCAAAAACTAGGTTAAAAACTTAGATTTACTCAAATCTTCATCCTCGATGAATTATAAAACCATCTAGCATTTTTTCGGTGATCTACGACCCTCCAGCAAGCTTCAATTACAATCACACGATAAACCTTCAACTCGATGATCAGGATTTAACAAAAACAAGTTTTCTGTTTAACTCGCCAATCCCCCCTTAAATCAAGACTAAAAATCTGGATTTTTATTTTAAAAATCATGATTTGCATGGGTGAACAAGATCATATATTCAAACTTAAATCTTAATCAATTATATATTACCAAAGATGAGATTGCCCTGTGTTTTATTATTTTCCAATCAATGCTTGATTTATGCTGCTCTAATTTATTTTTAAAATTTAAAACAGGTTCAATCGAACAAAATTTATTCGAATCCTAGAATCTAACAAGTATCAGGGGTGAAAGAATTTGAATTTCGAACAGGTTTCGGAAACCTGTTTTCCAGACAGAAGCAAAAAAAACTGATACTAAGCATGCACAGTTCTATCTGCATATACATATTTACATACATTTGCATGCATATAAATACTTCATTAATTATCTCAAGCATCAACACAAACAACACCAAATATTCCAGATTTAAACGGTTGACTTCACAGGCTTTACAAAATAGAAGAGGTGGAGTTTGCTCATAGTGTTTTGACAGAGTAGAGAGGAACTTGATTGCTGTTGAACAGAGACAGGCATTTTATTTTCTTTGATCTGCAGAAATTTATTAACATAAAACTTTGTTTTAAATTTCATATTGCATTTGTTACTTACTTCATTAATAACAAACAAAAATGATTCACTTACAGGTTTGAATTTGTTTTAAGCCTCAAATTGGCTTTATCTTCCAGCTTGCAAACTTCAGTTTTTTTTTCCAGATTGAAAGTTTTTGATTTCTCTTTGAATTCCTTTGCTTCGCTTTCAGGTTGAATTCATGCTTTTAGTTGAGATGATTTTCATTGAATTCCTGTTTTGATTTTCTTTTGTATTTTCTGTTTTCCAAGGTTTTCAACTTGCTTTCTTTGATCTGTTCTTGTTTAAATTTGCTGTTGAATTTACTTTTGAATCTGGTTTGTTTCTTTTATTTCAGATTTGAATATGAAAGAAGAATTTTGATATTTACTTACACAATTCAATTAAAGAACACACTTGCCACTTGTTATTTTTATGTTAACACTTGTGATTTGTTTTTAACACTTGTCAAATACCTTAATTTATTAGCTAACAGATGTTACTATAAGTCCTTAATATGAATTATTTATAAATTTTGTTCAAACCCCTTTATTCAATTTAATTTACATTTGTATATTATATAGTTTTAAATATTATAGTTTTTTATGTTTTCTTACTTATACTTTTATGTATCTCCAACTTAGTTCATTTTAATTATTTTACATGTGTATGTTTTTTATTTTTATTTCAACAGATAATTTCAATTACTTATACAAATTAAAGAAAAATGGTTTGAAATTAAATGACACATTACTAATAAATATTTATAAGTTAGTAAGCAAATTCTTATTTTCAATACGTTTATATTTTTAAGCTTAAGATATTAAACTTATTAACAAATACTTATTTTAAAATTTTCATCTTAAACTTAAGTAATCATACTTATTATATTTTTGTTTCAAATATAAATTTCTTTAAGTCCAATTAAATTTCAATATATTAACATTTGAATCTCAAATTCAAATCTCAAATCATTATGTAAATGTGTGTGTATATATATATATAAACACAAACCAAACACATATCTTATTTATCTTTGAAATATGAAGTTTGATATATATCCAATATTTATTTTGAATTTCAAATTCTATTTAAAAAAAAATCATATTTATATACATTTATATTAATAAACAAATAAATATCTATTTATTTGGAAAACACCCAATTTATTCATCATTTAACCAAATTTTTAAAATTAATTACCAATAATTCCATAATTAAATTCCAAAAACTAAATTAACTACTAATTTAAATATAGCTTAAAAATCAGGAATGTTACAATGTTCATATTCATAATTTATGTTATGTGATTTATATATCTTTATAGTTGAATAAAAAAATAGTCTTACAATTTTCCATAATGTGAGCGCGCGTGTGTGTGTGTTAAAATTGACATATATTTTTAGGATTCATTTTTTTTTCGAAATGGTACTTTTATACAACAAATCATTAGGACAACATATTCCATGTCAATAAACGTTTGAAAGCAAGTTTCGAACTTGTGACCTCTTGCGCCAAAGCCGAATGAATTAACCACTTGGACAATGGTGCTTGTCTATTTTTAGGATCATTAGAAGAATAGATTAATTATTCAACGAAATTATTTAAATTTGAGATTCCGTAAGTAGTTTGAATACATGGATTTAAATATAAAATAATAGAAAATAATTGAGGGCAGTTTAGGAAATAATTGTAAAAATGTTAAAATGTACGTATTTGACGCTAAAAATAGAATTTTTCAATGTAACACAATATAAAAAATTTAGATATATGAATAATATGTTAAATTAGGAAATACTGCTTATGGATATTATTTATGTTAGGTGATTTATATATCTTTGTATTTAAATGAAAAACTAATTTTATCACCTTTGCGCCTGATATGAATATGGTATACATATTGAAACCGTTATATCTTAGCATTTATTAGATGAATTAACAAAAATTTATTAATTGAGTTTATTTAAATAATTTAAATTCAAGATTACATAATTAATTTGAAAATATCGACTTTAGTATATAATGGTGGGTGATATTGTGAAGTGTTTTGTAACTAATTGGATAAATTCAAAATGTAGGTTTTTGACGTTAAAAAAGAGTTTTACAATGTAATGCATGATACACATATTGATATAAATAAATAAAAATTTAAACTTGTAATTATTATTTATGAATATAATTTATGTTATGTGATTGATGTATTTATATATTTGAATGAATTTTTTCATCATTTTTGTTATTATGAATATGGTTCATATTGATCATACTTGTTTGACAAATCGACGAAAAATTGCATAGTGAAACTATTTAAATACTTTTGAAGTTATGTAATTGATTACAATATATGACCTTCAATGTAAAATATTGTAAATGAATTGAAGGGAGGCTGTAAATGATTATAGAAAATTTATAAAGTAGATATTCGGAGTACAAAAAATATAATTTTATAATGCATTTCATGATAAATTTATTGATAGAAATGTGAAAAAATGATTTATTACTATTATTATTTATGTATACACTTTAAGTTCTTTAAGTTATATAACTTAGGTATCTTTACAATAATCATTTTTTTAAATTTTGTTAATATGAATATGGTGTACATATTGATATTTTCATAAATTAGTAAACGAATAACGAATATTAGTTAGTTGGATTTATCTAATAAATTTAAATTTAGATCACATAATTAATTGATACATATAGGGTGAAAAGTAAAATATTAGAAGAATAAATTTTGTGAATAATTATAGTAATTTTAAATGTAGGTATTTCAAGTTAAAGTAGAATTTATAATGAAATGTATGATAAATTTATTGAAATAAATTAACTAGAATTTTTATTATTGGTTTATGTGATTTATATATCTTTATAGTTGGATGAAATATTAATATTATGGTTTAGTTGTTTAAGTGTTATACATATTTAAATTGTCGTTCTTTGGTATTTATAAGAAATATTAAATGAATTTATTTAAATAGCTTAAATTTTGGATTATTTAATTAACCTAAATGTGCGGACTTAAATATAAAATATTAGGAGGTAGCTGATAAATTATATGTACATAAACTTTAGAATACATGTACCAAAATGTAAAATAATAGAAGAGAATTAGTAAAATTAGTGTAAAGTAATAAATTAAAGAATTTGAAAATAAAATATCTAAAGAGAGAATTAAGGAGAAGAGAGAAAATTCCTAGAATCAAAGAGAGAGCCATAAAATCTTCTGCCTTACTATTATTTAATAGATTAAGAATCAGATTTGCTTTGCTTATAATTATTCATTTGCTTCATACGGCGGCAGCACTATCAAATCCAATATATATGCCAATATCAAATTTAAAACCATAGATTTATGTTACATAACCATGAAATTGACTGGTCGTAATATAACGATTTTCATTCCGAATTATAGTATAAGAAATAAATATATAAATATAGTTGTCCACAGATATCATGCCAGTTTTCTAATATAGTTATTAAGGCTTTGTGGATTTTGTAATATGTGCTAACCGCGAACCTGTGTATACAATGAAGTCAACACAATTCTTTCATTCAACACATCATTTAGCATTTTACAGTTTTTGTAATTTTTTTTAAACATATATTCGAACGAATATGAGAATAACATAACAAATAAATTTAATTATACAAAGAAGAGTTGTTAACCATTGTACAAGATTAATATAGATTAATTGCAGTAAACATTTCTAAAACAAATATATTAGAACAATAGAAACAACCAAGCATATTCAATTAGTTTCACGGTCTGAAACCCAGATTCTAGTATAAGAAAGTGTATTTGATGTCTTGAATGGGAAATCTCATACCCAAATCTATGTTTTTATTAATCAGCATACATGAGAAATCAAACTTAATGGTCCAAAAGAATAAATGAATTAACTAATAATTGTTCTTCAAAAAATAATCCGAATTACAGCTTGTGACTATATCTACCTATATATATCAATGGTGCTTTCAAATTTTCATGATGTGAGGACCCGCAAATCTGTACTCCTTGAATAGACACTAATCTCCATTGATTAACTCAAGATGAACGGAAATACGAATTCTCAGGGTTTTAAAGAAGAAGAAAAAGAAAAAGAGGTAGAAGACGAGAGAAAAGATAGAATAGAATAGAAAGAAAACAACAGAATAATATCAGAATCTCACAATCGCAGCGGCACAACATATAATAGATAAATGAATAATCTTTAAACAAAAAACTATATCAGTTATTACATTACATCACATTACGTTATCATTTCATTATCAGAATGTACAACAATAAACAACAACAACAACGGAAAAGAAATACTATATACTAGTAATATGCCATGCCATCCATCTTGCCTCTAGCAACTCCTGAATTCCTGAATATCCTGATAAACCTTAACTCTTGACTACCCGTGTGGAAATTGGTGGGCACCCAGAGTTTAGAAAGGAAAACAATAAACTCCGAGTCAGTCATGTGACTGGTGTGAGAACTCAAAACAGTTTATTTATATTTTTAACAAAGAATAGGATAATCTTTAAAATATATTCGCAATGCTTTTAAAAATAAGACTACCATAAGGCCTCCCGCACACACACGCAATGTAAACGCAGAATCAGAGGAGATTTCTCCTTATGATAGTCAAAGATGCTTGATATGCATTAAAAAGAAACATTTGATATTATTACTAGTGCATAATATGAAAAATCATTTCGAAAATAAAGATATAAATCTTAGCCAACATACGACCATTATCGTATGCCTACTATAGCTACCATGTTCAATAGCAGGTTACCGCCACATTCCATGGCAGGTTATACAACTAAAACCGTACAAGATCGTATTGTTTCTTTGGATTTCCAACAAATGGTCAGGCCAAGGAACTTCCCATTGCCACATGGAAATGCCTCTGGAATGACGTCCCGAGAACCAAACCGGATCTCTGCCAACACAAGGCCGGGTTACCCCTAACTGGGTAACTACTGACACGAATATGCCATCCCCCGATCGTAACCGATCTACATCCGAGGATCCTCGATTTCCAACAACCACAAAGTAATAAGTTTGCAGCAAAAACATAGGTTAAGTATCTGGGCTCCATACCATGATACCACCTCTATCCAGAAGGAATGACATACACTAAAGGGCGCTACCCCTAATAACCTTGCTGCATCCTTCCTGTTTTGACCATTTCCGGGGTGTGAGGTCCGACGAAGTCTCGTCCACAAAGCCACGCTTTATACAAAAGCTGTGCTTTGGGTCAACAAATGATCAAAGTAATGATCACAAGGATAAATGATCAAACAAATGATCATATCACAAATGATCAAACAATGATCATTTCAAAGCAACACTCAGCATGTCACATTACCAAATTGGGAATATATCGCTGATAACCATCAACTACATAACCTTTGAGCTCGTACGTCTCAGAGAAGGGTGTTAAGCTAAATGAATAAATTCTCCGCCACCAACAGAAATATATTTGAAAGAAACCAGCTTTATATCTCAATTTGTAATGTCAGACATACAATCAATACAAGTCTGTTCCGGGATCGAACAGAACCGAAGGCACTTACAAAGAAGTCCTTGCAATCCGGATATTCACTAATCACGTCCGGACTTTCCATCACATATGGAATTTCTATACCGGGGCTATTCGGTGTTGAAACATTCGACGGTAATCCTTCCGTTTTCAAAAATATCCGGTCTTCAACACCGGTCTTCAAATGCAATCCCTAACGACGTATCACATATTCAGAATGGGTTTTACGACCCCAAGGTCCTTTCCCGGCTAACCCGAATAGTGAGCGCTTATTTAAAAATAAGTGCGGCATTCAAATTCAAACAAATCACAACAAATACCCATTTAAAGGTAAATATTGATAGTCGGTTATTGAACTATCAATGGATATGCACAACATCACCATGTTCCAAATAATTTTCCAAATTATTTATTTTCCAAAAATATCTTTACAAGATATATAATTTTCACACTTCAACCATTTGAAAACAATTTTCAAATCACTTTTCACCTTTACCACTTTTGAAAAACAAATTTTAATCATTTTCCTTACGCGGAAATACTTTCATTTCAACATGGTTCATTTAAACCAATTATATAAATCCTTAACGATTTACTTTATATTTACGTTCAAAATCCGTAAATTAATTCTCACACTTCAAAAATAAATCAACGTTTATTTTTAAACAAATTCCCCTTTTCATTTATAAATTCCATAATGAATTTACATTCCAAAATATCTATGAATATACGATTTCAATTATTCATTTTCAATTTATCTTCAAAAAAATAAATTCTCAAAAAGTTTCATTTCACATTGGAAAAACATTTCCATACTTATTGATTAATAAGTAATTCACAAATTCATTTATTTTCAACACTTGGAAAATATTCAATATACTTAAATCGAAATTAAGTATATATTTCATTCTTTAAGGAAATCATTCTCTTAAACATATGTATTTAGGCCAAAACGAATGTTACGTAAAACATCGTTACGACAACCCAAAATCACTAGTATAGGGATCCGAAATTAAAATAGATATATAAATCCCAATACTATACAAAACATTTCCTTTCGGAAATCATTTACTATAACAACAGTGTTAAAGTCCATCATTTCCTTCTATTTCCCAAAAACGTCTATTTCAACAATGAATGTTGAAATCTATGGTTTCGAATCTTAACACATTTTAAAAACATCGTTAAATCGTTTTAATTCTATTAAAAACATCACATCCAAAAGAATTTCTTTAACATATTATTCACTATTCAAAAACATGAATATACTTCGTTAACCAATTTCATCATTTCTATACATTTTATTTTAAAGGATTATTCACTGTCTAAAACATGAATATAACACCATTAATAAGTTATAACAATTTACTTATCAAAATAAGTCGTTTACGGATTTATAAAACAATGTTTATAAATTCAATTTCTATTTATTTTATAACAACTTCCTTTTATAAATCTCCTTTATTAAGCTATTTCAACTTATAACTCAATTATATACCAAAAGTTCATATTATAAGTTGAATACTTATAATTTATTTGTTTACAAAACCGTTCTTTTAAACTTCCCAAATTATAAATCTTATAACTTATAAGATTCATTTATTTACCCAAAACTATTCTTTTAATAACTTTACAAATTTTATAAACCTACTGCTTATAAAATTCCATTCATAACTTCACCGTTTATAATTCTATGAAATTCATTCATTTATGAAATTCATTTACAATTCATTCTAACACTTATAAAAACTCGTTTTATAATTCAAATATTTTTTTATTTATAAATATCAATTTATAAATCTTTTATATAAATCAATTTATACTATTATTTTAAAACGTCTTTAAACTCCTTTATAATTTCCCCAATTTCTTTGATTTATAAAATAATCAAATTTCATAAATCCTATATTTTAAACTTTTTATAATAAATTCTAAAATCCTAATTTAAACTATTTTATAAAATCATTAACCCCATATTTTCAAAAATCAACTTTTAACTATATTTCTCAAAAATCACAATTTCTATAACATTAAAATTATAACGTTTATTTATTTAAAATGAATCAATTCCAAAAATATTTTATAACATATACTTTAAAAAAAAATCACTTTAAAAATCCTTTTAAAATTCCAAAATTGGCCCAATGATGCTACACACCAAATAGTCAATCACGACAACAACGACATCATATATCGATATGATAATCAATCAAATATCAAAATATCTGAAATCAAATAAATAATGTTGAGGAATCCAGTTGGATCCCTCCAACCTGTTTTCCTGCATCCAAAGATGTTAGCACAATACCAATTCCGTTCCAGTACGGAATTATCGCGGTATATGGGATTTAAAATATTATCTGCTTAATAGACGACGCAATAGGGCCTCATCCGCTATATAATGCGGGAAATCAACTCCAAGTACATAAATAATACCAATTTCACTGTACTGCGAAATATTCGCGGTATATGTTTTTAATAAATAACATCCGCTTACTAACGACGTATAATGTCTATTCTAATAATCAATAGATAACAATCAACATTAAAACATGCATTAAAGAATTTTAAATATAGCTATTTTAAATTAAAATCGAAACCGATTCGATTGAGTGAGAAGTTCTCACCTTGATTTCAATTTCGTTTTCAGCTTTTATTTCGAATAAAATTAAACGGACGTTTAATTTTACCCGAAATTTTCGCTATCTCCAAACGACTCCAATCCAATTCCATAGTGTAGTGCTCGTCCATACGAACCCAACGCAACTGGTTTCGTGCGTTTTCGACCTCGTATGAAAAAATACAAATTTTTAAACATTACACGAATTTTTAATATAAAATTTACAACATTTATTTTATTTTTCTAAACCTAGCAGATCCAAGCCGTGCATTCTTGCTTCAGGAAATCTGGGCCACTCACGCAAGCTTCTTCTCCTTCTCCAGTGAACGCGTGCGCAACTCATAAGCCGCCGTTCATTTCACGAATTGTCCTCCCTCCTCGTCGACTTTGAAGACGATCGGCTTACGCCATTCGAAAGCTCGCTGCCTACTCTTCCTTCACCGTGTGTACAGGCGAACTCGACCCTGTCTTTGGCCTCGAAAATCATGCCCGGTTGGGGGGAAAGAGAGAAGATTTCGGCCATTGAATAGGGTTGAGGCGGCTCTGAAGGTTTTGAAACCTAGGTTGTTTTTGTTTGCAAAAAATGAAGATTGAGGGCTTTTATAGAAAATTTCACAATTTACTATTCACCCAGATTTTCCGAACTCCGAACGAAGCGTGTCGGTTGGCGTTCCTAAGGTTTGCCCCACGTTCCGAACACAATGGAACATGTTTCGGGAGCTAATTCGATCATCTGTACGAGTTATGGCAATAAACATTCGATTTAAAATTAAATCGGTAAATCAAATTTCTAGGCGTTTTGGTTTGCCCTGGACAAACGGTAAATCCGATTGACACGAAATTTGAAATCATAAAATAATATCACATTACGGATCCGATGAAACTAGTTTCGTCGAAATTCGAGACTGCTTGAAAAATGGCTATTTTAACTCGCCAAATTAATATTAAAAACAATTTCGATGCGTTTCGAGCTGCTACGGTCAAACGAAAACTCCGATTGACACAAAAATTAAAATCCGATAATAACAAACTATTACGGATCCAATGGAACTAGTTTCGTCCAATTCTGAGACTGTTCGAAAATTGGCTAATTTCACTAGTCGATTGAATATTAAAATATTCAATTTTCACAAATTAACTTCTAATTCAATTTTAAAAGTTCTAAAATATCGTTCTAACTCCAATAGGATAAAATATAATTTTACAAATCAGTTTCAATCATATTTAACCCATTATTCAATTATTTCTGTATTTTCAACTATTAAATTATCGATTTAATTATCAATTAAATCCAATTATTCGATTGAAAAAATTTTATTCGACTTATAAATTTCACCTATTAATATTTAAAATTAATTAAATATACGAATTTTAATTAATAGAAATTCTGGGTCGTTACACATGATCAGGCCAAAAAGTTATGAATCTGCTCCAGCTATTAATTAGTAATTATTGGTTTCCATAAACAAGAAAGAACCTCTAAAATTGCACTCGTTACAATTATTTTAACAAAGGGCATTGTTATTGATACTCAAAAATTATTAAGAGGTGGTCATTTTTTAAAAATTTTTTTTACTAAGGGGGTACAAAAAAATTAGTCCCCCCTTAACATAAAACTATAGTCATACCAAATTCCCTTTGTTATCACCTTTTCTTCTATTTTGTTAAATTGTTACCGCAGTTATCATTTTTTCCTCCTTAATCAAAATCATTAGTCTGTATCATGAAGAAATCTACTGTTAGTAAAATTTATTCACTAGAGAAAGAGAACGATATGGTTCTAACTCAAGAAAGTGAACGCTTCGTTGAATTCGTCGAAACAAACAACGAAGAAGTAAGTTTTTTTATTGGCTAGGGTTTACATAGAGTTTCACCAACAAATTAGCATTTCTGCAAAAATGCTTCGGAGAGCATGCGTCGAGATTACTATACAAATTCAAGAGTAACATGCCGAGATATACCATCTCTGAAGCTTATACAATATTTTGGAGTCTTGACATCGAAATTTTTGTATAATTTTGAAAAAGAATTTTCATATTTTTTGTATGATAACCGAGTGCAACATTTCAGCATCTTCGTGCCGAGATATATGATTATATTCGGTTGTTGAAGTTTACTTATAAATGCAAATCATGGCTGTTCCATTCCGAATTTTAAATAATTTTTTTGAATCGTTTTTAAAATTGTGAGATTAACTTCTTTCTTTTTGCTAGGTACCAAAGAATTATTTGACGATTGAATCAGCTCAAGCGGATGAGTTCAAAGAATTTGAAAACAGTAAAAACAAAGATTGCAATGAATCAAACGATGTGGACAATTGAAAATAATTTGAGAACGATGAGATCGATAACAATCATAAAGAGGAAGTCACCACACCGTCTTCCGATTACCCTGATTTGACCTCTCATTTCACTACTGATGTGGTACTATAAAGTAATATATGTATATGTGTGTATGTATGAATGATTTGTTTTGTTTTGATCTATGTTACGTATTTATGATGTAGTTGTTCGAGACAAAGGAAAGTGTACGGGATTGGTGTAGGGATCATGGGATTAGTGTTAACTGTGTTATTGTGATGAAAAGAACAAGAATGAGAAATTTGCTAGGCAATGGAAAAGGAACTTGGATGGTTTTAGTATGTGAATGAAGTGGAGAGTATATTGACCATAAACCAAAGAGTCATGTTCCAAAAACCCAACAAAAATGGAGAAGGTCGGGAAGTAGAAAATGTGGATGTCCATTTGAGTTAAGTGCACATTGTATTAACGATGGAAGATGGATGTTGAATGTGAAGAATGGAAGACACAATCATAGTCTTGATAATGTATTAACCGGCCATCCGTATGTGGCGAGGCTGAAAGATCACGAAATTAAGACTGTTGAAATAATGACAAAGAGTGGTGTTAGGCCTCGAAATATTCTAACCGCTATTAAAATTGACAATCCGGACAACCGGTCAACCATAAGAAATGTTTACAATGCGAAAGTGAAGCTGAAACTATGTTATACGGAAGGTAGGTCAATTATGCAGCAGTTTATGAAATTGGCTACAAGTCATCATCATTATGTTCACCTAGAGTTGAAGGTACAACCAATGAAATTTTCAACTTATTCTTTAGTCATCCTAGACGTGTTGCTCTTGCGCAGTGTTTTCGTCAAATTTTGTTCTTAGATTGCACGTTCGAGACGAATCGATATAAGTTACCATGTTTCCATATGGTGTCGCAAACATCAACCGGAGCATCCTTTACCGTTGCACTTGCTTTTATTAGTCGTGAGTCTACGGAATCATACATATGGGCTCTTGAATGTGTTCGAAAGTGTTATAGGCATAAATAAATTCTGGTGTTATCATCACAAATGCCAAAATTGATCTTACAAATGGAGTAACTACTGTCTTCCCAGCAGCACGTCATATTTTGTGCGCATGGCGTATTTCGAAGAATGTTCAGGGGAATTGCAAACTCAATTTTATAAAAAGGAAACAAGTATTAGTTGGGGATAAAGAGGTACTATTGGAGGACGAGGAAGGAAAAAAGGAGTATGAACTTTTTTGGGATGGTTGAGTAAATCTAGTTAACTCATTGTCCAAGGAATAGTACTATCGAAACTTAAAATTATTTCGTGACAAAAGGATTGACAAATACAAAAAATCTGTGATGTATGTAATGAAAGATTGGCTTAATAAATATAAGGAGACATTTATTTTGGCTTTGACCAACAAATAAAACACTATGATAATGTATCAACAAGCATAGTCGAAAGTGCACACCATCATTTGAAATTGTACTTCGATTCAGCTGCGGGTAGCTTCGTGTAATGTTGGACTAGTGCACATCTTTGTTGTGAGAATGAATTAGTTGCAATCGAACATGCGTTCGAACGAGTACATCTAGAACAATGCGTAGACTTCGAAATGAACCAATGTTTAAAGAAATTTTGGGATTTGTATCTCACAAAGCACTTGATTTACTATTAAACGAATTGTGTAACATTTCAAACGTCAGTTTGACCATTGACAATTGTGGTTGCGTTTTATGGAAAGTAAATGGGCTACCATGTGCACATGCTTACAAATTTTAGGCATTCAAAAGGTTTCAACCTTTAACTGTTATAGACTCTTATTGGAAGCAATTATCTTGCACTCCACCTACGTTGCATCGCTCAACGCTTGATTTTTTTTGACTTGACGGAAATCATAGCTTTGAAAAGTAGGTATGACGAATCGCCTGATAATGTGATACATATTATGCAACAAGATTTGAAAATGCTAGCGTTCCCTCAAACTACCACTATTTTAGAACCCTCCATGGCAACTATGAGAAAGGGTAGACCGTCGAAAAAAGATAATCAACTAAACGAGATCCTTCTTGCTTTGAACATGTAGAAGTGTCATTGTCATGTGGATCAAATCTTACTCCGGTTGGTCGCTACTTAAAGAAGCTTGGCATCAAAACTAAAGCACATGCAAAAAGTCAAGTCGACGATGAATATTTGTTACAAATGCCCAAACGTATGACCCTACATAATTGGCATAAACGATATGCCTAGTGATGGTAATTGCAGCTATTGGGTTATGGTTAATCAATTGAATCTCCATAATCGAAGACCAAAAAATCCATGTAAGTTTGTTCGTGAGTCTATGGTTGACAATTTACTGCTACGGTTGGAAATGTACAAAAGAATATGGGATGAATGTGGTTTTGAAGAAATGAAGAAAAGGATACAATGTCCAAATGCAATTGGATTTAGTGAGTGGATGCAGATGCCAAAATCAGGATTTATAATAGCTGAAACGTTTGGCACTGTGGTTGTCTTGCTAAGCAAACATATGAGTTGTACATTTGTTCCTACAACAGTACATCCGACCATGTTAAACCATGATAGGATGATAGTTATGGGCCATGTAAACAACTCACATTATGTGGGTATTAAACTTAGTTCCGACTCTGCTTTGCCTCTTACACCTCAATTTACTTATTTTCAGCAGTTCTATAATATTAACACGGATGATTGGATCAGAGCGTATGTGGAAAGTGTGAACAAGTACTTAGCTTACACGGATGACGACGAACATGAAGGCAGCGCACTTCACGTACTTGCTGGTGAAGAGGAATGAAATGTCGTTACTTTGAGACAAGTATGAAATTTGACATATGTATTGACTTTGGGATATGCGCTTGATGGGTTGTAATGGATTTGAGATATATAAATGAATTGAAAAACATATATATTGGCTTTCATAATTTTGCTTCTGTTCATGTTCCTAGTGTTCATCTGAATTTGTACTAGGAATCATTGTCAATAAGTATATGTTTATGGTGCTGTGATGACAACTACTATATGGACTTGATCATTTTCTGTTCATGTTCATAGTGCAAGTGAATAAGTATATGAAAAATAAATTGTTTTTCATTGTTTAATTTTCTTTTTGGTTGTTGATTGTTTTGGATTTCCTTTTTTTGGCCACTTGTTGATTGTGTTATGATGACAATGAGTACCCAACGTCTGTTCGATCAGTATGCAACGTCAATTATTTATATTTTCGACCAAAGCTTGTCAATCCCAAGAATTCTTTCCACTATTGATGAATATACATCGACCTATAAAATAAATCTCGACCCAAACTTGTCGTTCTTGCTACTACTCTATACACTTTGATGACTTAGTTTAAGGCACTGTCAGTTTGGTGTCTCCCCAATGTCTGTTCACCATTGGTTCGACAAATACATGTTGTTCCCAAGAGTTTAGGGTATTTTCGACCAGGACATATTGCTTTTAATTTATTATTTCGATATAAAGGTGTCATAGCTAATACTGGTATGTGCATGTTAGGGACTTGGTGTTTACCTTATTCGGTACCACAGTACCGAAGTAAATACTTAAGTTCGTAAAGCAGTTGCCGTTACTGCTGGTTCACATAAATTGCATGGTTAGTTCGATTTCTCTCCAATGTCTGTTGGCCATTGGTTCGAAAAAGACGTGTCGTTCCTGAGTTTAGGGTATTTTCAACAAGGTTGTATAGTTTTATTTTATTACTTCGATATAAAAGTGTCGTGCCTGATATTGGTATGGGAATTTTGTTGGTTTGGTGTTTACCTTATTCGATACCATAGTAACGAAGTAAATCATTAAGTTCGAAAAGTTGCTGTCACTACTGCTGGTTCACACAAATTGCATGGTTAGTTCAATTTATCCCCAACATCTGTTGACCATTGGTTTGACAAAGACGTGCCATTCCCGAGAGTTTAGGGTATTTTTGACAAGGTTGTATCGTTTTTATTTTATTACTTCAATATAAAAGTGTCGTGCCTGATATTGGTATGGGCACTTTGATGGCTTGGTGTTTACCTTATTCGATACCATAGTAATGAAGTAAATCATTAAGTTCGAAAAGTTGCTCCCGTTACTTCTGCTTCACACAAATTGCATGGTTTGTTCGTTTCTTCCCGATGTATGCTGACCATTAGTTCGACAAAGACGTGACGTTCTTGAGAGTATAGGGTATTGTCAACATGGGTGTACCCTTTTTTTTTCTCGATTTAAAGGTGTCGTGCTTGCTAATTTAACCATAAAAAAATTCACACATTCACACATGCATTATTACAGTGCTTCACACAAACATTCATCACTATCATATTCCATATCACAAAATAAATTCATCATCAGACAAAACCACCACCAAAAATCAATAAGACAACAAATAAACACCACAAAACAACATTACCATAGTCATTCACATAAAATGCACAATACATGAGTTCAAACAAAACATCAAGTTTTTTGTTGCTTGCACTACATTTCACCATATGCTAATAAGGCTGAAACTACGTAACAAAACATAGTATGAACCTACATGAGTTCAAACAATATAAAACACTAACTTCAACATTTTTTCTTGCTCACAAGCCTCTTCACATTATGTCTTCAACCTTCACCCTCTATGTTGTTCTTGCTCTTCTTTGCTTTTGATTCTTCGACCGGTTCAACGGCTTCTTCCTGTATGCACTTGTTCACCAAATATATCGAGCGGCTTATCTTCTTCAATGCGTTCTATCCTTTCCAGAACTTGTGCCACTGACTCAGTAGGAGCACAAGCTTTAATGAAGTCCACAATGTTTCTCAGTTTCCGTTTCTGTAAATTTAAAAATTTAAAGGTACAATCGAATATACTTTAAGAAAACAATAAGTTGAATGAAAACATGGACTTACAATGCGAACAACTAGTGAATTATTTTCGCTAACTTGCATTGGCTCCGTAAATCGTGACTTTGAATTGGCAATAACAGGATATGACACAGATATGTACCACTGCATGTACATTGGATCGCAATCCCAAGGCTGTGTGACACGGGTCGAGGTTAGACTTTGATTCAGAAGATGGTTTCGCCACTCGTTCCAACTAAAATCTCCTACATTATAATATGATGCCTTGTAAGATTTTTGTAACGACTTTATTTTTTTCTTCTCCAAAAAAATTATGGTTACAGGTGCTGGTTGAACATGGCCAAACTGACAAAGGATTCTTTACGGAAGATACAACTCAATTACTTAAAAAAACACTATTGGTCCATTGTATAACGCACATGGTTGGAACGGGCACCGATCTCTCCTACCATTCAAACAGTCCCAAACAACATCTATCGCTTGAAGGTCATCTAATTTCTCCTTAAGAGTCACCAAGTCGTAACAAAGTTGGTATTAGTTTCCATCGCAAAGTAAAAAGCCGACCTAGGATCTCCAACCTGTGCACGTGGATTATGATTGTGTCATCTTAAAACTGAGAAGTGTTCAAATATCGAAACCTATACAAGAAATATCAATCATAAACACAAACATTGCAAGTAAATTTATTTTTAAATTTTGATCCATACCTGTAGAAAAGTCATGCAACCTGCAATTTTACACACACTTTTTTTTGTGCCTTGAGACAAATTATAAAACAGCCAATTCAAACATGCTGTGCCCCAAGAATACTTATTCACTTGCTGTAACACCCGTAGACATTGCAAAAAATGCACCGAGACCTTATTTCTAGATTTATCCCCACAAACTAGCAGAACAATGGTATATAGTAAATATGCAATTGCGCATTGCCGTTTACGTTCCATAGTATCCGAATCTTGACAACCAAAAAATGTTGTTCTCGACCATTCCATACGTACTTTTTTCTCAACTCCCAACAACACGTCAGCCTCTTTTTCTTTTATGCCAAAACACATATCTAGAAACTCATACACATCATTATCACTTATTCCTCTTGATCCTCCAAGTGGCCCCGTAACCGCTTCATGTTCGACAGGAAAACCACTGATGTGAAACGCTTCATCGATACTGATTGTCATCTCCCCAAACGGAAGATGAAAAGTGTTGGCTTCTGGATAGAATCGCTCAATAAAAGCGTTGATCAGTGTCTTGTCAACTTTGTCATGTGCATGTTTTATTATATCCAAAAATCCCGATTCGGCTACCGCACCCTTAACAAAAGCATACTCGTTGTTTAAATCCCATCGTCTATGAGTTCCTACATGACTATAAAGCATAACAATTCTTGCTTCTTCCCTTGGGTCCTACATTACCATAATAATAAACAGAACATATGCGTAGATATACGTATAGTTAGATTATCCAAAATTATATATGATATACATATACATACCATAGAGTTCCATATGCTAGAAGCAAATGATCTTCGAACGCAAACAATAATGTTGATTGTGCTTCACTTTCTGTCGGTTCACTTGGTTGTGCCATTAACTGTTTTACTTTCCTTTTCTTTTCCAATGGTTATATCTCTGTTTCAGTCTCCTCTTCGGTGTCAGAAATGGATCAACCTCCTTCGAAACCTCTTCTACTTGATCCTGACCCCTTGCGTTTCCTTCAACATTGTGTTCATCTTCATTTCCATCCTCCTCACTTGAACTTTCATCTTCCTCCCTAGTTCTTTCGTTGTCTACAACAGCCTCGTCTATAAATTTTTTCATTCGCTCCAACTCTAATCTCCTGCGATTTTTCACTGCCACAAAAAAAAATTTGATCAGACAAATATACAGATCGAATGACTAACTTTTATTTCATGTAGACTGCAAACAAAACTTGTGACAAATAAATGTTTAAAATGGGTTAAATAATAAGTTGTGTAATTTTTTGAATTTGAATAGTTGAATTTTGATATGACAATGGTAAATTATTTTGAGACGTGGAAAACAGAAAACAAAAATGAAATAGAAATAAATAAAATATACAGTGATAAATAATAGGAATAAGTAAAATACACAATGATAAATATAGAGACTTAAGTGAGTTATGATAAGTCAATGAAATTTGTGTAAATGATACAAGTGTATATTTAGGTGTGAAGTTATATGTTAAGGTACTGCATGCAAAGCGTATGTTTCCAATTAAAAAATGTATTGCCTTCATCAACCAAAACACAAAGTTCGCAACATAGCACCGAGGAAAAATGGAGTTATACAGGAGTATTAAATTCCAAGTGTTTAACGACATAAAATATTTACTTCGACCCCATAGCATTGAAATTGTAACAGCCCGCAGATCCGTACCACTTGAGTCAACACTATTCTACATCAATCAACTCAAATTGAACAGAAATACGAACCATTTGGGTTAAAGAATAAGAGGTAGAAGAAGAGAAAACAGAACAACAACAGAATCTTACCATCGCAGTGGAATAAAATATAATAGGTAATCATATATCTTTACACCGAAAACAAATACTATATCTGTTTATATATACATCATCAGAGTACATCATCAGAGTTCCACATCAATAACATACAACTGGATACACAACGGAATAAAAAAATACGGAAGTACGTATCGCCATCCAGCTCATCTTCTGAGCTCCACAGCATCCTTTCCTGTATTCTATAGTACTCGGTCTGACTCGAGCATTACAGTTAAATAACAACCGAGTCAGTCTGGAATACCAGTGTGAGAAATCACACTCAAATTGATTATTAAAGTTTCAAAAGTCCTTTTGAAAACAAAAGCATCTCGTAAGACACGCCACAAATAAACATCTCGGGTTTTTACCTTACGATAGCTAAAACACTTTTTATTAAAATCCTCTAATATTATAATAGGGTCAATTTACAAATACTTATTAAAATAGCCGAAATTGTTACATGATTAAATCCAGCTACTAGCCACAGAATGGGTAATACAAACAAAACTCGTAAAAGGAACGTAGGGAGCAGGCCCGGCCCTTCCCCAAAGCGGGAGAAGCGACCGCTTAGGGCATCGTAACATCGGGGGCACTAGAATTCACGATACTTCTATTCAGAAAAACAGAAATTGCGATTTAGGGCATAGCCGTCAGCTGCCAACCGAAATTGCGATTTAGGGCATAGCCGTCAGCTGCCAACCGCACAGCTCCTCAAGCCTGCATAAGTCCATCGCAGTTCGCTATTCGCGGTTCGCTCCACCATCTGCCTGGCTTAATTCGCGATTCAGGAAGCCAGAAGAAGAAGACCTGATTCACGGAAGATAGTTGAAGGCAGACATTGCCGGTCACTTGTTGTCGCTTCATGGTCGAAGACGGAAGACAAAGGCCCGAACTAGGCAGAAGGCTTGAATGCTTGATTTGCTTATTGTCGCTTGAAGCTTGAAGTTGAAGCCTGATTCCTTTCCTTGAAGGCAGAACTACAGGCTATAGAAGGTAAAATTGCAAACTCAATTTAATAATTTAAATTGTATAATTATGTAATTTTGCAGAAGATAAAATTGCAGGCTTCCTCTATGTAACAATGTTGTACACAAATTCAATTTTAATCCCGCATAATATATTATGATTTATACCAATTTTGGTCTCTTTGAAGTTTGAATCTCTGATGATACCAAACAATATTTGTGATTTGTATAATAAATTGTTGTTAGTTAGTTGCATATTAATTTAACTTTTAAGGATTAATTTGTACATTTGTGATTTTTTAATAATTAGTAAGGATCAAATAAAAATTGGTATTGTCGTATCGGTATATTCAAATTGATATTTGACATAATAAATTATCGTTAAAAATAATTTTGATCAATTATCACTAGTAGTCTAGTAGTAGCAGTAGATTCCATATTCATAATTTATTTTCAAAGCTAAAGTTGATAAAGTCTTATCTTCGCTCTACTATATATATCACAAGAAAGATTAAGTGGTTTGACACTTTTGTCGATGGTATAAGATATGGTCAACGAACTTGAATATGATAATATTATTAGTAATTTTTCAAGTCAAAAGGCCAGAAAAATATTCATAAGTAATTAGTATTAATTTTGTTGTATAACATAAATTATTATTGCAGATAAAGTTATTTTCTTTTTTCCTCTTCTCCTTATTTATACACAATATAAATTACTTTGATGATTTAACTAACGGTAATACCATTAGTTTCTGTATAAAGGCCTCGTTTTCAGTTTGGCTTTAGGTACCGAAATTCCTAGGACCGGCCCTGGTAGGGAGAATGGATTTCCAACCAATGAATAAGCACTGGGGTACCACCTGTCACGATACCTGGTCTAGATCAGCATGCCGAGGATCACTCCCGACCCACTGCAACACAAGACCGGGACTGTCCCCTACTGGATAATCCCGAGTGAGATCACCCCACGGTTGGGATCAGCAACCGCACCACTAAGCCGAATGAAAAGGGACATCTAGATAGGGATGACCTCACCCTGAATGGGTGCTACCCACCTA
Organism: Allium cepa; assembly: GCA_030765085.1. NCBI lineage: Eukaryota > Viridiplantae > Streptophyta > Magnoliopsida > Asparagales > Amaryllidaceae > Allium > Allium cepa. The sequence goes on from CM060940.1 coordinate 107,666,806, forward strand.
GCCTTGCTGCATAAACCCTAATTTTCAGTCATTCCCGGTTGATGAGGCTCGAGGCTAAGCGTTACCTTTTTAGAACATATCCCTTAGAATGCCCATCGTCCACCTGGCGATGTTCCGAAAGCATTCAATCCATACAAGTCCTACTACATCCATTTTGGAATAGTCCTCAGGATTAGTAGCGACTAGCCCTTGCACTTTACTGCTCCATCTTAACTTCGAACTCGTTCCCCCATGAAACGTACAAACCAGATCGAAGTGGTTTTCGAGAATTTAATCCCGATCCTCGTCTCTTCGAAACGATCAGTGCATTGGCCAATATTGATAGTCGGTTATTTAACTATCAATTAATATTCACAAACATTCATCAACCACAAATAATTTCTCCAAATTATTTATTATCTCAAAATATCTTCGCAAGATAAATTTCCATTTTCAGCCCTTTTGAAAATAGTTTCAAACTATCTTCCTTTTGCAGAATAAATTTAACAAATATTTTCTGTTTCCGCTGAAATCAACAAGCACAAAACTTTAGATTTTTAAACTAATTTAAAAACACTTTATTGTAAAATATGCTTTAACATTTAAATTTAGAAAAACTACTTTAATACTTAATTAAAAATAATACTTTAGAAATGTTTAAAATAAGGTTATTTCATAAAATATAAACTAGATTTTCTCCTTTGAAACAAATACTAAGTCACCTTTAAATAATTACTACGATAATAGATTTGAGAAATACTTACTTTAGCATTTAAACATTTAGAAATAATAAATTTCCTAAAACATGCTTTTAAAACAACATTAATTTTTTTATCTTATATTTAAAAGTTTACTTTGAAAACGTACTTGGCTATCCAGGGAAATATACTTCTCTTCACATTCTTTAAAGATAAATCACTGTTTATTTTTAAACAAATTTTCTCATTTCCTTTAATAAATTTCCATCGTGAATTTATTCTTCAAACATCTACTGATATATTGCTTTACCTTTACAAACCAATTTTATAAGTTTTTATATACACAACTTCCTTTAAAATTTCAATTCGAAAACACTTAGAACAATTTCCAAGTTAATTCCCGATTTACTTCATTTTGAAATAAATGTCTTCGCTTACTCAATTTATTCCAAAACCCATTAACTTCAAATTTTTATTTCTTACTTATGTTTTAAAACCTTTTAATTGAAAATTACCAATTTTTGATTTCCAAAAATTCCTTTGTTATCCTTTTGAATAAATTAAAATCTTGACTTTCAAAATAATTCTTTATTCCTTTAAATGATATCACTTAATTTTACAATTCATTAATTTCTGTTTATTCGAAATCCCCTTTCTTCCATACTCGAAATTATTTATTAGCATTTTAATATCACTTCCATTTTTTTTTCAATTCATTCTTAATTTATTCAAATTTGCTATAACTATTTTACTTAAAACTCCACTCTTTTGTTGTCTTTCCAAAAATCCAATTTATATATTTTAATAACTCAGTGTACCGAAATATATTCAAGCAACCCATAGCATTCAATAATCCGATATAGTTCATCGTAGAATATCAAATAATCACAACAAAGAATATTAAATAATTTAAATAAATGTTGAGGATTCCAGTTGGATCCCTCTAACCTGTTTCCCTGCATCCATAGACGTTAGCACAATATAAAATACCAATTCCACTTCGAGGTGGAATATCGCGGTATATGGGTTTAAATATAATAACATCCGCTATTATGCGGCGCATAGGGTCCCATCCTCTATATAATGTTTGAGATCAATCATTCCAAGATATATTATATACTATAATATATCACATCAATCAATTTAACCATTCAACCAATTGTTTAAATTTAACCATTTAAATTTAAATTAAACCAGATGAGTGAGATTAACTCACCTTTGATTTTTGTTTGGCAATCCAATTCCATCTCGATCATTATCCCTCAATTTTGACCTTGTATAAATATTAGATGATTTTATTAATATTCGAACAATTTGAATAATTAATTTCCATTTGATAAATTTAATTAACTAATTATTTTGTTTTAAACTAAATTTCTCTTTTAAAGATCTTTTAGCTACTAAGATAATTTATAAGCTAGTTTAATCATTTTTTTATAACTCTTATTCTTTTCAGAACCCTATATATATTTTTACTGTTTCACTGTTTATCTACATATGTTTAACTCAAATTAAGGTTGACTTAAAAATAAAAATAAAACCGCTTAACATCAAATTTTCTTTTCTTTTTTCTTACTAAAACTGCATTTAAATACATCACTGAATATCTACTTATAAACAAAATTTATAACTATTTTTATACACAAAAACACAGCTCATACCTCACGCCAATCTGGTCCTCCATTTACCTCTTCCCCTAAAATGAACCCTCTGCACACGAAAACCCTAACTCGATCACCAGAAAATCCAACCTCAAACCCGTACGACAACCATGACTCGACACTCTCCAGCGAAAATCAATTGCCGCGACCCTGATAATTGCTCGACGTTTAAGCCTCAGGCCTCTTCCCTAATACGAATCCACTCGCACGACCTCCTCCGGTCGATGCGACTGCCTTGCCTGCTGCCGCCACAATGACTTGCCTGGTTCCAATCTTTGAATGTTTCTCTCCTCAACCAGGCCGCGCACGAGGTTGCATGTGATCATCTCGCTAGCGCTAAGAAATTAGGGATTTTGATTGATCTATCTTTATTAAGAAACGACTTCGGAGATTTAAAAGGAAGAGGAGGAATTAAAATAAGCGGTTATGACTCCTTTTGAACGAAAAACGTTTTTGCTTTGCTAAGGATTGGAACCACTCCATTAGGTTATCACATTGAACCGTGATTTCCTATTTGAAACAAAGAACGCGGCTGATCGAAATGACAAGAAGGTGATGCTTTTGAAAAGGGGGAAGCATGTTCGAATGGGTAATAAACAGTGATATGAATTGAGGGAAAAATGGCTGAGGTGACTTTGTTTTGACTGGGGATAAATATAATTATATTATTTAAATTTTAAATTTCAAATTGTCTCAATATCGCAACTTGAAATCTCGACCTCCTATCGAGGCGTGCTACTAGACATTCGTAATGTTATATCCCTATCCCAAATGCAATGAAAAAGGTTTCTAGTCCTAATTCGATCGTATGGAGAAGATAACTTTTTGGACCAGTTATAAAATTGAATTTCCGATTTACTTTTCAGCGCGTTTACTTATCGTACGCTCACACAACAGCTCTAATCAATACGAAATTTGAAATCCCATAATAATACAATATTACGGATCCAATGGAACTAGTTTCGTCAAATTCCGAGACTGTGCCTCGGAAGGCTGTTTTTAAATGTCAATTTAAACGATATAGTTTCAAAACTTAACAAAGCACTTCCAAATTCAATTTTAACACTTTTACTATTTTCAGTATTATCAATATAAAATTTACAAGCCTTCAAATTATTTTTGACAGGCTTAAAACTCTAGATTCAACATTTTACCCAACTTCAAATTATTTAATTCAAGAATTTAATTATCAAACATATAGTGATATTTGAATTCAAGTTAAAAATTAACTTTTAAATATTTAAAATCAATTTAAATATTCTTATCTTAAATGCTCAAAAATTTTGGGTCGTCACATTCCTCCCCCCTTAAAAGAATTTCGTCTCCGAAATTACTAATTAAGAAGAATGATCCCATACCCATTACTCTTTTCATAACCAAACAGTTTTATCAACTTATGATAACATATCATTTATTAAAGACCCACTATTACTTCAACCAACTCCCCAAAACCTTACATAGTTTCCAACAACATTATTTACTCCACTTATTCAAATTTAAATTATCCCAATTTTCTCAAAAAAATTCTTACTCTCTAAATTTCCGAAAAATTTCGCTAGCATCTCCTTTGCGCGGCTAGCTCAGTACAACTACAAAAGACCTCTACGGGCTTCCAAATTTCAAAATAAAACAAAAGGCAAGTGGCTAGATCAAAAAAACCCAATCAAATTTCATATAGAAATTTAAACACATACCTTTTTGTCGAGCATTTCAAATTTATCTTCTGAAATCAAAACCAATTTTCCTTTCCCTTTATAATACCTGCATATCCTATTTAGCAATAATATCCAATCATAGTTTTTAAATTCACTTTATACATTTTCTTATAGAAGTTTTCATATCTACTTCTATTCAATTTAGTTTTCCATTTCCATATGAATTCAATTTATCTTCAACTCTGAATATTAAATTTTATCTTCCATTTATAATTGGTTCATATCATTATTTTAAATTAGTTTCATCTCTAGTTTATTTCAATTTCCAATTTGAAATTGTTTTGTCGCTAAATTTTTTTTTTCAAAAATTTCCAAAAATTTTCTAACTCCCAAAATTTTCGAATTTTTTAGGCAGAGTCTCCTTTGCGCGGAGGAGCTTTTGCAATTTGACAAAAGATATAAATATATATACATCGACCCACCCGGTCGGAAAATAAAAACAGTTCATATTTCCTATTTTTATTGCGTAGGCATACCTTATTTAGCATTTTTAAGCAAGCGGCTTATTTAATTAGCAGTTAGCGAAATAAAATCTAGCCAAATGACTTCCCTGAACCTGTACTTACTCAACTAAAACATGCAAGTGTCATATATACGAAGTTAACAACATTTCACTTATTTGCTATAGTTAAATACATGAATTCTAACAGCAATGCACATTAAACACTTCCCATAAGCAATTTATATAGTTTTTATACTAATTCTGCTATTTTTAATTAATTTATATACCATTTTCATTCAATTTGAATGGTTTACAACCCACTTGCTTATATTCCATTCATTTTTAATTTTAAACCAACCCATATTATTCCAATTGATTTAAAAATCAATTATATTCACTTCTGTTAATACATTTACTTTCGTTTACGATAAAATGACTAATTTTCTGTGCAAATTTGATGTTATTCATGCAGACAACAATTACTTAAGCTTAAACCATTTTAAATTGACTCCAACTTAATTTATTATTTTAAATATTTTTATTCTTTCTGTCTTAATTCATTCACAACCATTTTATTTAGCTCGACACATTCCATTTCAATTTTATTCATGATCCATTCATTTGCGTTTCATTTCTTATCTGCATTCATTAAAACCATTCTATTAAACTTGAAAACATTCTATTTTTCTTATTGTCTCTAAGTTATTTCAATTCCTTAACAATTTAAATGGTTTACAATTATTTATTTAGGAATTTCATTCCATTAAATATTATCTGTAACTCACCGAATTTTATTTCGATTCAAATTTATTTTTCACTTGATTTAAATCCAACCCAATATCATTAAACTTAGTTTAAGTTGAATTCAATTCAACTCTCCTCTATCTATTTAGCTTAAGTTAATTTACTTCAATTTATTCAAATTTTATACTTAAGCTCATTTTCATTTTACAAGTAAAATTTTCTTTTCTTTTCAACTTAATTCTATCTCAATCAAATCTCATTTGCAACCGAAACAATCCCTACTTTGATCTATTTCCAATCATATTTACTTCACTAATAATTCAAGTCGAATTTAATTTATAACTTGAGTTTTATTTCCAAACTTTATTATTAACTCACAAATCCAGCTTCTATTTGACTACATTAGGTTCCATTTACACACTCTATTAACTACTTGATTATCTAATTAGTTCTCCCCCTGTTTAAAATTCAATACTTGATTTTTAATTCCAAAAATCACTTCATTTAATTTTCTTAAGTTTAATTTATTTTATAATTCAAGTTTGGATTTTTGTTTTATTTTCCAATTCATCGGACAATATTTATTTTAGGTTTTCTATTCCACTTTTCAATTTTACAAGTCACGACTTATTATTTTACACATTTCCATTCATTCTAGGCTTGAACATATTCATCTTTTATTTTTAACTCGAAATTTACGCTTATTTATAACTCAAGCATATTTTTATTTCCATGGATTTTTAATTCTTTTATAAGTTATTCTAATTCATTTATTCCAATCCAATTCTTATCCAACTTATTTCTTATCCAACTTACTTCCATTTATTAAAGTAAGAATCTAATTCCATTTAATATCACGCATAACTCAACTGAATTTCATCCCAATTCAATTCTATTTCAACTCAGATTTATATAATTCAATTCGATTCAATTTTCTTCATCAATCCAAGTTAATCTTATTTTTAACTTTTCACTTTAAAGTTAAATTCCAACATTCAAAGCTCATATTTCCTTCCTGATTTAAAAATCATCTCTTTATAAGCTTACAACCTATCTCATCAAGATTTTTAAACACCCGGCTTTTGGTTTCAAATCATTTTGAAATCTCCAACATCTCAAATCATACTTCTCAAAAATTTAAACCAATCCTGGCTTTTATCCCCAACAAATTTCCTTTGAAATTTTCAAAAACAACTAGCTTTTCTGAACAAATCAATTTGGCAGCAATCCGTCACTTAGAAATTCAAAAATGAATACTGATGATGCGGTCGTCATCATCAGAATTATTTCCCAATAATCCAAGTGATTCCAATGCTATATCGCTTTCAAAATCCATTTAAAACAAATTTCCTTTCAGAAATACCTCTAAAACAATAATGCTATTATTTATCTTCAAAACATTTCAACAAACACTTCCAAAATCTCCGGGATTTTAAATTTCCAAATCCTGCTTAAATCAATTTTAACTATAATTCATTTGTATAAATTCCCATTTGATTATATTTCAATTTATAAATCACGTTGTTAATTTATGTTTATAAATTTCTTTTTATAAATGAATTTATTTTCCTTAACCTTTAGTTACATTTTCAATTTCTAGTTAAATTTCCACTCAACAATGATAATAATTTAATATTATTCTTCCTAACATCCAAGCAACCATATATTAGCTAAAATAGTTTACAAAAACTTTTCTTCATATCAAAATATATTTTTGGGTAAAATTATTTCATTCGCCCACATTTAAAACAATACCGTGTCAAACTGTTCTATTCAAGTGTTTAGAAACCCCTTCGATACAGTTGTCCAGACTGTGCCGACGAAGGTTCATATGCCACTCAATATCCAATCAACACAATATAAAACCATTTTTATATCCACTAACAAATACACGCTCATATCTATTAATACGCTCAAACTGATTCTAGAGTACTACGGACTCAAATTTAAATGAGTAATTCCCACCAGAGCCAAGGTTATCCCCAACCTAAGCTCTGATACCAACCGTAACAGCCTGCAGATCCATACCCCTTGAGTCAACACTATTCTACATCAATCAACTCAAGTTGAACAGAAATACTACTTGGGTTAAAGGAGAAGAGGTAGATGAAGAGAAAACAGAAAACAACAACAGAATCTTACCATCGCGGCGAAATAAAATATAATAGGTAACCATAGATCTTTACACCAAAAATGAATACTATATCTGTTTATATATACATCATTAGAGTACATCATCAAAGTTCCACATCAATAACGTACAACTGTATACACAGCGGAATAATAATCAAATACGGAAGTACGTATCGCCATCTAGCTCGTCTCCTGAGCTCTACAGCATCCTTTCCTATATTCTATAATACTCGGTCAGACCCGAGCATTATAGTTAAATAACACCCGAGTCAGTCTGGAATACTAGCGTGAGAAATCACACTCAAATTGATTATTAAAGTTCAAAAATCCTTTTGAAAACAAAAGCATCGCGTAAGACCACGCCACAAATAAACACGTCGGGTTTTTACCTTACGATATCTAAAACACTTTTATTAAAATCCTCTGATATTATAATAGGGTCTATTTACAAATACTTATTAAAATAGCCGAAATTGTAACATGAATAAATTCCAGCTACTAGCCACAGAGTGGGTAATACAAACAAAACTCGTAAAAGGCATGTGGGGAGATTGGATTTCCAACTAATGACTAGGCACTAGGGTACCGCCTGTCACGGTACTTGGTCAAGATTAGCATACCGAGGATCACTCCTTACCCCCTGCAACACAAGACCGGGACTATGCCGTATTGGATAATCCCAAGTGAGACATCCCACGGTTGGGATCAGCAACCGCACCACTAAGCCGAATAAAAAGGGACATCTAGACAGGGATGACCTCACCTTGAATGGGTGCTACCCACCTAGCCTTGCTGCATAACACTTAATTTTCAGTCATTCCCGGTTGATGAGGCTCGAGGCTAAGCATTACCTTTTTAGAACATATACCTTAGAATGCCCATCGTCCACCTGACGATGTTCCGAAAGCATTAAACCCATACAAGTCAGCCCCGGGTTTGAACGGAACCGAATGCACTATTCCTACTACATCCATTTTAGAATAATCCTCAGGATTAGTAGCAACTAGCCCTTGCAATTTACTATTCCTTGTTCGACTCCAAACTCGTTTCCCCAAGAAACGTACAAACCAGATCGAAGTGGTTTTCGAGAATTTAATCCCGATCCCGGTCTCTTCGAAACGATCAACGCATTGGCCAATATTGATAGTTGGTTATTTAACTATCAATTAATATTCACAAACATCCATCAACCATAAATAGTTTCTCCAAATTATTTATTATCTCAAAATACCTTCGCAAGATAAATTTCCATTTTCAACCCTTCTGAAAACAGTTTCAAACTATCTTCCTTTTGCAGAATAAATTTCCCAAATATTTTCTGTTTCCACTGAAATCACCAAGCACAAAACTTTAGATTTTTAAACTAATTTAAAAACACTTTATTGTAAAAATATGCTTTAACATTTAAATTTAGAAAAACTACTTTAATACTTAATTAAAAATAATACTTTAGAAATGTTTAAAATAAGGTTATTTCATAAAATATAAACTAGATTTTCTCCTTTGAAACAAATACCAAGTCACCTTTAACTAATTACTACGACAATAGATTTGAGAAATACTTACTTTAGCGTTTAAACATTTAGAAATAATAAATTTCCTAAAACATGCTTTTAAAACAACATTAAAACTTTTATCTTATATTTAAAAATTTACTTTGAAAACGTACTTGGCTATCCAGGGAAATATACTTCTCTTCACATTCTTTAAAGATAAATCACTGTTTATTTTTAAACAAATTTTCTCACTTCCTTTAATAAATTTCCATCGTGAATTTATTCTTCCAAACATCTACTGATATATTGCTTTACCTTTATAAACCAAGTTTATAAGTTTTTATATACTCAACTTCCTTTAAAATTTCAATTCCAAAACACTTAGAATAATTTCCAGGTTAATTCCTGATTTATTTCATTTTGAAATAAATGTCTTCGCTTACTCAATTTATTCCAAAACCCATTAACTTCAAATTTTTATTTCTTACTTATGTTTTAAAACCTTTTAATTGAAAATTACCAATTTTTGATTTCCAAAAATTCCTTTGTTATCCTTTTGAATAAATTAAAATCTTGACTTTCAAAATAATTCTTTATTCCTTTAAATGATATCACTTAATTTTACAATTCATTAATTTCTGTTTATTCGAAATCCCCTTTCTTCCATACTCGAAATTATTTATTAGCATTTTAATATCACTTCCATTTCTTTTCAATTCAATATTAATTTATTCTAATTTGCTATAATTATTTTACTTAAAACTCTACTCTTTTATTGTCTTTCCAAAAATCCAATTTATATATTTTGATAACTCAGTGTATCGAAATGTATTCAAGCAACCCATAACATTCAATATTCCAATATAATTCATCATAGAATATCAAATAATCACAATAGGGAATATTAAATAATTTAAATAAATATTGAGGAATCTAGTTGGATCCCTCCAATCTGTTTCCCTGCATCCACAGACGTTAGCACAATATAAAATACCAATTCCACTTCGAGGTGGAATATCGCGGTATATGGGTTTAAATATAATAACATCCGCTATTACGCGGCGCATATGGTCTCATCCGCTATATAATGCGGGAAATCAATCATTCTAAGAAATATTATATACTATAATATAGCACATCAATCAATTTAACCATTCAACCAATTATTTAAATTTAACCATTTAAATTTAAATTAAACCAAATGAGTGAGATTAACTCACCTTTGATTTTTGTTTGGCAATCCAATTCCATCTCGATCATTATCCCCCAATTTTGACCTTGTATAAATATTAGATGGTTTTATTAATATTCGAACAATTTGAATAATTAATTTCCATTTGATAAATTTAATTAACTAATTGTTTTGTTTTAAACTAAATTTCTCTTTTAAAGATCTTTTAGTCACTAAGATAATTAATAAGCTAGTCTAAACATTTTTTTCATAACTCTTATTCTTTTCAAAACCCTGTATACATTTTTACCGTTTCACTGTTTATCTACATATGTTTAAATCAAATTAAGATTGACTTAAAAATAAAAACTGCTTAACATCAATTTTTCTTTTCTTTTTTCTTTCTAAAACTGCATTTAAATACATCACTGAATATCTACTTATAAACAAAATTTATAACTATTTTTATACACAAAAACACAGCTCATACCTCACGCCAATCTGGTACTCCATCCACCTCTTCCCCTAAAACGAACCCTCTGCACACGAAAACCCTAACTCGGTCACCAGAAAATCCAACCTCAAACCTGTACGACAACCGTGACTCGACACTCTCAAGCGAAAATCAATCGCCGCGACCCTGATAATTGCTCGACGTTGAAGCCTCAGGCCTCTGCCCTAATTCGAATCCACTCGCGCGACCTCCTCCGGTCGATGCGACTGCCTTGCCTGCTGCCGCCACAATGACTTGCCTGATTCCAATCATTGAACGTTTCTCCCATCAACTAGGTCGCGCGCGAGGTTGCATACGATCATCTCGTGAGCTCTTAGAAATTAGGGATTTGGTTGATCTATCTTTATTAAGAAACGGCTTCGAGAATTTAAAAGGAAGAGGAGGAATTAAAATAAGTGGCTATGACTTCTTTTGAACGAAAAATGTTTTTGCTTTGCTAAGGATTGGAACCGCTCCATTATGTTATCACATTGAACCGTGATTTCCTCTTTGAAACAAAGCACGCGGCTGATCGAAATGACAGGAAGTTGATGTTTTTGAAAAGGAGGAAGCGTGTTTGAATGGGTAATAAACATTGATATGAATTGATGGAAAAATGGCTGAGGTGACTTTGTTTTGACTGGGGATAAGTATAATTATATTATATAATTTTAAATTTCAAATTGTCTCAATATCGCAACTTGAAATCTCGACCTCCTATCGAGGCGTGCTGCTAGGCATTCATAATGTTATATCCTTATCCCGAACGCAATGGAAAAGGTTTCGAGTCCTAATTCGATCGTATGGAAAAGATAACTTTTTGGACCAGTTATAAAATTGAATTTCCTATTTAATTTTCAACGTGTTTACTTATCGTACGCTCACACAACAACTCCGATCAATACGAAATTTGAAATCCGATAATAATACAATATTACGGATCCAATGGAATTGGTTTCATCGAATTCCGAGACTGTGCCTTGGAAGGCTGTTTTTAAATGTCAATTTAAACGATATAGTTTCAAAACTTAGCAAAGCACTTCCAAATTCAATTTTAACACTTTTACTATTTTCAATATTATCAATATAAAATTTACAAGCCTTCAAATTATTTTTAACAGGCTTAAAACTCTAGATTCAACATTTTACCCAACTTCAAATTATTTAATTCAATAATTTAATTATCAAATAAATAGTGATATTTGAATTCAAGTTAAAAAATAACTTTTAAATATTTAAAATCAATTTAAATATTCTGATTTTAAATGTTCAAAAATTTCGGGTCGTCACAGAAATAAAATGTTATCTACGGCAAACTGTTATCAAACTTCATACCAATATAATTTCACTGCAATTTGACGTTATTTTTCACTAAATTTTCAACTAAAATTTCAAAATTGAATGCAACTAACAGGCTTTTACTATATTTTCAAAAATGTACTGCCTTCATCAACCAATATACAGAATCCGACAATAGTGCACTGGGAAAAAAATGAGTTATACACGAGTATCAAATTCGGCAAGGGCTGAATGATATAAAATATTTAGTTAGAGACCATAGCACCGACACAAAATATTATTTACGACAGTCTATTACCGAGCTTTACACCATAGCAATTACCCTACAATTCGACACTCCATTACCGCAATAAATTATGGAATTCGATCAGCTATAACCGTTCTATATCAAAACGACACTACAGATCTGTAGTTAAATAAATTTTTCGATTTCTAGATGCCGAATTATACAACTGCATAAACCCTAGCTTTTTTAATCTCCATCTTCCACACCAAATCCCTAAATCGTAATCCACTACAAATAACCAAACTCACCTTGTCAAGACCTTCTCTACCAATTTTGGTCGTGGATTTCATGATCGTGCACAGTTTTTGGAGCGAACTATTTTGATAGATATTCATTTGAGAAGGAGTAGAGCGAAATGACGAACAATAAAAAGTAAGAAAGAATAAGGAATGGTAGAAAGTAATGCATATGGTGAAAAGGTTATAATTGACGATCTATATTTTATTTTACGATATAACTGTACTCCCCTTAGCAATTTGATTTAAAATGGAGTTAAAATAAAAAATGAGCTCCCCTTAACATTTTTTTGGAGGTCAATAACAATGCCTTTAACAAATAAATATAAATCAAATATATATATTATAAAATTTTGACTATTATAAAAGTAGAAAATAAAAATATTTTAGCAAAGATAAATTATTCCTCTCTATAGACTCAACACAACAAGCATGCTTATAAATTCTGTTTAATAATTTGTTGTCAATTTAAAATAGAAGACTAACCTAACTGAAAACTTGGTACTCACATATAACTTGAATAATCTGCATAACAATTAAATAAACTATGAACCGAAGATCTAGAATTTAAAATAAAATATAAATACTTATGCAGACAATTAAGCAGCCAGTGGTGCAAAATGATATTCGACAGATGTCAGTTTTGTAATTAAGTGACATAAATCTGAATATTTGAAAATCATTGTATTAGAAGGAAAATGAGCTGACTGCTGCCTAAACATACCTTATCAATTTTTTTTTAATATTTAAAGAATACAGCAACAAAGCTTTGCATGCATGTGTACTCCTAATATATCCTGTTGTAATCCAAGTTCAAACTCTGGATTTGCTACACTAGTAAAAATTAAATAAAGCAAAAATATATTGTTGAAGATAAGTTAGAATCTCCAATAGCTAAGAGAAAAGAACAAGTGTTAGTTAGAAAGTACGAACGCACTGATGAATATTTGCACTAATTTAACAATTAATCATATATTAATGTTATCCCTATACTCAGAAATGAAATGATTGGATAGTAAATTTTTGAAAGCATCCAACCCGCTTTAAGTTGTTAATTTCTGGGTTGGTGCATAGGCGAATAAGTAGTAAATTCTGAAATTGCCTTCAAAGGGGAAGAAAAAAGTAATAGTGTGGTATTGTTCTTTTATTTTTATTTGATGAATTTCAATTTTAATGCCTATGTTAATTTTAATGGCTTAAGGCTATCAGTTTCATGAATTAACTTCCTATTTTAACAAGTTCCTTTCTATATTGAATATCAAATAATTTCCCCTATTCATACGTATCAACAATACTCCATTACTTAAATAAAATAATTAATGGTTTTAAAAACAATTCAACGAATGGAATTCAATGGACAGATGAAGAAACAACTTTCATGAATACGATTATATAATCTTGTTGAATAGGGTTTATAATTTCAGTTTGTAACTGTTGTTCGTAACGGCAGAAAAATGTTACGAAATTGTTATATAGTAATGGCAGAAAAGTGTTACTAAACCTTTAGACAGTAACGTCAAAAAAGCGTTTACGAAACTGTATACACAAACTGTTAACAGTAACGTTACAAAAGTGTTATGAAATTATTACAATTATGTTGCAAACTGCAACAACGACAAACCGTCATAGGTACGTAGCAAAATTGTTACGAGAACAACATACCGATTAGATTGTCCGAGTCTAAAGTTTGAAAACTATTTCCTTGAAATAATATTGCTTCTTCTATGGCGCTTATAGATATTGAGAAATTGTTTCCTAAGATAAAATGGACCTTCTCTACGATGCTGCGCAACAATCACCGAGCAAAACGAACTCAAGAGAGTGTATTTATAAGGATAGAGTGCTGTGAGGAGGGAAAAATGCAAAATTATTAATTCTAATTTCACCGTTTTCTATCTGCCTATATATAGAGGAAGGGAGATGCACCTACAAGGTGCTAAGTGCCTCTAATACATTCCAATGCCCATTTGCTCGCGCTGCGTATTCGGGTATGGGCTTGGGCACAGACGCGGGTGCGGACGTGCAGGTTTGTGCGTTGCATAACCCGTCATGGCTTGTGTCTCTCTTTGTCTATATGAATTGTCATAGTGTCCACATCTTAGTATATAAACACAAATAGTTCATTTTATTCTAAGAGGTGGAACTATTCAACTTCCCAGACAATTAATGCCTTCATATTCCCCAATAAACTCATTTATTTCTAACAATCCCCCACATGAATGAGTATTTGTTCAATTTGTTCTTAAAATTATACGAAACATTAATCGTATTGTTTAAAGTAGCACATTGACCTTGAACTTCCGTAGGGTTTATCCTTTTAACTTACTGGCAAATCAGTGGACTAGGTTGTCTTTAAACAATAAATCTTTTGTGTAAATCTAAAATAGACAACACACAATAAGTGTTTCTAATCCTCCTTGGTTCTCTGTTTGTGCTCATTATTGCCATGGACTCCAGCTTGGTCTCATGAGAGCTTTGGAGAGTTTGGCCTTACAATTCTCCTTGAAGTGGCGCCTTTGCACTCACTTAGGTGATTCCATAATGGGTATATTCTCAATACTCTACTTGATTCTATAATATTACCAAGTATAGACATCATTAAAAGTATCAAAACTTATCTCATTCACCGACGAGTAGCGCACTGACTTATCATAGGATGGTTTGAATATTTATAGTGCTATCAAGTTTATCTAAACTTAGTTGTCCGTTTGAACCTGGATCTTGGGATCTTCAGTCAGCTAGGTGGGGTTTTTGTTTAAAGAAACTTTTAGTTTATGGGCCTTAATCCCATTCTCATCGATAAGATATTAACCTTCTCTCTAGGTAAACCTTTTGTTAGTGGATCCGTAATGTTATTATTTGATCTTACATAGTCAATTGTGATGACCCCATTAGAGAGAAGTTGCCTAACAGTTTTATGTCTACGACAAATATGTCTAGACTTGCCATTACAAAGTTTACTATTGGCCCTTCCAATAGCCGATTAGCTGTTGCAATGTATGCTTATTGGAGGTATAGATTTTTCCCAATTCGGAATGCCTTCTAAGAAACCTAGAAGCCAATCCGCTTCTTCTACGGCTTCATCTAAGGCAATAAATTCTGATTTTATGGTTGTTCTTGCTATACAAGTTTGTTTAGAGGATCTCTAAGATATTGCCCCACTAGCTAAGGTAAACACATATCCAATAGTGGATTTGTATCTAATGAACCAGTTATCTAGTTTGCTTCATAATAACCTTCTATTACAAATGGGTACCTATCATAATGTAGTCCATGATTTTGTGTATACGTTAGGTATCCTATTACTCAAATTATAGCTTTCCAGTGATTCTTTCCTGGATTGCTAGTATAGCTGCTGAGTTTACTTACAACATATGCTATATCGGGCCTAGTGCAATTCATTATGTACATAATGATATCTGGTACTATCACCACTATTTTTAACCCAGTTTTGGTTCAAATTTACGGGTCTTTTTGCTGATATTATATTGTGTTGTTTAAAATTTTAAAGTATTTTCCAAATGTAATGTGGTTGGGAAAACACATATCCTCGGTTGGTTTTTTGTATTTCTACACCAAGTATCACTTCAGCGATTCCCATATCTTTTATATCAAATCTGGCAGAGAGCATATCTGTTGTAGATTTTATTATCTCCTTATTGCTTCCTAATATTAGTAGATCATCTATATATAGACATACAATGACATATCCCATATTTATATGTCTAGAATAGGCACATTTGTCACATTCATTCATATGAAATCCATTTAATATCATATTTGCATCAAATTTTTTATGCCATTGTTTAGGCGCTTGTTTAAGCCCATATAGTGATTTCCTTAATCTATAAATCTTACTTTCATTTCCAGTTTTTAGGAAACTTTCAGGTTGTTTCACATATATTTCTTCTTCCAGTTCTCCATTTAAAAATGTTGTTTTTACATCCGTTTGATGTATTTCTAAATCGAGCGTGGATGCGATTGCTATCAACGTTCTTATTGATGTAATTCTAGTGACTGGAGAATATGTATCAAAATAGTCCAAGTCTTCCTTTTGTGTGAAACCTTAAACCACAAGTTGAGCTTTATACATGTCTGTTGAACCATCAGGTTTCAATTTCTTCTTAAATATACATTTATTACCCAAGGTCTTGCATCCTTGAGGTAAATCAACTAATTTCCATGTATGATTTGCCATAATGGATTCAATTTTTTTGTTAATAGCCTCATTCCAATAAGGGGCATCAGTGGAGGACATAACTTGTTTGTATGTTAATGGATCGTCTTCTAACATAAATGTGCAAAAGTTTGGACCAAAGGTTTTTGATGTCCTCGATCTTTTGCTTCTCCTTGGTTCCTCCTCTTGTTGATTAGCACTATTTTGCTAATCATTATCAATAATTTGTTCAATATTCCTAAGAGAATTGGAGATTTCACTTTTCCTTGGTCTCTTTTGAGGATAATTTTCAATATCCTATTTTAAAAGGTATACATGTGTAACAACCCGCATATTTATTGATTTTATATTTAAATATTTTATTTAAATATTTTGTCGTTAATCGGATATTGGTCCGAAAAGCTACTTTTTGCAAACGGTCAAATTAGGACTCGAGACCACTTCCATTGAGTTCGAAATGCCGTTTACAATTTTTTTAAGTATAAACATTGATATGATTGGAGATAGTAGAATTTCACTACTTTTTCACTTGAGACTTTGGGTTGGGCTTTTAGCCTATCAGACCAACCTTCACCCCTCCTCTTCATAACTTCATTTCTATTTTCCTAAGTCTTCAAGCTTCTTCAAAAATGGTGGAGGGAATGGAAAATTAAAATTCCAAAACTCAAATTCAATTGCAATCCATCTTTCTACTCCAAATTCAAGAAGAAGACATTGGATTCAAGCTTCTTGTGCTTAGATAGAAGAGGGATTGATTCTTGCTTGCTTAAAACTTCATTTTTCATTGAATTTGTGCAAAGGTGAGATTTTTATCTCACAAATCTAGTCTATAACTATATTGGACTGTTGGGAATGATTCCCTATCACTTTTGCATGCATATTTGCCTTTGGTTTGGATTGGATTGGCGAAAAACTCCAATTTTTAGCATTTTTGGAAATTTCCTGCACTTAGCTCGTTCTGGCCACTTGACTCGCTTGGTGATAGGTCGCAAGGTCACTGGGTCGTAGGTCGCAGGGCTTTAGGTCGTTCTGGAAGAATTGGCACTTCGGAATTAGGTCGCTCACGAGTTAACTCGTTAGGTCGCTCGCGAGTTAGTACCATAGGTCGCAGGGCTTTAGGTCATTCTGGAAGTATTGGCACTTCGGAGTTAGGTCGCTCGCGAGTTAAGCCTTAAGTCGTAGGTCGCTTGCGAGTTAAGCCTTAAGTCGTAGGTCGCTCACGAGTTAGGCCTTAAGCCGTAGGTCGCTCGCGAGTTAAGCCTTAAGTCGTAGGTCGCTCACGAGTTAAGCCTTAAGCAGTAGGACGTTCGCGAATACCTTAGGTCGTGAACCCTGTTAGGTCGTTAGGCCTATAACCAGTTAAGTCGCGAATACCTTAGGTCGTGAACCCTGTTAGGTCGTTAGGCCTATAACCCGTTAAGTCGCGAATACCTTAGGTCGTTAGACCCTTGAGTCGTTAGGTCGTTAGACCCTTGAGTCGTTAGGTCGTTAGACCCTTGAGTCGTTAGGTCGTATGACCTTATAACCCAATAGGTCGTAGGACCTTTAACTCATAGGTCGTTGGACCTTATCCCGATAGTTCGCGTGACCCCTTAGACCCTTAGGTCGTCAGACCTCATTTTGTTTTCACTAGGTCGTACCGTTTTGGTCGGGGCGCTGCCCCCCGGACCCCCGCGACCTGACCGGGCAGGTCGAACCCCGTAAGCGGTGGCCTTGCCCCCCCGCACCCCCACCTTGGGGGGTTGCCACCCCCCTGGACCCCCCCTCCGTAGGGGATCTTATATAAAATAAATTGAGCTGTTTTCCTTGGATTTTATTCACATCTCCGTATGCGATCTTTGTGATTGATTGTTTCTACAATTGCTTCTGTGTTTTGTCATTTTATAATATAAAGGTTTCAATACTAGTAGTAAATATCAAAACTCTTTTAACAAACAATTTCAACTCTATTTTTAATAACAAAGCTCTTTTCTTAAACCGTTTTCCAATCTATTAGTATATACAAACCTTTACCTCACTCGGATGAGAAATCTAATTAAACGACTTAGTAAAACAAGTGGTATGAAACGCTTGCGTTCACTTCGTCGGTTAATTCTTGGACTTGTTCGATTGAACCTCTTGTGATAATTTTATTAGTGAAGATTTACAGTTTGTTCGTAAATATTTAAGTTAAGCAAGTGGTTATGGGACATGAAGCTAAACTTCAATATTTACTAGCTTAGTGTAATTGACACTTCTCGTTGATCATGACGATCATTCTGATGCTTTATACTAGCAACTGTGCGATGTCTCTTGTTGCGAGGTTAGACTAGAAACCACTTGTGTGATTCCACTCACACATACCTTTTTGCTTTTTGGTTAGTCTGGACCTTAATCTGTGTGATTCCATTCACACATGTGGGGTAGCTCCCCTTGGTCTTCGGACCGTCATGTGATAGGCCTCTTTCTCTTTTCTATGATTTCTGGACTTCTTGCATTGATTTCTAGAATTTATGTCATTGACTTGTTATGAGTACAAGTTTGGGGTATGATGCCCTTTTCGAATCTTTGAGAAGATTCTTGTGATATTGATTATCTCTTATTGATTGATCTTCTGTTGATCATTATTTACATACTTATAGTGGTATGTCACTATGGATATTTTATGTTTATGCCATATCTTTTATGTTATATCATGTCATCTGATATTTATAGCTAGACTGACCCGTTTATTATTTTCTTAAATAATACTCGGGTCAGACCGAGATGTTACAGGTGCTTCTGCTTGACTTCTTCCCAGGGATTCATCACTCTGACTTTTGGCTAACTGTTTAGCTTAGCAGTTTTTGTTGTATACACTTGAGATATAGACTTTCATGTGTTAGTTATATATTCATATCTTCTTCCGCCTTTGTGATATGGATGTCTGTGACTGATTTGCGATATGCTTATTTCTATGTTTGTTTCCGAGGATTATTTATAGCCACCGTGTGATAAGCAATTACATGGATGGTCGCTCCTCAACAGCCTTATTCTCCATGCTAGTTGACAGCACTACTCCGTAGTGTTCTTGGCTAGCGTGGGTATAGAGGTGGGGCGTCACAACATGCTCAAAAAATCTAGCATTTCTCGACTCAATGATGGTACTTACATGAATATCATAAATTTCGAATTTGTGTACCAAAAACCGATAAGCAGTACTGTTTTGTACATATTCGAGGAACACAATCAATTGTTTTTGGTCCAATTTTGACTTTCTTTGTTTTAGGTACCTTTACTTTCGCAAGACACCCTCAAACTTTTAAGTATTGTAGGATGGTGGTCTATTTTTCCAAAGTTTGTGGGGGATATATAGATGTTTTCTTTCGTGATGTCTTATTTAAAATATGATTTGCAGAAAGAATTGCTTCTCCCCAAAAGTTATCTAGCAATCCGGAACTAATTAGCAAGGCATTCATCATTTCTTTAAGAGTTCTATTTTTTCGTTCGGCTATACTGTTGGATTAAGGTGAATACCGAGCTATAGTTTGGTGTATAATACCATGTTCGGTGTAGAATTTCTCAAAGGAAAATTCATATTCTCCTCCTTTATCATTTCTTAAAGCTTTTAGTTTCTTATTGAGTTGATTTTCAACTTCTTCTTTATACTGTTTAAACATGTCAAATGCTTCATCCTTACTTCTTAGGAGATACATGTAATAGCACCTTGTACAATCATCAATAAAGTAATGAAGTGCCTTTTTTCAATCTCTAGTTTGATAGATTTTTAAGTCACATAATTTGTGTGTATTATTTCTAGAGGTACAACTTCTCGTTCAACATGATGAAACGAAATTCTTGTCAATTTTGCTTCTGCACAAACTTGACATTTATAGTTGGAATCTATGTTACATTTTGGTATAAAGTCTAGATTAATCAATTTTCATAAGATATCGAAATTTACATTGCCGAATCTAGAATGCCAAATGTTAGAGGAATCAACAATATACGTAGAAGATTCAATTTTATTCATATAATTGTTTGGTACAGTAGTGGTTACATTTTCCTTAAATAAACCATCACAAACATATCATCTTCTTAGGGGGGTTTCATAAGTGGGGAGTTTACTTTGATCAATGAGCGTATCTGTTGCGATTAGCTTTTCCTACCGAAGTGCGACTAGAATAGTAAAAACGAATTTGAATAGAAAGGTGGACAGGCAAGAAAAAGAGTATTCCAAGCCAGGAGAAATGATTTCAATTAGTCTACATTCATGGATATTAAGTATTTCCTTGCTATCTCCAATACGGACCGGGGCTGAAAGCCAAACCAAACCAAATAGTAGTAAAGAAGCTGTTCCCCTATCCCATTATAGCTTAGATGCCGTCTTCAATAGTTGGATCGGTCACCTTGAGCTCAATTGTTTGATTCGGTAGTAAATTTAGCTAAAATACAAGGGGTGTCTTATGTAGGATCTCTGTTTCTGATATGATCGGCCTTGGTTTTTAATAACAACTCCAAGTGAAGGAAGTGCGTTATTTTCCGGTGTCAAAAGTGATGAACTACATTTGCTTCTTGATAGATATATGGGACAAAAGGCTCGTGGTACTTGCTGCCCACCCTTCCTCCACTTTGAGAACCGTGTGAACGGAGAGTGGGCAGAGTGGGAAGGAGGTCCTCATATGGAGTCACACACTTGAGCATGCGGGAGACTGGAGAATGGGTCGAGCCCTTGGGGGCGACAAAATCACAGACGAAGTCTTTCTTCTTCTTTCTTGGAAAGGAGGGCGCCTTGGTATGTTATCAAAAATGGAATAAAGAGGCACGTAGCGACTTCAAATGGCGAAGAGAGGCGGCGATCTATAATCGTTGAGGGGGAAAGGAATGGTCAATCGTCAAGTCAAGGATGACTTCTTTGTTGGCGATTAGTATATCAATTGGGGAAACCACGCCAGTGATTCTCTGAGCCGATCTTGATCTCACTTTGATCGCCTTAGGAAACTGGTCGAGATAGATGATAGCACCGCTCCTCTTCCTTTTGGCTCCATGAACGCTCCCCAACTAGGCGCCCGGGAGCCCCACTCATATTCAAAAGGCTTTCGACGACGATTACAATAAGTAGTTACGCTGCCATTTTCCAATATCATGGCCACGGGCTAGGGTAAATCCTATGGGAGAGATGTGTTATGGGTGACCTTATTGCACAGTTTAGAGAGCACTTGTGTATGTGATGCAAGTGAACATGTGCGAAAAAGCTGTCGTAAAGTTTGAAGCCATGCTTGCCAAGCAGCGATCTGAAAATCAGGTTATTGCGGATCTCTGGAACATGAAGAACATCTGCTAAAGTTAGTTCTTTTCAAAAGTCGTTTTCAGTACAATCTTTTCTTTGCCTTTGACTTTTGATGCAGATGAATTATCCATAAAATGTCGTTCATCCTCAGTAGCAGTTTTGTAGGTTCTAAACATCCACTTATTTGCACATATGTATCGTGTGGCTCCTGTGTCTACAAACCATTCCTTCGAGTAACCAACAAAGTTGCTTCCGGACACTACTGCACATAAGTCCATATCACACACACCTTCTAAGATGTCAGCCATGTTTGCTTCTAATTTCTTTTGCTTCGATGCGTGACCTTTGATGGCTTTGTGTCCTTTCTTTCCACAATTATGGCATGAACCTTGAAATTTCTTGATTTCTTAGGAGGATGCTCACGTTTACTTTTGTTGGGTTTCTCGAACTCGACTATATTTTCCTTGGAAACCATGGTTTGCAAAGTCTTTTTCTCAGATTTTCGGTTATCTTCCTCAGTTCTCAATCGGATTACAAATTCCTCCATTGTCATCTACATGCGCTTGTGCTTAAGGTAGTTTTTGAAATCTTTCCATGATGAAGGAAGCTTTACCATTGCAATGACAACCTTAAAGGATTCACTTAAAGTCATTCTTTCATTGTGCAGCTGGTGAATGATGACTTGTAACTCTTGAATTTGGTTGATAACGGTCTTTGCATCAATCATTTTGAAGTCAAGGAATTTCCCTGCTATGAATTTCTTTATGCTCGCATCTTCGGTTTTGTACTTTTCCTCTAATGCCATCCAAAGTTCTTTGAAAGTTCGAGCAATACGATATACTTTATATGGGCTGTTATCGATCCCATTTAATATGTAGTTTTTGCACATAAAGTCAAAAGTCTTTCAGACATTCAAGGCTTTAACTTTTGCTCGACTATGGGAGCATCTTTTATAAGAAACTTTGCAAGGCCCAAAGTCATCAAGTAAAATGGCATATTTTGCTGCAAGCGTTTGAAGTCCATTCTTGTGAACATTTCGGGCCACTCTCCATGAGAGAGCACCATCACTGGAACCATACTAGTAAATCGAGTAGTAATCACAGACTGCGTTGGTGTAGAATTGTTTCTTTCATGAGACATTTGGTCTATAAAAACAGCCAATAATAAATCAATATTGTTTCAAGATTGTTATTCGTAACGTAAGAAAAGTGTTACGAAATAGTTGTATAGTAACGGCAGAAAAGTGTTACTAAACTTTTAGACAGTAACGTCAGAAAAGCGTTTACGAAACTGTATACACAAATTGTTAATGGCAACGTTACAAAAGTGTTATGAAACTGTTACAATTATGTTGCAAACTGCAACAACAACAAACCGTCATAGATACATAGCAAAATTGTTACGAGTAAAATGTTTAGTTAACAAATAAAGCATTAAAAAATACACCGATTAGATTGTCCGAGTCCGGTGTTTGAAAACTGTTTCCTTGAAACAATATTGCTCCATCTACGGTGCGTAAGGATATCGAGCAATTGTTTTTCAAAATAAAATGGACCTTCTCTATGATGCTACACAATAATCGCAAAGCAAAACGAACTCAAGAGAGTGTATTTATAAGAACAGAGTGTTATGAGGAGAAAGAAAATGCAGAATTATTAATTCTAATTTCATCGTTTTCTATTTGCCTATATATGGGACGAGGAGATGCACCTACTCGGTAATCGGTGCTTGTTTAAATGGATGCGACTATAGGAAAGGTAGCGACCCTTTACCAGAAGGTAGCGACCCTTTACCAGGCGGTGCAACCGTTTGAATTTGAACGGACGGAAATAAAAATTGTTCGGTCTGAACAACCAAGCCAAGCTAACTGCCAATTGCAAGTGCTAAGTGCCCTTAATACGTCTCAAACGCCCATTCGCTTGCACCGTGGATGCGGGTGCAGGTACAGGCATGGGTTCGGGCTCAGGAACGGGCGCGGTCACGTGCGTGCGGGGTGGTTTGTTGCACCACCCATCATGGCTTGTGTCTTTCTTTGTCTATTTGAATTGTCATATTGTCCACATCTTAGTATATAAACACAAGTGGTTTATATTATTCTAAGATGTGGGACTATTCAACATCCAAGGCAATTAATGCCTTCACATTCCCCCATACAACTCATTCGTTTCTAAAAGTAACATCATCTTAATAACCTGTGTTAATTTAGGTATTCAATTTAGTGTAATTATATCGTAAATAACATGCAATTACCTTTTTAAAAATATTGAAAAATAGAAGTTGGGTTCTTGTTTCATTTGTAGTATTAGATCAAAAGTTTAGTAATTTTGTGCATCTTGGCAATGCTTGCTAATATTAAATAAAGCAAAAATATATTGTTGAAGATAAGTTAAAATCTTCAATAGATAAGAGAAAAGAACTGTAACATCTCCTATTTTGAGGCTCAAAACTAACGGTTGCGAATGCTGCAGTCATCCATAGTTATTAATCCGGATGCTACAGTCATGCATAGTTATTAATCCTCGGCAATCAAATATGGTAATGTTTGATACGTTGATACACAGAAACACATGAATATGGAAAAAATTTAAAACATCAAACAAGTTCCACATTCCATTTCAAAACATTTTAAATTCATTCCATAATCCCACAATGATTAACCACACTCAGAGAAAATATATTTATTACAGCATACGCCAAGAGCAATATATGAAGATGCCCCCTTCGATGATCAGAGTATATATATGCAATTTAACAACTTTGCCTTTACAAAAAAACATGGTGGAATCAGAATAAAATAGAACTCTAGATAGCAATCATGCCTCCTACAAATCTCTGAAAGCTTGTTCGTCTAATAAGGTACCTGAAAACCTCAACTCTCAAATTATTCAAAATCTATTGAGTCCTGAGAGTCTAAGGGGAAAAACATAAACTTCGAGTCAGACATAAATCTTGGTATAAATAATAATTTACCACCTCAAACCACTTATATATATAGTGAGACCATGTAACATAGTGGAACGGGTTTCCCCTCACTAATATCCTAAAACCTTTATAAAACCATATATTGTGCTCCTACATCCACAATGGTTAAAACATTTCAAAATAGTATGATATGATGGTATGCAAAACAAGTAAATCAATTATAGGTTACCCATCTCCATTTATTTTGACTACTTGTCACAGTTATAGTTTCTAGGGTTACTATTAACCTAATAGTTTTCATAGGCTGGCGAATAACCGATAAAATGATTATGGACTCCCTATCCAGTTACACAGTTTTCATGCGATGACTAAGAACCTATTGGCCTCTTCCAACATCTTTACTGTTTCATAGGTTCTCTCTGAACCTATTAGTATCTCCAATATCCTTCTCTTATCCTAGTTTTCATAGGTTGACTAGGAACCTATTGACTTCTGTCAAAATCTTAATTTGGATCTAGTTTTCATGGGCTAACAACAACCCTATTGGCCCCTGCCAATATTAAACCATAGTTTACATGGCTAAATATGATTTTAACATCTTCATATATATATATATATAGTTTTCTCGGGCTTACTATGAACCTATTGGCTCCTGCTAATATCTTTAATCAGTTTAATATTCGTTCACTACTGGATCAACCTAGCAAGTTATCTTTCCCATCCTCATATTACCGTTATGGGTTCATTATAATGTGAATATATATACATATTTGAAGAATCAAACTAATAACAAAACAATACCACTCCTGTGGGTTTAATGTCCTTGAAATTATTTTCATATGAAACATGGTTAATCCTTCCAACCTAATATTTTACTAAGGAAAGCTTCTTCTTAAGACCATTTCAAAACTCCTTTACTTAGCAATTGGTTTTTCCTTTAAAATGAGATTGGATTATTATTTTTTGAAAAAATAAGGCTTTCGAAACCTTTAAAACTTTGCTTTCTACCTCACTGGATAACCTCCTTCGAAAGAATACAAATCTCTCTTTTCAAAATGTTAGGCCCCTACCTTTCGATACACATTAAAAACTCTCTTTTGAAACCTTTCAAATGTAATAAAGTATTACTTATTAACTCTTAGAAACATAGCTTCGAAACTATCGAAAGTATCCCTTTCGAAACCTTTTGGAAGTATCCTTTCCGAAACTAACCATTGAAAGTCTCCCTTCTAAAACCATTGAAAGTCTCTCTTTCAAAACCATTGGCTTTATATTTTAAAATATCATTTGGGCCAAAACGAATATAAAATAAAGTATCTCTTTTGAAACCATTCTTTATCGTACAAAAATATTATAGAAAACTTGATGGCGTTGGCACCATCCCTTTCAAAAGTTTCAAAACACTTAAGTAAAACATTGATGCTTAGCATCGAAACCTCTGTTCGAAGCCATTTCCTTCGAACAATTGGACCCTTTCAAAAGCATTTAGGAAGTGGCTTAGTATAAGTTTAAAACAAAAACTACCCATCAAAAAGCATTGATGACTTCGATACACTCGAAAGGTATAGAAATGGCAGTAGAGTTTCGACTATTCGGAACCATCATTTTCGAAAGCATTCTTTTATAAACAAGGGTTTTAGTCCAAGGCTCTACTTTTTAAACAAAGAAAGGCGGCAAAAAGTTTGAAAGCTGCTGGATATCGACTTGGTCGAAAGCATCCTTCAAAAATATGGCAGGCGCATATCTTTTAAAAGTAAACAATGATTTTGTCTCTATAGAAAGCAATGCCATCGACACGCTGCCTTCCGCACTTCACCAATCCACTTCGTACCAATATCATCGCTACCATGTGTATTGGTTTCGGCCTAGGTGGATTTCGACTGAGTTGAACCGGAAGCATTGGAGTCGAAAGGCACTTCTAAAGGAGGTGGAGACAACTTTTCTGGGTAAAAACTGATTAATGCCAATTAAAGCAAATACTTTCTAACCAACCTGCCACGAGTAAACATATAATCGATTGCCTTAACTTTTTCAAATTCTTTATAAAAATAACTACCGCTTTATTCCGGATCTAATTCAAGATTTATTTAACAAATAAGCCCTTCCATTAAGAAAAATAAATATTGCAAACAAACCCTTCTTCTAAGATAATTTAATTTTCATAACAAATCACTTAGAAGAAAATCCTCAAAAGTTACAGAAATTCACTTTCATCATGTTACCTAACATATCAAAATTTCAAACCCAAATTATCAATAGAATTTCTGAACCCAATTAGCCGTATTTTCTTTTGAGAATTCATAACAATCTTTCCATGATTTAGAAAAATATCAAATTTAAAACTCAACTCCAAAATCAGGTTTTGCATAACATAAAATTTTTCCATGCTCAAAATCATTACAATCGGTTTTTCCCTAAAACTACATAAATCCCCATTTATACAACCTTGTTTAGATCAAACAAATATTAATCCAAGCTTATCATCATCCAAACCATCGTAAAAACAAAGTTAATCTTAAATCTGAAAACACATGATCGTAAAACAAAATAGAGATGGTATAAATTATTATTCACCTTGATTAAGATAAGAAGATTGGATTGAGATTTTTCCCATTACTTTAATTCTTTAGTCTTTGATTTAATTTCTCTTCTCTTATCTTCCTTAACATTGGCCAACTCCTCTTTTGTGTTTGTGTTTTATGTTTTTTGAAGTGAGAAATAAACATGAATGGTGTAAGGAACATGAATATATATAAGGATAAGGGCTATGTGCGGCTATTTCCCAATATAACCTTATGTAAATTAACTAACTTAAAAACAATTCTTAAGCCCATCTAATTAATGACTTGAGCATGACCTAAATTTTGTTTTCATATCTCAATCCACTTATCATTCTAGTTATCACTTTATTCTATTAAATTTATCTAATTAAATCTTCTGAATAATATTATCAAAAATTAGGGGTGTTACAGGCTCCCCTCCTTAAAGAATTTTATCCTGACATTCAACAAGGACTAAATACTAAACATAGCAATTATCTGTAATGACTTTTAACTACCATACTAGTCTACCTGACTAGCAATTATCTATAGACATACCCTCAAAGTAGATCAGGATTTGTATCTCGAATCCTGTCCTCTATCTCCCAAGTACAGTACTTCTTGTTGGCGCTTCACTGAACTTCCACTAACTTGACTGTCTTGTTCCTCAATATTTTCTCATCTCATGCTACAACTCAAACTGGTTGTCTAAAAAAAGTCAAATTATGCTCTACTACTAAGTCTTTCAACTATGTCGGAGTAATAATAGTCTCTGGTTCATGCACATACTTGCTTAAATGAGACATATGAAATACATTATGGACACCTGCCATACTGCTTGCCAACTCTACTCTGTATGTGAGCTTTCCAATTCCCTCTATGATCTGGAATAAACCAACATATCTCGGTCCCAGTCCCTGACTTTCTGAACCGTACCACAGCCTCCATCGGTGATGCCTTAATGAAAACTCTATCTCCAACTGAGAACTCTAAGTCTTTACGCCTCTTATCTGCGTAACTTTTCTGTCTGGATTGAGCTTCCTTCATCCTTTCTAGGATCATATCAATCTTCTTTGACGCCTTCCTAACCAAATATGGACCTAAGACCAATCTAGCTCCTGTCTCCAACCAACATGCTAGTGATTTGCATGACCTTCCATACAAAGCTTCAAAAGGCGTCATTCCTATACTATTATGATAGCTATTATTATATGAAAACACAATCAAATGCAGGTGGTCTTCCCAAGATCCACCAAAGCCCAATACACAAGCTCTCAAATAATCCTCGAGTACCTTATTGACTCTCTCTGTCTGCCCATCCATCTGAGGATGATATGCGGTACTCATATTGATCTTAGTGCCTAACATACCCTGTAGACTCTTCCAGAATTTGCTAGTGAACAAAGCACCTCTGTCACTGACTATTCTACTAGAAACTCCATGTAGTCTAACTATGTTCTTCATGAACAACTTAGCTAAAACATGTGTCATCCTAATTGACTTAACTGGAATGAAATAGGCACTCTTGGTCAACCTGTCCACTATAACCCATATACTTTCATTTTCCCTACTTGACCTCGGCAACCAGTTTGTAAAATCTATAGATGTCAAATGCCATTTTCAAACTGGAATCTCTAAAGGTTGAAGCAATCCACTTGGCTTCTGATGTTCGGCTTTCACTTGTTAATAGTTTGCACATTGCCTAACCCATAAGCCAATATCCCTCATCATACCTTCCCACTAGAAGCTCCTCTTCATGTCTTGATATATTTTCGTCCCTTTGGGATGAATCGTAAACTTAGATTAGTGACATTATCCAAGAAATTCTATTCTTAAGTTCTCAATATTTGAAACACACAAACATCCATTCTTTCTAAACCATCCCCTCTGGTCAAGACTAAAATATTTCAGATCATCGATCTCAGTTCCAATCACAAGCCTTTTGATCTCCTCGGCTAATAATGGATCCTCCTTCTGCTTAGAAGCATTTCTCTTGATCAACACTAGTTGAACTTCTAAATAGGACATCATGGCAGTACTCTGGCTAGAACTAGTAGTCGATATTAACTGCACACTACAGGTAGTCAAAGCTTCTAAATCCTTCCACTCTACCAACATACCTAACAGCACATTTTGATGTCTTTTGCTAAGAGCATCTGCTACTTTATTACCTTTCCCTAGTGCACTCTACACCAAAATCATAAGCAGCCAAAAAATCCAGCCACCTTTGTTATCTCATCTTCAGCTCCTTCTGAGAGAATAAGTACCTTAAAGACTTACGATCCATGTATAGCTCAAATCTCTCCACTAAGAGATAATGACTCCAAATCTTCAATGCAAAGATCACCGCTGCCAACTCCAAATCATGAGTAGGAAATCACCTTATGTGATCTAAGCTATCATGAAGCATAGGCAATCACTTCACCCTTCTACATCAACACATCTCCTAATCCAGTTCCACATGCATCGGTATACACCACCAACCCTTGGTTTCCATCTAGAACTACTAACACGGGTGCATTGGTCAAAAAATGCTTTATCTTAAAGAATGCTTCCTCACATTTGTAGGACCGAAATAAATTCACCTCCTTCCTATTTAGCTTAGTCAAAGGCGCTGCTATCTGCGAGATATTTTTGATGAATCTTCAGCAATAGCCAGCAAGTCCAAGAAAACTTATAATCTCGATCACCATCTCTGGTCTCTTCCAATTATTAATAGCTTCGATCTTATTTGGATCGAACTAAAGCCTCTTCTTTGAAACCACATGACCAAGAAACTTAACATCTTTCATTCAATAATGACACTTGAAGAACTTTTTAGCTGATGCTTTTAGCGTCTCAAACACAACTCTAAGATGATCCTCATGATCTTTTTCATCCTTAGAGTATACCAAAATGTCATCTATAAACACCAACACGAATCTATTCAAATACTCTCGGAAGACTCGGTTCATCAGATCCACGAAGAAAGCAAGTGCATTTGTTAACTCAAAATGCATTACTAACCACTCATACGAACCATATCTAGTTTAAAATGCCGTCAAAAGAATACAGTCCTCTACCACTATTAACTGACGGAAACCTGTCGCCAAATCCAATAGGAAAAACACTCTGGCTCCACACAACTGATCCAATAGATCATCTGTTCTCGGCAAAGGATACTTATTCTTGATCATTCACTCGTTTAACTTACGATAGTCAATACACATCTTAACGACCCATCTGGTTTCTTTACGAATACTGCCGCCACTCCCCAAGATGAACTGCTTGGTCTAATAAAATTCCTTCATTCTAGATCCACTAGTTGCACCTTCAATTCCTTCATCTCAGTAGATATCATTCTGCTAGGTGGTCTACTCACAGGTTCAGCTCCTGGCACAAGATCTTTTTGAAACTCAATAGCTCGTTTCAGTGGTAGTCCTGCAATTGGCTCAAAGACATCAGCAAACTCTCTTGCTACTTGAACCCGACAACTCTTCATCCACTTCCATTGTACTAAACAAAGCACAACTATTTCAGTCAGAATTCTCCACTGAGAATATGATTCGCTTTTGACTATTTGGGTGTCTTAGCGATACCTCCCCTTTCTGGTAAAATATCCTAGCCTTATACCTTCTCAACCAATCCGTACCAAAAATGATTCCGAAATTTACAAAATCGAAAAAATACAGATTGCATAAAAACTTATGACATAACAAATCAATTCTAACTGGTTACATCTCGATTGCAGAGTTGCATACCCTCCTATTGGAATTGCAACCCTTAAGGAAGTAACAAGGTATGCGGGTTCTAAGCATAACGTATTAACCAAACAATAGGATATAAATGAGTGTGATGCACCGATATCAAATAGTATCCTAACCGGTATACTCTGAATCAAAAACATACATTCCATCACAGTCTTCCCCTTTTCAGCTGCAGTTGGCTTAGCAGATGATGGTCCAACAGCAAAAACCTTTCCCTTGTCTGCCCTAACCGGTTCTGGACACTGATTCTTATAATGCATAACTTGGTCACAATTGAAACAATTCACATTCTTCTTATCTACGGCCTTCTTCCCCTTGCCTGACCGGAATTTATTTGCATAATGACCCTTCTTGTCACACTTGTAGCAAACTAAATTAGCCTTTGCCTTCTTGGCAGCATCTCCCTACTGGGCTCTCTTCTTCTTAAAGAACTTCCTCTTCATTCCCTGAGAACCCTGGGTTCATTTGGCTTCTCTCTGGAACAAACAACAAGCATACCCTCATGGCAGGTTACCATCTCCAAAACCACACTACAAGGGTCACAGATATGTGTCAGGGTCGCCCTAGCAAGCTCAGGCCTCAATCCTCGAATGAACCTCTCATTTCTCCTAATGTCGGTGTCTATAGTTGCATACCCATATCAAGATAGTTCATCAAACTCATTGGCATACTTGATAACCGACATCTCCTATTGAACTAGATCCATAAACTTTATCATTAATGATGACTTAGAGACATCAGATAAAAATCTCTGTTCAAATCTTTTTTTGAATTCAGCCAATGCGAACTCTTCCTCTGGAACTTGGGTAGTAATACTAGTTCACCAATGAAGTGCTGACTCTTGCAACTGCCTACAGGCCAACCTTCTCTTCTACTCATCATCTAAACCCATATTAGAAAATATTCTCTCGCAATGTAACAGCCAAATCTCTACCTCAATAGCATCCTCTGCTCCCAAAAATGGTTTCCCACCCAGAATGGTGTAATCTCTGCTCAGCTTAGCATAATTATTCATAGTTGGAGCCACATGGTTAACTCCTCCAACATTACTAGCAACACTAGCACCAACTCCTGCTTGCATCGTGTTGACGAAGAACTGATATGTCGCCCCTATATCTACTGGTGAATTTCTAGCACCCACATTGGTATCACCATTTTGATTAGCATTAGCCTATCAACGTTGATTCCCCTGGTATTAGGTCGAACATTTCCATTGGTTGTGGTGCTTCCTTCATCGAGATTTCCTCTTCTGTTTCCTGATTCCATATCTTCTTTCTCGTAAATCTACATACGAGCCTTAGTAAGATACAAAAGAGCAGTCTAAAAGAGAGGGGATTGCATACTCATATATACATATCAAATACAAGTACGTTACTATAATGTTAACCTAAACCTCGATCTTATTTTCAAATTCATTGGATTATGTTTGAAAATATTTTAGGTTTAAATATCTTTTAAGTTTCATAAGCCTATGCTCCGATACCAACTTGTAACATCCCTTACTTGGAGGCCCAAAACAAACGGCTATAGATGCTGCAGTCATCATAATTATTAATCCTCGACGACCAAATTTAGTAACTTTAGATATGTTGCTACATAGAAACACATGAATATGGAAAAAAATTAAAACATCAAACAAGTTCCACATTCCATTTTAAAACATTTCAAATTCATTTCATAATCTCACAATCGTTAACCATGTTCAGAGAAAATATATTTATTACAGCATATGCCAAGTGTAACATATGAAGATGCCTCTTTGGACGACCAGAGTACAAATGTGCAATTTAACAACTTAGCCTATATAAAACAACACAGCAGAATAAACATAAAAGAGAAATCGAGATAACTATCATGCCTCCTGCACGTCTTTAGAAGCTTATTCGTCTAATGAGGTACCTGAAAACCTCAACTCTCAAACTACTCAAAATTAATTGAGTACCTGAGACTTCAAGGAAAAAATCATAAAATTTGAGTCAGACATAAAGCATGGTATGGATAATACCCAGTGAGACCACGCCACTTAGCAGAATGGGTTTTCCCCTCAATAGTATCCTAAAACCTTTATAAAACCATATTCTGTGCTCCTACATCCACAGTGGTTAAAACATTTAAAAATAGTATGATATGATGATATGCAAGACGAGTAAATCAATTCTGGGTTATCCATCCCCATTCATTTTGACTATCTGTCTCAATTATAGTTTCTAGGATTACTATCAACCTAATAGTTTTCATAGGCTAACTAATAACCGGTAAAACGATTGTGGACTCTCTGTCCAGTTACATAGTTTTCGTTGGATCACTAAGA
The DNA here is from genome assembly GCA_030765085.1 of Allium cepa. Classification (NCBI taxonomy): domain Eukaryota; kingdom Viridiplantae; phylum Streptophyta; class Magnoliopsida; order Asparagales; family Amaryllidaceae; genus Allium; species Allium cepa. The sequence goes on from CM060940.1 coordinate 107,700,103, forward strand.
ACCTATTGGTCCTTGCAAATATCTTTACTATTTCATAGGTTCTTTCAGAACCTATTGGTAACTCTAATATCCTTCTCTTATCCTAATTTTCCTGGGTTGACTTGAAACCTATTGACTTTTTTCAATTTCTTAATATGGATATAGTTTTCATGGGATAACTACAAACCTGTTGGCCTCGACCAATATCAAGTCATAGCTTTCATGGGCTAACGATGAACCTTTCTTTCTGACATCTTCATCTTCATTTATGCATAGTTTTCATGGGCTTATTATGAACATATTGGCCCTTGCCAATATTTTAATCTGTTTAATTTATATTCACTACTTGGTCCACCTAGCTGGTTATCCCGCCCTTCCCTAAATTACCGGTTCCGTTACAATGTGAATATATATACATATTTGAAAAAGAAAACATAATAACAAAACAATACCACTGCTATGGGTTTAATGTCCTAGAAATTATTTTCATATGCAACATGGTTAATCTCTTTAACCTAATATTTTATCAAGGAAAGCTTCTTCTTAAGACCATTTTAAAACTCCTTTACTTAGCCATGGGTTTTTCCTTTAAAATAAGATTAAGTTATTTGTTTTTTAAAAAACTAAGGCTTTCGAAACCTTCAAAACTTTGCTTTATAACTCACTGGATAACCTCCTTTGAAAGCATACAAATCTTATTTCAAACATTAGGCCCCTTCCTTTCGATAGGCATTAAAACCTCTCTGTTGAAACCTTTCGAATGTAATAGAGTATTATTTATTATTTCCTAGAAGCATGGCTTCGAGACCATTGAAAGTACCCCTTTCAAAACCTTTAGAAATATCCCTTTTGAAACTATTGAAAGTCCCTCTTTCGAAACCACTGGGTTTATTTTTAAAAATATCAGTTGGGTCAAAGTGAATATAAACGAAATTATCTCTTTCAAAACCATTCTTTATCATATAACAGTATTTGGGAAAACTTGATGGCGTCGGCACCATCCCTTTTGAAAGCTTTAAAACACTTAAGTAAAATATTGAAGGTTAGCATCGAAACCCCTTTCGAAGTCATTGCCTTCGAACCCTTGGGCCCTTTCAAAAGCATTTAGGAAGTGGCTTAGTATAAGTTTAAAACAAAAAATACCCTTCGAAAGCATTAATGACTTTAATACACTTGAAAGGTATAGAAACGACAACGGAGTTTCAACTAGGTCGAAACCATCATTTTCGAAAGCATTCTTTTGTAAATAAGGGCCTTAGTCGAAGGCTCTACTATTTAAACAAAGAAAGGCAGCAACAACTATGAGAGCAATTGGGTATCGGTTTGGTCGAAAGCACCCTTCAAAAACATGGCAGGAGCATATCTTTTAAAAGTAAACAATGGTTTCGTCTCTATCGAAAGCAATTCTTTCGATACCCTGCCTTCCGCACTTTACCAATCCACTTCGTACCGATATCATTGATACCATGTATACTAGTTTTGGCTTAGGCAGGTTTCGACTGAGTTGAAGCGGAAGCACTGGAGTCTAAAGGCACATCTACAGGAGGCAAAATTAACTTTTCTGGGTAAAAACTGATTAATGCCAATTAAAGCAAATGCTTTCTAACTAACCTACCATGTGTAAACATATAATTGGTTGCCTTAACTTTTCAAATTCTTTACAAAAATAACTGCCGCTTAATTCTAGATCTAATTTAAGATTTATTTAACAAATAAGCAATACCATTAAGCAAAACCAATATTGCAAATAAATCCTTCTTCTAAGCTAATTTAATTTCCATAACAAATTACTTAGGAAAAATCCCTAAAAATTACAATAATTCACTTTCATCATGTTATCTAACGTATCAAATTTTAGATCTAAATTCCCAATAGAATTTCTGTAATAAATTTCTAAACGTTATTAACCATATTTTTCTTTGAAAATTCATAATTATCTTTCCATAGCTTAGAAAATTATCAAATTTAAAAAATAACTCCAAAAATCATGTTTTACATAACATAAAAATTATCCATGGCATTCAAAAATCATTTAAAATTGGTTTTGCCCTAAAACTGCATAAATCCCTATTTAAACAACTTGTTTAAATCAAACAAATTGTAATCCGAACATATCATCATCCAAACCATCCTAAAAACTAATTTAATCTTAAATGTAAAACAAATGATCATAAAACAAAATAGAGATGGTATAAGTTATTGTTCACCTTGATTAAGATAAGGAGATTAAATTGAGATTGAGATTTATTCCTATGCTTTAATTCTTTAGCCTTTGATTTAATTTGTCTTCTCTTTTCTTCTTTAACAATGGTCGGCTCCCCTTTTGTGTTTACATTTTATGTTTTTGTGAAATGAGAAATAAACATGAATGGTGTAAGGAACGTGAATATATATAAGTGTAAGGGTTATATGTGGCTATTTCCTAATACATCCTTATGTAAATTAATTAACTTAAAAACCATTCTTAAGCCTATTCAATTAATGAATTGAGCACAACCTAAATTTATTTTCATATCTCAATCCTCTTATCATTCTAATTATTACAATATTCTATTTATTTATCTAATTAAAGCTCTTGAATAATGTTATCAAACATTAGGGGTGGTACAAGAACAAATGTTAGTGAAAAGGTAGGAGCACATTAGTGAATTTTTTCACTAATTTAACGGTTAATCATGTATTAATGTTATCCATACTCGAAGATGAAATAATGGGACAATAAATTTTGAAAGCATCTGAACCCATGGCAAGTTTTGAATTTCTGGATTGGTGCATAGGAGAACGAGTAGTAAATTTAAAATTGCTTTCAAAGGGAAAAAAAAGGTAGTAATGTGGTATTATTGTTTTAGTTTTAATTTAAATGCCTATGAATTTCACCCAAAAAATTCATCCAATGTTTTGTGGCTCAAGTTGATTGATGATTCATAGGCATCAGAACTTTCTATAACAAAGAGGAATCGAAAAGAGAAATTATTATTGCTAAGCAGGTATTCAAAGTTTTCTATAGTATCCTTGTAGAATTATTATACTGTTTTTTTAATGAAAATATAATTTTGAATTTTCATTTTTGGTCTTCTTGTGTTCCTTTCATACATTGAACTGTTATATATATTGTTAGAAATCAATTGTATCACACTAATATAGGGTCAACCCAGTAGCTATACTAGCATTTTTTTCATACGCAACATTATTACTTGCATTTTTTTTCATATCCAACACTATGAAAATATCGTATGCATAGAAATTTATCATATTTTAATAATCCTTTGGCATCGGTATTCACTCCTCTCTAGCTAGAGAGTTATGGCATTCTTTTAAATTTACAATCCAGAGACACAATGGTGAGTAGACCAACTACCTGAAAATGACTTTGCAATGTTATACAACCTGGCATATAGAAATTAAAAAACATCCTACAAAAATTTAGGTAACCAACAAAACATACAAGAACCAATCTTTATGATAGCTGGCTTTCTATTTAGGCATATTACATATATTTTTATCAATCATGCATATCTATGTGCTAGTTATTTAAAACCCAACTACATAGAAATGGATTCCACAAAGAAGAAGAAGATAATAGGTTGATATTATTAAAAATCTAAACCTTATCACAATGATCAATGATCATGAGTCATGACTTTTAGCGATGCATCTAATTTTCCTCTTCATTGTGGAGTATGAGTTCATACTTCATACTATTGACCTTTACAATGTCATATACTGATTGCGTATACAGCCTTACAAAATAAAATTGCTATATTCCTAAAAATAACAAAATTAAAAAATAAGAAGCAAATATATGTTAACCAAAATTTCCCAACACTGACCACAAGAAGATTTGGACGATGGGAGTAAAAGTACCTTTGTTTTTAGTCAAAATTTAAAAAACAAGCATTGTCTGGAATAACATGAACACGTGATATTGATAATGCTAAAACACATCTTATATGCCTATGTTGATATATATACAAGGCCGATGCATAATATTACAATAAATATATATTTCTATGATTCAAAATTCAACATTTAGTATAAGATCAAAAAATTAATTTTTATATATTTCGCGTTCGGATTTCTGCTTTCAAATTAAGTATTCTAACATTCAGAATTCAACATTGAGCATTAAACATGAAAAAACAAAACAATAGATGGCAATACTAACAGATACAAATTGGTGTATTGATAAAACCCATTTAAGTTAATTTGTACTGCATTGGTGATACCTGAATGCCTTGAAATTATACTTCATTTTTCTTAAGGAAAATTAAAAATATATGCACAATTCAAATTCTTCAAATTTGTGATACTAAAACAAAATAACAATTAGAACGCTTACAATCAAAATTACCCGAAAGTAAAAATCACAAAAAAATAGAAAAAATCAATACCAGATCGACGGATGCTTCACGCGATTTGAGGGTTTCAACGATGACTACCGCGAGCGATGATTGTGTGCGATGATTGCCGCAATTTGAGAGTTTCAACAAATTGAATGTATTGATTTATGCTTCACGCGATGATTGTCGCGATTTGAGGGTTTCAATGTTTTGAGGTTTTCATGTGATTTGAGGGTTTCAGCAATGGTTGCTGCACATTCGAGGTTTGAGGATTTGAGAACAATAATCAAGCGTTGATGCGGCGCATGAGGCGGCCAGGTTTTAGGGCAAATTTTTGAGAGCAGAGGGAAAATTTTAGGCAGCATGTGCAGTGAATTTTTTAAAACAGAGGTGTAGCTAGGGAATTGGTTCGAGAATTAATTTGATCTGCATAGGATAGGCAAGGGGTTAAAAAAATTAGGGGAATTTTACAATGGTATGGAATCGTTGCAAAATTACCACGACCCTAAACCATTGCCATTTACTTTGCCATGGCTAACAATCGTGGCAAAATTGCCACAGCTCAAAACTGTGGTAAATTTTCCGTATTAGGGTGTGGCAAAATGGATAGTATGGTGTAGTGAGTTAGCATAAGTGATACATGACCTATTTTATTTACTTGAAACATATGTGGATCTCACTGCACCACTCAATGAGTTAAGTGATATATGATCCACTCGTAGATGATCGTCATCTTCTCCTCCTTAGCCATCATGAATTTCTTAAAAAATTCGCGTTATGTCTCTATAAAAGAGAACGATGGCCTTATCTAGTATAATAGGCTATCTATGAAGACCATCCTACACCACTAGCACCCAATATACATGTATAGTATGCTATAGCGGTGCTCGCTCGATATAGGACGACCATCAAGGTTGCAAAGTAAATAAAGCAGCCATAGAACCTATTGTATATCTCACAGTGTATCAAATAAAATATAATAGTAAGCATCTCAGACATAAAATAGGCGAGACCGTTAATAACTGAATGAATCACAAAATCAAATTACACAGATCCTTACAACATGCAACATATGAGATAGAGTTATACATCAAATAATAACTAATAAATAACTGCCTCATAGTAATAAAGGCACTAGCAAGCTTCATAGCACTGTATAGTGGAATAACAAATAAGTAAGTGTAGTAATACGTGAGTATGACCTCCACTCCATTTTTTGTCCAGCTCTATGTGCTCACCAGACTTGATATCCATAATATACCCATTTAAGAGTACCCAAAGTCATAACAAGCAAAGCATAAAAGCTAAGTCAGACAACAATTTGGTGTTAGCGGAAGTAAATTACTAAATACCAACGAACCGCCTTAATAGGAAAATGGTATGAATAATCAGAACTAACCTGTCCCTGCATCCATAGGGTTAACACGTACACAAGATATATGCTACTCCACATCATAGTCATCATGTGTGTACTCTATATCAAAGTACTAAGGGGTGTCTAGATATCTACATCTATAATATCGGTATCATGTGATATCCCTATGGTGATAAACAATCAAGCAAACATAACATACGTCATCCATCCTCACCTTCACTCACTTAGTGCATTGGATATAAGATCACTCATCCGACCCATCACGGTCAAAGACTAGATTGTCCAACGCGATAGCCCACGTCCTGGTTCCTCGATACTCAAATCAGTGCCACTCAATCAGCCAGAAAATAGACTAACCATCATGTCCGTCCGGAGTAAACAAACATCATATCTAGACTAAAGAGTCATCACGCTCTAGGAACCATCACGTCCCCAGTATATACCCCCACCTCATGAGTACCATACAAACCATCGAGTCTCAACTATCCCTTTGCACACATTATCTATATAAAAATACATCTTGGGACTGATCTCATAACTTCGATCATGAAATCACCACGATAGGGAAGATTCTCTACAGTCACCACCAATCGTGGAATACCATCATATGTCATGTAGACTTTCTTTAACAGTTCCCTCAATCCAACTCATAGTCCTCTACTCTACCTCTCCAAGTACAATTATCCATCATCGAAGCCGTCATCCCGCCTCGGAATCATCATCATCATCGAATCATGGGTCATCGTCGTCAAAAAATCGCTACCAAACCCTATGGTTTGGTACCGACCCCTATAATTAGCTATATTTGGTTAAATATTTTGTTTGGTACAAGTTCTGGGTCAACACTCACAAAACACAAAGCAAACACCATCATATCTCGAAGTAAGCGTAGGACTAATTCGAAGTAGGCATGTGGGAGCTGGAAGTCATTCTATAAGTCACCCCCACTGATCCATCCCCTCTAATCCATGAAGCTAAATCCATGCAACCCGATCCATCACCAAGCCAAGTCCTACCGACCCCACACTTCACCTCCTTCTTTAAATAACCAAAAACCTTACATCTCTATGGATCGGTACCGATCCTTATGAATTAGCCAAATTTTGGCTAAGTCCTTATCCTTTAGTAACCCAATACCTTCACTAATCCATAGCTTCAACCAAACCATACAACCCTAAGTCTCAAAGCCATTTCCAAACTCAAAACTTCATGGATTGGTACCAACCCATAGGTACAGATCCAGCACTTAATGAATTTTCTCCTTCTTCACTCCATTAGGCTATGCTCCCTAGCAAGCTTCTAAGACTCGAATCAACACCTCCAAGATTCAAAGCAAACCATCAAAAAACTCAAACCAACTTATCACCGATCCATATCCATCAAATGACCAATGATCCATCTTAATTTGACCATAACTCGAGCAAACGAATTCCAAATGACTTAAAATTTGAAACACAGCTTTAGGGGTCCTTCTTGACCCAACCTGTGGATCACATGTTACTTGGGCTAACACCGATCGAAAAATACCAATCCATAATGTATTCCTATAATGATGTATTCCTATAATGAAATCTTCATTCAATCAGCGTTTACAACCAAAATAATATCACACATTCAAACAATCATTGCGTACAATTTATACTAGCAAGCATATATCCATGCATGTCAATGTGAATGCTAAATCTAAGGGTAGTACCCATAATAACAAAGAAAATGCATAAGAACATTAGTTTTATAAAACTTTTCCAAATCGTTTGAAATTCACATATGTGGTTAAAAAGGGTTCAAAACATATTTTAGAGTTCAAAAACCATTCAAAACATCATTAAACGTCTAATAATGGCTAATTGGTGAGTAGAGGCTTAAAACCACTCACCTAAACCCAAAGCAACCCAATCCAAGCCTAAAGGTGCATGAATCCCAAGATGAACAACAACTCCAAGATAATCTCCAATAGCAAATCATCAATCCAAGGTGCTTATCTCGCTAATCTTCCTCTAATGACAAGTTTTGGTTAGTTAAGTATGGATTAGGGCAACTTTTTGGCTAAAAGATGGTTAACGGGGGATTTCTCTCTATTTTTGGGAAGTGTGATAATGGAGAAGTCCCATTGACCCCAACCTCATCCAAATCTTGAAATGGGCTTTGGACCTACCCATTAACCCACTAATTACCCATTATGTTGTTTAAAATAAAGTGAAACTTAAAATAGGCATAGCTCCCTAATAGTAAGTCCATTTTCCTATTACAACTACTCAATAGAAAGCAAAACCATCATCTCAATTTAATGGAAGCGGTTTCAAACCCTAATTCGTCTCTTAACAAAAGTTATAGGCTATACAAAAAATTCTAAGGATGGAAAATGTCTCTAGCAGTCATTTCTCAAAATCATAGAATCCTACGACCTCATATAAAAATAATACTAATATTCTAAAATCTTTTGATATGTAAATATGGGTCATTACATTCTCCCCTCTTTAGAAATTTCACCTTTGAAATCCTAAACAAAAACCAACAAGGTTATCCCATATGCCTATAACTATATACAGGCATAGGCAACCATCAAACACACAACAACGGAAAAAGGAACACCCAAACATATCCTAGCATGCCGGACACTATTGTATGGTATATACTTCATGATACCGTAAGTGAAAGCAAAAGCAATAATTAGAAAGTCTCATGAAGTAAAGAGCTTTGGATAAGAAGTCCTTACGCACTCCTCGGTCTCCTAAGTGCAATCACTTTTGCTCTACTGAATCTTTACCAACTTCACTGTCTTCCTCCTAAGCTACTTTATATCATGTCTAATTATACGAATAGGCCTACGAGATCTCGAATCCTCTAGTTCATTCTCAATATCATTTAGTTGATCTGAAGTGATAATTATGCCTGAGTCGTGCACAAATTTCCACAAGTGAGAAACATGAACACATTATACACCCTCACAATTCTTTAAGGTAAGTCAACTCTATAAGTAAGATTCCTAATCCTCTCTAGTATAAAAAAAGGACTTAAATCTCGGTGCCAACTTCCCTTTATTACCGAAATGAATTATATTCTTCAGTGGATAGATCTTGACAAATACCATGTCACCGACAGAGAACTCTAGATCTCTACATCTTTTATCAACGTAGCTCTTCTATCTGTCTTGAGCAGCTTTTATCCATCATCGGACGATCTCGATCTTCTCTAAAGTTTCTCTAATCATATCTGGCCCAAGTATCAGTTTCTTGCCCACTTTCCGCCAACAAGAAGTAGCGTTACATAGTCGGCCATATAACACCTCAAATGGTGTCATACTAATGTTGAACTGATAACTGTTTGAACTGATAACTGTTATTGTATGTAAATTCAACGAGATATAAATGATCATCCCATGAGCCTCTAAAGTCGGGTACATAAGCACACAAGAAATCCTTAAGATACAATTCACTCTCTCAGTTTGGCCATTGAGGGTGATAAGTTATGCCGAGGTGCAACTCTTTCCCTAACGCCTCTTATAAGCTCTTCTAAAACCCACTAGTGAATAACGAGTCTTGATCACTCACAATTTTTTCAGCATACCATGGAATCATACTATCCATTTCACATACAATTTGGCCAATTTAGCTACCATTCTACTTGACTTGACATGTATAAATCTAACACTTTTGGTCAATCAATCGACTATGACCCAAATGCTATCGTATCCTACTTTAATCCTCAGTAGTCCATCGATGAAATCCATCGATGCTTGCTCCCATTTCCACTTTGGAACTTCCAGTGGTTGCATCAAACAATTAGGCCTCTTCTACTCTACCTTAATCAACCGACAGTTCATACACTTCGAGATGAATGTCCCAACGTCTTTCTTTATCACTTCCCAATAGAAGGTCGGCCTCATGTCACTGTACATCTTATTACCGCCAAGATGAATAGTCGATCTCAAATGATGGAACTCTCGTAGCACCTTATCCCTCAGCCCGTCGACATCAAGAACAAAATAATCTACCGTCCTTACAGAGCCTACCGTCTCGGTCGAGTCTGCACTGTCTCATCTCTTTAGACTCTATTCCAACCTCAATCTTATAAGTAATCTTAGCTAATCTGGCATCACCCCTCTGACTATTACTAATCCGCTCAATCAGAGTAAGTCTGATACTTAAACTTTTAATATCTTTGCTCTAGCTTGCATCTCAGTTAGAAATCATAAGCAGTAATATACTCTAACTGCATCTACTCTGGAAACATGGCTCCCAAGCTGGCATGTATCCTATCAATGCATCAGTAATTGCATTTCCTTTTCCCAAGGTATATGCAATATCTAAGTCATAAGAGGCTTGGAACTCTAACTATTGTTATTGGTGAAGGTTGAGATCCTTCTGCAAAAAGAGGTACTTCAATGATTTATAGTTGATGAACAGCTAGAACCTCTCTTATAAAAGATAATGCCTCCAGATCTATAGTACAAACACAATATCTACTAACTCTAAATCATGGGTTGGGTATTTCTTCTCATGTGGCTTTAGTTGTCGATTAACATATGCAACAACTTTGCCCCCATGCATCAATACTGCACCCAATCTGATACCATAAGCATCAGTGTATATCATCATCTCTTCATTCCCACTCGGAATGGTCAATACTGGTGCACTCGTCAACTTTCCTTCTGACTCATGAATGCCTACTCACATCTTGCATCCCAAATAAAGGTCTAATTCTTTTTTAATCAAATGAGTCAACGGTGCGACTACTTTGGAGAAGTCCTAAATGAATCGTCTGCAATACCTAGCTAACCTAAGAAACTTATCACATCCATAACATATTTAGGTCTAGTCTGATCTTGGACTGGTGCAACTTTTGTAGGATCTATAATAATGCCCTGCTCTAAAACAACGTGGTCCAAAAATCTCACTTTCCTCCTTTAAAAGTGACACATTGAAAACTTTGCTTTCAGTTGGTGCTCTCTCAACACCTCAAGCATGATCCTTAAATGTGTCCGTGTTCTTCGTTTGCCTATGAGTAGACAAGATATCATCAGTGAATACATACACAAACTTATTTAGTTGACCCCTAAAGACATGATTCATGAGATCAACAAAGTATGTCGATGCTTTAGTTAGCCCGAACGACATATCCAACCACTTATAGAAACTAAATGGCATGTGAAATGTTGTATTTGGCACACTCTCCTTCGCAACTTTCGGTTGGTGAAATCCCATTGCAAGATCTAGTTGAGAAAATATTCTAGCACTATGAAGTTGAATGAATAAGTCAACAATATGTGGAGTTGATACTTGTTCTTCCTCGTCACTTTATTCAACTCATGGCAATCAACACATAATCAGAGGAAGCCATCTGCTTTAATGGAGAATACTACGACTGCTCCTTACTTAGATATACTCCAACGAATGAACCCACATCACAATAGATCATTCAATTGTACCTCGAGCACTCTCTACTCTTTAGGTGCTATCGTCCTCAAAGGCATCGCTACCAGTATGACATCTTTAACTAAATCAATATGGAACTTGATCTCTCTGTGTAGCGAAAGTCCAACCATCTCCTCAAATATTCAGGATACTCCTCAACAATAGGCATTGATGACAATCATTGTGTGCGATATTGAGCGAATATAGATAATTTACCATCACATCATAGTCCGGTAGACAACCTAACCCTACTATCTTCCCAATCAACTACCCTTATTGTCATCAACAATCCACCAACACTTCATATATATGAAGCCAGTCCATACCCAAAATAATACCAAATCCAAAGAAATCCAAAATAAAATAATCATAATCAAAAGAACATCCATGACTCGATAAGAACAAATCACGACAAACCACACACAGGCTAGTGAACCTCCAACAGGGTTCGTCACAACCAAAGTTCGATCAATAATTTCGGGTCTCAATCCCAATCTACCTACCAAGTCACTAGGTATTAAATAGAACTCATATGGGAACATCATAAATGGAAAGCATACCTTGAATAATGAGCCTTTCCCTTTCTCTTTTGCTGATGGAGCATTCGACAAAGTTGGAACAACATTTATAGCATATGCTTTCACCACTTGCTTCTGCTTCAATGGCTCTGGACATTCCTTCTAAATATGCCTAACCTTCTTGCAGTTATTTCATTACTTCCTTTCAGCCTTGCAGTCTCTATTTTAATGGCCCTTCTCACCACAGTTGTAATAAATGAATGAGGCCTTACTCTTAAACAAAAACATATCAGAGCTCTATTGATATAAACTCATAATGGAATAGTTATGTATAATAAAACATATGATTACTGACTAAGTTTGACACCTTTGATCTCTAGTGACCTTGTTAGTATCGAGCATGGATAAGAAAATTTGTCCTTCCGCTGTTCCCATCTTGTACAAGTTTATGTCTTTCTAAAAGCTATCATGCAGGTTGTAAGGAGAAGGAGGGTCAGAACAATGTTCCAGTGACTGATACATTACACACTTTATATATAACACTAGTTTATGCCGATTTCCTTCCATTATATGTTATGTATATTGTTTTACTTAGTCGTCATGAATTCACGTACACGTGTGGTACACCCAGGACCGGCCCGAGCAAGAATGTTGCCCTAGCCGATTTAAAAAAAAATGATGCTTAAAAATAGTTAACGTAGTAGGAATTGAACTCTGATCACTTGTCACATTAAGCAATGTGCAAACCACTTGAGATATACCACAATTATTGTCTAAAGTATACGTAGATATTATTTAATTTTAACTATTTTTACAGAATCATATTCATCACCACCTTCGTCGTTGCCCCCTACCCGTCCGTTGCCCTAGGCGGGTTGCCTAGCTCGCAAGGGCCGGGCCTAGGTACACCCCTTCCAGTCGATGTAAACAATAACATTGTACGTACATATATAAGTACCATAGTCCCCCCTTGGATTATGGTACTTTTCCATTTAGTATCTCAACTCAACACCTTGTTAGGATCCATCGTCAATGCTGTATCATGTCCTCATTGCCGTGCATACCAAGGAACTCCTGTAGTTTCAACGAAATTATAACTATTTAGCCATATTCTAATCATCTTGCTTTGCATCATGGACTCTGCTCCATAGACTATTCTATTCGTTAGAAAGACCTCTATTTAAGGGTTATCTAGCCTTTCCTCCTAACAACAAACTAACTAACAAACAACTATGAGGTTGTGCATGACCTTAACATGGTCTATACTGGTAGGAGGTGTAACCCGTTTAGGCGTAACCTCTGTCTTTCCGTCGATCGTTTAGGATCGATGACAATCCTGACATATGTAAATAGCTCCTACTTCTATATGGTACCGTCCTCACTATCATAGCACCGAGCCTATGCTCACCATCGTATTTAGATCACCTAATGTAATTGAGGAAATGCCTATTTGATTACTTAACATGTACACCCTAAAAGGTTGAACCAGACTCTACTGCCCTTTGACACTTTGACCAAGGTAAACCATCATACTTCGGCATATTTTCTTCACCTATACATGAATGTACAATTACACGTGTCTTATAGTTGGATATGTCTCACATCAGTATAATGTATACACAACTGATGGTAGCCCTTTTTAATGGGCAGAATTCTATTATGCAACATTACTGAACTTGTATTCCAACTACACCAATGAGTTTGTCATTTCATATATTCTAAGTTATTGGCTAGATCCAATAATTCACACCCATCATAAATGCATATTTGAGGCTATATAAATTTATTTTATTATTATATCTCTTATGTTTGGTAGCTGTGTTCAGTTACCTTGACACAACTTACTTTTTGTTTCATTGATGCCATTTTATTATCATTTGCCGCTTACTTTTAATATAGTAGATTAATTAACTTTACTACTTAACTTCTACATCATACTATATAGTAAGTGTATTATGTTATTCCTCTTCAATTATTACAATCTTCCATTGATTATTACAATCTTCTTACTTACTCATTCCGTTATTTTAGATATACTTCTTTGCTTATTTTTTATTTTCTAACTTATCGCATATGTTAGATTTACAATTGAATTATTGTTATTACCTCCACTTAAAATACTTTGATTTACACTTAGAGATTTCTTTATTTTAATACGTTGGAATTACATCTTTCCCAAAAGAAAACGTTAAACCATAATTTTTCATAAATGACTTTAAAGAGGACTTGTGTTATGTTTAGAATTACAAAGAATAATCCTTACTGTTATTATTGAAATAGGCAGTACAAAATACGGTAAACATCCTTATTTTATACATCCCTTTCTTTTAGATATTCCTTGTTATTTCAAACGATACTCTTTTATTCATATTTATAAAATCGGATAATTTATAGAAATTTACTTTGCAGCACATTTCATTCCGATGAATTATAATACTACTTAAATCCTTATCCAATTTGTAATAACTTTTAATTCATATTTAATAACATGTATCGTTTAAAATTTGGAATTACTATACAATTCATTGGCTTAGAGAGTGCTTTCACCCTTACTTTCCATATTCCAGTACATGCTATAATTAATTCAAGTTAACAATTCATAGAATATGCAGATATGGTTTTCAAATTCATTACATGTATATGTTTAAGCCTACAACACCAAAATAATTATATTCAGGCATATAAGGAATAGATTTACAATGATATAAATCCAATATTATATAAAAAATATATAATCTCCCACTTACCTCTAGCTTTTCAAATTTCCAGATCTACACCATGTTATTCTTGTTTGACTCTCGTTTTCTTCCTACTAAAATGTGTACCGAAATAATATACATATCCATTAGAATTTTTTATCCAAGAAGAGATTTAAATTTAATTTAGATTTAGATTTATCATTTACTTTAGCTTTGGTGATTCGATTCTATCATATTCTTCTTCTCCATTACCCTCCACTATTCTCCACTTATATATGTATTTCTAGATCATAATTTATATGGATTTTAGAATTCAAGGAGAAGAGAAAATGGCAGAGCTTCGTCGTTGCTTTAGAAAATATGAAGTGAATAGTGAGGGGTTAGGCCTATATTTATAGGGTTTATAATCGATGCCAAACATTAGTTTATTTTATATTAAATCTGGGTTGTCCGGCCTAGGTTCAATTTACAAACGTCGGCACTGTAACGACCCAAAATTTTCGCACCAGAAAATTCCAGATAGTTATGAAAAAGAAGAAAGAGATAGAAGAAGAAGAACAGAAACACCAAACATCTCACATTCGCAGCGGATAAAATATAATAATAAATAATAATAGCTTACAAAAGAATACTATATTTGTCGATTACATTTTAATACATCAGAGTTTCACATATATTCAAATGCTGATCATATACAATCAATTTATCGTAGAATTACAATAATATAATTACAACGGAAATATTCTACGCGTTCTTGCCATCCAACTCGCCTCCTGAGCTCCAGAACGTCCTACCTGAAAATCTGCAATACTCGGTCTGACCCGAGCATTACACCAAAGTAACACCCGGGTCAGGCTGGAAACCAGCATGAGTAAACCCAACTAACATGGAATACCAAAGCAAACAACTTATTTAAAACCAAGGTCACTTATATCAATTTAACCAATTCTCAATTTACTATGGACAACACTTAACTCACATATACATTTCTATGTTCCAGACTTAGATAATCCAGTTCACTTAAATCATTCCATCCCTGCCTATTGATTTCACAAATCAATTTATAAAAAAAAACGAAGCAGTTTCGGGTATCTTCTAATACCCGACCTCGGTCTCTTCGAAACTCATGTTATCCTAACCCAAGTTATACATTGAAATACACGACATATCATATCAGAGATACCAACATATTCAAGCATTCAATACCATTCAATCATCCATAAACAAAGATTAATCACATACAAATCAATTCGATTGATTCTCATTGAATTTCAAACCTCAATTACTTAGATTCCTTTATTAATATTAATTAATTCCAAATCAATTAATTAGTCAACCCATCATTATTCATCTTAATTAATCCCCAGGATTAATTATTTTCCAATTAAATTTATGTAATTATCTTTAGTTAGTTCCTCGATATTAATTGTTCTTAACCAAAAATGAATAAGAAATCTTAATCGCTTTATACATTAATCAATTATTTCATAAATTAATTATTAGTATTAATTACATTAATTCTCAATTACTTAAGTAATTAATTTCTCATAAGTCATCATTTATTTAATCGATTTAATTAATCCCTTTTTTTATTACATCAATTATTATATAAATTAATAGTCTCCAATCACATTTTAATTTGTTCTAATCCAAATCAATTACTTAAATTCAATCACAATATAATTTTTCCTCGATCAATATCAATCTGTAATTATCTACCTTTTTATTTACTTCATTTAAATAAATTATTCCTCGGTTAACTATTTTAATTAATCTCTGGATAAATTTCTCAAAGTAATTATATATATAAGTAATTATATATATATTTTATTTCATGAAGTAATTACATACCAGCCATCAATTGATTGTTCTAGATTATCTAACTTAATCTTCAATTAAGTCAAACCCTTAATTACTAAATTAATTAGCACAATCACTAATTTAATTGAATTAATTTATTATCCATTCAATTTATTCTGCCTATTTAATGAATCACCAATCATTAAACCCTTATTTACTCGAGAATCAAACAAACCAAAGTCACATATTATCAGCACACATTCAACAACTCAATCAATCAACCAATTATTTAAATTTAACCCTTTAAATTTAAATAATACCATACGAGTGAGATTTACTCACCTTTATCGTTTTGCAGCCCATTTCCTTTACGACTTGTTCTTCACGATCAATGACCTTATAAAACATTATATGTTTTATTAATATTCAAGTCAATTGAGCAAATTTAAATTTCCATTTGATAATTAATTAACCACTAATTTCATTTTAAAACAATTAAATTAAATTTAAACTAATTTCCCTTCCTAACAGATTTTCCCATCCCTTAAATAAATTTTAAGTTCCAAAAATAAATTGAAGAAGTTAATCTCCCAAATATTATTTAAAATAACCAGTACGATTTTACCCTTAATAAAAGTTTATCAACTAATCACTTAGTTCAAATTAATTATCTAGGAATGAATATAATTAACCAATCTATTGCCTTAATACAAATAATCAGTCACCTAATTACCTCATATCAAATCGTTATTTAATTATAAGTCATTTAGGTTTTTTTTAAGATTTTACTCTTAACAACTAATTAACAAAAATTTATTCGAATGATAACAGTTGTTTTCAGGCTTATATTTTTTTTCCTCTAACCTAGGGTTTAAAAATAAACAAAGCTGGAACACATAAAAATAAAGAAAACAATCATACTCACAGAAATGATCGTGAGAGAACCTAACCACAGCCTCAACGTCGCCCTTCCAAACTTGACGAACCCCATCGCCATCCAAAGCCGCGAGCCCCCTCCAACGACGTCGTGATGCCTCCAACGACCCCGAGCCCAAGCTCATGCGCGAAAACCCCAAATTGAAGCTGAAACTCCCTCCAGGGTCGAGATCCCTAAACGCCACCGTACTCGAGTCGAGCTCGAGTTGCCTCTTCTAACGCGGCTTCACGACAAATCACGGCAACTCTTCCTCCTAATCTGAATTGACGTCGCGATGCTTCCCCCCATAAGCGATCGCTATGTGTTCCCTTTATTAAACGTTGAGGATGAAAGGGACGTGAGAGAGAGAGAGCGTGCTGCCATGATTCGATTTTATGTTTTTTTTTGGATTTGCTTCTTCATTTGTGAGGGAGACGGAGAAATATAAATAAGAGGGTGAGAGGCTTCTCAGATACGAGTTAAAGAAAATATCTCCGACATGTTGATTTTTAAAATCTTTATATATATCATAAGACTTACAACGTCTCGTTGAGCATAACGCGGAATTCTGAAACCCGAATCAGACATGTCGACAGGTGATTATAAGATTTTACTGCATTCCGAATATAATGGATCATGCTTAGGCTGGTTTGATCGTATACGCGAGTTACAGAAGTAAACGATAAATTTTTAAATTAAATCGATTAAAATCGTTCTAAGCGTTTCGAGCTGCCATGATCAAACGACAACTCCGATTGCTACGGAAATCGAATTCCGATAATAACTAACTATTACGGATCCAATGGAACTGGTTTCGTCGAATTCCGAGACTATGCCTCGGAAGGCTATTTTAAAATTCAATTTAAACTATATATTTTTAAAATTGAACAGATTTACCTTTAAATTAAATTTCACACATTCTATTATTTTCAGTATCATCATTATAAATTTTACAAGCCTTCAAATTATTTTAAACAGGCTTAGAATCTCAGATTCAGAAACCTACCCAATTTTCAATTATATAATTCAATACGTTAATTATCTAATAAATATTAATATTTTGGAATTCAAGCTGAAATTAATCTTTCAAATGTTAAAAATCAATTTATTATTCCATTTTAAATCGTTAAAATTTCCGGTTCATCACAGGCACACAAGCGGTCGACCGCTACCCTAGCACCGATCAACCGTTAGCAGTCGGTCAGTTGTAACAACCCACATTTTAATAACTCGGTACTTAGATAATTAATTTAAATATTTGGTCATTAATTAACAGAACGTCCTATGTACTCAACTTTTACAGATGAATGAATTGAGACTCGAAACACCCGCAGTTGAGTTGGCTTTTTCAACTCGAGTAAAAGGAGTATAAACTTGAATGTGTTTGAAGTCGATGAATTCCAAGGATGAATAGTGATTTTTAGAAAGGAAAGAAAATTGCATTTGGGCTAAGACCGTTAGCTTTCCCATAAGTTAGCTTATAAGAAGCTAACTCCTCTTCCACTTTTCATTTCACGTTTCATTTTCTTTTCTTTCCTCTAATCTCCTCCTAATTACCCCTCAATCATCTCTTAAACTCCTAACCCTAAACCCTTCAAATAAATTTTCTAATTCAAATAAAAATACCATAATTCCTCTCATCCAATTCTCTACAAAATCCATCAAGGTATTAGCATGAAGTTGTGATTTAGGGAATCATCTACGATTTAAAGAGAGCTTTGGAGTAGGTTTTGGTGATTAGAGCTTGATTTAGGAAAAAAGAAGGTGAGTGGGATGATTACTCATCTATATTTGCTTGTTAATCTTCATTATTTCATATATTGATAATTATAGAATTATATGGAGTGAGTTGGAGATTATTTGGGTTGAATTAGGCTTGTATTCACGTTATGAACATGATTATATCATCTCATTATTTGTTTAAGACCTTAATTTCTATTTTTGAAATAGTTATTAAGCTTAGAAATGGATTTTGGAATAACTGAGTGATTATAAGCGTTATTATAGAGGATAAAAGACTAATTAGATGATGTAATTAAGTGCATGTCATTTGTTAGTAATAGTAAAGCTAATTTAAATGGTTTGAAGAAGTTAATATGCTAATTAAGTGATTAATGAAGGTTAATTAGTACTTAAAAATTTATTTAAAGTAAATAAATGATTTTTTATAAGTGAATAGTTTATTTATAAATATTGTTTGTGTGAAGAAACAATTTTATAAACAAAGGTGATATTATTAAATAAGTGAGTTTATAAAATAGTATAAAACCGATATTTTATTAAGTAAGTGATTTTATAAAGTAGTACAAAAGTACTATTTTATAAAGCAAGTGATTTTATAAAATAGCATAAAAGTGATATTTTATAAATAAGTGATTTTATAAAATAATGTAAAAGTGATATTTTATAAAATAGTATGAACGAGATATTTTATGAAGGGTATAAAATTTTATAAAATAATATGAAGAAGATATTTTATAAGATGATAATAAGGTTTGTAAATTATTTGCAAAAGGAATACTTAATTATAAATGAAGAGATTTATCAAAGGTTTAAATAAGCTAATATTGTATTTTATAACATGATATGAGATTTTATAAAATGATGTTTTACTTTCATTGAAAATATTTAGTAAATAAAAGTAAGTTTTGATTAAGTAATAATAAAATTACTTATTCGAATATACAGTTATGTATATGTGCATGAGTTGGTATACTTATCCACGTATTTAAAGTAATATGATAATTAAGTTAATTCTTGAATTGTAACTAGAATTATTTAATGTAGTTGTGTGTGTATTCATATAGATACATAGGTGTATGTGAATATCTTTAATTGTGTGCAAACATGTTCCCAGTATGCCATGTAGCCATAGTGACCACTATGTGCGTTAAGTTGCATGGGAATGATACTGGGTCGAGTAATCTCCCAGCAAAGTTTGAAAAGTAATTTTGAAGCAAGTGGGTGTTTGTTCACATGTTTGCACATATGTGTGCACAAATAGGTGTGTCAACACACGTGCAAGCAATGCCTAAGTAGGAATGTCGATTGAGTTCCTTTTGGCATACTAGAGGAGGTCGGGAGCTAGATTTGCCCATTAAACTTTATACATGCAAAGAGTGGATTTCATGTCGAAATTAATTTTCGAACATGTAAGAAACCACTTCCAAATAACAACCAATTAGATTCAAAGGAGGTTCGATAGGGAGAAGGCTAGCTAGGGGTGCTAGGCGACTCTTCAAGCAAAGCATCGGAGCAAATGGAGTCCGAATCGATGATCAGTGGCATGATTTGTACCTGCCCTAGGCTTTTTTCCTACTATAGGCACCAGAGGTGGACCGACGGCTTGCCACTGGTGCACCAATGGTGTACCAGCCTGGGTAGTACAGCCTAGGTAATGTGAAATTTTATGGGGATTCTTCCTTTATTTAGGGTATGGGTTCGTGCAGAGCTTTGGTGCAACTTCGGTGAAGACTGTGGACTACTCGAGGAGGCAGAATGCAAAGAAAAGCTCAAGATCCAATGCAAAGGTTAAGTGATTCCTATGGATCAGTAATGCTCGAGCACAGTATTAGTATGGCGATTGGTCACACGATCATATCTAATGCGTACGTACGACTGGACGGAGAGAATCCATACATTCAAGGGTTAACCTTTGGGTATGTATAGTGGATGAATTGTATCGATCTTAATTAGTGACCTTACATAGTATTAATCTTATATTAGTGATCATACATTAGATTGACCTTATGTTTGTGGTCATACATGCCATTAGTTCATTAGTGGTGATGATACTCAATGTTATATTTGATGTGTGCATATATTTATATGTTGTTGGTGTTACTTTCATGGACTCGATAGTGTATTATACGGGACACGTCCATCGTCCTCTTTCTATAGAGGCATAACACGAGTTAGATAAGAAATCCATAATGGCCGAGGGGGAGATGGTGACGATCATCTATGGATGGACCATTTGTCACATGCTTAATATGGGTTACGGGGAGGTCCACATGAGTTTCAAATATCTAGAGTAGGTCGTATATCACTTATGCTCGAAATTGGGTACCGTGAGATTGTCATAAGTTCGATTAATCAGGATACGGCTCAGGGTCTATGGTACACCGTGGTAATGACTTTATTTATTTTGGACCCTCAATGAAAATCAATAGATCGCGATAATTTGATTTGTAGATCGATGTCTAAAGCGGACTCATGTTTTAGATATATAGAGTAGGTCATATATCACTTATGCTTGACATGGGTTGCGGTGAGATCTACACAAGTTCGACCACACTGGGTGCGACTCGGGTCTATGGTACACTGAGGTACCAACTCTATTTATCTTGGGAGTGAGCTTACTGTGGACTCTACCCATCGGTAATAATGATTATCAATTTGTATTCTTTTTGTATTGCTTATAGTTATATTGTGTGTTATACTAGTTGTTTGATTATATTGTCGTGTATTATAGGATTTGCTTGTATCATGACATCTGCATTTGTATGTAGAGTAACTTTATCATGATTTATCATTACGTTTTAGTCACATTATATTAGTTGTGATGGCCCGTTGATTATAGGAGAAGAGCTGGTTATGGTATGATTTCATATATTTGGATAGCTTTACTTTACTTGTTTATGGATTGTCCAGGTTACCCTATGCTACAATTGTAGAGAGAACCGGCTGTGCCTTAGTAGTCTATGTGTAATTTTTTATAACTTCAATATATAGTATTTTGAGATAATTGTGCTTACACCAGGTTTTATATTTGCCCTGCATTTTGTCTTTGTCTATTTATGTCATGACAATTCTTCATTATTCGATTGAGTAGTTTGGGAATCGGGTGCTTTTGGGGATATGCTTTTAAGGTAGTTAGAGCATTATGTGGAGGCAATGTCGCCACTTTATATATATATATATATATATGTATATATACACACTTGATACTGTAATAGTACATAACAAATATGTATTTATATATGAGACTCGACGCATTTGGATATTATATTCAGAACTCCGTTTGTATGGAATCTGATGTATTACGACTTTTAATATTGTTATTTATCAGTTATTTCCTCCAGTGTAGTCTCTTACATATATTATTATCCCATTTTGTTCGTGTATATTTAGTATATTACATGTTATCATTCCGATGTGAGATTCTATCGATATGCCTTAGTATAATGTGTTTTTTAATTTTCCCGACAACCTATCTTTTGTGGTATCCGAAAGTTAGACGTTTTCATTCGATATTGAATTTTGGGTATTATGAAGGGTGGTTTTTTACACTGGTTGTCAAAGACTAGGTTCAACACTTTGGGCTAAGTATATCAGTTTAGGTTAAACAATTCGGTAGAGGGAGATACATATAGAGAGCGTACTAGTATTTTCCTATTATCTGATACAATATACGCCACTTATTATCTGGACTTTGATTTATTTCTATTGTTAGTCGCTAAGGTATCTTCATCAGGCTATGGGTATGAGTAGATAGGGCATGTGAGTGCGGCTATGAATGGATGGCCAAAGATGTCTAATTTAGTTCATATACACTTAGCAACCGCAAGGGATGTTTCACCGCCCATGAACATTCCAGCCGACATGGTAGGCGTCAGGGTGGCATGGCCTTTCGACCACCAGTACTTCTAGCGCCGCCAACTTTAGACTCTTTGAATCTATGCCAGGATTTCCTTAGCCTTAGGGGAAAGATATATCTATGTCCCGAGGTTGTTTCCTAGACACAACCTTGGACACATGCACGAGAAGGCTTCCCATAATATAGGTCTAGAGAATATTCTCTAAAGGGAAACTTCTTCTTGGTATTTAGGGAGGAGAGACTTTGGCCAGGTAGGACTTAGCGTTTGTATGGTTGATGAGCAGGCTCGTGACTTGGAATGAATTCATGCATCACTTTGGTACTCAGCTCATTTTTGAGATTGAGAAGGGCACATAGCATGAGCGTTCCATACATCTTGAGTAGGGAAACTTGTAGTAGGGGAGTATGTTGACAAATTCAATCTTTTAGTTTGATTTAAGGATTAAGACAGTCAGTACTCCATTGGTGTGGACAAAAGTGTTTGCTTTGGGTCTTAAAGCATCAGTGGGGATTCATTGCTTAGTCCTATCCCTGTTTGGGACCACTTTAGAAAGACTCATTGGGTTGGTTCTTCTCCGTGAGAGCACCTGCAAGGTACCATTTGAGGTAGCGAAAGTGGAAAGTAAACTAAAGCTCCAACCAAAGTGTAAAGACAAAGATACAAGGAAGGTCGAGCTTATGCAATGAAGAAAGTCTGCCTAATATATCACTCCCGTGGCATGTAGGGGAATTTAGGAAATGTCATCCAGCTAAAGTGAAGCATAAGTGCTTCACTTACTATTGGCTTGATCGCTTGAAGAAGGTCTATCCTACATTTCAAAGAGGTGGGCAAGTGATGATGACTTATGCCTTGCGGGCATTATTGGGTCCTAGAAGGCCTACCACTCATGGAAAAATAAGGAGCTTATGCAGTGAGATGTGCCCTATTTTTTAGGAGCTCATTTATGTTCCTTCCAACATTTGAGTGGTATATTTTATATTGCTAGTTACTCGGTACATAGGTTAAACTTGACACCTTTCATAGTAGGTAAATTCTTCAGTATAGATAAATCTTGTATGAGTAACGTTAATTTGCAAAGCTGAGGTGAAGCGACTAAGAGTGCTACCATTCTAACTCTATGCATGAGCTTTTAAGTTGAGTAATGTTGGTCGATGAAGTGTGACTTGGATTTTTATCTAAGTAGGATTCATTGGGTTCCTAGTAATGAGCAAAGACCAAGCGGATGACTTAGACGTATCTGCTTAGAATCATTCTTGTTAAAATTGTTTTTCTTTGAGTTGGTACACTTTAGGCGATGGGGGTAGTCCTATGCGTCGAAAGGATATTTTCTAAGGATCATCCCATTTATGTACCTGTTTCTAGTCCTAAATTCAAGTGTAAGGTTTCTAGGTGATTTGCATCAGTTGGGCAAGGATTTTCACTTGATTCTTAAAGTTTAGCACTTGAGTTGGATTTTTTAGATGACTGGGAGAATTCCGAAGCACGACTCTAGTCGTGCGAGGGAAATTCAATAGTCGGACCAAGGAACTAGATCAGAGTTCACATAAGAGAAGTCAAGTAGCTGACCTAAATTTAAAAAAGGAATCTTATGAGAAAATGAAGGATTGGAATGGGCATCGTGTCATTTTGGATGGTCCTTAATTATTGTAAATTTTAGTGTAACATAGCTAAGGTTGATTGGGATGGTTTAGGATAGGATTTCTCGACTAGTTTTATAGCGATTTAGATAATCTTCTAAGCAATGAGATGATACTTGCCCAGGCAAGCATCATAGTGCACTTAATATATTATCCCTATTGATTGTGTGGTTGGAGTGGGTATATACTCGAGCAAACCTAAGCATTTGTTGATCGTCATTAAATGATGATTTAATTTGTGTAATTTTCTCCTTTGAGTATGAGTTCAGTTCGTAAGAGAAGGAAAGTTAATACATTGATTTTTATATTTATTCAAGAGTTACAAAACTCGATGATCCATCATATCATGTAAATTTTCCTTTTCATATAGGGCGGTGAAATAGCCTTTCGTGTATTGAATCCACTAAAGGAGTTACATCGCTTAAGGGTTTGGTTCGGCTTGGATGTCGAACAGGCTCAATGGAGTTTATATTTTGACATGCACATTTGATATTGGTTGGTTACAATGCACGTCGGTATAGGCACTTTTTGAATTTTTCATTTTATTTGTATGTTTTCTTGTTGCTTATAGATTATGATTGTTGTATGCTGATTGTTTATTTTCTTACTATTGATGGTCGCTGCTACTTGTTGTTGGTCGCAATTGCTTATTTTGACTTGATGTTGTTTTTGATGTTTCTTATTGTTGTTTAATTTTGTTGTTGGATGATTTTGATTGGTGTTGATTTGGTTGCTTGTTTGTATGTTTAATAACTTGTATGCTAGTTGTTGTAGCATATCCTTGCTTGCTATGATTTGATCATTACTTGTTGCTTATAATTGCTAGTTGATTGTTGTTGTTTTCCGTTGTTTGATGATTTCTTGTATGCAAATTTTAATCTTTTAATAAAGTATGTTTGGAGGCTGATAGAGATAGCTATCTGGAATAGGTCGCATATCATCCATACCCCCCATGGGGTTGAGATGGGTCTATACGAGTCCATCGCTTTTTGATGTGACTCAGAGTCTGTTGTATATATTGATATTGACTCATAGTAAGCTTACTCTCCAATTGAATTTCATGTATATTTATGGTAGCATCGGTTACTGTGCTAAGCATATACAAGTTTAAACTCGGCATTGTTGTTGTGGTAGTACATTACCTTCTTAAATAGTATAATTTGGTGCTTAAGAGCTGATGCATAGCCATTTGGGTGCTTACATTCCTGGTCTAGCAGTCAGATGGTAAGAAGCTCTCTTAAAAAGAGGTATGTGCTTGGGAAATATGAGATAATGCATATTATCAACTGTTTCCTAGATGCGTGATGCATTTTAATTTTCAAGAGTTCCCGTAATGCTTGTTACGTGAGGGTGAAGCTGCAGATATTTTTCAAAGTTGTTAATTTGGGAATTTCGATCGGTCTTATTACTTTTCCTACTTTGAAAAACTTTTCGAGGATGAAATTCTTTTAAGGAGGAAAGAACGTAATAATCCGCATTTTTAACGACTTGGCATTTAAATAATTAAATTAAATATTAAGTCATTAGTTAACGAAATGCCCCATGTGCTTGACTTTTACATATGAGCGAACTGGGATTAGTTGAGTTCGTTTTTTGATGTAAGTAAATGAGTATAAACTTGATTATGTTCGGAGTCGATTAATTTCAGGGATTAATAGTATTTTTAGAAAGGAATGAAAGTTGTAATTAGGCTAATCCCATCAGCTTGCCCACAAGTTAGCTTATAAGAAGCTAACTCCTCTTCCACTTTTCATTTCACATTTTATTTTCCTCCCTCTCCTTTAATCTCCTCCCAATTACACCTTAATCAGCTCTTAGTCCTTTTGCCAAACCCTTCAAATAAATTGAATTTAAATTTCCTAAATTCAAATAAAAATCACCGTAACTCCTCTCATCGAATTCTCTGCAAAACCCATCAGGGGATTAGCATGAAGTTGTGATTTAGGGATTCGTCTATGATTTCAAGAGAGCTTTGGAGTGAGTTTTGGTGATCAGAGCTTGATTTAGGAAAAAGCAAGGTAAATGGGATGATTCTCCATCAATATTTGCTTGTTAATCTTCATTATTTTGTTTATTGATAAATATGGAATTACATAGAGTGGTTTGGAGATTGTTTGGATTGAATTAGGCTTGTATTCATGTTATGAACAAGATTATATCATCTCATTGTTTATTTAAGACCATAATTACTATTTTTGAAATAGTTAGTAAGCGAGAAATGAATTTTGGAATAATTGAGTGATTATAAGTGATGTTGTAGAGGATTAAAGACTAATTAGATGAAATAATTAAGTGCATGTCACTTGTTAGTATTAATAAAGCTAATTTAAATGATTTTAGAAAAGTTAGTAAGCTAATTAAGTGACTAATGAAGGTTAACCAGTTCTTATAAATATTATTTAATGTAAAAAAAAATGATTTTTCTAAGTGAATGATTTATTTGTAAATATTATTTGTGTAAAGAAATAAGCCTTTATAAATAACGGTGATATTTTATAAAATAAGTGATTTTATAAAATAATGTAAAAGTGATATTTTATAACATAGTGGTTTTATAAAATAGTATGAACGTGATATTTTATAAAGAGTATAAGATTTTATAAAATGATATAAAGAAGATATTTTATAAAATGGTTATAAGGTTTTATAAAATATTTACAAATGGAATACTTAATTATAAATGAAGAGATCTAGTATTTCGAAGGCTTAAATGGATTTATAAGCTAGTGTTGTATTTTATAAAATCATATGAAAATTTATAAAATAATATAAAAAGATGTTTTACTTTCATTGAAAAGATTTAGTAACTAAAAGTAAGTTTTGATTTAAGTAATAATTAAATTACTTGCCCGAATATGTGGGTATGTATATGTGTACAAGCGGGTATACGTATACGTGTATTTAAAGTAGCATAATAATTAAGTTATTTCTTGAGTTGTAACTAGAATTGTTTGATGTGGTTGAGTGTATATTCATATACATATATAGGTGTATGTTAATATCATAGATGTGCATGAATAGGTGGGTCGACACATGTCTAAACAATGCCCAGTTAGGAAGGCCGATTGAGTTCCTTTTGGCGTACTATAGGAGGTCGGGTCACTAGATTCGCCCATTAAACTCTATACCTGCAAAGAGTGGATTTCATGTCAAAATCGATTTTCGAACACATAGGAAACCGCTTCAATAATATCAACCAACAGGCTCCGAAGGAGGTCCAATGCAGTGAAGGCTGGCTAGGGTTGCCAGGCGACTCTTTGAGCAAAACATCGGAGAAAATGGATTCTGAATCGATCATCGGTGGCATGATTTTCACCTACCTCGAGCTTTACTTTCTGGGACAGGCCACAACAGGTGAACCAATGGCTTACCACTGGTGCACCGGCAGTGTACCAGCCTAGGCAGTAAAGCCCAGGCAGTGTGCAGTTTTACAGGGGCTCTTCCCCTATGCTAGGTGCGGGTTCATGCAGAGCTTTAGCACAACTTCGGGGAAGACTATGGGTTACTTAGGAGGCAAAATGCAAGGAAAAGTTTAGGATCCAAAAGCGAAGGTTAAGTGATTCTTATGGGATCGGCAATTATCGGGCATGGGATTAGTATGTTGATTGGTCACACAATCATGTCCAAGGAGCATGTACAATTGAACAAAGTGAATCTGTACATTCTTGGGTTGACCTCGGGGTATGTATAGTGGATGAATTATACTGATCTTATATTAATGATTGTACAGTACGTATCAATCTTATATTAGTGATCATACATCGTAATAACCTTATACTAATGGTCATACATGCCACTAGCTCCTTCGTGGTGGCCATACGTAATGTCTTACTTGATGTTTGCATATACTTATATGGTATAGGTGTTCCTTCATGGTTCCGATATCGTATTATATGGGGCATACCCGTTGTTCACTTTTTGTAGAGGTGTAATATGAGGTAGATAAGAAATCTATGAAAGCCGAGGGGGAGATGGTGATGATCATCTACCGTTGGATCATTTATCATTTATGCTCGATATAGGGTATGTTGAGGTTCATATAAGTTTCAAATATCCAGAGAAGGTTGTATATCACTTATACACGATATATGATACGGTGAGATCTACATGAGTTCTATCAACTAAGATATAGGTCGGGGTCTATGGTACATTGAGATACCGACTCTATTTATTTTGAACCCTCAATGGAAATCATTAGATCGCGTAATTTGAATTCTAGATCGATATCCAACGTGGACTCAAGTTTCAGATATATAGTGCAGGTCATATATTACTTATGCTTGATATGAGGTACGGTGAGATCTACACGAGTTCAACCACACTAGGTGCAACTCAGGGTCTATGGTATACTGAGGCCCTGACTCTATTTATCTTGGGCGCGAGTCTGCTGCGGACTCCACCCATCACTAATGATAAGTATCAATTTATATTCTTTGTGTATTGCTTATAGTTATTATTTGTTATATTAGTTATTTGATAATATTATCGTGTGTTCTAGGATATGCTTGTATTGCGATATCTGCATTTGTATATTGGGTAACTTTATCATGATATGTCTTTTGTTTCAGTCATATTATATTAGCTGTGTTGACTTAATGATTACAGGAGAAGGGCGTGTTATGGTATGATTTCCTATCTCTTGGATAGCTTTACTTTACTTGTTTATGGATAGTCTGGGTTACCCCAGAGCCTGGAGAGGACTGGTTATGCCTTAGTAGTTCATGTTTATTTGTATATAGCTTCAACATAAAGTATTTTGAGATAGTTCCCATCATACTAGGCTATATGTCTAACCTGCATTTTGTCTTTGTCTGTTTATGTCATGACTACTCTCGGGTACTCAATTAAGTAGTTTGAAAGTTAGGCGCCTTTAGAGATACGCTTTCAGGGAAGCTAGAGCATTCTATGGAGGCGATGTCGACACTCTATATTTACACTTGATATTGTAATGGTACATGACAAATGTGTATTTATATATGAGACTTCTGTTAGAAACAGGGGTGGCTATAACACAATGTTGGATCTTAAGGCTATTCAGACACTAGAAGTGGTGAAATGCGTATTAACTACTTACTTATGAATATAAAGAAGTAATCAGAGAATAAGTAATAAAGAAAAATGCAGTAATGTAAATAACACCCGAATTTTTATGCTGGTTCGGATTAACCAATCCTACATCCAGTCCTGCACTCCATCGTGCAGAATTCCACTATAACTGCTTGCTTTCCACGGGTGGCAAGAACACCTTTACAATCTTGGTTTCATGGGCTACAAGACACACCCTCTTGATTTTACAGGCTACAAGAACACCTTCTCCTTATCAGCAACAACAAACTATGGCAAGTACTCGTATCTTCAATACAGATTCTTGAAGATTCGGTACAGTGATCCTATAGACCTCCAGTGGCAATATTTCTTTGAATTCTTTGAGGAATAGGATAAAATAAGAGAGAGAATGATGTGAATTAAAGTACAACTCTCTGATATCGTGTGGCTTGCAAATCAGTGAAGAATTGGAGTGAAATAGTATCGATTTGCAAGGATATTTGAAAAGTATGCAATGGATTTCTTTTGCAAATGTTTGGAGAAGAAGGAGTAAGAGAAAATGAGAATTCTTGATCTTAATATTCGTTTTCAGAGGCCTTTATACAGTGGTTGAAGAGACATGTCTTTGGTGAAGTGGTGGAGGGAAATGTCTCTTTATTTAAAATTTGAAATTCTAAAAACTACTAGCATGTCGACATACTAGGCACCCCCATGTCGACATGGGTGTGTCGCAAAATGAACAACAACACTAATAAGTGTTGCAAATTTTCAGCATTTCAAATTACCTTATATTTGTGGATTTTTGTGATTCAGTTGAGGTCAATGGTTGATGATCTTTAAGTATAATTGCCATGAGATCTTTAGCAAGATATTCTAAGGTTCAACCAACTCCTCATCACTTCAAACACATTTATCCTTCAGCATTCTTCTCTAATTGGATTTTGTTCTTCAATTGCTCTGATTAATCTTCTTCTATAATTCATTTGCTTCCACTGTATTCTTGTTTATCTCTGTAAATGTCTTCATAATATATCTAATATGGCTGCATAACTCGAAGATTTGTTAGTAGTAATATTTATATGGTGTTGTCATCAAAATCAATACCTAAGTATTAACAATCTCCCCCTTTTTGATGATGACAACCATATAAATGTTTGAGAGATAAAATATAATATTTTTATATTTGACTCCCCCTAACTCTATGCACTCCCCCTATCATTTTGCTTAGTATATTTATACCTTTTCTCCCCTTTTGTCA
Source organism: Allium cepa (assembly GCA_030765085.1). Classification (NCBI taxonomy): domain Eukaryota; kingdom Viridiplantae; phylum Streptophyta; class Magnoliopsida; order Asparagales; family Amaryllidaceae; genus Allium; species Allium cepa. The sequence goes on from CM060940.1 coordinate 107,730,685, forward strand.
TCAACAAAAAGGCGAAAAAGAGTCGCTTAAATCACTGCTAGACAATATGTAGAGTTTGTATGTAGAGATAAATGCTTATAAACAAAACACTTAAGGGGAAACCAAATCAATTCAAAACATGAAATAAACTTATCAAATAATAAGATGTGTTTTAGAGTTACCGACTTTGCTGATGCCAATAACAAATCCTTTTCGTATTTATCAATGTATAATAGATTACTTGTCATATGCTTTGAGCATCTGCTATCTGATATACATTGTTTGGTACCTGAAAAATTATAAAATATGCACACTGATACCTTTTTATTCTGGGTCCATGGGGTCAAATTTTGGGACGCCAAACCCATGAAGAGTTTGAATGTCCTTTCAAAATATAATCATTAGATGAATGAACCTTATTAATAAAATTATATATATATATATATTTTTCCTTTTCAGTATCATCCAACCTTTTTGGAACACATAAGTTAATGAACCTATTTGGAGGTTTTAACTTTAATTTCCTAGGTTTTGGATTGAACTTGGTAGCTTTAACAAACTTAGTACTTTGAGTACTATTTTTCATTGATTTAGCCTTAGGGGTGTATCCAAGTCCATGTTTATTCCTAGTGTGTTTAGATGCAGATAATAATTTTTCTAGATTATCCTTTCCTTTGTTAAATTTATCAATATCAGTTTTCATTTTGTCAAAATCCTTATTATGGTTAAGGATAACATTGTCCAGGGATGTTTTTTTGTCATTCAGATCAGTGATCTGTGACTCCATTGAAAGATTTTCTTATTTTAAGGATTCATTTTCACTTTTCAGTTTTTCAAAACTTCCAAGCGTCAAATCCTTTTCATCATTATACCCATTAAGTCTTTAAATTTCATCTTTTAGACATTGTTTTTCTTCAGTTAACCTTTCATTAAATATTCTTAACCTATCTATCTCTGCCAAACTATTGTTGTACTCTTTCCTAAGTATTTTATATCCCTGATTCATATCATTCAAAACATTAGTAATTTCTTTATTAAAATTCCATACTTGGTCATCCTTTGCCATGAAGCACATGTTGGCGTTTTCTGTTTCTGAATCACTATCACTTGATGATGTATCTGAATCATCCCATTTTGCATTGAATACCTGTTTCCTCTCCTTATTGAAAGTGTTCGACTTTGATTTCATCAGTTTGGGACAGTCTCTTTTCAAATGACCGGGTTTATCACATTCGAAACACTTAACAACATTTCCATTTCTAGAATTTTTGTTGTTAGTTTTTCGAAGTTTGTTTGTTATCCAATTCAAGAATTTCTTCAACTTCTTGGTCATAAACTCGATATCATCATCAATAGCATCATCATCTGGTTCATCTTTGTCGATCATAGCATTAAGTGCTAGTGATTTCTTTTCCTTTGCTTGATTCTCTTTTCTAATCTGCAACTTTACTTCATAAAAAATTAGGTTACCTATTAAATCTTCTATTTTCACAATACTAATATCATTGGCTTCTTTAATTACTAGAGTCTTCTAATCCCATTCACTAGGAAGTGAATTCAGGATCTTTCTGACTTGGTCTTCTTCAGCAATTTTCTTTCCTAATGATATTAAAGCATGTACTATATCTTGAAATCTAGAATACATATCAGAAATAGACTCATTTGGTTTCATTTGAAAGAGTTGAAACTGGTTAGTTAGCATAGATATCTTTGTTTGTTTTACTTTATTGGTGCCTTCATGTGTGACTTGCAGAGTTCTCCAAATTTCATATGCAGAATTACAAATAGACACTCGATTAAATTCACTTCTATTTAAGGAGAAAAATAAAATGTTCATGGCCTTAGAGTTATTAAGTGCTTATGTCTTTTGGTCTAGTGTCCATTTTGAATATTCAGTTTGAGGCTCTATATACTCTATTTGGGTAATGTTCCAAATATCCAAACCATTAGACTGCAAATAGCGTTTCATTGTACAAGCCCAATATGCATAACTACTGCCATCAAATAGAGGGGGTCTAGTGGTATATTTCCCTTCTACAAAAGTGTTAAAAAATGTGTTACTAGTGTCATTAGCCATTTATACTTTTCAAAAACCAAGTTATGAATTTTTGAAAACCAAGGCTCTGATACCAATTGTTAGAAATAGGGGTGGCTATAACACAATGTTGGATCTTAAGGCTATTCAGACACTAGAAGTGGTGAAATGCGTATTAACTACTTACTTATGAATATAAAGAAGTAATCAGAGAATAAGTAAGTAATAAAGTAAAATACAGTAATGTAAATAACACTCGGATTTTTATACTGGTTCGGATTAACCAATCCTATATCCAGTCCTGCACTCTATCGTGCAGAATTCCACTATAACCGCTTGCTTTCCATGGGTGGCAAGAACACCTTTACAATCTTGGTTTCACGGGCTACAAGACACAACCTCTTGATTTTCCAGGCTACAAGAACACCTTCTCCTTATCAGCAACAACAAACTATGTCAAGTACTCGTATCTTCAATACAGATTCTTGCAGATTCGGTACAATGATCCTATAGACCTCCAATGGCAATATTTCTTTGAATTCTTTGAGGAATAGGATGAAATCAGATAGAGAATGATGTGAATTAAAGTACAACTCTCTGATATTGTGTGGCTTGCAAATCAGTGAAGAATTGGAGTGAAATAGTATCGATTTGCAAGGAGATTTGAAAAGTATGCAATGGATTTCTTTTGCAAATGTTTGGAGGAGTAAAACAAAAATAAGAATTCTTGATCTTAAAATTTGTTTTCAGAGGCCTTTATATAGTGGTTGAGGAGAAATGTCTTGTGGTGAAGAGGTGGAGGGAAATGTCTCTTCATTTAAAATTTGAAATTATGAAAACTACTAGTATGTCGACATACTAGGTACCCCCATGTCGACATAGGTGTGTTGCAAAATGAACAGCAATATTAATAAGTGTTGCAAATTTTTAGCATTTCAAATTACCTTATATTTGTGGATTTTTGTGATTCGGTTGAGGTCAATGGTTGATGATCTTCAAGTATAATTGCCATGAGATCTTTAACTAGATATTCTAAGGTTCAACCAACTCCTCATCACTTCAAACACCTTTATCCTTCAGTATTCTTCTCTAATTGGGTTTTGTTCTTTAATTGCTCGGATTGACCTTCTTCTATAATTCATTTGCTTCCACTGTATTCTTGTTTATCTCTGTAAATGTCTCCATAATATATCTGATATGACTGCATAACTCGAAGATATGTTAGTAGCAATATTTATATGGTTGTTGTCATCAAAATCAATACCTAGGATATTAACAACTTCATGTATCTCAGATATTATATTTAGAACTCCATCTATATGAAGTTTAATGTATTTTGACTTTCGGTATTGTTGTTCATTTATCAGTTATTTTGGCCAGTGCAATCTTTTATATATATTGTTATCTCATTTTGTTCTTGTATATTTAGTATATTATATGTTATCATCTGCTGTTAGATTCTGTCGATGTGCCTTAATATAGTATTTATTTTAATTTTCTTTCGTGAAAATATTTCTTTTGTGATATTTGAAAGTCAAACATTTTCATTCGGTATCGATTTTAGGGTATTATATAGGGCAAGTTATTACATTGGTCCAAATTAGGGGTCGACCGGTTTCCTATTTTTGTTATACATTCATTTATTTCTCATATACATTGATTATTACTAACTTATTCGACCTAATTATACATTGATTGTACTTAAACGTTAAGAAACCATTAATGTTAATTAATTATATTTATTTTCTTAATTATATACATAATTATTTCCTATACAAGATCTTCAACATTAATAATTTTTTCTTTTGTACTCTGATCGATAAACTTTATATATGAAAATTAATCAAAAAATTGCCATGAACGTAATGGTGCAAGTTTCTTAGCTAAATTCTAAAGTTTGTGAAAATCCCATTTTCGACATTACCAATTATGAGTTAATTTCTTTTTTATTAATTATCGTTCAATTAATGGGGTGTGACATTTTTTTGAAGCAGGGTTCGCTATTGATCCTACTAAAATAGAAGCTATTCAAGATTGGGAAAGACCTAAGATTGCAACTAATGTGAGAAGTTTTCTTGGACTATGTAATAACCTGCCCTCGACGACGTCCCAATCCATGTTTAAAAGGGGTACTGGCATCACCAAATTCATAGACGATGGATCGTTTTAAGGTAAAATAAAAAAACATAATGCATAGTTATGTACAATGTTCTACACTTTTTGAAACTCATTATGAAAGAATAAATTATAGTACTTAATAACACAATCACAGACAAATGAAATAACATAATATAAAAAATCCAACTTCAAAATTTTGAATATCATCAATGAAATTTTTTCTAATGTCTACACATTATTAATATAAAATAAATGGTAGATATTTGATAGACAAATAATCGCACGTCTTGGTCGCACCACCCTCCTCTAAGCCACCACTAGTCCTCTCTAACGATCTATCCGAATATAACTAAAGAGAATAAAATAGTAGATAGGGGCAGACTAGTAAACACATTATATAAGTATGAATAATCTAGTAAAACCTCAACCACTGATACCTGCACCCTATAAGTCAGCTAGACACAATATAATACTATAGTGACATCATATGTTATATTCTCACTAAAATTTGTGCTATTTCTAATCATGTGCAAACTATTGACCCCAAAATCTCAACTTGCTATCACCAAATTGTATGCTAAGAACTCTACTCCACGAACTGTGTCATGATGCCTAATCAAATAACAATGACACAACACCTCGGACAATCGTATATTGAGGATATTTCCTCGGATTATCGTATATTGAGGACTCAACTCCTCAGATTATCGTATATTTAGGACTCGACCCTTGGACTATTGTATCGCCAAATCACGAACATATAATGAATTTACAAAACTAGGACATTTTTTTAAAGCGTCTCAAAATATAACAAACAACATATTAAAAATTTTCCTCGTCTTTCCAATATCACGATGCCATGAACCACGTATCAAACAGTGATCACATGCAAGAGTTATAAGCATTTAAAATTATTGTAATTATATATATATATTATTTTATTTATTTTTACTTTTATTATTTACTGTCGCATGCATTTTCTGCTGCACTGAACTTGCAAACCCATCGCTGTCCAATGCTTTCGTTCGAAGCTTAGTCGTCATGCCTACAGGCGTCTAGCTGAAAATCAAAAACCATTGACCGTACCACCACAATGAGCTGCTCTAATGATGTCGATGCCATGACCTCTAACTCTGCCTATTGAAATTTCCTTTTGCCATTTAGAATGCTAGATCTAGTGAATTCTGATGTCTTCTGACAAATCAACCACCAACGAGATGGCCCACTCATCCTCATCTGCATAGCCTTTTTTTTCTATCGTTTTATCGTCATCGTTTCAAGATTGGATTGAAGCGTACCATCCATGCGAACTTCTAATGCATTTTCTAATCAATTCATAAACCCAATTGACAAACGAACACCACTAGTAGGTTTGTGTCATTGAGAACTATAATTTTGATATATAATATTCTAGTTTGGAATACTTTGGTATTTCGCACGTTATAAATAAAAGTAGATTAACTTCAGCTAATTACAATTGATAAAATTTCACTTTTTTAAGTGTCTACCATGACATACTATGTCCTAATCAAGTATCCATAAAAAATCCATTTTGTTAATTTCTAGTCACATCATTTATACTTTTATTTGAGATCATGAGGGGTGGGTTATAATATCTTATCAATATATACACAAATTGGAAGAGTCACACCCATCGATTAGCCATAAACCCTCTTCGATATGATGTGAATCCTCCTTCTTCCCTTTTCAAAAATTCCTTGCCTTCAAAAATCTAAATTTATCGATAATGTTGATTTATCTATGTAGCTCTTTCCATAGAAATCGGTTTCATATATAAATTTTTTTAATTTGGATTTGATTTGGTGGTTGGGATTGATTTAGAGATTATGGTTTTGTAAGTGGAGGGAAGGTTTTTAAACTATAAGAAATGGGATTAAGGATCTATTTATAGGCTGAAAATAATAGTCTATGCTGAAAATTCGTATCAATATATTACAAAAATGCCAGTAGGTTTGACTTCTTCTAATTTCTAGCCCATTTAACCAATTCTAGCAAGCTGTATATGTTGTTTAACTACAAACGGTATTTCAAAGGCAATAGGATTGGCCCTAAAACATGATCCCAACTTCTTTTAAAAAATACTTTTTGCCTTTTATGTAAAATTACGGTTTTATCCTTTTAGTTTAATTATTTAATATCATATAATCGCAAGGTATTAAGTTCCCCTTTTAGAAGAACTATGTCACATAAATTCCACGAGATGGAAAATGTAACTCACTTTACATCACACAAACATACAAAAAACAAACATAACCACATCCATCTAGCATCCATTATACAACACAAGTAAAAACACAATCAAGAGTATATATCGCATATGGCGAATAAAAATAGAATGATTTGTGAGATGGATGCAAATGCCATCAAATTGGCCTCCTATATGAATGCACATGTAGTGACAACCAAAAATGTACCGAAACGTCCTAAAATACGTAAATACATATAGTTCTATGTGTGTATGCTTCCATGCATCCATATGCAACATCCTCATGTCCATAAATACAATCGGTGAATGCATATATAAAGAGATAATAAACATCATATATATAATCATCGAGCATAAATTAGAACACTTAAATATCGATATCTATTTTGGAGTGGAATCTATACATATAAAACCAACACGGTATGAACTAAACTATTATAACTCAAACGAACGTAACAAGTAAACTAACCTACAAACTAACTAAAAGAGGATGGTAGTGGAAGAGAGCTCGTGATGGGAAACTTGAATTTTTTCTTCAAGTTCCCTCATACTCCTATCAAAACCTTTTCTTTGAGTACTTGGACCAATTTCAATTCTTTATTCTTATATCTCATCAAGTTCTAAGATGCAAATATGCCTACCGAGTATTCTGGACTCCACCTTCACATTCACCTCATGAAGCCAACTAGGCCCTACCATAACCAATAAATCATTAATGTATGTTTGCAAATAAGGTAAACAGAATACGTGTGAATACCCGTTAACTTTTCAAGAAGCCCACTCAAACTTGCCGGCTTCCTTACTCTTTATATAATTGGGAAGGGCCTAACAACCAATAGCGTTAGCTTTCACCGCATAACATATCTCAATGGAGGGTCCTTTATCTACACCATGCCTTCTAGAACCCTATTTGTATTTTTTAATGATGACAATCATATATATGTATAGTATATTATATTGTGCAGGTATCTGAAGATAGTGAATCAAAGAATCAAGGAGAAAAGCAAACAGATCATCTAGTCAAATGTATGTGTTTGGTCTCAGATTTACTTGTAAAATCTCCTTGATAGTTCACATGCGTGCACACATATCTACATAAAAGAAATTTCAAAAAAAACAAAGTGTTAGACAATTTAAAAAAAGGCTTACCATATAAATAGTTTTTTATATAGGTTCAGTCGACTGAAATTATTTTCAGTCGATTGGGGGTAGTAGACTGAAAATAATTCCATTCGACTAACCAGTGTATTTTATTTTATTCTCAAATTTTCTTTTTGCCGTTTAATTTTAATGTTCTTATTCAGCAGAATGACTTTTATTCTCAGTCGACTGACTACCCTACAGCGACTGTTTTCTTAAAAGAAACTTTGAATGGTTGTGATCGTTCAAGTGTATCTCTGCGACTAGTAATGGATTCTTTGAATGATTACAACTATTCAATGCAACACTTTGACACTTATGAATACAGTTCAACATTCAGAAATCAAAATAATTGGATTTCTTGACTTCTTATCTCTCTTGAACACTCTTTCTTTCAAAATCTATTACTTGCTCGAGAATCATTCAATACACTTCCACTAATCATGGTGCATGCATCTTGAATCATTAGGGAGATTATGGGAAGTCTTGTACTATCAGTCAAAACAGTGTTGAAGGAACACAAGTTTGTCAATTCGAAAAACTCTATTGTATAGCCTATTCCTCCTGGAAAAGAGAGGGTATTTTGGTTTGTAGAACTTCCGAAGGGGAGCTTGGGGAATGGATGTAGGACAGGAGGTCTGAACCAGTATTAAAACTCTGGTATGATTGTTTTCATTTACTTTACTATGTTGCTTAGCATTAATATTGCACATACACTTATATACACAACTTAGACATTATACAAGATCCATGTACACTTTCATTTGGTATCAAAGCCGGTCATTTCAATAACCATAACAAAGTTTTGGAATAATATTATAATATGGAAAGCAATTTTTAGAAGGTCGGTTAACTGCACATTGTCCACTATTCACCGTGTCTAACTATGCATACTGGTCAACACGTATGAAACTTTTTATGGAAGCTAACGGTCTAAAGATTTGGCGAGCTACTAAAACTAAGTACGAAGCACTCGTCACTGAAATAAATACTTAGTCAATTGCTCAAAAGACCGCAGCGACCAACAATGAAAAAGCTAAGAATGTTCTATTCTTTTCCTTGACAAGAATGAGTTTTTTAGAGTTATGTTGTATAAAACCACATATGATATTTGACGTACACTTCAAATCACATACGAAGGCACAAACAAAGTCAAACAAATTAAGATCTCTATTTTTTTTTATAAAAAATCTACATCAGTTAAAATGAAAATGATATTATAGACATGTATGCTAGATTTCAAACTATAGGACATGATCTCATAGCTTCAGGAGTCACATTTACTGATTTTGACATTGTTACATGCATTTTAAATTCTTCAAATATTGAATGGGAAAGAAAAGTTCCAATAGAAGAAGCAAAGTACCTTTTGCAGCTCAAAACTGAAAAATTAATTGAAAATATGTTATCGTATGAAGCAAATTTGCACGTAAGGAAACAACAAAATCAAGACAAAAAGAGTATAGCCTTCCAAGCCAATGACAACGACTCAGATTTGGATGTCGATGAGGTCGTACACATCGCTAAGACTTACAAAAATTCAAGAAATTCATGAAGTTCGCAAAAGCTTAAAACAGTGGAAACTCAACTAACCTGACGTCAATCGAGTGCTATAGGCGTAACAAATTTGGTCATATAAGGAAATTCCATTAACAGTTAAACAATGAAACGAAGAAGAAAAAATTTAAAAAGTTCAAGAAAAAGATGAAGGCTTTTCAAGTTACATAGGATTATTTGGATTCATCATCATTAGATAATGAAAGCGATAGTGACATGGAACAAGCAAATGCTTGTTTCATGGCCACTATAGAGGTAAATCTTAAACTTTCATATAATGAGATTTTAGAGATAAGTATCGAATTGAATGATAAACTTAGAGATTTAAAGAAATTATATAAGGAAAATATGGGAAAGCTAAATAGAGCCGAATTAGAAACTGGCTTACTAAAAGATAAGAAAAGTATTCTAAAAGAAAAACTAGAAATTCCGCAAAATTCTTGTGAAAGTTCAACTTCTCAAAATGTTACTTTGACTTATGAGATTGAAGCCAGAAAAACTGGGAATGATAAGCTTAACAGTGAAGTTTTTGAATTAAAATCTAGTTTAGACTTGGCTAAAAATGAAATAGTAGAAGTAAAACAAAAATTGGAACAAATGACTAACAAATTTCAAAATTTCAAAAAGGAAGAAAATCTAATTAAAATTTCAAAATCTTTCGGCAACAAAAATGGACTTGGTTTTAAACCTAAACAAAATAATCACAAGAAGTATAGCACTTTGTATACTAAATTTAAAAGGTACAAAGAGAGTGATAAATCAAGTATTTCAAAATCAAAATTTTAAAGATTTGGATTCCTAAAACAAATAACAATTTGATTAGATAGAAATATATGTATGATTATCTAGTAAATGTTGTTCATAATAGCAATTATATTTCTAAAGGCTCCAAACCCTAATTGGTATGGTTACCAAAAATCTAACCCTCAGATCTTAACGTAGGAAGTAGGTACCGAAACTTTATCTTATTTTTTGTAGGTACACCACATATTGAATGACAGATGTATTTCTAATTTTATAATGCATATGGAAATGAAGCTATAAATGTCGGAAAATCAAAAAATTTAATAATCATATCTTTAATTTAATTTTATGAGAAATGTTATCTTCAAGCTATGCATATTTTTGAAATAAAGGTTTGTCTTACACGAAAATTATATTTATAGGTATAAGAGCTATAAAAAGATTAAGTCTTAAAAATATATATACCCATTGAAATGTTTTGACAATATAAATATATTTTAAAATTGTTGATTTATAAGTTTGAAATTTTCTTTGGTAAATACATATACATATATATTAAAACATTGTTTACTTTCATAATGTATACAAAAATTCTAAAACTGTGTGCATATATATAATAATTATATATATGTGTGTGTATATATATAAAGAAAATCAATCTTTTAGACTCAGTCGACTGAAATAAGATCCCAGTCGATCGAACCATAGCAATTTTCATTTAATTTTTTTCAAAGGTTAAGAAGTTTACTAAATAAATAATTTACAGTCAACTTAATCAACCATTGGTCTTTGAATAAAAATTTAACTAGGTCAGTCGACTAAATATTTTCCCAGTTGACTAAAAGTGGACTTAAAATTTCTCGAGTCGGCTATATTATATAAAACAGCAAACAAAAACAACTCTTGACCTCTCAAAATGACCTAGTTCAATCGACTGAAAATTTATCCCGTTGAATAAAGTAGTGTAATCCAGAAGGCTAAATTGTTTCTAAACTATCGTCTATTCTCTACCTTTTTCTCCGCAATAAAATTTATATGAATTCAGTCGACTGAATATTTTGCTCAATCGACCAAAGTAGCAGTTTTCTGGTTGTTTAAAATGCGAATAGCCATGCCTTTTCACTTTCACGTTTCAATTTTTTTCTTTCAAACTCAAAATCCTAGCTTCTCAAACTTTCAAATTCAAATCCATGGCACCGAAGCACAAACTACCAGTTACTAAAAAGAGACCACAATCTCAAAGACAAAAGGGTTCATCATTTACAACTCCATCTCACCCTCGAATTTACCACTAGTGAATAATTGGCTATATGGATGAAGAATAGAAAAATTGCACTCAAACACTTCAATGAACTGAATGATAAAAGGGTTTTTAGTAAACGATCTACAAAATGGTATATTTTTAAACTTTTTGTATTAACGAAATAGAAAGGAAGCATGAATTCTTGTCACTCATTGATGCTAATCAAAATTAAGTGGGTATCTTCCCAATCTTAGTTTGTATGTTCTGCACAAATTTATGCGAGAATTTTTATAAACCCTATAATAATGAAGGGCTCTTATGGGCAACGTGTTAAGTTTTGAAGTTAAACTAAATGTAATACAATTAGGGTTAATTTTAGGGTGTTCATCCAACCGTTACGATTTGAATGACATACATCACAATGAATTCAAATGTAACTCAACAAAGTTATCTATTTTATACCGAGCAAACTAGCAACACTTCGGTTGATCTTCGTCCCCAAGCTCGTATAATCAACAAAATGATAGTTCACACCGTCTTGCCTAGAATCGAGAGTTATAAAAAAATGCATGATGACAACTAAAGGTATTATATGCTATTTATTATAACAAGAAATTAAATTGGGCAAAGAAAATATACGACGATATCAAAAGCTTCCATGCCCGCTTCCGACATACTAAGTTCTTTGCTTTCTACTTGACAAAAATATTCATTGACTTTGGTATTAGTGTAGAGAGTACGCAAGATTTTGCCTTACCCAAAGTTATGGGCCAAAAATCCATCACTCTAATGAAATTACAATCGAGAATGGAGCCAATTTTGCCCTACAAAGTTTATCTCTCCGGCTTGGTTCAATAAAATATAGGTCAATCTTCATCTCAACCACAACAGGTAGTGCAGCCATCTTCTCATCATGAAACTAAAGAAGAAGTCTTTTGGTCTATTGATAGCAACAAAGAGATTTCACTTATGGAGCCTTCCAAAACCATCTCCGCCAAAGCTGCAATTCTCTGCTATTAAGAAATCCTTTTTAAACAACAATGTAAATGTTCAAACGACAAAAGAGTTTGAAAAGATCTTAATGGGCTTTCGAGATTTGGATCAAGATTTCACCATGCTCGCACTCACATTCACCAGTTGACTCTTATACCGAACCCGAAAGTTGAATCATCTTTTTTGATAATATATGACTTGTTTGCTTTGGAACTTGTTTGTTTGTGTTTGGTTTATGTATGAACTATTTGCATAACATTTGTGAACCATGTTATTGGTACGCATTCATGAAATAGTAATGTTTGTTTTGTTTTAATATTTGTTTTTTAAAACTATCATAGTTATCTATGTGTTGTTTAAATTCTTTGACTAACTGTGAACTATTTGCTATATCCAGTCATGTGTTTATTTTTTCTCTTGTTGTTTCAGATAATAATTATTCTCATGCATCCCCTAGTTTGTTTATTTGGTTATTGTCTCACCAAGTCATACCATTTCTCTTTTTTGTTGATGACAAAGAGGAAGAAAGTATAACGACAAGTGGAGCACATATAATCTTATTTTAATTCATATAGTTATCATCATCAAGAAGAGAGTGAATGTTAGAATCATGTTTGTAGGTTTTAATGATGAAACCTCTCTCTGTGTGTATAGCATATTACATTGTGCAGTCCGAAGATAGTGAATCAAAGAATCGAGGAGAAAAGCAAACCGATCGTCTACATATCAAAGTCAAGAATTCACGGATCATCTAGTCAAATGTATATATTTGTTCTTAGATTTACTTGTATAATCTCCTTGATAGTTCACACACACACACACACACACACACACACACACACACACTCACTCACATATCTGCATACAAAGATTTCAAAAAAAAACAAAGAGTTAAACAATTTTGAAACAAGGAAGCCTATATAAAAAAATTATATAGGTTTGGTCGACTGAAACTATTTTCAGTCGACCGAAACTGTTATCAGTCAACCGATCAATCAATTGAAAATAATTCCAATCGACTGAATTAGTGTATTTTATTTTATTCTCAAATTTACGTTTTGTCGTTTATTTTTAATATTCTTATTCAATAAAGTGACTTTTATTCTTAGTAGACCAACTACCATGTAATGTTTATTTTTTGAATTGATACTTTGAATGATTGTGATCGTTCAAGTGCATCTCTGTGAAAATAATGTCTTCTTTGAACAATTACAACTCTTCAATGCAACTCTTTGACATCTATAAATATAGTTCAATGTTTAGAAATCAAAATAATTGGCTTTCTTGATTTCTTGTCTCTCTTGAACACTCTTGCTTTCAAACTCTATTACTTACTCAAGAATCATTTAATACACTTCCAATAATCACATGCACGCATCTTGAATCATCAAGGAAGTTATAGGAAGTCTTGTACTATTTGTCAATATCGGTGTTGAAGGAACACAAGTTTTTCGAATCTAAAAACTTTGTTGTATAGCCTATTCCTCTGAGCGAAGAGAAGGTATTTTGGTTAGTGGAAATTCCAAAAGGGTGCTTTGGGACTGAACGTAGAACGAAAGGTCTGAACTAGCATAAAAACTCTAGTGTGATTTTTATTTACATTACTCTACTTTGTTATTTAGCATTAATATTGCTCATACACTTATATACATGACTTAGCCATATTTTACTAGATCCATCTGCACTTTCAATGTCATCAACTAGAACTCTCTATGCATACCTATCCTATGTAGTTTCCATTCCACTGCTCATTGTCGAGGTGTCCTAATCATATAATGTCCAAGTAAAGATTTTATAGACTTCGCTGCTAGCATATCTCCATTGTAAAATAACTTGCACCATACTCTGCCACTTTCTTCCTCATTCTCGACCAATAGAAAAGCCTCTTCATTCCTTTGATGTGCCTAACTAGACTCCTTCTTTAAGTCCATAGGTATGACAACATGATAATGGATGTTGTCTCCCCTCTAAGTGGACTAACATTCTGGATTCTTAGGTGAATCTCGTACTCCATAACCATTAATTTACAGATATCACTAACGGATGATGCTTTAATTTCGATGAGCATAATATTTCTTTAACCAAACAATTAAATAAAAACTAAATGTGATAATCAAGAAATATACTATGTTCTAAATAAAATAGAAAGAATATAAGGCCTAATTTATAATAACCTAAAATTCAACCCAGTAAAAACTACAACAAGCTCATAGACCACGTTGTGCATTTTCACTTATTTTTCATGTACACTGGTCATTGAAAATAAGTTATGCAAAAAAGTTACTATTTTGGAAAGTTGATTTTATAAGATAGTTCTTTCAACCCTAATGATGACCGAAAAGAACTAGTCTCACCTCTTTGACAATTTTCTTCCAAATTGCAAAATCTCGCTTTTCTTTAAAATCACCTTCATACCTTAGTACTATTAAGCTAGAATTTGGTCCTAACTTGATGCTTAGTCAACAAAATTAGTGATGCTTGGACAAGAGATTGGACTCTTAGGAAATTATGCTAGTAATTATGTCCATAAATAATTAAGTATGCAAATAGGTAATTGTTCGAGTACTAAGTTGCAAAGTTCCAATTTGGATTTGGTCTAATCGGCTATTAGAGTCCTAGAGTCATGTTCATTATTTACGCTTGAGATAAATGAAAATGAGGAAGAAGTACAATTCAGAATTCGCATATCCTTAGCATTGGTGTTTTCCTGTTTTCCTATGTATAGAGAATTTGGGCCCTTAGATCTTTGATGCGTGATGCTCATAGGAGATGTACGGCTAAGATTTTGCTACCATGGCACTTTGTTGGTTTGATATATGGCAAAATTTCTTTAGGATGATATGGCATGATTGGACCGATCGGGGGCTGTCAGGTGGCCATAGTGTTTCTTTTTAGTAATTTCTTGGACATGTGATAGTATTATTCCTAACCTATGATGGCCTTGATGCCTTTAATATTTTATAGCATTGGCTCTTTTAATATGCGATAGCTTTTTTTACTTCAACATGTGCTAGCCTCTATCAACTTATGATTGTTTGACTCCATCAAGTTGCGATAGTTTGATTTCATCGACTTGTAATAGCTTTATTTCATCAACTTGCAATGGCTTGACTTTGTCATCGTGCAATGGCTTTGATATTCTTAATCTGCGATGGCTTGTTTGCATTAACCTACGATTGCTTCAGATTTATCAACTTGCAATGGATTGTTTGCATTAACTTATGATGGCTTTGGCTTTATCAACTTGTGATGGCTTTTGCAATAGCTTGTTCACATCAAATTGCGATAACTTCAACATTATCAACTTGTGATGGCTTGTTTACAATGGCTGCGATGGTTTGCTTACTCCAACTTATAATAGCTTTAGCTTTATCAACTTACGATGGCTTGTTTACATCAGCTTGCGTTATCTTATTTACATCAACTTATAATGGCTTTAACCCATCAAATTCCAATGGCTTGTTTTCATCAATCACCAATAGTTGTTTAACCTGTGATGGCTTCAAGCGATGGCCTCATTAATTTCGCTAAACATGTTGATGCTTGAAAATTTTGATATAACATTTGTTCTCCCACCCCTTTAAAAAAGTATTTTATACGTTAGTATAAACATATATACTTTTTTATGTTTTTAAATCAAACTCTTCGTATTCCTCAACTTCGTCATCCTTTCCGTGAAAAGTTTTCTCTATTTTAAATAGATAGTTAGATCACACGTCTTTTTCCCTCTATAAATACTCTTCTTCCTTCCTCTTTTATTCTTTACAAGTTTGTTTTGAAACAACTTAAGCTCAATTTTTTTCGAAGATATAGTCCCAAATTGTTTGCTAAGGCAATCAATTTCTCTCGTTATTTAGTTCCGATTCATGTTTCCCATTGATTTAGAACTTTTGAGAGCCACTTGATTTTGAGAATTCAAACAGGTTTCATGAACTTTTTATACAATTTTCACGTTGATCATCAATTGTTATAGTTTCAATTGGTTGTTTGTTAGTGGGTTTCGTTTTTTGTGACCATTTTATTTAAAGTATGTTTACATGCAATACTTTTATATATATATTTCAACATGTGACGACTTACTAGTTGAACATGCAATAATTCTTATTATTTCAACTGCGATAGTTCCTGTTAGTTTGACATGTGATAGTTTATTAGTTCATCGTGTGATATCAATATGCAATATGAGCATATGATATTTCATGTTATGTCAACAGTTGATAATTTATTATTCAACATGCCATATTAATACGCGATATCAACATGCGATGGTACATTAACTTAACATGCGATACCAACATGCAATATCAACGTGCGATAGCTTAATAAATTATTAGGCGATGGCTCCTTTATTGAGCATCGTGCGATTTTTTCGCACTCTTTCTTTATATTATGAATTCATAACCTTAGTAATTCTGATATTGATATTTCGAAGGCTTGAATTTATAAATCTTCCTCTTTGCTACTCCTAGTTATTACCATACATTTGTCATATTTGTTTAGGCACCACGTATAAGGTAAAAGAGGAACCGCAAGAAATCTCTAAATACCTCTAAGCATAGCTAAAACCTTCTTGAAGAAATTTTTCATACAAATTATCAATCCTACTTCATAAAGAAATATTAGATAGATTCCTTGCTTCGTTACTTTGGAATTTCTGGAGTTGGGGCAAGAGTTCCTGGTCCCATGGATAGAATTGATACACTTCCCAAGGGATATTTGGACTTCATCCTCATCCACATCTAGCACTCATGCTACCACCCTTTTAATAATACCATCACCAAGATTTTATATCATTTTGGAATTGCCCCCATTCAGCTTACACTCGACTCCAATAGATACATCCATTCGCCCTTTGTATTAGATGTAATTAAGTAACACAGATCTCTCGCAATACATCACCAGCCATTAGATCATCAGGCTATCCAACGGTTTGTATTTTACATTTGCCTTTGTGAAAGATTGCTAGTTGTTGGGCTTGGTCCATCTATATTTGTATATATATTATCTGCTTTGTATTATCAAAATATCAATGTAACATTTCTGTTTCACAAAACGATTTACATCTACTTTCACATTTCTGTATCAAACTCTATCTGTCTTCATAATCTTCTTTATGGTATCGGAGCGGTGTGTCTAACGACTGATCATCAGAATTCACTCTATGATCATCATCGAGCCATCCAGAAAGATAGACTAATTGCCATATCTTCGGTTGCTCTCAGTATTCATAGAGCATCTCATCATTTGATTCACCTGATTTCCATACCAATTCTTATATCTGTTCTTATCTTTTTCTTCTGTCAAGATTCGCTTTCTTGATCAGCATCTGGCTGCAAATCGAAATCTGCCTCACCAGTATCTGATTTTTTCATCATGTCTGAAGAAAGTGAAGCGGTTGCTACATCAGAAGTCAGAGCCAACAACGCAGCAATCTTCTCTGGAATCATAAAATTAAAAGGCCAGACAGCAGTTCAATTAGATGAAAGTAATTACATCATGTGGAAATATCAAACTGAAACAGCAATTAAAGGCCATGGATTGGAAGAATATATCAATGGTACTCTAACCATTCCACCAAAAATGGTAACTGACAATCAAAACAAGGTGATTCCCAATCAAGAATTTACATTCTATCAGAGGCAAGATAATCTTCTTGCAACATGGCTGATGTCATCAATCAGCACCAGCATATTGTCTCATATTGTTGGATGCAAAACATCACAAGAAATCTGGGAATCCATTGAACAATTCTTTAATTCCCAATCTTCTGCAAGAATTATACACTACAAAAGACAACTACAAAACTTAAGGAAGAATGATATGTCTATGAGAGAATACTTAACAAAAGCCAAAAAAATTTGTGATCTTCTCAGCACAGCAGGATACAAAGTATCAGAAACTGAACAAATTCTTACAATCTTGAGTGGATTGGATGAAGATTATGAATCCATAGTAGTTGTTATCTCTGCTAAGAAGAATTTGCCAAATATTCAATATGTTCATGCAACTCTTCTTGCACACGAAGGAAGAATTGATCAAAAGAAAACACAAAATTCAGACTATTCTATCAATTATGCTTCAGTCAATAAAAAGAAAGGTCAAGATACTACTCAGAACTCAAATAAAAATCAAACTGGAGGATTTAGAGGAGGAAATCAAAACAATCAGAATAGCAGAGGTAGAGGGAGAGGCAGATGGAACAATTTTAATCGACCAAAATGTCAAATTTGTGAAAGATCAGGGCATACAGCATCAAAATGCTATTTCAGATTCGACCAAAACTACTCTCTCAACAACAACTACAACAATAACAATCAAAGATCAAACAATCCAAATGCTAACATAGCTCACACTGGAGTGGATACCAGCAATCAAAACAATACACAACCTTCAAAAAATGAGGACACAGCATATGAAGAATGGTACCCAGACTCAGGAGCTACCAATCACATTACAAACAATTTGGAAAATCTGAATCTAGGCAACAAAGAATACAAAGGTATGCAATCTATTCTTTTAGGTAATGGTAAGTCCATAAAAATAACACACACTGGAAATGCTAAAATTCTTGGCAAAAGAGAACTACACTTAAACAATCTTCTTAGAGCTCCTCAAATAAAGAAAAATCTCATAAATGTTTCTCAATTTGCCAAAGATAATCATGTATACTTTGAATTTTTTCCAAAAACTTATTTAGTTAGAGATACATCAACTAGAGAAATTTTACTGCAGGGTAAATTGCAAAATGGACTATACTCATTCAACCTGAGGGAGCAATATAGGGTACCCTACTCTGGAAAATGGTGTAACAATGTTGAAAATGATAGCAGAATTAACAAAATCTTTGATCATTGGCATTGTAAATTGGGTCATCCCAGTATTAACACTGTAAAATCTGTGTTACTGAGTAATAAAATTGATTTTAATACTTTGTCTCTACCCTACATATGTTCTGCATGTCAAATAGGAAAGAATCACAAACTACCTTTTTTTGAATCATCAACCAAATATACTAAACCATTAGAGATGGTAGCTACAGATTTATGGGGACCTGCCCCAATAAACTCTGATTTTGGGTTCATATATTACATATCTTTTGTTGACTCTTTTTCAAGGTATACATGGATATTTTTTTTTAAAAATAAAGCAGAAACATATAGGGCAGTTATTCAATTCATTACTCAAGTTTAAAGACAATTCAATCATCAACTAAAAATAATTCAAACTGATGGAGGGGCAGAATTTAAATCATTAAAGAATTATTTTTTAGAAAAAGGAATAATACATAGAACAACCTGCCCTTATACCTCTGAGCAAAATGGGTTAGTTGAGAGAAAGCATAGGCATATTGTTGATACTGGCATCACTCTTTTGGCACATGCTTCAATGCCACTCAAGTTCTGGCCTGATGCTTTCTACTCAGCAGTACATCTCATCAACAGGATGCCAACAAAGGTACTGCAAAATAAAACTCCTTTAGAATCTTTATTTAATGTTTTACCAGATTATAACAGACTCAAAACATATGGTTGTCTATGCTTTCCCTATATGAGGCCTTATAACTCTCATAAATTAAGCAACAGATCAACATCTTGTACCTTTATTGGTTATACCTCTAATCAAAAAGGGTACAAATGTTTATCTAGTGATGGAAAAATTATAATATCTCGACATGTTGGATTTAATGAATCTATATTTCCATTTGCTAATGCAGAAAACAAAACAACTGAAAAGGTTTATAATGCAAAAATGATTATACCTGAGATACCCATCCTCTCTCACAATAAAACAGATGAAGACATGAATCAGAGTCAACTCAAATCTCAACTCACTATATCCAATAAAGGATCAGGTCAAAATTCAAGTGACTCCAATAATGATTTCATCAGCAACAATGAATCCAGCACAAAATCTGCTTCTATTCAAGAAAACCAAAGCACCACTACTCCTCAGCACTGTAATCTCAATGAGGAAGAAACTGGTCATCATATGATGACCAGATCAAAACATGGTATTTTCAAACCCAAAGCATATCATGTTCTCAGCAAGTCTTTTGAACCTGTTTGCTTTGATGAAGCCATACAGGATGAGAAGTGGAAAGCTGCAATGGATGATGAGTATGATGCTCTCATCAAAAATGAAACATGGACTCTTGTTCCTACACTAAATAACAAAAATATCATTGGTTGTAGATGGACATATAGAATTAAAAAAAATTCTGAAGGCAATATTGACAAATACAAAGCCAGACTTGTTGCTAAGGGCTATTCTCAACAATATGGAATAGATTTTAGTGAAACTTTCTCACCAGTAGTAAAACCCACAACTATAAGAGTTATTCTAACTATTGCTCTTCATAATAAATGGCAAATAAAACAATTAGATGTCAATAATGCTTTCTTAAATGGTGAACTTCAGGAGGAAGTTTTTATGCAACAGCCATCTGGGTATATTCAAAATGACAGGAAAAGTTGGGTGTGTAAACTCAACAAAGCTATATATGGGCTTAAACAAGCTCCTCGTGTCTGGTATGAAAAACTTAAATCTACTCTTATTGATCTCAACTATCATCCCACTAAATCTGACAATTCTTTATATATCAAAAATTATGACAACATAACTGTATTTATACTTGTTTATGTGGATGATATCATTATCACAGGAAATTGCATAAAAGAAATCAGGTATGTCACTGATTACTTAAATAACAAATTTTCCTTAAAAGACTTAGGAAATTTAAAATATTTTCTAGGTATTGAACTCATACGAAAATCTGAACACGAACTTGTTCTCTTTCAAAGAAAATACATATATGAAGTACTGAATAGAACAAAAATGAGTGCTGCAAAGCCTATGCCTACCCCAATGTCAATCAATTTACGCTTATCTAAAAATAAAGGAGAAGCTTTTGATAATGAAAAGCTTTATAGAAGTACTGTAGGGGCTTTGCAGTATATCACAATCACTAGACCAGATTTATATTTTGCTGTGAATAAAGTTTGTCAATTTATGCAGAAACCATTAGATCTTCACTGGAAAGCTGTCAAACATATCTTACGATACTTAAAGGGAACTATCAATCAAGGCCTAAAGCTTACAGTAGGTAAAGACTTATCTATTAAAGGGTTCGCCGACGCTGACTGGGCATCAGACTCTGACGACAGAAGATCTACAACGGGTTACTGCATTTACTTAGGAAACAACCCAGTGTCTTGGTGTTCAAAGAAGCAACCCACCGTGTCTCGCTCCAGCACTGAAGCAGAATACCGCAGCGTGGCAAGCACGACAGCTGAAATTATTTGGCTCAGATCCCTTCTCAAAGAAATCAAAGTTAATTCCTCAAATCAACCAACAATTTGGTGCAACAATTCAGGAGCCGTTTCTATTTCATCAAATCCTGTTCTTCATTCCAGAACGAAGCACATAGAAATCGATTTGTACTTCGTTCGAGAACAAATTATCAGAAAGGAACTTGCTGTTAATCATATACCAGCAAGTCACCAGATAGCTGATATTCTTTCTAAAGCTCTTTCGAGGCATAACTTTGAAAGATTCAAAGCTAAATTAAAGATTGAAAATGTCGAAGGCAGATCTAGAACAAAAGAAGAAGAGAATGGAAAACCTAGATCTAATTGAGGGCGGCTATTAGATGTAATTAAGTAACACAGATCTCTCGCAATACATTACCAGCCATCAGATCATCAGGCTATCCAACGGTTTATATTTTACATTTGCCTTTGTGAAAGATTGCTAGTTGTTGGGCTTGGCCCATCTATATTTGTATATATATTATCTGCTTTGTATTATCAAAATATCAATGTAACATTTCTGTTTCACAAAATGATTTACATCTACTTTCACATTTCTGTATCAAACTCTATCTGTCTTCATAATCTTCTTTACTTTGTGTTGTCAAGGTGCCTAATAGGCGACCTGACTATATTGACCTTATGTTCTCGCAATACTTTACAGAAGGTTAAATATCAGGTGGAGAGTTCCATTTTTTGCCTATGTCCTTCTGGTAGTAGTTTGATCTTTAATTTTATTAATAAAACCAAAGACCGAAGTCACTAATTCTTTTTTTGAGATGTTTTTCCCCTAAAAATCATGGAAACTTTTCTCTCCTTGATACGTTGATTTGCATATTTTATGTATCAATTATATTGTTGAAATAGCATGTTAACCTTTATATTTACAAATTCCACTTAGAAAGAGAACAATTCAAGACTATTTCCAAAAACTGATAAACTGGGGATGCTACTAAGTATTCTAGGAGTCAGCGGAGACTCCTTTCCAAAGTAAAGTTGAGGAAATACTCTTTGACTTAGCATCTCCATTGGGTTTTAGGTGAACCTCCTATTATAAAAAGAAATAGTTATGGCTGTTCGTCGATTGTCGCTATAAAGGTTGACATTTTTTCAGTTAATACTCTGATTCAACATTCATCCTCTTACCACCCTGGTACTCGCCGGTTTTGATGACAATCCTATTAATTTCATTTTTAAACATGATGATTATCTTTTATCATTTCTTCATCTATTATTGTTGTTGTTGTTGTTGTTATTTCAAATGTTAGTTTAGTTTACCCAACTCTCTTGTCATCAAATAAAGATTCTGCAAATCTTACTATTTTTCCAAGAGCTTCCATTAGGCAGCCTCTGCACCCTTCTTCTAAATCAGACACTTCATCCATTACTACTATAACAGATGATGCTTTGTTAATATTCAAATCTCAGAAGCATAACAAGAATTCTAGTGATGCATAGATCACTTCTAAGCCTCCTTTAAAAAGTCTAGAAAGGTTAGCCAATTGTTGCTTTTGCTTCAGACACTATTACAACCACCATTCTTGCTACTCCCTCTTCTCAAAGCCCTATTATTAACGTCATAATTTCTCCCTTAAATTACTCTTTGGCTTTCTTGCACCAACAATTGAATCTTGATTCTTCACTCCTTATTAATGTTCCCTTGCTTGGTTCTAGCGTAGAAGCTTCCACTTTTTCTAATTTTGAAGAATTATTAGCACCCATCCTTCATTCTCCTATTGTTTCTTCTTTACAGACTACAAAATCTCCTCTTTTTTTTTCAATAGATGTACTCCTCCATCTTTTATAATAGCTTATTTGGTATGTTTTTTATTTCTCTTAACATATCAATTTATGTTCGGTTTGGTTCTAATATTTTCATTTTAGGTCAAAAAACATTTATTCCTTCTCCAACAATCCTCCTCAACTTCCTCTCAGAATGTGTCACTGCTGTAGGAATTTAATTATTCTTTATGTGGGAAGATAAATACTTTGGAAGACGAGATAAAAAACCTTCATCGGACAACTTATCCTTAATTATCGAGAATTCAAAAGTCTCATGCTAAAGACATCAAATGCTTCTTTACAATATTCCAAGACTAAAGTCTCCTATTTTATGCAAAAGTCCTGCCTCTTTGGAAAGATCAAAATTTGGAAGCATGTATTTTAATAGCATACAAGGATAATGTAGATCAATGTCTAAATTTTGATTTTCCTTCTCTCCGGTTTACAAGGGTCAACTATAAGAAGAAATTTTATATCATAAACTTGATCGGGTTCCTAGGGACTTATCTGAGTTTGTAGATGATGACCCCTTATCCTGGAAGAATACTGAATCCTCGATGATCTTCCATCTAATGTTAATGAGTCAAAAAATTAGAAAGGATAATGAATTGATGGTAATGATGATGGTGATGATAATGATGAAGAAGATAAAGTCGATGATAATACCGTAGGTGATTTATTAGGAAAAGATAAGGGTAATGACTTAGGGAATAATGGCTTGGGTGAATAAGGTGCTACTTGTGAGTCGGACATACTATAGATTTTGTTTCTACCAATATTGATCCTAGAATTGATGGTACTCCACCTCGAAAGGTACATTTGGTGGTCCTGCTTCGTCTGGTTGGACCTTAACAAATCAATCTAAACCAAATATATGTTGGTTAAGCCGAGTAATTTTAGCATCATATTCCGACCTTCGAGTATGAAACCAACCTTTAATGAATTGGTCTAGAAAAATTCGATCGCTCGTCTTCTTGCATCATGAAGATTCTTTCCTCGAAGAGAAAATCACCTTGGTGGGTCCACCAAATGCACAATTTGGAAGGTGCTAATACGAGTGATCGAATTTGTCTAGGCCAATTCATTAAACGTTGGTTTCATACTCAAAAGTCAAAATACGATGCTAAAATTGGTCAACTTAACCAACATATGTTTGATTTAGATTGATTTGTTATGGTCCAGGAATGAGCGTCGATCTTATGAGCTTATTCTAGTCGATGGAGAGAAAGGACTTCCTCCCCCTACTCCAATTCATTCTTCTAAGAAAACATTTTATGGGCCTCCTTCTCATCATGGGTTCATTTAATATGTAGTAGCAACTTATCGCTCCTCCCTCGTCATCTTTGGCTTCTAGGGATAATTCTGGTGAACTAGATAGACTTAACAGATGTTTTAATTTTGAATGCAATTATAAGATCTGGTTAGAATGGGATAGTAAATATATTATCTTCGGTTTGAAATAGAAACTTCGGAACGTGAAAAGAATGAGCTTGCTTTGAAAGTTCAAATGTTTGAAAGTGGTTATAAAGGTTTGTCTCGTCAAATTTCTTAACTGGAAGGTGCCAACAAGACTTATGAAAGTGCAATAGCTTTTCAAATTGATTCTGCAGATACCATTGACGTCATTTGTCATAAGGAGAAAAAGTTAAAGAAATAGCCATTCGTGCCAATTTAGCACATTGTTGATCTTTCTTCGGTGGTGGAGACTTTGATGAAAGAGGTAAAATTACTTATAGGTCAACTATATTTGATGCAATATTTTTCCTCTAGAGAGTCTCAACTTGAATCTTTAGTAGACTATTCGACCGATGTTATTATCGCTTTTGATTTAAAAATTGATTTTTCTTATAGGCCTAGAAAGCAATTGTTAATGAAGGAAGGCAATTGCCTAAAGTTATCAGAGATATCAACACTTCTTTTTATATGGATGCTTGGATGTTCTTGAAGATGTAGGTGGACCTCCTATTCTATGTGAAAATGCAGACTCGACTAGCGAGAGCCATTCTTGCATTTTGGAAGTTGAAGGGAAAGGTAAAGGGAAAGAATTAGTGTACCAACGTCATCCTCTTTCGCATCCTCCAGAACCATGAATTTTTGTAAAATTTATCCTAGTGACTTAGTACTCGGGAGTAAAAAAAAAATTATACTTGTAATTATGAATATTTTCTTTAAATATTAATAATATTTGTAAACTATCATTTCGCATATCATCCTTGTGGTGGATTTCGCACCCCTTGTGCCTTTTAATACGATCATTTAGGTTTTTATTTGCATTTCATATTGTCATTTGATTTTTTTGGCCGGTTGTCTTTTGTTGTTTGGGTGGTTTCTTTGGTCAGGCTCGGAGGTGGGATCAAAGGAATAATTTGATCATTACCCTTTAGATGAGTGCATGGATGCATATAGATGTGGGACAAAGGCTTAATTGACCATCTCCCTTAGATGGTTGCTGTAGGGCCTGAAAGCGGGACCAAAGTCTTAATTTGACCATCACTCTTTGGATGGGTGCTTTGTCCAGACATAGAAGCGAGACACAAGGCTTAATTGACCATCCCCTTTTGATGGCTGTTTTGGCCGAGCTTGAAAGTGGGACCAAAGGCTTAATTTTACCATCACCCTTTGGATGGGTGCTTTGGTTGGGCATGGAAGCGGAACCAAAGGCTTAATTGACCATTTCCCTCATGTAGTTACTTTGTTTGGGCCTGGAGGCAGGACTAAAGGCTTAATTTGACCATCGTTCTTTGGATGGAAGCTTTGGCCAAACATAGAAGTGGGACCAAAGGCTTAATTGACCATTGGTCTTTGGATAGGTGCTTTGCCTAGGCCTAGAGGCTGGACCAATGGCTTGAACTGGTCATCGCTCTTTGGTTGGATACTTTGGTCAGGTCCGGAGGCAGTAACAAAGGCTTATATTTTTTATGAAGATTTTCCTTTTGAAAATTCATTCTTGGATGTTGAGATTTATAATTATGATTCGCAACGGAAGTATACAGTGTCATTATCAAGAGTGTTTCCTATTTTCCTTTTAATTCCTTAATAGACCATATTCTCGTAATTCTTTTGAAAATTCATTCTCACACAATACTCAATAATTCTAGCCTGTGCCCCACATTCATTAGTAGGTTGCCTATTTGCATTGTGGTAATAGCATTATTCACTTCTTTCATAACCCTTTTCCTTCTTTATGTTCTTCATAAGGGGCCAATAGTCAAAATAAAGGTTCACTTTCATTTCAAATATAGTTTCTATAGCTTGAGTTTTTATGTCCCTTCTTATTTGAGTAAAAGGTTCATCTTCCTTATGCTATGGATTATTCTTTCCTTATTTAATTTTGCCATCAAGGAAAAAATTGGCTTTCGTCCTATGTGAAAGGGATTTATGCTTTATTTTTTCGAGTCATATTGAGTGGTTTCTATTTTATTTCCAAGGCTTGAAGGGCCAAGTTCCACAAATTCAACTCCTATTTTTCAGTAAATTATGTGGTAAACCAGTGAGAAGTGGAACAAATCAAGTTTGTCTCTGAAGGACCTTGTTGGGGAATAGTCATGGTAAATGTTCTTAAGAGATTATCCCTAAGTTCAATTCTTAAGGAAAACACCAAAAATATTAGGCCAAAATTTGGTCCTAACTTGTATGCTTATTCAACAAAGTTAGTGATACTTAGGCAAGAGATTGGGTGGGCAAGTATCTTAGTCATTATGTCCACAAATATTCAAGTATCCAAATAGGCAATTATTCAAGTACTAAGTCACAAAGGCTCACTTGGAATTAACATAATTGACCATTAGGGTCCTATAGTCAGGTTCTTGATTTATGCTTGAGAAAGAAAAAAAATGAGGAAGGAGTGCAAAACCCTTCTTAGCATGGGGTATATGCCTATTTATAGGGTATTCGGGCCCTTTGGTCTTCAACATATGGTTCTCATAGGAGATAGATGGCTAATACTTTGTTGCCATAGAACATTGTTGCTTTGACACATGGTACATCCCAATTTATTTGTGATGATGTGATATGATTGGACCAATCAGTGACAGTCACACGGATCACCAAAGTGTTGTCATTTAGGAGTTTTCGCGACATGTGATAGTACCAATCTTAACCTATGATGGCCTTAATGCCTTCAACATGTGATAGCTTTATCTCTTTCAACATGAGATAACTTCTATTTACTTCAACATGTGACGGCTTCTATCAACTGGCAATAGCTTGACTCCATCAAATTACGATAGTTTGATTTCATCGACTTGCAATAGCTTGATTTCATTAACTTATGATGGCTTGACTTTCTCATCTTGCAATGGCTTTGATTCTTTCAACCCACAATAACTTATTTGCATCAACCTATGACAACTTCGGCTTTATCAACCTGCGATGGCTTATTTTCATCAACCTATGATAGCTTCAGCTTTATCAACTTGCGATGGCTTGTTTACACCAACTTTTGATAGCTTGTTTACATCAACTTACGACAGCTTTAGCTTTATCAACAGACAATAGTTTGTTTAACCAACCTGCAATAGCTTGTATACATTAACTTGTGATGGCTTCGACCTTTCAACTTAAATGGCTTGTTTTCATCCACTTGTGATAGTTTGTTTTCATTAACCTACAATGGCTTCAGCCCTTCAACTTGCACTGGCCTTATAATTCCACTTGAGATAGTTTGAACTTGTTAATGCTTGAAATTTTGTGTGTAACAAGTACATGCAAGTCAAGATATTTACTTCATGTTTTGGAATCATACAACACTTGATATTTTAAATATAATATTAACTCCACATGTTTATGAAGTACTTTAAACATACTAGAGTGCTATTATGTATATCATCGTACTCCTAAAACACTTCACATACAATTACTTGATGTTATCTTGTCTAAATTAGAGCCCTCATAGACTCACTTCCAAAGTATAACTGATGTGCAACCCAATATCGAATAATGCATCACCCTACTCATTTAGAATATGAAACTTAATAAGCCAATAGAATAACCTTTATTAACTCCATTAATTCACACAAGTACATAGGAAAATGGATTGATGTCCTAACGTAGTGAACGTGGCGTTGAGCATATGTCATCTTCAGCTACTCATACGCGATATCAAGATCACATCCTAATGGAGCACACCTGATACTAAAACCATGACGCAAACAGATGAAACATACTTAAGTATAGCATAGCACAACAAGCATCTGCTATGAAATAACAACAAATACATGGGTGTACCATAAACCAAAACAAATATGCACGTCGTTACACTAACCGATGTCAACATAAAGACACTCTCCATAAACAAGTATGATTGCCTTCTATCGCAATTGCATCAGGCAAAAATCTTCCATTAATCATCCTTTCTAGGAAACTTCATACTCAACTATGCTCTTTATAACAACTACCTCAGTGGGTTTGAATTTTTGCTAAATTTAAAACCCAAGACAACCAAAGTACAAATCGTTGGTTTGGTATCCTGTAAATAAAACAAAAGAATGCATGTCAGAGCTCTAACGAAATAACTTGTGTGGAATAATTTAAATTATAATAGATCACATAAGTACTGACCAAAGTTTGACACTTCCTAAATCAAGTGTCAATGTTAGCACCAAACAAGTGCAAACACCAGTACCTTTCCTTCAATTTATCCCATGGATTGTAATGAGGAAGGTGCCAAAACAACATTATGATGACTGTAAATTATGCATCTTATACATAACACTAGCTTATGCTGATTGTTCACTATTTTATGTTATGTCTGATTATATTATTAGTCGTTTCGACTTTATCTCTACGTATGAACTGTTCCCATCTACATCCCTAAGTTATATATATATATATAACTATATATATATGTATCCCATGTTCCCCTAATGGACCTACATATTGTCCCCCTAGTATCTCTCGTTCAACATCTTGTTAGGATCCATTGGCTCACTGTATCATGATATCGCCATCGTATATCTCAAGGAAATCCTATAGTGCGCACTGGCGACCTTTCCTTTATTAGATCGTGTTCTCCTTGGGGATTTTCTACTTTAGCTGCTTCCTATTACATGGACTCGGCTCCGAAAACCACCCATCCATGTTTTGAAAGAATCTATTATGGGTTAACTAGCCCTACTTTATCAGCCAAACTAACAAACAACTGTGGCGTTGCATTACTTAATTGATTCAACCCTAGTAGGCGACAATGATCAATTAGGTGTAAACCTATCCTTTCCATTGGCCGCAAGGGACAGATGCCAAACCCAGGATCTATGCAACCCCTAGCACTTGCATTTTAAACCGGTATCATATAATGTAGCATAGTGTCTAATCCTTACGACTATCCGTTAAGATTTCCTATTGCAATCAAGACAATACCCCCTCTAACAAATTTGAAATGGACCTACTTTAACTCTGTGAGTCCAGCCTCAACATCTGCCTAACGGAATACCTAATTGCCTACATTCACAGAGTTTCTTTTTCAAGCACAATCCTAACCTGAGGGTAACCCTTCTCTATACGGAAGTTATATACTCCCCACGGATCCTATGGTTAGATATGTTTTCATATTCCAACCCACTCTAATGACCTTATGTCATTTACTTTTTATAATTTATCTCTATTAAATTATAACTATCCACACCTGTCATAAACGCATATTTATGGCTACATATATACATATTTAATATTCACGTGTGTTTATTCTTCTTACACTTTCTTTATTGCCCCAACATCTTTTATGTTTGACCCTAGGTCTTTATTTAATTATGTGTTTATCTTTATCTTTTCCTTCTTCAAATTCATTTATTGCTTCCTTTTCCAATTTCTTAATATCATTGTCATTTTGCTTATTGGTTTCAACTAACATTTCTATTCCCATATCATTCTCTATTCTTTTTCTTGCCTATTCCTCAAAGGCTCTTTCTTTCATTTTAATTGATATTCGAACTTTATTCATGACTTAATGTTTAAATTTTAGGATTTACTGAATTTTAACATATTGGAACCAAATTTGTATTCAATATATATTAACACAGTAAATTTCCATATCTTACTAGAAGAGGAGATGTTTGTGTGGTGTTTATAATAACAAGGGATTGCCTTTTTAATTCTCTTGAAATAGACATTACAATACATTGAAATTTTCCTTGTTTTGTACATCTCTTCCTTTTTGTTTCATATGTGAATTCCTATTTATTCCAAACGTCGCACTTTTATTTATTTAAACAAGATAATATGCAAAAATCTACTTGCAACATTTCATGTTCCAATGCATTAAACTATCACAAAAACTGAAAATAACAGAATGACATTTACTTCAACTTAATTTATGCCCGTCAAATAAAAACAAGTTCCTAATCATTACGCATTCGTTATGATTTTATTCATTTCAATTGTTGTCAAAATACCCATTAAATCTAATCATTCCACAACTACAGAATTAGATCTAATCATAATGTAATTACAGAAATAAAACTAATCATTATGCACTTGCAATTATAATTCAATTCTTAGGCATATAGGAATAGATCTACAATGATATGGTCCAATATTTTATATAAAAACATATAACATTCCCACTCACCTTGCTTTTAGCTTTCCCATTCTACAGATCTAGATCTGTTCTCTTTTTATTTAACTCCTTCTTATTTCAAATCAATAATAAAATGGGTATACATTTATTAAAATAACTGATCCGAGGAAAGGATTAAACTTAGATTCTAGATTAGAATTTTAGATTCAAGTTTACCTTTATTTCCACGATCTAAATCGGTCCTATTCTCTATTTCAATTATCTTCGACAATCCTCTAATTTATTGCGCCATTCTTTATTGATCTTATTTTGAAATTTAAGAAGATTTGAGGTTAGAGAGGAGGTTAGAGTTTGATAACATTTTGTTACAGTAAATTGATATTAGAGACCAAGTTTAGATTAAGCTTGCTTATACAGAGGTTGCATTGAATTAGAAAGTTGATTTGGATCAGAGTATCTTTAGTTTAGTCTTGAACACCCAATAATCACTTTGCTCGCAAGAAAAATAGTTAAATCAATCAGTACCGCACATCCGTTAATTTAAAATAACATTCAACCATGGCACAGATCAACCGCCCATAGCCATTGGTTGACCGCTAACGGTCGACCTTGGGTCTTACTGGTTGACCTGTGTATGTTTTGAACATTAATTTATTAATGTTGCTTGATTTGTTTATCTTATTTCCATCGTTTAATTGATTCTATCAATTTATTTTATCTATTAATTGATCTCCTTCAATTCTTACCTATTTAAAAAATGATTTAAGATTTAAATTTGAGTGTTAACAATTATTAACATATAATTAGTCTTAATTGATTTTATTACTATATTACGTATATAATTATTTCTGATGCTAAAACTTCAAACATTAATAGTTTTTCTGTTTGAAGCCCGAGCAGAAACATTATATGTGAAAATTAATTAGAAAATTACCACGAACACAATGGTGTATGTTTCACAGTCAAATTCTAATGTTTGCAAAAATTATATTTTTCAATATTTACTATTTATTAATTAATTTTCATTTTGATTAATTATCATTAGAACACAGGGTGTTCCATTCTCTCCCCCTTAAAAGAATTTCATCCTCAAAATTTTTAGCAAATCGTGTACAATGCATGGTGTATCAAAGTGTATATGATATGCAAACAGAGCAATTCTAAATTGGCGCCTCTTATATAAATGCTTTCTTTTAAATCAGTTTTCGAAAATGTGATGCAAACAACCTAAGTATACTGGCAGTTCTACATGTATCAACCTTTGAAAATCAAAATCTTGATTTTTCATCCAAAGTTATCCGGCCATTTGACCCGGCTATATTAGACTGATTGGACAAGTTAGATTCGATATTAGGAAAGAAAACAGTCTAGAGGGGTGATCACATAGTCCATAGATCAAGTGAGGACAATGATATGAAGCAATGATCAAGCGAAACTAAGAGATAGACTCTACAGAACATTCTATGTAGGAAATAATGCCTCCCTTAGGCATGAGATCGGATCGCACCATAATGGCTATGAACAACATCAATCAGCAGTTCAACTCAATGAGAATCAATCAATATCTCTTAAGATATGAAGACAACTATGTAAATAACTTTGGAAGCATGAAATTAGCATGGAGAGGGACCCACCAAATGGATCGCATGCTACCACGTGGCATGGAAGACCGATCGAGGTCAATCTCTATACATAGAGAATTGAGCCTCGAAATTTTTTAGATGACATGTTCCACATTTGGAGATTCTGCAGCCAAAATTTCAAGAAGATATTTGGTCGTCTACCCTACAAATACAGGCTTCATAGTTTATTTGAGGGATCTTTATGCTATTGTTTTCTTAATATTCTATTGTAACTACGGATTCCGATCCAATCCCTCTTGTAGCTAGAAATTCAAGTCACTAAAATACTTATCTCTTCAAAGTGGATGTAGGCACTCAACGTCGAACCATTATAAATCTATTTGTTATTGTTTTTTACTTGCCTTCTGCTTGTTTGCTTTGTTTTAATTTTGATTTCTTCATTTATTTCTCTACACATAATCTATTGGGTATTTGTGCTAACTTTTAGTGCAAATATTTTGGCCTTTCATTGAGATACGAGTTCTCAGTCTGATCGGATCTCGTCATCTACTGGTGGACTCCATCCAGATTTTTGCCTACAATTTTCTGTTTCTAATTAGACTTAAAGAAGATCTAAAAGGAGGCTATTAGCCATAGCTAGAGGAAAGTCCACTACTTCCCTTGTTGTTGAAGGAAATGACGATGATAGTGTTCAATAAGCTGATCAAAATGTACAACCGACAGCAACCGATGCCTAGAATCCAGCCGAATATATTATCAGAGCTAATTTTGAAGTCCTAATGAAGGAACTGATGGATAACCATCAAAAGCTCAATTAAAAATCTAGGCTGACATCGACTTGATTAACCAGTTGAAAGATCAGCGTGGAAAGACTAGAAGAGGGCCCACTCTATATTCAGGATTATAATTTTCCTCCTTATCTGACGACTATCACCAAAGCAAACGTCGCAAAATGGATCCATACGCACCTAGAACATTAGGACAAGATTAGGCGATCGACCATGATCGATCAGCACCGATCGGTGCTAATCACGATAGGAGGATCGGCAATGAACCTCTAATCAATGAGGGATGGGTATGCGGATAGAGGCGCTTACTTTGGAGGCACCACGATCAATCGAAGTGCTGGAGCTTAGGAAAATGTGGTTGAACCGCAGTTGAGAGACGACGATAGAACTGATACTCCAGAAATGGAACACGAGCAAGAGGAGCTAAGGCAACGTGGCACTACTGGAGGTGTGGATCAGGTCGACCACATGAGATGGAGCACGACTATCGCCTGGTACCAACTTTCCAAACATTGAACTTAATAGTTATGGTGAGGCAGCTAGTGAAAGAAAGTCAAGACTTGACCAACCATGGTTGGGGACTGTCCAGAAGTCATACTCCATTCACCGATAACATTTTACATGCATAATATCTATGGAGGTTCCATATGCCTGCGATGCCTCTTTATATAGGAAAAACGGACCCCAAGCGGCATCTCTTGAAGTATAAATGGCATATGGAGTCCACCCGAGCCACTAATGCAGTCAAGTGCAATTGACTCCCCATTTTTTTAAAAGATGTTGCGACCGTGTGGTTCACTAAGCTAGCGCCACCGTCAGTTTCTTCATTTGATGAGTTAGTAAAGAAGTTCCATGAACAGTTTCGCATGCACACAACTCGCCCCAAGGATGTAATGTCACTCTCTAGCTTGGTCCAAGAACTGGGGAAGTCATTGAAAGATTTTCTAGAATTTTTTTATAAGGCTGTTAAAGAAGTTAGTAATTTGATTGATGATGCAACACTCATGGCACTGACTAAGAGAATCGACCTCGATTCCAAGTTCGGCGATTGGTTATTAGGAAAGCCTCCTTCTATATTAATCGTTTCTTTGCAAAGGCAGCTCAGTTTCTAAGGAAAGATGAGGCAAAGTGAACTAGGAAAAGAGATATTGCAGGACTAAGCAACGACGGTATAAACTAATGTCGTAGTAAAGTGGGCTGTTGATAGTTCCAAAAAAGTTCAGATCAATGTTCAGAACAAAAGGCATGAGCAGAAGAAATGCGTTGATAGAAACTACAACTAAAGACAGGATTCTAGGAGAGGGAAGCCAAGGATCTCATCATTCGATACATACATGCCATTGAATACATCACTAGAGAATGTTTATCTATTGACCTGTACACTATGTAGTACATGAAACTACCTCCGCAGGAACTAACGAAGAAGCAGAGATAGTCCAGAAAGTATTGTTGATTTAATGAGAGTTATGTACATACCATGGAGAAGTGTTGCCACCTTCATGATGTTATTTAAAAGTTGATTCAAGAAAGAAAGCTACAGTAGTTTGTTAAATCCTCGTAGGACGGTGGGCAAGGGACATTTAACCCCAATTGAGGATAAGCTCTGCCCATTGCCGAGGAACTGCAGACGGCAGGGTGATTAGTTATTAATACCATCATTGGAGGAGTACATCCTGCTAGCAAAAGCTTGAATGAAATGGAGCATTACGTGAACGCGATACGACATGTTGACACTGAATGTTTCTTGAACACGGAGGATGGTGCTCGATCAACGCAGCAGCAAACTATGACATATGATATCGTGGTTCGGTGTAGAGATGCTAACAAGGTGGGGGCCCCTACAATCGTCCCAATGGTGATCTCGGTTATGATTGGCTCCGCCTTACTGAGAAAGATTCTCATTGATGTGGAAGTTCCGTGGATATTGTAATATCCCAGAATTTTTAACGATATCAATTTAATAATCTGTATTAAAAATTAAATTGATATTGATATTTTGTTAATAATAATTCAAATAGATTAAATAATCTTCTTCAATAAATATTTAATTGGTTATTTTATCTTTTAAAATAATAAATTTGTTTCTATTTATAATATAAATATATAGTTTATATTTTAAATAGATTAGCATTGTTTTAATTTTAATAAGTAGAGCATATTTCCTAATTCTTATTATTTGTAATAATTTGAAATTTTGTTTTTATTTAATATTTAAGCCTCCCAAAGTTAAATAAATAAATCTTGGTTTAAATTTAAATATTGAATCATGTTTTAAAAATTCTAATATATACACTATAATTTGGAAATTTTGATTTTTATTAGATATTAAGTTTTTAAAACTATTTAATAGATAAATATATGATTTTAAAATTTGATAAGGAAAATATTAAATGTTTAAAATAATTTGGCTTGAGTTTTAAATTTAGAATGAATTAACAAAAAAGCTTTATGGCTTAATAAAATAGATAATTTATTGATAAAAATATAATTTCTTTTAAAATAATTTTAATTCAATAATAAGATATTTATAAAAATAATATTAATAGTGTATTATCTTTATAAATAGATTTTTAATAAAATTTGAAATTGTTAATTCAAATTAAATTTATATACATAACTTGATTTGAAAATAATTGATTTTGGATTTGATTTGAATTTAAAATTCCAAAGTATAAATCATAATTGCTTTATTTTTATATGTATAAGTTTTATTTATAAACATGGTTTGTTTTATTTTCTTTTTATAAATTTATATTCATGTTTAATATTAACTAACAAATTAAAATTAGGCTTAATACACACATTAATTTGTAAATTAAGTATTAATTATTTTAAAGGGACAAGTGTAGTATTCTTTAGGTCTCATTATGCAAGTGTTAAAAGATTAACATAACAATGTGACAAATGTAGAAAATTTTTACAAGTGTAAAATTTTGTTTTAATTTTTCTTTTATTTAATTAAATCTGAAAATTTCATTTATATAAACTTGCATCTTCATTCATACTTGCTTTTTCATTTCCTTAATCAAAAAGAAAACTTCAAAACTCTTCAAATTTAAAAACAGTAACTCCTCTTCAAATTTCTGCATATTCAATTCCTGTACAAGTCTAAAATCAGTAAACTTCAAAGCATCTCCATATCAAAACTCCTCATAAAAATCAAATCTGTGAACAAAGCATGATCATTACCATTTCACAAATCCTTTTGTCAAGAAAATCTGCATATTCAACTTCCTAAAAATCAAAAGGCCTGCATTCTGTTTATAAACCTGGAAATGAACAAATCTTCTTGCATCTTCTCTCTACACAACCTCAAATTGAAGCCTGATTGAAGCTTGTTCTAAAGCATTTGCATGCAAGTATTTTAGTCAGGAAACATAAGCATTCCAGTTTATCATGCCTGCATTTTTATTTTTGTAAAATTCAAAAGGTTATAATAGAGACTCTGCATCTTTTAAATAAAAAGGTGAGTAACTTAAATCTTAACTTTAAATAGGTTGCATGTTAAATGTTTGATATAAAAAAATATTGTTTGTGTGTTTATAAAAGTCTGATGTAAATATGTTTGTGTATACATGTTGTTTATGCTCTACTGTGTTCCCAGATCCATCTTCCCATTTAAAAGAATCCTCTACAATTTATTTAATTTGTGATAGTATCTGTTAATTTTGTTTCTGATATAAGGAAATTTATATAACAATGTTGTTTGATTTTCTTAGGTCAAGATTTAAAACTTAAGTAAGTTAAAAAAAATTACAGGATGTTGTCTCTGTAAACACAGGTAACATCATGCATGTGATCTTTATCAAAACTCAAACATGTTAAACTTGTAATTCATTATCATAAAACAAAAGTAATAACAAAAACTTGGTTTTTAAATTAAGAATCTGTATTTTTAGGTGTTAGTTGAAAGTGCAGTTAGATATTTAACTAAAAAAGGATTTTAACCAAATACTGGTGATTTTTGGTCTGAGGAAGTTTGGGGTTCTTCTGGTTGGTAGATAAGTGTTAGGTGATGCTAAGAAAAATCATAAATGATGTTGAAATTCAGTAAGGAAGGTGCAGTTTGAAAATTCATTTATAAACCCTAGTTTTGATGGGTTTTAAGAATTGGGTCATTTCGATCTGAATAATGGATCGAATGCCATGATGTTTGGGAAATGGGTAGTTTGTGTTTGGATGAGTTCGAGGCCAGAGGGTTTGATCATATGGTGGTCGGAGCGGCGAAGACTCGCCATTGACAGGTTTTGGCAGAAACCTGGTTTGTGTTTCCAGGTTTAGGAAGGTGGAGTTCGAATTTGGTTTCTTGAATGATGGTTCAATTTGATGGTTTCATTTGGACATGGGTGTGTTTTTGGATGAAGTGCGATCACCTCTGATGATCAGAGAAGGCGGTGTTCGCCGTGCATATGCATGGTGGTGTAGTTCTGATGATAGTGTTCTGGGTTTGGTTTGTTGCAGGGGAAGTTTTGGTTTTGCTCGAAGTAAGTGGGAAGTTGGCTCAGGGAAGTCAGGCATAAAACTCGAAGCAACTTTGTATGGTTCTCGAGTTGTTCTGTACATTTTCAGGTTTATAAAAACCTGTTAAATCTGCGTTTAATTTTTTTTAAAATCTGAAGTTTTATTGTTAAGGAAAGTTTAAATCAAATTTAAATTCAATTTTGAATTTTAGAAATTCAAGTTTAATTCAAAATCTCAGTTTTAAATAAATGAAGTTTTAATAAAAATTGAACTTAAGTTACTACTTTATTTTGTAAAGTAGTTGAACTTTTTAGAAAATGAAGTTTTTAAAAATATGAACAAGATTTAAAATTCAATTTAAAATTTGGAAAGTTAAATTTGAATTTCAGTTTTTAAATTAGAAGAAGATTTAAATTTGAAAGTTTTAAACTAGATGTAAATTAAATTTTTTGAAATTTTGAAATGAATTTAACTTCAAAATTCTTATGAATTTCAATTTCTAAGACAAACTCTTGTTTGTCTTGAAATTTTAAAGAGGTTTTAAATTGTTTAAACTTTGATTTAGTTTAAAATATATTCATTTTAAACCATGTATTTAAAATGAAATTTAAAAGTAAGTTCAAAAGATTTTTTTTTTCAAATAAATTTGTTTTTGAACATAATTTAGAAATGTTTTATCTTAAATTACTTAAGATTAATGTTTGAAATTAATTTAATTAATGGCGCAATTGAGGAATGGTTAATCAGTTTGAAATTAAGATCATTAATTGGATTATTTAATTAATAATTAAAGAATTATTAATTAAGTAATTAAGTTTTAATCCAGGTTAATTAAGTAAATAAGTAAAGATTAATTAAGTGACAATTAACACTTAATTAATTAAATAATTAGACTTATATTAATGGATAATTAAAGATAATTTAATTTGAAATTAATCTAAGTTAATTACTTAATGAAAATAATTAGAGAAGGGTTAATGAAGGTCATTAACTAGGATTATTTAATAATTAATTAATGTGGTTAGTTTTCTATAATTAATTTAATAATAATCATTTGTGAATGGTATAATTACTTAATGAAGTAATTTAGAAATTAATTACTTAATGTAATTAATTTAGTTTAATGTGTTTTTGTTTAATTTAATTAATTAAGTTTAATTAATTTTAAACACTTGGGTTTTAAAGATATTACTTAATGTAATTAATGAATTGGAAATTACTTAGTTGAGTAATTGATTGATAATTACAAGTTGTAATTTATTAAAGATGTTTAAGAATGAAGTAATTTGGATTAAATTACTTAGTAATTAATAAAGAGATTAATTAAGAAATTAATTAAGGGATAATTAATTTAGTTTAATAAAGTAATTAAATTAGTTAATTACTGAATGTAATTAATCTGGGATAATTAATAATTATGAGTTAATTTCTTAAGGTAATTAATTTAAGAGGATAATTAATTAAGTATAATAAAAGAACATTAATTATTATAATTAATGATGTAATTAAAGTTGATTAATTA
Source organism: Allium cepa (assembly GCA_030765085.1). NCBI lineage: Eukaryota > Viridiplantae > Streptophyta > Magnoliopsida > Asparagales > Amaryllidaceae > Allium > Allium cepa. The sequence continues at coordinate 107,769,678 of CM060940.1, forward strand.
AGATTAATTAATCAAAAATAGGTAATTAAAGGTAATTAATTAAGAATTAATGTAATTAATTATGGTTAATTAATTAATTAAAGTAATTAAAGGTTAATTACTGTTTGGTTGAGAATAATTAATTTATTAAATTTATTATGAATAATTACATGAATGTAATTAAGGAAAATTAATCAAGGGTGATTGATTAAGGTGATTAATAATGAATGATTAGTTGATTGTAATCAATTAAATGGTTAAGTAAGCAAGATTTATATTGATGAAGTAATTAATTTAATTTATTTTAAATTAATTAAAGATAAAGTAATTAATTTAATTCATTTTAAATTAATTAGAGATTGAGATATTTAATTTAATTCATTTTAAATTAATTATACTGTGATGAGTAAATCATTGCTTATGTATGAATGGATGACATTGATTGTCTTGGATGCTTTGAGATCTCAGAAATTAGATAAGTAATGTTGTGTGGTATAAATGCTTGGTTGCATTGTGATAATAACATAGATTATCTATTTTGATGGTGATATATGGATTATCTATTTTGATATTGATAATTTGGATTACCTGTTATTCGATAATGTTGATTATCAATTGTGATTTGTGATTTACTATCTGTGTGTATATAGATACTGTATTGAATTGTTTTAAACTTTAAAACAACTTGGACCTAAAAGACACGCTTTGGATTTCGATGTGACCGGGATCGAGTTTCCATATTTGGATATCCGAAAACCACATCGATTCCAAATTAACGTTGGGTCGTGAATCAAAATAGAGCTTTGTGAAGACTCGAGGTGTAAGGACTATTCGTCAGTATAACTCTGGGGGTGATTCCGTAATGAGTTTGACGGAATAGTACTTATAGGTTCGAGATGGTGATTCTGTGTGCAAGGGTTATCGTCGTTAACTCTGAGGGTGATTCCAAAATGAGTGTAACGAGATAATGCCTTCGGTTTCGTTCAAACCCAGAACGAACTTGTATGGATTGAATGCTTTCAGAACATCGTCAGGTGGACGATGGGCATTCTAAGTGAAGTGTTCACTAAAGGTAATCATAGCTTCAAGCCTCATCAACCGGGTATGGCTAAAACAGGGGAGGTGCTGCAAAGCTTCGTGGGTAGCCCCCACTTGAGAGTGAGATTTACATCTGTCTAGAGGTTCCTTTATATTCGGTTGTGTGGGCGGTTGCTAGCTACAACCACGGGTTGTCTTGTTCGGAACTGTTCAGTAAGGAATGGTTCCGGCCTTGTGTTGCAGGGGAGCGAGCGTACTCCTCGGTATGTTGATCTAGGCCACGTACTGTGACGGGCGGTACCCCAGTAGCCCTGCCATTGTATGGAATCCAAAATCCAATAAGTGCCAACGGTTTTGATTGTATTACCCACTTTTGTAGCTAGTAGCTGGAATTTAATAGATGTAACAGTTTGGCTATTTCATATTTATTTGAAAACCCTAGACCCATTTATAATATCATCGGATTTCCTACCAAATGTTTTGGTTAGCGTAAGGTAAAAACTTTTCCATGTTTATGTGTGGGAAGTCTTACATGATACCTTTCTTTTCAAAAGGTTTTAAAAGTTAAGAAACCTTAACCTGTTACTCACACCAGACCCATGTCTAACCCAAAGTTTATCTTCCGTTTTCTTAAACTCTTGGGTACTCAAATTTTTACGAGTAGCCAAGGGATTCAGGTTAGCTTTGATGAACTGTGGAAAGCAAATGGAGCATGAGGCTTCTGCGTGTAGATATATAGTTTGCACTGTGTAGATTTCTCTGAGTTGTTTTCTTATACTGTATTGAGTTGTAATAACTAGACAGGGTTTATAACTGTCTAGTATTATGTATATCTATGTAACTCTGATAGTGATTATAAACTATGTAATGTTTATGTTATAAATATAATTTATTCGTTCCGCTGTTTAGATTCTGATGTTGTTTCTTCTTCTCTTCTTTCTTTTCTCTTTTCTATCCCTTTCTTTCTTAAAAATGATGCGATTTTCTATGGTAAGAAAGTCGAGTCGTTTCAGTTGGTATCAGAGCATTAGGTTGAGTGAATATCCAGGCTCTGTAGTGGTGTCTTTCTTGAGAGTGCGTATTTATAATTTTAAATATATAAATATATTTATTTCTACCTATCCGTTGGGTTATCTGTTCAGGTTTTCCAATATAAGTTATGAAGGTAGATGGGGTAGTAGTGTGTGTAACACGACTACCATTGGTCGGAGTTTGACGTTGGAAGTGTATTTGTCGAGACTGTAGACCTAATACCGTCTCGAGTGAGTTCTGTAGTGATGAAGGATTTCATTGATCTCTGAAAGTAACCTGTTAAGGTTCGGAGTCTATCTTTGAAGTTGGATGAGTAGAGTTTGGATCTGTTGGTTGGCAGAAGCGAGCGATGGTATTTTGATACCTCAGGGAGTAGTAGCTGCATGATGAGATGCAGTGACTATGGATGTTCCCGAAGATGTTTTCTTTGGAACAAGTTAAGGAGGTGAGTCTGCTTCAGTGTTGTGGCTGTGTTCAGCCAGTGTTTATGTTTGCTTTGAAGTCCGAGTTTCTCGAAGAGCTTTGATTTGGAATTCTTTGGCATCTGTGACAGCAGTGCAGCTTGGGTGTTCTGTGTGTCGGTAAGGAGTCTTCTGGCTTAACAGTTTTTCTGGAGTGGAGTTCAAAAGCGGCAGTATGGACCCGTTTCTTCGGTGGATTGGCTAGTTAAGTGTAAGCTGTTCTGATTGATAAAGGGATAAGAGTTTTCCTTGGATTTGGTTGAGACTGATCGTAAAAATGACTTGCGATTGTTTGAGTGTTCACTTGAGTTATCAGAGTTTTTCTGGATGTCTTCAGAGAAGCCAGAGTTTTGTTCGCATCTGGAGATTGAGTTTTATTATCGTCTAGAATTCCAGAAGTGCTACCAGTGATTCAGCTTAGTTGAGGATGGTTCCAAGGAGATTGAGTTGGTGCAGCAGCTCAGAGTTTTGGAGGAACTTCTAAATTTTTCTTATGGATTTGTTGAACCATATTTATGGGATGTGTTGTCAAGTTGTGCTCATCAGCATTCTCTTCTACTTCGAATCAGAGTTGAGCAGCGGAAGCAGTTGGGAAATGTATCTGGTTTTCTTTCCCGGACAGGAGAAGTGAGTGTAGTCTTCTGATGTTGAGGAGTAGAGTTTGAGTTCTTGGTTCTGGTTGATCTTGAGAAGATCATTTATTGAGTTGATTGGTTTTGTTTGCTAGAGGCATCAGCGAGGTTGAGCTGATCAGTAAGGTTGTAGATAGTCCAGGATCGTCTAAAGAGTTTTGTGGATTTGAAACGGAGGAAATTGGATTCTGAAGTCGGAGGTTTGATTTTGGATAAGTTTTCTCCAATCAAAAGTGAGCTATAAGATTGGGTAAGGCTGAGAAGCTAGCTCTAAAGTGTTTTGGATCTTTTCTGTATTCTTGTGAGAATAAGTGATTGATCTAAAGGATTGGATTGCCAGTTTGGATAACTGGGATTCGATGAGTTTCACGTATCTCTGAGGGAGTACGTGTATGATCTATCTTTGGTTTTGGAACCAGTAGTTCTGGAGTTTTGATTTGTTGAGTCAGACTCGTCTATACTCTGATATCTTGTCTAATGTATAGATATAGTTGAACAGAAGCTTTGTAGCATCATAGTATTGATTTTTTAAATTCTCTAGAGCGAGTATCCCGGTATGTATATGCACTTGGGGAAACTCAAAGAAATTCTATCCAGAATTTGTCTGGATAATTAGATTTGTTTGATTGGATGAATTGGTTGCTATGGTTGTTAGCATATGTTTGATATATTCTTGTGTTTTAAAATTAAATCTTTAATGAGATTATTAAATTTACCCTTGTTTTAAATTTCGGGGACAAAATTCTTTTGAGGGAGAGGATTGTAATATCCCGGAATTTTTAACAATATCAATTTAATAATCTGTATTAAAAATTAAATTGATATTGATATTTTGTTAATAATAATTCAAATAGATTAAATAATCTTCTTCAATAAATATTTAATTAGTTATTTTATCTTTTAAAATAATAAATTGGTTTCTATTTATAATATAAATATATGGTTTATATTTTAAATAGATTAGCATTGTTTTAATTTTAATAAGTAAAGCATATTTCCTAATTCTTATTATTTGTAATAATTTGAAAATTTGTTTTCATTTAATATTTAAACCTCCCAAAGTTAAATAAATAAATCTTGGTTTAAATTTAATTAATTGAATCATGTTTTAAAAATTCTAATATATTCATTATAATTTGGAAATTTTGATTTTTATTAAATATTAAGTTTTCAAAACTATTTAATAGAGAAATATATGATTTTAAAATTTGATAAGAAAAATATTAAATGTTTAAATTAATTTGGCTTGAGTTTTAAATTTAGAATGAATTAACAAAAAAGTTTTATGGCTTAATAAAATAGATAATTTATTGATAAAAATATAATTTATTTTAAAATAATTTTAATTTAATAATAAGATATTTATAAAAATAATATTAATAGTGTGTTGTCTTTATAAATAGATTTTGAATAAAATTTGAAATTGTCAATTCAAATTAAATTTATATACATAACTTGATTTGAAAATAACTGATTTTGGATTTGATTTGAATTTAAAATTCCAAAGTATAAATCTTAATTGTTTTATTTTTATATGTATAAGTTTTATTTATAAACATGGTTTGTTTTATTTTCTTTTTATAAATTTATATTCATATTTAATATTAACTATCAAATTAAAATTAGGCTTAATACACACATTAATTTGTAAATTAAGTATTAATTATTTTAAAGGGACAAGTGTAGTATTCCTTAGGTCTCATTATACAAGTGTTAAAAGATTAACATAACAATGTGACAAATGTAGAAAATTTATAAAAGTGTAAAATTTTGTTTTACTTTTTCTTTTATTTAATTAAATCTGAAAATTTCATTTATATAAACTTGCATCTTCATTCATACTTGCTTTTTCATTTCCTTAATCAAAAAGAAAGTTTCAAAACTCTTCCAATTTAAAAACAGTAACTCCTCTTCAAATTTCTGCATATTCAATTCCTGTACAAGTCTAAATCAGTAAACTTCAAAGCATCTCCATATCAAAACTCCTCATAAAAATCAAATCTGTGAACAAAGCATGATCATTACCATTTCACAAATCCTTTATCAAGATAATCTGCATATTCAACTTCCTAAAAATCAAAAGGCCTGCATTCTGTTTATAAACCAAGAAATGAACAAATCTGCTTGCATCTTCTCTCTGCACAACCTCAAATTGAAGCCTGATTGAAGCTTGTTCTAAAGCATCTGCATGCAAGTATTTTAGTCAGGAAACATAAGCATTCCAGTTTATCATGCCTTCATTTTTATTTCTGCAAAATTCAAAAGGGTATAATAGAGACTCTGCATCTTTTAAATAAAAAGGTGAGTAACTTAAATCTTAACTTTAAATAGGTTGCATGTTAAATGTTTGATAAAAAAAATATTGTTTGTGTGTTTATAAAAGTCTGATGTAAATATGTTTGTGTATACATGTTGTTTATGCTCTGCTGTGTTCCCAGATCCATCTTCCCATTTAAAAGAATCCTCTACAATTTATTTAATTTGTGGTAGTATCTGTTAATTTTGTTTCTGATATAAGGAGATTTATATAACAGTGTTGTTTGATTTTCTTAGGTCAACATTTAAAACTTAAGTAAGTTAAAAAAAAATACAGGATGTTGTCTCTGTAAACAAAGGTAACATCATGCATGTGATCTTTATCAAAACTCAAACATGTTAAACTTGTAATTCAGTATCATAAAACAAAAGTAAAAACAAAAACTTGATTTTTAAATTAAGAATCTGTATTTTTAGGTGTTAGTTGAAAGTGCAGTTAGATATTTAACTAAAAAAGGATTTTAACCAAATACTGGTGATCTTTGCACTGAGGAAGTTTGGGGTTCTTCTAGCTGGTAGATAAGTGTTAGGTGATGCTCAGAAAAATCATAAATGATGTTGAAATTCAGTAAGGAAGGTGTAGTTTGAAAATTCATTTATAAACCCAAGTTTTGATGGGTTTTAAGAATTGGGTCATTTCGATCTGAATAATGGATCGAGTGCTATGATGTTTGGGAAATGGGTAGTTGGTGTATGGATGAGTTCGAGGCCGAAGGGTTTGATCATATGGTGGTCGGAGCGGCGAAGACTCGCCGTTGACAGGTTTTGGCAGAAACCTGGTATGTGTTTCCAGGTTTAGGAAGGTGGAGTTCGAAGTTGGTTTCTTGAATGATGGTTCAATCTGATGGTTTCATTTGGACATGGGTGTGTCTTTGGATGAAGTGCGATCACCTCTGATGATCAGAGAAGGCGGTGGCCGCCGTGCATATGCACGGTGGTGTAGTTCTGATGATAGTGTTCTGGGTTTGGTTTGTTGCAGGGGAAGTTTTGGTTTTGCTCGAAGTTAGTGGGAAGTTGGCTCAGGGAAGTTAGGCATAAAACCCGAAGCTGCTTTGTATGGTTCTAGAGTTGTTCTGTACATTTTCAGGTTTACAAAAACCTGTTAAATCTGGGTTTAATTTTTTTTTAAATTTGAAGTTTTATTGTTAAGGAAGTTTAAATCAAATTTAAATTCAAATTCAAATTTTAGAAATTCAAGTTTATTTCAAAATCTCAGTTTTAAATAAAATGAAGTTTTAATAAAAATTGAACTTATGTTACTACTTTATTTTGTAAACTAGTTGAACTTTTTAGAAAATGAAGTTTTTAAAAATATGAACAAGATTTAAAATTCAATTTAAAATCTAGAAGTTAAATTTGAATTTCAGTTTTTAAATTAGAAGAAGATTTAAATTTGAAAGTTTTAAACTAAATGTAAATTAAAAATTTTAAAATTTTGAAATGAATTTAACTTCAAAATTCTTATGAATTTCAATTTCTAAGACAAACTCTTGTTTGTCTTGTAATTTTTAAAAGGTTTTAAATTGTTTAAACTATGATTTAGTTTAAAATATGTTCATTTTAAACCATGTATTTAAAATGAAATTTAAAAGTAAGTTCAAAAGAAAATTTGTTTTAAAATAAATTTGTTTTTGAACATAATTTAGAAATGTATTATCTTAAATTTATTAAGATTAATGTTTGAAATTAATTTAATTAACGGCGTAATTAAGGAATGGTTAATCAATTTGAAATTAAGATCATTAATTAGATTATTTAATTAATAATTAAAGAATTATTAATTAAGTAATTAAGTTTTAATCAAGGTTAATTAAGTAAATAATTAAAGATTAATTAAGTGACAATTAACACTTAATTAATTCAATAATTAGACTTTATTTAATGGATAATTAAAGTCTAATTTAATTTGAAATTAATCTAAGTTAATTACTTAATGAAAATAATTAGAGAAGGGTTAATGAAGGTGATTAACCAGGATTATTTAATAATTAATTAATGTGGTTAATTTTCTATAATTAATTTAATAATAATCATTTGTGAATGGTTTGAGTATAATTACTTAATGAAGTAATCTAGAAATTAATTACTTAATGTAATTAATTTAGTTTAATGTGATTGTTTAATTTAATTAATTAAGTTTAATTAATTTTAAACACTTGGGTTTTAAAGATAATTACTTAATGTAATTAATGAATTGGAAATTACTTAGTTGAGTAATTGATTGATAATTACAGGTTGTAATTTATTGAAGATGTTTAAGAATGAAGTAATTTGGATTAAATTACTTAGTAATTAATCAAGGGATTAATTAAGAAATTAATTACGGGATAATTAATTTAGTTTAATAAAGTAATTAAGTTAGTTAATTACTGAATGTAATTAATCTGGGATGATTAATAATTATGTGTTAATTACTAAGGTAATTAATTTAAGAGGATAATTAATTAAGTATAATTAAAGATCATTAATTATTATAATTAATGATGTAATTAAAGTTGATTAATTAAGATTAATTAATCAATAATAGGTAATTAAAGGTAATTAATTAATGTAATTAATTAAGAATTAATGTAATTAATTATGATTAATTAATTAATTAATTAATTAAAGTAATTAAAGGTTAATTACTGTTTGGTTGAGAATAATTAATTTGTGAAATTTATTATGAATAATTACATGAATGTAATTAAGGAAAATTAATCAAGGGTGATTAATTAAGGTGATCAATAATGAATGATTAATTGATTGTAATTAATTAAATGGTTAAGTAAGCAAGATTTATATTGATGAAGTAATTAATTTATTTTATTTTAAATTAATTAAAGACAAAGTAATTAATTTAATTCATTTTAAATTAATTAGAGATTGAGATAGTTAATTTAATTCATTTTAAATTAATTATATTGTGACGAGTAAATCATTGCTTATGTATGAATGGATGACATTGATTGTCTTGGATGCTTTGAGATCTCAGAAATGAGATAAGTAATGTTGTGTGGTATAAATGCTTGGTTGCATTGTGATAATAACGTAGATTATCTATTTTGATGGTGATATATGGGTTATCTATTTTGATATTGATAATGTGGATTACCTGTTATTCGATAATGTTGATTATCAATTGTGATTTGTGAGTTATCTATCTGTGTGTATATAGATACTGTATTGAATTGTTTTAAACTTTAAAACAACTTGGACCTAAAAGACACGCTTTGGATTTCGATGAGACCGGGATCGGCTTTACATATTTGGATATGCGGAAACCACATTGATTCCAAATTAACGTTGGGTCGTGAATCAAAATAGAGCTTTGTGAAGACTCGAGGTGTAAGGACTATTCGTTAGTATAACTCTGGGGGTAATTCCGTAATGAGTTTGACGGAATAGTACTTATAGGTTCGAGATGGTGATTCATAGTGCAAGGGTTATCGTCGTTAACTCTGAGGGTGATTCCAAAATGAGTGTAACGAGATAATGCCTTCGGTTTCGTTCGAACCTGGAATGAACTTGTATGGATTGAATGCTTTCAGAACATCATCAGGTGGACGATGAGCATTCTAAGTGATGTGTTCACTAAAGGTAATCATAGCCTCAAGCCTCATCAACAGGGAATGGCTAAAACAGGGAAGGTCAGCAAGGCTTCGTGGGTAGCCCCCACTTGAGAGTGAGATTTACCCTTGTCTAGAGGTTCCTTTATATTCAGCTGTGTGGGCGGTTGCTAGCTACAACCGCGGGGTTGTCTTGTTCGGAACTGTTCAGTAAGGAATGGTTCCGGCCTTGTGTTGCAGGGGAGGGGGCATACTCCTCGGTACGTTGATCTAGGCCACGTATGTTAGGGATGCGGATTAAGGATCTTAAGGCAGAAATAACACTAGAGGGGGGGTGAATAGTGTTTTAAAGAATATATGAACATATGACTAAATTAAAACTTTCAACACAAATCTAAACAGAATTCTAACACAGAATGATCACAGAAAATATAACAAATGCAAATAGTAAAGTAAAGCAAGTAAAAGGAAAGAACACACTGGATTTTATACTAGTTCGGAATCCTCCTACATCCAGTCCTGCACCAAGGCAATATCCTTATACAGATTTTTATAAGCCAATATCCAAATTACAACCATCAATTTCTAAGGCCTTGAGGAACCCTCCTATCTCTGAGTCTGGGGTAAACTCTCTTGATTTACGGGACACAAGATTACCCTAATACTTCTTAATAACAATCCTTTTGAATGGATAGACTCTATGGACTTTTTGAATACAAATTAATCCTATAACTCTGAATAGCACTTTGATCTTTAGTAGAATGATGGAGAATCAAATAGAGAGAGTATCTAAATGATTTCCTATTGAGAAATTGGCAGAATGATGGCACGATCTTGAAAATATGAAGTTTTATGGATATGGAATGGTGGAGAAGAAAGAGTGAAGAAAATAAGAAAGTAGTTGTTAAAAAAATTCGTTTTGGAAGCCTTTATATAGATGCACAACAGTCATAACCATTGGCGAAAGGTTTTTCGTACGAATGGACACTTCTTTTGAAAATTGAATTTTGAATCCAACTGTCATCATGTCGACATGGGGTATCCCCTTATGTCGACATCCCTTAGTTCAAAATTATAGAGATGTTGTTTTGTAAAGATAATTGAATTTAAAGAAGTTGAAACTTCTCTGAAGCAAAGTAAAGTGTTTAAACAATATTTTAAGATAGAGAATGAATATAAAACATTATTTCAATATATATATAATTGATATAGACCGTCAATTATATAAGTAATATTTAAAATCAGAATAAGTTTTGATGTTTTAAAAATAGAAGTTTTTAAAACCAGAGTAGAGGAATATTTCAAGGCTAAAACAAAGTTTGAAAATATTTTTGAAAACATGATTTTGAAAGCTAAAACATTTTGAAAACAGGTTTAAAAACATTTTGAAAAATCTATTCAAACTGAAATTGCAAGAACCTTCCTACAGAGCTCCTCCATAGGACTCGAGAACTTGTACAAAGTAGTTTAAATGATTTTGATTTTCGTGGGTTTGTAAGCCACTTGTCGTAGGTTTGTAAGCTACTTGTCGTGGGTTTGTAAGCCATTGGTTTCGATAAAAATTGGGTTCCATCCCAAAAGAAAATTGAAAGAAAGATGAGTGTGCTATTATGAAGTTTTAACAAAATACTAGTAGAGTCTTGAATCCTGAATCTCTAATCTTCATCTTGATGCTTGAGTCTTTATACTGATCAGTCTTCAATGATACCTGCATATACTTCCTATGTACATACATACATACATACATACATATATATATATATATATATATATCTACATGGAAACGTTAGTATATATTTTATAAAGTAAAGTATAATAACTATATAAGGTTGTTGTCATCAAAACATCATCAACTCAGTTCCTAACAACGTACTGTGACGGGCGGTACCCCAGTAGCCCTGCCATTGTATGGAATCCAAAATCCAATAAGTGCCAACGGTTTTGATTGTATTACCCACTTTTGTGGCTAGTAGTTGGAATTTAATAGATGTAACAATTTCGGCTATTTCATATTTATTTGAATATCCTAGACCCTATTATAATATCACCGGATTTCCTATCAAATGTTTTGGTTAGCGTAAGGTAAAAACTTTTCCATGTTTATGTGTGGGAAGTCTTACGTGATACCTTTCTTTTCAAAAGGTTTTTAAAAGTTAAGCAACCTTAACCTGTTACCCACACCAAACCCATGACTGACCCGGAGTTTAACTTCTGTTTTCTTAAACTCTTGGGTACTCAAATTTTTACGAGTAGCCAAGGGATTCAGGTTAGCTTTGACGAATTGTGGAAAGCAAATGGAGCAGGAGGCTTCTGCGTCTAGATATATAGTTTCCGCTGTGTAAATTTCTCTGAGTTGTTTTCTTGTACTGTATTGAGTTGTAATAACTAGACAGGGTTTGTAACTGTCTAGTATGTGATGTATATCTGTGTAACTCTGATAGTGATGGTAAACTATGTAATGTTTATGTTATAAATATAATTTATTCGTTCCGTTGTATAGATTCTGATGTTGTTTCTTTTTCTTTTCTTTCTTTTCTCTTTTCTATCCCTTTCTTTCTTAAAAATGATGCGAGTTTCTGTGGTAAGAAAGTCGGGTCATTTCAAATATCATTTTCAAGAAGGCATATGACCAAATGTTTCATGAAGCCAAAGATCTGAAATCATCCAAAGCCCTTATTCATGGCTTTAATAGTATTGCAAATGAAGCAGTAGGCTATGTCAAGCTACCAGCAGAGTTAGGAGACTGTAGCCAAAGGAGACCATGGGTGTTGCCATTTATTGTCATGGATGTGAAATTTTTGTACAATGCATTTTTGGGCCGATGAGCCTTTGCTGAACTCAGGAAGCGATCGCCCCTTAATCCAATATAGAATAGCATGAGAATTATCCATAGAGATCGAGCAACTGAATATATTGTTATATGGTTGAGTTGAGAGATGGTCAGCGAAGGGAGAAAGGAAAGTATGTAAAGAAGCTCTCTGCATCAAAAATAATGAAGCTTAGCAATCAATGTTCGGGCCTTGGTTAGGCCCACAGTCGGTTCTATAAAAATATAGATCCAAAAGATGAGGAAGAGGAGCCCAAAGAAACGAAGGATGCATTTTTTAGCTAACGATCGCCATCACCGTCAGCCACAACGACCGGTTATAGGTCCTGAAGATCGGATCACAGCTTAGTGCAACGGTGATGAAGGAATTAACTGAATTTCTCTAAGTGAATTTTGATGTGTTCGCTTGGACTCATTCTGATAAGCGTGGGATTTCGCCGACCATCGTGAGCCATGTAGACTTGAGGCATCCCCCCTAAAATAAAAGTTACACAGCATGGATCTGGAGAAATCTGCTGCACTCAAAGAGGAGGTGAATAAACTAAAAAAACAATGGGTTTATCTATGATACCCTCTATCCGAAATAGGTACCCAATTCAGTTCTTATGAGAAAGGCTAATGGGAAGTGGCGGGCATGCGTCGATTAATCAGACCTAACAAGGTAGCTTTCCACTTTCATGGATCAACCAACTTGTAGACTCAACCACTGGACATAAATTGCTTTCATTTATGGACGCATACTTCGGATAAAACTAGATAACAATGCACATCCCCAACCAGGAACACACTAGCTTCATTATTGATCCGGAGTTGAACTGCTATGTTGTGATGCCTTTAAGACTAAAGAACACTGGAGCACCTTACCAAAGACTGATCAAACAGATGTTTAATGACCAGATCGGACGACGATGCAAGTATATGTAGATGGTATGTTCACGAAGTCACGACGATCAAATGACTACATCGATGACTTAGCAAAGATGTTCTGTAAACTTAATCCCTTGAAATGCTCTTTTGGCATTACGTCAGGAAAGTTCTTGGGTTTGATCCTCAACTCTCGTGGAATTAAATCCAATCCCGAGAAGATTCAGGTGATAAGCAATATCCAATGCCAAAGACAGTCAAACAGGTTCAAAGTCTAAATGGGAAAGTCACTGCCCTGAGTCGGTTCATCTTCAAAGTCAGTAACAAATGTGTTCCTTTCTTTGACATAATCTGGAGAGGGAAGAGAAACTTTAAATGGATGCAGGATTGTATTGATGGATTTCAAGCTTTGGTACATCACTTAGAGAGTCCCCTCTCTTGTCCAAGCCATTGGATCATGAAGACTTGTACATCTATTTAGTGGTTTCGATACATGCCATAAGTGCCACATTGTTGCATGAAGAGAATTGATCTAGAGGCCAGTATACTGTGTTAGAAAGTGGTTGACAAGTGCTGAAAGGAACTATCTAAAACTAGAGAAGCTTGCGTATTGCCTGTTGATTGCGTCAAGGAAGCTTCACCCTTATTTCCAGACGCATCCCATCAATGTCTTTACCGACCAGCCATTACCATAGGCTACAACGACCCGAGACATCTAAAAGGTTACTTAAGTGGAACATTGAATTGAGCTAGTTTGATATCACTTATCTCCCTCGAAGAGCTATCAGGGACAAGCACTGGCAGACTTCATAGACGAATTCACTACACAAGACAACTCTTCGAAGAGCAGTGAAAAACCTGCCATCCAATAGAAAATGTACATATATGGAGCATCCAACAATTGATGTTTTGGCGTCGGAGTCATAATGGTGACTCTCGGGGGACGCTTGATCTGCTATACCCTGAAACATGACTACCTTGCAACGAATAACGAAGCTGAATATGAAGCCTTGACAGTTAGGATTGAATTGGCTAAAGAGCTGGGAGTAAAAGCTTTGCAAATTTTTTGTGATTCCCAGTTAGTAGTGTCTCAAGTTAGGGGAGAATATCAGACTAAATGAGAGCGACTTGAACCTTACCCCTACCGGGTCCAAGAGCTGCTGAACAATTTCAAATATTACACCATTACACACATCCCCAGGGAATGGATTGAGAAAGCCAACTCACCAGCCAAGATGGCCACTTCTGGGGATGCACAGAAAACAGGCTTATTCCCAGTTGAAGTACTCAATGCTCCGAGCATTAAGTAGATAGAGATTGATCGGGTCTTAGAAATGGAGCCCGATAATGAATCGTGGACAACTCCGATTAAAGATTACTTGCAAAAGGCAATCCTTACCGAACAAAGGAATGAAAAATGAAAGATCCTTCATAAAGCTTCGCAATAAATCCTTCAAGAAGGAGTCATGTACATGAAGGGTTTCTCCATCCTTCTACTTCAGTGTGCCGTCAACGGTAAAATCAAGCTAGTATTAAGAAAAGTCCATAAAGGAGAATGTGACGATCACACCGAAAGGAAAACCCTGAAAAAGAAGGTACTCTGAATTGGTTATTTCTAGCCAACTGTCAATCGAGACGCAGCTTCTACAAGGCTATGTGACAAGTGCCAGATGTTTGCAAAAATTCCAAGAGCCTAGCCGACGGAAATTATTCAAATGGTCAATTAATGGCCATTTTCTACTTAGGGTACAAACATCATCGGCTCCTTGCCAATTTCCAAATGGCCCGAAACCAAACCTTCGGCCACAATCACTGTGAAGAAAGTAATCAATTGTATTGTTCGAAACATCATCTGTCATTTTGGTCTCTCTTGAACAATCATAACCGACAAAAGACCCAGTTCGATAGCGCTGAATTCAAAAACTTTTGTTGCCAACATCATATCGAGAAAATATTTATGGTAGTTGCTCACCCTCAAGCTAATGGACAAGTTGACACTGTCAAAAAATCATAACGCCTATTCTGAAGAAGCGTGTGGCAAAGGCTAGATGCAAGTGAGTTGACGAACTTTTGTTAGCATTATGGGCATACAGAATCACCCATAAATCTACGATTGGCCATACTCCATTCTCCCTTGCCTATGGCTCCAAAGCCGCGATTCCCGTAGAACTTGAAGTACCTTCTCATCGAGTGACTTATTATGACCCCAAAACTAACAGAGATCTCCTTCTGGAATCTCTAGATACAATCGATGAGAAGCGTGAAGAAGCTAACTTAAGGGCAACTACACACCGACATTGAGTCGTCCGATATATAATGTTAAAATTCGAACTAAATCTTTGAAATTGGCGATCTTGTTATGAATTGGATCTTTCCTAGTCTCATAATCATGGGTCTGAAATGGGAAGTCACGCATGTCATCGATAAGAAGCTTGAAGTTGGAAATTCACACTAGCAACCGTCGATGGCATCACACTTCCTAGATCATGGAATAGTGAACATGTACGATGCTATTTCACTTAGTTTTTTTTTCATTCAGCTGTATTCATTTGGAATTTGTTTTTACAGTTGAATTCAAAGCCATGTAACAAGACAGATTACGTCGCTTCTTTTTTAGCTTGCAATAAAATCTAAAGTTCCTTTCATATCTATGAATTGTTCACGCATAATATAATCATTGTGGTATACGACCAACTTACATCCACATATGCATGATATAAACCAACAAGTACCCAGGTCCCGGAGTTTGGTGCCAACCAAGTACTTGGGTCCATACTTTAATTAAACAAAAGAATGTAACTCGATCGTTCATCCATTAACTCTCGCTTGCAATTTGAAGGGCTGAGTATAAAGTAGAAAGCAGGTATGACTCGACCACATGTTAACTAACTATGTCTCATGATTCGACGGGATGAACGAGAAGTAAAAGTGGACGTGTAATGACCCGCGAATTTCGATAATTTAAAATTGTTAATTTAATAAGATTTTCGTAATTAAATCTAGAATAAATAAATAATTTGAAATTTGTTAATTTAATATGATTATGTAATTAATACTGAAAGAAATAAAATTTGGAATCATATTTATGAAATAATAATGAGAATGCAAGGCAAACAATGCTAATTAAGGTTAATAATTAATGGGTCGAATGAAATGCCAATTAATGAAAATATGTTATAATTGACTATAAATGGAACATAAGCGAATAAATGAAATATTAGATTTACCAAGGAAATAATAGATAGTTAATGGGAATTAGATGAAATTAATAGTATGAAAATAAATGGCAACATTGATTTGTAAGTAATAAAGCTTATTTATGCGACTAAAGGGTAACGGTAATGATTATTGTATGTTACCTATTTATTTAGACTGTTAATAGAAATTGAAAATAAATTTTTAATAAGTGTAAATAAATGTTACATTAATGTGAAATGTAATACAATGTTTAGGAGTTGTTAAAATGGGTATATTAAGGTAATGAATGGAAGAACAAAGTAACTAAGTTATAGAGTAGTAATGAACTTAATAAAAAGATTTGAATTGAAACAAATCAATCCATTGAAATCCAATTTATAATAAGTGTAATTATTGTAGCAATTGAAATTAAATGTTATGTAATTGAAATAAAGATAAAATGGGAAAATGTTAATGCAACAGGATATATACCAATGTAAATGGCACCTAAGATGATAATATGATAATTAGTTGGATTAAAAGAATGGGAGTCAGGATTTATATATTTACTGGAATTTAAAGTTAAATAATTGGATTTATTGCAAATAAGTAGAATTAAATATTAAATTTTACGTTAATTAAAATGAAGATGGTATATGACAATATTAATGTAATAGTTTTGAATCCAATGTTAAATCCATCTATTTGACAATAATGAATGGAATAATTATTTATTGATTTAATTAAATGGAATTATTGGGAATTATATTTATAAATTCTAAATTCAATAAATTGAGGTTAACACTTAAATTGATAAATTAATTAACTTTAAATTGATATCTAAATTTTGTAAATTAGTACGAATGATTTGGAAATATAAAAATGATAAGAATTGTCAATTTTAGAATTGAAATTGAAAATTTGATTTAATTAGTTAATTTAATTAATTAATGTAAAAATAGCCATTTTGGCCACTGACTAGGATTTCGATGAAACCAGTCTCATCGGATCCGTAACGGCGAATTATTGTAGGATTTCAAGTTTCATAACGATCGGGCTTGTCGTCTGATCGCATGGGCTCGAAACGCCTAAAATTCAATGAAACTGAAATCAATTTGAGATAACTTGATTTTTGGCATAAATTCTCCATACGATGGAATTTGGACTTGAAACCTGTTCCATTGCATTAAAAACATTCAAAAACATCTATTTTGATATATGGGTTGACCCATTTTCGTTCCACAGTCGAAACGGGCTTTTCGGGTCGTCTATCGTTCCAGCCCAAATCAAATCCGATCCGTTATCTCTATTTTCTAACCTACCTATATATACTCTGTTATAAACCATAGCCTATTTCTTATTCCTTATTTCTGTACGTACAATTTCAATTGGTCCCTCTCTTTATCAATGGCAGACAAACCTTAGTTTCCAATTACAATTTCAAATCAAATTCAAACCCAAAAATTCAAACTCCTCCAATCCAAACAAATTATATACGATTTGTAGCTGTCGAAAAGTGTAATCTTTTGGTGTTGTTTGTTTTCCAATTCGGACCACCATGTGGCCAGAATTTAGCAGTTTAATATAGGTCATTCATCGCGCGACGATCAACGTTGACCGATCGCCAAATCGGTTGAGGGGTTTTGTGAAGCTAGCTTCATGGAGTTGACCTGAGGTGGGCGCATCACCTACGGGGGTCGGAGGCACTCATAAATTGATAATTAGATTTCAAAATTGGCGAGGCTGTGCTACTGTCGCGTTGATCGAGGTGGCTCGCAGCGGCTTGGGTGATTTAGGGGGGGTTCGACGACGTCAGGCGAGGCGCGTGGGCCACGGTCGGCCGTGGGTGAGAGTGCTGCGAAGATGTTTTGGCGGCGCTTGGGTTCTATCGGCAGGCAGCGTGTTAGATATTGTGAACGAAGAGTGAGATGACGTGTAATATTTCTGTTTATTTTATTTATTTTTAAAATTTAAATTTGTATCACTTCTAATTATAATAATTATTGCATACGAGGTCCGTTTCACGCGTGGATTTCTCCGCTTTCGTAGTTTGGACCAATTCGAGGACTGTTCAAATTTTGGGTTTAAATTGGATTTAAATTCAATTTAAACTCAAAAGGTGAGTGTTTTAACCCACGTACAACTTTTAAAATTTCTTATGTGTGTTAAATTAATTTCTGATGTGATTAGAAATTTATTTATGACTATTTGGCATATTTTATCATCATTTCAGTTAAATAAAATTTATTGAATTAAACTTTTATTGAACTTATTATTGCATATAAACTATTATTTAACTTATTACTGAATATAAACTGCCAGTGAATACCTGTTATTTATTTTATGTTCTATATTGATGTTATTGTTTGAATTGGATGATAATTGTGATAAATAGTTGATGGTTGATATTGGATGAATGGATGTTGTATTTTATATTGTTATAAACTGCAAGTTGTTATGCAATTTTATTTCATTCGGGATTGCGGTTTGAAATGATATATAACCATATTTTTATTTTAAATTACTGATTGAAATGATAAATATCCGTATCACTTGACCATAGGATAGAAAATTTATGTACAGACACCGTCGGTCTATATATATAAATATTTTGAAAATGATTTCAATGGTTTTGGATAAAATTATACGGTTTAATAATTTTTTTTTTTGATATGATATAAATATATATTTTATATATAGTTAAATTCATGTATTTAAGCTATGTATAAATTTGTTTAACAATAATAAGTTTAATAATGGAGTTTGATTTTTTTAAAATAAAATGTGGTTAAGTATTTAAATCATACTTTAATATAGAGGTTATAATGGTTTAAATAAATTAAGATTGGAAGGTAAATTGGAAATTTATTTGAAATTGAGCTTATTTAAGATTAAACTCCGTAAGTTCATGTAAAATTTATTAAACTTGAAGTTTTAAATGGTAGGATTTTTATAACTGGATTTTTGTTCAAGATGAATTAAACGAATATTTGAAGTATAAATAAATTGAAGGAAATATTTAATTATATGTAATTTGAGTGTTATTTAAATGATAATGGATTTATTATGAAAATATTTCAAAACTAAATAATAGAACATTGAATTGTTGAATCGTAATTATCAACCTTAGATTTGAAATTCTTTGTTACTCAAAGTTTGAAATATATTGAAATTGAAATGGTTTATTGAAACTGAAAGTGAGTTGAAATTTATGAATTGAGATATAATATAAAGTGAATAAAATTGCGAAGTCGAGGAAACTATTTTACTTTATAAAGCGATTTTAAATTCAAGCTATTTTATTTTATATATTGTTTGAGTATTCAAACCATTTAAGTTTTGGAAGTTACGGTTTAGAAGCTATGAAATTCGAAGTATTATGTTTTGAAAGGTTATATTTCAAGTTTTTGGTTTCAAAATATTAAAATTTTGAAAGTGTTATGATTTTAGAAAGGATATATTCGAAATAAAAATGATATTATATTGATTTGGGTTTTATAAAAATGATATCATATTCATTTGGTTTTTGAAAGGGAAATGATATCGTATTTGTATGGCTTTGAAATGAATATTATATCTTGGTTTTGAAGTATAATTATTTTGAAATGACTGTGGTGTTATAATAACGATTGGTTATTGAAGAGACAGAGATCGGAAGTTGTCATACTCTTTGCCAACTCCGAAAACCACTTTAACAAACATGTACGCGGTGGAGATTCCATAATGAAGTAGGATAGTGGCGGCGTTCCTTTGAGGTATATACGTGGACCCGACTCCTGTGAGTTGGCATAAGGTGGCTAAAACAGGAGCGATTGACGGGCTAACGAGGTAGCTCCTTTGATCGGACACATCCCTTCGATATTATACTCTGACTTTTGGATTGATTCGGTGGCCACTTTTGATTTTTTTTTAATTTGGGGGTGGGCTCGAGGTAGGTTGTAGCTGCGCGCTACGCGTTACCACCTGCCCAGAAGCGTAATTTGTATATCTACCCTAGCATTTCCTAGTTGTGTCGTGTCAACTATCCTAGCGCACCTTGTACGAGTTTGGTTTTCTCCCTTAGCCCGTGTGGTATCCTCTGGTGGCTTCCCGATCAAGAGAAACCATGATACTGGATGGACTACGGGGACTATTACGTGTTAAGGTGGAAAATGTAAGGCCTTAATGCTATTTAAAAGTAAGTTTATTTTACTATAGACATTATTGTAATAGCGAAATATTACTACATAGTAAATAGTTTAACGGATCCTTAGGAGATGTGAATCCCGAACATCTCTTAAGTTACTGCACTCACGTTAGACACTGGATAGGAGATGTCAAATCCTGTAAACATCTCTGACGTCGTTCCACTCATATTTATTTCTGTTGATTTAACATACATAAGATCTTTTAGTTCTGACTCGAGTGTTTTGTCTTTTCAATTCGCTCGGGTCAGCATGAGCATTTTAGGATTTGGAAGACCGTATTATGGAGGACGAAGGCGAAGATTTATTATTATTTACTATAGTATTCCACTACATTCATACTATTCCGCTGCATCATTTACTGTTCTCTGGTATGTGTAACTCTGATATGTATTGTATAAGTATAACCGAATATTTTGTAAAACAACTTCATGAACTGTATATTTGATTATTTTATTTTATCGTCCCGCTGCAAGATACTGTTTTGTTTTTTTTCCTTTCTCTGTTTTTTCTTATTTACCCCATAACAATCCGCCCTTCTGTATGGTTTGAATCTGACGTGGGTGGTTTGTCGTCGATTTAAAGCGTGCAAAAAGGCGGGATGTTACATCTGGTATCAGAGTTTTGGTTTAGCTATAAACCTTAGCTTTGTGGGGTCTGACTCTTTATTAATAGGGTAGTAATACCCTATGATGAGTCGTTGAGCGTATATATGAAAGAGCGTATTTGGTAGTGTTATAAAATGGTTTTGACATTGTGTTAATTTGTTTCGTTTTGTATTTATTAATTCTGGTTGGTGCATAGGACGCTATGACATCAATAGGGATTTCTAAACACTTAATAAGACAAACCGACACAATATGTGTTTTGAATATAGGTGAATGAAACAATTTTGCCTATAATATTTTCTATATATAAAGTAAATTTTTATAAAGGTTATATTTGGTTGTAATATATTGATTGTTAGGTAGAGAAATTTATAAATATTGATTGGAAAGAATATTTGAAGGAAGTGAAATAAATAAGAATAAGTTGGAAATTTTAGAATCTAAGTTCCAGGGTTTTTGAAATTTCTTTTGGATGATTTTGAAATATACTAAAATATTATTAGAAGTATTTTCCGATATAAATATTTCAATATAAATTGAAAGAAATGTTTTAAAAGAACTTCGGAAAGAAATAAGTTCTGTACTTCCCTCTCTGTCACTGGAAAATAATTACGGTGATGAGTGCACGCATCATCGACATTCATTTTCGAGTTTCGAAGTGGGAAGGCCACTGCAGTAGATTTACTGCATATTTATTTTGATAAACAAATATAAAATTTTAAATTGTTTAAAATATAATTGGATATATAAATTGTAAGTATATATTTGTCTATTATTTTAAAATGATTTGAAATTAAACCCGATATTTAGTTCTTAAGTTTCCGTTAATTGGTAGTTGCAATTATTGTAGTGAAATGGAAGGTAACTAACTAATAATTGGAACCTATAAAGGAAATAAAAGATTTAATGCTAGGTTATAAATAAAATTAAAATAAAGTTGCGCTATGTAACCTAAAAACCAAAGATATGATTATTGAACGTTAAATTAATTAAAGAAAATTTGAAATTGTAACCTATGAAACAAAGAATATTATTATTGAATATTAAGTTAATTAAAAGAAATAAAATAAACTTGTGTAACTTTCTATTACATCCTTAAAAGCATATATATAATTTACCAACTATAAAAAGTTAAAATGCTAAAAGAAAATGTAATGGAAAATTTTACAAGTAAACTTGAAGTAATGGAAGTATTTAATGAAATTCTTTTATAAATAAGAATTTGATGTTGTAATTGTGTGAACTTAAGTTATAATTGAAAGGTTACTGTAATAAAGGCAATAGGAAGGAAGTAGTGTAAATATAAGATTATAAACTTAAGTAAATGAATTAATATGCAAAGAAGTTGAATTAAACATGGATACTATAAATAAATGAAAACGAATATTGTAAGTAATAAATGAAAATTTGCAATAAATAATGCAAACTAAAAAGGGATAAACCACTATATGAATGAGGGGGAAACAAACAACAAATGTTATGAAATGAAATTGATAATAAATGAACTTAATTTATGCTTGGAATTGTTGTTTGTTTGGTTTATGGTTGTGTGGGCAAGAATACTTTAAATTGTTTGGACATATGAATAATCTATCTAGTTTCATCTAAGACTGTTGAGTAAATGGTGCACTTAGTAGTTTATTTTTCATTCTGTACAATTTAAAGTTTTAAACCCGAACAACTATTTGTTTGTTTGCTATGGATATATGGATGGTTGATTTTATTGGCTTCATGTGATGGTTGTATGCCTTGTTGCAAGTGATTGTTGTTTATATTGATTTGTTTGTCTATGGTTGAAACAACTTTAAATATTTCTTTTTATATAATTATTAACTCCTCTTGGATTATATAAGTGAAATACAGATTATGGAAGCAATTGCTGCTGCTTTTGGTTTCATAATTAAGCGTAATTGCCCGACAAATAGGTACGTTTTCGGACTACGGTTTTATAGCGTTATTATATTATTTTCCCGTGTTGGGATATATTATTTTGAAAAATATATGTTATATATTGTTATATTTGATATTATATTTTCTCCTGAGCCTCTCCGTACAAAGGAGACTCTGTTGAAATTTTACGTGAATAGAAAATATTTTGAAAATGTTTTCCAAACTTTATTAACTTGAGTATAAAAAGATTTAAATGGTTATAGATTGGTATATTTTATTTAAATTAATTAATTTTGTAAAGTTATTTGTTTATAAATTTAATATTTTAAGATATATTGATTTCTTAATTCTTCTTTTCTCTCCTTTTTCCTTTTCGAGGATGAAAAGTTTTGAGTGGGGGAGAGTGTAATGATCCGCAAATTTCGATAATTAAAATTGTTAATTTAATAAGATTTAGGTAATTAAGTCTGGAATAAATAAATAAATAATTTGAAATTTGTTAATTTAATATGATTGTGCAATTAATATTGAAAGAAATAAAATTTGGAATCATATTTATGGAATAATAACGAGAATGCAAGGTAAACAATGCTAATTAAGGTCAATAATTAATAGGTTGAATGAAATGCCAATTAATGAAAATATGTTATACTTGACTATAAATGGAACATAAGCGAATAAATGGAATATTGGATTTACCAAGGAAATAATAGATAGTCAATGGGAATTAGATGAAATTAGTTGTATGAAAATAAATGACAACATTGATTTGTAAGTAATAAAAGCTTACTTATGTGACTAAAGGGTAACGGTAATGATTATTGTATGTTACTTTTTTATTTAGACTGTTAATAGAAATTGGAAATAAATTTTTAATAAATGTAAATAAATGTTACATTAATGTGAAATGTAATACACTGTTTAGGAGTTGTTAAATTGGGTATATTTAGGTAATGGATGGAAAAACAAGGTATCTAAGTTATAGAGTAGTAATGAACTTAATAAAAAGATTTGAATTGAAACAAATCAATCCATTGAAATCCAATATATAATAAGTGTAATTATTGTAGCAATTGAAATTAAATGTTAAGCAATTGAAATAAAGATAAAATGGGAAAATGTTAATGTAACAGGATATATACC
This sequence comes from Allium cepa, assembly GCA_030765085.1. NCBI lineage: Eukaryota > Viridiplantae > Streptophyta > Magnoliopsida > Asparagales > Amaryllidaceae > Allium > Allium cepa. Next base: position 107,793,377 of record CM060940.1, read on the forward strand.
AATGTAAATGGTACCTAAGATGATAATATGATAATTAGTTGGATTAAAAGAATGGGAGTCAGGACATATTTATTTATTGGAATTTAAAGTTAAATAATTGGATATATTGCAAATAAGTAGAATTAAATATTAAATTTTACGTTAATTGAAATGAAGATGGAATATGAGAATATTAATGTAATAGTTTTGAATCTAATGTTAAATCCATCTATTTGACAATAATGAATGGAATAATTATTGATTGATTTAATTAAATGGAATTATTGGGAATTATATTTATAAATTCTGAATTCAATAAATTGAGGTTAACACTGAAATTTTATAAATTAATTAACTTTAAATTGACATCTAAATTTGTTAAATTAGTGTGAATGATTTGAAAATATAAAATGATAAGAATTGTCAATTTTAGAATTGAAATTAAAATTTTGATTTAATTAGTTAATTTATTAATTTAATTAATTAATGTAAAAATAGCTATTTTGGCCACTGACTCGGATTTCGACGAAACCAGTTTCATCGGATCCGCAATGGTAAATGATTGTAGGATTTCAAGTTTCATAATGATTGGGCTTGTCATCTGATCATATGGGTTGGAAACGCCTAGAAATCAATGAAATTGAAATCAATTTGAGATAACCTGATTTTGGTATAACTTCTCCATACGATGGAATTTGGACTTGAAACCTGTTCCATTGTGTTTAAAATATTCAAAAACATCTATTTTGATATATGGTTGACCCATTTTCGTTCTGGAGTCGAAACGGGCTTTTCGGGTCGTCTACTATTCCACCCCAAATCAAATCTGTTCCGTTATCTCTATTTTCTATCATATCTATATACACCTTGTTATAAACCCTAGCCTATTTCTTATTCCTCATTTATGTACCTATAATTTCAATTGCTCCCCCTCTTTCTCAATGGCAGACAAACCTTAGTTTCCAATTACAATTTCAAATCAAATTCAAACCTATAAGTTCAAACTCCTCCAATCCAAACAAATTATATACCGATTTGAAGCTGTCGAAAAGCGTATTCTTCTGGTGCTATTCGTTTTCCAATTCGGATAGCCATGTGGCCAGAATTTAGCAGTTTAATATCGACCGTTCATCACGCGACGATCAATGTTGACAGATCGCCAAATCGGTTGAGGGGTTTTGTGGAGCTACCTTCGTGGAGTTGATCTGGGGTGGGCGCATCACCTATGGGGGTCGGAGGCGCTCAGAAATCTATGATTAGGTTTCAAAATTGGCGGCAGCTGTGCTACTGTCACGTTAATCGAGGTGGCTCGCAGCGATGTTGGTGACTGGGGGGGTTTCGGCGACATCAGGCGAGGCGCGTAGGCCACGGTCGACAGTGGGTGAGAGTGCGGCGAAGTTTTTTGGTGGCGCTAGGATTCTATCGGCAGGCAGCGTGTTAGGGATTGTGAACGAAGAGTGAGATGATGTGTAATATTTTTGTTTATTTTATTTATTTTCAAATTTTAAATTCGTGTCACTTCTAATTATAATAACTATTGCATACGAGGTCAGCTTTACGTGCGGTTTTCTCCACTAGGCTTGTATTGGAATTCCGGACATTTCGGCACTCGTTTGGACCAATTCGAAGACTGTTCAAATTTTGGGTTTAAATTGGATTTAAATTCAATTTAAATTCAAAAGGTGAGTGTTTAACCCACTCACAACTTCTAAAATTTCTTATGTTTGTTAAACGAATTTCTGATGTGACTAGAAATTTATTTATGACTATTTGGCATATTTTATCATCATTCCAGTTTAATTAAATTTATCGAATTAGATTGTTATTTAATTTATTATTGCATATAAACTGTTATTTAATTTATTACTGAATATGAACTGCCAGTAAATATCTGTTATTTATTTTCTGTTCTATATTGATGTTATTGTTTGAATTGGATGATGATTATGATAAATAGTTGATGGTTGATATTGGATGAATGGATGTTGTATTTTATATTATTATAAACTGCAAGTTGTTATGCATTTTTATTTCATTCGTGATTGTGGTTTGAAATGATATATAACCGTATTTTTATTTTAAATTATGGATTGAAATGATAAATATCCGTATCACTTAACCATAGGATAGAAAATTTATATACGGACACCGTCGGTCTATATATATAAATATTTTGAAATTGATTTCTATGGTTTTGATAGAATTATACGGTTTAATGAATATTGATTTTTTTAATATTAATTATATAAAATATATTTTTTATATAGTTAAATTCATGTATTTAAGCTATGTATAAATTTGTTTAATAATAATAAGTTTAATAATGGAGTCTGATTTTATTAAAATAAGATATGGTTAAGTATTTAAATCATACTTTAATATAGAGGTTATAATGATTCAAATAAATTAAGATTGGAAGGTAAATTAGAAATTTATTTGAAATTGAGCTTATTTAAGAAATAAACTCCATAAGTTGATGTAAAATTTATTAAACTTGAAGTTTTAAAAGGTAGGATTTTTATAACTGGATTTTTGTTCAAGATGAATTAAATGAATATTTCAAGTATAAATAAATTGAAGGAAATATTTAGTTATTTGTAATTTGAGTTTTATTTAAATGATAATGGATTTATTATGAAAATATTTCAAAACTAAATAATAGAACATTGAATCGTTGAATCGTAATTATCAACCTTATATTTGAAATTGTTTATACTCAAATGTTGAAATATATTGAAATTGAAATGGTTTATTGAAAATGAAAATGAGTTGAAAGTTATGAATTGTGATTTAATATAAAGTGAATAAAATTGTGAATTCGAGGAAACTATTTTACTTTATAAAGTGATTTTAAATTCAAACTATTTTATTTTATATATTGTTTGAATATCCAAACCATTTAAATTTTGGAAGATACGGTTTAGAAGCAATGAAACTCGAAGTATTATGTTTTAAAATGTTATATTTCAAGCTTTTGGTTTCGAAATATTAAAATTTTGAAAGTGTTATGATTTTGGAAAGGATATATTCAAAATAAAAATGATATTATATTGACTTGGATTTTATAAAAATGATATCATATTCATTTGGTTTTTGAAAGGGAAATGATATCGTATTTATATGGTTTTGAAATGAATATTATATCCTGGTTTTGAAGTATAATTATTTTGAAATGACCGCGGTGCTATAACAATGATTGGTTGTTAAAGAGACCGGGGTCAGAAGTTGTTATACTCTCTGCCAACTCCAAAAACCACTTTAACAACCGTGTACGCGGTGGAGATTTCATAATGAAGTAGGATGGCGACGGCGTTTCTATGAGGTATATACGTGGACCTGACTCCCATGAGTTGGCATAAGGTGGCTAAAACAGGAGCGATTGACAGGCTAATGAGGTAGCTCCTTTGATCGGACACATCCCTTCGATATTATACTCTGACTTTTGGATTGATTCGGTGCCACTTTCGATTTTTATTTATTTGGGGGTGTGGCTCGAGTTGGGCGGTAGCTGCGCGTTACCACCGGCCCAGAAGCGTAATTGGTATATCTACCCTGGCATTGCCTAGTTTTGCCGTGTCACCTACCCTAGCGCGCCTTGTACGAGTTTGGTTTTCTCCCGTAGCCCGTGTGGCATCCTCTGGTGGTTTCCCGATAGGAGGAACCTTGATACTGGATGGACTAACGAGACTATTTGTGTTAAGGTGGAAATTGTAAAACCTTAACGCTATTTAAAAGTAAGTTTATTTTACTATAGACATTATTATAATAGCGAAATATTACTACATAGTAAATAGTTTAACAAATACTTAGGAGATGTGAATCCCGAACATCTCTTAAGTTACTGCACTCACGTTAGACACTGGATAAGGGATGTCAAATCCCATAGACATCTCTTACGCCGTTCCACTCATATTTATTTCTGTTGATTTAACTTACATAAGATCTTTTAGTTCTGACTCGAGTGTTTTGTCTTTTCAATTAGCTTGGGTCAGCCTGAGCATTTTAAGATGTGGAAGACCATATTTTGGAGGACAAAGACGAAGATTTATTATTATTTATTATAGTATTCCACTACATTCATACTGTTCTGCTGCATTATTTATTGTTCTCTGGTATGTGTAACTCTGATATGTATTGTCTAAGTATAATTGAATATTTTGCAAAACAGCTTCATGAACTGTATATTTGATTATTATATTTTATTGCTTCGCTGCAAGATTCTGTTTTTTATTTCTCTGCTTTTTCTTATTTACCCCATAACAATCCGGCCTTCTGTTCGGTTTGAATCTGACGTGGGTGGTTTGTCGTCGATTTAGAGCATGCAAAAAAGTGGGATGTTACAGGTTGTGATATGATCGACCACTCTTCGACTTTGGCGTGAACTTGGAGGCAAGGGAATTAATCAAAGAAAATGTAATTCGATCATTTCCCAGAACGTTCTCGGTCCCCAGAGTGTGGGCTGGATTATGAATATCAAATGGGTATGATTAACTGCCCATCGACTAACTCTAATCCCCAAAGTGCGAATAAGAGAATCAAAAAAAGAACGAGTGCGGTTCGATCATTTATTCTCCTACTCTGACCTGAACTAGACAAGAGGAGTATAAACTCATCATGGATGGGACCAGACCGTCCACGAACTAACTCCACCAACCTAAGACTAGGAACATGAGTATATTCACGTAATGTTGAATACGACTACGTAACATAGTGGCTCACGCTTAGTGTTTAATGCAATTTAAGGCCGCGATCGAAAGGAGGCCATGAAATGGATTTGTCAGATCGATGCCTGAAGCAATGGGCGATCGGAAGACATTGCAACTTGAGCGACGGGCGACGAATTACAATACATTGAATGGGAAACGTAACAGCCCAAGCACTTAGAAAACTTTTGAAAAAAAACGAAAGAATCTTTATTCATATACTAGAACTTGGAAACTAAGTGCAAGTTTATTTTGGAAATTAAAAACTAAAACAAGGTGGTAGCAGCATAATTGCGACCAACAAAAAGAAACTACCTATATAGCTACGCACTGCCCAAGCCGGTTCGATGGTTATTTTTCACTTTTTCAAGGCTTCGTCGACATGGATTCTCTGAAGCAACCGCCTCATCCTTTCCTCTTTCACCCTTTTTTACCCTTGCTACCCTTAGGGGAGAGGCTTTCAAAGACAAAGGCAGTCGTGCTTGGGGATATAGAAGGATCGACCTCATTAGGAGTGACGCTTCTCGGTAGTAAACTTAAAGTGGAGTGATGTCCACTTCGGCACTCTCCTTCTTGGCTTGCAACCCCAGCTCCTCTTATTCAGTGCTCTCCTTCATGCTAAGTTTACAGTGTGCTCAAAGGAATGGGTCAGTATGAGATCCTCTACTTCATCCGGGCCCTGCCGATCATCGGTTTTTTGTTCATGCTGAGCTCGTATGACTTCAAATCTGGGCCCGGAGTCTCAAACAGTTGATCGATAGGAGCAACTTATACAATGATGGCTATAGTAGGTCCCATGGTCTATGCCTGTTGTCCTTGGGAAACATCATCGTCGGAGGCATGGACAGATGCAAACAGACCTACAATTTCATGAAGTGCCAACGTGTAATCCCATGACTATCGGGCGCAAAATGTAAACCTTCCCGAATAACAGTGAAGTAAGAGATATACCTTCACCAGATTGATTCTTGGTCGTAGCTGGAGTGTCGCCTTCCAAAATCGAAGACAGCCCAAAAGATGTGTGTTTCCTTGGATGATCTTGATTGTAGCCCGCTTCCTTTTCCCAGGCATGAGAAATTGAAGCACCAGCTGCTTGAGTAGTAGAAGGACATAGTAACCAGACCCTGAGGCTTTGTCACTATCTTTCCTCCTTTTCGGTGATTGCTGGATCATTGGGTAAACTAAGCCGTGCAACCCTGAGCTCATCGAGCTCTCTATTCAAATTTTTTTACAGTTAAGTTGTTCTACATCCACTTCAGTGCTGTTGAGGGACTTCCGTTTCATATCTACAATATAGTCCCAGGCTTCGACGAGCGACTCGGGATACCTTTCTCCAAGGAAGCGAAGGTTGCGATTCATCAGGACACATGCATTGTAATATATCAGCAGCGGGTCAAATTCATCCTATATCTCTGTCTAACCCGGCTCCCTAGCCTCTCCTTGAGGGCCTCTATCTATGCGAGTTGTTTGTCGGCCTCTATTGTAGCTTTACGAGCTTCGACATTCTCCTTGCTATATCGCTAGGACTCTAGCTAAGCCTTAAGTTTCTCCTATTTTCCTTCTCGAACTCTTCCTCGAGCTGTTTAATACAAAAGGTCAAATTGTCACTGTCTTTTTTCACCGCCTCCTTCTCCTTCTACAAAAAATCTTTTTCGAGGGCAAGATTACCACTGTGATGAACGACAATGTCCAGTTCAACCTGGTGCACTTTTATTAAACGCTCGATGGCTTCAGAAGATTTGCTAGTTTTTGCTTAGCGTCGGCCAGCTTCATACCCAACTGCTTGACCTCCTCGTCCAAGTGCTTGATGATGTCTTTTTCATGGATCGTCTTAAGGGTTAAACGATCAATTTTATGTTTCCTATCCATCGACATCTTAGAAATTCTCTCAGCAATGCGGAGAGTTGTATCATGTTAGACGTAGACATCATTAAAGTAGGAGAGCACTATGTCGTTGGCCTCTGGAGGAATTGAATGCATAGCGGGAATAAATTTGAACTCATCGAAACAAAACTTAGGTAATATGGCCTTGAGTTTCGACATCTTCTCTACAGTAGTGGCATCAAGAGTAGTTGGGGATGAGAGGATCCGCTTTTCGTACCTGCGGGATGAAGTGTCAGGACCTTCTATGCCAAACAGGTGGTCCAAAGATCGATGGGCGTTGGAAGAACCTAAATGTTGCTCAAGCGCAATAGCCGAAGTTGAAGCATGAGGCAGCGACTTACTGCTACTGTGTATAGGGGGCGTTGATCGGCACCCTTATCATTGGAAGATTGAGATTTTGATTTGTGCTTGGACGATGAATCCTTAAATTGGTGGCTTCGGTCTCGGTCTTCTCTTCCTTCATACCTTTCTCTGTCTCGACTGGGGTCGGGCCTCGAGTGGGGCTAAAGTAAGATGGTTGAGAGTACACCAATCTCTTCAAGCGATCTAGTTACAGGGATATCCCATCAAGTCTGCAAACAAAATAAAAGTATATAAGAATCACTGGATCTAAAGGTGGATAAGTGTTGTGCGGTGCAGTGCACGTGATCGTGAGTGATATAGTATCCCCTCAACAGATCAATTGCTGGAGCTTTACTCGTTGGATTAATCTTGTAACAACCCGCATATTTATCGATTTTTATATTTAAATATTTTATCATTCGTCGTATTTTAGTCCAAAAAGGTCACTTTTGCAAACATTCGAATTGGGACTCGAGACCCTTCTCATTGAGTTCAAAATGTCGTTTGCAACCTTTTTGAGTATAAGCTTCGATATGTTTGGAGTTAGTCAAGTTTTGCTACTTTTACACTTTGGGTTTGGGTTTGGGTTCAGCCCTACATTTAACTTATACTCAAATCTGAACCACTTTTCCCCCATTCACTCTCACTTCCTCCTCTTTTCAGTTCTAAAGCATCAATGGTGGGAGAGATGGGAAATTAAAACTCCAAAACCCTAGTTTTCTTTTGCAAATCAAACTCTATCTCCAAACTAATAGAAGAACCCATTGGTAAGCTTCTCTTCTTCTTCTCCAACTCATTCTCTTATCAATTTCAGAAATTCCTAAACCTAACTTTGGGAATGTTCTTCTTTTAAAGCTTAGAATCAACCTTCTTGAGTTGGATTTGAAGCGTGGTTGATTCTCCTTTGCTTTCAAGCTTCTTCTTTAATCGTTTGGGTTCAAAGGTGAGATTTTTATCTCACATCTTGGTCTATAATTATCTTTGGTTGTTAGGTATGAATTCCTAACACTTCTTCATGTGAATTTGCTTTTGATTTGGATTGGTTTTGTGAATATTCCAATTTTTGGGTTTTTAAGTCAAATTTGTGTGAAAATCCTTTTATGGATGTTTGATCATGCTTTTGGTGATGCATCGAGGAGCATATAGGGTCGAGTTGCCGATTGGCATAAGCCTTTAGAGCCAATGTTCATCCGGTTGCATTTTGGAAGAGTTTGCTCTTCAATTGGATAGGCTGAAAAACAGCCCAGGCATGATTCAGTCGACTGAATCCTCTGTTCAGTCGACTGAACCTGGAACCCGAAAGTGTCCAGGCATGATTCAATCGACTGAATCTTCTGTTCAGTCGACTGAACCTGGAAACAGAAAGTTTCCTGAACCTGGAAAATTTCCAGGTACAGGGTCAGTCGACTGAAAACTCTGTTCAGTCGACTGAACCTGCTGTTTCAGTCTAGTTGGCTTTTTGGATTGAATTCCCAATTTAAATCGATTCGTGATGATCCTATTTGTTGTTATCATTTATTATGACTTTGATGACTCCTTTTTAGGGATTTTAGAATACCCATTTCGATGGATTCTTTATCGATTTCGTTGGATTTTATTCACGTCTTCGAAAGTGAATTTTTGTGATTGATTGTTTCTACAATCACTTCTATGATTTGTCACTTCAAAACATAAAGGTTTCCAATACTAGTAGTAAATATCAAAACTCTTTCATTAAAAACGATTTCAACACTATTTTATTACAAAGCTCGTTTCTTAAACCGTTTTCCAATCTATTAGTATATACATGCCTTTACCTCACTCGTATGAAAAATCTAATTAAACGACTTAGTAAAACAAGTGGTATGAAACGCTTGCGTTTACTTCGTCGGTTAATTCTTGGACTTGTTCGATTGAATCTCTTGTGACAATTTTCTAGTGGAGATCTACAATTTGTTCGTAAATATTTAAGCTAAGTTAGTGGTTATGGGACATGAAGCTAAACTCATATATTTACTAGCTTAGTGTAATTGACACTTCTCGTTGATCATGACGATCATCTTTGTGATTTATACTAGCAATATGCGATGTCTCTTTGTCTGCGAGGGAGATTAAACCCCTTTTTGTGGAGTTTCGACTCAAATTGGTGGGATAGCAACCCATGGTCTTCGGGCCGTTTGTGGAGCTTCGGCTCAATTTGTGATGGTTAGCAACCATGGAATTAGCGTTCCGTTTGTGATACACGTGTTGGTGAGCTTTATGCTCTCGTTTGTGATAGGCCTTCCCCCCTTTTTGTGATTTCTGGATTTCTTGAGATGATTTCTAGAATTTGTGTTTCACCAATTTTTGTGGTTTTCATTGATAAGTTTTATCAATATTTGTGCATTGGTGAATTTGTGTGTCATTGACTTTTGTGATTGACATTGATATAATCGTCAATATTTATGGTTTGGTGAATGAAATAAGGAGTATGACATTTTTGATCTTTGAGTAGATTTTTGTGATATCGACTAATCTTTGGTTGATTTTTGTTATATACTTATTATAGTATGGCCTTGTGATTATTATGTGTTTTGCCATATCTCTTATTCTATATCCCTTCATCTGATATTTATAGCTAGACTGATCCGTTTATTATTTTCTTATTAAATAATACTCGGGTCAGACCGAGATGTTACAGGTGCTTCAGCTTGACTTCTCACTTGAGAGTGATTTCTCCGACTTTTGGCTAACTACTTAGTTTAGTAGTTTATTTTATTGTATACACTTGAGATATGGACTCATAGTTGTATTCTTTTGTATAGCACGTGTTGCTATTCTTTTGTATTATTGTGGATCTTTTGACCACTACCCTGATATTCACTTCCATGTGTTTGTTATATATTCATATCTTCTTCCGCCTTTGTGATATGAATTATCTGTGACTGATTTGTGTTATGCTTATTTCTATATTTATTTCTGAAGATTATTATAGCCACTGTGTAGTAGCTTTGAGTTTGTATCGGTGTGTCGGATTTCCTCTCGAAAGCATGTTTTACTATCCGACATAGCGGTGCTCGCACAAAGCAATTGCACGGATGGTCGCTCCTCAACAGCCTTATTCTCCGTGCTAGTTGACAGCATTACTCCGTAGTTTCCTTGGCTAGCGTGGGTATAGAGGTGGGGCGTCACAAATCTCTCCTATGTAAGTAAGGGAAATGTCAATGCTAAATAGCATAGGAGGTTTAGACCCCCAAGTCTTAAGTTGGCAGAATCATAATTTCCAACATCGTCCAGGAGTGGGATGTCCAATGGCCCCTCAAATAGATTTTCTAGAGGCAAAGAGCTAGACTTGTCAGTAGTAAAGATGTTAATTGGATCTTTTGGAGGCTTTCCTTTACAAAGCTTATAAACGAGTCTTTTTCATTTTCTCTTCTTCAAGGCAGGGAGCAGCGGGCCTAGGGAGGATTCAATCGTAGGTTCATGACTTCAGCACACATCATCACAAATGGACTCATTAGCATCGCCCCTCACCTTGCCTTCCTCGACGACATCCTAAGCCCCTTTGATTGGAGGCGCGATAGGATCAGCTTCATCAACTCCTTGCCTAACGACGCCTCTTCTCTCTACAACTTCCTCCTTGGTGTTTCTAAGCAGTCCCGTGCCGTGACCCTCTTCGATTAAGCCAAAGACAAAATGGCGCTCATCGGTGAGAAGGGATATGATGTCTCTATCTACCACAGGTAAATTTTTTAGCTTTGAAACCGCCTACGAGTATATGTCGCCGGTGGGACGTGGCTGGCTACTTGCATTGTTCAATAAGAAACTGCTTAGTTCAGGATACGACTTGAATAAAGCACTTAAAGTTAAGTTTGAAACGAAAATTACGTCCTTCCAACTACCATCCTACAGAACCAAGTGGGTAGGACGGTAGAACCATTCATTCTTAAAAGCACTCAGTTTGTTCTAGATGAACCGGTAGTTGGTGACTGACTAGGGGAAAGTGTGCGAAAAAGCTTCCCCTTCGCCATTTGAGGTTGTAGATGAACCTAATGTCTTCCAAGGTCAACTCATGATATAATAACTCGAGGAATATCATGTATGTGCGATGCAGAAACACAAAGATGTTCGGGTGCAGCTGAGCCGGCACCAATTTTAAATAATGCAACATTTTCCAGATGAATGGGTTGAAAGGCGACACACAACCAGCCTGGCACATAAACTTGTTTCATGCAGTATACCCTTCTAGGGGCAAGTGATCCATGTTGTTACGGGATGCGAATTGCATATCTTTATATAGATTCCCGTATTTAATGCCCAACCTGTAGAGAGAGGCCTCATCAACCTTTGAAGCCACCGAATCCGCCATATCATTTAAAAATATAGCATCTTCTAAAGTATCAGGAGCCGACTTGACTTCTTCTTCAGGATTCAAAGGAATTTCAAGCACTTAATAAGAACCTTTTGGCTGTTCAGATTACTGGTCTGGAGAGTTTCAAGCGAATATTGTTGTCGTGCTTGATTTAGGGTCGAGATTGTCATGCGAAGAAATCTTTTTAGTACCCATGGCAGCTAAACGTTTCGAGCGTCTAGAACCCGTATCTATCAAACTCTGCAGATAGTAATCATTAGTAAAATAAACCTATTCCCCCATGCGAAATGTGGACAAGTACAATGTTGTGCAGTGTTGCGTAGTGTAGAGATAAATAGTTCAGAATTCAAACAGAAATTAGGGCAAGACTTTGGGATTCGATTAGAGTGATCGTCATAGGTGACGTCCCAACCGGCTTTCATGTCGATAGTTGTGGGTTTTATCTAATCTCTGGGATCAATCATCGGCATATTGGAGTATGAAATTGGTATCCAGTTCATTCGATACTATACGTTATACTTGTTTAAGTTCAATTCATATTCAAAAGTGTTCGATTTTGATTTTCGATGATTCAAGTCATACAAGTTCAAATGCAAAGTCCAAACATTCACGTTCTAAGTTATACGCATTGGTATTAAAGTCAAAGTACTAAGATCATGGTTGAGACCCATCCCGAAGTTCAAGTGTTTAAGTTCAAGTCCAATATTGGATATGCAAACGTTCATGTCCGAGTTTGTACATATGTTCGTGCTCCTATGGAAAGGCTCGAGTTCATTCATACATACAAGTTTAGGTGATCATGTTCCAAAGTTCAAGTGTGCTAAAATAAGGTTGGAAAATGGATAAGTCGCCCTGGCAGAAGGATCGTCCCTCCCCTTGCCATTGCCTTATGCATCTTTGAATAAACCGATCTGAAACACCCCACACCACTTAGTATTCCCAAAAAGGGAACACCAAAGGATGTGGTGCATTATAAGTATAACTAAAGCATTACAGAGACTAAGGTTCACAAAACAAATAAGTAAAAGCGGTGGAAAATATTTAAATAGTAACTTATCATTTGGAATTAATCTTCATCTCAAAATAAGTCATAACAACATAACATGTCTCAAAAACTCAAAATCTCTCATGTCTTGTGAAAATACATCTCAATCTCACATAATCAAAGTAAAAGTAGCAATAATAATCTCTCTCATAAGTGATAATCCATCATAAGCTAAATGAAAAAGATGAAAAATAGAAGAATACATCTGAAATGAGGAAACTCTGAAAATGAATCTCCAAGCAACCTGAATCAGCTATCCTCAACTCGGTCGGTCTATTGGGGGAAAAAGAAAGATGGAGGAGTGGGTCAGACAATAAGTCTGGTGAGTGAAAGCAATTACAAGCATTTTTAAGCAAGATAAAAATAATAGACTAAGCAATAGTTCTAGCATGAAAGGAAGATACAGAAAAGATAAAACTCACATAAAATACTATTTCTGATTCTGTTTGACTATTTTCTTTGATTGTTTGCACTTGTCTTAAAGTGCTGTGATTATGCTGAAACCCTAATCCTATCTCAACTGATAACTTGATTAGGCAGAAATCCTAATTCTGCTCAGCCTTTCCTATCTCTATTGTGCCACTGTGAGCCAATCCTGTTGGTCCTACAGTAAAAGCCACCTCTTAGCGCTTAGGATGCAGTAGCGAATTTACCCTAATCGTTGCCGCATGCTCGGTCATCACCAGTACACACTAACTGTCGCCCCTTATTTGACCCTTTATTTACCCTAATCAGCATAAGCTTTCCCCGCCCCACTCACATGTGAGACCATCAGTCCTCGACATGAAAGGGAATGCTGCCGGTAGTGGTCCTAACAAACAAATCTTCCAACTTTGCGCCCCTTGCCCTAATCCCCAAATTTTAGCCTCTATCTATTGGCCGCTTATTTACCTTAATCAGTATAAGTGTGCCCAGCCTTACCCATATGTGAGACCATCAGTCCTAGACCTGAAAGGGAATGCTGCCGGTACGGGCCACTACTGCTATATTTACTTATTAACTTAATCCAAGTTCTAAGTTTTAAAATGAACCCCTTCTGTTATTTCTTTCTTTCTAATTATAACCTACATGTTATAATTTTTCTTTCAACTGTTACTCTTCTATTTTTCTCTTTTTAGTTATAACCACTTGTTATAATCATGTTGGCAAATATCTTAAATTTGCTTATTTCAGTCCATCCCTATTTTATTTCGGTTTCTCTCATTTTACATCTGGTTACAGTAAATTTAGTGTTTTTCTATTTTAATCCATATTTTCGAATTCTTCTCTTTTAATATTTTATTCGCGTCAAAAAGAATTAAATCTCTATAAAAAGAAACTAACATTCACAGGCTAAATTCCAACTTAAAACAGATGTAAATAACTGAAAATAACTTAATAAAATAGCTGGATAAAAATAGACTGAAAAGGGCTTTTGAAATTTACTTAAAAACTGATTGTAAATAAACTTACATAAAAACCGTCTCGAAATTGTAGAAAAAATACAACTATTGAAAACCCTATTATTTTAAATTGCTTACAAATCTAAATTAATTACAAAACACTCACATGTGATCCTTAGCTCTAGTGTTGGGCCTTCCTGGATCCACTTCTAGGATGTAGAATATTTTTATTAAAAGATTTCCTCCTCTGAAATTTTTTCTATTTAGGTTTCAGCCTTAGGCAATAAACCCAATTGGAAAAAATCCGATGAGAAAAATAGCTTGGCCTAGGGTTCTATCTATAGTGTGGCTTAGGGATCTCAGAATGTCGGATTTGAAGATTTAATCTGGTGCAACCACGTCATAAGCTAACTAGGAACCATCGGATGCAGCTACAAATGCAAAGGATTTCGCCAAAATCAAATTTACGGTCTTTGGCTCGTACCTGGATGAAATATCGTTCAGGAATAAGGTAGGTCGACTGTGTTCATTTGGGGTCGACCTGACCCTAGCATTGGTCGACCTATGCCCTCCTTTTTTAATTTCGTTTAATTATATAATTCTGATTTTCTTTTTTCTCTTGTAACTTCTCTATACTAGCTTGAATTTCGATAAGTTATATATGGAAATTAATCAGAAAATTATCATGGACCCAATGGTGCAACTTCGATAACTAAATTCTGACAATTCTAAAAATGCTCATTTTGAGTGTTTAATAATTATTTTGGTTATTCAATTATCTAAAAATGCAGGGTGTTACACAATCCTTATATTCATCTCCTCAGCACCTAAAGCCGATCGCCTACCATGGATTTATCATTCAAATATCCTCCAACCGATCGCTGCATAATTGAATCCGAAGCATGACCAACCCCTTCATGTCATATCCATCCATATCAATGATCACATTTTATCGTCGATCCATCCTCATCGCCTTATTACTTCTTCACATTGCCTTCTCAATTTATACGAAAAACTGATACATCCATCACCACTTGCTTCGCTCCACCATTCCATTTCATCTTCTCTGCTATTCAACCGATCCAGCCATAATTTATCTCATCTCCACTCCAAACAATCATCACTGATCGTATGTTATCATCGAACCCTAAGCTTACAACTACCAGCATGGTTAACCCTATAGACTCGTTACGATTCAAGTTCGTGTTTTACAGACTTATACCTACCTGTATGTGTAAAATTAGATTTAAATGAAGGATAGAAAGTCAAATTGGCTTACTAAGAGAAAAAGAAATTCGGGTATGGGTTGAATTTCATAATTAGGCCGATGGAACGAAGAGGGGTTGTGCTTGGAGTGATGGCGGAAACTTTTGGAAAGATGTAGGATAAGTTCACATTGGGATAGAATGGATCGATGGAAGAGCGGATAAGAGTATCGAATTGAAAAGCTTTTAATGGTGGCTGTTAAGGAAGGAAAGGGATCAGGTTAGTTGGGCAAATAAAGCAAGATGGAAAAAACACTAGCTATGTATTTAGCTTGTATATGGTATCAGCTCGCTCCTTTTGAGCCTAAAAAATGGACTAAATCTATGTAGGGGATCGGGTACGATCCATTACCAAGGGGATCAAAACCAAACCCATATTTTTAGAAAAGTAATAATGAAATGGATAAAAATTATAACAAATTGCGATGTGCTTGTACTTCAAATGCAAGATATCGGTAACGACCCATGAACTTTTTAATGTGGTAGAAAGCCAATGATAAAACTGTGTACACGAATGGACATGCATGTATGCATCCCAACATTTGAATTCTTGAATCGATAGAAATTGAATTATCATCGGGATTGCATGGAAAAGTGGCAACTACCGATTGTTGGGGCCTATTAACTCGATCAGCAAGCCTAATGGAACCGAGCATAGACAAAGAAGGGGAATTGCACTGCGGATTTATACTGACAAATATCAACCAGGCATTGCAACGAACAAAAAAAGATACGACTCTTTGGAAAATTACTCAATGGAAGGACAACGACTATTTAGAAAATTGAATGGAATTCTTCTCGATAACTCTAACTTTTTTCGATTCAAAGCACGTCAAGTTCGAAACAAGACGTACTTTGGAGGCAAGTGTTATCCGGCCTTTTGACCCAGCTATATTCAAACTGATTGGACAAGTTAGAATCGATGATACGAAAGAAAAGCTGTAACGACCCAGCATTTCAGTCATTTGAAATTCTTATATTTAATGATTTTAAATATTCACAAGTAAATTTTATAAGTTAAATAATTAAATTATTAATTTAATATTTGAAATTGCTGAAATAATTGAATTATATGCGAATGAAAATTATTTATAATATTGTTTTAAATTCTATTTAAATTAGAATGATGTTAGTAAACTTTTAAAATTGGATTAAATGTTAATTTATAGAAATTGAATATTTTAAATATTTAGTTAACGTTTAAAAATTGTCATTTTTCACACAGTCTCGGATTTCGACGAAACTAGTTTAGTTGGATTCGTAATGTTATATTATTATAAGATTTCAAACTTCGTAGCAATCAGATTTACGGTTTAGTCGTGGCAAGCTGAAACACGTAGAATTTGTTTAAGTAAATTTTAAACATAAATTAAGTCAATTCGAAAACCTATCTTTCAAATATGATCAAATTGGCTCTCAATATATAATCCATTGTGTTCGAAATAGAGGTAAAACATTATAAATGCCACGTGGCACGCTTCACTTGGAGTTCGAAAAAATTTCGGATGAATAGTGCAAGAAAATTTTCTATAAAAGGCCACAATATTTTCTAAATTCACAAACCCAAACCCTAATCAAATACAACCACCACTTCCAATTTCTATGGCCAGAAATGCACGAATCTTCTTCCTCTGTTTTCTCCAAATCCATCAATCAATCCAAAATTCTTCCGACTACAAAGTCGAAGAGCTTGGAGAGACCTATACATCGTACGGTGGATTTTCGTTATAATCGTCGAATGGAGTCAGAAATTGCTGAGTTTCGATTGTCTTTTGCACATGTTTTTCTATGTAATGGTGGAACTGATCACGACCGGCCTTTGGGCGTTGATAGAGTAGGTGATGGCCGTTTGAATGACAGTGGTTGATCGGGCTAAGACGTGGAGATGGAGGAGCATAATTCGATGAAGCGAAGGCAGTCGGTGGGTTTTCTTCTTGTGTGCGATCGATGGTGGAAGAAGAAGGAAGGGGGCGGCTCGGATCCGAAGTAGAGGAAATCAACGGCCACGATGCTAGCTAGGTTTTAAAATAAAAATAAAATTGCAAATTTATATATATAAATTCGTACAAACTTTATAATGTCATAACTTCTTCATACGAGGTCCGTTTTTTGACGAAACAAGTTACGTTGGATCCGTATTGACGAGCACTACGTTATACAACCGGTTTGGAGTTGATTGGAGCTAGTGTAAATTTTGGGTAAAATTAAATGCCTGTTAATTTTATTCGGAATAAAACACTGCAACTGCTATTGGAACCAATGTGAGTACAACTCACTCTTTCTGACTCACTAATATTTTCATATAATTGAGAAATAAATTTTATTTACATTGATTGATGATTATTTGGATGAGATATGATATATTATATATATTGATTGGTATTTGGTTATATTCCTGTATATTGGAGCATATGACATCTATACGTTCCCATGGATTAGCGGATGACAATTTGTACGCGCGTCTGCCTTGAAGCGGACACTGTACACATATTCTAATATGTTTACTTTTTGCAGATGATAGATTAGAGGGATCCAGCTGGATTCCTCACCAGTATTGATTTTATTTACAGATATTGATATGTATGTTGTTATCATGTGATATATGATGATTTGGATGCCGTGATTGATGTACTTAGTGCTGTTGCAGCATTGGGCCTATTTTTGATAATTTGAAAATATTAAAGTGATGATTTCAAATTAAAAAAGATTTTCAAAGCAATTTTGAAAACAGATGTTTTATTAAATTTTGAATTGTTATAAAAGGAATGGATTTATTTTGAATAAATAAAAGTTATAATTTCCATTTATAAAAATTATGATTTTTGGGAAATATAATCGAAATGTGATTTTTGAAATGTGAAGTGAAATATTTGGTAAAATAATTTAAATTGAGATTTTGAACTAAAGATAAATGGTTTATATATTTATATATAAGATTTATAAAATTAATTTTTTATAAATCAAAATAATGGAATTATAAGGAGTTTTGTAAATCTTAAAATGAAATGATAATTAAATATTATAAGTATATAAGATTTATAGATTTATGAATCAGTGAAGTTATAAAAAGAATGAATTTGCAAATAAATGATTTATAAGTAATTAACTTATAATTTGGACTGGGATAATAAATGAGGTATAAATGGAATTTGTTAACATAGGAATTTTATAAATTGAAGTTTTTATAAAATCATTTCATAAATGTGAAATCAACTTATTATGATAAGTTAAATATGGAAGTTTATTAAAGGAATTATTTCCACGATTTTTGACAGTGGATAATCCTTTAATGAGTGTGTAGAAGTATTGAATTTGGATAAGATAATTATATTCATGATTTTGGAAAGTGAATGGTATTTTAAACTAAATAAATGTTTTGGGAAGTGATATTTTTTTAAATGAAGTTCAATGGTTTGAAGATGTTTTAAAATGTGTTAAATATCGAAGACATAGATTTCAACATTCATTTTTGAAATAGACGTTTTCGAGATGAAAGGAAATGAAGGACCATAACACCGTTGTTATGGTAAATGATTTTCGAAAGAAGATATTTTGTATCATATATAGGATTTATATATCTATCTAATTATCGAATCCATATACTGATGATTTTGGGTTGTCGTAACGATGTTTTACGCAACATTCCTTTTGACCCAAATAAATATGTTTAAGAGAATGTTTTCCTTAAAGAATAAAATATATACTTAGTCATGATTTAAGTATATGCAATATTTTCTAAGTGTTGAAAATAAATTGATTTATGAATTACTTATTATTAAATATAAGTATATGGAAATGTTTTCCAATATTGAAATATTGATATGGTTTTGAGAATATATCTTTTTAAAGACAATTTAAAGTGAATATTTGGCAAGTGATTTAATTAAAAAAAGATTAATTAGAAGGGCCCAATGATTGTTTATGGTGCTAAATATTTGTTTATTTCTTTGATAGTTAAATAACCGACTATCAAATTTGGTCATTTTAGTTCCTTAACTTGATGTGGGAACTATTTAGTCATACACTTAGTACGTAGCCATCTGTGTAGGCTTGATTATCATTTGTGTTAAGGGTGTTGATTCGTGTAGTGTGGAGTATTACTCCAATCTATCGAGCTTCCTTCTTGACCGAAGGATAGCAAGTTGAAAGTTAGAGACCTGATAAGTCTATGAGACTTAGTTTCTATATAAGATTGAGAAACGCTTTTGCGTTGTTAGTGCGAAGAGATCGAGATCAGTTTGTCCGAAAACCACTTCGGACCAACATTTATGCGACGATTGTGCAGGTTGGTTGTGATGATATTGATATTCAGGATTTTCATAGTGGAGGATTACTTGTTGATCATTGGGGTTAAAAATCCCAATATACATCCAGTAGCAGTGGTCTCCTTGTTATGTAATATCCAATGCAAGGACTATTCACTACTAATCCTAGAGATTTCTCGACAGGATGTGGTAGGAAAGTACCTTCGGTTTGTCCTATTCCTGGACAACTTGTATAGATGTTTGTCTGACATTGCATTTCTAAATATTACGTACATTGGTTTTTAAAATCGTACATCAGTGGTGGTGGAGAAGGCAACTTCTCTTAGCTTAACACCCTCCTTGAGATGTATGAGCTTAAGGGTTGTTTTTTGTGAAAGGAAATCAATAGTCAATGGAAACAGCCATGTGGCATTCAAAGTGATGTGATATGTGAAAGGTATTCGTTACCTCAGGCTTCAACAACCAGAAATGACTGAAACAGGGTTAGATGTAGTAGGGCTAAGTGGGTCGCTCCCATTAGGATATGATCATCCTCTTTTAGATATATTTCTTCCCGCTATAACTTTTGGGATATAAAATAATGTGGTTTGTATGCCATGAGGGACCTCGAAAAAGGTCGGTAATGACCAAAGGATGACATATTCGGTACTATCTAATTATAGAGGTAGGCCAGTCTTGTGTTGGTAGAGGAGCTTTGTGATGATTCCTTGGGACAACCATCTAGAGGTGTACCCATCGAAAGGTAGTCCCTTCACCTAGTCATTTATATAGAAATCCAAACTCCACCGATTATATTACCCATTTTGGGATATATGCTGGAATTTAATCAATGTAACAATTTCGGCTATGATAATATAATTTGTGTAATAGACACTATTATAATATAAGAGGATTTCATATGAAATGATTTAGTTATCATAAGGTAAAAACATGTCTTTGTTTATGTGTGGGCATGTCTTACGAGATACTTTTGTTTCGAAAGGGAAAGTTTAGTAATTTAATAAATTTAGTTGAGTGTGTTTCTCACGCTGGTACCATACTGATACGGGCGTTCTTTCCTTTCTGTGCTAGGATCACACCGAGTATATTTACAGGTTCAAATTTGGTGCTTTTGGAGCTTCAGCAGGACAGCTGGAGATCTTCATTTTCGTATACATGCATCACTTTTGATTATCCGCTACTTAGTTGTTGTATATTATCGAAAATTGTAAGGTCGGGTTATTATAACTGTCCAGGCTGATGATTCGTGATTGATTATTGAACTTTGATTGATGTACGTATATATAGTTTCTGTTTTGTAAAGATCATTGATATGATATTATATGTTTTCTGCTGCGATGTGAAATTCAGTATTGTTCTGTTTTGGTTTTTTCTTTCTTCTTCTCTCTTCTTCTCTCTTCTTGTCTTTCTCATGACTTTTCGTCAGTCTGCGCTTTGTGGGTTGGACATGTGTGGTTTATTACCGATTAAAAGGGTACGGATTTGCGGATCGTCACAAAGCAGTCCAGAGGGGTGATCATAGAGTCCATAGATCAAGTACGGACAACAATATGAAGCAACAATCAACGAAACTAAGAGATACTCTCTATAGAACATTCTAAGTAGGGAATAGTGCCTCCCCTACGCAGGGGATCGAATTGCATTACAATGGCTATGAACAACATTAATCCACAGTTCAACTCAACAGGAATCGATCAATATCTCTCAAAACATGAAGAAAACTATACAAACAACTATGGAAACAACAAATTGGCATGGAAAGGGACCTACCAGAGGTATCGCATGCTACCTCGTGGCATGGAAGACCAATCGATGTCGATCGCTATAGATAGGGAATTGGGCTTCAAAATTTTTTGAGCGACCACGTCCATCTGGAGAACACTGCAAAAATTTTAGGAAGATATTCATCCATCTACACTATAAGTACAGGCTTCATAGTTCATTTGAGGGATCTTTATACTATTATTTTCTTTATACTCAACTGCAATTACATATTCCAATCCGATCCCTTTTGTACTCAGAAATTCAAGTCACTAATAAAGTATCTTTTCATAGTGGACATAGGCACTCAACGCCGAACTACTATAAATCTGTTTGTTATTGTTTTTTTACTTGTCTTCTGCTTGTATGCTCTATTTTAATTTTAATTTCTTTATTTATTTATCTACATAAAATCTATTGGATGTTTTTTCCAACTTTTGGTGCAAACAAAAAATATACATACGCATAGGTTTTTCAAAATAAATTTCCCACATCTCAAGAAATCGGGGTTTAGTCAGCAATCCAGTGTCCATAGTGGACTTCTCCTAACTTACGTAGTAAATTTTAATCTTTCAAAAACTTTTATTTTCTGTACAACAGCAACTACCAACCAAGTAAAATTTTAAATTTTAGTCTTTGAGGAACAAGAACATTGTCCCGTGGTTCGTCCCGCCATATCGCTATCCTCCGTCTACTGAAATTTACTTTTCGAAAAATTCCTTTTCTTTTCGAAACCTACATTTTCAATTTTCTTTTCATTAGTAGTTATTTAAATAATTTTTCTTAATTTATTACTTAACTTCCAGTTTTAATTAACTTTTTTCTCCTCACATTAGTTAAGTGACTTCCTGAAATTTCCTTATTTTTATTATTTTCTCAAATCGTAGCGATCCACATTGAAAACACACAAAAAATATATTTCCATAAACGTACGCAGTTCATAGCAACAACTAACGCTTACAACCTATAAAAAGAAAACACACTTGAAGGAAACAAAACATTACTGACTACTATCACTACAAATTAAAGTTGACCTTCCTAACAGGTCATCCTTCTACAATCTTCATATCTTAACGTCAATTTGGCTTAGGGAAATAACCTTTCCAATTCCTTTCTTGCTCCCCCAACTTGAGTCTACCAATATCCTCCACGAGTGTTTTCCACCTCATAATCCTTGGTACCATCTTCTTTTAATCCAAATTCATGGATGGTATTCTCAAATCTTGCACTCATGTCGAATAAATTATTTTGAGGAACTTAACAATATCCTTTACCTCTACAGGGTTCCTTATTACTTTTCCATAAGTAATCATTGATATCCTCTTCATAGCCTTACCTTTACCCCGCCTTTCCTAAGCACAAATTCCTATCTACATCATATTTAAAATCTCGGTTTGGTCTTTGCATTTTTTTCAAAAATTAGAAACTTCAAAATTATTGAAGCACTCAATCCGAAAACCTTTGTCTTTAAAAAGTATACTTTAGAAACCCTTTTTCTCCAAATTAAAAAATACTTTATTTCAACCGTTTAAAACTTTAATTTACAATCTTTTAAATTTTACTCATTCATTAACCTAAAAGAGACTGTTAACAAAACTTAACTAAAAGTTTCTTTTATCTCAAATTAACCTTTTCCTTTCAGAGAGATCTTTTAAACTTTTACTTCCTAAAAATTAAGATTTTTAATCAAATTATTTATTAATTTTTTCCCTCATAAACTTATTTATTAAACCAAACCATTCTTTTTCAAAAATGCACTTTGCAGTTTTCCCCAAACATCTTTTATACAATTTTAAACGGTAAAACTGAAGTAGATAAGAATAACTCTTACTATATTATTCCTCCTATCTCCACTTCCAATCTTTAGTGGGGTCTTTAATTCCATAAAGGAGGACTTCTAAAAGATACTTGCAACAAATATGCACAACAATGGAAAATGTATGTTTTTTCTTTGTCATGCATTTAATTTTCCATGTTGCTACAGTTACTTAACTGAAATTCTTTTCATGATCCCTTACAAAAGTTCTAATTACTACACTTTTCTTTTTATTAAACTTAAGGATCCTATACTTTAATGCATTGGAACTACTCTCCCCCTTTAAGAGGAATTGTTAACGTTATAATTCTCTATGAATCACTTAAAAGAGGATTCGTGTTTTGTGTGAAATTATAAGAAATTCCTTTATTGAAATAGACAGTACAAAACATGAGATTTTTCCTATTTTTTACATCTCTTTCTTTACATTTACATTCCTTACTATTTCAAACAAAACACCTTTATTTATAACTTGATTGATTCATAGAAACACATATTATTATTCCTTTTCATTCCAATGAATTAGAGTATGTCAAATCCTAACCTAATGATGAAAAATTAAATATTGTTTTATTTGTTTTCATAACTGACTTTTATTATTAATAAATTCATAACTTTTCTACTATTCAACCCCTCTACCTAAACCGAACCAATTCCAATTGTGTTTCTCTTAATTTACTGTCTTCTCACTTGAACCACCATAATGTCGCTTATATCTTTTTCTTAGATCTATATTATTCATCTTATTCCAAACTTGTACCATTTCCTATTGTCCGGTCTTAAAAAAATTAACTTTATAACTTAAAATTTGTTATTGCATATAAAATTCATGAGCTATATTGCTTTATCATTTATTTTCAAAAGTAAAATAGATTTCTACAAAATCCCCTTCACAAAATTTTATATTTTAACAAACTTCATTCTCTGCTAGAGTTTTATATTTTTAAACTCTTATTTCATTACAAAGAAACTAGCAAGCTATATATACACACATACTCTCTATAACTTTTTCAAATTTTTTAGTATCTCTTATAAAAATATATTCAATTTAATTATATATATTTCCAAAATCAAATACTTACGTTTTCAATCATTATCGTTGAAAGTCCTTTTTAAATATACAATTTATACTTCTTCTCAAATTTTCAAAAGTTACTTGTTATTGTTGGGTTGGACTCAAAGTGGATTTCTAATTGTTCATTTAAGAACAATTTTCCATTGTCTAAAACATATGCATTCTAATTTCCCCTTTACCTAGACATATTGTACATCATCAATCGATAATCATATGGTGATCTATAATTATTAGGTTACCAAGGCCCGACTAGGGAGTTATGTACCATCCGTCTTCAAGGATTTTCCATATGTAATTATTATATACTTGGAATTATTAGGATTTAATGTATATTATATTTGTAGGGAAAATACAAATATGTTCACTCAATGTTTTCCAAAATTTTTAGGATCTATTAACCTAAGCTCTGATAGCAAATGTAACAATCAGCACCCCAATGGGCATGAATTTTCGCTAGGTCGAAAATCCAAGTCTACCAAAGTATGGATCATTGGTTAGATATCTTGAAAATAAAACAAAACAATGCATATCAGAGCTCTAACAAAATAATTTGCAGTGGAATAATTTAAAATATAATAGATCGCATAAATACAGACCAAAGTTTGACACTTCCAAAATCAAGTGTCCTTGTTAGCACCAGACATGTCCAAACACCAGTCCCTATCCATCAAATTGTCATGTGGTTTGTAATGACGAAGAGGTCAGAACAATATTCTAGTGACTAGAAAGTTATACGTCTTATACATAACAATAGCTTATGCCGATTTCTCACTATTTCATGTAATGTCTGATTACTACCATTTAGACATCATCTCTGTGCACAAACCATTCTCATCTACATCCCATATATATATATATATATATATATATATATATATATATATATATATATAGTCCCTTAATGGACCTAGATACTATCCCCATTAGTATCTCTCGTTTAGCACCTCATTAGGATCCATCGCCTCTATATCACGATCTTGCCATTGTATATCATGAGGAAATCTTATAGTGCGCACGGATGACCTTTCCTCCACTAGGTTGTGTTCACTTTGTTTCTACTTTGTCTGCTTCCTATTATGTAGACTCGGCCCCATAGACCACCCTTCCATGTTTTGAAGGAATATCGTTATGGGTTAACAAGCCTTGCCCTATCAACCAAACTGACAAACAACTATGGTATTGCATTACCAATTGAATCAACCCTGGTAGGCAGCAAAGATCAATTAGGTGTAACCCTGTCCTTCTCATTGACAGTAAGGGACTAAGGCTGACCAAGGACCTATGCAACCCCTACGCGTTGCTTTTAAACTGGTACCACACGATTTGCATAATATCTAATTCTCACCGCCATCTGTTTAGATTTCCTATTGCAATTAATAAAATACCCCATCTAACAAATTTGAAGAAAACCCACTTTAACTGTGCGAGTCCAGCCTCGACATCCATATAACGGACAGCCTAATTGCCTATATTTATGGAGCTTCTCTTTCAAGCACAATACTAACGTAAGGGTATCCCTTCTCTATATGCAAGCATATACTCTCTACGGGTCTTATGGTTGGATAAGTTTTCATCTTCCAACCAACTCTAATGACCTTATGTCGTTTACTTTTTATAATTTATCTCTATTAAATTATAACTATCTACACCCGTCATAAACGCATATCTATGGCTACATATTTAATATGCATATTTAATCTTCTTACACTTTCTTTTTTGCCCCAACATCTTTTATGTTTGACCTTATATCTTTATTTAATTATGCGTTTATCTTTTCCTTCTTCAAATTAATTTGTAGCTTTTTTTCAATTTTTTAATATCATTGTCTTTTTGCTTATTGGTTCCAACTAACATTTCTATTCCCATTTCATTTTCCATTATTTTTCTTGTATATTCCTCAAAGCCTCTTTCTTTCATTTTAATTGATATTCATACTTTATTTATGACTTAATATTTAACTTTTAGGATTTACTACGTTTTAATATATTGGATAAAAATTTCTATTCAATATATGTTAACGCAGTAAATTTCCATACCTTATCAGAAGAGTATACGTTCGTGCGATGTTTGTAATTGCAAGGGATGCCTTTTTAATTTCTCTTGAAATAGACAGTATAAAGCATAGAAATTTTCCTTTTTTTGTACATCTTTTCCTTTTTATTTCATATGTGCATCGCTTATTATTCCAAACGTCATATTTTTTTATATTCTAAATTTGGTAATCTATGAAAATCTACTTGCATTATTTCAAGCTCCAATACATTAAACTATCACAAAAAACCCAAATATCAAAATGAAGTTTACTTCAACTTAATTTATGTCCATCAAATAAAGACAGGTTCCTAATCATTATGCATTCATGATGATTTTATTCATTTCAATTATTGTCCAAATACCAATCAAATCAAATCATTACACAACTATAGAATTGAATCTAATCATTACGTAATTACAGAAATAAAAATAATCATTACACAATTATAATTAAATCTAATCATTACACACTTGTAATAATAATTCTAATCATTACGCATTTGCAATTATAATTCAATTCTTAGGCATATAGAAATAGGTCTGCAATGATATAATCTAATATTACATAAGAACATATAATATTCTCACATACCTTGCTTTTAGCTTTCCTATTCTCCTGATCTAGATCCATTCTCTTTTTATTTGACTCCCTCTTTCTTCAAATCAATAATAAAAAGGGTATACTTCAATTAAATTTCAGATCTTGGAAAAGCATTTAATTTAGATTTTTTTATTGTAATTTTAGATTTAAGTTTACCTTTATTTCCCCACTGTGAATCAACCCTATTCTTTTTTTCAATTATCTTCTACAAACCTCTAATTGATTACGTCCTTCAAGATTGATTTTATTTTGATTTTTAAAATGATTTGAGGTTAAAGAAGAGGTTGAAGTTTGATAGCATTTTGTGACAGTAAATTGATGCGACAGTTCAGGTTAGGCTTGCTTATATAGGGTTTGCATTGCATTAGGGACGTTGATTTGGCTAGAGGCCCTTTAGTTAATCTTGAACTCCCATCATTACCTTCCATGCAAAAAAATAAAGTCAATCGACACTGCATATCTGTTAATTGAAAATCACATTCAACCTTGACACGGGTCGATTGCCCATAGCCATTGGTCAACCACTAACAGTTGAGCTTGGATCTTGTTGGTCGACCTGTGCATGTTTTGAATGTTAATTTATTAATGTTGTTTGATTTGTTTAATTTATTTCCTCTGTTTAGTTAATTCCATTTATTGACCTCCTTCAATTCTAACCCATTTTACAAATTCTCTAAGATTTTAATTTGAGTGTTAACAATTATTAATGTTTAATTAGTCTTGATTGATTTTATTACCATATTTACATATATAGTTATTTCCAACGCTAAAACTTCAAACGTCAATACATTTTCCATTTGAACATCGATAGGAAAACATTATATATGAAAATTGATTAGAAAATCGCCATAAGCATACTGTATGTTTCATAGCTAAATTTTGACATTTGCAATAATTCAATTTTCCACTATTTACTATATATTAATTAAACTTCATTTTGATTAATTACCGTAAAAACGCGGGGTGTTAAACTTTCATATTTTATAATGTCTTCTCTATGACTACACGGTAACATATTACCATTTGGCTTAACACCTCTTCACTATGACTACGCGATAACATATTTTGTCTTATTCTTGTCTTACTTTGAAATTAAAAAAGTTTTAGTAAATCCCATCTCTCAAGTCAAGTTACACAGAGCTCTGATAACTTAAACCATATTTTGGGCAAAATGACACGAAATGGTATTTACTCCAATTATTATAGAAAAATTCAATTTTGTATTTTACCCTGCCAACTTAAACGTCGATTGAAAATGCTATCAAATTTCTATGCTAACTTTCCATTACCCAAATCTATTCACACTTTGCAAATTCATTATAATGACCCGGAATTTTTTCATTTTAATTTGTGAATATTTTATTTAATTTAAATATTTAGTTAATGGGTTTTATTAATTAGATAACCCTCTTTTAAATTATAACCGATAATAGAAACTTTATTTTTTAAATTTTATCGACATAAATGAATAGTATGATGGAAAACCGAAAAAGTGACCAAAACACAATTTTTGGATTTTCAGTTTTTACCGAATAACAAGTTGTTTAAGTTGTAATATTCTGATTTTTTTAAAACAACATTTAAATTGTAAAACACGTTTATTTAAGCATAATATTGTAATATTAAGTGTTGATGTAAAATATATTTAAAATAAGAAATCATGGAAAGAGGTGAAGTGGTTTGATTTCTTAAGTGTAAAAATGGACGTAGTACATAAAAACACCTATTACCCATTATATATACATATGCTTATCCTTATCCTTTGAGATATAGAAATGAAGTTTGATTTGAAAACTATGATTAAGGGTATTTTGGTCTTTGCACTCTCATCTCATTTTATAGAAGTAATCTTATTTTCACTTTCCATTTGTTTTCCATCTTCCTTTCTGTTCCTTAACTCCATTTCTATCTCCTTTCTTTTAAATCTTGAAATGAAAATCCCATTTTTAAAGCAAAAGTAAGGTTGCTTATCTTAAGATCAAAGCCTAAAGATTTGATTAACATTTCAAGAAGCATGGAAAAAAAGTGAGATTTCTACACCTTACTTAAAATATTTGAATGTTGTTTATCTTATTTAGTAATATTGTTTTATTTGAAATCATGTTTGAGAAATCATGTTAAAAATGATATATTGAATAGATTTGGATGGAACTAGGCAATAGTAGTTTACTGTAACCTGATACTTGTTCTCTGTATTTCTAACTTTCATCCCTCTTCACCTTCTAAAATCAAGAACTCTCAAACCATCTTGAATTTCCAATTGTTAAAAACTACAAAATTGTATGTTTTGATCCATAATTTATTTTCAAAATAGTTGTTGAATTTTCAGTTTAGTATTTGTGAAATATTGTGAAATTACAGTAAGTAGTTCAATCGAAGAATGACATAATCATCATGATTGTCATAGCGAATCATGATTTTTAGTAGTGGTTTCATATATTTTAGAGTTGTGTTTTGGTAGAATTTGTTGGTTGATCATTTTTGGGTTAAAAAAATTTCTAACAAACAGATGGCTGTGGGCTTCGACAGGGGTTAATGAGACGTAACTTCGGTGATGACGAACCATTTAGGTGATAGAGGTATAGACTATCGTGGCCTAGATTGTCAGATATAGCTTAGACTAAGGTTTTGATCACAGTTTTGTTTGGGTTTGAGTGATCGCGTTGCAGGGACGTGATTGGGCCTTCGAGTTCATCATTGGTGGATTCGGAGGTGCCCTGGGGAAGCGAACGGTGGTGGCGACCGAGGTTGAAAGTGAAGGAAGCGATGGTGGTGGTGATTTTAGTACCGTGACATTAGTTTGGTTCTTGGATTTTGTTCCCGGTCTTAGTGCCAACTCAAGCATCAATGGTTATGGGAAGGTGGTGGCTAACCTGGGTAGTCAAGCGTGGTGAGGCGCAAGTGTGGGGGTGGTTTCCAAAACGACGGATGGCCGTGGGTAAGCGTGCACGTGCACGGGTGCGCATGTGTGCACATTTGAGTTTTCCAGTTTTGGTTTACCTGGAGATGTGTTTTGAAGCATAGTTGTGACCTGAACGAAGAAGCTTGCATGTGTAGGCTGTTGGTTAATTTGGGCCTTGGGCGTAGGAGATGTGTGTATTGTTTTAAATTATAACGACCCACATTTTAGAATGTTTAAATCGATAATAATCCATACATGTCCAACTTAAACAACCTGAAACGTAGATAATCAATGGGGAAAATTTAGAAGAATAAAGAAGAAGCAGAAAACAAACACCGAATCTCACAGCGGAATTAAAAAATATAAGAAAAATAACAATTCATAAAGCTATCTATATTATACATTTGATTGTAATCTATACAACATTTATCAGAGTTATATATATATATATACACATCAGGGATAAATAAAAAATGCAGCAGAATAGCATGATGCCAAAAATAATAGTAATAATGTACCCAAACTTCATCTCCTTCCTTTGAAAAACGATCTTCATTATGCTGAAAAAAATCATGTCTAACCCGAGCGTAATGAAAAGACAAAACACTCGAATCGGGACTAAAATACTCTTATGTAAGTCAAATCAATATTAGTAAATATGAGTGTAAGAGCATCATAAATGTTTATGGGATTTTACATCTCCTATCCAGTGTATAATGCGTGTGCAATAATTTAAGAGATGTTACGGGATTTTCCATCTCCTATATATAATAATATACGCTATAGTAGGTAATGTCTATCAATAAAAATTAATATCAAAATAGCGTTAAGGCTTTACATTGATCCACCTTAACACATTTTTGTAGTACTAAACTAAAGTCGTAATGAGCTCGCATAAGGATAAATATGACAAGGCATGTGAGGCAATGCCCAAGGTAGGATTCTACCAGTTTACCATTTCTGGCTGGTCGTAATCCATTTGTAGCCAACCGCAACCATCAATCCGAACAGAAAAGGTGCACCCATCGAGTACAAAATCATGATAGTAATACAAGTGATCGATGTCGCTAGAGGTAGCTAACCTCATTGGCCAGACATAGGCTCTTGTTTTAGTCATTTTTTAAAGTTACTGTGTGGATCGTGCAATATGGAATTATACTAACTAGTGCAGAAATAAACTAAGATACTATAGCAATGTACGGAAACAAGCATACCAGGAATTTTTATACTGGTTCGAACTTCCCGTTCGACGTCTAGTCCCAGACTCCTTTCTGGAATTTCACTAACAACGATCCTCACTTAACCCGGAGAAATAGGTTTATACAACCCTTGAACAGCCGAACAAGGGACCTGAGCAGCAGAACAGGATTTCGCCTCAACAGCCGAAGAGGACTTAAACTTATACAGAATGTATGTGACACAATGTGTTCTTAATAACACGAATTTGTCTCTTTGATAGTACAAACTTCCTATAATCTTTCTCCTTTATGACATATGTGTGAATGCGTGAAGATTAAGGAAGTAGGAACTGAATTTGAATAAAGTTGAATGCACAAATGTATTAGAATCAAGAATTTCAAGAATAGAATAATAATCAATAGAATTGGAGTTTTTAAAACTTGATTCTAATGTGTTTATATAGATAATAAATAGTTGCAATTGTTCATTAAGAGTTATCATCAAGAGTTATGATTATCTGTTGGATTAAAGATTGCAACTCTTCATGAATGGAAATGTCTTTTCATAAAAGTAACCGTTGTCATATTATTCAGACTTCAGAATTTGCACGTGCTCAAACCAGAAAGAAAATAGGCTAAAAATGGCCTTATTCAGACGTCTGAAAATTTTCATTCAGACGTCTGAATATTGTGAAACAATATTCATGTTTCAGCATTCAGACGTCTGAATGAAGTATTTCAGATGTCTGAATTTAGCCTGTAACAAAAAATTACTATAGCTCAAATGGTTAGAGCACTTGCCTTCTGAACCAACGACCCGGGTTTGAGTCCTGCTCCATGTAATTTTTGAAAACTTGATTTTTCATTTAAAATATGAATGTATATGTGTGTATACCATTTGGAGAAGATTTTAACATTTTTAAACTCTAGACACAACACTATATGACTAATAATACTTTATTTGTCACATTCGCCTTGTCTCTGTCGTATACATCTCTTCTTGTATCTCCATATACATTCTTTCATCCTTTTATACTGTATATCTTCATTTGGAACGTATTTGATTATCTCTTTTTGATGCTCATGTACCTGCAAATTAGCTTAGAGTCTTTGACATAATTGTATAGTTGTTGTCATTAAAATCCAACAGTTAAGGTTCTAACAATTTTAATTATGACATGAGTGTCAAAGCTATCCATCGCCATTCTAATATTGACAGTTCCAATATTGACAGGGAGTATGCCAATAAGAGGCCCCAATCTCTTTAACAACCAAACGTCGTTTTTACACACCGATTGGTTCTTTTACATTTCAGAAACAATTCGTACTTGATATCAAATATCATATTCGCTTCAAAATCAAATCCATATCGAAATCATTATATTCGCTTCAAAATCAAATCCATTTCAAAATCATCATATTCGCTTCAAAAATCAAATCCATTTTGAAATCGTCATATTCGCTTCAAATATTTTACTTTAAAAGGTCAATTCAATTCGACATATCGATTTCACTTCAAAATTTGTTTCAAATTAAATTTAGGTTATAATTTCACTTTAACCCAATTTATATTTTAATCCAAGGTTTAAATAAAACATCCCACCCTTTTGACCAGTTTGAATTTACAATAGTTTAAATATTTAAATAATTAAAATAGTTCATTAGATAATACTTTGAGTATTAAAAATGGTTTATATAGTAAAATAGTTTGAAAAATAAAAATAATTTAAATATTTAAAGAATATAGATTTTTAATTTTTTACACTAAAATAATTCATTTAAAAATAGTTTCAAAGTCAACCCTGTTCACTTTCCAAATTTTCCAATTCAAATCAGTTCTAATTTTCATTTCGATTTAATCGATTCAATTCCGATTTCAAATTGAATTTTACTTCGATTCCAAAATGCATTTCACTTACAATTCCAAACAAATTTCAATTCCAATTCCAAATTTATTTAAACTCAATTCTCAAATTTATACCATTTCGATTTATATCAATTTCGAGTTCGATTTCCAATATCGATTCAAAACACTTAAATCAAATTTACCTTCAATATCCAATTTACAATCCAAATCTTCAAATATAATTCAATTCCGTCTCAATTTTGAAATATCATTTTATATCACTTTTACATAGCAATACTCAAAGTTCGAACAAAAGTCCAATTTTTTAAAACAAATCAATTTCTAAAATTCAAATCATATTTCGCTTATAACTTCAAAATCTCCACTTCGATTATTTAAACAATTTCTATTATCAAATTTAAATTTCAACACTTCGAGCACAAGTTTGGAAATAGTTCAATTTCCATAAATTCGATTTTTACTTCTTAAAATAAAATCTTACAAAACAAATTTTTTAAAATCATTTAATTTAACCAATCCGATATCCGTATATAATTTTCTATCCTATGGCCAAGTGAATTAGTTATTCCAATTTAATTCAGGGATGGATATGTATCATTTCAATCCAAAATAAATGCTATATATATATATATCATTTCAACCTATTTCTTAATTTATTTGAAACAATTCAATTTATAGTTTTATATACTGCAAATAATATACAGGATGATAATGGGATATATTAAACATAAACAAACATCCAAACATCGAAAATATCAATCCAATTGTCATCCATCACAACCAACATCTGAACAGTCAAAAATCACAACTTTTAACCAATTATCGATAATGGGGAATTTTACTAGCAGTTTAATCCTAATTCAATTTAACCATCAATTCAAATGCTATCAATTAAATTCAGATGTCCATTTAAATGTTAATTAAATTTATCAAACAACTATCGATAATAATTAAATCACTTCACGATATGATTTAAGTAACATAAAAATTATTTCAGTTAATTGTGAGAATATAAACACCCGCCTTTAATTTATCAACAATTTAAAATCCAATAAAGGCCCAAATTTGAACAGCCCTAGAACATAGCCAAACAAGTTTCTTAATGTCCGGAATTTTGATACGAACGCAACGGAGAAAATCATGCGTCGATCCGAGCTCGTATGCAAAAGTTATTCGAGTTAGAACATTTGAATTTTAATATAAACTAATTATTATATTAATAAATAAAATCACATGTATACCATTCTTCTTATAACAGTTGTGCATAGGAACCCATCAACACGTGACCCAAATTTAGTCCATGCACGCTCAAACCACGACCGAACGATGATCCGACAGCGCTGTCATGTGCGCCGCTCCTAGCTTCACCTGCATTGGCGATCTCGTTGCACACATGTACGCATGTGGAAATCCCAAAAACTACTGCGCCTTCTAGCCTTGATTCTGGATTTGAAGGAGAGTTCGTGATTTACAATTTTCATGTTGGAAGTTTTTAAATTCGAGGAGCGGATTGAGAGAATTTAAGGAAGGAAAGTTGAACAATTTCAGTTGTTAAAAATGAAAATGACGGCCATGGTTTAGACTTGGGTTTGAAATATTTTAACATAAAACCGCTCGATTTGCATGCTGTATTTATGTAATTAGGACTGAAACAACCCGAACTCCAATTAAAGCGTGCCGTCGGACGTTCACAATGTTTTACTCCCATCCAAATGCAATGGAACTAGTCCCGATGCCTAATCGATCGTGTGTAGAAGATTACGTTTCAAATCAATAATTTTAATGAAATTCTGAAAATTAAATTGTACGCGTTTCAAGCTTGTATGGTCAAACGAGAAGTCCGACCGATATGAAACTTGAAATCCTATAATACTCACTATTACGGATCCGATGAAACTCGTTTCATCGAAATCCGAGACAATGGCCAATATGACTATTTTCACTCGTTAATCAAAATATACAATTTCTAATAATTCACTTTTAAATTCAATTTTAAAAGTAAACGATCTTCATCCTTGTTTCAATAAAATTTAAATCAATTTTCGATGCTATTTCCATTCACATTAATTCAAGAATTCAACTATTCAAATAATTTCAAAAATTAAATTTAAACAATTTAAATATCCAATATTAAGATCTCAATGAATTTTACGCATCAATAATTTATTTATCTTCAACTAAATAAGTCAATGTTTATTATTCACTAATTTCATTAAATTTAATAATTTAAAAATAGCTAAAAATACGGGCCGCTACATTCTCCCCCATTTAAAACCTTTCATCCTCGAAAAGGCGTTAAGTACAGAATTTGATACTTGATATATTTTATTCAAAACTATCAACCTATAAACTTTAAAATCATATTTGCGAAACTATTACAACACACTCGCTACGACATTTCGATACCGGTTTTACGTAAATTACAACTTATATATAAAACAAGTTATAATTTTTTTTTAAACTTCAAAAAAATTCAAACTCCCAAATTTATGAAAAAGTTCAACAGAATCTCCTTTGCACGGATCGATCGAATTTTTTTACAATATAATATATAACACAAATATACCCAATATATTTAAATATACATTTCATCTCAATGATAAGGCATCCCAAAGGGAAAAAAATATAAAACCGCAGTATGTAATCCGATATACGTACCTTATTATTAATAATAGAAGCGAGTTTGCTCGTATTAAGCAAGCAAAAGCAACATAATGCGTAATCGAGCTCCAAAACTAGCATACGCCATCCAGACCTACTAAACACTCAATAACCAAAAGAGAACATATACATAAAGAGTAAAATCGATATATAACATAGATTATGCAATAACCACAAACGAATATAGCGAATGCAACAAAAAAACATCTAGCAAACAATATCCATCCAATCTTATTCACAACAATACCAATTCACACTTCCTAATGTCAGTATTCGTTTTATTATATTTTCTTTTCCTATCAATATTAAATTGATTTACTTCTGATTCATTGACATTTACTTCATCTATGTACTATTTGTTTTCTTTCAATTTATTCACATGGATTTCTTTTGAATTTAGTTGGTTCACCTTAAATTTATTCACGTTCGGTTGATTAACATTCATTTCCTTAATCATTCAATGGATTTATATTCAATTCATTCACTTTTAATTTACATTCAACTAATTCGATTTCAATCCATTTTTATTCAATCAACCAATATTCGTTGCATTCACATTTGATTGATTACAATTTAATGTATTTACATTCAATCGGTTTATTTTCAATTAATTAATATCATTTTAGTGAAATTCATTTTATTTGTCATCCAATGAATTTCCATTCCATTTAACCTTGTTAAGTTAAATTTATTTCAATATCACTTAGTATTTTAAATATTAATATTACATATAAACCATTTAAATTTATTATAAACATTTTACAAAATTGCAACTCA
Source organism: Allium cepa (assembly GCA_030765085.1). NCBI lineage: Eukaryota > Viridiplantae > Streptophyta > Magnoliopsida > Asparagales > Amaryllidaceae > Allium > Allium cepa. The sequence goes on from CM060940.1 coordinate 107,829,244, forward strand.
TTTTTGTTATTATTACATAATTAAGTTCATATTAATCTACTGATTCACTTAATTAGTTTATTCATAAATTTAAATTCATTTTAATAATTTTACTCAAGTAAATTTTATTTTTATAATTTGATTCACTCTATTAGATTATTCATTGATTCAAATTCATGTAATAAATTTACTTAAATAAATTTTATTTTATAACTCCAATTCATATTGATAATATTTTTTTCACCATCAGTTTTATTCAACTCCTCTTAAGCAAAACTTCAATTTATAATTTATTCCCTTAACTTATTTCATATTCGATTAGTTACCATTCAATTTTATTGAAACCCATTCTATTTGCATTTAATTTATTTACATTCAATTTAAACTAAATTCAATTGTTCATATTAATTTTTTTTGCTTGCACGCTTTATTTTGTTTAATTTCTTTCACACTTTAAATTACATTACATTTTAAAATTCAAGTTCGTATTCATTTATTGATTCATTTTATAGATCAAGTAAAAATAACTCACTTTACTAATTCCTCTAGCTTAATTCAATTCCAACTCAATTCACTTAATCTTATTAAGTGAAATTCTATTTCATTTAATCCATTTCTCATGTTATTTCACTCTTTTTTAAATATTTTCTTCTTATCATTCACATTCTACCAAATTTAAAATTTGTTTTTAGCTTAATATTCTCAAATCTATAAATTATACAGTTTATTCGTTTAAAATTTCATTTTTATTATTTTTTCTAATTCATTTCAATTACATTTCATATTTTATTTAAGCTTTCATGAGTTAAACTACATTTTATTTACTTTATTTCACTAACTCAATTTATTTAACATTTCTTTGGTTAATTCTTTTTTTTTTTCAAATTCAAATTTTCTTTTATTTGCTTAATCAATAATTTTCAACAGTTTTAAATTTTAATTTTTACTCTCCTGTTTAGATATATATAAGTTATAAACTTATATTTTTTACCTACACAATTTTCAATTATAAGTTCAAAACTATTTTCTATACTTGTCAAATCATACTTAGAATAACTTTTTCACAATCAAAACTTTTTTTAATCTAAAATAAATTTCTTTTGGTAGCAGTTCTTACATAGAAACATGAAAATGAATATTGACGATGTTGCATTCATCCCTGGAGTAATTTTGCAACGACCAAAGTGAGTTTAATTCTTTTATTTTCTTCAAAAATCTTTTCAAATTAATTTTCTAGTCAAAACTCTTTAAAATAATATTAGTATTAATTTTGAAGGCTTCGAAAACAATTTGAAAACAAAAGGATTTTAAATACTAAAATTCTCAATTTTTTTTCAAATTATTTCTATATATAAGCTATATTATAAATATACTTATACAAATTTCCTTCCTTTATTGCCAAACTATTTCACTAATTTACAACTTGGTCATTTTAACCAATTCTTATTTTAACTGATTTCGATTCTGTAACGACCCGTAAATTTCGACGATTAAATTTTAGTTAAAAAGGGATTATGTAATAAAAAAAATTGTAAAGAAAAATAAAGATATATATAAAAGAGATAGAATTTATGCTGGAATGAACGCTAAATGAAAATCCAATGATTGAGATAGTGTAAGATGTATACCTGTGTGTAAGTTGAATAAATAAAGGAGATTTAAATTTATAACTAATAATGAATTGTAGAAATGGGTATTTAACTTAATTGTTGAAAGTTAGGTGAAATATCAATAAAGAAATAGCGTAAATTGTCGCACTTGAATAAAATATAAATTAAATAAATAAAGACAAAATTTAAATTACCTATGTATTAATATATTAAAAAGGACTGTAATTGTATGTGAATTAAGGTGGTATTATAGATGGCAGTTGATGGATAACCAATTTAATGCAAATCCAAATGCAACTGAAACGGCTGTTTGAGTTTTGGAGTGAAAATGGGAATAGTGAATACAACATTATAACCTCTTAATTAAATATGATTGTTTAATTAATACTAAAAGTAATAAAAGTTGGTAATAGTATTAATGAAATAATAAGAAGAAGAATTGAAATTGTATAATGGAAAATTTGTTAATAAATGGATGAAAATATTGGATGAACTAATTGATGGAAGTAAAATCTAAAAGAATATTGGATAGAACATAAGTGATTGAAATTTGGTAGTGTGTATTGGAAATAAAGTTCATCTAAATATTGAGAAATTTTAATATTGTTATTATGAAAATGTTACTTTAGTAATTATTAAAATAGTAACGGGAAGTGTGAAGGTAAATTTATAAAAACGTAAAACTTATTTTAAGGAATTAATTGAGTGTAGACTTATGAAATAGATTTAATGACAATATTTATTGTACGTATTTATTCTATTTGTTGGTTAAGTTTTATTTTTGATCAATTTCAATTAATGCACTAAATTATTGCAGTTAGTGTGGAATATTGGTAAGAGAATAAATAAGATGTAACCAAGGGAAAGGTCCATTTTATAATATAATAATTAGTGTGATCTTAGGAATGAATTAATTGAGGTTTAAGCTTTTATTTATGTGTAAAATTAACAAAATTTCAATTAAATTGAAATCCAGTAATTTATGAAAATAAAGATGAGAATTGGGAAATATTACTGTAATGAATCATAAAAGAAATGTTAACTGTGTGGTTGAGTAATAATTGATTTATTTTGAGTTGTAATCCAATAAAATCAGGTTTATTAGAATTTATTGCAATTAATTGGATTAATTGCAGTAACCTTTGGAAATTGGAACTTAGTAAAATAATCTGGATTGGATTTCAAATAAATAGGTTAGGGTGAGTAACTGAATTACATACTATGAATAAGTAAACCAGGAAGATTAAATTTAATTAATATAAAATAGTTGATTTATTGCAAATAAAAGATTATGTAAATATTTAGTCAGGTGGAATTAAAGTTAATTACATAATAAGGTATGAATCCACTGCTAATTTTATTTATGGAAATGAAAAGAGTACCAAAAACAAGCTTTGTCAGTATATTTAAGTTTAATGTATAATAATAAGTTAATGGTAATAAAAGAAGTTTAAACATCTAAATATTCTGTTAATAGAGAGTTGAGTTTAAATCTAAGAATATTAAGAAGTAGATTTTTGAATACAACATTTGATCCATCCACTTAAAATGTATAGATAGGATAATCGCTGATTTTTGATTTAAGTAGTGCAAACGGAGATTTATCTATTTATTTGGAATTGGAATTTATAAGTGTATAAATAGGAAATAAGTGAAATTTATTTTTAAATATTCATAAATGAAGATTTAGATGAAGGTGAGAATGGTAATGCTTTAAATAGTAGAGACGTACACAAATCAATGTAGGTAATTAGAAATAAAATGTTGTCGAAACGATAAAACGTTTCTTGTGAAAAATGGATGACATAACGAAAAAGGGTAATGTATTCACTTGAATATAAATTGAAACTTATTTAAGGTATTAATTACAATGGATAGAGATTTTGGGTAACATTGTAAATGATATGTAAGTAATGCAAATGTATGTCAATAGTAAGGGATTAGGATGAATTAAAAATTTGTAACATAGGAATTACCTGCCTATTTGTTAATAAAAATTTGAATGGTTAGTAAATGATAATAGAATAAGTGTACATTAGTGGAATTGAGGTAACGTTGGTTTTAATGTTGAGAAAATAAATGGGTATAGTAAAGTTTAAGTGGAATTGTAAGTATGTATAGGGGAATGAATTATTGCAGGGAAATATTTGGTAACCATTGCAATAAATGTAAATTAGTGTGCATTAATATGAAATTTAGTAATAGGTGTGAATAACTTAAATTTCTTCATAGGATAAAGAATGATGGAAATAACGTTTATTTAATATATCGGGATTTAATTGATCATAAAAGGTTGATTGCAAATCAAATGAAAAATGCTTAAATGGGAATTAAGTTATTTATTCATTTGGATTTAAAGCATGATTGAAATTATTGGAAACTGAATAAAACGTTTTATGTTGATTGAAATTTAAGTTGGAAGTAATTAAGATAAATAAAATATGTATAATATGGAATTCAAATGTACATAGAAATGTGGATTTTAGTATGTAAACGTAAATCTATTGAGAATGGATAGAAATTTAATCTGTAATTATTACAGTAATTTAGAAATTTAGTTGAAATTGGAAATTTATCTATGTATTTGGAAATTTATGGAATTGTGAATATATATATATATATATATATATATATATGGAAATTTAAATGAAGCATCTAATTATACATGTGTGAATACGCTTAAAATGCAATGTAAATGTTGAGAAAGAAATAATTTAATCCGTAACGTGTATAATTAATATCCTTTTGGGACCACTTCTGTTTGAACGTTAAAATTCGTGCACACCTATCCTTTTGCGATCTATCTATAAATATGCTGTGATAAACCCTAGCCTCCTTTCTATTGTCAATTGGCTGTACGTTCATTTTCTTCATCTCTTTCTCTTCCTCAATGGTTGCAAAACCTAATCTATCTACAATTCAAATTTTCTAATAAAATTCAAACTCTCCACAAAAATTCCAGAAAATTTTATGATAAAGTTCTCGAGACACGTAATCTGCTGGTACAATTCGTTTTCTGTTTTGGATATTCGTTTGACCAGAAAAAAATTCGACGATGTGCTATAGCTTTTAGCTGACGTGGCCATTGAAGTTAAGTGGGTCTTGTTTTATTTTATTTTATTTTATTGTTGTTTTCAAATCGTTTAAAATGAATATCTTTTTCATACGTTCTCCGATTCACGCGAAATTTCTTTTGTTAGGATCGTAATTAAATTCCGGATCTATTGACGCTGGTTTGGACAGATTTGGAGACCGTCAAATTTTAGGTTTAAATCGAATTTAAATTCGATTTAAATTCAAAAGGTGAGTGTTTTAACCCACTCACAACTTCTAAAAGTTTTTATGTTTGTTAAATTCATTTTTAGATATGAGTAGAAATTTATTTACAACTATTTGGCATGTTTATTCATCATATCTGTTAATTTGCATTTATTTAGTTTAACTGTTAATGTAGTTTATTTATTTCATATTAATTGACCGTTAGAATTTATTTATTTGCATATAAACTGCTAGTTAGCAGTTATAAAATTTATTACTGAATATAAACTGTTAGTTTAATAGTTATTAAATTCATTTTTAATATAACTGACAGTTATTACCTGTTTATATTATCAGAGATATATTGATATTGTTTATTTTGGATGATGATTGTGATTTGGATGATGGATGATGTTTATAAATGGATGTTTTATTTTGAAATTACAAGTCATCGTGCATATTTCATTCGGGATTGTGGTTTGAAAAGATATACAACCGCAAAATTTTATTTTAAATTGCGGATTGAAATGATAAATATCCGTATCACTTGACCACAGGATAGAAAATTATATACAGGCACCGTGGTCTATATATAAATTATTTTAAAGTGATTTTTATGGTTTGGATGAGATACGTTCATTAAAATTTAGTTTTGATATTTTATAAATATTATTCTTCCATATATATATACATATGAAAGTTAAATTTTGAATTTGAGCTTTGTATAAATCCGTTAAATAAAAATAGAATAAAAAATTTAGGAATGGATTTGATAATTTATAATATATGTTAAGTTTGGAAGTTTTAAAAATGTGATCTTTATAAACTAATTTTTCCTAAATACATTTAAAAAGGAATATTCTAGTATAAAGTAAAATTGAGAAAATATTTAATTACTAGAATTGGAGTTTTATTTATGGATTTGATGTGAATATTCAAGACTAAATAATAGTACGTTTAATTTGCTGAAAGAATAAATTCCAACTTTAGTTTTGAAATATTAATACTCCAAATGGATATATATATATAGAAATTGAAACGGTTTTTGGAACTTGAAAGTGATATTTAAATTATGGTTTAGACCTTAAAATAAAGAAATATATTTGTAAAGCCATGGAAATTATTTTTCTTTACAGAGTAACCTTAAAAGTTAAACCATCTATTTTATATGCCGTTGAATATCCAAACCATTCAAGTTAGAAGTTATGGGTTTAAAATATATGAACTTCGAAATATTATGCTTTGAAAGTATAATTCAAATGTTCGGTTTCCAGATATTATAGATTTTAAAGCAGTATGATTTTGGAAAGAATTATATTTGGATAAAATGATATCATATTGTTTTGGGTTTTTAAATGATATCGTACTCATAGTTTTTGAAATGGAAATTTTTATTCTGGTTTTTAAGTATAAACTATTTTAAATGACCGCGGTGTTATACTAACGATGGGTTAGCAAAGAGACCGGGATCGGATATCTGACATACTCTCTGTCGATACCCAAAACCACTTTGACTAACCGTGTACACGGTGGAGATTCCAGAATGAAGTAGGTTGGTGGTGGCATTTCCTGTAAGGTAAATACGTGGACCCGACTCCCGTGAGTTGGCATAAGGTGGCTAAAACAGGAGCCATTCTCAGGCCAATGAGGTCATTCCTCTGATCGGACACTCCTCTTCGATATTATACTATGACTTTGGATTGATTCAGTGGCCACTTTTATTTTGATTTTGGGGAGTTTGTTCGAGGTGGGCGGTAACTGCGGCTACGCGTTTCCATCAGCCTGGGTCCGCGATTGGTATATCTACCCTGGCATTGCCTAGTTGTGCCGTGTCACCTACCATACCGAGCCTTGTACGGGTTTGGATTTCTCCCGTAGCCCGTGTGGTATCCTCTGGTGGCTTCCCGATCAGGAGGGACTATGATATTGGATGGACTACTGGGACTATTACGTGTTAAGGGGAATATTGGGTCACTCCTTAATGCTATTAAAAAGTATGTTTATTTTATAAATAGACACTATTATAATAGCGCAATATACTACATAGTAAATAGTTTAACGGATGCTTAGGAGATGTAAATCCCGAGCATCTTTTGAGTTACTGCACTCATATTTATTTCTGTTAATTTATCTCACATAAGATCTTTTAGTTCTGACTCGAGTGTTTTTGTCTTTTCAAATTCGCTCGGGTCAGTCCGAGCGTTTCAGGATTTCAAGATTTAGCTCTGGAGGACGAAGATGAAGATTTATAATATTATTATTTATACTAGTGCACTACACACTGTTCCGCTGCATTGTTATTGGTATGTGTAACTCTGATATGTATTATATGAATGGTTTTGTAAACAGATTTATAAACTGTATATTTGATTATTATATTTTATCCTTCCGCTGTGAGATTCTGTTTAGTTTTTTCTTCTCTGTTTTTTTCTTATTTACCCCATAACAATCCGCCCTTCCGTATGGTTTGAATTGGCACGTGTGTCGGTTTAAATCGTGCGAAAAGGCGGGATGTTACAGTTGGTATCAGAGCTTTGGTTTAGCGATAAACTTTGGCTTTGTGGGGTTTGACTCTTTGTTAATAGGGTAGTAATACCCTATGGGAGTCGCTGAGTGTATATATATGAGAGAGCGTATTTGTTAGTGTTATAAAAAGATTTTAATATTGTGTTAATCTGTTCCGTTTTGTATTTATAAATTCTGTTGATGCATGGGACGCTATGTGATCAATAGGGATTTCTAAACACTTAATAGGACAGACCGACATAATATTTGTTTTAATATAGGTAAATGAAATAATTTTGCCTATTATATTTTCTATATATAAAATAAAAATTTTCAAATGATATCTATATTTGGTTGCAATAGATTGGTTGTTAGGAATAAAATTTATAAATAATAGGTAAAATAAGATTGCAATTAAAATCATTGAAATTTGGAAATTTTAGAACTTAAGTCCGGGATTTTTGAAAATTTGCTTTCAAAGGATTTATGAAATATAATGATTTGGTCTATAAGTATTTTCTTATATAAATATTTAGTATAATTCGGAAGAATTGTTTTAAAGAAAATTTTGGAGAAAATAAATTTTGTACTTTCCTCTCTGTCGCTGGAAAATAATTTCGGTGATGGCGGCCGCATCATCGACTTTCATTTTCGAGTTTCGAAGGGAAAAGGCCACTGTAGAAATTTATTGCAAATTTGTTTAAGAGAACTTTATCGTTTGATTATAATTAAAGTTATATAAGTAAAAAGAATATGTGTATCTACTATTTTAAACAATTTGGAATTAAACCCGGTATTTGGTTCTTAAAATTCCAGTTAATTAATAGTTCAATTTAGTATAGAAAATGTGAACCTTTAATTAAAGAAAATTTAATACCATAGGAAGATAAGAAATGTAAATAAACAATTGTAAACATTAGTAAATGAATTAGTAAACTTCTTTATTTATAAGAATTAATGTTATAGGGTAGCAAATTTAGTGTAATTAAATTTTTACTATTATTAAATATAATAGTAACGTAAACCTTTAAATAAATAAATGAAATTAAAGGTAAGTTGAAATTGAAATTTATAAAACGAATATATTTATTTAACCATTAATTAATTAAAGAAATCGAGAAGAAACTTGTATAATTTTCACTTACATTCTTAAAACATATATAACTTACCATATAATAAAAGTTGCAATGTTAGTAAGGAAATGTAAGAGAAAACTTACAAGTGAAGATTGAGGAAATGAATAATTCAATGAATTTGCTATAATTAAGGAGAATTTAATGTTATTAATTTAAGTTATAATTGAAATTCTATCAAGTAAATATAATAAAAAGGTAAGTATGACAGATAGATGATTTTAAACTCAAGTGATTAAAGTGTGAATAAATAAGATCATGAAATTTTAATAAATAGTTCATGAAGAAGAAATAAACATTGGAAAAAGATTGAAGCTATTTGTTAACAAATAAGTATAAAGGAATAATTATAAGTAATAAGTAAATTAATGAAACAAACATTAATGAGTAAATGAAATTTAAAGGTTACGTGAATCATAAAAGGAAATCAAACAACTAAGCATGAAATCAATGTATAATAAGTGAATTTGGTCGTTGTTTTGAAATTATTATTGGTTGATTTATGGTTGGTTGGGTAAAGAAATGTGAAGTTGTTGGATGAATAAATAATCTATCTTTGTTCCATCTAAGACTGTTGAGTAAAGGATGCACTTGATAGTTATTTTCATTCCATACAAATTTCAAGTTCTGAACCCGAAAAACTTCTTGTTTGTTGGATAAATGGTTGCTTTGTCTTGTGTATGTATGTTGTTTGTAAGGTTGATGGTTGTTATTTGATTTGGTTGATTAATGGTGAAATCACTTAAATATTTCACTGTATCTAAATTTGTATATTTTAGCTAAATTAACTAATTTTGTAAATTTAAAATATTGATTTCGAAATTCTTCTTTTCCCTTTTTTTCCTTTTCAGGGACGAAAAGTTTTGAGTGGGGGAGAGTGTAACGACCCGTAAATTTCAACGATTAAATTTTAGTTAAAAAGGGATTATGCAATAAAAAAAATTTGTAAAGAAAAATAAAGATATATATAAAAGAGATAGAATTTATGCTGGAATGAACGCTAAATTAAAATCCAATGATTGAGATAGTGTAAGATGTATACCTGTGTGTAAGTTGAATAAATAAAGGAGATTTAAATTTATAACTAATAATGAATTGTAGAAACGGGTATTTAACTTAATTGTTGAAAGTTAGGTGAAATATCAATAAAGAAATAGTGTAAATTGTCGCACTTGAATAAAATGTAAATTAAAGAAATAAAGACAAAATTTAAATTACCTATGTATTAATATATTAAAAAGGACTGTAATTGTATGTGAATTAAGGTGGTAATATAGATGGCAGTTGATGGATAACCAATTTAATGCAAGTCCAAATGTAATTGAAACGGCTGTTTGAGTTTTGGAGTGAAAATGGGAATAGTGAATACAACATTATAACCTCTTAATTAAATATGATTGTTTAATTAATACTAAAAGTAATAAAAGTTGGTAATAGTATTAATGAAATAATAATAAGAAGGATTGAAATTGTATAATGGAAAATTTGTTAATAAATGGATGAAAATATTGGATGAACTAATTGATGGAAGTAAAATCTAAAAGAATATTGGATAGAACATAAGTGATTGAAATTTGGTAGTGTGTATTGGAAATAAAGTTCATCTAAATATTGAGAAATTTTAATGTTGTTATTATGAAAATGTTACTTTAGTAATTATTAAAATAGTAACGGGAAGTGTGAAGGTAAATTTATAAAAACGTAAAACTTATTTTAAGGAATTAATTGAGTGTAGACTTATGAAATAGATTTAATGACAATAATTATTGTACGTATTTATTCTATTTGTTGGTTAAGTTTTATTTTTGATCAATTTCAACTAATGCACTAAATTATTGCAGTTAGTGTGGAATATTGGTAAGAGAATAAATAAGATGTAACCAAGGGAAAGGTCCATTTTATAATATAATAATTAGTGTGATCTTAGGAATGAATTAATTGAGGTTTAAGCTTTTATTTATGTGTAAAATTAACAAAATTTCAATTAAATTGAAATCCAGTAATTTATGAAAATAAAGATGAGAATTGGGAAATATTACTGTAATGAATCATAAAAGAAATGTTAACTGTGTGGTTGAGTAATAATTGATTTATTTTGAGTTGTAATCCAATAAAATCAGGTTTATTAGAATTTATTGCAATTAATTGGATTAATTGCAGTAACCTTTGGAAATTGGAACTTAGTAAAATAATCTGGATTGGATTTCAAATAAATAGGTTAGGGTGAGTAACTGAATTACATACTATGAATAAGTAAACCAGGAAGATTAAATTTAATTAATATAAAATAGTTGATTTATTGCAAATAAAAGATTATGTAAATATTTAGTCAGGTGGAATTAAAGTTAATTACATAATAAGGTATGAATCCACTGCTAATTTTATTTATGGAAATGAAAAGAGTACCAAAAACAAGCTTTGTCAGTATATTTAAGTTTAATGTATAATAATAAGTTAATGGTAATAAAAGAAGTTTAAACATCTAAATATTCTGTTAATAGAGAGTTGAGTTTAAATCTAAGAATATTAAGAAGTAGATTTTTGAATACAACATTTGATCCATCCACTTAAAATGTATAGATAGGATAATCGCTGATTTTTGATTTAAGTAGTGCAAAAGGAGATTTATCTATTTATTTGGAATTGGAATTTATAAGTGTATAAATAGGAAATAAGTGAAATTTATTTTTAAATATTCATAAATGAAGATTTAGATGAAGGTGAGAATGGTAATGCTTTAAATAGTAGAGACGTACACAAATCAATGTAGGTAATTAGAAATAAAATGTTGTCGAAACGATAAAACGTTTCTTGTGAAAAATGGATGACATAACGAAAAAGGGTAATGTATTCACTTGAATATAAATTGAAACTTATTTAAGGTATTAATTACAATGGATAGAGATTTTGGGTAACATTGTAAATGATATGTAAGTAATGCAAATGTATGTCAATAGTAAGGGATTAGGATGAATTAAAAATTTGTAACATAGGAATTACCTGCCTATTTGTTAATAAAAATTTGAATGGTTAGTAAGTGATAATAGAATAAGTGTACATTAGTGGAATTGAGGTAACGTTGGTTTTAATGTTGAGAAAATAAATGGGTATAGTAAAGTTTAAGTGGAATTGTAAGTATGTATAGGGGAATGAATTATTGCAGGGAAATATTTGGTAACCATTGCAATAAATGTAAATTAGTGTGCATTAATATGAAATTTAGTAATAGGTGTGAATAACTTAAATTTCTTCATAGGATAAAGAATGATGGAAATAACGTTTATTTAATATATCGGGATTTAATTGATCATAAAAGGTTGATTGCAAATCAAATGAAAAATGCTTAAATGGGAATTAAGTTATTTATTCATTTGGATTTAAAGCATGATTGAAATTATTGGAAACTGAATAAAACGTTTTATGTTGATTGAAATTTAAGCTGGAAGTAATTAAGATAAATAAAATATGTATAATATGGAATTCAAATGTACATAGAAATGTGGATTTTAGTATGTAAACGTAAATCTATTGAGAATGGATAGAAATTTAATCTGTAATTATTACAGTAATTTAGAAATTTAGTTGAAATTGGAAATTTATCTATGTATTTGGAAATTTATGGAATTGTGAATATATATATATATGGAAATTTAAATGAAGCATCTAATTATACATGTGTGAAAACGCTTAAAATGCAATGTAAATGTTGAGAAAGAAATAATTTAATCCGTAACGTGTATAATTAATATCCTTTTGGGACCACTTCTGTTTGAACGTTAAAATTCGTGCACACCTATCCTTTTGCGATCTATCTATAAATATGCTGTGATAAACCCTAGCCTCCTTTCTATTGTCAATTGGCTGTACGTTCATTTTTCTTCATCTCTTTCTCTTCCTCAATGGTTGCAAAACCTAATCTATCTACAATTCAAATTTTCTAATAAAATTCAAACTCTCCACAAAACTTCCAGAAAATTTTATGATAAAGTTCTCGAGACACGTAATCTGCTGGTACAATTCGTTTTCTGTTTTGGATATTCGTTTGACCAGAAAAAAATTCGATGATGTGCTGTAGCTTTTAGCTGACGTGGCCATTGAAGTTAAGAGGGTCTTGTTTTGTTTTATTTTATTTTATTTTTATTTTTGTTTTCAAATCGTTTAAAATGAATATCTTTTTCATACGTTCTCCGATTCACGCGAAATTTCTTTTGTTAGGATCGTAATTAAATTCCGGATCTGTTGACGCTGGTTTGGACAGATTTGGAGACCATCAAATTTTGGGTTTAAATCGAATTTAAATTCGATTTAAATTCAAAAGGTGAGTGTTTTAACCCACTCACAACTTCTAAAAGTTTTTATGTTTGTTAAATTCATTTTTAGATATGAGTAGAAATTTATTTACAACTATTTGGCATGTTTATTCATCATATCTGTTAATTTACATTTATTTAGTTTAACTGTTAATGTAGTTTATTTATTTCATATTAATTGACCGTTAGAATTTATTTATTTGCATATAAACTGCTAGTTAACAGTTATAAAATTTATTACTGAATATAAACGGTTAGTTTAATAGTTATTAAATTCATTTTTAATATAACTAACAGTTATTACCTGTTTATATTATCAGAGATATATTGATATTGTTTATTTTGGATGATGATTGTGATTTGGATGATGGATGATGTTTATAAATGGATGTTTTATTTTTAAATTACAAGTCATCATGCATATTTCATTCGGGATTGTGGTTTGAAATGATATACAACCGCAAAATTTTATTTTAAATTGCGGATTGAAATGATAAATATCCGTATCACTTGACCATAGGATAGAAAATTATATACAGGCATCGTGGTCTATATATAAATTATTTTAAAGTGATTTTTATGGTTTGGATGAGATACGGTCATTAAAATTTAGTTTTGATATTTTATAAATATTATTCTTCCATATATATATATATATATATATATATATATACATATGAAAGTTAAATTTTGAATTTGATCTTTGTATAAATCCGTTAAATAAAAATGGAATAAAAAATTTACGAATGGATTTGATAATTTATAATATATGTTAAGTTTGAAAGTTTTAAAAATGTGATCTTTATAAACTGAATTTTTCCTAAATACATTTAAAAAGGAATATTCTAGTATAAAGTAAAATTGAGAAAATATTTAATTACTAGAATTGGAGTTTTATTTATGGATTTGATGTGAATATTCAAGACTAAATAATAGTACGTTTAATTTGCTGAAAGAATAAATTCCAACTTTAGTTTTGAAATATTAATACTCCAAATGGATATATATATATAGAAATTGAAATGGTTTTTGGAACTTGAAAGTGATATTTAAATTATGGTTTAGACCTTAAAATAAAGAAATATATTTGTAAAGCCATGGAAATTATTTTTCTTTACAGAGTAACCCTAAAAGTTAAACCATCTATTTTATATGCCGTTGAATATCCAAACCATTCAAGTTAGAAGTTATGGGTTTAAAATATATGAATTTTGAAATATTATGCTTTGAAAGTATAATTCAAATGTTCGATTTCCAGATATTATAGATTTTAAAGCAGTATGATTTTGGAAAGAATTATATTTGGATAAAATGATATCATATTGTTTTGGGTTTTTAAATGATATCGTACTCATAGTTTTTGAAATGGAAATTTTTATTCTGGTTTTTAAGTATAAACTATTTTAAATGACCGCGGTGTTATAATAACGATGGGTTGGCAAAGAGACCGGGATCGGATATCTGACATACTCTCTGTCGATACCCAAAACCACTTTGACTAACCGTGTACGCGGTGGAGATTCCAGAATGAAGTAGGTTGGTGGTGGCGTTTCCTGTAAGGTAAATACGTGGACCCGACTCCCGTGAGTTGGCATAAGGTGGCTAAAACAGGAGCTATTCCCAGGCCAATGAGGTCATTCCTCTGATCGGACACTCCTCTTCGATATTATACTATGACTTTGGATTGATTCAGTGGCCACTTTTATTTTGATTTTGGGGAGTTTGTTCGAGGTGGGCGGTAACTGCGGCTACGCGTTTCCATCAGCCTGGGTCCGCAATTGGTATATCTACCCTGGCATTGCCTAGTTGTGCCATGTCACCTACCATACCGAGCCTTGTACGGGTTTGGATTTCTCCCGTAGCCCGTGTGGTATCCTCTGGTGGCTTCCCGATCAGGAGGGACTATGATATTGGATGGACTACTGGGACTATTACGTGTTAAGGGGAATATTGGGTCACTCCTTAATGCTATTAAAAAGTATGTTTATTTTATAAATAGACACTATTATAATAGCGCAATATACTACATAGTAAATAGTTTAACGGATCCTTAGGAGATGTAAATCCCAAGCATCTTTTGAGTTACTGCACTCATATTTATTTCTGTTAATTTAACTCACATAAGATCTTTTAGTTCTGACTCGAGTGTTTTTGTCTTTTCAAATTCGCTCGGGTCAGTCCGAGCGTTTCAGGATTTCAAGATTTAGCTCTGGAGGACGAAGACGAAGATTTATAATATTATTATTTATACTAGTGCACTACACACTGTTCCGCTGCATTGTTATTGGTATGTGTAACTCTGATATGTATTATATAAATGGTTTTGTAAACAGATTTATAAACTGTATATTTGATTATTATATTTTATCCTTCCGCTGTGAGATTCTGTTTAGTTTTTTTCTTCTCTGTTTTTTTCTTATTTACCCCATAACAATCCGCCCTTCCGTATGGTTTGAATTGGCACGTGTGTCGGTTTAAATCGTGCGAAAAGGCGGGATGTTACAGATTCAATTTAATTATCGAATGCTTCGTAAAATAAAATTTTCAAAGTATCCATTTTATTTTAATTCAACCAATAATTGATGATAACTAAATATTATCATCTCCTAACAACTTCACTAATAATTAGATAGGCTTAAGAAAGTTATAACTTTTTATATAAAATATAATTTACGTAAAATTATTTTATTTACCCGACTTTAAAACAATATAATATCGACTTGCCTCGTTTAAGTGTTTAGAAACCTCTATCGATAACATGGCGTCCCACGCATCGACCATAATTTATAAACAACTTGGTGGTGAAATTAAAATGCTGAAGCACACAGGTGTGTAGTATGTAGGCCGAACACAGGAAGGAAAATCAAATTCTATTGTTTATGTAATTTCATGGACGAGTTAAATGAATTTGGAGGTGATTTCTAAACTACAAAAAATGCTGAAAAATAGAAAGGTGAAGAAATATTTATTTTAACTCTAGTCCTTTTCTCATAAAAGGATCCAACTATTTGTCATAGAAGAGTTGTTGAGAGTTAAATCAGAACTCCTTTACAAGTTCTAAACAACGGAAAAATAGAAAAAACAAATAGAAATTCAGATAAACAAAAAATTAAATTAGGATAGCGACTAAAACAAATTAATGGTCTATCACTAATGAAAAAGGAAGAAAAACTTAGATAATTAAGTCTAACAAAACTAATTCATAGAAGCTATAATTATCTAAGTGTAAATGAAAAAACAGAAAATAGAAGAAGAAGAAGAAAATATTTATTCTACACAAGAAATTATGAGATATGAGATATCTTTTACAATGAATACACTTGGGTATTTATAGAGTACAAGTTGTTTCCCATAAAAAATTTACAAAATATGTTGCCATAAAAATGAATATCTTCTCTTTGTGCACATAAATCATGGGAGATAGCTTGTCTTCAGATCTTTGACATGTGGCATGATGGGTGATTGAGATTTGAGGGCGATTTGTCGATGTGAATCAAATCCATGATAAATTGGCATAGTCATCTGAATGTGATTGTGATTGCTTGATTTGATTTGAAGATTTTGATTAATTGAGATTTGATTGGAAGAAGAATCGTGATTGATTAGGAGATTGTTGATTTGTATGTATACAATCAATCACAAGTATATTCATATGTATATGTATATCTTCTCAATAATCCTCCATTTTCATATGCAAAAATAATGTGCTTTTTAGGATTCAAACTCAACTCCTTCCACTGTTTAGGAGATGCCATAGCCACTCATCTACAACTTATTTTGTTCAATCTTTTTAGAGTAGCTGGTATAATCCAATGCAAATCTCCCTCTTTCTTCTCTTTTGCTCTTTTTTAACATGAAGGCTCCTCAAATCTGTATGTCTGTAAGAATACCCAAAAATACCCAGTGTAATGTTTATTTATATACAACAAAGGTAAGATATTGCCAAAAAATAAACACTTTTATATGTCAATCAATGTCCCACGCATCGACCAGAATTTATATACAACTCAATAGATATGTAAACACAATATAAAACATTTTGTAACACAAAGCCAAATTTATCGGTAAACCTCGCTCTGATACCAACTGTGACGACCCACATTTTAAAAGGTTTAAATCGACAATAATCCACACATGTACAACTTAAGCAATTTGAAACGTTGATAATCAATGGGGAAAATTTAGAAGAATAAGGAAGAAGTAGAAAACAAACACAGAATCTCACGGTGGAATGACAAAATATAATGAACAAATAACAGTTCGTGAAGCTGTATAGATTATAATCAAATGTATAATGTAGGCAGCTTCATGAACTGTTATTTGTTTATTATATTTTGTCATTTCGCTATGAGATTCTGTATTTGTTTCCACTTCTTCCTTATTCTTCTAAATTTTCTCCATTGATTATCTACGTTCCGGATTGTTTAAGTTGGACATTTGTGGATTGTTGTCGATTTAAACCTTCGGAAATGTGGGTCGCCACATAAATAAATATAAATCTTTTAAAACTTGAAAACTTATAAAATCATAACTCCTTCATTTGGAACTCATTTGACATGCGGTTTTCGGTGTTGGAATCGTATTAACAGAACATATTAATTTAATCAATTGACCCTTATATTGTAGTGAAATTTAATGGTAAATAAATACCGACTGTGATTAATTACGCTGTTTAGTAACTATAATTAATCCCTGACATCCTATTAGCAACATAAAACACTGTTCTTCTATATTTAACTAAATAGATCATATAGGACATTTATTTAGCAGAATAAATCACCATTCTTCTATTCTATTGATTTGGACATTTATTTATATGTCACTTGAATTATATTGAGTTGTTATCCATCGATTGTTAATTATGGTTTTTATTCTACATATTTTTTGTCATGCAAGATAGCTATGTTATGACTTGAATGTCGATATCAAGTATGACTTGATGGTGTTTTGAGTCAGTTAATTTATTAATTAATTTATGGTGATTAAATTCATTTAGGTAACTTAAGAATGTGCTTTAAATAATATTATTACTGTGTAAAAGGGATTTAAAGCTAATGAGTTTGTTTTATAAAAAGGGGTTTTACTTAATAATCAAGAACTAAGTTTAAGAGTTATATTTTGGAATGAGATCTTGGATTTTGAAAAGACAGATTTGGTTTATAAAGCATTGATTGATCAAGTATATCGATTAAGTTATGAATCAAATAAATAAGTAGTCCTTCTTAATTTGGGTGGTAGGGAAGCATTTCCCTACTTAACATCGAAGGATTAGTTGTTTGGGATTCATAATGAACTTTGTTTCAAAGCCTTATATTTTGATCCATTTAAAATGGAATAGAAAAAAAGAGATACCCTATGGTTTAAGGATATACTTACACTTGTGAGATAAGTATACGAATATTTTGGAAAAATAATTTAGGAGACTTAATTAATAAATATTGATTAATTGAGGCTTGGTGATTTCCATCGAAAAAAAATATGTAATTGATGTGTGTTTATCTGATAGTTAAATAACCGACTATCAAATCTTGGCCAGTTTTAACTCTGGAAATATCTAGAGGAAAAGCAAGAATTATAGAGTACAGTTACCTTAGATGATACTACTGTATGTATAAACTTATTATGTTCTCTAAGACAAATGATAAGATGATCCATCTACTTAAATGGTTGGGGGGTGATCCCCACTCTTATCCTGTATGTTTGTTTCCTAGAAACTCGGAGTTGAGTTTACCGTGTTTGGTTTAAAGTGACCAGGATCAGATAAGTATAAATTATTCCAAAACCACTTCGAACCAACTCGTTTGAAATGGAGGATATCTCTAAGATGATGGAATCGAAAATGGAGCTCTTTGAAGTGCAAATACTACCTGTTTCTAATCTTGAGGGTGATTCCAAAATGGATGTAGTAGAATTAGTGCCTTCGGTTTGTTTATATCCTGAACAACTTGTTTGGATAATTACTGGCACTACATTGCTGCCTTGAGGGAAGTGTTAGCATTTCAAGTAGGATTGCCATATAAAAGGTAAAACATAGCCTCAAGCCTCATCAACGAAAATGACTAAAATCAAGGAAGATGCAACGAGGCTAAGTGGGTCATACCTATTAGGGCATGTCATCATCCTTCTATATATATTCATATGGATTTGGTTGTGAATGAGAGCTCTCGAAAATGGGCGCAAAGCTGATGACATATTCGGTACTATCCGGTAAGGAGTAGGCCATTCCTGTGTTGGCAGGGGTCCAGGCAAGGCCCTCGGTACATTTTCTAGAGGTGTACTGTGGTAGGTGGTACTCCAGTGCCTTATCACTGTATGGAATCCATTTTACAATACATTCCTTTATGGACTCAGTTGTATACCTATTATGCTGGAATTTAATTAATGCAACAATTTCAGCTATATTCAATATTTATTTTAAACCCTAGACATTATTATAACACTGGATTTTTTGTATAAAAATAGTTTGGTTATCGTAAGGTAAAAACCCATCTATGTTTGGGGTGTTGTCTTACAAGACACCTATATTTTCAAAGGTTTTCATAACATTAATAATCCATATGATTATGTTTCTTACGCTTGTTTTACCAGAATGGTCTAGGTGTTGTTTTCTTATAATGCTTAGGTCAGACCGAGCATATTTTTCAGATTTAGCTTTAGATGCTTTGGAGCTCAGGAGATAAGCTGGATGTCCAAAGAGTATCTCTTTTGTAAATATCATTTTTATGTTATATTTATTTCGTTATGCTGTGAGATTATGTTCTTCTTTGTCTTTTCTTTTTCCTAATTATCTGTATTTTTCGGTTCTCGGATGCTCAACACTTGAATATCGTGGATGTATTAGTTTTGACTTCCGAGGTTCAAAAGGACGGATTGTTACAATATGGTATCAAAGCTTAGGTTGAGCAAACACTTAGGCTTTGGTGGGATCGACTCATTTAAGATAGGGTAAGTGAGACCCTAGAATGAGGTTGAGTGTAGTATATATATGCGAGGGCGTATTTGTTAATGCTATAAAAGTATTTTATATTGTATTGGTTTATTGGTCGTGTAGTTTATGAATTCTGCTCGAGACATGGGACACCATGGTTTCGATAAGGGTTTCTAAACACTTAAACCAGGAAATCGACACAGTATTGTTTTGAAAATTAGTAAATGAAATAAGTTTACCTAGGATTATATTTTATATATAAATAACTAGTTTTCAAATGGTAATTATAGTTATTTCTGTGTTGTGATTTTTCGTTAGGAAAGGTTGATATTTATTCACCGTCATTTGTTTTTTTGCTTATGCTTAGTTAGGTTAAGAGCATAATTTGGTTGATTTTAATTTTAAGATTAGATATGAAAACCTAGCGAATTCAGTTTCACAATTTGACTATAAGGCGTTTGATGTTAATATTAGGTTAAATTTAATTTGAATAAGTGTTGTTTATTATAATAAAAAAGAGATATACATTTGTGAAATGAAATTTTATATATATGGGTTGTAAATGAAAATGGATTTAATTGAGAATTTGAGAATTTAAATCCCGAAGCATTGAAAAATGGTTTCCAAGATTTTGAGAAAATAATAATAGTATTTGATAGTGTTTATGATTGTAAATGTTTTAAAAGGATTTTAAAGGAATATAAAGCACTAAACTCACTACTGTCGTTGGAAAATAATCCTGGTGATGACTATAACATCATTGATATTCATTTTCGAGTTTCTAAGTGAGGGAATGCTATCATAATATTTAAGTTTCTAGAGTTTTGGTAAAACAAATCTTGATTTATAATCCCAAAGGTATGATTTGATATACGGTAAGTATAAGAATATATATATATGTGTGTGTGTGTGTGTGTGCATATATATATATATAT
Source organism: Allium cepa (assembly GCA_030765085.1). Taxonomy (NCBI): domain Eukaryota; kingdom Viridiplantae; phylum Streptophyta; class Magnoliopsida; order Asparagales; family Amaryllidaceae; genus Allium; species Allium cepa. The sequence goes on from CM060940.1 coordinate 107,849,902, forward strand.
ATATATATATATATATATATATATATATATAAACCTATTATTCAGATTGGTTTGAAATAAAACCTGGGTGTTTAGTTCTTATGTTATTGGTTAAGTTATTATATGGACTCATGTAACCTATGCATTAAGGTTGGTTGGTTGTGCATCTTATTATGGTATGTTATTTGGTAGTTTCAATTTGTTAAAAAAGTATTTTATGAGTATGAACTCGAGTTATAAATTGTTAATAAACTCAAGTTAAGCCTTATGAAATATCTTCATAAATAATTTTTGAAATAAAATTAAATTGGTGGAAGTGAGAACCAATATAAAAATAAATATTTAAGTTGTATGTACATCATTTCTCTTTTTCATATAGTTTTTGATCTGAGATTTGAGTACATAGCTTTGAGGTGTTTCAATGTATCACCCGATTTTGACGACGAAGACTTGGTGAGGATTCTTGATATGGACCAAAGTTTTCTATCATTGTTTATGACTATGCAAGGAGCACGGGGGTTCTTGAGAAAGGAGCCTATTTGGGGTCCGCAATAGAGAATCGAGCGAGTGATACTAGTTCAGAAGTGAGGTTATGTATTCAAGTAGAGATCGAATCAGATTTTACATATGGATGATTTTCGGATATCATGCGGGCTTATGAATAATATTGGGTATTCATGTGGTGAAATTTCAAGGACAAAAGTCTTTTAACAGGGAAAGAATGTAACGACCCGAAATTTTGTCATTTTAATTCGTGAATATTTAATTCAATTTAAATATTCAGTTAATGGGTTTTAGTAATTAAATAACCCTCTTTTAAATTACAACCGATAAGAGGAAATTTATTTTTAAATTTCCTTTACATAAATAAATAGTTCGATGGAAAACTGAAAATGTAACCGAAACACGATTTTCGGATTTGCAGCTTTTGATTGAATAAAAAGTTGTTTTAAGTTGTAATATTTTGATTTTGTTTAAAACAACATTTAAATTGTAGAACACCTTTGTCTAAGCATAATATTAAAATATTAGTATTTAAATGTAAAATATATTTTAAATAAGAAATCATGGAAAGATGTGAAGTGATTTGATTTCTTAAGTGTAAAAATGGACTTAGTACATGAAAATACCTATTATCCAATGTACATGCATATGCTTGTCCCTTGGAGACGTAGAAATGAAATTTGATTGGAAAAATATGATTAAGGGGTATTTAGGTCTTTGCCCTCGTATCTCATTTTATTAAAGTAATCTTGTTTTTCACTTTCTATTTGTTTTCCATCCTCCTTCCTCTTCATTAGCTCCATTTCTATCTCCTCTTCTTTTTAAATCGGAAAATAAAAATCCCATTTGTAAAGAAAAAGCAAGGTTGCTTATCTCAAAATCAAATCTTAAAGATTTGGTTAGCATTTCAAGAAGCATGGAAAAAGAAAAATGAGATTATATACCTTGTTTAAAATATACGAATGTTGTTTATCTTGTTTAGTAATATTGTTTGATTTGAAATAATGTTTGAGAAATCATGTTAAAAATCATATTTTGGTTATATTTGGATGGAAATAGGCAAAAGTAGTTTACTGTAACATGATATATGTTCTCAGTGTTTCTAACTTTCATCACCTTTTTACCTTCTTAAATCAAGATCTCTCAAACCGTTTGGAATTTTCAATTGCCATAAACTACAAAATTATATGTTTTGATCCATAGTTTATTCTAAAAATAGTTGTTGAATTTGTAGTTGAGTATTTTGTGAACAATGTGAAATTATAGTGAGTAGTTCAAACTGTCAGTTCTTTGTCGATCACGAATCGACGAACGACCTATACCTTCATAATCTTTGTAGCGAATCATGATTTTTAAAGTTGCAGTTTGGTAGAATTTGTTTACTAATCATTTTTGGTTAAAAAAGAAATTCTGAAGAACCGGTAGTTGAGGTCTTCGATGATGGGTACTGAGACAAAGCTTGGGTGATGACGGACCTTTTCTGTGTTGGAGGTATGGGCTATCGTGGCCTAGGTTGTCAGATATAGCTTAGACTAAGGTCTTAATCACTTTTAATTTAGGTTTGAGTGATCGCGTTACAGGGACGTGATACGGCCATCGAGTTCGTTGTTGATGGGTTTGGAGGCGTGAACGCCTATGGGGAAGTAGAAGGTGGTGATGGCCGAGGTTGAAAATGAAGGAGGTGAAGGCGGTGGTGGTTTTAGTATCGCGACATTAGTTCGGTTCTTGGATGTTGTTCTAGGCCTTGGTGCCAACTTGAGCAATAGTGGTTATGGGAATGTGTTTACGGGCCTGGGGATTTGAGCGCGACGAGCCGCACCTGCGGGGGTGATTGTCGAAGCGGCGGATGACCGTGGGAAGCGTGGACGTGCACGGATGCACATATGTGCACATTTGGGTTTTCCAGTTTTTGGTTTACCTGGAGATGTGTTTTGAAGTATAGTTGTGACCTGGAAGAAGAAGCTTGCATGTGTGGGATGTTGGTTAGTTTGGGCCTTGGGCCTAGGAGGGGTGTGTGTTGTTTTAAATAATTATAAAGCTTTTAAAATTTGAAAACTTATAAAACCATAACTCCTTCATTCGGAACCCATTTCACACGCGGTTTCCTGCATTGGAATCGTATTAACTTATAAAATATATCTATGTAATCACTTGACCCATATGTCATAGTGAAATTTAATGGCAAATAAATACTGGTTGTGATTAATTACACTGTTTAGTAACTATAATCAATCCCTGACATCCTATTAGCATAATAAAACACCATTCTACTATATTGAACTAAATAGATTATATTGGACATTTATTTAGCATAATAAATCAACATTCTGCTATTCTGTTGATTTGGATATTTATTTATATGTCACTTGAATTATATTGAGTTGCTATCCATCGATTGTTAATTATGGTTTTTATTTACATATTTTTTGTCACGTAAAATAGCTGTGTTATAACTAGAATATCGATATCAAATACGAGGATAGCATGTTTAAGCACCATTGAGATTTGTCGAGCCACTTTCCAAATTGGATAGGTTATGGGTTTGAAAGTAATTTAGTTTTATAAAATTTAAAGTAAATTATTAGATTAATTGATGATGATAAATTAAAATTTCCATTAATGTTATTAAAGTTTATTTAAATTAATAGGATTTAAGTTAATTATTTATTAACTAAAAAGTGTTTAAGTTAATTATTTATTTAATTAAAATGGTTTAAGTTAATTAAAAGGGTTTAAGTTAATTATTTATTTAACTAAAGTGGTATAAGTTAATTATTATTTAATTAAAACATTTTGAGGTTTACTATTATTTTGATTAATAATTTTTAAGTGAATTATTAATCTGAACAATAAAGGTTTAGCGAAATATCTTTTTAATTAATGATTTGTCTTTTTTAATTAATTTTATAATTAATGATGTTTATAAGTTAATTATCTTAAGGTATTTAAGGTTAATTAATTTTCTTATTCAACAAGGTTTACCTTAGTTAATTACTTTAACAAACGGTAATTTAAAGCTGACTGTTTATTTATTGACGAGATTTAAACTTAATTAACCATTTACTTAATTGGTGTTTAAGTTGATTAATTAACCTAATATAGGTGTTTTGAGTCAATTAATTTATTATGATTAAGTTAATTTAGTTAACTTAAGAACGTGCTTTAAATAACAATGTTGTTCTATAAAAGGGATTTAAAGCTAATTAGTTATAAAAAGGGGTTTTACTTAGTAATCAAGAACTAAGTTAAAGAGTTATATTTTGGAACGAGATTTAGAATTTTGAAAAGGAAGATTTGGTTTATAAAGCTTTGATTGATCAAGTATATTAATCAAGTTATGAATCAACTAAATAAGTAGTCCTTCTTAATTTTTATGGTAAGGAAGCATTTCTGTACTTAACACTGAAGCTTAGTTGTTTGGAATTCACAATGAACTGTGTTTCAAAGCCTTATGTTTTGATCCGTTTAAAATAGAATTGAAAAAAAAGAAACCCTATGGTTTGAGGATATACTTATACCTGTGAGCTAAGTATATGAATATTATAGAAAAATAACTTAAGAGATTTAATTAACAAAGATTAATTAAATGAGGCTTAGTGGTTTACATGGGAAATTAAATATGTGATTGATGTGTGTTTATTTGAAAGTTAAATAACCGACCATGAAATCTTGGCTAGTTTTTAACTTTGGAAATATCTAGGGAAAACATAGAAAATTTAGAGTACAGTTTTCTTAGATGATACTACTATACGTATAAAATCGATGTGTTCGTCTACGATAAATGATAAGGAGACCCATCCACTTAAGTGGTTAGGGGGTGATCCCTGCTCTTATCTTATTTTCTTATTTCCTAGAGTAGCTGGAGTAGAGTTTACTGCAAACTATCGAATGTTGGTTCAAAGCGACCGAGATCAGATATACATAAATTATCCGTAAACCACTTTGAACCAACTCAAGCATTCGAAATGGAAGACATTTCGAAGATGATGGAATCGACGATGGAGCTCTTTGAAGCGCAAGGTCTACTTGCTACTAATCTAGAGGGCAATTCCAAAATTGATGTAGTAGAAGTAGTGCCAGCGGTTTGTTCATATCTTGAACAACTTGTATGGATGAATGTTGGAACTGCATTGCTGCCTGGAGGGAAGTGTTAGCATTCCAAGTGGGATTGTTATATAAAAGGTAAAACGTAGTCTTAAGCCTCATCAACAAGGAATGACTAAATCAAGGGAGATGCGGTATTGCTAAGTCGGTCGTATCCATTAGGGCGTGCCATCACCCTTCTATATATATACACATATTTATGGATTTGATTGTGCATGAGAGCTTTCGGAAAAAGGGTGCAGAGCAACCGAAGTGATGACATATTCAATATTATCCAGTAAGGGGTAGATCGGTTCTGTGTTGGTAGGGGATTCAGGTGAGGCCCTCAGTACATTTTCTAGAGGTGTACTATGGTAGGTGGTATCTAGGTGCCTTGTCATTGTATGTAATCTATTTTTTAGTACGTGTCATTATGGACATAGTTGTATACCTATTATGCTAGAATTTAATTAATGTAACAATTTCAACTATATATGATATTTATTTTAAACCCTGGACATTATTATAATATCATTGGATTTTCTATAAAAATGGTTGGGTTATCGTAAGGTAAAAATCCATCCGTGTTTATGTGCTGCTTGGTCTTACAAGATACCTTTATTTTCAAAGGTTTTCGTAACATTAATAATCCATATGATGACAAGCACCTTTGTCCAAGTGGTTAATTGATTCGGCTTTGGTGCAGGATGTCACAAGTTCGAAACTTGCTTTCGAACATTTATTTGACATGGGATATGTTGTCTCAATGATTTGTTGTATATAAAGTACCAGTTCAAAAAAAAAATTCATATGATTGTGTTTCTCATGCTGGTTTTTCTAGACTGATCCAGACGTTGTTTTCTTGTAATGCTTGGGTCAGACCGAGCATATTTTCCAGATTTAGCTTTAGAGCTCAGAAGATGAGCTGGATGTCCAAAGATGTATCTGTTGTATATTCCTTTTTATTTTTACTACGTTGTTTATTATATATATCAGCATTTGTAAGGACATGCTGTTACAATTGTCAAAGCTAATTATAGGTTAGTACTCTAATTGTGTATATAAATTATTTCTCTTATGTAAAGATCATTTTTATATTATAGATTATTTCATTGCGTTGTGAGATTTTGTTCTTCTTTATCTTTTCTTTTTCCCAACTATTTGTCTTTCTGATACTTAGATGCTCGGTATGTGAATACCGTGGATGTATCAGTGTCGACATTTGAGGTTCGAAAAGACGGATCATTATATTCATGATGTTCAAGATAAACAAGTCCTTAACACACAAGCAAACCGACTATTCTAGCTAGTTCACAATAGGAAATCCAAACTTTTATAGGCTGTTTAATTCTCTTCTAACTTCAACCCAAGTTGCAAGTGGAAATATCTATAAAAAAAATATTTCAGCTTTTAAATCAAAATATTTAATTTCTAATTTCATTTTTCACAAGACCAGCGAATTCCTTAAAATATAAATTTCTTTGCTGGTTTTAATAAACGATGAAATCATAATATGTTTTTACTTACATAAAATTTCAAAAAGTTTTACTTTGGACTTTCATGTTAAATCATTTTATAGAAAATCATAAAGCAAATTTATTTCAATTTAATCATTTCATATCTAACTATAAGTCCTCAAATAAAAAATTATTGTAATTTTAATTTTCAAAGTTGATTTCTTTTTGGTATTTCTTAAACGCAAATCCATTCTTAAAAATATTTGACTTTCAAACACAATTCATTATAGCTTTACCAATCCAATATTAATTACTCAAAACATAATTAGATTTGAAATAACTTCGACTATTTTCTTAAATACTCATACTTCATTTTTAAACAGTATTTTATATAATTTATAACCAGTTTATCATATATATATATAGGTATATATCAATTTATTTTATACTTAGCTGATTTCCAACACCGTTGAGCAATACAAACATACATACATAAACACACACACACATATGGTTTTGGGTATTAAGCATTTTTATATTAAATCTGAAAAAAATTCCAAAATTTTAAAATAGTAATTTTAAACCCTTTTTCACAAAGCAAAACCTTTAAAATAGTTGTTGAAAATACCTACATATTAAAATACAGAAATTCTATAATTTTAAAATAATAATTTTTAAATCCTCATTTTAAAAAATAAAACATTTAAATAGTTATGGAAAATTACTTCTTATCAAATTTCACATGAATGAAGCTTAAAATAAAGTATTATTATTTTAGTACATTAAACAAATTTCAACTTATATATTTTCCAAAAATCTGAAACACTAATTTTTTTTAGGAAAATCATTTCAAACACTTTATTTCGAGTGGATCATAACTTAGATAAGCCCAACTATGCTATCAGACTAACAATGCTTCAGTTACGCCTTATCAACATCACACTTATATTCTTTGGATTCATGGATACTACTTTTCTTTTTATTCCTCCTTAGTTTCAAAATTTACTGTAGTTCTAATTGGTATAGAAAACCTCTATTAACAATTCTTTATGGAGTAAATCATGACAAATGTGATGGATTTATTTTTTACCACAAAACAGTTTAAATCTCAACATTTATTTAACACATAGTTATTTGCTTCTATAAGGGATAAGCCAAAAGTGACCTTCATGAGTTGAAATATATAGGGTATGGCATGTAAATAAATATACAAATAAATAAATAATATTTTGTTGATAAAAATGAGTGAATCTCTATTCGAGGAGGAGAGCGCTCATGCATTTTATTCTACATTAAAAATTGAAGCTACCAACATGCCTGGCAGGTCATAATACCCCTCGTAAAGTGTAAAATAAAGATTAATCCATCCACTCCTAAAAATCAAGGTCCATAATAAATAAATAAAATAAAAATATTAGAATTGATAAGTGACCAAATCCTCGAAACAACTATATCCATCTAAACCATGGTAATAATTAGACCTATAAAAAGAAATCAACAACAAAAGTAAGACTAATTCAGATATATGTATATGAATAAATCTTTATGTACACATATATGCAAGAGCATAACAATCTAATAATAATAAAATAGCAATAATAATGTTAAACTAGGTAAGAGCAGTATAAAGTACATAATACAAATGAAAAAAAAGAAATGAAAATTGAATTAATACTACAACATATATCAATCGAAAATAAAATCATGTTAAGTTAAGGAAAGTGCTAATAGCCGAATCAAGAAAGAAAACACTCTAATTACAACCTAGTTCCTTAATAAAAGCAAAATATCAGACATGTCATTAAAACCCATCCAGTAAAACTCTACCCTAAGCATTGTTATTTTTTTCATTTTTAAAATTAATTTTTTTCCTTTAACAAATGGATACAAGATTTTACGTTTTTAAGTAACCCTTTAGAACGACCACTTTTAGTTAATACATAAAAAGGGGTTGAAATCCAATCAAAACTAAATGAAGAAATTATATATATCAAATTTTCTGAAGTAAAACTAATATTATTAAATACTCATTGATTTCTTTCAAACCACTGTCCCAACATGTGATAATGAATATAGTGTCTAGTAAAAGTTTATTATCTCTAGTAAAGTAAAATCAAAACTATTGCAATAAAAATCACAATTCATATCATTATTGATTACATTAAAACCGAAAATACTAAGGATGTTTAAAAAAATTAAATAGATGATATGACATTGATAATACAAGTGCGTACTAGTTTCCAATAATACATTGCAAAAAAATACATTTTCTACCAATAATTACACTCTTCTTTTTTAGTAATTCAACTGTATTTAGTTTTTAATGTAAAGTTAGCCATACACGAATCTTAGAGTTAGGTGGCACATTCACTTTCCAAATAAATTTAAATGCATCTGATTTAGTTTTCAAAAAAATTAGAAATATATATGGTGAATTAGAGGTGAAATTTTTAATCTTATCCCAACACCAAACTTTATTATCATCTTTATTTTCCATATTATAAAATTATAATTTTTCCCAAAGTAAATCAAACCACGAAAAAGTGGTCTCTTCTAATGTACAATTGAATAAAATTGCCTAGGGAAAATTCTTATTTTGTCAAAAAACTTATAAAACTACAACGTTTTTAGAATTACTAATTTCAGAACGCTCTCCGAACTCTACTTTAAGGGGAATAACAGATAACTAAAAATCATGCTCAGACGATATGTTATTCTCTGAGTATACGACATTACTATGTTCTAATCTGAAATATCAAAAAAATTCAGTATTGATATCCGAAACTGGGAAAAAATATTGGCATTGCCAAGGGTAAAATATGTTCTTTATTCCCCCATGAAAATTATTTGAGATTAATTCTTTCCAAATTAAATTATCATCATCATTATTAAATTTTCATAACCATTTTCCTAATAAATACATATTTAAAATTTGTAGATTAATTATTTCTATTGCTTCCTGTTTTTCGAATTGCATACCATTTTCCTAACTAATAAGACATTTTGAACTACACCAGAATTATCTCCACACCATTAAAAGTCATTTATATTTTTATCTATTTTTTCAATTACCTATTTTTGAAAAAGATTAAAATTATTCAATATGTGGGTAATACTGATGGCATAGAATTAATAAGAACTATTCTACCTACGCTCGATAAAAATTTGCCATTCCACTTAGATATCCTTTCAATTGTTTTATCAATTATTGTTAACCAATCATCATGTTTAAGTTTGGTTGGTCTTGTGAAAAATTCTAAGTATTCTATAGGAAATTTCGTAATTTTACAACTCAACATACAAGCGACTTGATTTTCTATCTTATCTACGTCATTTAGTACAAGCAAGGAACTTTTGTTAAAATTAATCCTTAATCTAGAATGTAAATCAGAACTGTATAAAATAAACTTAAGCACTATAATATACCTAGGAAAATAAGATGGAAAGAGCACGGTATCATTCGCGAACTGGAAAACAAGAGGCCATTACTCATAGTCTCATTTCCTAAATTATTTAAAATCTTGTTACTAGTGGTTAGCTTGACAATACTAGCAAAAACTTCAGCAGCTAAATTAAACAAAAGAGGTGATAGTGGGCCATTTTACCTAGTCCATGTTTAGGTTGAATTTTATTTCCTAACATACCATTAACCATAATACTAGAATTTTCGATTTTAAGTAAAGATACAATCCAAACAACCCATCTAATACTGAATCCCCTAGCCAATAATAAATCTTTAAGAAAATCTCAATCAACTGATCAAAAGCTTTTGCAAAATCAAGTTTAAAAGCGCACAAATGATATTATTTTTACAATGGTAATTAACAAATTATTAAACTACCACATCTGCAGTATTTCCACCCATGATGAAAAAAATTAGGTATTATCAATTAGTTTACTCATTTTACTATTTAAACTATTAGCTGGAATAATTTTAAAAGAACAATTTAATAATGAAATAGGTATAAAGTCTTTCATCTCATTCACTTCCATTTTCTTATATAGTAAAATTACATTGGCGGAACTAAATCTGCCTAATTATAAAGAACCATCATAAAATTCATTAAATAATTTAATTATTTCATATTTTAAGACATTCTGAAATGTTTCATAAAATAAAATAGAAACCTCGTCAGGACCAAATGATTTATCACTAGCATGTCCATTATAGCCCTCAAAATATCCTCTTCCATGAATGGGTTGTCCAATCCATCTAAATTAATACTTGTAACAACCCGGAATTTTTGACAGCATATTTTAATGAATATTTAATCTAAATTAAATTAAATACAAGCTTTTCAATTGTATAAACTGATGAGATTTTAATTATTTATCAGTTATATATGGCCTGTAAAGGAATTTTGGATCTGAAAATTTAAAATGCAGTCTTTTAAAATTATTTATAATAAAATCTCTCTTATACAATAAAATCAAAGATTGCATATTTTATCATTTGATAATACACATATGGATACAATGTTAGTTTTAAAATGATAAGTGTAAAAAAATTAACAAACATAGTAATATTAACATAAACATGAAAATCTAATGCAAAGGTTTAAAACAATATAATTGATTATAAACATAAACATCCAAAACAAGTATAAATCATAATTATAAACATAAGTATAAAACATAATTATAATATAAGATGTAGCTAGAAGTATAAATATACAAATATAAATTATAATTTGAAATGTGTAAATACAAGTATGTTGTAAATCAAATGTTTGAAAATTTAATTAACAAATAAAATACAACTATTTGTCAAAGAAAATAAGACAAGCTATACATATATATATATATATATATGTATATGTATATGTATATGTATATATGCTCACAAAACAAATAAAGGATGCTAAGTATAAATGAACAAATAAATGAAGTATGGAATAATAAAAGTTTAATTATATTTATGCATAAGAAAACAAAGTTAATATAAGATATCTTTATGCATTGCCTATATACACATATACATTTGTACAGCAATCAAGTGTTTTGTCCATAGAAAAAATATATAAACTAAAAATGAAACCTAGGTGTTGCTGGTAATTTATATGCTTAAGAAGAGCAAAGTTTCACTTCAAATTAATGATGAAAAATCTGTGTCTTGTACAAAACAAACAGAAATCTGAAACATTTCTTACTTGTAGGCATAAATGAAGCATAAGCATTAATTAGATGTAAGCAAAGAAGAAAACAAGTTTTACTTTAATATAATAAAACAAAATATGTGTCTTATAGGATATGTTGGCCGAAATAAAATAAATATCTTTGTACAACACATAAGAGTATCAGTAAAACATTAAATACTTGCTATCATAATTAAGAGCATAAACATTTAATAGCACAACTTCTTGTTAAACTAGTACCTACAGCCGACATTTGCAATATCATGTCATAGTGTAGGAAATTTAATACAAAAATTCTTGTCTGGTCAAGCATGGAGGCTGTCCAGTTATAACCTTCACAAAGTCATTTCTATTTATATATCACCCTATGCCAATTCGCTTACAAACTGAAGAATTAAATCTAAAGGCAAACCTGAGGAAACATTGTTTTGCTTGCAAACGTAAATAAATTCAAGACAGAAAAACTTAAGAAGGTTTCAGGAAAATTCTTCTGCGGTGTCTTCTCCAGCACTTTTCCTTCTATTCAAAGTTTGTTCTGGTGAGTAAACATACTTTTCTTAAATTTTAAGTATGATAATTAGCTTCTGATATTTGTGTTGCTATATATATATATATATATATATATATATATATATATATATATATATTGAAAATAAATGAACCTGAATTTATCTTATGCACTGGAAGCTTTCTGTTCCTGTTCTGTTTCTAGCTTCTGAGCTTCTGAGTAAAAGGAGTAAAGGATATTAATACTTATCCATTTAAATTGATTTTGAACCTAGAGATGTAAGTAATTCGGAATTGTTTAACTAATAACAAAAGCTTGGGATGTATATGAAGTACAACAGTAAGATTTAAACACTAATATTTCAAGTTACAGATAAACTAATTAAAAGAATCAAAATTCGAATGTTAAGTTTATAAATTCAATAGCATATTTAGATTTCATACACATAATTATGATTTTTAACTTAAAAATTATAATTTTTAAGCAAGGGTATTAAGAGCAGTTTTGAAATGAAACAAAAATGGGTTTTCGTCAAATTTGGATGATAGGATTGATTTTAATTTCTGTAAATCGATAGGAAGCAAGTTTGTAAACCATTTGATTCAAGAAAAATGTCAAAATAATTTTCTAATGCAAGGAATTTGGGTTTGAATTGAAGATAGGGTTTACTGCTTACATTTTCAATGCTCTGTAAAACAATTGATTTCGGCATCATCATGAAACCGAGTTGATCGCGATTTTAGGTGGAGTTAGGGGGTGTGAGCGAAGTTTTGGTGGAGTTCCATCACCTCCGGTGATGGATGGTGGCCGCACGTAGGGATTGTCGGTGGGTGTTTGTGTCGCATGTTCGAGCTTCAGGCAAATTTTTGCCTTCGACCGATTCGAGTTGTTTTGTGTGATGAATTCGTATGAACGGTCAATTTAGGGTTCGTGGATGATGTCGCGAGCCACCGGAGGAGAGGCGCACCACCGTGCACGTGCACGGTGGCGTGAGCGTGTCAGTAGGGTCGTGGGTGGTTTCGTATCGAGTGATACTCGAATGGGTACTCGGGTAAAGGGGTGGGTTGGCTCGAGTGAGGACCCGCGTGTGCGTGAGTGGCTACTGTAGTTTTTAACTTTACTTAAAAAAAAGTTAGAAGAAGAAACAGGAAGAGGAGAAGAAGATGGGGAGAGAAACGCAGGGGAAGCACAGGAAAAACTCGATGTTTCTCTCGAGTAAGGTGGGTGCTGTCTCGGGTCTTTCTCCAATTGAACGTATAACATGATTTAGTTCAGTATGTTAATAACTAAGTTAAGTTAGCAATTAGTAGTTAAGTTAATATTTGTTTTAAAGGTTTAATAAGGTAAGTGATGTAAAAATAGTTGATTAAAAATAACTAATTTGAATGTTAAGTAATTTATACATGAAATTTTATATTGATAACTTTAAATTAATTTTGTAATTTAAAGATTTATCATCTGTTAAATCATTTTAAAACTTAAGAACGTTAGCTAATTATTTGAAGTTAATTATTGGTGATTACTTAAGTAAATATTTAAAGATTATATGATTAATTAAATTGATAATAATTGATTAGTTAAAGTAATTTGTGATAAGTAATCTTAAATAAGTAATTAATCTTTAATAAGTAAGTTAATGATTAACAAAGAATTAACTAATTAACTAAGTAATTAAGTATCAGTTAATGAATAAAAGTTTAGTAATTAATTTATTAATTAAAGATTAGATGATTAATAAATTGATAATTAATGATTAGCTAAGTAATTAATTGATCATTTATAAGTTAATTAATCAGTAATTAATTAAGTTGAATAAAATAGTTTATTCTTAAGCAATCAATTAAGTCAAATAAACCAAGCTGTTTGGTATGCATTGATAATTCTGTTTGACTGACTTTGATGATATTCTGTGATATGTTGTGATATGTTTTGTATATATCTGTGATAACTGTATATGATTTATCTGTTATATCTGTTATGTGAATTCTGATATTAAATTGAACTGTTAAGTTAAATAGACAACTTGGACCTTAAAATGGCAGTTGGATTCGATGAGACCGGGATCGGAAGAATCAAATTTGATTCTCCGAAAACCACATCGATCCAATTTAAATGTTAGGTTGTGAATCCTGAAATGAAGATCGAGATGGTGTTTTCTGAATGCAAGGGTTATCGTCGTTAACTCTAAGGGTGATTCCAAAACAAGTGTAACAAGATAATGCCTTCGGTTTCATTCGAACCCGGAACGAACTTGTATGGATTGAATGCTTTCAACACATCGTCAAGCGGACGATGAGCATTCTAAGTGATATGTTCTTTAAAGGTAATCGCAGCCTCCAGCCTCATCAACCGGGAATGGCTAAAACAGGGGAGATGCAGCAAGATTAGGTGGGTCATGCCCAAGCAGGACAAGATATTTCCCCTGTCTAGATGTCCCTTTTTATTTCGGCTGTGTAGGCGGTTGCTAGCTACAACCGCGGGGTTTATCTTGTTCGAGACTGTTCAGTAAGGAATGGTTCCGGCCTTGTGTTGTAGGGGGTTGGAGTGATCCTCGGTACGGTGATCTAGATCCCGTACTGTGACGGGCGGTACCCCAGTAGCCCTACCATTGTTGGAAATCCATTTTCCCTACGAGACCCTACGGTTTTGATTTGTATTACCCACTTTTGTGGCTAGTAGCTGGAATTTAATGAATGTAACAATTTCGGCTATTTTCTATTTACTTGAAAACCCTAGACACTATTATAATATCACTGGATTTCCTATAAAATGTTTTGGTTAGCGTAAGATAAAAACTTACCCGTATTTATTTGTGGGGAGTCTTACATGATACCTTTATTTTTAAATGTTTTTCAAAGATAAACAATTTAAACCGTTTACTCATACCAAACCCGTGTCTGACCCGGAGTTTATATTTTGTTTTCCATAAACTCTTGGGTACTCAAATTTTTATGGGTAGCCAAGTGATAGGTATTGGACTTTGATTTCTGGAGGAGCTTGGAGCAGGAGTTTCCAGACGTATGTAGCTATCTATCTAGTTCCGCTATGTTAGTTGATGTGTACTGTACCTCTGATGTATGTAGTGATAGATATATGTATGGCTGTCATATGTATTGAAATTAACTCTGATATTTGTAAAAACCATGCAACAGTTATATGATATATTATATTTTGTTCCATTGCGCTGTGAGATTCTGTTGTTGTTGTTCTTTTCTTTTATTTCTCTTCTATTTCCACCACTTTCTTTCTTAACTATGATACGTCTTTCTGGTAGTAGAAGGGCGGGTCGTCACAGTTGGTATCAAAGCATGGGTTGGTGATAACCTTGGCTCTGATAGGAATTACTCATAGAATAGAGTTTGTAGAACTCTAAAATGAGTTTGAGTGTATTAATAGATATGAGCGCGTACTTGTTAGTGAATATAAAATTGTTTTTATATTGTGTTGATTTATCTATTGAGTGTTTATAAATTCTGGTCGGTGCGGGAAGTACAACCGTATCGATAGGGGTTTCTGAACTCTTAAACAAGATAAACCGACATAGTATTGTTTTTAAAGTGGGTAAATGGAATAATTTTACCCAAATTATATTTTGATATAAAATAAATAATTTTCTGAAATTATTATTATATTGGGATGATTGGTTATTAATGTCTAAATCAAATAAGAATCTAAAATTTAATCTGAAATTTGAAATAGTTATAATGAAAATAAAATTCTACAAATATAAAATTTAAGTAAAAGGGGAATATAACTAAAATTTGATTAAACCATAATTTAAGTCCCGGGAATTTGAAAAGTGTTTAAATGAATTTAAACAAAAGGATTTGGGAATTTAAAATCTTGGGAATGTTTGAAATGTTTTTTCCAAAGAGTTGAAGGCAATAATGGAGTATTGTTTTGGGAAAAATATGATTTAATGGAAATTGTTAGGAAAGAATTTGTGAAAATAAGGAAGCACTGAACTCACTTCAGTCGTTGGAAAATAATCCTGATGATGATGGCCACATCATCAGTAGTCATTTTCGGGTTTCTAAAGTGATGGATTGCTACCAGGATAATGGGCCATGATATTGTTGGGTATATAAGTTGTCTTAGAAATTTTCAAAAAATAAAAATAAAAAATTGTTTTAGTGAAAACAAGTGTTTGGAATTTGGAAATTTGACTTGATATACCAAGTGAGTATGTGTAGTTATCCTTTCAAAATGGTTTTGGAAATGGAAGACTGGGCAATGAATTTCTAAGAAATTCTATTTAAAAATGTGAAAGGTTTGAAATTCAACTATCGAACTTATAAAGTAAAGTTGATATTAATAAGAAGAAATCGGGGATTGTAATCCCGGAATTAAAATTTAACTTAAGTAAATGAAGATAAGAAACATATTGGAGCTTAACCTGAGATAAGTTAAATGGAATTGCAGTTCAAAATGAACTTAAGTGGCTATAAAGTTTGAAGGTAAAATGATTGTAATTGTGAGGTGAAAATTTATACCTTAAGATGCTAAGTGTTATATATATAATCTGAAATTGTGATTATAGGATGAAATGATCCAAATGAGTAATGTAAACTTTTAAGTAAACAAATAAGTTTTGAGCTCATATATCGAGAAATAAATTTAAAGAATGGTAAGTAGCTAAATTTAACTGAAGTTGAGTTGGAATAAAATTGAATTTAAATAAATTCAATCGAGTTGTAAAATTGAATGGAATAAAAATTCTTATGTAAATAAGTAAATGTAAACCAAGTAAGTCTTGAATTTGGTTAAAATAGAATTGGTGTGAGGTGTAAACAAATCTAATTCAAGTATAAATTGAATAACCTTATTATGAATAAATTCAATAATGAATTGTTAATGTAAATTAAAAATTTAAGGATGGATAAAAGAATAAACTAATCAAATAGATTAGTAAATAGTTGGGATTTGATTAAAGGAAAATCAAATCAAAGATTTGAATGGAAATTGGTGAAATAGAATAAACCTAAGTTGTTGGGTGGAACAGTTTGAAGAAAATAAATGAATTAAGTAAATAGTGAAATGATTATTTAAAACATTGGTTGTCAAGTTTAATAAGATGGGTTGGAATCAAACCTGTTGAAATGAAAGAAAATGCAATGAAAGGATTGTGAATAAATTAATTGGGATGGAGTCAAGTGTAAATTGAGATGAAATTAATTTAAAATGGTTATAAAGCTTAAGTGATTATTTATTCACAATGATATTGTTAAATTGCATAAGGAAATGGGTTGTTTGAAGTAAATGAGATTGAATAAAACTTTATGAATCGTTGGAAGCAAAATAGGATGATTTTGAATATGAGTTTATTTTGCTTAAGCAAGTAAGTTGTAAATCATTTAATTGAAGGGAATGATTTGAGAATTGGATGGACGTAATTGAACTAAGTATTGAAATTATACATATGTGTTTATGAAAATATGTAATGGAGACTCTGCCATAACTTTTCAAAATTTTGAAAAAAAAAATTAATTTAAAAATTTAGCAACAAAACAATTTCAAGTTGGAGATTGAAGTAAACTAGCGGATGAAACTAATTTAACATAATGATAAGAATCAGTTATAAATGAAAAGATAGTCAATAAAAAATTAAATATTCAGAGTTGAAGATAAATTGAATTCACATGGAGTTGGAAATTCAGATTTAAATAAGAAGATTAAGGCTTAAATGGTAGAGTAATAATATAAGAGTATATATAATGCTTATATTAAGCTTAAGAAATGAATGATGGAATTCTTAAGTAAAATTTGATATTGGGAAAAATTATTCCAAGTGGATAGAATCAGAATGATGTGGATAAAAGAAATTAATATAGTTAACAATAAATGGATAAATACGTAGGATGAACGTACATTATTTTATTCGCATAACAAACTGATCCAGATTCGAGCACAGAATTTTGAGATAGTTATATCGATCCGAGTTAGGATTTTTCACTCGATTTTCGACGACGAACCATGGATATGGATTTTGATTGGTTCTGGGAATTCTCTATCATAGTTGTGACTATGCAAGGAGAATGATAGTTTCTGATCAAGAAACCAGTTCTGAGTCCGCACTAGGAAGTCGGGTGGACGATACTAGTTCGGAAGTGAAATTGTGTGATCGAGCGAGCGATCGGATTTGATATTGCGTACGAATGGTATATGTACATCGTACGGGCTTGATTTGAATAGATATTGAAATTCTGTAAACGAGTCAATAAATTTGGAAAGAGTTAATACTGTAGATTTCAGTATTGAATTGCTAGAATGGATGTCTGGAATTTACTGTATATTCCATATATCTCAGGAAATTTGTTAATGATTCATCATTAGTTGTTAAACTAGTAATTCAGGAATTTGGAAGTTGAATCAAATTTAACTGTGATCAGGAATCCGGTTTGGATTGTTGATCATCGAGAAACAAACTCTCGATAATTTTAGGGAAGGTTAGTCGGGTTTGTATTCAGATAACTAGTGATGTTTGTTAGGATAGACTGTTTGGTTGTTTGTTAATATATGAATGATATGTATGCTTGGATTGTGAATATAAAAGCTTTTGAATTAACTGTTGTTTTAAATTTCGGGGACGAAATTCTTTTAAGGGGGAAGGAATGTAACAACCCGGAATTTTTGACAGCATATTTTAATGAATATTTAATCTAAATTAAATTAAATACAAGCTTTTCAATTGTATAAACTGATGAGATTTTAATAATTTATTAGTTATATATGGCCTGTAAAGGAATTTTGGATCTGAAAATTTAAAATGCAATCTTTAAAAATTATTTATAATAAAATCTCTCTTATACAATAAAATCAAAGATTGCATATTTTATCATTTGATAATACACATATGGATACAATGTTAGTTTTTAAAATGATAAGTGCAAAAAAATTAACAAACATAGTAATATTAACATAAACATGAAAATCTAATGCAAAGGTTTAAAACAATATAATTGATTATAAACATAAACATCCAAAACAAGTATAAATCATAATTATAAACATAAGTATAAAACATAATTATAATATAAGATGTAGCTAGAAGTATAAATATACAAATATAAATTATAACTTGAAATGTGTAAATACAAGTATGTTGTAAATCAAATGTTTGAAAATTTAATTAACAAATAAAATACAACTATTTGTCAAAGAAAATAAGACAAGCTACACAAACACACACACACACACACACACACACACACACACAGACACACATATATATATATGCTCACAAAACAAAGAAAGGATGCTAAGTATAAATGAACAAATAAATGAAGTATGGAATAATAAAAGTTTAATTATATTTATGCATAAGAAAACAAAGTTAATATAAGATATCTTTATGCATTGCCTATATACACATAACATTTGTACAACAATCAAGTGTTTTGTCCATGGAAAAAATATATAAACTAAAAATAAAACCTTGGTGTTGCTGGTAATTTATATGCTTAAGAAGAGCAAAGTTTCACTTCAAATTAATGATGAAAAATCTGTGTCTTGTACAAAACAAACAGAAATCTGAAACATTTCTTACTTGTTGGCATAAATGAAGCATAAGCATTAATTAGATGTAAGCAAAGAAGAAAACAAGTTTTACTTTAATATAATAAAACAAAATATGTGTCTTACAGGATATGTTGGCCGAAATAAAATAAATATCTTTGTACAACCCATAAGAGTATCAGTAAAACATTAAATACTTGCTATCATAATTAAGAGCATAAACATTAAATAGCACAACTTCTTGTTAAACTAGTACCTACGGCCGACATTTGCAATATCATGTCATAGTGTAGGAAATTTAATACAAAAATTCTTGTCTGGTCAAGCATGGAGGCTGTCCAGTTATAACCTTCACAAAGTCATTTCTATTTATATACCACCCTATGCCAATTCGCTTACAAACTGAAGAATTAAATCTAAAGGCAAACCTGAGGAAACATTGTTTTGCTTGCAAACGTAAATAAATTCAAGATAGAAAAACTTAAGAAGGTTTCAGGAAAATTCTTCTGCAGTGTCTTCTCCAACACTTTGCCTTCTATTCAAAGTTTATTCTGGTGAGTAAACATAATTTTCTTAAATTTTAAGTATGATAATTAGCTTCTGATATTTGTGTTGCTATATATATATATATATATATATATATATATTGAAAATAAATGAATCTGAATTTATCTTATGCACTGGAAGCTTTCTGTTCCTGTTCTATTTCTAGCTTCTGAGCTTCTGAGTAAAAGGAGTAAAGGATATTAATACTTATCCATTTAAATTGATTTTGAACCTAGAGATGTAAGTAATTCAGAATTGTTTAACTAATAACAAAAGCTTGGGATGTATATGAAGTTCAACAGTAAGATATAAACACTGATATTTCAAGTTACAAATAAACTAATTAAAAGAATCAAAATTCGAATGTTAAGTTTATAAATTCAATAGCATATTTAGATTTCATACACATAATTATGATTTTTAACTTAAAAATTAGAATTTTTAAGCAAGGGTATTAAGAGCAGTATTGAAATGAAACAAAAATGGGTTTTCGTCAAATTTGGATGATAGGGTTGATTTTAATTTCTATAAATCGATAGGAAGCAAGTTTGTAAACCATTTGATTCAAGAAAAAAGTCGAAATAATTTTCTAATTCAAGGATTTTGGGTTTGAATTGAAGATAGGGTTTACTGCTTACATTTTCAATGCTCTGTAAAACAATTGATTTCGGCATCATCATGAAACCGAGTTGATCGCGATTTTAGGTGGAGTTTGGGGGGGGGGTGTGAGCGAAGTTTTGGTGGAGTTCCATCACCTCCGGTGATGGATGGTGGCCACACGTAGGGATTGTCGGTGGGTGTTTGTGTCGCATGTTCGAGCTTCAGGAAATTTTTTGCCTTCGACCGATTCGAGTTGTTTTGTGTGATGAATTCGTATGAACGGTCAATTTAGGGTTCGTGGATGATATCGCGAGCCACCGGAGGAGAGGCTCCCCATCGTGCACGTGCATGGTGGCGTGAGCGTGTCAGTAGGGTCGTGGGTGGTTTCGTATCGAGTGATACTCGAATGGGTACTCGGGTAAAGGGGTGGGTTGGCTCGAGTGAGGACCCGCGTGTGCGTGAGTGGCTACTGCAGTTTTTAACTTTACTTTAAAAAAAAGTGAGAAGAAGAAACAGGAAGAGGAGAAGAAGATGGGGAGAGAAACGCAGGGGAAGCACAGGAAAAACTCGATGTTTCTCTCGAGTAAGGTGGGTGCTGTCTCGGGTCTTTCTCCAATTGAACGTATAACATGATTTAGTTCAGTATGTTAATAACTAAGTTAAGTTAGCAATTAGTAGTTAAGTTAATATTTGTTTTAAAGGTTTAATAAGGTAAGTGATGTAAAAATAGTTGATTAAAAATAAGTAATTTGAATGTTAAGTAATTTATACATGAAATTTTATATTGATAACTTTAAATTAATTTTGTAATTTAAAGATTTATCATCTGTTAAATCATTTTAAAACTTAAGAACGTTAGCTAATTATTTGAAGTTAATTATTGGTGATTACTTAAGTAAATATTTAAAGATTATATAATTAATTAAATTGATAATAATTGATTAGTTAAAGTAATTTGTGATAAGTAATCCTTAATAAGTAATCTTAAATAAGTAATTAATCTTTAATAAGTAAGTTAATGATTAACAAAGAATTAACTAATTAACTGAGTAATTAAGTATCAGTTAATGAGTAAATGTTTAGTAATTAATTTATTAATTAAAGATTAGATGATTAATAAATTGATAATTAATGATTAGCTAAGCAATTAATTGATCATTTATAAGTTAATAAATCAGTAATTAATTAAGTTGAATAAAATAGTTTATTCTTAAGCAATCAATTAAGTTAAATAAACCAAGCTGTTTGGTATGCATTGATAATTCTGTTTGATTGACTTTGATGATATTCTGTGATATGTTGTGATATGTTCTGTATATATCTGTGATAACTGTATATGATTTATCTGTTATATCTGTTATGTGAATTCTGATATTAAATTGAACTGTTAAGTTAAATAGACAACTTGGACCTTAAAATGACGGTTGGATTCGATGAGACCGGGATCGGAAGAATCAAATTTGATTCTCCGAAAACCACATCGATCCAATTTAAACGTTAGGTTGTGAATCCTGAAATGAAGATCGAGATGGTGTTTTCTGAATGCAAGGGTTATCGTCGTTAACTCTGAGGGTGATTCCAAAACGAGTGTAACGAGATAATGCCTTCGGTTTCGTTCGAACCCGGAACGAACTTGTATGGATTGAATGCTTTCAACACATCGTCAGGCGGACGATGAGCATTCTAAGTGATATGTTCTTTAAAGGTAATCGCAGCCTCAAGCCTCATCAACCGGGAATGGCTAAAACAGGGGAGATGCAGCAAGGTTAGGTGGGTCATGCCCAAGCAGGACAAGATATTTCCCCTGTCTAGATGTCCCTTTTTATTTCGGCTGTGTGGGCGGTTGCTAGCTACAACCGCGGGGTTTATCTTGTTCGGGACTGTTCAGTAAGGAATGGTTCCGGCCTTGTGTTGTAGGGGGTCGGGAGTGATCCTCGGTACGGTGATCTAGACCCCGTACTGTGACGGGCGGTACCCCAGTAGCCCTGCCATTGTTGGAAATCCATTTTCCCTACGAGACCCTACGGTTTTGATTTGTATTACCCACTTTTGTGGCTAGTAGCTGGAATTTAATGAATGTAACAATTTCGGCTATTTTCTATTTACTTGAAAACCCTAGACACTATTATAATATCACTGGATTTCCTATAAAATGTTTTGGTTAGCGTAAGATAAAAACTTACCCGTATTTATTTGTGGGGAGTCTTACGTGATACCTTTATTTTTAAATGTTTTTCAAAGATAAACAATTTAAACCGTTTACTCATACCAGACCCATGTCTGACCCGGAGTTTATATTTTATTTTCCATAAACTCTTGGGTACTCAAATTTTTATGGGTAGCCAAGTGATAGGTATTGGACTTTGATTTCTGGAGGAGCTCGGAGCAGGAGTTTCCAGACGTATGTAGCTATCTATCTAGTTCCGCTGTGTTAGTTGATGTGTACTGTACCTCTGATGTATGTAGTGATAGATATATGTATGGCTGTCATATGTATTGAAATTGTATAACTCTGATATTTGTAAAAACCATGTAACAGTTATATGATATATTATATTTTGTTCCATTCCGCTGTGAGATTCTGTTGTTGTTGTTCTTTTCTTTTCTTTCTCTTCTATTTCCACCCCTTTCTTTCTTAATGATGATACGTCTTTCTGGTAGTAGAAGGGCGGGTCGTCACAATACTAGTATTATTGGGACATAGATAATCCCATTTAGCCCTATTCATCTACCTTTTCTTAGTTCCAAATATTTCTTTATAATAATTAGTAAACGCATTGTTTAATTCCTTTTGATCAAAAATCTCAACGTTGTTAATTAAATTTGTAATTAATGGTCTTACTACGTTTTCCACCATTAGCCACTTTATGTAAAAATATAGTATATTTATCAAAAAAATTATTATTTATTCCCTCATCCATCCATTGGGCCCTAGATCTTTGTTTCCACTCATTTTCTCTTACAAAATAATTTTATTTAATTCACCATTTAGATTTAAAAGCATGTTTTTTTCTGAACTATTTGAATTTCTAAATTGTTCTATTTTATTTAGGTTTAAAATCTCATTAAGTGATTTATCCTTTTTAATTATAATGTTGCCAAAAACATCTATTTCCACTTCTTAAGAAAAATTCTTAAATCTCTAAGCTTACTTACGAATATATTAATTATGTTTCCTAAAAATCTGTAAGTATAATTACTCATATAAAGCCATTTATTTGTAAATAAATTGGCAAAATTATTTTCTAACAATCATATCTTTTAAAATCTAAAATTTATATTCCTAAATTTCGGTTAGTGCAAGATAAAATTATCGTACAATGATCCATGTAAATATTCGGAATCCCAACAACCATCCAAAGAGGGAATTTATCTTCCACTTCATCATTAGTCAAAAATCTATCTAAAAGTGCCATCAATGAGTCTTCCTGTTTGTCAACGGGAATTCTATCGGTTTAGAAACCCATCGAGCGGATTTAAATTAAAATTTTACCGCAAGCGCCGACGGACAAAAGTTAGTACGTGGCGAGTATGGGGTTGATCCGTAAAGAAATGTTAGATTTTAAAAATCTGTTCAATCAAATTAACCAAGATTTGAGATGTTTAAGCTAACTACTAAAAATTGCAAAACTAACAACTACAAAAGTGAATGAAAACTATGAGATAAAATGGCAATTTAGAGATAATTTCACTCTCTAGATCATATAGTTCAACCAAATATGAAATTATGATCTCTCTTTTGGCCTCTAGTAAAATTAATTATTGTGTTTATCATAAGTATGACATATTTGTTCCTATTAATTAGCCCAATACAAACCATCAAACTATAACATAACCACCAATATACTTTTAAATCTCATGAAATATGACAACAAAGTTGAAAGCAAAATCTATTTTAAGCATGACATTTTAACTTCTAATTAGAAATATAAGCCATCAAATTTTAATTTCAACATTCACTTCTTTGTCACAATCATATTCAGATAAAGAGGCAATTTTTGTTTTGTGATTGTTTAAGCATAGCCTATTTGGTGCCAACAATATAGGCTATCAAATTAAAAGTAAAAACAACAAGTCAAACCACTTCATGCATTCTCATTAAGCACAAAAAGAGAGCAATAATTATCAAAATGTTGAAGCCACATGATTAGAGGCTTCATTACCCCTAAATTTAAGGATTAGCCTCTCATTTGTGTTATCAAATCAACACAAGTGGCATGCAACATGAAACACAAAAAAGAAGAAGATGAAAGCAAAATAATGGAAGAGCTATCCTACTTTCATAAAATAAAAGAAGATCATACTACTTGCATAAAAGTAAATAAACAAGAAAAGACTTAAATAAAAATTGCATAAAAAAATAAATAAAAGAAATGGCTAAGTAGTCATGAAAAGAAAGAGAGATCTCATTTTATTTTTGATCTAAACTAAGAGAAGAGAGCCTAAAAGAAGAATGCCTAAAGGAAGAGAGGAAGTTATATGAAACATAAGGGATATTTATACAAGTTTAGAACCCTAATTCATTTTTTTGGGGAATGCCAAAACTATCCCTTTAGGAAGTATGGTGGCCAAGTAACCATTAGAATCCAATAATCATCCATTAAGTGTGCACGAAGATTTAATGGCATTTGAACATGTGGATTAGCTCTAGTTTGCACACTAAGGTAGGTTGGTAGATGAGGTCCTCCATGGTCATTACTTTGAATTATTTTCATCTTCATTCCTTTGTATCTTCTTTGTGCATGCATATTCCTTCATGAAACCACTTGTAATTGAGTTTAAATTCCTAAAAAATAAAATAGAAATTTCCAGTTAAATTTTCTCAGATTAATTTATGTACAAAAATGACCATTATGCCCCTTATATGAAGATGAATATGTGACAATTTGAAAATAAGTTGAGTTTTGGATTAAACGAGTTAAAATACCTAGTATGATCATTTATTTAATTTAGCTGTGTTAAATATGGTGGTAAAAATATGCATATTCACATGCACATCAAATACCCCCACATTTATCTTTTTATTCATCCTCGAATAAAGAAAAACTAAGATAAATTCGTTTTCATAGGGAGCACGATTGCATTAAGCGTCAACAAGCCATTAAACCTCTGGGTGTCCCTAGTAGGACTAGTATTGTCTCATGAGGGTTTTCAGCGGATATTACCCACAAAATCCAAACGCAGGATGAAAATATTTACAAAATGCAAGATTTATTTGTAAAGAGATGAATGCGAGTTTTTGAGAATATTTACAATGAAGGATTTACTTTTAAATTGACACAAATAAGTAAAATATAGGTTTTGATCATTATCTTGAAATTTAAGTATTTACTTGTCAAAATTTCCAACAAAAACAAAGTTATTGTAACAAATGAGCTATAGTTTAACTCGTTGTTTCGGTCGATAATATAGTCTATGAATGGATCCTTAGTTGATTATCAAAGTTTATCAAAGTGATATTTTCATTTCTTTTCAATAACAAGTCAAATCAAACAAGTTAAAATAGTGCTTGTATTTCAATTGCTTAATCTCTCTAATTTTTTATTTGAAAATTTTATTGATATTTACAATATTTACATATGCCTAACTCAGATAAACTTAAGCCAGCTATATTACCCGTGCACTGCCTTGCGGGCTTACGTGAGGGGAAGACAGAGCATGGCGAGTGAACACACGAATGTGAAAATCTATCGACTGTTGGTGTTATTAAAAAGAATTTTTATATACATACACCTAACTCAGATAAACTGAGGCCAGATATACCGAGCGTGCACTGTCTTTCGAGCTTATGTGAGTAGGGTACAGAGCATGGCGAGTGAACACACAAGTGTGAACACATGACTCTAGGTGTTTATTAAAAAATATAAACTTATATACAAGAAATAAACTTTTAGTTTTTTTGTTTCTTTTTGTTTTTTTGTTTTTTTTTTTTTTGACTTGAAGAGAGAGTTTTGCAAAATCATCTTTGCACCATTTACTTAGAAGACAATTTTATTTGAATTCACCGCTTTTTATAACAAAGATTTTCAATTAGGATATTTCATAATTAACATGTACGAATCTTCCTATATACTAGTTAGACCATCATTATTTGTAATCAAACTTCATTTTTATTTTCATCGAGACAAATAAATTTTTAAAAAATTTCAATTTAATAACCAAAATCTTATACTTATCTTATAGTGTTTCATTGAGAAAAATGCATATGAGACTCCCTCCATATTTGATTTTGACCGTGTCCGCACAGTCAACCCAAGTGAAAGGAGAAAAATAAAACAAAAACAAAAAGATGATCTATATTTACATGAAAACGAAAAAATTAATATTTACAAGAGTTCAGAAAGTATATCGTCAAAAATAAATGAAACGGTCTTCCAAAAACCGATTCATTTGTCTTGTCAAGTATGCAAGACAGGCTCAAGCTCAAAAAACCAAACCACAAAAGATTTCAAAATTGAGTGTTGATTCGGAAAAACGAATGTTGTTGTATTAAAAGTCGTATGAGTTGTTTTATTTTCGATGATTTTTGGGGTAGATAGAACGGTTTGTTGAAGTTCAAGTTTATTTTCACCATTTTGAAATTCAAATTTGTCATTGAATACTTCTTCAAAATTGTTAATTTCAAAACCAAAATGGTGACTTATATCTTCCCCTTTAGAACTAGACAACTCGTTTTCAAAAAGTCCATAGAAATCGTGTTCGTTAAATATGTCTTCCTTTATTGGATTATCAATAACTTCATTGCGTATATCGGTTTCAAAATCCAAAGTTGTTGTGTTCAAATTTTCAAAACCAGAGAAAGGAAAATTGAATTTTAAATCGAGTTTCATACCTACAAAAGAATGGAAATCCAACTCAATTACTGAATTCTCAACAACTTCATTAAGATTCTCATTTTCAATTTCAAAAGTTGTTATTTTAAAATTGTCAATTTTGGTAAAAGATGGATTATTATTTAACTCATCACACGTTGGAATTTGATTTTGTTGTTGACGTTGTTTCATATATGTTTCAACCAACGAATCTGTGTGATTATTGTAAATTTCGTTCATTTCCTCAACAAAATCCAATTTATAGTTATTAGCATGAGGATTTTCACTTTGAAATTATTGAGAACAAAGATTTTTATTCGTAACGTGGTTAAGATTATTCCCATTGCCAAATTCGTTTGAAAAGTTGTTTCCATTTTCATTTTGAGTTTGAAATTAATTTTGGAGTTTGAAATTGAATTGGCATGAGTTATAATTGAAATCGTTTGAATGTTGAATCGAATTCAAAAAATTAAATCCTTGACTCGAGTTGTTACATAAATATGAATTATACAAATCATTTATACTTTGATTTTGTTGTGTAGAGAATTCAAGTGAAGATGAAATGCTATTTTCAAGAGTTGAGTATTGTTCAGCATTTTTAATTTTTTGTGGTTCGAAAATCGAATTGTTTACACAATAGTTGTTTTTGAAATATCTATAAGAATTTGGTGTGAAATTATATGGATTATATTGATTTTCAAAACTATAGTAAAATTCATGTGAATACAGAAATTCAGGCATTTTCAAGAATGTTTTTAATTTTTTTTATAAAGGAAAAATATTTACAAATAGAATTTATTCTTCAAAATGGAAAAAAATTGTATTTTGGTTTTTATTTTTTTGGAAAAGATTATATATATATATATATATATATATATATTGTTTGATTTCTTTTCTAAAAAAAACTATGTAAATTTTTTTGTTTGAAAATTTTCAAAGGAAAACGAAAAAACACTAATAAGAAATATTTACAATTTTTCCGGTTTTGGAATTCGAAAAAGAAAAATTGTTTTTTTTTTAAATATGCATGAGCTAATGCAACTATATGAACGCAAGGTTAATTACAAATTATTTATCCTAACACACAAATGTATAGTCACACTTTGTCTTAAATCAACAAGATAGTTCTCAGCCAAGTAATGGGCAGGATTTATCGATGCACTACGAATCGCCGTAGCAACGCAGTTGAAGGTTTAAGTACCTTTAGAGAAACAACTCGGTATAATATTTACGAATCACCGTAATATTTATAACTGATTATTGCTCTGTCGTAGCCTAGACACCAAGAAATTAAATTGTCCAAAGAGGACAACTTGTCAACAACATACAATCAAGCGTTATCGGTTTCTAATTGTTATTATTAATTTAAAATCTAGGATGAAATGCAAGATGGAAACTAAACGTGTATTAACAATGCAACTACAAATGGTTTTATGTTTTTGTTTTTGAATATTTTTTTTAAATGCAAGCAAACAACAATGCAAGACAAATAAAAACAAGAGATGAGGGTTAAAAGTGTTAGGTGTGACTCGCATTGTAAATGGAGTGGGTGCGTGGATTGAATGGTTAAAAAGTCACACATCGCGGAATATTCAGAATAATCGTGGTATATATATGGGATTGATGGCACGTAACATTAGGGATTCGTTTTGTTACAATGTGTTGCCAAGACCAGATTATATGCTCGATGGTAGACGATGGAGGGATGTTCAATCGGGACGCCGGCATGGGAGACTTCGACCGTTGACTCCGATAGACACGGTGATGCAAACGCGTACGGTACGCGGGAATGACGAAACTTAACAAAAAGCAGCATAATATTTTATAAGCAGGCAAACAGTTATTTTTTTGGCATGTTAAAAGACGCACGCAACTCTTCAAATCTGCTTTGGCAACTTAAAATGAAAAACAATATATATATATATATGTTTTTTTTATATCAAGAAGAAATCAAAACAAAACAAATAAAACAAGAGAAAATAAAATAAGTAAAACTAATTGAAACTTGTTTTTTTTTTCTTATAAAGGAAGAAAAACTAAAACCAAACAAATCAAAATAAAATAAATTTAAGTTAAAACAAATATATACAATTGAAATTTTTTTTTTGGTCGTTTTTTAATAAAAAGAGGAACAATTAGTGAAAACAAGAACAAAAGATTTACTTCTTTTCTTTTCTTTTTTTTTTTTTTTTTTTCTCCTTTGAGTTTAAGGATGGAACTTAGAAGGGTAAAAAAACATACAAAGCAAATTCACAAATTTAAAAAAAAAAAAAAAAAAAAAAAAAAAAGTAACTTCACCCATTCAAACGTAACCGGCCCAACTGAAATGAGCAAACAAAATAATGATACCACCTTCTTAATTGAAAACCAAAAGATAATTCACAGCACAAAAGTTTTCAATTAGATATTCTGGAATCTCTCGAATTCTTATACGGCATTTAGTTCCGCAAATCAAAATTTTCCCTTTTTAAAGTGAATAGGTGTGCGATGGCAGAGTTAGGAGGTGGTTTGGGTTGCGGTGATAGGTCACGATATTTAGGAGGAGGTCGCGAATTGGGGATTTGCGAATTGGGGTTTCTGATGGTTGGATTCGTGGCGGAGTGAGTTGGAGGATGACGCTGTGGTTCGAGGTCGATGAGGGTAATTTTGCTGTGGGTTCGTGGAGGTGTCGATATCGAAGCGGTTTTGGATGGGAGTCGGGTTTGAGTGGTCGTGGATTTTGGGGTGCGGAGCTGTGATTGGTGAAGTTTGATGTCTGTTGGCACAGCAAAGCAGATAGGAGTAGATAATGGCAGTCTGAAGAGCAATCAAGTGTGAGATGTAATTCATTGTGGCTGAAGCTTTGATGGGGCAGTGTAGTTGCTGGAGTTGCGGAGGTGTTTGGATATGAATTTGCAGTTGTCAAGCACGACAGTTGTTTGCAGCAACAGTATTGAGATGAAGAAGAAGTGCACAGTTGTAGGTCAGTTTTTTCTTCTTATGACTGTGTGGCAGTAGCGCTATGAAGTTTGATCAGAGGTGCTGGTAAATGGTAAGTTCACTGCAGCAGTTTGTGTTGTTAGAAGCAATATGCAATGAAGTAGTTGATGACAATTTTTGTGATGAAGAGGTGGTGGATGACAGTGGTTTGAGGGAAGTTGTTTTGGTGAAGTTTGTCACAGTGCACAGTATCATTGAAGGGGAAGAGGTAAGGCTATGGTACAGAGCAGCAAGCAGTGGTGAAGGAGTTGGTGTTTTGAAGATGTATGTTTGTGTGGGAATGTAATTTTATGGTGGAAATGATGTTCAGTGGTAGGAAATAAGATGACAGCAGTGGGGAAAATGTCACAGTAGTAGGAAGTAGAAGTTTATGGTGCTTGAATGATGATGTGCTATCAGTTGTGGTATGAAGTTGTGGTTTGGTAGTTTGTAGGTCGGGCAGTGTACTGATATGGTGAAGGTGGCAGCAACAGTAGTGTGATCAAAGTATGATGTGGTATGTCGTAGTGTGGTGGATGTCATGTATGTGGGCTATGGTTAGAAGCAGTAGGACAGAGGTGGTTTTGGAAAGGTGGGTAGTGAGGTGGTTGCACTCAAATGTAGAGGATTGTTGACTGGATTGATGAATTGATGAAGATGATTGGTGGATAGACAGTGAAAGGCAATTGTTGAAAGACACAGTGTGTAGTGATGGAAGTTGGAAGGAGTTCCAGTGTATGCAGCAGTAGGCACAATAGCGTGTTGTGGTTTGAAGGGGCTTTAAGATGTTGAGTTGTATCGGTGGAGGGTATGTATTGAATTGATTGGTCGAGGATGAGGATTTGCAGTGCAGAGAGGACGGGGGAAGGCAATGACAATAGTGGTAAATGACAGTAATGGATGTTTAAGGAACAGAGAACAGGCAGTGTAGTGGTAAATGACAGTAGTGTTTGTGGAATGGTTCAAGTCAGTTGAATGCAGTATCGTGAAGGGGAGGATTGTTGTGGTATTTGAAGTTATGTGAACAAATGGTGTGGGGGGTGAAGTTTTGTTGTAGCTTGAAGAGGTAAGCAAGTGTATGTTTGTCAGAGGGGAAAAATGTGCACAGATGTGTAGGTTGAAGCAGAAGTCTATAGATGGCGAGGCAGTCAGAGTTGTATATGGTGTTGAAGCGTTTGTAATGCAGTGCACTATGCACAGAAAATAAGCACAGTGTGTGTTTGTTTTTTTTAAATTGTAAAGCAATGTAAATAGAAAATGCAAATGAAAAATAAAATAGATTTCTTTTTTTTTTAAATTGTGTATGCCTTTATTTATGTTTGTAGAAATGCAAATGCAAAGGGAAACTAGATCAACATGCACAAAACAAAATTGAAAACAAAAATAAAACAACAGATACACACAATTTTTTTTTAAATGCAATACACACACAAAAATCAAACGAAAATAATTCGAATAATAGAAAATAAAATCAAAGCAATTTCCCGGCAACAGCGCCAAAAACTTATTCGTCGATGGGAATTCTATCGGTTTAGAAATCCGTCGAGCGAATTTAAATTAATATTTTACCGCAAGCGCGCGGTGTACAAAAGTTAGTACGTGGTGAGTACGGGTTGATCCGCAGGGAAATGTTAGATTTTAAAAATATATTCAATCAAATTAACCAAGATTTGAGATGTTTAAGCTAACTACTAAAAATTGCAAAACTAACAACTACAAAAGTGAATGAAAACTATGAGAATAAAATGACAATTTAGAGATAATTCCACTCTCTTGATCATATAGTTCAACCAGATATGAAATTATGGTCTCTCTTTTGGTCATTAATGAAATTAATTATTGTGTTTATCATAAGTATGACATATTTGTGATATTAATTAGTCTAATATAAACCATCAAATTATAACACAACCACTAATACACTTTTAAATCTCATGAAATATGACATAAAGTTGAAAGTAAAATCTATTTAAAACATGTCGTATTAACTATTAATTAAAAATATAAGCCATCAAATTTTAATTTCAACATCCGCTTCTTTGCCATAATCATATTTAGATGATGAGGCAATTTGTGTTTTATGACTGTTTAAGCATAGCTTATTTAGTATCAACAATATAGGCTATCAAATTCAAAGCAAAAACAATAAGTTAAACCACTTCGTGCATTCTCATTAAGCATAAAAAGAGAGCAACAATTATCAAAATGTTGAAGCTACATGATTAGAGGCTTCATTGCCTCTAAATTGAAGAGATTAGCCTCTCGTTTGTGCTATCATATCAACACAAGTAGCATGCAACGTGAAATACAAAAAAGAAGACGAAAGCAAAGTAAAGGAAGAGCTATTCTACTTGCATAAAATAAAAGAAGATCTACACTACTTGCATAAAAGTAAATAAATAAGAAAAATCTTGAATTAAAATTGCATAAAAAAATTACATAAAAGAAATTGCTAAGTAGTTATGAAAAGAAAGAGAGCTATCGTTTTATTTTTATCTAAACTAAGAGAAGAGAGACTAAAGGAAGAGTGTCTAAGGGAAGAGAGAAAATTACATGAAACATAAGTGGTATTTATACATGTATAAAACCCTAATTCAATTTTTTGGGGAATGCCCAAACTACCCCTCTAAGAAGTGTGGTGGCCAAGTAACCATTAGCATCCAATGATCATCCATTAAGTGTGCATGAAGATTTAATAGCCTTTTAACATGTGGATAGCTCTAATTTGCACAATAAGGTAGGTGGGTAGGTGGGGTCCTCCATAATCATCACTTTGAATTATTCCATCTTCATTCCTTTGTATCTTCTTTGTACATGCATATGCCTTCATGAAGCCACTTGGAATTGAGTTTAAATTCCTACAAAATAATGTAGAAATTTCTAATTAAATTTTCTCAAATTAATTTATACACAAAATGACCATTTTGCCCCTTATATGAAGATGAATATGTGACAATTTGAAAATAAGTTGAATTTTGGTTTAAAGGAGTTAAAATTCTCAATATGATCATTTATTTAATTTAACTACATTAAATATGGTGGTATCACTTCCCTGTTATTCGACCGAGTAAATGTTCTATTATTTAATTGTAACTTTATTAAGTTACTATTAACAATAAATTGATCGATATCCTCCAAATCGACGAAATCACCTTTTCTAGAGGACCGTTCACCTAAAAATCTAATAACATTGAAGTCCACACCCATTACCAATGGACCAAGAGCGAGTAATCTAAACTCATGACATTCACTCTAAAGAACCCTTCAATCCATCTTGGAATTCGGTCCACAAACATCAGTAAGATTGAGAAATGAATCATCGCTAAAGTCAATAAAATTAAAATGCAACGAACGAACTTTAACAATAGATTGTAAAAGTTTAATGCAATTTTCTTCCCAGCCCATTATTAAACCCCAAACTACCCTTAGTTGGGTGATGAACCCAATGACTATAGTAAGTACCCCCATAGACTCTATAAATCAAGACATTCTATTTTTATTTCTTGCAGTAAAATAATATCAATGTTATTATCTTTAAAAAATAATTTGATTTTATTACACTTTTCTATATCACGTAGACCTTTAATGTTCCAACTAATGTATCGCATAATCCAGGTGATCTAACCCGCTCTAATTTTCTACTCCTAATATATTTAGCACTAATTGAATGTAATAAAAAATAAAACCTGAACTTCTAACTAAATAATGCTCATCACTAGTAAATAAACTACTCAAAACATAAGGCTGTAAGTACCACTTAAAAGGCCATCCATACTTGAGCTAAAGTCATCGGATACTCTAGTGGCCACTCTACGGAGATAAACACTTCTCATTGGTCTAAATAAATCTACGCACAACTCCAAGTCCACTTCTTTTATCTTCTGGGCTTGACCACTCCCACTTACACAACTTCGGTCTATGTCGGCACAAAGTCCACATATCTCATAGCCCAATTTACAGTCCTTGTATATAGTACTTTCCCTTATCTCGCTGTCAACCTAGGATCCCACTTCAGTACTACTTTTCCAGGCTTTGTCCATTACTCGTCATTTCTATAATAGCTTTAGTATTATTTTTCCAATCTTAGAGCCACTACTCAGAAATTCTACAACAGCAATATCATGCTTCAGTCCTTTACTTTTATATGCTTAAAAAACAACAACCCCAATATTATTTATGTTTTTTTTTTGACAATTGTACTTGCTCTTTTATTGGTGGAAATCAAGGAATCCTCCTTTGAAATCATTCGCTATCAAATGATTAATATGTAGATCCCAGTGATTTCTACCAATAAGAGAGAAAATA
Organism: Allium cepa; assembly: GCA_030765085.1. Lineage (NCBI taxonomy): Eukaryota > Viridiplantae > Streptophyta > Magnoliopsida > Asparagales > Amaryllidaceae > Allium > Allium cepa. Next base: position 107,884,304 of record CM060940.1, read on the forward strand.
CACCATTACTCAAGGATAGTGATGCTAGAATTGTAATTTTCAAAACAAGAACTAGCACCAGCTGACATTACTTCGATCTCACTTTGTCCTTTGTGCATGCTTGGGGATAAATTACTACCACCTATTCATTTTTTGTACAACTTGCTTTAAATACTACATTTGAACTTGCTTCCAAATAATTAACTACAACCATTTCCTCTACTATACACTTTCCAGTAATTTTATTATCTTTAATTGCATAATGTTTCTCATTTTCATGCAATGAAATATCACCTATAAAAAGTGCAAACTTACACCCCCAATAACGATTCATACTCATGCATGTCTATATGATTATACCATTACCAACAAAGGACTTATGCACTTATACCCTCTCTTCCTTTTGCACTGAACGAACTAGTTACGCATCCTGATAATCCGAAAACCATCCACCGTACTAGTTTCTAAAAAAATTACAAACTACGATTAAATAAAATGGCAAAATCTTTGTCGTTTGTTCAATTTGCTTGCAAATATACGTTAAAATGGCAAAGTCTTTGCGGTTTTATCTATATTTGCAATGAAATGACAAAGTATTTGTCATTTGAAATATCAGTCTTCTGTTCACTGAACGAGCCATGAAATTAAACAATATCATCCAAAACAAAGTGAATAAGCCAGTACACTTGGTTGCGCGGTGGCAAGCTTTTCAACCGAAACCATTGTCGGTTGTGCTCTAAAATCATGTCCAAACACACGCTTGTGTCACATGAATCCATGGAGATGAGTCATGACATGTCAGAGTTAGAACCCATTTCCACCTCGTTTAAATGCAAGTCAGTGTGTTGGTATACCATAGGAGATGAATAACTCAGCAAGCCTTCATTCTAATCTGAAAATTCCCTTATATTGCAATTTATCCTCTCAACAACAATTGCATCTCCATGATTGATGTCAACTTCATCCTCATGCTTACCCCCATTAGCAGTCATCTGATCAATATTGTCTGAAATATCTCCATTTATGGGTGGAAATCACCTGATCCCAACTACCTCTATCTTGGTTTGTCCAGTCAATCAGAATGCAAGGATTTTTTATGGAAAAGTACCTTTTCTCTCCCAATGAATGTATTTTTTTGTAAAATTTGTAAAAATCCCCATGGTTTGATTCGCTGGGCAAGTGATTTCCTCCCTCCATTTACTACATCAGAACTCTCCACATATCTCAAAATAGACATTACCTACCTATATCCAACATTAATAATATCACTTATGTCAGATACTTTAAACTTACCATATACTTCAAACTTGACATTATATGAAAAATTCTCATCTTTTCCTTTCACTTTATTAATATTATACTCATTAAATGTAACTTTAAACATCACCAATGTCTTCTTAAACATATCATGAAAATTCCCACTGCTATGCATATCAATATTAATGTACTAAACATTTTTTAGGACCTTAATTATACAAACAGTAATAACCAGCAATAATTACTACACACAGACTCATAGATTTTGTGCATAAAGATGCACAAAAACTATAGAAGAGTGCAGTGATAACAATGCAGTAGAAAGGAGAAGATGAATAGAAAAAATAGAAGAGAAATTAGAGTGCAAAAATTTAGGAATAAAACAATCTAATAGATTATAAGGAAATTTCGTGTGAGGCTTGCTGTAATAATTTCCTTAAGACTTTATTTCAAGTCTCCCAAGACATAACAGACGATAATCTACACGAGATTGTAATGAGTACAATGGCTGTATAATATGAGTCTGCTTTGATTTGAGTACAGAATGAAGAAGAAGTAGAAAAGGATTAGGAATGTGATCAATATTCCCCTCCTTTTATAGTCTTCTTTTCAATGGTTATATCCGTTGGGAAAGGTTGCATCTGTTCATTTCTAACTAGCAGCCATTTGCAATGTTCGTTTCTATTGGGAAAGGTCGCATCCATTCAAACATTTACAATAGTCATTTCCATGGGAAAACTGCGTCCATTCAAATATTTACAGCGGCCATTTCCGTTGAGAAAAATGCGTCCATTCAAAGAGTCACACTGTATGAACTTAAACAGGCAAAAAACTGTTTATATTCAGCAAAAATAAAAAACACGGTCCAGTCTTATTGTACCCGCACTCGGCCCAGCCCGGTTCGGTTTGGGACAGGCGGGTGGAGTGCGCTCGTGTGTTAAACCATGATTTTATAAATCCTCCCCTTCGCATAAAATTACTTAACCCTAAGGGCCAATATATGTTTATGGGAAATAGTATATAAACATGAAAACTACTTATTTTTAGTGATGTGGGACTATATCTTCATTCACCTATGCAAGGATCTTTAACAATCCCCCATATGAATGACGATATTTGTCTCCCCAACACAAAGGGAATATCACAGAGCATATGTGGAAAAATGCTATATAAAGGATAAGTAGATATTTCACATTGAACTTTCCCTAGTTAAAATTTATCAGATATGCTTGGCTAATCGGTGAATTATTACATCTTAAACCGTCAGCCGTTGATGTATAACAAAACAATAGGCTTTACAAAGCATTGTTTTCCTTCGCATCCAATTTCTTGGTTGTGTTCATTTTGGTCTTGAACAAACTTGGTTCTGCGAGTGTATTTAGATAATTTAAGCCTTAATTTTCTCATATTGCCTACCGGCTCACGTTTACATAGGTGATTGCATCCATAAAGTGTATCCTACGTACACTCCACTTGATGTTTTCAATATATGGACATCATTGAAAGCATAGATTAACCTTTTTAATTTCTTCTGTAGGCTTGCATTTTATTGTGAACCAGGAATGGAGTTGAACTAAGTCCAAACAAATGCATTACATCTTGAGTTACATAGAACCGGCTTGCCTATTGATCCTAGTCTTTGGGATCTTCAATCGCTAGGATAGGTTTCCGTATAAAGTAACTCCTGTTGTTTTGGATTTTAAACCCATTCCTGTAACGTCCAAGGTTTTCGACCCTCTAAAATCGACACTAATACTTCCACTGTATTATGTGCTGAGCATTCAAGTACCGAAAAAACCGATCGTTAGGGGTGAAAGAAGAAGATAGAGATAAAAGAAACAAAAATAATCATAGAATCTTACAACGCAATAGAATAACATATATTAATCAACATAATACTTTACAAAGTCATTTTGAAAGTGATACATCAAAGTCATACTAATACAATTCTACCCTTAGATAGCTATAACAGCCCGTCCCTACTTAACTTATACAAGATACATATAATACAGCGGAAATATGATAACAACTGGTTATTGATGAAGCCTCCTGCTCCAAACTCCTCCACGATGCATCCAGGGAAAACCTGAACTACTTGGCTACCCATAAAAATTTGAGCACCCAAGAGTTTAAGGGAATAAAATAAAACTCTAGGTCGGACATGTGTCTGGTATGAGTAAGCTTATACAACTGAATTATTATGTTTAAAACCCTTTTAAGATCAAAGTATCTCATAAGACAAAGACGTACATAAATACGGACGGGTTTTTACCTTACGATAACCAAAACATTTATATAGAAAATCAAGGGAATTATAATAATATCTAAGGGTGAAAATAATAATAATTAAGTAGCTGTGTTGCTCATGAGTGTACATCACAACAATAATAGGTATGTAATCAAAAAGCGATAAAGTGCATTCAATAATTGTATAGGATTCTACGGAGGTGCTCTCGGTATTTTTAGAAATGGTCCTCCTACACAAGGATCAGAGATATCCTTTTGAAGTAGCACACATCCCTAGTGATGTACCATAGGAAAAACATAGCTGGTCTCGCTAAGACCAGGTGCATCGCCCCATGTATGGATAACAACTATAGATAATGTCTAGGTGGAGCCGACTGCACCTTATGGGTTAGCCAACCCTACTGGCCATGCCTCCTATCTCTGGTTTTAGTCATTACTGCTGGTGAGGCTATGTCCGGCATTCCAGCTCATGCACCACCATCAAAAGAGATCATGGAATACCACATGGATTCCAATGCCCCAATTGGTCTTGGATCACATATGGATTCCCATATCTCAAATAGATCTTGGAATCACACTTGGATTCCCAAACCCAACTGGTTTTGGAACCACACATGGATTGAAACATCTCAATATATCACAAAACTCTTCCATAGAACCATATATGGTTGTTGAAGTGGTTACGGTATGAGTCATCTCTTACGAGTACACTTTCCCGCTTACCGAGCGCCCCAAAAACCGATCGTCGATTTTCGGAATGCTCAATATCGATTCTTTAGGAAATAATCAGACAATACATAAGAGCAGAGATCACCTCCTAACTGTTTAAGTGGACGGATCTCCTTATCATTTATCCTAAAAGAATAAACAAGTTTGTACATATAGTATAGCATCACTGATGGTAACTGTACCATATAATTCCCGTGTTTCTCCTAAATATTTCCATAGTTAAAATCATTTGGTGTTAAGTAGGGAATTACTTCCCTACCACCAATATTATGAAGGATTACATACTTAGGCTAAAATTTGATTGTCGGTTATTTAACTATTAGAGATCGCATTTCCTATGGAAACCACTCAGCCTCATTTAATTAAATTCCCATTAATTAGAATCTCTTTCTAGAATATTTATCAAATTATTCATATACTTATCTCATCGAAATAAGTATATTCACAAACCATTCCTTTCAAAAATACTTGGAAACTTTTAAAAATAGATATGCAAAGTACTATTCAATATCAGTCATGGATCATAGTTTACATAATGGTTACATCTCCATCCCAGAGAAAACATAACAAATTGTAGACAATCTCTGCCCCTCGTATTATGCCATGAAAATCAACCTTTTCTGTCCAACATCTCTTTATTTCATAAATATCTCCAAATCTATTTATAAAGCTTTTTTATAAATACCCAATTTTAATTTAGAAAAATAATCTTTTATAAATCTCAAACTATTTGTAAAACTTCCCTTTTCAAATCGCTAAACCATTTATAAAGCTCTTTTCTTCAACCCAACTTATTTTCCAAGTTTAAACCTCTTCTAGAAATATCTTTATTAAACAATAGTATATCTTGAAAATCATTTATAAACTTTAAAACGGGTTAAAGAACTTAAGTTAACTCAAAAAACCATTTTAAAAATTCAAAAGAGGCATAACAACCTCAAAGGTACTAACTTAAGTTACCATTCAATTTCAGTTTGAATTTCAATTCACTTAATAGTTATTTACATAGGTCAACAGGTATGTAAATCAAATCATATCCAAAATAGGGAATAACATGTAAATATAAACACCGGCATATATCCCACCTTTTTGGACGGTTTAAATCGACAATTAACCACACAAGTCTAATTCAAACCATTCAAAAGGGAGAATTGTTAATGGGGTAAATAAGAAAAGAAGAAAAAATAAAACACAGAATCTCGCAGCGGGAATGACAAAATATAATAATCAAATAAATAGTTCGTGAAGTTGTTTTACAAATAACATATGATTACACTTTTACAATTCAAATCAGAGTTATACATACAACAGGAGTAAACAAATAATGCAGCAGAATACATGATGTAGTGGAATAATTATAATAAATAGTAATAATATACTGAATCTTCGTCTTCGTCCTCCAAAAAATAGTCTTCAATACACTGAAAAGCTCAGGCTGACCCGAGCGTAATGGAAACAAAATACTCGAGTCAGAACTAAAAGATCTTATGTAAGTAAAATTAATACAAAATAAAAGGTGAGTGTAATGGCTTCAGAGATGTTAGGGGATTTTCCATCTTCTATCAAGTGTACAGCGTGAATATAATTATCAAAAGATTTAAAACAATTCGAGGTATTAATTTTAACCACTTTAATTTAAAAAAATTCGAAGTTTAACTTAAACCTTTTAAATAATTCAATTCCAATACATAATCCAAATTCACGAAATTTTGTGGATATATATATATATCATTTCAACCAATATCTAAAATTAACATTTTCAAATCAATGAAAACCGCTCGGGTTTATCGTTTCAACCCAAAACCATTTCCCTACTCTACAAGATCATTCAGATATGTATATTTCAATCCATAGTGATAACAGAGATATAAACATAAATAAATGTCCAATCATCCAAAATTTCAACCAATAACATACATCACAATCAACATCCAAATTAGCAAATAAATCACAACAATTAATTGGTTATCATTACTAGGTGTTTAACTAGAAATTATATTCAATATTAATTGCATGGCTATAAAATTCAATATTAATTCAAATTAAACCTAAATGACAATTAAAACACCAAACAACAACTAATAAACTTCTAATCACATCATAAATCTAATGTAACCAACATAAGATAATTTAGTAGTTGTGAGTGGGTTAAAAAATCACCTTTGATTTGTCGATGATAAAAATCCAATTAAATGCCCAAATTTGAACAACGGACAAACCAAAAACTAGGCCATCTTTAGGAAAATATACGGACCATCATATTATTACTGATATAAAGGTGACTAAATAGAAAGTTGTTGCAAATTCTTTTCTCTCCATTTCAAAAAAATAATCAATCAAAAAGCTTTTTTCTTGAGGAAGCTATGGTCAAAACAAATAGAGGTGTTTTCTAAGTTGAAAATCTGAGTTCAAATATACTTCGAAAAGATTTGAGTTTTTGGCATAGAAAGTTAAGGAATTTGAAGAACTGATCTAAAAGAAATTTGAAGCCATTGGAAAAATAAATGATTTGAAAATAATAATCGTATAATTTGGTTCATTACTTAAGGAGTTATGTTTGATACAATATGGTGTATTTTCGTCCAAAACTAGACTCGGGAAAGGACTTGAATAGTAGAGTTTTTGATATAGAAATATTCAAAATGGGAAGAAGGGTTCAACAACAAAGTTGTTGCCATTGAAATTATACACGGTTTCAAAAAAATATATATTTGATTTGAAGTATTTTATTGGAATATAGAAGCCATGGAAATAAGAAAAAAGAAGGAAAAAAAGAAAAAGAAAAGAAGAGGAAAGATAGGGCTTTGGCCATGGGTTACTGTCATGGGTTGTGATGGAGGTGGGTGGCGGTAAGAGGAGAGAGGTAGGGTAGGGTTTTGAAGGAGGAAGGATGGAAATTGATTTGGAGATTTAGGATTTTGGAGGTTTGGAGTTTTCTGCAGATTTAAGGAAGAAGAAGAAGAGTGCGCAGAAAGTTTCTCAAATGAGCAATTTTTATACGTAATTGGTTTTAGTTAGGTAGGAAAATAGAAGGTCAATGTGTGAGAAAAGGAAGGATCCAAAGTCTCTTAAGGTTCCTAGGATCTCTTGGTTTACTAAGGAGCCCATTAGTCTAAAACAAACCCGATAAGGCTTTGCCAAAAAAAAAATAGAACACAAATATACATTACAAATGAAAGAAATAAGCTGCATGTTATTTAATAATTAGGAAATTAAGGTGGAGAAAAAATAAATGTCACATTTTATTTTGAAAGCTTTAGGCACTAATAATGCATAAAGAAATGTATGTAGACATGGAAAAGTTTGAAACCAAAGGAAAGCAAAAAAAATTTATATGCGAAAATAAGGTGGCAATAATTAAATGTAACCTAAAGTCTAGGCTTGTGTGTTAAACAGAAGGAGAAATAAATGGATCAAGAATTAATAATGAGGTAACTATTTCAAAATGTACATGCAACAATTAATAATAAAAGAAACGAAGGGACAATGTACATTGCACAACCTTTTTGAAATTCAATTTATGAAACGTAATCAAATTAACTTCACTAACTCATATAATATTCAAATTTGTGCGCATTTAGTTTTTTTATTCTATGCATAATAAATAAAATTACTTACCATAACAATGAAAATGTTCTATTTGGTTTTCCCAAAATGATCTTTTATTTTCATTAAAACATCTTTTCTGTTTAACACAAAAGGTGCGTTCCTTTTATTAAATCTATTAATTGCAATCAACGTTTTCTTTCTTTCTAATTAAAATATTTCAATTACATTATTCGCAATTACTTACAAAGTTAAATTTCAAAACAGACAACTAAAATGGATGAAAAATAAAATAATTGTTTCCTTTAGTCATTTAAACACATTTATAAATTTTTTAATCATACAACAGAGTAACAAATAACTTAAATAAATTATTTTTCTACTCTTGTAATCCATCTATATGCTAAAACACATTTCAAATATACATATATTTCTTCCTTTAAATCAAACATTCTATTCTATATCTTAATGAAACTAAACATGCATTCACAAATGAAACATTCATTTTATTTGACATAAATGTTCTTTTCATTAAACCAACTTTCCTTTTATATTCACAAAATATAAGCTGCGTTTAATTACACCTATTAATTTACAATATGTTGTCCTCTCTATCATTAATTGAAATTATTCAATTACATTAATTCAATTGTTTACAAAGATGAATTTCAAAATGGACAAATAAATGTAATGAGAAATAGAACAATTATTTCATGTCTAATAGTAATTTAAACATATTTATACACTATTGGATACAAACAAGAATTATATATTTCTTACTGAATAATAGTTTCTCATCTCTGCAATCAATATTTTAACCACCAAACATTTCAAATAAATAAGCATATGATTTCTTCTTTTATAAAGAAACATTTATTATTCCTTATTAATATTTATTATTCTAATCAACTGGAAATTTAAATTCAGTCAATAGTTAATTTCACTCAAACCAATGTTATTAAAATACACACTAGAATTTGTTATGATCCTTACATTATTGTAAACATGTTTCATTAATAGAAATTTTACTTAAGCTCATAACTTATATTATAATTTAATTTGTATCAGTAAAGTCTTAATTTTTTTCCTAACAATTTTATTCAAAAATCTTATTTAATTTAATACTTATAAATTTTACAAATACGGGTCATTACACCCTCACCCACTCAAAACTTTTCGTTCCCGAAAAGAAACAAGAAGGAATCCAAAATTTTGTTATATTTATTTAAAACTATCAATTTATAAAGAATTAACATAATTAAGTGTTTTAAATAAAATATACTAATTAATAAACAATCAAATCTTCATATTCAAGTTTACTAAAATTTGAAAAAATATTTTCACTTCTATAAAAATTTCTAAGTCTAAAATTTATGGAAAATTTCGGCAGAGTCTCCTTTGTACGGAGGGGTCCGAATAATAATAAGAATATCAATAATAACCATATATATAACATATTTGAAAACAAAATATCCCAATCTCGAGAAAACAATATAATACCGCTAGAAAACCGTAACCCGAAAACGTACCTATTTGTCTTGCAAACAACGCTTATTTTATGAAACTAAAAGCAATAGTAATTGCTTTCATAACCTGTATTCCACTTATATAATCAAAAGAGGTTAATAATTATATAGAAGTGAACAGATCATATTGTTTTAAATTAACAATGAACAATAAACATAACATAACAACAATCACTTTCAACCAAAAGCATACCATCATCATATAAAATCAAAATAAATCAATTCAACATAACAACACTCTTTTGCAAACAAACATACAATCTTTACAAGGGATCAAGGTAATCAACCATTTCTGAAGTTACAATCATTAAATTTGATATAGTATTCATTTTATTATTTACTTTAGTTATCAACAGCTTCAAACATTCACTTAAGTTCATAATTCTTTGCTTACAATATTCACTTTCTATTTCATTTTATTTATTAGCACTACAATCATTACTCGTTTATAACTACTTTCATAACAAATTTCTTATTTATAAAAATAAATTTCATTTAACACTTTCATTATTTAAGTTTTTCTTGTATAATATTCCCTTACATATCCTCATTTAACATTGAAACTTTTAATATTCTGGTAAATTATATATATATATATTTAAGAATGTAATTTAAAGTTACACAAGTTTATCTTGTTTCATTTTTGTAAATAAACATTCAATGGTTATCATTTCTTATTTTCATATGCTTTTTGTTTACAAGTTGCAAATTTCAAATTCCTTGTATATTTCATTTATAACTTAGCATTTAATTTCTTACTTTAAACTTTAGAAGTTCCAATTATTAAATAGTTAAAATTTTATTCCATTATAATAATTAAAATTCTAATTTAAATTTACTTTAGTTTATTCTACTGGGTTTTTCTCTCTCTCATTATTTACTTTTCCTTTCATTTATTTATATAGTGATCAATCACTTACATAATTTGTTTTCCATTAAGGATTTAAGTCATTAATGAATCATTTCAAAAAATATAACTTAAGCTTCTACTGCCTTACTTAAGTTTATAACTTAATTTGATAATTGAATGAAAATTTAAGTTTTTGGTATTCGCCCTTGAAGAGAAAGGAAATATTTCAATATCTCCAAAAATTCAATTAAAACATTTAACCCGATTCACTTAGTAAAAATATAATATATATTTAAAGCATCCTCATAGCATTATGTAAAGTTTTTTTTTTCGAAAGTCTAAAGCAATATTAGAAATTTATATCGAAACATTATACTAAGCTTTTAAAATAAAGTTCCTTAAATCCGAAGATTTATTAGACTCGTTACTTTTAAAATAGGTATAAACTCAAGATTATTAAACTGAAACTAATAGTATATTGAAATCTTACATTAAATTCTAAATCAAAGTATAAAATTTCATATCTTCATAATTAATTTTACACATTTGTTTTAAAATGAGTATTCTAATCATGAAAAACATTTATTATGGTTAAATACAAAATTCAAACAGTAAGTAAACCAATAAATTTACTATTAGTACTTCGAAATCAAGTAGATATTCCAAACTATACTTCCAAAATAGAGATTCAAATTTATTTGTCAAGTATATTACTATAAATAAATTTCGCAAATCATTTTTTTCCCATTTATATAATATCTTTAAATTATACATTCAAAGAAACTTATATAAATTTTACTTGAAATATTCATTTGAAAGCTTCATTTGCAAATCAATTATCTTTAATACTTTTCAAAAATTAATTTGTAAAATTTCTTGCCTCATTTATAAATACCATTTAAATATTTAAATAACACCTTTATAAATATATGTAAACTATTTGAAAATAATTATTTACATCATTACTTATATTTACAAAGAAGCTATTGATAACATTAAATCCATAATTTATAAATTTATTAATTTTATATTAGGATACTTTTCAAACATTATAAATAAATTAATAAGCATTTACTTTAAATATGTTTTATTTAATTAATAACTTCTAAAATATTTACAACATTATAATTTAATATTAAACCATGTAGTATATAAATAAACCATATTTTAAACATTTCAAATTATTTAGAAAGGAAAAAATGATCAAAATATAATTTATATAATACTTTATCAAAATACTTTTATAACTCGATGTCTCAACAAGTTTATCCTCGTTCTTGCAGACTCTGGCCATGTGTTGATCAGGCGCAAGGCTCGAATTCTCCAAGTACTTAGTAGACCTGTTTCAACACCCAGTGAAAATACTTGAAAACTTTCAAAATCGATATGGAAAGTACAATCCAAACAAATCGCCTGGATCGCAAATACACAATGGTTACGCCTGGATCCCTCATGAAACATCTATACCTTTAAGCAATCACTGCCTTGCGAATTACGCCATGATAACCAAAACTGTGGACCGCAGGATACATAACAATGATTAAGCCTGAATCCCCCAGGAAACATCCATACCCTTTAATCAATCTCTGCCTTGCGGATTACGCCATGACAACAAAACTGGTAGACCGCAGGATACAAAACAATGGTTACACCTAGATCCCCCAAGAAACATCCATACCCTTTAAGCAATCTCTGCCTTGCGGATTACGCTACCCGATAAAACGACCATGGGTTACGCCATGGTAGGACACTCGAGTATCATATTCGGAAAACCAAAATCAGAGAGAATAATATCGATGGAATGAATCCACAATGTGGCCATAAAGCGGATATCAAGCAGAAGGCACTTTCTACATCTTTACTTCGAAAATATGTATCATATAGTACCTTTTCAAATCAATTTCAAATATCATACTTATATAAAGTCCATTATATAAAAGATTCCATTTTCAAATCGTATACTTTCCAAAATCAATATTATCAAATCACACTTATATAGACTTCGATTATATAAGATTTTGCTTTCAGATTGAGTACTTTTCTAAATCAATAGTTTTCAAATCAACTTCATACTTAATATTTGTTTCATAGAATTTCTCCTTTTGATATAAACATTAATATATTCATTCTCATAATATTGCTTATATTTCTCTCTAATTTAAATTACATTCATTTCACATGTAATATTTCTCTTTAATTCTACATTTATTTGCAAATCATTTCATAAGGAATTTTCTTATGTTTATAACTAATTTATTAAAATTAATTCCTTTTTGTAAGACATTGTTCGAGTTTAAAGTTATCACAACTTTATTTATAAACATTTATTGCAACATCCATTTATTTCATAACAATTTACAAGTCATGGCTTTATTTGAAATCATTTCACTTTTAATTCATATTTGCTTATTCCATTTAATTTCACCTTTACCTTTCAATTTATTTATGACACGTTTCATAAATGTTAATTAAGTTTATAAACATATTTTTCCAATTTAATCTCATTTACAACATTTCCTTAATCACAATTTCAATTTAAAGATCTCAAGGCTTAAAGTTCATACTTGTATATTATTACATTACATGCAAAGAATGTATACCCCAATTCTATTCATTTACTAAACATAGATATAACAAATTAAACCTTGTTTTACTTGCTTTAAAATTAAGGTTATCAATTCAACTATATAATTCAACCCAACTATCAAGTTCCACTCATGTATTAATTCAAAAGGTTTCGATCATCCAAAATATCCAAATATTCCATTTTTTCAATAGTCGAAACTACATGTCAACAAATAACAAAATTCACAACAACATTTCAATTTCATAACAAATATCCTAATTACTCATTTTATTCTCTTTAATACACCATTATTAAACTAGTGTTTAGTCCATTAATTCAATCAACAACAATTAACCAATGTCTATAATTTGATTAAATACAAGAAGTTAACAAAAATGATAATAATTAAATATTACCATTTCATAAATCAAACACATTACAAATAACTATATAGTCATAAAATACTATTCCTTTATATATCATATAATATTAGGAAAAATAATTTCATTTCAAAATTTATACAAAACATTGTTATAACACTAACAAATACGTGCTCTAGTATATACACTCAGACAACTCATTCAAGGGTATTACTACCCTATCCCTAATGAGTTAACCCCAACAGGCTAAGGTATGTCTAAACCTTGCTTTGAGACTAACTGTAACGATCCACCTTTTTGGACGATTTAAATCGACAATAAACCACACATGTCTAATTCAAACCATTCAAAAGGGAGGATTGTTAATGTGGTAAATAAGAAAATGAAAGAAAAGAAGAAAAAATAAAACACAGAATCTTACAGTAGAATGACAAAATATAATAATCAAATAAACAGTTTATGAAGTTGTTTTACAAATAACATATGATTACATTTTTACAATTCAAATCAAAGTTATACATACAGCAGGAATAAACAAATAATGCAACGGAATATATGATGTAGCGGAATAATTATAATAAATAGTAATAATATACCGAATCTTCGTCGTCGTCCTCCAGATAATAGTCTTCAAAACACTGAAAAGCTCAGACTGACCTAAGCGTAATGAAAAAAAAAACACTCGAGTCAGAACTAAAAGATCTTATGTAAGTAAAATTAATACAAAATAAAAGGTGAGTGCAACGGCTTCAGAGATATTAGGGGATTTTCCATCTCCTATCAAGTGTACAACGTGAATATAATTATCAAAAGATTTAAAACAATTCGAGGTATTAATTTTAACCACTTTAATTTAATCGAAGTTTAACTCAAAACGATTTTCCTAATCTACAAGATCATTCAGTTATGTATTATTTCAATCCATAGTGATAACAGAGATATAAGCATAAATAAATGTCCAATCATCCAAAATTTCAACCAATAACATACATCACAATCAACATCCAAATTAGAAAATAAACCACAACAATTAATTGGTTATCATTATTAGGTGTTTAACTAGAAATTATATTAAATATGAATTACATGGCTATAAAATTCAATATTAATTCAAATTAAATTTAAATGACAAATTAAAACACCAAACAACAATTAATAAACTTCTAATCATATCATAAATCTAATTTAACCAATATAAGATAATTTAGTAGCTGTGAGTGGGTTAAAACACTCACCTTTGGTTTGTCGATGATTAAAAATCCGATTAAATGCCCAAATTTGAACAGCGGACAAACCAAAAACTAGGCCATCTTTAAGAAAATATACGGACCAACATATTATTACTGAATCTATAAAGGTGACTAAATAGAAAGTTTTTGCAAATTCTTTTCTCTCCATTTCAAAAAAAGAATCACTCAAAAAAGCATTTTTCTTGAGGAAGCTATGGTCAAAACAAATAGAGGTGTTTTCTGAGTTGAAAATCTGAGTTCAAATATACTTCGAAAAGATTTGAGTTTTTGGCATAGAAAGTTAAGGAATTTAAAGAACTGTTCTAAAAGAAAGTTGAAGCCATTGGAAAAATAAATGATTTGAAAAAAAGTCACATAATTTGGTTCATTACTTGAGATATGTTTGATACAATATGGTGTATTTTCGTCCAAAACTGGACTCAGGAAAGGACTTGAAAAGTAGATTTTTTGATATCGAAATATTCGAAATGGGAAGAAGGGCTCGACAAAAAAGTTGTTGCCATTGAAATTATACAAGGTTTCAAAAAAAATTTGATTTGAGTAGTTTATTGGAATATAGAAGCCATGGAAATAAGGGAAACGAAGGGGAAAAAGAGAAAGAAGAGAAGAGGAAAGATAGTGCTTTGGCCATGGGTTACTGTCATGGGTTGTGTGGAGGTGGGTGGCGGTAAGAGGAGATAGGTAGGCTGGGGTTTTGAAGAAGGAATGATGAAAATTGATTTGGAGATTTAGGATTTTTGGGGTTTGGAGTTTTTTGAAGATTTATGGAAGAAGAAGAAGAGTACGTAGAAAGTTTCTCAAATGAGCAATTTTTATACGTAATTGGTTTTAGTCAGGTAGGAAAATAGAAGGTCAACGTGTGAGAAAACGAAGGATCCAAAGTCTCTTAAGGTTCACAGGGTCTCTTAGTTTACTAAGGAGCCCTTAGTCTAAAACAAACCCGATAAGGCTTTGCCAAAAAAAATAGAACACAAATATACACTACATATGAAAGAAATAAGCTGCAGGTTATTTAATAATTAGGAAATTAAGGTGGAGAAAAAATAAATGTCATATTTTATTTTGAAAGCTTTAGACATTAATAATGCATAAAGAAATGTACGTAGACATGGAAAAATTTGCAAATCAAAGGAAAGTGAAATTTTTTTATACGCGAAAATAAGGTGGCAATAATTAAATATAACCTATAGGCTTATGTATTAAACAAAAGGAGAAATAAACGGATCAAGTATTAATAATGAGGTAACTATTTTAAAACGTACATGCAACAATTAATAATAAAAGAAATGAAGGGACCATGTACATTGCACAACCTTTTTGAAATTCAATTTATGAAACATAACCAAATTAACTTCACTAACCCATATAATATTCAAATTTGTACGCGTTTAGTTTTTATTCTATGCATAATAAATAAAATTACTTACCATAATAATGAAAATGTTCTATTTGGTTTTCCTAAAATGATCTTTTATTTCCATTAGAACATCTTTTCTATTTAACACAAAAGGTGCGTTTCTTTATTAAATCTATTAATTGCAATCAACATTTTCTTTCCTTTTAAATGAAATATTTCAATTACATTATTTGCAATTACTTACAAAGTAAATTTCAAAACAGACAACTAAAATGGATGAAAAATAAAATAATTGTTTCCTTTAGTCATTTAAACACGTTTATAAATTTGTTGTTCATACAACAGAGTAATAAATAACTTACTTAAATAAATTATTTTTCTACTCTTGTAATCCATCTATGTGCTAAACACAATTCAAATATACATATATTTTTTCCAAATCGTTCTATTCTATATCTTAATAAAACTAAACGTGCATTCACAAATAAAACATTCATTTTATTTGACATAAATGTTCTTTTCATTAAACCAACTTTCTTTTTAAATTCACAAAACATAATCTGCGTTTAATTACACCTACTAATTTACAATTTGTTGTCCTCTCTATCCTTAATTGAAATTATTCAGTTATATTAATTCAATTGTTTACAAAGATGAATTTCAAAATGGCCAAAATAAATGTAATGATAAATAGAACAATTATTTCCTCTTTAATAGTAATTTAAACATATTTATATACTATTGGATACAAACAAGAATTATATATTTCTTACCAAATAATAGTTTCTCATCTCTGCAATCAATCTTCCAACTACCAAACATTTCAAATAAATAAACATGTGATTTTTTCTTTTATAAAGAAACATTTATTATTCCTTATTAACATTTATTATTCCAATCGATTAGAAATTTACATTCAGACAATAGTTAATTTCAGTCAAACCAATTTTATTAAAATACACAATAGAATTTGTTATCATCCTTACATTATTGCAAACATTTTTCATTAATAGAAATTTTACTTAAGCTCATAACTTGTATTTTAATTTAATTTGTATCAGTAAAGTCTTAATTTTTTTCCTAACAATTTTATTCAAAAATCTTATTTAATTTAATACTTTTAAATTTTACAAATATGGGTTGTTACATATACATGTCCAAATAACATAATAGCAAGATGGTGGTTTGTCCTACTAAATAAATGTCCAAACAATTAAATTAGTTTATAACAAACTGGAATTTATTCTGCTAAAACACATGTCCACATAAACAACAATTACATTATAGCAGAACAGTGATTTATTCTGCTATCAGATATCGACATTTGAATCTCTTATGTTCAAAACTATCTTTGAAAAAAGAATTACCTTTAAAACAATTTGATTTTAACAAGGATTAAAAACTTAAAACTCCATGAAATGATTGATTACAAGTTAAAATCTTATTAAATCATAAGTAATCTTTATTGAATTGAACTTATTTCAATTATAAATTAATAAATAATTAAACCTTTAATAAATAGTTTATTTATAAATTAATCCCTTAATAAATCCTTTATTAGTTTATTAAATAATAATTTAAAACCTTTATTAATAGTTAACTATTAATTAATCTTAATTTACTAATTAAATAATCTTTTAATTAAAACTTAAATAATAAAGTAAACCTTTAATAAATAATTTTTAAAATAAAACCTTAATTAATCTATATTAAAAATAATTAAAAACTTAGTTAATTTAATAAATAAACAATTGACCTTATATTTGATTAATAAATAATAAAAGATAAATCATATACATAACTCATAATTAATTAAAAATTATTATTATGTTTAAAGGATAATTAACTAATACTAATCTTTATTTAATTAAGATTAATGAACCTTGTTTAATACTTAATTAATTATTAATTACCAAGCTTAATTAATTAATAATTAATTCTTAAAACTTAATTAAATTTATAAAACATTTTTACTAAGTTTATAAAACCTTTCCAAAATAATTTTTGAAGTATGAAACTGAATTTTTAAAAAAAACGGACTTTTATCGAACTGTACTCATAGCGACTATCGCTATGGATACCATAACTTCCAAACTTGATTAACATCTCAAATAGTCTTTAAACATTACCTTTTAACGTTAACTTACTTTATGAACTTAATATAAAGTTGTGTAAGCAAAACAAAATGTTAGAAACTTTAAAAAACTTTTTATTTAAAATAAAGTAAGTAATCAGATTAAAAAAAATTCAAAGGATCGCTATGTCAAACACAAACACCTTTCAAGTGCTAACCTTGCTTACTAAATTTTCCATTTACTAACTTTCCATATCACTTTCAATCATAAGACAAATATCTAATTTTATAATTAAAAATCACTTTAACATTTGATTCACAAATCTACGCTAAACCATAAACTAGCAGCATATGTATATCCAAACCATATGATAATTCAACCATCCAAACAATATAATTTATAACCAAATTGGAAACATAATAAAGTCTGAATCTTTCCACAAAAAGTTAAAATTGAAAGTTACGTGTTGTACTAAGGATCGTGTAATATGGTATATAAATGCGGAAACTGATAATAGCAATAAAATAAAAATTAAAGTAAGCACACCAGGAATTTTTATACTGGTTCGAACTTCCCGTTCTACGTCCAGTCCCAGAATATCCTCTGGATTTAAACTAAACCCCTCACTTAACCCGGAGGAATAGGTATACGACACATGAGCAGCCGAACAGGAATTTTTCCGCCTCAACAGCCGAAGAGGACTTTAACTTCAATACAAATAGTTTGTTGACAAATGTGTTCTGAATAACACTGATTGTCTTTTGATAGTACAACTTTCCTATAATCAAATCCTCAAGAGTATATATGTGGGTGAAGATTTAGAAGGAAGATAATCACGTAGAATCGAAGTTTATGATTTAAATCAAGGATTCTAGTGATATTAAATAAGAATGAATGCTTTTATTTGCAGAAATAAATAGAGAATAGATTTCAGAATTATAAACAAGAATCGGTGATTGTAGAAGTGATTTGAACATGTTTATATAGTTGTAGAATAGTTACAATCTTTCATGAAGAGTTTCAATCAAAAGTTGTGTCCATATCTCTTGGATTGAGGGACATTCCTTTTCATGAAACAATCGCAACTCTTCAGAAAACTAGCCGTTATATGCAGGTCGGTCAACCGGAAAAACTGGCCGGTCAGCTAAGTTTGAAATCGTGTACAAAAACAGAGAGTACCTGTGGCACTGACTACAGGGTCGGTCGACCGAATATCCTGGTCGGTCAGCCGACCTGTAGTTATATGCACAGTGTACACTTATTTGTGTATAAATTAATTCGTGTGTGTATGTGACTACTTGAGGAATGATTTTAACAATATTCTATGACTAAATACATTAAAATATTCATAATAAACTCTGAATTGTAGTCTTGTCTCCTTTGTAGTGCATAATATACACTTATTCTCTTTTTGTCGCTTTCGTGTCATGAATCAAAACTCTTGAATCAACATTCTCCCCCTTTTTGATTGATGACAATACCTATGTGACGAAGTAGTATATATTGTAATTCTCCCCCTGAATATATGGCGACATTTCTGCAAAAAATTGTTAGCTTGCATATATTTCTCCCCCTTTGTCATCGACAAAAAGGAATACTTAGTGGATGTTCTAAAAAATATGGAATATGTGACAGAACATAAGAAAACATCGATTTTTTTAAATAATACATACTCAAAGCAAATAGGAATATTACTGATGTTTTACTGTAGTACACAACTTCTAAAAACAGAATACTAGAAATTATGAGATAGCAAATTGTAAAACAATATGATCACTCCTCATCATCATCGGAATCCCTAAATTCTGGACGGATATTTTCGTCCGGAGGAGCATGTTCCTTACCACGTCTTTGAGTGTTAGAAGTGTGAGTTCCCGATGTACCGGAACTTGTATTCTCCGAAGTTGAAAAAGAGAAGTTTGGTGCTGGCCTTTTTCCGGGAACAACATAAGAGGCACCGGCTTCGGTAGTACATGATAAGGCATCCCATAGATTGACGAAGAAGCCCTTGATTTTCTTAAAACGACCGTCAATTTTTCGAAGGCGGGCATCTAAGGCTATTTGATTTTGAGCCAAAATATCAATAGCCGCCTCTGTACTCATTCCGGGAGTTGGTCGTTGAACAGAGTGTTGACGTGTTAGATGCTCCGGAGCATGAGTTGATGGATGAGGTGTAGATTGACTACGGCGTAGTTGTTCTCGAGGAGTACTCTGCCATTGGTTAAAGGTTAAAAATCTAGGTGGTGCATCGGGCAACTTCATTAGTTTTATGGTCCTTGAATCAAAAGAACGAACTTTGGAAGTTTCGGATTCCGGAACATGTTGGATGAAGCTATTAATAAATCTCATTATGTATTCTCCATAATAGATATGAAGCATCGTTCCTTGATTGAATGTAAGAAACTCATCCATGAGTAATTGTGCCCAATTCACTTGTGTATTTGAACACAAAGCATATAAAGCTTTAAAATTCTCAGGATACACTAAGTGGTAGGAGCCACCTCTTGGTATAATTGATTTCATCATGAAACGATCAAAGAGTCGAGCTTTGGGTCTAAGTGATGATGTCTGTCTAAAATCCGTAGCATCATCTTCGAAAAATAAATGACTTATGTGGCCACGACTTGATATATTACAGTCTACGTCGTGTAATGAAATTCCACCCGGTCTAGCATCTAATATGTGGTTAATTCGATCAATGGAGAGAAAGATTGAAGTGCCACAAACCGATGTCCAAACACAATTTTCAGTGTTTCTAGGTGGATTGACAAGATTTAGGTTAGCCAAAAACAATTTAACCATAATGTGGTTAATTTTCAAATTATTTTTTCGGTAGTCTAGAAAAGTATCTAACCCACTTCTAATTGCGGCATCTTCAATTCGATAGGTAACGAAATCAGGATAACTTATGAATGATTCTTCAAAGATTTTGGCATCTTGAAGTCGTATCCATCTTTGAAGTGCTACATCATTAACAAGCCATGAGGCGATTTGAGTATCTACGGGAGTTGATGAAGATGAGCCACCGGTAGTCTTTGATTTTTTCTTTGGAGCCATTGTTTTTGAAGAAAAAATAATAATTTGAAAGAATTTTAATGGGGGCTAGGGTAAAAACCAAAATTGGAAAAGTAGAAGTGAAGAGGTAAGTAAAAGGTGAAGGGGTGGGTTATTCATATGATGCAAACAGAAAAAGAAAACAGCTGGAAACACGTTCGGTCGACCGAAGTACCTGGGTCGGCTGACCAACTTAAGAAAAAGAGAATGCTGAAAACTTTTGGGAAAGGGTTCGGCTGACCGACTCAGAGTTTCGGTCGACTGACCCTGTTAAATGTGCATATTTGATGCTTGCGGCCTGGTGTCAACTGACCGACTCAGGTTATTTGGTAGGCCGAATTGTTAGAAATGCACATTTTATTTAAAATATAAATTTTATATATATGTAGAGACATATAAATTTTATTATTATATTATATTTATACATTTTATTTAAAGCAATATACATATATATATATAAAATTTTAGCCACCATTCTTTAAAATTTACGCTCCCATGAGTTCGGAGATGGAACATCTTCTACAGGTGACCATTTTGGAGCTATTGGAGCAGGTTTTGAAGAGGATGGAGTTCTATAGGAAGGTTCAGCAACATCATCCTTTTTTGATGAACAAACTTTCATGGCAATTTTTTCTAGAAAGCTTAGACGTCTTGCCGTTACTTTCTGTTCATAGTAGAGCTCTCGTTGCATATTCATTTGCTGTTGTTGGTAATGGTGTATTTCATCAGTCTTTTGCTTTGTTGATGGAGATATAACCATTGTATGCTTCCCCTTTTTATTGTTAGGTGTATAGCCTGTATGGGAATCTTTCCATGGTTTCCATCCGTGTCTGGGATCCCTATCCGGAGAGGAAAAATCAAGGACACGATTAGGCATTGGAAAAGTAGGATAGGGACCATTCTCCGGAATACGATCGGAACAATCATCATCTGGAGATGAGAATGATAGATGGGAATTGTCGGAATTGTAAACTTCATTGTTTGAAGAGATTATAATTTTTGTAAGGTTTTGTTTTTAGAATATCCTTAGTAAAAAAAATAAGCATTGTATTTATAATCGTATATTTTCTGAAAAATATGTGGATAAGGATTGTTTTCAAAGATTATCACAGAGATTTTAAGAAAAAACGGTTGTTAATGTTCATGAGTTTTAGGGCTAAGAATAGTATTTCTGAAAAACAACAGTAGTATAATAAAATTTAAGAAAAGCCAAGACAAGAAACACCCATAGCTCAAGTGGCTATAATATGACATCTATCAAATTAGTTAGAAGTCATGAGTTCGAATCCTGCTTTGGCTAGAAATAAAACAATTTTTATTTTTCAATATTTTTGCATATTTTCCATTTATAAATCTTTTAAAGACATTATACCTAAGTCACGTCTTAATTTTATAAAATTATTTTCATTTAACGGTTTAGTAAAAATGTCTGCAATTTTTAAAAACCTTTTTCCAAACAATCACGAAGAAAGTGATGACGGATATCAATGTGTTTTGTTCGTGAGTGATTTACTGGATTTTTAGAAAGATTTATTGCTCTAGTATTATCACAATAAATAATAGATTTTTCTAGATAACAATTAAAATCTTGTAGTGTCTGTTGCATGTATACGACTTGTGCACATGCCAAAGCAGCAGATATATATTCTGCTTCACATATTGATAAAGAAACACAATTTTGTTTCTTACTAAACCAAGAGACTAAGGAACGTCCAATGAAATGACACGTTCCGCTCGTACTTTTTTGATCTGTTCGACTTCCTCCAAAATCAGCATCGCTATAGGAGACTAATTCGAATGGACATTCTTTCGGATAAAATAGACCGAAATCTTTGGTTTTAGTTAGATAACGAATAATGCGTTTCACTGCTCGCGTATGTGATTCTTTGGGATTTTCTTGAAATCGAGCACATAGACAAACACTCATCATAATATCAGGTCGACTTGCTGTTAAATATAATAACGATCCAATCATACTACGATATAGTTTTTGATCAACGCTTTTGCCTTCTTCATCTCTATCGAGATAAATTGTTGTGCTCATTGGTGTTGGTTTGGCAGAAGTGTTTTCCAGACCAAATTGTTTAATTAAATTATAACAATATTTTTCTTGATTAAAAAAATTCCATTTTCTATTTGTTTAATTTGTAATCCAAGAAAATATGACAATTCTCCCATATGAGACATTTCAAATTCATTTGTCATTATAGTTGAAAAATCATGACATAGTTTTTCATTTGTTGAACCAAAGATGATATCATCAACATATATTTGAATTATTAGAATATCTTTATTAGTTTTCTTAATAAAAAGTGTTTGATCTACTTTACCAATTTCAAAACCAGATTCTAATAAATAGCTTTTAAGACGATCATACCACGCACGTGGTGCTTGTTTTAAACCGTATAAAGCTTTTTTGAGTTTATAAACATGATCTGGAAATTTTTCATGATTAAAAAGTGGTGGTTGTTCAACAAAAACATTTTCTTTTATGTAACCATTTAAGAATGCACTTTTAACATCCATTTGATACAGTTTAAAATTATGAAAACATGCAAACACTAATAGAATTCGTATTGCTTCAAGTCGAGCGACTGGAGCAAATGTTTCTTCATAGTCTATTCCCTCTTCTTGATTATATCCTTGTGCAACTAATCTAGCTTTATTCCTAGTTATACTTCCTAGTTCATCTGCTTTATTTCTAAAAACTCATTTAGTACCAATGACTATTTGATCACTAGGTCTAGGAACAAGTTCCCAAACTTCGTTTCGTTCGAATTGATTTAGTTCTTCTTGCATGGCAAGAATCCAGTAGTCATCAGTTGAAGCTTCTTTTATATTTTTAGGTTCTATGTTAGAGAGAAAAGCTACATGACCAACTTGATTTAATTAATGTCTGGTTTTAACATTCGTATTTACTTCTCCAATTATACTTTGCATAGGATGATGTCGTAAAATTTTAGGTGGAGATTTTATTATAATAGTAGAAATATTCTCACTTTCAGTAATATCATGACCATTATCGAAAGTTTCTTCGGTATTATTATTTTCATTCTGAGTAATTTCATCATCAGAATCAATAATAACATTTGGATTTATATTTTTAAAATTTTCGTCAAAAGAAACATGTAAACTTTCTTCAATAATTTTAGTTCTTTTATTATAGATTCGATAATCCTTGCTTCGTTCCGAATATCCAATGAATATTCCTTCATCGGATTTTGGATCGAATTTACCTAGTTGATCTTTAGTATTTAAAATAAAACATTTAGAGCCAAAAACTTTAAGATATGAAATATTTGGTTTTCTTCCATTTAGTAGTTCATATGGAGTATTCTTAGTTAATGGTCGAATAGAAACACGATTTAACACATAACAAGCAGTAGCTACAGCTTCTGCCCAAAAGTGTTTTGATAAAGTGGTTCCGTTTAATAAAGTTCTTGCACATTCTTGTAACGTTCTATTTTTTCTTTCTACAACTCCATTTTGTTGTGGTGTTCTAGGAAACGAAAAATTATGGTTAATACCTTTCTTGTTACAAAATTGTTCAAAAGCTTCATTTTCAAATTCTCCTCCATGATCACTTCTTATATTTTTAATTTTCAAACTTTTAATATTTTGAATTCTTTTAACAAAGATTTTAAAATTATCAAACGTATCACTTTTATTTTTCAAAAAGAAAATCAAAGTATATCTAGAAAAAATCATCTATAATAACAAATACATATCTATTATGATTAATAGATTGCACTTGAGTTGGACCAAAAAGATCCATGTGTAAAAGTTCAAGTGGTTGTTCTGTAGATATTACTTTCTTTGACTTAAAGGACGATTTTGTTAATTTTCCTAATTTACATGCATCACAAAATATATTAGTTTAAATTTTATGTCAGGTAATCCTTTAACTAATTTATTTTTAGTTATCTTATTAATGGTTTTAAAATTGATGTGACAAAATCTTTTGTGCCAAAGACATGAATCATTTTCCTTAGCTATTAGACATAAATTTGAATCATTGTTAACATTCATATTTAAAATATAAATATTTTTATCTCTTATTCCTTCAAAGATAGTGGTATGATTTTTGTCGAGAATATTACATTTATTTTCAGAGAAATTTATATTAAAACCTTTATCACATAGCTGACTAATACTTAATAAATTGTGTTTTAAATTTTTAACTAATAAAACATCAGTAATGAGAGCTAAATTAGAGATACCGTTGCTACTGACATCGCCTTTGCCGATGATATATCCTTTTGAGTTATCTCCGAAGGTGACTGCTCCTCCATTTGAGTATATAATGTTTGACAACATTTCTTTGTTTCCAGTCACGTGTTTTGAGCAACCGCTATCCAAAATCCATTTTCCTCTCTTCTTATGTGGTACCGGCAAAACCATTTATAAAAAGTTGGTACCCGTTTCTTTTTAGGTCCTAAGAGTTAGATCTTAGGAAGCCAAACCCATACGGGTTCAGAATTCCCTTTATAAATATAGTTTTTGTTATTATGAACAGTTTCCACGAACATTTTGATATGTTTATTCCTTATCAAAACATTATTTGTTTTTGGAATCCATATCTTTATGGTTTTAGTATTTGGGTAAACTGTTTTCTTAATATTCTTCTTAATATTATCATTAATCCTACTTTTAGTAAAATTATTTTGTTTCTTAAATCCTATTCCAGATTTATTGTTAGAGGATTGAGAATTTTCTAGTATATTAGAAAGATTCTCTCTTCCTTTATTGAAATTAGATACATTTTTAGACATATCATCAAATTTTATTTTAAGACTAGATTTTTCTAACTCTAAATCCTTAATCTTAGAGTTTAAACTATTATTTTTGAAAAGTAAATCATCATTTTTATACTTTTGAATTTCTAGTTCTTCAGATATTGATGAATTTTGAGATGATAAATTAGAATTTGACGGTTGAGAATTTTCAAGTTCTTCTTATAATATTTTCTTCTCATCTTTCAGCATATCTACTTCTAAGACTATTCTATCTAACTTTCTTTGCAACTCCTTATTTTTCTTTTTAAGTTGCTTTGCTACATTTACTAATTCAGAATTTATTTCAATTAAATCTTCAAAGGTAAAATCACTTACATCGTCTGACGAAGCCATGAAGCACACATTTGCTTGTTCATTATCACTCTCACTCTCTGAAGATGATGATGAGTCAGTGTCATCCCAAGTGACAGAAAAAGCTCTTCGTTTTGTTTTGTCCTTCTTAAAATTGCTCTTTTTACGTTCTGGACATTCTTTCTTCATGTGACCTTTCTTATGACATTCATAACATTCCATTGCTGAAGATGATGGTTTGCTGCTATTAGAATTGTTGTTGGAGTTATTTTTGTTTCCCTTGAATTTGTTTCTGTTGAATTTCAGAAACTTTTTGAAATTTTTAGCGATCATCGCCATATCTTCATTATCTGAGTCGGATTCGTCTTTTTTTGCTTGAAAAGCCGCATTTTTCTTTTCTTGTGCTCCTTTTCTTTTTGCCTGCAAATTTACTTCGTAGGACATTAGATTACCTATCAATTCTTCTGGTTTTAATGTTGATAAATCACTTGCTTCTTCAATGGCTAAGACTTTTCTTTCCCATTCTTCCGTTAAAGAATTCAAGATTTTTGTAACAACATCAAAGTCAGTAAACTTTTGTTCTAGTGATAATAAAGCATGATAAATATCCTGAAATCTAGAGTACATGTCATTTATAGATTCATTTGGCCTCATTTTGAAATTTTCAAATTGATTTTTCAACATAGAGATTTTGCTTAATTTAACTTTGTTTGTACCTTCATGTGTTATCTTAAGTGTTCTCCAAATTTCATAACCTGAAGTGCACATGCTAACTCTATTGAATTCATTTCTATCTAATGCACAAAATAAAATATTCATAGCCTTTGCATTTGATGTAGCATCTAGTTTTTGTGTGTTACTCCAAGTTGAGTATTCTCTAGTAGGAGTTATGTACTCTCTTTGTATAATATTCCAGATATCAAATCCACTAGATTGTATATAGATTCTCATTCTAGTTGACCAATAATTATAATTTATACCATTAAAAAATGGAGGTCGTGAAGTTGATTGACCCTCTGTGAAATTAGTATTAGTGTTAGTGCCAAAATCGTTAGTTTGTGTCGTTGCCATATTACTAGAAATAAATATCAAATAACTTTGTGACGGTTATAGGATGACCTTGCTCTGATACCAATTGAAAGTGTACGTGTAGTACTAAGGATCGTGTAATATGGTATATAAATGCGGAAACTGATAATAGCAGTAAAATAAAAATTAAAGTAAGCACATCAGGAATTTTTATACTAATTCGAACTTTCCGTTCTACGTCCAGTCCCAGAATATCCTCTGGATTTAAACTAAACCCCTCACTTAACCCGGAGGAGTAGGTATACGACACCTGGGCAGCCGAACAGGAATTTTTCCGCCTCAACAGCCGAAGAGGACTTTAACTTTAATACAAATAGTTTGTTGACAAATGTGTTCTGAATAACACTGATTGTCTTTTGAGAGTACAACTTTCCTATAATCAAATCCTCAAGAGTATATAAGTGTGTGAAGATTTAGAAGGAAGATAATCACGTAGAATCGAAGTTTATGATTTAAATCAAGGATTCTAGTGATATTAAATAAGAATGAATGCTTTTATTTGCAGAAATAAATAGAGAATAGATTTCAGAATTATAAACAAGAATCGGTGATTGTAGAAGTGATTTGAACATGTTTATATAGTTGTAGAATAGTTACAATCTTTCATGAAGAGTTTCAATCAAAAGTTGTGTCCGTATCCCTTGGATTGAGGGACATTCCTTTTCATGAAACAATCGCAACTCTTCAGAAAACTAGCCGCTATATGCAGGTCGGTCGACCGGAAAAACTGGCCGGTCAGCTGAGTTTGAAATCGTGTATAAAAACAGAGAGTATCTGTGGCACTGACTACAGGGTCGGTCGACCGAATATCCTGGTCGGTCAGCTGACCTGTAGTTATATGCACAGTGCACATTTATTTGTGTATAAATTAATTCGTGTGTGTATGTGACTACTTGAGGAATGATTTTAACAATATTCTAAGACTAAATACATTAAAATATTCATAATAAACTCTGAATTGTAGTCTTGTCTCCTTTGTAGTGCATAATATACACTTATTCTCTTTTTGTCGCTTTCGTGTCATGAATCAAAACTCTTGAATAAACAAAAAGTTTACTCAATAAAATTTTGCAAAACTCTTGAAATACTTTAGAATCTGCAAAGCTTGGAAAACCATAAAATCAACTCAAAAATGGGTCGTTTTTCTTTGATTTTGGGCCATGTTACTCTTGAAATTTGGAATATTAGTCAAAAGAAAAGTTTTTGGAAATTCTTTTCTCTATCATTTCAAAAAAAGGCCACTCAATTTGGAATTTTTTTGAGGGAGATATGATTAAAATAGGAAGAGGTTTTTTCGAACTTGAAAAAATAGGTCCAAAAAATGTGTGAAAAAAATAGAATTTGGACATAGCTAGGCTCAAAATTTGAAGAAGTCATACAAATAAAAGTTGTAGCCACTAAAATTTACACGGTTTATAAAAAAAGAAAGTCTCTATTGGCTTAGAGTTGAGGAAAATATGATACGAGGAAGAAGAGGAAAATTTAAAGAAGTTGAAGACTATTTATAAGCAATGGAAAAGTTAAATTACCAAAACTACCCTTGTACTTCGACCCTCCATGTTGTTTTGCCAGCTCAACACCCTCCACCACACATGCAATTTCAGCATCCACCTTATCCACCCTTACCATGCCAAAGAAAACATGTTCAAATATGTTTGTACACGGGTCGCCAAAGTCTTAGTCATGTCACTTAAGGCATATTTTAGTATATACATGTGTATACTTAAGTATACATACATATGTACATACCAATATATACTAACTAATTTACATTCTTAACCATTTAAATGTTTTTGCAAATATAAACATGGCTCACAACATTTCACAAAACTTTTCTATGATGAAATGTCGTAAATTCGAAAAACGGTTTCCGTTTATATTTTATGTTTTTCATTGAACTAAATATTTTTTTAAACAAAATTTGAAAATGATTTCACCATAATTAATTAGTAGTTAAAAAGATTTTATTTTCGTTATAAAACCTATTATTTGAATATTTAAAATTAATTAAATATTTGCAAATCAAAGTAGTGAAATTCCAGGTCGTTACGTTCTGCCCCCCTTAAAAAAAATTCATCCCCGAAATTACACCTCAACCTAACCCAGAAAACACTTAGCACTATATATCGGTTCATATGATGTACATAGATCATTCTTATACAAAGTCTAATTCATTCTCTTTTCAAATACATAACTTTTCCTTCAAAATAGTATCGCTCACCCGATTTTCTATTACGGACTCTGATCAGGCTCCTTGATTTGGAATCTCTGTTCTCTTTATATAGCTGTAACTATGATAGAAAACACTGGTCTATTACAAAAATCCTCCTCAAGTGCTCTCCATCAAAAATAATGTAATAGATTCTTATCCTGAATGGCGTGAAACACCTCAAAGTTATGTACTCGAATGTCAGATCAAACTATATGGAAACGAGAGATGATCTACGTCAAACCTATGCACTTCTTTAATTGGTTCCCCCTAATACCAATTCTATTTCATCTAAATTATTTATGAAATATTTCATAAAACTAAATCAGGTCCACTGCTCTTCAGTTAAAGCACTCGGCAGATTCAATTCAGTGGAGGAGCAAAAAGCCATAGCAGGGATACAGCGAGGATATAGTGGGATATAGCGGATGGCTCTAAAATAGCATATAAAACTCATACTTAATGTTTTTATAAATATATAGATGGTAATTAAACGAAAAATTAATTTTCAATTGAATTATAATTAATACATAAATAATATTAAATAAAACATGTGCGAATATGTTGTAAATAAACGTAAAACTGTTATATAACATAATTTAATTTAGTAGAATATTAGAGTATTTTCATTCCTGAAAATATATTAAAATTCAATTAAATAAATTAGTTTCATTATTTTCATAATGTATAAATATCATTTTTCAACTCATTTCTTTTAAAAAGATATATCGAAAATATTGAAATATAGCAGGAATAATGAGATATAGCGAAATAGCGAGGGTTATAGTGGAAAGGCTATATTTTGGGCTATATGAAAAAATCATAGCGGTAGAAATCCTCTATGAGATATAGCACGGTTATAGCGGGGTAATAGCAGGGCATTAACTGCACAAGTTCACTGGGATACTACTCCATTACAATCTAAAAGCATATACTCCTATTTGATTCAACCATTCAATTTTGCATTTATTTCCCTCAGAAAACATAAGATCCAAATACCCAATCTTATTTCAAAAACTTTTTTGAATTGAAACAATCATAGAAAAAATAAATATAGCCCGAGTGACTCCAAAATGATACTATGGTATTGGGTACTACCAAAAAGTATCATACACTCCTTTACTAGGAAGGATAATACTCAAGAGAAGTGTTTACCATCCAAACACATCTCTTCCCCAATTTTAAGTTATTTTCGAGCTACTGGAACTAGTTAACTTAAGAATATTACTTTTACTTTAAGATTTCATTTTTTAAACAATACTTCTCATATTTCCAACAAAACATTTATTATCAACTTGCTTTAGGTTCATTCGGGGTTTGAACTTGTTTTAATTGTACAATGATAAAGAGAATAATTTACTAAGTGCACCACAACATTCGTCTAAGCAAACATCCATTTGTCACTTAAAAGATTATTTAGATCATCACAAAACAATCAAGACTCATTCCCCCTAACCAATCCAAAGAAAACATTTCTTACTTAACATTTTCACTTCCAAAATTTTATTCTTGAACCAAAATTGCTTTCAAATAATACTATTATTACCTTTCAAAACCTTGAAACATTTTCCAAAAGCCCTGGGATTTAAGTTCTCAAGTTTTCAACTTAAATTCTTTTTAATCCAAAACAAATTCCTATAAATCCACTTTTATAAATCAATTTTTATAAAACATTTTCCAAATATTTATTGCAAATATTCAAGATTTAATAACATCTTTTATTAAATCAAATTTAACCCCATATTACCAATCGAAGGCTGTAAGTTAAATCATAAAACTTAATTCACACGGTGTTCGCTTCAATGTTATCCCTATTTCTACTTACCCAACCCAAATCTTAAAAAAGGAAGCTGCCCACACACATTAACAGTAGTCAATGCTCAATTGGGCAAGCATGACTAACAAAATCCTAATTGATAATAATAGTATATTATTATCTTCTAACAATAATACCTCAAAATACTATACTATTTTTGAAATCACCTATATATACAAAATATATTTCTAGGTAAAATTATTTCATTTACCTAATTTCATAACAATACTATATCAGCTTGCCTTGTTCAAGTGTTTAGGAACATATATCGACACCGTGGCATCCCAGTCTCAACCAGAATTCATAAAACACTCAATAAATAAATCAATAAAATATAAAACATTTTGTATTTACTAACGATACATGCTTTTATAAATAATACACTCACACTAATTCTAGGGTCTTACTTACGCATTCTCTAATGAGTTTACCCCCACCTGGGCAAAGGTTCTCACTTAACCTTGCGCTCTGATACCTATATAATGATCGGGGTTTTCGACCCTTGAAAATCGACACTAATACGTCCACCGTATTGTGTATCGAGCATTCAAGTGCCCAAAAAACCGATTGTTAGGGTTGAAAGAAGAAGATAGAAGATAGAAGAAACAAAAATAACCACAGAATCTCACAAGCAACGGAATAACATATATTAATCAACATAATACTTTAAAAAATCGTTTCAAAAATGACTAATAAAATTCTACCCTTGGACAATTATAACAGTTTGTCCCTACTTAACTTTTACAAGATCATATAATACAGCAAAAACAAGATAATAACTAGCTATCAATGTAGCATCCTACTCCAAGCTCTTCCAAGATGCATCTGGGAAAACTTGAACTACTTGGCTACCCATAAAGATTGGAGCACCCAAGAATTTTAGGGAAAGAAAATAAAACTCCAGGTCAGACATCAGCCTGGTATGAGTAAACTCAAACAACTGAATTATCATGTTTAAAACCCTTTTAAAATCAAAGGTATCTCGTATGACCTTGCCACACATAAATATGAATGGGTTTTTACCTTATGATAACCAAAACATTTATATTAGAAAATCCAGTGAAGTTAAAATAATGTCTAAGGGTGAACATAATAATAATCAAGTAGCTATATTACTCGTGAGTGTACATCACAACAATAATAGGTATATAATCAAAAACTAATAAAGTGCGTTCACTAATTGTGTAGGATTCTACGATGGTACTCTCTGCACTTGAGAAATAGTCCTCCTGCACAAGGATCAGAGATATCCTTCCGAAGCAGCATATATCCCTAGTGATGAACCATAAGAAAAACATAGCTGGTCAAGACCAGGTGCAACGCCCCATGCATGCATAACAACTGTAGATAACGTCTCAGTGGAGCCGACTGCACCCTATGGGTTTGCCAACCCTACTGGTCATGCCTCCTATCTCTAATTTTAGTTATTACTGCATGTGAGGCTATATTTGGCATTCTAGCTTGCACATCACCATCAAAACAGATCATGGAATCCCACATGGATTCCAATACCCCAATGGTTCTTGGAATCATACATGGACTCCCATATCTCAAATAGATCTTGGAATCACACATGGATTCTCATACTCCAATGGGTTTTGGAACCACATATGGATTCCAACATCTCGGTATATCACAAAACTCCTTCATAGAACCGTATATTGTTGTTGGAGTGGTTACGGTTCGAGTCATATATTATGAGTACACCTCTCCCCCTCCCTCCTCCCCCCTTACCACACACCCTAAAAACCAATCGTCGATTTCTCGAATGCTCAATACCCGTTCTTTAAGAAATAATCAGATAATACAAAAGAGCAGGGATCATCACCTAAATGTTTAAGTGGACGGATCTGCTTATCATTTGTCCTAGAAGAACAAATGAGTTTATATGTACAGTATAGCACCACCGACGGTAACTGTACTATATAATTCTCATGTTTCTCCTAAATATTTTCAATGTTAAAATCCTTCAATGTTAAGTAGGGAATTATTTCCATACCACCAAAATTAAGAAAAATTACATATTTAGGCCAAAATTTAATAGTCGATTATTAACTATAAACTAAACAAACAGAGATCGCGTTTCCTATGGAAACCACTAAGCCTTGTTTAAACAAATTCTCATTAATCAGGATCTGTTTCCAAAATATTATCAAATTATTCATATACTTATCTCACTAAAATAAGTATATTCACAAACCATTCCTTCAAAAATAATTGAAAACTTTTAAAAATAGATATGTAAAGTACCATACAATATCAATCATGGATTGCATTTTACGCAGTAGTTACGTCTCTATCCTAGAGAAAGCATAGTAAACTGTAGGCAATCTCTACCCCTCGAATTATGCCATGAAAATCAACCATTTCTTTTTAAAATATCTTTATTTCATAACTATCTCTAAAACTATTTATAAAGCTTCTTTATAAATTCCCAATTTAATTTAGAAAAATACTCTTTATAAATCTCAAACCATTTATAAAACTGCACTTTTCAAATCACTAAACCATTTATAAACTTCTTTTCTAAAATCAGTCAAAACCCAACTTATTTTCCAAGTTCAAACCTCTTCTTGAAATATAACTCCTTTAACAAATCCTTTTATAAAATATCATTTGTGAATCACTTTCGGAAAACCCTTTTATTTAGTAAAAAATCCTTTTATAAACAATTTATTACTTATAAATACCTTTATTAAACAATAGTTTAACTTGAAAATCATTTATAAACTTGAAAACCCAATTTGGTTAAAGAACTTAAGTTAACTAAAAACACACATTATAAATTCAAAAGTGGCTTAGCAATTCCAAAGGTACTAACTTAAGTTACCATTCAATTTTAATTTGAATTTCAATTCACTTAACAGTTATTTACATTGGTCAACATGTGTGTAAATTAAATTCATATCCAAAATAAGGAATAAAATGTCAATATAAACACTGACATATACATGTCCAAATAACAAAATAGCAGGATGGTGATTTGTCCTTCTAAATAGTTGTCCAAACAATTATATCGGTTTATAGTAGAATGGAAATTTATTCTGCTAAAACACATGTCCACACAAAAAACAATTACATGATATAAGAATGAGGATTTATTCTGCTATCGGATGTCCAAACAATCAACTTATAGCACAACGGGGATTTATTCTGCTAACACATGTCCACATAATAAACAATTACATTATAATTAAACGGGTATTTATTCTGCTAACACATAGCTACACAATCAAACCATTGACATAACTCTATCATAATTGTTTATCTACTTAATGATATCGACATTTGAATCCCTAGTGTTCAAAACCATCTTTGAAAAAAGAAGTGCCTTTAAAACAATATGATTCTTGGAAAACAAGGATTAAAAATTTAAAAATCCATTGAATGATTAATTATAAGCTAATTCTTATTAAATCATAATTAATATTTATTAAATTGAAATTAATTTAATTATGAATTATTAAATAATTAAACATTTAATAAATAATCTATTTATAAATTAATCCCTTAATTAATCCTTTATTAATTTATTAAATAACAATTTATAACCTTTATTAATAATTAACTATTAATAAATCTTAATTAATTAAATAAATAATCTTTTAATTAAAACTTAAATATTAAATTAAACCTTTAATAAATAATTACTTAAATTAAAACCTTAATTAATTTATAATTAAAAATAATTAAAAACTTGATTAATTAAATAAATAAATAATTGACCTGATATTTGATTAGTAATTAATTAAAAATAAATTATATACTTAACTCATAATTAATTTAAAATTAGTCTTACTTTTAAAGGATAACTAACTAGTACTAATCTTTTGTTTAATTAAGATTAAGGAACCTTGTTTAATACTAAATTAATTATTAATTACCAAGCTTAATTAATTGATAATTAAAAATTAAAAATTAATTAACTTTCTAAAACATTTTTATTAAGTTTATAAAACCTTTTCAAAATAATTTTTGAAGTATGAAACTGAATTTAAAAAAGGGACTTTTATCGAACTGCATTTATAGCGACTATCACTATGGATAATATAACTTCCAAACTTGATTAGCATCTCAGATGGTCTTTTAAAACATTACTTTTTAACTTTAACCAACTTTATGAACCTAATATAAAGTTTTGTAAGCAAAAAAAAGTTAGATACTTTAGAATACTTTTATTTAAAACAAACTAAGTGATCAAATTAAAAAAATTCAAAGGATCGCTATGTCGAACACAAACACCTTTAAAGTGCTAACCTTGATCGGTAACTTTTCCATTTACTAACTTTACTTACTAACTTTCTATATCACTTCCAATCATAAGACAAAAATCATAAATTTATAATTAAAAATATCACATTAACATTCGATTCACAAATCTACGCTAAACCATAAATTAGCAACATATGTACATCCAAACCATACGATAATTCAATCATCCGAACAATATATTCTACAACCAAATAGGAAACATAATAAAGGTTAAATCTCTCCATAAAAAGTTAGAATTTTACTCACCAAAGTTTTGCAAAAGTATTTTGAAAACTTGAAATACTTTAGAACTTGCCAAGCATGGAAAACCACAAAATCAACTCGAAAATGGATCATCTAT
This sequence comes from Allium cepa, assembly GCA_030765085.1. Classification (NCBI taxonomy): domain Eukaryota; kingdom Viridiplantae; phylum Streptophyta; class Magnoliopsida; order Asparagales; family Amaryllidaceae; genus Allium; species Allium cepa. The sequence goes on from CM060940.1 coordinate 107,919,933, forward strand.
TCTTTGATTTTTAGCCATGTTACTCTTAGAATTTGAAAAAATGGTAAAAATAAAAGTTTTTTGAAATTATTTTCCCCTTTATTTCAAAAAAGAATTACCCAATTTGAATTTTTTTGAAGGAGTGGTCAAAATAGGAAGAGATATTTTCAGACTTGAAAATATGGGTCTCAAATGGATCTGAAAGAAATGAGATTTGGACATAGCTAAGCTCGAAATTTGAAGAATTCATACCAATAAAATTTGTAGCCACTGGAATTTAACACGGTTTAGTAAAAATCTCCATTTGGTTTTGATATGAGGAAAATATGATAAGAGGAAGAAGAGGAAAATTTGAAGACGTGGAAGGCTATTTATAAGCAATAGAAAAATTAGATTACTAAACCACCCTTGTACTTCTACCCTCCATATTGTTTTGCCACCTCAACACCCTCCACCACATGCCATTTCAGTCTACCTTGCCCCCTCTCGTCATGTCAAAGAAAACAGGTTTAAAAATGTTCGTACTTGAGCCGCCAAAGTGTCAAATCATGTCTCTTAAGGCATCTTTTAGTATTTACATGTATATACTTAAATATACATACCTATGTAAAAACCAATATATATTAACTAATTTACATTATTAACCATTTAAACGTTGTTTCAAATATAAACAAGCCTCAAAAAACTTCAAACAACTTTTATACGATGAAACGTCGAAAATTCGGAAAAACATTTCCGGTCATATTTTCTGTTTTTCATCGAACTATATATTTTTACAAAAAAAAAATTGAAAATGGTTTCACCACCATTAATTATTATTTAAAATATTTTTATTCATTATAAAACTTATTATTTGAATATTTAAAATTAATTTGATATTTGTAAATCAAAGTAATGAAATACTGGGTCGTTACAATTCCCCTCTGCACAATCAATCTTCTATCTTGATAGACCTTTAGCAAATGGGTCCGCTAGGTTATCATTTGTTTCCACATAATCAATGAATTTTTTTCCATTTGAGAGTAACTGCCTTACTATGTTATAGAGTCGACGAATGTGTCATAGCTTTCCATTCTACATAAAGCTTTGTGCTCTACTTAACGATGCTTGATTGTCACAGTGAATACATATGGCCGGTAAAGGTTTGGGCCAAAATGAAATATCTTATTAAAATTGACGAAGCTATTCTACTTCTTCACCTGCTATATCTAAAGTGACGAGCTCGAATTCCATAATGGATCGAGCTCTGCATGTTTGTTTAGTATATTTCCATGACATTGCTACTTCTGCTAGGGTAAAGACAAAACCACTTGTTGATTTAGATTTCTTGAATCTAAAATCCAGTTAGCATCACTACATCCTTCTAAAATGGCAGGTTATTTTCTTTAATGTAAGGAAAAGTTTTTGGTATTCTTTAAATAATCCAGCACTCTCATTATTGCCTTCCGGCATTCCTTCCATAGACTACTTGCATGCATGCTCAGTGACCTACTACATAAGCTATATTTGGTCTTGTATAATTCAAGAGATACACTAGACATCCTATTACATGAGAATATTCCAATTGCATTACACTCTCATTAGTGCTTTTATGAAGGACTTCTGATGGATTGAATGGTGTTTGCACACCTTTGGTTCCATAATATAGTGTGATTGAGATAATTCAATTTCCATTAGGTATTTTTATTATTTTGATTTTCTAAAAAATGTTTGATGCTCCTAAGTCTTTCATGTCAAAATTATTGATTAACACTTTCTTTATGGTCTCTATAACCTTAATGTTGGGACCAAAGATTAGCATATTGTCCAAATATAGGAAAATCATCACATATGACTGACCAATTTGTTTGTAATAAACACACTCATCACATTCATTTATACAAAATCTATTTTTCATCATGACACTATCAAATTTTATGTGCCATTGTTTTGGAGCTTGTTTAAGTCTGTATAATGATTTTACTGATCTATAAACTTTGTCCTCATTTTCCTTGGAAATAAGACCTTCAGAATGATGCATATATATATATATATATATATATATATATATATATTCTCACCAAGATCTCCATTTATGAATGCTTTGTTTGCATCCATTGAATGAATTTCCAGATTATAGACGGATGCAATTTCTATTAACATTCTTATAGAGGTTATTCGTGTAACCTATGAATAAGTATCAAAGAAATCTACATCTTCTTTTTGACGATAACCTTTGGCTACCAATCTGGCCTTATATTTGCCAATAGATCCGTTTAGTTTCATCTTCTACTTAAAAATCAATTTACAACCAATTGGTTTTATACTAGGTGGGATTTCAAATATTTTTCCAGTTTTATTACTTAGAATTGAATCAATTTCACTTTTGGTTGCCTCTTTCTAACAGGAAGATTCAGAAGATGATATTGCTTCTTTATATGTTTGAGGTTCATTTTCTAACATGTATATTAGAAATTATAAACCAAATGACTTGGAAGTTCTTGCCCTTACACTTCTTCTAGGTTCAATGTCATTTTTATCATGATAAGTTTCATCTACATGTGGTTCATCCCTTTCTTTTCTTGCCCTTTTAGGGACTTAAGTTCCATCGTTCCATTTATGTGGGAACACATCTTTAAAGAATGAGACATCTCTTGACTACATGATTGTATTTATACTAGTGTCATTTATATCAAACTCAAAGACTAAACATCTATATGCACTACTATTTTTAGTGGGTCTTAGATAGTAACAGTCTATAGTTTTTAGTACAAATTTGACCTTCTTGGAAGGTGGAATCAAAACTTTTTCCAAACACTCTCACACTTTGAGGTAATTGAAACTTGGTAAGAGTCCTTTCCATAATTCATTTGGAAATGTTCCTATTTTTCTGTGAGGAATGCTATTTAGTATGTTATTAGACATATTTAAGGCTTTCCTTCATAAGTTGTTCGTGAGTCTGAAGTTAAAAGCATAGCGTTAATCATGTCTTTTAATGTTTCATTCTTTCTTTTAGCAATACCAATTTGTTATGGTTTTTATGGGGCTGTTCTTTAATGAATTATACCATTACCTGCACAATATTGATCAAATGGTGATTCATATTCTCCACCTCAATCTGATCTCAATATCTTGATCTTTTTGTTAAGTTGATTTTCTACTTAAGCTTTGTATTTTGTAAATGATGTAATTGCTTCATCTTTACTATTTAAAATATATACATCACAATATTGTGTATAATCATCAATAAATGTGACAAAATACTTTTTTCGGCCCCATGTAGGCAATCACTTGAAATCGCATAAGTTGGTATTAACCGTCCCTAATGGTCCAGTACTCCTATCAATAGTATGAAAGATTTTTTGACCATTTTTGCTTCTACACATGTCTCGCAGTTGTATTTTTTTTATCTACTTGAAATTTTGGAATTAGTCCTAAATTTACAAGTTTTTTCATTTTTTGAAATTTTACATGTCCTATTTTATCATGCCATAAAAGAGTTTCATGCATAACCACTTAAGAAACCTCATTTTTATTCATTGCACAATCAGAATACATAGTGTTATTGTCGACTATGGCAACATTTACTTCAAACAGACCATCACATTAGTATCTCCTTCCTATATAAATTCCCGCCTTAGAAAGGATCATCTTGTTTGACCCAAAACCATTTGGAATCTATTCTTTGAAAGCATATGCCTGGCAATTAGATTTACGCATATATATAGAACATGAAGGACTTCATTCATGGTAATAGTTTATCCAGAGGTAAATTTGAGAATAATGGTGCCACTGCCTTCATTCATGGAAACTGCAGAATTACCCATATAGAGTTTTCTTTCTAATCGAATTTACTATAAGTAGAGAACATGGAGTTGTACGAATAGACATGACGAGTAGCGCCAGTGTCTACCCACCATTCTATATGGTTCTGAAGCAAATATCATTTTGTTACGACTCTAGAGAAATTTGAATCATCAACGTCCATGTTGTCCACTGTATTTGCTTCCGAATTGTTCTCCTTCTTGTGTCTGCAATTCTCAGCAGCGTGTCTCGTCTTTCAACAAACCCAACACAGACCATTAGACTTTTTAGCATGCTTATATTCTTTGGGTTTTTTTCCAATGCTATCCTATTATGTGGAAAATTTTCTTTTTTCTTATTGAACTGTCCTTTCCTCTTTGACCCTTAGTGAAAAATATCTCTTCGTTTTTTGGTTGTGTTACTCCATAATTATCTATCTCAATTTTCAATTTGACAATGAGATTTTCTAAGAAAATCTCCTTCTTATTGTGTTTCAGATAGTTGCGATAGTCTTTCCATGACGAGGGAAACTTTCTTGTTGTCGCTTCAACAAAAAATGACTCTCCAACTTTATGTCCTTCTGATTCAAGTTCATGAATGACAAGTTGGAGCTTCAGCACTGGAGTAGTAATTGATTTGGTATCTACCATCTTTTAGTCCATGAGTTTATCGACTATGAACTTCTTCAGACATACTTTCTAGGAATTGTACTTATTTTCGAGTGCAATCCAAAAGGATTTTATTGTCTGATGAGGTTGACACATTTTGTACAACACGTTGTTCAGACAATTCAAAATGTAATTCTTTCACGGGAAGTCTAAACGTTTCCATGGATCAACAGCTAAAAATGCATCTTTATGTGTTTCTCTAGTTTTGCCTGATTTTGGCATAGGTTCCTCCTCTTCGAAATACCTTTGCAGAACCAGCGTAGTTAGATAGAGTAGCATCCAACTTTTCCATGTCTGGAAATCATGACCATCTCCTTTGAACAGATTAGGTCTATTGTAAGTAGCAGTATTTGCTGATAACTCAACCGCTATCATTTTTAGCTTTAGTCAAAACTGGAAAGTCTTAAGATGCAGGACCTTAATTATAGAAATAGTGATAATTAGCGATAACCAATGCACAAACATGCATAGTTTCTGCAAAAGGATGCACAAACATTATGGAAGAGTGTAGTTATAACAATGTAGTAGAAAGAGAAGTGAATAGAAGAGACAAAAGACAAATGAAAATGCAGAAATTTAGAAATAAAACAATCTAACTGATTATAAGGAAATTTCGTCTGAGGCTTGCCATAACAATTTCCTTAAGACTTTATTTCAAGTCTCCCAAGATAAAACAGATGATGATCTGCACGAGATTGCAATGAGTATGATTGTTTTCTGATATGAGTCTGCTTTGACTTGAGAACAAAATGAAGAAGAAGTGGAAAGGAATGTGATCAGGATTTCCCTCCTTTTATAGTCTTGTTTGTTATTGTTATATCCATTAGGAAAGGTTGCATCTGTTCATTTCAAACTAATAGTCATTTGCAATGTTTATTTCTGTTGGGAAAGGTCGCGTCCATTCAAACATTTGCAACAATCTGTTCCGTTAGGAAAACTACTCCCATTCAAATATTAGCAATGGCCATTTCTATTGGGAAAAACATGTCCATTCAAATAGACACTGTTTGAATTTAAACAAGCAAAAAATGTATATTTTCAGTAAAAAACACAGTCCGGTCTTATTGCACCGGCACCTGCGCCAACCCCGACTCGGTATGGGACAGGCAGGCAGCGTGCACGTTAAGTCATGATTATATAAGAAAAACAGTTTGTGTTCGACAAAAATTAATAAACATAGTCTAATCTTATTGTACCTGTGCCAGGCCCGGGACGAGTAGCAGGCATGCACGTATTAGACCATGGTCATATAAGTCTTTCCCCTCATACAAAATTACTTGAGCCTAGGAGCAAATATATGTTGATGGGAAAGAGTATACAAATGTAACGATCTCGGTCTTGAATCAAATTTAATTAGATAATTAATATATATTTTTTGAATAGATTGTGAATTAATTTGATTTTTCCAAATTAAATAAGATATGTGCCTGTTTATTTATATAAATAGATTATAATTTGAAATTTGAATTTGAGATTTTCCAAAATAAATAATGTATGTTGTTTATTAATATATATGCATATAAATTAATTTTAAATTGAATCGTGGGTTTGAAAATCAATTATATTGAAAATAAATTGGATTTTAAATACTCCATATTTTAAAATTGATAAAATTTGTTTTCTAATTATAATATGTATATCTGTATTTTGGAATATATGTTTTAGATTCAATATAACAATTTTCTAAAAGTTTATTAAAGTCAAAATTTAACATTTTCAACACTAGTATTTATTTATAACTTAAGTTTGATTTTAAAATTTACACATAACTAAATATAATTTGTATATGTATATATATATACATTTGAAAACCTAACACATATTAATATAAAGTTAATACATAATTAATAAAACAAATGAGGGTTTAAACATAAAAATTCATGCTTATGACATTTGTAAAAAAATAATAAAAGGTTTAAAACATTTGTAATCAAATTAAGCATACAAAGATACAAGTGTAAAACATGAAAACTGGAAAATAACAAGTGTTAGGTTTTATTTATTTTCTTTTATTTTTGAAATTTATGAATAAAGAGAAAATCAAAATTATAAATACTACCAACTCTTCCTTTTCTCACTTCTTTATTTAAGTTCAAACCAAATTACAAAACCTGAAAAGGATCAAAACCAGGAAATAAAAAAGTAGAGCAATCAAAAACAATATCAAGCAAATTTAAAACAAAGTTCATATATAACTCAAATTAAAATAGCAGATTCAAAGCCTGGGAATCAAAACTGAAAATCAAATCACAAATTCAAACAACAACTTGAGTTCAAACCTGGAAACTAAAGCAAGGATTCAACTCAAAACCTGAATCAAACATTCAGTTTCAAGCTTCAATTTCATCATAATTCAAGTAAGCAAAGTCAACATCAAATTCAAACAACCAAAATTCAGATCAATCAAATATCGGAGTTCCAATCATCAAAACAGTTTCCAGATTTTAAGTCCAAAGCCTGCTCTCTGTTCAAACAGGTGAGTAAACTCTAAAAACCTGGTATATCTTGAATTATCATATGATGATCTTTGAAGTATGATTTGAATTATGTTGTGCATGTGGTTTAAAAAATGATTTATATATATATATATATATATATATATCTATGTGTATGCGTTGATATCTGTGTACATGTCTGGAACAAGAAAAGCATGCCTCCGTTTAACTCTTTACAGGTTTTAAACCTGATTCAAAAATTCAAATCATCCTACCTAAACAATTTTTAGATCTTGACCTCTGAATAAAATGGTTTGCGGGTATACAACATCATTTTTAAAAATAGATTCAAACGAAAATATTGGGTAAATATTTTGAAATGGAAATATACAGTAAAAAAAACATTCAAGTCAAAATTTCGATTGACAAAATTCCAAGTTTTGGATATAGATTTGGATTCATGTGTAGAAATTATGATTTTTAACATAGATATTATGATTTTTAAAAGAGTGGTTGAGGTGAATTTTTGAGATGAATGATAATCGATTTCTTATCAATTCCCGATGATCAGAAGAAAGATAAGCTTCGGGCCTGGTGTTGGAGGGAGCTTGGGTAAAGGAGATCAACGGAAAAATGGTTGGAGGGGTTACAATACACCATGGTGACTAGACAACGTCGAACTAGGGTTCAACTGCTTGTTTTGGTTAATGGGTTTGTCGAGGTGATTTCTTCGTCATGGATGGATCGGGGATAATCGGACCAAGGGGGTTCGATGCGTAGTGTCACGACGAGGCTATAGTCTAAATTTCAGACCTTCTGGTGGTTCGAGGTACCTACATGATACTTTTTCATATGATCGGTTTTGGGTACCAAGTTCGTTCAATATACTCGATTTCGATTTCGTAGATGATTTGAGGATCTGGGTGTTCATGGTGAAGTATGCAAGGTACGGTGACTTGGTGGTGGTCCGCGACTTGATCAAAGGTGACCGGAAGGGGTGTACATGTGCACATTTTGTTCTGGGTTGTTCAAGTTTGGGGAAGAAGAGGAGTGTCTCGAAGTCGACCTCGTGTAGTTTCGTTGCTGGCTCGAGTACGTGCTCGAGTACATTCGTGTGTATGTTATCATGTTTAAGAAGTTTTAAAGTTTCAAACTAAAACAAAGTATAAATACAAAATAAAGGTAGAAACTTGAGGGAAGGCTTGGGTATTTTGGGATTTAAGTCGGGGTAAGGCTCAGCGGGTTTTCAGTTTGGTCTCGGGTTAAATTTTTTAACAATTTTTTTTATTTTAAAAAAGTTTCCATTAAATCAAGTTTAAACATTTTCTTTTTTAATTCCTTTAAAAGTAAGAAATGTTTTATTTTGGTTTTGAAATTGGTTAAAGGTTTAAGAATAAATTATTTTAAATTTATCCAATTTAAGGTATTTTATTCTATATACCTATTATTGTAAAGTTATTTTTAAAAGTTTGTTTAAATAAGTTTAAATGATGTAATGTAATAGTTTGAGTTGCTTAAAGGGGTTTTAAGTTGATTTGTATGTTATGAAGATTTATTTCAAAAGTTTATCAAATTAACTTGAATAAAATTAATTAATGAATAAAGATAAATAGCTTATTTTTTAAAATAATTAAGATCTTGAGTAATTTCTTAACGAAATTTAAGGGATGATAACAATTGCCTAATTAATTAATGGTTGATTAATTAAATAAATTAAAGGATAATTGAGTAATGATTAAATGTTAATTAATCAAGTAATTAAAAGGATAATTACTTAGTGTAATTAAACTAAAGGTTGATTAATTAATATAAGTAATTAAAGGTAATCAATTACTTAAAAGATAATTACTTAATTAAAAGTAATTAATTAATGATTGATAAATCAAGTGATTAAAGGACAATTACTCAATGTAATTAATTTGTGAGTTATGTATATAAATGATTAGGGATAATCACTTGTTGTAATTAATTAAGGATAATTATTTAAATGATAATTAATTAAAGGTTGATTAATTAAGGATAATTAATTAATGTAATTAATTAAGGATAATTAATTAAAGAATAATTAAATAATTGAAGATTACTTATTTAATGATCAAAGGTTGATTGATTTATAAATTGAGATTGATTGATTAATAATTAAAGGTTAATTAATTTATTACTAAAGGTTAATTAATAAATGATTAAAGGATAACTAATTAAAATGGTTTGTAATTAATTATGTTAATTAACCAGGACTAGTAATTTATTCATAAGTACTAATCTGATTTTAACTAATCAGATGATTAATTAATCTTACTTATGGACGTTTGGATTGTATTAAATGCTTTGATTTGTTTGTTATCCCTGATGTGTAATATGCAGTGATATGATTGAGCTGTGAACTATGATTTATTTATCCGCGATAAATTTACATATTTATCTGTGAATCTGTGAATGAAGATAAGCATTATAGGGTATACCGCTTATCTATATTATTGTGCTGAATTGATAATGGTTGTGATATGTTATTGTTGTGTGTAAAATCCCTGGACTACACCACACACCCACAAATATGGATTTCATGGGAAATCGGTTAAGTCACAGATATTTTAAATGTAATATTATTTTATTCAAAATAGTTTTAAAAGTTGAATCTTGAATCCAAAATGGTTTGGAAATGGAATTGGGTTGAATTTGGAAAGCTTTTAGAAAGGAAGTTTTGAAATTGAAATTTAGTTTGAATATAATATATCTTGTTTAAATTTTGAAATTATTTTGGAAACTAAGGTTTGAAAGAGTATTCAAGTTATACAATAATATATATGGATTTAGAATTATTTTAAATAAATTGTTTCGGGAGTTTGGATTTAATTCAAATAGAACTTGCCGACGATACGGCAGTTCGCTGATTTTCTTGTTTATATATTTAAAGGCTATAACATGTGTATAAGATTTTTCCGAAACGAAAAGTATTTGTTTTCAAATGATAATTGCTTTCATATAAAGAAAGGACTTCCAGTTTTGTTGAAAAGATTTCAAGTTTGAAGTGGAAATTGTTTTGAAAACTATGAATAAATATATGTGAAAGATTAGTGAGCTTTGTTTTAAAATTGAAAATGATCTTAAAAGGGTGAATCTTTTATTTAAAAGATTAAAAGTGGAAATTTATGTAAACCATTCAAAAAGAAAGGTTTTGGGATTTAAGTTGTGACTTAACTAAGATCCCTATATATCCATATAGTTTTAAAATTAAGCGCTCATTATTCGGTTTAGCTGGGAGACGACTTTATGTCATATAACCCATTTCGAATAGTGATACGATGAAATGTATAGCATTTGAAGACCGACGGTAAAGACCGGATATTTTCGAAAACGAAAGGATTACCTATCGAATGACGCTGCACTGAGTTGCTTCGGTATAGATATCTCCATATGTGATGGGGAGTCCAATCGGGATTGTGAATACCCGGATTTGTAAGGGCTTCTTTTGAAGTGCCTTTGGTTCCGTTCGAACCTGAAACGGACTTGTATGATTGTATGTCTGACATTACACTTTGAGATATAAAGCGGGTTTCTATCAAATACATTTCTGTTTAGTGGCGGAGAATTTTTTTCTCTTAGCTTAATACCCTTCTTTGAGACGTACGAGCTCAGAGGTTATGTAGTTAATGGTTACCAGTGATATATTCCCAATTTGGTAATATGGCATGCTGAGTGTTGCTGATCATTTGTTGATCAAAGCGTGGCTTTTGTGAAAAGCGTAGCTTTGTGGACGAGACTTCGTCAAACCTCACAACCCGGAAATGGTCGAAACTAGAAGAATGCGGCAAGGTTGTGAGGGTCGCGCCCTTTAGGGTATGTGCATTTCCTTCTGGATAAAAAGTGATATCATGGTATGGAGCCCAGATATTTAACTTATGTGGTTGTTGGAATATGTTGGTCACGAGGCCTCGGATAAAGGTTGGTTACGATCGGAGCATGGCATACTCGTGTCAGTAGTTACCTAGTTATAGAGGTAACCCGACCTTGTGTCGGCAGAGAGCTGGTTAAGTTCTCGGGGCGTCCCTCCAGAGGCGTTCCCATTCGGTGAGGAAGTTCCTTTGCCTGACCATTTGTTGGAAATCCAAAAAAAACAATACGAGCCCTTTACGATTGCAGTTGTATAACCTGCCACCTCAGGTGGTAGCTATAGCAAGCATAATATAATGGTACCTATGCTGGCTAAGATTAATATTATACTTTTGAAATTTTTTTCTGCACTATGCACTAATAATAATATCAAAAGGATTTTGCGTATCTAGCATGTTTGACTATCATAAGGGAAAATCTCCCCCAAGTGTGTGATTGCATTATGTGTGCTGGAAGGCCTTATGGTAGTTTCATTTTCCAAAAAGCATAGCAGATTTCAATTTTAAATTCTTTTTGTTTGTTTTTGTTCAAATAAACTGTTTTTATTTGCTCACACCAGTCCCATGACTGACCTGGAGTTTATTGTTCCCTTTCTAAACTCTGGGTGCCTAAAATTTTCCATACGGGTAGCCTAGAGTCAGGTTTTCAGATAGTCGGATAGTAGATTTAAATTCAATAGCATTCAGTTGGATTTCGCAATCGCATTGTGCACCAAGTATGCTTCAGTTCAACATTGATGGTGGTTCGAGCTTATTGGATTGGAGTCTTGAAGCTTTTGGGTTGAGCTATTTGGTTTTGAAGCATTGGAGATGTAGTTACAGTATGGATGTTGGATTCTTTTGGAGCCTGTGTTGGTGTTATCTTTCCACTGTTGGGTTTCCATTGTTGTGCATTTTTTTGGCTCTGATAGTGTTGGGCATCTATTGTATCATATTATATCAGATATTGTATCCATTGTTGCATCAATGATATTTTTTTCTTCCGCTGTGTTGTTGTGCTTAATGTGTTATAAGCTGCGACAAACCAGACTCGACGTTTGAATTGCGACATTCGAACATGGGCGATGTATTTGGATGTCGATTTTCGAAGGTCGAGTCAGGGTCGTTACAGTGGTATCAGAGCTGATGGTTGAGTAAGAACTTTAGCTTCAAAGTATAACACATTAGGTGACTCATTAGAGATAGGGTTACAAATACCCTAGAATGAGTATATCACTAAGATATCTGTTTGTATGCCTCAATAAATTCTCTTACTATTCACTAATAGTGAGTATGAGTGCAAGAAGTGGATGAGGTAGGGGACAGGGTACAAATGGTCGATACCCTGTAACAACAAGCAACAACTTTTCTCTATCAATCTCTTTTAATCATCATCCGATATCAGTTCTTTGATTATTTCATGGCAGCTCCAGGAAGAAGCTTTGGCGGGATGGTGGCCCTACGAATCATTGTAGATAAGTCCCTATTTCATATTCTAATCATCAGTTTTCTATCATCTTTTCATTTTTAACTTTAATAAATTTGAAATTTTAATTTGGATAAATTGGTAAATAAAATATGAAGCTGAATTAAATTGTATCCGTTTGTCTATTCTTTGGGGTCTCAATTTATTCTACGAATGGTTAATTTCCCTTCAGATTGACCAATGCCCTTGCATATTTCGTAGACCTAATGACCCAAGTATATTTCGTAAAGTGTAAAACAAGTTGTTCTCGTATTTATTGATGATATTCTGATTTGATAAGCCAAATGCAGAATAAATGTTCAGTTTGATCTGGTGAACCATTACTCTATGTGTTCATCTGTTCTTTGTTGTCTCCCTGTCCAGCAAATTTCGAGGACAAAATTTTCTTAAAGGGGGAATCTGTAACGATCCTGGTCTTGGGTCAAATTTGATTTGATAATTAATATAATTTTTTTTGATTAAATTGTGAATTTATTTGAATTTTCCAAATTAAATAAGATATGTGCCTGTTTATTTATATACATAGATTGTAATTTGAAATTTGAATTTAAGATTTTCCAAAATAAATAATAGGTGTTTTTATTAATATATATGTATATAAATTAATTTTTAATTGAATTATGGGTTTGAAACTCAAATATATTGAAAATAAATTGGATTTTAAATACCCCTTATTTTAAAATTGATAAAATTTGTTTTCTAATTATAATATGTATATCTATATTTTGGAAGATATGTTTTGGATTCAATATAACAATTTTCTAAAAGTTAACTAAAGTCAAAATTTAACATTTTCAACACTAGTATTTATTTATAACTTAACTTAGATTTTAAAATTTACAATAACTAAATATAATTTGTATATGTATACATATACATTTGAAAACCTAACACATATTAATATAAAGTTAATACATAATTAATAAATGAAATGAGGGTTTAAACATAAAAATTCTTGCTTATGACATTTGTGAAAAAATAGTAAAAGGTTTTAAACATTTGTAATCAAATTAAGCATACAAAGATACAAGTGTAAAACTTGAAAACTAGAAAATAACAAGTGTCATGTTTTATTTATTTTCTTTTATTTTTGAAATTTATGAATAAAGAGGAAATCAAAATTATAAATACTACTAACTCTTCCTTTTCTCACTTCTTTATCAAAATTCAAAGCAAATTACAAAACCTGAAAAGGATCAAAACCAGGAAATAAAAAAGTAAAGCAATCAAAAATAATATCAAGCAAATAAAACAAAGTTCAGATATAACTCAGATTAAAATAGCAGATTCAAAGCTTGGAAATCAAAACTGAAAATCAAATCACAAATTCAAACAACAACTTGAGTTCAAACCTGGAAACTAAAGCAAGGATTCAACTCAAAACCGGAATCAAACATTCAGTTTCAAGCTTCAGTTTCATCATAGTTTAAGTAAGCAAAGTCAGGATCAAAATCAAACAACCAAAATTCAGATCAACTCAAATATCAAAGTTCCAATCATCAAAACAGTTTTCGGATTTTAAGTCCAAAGCCTGCTCTCTGTTCAAACAGGTGAGTAAACTCTAAAAACCTGTTACATCTTGAATTAGCATATGATGATCATTGAAGTATGATTTGAATTATGTTGTGCATGAGGTTTAAAAAATGATTTATATATGTGTGTGTGTGATATCTGTGTACATGTGTATAACAAGCAAAGCATGCCTCTGTTCAACTCTTTATAGGTTTTAATCCTGATTCAAAATTTCAAATCATCCAACCTAAACAATTTTTAGATCTTGACCTCTGAATAAAAAGTGTTTGTAGGCATACAACATCATTTTTACAAATAGATTCAATCGAAAATATTGAGTAAATATTTTGAAATGGAAATATATAGTAAAGAATACATTCAAGTCAAAATTTCGATCGATAAAATTCCTAGTTTTGATTATAGATTTGGATTCATGTTTAGAAATTAAGATTTTTAACATACATGTTATGATTTTTAAAAGAGTGGTTGAGGTGGATTTTTGAAATGAATGATAATTGATTTCTCGTCAATTCTCGATGATCAGAAGAAAGATAGGCTTCGGGCCTAGTGCTGGAGGGAACTTGGGTAAAGGAGATCAGAGAAAAAATCGTTGGAGGGGTTATAGTGTGTCATGGTGACTGGATAATGTCGAACTAGGGTTCGACTGCTTGTTTTGGTTAGTGGGTTCGTTGAGGTAATTTCTTCGCCATGGATGGATCGGGGATGATCGGACCGGGGGGGTTCGATGCATAGTGTCGCGGCTAGGCTATAGTCTAAATTTCAGACCTTCTAGTGGTCGGAGGTACCTACACGATGCTTTTTCACATGATCGGTTTTGGGTACCAGGTTCGTTCGATATACTCGATTTCGATGTCGTAGTTGATTTGAGGATCTAGGTGTTCGTGGTGAGGTAGGCAGTGTATAGTGACTTGGTCGGAGGTGACCAGAAGGGGTGCACACCTACACATGTGCACGTTTTGTTCTGGGTTTTTCAAGTTTGGGGAAGAAGAGGAGTGTCTCGAAGTCGACCTCATGAAGCTTCGTTGCTGGCTCGAGTACGTGCTCGAGTATATTCATGTATCATGTTTAAGAAGTTTTAAAATTTTTTACTAAAACAAAGTATAAGTAGGAAAGAAAGGAAGAAACTGGGGGAAGGCTTGGGTATTTTGGGATTTAACTCTGGGTAAGGCTCGGTGTGTTTTTAGTTTGGTCTGGGGTTAAAAAAAATTTAACAATTTTTTTTAAACAAGTTTCCATTAAATCAAGATTAAACATTTTCTTGTTTAATTCTTTTAAAAATAAGAAATGTTTTATTTTGGTTTTGAAATTGGTTAAAGGTTTAAGAATAAATTATTTTAAATTTATCCAATTTAAGGTATTTTATTATATATACCTATTATTGTAAAGTTATTTTTAAAAGTTTATTTAAATAAGTTTAAACGATGTAGTGTAATAGTTTTGAGTAACTTAAAGGGGTTTTAAGTTGATTTGTATGCTATGAATATTTATTTCAAAAGTTTATCAAATAAACTTGAACAAAATTAATTAATTAATAAAGATAAATAGTTTATCTTTAAAATAATTAAGATCTCGAATAATTTCTTAATGAAATTTAAAGGATGATAATAATTGCTTAATTAATTAATGGTTGACAAATTAAATAAATTAAAGGATAATTAAGTAATGGTTAAAGGTTAATTAATCAAGTAATTAAAAGGATAATTACTTAGTGTAATTAAACTAAAGGTTGATTAATTAATATAAGTAATTAAAGGTAATCAATTACTTAAAAGATAATTACTTAATTAAAAGTAATTAATTAATGATTGATAAATCAAGTGTTTAAAGGATAATTACTCAATGTAATTAATTTGTGAGTTATGTATATAAATGATTAGGGATAATCACTTGTTGTAATTAATTAAGGAAAATTATTTAAATGGTAATAATTAAAGGTTGATTAATTAAGGATAATTAATTAAAGAATAATTAAATAATTGAATATTAATTATTTAATGATCAAAGGTTGACTGATTTATAAATTGAGATTGATTAATTAATAATTAAAGGTTAATTAATTTATTACTAAAGATTAATTAATAAATGATTAAAAGATAATTAATTAAAATGGATTGTAATTAATTATGTTAATTAACTAGGACTAGTAATTTATTCACAAGTATTAATCTGATTTAAACTAATCAGATGATTAATTAATCTTACTTATGGATGTTTGGTTTGTATTGAATGCTTTGAATTGTTTGATATCTCTGATGTGTAATGTGCTGTGATATGATTGAGCTGTGAACTGCGATTTATTTATCTATGATGAATTTACATATTTATCTTTAAATCTGTGAACGAAGATAAGCATTATAGGGTATACCGCTTGTCTATGTTATTGTGTTGAATTGATAATGGTTGTGATATGTTATTGTTGTGTGTAAAACCCCTGGACTACACCACACACACTCTAATATGGATTTCATAGGAAATCGTTAAGTCACGGATATTTTGAATGTAATATTATTTTATTCAAAATAGTTTTAAAAGTTGAATCTTGAATCCAAAATGGTTTGGAAATGGAATTGGGTTGAATTTGGAAAGCTTTTAGAAAAGAAGATTTGAAATTGAAATTTATGTTGAATATAATATAACTTGTTTAAATTTTGAAATTATTTTGGAAACTATGGTTTGAAAGAGTATACAAGTTATACAATAATATATATATGGATTTAGAATTATTTTAAATAAATTGTTCTGGGAGTTTGGATTTAATTCAAATAGAACTTGCTGATGATACGGCAGTTCTTGATTTTCTGGTTTATATTTGTAAAGGCCATAGCTTGTGTATATTTGATCGGTTTTTCGAAACGAAAAATATTTGTTTTCAAATGATAATTGCTATCATATAAAGAAAGAACTTCCAGTTTTGTTGAAAGGATTTCGAGTTTGAAGTGGAAATTGTTTTGAAAACTATGAATAAATTTTTGTGAAAGATTGGTGAGCTTTGTTTTAAAATTGAAAATGATCTTAAAAGGGTGAATCTTTTGTTTAAAAGATTTAAAGTGGAAATTTGTGTAAACCATTCAAAAAGAAAGGTTTTGGGCTTTAAGTTGCGAATTAACTAAGATCCCAATTTATCCATATGGTTTTAGAATTAAGCACACATTATTCGATTTAGCCGGGAGAGGACTTTATGTCATATAAACCATTCCGAATAGTGATACGACGAAACGGATTGCATTTGAAGACCAATGGTGAAGACATGATATTTTCGAAAGCGAAAGGATTACCTGTCGAATGACTCTGCATTGAGTTGCTACGGTATAGATTCTCTATATGTGATGGGGAGATCGATCGGAAATGTGAATACCCGGATTTGCAACGGCTTCTTTCGAAGTGCCTTCGGTTCCGTTCGAACCCGGAACGGACTTGTATGGTTGTATGTCTGACATTACACTTTTAGATATAAAGCTGGTTTCTATCAAATACATTTCTGTTTGGTGGCGAAGAATTTATTCTCTTAGCTTAACACCCTTCTCTGAGACGTACGAGCTTAGAGGTTATGTAGCGGATGGTTACCAGTAATATATTCCAAATTTGGTAATGTGGCATGCTGAGTGTTGCTGATCATTTGTTGATCGAAGCATGGCTTTTGTGAAAATCATAGCTTTGTGGATGAGACTTCGTTGAACCTCACAACCCGGAAATGGTCGAAACATAAAGAATGCAACAAGGTTATGAGGGTCGCGTCCTTTAGGGAACGTGCATTTCCTTCTGGATAAAAAGTGATATCATGGTATGGAGCCCAGATATTTAACTTATGTGGTTGTTGGAATTTGTTGGTGACGAGGCCTCAAATAAAGGTTGGTTACGACCGGGGGATAGCATACTCATGTCAGTAATTACCTAGTTACAGAGGTAACCCGGTCTTGTGTTGGCAGAGAGCTGGTTAAGCTCTCGGAGCGTCCCTCCAGAGGCGTTCCCATTCGGTGAGGAAGTTCCTTAGCCTGACCATTTGTTGGAAATCCAAAAAAACAATACGAGCTCTTTACGATTGCAGTTGTATAACCTGCCACCTTAGGTGGTAGCTGTAGCAAGCATAATATAATGGTACCTATGCTGGCTAAGATTAATATTATACTTTCGAAATTGTTTTCTTCACTATGCACTAAAAATTATATCAAAAGGATTTTGCGTATCAAGCATGTTTAACTATCATAAGGAGAAATCTTCCCCAAGTGTGCGATTGATCTGTGTGTGTGTGTGTCGGGAGGCCTTATGGTTGTTTCATTTTCCAAAAAGCGTAACGGATTTCAATTTTAAATTCTTTTTGTTTGTTTTTGTTCAAATAAACTATTTTTGTTTTCTCACACCAGTCCCATGACTGACCTGAAGTTTATTGTTGCCTTTCTAAACTCTGAGTGTCCACAATTCTCCACACGGGCGACCTAGAGTTAGGTTTTCAGATAGTCGGATAGTAGTTGTAAGTTCGATAGCATTCAATCTTTGGATTTTGGCAATCGCATTGTGCACCGAGTTTGCTTTAGTTCAGCATTAATGGTGGTTTGTGAAAGAGACGTTGCAGCAGGATCGTATGGAATAGAAATGTGTAGATAGCAGAATATCACCAATAAATAAAAGTGACACCAGAGATTTATACTGGTTCAGACCACTGTCCTACGTCCAGTCCCTAAGATCCTCTTAGGAATTTCACTAACAAAAACAACCCTCACTTTACCCGGAGGAATAGGTTCACAACTTCCCGAACAGCCGAACGGGATTTCTTGCCTCGACTGCTGAAGAGGACTTCCACAATACAAAGAGTTTGTTGACTACTTGTGTTCTTAATAACACGGATATGTCAAATCAATGTACACCCTTCCTATAATCTTTCATTGATGATAATACTGTAGTTCGTGAAAGAATATGGAAGATTTGAGAAGATTTGTAATCTTTGAAATATGGAAATAGAATGCTTTTGTGAATCTGAATGCTATATATAAGATAGAAAGAATTAGAATAAGATTAGTTGAAAAACATATTTGATTAAGCCTCTATTTATAGCATACAAATAGTTGCAATTATTCACGAAGAGATTCGATGATTAGATATGAATTAAGAGTTGTGTCTCTTTATTGAATAGTTGTATCTATTCGTTTTCAAAAGTCTGAAATAAAATTTCAGAAGTCTGTTTATAATCAAATATATATACAGCAAGGAAATAGACAAATTCAGGCTATATTCAGACGTCTGAAAAATTCAGAACAGACGTCTGAATATTATGCTGAATATATATTTTTGTCTCAGCAGACAGACGTCTGAATTAGAAATTTCAGACATCTGTTTGTTGTGCCTTGTGCATGTCTTAAAAACGTGCATGTGTGTGTATCACCAAGGAAGATTTTAACAATATCTAAACCAATACATACATACTCAATATAATCTTCAAATAAGCCCTTGAAATTTGACTGTTGTAGAGTTTCTTCCTGCAAAAAAAGTTAATCGATACTAATATATACATGCATAGTTGTCATAATCAAAATGCTACAAAGCGAGATCCAACATTCTCCCCTTTTTGATAATGACAACTTTATATGTAACTCCCCCTATCGATATGCACATATTTTCTCCCCCTTTGTCATTGACAAAAAGGAGATATATAAGTTAAGATAAATATGCACAATAACATACATAACATAAGCACAAGCAGAAAATATTTACACACATACGAGTTCATCACCAAAGCAGACACATAGTAGAGTTTTGTGCCAAGATTACCAACTTTCCACGGCCGACAAGCTATGTCCAATACTTGAATCTCCTCCTTTAGATCCATCATGTCCAGTGCTTGAGTCTGGGACTTCTTCATCATTAGAACTCGAAGGCCATTGAAATGGAGCCGGATCATGAGCTTAAGAAGATTGAGGTCCGATGCATGAGACTTTATCCCAAATTTTGTTAAGAAAGTCTCTTAAAGAATCAAACTTTTGATTGATTGTGAGAGAGAATAGTCAATTCTTGCTTAGGCGGAAGATTAGGAGAAACAATCTGAATATCTTCTTTCTCTTCTTCTTCTTGGACAAAATGATGACGACGAGAAGATGATTCTGCTGTTAGAGTTTTTGGTTGTGATGCGATACGTTCTTGCCAAGCTTGAAAGGACATATGTTCTAATATTGACAGGTTCGGGTCAATATCCATAAGTTTCAATGTTTTTGGTCCAATCTCTTTGATACTCAAGGTAGTAGTGTCGGGTATATCAATTTGACACTCAAGAAGAATGCGTGTAATATAAGCACCATAATGAGTTGTCTTATACTTCCGCTTATATGTAATATCCACCCATTCGTCAAGTATTATCTTATCCCAATTTACTTGGTTATTAGAATAAATAGCATACAAAGCTTGAAAATCCCATTTATACACTTTTTCATAACTTCCTTTCCTTGGTTGAATTGGTCGGACTAAGATGCGATTAAGGAGACGTGCTTGTGGACGTAGATGAGTGGAGGTAAGATTTTTCAAGTTAACTAAATTGTCAGACAAAAACTTATGAGAAACTTCATCACGTTCTTCCATGTTAACTTCTATGGTGTCAATATCTTGACCTTGCCACGCGCAACGCAAAATTTTCCCTAGACGTTGAATTGGAAGTAGAATACGCTTACCGCAAACCATAGACCATACGCAATCAGTTGTATTTCTTGGTGTATGATGATCCAAATTCAAGTTAGCCAAGAAAAGTTTGACAAGCAAAGGGTAAATTTTGACATTGTTCATATTAAAATCTACCAAAGACTCGAAATTGAAGTGCCTAGCATATTGTTGAAGATGATATTTGTGAAAAGCATCAAATTTTACAAAAGCCCCTTCGAAGAATTTCGAATTTTCCATAGCTTTATACCTTTCCTTTGCAATGTCATTCCATAGCCATCTTTGGATTTGATCTTCGGATGGAAGCTTGGATTCTTATTGTCTTGTACGTTTTGGTCTATTTGCCATTGATTTTGGTTGGGTGGAAGTATTGATTTTTGAAATTTAAAAAATAATGGAGGTTAGGGTTTTTTTGTGTGGTAAAAAGGGGAAAGTGAAAAATGAGTGGAGGAGATGAAGTGGTGGGTTGAAAAGAGAAGACGTGCCTTTTTAAAAAACCGAGTCAGCAAAAGTCAGACGTTTGAAAATTAAAAACAGACGTCTGTTTTTGAAAAAATTTCAACCCGCGTAGAAATAGTTCATTTTTGCCCTTTTTCAGACGTCTGTTTTATGGGAACCAGACGTCTGAATTTTCTTTAAAATTCTGTCTGCTTCAGTATTCAGACGGTTGTTTTATTGGAAACAGACGTCTGTTTCCTGGAATTTTTCAGTGATTTGTTTTATACTTTGCAAATTTTATTTTTATTAATATATATATATATATATATATATATATTTGTTAATACATTTATTATAAAAAAAATAAGCAGTATTACAAATAGTACAACATTAATTCTTCGGTGACGATGTTTTCTTTGGTATTAATTCTCTGCATCCCTCATTAGCGATATAGTTCTTGTCCCATGAATTTGGGCTATATTGAGGTCTTTGTGGCGAGACCCAAGAATTTATCAGATCGTTTGATGTACAATATGAGGAAGATGGATTAAAAGGATTAACCGGTCGAGGTAAAGGTTCACTCACATCCTTTTTCTTCGAGCTGCAAAATTTTAAACCAATTTGTTCAAGAAAGCTTAAGCGTTTAGCCGTTACTTTCTGTTCAAAATACAACTCACGTTGAAGGTCTATTTGCTATCGTTGATAGTGATGAATTTCATCGATCTTTTTCTTCGTATCTGGAGAGATAAATAGCGCACATTTGGCCTTCTTGGAATCCGGTGTATACCCGGTTCGATAATTTTCCCATTTATAAACAGGCTCGTGTGTTGGTATTGGCGTAGGAAGATGCGGTGATGCAGCTGAGCTACCGGTTGAGAAAGTTATGTTGATGGATGAGTTTGATTTGTTAGAGGACATTTTTCTACAGAGTTTGAACTTTTTGTTTTGAAAAAGAATTTGTTGTGTTTTGTTTTAGTTTTTAACATGTGTATATATAGGCTGAGAGTTTTAAGGAAAGTGTGGTGTAGAATCAATAGGAGTTTAGAGCCAGAAATTGAATTACCGGTTAATAATTGACTTTTATGAATGGTCTTAGAAGGATGTTTTAGTTTATATAATATTATGTAGCTAATTCAAGTGTATAGCTCAAATGGTTAAGTTATTAAACCCATAGTCAAATGACCTAAAGTCAAGTCTGACCTTTGTCGTGATGATAATTTTGATTTCAAAATTTTGTAATTTATTTTTATGTTCTTCATTAAAAATAATAATTTAAACATCTTTTGCTGACATTAAACCTAATTCTCGGCGTAGTTTAACAAATGAATTTTCTAAAAGTGATTTGGTAAATATATCAGCTATTTGATTTTCGATAGAAATATGTTATAAGTTGATAATTTCTTTTTCGATATTGTCTCGTAAGAAATGATGACGAATATCAATATGTTTTGTACGTGAGTGATTTACAGGATTTTTAGACAGATTTATTGCACTTGTATTGTCGATGTAAATTATTGATTTTGATAAATTTATTCCAAAATCTCTGAGCGTCTGTTGCATATAAATAACATGAGCACAAGCTAAAGCTACAGATATATATTCTGCTTCACACGTTGAGAGTGATACACAGTTTTGTTTCTTACTAAACCAAGAAACAAGTGATTTTCCAATGAAATGACACGTACCACTTGTACTTTTTCTATCCGTCCGAGATCCACCGAAATCAGCATCACTGAAAGATACTAATTCAAATGGACATTCTTTTGGATAGAAAAGACCGAAGTCCTTAGTATTATTAAATTATTACAATATTTTTCTTGATTTATAAAGATATCATTGGATAATTGTTTAATTTGAAGTCCGAGAAAATATGATAGTTCTCCCATATGTGACATTTCGAATTCTTTAGTCATTATATTTGAAAATTCTTCACATAATTTTTCATTAGTTGAACCAAATATAATGTCATCCACATATATTTGTATAATTAAAATATTTTTATTAGTATTTTTAATAAACAAAGTTTGACCAGCTTTTCCAACTCCAAATCCTGAGTTAATTAAATAATTTTTAAGTCTGTCATACCAAGCACGAGGTGCTTGTTTTAGACCATATAAAGCTTTCTTTAGTTTATATACATAATCTGGATATTTTTCATAAATAAATAATGGCGGTTGTTCAACATATACATTTTCCTTAATAAATCCATTTAAGAAAGCACTTTTAACATCCATTTGATAAAGTTTAAAATTATGAAAACAAGCATAAGCTAATAGAATACGTATTGCTTCTAGGCTTGCAACAGAAGCAAACGTTTCTTCGTAATCAATTCCTTCTTCTTGATTATAGCCTTATGCTACTAATCTTGCTTTATTTCTAGTAATATTTCCTAATTCGTCTGCTTTATTTTTATAGACCCATTTAGTTCCAATAATTGATTGGTCATCAAGACGAGGAACTAACTCCCAACATTATTTCGTTCGAACTGATTTAACTCTTCTTGCAGGGCAATAATCCAGTATTCATCTATTGAAGCTTCTTTCGGATTTTTAGGCTCAATAGTTGAAAGAAAACATAATTTCAAATTCTAAATTCTAAATCAATTTCCAAATCGATTTCAGATTTTCTCGTCTTCTTTAAAAACATAATTTCAAATTCTAAATCAATTTCCAAATCGATTTCAGATTTTATTCCAGTTTGAAATAGATTCCTTTACTTTCTCAATTTGACTCAAAAACCCATCAACTTCACTTTTACCTTTCAAATATGGTTTAAAATCATATTTAACTGAAATATTACTTTCATACTTTTATAAATTCCTTCTTTATCCTTTAAAATAAATTTAATCCTTAAATTTAAAAAAAAAATTCTTTTATTACTTTAAATAATATCACTTTAAGTTTAAAATTCATTCTCTTTCTGTTTATTCAAAATCCCCTTTTTCCATACTTGGAATTTATTAATTAAGGCATAAAATCACTTTTATTCTTTTCCAATTCATTCTTAAATTTATTCAGATGCTCTATAATTATTTTACTTAAAAATTCACTCTATTTCTTTCCAAAAATCCAATTCTATATATTTTGATAACTAAGTGAACTGAAATATTTTCAAGCTAATCATAGCATTCAATATTCCAATTATCAATAATATTCATCACAGAATATCAAATATTCATAACACGGAATATTAAACAATCATAAAAAAAATTGAGGAATCCAGTCGGATCCCTCCAAACTGTTTTCCTGCATCCACAGATTATAGCACAATATAAAATACCAATTCCACTTCGAGGTGGAATATCACGGTATATGAGATTTATATAATATCATTTGTTATTATGTGGCGCATAGGGTCTAATCCGCTATATAATGCGGGAAATCAATCACTCCAATATATTCTATATATATACTACTCTATATAATATAGCACATCCAAAACAATTCAATCATTTAATCAATTATTTAAATTTAACTATTTAAATTTAAATAACCCAGATGAGTGAGATTAACTCACCTTTGCCCCTTAAATTTGCAAATCCACTTCATTCTCGATTGAATTCCACGATTGTTGACCTTGTATAAATATCGTATGGTTTATTAACATTTGAATTAACCAAACAATTTTATTATCATTTACAAATTTAATTTAACTAACAATTTGGTTTTTAAACAAATAATTTAATTTAACTAATTTTCCTACAATAAGTTATTTTTAAGAACTAAAATAAATAAAGAAATTTTAATTAAACAAGTTAATTCCTATAATACAGAAATTTAAAATAACTAGTAAGTTTAGAATGGATATAGGTATTTTCATTTAGAACCTACATAGAAAGATATTAAAAACAATCCATACAGAGTTTATTTGTTTATTTTTTTAAAAAAAAATCAAACCTTTATATAAATTCTATAGCCCAAACTTCATATGTAAACAAATCCTCAGTTTTCTGTTTCCAACCCTCTATAACTAAATTCCTTTCATCTATATATACATATACTTATTAAATCAAATTTTGAAGATGAAGAATAAAATAAAATGCTGAATTGATTAATACCTTACTGCTCAGAACAACTCTCGAAGTCGAAGACTCCACCTTCGAGTAAACATCAACCAGTGAACTAGCAATCACGACATCGAACTTCAAGAGTCCAAATACGAAAACCTGGCAATGAAGTTTAACATCCCATCCTTTACACATGCACTCATCACTCTTGTATGTATAATCGTTACACTCGATGTCTGACTTCCTGAAATATGAGTATCACTCCATCGAACTCGAACTTGAGTTCGAGTCCCCCGCAAACTCTCGCCTCGACTATGCCTAGCCATTGCGAATCGCTTGCTTCCCCTCTCGACTTCTCTGATCACACAACCCCCTCTAAAGACCACCGACTTCGCGAACGTCTAACCGCCACCATGCTATCGACTCCTCACCCAAAATCACGAACGCGGCCTTCACTGGAAATGCAATTGACAACGTAAACCCTTCTTTTTATTTTATTTTATTTTTTTGTTCGAATTGAACCCGAGAATTTGCTGAGACTTCGATTTTTTTTTCTTTTAGCTTCGGCCATTTTCAATTTGGGGATACTGAAGTTTGTGGGGAAAGACGAATTTTTTTTCTTTTTTTTTACAAAAAGAATATCATATGAGAGAAGCTAAGGAAATGTATACCCTTCAACTTGCACGAAGGCGGCTATGACTTTGACCCAGATGAGAACATATTTAAAGCTGATGTATGTCTTGATCAATTAACAACGAATATATATATATATATTTGAATTTTAAACCGTCTCGAATCTGCAACTTAAAATCTTAACATCCTATCGAGGTGTGCCGCTAGGCGTTTATAATGTTATACCTCTATTTAGAACGCAATGGAAAAGGTTCCAAAACCTAATTCGATCGTATGGAGAAGATAGCTTGTTGGACTCAGTTATTATATTAAATCTCGAGTGAATTTTCAGCGTGTTCACTTATCGTACGGCCAAACGATCACTCCAAACACTACGAAAATTGAAATCCGATAATAATACAATATTACAGATCCAATGGAACTGGCTTCGTCGAATTCCGAGACTATGCCTCGAAATGCTATTTTAATATCAATTTTAAACGATATTTTTTTAAAACCAAACGAATCACTTCCAATTTCACTTTAAAAGCTTTTATTATCTTCTGCGCTATCAATATAAATTTACAAGCTTTCAAATTATTTTTAACAGGCTTAAAACTCCGGATTCAAAATTTTACCCAACTTTAAAGTATTTAATTCAATAATTTAATTATCAAATAAATAGTGATATTTGAATTCAAGTTAAAAATTAACTTTTAAATATTTGAAATTAATTAAATATTCTAATTTCAAATGCTCAAAAATTCCGGGTCGTCACATTCCTCCCCCTTAAAAGAATTTCGTCCCCGAAATTACTAGTTAGGAAAAATGGTCCAATACCCATTTACTTTTTCCCAAAACCAAACAATTCCAAACAATTCTCAAAATAATATTTTATTAAAGACACACTAATCTTTTTTTCTAGCTTTCCAAACTTATCCATAAGTCCCAAACAATATTACTTACTTAACAATTCAAATTTGAATTTAAAACCAAATTTTGAATTATCAAATTTTTCTCAAGATTTTCTAACTCCCTAAATTTTCGAAAAATTTCGCCAGCGTCTCCTTTGCGTGGCAAGCTCGGTACAACTACAAAATGCCTCTACGAGCTCCCAAATTCCAAAAGAAAACAAAAGGCCAAGTGGCTAGATCAAAAACCCAATCAAATTTCATATAGAAATTTAAACACATACCTTTTTGTCGAGCAATTCAAATTTATCTTATGAAATCAAAACCAATTTTCCTTTCCCTTTATAATACCTGCATATCCTACTTAGCAATAATATCCAATCATAGCTTTTAAAATCATTTTATACATTTCCTTACAGAAGTTTTCATGTCCACTTCTATTCAAATTAGTTTTCCCATTTCTGTATGAATTCAATTTATCTTCAACTCTGAATATTGAATTTTTATCTTCCATTTATAACTGATTCATATCATTATTTTAAATTAGTTTCATCCACTAATTTATGTCAATTTCCAATTTGAAATCATTTTGTCGCTAACAAAAAATTTCCCAAAAATTTCTAAAAGACTTTCTAATTCCCAAAATTTTCGAAATTTTTTGGCAGAGTCTCCTTTGTACGGAGGAGCTTTTGCAATTTGACAAGAGATATAAATATATATACATCGACCCACACGGTCGAAAAAACAAAAACAGTTCATATTTTCTATTTTTATTGCGTAGGCGTACCTTTATTTAGCATTTTTAAGCAAGCGGCTTATTATTTTAGCAATTCGCGCGATCAAATCCAGCCCAACGGCTTCCCGGTACCTTTACTTACTCAACTAAAACATGTAAGTGCTAAATATATGCAATTTACTAGTATTTCACTTATTTTAATATAGCTAACACATAAATTTCACATATAATGCAATGTCATATAATTTCCATAAGCACATACACGGTTCCGACACTTATTACAATTGCTTACAACCAATTCGCAAACCATTCCATTCAGTTTAAGTGATTTACAACTTACTCGCTTATATTTAATTCGTTCTAAGCAAAATAAACTCATATTCATTCCAATTGATTTCAAAATTATCCTATTTCACTTCTAATAACTCATAGGATCTTATCTAATCTCGTTTACTACGAACGATCCATTTTCTTATGAAATTCGGCAATATTCATGTGAATAAATAATTACTTAAGCTTATAACCACTTTAAATTGGTTCCAACTCAATTTATATTTAATTCCTTCTATTTTAATTCATTCTATTAAACTTGAAAACATTCCACATCTCTTATTGTCTTTAAGTTACTTCAACTCCTTAACAATTTCATTCCATATTCGCCTTCATTTCATTTGAGACCATTTTATTTAGCTTGAACCATTCCATGCTTATATATTAATAACCATTTCCTAATTTAAATTACCCAAGCTTTTATTTAATGGACTTTTACCCTTACTCGAAACCAAGCTTCCACTAATTTTAAACTTAAATTAATTTACTTCAAATTATTCAGATTTCGTACTTATGCCCATTTTCATTTTGCAAATAAATTTTCCTTTTCAATTTAATTTGATTCTATTTCAATCAAATCTCATTTCAAACTACAAATTTATTTGATTAGTTCATCTATTTCATATAAATTTTAAATTTCCAGATTCAATTCATTCTCAATTCATTTAATTGATTACAAGGTCATTTTCAATTTATTTCTACTACTG
Organism: Allium cepa; assembly: GCA_030765085.1. Lineage (NCBI taxonomy): Eukaryota > Viridiplantae > Streptophyta > Magnoliopsida > Asparagales > Amaryllidaceae > Allium > Allium cepa. Next base: position 107,948,065 of record CM060940.1, read on the forward strand.
GGATTATATTTGCAATACAAACCATTACCACTTTAATCTAATTCCATTTTATTTGGCAACATTTTCAATTATATTTACCTCACTAACGAGTCAAGTCGAATTTGATTTATAACTTGAGTTTTATTTCCAAATATTAACTCCCCTATTTATAATTCAATACTTGATTTTTAATCTCAAAAATCACTTCATTAATTTCCTTAAGTTCAATTTATTTTATAATTCAAGTTTAGATTTTTGTTTTATTTTCCAAATCATCAAACAATATTTATTTTGGGTTTTCTATCCCACTTTTCAGTTTTATAAGCCACAACTTATTATTTTGCGCATTCCCATTCATTCTAGGCTTGAATATACTCATCTTTTATTTTTAACTCGAGATTTACGCTTATTTATAACCCAAGCACATTTTTATTCCATGGATTTTTAATACTTTTATAAGTTATACTAATTCATTTATTCCAATCCAATTCTTATCCAACTAATTTCTTATCCAACTTACTTCCATTTATTTAAGTAAGGATCTAATTCCATTCAATATCACCCATAACTCAACTGAATTTTATTCCAATTCAATTCTATTTTAACTCAAATTTATTTAATTCAATTTGATTCAATTTTCTTCCTCAATCCAAGTTAATTTCATTTTTAACTTTTCACTTTAAATTTTAATTCCAACATTCAAAGCTCATATTTTTTTCCTGATTTAAAAATCATCTCAACTTTCCAAGTTTATAACTTACCTCATCGGGATTTTCAATTCAAATAAGGATTTAGGATTTTTAAACACCCGGCTTTTGGTTCCAAATCATTCGAAATCACCATTATCTCAAAATCACATTTCTCAAATTTTTAAACCAATCCTGGTTTTTATTCCCAACAAATTTCCTTTGAAATTTTCAAAAACAAAACTTGTCCTTCTGAACAAATCAAATTTGGCAGCAATCCGTCGCTTAGAAACTCAAAAATGAACATCGATGATACTGCAGTCATCACCGAAGTTATTTTCCAGCGACTGAAGTGAATTCAATGCTATATCCCTTCCAAAATTTATTTGAAGCAATTTCCTTTCAGAAATACTTTTAAAACAATAATGTTATTATTTATCTTCAAAACACTTTGAAAAACCCTTCCAAAATCTCCGGGGTTTTAAATTTTCAAATTTTGACTTAAATCAAATTTTAACTATAATTTATTTGTATTATTTATGCTCATACAAATTTCTTTTTTTGATTACTCAAGTCATTCAAAATTTTATAATCTTATTTGTTTAAAATATTATCATCCAAACATCCAAGTTATATAACAATTTAAGAAAATATTTCTTTTATTTCGAAATATATTTTTGGGCAAAATTATTTCATTCGCCCACATTTAAAACAATACCGTGTCAATTTATCGGGTTAGGTGTTTATAAACTCTTCTTGAATAGCGACCAACTTACTCGATCAGAATTCATATTCCGCCCAACCAATTAGTTAACACAATATTTAAAACAATTTATATTCACTAACAAATACGCGCTCATATCTATTAATACGCTTAAACTCATTCTAGAGTATTACAGACTCTATTTCAATGACTAATTCCCACCAAAGCCAAGGTTATCACCAACCTAAGCTCTGATACCAACTATAATGACCCGCAAATCTGTACCTCTTGAATCAACACAATTCTCCAACATATCTACTCAAAGATGAACAGAAACATGAACCATTAGGGTTAAAGAAGAAGAGGTAGAAGAAGAAGATAGAAAACAACATCAGAATCTAACCATCGCAGCGGAATAAAATATAATAGATAATCAATGATCTTTACACAAGAACAAATACATTTGTTTATACATTACATCATCAGAGTATACATATCACACATCTAGACAGTAATCATAACCTGTCCTCATAATCTGAATACACAGCGGAATATTTAACACAAATACGGAAGTACGTATCGCCATCCAGCTCGTCTCCTGAGCTCCACAACATTCTTTTCTATATTCTATAATACTCGGTCTGACCCGAGCGTTATAGTTAAATAGCACCCGAGTCGGTCTGGAATTCCAGCGTGAGAAATCACACTCAAAATTATTTTTAAAGTTTCAAAATCCTTTGAAAACAAAAGCATCTCGTAAGACCACGCCACAAATAAACATGTCGGGTTTTAACCTTACGAGAGCCAAAATACTTTTTATTAAAATCCTTTGATATTATGATAGGGTCTATTTACAAATACTTATTAAAATAGCCGAAATTGTTACATCTATTAAATTCCAGCTACTAGCCACAAAGCGGGTAATACAAACAAAAATCGTAAAAGGCGCGTAGGGAGAATGGATTTCCAAATAATGACCAGGCATTAGGGTACCACCTGTCACAATACGTGGCCTAGATCACCATACCGAGGATTACTCCCTAGCCCCTGCAACACAAGACCGGGACTACCCCTTTGTAATGACCCAGTATTTTCAACCCTTCGCATCCGCTCATGTCGGACTTGAAGTGTTCAAGGTACTGCGTTGTAGAATAAATTTGGCAAAACTCAGAATATGCAGTAAATAAAATCACAGAATCACATACACAGATATCAGAACTTACAGCGGAAATAAAATTTCAGTGGTTCATGAAGCCACTACAAATCTTTGATCAACAGAATTTACATAGTTTAGAATCTGCAATACAGCTTTAGACATACATAGGAACAGAGTCTTCCAAAGCCTTGCTTGCAAAAAGATAAAGACTGAAAAGGCTTCCAGCAGCACGAATGATCTACGGGATGTCCTAGCTCCAGATAGAACTGAAAACCGCAACTCAGGCTGACCCGAGCGTAAAATAAAACATAACACTCGAGTCAGGACATACATACTTATATAATGTAAGCTAATTCAAGTGTACTGTAATATAGAGCAAGTAACTTAAAGGATGCTTGGGACCGCCCATCCTCTAAGGATCCGTTAAACTATTTACTATGTAGTATATTGCGCTATTATAATAGTGTCTATTTATAAAATAAACATACTTTTTCTTAGCATTAAGGGGTTACCCATATAGCCCTTAACACGTAATAGTCCCAGTAGTCCATCCAATATCATAGCTCCTCCTGATCGGGAAGCAACTAGAGGATACCACACGGGCTACGGGAGAAATCTAAACTCGTACAAGGCTCGGTATGGTAGATGACACGGCACAACTAGGCAATGCCAGGGTAGATATACCAATTGCTATCCAGGCTGGTGGAAACGCGTAGCCGCAGTTACCGCCCACCTCGGACTAACTCCCCAAAATCAAAATATAGAGGTGGCCACCGAATCAATCCAAAATCATAGTATAATATCGAAGAGGAGCGTCCGATCAGAGGAATGACCTCATTGGCCTGGAATTGCTCCTGTTTTAGCCACCTTATGCCAACTCACGGGAGTCGGGTCCACGTATTTACCTTACAGGAAACGCCACCACCGACCTACTTCATTCTGGAATCTCCGCCGCGTACACGGTTGGTCAAAGTGGTTTTCGGTATCGACAGAGAGTATGTCCATATCCGATCCCGGTCTCTTTGCCAACCCATCGTTATTATAACCCGTGGTCATTTAAAACATTTTATACTTTAAAACCAAAATAAACATTTCCATTTCAAAACTATAAATACGATATCATTTTAAAACCCAAAACAATATGATATCGTTATATTCAAATATAATTCTTTCCAAAACCATACTGCTTAAAATTTATAATATCTGGAAGCCGAATATTTGAAATATATCTTCAAAACATAATATTTGGAATTTTTACTTTAAATCATAACTCCCAACACACAAATGGTTTGGATATTCAACGGTATATAGAATAAATGGTTTAACTTTATGGTTACTTTGTGAAGAAGATAATTTATATAGCTTTACAAATATATTTCTTTATTTAAAGTTTAAACCATAATTTAAATATCACTTTATGTCCCCAAATCCGTTACAATTCCTATATATATATATCCAATTGGAGTATTTCCTATTCAAAACTAAGTTTGGATTTTATTCTTTCAACAAATCAATGTTTTATTATTTAGTCTTGAATATTCCCATAAATTCCATAAATAAACTCCCAATGTTAGTCATTTAATATCTTCAAAATTCACTTAATACTAGAATATTCATCTTAAATTTATTAAGGAAAATCCAGTTATAAATATCATATCTTAAGATTTTCCAAAACTTAACATAAAATAAAATTTCTCAAATTCCATGAGTTTTAAAACAATCAATTCTAGATTCTGTAGCACTTAGGAAATGCTACCTAAAGTTACGGGTAAAACTAGTCCAATTTCAAAAAGACCGCATTTTAAAATGCTGTAGCAGATTGATTAACTAAATAAATATTTCCAAATATAACTTATTTATCTATTTACTTATTAACATTTATAACTCATTCAAAAATTAAAATAAAATCCTTTAAAGATATTAAATCAAATATTTAACTTCCAAAATAATTTTTAAATATTTCAGAAAATATTATAAGAACCACGGGCCTGTATATAGTTCTCTAGCCTAGGTCAAGTGATACGGATTTATATCATTTCAACCCGTAATTTACAAAACCCCGGGTTCTATCATTTCAAACCCGCAATCCCAAGTTATCAGTTAAGCAGTTAACAGACTAGTTTAACAATAATCATTATTTCAGCCCATAACAATCCAACTTTAACAGGGAACTTGCAGTGGTGATTTAAGCAGTAAATAACAATTAAAAATATAACTGCAGAAATAATATAACAGATAAATAACTGATGAGATGTCAATTTAAATGGGTTCATCATTCTACATCATACTACAGACAGATAATATCTAAATAGAATGTTTACACATACACTTGCGATAATTTACACAATATATGTACATATGTCTGGTGAGAAAAACTCACCTGAAAGTTGCAGAAAATTTGAATACAAAACGACGATTCACCGATAAAGCACGACAGAGAATAACGATCAAATTCTTCTGACGTAGATTCAAATCTAGAACAAAATTTCAATTATGGAATACGTGACTTAAAAATTTACGATCAAAGAAAATGAGAATAGAACGGGGTTTGTTTGCTTTGCTCGACCACTCCACCGTGTACCGTGACCAAAACATACCCTAAACGAGAACCGGGTAACACTAAACTACGACAAAATTTCTAAAGGCTGACTGACAGAAGGTGAAGTTTTCCTACTCTATACTTTGTACATGTGCACACTCGTATCCCATGCAAACTCACGCCATGAATAGAACATAACACTTCCCTGTGTCCAAAATTTTTACCCTGAGAAAAACTCAACTGCTTCGGGCCAAGCAAGTCGTTGCTTCGAGTCAGCACCTATATTGCTTCGAGTTAAATATGTCAAATCTACGGGTCATATGCAAAACTGGTGAACACTTATCCCTATTTCTCTGTTATCCGAATACTTACAGATGCCCATGTTTGTGTTGCCCAACTATCTTCTAACTCATATTTACCTCTAGAATTCAGCTTCACCATCAGATTTTTTTTTTTTCTTTTTTTTTTTTTTCTCTTTTTTTTTTTTTTTTTTTTTCTTTTTTTTTTTTTTTTTAAAACCTAGTTGTTCCCCATTTCTACCCAGGCTGATACTAACTAAATATGCAGGCATGTATTACTAAATATGCAGACATGCACAACAGGGATGAAGTACTAACAGTACATAAAATGGAGATGAAGACTTCAACACCCAGGAAAACAATGACCAGACCAAAGTGCAACATTATGGATGCAATATAGATATGAAACTGAAACATATTAGATAATGTAAACTGGAATGGATATGAAGACTGAACATATCAAAAATTTTGAAAATACAAAGTTTCAAAATGAACCCAATAGGCTACAGTTTCAAAACTCAAGTGAAGCAAATAATGCAACAGTAGCAGGTATATATGAATACAACCTCAATGCAGACAAGCAGACACACTATCTACATACATATATAACATCAAGCTATGATTCAAACAACAAGATAACATATGGTTTCAAGGGTCTGTTCATATTGTAAGAGCAGAGATATGGGATGCAGACAACTAAAGCATGGTACGAAGCAACATGTAACATTTCACATTTTATCAAAGTAATATAAGACAGTAGTGTGCAACTTGACATGCAAACTGCCACAAGACCAATTCAAGTGAAAATACCCAACTCAAATAAACCAACTAATGCAGACTGTCAAAAAAAAAAAAAATGGATCAATAATGCAACCAGGTTATAAGGGACAAGCTATTAATACCTGTACAAGACTGCAACAATTCGAATGAGGGTGAACTCAAATGCATACAACAATTCAAAGTGCAAAGTGAGGATCATCATGCATGGACAGTGCAATGTGACTGAATACAAGTCAATGCCAAGAAAATGCAATACAAATAGGCAAACAAAATGGAAATGAAGACTGGAGCAACATGAGGCATGCAATACTCAGTACATATCTTTATTACAAGAACAATTATGCACTTCAACTACTTAGTTAAACAAAATATTTTAGTAGCATCTGCACTTACCAACTTATCAATTTAAAAACAAAAACTTGGTGCAGCTGTTCTTATCAGTTTAAATCAAAAATTGATATCATTTGTTCTTAACAGTTTAAACAAAAAAAAAAAAATCAAATAGTATCTGTTCTTATTAGAATTAAAACAAAACCAAGTAGTATCTGTTCTTGACAATTTTAAAACAACCCAAATAGTATCTGTTATTATCAATTTAAAAAGAACAAAGTTATGAAAGTATTAGTGGTTATCAATTTAAAACAAATCGCAATTACTGTCTGTTCCTACCAGTTTAAAACTTAAAACTAATAACATCTATATCATAATCATATGCAGACTTGCCAAACTTCCTAGCCTAGACAACAAGTCACAGATCTACACACAATAATTATGGACATAACTCGTACAACATGGGGAGGCCGAGCAAGGTGATGAAGAAAATCAGAAAATGAAGAAGAAGCAAATCTGGACGAAAGGAAAAAATGCTATTACCTGATAGATCTCGGGCTCAAGAAGGAGGCAAGGCAGAGCGAATAGTGGAAGGGAAAAAGAGCTGGTGTAAATATAGATGATGTTTGTGAAGTTCCATGGGGATCATAAGTGTAGATAACGCATCAGTTTTTAAAGAGCTTTTTCATGTGTGATTGTACTTTTGATATGTATATAGGCTATGAATAGGTGCATAGTTCGAACGTTATATAGTAAAACTTAATTTTTGAGGCATCAGTTTCTTTTACTTACGTGATTTAAGGAATGGGATAGATATATAGTGGTTTGAATGTAACTGATGAGCTACATCAGTGGAGGAGATAAATCAATAGTTATAATTTATGCGAGATGCCAGAATTGCAAGCCTTGATTTGTTGATAAATAGTGGTTTAAATCTTTGTATGAAAATATGTGTGAATGCAAAAGTCAGTGAGTTACATGGCTGAAAGGAAGGAGTGCATCAGTTATTCTTTAAAAATAGGTAAGAGGTTCGAACGTTTCTAGTAGAAAACTTGATTTTTATACTGACAAATATTTGGACCATGCATTTGATTCGTCTCAGTTTTATTTGTTTTCTTAAGTATCAGTTTTATTTTTAACTGTGTAAATATGAATACGTGTGTGATGATTCATTTATTTTTAAATAAATTTTGATTTGTATTAAATATGTTTACAAATGTATTTGGACGTTGCAAAATTGGAAAAATATGATCTGTGGCAAGATCAGAGGAAGAGCAATCAGTGGTTTATGACATCAGTTACAAAAGGAATGAAATAAAGGGAGGGACCGAGAGTTACACCACATATAAAGTTTAAAAATATGTAAATATGAATGCGTGATTTCAGCATGCTTTAAATCCCTTATTTAGTTTGATTAAAATAAATGAAATGGCCAGACTTAAGAATTAATTTATGAAAGAAAACTGACATGCGGAGGCAAGTGTAAATGAGTATATTACGTGATTAAGGAAACCCTTGATTTAGCATGTCACATAAGAATGGTAAATGTTAACCGTTTCAAATAATTAACAATTTCTAACCTTGCACTTGAATGTTTTAAACTGTTGCACGGTCAAAGGGAGAGAGAGCTATTAGTTTATAGGAAGGTAAATGTGTTATATGCGTGATTTAAGGTAGAGCCATTTGCAAGCAGAAAATGGGAAAGGTTGGAATTTGCTTCCAATAATATGTCTTGGCTGTAACGCAAAAGCTTGGTTTAAGGCATACGTTGATTTATCTTTAGACATGCAAACTTTTAATATCCCATTTGTTGCAAACTAAACAGTGTGATATAAGATTTAGGCAGTTACACAACTGGATTTAATGTATGCGTGATTTAAGTTTGATGGCTGATATAAGTGCAAAGGAAAAATATCAGAGAGGGATTTGAACGTTACTTAAAAATCAAAACTGAAACGGAAATTTAAAAGAGGGAGAGTTGATTTTCTTAGATGTGAACGGTAACAAAAAGATTTGTACACAGGGGTTGATTTTGCACTGATGTAGGGATGAACGTATGTAATACAATTTATTTTATCAATCGGTCAGTTAACGAATAATAAAATAATGTTTGGTATAAAATCACTAACTGATGTTTCTCTCCAAAAATATTTGGAAACACGATTTTTACACTACGTTAAACAGACGCAGTCAAAAATATCAAAAATTTCTGTAAAATAACATTTTAAAAACACACGTTTTATTACGTTGCTTTATACCCTAAAATTTGACGCGTCTTTTAAACGCGAAATTTTACAGTTTAAACATAGCTTAAATTTTTTACAGTTAATATTAAATTTTATTGACATATACAATTTTATAAAATATATCTTCAAATTAAATAATTAACTATATTGTTAAACACAATTTATATAAATACATTTTTAAAATTAAATAATTAATAATAAAATAAATATCTAAAAACTAGGGCTGTTACACTCTCCCCCACTTAAGAACTTTTCGTCCTCGAAAAGGAACGAAAGAAGAGAAACAAAGAAGATAAGCTAGATAGACAAGAATCTTAAACGGATAGTTCCGGATTTGAAGCACGAAGAAGGTTCTCTAGAATTGGTTTTACCCCTTCAGTTTGACTGTCAGTCTATGGGTGCTCAGCGGTGCTCAGGTCCCGATGAGTAACAAAGATCTCAAAGATTATAGAAAGATTTCTAAATAGACTGGTATAAGCGATAGCATCCCAATCCGTAGCAGATAAGGAAACCAAGGACATTTAAAGATAGTTCAAAACAAAATAAGATAATAAATTTGAGATCATAATATTTTGAAAATCATTACGATTTATAGATATTATCATTTGGAAATCATACTACTAAAATCATAACCCTTTTAAAATAATCTTCATTTATTCAATTATAAATTTTCAAACATTATATTTTTAGAATAGCAGCACTGATAATATGTTATAGTAGATATGATAGTATTCCTAATCAGTTTATTATTTTCTTAACTCTAAATTCTTAACAAATATCCTAACCACTTTATTTGAAATACCTATTTTAAAAAAATAAGATATTCCTTCAATAAAAATTTTTATCCGAAACCCAAAATCTCAATTATCAAATTTAGCAATATTAGAATATGTCCTAACTATTCAAATCATAATTATTCACTTAGGGAATAACTTTAATTAGAATTTCTTAGTTAGATTTAAGGTTCCATGTTAAATCAACTTTGATTATTAGGTTCCTTTGAATAAATTTCTTAAATTCCTTTTTCTATATCTACCTCTATTTATCTTTTACAACTAAAATTTTAGTGTATAACATTTATTATAACCACCTAAATTTTAATTATAAAATCCCCTTTTTATAATGTATATTATCCAATTACATTGTTAACTTTTGAAACTCAAGGTATGTTATATTGAATGGAATTGAGTATTATACAACTAAACTTTCAAATTCAATTATTTCCTGTTGGAATTTCTTATTCAAATTTATTTTTATTAAATTATTCCTCAAGATAAAACTTAAGAATTAAATTTCTGATTCTTCTTCAAACCATTTAGAGATAAATAAATATATATACATAATATGTCAAATCAAATATAAATTATATATATTAAGTCATACTTTAGAAATTCAAATCAAAAATCTCAAGGTACACTGTAGCCAGACTACAGGGTGGTCCCTTCACTTCGAAACTCGAAAATGAAAGTCGATGATGCTGCAGTCATCACCGAAATTATTTTCCAGCGACAAAGAGAAAAGCACTAGATTTTAAAAAATTTCGGAAACAAATTTCTATTCGAAAATACTTATTATATCCTTTTAAACTTTAAATACAAGGTTTGAAATCATCGGAAGTTTAATTCTCAAGTTCTAGTTTTAACTTCATTTCTATTTGTAACCATTGTTTTATAGTTCAATTATTTATATATGACAAAACACATGGCTTACAAACTCATATATAAAATCAAAACTATTATCTCTTGACAACTAGTCAAATTAATTATAGAGTTCTGAAAATTATACTTATATATATATTAGATTTTATTTTCAAATACAGAAATAAAACTTTCAAGTCAAGGATAGTGATTCAAATTTTTGATGAACTCAAATCAAATAGAATTCAAGATGAGTTGAAATCAGAAAATCCGGTGATTAAAAATCAGAATAAGGAAACTGGGTAAGTCTATATAATCGCGGACAACCTTGACCGGGTCAACCGTGACTTAAAGAATCGGATCGATGTGGTTGGGGTAAATCTACATTTGATCCGAAGAGGTAGAGTTTGGAATAACCAAAGATACTATCATATAAACCAATGATAAATATAAATCTCCGGTGAATAAATGCTAATTGTAAAGGAGTTTCACCCCTTTATTAGAATGATGGCGAGACCGCAAATTTACTATGAAGATCATTCGAAGTGGAGTTATGGAATACTCCAGAATTTAAGGAAGATGAAAAGTGAGGGACACGAATGAACTTTGGAACCGTAGGGGACGTTCCAGAACTCGAAAAGAGAATGGTTCAATCTCTAATGAAGGTGATTCTGTAAATCCAATTTACCATATATTCTAAGTTTTGCCTAGAACCAAAGCTCTGATACCAAATGTAATGACCCAGTATTTTCAACCCTTCGCATCCGCTCATGTCGGACTTGAAGTGTTCAAGGTACTGCGTTGTAGAATAAATTTGGCAAAACTCAGAATATGCAGTAAATAAAATCACAGAATCACATACACAGATATCAGAACTTACAGCGGAAATAAAATTTCAGTGGTTCATGAAGCCACTACAAATCTTTGATCAACAGAATTTACATAGTTTAGAATCTGCAATACAGCTTTAGACATACATAGGAACAGAGTCTTCCAAAGCCTTGCTTGCAAAAAGATAAAGACTGAAAAGGCTTCCAGCAGCACGAATGATCTACGGGATGTCCTAGCTCCAGATAGAACTGAAAACCGCAACTCAGGCTGACCCGAGCGTAAAATAAAACATAACACTCGAGTCAGGACATACATACTTATATAATGTAAGCTAATTCAAGTGTACTGTAATATAGAGCAAGTAACTTAAAGGATGCTTGGGACCGCCCATCCTCTAAGGATCCGTTAAACTATTTACTATGTAGTATATTGCGCTATTATAATAGTGTCTATTTATAAAATAAACATACTTTTTCTTAGCATTAAGGGGTTACCCATATAGCCCTTAACACGTAATAGTCCCAGTAGTCCATCCAATATCATAGCTCCTCCTGATCGGGAAGCAACTAGAGGATACCACACGGGCTACGGGAGAAATCTAAACTCGTACAAGGCTCGGTATGGTAGATGACACGGCACAACTAGGCAATGCCAGGGTAGATATACCAATTGCTATCCAGGCTGGTGGAAACGCGTAGCCGCAGTTACCGCCCACCTCGGACTAACTCCCCAAAATCAAAATATAGAGGTGGCCACCGAATCAATCCAAAATCATAGTATAATATCGAAGAGGAGCGTCCGATCAGAGGAATGACCTCATTGGCCTGGAATTGCTCCTGTTTTAGCCACCTTATGCCAACTCACGGGAGTCGGGTCCACGTATTTACCTTACAGGAAACGCCACCACCGACCTACTTCATTCTGGAATCTCCGCCGCGTACACGGTTGGTCAAAGTGGTTTTCGGTATCGACAGAGAGTATGTCCATATCCGATCCCGGTCTCTTTGCCAACCCATCGTTATTATAACCCGTGGTCATTTAAAACATTTTATACTTTAAAACCAAAATAAACATTTCCATTTCAAAACTATAAATACGATATCATTTTAAAACCCAAAACAATATGATATCGTTATATTCAAATATAATTCTTTCCAAAACCATACTGCTTAAAATTTATAATATCTGGAAGCCGAATATTTGAAATATATCTTCAAAACATAATATTTGGAATTTTTACTTTAAATCATAACTCCCAACACACAAATGGTTTGGATATTCAACGGTATATAGAATAAATGGTTTAACTTTATGGTTACTTTGTGAAGAAGATAATTTATATAGCTTTACAAATATATTTCTTTATTTAAAGTTTAAACCATAATTTAAATATCACTTTATGTCCCCAAATCCGTTACAATTCCTATATATATATATCCAATTGGAGTATTTCCTATTCAAAACTAAGTTTGGATTTTATTCTTTCAACAAATCAATGTTTTATTATTTAGTCTTGAATATTCCCATAAATTCCATAAATAAACTCCCAATGTTAGTCATTTAATATCTTCAAAATTCACTTAATACTAGAATATTCATCTTAAATTTATTAAGGAAAATCCAGTTATAAATATCATATCTTAAGATTTTCCAAAACTTAACATAAAATAAAATTTCTCAAATTCCATGAGTTTTAAAACAATCAATTCTAGATTCTGTAGCACTTAGGAAATGCTACCTAAAGTTACGGGTAAAACTAGTCCAATTTCAAAAAGACCGCATTTTAAAATGCTGTAGCAGATTGATTAACTAAATAAATATTTCCAAATATAACTTATTTATCTATTTACTTATTAACATTTATAACTCATTCAAAAATTAAAATAAAATCCTTTAAAGATATTAAATCAAATATTTAACTTCCAAAATAATTTTTAAATATTTCAGAAAATATTATAAGAACCACGGGCCTGTATATAGTTCTCTAGCCTAGGTCAAGTGATACGGATTTATATCATTTCAACCCGTAATTTACAAAACCCCGGGTTCTATCATTTCAAACCCGCAATCCCAAGTTATCAGTTAAGCAGTTAACAGACTAGTTTAACAATAATCATTATTTCAGCCCATAACAATCCAACTTTAACAGGGAACTTGCAGTGGTGATTTAAGCAGTAAATAACAATTAAAAATATAACTGCAGAAATAATATAACAGATAAATAACTGATGAGATGTCAATTTAAATGGGTTCATCATTCTACATCATACTACAGACAGATAATATCTAAATAGAATGTTTACACATACACTTGCGATAATTTACACAATATATGTACATATGTCTGGTGAGAAAAACTCACCTGAAAGTTGCAGAAAATTTGAATACAAAACGACGATTCACCGATAAAGCACGACAGAGAATAACGATCAAATTCTTCTGACGTAGATTCAAATCTAGAACAAAATTTCAATTATGGAATACGTGACTTAAAAATTTACGATCAAAGAAAATGAGAATAGAACGGGGTTTGTTTGCTTTGCTCGACCACTCCACCGTGTACCGTGACCAAAACATACCCTAAACGAGAACCGGGTAACACTAAACTACGACAAAATTTCTAAAGGCTGACTGACAGAAGGTGAAGTTTTCCTACTCTATACTTTGTACATGTGCACACTCGTATCCCATGCAAACTCACGCCATGAATAGAACATAACACTTCCCTGTGTCCAAAATTTTTACCCTGAGAAAAACTCAACTGCTTCGGGCCAAGCAAGTCGTTGCTTCGAGTCAGCACCTATATTGCTTCGAGTTAAATATGTCAAATCTACGGGTCATATGCAAAACTGGTGAACACTTATCCCTATTTCTCTGTTATCCGAATACTTACAGATGCCCATGTTTGTGTTGCCCAACTATCTTCTAACTCATATTTACCTCTAGAATTCAGCTTCACCATCAGATTTTTTTTTTTTCTTTTTTTTTTTTTCTCTTTTTTTTTTTTTTTTTTTTTCTTTTTTTTTTTTTTTTAAAACCTAGTTGTTCCCCATTTCTACCCAGGCTGATACTAACTAAATATGCAGGCATGTATTACTAAATATGCAGACATGCACAACAGGGATGAAGTACTAACAGTACATAAAATGGAGATGAAGACTTCAACACCCAGGAAAACAATGACCAGACCAAAGTGCAACATTATGGATGCAATATAGATATGAAACTGAAACATATTAGATAATGTAAACTGGAATGGATATGAAGACTGAACATATCAAAAATTTTGAAAATACAAAGTTTCAAAATGAACCCAATAGGCTACAGTTTCAAAACTCAAGTGAAGCAAATAATGCAACAGTAGCAGGTATATATGAATACAACCTCAATGCAGACAAGCAGACACACTATCTACATACATATATAACATCAAGCTATGATTCAAACAACAAGATAACATATGGTTTCAAGGGTCTGTTCATATTGTAAGAGCAGAGATATGGGATGCAGACAACTAAAGCATGGTACGAAGCAACATGTAACATTTCACATTTTATCAAAGTAATATAAGACAGTAGTGTGCAACTTGACATGCAAACTGCCACAAGACCAATTCAAGTGAAAATACCCAACTCAAATAAACCAACTAATGCAGACTGTCAAAAAAAAAAAATGGATCAATAATGCAACCAGGTTATAAGGGACAAGCTATTAATACCTGTACAAGACTGCAACAATTCGAATGAGGGTGAACTCAAATGCATACAACAATTCAAAGTGCAAAGTGAGGATCATCATGCATGGACAGTGCAATGTGACTGAATACAAGTCAATGCCAAGAAAATGCAATACAAATAGGCAAACAAAATGGAAATGAAGACTGGAGCAACATGAGGCATGCAATACTCAGTACATATCTTTATTACAAGAACAATTATGCACTTCAACTACTTAGTTAAACAAAATATTTTAGTAGCATCTGCACTTACCAACTTATCAATTTAAAAACAAAAACTTGGTGCAGCTGTTCTTATCAGTTTAAATCAAAAATTGATATCATTTGTTCTTAACAGTTTAAACAAAAAAAAAAAAATCAAATAGTATCTGTTCTTATTAGAATTAAAACAAAACCAAGTAGTATCTGTTCTTGACAATTTTAAAACAACCCAAATAGTATCTGTTATTATCAATTTAAAAAGAACAAAGTTATGAAAGTATTAGTGGTTATCAATTTAAAACAAATCGCAATTACTGTCTGTTCCTACCAGTTTAAAACTTAAAACTAATAACATCTATATCATAATCATATGCAGACTTGCCAAACTTCCTAGCCTAGACAACAAGTCACAGATCTACACACAATAATTATGGACATAACTCGTACAACATGGGGAGGCCGAGCAAGGTGATGAAGAAAATCAGAAAATGAAGAAGAAGCAAATCTGGACGAAAGGAAAAAATGCTATTACCTGATAGATCTCGGGCTCAAGAAGGAGGCAAGGCAGAGCGAATAGTGGAAGGGAAAAAGAGCTGGTGTAAATATAGATGATGTTTGTGAAGTTCCATGGGGATCATAAGTGTAGATAACGCATCAGTTTTTAAAGAGCTTTTTCATGTGTGATTGTACTTTTGATATGTATATAGGCTATGAATAGGTGCATAGTTCGAACGTTATATAGTAAAACTTAATTTTTGAGGCATCAGTTTCTTTTACTTACGTGATTTAAGGAATGGGATAGATATATAGTGGTTTGAATGTAACTGATGAGCTACATCAGTGGAGGAGATAAATCAATAGTTATAATTTATGCGAGATGCCAGAATTGCAAGCCTTGATTTGTTGATAAATAGTGGTTTAAATCTTTGTATGAAAATATGTGTGAATGCAAAAGTCAGTGAGTTACATGGCTGAAAGGAAGGAGTGCATCAGTTATTCTTTAAAAATAGGTAAGAGGTTCGAACGTTTCTAGTAGAAAACTTGATTTTTATACTGACAAATATTTGGACCATGCATTTGATTCGTCTCAGTTTTATTTGTTTTCTTAAGTATCAGTTTTATTTTTAACTGTGTAAATATGAATACGTGTGTGATGATTCATTTATTTTTAAATAAATTTTGATTTGTATTAAATATGTTTACAAATGTATTTGGACGTTGCAAAATTGGAAAAATATGATCTGTGGCAAGATCAGAGGAAGAGCAATCAGTGGTTTATGACATCAGTTACAAAAGGAATGAAATAAAGGGAGGGACCGAGAGTTACACCACATATAAAGTTTAAAAATATGTAAATATGAATGCGTGATTTCAGCATGCTTTAAATCCCTTATTTAGTTTGATTAAAATAAATGAAATGGCCAGACTTAAGAATTAATTTATGAAAGAAAACTGACATGCGGAGGCAAGTGTAAATGAGTATATTACGTGATTAAGGAAACCCTTGATTTAGCATGTCACATAAGAATGGTAAATGTTAACCGTTTCAAATAATTAACAATTTCTAACCTTGCACTTGAATGTTTTAAACTGTTGCACGGTCAAAGGGAGAGAGAGCTATTAGTTTATAGGAAGGTAAATGTGTTATATGCGTGATTTAAGGTAGAGCCATTTGCAAGCAGAAAATGGGAAAGGTTGGAATTTGCTTCCAATAATATGTCTTGGCTGTAACGCAAAAGCTTGGTTTAAGGCATACGTTGATTTATCTTTAGACATGCAAACTTTTAATATCCCATTTGTTGCAAACTAAACAGTGTGATATAAGATTTAGGCAGTTACACAACTGGATTTAATGTATGCGTGATTTAAGTTTGATGGCTGATATAAGTGCAAAGGAAAAATATCAGAGAGGGATTTGAACGTTACTTAAAAATCAAAACTGAAACGGAAATTTAAAAGAGGGAGAGTTGATTTTCTTAGATGTGAACGGTAACAAAAAGATTTGTACACAGGGGTTGATTTTGCACTGATGTAGGGATGAACGTATGTAATACAATTTATTTTATCAATCGGTCAGTTAACGAATAATAAAATAATGTTTGGTATAAAATCACTAACTGATGTTTCTCTCCAAAAATATTTGGAAACACGATTTTTACACTACGTTAAACAGACGCAGTCAAAAATATCAAAAATTTCTGTAAAATAACATTTTAAAAACACACGTTTTATTACGTTGCTTTATACCCTAAAATTTGACGCGTCTTTTAAACGCGAAATTTTACAGTTTAAACATAGCTTAAAATTTTTACAGTTAATATTAAATTTTATTGACATATACAATTTTATAAAATATATCTTCAAATTAAATAATTAACTATATTGTTAAACACAATTTATATAAATACATTTTTAAAATTAAATAATTAATAATAAAATAAATATCTAAAAACTAGGGCTGTTACACCCTTACTAGATAATGCCGAGTAATATCACCCCACGGTTGGGATCAGCAACCGCACCACTAAGCCGAATAAAAAGGGACATCTAGACATGGATGACCTCACCCTAATGGGCGCTACCCACCTAGCCTTGCTGCATAACCCTTGATTTTCAGTCATTCCTGGTTGATGAGGCTTGAGGCTAAGCGTTACCTTTTAGAACGTTTCACTTAGAATGCCCATCGTCCACCTGACGATGTTCCGAAAGCATTCATCCATAAGAGTCCGTCCCGGGTTCGAACGGAACCGAAGGCACTACTCCTACTAAATCCATTTTGGAATCATCCTCAGGATTAGTAGCGACTAGCCCTTACACTTCACTGCTCCATCTTCGACTTCGAACTCATCTTCCTTACGAAAACGTACAAACTGGATCGAAGTGGTTTTCGAGAAATTAATCCCGATCCCTGTCTCTTCGAAACGATCAGCGCATTGTCCAATATTGATAGTCAGTTACTTAACTAACAATTAGCATTCACAACAACCATCAAACAATAAATAATTTCACCAAATTATTTATTAACCTCAAAATATCTTCGCAAGATATATTTCCGTTTTCAAACCTTTTTGAAAACAGTTTTCAAACCATCTCCCTTTTACAGAATAAATTTCCCAAATATTTTCTATTTCCACCGAAATCACCAAGTACAAACACTTTAGATTTTAAAATAATTTAAAACAGTTTATTATAAAATATACTTTAAACATTTAAATTAAAAATTACTTTAATACTTATTAAAAATATACTTTAAGAATATTTAAAATAAAACTACTTTATGCAATATAAACTGAATTTCTGACTTTTAAAACCAAAATACCAAGCCACCTTTAAATGATTACTGCTATAAATAGATTAAAGAAAATACTTATTTTAGAATTTAAATATTTAGAAATAATAAATTTCCTAAACATACTTTTTAAAACAACATTAAAGCCTTTAACTTATATTTAAAAAATTTACTTTGAAAACATACTTGGCTATTCAGGGAAATATACTTCTCTTCACATCCTTTAAAAATAAATCACTATTTATTTTTAAACAATTTTCCCATTCCTTTTGATAAATTCCCATCGTGAATTTATTCTTTCAAATATCCACCGATATATTACTTTACTTTTATAAACCCAGTTTATAAATTCCAAAGTCTCGTCTTCTTTAAAAACATAATTTCAAATTCTAAATCAATTTCCAAATCGATTTCAGATTTAGTTTGAAATAGATTCCTTTACTTTCTCAATTTGACTCAAAAACCCATCAACTTCACTTTTACCTTTCAAATATGGTTTAAAATCATATTTAACTGAAATATTACTTTCATACTTTTATAAATTCCTTCTTTATCCTTTAAAATAAATTTAATCCTTAAATTTTAAAAAAAAATTCTTTTATTACTTTAAATAATATCACTTTAAGTTTAAAATTCATTCTCTCTCTGTTTATTCAAAATCCCATTTTTTCCATACTTGGAATTTATTAATTAAGGCATAAAATCACTTTTATTCTTTTCCAATTCATTCTTAAATTTATTCAGATGCTCTATAATTATTTTACTTAAAAATTCACTCTATTTCTTTCCAAAAATCCAATTCTATATATTTTGATAACTAAGTGAACTGAAATATTTTCAAGCTAATCATAGAATTCAATATTCCAATTATCAATAATATTCATCACAGAATATCAAATATTCATAACACGGAATATTAAACAATCATAAAAAAAATTGAGGAATCCAGTCGGATCCCTCCAAACTGTTTTCCTGCATCCACGGATTATAGCACAATATAAAATACCAATTCCACTTCGAGGTGGAATATCGCGGTATATGAGATTTATATAATATCATTCGTTATTATGCGGCGCATAGGGTCTAATCCGCTATATAATGCGGGAAATCAATCACTCCAATATATTCTATATATATACTACTCTATATAATATAGCACATCCAAAACAATTCAATCATTTAATCAATTATTTAAATTTAACTATTTAAATTTAAATAACCCAGATGAGTGAGATTAACTCACCTTTGCCCCTTAAATTTGCAAATCCACTTCATTCTCGATTGAATTCCACGATTGTTGACCTTGTATAAATATCGTATGGTTTATTAACATTTGAATTAACCAAACAATTTTATTATCATTTACAAATTTAATTTAACTAACAATTTGGTTTTTAAACAAATAATTTAATTTAACTAATTTTCCTACAATAAGTTATTTTTAAGAACTAAAATAAATAAAGAAATTTTAATTAAACAAGTTAATTGCTATAATACAGAAATTTAAAATAACTAGTAAGTTTAGAATGGATATAGGTATTTTCATTTAGAACCTACATAGAAAGATATTAAAAACAATCCATACAGAGTTTATTTGTTTTTTTTTTTTTAAAAAAAACCAAACCTTTATATAAATTCTATAGTCCAAACTTCATATATAAACAAATCCTCAGTTTTCTGTTTCCAACCCTCTATAATTAAATTCCTTTCATCTATATATACATATACTTATTAAATCAAATTTTGAAGATGAAGAATAAAATAAAATGCTAAATTGATTAATACCTAACTGCTTAGAACAACTCTCGAAGTCGAAGACTCCACCTTCGAGTAAACATCAACCAGTGAACTAGCAATCACGACATCGAACTTCAAGAGTCCAAATACGAAAACCTGGCAATGAAGTTTAACATCCCATCCTTTACACATGCACTCATCACTCCTGTATGTATAATCGTTATAATCGAGTCTGACTTCCTGAAATATGAATACCACTCCATCGAACTCGAACTCGAGTTCGAGTCCCCAACAAACACTCGCTTCGACTATGCCTAGCCACCGCGAATCACTTGCTTCCCCTCTCGACTTCTCTGATCGCACAACCCCCTCTAAAGACCACCGACCTCGCGAACGTCCAACCGCCGCCACGCTATCGACTCCTCTTCTCTGATCGCACAACCTCCTCTGAAGACCACTGACCTCGTGAACGTCCAACCGCCGCCACACTATCGACTCCTCACTCAAAATCGCGAATGCGGCCTTCACTCGAAATGCAATCGACAACGTAAACCCCTCTCTTTTTTTTTATTCGCATTGAACCCGAGAATTTGCTGAGACTTCGATTTTTTTTCCTTTTAGCTTCAGCCATTTTCGATTTGGGGATACCGAAGTTTGGGGGGAAAGGCGAATTTTTTTTTTCTTTTTTTAAAAAAAAGAATATCGTATGAGAGAAGCTAAGGAAATGTATACCCTTCAACTTGCACGAAGGCGGCTATGACTTTGACCCAGATGAGAACATATTTAAAGATGATGTGTGTCTTGATCAATTAACAACGAATATATATATATTTAAATTTTAAACCGTCTCGAATCTGCAACTTAAAATCTTAACCTCCTATCGAGGAGTGCCGCTAGGCATTTATAATGTTATACCCCTATTCCGAACGCAATGGAAAAGGTTACAAAACCTAATTCGATCGTATGGAGAAGATAGCTTTTTGGACTCAGTTATTATATTAAATCTCGAGTTAATTTTCAGCATGTTCACTTATCGTACGGCCAAACGATCACTCCAAACACTACGAAAATAGAAATCCGATAATAATACAATATTACGGATCCAATGGAACTGGTTTCGTCGAAATGCGAGACTGTGCCTCAAAAAGCTATTCTAATATCAATTTTAAACGATATATTTTTAAAACTGAACGAATCGCTTCCAATTTCACTTTAAAAGCTTTTATTATCTTCTGCACTATCAATATAAATTTTACAAGCTTTCAAATTATTTTTAACAGGCTTAAAACTCCAGATTCAACATTTTACCCAACTTCAAAGTATTTAATTCAATAATTTAATTATCAAATAAATAGTGATATTTGAATTCAAGTTAAAATTAACTTTTAAATATTTAAAATTAATTAAATATTCTAATTTTAAATGCTCAAAAATTCCGAGTCGTCACAGATTTATACTGGTTCGGACCACTATCCTACGTCCAGTCCCTAAGCTCCTCTTAGGAATTTTACAAACAAAAACAACCCTCACTTTACCGGAGGAATAGGTTCACAACTACCCGAACAGCCGAAGGGGATTTCTTGCCTGGACTGCTGAAGAGGACTTTCATAATACAAAGAGTTTGTTGACTACTTGTGTTCTTAATAACACGGATATGTCAAATCAATGTACACCCTTCCTATAATCTTTCCTTGATGATAATAGTGTAGTTCGTGAAAGAATATGGAAGATTTGAGAAGATATATAATCTTTGAAATATGGAAATAGAGTGCTTTTGTGAATCTAAATGCTATAGATAAGATAGAAAGAATTAGAGTAAGATTAGTTGAAAAACATATTAGATTAAGCCTCTATTTATTATATACCAATAGTTGCAATTATTCACGAAGAGATTCGATGATTAGATGTGAATTAAGAGTTGTGTCATCTATTCGTTTTCAAAAGTCTGAAATAAAATTTCAGAAGTCTGTTTATAATCAAATATATATACAGTATGGAAATAGGCAAATTCGGGCTATATTCAGACGTCTGAAAAATTCAGAACAGACTTTTGAATATTATGCTGAATATATATTTTTGTTTCAGCAGACAGACGTCTGAACTAGAAATTTCAGACGTTTGTTTGCTGTGCCTTTTGCATGTCTTAAAAACTTGCATGTGTGCATATCACCAAGGAATATTTTAACAATATCTAAACCAATACATACAGATTCAATATAATCTTCAACTAAGCCCTTGAAATTTGACTGTTGTAGAGTTTCTTCCTGCAAAACAAAGTTAATCGATACTAATATATACATGTATAGTTGTCATAATCAAAACGCTATAAAGCGAGATCCAACAGTTTGAGGTTATTGGATTGGAGTCTTAAAGATTTTGGGTTTAGCTATTTGGTTTTGAAGCATTGGATATGTAGTTACAATATGGATGTTGGATTCTTTTGGAGCCTATGTTAGTGTTATCTTTCCGTTGTTGGGTTTCCGCTGTTGTGCATTTTTTTGGCTCTGATAGTGTTGGGCATCTATTGTATCATATTGTATCAGATATTGTATCCATTGTTGTATCAATGATATATTGTTTTCTTCCGCTGTGTCCTTGTACTTAATGTGTTATAAGCTCTGACGAACCAGACTCGCGTTTGGATCTGCGACATTCGAATATGTGTGATGTATTTGGGCGTCGATTTTCAATGGCCGAGTCAGGGTCGCTACAATATACATGAAAACTTATTTTTTTGATGATGTGGGACTATACTTTTGTTCATATATGTGTGTGTGTGTGTGTGTGTGTGTGTGTGTGGATTTCTAATGTGTCAGCTATTTCAGTACATGTATCATTGCATATGGAATCCCTTTTCCATCTCAAAAAACCCTCCTGATCCAGATCTTCATCAGCCATCACCATTGAACATGAACCCGAAGAACATAAACTATTCATAGCCTACTTATGATCATACAAAACAAAAGAAAAATCTCTATCCCCACCTGAGTTTTTGTCATCCATTCATTATTCAATTTAACAAGTGAATACCACTTCTTTGTTAAGATGGCTTTATTCATTATAGATTGATGCTATACTACCTTGGCGTAATTCTTAGAGAAAATAGAAATTTATTCCAACCCAATACCATCGTTCATCTTACCTTTTGCTTCCTTTAACTCTATAGACTTATTTTTTGAATTTATGCTATTAACAACATTTATGTTCAAGTTTTTACAAGAAGATGACTGAACCACATATTTGGTATTCACGCTTTTAGTATTCTTTTTACCTTCCATAAAATTTGATCTTTCCAAATTAAAATGTTTTTCAGCCTTCGTTTCATAAAGAGTTTCCAAATAGAAAATATCTAAAATGTATGAACCAAAGTGCCACAAAAGCTTATGAAATATAGATTCTCTTTTCAAAAATACAATCAAGAAACTCGTCTATTCAGTTAATATTCAAGAGTATAATAATTCCCACGATTCTTTTTAGAGAGAACTTTTTGGATAGAGGACCAATCCTTTTAAAGAAATTTGATTTATTATTCCCAAATCTCCCACAATCAATACATCTTATGGGCTCTCTACAGTTTTTGTAAAATACGAATTACCACCACAAGGAAGTAAAAGAACTATGGCTCTTATGTGTAATCTACGGCTTCATAAAAAAAGAATGGAATGATTTTGAACTTTGATATGAAGAATGCCTAATTTTAATGACATCATCGAAAGTGTAGGGAATACTACTTTGGATGAAGAGAATAGAGCCCCATGCAAAAAAGATGAGAACTAAACCTCATGGCAACAGCTTGAAGACAACGAGCATAGAGAACAAGAACGAGACGCCATTTTATGATGATGATGATGATGATGTGTGTGTGTATGATCAATAACCCTCTCTATTTAGTACCATTTTGTAGCCCCTTAATATCAGCTGCAAGTTTCTGTTTAAATTTGAACAAATAATTAAATAGAAACTTGCCGCTGATATCAGAAGGCTAGAAAATGGTGCTAAGTAAAAAATTATATTAATCTAAGTATGTATATAATAAAAATTACAAATACGCACTCTTATATAATTTAATTTTAATAAAAATCGCCTAATTTATGCTCTGTTACCAAATGTAACAACCGGTCATCTATAATATCGTCTGAAAGTGACACTGGCATCAGATGCCGTTGATGGTGGATATAAAATATAACATAGAGCTCTCTACAATATTCTACACTGTTTGAAACTCACAGCGGAAGGATAAGATATAATGATAAATATTTAACGACTCGTAAATTTTAAAAGTTTTGACAACATAAATAATTGAATTTTGTGAATTTTTAAATAATAAAATTTTTAAATAAAAATTGGATATTTGAAATACGTTTATTTAAACATATCAAACGGTAAAATTTCAACTAATAATATGAAAGTTTATTTTCTTGTGCAATTTTATTTCACTTCAAATAAGTTAAAAATTGATGATAATAAAATGTTTTCCAAACCTAAATATTTTTATACAATAAACTTGTAAATTATCTTCTGATTGAGACGCCATATTTCGTTTCTCCAAATTTGAACTGCTACTGCTCCGTCTATCTTATTTTCGGCAGAATAGCAGCATTTTCGGTACCGATTATCAACTTTTGACAGGATGATCGTATCATAGATATCTGTGTACCATTTTGATCGTCTCATCGTGCTAATCTCTTCGGTATATTCAATTCTACTTTTTGAAGTCTTGAAGGCGAAAAATCTACGAAACGATTTCGTATCGGTTCCGCAACTTGAGCTTTTCGGTTTTTCTATGACTATTCGTTATTCCTCGTTAGCAACGAATGGACAGTAACCATTCCTATTCCTAAAATTTATTATAACTTTTGGTATCGCAACCGTTGAATATAATTGCTATCTCTATCGTTCATCCTCTCTCTTGGATCGTCTTTTCATTTCATTTTTCATTCACCTCTTCTTCCTCTTCTTTCATCCTGCCATAAATGAAATTTTGAAAAAATTTATAAAAGCAGAAGAATACTTTTTCTCAAAGCTTCACGCGATCTAATATTCATCCAACCTGCGTGCCTTCAACCTTGGATCATCTTTCCTCTCCGATCTGATTCCTCCTCCGCTGTACAAGCTTGCCTCGTCCCCAACTTCACCTCACCAGGAACGAAACTCACTCGCTTGTGCACTGCAGCTTCACATCCCTTTGCATCTCCACCTCCGCTCTATGCTTTGTCCCTGACAGCCTTGGCTACACATGCTACTTCACCTCCGCCTTACTATCCTTCATCGCAGGCAGATCCATCGAGAACCTATAGTGCCGCCTCTAATACATCGCGCACCCAGTCAACCCCCTTGTGCTCGGCCGAACTCGCCCCAACCTAGGCTGAAGCCTCAGTTGCTTTGCCGTGATCTAGGTGCGCAGTCTATATCTAATTTAATAGTGGTTATATACATATGTTTTAATATTATAAAGCAACGCATATATTTTATATACATAAGTTTTAACATTATAAATTCGCATATACGTGTATTCCTATTTGTATTGTAAAGTTTCACATACATAGTATGTTACATAGATTTGTACACAGAACACATCCGTTAAGTATCGATTTAAAAGTATGTATATGTATATAATATGAGTTTACAAGATCTGTTGTATGATATGTATATGTATATGAATAGATTTTTATGTGTGTTTAAAGGAATGTTGATTTTAAATATAACATGTATACATATATACAGATATTTTTTACAAATTTTATTCCGTGATCAATTCGATTTTATATGGGATATACCCATGTGTATTTAATTATAGTATACGTGTGCTTACAGCAGTGTGTATATATATATATATATATATATATATATGTTATATCAGTTTTTTATTTTAACCTGTACATATATATATAGGTTATATCAGTTGTTTATTTTATCCTGTATATATATAGGCTGCTTTGCTTTGTCTTGAAAATGCAGTAAAGTATTGTTTTACATTAGTTTGTAAAGGAATATATATATATATTATTTATAAAAGAAGTTGCATATCTGCTTATTGTATATATTATTATATGTTTTAATAAAAAAGTTATAAGATGTATGTGTAATATATATATATATATATATATATATACATACATAACGGTTATGTACAAGATTGAATGTACATTACTATACGTTGTTTATATATTATTGTATATTTTACTTACAGTTTATATATTCTGTTTACATGTATATATAGGTTTATGTAAGGTTTAGATATGTAGTATTTATGTATGTGTTTTATATGTATAATGTCAACTTATATATATTATTTATATTTATATTTATATATGTTACATAAACAAGTTGTTTACTAAGTTTTTTTTCACTGTTAGAATATAAAATAATATATATGCATACTTTGATAGTTATATAGCTCATACATTTTTGTTTTCATATGTATATATTTATTTTTAATATTAATATTAAAGATATAACTTGTAGGTAAGCATTTTGCATTTTATAAGTGTGTGTGTATATATATATTTCAAAATATAAGGTAATATCTGTTTGGAATTTTAAAATATAATTATATATATATATGGTTATATATATATATATATATGGTTATATATAAATTCACTTATACCAATTTTACTCATTGATCCAGTTCTAATTTGATTTCATCGATTCCTTGTCATCAGCTTTGTCCGTCAAATTCTTGCCAATCTAGCTTTGCTTTGGAAGTCGTGCTTGCATTCCGTAACTCGATTCATTCTCGTTTGTCTCTAGCCTCGAAAAGTGAGCAATTACTCACGATTAACGATCTTATGTTTATTAAATTTGATTTCAACTGAAACGACGATTGAAATATGCAGATGTTAATTATTTACATTGATATATATATATATGCTTTCACCTATGACATCTGACACCATTATCTATTATTTATATTGATGATACATGCCTGTTATATTATTCTTATATCTGTTATCACTCTGCAAGTTCCCTGTTAGTATAGAATTCCCAATGGGTTGAAATGATACATACCCGAACGATCTGTAGAATAAGAGAAAATCATTATGGGTTGAAATGATAAACCCACGTGATTTTCATTTGAATTGAATTTGGGATTGCGGGTTGAAATGATATATACCCGTATATATTTAAATTGCGGATTGAAATGACAAATATCTGTATCACTTGACCATAGGATCGAAAATTATATACAGACACCGTTGGCCAATGTGTGTGTGTGTGTGTGTATTGAACTGATTTCCAAGGTTTGGAAATTGAATTTATTTAAGAATTATACTCAAATAAGTTTGATTTGAAATTTACTAAATTTGGGATTATAAAGTTATGATTTTATAACTTGATTTTTGTTTAAAAGTGATTTGAGTTAATATTTCAAATTTACATAAATTGAAATGGTATATTTAGTTTTATTTAAATTTAAAGTTTGAAGTTTTATTTAAATTTGAAATTTGAAGTTTTATTTAAATGTTATTTGAATGATTAAGTAAATATTTCAAAATAAATAATGGTAAAGTGAATTTGATATATACATATATATAATTGTCAAATCTAGTTTGAAATGTTTGAATATTTTAAACTTTGAAAATATTAAAATTGAAATGGTTTATTTTGTGGTTAAAAATCTGTATTTGAAATCGATATAATTTGAAATGGTTTAATTAGAAACAGAAATAAATTAAAATTGATGATTTGAGATTTGATTAAATTTGAATTTTTGGAATTCAAATTGATTTGGAGTCGATTTGTAAAATTTGAGGAAACTATTTTATAATATAAAGTATTTTTAAATTTCATTTAAAACTATTTATATTTTACTTTATAAATTATTTTAATATAAACAATTTTTAAATCATTTTTAAAACTATTTTTAATATAAACTATTTTAATATACTAACTATTTTAATATAAACTATTTTAATATAGTAACTATTTTAATATAAACTATTTTAACTTATAACGTAACTCTTTTATATGAACTATTTTACTTTATAAACTATTTTATTATATATACTATTTTAATATCTAAACTATTTAAGTGGTGGAAGTTTTGTATCAAAGTTATGAACTTCGAACTATTATGTTTTGAAAGTGTTATAATTTCAAATGTTTGGTTTCGAAAGTGTTAAAACTTTGAAAGTGCTATGATTTTGGAAATGGATATATTTGAAATGAAAATGATATCATATTTTGTAATTGAAATGAAAATGATATCGAATTTTGTTTTGAAACGGAAATGATATCGTATTTGGTTTTGAAATGAAAATGATATCGTATTGATATAGTTTTGAAATAGCAATGATATTTTGGTTTTGAAGTATAAACTATTTTGAAATGACCGTGGTGTTATAATAACGACTGGTTGTTAAAGAGACCGGGATCGGATATCGTCATACTCTCTTCCAATACCGAAAACCACTTTAACAACTGTACACGCGGTGGAGATTCCAAAATGAAGTAGGATGGTGGCGACGATCCTATATAAGGTATATACGTGGACCCGACTCCCGTGAGTTGGCTTAAGGTGTCTAAAACAGGAGCAATTGACGGGTCAAGTAAGGTAGCTCCCCCTCGGACACATTCCTTCGATACTATATTCTGACTTTGTGATTGATTTGGTGGCCACACTTGATTTTTTTTATTTGGAAGTATGTTCCGTGGAGTGCGGTAGTGGCTGCTATGCGTTACCACCAGCACGGAAGTGTAATTGGTATATCTACCTAGGCATTGCCTATTTGTGCCATGTCACATACCATTCGAGCCCACTACGAGTTTGTTTTGTACCATAACTATGGGGTGCCCTTTGACGAGGCCCAATATGGGGGAGATTGCGGTACTGTATAGACTATGGGAATATATAAAATGTGTTAAGGTGAAAAATGTGAAGTCTTAACACCATTTTAATAGTTTACTTTACTACAGACATTATTATAATAGCGTATATTACTACATAATAGATAGTTTTATGGATCCTTAGAGGATGGTTATCCCAAACATCCTTTTAGTTACTTGTATTTCGGTTGTTATTTCACTTGAGTTGGATTTATTGATATAAGAATGTTACTCCTGACTCGAGTGTTTTGTGTTTTACTTTACGCTCGAGTCAGACCGAGTGATACAATTCTGAGACTCACCTTTGGAGTTGGAGCTTCGTTTGGAGATACATCTACATTTTTTCAGCTTGCAGTTATTTAGTTGATTCCAGTGATGTATTTTGATCTTATATTCGACTATTGTATTTGAAACTTCAGTTGTATCTTATTTAACTCTGTTATATACACACACACACATATATATAGTAGCTACATGAACTACTATTCCTTTGTTTTTGCTGCATTATTGTTATATTACTCCATGTCTGTGATTCTGTAATTATTTATTTACTGCATATGTTGAGTTTTTCCAAATATAAATTAAAAATCTGGTATTTTTAACAATTCAAATTCGGCATGTGTGGATGCGAATGGTTGAAAATATCAGGAGTTACAGTTGGTATCAGAGCTTTGGTTTTAGGCAAAACTTAGCATGTAGTAGATTTAATTACAGAATTACTTTCGTTCGTGCTTGAATCTCTTCCTTTTTGATTCGGTTTCCTTTGAATTTTGAAACTCTCCCAATTGTTCTGAAATCCATTCTTGTCTTCCCCTATTTGTATTCTTTTGATTCTGGAGTATCCCATAACTCCACTTTGAATGATTCCTATAAAAATTGGCGATCCTGCCAATCTTTGAATGATTTGTAAAGGGGTAAAACTCCTTTACAATAACATCGATTCGCCGGAGATTTCGGTATCCTCGGTTTAGATGCTGCTGTCTCTTGCGATGCTCGAATTCTATCTCTTGAGATCGAATGGTGATTTGCCTTTGGATTCTACATCGATCTTATTCTTGAAGTCACGGTTGACTCGGTTAAGGTTACTCACGATTTATATAAGTCTATCCATCTTCTATTCTGTTGCTTAATTATTGTATCTCCCTTTCGAGCCTATCTAATTTAGTTAGAATTTGCTTTGATTAGGGTCCCCTTAAATTTGAATCCCTATCCTCGCTTTGAAATTCATTTTGTATTATCGAGTGAGGGAGTATATTTGTAATTAATATTGAATTGTTTTATATATTGTGTTGTTTGAGTTGTTAATGTTGATTTGGATTTTCGATCGATTCGTTTGACCAACGCCATCGATAGGATTTTCAAAACACTTGAACAGAGCAGACTGACACATATAATTATTTTCAAATTTGGTAAATAAAAAAAATTATGTGATTATATTATATATATACAAGTAAATTTTCTAAAGGATAATTGTTAAATGAATTGATTAACAAAATGATACTATTTGATTTTCATTTATTGTTTTGTAAACTAGTGACTATTGCCTCCTAAAATAAATAAACGGAATTATAAAACGCAGTTTATAAATTAATTTGGAATTTTAAAACATGGTTCATAAATTGATTTAGAATTTGAAATGAATTTAAGTTAAGAATTTGAGAATTAATTTCCAGTGATTCCAAACTTTGGTTTTAAACTTTAGAATGTAATTTATTTAAATTGTTTTTAAATGGAAATTGTTTTCTAAAGGATTTTAACATTTTAAAAAAATTCAGTACTCTCTTCTTTTGTCGTTGGAAAATAATTTCGGTGATGACTGCCGCATCATCGACATTCATTTTCGAGTTTCAGAATGGAGAGACCTGTAACAACCCGGAAATTTCTCAACCCGAAAACTCCAGATAGTTATGGAAAGAAGAAAGGGATAGAAGAAGAAGAAGAAAAACATCAGAATCTCACATCGCAGCGGAATAAAATATAATATATAGAATACAGTTTTAAATACAAGAAATCGGTACTGTATACATATACATACATACCATCATCAGAGTACATCAATCAATCATACAGAGACAACTACTATAAGATCATACACAGCGGAAATAATAGGCAAATACGTAGATACGCTCTGTCATCAGCTCGTCTCCTGAGCTCCAGTATAAAACCTGAACCTGTTTAACTCGGTCAGACCCGAGCATCATATAAAACAACACCCAAGTCAGTCTGGAAAACCAGCGTGAGAAAATCACACTCAATTGGATTATTAAAGTTTCAAAAATCCTTTGAAAAACAAAAGCACCTCGTAAGACCACGCCACAAATAAACATGTCGGGTTTTTACCTTACGATAGCTAAAACAATTTTTATTAAAGTTCTCTGATATTATTATAGTGTCTATAGAAAGTAAATAGAATCTAGCTGAAATGCTTGCATCTCACGTTTCAGCAATAGTTGGGCACAATCAAAACCGTACAGGCGCTTATTGGAGTTTGGATCCCATACAATGGCAGGGCTACTGGGGTACCGCCCGTCACAGTACCTGGTCTAGATCAGAGTACCGAGGATTACTCCCTTCATCCCCTGCAACACAAGGCCGGAACCATTCCTTACTGAACAGTCCCGAACAAGATAAACCCCGTGGTTGGCGCGACCAACCACCCACTAAGCCAAAATAAAAAGGGACATCTAGACAGGGGAAATATCTTGTCCTGCTTGGGCATGACCCACCTAACCTTGCTGCACCTCCCCTGTTTTAGCCATTCCCGGTTGATGAGGCTTGAGGTTTAACGTTACCTTTTAAGAACGCATCACTTAGAATGCTCATCGTCCACCTGACTATGTTCTGAAAGCATTCAATCCATACAAGTTGCCCTGGGTCTGGACAAACCGAATCACCGTCTTCAACTCTTCACGGCCTTCATTCGTAATCGTTCAAACCGGATCGAAGTGGTTTTCGAGAAATTAATCTCGATCCCGGACTCTTCGAAACGATCAGCGCATTTGTCCAATATTGATAGTCGGTTATTTAACTATCAATTAATCACACACAAGCAACCATCAAATAATTCCTACAAATTATTTACCTCACTTATCATACAGATAATATTTCCATTTAACCACTTGAAATAGATTTTCAAAATCCTTTAATTCCATGAAATCACTTAATTGATTTCTTATATCACTCACAATTTATTTACCCTTTGGAAATATCATTTATTTCTCATTCATTTTTCAAAAATCAATTTACACTTTTCTTATAATTTCTCAAATTCACTTTCTCCACTTAATAAGATTTCTCCTAAATCTTATCTCATTTAAATTTTATTTGCTTACCATCACAAGAGGATTTTAATTGGATTTTAAAAACATTTTGAAAACATATAGATTTATAAAATAAGAAGTAATATTAAATAACTGGTTCTAGAAAACTTAGAGTTTATAATAAACAATAGCTAAACCTTCAAAATAATTAATTCGAAAATATTTTACTTTCAAATAATAGTTTATAAAAAGATTTATGTAGTATAGTAATTTAAAATATTCCTTTTAAAATAAATTATAATTTTAGAAAATCCAATATCCATTTATAAAGGCCTCTTGTCCACATTCACCTTTTTCAATATCCTGCTATTTTCATTCAACCAATTTCATATCTCATTTATAAATTCCATTCATGAATTTATAAAATCTCCTTGGATTTCATTTATTATCAGATAGTTTGATTTAAACATCTCATCTTTATAATTTATTTCTTTCTATAAAGTTCCATATTTTCCTATTTAATAAGTTCCATTCATTATTAAATAAAATCTCCTTTTGACTCTTAATAGAATTTCTTATTCGTAATTCTTAATAGAATCTTCTTTATTTCTTAATAAATTTTCTTTTCTTTTCTTATTAATATTTCTTTTTATTTCCTTAATAGACCTCCTTTCCCATTTCTTAATATAATTCCATTTTCTTTAATTCACTTATCGATTACAATATTCCTTCAGGTATAATTTATAATTTAAATTTTCCAAACTCAACTTTATCACATTAAAGTTTAATTTAAGTAGAAAATATACTTTTATTTTCTTTTCTTCATTCTCAATTAAAGTAAATTCAAATTTCAAATAAATATTTTCTATTTGAATTTTATTTAACTTCTTCAAAATTAATTTATCAACGGTAATAGAAATTTCAAATTTTCAGCTTCTCTGTGATTCAACAGTTGATAATTCAATTATCTATAAAACCACCCAAATCAATATATCATCCTGTCACAGAACAGCATATATATAAATAAAATAAATAGTTTTGAGGAATCCTGGTGGATCCCTCCAACCTGTTTCCCTGCATCCACAGATGTTAGCACAATAAAATATCAATTTCACTTCGATGTGAAATATTGCAGTATATGGGATTAATATTTCTAACATCCACTTATTTAATTATTCACTACTTCAACCATCATTCAAGCAATTCAACAATTAAATATAAATTCAACAATTCAAATTTTAAACTTAACTGAGTGAGATTAACTCACCTCTTCATTAATTGTTGCAATCCAATTCCAATCCAGATTCGTTTCCATATTTTTGACCTTGAATAACAATTGCATGGATTTTATTAATATTCGAACGATCGAATAATTATTTATTGTTTAATATTTTAGTTAACTTACAATTTATTTATGCTATTTATTTTCCGACTATTAACCTTATTAAACAGAATTAATATTCTGATGTTAACTTCGTATTAGTGAAATATAAAGAATCAGAAATCCATTTTACGAATTTTAAACTTAAGAGACCTTTAAAATTTACTGTTTTGAAATCACTAACTTAAATTTTACTGTTTATCTGCATATGTTTTAGAGTAAATTAAAATTAGCTTAAACATTTCAAACTGTTCAACATAAATTTTCCTTTTACTGCAAATATATTACCATATACATATAAATTTAATCAAAGAAAATACCTTACTAAACGACGCACTCGAATTCAGAGCAGCTCTGACCAAAGCGAGACGCAACCCAGACTTCACGTCGAACCTTCCCCTTTTGTCGAGCCCTAGTCGCCGCCGCACCATCCCTTCGCGCGCGCGGCCTCGACCTCTTCAGGTAGCTGCCAACGCACCACTGCATCTCAGGCCCATCGCGACCACGTCGCCTCCTTGAACGAGCCAAGGTCCCCAATAACTAAACCCTAGATCGCCGATCCATCAAGTTGTTGCTCGAGTTCTGCCTATGGAGCCACCGTCACCACGCGCCTCGCGAACGTTCCCTGCCGCCTCTAATCACTCGCCGCCGCCACCACGAACGAGTTGCTTCCCCCACTCGCGACGCGCCTAAGACGCGACCCCCTCTCTCTCTTGTGCAGCTCGAACGTGAATCGAATTCGTTAGCTTTTTCCCCTTTTTTTTTATATCGGTCGTGGCCATTGATTCTACTGTGAGGGTAGAGAATTAAATGAAAAGGAATTGATGAGGGTTTCGAAAATGAAACTACGAGGGGGTTTCGCGATTATGACGAAGCGGTCATTAATTTTAATTTCATTTCTGAATCAAGCAAGACATAGGAAATATAGCGATTTAAAAAGGAGATGGGAAGCGTACGAAGGAAACGAGCTACAGTGTTTTAGATGGAACAGCTGCGTATAGAGGAAGCTAGGTTAATTATTTTATTTTAAATTTTAAAACTTAAACATCGTCTCAAATTTCAGTTAAATTATAGCGCGTTTGGTTATCGTACAATCACCCGGTCACCCCAAAAATAACGAAATTCGAAATCCAGCAATAACTCAATATTACGGATCCAACGGAACTGGTTTCGTTGAATTCCGAGACCGTGCCTCGGAAGGTTATTTTTAAATGTCAATTTAAACAATGGAAATTTAAAATTGAACAAACGGCAGTTAAATTCAATTTTAATCTATCTATTATTCTCAGTATTAAAGTTTATAAGCCGTTAAAATATTTCCAACCAGCTCACAATTCCAGATTTAAATAATTTACCCAATTGTCAACTGCTATTTAATTTATTCAATTTATTGTTATATTTAAATTCTGAGTTCTTTTTATTAAATCAAACCAACTTTTCATATTGAAAACAATTTATATTTCAAATTAATTACTTAAGTTCATTTTAAATATCACAAATTAACTGTTGAAAAAGCCGGGTCGTTACATTCCTCCTCCCTTAAAAGAATTTCGTCCCCGAAATTACTAGTTAGAAAGAATGGTCATATACCCGTTATTATTACTTCACAATTAACAATTCAACATCCTACCAAACTACCCTTTTTAATAAAAGATACATTATCCTTCTTATTAACTTTCTAAACTTGTCCCGGTTTCAATCAATACTATTTGTTTAACCATTCAAGTTTTCAATTTAAACTCAAATTTTGAATTATCAAAATTTTCTCGAAATTTTTCTAACACCTTAAATTTCCGAAAAAATTTGCCAGCGTCTCCTTTGCGCGGCTAGCTCGGTACAACTACAAAATGGCTCTACGGCCTCCCAAATCTCAAAAGAAAACAAAAGGCCAAGCGGCTCAATCAAAATCCCAATCAATTTCCATATAGAAATTCAAACACATACCTTTTTGTCGAGCATTTAAATTTTATCTTTTGAAACCAAACTCAATTCTCTTAATCTCTATATTACCTGCATAACCTTACACAGCAATACATCCAAACACAATTTACAAAACATATTATCGACATCCTTACAAATGTCCGTATCTATTCATTCAATTCTTAAATTATGTTCGAAATATCAATTCCCGATTGAGAATGCATTTTATGTGTCTCTTATATTTATTTTCATCTTACCACTTTAGTTTGTATTCATCCTTATTCAATTTATTCTTTCATTCCCATATGAATTTAATTTATCTATAACTCTAAATATTCAAATTCTAATTTTCATTTATATCGAATTCATGTCTTAAATTTTAAATTAGTTTCATTCACTAACTTATTTAAATTTTCAATTTGAAAACATTTGTCGTTGACAAAATTTTCTAAAATTTCAAAAATTTTCTAACTCCCAAAATTTCTGAAATTTTTTGGCAGAGTCCCCTTTGTACGGAGGAGCTTTTGCAATTTGACAATAGATATAAATATATATACATCGACCCACACGGTCGGAAAATCAAAAACAGTTCATATTTCCTAGTTTGTATTGCGTAGGCGTACCTTATTTAGCAATTTAAGCAAGCGGCTTATTTTATTTTAGCATTTACGCGCCCAAAATCCCGCTATACAGTCTTATGGTACCTGTACTTACTCAATTTATAAACATTAGTAACATATTTATGACAATTTATAGCATTGCATTCATTTAAACAACTACAACACATCCAAAACATAAGAAATGCAATATAAATAACTTCATAACAAATTTTTATGGTATCCAAACTAGTTCCATTTGTTTCTAACTGACACAAACACCGTTTGCATTCAACTTTAAGTGAGTTATAACACATTTACTTATTCCCGATTCATAATTATTCCCAAACAAACCTGTTTTCAACTTAATTGATTTCAAAAAATCAATTTTACTACTTATCAATTCAAAGTCATATTCTATAATCAATATATATATACAAGCAGTTTTGTATAAACAATTGATAAGGTTCCAATTAAATCCAGTTGTCTTTACTCAATTCATAATATCATATTCGATTCAGAATGATTTTCAATATCATTCTTTTATTCAATCCAATTTAATTACTTTTATTTTTCCATGGAACTTTATTTAATCATGTTTACGACAACAACAATTATTTCTTTGCAAATTCCAACAATATACATACAAACAAATAGTTACTTTATTTTTTTATAACTGTTTTAAAAATTAATTCCAGCTCTAGTTATATGAAATTTCATTCCAAATTTTATTTTTACACCATGCCTTTGCATTGAATGCATTCCAAATCATTTTATTAAGTTCGACAACTTCAATGCTTAAAATTTAGCAAACATGTCCCAAATTTACATAAGTCATGCTTCATTGAATTTAGACTTAAGTTAATTTACTTCAAATTATTTAACCTTCATAACTTAAGTTAATTTCATTTATCCATAAATTCTTTTTTCCAATCTAATTTGATTTTATTTAAATCAAATTTCTTTCATTCACTTCTTAATTCAATGAATTATTTCATTTAAAAATTCAATTCCCATGTTCGATTCATTCTCGAACTTATTTAATTAAATTTAAGACCATTTCCACTTTATTTATTCTCAATTGGATTTTGATTGCACTTCTAAACATTATATTTAATCCAAATTCATTTTATTTACCAACCAATCCAAATAGAATTTTAAATATATAGCTCAAGTTCTCTTTCTACCATTCACTTAAATTCACAATCCATTTCTATTAATTTACCATTCAACCTTTCTTTCACCAATTCAAAGTTTATTCACATATTCAAGTTACTAAATTATCCCAAATTAGTTTATTTCCAATTTATAATTCAATACTTGATTATTATTATTATTATTATTATTATTATTTATTATTTTTTAGCTTCAAAAATCTCTCCATTTAAATTTCTTTGGTTCAATTTTATTTTATAATTCAGGTTTGGATTTTCTATTCATTTCCTAAATTCAAAAAATTCTATTTGACTTATTTATTCCAGTTAAATCAAAGTTCTCAATCCAATTAAATTTTTTATTCATTATCCAATCACAGCCCATGTTTAAGGTACTTTTCCCATTTATTTTATTCGATGAACTCTCACTTCCTTCGAAGTCACCTTTCCATAAATTTTAAATCTTAAGTTTATTCATTTATTGCAACTTCTTACTTAAATTCATTGCAATTGGTTTTGATACTCATCTAGATCAAATCCTATGTAACTTAATTAGCCATTCTAAATTGGTTTAGATAACATCCAAGACCAAATTATTTCATCCATGCTTAATTTGGATTTTATTTGTAACTTCTAATTACCTTTACTTTAGTCCGACTCCAAAACAATTTCAATTCATATTTAATTTACTTACCATTCAATGGAATTTCTATGTATAATTCAGGTTTCATCACTAAATTCCATTTTAATTCCAAACTTCAATTTTATTCAATACAACTGAATTTTATTTTCAGTTTAATTCAATTACTTCCATTCACATAACTTGAATAAATTTCAATCTACTTAAGTTTTATTTCTCTTCTCAATTTATTCACATTCTAAATTTTTATTTACTTCTCCACATTATTTATATTTTTTTATATATATTCATCATCTCACTTCAATCACACAAAATTTTCTTATTCATTACTCACATTTCAAAATTTTAATCTTAAATCCAAGTTAAATTCTCATTTGTCTACAATACTAGCATCCAAACATCCAAGTTATAATAATAATTTCAGAAAAATATTCCTTTTATATCAAAATATATTTTGGATGAAATTATTTCATTCACCCATCTTTGAAAATCAGTATTGTGTCGAATTGCTC
This sequence comes from Allium cepa, assembly GCA_030765085.1. Classification (NCBI taxonomy): domain Eukaryota; kingdom Viridiplantae; phylum Streptophyta; class Magnoliopsida; order Asparagales; family Amaryllidaceae; genus Allium; species Allium cepa. The sequence goes on from CM060940.1 coordinate 107,986,506, forward strand.
TACTCAAGTGTTTAGAAACCCCTTCGATGCAGTTTCGAGGTTGTGCCGACGAAGGTTCATATACCACTCAATAAATCAATCAACACAATACAAAATCACTTTATATTCACTAACAAATATGCGCTCATATCTATAAATACGCTCAAACTCATTCTAGAGTATCATTGACTCTATCTCTAATGAGTAATTCCCCAACAGAGCCAAGGTTCTCGCTTAACCTTTCAGCTCTGATACCAAGTGTAACAACCCGGAAATTTCTCAACCCGAAAACTCCAGATAGTTATGAAAAGAAGAAAGGGATAGAAGAAGAAGAAGAAAAACATCAGAATCTCACATCGCAGCGGAATAAAATATAATATATAGAATACAGTTTTAAATACAAGAAATCGGTACTGTATACATATACATACATACCATCATCAGAGTACATCAATCAATCATACAGAGACAACTACTATAAGATCATACACAGCGGAAATAATAGGCAAATACGTAGATACGCTCTGTCATCAGCTCGTCTCCTGAGCTCCAGTATAAAACCTGAACCTGTTTAACTCGGTCTGACCCGAGCATCATATAAAACAACACCCGAGTCAGTCTGGAAAACCAGCGTGAGAAAATCACACTCAATTGGATTATTAAAGTTTCAAAAATCCTTTGAAAAACAAAAGCATCTCGTAAGACCACGCCACAAATAAACATGTCGGGTTTTTACCTTACGATAGCTAAAACAATTTTTATTAAAGTTCTCTGATATTATTATAGTGTCTATAGAAAGTAAATAGAATCTAGCTGAAATGCTTGCATCTCACGTTTCAGCAATAGTTGGGCACAATCAAAACCGTACAGGCGCTTATTGGAGTTTGGATCCCATACAATGGCAGGGCTACTGGGGTACCGCCCGTCACAGTACCTGGTCTAGATCAGAGTACCGAGGATTACTCCCTTCATCCCCTGCAACACAAGGCCGGAACCATTCCTTACTGAACAGTCCCGAACAAGATAAATCCCGTGGTTGGCGCAACCAACCACCCACTAAGCCGAAATAAAAAGGGACATCTAGACAGGGAAAATATCTTGTCCTGCTTGGGCATGACCCACCTAACCTTGCTGCACCTCCCCTGTTTAGCCATTCCCGGTTGATGAGACTTGAGGTTTAACGTTACCTTTTAAGAACGCATCACTTAGAATGCTCATCGTCCACCTGACTATGTTCTGAAAGCATTCAATCCATACAAGTTGCCCTGGGTCTGGACAAACCGAATCACCGTCTTCAACTCTTCACGGCCTTCATTCGTAATCGTTCAAACCGGATCGAAGTGGTTTTTGAGAAATTAATCTCGATCCCGGACTCTTCGAAACGATCAGCGCATTTGTCCAATATTGATAGTCGGTTATTTAACTATCAATTAATCACACACAAGCAACCATCAAATAATTCCTACAAATTATTTACCTCACTTATCATACAGATAATATTTCCATTTAACCACTTGAAATAGATTTTCAAAATCCTTTAATTCCATGAAATCACTTAATTGATTTCTTATATCACTCACAATTTATTTACCCTTTGGAAATATCATTTATTTCTCATTCATTTTTCAAAAATCAATTTACACTTTCCTTATAATTTCTCAAATTCACTTTCTCCACTTAATAAGATTTCTCCTAAATCTTATCTCATTTAAATTTTATTTGCTTACCATCACAAGAGGGTTTTAATTGGATTTTAAAAACATTTTGAAAACATATAGATTTATAAAATAAGAAGTAATATTAAATAACTGGTTCTAGAAAACTTAGAGTTTATAATAAACAATAGCTAAACCTTCAAAATAATTAATTCGAAAATATTTTACTTTCAAATAATAGTTTATAAAAAGATTTATGTAGTATAGTAATTTAAAATATTCCTTTTAAAATAAATTATAATTTTAGAAAATCCAATATCCATTTATAAAGGCCTCTTGTCCACATTCACCTTTTTCAATATCCTGCTATTTTCATTCAACCAATTTCATGTCTCATTTATAAATTCCATTCATGAATTTATAAAATCTCCTTGGATTTCATTTATTATCAGATAGTTTGATTTAAACATCTCATCTTTATAATTTATTTCTTTCTATAAAGTTCCATATTTTCCTATTTAATAAGTTCCATTCATTATTAAATAAAATCTCCTTTTGACTCTTAATAGAATTTCTTATTCGTAATTCTTAATAGAATCTTATTTATTTCTTAATAAATTTTCTTTTCTTTTCTTATTAATATTTCTTTTTTATTTCCTTAATAGACCTCCTTTCCCATTTCTTAATATAATTCCATTTTCTTTAATTCACTTATCGATTACAATATTCCTTCAGGTATAATTTATAATTTAAATTTTCCAAACTCAACTTTATCACATTAAAGTTTAATTTAAGTAGAAAATATACTTTTATTTTCTTTTCTTCATTCTCAATTAAAGTAAATTCAAATTTCAAATAAATATTTTCTATTTGAATTTTATTTAACTTCTTCAAAATTAATTTATCAACGGTAATAGAAATTTCAAATTTTCAACTTCTCTGTGATTCAACAGTTGATAATTCAATTATCTATAAAACCACCCAAATCAATATATCATCCTGTCACAGAACAGCATATATATAAATAAAATAGATAGTTTTGAGGAATCCTGTTGGATCCCTCCAACCTGTTTCCCTGCATCCACAGATGTTAGCACAATAAAATATCAATTTCACTTCGATGTGAAATATTGCAGTATATGGGATTAATATTTCTAACATCCACTTATTTAATTATTCACTACTTCAACCATCATTCAAGCAATTCAACAATTAAATATAAATTCAACAATTCAAATTTTAAACTTAACTGAGTGAGATTAACTCACCTCTTCATTAATTGTTGCAATCCAATTCCAATCCAGATTCGTTTCCATATTTTTGACCTTGAATAACAATTGCATGGATTTTATTAATATTCGAACGATCGAATAATTATTTATTGTTTAATATTTTAGTTAACTTACAATTTATTTATGCTATTTATTTTCCGACTATTAACCTTATTAAACAGAAATAATATTCTGCTGTTAACTTCGTATTAGTGAAATATAAAGAATCAGAAATCCATTTTACGAATTTTAAACTTAAGAGACCTTTAAAATTTACTGTTTTGAAATCACTAACTTAAATTTTACTGTTTATCTGCATATGTTTTAGGGTAAATTAAAATTAGCTTAAACATTTCAAACTGTTCAACATAAATTTTCCTTTTACTGCAAATATATTACCATATACATATAAATTTAATCAAAGAAAATACCTTACTAAACGACGCACTCGAATTCAGAGCAGCTCTGACCAAAGCGAGACGCAACCCAGACTTCACGTCGAACCTTCCCCTTTTGTCGAGCCCTAGTCGCCGCCGCACCATCCCTTCGCGCGCGCGGCCTCGACCTCTTCAGGTAGCTGCCAACGCACCACTGCATCTCAGGCCCATCGCGACCACGTCGCCTCCGTGAACGAGCCAAGGTCCCCAATAACTAAACCCTAGATCGTCGATCCATCAAGTTGTTGCTCGAGTTCTGCCTATGGAGCCACCGTCACCACGCGCCTCGCGAACGTTCCCTGCCGCCTCTAATCACTCGCCGCCGCCACCACGAACGAGTTGCTTCCCCCACTCGCGACGCGCCTAAGACGCGACCCCCTCTCTCTCTTGTGCAGCTCGAACGCGAATCGAATTCGTTAGCTTTTTCCCCTTTTTTTTTTATATCGGTCGTGGCCATTGGTTCTACTGTGAGGGTAGAGAATTAAATGAAAAGGAATTGATGAGGGTTTCGAAAATGAAACTACGAGGGGGTTTCGCGATTATGACGAAGCGGTCATTAATTTTAATTTCATTTCTGAATCAAGCAAGACATAGGAAATATAGCGATTTAAAAAGGAGATGGGAAGCGTACGAAGGAAACGAGCTACAGTGTTTTAGATGGAACAGCTGCGTATAGAGGAAGCTAGGTTAATTATTTTATTTTAAATTTTAAAACTTAAACATCGTCTCAAATTTCAGTTAAATTATAGCGCGTTTGGTTATCGTACAATCACCCGGTCACCCCAAAAATAACGAAATTCGAAATCCAGCAATAACTCAATATTACGGATCCAACGGAACTGGTTTCGTTGAATTCCGAGACTGTGCCTCGGAAGGTTATTTTTAAATGTCAATTTAAACAATGGAAATTTAAAATTGAACAAACGGCAGTTAAATTCAATTTTAATCTATCTATTATTCTCAGTATTAAAGTTTATAAGCCGTTAAAATATTTCCAACCAGCTCACAATTCCAGATTTAAATAATTTACCCAATTGTCAACTGCTATTTAATTTATTCAATTTATTGTTATATTTAAATTCTGAGTTCTTTTTATTAAATCAAACCAACTTTTCATATTGAAAACAATTTATATTTCAAATTAATTACTTAAGTTCATTTTAAATATCACAAATTAACTGTTGAAAAAGTCGGGTCGTTACAAGACCATTGTATAGCTTTGCTACACTTTTGCTTTTGGAAAATAAATTGACTTGAATTTCTAAAATATGACTTGATTTATATATACAGGTATATGATTATAGATTTGATTTGATATATATAGTATATATATTTATCTCTAAATGGCTTGAATTTAATCGGAAATGTAATTCTTAAATTCTTGATTAAGGGATGTTTTCAATTATAAATGAAGCCAAAATTTTGAATAAACGCTTAAACTTGAAATAAATGAATTGATAAAAATTTTCTTGTATAATACTTAATTTCATTCCAATATATATAGCTTGCCTAAATTATTCAGAAGTTGAATATGTAATTGAATAATTTAGAATGTAAATTGATGTTAAAGGAATTTATAAATAAAATTTGAATGGTTGCAATAAATGTTATACATTTAAATTTAAATTATAAAAATGTTAATAGGGATAAATAGAATAATAAGTTAATTGAATAATAAATGAGATAAATTAAATTGTTTTGAAAGAAACCTTTTTATAGCAAATATTTATAAATTGAAATTTAATCAACTTAACGAAATACCTTGAATTTAAAATCAATTGTTGAATATTAATTAATTTAAACTGAAATTTATATGGTTTAAATTAATTGTTTCTTTTGAATTTCAATCTTTTTTTTCTTTCTGGTTGTTTCTATTTTCCTACCTCCTTCCTTTTTAGGGACGAAAAGTTTTGAGTGGGGAAGAGTGTAATGACCCGTAAATTTTAAAAGTTTTGATAACGTAAATAATTGAATTTTGTGAATTTTAAAATAATAAAATTTTAAAATAAAAATTTGATATTTGAAATACATCTATTTAAACATAGCAAATGGTAAATTTTCAATTAATAATATGAAAGTTTATTTTCTTGTGTAACTTTATTTCACTTCAAATCAATTAAAAATTAATGATAATAAAATATTTTCCAAACCTAAATATTTTTATACAATAAATTTGTAAATCATCTTCTGAGTGAGACGTCATATTTCATTTCTTCAAATTTGAACTACTATTGCTCGTCTATCTTATTTTCGGCAGAATAGCAGTATTTTCGGTACCGATTATCGACTTTTGACAGGATGATCATATCACAGATATTTGTGTACCGTTTTGATCGTCTCTTCGTGCTGATCTTTTCAATATATTCAATTCTGTATTTTGAAGTCCCAGTAACGGCGAAAAATCTGCGGAACGATTTCGTATCGATTCCGCAACTTGGGCTTTTGGGTTTTTCTGTGACTATTCATTATTCCTCGTTAACAACGAATGGACGGTAACCATTCCTATTCCCAAAATTTACTATAACTTTTGGTATCCTAACCGTTGAATATAATTTCTATCCCTTTTGTTCATCCTCTCTCTTGCCCCATCTTTTCATTTCATTTTTCGATCACCTCTTCTGCCTCTTGTTTCACCCTGCCACAAATGAAATTTTGAAAATTTTTTATAAAAGCAGAAGGATACTTTTTCTCAAGCTTCACGCAATCTACTATTAATCCAACCCACATGCCTTCAGCCCTGGATCATCCTTCCTCTCCGATCTGATTCCTCCTCCGCCGTACAATCTTGCCTCGTCCCCAACTCCACCTCACCGAGAATGAAACTCACTCGCTTGTGCACTACAGCTTCACTTCCCTTCGCATCTCCAACTTCACTCTATGCTTTTCCCTTGACAGCCGCGGCTCCACATGCTACTTCACCTTCACCTTACCAGCCTTCATCGTAGGTAGATGCACCGAGAACCCGTAGTGCCGCCTCTAATACATCACGCACCTAGTCAACCCCCTCGTGCTCGACCGAACTCACCCCAGCCTAGGCCGAAGTCTCAGTTACTTTGCCGTGATCTAGGTGCGCAGTCTATAACTAATTTAGTAGTGGTTATATACATATGTTTTAATATTATAAAGCAACGTATATATTTTATATACATAAGTTTTAACATTATAAATTTACATATACGTGTATTCCTAATTATATTATAAAGTTTCACATACATAATATGTTACATAGGTTTGTACACAGAACACATCTGTTAAGTATCGATTTAAAAGTATATAAATGTATATTATATGAGTTTACAAGATCTGTTGTATGTTATGTTTATATATATGAATAGATTTTTATGTGTGTTTAAAGGAATGTTGATTTTAAATAAAACATGTGTGTGTGTGTGTGTGTATTTTAAAAAATGTGTTCTGTGTTCAATTCGATTTTATATGTGATACACCTATATATATAATTGTAGTATATGTGTGCTTACAGCAATATATATATATATAGGTTATATCAGTTGTTTATTTTATCCTGTATATATATAGGCTACTTTGCTTTGTCTTGAAAATGCAGTAAAGTATTGTTTTACATTATTTTGTAAAGGAATATGTGTGTGTGTGTGTGTGTATATTTGTTATTTATAAAAGAAGTTGAATATCTGCTTACTGTTTATATTATTATATGTATTAATATAAAAGTCATAAGAGTATGTGTAATATACACACACACACACATAAGGGTCATGTACAAGTTTGAATATATGTTTATATATTATTGTATATTTTACTTACAGTTTATATATTCTATTTACATGTACATATAGATTTCTGTAAGTTTAGATATGTAGTATTTATATATGTGTTTTATATGTATAATGTCAACTTATATATATTATTTATATATGTTATATAAACTAGTTGTTTATAAGTCTTTTTTACTGTCCGAATATATAATAATATATGCATACTTTGACAGTTATATAGCTCATACATTTTGGTTTTCATATATATATACATATATAAATATATATATTTAATATTAATGTTAAAGATATAACTTGTAGGTAAGCATTTTTCATTTTATAAGTATATATATATATATATATATATATATATATATATATCAAAATATAAGGTAATATATGTTTGAATTTTTAAAATATAATTATATATACTAGAATTGGCCTGTGCTCGCACACGAGCTGTTTATATTATTGTAAACGGAAAGTAAGGGCATTTTCGGAATTTCAAAAAGACGTCGAGTAAATTAGTTCAACGAATTTTCTTTATTACTAGTAGAGATATGGTTATATATAAGTTCACTTATACCAATTTTACGCATCGATCCAGTTCTAATTTGATTTCGTCAATTCCTAGTCATCAGCTTTGAGCGTCAAATTCTTGCCAATCTAGCTTTGCTTTGGAAATCGTGCTTACATTCTGTAACTCAATTCATTCCCGTTCGTCTCTAACCTCGAAAGGTGAGCAATCGCTCGCGATTAACGTTCTTATATTTATTAAATTTTATTTCAATTGAAACGACAATTGAAATATGTTGTACTTAGTTATTTACATTGATATATATATATATGCTTTATTTGTATCTGTTCACCTGTGACATCTGACACCATTATCTGTTATTTATATTGATGATATATGCTTGTTATATTTTCTTATATCTGTTATCACTCAGCAAGCTCCCTGTTAAGATAGAATTCCCTATTGGTTGAAATGATACATACCCAAACGATCTATAGAATAGGAAAAAATCGTTATGAGTTGAAATGATAAACCCAAGCGATTTTCATTTGAATTAAATTTGGGATTGCAGGTTGAAATGATATATACCCATATATATTCAAATTACGGATTGAAATGATAAATATCTGTATCACTTGACCATATGATAGAAATTATATACAGACACCGTGGGTCAATGTATATATATATATATATATATATATATATATATATATATATATATATATATATATTGAAATGATTTTCAAGGTTTTGAAATTGAATTTTTTAAGAATTATACTCAAATAAGTCTGATTTGAAATTTATTAAATTTGGGATTTTAAAGATATGATTTTATAACTTGATTTTTGATTAAAAATGATTTAAGTGAATATTTCAAATTTACATAAGTTGAAATGGTACGTTTAGTTTTATTTAAATTTGAAAATTGAAATGGTACATTTAGTTTTATTTAAATTTGAAATTTGAAGTTTTATTTAAATGTTATTTGAACGATTAAGTAAATATTTCAAAATAAATAATAGTAAAGTGAATTTGATATATACATATATATAATTGTCAAATCTAGTTTGAAATGTTTGAATATTCTAAACTTTGAAAATATTGAAATTGAAATGGTTTATTTTGTGGTTAAAAATCTGTATTTGAAATCGATATAATTTGAAATGGTTTAATTAGAAACTGAAATAAATTGAAACTGATGATTTGAGATTTGATTAAATTTGAATTTTTGGAATTCGAATTGATTTGGAATCAATTTGCGAAATTTTAGGAAACTATTTTATTATATAAAGTGTTTTTAAATGTTATTTAAAACTATTTATATTTTACTTTATAAATTATTTTAATATAAACTATTTTAATATAAATCATTAATATAAACTATTTCTAATATAAATTATTTTTAATATAAACTATTTTAATATACAAACCATTTTAAGATAAACTATTTTAACTTATAACTCTTTTATATAAACTATTTCGCTTTATAAACTATTTTATCATACGTACTATTTTAATATCTGAACTAATTAAGTGGTGGAAGTTTTGTTTTCAAAGTTATGAACTTCAAAGTATTATGTTTTGAAAGTGTTATAATTTCAACTGTTTGGTTTCGAAAGTATTATAACTTTGAAAGTGCTATGATTTTGGAAATGGATATATTTGAATAGAAATGATATCGTATTTGGTATTTGAAATGGAAATGATATCGTATTTGGTTTTGAAATGGAAATGATACCGTATTTGGTTTTGAAATGGAAATGATATCGTATTGATTTGGTTTTGAAATGGAAATGATATTTTGGTTTTGAAGTATAAACTATTTTGAAATGACCGCAGTGTTATAATAACGATTGGTTGTTAAAGAGACCAGGATCGGATATTGTCATACTCTCTGCCAATACCGAAAACCACTTTAACAAATGTGTATGTGGTGGAGATTCCAGAATGAAGTAGGATGGTGGCGACGATCCTATATGAGGTATATACGTGGATCCGACTCCCGTGAGTTGGCTTAAGGTGGCTAAAATAGGAGCAATTGACGGGCCAAGTGAGGTAGCTCCTCCGACCGGACACATTCCTTCGATACTATATTCTGACTTTGTGATTGATTTGGTGGCCAAGTTTGGTTTTTTTGATTTGGTACTGTGTTTCGAGGTGGGTGGCAGTGGCTGTTATGCTTTACCACCAGCTCGGAAGTATAATTGGTATATCTACCCTGGCATTGCCTAGTTGTGCCATGCCACCGACCATATGGTACCCACTACGAGTTTGTTTTGTACCATACCTATGGAATGCCCTCTGACGACGCCCAGTATGGAGGAGAATACGGTACTGTATAGACTATTGAAATATATAAGATGTGTTAAGGTGAAAAATGTAAAGCCTTAACGCTATTTTAATAGTTTACTTTACTATAGACATTGTTATAATAGCATATATTACTACATAATAGATAGTTTAACGAATCCTTAGAGGATGTTTATCCCAAACATCCTTTGAGTTACTTGTATTTCAGTTGTTATTTCACTTGAGTTGGATTTATTGATATAAGAATGCTAATCTTGACTCGAGTGTTTTGTGTTTTACTTTACGCTCGAGTCAGACTGAGTGATACAGTTTTGAGACTAGCCTTTGGAGTTGGAGCTTCGTTTGGAGATCCATCTACATCTTTTCAGCTTGCAATTATCCAGTTGATTCTAGTGATGTATTCTGATATTTTATTCAACTAGTGTATTTGAAACTTCTGTTGTATCTTATTTAACTCTGTTATATATATAGTAGTTTCATGAACTAATATTCCTTTGTTTCCGCTGCATTATTGTTATATTACTTTGTGTATGTGATTCCGTGATTATTTATTTATTGTATATGCTGAGTTTTGCCAAATATAAATTAACAATCTCTTATTTTGAACAATTTAAATTCGGCATGTGTGGATGCGAATGGTTGAAAATATCAGGATGTTACAAAATAATACAATCTCTAACGAATAAAACAACGCAATATCAGACAAACTCCAACAACAACATTTGTTATACCATTAATGAAACATTGTCTAATGTCTCAGAATAACTAATATAAAATAAATAGTGAATAGCTGATAGATAAATAAATGCACGTCTCCGTCACACTAGCGTCCTCTAAGCCACCACCGGTCCTCTTTATCAACCTATCAAAGTATAACTAAAAGAAAGAAATGATGGGGGTCAAATAATGCATGGTGAGTGAAATGCGTCATACAAGTGTATGATAAAAATAAAATAGTAAAACAATATTTGTGCTCAAAAACCATACCTTAACCTGTATCACCTCCAACTAACAAGTTAGCTAAACAAATATAACACTATAGTGACATATGCTAAGGTCACACAAAAATCTACATTAGGTCTAACCATATGCAAACTATTGGATCTAAAATCTCAACCCACTATTTCCAAATTGCATAATAAGGAATAATCTCCTATAATCATGTCGCGATGCTAAGGACTCAACTCCTTGGACTATAGTATATTAAGGACTTAGCTCCTAGGAGTATTGTATATCGAGGACTCAACTCCTCGAACTATCGAATGTTAAGGACTCAGCTCCTCAAACTGTCGTATTGCCAAATCACGAACAACATATAACAAATTTATCAAACTAGGAAACTTTTCTAAAGAATTTAAAAATAGAGCAAACAACATACTAAAATGTTCCTTGTCTTGGCACGATCTCAATGCCACGAACCGTGCATGAAGTGAAGATCCTATACGGGAGTTATAAGCATTTAAAAATATTGTAATTAATTAATTTATATGTAATGGTTTGTTTTTTATTTATATTAATTAATTTATATTAATTTTTTCCAGCATGAATTTTCTGCAATAAGGAATTTTCAAGCCTATCATCATTTAGCATCATTCTATAAAGCTTCACTACCATGCCTATACGTGTTTAGACAAAAATCGAAAACCATTGGCAATCTCACTATAATGAGTCTGGTCTAATAATGTCAACGCCACGACCTTTGACCCTGCCTATCGTTATTTCCCATTTCCATTTAAAATGTCTAGTGAAATCTATCGCCTTTTGACCAATCAACCATCGATGAGATGACTTGCTTATCCTCCTCTACAACAATGCTTTTCGATTGGCATATCGTCTTCATTTCACCATTGGATCAAAATGAACGGTCCATATACGTTGAACTTTTAATGCATTCTAATCAATCTGCACATCTAATCGGAAGAAAAACACCATCAGTAGGTCTGTGTCATCGAGAACTATATTTGCATATATAATATGTACGCTTGGAACACTTTGGTATTTCACACTGTTTAAATAGAGAGAGATTAAATTCGACTAATTGCAATTGATAAAAGTTCACTTTTTTAATCATTAGTCATGACATACTATATCCCAGTCATGTATACACAAAAAACCACTTTTTAATTTCCAATTACATGATTTATAATTCAGTTTAAGACATTAAGGGGTAAATTACTACGTCTTATCAACATATACACAAATAGAAAGAGTCTCACTTGCTGATGAAACATGAATCCCCTCCAATTCGATGTGAATTCTCCTTCTTCTTCGCTGTCTAGAAATTCCTTGCATTCAAAAAACTAACTTTCTCGACTACATTGATTTATCTTCCTAGTTCTCTCCAAGATGAACGGTTTTTTATATAAATTTGTTTAATTTGAAATTGATATGGTGGATTTGGGATCAACTAAGGGATTAGGATTTTATAATTGGACGTAAGAATTTTTTTTCATGAAAAAGAAATAGGGTTTAAAATCTATTTATGGGCTGAAAGCAGTAATATTTAGGAAAAAAAATTAATAAATATATTATGAAAATGCCATTGAGTTTGACTTCTTCTAATTTCTAGCTTGTTTAACCAATTTCAACAAGTTATATATATTTTTTGACTGTAAATAACATTCCATATGTAATGTGATATGCCTCGAAACCTAGAATACTCTATTAGTTAACATTGCACATATGGGCTGATACGTTCATGTTGGGCACATATCGCATTATCCATTTGATTTTTTAGTAATATGCATAATGAATGTTGCATTTTTGCATATGTATTGAATGATTGCCCATCCATATTGAACTGTCAGTATAAGATATTGCACACATTTTCGACACGTGGCATACGCACTTGCATTTCAGGAGGTTAACTATTTTAGGAGACCGCCTAGTTTAATCTAACCTTTATGTTCATATGCATTCCATACATATATATCATGCTGCATTAAATTTTTCGAATTTAAGGAAAATATTTGCAAATGGTTGATGGCTAAGTAAATGATTGTAGATATTGTTTGTACGAGCGAATTATACGTTCCTATCCTTAGATATTTCGGGGATGAAATCCTTTTAAGTGAGGAAAATATAACACCTTAAAAATTTTAGTAATAAATTAAAATGTTAATAAGCGGTAAAAATGTAATTTTATGTAATGGACAAAATAGTAAATTTTCATAAAAGTTGGAATTAGACCTCAAGATCTACTCCATTGTGTCTGGAATGCCGTTTACAGTTTGAAAACCTTATAACTTGTTATATTTGATAAAACGGGCCAAAATTAGCAAAAACTATAACTAATAATGTTTCCATAATCATTAATATTAGGTTTAGACCAAATAATCATATTTTTAAAATATAAATAAGACAATAACCCTTGCTCCTCTTTATTCTAAACCCTAGCCACTGCCTCCTTATTTCTGTACGTTCTTTTTCTTATTTTCTTCCCCCTGAAAAACTTTGATTTTTTAAATCACTTCTCTGATTTTTGTAATAAAAATAATAAAAAATTAAATCAAACAGGAGAAGAGAAGCGAAGAACCAAAGAGTGGAAGATATAAATTGAAAGGAAAAGGAACAAATCAACTAAGAAGGGAAACAACATATTCAAATCAAACTGGAAGTGAGATTCCTTCGAGGTGAGTGAAAAGGTTACTGTTATGATGGTTCATAATAAATTGAATTCTTTTATATTCTACCTAAACAAAAATATATTTTTTGGATTTGGAAGAATGAATTCAACCAAGAGTTTAATTGATTTACAATTTCAGCTATAAATAAAAAAGGGTAATAATGATGGAAAACCCAAGGCTTTAATTTAATAAGAATAAGAATTGAAAAGGTGAAAAAGATAGACTAATGCAATTCATATCAATTTCTACGGAGATAATTCTTTATTTCAAAAAGTCTGGGTTGAATGGGTAAATGAAAGTAATCGAATTTCTCGTTTATCTTGCCAAGAATTCATTATATAACTTGGAGTACACATACAGATTTTTCTTTAAAGGTATACTGGTTGTTTATCGAAAAGTTATATATAGATAATCATTAAGATTAATTAGCTGAATTCATGTAAAAGAAAATAGAGAACATACACAAAATATGGTTAAAAATGAACTTTAAGTCCATATTCAAATCCATGAAGAAGTCGAACAAAAATAAATTAAACAAATAAATTATCAAATATGCAAAAGACAACCAGATGTATGATGTTGTAACCAGACGTTTGACTTCACTTTTAGACGTCTGAATTTCAGACAGTCCAAAACCAAAAGAAAATTCAAATTGGACCTGATTTAGATGTTTGAGTTCTTTTTCAAACATCTGGAATCAAAGTCAGATGTCTGAGAAAGAAACTGAATGCCTGAATACTTGGAGAAGAATTTTTATATACAAGGGTCAGACATTTGAATTACGTCTGAATTGTTTCAGCAAGCCAAAGCTGAACTTGGACCTAGCTGAAACACCCCACACCACTTAATATGCCTAAAAGGACACATTAAAAGGCGTGGTGCATTATAGATATAACTGAAACTAATAGAGACTAAGATTCACAAGACAAATATAGATAAAAATAGCAGAAACTTAAAGTAATAACTTAAATAAAAAAAACATCATAATTGCTTCATAAATAAGTCAAATACCCAAATGCCACATACAAGTCTAAAAATCCAATGTATCATGAAATGAAAACTCATAGTATTAAAATCAGAGCACATAATATCCCACTATATAAGCTAGTATATAGAAAGAACAAAAGTTGAAATAAAAGAAATACATAGAAGAAATCTCCTCCTTCAAAATTCCAAGCTGCAGCAACCTACTGACTTCTTCCTTGATTGCCTAAGGGGGAAAATGAGGGAAATAGAGGAGTGGGTCAGACTAAAAGTCTGGTGAATGATAGTAATTACTAGAGTCTTAAAAGAAGATAAAAGTAATAGACTCTACAGCATTTCTAGCTTAAATAGGGATAATAACGGAAACAGAAAAGAGATAGACTGAAAATAAGCACGATTAATATTGCTCAATTTATAAGATAGGTTAACCTTTCCGTAGACCAGCTGTTATATAACTCTCTACATAAAATTTTACTATGGCCAAGATGACATATATAGCCCCCTACACAGAAGGCAATGGTGTCTATGAAAGACACTCATACTAAGCGCTTGGAACTCATAGCTATTACTGAGCCCCCGAATGGAAGTCGCACGCATAACTGCCACCATGCCCATGCTACATTTTGCTCCACCTATAGGGTCTTCTTATTACCTCAACATCCAGCATTAGCATGCCCCTCATCCCACTTCAGGCTAATGTGAGATCACCGTGTGTCCATAAAATCTATAGGGGAAATGTTGTTGGTACTGACCCTTCATCCAAACAATATCTAGTTGTGCCCCTTATCCAAATCCTCTGTGTTTTGGACTTCTATTTGACCAATTACTGCCATTCTTAGCATAAGCGAGCCCTATGGAATGCTATTTGGCACAAATCCTACTTTCGTCTTTGCTTATTAACTTAGATAAATTATTTTAAACAAGCCTTTACAATTTATGCCTTCTATCTTTGCTTATTAATTTATCCTAAGTCATAAAATAAGCCTCATTTTGTTCCATTTCTTATTATAATCTACGTTATAATTATGCTTATTACTTAACCCAAGTCTAAGTGTGAAAACAAGCTTCGTTCATTTTTTACTCTATTTAGTTATAATTCTAAGTTATAACTACTCCAATTATCTTTAGTTAATCCAATTCTACTTAGGTATAATTTCAGTTCAATTCCAATATTTATTACAGTCCAATTTCATTATTTATTATAGTCTTTATAATTTACATCTTATTTTCTTCGTTCAATATTCTTATTATATAATCCAAATTCGTGTTTTAATTTATTCTAATTCATATGCGAAGAAAAAGGGGATGAAGAGAATAGACGCTTACATAAAATCCAAAACGTTGAAAAAGATATAAATAACAGTAAATAAACTGTAAATCAATAAAAAAAACTATGCTTAAAAAAATAAACCAAAATTACTAAAAAGAATAGATGAAAGGAAATAGACTGAAAATAATTCCAACAACTGTAAATAAATTACCGAAAAGGCTATTTCAAAAAACGTAGTAAAACTACAACTATTGGAAACCCTATTATTTTAAATTACTTAAATAAATCTTAAAAATAATTACAACCACTCACCTCCGGTCCTATGCTTTTCCTTTGGTCTTCCTAGATACACTTAGAGATGTACAATAATTTAATTTATAATGATTTTCTCCTCTGGAAAAATTATTCGGTTTAGGGTCCTTCCTAGAAAGGTGAACCCTATTGGAGAAAACCTAGAATGAGAAAAAGTGTTAGGTGAAGGGTCTATTTATACGTATGGAAGTGGATCTCGGACCATTTGATTTGAAGATTGAATAGGATGCAACCACATCATAGGCAGAATAAGAGCCATCGGATGCAAAACTGTAAGGACCAGATTGAAATAAAGGATGAAAATAACATGTTTACTCGTCGCCGAATTATTCAAACGAACGTTCATTTGCTAGCCTTTAAGCAAGGCAGGTCGACTGGGCGATCGACCGCCCCCTTGCCCAGGTCGACCGACCGGTCGACCTTTATATATGTTATTTTATTTTTTCCACTTATTTAGTTTATTTTCTAACTTAGTCATATAAGCTCGGTTTCTGATGTTCTATGTATGGAAATTGACCATAAAATTACCACGGACACAATGGTGCAACTTTTGTGCCATGATTCTGATAATTTCAAATTTTTATTTTATTATTTAATTAATTAACAAATTAATTATTACGGGTTAAATTTCGGGTTATTACACTAGCGCAGGTCAAGTAGGACGAATCAGGAGACTTGTTCCCACTTTCTCAACTCTTAGAATTTCATATAGTTTGATGGAGTAAGTGCGACGGGCAATATTAGTTCTTCACTAGATGACATATGACATACCTATCTTCACTCTTCATGGTGGGCATAATGTGGAACTTGACAAGACGTGCGATTGGAACGCAACCAAATGCTCTTATTGTTACTGAGGAATATCCGATCACATGTTAACATGTTGGACATCGGGGAAGGTAGACAGAGACATCCATATTAGTATGGTTATACACCCTAGTAGTGGCTAAACTTAGCAGAATCATTGTAAGCAATTCTTTAGCTTCAGGTTGAATGATAAAGAGCATAAGACAAGATTACCATTGGGAAGGTGACACGAATGCTTTGACATGCCATAAATCATTGAGGTACTTAGCACGAGACCAGGCAATGAATGTTCACTCAGTGTGTATGTGCGATTATACGTGGTTTGGCATTGAAAATGTTAACTCGATGTTGGTTAGGAGGTTATATATTAAGACCATATACTGTTGGAGTATAATATGGATACCATTGTCATACTTTTGACCTTGAGGATCTATTATAGATTCTTGTAGAAATTAGTTCAGCCCCATCGAGTACAAAAAGACCATCGAAATAATCCTGTTAGGATTTAGTAAAGCCTTCTAACACGTTATTTGATTCAAAGTTTTGTACTACTTTGATCAAAACTTTGATCAAGCCAAGAACACAATAGTAAAATGTTTCTAATAATTTCCAATGAAGAGTTATCGAAGTAGAGAAGAAAAAGATGATTTAATCACAAGAATGGATATGAGATGCAAGGAATAATACTCCTTATATAGACGATATTTGGATGCGAAGAGGGGTTTCTTCTCTTTAGAAAAACTAATAGAACGACCACTAAATGAAGGGTAGCAGCCATTAGCAAGAGTTGCAACACTTTGAACTGACATGTCTTTTCGTAGCCGCTAGTTATTTACTGTGCAGGCAGCAGTACCACCGGTCGACGGTGGCATCCACTGATCGACCGGTGGTAGCTGCATATGCACAACAAATAGCTGTGCACATAAGTATCCTTCTTCATTCTGTTTTGATTTCATTTCTTCCCTTTTCCTAACACGCTTTCTTCTTTGTCGCGGTCCATATTTGTTAACCCAGAAAGACGCATCATGATATAAGAAAAAAAGGGATAGAAGAAGAAAAGATAGAAAAGAAGAAACTCAACAACATTAGATTCTCACAGCGGAACGAATGAAATATAATATCTCACATAAAATATTATGTAGTATCTTATACATCAGAGTACACAACTTATACCTCACAAATTAGACAGTTATAAACACATGTCTATTATACAACTCAGGTACATCAATACAATACAGACACGAACACTAACACAGCAGAACCACTATATATCTACAAATGCTGAAGCTTCCTGCTCCATATCTCCTTCAGAATTCGTCAAAGCTAACCTGAATCCCTTGGCTACTCATAAAACTTTGAGTACCCAAGAGTCTAATAAAACAGAAAATAAACGCTTAGGTTAGACATGGGTCTGGTGTGAGTAAACGGGATAAAGTTGCTTAGCTTTAAAAATCCTTTGAAAAGAAAGGTATCACGTAAGACTTCCCACACATAAACATGGAAAAGTTTTTACCTTATGCTAACCAAAACATTTGAGAGGAAATCCAGTGATATTATAATAGGTTCTAGGGTTTTCAAATAAATAAGAAATAGCTTAAATTGTTACATGATTAAATTTCAACATACTAACCACAAAGTGGGTAATACAATCAAAACCGTAAGGGCATGTAGAAAGAATGGGTTTCCATCAATGGCAGGGCTATTGGGGTACCGTCCGTTACAGTACGTAGCCTAGATCAACGTACCGACGATCCCTCCCGATCCCCTGCAACACAAGACCGAAACCATCCTGGATAGTCCCGAACAAGACCACCCCGTGGTTGGCACGACCAACCACACACTAAGCCGAAATAAAAAGGGACCTCTAGATAGGGGTAAATCTCGTCCTACTTGGGTGCTACCCACTTAACCTTGCTGCACCTTCCCTGTTTTAGCCATTCACGGTTGATGAGGCTTGAGGCTGCAATTACCTTTATAGAACACATCTATCTTAGAATGCTCATCGTCCATGATGTTCTGAAAGCATTCGATCCATACAAGTTCGTTCCGGGTTCGAACGAAACCGAAGGCACTATCTCGTTATACTCATTTTGGAATCACCCTCAGAGTTAACGACCATAGCCCTTGCACTCTGAATCTCCCTCTCGAACCTGAAAGTACTATCCCTGTTAACTCATCTAGGAATCACCCTTAGAGTTTTTAACGATGAATAGTTCATACACTTCGAGTCTTCACCTTGATCTTCACTTGGATTCATGACCTAACGTTTAATTTGGATCGATGTGGTTTTCAGATATCCAAATTTGGAAATCCGATCCCGGTCTCACCGAAATCCAAAACGCCATTTTAATGTCCAACTTGTTTAAGAGTTTTAACAATTAAAATTATATTCATAATAACATATACAGATAGATGATTCACATTATCACAGATAGATAATTCATATCAACCAAACATCTCACAAAGCATCACATATCACATATCAGAGATATCACATCCAAAACATCCAATATCATCATCCATAAGCAGGTTTGATTAACTCTTAATCAATTTAATTAACCTTAATTAAATTAATTACTAACCTTAATCACTTGGATTACCTTAATCCTGCTTACTTATCATTAATTAATAATAAATTAATTAATTATTCATCTCTCAATCATCTACCTTAATTATTCTTCCTTGATTAATTATCCTTTAATTCCATTAAGTAATTGACCTTTAATTAATTACATAGACTAATTCTTCTAAACCATTTACAGTAATTAACCTTTAATTACTTTCATTATTAATTAATGACCCTCCATTTACTTCCACTAATTAATTAACCATAATTAATTACATTGATCCTTAATTAATTACAATTAATTGATCATACTTTAATTAATCACTTTCATTAATAAACCTTGATTAATTTCATTAATTATATTAATTAATGATCCCCATTAATTAATTAACCTTTTAATTAATTAATCTTTAATTAACCACATTCATTAATTAGTCTTAATTAACCATAAACAGTAATTAACCAACTTGTAGTTACTTACCTTAATTAATTAACTCCTTAATTAATTATATTAACCCTTTTATTAATATACTAATTAATTAATCCTTAATTACTTCATGAAGTAATTATTAATAAATCACATTAATTAATAATCCTTAGTTAATTACTTTATTAATTAATCATACTTTTAATTAATTACATTTAGTAATTAATCTTAAATTAATCACATTAATTAATTACGCTAAGTAATTAACCCTTAATTACTTCCATTAAGTAATTATCCTCTAATTACTTCATTAAGTAATTCCCTTTTATTAATTACATTCAGTAATTATTCATTAATTACTTCATTAAGTAATTGTACTTAATTAATTAATAAGTGATTGTCTTTAATTATTTAGACTAATTAATTAACCTAAAATTAATTATATTAATTAATTAGTCAATTAATCATCACTTAATC
This sequence comes from Allium cepa, assembly GCA_030765085.1. Lineage (NCBI taxonomy): Eukaryota > Viridiplantae > Streptophyta > Magnoliopsida > Asparagales > Amaryllidaceae > Allium > Allium cepa. The sequence goes on from CM060940.1 coordinate 108,006,881, forward strand.
TCTAGTTAATTCATTAACTATCACCAATTACTTCACTAAGTAATTATTCTTAATTACAAATAGTAATTAACTTTTAATTTATTTTACTATTTAACTATCCTTAATTAATCTCAACCTTTACTAATTAAGGATAATCTCTTTAATTATTTTAAATACTAATTTCTATCATTAACTCCATTTGAAACCATTTTAGAAATCAATTATATTTGAAAATATATAAATTTACTTAAGAACAAAACAATTTAAGTTTGATATTTTAAAATCTTTAAAAACCCCTTTTTCAAATTTGCTTAAATAAATTCTATCTTCGGAAACTTGATTATCATATCCTTTAAACTTATTCATTTAAATATAATTTTGAAACTTAGTTTCAAACATTACTTTATAATTTCTTTGAATGTGACTTCATAACATGAACATTCTTATTTAAAAACTTGTTGAACGTCTTAAAAAAAATTTGATATATTGCTTTAAATTGAAAACACCTTTGAATTACAATTAAAAATTAATTTAGTTAATTACCTTTAAAAATCAACTATCTTAAACATTTCAAATCTTGAAATATATTAAAATAAAATACTCTTAAATCTTGATTAGCAATTATTTGGAAAGAACTTGCTTTTAAAATTTAAACTTGATTTCCTTTTACAAAAATTTGTTTTTAAATAAATCCAAATTATTACTACAACAAAAACCCGAGTCGAAACCTCAAAAATCATGTGCCTGCCTCGAGACAACCACCAAACTCATCTACTTCGAGTCATATCTCCCTTCACACGAGACCAAACCCGAGCACATCGCATCCCTCTCAACTTCCTTCATTCCCAGATACGACGTGCACGTGGTGCAAGTACACCAGCACTTTCGACCATCGATGATCGTCGCGGTGACTCTCGACAACCACTCCTACCCACGCAAACACTCACATGAACCCAGATCGTGAAAACCCATACGAGTTGAAAACGAAGCATTCTCGACCCAGCCTGGAAACGCCATAGCCGGAAATTCACTTCTCCCCATCGCCTCCGACCTCGAGATCACCTGTCCCCTTCACCGAAGCTTCGTCACAACTTCCAGCTCCCATTCCCACCATCGCGATCGGTCCCGACATCTCCACGGCAACGCAAATCCCTCTAACCCATCGACTAACAAAAATGACCTGAAACCCTACTTCACCCATTTTCGATCACTTAGGCCAACAAGAAAATCCACCAGTAATTTTCCTGAGACCCCCATGCTACCACCTACCTTCCGACCAAACCCCGCCCTCGATCTTAATTCCATTCGTCAGAAATTAAGAAAAGTACCAATTTCGATCGACTAGGAAAAGCCCGACAATTACTCATCTAAAAATCATGAAATGTATACAAAAATTCGTGATTTCCAATCACGAACACATTCATGCAATTCAAAACAAAAATTGAATTGGTTGATTTTAACATATATATACATTTCCACTGTTATTTTATTTTAAAAATAATTTATTGAATTTTAAACCCTAAAACTATTTTAAAATCATCATCATACCTTAGCAAACGACTTTCGTTCAAAGATCCAAGATTAAATTTGCTTAAATAAAGGGATATTGTAACATCCCGCCTTTTCGCCTGCTTTAAATCGACACACGTGCCAATCCAAACCATGCGAAAGGGCGGATTGTTATGGGGTAAATCAGAAAAACAAGAAAGAAATAAAACAAAATAGAATCTCACAGCAGAATGATAAAATATAATAATCAAATATACAGTTTATAAAGCTGTCAAAATATTCGATTATACTTATACAACATATATCAGAGTTACATATACCAATATAATGCAGCGGAATAGTATGAAGGTAGTGGAAAATTATAATAAATAATAATAATATCTTCGTCTTCGTCTTCGTCCTCCAGACTACGGTCTTCCAAATCCTAAAACACTCGGACTGACCCGAGCGAATTAAAAAGACAAAACACTCGAGTCAGAACTAAAAGATCTTATGTAAGTTAAATCAACAGGAATAAATATGAGTGCAGTAACTCAAAAGATGCTCGGGATTCACATCTCTTAAGGATCAGTTAAACTATTTACTATGTAGTATATTTCGTTATTATAATAGTGTCTACTAGTAAAATAAACTTACTTTTAAATAGCGTTAAGGCTTTACATTTTCCACCTTAACACGTAAAATGCCAATAGTCTATACAGTACCGTAATACCTCCTGATAGGGAGGCTACCAGAGGATACTCCATAGGTACGACACAAATAGAAACTCGTAGAAGGCGCGCTAGGGTAAGTGACATAGCACAACTAGGCAATGCCAGGGTAGATATACCAATTACGCATCAGGGCAGGTGGTAACGCGAAGCCGTAGCTACTGCCCACCTCGAACAAACTCCCCCCTAAAATCAAAGAAATAAAAAGTGGCCACCGAATCAATCCAAAGTCAGAGTATAATATCGAAGAGGAGTATCCGATAAAGGGAGCTAATCCCCTTGGCCTGAGAATCGATCCTGTTTTAGCCACCTTATGCCAACTCACGGGAGTCGGGTCCACGTATTTACCTCAAAGGAAACACCGCCGCCATCCTACTTCATTCTGGAATCTCCACCGCGTACACGGTTGTTAAAGTGGTTTTCGGAGTTGGCAGAGAGTATGACAACTTCCGATCCCGGTCTCTTCAACAACCAAACGTTATTATACACCGCGGTTATTTCAAAATAATTTATACTTTAAAACCAGAATATATATCCATTTCAAAACCATAATATTGCGATATCATTTCTTCTTTTAAAACCAAATCAATATGATATCACTTTTATTTCAAGTATATCTTTTTTTTCAAAAATCATAGCACCTTCAAATATATATTCCTTAAACCCATAGCTTCGAAACATGATTTTTAATACTTAAATGGTTTAATAATAAATTACTTAATAAAGTAAATTAGCTTTCAATTCCTCAAATCAATTCCAAATCAGATTTGAATTCCCAAATAAACCATTTATATTTCATATATTTCAATGTTTAAATATTCCATCATTTCAAAACTAAATTTTTTATTCATATATATATATATATATTAAATTCACTTTACTATTATTTAGTTTTTAAATACTTACTTAATAGATCAAATATCATTTACGTAAAATCTTTAAACTTTGAATAACAGAATATTCTTTCAATTTTATTAACTTGATAATATTTATTTAATCGACTTTATATTCATTTAAATCCTCTAAGCTAAAATCAAGTTATAAAGATCATAACTTTTAAAATCCCAAATTCATTTAAATTTTAAATAAATTTTATTCCAGGATAATTCTTAAATACTTTAATTCAAAGCAAATGAATATTTATCTTCCCACGGTTTATTTATTTAAGACATTATACTCTATAAATAAATTTTAATAAATACTTAACTGTATTATATCTAAATAAAATTTAACTTTTATTTTTAAACTTCTTTTATTCTTTAAACCAATTTTATCCATAGCTTAAATTCAAGCGTTCTATATATAAAAAAATATTTATATAATACCAAAATCAATATTCACTAAACGAAATTATATACAATATTCAAACGTAATTATTGGGCTTATTTTATATTCCAAAGCATATTTATATATAGTTAAAATCAAAAATAAATTTGACGTTTATATAACATCAAAAATCAATATTTATATAACCCGCATTTCTTTACAAAACCATAGAAATCATTTCAAAATATTTATATATATATTCAAAATTTAATATTTATTAACCCGTATTCTTTCCAAAACCATAAAAATCCTTTCAAAAATAATTTTATATATATACCGCGGTGCCTGTATATAATTTTCTATCCTATGGTCAAGCGATACGGATATTTACCATTTCAATCCGCAATTTAAAAATAAAAATGCGGTTGTATATCATTTCAAACCGCAATCCCGAACGAAATAAAAATGCTTAATAACTTGCAGTTTATACAATATAAATACAGCATCCATTCATCCATCATATCAATCATCAAACATTCATCAATTTATCGTCCAAGTCAAACAATCACATCCATAAATAATAATTAATTACTGACGGTAAAATTTCAATAATGAATTAAATAACTGTTTAACTGTAGTTTATATGCAATAATAAATAAATTTAACTAGCAGTTTATATGCAATAATAAATTTAACTAAAATTTTAACTGGCAGTTTATATGCAAAATGAATTAAATAACACGAAAACTTTATGAATGCAAGTTAACTGAGATAATGATGAAATATATGCCAAATAGGTATAAATAAAATTTTAAATACATCATAAATCAATTTAACAAACATAAGAAATTTTAGAAGTTGTGAGTGGGTTAAAACACTCACCTTTTGAATTTAAATTCAATTTAAACCTAAAATTTGGACAATCTCCAAATTCGTCCAAACCAGCGTCTACAGATCCGGAATTTTATTACGATCCTAACAAAAAAACAGCGCGTGAAACGGATATCGTATGAAGAAGTTATGGCGATGAATGCAATTGAAAAATCAAAATTAAATTAAACAAAATAAGAACTCACCCTATCCAAATCTATGCCACGTCACCCTAAACACTTTCTTCCCAGAACGCACGAAACACAGTAGCACACAACCGAACCCATTTACACCACGTTGTCCGGCCGTTGACCACGCGCTACTGCCCCTACGCGCCACCATACGCCAAAAGGCCACCGCCGTTGCCATCACCGTGGAGCCGCCTACCCCCATGCCAAGTCCGGTCCCCATTGGCTATCGCCGCCGCCAACTCACTTTAGGTTAGCCGAAACCCTAAAACCCCAAATTCAGTCGCCACAGGCCGTGCTAGGTAACGCGACTACCACCTATCGACTCCTCTTGATGAGTGCTCCAATATCCATCTTCCAATTTCTCTGATGAAAGCCTAAATCAAAAAGCCCCAATTACGCATAGGGTTTCGAGATTCATGAACTTTGACCAAGATTTGCCGTTGATTTGAGCACCAATTGTAAAAACAGAAGCTACACGTAGATTCGTATCGATGAGATCTTCGATTCTACAATTTTTTTGAATTTTTACGAAGAGTTTGAATTTTCATTTGATTTTTGAATTGGATTTAGGGTTTGCATCCATTGAGGAAGAGGAAGAGTTGATGAAATTTTTTACATGCAGATAAATGAGAATAGGCGGAGGCTAGGCTTTAGCATGGTATATATAGGCAAATTGAAATAAATATATGGATCGGGTTGATAGATATACGTGCTAACGCTAACGTGGCCCAAAAAGCGCGTTCTGACCCCGGAACGAAATTGGGTAAACCCATATATCAAAATAGGTATTTTAAAATATTTTGAACGCGATGGAATAAGTTTCAAGTCCAAATTCCATCGTATGAAGAAGTTATGCTGAAATCAATATTTTCCAAATTGATTTCAATTACATAAATTTCAAGGCGTTTCGAGTCAGTACGATCAAACGACAAGTCCGATCGCTACGAAACTTGAAACACTATTATAATTCACCGTTACGGATCCGATGAAACTGGTTTCGTCGAAATCCGAATAAGTGGCCAAAATGGCTGTTTTTACACGAATTAAATAAATTTATTATTAATTAATTAAATCCCATTTAAAAAATTTAAATTCTAAAATTGACAATTTTATCACCTTTACATTTTACAAACATTTTCAATGATTTAGAAAATTTTAAATGTCAATTTATTAAAGATTAATCAATATAAATCTTCAATTTCATAAAATTAAAGATTATAGATAAATTCCCAAAATTTCCATTAAATCGAATTAACCCATAATTATTCCATTCATAAATTTCAAATAGAAGGGTTTACCATTGGATTTAAAATTATTACATAAATATTTTCAAATTTCAACTTAATTTTTAAATTAACGTAATAGTTTTATATTTAATTTCAATTAATTGCAATAAATCCAAATTATCACATTTTAAATCCAAATAAATAAATAAATAAAGCTTGATTCCCGTTTAAATATTTAACTCATTTAATTGCAATTAACCCTTTTATCATAAATTAAATTCCGATATATTGATAAAATTTTATTTCCATTCTTTTATTCACAAATCATCAAATTATGAAGAACATTTACGTTATTCCCCATTCATTACCTTAATTTATTTAACGTAGCATTTAATTTATATTTATTGCAATGATTTCCAATTTAATTGAATGAAGTAAGTATATAACTCATAATAATTGTTGTAAAACTCTTAATCCCACATTTATAAGTTTATTATTTCCACTCAAATATTATAGATATTTACAGCGTATTAGTTTTTATTCAATCATTATTTATTATATATATTAGTTAAATAAATTCAATATTTAAGTCCGTTTAAATTTATTACCAAGTACCCATTTACCTTATTCCACAAATTTGAATCTCATTATAGTTATTCTTTATTTATAATTCACACAATATTATAACTTTGTACAAGACATCCAATTACTATTTATTATTATAACTTTACATTCTATATAAATTCATTGATTGATTTACTATTTGCCTTTATTTTCTTATATTCAATTCTTAGCTTAGTATGACAACTTATAGTACTCCATTTACTCGACATTTCATTTCAATTGTTAATACTTAGCTTAAATTTCTACGGTTGCATTTCATTTACACTTCCGTTACTATATTAATAATTAGTAACGTTTATATCAATAACACATTATAATTACTTACTATTTAAATGAGTTTGATTTCTAATAAATTAATTGACCAATTAATTAGGTAATTTATACAAATTTGTTATCATACCCATAAATCTACACTTATAACTATGTCCTACATTTGAATTTATTTATTAAATTGAAATGTTCATTCAAGTTTATAAATTATTAACTTGCATTAACATAATTCCCTAATTTGTTCCAATTACTGTCAACAATCTTTTATTACATTAAATCAATCTAATACTTTCCTTAAATTTCTCATATTCAATTTATATATAGGTAAAAATCTTTTCACTACTCAATTCATTTGAATTTATGCAAATTACTATAAATAGGTTTTAATTACCATCGCTATATTTTAATTTAGCGTTCATTCCAATATTAATTTATCACCTTTATTATTTCTATAAAAATTTATTACAAAATCCTATTAAATTAACAAATTAAATTGTCGAAATTTACGGGTCGTTACACTCTCCCCCACTCAAAACTTTTCGTCCCCGAAAAGGAAAAAGAAGGGGAAAGAAGAATTATGGAATCCATATATCTTATTCAAAACTTAACTTTATAAACAATTAAATTTTTGAAAGTTAATTAATTTAGATAAAATATACCAAAACATTATACCCCAACTGGGGAAAATATATAAAATAGCGCTATAAAACGTAATCCGAGAAACGTACCTATTCGTCGGGAAATTTACGCTTTATTATGAGACCAAATGCGGTAGCAATTTCCTGCATTTCACTTATATGATCTAAAAGGGTTAACAATTATATAGAGTGAAATATTTAAAGTGGTTTCAATTATAAATTACCAAATCAATACAACAACAATCAATTGCAACTAACAGCATACAACCATCACACAAACATCAACACAAAGCAATCATTCATTCATATTAAACAAAACAAATAGTTGTTCGGGTTCAAAACTTCAAATTGTATAGAATGAAAAATAAACTACTAAGCGCATCACTTACTCAACAGTCTTAGATGAAGCTAAATAGATTATTTATACATCCAAACAATCTTAAAGTATCCTCACCCTAACAACCATAAACCGAACAACAACAATTCCAAAAGAAAAATCAAATTTATTTATTATTAATTTTATTTCATACATTAGTTGTTTGATTTTCCTTTCTTTCATTCATTCAGTGATTCCTTCATTTATTTTCTTTATTACTTACAATATTCAGTTTCCATTTTAATGTCATGTAAGTTTCTTCTTTATTGCATCATATTTTATTATAGTAGCATTTCATTTTATTTACTTAAGTTTATAATCATATATTATATTTAAATATAGTAAAATTCCAATTGTAACTTAAGTTTACAACAATTACAACATCAAATCCTTGTTTATTAAAGAATTTCATTAATTACTTTCATTACCTCAAGTTTATTTCTTGTATAACATCTATTACATTCTCTTATTAACATTTCAACTTTTAATATTTGGTAAGTCATATATATGCTTTTTAAGAATGAGTTTGAAAGTTATACAAGTTTTATTTTATTTTTCTAATTAATTTAATGTTCCATAATTATATCCTTTATTTCATAGGTTACAATTTCAAATTTCATTTAATACCATTTATAACCTAGCATTAAATCTCTTATTTCCTTTAGAGGTTTCAATTTATTAATTACCTCTGTTCCAATTCACTATAGTAATTGAGCTATTAATTAATGGAAACTTAAGAATTAAACGGGTTTTATTCAAAATCATTTTAAAATAACAGATAAATGTATATACTTACACTTTATTTATCAAATTATATTTAAAACAATTTAAAATTTATATTTGCTTATTGAAATAAATCTATAGTAAAACAACTACAGTGGCCTTCCCACTTCGAAACTCGAAATTGAATATCGATGATGCATGCACTCATCACCGAAATTATTTTCCAGCGACAGAGAGGGAAGTACAACTTATTTCTTCCAAAATCTTCTTAAACAATTCTTTTAAATATTTATATCAAAATACTTCTAATAATATTATTACTATATTTCAAAATCACTCAAAAGAAATATTCAAAACCCCAGAATTTACATTCTAAATTCCTAATTTCCTTTTTATTTTATTTTCAATTTTACTTCGACTATTAATTATAAAGTTATTACCTAACACCCCATATACTGCAACCAAATATATATATATCATTTAAAAATTTATTTTATATATAGAAAATATAATAGGCAAAATTATTTCATTCATCTACAATAAAACAAATATTATGTCGGTCTGTCCTATTAAGTGTTTAGAAATCCCTATTGATGTCACAGCGTCCCATGCACCAACTAGAATTTATAAATACGAAACGGAACAGATTAACACAATATAAAACCTTTTTATAACACTAACAAATACGCTCTCATATATATGCACTCAGCGACTCCCATAGGGAATTACTACCCTATTAACAAAGAGTCAGACCCCACAAAGCTAAGGTTTATCGTTAAACCAAAGCTTTGATACCACAATGTAACATCCCGCCTTTTCGTCCGCTTTAAATCGACACAAGTGACAATCCAAACCATGCGAAAGGGCGGATTGTTACGGGGTAAATCAAAAAAACAAGAAAGAAATAAAACAAAATAGAATCTCACAGCGAAAGGATAAAATATAATAATCAAATATACAGTTAATAAAGCTGTTTTACAAAATATTCGATTATACTTATACAACATATATCAGAGTTACACATACTAATATAATGCAGCGGAATAGTATGAAGGTAGTGGAAAATAATAATAAATAATAATAATATCTTCGTCTTCGTCCTCCAGACTACGGTCTTCCAAATCCTGAAACGCTCGGACTGACCCGAGCGAATTGAAAAGACAAAACACTCGAGTCAGAACTAAAAGATCTTATGTAAGTTAAATCAACAGGAATAAATATGAGTGTAGTAACACAAAAGATGCTCGGGATTCACATTTGGTTAAGGATCCGTTAAACTATTTACTATGTAGTATGTTCGCTATTATAATAGTGTCTATTAGTAAAATAAACTTACTTTTAAATAGCGTTAAGGCTTTACATTTTCCACCTTAACACGTAAAATGCCAATAGTCTATACAGCACCGTAATACCTCCTGATCGGAAGGCTACCAGAGGATACTCCATTGGTACGACACAAATAGAAACTCGTAGAAGGCGCACGAGGCTAGGTGACACGGCACAACTAGGCAATGCCGGGGTAGATATACCAATTACGCATCCGGGCTGGTGGTAACGCGTAGCCGCAGCTACCGTCCACCTCGGACAAACTCCCCCCTAAAATCAAAGAAATCAAAAGTGGCCACCGAATCAATCCAAAGTCAGAGTATAATATCGAAGAGGAGTATCCGATAAAGGGCGCTAACCCCCTTGGCCCGAGAATCGATCCTGTTTTAGCCACCTTATGCCAACTCACGGGAGTCGGGTCCACGTATTTACCTTAAAGGAAACGTCGCCACCATCCTACTTCATTCTGGAATCTCCACCGCGTACACGGTTGTTAAAGTGGTTTTCGAAGTTGGCAGAGAGTATGACAACTTCCGATCCCGGTCTCTTCAAAAACCAAACGTTATTATAACACCGCGGTTATTTCAAAATAATTTATACTTCAAAACCAGAATATATATCCATTTCAAAACCATAATATTACAATATCATTTCTTCTTTAAAAACCAAATCAATATGACATCACTTTTATTTCAAGTATAATCTTTTTTTTCAAAAATCATAGTACCTTCAAATATATATACCTTAAACCCATAGCTTCGAAACATGATTTTTAATACTTAAATGGTTTAATAATAAATTACTTAATAAAGTAAATTAGCTTTCAATTCCTCAAATCAATTCCGAATCAGATTTGAATTCCCAAATAAACCATTTATATTTCATACATTTCAAAGTTTAAATATTCCATCATTTCAAAACTAAAATTTTTATTCATATATATATATATATATATATTAAATTCACTTTACTATTATTTAGTTTTGAAATACTTACTTAATAGATCAAATATCATTTACGTAAAATCTTTAAACTTTGAATAACAGAATATTCTTTCAATTTTATTAACTTGATAATATTCATTTAATCGACTTTATATTCATTTAAATCCTCTAAGCTAAAATCAAGTTATAAAGATCATAACTTTTTAAAATCCCAAATTCATTTAAATTTTAAATAAATTTTATTCTAGGATAATTCTTAAATACTTTAATTCAAAGCAAATGCATATTTATCTTCCCACAGTTTATTTTATTTAAGACATTATACTCTATAAATAAATTTTAATAAATACTTAACTGTATTATATCTAAATAAAATTTAACTTTTATTTTTAAACTTCTTTTGTTCTTTAAACCAATTTTATCCATAGCTTAAATTCAAGCGTTCTATATATAAAAAATATATTTATATAATACCAAAATCAATATTCACTAAACGAAATTATATACAATATTCAAACGTAGTTATTTCGCTTATTTTATATTTCAAAGCATATTTATATATAGTTAAAATCAAACATAAATTTGACGTTTATATAACATCAAAAATCAATATTTATATAACCCGCATTTCTTTACAAAATCATAGAAATCATTTCAAAATATTTATATATATATTCAAAATTTAATATTTATTAACCCTTATTCTTTCCAAAACCATAAAAATCCTTTCAAAATTAATTTTATATATATACCGCGGTGCCTATATATAATTTTCTATCCTATGGTCAAGTGATACGGATATTTATCATTTCAATCCGCAATTTAAAAATAAAAATTCGGTTGTAAATCATTTCAAACCGCAATCCCGAATGAAATGAAAATGCATAATAACTTGCAGTTTATACAATATAAATACAGCATCCATTCATCCATCATATCAATCATCAAACATTCATCAATTTATCGTCCAAGTCAAACAATCACATTAATAAATAACAATTAATTACTGACAGTAAAATTTCAATAATGAATTAAATAACTGTTTAACTGTAGTTTATATGCAATAATAAATAAATTTAACTAGCAGTTTATATGCAATAATAAATTTAACTAGCAGTTTATATGCAATAATAAATTTAACTAAAATTTTAACTGGCAGTTTATATGCAAAATGAATTAAATAACACGAAAATTTTATGAATGCAAATTAACTGAGATAATGATGAAATATATGTCAAACAGCTATAAATAAAATTTTAAACACATCATAAATCAATTTAACAAACATAAGAAATTTTAGAAGTTGTGAGTGGGTTAAAACACTTACCTTTGAATTTAAATTCAATTTAAACCTAAAATTTGGACAGTCTCTAAATTCATCAAACCAGCGTCAACCGATTTGGAATTTTATTACGATCCTCACAAAAAAAACTGCGCATGAAACGGATATCGTATGAAGAAGTTATGGCGATGAATGCAATTGAAAAATCAAATTTAAATTAAACAAAAATAAGAACTCACCCTATCCAAATCTATGCCACGTCACCCTAAACACTTTCTTCCCAGAACGCACGAAACACAGTAGCACGCAACTGAACCCATTTACACCACGTTGAACGGCCGTTGACCACGCGCTACTGCCCCTACGCGCCACCATACGCCAAAAGGCCACCGCCGTTGCCATCACCGTGGAGCCGCCTACCCCCATGCCAAGTCTGATCCCCATCGGCTGCCGCCGCCTCACTTTAGGTTAGCCTTAACCCTAAAACCCCAAATTCAGCCGCCACATGCCATGCTAGTTCACACGACTACCACCTATCGACTCCTCTTGATGAGTGCTCCAATACCCATCTTCTAATTTCTCCGATAGAAACCTAAATCAAAAGGCCCCAATTACGCATAGGGTTTCGAGATTCATGAACTTTGACCGAGATTTGACTTTGATTCGAGCACCAATTGTAAAAACAGAAGCTACATGTAGATTCGTATCGATGAGATCTTTGATTCTATAATTTTTTCGAATTTTTACGAAGAGTTTGAATTTTCATTTGATTTTTGAATTGGATCTAGGATTTGCATCCATTGAGGAAGAGGAAGAGTTGATGAAATTTTTACGCGCAGACAAATGAGAATAGGCGGAGGCTAGGGTTTAGCATGGTATTTATAGGCAAATTGAAATAAATATATGGATCGGGTTGATAGATATACGCGCTAACGCTAACGTGGCCCAAAAAGCCCGTTCTGACCCCGGAACGAAATTGAGTAAACTCATATATCAAAATAGGTGTTTTAAAATATTTTGAACGCTATGTAACAAGTTTCAAGTCCAAATTCTATCGTATGAAGAAGTTATGCTCAAATCAATATTTTTCAAATTGATTTCAATTGCATAAATTTCAAGGCGTTTCAAGTCCGTACGATCAAACGACAAGTCTGATCGCTACGAAACTTGAAACACTATTATAATTCATCGTTACAGATCCTATGAAACTAGTTTCGTCGAAATCCGAGTCAGTGGCCAAAATGGCTATTTTTACACTAATTAAATAAATTTATTATTAATTAATTAAATCCCGGTTAAAAATTTTAAATTCTAAAATTGACAATTTTATCACCTCTATATTTCACAAACATTTTCAATGATTTAAAAAAATTTTAATGTCAATTTATTAAAGATTAATCAATATAAATCTTCAATTTCATAAAATTAAAGATTATAGATAAATTCCCAAAATTTCCATTAAATTGAATTAACTCATAATTATTCCATTCATAAATTTCAAATAGAAGGGTTTACCATTGGATTTAAAATTATTACATAAATATTTCCAAATTTCAACTTAATTTTTATATTAACGTAATAGTTTTATATTTAATTTCAATTAATTGCAATAAATCCAAATTATCACATTTTAAATCCAAATAAATAAATAAAGCTTGATTCCCGTTTAAATATTTAACTCATTTAATTGCGATTAACGCTTTTATCATAAATTAAGTTCTGATATATTGATAAAACTTTATTTCCATTCTTTTATTCCCAAATCATCATATTATGAATAACATTTACGTTATTCCCCATTCATTACCTTAATTTATTTAACGTACCATTTAATTTACATTTATTGTAATGATTTCCAATTTAATTGAATGAAGTAAGTATATAACTCATAATAGTTGTTGTAAAACTCTTAATCCCATATTTATAAGTTTATTATTTCCACTCAAATTTTATAGATATTTACAGAGTATTGGTTTTTATTCAATCATTATTTATTATATATATTAATTAAATAAATTAAATATTTAAGTCCGTTTAAATATATTACCAAGTACCCATTTACCTTATTCCACAAATTTGAATCTCATTCTAGTTGTTCTTTATTTATAATTCACACAATATTATAACTTCGTACAAGACATCCAATTACTATTTATTATTATAACTTTACAATCTATATAAATTCATTGATTGATTTACTATTTGCCTTTGTTTCCTTATATTCAATTCTTAGCTTAGTATGACAATTTATAGTACTCCATTTACTCGACATTTCATTTCAATTGTTAATACTTAGCTTAAATTTCTACAGTTGCATTTCATTTACACTTCCGTTACTATATTAATAATTAGTAACGTTTACATCAATAACACGTTATAATTACTTACCATTTAAATGAGTTTGATTTCTAATAAATTAATTGACCAATTAATTAGGTAATTTATACAAATTTGTTATCATACCCATAAATTTACACTTATAACTAAGTCCTACATTTGAATTTATTTATTAAATTGAAATGTTCATTCAAGTTTATAAATTATTAACTTGCATTAACTTAATTCCCTAATTTGTTCCAATTACTGTCAACAATCCTTTATTACATTAAATCAATCTAATATTTTCCTTAAATTTCTCATATTCAATTTATATCTAGGTAAAAATCTTTTCACTACTCAATTCATTTGAATTTATGCAAATTACTATAAATAGGTTTTAATGACCATCGCTATATTTTAATTTAGCGTTCACTCCAATATTAATTTATCACCTTTATTATTTCTACAAAATTTTAGTTACAAAATCCTATTAGATTAACAAATTAAATTGTCGAAATTTACGGGTCCTTACAGATATGAACTTTTTTCTTTAGGAAATGAAATCCTGTAAGCAAGAATAGAGAAGACGTATATATACAGGAACTTATATATACACAGACATTTAACATTTCAACATCCATTTACAGACATCATTCATATAAACATATATACATCATCACAACACAATCCATCACATGCATCAAAATTTTTAAAACTGTCTTTAAAAAATGTTTGCTCACCTAACATTGAAGAGCGGAGGGCAGTGTTTTGTTTCCTGGAACAGTTAAATTGATCTGCATTTGAATATGTTTGGTTGAGTTGACTTGCTGTTTGAATTGAAATTATTTGTTGAACTTTGACACTCTTGTTAGTTGAATTTTCTGTTGAGAAGATTACTTTGATTACATGCTTTGCTTTATAGATTTTTGAACTTCAGATTTGAAAAATGCTTGCAGATCTATTGTAAATCTTCATTTTGCAAGACCACAGATTTTGAATATTCTTGAACAGATTGCATTTGAAATTGAAACTTCTTTAAAATCTGGTTTTGAACTTTCTTTTAAAATCTGATTTTCGGTTTCTTTTTAGAAGAGAAGAAAGAAAATGTTTTAATCTAAAATGATTTGCCAAGTTCTCTTATCTATTTACAAATGTTTTCAAAAATAAATTAAAACATTTCCACTTGTTACTTTAAGTTGTTAAAATGTTTATAAGTGTTTTTTGCATGGTTTAATTGCCTTATACATGTTTCATTTCAATATTAAAATAATTTCGTACTTTTACAAATGTTTTAAAAATTCATTTAAATTAATTAGTTATTTATATTAACATGTTTTAGTGTTTATTTCTATTAGCTTTAAATGTACATATATGTACAAATTATCTTTGTTAAGTACATACTCTTATGTTTATTTGTATATTTTAAAAATATATTTTTCAAAGCTAAATTTTAAAGAAAGAAAATTTAAAAGAAAAGAATATTAAATTAAACCTTATTTTAAAGTTTTCAAACTAAAAAAATATTGTACTTTAATATATAAACTAAATTTATTTCAAAAACCAAATTTTAAAAGAAAACAAAATAAACTTTTATTATAACATACTATTTAAGCTATTATATTTTTAAACAAAATAAATATTTACTTTAAGTGCTTTTGAAAGTATAAGATAGATTTTTAAATAGGCTTTTGAAAAGTTTCAATATTAAATTCAATCAAATCTTCCAACTCACAATATATATTCATATATATATATATATATATATATATATATATATATAAATTTGAAATATTTTTATCAAATTTAAATTAGAACCAAGCTTCCTATTCACAATATATACGTTATAAATAGAATATATATTAATTAGCTTAGAATATAAATTTTATTAATTAAATATTTTTAACTTTGAAAAGAATAAAATTTGCCAAATTAATTTATTATTATAAATCTTGAAAAGATAACATTTGTCAAATTAAATGATTATTAATTTTTGAAAAGATAATTAGATTATTAAATCAATATTACATATTTAAAATAATTATTAATGGAAATTATTAAATAAATATTGCCTATAATTCCGGGACATCACATTCTACTTACTCTAGAAAACACGTTCCTATTAAAATATACAACATTCTCCCCCTATTTTCAAAATTTGAAGCGATGGAATAACTGCATCACTTGAGTGATTGCCTAGTACCCAAGCGAGATTAAGTCGGTGTAGTTCAAGGACAAGAAGTGGCATTATCTTGAAAACCAAAAACTAGGTGATGAGTACCTTTTGTATTTGAACTCTTCACTTAGTGTAACTCTTCAAAGCCGTATCGAGGTTCTATGGTGAACGAGTCTTGAACCAAGTACCCGTAGTGATATGACTGGAAGTATCACATGTCGATTTGCATAGGTTACAGTGTTTTATATGCTCCAGAGATTAATGGCCATGTGCTTTAAACTTGAGTCTACTTAGAAAGCGGCTAACTTTCTAAGATAATGGCTTGATTTCCACTGTAATGACCCATCTTGGAACAGGCCTAAATATCGACCTAGAAAAGGCCCATCGAAACTTAGAGCCATCCTAAGGTAAACTGTTGGTGGTAAAAAGAAATAATATTTCAGAGCCATAACTAAACTTTCAGAACTCATAGCGAATGGAACAAAATATAATAGTAAAGCGTGCCTATTTATTTCATAACCACAGAAATGTCATAACACAAAATCCCATAAAAACCATAATATAATATCCATTGCAATTATTATTTAAATCAACGGGTACACATGAAAGCTAATAATAATAAATACTTCCACTTGCTTAACCTCTTCACCTTTAAGCATCGTCGCCGCCATCACTCCATCCTTAACCTATGTTATAATGAGAAGGGAGTCAGAACAACAAGTGTCTGGTGAATAAAAATCTCGAGTCTTACCTTTTCAGTACTTAGGTTGTATATTTCAAAATAAGAATATGTCTACAGACATAAAATCATTAATATCATTTAATACATCTTTATAAGGAAAGGAGGCGGGTCTAACCACTTAATACCTTCCATTCCGGAAGTACATCTAATCATACGTTATAAACAGCTAGTGATTTAAGAGATGGTACCCAAGCCACATAATACTTTCAACTGGAAAATAGGCAGACCCCATCATTTAAAGCCTAATTCCAAAAGCGTGCTCCTCAATGGTACTATCTAGCTGACATCATATGGAACCTTATAGGTCACTTAATACTTCCAAGTGGAAAATAGGCAGATCCCGCCATTTAAGGCCTAATTCCATAAGCGGACTCCAGCATAGATTCCACCAAGCATAACCCCTTGGTCATTTAATGCTTCATCTTAAGAAAAGGCAGGTCCAACCACTTAATACCACAACCCCGAAGCAGGCCCTTCGTCTTATGGCCTATACCCATAATGATGTCTCACATTAATCTGCTATTCGTAGGAAATGGTAGCTAGATTAGCTGGGCAGATTACCCCTATAGAATTTGAAACTAACCTCACATCATTATAGATATTTATCATAAGGATAACTCACATTAATAAAAGTGTACACAACTACTAGTAACCTCGAAGTGAAGGGCGGACTTCTGTTATGTAACTCAATTGACCCCGCATCCCTATGACTTAGCCACAAATTAATTAATCTCTACGCACACACGCACAAACACACACACACACTTATCTCACAGTTTCATAATTAAGACCTTATAAGGAATCTTCCTTATTACGCCATAAAATAATAAATTGGCTATATAAAAGTTTCCTCTTATTTTCACCTCAAAATCAATAAAAATTTACCTTCCTAATGGGTGAAAATAAATGTAAATAAGTGCCTAATTAACTATGCAACGTACGCAATAGTTACACGTTATTTACGCAAATAGAAATAAATAAATAAATATTCATGATTAATAAGTTCTAAACACACAGATATTATGCCCTAAACTAGCATTAAATGTAATTTCCTTAACAAACTATTATTACAAATCCTTTTTCTTTAATTTTCCAATATTTTATGGAATTCAAATGACCAAAACAGGGAATAAATAGTCATAATCAAAACCACAATAACGGACTTGTAAATAAAATAGAAACTCAATTTATTACACCAATTCAATGGAATATCTTAGACAATAAGAATAGCAATCTAAACCACATATTCTATTCAACTCCTCTTTTACAAAGAAATGGATAAAAATAAGTGGTGTAAACTACGAATAGAATTCGTAATCTAAACCCCTTTATTTCATTGAAGAGATCACAATTTAAACTAAAGAGGAAGGAGAAGTGGAATGGCTATGAAATTATCAAAGAATACATAAATGGAACAAATTTCATCAAAGTAATGTAAATAATTGAGAATCTAAGCATAGAATTGAAATATTGAATTAGAAATGAATCTTAAGAGATTTTATCTATCATGTTTTTGAAATCTCAAAATCTCTAAGGCATATTCAAATCCAAAAGAAATGCAAACAGTTGCCGAAAATAAATACTAAGGTTTTCACTCATGGATTAGCCTTAGCTTTACTCAATTGGATTTGCAGCCTTTCGATCTCTTCCATAATCTCTCTTGTAGGATCGATGTCATCCTAGAGAGGGATGAATAGGGTGATACTAATAATAATAAAAATTAATGCGGAAATATATAAAATAATTACAGCACGGATATAGCAGAATAATAATAGCAGAAATAGAACAACATAGATTTACCTAGCTTTGGCAAAACCCTGCTTATGTGCTACCCCTAAGGTTTCTACTAGAAATAAAGTTATCAGACGCTTACACATGTAAACTTGCGACACATACTATCAACTAACCTAACTCTACGTTCAAAACCCTACCACAACTCAACCACTGAGTTGCGAATTCTCAAACTACACCACCGTAATTCGTCCCTGGTCACACGACTAGAATTTTACAAAAGTTTACAAGAAAATAACAAAATGAAAATAAAAACTTAAAACAAAGCCCTATATTTAAGCCCAATTAACATAAATTAATAGCCAGCCTAAATCAATAATTAACAAAAAGGTGACTCCCCTCTTCTTTTATTTCATGAAATATTTTCTCTTAGCATAAAGACTTCGGCCGATCTTCTTCAAAAAGAAATTAGGGTTTCTGGAAATTGAAGTCGTTGATTCCAATTGATCGATTGAAGGGTTGTTTTCATGTTGACTACTTTATCGATCAATCGCCTTGCTTGGGATTAACTCAAATGCTTCAATTTTTCGACTTCGAATTGAATAATATTGGTATGTGATTTCCTTTATTTACTCTCGTCGATATGCTTGAACTCGATGCCTTTTCTGCCGATGATGATATGGGAATTTATATAGGGATCGAAACCCTAAATTATCGCTCATATTTTCAATTTGAATTCTTTAAATAATTTTGTCCGGCCATTTGTTTCTGCTTGAATATTTGTGATGTATTCTAACTTGTTCATATCATAGGTATACTTCGTTAATTTGAAATTAGCTTCGTTCTTTTCTCTTGTGACTTCAGTGGTTTGATATTGTGATAATATTTTGAGATGAAAATTGACTTTGACTCGTTCAATTTTCATTTGTCAATACCTGGCTTTGACTTTGGCATTTAAAGTTGACTTGGTTTGAAGCTGCTACCCTAATTTTTGTAAAACTGTAAACTGCTTCATTGATTTTTTGTATTTACTTGTATGTTACCACAATTTTTTTTTTGTGATGATTGTTTTGTTGTGTATGAACTTGCTATATCATCATATATGTACATGCATACATATGTATGTGTGTATATGTGTTATTGATCATGTTGCACTGACCCATTTACTTGTTTAGTTCATCGTATTTGGCCATGCATGTCTTTATGTTCAGCAGTTTTGATGGTCTGTTGTCTTCATACATATACGTATGTATATATGGGTTTTGGTGACCCTGTTTAAGTTTGCTAACCCATGAATGCGTTTTCAAATTGGTCACTTGTTTGGTTCTGGTCTTTGGTTTATTTTTTACTTATCTGATTGGTCTGAGTTGTGTTGCATCCCGGGTGGTCTTCATATTTAGTTAATATGCGCTGCATATACATATATATATACATACATGTATATATATGTATGTATGTATGTATGTATGTATACATGTGTGTATACATATGTGTATATATATATATATACATATACATATGTCTGATGGTTTATGTGGCTCGACCATCCTTGCTTGTGTATTTGTTTCAATTGGTTATTAGTTCTTCACTGTGATCATGTATGTCTTCATTGGTTCACTGTCACTATTTCCTTGGAGTTCTATGTCCAGTAGCTTGTATTCATGTTAGCGTGACACCCTATGTTTATTGTATTATGCTACTGCCTTTTTTTTCTTGTGTTTGGTCTATGTGAAACTGATATCATGTTTGGGCTTTTCTGGTCTGACACATTTTTTCATATGTTAAACCTGGTTGCCTTGTTTCTTGGTCTGATGAATGTTGATCGAACACATCCATACTGGTCAGTTTGCTACATGTCATTTCATTCATGTTATACTTGTACTGTTTTCATGCTTCAATGTTGCCTTGTATCTAACCATATGCATTCTCTGGTTTACCTAAACTTGTGCTAATATGTGTATGCATATTTGCCTCTATTGCATTTGAGCTGTTTTGTTCCTTGTTCGAACTGTATTCTCTTGTTGATGGTCTTCTTCGAGTTAAAATGACTCTGACCTGATGTATATTTATGAGGTCTGATTGATACTTGTCTGGTCCACTGCGTTCATGAGCATTGCATCTTGTTTTGATCTTGTTTTCATGTTCATTGAAGGTCCGGTGCACACATTCATTAATATACATGCATGCATATGTGATATGTATGTATATATGTATGATGCATGGTCCCTGCTGTGTGTTACTGATCTGATTGCACTTGCTGTTAGTCTGGTCTGGAGCTTGTTTGTTGGACCGGTTTCACTTGTGTCGGGTCTTCATTTCATAAGCATACATCTCTAGTTCAAGTGTGTTCGAGCTTGCTCCAGTCATTGAGACTTGCACTTGACCATTCTATTTTTGTTTTTGTATTGCACCTGAGTTGAACCCAGCTTTGGCTTGGGTTTGAACTTGTGTTGACCTGTCCCTACAATTTTATCAAGTGTATATCAGTGTGCACGGCCTTGTGGCATGTACAGTGATAGCATGCTGCAAGTTATTCATGTATGATGAATTCAAAAGAAATGATGACGAACAACCCAAATAACTGAGGCAAATAAAATTTTCAAACACACACTTTTATTGTACACTGCAAAATATTTCTTTTTCAATTTTATTGCTCTATTGTTTATTTTGCAGATAATTCAGATGCTGGATACAAACTGGTATAGAGTTGAAGATAAATACAAGTGTCTGAGTGATATGTAGTGAGGTCAAAATTGTAAATTGAAATTTGTGATTTAATCGAAATTGCAATGTAATTGAAAATGTGTATATAACGAGAGCTCAAATTTGTATTATTCAAAATTGCAATAAAATATTTGTTTGAATTAAATTCTATGTTATTTATTTTATTCAGCAAATATTTATTTAATTATGTCAAAAATAAAATAGTACAATAACAAATACATTTTAAATGAATACACACACACACACACATATATATTATCATCAAACAAAAATCATATACTAGCATATTCAACAATCTCCCCATTTTGATGATAACAAACATATGTTTATGATTTTGAATCTATTAAATGTATTTGATCATTCTATTTGCTCCCCTTATTTGAATGCTCCCTCTCTATAACAAAACTCTCCATTCATATATGCATGAAAATCAATAAAAATATGCAAATGAATCTAGATAGGAAAATGCAAATAAAAAATGAAATATTTGACCTTTATTTGTCAAAATTTTAACTTTTCTCTCCCCATTTTGTTATCAGCAAAAGAGTAATAGTCTTAGAAAATAGAAGATAAAGTGATAGGTATTAATAAAACATCAATACCCAATCGAGTATAAATATTGAATTTCAGTAAAAAACCAAACAAAAATCATAAATACTCCGTTAGGCGCATATTCCACTTTGGAATGACAGAGGTGATGTTGGCATATAAAACTATATAGTTGTGTATATTTGTGGTATATTTATGTCAGGAATTTGAATATCTACTAACCATGCATAACTATTAGGACTTTCAAATGAGATTAGTAGTATTCCTAATTTTTAAAAAAAATGAATTTCAAGCATCTTTTAACCACGCATAACCCTGAGGACTTCTAAATGGGATCAAAATCAACTCGTCTATTTAATAATCAATTTTGAATGAGAGCGAATACTTTGGATGTTTATTGCTAAAAACTAAAATAAAATAAAAACAAATAATTTTCCGTTTTAAAATACCACATTTTGACATACTATATTGGATTGTGATGAGTGATGGTTGTTAGAAATATGATAGAAATAGAGATGGTCATGGAGTTTTTACCAACAAAAGTTATTATAAATCTTGTTAATTTTTTAAAGAAATTTACTAAATATTCTTTCTCAAGTGATAATATATGATTCATATCAACACTCATAACATTTTCAATCATTATTTATCTTTTCGATAATCAGTAGGGAGTCAGATTAGTTAATGTAGTCATTTAAGATCAAATCCAAAAATAATTATAAAATCAAAGTTTCTAAAAATGCCTAATCTGAAACGAAGTCAAAAAAACTATTTTCTGGAAGAGGTTTTATAAGAAAAATGTCTGCTAATTGAAAATCAGTTGAAAAGAAGAATATGCAGGTATTTTCTCTGAAAACGTGATGCATCTAATGAATGTCTCTACCTAAAACATGTTCCACTTGCAATTTTTCTATCAACTAGACTACCAGTGTAATCTGCATCTGAATTTCCTTTTGACTCAAGGTTATCATTAGATAGATATTTTAGACCAAATCATTGAGATGCAACAAATACCTTAAAATCCTTTTTACGGCTTTTAAATGAGATTTTTTTGGATTTGAATTGAAACCGTACAAACAAACAAATAGTGAACATAATTTAGATATAGAAGCAATAAGATAAACAAATATATCCACGTGTATCTTGAGTAATCATCAATTAATAAAACACCATCATTAGTCCAAACAAATCTATATGAAATAGTCCAAAGATGAAAAGATGATTGGTCAACATTTTTGCACAAATCAGAATCAAAATCAGCATTTATTTTCTTATCACATAACTGGCTGAATTAAATCAGATTATGGTGCATATTTTCACATTTAATATATCATTTAAGATAAATGCATCGTTGCTTATTTTACCTTTACTGATAATTTTTCATTGTTACTCATTGTGACTCTGCCACCTTGGTACTAGGCTAAGGAACTTTGATTTGTCGTCCGTCGTGTGCCTGGAACAACTAAAATGCAGGTAACACCGTTGTTGCTCCTTAGCCTGTCACCACACCTACGCGAAAAAAATATTTTTGTGACCTATTTGTTTTTATAGGTCCATGGTTGTTAGTGACAAAAGATTTTAAAAAATATGTTTGTATAGACCCAAGACAATTTATATTTGTTCCTTTTGGCACCCAAATTTGTTTGACTTTAAGGGATTTTATATTTGTGCCTTTTGGAACCCAAATTGGTATGGTTTTCACATGTTTGGGTCTAACCAGCAATTGTTGTGATTGTGTCCAGTTTTTTCATAAATTGTGCACTTGAAATTGACTTGATTAATTTCACTTGTAACACTTTCAGATTGATTATACCCAAGTCGTTGTTTAATAGTATTAACAGTTTATTTTTCTAATAACATATTTAACGATATTTTCCCTTTTGAAAACTTTTCTAAGGTTGTAGACAATTATTGAACTTGTTTTTTGAGAGATTCATTTTCATTCAATAATTGAGTGCACTTTTTAATAGAATTTTCTCTCCTAGTATTTTCACTTTCTTTCAAAATCAGAATTTCATTTTCAAGTGATTTAATTTCAATTTCTGATTTTTTTAATTTCTTCTTCAGATGATGGACACTTCTCAATGACCCTTATTTCGATAGTTTTTAACCAATTGGTCAAGTTGTTTATTTAGTTCTATTAAATTATCTCTTTGTGATTCAATTTTAGCGTACTTCTCCCTAAGTGTTCAAAACAGCCATTTACCTCATGGAAATATATAAGTAATTCCGAATGAGTAATTTTTGATACCTCGTTTGGCTCGTCATCATCACTATCAGTTATATCACCTCGAAGACAAGGATCTGCTTTTTCACTCTCACTGCCAGTGCTTTCATTTTCATCTTCATCACTTTCATCCCAAGTTGCTGCAAAACTTCTCTTGTTTGGTTTCTTTCCTTGGCTGAGTCGATTCTGAGGACAATTGGGCTTGATATGACCCGGTTTATTACACTTGTGGCAAGTAATCTCTTGTTTTTCTGAGTTGTCTAGAACTTTGTTGATTCTGCTCTTCAGTTGATGATTTTTGGCTGGATTTCCATATTTATTGTTCCACTTTTTGAATCTCTTTATTGGTAGAGCTAGCTCTGCTTCACCATCATCATCTTCACTTTCCGTTAATCCTTTGAGAGATATTGATTTCTTTCACGTATCACCTCTTCGTGTTCTTCCTTGAATTTCATTTCTAGCTCATAAGTGATGAAATTTTCAATGAGTTCTTCAACTTTAACTTGTTTCAAATCATTTGATTCTTGAATGGCGGTAACTTTTGCTTCAAAATTTCGTGTAAGGACTCTAAGGATTTTTTGGACTATTTCTAATTCTATGTATGATTTTACGAGAGCTTTTGATTTGTATACGAGATTAGAAAGTCGTCCGCACATTTCTTTGACATTTTCATCCTTGGCCATTGTGAAGTTCTCGTATTTGCTACTAAGCATGGCAAGACGAGATTCTTTGACTTGAGATGTCCCTTCATGAGTCGCTTCAAGTGTGTGCCGAATTTCCTACGCAGTTAGACAACGTGACACACGATTGAATTCAATTTGATCTAATGAACAAATAATAGAATTCATAGCTTTAGCATTAGTATTTTGTAATTTATTTTCTAGATCTGTCCATTGATCCATAGGTTTTTCAATTTCCTGATTATCTACCATTATAGTTGGTGTCCTATATCTCGTCCCAACAATATTCCAAGCATCAGAGATTTTTAGAAAAAAATTCATTCTATTTTTCCAGTAAGCATATTCACCATTGAACATAGGTGGTCTAACTATGGATCGACCCTCAATAAAAGCATTATTAAAAGAAGCCATTTAAAAAATCAAATTTTTAAAACAAAAATTGGTTTTTGAAAAATCAAATTTTTAAAACAAAAATTGGTTTTTGTTCCTAACTCTGATACCACTTGTAGGATCGATTTCACCCTAGAGGATGGATGAATAGGGTGATACTAATAATAATAGAAATTAATGTGGAAATATATAAAATAATTGCAGCACAGATAATAGCAGAATAATAAAAGAAGAAATAGAACAACACAGATTTACCCAGCTTTGAAAAACCCTGCCTATGTGATGCCTCCAAGGTTTCTACTAAAAATTAAGTAGTCAGACGCTTACATACATAAACTTACAAAACCCGCTATCGACTAACCTAACTCTATGCTCAAAACCCTACCACAACTCAGCCACTTAGTTGCGAATTCTCGAACTACACCACCGTAGTTCATCCCTAGTCATACGACTAGAATTTGACAGAAGTTTAAAGGAAAATTACAAAATGAAAATAAATACCTAAAAACAAAACCCTATATTTAATCCCAATTAACATAAATCAATAGCCGTCCCAAATTAGTAATTAACAAAAAGGTGACTCGCCTCTTCTTATATTTCGTGAAATATTTTCTCTGAGCACAAAAGGACTTCGGCCGATCTTCTTCAAAAAGGAATTGGGGTTTCTGGAAATTTAAGTCGCCGATTCCAGTTGATCGATTGAAGGGTTTTTTTCGCGTTGACTTCTTTGTCAATCGATCACCTTGCTTTGAATTCACTCAGCTGCTTTAATTTTTCGAGTTCAAATTGAATAATACTAGTATGTGATTTCCTTTATTTACTGTCGTTGATATGCTTGAACTCGATGCCTTTTCTGCCGATGATGATGTGGGAATTTATATAAGGATCGATACCCTAAATTATCGTTCGTATTTTCAATTTGAATCTTCAAATAATTTTTTTCGTCCATTCGTTTCTGCTTGAATGCTTGTGATGTATTCTAACTTGTTCATATCATACGTATACTTCATGAATTTGAAATTAGCTTTGTTCTTTTCTCTTTTGACTTCAGTCATTTGATATTGTGATAATATGTTGAGATGAAAATTGACTTTGACTCGTTCAATTTGAACTTGTTATTACCAAGCTTTGACTTTGGCATTTAAATTTGACTTGGTCTGAAACTGCTACCCTGATTTTTGTAAAACTGTAAACCACTTCATTGATTTTTTTGTACTTACTTGTATGTTACCACTGATTTTTTGTATGATGATTGTTTTGTTGTGTATGAACTTGCTGTATCACCATATATGCACATACATACATATGTATGTGTGTATATATGTGTTGTTGATCATGCTGCACTGATCCATTTGCTTGTTGAGTTCATCCTATTTGGTCATGCCTGTCTTTGTGTTCATGCAGTTTTGATGGTCTGTTGTCTTCATACATATATGTATGTATATATGTGTTTTGGTGACCCTGTTTAAGTTTGTTGACCTATGAATGCATTTGCAACTTGATCACTTGTTTGGTTCTGGTCTTTGGTTTATTTTTTACTTATCTGATTGTTCTGAGTTATGTTGCATCCCTGGTGGTCTTCATGTTTAATTGTTGTGCACTGAATATATATATGTGTGTGTGTGTGTGTGTACATGTGTGTATACATATGTGTATATATATACATATGTTTGGTGGTTTATGTGGCTCGACCATCCTTACTTGTGTATTTGTTTCAATTGGTTATTGCTTCTTCACTGTGATCATGTGTGTCTTCACTGGTTCATTGTCACTATTTGCTTAGAGTTCTATGCCCAGTAGCTTGTATTCATGTTGGCATGACACTCTATGTTTACTGTATTGTGTTACTACCTTTTTTTCTTGTGTTTGGTCTATGTGAAACTGATATCATGTTTGGGTTGTTCTGGTGTGATACATTTTTGCATATGTTAAACCTGGGCTACCTTGTATCTTGGTATGATGAATGTTGATCGAGCACATCCATACTGGTCAGTTTACTACATGTCATTTCATTCATGTTATACTTTTATTGTTTTCAGGCTTCGACATTGCCTTGTATCTAACCATATGCATTCTCTGGTTTACCTGAACTTGTGCTAATATGTGTGTGTATATTTGTCTCTATTGCATTTGAGCTGTTTTGTTCCTTGTTCGAACTGTATTCTCTGGTTGGTGATCTTCTTCGAGTTAAAATGCCTCTAACCTAATGTGTGTTTGTGATGTCTGATTGATACTTGTCTGCTCCATTGCGTTCATGAATGTTGCATCCTGTTTTGATCTTGTTTTCATGTTTACTGAAGGTCTGGTGCACATATTCATGTATATACATGCATACATATGTGAGATGCATGTATATATGTATGATGTATGGTTCATGCTGTGTGTTACTGATCTGGTTGCATTTGCTGTTGGCCTGGTCTGGAGCTTGTTTGTTGGACTGGGTTCACTTGTGTTGAGTCTTCATTTCATAAGCATACATCTCTGGTTCAAAGTGTGTTCGAGCTTGTTCTAGTCATTGAGACTTGTACTTGACCATTCTATTTTTGTTTTTGTATTGCACCTGAGTTGAACCCAGCTTTGGTTCGGATTTGACCTTGTGCTTACCTGTCCCTATAGTTTTATCAACTGTATATCGGTGTGCACGGCCTTGTGGCATGTACAGTGATACACTGTGCATGTCACAAGTTGTTTGTATATGATGAATTCAAAAGAAATGATGACAAACAACTCAAATAACTAAGGCAAATAAAATTTTCAAACACACTTTTATTGTACACTGCAAAATATATTTTTTCAATTTTACTGCATTAGTGTTTATTTTACAGATAATTCAAATGCTGGATACAAATTGGAATAAAGTTAAAGATAAATACGAGTGTTTGAGTGATATGCAGTGAGGTCAACATTGTAAATTGAAATTTGTAATGTAGTCGTAATTGTAATGTATTTGAAAATGTGTATATATAGTGAGTACTCAAATTTGTACTATTTAAAATTGTAATAAAATATTTGTTTGAATTAAATATTTGTTTAAATTAAATTCTGTGTTATTTATTTTATTCAGCAAATATTTATTTAATTATGTGAAAAATAAAATAGTACAATAACAAATACATTTAAATGAATATATATATATATATATATATGTTTATTATCATCAAACAAAAATCATATACTAGCATATTCAACATCTCTCTTTTGATATATAGACACGCACACACGCACAAAATAGGGAAGAGGAATATATATTCATTAGATTCAGAAAAATTGGAGAAGAATATGATAAGAATAGATTGGTGGAAGAAATAAATTAAATCCTTACCTGAATTTTCTACGGAGTTTTTGAATATTATTAGAGAGATAGCAATGGTAGAGTTTCATCGTATACCCTAAAATAATATAAATAAAAATGGAGAGGATATGGTCTGGATTATAGGACTTAAACGCACCAGAATCGTAGGATGAACGTAGGTAGGAAACATGTAAATTTGGAGCGCACAGCTGAATAAAACATAACATAAAACCCTAGCCACCATTGGCAGTTTTCCTTGCCAAGCGGTCGACCGCCCTTGGGCGACCGGTGGACCGCTACAGTCGACTGGTTGACCTATTCAAGTCGATCGCTATCTTATTTGGGGCGTTTATTTTGCTTTTCGTTGCCAAATTATTTTTTCTGTAATTAACTTTTTAACGTTTAATCTTAATTAAACATTTACTTAGCTCCCAAGCTAATTTTTGAAATCTAAGTCCTAAATTTGGTTTCTCATTTGAATTTGAATTTAAACTAAATTAATTTAAATCTACTTCAAATGCTCATAACTTCTTTATTTGAGCTTCGTTTTGAGCATATTATATGTGGAAACAAATCAAAATTTCGCCAACTTTTATAGAATTTCCATATCCAATCCTTATCACATTTACAATAATTTACTTTATTAATTTATGGTTCATTTTACATGGTGTTACATTCTTCCCCCCTTAAAAAGAATTTCATCCCGAAATCTTCCATGGGGAGAACTGCGTAACTTACAATACATCCATGTTATGCAACAAGTTCTCTACACATTAATCTACTCAATCATTAGTGCAACATGATTATGTACTGCAGACATGCTAAAATGCGCTCAATCCTAGTGCAAGTGTATAACCGTGCCATGTAGTTACTTGAACCCTCCATTCGCTGGTATTATTTTCTGAAAATTGTTGGAATATAATATGGATACAGTTGTCGTATTTCTGACTTTGAGGATCTATTATAGATTCTTTCAGAAAATAGTTCAACCATATCGAGTACAAAAAGACTATTGACTTATTCCCTTCGGGATTCGACAAAGTCTTCTAATGATATCACTTGATTTAAAGTTTTGTACTACTTTGATCAAGCTAAGAACACAATAGTAAAATGTTCTGATAATTACCAAGAAAAAGTTGCTAAAGTGGAAAAGAAGAAGATGATTTAATCACAAGATTGGATATGAGATGCAAGGATTAATACCTCTTATATAGTTGATGTTTATATGCGCAGAGGGGTTGCTTCTCTAAAGAAAAACTGTTAAGAACGCCAATGAATGAAGGGTAGCCGCCATCAGCAAGAGTTGCAACTCTTTGAACGGACATGGTTGTTCATGGCCGTCGTTTACTGTATAAGCGGCAGTACCACCGATCGACCGGTGGGAATAGCTGTGTAGATAAGTATTTTTGTTCATTCCGTTTTTTATTTCGTTTCTTCCATTTTTTCAAACATGTTCCCAAAAAACCTCATTTTGATATTTTGAAAATATACAACATATAATAGGAATTGGCCTACAGTTATCAGGTTTTGGTTGTTTAACTCTCAGTTGGAAATCTTTGTCAATTTTTTATTTATAAATGTAGGTGTAATAAGAATTATACCTCATGATTTCTTAGGTAACCAATCCTTTATGTGTAATATACAAACACAAATAGACGTCCTGATTTGTATAGATTATAGATGAAGTTAATTGTTTGTGAACATCATACACTAGTAACACAATTCATTCACTAGACTTTGTTTGATCCAATCATTTTCTCCTCCTTTATATCAATTACTGGAAGATAAGCAAGTAGGTGATTTGGCCAGGACACAGTGCGTGGAGGAGGAGACTAAGCGTCCAGAATTACATTACTTATAGCTATTTTTCGTATATTTTATAATATATTATTCTATTAATCGGACTTTATGTTGTTGGTTGGAGATATCATTATGAACTACGTTATGATGGGACCATCATCTGATTTGTTTATTTCCAGTATTTATATTTTATTTCACTCCGTTGTGAGATCCGAAATTGTAGAATACTTTAAATCTTATATTAGTCTTTGTATCATGTAATGTTCTAAAACCCAGACGATTAATCCTTTTTAGCACGATGCAAATTCAAAAGCCACTTTAGATTTTAAATCGGAGTGTCCGAAGGTGCGGGTTGTCAAAGGATATATAAGTAAAGTATGACTATTTGCATTTACAAAATAATCCGCTTAAAAAATGTTCATCTTAATTAGTATGTAGTTGTTCTAAGCTCAATTTAGGCTCCGTTTGGAAGTTTATTTTCTGTCGATTTTGACTAATTTCGTACGACTCTGTATTTCAGGTGTTATCATAACTCTTGTTTGTAAGTTTTTTTTTCATATCGGTTGTTGTCGGTTATAAAACCGGTATAGTGTAATTTTCATGGCAATTCTCAACTCATCAAATTGGGGTGTTTTGAGGGATTATAATTTTTTTCTTCTAATTATGCCCCCACTAATTATATCACAGAATTAATCTTTACAAAACCAAAGAATGAATATGAGAATATATATGTAACGTTATTTTAGTGGAAAACTCTCAAAACCGGTATATGTTGAACTCCTAAACATGCATTGATCGGTTATAACACTTCATGTAACCAATTAAAACCGCTATGATCATTGACGATCAAAACTGGTACTTACAAAACTTTTCATAACCAGTAATACAAAACTTCCAAACAGAGACTTATGTATGTTTTACTTTAGCACAAGAATTAACTATTGACATGTGCATTTCCCTTAAATCTTGGCAGTTTTCTAGTCAGCATGATCATGTAATTTGGCTGACATATAGATACGATATTTATTTTCAAAATATCAATTACTTTGAAGTCTGAAACACTGTTGAGATGAAATCATTTATGTTCATGGAGTGGGTAAACAAAGTATGGTACAACACAGATGATATTAGACAAGATATATGTTTGTATGCTTTTGTTTGTTCCAAAAAAATGATAACGGGCATATCATTCCTTCGTTATGCTGCCACACCTATTATCCCAGTTTTCACTTAAGCCTTAAAATAATTTGTTCTTATTCTTCTCCGTATTTAAGCACCATATTTTAAGCAACATGCATGCAAGATAAAAGAAATAAAAGAATAACACATACTGCTATTTTGTGTTTTTCTTCGACGGCTTTTCTTTCTGTATTATTGTTTCACTGTCTTTTATTTGGTTACAGTTTGTTACATGGGTTGTACTGAGGCATGGCTTTGGTAGAGACCTCTCGTGGGTACCGTTTCGAAGAAAATTTAGACACTGATGACCGTTGCTATCCTATTAGAATTACAATTACAGATGAGCTTAGCGTCCTAGCTAATTTTTAAGTGTTGATTTAAGTAAATGCAATTTTTGGTTAAGTACATATATGACATACACAGTAAATAAGCCCGTGTAGTTCTTTGTACAAACTAAGTAATTGCTTAAGAAGAATCCATACCAATAACATAGAAATCAAACCAATTTCCTAGCTACCAGAACCAGTTTTTATATGTTAGGTTGATGTTCAGGTCATCCACCTGAGGCATATTCTTGCATTCACTTCAGTAATTAATATTGAGTGTCTAGAACTGTACTGAATATTGACTTAATTGAACCTGAAGTAAATAGTTAACCAAACCTGAAGTCAATATGTAAACTAAATTGTATTTTCCATGTTATTACTTGAAGTAATAGTAATATTCCACGATAATATTTGAAACTGTGTTCAATCCTAAGTTTTAAGTTGCCCAATTTGTCTGCCAAATCAAAATTTTCGAAGATTAAGTTGATTTCTAAACAGATAAACTTATAATGATTGTTTTATCTGTAAAATTTTCCTAAAATCCATATCATGTTCATAAAGTTAAGAGGATGAACCAAAAGAAGTTTCCCTGTTTTGCAATTTACAAAGAGGTAGGTTTTTCCAGGTTCACTGTTCCATAATTGTGAATGCATATTAACTTCAACATTGGTTTGGAAGAATTCATAATGTTAGTATTTCTAACATTTTTACATAACAAAGGAGTGGTTTGACTTACATGACTTACATTATGCTCGTAACATTATTGTAAATTTTGTACGAGTGTCCGTTATTCAACTTGGTTCGAAGTCGAAAAACGTCCATCCATGTTCTTCTCTTTCTCGTTTAGAACACGAATAAAGACAAATAAATTTGTATGACATTGCATCTGTACAAATTATTCAATGAATATTGTATTGTCCGTACATCGTCCATTCGTTGTTCAGCAACGGTACACAGATGTGAGGAAAAAAAGAAAAAAAAAACTATAGTATTATTGCATTGTTAAATCTGTAAAATTTATGAGCAAGTTGAACTACATTCAAATATGCAATAAAAGAGGAACATATGAATCATGCAATTTGAATGTAGTTCAACAGCACGATTCTTCGAACGCAGCATAAAACTTATCACGCAGAAAAAAAACGATTCTTTGAACACAGATTCCACTTCAGCCTCCAGGCGATTCCACTCCAGAATCCAAGCGGCAGGCGAAATTGAACCCCAGCACATCACCGCAGCACGCATTGAAGTCCAGTCGATTCCAGACTCGATTGAACTCCAGCCTTCTATAATTCCAGGCGATTCATTTTCAGGCGATTGAAGTTGGCAGTAATTCGAATCAAGGTATTGATTTGAATTTGATTCTCAGACAATGCACAATGGATGAGAGATGCGTTTATTTACTAGTGGAGGTTTCCATGGTGTATGATAACGGGGTGAGAAAGGAGATTTTTAGAGAAGAAGATAACGGCGTGAGAAATGAACTGAAATTTGATAGAAGTTATCATTTTAATAAAACACCCTTCATAAATATCAATAAAATTTCAACGCAGCAACACTTTATACATTTAAAAACTTTTTGACACTACGAACCAGTTTGTGGTTTAAATTTAGAGATACTAACTTTAAATTTGCTGAAATATTAAGATTAAGACGACTAAGCAACCAAAAGAGGCCAATTGCAGATGGTTAGAAAATATCAAGCCTAAGCTTCAGATGAAACAAGAACCCAGCAGCAGAGTAACAACACACGCTAATTTATCTGTTTTAAATTGCCTCGTGAAGAAAATATTAAGAGAAATTCAACGGTCTCTGTTTTATCTGCGTTTATTTGAGCACAAACGCTAATTTTGAATCCTCTAGAGGCGTTTTCTCTTCATGTCCTTGAAGAAAAATCAAAATATCAATGCAACTAAACAGTGCAAACTAATTGCATACATAGCACTAGCATAAATCAACTCAAAACAAATGAGCAAGTTTCACATATTCCAAATAACAACCTCAAGTATCATATTCAGGTCTTAACAAACAGAACAAAAAACATAACATTAAAAACACCTAAACCGAACATCCATGCAAATTCATCATGCATCTTGCTTCTGATAAACATAGGTCAACCCACACTTACCGCAGTAATGACGGTCAAAATGACTGGCCATGAAAGTTCCAGCACCACACTCTGCATTAGGGCACTCCTTCCTCAGTCGAATAACCTTCCCAGTGTCATCGACCTTGTAGAACTGAAGCACTGCAAGCTTGACTTTCTTGTGCTTGTGCTTGATCTTCTTGGGCTTGGTATAGGTCTTCTTCTTCCTCTTCTTTGCGCCTCCCCTCAGTCTCAGCACCAGATGAAGGGTGGACTCTGATGGTTCAAGAAATAACAATCATTTTATTGAACTTCACAAACTTTACAAACCGTAACAGCAAACATATAAGCAACTTTAAAGCTGACTTCAAAATATTAATTCAAATTAAACAAATAAGACATCGCTGCATTATGATTCCACATGAATTTGCAATTTCACTAATGTCGATTTCAATAGACAATCACATGGATGCACCATTTGTAGATGCTTTAAGGTTAACCTAATGTGTTTTGCAATGTATCAAGTTATTCAGTAGCTCTTCAACTCATTTATTAGATAACTATTTAAGAAAAGTTTTAAATTGCGACTCTGAAGTACTTATACAAGAGTAATAAAAGTAGAGTAATACTCGAATGGGCGAATATGCCATGAAAAATATGCAGATCTGGGTTATAAGATAGATACTAAGGGAAGCATTACTTGATTTGCAGCTTAGATGTTCCCTGATTCAATTGATAAGTTGCAATTATGATTAACTTCGGTTATAGCTTATAGCTTATTTTTAAACTAAATTTTAAAAATAAAAATGGAAAATTTTCATTTGGGTATTACAAGTGCTTTCTCACATTCCTACAACATCCATTTTAAAACACAACATAAGCATGACATGATAACTTCGGCAAGAAAAACACATTCTCCCTAGATTAGAAGGGTAAGAATCAGCAATTCATCTCTTAATGGCTATTTCCTCTTTAAATTTACTGCTTATGCTTTGATCAACTTCTATTTAACTTAGGTTTCCTTCTCATAGTTGTAAATTTGAATTAGTTATAAATGAATACCGAAGGTAAAACTGTTTGAACAGTAGTATATAACTGTGATAAAATATAGCTATTGCTTATGAATTGCCAACTTAGATGTAACTTAATATCTACTCCTTGTAAGTTGTCGTCAAACACTCACAAATAAGTAGTTTAGTTTTACTTATAACACACTACAAGAAGACCTGTACAAGTTGTGCACATGCAAAATCCTACGAAAAAATATTAATCTTCAAGCGCAACGGTTCTGAGAGATTTCAAAACATCAAAATGTTTATTTAAGCATGACAATGTCATTTCATGGTTGAGCATCACCATGGTATATGGTAACAACTTTTCTGCATAAACCTGGGCATCTAAGCGAACTTGGTGTACACGACATTATTAATTAAAGAAATAGAAACCTGCAAACCAATGACTAAATCCATCTAGGGAAAGTTCGTCAACATAAAACAGATTACAGGATCAGTCAGCTTAACCATGCTATCTAAAATCTGATGTGATTGAACATAACTGACAACCATGGACAACATGCTT
This sequence comes from Allium cepa, assembly GCA_030765085.1. Lineage (NCBI taxonomy): Eukaryota > Viridiplantae > Streptophyta > Magnoliopsida > Asparagales > Amaryllidaceae > Allium > Allium cepa. The sequence goes on from CM060940.1 coordinate 108,042,611, forward strand.
CCTTTAAGATTTAGCAATTCAAAAGAATAAAATCCGAGCTATATAAATACTAAAAGCATAGGATAAGATTAAAAACCTTTCTGAATGTTGTAGTCAGCCAAGGTCCTGCCATCCTCAAGCTGCTTTCCAGCAAAAATCAACCTCTGCTGGTCCGGTGGAATCCCTAGCATATTCAAAATTAAAGGTCAAATCGAGTATTTAACACCAATAAACAAGCCAAATTAATTAAAGATACCTTCTTTGTCTTGGATTTTGGCTTTGACATTGTCGATGGTGTCGCTGCTCTCGACCTCGAGGGTAATCGTCTTCCCCGTTAGGGTTTTCACGAAGATTTGCATGTTGGCGGCGGAGCAACTAAAACTAGGTTTTCAGCTTGACTGAAATGGATGTATTTATACAGAGGTAGATGAGTCTGGGCTGTTATGAATTATTTTGTGAGCTGCTTAGTGGGCTTCGGTATCTCATTGTTATTACTATTTAGCGGGCTACACTTAGTTTTCGAACCACTGGTTAAAGCATTCTCAAACCCAACTTCAACAATGAACCACTTTATGCAATCAGAATTGCAATGTGCGGCCAGAATTGCAATCAACATGAAAAACAGCTAATCCTGACCACATAGTTATTCGGCATTATAAATGTCGGATAACTCAGTAACTGTCAGACTCACACGAGTGATCTGTCAGTGATGAATCCATTCTTGGACTCACCGACCCCCTATTCGGGTCAGTCAGACTGACTTCCACTCGGGGATGCTCTTACAAAAAATGATGTATTGTCGGAAGTATGAATAAACTCGTATTATGGTGTCATGATGATGTAGCAAGTTTGAATCCGTACGACAGCAAAAGTTAAAATTTTATTTTTCAATCATGCTAGAACGATAGCGAAAAAGACAATCACTGGGGTGCATACTGTAAATCAAATGAGGAAACCCGGGGGCTGATATAATTGAACAGTTATTACTTAAACCGTATAGAGCCAGGTGTTTTAAATGCTGGTTGGAATATATTTATTGTTTATTTTCATTTGAAAATGTTAGAATATAAATAAGATTATGTATTAGGATGTTGACGACTACAATTTATTACGTAATTTTTCCTTTCTATTTTTTGGTTTATTTTTTCTCTTTCATTCTAATTTCACATAAATCATTACCCTTTTTGGTTATTTCGGACTTATGTAGAAATCACATTTATCTTGATTTTTTTTTTCTTTTAGCTTACTTTATATGGAATAAAGGAACTATTTAACAATATAGCAAACCAAAATGAAATTTCATGTAAATAAAAATAAAATCATTTTTTAAAAACATTTGGTGTGCCATTCAAATTTTTTCTTATAACTAAAATTTGTTTGAAAAATAGATTAAACAGAAAATAAATTCACGTATATTTACACTTTTTCTTCAAGTACTCTTTTCAAATTTGAAGTATAATTTTTATCCAATACTTTATCAAATTGAAAATAACTAGCACATCATGTAAAGTTTGATCATGTTAACTGAATGTGCATTTTTTTTTCTAAATACTGTTTTACATAACTAATGTACTCGCAACATAATAGAAAATCTTGAAATGACTTTCAACTTTATTCATAAACAATTTCCAATTAAATTAGTTTTTTCACCTTAATAGACAATGAAAATCTTTGAAACTAAGTCTAATAAAAAAGACAATAATTAGACCCTAGTGTAGCGTTGTTAGTTTGGACATGCGACAAGCACATTTTTAGAGTTTCCAAGTGAAACTTGTTTCTTTGGGTTCGACGCATACTTCGTAAGAATTTGCAAGAGAAACAATACAATAATTAACATGTTTAAACTAAACTTCTCTATACTTTTAAATATACTGAACTAATGTAACTATGTCAGCAATTGTCATTTATGTTTTAAATTTCAATTTTCAATTTTTGTTGTTATATACGCGTGAAGCATTTGCAATTTGTACTAATTATTATGTCTTTCATGCGTAGAGCAAAAATCAATCGTGTATTGTTATTTTTTTATGGACAGAGCACACACCGATTATATTAATCTTTTTTTTAACATTTATGGAAATCATGCTTTATGCACTGATTATTTTTTCATATGCAAACAAAGCACATGTCATTAGACTCTTATATTTTAGGGAAATCGATGATTCAAGTGGGAGAAATACCATGATTTTTTCGCCGCTTAAAGTTATAATTGCGGATCACACCCAATATTTCGATTTGTCCACCACAGTAACAGATTCTTCCTCGATGAAAAATCAGAAGGCTTCCATGTAGAATCTTTTCATTTTTTTAATATGCTCATCTGTCCATGAATCACGAATCCATTCATTCTAGTTCTGTTTTGATTATATAGCTAGAGCTTACCAAATCTTGGAGCATCCACAAAACAAAAATGAAACCATCGATTTAGAGCTTGTTATTACCCATCTCACATGTAAGTATTTGGATTACCCATCCTTTACCATATTGACTACTCATTCCACATGGTTTTATTATCAAAATTATGTTGATTATCTCTCTCATACATATACATTTTTATGGATTATCTATCCCCTTCCATATGGACTACCCATCACATATGCTTTCATTCATTTAAAATGACGTGGACTATCCAACACATTTCGCATAATTTTCCTAGGATGACTATGAACCATTCACTAACTACATTGAGACTATCCATCTTCCGTATGACGTGGACTATCAATTTCACATTCCATAGTCTTCCTAAGATGATTATGAATCCATCACTTATCAATTTAATTCATGTTTAACTCACATGTTCAATCAATATCTATTGTTATCCCTAATTAGGTTGTATCCCCCTTAAATTTATAACATCTCAAAATGATAAAAATTGGTATCCCTAATGGTTGGTGTTGAAATTTTTAAAGCATATAACATGTCAAAGTTAATTTGCATTGGTACCCCCAATGAACAATGTTGAAATGATAACATAAGGCTATCCACCGTTGATACAGAAGATATGCGACGTTCATGCCACACTTTATGATGTTGAATCTCTATCCAAGGTTAGAAATAAAACTTTAGATTTTCATAAATCATATGGCTAACTACCGAAGTCATAAGGTGATCGACCTTCTTAAAAATTGACTATTTCGCCTTTTTAAAAACATACTTTTAATTTGAATAAAACCTAGCCTCGCCGGCCTTAAAATGAAGAGATGTGGCGTCCATGCTACATTAAACTATAACGAACCTTTATCCAAGGTTTAAAACAAAAAACTAAATTTATTTCAAGTATAAGCTTTATGTCGAAAATAAGGTCACTGTCTTCCTTGTGATAGAGGCTACCCGCTTTATAAATCTTAACTTTATAATTAGTATGCTACCTTGGCCTACCAGGTCTTATTGGCGACATCGAAGAAACACAGCAAAGAAACTAGCGGCATCATTATAAAAGCATTATACTTAGCATACTTTGGCTACTATTCCACCAAATATATAAGGTCGAAGTTAAAAAAGGCAGCATCACTGTCTCTTATATAGTTGATATCGAAAATAATTGAAATGGTGGTATGCGGCCTCATTTAAAATACCGGTGAAAACATACGACATCAATGATTGCGGCAATATGCTTTAAACACTTAAATGAGTTACGAAGTTACAATGCCGCCAATATTAGATAGCTGATAAGGTCCATTTCGACTGGTTGGAATCATTTCATAACTACCTAGGTAGTTATCGTAAGCTTCCCTCCACATCAACGTTGACTCTCACAGTTGCGGCGTTGTCTAAGCTTAGTTATGGTTAAGGGCGGCATGACATTAAATTACCTGAATAATGTTAAACTAAAATTATGGGTGTTACATGCTCCCTTCTTTAAAGAATTTCGTCCTTGAAATTTAGTAAATACTACATGAGAAGCATATCAAACATGCAAACAATGCTATATCCTACCAGCTATTAAATCTATATATACAACAAATATAGAGCATACCATCATAACATCTCAGTATAAGTATCCCTAACCCTGTCCTTAGTCTCCTAAGTATAGTTTTCTCGTTGTCACTCCACTAAACTTTCACTAATCTAACTGTCTTGTTCCTTAATATGTTCTTATATCTGACCACAACGTGAACTGGTTGTCTCACAAAATTCACATCTGGTTCCAATGCAATCGGAGCAATAGTAGTCCATGGATCATGCACATACTTTCTAAGATGAGAAACATGAAAAGTATTATGAACTCCTGCCAAATTACTAGGTAACTCTACTCGATACGTGAGTTTCCTGATCCTCTCTATAATAGGAAATAGTCCAACATATCTCGGTGCCAGTTTTCCCGACATTCCAAACTGTACCACACCCTTCATCGACGATACTTTAATGAAAACATGATCTCCAACTGAGAACTATAAATCCTTACATCTTTTATATAGGCAACTTTTCTGCCTAGACTGAGCTTCTTTCATCCTAGCTTGGATCAACTTAATATTTCCTATGGCTTCTCTTACCATATCTGGACCAAGGATCATTCTGTCTTCGGTCTCTAACCAACATGCAGGTGATTTGCACGATCTTTCGTACAAATCTTCGAAAGGCCCCATTTTTGTACTAGTCTGATAACTATTATTATAGGAAAACTCAAGTAAGTGCAAATAGTCTTCCCGTGACCCACCAAAGTCTAGTACACAAGCTCTTAACAAATCTTCATGTACCTTGTTGACTCTATCTTTCTGCCCGTCTGTCCGAGGGTGATAAGCGGTACCCATCCTAAGCTTGGAACGTAGTATCTCCTGTAGACTCTTCCAGAATTCACTAATGAACAAAGCATTTCTTTCACTGAGTATACTACTAGGAATCTCATACAGTCTAACAATATTCTTCATAAACAACTTAGCCTATACGGTGTCTTCCTGGTTGACTTAACGAGAATGAAATGTGCATCCTTGTTCGGTCTATCCACTATAGCCCAAATACTTTCATTTCCCATGTCCGTACTTGACAACCCGTCAACAAATTCTATGGATATAGAATCTCATTTCCAAACTGGTATATCTAAAAGCTGAAGCAACCCACTTGGCTTTTGATGTTCGGCTTTTACTAGTTGGCAACTTAACACTGCCTTACCAATAAGCCTATATCCATCTTCATACATTTCTAGAAGAAACTTCTCTTCGTATTTCGATACACCTTAGTTCCTCCAGGATGAATCGTAAACTTCAATCGATTACACTCCCTAAGAACTTCCTTCCATAGGCCACTAACATCTAGAACACACAATCGTCCCGTCTTCTTTAACCATCCCCTCTGGTTAAGGCTAAAATCTTTCAAATCATCAATCTCGGTTTTATTTTCCATCCTTCTAATCGTTTCAGGTATGGAAGGCGATATGGCAGTTCTTTGATAAGAACTATCAGTCGATCTCGACCACACCTTATAGGTATTCAATGCCTCTAAATCCTTCCATTCTGCCAACATAGCTAACACCACATTCTGCTATTTTTTTGCTAAGTGCATCCGCCACTTTGTTTTCTTTTCCTGCCGTATACTCAATAACAAAATTATAAGTTGCTAAAAACTCCAGCCAAATATGCTATCTTATATTCATCTCTTTCTAAAAGAGTTCATACAACTCGAATTTTTCTTCTAAGAGGCAGTGTCTTCACATTTTCAATGTGAAAATCCTCGCTGCCAACTCCAAATCATGAGTTGGGTAACTAACTTCATGCGGTCTGAGCCGTCGAGAAACATAGACAGTTACTTTTCCCCTTTGCATTAATACAGCTCACAATCCTGTTCCACATGCGTATTTATACACCACTAAATTCTGATTACCATTTGGCAAAACTAATACGGCCACATTGCTCAATAAATGTTTTAACTTAAGGAATGCTTCCTCACAATTTTCAAACTAAATAAACTTTACGTCCTTCCTAGTTAGTTTGGTCAGAGGTGCTGCTATCTGCGAGAAAACCTTGATATATCTCTAGTAATAGCTAGCTAATCCAAGAAAACTCCTTATCTTGGTCACTGTCTCGGGTTTCTTCCAACCATTTACAGCTTCGATCTTAGCTGGATCCATGGATAACCCTATCTTTGAAACCACATGACCAAAAAACTTCACTTCTCATTTCCATAAATGACACTTTGAAAACTTCGCTTTTAGCTGATGTTGTCTCAATGTCTCAAGCGCTATTCTAAGATGGATCTATGATCTCTTTCATCCTTAGAATAAATCAAAATGTCATTATTGAACACCAATATAAACCTATCCAAATGCTTTCAGAAAATGCGGTTCGTCAAGTCCACAAAGAAAGCTAGCGCGTTAGTTAATACAAATGGCATTACTAACCACTCATACGAACCATATCTCCTTCAAAATGTCATCAAAGGAACATTGTCCTCTGCCGCCCTTCATTAATGGAACCCTGTCGTTAAATCCAAATGGGAAAATACTTTGCTTCACTCAACTGATCAAACAAATCATCGATTCTCCGTAAAGGATATATGTTCTTTATCGTCTTTTCTTTCAGCTTACAATAATCAATACACAATCTTAACGACCCATCCGATTTCTTCATGAACACCGCGATCGCTTCCCAATGCGAACTGCTTGGTCAAATAAACTCTTTTTTTTATAAGTTTACTAGCTACACCTTTAACTCTTTCATCTCATTAGGCGCTAGGTGTTCTACTAACAGGTTCAACTCCAGGTACAAGATCTATACAAAACTCAGTATGTCGTTTCAGTGGTAGTCCCCTAACAGGCTCAAAAACATATGTAAATTCTTTTACAACATAAACTCAATTTAAATCATCTTCCACTTCTGTGGCGCCTAATAAAGTACAAACTTCTAAACTCAAATTCTCAATTGAGTATACGATGCAGTTATTACTATCAAAGTGTCTTAATGATATTTTTCTATCCTGGCAAAATATCATAACATCATATATACTTAAGCAATACATACCCAAAATAATCCCAAAACATATAAAATAAAACGCAAACAAGCTGCATGCAAAATTATAACCTAGAAACTTAATTTTTAGATGGTCACATCTCATCTCGAGATTTTCATAACCTCCTATTGGATTAGCTACCCTTAAGGAAGTATAAAGATACGATGGTTCTAAAATATAACTTGCCTACCAAACGTTGAGAGGTAGATGAATGCAATGCCACAATATCAAACAATACTCTAACTAGTATGCTATGAATCAAAAGCGTACCTTCCATCACAAACTTTTATTTCTCAACAGTCGGTCTCGATGCAGACGACTCTAAAGAAAACATTTTTCCATTATTAGCCTTAGCTGCTTCTGGACATTTGTTCTTATAATGCCCCACTTGGTCGCATTTGAAGCACTTCACATTCTTCTTTCCCACAACATATTTCTATCACTAGATCAACACTCATTAGCATAGTACCCCTTCTTGTCACACTTATAACAATGATATCCTCTTTCCCTTTCTTGGTAGCTCCACTCTTTTGAGCCTCCTTCTTCTTAAAGAATTTCCTCTTCTTACTCTGAAAGCACTAAGTATTCACTGACTTCTCTTTCCCAAAAGTCGTAAGCATCTCCTCATTCCTTATAGCCATTTCACCACTACATTACTCGGATCTTGAAGATGTGGCATAGTCGCTTTAGCATTTTCCAACTTCAAACCCTAGATAAATTTCTCATTCCTCTTAATAACAGTGTTAATGTAGCATATCCATACCTGGACAGCTCATCAAACTTAGTGACATATTCCATCACGACATTTCTCCTTACTCTAGTTCCATAAATTTCCTAAGCAAGGCTGATTTGACTACTTTAAACAAAAATCTTTCTTCGATTTTTTTTTGGAATTCATCCTAAGTCGATTCCTCTTCTAGTACCCTACGATCCCCCGTTCCCTAGAATAAAGCATCTTCTTGCAACTATCTAGATGCCAACCTCCTTTTCTACTCGTCATTCAGAACCAAATCAGCAAAAATTCTTTCACAATGCAATAATCAATTCTCCACTTCAGTAGCATCTTTAGTTCCTAGAAAAGGCTTCCCACCAAGATTAGCATAATCTCGGTTCAGCTTAGCATAATCATTACCAATCAGCACCATGGGATTAACTCCACCAGCATTTGCAATATTTCCTCCAGCTACCCATATAGCTGCTCTTACTTGCATCAGATTGACGAAGAACTGATATGTAGTCTCCTTATCTACTAGTGGGGTTCCAGACCTACATTATCGTTTGCGTTTTGATTAGCATTTGCCTATCAACCTTGATTCCTTCTGGTATTGGGTCGAATATTTCCATTGCTTGTGGCGCTTCCTCCACCAAGATCCACTCTTCCGTCTCCTACTTCCATATCTTGCTTTCTCATAATATGCATACAAGTCTTAATAAGATATAGAAGAATGGTGTAAGTGAGTGGGGAGAAAACATACTTATATGTAGCAATACAAGGACATTATTAAAGCATTATCCCGTACCCCAATCTTATACTCTGATTCATTAGAATTATGTTTTCAAAAATCTTTTAACCTTCTAAGTTTTACATAAACCTATGCTCTGATACCAACTTGTAAGATCCCCCATTTTGGGGTCCGAAAAGCATTATGGATGCGGCAGTCATTCATAGTATAAATTTTTACCGACAAAATGCGGCTATGTTAATCATATCAATAATTAGAAGCACATAAATATGAGAAATTTTAAACACAACCAAATAGCAAACTTTCACATTTCATTTCACAAATAAAAATTTAATATTCATTGCATAATCTCAATAGCAATCCTATACAAAGAGAAAATATAATTATTACAAAATACTCCAAGAGCGACATATGTAGATGCCCCTTGGTTGATCAGAGTATAACATTTGGTAATTATACAATTTTGCCATTACATCCATACAGACCAAATCAAACAACACAACTGACAGATAAGTACTCTTAAATAATTGGATTACCTCATGCATGTCTACGGAAGCTTATTCATTTTACTGGACATCTAAAATCCCTTACTCTTGACCTACTTAAATGAGTACCGAGAGTTTAAGGAGAAAAACTAAAACTTCGGGTTAGGCAAACAGTTTGGTGTGAATAATAACCCACCACAAAAAATAAATAATCTAGTGCGATCATATCGCTAAGCGGAGCGGGTTTTCCCATCGCTGGTATCTTAACCAAAACACATTAACCATATATTACGCTCATGCATCTACAATGGTTAGAACATAAAAAATAAGTATTTATAGTCATGCAACATACGTTGGACTACCCATCCCAATTTATTGACTATTCCTCTTAATTCTCATTTGACTATCTGTCTTAATTGCAAATAAATATCCGTCTTATATTTATATAGACTATCCATCTCACATGTAATTATTTGGATTACCCATACCCTACATAAGAACTACCTATCCCATACAGTGTCATTATCAATGTTAAGTAGACTATCCATCTCACATATAAACATTTTTATGGATTATCTATCCCATTCCATATGGACTACCCATTGTATATGGTTTAATACATTTAAAATGGTGTGGACTATCCATCATACATCCCGTCGTTCTCCTAGGATGACTATGAACCCTTCATTAACCATATAGAGACTATCCAACTCTTGCATGATGTGGATTATCCATCTCATGTCCCATAGTTTCCTAGGATGATTATGAACTCATTACTTATAATTTAATTCATTTTTAACATGTTAACCAAATTTATGGTCAACTCCCCAAAGCTATTCTAGCTAATGTGATTCGTCTGGTTTGAACGAAGGGCTTGATAGCCTTAAGGATTACCTTTGTGATTCGCTTGTATATATCTTCCGAATCAGACCTTTCGACATCGTTGAAAGGTTAGGTATTTGCTTGAGTATGATTCTTTTCATCCTAGTTGAACTTGTATGTGGTCTTATTTTTGGGCTAAATTTGATTCCTTTGAGTTTATCCTTTTAAGGGTGGAAGCTACCTTATGGTTTAAGCTGATTATCAAATTCCTTGTTGAATAGGCAATTGCTTTCGACCCTGTCTAAAGGTTTGCTAGCTTGTATGAAGTTGGATTCAACATAGTCGAAAGATTTGTGAATGATCTCCTTCAACTTTGACCTTGCCGAAAGGTTTAATGGCTAGGATTATAATGGAAAAAGGTTTATTCGAATTAGGCCTGTCAATGAATACCCGAAATCTGTCCGTATTCGTATCCGAAAACATGAAAAATATCTGATATCCGAAAAGCGGATGTAGATATCCGATATCCGAAACATATTTCGGATACGGTTACGGATATGGCTGTATCCGTATCCGATAAATATCCGTCCGGTTTGAAATTAAATATTTATATATTAATATGTTATTTTACATCCATAAATTCAATACAAATACACTAATTTATTGTACGGATTATGTGTGATTGAATTACCTATTGTTAATTTGATGTAATTTATGTATTACAAGGTTTTTTAACCTTTTTTCAGCCAAAAAATGAAATATGCATTATATTGATTAATTTTCGGATACATTTTGAGGTTCGGATACGGATATTTTCGAATATTCAAAAATATCCATATTCGCTAAGCCGGATACGGATATATTCGGATATCCGAAAATATTAGCGGATACGGATATGGATAATATACAACGGGTATTCGCGGATATCGGATACGGATTCGGATACTGATTTTCATTTTCGGATACGGATACAGCACTATCCATATCCGATTGCATCCGTTTACAAGCCTAATTCGGATTGTTATAGTAAAAGAGCAGTCGTCGGAAGGTTTGATGACTGTTGAACTGATTTGGTTCTCAACTTAGTCACAAGTTTCGATTGGAGAGTTGGAGTCTTCAAAGGTTGAAATAGTTACTTATGACTGAAGTATTCTTGATCCTATCGATAAGAACCTTTCGTAGGGGTTTAACCTGAAAATAAGAGTTAATCTAACAAAGTTTCAAGTAAATAGAAAAGTAATTAACGAAGTTTAAGTCTCCCCTATTTATCCAAGAAAAAGCTTTATTTATTAAATCCCCTAAATCAACATTCAATTAGGGTTACAATGCTCTCATTAAGAAGATAAAAGACAAGAATGGAAGAAATCGGAACCCCCCGTCTGGACCCCTTTGGGTCTTATTTATAGGTGCAGGGGCCACTTTCGGCTTCATGCTTTCGACCGGGTCAGAAAGTCTCCCTTTTATAAGCCGCCTTAAACCCTTCGTCTTCATCGAAAGGTTTGCTTTTTTATCTGCTACTATGAGCCTTTCGCCTTTGTCGGAAGGTTTGTTACGCTTATGTCTCCATGATCCTTTCGCCTTTACCGAAGGGTTTGTCCTCTTTATAATGTTAATTGTGATCCTTTCGACCTTGTTAGAAGGTTGCTATTCTTCAATGATGTCGAAAGGTTGTCTTTCATCATTTCTTGACTTGTGAGAGCTGCTTTCTTCATAAACCTTTCGTTGTTGTCCGAAGGTACCCTGGATGTGCTTCAACCAGTTCGAAAGGCTTATTATGCTTTCGAAAAGGTCATTAAGTACTTGCTCATACTTGCTTTGAATTCTTTATCCTGTTCGGAAGAAAAGAACACTTTGAATGCTGGGGAATGAAACCATTTGACTCCCTCGAAAGGTCTAGGACTGCTGTATATTGTTGATGGCTTCCCTTCGACTCTTTCGAAAGGTTTGAACTGAACTGATTTTCTTTAATCTTCATTGAGAGACCTTTCATCTTAGACAGAAGGTTGTTTTTTAGTGTATGATTTGCCTCCTACCATTCGAAGGGATGCTCTTGACTTTCTTAGTCATCTTTCTCGACAACTACAAAAAAATTCTATCTCTTGGCCTTCCCTTGTAGACCTGGAACATCCATTTAAACCTTGATCTAGCGGTTGAGAATTTGGGCGACTTTTCTTATATAATACGCTTCTTCTCTTTCTTCCTCTTTTACCTGAAATCAAAATTATCATGCACGAGTAAAAGAGTTCTCCGAAATTTCCCAAATCTCATTTCAAAACAATAAGGCAATCTCTTGATTTGATTCGTAAATTTTAGTCTAAACTTCACCCTTATCGGTTTTCAGTTGAATTTCCTATTTTTATTTCCAAAATTCAGTTGAATTTCCCATTTTTATTTCAAAATTTAGATCCAACTTCAGATGAGTTCTCTGAAAAAATTCTTTTAAACTGGTTTTTAACAACGTTCGTTTGTGATTTTGGATTTGAAGCCATACGGCGTTTAACAAAGGAAATCCCCAGTTGAAATTAACTTTTAACCAAAGTCTTTGATTAATTTTGTAATTAATTCTTTTTTCTAACAATGTTTGGGTTTTCGCTTTGTTGATAGTTTTTATAACTTTTCGAAATCGACTTAGATTAATTCAGACAGAATTGGATTTGTTAGTGGGTTTGTTTTACTTGTTTTTCAAGAAAAGTTCGAAAACTGCATTTATTATCGGGAAGGGTTTGTTTAAACCCAATATGATAATCTGGAACCTACCCATGTCAAATTGATTACACAAAGTGACTTTCCTACACCCACGAAAGAGATTAAGGCTGCAATAATGGATTTTCCTTTTTTGTACCTTTCGATGGGATTGAAATGTATTGTGATGCTAATTTTACCTTCGCCGTAGAAAGATTGGATAATATTAAATGATCTAGTCATTTGGTAACAAGCTCTCGACAAGGTCGAGGAGTTTTAAACCTTTCAACTTCAATGGTAAGACATGTTTTGTCAATGTTAACCTGACCTTCCGACAACATCTTTGGGACTATTATTTTTGCCTTGTAACTTTGAATTATTAGTTTTGACCATGTTGAAAGGTCTTGCTATTTAACCTTATGTTACACTCAAAATATATCCAGGCTTCCATAGAATTTTTGACATTGTTGGAAGGTGATGAATGGATTAATGTATTATCTTTTCCTTTCGACTTTGTCGATAGCCTGTGGAATTCATATTATTAACTACTTACTCCTTAGGCCCTCAATAGTGTTGAAGTATGATAGCTTAGGCCGATGCTATCTTTTTTCCGACATTATCGAGAGCTTGGGATGCTAACCTTTCGACTTGTCAAAAGTTTGAATTGTTGACCTTTCGACATTGTCAGAAGCTTAAACTACTTAGTATTTTTACCATTTTAAGGTTTCATGTACATTTTTATGCTTGAGCAATCTAACTAAAAAAATTTGGATTCGTAAATAATTAAGAGTTTTAGCCAAAATATTTTCACCTGGTTAAATCTTGAGTTCTCCTAAAGTTGAAGCTATTGCCAAGCGTTCTTCTATTGTATCCCAAGATGAAGTCGATGTTATTCTTAAAGATTTCGGCATTACTAGAATCGAAGCCATCCCTCCACCATCAACTAAAACTATTGATAATCCTCTAGAAAGGTATTTCACTTGTATGGCTATCCGCATCTAGCATGGTTTATTTCATCTCTATAGAACAAAACTTGAAAGCAAACAGGTGGAAATTAACAAGTTGCATGGGGAGTTAGACAAATTAATAAAGGAACACAATGCTCTATCTCAGAAATATCATAGTCTGGACAGGAGCACTTTCGTTCTAGCATCTTTTAAATATCATAGGGTAGCTCCTTTATTAAAGAAAGCACGTTACCAGTATGTCGCCCTTTCAAAAGAAAATAGAGAATTAATAACGCTATTCTGGATGATGATGGAGAGAGAGACATTTTAGCCAATTTTTTTTATGAAGTATATTTTAGAAATTCTATCATATATTTTTCATACTTAGGTGAATTCAGTGGGGGTCTACTTAGACGTTTCCATAAAAGATATTTAGATGAATTTGGTTCTGACCTGCATCCTGGAGTTTGCTGGAACTTACCGCAGGTCAAACCAATTCCTCAAGATCTCCCTATTGAAAAACTTAAGTATTATAAGAATAGATTCATTTTTAAATTCTTTTCTTAATCTATTCTGTATGAACCAGATGAATGATTGTAAATATGTAACAAGTAATTAATTTGTAGATATATGTTTTTGTTATGCTTTCTATGCTTAGTTTATTTTTACCGTGCTATTTCATAATACCAGTTCTTCAGGTCGGGTTGTCCCAAGAGACCACATAAGTCAGTACGTTAACCTGAGGAGAGTTTACTCTAAAATGGACCAATTTTAAGGACTTCGAAGTTAGCAAGATATTGCTTTCTTCGAGATTTGCAAAAATAATAAATGGAATACCCCTATCTCCGCTTCGACTTCCTCGGCGAAGAAAAGGAATTATTCTTAAAAGAAATCAGAATATTCCATTCTAAATTAATGTCACGGTTCGAACTCGATGTCCGACAAACAACATCAAATTCGTATCGCGGGAGCTTGCAACACTATTAGATGATAATAACACGGCGGAAATAAAAGACGATATCACTGATACAACATGAATACAATATCCCATACATCAATGTGATACAATGATAATCATCAATATCAGAGAATATACAACATTGGATACAACGGAACACGATACAATATGAGATAAGTCTTCACAGAATCCAATACTGCAACTCTGATCCAAAATTCCAAAGACAAAGCTCCAAAACTTCAAGGTCGATCCACCATCACCGTTGCACCTAGATAAGCAAGACTCGTCCGTCCAAGGACTGAACTAACTCCAGATAATCTAATAGACCTGACTATTTGGAAAAAAACAAACTCTAGACTGTCCGTGTAGAAAATTATGGGCACCTAGAGTTTAGGAAGGAAACAATAAACTCCGAGTCAGTCATGGGACTGGTATGAGCAAACAAAAACATTTGGTCTTTTAAAACATTCAAAAGAGTTTTAAATTTGAAATCCGCAATGCTTTTGAAAAATGAAACTACCATAAGGCCTCCCGCTACACACACCATGCAAACGCAGAATTGGAGGAGATTTCTCCTTATGATGGTCAAACATGCTTGATACGTAAAAAACCATTTTGATATTATTATTGTTAGTGCATAGTGGAAAATATTTCGAAAGTATAATATTAATCTTAGCCAGCATAGACATTTCGAACTATGCCTACTATAGCTACCATCCAAACAGCGGGGCTCCACCATATGTAGATGGCAGGTTATACAACTAAAACCGTGCAAGGCTCGTATTGGATGATTGGATTTCTAACAAATGGTCAGGCTAAGGAACTTCCTATTGCCACATGGGAATGCCTCTGGCGGGACGCCCAGAGAACCTACCCGGATCTCTGCTAACACAAGGTCGGGTTCCTCCCTGTTCGGGAGTAATACCTATAGATACGCCACCCCTGGTCCTTTGGGAACTTTATACGAGGATCCTCTACAACAACAACATCACACAGTAATAAATATAATACAGTGCCCACATGAGTAAGTATCTGGGCTCCATACTATGATACTACCCTTTTCCAAAAGGAATGGTCATACCTTAGGGGAGCTACCCCTAAAACATTGCCGCACCTTTCCTGTTTCGACCATTACCGGTTTGTGAGGCTCGATGAGGTTTCGTCCACAAAGCTACGCTTTACACGAAAGCCATGCTTTGATCACAAATGATCAACCAATGATCAACAACACACAGCAGCACTTAGCATGCCACACTACCAAATTGGGAGTATATCGCCGATAACCTTCAACTACATAACCTCTGAGCTCGTACGTCTCAGAGAAGGATGTTAAGTTAAGAGAATAAATTCTCCGCCACCAACAGATGTGTATTTGAAAGAAATTTGCTTTATGTCTCAAAGTGTAGTGTCAGACATACAACCATAAAAGTCTGTCTCGGGTTCAAACAGAACCGAAGGCACTTCCGAAGAAGCCCTTGCAATCCGGGTATTCACAATCCCGATCGGACTTTCCATCACTTAAGGAATCTCTATACCGTAGCTATTCAGTGCAGAGACAATCGATAGGTCATCCTATCGTTCTTGCAAATACCCGATCTTCACCAACGGTCTTCAAATGCTATCCATAACGACGTATCATTATTCGGAATGGGTTATATGACACAAAGTCCTCTTCCAGCTAAACCGAATAATAAGCGCAATATTTAAAAACATATGGATATGGGATTTCAATTAAGTCACATTTAATAATTCCAACTTCCTTTCAAATGGTTTAAACCAATTACCATTTCAAATCTTTTTAACAAAAAGATTCATTTCACAAAGTTCACCCAGTTTCACAAAGATCCATTCACGGATTTCAAAACAATTTCCATTTCAATTTGATTTATTCATTTAAATCTTTAAACCAAAGATTTAGCTTATAGCTTTCAAAACTCGTTTCCAAGTATTCATCTCATAGCATCCAAAACTGTTTCCAAAGATTCATCCGTAATTTGGAAAACCATTTCAATTCAAACCTGAAATTCCTTTTAATACGGATTGGAAATTTATTACTTATATGAAAGCTTTCATCATTTGAAAACAAATTGTTTCCATTTCGGAAAAAAATTGATTTTTATTTATACAAGTTAAAACCTTTGGGTTAATTCAAATTCTCAAAACAACACCTTAAAAATAGGTTAAAACTCATATAAACTAGTATACCGTTTTTATATCATAAATACCAAATATAGAATTCAATTTCAGATTTTTGAATTCCAGTTTAAATCAAATTATTCAAATTTTCAATTCTTTATTAAGTTATTGAGAATAACTTATATCTTTGAAATCCCCTTTCAAAAGCTCTTTATATTTAATTCAATTCCATTTCCAAAACTATTTGAATGTAAAATTTAAATTCAAAACGAGTTTAAAAATTCAAATATCTGTGACTTAACCGATTTCCACGTGCAATCCATATTGTGTGTGTATATGTGTAGTCCATGGGTTTTTTACACAACAGTGCACAACATCAATCATCACAGATTCAATCATATCGATCTCGATAAGAGGTATAACCCATAACGCTTATCTATATACACAGATTCATAGATAAAATGAAGTATTCAATCACAAAGATTCATCATTACGGTTCGATGTGGGTTTCGGATAACCAATCGGAATTCGACTTCCTGTCGCATCGAACCTCAAGTGACGGTTTACAGGCAGAGGGGTTTTCCATATTCATACAGAAATGAATCACAAATCACAGTTAACAATTCGCATCATACAAAGTCACAAACAAAGCAGGAATATCAATCCAGTACACAACAATAGTTGATTATTTTTCAATCGAGGTGAATGTGGATTAAAAGAATTAACCACATAATTATTTTTATTGATGGATTTAAATCAATGATAAATTTTGATAAATTAATTAAATTTTAATCAACTTCATATATCAATTATCTCTTAATTAATTATCTTAATTAACTGCCAATTATAATTAATCAACTTAAATTTTCAAATTAACAATTCTTTATTACAAATAAATTAAATATTTAATTGTTAATTAACTAAATCTTTAATTACAACTTGATAAATCTCTAATCACTTAGTTAATTACAATTTTAACTCAATTAACCATTCCTAATTACCTCTTAAAACAATTAATAATAATAATTTGTCTTAATTAACATTTTGGAAATCTTCTTTAAATTTTGAAAATAAATTATTATTAATTATAAAAACTTTAATGTTAATTAACTTTTTTTAATAATATTGCAGTTTGGAGAAAATTACCGAGAACTTCTTAGTTTATACTCGAGTATCACTTTGAGTTTTCATACATCTTCCCCGAGTCATCCCCCTCTCCATATCGCGTACCCTCTTCTTCTCTTCTTTTTTTCCTTTCCAGTAAGTCAATTTTAAGTTAAATTATAATAACACGATACAAGACACGCGAAACAGGAAACTCGAGTCAACATTAGGAAATCACGAATTCCCCTTCGAGTCTTCACAAACCAAAAAAAAACTTACAGATATTAATTCATCGCCGTGCACGTGCACGGCGACACGCCGCCCCTCTGGTGATCCCCAACAGATGCGGCGAGTCGCAAATCAATCCAACACTCAAAATCGAAGTTTAATTCGAAGCCAATCCTACTGAATCAAAATTGGGCATATCGTTCGAATCCTGGAACTTCATCACCGACCTTCAAATGCTTCGCCTCGACATCCTCGACCACCAGAAAATGCGAAACTCCAGCCAACTACTCGTCGTGATCCACTCTGCCATCCCCCAAAGCCACGTCACACTCGGTCGACCCACGGTGACAAAATCGGCAAGCTACAGACCACCTCAATTCGAACCCAAAAAACCCTAAACTCGTCACTTCCAAACAATCCATGCATTAGATAAATTTTTGAACATTTTTCCTGGATTCAAAAATTGTTAAGCTAGCTTCACCAAGAATTTCAACATCTAAAACTTGTTAAATCATAAAAAATTAATGAAAAAGCATTTTTTGTTCCTTTATAAACTGCACCGTGTATACTTGTCTAAAAATTATCATTGTTGTTTTAAAAATCCTACTTTGGTATGTTCATTCAAGATATGTAATCAAATCATCAAATTAAAATATTCGAGTTTATCATAAAATTCCTTTTTTTACTGTAAAAATGGAATTTACAGGTCCGAATTCTTTTATTTTCAAACTAAAGTTTTTTTGGACCATGGTTTCAAGTTTAACCAAACTGTTTTTGTTCAAAAAAATCCTAAGTTAAAGATGTTTATATAAAAATTTATTAAATTTTCTTGTTTATGATCATTCTATAACCAGAAGCAAGAAGAACAGGATCATCAAGTATACAGTATACCACATATATGTATACAGAACCAAAAATAAATATTCAACCAATCATAAGATTATTTATGAAACAGATATACATATTTAAATTTTTTTAGAGTAGTATGTTTACTCACAGAGGAAGGGAAGAACAGAGAACAATTGCTGCTTTGAAAACTGCCGATGATTTTCTTTGAATCTGTTTTGTTTTCCTTTGAGTTGAATAATGTTTCTTATTTTCTTTCTTTTTTGAAATGCTTAGCTTTCTTACTAAACGAACTGGAATGGAAGTCACACATATATATAGAAGAGAAACAGTTTGTAAAAGTAGGTAGTATCTGGTTAGGCCACATTGGTTTTGAACAGATTTTTATTTTTGACTAAAGATTTTCTTTGTTGCTGAATGAAATGATCTTATTTCGACTGAGATGATAGCCTTCAGTACATATGTTTCTAATTTAGTTTACATGCATCATCATCTCTTTTGATTTTTTTCTTGCTGCTTTGTAGATATTTTTTTTTTTCTTGTTTCTTCTTTTGCAAGCCTTTATGTTTTATTTGTATGTAGATATTTTTTCTTGTTCTTTTGTTAAATTCTTTTTTTTTTCTATTGCTTTATTTATTTCTTGCTTGCCTTTGTGCTTCATACAACTCACATACAATTCTAGATGTATTTCATTTGTTATTATTTTATTGTTTGATTTTATGTTGCCATATGACCATATAAATTTTATCATTAACATAAATTCTTGCATTTGTATTTCTTTTTATAGTTTAACTATCAAGTACTAAATTTATAACATATATTTTATTTTATGCTTTACATTAAATATTGATAAGATAAATTCTATTTTAAACATTTTATAGCTTCATAAAGAAAAATGGATTTAACATAATTTATACATATCATAAATAATTATACATATTATATTTGTTTTTCCTTTTCCCAAAGTATAATCTTTAAATCAAATTTATTTTGAATACATTTTTGAATTTCCAAACCAAAATGTTCCTTAGAATCCAATTCAGTTGAAAATATTTATTTTGAGCCTCAAATCAAAATTATAAAACAAATGAGTATATATACCTTATTAAATTTGAAAATTTCAAACAAATCCATAATTTAAACCAAAAATTTACTTTGATTACAAATTTAAATTCGTCTTTAAATTGGGATCGTTACAGATTCCCCCCTTAAGAAATTTCATCCCCGAAATTCGCCAAGGAGATAATAAAGATAGATGAAAGATAGGAAATATCTTTCCAGATCAAAGTGAATATTTATTCTGCATTTGGCTTACCAAATCAGAATATCAACAATAGATATGAGAACAAAATCAATCAACTACGAAACAATTAGGTTACTTGATCTATGAAGTATACAGGGGTATTGGTTAGTTTGAAGGGATAACTAACCGTTCGTAGAATATATCGAAACCCAATGAAATAAACAGAAATAGATTCGATTATGATCTCAGACTCAAGATTTAACTCATTTACGATTTGCTGAGAAATAAAACCAAGGGTAGTTCGCATGTCGAACAAAATCGAACAATCTAATCATAAACGAGAAGGTTACCATATAAACTTTTTATTTCCTTAATCAGCTTTTGAGGTTGAAGAATCACCTTTGATTGCATACGCCCTCGCTGCTTGAACTTGCTTGTGTTGGGCAATTCATGATCCTATGTCTCGGCTTGTGGCAGTAACAACATTCCCTAGATTCCTGTTCTGGCTTCATAAATGGTTCTCTCGTTCCTTGTTTCTTGGAATTCTTACAATTGTTCAAGTAATGGCCTTTCTCCAAACAGTTAAAATAAGTAACATCTTTCACCTTTTTCTGAGTATTCTTCTTTCCTTTATCTTTCCTCGATTTCTTTCCACCAAACTTCTTTTTCCTCCAGTTTAGACTACTTATATTTCCATTCTCCTCCGGATCTTCCTGCTTATTCAGAGTATCATATCTATAACCCATATCAATTAATTTAGAAAAAGATTCCTTAACGTGAGTAGTCATCCTTTCTTGAAATTCCTTGTTCATTCCCCGAATAATCTTTTCATTCCTCTTTAACGGTGTATTCACCAATTCTGGACCAAATCGAGATAATTCATTAAATTTGTTCAAGTATTCCTCAAATGATAAGCTTCCTTACTTCAAATCCATAAACTCCTGGTACACTCTAGAGATACCAGTAGACGGCATAAATCGCTGCTCTAACACTTCCTTGAAACGATTCCAAGTAAATCCATCCGCCGGCTCATCCAATGTAACTGTTTTCCACCAAATTAAAGCCTCTTCCTGGAGTTGCCAAGAAGCTATCAATCGCATCTGATCATCTACCAACTTTAGTCCCTTGAAAATCCTTTCACACGATCTAATCCAGGATTGTGCTTCGATAACGGATTATTTGCCTGTGAATGGCTTTCCACCAAGTCTAGAAAAGCTTCGATATAAATCAGCCAAATTTGATTGAGATTGAATAGGAATATCTGTCGTTGCAGGGCTTTGACCAGTTGAAGTGGTACTTCCCTGTCTCCTATCCCATCCTCTTCTTCCACTCATTCTTACTATCTATAATAGTAAGAAGACCGATTTAGGCATTCAGACGAAATATCTTAAAGAATGAAAAAAGATAAAAAGAATAGACTGAGAATTTTGAATTTTTGTTCTACTGGTTGTATTCATTCTAGGGTATATTTCACCCTATCTCTAATGAGCCATCTAATGTGTTACACTCCGTAGCTAAAGTTCTTACTCAACCTTTAGCTCCGATACCAAATTGTCACGGTCCGAACTCGATGTCCAACAAACAACATCAAATTCGTATCGCGGGAGCTTGCAACACCATTAGATGATAATAACACAGCGGAAATAAAAGATGATATCGCTGATACAACTTGAATACAATATCCCATACATCAATGTGATACAATGATAACCATCAATATCAGAGAATATACAACACAGGATACAACGGAACACGATACAATATGAGATAAGTCTTCACAGAATCCAATACTGCAACTCTGATCCAAAACTCCAAAGACAAAGCTCCAAAACTTAAACCTTGATCCACCATCACCGTTGCACCTAGATAAGCAAGACTCATCCGTCCGAGGACTGAACTAACTCCAGATAATCTACTAGACCCGACTATCTGAAAAAAACAAATTCTAAACTAAACGTGTGGAAAATTGTGGGCACCCAGAGTTTAGAAAGGAAACAATAAACTCCGAGTCAGTCATGAGACTGGTATGAGCAAACAAAAACATTTAGTCTTTTAAAACATTCAAAAGATTTTTAAATTTGAAATCCGCAATGCTTTTGGAAAATGAAACTACCGTAAGGCCTCCCGCCACACACACCATGCAAATGCAGAATTGAAGGAGATTTCTCCTTATGATAGTCAAGCATGCTTGATACGTAAAAAACCATTTTGATATTATTATTATTAGTGCATAGTGGAAAACATTTCGAAAGTATAATATTAATCTTAGCCAGCATAGACATTTCGAACTATGCCTCTATAGCTACCATCCAAATAGTGGGGTGCCACCATAAGTAGATGGCAGGTTATACAACTAAAATCGTACAAGGCTCGTATTGGATGATTGGATTTCTAACAAATGGTCATGCTAAGGAACTTCATATTGCCACATGGGAACGCCTTAAGCGGAATGCCCCGAGAACCTACCCGGATCTCTACCAACACAAGGCCGGGTTCCTCCCTGTTCGGGAGTAATACCTACAGATATGCCACCCTCGGTCCTTTGGGACCTTTATACGAGGATCCTCTACACCAACAACATCACACAGTAATAAATATACTACAGTACCCACATGAGTAAGTATCTGGGCTCCATACCATGATACTACCCTTTTCCAGAAGGAATGGTCACACCCTAGGGGAGCTACCCTTGAAACCTTGCCACACCTTTCCTGTTTCGACCATTACCGGTTTGTGAGGCTCGATGAGGTTTCGTCCACAAAGCTACGCCTTACATGAAAGCCATGCTTTGATCACAAATGATCAACCAATGATCAACAACACACAGCAGCACTTAGCATGCCACACTACCAAATTCGGAGTATATCGCTGATAACCTTTAACTACATAACCTCTGAGCTCGTACGTCTCAGAGAAGGGTGTTAAGATAAGAGAATAAATTCTCTGCCACCAACAGATATGTATTTGAAAGAAATATGCTTTATGTCTCAAAGTGTAGTGTCAGACATACAACCATACAAGTCTGTCCCGAGTTCGAACAGAACCGAAGGCACTTCTGAAGAAGCCCTTACAATCTGGGTATTCACAGTCCCGATCAGACTTCCCATCACTTAAGGAGTGTCTATACCGTAGCTACTCAGTGTAGAGAATCAATAGGTCATCCTATCGTTCTCGCAAATACCCGATCTTCACCACCGGTCTTCAAATGCTACCCATAACGACGTATCATTATTCAGAATGGGGTATATGACACAAAGTCCTCTCCCGGCTAAATCGAATAATGAGCGCAATATTTTAAATCATATGGATATGGGATTTCAATTAAGTCACATTTAAACAATTCCAACTTCCTTTCAAATGGTTTAAACCAATTACCATTTCAAATCTTTTTAACGAAAAAATTTATTTCACAAAGTTCACCGAGTTTCACAAAGATCCATTCACGGATTTCAAAACAATTTCCATTTCAATTTGACTTATTCATCTAAATCTTTAAACCAAAGATTTAGCTTATAGCTTTCAAAACTCGTTTCCAAGTATTCATCTCATATCATCCAAAACTATTTCCAAGGATTCATCCGTAATTTGGAAAACTATTTCAATTCAAAGTTGAAATTCCTTTTAATACGGATTGGAAATTTATTACTTATATGAAAGCTTTTATCATTTGAAAACAAACTGTTTCCATTTCGGAAAAAATTCGATTTTTATTTATACAAGTTAAAACCTTTAGGTTAATTCAAATTCCCAAAACAACACCTTAAAAATAGTTTAAAACCCATATAAACTTGTATACCGTTTTTATATCATAAATACCAAATATATAATTCAATTTCAGATTTTTGAATTCCAATTTAAATCAAATTATTCAAATTTTCAATTCTTTATTAAGTTATTGAGAATAACTTATATCTTTGAAATCCCTTTTCAAAAGCTCTTTATATTTAATTCAATTCCATTTCCAAAACTATTTGAATGTAAAATTCAAATTCAAAACTAGTTTAAAAATTCAAATATCTGTGACTTAACCGATTTCTCCGTGCAATCCATATTGTGTGTGTGTGTATGTGTAGTACAGGGGTTTTTACACAATAGTGCACAACATCAATCATCACAGATTCAATCATATCGATCTCGATAAGTGGTATAACCCATGACGCTTATCTATATACACCGATTCATAGATAAAACAAAGTATTCAATAATAAAGATTCATCATTACGGCTCGATGTGGGTTTCGGATAACGAACCGGAATCTGACTTCCTGTCACATCGAACCTCAAGTGCCGGTTTACAGACAGAGGGGTTTTCATATTCATACAGAAACGAATCACAAATCACACTTCAACACAAAACAATTCGCATCACACAAAGTCACAAACAAAGCAGGAATATCAATCCAATACACAACAATAGTTGATTATTTTTCAATCGAGGTGAATGTGGATTAGAAGAATTAACCGCATAATTATTTTTTGTTGATGGATTTAAATCAATGATAAATTTTGATAAATCAATTAAATCTTAATCAACTTCATTTATCAATGATCTCTTAATTAATTATCTTAATTAATTGCCAATTATAATTAATCAACTTAGTTTTTCAAATTAACAATTCTTTATTACAAATAAATTAAATATTTAATTGTTAATTAACCAAATCTTTAATTACAACTTGATAAATCTCTAATCACTTAGTTAATTACAATTTTAACTCAATTAACCATTCCTAATTACCTCTTAAAACAATTATTAATAATAATTTGTCTTAATTAACATTTTAAAAATCTTCTTTAAATTTTGGAAATGAATTATTGTTAATTATAAAAACTATAATGTTAATTAACTTTTTTTTATGATATTGCAGTTTGAAGAAAATTATCGAGAACTTCTCAGGTTATACTCGAGTATCACTTCGAGTTTTCATACATCTTCCCCGAGTCATCCCCTTCTCCCTTTCGCGTACCCTCTTCTTCACTTCTTTTTTTTCCTTTCCAGTATGTAAATTTTAAGTTTAATTATAATAACACGATACAAGACACTCACGTGAAATAAGAAACTCAAGTCAACATCAGGAAATCACGAATTCCTCTTCGATTCTTCAAAAACCAAAAAAAAAATTCCAAATATCAATTCGTCGCCATGCACGTGAACGGCGACGCGCTACCCCTCTGGTGAACTCCAATAGTTGCGGCGAGTCGCAAATCAATCCAACACTCAGAATCGAAGTTTAATTTGAAGCCAATCCTACTGAACCAAAATTGAGCATATCGTCCGAATCCTGGAACTTCATCACCGACCATCAAATGCTTCGCCTCGGCATCCTCAACCACCAGAAAATGCGAGACTCCAGCCAACTACTCGTCGTGATCCCCTCTACCATCCCCCAAAGCCACGTCACACTCGGTTAACCCACGGTGACAAAATCGGCAAGCTACAGACCACCTCAATTCGAACCCAAAAAACCTTAAACTCGTCACTTCCAAACAATCCATGCATTAGAAAATTTTTGAACATTTTTCCTGGATTCGAAAATCGTTAAGCTAGCTTCACCAAGAATTTCAACATCTAAAGCTTGTTAAATCATCAAAAATTGATGAAAAATCATTTTTTTTGTTCCTTTATAAACTGCACCATGTATACTTGTCTAAAAATTATCATTGTTGTTTTAAAAATCCTACTTTGGTATGTTCATTCAAGATATGTAATCAAATCATCAAATTAAAATATTCGAGTTTATCGTAAAATTCCTTCTTTTACTGTAAAAAAGGAGTTTACAGGTTCAAATTCTTTTATTTTCAAATTAAAGATTTTCTGGACCATGGTTTCTAGTTTAACCAAACTGTTTTTGTTCAAAAAAATCCTAAGTTAAAGATGTTTATATAAAAATATATTAAATTTTCTTGTTTACGATCATTCTGTAACCAGAAGCAAGAAGAATAGGATCATCAAGTATACAATATACCACATATATGTATACAGAACCAAAAATAAATATTCAACCAAGCACAAGATTATTTATGAAACAAATATACAGATTTAATTTTTTTAGAGTAGTTTGTTTACTCATAGAGGAAGGGAAGAAAAGAGAAAAGTTGTTGCTTTGAAAACTGCAGATGATTTTCTTTGAATCTGTTTTGTTTTCCATTGAGTTGAATAATGTTTCTTATTTTCTTTCTTTTCTGATATGCTTAGCTTTCTTATTAAATGAACTGGAATGGAAGTCACACATATATATAGAAGAGAAACATTTTGTAAAAGTAGGTAATATCTGGTTAGGCCTCATTGGTTTTGAACAGATTTTTATTTTTGACTAAAGATTTTTCTTTGTTGCTAATGAAATGATCTTATTTCGGCTGAGATGATAGCCTTTAGTACATATGTTTCTAATTTAGTTTACATGCATCATCATCACTTTTGATTTTTTTCTTGGTGCTTTGTAGATATTTTTTTTCTTATTTCTTCTTTTGCAAGCTTTTATGTTTTATTTGTATGTAGATATTTTTTCTTGTTCTTTTGTTAAATTCTTTTTTTCCTATTTTCTTTATTTATTTCTTGGTTGCCGTTGTGCTTCATATAACTCTCATACAATTCTAGATGTATTTCATCTGTTATTATTTTATAGTTTGATTTTATGTTGCCATATGACCATATAAATTTTATTATTAACATAAATTCTTGCATTTGTATTTCTTTTTATAGTTTAACTATCAAGTACTAAATTTATAATATATATTTTATTTTATACTTTACATTAAATATTGATAAGATAAATTTTATTTTAAACATTTTATAGCTTCATAAAGAAAAATGGATTTAACAAAATTTATACATATCATAAATAATTATACATATTATATTTGTTTTTCTTTTTCCCAAAGTATAATCTTTAAATCTAGTTTATTGTGAATACATTTTTGAATTTCCAAACCAAAAATGTTACTTAAAATCCAATTCAATTGAAAATATTTATTTTGAGCTTCAAATCAAAATTCTAAAACAAATGAGTACATATACCTTATTAAATTTGAAAAATTTAAACAAATCCACAATTTAAACCAAAAGTTTACTTTGATTACAAATTTAAATTCGTCTTTAAATCGGGATCGTTACAATTAATTTGTGATCATGATAGTCCATTAGCCGAAAAATGAGATTATAGTAAATGTCCACCGGTTATAACTCCTGAAGGAGTCACTTACCTTTTGACTCAACGGTTATGTTTTCAACAAATACCTTAGGAAAAGTTAGGAACGTTGTCTCTCAACTTTAGATGTGATGATTGTTGTATCCCTCGACTTTGCTTCTATTTGGAGTTGTAATCGATTATTATAGTAGTAAAGATATATTATTTTTCCTATCTCAATTCTGGTCTTCATTTAATTTCCTTTCTTCAATAGGGTCAACAATCGTCTACAACTTCTCTTGCTCAAAGCTTAATATCCCATGTCTACATAATCAGAGATAGATTTTTGAAAGAGAGTGGAGCATTCGTGATTCGAGAGAAACATTATTGGAACGTTTTGGTGGTAATGTTGGAGCCATAAAATGGCACATAAGATACCTTACCCATAAAACCATAGGCAGAAATCATAAGGATTGCATTGACTATCTTAAGACTGAGGTTAAGAGAAAAGATGAAGCGATTGTTATGCTTAAACGATAAGTGAAGTCAAATCCTACAATTGACTTCGATAAAAGGATATCCGAACTTATCGAGTGGATTAACGATTTAGAGCTAAAATCGAAAGATAGTCAAGCTCAATGTGCCTCTTTAGAATTCCTCATAGGGGAAAAGTCTCCAAACATTGATCCTCCGGTCCCTTGAACAACCCCTTCAATTGCCAAACCAACTAGGTCAAAACTTCTCATGGCTCAGAAATTTCCAACCATGTTGAACCCTCCTCCGGTTTTAGACAATGGTGTAGTTAGAAACTGGTGCCGGAGGGTGCAGTTAGAAATTGCCAAATATTTTGATGAGCGGAAAAAGTTAAGGTATTCTCAGACTATCAATGACTACATCGCCAAGAATCAAAAGCTTGAGCATAATATTTATTTCCTCCAAAAACATGATGCTGAGTTTGAAAAGGAAAACAAGACCCTTAGAGCCGCAAACAGGGTCTTTAACCGTGCTTTGAAAACCAACATCGAGGCAATTGATGATGAGAATACAATTAGAAGAAAGGAAAAAAAGCTTAAAGAAGTTCTCTGCACATCAATTAACCATGTAGTTAATCCTTCCATGGCGGAGACCCTTAATAAAGCATCTCAAGGTTTGTAATTTGTTTGTGTATTTGAACCATGCAAATCTATCTTATGCATGTTTTTGTTGCATGTAAATAATTACATAACTTTTCCAAATGATAGAATTTTTGTAAATATCACCTGTTTTGCGATCTTTTTCTGTAGTGCAACTTTTGATGTGCCTTTGAATTGCTCATTCAGCAACTTTTGCTTTTTTTGAACTTTTGTCCTTCTAAATTTCCTGGAAAACTTGTAGCAAACAATATTTTTAATTGTTAGCTTCGACATATTCGTGTATGTATATCATTTTCCTAGATTAGCGAATCATCTTGCCAATTGTATATAAAGTAATTTATTCAAAATGTTAAGATCTCATCTTTAACCATGATGAGAAATGATCATGGATTTAACTCTTTCCACTTGTTCGGAATGCATAAGACTTGTTGGAATCCTGCCTAATCATACGATAATGAATGTTAGAATTATAACTCTCATTAATAGAAGAACCTGATTCAGGGGTTCATACCTGAACTTTTTAAGTAGTAACTTTATCACCCATTATTTTGACATAAGTTAGAGGCCCGAATTCCCCATTCGGGGAGTCTTAGCAGTATTCTCTTCGATAATATTCTTTGGCCCAGATTCGAGCAATCGAGACGAATAGAAGTCCAAAATCTTGTCCTAGACTAGGACTTAATTAATCAACATCCTTCATATTCAGATCCAAATACAATATATTAGAGATTGACAATGACTCAAAACCTAGATTTGGGTATTCAGATAACAAGATTATATAGAAGACCCGAGACTCATGTTCGAGTTTTAATAGTGAAGTTCTAAAATGAGTATCATGAAACCCGGATTTGGGTATTAGATTTTGAAGTTCATATATGTGAGAATCTTGAAACCCATAATTCCTTTTCTGTTAATGAGTCATAAGAGGTTATAAATCCATATCTGCTAATTTGGTGTTAATAATAGAAGACCAGAAGACCGCTTTTGATCATAAGTAATAAAAGACCAGAATACCATTTCTCATAGTAAGTAATAGAAGACAAGAATACCATTCTCTTAATAAGTAATAGAAGACCAGAATACCAATTTGACAGATGAAGTCAGTGAATTCTTTTTGATTCTCTTGTTGAATATGCCATCTTTGGGCTTTAATGATATTTTCCATAATTTTCCTTTCTTGGGCCCGAGTTTCTTTACCCATTTGTTTTGGATTATTTCAGGCAGGGACTCTTTCGTCCAATTCTTATGCTTATTTAAGAAATTGTCATTTTAGGCGGTGTTGTTTCCTGCCAGTTCCCCATTTCATGCATGGATTTTCCTTAGTCTTCCAGACATTTCATTCGGGTTTCTGGTGTGCTCGGCCAGCTTATTCTCAAGCAAGGACCGAGGACTTACCCGACCTCCTTCCAAGAGGCATCTTAACCTGGCCATAGCGTGACGCGGCTAAGAACTTGTTGGTACCTCAGTCAAGCCATAGCGTGGCGGGACTAAGGGATTACCCGTCCTTCCTCCAAGAGGCGCCTTATCTTGGCCATAGCATGACGCGGATAAGGGCTTCTACTGCTTTAACCTGGCCATTTCTGACTTTGGCGTGGCTAAAGGCTTAGCCTTCCCTCCTTGTCAGAGGGTTTGCTATGCTTATGTCTCCATGATCCTTCCGCCTTTACTGAAGGGTTTGTCCTCTTTATACTGTTTATTGCGAATCTTTTGACCTTGTTGGAAGGTTTCTCTTCTTCAATGATGTCAAAAGGTTTCATTCATCCTTTGTTGACTTGTGAGTGTTGATTTCTTCATAAACCTTTCATTATTGTTGGAACGTACCCTGGATGTGCTTCAACTAGTTCGAAAGGCTTATTGTGCTTTCAAAAAGTTCATTAAGTACTTTCTCATACTTGCTTTGACTTTTTCATCCTCTTCGGAAGATAAGAACACTTTGAATGCTGAGGAATGAAACCTTTTGACTTCCACGAAAGGTCTAGGACTTCCATACACTATTGACGACATCTCTTCGACTCTTTCAAAAAGTTTGAACCGAACTCCTTTTCTTTAATCTTAGGTTAGAGACCATTCGTCTTAGACTGAAGGTTGATGTATAACCCACATGATCAACCTAGGTCTATTGGTCTTCCCAATTAGATTGTATCCCTCTTAAACTTATAACATCTCAAAATGATAAACATTGTATCCCCAATGGTTGGTGTTGAAATTTCTAAAGCATATAGCATATTAAAGTTAATCTATATTAGTACCCCCAACGAACAATATCGAAATGAAAACATAAGGCTATCTACTATTAATACAGAACATATTTGGTGTTCATGCCACACTCAATGATGTTGAATCTCTATCCATGGTTAGGAAACAAACTTTTACGTTTCCATAAATTATATGGCTAACTACCGAAATCAAAAAGTGATCGACCTTCTTAAACATTGGCTATCTCGCCTTTTTTAGAACATGGTTTTAATTTGAATAAACCTAGCCTTGCCAACCTTAAAATGAAGAGATGCGGCGTCCATGCCATATTAAACTATAATGAACTTTTGTCCAAGGTTTGAAGACAAAAACTTAAATTTCTTTCAAGTATAAACTTTATGTCGAAAACAAGATTATGGTCTTTCCTTTGATATAAGCTATCCATCTTATAAAACGTAACTTTATAATTAGTATGCTACCCCGGCCTACCAGGCCTTATTGGTGACATCGAAGAAACGTAGCAATGAAATTAGCGACATCATTATAAAAGCATTATACTAAGCATACTTCGGCTACCAATATATAAGGTTGAACTTAAAAACAGGTGGCATCATTGCCTCTTATAAAGTTGATATCGAAAACAATCAAAATGGTGGTACGTGGCATCATTTAAAATAACGATGAAAACATGCGGCACCAAGGATTGTGGCAAACGCACTTTAAATATTTAAATGAATTAAGAAGTTACGATGCAGCCAATATTAGATTACCTATATGGTCCACTTCGACCTAGTTAGAATCATTTCATAACCACCTAAGTAGTTATTATAAGCTTCCCTCCATATCGATGTCGACTCTCATAGCTGCAGTGTGCCTTAGTTCCGGTATGGATAAGGGCAGCATAACATCATCGTAATTATCATGAAAACTGATTTATTACTACCAAAAGCAATTACTTTTCACCAAATCTTGAATCTTGTTAAATTCCTATTGGATATAACATATGTCAATACCAAAAGCAATTATTATAACTCATGTCAATACCAAAAGTAATCGTCGTTGTATATAACATATCAGAAAATCAAAACAATTGGAGATTAAAAAGTTAGGTTTAACCCTTAAAACTCATTCAAATAATTTCATAAAAATTTCATAAATCATTATTCTATCCAAATATGAACATACAATCAAAACATGACATAAATCACCAAACAATTTGGGTATTACTTGTAGCCGAATTCAAAAATAAAAAGTAGAGATGGTTTTTCTTGCTATTTACCTTAATATTGGATGATGAGATTGAGAATTGATTTCCTAAGGCTCTATCTTTTAAATCTCTTGATTTCCTCTTTCCTTTTCCCTTGATTAATAGCCAACCTCTTCTCTTTTTCTTTGATTGTTTATATCTGTGGAAAACGAGAGTGAAAGAGGAGAGGCTAGGGGTTTAATGGATAAAAGGCAGGTCTATTCCTAATACACCCTTCTCATTTATTCCTCCTCGGATTAAATTGAAACAATCTTGCTTAAGTGATTAATGTGGCTCGATATTATAAATTTTCAAATCTCATCTCCATGTCCCACTACGTTGTTCTATTTAATCTATCCAACTAAATTTTCTGGATAATGCTAAACTAAAACTAGGGGTGTTGTAGAGTTCAACGATGAAGCATAGTAGTTGCTATTTTGATAAACTTATTTTACTCTAACGGTTAGATTAAGAGAGCATGTCTTATGAAGATGGTGATTTAGTTTCTACCAACAAACATGAGGTTTAAATATATTATGGACTATATATTTCTATTGTTTCAAAGTGGTTGCCTTTTATTGTAAAGACAACCCATATAGTTTTCTTCATTCATGGTGTTACCATATCATGTTATTGTGTTATATATGTATGTGTGTATTTGTGGTTAAACTAAGAAGTAGATAATAACCCACATAATCCCCTATTTTATGATGATATGATTAATACAGGTTGCAAGTTAAGGAATAAAATGTATGTACAATACATAGAAGCTAAACAAAACCCAAAATTTCATGGCTGCAAATGGGAGACTTCAACGAAAAATTCTTCTATGCTAAAATAAGCATGAGAAAATATAGGAATATCATAAAGGCTTTGTATAATACCCATGGAGAGTTACTATATGATCCTGAACACATTCAACAATAAGCCATTTGGTATTTTACACAATTGTTCAATGTAGATAATGATCCATCTACACGCTACAATCTTATCCGATGCAAAAAAATGGTCAATGAACATGGCAAAGAGTAATTACTAAAGAAATCAATAGAAAAGGAAATACATGATGCCATTTTCTCCATGAAGGGTGATAAATCTCCAAGGCCTGATGGGTTCTCTTTCAAATTCTTTAAATTACACTGGCTCTTATAAAAGATGAATTGCTCCATATAGGTAATGATGTATATGAAGCCGCTGATATACCAAAAGGCTTAAACCACGCTTTTATAACAATCGTTCCTAAAATAAATAGGCCTACCGATATATCTCACTACAGATCCATAGCATGTTATAATGTGCTATATAAAATTATTCCTAAAGTAATATGCAACATGCTAAAGGGTTTTCTACCTTTTCCAAACTTTGAGGCTCAACGTGTTTTTATTACTTGTAAGAATATAGCCAAAAACAAATTATTAGCGCATGAGAACATCTGAAATTTTAATAAGAAAGATGTAAAGAAATTCTACATTAAGATTGACTTACAAAAGGCCTATGACATGACTAATGGGGATTTCATATGTTTTATGCTAGCAAGAATGAATTTCCCAACCTAAATAATTGCTCTAATTCATGCTTGCATAACAACTCAAACCTTTTCAGTTCTAATTAATGGTGAACCACAAGGCTATATCCCACCTACAAGGGGAATTATTATCACTTTATCTATTCTGTATTGCAATGAAATATATGTCCTTACAATTAGAATCTACTATTAGGAATAAATATATCACCCATGTTAATAACGATAGACCTATTGTATCTCATTTACACTATGCAAATGATGTTATGTTTTTTGCAACTGCTCATACTAAAAGTGCTACTATTATAAAAAGCATAACTAATTGTCTTAGTAGAGTAGCAGGTTTGACTCTCAATCAAACGAAATCAAAAATATATTTTAGTTCAAGTTGTCAAAATAAAACAAATATCCTGGAAATTCTACAATTGCAAGAATCACACCTGCCAGTCAAATATATGGGAATACCTATATCAACTGACTACCTTCACTATACTGAATGTACCTCCTTGTTTCGGAGGGTCATGTCTAGGTTTGACAATTAGGACAACATTACTATCAATGGTAGGCAGAGCAGAGTTAATTCACACAGTCATTACACCTATGGTATTATATTGGCTGCTTGTGTACCATATGCCTATTGCAACTTTAATAAAAATTGACAATATATGTGCTGACTTTTTTTGGGCAGGAAAAAGACATAAAATAAGCCAAAATAAATTATACAAACCTAACTTTAAGGTGGACTAGGCCTCAAGAACTTCCAAGAGCTCAGCTGTTGGATGTTTAAAGCTAATCTAGCAATTTTTATTCAAAGACGGTATTTAGTCGGGATGGATGCATAACAAGTACTGTACAATCACAAATTTCTGGCAACTATAGTTGGACAACAACATGTTATATACAATGAAAAACATGATCTGACATAAAGGAGACAGCCTTAAGTGTATTAAATGGGTTATTGTGGATGATGGAAGCACTTTCCTATCGACGGACCCATGGATCAACGGTAAATGCCTAGTTGACATTTTGGGATAAGGTAGTTATCACTTATCTACTACTAAACATATGGTAGTAACCGGCTTCATTCAAAACAATCAATGGAACACTTCCATATTTACAGAAACTAGAGAGGTGTCTATGCTAATCAACCAAATCCTAATAATCTCAGACAGAGAGCCATATTATATGGAATGGTATGAAGGTCATTTATTCTCTTTTAATAAAACATGGCGAACTTGCAAACATTATGAGCAACTAGATTGGTGCCCTATAAATTGCGACAAAATTAATAGCGGGAAAATGGCGTGCTGTGCATACAAAGTAGTATTGGGTCGCATAAATGTTGCAGATCGACTTCATGAATGAGGTGTTGACTATAAACATCAGTGCATCATATGTAAAGAGCAACCAGAGAGTACCAAGCACTTGTTTTTCAACTGTAACTACTCTAGATATATATGGAATCTACTTAAAATAAAAATGAATAGTCACTCCCTAGATTTAGAAGATGAAATATAGCGGATCAAATCAAACTTTCGAGTTTCAGACGGAATTAGGCCGCTTGCTTCATGCTTCCTCGTTACTATCATATATTACATCTAGAAGGAAAGAAACAAACGTATCTTTAAAAATAAAAAAACAAATAAAATCAAAAAATCAAAGATCATTCAGGAGAAGGTAACTTATCTTATGAGAAATTCAAAGGCGAGGACTGATTGCACTCAGACAAATATTCAGATTTTGTAGAAATGGGTGATTGATCTGAATGATGGTGGCTGATTTAGGGGAAGAATACAAGATAGGCAGCTCGAATGATGTAGGGTTTTGAAGGTTTTTCTATTGTGGGCTTCCCTTTTCTACCCACTGCTTTGTAATTTCAGGTAGTGCGTTGTTATGTTATTGTAGTTGTTGCCCATGGTATGTATACAATGTATACTATCTTTTATCGATAAAGGAACCCATTTTCAAAAAAAAATGAAAATAATAATAAATATATTGGCGGTTACATTTGGAAAATAAACTAAAATGTTTATCATAATGAAAATTCTAAAAAACAATAAATTCATCATGTATGGTAATAAAAAAACATATTTTAAAATCAAGATCAGAATGTGCAGCCGCAATAGTTCAATGTTTGTTTAAGTATGAGGATGAGAGTTGTTACACATTTGGCGCTCAAATTCCAAATCCAAATGTAATCCTAGAAATTTGTAATCATAGTGGTGGTACCTACAAATGAATAACAATTAATCTGACCCCTATTCATGTGAAACCGTGTTCTTGACGATGTTGACTATATGACAAGCTTCTCCTTTAGTTGAAAGTTTTGCTAATTCTGGTTTGAATTGCTATTTGATGGAAGAAAGTGAATATTTACCTTGGTTCATGAACATAATGTATATATAATTAGTGCACTAGAAAACCAAAGCTCCAAAGTGTCTTAAAATCTTATGATGTAACAACGATATTAATTTAATAGTATTCATAAACTAAAATATTATAAATGTTGTGCAAAAATTGCACAGACGCGGAAAAAGCAATAAATAAGATTTGGATTTTCCAATTTGAACATTACTCAATCTAGCAACAATTATTCTATTACTCCAAATAAACAGTAAATAACTATAAAGAAGAAAAAAGAGACACATGTGACAGTCGCTATGCCATGATACCAATCAAAAGTGAATGCTATGCTATAGGATCGAAATGGCCAACAGTTGTAAACAATGTAAATGTAGTGCCAATGCGATATAAACTAAGTTATCTGCTGATACAGAATATGAGTATAAAAATAACTAGGGAGGAAAATAATAATAGTAGTAAAGTAAAATGACACCAGGAATTTTTATACTGGTTTGAACTCCCGTTCTACGTCCAGTCCCAGACTCCTTCTAGAATTAAAACTAGCAACCCTCACTTAACCCAAAGGAATAGGTTTACACTGCTTGAGCAACCGAACATGACTTCTACTATCTAAGCAACGGAATAGGACTTGACCGTCTGAGAAACAGAACATGACTTTGATCGCCTGAGCAATCAAACATGACTTTCTTACAAACTGGATTTTAACTTGACTTTGTGTGTTCTGAATAACACGGATTTATCACTTGTAGTACACCCTTCCTATAATCTTATCCTCAAGTATGATGTGTGTAGTTGTGTGTATATGAAGATTAGGAAGTTTCAAATTGCTTTTAGAAATATAGAATTGTGATTGTAAGCAATGAATGTATGAATTCAGAAAGTAGTTAATTCAGAATATATGATTCAACTATAAGTAAGTAAGTGAAGTAATTTGATCTTGAAATTCATGCATATATATAGTAGTTAAGAAGTTGCAACTGCTAATGAAGAGATCTCTACGAGTAGTAATGGCTGCAACTCTTCACGTAGGAGAAGGCTGTTCACTAAAGTAGTGTCTATCCAGAAAATATCAGTTGGAAAAATCCAGTCGGCTGAATTTATTAATTCAGCCTTCTGAATTGAATTAAATTGAAGACAACAAGGAAATTGGCTAATTTTAGCCTGATTCAGCCAGCTGAGTAAACTTATTCATCTGGCTAAATATTGTGAAACAATACATTTGTTTCAGCATTCAGCCGTCTGAGTGAAGGCATTCAGTCGGTTGAGTTCAGCCTGCAACAAAAATTATTATAGCTCATTTGGTTAGAGCACTTGCCTTCTGAACTAGTGACCTGGGTTCGAGCCTCGCTCCATGCATTTTTTGAAAACTTGATTTTGATTAAAATATGCATACAAGTTTATTTGAATGTGAATGATGATCCTTGAGGAAAGATTTTAACAAAGCACTAAACTGGACTCTATATACATATTTGATGAATCTTGATAAAATATACAACTATACGACCCGTACTTTGAGTCGTTGAGTCTGGATGTTGTTGTAGTCATAGATTCGTGAATTGTTGTTTCATATCAGCAATCAAAACCTATGATCCAACATTCTCCCCCGTTTTGATGATGACAACTCCATTTGCTACGGAAGAGTCTTCGACAAGTTTTGTTGCTTATCTCTCCCCCTTATATTCCTATAATTGGGCTATAGATTTCTCCTCCTGAATCTATGCTATATATTCCGGTAAATAATTAATCTTTTCTCCCCCTTAATCTATATATGCGTCATTTATTCCTGCAAATAGTGTTAGAGCAACATCTTTCTCCCCCTTTGTCATTGACAAAAAAGAGAGTTTATATGATAACATAAGTGTGGCCATAGAACAATATATAACAAAATAACTACTACTTATAATGTAAGGTATCAGAAAAAATTAACATTTAAAGCATGCGATACCCTATGTTCTTATAATTTCTTAATTTTTAGAAAACCATACCTATTTGGGTGTGGTTGAACCTTTATAGATATAGTTTTCATTACAAATCATATTCTTATAATAGTTGCTAATATAAAGTTGTTTATCAAGATCAATCATATTAGCTGGAATCTATATCTTAATACTATTAGTCATTAGCTTAGTACTTGAAAAATACTTTCTACCATTTCTAAACAAAGTATTATTATGATTAAAAGTGTTTTAGAACTATCTATGTTACTAGCACTATCATTAAATTTTTTATACAAGAATGCATATCTACTACTATTTTTACTTTTGGCTTGTTTATAGCCTAAACCGCTTTTATCACTGTGAGCTTTAGAATTTGTAACTAAGGAAGATAAGATATCTTTGCCTTTGTTAAAATTTACGACTTTTGTATTTAATCTTTCAAAATTTGCTTTAGAATCACAAACTTCTTTTTGATAAATATTATTATTTAACTTTTAAAGTCTCGCATTCTTTAGATAATTCTAGATTCTTTTTAATTAAAGCTTCATTTTCTTTTTTCAAGAGACAAAATTAAAGAACTAGAATTATTTAAAGAATTTTTCGAAAATGTATTTTTATTTTGCAAAACACTGATTTCCTCCAAAGATCATTGTTTTTATCTTCTAAATGCTCATTTTCTTTTTATAGGAAATCTTTTCGTGCAAAAGTTCTTCTACGGTGTTTTCAAAACATTTAGTTTGTTTTACCAAAAATTTATTTTCCTCTTTTAAATTGGAAATTTCTTGCTCACAATCTTTCTAAAGCAATTCTACTAACTTTATTCAAAGTTTTACAATCTTTTAATAATTCATCATGTGCTAACAGAAGATCTTTATATAAAGAATCTAAGCATACGATTGTGATCTGAGTATAGCCATGAAGCATTTGTTTGTTTGCTCCTTTGATTTTTCTTTATTGCTCTTCCTCTTCTTATTGCCTCGACTAGATCTCTTTGTAGTCATTTATTCTAGGATGTTGTTACGATCTCTAGAATCCCAGGCTCTGATACCAATTGACAGGCACTATGCTCTAATACCAATTAAAAGTAACTGCTTTGCTATAGGATCGAAATGGTCAACAGTTGTAAACAATGTAAATGTAGTGGCAATGCGATATAAACTAAGTTATCTACAGATGCCGAATATGAGTATAAAAATAACTAGTGAGGAAAATAATAATAGCAGCAAAGTAAAATGACACCAGGAAATTTGATACTGGTTCAAACTCTCATTCTACGTTCAGTCTTAGACTCCTTCTGCAATTAAAACTAGCAACCCTCACGTAACCCGGAGGAATAGGTTTATACCGCCTGAGCAACCGAACAGGACTTCTACCGCCTAAGCAACTGAATAGGACTTTATCTCCTGAGCAATAGAACAGGACTTTGAGTCTTTGACTGCATGAGCAACCGCACATGACTTTCTTACGAACTGGATTTTAACTTGACTTTGTGTGTTCTGAATAACACGAATTTTTCACTTGTAGTACACCCTTTCTATAATCTTATCCTCAAGTATGATGTGTGTAGTTGTGTGTAAATGAAGATTAGGAAGTTTCAAATTGCTTTTAGAAATATAGAATTGTGATTGTTAGCAATGAATATGTGAATTCAGAAAGTAGTTAATTCAAAAAAGATGATTCGAGTATAAGAAAGTAAGTGAAGTAATTTAATTTTGAAATTCATGCATATATATAGTAGTTAAGAAGTTGCAACTGCTAGTGAAGAGATCTCTACGAACAGCAATGGATGCAATTCTTCACGTAGGAGATGGCTGTTCGCGAAAGGAAGTGTCTATTCAGAAAATATCAGTTGGAAAATTCAGCTGGTTAAATTGATTAATTCAGCCTTCTGAATTGATTTAAATTAAAGACAACAAGGAAATAGGCTAATTTTAGCCTGATTCAGCCGGCTGAATATTGTGAAATAATACATTTGTTTCATCCTTCAGCCGTCTGAATGAAGGCATTCAGCCGGCTGAATTCAACTTGTAACAAAAATTATCATAGCTCATTTGGTTAGAGCACTTGCCTTTTGAACCAATGATCCAGGTTCGAGCCCTGCTCCATGCACTTTTTGAAAACTTGATTTTGATTAAAATATGTATGCAAGTTTATTTGAATGTAAATGATGATTCTTGAGGAAAGGTTTTAACAAAGCACTAAACTAGACCCTATACATATTTGATGACTCTTGATAAAATATATAACTATACAAACCATACTTTGAATCGTTGAGTCCGGATATTGTCGTAGTCGTAGATTCGTGAATTGTTGTTTCATATCAGCAATCAAACCTATGATCCAACAACATGATATTTATACTGGTTCCACTATCATCAAAATAGTGTTCGTCCAGTCCAAAGGAGAGAAATTTATTATACATGAAAGATTTACAAGAGATTACAAGATAAGAGTTTGCATACCAAAGCCCTAAATTTGGGCTAAAAAGAAGAGACACTCTATTTGAGGATCACTGGCTAAATGCCAGGACGGGTTTACAATGAAGCCTACCTTCAAAATATAGCCAATGCAAATTCATGAGAGTCGTCGATTAAATTACCAAAATATGGGATGGCGATTATGAAGGCAAGTTATAGTGGTAGCAAATGGTGCAAACATAGCAAGTAATTCACTCATTCCTTTAATTAGCAAAGATGGAAGAAAATAATCTCAAAGCAATGCAATTACTGAGAAAGAAATAATATGCATATCCTTTTGTAGATATATTATTTCATAACATGTGCATGCATTTATTTTCTTGCCATCCCATGAAAATGTGATCTATTAATTTATTTATTTCCATAACAAACGCACGTGATTACTTTCCTTTTTGCATATTTGTTTCATTCTATTTGTGATTTTGTATCATCAAAATTTAACGCTCCACTTTGATGAAAAACCACATATCTCCAAAACCCCACCTTAACTCAAATTCTCTTTTCAACATAAAAATCTTTATAAAAAATGACCTCCACCTTCAACCAAAATCTCTTAACAAGATAGAAACCAAAAATGAATATTACCAAATGGGTTCCGGCAAGGCCCCCTCATCACACCTTGATAACGAGCTCAGACTATATCCTCGCCCGCCAACAAAATGTTGTAAATATCCAAAATCAAAAGAAGGTAGATGCCAAGATAATC
Organism: Allium cepa; assembly: GCA_030765085.1. Classification (NCBI taxonomy): domain Eukaryota; kingdom Viridiplantae; phylum Streptophyta; class Magnoliopsida; order Asparagales; family Amaryllidaceae; genus Allium; species Allium cepa. Next base: position 108,083,153 of record CM060940.1, read on the forward strand.
TCAGCGCCACCAAAGCCAAAAAATTCTCTCAATCGCCAATCCAAATACAGAGCCAAAAAACAAAAGCCAATGGATATAGAAAAAAGGCTAATCCAAATCTCTGTATGAAACACAAATCTATCTCCTCCCACATACCATCATGTGGCACCATAAGCCGCTAAGAGAAAAAAAAAACAACGAACCAAGTCCGTGGTACCCTCGAACGCACCAATATGCAAATCAACAAATCCAAAGCTAGCTAGCAATTTCACGATGTCTCCAAAGTCCACGTATGATTTGCACAACACCATTAAGAGGGCATCACAAAATCGATGATGTACCTAATAGCACTAAACCGCCAAAAATCAGCTCTATGAACTGAACTCTCCAAGATGACATCACAAGTCGACAAGCCTCAACGGCACCAAATCCGTTACCAAAATCGGCTACATTAGCGGAACTCTTCAGTGTTATGAGCACCACCCTCAATACTCGAAGAACTAAGTGGACTACAAATATAGTGTACCAAAAGAAAATGGAATCTCCTTTTACAATCTCCCAAATTTCTCATGGAAATCAACATAAGACTCACACATCAGCATTGAGCAGTGAAGCGATATAGGTTCCCGACCTTCAACACACTAAACTCCTTCTCACCAAAGTTCCAAGAATGTAAAGCTCTTCTCTCTCAACTTAATCTCCTCCATCTTTATCTTTCATATTGCAAAAAATCTTCTTTTCCATCAAAATGAGTAATAACATAATTACCACCGAATCTACCGCTCTTTCTAAAAGTCTGATGCACGAATTTAAATAAATCGCCTTACTCTGGTACCAATCTATTATGAATTTTTTTAATTAATTTGCACTAACTCCAAAACTACAGTGGAATATTAAGGCGCAGAAGCAACCAAAAGAAGGATTTAGCTTGTCTATTAATTATCAGTCATCGATTAAATGAAAAACAATCATCAAACAAAGAAAAACAGAAGAGCAGAGAATACAAAGATTTAACATGGTTCGGCTAAATTGCCTACGTCCATGGACCCAACCACTATTCTTCATTTTGCCGAAGAAAGAGAGTACAAAAGAGAGACATTACAAAATTATAGGTAGTAAAGTGGGGAGACTTATAATTACAAATTGAATAATCAATTTCTCCAAAAACTTGTTGTGCTCAAAACCTCTAATTTGACTTGACTATAAAAATTAGGGTTTACTAAAGAAGAGGATAATGGTGGATGCTCTCATACACACCTATATGAAGAAGAACTTCCTTCATTTAAATAGACTTGATGAAATACTTAGAGAACCAATTGTCCAATTATCTTGAATCTTTCCAAATATCCACAATTTGATTTCTATGAAAATTGATAATGGTGATCTTAGTTTCTATAATTTTCCTTGCTTAAATCAATCTCCATCAGCAATCTTTTCTTTCTTCATGTTACAAATTCTTTGACTAATTAATTGATTAGCTAATTGATTAGTTTACTTTCTTCAAAAGAAACCACAGATAACTTTTATCTTTTTCTTTCCATCCATAACCTAATTGATTAATAAGATCAATTAGCTAAATTATTTTCTTCTTTGGCAAATATTTGAGTCACTTAAATTTAACACTCCACTTTGATTCAAATATAACAATCTCTTTTCATCACCGCGTCTTAATAAATTGTTGAGTCTACGCCACATGGCACCGAATTAAAGATGAACAAGTTTGGGCGTTGTTGCCAAAACAAAACTTCAAAATCATTCCCGGTCATAAGAACGATAGTATGCACATTAACAAATAAAATGCATACGAGCAAATACCAAAATTCTTCAATATATCTGATGTAGGAGATAAACATGTAGATATTAAACTTCGAGAGACCAATGAAGATTTAAATGCACGCTTCACCTTCTCCATTCTAAATTTAATGGGGACATACTCAACCTCATCTACTCCAATCTCCTTCACAAAATTTAGCTAAACTTTCCTAAGTCAACACTAACAGACTCACCAAAAGCTCCGCAAAATTCAAAGCATAAGATGAAAAATCATTGCTACAAATATGCTTATAAATAGGGCCAACTAAACAAAAAGGCCTTTCTTGCAACCGAGCTCCACCTAAAGTCTGAACCTCTGTAGTTTTCCCATCAACCATGGTATCATTGGAAATACCAACACTATCTGAATATGGAAACAATCAGATGAATCCAAACGTATTTGGCAATTTTTTGTCCTTCCAATGTCATCACTTAATAGAGGCTCTATCTTCAATAAAGATCTCTCAACAAATATCGTATGCTTGCTAGTCACAATTCTTCTAGTTGTTTTACACCACAACCTATACCTCTTTACTCCTTCTCCATAGCTTAATAAAATATGCTTGCTTTACCTAAGCTTTAACTTATCATGTCTCTCATTTTCTAAATAAGCTAAACAACTAAACACTTTAAGGAATAAATAATCAACATGCTCTTTTTTCCATATCTCTTATGGGATCTTCATATCAATAGCAATAGAAGGTGTATGGTTGATGTGAAATATTGCCACAGATATCGCTTCTGTCCAAAATTCCTCTTCTACACCAGTACTCGTTCTCAAGCTCATAGTTCTCTCCCATAATATCCGACACATGCTCTCCACTAGTCCATAACAATGTGACTTAACAGAAATAGAAAAATCTTTAACTACATGCTCGGACGCACAAAAGTTAGTGAATTATTGTGACATAAATTCACTACTATTTCCAATTTTGATAACCTTCAAATGTTTCCTCGAATGCTTCTCTACCAAGGTCTTTCACTTACAAAACTGGGCAAATATTTCTCCTTTGGCCTTTAAGAAATAAACCCAAACCTTATGTGAGAAATCAAACACAAATAAGACAGTAACTGACTCTACCAAACTGTACTATGGTGGGCCCCCACACATAAGAATGAACATACTCTAGAAACTCTATAGTTCTAGGTCTCCAAACATCAAATGTGACACGCTTCTTCTTTGCAAAAAACAATCTCCACAAGAGCTGGGCTTCGACTGACAAACACCATCAATCAACCCTTGCTTCTTTAATACTTTGAGACTCTTCTCGTCAACATGACCTAAATGAAGATGCCAAACTGAGTAGAAACTAAAACACAAGAATTAGTAAAAACTATAGAATTTTCTAAGATTGTCTCTCTATGAAGCATATAAATATCATCAACTCGCTTCTTTTTTATCACTACTGAAACCCTTCGCCACTCTTAAATTCTTTCCATCTATTATTATCCTCATACCAAGTTTACTCAAAGCTCCAACTGACAACACACTTCTACGTAGCATTGGAACATGTCTAACATACATGATAGTCCTAATAACACCATCATGTATCTTAAACCTCATACTTTCGACGTCCACAACATGACAAGATGTATCATTCTCCATATGAAGTGCTCCACTATCAATCTTCTTATAACCGACAAAACAGCTCCTATCTGGTGTCATATGACAAGGGGCTTCAGAATCAATCACCCAACTTGTACCCTCTAAAGGTGAAATACTGGATAAAAATAACGATGTATCACTATTGCTTCTATCTACATCTGATCTAACTGCTGCCGTAACTGAAGCTTTCTCCTTCTTCTCTTTCTTCTTTTTAAGAGTTGAACAATCTCGTATGAAATGCCCCTTCTTCTAATAATAATAGCAAGCACCCCTTGTAGGATCCTTGAAATGAGACCTATGCATATCTCTTTTACCTCCAAAGTGCTTCTGACCTTTATCTAACATTGTTATTAGTCTTTACCTTTCATGTCTCAAAAACTCCTTTCTAATAAATTTAGTGATGCCATAATTTTTCAAACCACCATTAAAAGAATTTGTCATTGATAATTAATCTAGAAAAAGACAACTAACTCTGATATCATGTTGAAATTTTAGGCACCCTCTCGCATCTTCCGCTATGCGCGCACTTCATTTAGTGCAGAAGAGGCAAGACCACTGAACGAATTTTTTTGTGTGCCAGTGTCATGCTTGAATATTCCTATCATCCCCCTAGAGTAAATATATTTTCATGGAAACATTTATTTGTAACAAAAGAAATTCCTTATTGTTAAATGCTATCAATCCCATATATATGATGACTTCTTTTAGAATATCTTATGATGTGAGACTTTATCATAATCCAATCTACGCATCGACTCTAATACAATATGAGCCACACCAAACAGATCTCCACCTTGGTGAGCATTTTCTCAATTCAACTTGAAGTTATACGGAGTCTTCAAACACTTGGATAAGGTTGCTAACAACTCCAACAGTTTAGATTAGGTCGCTACCACCTCCAGCGGTCGAGCCAAGCTGTTTCACAAACTGTTCTCTTTTCCACGGTTGAAGCAAGCCGCGTTCTAACTTATAACTCCACCTTAATGAGAATTCTGAGCTTAAACCACATATTGGAGCATAATTATATCAACGCTGCACCATATTGGTCCCATCGAATCATCGGATCTGATACCAATCTGTTGTGTAAAAATTGCACAAATGTGGAAAAAGCAATAAACAAGATCCAGATTTGCCAATTTGAACATCACTCAATCTATCAACAATTATTCTATCACTCTAAATAAATAGTAAATAATTATAAAGAATAAAAAAGAGACGCACAATATTTATACTAGTTCCACTACCATCAAAATAGTGTACGTCCGATCCAAAGGAGGGAGATTTTATTACATATAAGAGAGTTACAAAAGATTACAAGATAAAAGTTTATATACCAAAACCCTAAATTTGGGTTAACAAGAAGAGACACTCTTTTTAGGGATCGTTGGCTGAATGTCAAGATGAGTTTACAATGAAGTCTACCCTCAATATATAGCCAATGCAAATTCATTAGAGTCGTCTATTAAATTACCAAAATATGGTAAGATGATAATGGATGCAAGTTACAATGATAACAAATGATGCAGATATAGCAAGTAATTCATTCATTCCTTTAATTGGCAAAGATGGAAGAAAATAATCTCAAAGCAATGCGATTACTGAGAAAGAAATAATATGCATATCCTTTTTGCATATATATTATTTCATAACATGTGCATGCATTTGTTTTCTTGCTATCTCATGCAAATGTGATCCAATAGTTTATGCATTTCCATAAAAAAACACACGTGATTACTTTCCTTTTTGCATATTTGTTTCCTTCTATTCGTGTTTTTTATCACCAAAATTTAACAATAAATTCAAAAAAAAAAATTAATACCTTCCAATGATCTGATCCAAATTGGTAACTGTTGTAAATGTACTACTTTTGACACTTTATTTCCTAAATTAGCTGGGGTGCTGGTCACCTAGCAATATATCCATGGCTGGTCTAAACTTTGACGCTTTATTTCATAAATTACTAGCGTGTTGTTGGAAATAAAATTGGTTTTAAGAAGCATTAATTATTTTGAATAATTTGAATTTTGATATTTATGAAAATAATTAACAAGATGGTAAAATTTAGCATACAGGGAAATGTAGAAAAATGTGGATATATATTATAGTAAAGAATCTTTGGAGTTCGTCTATTTTTGATATGTCTAAAGAGTTAATGATAATTATAGAAAACTCTAGAAAATAATTATTAATCATTGAATAAAATGCATCTCTATCAATCATACAGAAGATGTGTTACTATAAATAGAAGAGAGTTTTCTTATTTGGATGTAAGAAAATGCAAATGCAAATGCAAATGAAAATATGTGAATAAAGTACAAAAGAAAGAATTGCAGCAAGTTTTGTGTTTCGCGTTTTCAATATTTGTGTGTGGAAGGTTGAACAAGTTGAAATATCCTAGTCAATCAAACAATGAAAATAAGAGATGGGGAAAGATAAAATTTGATACTTTCCAAAATGCGAAAAACATGAAAAGACGATTTTTAATTTTATATGTTTAAACTATTTTCTAAATCGATCGTTTTCCACCTATTTTTACTCTTCCGTATATTTTAAGGTACATTTTGAAAACGCTAAACACAAAACTCTATTTTTAAACCAAACAAATACATGAAGTGAAAATTATAGTAAATTGTGAAGGTACATTCGAGGTTTTAAATCTCCTTCGTCTCACTCAAGATATCAGTTCAAGATTTAACAGCTTGGTCAGTTGTTAGATTTTTAAATATCATTTATTCAGTGAGATATCAGTCCGATATTTTCCTCAAAATATGAGATTTGAAACAATTGTTATATCACTCCAAGGCACGGTTAAATCATTTTTTAAGAATGGATTACAGAGGGCTATCGAAAACATCCTCTCAAGATAAGTTGTGCAAGTTGTGATAATTGCACAAATCAAAAGAGCATTTGAAATAATCAGATGGTCCATGAATGGTTTGTTTATTCAAAACGCAAAAGAAGTTATGTACGAAAGACGAAGTTATGTCGCTACTGAGCAAATACCTTTTAATCCAAGCAGTCATATATGTTTGCTGTTTGAATTTAAATTCAAATTCAAACGAGATGTACTGTTTTCAAACAAGGCGCTGCGAAATGTATTGTTTTTCGAACAAGGCGCTGCTCGCATTCGCCGTGGAACGCAGCCCCTTAGAGCCTGACATACTAGGTCGACCATCGACGTTGCTCTCGCACCTCCACTCAAGGAGTTGACACACTCATGGACCTCCTTCATAGTGACAATTAATTTAGACAATTTTATGAAGAACTACCAATAGAAATCAAGAGATTTAATGTTCGGTCAAAATATAGTGTATTCGATCCTTGCACGTGCGTACACGGACAAAATATGTGTGTATACACTCACATACAAGTGTACGTAGATGTGTGCATAATGCGAAATGTGTTTCTTCTAAAAGTATCACTACTTATTTTGTTGAATCCATGAACATCACGTCATTCCTTTGAACATGAGTCTTTCATCCGTTATGAGCAAATACGGTTCTTGATCAGTACTGACCGGAGAGGTTTTGAAATGATGACACCATCGGAAAAAGTAGAAAATTTCTGTTGAGAATGACATTGATAAAGCGAAGTGTGTACTTTTAAAGCTCATGGGAGGGATTTATTTGATATTCAAAAGCCAATAAATCCCAATAAATCTGTGTATTTATTGAAACCATTAAGATGGCAGAGAATATTAAATGTGAATCTTAACATCAATCATTTTTCTTGTTCCTATGCAAAGTTTCAACATGCAAATCAATCATTCAGTAAAGTATGTTATGTTGTTATCCTTATTGTTATCCTTCCCACTGTCATGAATTCTGTCCTTCCGATTTTTTTTAGTCACTGCTGCAAAAGCTAGTTTGACCTGCAAGGACAAAGTGGATTTCGTTTTCTTTTTTATTCACATACACAGCAATTGCTCAGCATATAAATTAAAAAGTTGCATTAACATCAGCACATATGCATCAGACATATCTTAGCAACATCATTGAAGCAAACATAAAAAATACCAAAATAAATATTCGTATATATCAACTTTCAATTAGGGATGAAAATTAGCAGCAAATGAGCAAAATATCAAGCATCTAGGTTGTGCATGAGAAACAGACATGAGATATAGATGCTATCAATGTATTTAAAAAGTACGCTAAAATGGAACAAGTACACTCACTAGCTCAAAGTTATTATAAAATTACAACAATAGCAATATTACACCACCATCACCAACCTTCTATATGCACAAACAATCCAACAACCACCCAAATTTATAAAGAAAAAACCCCCCAGGGCTGCCTACAAATTATCAACAATCTATATGTTATTAGCCATGCACTGCATAATAAATCTTAAACATTCCACAAATACCCCTCCATCAGCAGTCATCATCTTCATCACATCATTAGTGCATACCAGGATACCTCTGTCATTTCCTTCAATATTAAATGCAACCCCCACCAAAGAGAAATCACAAAAGAAAAATGTTCATTCTTCAAGCCAATTCTTCAGTGTACACAGCGCCTCAGTCGACAAACTGCAGCACTTCAACCCTGAAACAGGCTCCTGAACATCATCACCGTACATCTCCCTACTGAAACATATCACAATCACCGTTAGATTGTCGAAGGTGTTAAGTCTCAAGGCTTCCCTGACCAATTCCTGTGCACACTGCTCTGGGTTATCATGCCTTCTCAAGCCTCTTCTTACTATGCTGACAGCATGCTGACTGGACATGACGTCCCATATGCCGTCGCACCCGATTATTAGGAACTCGTCTTCTTTGGTTAAGGTCAGCTGCTTGAACTCCGGGTCGGATATTAATGGGGATGGGGACCCGTTTTTGGTGAGCTTCATGTCCCAGTCTCCTAGGGCACGGCTTACGGAGAGGATACCATTTAGGTAGCCGTCGTCTATGTACCCTCCGGAAGCTTCTATGCGCAGGCGCTCTGGAGGGTAGATTGGGCGGTGATCCTCTGACATGTCTATTGGTTTTCCCTTTCTGCATAGCACAGCTCTGCAGTCCCCAGCATTTGCTACTAACAAAAGTCTGAAAGAGAAAGTACATATATGTTTATATAAAGATTTTGTTTACTGTGTCATGATTATAATAGAAAATAATAGAGGACATAAGTTAGGCTGCCTATCATTTCTAACAAATAACAAGCAACATTTCCATACATTATGGTATACTTCTGTTAGGAGCACTGCCACACTTCCCCCTTTTTGTTTTATGCACATGGGTGCAAACATAACAGTGAATTCAGAAGGCTTTTTCCTTATGCATACGTTTGTACACATAGAAAAGTTGGAAAATCCATAATATGAAGCAAATAGTTTGAGAAACTGACTTGGAACAATTCATTGTAGAGGGAAACGTGAGAAAGTAAGGGTTTTATGTACCTTCCAAATACTAATGCTGTGAGTGCGGTAGTACCAGATGAAGCGTTAATGGTGCAATCATTGGCTAAAGCAAGATCGGCAAGAAGAAAAGCTTTTCGTATGGAGTTCTCGACTGAAATTAAGTATGTATCATCCACGCATGATGCTTGTGGGAAATCAGAATCTTCAAATAAGAACCTGATTGCGTGCTGTTTGAGGTAGGATGCTGCATCAGGACCACCATGCCCATCAAAAACCTATTCAGATTGTAAAAACTATATGAGAAATTTAACTTGGGATATAATTACTTTCTAATCAGCTTAATCACATGCATATAGACTATTGGAATTTCTGAGTTCATGATTAGGTCAGCCATTAGGTAGACATCCATATTCCATGGCACATAATTAAGTTTTGCACTTATTACTCGACAACTTCCAAGCAGTTTCAAAACAAGCTTGGACGCAAATATGCTGATATAGCATAAAATTTTCTTTATGCTAATATAGCATAATTTTCAATTTTTCCAGGAGTATGTAGCAGGTATTCTACTAGACAGACTTCAATATAGAACTTAAATACCCTTAGCGATAACCATAAAAAGGTAAATATTGTAAGATGTAGAGGTATTTAATTATTTTATTTTTGGAATCTGTTACATTTTAACCGCATTCTGCTAGCACTTTACAAGTCTTATTATTTTTAGCTTGCAACAAATGTAAGTAAAACGCAAGAAAGAGTTAAGGTCATTGATATTCAGATTATTCTTACAGTTTTGAAGTAAAAATGTTACAAAGTAAACATGTACATCTTCAGACAACTACGTGGTAGTTTACCCAAAATTTATTGAGGAACTCCCACCGTTCAAAGGCATGTACAGATTACAACACAATATAACATATTTGGACAAAAATGATTCTACCAAAGTAATGAAATTTTACCCCATAAAAAGCACTTGGCGTAGGGCATGTGAAAGGAGAACCAAGATGTGCTGAGAGATCATCAATACAAATATGTTCATCCTCCATGTCCCTTCGGGGACCAATGGCTGCAAAACTACCCGACCTCATGCTAGGAATGTATTGGACAGATGAGTCTAGTGAAACGTCTCGTGTAACATATAAATCTCTTAAGTCCTTTATATACAATAAGAATAATGTGAAATTAAAGGGTTAGTGATTTATTCAAGCAATGTACATGTACTTTCTTAAACAACCAAAATTTATCATTACACAAGATGAAGCAACACACTTTCCTTATGTTTACACATGCGTGTAAAAGATTATTCTTGAGTGTCATTTATGTGTTATTGAAAAATAAAAGTTTTGTGCATAACAAAGTTCAAACCGTACAAGGCACATAAATAACTATTTAGTGTAACATAGGTAAGAGCCTTTGTATATCTTGGTTGTTGGTTTTCTAATTGTAGCAAACAAATATAATATCGTACCAGGATAATTACAAATTTAAAGCTAACGAATTTTAGCTTCTGCTTTCATACAATATGATTTAACAATAAAACTAATAAATTTAATCCGGTAACCAACTAAACAATCTTCAAAAACATAAATTGATATTTCAATACAATAACCTAATGAACCTCGATGAACTGATAACTTTGCAGATTAGTCTATTGGTTCAATAAGGATATCACATCTTCAAACATCAATTGAATAATCAAGAAATTAACTAAATAAAAATATTCCAATTCGGCTTTGTATATAAATAACAAAGACAACAAAACACATCAATAAAAACAAACCAAAATCAGAAGTTCTGATTCCCGGAAACAAGGATCGGATCAAAAACTCACTAGCTCAGACGCGTCATCATCAACCGTCACGTGTCTGACACCGAGCACTTGTAAGCTCTGATGAATTGCCTCAGCCTCTGCTACCATCTTCAAAACCGGTCGAACAAGGAAGAACCGATGAAATCGAGAATTTGGAAAGATTAGTTTTTGGGATTTAAATTGAAGATTGGGTTGTAATTTAGGGTTTGATGGTTTGGGCCTTTTTGTAATAATTGTTTGATTGAGGTTTGGAAGGGAAAAAAAAACAAAATGGTTGAAGATTTTTCTAGCTGCGTGGTATTTATGTATATTTGAGGGTATTTTAGGAAACCGAGTGGAATTGATGTCAAGATTAGTTAGTGGATCGGGTTTAAGTTGGCACTTTGAGCGTAATATTTATAAAAGTATTTTTTTTATTTTTTTATTTTTTAAATAATGATGATTGGTAGTTTGGCGCGGCCGCACATCTTGCCGCCTTTCATTTTCTGATCATAGATTGGGACGCGTGTTAAATTTAATTTTTATATTAAAATTACTAAAATGGCTGCTAAAAACTGGAATTTAGATGACCATGCAGTAAATAAAACGGTATTAAACGGATCCAAACTTGAATTTATCTGCGATTAATTTTTCAGTTTATCCACATGTGGATAAATTAATCAATTTGTTAGTTCATCAGTATGTGTATAAATTTACTAATTGTCTTATTAGTACTTTGGATGTTGAATATGTGCTTGGGGAAAAGCATCATGCACCATAATGCATGTATACACAGTAGTCATATTCATTGAACTAAAATCAACTGAACTATGCACACACAATAAATATATACCATAACTCATGCATGCATACAGAAAAAGATTATTGAATAATTTCTTTTTTTAAGAAGTACTTATTATGTTCACAAAAGAGGGCTGTTGTGTATTATATAGTAGTCGAGAAACAAATATTTTTTTTATCACGTCCTGTAAATTTGATTATATTAACGTTCAAATTCTACAAGGACTAGATTTTTTCAATTAAATTTTCAACCACATGCTCTGTAATTTTACAAATTTATTTCACATTGATTTGATTTCTCAATAAATCAACAATTGCTTGTGCATGATGATATTCTAAAAAAATAACTAAATTTACAAGCAAAACTTGCATATAGATTCATTTTAGAAGAAATATATTTTTTTCCCTAAAAATATTGCATTTTATCTAAATCTTGTACTCATCTGCTTCAAGCATGCATTATATTTAGTTTCATGCTGCATGATGATAATGAGGAGAAGAAACTAAATTTGATAACCATTGTTCTTTTTAACCCTAAAGTGATGTCTTTGTGACTACGAAAAAAGATACCCATAAGAAAATGCAACCGTACGTTATCTGGATTAACTAATCAGTTTTTAAAAAATTAAACAGACCATTAAAAAGTAGGGAGTAATCCAAAAATTTAAGGTGGATTAACTAACTGTTTAATAAATATGAATAAAATTTCACTCTTACTTTTCGAACTGATTTGACTTATCTGAAGATTTTCTCACACAGCATTGATCCACTATTTGGTTTTTCAAATGGTCTTTTAGTTGTTATTGTAATATCACAAATCAAATTTGTGTTTTAAGTTAAATATATCAAGAAGTATAATCAAACCGACCGTTAGGGACGTTTGCTTAATGTTACTGGTCAAAATCAATTTTACTGAAGCAAAAAAACGTGGATCTAGTCTCATCGCGTGGTTTTTTAAAAACGTGGATCTTGTCTCATCGCGGTTTCCCTAAACTTCCTTCTTTTATTTCGCGCATCAAAAATTGCAAGTTCAAATTTATTATGATTTTCAAATTCTAAAATTTCAATTTCAAATCGACAATTTTGAATGCTTTGATTAATATTTAAATTTGAAATTCATATTTTCAAATTCAAATCTCAATTTATTGTTTTTCAACATATTATCATTTAATGTTTAAGCAATATTAACAAAAATTTTAAATGTATATTTCTTATCAAAGTTATACAATCGAACGGTCGGTTGCTCCACCGTTGTGCGGTTATACTAGTTTTGCATAATATTCGTAAATTTAACAGTTTTAATAGTAACTTGGTGATATATCTTCAAAACATAAATAGTAGTGATTTATTTTTCCATTTATATCGTGCACTTTCTTGTTTTAACATTTTTATCAAATGGAGATTTCACTAATAGGGAATCTTTTACTCGCTAATTTCCCAATGAAATTTACATTACTTCAAGTACGACACGTAGCAGACTTCCTTGGACCATTTGAGAAATAATTAAAATCAACTGCTACGAGCTTGAAAAGGAGTGATAAAGCAATCAATGTTAGCAGTTGGTCAGTTTATTTTTACTGCAAATATAAAACTAGCGGCTTCCAGTATACAGATTTATATACGCGAAATTGAAGGTGTATACCGACTGCTAAGTAACATTTGCACCAAAATAGAAAGGATTTTTTTTCGTTCTAGCCTCGTTTTTAAACTTATTATCGCAAATAGCACAGTTTTAAAACTAATATAAAAAATAGTCATGTTTTGACCAACTCAGTGCTGGACTGGTCAAAATGCACTGGCGATGTAAATTTTTTTTCTTTAAAAAAACCATTGACGGCTTTTGAAAAAGAGCCAGTGTAAAATTTTTTTCTAAAAAAAAAAAAACCACTGCCGGCTTTTGAAAAGTAGACATTGCATTTTGGTCAATCAGATATATTTGATGTTAGTTTTAAAACTGGGCTATTTGTGATAATAAGTTTAAAAACGAGGCTAAAATGAAAAAAAATCCGAATACAAACCATTTTGTTTACTCTACCGAGTTAATAATGTGTACAAGCTACATCCGCGTTTCCTGTATGTTTGTATGCTTACGTTTCATTTTATATGTAAATATCTTAACTTTTGCACTTGCTACACTTAAACTTCATGCATAGGTGTCAAACTTGGATTTACCAGTAATTAATTAGCAATAGTCACTAAAAAAATATTTTATCACGTAGCTTAAAGACAATACTAGGATTGATTAAGATTGCACAATATTCAACTTGTACTTCCAACGAAAACTGAAATGTCTCTTGGCACGTAGAAATTTCCCAGTTACAGAAAATAACAAAAACAGAAAAGCGTCCATGGTTTGCAAAGTCTTTTGAAATAAAATATCTTCTTGTCTCTTCCTCTTCACAAGTTCTTTTGATATAAAATAAAAAAGTACTTCAAATTTCTAAGCAGTTACTTTACAATGTTTAGATCTTTTAACCTTTAGTGCACAAGTTTGATCATTATGTCATCCTTGAAGAGAGGATGGCGATTATCGATTGCATTATAGTCGTGTCGAATTTCGCTTTTAAGACAGTCACAACACAACTCTTATTATTAATTTTTTCATTGTTCTAATCCATGAACTCCAACAATTTGAGAGCGAAATTTATTCTTTCTTATGGGGTTTGGGTACATGGTGTGAAGCATTGTTTGAACTTTGAAGGTTCTGCTACGTGGTTAAAGAATTTGAAGAAGAAAAACTAAGAGTTCGAGCAAATATGGCAAGCACTTCAATTTAAATTCACTAATATTGTTTTTCTTGCATGTATTATGCTCATAAATTCAAAAATTGAAGATTTTATTAGTCCCATGGACAAGTGAAAAAATTAGTACTAAAAAACGACACTTTGATTGCGTAAAGAAAATCAGGGTTATTGTTTGAATAGTGAAATTTTATTAAAGTGTCAAACTATACGAGAAGATTGGTTTGAACATGTGAAAATATAATTTGTAGGCACTAGGAATACAAATTATGCAATTTTAGTTGATAAAGAAGAACAAAGTTAAATGATTAAGTTGTACAATGTGTACCTAAGAAGGACCTGAAAAGTTTAAAACTAGTTTATGACCTTAATAATTAAAGATTTTCAATTTCATTCTTCCAATTCAAGCAGAGGTTATATCACTATAAATGCACATAAATGCTGTATTTACAATATGACAATTGTGTTCTAAACAATACCGTATCTAGCAAAAAATACCAAACGGTTGGACATTTAATATTGTTTTTTCCATAATAAAATGTGGATCCACATGTGAATATATATGACACACACACACAAGTATGTGTAGGAAAATAAGAATTTTCATTTTAAATAAATAATTGAAAATTTATATTTTATCTAAATACGTGCACGCGCACATATATGTACATGTATGTGTATGTGTGTGTGTGTATGTATATATTACTTATTAATAAAATTAAACGTTTAAATACATAAGGTAATGAATTACTTGCATTACCATGAATTATAAGTATATGGCGGTATTAATTAGAAAGAGAATTATATAGTAAGTTATCATATTTACATGTGTGATTTTTGACAAAAAACTTATATGATGGAAATTTCGTTTTTGCTTTGTGCATTTTTAGTACAAAATTAAAGGTGTGGTATTTGAATTATACATGACTTTGTGATTTATTAATGTTTGTAACTTTATAGCATCTAAGATTATGACTAATGTTTGAAAAGGAAAGGAATTTGAAGAGTAAGTAATAATAAATCAACTTTGGAATTGAATGACGAGACTATATATTTATTGACTTATGGAGTTGGATTCATCATCATAGCTATAATTTTTTTTTATTGAGAGTGTGATATGTTTGTCCAAATGTTGAAAAGATTCAAATGATAGTATAATGATATGTTTGTATGAAAACCTTTGATTTTTTTAATATGTTTTGATAGGTGCTTAATGAATATTCATGTGATAGATCTTTGAAAATATACATGCATGCAAGATATGATTATAGCTAGTGTGTCAATGAACTTACAAACAATTATTTCATAAAGAATATTGAAAATGCATGTATTTTGAAGGAGTAGTCTATTTTATATTTACGGAATAAAGTTATGTTAAAACATATACATAGTCAAGAAAATTGCAAGTATTTTAAGTGAATATAAGAAACCGTTTTTATTTTCGAATACATATCTGAAAATAGAATGTATTCATCAAAATAAATACTTCGGAAACTTTTTTGGAAATGATTTTCTTATAAATAATTAAAGAAGTATTTATATTTTGTATGTATGAATTGGATAGTTTGATAAATAAATATGGAAAATATTTATCTGAACCGTGTTAAATTTTTTTACATGATGGTGTTTATATTGGATTTTAAAAAAATTACTTGTATTGATATGGCCTATATTAATATAAAATGGATAGTTATGAATCATTTTGAATAATAAATAATTTAAGTAGTCCATGAAGTAGTTTAAAATGACATATCAATACTTGTGGGTTTACATGTATGTGTATGATCTTTAAATAAGAGCAAACAACAGTTTTAGTTTTTGTGTGAGCATTAGAAAAGAAAAACACGTATTCAGAAAATATTTGTCCAGTTTACCAATATGGGTTGGTGAATACAAGGTGTATATATATGAAGAAAATATTTTATTTGAAATACATGAGTGAGAGTGAAGTTTACATTATTTAACTATATCAAAAGAAAATGTCTTGAATTCATGTATATAAAAGAAATTTTTTATATTACAGATTATTATGTATGATATGGATATTTGAATATTTCAATGTATGGAAGTAATAATTACATTTTTATATGTGCGTATATTGATTATAATATCTTATGTTTGACATGTATCACATCACATTGTATAACTGCATAGTTTAAATGTTTTGTATGTATGATAGGAAGTTATGTATTCATGATAAGAAAATGAATTGAGTTGAATTGATTATTGTGTTGACATAGGTTGAAAAGAAATATTTATTTTTATAATCATACGGTTGCATACATGAATAATAAAATGTGTCAAGTTATGTGAATGTATTTGGTCATACAAAGCTAAGTATAATTATCTTAGTATGTTGGTTATATGTCGGGGAAGCTATTTTGTTTGGTTCTTAAATAATGAGCTTAGTTCCTCATAAAAGGCTAGATAAGATTTCTTATGAACTATGGAAGAGTCTCCTTCCAAGATTGAAATTCCTAAAATTGTGGGGTGTTAGGCAAAATTGTCCCTTTGGCCTTTTATTTAAAAAAGGAAAGAAGAAGTACCAACCAATATTTTTATCTAAGACCTTTAAATATATATTCTTTGGTTATGATTTTAAAAGTGATTCACGGAGATTCATGATTTTATATTGAATATATGCTAATTTTATTTTACAAACTCGAATGTAGTGAAAGAGGTCAAAAATTTCAAATCAAGATGAATGATTGAGGAGTGAAAGATGTGACATTAGCCACAAAAATGATAAAAATTGAAAATGATTTCCCATAGATTATTTTGACTATATTGAAAAAGAAAAATCGGAAATGGCTTGATTATTTTGATATGACGCATGTGCTATCTTTCCATGATCATAGTATATATCTTGAAAGGAATAAGGGACCCACTAAATATATTAAAATTGAACAAAGCATGATGCTTCTATTAAATTATTAAATATATCATCATTCACGATGTGAGCAGATACACTCATAACCCTAATGATGAATATTGAAATTTATATAAGTGTGAATGGAAAGAGAAGACATATTTATTTTGGATCCAAAGAAATTGAGAAGTTGGTGAAAGAAGCAATCTTACCAAAATGAAGAAGTTGAAAGAGAACTTGATGGATCCTTCTGCTAATTATCATCAAAGGGAATTAATCCTTGAATCTTCATGAGGAATAAGCCTCGAGCCTAGAGTAGAGAATAATGTAATGAATACCCATTAATGGCCAAATAATGCAGTATTATTTACTCTTTGCCTTCCTATTTTGTGTATATATGTTTGATTGGTTTTATGCAATCCATAACCAGTTTTTGGTGATGCCTTTTTTAAATGCACTTGACGAATTTTGACGATTTTAAGGTTCTTTGTTTTTAAATAATCCATAACCATTTTTTGGTAGTGCTTTTGAACGCACTTGATGGATTCTGTTATCTGACATGATTTATTCTTTGCTTTTATATAATTTGCAACCAATTTTTATGGTGCTTTTGAGACACACTTGATTGATTTTGCTATTTGATAGGATTTTAAGCTTCTTTGCTTCTATATAATCCATAACAAATGCTTGGTAGTGCTTTTGAGATGTACCCGAGGGATTTTGATATTTGATATGATTTTAAGCTTTTTTGCTTCTATATAATCCATAATCAATATCTGATGGTGCTTTTGAAACACACTTGATAGAATCTTAACTAGCTTTTGGTAGTGCTTTTGAAATGCATTTAATGGATTTCACTATTTGATGTAAGTTTGAGCTTTTTTTTCTTTTACATATTCCATAACCAGTTTTTTTTGCGCCTTTGAGATGCACTTAATTGATATCTGATATGTTAGTTTGAACCTATTTGCTCTTTTCAAATCTATAATAAGCATTGGTGGTGCTTTTGAGACACACTTGATGTATTTTACTGATTTATTTAAGGTTATGCCTTATTGCTTATAAATATATTTCATAACAAGTATTGGTAGTGCTTTTGAGATGCACTTGATGAATTATTTTTATTTATTTTTGAGGTGGAGTTTTCGCTCTTAATTAGTCCATAGCCATAAGTGGTAGTGCTAGAGTAGAGCACTTGATGAACTCACCTCCTTTGGTGTGAAGTAGGTTGCCTTCTATAAGAGATTGAAGTTCTCTAGAGCACTCAAGAGTTCACAAGGTACACATTTGACCAATAAAAATGCATATTTATCATGGAGTTTGCAGAAATTGAAAGTGTAATACGTACTGTTAGATCTCAATCAAAAGCTTTGTAGTTCAAGAGAAATTCGCTACTTAGACTAAGTTTATCAACCCAAATCATTGTAGTTCAAGAAGAAATTCACTACTTAAATTACGTTGCAAACTCATTTCTTTGTGTCAAATCAATCAAAAAACATTGGTACTTAGATATGAAACTTTCCTCTTGCCCATGTTATTCTCATCTTCTTTCATTTTTGGTGTAGTTAGTATAGGATTGTTGATAACTACAACAAAAATCAAAGTCTTTTCATTGTCTAAACTTTTATAATTTTATTAAATGAAAAAACACTTTTATTTATGGGATGCTTATTTATTATGATTGATGGACTTAAGTAGAAGGCAGAGAACCATACATTCATTTTAGTTCTCTCTCTTTTCTCTTCTTTGAAAAAAGAATACAAAAATTACAGTGAATAAAAATCATCTTCATCATCTCTTTCTCTCCACAATTTCCTTTGAAATAAAACCAGTTCTCCAAATATACAAAACTCCCAGGCAATGACTTCTATAAATCTCCAAATCTTTTAACCTTGAGTGCACAAATTTAAATGATCATTATGTTATCCTTGGGGAGCGGATGACAATTATCGATTGCACCATAGTCGTGTCTAACTTCGTTTTCAAGATTGTGACCTCATCCACGACATAACTCTTATAACTTGCTTTTTCCATTATTTCCATCTATCAACTCTAACAATAAGTAAATCTTACTACTTTGCAGGTAAAATAAGCCTTTTTATTCATATATATATTTCTTGAATTACATGTCAATACTATTAGTAAATAAATAAAATTACAATCCAACAAATATTTGTAAACCAAGCCCTTGATCTTTCATTACATTTTTTTCTGCTATTTTCATAGCTTTATTAATATTTCACATCTTATTTTATTTTTAATATTTTAAATATAGTAATTTTTCTTAAGAACAACAAAAAAGGATTTATATTTTCACCATTTATTCACCATTTTATGACATTTCAATGACAAGATTATGGTATGAAAACCAAACTTTTAAAAATCAAAACATTGAAGACTCCATCACTTTTAGTATAACCACCGGAGTGATAGTTCCATCTTAAACCACTTTAAGGTATAATAAACAAATTTAAAATTTAAAATTTCTTTAAAATGACTTAATACTATTTAAAACTACACTTTTTGAATGAACTAAATAAATATGCTTTAAAACACTCTTAAACTACTTACAACTGTATAAATACAACAGTAATATATGCTTTAAGATAGTCATATAATTGTTACTAAGTTGCTTAAAAAAATTTAAAATTTTAATTCCCATTATTGATGTCAATTAGAATATTCAATTCATTTTCTTAAAGCCAATCATATCCATCTCCTCTGTAACATGAAAGGTAATACTTTGAAATCCAATACCTTCACATAACTAATATAAATACTTTTATAGAGATCAAAACAATTGAAGCTACAATTAAAACTTTTGTTAATGTATTGAATGCAGTTGAAACTTTAACCACTTCATAGTTAAAAACAAAGGCTTTCAAATAATTCGTTGTTTATTATTGACATTTTAAGAGAGCTGAGTATAATATTCGATGACATCATGTCTCTACATCTTATGTATACTCCCTTAAGTCTACATGAATTTTAATCCATTTATAAGAACAACAATATAGAGTGTGTATATGTATATAACCATTGTAATTTACGATTATAAAATGGGTATCCAATATCAGGAATATCTCCTTAATATATTTTTCTATTTCAATAAAGATATATAATATTTATTTTTTATTTATACGAATCTTTATTTTTGGCCAAACTAGTATAGAAATTTATTTGGTCCGTTATACATAAAAAATTGTCTTTTGATATACATACATACATATATATAAAAACACTTTCAACTATAATTATAAATTCATATTTATTAAACAAATAATATATATAATTTTAAATTAAATATTTATATTTTTATATTTTAGCTGGAATATACATTATTTTTGGGACACACGCACACACACATTGAAGTTTGAAACTTAAATATTAAGTTTGATCAATTCATATATATATATATATATATATATATATATACTGAATCAAAGATTTTATTTAAAAATAGAAATATTTTTTTTGAAGATACACACACAGATATATATATATATATATGTGTGTGTATACATATATTTGTGTGTGTATAGACATATATATTATATGATTGAAATATGTATGTATATTACATTGGTTGAAAGGAAAAGGAAAAAGGTATCTTTTTAATATATGTATACGTATATGTCAATGTATATGTATATGTATGTATAAATTCATAGGTATACTCATACATTTGTACATACATACATACATACATACATACATACATATGTATGTATGTATGTATGTTTATATATGTGTGTAACAACCCTATTTTTAAGATGTAATATTGGATAAATTAATTATAGTAAAAGTATTAGGATTCGATATTTTTATATTTAGTATTTTATAAAAAAGATTTTTATTTAATTGAAGTCTATTTAACAATATATTTTCTTTAAAAAATTGAATTAATTAATAAAATAGTTTTCAAAAGATATTAAACCGGATAAATTGTTATTTTTAAAAATAAAATATTTTAAAGTGTAAATAGTTTCGTATAACTGAAATAGATGAAAAGAAGTCTGATTCGATATTCAATCAAATCAATAAATCGACGAAGATGAATATATTTATTTATATTAGTTCAACGCATAATTGAATAGAGTGAAATAATACTGAATGGTATAGAAATTTTTGCAATTTGGAAATATATGTTATTGAATGAAGTGTAAATTTAACTAAACTGAACTAGATTTACAAATTTATAAAGGAATCAACTAAAAGAAAAACAATAGTAATAGGCCTAACCTATTTAAATCTAAACCAATCCTTTTTTCGATTCTAATTACTTAACCCGCTCTCTCTTTCCCCAAACCCGTTTACCCATTAGTAGCCATAATGCTCAAAATCGATTTGCGAAGAGGTAAAAAATATTTATAAATAAAGTAAAATGGCGAACGGAACCACAATGGAGGCCGATGCGAGATAGGGGAAGCGTGCATGTGACATGAGGTCATGCGTTCCAGTGAAGGCCGAAGTGGCTTGAGTGGCGAGCATGTGAACTGGGGTTGCATGCGATTATTTTCTGGATGAGTGGTCGATTGAGTCGAAGGATACATGCTTCATGGTGATGACCATGACCGGTGAGTAATGAGGCTATGAATGGTAGTTACTGGCAAGGGAATGCACACGAACTTCGAGAGTGTTGGGGCAAAGAGCGATGTGGCGACTGAGCTTGGATGTAATTGAAAAGTTAGTGGTAGTGAGACGAAGAAGACGATGTGAGTTTAGTTGCCGAGGCATATTTCGGGCAGCGATTGTTAAATGTCGAATGAGTGGTTTGCCCTTTGATAAGGTGAGTTATTTTATAACTCATATACCTATATTTATATAATTATATCCTTTTTACGTGCCTTGTTTGGTTAAGAAATGCATAGGTTTATGGTAATAATTGAATGAAATTATTGAAATTACATGCTATGGATCCAATTGGTTGCATATTGTGATTTATCTAATTCGTCGAATGATATAGATTAGATTTTTTTTGTTTGGAATTATATGGATTGAAAGAGGCCAATTTGCAAACGAAGTTCCATTCGTTTCAAATTAAATTTTTTTAACTTGTATAGAAATATTACATTAAGCCGTCGGAAAGCAACTTAGGTCGATAAATAATTCCATATTATGAAATTATATTTTTTAGAGCGATATTGAATTTTAGATGGATTTATTGTTTGAATTGTTTAAATGTTTAAAAGAATTTCAAAAATAAGATTTTATCTATTTTGATCCTTATTGGAATTAATTTATAAAATATAGTTAAATTATATTATAAAATTAAATTATTTTTTATTTCAAAATTTATATGCAAAGCTTTTTAAGATAAGTAAAGTTTATTCATAAAACCTTTTAAAATTTACTATTATTAGTATATTATAAAATTTGAAAATGTTTTAGAGGAAAAAGATAAAATATAGTTTATTTTATGAAAGCTGTTGTGGAAGTAATAATTTCAGTTTCAAGTGATTTAGTTATAAAAGAGGTTTAAATGATTATAAAAGCTGTTATCATTTTATAAAAGCAGTGGTAAATAAACAACTTTTCCTTAAAATGAATTTAAGAATTTAAAAAGCGATTTTAGGAAATTATATCTTTGTGTAAATAAAATCTATTTAAAACTCTTTTATTTTATTTATTTTGGATTTGAAATTTTAATGAGATTTTGTGCTTTTTTGCTAAGCAAAGAATTTTAGTAAACAATTGAATTGTCAGATTGCCATGGGACATTTTGTACAATTCTTTTGCTTATTATTATAATTTGTTAAACAGAGTTTGAGTGGAATTTACTAGATTTTAGTAAATATTTGAATTTACTATCTGGTATGAGACAGCTAGTAAATTCTTATGATTACTTGAGCGACAGTAATTAACACAGAGTTATACTATCTTAGAGAGTCCAGACAGGTCGATAGATTCTCTAGAGAAGATGACTCATTTTTCATCGACTTAAGAGTCGATACTATTCTTAGATTTGGTAGGCAGGTCTCTTTTGGTAGATTTGTTTTTGGTGTAAATATAGGCTATCTCTTTCGAATGGTAGGTATTTACATGCATTGTAGTCTATAGACCGAATAATTATGACCCATAATTTTATTTTTGTTTGCATAGTTAGACGACGTTTACCTCTTTCGGTATGTAAATTTGCGTAGGATAGATTAGGTGCATGACTACTCTTTTCTTTGAGTGGTGTTCCTAGTTTGTAGTCTCTTTCAGTAGACTTCCTTTCTATGTAGCGATCTCTTTTGGTAGACCTCATGTCATCGTATTAAATGATGTGGACTACCATTATTATATTATGAGTGACGATTATTTATTCATAGATTTATGATTATTTCTTAAGAGATTTATGATTAGATCTTTCGGTATCTTTCGACTCTGGAGAATTTTGAATTGTTGTCACCATACTTTTGATAATAGTTTATTTGAAACTTGATATGGATTTATAAAATGGTGATTTAGATTTATTATATGTCTTGCTCATCTGATTTGGTTTCAGGCATATTTGTATTTATGACCTGTTATTATCGTTAAGTCACATAATTATGGTATCAGCATCTCATCTCTTTATTAGATATAGTCTGACCAATTTATTTTAAAAATACTCGGGTCAGGCCAAGATTTTGCAGGTACAGAGACTCGTTGACCTATGAATTTTGTGCTAGCATTGGAGTAGACTATTTTGACTATTTCAACTTACTTCATCCTTGTATGTATCGACATTTAGAAGGATATGTCATGTATATTATTTAGTAGTCACTGTATAGCCGATACGGTATTTTAAATGTGATGTAGATGTTATATGGGTCCGATATTGATATTGTGTAGACTCGCATTTTATTATGTATATGATGTATATTATTCCACTATGATTTGTGACTTTAATTCTGATTTATCTATATTGTATATTGTTCTGAATATTTTAACTAGTGTGTTTGTTACTTTGTATTAATACTATACACGTCAAATTTTTAGTTCAAATCCTCATAAGGTAATATAGAAGTGTCAGTGTCAGTACAATGATGTATTCACATTCGATCGCCCTTAACCAATAGTATTTCCTATGTTATTAGACAACTTTGCTTGTAATATTATTTAATTATATGGGTATAGAGGTGGGGTTGTTATGGTTTGGTATAAGAGCTATGTTTAGAAAATTATAGAATATAATTGACACAGAGTCGAGATCTAAGCCTAGATAGATTTAGAATCTCATCCCTTGGGTGTGCAAGGTATAATTAGAATTTATTTCTTATTTAGGATATAAATATGAATGCTTATTGGAAATAATCATTGGGACATATTTGTAAAAAAATTAAATTTCTATATCAATATTGGTATGAAATGATTCTAAAGTGGGAACCCACTTTTGTTAAGAGTGAGATTAAATAAATAGCACAAATGAGACTTTAGATGGCTTAGAATTGAATTATTGTGTTTTGATCTGTTAGGGATTAGAGTTGCATAACGAAAGTTGGAAGATAGCTTTTCACTGAAGGCGATTATTTATTTATTTGATTGAAATGTATGTTGTTTGCATCATTGTTTGCTTTGTTTATGCTTGATTTAAAATGTGGAATTGAATAAGATGTTACCACTCAAAGAATTTATAATTCCATTTGAATCTGGATGAACCCAATTATTAATAAAAGCCATCGGTTTCTATAAAATATAATCCCTGAGGAATAATAAAAATGTGACGCCCCACCTCTATACCCACGCTAGACAAGAACACTACGGTGTAGTGCTGTCAACTAGCGCGGAGAATAAGGCTGTTGAGGAGCGACCATCCGTGTAATTTCTTATCACACGATGGCTATAAAATGATCTTCGGAAACAAATATAGAAGTAAGCATAACATGCGAATCAATCACAGATATCCATATCACAAAGGCGGAAAGAGATATGAATATATATCACATAAAAGTGTACATCAGAGTAGTGGTCTAAAAAGATCCACGATAATACAAAAGAATAGCAACGCGTGCTATACAAAAGAATACAACTATGAGTCTATATCTCAAGTGTAAACAACAAAAGCTGCTAATCTAAACAAGTAGCCAAAAGTCTGAGTAGTGAATCACTGAGGGAGGAGTCAAGCAGTAGCACCTGTAACATCTCGGCCTGACCCGAGTATTATTTATAAGAAAATAATAAACGGATCAGTCTAGCTATAAATATCAGATGACATGATATAAAATAAAAGATATGGCATAAACATAAAATATCCATACTGACATACTACTATAAGTATGCAAATAATGATCAACAGGAGATCAACCGATAAGAGATAAATCAATATCACAAGAATCTTCTCAAAGATCCAAAGAGGGCATCATACCCTAAACTTGTACTCATGACAAGTCAAAGAGATAAATTCCAGAAATCAACACAAGAAATCCAGAAATCATAAAAAGGGAAAGAGGCCTATCACATGACGGTCCGAAGACCATGGGGAGCTACCCCATATGGATGAGTCTGAGTCACCCGAATGAGGTCAAGGCTAACCAAAAGCAAAAAGGTATGTGTGAGTGGAATCACACAAGTGGTGTCTAGCCTAACCTTGCAATGAAAGAGACATCGCGCAATTGCTAGTCTAATTCATAAAGCGATCATCAAGATCAACGAGAAGTGTCAATTACACTAAGCTAGTAAATATAGAAGTTTAGCTGCATGTCCCATAACCACTTGCTTAACTTAAATATTTACGAACAAACTGTAAATCTTCACTAATAAAATTGTCACAAGAGGTTCAATCGAACGAGTCCAAGAATTAACCGACGAAGTGAACGCAAGCGTTTCATACCACTTGTTTTACTAAGTCGTTTAATTAGATTTCTCATCCGAGTGAGGTAAAGGCTTGTATATACTAATAGATTGGAAAACGGTTTAAGAAAAGAGCTTTGTTATAAAAAAATAGAGTTGAAATCATTTTGTTGAAAGAGTTTTGATATTTACTACTAGGTTTGAAACCTTTATATTTTAAAGTGAAAAATCACAGAAGCGATTGTAGAAACAATCAATCACAAAGGTCACATTCGAAGATGTGATAAAAATCCAAGGAAATCAGCTCAGCAAGTTCTGTTGAATATTTTTCAGATAAGATCCCCTACGGAGGGGGGGTCCGGGGGGGGGGTGGCAACCCCCCAAGGTGGGGGTGCGGGGGCAACGCCACCGCTTACGAGGTTCGACCTGCCCGGTCAGGTCGCGGGGGTCCAGGGGGTAGCGCCCCGACCAAAACGGTACGACCTAGTGAAGACAAAATGAGGTCTAACGACCTAAGGGGAATAGGGTCGAGCGACCTATAAAACTCGCGACCTAAATGTTAGCAAGGTCGAACGACCTATAGAGGCATAGGGTGCAGCGACCTAAAACATCGCGACCTAGTGAAGACCTAAGGGAGGCGAGCGACTTATAAAACTCGCGACCTAAAAGTTAGCAAGGTCGAACGACCTATAGAGGCATAGGGTGCAGCGACCTAAAACATCGCGACCTAGTGAAGACCTAAGGGAGGCGAGCGACTTATAAAACTCGCGACCTAAAAGTTAGCAAGGTCGAACGACCTATAGAGGCATAGGGTGCAGCGACCTAAAACATCGTGACCTAGTGACCTAACGGTTTAAGGGTCTTGCGACCTAACTGGAAACAAGGTCCAAACGACCTAACGACTTAAACTGAAACCTAGCTGAGCGATATAAGGTCGGAGACGACCTACGACTTAACTCCGTGTGAGCGACCTACGACCTATGGTTGCTACGACCTAACAAGTTCCAATAGTGAAGGCTTAAGGTCTAACGACCTAAGGGGTACGACCTAAGGTCATACGACCTAAGGTGTTGAGGTTGGACGACCTAACCAAATTGCATAGGCCATACGAGCTAAGGCCTAACGACCTAACTCCGAACGAGCTATACGCGAGTGACCTAGGGCGCTAACTCGCAAACGACCTAACGTTAACTCGCGAACGACCTAACTCCAGACGCGCCTTTTCAACACGTGCGAGCTGAAGACCTGCCGACCTACGACCTAACTCCAAGCGACCTAAGGCCTAACGACCTATAGTGGACGAATGGGCTAAGGCCAGAAACGACCCAAATGAGGGTGACGACTTTTCCACGCGAACGACCTATAGATGCTGGGCGACCTAAGGGGGACAGAGCGACCTAAGCCAGAAATTCACCCCAAAACACTAAAAAGTGGAGTTTTTCGCCAATCCAATCCAAACCAAATGCAAATGTGCATGCAAACATGATAGGGATGCATTTCCAATAGCCCAAGATAGATATAGACTAGAATCGTGAGATAAAAATCTCACCTTTGCTCCAAAACCCAATGAAAATGAAGAACAAAGCTTGAAGGCAAATGGAGAAGCAACCACAAGCTTGAATCCGATGTCTTCTTCTTGAATTTGGAGTTGAATGTTGGAGTTGCAATAAAACAAAAACTTTGGAGTTTTAATTTCTCATTCCATTCACCATTTTTGTTGAAGCTTTAGTGTTAGGAAATGAAATGAAGCAATGAAGAAGAAGGGGGGTGGAACTTGGGCCTAATGGGCTAAAAGTCCAAACCAAAGGCTCGAGTGAAAAAGTGGTGAAATTCCACTAACCCCAAACATATCAATGTTTATACTTAAAAGATTGCAAACGATGTTTCGAACTCAATGGAAGTGGTCTCGAGTCCTAATTTGACCGTTTGCAAAAAGTAGCTTCGGACCAAAATCCGATTAACGATAAAATATTTAAATATAAAAATCAATAAATATGCGGGTTGTTACAACAAATGTCTAAGCAATTAATAGTTATAAAATATAGAATGATAAATAATATGTATCTAATTAAATTTGGAATTAGAAAATATACTTAATAAATAAAATAAGGTACAATGAAAATTTATTGGTTAATGAGTTCTTGATTACTTTAAAATTGTAAGTGATTGTGAAAAATTAATATTGAATAAGAATCACTATTGAGAGTTGAAACCTGCTCAATAATAACAATAAGAACTTGCGGTGTCGTTAGTGATGTAGTTACCACAAGAAATATTGAGAATTAAAATTTATATAAGATGAAATGTTAATTTATATATGTGACTAATTAAATGTTAAGAATGACTGAAAGAATTTTTATTAAAAGCAAGTGTCTGTTTGAATTAAAATCTTTTGATATTAAATATACATATATATGCAATCTGATTTTGTTTAGTATAGGCAAGCAAATATTTTGTAAAGGCATAAAGTATTAAATGATATATGTATATTATTTGAAAACTAATTTTTGTGTTACATTTCCCGTTGAGTGTTTTTAGAATTCTGGTTGTTGTGCCTTGTCAACGTTATCGATAGAAGTTTCTAAACACTAGTGCGAGACATTCAGATATAATGTTTTGGGCAATAAAAAATTTCAGAAATAATATTTAGAAGCATATGATATTTTTTGTAAAGAAGATAGAATTTTGAAATAAGGTAATATTATACAAGACAGAGTGGATAATTTAGGAAGGACTATTTTGAAGGCAAAATAATATTTTATAGAAATATATAAGCTCTATTTTGAAAGGAGGTATCTTAAAATAATTTGATGAATAAAATAAAATAATTAAAATAAAACTGTATATTATTTGGAAAATTAGAGCATTATTTGAATAGATATTTTAGTAGGAATTCATTATTTTGTAATTGTAGAATTAATTGTAGAATTTTACATATTCATTTAAAAAAAGCATGATTAATAAAATTATGTGATACTTTTAGATGACTGTGTATATAATATTTGGTTGGAATAAATGTTAGGATTTTTATTTTTAATAACGTGCAAAGTGAGATAAAACTTATTTATATGAATTTCTAACTTAAGTGAAGTGTAACGACCCATAATTTCGCTACATCGAAAATGAGAGATTTTGCTTATTTTTAAATTTAAAAGGAATTTAAATATTAAATAAATATATTATATATAGTAAATAAATTATCTATTCTTATAGTTAATACATTAAAAAATACAAATTCAGATTTTGGAACAAATCGACAAAAGTTAAGTTTTTTTAATAATAAATAAAGGCTTAAATAAATGAATTTAAATACTTATTTAAAAAGGTAAATCTTATTTAAAACATCTAATAAAGATAATAAAAGTAAATTTATATATTTAAAAGTATGTTAATAATCGTTTTACAAAAATAACCAAAATTTGTCGCATTTTGTCAGTTTTACATACACTGTAAAAATAGAGATTTTGGATATTAATAAATATAATTTTAAAATATAAAGAGACATGTTTTTATTTATTTAAATAAGTAAAAAGTTTATTTTAAACATTGGTTTACTTCAATACATAGCTTAATAAAAAGCCAAATTTTGACGCTAAAATTTGTTGACAAAAACACCGTTTTCAACCAAAACAAGTAGTCGACAAGTTGTTGCAACTTGATTCATTCTTTACCACATAAATACAAGTTTACAAACTATTTAAACACTTTACATTTAGCACTAAAAAACAAAAAGTGTTTACTTTTGAAAAGTTAAGTTAAAATAAATAAATTTAAAAAGACATGATTTGACACAAAAACAACATCATTACCTTGCTTCTCATCTCATTAATAAGATGTAATACTTTTACATAGAAAAAGAGCAAAACTATATGATTTAATAACCACAAACCATAAGAAGGTGACACCTCTTTACCTCTTAACACACTTTTTCATAAACATCATTTCCACCATTAATGCAAATCAAATCAAGCAAAAGTCTTCTTTCTTTTTAACACAAAGTTTAAGAAAAAAGGAGAGTAGTCATTTCACTAATTCAAATCACATTAGTGAGCCATCCTTTTCTTTCCTAAATGCATGTCCTTAAGGGTTTAATCAAAGATTTAAAAATGCAAAAGTAGAGAAGGTTAGTATAGTCATTTGTCACTCAAATCTCATCTATAAATAGCCATACCCTTTTCACCCTTTTTTTACAACCATTCTCTTCATTCCTAAAGCTACTTCCACCATTTCTCTTCTACCTTCAAGTTATCACCTCCACACTCTCATACCATCACCTTGTACCACCAAAACCAAGCCAAGCTACCACCTACCCACCTCTTCCTCACCCAAAACACACGCCACACCTCCTACACCCACTTGCTTTCGGCATACCCTGAACCCGAGCTCCTGCCCGCCAAGCTGAGCCTACCTACCCCCAACACCACAAGGCCAAGCCCCTCCACCCCAAGGCCGAGCACCACATACCCCAAACCCGAGCCTACACCCTCCTACACGCCTAAACCCAAGCATCCAAGGCCACACCCCCTCCACACCAAGGCCGTACACCCTCCTCTCCTATAAAAAAACAAAAGAAAAAAAAGAGAAGAAAAGAAAAAGAAAGGAAAACAAAAGCGTTCGCAAAGAAATAAGCTAAGGCGAGAATTCAAGTCATTCGAGAAAAGCACGTTGTTCGAAAGCACGAGCCTACGAAAAAGTTTGACGGAGTGGATATGAAGGTGAGGAATTCTCACCGCCTTTTGAATTATCTTGATTATCATGTTAATTATTATGTTAGATAATCACTATTTGATGATATGGATGTTTGATTTATTGTTTGAATATGTTGGATACATTTACCGTATTGAATATATTAATGCTATATGATTGTTGTATGGTTGTGATGATAATTTGGACATCAAATTTCTATTAGTTAAATAATCCTTTTGTTTAATAAGACCCTATTTTAGTAATATGAGATATTTTGGAAAAATAGGTCTCTTTTCATTTAGAAGTGAAATTAAAGTTAAAATAAAAGAGAATTTGAAATTTAAAGTGAAACGGACTTGAAAAGGATAGTTAAATTGAAATTGAGATGAATAGTGAAATTGAAATCGATTTTGAAAGATTGAAGTTTAGTTTGAGGTTGAATTGAAGTTTAAATTAAAACTGGATTTGAAATCTAAGTTTTAAATGAGTTTACTTTGAGATTAGAATTGAAATTGAGTTAAAATTGGAATTTAAAATTTAATATTAAAATAATGGGAATATAATAATATTATAATACGGTAATAGTGAAAATATATTTTAAATACTTTAAAAAGTGAAAATATTGATTTAAAATAAATTTTAATGATTTTATAAGTATTGAAATCCAATTTGAATAGATTTTTTCAAATATTGAAAAATAAGTTAAAACTAGGTGCGTCGCGTAACGGTAGTTCGCGATTTCGCACTGAAAAGTTCAAATGAATGTGTAGAGTGAAATATAGATCGGAATTCTTCGAGATAAGAAAATTCTAGACTATTGTATCCATATCTTCTAAATGAAGAAAGAAAATCAAAGTTTCATCGAGTAGATTTTGAAATAAGTCCAAATCAGATTTCTAGAAAAATCGCGCTAGCGCAGTTAAGTGACCGTAACAAGAAATCTGTTTACATGGATGTTTTTAATTGTGGAAAAATATGAAATAAATTTGATAAATCTATTTAAATAATTTAAAAGAGATTTGGATTGGAAAATATGAATTATTGAATGTTTAAAAGTTGTTTAATTCAAATAAGCTTATTTAGCATTTTCCGCAGCACTTTTCTGCTGCAAATTCTATAACTTTTGAAATATGAGTTTAAATGTAACGACATTTCCCATAATAAATTGTGAATGTTTTAAAAAGGATAATTAAGTGTTTTTGAAAGATAATTTGGAATATTTATAAGTAATTCCAAAATAAAATTGAAAATCTGAGTATGCGGAAGCGATTAGTACATTTGTCCCGCCTATGAGATCTGGGAAGATAAAGCAAGGTGTTTAACTAAGGTTAGGGATGGAGCAACCAGTGCCTTAAACTTACCCGGCATATGTTTTCTTTTCTTAAGCAAGAGGTGGAACAGATCGAAAGGAAATCCCGGATCCTCTTAAATAAAATGATTCTGTTAAGTTTTCCAAAATAAAAGAAGATTGGTATTATCCAAAAGTTAAGCAATCTCCAAAAATGAACGATTTCTGTGATCCTACTTACTTCAAAATGTTTGTTAAGATTGATTTAGGTTTTATCGTAAACGATGTCTTAAATAAAATTGTTTTTGGCCCGACTAAAAAGTAAAGAAATTTGGATCAAGAATTAAGTAAGGAAATTTGAGATATTTTCTAAAGCAAAAGAATGAATTTCTTAGAAATTATCCTTAGTCAAAAGAAAGATTTTCGAAATCATCCAAAAAGAATTAAAGTGAAAAGAGACTTAATAAATCCTGCATACTCATATTCACTTTCTATCGATGTTGGATTTCGAAGGAACCAGGGTTGAATTTGGGTAAATCCCATCTGAAAACCACTTCAAACCAATGTATAGGTTCGAACATGAAGACATGTTGAAGATAATGATTATTGAAGATCGTGGATTTTTATAGCATGAGGACTGCTTGTTGACTTGCTCTGGGTAGCTCCCGAGTTATATATAGCAGTGATCTCCTTGTTATGGATGTTTTTAGGATTGCAAGGACTACTTGCTACTAGTGGTAGTAGGAAAGTGCCTTCGGTTTGTCCTGTTCCTGGATAACTTGTATAGACGTTTTTTTGATATTGCATTTCTAAAGATTACGTATATTGGTTTTTACAAACGTACATCAGTGGTGGCGGAGAAGGAAACTTTTCCTAGCTTAACACCCTTCTTGAGATGTACGAGCTCAAGGGTTGTATTTTTGTGGAAGGCAATTAGTAGTTAATGGAAATGGCAATGTGGCATTCAAAAATGTGATATGTGCTTTGTAAAAAGGTAATCGTAGCCTCAAACCTCATCAAACCGGAAATGACTAAAACATGATTAGTTGTAGCAAGGCTAAGTGGGTCATTCCCAATTATGGTATGATCATCCCCTTCTAGATATTTTTCCTCCCGCTATGACGTCGGGGTGTAAATTTATGTGGTGTATGCTATGTGGGCCCTCGAATAAAGGTCGGTAACGACCGAAGGATGACATATTCGGTACCATCTAGTTATAGAGGTGGGCCGGTCTTGTGTTGGTAGAGAAGCCGTGTGATGGTTTCTCAGGACATCCATCTAGAGGTGTATGCATTCCGAAGGTAGATCCTGCGCCTGGTCATTTGTATGGAAATCCATTCTCTAATAAGAACCTACGGTTTTGTTTGTAGAGCCTAGTATGCTGAAATTTAATAATGGTAACAATTTCGGCAAAGATTAATAAGTTTATTTGCAAATGTTTTCAAAGAGATGTCATTAGAAATAATATCAAATGTTTTGATATAAAAGTGTTTTAGTTATCATAAGGAAAAAATCCGTCCATGTTTATGTGTGGGCGTGATCTTATGAGATGCTCTTTATTTTCAAAGGATTTATAAAAAGGCTGATATATGACACTGTTATCTATTATTGAGTTTTTCTCACGCTGGTCTATCAAGCCTGATCCGGGTATTTTCAATACTCGGGTCAGATCCGAGTAGTTTCAAGTTTAGTCGAAGATGGTTGGAGTTTCCAGAGGATAGCTAGAGATATTCATTGACGTATGAACATATTCTATTATCCGCTGTACTTAGAGTATTTTGTTTGATGTTTGTCAGCAATTGTAAGGACAGATATTTGTAACTGTCCAAGCTGAATTTAGGTTAGACTATGTATATGTATTTAAAAGTTTTTTGCTGTAAAAATATTTATTCAATATTATATGTTATTCCATTCAAGTGAGATTCTGTTCTGTTTACGTTTCTTTTTACCATTAAAGATCCGTCTTTTCATGCAATTTGAGTTAGACATATGTGGTTTATTGTCGAGTCAAAGAGTATGGGAAAACGAGACTTTACATTTGGTATCAGAGCTTTTGGATAAGCGAACACCGAAGCCTGATAGGGGTAAGTCTCATCAGAGATAGGATTAGTAATATCCTAGGATGAGTAACTCATTAGATATAGGGTTAGTAATACTCTAGAATGAATTATGAGAGTATTATATATATGAGAGAGTATTTGTTAATTTTATAAAAATGGTTTTGTTTTTAAAAGAAATTGGTAAATGAATTTTTTTTACCTTGGGTTTATATTATAAATATTAAAGGGGATTTTATTATCTTTTGGATTAGAAATTAAGAATTAATTGTAATTTTGCTTAGAAACACTAAAATATGTAGAATTGCATAATTTGACTATAGGATATTCCTTATAGAATCAATTAGTTGAAACCTAGAATTTAGAACTTTAATCATATACCCTTAAATATGTAATATTAAGAAATAATAATGATTAAGTGATTATCGTAATGGATGGATTTAAAAGCTAAGTACAAATATCTTGTGAAGTAAAATTCACAATTTGACTGTAAGATATTTGATGATAATATTGAAGCTACAAGTTATAATTAGAGAAGTAAAGAGAAAATGTACACATAGAAAAGAATTGTTATCGATAAAATAGAAAAAGATAAGCCAAAATTAGAATTTTGGGTAAATATAATACGAAAGGGTAAGTTCTATAACTTATAAAGGAGTAAAGTTATTTTGAAATTTAGACACTTTGACTAGGTTAAAATCAAAGTGAAATTTAGGAACAAAAGATATAAGAAATATCATCCTAATATAAAATTTTGAATTAGTGATACACTTAGGGTAACATTTGTAGTTCAAAATGAAGTAAGAATAGAAGTGGATATTTTTGAATAATATGGTTAATATGTTGATTGTTGGATGAAAATTTTAAATAACAAATACCACATGAATTAAGTTTCATAATTTGACTATAAGGTATTTGATGGATTTAAGATTAAGAAATTTGATTTAGAAAATGGATAGGTAAATAAGTTAAGTAGTTAATCATAGAATCGGTGAAAAAAAGGCGTACACTTAGTAAAGATGTCTTATTAGTATATGGATTGGATAAATAATATTAGCTAAATGATTACCTTAGATAAAGAAAACTAAGGGTTGAGTTTTATAACTTATTAATTTGAGATAATAGTAGAGTTCCATATTAGTTAAACACCTTACTTGAAGTAATAACAATTTGAAGTTTGGGGATATGTATATATGCTCTTAAGAAGTAAAGGTATATTATACAAGTTTAAGTCATATCTGTATGCTTATTAATAATGTATTTAGAAGAAAGTAAATGGTTGTGAAATAAACTTAGATTAATATAAATTTTGAAGAAATATATTAGGTAAAGATGAATGTGAATAAGTACATAAGTTAAACATAGATCATTTCACCACATAAATTTTGATCTAAGATTTGAGAACATAACTTTGAGGTGTTTACACCAATCCGAAAAAAGATTTATCACTCGATTCTTGACGGCGAGCATTGATGGGAGTTTATGATTATGTACACGAGTTTTCTATCATAGATGAGAGCTATGCAAGGAAAGCAAGGGTTTATGATCAAGAAGTCTGATCAAAGTCCGACTAGAAAATCGAGGGATCGATACTAGTTCAAAAGAAAAGTTGTGGATTCAAATAATAGATCAAATCAAATATCACATATAGTATGATGTGTTGGGTCTGTCCACTTAGTAGTTGTATAGTTATCTCAAATAGTAGGCACTAAGATATAATGGTTGGACTGATGTTTTGGTATGCATATATATAGACCTCAGATATAGTACATGCTCAAGACATGGAATGAGTTATGTCATTGTATTTGTTTATCTTGATATAGTATCAGTGTGGTTGTTTTTTATAATCTTGTTTGGTTGTTGTATACTCTATCTTAAGTGTGCAGTATGCACTAGGATGGGTACGATAGAAGTTTGACTTGATGTATGTGTATATAATCATAAGTACGTGATATGTACTCAGGTTAGTGTGGGGAATCTCTGTATGTATGTTTGACATCATTTGCTTTTAGTGTTGTTATGATATCGACCTTCTTCTTTTCTATCATCAGTAGAAATAAGTCAAATTATTTGAGGATATGAGTATGAGATAGATTCTTTTATCTAACTTTCATTTCGAGGACGAAATGCTTTTAAGTAGGGGAGAATGTAACGACACGTAATTTCGTTGCTTCGAAAATGAGAGATTTTGCTTATTTTTAAATTTAAAAGGAATTTAATCTAAAATAAATATGTTATATATAGTAAATAAATTATCTATTCTTATAGTTAATAAATTAAAAGTATTAATTTGGATTTTAGAACAAATC
This sequence comes from Allium cepa, assembly GCA_030765085.1. Taxonomy (NCBI): domain Eukaryota; kingdom Viridiplantae; phylum Streptophyta; class Magnoliopsida; order Asparagales; family Amaryllidaceae; genus Allium; species Allium cepa. The sequence continues at coordinate 108,119,211 of CM060940.1, forward strand.
GACAAAAGTTAAGTTTTGTTAATAATAAATAAAGGCTTAAATAAATGAATTTAAATATTTATTAAAAAAGGTAAATCTTATTTAAAACATCTAATAAAGATAATAAAAGTAAATTTATATATTTAAAAGTTTGTCAATAATCTTTTACAAAAATGACCAAAATTTGTCGCATTTTGTCAGTTTTACATAAACTGTAAAAATAGAGATTTTAGATATTAATTAAATATCTCTACTAATAATGCAAATACCTTAGGATGGTGAAGCTTTTCTGCAGTTTCCAAATTATCCTTAATTTTTATATAGTCTACGTTATCAGGCAGACTTGATGGTGGGGGCAAATTTGACTTTCAACTTTTAGCTGGAACAGTTATACAATCACCCACTTCCTACTTCCCACCTATTCACGTAAAGTGCATCCATCCGCACCCAACTCCATTTATATTTCACCCCATGGCCATATTTTCCTCTCTCACCCCAAATTAAATCATACTATCTTCTTCAAAAATTGAGCATTTTTGAAGTTGACATCGCGTCCAAGCAATATCGCCATTTCGGGTTCAAAAATAGCAATGGATTCATGATAAGGAGGGATAAGTTTTCTGTACTGTTCATCGTTGTTAATTTCGTTTGTTCAGAATTTCAACGTGGTTTTTCTTATTTAATTTAATTTACTCATTACCTCTGATATTAGATGAATAAATGCATTTACTTTGGGCTTGCAATTCATGAGAATGGATCCATTTGCTTCTTTTTGTCATTAGTTTCTCCACCTCGGGTTTCTTTTTTTTATGCGGTTCTGTCGTTTTACTTTATTTTAGTGCTTTCTTGGAGTTGTAATGCATTTTTGTATTCGATTGCAGATGTTCATGAAACTTTATCCTTTGACATGTACTGTTTACAACATGTTTGATCAAATGTGTTGGAAGCATAACGCTGCAAATTCTTTTTCAAAAAATATCACCATGTGCCATATTCTTTTTCAAAGACCTATTACTGTATTCAGGTTTGTACATATGACGATGTGGGAAATACGCTGGAGATGGCATGCCTTTAAAAAATGGTCATGTATTATTGGATCAATCTGAGACTAATATAAAGTTTTTAGGTGAAAAATGAATACTTCTAATGCAAGTATTCAACAACTCTTGATATATTCTGGAATCAACAATACGAAGTTGATGACTCTATATTACCTATTGCTTTAATCCTCTCATCATTTTATGTCCACTCAATTGCAGCTCTATTATTGAAGTTTATATAGAAGCTTTATTCCACTAGGTAATTAACTATTTATTTATTGATATATTTACATTTGTAATGAGTAATAACGAGGCACATATTGAAAACTGCTTACTAAATTAAAGACAGGCCAACAAATAATAATACGTAATTCCCATTTAAAATAAATTTTTTTTTCTTACCGTATTTGTTTATATGTTTATATTCCAAGTACTCTGTACTTCTAAATTGTTCCCATGAAGTTAATTATATCTAGACAGTCTTAGAAAAACATCACAGAATAATATATTACACTTTGCATTGGGTTATAAGTTGTAACAGAATAAAAACAGTGCAGTAAAAAGGACAGTAGCATATTGATAGTGCTTTGCATGTGAATATATGTTGGGTTCACCTTTTATGCGACTGATCTCTTCACCATCAACACTATATTGAAAAGCTTAGTGATGGCTGAAGGGGTGAAAATGACACTATTAAGATGGTTGTAGATAGTTTTGGCTTCGGTCTAATCAATTACATGTATAAATTCATCTATTGAATATTTATTAAAAGTTAGATATTTCAGTATATAATTTAGGACCGTGTGTATGTATAGTTTTACAACAAAGAGAAATTAGATCACCTATTTCATCATGGATGTCCAACGTGCCATATTATTAGTAATCACTTGATGGAAAATAATAACTATTAAACACATTACAAAATGTGTGCTAACAATTTTATTCGAGCGGGTTTGTTAGGCTGTTCACTCTTTCTCTTGGCGGTTGTATTCATTTTATTTCAGTTCTTACCGCTTATTATTTTTGATCTTACCATTGTTCCATGGCCACCTTTCCATTTTCTATTTCACCATTATCGTATTCCAAATCAATCCCTTAACCCCCTTTCTCTACGAATTCAATTTAATTCCCTAAAACTTTCGATAAATTCCTGTTCGATTTGGACGTTCACTCAACCATGGGTGTAATCCTTTTTATTTCAATTGTACGGTTCATTTTTGATTCCTACTTCTAGCTTCTTACTGGAAAGTTCATCATTCCTACTGTAAGTTAAACTATCTGTACCGATCTATACTGAAAATGCAAATACTTCAATGTGGTCATGAATTTGTCAATGAGTTTTGGAAAGTTTTACCTAAAGCCTTGAAAAATCTATGTATGAACAATGAATAGAAAGGGAAGAATGTTGGACAATAAAAGAAATTCACATAGTAATTTTTTGCCACGGTAGATAATCAATGGAGTTTCTTCGCAACCGATCAATATTACACATGTTTTTCCTGCGCACGTCCATTGGACGTGCCTTCCTACTTGTGATTTTAAAATATAAAGAGACAAGTTTTTATTTATTTAAAGAAGTAAAAAGTTTATTTTAAAGTTTTTTTTACTTCAATATATAGCTTAATAAAAACGCCAAATTTTGACGGTAAATTTGTCTACAAAAACTACGTTTTCAACCAAAACAAGTTGTCGACAAGTTGTTGCAACTTGATTCATTTTCTACCACATAAATACAAGTTTACAAATTATTTAAACACTTTACATTTAGCACTAAAAGACAAAAAGAGTTTACTTTTGAAAAGTTAATTAAAATAAGTAAATTTAAAAAGACATGATTTGACATAAAAACAACATCATTACCTTACTTCCCATCTCATTAATAAGATGTAATACTTTCACATAGAATAGGAGTAAAACTATATGATTTAATAACTACAAACCATAAGAAGGTGACACCTCTTTACCTCTTAACACACTTTCCATAAACATCATTTCCACCATTAATGCAAATCAAATCAAGCAAAAGTCTTCTTTCTTTTTAATATAAAGTTTAAGAAAAAAGGAGAGTAATCGTTTTACAAATTCAAATCACATTAATGAGCTATCATTTCCTTTATTAAATGCATGTCCTTAAGAGTTTAATCAAAGATTTAAAAAATGCAAAAGTAGAGAAGGTTAGTATAGTCATTTGCCACTCAAATCTCATATATAAATAGCCATACCCTTTTCACCATTTTTTGCAACCATTCTCTTCATTTTCCTAAAGCTACTTCCACCATTTCTCTTCTACCTTCAAGTTTTCACGTCCACACTCTCATACCATCACCTTGCACCACCAAAACTAAGACAAGCTACCACCTACCCACCTCCTCCTCACCCAAAAACCATGCCACACCTCCTACACCCACTTGCTTTCGGCCATACCCTAAACCCGAGCTCCTGTCCACCAAGCCGAGCCTACCTACCCCCTACACCACACGGCCAAGCCCCTCCACCCCAAGGCCGAGCACCACACACCCTAAACCCGAGCCTACACCCTCCTACATGCCTAAACCTAAGCATCCCAAGCCACACCCCCTTCATACCAAGGACGTACACCCTCCTCTCCTATAAAAAAATCAAAAGAAAAAAAAGTGAAGAAAAGAAAAAGAAAAGGAAAACAAAAGCGTTCGCAAAGAAATAAGCTAAGGCGAGAATTCAAGTCATTCGGGAAAAGCATGTTGTTCGAAAGCACATAGCCTACGGAAAAGTTTGACGGAGTGGATATATATGTGAGAAATTCTCACTGCTTTTTGAATTATATTGATTATCATGTTTAATTATTATGTTAGATAATCACTATTTGATGATACGGATGTTTGATTGATTGCTTGAATATGTTGGATAACCCATAGTAATGTTATGACATTTACCGTATTGAATATATTAATGTTATATGATTGTTGTATGTTTGTGACGATAATTTAGACACACCCTTTTTGGTGTTGATTCTGTTGCAATTGGTGATGATTTTGGGGTGTTGGGTTGTGAGTTGCGTTATGCTGCTGCTGAAAATTTGAGTCGCGCTCGATGCACATCAGATGTTTGACCTATTGCTGTTGAGAATGTTGTTTCCAATCTCGGTGTTTTGAGTTCTGGTGGTGCTTTGCTTGCGACCACTTCCCCTGCTGGTCCCTTTCTTGCGGCATCAGTTGGTGTTGAGGAATGTCATCCTGCTGCTCCTTCCCAACTGGTCCCAAATCTTGGTCTTCACTTTTTACATCTCTGCCCCGTAATGCGGGTGTTTGTGAACCAGTTGAGTTTGATATCGTTGAGGAAAATGGAGTGATGATCCCTCCTCCAAATGTTATGCAAGCCGGTATGGACTTTTGGTCAGAATATTTGGTTGATTTTTTTTAGACCCTAAACATCGCCTTCATGATGCGTCTGCTGTTTGTCGTAGGGCCTGGCGGCTGCGCGGTGATCTTCGTGTCAAGTTGGTTAACACCATGTACTTCCTGTTGATCTCCTCCTCTGAGGAATGCAGACGTGTTCTTGAGGCCGAGCCTTACTTTTTTGATGGGAAACCATTTATTATTGCTCCCTGGTTCCCAACGGTAGCAAGTCCCCATGAACAAGTTCTTTCTATCCCCGTTTGGGTTTATTTTTCTCAAATTCCTTCTGCTCTTCAATCGCTGCTTGGTTTGAATTGGCTTGCTTGCAACGTTGACAAATTGAAATGTTTTGACTCTAATACCGTTGCGCGTGAAAAGCTGGTGTACGCTAAGGCTTTGATTGAGATTTCTCCCTTTAAGCGTCTCCCTTCCACTATTCCTGTTCAGCTAGCTGTTGGCCATGTGGTGGAAGTCTGTGTTCGCTACGGATGGGTCCCTGACATTTGTTCCTCTTGTCACTCCTTTGGCCATACCACCTGCTCGCATTCTGTTGTTTCCGCTGCTGCACTTAAGATCCCTCTGCCTCGGCCTCCGCTTAGGAAATGGGTTCCTAAATCTCAGGTTGCTCCTTCACCTGCAGTTCCTTTATCTGTCCCTAGTCCGCCACTTTCTTTAGTTCGGCCTGCATCCCCTTCTGCATCCATTGTCCCTGGTGATGGTTCTGCGGTTCCCATTGATGTTCCGGATCTTGCTCTGCCTCATTTGCCTGTAGTTTGGGTCGAGTCTGAACGTTGTTGGGTTGATCGCCGTTCTGATTTGCGATTCAACCCGGTGGATAATTCCTATTTTAGATTTATTTCCGATGGTCTTATGGACCTTCGATGCCTTTATTATAGACCATCTGGTGATTCCTTGGTCCTTGACATGGACGGTTTGTATGATGAGTTAAATTCTGTCCTGCTAGCTGATACTACCTGGGATCGATCTTTTATTTACTCTTCTGATGCTCTGATTTATGGTCCTTCACTTGCGGTCCTGTTTTGCCCCTATTTTGGTCTTCTTGGGAATGTCTCTTTGGTTTCTTCCCAGGTGGATGATGACGTTGGTGATTCTTCCTCTTCGGAGGAGTCATAGTCTTGTTAGTTATTTATAGTAGCTGTGACATGCTGTCACACTCCTGTGCTGTATTTACTTCTTTCATTTTAGTAGTTAAGGTGTCTCTACCTTACTCCTGCACTTCAAGTTTTTATTACGTTTGTAATAAAAAGTGGACGGTCCATTATGAAACCGGCTGGCCTTGCCCAAAAAAACCCTATTTTAGTAATATGAGATATTTTGGAAAAATAGATCTCTTTTCATTTAGAAGTGAAATTAAAGTTAAAATAAAAGAGAATTTGAAATTTGAAGTGAAACGGATTTGAAAAAGATAGTTAAATTGAAATTGAAATTGAGATTAATATTGAAGTCGATTTTGAAAAAGTGAAGTTTCGTTTGGGGTTGAATTGAAGTTTGAATTGAAATTAAATTTGAAATTTAAGTTTTAAATGTGTTTAATTTGAGATTAGAATTGAAATTGAGTTAAAATTGGAATTTAAAATTTAGTATTAAAATAATGGGAATATAATAATATTATAATATGGTAATAGTGAAAATATATTTTAAATACTTTAAAAAGTGAAAATATTGATTTAAAATGATTTGTAATGATTTTATAAGTGTTGAAATCCAATTTGAATAGATTTTTTCAAATATTGAGAAATAAGTTAAAACTAGGTGCTTCACGCAACGGTAGTTCGCTATTTCGCATCGAAAAGTTCAAATGAATGTGTGGAGTGAAATATAGCTCGGAATTCTTCGAGATAAGAAAATTCCGGACTATTATATCCATATCTTCTAAACGAAGAAAGAAAATCAAAGTTTCATCGAGTAGATTTTGAAATAAGTCCAAATCAATTTTCTAGAAAAATCGCGCTAGTGCAGTTGAGTGACCGTAACAAGAAATCTGTTTAAATGGATGTTTTTAGTTGTGGAAAAATATGAAATAAATTTGATAAATCTATTTAAATGATCTAAAAGAGATTTGGATTGGAAAATATGAATTATTGAATGTTTAAAAGTTGTTTAATTCAAATAAGCTTATTTAGCACTTTCTGCAGCGCACTTCTGCTGCAAATTCTATAACTTTTGGATTATGAGTTTAAATGAAACGACATTTCTTAGAATAAATTGTGAATGTTTTAAAAAGGATAATTAAGCATTTTTGAAAGATAATTTGGAATATTTATAAGCAATTCAAAAATAAAGTTGAAAATCTAAGTATGCGGAAACGACTAGTACATTTGTCCCGCTTGTGAGATTTGGAAAGATAAAACAAGGTTTTTAACTAAGGTTAGGGATGGAGCAACCAGTGCCCTGAACTTACCTGGCCTATGTTTTCTTTCCTTAGGCGAAGGGTGGAATAGATCGAAAGGAAAGCCCGGATGCTCTTAAATAAAAAGTTTCTCTTAAGTTTTTCAAAATAAAAGAAGATTGGTATTATCCAAAAGTTTAGCAATCTCCAAAAATGAATGATTTCTATGATCCTATTTATTTCAAAATGTTTGTTAAGATTGATTTAGGATTTATCGTAAACGTTGTCTTAAATAACATTATTTTTGACCCGACTAAAAAGTAAAGAAATTTGGATCAAGAATTAAGTAAGGAAATTTGAGATATTTTCTAAAGCAAAAGAATGAATTTCTTAGAAATTATCCTAAGTCAAAAGAAAGAGATTTCAAAATCATCCGAAAAGAATTAAAGTGAAAAGAGACTTAATAAATCCTGTATACTCATATTCACTTTCTATCGATAATGGATTTCGAAGGAACTGGGGTCGAATTTAGGTAAATCCCATCTGAAAACCACTTCAAACCAATGTATACGTTTGAACGTGAAGACGTGTTGAAGATAATGTTTATTGAAGACCGTGGATTTTTATAGCGTGAGGACTGCTTGTTGACTTGCTTTGGGTAGCTCCCGAGTTATATATAGCAGTGGTCTTCTCGTTGTGGAGATTTTTCGGATTGTAAGGACTACTCGCTACTAGTGGTAGTGGGAGAGTGCCTTCGGTTTATCCTGTTCCTAGACAACTTGTATGGACGTTTTTTTGACATTGCATTTCATATTACGTACATTGGTTTTTACAAATGTGCATCGGTGGTGGCAGAGAAGGCAACTTCTCTTAGCTTAACACCTTCCTTGAGACGTACGAGCTCAAGGGTGGTATTTTTATGGAAGACAATTAGTAGTTAACGGAAATGACAATGGGCATTCAAAGATGTGACATGTGCTTTATAAAAAGGTAACCGTAGCCTCAAGCCTCATCAAACCGGAAATGCCCGAAATAGGATTAGATGCAGCAAGGCTAAGTGGGTCATTTTCAATTAGGGTATGATCATCCCCTTCTACATATATTTCTTCCCGCTATGACGTCGGGGTGTAAATTAATGTGGTGTATGCTATGAGGGCCCTCAAGGTCAGTAACGACCGGGGGATGACATATTCGGTACCATCTAGTTATAGAGGTCGGTCGGTCTTTATTAGTAGAGAAGCTGTGTGATAGTTTCTCAGGACATCCATTTAGGGTGTACGCATTCGAAAGGTAGGTCCTGTGTCTGGTCATTTGTATGGAAATCCATTCTCCAATAAGAACCTACGGTTTGGTTTGTAGAGCCTAGTATGTTGGAATTTAATAATGGTAACAATTTCGGCTAAGATTAATAAGTTTATTTGCAAATGTTTTCAAAGAGATGTCATTAGAAATAATATTAAATGTTTGATATAAAAGTATTTTAGTTATCATACGGTAAAAACCCATCCGTGTTTATGTGTAGGCGTGGTCTTATGAGATGCTCTTTATTTTCAAAGGATTTATAAAAAGGCTGATATATGACACTGTCATATATTATTGAGTTTTTCTCACGTTGATTTACCAAGCCTGATCCGGGTATTTTCAATACCCGGGTCAGATCCGAGTAGTTTCAAGTTTAGTCGAAGATGGTTGGAGTTTCCAGAGGATAGCTGGAGATATTCATCGATGTATGGACATATTCCATTATCCGCTGTACATAGTGTATTTTGCTTGATGTTTGTCAGCAATTGTAAGGACATATGTTTTTAACTGTCCAAGCTGAATTTAAGTTAGACTCTGATATATGTATTTAAAAGTTTTCCACTGTAAAAATATTTATTCAATATTATATGTTATTCCATTCAAGTTAGATTCTATTCTGTCTACTTTTCGTTTTACCCTTAAAGATTCGTCTTTTCGTGCAATTTGAGTTAGACATGTGTGGTTTATTGTCGACTCAAAGAGTAAGGGAAAACGAGACTTTACATTTGGTATCAGAGATTTTGGTTGAGCGAACACCGAAGCCTGATAGGGGTAAGTCTCATCAGAGATAGGATTAGTAATATCTTAGGATGAGTAAATCATTGGAGATAGGGTTAGTAATACCCTAGAATGAGTTATGAGAGTATTATGTATATGAGAGCGTATTTGTTAATTTTATAAAATGGTTTTGTTTTTAAAAGAAATTGGTTAATGAAATAATTTTACCTTGGGTTTATATTATAAATATTAAAGGGGATATTATTATCTTTTGGGTAAGAAATTAAGGATTAATTGTAATTTTGCCTGGAAAAACTAAAATATGAATATCTTGTGATTAGAATTGCATAATTTGACTATATGATATTCCATATAGAATCAATTCGTTGAAACCTAGAATTTAGAACTTTAATCATATACCCTTAAATATGTAGTATTAAGAAATAATAATGATTAAGTGGTTATCATAATGCATGAATTTAAAAGCTAAGTATAAATATCTTGTGAAGTAAAATTCACAATTTTACTGTAAGATATTTGATGATAATATTAAAGCTGCAAGTTGTAATTAGAGAAAGTAAAGAGAAAATGTACACAAAGAAAACAAATTGTTATCAATATAATAGAAAATGATAAGACAAAATTGAAATTTTGGGTAAGTATATTATGAAAGGGTAAGCTCTATAACTTATAAAGGAGTTAAGTTAATTTGAAATTCAGACACTTTGACTAAGTTAAAATCAAAGTGAAATTTAGGAACAAAAGATATAAGAAATATCATCCTAATATAAAATTTTGAATTAGTGATATATTTAGGGTAAAATTTGTAATTCAAAAATGTAGTAAGAATAGAAGTGGATATTTTCGAATAATGGTTAACAGGTTGATTGTTGGATGAAAATTTTAAATAACAAACACCACATGAATTAAGTTTCATAATTTGACTATAAGGTATTTGATGGATTTAAAATTAAGAAATTTGATTTATAAAATGGATAGGTAAATAAGTTAAGTAGTTAATCATAGAATCAGTGAGAAAAAGGTGTACACTTAGTAAAGCTGTCTTATTAATATATGGATTGGATAAATAATATTAGCTAAATGATTACCTTAGATAAAGAAAACTAAGGGTTGAGTTTTATAACTTATTAATTTGAGATAATAGTAGAGTTCCATATTAGTTAAACACATTAGTTGAAGTAATAACATTTTGAAGTTTGGGGATATGTATATATGCTCTTAAGAAGTAAAGGTATATTATACAATTTTAAGTCATATATGCATGCTTAAGTAATAATGTATTTAGAAGAAAGTAAATGGTTTTGAAATAAACTTGGATTAATAGAAATTTTGAAGAAATGTATTAGGTAAAGATGAATGTGAATAAGTACATAAGTTAAACATAGATCATTTCAGCACATAAATTTGATCTAAGATTTGAGAACATAACTTTGAGGTGTTTACACCAATCCGAAAAAGGATTTATCAGTCGATTCTTGACGGCGAGCATTGATGGGAGTTTATGATTATGTACACGAATTTTCTATCATAATTGAGAGCTATGAAAGGAAAGCAAGGGTTTATGATCAAGAAGTCTGATCAAAGTCCGCACCAGAAAATCGAGGGATCGATACTAGTTCAAAAGAAAAGTTGTGGATTCAAATAATAGATCGAATCAAATATCACATATAGTATGATGTGTTGGGTCTGTCTACTTTGTAGTTGGATAGTTATCTCAAATAGTAGGCACTAAGATATAGTGGTTGGACTGATGTTTTGGTATGCATATGTATAGACCTCAGATATAGTACATGCTCTGGACAATGAATGAGTTATGTCATTGTATTCGTTTATCTTGATATAGTATCAGTGTGGTTGTTTTTTTTAATCTTGTTTGGTTGTTGTATATTCTACCTTAAGTGTGCAGTATGCAATAGGATGGGTACGATAGAAGTTTGACTTGATGTACGTGTATATAATCATAAGTACATGATATGTACTCAGGTTAGTGTGGGAATCTCTGCATGTTTGTTTGACATCATTTGCTTTTAGTATTGTTATGATATCGAACTTCTTCTTTTCTATCATCAGTAGAAATAAGTCAAATTATTTGAGGATATGAGTATGAGATAGATTCTTTTATCTAACTTTCATTTCGAGGACGAAATGCTTTTAAGTAGGGGAGAATGTAACGGCCCGTAATTTCGCTGCTTTAAAAAGAGAGATTTTGCTTATTTTTTAATTTAAAAGGAATTTAAATCTTAAATAAATATGTTATATATTTACAAATAAATTACTATTCTTATAGTTAATAAATTAAAAAGTATAAATTTGGATTTTAGAACAAATCGACAAAAGTTATGTTTTGTTAATAATAAATAAAGGCTTAAATAAATGAATTTAAATATTTATTTAAAAAGGTAAATATTATTTAAAACATCTAACAAATATAATAAAAGTAAATTTATATATTTAAAAGTATGTTAATAATCGTTTTACAAAAATAACCAAAATTTGTCGCATTTTGTCAGTTTTACATACACTGTAAAAATAGAGATTTTAGATATTAATTAAATATGATTTTAAAATATAGAGAGACATACTTTTATTTATTTAAAGAAGTAAAAAGTTTATTTTAAAGTTTGGTTTACTTCAATATATAGCTTAATAAAAACGTTAAATTTTGATGGTAAAATTTGTCGACAAAAACACTATTTTCAACCAAAACAAGTTGTCGACAAGTTGTTGCAACTTAATTCATTTTCTACCACATAAATACAAGTTTACAAATTATTTAAACACTTACATTTAGCACTAAAAGACAAAAAGAGTTTACTTTTGAAAAGTTAATTAAAATAAGTAAATTTAAAAAGACATGATTTGACATAAAAACAAAATCATTACCTTACTTCTCATCTCATTAATAAGATGTAATACTTTCACATAGAATATGATTAAAACTATATGATTTAATAACTACAAACCATAAGAAGGTGACACATCTTTACCTCTTAACACACTTTCCATAAACATCATTTCCACCATTAATGCAAATCAAATCAGGCAAAAGTCTTCTTTCTTTTTTATATAAAATTTAAGAAAAAAGGAGAGTAATCGTTTTACAAATTCAAATCACATTAATGAGCTATCATTTCCTTTCTTAAATGCATGTCCTTAAGGGTTTAATCAAAGATTTAAAAAATGCAAAAGTAGAGAAGGTTAGTATAGTCATTTGCCACTTAAATCTCATATATAAATAGCCATACCCTTTTCACCATTTTTTGCAACCATTCTCTTCATTTTCCTAAAGCTACTTCCACCATTTCTCTTCTACCTTCAAGTTTTCACCTCCACACTCCCATACCATCACCTTGCACCACCAAAACCAAGCCAAGCTACCACCTACTCACCTCCTCCTCACCCAAAAACCATGCCACACCTCCTACACCCACTTGCTTTTGGCCATACCCTAAACCCGAGCTCCTGCCCACCAAGCCGAGCCTACCTACCCTCTACACCACACGGCCAAGACCCTCCACCCCAAGGCCGAGCGCCATACACCCTAAACTCGAGCCTACACGGCTAAACCCTAGCATCCAAGGCCACACCCTCTCCATACCAAGGCCTTACACCCTCCTCTCCTATAAAAAAAATAAAAAAAAGAGGAGAAAAGAAAAAGAAAAAGAAAGGAAATCAAAAGCGTTCGCAAAGAAATAAGCTAAGGCGAGAATTCAAGTCATTCGGGAAAAGCATGTCGTTCGAAAGCATGTAGCCTACGAAAAAGTTTGACGGAGGAGATATGAAGGTGAGAAATTCTCGCCGCTTTTTGAATTATATTAATTATCCTGTTTGATTGTTATGTTAGATAATCACTATTTGATGATATGGATGTTTGATTGATTGTCTGAATATGTTGGATAATCCATAGTAATGTTAGGACATTTACCGTATTGAATATATTAATGTTATATGATTGTTGTATGGCTGTGATGATAATTTGGACATCAAATTTCTATTAATTAAGTAATCCCCTTGTTTAATAAGACCCTATTTTAGTAATATGAGATATTTTAGAAAAATAGGTCTCTTTTCATTTAGAAGTGAAATTAAAGTTAAAATAAAAGAGAATTTGAAATTTGAAGTGAAACGGAATTGAAAAACATAGTTAAATTGAAATTGAATTTGAGATGAATAGTGAAATTGAAATTGAAATTGATTTTGAAACAATGAAGTTTAGTTTGAGGTTGAATTGAAGTTTAAATTGAAATAGGATTCGAAATCTAAGTTTTGAATGAGTTTAATGAGATTAGAATTGAAATTGAGTTAAAATTGGAATTTAAAATTTTATATTAAAATAATGCGAATATAATAATATTATAATGTGGTAATAGTGAAAACATATTTTAAATACTTTAAAAAGTGAAAATATTGATTTAATATGATTTGTAATGATTTTATAAGCGTTGAAATCCAATTTAAATAGATTTTTTCAAATATTGAAAAATAAGTTAAAACTAGGTGCGTCGCGCATTGGTGTTCGCGATTTCACGTCGAAAAGTTCAAATGAATGTGTAGAGTGAAATATAGCTCGAAATTCTTCGAGATAAGAAAATTCCGGGCTATTATATCCATATCTTCTAAACGAAGAAAGAAAACAAAGTTTCATCGAGTAGATTTTGAAATAAGTCCAAATCAATTTTCCAGAAAAATCGCGTTAGTGCAGTTAAGTGACCGTAATAGGAAATCTTTTTAAATGGATGTTTTTAATTGTGGAAAAATATGAAATAAATTTGATAAATCTATTTAAATGATAAGAGATTTGGATTGGAAATTAGGAATTATTGAATGTTTAAAAGTTGTTTAATTCAATAAGCTTATTTAGCACTTTCTACAGCACATTTCTGCTGCGAATTCTATAACTTTTGGAATATGAGTTTAAATGTAACGACATTTGCCAGAATAAATTGTGAATGTTTTAAAAGGGATAATTAAGCAGTTTTGAAAGATAATTTGGAATATTTATAAGCAATTCAAAAATAAAGTTGAAAATCTGAGTATGTAGAAATGACTGGTACATTTGTCCCGCCTGTGAGATCTGGGAAGATAAAACAAGGTGTTTAACTAAGGTTAGGGATGGAGCAACCAGTGCCCTGAACTTACCTGGCCTATGTTTTCTTTTCTTAGGCGAGGGGTGGAATAGATCGAAAGGGAAGCTCGGATGCTCTTAAATAAAAAGATTCTTTTAAGTTTTCCAAAATAAAAGAAGAGTGGTATTATCCCAAAGTTAAGCAATCTCAAAAAAAGAATGATTTCAATGATCCTATTTACTTCAAAATGTTTGTTAAGATTGATTTAGGGTTTATCGTAAATGATGTCTTAAATAACATTGTTTTTGACGTGACTAAAAAGTAAAGAAATTTGGATCAAGAATTAAGTAAGGAAATTTGAGATATTTTCTAAAGCAAAAGAATTAATTTCTTAGAAATTATCCCGAGTCAAAAGAAAGAGATTTCGAAATCATCCGAAAAGAATTAAAGTGAAAAGAGACCTAATAAATCCTGTATGCTCATATTCACTTTCTATCGATATTGGATATCGAAGGAACCAGGGTCGGATTTGGGTAAATCCCATCTGAAAACCACTTCGAACTAGTGTATACGTTCGAACGTGAAGACATGTTGAAGATAATGGTTATTGAAGATCGTGGATCTTTATAGCGTGAGGACTGCTTGTTGACTTGCTCTGGGTAACTCCCAAGTTATATATAGCAGTGGTCTCCTCGTTGTGGAGATTTTTCGGATTGCAAGGACTACTCGCTATTAGTGGTAGTAGGAGAGTGCCTTCGGTTTGTCCTGTTCCTAGATAACTTGTAAGGACGTTTGTCTGACATTGCATTTATAAAGATTACGTATATTGGTTTTTACAAACGAACATCAGTGGTGGCGGAGAAGTCAACTTCTCTTAACTTAACACTCTGCTTGAGAGTACGAGCTCAAGGGTTGTATTTTTGTACAAGGCAATTAGTAGTTAATGGAAATGGCAATGTGGCATTCAAAGATGTGATATGTGCTTTGTAAAAAGGTAATCGTTGCCTCAAGCCTCATCAAACCAGAAATGACCGAAACAAGATTAAATGCAGCAAAGCTAAGTGGGTCATTCCCAATTAGGGCATGATCATCCCCTTCTAAATATATTTCTTTCCGCTATGACGTCGGGGTGTAAATTAATGTGGTGTATGCTATGAGGGCTCTCGAATAAAGGTCGGTAACGACCAAGGGATGACATATTCGGTACCATCTAGTTATAGAGGTGGGCCGGTCTTGTTTTGGTAAAGAAGTCGTGTGATGGTTTCTCGGGACATCCATCTAGAGGTGTACGCATTCGGAAGGTAGATCCTGTGCCTGGTCAATTTTATGGAAATTCAGTCTCCAATAAGAACCTACGGTTTTGTTTATAAAGCCTAGTATGCTGGAATTTAATAATGGTAACAATTTCGGCTAAGATTAATAAGTTTATTTGCAAATGTTTTCAAAGAGATGTCATCAGAAATAATATTAAATGTTTTGATATAAAAGTGTTTTAGTTATCATAATGTAAAACCCCGTCTGCGTTTATGTGTGGGCGTGGTCTTATGAGATACTTTTTATTTTCAAAGGATTTATAAAAAGGCTGATATATGACACTGTCATATATTATTGAGTTTTTCTCACGCTGGTTTATCAAGCCTAATCCGCGTATTTTCAATACTCGTGTCAGATCCAAGTAGTTTCAGGTTTAGTCAAAGATGGTTGGAATTTCCAAAGAAGAGCTGGAGATATTCATCGACGTATGGACATATTCTATTATCCGCTGTACTTAGTGTATTTTGTTTGATGTTTGTCGACAATTGTAAGGACAGTTGTCTATAACCGTCCAAGCTGAATTTAGGTTAGACTTTGATATATGTATTTAAAAGTTTTCCGCTATAAAAATATTTTCTCAATATTATATATTATTCCATTGAAGTGAGATTCTGTTCTGTCTACTTTTCTTTTTACCCTTAAAGATCCGTCTTTTCGTGAAATTTGAGTTAGACATGTGTGATTTATTGTCAATTCAAAGAGTACGGGGAAAACGAGATTTTACATGAAGTCTAAAATGAAACTATAATTTATTATGAATGCAATAAGTTATTTAAAGCCGAATGCTTTGATTTGATAAATAAAAAGTGTTTTCCTCAAATATTGTTATGTAGATAAAATGAGTTTTAAAAGTGCTTTTACCGAAGTAAAAATATTTTTTTTTGAAAAGGTATTTAATTTAAATTCGGTAAAATAAAATCTTGTTTGATTTTATATATGTACGTATGTATGTATGCACAACTTCTTATTTGAAGTTAGCTTTTCTAATTATTAAATTTCAAAGATAGAAGTCTAACTTGAAAAAAAATGTCAAGGCAATATAAGAAGAGGTTATATATTTTTATACTATGTAAAGATGTTGGAAATCATTCAAAGAAATAACATTAATGGAAAACTAAAATAAAAATATATTATATGGTTATTTACTTTTGGAATAAAGGATGAGTATTTGAATAGAAAAATTAAATTATTCTCAACTTTATATTTTAATCTATCAATAAGGATTTGAATTTGGATAATTTTAGTTTTTCAAAAGGAATACTTTGAAATAAATTAAAATGTGAGGTTTTAAAGGTAAAAGAGAAATAAAGCAAAAATATTAAATGTTATTTGAGAAAATTATACATAAGTAAGAAAAACATATTTTTATAAGTGGTAATAAAATGAGATTAAAGGGTAAGATTTTCAAAGATGAAGTAATAGGTATGGAAAGAAAGTTATATGTGTGTATGATCGAAATTTATATTTTTGGCAAATAAAAGAAACTGAAAAAAAGTGATAAACTATATTTCAATATGAAAATTTTAGAAGTAAATTAACATTTGACAAAGATTATCGGATAATATTACAAGCAGCGTTTGCTTATTTAAAATGTAAAATTTTGAAATCAATGTGAAGTATTTAATACAAGGAAAAGAATTTTATACATATGATATTTTAGGAAAAGAAAAGGAAACACTACACTAAAATAATTCTCATCCAGGTACAAGTACACTACAAATGAATACTTCACCTTTTATTTGATCTAGTTTGAAAGCTCAAATATTTCAAGATTGCATTCCATATATGAAAAGATACATGGACGACTTCTACCTAAAAAATTTTACGATTATTTAAATTCAACAATAGAAATAACCGTGCAACAAGAGACCTATAAGATACGATCGAAATGTGGATTAGGACCATCTTAACTAGTGAAATAATATGCTGATTTATCGGCATGTCAAAACTAATTAGAAACCAAAATCATATATTTTTTCTAAGTCAGATATCCAGGTTCTTATATGTATATTTTATATGCATGTTCTTGACACATGTTTATGCTCTGTAATAATTATGAAGTATCTTCCAACCCGACGTTCCACAACAAGTGCAATGTTGATGTTTATTAAATCCAGCTCGTAAACAGTCAGAGTAGTCATGTGATACTATATACATATATTATTTCTTCAATGTTCTTTAGTAATCCAATTTTAGTTCTTTATATATATATGTATGTATTTAGGAAAGAGTTTTGAAATAGTAATTTTGAAATAATGTAGTAAAACAACCATAACTTTTGTTGCACTGTTCGATTTTATTAAATCTTCTTTCATTTGAAAATTATTTAATTTGGAGCAACTTTTATGTCTGTTACTTTTTGAAATTTTGACATTTAAAGGTAATTTAATATGTTTAAAAGTAGATTAACAATTCTTACCTCGATTTGTATTTTTTTAATACGTGTTGTGTTCATTCGACCATTACTTCCAAACGAATTGTTCGAATTCGACGATCTTGCACTTTCCAAAAAGCTAATGACATAAGAAATAACTTTTATTTTAGGCATTTTGGAAAGTTTTGTCGGTTAATATGCCAAAAGTGCAAATTAGGAAAATGGGTCTGCGCACATTTCTGAAAATCTGCTATTGTTATGTTTAGAAAAATCTCTATAACTCAAGTTGTCATCCATGATTTTGCAACCCAAAAGTTGTTTGGTAAGTTAATTTAGTTTGCAAAGATTTATTCTTTGTAACCATTGCCTAATTTAGTTGTTTGACCTTTAAAAACTTAGATACCAAGTGGTTTTAATGTTAAAATGATGTTTTTACATTCAATGAATGCTTGCTTATTGTATTTCTTCATATGCGACTAACATTTAAACCTAAATTGAGAATATGGTTCAAGAGGCTATTTGGACTTATGAATGACGATGGCTTGTTTTGCATGCTTAATAGCTAAATAAGTGTCTTAAAATTCTAAAATAAAGATATGATTTTGGATTAAAATACAAAAGTGCTAGAAATATTAATATATATTGTGTTTTCGACCGTGTGATCGGTATATATTATATATATATATATATATATATATATACATATTATATTTTGTGAAATTGCAAATAGCTATACATACAAAGAAGGCTCTGTAAATTTTTTCGAAAGTTCTAATACTTAGAAATTTTTTACTAAAATTTTCATATACTAAAAATAGAAGTTAGTGATTGAATTTATTTAAAAGTATAACATACGATAATTATTGATTCTAGTATTATCTGCTTAGAAAATTAAACATGTTTCAATTTGATTGTAGATTACGAATTCTGTTAATGTTTGAGTCTATCTGCGTGACGCCTCCCTATAAGAAATTGCGAGGACGCGATTTTCATAGGGGGTCTGTAACAAATCTGTTTTCGAAGATGTAATATTGGATAAGTTAACTATAGTAAAAGGATTCGAATTCGATTTTTTATAATTAGAATTTTTAAAATAAGATTTTTATTTAATTGAAGTCTATTTAATAATAGATTTTTTCAAAAAATTGAATTAATTAATAAAATAATTTTCAAAAGATATATTTAATCGAATAGTGTTGTTAAAATATAAATATTTTGAAGTGTGAATAATTTTGGATAACTGACATAGATGAAAATAAGTTTTATTTGATATTCAATCAAATCAATAATTGACGAAGATGGATAAATTTATTTATATTAGTTCAATGCATAATTAAATAGAGTGAACTAATATTGAATGGAATAGAAATTTTGCAATCTGAAAATATATCTCATCAAATGAAGTGTAAATTGAATTAAATTAAACTGGAATAGATTTACAAATTTATAAAGCAATTAATTAAAAGAAAAACAATAGCAATAAGCCTAGTCCATTTAAATCCAAACTCATCCTTTTCCTAATTCTAGTTACTTAACTCGCTCTCTTTCCCCAAACCCATTTTCACCTTAGCGGCCCTAATGCCCAAAATCAATTTGCGAAGAGAAAAAAATCTATAAATAAAATAAAATGGCAAACGAAATCACGATGGACGGTGATGCGTGATAGCGAAAGCGTTCGTGTGACATGAGGTTGTGCATCTTGGTGAAGGCGAGGTAGCTTAAGCTGCGAGTGTATGAACTAGGGTTGCGTGCGATTAGTTTTTAGATAAGTGACCGATTGAGTCGAAGGATTCATGCTTCATGGTGATGGCCGAAGCTTGATGGTCACGACTGGCGAGTGATGAGGCTACGTATAGTAGTTACAAGCAAAGGGATGCACGTGAACTTCGAGAGTGTTAGGGGCAATAGCGATCTGGTGAGCGAGCATAGATGTGGTTGATAAATTGTTGGCAGCGAGACGAAGGGACAATGTGAGTTTAGTTGTCGAGGCATATTTCAGACAACAGTTGTTGAATGCCGAGTGATTGGTTTGGTCTTTGATAAGGTGAGTTACTTTATAACTCACACATTTATATTTATATAATTATACCCTTTTTGCGTGCCATGTTGGGGTTTAAGAAATGCATAGGTTTATGGTAGTAACTGAATGAAATTATTGAGATTGCATGCTATGAATCCAATTGATTGCATATTGTGATATATCTAATTCATCGTATGATGTAGATTAGATTTGTTGGTTTGGTATTAAATGGATTGAAAAAGGCCAATTTGCAAATGAACTTCCGTTTGTTTGAAAATTAAATTCTTCCAACTTATATAGAAGTACATACATTGTTAGTATGACCGAAGTTGTCGGAAAGCAATTTGGGTCGCTAAATAATTTCATATTATGGAATTATAATTTGAGAGTGATGTTGGCTCTATATGTTGAATTTTAGATGTGTTTATTGTAACATCCCAAAACTTATGAATTCGACTTTGGTAACTTGTTTAGATTTTTAAAATTTAAATTGAGAAGTTTCAAAAGAAATAAAATATTATTAATGTTAAATAAAAGAAAGACATATGGATTTAAATAGAATATTTGGTAGTTTAAGTTTTAAATAAATAATAATGAATAAAATATGTAACAAACAAGAAATTGTATTAAACAATAAAAATAAAATATATGTGATGAGTTAAATATTGATAGTTAAACTTCAAATAGAAAAAAAATTCAAGATTATGTTTGAAATAAGACCATATGGTTATGACATGACATAGGAATACATATAAACTTGTATGAAAATTTATAAACCAGGAAGCAACAAAACAAAGTCATATGCAAGAAAAAAGAATTTGCAAAATAAAACAAAATTAGCACTTACAAAAATCAAAATGGGATTGTATGTTAACACGGATGGGAACATGAACATTAAGTGCCATCTTCTCAGCATATACAAAAAATCATTTCAGCCGAAACCAAATTTTAGCTTAGTTAACAAGAAAAAAATTGATCAAAGAAAAAGGTTGTACCAGTTAATACCTACCTCCTCTACCCTGTACAAAGCCTTCTTTATATATACACACATCAATGTTAGCATAGTTCGTTCATAAAAACATAACAAAGTCAAAAAGGAAAAGAAATATAAAACCATCACCTTATTTTCAAGCTTAAAAACAATCCGCTGAAAAAAAAGAAAGAAAGAAAAGAAGAAGGATCAAAATTGTTTTTTTCCACAACCCAGAGTAGCTATTTGTTCATCAATATTTCTAGGTGAGTGAACATATTTTGGAAAGATTGAAGCATGATTCAAACTGTGTAGATGACTTATAGCAAGTATTATGGCTATATACATATGAAAATTTTCATGTGTGCTAATTATATTTGTCCTGGACATAATGATCTGTCATCTCTATGTTCTGTTTTAAAAGGTACAAGGTTCAATCAAGTTAAAACCTTAAATTTCACTTCTTTAATCCCTGATGGATTTCAATTTGCAACAAATAGGTTAGTCTAAAACATCTTCTATGAATTAAATTCTGTTTTATGCTTGATCATGAGGAAGTTAACCATGTGACCAAATATTTACAGTAAAAACAAATTTTTATGATAAATTCAAGTATGTTAAATCGTTGAATTGATTACATGACTTGAATGAACATACAAAGTTATGATTTTTAAGAGCAATATGATGATTTTTACTTAAGTAGTTTAAGAGCAGTTCGAATTTAAACCAAATTTGCATCTTTTCTAATTTCTAGTGAACAATCCAATAATAATCATTGAAATTTGGTTTGAAGCTCGTATGAACTTCGGTGATGTTGAGAAAATTGCTGAATTTTTTTTCGAATGCACGAATTTGTCGAACGAATCCAAAGTAGGGTTGCGTTTGCACTTTCACAGTGGGTTGGACGTGTGATGATTTCATCACCATGGAGTAATCAAGTTGCACGTGATGTTGGGGGAGGGTAGTATGGAGCATTGACGTGCTGTGGCCGAAGTTATGGCATCGCCGGTGGTCTGAGACGTGGTGGCGAGGCGTTTGGTTTTGGGTATGTTCGAGCTTCAGTTCCAACGAAGAGGCCAAATTCGATTTCGAGTTTTTTTGCGTCGAATCAAAGTTCGATTTCGAGTGTAGGGGTAAATTTCGACTTGCCAAAGGCCGTGACGTTCGCCAGAACGGCGGCGGGACGCCGTGCACATGCACGACGTCGATTCTTTGTAAGGGAGTTTGGGCCTGGGGAGAGACTCGAGGAAGCGTTCGAGAAAAAGGGGTTTTGACTCGAAGTCCTCTCACGTTCGAATGGGTTTGTTTCAGCAGTATATAACTTAAGTAAGAAAAAAAAGAAAGAAAAAGGAGAAGAAGAAGAAGAGAGCACGGGGGAGAAAGGAGATAGACTCGGGGAAGGGACGAGGGGTACTCGAGTTTGACTCGAGTAAACACCTGGGTTTGCTCGGGTTACTTTAAAAATGGGTTTAGCCCAAATAAAATTCAAGTTTAAAGGTTAAGCAAATTTAATTTTATGAAGCAATTAATATTGACTATGTTGAGTTAAAGGCTTATTACAAATTTTAATTAACTAAGTGGATACTTAATAATCTAATTAATGCTTTAACTAAATAATTAATTTAAGATAAACGTTAAAGTCAATTAACATTAAAGCTTTTTTGTAATAGAAATAAATTGATTTCGAAAAGCTTAGAGAAGATTTTTTAATGTTAATTTAGATGAATTATTGTTAATCAATTGTTTAGAAAGAAATCAAGACTGATTAAAATAATAATTGTAATTAATTAAGTGAAGAATGATTTATAATTTGTAATTAAAATTAATTACTAAACAATTAAATGTCTAATTTATTTAAAATAAAAAAAATTGTTAAGTAGATAATTTAAGTTGATTAATTTATAATTGGTAGTTAATTAAGTTAATTGATTATTTACAAAATTGTTATTTAATTAATTTGTTTATCGTTAAGAATAAATTGATCATTAATTAAATTAATTGTGTGGCTAATTCATTTAGACCACATTGGAAAATACTTAATTATTGTTCTGCACTGGATTGTTATTTCTATTATGATTGTAATACTGTGTGATATGAATTGTTTTGTACTGCACTGTGATTGTGATTTGTTCTGTATTGATGTGAAAACCCCTTTGCCGTAAAATGACATTTAAATTTCGATGCGATAGGGAGTCGGATTTCAGTTAGTTATCCGAAACCCACATCGAACCCTGAATATGAATCTTGGTGATTGTTATGTCCACGTATTTTAAAAAATTAAAACGCTCACTATTCGGATTAGCCGGGAAAGGACCTTTGTGTCATATAACCCATTCCGAATAATGATACGTCAAAATGGATAGCATTTGAAGACCGGTAGTGAAGACCGGGTGTCTTCGAAAACGATAGGATAACCTATCGATTGTCTCTACACTGAATTGCTACGGTATAGAGATTCCCTAAGTGATGGGAAATCTGATCGGGATTGTGGATACCCGGATTCACAAGGGCTTCTTCCTTTATTGGACGACGTGCGTTCGGTTTTGTTCGAACCCAGAACAGACTTGTATGGTTGTACGTCTGACACTACACTTTGAGGTATAAAGCAGATTTATTTCAAATACGTATCTATTGGTGGCGAAGAATTTATTCTCTTAACTTAACACCCCTCTCTAAGATGTACGAGCTCAGAGGTTATGTAATTGAAGGTTATCAGCGATATACTCCCAATTTGGTAGTGTGGCATGCTAAGTGCTGCTGTGTGTTGATGATCATTTTTTGATTATTTGTGATCTAAGCATGGCTTCCGTGTAAAGTATAGCTTTGTGGATGAGACCTCTTCGGACATCACAATCCGGAAATGGTCGAAACAAGAAAGATGCGGCAAGGTTATGAAGATCGCGCTCTTTAGGGTATGTCATTTCCTTCTGGAAAAAGGTGATGTTGTGGTATGGAGCCCAGATATTTACCTATGTGGTAGCTCCAATCTCATTTACTGTGTGGTTGTTGCTTTGTGATAGAGTGCCCTCGGATAAAGGTCCTAATGGACCGGGGAGTGGCATAGTCGAGTAATAGTTACCCAGTTAAGTGGTAACCCAGCCTTGTGTTGGCAGAGAGCCGGGTAGGTTCTCGGGATGTCCCGCCAGAGGTGTACCCATATGGCAGTAGGAAGTTCCTTAGCCTGACCATTTGTTGGAAATCCAATTCCCAATACGAACCTGGTACGGTTTTAGTTATATAACCTACCATTTACTTATGGTGGCGCCCCACTGTTTAGATGGTAGCTATAGTAGGCATACAATAATGGTTGTATGCTGGCTAAGATTAATATTATACTTTCGAAATGCTTTCTACACCATGCACTAGTAATAATATCAAGAATTTTTATCATATCAAGCATATTTGACTATCATAAGAAAAAATCTCCTCCAATTCTGCGATTGCATCGTGTGTGTGGCGGGAGGTCTTATGGTAGTTTCATTTTCCAAAAGCATACCAGATATGCTTTTATAAATCTAGTTTATTTAAAAGCAACTATTTTTGTTTACTCATACCGGTCCCATGGTTGACCCGGAGTTTATTGTTTCTTTCCTAAACTCTGGGTGCCTAAAATTTCTACACGGGTAGCCTATTAGCAAGTTTCTATGTTCTGGTATTAGCAGTATTTTAGAGCTTTTTCTTTGGAGATATTTTAGAAGCTTTCGGGATCTCAGGTGTTTAGTTTTTTTTTGGAGTTCGTTGTCACTTCATTCCTTCAAAGACTTTTTAAATATATGATCACTGTTGTATTATTATGACGTTTATTTGGAGTTATGGTGATATATGCATTAAAAATACTCCGATTTAGTAATGGATATTATGATATTGTATATGTGATGTATGCATGATATTAATTTTGTTTCGTTGTTTCATATTCATCCGATGTTGTTATAAGCCCCGACGAACCAGATTCGATGTTTAGATCTGCCGCATTTGAATGCGAGTGTCGTATTCGGTGTCGATTTTCGAAAGTCGAGTCAGGGCCGTCACATTTGGTATCAGAGCTGAAGGTTGAGTAAGGACTTTAGCTACGGAGTATAACACATCAGATGGCTCATTAGAGATAGGTTGAAGTATGCCCTAGAATGAGTATAATCAAGACTAAAACCCTAAATTTTCTCAGTCTATTTCTTTTGACTGCTGATATTCCTTATGATATCTCGTCCGTATATCTAAATCAATTTTCTTACTAATTAAGGATAGTAAGAATGAGCGGACTAAGTGGAAGAGTTAGGGGTCAAGGGAATGCTACAGCACCTAACCAAGATCCCCCAACAGCAGTAGCAGTAGTACCTATTCCGCAACAGCCGAATCTGGCTGATTTATATAAAAATTTCTCAAGGCTTGGTGGTAAACCATTCACTGGAAAGGAGTCAATTGTTGAGGCTCAAGCGTGGATCAGATCATGTGAGAAAATCTTCAGAGGGTTAAAGCTGCAAGACGATCAGAAGCGACTCATAGCTTCTTGGCAACTTCAAGAAGAAGCCTTAGCCTGGTAGAGACAGTCACCGTAGATAAGCCTAAAGACGAGTTTACTTGGGAAAAATTTAAAGAATTATTTGAGAAGCGCTATCTACCATCAGCTGGAATTTCTCGAATGTCCCAGGAATTCATGGACTTAAAGCAGGGAAGTTTGTCATTCAAGGAGTATCTAAACAAAGTCAATGAATTGTCTCGTTATGGTCCCGAATTGGTGAACACACCTTTAAAGAAGAATGAAAGATTTATTCGTGGGATGAATAAGAAATTCCACGGAAGGATGACTGGCCACTTCAAGGAATCTTTTCAGATTTAGTTGATATGGGGTATAGATATGCCAAACTTGATATGCAAGAAGCCCCGGCAGAGAAAGGAAATTCGAGCAGTCAAAATTAGAAGAAAGGGAAATTTGGAGGCAAGAAACCATGGCAGGGTAAAGAGAAAAGAAGAGCATTCAGGGAAGCGTGACAGAGAATGTCACTTGCTATAATTTTCTAGTAAAATGCCACTACTCAAACAGCTCTAAGTCGCCAAAGAGAGATCAGTCCATTCAAGAGAAGCCCAGAAAATGTTATTATTGTCAGAAACTTGGACATAAAGTTAAAGACTGCCCAACCATGAAGCAAACTCAGACAGCAAAGGTGTATGCAGTCAAAGACCAAACCTGCATCTTCCAAAGTAGATAAGGGGAAAGGAGTTCTGGAAGGTAATCTTATCATTTATGATAGCATTGTTAGAGTTCTATTTGACACGGGCGCTACACATAGTTTTATCTCTCAACAAGCTACTAATGAATTGAATCTTGAACCTGATTTTGTTGATGAGCCTATATGCGTAAAGAATCCAGTTGGAGGTCCCGCGAACCTTTGTCTTCGATGTAGAGATGTCCCTATCTCATATTCTTGTTATCAATTCCCTTTTGGTCTCTTTGTTCTTGATTTTAACGAGTTTGAAGTCTTACTCGGAATGGATTGGCTAGCTAAATACGAAGCCAAATTGGTTTGTAACAATCGATTGATTTCAATTAAAACCAAATTTGGAGACTTTATCGGAATTTCTTGTGAGGACCCTAGTCCTAAAAGAGAGGGGTTGATGTATAATTTGGGTTATCCCAAAACCAGCCTGGAGTCTATACCTATTGTTAGAGATTTTCCGGATGTATTCGGTGAAGTGAAATCTTTACCTCCACATCGAGAAATAGAATTCTGAATCAACCTAGTAGCTAATGCTCGTCCCGTCGTTCACGCAAGTCGCAGGATGGCACCCAGGGAAAAGGTTGAATTAGTTCAGCAAACCGATGATCTACTAGGAAAAGGGTTAATTCGACCCAGTGTTTCTGAATGGGGTTCAGCCGTCGTATTTGTTGCTAAATCGGACAGATCTTTGAGATTGTGTGTAGATTACCGCGATCTCAATAAGCTAACTCTCAAGAATAAATTTCCACTACCCAGAATTGTTGATATGTTTAATCAATTGCACGACGCTCGTTTCTTTTCAAAGATGGATCTAGCCCAGGGATTCCATCAACTACGTATCGCCGAAGATTGTGTCCATTTGACCGCTTTCAAGGGTCCTAATATGTTCTACGAATGGTTAGTCATGCCTTTCGGGCTAACCAATGCTCCAGCATACTTCGTAAAACTTATGACTCGTGTGTTTCGAGAAGTATTGAATAAATTTGTGCTTGTGTTTATCGATGATATTTTGATATATTTCAAGACCGAAGAGGAGCATGCCGAGCATCTTAGAATTGTTTTGGAGATTTTGAGGAGAAATATTCTTTTTGCAAAATTTTCCAAATGCCACTTTTGAATCAAAGAAGTTAAATTTCTCGGCCATATTGTTAATAAAGAAGGAATTTCTGTTGACTCCAGAAAAATTTCCGCTATTCTAGATTGGAGAAAACCCACTACTCCGAAAGAAGTTCGAAGCTTTTTGGGTTTAGCAGGCTATTATCGAAAGTTTGTTCAGGACTTTTCCAAGATAGCTACTCCATTGACAAAGCTAACGATGAAGGATGTAAAATTCAATTGGACTCCGATATGTGACGAAGCTTTTAAGGAGTTGAAGAAGAGATTAACCACCTCTCTTGTTCTCGCTATTATCAACGGAAATCAGGGATTATCTATTTTTACCGATGCTTGTGGTGATGGATTGGGTGCAGAACTAATGCAGAATGGGAAGGTGACTGCCTACGTGAGTAGACAATTACGTCCTCATGAAAGAAACTACCCAACATATGATTTGGAGCTTTTGGCTGTTATTTTCGCCTTGAAAATCTGGAGACATTATCTTCTGGGTGAAAAATTTGAATTATTCACCGACCACAAATCTTTGAAGTATCTCTTCACCCAGAAAGATCTTAATCTGCGACAACAACGTTGGTTGGAATTTCTGGCATCTTATGACCTAAATATTCTATATACGTCGGAAAAAGCCAATGTAGTTGCCGATGCTTTGAGTAGAAGACATGTTGTTCTCGCATATCTTGTTATCGCTCCTACTCTTCTTAAGGAGATTGTAAGACAGCAGACTGAAGACAGGTTTCTTTGGGAAATTCGTAGAAGGATATGCCGAGGTGAAGATTCTAGTTTTACAATTGATGATCATGGAATTATAAGATTAAAAGGCAGGATTTGTGTTCCGGACATCCCTGATCTGAAGCGTGAAGTTTTGGATGAAAGCCACAAATTAAGCTTTGCATCCATCTAGGAGTTAATAAAATGTATAGAGATATTAAAAGAACTTTCTGGTGGAAGATAATGAAAAGGGACATATCTATTTATGTGAGTCGCTGTGCTACTTGTTAACAAATTAAAATGGATCAACAGAAAATGGCGGGTTTACTTCAGCCTTTAGAGGTACCTAAGTGGAAATGGGACCAAGTATCGATGGATTTCATCGACGGGTTGCCTCATACTCGAAAAGGCAATGAAGCAATTTGGGTTATTGTGGACCGTTTGACTAAGACAACCCACTTCTTACTAGTGAAATCTACCCGCACGGCTGCAAGTTTAGCCGAATTATATATGAAAGAAATTGTTCGTCTCCACGGTATTCCTAGCAGCATAGTGAGTGATCGTGACCCGATCTTCACTAGTAGATTTTGGGATGCATTCCAAGCTGCATTGGGAACAAGATTGAATTTCAGCACTGGTTATCACCCACAGTCTGATGGGCAGATTGAGAGGACTGACCGAATTCTAGAAGACCTTTTGCGTGCTTACATTCTTGATTTTGGTGGTTCTTGGGAAGTCCATTTACATCTAGTCGATTTTTCATATAACAACACCTATCAGGCCAGTATAGAAATGGCTCCTTTCGAGCTTTACATGGTCGTCCGTGTCAATCACCGGCATGCTTGATCAAATCACGTGATAGACTCTTCCTTGGACCATATATGATTAAAGAAGCCACGGAGAAAGTAGATTTTATTCGAAAGAAATTAATAACTGCAAAAAGCCGTGAGAAGAATTATTATGACCGCCGAAGAAGATATTTGGAATTTCAAGTTGGAGATTCTGTATTTCTGAAAGTATCTCCGATGCGGGGTGTATTGAGGTCCGAGAAAACTAAAACGCTAGCACCGCATTATATTGGTCCTTTTCCTATTCTGAAGAGGATCGGTCCTCTAGCATATCGAGTGCAGCTACCCAGCTGGTTGTCTGGTGTGCATAATTTGTTCCATATTTCTAGTCTTCGGAAGTATGTGCACGACCCAGATAGTATTATTGAGGAGGCAGCTCAGCAGGACCTTGAGATCACTCCCAACTTGGCGGTAAAAAGAGAACAAATAAAGATTATGGATCGTGATGAAAGGCGATTGAGAAACAAAGTTGTGAAACACGTTAAAGTACAATGGAGTGGCGATCCAAAGGACAGCACTTGGGAAACCGAAGATAATATGCAGAAGTCGTATCCCAATTGCAGAGTGGATATCTCGGCTTAAATTGGTAAGCCATTTCCTTATTTTTTCTGAATTCGTATATTCTTTGTTTGCTTTTCTCTCTCTTTCAAATTAATAGGACGAAGTTTTCTTAAGGAGGGGGATATTTGTAACATCCCAAAATTTGTGAATTCGACTTTGGTAACTTGTTTAGATTTTTAAAATTTAAATTGAGAAGTTTCAAAAGAAATAAAATATTATTAATATTAAATAAAAGAAAGACATATGGATTTAAATAGAATATTTGGTAGTTTAAGTTTTAAATAAATAATAATGAAAAAAATATGTAACAAACAAGAAATTGTATTAAACAATAAAAATAAAATATATGTGATGAATTAAATATCGATAATTAAACTTCAAATAGAAAAAAAAAATTCAAGATTATGTTTGCAATAAGACCATATGGTTATAACGTGACATAGGAATACATATAAACTTGTATGAAAATTTATAAACCAGGAAGCAACAAAACAAAGTCATATGCAAGAAAAAAATCTGCAAAATAAAACAAAATTAGCACTTACAAAAATCAAAATGGGATTATATGTCAACAAGGATAGGAACATGAACATTAAATGCCATCTTCTCAACATATACAAAAAATCATTTCAGCCGAAACCAAATTTTAGCTTAGTCAACAAGAAAAAAAATTGATCAAAGAAAAAGGTTGTCCCAGTTAATACCTACCTCCCCTACCCTGTACAAAGCCATCTTTATATATACACACATCCATGTTAGCATAGTTCGTTCATAAAAACATAACAAAGTCAGAAAGGAAAAGAAATATAAAAGCATCACTTTATTTTCAAGCTTAAAGACAATCTGCTAAAAAAAAGAAAGAAAAGAAGAAGGATCAAAACTGTTTTTTTCCACAACCCAGAGTAGCTATCTGTTCATCAATATTTCAAGGCGAGTGAACATATTTTGGAAAGATTCAAGCATGATTCAAACTGTGTAGATGACTTATAGCAAGTATTATGGCTATATACAGATGAAATTTTTCATGCATGCTAATTATATTTGTTCTGGACATAATGGTCTGTCATCCCTATGTTCTGTTTTAAATGGTACAAGGTTCAATCAAGTTAAAACTTTAAATTTCACTTCTCTAATCCCTGATGTATTGCAATTTGCAACAAATAGGTTAGTTTAAAACATCATCTATGAATTAAATTCTGTTTTATGCTTGATCATGATGAAGTTAACTCGGTAATGAAAGATTTACAGTAAAAACAAATTTTTATGATAAATTCAAGTATGTTAAATCGTTGAATTGATTACATAACTTGAATGAACATACAAATTTATGATTTTTAAGAGCAATATGATGATTTTTACTTAAGTAGTTTAAGAGCAGTTCAAATTTAAACCAAATTTGCATCTTTTCTAATTTCTGGTGAACGATCCAATAATAATCATTGAAATTTGGTTTGAAGCCTGTATGAACTTCGGGGATGTTGAGAAAATTGCTGAATTTTTTTTGAATGCACGAATTTGTAGAACGAATCCAAAGTAGTGTTGCGTTTGCAGTTTCACAGTGGGTTGGAAGTGTGATGATTTCATCACCATGGAGTAATTGAGTTGCGCGTGTTGTTGGGGGAGGGTAGTACGGAGCATTGACGTGCTATGGCCGAAATTATGGCGTCGTCGGTGGTCTGAGACGTGGTGGCGAGGCGTTTGGGTTAGGGTATGTTCGAGCTTCAGTTCTAACGAAGAGGCCAAATTCGATTACGAGTTTTTTGCGTCGAACCGAAGTTCGATTTCGAGTGTAGGGGTAAATTTTGACTTGCCGAAGGCCGTGACGTTCGCCAGAACGGCGGCGCGACGCCGTGCACGTGCACGGCGTCGATTCTATGTAAGGGAGTTTGGGCCTGGGGAGAGACTCGAGGAAGCGTTCGAGAAAAAGGGGTTTTGACTCGAAGTCCACTCGCTTTCGAATGGGGTTGTTTCAGCAGTATATAACTTAAGTAAGAAAAAAAAAGGAGAAGAAGAAGAGATCACGGGGGAGAAAGGAGATAGACTCGGGGAAGGGACGAGGGGAACTCGAGTTTGACTCGAGTAGACACCTGGGTTTGCTCGGGTTACTTTAAAAATGGGTTTAGTCCAAATAAAATTCAAGTTTAAATGTTAAGCAAATTTTAGTTTTATAAGGCAATTAATATTGAGTATGTTGAGTTAAAGGCTTATTACAAATTTTAATTAACTAAGTGGATACTTAACAATCTAATTAATGCTTTAACTAAATAATTAATTTAAGATAAACGTTAAAGTCAATTAACATTAAATCTTTTTTGTAATAGAAATAAATTGATTTCGAAAAGCTTAGAGAAGATTTTTTAATGTTAATTTAGATGAATAATTATTGTTAATCAATTGTTTTAGAATGAAATCAAGACTGATTAAAATAATAATTGTAATTAACTAAGTGAAGAATGATTTATAATTTGTAATTCAAATTAATTAGTAAACAATTAAGTGTCTATCATTTAAAATACAAAAAAATTGTTAATTAGATAATTTAAGTTGATTAATTTATAATTAGTAGTTAATTAAGTAATTGATTGAGGAATAATTTATTGAAAAAATTGATATTTAATTAATTTGTTTATCGTTAAGAATAAATTGATCAATGATTAAAATAATTGCGTGGCTAATTCATTTAGACCACATTGGAAAATACTTAATTATTGTTCTGCACTGGATTGTTATTTCTGTTATGATCGTAATATTGTGTGATGTGAATTTTTCTGTACTGCATTGTGATTGTGATTTGTTCTGTATTGATGTGAAAACCTCTTTTCCATAAAATGACATTTAAATTCCGATACGACAGGGAGTCGGATTTCAGTTAGTTATCCGAAACCCACATCGAACCTTGAATATGAATCTTGGTGATCGTTATGTCCTCGTGTTCGAAAAAATTTAAAACGCTCACTATTCGGATTATCCGGGAAAGGACCTTTGTGTCATATAACCCATTCCGAATAGTGATACGTCGAAATGGATAACATTTGAAGATCGGTGGTGAAGACCGGGTGTCTTCGAAAACGACAGGATTACCCATCGATTGTCTCTGCACTGAGTTGCTCCAGTATAGAGATTCATTAAGTGATGGGAAGTCCGATCGGGATTGTGGATACCCAGATTTGCAAGGGCTTCTTCCTTTATTGGACGAAGTGCCTTCGGTTTTGTTCGAACCCGGAACAGACTTGTATGGTTGTATGTCTGACACTACACTTTAAGGTACAAAGCAGATTTCTTTCAAATACGTAACTGTTGGTGGTGGAGAATTTATTCTCTTAGCTTAACACCTCTCTCTGAGACGTACGAGCTCATAGGTTATGTAATTGAAGGTTATCGGCGATATACTCCCAATTTGGTAGTGTGGCATGCTAAGTGCTACTGTGTGTTGATGATCATTTGTGATCAAAGCATGGCTTCCGTGTAAAGCGTGGACGAGACCTCATCAGACCTCACAACCCAGAAATGGTCGAAACAGGAAAGTTGCGGCAAGGTTATGAGGGTCGCGCCCTTTAGGGTATGTCATTTCCTTCTGAAAAAAGGTGATGTCATGGTATGGAGCCCAGATATTTACCTATGTGGTAGCTCCAATCTCATTTACTGTGTGGTTGTTGCTTTGTGATAGAGGTCCCTCGGATAAAGGTCCCAAAGGACCGGCCAGTGGCATACTCGAGTAGTAGTTACCTAGTCACAAAGGCAACCCGGCCTTGTGTTGGCAGAGAGCCGGGTAGGTTCTCGGGACGTCCCGCCAGAGGCGTATCCATGTGGCCGTAGGAAGTTCCTTAGCTGACCATTTGTTGGAAATCCAACTCCAAATACGAACCCAGTACGGTTTTAGTTGTATAACATGCCATTTACTTATGGTGGCGCCCCACTGTTTAGATGGTAGCTATAGTAGGCATACAATAATGGTTATCTACAGGTTAAGATTAATTATATACTTTCGAAATGCTTTCTACACCATGCACTGGCAATAATATCAAAGAATTTTTATCATATCAAGTATATTTGACTATCATAAGAAGAAATCTCCTTCAATTCTGCGATTGCATTGTGTGTGTGGCGGGAGGTCTTATGGTAGTTTCATTTTCCAAAAGCATACCGGATTTTCTTTTATAAATCTAGTTTATTTGAAAACAATTGTTTTTGTTTACTCATACCAATCCCATGACAGACCCGGAGTTTATTGTTTCTTTCCTAAACTCTGGGTGCCCAAAATTTCTACACGGGTAGCCTAGTAGCAGGTTTCCGTGTTCTGGAGCAGTATTTTGGAGCTTTTTCTTTGGAGATATTTTAGAAGCTTTCGGGATCTCAGGTGTTTAGTTTTTTTTGGAGTTCGTTGTCACTTCATTACTTCGAAGACTTTTTAAATATATGATCACCGTTGTATTATTATGATGTTTATTTGGAGTTGTGGTGATATTTTATACTCTGATGTAGTAATGGATATTATGATATTGTATATGTGACGTATGCATGATATTCATTTTGTTCCGCTGTTTCATATTCATCTGATGTTTTTATAAGCTCCGACGAACCAGATTCGATGTTTGGATCTGCGACATTTGAATATGAGTGTCGTATTCGGTGCCGATTTTCGAAAGTCGAGTCAGGGCCGTCACATTTATTGTTTGAATTGTTTAAATGTTTTAAAAGAACTTCAAAAATAAGAATTTACCTATTTTGATTCTTATTGGAATTTAATATATAAAATATAGTTAAATTATATTGTAACCTTAACTTATTTCCTATTTCAAAATTTATATGCAAAGCTTTTTAAGATAAGTAATATTTATTCATAAAACCTTTTAAAATTTTACCATTATATGTATATTATAAAATTTGAAAATGTTTTAGAGGCAAAATATAAAATATAGTATTATTTTCTAAAAGCTGTTATGGAAGTAATAATTTCAATTTCAAGTGATTTAGTTATAAAAGAGGTTTAAATATTATAAAGGCTGTTATATTTTGTAGAAGCCTTAGTAAATAGCAACTTTTCCTTAAAATGAATTTAAGGATTTAAAAAGTGATTTTGGTAATCTTTATGTATATAAAATTTATCTAGACTCTTTTATTTTATTTATTTTGGATTTGAATTTGAGTGAGATTTCATGATTTTTTACGAAGCAAAGAATTTAAATAAATGATTGAACGGTCGGATTAGCATGAGATATTTCGTTTAATTCTTTTGCTTATTATTATAATTTGTTAAATAGAGTTTGAGTGGAATTTAGTATCTCTTAGAAAACACTTTAATTCACTATCTAGTACGGGACAGTTCGATAAATTCTTGTGATTACTTGAGTGATGGCAATTAACTCTTAGAATTATACTATCTTAGGGTTTTCGGATTTCAAGCAAATAGATCACCGAGAGAAAATGACTCGTTTTTCATCGACCTAAGGGTCGATACTATTCTTAGATTTAGTAGGTAGGTCTCTTTCGGTAGATCTGTTTATGGTGCAAATATAAGCTGTCTCTTTCGAAAGGCAGGTATTTACATGCATCGTAGTCTATAGACCAGATGATTACAACCCTTCTGTTTATTTTGTTTTGTGCAGTTAGACGACGTTTACCTCCTTTGGTAGGTAAATGTGCATAGGACATATTAGGTGCACGACTGCTCTTTTCTTTGAGCGGTGTTTCCAATTTGCAATCTCTTTCGGTAGACTTCCTTTCTTTGTAGGGATCTCTTTCGGAAGATCTCGTGTCATTGTATTAAAATGGTGTGGACTACCATTATTATTTTATTAGTGATGATTATTTCTTCAAAGATTTATGATTGGATCTTTCGGTATCATTTGACTCTGAAGAATTTTGAATTTCGTCACTATACTTTTGATGATAGTTTATTTGAGAGTTGATCTGGATTTATGAAATGGTGGCTTGAATTTATTACATGTCTTGCTCATCCG
Source organism: Allium cepa (assembly GCA_030765085.1). Taxonomy (NCBI): domain Eukaryota; kingdom Viridiplantae; phylum Streptophyta; class Magnoliopsida; order Asparagales; family Amaryllidaceae; genus Allium; species Allium cepa. The sequence goes on from CM060940.1 coordinate 108,154,144, forward strand.
ATTTGGTTTTAGGCATATTTATATTTATACCAGTATCTCTTCTCTTTATTAGATATAATATGATCGTTTATTTTAAAAATATTCGAGTCAGGCCAAAACTCTACAGGTATAGGGACTTGTTGACCTATGGATTTTGTGCTAGCATTGGAGTAGGCTGTTTTGACTATTTCAGTTTACTTCATCCTTGTATGTTTTGACATTTAGAAGGATATGTCATGTATATTACTTACTAGTCACTATATACCTGATATAGTATTTTGGATGTGATGTGGATATTATGTGGGTCTAGTACTGATAATTTGTAGACTCGTATTTTATTATGTATATAGTCTATCTTATTCCACTGTGATCTATGACTCTGATTCTGATTTATTTATATTATATAATGTTCTGAATATTTTATCGATATGTTTATTACTTTGTATTAATGCTGTATGCATTAAAATTTTCAGTTCAAATCCTCAAAAGGTAATAAAGACATTTCAGTGTTAATAAAAAGATATATTTACATTTGATTGGCCTTAACCAACCATATTCCCCGTGTTATTGAACGTATTACTTGTAATGTTCTTTAATAATATGGGTATAGCGGTGGGTTGTTACTCTGTGTGTATAAGTGCATGCATGTAAATTCTTACTTATTTAGGTTAATAATAAAATTGAAGAAATATGTATTTGTGTGTATGTGTTAAGAAAGATAAATTACTCTAGATCTACCAATTATTGGCACAATGTGGCTTTAGTTCATACTCCTTAAATAGTGGTTCCTTTCTCCTTCAAGATTGATGTGCAAAACCCAACCTTAAGGCCCTAACTAGTTTTAATGTTCGATGCCAACTTTATTTTATTTTGTGTGTTTTGAATGATAAATGTTTAGGCTATTTATAGTCGTTAGAGATATTCCACACGTTTCTTTCTTTTAAACCTAAATCTAATATAGAACCATTTGAATCCTTCTTCTCCTTATTATTCCCCCTTTATGGAGCCTCCAGGATGTTGAGCCTAATCAATATACTGTATATTAATTAGCAATTAATTAAGCTTGTATATTAAATTAAATTATTATATAATATAATATGTTATTTTTATCCATTCTTAGGCCTAGAATATATAATTAAATGCCATAAAAATTTAATAAGGAAATTTATTAATTTTTATTAATAAATTACAACATTTGTAAATTAATTTAAACTAACTGAATTCGAAAATAGCTAACAATACTATTGCATTGTGGTAAATTGGATCCTATATAATATTTAAATAATTCAAATAATTCAAATACCAAGGTTGTATGAATTTTGCTGAAGTAGAGTATCAGACATTAGTTTAATGGCTAGATCATTAGGTAAAATTCAAATTCTGACCTTTGTTAACCCACTATTTTGTGCATGTGTTTTTTCATCATCAAAGTATCACTGAGATAACTAGAATTTTGTCAATTGCCAAAAACTCTAATAACATCTGCAGTTAATTGATTAGTGCCACTTTAAAGGCATCTTTGTTCAATTAGATAACATTTATTGGTTAATCGTTTTACTTTGACCGAAGATTTTGACTTAAGTTACTAATAATAGCCCGTAGTAGAAATACTGGGTTGATTTCAATTTTTTTTGCCTTTTTGGATCTTTATTGGACCTATGAAGTCTAATTTATTTAGAACATTTTTCAATTCCTTTTAAATAAAATCATTATTTTATTTAATTTTATAATATAGTTTTATATTATTATATAAATATGTGTACTGTATACACACACACACAAACACACACATATGTATGCGAGTGTGTATGTGTAACATAGCAAACCGTGCAAGGTATAATATACCCATGTATAAGTGTTAGGATTTACATTGCAACTAACATGTTAGCTTATCTGGTATACAAATATATCGGACAAATATACATTTATATAATTTAATTTATATGTACAAAAATATTAAAATTATGTATAAATATATAAACATTTAAACTATATTTTACTTTAAATAAGTTTATATAAATGTATGTTTATATATAAACATATTTATGGAATTTTAACATTGAAAGTATATAATTACATATAAGTATATTTTAAAAAAATTCTAAACCATATTGAATTTAATTTTTTTGCCACAAAGCTGAAAGCAATATATATATGATTTTTTTAATATATATATATATCAAATACATACATATATATATATATATAATAAAATTATATATATATATATTAATACTTTCAATATCAAAAATATATACCTAATAACGCACAAGTTAGAAAATTTATTATTATTTTTAATTTTAAAATATTTTAAATAAAATATTCATACAGATATTAGTTATTAGAAAATTCAATACATAATTTTATAATTTAAAAAAATAATTTATAAACTATTTTTAATTTTTGATCGAACTTAAATATTTAATATATATAATATTTTTTCCTTTGTTGGAAGCATATTAAGCATTAATTTAATTTTATAAATATAAAACATATTTTATATAATATATATATATAATTAGTTTATATAATTAATTGATTTAAAAAATATTTAAATGATATATATATATATATATTATTTTTATTTCTTTCGAAAATATTTTACATATGATACTATTTGTACGAAATTATAAAATCATATTTTGTATAGAGTAAGATGTCATTTTTAAAATATAAAGCTTATATATATATAATTAAACATTGTATATCAAATTAGTTAAATAAATAATTACTTTATTTTATTTTATTAAGATCCATGCATCTTATAGGTTCATATGAGATAGAATTTTTTTATAAATATAAAAGTATATATAAATATACAACCAATCCAATTATGATGATATATTTATATATTAGAATTATCACTTAAATAAAAATATAATATACATGATTAATATTATACACACACATTAGTATTCATATATACAACAAAATTTTTGCCTTATATCCAATGCCTTTAAGTATGCCTTGAAATGATGAGATATACTCCTCGAACTAGTTTCCAATCCAGTAGAGTGCTAGTCCTTGAACCAATGACCACCAACTATTGAATAAAATTGTTTTACTTTGATTTGACTTTGGAAATGGAGAGATAGGAAGCTCTTGATTTCGATCAGAGGTAGGATACAGATGGAGGCTTCAAAAAGTAAGAAACGATAATAGGTGGAGATGCTTATATAAAGGAGGATTGAAGACAAGTTAGGACCAAGATCTCTTACGAATTTTCCTTCCCTTATCCATACAAAACAAGCCCAACTTAATGCCATCATATAGTCGCACCCATCATGCCCTATCATAGCCAAACTAATCAGCCCTCATATGGGCTTCAAACCCATTAAAAGCCCAAGCAAAATATTTTTCGTTTAAATCCAGTTTAAACGCATATCGATTAATATATTTATAAATATTACAAATACATTTAATAATATTTGTTCATCAGATCAAAATAAATTTATAACTAATACTTCATAAACACTAATTAATTTATAACAATTACAAATTAATTAAATCATTCGTTCAAATGAGTATTCGTCGTTTCAGTTATGTGACCTGTAAGGTGTAAATTTGGCCAGCGATTAATATCAAACTATTCGAATATTGACGTTCGTGCGTCACTTACCAGGCGGTGTGACACTTTGGCTTAATTTATCGCTTACTTGGTTTAAGTAAAATCTAATTTTACTTTGTTAAGCGTACCCGAGTGTGACTATTATTTAACACCAATTCTCCTCGTTGAAACTACATTACTTTGGACTTATAGAATTTGATAATGGTCAAAATCTCAATATCGTCCATATTTAACTCTAAAGTCTTATTAACCGACCTACCCTGGCTAGAGATTTTGACTTTGAGTTGACTTGAGTTGACCATGATACTAACCTCGTATAACCAAGGAGATAAATTCTTTCCAACAGTTATGAGTAATGCACTATTCAACATTTGGAGAGCACTATGTACTACAACCTCAACGAATACATCGATATCCAGTCTAGATGGATTTTGACTAGGAATATTCAAAATGATGTGTGTATTACGTTGTGATACAATACTCATGATTAAGACTATTCGTGATTACTATTACAAACACACCATTCATAGATTTTCTATTAAATACATTTTAATTAAATATTTAATTATTTATAACACATTATAAATAATATATAACAGAAAGAAAAACACCTTTATTACTAATGAAAATTGATTACAGATGTTTGCTCATAGTTGGACAAACACCTCAAAATCTGATTTCTTCCTTTTTCTTTTTAGTTAGATTTCTTTTGATTTGATTGACGTGGGGTTTTTATGTTCCGGCATGTATGGAATGAACTTCAGGAAATGCAGAGATAATTCACAAGTGTAGAGTTTGGAAAGCGGATAAGGAAAATAAATAACATAGAGTTTTTATAGTGGTTCAACCCGATTGTGCCTACATCCACTTTCCATCTTATTATTCTATATTGGTTTTGATTAAAAGTAGAATATATATGCAAAAAGAGTAAAATATCAAGTAGTCGAAGTGGTGGATCTTCAGCATATTTTCTCTCTTTTTTCTCCCAAAATCTGTCCCCATCATTGTTGAGAAGCTCTAGTATTTATAGAGTGGAGTTGTGAAGTGTGGAGATGGAGATATAGCTTTCTGAGTCTGACTCAGCGTTTTGGATAGGAAGGTCTGGTTCGGTGTTTGGTCAGGGAGCTTGTCATTCGTCGGTCCAAACATTTGGTTTGGGGCTTGATATGTCAAGCTAGACCAAACATTTGATCCGGCATTCCACAGAGTGCCAGACCAAATATCTGGTCGGGTATCTCATAGAGCGTCTGACCAAATATCCAGTCCGGCATGCCGGACTAAATGTTTGATCTGGCATTTTAGGAATGCCGGATCAAGTATTTGGCCCGGCAGTTCTTCCTTCTTCGTCATATCCCAAACCTGCTTCCTTTCTTTCCTCTCTCTGCTTGCTTTAAAAACTCGAGCCATCACTTGCCCCCAAAGTATGTTGTATAGTCACACAACATGATTTGTTTGTTTCGGCACTAAGTCTCTACAACCTGTCAAAAACTCGAGACCGTTCGTCTTCCCTTTCTTATCTCCTTTAAATACCGCTCCCCTTTTCCATTTTTCTTTTGCTAAATTTCCTCAATTTACTTTGAATCTGCAAGTACTCATTACCCGAACTCTTAATATTTTCCATCTTCATTACTCGAGGTAAAGTCTTCTAATTTCAATTTTTGTCCTAAGTTTTAGGGTTTAGACCTTAGGGGAATTTGGTACATGCCGTCAGTGTGGATGGCTTTTGTTCTGAATCGAGGAAAGGAAGTGAAGGGTTTCGAGAGTGATTCGGTGAAGGAAAAACTCATGCTTGGTGAAGGTAAGGTGGCCGTGACTATGGAGGGTGAAAGGATTTTCCTGTTGGGTTAGCGATAAAATGATGGAATGTTGGTTTGGATACATTATGCAACTTGTCGGTCCACCCGATCCTAGTTGTTGAGTGGCTGTTGTGGTTAGGCTAAAAGGTCTGGCTATGGTAGCTATAATATTAGAGACAATGCATGGGGCTGGTTTCACAGAGTAGCAAAAACTCCTTGCTCTCAACGGTAGATGGATAACAGACTGCTGTGCTCTATACCCATCTGGGATTCAGTATTACTTCTCCAACAAAAACATCATTTTACCTCCCACTTGGTTACAAGCTCACATTTCTAAGCTCGGCTAGGCTAGGGCATAAAATGTGTACGCATGGCTTGCTTATAGGAGGGCGATCTTCGAGCCAATATAGCCATCGTTCAGTGGGTTTGGTTCGGCATCGTGATGTCATTCGGTCTATGGGATATGGTACTGCCAAACCAAATAGCCTAAGCACATGGTCCATGGGTTTGCCGAGCTCGAGATGGTTAGGCTAGGGGTATGCTTTCAACTGGGATAGACAATAGGAGGTTCCCCATGAGTGTCTTTAACTTCATTTTGAACTTTTCTTGACCTTTACTTTCTTGCGCAGGGAATATGTCTTCTGACCATGAGCTTCATTTCAAGTTTGCGGCTTCTCAGCCTATCGGGATTAGTCCTTCTTCCTTCGATGCTCCATCCAATCCTCCCAGGCAACCCAGTTCTGCCTACTCTTTGGTGGAAGGTTATGCTCCTAATCAAATGCTGGCTAGGCCTTCAGAGTGTTATCCTAGTATGTTGACGATAGAGAAGCTGAAATCCATAGCCACTACTTTTGGGATAGACCGTCGGGACATGATACTACCTGGTTCGGACGCTAAAGCGTGCTTTGCCCTAGGCGGGTATGTAGCATACAACAAGTATCATTATACGTGTGGTGTGATTCCTTTGCTTATGAATTGGATTGCCAGCTTTGTGATTTATTTGAATGTTGCTCCTATGCAACTTCAGCCGAACTCTTATGCTATCCTGACATGTTTATATCTGATATTCATGAAGCGGTATCGGAGACCCCTCACTCATAGAGAGATCAGATATCTGTATAATTTGAGAAGTCATCGGAAGGGGAGTCCTTTTATCAGTTTAGAGTCCGCCTACAAATTCAAACCCGTATTGGGTTTATATTTTTAGTTTAGTATGTTCAAGAGGGTATATTTCTATATACGTGATGACACCGTGGCCCAACATGCTTTTACCTCTGGCTGTAAGTTATTGTATTATCTTTTTCTAAACTTTTTGTTGGCCTGGCCTCTTATTGGTTCATAAATTTTAGGTTGTGTAAAGGCGGTGGAGGATGATGGCTTGAAAAAGATGGCCAAGGAAATATTGGCTATTCCGAAGGCCGAGCCAGAAGTTTCATCCCTACTCCGTGATGCAGCTCTCCGATTCTACAACTTGATTGGCTCCAGACAGTCCATGTACAAGATTAAGCCAAGTTCTGCTGAGAAAGCAGTGGGAGCCGGAGGTGATGGAGGCAAAGGTAAAGGCTCAGATGAAGGAAGTGGTGTGGCCGAATCCCTAAAGAAAACGAGGCTTAAGAAGAGTGCAGTTCATCCTCCTTGCTTGGGGAAATCTCTGCGTATTCTAGACGCTCGCTCCCCTACCGATGAGGGAGGTCCTCATTTAGGAGCAGAAAGTGAAGAGGAGGAAGGATTGGAGAGTAGTTCTAAAGAAACAGAAGGGGGCGTTCATGTATCTCTAGATGTTGATATCATAAGCAGGGAGGGATCTGGCGCGGATTCTTTAAAGAATGTCAAGCACGTTTGAGAGTGGCCTGGGCAGTTGGAACAACCCAAGCCGATCCCAAGGCCGTCTTCTGCTACCGATCTTTCCCTAGAGAACATGGCTTTAGGTGATCTGGGTGAAATACCGCCTCCTCCAGCACCGGGTAGAGCAGGAATCAGCGAGGTGTTCGGGCTTTCTATAGTTAATTTTGATTACCGTAAGAACTTTGAGATACTGCTTGAAAACTTTTTGTTTTTCGATGAGTCCCATCCTCCTCCTACTCCTCAATCCGTCAAAGTCCGGTCGCCATGTGTTCTCATTTCTTCGAGTAGAGTCCCATCCTTGGGTGTTCCTTGTTTGAGCGAGACCCCACCTCGGCCACATGATCCAGTCTACCCCAAGGGTGTGTAGTAGCTTTCTATGTCTTAGTGTCTTGAGTGTTATGCATTTTTTATGCTTTCTTGGATCTAATGTTTTTGCTTATGTCTAGGGAAAAGGAGAAACCCTAAGCTAAATGAAGTTGCCAAGTGGCTTGAGCTGTTCAAACGGATGAAAATGACTTCCGTTTCTTCTAAGGTGACTTTCCAATGGGAAAAAACTGTGTAAGAGAATGTTAGGGAGAACCAGTCAGGCTTGGATAAGGGAGAGGGCCATGAGTCTTCTCAAAAACATGCGAGGTCCTCGGGTAAGGAATCTACCTCCCATCGTTCCCAAACTTCCTCACATCTTCGTCGTCGCTATCCGATGGGTTCCAAAGTGCACGAAGTACCGGATGAGTTGGAAGAGGGCAACATTGATTCTTTCTTCTCAAATTATCAACAGCCGGGGTGGATTCTCTTTGAGGGTCATCTTGATATAAATCCCAACCCTATGGGTCATCACGAGGAGGATCCTGACACCGATTTCATTTTATCTCGAAATCCCTTGGTCCGGACCCTGGATGAGGCGAAGACTCTTGATTTTGATAATTTGATAACACGGATGGCTCAGATTACAAATGAGACTAGAAACATAGTTGACTATCAGTCTCGTTTGGCTAAAGCTGGTGAAAAGGTAAAGAGTGTCAATGTGCGGTTGCACCTAGAGATGGAGGACCTCCGTAAGGCGCTCAGGGAGAAATAGGCGAAGTTAAAGGACGTCGAAGCATCCCACACCTCCGAGATAATGAAGGCCAAGGAGGAGGCAAGAAAAGAGGCCGTTGACCTATGTAAGACGCAGATTGACATGGCCATCATTTCAGTGGATGAGGCTCGGTAGAAGGATCTAGAGCAAATCCTCTCCCTCAAGGGCAAGGTGAAGAAATCGAAAGAGGCTTTAGCCGAGTTGAGGGAGTCTCGGGGTAAGTGGAAAAAGGAGAGAGACTCATATCAAGATGAGGTCGACAGGTTGAAGGTGGTGCATGCTTAGTTTAGGGGAGATAAGGAGCATACACGAGTAAGGTGGTGACCCTCCAGACCGAAGTCGATAAATCCAGCGACTTTTGCAACACGGTCAACTAGATGTTGAAAGATACTTCATGTTATGCAAACATAAGAACCTTCAGTGGATGGATGATTACCCTCAGGTGATGGCCGGGATCCATGCTCGACTTATCAAGGAGACTAAGGCTGTAGTCGCGCAGGAAGAAGGGGATGTATATGACATTGGGATGGTGAAGAGCCAGTTCACCGTGGAGGATATCAAGGCAATAGCTAAGGGGTATGAGTTGCTGGCTGAGGATGAGGATGATGAGGGTGTATCGAATCTCGAGGGGATTGGTGATCCAAGTCACATTCTCGCATGCATCTTGCCTTTTCACCCTAGCTTTGTCATTACCTATTCTGGATTGCAAAGCTTATAATTATATTTATTATCCTCGTGCAGGAGTGCCTCCGGGGCAAGTTGGGTCTTCACAAGAGGAAGGCGTACTTCTCGGTCAATTAGAGCCCTCGAAGGACAGGGATGGCAGGATTGAGCCAAGCGACAAGGACGTCCCTCCTTCTTGGCCAAGGAGATTACTTTTTCCCTTTCCTGCATGCATTTTTTAAGGATGCACAGACGTTACGCATATGTACATAAATATAAGCAATTAGCTTTGTACAGGAGAAATTTAACACTGTACTGTTCAATATATATATATATATATATATATATATATATATATATATATATATATATATATATATGCTTTTCTAGGATGACTTTTGTGATGCGTATTATTTTTTACAGTCTTCTTTATTTGTTTGTGAATTGTTTAGGACTCAGTTAATCATTATAGTGTTTAGGGATATAGAGAGAAACGTAGAAGTGCTGTTACATTCAAGGCCGATCGCGAATGATAACTACCGAGCTAAATCCCATGTAGTGAGCATTATTTGATTTATAGTTGCCGACATGTGTAGTGCCGATCGTCAAGTGCGAACTACCCCTGGTTGTGGCCATGCCTTAATTGTGGGGTTTATAGTCGGTTCAAAAATTCCGAAAGCCAAACCCCAATGATGAACTACCTTGGCTATAATTTGTGCCTAATTCATTGCTTACGATCGGTTCATCGTCGTCGGCTTGGGGGTGCCGATCGTCAGCTGTGAACTTCCGGGGCTTGTTTCGTGCCCTTTATCGTGGCTATCTTATTTTCACCATTGCTGACGAGAGTCTGTGATTGTTCACAGTAGGAATGGTCATCAGATAAAATAATTAACGAAAGAACAATTAATAAGATAAGTAATACGAGACACAAAATTTTATAGTGGTTCGGCCGAAATATGCCTACATCTACTGTCTTTCTTTTATTGCTTTAGTACATGCTTCTTTATAACTTAAGAGAAGTTGCGGCGGAGATGTAGGAGATTCCATGCTTTCCCAAGCACCTCCCATCTACCTTGACATGATGTAAGCTCTGTAGTGGAGGCCTTTATGTACAACGAACGGTCCTTCCCAAATTTTATCTAACGCCCTAGGTCGTGGGAAGACTCATTTGAGAACCAAGTCTCCTTCTTGTAGTATTCGAGGCCTCACCTTGGAATTGTATTGCCTTGCCACCTTTTGTCCATGAGCGGCTGCCTTGAGGGTGTCATCATTTCTCTACCCTTCGATCAGGTCGAGTGATACGTTTAATAGCTTGTCATTTTCTTTCGAATTATAGCCTATCCTTCGATGTGAGGGAACGATTACTTCGACGGGTAGCATGGATTCGGCTCCGTACATTAGTGCAAATGGAGTGTGTCCTATCGTGGTTTTATAAGAAGTTTGGTAGGCCCGCAAAGCCGTAGGCAACTCGTCGATCCATGCCCTCTTGGACTTTTCCAGTTTCTTCTTGATCAATGTTTTTAACACCTTGTTCACTGCTTCGACTTGTTCGTTTGCTTGTGGATGTGCCACAGCTGAAAAGCTTTTGATGATCCCATGCTTGTGGCACAATTGGCAGATTCCTCACTATCAAATTGGAGCCCGTTGTCCGATACGATTTTCTATGGTACCCCATACCTCCATAGGACGTTACCTATTAGAAAATTTATCACCTTGGTAGACGAAATCTCGTTTAAAGGTTCTATCTTCACCCATTTGGTGAAGTAATCTACCACCACTATGGCGCATTTCTCCCCTCCCTGCCCCACGGGGAGCTCCCCGATTAGGCCGATCCCCCAAACAACGAAGGGCCAAGGACTAACCATCTAGGTCAGACCAGTAGTTGGCAGTCTAGGGATTTTGACAAATCTCTGGCACTTGTCGCATCTTCTAGAAAACTTGGTTGCATCTTTGTTCAGTGTGGGCCAAAAGTACCCATAGCACAAGATCTTTTTGGCTAGAGTTTGACCGCTGGTGTGATCATAGCAACTCCTTTTGTGTGTGTTGTTGAGTATATCTTTTGCTTCATTTTCTGCGATAAACCTTAATAGGGGATTGGAAAACCCATGATGGTAAAAGATGCCCTCCTGGATTATGTAGAGGGATGCCTTCCTTAAGATTTTCCTAATTTCATTGTGATTTGTCGGTAGGATCCATTTTTGTAGGTATTTAATGATGGGGTCAACCATGTTTCTTCGTACTACTGATGGGTGTGATCTAAAGATACTCGAAGCTTGGTGTAGCTTGCATCATGACGACGGTTGCCCCCGGCATCGGCTCATTTCTTATGCAAACTTCTTTGGCAAGGGCATCCGCTTCTCGACTCTCCTCTCGTTGGATATGTTTGATCATATAGTAGTCTAGTTCGTTCAGGAGGATTTTAACCTTATGAAGGTAAGAGGCGAGCCTTTGCCTGCAAGTCTAGAATTTCCCCAAGATTTGTTTTACGATTAGCTGCGAGCCACAGTGTATACGTATTGATTTGATCCATATTTCCCTAGTGATCTCCAAACCAGCTATTACTGCTTCGTATTCAGCGTTGTTATTGGTCACGGTGAATTCAAACCTCACCACGTAACTTAACATTCTTCCTCGAGGTGTGATGATCACTATTCCTGCCCCAAGCCAAGATCGTTGGATGCTCCATCCACAAACACATTCTACTCAATCGTTTCCTCTGTTCTGATGGTTGTATCCATGTCCTGAATGGTGAATTAAACTACGAAAATAGCCAAGGCCTTCCCTTTTGATTGTGGTGCGTGGATGGTAGGTGATATCGTACTGGCTTAGCTTGATGCACCATTTAAGCAGACGTCTAGGTGTATCTGGTTTATGTAGGACCTGGCGCAGTGGTTGGTTTGTTAGGACCCTCATGAAGTGAGATTGGAGGTAATGCCGTAATTTTCTGGATGCTATGAGAAAAAAGTAGGCCAATTTTTTTCAATCTTTAAATATCTAGCTTCTGCCTTGGTAAAACTTTTGCTGATGAAATATAATGATTTTTGGGTATGGTCATCTTCTCATACCAAGGCGGTGCTTAATGCATGAGGGGCCACGGCTAGGTACCAGTTGAGGCTTTCTCCATTTATCGAGGTAGAAAGCACTGGCGGTTTCTTCATGTGTTCCAGCAGGCTTTGGAAGGCCAAGTGGCACGTGCTGGTTCATTTAAACTTTCCCTTGTCCTTTTTAGGGCTTTAAAGAATGGGACACACTTGCCTGTGGCTTTAGATATAAATCTGCTTAGAGGGACTACCTTCTCGTTTAGACTCTGCATTTCCCTTCATGTGGTTTGTATTTTGATGCTCTTCAGGGCTTGGACCTTTTTGGGATTTGCTTTAATTCCTTTGACGTGCACAATGAAACCTAAGAATTTTCCCGAGGATACTCCGAAGGAGCATTTTAATGGATTCAGCTTCATTTTGTTTTTGCGTAATACCTAAATCATCTCGTTTAGGTGGTGTAAATGATCTGCTCCCTTTCTAGATTTCACAAGCATGTCGTCAACATACACTTCCATGGAGTGACCAATCTGCTGCTCAAACATCTTATTAACCAAGCATTGATAGGTTGTGCCAGCATTCTTAAGGCCAAAGGGCATGATCTTGTTGCAATATAGGCCCAAATCCGTGGCAAAGCTCGTATGTTCTTGATCTGGTATATGCATGGGAATCTGGTTATATCCCAAGTAGGCATCCGTAAATGATAACAATTCACACCCTGCTGTTCCATCCAGTTGTCGGTCGATTCAGAGCAGGGGAAAACAATCCTTTGGTCGAGTGTCATTGAGATTGGAGAAATCGATGCAGGTTCGCCATTTTCTATTGGATTTTTTCACCAGATTCGAGTTGGAGATCCACTTAGGGTAGATAGCCTCGCAATTAAAGCCATTGGCAAGTAGGTTTTACCTCCTCGTTGAGGGCAGTTAAGCATTCCATGCCCATGCTCCTTTTCTTCTACTTGACTGGGGTCTTGGTTGGGTCTATATTCAGGTGGTGACAGGCCATTTTGGGGGATATTCCCAACATATCTTCGTCGATCCATGCGAACACATCCAAATTTCTACGTAGGAATCCTACCAATTGGATTTTCAGATTTTTATCTAGCTGCAACCCTATCTTGAAAAGCTTTGTTTCAACGCAATCATCAGCCGCAACATGTTCCATGACCTCCATGGGCTTAGAGCTGGCCTCCTCCTCTCTGTCCCTCGGGTCTAGTTCATTAAACGGGTCGCCATTGTACTTAAGAGGAGGGGCCTTCTTTACTTGCTATGCTTCCAATGTTTTGGCGCAGAGGGCGGCCTCTATGTTTTTGCCCTTTTCCTTCCTTTTGTTCCGGCGGAGTTCTATCACGTAATAATCGCGGCTGCGTCTTGTTCGCCTTCTACTTATCCTTTTCCCCCATCGGTAGGGAACTTCATTTTCAAGCACCAAAGGGCTAGGATTATCTAGAATTTTGATAAGGTAGGTCTGCCCAAAAATTAGTTATAAGAAGAATGTCCGTCTACCAGCACAAATGCTTTCGGATAACGGACCAAGGGTGATTTCCTAGCTCAATAAACAAGTCCAACTGCCCCAGTGGTATTGTGGCTTCTGCAGTGAATCCGTGTAAGGGCTTATTGCGTAGAGATACATCTCTTATTGATAAGTTCATTTTATTAAAGGCATGTTTTAATAATATATTCACCGAGCTTCTTGTATCGACCAGAATGCGGAAGACCTCTACCGGGCCGATCCAGGCAGAAATGACCATGGGATCGGTATGTAGGTACTGTCTTCCAACCAAATCCTCATCGCTGAAGGTTATATTGGTCCTTTCTCTTCGTTTGACGAGGCATCCTTTTGTAATGGAATGAACATACCCTTCTCCCTCCTTTAAAGACTTTCCCTGCCTCTCCATCTCAGCCCAACTTCCACCGGCTGACTGCGGGCCCCCGGATATAGTATGAACAATTATTTTCTCTTGATTGGCACGGCTCGCACTTACTTCTTCTTTGTTATTTCTGTATCGAAGCGGCCCTGGTCCATCATGGATCGGAGCAGGGGAGTTATGCTTTTGCTGTACATACCGTTCCAATTTCATTTTACGGATGTATTCTTCAACAAGGACCCGCAAATGTTGACATTCTTTTGTGTTATGTCCGTGAGACTCATGGAAGTAATAGTAACTTCCTATCCTAATCGCAGCTTCTAATTCCTTCTTATATGGAGGGCGACTTTAATTCCTATTGAGTGGCCAAGTAAATGTTTTCCACGGTGTCATTCAGAGGAGTGTAGGAATCAAATCTCATTCCTGATCTATATTGTCGCTTATTGCTTTTTCAGTTTTGGGGTTTCCCTGACGGTTACCTTTATCGTCATAGTTTGTTTTGCTCCCTTCTCCTTGAGGTGGGACTCTTGTGTTTCCATGGGAGATGGAACCTCCTGTAGGCTGCTCGCTTTGCCGGATAGCCACGACATCTTCTAATCTCATATATTTTCCTGCTTCATAGTAGAATTCTTGAAGAGTTAGAGGCTTCTCCTTCTCAGTCTTCTTACAAGTTTCAAGTATGGATGAACGCCTCCGCATAGTGCCATCAGTTTAAGCCATTCATCCCCGTTTTGCACTACTGCTGCGGCCGCGTTAAAATGGGTAAGGTATTGTTGCAGAGGTTCCCCTGATTTCTGTTTTACGTCGGATAAGGAATATGCATCCCTAGGCTGTTCCACATGAATTCAAAACTGGCTTATGAACTTCTCCTTCAACATTTCCTAAGAACTGATGGATCCGTGAGGTAGGTGACAGAACCATGTGGTCGCTAAATCTGACAAAAATAGCGGGAAACATTTACATAATAGACCTTCAGTTCCTCCATTCATGAGCATGTGCTGAGAGTATCATTATAGGTGGACGATTGGGTCAGAGGTGCCCTTACAAGGATCTATGGTGGGAATCTTCCATTCTCGATGTGTGGCTGTTGCCTTTATGTCCCTAGTGAAAGGGCTGGATACTCTGGCGCCTATCTCCTTTTCAAGTTGTTCATGCTTGAGGTATTCCCTGAAGAGACACGTAATTCTTTCTTCGGACTCGGGGGCGGCCTCGGTAGAAGAAGCCCCCTCTCTTTGGTAGTGATGTGCCTTGATTGAGGCCAGACTGACGTTGATTGGTTCGGAGCGTGACAAGATCAACCACAGATGGTCCATGTCGAGGGCCCCTTTCACTGGGTCTAGCTCTTGATGACCTTGTTGTACCGGCTTCGGGTTGGGTCCTGGTTCGACTTCGAGCCCTTGGATCCTCCTGATCAAACTCATCATTGCCGGGAGATATGTTCCTTCTACGTGACTCTCTAGGCTAGGATTCACCTTGGGATCTGGTATTGTGAGTGGATTCCTCCGTTCTCCTTAAGCGTGTCATAAGTTGGTCCACTAATGCTTCTCGTTGGGGAGCGAAGCATCTCATTCACAACTCTTTCTAATTCTTCTCGGGTGACAACCCAGTCTAGGGGCAGGGAGTGAGCAGTTGGGTTTTCTTGATCTTCTAGGATGGGGTTGAGTGTATTTTCAGTAACTGCATGCTTACCCTTGTCATCATTTCGCTTAGAGGGAGCCATGTTCTAATGATGCGCTAAGACCCTGAGTTCGGTCCTTCCCAATGAAAGCACCAAAAATGTTTGCTTAAAAGTTGGAAAAAAACCTCAAAATCTGATTTCTTATTTTTTCATTTTAGTTAGGTTTCTTTTGATTTGATTGACATGGGGTTTTAATGTTCCAACATGTACGGAATGAATTGCAGGAAATGTAGAGACAGTTCACAAATGCAGAGTTTGGAAAGCAGATAAGGAAAATAAGTAACACAGAGTTTTTATAGTGCTTCGGCCCAAATGTGCCTAGATCCACTTTCCATCTTATTATTCTATATTTGATTTGATTACAAGTGCAAGATATATGCGAAAATAGTAAAACTTCAAGGAGCCAAAGTGGCGGATTTTCAACAGAGTTTTCTCTATTTTTTATCCCCATTCTTGTCGAGAAGCTCTGGTATTTACAGAGTGGAGTTGTGAAGCGAGGAGTTGGAGATATAGCTTTCTGAGTCTGGCTCGGCCTTTTGGATAGGAAGGTCTGGTTCAGCGTTTGGTCAGGGAGCGTCTCATTCGCTGGTCCAAACATTTGGTACAGTGCTTGATATGTCAAGCCGGACCAAACATTTGATCCGACATTCAGGAGAGTACCAAACCAAATATCTGGTCCGGTATCTCGTAGAGTGCCGGACCAATTATCTGGTCCGGTACTCCGAAGAGTGCCGGATCAAATATCTAGTCCAATATTTTAGTGAATGCCGGATCAAGTATTTGGCTCGGCAGTTCTGCCTTCTTCGTCATATCCCAAACCCGCTTTCTTTCCTCTCTCCGCCTTCTTTAAAAATTCAAGCCAATAATGGAGTTAATTGATTTTTAATAAATTACAAAATTTCTCTTAGGGCATAACCTTAACTCTACCAATCTCATACTTGCACTTGGGGCAAATTATGGAATCCCAACCATCCCTTCAATCAGCTTCTCTAGAGCTGACCGAGATAGACTATTAGTGGATGGATTTGCTATGTTGTACTCGATATCTACCTTTTTGCATCATGACCTCTTTCTTCTTAATGAATTCTCTAATGATGTGGAACTTTCGTAAATATGTTATGACTTCTTATGTGCTCCGTGTTCTTTTACGATCTGAATTGCTGCATTGTTAAAACTGAACAATGCCATAAGATTCTTTGTATTGGGAACCATTTCAAGCTCACTTAAAAACTTGCGCATCCAGACAACCTTTTTAGCTGCTTCATTGATGGTGATGTACTCGGCTTCCAACGTAAAATCAACTACTATCCCTTGTTTGGAATTTTTTTGAATAATGGCTTGGCCGTTAAGTGTAAAGATATAACTAGACACTCACTTTCTATCATCTATTTCACTTTGAAAGCTAAAGTCTATATACCCCTTCATAAGGAGGTTGCCTCCTGCGTATGAGAAATAATTCCTTAGTATTTCTTTAATACTTCAGTATATATTTTATGGTCGTCCAATGTTTTTCTCGACGATTAGATTAGCATCGACTCCCGCATACTAATGCATATGCCATATCCAATCTAGTACATAGCATAACTTATATTACGGATTTTATGGATGAAGCATATAGGATCCTCTTCGTATGCTCTTTGTCCTCATCGTTATCAAGAGCGTCCTTCCTAGAAAGGACGATTCTAGACGGTATTAGAACGTTTCCATATTTGAAATTCTTCTTACTGAACCTTTTTAGTATGACATCTACATAAAGGGAATAGGACAATCCCAATAGACATTTAGAGCTATCTCTATAGATCTTTATACCTAGTATATAGGCTGCTTCTCCAAAATGCTTCATGGAGAAATTCTTGGAAAGCCAAGCTTTCACTTATTGTAGCACGAAGTGTAATTGCCAATCAATAATAGATCATCGACATAAAAAACTAAGAATATGATAGCATTGCCTTACTCCTTTCTGTATATTCACAATTTCTCCATATTTTGATAAAAACCAAACTGTTTGATTACCTTGTCAAAACACTTGTTCCAACTTCTTGAAGTTTGTTTAAGTCCATTAATAGACTTCGACGACTTACAAGCCCTGCCCTTCTTCTCACTAACCACAAAACCTTTGGGTTGAAACATACTTTAAATCACAATTTAAAAATGATGTCTTTACATCATCTTACATATTTTATAGTCATAGAATCTAGCAATAACTAGCATAATTTGAATGGACTTAAGCCTGGCTATAGGCGAAAAAGTCTTGTCATAATCAACAACTTGAATTTAACGAAGTCCTTCGGCAACTAGCCTTACCTTATAAGTCTCTACTTCCCCATTCGCATTTAGATTTTTATTAAAAATCCAATCATAGTTGATGGGTTTCATCCCTTCAGATAGGTTTGATAAAGTCCATACTTTGTTTTCGTACGTGGAATTCATCTCAAATTTCATTGCTCTAAGCCAGATTGCAGAGTTTGCTCTACAGTGCTTGTTGGAAAGATAGAGGAGTGTCATCCTCTTATACATAGTTCTCCTTCTTTCCATCCATGAGGAAACCGTAGTATCTCTCAGGTGCGTGAGATTGCCTACTAGACCTTCTAATAGGTTATGTGTATTCGTGTATGGGTGTACTCAATTCTCCTATCGGTTCAGCCTCAGTGTTAACTTCTTAGATCTCAACCAAGTCCATTACTTTGTTGATAATTTCCTTTGACAGAAATTTCTTTTCTAAAAACAATAGCATGACGAGAAACAATGAAGTTCCTCAGTATTATAGAAAATATACACTATTGAGTTTCCGAGACATCCTATAAATTTACATAGTACCGATCTTGCTACTAATTTGTTCGGACTAACATTCTTAACGTATGTCAAAAAACCCAACACCGTTAAATGCTTGAGTTGGAGTTTCTTCCCATATCACATCTCATATGGTGTTTTAGGCATAGATTTAGTCGAAATAATTTCAGCATATACGTTGCGGTTTCTAACGCATATCTCATATGTAATGAACCATATCTAATAAGGTTCGGTTCCTTCACTCCAACACACCGTTATATTATGGATTATAAGGTGGAATAATACGAGAGATAACCCTATTTTCTTTTAAGTATTGTTAGAATTCCTATTCAACATACTCACCTTCTCAATTTGATCGAATAATCTTAATCTTATGGCCCATTTGATTTTCTACTACATTTTTATAGTCAACAAATCTCTAATAGACATTGCATTTGTACTTTATAAGATACACATATCCTAGTCTTGAGAAATCATCAGTGACTGTAACAAAGTAAGAACTAATATTTTTTGTGATTATAAGGATCAGACCACATGTATCACTATGTATTAACCCTAATAGTTCATCAACTCTTTCGTTGCTCTGACAAAGGGGTGTTTGGTCATTTTGCCTTTGAAATACGACCTATACATGCCAAATGATTCAGAATCAAGTGTCGGGAGAAAACGTTCAGTTTTAAGTTTGTGCAGTTGTTTCTCACTAATATTACCTAGTCTACAATGCCAAAGATAACTATCGTATTGTTAGAAGAATTATTCGTAGAGCACACATAACTAGTATTAATCACACAAAATCCATTTTCAAGAATACAATAGCAGAGTTTATTTCCATTCAAACTATTGTTCATAACATTACTTGCATAATGAAATATATATATATATATCCAGCCTTAGACAATATAGAAACATAAATAATCTCACAAATAAAGTCTTTTACAAGATAGTGCTTATTTAATATCAAAACTAATCCACTAGACAAACATAAATGAATGTCTCCTACCATCGATGCATCTACATTAGATCCATCAGCATCTTGGAGCCTTATCTCTCCTTCTGCCATGTGATGCTAGTTCCTAAGCCCTTGTAATGAATTACAAATATCAGTTCATGATCCAATATCTAAGATCCAAGACATTTTATTGATTACAAAATAATTTTGAATCATAAATGCTCCTGATAGAGCTGTAGAACCAATCTGCATCTTTTCACTGACAATCTTCAAGTAATCAGGACAATTCCTTCACCAATGACCTTTCTTGTGGTAGTGTGACATTCATCCTTGTCATCAATTTTCTTACTTTTCTTGTTTTTTTAACCAAATATTTTTTGCTTCTTCAAACTCTTTGAAAATGATGCACTACCTTTAATTGCAAGTATAACCCCTTGATCATTAAATGTCAGCCGACCTTAACATATTAAGGAGCTCCCTGAGATTCACATTTAAGTGGTTCATATTATAATTCTTCATGAATGCTTCATATTGGGGAGTAAGAGAACTAAGGATCAAATAAACTTGCAATTGTTTGCTTATCTGTACGTCCAATTGCGAAAACCTATCAATGTAGCCTTTCATAATTAGTACATAATCATCCACTTTCTGCCTTTGGTCATTTTAGTAATGAACAACTTCTTTGTAAGCACGTACCATTCAAAACATGACTGTTCATCAAACGAGGCATTAAGACTATCAAATATCTTATGGATAGACATATTTTAATGGCTTTGCAATGGATTGTCTAACGTAGACAACAGTAAACTTGGGAGATCTCTAGGTCCGACACCCATTTTTCATAAGCAAGTCTTAATTCAAGGTCTGCATCATTAACGAGTAGTTCTTTAGTGTAACATCCCCCACTTGGATGTGCAAAACAAACGGCTATGGATGCTGCATTCATCCACAGTTATTAACCCTCGACGACTAAGTACGGTAATATTAGATACATTGATATAACAGAAACACATGGATATGGACAAATTTTAAAATCATTAAGCAACTTTCACATTCCATTTCAAATCATTTCAACATTCATCAAATAATCCCATAACCGAGAACCACGTTCAGAGAAAATATAATTATTACAACATACACCAAGAGCGACATATGAAGATCCCCTCTTGGATGACGGAGTATAAACATAGGCAATTAAACAACTTTGCCGTTGCAATACAGCACAACAGAATCAAAATAGAAAAGAACTCCTAGTAGGTAGATTCCCTCCTTCTCGTCTCCTAAAGCTTATTCGTCTAAAGGAGAACACGAAAACCTCAACTTTAAAACTACTCAAAATCACTTATGCACCCGAGAGTTTAAGGGGAAAACATAAATTTTGAGTCAGACATAAAGCCCGGTATGAATAAACCATATCAAACCATTTAGATATCTAGTGAGACCACGACGCTTAGCGGAATGGGATTTCCCCTCATTAGTACCTTATCCAAAACTTTATAATAACCATATACTGTTCTGTGCATCCATAATGGCCAAAACATAACAATTCAAAATTTATGATGACATGCAAACAAGTAAATCATTCTGGATTTTCCATCCTCATTCATTTTGACTAGCTGTCTCAGTTATAGTTTCCAGGGTCACTATTAACCTATTTGTTTTCATGGGCTTACCAATAACCTATTTAAAGCTTATGGACTCCCTATCCAGTGTCATAGTTTTCATGGGATCACTAAGAACATATTGGCCCCGCCAATAACTTCATTCATTCATGGGTTCTCCATGAACTTATTGGTATCTCCAATAACTTCTCCCTTATCATAGTTTTCATGGTTGACTATGAACCTGTTAACTTCTACCAATAAATTTATCCGGTTATAATATTCATGGGTTTAATACAAACTTATTGGCCCCTGCCAGTAACTCTTTCTAAACATAGTATTCATGGGTTACTATGAACCCATCTATATAACAACTTCTTTAATTTGTATTTAGGCATCCTTCATTCTGGTCAATCTGACCTCCTAGATGCAATTCTACTCATTTAGGAGTTAATCTCAATTTATATTCACTGCTGAGTCAACCTAGCTGGTTATTCTACCCTTTTTCCCAAAAATACAGCCATGGGTCCATTTTAAAGCGAATATGTATATTAAAAGAAGCAACATAATAACATAAAACAACAACCCCTGTGGTTTAATATCCTTGAAATCATTTTTATACGAAACATGGTTAATCCCTTTAACCTGTTATTTTATCAAGAAAGCTTCTTCAAAAACTTCATACTTAAAAGCCATTTTAATACTCCTTTATTTTTTCTATGGTTTTTCCTTTAAAAATGAGATTGGGTCTTTGTTTTGAAAAACTAAGGCTTTCGAAACCTTAAACCTTTACTTTCAATACCATTGGATAACCTCCTTCAAAAGCATCCAAATCTTCTTTTAAAAAACTAAGCATATGCCTTGAAACAGTTTAAACCATCTCTTTCGAAACCATCAAAACCTTCCTTTTGAAAGTATTAAAGCATTACTTATTAACTCATAGAAGCATAGATTCGAAACCATTTGAAAGCATCCTTGTCGAAACCATTGAAAGTACCCCTTTCGAAATCATAGGGCTTATCTTTAAAAAATATCTTTTGGGTCAAAGTGAATATAAACAAAAGTACCCCTTTCGAAACCAATAACCTTCATATAAAAGAGTTAGGGGAAAACTGATGGCTTCGGAACCATCCTTTTGAAAGCTTAAATCATTTAAGTAAAACATTTAAAGGATAGCTTCGAAACCGCTTTCGAAGCCATTGTCTTTGAAACCATTACACCCTTTCAAAAGCTTTAGGAATTGGCTTATATTTATAAAACAAATGCTACCTTTCGATCTAGTTGATGACCTTAATCCAATCAAAAGGCATAAGATCGGTAGCAGGATTTCAACTGGGTTGAACCTACCCTTTCGAAAGCTTTGATTTAAAAACAAGGCAACTCATTCGAAAGC
The DNA here is from genome assembly GCA_030765085.1 of Allium cepa. Taxonomy (NCBI): domain Eukaryota; kingdom Viridiplantae; phylum Streptophyta; class Magnoliopsida; order Asparagales; family Amaryllidaceae; genus Allium; species Allium cepa. Next base: position 108,176,389 of record CM060940.1, read on the forward strand.
TATCTTTTCAAAACAAAAAGGAAACAACATATTTGAAAGCTATTTAAATGAATTTCAAACCCTTTAAAAGCATCCTGTTGAAAACAAGGCAAGTGCATATCTTTGGAGAATAAAATAAAGGCTTCGACTCCTTCGAAAGCTAGGTTTTGACGCCATACCTTTCATCTTTATTCAATCCACTACATACCAACTTATTCATACCTTGTGTATTGGTTTTGACTGGGTTGGTTTCGACTTGGTTGAATTGGAAGTATAGGGTCGAAGGGTAGCTTTTGAAAGAGGAGAAACATAATTTCTGAGTAGAGACTGTTTTAATGCCTTTTTAAGTAATTATTTTCTAACTAACCTTCCTATTTGTAAACATTTAATTGATTATCGTAAAATTTTCAAATTCTTTCCAAAATAAAACTGCCACAAATATTTCAGATCTAATTAATTTTTTTTAGCAAATAAGCCATTCCTTAAGCAAAACAAATAAAACATTTAAGTCCTACATCTAAAATAATTTAATTTCCATAGTAAAATACTTAGGAAAAATCACTAAAAATCACAGAAACTTTTAATATGTTATCTAACATATATAATTTTAGACCCAAATTCCTTCAAATATTAGCCAAAATAATTTTAAACCCATCTCCAATATTCATGTTCTCTTTAAACTTCATAATAAATTTTTCATAGCTTGGAAAATTATGAAAATTTAAACCCATCTCCAAAATAATGTTTTGCATAACATATAAATTCCTTATGGCATTCAACATCCAAAATAAACGATTTTAGCGCTAAAACTATATAACACAATTATCAAACAAACTTGTTTAAATATATCAGATCATGAAATCCAATTATATCATCATCACAAATCATCATAATGGATTTAAACTTAAACAAAAAAATCATTGACCATTAAAACAAAAATAGAGATGGTTTTGATTATTATGCACCTTGATTGGGATAAGGAAGTAGAGATTTGATCCTTGACTAATACCCCCAGCTTGAATCCTTAGCTTTAATTTGCTTTTTGCTTCTCTTTTCCCCCATAGTTATGGCCGGCTTAAGCTCCTCTTTTGTTATCTTTTTGAGTTATGAAAGTATTAAATAAAAGTAAGAATAAGGGTTTAGGGGTTAAGGGTTATGGTGAACGGCTATTCCCCGTAATACCTTTGCCTTATTCTCTTATTAGTTTAACTTATAAAACCATTTTCATAAACCTATTCATTTAATGTTGTTTAGTGAAGCATGACCTCTATTAAAATTTTCAAATCTCAATCTCCTTATCTCTTTACATTATTCTATTTAGTTTATTTATCTCCTGAATAACGTTATTTAAAATTAATGGTGTTACATTTAGGTTCACAAGCGATAGCCGACCATAGGCACTCATAAGTCAATGCTATTTTATTTGCTCTTCGATATTCGGTATATTTGGTCCACTAAGCTTGTCATTATCAAAAAACAGTTTTCTAGTTGGCATTTTTCTACATGTTTTAAGTGGTACGATGGGGAAAATCATAGTAGATGTTCATGTAATATTAGTAAGTTTAAACTTTATGTTATAAGCTCCAACTAGTCTTTTATGTTTCACCAAACTTTAAGTTGAAACATAGAAGTCCTAACCCTTGGTATCTTGTCCTAATTTCAATTTGACCATGAATTTGCTCAATAAATCGAAATGAAGTTATTCACTCGTACGTACGATATCGTGATGACCTAAGTATAATATATGTATCTTGAGTTTTCTCAACAAATGCATATAGTTATCTTGCCTCATTTATTCAATATATTAATAATACTACACGTAACGTCCCTAGCTTGAGTTTCCCTAACAACTAAGGAGCATGGAAGTAATTTATTAATAAATATGGTAGAGCAAAACATTATATTAAAGACTCATCATCTTTAGTATATTATGTTGAGTGATATGGACTTATGAAACAATGTAATTTTTATGAATTATTATCGCGATTCAAGTGTCGAACACATCAAAAATCACCGTATACGTAAATTTATTTATGTATTTATTCCTTAAGTCTATTTAGGGTTTCTTAATGTTACACCTTTAATTTACACATTCGTATTATATAAGTTATAATATTATATATCTTTTGTATTTCATATTACTTATATAATAATCTTATGTATAATGTTTTATTAATTAAATCTTATTTATTTAATTTTAATTAACTAACATTTTAATGAATTTTACACTATCTTAAAAATGAATTTTATACTATCTTAATATAACATTTATATTGAATATTTATTATATACTATAACCTTTACAGTATAATACATATATCATATACGTGTGCGTGTTGTTTAATTAATTTATTTAATTAAACAATTTTAATTAAATTATATTAATTTAGAAATCCATTTATTAACATACATGTATACATATGTTAATTTAACATTTTAAAATAACATAATGTATACCGTAATATATAATACATGTACATATTTTACTAATTAATTATCTTTTTAATTAATATATTATATTAACCTTATTAATAAATTTTATAAATTTCCAAATTAATTTAAATTAATTTTCAAACATTTTGAAATTTTTTATTACACTATAACATTTATAATATGTATATATTTATTTTAAATTTAACTATTAAATTCAAAATCTTATATTTTTAATTTTTTTTTTTGAAAATTAGCCCAAGACTCAATTCAAATTGGGACTTTTCTACTAGGGCCAATATATGGGCTTACATATCTGTTAAAGCCAGGCTGGTAGAAACGTAGATTAGTTTACTTGATTATCCAAATCCATTCTTTCAATACCACCTTTATAGACGTAATAATATACAGGCTGTGAACTTAATTAGTTAACCCTAATATAACTAATTTAGACCGTATAGACTATTGGGCTCCGATAATATTGTTGGAACTGGACCAGTCTACAGCTGAAATAATGAGTGAATTTCAATATGTTTTTTCGTTTTGGAACTTTATTCTGGCCTATGAAGTCTAATTTATTTAGAACATTTCTAAATTTCTTTTAAATAAAACCATTATTTTATTTAAATTATTAATATGGTTATTAATATTATATTATATATATATGTGTGTGTATCATATACACACATATATATGTTTGTGCATGTGTACTATAGCAAATGTTCAAGGTATAACATAACCGTGCATAAATGTTGGCATTTACACTGCAGCGGACATGTTAGCTCATCTATTGTACAAATATATTGTCCAAATATATGTTTATATACTTTAATTTATATATATAAAAATAACAATTATATATATACGTAAGCTTATAAACTATATTTTATTTTAAATAATTTTATATAAATATATGTGTGTGTATATAAAAACATATTAATGGATTTAAACATTGTAAGTGTATAATTATATTTAAGTATAATTTAAAATGTTTATAAATTATATTAAATTTTTTTACTGGGAAAGGAAAAGTAATATATATGGTATATTTTTTAAATGTATATATATTAAATACATGCATACGTACGTACATATAAATAATATAATAATAAAATTATATATTAACACTTTAAATATACAAAATATATATCAAAAATTATATATACCCGATAATATGCATGGAAGAAACGTTTTTATTTTTTTAAATTAAATATCCATATGGATATTCCTTATAAATTAATAAAAAATATTTTTAAAACATAATTTTGAATTTTAGTAAAATTATGAGTGATATTTTGTTATTTGAAAATTTAATATTTAATTTAATAATAAAAAAACCTATTTTAAAAAATATTTTTAATTGGAGGCTGATATTTAAGTATTTTATATAATATTTTTTATTTTCTCCGCCGAAAGTGTATTGAATACTGATTTAATTTTACAAAATATATAACATAATTTATAAAACATATATATATTTATATAATTAATTTACATAATTAATTAATTTAAAGAATATTTAAATAACAATAATATATATAAATAATTATTAGTCCTACTGAAAACATTTTAAATATCATACAATTTGTAAAAAAATCCAAAATCATATTTTCTGTAGAGTGAGATTTCGAATTTAAATTATAAAGCTTATATATATAATTCAATATTGCATATTAAATTAATTGAATAAAAAATGAATTTTTTTAAACTTTGAGTCCTGCATCTTATAATTATATATGTGACAAAAGTTTCTTTTTATAAATATAAAAGTTTATATAAACATACACCAATCTAATTATAATAATATATTTATATATTAGAATCGTCACCTAATTAAAGATATAATATACATGATATAAATATTATTTATATACATTAATGTTTATAAATATAGTAGAAATTTACCTTATATCCAATGCCTATAAGTACACCTTGAAACGATGCGATCTACTTCTGGAACTAGTTTTCAAAACAATAGAGAGCTAGTCCTTGAACGAATGACCACCAGCTATCAAATAAAATTGTTTTACTTTGATTTGACATTAGAAATAGGGAGATGGTGATCCCATGATTTTAGTTTCAGAGGTAGGGTATAGATGGAGGCTTCAAAAAGCAAGAAATAATAATGGTTGAGATGCTTATATAGAGGAGGAATGGAGACAAGCTAGGATCTATATCTCTTATCTATTCTCCTTCCCTTTTCTATACAAAATAAGTCCACCTTAATGCAGTCATATGGCTATTACCGTCATGCACAATCATAGCTGAACTAACCAGCCCCTATATGGGCTTTAAACCTATTATAAGCCCAAACAAAATCTTTTGCATTTAAATCCAATTTAAACGAGTATCGATACCATATATCAATAAATATATTTGTAACTACTATAGATACATTAAATAATATTTGTTCATCAAATCCAAATAAAATTTTATAACTAAATTTCATATATATTAATTAATCTAATTAATTCATAACAATTACAAATTAATTAAATCGTTTAGTCAAAGGAGTATCCATCATTTCGTTATGTAACCCGTTAGGTGTAAATTTGATCAACGATTAATATTGAATTATTCAAATATTAATGTTAACACTTCGCTTAGCAGGTAGTATAACATTTTAACCGAATTTATCACTTACTTGGTTTCAGTAAAATCCAATTTTACTTTATTAAGTGTTATCCAATTATGACTATTATTTAACACCTATTCTCTTCATCAAAACTATATCACTTTTGACTTATAGAATTTGGTAATGGTCAAAATTCCAATATATCGCTAATATTCAACTCTATGGTCAAAAGAAAAATCCTTTGGTTCAATAATAAAAATTATTATTAACCGAACTACTCTGGTAAGAGATTTTGTCTTTGAGTTGACTTGAGTTAGCTGTGATACTAACCCTATATAATTGAGGAGATGAATCCTCTCTTGAACAGTGTTTCACTTTCAATACTTCCACTTGACCCAACTATTGTTACTCACTCAATGGATGTCGCTCCATGATTTGACTATAATTAAAGCGGAGCTTCATATTAAAGATCAATAACTTTCTCCAGTCGAGAGAACTATGTAAATTTGTCACATTTGTATTTTTCTGTTTGACGTCAGTTATATTAACCAACCGAGTGATTCATTCAATAGTTGTCTAATAATTATCAGTACGTAACCCCATGGTGCTCCAGTAGTCATGAGTAATGCACTTCTCAACATTTGGAGAGTGTTATGTACTCTAGTCTTAACGGATATATCGATATCCAGTCTTGATGCATCTTGACAAGGAATATTTAAAATAATGTATTTATTATATCGTGATATAATACTCATGATTACAATTATTATAATTAATCTTACAAACACACCTTTTATGGATTTTTTTGTTAAATATATTTTAATTAAATATTTAATTATTTATAACACATTATAACAAAATATATATTAGAAAGAAAAACATCTTTATTACGAACGAAGGTTGATTATAGGGTTAATTGATTTACAATAAATTACAGAATTACCCTTAAGGCATATCTATAACTCTATCACATTCTACAATGAATGAGATGAATCCTTTCTTGAAATTCACTTCATGTAGTTCAACGTGTATCCAACCATGGTTGTAACATGATCGTGGGGTCATGTAATTAAGTATAATCAAAGTACAGTTTAGCTACGTAAGATCAACAATACTCTCAAGTCTGAAGACTGCTGCACATCGTAACATGAGATCTTCTATTTTGACTTAATTGTATTAACCTATCGAAAACTCTTTTTGAGTCATTGTGTGATTGTTCCAAACAACCACAAGTACATAATGCCTTGGCATTCCCAATGGTATAAGTAATTCACTGTCTATTATATTGGGAGCATTACATATGCTGCTCTCAATGGATGTATTAGTATCCTTTTTCTCATTGCATTCTACTAGGAACAACTTATGAATAAGTATTTTGAGTTTTCGATTCAAATCGCAATGTTACAAACAAATTCAAATTTACGATCGGTAAAATACTTTTTTTAGGATTTTCTAGTTATATTTTTTAACGTATTCATACTGGCACATTTATCACAATACAGCAACACACAATAGAAAACATAATCTTTATTTCGAATGGGATTCTTATACAAAGTTAAGTTATGTAATAAATTATATAATTTCTCATAATGCACACCTTTAAGTTTATCAAGTTATCTAGGTTGTAATTTTTTAAAAACTTAATCTCCAAGAGGAAGAAGAACAAAAATAAAGATGAAGCTTTCATTTTAGAATTATAAGGACCAATTCTAGTTTAATTACCGTTTATCTCCTAACTTATCCTTTCCTCTTATTTTATCGAATTTAGACAAAGTTTATATAATTTTCTTAGTAAACAACATTAAGAACAATGGAGTAGGTCTTGAGTTTTTAATTCCTTCACCTTTAAAGATTAACTTTTGAAGTTATTTGCTCATTAATTCATTTAAAAACTGGTTTATTATATTAATTGCTAACTGCTAAGATTAACAAGTTTTTCTAAGTGGATTTATTGGACATTGTATGGTTCTTAACAAAACTCTAGATGGTGAAGAAACTGGAAAATTAGGCTTTAAAGAAGGAAAAGGTAATGTTCCTTCTTGCACTGAAAGGATGAGATTTTTCATCTCACCACACTTCGTTGTAGTACATGTAACACCTAATACTTTTACATATATGAGGAAAGAACTAATATTATTTGCAAATTAGTATAGTAATACACAAAATTTTTGTTACGTAATTGATACTGGAAGAAATAAAATAAAAATAGCAAATAAAAACATAGAGATTTACGTGACTTGGATCATTAGATTCCTACATCCATGACGTAAAGTTGATTTAATTCATTGTTTCCACTAAAATAAGTACAATCATAGACAACACTCTTAATATCTCCCTTTTCAGGTGCTTAGTGCTTGATAAAGTTAAAGCTGTGCCTTATAAGAAATTATGTTAATTGATTATATAAATTAACTCTTATGGTGGATCATGTGTGAAATAAAGTAAGTTTTTACCATTATTTTCTACTGTGTATATTGGGATATAAGTAATGTTTTGAATACACTAAATATTTAAGTACAAAGTCCTTTATAAAACAATTTAATTAATCATGGCTATGAATGTGTACAACACGTATTGAATCATGTCAATATATGCTTATTATTAAATGTTAGTCAAGATGTATCGAGAATGAGATGTCAATACATCTACTGAGACCAGTTTATGTAATGCTCTCTATACTATGGACATTGATTTACCTAGGCTATTATAGGCACCAAGGGTGATGTACATGTGATTGTTAGAAATAATTACATAATGACTCACCAAGAGTCTTTTATCGATTAATTATAAAATCAAATAGAAGATCTCATGTGGCAGTGTGCATTAATCTTTTGACTTGAGAGTACAGTGAATTTTAAGGGCTTAAACTACGATTGACTATAGTCAATCCCATGATAGTGATGATCGTGTGAAGGCCATAGTTGGGCATAAGCAGAATCACTTGAAATGTAATACTACTCGAGGATGATTCCGTTGGACTCAGTGCATCCGATAATGGAGTAAAAAGGGAAAATTAAAAAAAAACCTTTATTATAATACATCGAGAACCAAGATTTGCTTGTAAACTCTAAGAAAGTATGTGTTTGTCAAAAATATACCTCGGGTGCTTGTTACGTGATTGTCAGTTTCGAGGTTCTAACTTGTGACCTTTGATTTTTATGGTGTTATCATGAATAGTGTTGATAACATTAAATTATATTTAATATTTTAGTGGATGATTTTGATTTTAATTTTATGTTGCATTATATTGTCATTATATATTATTTTTAGTGTTATTTGTAATGTTTTTATGGATTCAAAATGTTTTACAAAGTAATTCAATGTTAAATCAAATAAAATTTATTCTATGCAGCCTTGTGGTAAAACACAAAATTTAGAAATTAAAGGTTAAAGGTTCAAGTCCCAAATGGCGAATAGATTGCAACATTTCTAAAGTTCATTCTTTCAAAAGCCGTTTACCATCAAAAAGTTGTAGCTCATGATATAATTGCATTTGATTATATAAGGGAAATTTAAGAAAATTGTTTTTTAAGAATATTTATTAAAAGGAAATTTAACAACAAAATATTTTATATATAATGATATATGTGTATATGTATGCATATTTTATAATTAATATTTGGTAATAACTAATTAAATAATTTTAATATGATTTGAAATATCAATTTTTAATTTAATATTTATTTGACTCACTTATAAATTTAAATGATTATAATTTGCGTTAATTCTAATATAAAATATTTGAATCAAATAAATAATGTCTTAATATATTAATTTTAGTTAATAATGTTAGTTTATAGATATCCTAATAATAAATTAATATGTATACATCAATCTCTAAAAAACAATATCATATATAAGTGTATGATATTCAGTTAAATAATACCCGTGTCCATAATTTTAATACAAAGCTAATGTTGTAAGTTGTTCGTAAAATGAAGTTCAAATGTGGAAGTTATAAAGGTTATAATTTATAGGGGATTTTGCATAAATCAACAATTATATAAAAGAATGGGCTTATGTGTAATTATTTTAAGATTAGGGGCTAGAATGAATTTGCACCCGTCTTTAATTGAACCCTAGCCACCATCGCTTAATCTTCAGTCAACAATTTCCACCTCATTAATTCTTAAGCCCGCCAGCAACACCGCCACTGAAATTTTCATTTAAGCTTTGCCGACTAGTGCTACTCTTCCTCACTTTGATGCTATTCGATCTAAATCTAAACCGAGTTTTGTAACGCACCGGAATTCCGAGCACTTCGTATTTACCTGAATTATTTAACATTTGAATCTTTGGTTAAATGTGATTAAATTAATTTAATAATCATGTTAATCTCATTTTTCGATAATAAGTAATGATGGTAAACATGTTTTAAATTTGGTTAAAAAAATAAATAGTTCAAGAAATATCGATAGTGTGACCGAAAATTGTTTTATCGATAAGCGGTTTTTTATTCAACAGAAGTTGTTTATTTTTTTACATACAATAAATAACTTAGGAGGTCATTATTTGCTAATAAAAATATTTTGCACTATCACTACACCAAAATAGTGATTTTGCAACATTTTCCATTTGTTAATTTCCAACACTTATAAATGTTACAGCCTACTGACAATAAAAAAGTGTCAGAGTACCTAAAAAAGTGTTGGGAAATATAAATAATGTTTTTTATAAACTTTCCAACACATCAGTTATAATTTACAACACAAAAAAGTGTTATAATAGTTGGTAAATTTGTAAATAACTCATTAAAGATTGGACCCTTGTGTAATCTTGTATACGTACCATATTTCTAACGCTTTCCCCTCCATCTCCAATATCGGCCGCCTAATTTTTGATTTAATTAGGATTCCCACGTTCCGCGCTTCCTCCATTTCTTCTCCAGGTAGCGATTTCCCATTCTACTAACGATTTCCCAACCGCTTCATCTCTACATCCTACTATCGATTTCTTATTCCATCCCGCGCGTCATCTCCAGGTACATCGATTTAGGTCCGATTTTGATTTTGAATTATCTTGCTCTTCTTTGAAGTATTTGTTCTTGTTATAAGCCACAATATCATTTGTGTAATTTTTATGTTTACTATCCTACTTTTAAATTTAAGGATATTTTCCTTCTGAATACGTTTTCACAACTATGGCAACTGCTTGCTATTTAGTAAGTAGATGTTGTAAAATATATATAGGGGGTATACCATCAAAATATGTAATTGGAAAATCGTTAAATTTAGGCACATCATTAACTACAAAAATGATAGATTTCAAGATGCTTTAAATGGATAATGTTATGATATGTTTTTGCCATCGAAGTCAGATCCCAATTCGGGTTAAATTGTTTTAATGATGCATGTGTTTTTAATGATAGACCAAAGAATAGTAGGTTATGATTAGTAGTGAATAACTTATTTAAGATTATAAGTAAAATTGAAACATATTCTGAGTTTTTCTTTCAGGTCTTTAACATTACATTGAGTAAACAAAAGAAAATAACAAAAGTGAATTTAACAATATATAGTTTATCAACAGAATTTGATACAAACTTCTTAGTTTTGTGCCAACCTGACCAATGTAAATTTAGCGATGAAGGTTTGCTAATCACCTAACTTGATTTTTTTGAAATCACAATAGCTATTTGTTGAGTACTTCAGTTCTTGTCTTTAAGTTACTTAACAAGATAATACTTGGTATATGTGTTAATCTTAAACATTTCACATTAAATAACTTTTGGCTTCTTAAGTTATTCGATTTACCTTGAAAGTCTCAAAGAACGTTCCATCTAACCCTTATATATGGAAATTTTGTTTCTTATTTTTTTCCCTTTTATTGGATTGCAAATAGCTTGGCTTGATTTCACTAACCTATTAAGTTTTTATCACATTGATGCAGGCTTCAGGATTTGTGTACCAATCATCATATTAGATATTGGGTAAATACTTACTTCTCATTTGATCTTAAGATTCATTATATTAATATATATTGTTGATCTACAGTTTTAAAACCATATTGTTGCATTACATACCTTTACCTTCAAATTTCATAACAAGCTTTTCACACTCATATAATTGACTTGACCTGCACATAAAAGAAAACATTTTCCTCTCCTATTTTCAACAAGCTCACAAAACCAAAAAAATATTTCAAACATGTTGATAACATAAGCATATGGGAATAGATTATGAACATAGGAATGAGAACTCAAGATTCACCTGAATTGCTTTATGTTGTTCAATTTTTAGGTAAATGTTTGTTAGATGTGTATGACTTTCGTTCTCTATAATAGTAGTTAGTCGCTACTATTAAAAATCCAATAATTTTGGTTTTTAGTGCCCTAATATTAGATGTCAGTGGATGCTTCACATATAAAATTTGTTACTCAAAATCAAAATTTGCAATTTGTTCATCATTATGTTTTTGTCCGTGTAGCCACTTTGTACGTTAACCGTTTAATTAGATGCATAGAAGAAATAATATTTATGCAACCATATCGTCTGCATTTACCTATGTTTTCCATTTGCTTAGAAATCTAAAAGTGCTTAAAGCATGAAAGATATTAGGAAGTGACGTCACTGGTGATAGATCGAATTCGCTCGATATCATTGAAAGTGGGAGTACACATATTTCTACAAGTAGCGGAGCTGATCAAGGTAGAAAAACATTGAAACGTATATAGTTAAACCATACTCATTGTTAGATAATTGATTTGTGTTTTATTAATGATATAAAATTCATATCATTACGTATTTTTACCACATTCTAATATGCTCTATCCATTCTCAGTTCTTTTCCTTAATGCTTTCTTTATTCAAGATGGAAAGTGAATGTTTTAAATCAGCTTATTAGAATGGGTGATGACGTTGATGACGTGATGGATGGCAATGCACTATTGCAGTGTGACAGCGGTATAGGTGATGATGGGTGTTAGTTGGTGAATGTAGTTGGCTGGAATGCATGGCACTGTGTAAGGAGGAATATATGGCACTGTGTTATTGGGTGATATAAATTGTAGAAATGTTGTATGAGTGGCACTGTGTTATGAGTGGTTTGAATGACAGATAGAAGCAGGGATGTCAGTGTTGAAATACGAGCAGCGGAGGGGGGTGGGGTTGTTGTGTTGTTATATTAGGCAGTGATGGAAGGTGATGCTTGTAGAAGGTGTTGGCAAGTGATGTTTGTAATGTTATCAGAGGAAGGGAAGAATGCTGTAAATAGTGTAGTTGGAAGGTAGTGGATCGTGTATTTGGCTAGGCAGATTGAATGTTGTGGTCAGGGGGTAGAAGCTTATTAGTGACACTGGTGACAGTAATGTATGGCAAGTTGAATTGAGGTGGAGGTTGATGGTATGAGGAGGATGGTTGTTAAGCAGCAGTTTGATGGCGAGGAGTAGAAAAATGGGGTATTTGCAGAGGGAAGAAGTGTGCAGAGGGGGTAGAAATGAATGGGGTTGTGGGTTGTTGTGGTAGGAAGCAGTGGGATTTTGCAAGTGATCATTTTGGGATGAAATGATGTACGTTTCGACATGTTGTTGCAAGTGATCAGGCTGTTGGATGATGTTGTTTCAGGTTGCAAGAATATTTGAACTATAATTTATTTTTTCACATTTTTGGTCAAGTTGATTGTTTTGAGGTCCACTAACGATTTTAATTTTTTTCTTTTCTAGAGTCGACCTATCAATTTGCTACTGGAACCTTTTGAGTAAGTGGAGGAAGGAAAGTTTATGTGAGCTGAATTGTTCAGGTATTGAGTATAAATCTATTGTCTTGATGCGATGCGTACTATGTAATAGTCATCATGTATTCTAGTAATATGCACTAGTGGAATTATTCATTAGCCTAGTTGCATTTGCAATTGGGCACAATGCTCAGTTGTTGCAACATGTTTAGCGTGAACGCCACTATCAACTTTACATATTTCGAACGATAATTTATATAAAATCAAGACCCAAGTTTCCAAACACTAATCACTCTACATATTTTCTTATAATCTATTGAAGGTTTTCGAATCATCACTACTATCAACTTTGCAAGAGGTATCATCTTTGATCTTGATATACTAGTATTACGACACACTCCACGTTAGCAAATCTTTACCATCATGTTTATTTTTAATGATTGAACGTTGCCAGCATCCAACAGAGTTTGCAAACCAAGTATGCAACCAATTTGCCAACCTAAGCATGCAAACTTAGTTTGCAAAACTGAGCACACAAACCGAGCGTGCAAAATGAACACACAAACTGAGCATGTAGCAAAATCAATGCAAATTGTGTTTGCAAACTCAATTCGCAAATGCTAATTGAGTTTGATTAACATGTATTTTGCATACTAAGTTTGCGAATTCATAAATACAAAAAAAATTAGAGCCTAAGTTGTAATTCAGTCTTTAACCTTTTGCTTTTGAAGGTATACGTTTTTTTATCGAGTGTTTATATTAAATGCAGGAACTTGAAGAAGGACGCTTTGGATTGTTGTACTGGAAGTTGAAGAATATTCAAAACCATTAGATTTTAGAGTGGATGATCAGGAATGGTTAGGTTAACCGTAAGTTAAACTTTAAGTGTATTTTGAAAAAAAATTTGAAGCTTATGTTGTAATTATATTTGAATATATGACATTGTGGTATTTTAGATATGTAAATAATTGTTTATGATATATTATACTACATTTACAGAGAGTTTAAACTTTGCATTGAATATGTATGATGAATTATTTGTGATATGAAAACCATTATTTGCAGAGTGTTTATATTTAAACCTTGCGTTTAAGTTTTGGTGTGTATATATATGTGTTACTAAATAATCATTTTCCAACACTTATAAGCATTAGCATATATTTCTGTACCAACACTTATAAGCGTTACCGTATATTTCGTTACCAACACTTATAAATGTTACCGTATATTTCGTTACCAACACTTATAAGTGTTACCGTATATTTCGTTACCAACACTTATAAGCGTTACCGTATATTTAGGTACCAACACTTATGAGTGTTAGTAATACGTATGTTTGTAACACTTATAAGTGTTACAAATTTAGCCGCTTCATTCCTCACAGTCCATTAGTAACACTTAAAAAGTGTTACTGAAATTATTTGTAACACTTATAAATGTTAGAATTTGCCTGTTTTGGTGTAGCGTATGCCACTTTGGGAAAGTTCCAGAAGAAAGGAAGATATTTGTGGAGAAGGGTATTTTGGGAATGTTTAAGGCTTAAGTAAAGGAAGTGGAAAGGTGAGATGACGGGCACATGAAGGCACATGGGTGGTGAGGGGTCATTGGCCGTGTAAAAGCGGTGAGGGAAAGGGTAAGGTAATCCCTTGAACCCTATATAAGTGGGTCTATGCACATAAGAACCCTTTTTACATTTTTAGCAAATTAAATCAAAGCTCTTTATCTCCTTTTCTCTTCATAAATCCCTGAAAACAAATTATTTCAAAACAACTCCAAATCTCCCCAAACTCTTGTCGAAGCCTTATAACAACAAAGAAATACTATCTATCAACTCAAAATTCAAAGATTTGGAGCACAAACCTTTGAACTTGTCAAGATCGTGAGAAAATATGGCGGAGAGAGGCATGACTATGAGTAATAGTTGAAGGTATAAGGAGTTTTGGTGCTTGGAAGATTGTGGTAGGAAGTTGGAGCTTATACTTGGTTGTTTTCTTATTGACGGGTAAGATAACTCACCATTTATACAAATATGAAGTGAATTTATGGTTGTTTAAAACTATAAATATGTTGCTTGGTTTTATATTGCTTTATCTTTTATGGTTGTTGCTTTGGAAATCAAACAACACATATAAATCATGTATACAGACTTATGTGACTTTCTATGGCTTGTTGCATAGTCTTGAAACAAAGCATACAGGGTTTGATTGGACTTAAACTTGAATCAGACTTGATTTGGAAATAGTTTTATAGCGGTAGTCGCCATAAACGCATTTAGGAATTGCCTTATGTTTTGCAATTTATGTAGGGATCGTTGAGAGATCCTTAATGTTTCTTGCAATGGTTATGATATATTATGTGTATACCAATTTCTGTAAAAGTATTGGATGCTAAAATATTTGTTATCATATCGAAAATTGATCAAACTTTCAATATACCAAAAATGGCCCAGGTCATAGTAATTTACAACAGTCGATGATAGCGCTTTTAAAACTCCATAATAACTCTGGTCCCATTTTGCAGCATTCTGCGATTGTGTAACCTATGTTTTAGCTTTAAATTGTTTAAGATGGCATTTTTCTTTGAAATGTTTTTAAACTGGCATAGAGACTTTTAACAACATCCAGTAAATGTTGTAGTTCCTATTTGAGACTTTAATTTGCTTTAAATTAACTTCAAATTTAAGTACTTGGCTTAAATATTTTTAGAGATGTTTTTCAATTTATATTAGAGTATTCTAAAAGTGGTTTGAAATTTTTATATATTTTTAATAATTAATCATGGATTATTAAAGTAGAATGTTCATTTAAATAAATGAAAAATATTTTTTATAGAGTTTTAAATAAATTACAAAATAGTTAATTTTAATTAATATTTTAAATATATGTTTTAAACCATACTATAAGTATTTTAAAGTATATTTTAGATATATATAATTTTTATAAAATTAGTTAATTATTTTATTAAAGTAATATACAACTTATGTAATATTATATCTTTTAAATTATTTTGTTATTAAATATATCAGTTGTTTAAATAAATTAGTGTATGTGTGTATACATGCATACATACATCCATATATATCATGTTTAAAGGTTCTTAGTTTATCTATAAGTTTGAAAAGAAAGTTAAGCTTTTTTTACAGAAGAATCAGAGGTATTTTTGGATTATAACACTTATGTTATATTAAATGGTTTTGTAAAGTTAATTAAAAGTATATTACTTTGTTTAGTAAGTATAATTATACTTAGATCTTTAAAATGAATATTTTTAAAGATAATGACAAGTATGAAATGGTTTTGGGTTGTTGTGACAATATGTTAATAACATTTGTCTTTAACCTTTTTTATTATACTTAGTAATATCATTATACCTTTAAAATGATGGTTTAAAGATAATTATAAGTAAAATGGTTTTGAGTTGCAGTAACAATGTTTTAATGAAGTCATTTTTAACCCATTAAAGTATACTTGTGCAAATGTGAAATCTTGTTTAAGATTTGTGAACATTCTTATACCATTTAAAATAGAAATATGGATACATTTCTAAGTATTGAAAAGAGTACAAATGAATAGTAAAAGAGTATAAATGAATAGTGAAATAGTAGCATACATGTATATATGTAACGACCGGCCTTTTCAACCCTCGAATGTCGACACTAATACATCCACGATATTCGCTCGTTGAGCACCCAAGTGTCGGAAAGACAAAATGTCAGGATAAAGAAAAAGAAGAAAAGAAAATGAACAAGAAAGAAGAGACAAAAACATCAGAATCTCACAACAGAATGATAACATATAATATGAAAAGATAATATACATAGGTACTCTAATATACATAGTATTGTAAAGTTAGTATTCAGAGTACTATCATCAGCCTGGACAATTATAACAGCCCGTCCTTAGAATTGCTGATATATGTACATAAAGTAATGCAACAAAAATAAGAATATGATGGTAGATAAACATCCAACTCCTCTCCAAGGGATCAATGAACATTAAAGAAAGTGCCTTTCTCAGACTACTTGAAAGAGTATATAAGGAATTTAAGGAAATTAAAAGCCAGATGTTTGACATAAGTCTGGTGTGAGAAACTAAAGAAATACGTAATCATCATATAACTACAATTTCAAGACCGCATGGAATTCCATAACGATTATTCTCTCAAAAGTACCACCATTCAATCAGTATATTTGTGATATAATAGATAATGTCTAGGGCGATGAACTTAAATAAGAAACAATTGTGCTACATGTGTGTATTACACAACAATAATAGTTATACAATCAAAACTACTAAGGCACGTTCACATAGTTGTGTAGGATTTTCATGAAGACGCCCTCAGTACATCAAGGCCGATTTCTTGCACAAGGATCAGGGATATCCTTTATTAGTAGCATATATCTCTAGATAAAATATACCATAGGTTAACATAACTGATTTCATGCTTACAAGCTGTGAACACTGAATATATCGCTTCCGCATGCATAACCGAAAGTATCACTAGATATGGAGTCGCATGTATCTATGGGCTTTCGTTCAATCCCTTTAGCTATGCGCCCCTACTATGGTTTCTGTCATCTGATGGTGAATTCACGTTCAACATCCCAACACATGAGCCACAACTCGAACAGATCCTGATACACGAATCCTAAATTGAACAGATCTCGAAACCACACATGGATTCTCATATCTCTATAGATCATGGAACCATACATGGACCCTACATCCTGAATAGATCATGAACCTCTGCATGGGTTAAAGTATCTCAATCAAATCTGAAATCACCTCATAGATTTCGTCCATTCGAACAGATCATGAAGCTCTTCTAAAGCTTATAACACTTATATGGTTTTGAAGTGGTTACAGTTATCATCTCATATAAGTACACTCTCCCACTTACCGGGTGCTTCAAAACCGGATGATAAGTTTTTGGTTAATTCAACTCTAATTCTTCCAGAAATGAACAGACAATACATAAGGGTAGAGCTCCTGTCCTGTACGGATGGATTTCCTTATCATTTTTCCGTGAAGGGCAAGACGAGTTTATACATAGGTTATATCATCATCGAGTGTATATCTGCACCATATAATTCAGGTGTTTCTTCTAGATACTTCCTAAGTTAATTTGGTCAAATTCAGCACAATGAGAACGATCAAAAATGGAAACCAATTCTTGTATACTTATCACGTTCCCAACCTTCTCAACTTTCGGTATCCCTCGGTAGGTTAGAGCACCATCTCTTCTATACCCTACTCGGATCATCATTCTGAACTTGCAAAGATAGAAACACAAGTCTACTTTATCGACTTTCGTGCTAAGTACATGATTAAATACCTTCCATAAATAAGTAAATACAAAAAGCACGATAACACACACAAAGCATGACTAAGTCACATAAATGACTTTTAATCCCATTTTTATTTCATTAATACTTTATTAATTAAAACCCTTTTATTAGTAGAACTCCTTTTATTTAATAAAACTATTTTCATTATTCAAAACTTCTATTTTAATTAAAATTTCTTCCTTTAGTTTAAAACTTTTTCCTTTGATTAAAAATTCTTTATTAATTACTATTCCTTTATCACTTAAAAATTCCTTATTTTGTAAAAGTTAACTTATTAAAATTATATATAGAATCAATTTTCCCTTATTAAAGATATATACTTTTATTCTACTATTCACTATTTTACTATTCACATGTTTACTTCTGACGTATTTTAACCTTTTATACTTCAAAATTCACTATTTTAGTATTCACATGTTTACTATTGATGTATTTTAACATTTTATACTTCAAAAGTATTTATATACTTGTCTCAAATGGTATAAGTATATTCACAAATCGTTCACAAGATTTACTTACTTTAAAATATAATCAAAGAGGTTAAAAATAAAATTTACTTGAACATTGTTACATAAACCCTTATCTCTTTTATATTTTATAAACTTTTTTTTCCAGAAGATTTAACTGTCATCCATTATTAAAAATCTAAGTATATTCATTATTATTTAAAACTATTTTTCCATTTTAAATATAATTCAAGGATTTTAAAACAAATGTTTCTGAAACACTGTTTATTACAAACCCAAATCACTTCCCACTTAATCAATATCTTTAAAACATTCTTTTAAAGATATAATTACTTTCATAAGGCTTTAAGAGAAGTGCTACCTAAACATTATCATCACAAAGCAAAATTATTCAGTTATAATTATCTTTAAAACGTTCTTGATTAATAATGATTATATTTCTAATATAATTAATAACGGTTAAAAACAAATGTTACTAAAACATTATTTACTACAACCCAAAACCATTTGAATAATTATCATTAACTTTAAGATATTCAATTCAAAGTTCAAAGGATATTCGTACTTATTAATTAAGATAAAAACTTTTAATTGAACATCTCAAAATTATTTTTTAGTTTAAATGTAAAAATCCAAACCGCCTTTACCACATTTATAATACTTAACTTACTTTTCCTAACCCATACATTTACAAAAAGCCCTTTTTAAAATAATACTTAAAATGTATACTAACACATTAATAAGATAAACTATTTAATAATAAAACCAATTTAAAATGATATTATATAACACAAGCTTTTATTTATTTTAGCAAAATATTTAACTAATTTTCTAAAACTACATATATTGGAAAATACTTTAAAAATACTTATACCATGGTTTAAAACGTTTTTTCAATTTATAATTTCCTTGAAAACCACAAAAAGGGGTTTTATATTAGAACCCTTTCCTTTAAAAATCCACATTTAACTATAAAATATATTTATAATCTGATATTTTCCCATTGATAAGTACACTTATAGTGCTTAATAAAAATACAAAGAAGCCCTAGGATGTCTTTCAAAATTAATTTTAAATATGCCGAACACAAACTGATTTCAAAGTACATCCGTAGCGACCTTTTCGCTTCTAACTATCACAACTTTGTTCCGTAATTTCTATACCTTCCTAAACCAATTCCTCTATGTCAAATACACCAAAATGTGTGTAGGGAATAGAAAATATGTTTTCTCAATATAATCAAAATTTTACCAATTTAACGTATGTGAATACGAGGGATATCAAAGTGCGTTTATAGCGACTATTTCGCTTCAAACATTCAGAACACACTATTGAACACGTAAACAACAAGCCTTTGGCCATGATACATGTTTTAGAGGGTTGTAAGAGAATGTATACTGCATATAATGCTGTTACTTTCTTTCAAAATGAGGGGACTAATAGTAATAATTTGCACTGTTATCTATTTTAATTCATATTTGACACAACAATAATTATACAAACAACAAATAGATCTAAATTGGTGAGTTAACTCACCCAATTCCATGCCTAATCAAGTTAAAGACAGTCCTAGTATGAGTGCAATGGAAAAGATGATGTCTCAATTGGACCTCTTATGCAAAAGTTATTGATTTCATTAGAAATTAGATTAATCAAAATATTCAATTACTTAATTAATTACTAGTTACCTAATTAAATTAATATCCCTTCTTCCCTAAATTTAAAGAATGCCACATGTACCTTTCCACTTACTACCATGACTTCTCAAAGCCACCAACCACTACATGGACTACCGGAGTTCACCACACCACCACCTATGTGCACCACTACGTGAGCCGAATCCAACTATACTAAGATCTCTACCTTCTGCCCCTCTATTAAATTGGCAACGTTAGCTCCTCCTGGTTGAATTCAAACTGTCGTGAACCCTGCAATCATCCAGACCCCACCAAATCGCCACCACCTATGTGGCTTTGTCCCCCATGTCCAACGCTGACCACGCCTATGCTTGAAACCTCCTCCATCGCTTATAAATTCCAACCCTAGTTTGACTTCATTCGATGTAATGACCGTAAATGACTTCACATGTGACCAAAAGTTATGGATTTGAAGCCCCCTCCTCCACGAACTTAACGAATATGGCCTCGACGATTTTTGTTCACTATAGCTCTCATTTTAATTAAAAGAATGGCAACAACTGTGTATTCTTTGGTTACAGCAAATAAAAGAGGAGTGATGATGTATATTTCTGATAAAAGGTTAGGGGTGGGGTATTTATAATATAATAAATATTATATTTAATTTTTCTAATTAATCGACACACGTTACAAGCTCGAACGATCACGTCATACATCGATTGCTACGAAATGTGTTGATGTACACCGTCTTATTGTTCCGGTCCCGATGACACTAGTTTTTGTCAAAATCCAAGACGATGCCCTAAGATGACAATTTCACACATTTAGAGATTGTTTATCGGTAAAACAATTTTCAGTCATATTATCAATATTTTCTTCGAACTATTTATTTTTGTAAACAAATTTTTATAAACAAATTTCTTATCATTAGTTATAATTTAAAAAGGGGGTTAACTAGGTTATTAAATCAATTTAATTAAATTAAATCCAAGATTTAAATATTTAAATAATGCAGATATTTAAATATGAAGTATTTGAAATTCTCAATCTTCGCAGTATATCTTTTATAAAGGTATTTTAAATATGTATACAAGTACGTACAAACAGGTTTTGATTAATAAATGCATTAATTACATAAAAAGGGATTATGAGTTGTTTAAGTGGCTTAATCGTTCTTTTTGTGACTTAATCATGCTTTATGTGCTTAGTTGTTTATGGAAAGTCGTGTACATAGCACTAAAAGCTAACAAAGTAGGCTTATCTATCAATAAGAGTTAAGAATGATGTTCGCGTTGTGTTAAGAATTAAAAGTTCTCTAACATACCGACTTCACTCTAGACCGAGGGATATTGTAAGTTGAAAATATCAAAAATGTGATAAGTATACGAGATCATGTTTTCATATGTAATCGTTTTTATTCATACTAGATAGTTGGCTAGTCAACTTCTTAAATTGACGAATATAAATATAGGAATTATATAGACGAAACACGAGGAATATATGGTACAGTTATCATCAGTGATGCTATACTGTATGTATAAACTCGTCTTGCTCTTCTTGGACAAATGAATAGTTTTGTAAGAACCAGGATTAAGTTGACTAGATATTTATCAATTTGTTTTAGAGCATCTAGTAAGTGAGGAAGTATACTTATACGAGATGATTCGACAACGTAATCGCTTCTAAACTATATACGTGATCTATGCCCTGAAAGCAGTTGCGAAGCGAAATGTTATAGAGTTGCAATGTTTATCCTAAGGTTAAGTCTAAAGGAGAGGTCAGTGTTAATATTTCGAACGATGCTATCATAAAGGACTGTCTATCTTGAGGCTACCCTAACATAATAGATAGCCGCATTAGTATTCATCAAAGGACTTATATTGGATTCTATTTGGGGATTCGGGGAGTGTTGGAGATGCTAGAATCTAGAGAGGGATTCTAGGTCTATTCGAGTATTGAAGACAGATTCGAGGTCTGTTCGAGTGATGAAGACTTATGCGATGAGATGTTGATTGTGAATTCATCATCAGTAATGGCAAAAACCAGAGGAGGGGGCATAGCTAAAGGGTTTAAAAACCTAAGGGTATATCATTCTGTATCCAGTGATTCTTTCAAAGATGCATATGAGAGAGATGATACTCGAAGTCGTGTGATTGAGCATGGACTAGCTATGTTTTCCCTATGGTATATTTTATCTAGAGATATGCACTGCTTGGAAGGATATCAACGATTCTTGTGTAGGAGGTCGGATTCAGTATGATTTGAGAAAACCTATAACGACCCACCTATTTGGACGGTTTGAATTGACAATAAACTACACATGTCAATTCAAACCTTTCAAAAGGGAGGATTGTTAATGGGGTAGATAAGAAAATAATAGAAAAGAAGGAAACAAACACAGAATCTCACATTGGAATGACAAAATATAATAATCAAATAAACAGTTCGTGAAGCTGTTTTACAAATAACATTTGATTACACTTTTACAATACAAATCAGAGTTATACGTATATTAGGCATAAATAAATAATGCAGCGGAACAACATGATGCGGTGAAATAATAATAATAATAAATAGTGTACTAATCTTCGTCTTCATCTTCAAAATAAAATGGTCTTCAATACACTGAAAAGCTCAGACTAACTCAAGCGTAATGAAAAGACAAAACAATCGAGTCAGAACTAAAGATCTTATGTAAGTTAAATCAACATAAATAAATATGAGTGTAACGGCTTCAGAGATGTTTATGGGAATTTACATCTCCTATCCAGTGTATAACGTGCATGCAATAACTTAAGAGATGTTCAGGATTCCATCTCCTAAGGATCTGTTAAACTATCTACTTACATAGTACAATATGCTATTATAATATGTCAACATTAAAGTAAAGTATAAAAATAGTGTTAAGGCATTACCCATATCCCCCTTAACATACTTTATATAAATTTCGTAGTCTATACAGTACTGTAAACTCCACCATAAACTGGTGGGATATCAGGGAGCACTCTATAGGTACGACACAAACCAAACTCGCAGTGGGCGCGATAAGGCATATGACAAGGCACGCGAAGCAATGCCCAGAGTAGGATACTACCATTTTGTGGATCCGGACTGGTGGTAATGCACGCGAGGAGACTTCACTTGGCTCGGCATGGCACCGGTTTTAGTTATATCACCTTGACCCAAGGGGTCGGGGCTGCGTTCATACTTCATACGGTAGCGTTCGCCAAATCATCCTACTTCCTTTTGGATTCTCCACCATGTAGACAGTTGTTAAAGTAGTTTTAGGTATTGGTAAAGAGTATGAAAATATCCGACCCCGATCTTTTTAACAACCAAATGCTTATTTCACACCGGTTTGTTCTTTTACATTTCCAAAACCGATTCATAATTGATATCAAAATATCATATCCACTTCAAAAACCATATCGCTTCTGGAATCATATTCACTTTCGAAATCATTATTCACTTTAAATCATATTCACTTTCCAAAATCATAACCACAAAATAGGTTAAACCATCATATCAAAATATTCACATTTAAATCATTAAATCTAAATCATAAAAGTTCCAACTTTAAACAGTTTGAGTATTAAAAGTAGATTACATATTGGAATAGATATACCTTAAAATTGTATGGATATTAAAATATATATATTAAAAGTTGTTTATGAATTTAAAATAATATATATATATGTATAATATTTTATGTTTTAAAAATAGGTAATAGATTAAAATAGTTTGTATATTAGAAATAGTTTATACAAAAAAATAGGATGTATATTAAAATAGTTAACATATTGAAAATTGTTTATAAATTTAAAATAATATATATTAAAATGGTTCATATGAGAAAATAGTTTATATGTTAAAAGAATTTGTATGTTAAAATAGTTTATATCAAAAACAGTTTCAAATCAGAATTGTTTCTTCAAATTTCACAAATCAATTCAAATCAATTTAGTTCCAAAATTCATTTTAAATCAAACTCAGTTCAACGATTTCAATTCAAAAGACCAAAGGCTCCAATTCAAAATCTCATAAAAGCCATTCCAATTTATATCGATTTCAAATCCGTGTTTGAACTACAAATTTAAAACTATTTCAAATTCAATAGGTTTCAAAGTTTAAATATTAAAATATTTACAATAACTCAATTTTGATAAATTTCATTTATATTTCAAAATTCAACTTTAAGATTTCAATTTAAATTCTTTAAACAATTCATTTAAACCAATTTTAATTTCAACATTTTAAAAGCTTGGATTTTGAAAATAATTCAGTTCATATAAATGAAATTTTATTTCATAATATCATTTTACTGGATTCAAAAATATAAGGATTTAAACCATTTAATTTAGCCAATCTGGTGTCCATATATAACTTTCTACCCTATGCTCAAGTGATACGGATATATATCATTTCAACCCGTAATAAATTTAAATTTACGAGTATATATCGTTTCAACCCACAATCTTGAGTAAAATTCGAAATCCATAAAATCGCTCGAGTATACATTTCAACCCATAACGATTTTTCCCTATTCTATAAGGCCATTCGGGTTTCTACCATCTCAACCCATGGTGATTTTCCTAACAATAACTAAAGGAACTTGCAGTGTGATAACAACATATAAAATAAATATATTATCCAATCATCGAAATATCAGCAATTAAACATCCATCTCAATCATCATTCAAATCAACCAATAAATAACAACAAATAAACTGGTTATCATTAACACGTATTTGACTAGCAATTAAATTCAATATTAATTTAAATGACAATTCAATTCAAATAAGCTCTAATTAAATTTAAATGACCATTTAAAATACCAAACATCAATCAATTAATTTCTAATCACACCATTAATTTAATTCAACTAACATAAGATGGTTTAGTATTCGTAAGTAGGTTAAAACACTCATCTTTGATTTTTCGTCGATTTGAAATCCAAATAAAGCTCAAAATTCTAACAAACTTAGAATGCAGCCAAACCAGTTCCTTAATATCTGAAATTTCGATATAATCGCAAAGAAGAAAACCGCACGTGAATCCGAGCTCATGTGCAAAAGTCATTGGTATTAGAAAATTGAAATTCAAATTTAAAAAAATTAAAAATATAAACAAATCAAACCTAACAACGTCATGATCTCTCTCATGCGACCCAAAGGATCCAAAATCAAACTCACGCCCATGTCCCTCAGCCGCACTTTGATCGGCTACGTACCCCACTAGGAATCTCCAACCAAGCCACCGCCATCATCATGTTCCGCGCCTTCGACCGCACCTCCCCCTTACCACGTGATCGCTCTAGATCACCACTAGCCGCCATGCCTTCGAACCCTAAATCACAATTTTTGGCCACCTCTAGCCCCCATAGGCGATGCGACCACCTATGCTCGACTTCAACCACCACTCTCCACAATACCCACAAATCAATTTCACCAATTAGCGCGCGAATCGAAAAGCCCCAAATCGCCAATTAGGGTTCGTGATTTATGACCTTTGACCACAATTCCAGATCGAATCGAGCACTATTTTTGAAAATGAACGCTTGTCATTGATTCGTATTATCGAGAGCTTCAAAACGGTATATAATATGGTAGGGTTTGATGAATTAGAATTTTGAAATTGATTTGAAAATTTGAAATTAGGGTTTGGATTTAGGAATTAAGTTTCTACCATTGAGAAAAAGGAAAGGAACAAAAAACGTACAAGAATATGAAAATAAAAGGCTGCTAGGGTTAGAAAAATCTATTTATATGACAGAGATAAGGAAGCATGAATGGATATATCGAATTGGGTCGAAACGATGACAAAGACCCGAAAAGCCCGTTTCGCTTCCAAAACGAAAGTGCGTCATCCAGTATATCGAAATATTGGTTTTTGATAATTTTAAACTTAATGGAACTAGTTTTAGACCCTAATTCCATTGTACACAGAAGTTAGCTTTCAAAAAAAATTATATTCGTTTAAATTATTAAATCAATTTCTATGCGTTTCGAGCTCGCACGATCAAACGATAAGTCTAATTGCTACGAAATTTGAAATCCTACAATAATTCACTATTATGGATCTGATGAAACTGGTTTCATCGAAATCCGAGACAATGGCCAAAATGGCAAAATTTCACGTTAATTAAATAATTTATTATTAAATTGGTTTAGTCACTTTTCAAATTCAAATTAAAAAATGATTTTATTATTTTGATTACATAGGAATTTATAATCTTTTAAAATAAATTTTCCATTTTAAGGTCTAAATATTGCCCTAATTTCAGTGTTCAATTATAACTAAAAAAAACCTAGTTAATTATAATCTAAATTCCATCAAATTCTTTTATTTTGAATTTCACTCTTATTATTCAATCATAAAATATAATAAACATCAATTTACAATTTATTACATTCAAAATTTATAGTTACCCTCTAAACTCATCTTAACTGTAATATTTCAATTTCATTAATTCCATTAATTACCAATTTAATTCCTTATTTACAATTATAACCAAATTAACTTTACAAATTTAAATTGATTGAAATTACCTCAAAATAATTGTCAATAACATTCAAACAACATTATTAATCATATTCTAATTATTTTCACGTCAATAAATCATAAATTTTAATTTCTCACAATATTAAATTTCAAAACCTTATTAAATTTGATATTTTAGTCATCGAAAAATACGGGTCGTTACACTCTCCCCCACACAAAAATTTTGGTCCTCGAAAAGAAAAAGGAAGGAATTAAGAAAATAATATATTTTTATTCAAAATAATTAATTTATAAACACTTTAAACTTACATAACTAAGTAGTTTAAATAAAATATATCAATTTATAAACAACTAAATCTTTCATATCCAAGTTTAATAGAAGTTTAAAAATAATTCACTTTCACAAAAAAAAAATTCTATGTCTTAAATTCACAGAAAATTTCGGTAGAGACTCCGGATAGGTCCAGAAAAATAATAATATCAGCAATTACTATATATATATATATATCGTATTTTAATATTAAAATATCCCAAAGTATAGGAAAAACAGTAAAATACCGTTCCAAAACCATAATCCGAAAACGTACATATTTGTCGAAAAACAACGCTTAGTTATGAAACCAAAAGCACTAGCTATTGCTTCCATAAACCAGTATTCACTTATATAATCCAAAATAGTGAGAATTATGTACAAGAGAAATATTTAGTTGTTTCAAATTAATAGCACAAGCAACACAACATAACAATAGTCATTTGCAAACAAAACAGTACAACCATTATATGCAATCAAAGAAAACTATCAAGCTTCATAGCAATCAAACTCATGGTTTATTCATGTTCAAACGCTTTTCATCATACAAAGGTGATGAATAAACTACCAAGTGTACCTTACGCTCAACATCCAAGATTATTACTTAATAGATTATTCATACAACCTTAAACAATTTGAAATATCATTTCCCAAACTTCACATTAGCCAAACAACAAAGAATTTAAGAGTTATTTAAGATTATACTATTGGTTTCTTCTCACATTATTCACTTTTCATTTGTTTTAAATTATCTTTCATTCATAAAGAATCATCTTTTATTTATTTACATTCATTTACTTACATAAATTATTTTCCATTTAATATTTAAAATAATCAATGAATTCATTATTTAAGTATTACGTCCATTTCATTTATTTTCAATTTATTCGTATAAGGTTATCTCTTATTAATTTACATTCATTGCAGTTTAATTGTAACACGCCACTCCGAGACCCATATTAGCAAAGAGTATTACAAGGTAATACCGTCTGCTAATACGGAGAATAGAGCTGTATAGAAGCGACCATCTATAGCCTTATCTTAACTATCTACTGAGTACGTCAATAAATGTCACATATATTTTTCTCAGGTGGATCGACTTATCCAATAGATATTTAATACAAAACTATAATGGCTATAAGATCTAACAGAACAAAATATAACAACTCAAATGTAAAACACATCACATAACAGTAGATCATCACATACATATACACATATACACATATACAGATACATCACAGGGTATACAAAATGATACATGTCAAGTGGTGTAGCAACCACAATATACAGGCGAGTCAAAAGAATATACATATCAAAGTTACAACTAAAAAGGACTACATAAAAAGATATAACAAAAGGAGCAAGTAGAATAGTCCATGCGGAAGCAGAATATGCTAAGTCCAAATGTACCAAAGCTGAAACACCTCGGTCTGACCCGAGTATAAAATACACGGGTCAATCTAACTAAACAAATCAGTTAGATAAGCTAAATGACAATGAACATGCAAGGTCATAAAGTACCACAAATATCTCTAAAAGAGATTACTCGATCATCTAGCAAAAGATGAATCATAACAAGCCTCATATCATCGGCAACTCAAATAAACAAAGGATAAGAATATCCAATATCAAGCCAAAAAGGCAAATCAAAAATGCCAATAAAGGTAACGCAAGTTTCCACAAGGTAATCACTATGTATCGAGTGGTTCAAAAAACCTACTCTGAAAGGCGATACTCTAGGAAAATATAAATATAAATGAAACAAAAGATGCATGTGCTCAGTACTGTATAAACAAGGATCCACAAGCCCTAAGGCAACAAACCCAAGTATCTCTCGAGCGGTGACAAAGGACCAACTCCAAAAGCGATACTATAGGGCAACAAACCCGAAGGCGACAAACCTAAGTATCTCTCGAGCGGTGATGATAGACCAACTCCAAAAGCGATACTATAGGGCAACAAACCCGAAAGCGACAAACCCAAGTATCTCTCGAGCGGTGACGATGGACTAGCTCCAAAAGCGATATTATAGGGCAACAACCCCGAAGGCAACAAACCCGAAGGCACAAGCCGTAGTGGCGAAGGTCCGGAGGCCCAGTACTGGACACGACTAAGTGGCAATATGAGCCACAAACTCTCGGAAAGGAACCTGAAAAGTGTTAACGTGTGTCCCATACCACACGTTCACACTAAACGGTTTACTAACCGCGAGTCAATTCCATACTTAAAGCAGTACAAAGTTTACCGCATGTCATCGGTAAACTAGACCCCGAGGTCAAAACGATCAAACGAATAGATTAGGAATTAATTGAAAAGATAAACGCACGTATTCCATAGTACGTGTTTTACCAACCATTTAATTACCTTTCCACTTCATTCGAAGTGAAAAAGAGTGTAATTTTACTTAGAAAATAATTTGAAACGAGTTTAGAAATCGTTTGAAAACACTTTGGAAATTGCCTTTGAAATCCTCCTATTATGGAGTAAATAATTTAATTCTTAAAAATAAACTAAATAATAATTTCACAAGCCAATTTTTTTGAAAAACACTTTAAAATTCTTTATAAAACTCATGCACGAAATCTAGAGAGGAAACTCAAGAATTCGGGAAAATATCAAAGATGGCGGAAATTATTCAAGTATAAAAACCGCTGAAATCAAGGTGCGATCACTAGTTCGATAGCTGGTTTGGACCTGAAAACAGAGTCCAAATGACATGAAATTAGCCAAGAATGTATATTAACATCCCTACTCCAATCTACAAAAAGATTCATTCAATTATGACTTGAAACGAAGAAACCGCGTCGTTCCGAAGTTGGACTTAAATCACTATAAACTGCTGTGTAAATACAGCGCAAATGTTCAACTTCGACGATGAGTTCTAAGGGGGAAATGAACCCAGATCTTGGTGAAATTTGGTAAAAATATAGAATAATGCTTCTACTTCGATTTAGAAAAATAATTGTTCAAATCCGATTTGAAACGAAGAATCTGCATCGTTTCAATGTCGGACCAAAACAAGGTTTAAAACACTAAATTACAGCAAGTTGCAAGTACAAGTTCGACATTAGTTCGTAAATAGTAAACCAACCTAGATTATCATGAAATTTCATAAGAATGTAAATCAACACTCCTACATCAATCTTCAAAAATAACCACTCCAATTTGAAACGAATGAGTTATGATGTCTCAAACATGGACTCAGGCCATGCTTGCAACAGTTCAAAAGCCAAATAAATGTGCAGGCTTAAAACCATCCTGGGTTCAACTTTTAGGCATAAAACAGAATAAATTAAATCGGGTTGAGCTCAAAATTGTTTATATTATACTAGGAAACTTCCTCTTTCAAACAAAAAAAGAATCATTGAATTCCAGTAAGAAATGAGTGACTTACGCGGTCTCAAACATGTACTCAGGCTATGTTTGCAGCCACTTAAAACAACTAAAGGCAAAAATCTGTGCCTAAGTCAATTTTGCAGCTACGTTTTGAACATGCAAACGAAAATATATTTCAACCAAAATTTGCAGAAATGAAGTACAACATACAAGCTATCAAATGCAAGAAATCCGACAGCATATCGTTGCTGGAGTCGAAAGATACATGCATTCAAAGTGGCAACCAGAGAAGGTTTTGACAGAAACAAAATTGAAAGTAAAAACAAATTACATAGTAAATTTTGACGATTTTGAGCTTGGCTTAGCTAGTTTTTGTGAGTTTTGTAACTCACATTGCTGTTGCAATGAAAAGACTTGGATTTGTGCTGCAAATTTGAAGTTTTTTGCTAGATTGAAGCCTCTAAGAATCTAAAAGAAACAATTACGGTACATGCAATAGAAAACATAAAGTAAATTAGAAACCTAATTCACAAATCAGAGATTTTTGATGAAATTATGATATTTGGAGTTTGATTACCTTTTATTTACCTCTAGATTACAAAAAGACATTGGTTTGGTGAATGTTAATTGAGAATTTGGATGGATTTTGATTTTTGAGGAAGAGGTTTACTGTACTTTGTTTTTATGGTGAAGGAGGAAGAAGGAGTCGAGAAAGAAAAGAAATGAACGTACAGTTTGTTTTCTCATTTTTTCAACCAGTTTAAGCCCTAATGGGCCTTGGATCCATTAGTGGAAAGAAATAAAATGACATATTAGTTAGATAATCAACTCTAAATTAGAAATGTATACATATTTATACTATTTAAATAAACAAATGTCATTTTCTTTCAAATTCACACAACAAAGTATGTAATTTTACATACTTATAAAGTAACATATCTTATACTATATAAAAAGATTAATTTTAATTTTTAAAATATTTTTATTACTAAATTCCCTTATTTTACAATAATAAACAATTTTCACCAAATAAATGAAAAAGTCGACATTTTTAACTTCCAAAATTCAACAAAAATATTTTTTTTTCTTAGAAAAATATAACTAACCATTCTAAACACAAATTTATAATTAAAACTCATTTTTAAATCAATTTCCACCTTTTTATTTGATTAAACAACCTTTAAAATCAAATTCTTCTTTTAAAAATTATTAGAAAAAGTAATTGGCAATAAATAATGCAATTATTGCATTTTTCTAAATAAAACCTATTTTCCATTTATTATTAACCCAAACAAATAAAATAAAGTTCCAAACTTTATTTTCTTATTTTTAATTTCCAAAATCCATCGCTTATTCCAAATAAACAATTTAATTTCTGAAATTTATTTAATTCACAATATCAAATCATAACTACCGTTATAATTTAATACTAACAGGTAATCTCCAAAATCGAGGTTGTGACATTAATTCCCATTTATTATTATATATAACTTGATTTTAATTTAATATTAGTATTCATTAAGTAATCATTCAACTTAAATCTCTTAACTTCTTAATTGACATTCATCCTTTCTTATATAGTGATATCGAATATTAAACCTATTTCTGAATCATTTCAGCATTTTCTGAAGTTAAAATCATTTACTTAATATAGTATTCGCTTTTACTCTTCAATCTAATTATTAGCATTTCGAAACATTAATTATGCTTATAACATTTCTTGTACATAAAAATTCTTATTTATAGAAATAATTCCATTCGAGCACTTTCATTACTTAAGTTTTACTTGTATTATTGTAACATCCCGCCTTTTCGTACGATTTAAACCGACACACGTGCCAATTCAAACCATACGGAAGGGCGGATTGTTATGGGGTAAATAAGAAAAAAACAGAGAAGAAAAAAACTAAACAGAATCTCACAGCGGAAGGATAAAATATAATAATCAAATATACAGTTTATAAATCTGTTTACAAAACCATTTATATAATACATATCAGAGTTACGCATACCAATAACAATGCAGCGGAACAGTGTGTAGTGCACTAGTATAAATAATAATATTATAAATCTTCGTCTTCGTCCTCCGGAGCTAAATCTTGCAATCTTGAAACGCTCGGACTGACCCGAGCGAATTTGAAAAGACAAAACACTCGAGTCAGACTAAAAGATCTTATGTGAGTTAAATTAACAGAAATAAATATGAGTACAGTAACTCAAGAGATGTTTGGGATTTACATCTCCTAAGGATCCGTTAAACTATTTACTATGTAGTATATTTCGCTATTATAATAGTGTCTATTTATAAAATAAACTTACTTTTTAATAGCGTTAAGGGGTTACCCATATAGCCCTTAACACAAATAATGCCAATAGTCTATACAGTACCGTAATACCTCCTGATCGGGAAGCTACCAGAGGATACTCCATAGGTACGACACAAATAGAAACTCGTAGTAAAGGCTCGGTATGGTAGGTGACACGGCACAACTAGGCAATGCCAGGGTAGATATACCAATTGCTATCCAGGCTGGTGGAAACGCGTAGCCGCAGTTACCGCCCACCTCGGACTAACTCCCCAAAATCAAAATATAGAAGTGGCCACTGAATCAATCCAAAATCAAAGTATAATATCGAAGAGGAGGGTCCGATCAGAGGAATGACCTCATTGGCCTGAGAATCGCTCCTGTTTTAGCCACCTTATGCCAACTCACGGGAGTCGGGTCCACGTATTTACCTTATAGGAAACGTCGCCACCACCTACTTCATTCTGGAATCTCCACCGCGTACACGGTTAGTCAAAGTGGTTTTCGGTATCGACAGAGAGTATGTCCATATCCGATGCTGGTCTCTTTGCCAACCCATCGTTATTATAACACCGCGGTCATTTAAAAATAGGTTATACTTTAAAAATCAGAATAAACATTCCATTTCATAACCATGAATACGATATCATTTCAAACCCAAAGCCATATTTTATCACTTATCCCAAATATAATTCTTTTCCAAAATCATAATGCTTTAACTTCATAACGTCTGAAAATCAAATATTTCAAAGCATAATATTTTGAAAATCATAATTTAAAACCATAACTTCTAAAAACTTGAATGGTTTGGACATTCAACGGTATATGAATTAAATGGTTTAACTTAAATGTTACTTTGTAAAGAAAATAGTTCTCATGGCTTTACAAATACATTTCTTTATTAAAGTCTAAACCAAAATTTATATAATCTCTCTCAAGTTCCAAAACCACTTCAATTTATCTATATATACGTATATCCATTTTGAGTATCAATATTTCAAACTAAAGTTGGATTTTATTCTTTCAACAAATCAATTGTTCTATTAATTAGTCTTGAATATTCATATAAAATCCATAAATAATAAGACTTTAATTTCTAGTAATAAAATACACATATTTTTCCCAATTCAAATTATACTAGAATATTCATTTCAATTTATTTTGGGAAAAATCCAATTATAAATATCATATCTTAAAATTTCCAAACTTAACATTTAAACATATGATATAAATTATTAAACTCCATTTTCTTAATTTTCTTCCATTTTTAATAAAGATTTTTATACACCTTTTAATTTCAAAATTTTCAACTTCATATGTATATATATATGGAAGAAAAATATTTATACAATATAAAATTTAAGATTATTATAAACCGTATTCCATCCAAACCATAGAAATCACATTTAAATAGTTATATATATACCGCGGTGCCTGTATATATTTTCTATCCTATGGTCAAGTGATACGGATATTTATCATTTCAATCCGCAATTTAAAAGATATAAAATTTTGCGGTTATATATCATTTCAAACCACAATCCCGAATGAAATGAAATATGCATGATAATTTGCAATTTAATGATATACAATAAACATCCATTCATCAACATCATCCATCATCCAAATCGCAATCATCAATCAATATCAATCAATAACAATATTATTTTTGGTACTACATAACAGGTAATACTGGCAATTTTATTCAAATTAAATTTAACAGCTATTAATCTACAGTCTATATTCAGTAATAAATTATATAACTGTTAACTAGCAGTTCATATACAAACAAATGAATTTTAACTGTAAATTTATACGCAATAAATTAATTAAATTAACAGTTAAATTAAATAAATGCAATTCAACAGATATGAATAAAATAAACATGCCAAATACTCATAAATAAATTTCTATTCATTTCTAAAATTAATTTAAACAAACATAAAAGCTTCTAGTAGTTGTGAGTGGGTTTAAACACTCACCTTTGGAATTTAAATCGAATGTAAATTCAATTTAAACTCAAAATTTTGACGGTCTCCAAATCCATCCAAACCAGCATCAAAACGTCAGAAATTCCGATACGATCCCAGCAAAACAAACCGCGCGTGAATCCGAGCTCGTATGCAAAAGTTATGAAAATTTGAAAAATAGAAAATTCTGGTCCTGGGTCGACTTCGGGTTCGACTTCGGTGCGCCGCCTCAATTCCCCGGTGCTTGCTTGGAGTTTTCGCCAAAACGACCCGGAGCGACCCGAGTCATTTTCTTCCTGACCCGAAGTTGCTCTAGGGTTTTGTCCCTTGAAACCCGAAGCGCGACCAGAAGCTGCTGCAGATTTGAATTTTTTTTTTTTTTTTTATAATTTGAATTTTTTTTTTTGAACTGACTGGATCTAGGGTTAGCCCCCATTGAAGAAGAAGAGAAGCTTAAAGAAGATGAACGTACAGCAAATAGACAATAGAATAGAGCTAGGGTTTATAACTGTATATTTATAGGTAGACTAGAGATAGCGTAGATGGATCGGATAAGTGAACGTACGAATCAAACTATGGCCCAAAAAGCCCGCTATGCCTCCGGAACCGAATTTATTAAATCTATATATCCAAATAGGTATTTTAAGATATTCTGAACGCGATGGAAAAAGTTTCACGTCCAAATTTGATCGTATAAAGAAGTTATGCTGAAAACAAAATTTCCAAATTGATTTCAAATTGATTTTATTAAAATTGATTTCAAGGCGTTTCGCGTCCGTACGATCAAATGACAGGTCCGATCGATACGAAACTTGAAACCCTAAAATAATTCACTGATACGGATCCGATGAAACTGGTTTCATCGAAATCCGAGTCCGTGACAAAAATAGCTATTTTTATATTCATTAATTAAATTAAAATAAATTACAAAAATCCAAATTTTATATTATATTCTAAAATTGTCCAAATTTTATTACTTATATAATTTAATCAATTTCAAATGATTTAACAATCTTGGATGTGAATTAAAATTATAAGTATATCAATTTGTAGTGTTAATTTCTGCACTTTCCTATATTTAAGAATTATAAAATTAAATGCTCAAAACCCCATATATTAGATTTTAACTTTTATATACTCATTCTTTATCCAAATAGGGATGCCACATACTTTGGTTCATGATTCAAAATATTATTCTTAAAGTCCATTTTAAATTTCAGTAACGTAGTATTCAACGTTAAATTTAATAAATCCTGTTATTTAATAATTATTGCTTAGAACCTGATTTTAATCTTCCCATTATCTATTTAATTCCTTCTAGAATCATAGCTAATATTTGTCATCCCTTCATTACCCAAATGTTCTTATCCCATCAAATTTTAAGTTATCGAAATATTAAATGTCAATTTCTTTTAATTGCACTAAATTTATCTATTAAAGGTTGCACTTAACCCAAATACATAAAACTTTCCCAATTTCTCCTTAAATCAATAACCTTCATATACAAATATGTTTATCATAAATTTTATCTACTCTTCCTTTTTAGGTAATGTCCTATATATTAGATTTTCATGTAATTTGCAATAAATCATACTCGTAGTTATATCACATTAAATGAATAAATAAGTGTTGACTCTATTCTTTTGATTCAACATTGGTTTACGTTATATTTCATTAATATTTCTACATACATCAGGATTTTTAAAAATGGTTGTAACGTGAAATCTCGTCTACTTCCCATTTTATATTTAAGGCTTCTAAAACCGATTCATATCATTTCTCTAGTCCAAATTTTATTAATATAACCTTAAATTTAATTTATTCCTATCGATGTAATGGTTAAACACAAATTTCACTTATTTGCAATAAATCCACAAATTGGATTTCAAATTTTCAAATAAATAAATAAATTTTAGTTTATCACTTCTTAAATACCCAAACGTCAATGCCTTAATTTAAACTGCATTTATTACATTTTATAAAAATCCTCCATCTTAAGTGACAAATCAAAACTACCCTAACTACACAATTTATGGTAATTAATTCCAATTGCTTTTCCATTAAACTACATAAATTGTCCAATTGCAACCTACGTAGAATGTTTATTTATTTACAATCCTACTGTTTAAATGAATTGGTCCTTTACGGTATAATTCACATTTGACTTGATTTCTCATTTATTTTGCAAAACAGTAAATTTCAATTGCTACCAACATTATATTTAATATTAGATTTCCAATTAATTCTATTGGAATCAATATATCTTTATATATATACTTTACGTATAAATATCTAAATTACCAAATCAAGTACATTTATTAGAGACAACATTCAATAAAATTACTTATCACACTTATTGCATTGATTTATTCCAACGGACACTTTTATTTAGTCACTATTTATTATTACAACCAAATGTACAATCTCCACTATTTATTTTATATTAAATGAATTCCATTCTAGTAAATATTTTTATTAATATTCACTGATTCACATTTATTTTGGTTTCTTATATTTAACTTATACAAGGTGTGCAAATTTACATAGTTCAAATCTATTTCCATGTAACTATTAAATTGTTACATTAAATTCCAATTACTATAACAAATTACTACATTTTCTCAAATAAAATCTTAAGACCTTTATTTTATTCTAAATTAGATTAGAAACATATTAATTTAATTCATTTAACATTATCAAATTCAACGGGTCGTTACAATCTCCCCCACTCAAAACTTTTCGTCCCCGAAAAGGAAAAAGAAGGGAGAAGGAAGAATAAACAGTACATCTTATTTCAAATATTAACTTATAAACAATAATTTACTGGATTAATTTCCTTTAATGGAATATACCCGTTTATAATCATTACAACCTTTTATACTTAAATCATTAAAGTTTGGAAAATATTCAACAAAATTCTAAGTCCAAAATTTACGAATTTTTTTGGCAGTCTCCTTTGTACGGTGAGGCTCGGGAGAAAATATAATATCAAAATATACAAATATATACATATATTATCAAAATATTATCCCAACACGGGAAAAATAGCGCTTTAAACGTAATCCGAAAACGTACCTATTTGTCGGGCAATATACGCTTATTATTTTGGAACCAAAAGCAGTAGCAGTTGCTTCCATCACCTGTATTCACTTATACAATCTAAAAGGTTAAATATTTATATTAAAGTGAATTATTCAAGTGGATTCAATCATTAATCAACCAAACAATACAACAACCATCAATTTTACAAACAGCATACATACATAAAACAAAGCAACCATTAATCCATCAAACAAATAGTTGTTTGGGTTCAAAACTTGAAATTTGTATAAAATGAAATTAACTATCAAGTGCATCCTTTTCTCAGCAGTCTTAGATGGAACATAGATAGATTATTTATTCATTCGACAAATTCAAATTCCTTACCCAACAACATAAATCAAACAATAACAATTCAACCCAACAACCAAATTACTTATCATACATTTTTTTCATGCTTCAGTGGTTTGATTTTCTTTCTTTCATTTATGGAGTGATCCCTTTACTTCTTACAATTTTCATTTTCATTTATTACAAAATTATCATATTTGTGTTCCAATTTATTGACTAAAGTTTATATCCCCCATTTATTCTACTTACCTTTCTTATATAGTAAAATTTCCGATTTAGCTTAAGTTTTAATAGCAATTAATTGAATACTTTAATTACCTCAAGCTTCACTTGTAAGATTTCCCTTTACACTTTCTTACTAGCAATTGCAACTTTTATTTTATGGTAAGTTATATATATTTTAAGAATGTAAGTGAAAATTTACAAGTTTCTTTTCATTCCTTTAATTAATATATATTTGTCTTATAACCTACAATTTCAACTTACCTTTAATCTCATTTATTTATTTAATGTGGAAGTTTCCATTATATTTAATAGTAGTAACAGTTTAATTACCCATTTTCTATAATATTTAATTACAGTAACCCTTTTTAATTACACTTAAATTATTAACCCTTTAACCTTCATTCTTAAAAATAAGGAATTTTATTAATTAATTACTTAGGGTTTACAGTCATTTATATATTACTTACTTTCTATTATATTAGAATAGGGGGAATTAAAGCATACTTAAGTTAATAACCCTACAATCAAACTTTATAAATTAAGGAATTTCATTTTTACTTTCTTAAGGTTAAAATCACCTATTAATAATACAACCTTTAATTTTAGTAAAATTCCAATCATCACTTAAGTTAATACCATTAAATTCTTATTTATAACAGTAATTTATTGAATACTTCATTTTTTTCCAAAATTCTACTTGCATAATATTCTATTCCACTCTTAATTTACATTTCAACTTTTTATACTTGGTAAGTTATTTATGTTAAAGAAAAAGCAAAAGAACTTATACAAGTTTAATCTCAACCCTTTTAATTCATTGATTACTTAACCTTTATTTCACTAACCTAATTTTTTTTTTACAACTAATTAATGGAAATTCAAGAATTAATACCGGGTCAAATTCCAAAATTACTTTAAAATAATAGATAATTAATTTCTTACAACTTTTATATCTCTAATTACCTTTAAACAATTAAAATTTTAAATAATTTCAAAACAAATCTGCAGTAGAGTTTACTACAGTGGCCTTTCCCTTCGAAACTCGAAAATGAAAGTCGATGATGCGGCCGTCATCACCGAAATTATTTTCCAGCGACAGAGAGGAAAGTACAAACTTATTTTCTTCAAAATCCTCTTAAACCAATTCTTTCGAATTATACTAAATATTTATATAAGAAAATATTTATAAACCAAATCATTATATTTCATAAATCCTTTGAAAGCAGATTTTCAAAAATCCCGGACTTAAGTTCTAAAATCTCCAATTTGATTTATTATAATTTCAACTTAGCTTCAATTTATTACAAATATTTTTATATTACCTAACACCCAATCTATAGCAACCAGATATATATATATATATCTTTATAAAAATATTTTTTTATATAGAAAATATAATAGGCAAAATTATTTCATTCACCCATGTTAAAACAAATATTATGTCGGTCTGTCCTATTAAGTGTTTAGAAATCCCTATTGATGTCATAGCGTCCCATGCATCAACCAGAATTTATAAATACAAAGTGGAACAGATTAACACAATATCAAAATCTTTTTATAAAACTAACAAATACGCTCTCTCATATATATACTCTCAGCGACTCCTATAGGGTATTACTACCCTATTAACAAAGAGTCAAACCCCACAAAGCCAAGTTTATCGCTAAACCAAAGCTCTGATACCAACTGTAACAGCCCGCCTTTTCGCACGATTTAAACCGACACACGTGCCAATTCAAACCATACGGAAGGGCGGATTGTTATGGGGTAAATAAGAAAAAAACAGAGAAGAAAAAAACTAAACAGAATCTCACAGCGGAAGGATAAAATATAATAATCAAATATACAGTTTATAAATCTGTTTACAAAACCATTTATATAATACATATCGGAGTTACACATACCAATAACAATGCAGCGGAACAGTGTGTAGTGCACTAGTATAAATAATAATATTATAAATCTTCGTCTTCGTCCTCCGGAGCTAAATCTTGCAATCCTGAAACGCTCGGACTGACCCGAGCGAATTTGAAAAGACAAAACACTCGAGTCAGACTAAAAGATCTTATGTGAGTTAAATTAACAGAAATAAATATGAGTACAGTAACTCAAGAGATGTTCGGGATTTACATCTCCTAAGGATCCGTTAAACTATTTACTATGTAGTATATTGCGCTATTATAATAGTGTCTATTTATAAAATAAACTTACTTTTTAATAGCATTAAGGGGTTACCCATATAGCCCTTAACACAAATAATGCCAATAGTCTATATAGTACCGTAATACCTCCTGATCGAGAAGCTACCAGAGGATACTCCATAGGTACGACACAAATAGAAACTCGTAGTAAAGGCTCGGTATGGTAGGTGACACGGCACAACTAGGCAATGCCAGGGTAGATATACCAATTGCTATCCAGGCTGGTGGAAACGCGTAGCCGCAGTTACCGCCCACCTTGGACTAACTCCCCAAAATCAAAATATAGAAGTGGCCACTGAATCAATCCAAAATCAAAGTATAATATCGAAGAGGAGGGTCCGATCAGAGGAATGACCTCATTGGTCTGAGAATCGCTCCTGTTTTAGCCACCTTATGCCAACTCACGGGAGTCGGGTCCACGTATTTACCTTACAGGAAACGTCGCCACCACCTACTTCATTCTGGAATCTCCACCGCGTACACGGTTAGTCAAAGTGGTTTTTGGTATCGACAGAGAGTATGTCCATATCCGATCCCGGTCTCTTTGCCAACCCATCGTTATTATAACACCGCGGTCATTTAAAAATAGGTTATACTTTAAAAATCAGAATAAACATTCCATTTCATAACCATGAATACGATATCATTTCAAACCCAAAGCCATATTTTATCACTTATCCCAAATATAATTCTTTTCCAAAATCATAATGCTTTAACTTCATAACGTCTGAAAATCAAATATTTCAAAGCATAATATTTTGAAAATCATAATTTAAAACCATAACTTCTAAAAACTTGAATGGTTTGGACATTCAACGGTATATGAATTAAATGGTTTAACTTAAATGTTACTTTGTAAAGAAAATAGTTCTCATGGCTTTACAAATACATTTCTTTATTAAAGTCTAAACCAAAATTTATATTATCTCTCTCAAGTTCCAAAACCACTTCAATTTATTTATATATACGTATATCCATTTTGAGTATCAATATTTCAAACTAAAGTTAGATTTTATTCTTTCAACAAATCAATTGTTCTATTAATTAGTCTTGAATATTCATATAAAATCCATAAATAATAAGACTTCAATTTCTAGTAATAAAATATATATATTTTTCCCAATTCAAATTATACTAGAATATTCATTTCAATTTATTTTGGGAAAAATCCAATTATAAATATCATATCTTAAAATTTCCAAACTTAACATTTAAACATATGATATAAATTATTAAACTCCATTTTCTTAATTTTCTTCCATTTTTAATAAAGATTTTTATACACCTTTTAATTTCAAAATTTTCAACTTCATATGTATATATATATGGAAGAAAAATATTTATACAATATAAAATTTAAGATTATTATAAACCGTATTCCATCCAAACCATAGAAATCACATTTAAATAGTTATATATATACCGCGGTGCCTGTATATAATTTTCTATCCTATGGTCAAGTGATACGGATATTTATCATTTCAATCCGTAATTTAAAAGATATAAAATTTTGCGGTTATATATTATTTCAAACCACAATCCCGAATGAAATGAAATATGCATGATAATTTGCAATTTAATGATATACAATAAACATCCATTCATCAACATCATTCATCATCCAAATCGCAATCATCAATCAATATCAATCAATGACAATATTATTTTTGGTACTACATAACAGGTAATACTGGCAATTTTATTCAAATTAAATTTAACAGCTATTAATCTACAGTCTATATTTAGTAATAAATTATATAACTGTTAACTAGCAGTTCATATACAAACAAATAAATTTTAACTGTAAATTTATACGCAATAAATTAATTAAATTAACAGTTAAATTAAATAAATGCAATTCAACAGATATGAATAAAATAAACATGCCAAATACTCATAAATAAATTTCTATTCATTTCTAAAATTAATTTAAACAAACATAAAAGCTTCTAGTAGTTGTGAGTGGGTTTAAACACTCACCTTTGGAATTTAAATCGAATTTAAATTCAATTTAAACTCAAAATTTTGACGGTCTCCAAATCCATCCAAACCAGCGTCAAAACGTCAGAAATTCCGATACGATCCCTGCAAAACAAACCGCGCGTGAATCCGAGCTCGTATGCAAAAGTTATGAAAATTTGAAAAATGGAAAATTCTGGTCCTGGGTCGACTTCGGGTTCGACTTCGGTGCGCCGCCTCAATTCCCCGGTGCTTGCTTGGAGTTTTTGCCAAAACGACCCGGAGCGACCCGAGTCATTTTCATCCTGACCCGAAGTTGCTCTAGGGTTTTCTCCCCTGAAGCCCGAAGCGCGAGCAGAAGCTGCTGCAGATTTGAATTTTTTTTTTTATAATTTGAATTTTTTTTTTGAACTGACTGGATCTAGGGTTAGCCCCCATTGAAGAAGAAGAAAAGCTTGAAGAAGATGAACGTACAGCAAATAGACAATAGAATGGAGCTAGGGTTTATAACTGTATATTTATAGGTAGACTAGAGATAGCGTAGATGGATCGGATAAGTGAACGTACGAAACAAACTATGGCTCAAAAAGCCCGCTATGCCTCCGGAACCGAATTTATTAAATCTATATATCCAAATAGGTATTTTAAGATATTCTGAACGCGATGGAAAAAGTTTCACGTCCAAATTTGATCGTATAAAGAAGTTATGCTGAAAACAAAATTTCCAAATTGATTTCAAATTGATTTTATTAAAATTGATTTCAAGGCGTTTCGCGTCCGTACGATCAAATGACAGGTCCGATCGATACGAAACTTGAAACCCTAAAATAATTCACTGATACGGATCCGATGAAACTGGTTTCATCGAAATCCGAGTCCGTGACAAAAATGGCTATTTTTATATTCATTAATTAAATTAAAATAAATTACAAAAATCCAAATTTTATATTATATTCTAAAATTGTCCAAATTTTATTACTTATATAATTTAATCAATTTCAAATGATTTAACAATCTTGGATGTGAATTAAAATTATAAGTATATCAATTTGCAGTGTTAATTTCTGCACTTTCCTATATTTAAGAATTATAAAATTAAATGCTCAAAACCCCATATATTAGATTTTAACTTTTATATACTCATTCTTTATCCAAATAGGGATGCCACATACTTTGGTTCATGATTCAAAATATTATTCTTAAAGTCCATTTTAAATTTCAGTAACGTAGTATTCAACGTTAAATTTAATAAATCCTGTTATTTAATAATTATTGCTTGGAACCTGATTTTAATCTTCCCATTATCTATTTAATTCCTTCTAGAATCATAGCTAATATTTGTCATCCCTTCATTACCCAAATGTTCTTATCCCATCAAATTTTAAGTTATCGAAATATTAAATGTCAATTTTGTAGGATCTAGATTAACCCTAGAGGGAGGGGGGGTGAATAGGGTTATAGCAAATTTTCTCGAATTAAACACAGAAATATAATAGCAGAAATAAATATGCTGAAAAATAAATCACACACAAAATTTACCCAGCTTCGGCAATCCCTGCCTACTGCTGCATTCACAGATTTCTATTAGAATTAAACAGTATCACGCTTACAAACACTCTACTAGACTCGCAGACCCTTTTGCTCCCGCTCACAAACACTCTACTAGACTCGCACACCCTGCTCCCGCCTATAGAGTTTCGCTCGCTCGCAAACACTGCTCCCGCCTATAGAGCTTTGCAAACTCGCACACCCTGCTCACTGAACTAATTCAAAATAGACAATCTGACACTACCTAAACCTAGGTGGTGATTTACCAAGATTCTTTGGTTCGTAAAATAAAAAACAATAATTAAGAAACAATAGAAAATAACCCTAAAAACTAATTAATATAATAAAGCCTTAAATTAAAAACAAAACCCCCTTTTGATTTTAATAAGACCGGCCCACTTAAACCCGTTCCTTTCTTTGTTATCTCCAGCCCGATCCCTTTTTGTCTCGTTCGTGAGAATAATGGCGGCTTCGTTCTGATTAGGGCTTCGTTCCCTTTTGTTCCAGTTAGGGCTTCGGCTCTTTGTTCCAATTAGGGCTTCGGTTTCTTCAATTGATCTGTTATATGTTGCCCTAGCTCGCTGCTTCTCTGATGGTTGACTATTGCTCGTTTTGCAGTTGCTCGATCGAGTTCGTTGCTTGTGAATTCGGTATGTACTGTCTCCTTTTGCTTTTCTAAATTGATACTTAAACTCGATGATTTAATTTGCCAGTGATGATTGGGTTATATATGCGTTCGAACACCTTGAATTACGTTCGTCTGAATATAGTTGAATTTGTCAATAGTCGTTCGATCTTGTATTGATGCTTG
Organism: Allium cepa; assembly: GCA_030765085.1. Lineage (NCBI taxonomy): Eukaryota > Viridiplantae > Streptophyta > Magnoliopsida > Asparagales > Amaryllidaceae > Allium > Allium cepa. The sequence continues at coordinate 108,221,055 of CM060940.1, forward strand.
GGATTGATCTGACTTTGTCAATTTCGTATTTTGGTAGCTTGATTCACACGGTATTGATTTGATTTCGTGATCAATTTTGCTTGGCTACCACGGTGAACACTTGTTCGACTTTGACAATACTGATTTCGTGCGTTTTCACTTTGTTGACTTGTTCATCATTGAATTTGCAATTCACTGTCACTTCGGCCTTGATACTGAGTGTTTACTTCGGCCATTTGATTTTCTAAACTTCTGGATATTGTGGGATGCCATCTCCATTTGGTTGTTGCAGTATTCATTGTTGTTGTGTTCCTCACTGAGGCATTGTTGTAACTCCATCTTGACTTAGGCTTTTCACTGTAACAGATGCTACACTTGTTCATGTATATATTGCTTTGTTTCACTGGTGGTCTATGTGCATGCTTCACTGTTCTTTGCATTTGTTCATATGAGTCTGCTCACTGTTGTTTGTACCTGTACATATGTGTATACTGAGTTTGCATTTGATTTTGTAGTTTGGTGTCATGTTTGCTTTGAGTCTGCAACTTGGAGTCTGCAACTAGTAGCTGGACTTGATTATGTTTTGATTCAAAGACTTCTGTTCACCTGCATGTATTGTTGATTCATAGTGATATTCGTTCATTTGTGTTTCACTGGTAGCACTTGAGTTGTTGCAGTTGATTTAGTTGTTCCCTGTTGAGTCTTTGGTGATGCTTCACCTGTTATGTTCATGTTGGCACTGGTTGTTGGGTCTGTTGCATGAGTCCTGGTCATTTGCACTTGCAGTTGGTTACTTGATTCAATTGTGTTGTTCATGTCATGTTGTGTACTTCAGGTTGGTCACTGATGCATTCATGTACACTGCATTCATGTTCAAAGACTGCTACTTGTTTTTGTACCCTTTGTTGTTCATCTGCATTGTTGCCTTGTTGACTGTTGCATACATGAACTGTTTTGTTCTTTGTGCTTCGACTCTGTCATTTTCTTTTATGTTCACTGGCCTGTACATTTGAGTTGCAGTGAGCTCGACATTGTTGTTTACTTCACCACTAACTTGATGCTGCATACATGTTTGTTGCAGTCCCTTTTTGCTGTTGCTATCCACATTGAACTGCTTTTGATGCACTTTTGAACTTTGTTGCATTCATGTCCTTGCAGTCTTCATGACTGTACTGTTGCAGTCGAGTTGTATTCATGTACACTTGTGGCTTGAACTGGAACTGTTGCACTTTTGTTGTTGTGTCACTGATTTTGGGGCTGCTGTATTACTTTGGTTCATTTTCATGTTTTTTGTTTGGACATTGTTTGAATTTTCAGTGGTGCATTGTTTTTGCATTCCATGTTGCATGCAGTAGTCTTGGCCTGTTGTAGTTTGATTGTGTTCATATACACTACTGCCTTGAGTTGAAACTATCTTGGGTTTGACCTTGTTTTTGATTTCTGTGCTTTTGTTTGATTTTTGCACACGAGTTGGCGAGGCAGTGCACACGTATACGAATGTACATGTGTGTACTGCAGCCACTTATAATTACCTGTTCCTGATAAAAAATACTGATATGCACAGATATTGCACAGTCAAAAATGATGACGAACAACCCAAATAACTGAGGCAAACAATGTTTTCAAAATCATTGTTTCTTTCAAATTTCAAAAATATTTCTCTTTCAATTTTACTGCGTTTGAAAATATTTTTGCAGATTACTCAGATGCTGGATTCAAACTGGATTATAGTTGAAGACAAAAATATGAGTATGAGCGATATGTAGTAAGGTTGTGATGTAAATGTGAAATGTCATGTATTGTAGTCAAAATTGTATATGTATAGTGAAGCTTGAAATTGTACTATCAAAGTTGTAATAAATATTTGTTTGAATAAAAATTTCTGTTTGAATTCAAAATCTGTTTAACTTCTTCTGTTTGAATTCAAATTCGAATTCTGTGTAATTTAATTTTATTCAACAAATATTTATTTAAGCTATGAAAAACAAAATAGTACATTACCAAATACATACTATTCAAAATTGTAATAAATATTTGTTTGAATAAAATTTCTGTTTGAATTCAAAATCTGTTTAACTTGTTTTGTTTGAATTCAAATTCAAATTCTGTGTAATTTATTTTATTCGACAAATATTTATTTATTCTATGAAAAATAGTACATTAACAAATACATTTAAATGAATGTATATATGTTTGTTATCATCAAACAAAAATCATATAGCGCAAAGCGCATATTCAACAATCTCCCCCTTTTGATGATAACAAACATATATTTAAGATTTTGAATATATTAAATGTATTTGATAATTTCATTTGCTCCCCCTATTTGAATGCTTCCTTTTTATGTGATACTCCCCCTACATATATGGCTCCCCCTACATATATGCATACAAATAAAAATATGTAAATGAGCCTATATGCAAAGTGAAAATTATTTGACCTTTGCTTGATTCTATTTGACAAAATCTTAACTTTTCTCTCCCCCTTTTGTTATCAGCAAAAGAATAACAGTGTTATAAAAATAGGGATGAAGTGATAGGCATGAATCAAACATTTAACTCAATTAAATATAAATATCAAATTTCAATAAAACTCAAACAAAAATCATAATTACCCTTGTCAAGCGCATAATCCACTTTCAGAAGTGATGGAGATAGAATCATCAAAAATTCATATAGATATGTCTATTTGTGGTATATTTATTTCTGGAAATTTGAATATCTACTAACCATGCATAACCGTTAGGACTTTTAAATGAGATTAGTAGTATTCCAATTTAATTTAAAAAATGAAATCAAGTATCTTCTAACCACGCATGACCGTGAGGACTTTTAAATGGGATTAGAATCAACTTGTCTATTAAATCAATTATTTTTGATATGCGTTCCATACATGCATAACCGTGAGGACTTTTAAATGAGCATGGAAGCACATAATCAAAAATCCAAGTAATTCACCCATGCATAACCGTGAGGACTTTTAAATGAGAGTGAATACTTTGGATATTTATTTTTATTGCTAAATATAATAAGTTGAAGCACAAATAATTTCCTTCACAGATTTAAGATATTGAAGAACAAATGATTTCCTTTGTAAACTACCACAAATTTACATACTAAATATGATCTTGATGAGTGATGTTCGATAGAAAGATGATAGAAATAGAAATGGTCATGGAATTATTACCCAACAAAAAGTTTTTATAACTCTTGTTATGAAATTCTAAAGAAATTTTCTAATTATACTTTCTCGAGTTATAATATATGATAAATATCAACACTCATCTCTTTTTCAATCACTATTTATCTTTTCGATAATCAAAGGGAGTCAGATTAGTCAAATTTGTCATTTAAAATCAAATTAAAAATTATAAAATCAATTTTTCAAAAATGATTAAGCTGTAAATATGGTCAAACATGATTTTCTCGAGGGGAGTTTCATAAGAAAATTTTCTGCTATTTGAAAATTATTTCAAGCGAAAATATGCAGATATTTTCTTTGAAAAAAAAACGATGCGGCAAATGAATGTTTCAAAAATTAATCACATTACACTAATAATTTTTCTATCAACTATATTACCAGTGTAATCCGCATCTGAATTTAAATTTCACTCAATATTCACTTGTTGAATCAAACCATGAGATGTGCACCAAAAATTTCAAAACATCATTCTTTTGAATTTGAATTTAAGCCGTGTTAACACTCAAACAAATATCATGATGTTAATTTCAGAAACCAGAGGATAAACAATTATTTTCATGAGTAATCAACAGTCAATCAACATCATAATTATTTCAAAAACAATTTCTTAAAATCCTTTTTCTCATGAATTTGAAATCGTGCAAATTTACAAGCAGTGATCAAAATGTCAGAACCAATATATCTACGTGTAGCATGAGTAACCAGCATTTGACCGAACAAATTTATATAAATTAGTTCAAAATTGAAAATCTGATTGGTCATCAATTAAGCACAAATTAATGTCATAAATAAGAACAAGTTAAAAAATCATATCAATTAAGTCTGAATCAGTCAACCATCATAATTACTCCAAGTAATTCTATTTAAAGATGGTTACTCAATATTTAAAAAAAAAATCATAGCATCAAAATCATCATCTTTTGTCCATCTCAATATTGGCTGATTTTAATTTAGATTATGGTGCAGATAATCACATTTAAAATCAATTACCTGTTTTACCTTTACGATAATTTTTCGTGATTGCCCATTGTGATTCTGTCACCTTTATACTAGGCTAAGGAACTTTGCTTTGTCGCCCTTTTGTGTTTCTGGAACAGCCGAAATTCAGAGAACACTGTTGTTGTTCCTTAGCCTGCCACCACACCTACACGATAAAAGATTTATGTGACCTATTTGTTTTTATAGGTCCATTGTTGTTAGTGGCAGAATATGAAAAATATGTTTTTGGAGACCCAAAACTATTTATATATGTTCCTTTTGACACCCAAATTTGTTTGACTTTCAAAGATTTTATATTTGTGCCTTTTGGAACCCAAATTGGTATAGTTTTCACGTGTTTGGGTCTATAACAACAATTATTTCGATTATGTCCAAATTCTCTACAAAACGTGCTCAATAAATTGACTTGATTAAATTTTGTGTTCCTATGACTATGATTTTCAACATGATTTCCAATTATTTCAGATCGAGCAACACTTTTACCTTTATCATTATCTTGTGATTTTCCAAAACCTAGTCCTTTTCTATTGTTAGCAAAAATTTGATTTCCCAATAGCATGTTGAAAGATTTTTCGCCTCTTGAAAAGTTATTCAAAGATTTCTCAAGATTTTGGACTTTGGTTTTTAGTGTTGTATTTTCAGCGACAAGTGAGGTGCATCGATTTATAAAATCCTTTTTTCTAGTGTCAATGTTTTCTTTAAGACTCAAGTTTTCTTTTTCAAGATTCTCAAAGTTATTCCTCAGTTTTGATAATTCTGAATCTAAAATCTTACATTTTTTACATTCTAGGTTTTGAATATTTTCAAGTTCAGTTTTTAACCTAAAATTTTCACGAGCAAATTCTCTCCTATCAGATTTCAGTTTTTCAATTTTAGATTCAAGAGTATCCACTACCTTAGTAAGATCAGAACACATAAAAACAAGTTCTTTATAAGAAAACTTACCTTCCTCACTAGATTCGTCGGAGGTTGCTTCTGATTCTGATTTTGCCATGCAACACAAGTTAGCCTCCTCTGAGCTGCTATCCGAAGCTTCCTCTCCTTCTTCATCATCCCAAGTCGCTGCAAATACCTTCTTCGCCTTTTTCTTTTCTTTGTTGTTTTTGAGAAGTGGGCATTTTGGTTTGACGTGGCCAGGCTTGTTGCAGTTATAACATGTCAGTTCATTATCGGAATTTTCGGAATCTTTTGACCTATTTCCCTTTGTTTTCTTCTTGCGTGGCTTGAATCTAGACCATCTTCTAAGATTATTGACAGCCATTGCAAGCTCTTCAATTGGATCTTCTTCATCGCTTTCTTCTTTGCTCTTTAAGGCAATCGTCTTCTTCTTTGGTTCGGAGTTGTTGCGTTCTTCCTTTGCTTTTAACTCAAGCTCATATGTCATCAAGTTGCCAATCAACTCCTCCATGCTTAGTTTACTCAAATCTTTCGATTCTTGGATTGCTGTGACTTTTGCCTCAAAGTTCATTGGTAAAACTCGTAGTATCTTCCTCACAAGCTCTACCTTAGTGAATACCTTCCCAAGCGCTCTAGCATTGTATACCAAGGTTGAAAAACGTCCAAACATATCCTTTATGCTCTCGCCTTTGTCCATCACAAAGTTTTCGTATTCATTGCTGAATAGGGCTAGCCGAGACTCCTTGACTTGAGAAGTTCCTTCGTGTGTCACCTCCAAAGTATGCCATATTTCCTGTGCTGTTGTACAATGAGAAATTCTATTAAATTCGTTTTTATCAAGAGCACATATCAAAGCATTCATGGCTTTAGCATTTGTCGTTTTCAATTTCTTATCGTTTGCATCCCACCTATCCTTAGGTTTAGGAATCTCAGTACCACCAACGATTATAGTGGGAGGTTTATAGCCAGTTTCAATAATATCCCAAACATCATAATCAACGGAACTAAGATAAATACTCATCCTAACTTTCCAATAAGCATAATCGTTCCCGTTAAACATAGGTGGCCTAGCAATAGATTGCCCCTCAGAAAAAGCATTATTTTGTAGACTCATGACTCTAGAGTTAAATAAAAAATATACCGGGCTCTGATACCACTTGTAGGATCTAGATTAACCCTAGAGGGGGGAGGGGGGTGAATAGGGTTAAAGCAAATTTTCTCGAATTAAACACAGAAATATAATAGCAGAAATAAATATGCTGAAAAATAAATCACACACAAAATTTACCCAGCTTCGGCAACCCCTGCCTACTGCTGCATTTACAGATTTCTATTAGAATTAAACAGTATCACGCTTACAAACACTCTACTAGACTCGCAGACCCTTTTGCTCCCGCTCACAAACACTCTACTAGACTCGCACACCCTGCTCCCGCCTATAGAGTTTCGCTCACTCGCAAACACTGCTCCCGCCTATAGAGCTTTGCAAACTCGCACACCCTGCTCACTGAACTAATTCAAAATAGACAATCTGACACTACCTAAACCTAGGTGGTGATTTACCAAGATTCTTTGGTTCGTAAAATAAAAAACAATAATTAAGAAACAATAGAAAATAACCCTGAAAACTAATTAATATAATAAAGCCTTAAATTAAAAACAAAACCCCCTTTTGATTTTAATAAGACCGGCCCACTTAAACCCGTTCCTTTCTTTGTTATCTCCAGCCCGATCCCCTTTTGTCTCGTTCGTGAGAATAATGGCGGCTTCGTTCTGATTAGGGCTTCGTTCCCTTTTGTTCCAGTTAGGGCTTCGGCTCTTTGTTCCAATTAGGGCTTCGGTTTCTTCAATTGATCTGTTATATGTTGCCCTAGCTCGCTGCTTCTCTGATGGTTGACTATTGCTCGTTTTGCAGTTGCTCGATCGAGTTCGTTGCTTGTGAATTCGGTATGTACTGTCTCCTTTTGCTTTTCTAAATTGATACTTGAACTCGATGATTTAATTTGCCAGTGATGATTGGGTTATATATGCGTTCGAACTCCTTGAATTACGTTCGTCTGAATATAGTTGAATTTGTCAATAGTCGTTCGATCTTGTATTGATGCTTGGGATTGATCTGACTTTGTCAATTTCGTATTTTGGTAGCTTGATTCACACGGTATTGATTTGATTTCGTGATCAATTTTGCTTGGCTACCACGGTGAACACTTGTTCGACTTTGACAATACTGATTTCGTGAGTTTTCACTTTGTTGACTTGTTCATCATTGAATTTGCGATTCACTGTCACTTCGGCCTTGATACTGAGTGTTTACTTCGGCCATTTGATTTTCTAAACTTCTGGATATTGTGGGATGCCATCTCCATTTGGTTGTTGCAGTATTCATTGTTGTTGTGTTCCTCACTGAGGCATTGTTGTAACTCCATCTTGACTTAGGCTTTTCACTGTAACAGATGCTACACTTGTTCATGTATATATTGCTTTGTTTCACTGGTGGCCTATGTGCATGCTTCACTGTTCTTTGCATTTGTTCATATGAGTCTGCTCACTGTTGTTTGTACCTGTACATATGTGTATACTGAATTTGCATTTGATTTTGTACTTTGGTGTCATGTTTGCTTTGAGTCTGCAACTTGGAGTCTGCAACTAGTAGCTGGACTTGATTATGTTTTGATTCAAAGACTTCTGTTCACCTGCATGTATTGTTGATTCATAGTGATATTCGTTCATTTGTGTTTCACTGGTAGCACTTGAGTTGTTGCAGTTGATTTAGTTGTTCCCTGTTGAGTCTTTGGTGATGCTTCACCTGTTATGTACATGTTGGCACTGGTTGTTGGGTCTGTTGCATGAGTCCTGGTCATTTGCACTTGCAGTTGGTTACTTGATTCAATTGTGTTGTTCATGTCATGTTGTGTACTTCAGGTTGGTCACTGATGCATTCATGTACACTGCATTCATGTTCAAAGACTGCTACTTGTTTTTGTACCCTTTGTTGTTCATCTGCATTGTTGCCTTGTTGACTGTTGCATACATGAACTGTTTTGTTCTTTGTGCTTCGACTCTGTCATTTTCTTTTATGTTCACTGGCCTGTACATTTGAGTTGCAGTGAGCTCGACATTGTTGTTTACTTCACCACTGACTTGATGCTGCATACATGTTTGTTGCAGTCCCTTTTTGCTGTTGCTATCCACATTGAACTGCTTTTGATGCACTTTTGAACTTTGTTGCATTCATGTCCTTGCAGTCTTCATGACTGTACTGTTGCAGTCGAGTTGTATTCATGTACACTTGTGGCTTGAACTGGAACTGTTGCACTTTTGTTGTTGTGTCACTGATTTTGGGGCTGCTGTATTACTTTGGTTCATTTTCATGTTTTTTGTTTGGACATTGTTTGAATTTTCAGTGGTGCATTGTTTTTGCATTCCATGTTGCATGCAGTAGTCTTGGCCTGTTGTAGTTTGATTGTGTTCATATACACTACTGCCTTGAGTTGAACTATCTTGGGTTTGACCTTGTTTTTGATTTCTGTGCTTTTGTTTGATTTTTGCACACGAGTTGGCGAGGCAGTGCACACGTATACGAATGTACACGTGTGTACTGCAGCCACTTATAATTACCTGTTCCTGATAAAAAATACTGATATGCACAGATATTGCACAGTCAAAAATGATGACGAACAACCCAAATAACTGAGGCAAACAATGTTTTCAAAATCATTGTTTCTTTCGAATTTCAAAAATATTTCTCTTTCAATTTTACTGCGTTTAAAAATATTTTTGCAGATTACTCAGATGCTGGATTCAAACTGGATTATAGTTGAAGACAAAAATATGAGTATGAGCGATATGTAGTAAGGTTGTGATGTAAATGTGAAATGTCATGTATTGTAGTCAAAATTGTATATGTATAGTGAAGCTTGAAATTGTACTATCAAAGTTGTAATAAATATTTGTTTAAATAAAAATTTCTGTTTGAATTCAAAATCTGTTTAACTTGTCCTGTTTGAATTCAAATTCGAATTCTGTGTAATTTAATTTTATTCAACAAATATTTATTAAAACTATGAAAAACAAAATAGTACATTACCAAATACATACTATTCAAAATTGTAATAAATATTTGTTTGAATAAAATTTCTGTTTGAATTCAAAATCTGTTTAACTTGTTTTGTTTGAATTCAAATTCAAATTCTGTGTAATTTATTTTGTTCAACAAATATTTATTTATTCTATGAAAAATAGTACATTAACAAATACATTTAAATGAATGCATATATGTTTGTTATCATCAAACAAAAATCATATAGCGCAAAGCGCATATTCAACAATCCCCCCTTTTGATGATAACAAACATATATTTAAGATTTTGAATATATTAAATGTATTTGATAATTTCATTTGCTCCCCCTATTTGAATACTTCCTTTTTATGTGATACTCCCCCTACATATATGGCTCCCCCTACATATATGCATACAAATAAAAATATGTAAATGAGCCTATATGCAAAGTGAAAATTATTTGACCTTTGCTTGATTCTATTTGACAAAATCTTAACTTTTCTCTCCCCCTTTTGTTATCAGCAAAAGAATAACAGTGTTATAAAAATAGGGATGAAGTGATAGGCATGAATCAAACATTTAACTCAATTAAATATAAATATCAAATTTCAATAAAACTCAAACAAAAATCATAATTACCCTTGTCAAGCGCATATTCCACTTTCAGAAGTGATGGAGATAGAATCATCAAAAATTCATATAGATATGTCTATTTGTGGTATATTTATTTCTGGAAATTTGAATATCTACTAACCATGCATAACCGTTAGGACTTTTAAATAAGATTAGTAGTATTCCAATTTAATTTAAAAAATGAAATCAAGTATCTTCTAACCACGCATGACCGTGAGGACTTTTAAATGGGATTAGAATCAACTTGTCTATTAAGTCAATTATTTTTGATATGCGTTCCATACATGCATAACCGTGAGGACTTTTAAATGAGCATGGAAGCACATAATCAAAAATCCAAGTAATTCACCCATGCATAACCGTGAGGACTTTTAAATGAGAGTGAATACTTTGGATATTTATTTTTATTGCTAAATATAATAAGTTGAAGCACAAATAATTTCCTTCACAGATTTAAGATATTGAAGAACAAATGATTTCCTTTGTAAACTACCACAAATTTACATACTAAATATGATCTTGATGGGTGATGTTCGATAGAAAGATGATAGAAATAGAAATGGTCATGGAATTATTACCCAACAAAAAGTTTTTATAACTCTTGTTATGAAATTCTAAAGAAATTTTCTAATTATACTTTCTCGAGTTATAATATATGATAAATATCAACACTCATCTCTTTTTCAATCACTATTTATCTTTTCGATAATCAAAGGGAGTCAGATTAGTCAAATTTGTCATTTAAAATCAAATTAAAAATTATAAAATCAATTTTTCAAAAATGATTAAGCTGTAAATATGGTCAAACATGATTTTCTCAAGGGGAGTTTCATAAGAAAATTTTCTGCTATTTGAAAATTATTTCAAGTGAAAAATATGCAGATATTTTCTTTGAAAAAAAAATGATGCAGCAAATGAATGTTTCAAAAATTAATCACATTACACTAATAATTTTTCTATCAACTATATTACCAGTGTAATCCGCATCTGAATTTAAATTTCACTCAATATTCACTTGTTGAATCAAACCATGAGATGTGCACCAAAAATTTCAAAACATCATTCTTTTGAATTTGAATTTAAGCCATGTTAACACTCAAACAAATATCATGATGTTAATTTCAGAAACCAGAGGATAAACAATTATTTTCATGAGTAATCAACAGTCAGTTAACATCATAATTATTTCAAAAACAATTTCTTAAAATCCTTTTTCTCATGAATTTGAAATCGTGCAAATTTACAAGTAGTGATCAAAATGTCAGAACCAATATATCTACGTGTAGCATGAGTAACCAGCATTTGACCGAACAAATTTATATAAATTAGTTCAAAATTGAAAATCTGATTGGTCATCAATTAAGCTCAAATTAATGTCATAAATAAGAACAAGTTAAAAAATCATATCAATTAAGTCCGAATCAGTCAACCATCATAATTACTCCAAGTAATTCTATTTAAAGATGGTTACTCAATATTTTAAAAAAAATCATAGCATCAAAATCATCATCTTTTGTTCATCTCAATATTGGCTGATTTTAATTTAGAGTATGGTGCAGATAATCACATTTAAAATCAATTACCTGTTTTACCTTTACGATAATTTTTCGTGATTGCCCATTGTGATTCTGTCACCTTTATACTAGGCTAAGGAACTTTGCTTTGTCGCCCTTTTGTGTTTCTGGAACAGCCGAAATCCAGAGAACACTGTTGTTGTTCCTTAGCCTGCCACCACACCTACACGATAAAAGATTTATGTGACCTATTTGTTTTTATAGGTCCATTGCTGTTAGTGGCAGAATATGAAAAATATGTTTTTGGAGACCCAAAACTATTTATATATGTTCCTTTTGACACCCAAATTTGTTTGACTTTCAAAGATTTTATATTTGTGCCTTTTGGAACCCAAATTGGTATAGTTTTCACGTGTTTGGGTCTATAACAACAATTATTTCGATTATGTCCAAATTCTCTACAAAACGTGCTCATTAAATTGACTTGATTAAATTTTGTGTTCCTATGACTATGATTTTCAACATGATTTCCAATTATTTCAGATCGAGCAACACTTTTACCTTTATCATTATCTTGTGATTTTCCAAAACCTAGTCCTTTTCTATTGTTAGCAAAAATTTGATTTCCCAATAGCATGTTGAAAGATTTTTCGCCTCTTGAAAAGTTATTCAAAGATTTCTCAAGATTTTGGACTTTGGTTTTCAGTGTTGTATTTTCAGCGACAAGTGAGGTGCATCGATTTATAAAATCCTTTTTTCTAGTGTCAATGTTTTCTTTAGGACTCAAGTTTTCTTTTTCAAGATTCTCAAAGTTATTCCTCAGTTTTGATAATTCTGAATCTAAAATCTTACATTTTTTACATTCTAGGTTTTGAATATTTTCAAGTTCAGTTTTTAACCTAAAATTTTCACGAGCAAATTCTCTCCTATCAGATTTCAGTTTTTCAATTTTAGATTCAAGAGTATCCACTACCTTAGTAAGATCAGAACACATAAAAACAAGTTCTTTATAAGAAAACTTATCTTCCTCACTAGATTCGTCGGAGGTTGCTTCTGATTCTGATTTTGCCATGCAACACAAGTTAGCCTCCTCTGAGCTGCTATCCGAAGCTTCCTCTCCTTCTTCATCATCCCAAGTCGCTGCAAATACCTTCTTCGCCTTTTTCTTTTCTTTGTTGTTTTTGAGAAGTGGGCATTTTGGTTTGACGTGGCCAGGCTTGTTGCAGTTATAACATGTCAGTTCATTATCGGAATTTTCGGAATCTTTTGACCTATTTCCCTTTGTTTTCTTCTTGCGTGGCTTGAATCTAGACCATCTTCTAAGATTATTGACAGCCATTGCAAGCTCTTCAATTGGATCTTCTTCATCGGTTTCTTCTTTGCTCTTTAAGGCAATCGTCTTCTTCTTTGGTTCGGAGTTGTTGCGTTCTTCCTTTGCTTTTAACTCAAGCTCATATGTCATCAAGTTGCCAATCAACTCCTCCATGCTTAGTTTACTCAAATCTTTCGATTCTTGGATTGCTGTGACTTTTGCCTCAAAGTTCATTGGTAAAACTCGTAGTATCTTCCTCACAAGCTCTACCTTAGTGAATACCTTCCCAAGCGCTCTAGCATTGTATACCAAGGTTGAAAAACGTCCAAACATATCCTTTATGCTCTCGCCTTTGTCCATCACAAAGTTTTCGTATTCATTGCTGAATAGGGCTAGCCGAGACTCCTTGACTTGAGAAGTTCCTTCGTGTGTCACCTCCAAAGTATGCCATATTTCCTGTGCTGTTGTACAATGAGAAATTCTATTAAATTCGTTTTTATCAAGAGCACATATCAAAGCATTCATGGCTTTAGCATTTGTCGTTTTCAATTTCTTATCGTTTGCATCCCACCTATCCTTAGGTTTAGGAATCTCAGTACCACCAACGATTATAGTGGGAGGTTTATAGCCAGTTTCAATAATATCCCAAACATCATAATCAACGGAACTAAGACAAATACTCATCCTAACTTTCCAATAAGCATAATCGTTCCCGTTAAACATGGGTGGCCTAGCAATAGATTGCCCCTCAGAAAAAGCATTATTTTGTAGACTCATGACTCTAGAGTTAAATAAAAAATATACCGGGCTCTGATACCACTTGTAGGATCTAGATTAACCCTAGAGGGGGGAGGGGGGTGAATAGGGTTATAGCAAATTTTCTCGAATTAAACACAGAAATATAATAGCAGAAATAAATATGCTGAAAAATAAATCACACACAAAATTTACCCAGCTTCGGCAACCCCTGCCTACTGCTGCATTCACAGATTTCTATTAGAATTAAACAGTATCACGCTTACAAACACTCTTCTAGACTCGCAGACCCTTTTTCTCCCGCTCACAAACACTCCACCAGACTCGCATACCCTGCTCCCGCCTATAGAGTTTCGCTCACTCGCAAACACTGCTCCCGCCTATAGAGCTTTGCAAACTCGCACACCCTGCTCACTGAACTAATTCAAAATAGACAATCTGACACTACCTAAACCTAGGTGGTGATTTACCAAGATTCTTTGGTTCGTAAAATAAAAAACAATAATTAAGAAACAATAGAAAATAACCCTAAAAACTAATTAATATAATAAAGCCTTAAATTAAAAACAAAACCCCCTTTTGATTTTAATAAGACCGACCCACTTAAACCCGTTCCTTTCTTTGTTATCTCCAGCCCGATCCCCTTTTGTCTCGTTCGTGAGAATAATGGCGGCTTCGTTCTGATTAGGGCTTCGTTCCCTTTTGTTCCAGTTAGGGCTTCGGCTCTTTGTTCCAATTAGGGCTTCGGTTTCTTCAATTGATCTGTTATATGTTGCCCTAGCTCGCTGCTTCTCTGATGGTTGACTATTGCTCGTTTTGCAGTTGCTCGATCGAGTTCGTTGCTTGTGAATTCGGTATGTACTGTCTCCTTTTGCTTTTCTAAATTGATACTTGAACTCGATGATTTAATTTGCCAGTGATGATTGGGTTATATATGCGTTCGAACTCCTTGAATTACGTTCGTCTGAATATAGTTGAATTTGTCAATAGTCGTTCGATCTTGTATTGATGCTTGGGATTGATCTGACTTTGTCAATTTCGTATTTTGGTAGCTTGATTCACACGGTATTGATTTGATTTCGTGATCAATTTTGCTTGGCTACCACGGTGAACACTTGTTTGACTTTGACAATACTGATTTCGTGAGTTTTCACTTTGTTGACTTGTTCATCATTGAATTTGCGATTCACTGTCACTTCGGCCTTGATACTGAGTGTTTACTTCGGCCATTTGATTTTCTAAACTTCTGGATATTGTGGGATGCCATCTCCATTTGGTTGTTGCAGTATTCATTGTTGTTGTGTTCCTCACTGATGCATTGTTGTAACTCCATCTTGACTTAGGCTTTTCACTGTAACAGATGCTACACTTGTTCATGTATATATTGCTTTGTTTCACTAGTGGCCTTTGTGCATGCTTCACTGTTCTTTGCATTTGTTCATATGAGTCTGCTCACTGTTGTTTGTACCTGTACATATGTGTATACTGAGTTTGCATTTGATTTTGTAGTTTGGTGTCATGTTTTCTTTGAGTCTGCAACTTAGAGTCTGCAACTAGTAGCTGGACTTGATTATGTTTTGATTCAAAGACTTCTGTTCACCTGCATGTATTGTTGATTCATAGTGATATTCGTTCATTTGTGTTTCACTGGTAGCACTTGAGTTGTTGCAGTTGATTTAGTTGTTCCCTGTTGAGTCTTTGGTGATGCTTCACCTGTTATGTTCATGTTGGCACTAGTTGTTGGGTCTGTTGCATGAGTCCTGGTCATTTGCACTTGCAGTTGGTTACTTGATTCAATTGTGTTGTTCATGTCATGTTGTGTACTTCAGGTTGGTCACTGATGCATTCATGTACACTGCATTCATGTTCAAAGACTGCTACTTGTTTTTGTACCCTTTGTTGTTCATCTGCATTGTTGCCTTGTTGACTGTTGCATACATGAACTGTTTTGTTCTTTGTGCTTCGACTCTGTCATTTTCTTTTATGTTCACTGGCCTGTACATTTGAGTTGCAGTGAGCTCGACATTGTTGTTTACTTCACCACTGACTTGATGCTGCATACATGTTTGTTGCAGTCCCTTTTTGCTGTTGCTATCCACATTGAACTGCTTTTGATGCACTTTTGAACTTTGTTGCATTCATGTCCTTGCAGTCTTCATGACTGTACTATTGCAGTCGAGTTGTATTCATGTACACTTGTGGCTTGAACTGGAACTGTTGCACTTTTGTTGTTGTGTCACTGATTTTGGGGCTGCTGTATTACTTTGGTTCATTTTCATGTTTATTGTTTGGACATTGTTTGAATTTTCAGTGGTGTATTGTTTTTGCATTCCATGTTGCATGCAGTAGTCTTGGCCTGTTGTAGTTTGATTGTGTTCATATACACTACTGCCTTGAGTTGAACCTATCTTGGGTTTGACCTTGTTTTTGATTTCTGTGCTTTTGTTTGATTTTTGCACACGAGTTGGCGAGGCAGTGCACACGTATACGAATGTACACGTGTGTACTGCAGCCACTTATAATTACCTGTCCCTGATAAAAAATACTGATATGCACAGATATTGCACAGTCAAAAATGATGACGAACAACCCAAATAATTGAGGCAAACAATGTTTTCAAAATCATTGTTTCTTTCAAATTTCAAAAATATTTCTCTTTCAATTTTACTGCGTTTGAAAATATTTTTGCAGATTACTCAGATGCTGGATTCAAACTGGATTATAGTTGAAGACAAAAATATGAGTATGAGCGATATGTAGTAAGGTTGTGATGTAAATGTGAAATGTCATGTATTGTAGTCAAAATTGTATATGTATAGTGAAGCTTGAAATTGTACTATCAAAGTTGTAATAAATATTTGTTTGAATAAAAATTTCTGTTTGAATTCAAAATCTGTTTAACTTGTTCTGTTTGAATTCAAATTCGAATTCTGTGTAATTTAATTTTATTCAACAAATATTTATTTAAACTATGAAAAACGAAATAGTACATTACCAAATACATACTATTCAAAATTGTAATAAATATTTGTTTGAATAAAATTTCTGTTTGAATTCAAAATCTGTTTAACTTGTTTTGTTTGAATTCAAATTCAAATTCTGTGTAATTTATTTTATTCAACAAATATTTATTTATTCTATGAAAAATAGTACATTAGCAAATACATTTAAATGAATGTATATATGTTTGTTATCATCAAACAAAAATCATATAGCGCAAAGCGCATATTCAACAAATTTCTTTTAATTGCACTAAATTTATCTATTAAAGGTTGCACTTAACCCAAATACATAAAACTTTCCCAATTTCTCCTTAAATCAATAACCTTCATATACAAATATGTTTATCATAAATTTTATCTACTCTTCCTTTTTAGGTAATGCCCTATATATTAGATTTTCATGTAATTTGCAATAAATCATACTCGTAGTTATATCACATTAAATGAATAAATAAGTGTTGACTCTATTCTTTTGATTCAACATTGGTTTACGTTATATTTCATTAATATTTCTACATACATCAGGATTTTTAAAAATGGTTGTAACGTGAAATCTCGTCTACTTCCCATTTTATATTTAAGGCTTCTAAAACCGATTCATATCATTTCTCTAGTCCAAATTTTATTAATATAACCTTAAATTTAATTTATTCCTATCGATGTAATGGTTAAACACAAATTTCACTTATTTGCAATAAATCCACAAATTGGATTTCAAATTTTCAAATAAATAAATAAATTTTAGTTTATCATTTCTTAAATACCCAAACGTCAATGCCTTAAATTAAACTGCATTTATTACATTTTATAAAAATCCTCCATCTTAAGTGACAAATCAAAACTACCCTAACTACACAATTTATGGTAATTAATTCCAATTGCTTTTCCATTAAACTACATAAATTATCCAATTGCAACCTACGTAGAATGTTTATTTATTTACAATCCTACTGTTTAAATGAATTGGTCCTTTACGGTATAATTCACATTTGACTTGATTTCTCATTTATTTTGCAAAACAGTAAATTTCAATTGCTACCAACATTATATTTAATATTAGATTTCCAATTAATTCTATTGGAATCAATATATCTTTATATATATACTTTACGTATAAATATCTAAATTACCAAATCAAGTACATTTATTAGAGACAACATTCAATAAAATTACTTATCACGCTTATTGCATTGATTTATTCCAACGGACACTTTTATTTAGTCACTATTTATTATTACAACCAAATGTACAATCTCCACTATTTATTTTATATTAAATGAATTCCATTCTAGTAAATATTTTTATTAATATTCACTGATTCACATTTATTTTGGTTTCTTATATTTAACTTATACAAGGTGTGCAAATTTACATAGTTCAAATCTATTTCCATGTAACTATTAAATTGTTACATTAAATTCCAATTACTATAACAAATTACTACATTTTCTCAAATAAAATCTTAAGACCTTTATTTTATTCTAAATTAGATTAGAAACATATTAATTTAATTCATTTAACATTATCAAATTCAATGGGTCGTTACAATTGTATTCTATTACATATTCCTATTTAACAATACAACTTGTTAAACATTTCCGGTAAGTTATATATATGTTTTAAGAATGTAATTGAATGTTACACAAGTTTATCTTATTCATTTAGTTAACAAAATGTTCACTAATTACATCTTCTAAATTTTCATATCCTTTGATTTACAATTTACAAACTTCCAATTTCCTATATATATCATTAGTCACTTAGCATCTAATTTCTTATTTTTCATTTTAGAAGTTTCCAACTATTAAAATAGTTAGGATTTCATTTCATTACAACAATTGAAATTTCTATTTTATAGAAACTTAAGAACTAAATACTGGGTTTCATTTCACATCATTTTAAAAATAATATATATGTTCATATCCCTTATATATCAAATCGTATTTAGAAATCTAAAATAAGCTGTGTTTATCAAAACAAATGTATAATAAAGCTACTACAGTGGCCCTTTCCAGTTAGAAACTCGAAAATGAATGTCGATAATGTGGCTGTCGTCACCGAAATTATTTTCCAATGGCTGGAGATGGGAGTGCATGATTTATTTACTTTTAAAATTCCTTTAAAACTTTTCATTCAAATCACATTGAAAATATTTATATTTAAAAATACTTCCAAATAATTCTAAAATTAAATTCCAAAATCTTTGAAAACCAATTTCAAAACCCAGAACTTAAGTTCTCAAATTTCCAATTTGTATTTACTTTAATTATAAATCCTATTTTGCGACCAATATTTATAGAATTTCACTTCCTAACTGTAGGAAATGCGGATTACGGATCTTAAGGCAGAATTAACACTAGGAGGGAGGGTGAATAGTGTTTAATTAATTTATGAATCCTTTTGAAATCTTTTCAAATTAAATTCAAACGGATGCAATTCACAAATACAAAGACAATCACCGAACCAGACATAGATGCAAATAGTAAATAAAAGTAGTAAATGAATGTACACACTGGAATTTTTTACTGGTTCGAAGTTACCCTACATTCAGTCCCACATAATTTCTTATGCAAATTTCTTTTAAATATATTGTCGATATTAAAACCTCGATTTCAAGGCCACGAGATACACCCCCCTGTCTCTGAATCCAGGGCAAACTCTCTTGATTTAACCAGATTACAAGATCATCTAATTGATTTACGGGCTACAATCACACCCAATTGATTTATGGGCTATAATCACATCGTTTCCAATCTCACTTTGATGGAGAGAGACTCGATACACTTCGATCTTTCAATCTTTGATTACAAATGATCTTGTAACTTGTAATAGCACCGAGAACTATGAGAGAGATGTCGACATGCCTATGTTATTTTTGAAAATAGATTTTGCTTTAAAATAATTTCTATTCTAAAACTTGTCAAAACAATTTCTAAACTTTGTAGACCATTTTGAATATAGTTAAACTTATAAAAGAGTTTTTTTAAGGTAATCTTAAAATATATAATCAATAATATAAAAGCAATATTAAAAACTAAGTATATATTTCTTTAAAATATGTTAAAGCTAAAATATTAAAACCAAGAGATAGTTTAAAAAACAAGAGTTGATTTTGAAATTAATATGATTAAAAATAGTTTTTTATTTAAGGCTAAAATATTTAAATTGATAAAGATGACCTTGAAAAAGATAGTTTTGAAAAAATGAATCATTTTGAAAATTTCATGGATTCCATTCCACTAGAAGAGATCGTGGGTTCATCCCACTAAAGAGGACATGGGTTCCATCTCACTATTAAAGCGAGAAGGTAGATTCCATTCCAAAATTAAAATTTAAATAAAGATTTTAGTGCTATTATGAAGTTTTAACATAAATCAAGACTCTATTACTTTTCTTGATATCTTGAGCTCTTGATAATATTAAAACTCATAAGTCTTCAGTCTCGTTTTCTATAATCTTGAATTCGTCAGTCTTAAATCTTTATAATGTACAGTCTTCATTCTCAGTACCTGCACACACATATTTAGACACATACACACACACACACACAGAGAGACCCTGGATATACATATATATCTAGGCAAGAATATTAGTATTTATATTTTATAACAAGTCCTAAGGTTGTTGTCATCAAAACCATCATCTCAAGAACTGACAGTCTCCCCTTTTTTTATGATGACAACCCTTCTTTATAAACTACTCCAACAAATTTCGGTTCTACTCCAACTCCCCCTTATTCCAACAACCCCCCTTAATCTAGTAACTCCCCCTTAATCTAAGCCTGTCTAACTTATTTTATAGTTCTCCCTCTTTGTCATCAACAAAAAAATAAGCCTATACTACATAACTCCCCCTTAAACTAATACTATGGAATTAAATGCTAATAACGAAGTAAAATAAGCGAAACATAAATCTAATTTTATTATACATGATGTTACATCACACATATATATGAAAAATAGACACAAATATATACAATACACAAAATATAAAAACATTAATATAATAACAATCTAACGTGAGTCCTTGACAATTGATGACTTGTGAATCGAACAATTAGGGTAATAGAGACAAAAGTTTCCAAGTTGTTCGACCAAATTACCATTTTATCAAAACAGACTTCTCCGATGCAAATAACTTTATCATCTTCGTCCATTTGCACTTCTTCCACTTCTTCTTCCTCTTCATCATCGTCCTCTAGTGGATTATGAATACGTATGTTAAAGGAATCATCTTAAATCACAATAAGGTCTGCATGATTATCCATTAAATTTTTTTGCAAATTTCTAAGAATCTTGCCCTGTTTTTCTTGTTCCTCTGCCATCCTTATTTGAGTGACTTGTAATTCGGTCATCATTTGCAGAGAATCTTTCATTATTTCCTTGTTCTTCATTACTTGAGCCATTGTAGTTCATTGAAATGGAACAGAAGTACGAGAAGGGAAGGCAAAGGTTGCATTTTGGTCTTATTTAGAAGAGGAGGCCATTATTTTATATTTTCAGAAGTTTATTACAAAGAAAATAAAGTAAGAAGACAGAAAAATTCGAAATGTTGTGATTATATAACCACCAAACCGATTTTAGAGGGAAAATCAAAATTTCAAATTTTACTGTTGTATGTCGACATGGGGTAGGGGCATGTCGATATCCCTTTGAAAATTTTGACAACTTTGTTTTCCTTATTTATTTAAATATATATGTTACTATATCTATATTATAAATCTTCGTTATAGAA
The DNA here is from genome assembly GCA_030765085.1 of Allium cepa. Lineage (NCBI taxonomy): Eukaryota > Viridiplantae > Streptophyta > Magnoliopsida > Asparagales > Amaryllidaceae > Allium > Allium cepa. The sequence continues at coordinate 108,242,142 of CM060940.1, forward strand.
AAAATTCCTAGTTCTCTTCTTAATTAAATAAAGGTTGATTGATTCATGGGTTTGGCCAGAATATCAGTTATTTGATTCTCAACGTTGATATATTCAAGAGAAATTTTCTTATATTACCTCTGAGAAAATGGTGTCCGATATCAATTTGTTTTGTTCTGGCATGATGAGTACGATTTTTGGATAAATTTATTGCACTTATATAGTCACAACAAACTAGTGAATTTTAAATATTTAATTCGAAATCCTTTATGGTCTGTTGCATGTAGATAACTTGAGAACAAGCCAAAGTAGCAGAGATATATTCTACTTCAGTTATTGATATGAGACAGTATTTTGTTTTTTACTAAACCAAAAAACCAAAGAATGTCCTAAAAAGTGACAAGTTCCAGTTGTACTTTTTTGGTCTATTTACAACCAACATAGTCAGCATCACAATATGAGGTTAAATCAAACGTATCATTTTTAGGGTAAAATAGGCCATAGTCTAAAGTATGTTTAACATATCTTAGGATACGTTTAACAGCTTTTAAATTAGTTTCTTTTGGTTGAAATTGGTACCTTGTGTTAGTTCCTGAGATGATGGTTTTGATCGCAACAACCTTAGGACTTGTTATAAAATATAAATACTATATTTTTATCTAGGTTTATATGTATATGCGGGATATATATATATATATATATATATATATATATATATATATATATATATATATATATGCAGGTACTGAGAATGAAGACTGTACAATATAGAGATTCAACACTAACGAATTCAAGATTGAAGAAATCAAGAATGGAGACTCTTGAGTGTTAAGAGTTCAAGAGTTCAAGATATCAAGATAAGTAATAGAGTCTAGATTTATGTTAAAACTTCATAATATCACTAAAATCTTTATTCGGATTTCAATTGTGGAATAGAATCCACTTTCTCGCTTTAACAGTGGGATGTAACTCACAACCTCTTTAGTGGGATGAAACCCACGATCTTCTCTAGTGGAATAGACAAAGTTTCGAAATGATTTATTTTTTCAAAACTATCTTTTTAAAGCCATCTCTATCATTTAAATATTTTATCCTTAATTCAAAAACTACTTTTAATCATATTAATTTCAAAATCATCTCTTGGTTTTTAAACTATCTCTTGGTTTTAATATGTTAGCCTTAATATATTTCAAAGAAATTTATACTTAGTTTTTAGTATTACTTTTATAATATAGATTATTATATGTTACTTTTAAAAACTCTTTGATAAGTTTAAATTATATTCAAAATGGTTTACAAAGTTTAGAAATTGTTTTGACAAGTTTTAGAATAGAAATCATGTTAAAGAAAAATCTATTTTCAAAAATAATATAGGTATGTCGACATCCCTCATTCCTCTATGTCAACATGGTAGCCGTAGAATTTAATATTCAAATTTTTAAAAGAAGTGTCTATTCGTCATAACCTTTCGTGAATGGATATGACCGTTGTTCTCCTATAAATACAGTTGTTTCCAATGAATTTTAAGTTTTTTCTTCATTTCTTCACTCCTTCTTCTCCACTCAAATATTCTCTTATATTTCAAATGCTTTAACAAAACTCTATCGAAATTCTAAGTGAATCGAACTCGATCGTCTCTAGTTTGATTCTCTACTACTCTCTCTCAAAGATCTCTGTGCTATTCAGAGTTATAGGATCATTTGTAATCAAAGAAGTGTATTGAGTCTCTCTCTATCAAAGTGTGATTGGAAATAATGTGATTATGGCCCGTAAATCAATTGGCTATGGTAATATCCTGTAAATCAGTTAGAATATCTTATAGTGTAGTTAAATCAAGAGAGTTTGCCCTAGACTCGGAGACAGGAGGGTGTATGTCGTGGCCTCGAAATCGAGGCTGTAATATCGACATTATATTAGAATAGAAACCCGCATAAGAAATTGTGTGAGACTGGATGTAGGATAACTCTGAGCCAGTATAAAATTCTGCCGTGTTCTTTCCTTTACTGCTTTTATTTACTATTTGCATCTGTGTTTTGTTATGTGATTGTCTCTGTGTTTGTGAAATTGCAGTTGTATGTGTTTAATTTGAACAGATTTCAAATGTTCCGTAAAATCCATTAAACACTATTCACCCCCCTCCAGTGTTAATTCAGCCATACGATCCGTAATCCGCATTTCCAACATTTGGTATCAAAGCATTGGTTTTTAAAGTTTTCGTAATCTGATTTTTGAAAAGTTTTAAAATGGATGCCAACACTAGTAATGTCTGTGAGAAATTGCGGATTACGGATCTTAAGGGTAGGATTAACACTAGAGAGGGGGGTGGGAGGGTGAATAGAGTTAATAAAGAATTACTAAATCTTTTTGAGTTTATGTTAATTTAGACACCAATGTATGCAATGTACAGACAAAGATATGATCACAGAAATAAACACAGATGTAGAAATAAAATAAAAGCAGTAAAGGAAAGAACATACCGGATTTTATGCTGGTTCGGAGTTACCCTACATCCAGTCCTGCCACACAAGTACGGATTTCCTTTCAAAAGCAATTGTACAATTACACCCTCGGTTTCAAGGTTACGAGGTACACCCTCCAGGATTTCTATCCTCTGGGTAGAGATACTTGATTTCCGGGCCACAAGTTCACCCAATTGATTTACCAAGGCTACAATCACACCTTTTCTCTTTTGATTGATTTTCAAGGCTACAATCACACCTTTCCTCTTTTGATAGATTACAAAAAGCCTATAACTCTGAATAATTTGAGAACCTTGTAGAGATAGTGATAGAGAATCAAACTAGAAGTAATCGAGTTCGATTCAATGTTGATTTCGGCAGAGTAATGGTAAGAATATGTATTAAGAAATGTGGAAGAAGAAGAGGAGTGAAAACCAGAAAATCTGATATAAAATTCGTTGAAACTAACCCCTATTTATAGAAGAACAACAGCCACGTCCATTCATAAAGAGTTATAGCGAATAGACACTTCTTTTAAATTTTATTTTTTAACTCAACTGACACCATGTCGACATGGGGTACTTGGGCATGTCGACATCCCAAAGGATTTTTTGGTGTTATGTTTTTCTTTGAAAATAACTTTTATTTTATATTAAAACTATTTTAAACTTTATGAATATACTTGACTATAGTTAAAATTCATAAGTAAATATAATAATATATATAGAATTTAACTATAATTTTATATTTAAATCTAAGTATAAATATTAAAAGTTAAATATATATTATATTTAAGTTTAAAATCAGGAGTAATTTTGACTTTGAAATTAAAGATAATTTAGAGGCTAAAATTATTTATAATCAGGATAGAGGTTTTGATGTTTTTAAAGGGAAAGTTTTGAAATCATTTTGAAAACAAGATAATTTTGTAAAATCATTTTGAATAAAAAGTTAGTGAATACAAAACAATGTTCCACTAGATTTTTCGTAGGTTCCGTCCTACTTAGGGTTCCATCCCTTTAACTGGCTTGAAGTGGATTCCATTCCATGAATAAATTGGATTTTAAGATGACAGTAATTTTCTATGAGTTTTAACAAAATTCCTAATAAAAATACTTAACCTTGAAATCCTAAACTCTTGATAATCTTGATACTCATGAGTCTTCTATCTTGATACCTTGAATCTCTATATTGTACAGTCTTCATTCTTGGTACCTGCATGGTTAAATCCTGCATATACATATATATCTAATCTAATAATGTCAGTATTAATATTTTATAATTTATTCTAAGGTTGTTGTCATCAAAACCATCATCTCACGGACTAACAATCTCCTTGTTTTTGATGATGACAACCTTTGTTTATAAAATATTACTTCTATCCTAATAACTCCCCCTAAAACTAATAACTCTCCCTTCATTTATGCCTAATTACTCTATTTTATATTTCTCCCCCTTTATCACCAAAAAAAGCTTACTTCAAACTATATAACTTCCCCTAAAACTAACACTCTATGACATGTGATTATAATGATAGTGTTATCATAAGTAATCATCACTTAAATCTAATACTAAAACGTAGTCCTAAACTGTTAACTATCCTATCTGAGAATTCACGGTAGTACTTATAATTAAAACACGTATAAGAACATGAGTTATTTATTACGGATGAAGTTGTATATACATGAGCATTTAGAAAACATAAAGAAACACAAACATTAATGGAGAAGAAAGAAAAGAAACCACTGTGTGTTTGTAAACATAGGAGATCTATGAATCAAACAATTTGGATAGTGGAAACAGAAATTTCCACGTTGTTCGACAAGATTCCCATTCTTGTCAAAACATACTTCTCCAACACACATGACTTGGTCATCATCCGCTTGCGCTTCTTCTTCCATGGGTTCTTCTTCTTCTTCTTCTTCGTGGCCTCTTATTCTTGATTGAGTGAAGAGTCTTCATCAATCAAGATAGGGTTGTCCTGGTTATCCATTAGGAATTTTTGCAAATTCCTAAGAATCTTGCCTTGCCTCTCTTGTTCCTTTGCCATACGAAGTTGAGTCACTTGAATTTCAGTCATCATCTGAAGTGCATCTTTCGTAGATTCCTCCATTTTTGTTATACGAGCGAGTGTAGTATGTTGAAATGGACCAGACGTAGAAGAGGGGAATGAAAAGGTTGATTTTAAGTTTGAGTTGGAAGATGAGGCCATTATTTTGTTTATTTCAGAAGATAGATTAAAGAGAAAACAGAGAGAATGAACAAAAATTCAAAATAGAAAAGAATATATAACTAAATTTTTGAATTTTGGTGGGAAAAATTTCAAAATTTAAAAACGTTGCATGTCGACATGGGTATATGGGGGATGTCGACATGATCTTTTATATTTTAACTCTTTGAATTATTTTGATATTAATTATTAATTATACTTGTTATTTATATTTTATATTTCAGTTATAGAACAAATACCTAATTCTCTTCTTAATTTAGTAAACATTGATTCATTTAAGGGTTTTGTTAAAATATCAGCAATTTGATTCTCAGAATTGATATAATCGAGAGCAACTACTTCCTTACTTATATTATCTCTGAGAAAATGATGTCTGATATCAATATGTTTAGTTCGAGCATGTTGAGCAGTATTTTTGGATAAATTTATCGCACTCCTATTGTCACAATAAATTGGTGATTTTGAAAAATTGAAACCAAAATCTTTTAAGGTTTGTTGCATATATATTACATGAGAACAAGCCAAAGCAGCAGAAATATATTCTGCTTCAGTTGTTAATAAAGAAACTATTTTTTGCTTTTAACTAAGCCAAGAAACCAAAGAGCACCCCAAAAAGTGACAAGTCCCACTTGTACTTTTTCGGTCTGATTTACAACCAGCATAGTCCGCATCATAGTAAGATATTAAGTCAAAAGAATCGTTTTTAGGGTAGAATAAGCCATAATCAGATGTGTGTTTAACATATCTTACGATTCATTTTACAGCTTTTAAGTGGGTCTCTTTAGGTTGGGATTGATATCTGGCACAGAGACAAACACTATGCATGATATCAGGTCTACTGGCAGTAATATAGAGTAGTGATCCAATCATTCCTCTATATAGTTTTTCACCTACATCTTTTGAGAGATCTTCTTTACTAAGGTACTCATTGGTTGCCATGGGAGTGGGTTTTCTACTCGCAATAGTCAAACCAAATTTACTAATTAGGTCTTTAGCATATTTTTCTTGACAAATAAAGATACCATTATCTAATTGTTTTATTTGTAATCCTAAAAAGGAATTTAATTCACCCATATGACTCATCTCAAACTCTTTTTTCATTATTTCAGAAAATTCTTTATTCATTTCAAAAGTAGTTGAACCAAAAATGATATCATCGATATAAACTTGTACTAGTTGAATATCATTTTTATTTCTTTTAATAAAAAGAGTATTATCTACTTTACCAATTTCAAAATTAGATTGCAATAAATAAGATCTTAGTCTATCATACCAGGCTCTAGGAGCTTGTTTTAGACCATATAATGCTTTCTTAAGTTTGCAAACATGATTTGGTAATTTATCATTTTCAAAAAGTGGTGGTTGTTCAACATATACTTCTTCTTTTACACATCCATTTAAAAAAGCGCTTTTAACATCCATTTGAAATAATTTGAAATTATTATAATTTGCGAAGGCAAGTAGAATCCTAATGGCTTCTAATCTTGCTACGGGAGCAAAGGTTTCATCAAAATCTATTCCTTCTTCTTGACAATAACCTTGAACAACTAATCGAGCTTTATTTCTAACTACCTCTCCTTGTTCATTCGTTTTATTTTTATAAACCCATTTAGTTCTAATTATAGTTTTATTTTCTAGTCAAGGGACAAGTTCCCAAACATCATTTTTAGTGAATTGATTTAATTCTTCTTGCATAGCCAAAATCCATGAGTCATCAGTTGATGCTTCTTTTGAATTTTTGGGTTCAATAGTTAGTATAAAAGATACATTGCTCATTTGACTTAGTTGATTTCTAGTTTTAACAACAAATTGCATATCTCCCAGTATATTTTCTATAGGATGATCTTTTAAAAGTTTTGTCCTTTTATTAGGATGATTAGTTTCATTATTTGTTTCAATTGATTCTTGATTTTGAGTGATTAAATCCTCTTCATCATTTGTATTTTCAAAATTTTTGAAATTTTCATCAAATGAAACATGCATTGTTTCTTTAATGGAATTAGATTTTAAATTAAACACTCTGTACGCTTTACTTCTATTAAAATATTCAAAGATACCTTTGTCGGATTTAGGATCAAATTTATCTAAATTATCTTTTGTATTTAAAATAAAGCATTTACTTCCAAAAATTCTGAAATAAGATATTGAATAAAGAAGTTCATAAGATGTCTTATCACCTAGAGGTCTAATTAAAATTCTATTTAAAATATAATAGGCAGTAGCAACTGCTTCTGTCCAAAAATTCTTTGGTAAATTACTATCTGTAAGCATAGTTCTCGCACACTCTTGAATCATCCTATTTTTACGTTCTACTACTCCGTTTTGTTTCGGAGTTCTCGAAAATGAAAAACTGTAAGTTATTCCCTTTTTATTGCAGAATTCCTTAGACTTTTCATTTTCAAATTCATCACCGTGATCATTTCGAATATTTATAATTTTTAGAGAAAATTGTTTTTGAGTTCTTTTTGAAAATGTCTTAAAACGTTCAAAAGTATCACTTTTATGCTTCAAAAATATTGTCTATGTAAATCTAGAATAATCATCTACAATTACAAAGACATATTTACTATGATTTATTGGTAGAATTTGAGATGGACCAAATAAATCAAGATGAAGTAATTCAAGAGGTTTGGAAGTTGAAATCATATCTTTCAACTTGAAGGAACTTTTTCTAAGTTTTCCTAATTTACAAGCATCACATAAACTATCCACTTTAAAATTCATTTTAGAGAGACCTCTTACTAGATCATGTTTTTACAGTCTAGATAAGAGTTTGAAATTCAAATGCCCAAATCTCTTATGCCAAATCTAAGGGTCACTTGTATTTCCCATCAGACACAGTTTATCATTTGAAACTTTCATACTAAGAATATAAATATTCTTTTTCCCGACTCCCTCAAAAATAATGGTTGAATTATTATCTGCAATATGACATTTATCTTTTTCAATTTTAGTTTTATATCCTTTATCACACAGTTGACTTATACTTAGCAGATTATGTTTTAGATTCTTAACCAGCAAAACATTAGTAATAGTAGGAGTTTCAGAATTACCGACTTTGCCGATGCCAATGACATATCCTTTTGAATTGTCTCCAAAGTTAACTAGTCCTCCGTCTTTGTATATTATATTATTCAGTATATCTGGATTGCCAGTCATGTGTCTAGAACATCCACTATCAAGTATCCATTTGTTCTTCCTGATCTGCACAATTTGTCCGTTGTGGATTGATTCCTCAACACCCATAAAGCATGATTCCTGCATATCAAACAATCTTGGTAGACAACTTGAATTTGAATATTGATTATATGCAGACTCAAGAAACAATGATGGTGTGAATACTTCTAAACTAGTATTACAGATTAATTCATTCCTTAATTACTCTTTAACCAAATTAATCCTTAATTACAGATTAATTATCCTTCTACAATTAATTAATAAACCTTAATTATTAATCAATCCATTAATACAAAGTAATCAATCCCTAATTACTTTTATAATTAATTAATTAACCATGATTAACTAAATTAATTATCTCATAATCATTAATTAATAAAACGTAATTATTAATTAACAACCTTAATTACAAATTAATTAATCCATAATTATAATTAATCAATCCTTAATTATAATTAATTGACCTTTAATAATAGTTAATTAATTCTTAATGAAATTGCATTATAAATCAATAACCTCTAAATTATTAATCAAGTAAACCCAATTATCACTCAATAAAACTTAATTTAGTATTACCTAATTACTAGTTTAATTCTTCCTTAATCTCTTAATTAATTAATAGATAATTACAATTTAATTAATCATTATTCATTAACTAATTCATTAAAACATTTCCTTACGATTTTTTTTTATTTCAAAATAAGTTTGAAAATAACATTAAGGTTTTAACTTAAAACATTTTAAACCATTCATACAAATTCATTTATATAAACAAATCAATTTAAAAAAATGAATTTCTAGAAATTAATTTAGCTTAATTTAAAACTTACTTTATTAAAAATCAGATTAAACATTTCAATTTGGGTTCAACCCATGTGTACATGAATCCAAAAACGTCATCTTTTTTTTTTCTTTTTAACAATTTGACTTAAATTAAAAAAAAATCGTTTTGAAACAAAATCTGGAAACTGTTAAAAACTTAACCGTTTTTTTCTTCTATTCTCGCGTATGACCCAAGGAGTTACTCGTGCCAAAACAACTTCCACCCGAGTCCTTTCCCGATTCAAAAGCCATTCATTTCTCGAGAAAACCCAACATTCCTGAACCTAATTCCTTCTCTCCCCCTTCTACTATCTTCTTCTTCCTACATAATCACGAACATAGTCATACATGGATTCCTGTGCACGTGCACATATCAATGGTGGATCAATGGTCATCGCAGCCATCACTCCCACATCGGCGATATCATCATCGACTCATCCCATAATCCAGAAAACCCAGAAAAACAACAACACGAAATCGAGCAACACGAGTGAACCCATTCACAAAAAATCGATCATCAAAATACCTCGCATCACCATCACAAACCACCGGTGGCCACAAAACTCTGGTCCCGGCTTCGCCTCACTCCCCTCCTTCTTTTCCTCAACCACCGATAGCCCCCAAATCAACCACGGCGTCGCGAATGCCCCAATTTCTACCACGACCAAACAGGCTCCTTAAACCCCTAACATGACTCCATGTCGTCGCCTCAGTACCAGATAAAATCATCGAACAATTTTCATGGGTTCGCCAACCCTTCCCCTTCCTCCGGCAACCAGATCGAGCTTCGACACGACGCAGATTGATGGCCACCGACGAAATTACTAAAACTTAACAATCCTATATTTCACGGCAATTGCCATTCTAAAAATCACGAAAATTATATGGAAATTCATGACTTATAATTACAAGCCCGATTATGGATTCTAAACATGAAATCAAGATGTTTGAATTTTCTCTAAATTTCCAAAATTCACTGTAACTTTTGTTACAGAGATAATACTCAATTTTTAAAATTAGAAAACTTTATATAATTGATGTTACCTTATTATAAAGCATTTACTCCTCAATAATCAAAATCTAAATGGATTTCTAATGAAAGATAGAAAATTTTTGTTTGAAGTTGTGGCTCTGTTTATAACAGAGACAATATATGAACACAGTCATATACATCTTCATATACAGGGTAGATTCAAACATAATTTCAGAGAAGGATTACTCATATATACATACTTCATTGTAACCATATAAATTTATCACATGCATAGGATTCAAACTATATATTTATTTATATTTTTTTTTAGTTTACTCACTGTTTCAATCTGAACAGAATTTTTTTCCTTTTCATGTTCCAGTCCAGGTAAGATTGCTAACACACACATATATATGCTTAAAATCGTTACAAAACAACATACACAGGAAATTTCAGATCATACCTATAAGATCACTGCGTACTTGTTCAAGATTCATAGATTTATCAAGCTTACTCACCTGTTTATGCAAAGAAAGGACAGAGCTATAAGCTTTGTATTTTAATTTTTGATCTGCATGCTGCATGCAAGTTGAAATCCGATCTGATCCTTATTGCTTGAGATGATTTCGATAGGCTTACATCTAGTCCTTGCTTTTGTTTCAGACTGTAGAAGATTGCCTCCAATTTTCTTGCTTTGTTGAATTTCCAGCTCTTTTCTTTTTCTTTTTTTATCTTCTTTTTGTTTTGAATTTAATTTCAATTGAAACAAGAGAAAGATTTAGAGCTGGTGAAAGAAAATACCAATCTCTTTTTTCTATATTTTTAAATTAAAAGTTTTAATTATCAAAAGAAAAACAAATATAGCCAATTGTCCTTAGGTCAATTGTTTAGCTTACACATATTCATTTCAATTTACAATTGTCTTTCAATTACTTAATATGCTTACAAGTGTTAACTAGTCTTTTATAAATTCATTTAGATTATGTATATTTATGTAATATTTTCATGTAAAAAAAAGTATATATTTAGGCTTTTAAATTTTAAATAAATATACAATGTGAACTTAGGTAGATATTTGTAAATTACTTATGCTACGATCAAAATAAATATAACATACGTTTATATGCTTGAGAAGTTCTATTTTAACTTATTATATATTGTCAAATGATCAGGAAATTATCTTTGTTGTTGAAAATTTAGGTTTCAAATGTCCTTTTTATTTCCTAAATTACTAATTTTACATCTACATATATTTAAATGCTTTATACTTGAAATACCTATATAATTCCAAACTATTTTTATTAATATACATCAAATTAAGACTTATTTTATTTGTTTAAATTGAAAATTTGTATTTTAAAACTTTTATTTGGGTTATCACATTCTTCCCCCCTTTGAATCTTTTCGTCCTCGAAAAGGATCGAAGTCAGAATTTATTAAAATGCTTATTTTTAGAAAAAATTTCATTGATCATGTTTAAAACACTTTAGAAATCTATATAATATTACTAAAATGGTTTTTGTAAAAATACTTTTATAACTCGATGTTTCAATCAGTCCATCCTTGTTCTTATAGAAACTCGGTCATATGTTGATCAGGCGTACGACTGAAAATCTATAAGTACTTAGCAGACTCGTTTTCAACATCCAGTGAAAATACTTTGAAAATAATTTTTATTGAAAATATAGAAACCATTTTTTGAAAATAGAGGATATATCTTTGGTGAGAATGCTCTGGAAATCATCACCCCCATCCATGGTCGCAGTTAACCCGATGGTTACGTTGCCGTCCCGACAAAATCCACAGACAACTGTAGGCCTCCCGCCCCTCGATTACACCATGGAACCTGCTACAGATTGCAGCTACAACTGGGGTTACGTAGCTATCACAGCAAAAACCCATATAACTGTAGGCATCAGCGCCCTCGAATTTCGCTGCCAAAAGAATGAAACTTCTCCACTCCACTTGACCATAGATCGCAGTCTACCGATATTGCGTTGCCTTCCCGGCAAAATCAAGTGTAGACCGTTGACACTCATCCTCTGTAACGATCGCGATTTTTCGTTGCCGAAAAACCGAATAGTAATGGGTTTTAAAAAGAATTTATGAAAAGAGAAGAGAAGAAGAGAGTAGATAGAAAATAGAGAGAAAAGAAAATAGAAAATTTTAAAATAGAAAGAAAAGAGAAGAGAAAGAAAATAGAGAATAGAACAAAATTTTAAAATAGAACGGAACAGAAAACAACAGAACAGAAAGAAACAACAACAGAATCTCACATTCCGCAGCAGAACAACATATAATAAGTAAATGAATAATCTTTAAACAAAGAACTATATCAGTTATTACATCACATTATATTACATTACATCAAATCATCAGAGTGTACAACAACAAACAATTTTAAAACAGCGGAAAAGAAATACTAAGTACTAGTAATACGCCATGCCATCCAGCTTGCCTCCAGCAACTCCATAATATCCTGATAAACCTTAACTCTTGACTGCCCGTGTGGAAATTGGTGGGCACCCAGAGTTTAGGAAGGAAAACAATAAACTCCAAGTCAGTCATGTGACTGGTGTGAGAACTCAAAACAGTTTATTTTTCTTTAAAAATCAAAATAGAAGAATATTTTTAAATTCAATTCGCAATGCTTTTAAAAATGAGACTACCATAAGACCTCCCGCCACACACACAATGCAAACGCAGACTTGGAGAAGATTTCTTCTTATGTTAGTCAAAGATGCTTGATACGTATTAAAAGAAAACATTTGTTATTATTTCTAGTGCATAGTGTAGAAAATATTTCGAAAGTAGAATATAAATCTTAGCCAGCATAGGTACCATTATATTATGCCTATTATAGCTACCATATTAGATGGCAGGTTCTACAACTAAAACCGTACAAGTCACGTATTGTTTCTTTGGATTTCCAGCAAATGGTCAGGCCAAGGAACTTCCCATTGCCACATGAGAATGCCTCTGGAAAGACATCCCCGAGAACCAAACCGGAACTCTACCAACACAAGGCCGGGTTACCCCTAACTGGGTAACTACTGACACGAGCACGCCATTCCCCGATCGTAAACGACCTTTCTCACGGGATCCCGATAACCAACAACCACAAAGTAATAAATTCGTAGTAACCACATAGGTTAAATATCTGGGCTCCATACCATGATACCACCTCTATCCAGAAGGAAATGCACATACCCTAAAGGGAGCTACCCCTCATAACCTTGCTGCTTCTTTCCTGTTTTGACCATTCCGGGGTGTGAGGTTCGACGAAGTCACGTCCACAAAAACATACTTTATACAAAAGCCATGCTTTGGGTCAACAAATGATCAACACAATGATCACCAAGATAGACGATCAAATAAATGATCCTATCACAAATAATCAACACAATGATCATTTACAGCTACACTCAGCATGTCACATTACCAAATTGGGAATATATCGTTGATAACTTCAACTATATAACCTCTGAGCTCGTACGTCTCAGAGAAGGGTGTTAAGCTAAAAGAATAAATTCTCCGCCACCACAGAAATATATTTGAAAGAAATCGGCTTTACATCTCAACTTGTAATGTCAGACACACAATCCATACAAGTCTGTTCCGGGCTCGAACAGAACCGAAGGCACTTACAAAGAAGTCCTTGCAATCCGAATAATCTCTAATCACGTTCGGATTTCCCATCACATATGGAGATCTCAATACCAGGGATCAGCCAGTGCAGAGACAATCAACAAGAAACCCTTTCGCTTTCGAAAATATCCGGTCTTCAACACCGATCTTCGAATGCAATTCATAACGACGTATCACATATTCGGAATGGGTTATACGACCCCAAGGTCCTTTCCCGGTTAACCCGAATACTGAGCGCTTATTTAAAAAAAATAATAAGTGTGGCATTCAATTTCAAGCAATTCACAACAAATACCTATTTAAAGGTAAATATTGATAGTCGGTTATTGAACTATCAATAGATATGCCAACATCACCAGATTCCAAATAATTTTCCAAATTATTTATTTTCCAAAAATATCTTTACAAGATATAAACATAATTTCCATACTTTAAAAATAAATCAATATTTATTTTTAAATCTAATTTCCCAATTTCATTTATAAATTCTATATTGAATTTACATTCCAAAATATTTATGAATATACGATTTCCATTCGTTTTCAAATATTCATTTTCAATTTATCTTCAAAAAGATAAATTCAAAATATTCACTTAATATTGGAAAAACATTTCTATACTTATTAAAAATAAGTAATTCACAGATCTTTTTATTCTCTATACTTAGAAAATATTTAATATACCTTAATCGAAATTAAGTATATATTTCATTCTTTAAGGAAATCATTCACTTAAACATATTTATTTGGGTCAAAACGAATGTTGCGTAAAACATCGTTACGACAACCCAAAATCACTAGTATAGGGATTCGAAATTAAAATAGATATATAAATCCCAATACTATACAAAACATTTCCTTTCGGAAATCATTTACTATAACAATAGTGTTATAGTCCATTATCTCCTTATATTTCTCGAAAACATCTATTTCAACAACAAATGTTGAAATCTATGGTTTCAAATCTCAATACATTTTTTAAAACATCTTTAGATCGTTTTAATTCTATTTCAAACATCACATCCAAAATAATTTCTTTAACAAAATATTCACCATTTAAAAACGTGAATATACCTTGTTAATAAATTTCATCACTTCTATTCATTTTATTTTAAAGAATTATTCACTGTCTAAAACATGAATATACCTCCATCAATAAATTACAACAATTCACTTATCAAAATAAGTCGTTGCGGATTTATAAAACAACGTTTATAAATTCTATTTCTATTTATTTTATAACAACTTTCTTTTATAAATTTCCTTTATAAATCTATTCAATTTCATATCTCAATGATATACTAAAATTTCATATTATAAGTCAAATACTTATAATTTATTTATTTACAAAATCATTCCTTCAAACTTCCCAAATCTATAAATCTTATAACTTCTAAGATTCATTTATTTATCCACATCTATTTCCTAAATAACTTTATAAATTTTTATTTATAAAATTCTATTTAGAACTTCACCGTTATAATTCTATAAGTTTCATTCATTTGTGAAATTCATTCACAATTCTTTCTAATACTTATAAAAGCTCGTTTTATAATTCCAACATTTTTAATTTATAAATATCAATTTATAAATCTTTTAATATAAAACAATTTATATTATTATTTTAAAACGTCTTTCAGCTCCTTATAATTTCATCATTTTAATTTATAAAATAATCAAATTTCATAAATTCTATAGATTTCATTTCTTTATGAAATTCATTTACAAATCATTCTATCATCTATAAAAGCTCGTTTAATAATTCAAGATATTCTAAATTTATAAATATCAACTTATAAATCTTTTAATATAAATCAATTTATATTATTACTTTAAACATCTTTAAACTCTTTTATAATTTCATCATTCTGATTTATAAAATAAAATTTTTTATAAATCCTATTTCTAAACTTCTTATAATAAATTCAGAAGTCCCAGTTCAAACTATTTTATAAAATCACTAATCCCATATTTTCAAAAATCAACTTTTAACTGTATTTCTCAAAAATCATAATTTTTATAATATTAAAATTATAACGTTTATTTATTTAAGATGAATCAATTCCAAAAATATTTTATAGACGTATATTTCCAAGAATCACTTTAGAAATCAAAATCGTTATTTTTAATGCAACACATCAATAGTCAATCATGACTTTCAACATCATATTTCGATATGATAAACAGTCAAACATCACAATATCTAACATCTATAAATATTTGTGAGGAATCCAGTTGGATCCCTCCAACCTGTTTCCCTGCATCCACAGACATTAGCACAATACCATTCCGTTTCAAGACGGAATATCGCGGTATATGGGATTTTATAAAATATATCCGCTTACTAACGGCGCAATAGGGTCTCATCCGCTAAAAGAAAATGCGGGAAATCAATCAACTGCAATATATACATATGCCAATATATATATATTGCTATATATATAATATAATACCAATTCCACTTCAAGGTGGAATATCGCGGTATATGTGTGTAATAAATAACCTCCGCTTACTAACGGCGCATAGGGTCTATTCACATCCAATACATATACATACATACATATATATATATATATATATATATATATATATATAACAATCATTATTCAGTCATTCAATCAACACAGTCAAACAATTTTAAATCTAACTATTTAAAATTTAAATAAACAATAAAATTCCTTATGAGTGAGAAGTTCTCACCTTTGCTTTTATTAGCAATCCTTTTCCTTCTTGACTCGATTTTCTTGATTTATACCTTGTATAAATATTTACACAATTTATTAATATTTGAATCAATCGAATAATAAATTTTCATTTTTGATTGTTTTAATTATTCAATGGTTTTGTTCTAAACCAATTTCTTTAATAATTTTATTCAACTAATTATTAAATTTCTCTTTCTTATTAATTAATAATTTTAATTGACCAATATTAAATTTATACAAATTTTCTGTTTTCAAACTAAAAATCTGAATTCAAACTGATTTTCTTTAATTAAATTTGTTTAACTAAAGGTTACAATTTTAAAACTAAATCCCTTTTTAATAAATTGTTTTTGGCTTTCAAACAAATCTCTTTTTAATACTTTGATTTAACAAAAACTAAATTCAAACTATTCTTTATAAATTCAATTTTTGTCGAACAAATTTAATTTCTATTTTAAATAAATTTTATTAACTAACTATTTAATTTAAACAGCATTTTCTTTCTGAAAATAATCCTAACTAGAAATTTCCCATTGAACTTAATTTCCTTTTTATAAATTCAAATCAACTAATTTTTCTTTAATAAAAATTATTTTCCTTTCAACCAAATTCTGTTAACTAATTATTTTCTGTTTATAAATTCCTTTAAAATTCCAAATTCCTTTTCAAATCTGTATTTAAGTTTTAAATTGAATAACAACTGTGATTAACTAAAAATTATATTTTAAACTAAATTTTCATTAATAATTTCGTTTAACTGAAATTTTGGTTTTAAAAATTAAAATTTTCTTTTAATATAACTTACTCGTATTTACTTATAATATGATATATATATTTTTTTTACTGCAAATATTTTTTTCTTCAGATTTTAATCAAATTGAAAATCACGAAAAGCTAATACCTTATTGCCGAACTCTCGAACGAAGCCCTAGCCTCGTTGCCATCGTGACCCCACAGCCCACGCGTGTCGCGAACCACCACCGCCGCTTTGGCTTACGCGCGTGTCTCCACATCCACGATCGCACACCCCCTTCCTTACGCGCGCGCACGCGCCACGACATCGCCGTCACTCACCTCGCGTTCACCGTCGCCTGTCGCGACCGCCATCTCCCATCTCCATCGATCGCCACTTCGTGCCGCCGAGTCCCCAAATCACGTGCACGCGTACGCGCGCCCCAATCGACTTCGCCCCTGCTTCACGTCGCAACCCCTCGTGCCGTCGCCACATACACGCGCGACCCACTCATCGCCTCCCCCCTATCGCGCGCGTCGCGATTTTGATTCCACGGCTACGGCCATTTTTATTTTCTTTTATTTCGAATTGAATCTGGAGAGGGACGCGACATTTCAATTTATTGAGATTGAAGAGGGAAAGGAGGAAGAAGGAGACGACGTCGGCCATTTTTTTCATTTTGATTTGTTTGTTTTGAAAACTGAAGATTGCGTTATTTTTAAAACGTGAAGAACATGGGCATCACGTTCACCTTCGTGATCTCAGGCGAGATTTTAGGCGTGAGGAAAGGGAGAATCGTGTACTGAAGTTGACAAATTTTAATTTAAATTCAAATTGAATATTGAATTCGTTTTAAAATTTCAATGCGTTTACGTGTCGTATGCTCACACAACAACTCCAAACACTACGAAATTTGAAATCCAGTAATAATCCAATATTACGGACCCAATGGAACTGGTTTCGTTGAATTCCGAGACTGTGCCTCGGACGGCTATTTTTAAATATCGATTCGAACGATTAAATTTTCAAAACTGAACAATTCACTTTCAAATTAAATTCTGAAGCTTCTATTATCTTCAATATTATCAATATGAATTTCACAAGCCTTTGAAATATTTTTAATCGGCTTAAAATTGAAGATTCAAAATTTTATTCAACTTTCAATAGATTAAATTCTATAATTTAATCGCCAAATTCAAAGTTATATTGAAAATTCAATTCAAACCATCATTCAAATATTTAAATTTAATCAAATATTTTCAAATTAAATTGTTCAAAATTCTGGGTCGTTACAATCTTTCCTCCTTAAAAGAATTTCGTCCCGAAATTACAAGTTAAGAAGAATGCCCTTATCCCGTCTACTATTTTTCACAATCCAAATAGTTTTATCAACTTACTAACCTAAATCTTTTTACTAGAGATTCACTATCATTTCAACTAACTTTTCCAACTTAAATTATAGGTTTCAATCAACATTGTTTTCCTAACAATTCAAATTTAAATTCAAATTTCAAACTTTCAAAATTTTCTCAAAAATTTTCTAACACCCTAAATTTTCGAAAAATTTCGCCAGCGTCTCCTTTGCGCGGCTAGCTCGGTACGACTACAAAATGGCTCCACGGCCCCTCAGAATCAAAAAGAAAAGAGAAAAGCCAAGTGGCTAGAGAAGAAAGTCAACAAATCTCATACTGAAATTGAAGT
The DNA here is from genome assembly GCA_030765085.1 of Allium cepa. Taxonomy (NCBI): domain Eukaryota; kingdom Viridiplantae; phylum Streptophyta; class Magnoliopsida; order Asparagales; family Amaryllidaceae; genus Allium; species Allium cepa. The sequence goes on from CM060940.1 coordinate 108,260,568, forward strand.
ACGTACCCTTTTGTCGAGCAATTCAATTTTAACTTTGAAATCAAAATCTCAATTCCTTTATATACCTGTATAACCTGCTAACAGTAGTATCCATTTCTAACATTCAGACTATTTTGCAAATTCATTACAAAATTTTCAATATATGCTTCTTATACATTTTTACTTCACTGTTGAAGTTACACATTCAATTTCATTAAATTTCACATTTCAATTTCGTTTGAATTCAATTCACAATTTAAATTTCATTCGAATTCAATTCTTAATTTAAATTTCATTCGAATTCAATTCTCAATTCTAAATATTGAATTCTATCGATTAACTTTTATTTACTAATTCCTTTCAATTAGTACATTCACTAATTCATTTAAATTTTCAATTCATTCAATTTGAAATCATTTCACAAATAAATAAATTATCAAGTTAATTTTCTTGAATCCAATCCATCTTATTTTATTCCATATACTAGTGATAATAATTCTATATTATCACTTCTAACAATCATGCAACCATATACTATAATAATTCATAGAAAATCATTTCTTTTCTATACAAAAATAGTTTTTGGCAAAATTATCTTATTTACCCGATTCAAAAACAATTTTATGTTCACTAACAAATACGCGCTCATATCTATTATTACACTTAAACTCATTTTAGAGTACTGCTGACTCTATCTCTAACGAGTAATACCCAACAGAACCATGGTTGTCGCTTAACCATAAGCTCTGATACCAAATGTAACGATCGCGATTTTTCGTTGCCGAAAAACCGAAATGTTATGGGTTTAAGAAAGAAGAAAAGAAAAAGAAGAGGTAGAAGAGAGAAAACAGAGAGAAAAGAAAAAAACAGAACGGAACAGAAAACAACAGAACAGAAAGAAACAACAACAGAATCTCACATTCCGCAGCGGAACAACATATAATAAGTAAATGAATAATCTTTAAACAAAGAACTATATCAGTTATTACATCACATTATATTACATTACATCAAATCATCAGAGTGTACAACAACAAACAATTTTAAAACAGCGGAAAAGAAATACTAAGTACTAGTAATACGCCATGCCATCCAGCTTGCCTCCAGCAACTCCAGAATATCCTGATAAACCTTAACTCTTGACTGCCCGTGTGGAAATTGGTGGGCACCCAGAGTTTAGGAAGGAAAACAATAAACTCCAAGTCAGTCATGTGACTGGTGTGAGAACTCAAAACAGTTTATTTTTCTTTAAAAATCAAAATAGAAGAATATTTTTAAATTCAATTCGCAATGCTTTTAAAAATGAGACTACCATAAGACCTCCCGCCACACACACAATGCAAACGCAGACTTGGAGAAGATTTCTTCTTATGTTAGTCAAAGATGCTTCATACGTATTAAAAGAAAACATTTGTTATTATTTCTAGTGCATAGTGTAGAAAATATTTCGAAAGTAGAATATAAATCTTAGCCAGCATAGGTACCATTATATTATGCCTACTATAGCTACCATATTAGATGGCAGGTTCTACAACTAAAACCGTACAAGTCACGTATTGTTTCTTTGGATTTCCAACAAATGGTCAGGCCAAGGAACTTCCCATTGCCACATGAGAATGCCTCTAGAAAGACATCCCCGAGAACCAAACCGGAACTCTACCAACACAAGGCCGGGTTACCCCTAACTGGGTAACTACTGACACGAGCACGCCATTCCCCGATCGTAAACGACCTTTCTCACGGGATCCCGATAACCAACAACCACAAAGTAATAAATTCGTAGTAACCACATAGGTTAAATATCTGGGCTCCATACCATGATACCACCTCTATCCAGAAGGAAATGCACATACCCTAAAGGGAGCTACCCCTCATAACCTTGCTGCTTCTTTCCTGTTTTGACCATTCCGGGGTGTGAGGTTCGACGAAGTCACGTCCACAAAAACATACTTTATACAAAAGCCATGCTTTGGGTCAACAAATGATCAACACAATGATCACCAAGATAGACGATCAAATAAATGATCCTATCACAAATAATCAACACAATGATCATTTACAGCTACACTCAGCATGTCACATTACCAAATTGGGAATATATCGCTGATAACTTCAACTATATAACCTCTGAGCTCGTACGTCTCAGAGAAGGGTGTTAAGCTAAAAGAATAAATTCTCCGCCACCACAGAAATATATTTGAAAGAAATCGGCTTTACATCTCAACTTGTAATGTCAGACACACAATCCATACAAGTCTGTTCCGGGCTCGAACAGAACCGAAGGCACTTACAAAGAAGTCCTTGCAATCCGAATAATCTCTAATCACGTTCGGATTTCCCATCACATATGGAGATCTCAATACCAGGGATCAGCCAGTGCAGAGACAATCAACAAGAAACCCTTTCGCTTTCGAAAATATCCGGTCTTCAACACCGATCTTCGAATGCAATTCATAACGACGTATCACATATTCGGAATGGGTTATACGACCCCAAGGTCCTTTCCCGGTTAACCCGAATACTGAGCGCTTATTTAAAAAAAAATAAGTGTGGCATTCAATTTCAAGCAATTCACAACAAATACCTATTTAAAGGTAAATATTGATAGTCAGTTATTGAACTATCAATAGATATGCCAACATCACCAGATTCCAAATAATTTTCCAAATTATTTATTTTCCAAAAATATCTTTACAAGATATAAACATAATTTCCATACTTTAAAAATAAATCAATATTTATTTTTAAATCTAATTTCCTAATTTCATTTATAAATTCTATATTGAATTTACATTCCAAAATATTTATGAATATACGATTTCCATTCGTTTTCAAATATTCATTTTCAATTTATCTTCAAAAAGATAAATTCAAAATATTCACTTAATATTGGAAAAACATTTCTATACTTATTAAAAATAAGTAATTCACAGATCTTTTTATTCTCTATACTTAGAAAATATTTAATATACCTTAATCGAAATTAAGTATATATTTCATTCTTTAAGGAAATCATTCACTTAAACATATTTATTTGGGTCAAAACGAATGTTGCGTAAAACATCGTTACGACAACCCAAAATCACTAGTATAGGGATTCGAAATTAAAATAGATATATAAATCCCAATACTATACAAAACATTTCCTTTCGGAAATCATTTACTATAACAATAGTGTTATAGTCCATTATCTCCTTATATTTCTCGAAAACATCTATTTCAACAACAAATGTTGAAATCTATGGTTTCAAATCTCAATACATTTTTTAAAACATCTTTAGATCGTTTTAATTCTATTTCAAACATCACATCCAAAATAATTTCTTTAACAAAATATTCACCATTTAAAAACGTGAATATACCTTGTTAATAAATTTCATCACTTCTATTCATTTTATTTTAAAGAATTATTCACTGTCTAAAACATGAATATACCTCCATCAATAAATTACAACAATTCACTTATCAAAATAAGTCGTTGCGGATTTATAAAACAACGTTTATAAATTCTATTTCTATTTATTTTATAACAACTTTCTTTTATAAATTTCCTTTATAAATCTATTCAATTTCATATCTCAATGATATACTAAAATTTCATATTATAAGTCAAATACTTATAATTTATTTATTTACAAAATCATTCCTTCAAACTTCCCAAATCTATAAATCTTATAACTTCTAAGATTCATTTATTTATCCACATCTATTTCCTAAATAACTTTGTAAATTTTTATTTATAAAATTCTATTTAGAACTTCACCGTTATAATTCTATAAGTTTCATTCATTTGTGAAATTCATTCACAATTCTTTCTAATACTTATAAAAGCTCGTTTTATAATTCCAACATTTTTAATTTATAAATATCAATTTATAAATCTTTTAATATAAAACAATTTATATTATTATTTTAAAACGTCTTTCAGCTCCTTATAATTTCATCATTTTAATTTATAAAATAATCAAATTTCATAAATTCTATAGATTTCATTTCTTTATGAAATTCATTTACAAATCATTCTATCATCTATAAAAGCTTGTTTAATAATTCAAGATATTCTAAATTTATAAATATCAACTTATAAATCTTTTAATATAAATCAATTTATATTATTACTTTAAACATCTTTGAACTCTTTTATAATTTCATCATTCTGATTTATAAAATAAAATTTTTTATAAATCCTATTTCTAAACTTCTTATAATAAATTCAGAAGTCCCAGTTCAAACTATTTTATAAAATCACTAATCCCATATTTTCAAAAATCAACTTTTAACTGTATTTCTCAAAAATCATAATTTTTATAATATTAAAATTATAACGTTTATTTATTTAAGATGAATCAATTCCAAAAATATTTTATAAACGTATATTTCCAAGAATCACTTTAGAAATCAAAATCGTTATTTTTAAACTTCAAAATTGGATCCGATGATGCAACACATCAATAGTCAATCATGACTTCAACATCATATATCGATATGATAAACAGTCAAACATCACAATATCTAACATCTATAAATATTTGTGAGGAATCCAGTTGGATCCCTCCAACCTGTTTCCCTGCATCCACAGACATTAGCACAATACCATTCCGTTTCAAGACGGAATATCGCGGTATATGGGATTTTATAAAATATATCCGCTTACTAACGGCGCAATAGGGTCTCATCTGCTAAAAGAAAATGCGGGAAATCAATCAACTGCAATATATACATATACCAATATATATATATATTGCTATATATATAATATAATACCAATTCCACTTCAAGGTGGAATATCGCGGTATATGTGTGTAATAAATAACCCCCGTTACTAACGGCGTATAGGGTCTATTCACATCCAATATATATATATAACAATCATCATTCAATCATTCAATCAACACAGTCAAACAATTTTAAATCTAACTATTTAAAATTTAAATAAACAATAAAATTCCTTATGAGTGAGAAGTTCTCACCTTTGCTTTTATTAGCAATCCTTTTCCTTCTTGACTCGATTTTCTTGATTTATACCTTGTATAAATATTTACACAATTTATTAATATTTGAATCAATCGAATAATAAATTTTCATTTTTGATTGTTTTAATTATTCAATGGTTTTGTTCTAAACCAATTCCTTTAATAATTTTATTCAACTAATTATTAAATTTCTCTTTCTTATTAATTAATAATTTTAATTGACCAATATTAAATTTATACAAATTTTCTGTTTTCAAACTAAAAATCTGAATTCAAACTGATTTTCTTTAATTAAATTTGTTTAACTAAAGGTTACAATTTTAAAACTAAATCCCTTTTTAATAAATTGTTTTTGGCTTTCAAACAAATCTCTTTTTAATACTTTGATTTAACAAAAACTAAATTCAAACTATTCTTTATAAATTCAATTTTTGTCGAACAAATTTAATTTCTATTTTAAATAAATTTTATTATCTAACTATTTAATTTAAACAACATTTTCTTTCTGAAAATAATCCTAACTAGAAATTTCCCATTAAACTTAATTTCCTTTTTATAAATTCAAATCAACTAATTTTTCTTTAATAAAAATTATTTTCCTTTCAACCAAATTCTGTTAACTAATTATTTTCTGTTTATAAATTCCTTTAAAATTCCAAATTCCTTTTCAAATCTGTATTTAAGTTTTAAATTGAATAACAACTGTGATTAACTAAAAATTATATTTTAAACTAAATTTTCATTAATAAATTCGTTTAACTGAAATTTTGGTTTTAAAAATTAAAATTTTCTTTTAATATAACTTACTCGTATTTACTTATAATATGATATATATTTTTTTTTACTGCAAATATTTTTTTTTCAGATTTTAATCAAATTGAAAATCACGAAAAGCTAATACCTTATTGCCGAACTCTCGAACGAAGCCCTAGCCTCGTTGTCATCATGACCCCACAGCCCATGCGTGTCGCGAACCACCACCGCCGCTTTGGCTTACGCGCGTGTCTCCACATCCACGATCGCGCACCCCCTTCCTTACGCGCGCGCACGCGCCACGATATCGCCGTCACTCACCTCGCGTTCACCGTCGCCTGTCGCGACCGCCATCTCCCATCTCCATCGATCGCCACTTCGTGCCGCCGAGTCCCCAAATCACGCGCACGCATATGCACGCCCCAATCGACTTCGCCCCTGCTTCACGTCGCAACCCCTCGTGCCGTCGCCACATACACGCGCGACCCACTGCATCGCCTCCCCCCTATCGCGCGCGTCGCGATTTTGATTCCACGGCTACGGCCATTTTTTTTCTTTTATTTCGAATTGAATCTGGAGAGGGACGCGGCATTTCAATTTATTGAGATTGAAGAGGGAAAGGAGGAAGAAGGAGACGACGTCGGCCATTTTTTTCATTTTGATTTGTTTGTTTTGAAAACTGAAGATTGCGTTATTTTTAAAACGTGAAGAACATGGGCATCACGTTCACCTTCGTGATCTCAGGCGAGATTTTAGGCGTGAGGAAAGGGAGAATCGTGTACTGAAGTTGACAAATTTTAATTTAAATTCAAATTAAATATTGAATTCGTTTTAAAATTTCAATGCGTTTACGTGTCGTATGCTCACACAACAACTCCAAACACTACGAAATTTGAAATCCAGTAATAATCCAATATTACGGACCCAATGGAACTGGTTTCGTCGAATTCCGAGACAGTGCCTCGGACGGCTATTTTTAAATATCGATTCGAACGATTAAATTTTCAAAACTGAACAATTCACTTTCAAATTAAATTCTGAAGCTTCTATTATCTTCAATATAATCAATATGAATTTCACAAGCCTTTGAAATATTTTTAATCGGCTTAAAATTGAAGATTCAAAATTTTATTCAACTTTCAATAGATTAAATTCTATAATTTAATCGCCAAATTCAAAGTTATATTGAAAATTCAATTCAAACCATCATTCAAATATTTAAATTTAATCAAATATTTTCAAATTAAATTGTTCAAAATTCTGGGTCGTTACATCCTCCACACGATTTTCGCTATGGTCCCCACAGTAGATCGCAGTGACATCGAGTTACACTGTCGTCACAGCATAACCCAAATGCCCCTGCAGGCATCAGCGCCCTCGACTTTCGCTACCCAATAATCCTCAGGAACTAGTTTGTCCGGACTCCTCACAGGATCAACTTTAGAACCCCCCATGAGGCTCAAAGCAGCACCACCCAGTGGTACTCCTGAGAAGTCCATTCCAAGGGAGCGCCTTTTTCCTCAGAGCCATCATCAAAACATTTTATACTATACATATATAGTATCTTTAAATCATACACCTAGTATGATCTCATATAAAGCTCCTTTACACAAAATTGATTATCCCAAAATTGATAATTCTCCAACTAGGCTTTCCAAATTCAATATTGATTTTACCCAAAAATCAAAAGCCTTTCCAAATCCATATGTTCCCAAAACCTTTTTCCAAAATCCTCATATGATCCTTTGTACATATATATACATACATATATATATATATATAATTTTTAAAACTTTGGATCATTCAAACCTGTATAAAACTATTTTTATACTTCAAACATTTTCAAAAACCATTTTCTTCTGGCAAAAGATTCAACAAGGGGAGTTTTATCTTATATAACAAAGATATATAACTTTATTATCTAAAATCAAATATTCAAATTTGATTACTTCTTTTTAATATCATTTTCATTCAAATCCGTACGATGTACATATATCATCTGTGCGCTATACCAATCTGATCGCTTACTCGATCACACAATTTCACTTCCGAACTAGTATCATCCACCCGACTTCGTTGTGCGGACACAGATCTGGTTTCTTGATCAGAAACCGTCATTCTCCTTGCATAGTCATAACTATGATAGGGAACATCCAAAACCAATCAACAATCCATATCCAGGTCCGCTGTCGAAAATCGAGTGAAAAATCCCACTCGGATCGATATAACTATCTTGAAATTCTGTGCTCGAATCTGGATCAAATCACTATGCGAATAGAATAACGTACGTACACCCTACGTATTTATCTTTTTGGTTATTAGCCAAATTAATTCTCTTTCTATTCACATTTACTTTAATTTTCATTCACTTACTCACAATTGCTTTAATCCATTTGGATTATCACCTCTATTCTTATCCTGGTTGGGTATATTACCATTAACAATTTGAACTCTGACCAGTTTATTTAGAAAATAGCTTAAAATTTTTAAAAATAGATAAGTAGTTGAAAAATACTTACTAGTTTGTAAAATAGGTGTAAAATAGTTAGAAAATAGTTAAAATAATTACAGAAATTTTAGATAATTGCAAAATAATAGTAAGATAGTAATTAGTTTTGTAAAATAGTTGAAATATAGTAATTAGTTTATAAAACAGATGGAAAATTGTTAAACGGTTTCAAAAATAATTGTAAAACAAATATAAGATAGTTTGGCTTTTAAAGGAAAGGTTGTATATATAATTAATAGCTTAGAAAATAAGTTTATATTAAAACAATTTATATTAAAAATAGTCCAGAGTCAAAACTGTTCACTTCCCAATCTCCATTTTCATCAATACAATTTAAATTTCCTCTTCCATTTAAATTGACCCAATTCAATTTTAAATAATTCCAATTTCCATTGGATTAATATCCATTCAATTGAACCCACTTCAATTCCAATCCATTTCAACTCCAGTTTGAATTAATCCCAATTTCAAACTCCATTTCCAAATCAAGTTGAATTATTCTTGATTTTCTCCTAAATTTAATTCAAATTCCTTTTGAATTTAAAGCTATTCAACTTTAATTACAATTCCAAATTATTCAAATCAATCCAATTCAAATTTTCAATTTGAATTTTATACTTATACATCTTTAGTCACAAGTTCAATTAATTCAAATCGAATTCAATTTGAACTAATTTCAATTCAAATTCCAAATTTAAATCATCTCGGATTATATAAATTTGAGTGAATACTTCAAATGTTGATTTAATTCCTTTAAATCAATTTACCATTTAAGTTTTTAAACAATCCAATTCACGGTTTAAAGGTTTTTAACAACAATAGGATGATATTATCTAATTCATTTTAAAACATCCATTCATTTTAAATTTCTAGATCTCAAATCCAATTTGAGATCACTCAAACTCTCAATTGCAATCAACCATTTAACTTCCCAAGTTAAATCTTAATTTCATCTTAAAATTTACAAATTAGGTTGAACATCCCAACATATTTAACTTTTCCCATGTTAAACTCAATTCACTTAATCCAGTCAACCTTACCTAGTTTGAACTTCCATTTCAAATTTTGAACTTCTCATAAATAATCTTCCCACTTATTAAGTTCAAAAAAAACTTAGCACTTCGGGTATCACATCTTATTCCCCATTCAAAACTCAACATTTAAAGTTTATTTCAAACCACATTTGATATTATGTATATCCACATATATACATATTAACTTCTTTTGCATACCAAGTTATGCTTTAAAATTTTAAACCACCTTTGGTTTTTAATTTAAACAAATTCTTTTAAAATTTCAAACAACCCTTGTTTGAAATAGGACCCTTTCATTTGAATATATTAAATAACATCTCTTATTTTAAAATAAGATCATATTCAAAATAGCTTGAATAATATTACCTCCCTTAACATTTGGAATCAATTCAAATGTTTAAATTTAGAATTCAAAACTTCACAATTTTAAATCCACTTCAATTTCCATCCTTTCTAATTTACAAGTTATTCTCATCAAATGGTTATTTCCTTAAAACATTTTATTGTTTAAAACAATCATCCCATTATTAAACACAATAACCATTCAATTTCCTGGTTTGAAACCAATTCTAATTCATCTAATTTTGAAATTCTTTCTTAACTTTAAAAATTAAATTTAAGTTTGAATCCATTTCAAACTTATGCTTATTTAATTTCAATTTGGTTGTATTATATTACTTCTTAATTCTTACTATTACTTTTAATTTAATTAATACTACAACCAATTTCCTTAATATAATAGATTATCTATTTCTTATATAAGATTCATTTAATCATTAAAAAACCTTTATATAAGAAAATAACAAGTACGCTCTCTCATATTTATATACTCAACTCATCCTAGGGTATCACTTACCCTATCCTTAATGAGTAATTCCACCAGAGCCATGGTTCTCGCTTAACCTTCAGCTCTGATACCAAATGTAACGACCCGAAATTTTCGATCTAGAAAATGATCGAAAATTCCAGATAGTTATGAAAGGAAGAAGAAATAGATAGAAGAAAAAGAAGAAACACCAGAACACAGATCAGAAACCTCACATTCGCAGCGGATCCAAAATATAATATCACATAAATAATAGTTATACAAAGGAAAACCGTACTTGTCAAATTACACTTCAATGTATCAGAGTTACAACATATTTACAACCACTGGACAAATAAATAATCTTTTTCCGATACTATAATATAACACAGTGGAAACTCTCCATATGTTCCTGCTCTCCAGCTCGCCTCCTGAGCTCCAGAATGTCCTAACCTGAAAATCTGTAATACTCGGTCTGACCCGAGCATTACATCAAATTAACACCCGGGTCAGGCTGGAAACCAGCGTGAGTAAACCCATCTAACATGAATACAAAAGCATACAACTGATATGAACCCGTGTAACTTATATCAATTTACAAGTTCACAAGTCGTTAAAGACATTACTCATTTCATACATCAATTTCTAAGTACCAAACCCTTAGATTAAATGGTTCAATTCTCTCACATCATTTCATTATAGCATATTGATTTCACATAGCAATGTAAAGAATCGAAGTAGTTTCGGGTATTTACTAATACCCGACTTCGGTCTCTTCGAATTCAGTTCATCTTTATTCAAGTGAATACATCCTATCTTTAATACTGGATATCACTTTACACATCATTTCATCATAGATGAACACATTATTATAGCCCACCCGAATCTATTATATCACAACATTTCATATTATAGATATCAATCAATTTAAGGCATTTAACATCATTCAAACATTCATAAACAAAATTGATCACTTCCAAAAATTATTTACTTTATCTCTAATTAAATTAATTTTAAATCTTTAATCACTTAGATTATCTTTACTAAACATTAATTAATTATAAACCAATTAATTAATCACCTTTAATTATCAACCCTAATTAATCACCCTTGATTAATTATCTTTAATTATATAAAGCAATTATCCTTTAATTAATTACACCAAATAATTAATTGTTAATTATTTATCCTAAATAATTAACCTTTAATTATTTCCCATTACGTTAATTTCCCTTATATTAATTACATCCAGGATTTATCCATCAATTACTTCACTAGGTAATTACACTTATCAATCTCATAAGGTAATTATACTTAATCAGTTACCAAGCGACTATCTTTAATTAATTAACGGATTAATCACTTAACTTAATCACATTCACCTCATAAATCATAATCGAGTAATTCATTCCTTAATTACTCTTTAACCAAATTAATCCTTAATTACAGATTAATTATTCTTCCACTATTAATTAATAAACCTTAATTATTAATCAATCCATTAATACAAAGTAATCAATCCCTAATTACTTTTATAATTAATTAATTAACCATGATTAACTAAATTAATTATCTCATAATCATTAATTAATAAAACGTAATTATTAATTAACAACCTTAATTACAAATTAATTAATCCATAATTATAATTAATCAATCCTTAATCATAATTAATTAACCTTTAATAATAGTTAATTAATTCTTAATGAAATTGCATTGTAGATTAATAACCTTTAAATTATTAATCAAGCAAACCCAATTATCACTCAATAAAACTTAATTTAGTATTACCTAATTACTAGTTTAATTCTCCCTTAATCTCTTAATTAATTAATAGATAATTACAATTTAATTAATCATTATTCATTAACTAATTCATTAAAACATTTCCTTACGATTTTTTTTTATTTCAAAATAAGTTTGAAAATAACATTAAGGTTTTAACTTAAAACATTTTAAACCATTCATACAAATTCATTTATATAAACAAATCAATTTAAAAAAATGAATTTCTAGAAATTAATTTAGCTTAATTTAAAACGTACTTTATTAAAAATCAGATTAAACATTTCAATTTGGATTCAACCCATGTGTACATGAATCCAAAAACGTCATCTTTTTTTTATTTATAACAATTTGACTTAAATTTTTAAAAAAACCATTTTGAAACAAAATCTGGAAACTGTTAAAAACTTAACCGTTTTTTTTCTTCTATTCTCGCGTATGACCCAAGGAGTTACTCGAGCCAAAACAACTTCCACCCGAGTCCTTTCCCGATTAAAAGCCATTCGTTGCTCGAGAAAACCTAACATTCCTGAACCTAATTCCTTCTCTCCCCCTTCTACTATCTTCTTCTTCCTACATAATCACGAACACAGTCATACATGGATTCCTGTGCATGTGCACATATTAATGGTGGATCAATGGTCATCGCCGCCATCACTCCCACATCGGCGATATTATCATCGACTCATCCCATAATCCAGAAAACCCAGAAAAACAACAACACGAAATCGAGCAACACGAGTGAACCCAGTCACGAAAAATCGATCATCAAAATACCTCGCATCACCATCACAAACCACCGGTGGCCACAAAACTCTGGTCCCGGCTTCGCCTCACTCCCCTCCTTCTTTTCCTCAACCACCGATAGCCCCCAAATCAACCACGGCGTCGCGAATGCCCCAATTTCTACCACGACCAAACAGGCTCCTTAAATCCTAACATGACTCCACGTCGTCGCCTCAGTACCAGATAAAATCATCGAACAATTTTCATGGGTTCGCCAACCCTTCCCCTTCCTCCGGCAACAAGATCGAGCTTCGACACGACGCAGATTGATGGCCACCGACGAAATTCCTAAAACTTAACAATCCTATATTTCACGGCAATTGCCATTCTAAAAATCACGAAAATTATATGGAAATTCATGACTTATAATTACAAGCCCGATTATGGATTCTAAACATGAAATCAAGATGTTTGAATTTGCTCTAAATTTCCAAAATTCACTGTAACTTTTGTTACAGAGATAATACTCAATTTTTAAAATTAGAAAACTTTATATAATTGATGTTACCTTATTATAAAACATTTACTCCTCAATAATCAAAATCTAAATGGATTTCTAATGAAAGATAGAAATTTTTTGTTTGAAGTTGTGGCTCTGTTTATAACAGAGACAATATATGAACACAGTCATATACATCTTTATATACAGGGTAGATTCAAACATAATTTCAGAGAAGGATTATTCATATATACATACTTCATTGTAACCATATAAATTTATCACATGCATAAGATTTAAACTAGATATTTATTTATATTTTTTTTTTAGTTTACTCACTGTTTCAATCTGAACAGATTTTTTTTTTCCTTTTCATGTTCCAGTCCAGGTAAGATTGCTAACACACACATATATATGCTTAAAATCATTACAAAACAACATACACAGGAAATTTCAGATCATACTTATAAGATCACCGCGTACTTGTTCAAGATTCATAGATTTATCAAGCTTACTCACCTGTTTATGCAAAGAAAGGACAGAGCTATAAGCTTTGTATTTTAATTTTTGATCTGCATGCTGCATGCAAGTTGAAATCTAATCTGATCCTTATTGCTTGAGATGATTTCGATAGGCTTACATCTAGTCCTTGCTTTTGTTTCACACTGTAGAAGATTGCCTCCAATTTTCTTGCTTTGTTGAATTTCCAGCTCTTTTTTTCTTTCTTTTTTTATCTTATTTTTGTTTTGAATTTAATTTCAATTGAAACAAGAGAAAGATTTAGAGCTGATGAAAGAAAATACCGATATCTTTTTTCCATATTTTTAAATTAAAAGTTTTAATTATCAAAAGAAAAACAAATATAGCCACTTGTCCTTAGGTCAATTGTTTAGCTTACACATATCCATTTCAATTTACAATTGTCTTTAAATTACTTAATATGCTTACAAGTGTTAACTAGTCTTTTATAAATTCATTTAGATTATGTATATTTATGTAATATTTTCATGTAAAAAAATGTATATATTTAGGCTTTTAAATTTTAAATAAATATACAATGTGAACTTAGGTAGATATTTGTAAATTACTTATGCTATGATCAAAATAAATATAACATACGTTTATATGCTTGAGAAGTTCTATTTTAACTTATTATATATTTTCAAATGATCATGAAATTATCTTTGTCGTTGAAAATTTAGGTTTCAAATGTCCTTTTTATTTCCTAAATTACTAATTTTACATCTACGTATAGTTAAATGTTTTATACTTGAAATACCTATATAATTCCAAACTATTTTTATTAATATATATCAAATTAAGACTTATTTTATTTGTTTAAATTGAAAATTTGTATTTTAAAACTTTTTAATCCTGTTAATTATCCAAATAACAGATGTCCAAAAATTTGGGTTATCACACGAACGAATTTGATTCACTTAGAATTTTGGTAGAGTATTGTTAAAGCATTTGAAATATCAGAGAATATTTGAGTGGAGAAGGAGTGAAGAAATGAAGAAAAACTGAATTAAAATTGGTTGAAAACAACTGGTGTTTATAGGAGAACAACGGTCATGTCCATTCGCGAAAGGTTATGATGAATAGACGTCTCTTTTGAAAATTTGAAATTTGAATTCTACGGCAACCATGTCGACATGGGGGGATGAGGGATGTCGACATGCCTATTTAATTTTTGAAAATGGAATTTTCTTTAAAATGAGTTCTATTCTAGAACTTGTCAAAACAATTTCTAAACTTTGTAAACCAACTTATAAAAGTGTTTTAGAAAGTAATCTTAGATTATATAATCTATAATATAAAAGTAATATTAAAGAATAAGTATAGATTTCTTCAAAATATATTAAAGGTAAAATATTAGAATCAAGAGATATTTTAAAAAACAAGAGATGATTTTGAAATTAATATGATTAAAATAATTTTTGGTTTAAGGCTAAAATATTTAAACTGATATAGATGACTTTAAAAAAGATAGTTTTGAAAAAATAAACCATTATGAAAATTTTGTGGATTCCATTCCACTAGAGAAGATCATGTGTTCCATCCCACTAAAGAGGTCATGGATTTCATCCCACTATTAAGGCGAGAAGGTGAATTCCATTCCACAATTAAATTTGAAAAAGATTTTAGTGCTATCATGAAGTTTGAACATAAATATACACTCTATTAGTTATCTTTATATATTGAACTCTTAATAATTTTAAAACTCATGAGGCTTCAGTCTTGATTTCTACAATCTTGAATTCGTCGGCCTTGAATTTCTATACCAAGTCTTCAATCTTCATACTGTACAGTCTTCTTTCTCAGCACCTGCATATATGTATATCTTGCATATATGAGACGACCCAACTTTCTCACCACAGGAAAGTCGTATCATCATGAAGAAAGAAAGGGATAAAAAAGAGAAAAGAAAGAGAAGAAGAAGAACACAACATCAGATACTAGACAGTTATAAACACCTGTCTAGTTATACAACTCAATACAACTCAATAAAACAATACTAACATAGAGAACGCATAGCGGGACTATAAATCTACACGCAGTAGCCTCCTGCTCCATTTTCTCCTCCACAATTCATCAAAGCTAACCTGAATCCCTTGGCTACTCGTAAAAATTTGAGTACCCAAGAGTTTAAGAAAATAGAAGATTAACTCTGGGTTAGACATGGGTCTAGTGTGAGTAACATGTTAAAGTTGCTTAACTTTGAAAATTCTTTTGAAAAGAAAGGTATCACGTAAGACTTCCCACACATAAACATGGAAAAGTTTTTACCTTACGCTAACCAAAACATTTGATAGGAAATCCAGTGGTATTATAATAGGTCTAGGGTTTTCAAGTAAATAAGAAATAGCCGAAATTGTTACATTTATTAAATTCCAGCTACTAGCCACAAAAGTGGGTAATACAATCAAAACCATTGGCAATTATTGGATTGTGGATTCCATGCAATGACAGGGCTACTGGGGTACTGCCCGTCAGAGTACGTGGCCTAGATCAACGTACCGAGGAGTATGCCCGCTCCCCTGCAACACAAGATCGGAATCATCAGTTACTGGACAGTCCCGAACAAGACAACCCCGCAGTTGGTGTACATCCAACCGCCCACACAGCCGAATAGAAAGGGACCTCTAGACAGGGGTAAATCTTACTCTCCAGTGGGAGCTACCCACGAAGCCTTGCTGCACCTCCCCTATTTTAGCCATTCCCGGTTGATGAGGCTTGATGCTATGATTGCCTTTTAGAGAACACATCTCTTAGAATGCTCATCGTTAACCTGACGATGTTCTGAAAGCATTCAATCCATACAAGTTCGTTCCGTGTTCGAACGAAACCGAAGGCATTGTTTCGTTACACTCATTTTGAAATCACCCTCAGAGTTAACGACGATAACCCTTACACTTTGAATCACCATCTCGAACCTATAAGAACTAATTCCGTCAAACTCATCATGGAATCACCCCCAGAGTAGTACTGACATATAGTCCTTACACCTCGAGTCTTCACTCTTCACAAGAGATTCACGACCTATTGTTAATTTGGATCGATGTGGTTTTCGAATATCCAAATATGGTAACCTGATCCCGGTCTCATCGAAATCCAAAACGTGTCTTTTAAGGCCAAGTTGTTTTAAAGGTTTAAAACAGTTCAATTATCTATATATCCAAATAGATAAATCACAGATTCACAACAGATAATCAACATTATCATCATATCAGATAAACCATATTATTATTATCCAAAAAGATAATCTATATCAACATCACAATGCAACCAATGCATTCAAATTACTCAACAATATTTATCTCATATCTGAGATTCAAACCATCTAAAGTAAACAACATCATCCATCAATATAAGCAATGATTAACCACACCAAATATAATTAATTTAAAATGAATTAAATTAATTACCTCATTTCTAATTAATTTAATTTAATGTAAATTAAATTAATTACTTTACCAATATCAACTTGCTTATATCACTATTGATTAATTATCAATCAACTAATTAATCATCAATCAATTATTTATTTTAATTAATCATCCTTAATTAATTAATCTTTAATTAATTATCCACTAATTAATTCCTCAAATTAATTATACTTACCCAAATACAGTAATTAATCTTTAGTTACCTCCTTAATTAATTAACCCTAATTAATTACATTACTTCATTAATTAATTACATTAATTAATTCCTCCATTACTAATTATTTCTAATTAAATCCATTCTTAACCACATCATTAATTATAATAATTAATGATCTGTAATTACATGAATTACCTTACGTAATTAATCTTTATTTAATTCTTAATTGTTAATCATCCTTGATTAACTCCATTCTGTAATTAACTACCCTTAATTACTTCACAAATAAATTAATTACTCCTTAATTAATTATCTTTAATTAATCCCTTGATTAAAGTAATTATACTCAAATTACTTTCATCAACACATCTCACATAGTAATTACCATAAATTACTTCACTAAGAAATTTCTCTTTATTTAATTACATTAAGTGATTATATTCCAAAATCATCAAATGATTATTTTAAATTAATTAAACTGAATTAATTAACTTAATCTAATCAAATTAAACTCAATTAATTATAATAAGTAATTAATTCCTTAATTACTTCCATAAGTAATTATACTTAATAATTTACACAAATGATTATCTTTAAATTAATTAATCTAATTAATAATTAAAATTAATCACATTAATGAATTATTAAATAATCCTTAGTTAATGACGTTCATTAAATATTTAATAATTCATTAATTATTTTCTAAAATAATTAACTTATTCTAATCATTATTAATTACAAATTAATTAATCATTAATTAATCCATTAATTAATCCCAAATTAATTAAGTGTTAATTAAAACTTAAATAATCCATTATTATTTGATTAATTAATTATTAATCATTAATTAAAATCAAAACTTATTTAATTAATTATTCTTAATTACAAATTAATTTTTCTAAGAATAATTAATCTAAAACCTTTAAGATTAAACCCTTAATTACCATTTTATTAATTTATTAAATAAATTAATTATTCATTTAATTACCCTAATTATTAAATGAAATTCAAAACATTAAATTATTATTTAACTTTAACAAGTTTTAAAAATTAATCTAAAACCTTTAATTGATAAATAATACTTTTATTACAAAAGAAATTTTACAAAAGCTAAAACAAATTTCTTTTTAAATTAAACCATTAAAATTTTGCATTATTATTCAAATTTGTTTTAAACACTTAAATTTATAAGATTTAAATTCATTTTAAACCAAAGATTCAAATCCAAATTTGAATCAAATTTAAACTTTGTTTAAACATTACTTTATATTTCAATTTCAATTTAAATTCAAATTTCTTTAAAAACATTTTTAAACAATAAAACCCCTTTTAAAGTTATTTTAAACAAATTTAAATTTAAAAACTTATTTATTTCCAGTCATGATTCAAACTAAAACTTGAATTCACAATTTAAAGTTAGATCTAAAACTTAATTTAAATCTTTACTTAGTATTTTTGAAATTCAGTTTAAAATTTGAAACACGACAAATTCTAAACTACAATAAATTAGCTCGAGCAAACTCGAAATCTCTCGAGTAACTCGAGAATCATTTTTTTTCATTTTGCAATTTATTCAAATTCAGAAACAGTTCAGGTTTTCTTAAACCTGTAACAAATGAGCCCACCCGAGCCTACGCGACATCTACTCCGAGCCCACCATCCCATACCTCCGAGTCCCATGCCCTAATTCTTTGGGCCATATGCAAACTTACCTGATACAAACACGAGCCCCCTTTCTTCCCCAAAACAACAGACACTCCACTACCACCGTGCACCTGCACCACCGGAGCAACCATCTCAGACCCCTCGTGACCCCCTACGCAAGTCACGATTCATCATTGAAAGCCATTCCGACCTTCGAAACAACTGTAGAAACCCCAAATCGAATTCTAGCATTCGAGCACCAAAAACTTGAAAATGTCGATAATGTGGATCATCAGAATTCTCTCGCCACCGACCACTAAAGAAGTACCACCTCCGGCCATAGACTCCTCCACACCCTAGCTACCATCATCTCAAAACAGGAAGAACTCGATCACTTAATTTGATCGCAGTGATCAAATTTCTTGAACATAGAAAAACTAGGGTTATATACTTTAATCCCTAATCACTACTGCCACACTGCATTGATTCATCATATAGTAATTTTTCTTGCATCTACGATCTTCATTCTATCACCAGAAATAATTCTGGCCAATCCAATCTTCTAGGTTGACAGTACCAACCCCAAAGTTGATTTCTGGTTAAACCAGAAATACACAGTTGAATGCAAACTAAAAATTCAAATTATAGTTTTTAAAATCAAGTCATTAATTAAGTAATTGGTTTATAAACTTTAATCAATGAATCTGGAACATTTAAATATTGTTAACAGAAATTTTGCTCTGTTGCATTTTTGTTTATCCAGAGTCATCACAGTTTTATTATCATTTTCATTTTTTTATAAAATTAAACTTTAACTTATTACATACATACCTGTTTAAAACTTAAACTACAACAACGTTTTAAATATGAGATCCTGAACTTGATCGGGATTTTAAACTTAAATGCTAAAATCAGGTCCAAACACACATATTTCACAGCAAGCATACATTCATAAAAATCCATACATACATTCAAAACATTTCATCATACTCATTATACTTAAGTTTATTAAATATAAAATTTTTACTCACAGAGTTTTATGGAGGCGAAGCACATGCATTTATGAAGAGCTTCAGATTCTGCTTTTATTTTGCTTATGCATTTTGAACTTCAGTTTTGTTTATAAACCGCAGATGCTTTAAAACTTTCATCTTGCTTTTGCTTATTTGAAGACTTGAATCTTGATTTATTACTTTGTTCCTTGATGCATGCAGTTACCAGATTCATGTGCATGCTTCCCAGAGAAAGCAGAGAAAGAAAATGCAGGTTATTTGCAGAATGATTCATATGGCTTCAGATGATTTTTGAGGGGAAACATATTTCTTTTGAATAGATTTTGTTCTCCATTTTGAAGAAGAAGATTAGAATATGAAAATGAGGAAAAATGTATTTTTGTAAGAAGATTCTGATTTTAATAGAAATAAAATGAAAAATAAAATTTAAATATTGTACTTATACAGATTTTAACATTTGTCACTTAGATTTATTTAATGGATTACACATGTCAATTTAGGTGTTAATAAACTTACACATGTAATTTAAGTTTTCTAATTTTAATTTTAAAATTGTTATAAGCTTTTAAATCTTAATTTACTATTCTTATGTATATATAAATTAGTTTATCTCTTTTTAAATTGAAAAGAAATGAAAACAAACAGATTAAAAATATAGCTTATTCAAAAATATTGAAGTATTTATTCTATTAATTTCAAAACATTAAATCCAAATTTTAAATTAATTTATCAAATCAAATTTTAAAAATCAAGTTATATATATATATATATATGCATATATAACTCTTGTTAAAATTAAAAATAACAAATCCTATTCCTTACAAAATCTATTTATGTTCATAAGAACTTAAGTATTATAATTTTTTACTCGAAAATAACAAATTAAACAATACCAAATAATTTATAAAAGAGATTATAACAAATTAAGATCATTTGTAATTTGTATTGTAAATTCTTATATATATAAATTCAAACAGTATTTTAAAAACAAAAATAAAACAAAACTCTAATGTTAATCAAATTTTAAATTCATCTTTAAGCTAATTAAAAACATAAATTTAAACAAATAAGATTTTCCATAAGTATAAACCATAAAATTATTTATTGAATTGCTTTGAAAAGTTAAATTTCAAATTTAAATCAAATTTCCAATTTATCAAATATAAATTAAAACTAGAAAATTAATTCATTTACTAAATTCAAAATCAAAGTTTATAAATTTACAATATATAAATTTATATATATTATAAACAGAAAGCAATTTATTAGCTTTAAAAAGATAATATCTTCTAATTTAAATATTTGTTAAAAGAAAATTATTAGATCAAATTCAAAATTTATTATCTAAAATTATCAAAACAATTTAATTTTCAACATAGATTATTAAATTTATATTGCCAAACTTCCAGGATATCACGATATACATATATACCTAGACAAGAATATTAGTATTTATATGTTATAACAAGTCCTAAGGTTGTTGTCATCAAAACCATCATCTCTGAATTAACACTAACAAACAAACATATCACAAACAACCATATTCATTTATATAAAAAATATTCTTTTATATACAAAATATAATACTAGGTAAATTTAAATCATTTACCTACATTTCGAAAACAATACTGTGTCGATCTACCCAATTAAGTGTTAAGAAATCCCTATCGATGTCATAGCGTCCTATATACCGACCAGAATTTATAAATACTAAACAGAACAAATTAACACAATACAAAACATTTTATAGCAGTAATAAGTACGCTCTCTCATATATATACACTCAGACAAACTCATTCTAGGGTATTGCTACCCTATCTCTAATGAGTTAAACCCCATAAAGCTAAGGTTATGGCTAAACCAAAGCTCTGATACCAAATGCAACGACCCACATTTTTGGACAATGTAAATCGACAATAAAGCACACATGTCAATTAGAACCATTCAAAAGGGAGGATTGTTAATGGGGTAAATAAGAAAATAATAGAATAGAAGGAAAAAAAATACACAGAATCTCACAGCGGAATGATAAAATATAATAACCAAATAAACAATTCATGAAGCTGCTTTACAAATAACATTTGATTACACTTTACAATACAAATTAGAGTTATACATATAGCACGCATAAATAAATAATACAACGGAACAACATGATGCAGTGAAATAATAATAATAAATAGTGTATAAATCTCCATCTTCATCTTCCAAATAAAATGGTCTTCAATACACTGAAAAGCTCAGACTGTCCCGTGCGTAATGAATAGACAAAACACTCGAGTCATAACTAAAAGATCTTATGTAAGTTAAATCAACATAAATAAATATGAGTGTAACGGGTTCAAAAAAGTTTGCAGGATTTTATATCTCCTATCTAGTGTATAACGTGCGTGCAATAACTTAAGAGATTTCAGGATTCCATCTCCCAAGGACCCATTAAACTATCCACATACATAGTACAATACGATATTATAATATGTCTACGGTAAAGTATTAAAATAGCATTAAGGCGTTATCAATTTCCCCCTTAACACATTTTATATAAATGCTGTAGTCTATACAGTACTGTAAACTCCACCGTAAACTGGTGGGCTATCGGAGAGCACTCTATAGGTACGACACAAACCAAACTCGTAATGGGTGCGATAAGGCATATTGCAAGGCATGCGAAGCAATGCCCAGGATATGATACTACCGTTTTGCGGATCCGGACTGGCGGTAATGCATAGCAGCTACTACTGCTCACCTCGAAACACACTCCCATAATCAAATTGAAGGTGGCCACCAAATTAATCACAAAGTAATTGATATGGTATCAAAGAAGCATGTTCGATCGGAGGAGCGACCTCACTTGATCCGTCATGGCTCCTATTTTACTCATATCAAGCTGACCCATGAGGGTCAGGGCTGCGTTCATACCTCATACAATAGCATTCGCCAAACCATCATACTTCGTTCTGCATTCTCTACCATGTGCACAGTTAAATGGTTTTCGGTATTAGTAGAGAGTATGACAATATCCGATCCTGGTATCTTTAACAACCAAATGCTTATTTCACACCGGTTGATTCTTTAACATTTCCAAAACCGGTTCATAATTGATATCAAAATATCAAATTCACTTCAAAAACCATATCAGTTCCGATATCATGTTCACTTTTGAAATCATTATTCACATTAAATCATATTTATTTTCCAAAATAATAACCACAAAGAGGTTAAACCATCATATCAAAATATTTACATTTAAATCAATTAAATCTAAATCATAACAGTTCCAACTTTAAACTTTTTGAATATTGAAAGTAGTTTATACATTAGAGTAGTTATACCTTAAAAATAGTATAGATATTAATATATATATATATATATATATTGAAATTTGTTTCTAAATTTAAATAATATATATGAAATAGTTTATGCCTTAAATATATTATTATAGATTAAAAAAATTTGTATATTAGAAATAGTTTATATATAAAAATAGGATATATATTAAAATAGTTAATGTATTAAAAATTGTTTATAAATTTAAAATAATATATTTTAAAATGGTTTATATATGATAATAGTTTATATGCTAAAAGAGTTTGTATATTAAAAGAATTTATATCAAAAATAGTTTCAAAATAGAATTGTTTCTTCAAATTTCGCAAATCAATTTAAATCAATTTTAGTTCCAAAATTCACATTAAATCAATCTCAATTCAACTATTTAAATTCAAAAGACCAAAGGTTTCAATTCAAATTCTCATAAAAAACCATTTCAAATTATATCGATTTCAAATCCATGTTTGAGTTAAAATTTAGAACCATATCAAATTCAATAGATCTCAAAGTTTAAATATTCAAATGTTTACAATAACTCAATTTTGATAAATTTCATTTATATTTCAAAATTCAACTATGAGATTTCAATTTAAATTCTTTAAACAATTCATTTAAATCAATTTCAACATCAACGTTTTAAAAGTTTGGATTTTGAAAATAAATCAGTTTATATAAATCAACTTTTTATCTCATAATATCATTTAATTGATTCAAAAATTTAAGGATTTTAACCATTTAATTTAACCAATCTATTGTCAGCATATGATTTTCTACCCTATGGTCACGTGATACAGATATATATCATTTTAACCAGTAACAAATTTAAATTTATCGGTATATATCATTTCAACCCGCAATCCCAAGTGATATACAAAATCCATAAAATCGGTCGAGTTTATCATTCCAACCCATAACAATTTTTCTCTAATCTATAAGACCACTCGGGTATGTATCGTTTCAACCCGTAGTGATTTCCCAAACAATAACTAAGCGAACTTGCAGTGTGACATCAACATATAAATATATATAACATCCAATCATCCAAATATCAACAATTAAACACCAATCACAATCATCATTCAAATCAATCAATAAATCACAATAAATAAACCGGTTATCATTATTAGGTAGTTAACTGGCAATTAAATTCAATATTAGTTTTAATGGAAATTCAATACAAATAAACTATAACTGAATTTAAATGACCATTTAAATTATCAAACATCAATAAATCAATTTCTAATCATACCATAAATTTAATTCAATTAACATAAGAGGGTTCAGTATTCGTGAGTGGGTTAAAACACTAACATTTGATTTTTCATCGATTTAAAATACAAACAAAGCTCAAAATTCAAACATTCTCAGAATGTAGCCGAGCCAAGTTCCATAATATCCGGAATTTCAGTACGATTGTAATGGAGAAAACGGCGCATGAATCCGAGCTCATATGCAATAGTTATCGACGTTAGAAGATTGAAATTCAAATTTAAATAAATTAAAAATATAAACAAATCAAACCTAACCACGTCATCCTCTCTCTCTCACGCAACCCAATAGACCCAAAACCGAACCCACACCCACATCCTTCAGCCGCACTTTGATCGGCCGTGCACCTTACCAGGAACCTCCAATGACCAAGCCACCGCTATTAACGTGCTCCACGCCTCCGGGCGAACCTCCCCCATAACGCGCGACCGCCCCAAATCACCAGCGACCGCCATGCATTCGAACCCTAAATCACGAATTCCGACCGGTTTCGGCCACCATAGGCGATGCGACAACCTCTGTTCGACTCCCAACATCACTCTCCACAATACCAAAAAATCAATTCGCCAAGCATGCGTACTGAAAAGCCTCAAATCACCAATTAGGGTTCACGATTTATGAATTTTGACCGCGATTCCAGATGGACTCGAGCACTATTTATGAAAACAAACTCTTGATGTTGATTTGTGTTTTTAAGACCTTCAAAACGGTATATAATATTATAAGGTTTGATGAATTTGAATTTTGAAGTTGATTTGAAATTTTGAAATTTGGTTTTGGATTTAGCTATTAGGTTTATACCATTGAGAAAGAGGGAAGGAACAGACAGATAAAATTGTACGTACAGAAATAAGAAAATAAAAGGCTACTAGGGTTAGGAAAACTATTTATGTTAATAGAGATAGGGAAGAATGGATGGACATATTGAATTGGGTCGAAACGATAACAACAACCCGAAAAGCCTTTTCCGTTTTTGAAACGAAAGTGGGTCATCCAACATATCGAAATATAGGTTTTCCATAATTTTAAACTCAAAGGAACTAATTTCAGACCCTAGTTCCATTGTATACATAAGTTAGCATTCAAAATCAAATTATATTCATTTAAATTCTTATATCAATCTCTACGCGTTTCTAACTCGCACGATCAAACGATAAGTTCGATCGCTACAAAACTTGAAATCTTACAATAATTCACTGTTATAGATCCGATGAAGCTGATTTCGTGGAAATCCGAGACAGCGGCCAAAATTGAAAAATTTCACGTTAATTATATAATTTATTATTAAATTGGTTTAATCACTTTTCAAAACCAAATTAAAAAAATGATTTTATCATTTTTGATTACATAGGAATTTATACCCTTTTAAAATAGTTTTTCCATGTGAATTTCAAGGTTTAAATATTGCACTAATTTCAATGTTATAATATAACTGAAAAAACCTAGTTAATTGTAATCTAAATTCAATCAAATTCTTTTATTTTGAATTTCACCCTTATTATTCAATTATAAGATATTTCATATGAATATAATAAACATTAATTTACACTTTGTTACATTCAAATCCATTAATTACCAATTTAATTCCTTATTTAAAATTATAGCGAAATTAACTGTATAGATTTTCAATTGGGTGAAATTACATCAAAATATTGTCAATAACATTCAAACAACATTATAATCATATTCTAATTATTTTCACACAAATAAATCATAAATTTTAAATTTCTTACAATATTGAATTTCAAGACCTTATTGAATTTATTATTTCTAATTATCGAAAAATATGGGTCGTTACAAAACCCCTATGGAAATCCTTACATATATACGAACGTGACTAAGCGATATTGGTTATATACCTAATATTGTTGTGGTGTGCATGTAGCGTAACTATTTTCTAATTTATATTTTGCACTGTAGACATTATCTATTATATCACTTTATGTGCTTATTAGATGGTTTGGTTTCTTTTGAGAGGAAATTATACAGTGATTCGTACAATCTCAAAAGTTACTGTTATATGTTGGACACATATTTCTTGAGTTTCCCACATTTGACTTACATCTGACTCATGGTTTTATATTTTCTTATTTCCGTGGGTGCTCTTATAAGTAGTATGGAAACGACGGGTTTTCTTTGATGTTCATTGGAGCCCAAGGCGACGAGCTGGACGCTTTCACCTACCATAGTATTCTTATTTCCAGTGCATTACTATATTGTATATGTTAGCATATGCGAGGACATGTTGTTATAACTTTTTAGGCTGATGATAGTGCTTACGATTGTAACTGTGAAATGATATGCATCTTAGAGGGACATTTTGTACTGTCTTTTGATATTACATGTTATCATTTCATTGTGAGATCCTGATATCGTGTTTCCTATTTTCTTGTTCCATCTTTTCTTCCTTTTAATTTACCCTAACAATTTGTCTTTTCGGCACTTGACTGCTCGGCACGTGAACATCATAAATGTAATGTTATCGACATTTAGGGCAAAAAGGCGGACCGTTACAAGTTTTCACTTCTAGCTTATCGCATTGATTATTGTACCATCAAGGAAGATGTTAAAGCATGAGAGCCGATGATTGGCTATGCTATTTTTAAGGAAGTTGAAGGTCGACGAACAAAGCCGATGATCAAGGATATGCACAAATCTGAGTGTTTGCATAGTATACAGAGCGTTTTTTTATTTTTTTAAACAAAATTTATATAATTTAATTTTAAAATAATTTTGTAAATAGACTTAGTGAAAAATGGCCTCGGAATTTTCTTGGTAATCCTATCGTTGAATACACCTTGAACCGTCGGCTTTGCCTTGAGAGATCTTATCTCTAACACAATAGCAGAGTTGCAAAGTCCACCACTAGTATATAATTTAGTTTAGAGAAGGAGATAATTAATTTTATGTCGAAGAATGGAGGAAACTGTGTCTATCTACAACTTTGCTACTGGGTGAAGTAAAATCTTACAGATCCACCATTCATAATGTGAAATATTATAAGTGAGATTTATGTCACATAGTAAATTAAACACATTTAACTAATTAATTCCCACATATATTTTGATCTACATTATTTGGAAACAATTTTATTTCGACCACCAATGTAAAATATATACATATAGATTTTTACACATATATAATATATTATGTATTATATTTAAATTATTATGTTTTCCTAGAAACAAATTAAATAAAGGGGCATTTCACTAGAAGGACAAACTTTGCAGTCCAATTAGTTTCTAGGACACACATGTGTAGAAATTAATTTCAAGGCCAAAGTCAGCACAATAATTACTTTTAAGGACAAAATCAGCAGTCCAATTACTTTCAAGGACATAATTTCATAGGTTTTAGGCCTTAGAAATTAATTATTTTGCATTTTGTCCTTAAAAATAATTATTTCAGTTGTGTGTTCTAAAAACTAAGTGCACTAGCTAAAGAGGCCCTTGTGGCTAATTTCCACTTAAATAAATATATGACAATTATACATTTTATTACCAATTTCATTCTATATAATAATAAATTATTAATAATAATAAATTAATTCATATAACCAATATATTAATTTCTTCATAGTAATAACTTGTTACTTTCATAAATTATTCCAATTCGATCAAAAATCGAGAGTTGTGGTTGTGTCGCTCCTAGTTATGAACTTAACCATCAATAATATTTAAACAATTAAAATATTAAAGCTTGTATGTACTTTGCTAAAGCACGGTCTTTAACACGCGTTCAGCTGCTTACGAATTACCTTTATGAAATCCAATTTCTTATCTATTAAAGAGACACACTTTAGCAACAATTCATTGAGCGTGTTTTCTCTTCGCCATCGCTATAGCACTTAATATATATAGAGCTATGTCAATGGTCAATACTCTATTAATATCCAAAATTAACTGCCATGTCAAACATTAGAGTCCATGGTTCAATCTGATTATAAAAGTGATGTTTGCCCCATATCTATAGTATTGAGTATACCTGTATAATGCGATGCGAAGGTATGGGTCACAGTAGGACAATAGTTAAGGGTGAAAAGAAATAGATATCTAAACAGAAGATATGTAGAACATCTCATCGTGCATAGACAAAATATAATATAATAACATAGATGTAGGAAAGGCGAGATAGTGATATATCAAATAAAACATAAACGAAAACATCAAAGTGCAACAAGTTCACAGATTATTCAAAAAATTGAAATGGTAGAGTTTATATATCTCAAATCACCAAAATAAACTCTAAAAATGTCTCTAAGATAATACAAGTATTGGTATAACTCCACAGTGCTGCACAGCGAAATACAAGTGATAATGAGTTCCAAGTATAGATATATGAAAGTAGCCTCCTACTCGTACTCCGTATATCTCCATGCACTATCTAAACCTATTATCCTTAATCTACTCATTTAAGAGTACCCATGATTATAAGAAGCAAAGCATAAAACCTTGGGTCAGACAACAGTCTCGTGTGAGTGATACATCATCTCAAAAATACTACAAAAATCATATATAGTAAGTAGGTTATAGGGTATCAATAGCTATACCTAGCCTATCCTTACATCCAAAGTGTTAGTGGATAAAAACAGTATACGCTAAATTACTATACAAGTTGAAAATATAGGGTATAGACTTCTAACAATGCATATCAAACACTTAAAAAACATACCGTCCATCACATAGTCCTGCACCTCCCACTCAAAGTGCTTTGGATATACAGTATCTCTTACCGATGCTCAATTCATTGCCCGTGCAAAAGGCTAGGGAGCACACACATGTTGACGTCCAAAAATATAGGTACACGCAGACTACCCTGGGTACACATGGATTATCCTAAGTACACGCAGACTACCCTATCATAACTATGAACATCACAACATTAAGTTATCCATTGATCACTTAACATGCGTACCGATAGTAGAACAGCCTCACTAATGCTCAACTCATGCCCTAGCAGGTGGCTAAGTATTGGACATACGTAGACGTCCAAATTACGGTTATAAGCAGACTACCCTAGGTATACACAGACTACCTTATCCCACTCACGAGCATCATAACCTCATGTTCTACTCTAGAGATATCACACAGAACTCATCCTTTCGGTCCATCTCCAGATGCTATAGTCACTCGCTACATCAAATCTTAATGCAATTGTATTTCATTCGTTGTTATTGAAAACTCTAAAGTCATCTATGGTCATCCTATAGTTATCCTTTCTTAGTCCAAGCCAACCCCAAAACCCCTAAGCAACCCCAAGTCCTACCCCAAAGCCCCTCCATGCCAGGCCTGAAGCCAACACCTCAAAGCTCTACACCCAAGCTCTGCCCAGCTTCTCCTATAGATAAATCAAAATCAACTGAGCAACATTCACTCTCTAGCCTTAGTCCATAGCCAGACCGAAGCGACCAACCACCATTGAATAAGGAATCTTATTGACCACTTCCACCACCGAACCAATGTATCTACTAGATAAAGTTTCCTATTGGACTTCCACTATCGAACCAAGTACCTACCGAACATGAATTCATGTTCGGTCTTCCACCACCGGACCACTTTGGACCTGAACCGGCACTTTCTCTTCTTGAAGCCAGTAACCATACCACATCACCACCTGACCAAAGCCACCATCGGTTAACTCTTTTGTCGAACCGATGAACCAAAAACCTGTAGCTCTTTCAGCATATTAATTTCATGCCGACTCCATCACTACCCTTCGACCCATGTGCGTTGCTTATGCAACAACCTTTCGCCAAATGCTTTAGAGCCCA
The DNA here is from genome assembly GCA_030765085.1 of Allium cepa. Classification (NCBI taxonomy): domain Eukaryota; kingdom Viridiplantae; phylum Streptophyta; class Magnoliopsida; order Asparagales; family Amaryllidaceae; genus Allium; species Allium cepa. The sequence continues at coordinate 108,290,764 of CM060940.1, forward strand.
TCCATCGAAGTTTTATTTCACGGTTCCAACCTCTAATTCACTCCAATGAGCATTTTCAGTCATACAAGCAAACGAACAAACATCGTAGATCACCCAAAAAGCAATCAAGCATGCAAACAACACAATTTTGTAGCATTTACCATAAAGGTGCCTGTACCATAGCCTAAAATATATCAAGACAGTCACATATCCAAACAACGTGTCTAGTACACTAAAAGTCCATTTATTCATATTTTACTATAGGAAGGGTTTTAAAATAGCAATATAACATAATTTGGACTTGAAAAATGGATCTAAAACATGTTAAAACCTATATATACATATATAATAAGGTGGAACATGATAAATCACTAACCAAACATCCTATAAGTGGATATCTTCATACACATCAAGGCATATCCGAAAAATTAACAGCAGAGATCTGATTTGTCTTCCCCAAAAATGTAGATATCTAATCTCCAATAAATCCCTTTGCTAACCAAGCTATAATCTATGATTTAGACTTAATTTGAAGGAGAAAAAAAGAAGATTTTGGGTGAAGAATGGGTTAAGGAGGCTTGGATTTTTTTAGGAGATGGTAGAAATGATTTGAGGATGTTTACTAAAGCCAATATAGCCTCCAAACCCGAAATGGTGTGCTGGGCCTCTCGCCGGACTCACTAATTACCTACTAAGCCGCTCCAAAAACTGCCAAACTTCAAATTGTAATATCTCATAGCTATAAAGCATCGCTATTATGACCACTCTACATAAAGGAAAACAATCATATCTTTAATGGAAGTGGCCTCGAATGCTAATTCGGACTCGTTAAAAGGTTATAGCTTGTACAAGTTTTATGGGTAAAATCGTTCGATAAAACTCTAAAGATAGTAAATATCACTAATTGGCATTTTCCAAAGTTATAGAGTCATATGACCTCATATGAATTTAAAAATAATATTTTATAATCCTCTAATACGTAAAATACGCGTTGTTACACTCTATCCCCCCTTTAGGAATTTTACTCTTAAATCCCAATACAACCAAGGTGAAACCAAATATAGCCCGGCATACCTAAAATCAACGAGCAAACATATCAAGAATTAAACATGCATACGGAAGCAGAAATGATATTTACGCCTACCCTAGCATGCTAGATTCTAAACTACCCTATGTGATATCAAAAATGAATGTAAAAGTGATAAATAGAAAATCTCACCAAGTAAAGAGCTTTGGATAAGCTATCCTCTTGCTCTTCTTAGTCTCCCAACTACAACTGCCTTCCCTCTCACTCTATTGAACCATTACCGCCTCTACTTTCTTCCTCCTAAGCTACTTCATATCACATCCGATATACGAATAGGCTTATGAGGTCTCAGAGCTTTTGGTTCAATATCAATATTATCAAGCTAATTCGGTTTAACTATCACACTTGAGCCGCACAAAAATTTCTGCAAGTGAAAGACATGGAACACGTTGTGCGTGCCTACCATCATTTGAGGTAAGTTGCATCTATAAGCCGGGTTCCTAATCCTCTTAAGTATCGAAAAAGGACCAATGAATCTTGGTGCCAACTTCCTCTTAGTATCGAATCTAACAAATTTCTACAATGTAGAGATCTTGACAAACACCATATCACCAACTGAGGACTCTAAGTCATGTCTTCTTCTATCAGCCTAGCTCATCTGTCTATCCTGAGCAGCTTCCATTCATTGTCCAATGATCTCGATCTTCTCTCTAATTCTATCTAGCCTAATTATCAGTTTTTCACCCGCTTCCCACCAAAATGAAGGAGCATTGCATGGTCGGCCATATAATGCCTCAAATGGTGTCATATCGATGCTGGACTGATAACTATTATTTTATGCAAACTCAACCAAATGCAAATGATCATCCCTTGAGCTACTGAAATCAAGAATGAAACCTCTTAAGAGATCCTCAAAGATATGATTCACCCTCTCGGCCTACCCATCTGTTTGTAAGTGATAATTGTATTGAGATGCAGCTCCATCCCTAGCACCTCTTGTCAGCTCTTGAACAGGCTAGTAAACAATTGATCACGTTCGCTCATAATGCTCCTCAGCACACTATGGAATCGCATGTCACACTTCACATACAACTCAACCTATTTGGACATTGTCCACTAGACTTGACCAGTATAAATCTGGCACTTTTTGTTAACCTATCAACTATGGCCTAACTGCTATCATACACTCCTCCGATCCTCAGAAATCCGTTAAAGAAGTCCGTCAAAACTTGTTCCTATTTCCACTCTGGAAAGTCAAGTGGTCGCAGCAAACTGCTTGGCATCTTCTACTCTGCCTTTGCCCATTGGGAGTTCGTGCACTATGAGATAAATTGTAATGACTTGATATTTTCAACCATTCGCATTCAAACATGCCGGAATTGAATTGCTCAAAATACCAAATTGTAAGTTTATATTTGGTAAAACTCAGCACATATACAGTAAATAAATAATCACAAATTCACAGACACAGTAATATAACAATAGTGCAGCGGAAACATAAGAATAGTAGTTCATGAAGCTACTACATATATATAAAAAAGTTAAACAAGATACATAGAAGTCTCAAATACAATAGTTAAATACAAGATCAGAATACATAACTGGAATCAACTGAATAACTTAAAGCTGGATAGATAGCCGGATCTCCAAACAAAGGCCCAACTCCAAAGGTGAGTCTCAAACACTGGTACACTCAGTTTGACCCGAGCGTAAAGCAAAACACAAAACACTCGAGTCAGGATTAACATTCTTATATCAATAAATCCAACTCAAGTGAAATAACAACTAAAAATACAAGTAATTGAAAAGATGCTTGGGATAACCATCCTCTAAGGATCCGTTAAACTATTTATATGTACGCTAAGTAGATAATACCTATCAGTAATATAAAGTATTAAAATAGCGTTAAGGCGTTACCATTATCGCCCTTAACACATTTTATATAAGCGTCATAGTCTATGAAGCACTATAAACTCCACCGTAAACTAGTGGGCTATCAGGGAGTATCCATAGGTATAACACAAAACAAATCGTACTGGTCTTGCATAGGGATACGAGTATGACAAGGCACATGAGGCAATACCTTAGGTAGTGAAACTACCATTTGTCTGATCTGGACTGGTGAGAATGCATCGCCGCAACGATCGCAACACCGCGAAACAACACTCCTAATTCAAGGGTGCGCACTAATCAAAAACAAGTAATGTGTAGTTTATGAAGAAGTGTGTCCGCTAGAGGTAGCTAACCTCGTTGGCCCGGCACGACTCCTGTTTAAGTCATTCAAATTTGACACAAGTGTCAAGGCTATCCATTATCGTTCTCTTTCTTCAAATCCAGCAACTTCATCATTCCAACCACCTCATTCTAAATCACACTCAGTGTATAATAGTTATTAAAGTGGTTTTCGGTTTAGACAGAGAGTATGTCCCTAACTGATCCCGGACTCTTCAATAACTACGTAATTATTACACTGATTGGTCATTTAATAAACTTTCAAAATAGTTTATATTTTAAAACCGAAATATCATTTCCATTTCAAAACCATATCAATACGATATCATTTCCGTTTCAAAACCAAATACGATATCATTTCCATTTTAAATATATCCATCTCAAATATATCCATTTACAAAATTTAGTACTTCAAAGTTATAACATTTTCTAAATCAAACACTTTGGAAATCATAATACTTTGGAAATTAAAATTTAGAAATCATAATGCTTTGGAATCATAATCCCTCTTAACTATTTATAAATAATAGTATATATAGTAAAATAGTTAATAATTTAAAATAGTTTATATAAAATAGTTATAATTAAAATAGTTTATATGAAATAAATTTATAAAGTAACATATATAAATAGTTTTAAATATAATTTAAAAATACTTTATAAAATAAAATAGCTTCCTCAAATTTCACAAACCAATTCCGAATCAAACCAACCCAAAATTTCAAATTTAGTCAAATCTCAAATCATCAATTTCAATTCAATTCAGTTCTCAATAAACCATTATATCTATTTCAAATATAGATTTGAATCATAAATAAACCATTTAAATTTCGATATATTCCAAAGCTTCAAATATTTCATAACCTCAAAATTAAATTTGATATTTTCATATATATCTTAATTTAATTTAATTTTTATTTAGTTTTGAAATATTCACTTAATAAACCCAATATCATTTAAAAAATCCCAAATTACAAATAAACTAAATATTTCTTTCAACTTTTTGAACTTGAAATATTCATTTAAATCACCTTAACCAAAATCAAGTTATACAATTTTATCCTTTAAAAATCTCAAATTCAATAAGTTCCAAATCGATTTCTAATTAAATATATTTCTTAATTAAATACAATTCCAAATCAATTTCAAATCTATCTTCTCAACCTCAATTTATTAAATCATTATAAACTCTATACTAAAATATAATTTAAATAAATACTTAACTATATTATATTTTAATAAATTTAAACTTTATTATTAAGCTTATTTTATATTAAAACAAATTTATGCATAGATTAAAATCAAGAATTTAACTATATATAGAATTACATTTATATATCAATATTTATATAAAACCATATATTTCCTTCCAAAACCATAGTAATCATTTAAAATTATTTATATATATACCAACCGTGTCTGTATATAATTTTCTATCCTATGGTCAACTGATACAGATATTTATCATTTCAATCCACAATTTGAATATATACGGGTGTGTGTGTGTGTGTATATATCATTTCAACCCGCAATCCCAAATTCAATTCAATGAATATAGCTTTGAATCAAATTTAATAAATATAATAACATCAATCATTAGTGATTGCTCACCTTTCGAGGCTAGAGAGAATAGGAGATGACACGGAACAACTACGAATTCCAAAGAAAAGCTAGATGGACACGATTCGACGATCAAACCTGAAAATAGGAATATACAAATTCAAAATCAGAATTGGATCGATGAAGATAATTAACATAAGTGAACTTATATATATATATATATAACTATACATATAACTATATATATATATATATCAAGTCATATTCTAAATTTAAACACATATGAAATTAAATATATATGTATTTCAAAAACCATTGTTTTAAATTAAACACATATATTAAATCAAACATATGTTCATAAGGTATTTTGATAAAAATACTTATGTACTTATTTAAAAATGCAAAATACTTATATATATTATATTCATTTGAAAATATCTATATATATATATATTCAAATTACTATCATAACCCAAATATATCTAAACATTTTATCCAAAATGCATGCACGTATATATATCAACCTATCATATACCAACTTTTGTATAATATGTATAAACTAACAAAATATATACTATTATATATATATGTATGAAATTTTCTTTACTGTAAATACATAAACTAACTGCAAATGCTGTAGACAAGGCCACAACAAGTCGTGGCTTATATATATATATATATATTATAGCATTATATATATTACGAACAACTTATATATAAAAAAAACTTAATATACATAAAGACATATACGCATATATACTTGTAACTGCTGTAAACCTATACTTTACACAAACAACATCTACCCATAAACTAACAGGTAATATATAACTAGTATACGCAAAACGACTTGACATATGTAAATCAAACGAATTATGTATCTACATATTATATAATATACATATCTATATAAAATCAAACTCGTTCATGAAAGGAGCTACAGCCCTCAAACAATTTTTTTTATAAAAATCAAAGCATCAGTATAATATACTGTATATACATATAACCTCACATAAAACATTGATAACCTTCCTAGATTTCATATTCAAAATAATAGAAATAACTTGTATATTATACGCATGGATCTGTGTAAATATATATATATTGTTATACGTATGTAACATGTATAAAATAACAAATATCTTTATTACCTAATATACAGAAGGAGTGAAAAACTGGAGGAAGGCCGGGGCATGCTGTACGGTTCGACGAAATAGTGGAGCGTTGATAGGCGACAGGTTGACAACGAGTTGGTGGCGGGCTTGCTGCTGCTATTGGCGGCGAAGTGGGACGGTGGTTTGGGAGGAGGTGAGGCATGGGTGGACTTCGGTTGGAGGAGGGTACGGTGATGGATTGAGCACGGGTTGCGTAGGTGGAGGCTGGAAGCTTGCGTGGAAGATAGGGTGGAGAGGAAGGCCGAGTATGGAAGTGGGAAGGAGTGAGGAGAGAGGGAAAAGAGGGAGGAGATTTCAGGTGGGAGAGGCGGAGTCCGGTCAGGAGAATGCAGGGGTGTACGATGTCAGGGAGACGTGGAGCTTGGGTGACGGTGCTAAAGCATTGGTGAGGCCGACGGTAGGGAAGCTGTGGAGTAGGAAGGGGTTGGGTTCCAAAAGATTAAGGAGAAGAGAAGTATGTCAGAGAAGGGAAGAGGGGGAGGTGACAAACTTGCATGAAAAAGGCAAATGATATATATTTGGTTTCTTTCTCTTTTGCATGAATTAAAACAAAGAAGGAGGAGAGAAAAGTGACTGAGCGGAGCATAGAAAAACAAATGATAAGAAAGAACTTGTGACGACCCGAGTTTCTATGCCCAGAAAACCGCTTCTTCTTGAAGAAAGAAAGGGGTGAGAAAATAGAAAAGATAGAGAAGGAAGAACAACAACATCAGAATCTCACAGCGGAACGAATAAATTATAATAATCACATAAGTATTTACATAATATACAACATCGATCAGAGTTATACAGACAATAGATCGCATACTAGATAGTTATAAACACCTGTCTAGTTATACAACTCAATACACAAGTCAACACAGAGATATCAACACTGCGGAACTATATGTATATCTACAACGTTGAAGCCTCCTGCTCCATTGCTCCTCCAGAATTCGTCAAAGCCAACCTGAATCCCTTGACTACCTGTAAAAATTTGGGTACCCGAGAGTTTATGAAAAACAGAAATAAACTCCGGGTCAGACATGGGTCTGGTATGAGTAACAGGTTACAGTTGCTTTTTTTTTTTAAATCTTTTGAAAACAAAAGGTATCACGTAAGACTCCCCACAAATAAACATGGGTAAGTTTTTACCTTACGCTAACCAAAACATTTGATAGGAAATTCTGCGATATTATAATAGGTCTAGGGTTTTCAAGTAAACAGAAAATAGCCGAAATTGTTACATTATTAAATTCCAGCTACTAGCCACAAAAGTGGGTAATACAATCAAAACCGTTGGCACTTATTGGATTATGGATTCCATACAATGGCAGGGCTACTGAGGTACCGCCCGTCACAGTACGTGGCCTAGATCAACGTACCGAGGATCACTCCCGACCCCCTGCAACACAAGGCCGGAACCATTCCTTACTGAACAGTCCCGAACAATATAACCCCGCAGATAGCTGTCGCTACTGCCCACTAAGCTGAAATAAAGAGACATCTAGACAGGGGAATATCCTTGTCCTGCTTGGGCATGGCCCACCTAACCTTGCTACACCTCCCCTGTTTTAGCCATTCTCGGTTGATGAGGCTTGAGGCTGCGATTACCTTTATAGAACATATTTCTTAGAATGCTCATCGCCCACCTGACGATGTGTTGAAAGCATTCAATCCATACAAGTTCGTTCCGGGTTCGAACGAAATCGAAGGCATTATCTCGTTACACTCATTTGGAATCACCCTCAGAGTTAACGACGATAACCCTTGCATTTTGAATCTTCATCTTCACTTCATCTTCACGACCTATCGTTAATTTGGAATCGATGTGGTTTTCGGATGTTCCAAATGTGGAAAACCGATCCCGGTCTCATCGAAATCCAAAACGTGTTTTTTAAGGCCAATTTGTGTATTTAGTCTTACAGTTTAATTCAATATCATCAATATACACACAGAAAGATAATTCACAATATCACAATAGATAATCACATCATCATAAACAGATAATTCATCAAAACAGATAATTAAATATTATCATACTTAAACCAAGCATCCATATCACATAGATATTACTCATATCATATCTGAGATCAGAATCAATCAATGAAATGTTAATATCATTCATCCATAAGCAATGATTTATAACTATACCATTTGTAATTAATTTAAAATGAATTAAATTAACTACTTCTATCTCTAATTAATTTAAAGTAAATTAAATTAATTACTTTATCTATAAATCATGCTTATACAATCATTAAATTAATTATAAATCAACCATCCTCTAAATATTCATCTTGATTAAACACCTTTGATTAATCATTCTCTAATTACAATAAGTAGTTAGCCTTAAATTAATTTCACAAGTTAAATATTCTAAATCATTTACAGTAATTAACATTTTATTACTTCATTTATTAATTAATTACATTTATCCTTAATCAATTACATTAATTAATCACTACACTATTAATTATTTCCAAATTAAACCATTCTTAATTACATCATTAATTATATGAATTAATAATTTCTAATTTATATATTTAAATTAATTACTTTATTTAAATTAATTACATTTAGTAATTAATCTAAAATTTAAAATACAATTATTAATCACCTTTGATTAGTATCCATCCAGTAATTAACTACCTTAATTACTCATTAACAAATTAATTATTCCATAATTAATTATCTTCATTAATAATCCCTTGATTAATTACAAAAGTAATTACCCACATTACTTTATTAACAACTCATCCTTCACTAATTGCATTTCAGTAATTATCCTTAATTACTTCCTTAAGTAATTAGGCTCCATTAATTACATTAAGGAATCACACTCATCCATTTATCAAATGATTATCTTATATTAATTAAACTAAATTAATTAACTTAAATTAATCACTTATCTCAATCAATTACAATAAGTAATTAATCCTTAATTGCTTTTATCAAGAAACTTTACTTAAACCATTTACCAATATATTATCATAATTAATTAATCTAATTAATTACTAAAATCTATTACATAAATTAATACTTAATTATCCTTAGTCAAATATCCCCGTTAACTAATAACACTTCTTAATTAATCTCTAATTATAAACTAATCTAATTTATTAATTTAAAATCAATAATTAAGCCATTGCTTAATTCCCTCATGAATTAAATTCTTTTATTATCCTAATTATTTCTAAGATAATTCACTTACTCTTTCAATGACTTCATTAACACTTAAGTGTATTTAAAACATTATACTTCTATATTTAAATTCAAATTCCATTTTGAACTTAAGATTCTAAATGTTAACCATTTAACATTTATCCCAATTTAGATAAATTTATAAACCCTAAAGTAAATTCAAAGGCATTCATTACTTATATAAGCTACTTATATAAGCAAGGGTTTAAACTAAATTACTAAATTTATTAAGCAAATCAAGCTTTAAAATAAACTGGTTATTTAACTTCCATATTTAAGTTAATCACTTCATAACTTTTCATTCAAATATTAAAGGAAACTTTTCATGAAGAATTTTATCAAGTTTAAACATTTATTTTAAAACAAGTTCACCATCTAATTCAATTTAAAAACATTTAAACTTGTTCATAACTTCAAGTTTGGATTCATGGTAAATTTTGATTTAAATTTTGCTTTAAATTTTAAATTTTCATTTTCTTTAAACTTAGGATTCAAAAGCTCATTTGAATCTAAAGTTAGACTTAAACTTTGAAATTTAACCCCTGTTTTAAATTGAAATTTCATTTTGAATTTTAACCTCAGCATTGTCAGGTTACAAAAAAACTGAAACCATTCCTAACCCGAGACCAAAGCAAGAATGCTTCGGGTCAATTGTTCCCTTGCTTCGAGTCTCATGCACGAATAACTCGAGTACACCCCGAGGCCAAAAACCCTGTACCACCCCAAATGCTTTAGCACTTCACTGGGCACGGTGCATGTGCACCATGGCCCCAGTCACCTCCGGCCACCCACACGAGCTTCACCACGACGCTGACTACCACCAGACTCCACCACGACCCCCAAAATCCATCGCCACGACTCAAATAAAAAAATGAGCAATAAAACAGAACCTGGAAAAACACAACACCCCCTTACCCAAACCTGTCATCACCTAATTCTGCTAACCCCGACCACCTGATGGTCAATAATTTCGGCCATGGACTCGCCTTCGACCAATCTACCACCTCTCGAGACCGACTCGATGCACGGTAGAAGTCACGGTGTTCAAAAGTTCAATCACCATAAAAATTAGGGTTGCAAACAACAAATCACTGCCACCATCGCCACCGTGCTCTGTCAAATCACCAGGCATTTTTCCCCACACCCTGGTAAGCTCCTCCACCTCCTCACACAACCCGACCACCTCCAGTCGCATAGAACACCATAAATCACCCAAAAACCAACATTCGAACAAAGGCAAACTGCACCTAAATCACTTGACTAGAAATCATAATATTAATTTTAAAAATCATATTATGGTATGTGTATTTGATCCATAATCCTGAATTCACGAATTAAAATCATTGAGGTTTAACTTATTTTAGTTCCTACTGTAGTATTATATTTTCCAGAACAAAGACCATTGTTTTACCCTTAAAAAATATTTAAATTCAAGTCTCTATTCATATCAGCATTTTATGTCAACTTATGTCTTGTTAAAGCTTGAATTAAGAACAAAAATGCAATTTTGTTGAGGATTTTAAACCTGGAACTAAAGGCAGATAGAACCCAGAGATACTCAATACAGTACTCATACTTAACACAGAGCAATACAACCGAATTCAGAGAAAAATTTGCAACAGAACAAATCTATATTTAAACCATTCAATTTTGATGTTACTACCCTTTAAAACAGAGGTGATTACAGGTTGTCAAACACACTTACATGCAGTAACACATATACACAGGAATTCATTAAGATATATGCACATATCAGATCATAATTCAGCAATATATATACAGAAATATTTAAAAATTTAAGTTACTCACTTTTTTTTAGCTTTTGAGAATAAACAGAACACCCAGGATTATCGAGAAGAGCAAATATGTTTTTCCTAGATGATCACAGGCTGTTTGATTTTGTTTAGGTTGATAGTTTATGTGTTTTTGGAACGGACAAGAATAAGTAGAGATGTATATAAAAGAGTTTCAGGGGAAGGTGGCATCTGAGACAAGCATCTTTTGCAGGTACACTTATGTGTTTTGTTTTATCAGGCCATATCTTTGTATTAGGAGGCTGAAAGGATTTTTTAAGCAATTTGAACTGATTTAAGTTGTGGTAGCATTTAATGTTTAAGCACTTATGTTCCTACATATCATGATTTATATATTAGATATTTTACATTTCTCTTACCTGCATCTTATTCCTACTATGCTTTGCTTTAGCTTGCTTTACAAACTATCTTATATGCTGAACATACACAAAGATATTTTTACTTAGCTTTGTTTTGTTTTATTATTTTACTTTGTTTTGCATTCTTTACTTACAGACAGCAAAATCATTACTTTGTCTGGTTACTTTTATTATTTTGTCTTTTGTCTTAGTTTATTCTAGTTATAAATTATAAATTTTACTTATGTATTAAGTTTTATTTCTAATACAAGTGCTTGTTATTATTATACTTATTATTTTAAACTTAAATTATCAATACTAAATTTACTTCTTATTATTTCAAACTTATGTAAATCTTTGTTACAATACTTATTTTATTTATTTCTTTTCTCTTTTAAGTTTAAAGATATTTTATTATGTCTTTTACTTTATGTTAAATATAAATAAGATTTAGTTTATTATAAACAAATTTTGAAATATTCAATTTTAACTTCAAACCATAGTTTCTCCCAAATATAAGTATATATAATAGTTCCTATTTATATAAAAATCTATTTGTAAAAATATTACACTATTGATATTGTTTAAATAAAACTCATTATTAAATTAAAAATAAATTTTCAAAAGGAACGATCTCTTTAAAATATAAATACTTATTTATCAAGCTATATTTTTTTTAAAAAAAAAACAAAACTTTTTATTTAAATTTAAATTCTAGCCTAAAATTTATTTCTAAACAAATTAAATTTATCTTGAGTATTCTTAAGATCATATTATTATTTATTCAATATTAAATTTTCAAATTATCAAAAATAGTAGAATTAGAGAACATAGCTTTAATCTATTAAATCTAAAGACAAAACTTATCTATTTATAACATATACCAATATACACATATATATAAATAGAAACAATTTAAATTCGCTTTTAAAAGATAAATTATCAGTTAAATATTTATTTAAAAGAAGATTATTAAATCAATTCAAATTATTATTAACAATTATTATTAAATCAATTTAATTTTTAATGTTGATTATTGAATTGATATTGCTCCAAATTTCCGGGATGTCACAGAACTAATTTTTTTTCCATAAAAAAATGAAATGGTGGGTCAACAGCGAATAGATATATATTTAACCTTGGAAACGTAAAGGTTAGGAACGTAAATCAAGGAATTATTAAATGCAATTGGCTGTTAGCTTTCCAACCGTTGGAAAAATAAAAGTCTGAAGTTGAATTCGAGGAAAAATAAAGGTAGTGGCTAACAGCTTTCATACACGAAGGCAATGAAAGGACAGGGAAAACAAAAGGTTCAAATTTCGTAACCGATATGGCTATCTATTTCGCGGTTGTCGTTGCGTAACGAACATCAAAACAAGAAAATGAATATACCGTAGAGATCAGCACGACGAGGTGATCAAAATGGTATATAGATATTAGTGGTATGATCATCCGATCAAAAGTCGATGAACGGTGCCGAAAATGCTGTTATTCGCCAAAAATAAGATAGACGGAGCAATAACAGTCCAATTTTAGAGAAATGAAATATGACAGAAAATGATTTAAAAATTTATCGTACAAAAATATTTAGGTTTGAAAAACTTTTTATTGTCATCAAATACTAACTGATTTAAATTAAAATAAAATTAGATAATAAAATAAACTTCCATATTATCAGATGAAAATTTACCAGTAGCTATATTGAAGTAGACATATTCCAAATATTAAATTTTCATTTTCAAATTTTATTATTTAAAATTTCATAAAATTCAATTAATTAAATTAATAAAACCACTCAAATTTACGGGTCGTTACATAAATTCGCCTACGTCCTTCTTCATCCCTTCCCAATAAAATGTCTACTTCATATCATGATACATTTTGTTGCCTTGGGATATATAGTTAGCGTCAAATGATGGCACTCTTATAACATCTCATCCCTTAACCCATCGATATCAGGAACAAATAATCTCCCAACTTTATGGAGCCAACCGTCATGGTCGAGCCCATACTACGTCATCTCCTCAAACCTCCTTCCTCTATCTTTTCCATGTTCTATGCTAGTCTAGCTTCTTACCTCTAACTAGTGTCGACTATTCAATAAAAGTAGGTATTAATAGAGTTGAAGGCATGCCCTAGGGGTAATCATGTAATTTGTTACATATACCTTACTCGATAACCAATTTTATTCGAAATAAAAGGTATTTTCTTTCTATTATATGCTTGACATAATGTGTTATGTTAACTAATTAATTTAATTAAAATTTTATTTAATAAAAAATCCATAAATGTTACGTTTTGTGATAGTAGTTATAAAGTGCTGTAACAATGAGTAATTTATCATGCTGAAAATATAATACCATTTGAAGTATTCCTCATAAATATATATCGAGACGGGATACCGATACATCCATTGAGAATAGAGTACTAATGACCTCCAAATGTTGGATAGTGAATTACTCATGGCTGCTAGCAGCACCAAAGAATTACGTACTGATAGTTATTGGATAACTATGGAATGACTCACTCGATAGTTTGCTATAAATTATATCTAAGGTCAAACGAAAAATATCAATGTGATAATATCACATAATTCCCTCGACCTGAGAATACTATCGAGCTTCAATGTGGAAACTCCATTTTCATTATAGTTAAACCGTGGCACGACGTCCATCAATCGACTATGAGTAGGTCAAGTGAAAGCACTAAAAGTGAAACAGTTTCAAGAAAGAATCATCTCTTTAGTTATAAGAGATTAGTACGTATCATTGTCAAATGAAGTCAACTCAAAGTCAAAGTTTCAGCCAAGAGCATTTCGGTTAATAATAATTGTTATTGTTGAACCAAGGACTTTGTGTTTAGACTATAGAATTGAAAATACATGTATTGTCGATTTAGAGATTTGAGGTAAATAATTGTCACAATCGAGTAAAACTTAATAAAGTAAAATTGGATTTTATCGAAAGCAAGTAAGCGATAAATCTGATCAAAATATCACATCATTTGCTAAGTGATGTGTGAACGTTAATATTCAAATAGTTCGATATTAATCATTGATCAAATTTAAAACTAACGGGTCACATAACTGAAATGTTGAATACTCATTTGACCAAATGATTTAATTAATTTGTAATTGCTATAAATTAATTAAATTGGCTAATGTTTATGAAATATTATTTATAAAATTTTATTTTTATTTGATGAACAAATATTACTAAATATATTTATAATAGTTATAAATATATTAACGCATTTAAATTGAATTTAATTGCAAAATATTTTATTTGGACTTTAAATGGATTTGAAGCCTATATTGTAGGCTGGTTGCTTCGGCCATGATGAGAGCATAAAGGGGTGCGGCCATATGATGGCAAGTTGGACTTGATTTGGATGGACAAGGGATAGAGAATTGGTAAGAGATACAAAAGGATCATGATCCTAACTTATCTCTAATCTCTCCTCTATATAAGAATCCCAACCCAAACCTTAGGATGACCTTTTGAAGCCTCTAAGTCCTTTACCTCTGGTCGAAAACTAACTCCTCTTATCCCTCCATTTCTAAACCAAATAAAAGTAAAACAAACACTATCGATAGCGGTGGTCATTAATTTAGAGACTAATAATTAGCTAGATCAGAAACTAGTTCAAGGAGTAGATCTCAATGTTTCAATATGTATTTATAAGCATTGATAATAAGGTGAACTTCCTTATTTACCAATGTATATTAATGTGCAGATAATACATATATCATATGTTTTGTTTTGTTATTTATATGATGACTCTATTATATGAATATATTATTACATTTTAAATGGTCATATGAATATATGTACTTTTATTAAAAAATATAATGACATAATCATGAATATATTGCTCACGGCAAAGGAAAGAAATAAATTTCTTAATTTAAATTAATTGGATATTCATTATTTAATTTGTATAAAATTTAAAATTCAAATATTAAACCATACATTGCATATCATATGGTTTTAAAATTTTATACAAGTAAATTATATTTTCGATAGCATTAAGATAATTTTTAAAGTATGTTTTATATTTCATAAAATTAATAGTTATATCTAATATAACTATTAGTAGAAGAATTTTTTTTTATGTAATTTAATTATTTTATACAATAATAGAAGTATAATAAATTAATTTTAAATTGATTTTAAATTATAAAATACATGTAAATTATTTAAATACCATAGTATCTTTGAAATTTTTACTAAAATATTTAATTTGATATTTTCGTAACAAATTTATTATTATATTATATTTCCGTACAGAAATATCTACTTTTATAATTTATAATTTAAACTAAAAACCATCATTTCCATGTGCTATATAATAGGCATGTGTGTATATATATTTTATTTAAGTGTGTACATATATTTTATTTAAGTGTGTATATAAATTTATCATTAATTTAACATGATATATATATATATATATATATATATTATTACGTCAAAATTATAATATCACAACATTTATTATTATTATTATGTTAAAAACCATCATTTTCCATCTAGTTGTCAATTATCATTATAATCAATTAATTATAATGGCGATAGGCGATTGGTTTTGAGCCTTTTGGCGATCCGTGTTTTCTGGCTCCCCCTTTCATGGCTGCTCGCTTTGTTTTTCCTTCCGCCTCGTTCCTCATCCGCCTCACTTTCCTCCTCCTTGTCTCTCCTTTACCGCCTTAGCTTTCCTATTTGCTGTGATTCCTTGCTACGAGATCTGATTTCTTTTCGACTTCGGATTCTATTTCGGCCACTTGTTCAAGCAAGGTTCACCTTAAGTCGGCACCTTTAAAGGCCGTTTTCATTGTACAACCTTCGCCCCTCGTCCCGATTATTCCAATGCCTCCACCTGCACAGCCTCGTGCTGCCTTAAAATTCATGTATAATTTCCCCATTCCTGGATCCTTGCAGGCAATTTTTGACGTGTGTGAACCTAGGGATGCTGCATCGATCGGTCATCCAGCCCGTACCTGCAATCCAGCTTCAATGTGCATCCTTGCAGCCACGACTTCTGTTACTTCATCCTGCAAATCACCTATTTATGGTCATGTTGCTGCGAACGTGTGCCCGCTTCCATCAGCGCCCACTATTTCTTCAAATGCTAGAAAACCCTTATCTCCTCCTTTATAGAAATCACTCTTTACTTCCAAGCCATGCAATGTGGGAAGGCATCTTCTAAACGTTTTGCTATTGTTGGTAATTGTGATGGTTTGCTTGTGCCAACACAAGAGGTCGTTGATGCGGATGTTTTATTTTGGAAGGACTCCCTTGTAGGTTTTTTCCTTGATGATGGTCTCAAGTATTCCATATTCAAGAGTTATCTAAAAAACAAATAGAAAATTAAGGGTCCACTTAAGGTTCGATTCGATAGAGACATGTTCTTCTTTGAATTCTTCTGTCTAGATGAAGGCGTAAATTGTTAGAGGTTGACCCTTGTGTGATTGATGGGAAAGTGTTTATAATCACTGCGTGGAATCCTTCTGTTGACTCTGCTAGAGAGCACGTTTTGTCCATCCTGGTTTGGGCTAATTTATCAAATATTCCATCTTCTCTTTAGTCTTTGGAAGGCCTAGATTGGTTAGCTTGTCATATTGGCGAGTTGATTTGTTTTGATGAAAATACTGAGCGCTGTAATCGGCTTGGGTATGCTAGAGAAATGATTGAGATTACCCCCATGAAACCCCTTCTTAGTCATCTTTCGGTTGCTCTTTTTAGTAATCATGTTGGTCGGGTTGACATTGATTATCAGTGGTCTCCTCCGATCTGTTCTTTATGCCACTCCTTTGGATATATTTCTACTGACTATAAACATCGTCCGTTGGATGGTGTGGCCATCTCCCCGCCTCCTAAAGTTCTGATTCAAAAGCCTCCTCTCTACTTTTGGCAAGTCAAATCCTCTGCTCCCGACCTGTCCGCGCCTCCTTCAGATATTCCTCCTGTTTCACTATCTGATCCCCTTGACCCGGAAGCTCTCTCTAGGTTGAAGTCCTATATTGCCACTGCTCCCGTCCATTTCGTTTCTCCTGCTATTGATGTTGTTGACTTTGTCTACAGTGACTTCAGTCCTATTCTGCCAGCTTTTCCTTCTAGAATAGTTGAGCTAGTTGATTTAGACGATGGTATTGAGTTTGGTTTAGTGGGATTTTTTCCTGCTTAGGTTTCTTTTAAAAGTTTGTTTTGGCATACTATGTTACTCTGTTTTGCAGTCTTTCCCTTGTGTGGGTTGTAAAGTTATGTGTGAGTTCTTATAGCTGATGGGGTGTCCTTGCCTCTCACATGTTCTTAATCTATATTAATATAAAGTGGACGGTCCACTTTAAAGCCGACTAGCTTTGTTAAAAGAACTTATAATAAAAATTATTTCTAAATATGGTTTTGAATTTATAGTAAAATAGAAAACAAATTTTAGTATAATTTTAAATGATTTAATATGCACGCACACACACATACATACATACATGTTATAAATTTCTCACACGCACACATACATGTATGTATATATTTCCATCAAATAATTTAAAATAAAACCATATATATATATATATGCATATGTTTTCAATATTTCATATACATAAAGTAATGTATATAAATAAACATTTGGACAATATATTTGTATACAAGATAAGTAACATATCCATTGTAGTGTAAATCCCAGCACCTATATGCGGGAATATTATACCTTGCATGGATTGCTATGTTGCATATGTGTACATGATACATGTATATGTATATAATATAACACTACGCCATAGATTTCATACTGCAACACCGAGAAGTGATGCAGGAAGTGCCAAAAAATGTGGCTTTAGGCTAAAAATGGTCAAAGGCAACACTTCCTCGGTGATGCATTTTGCCACTTTGCCATAGAGTCAAAGGCAACATCTTTGCGGCTCTAGGGCAACATCGGTTCTATTGTTGCCATAGGTACCAAATTTGCTAAAAATTGGACCCCACAGTCTGGGACCAACATGCGGGACCACATTGTGGGGCCCACTAATTCTGTGGCCCACCTTTATGGAACCCTGTTGTGGGGCCCATATTCATTAATCTATGGTAACACTTTTACCATCCAATGACAACACTTTGCCAGTTTATTACCACATTTAACATCACATACTGCAACATTATATCATATCTATTGCAACACCTTTTGCAATTAAAATTGGAAATGTATTACGACATTATACTACTGCAACATTATGTCATATCTATGGCAACATTACACTGCAACATGATATCATATTCATATCTAACGGCAATACATACTAAATTCTTAAGCACCCATGTCAGGGTTTGCTTATTACTGCTAGTACATTCATATTTAGAGTTATAGTACATTCATACTAAATATCTAATGGCAGTACATTCATATTCATAGTTACAGCCACTACATACTAAATTCTACTTATTAACAGGATAGTCATGTTTGCGAGCCTCCAGTGCCATCGGTGCCATTAGTGCGTCCAGTGCCTCTAGTGTCATCACTGCATACGATCGCACAAAGATCACCAACATCAATTTGCATGTCACGGTTTGCTTTGCCTAATTTCTTAAGCACCCATGTCAAGTTCTCCCGAACTTTTTGGTTCACCTTCGCATCAAATTCATTTTGGACCTTCTTGCTCACCTTTGCTCGACTTCGTCAGCTATATTTTCTCTTATCTTTGCTATCAACTCCTGTATGTATGTGCTTGTTGTTGGGGCATATTTTGAAACTTCTGCAGACTTTGTGTGATGTCCTATAAGCCAAGATAGACCGTGCGACTTTCCATCATAAATCATTTCTTGAACAATCCATCACTTCCTCCTTCACCTATTGCTTTTTCAATCTTATCCTGCAAATTAAAGCAGTTTCAAAATGTGACATTAAATAAAATTAACAATTCTGAAACAAGTTTCTTAAACAAGAATTGTTTTGCAAATCTGTTAACAGTTATAAAATGGATTCAGAAAATATCTTACAAAATAAAGCAGTTTCAACAAGTTTCTTATCCTGCAGAATTGTTTTGACATCTGATTGAAGAGAAAATAAAATTCTTACAATTCTGTACTTCATTACTGAAGTATCAGTCTTGTACACCTTTCCTTCTTTCCGCTTGCGAGTTTTAACAAAAAGTTCTCAATCTGATTCGTTGGACTGATACAAATTAAATGAAAAAAGTTAGACAACAAAAGGATATCAAACCAATTTTTCCAGAACATATATCACTAATCAATTCATAAATTATACTCAAATTCAAATCTCAGTTCAAATGAAGAACAGAAACCACAAGTGCACATAAGCTAAAAGTCTCGAGCAAGTCACATATGCAAAAATGGAGCAACAGTAAGTTCTCAAGCAGCTTACAAGTGCAAAAATAAAGAAACAACAAGTATAAAATCACAACATATGTAGCAACAATATCAGAGCTTTTTCAAGCATAGTATCAAGTGATGTAACAGTTTTGCAAAATTCAAGGCTGAACTAAGGAAAATTTACATAGTAAACATCCCATATGCCTTTGCTTTCAGATTATTAACTGCAAGCACAGAGATTACAAATATCCCATGATTCATCTTAGATTATGATGCAAAACGAAGATTACCCCATGATTAATCCATGAGCCATGAATATATATATAATACTAAAACGATTTAAGCTTAGCAAGGCAGTAAAGCCATCAACATACAGCAGACAAAAGACAGGCATCAACTGGACATCCATATGCTTAAGAGTTAAGAGTGTACCCACTAGTTTACTTATTTATTTTTCTTATTTGTTTGAGTGAGGTGATATTTAATTTTGGAACATATATGTAGTTATTTTAATGTTTATTTTGGAACATATATCGCTTTGCTAAATAAGGAGAGGAATTTCAGATAAAATAAAATGCATACCTCCAGCCAACCATAAAAATAAGCAAAATACATACCATCTTATGCCGAATTTGGGAAAAAAGTTTTGGACCAGCAGTGTGTGTTTGTATACAATTTTCGACTTGCACAATTTGTAAGGGCCTTGTACTACAAAAACATGAAATAAAGATGTTTATTATATGCTTGATTTGAATGAATAAAAACGGAAAAAAATTATGTGATAAAACTTAAAATTATACCTGGATTTTTTCATCTTCCCAATACATCAAGAGTACTCTGAAATCCGCAAGTGGAATTTCGTCCGGCCTATTTTCAAGCCTTTCTTCATCAGTTTCATAAGCCGTATAATGTGCCTTTTAAATACGACTCTTGTACCTCCTCCAAGAGTCACGAATTGACTTCAAAACCCAATATTCACATTCATCCGGAATAATATACCATTGCTTAAATACAATAATAAAATCAAGAATATGATTACACCTGAACTCACAAGTAAATCGGTAAATTAGGCAAAACAAGAATCAAATCAGGAAAAATTTGAAATATACAAAGAGTGATACCTTAAGCAGCAGATTAAATCGAAGCCCTAACTGAAATTCGAAACCCAAACGAATCCCAGTTGAAGACCTAATTGAAACACCAAAGCCCTAATTAAACATGAACTCGAACTTGCCGTAATCGAAACCCAATTAAGCTTGTAAACTTAAGAACTTTTGTTAAGTGTTTTGTTAAGTGTTTAAGGGTTTCACACGCGTTGTTTTTGCCGCTTTGTTTTTGCTTCTTGTGTCACCCCGCTTTTTTTCCACCCGCTCTCATTTTTTAAATATTTTTATAAGTCTATAGCTATTGCAACATAGTGTTGATATCTATGCTAACATCCTAAAGCTAATGTTGTAATAGACAAAAATCAACATAGCTTTCATTATATTGTAGCTAGCAACATCTTGTATTTTCGTTGCAATAGGCCATCTATGGCGTAGTGTCTTATTAAATACATAATATAAAACTATATACCATAAATTTAAAAAGAATAATGTATTTATCAGAAGATATTAAGAATGTTCTAAATAAATTAGAGTTCATAGGCCCAATAAAGATCCTAAATGGCAAAAAAATTTAGATTCACCAATTATTTCCGCCATGGGCCGACCCAGTTCCAACAATGGTATCAAAACCCAATAGCCTATGTAGTCTAAATTGGTCATGTTAGGGTTAACAAATTGAGCCCACTGTCCAGATAGTAGGGTGTCTAGAAAGGTAGCGTCAAAAGATTGAGTTTGGATAATCAAGTACTCTACCCTACCTGGCTACCGGTCTGGCCTGAACAGATATGTGAGTCTAAGAGTTACCCTTAATAGAAAATGTCGAATTTGAATTAGGCCTTGGGCTAGTTTTCAAAATTGGAAAAATATAAGAATTTAGTAGTTAAATTTAAAATAAAATATATACGGATTATTAATGTTATAATATAATAAAAATATTCAAAATGTTTGAATTTTTTTAATATAAATTAAATTCAAAATTTATAAAATTTATTATTGTGGTTAATAAAATTTATTAATTAAATAATTCAATTAACTAATAAAATATATACATGTATTAGATTATGATATATGTTATGTTGGTTTAAAATGTTAAATTAACATAAGTATATATGTGTGTATTTAAATGAATTTCAAAATTAATATAAATTTAATTAAAATTATTAAATTAAAATTATTTAATTAAATAGATTAATTAAAAGGTTAACTAATTGAATAATATAACACATATATATTTATACGTGTTATACTATAAAGGTTATAATGTATAATAATTTTTTAATATAAAAGTTATATTAAGATAATATAAAATTAATTAAAATGTTAATTAACTAAAATTAATCAAATAAGATTTAATTAATATAATATTATACATTAGACTATTATATAAGTAGTACAAAATATAAAAGTTATATAATAATAAAACTTAGATAATACGAATGTATAAATTAAAGGTGGAACATTTATAAACTTAAGGAATAAATACACTCATAAATGTACATATATCATAATTATTGATATCACTCAATATAATCTATTGAAGATTTTGAATCTTCAATATAACGTTGTCTTCTACCATATATTAATACATTACTTACATACTCCTTGGTTGTTGACAAAATCCAAGCCAAGGAAGTTATTGTAGTATTATTAACATATTGAACAGATGATGTAAGATTACTATATTATTTTTTGAGCAAACTCAAGGAATATATACTATACTTAGGACATCGCGATATGCTTTGGTACGAGTGAATAATTTCTTTCTGATTTGTTGAGAAAAATCAAGGTCGAAGTGAAATTAGGACAAGGAACCAATGGTTAGGAGTTGTATACGCTACAAGCAATAAGGATTTATCCATCATCCGTGAAGCTATGATTTGGTGAGCAAGCTCAAGGTTAGAATTCCAAGATGGAGGAGTCCTAACACACATTTGTGAAGTCGAAAGACTTTCGTATTTTAAGTTACGCTTTGAAGAACATAAAGGACTAGTGGGAGCCTTGTTATAAAAATTAAATGATAACATTCAACCTTTCTAATATTGTAAGAAGATATGCTATATCATGTTATTATAATCTATGTTGATCAATTTGTGTAGATAATATGATTGTTAAAACATTTACAATTAAAATATACAAATTGAAATGAATTGAAGATTGATAAATATAAGTTACACACTCTTACTATTAAATGCTTATTATATGTTAAAGTTTCAGCACCCATGCAACTGTCATATTTTACAACTACTAAATGCATTCAAAATTTGGTCACTTACGTATTTATTTGGTCAAGACCGTGTATTGAATTCCATGAGTTCTAAACTCAAAAGCAATACAAAACTACAGTTATTTGATCCATACATAATAGCACATAAATGTTATATGGTGAATGGTCATAGTTCATAATGTATGATATTTTGACGAAATTAGTTCATCCAAAATAATCTGATAAACCATAGGTAAAGATCAACGATTTAGTTTAATTGATTACAGTAAAGATTATATTGTGTTAATTGTAACACAAGGCCAAAACTATAATATAGATCTAAGAACTCGATCTCTGAAAAGTTAGTTTGATTAGTATATGTAAGGTGCATCATATATGATGTACGTAAATGTTAAGGGCAATCAAATGCATTTTTGTAAAGAATTCATTATGATATTGTAGTAAGGGATTTCTTTTGAATGGTCAACCATTTAGAAAGAATAACAAATATAAAAGAGTAGATGTGATTTAAGGTACAGTTGGGATAAAGAGAATCAATGGTCACTTCTACTTTATAAAGAAATATTAGATACAGGAATCATAATAATAATGATTGATACCTGACAATGGAATAAAAAACACGATTTTTATTCCAAAATGTACTTTCATTTAGAAAATTATTTTCTATGAGATTCATTTTTTGAGTTCAAGATATTTGATCAAAGACTCTCTGTTGCAAACTTATTGCAGTATATGAATTAAATAATCTATATTAAGTGAATTATGGACCTCCTATTATAGTAATGGCGGAGATAATGGAAGCATATCATATTGCCCTTAATGATTGCATGAAGTTATGAAAATTGTTTTCGCAAAACACATCAAACATTATTTATGAAACAATGACTATTTTTCAGTATCGACTGAAAAATAGACACAGATATATTTCAATGTGAATACTATGAATATTCCTATAATAAAACTATAACGTGGTATTTATTTTCATAACAAAAGTGATGCATTGAAATATGTTGAAATATTCATAATTATTTTCAATTATTTTATAGTTATAGACCAAGCCATAGTTTTAAGAAATAATTTTTATCATTTAGTTATGAATCAGATGATACTCGTTAATTATATCTCAGACAATTAAAGGGCAAATACACCCATTTAGTAGGAGCATCGTAAGAGTTGATAAACTCTTCGATTTATACATCTAGATGTATGTAATCGTAATTCTGCTAGTACCAAAATTGTTTCACATACTTCATTGTACTCACCGATGAGTGATAATAGATATGAACATATGTATTTGGTATGCATGTATAAGTCTATGATAATCCATAGAACATAAAAACGAAAGTAAATAATGTAATATGCAACATAAATGATTCAATTTGATTGAATGGGTGAGTATATTGGAAAGATTTTTGTATGTTCCTAATATGAATAATGATTCAGTATCAAATATCCCTCCTCCTTATAATATATAACGATATATTGCTAAGGAGCAATTGAACTTTGTTGGACAAAGCATGATTAATAATGAGTGAAGTTGAGTTAAACTCTTTATATAAAATGTGTACTTAGGATTTGTGTGTAAGGTTAAAACTAATATCATCTAAAAAATAGTTTACAAAATCATACGAGATATGGGTTTATAAGAAACTCTGGTATGTCATAGGCCGAAGAGTTGGAGGGTTACATAAGTCTAAAGATTACACGTAATAGTTATATGTAAATGATCTAGTATGAATCTCTCAAAAGAAGTTTATGTACGAACTTCATTGGATGACTAATTTATGCTGTGAGCATAAGTATATAGTGAAATAATGCAAACATAGTTTTATATAAGTCAATTTGCTCATACCATTGCACTAAGAAACAACAGTTGTTTTAAGAAATATCAACTTCCCAACGAAGTAATTTCTTTAAGGATTTTGGTATAAAATGAATTTGGATACGATCTAAGTGTACATCTAACTACAAGGGATGAAATGAAATTGATCGAACCTAAATGAACACAATACATTAGAACATATAATGAATATTCTTGTACATTAAAAAAACTGTGAGTTTCTCATCAATGTCAAGAACAAATAAGCCTCAATTGTTTAATCAAACCATCAAGAGTATTAACTCAATGATATTGTATGATGCGCAGATCCAAAATAGATTCTAAATACATTGTCAAAGTATGATTTTGATAGTAGCATCCAAAGGGATATAATCCACTGACCGCAAATATGTCTATAAGGGAAAGGCAAATGCAGTTGAAATATAGTGAGCCACAGCGATAAGAATAATACCATGACTTTCAATTATTAAGATTGATGTAACAGATTGACTATTTAATATGCTCAAGTTGGTTTGGTTTTACTCATAAAATTATCGCCTAGTACGACTTTATGCTTTGCTACGTATCTGTTGAAGCATCCTAAATATAGATTTAGACTAGATTGTTTGCATACAATAACCAAAATGTTTCAAAGTCAGTAAGAACGATGTTGAGTTAGTGAGATTTTGGATACGATCCAAAAACTGATACGAAAGTGTCGCTCGTAAGCATTGAAATTGTACAAACATTTTGATAGAAATATCAAATAGTTTAATTGTCTATCAAAATGCAGTGGAAGCGTGTGCTCATAGAAAGAAAGTTAAAGAGTGTGTATATATTACTAAACCATACGTAGACAACACACTGCTGATTGTTAACGATGCACTTGTGTTTAAATCATCTTTTAATCGTTTTAATAATCGACGTTGGATTTGTAAACGATGCCTTTTATATTATGTATAAAAGATATTGGAAATGTTTTAAACGACATGCAAGGACACCTCATTAAAATGTTTAATATGGAACATTTAAGATGGATTCCTTATGCAATGACAATAGGAATTACCATATATGTTATGTTGTCTATGATATCATGATTTTTTTAAGTATTTGACATGTGAAGCAACTATCAAATCCAAATTGATATCACTAAATAGTTGTTTAAGGTGTTCTCATGTATTTATGAAATACTAGAGAATTATTAACATAAACAACAAACTCCTTATGAAGGAATATTCAGACCCAAAATATCGTTAGTGACATTGAGTATAATATGTCAATAAAATTCAAGTTAGGAATCTTAAAGTTGGAAATGTTCGAAATGAAAGACTATGGTTGATTTAATGAAAAATTCTAAGTACGTTGCCATGAATAGAGCCACAATAAAAGCAGTGTACATGAATTTAAATGCACAAATTTATAACAGAGTTGTTACATTCCATATTCTTAGGACTGCAAATAAACACTACCGATGCTATGGTCATCAATAGTATTATTCTTCGGTGATAAAATAAGATCAGTTAACAGCATCGTTAACATCAGAAGCATAGGAATATGAAAATTTTCAAAAACATAGATTTCATTAATTAATTTCCATATTCATTACATAACCCAAAAATGTTGCATAAGTTTAGATAAAATATGATTATTGTAAAATACTCTAAAAGCGACATATGAAGATGCCCTCTTAGTTGATCAGAGTTGACTACTAAACATATAGCACTTCTGCCATTACATACATTCAAGCAAACTAATAACACAACAGACATAAATAAACTCCAATCTACCTAATTCTGCCTTCCGCACGTTTTTGGAAACTTTATTCGCTAAACCTAAAACCTGAAAACCTTACTCTCGAACTACTCAATCGAGTACCTACGAGTCAAAGGAGAAAAACAAAAACTTCTGGTCAGAAAATATGTCCGATGTGAATAATAATATGCCATCTCAATTGTGGATTTCTAGTGAGGCCATGCCATTGAGCGGAGCGGGTTTCCCTTCAGTAGTATCATTTGATAATATATCTATCACAATCATGTTCCTGCAATCACAACGGTTACATAAACACAAGATAATTAATTGTATGCATGCTACATGGGTAATCCTGACTAATCCGCCTTAATTAACTGGCCGACTGTCTCTATTTCAAAGTTACCCCAGGGTGACTACAAATCTATATGGTTGACTCAGGCCACCAGATGTACTAAAATTCTCCAATTTACTATTAAGAGTAAACTGGATAGTCCGTCTAAACATAATCCTCTGAGTGTTTGCTTGATTGTCTATCAATCTTATAGTTTTGCTAGGCTCATATGAACCTAATGGTTTTGCAGACCAATCAATAATTTATCTAAGTTATAGATTCCTTTCAATGCGTAACCTACTCCTAGTTTTACCCTTAACAAAGTCCAGCGCACTAGAATTATGGACTAATATCAACTAGGGGCTAACAATTGAAGTATAGGGAGCTACCCTACAACAGTCCCATTATCTGATTCTCTATTCTCTAATCCTTAAAGCAATTTATCTAATGGTGAGTAGGACAATAACCTTTCTAGTAAAAACCTGCGCTGATTACCCTTTTTATTTCCTTAAAAACGTAAATCTTTATAATTGATTTAACTCTTGGAATCATACACAAAAATAAGAAAATAATGCCCTTTACCTTATACAAAATATTATGCTAATATAATGCTTTTATAAAATGGATTTGATGATCTTCGAAGCCATTTAGAGGTTTGAGCACCTAAATACCTTAGGCCATGAATCCATATCTAATAAAACCATTTAATCTGATAAAGTGCGGTATTGATATAGCTGCCGTGGGTTGTCGCTTCCCGCTGCGTCGTTATTATGGTAAAGCGTCTGATTTAATAAAACATAAGGTCATAAGACAAAAATCATTTAGGTCGTCTAACACAAATACATAGGTTGCCGAATATAAGCCACATAGTCTTTGATTTGCATAGTATAAAGATTTAAAACTTGAAAATATAGGAACGTCGACATTGATGACTTCCGACATCAATATCATAGAGCCATCAATATCATTTATTTTTATATAGAAAATGGGTGGCATCATTTCCATTTATATCGATGTCGAAAGCAAGATTTATATGTGGCATTGCTGCCTTAAGTAATAATGCCAAAATTTTATGTATGCTGCATCATGCCCTATAATATCAATGTTGAAAATGCTGTATTACTACTGCTTTATATTGGAGTGAAGATAAGCGGCATCATTGCCGCTATAAATATTGATGACGATATAAAAATGTGACATCGTAGTTTTAAGGAGCTGATATTGACAATATGCGGCGTAGTAAACATGAGATTTTGAAAACATGCGACATAGAAAATATTCGGCATAGATGGACGTCGACATTGGCTAATAATGATGTGGCAAACTTGTAATTAACATAAAAACTATTTTTTCTGTAAAAAACAGTTTCTTTTCACCAACTCCAACCCTTTGTCAAAATGCTATTGGATAATACACTTCTTTATCAAATCCTTTTTGAAAATTTGCTATTGATCAGAATTATCATTCCCAAAATAATTTGCAAACCAATAATTTTATACCGTTATTTTAATATATTTATTAAGCATTTCTAGCCAAATAAATTCATAACAGTTCATAAACACTTGGAAAAAATTCTCGAAAATCACAATAAATTAGAATTTAATATTCTTCAACATATAAAAAATTCGAGAAAAAATATATTTAATTACTTTTAATAATTACGACCCGAAATAAATTATTTTCCTCATTTAAAAAATTCATAAAAAATTATTATTTGAAAGATTATGAAATTAAAAATCCACTTCTAAAATAATGCTACGAACGTCATATCCAAATGTCAAGTCATTTGGATGTCATATGATAGTGTTTCAGACTCAATCCTATTACCTAATTTCACAAACAAATCCAATAAATTATCAACAAGCACATAATCATTATTCATTCGCAACATGACAAAATAACAATCACAAGGCTCGGGTTTAATCATAAAACCAAAAATAAAGAAGCATACTTGAGTTGGAAAATCACTATTCACCTTGATTTGATGAAGAGAAATGGGATTTGAGTTTCGATTTTATTTTCCCCAAGCTATCCTCCTGTTTCATAGCTTATTCTTCTCTTAAATTCCTTAGTAATGGTCGGCCTTGAATTTTCTTTAGTTTGTATGAAGCGATTGTGAATGAGGATGTGAGAATAGAAGGGTTTAGGTTTAGGAAATAAAACATTTTCCTATTTTGCCCATTACATTATTCCTCCTTATTTAATTCACAATCAATCCTATTAACTTATTAGTTAAGGCACATCCCATTTTAACTATCAAATCTCATTCTCCTTACCACCATATATTATTTTATTTAATTTATCTAATTGAATATATCCTAAATAATGTTAATCAAAATTAGTGGCATTAAAGACTCACCTCTTAAAGAATTTCATCCTTGAAATTATGATAAGGTACATAACACCAAAAATAATCATAATAAGACATAATATCAAAATAAATTAGGATAAGTGTCTCTAATCATGTCCTCCATCTCCCATATTGTCACTCTAATGAACTTTTTCTAATCCGACTGTCTTGTTTATTAACTTCTTCACATCCCTAGCTATAATACGAACTGGTTGCCTAATTATAGTCATGTCCGGTTCCACCACCAAGTCTTCGAATGTGTTCAGAGTGACTGTAGTCTCTAGATCATGAACACACTTTCTAAGATGAGAAACATGAAAAATATTGTGGATTCTCGCCAAACTGCTTGGTAACTCTATCTGATAAGAAAGTTTTTCAATCTTTTCTGTAATACGAAATGATCCAACAAATCTAGTTGTTAATTTCCCTGAATTTCCAAATCTTGGCACAACCTTCATCAGTGATATTATAACAATAACATGGTCTCCAATCGAGAACCTCAAATCCTTATGCTCTTGTCTGCATGAACTCTTCTGCCTAAATTGAGCTTTCTTCATTCTTGCTTAGATCAACTCAATCATTTCGATGGCTTC
This sequence comes from Allium cepa, assembly GCA_030765085.1. NCBI lineage: Eukaryota > Viridiplantae > Streptophyta > Magnoliopsida > Asparagales > Amaryllidaceae > Allium > Allium cepa. The sequence continues at coordinate 108,320,568 of CM060940.1, forward strand.
TCTCACTAATTCTGGACCAAGAAGTAGTCTATCTTCGGTCTCTAACTAACATATGGGTGATTTGCATGGTCTTATATACATAGCGTTATCCCGCCTTTTGGTCAAGGCCGGGATATCAAAAAATTAGCTGGAAAGGATAGACGTCAGGATCACAGATTGATTGAAAACAAGGCTATGATCGATGTCGTCAAAATATGATTGGGCCTAAATCAAGGCGGGATCAATTAGGATGATGATCAAGGCCAGGAGAGGCTACGTTTCAAATTCCTGGTCAATCAAAGTTCGTATGCTTAAGATATAATCGATGAAATTCAAGCGACCAACTATTCGTATCCATCAATACCCTACCACTCGTATCCATCAATCCCCTATCGTTCGTATCCATCAAGCCTCCACTGTTCATATCCGTTAATCCTCTACTGTTCGTATCCATCAAGCCTCCACTGTTCGTATCCATCAACGCAATAGTGATCGATACGAACAGTGCAACAATGATCGACGCGAACAGTGCTATAGAGAACGATACAAAAATGCAACGAGGATCGATACGAACAGTGCAACATCGATCGAGTACGAATAGTGCAACAACGATCGATACAAATAGTGCAACATCGATTAAGTATGAAGAGTGCAATAGCGATCGAGTACGAACAGTGCAACAACGATCGAGTGCGAACGGTGCAACAACGGTCGAGTACGAACAGTGCAACAACGATCGAGTGCGAACAGTGCAACAATGATCAAGTACGAACAGTGCAACAGAGATCAAGTACGAACAGTGCAACATCGATCGATACGAAGGAAACAGCCTTCCAAAAACATGAAATTGCATCGATCATATCTTACAATCTACAAGTCCAAATGCTACGAAATTTTCACTGGAGCTTACGACCAATCTAAAGAATGTTCATGCTCGATTTCGACTCAATTGGGCAATATCTTGATTGATATGAAATTCGTTCGTATCGACCACGGATCGAGTCAAAATCACATGGGATCGATCGGGTGGGCCCGCACACGTGCCAGAAGAGGTCTTCCGAAATCTGAGCGAGATACAGCCTACGCCTATAAATAGCATTTTAGAGCCTACAGAAAAGGGACTTTTTGTTCTTCAACATCCAGACTCCACCGGATTCATCATTGTACTCGAATTTTGCTATTGTAATCAGTTAAAACTAGTTGTAATCAGCAAGAATACATCAATAAAATCAACAAATTCGAAGTGGATGTAGGCCAGATTACCGAACCACCATAAACTCTGTGTCTTTACTGCTTTCTTCTTAATTTTCGAAGTGTTCTTCACTTTTTATTCTTTACATACTTATTATCTATGATCGGTGATTGTAAACGGGTGCTTTCATCGACAATTGGGTGTTTGTGACCGATTTTGATGCACATATTTTGGTGCTTTCACTGAGAAGGGGCTATGAATCAAGAATTCTACAACTTGGACTTAAGATCCGAAAGTATAAAGACTTGGATCTGGAAAGCTATAACAAGGCAATCAACAAGAAGACAAAGAGCTGAAATGACAACATGAAGGGAGCCGAGAGGCTTCCTCCGGAGCAAATCAGACCTCAGTCTTCATCACCTGGGACGAGACGGAGATGATGATGATGGAAGCTATGCAGAAGAGAATGTTGACAAGACAAGAAGAGATGATATAGAACCTATTCCAACAGGCTAAATGAGCTGGAATGCAGAATCAAGTTAATGCTACTGCATGAGATGCTGGAGATAGAGATCAGGAGCATGGAATAACCAGAGTTCAGAATAGAGCAGGACCATTAGGAGCAACACCAAGACATGGGGCCACTCACCCAAAAGATGTTGATCCAGCCTCAGGCAGAATATCAGGCGGAGCTGTTCAACATGGCATTGGTTAAGGAATGGATGATCGTCTAGTAGTGCAGATTTCAGGATTCCCTCGTGAACTCGGGGGTCAAATCGAAGGCAACAGACAAGGGTTACAGCTTAACAACGGTGATAGATTGGCGAAAATGGTCAGACAAGCCATGAGAGGCGGACTAGTGAATAACGATCTGGAAGATGTTAATAGGAGTCCCTTCGCTCCTACGATCAGGCAAGCAAAGAATCTACCAGAATTCAAGTTACCAACATCAAAGTTGTACGATGGAAGGACAGATCCTGTATTTTATTTAACGAGGTACATGCGGCATATGGAAGTACTGAGCGCATCGAAGGAGGTCATGGCGTGATGCTTTCCATTGTATCTGACAGATATAGGAGCGTTATGGTTCATGCAGCTCCAGAATGGCTCTATTAGTACATGGACGTAGTTGACTGAAAGGTTTATGAGACATTTTCAGGTCCACATAGCTAGACCCAAATATGTGATGACTTTAACATCAATGAAACAACAGAAAGGAGAATCACTTAGAGATTTCTTGACCAGATTCAATGCGACAGTGGCTTCGATGGATCGACTTGATCTGTCAATGGTTTTGATGGTAGCGGTTTCAGGAATTGCAAAAAATTCATATTTCAAGATATCATTGGAACGGGACCCACCGAGAGATCTTGGGGAGTTTTATCATGAGGCGGAAAGATTTCTAAGGCAGGAAGATGCGTTGGCTGAAAGAGAAGGGGGAAGTTGAAGCTTATGTAGTAAGGGATGGAGGTCCACCTGGAGAAGACCCAAAAAGACTATAAAGGCAAGAGGAAAATGAATGAACACAGTAGTATTTCAAAGAGGCCACAGAGGGAGTCAAAGTTTTCTTCTTACACAGATTTAATTGAGGCTTTGGAAAGGATTTACTTGGATACTCGGGGTGCCTCTAGTATTGAAGGCCAGCAAGAAGGGAACCTTCTATTTTCGAATGGGCTTCGGGAAGACACTGCCTATTCCATAAGCTGGATGGGCACAACATAAACGATTTCAAGAATTTGAAGGACATCATTGAGGAGCATGTAAGGAATGGTCTTCTACAATAATACGTAAGAGCCGAGCTGTGGCAGTGGAACAAGAGCGGCCACCGCCCACCTCGAACGAAGATGACACTGGATCTAGGCAGCAACGGCTTGTTATCAACTAAATACATTTATGGCTTTGAATAAGTAAAGGAGCTTGAAGTAATACGGCTAAGTCACTTACACATGTATGGGATCGAGGACGGTCCTTAGGCACGCTCTGAGAGATGATAAATCGTGTTGCTCGAGCCTATGAAATCCTGTTTTTTCTTTTTCTCGAAAACTTTGGTTTCTTCTTTTGATGTACAGACAATTATATGATTTTCCCGAGTTGTAAAAAATCTTATTTTGGATGATTGGATTTGGGTCAATGTAATAGTTATTGTGACGACCTGGCTTTCTATGTCCAGAAAACCGCTTCGTCTTGAAGAAAGAAAGGGGTGAGAAAATAGAAAAGATAGAGAAGAAAGAACAACAACATCAGAATCTCACAGCGGAACGAATAAATTATAATAATCACATAAGTTTTTACATCATATACAACATAAATCAGAGTTATACAGATAATACATCACATACTAGACAGTTATAAACACCTGTCTAGTTATACAACTCAATACACAAGTCAACACAGAGATACCAACACAGCGGAACTATATATATATCTACAACGTTGAAGCCACCTGCTCCATTGCTCCTCCGGATTTCGTCAAAGCTAACCTGAATCCCTTGGCTACCCGTAAAAATTTGGGTACCCGAGAGTTTATGACAAACAAAAATAAACTCCGGGTCAGACATGGGTCTGGATGAGTAACAGGTTAAAGTTGCTTAACTTTGAAAATCTTTTGAAAACAAAAGGTATCACGTAAGACTCCCCACGCATAAACATGGAAAAGTTTTTACCTTACGCTAAACAAAACATTTGATAGGAAATTCTATGATATTATAATAGGTCTAGGGTTCTCAAGTAAATAGAAAATAGCCGAAATTGTTACATGATTAAATTCCAGCTACTAGCCACAAAAGTGGGTAATGCAATCAAAACCGCTGGCACTTATTGGATTGTGGATTCCATACAATGGCAGGGCTACTGGGGTACCGCCCGTCACAGTACGGGGCCTAGATCACCGTACTGAGGATTACTCCCTTCACCCCCTACAACACAAGGCCGGAACCATTCCTTACTGAACAGTCTCGAACAAGATAACCCCGCAGATAGCCGTCGCTACTGCCCACTACGCCGAAATAAAAGGGACATCTAGACAGGGGAATATCCTTGTCCTGCTTGGGCATGACCCACCTAACCTTGCCGCACCTCCCCTGTTTTAGCCATTCCCGGTTGATGAGGCTTGAGGCTACGATTACCTTTATAGAATACATTTCTTAGAATGCTCATCGCCCGCCTGACGATGTGTTGAAAGCATACAATCCATACAAGTTCGTTCCGGGTTCGAACGAAACCGAAGGCATTATCTCGTTACACTCATTTTGGAATCACCCTCAGAGTTAACGACGATAACCCTTGCATTCTGAATCTTCATCTTCCCTTCAGATTCACGACCTATCGTTAATTTGGAAACGATGTGGTTTTCGGATGTTCCTAATGCGGAAAACCCGATCCCGGTCTCATCGAAATCCAAAACGTGTCTTTTAAGGCTAAGTTGTCTATTTAGTCTTAACAGTTCAATTCAATATCATCAATATACACACATATGGATAATTCATAATATCACAATAGATAATCACATCATCATAGACAGATAATTCATATTATCATCAAAACAGATAATAAAATATTATCATACTTTAAATCAAACATCCATATCACATAGATATTATTCAAGTCAGATCTGAATGCACAACCATTAAATGAAATATCACTATCATTCATCCATAAGCAATGATGTATAATCATACCATTTGTAATTAATTTAAAATGAATTAAATTAACTACTTCTATCTCTAATTAATTTAAAGTAAATTAAATTAATCACTTCATCTACAAATCTTGCTTATACAACTATTAAATTAAATCAACTTAATTAATTAATCTCTAGATATTTATCTTGATTAACTTCTTCGATTAATCACCTTCTAATTACAGTAAGTAATTAGTCTTTAATTAATTGTACAAATTAATTATTCTAAACCATTTATAGTAATTAACATTTTATTACTTAATTTATAATTAAATACAATTAATTACATTATCTTTAATTCATCACTATTTTATTGATTATTTCTTAATTAAACTATTCTTAATTTCATCATTAATTACATTAATTAATGATCTCTAATTCATATTTAAATTAAGTTACTTTATATAAATTAAATCACATTAAGTGATTAATCTTTAATTAAACACAATTAATAACCATCTCGATTAATATCAACCAGTAATTAACTTCCCTTAATTACTTATATTAATAAATTAATTATTCCATAATTAATTATCTTCATTTAATTAATCCCTTGATTAATTACAAAAGTAATTATCCCAATTACTTCTTTAACACATCATCTTCACTAATTACATTCAGTAATTATATTAATTACTTTCTCAAGTAATTATGCTCCATTGAATACACTAAGTGATTTCACATATCAAATCTTCAAATGATTTCTTAAATTAATTAAACTAAATTAATTAACTTAAATAAATCATTAAATCAAATTAATTACATTAAGTAGTTAATTTCTTCATTACTTTTATCCAGCAATTACATTTAACAATTTATAATGGATTATTTAATAAATTTTGATTAATTATCAAAATTAATCACATTCATGAATGTAATTAATAATCCTTTAATTAATTACCATAATTACATTTCTACATTTATGTCTTAATTAATTACTAATTATAAATTAATCTAAATTATTAATTTATAAATTAAATACATAAATCATTCATTAATTAACTTATTCATTAAATATTTTTAACTCCTTAGTTATTCCTAAGATAATTTATTTCTTTACTAATGACTTCATTAATATCTATGTGTGTTAGAACTTTACCTTCCAAAATTTTAAATTTGAATTCCATTTGGAATTTAGATTTCAAAAGTATTATTTATTTAAACATTAATCAAGTTTAAATTCAATTTATAATCTTGTGAATAACTTTAATTACATACACATGAAACTTAAATAAGAAAGCCTTTAGATTCAATTGTTTGAATCTTAATTTAAATTTAAATTTCCAAAGACATTTTTAAAACTGATTTACCTTTGATTTAAGAACTTTGATTTAAACTTCCCTTCAACACTTTGTTTTAAAAATTTGATTTTTCAAATCCAAATCTATTTTTAAAACCTTAAGATAGTTATTCAAAGCTGAGTTTCACTATAGAATTTAAAACATTGTTTAAATCAAATATTTCAGGTTTTAGTTTCCGTCAGGTTTTAAACCTGAAACATTCAAATTGAATTCAGAAATACAAAATTTTAATTTAAACTTAAATCTGGATTTGACTTTCATTTAAATCTAACATTTACACTAATTCAACTTTTGGATTATGGTTAGCCTGCAAATTTTAATTTGCTTTTAAATTTTGTTTAAATTTGAAAACTGCAGGCAGTTTTTTTTGCTACCTGTAACAATATGTACTACCCGAGACCAGAGCAAATATGCTTCGGGTAATTATGCCCTTTGCTTCGAGTCTTATGCATAAAAACTCGAGTACACCCCGAGGCTTAAAATGACAACATCTCAACTATACAAAACATGGAAACAACAGTGAAACAGAATCATGCATTTGCCAAGACAGAGGCCATAACAAGCTTGAAATTCAGTCCCAAACTGAGTACAGGTAGAGGAAATAACATGAAATACAAATCAAACTCAGTCAAGGGTAGGATCACTGCAACACCAGATCATGAAATCAAACGGAGGCATGCTAAACAAAAATTTAGTGGTCCAACCCATGTACATTTTAGGTCAGTGCAGACTTCAAATGGCATTACCAAGTTAGAGTGGCAACTGGAACAGCTCAACCAATCATGTGAGATAATCAATTCAACCAGATCAATGCTCAAACTACTACACAATGTAGATGCAGACCGCACACAAGTATACCCAGTCACATATATTTGATCAGTGGTTACACAGTACACAGGCAATACATAAAAGCAATGCTTTGATTAAATGGAACAGTGGATACAATCAATGATCCAAACAAACGAACAAACCAGATTGAATAATCTTCCCAACCACACTGTCCAGGTTTCACTAAGAACTGTATTTATTTTTAAAAATTTTGCTTTAGAAAACTCAGGTCAACTTATGCCTAGAAATATAAATTACATCAGTTTTAGAGATTAGGATCTAACTGTTTTAACTTAAAACATGTTTAAATATTTAGTTTAGAATATACAACTTATATTGGTTTAACACTAAGCTCACACAATTAAATATATCTTGAGGAAACTGTTTTGAAATTAAAACATTTGTATGAAGGAACTTGAATAGAGATCTTAAGCAATCATCAAACTGAAGTAACCCTGAATTCATAAATTAAATTCATTGAAGTTTAAACTTATTTTAGTTTCTACTGTAATTTGATATTTTCCTGTAACCTACACTACTGTTTTTCCTTAAGAAATATTTAAAGTCAAGTCTCTATTTTACCAGCATCTTATGTCAAACTCATGTCTTGTCTAAGTTTGAATTAAGAACAAGAAGATGAAATTTTGTTGAAGATTTTTAAACCTGAAACCAAACAGAGGGGACCCAGAGATACTCATTCCAGTTCCCTTACATAACACAGAACAATACTACTAAGTTTCAGAGAAGAATTTGCAACTGAACAAAACTATATTTAAACCATTCAAATTTTGTTTTTTTGATGTTACTACCCTTTAAAAACAGCGGTGATTGCAGACTGTCAATCACACATACATGCAGTAACACATAAACACAGAAATTCATTAAGATATATACACATATCAGATCATAATTAAGCAACTTATATATATATTTGAGTATTTTAAAATTTAGTTACTCACCTTGATTAAAAAGAAGGGACAGAGCACCATTTGCTTTGAAACAGCCTAATCTTTAAAATTGGGAACAATTTTGCTTTAAATCTTCCAACCCCATTATTTTTGTTGAAAAGTGTTTCCAGTTTTATATTTGAGTTTGTATGAAAAATAAAATAAAATGAAGAAGCTTGTTATAAAATCTTCCTCTGGTTTGATATGTTTAGAATGAATCTGAAAGATAAGTATATAGAGAAATAAATTTGTATAGGGTAGGTGTTATCTGGGTTTGCAAGTACAAATATTGTTTTTGCTTGTATCAGGCATAACTTTGTTTTTAAGAGGCTGAAAGGATTTAAACCCATTTCGAATGGACATAAGGCTGTGCTAAGTAAATGCAAGCATTAATGGTTAATGTACTCTTGTTTCCTACTTAGCCAATTAAATCATTTCTTATGTAGATATTTTACATTTCTCTTACCTGCATATCATATGTGTTTATACTTTATGATTATGCTTGTCTGATTCTTAGTCTACCAGCTACAGACTATTTTGTATTTAGATATTTTGTATATTTTATTTCTTTTTTTACCAGCCCATATACTCACTTTGTCTTGCATTTCTTTACAGGTTGTATTCATGTGTATACAAAGCCTGACTTTGATTATACATTATGTAGCATATATACTTGCCTTCCTAGCTTGCTTGTATTACCTATGTACATATATACTTCCTTCTTTTACACTAGTTCTTACTTTTATATTTATTTTATTTAAAGTTGGTTTCAGTCTTTGTTATAAATTTTAACTTATATATATATATATATATTTATTTACTTATTGGATTACTTTTATTTTAAACTTAAACAGTTAAATGCTTATGTTAAGATTTATAAAGTATTATTTTATTTAACATTTTTGAAAGACTAAATGTTACTTTTACAAATCATAACTTCTTTCAAAATATACATATATTAAAATAACAACTTCTATATATATTAAAAACCCATTTTCAAAGATATAACAATATTGATATAGTTTAAATATAACTTATTATTGAATTAAAAATAAATTCAAAAAAAAACTGTTCTTTATAATATAAGTCACTTATTTTATCAAGCTATAAAACAAAACAAAACTTTTTATTTAAATTTTAAACTCTAAGCTAAATTTTATTTCTAAACAATTTAAATTTATCTTGAGTAATTTAAGATCATATTATTATTTATTCAATATTAAATAAAAATTAAATTCCTAATTTTCCAAAAATATTAGAGTTAGAAATCATGTCTTTATTTTATTAAACTTAAAACAAAGATTATCTATTCACAATATATACAGATATATATATTATAAATAGAAACAATTTAATTGACTTTTAAAAGATAGAATCACACATTTAAATATTTATCAAAGAATATCCAAATTTATCCTTAATAATATTGTCAAATCAATTTAATTTTAATACAGATTATTAAATTGATATTGCCAAAAATTCCGGGATATCACATTCCTCCCGCCTTAAAAGAATTTCGTCCCCGAAATTTAAAACAAAGGTAATTTAATAATCCAATTAAAGATTTAATTTTAAAACAAAAGCATATATCAATTATATGCTAACAACCATAGCAACCAATTCATCCAATCAAACAAATCTAATTATCCAGACAAAATTCTGGATAGATCTATCTAGAGTTCCCTAGGTATAGATACCGGGATACTCGCTCTACAGAATCCAAACAATCAATACTACTAAGCTACAGAACTTCCACTCGTCTAGATCTTACAAAACAAGACAGCATATCAAACTACAGACAAGCCTGAAATCAACAACTAAAACTCCCTGAACTGCTGGTTCAAAAATCAAGATAAATCTTACACGTACTCCCCCAGAGATACGTGAAACACTCTGAATTCCAGTTATCCAAACTGACAATCCAATCCTGAAGACTAAACACTTATCCAAAATCAAATTTCCGACTTCGGAATCCAAATTCGTCCGCCTCTTATCCAAAAGAAATTAAATAGGTGCACTCCAATCTGGCCTCAGATCTTGAAAAATTTCCTGTAGAATTCTCCAATCCAAACACTGCAACATCCAATTGCTTCTAAACTAAAACAGCTACCACCATGCTTCCATTGCGCAACTCTGACTGAGCAGATGAAAATGCTGATGTCTAACATAGACCGGACAACACATTCCAAAAATAAAGTTCACAAATCAAAAAGAACATTCTGAAGTTCCTCCAAAATCCGGGTTACTTTACCAAACTCCAAAATCATTCTATTACTGAGTTGAACCATCGGTACCGCTTCTGAAATCCCGTCGATACCAAATTCAATCTTCAGATGCTGGCCAAACTCTGACTTCCTGAAGACATCCAGAAAAATTCACAAGAGAATACTCAAACCATCGCAAGTCACTTTTGCGATTGATCCAGCCTAATTTCCAAAGATACCGCCCTCTCTTTACCAATCAGAACAGCTTACACTTATGTGGCCAATACATCGAAGAAATGGAACTACTCTACTGCTTCTGAAATTATCTCAAGAAAAACTGCTAAGCTAGAAAACCTCCTAATCCAAAGCTCTTCGAGAAACTCGGACTCCAAAGCAAACAAGAACACCCAACTGAACACAGCGACAACATCGAATAGATACACTTCATTAACTTGTCCCAAAGAAACATCTTTGGAGACATCCATAGTCACTGTGTCTCATCACACAGCTACTATCACCTTGATGTACCGAGATATCATGACTTGCTCCTGTCCAACCGACAGATCCAAACTCTAGCTCATCAAACTTATACTCCAAAATGAACTATGAACCTTAACAGATCCTTCAAAGATTAATGAAATCCTTATACCACTCAAAGTTTACTCGAGACGGTATTAAGTCTACAATCTCGACAAATACACTATCAACCTCAAACATTGGTAGACATGTTACACACACTACTACCCTATCTATCTTTATCTTATTGGAAAACCTGAACAGGTAACCCAACAAATAGGTATATATATATATATATATATATATATATATATATTAAAATTACAAATACGCTCTCTCTGGAAAGAAATCACTCAAGAGCCTAGGTATTCACTCAACCTAGCGCTCTGATACCAACTGTGACGACCCGGCTCCTATGTCCAGAAAACCGCTTCGTCTTGAAGAAAGAAAGGGGTGAGAAAATAGAAAAGATAGAGAAGAAAGAACAACAACATCAGAATCTCACAGCGGAACGAATAAATTATAATAACCACATAAGTTTTTACATCATATACAACATAAATTAGAGTTATACAGATAATACATCACATACTAGACAGTTATAAACACCTGTCTAGTTATACAACTCAATACACAAGTCAACACAGAGATACCAACACAGCGGAACTATATATATATCTACAACGTTGAAGCCACCTGCTCCATTGCTCCTCCGGATTTCTTCAAAGCTAACCGGAATACCTTGGCTACCCGTAAAAATTTGGGTACCTGAGAGTTTATGACAAACAAAAATAAACTCCGGGTCAGACATGGGTCTGGTATGAGTAACAGGTTAAAGTTGCTTAACTTTGAAAATCTTTTGAAAACAAAAGGTATCACGTAAGACTCCCCACACATAAACATGGAAAAGTTTTTACCTTACGCTAACCAAAACATTTGATAGGAAATTCTATGATATTATAATAGGTCTAGGGTTCTCAAGTAAATAGAAAATAGCCGAAATTGTTACATGATTAAATTCCAGCTACTAGCCACAAAAGTGGGTAATGCAATCAAAACCGCTGGCACTTATTGGATTGTGGATTCCATACAATGGCAGGGCTACTGGGGTACCGCCCGTCACAGTACGGGGCCTAGATCACCGTACTGAGGATTACTCCCTTCACCCCCTACAACACAAGGTCGGAACCATTCCTTACTGAACAGTCCCGAACAAGATAACCCCGCAGATAACCATCGCTACTGCCCACTAAGCCGAAATAAAAGGGACATCTAGACAGGGGAATATCCTTGTCCTGCTTGGGCATGACCCACCTAACCTTGCTGCACCTCCCCTGTTTTAGCCATTCCCGGTTGATGAGGCTTGAGGCTACGATTACCTTTATAGAATACATTTCTTAGAATGCTCATCGCCCGCCTGACGATGTGTTGAAAGCATTCAATCCATACAAGTTCGTTCCGGGTTCGAACGAAACCGAAGGCATTATCTCGTTACACTCATTTTGGAATCACCCTCAGAGTTAACGACGATAACCCTTGCATTTTGAATCTTCATCTTCCCTTCAGATTCACGACCTATCGTTAATTTGGAAATGATGTGGTTTTCGGATGTTCCTAATGCGGAAAACCCGATCCCGGTCTCATCGAAATCCAAAACGTGTCTTTTAAGGCCAAGTTGTCTATTTGGTCTTAACAGTTCAATTCAATATCATCAATATACACACATATGGATAATTCATAATATCACAATAGATAATCACATCATCATAGACAGATAATTCATATTATCATCAAAACAGATAATAAAATATTATCATACTTTAAATCAAACATCCATATCACATAGATATTATTCAAGTCAGATCTGAATGCACAACCATCAAATGAAATATCACTATCATTCATCCATAAGCAATGATTTATAATCATACCATTTGTAATTAATTTAAAATGAATTAAATTAACTACTTCTATCTCTAATTAATTTAAAGTAAATTAAATTAATCACTTCATCTACAAATCTTGCTTATACAACTATTAAATTAAATCAACTTAATTAATTAATCTCTAGATATTTATCTTGATTAACTTCTTCGATTAATCACCTTCTAATTACAGTAAGTAATTAGTCTTTAATTAATTGTACAAATTAATTATTCTAAACCATTTATAGTAATTAACATTTTATTACTTAATTTATAATTAAATACAATTAATTACATTATCTTTAATTCATCACTATTTTATTGATTATTTCTTAATTAAACTATTCTTAATTTCATCATTAATTACATTAATTAATGATCTCTAATTCATATTTAAATTAAGTTACTTTATATAAATTAAATCACATTAAGTGATTAATCTTTAATTAAACACAATTAATAACCATCTCGATTAATATCAACCAGTAATTAACTTCCTTTAATTACTTATATTAATAAATTAATTATTCCATAATTAATTATCTTCATTTAATTAATCCCTTGATTAATTACAAAAGTAATTATCCCAATTACTTCTTTAACACATCATCTTCACTAATTACATTCAGTAATTATATTAATTACTTTCTCAAGTAATTATGCTCCATTGAATACACTAAGTGATTTCACATATCAAATCTTCAAATGATTTCTTAAATTAATTAAACTAAATTAATTAACTTAAATAAATCATTAAATCAAATTAATTACATTAAGTAGTTAATTTCTTCATTGCTTTTATCCAGCAATTACATTTAACAATTTATAATGGATTATTTAATAAATTTTGATTAATTATCAAAATTAATCACATTCATGAATTTAATTAATAATCCTTTAATTAATTACCATAATTACATTTCTACATTTATGTCTTAATTAATTCCTAATTATAAATTAATCTAAATTATTAATTTATAAATTAAATACATAAATCATTCATTAATAAACTTATTCATTAAATATTTTTAACTCCTTAGTTATTCCTAAGATAATTTATTTCCTTACTAATGACTTCATTAATATCTATGTGTGTTAGAACTTTACCTTCCAAAATTTTAAATTTGAATTCCATTTGGAATTTAGATTTCAAAAGTATTATTTATTTAAACATTAATCAAGTTTAAATTCAATTTATAATCTTGTGAATAACTTTAATTACATACACATGAAACTTAAATAAGAAAGCCTTTAGATTCAATTGTTTGAATCTTAATTTAAATTTAAATTTCCAAAGACATTTTTAAAACTGATTTACCTTTGATTTAAGAACTTTGATTTAAACTTCCCTTCAACACTTTTTTTAAAAATTTGATTTTTCAAATCCAAATCTATTTTTAAAACCTTAAGATAGTTATTCAAAGCTGAGTTTCACTATAGAATTTAAAACATTGTTTAAATCAAATATTTCAGGTTTTAGTTTCGGTCAGGTTTTGAACCTGAAACATTCAAATTGAATTCAGAAATACAAAATTTTAATTTAAACTTAAATCTGGATTTGACTTTCACTTAAATCTAACATTTACACTAATTCAACTTTTGGATTATGGTTAGCCTGCAAATTTTAATTTGCTTTTAAATTTTGTTTAAATTTGAAAACTGCAGGCAGTTTTTTTTTTGCTACCTGTAACAATATATACTACCCGAGACCAGAGCAAATATGCTTCGGGTAATTATGCCCTTTGCTTCGAGTCTTATGCATAAAAACTCGAGTACACCCCGAGGCTTAAAATGACAACATCTCAACTATACAAAACATGGAAACAATAGTGAAACAGAATCATGCATTTGCCAAGACAGAGGCCATAACAAGCTTGAAATTCAGTCCCAAACTGAGTACAGGTAGAGGAAATAACATGAAATACAAATCAAACTCAGTCAAGGGTAGGATCACTGCAACACCAGATCATGAAAACAAACGGAGGCATGCTAAACAAAAATTTAGTGGTCCAACCCATGTACATTTCAGGTCAGTGCAGACTTCAAATGGCATTACCAAGTTAGAGTGGCAACTGGAACAGCTCAACCAATCATGTGAGATAATCAATTCAACCAGATCAATGCTCAAACTACTACACAATGTAGATGCAGACCGCACACAAGTATACCCAGTCACATATATTTGATCAGTGGTTACACAGTACACAGGCAATACATAAAAGCAATGCTTTGATTAAATGGAACAGTGGATACAATCAATGATCCAAACAAATGAACAAACCAGATTGAATAATCTTCCCAACCACACTGTCCAGGTTTCACTAAGAACTGTATTTATTTTTAAAAATTTTGCTTTAGAAAACTCAGGTCAACTTATGCCTAGAAATATAAATTACATCAGTTTTAGAGATTAGGATCTAACTGTTTTAACTTAAAACATGTTTAAATATTTAGTTTAGAATATACAACTTATATTGGCTTAACACTAAGCTCACACAATTAAATATATCTTGAGGAAACTGTTTTGAAATTAAAACATTTGTATGAAGGAACTTGAATAGAGATCTTAAGCAATCATCAAATTGAAGTAACCCTGAATTCATAAATTAAATTCATTGAAGTTTAAACTTATTTTAGTTTCTACTGTAATTTGATATTTTCCTGTAACCTACACTACTGTTTTTCCTTAAGAAATATTTAAAGTCAAGTCTCAATTTTACCAGCATCTTATGTCAAACTCATGTCTTGTCTAAGTTTGAATTAAGAACAAGGAGATGAAATTTTGTTGAAGATTTTTAAACCTGAAACCAAACAGAGGGGACCCAGAGATACTCATTCCAGTACCCTTACATAACACAGAACAATACTACTAAGTTTCAGAGAAGAATTTGCAACTGAACAAAACTATATTTAAACCATTCAAATTTTGTTTTTTTGATGTTACTACCCTTTAAAAACAGCGGTGATTGCAGACTGTCAAACACACATACATGCAGTAACACATAAACACAGAAATTCATTAAGATATATACACATATCAGATCATAATTAAGCAACTTATATATATATATTTGAGTATTTTAAAATTTTAGTTACTCACCTTGATTAAAAAGAAGGGACAGAGCACCATTTGCTTTGAAACAGCCTAATCTTTAAAATTGGGAACAGTTTTGCTTTAAATCTTCCAACCCCATTGTTTTTGTTGAAAAGTGTTTCCAGTTTTATATTTGAGTTTGTATGAAAAATAAAATAAAATGAAGAAGCTTGTTATAAAATCTTCCTCAGGTTTGATATGTTTAGAATGAATCTGAAAGATAAGTATATAGAGAAATAAATTTGTATAGGGTAGGTGTTATCTGGGTTTGCAAGTACAAATATTGTTTTTGTTTGTATCAGGCATAACTTTGTTTTTAGGAGGCTGAAAGGATTTAAACCCATTTCAAATGGACATAAGGTTGTGCTAAGTAAATGCAAGCATTAATGGTTAATGTACTCTTGTTTCCTACTTAGCCAATTAAATCATTTCTTATGTAGATATTTTACATTTCTCTTACCTGCATATCATATGTGTTTATACTTTATGATTATGCTTGTCTGATTCTTAGTCTACAAGCTACAGACTATTTTGTATTTAGATATTTTGTATATTTTATTTCTTTTTTTACCAGCCCATATACTCACTTTGTCTTGCATTTCTTTACAGGTTGTATTCATGTGTATACAAAGCCTGACTTTAATTTATACATTATGTAGCATATATACTTGCCTGCCTAGCTTGCTTGTATTACCAATGTACATATATACTTCCTTCTTTTACACTAGTTCTTACTTTTATATTTATTTTATTTAAAGTTGTTTTCAGTCTTTGTTATAAATTTTAACTTATATATATATATTTATTTACTTATGGGATTACTTTTATTTTAAACTTAAACAGTTAAATGCTTATGTTAAGATTTATAAAGTATTATTTTATTTAACATTTTTGAAAGACTAAATGTTACTTTTACAAATCATAACTTCTTTCAAAATATACATATATTAAAATAACAACTTCTATATATATACTAAAAACCCATTTTCAAAGATATAACAATATCGATATAGTTTAAATATAACTTACTATTGAATTAAAAATAAATTCAAAAAAAAACTGTTCTTTATAATATAAGTCACTTATTTTATCAAGCTATAAAACAAAACAAAACTTTTTATTTAAATTTTAAACTCTAAGCTAAATTTTATTTCTAAACAATTTAAATTTATCTTGAGTAATTTAAGATCATATTATTATTTATTCAATATTAAATAAAAATTAAATTACTAATTTTCCAAAAATATTAGAGTTAGAAATCATGTCTTTATTTTATTAAACTTAAAACAAAGATTATCTATTCACAATATATCAGATATATATATTATAAATAGAAACAATTTAATTGACTTTTAAAAGATAGAATCACACATTTAAATATTTATCAAAGAATATCCAAATTTATCCTTAATAATATTGTCAAATCAATTTAATTTTAATACAGATTATTAAATTGATATTGCCAAAAATTCCGGGATATCACAGTTATACAGTTCACGCGATTACGATACTGACCGGAGAGACGAGGCAGTAATCTCAAATTACGAGTCCCTTTGCTGGAGAGCAATGGAATGGACTCAAATACAATACCAAAGTCCTTGGCCGGAGAGCCGAGGCCGGAGAATACCGAAGTCCTTGGCCGGAGAGCCGAGGCCGAAGAATATAAAAGTCCTTGGTCTGAAAGCCAAGGCCGGAGAATATAAAAGTCCTTAGCCGAAGAGCCGAGGCCGGAGAATACAAAAGTCTTTGGCAGCCAAGGCCGGTGAACATAAAGAGTCCTTGGCCGAAGAGACAAGGCCGGAGAATATAAAAGTCCTTGGTCGAAGATCCAAATCCGGTGAACATAAAATGTCCTTGGCCGGAGAGCACAGAAGCCCTTGACCGAAGAGTCGGGGTCAGAACAGGATAACGAACAGTGCAACAGCGATTGACACGAACGGTGCAACAACGATCAAGTACGAACAGTGCAACAGCGATCAAGCACGAACAATGCAACAACGATCGAGTGTGAACAGTGCCACATTGATCGAGTACGAATAGTGCAATAGCGATCGAGTGCGAACAGTGCAACAGCGATCGAGCGCGAATAGTGCAACCGTGATCGATACGAAGGAGATAGCCTTCCAAAAATATGAACTTGCATCGGTCATATCTCACAATCTACTGGTCCAAATGCTACGAAATTTTCATTGAAGCTTAAGTACAACCTAAAGAATGTTCATGCTCAATTTCGATTTGATTGGGGAAAATCTTGATCGATATGAAATTCGTTCGTAACGATCACGGATCGAGTCAAAATCACACGCAATCGATCGCGTGGTGCCATACACGTGCCAGAAGAGGTCTCTCGAGATCCGAGCGAGATATTTGCAGCCTACGCCTATAAATAGCATCCTAGAGCCTACAGAAAAAGGATATTTGGTTCTTCCACGTTCAGACTCCGTCGGATTCATCATTGTACTCGAATTTTGCTATTGTAATCTGTTAAAACTCGTTGTAATCAGCAAGGATACATCAATAAAATCATCAAATTCAAAGTGGATGTAGGCCGGATTGCCGAACCACTATAAACTTTGTGTTCTTTACTGCTTACTTCTTAATTTTCTGTGTATTCTTCATTTTTAATTCTCTCATGCTTATTATATGTGATCTTTGATTGCAAACAGGTGCTTTCAACGACAATTGAGTGTTTGTAACCAATTTTGGAGCAAACATAAAGCTTCAAAAGGTGGTATTCCTATATTAGTCTGATAACTATTGTTCTAGGGAAATTCGACTAAGTGTAGATGGTCTTCCCACTGTAACATTCCCGGATTTTAGCCAAGTTTAATTTGATAATTAATTTAATTTTTGAAATTAAATTGTGAACTAAATTGAGTTTTTCCAAAATAAAATGAAATATTTGTTTATATATATATATATATATATATATTGATTTTTGATTGAAATTTAGATTGGAATATACTATATCTTGTTAAATATTATTTGAAATTATTTTTGAAAATAAATTGAATTCAATTTGGGAATTCAATTATAGATATTTTATAAATAAATTGGATTTGAAAATACTATGTTCAAAATTAATAAAAATTTGTTTCTAGTTATAATATAATTATTTGGAAGTTATATTTTGAAACTAATATAATAATTTTCTAAAAGTTAAATTTGAATATTTTCAACACTAATATTACTTATATAAATTTAAGTATAATAATTTAAGTTTAATTTTAAATTTTATATAATTAAATGTAATTTGTATGTATATATACATTTAAAAGTGTAATAAAATAAGTTTAAAATAGGATTTGAACATTTTATTTTAAAAATATAGTTTGTAAATATATAAAAGTATAAAAACAAGAATTAATAAAAGTTTTAAATTATACGTATCTTTTGGAAATCAATAAGAAAATATATATATACACATTTTTAAAATTACAATTAAGTTAATAAAAGCATTTATGTACATATGTATCTTTTAAAATTAGTAATATATAAATGTAGTTAAGGATATAAACATTTGATAAAAACATAATATATAAATTTATGAAATATTAACAAGTGAAAGGGTTAAAAAAAATTTATAAATAAAATAAAGAAAGTGGTTTAAATATAAATTTACTTAATTTTAACAAGTGTAAAATTTTTAAAATCATGCTGTGACAAATGTTTAATAAGTAGAATATAAACTTACTAGTGTAACTTAATAATAACAAGTGGCAAAATACACCTTTCTTTTAAATTTGAATTTATAAACATGCATAAGAAAAAAAAGTAGCCAGGCTATTTTATTCAGTCCAATTTTTTTACATCTTCTTTCTAAAACCTGAAAACAAAATCAGATAAAGAATTTTTATCAAACACAAACCAGAAATGTTAACCTATAAACAAAACTGCAAACTCAATGCAAACATCCAAGTTTTATCAACTTGGAACCATCAAGCAAAGCAGATTCAACATTAAAATAAGTTCTGGAAATCAAAGCCTGAATTAAGCAACAAATTCAACATCAAAACATTTTAAAATCTGAAAGCAAACCACAATTTCGAAGGTCTGATGCAAAACCTGAAGCAACTATTCAACTCAACAAAAATTCAAAGCCCTGAAAATCAAATGCAAGTTCAAAGCAACTTCAAACCTGGAAGCAATGGAAAAGAAATCTAAAGCCTAGAATCAAATTGGAAATCAATGCAGAATAAAACTCAACAAAAAACAATTTAAGAGAAAAAGAAAAATCAATTTCCAGATTTAAAATGCAAACAGTTCTCTGTTCTTTCTAGGTGAGCAAAACTTTTAGACCTTGAATCCATTTTCATTCTTGTTTATGCGATGAAATCTGAGGATAATATAAAATGTTTTGATGTGAATATATATTTATGCACGTATATGTGACTGTGTGCATACCGGTATACATCTCTGTTGTAGAATGAACACTAGGATTTCCTGTAAAAATTCAAATCTCAATATACATGCTGTTTTAAATTATAACCTTTAAAGAAAAATTATTAGAAATACTCAGATTCAAATTTTAAAAAATGAATTCAAGCAAAATGAATTAAAGTCTTTTCTGGAAATTTAAAATTATAGGCAAAATTTAAAATATGTTAAAATTCTAATCTCATGAATTCTAGTTTCAGATGTACCATCAGAAATGTTAGCAAAATAATGATTTTTGAAAGTAAAAATTAGAATTTTTAGTGACTTATTGACTAGGAAATTTCAAGTTGATCAGAAAATGAGTTTAAGTCTTTTCTGGCGATCATGACACTTCGGGGTGGTTGGGGTTCTGCCTAGAGGTGGAAAAAGACTGGGGGATCTCTGCAAAAATGTCAGGTGGGGTAAACATCTATCGTGGCGACAGGAATTGGTTGGAGTAGGGTTTTAACCCAGATTGGTGTCGATGCATTCTCAAGGCAATTCTATCGTCTAGGTCGAATCGGACAACATCGGCGTGCGTGAAATCGAAAGCGCTACAGTAGCACTTATTTAGTGCTGCAGTTGGCTGAAATGATATTTTAATATAATTGAACTACTGCAGCAGTTTGTAAACACTGTCTTTGTTGAATTTAATCAAATCTTTTAGTTTGAATCCTGAACTACCACAGCAGTTCTGTACATCCTGTCTTTGCTGAATTGAACTATTTTTGAACTAAAACTGAACTATTACAGCAGGTTTTAAATGCTGTCATTGCTGAATTGAATAGTTTTCAAATGTAACTTACCATAGCATTTTAAGTGCTGCGAAAGCTGAAATTTCACCGTTTTAATGTATTTAAGTAAATAAATGAACTCTGAAAGGCTAAAATTTTGGGAATTTAATATTTGATTTGAAAGTACAATGACTCCATCTTTTAATGGTTTAAATGAATAATGAATGATTTTAATTCAAAATTATAAACAATTTAGGAATTTTAACCATGGATACACTTCTTTGTATGCCTTATGATTTTTGGTTATACACCTTAAATTTGGGAGTGTGACTAGATGCGAGCGATTGCCGCAGCTCTGCACTACCCTAGCCATATTAGCACTGTTATTTGCATAGTTTACTTTAATATAGTCATTTCTATGATAGCGTTTATTATTGTTAAATTGATGGTTTAACGAATCCTTGGAGGATGGACGATCCCAAGAATCCTTTAAGTTATTATGTATTACTACTACAGTTCAGTTGAATTGGTTTACAACGTATAAGTATGTATGTCCTGACTCAAGTGTTCGTGTTTTATTTTACGCTCAGGTCAGCCTGAGTATTCATGGCTTTGGATTTCTCTTTCTGGAGCTACGAATCGCTAAAGTTTCTGCTTATCTAGTTTTCTATCTATTTCAGTTTCAGTTGTTCTATTTCAGCTCTTGTATTAGTGGACTTCTACGTATTTGGAATTTCAATTGTGCTTGTTTTCAGAATGATATTATGTATTTTGTTTTGAGACTTTGTTATAGTAGCTTCATGAACTACTATGGTATTTTTTTCAACTGCGAGTTATTCTGATATTTCCGTGTCTGTGATTCTGTGATTGGTTTTATTTGCTCTAAATTTTATTACAATCTGTTATTTTAAATTATTCAAGTCTGACATGTGTGGATTATTGTCGATTTGAATGGTCCAAAATAGCGAGTCATTACAGTTGGTATCATAGCTTTGGTTTTTGGCAAACCTTAGCCTGCAGAGCAAAAAGCTCACTAGAGATGGGGTAGAAATACCCTAAAATGAGTGAAATCAATCTCAAAATCATTTCTTTGTGAGAGAATGTATTTTCGAAGAATAAAATAATTTTAAATAATTTTCAAAGATTATATTGGTATAATTTTTTCTTATTTTGAAATCAAGATTTTCTAAACTTCATCCCTTCTGTATCCACCTTGTTAGTAATATCTTGGTTAGGATTCTTATTGGTTAGGATTCCTTGAACTTTGGAACGCTCCCACTTGTTCAGAAATCTAGTCTTGTCTTCCCTATTTTTATCCTTTTGATTTTGGGGTATTCCATAACTCCACTTCGAATGACCGCTATAAGAAAAAGGCAATCCTGCCAATCTTTGAATGATTTGTAAAGGGGTGAAACTCCTTTAAAATTGACATTGATTTAACGGAGATTTCTGTATCCTCGGTTTACGATGTTATCTATCTTTTGCTGTACTTGGATTTTTCTCTGACGTTCGAATGCTGATTTGCCTTAGATTTCCGCATTGATTACATTCCTGAAGTCACGGTTGACCCGGTTAAGGTCGCCCACGATTTATATAGGCTTTTCATCTCCTATTTGATAATCAAATTATCTCATCTTTGTTTGAGCTTATCTTCGAATCAGAACTCTATTTGTTATGAGTTCCTCTAAATTTGAATCTCTGTTTGTTTTGAAATCCATCCTTAAATCATCCCTTGGAAAATTTGTGTTTGGTTGTATTTTGATATTATGCATACATCGAAACTGCTAGTTTGATAAGGATGGCCATATTATATATATAAAAGTGAAATGTTTTCGATAAGGATTATATGCCTTTTAAAACGAGAATTTGAAGTTTCGAAAGGATTTGAAATTTTGAAAAATTTACAAGAAATTTGATTTCTTTAAAATGATTTATACCTGTAGGGTTTTGAATTTGAATTTCGATGAATCGAACTCCAGTGTTTTGAAATCGGTTTTAAGATTTTGGAAAATATATAATAATAATACGATTTAAAGATCTTTTTCGAATAAGAAATGTTTCAAATGAATTCGAATGAATTCCAATGATTTCAAAGAGATTTCAAAGAAGTTTCAAGAACATAGAAGTCCAGAACTCACTTATGTCGCTGGAAAATAATTTCTGTGATGAGTGCACGCATCATCGACATTGATTTTCTAGTTTTAGAGTGGGGGAGAGGCCACTCTAGTAGCTTTGCTACGCGAGTGATGTTGTGAAACAAATTTTGATTTCAAATTCTGAAGTATGATTAGATATTCGAAAGATATATGTATGTGTGTATGTGAGTGTATATTCGAAATGATTTAAAGTAAGCCGGTGTTCAATCTTTGAGTTTTAGATTTGTTCTGGTATTACCTTATCTATTGAAGTTGATTTACTAGTTTGTTGCTGATTTCCAACTCTTGGATTGGAAAATTTGATTTCTCTGACTATTATGAATGTTCGAGCACTTCCAAATTCGAGGCTTAGTTTCCAAAGCTAAGTGATTTCGAAAAGTATAATTATTTGATAAAGTATATAAGTATAGTTTTGTATGTTTAAGTATGAAGTAATATGATTTAAATATGTTTGAAACTGTTTTGTTAATAAAACGAATATGACAATTTTGAATTATACTTATATGAAATTAATTTTGAAATGTTTTGAATAAAATTTAGTTTAAATGTTGTTAACGTCGAACATCTTTTATAAAACTATATATATTTAGAATAATAACGAGAAAGAGGAAAATTGGATCTTACAAATAGAAATAAATGGATTAAAGGTTTCAAAGGGATTAAACTTGGAAATCATTTTGGGTATAATTGATTTTGAGAAAAATATTTGGTTTCGAAAGTAGATTGGAATTTAAAACCCAGTATTTATATGATGATTTTGGAAATGAATTTGAATTGAGTTGATTTGGAAACCAGGAGCATTTTCTAAATCTATTATTTTGGGAACTTTGAAACTAAAGATATCTAATTTGAAAGAAATGGTTTGGTGAAATCGTATATGATTTTGAAACTGAGCTAATATTGAAGTGAATTGAAGTGAGAACCTCATTTTACTAAATACTTTGATTTGGGAGTTGTCGAACTTATATAAAATTGATTTGTATAGGTATGGAGTTGATTTGAAATCTGTTGATTTGAAAAGGCATTCAATTTGGAAAGAGAAATCCTATATAATCAAAGTCTATATAAGTGTGATTTGATATACTATTGATTTGGAAAGTATTCGATTTGAAAATGAAATCTTATATATGATGGACTTTGTATAAGTATGATAATTGAAAGTGATTTGAAAGGTGATACATATTTTCGAAGTGAAGATATAGAAAGTGCCTTCTGCTTGATATCCACTTTGTGGCCACATGTGATTCATTCTATCGATATTACTTTCTCTGATTTGGGTTTTTCGAAAATGATACTCGAGCATCCATCGAATTCCATGACGATCTCCATGGTCTTTCGAGCACGACTACATAGCGTAATTCGCCTACTGAGATGGCTTACAGGCACGGATGTTTCCTGGGGGATTCAGGCGTAACCATTGTGTACCTGCGATCTATGTAGGTCGTTTTTAGTAGCGAAATCCGCAGGGCTGAGATAGCTTATGGATACGGAAGTTTCTTGAGAGATCTAGGCGTAACCATTGTGTATTTACGGTCTACTAGTCATCATGGCGTAATTCACAGGGCTGAGATAGCTTACGGATACGGATGTTTCCTGGGGGATCCATGCGTAACCATTATGTATCCGCGATCCATGGTTAGACAATGATTTGGTTGATTTTTTTGGATGGTAATTTCCATATCTATTTTAAAAAGTTTTCCAGCATTTTCACTGGGTGTTGAAACAAGTCTACTAAGTACCTGGAGAATTCTAGCTTTGCGCCTGATCAACGCATAGCCAGAGCCTGCAGGAACTAGAGTAAACTTGTTAAGACATCGAGTTATAAAAGAATTTTGATAAAGTATTATATAAAGGATATTTTGATCATTTATGTTTTAAATATTGTTTACTTCGGACTAACAAATTTGAATCAAATGACTATTTATTATTGTATAAAATGTTTAAAATGTTATAAATATAAAAAAAAATTGAAATTTATATGGTTTTAAAATAATGGTTCATCTTGTCTTTCAACCTATTTTCCCTTCTAGCTATTCCTACCCTCCTACCTTCTTCCTCTTCGAGGGTCGTTTCCGCATTGTGGAAAGAGTTGGTTCTTTGGCTTATCGTTCGGCGTTGCCCAGGAAGCTTTTTGGAGCGCATGATGTATTCCACGTCTCACATCTTCGTCGGTATCTTCATAACCCATGTCTTATGGTTCAGCCTTCTGCTCTCGATAGTTTGGATATAGAGCCTAATTTGACTGTCGGGAAGAAGCCACTTCGTATTGTCGACAGAGGTACGAAGCAGCTAAGAAGGAAATTTGTTAGTCTAGTCAAAGTACAGTGGAGTATTGATGATCGAGATTGTACTTGGGAGACGGAGGAGGGCATTCGTGCTTCGAATCCGGAATTGTTTGTTTCAAGTACTATTTGCTTTTCTGTCTTGCTTTTTCTTATTTTTCCTTTTTCGTTCTTTTCGAGGACGAAAAGATTTGAGTGGGGGAGAGTGTAACAACCCTGTATTTTGTGATTATTTTAATTGTATATTTTTTTATATTTTTAATTGAATTTCTGATCTAAAAACTTTATTGTATTTGTTAAAATGAATAAATTTTGTTATATTAAATATAAATTTTGATTTTATGTGAATTATAATTCCAAACATGAATAAATAGAATATTTTCTAGAAATGTGGATTTTGATCAATGTGTTCAAAGTTTGGCCTTTAAATTTAAAAATTTAAATTTATAATTTTATCTTTTATTATGAAAATAAATTTAATTTCAAGTATACTGCTTTTCATTTCGTTGAAATCCGATTAATATTGTGAAAGTTATTCTTTTTAAACGATTGTGTGTAAATTGATTTATTTAACAAAATTATTTATTTTAATTTATATAAATAATATTTTTGTTTGTCATATCATGTTCTAATTTGCGTATATATGTGTAACATGACATGTTATGTATAATTTTTTATTTTTAAAACATTTTAAAAGTGTAGTTATAATTTTCTTTTGTAAATTGTATATTGTTTACAATTTTAATTCTAGTTTCAAATTAATAAACTATTTTCTTATTCAATTTCTTTCCTAAAAATATTTATTTATTTCATTTCTACCTTATTTTTCTTTCTTGGTTTATTTGAATAAAAAAATTGAAAATACTAAGTGACAAAAACATTTTAACTTGCGACTTTTCAATGCCTTGTATCTTCACATTTATTGGCCGACTTTTCCAAGCAATAGCCGTGTGTTTTCATTTGCAATTCATGTAAAAAACTTCTTTCTCATTTCATTTCTCACGCCTATTTTCAGATCTGAGAAAAATAGGTGATGGCTTCTTGTTATTTTTTCTACTTTTCTCTTCACTTTTCTATTGAATTTTCCATTGTTTTACTTGATCTTCATGTGCTTTGCTCGGCCTAAACCCCTCACCACCTTCACCGACCACCACATCACCTCCTTACCATCACCATACATGGCCTAACCCCCTCCTCCTCTGACCAAGACTGGCCATGACCATTCCATGATGCAAGCACCACTAAAAATTGCAAAATCCTTGAAAACATGCATAACCGAGCTTGTTTTTCACCATCCCCTTCATATGTTGCTTCGGCAACCCCCTTAGCCACCACCTCCAACTAGATCACAACCTCTGGCCGTACCTCCAGCCACCACCAGATCTTTACATACCTAGGCCGAGCCCAATTTATGCATGGCCAAGCCTAAGGTTGCACCAAAACTCATCTTGTTGCCTTGCATTGACCTTCTTCATGTTGTAACTCAAAAATTACTTCACTTCTCCTTGTAGCCGTGCATATATGCCATACCGAGCCCAAAACACCATCATAGCCGAAACAATAAAGCTTTGTGGCTGAGCAAAAGTGATTAATGGTCAAGCAAAATCAATAGAAAAGCTTGGTCATGTTTTTGTAGACTCTATTTCCTTTTTTTCCAATAAATTTGGGTATTGTATTTATGTTTATATTTTGCTTTGTTTTGTTATTGAATACAAGATTAACATCTTGGCTCTCTACTCCACTCGAATCAAAGTCTTGCTATCGTGCTTTCTGGGTTTTGTTTGTGTGTTTTGATTTGCTAACTTCAGCTAAAAAAGTGAGTATTCACTCATGACATTTATACTTATATAAATGGTGAATTGACAACAAGTCAATGTGTAGAATTATTATATCATGTTATACCTGCCTGTGATATAAGTCATATGATGTTATCCCTGTTTATAAACTGTCATATCATCTGTTACTGCCCTATGTTGCTATACTGTTTATTTATTTTTGTCTCTCACACTGCAAGTTCCCTGTAGAACAGAATAACGATGGTTAAAATGATACATATCCGAACGGACTTTAGAATAGGGAAAAAATCGTTACGGGCTGAAATGACAGGCCTGAGTGATTTTTTTTATTTTACTTGGGATTGTGGGTTTGAAATGATAGAACCCGGGTTTTTCTTCGTAAATTATGGATTGAAATGACATATTATCCGTATCACTTGACTTAGGTTAGAAAATATTATACAGACCCGTGGTTATTTTATATAAAGTTTTTCTGAAATTTTTAAGTATTTTTAAAGTGTAAATTTATGATATTTTGATTTAAATTAGATTTAAAATGATTTTTATAAAGTGTTAGTGATTTTTCTATATGTTAAATAAATAAATGGTAAATTTGAATTTGAAATATAAATTAATTTTTGAAATTTTGTGATTTTGTTTATGAATGGAGTTTAAGTTAAGTAAATAAAATATAAAAATTTGATTAAATTTGAATTTAAAATGACTTAATAAGGTGTTATTGATTTTTCTATGAATTTAAATGGTTAAATAAATGAATGCTTGAAAGTGTAATTTGAAATATAAATTGACTTGGATATGTGCAATTTAGTTTAAAAAATGAAGTTAAATTAAGTAAATAAAATGGAAATTAATTTATATTTTGAAATGGTAATTAAAACTTAAGTGTTAAGTTAATTTTTAAAAATGCAAAGAATAGAAATGTGTGTGCTTGGATTTAATAAGTGAATTATTATTAAAATTTGATTTTATGTATAAAAATTTACTTTATAAAAATCATAAGTTAAAGGGTATTTAAATGAACATTTTTGAGTGGAAAATATGATTTTTATAAGTTAAATGGGTTAAAATCAAAGTTTAATTGTTTTTGAAATTGTAATGAAACATCTGGAAATTGAATTTACGGCATTCAGAAACGCTATCATTTCTGAAGTTAACTTGAAATCTGAAGTAAAGGATATTACAACACTTTGTAAGTGCTGTGGTTGATGCAAATGACCTATGGATAAAATATAACTAAGTGGTATTACAACACTTTGTAAGTGCTGTGGTTGTAGAATGAAACTAAAATCTGAAATTTATAAAAGGGCTACAGTAGCACTTGTTAAGTGCTGCAGTTGGCTGAAATGAGATTTTGAATATAATTGAACTATTGCAGCAGTTTGTAAACGCTTTCTTTGTTGAATTTAATTAAATCTTTTAATTTGAGTCCTGAACTATTACAGCAATTCTGTACATGCTGTCTTTGCTGAATTGAACTATTTTTCAACTAAAACTGAACTATTATAGCAGTTTTTAAATGCTTTCTTTGCTGAATTGAATTGTTTTCAAATGTAACTTACCGTAGCATTTTCTAAGTGCTGTGAAAGCTGAAATTTCACTGTTTTAATGTATTTAAGATAATAAATGAACTTTGAAAAGGCTACAATTTTGGGAATTTAATATTTGATTTGAAAGTATAATGAATCCACCTTTTAATGGTTTAAATGAGAAATGAATGATTTTAATTCAAAATTATAAACCATTTCGAAATTTTAACCATGGGTACACTTCTCTATATGCCTTGTGATTTTTGGATGTACACCTTAAATTTGAGAGTGTGACTAGAGGTGAGCGATTGCTGCAGCTCTGCGCTACCCTAGCCACATTAGCACTGTTATTTGCATAGTTTACTTTAATATAGTCATTTCAATGATAGCGTTTATTACTGTTAAATTGACGGTTTAACGAATCCTTGGAGGATGAGCGATCCCAACTTTAAGTTATTGTGTATTACTACTACAGTTTAGTTGAGTTGGTTTACATCGTATAAGTATGTATGTCCTGACTCGAGTGTCCGTGATTTACTTTACGCTCGGGTGAGCCTGAGTATTCATAGCTTTGGATTTCTCTTTTTGCAGCTAGGAATCGTTGGAGATTCTGCTTATCTAGTTATCTATCTATTTAAGTTTCAGTTGTTTTATTTCAGCTCTTGTATTAGTGGACTTCTATATATTTGGGATTTCCATTGTGTTTGTTTTCAGACTAATATTATGTATTTTGTTTTGAGAATTTGTTATAGTAGCTTCATGAACTACTAGGTTTTTTCCGCTGCGAGTTATTTTGACATTTCTGTGTCTGTGATTGGTTTTATTTGCTCCAAATTTTATTACAATCTGTTATTTTGAATTATTCAAGTCTGACATATGTGGATTATTATCGATTTGAATGGTCCAAAATAGTGGGTCGTTACAACCGGTGACGCAATCGGGTTTTGGTAATCGAACTTCGTTCCAGTTTTGGGTCAAACACTTTGATTCCCATTGCATTGGAGATTTGACGATCCGGGTGGTAAAAAAGCGGTAGGTAGGTGGTCGTTGGCTTAAGGGAAACGACGAGGTTGACTGGAGATCGCCTGAGGTCCGATGCATATGCACGGTGTCGTGTTCGTGTCAGTGAGTTTGGGTTTTGAGGAAGGAAGACATTGGCATGGGGCTGAACTAGAAGTAAACGTAAGTTTTCTCGAAGAAAATATGAAAATGGGTTGCTCGGGAATAAGCTCGGGAAAACGTTGGTTGTGCTCGAGTTTAAAGGTGTTGAGTTACCTGGTTTGTAAAGAAAGTAAAGTTTGAACAAGTTTTTGAGGATTTCAATTGTTTGTTTTAAAGGTAATTATAGATTAGATTTATTATGTAGTGTAATTAGTAAGTTTTCAAAATATAAAAGAAATAGTAACCAAATTCCTAATTAAAGTTATCAAATGGTTTTAATAGATTGAATTTTGAAATGTTTGAAATTATTTTGGGTTTTGAGTAATTATACTGGGATAATTATTGAATGAAATTAATTTAAGGGTGATTTAATTAATATAAGTAATTAATGTATAATTACTTAATGAAATTAATTACTTAATGTAATTAAGGGGTAATTACTTTATGCAATTACAACGAAGGATAATTAATTAAGATTAATTTATAAAAGTAATTAACGGTAATTAGTTACTTAAAGCTAACTACTTAATGAAAGTAATTAAAAATAATTAATTAATGATTAAAGATTTATTAATCAAGTAACTAAGCAATAATTAATTAAAGGATAATTAATTAATATGATTAATTAGTAATTAATTTGAGGTTAATTAATTAATTAAAGGCTATTTAATTAATGAAAGTGATTAAGGGATGATTTATTAATTAAGGGTTAATTAATTTATGTAATTAATTAAGGATAATTAACTAATGGATTATTAAAAATTAAAGGTTAATTATTTAATCATTAAAGGTTAATTTATTTATTAATTAAGGTTAATTAATTAATAATTAAGGGTTAATTAATTATTAAAGGATAATTAATTAAATTGGTTTGTAATTAAATAATATTAATTAACCGGGATTAGTAAGTTTATTCATAAGTAATTAATCTGATTGAAATTAATCAGATAATTAATTGATCGTACTTATGGATGTTTGAATTGTAATGAATACTTGGAATTGATCGATATCTCTGCTATGTGATGCTTTGTGATATGAATTGTTTTGATTTGAGCTGTGACGAATGTAATTTATTTGTCTGTGATGAAATTATATTATTTATCTGTGAATATGTGAATGAAGATAAGCGCTATAAGGTTATACCGCTTATTGATAATGATGTACTTGAATCTATAATGATTGATGATGTTGCACTGTTGTGTAAAACCCTTGGATTACGCAATATACAACAAATATGGACTGCACGAGGAAATCGGTTAAGTCATAGATATTTTGAAATCTAAATATTACTTTTGAAAGTTGAATTTTGAATCCAAAATAGCTTTGGAAATGGAATTGGGTTAAATATGAATTTTTTTTGAAAAGGAGTTTTAAAAGATAAAAGATATTTGAATAACTTGATAAAGTTTTGAAATTTAAATAATTTGATTTGTTTGAATTAAAGATTTGAAATTGAATTCAATGTTTGGAAATTATGGTTTAAAAAGGTTATACAAGTTATAAATGTGTTTATATGGGTTTCAAACATTTTAAAAATATTATTTTGGGAATTTGAATTTAACCCAAGTTTTATACTTGAAGGGCTTTACCTTGTGGAAATGTAATCAGATTTTTCCGAAACGGAAACTATTTGTTTTCAAATAATAATGACTTTCATATAAAGAAAGGATTTCCAATATGTGTTGAAAGATTCCAAGTTTGAAATGGAATTGAAATAGTTTTGAAAGCTATAAATGAATCTTTGTAAAAGATGGTTGAACCTTGTTTTGAAATTGAAGAGGATCTTAAAGGTGTATCTTTTGTATAAAAGATTTGAAATGGAATTGTTTCGAAAGCTATGAAGGAATCTTTGTGAAATATTTGGTGAACTTTGTTTTCAAACAAAAGAGAATCTCAAAGTTTGATCTTTTGTTGAAATATTATGAATGAATCTTTATGGAGGATTGGTGAACTTTGTGAAATGAATCATTTTGTTTAAAGATTTGAAAATGGTAATTTGTTTAAACCATTTGAAAGAAAAGTTTTGGGTAATAAGTTGTGATTTAACTGAGATCCCATTATCCATATGGTTTTAAAATATTGCGCTCATTATTCGGTTTAGCCGAGAGAGGACTTTTTGTCATATAACCCATTCTGAATAATGATACGTCGTAAATGGATAGTATTTGAAGACCGGGTATTTTCGAGAACAAAAGGATTACCCGTCTAATGTCTCTGCACTGAGTCGCGCTGGTATAGAGATTTCCATATGTGATAGGTAGTCTGATCGGGATTGGGAATTCTCGGAGTGCAAGGGCTTCTTTTGAAGTGCCTTCGGTTCTATTTGAACCTGGAATAGACTTGTATGGATGTGTGTCTGACATTACACTTTGAGATGTAAAGCAGTTTCCATCAAATACATTTCTGTTTGGTGGTAGAGAATTTATTCTCTTAGCTTAACACCCTTCTCTGAGACGTACGAGCTCAAAGGTTATGTAGTTTATGGTTATTAGTGATACATTCCCAATTTGGTAATGTGACATACGAAGTGTTGCTGATCATTTGTTTATCAAAGCGTGGATTCTGTGTAAAGCGTAGCTTTGTGGGCGAGAGTTCGTCGAGCCTCACAACCCGCTAATGGTCAAAACAGGAATCGTTGCAGCGAGATTATTTAGGGTAGCACCCCCGAGGGTATGTCATTTCCTTCTGGATAAAAGGTGGTATCATGGTATGGAGCCCAGATATTTCACCTATGTGGTTGCTGCAAACTTATTACTTTGTGGTTGTTGGTTGAGAGGCGCCTTGGATAAAGGTTGGTAACGAAAGGGGGGTGGCGTACTCATGTCAGTAGTTACCTTGTTACAGAGGTAACCCGACATTGTGTTGGTAGAGATCTAGTTTGGTTCTCGGGGACATCCCTCCAGAGACGTTCCATTCGGTGTAGGAAGTTCCTTTACCTGACCATTTGTTGGAAATTCAATCATCCAATAAACTCCTTGTACGGTATTAGTTGTATAACCTACCATTTATTTATGATGGTCACCACTGTTTAGATGGTAGCTATAGTGGGCATACAAGAATGGTTGTATGCTGGCTAAGATTAATATTATACTTTCAAATGATTTTTCTGCACTATGCATTAATAATAATATCAAAAGGATTTTGCATATCAAACATGTTTGACTATCATAAGGAGAAATCTCCTCCAATTGTGAGCTTGCATTTGTGTGCGGCGGGAGGCCTTATGGTAGTTTCATTTTCCAAAAAGCATTGCAGATTTCTTTTAAATCCTTTTGTTTTGCTTTTGATAAAGATAAACTATTTTTGTTTGCTTATACCAGTCCCATGACTAACCTGGAGTTTATTATTCCCTTCCTAAACACTGGATTCCCACAATTTTCCACACGGGCAGTCTAGAGTTGTGATTTTCAGATAATCAAATAGTAGGTGTAGATTCGATAGCCTTCAGTCTCTGGAAATCTTCTTCAATCTTTGGATGATTGACCTTGCTTAAGTCCAACTTGATGGTTATTCGAGCTTTCGATTTGGGAGCTTTGGAGCATTGGAGATGAAGTTGCAGCTTGGATCTCAAGCCATCTCTCTCTTTTGAAGGCATATATTGATGTTCCTCTTTTGAAGTTGTTTCTTTCCGCTATTATATATTGTCTCTTATATTATTGTGATCATATTGTATCAACTGTTGTATATCAGCGATATTATTCATTTTCTTCCGCTGTGTTGTTGTACTTAATGTGTTATAAGCTCCGGCACGAATCAGATTTCAACGTTTGAATCTGCGGCATTCGAGTACAAGTGAAGTGTGGGTGTCGATTTTCGAACGCTAAAATTCGGGTCGTGGCACCCACTATCCTCCAAAATCTAACACACAAGCTATTAACAAATCTTTCAATATTTTGTTAAATCTTTCCATTTTTCCATCTATCTACGGATGGTAAGCGATACTCATCTTGAGCTTGGTGTCCATAACCTCTTGTAGACTCTTCCAAAATTCGATAATGAATTAAACATTTTTATCACTGATTATAGTACTAGGAATCCCATGCAGTCCAATAACATCCTTCATAAATAACTGGCCAAAACAAGCGCCGTCCTTGTCGACTGGATGGGAATTAAATGTATACTCTTGTTTTGTCTATCCACTATGATCCAAATACTTTTATTTCCTCTACTCGACCTTGGAAACCCGTCAATGAAATCCATAGATATAGAATCCTATTTCCAAATTGGTATATCTAAAGGCTGAAGCAATCTACTTGTCTTTCGATGCTCAACTTGCACATGTTGGTAATTTAAACATTGCTTTACCCATAAGCCTCCATCCATTTTCATACCTTCATAGAAGAAACTTCTCTTCCTTCCCCAAAAATATTAGTTCCTTCAGGATGGATAATAAACTTTAATTGATGACATTCCCTAAGAACTTCCTTTCTTATGTCTCCAACATCTGGAACACACAATCATCCCTTCTTTCTCAACCATCTCGTTGGTCAAGATACAACCTTTTAAATCATTAATCTTTGTCCCTCTTTCCAATCTTCTAATTCGTTTAGATACTACTGGATTATCTCTTTGCTTAAAAGAGATCCTTTCGATCAATTCTGGTCGAAATTTCAAGCAAGATAACATGACAATATTCTGACTAGAACTAGTCGTCAATCTTAAACACAAACTATAAGTAGTCAATGCAACTAAATATTTTCATTCTACCAACATAGCCAACACCATATTATGATGTTTTCTACTAAATGCATCAGCAACTTTACTTCTTTTCCTCGGAATATACTCAATACTAAAATCATAAGCTGCTAACAACTCCAATCATCTCTGCTATCTCATATTCAACTTTTTCTGAGAGAATAAATACCTCAAAGACTTATGATCCTTACACAACTCAAATATATCTCCCAAAATATAGTGTTTCCACACCTTCAAAGCAAAGATCACCGCTGCCAACTCCAAATCGTGAGTCGGATATCTAACTTCATACGGTCTGAGTTGTCGAGAAGCAAAGCAATCACTTTACCTTTTGCATCAACACAGCTCTTAATCCGGTTCACCATGCATCCTAGTACACCACCAAATCTTGATTCCCATTCGAAATAACTAGCACAGGTGCATTGGTAAGTAAATGTTTTAGCTTTAGGAATGCCTCCTCAGATTTATCAGTCCAAACATAGTTCATGTCCTTCCTTTTTCGTTTAGTCATCGGTGCTCCAATACGAGAGAAATCCTCGATGATTCTCTAATATTAGCTTGCTAATCCAAGAAAACTCTTTACCTCGGTCATCATCTTAGGACTCTTTCAGTTATTGATGGCTTCAATCTTAGTTGGATCTATGGATAACCCATTTTCTGAAACTACATGACCAAGGAACGTCACTTCTTTCTTCCAAAAATGTCATTTTGTAAGTTTCGCTTTTAATTGATGTTGCCTCAAAGTCTCAAGCACTATTCTAAGGCATTCTCATGATCTTTCTCAATAGAACATGTTAGGATGTCATCTATAAATACTAACACGAACCTATCCAAATACTCTCGGACGATCCGGTTTACCATATATATAAGGAAAGCAGGTGCATTAGTCAACCTGAGTGGCATTACAAACCACTCGTCGGAACCATATCTTGTTTGGAATACCGTTAAAAGAATACTGTCCTCCCCACCCTCAATTAATGGAACCTTGTCGCCAAGTCCAATTGGATAAATACTTTGGCTCTACTCAACTGATCAAATAAATCATTAATTCTCGGGAAAGGATATCTGTTCTTTATTATCTTCTCATTCAACTTACGGTAGTCAACACACAATTCCAACGACTCATCCGGTTTCTTTACAAACACCACGGCGGCTCCCTATGGCGAACTGCTTGGTCTAATGTAATTCTTTCCTTCTAAGTCTATCAGCTGCATCTTTAGCTCCTTCATCTCAGTAGGTGTTATTCTGCTAGGTGGTCTACTTATGGGTTCTGCTCTAGGTACAAGATCTATTCGAAACTTAATAGCTCATTTTGGATATAGTCCTGTAACAGGCTTAAAAAAATGCAAATTTTCTAATGATGAAAACTCGATTCAACTCATCATTCTCCTCCATTGCACCTAATAAAGCACAAACTTTAAAATTTGAGTTCTCTACCGAATATATAATTCGATTATTACTATTAGGGTGTTTTAGTGATATTTCCCCATCTTGGAAAAATATCCTAGTAACATATTTGCTTAACCAATCCATACCCAATATAATTCCGAAGCCCCATAAAATCAAACACATGTAAACAACAGGCAAAATTATGACCTAACACCTCAAACTTTAAATGGTTACATCTCATCCCAAGAGTTTCACACCCTCCTATCAGATTTCCAACCCTTAAGGAAGTAACAATGTATGATCATTCTAATCTAAGCTTATCTACTAAACACTAAGAGATAAAAGAATTTGATGCACTAGTATCAAAACAATACTCTAACACGTATGCCATGAATCAAAAGCATACCGCTTATCAAAACCTTTGCCTTCTCCCCTACTGTTCGTCTCGAAGTCGATGGTTCCAAAGCAGAAAAAATTCCTTTCTCAACCTTAGCTGGTTCTTTGCATCGATTCTTGTAGTGCCCTATTTGGTCATAATTGAAGCACTTGATTTCTTCGATCCAATGACCTTTTTTCCATCACTAGAATGATTTTGTTGGAAAAGTGCTATTTTTATTACATTTGAAGCAAACAACACTAATTTTTTCTTTCTTGGTAGCTCCACCCTTCTAAGCTCATTTTTTCTGAAAGAACTTTTTTCTTGACTTTGACCACTCTGAGCCTTTGTCGGCTTATTATTACTAAACAGTGCAAGTATCTCTTCATTCTTGAGTGTCATCCCACTACTACATCAGAAGGTTCTCTAAGATGTGATAGCGTTGCTCTAACAAAATATAATTTCAATCCTCTGATAAACTTCTCATTCCTCTTGATCATAGTGTCTGTAGTTGAATATCCATATCCATACAGCTCCTTAAACGTAGTAACATACTCAAGCATAGAATTATCAACTTGTTCTAACCAATTAAACTTTCTAAGAAAAGTTGACTTGGCTATTTCAGACATGAACTCCTCTTCAAACCTCCTCTTGAACTCTGCCCAAGTCAAATTCTCCTCTGGTATTCCCATAATTACACTATTCCACTAGTACAACGCAGCTCCTTGCAATTTCCTGGATGTCAATCTCCTATTTTGCTCATCGTTTAGGCCTATATAAGCAAAAATCCTTACATAATGCAACAACCAATTCTCAACTTTGATAGCATCGTCCTTTCCAATAAATGGCTTTACGTCGAGTCCTGCATATTCCCAACTCAGCACAGCATAGTTGCTAACAACTGGAACTTCAGGATTTGCTCCTTCAGCATTACCACTAATTAGTACTATGGTAACTCCATCTTGCATCATATTAACAATGAATAGGTACATAGCTCCTATGTCTACTGGTGGTGTTTCAACACCTACATTAGCAACTATTTGTCGACCATGATTCCTTCTAGTATTGGGTTGGACATTTCCATTAGTTGCGGTACTTCCTCCACCAAGATTCACTCTTCAATTTCCTGCCTCAATATCTTATTTTCCCTAGATTTGCATTTGAACCTTAGTAAGGAATTGAAGAACGATCTAAAAGAAGGAAGAATATAGATAGGATATATACTTATGTATATTAATTACAAGTACATAATTATAGCGTTATCCCATACCCCAATCATACTATCTGATTTATTTGGATTATGTTTTAAAAACTTTTTTAAATTCAAAATTCTTTTAGTTTTACATAAATGTTTGCTTTGATACCAAGTTGTAACACCACCCATTCCGAGGACAATAAATAAATGCTGCTAATGCAGCAGTCATCAATAGTATTATTATTTGATGAAAAAATGAGATCGATAATAGTATCGTTAACATCAGAAGCATGGGAATATGAAAGTTTTCCAAAATACAAATTTCAGTAATTAATTTCCATATTCATTACATAATTCCAAAATGTTGCCCAAGTCTAGATAAATATAATTATCACAAAATATTCCAAAAGCGACGTATGAAGTTGCCCTCTTGGTTGATCAAAGTTTACGACTAGACAGATACAACTTCTGCTATTACATACATTCAAACAAAAAGATAATACATTGGACATAAATAAACTTCAATATAGCTAGCTCTGCCTTCTACATGTCTTTAGAAGCTTTATTTACCAAATCTAAAACCTAGGAACCATACTCTCGAACTACTTAATTAAGTACCTGAGAGTTAAAGGGGAAGACAAAAACTTCAGGTTTGGCAAACAGTCTGGTGTGAACAATAATATGCCATCTCGATAATAGATATCTAAGGAGACAATGCCACTGAATGAAACGGTTTTCCCCTCACTAGTATCCACTAATAGTATGTTGGTCATAATCATGCTTCTGCAATCACAATGGTTACATGAACATAAGATAATT
Organism: Allium cepa; assembly: GCA_030765085.1. Classification (NCBI taxonomy): domain Eukaryota; kingdom Viridiplantae; phylum Streptophyta; class Magnoliopsida; order Asparagales; family Amaryllidaceae; genus Allium; species Allium cepa. Next base: position 108,358,778 of record CM060940.1, read on the forward strand.
AAATGCGTGCATGCTACATGGTAAATCCAGACTAATCTGTCTTAATTAACCGACCGTCTACTAACACTTCATAGTTTCCGTACGGTGACTACAAACCTATATGGATGACTCAAGCCTAACAATAAACCAAAATTCTCTAATCACTGTTAGGAGTTAATTAGACAGTCTATCCAAACACAATCCACCGAGTGTTTACCTTACTGTTTGTCAATCTCATAGTGTTGTTGGGCTCATAATAACCTAATGGTTTTGCAGGCCAACCAAAAACCTATCTAAGTTATAGATTCCTTTCGATGCGTAACCTACTTTTAGTTTTACCCTTAACAAATTCCTATGCACTGGAATTATGGACTAATATGAATTAGTGGCTAACATTTGAAGTATAGAGAGCTACCCTGTAGCAGTCTCATTATATGGTTCTCTATTCTCTCTTCCTTGAGTCAAGTTATCCTGTCACAATTTATCTAATGGTGATAGGAACAATAATCTCTCTGGTAAAATCCTAGGCTAATTACCCTTTTTATTGTCTTGAAAACATAAATATTTGTGATTGATTTAACCCTTGAAATCATACACAAAAACAAGGAAAATATAGCCCTTTACTTTACCCAAAATATTATGGCAAGATATATGCTTTTATAAAATAGCTTTGATGAACTTTGAAACCATTCGAAGGTTCTAGCACGTCAAAACCTTAGGCTATAAAGCCATATCTAATAAAACCATTTAAACTGATAAAGTGTAGCATTGATATAGCTGCTGTGGGTTGTCGTATCGCTCTATATTTCTATTGTGTGAAAGCATTTGATTTAATAAAGCATAAGGCCATAAGGAAAAAAAATCATTTAGGTCATATAGCATAAATATATAGGTTGCCGAATATAAGCGGCATAGTCTTTGTTTTGTATAATATAAAGACTTAAAACTTGGAAATATGGGAATTCCAACACTCTTGACCTTCGGCATCAACGACATAGAGTCATTAATATTGTTTATGTTGACATAGAAAATAGGCGGCATCATTTCCATTTATTTCGATATCGGAAATTAGATTTATATGCGGCATTGCTGCCTAAAGTAATAATGCCAAAATTATATATACGTGGCATCTTGCCCATTTAATATCAATGTCGAAAATGTGGCATTACAGCCTCTTTTATATCGAAGTGAGGATATGCGGCATTATTGCTGCTATAAATATTAATGCCGGTATAAAAACGTCGTATCATAGTTTTAAGGAGCTGATACTGAAAACATGTGGCATAGAAAACATGCGTCATAGAAAATATGAGGCATAGGAAACAAGCGGCTTAGATGGACGTTGGCATTGATTAATAACGAAGTGGTAATCTCATAGTTAATATAAAAACAGTTTTATTTCTTTAAAATGCAATTTATTTTCACCAACTTTAATCCTTTATCAATAGATAATAAACTTCTTTAATCATATCCTTTTCAGAAACCTGCTATATATAAGAATTATCATTCCTAAAAATTTGCAAACTAATAATTTTATATTATTATTTTACTATATTTATTAAGGTTTTCTAGACTAATACATTCATAATAATGCATAAACACTTAGGAAAAATCCCTAAAAGCACAATAAATCAGAATGTATATATTCTTCAAGATATAAAAATTTCGGGACCTAAAACATTATTTAATTATTTTTAGTAATTAAAACCCGAAATAAATCATTTTCTCTACAGAAAAAAATTCATACTTGCTTGGAAAATTATGAAATTAAAAACCCACTTCTTAATAATGCTACCAATGTCATACCAAAATTCAAGTTATTTGGGTGTCATCTGATAGGTTTTCACATTCAAACCTATTAACAAATTTCATAAACAAATCCAATGAATTATCAATAAGTATATTCTCATCAATCTTTCATAACATGACATAATAATGCTCATAATGTTTAGTTTTAATCATAAAACTGAAAATAAACAAGCATACTTGAGATGGGCAAGCATTTGAAGAGAAATGAGATTTGAGTTTAGATTTAATTTCCCCTGAGCTTTCCTTGAGTTTAGATTTAATTTCCCTTGAGCTTTCCTTGGGCAAGCATACTCATCTTGTTTCCTAGCTTATTCTTCTCTTGAATTCCTTAGTAATGGCCGTCCTTGAGTTTTCTTTTGCTTGTATGAAGTGATTGTGAATGAGGAAATGAGAATTACAGGGTTTAGGTTTAGGAAAAAATGCCATCTCCTACTTTCCCCATTCATTATTCCTCCTACTTATTTACGTTATAATCAATCCAATTAACTTATTAATTAAGGCATGATCCATTTTAATTATCAAACCTAATTCTCCTTACCATCATACATTATTTTATTTAATTTATCTAACTAAATATCCTAAATAATGTTAATAAAAAATAGGGGTGTTACCGACTCACCTCCTTAAGGAATTTCGTCCTTGAAATACTATAAGGTACACAACATCAAACATAATCATAAACATAAAACATATAATCAAACAAAATTAGGAAAAGTATCTCTAATTGTGTCAACTTTCTCATAAGTACATTCTTTCTCATTGCTACTCTACTGGAACTTTACTAATCTGACTGTCTTGTGTCTTAATTTCTTCTCATCCCTTGCCACAATACAAACTCATGTCCGCTTCCACCACTAAGTCTGCCAGTGCGGTCAGAGTAATAATAGTCTTTGGATCATGAACACACTTCCTATAAATAGAAACATGAAAAACATTATGGATTCCTACAAAACTGCTCAGTAACTCAATCTGATAAGCGAGCTTTTCGATCCTTTTCATAATAGGAAATGGTCCAACAAATGTAGGTGCTAATTTCCCTGACTTTCCAAATCATACCACAACCTTCATCAGTGATATTTAAAAAAAAATAGTCTCCAACCGAGAACTCCAAATCCTTACTCCTCTCGTCTACATAACTCTTTTGCTTAGAGCGAGCTTCCTTTATTCTCGTTTGGATCAACTAAGCCTTTTCCATTGCTTCTCTTACCAAATCTGGACCAAAAACTAGTCTATCTTTTGTCTTTAACCAACATATGGGTAATTTTCATGGTCTTCCATACAAAGCTTCAAAAGGAGTCAGTCTTATACTAGTCTGATAACAATTATTATTGGAAAATTCGACTAAGTGTAAATGGTCTTCCCACAATCCTCCAAAACCTAACACATAAGTTCTTAACAAATCATCCAAGATTTAGTTGATTCTTTCCGTTTGGCTATCTATATGTGGATGGTAAGTCATACTCATCTTAAGCTTAGTGCCTAAAACCTCTTGTAGACTCTTCGAGAATTCGCTAGAAATCCCATGCAGTCTAACAATATTCCTCATAACTTACTTGGTCAAAACAGGCACCGTCCTTGTCGACTTAATGGGAATGAAATATACACTCTTAGTCGGTCTATCCACTATGACCCAATACTTTCATTTCCCCTTCTTAACCTTAGCAACCCGTCAATCAAATCCGTAGATATAGAACCTCATTTCCATACTGGTATATTGAATGAAAGCATTAGAAATGAAACTATATTCAAGAGAGGGTTTATCTCCTCGGTTATATGAGGTTAGCATCACGGTCAACTGAAATCAACATAAAGTCAAAGTCCCTGGCTAAAGCATTTTGGTTAATAATATTTGTTATTATTGAATCAATGACTTTGTTTTTGGACTATAGAGTTTAATATGCATAATATTAAGATTTAGACTGTTACTGAATTTTATAATCCCAAAGTGACATAGTTTTGACGAAGAGAATTGATGTAAATAATTTTCACAATCAGGTAGTTTTTATAAAATAAAATTGGATTTTACCAAACCAGGTAAGTGATAAATTTGCCCAAATGTTACACCACTTGCTAAGTGACGTGTGTACGTCAGTATTCAAATAGTTCGATATTAATCGCTATACAAATTTACACCTAACAGGTCACTCAACCAAAATATTGAATACTCCTTAAAAAATGAATTAATTAGTTTGTAATTGTTATAAAGTAGTTAAATTAATTAATACTTATGAAATATTAGTTATATTTTTTTTCATTTGATGAACAAATATTATTAAATATATTAATAATAGTTATAAATATATTAATCGATAAACGAAATGCATTTAAATCGAATTTAAATGCAAAATATTTTTTGGGCTTTAATTAGGTTTGAATCCCATATCGGGGAGTGGCTGGTTTGGCCTTGATGAGGGTATAAATGGGTGTGGCCAAACGATGACAAGTTGAACTTGGTTTGGATGGATAAGGGATAGAGAATTGGTAAGAGATATCAATGGATCTAGATCCTAATTTGTCTTATATCTCTCCTCTGTATAAGCATCTCAACCCACACCTAGTAGATGACTTTTCGAAGCTTCTAAGTCCTTTAATCTGGTCAAAAATTAACTCCTTCCATCCTTCTAGTTCTCAACACAAATCAAAGTAAAATAAATACTACTCGATAGCTGGTGGTAATTGGTTCAACGACTAGCAATCTGCTAGATCGGAAATTAGTTAAAGGGATAAATCTCATCGTTTCCAGGTGTACTTATAAGCATTCATAATAAGATAATTTTCAAATTTATTAATGTATATTAATGTGCAAATTCTTATAGCAAATTGGTGAAGCGAATAAGAATATATGTATACATTTACATTATAGCAAATTATATCAATGTCACATTTTGAATGATTGTAGGAATATATATACATTTAATTTTTTTGGACATAATCACACATCTATTTCTTATAGCAATGAAAATAAAAAAAAATAGATTTTCTAGTTTGAATTAATTTAATATTCATTATTTAATTTGTACAGGATTTATAATTAAAATATTAAATCATACATTGCATAAAATATGGTTATTAAATGTTATATAAGTAATCATACTTAAAATATTTTCGGTAGAACTAATTTTTTTAATATATATTTATTTATTTATTATTTAAATATTATTTAAATCATTTAATTATATAAATAAACAATATTAATACATATATGTTATAACATATGTTTTATATTTCATAAAATTATGATTACATCTAATATAACTTTCGACAAATAAGGAAAAAACTAATTTTTATAAAATTTAAATATTCTAAGCTATAACTAAATTAATAAATTGATTTTAAATTCTAAAAAAATTATAAAAAAATTTAAATATCATAATATCTTCAAATTTTTTATTGAAATATTTAAATTTGATATTAGCTTAAAAATAATAATTTTTTATTTGTTTATATTATATTTCAGTATGAAAATATCTATTTATATATTTTATATATACTTATTTGGGAGCATTACTCTCACATCCCTTTTATTTTGCAACAGACGATTGTGCTTAATAAGCTAACCGACCTTGTTGGTAAGGTTACTTGTTATGATACTAATACTGTGGCCGAGACGAGATACGTGTATGCCAAAGCTTTGATTGAAATCACACCTACGAAGCCTTTGCCGTATACTCCCAAGGTTATAATTGCTGATGGACATGATGCCGAGATTGCAGTTTGATATGGTCGGAAGCCCGATATGTAGTCCTCTTGCCAGTCTTTTGACCATCTTATGGATACTTTTCCTCTACAGCCCGTCGTTGATCTTGTACCATTTACAGATAGGTCCCCACTTCCCCATCCTCTGATCATGAAGTAGGTCCTGCAGTTTTGGCTGATCCTTCCATTGCCAGTTCTCCTCCATCTATGGTTATTGAGGTGGCCGTTAATCTAGTCTCTTCGATCTTGGTGCCTCCTTTTGGTTCTATTGTTTGGAACTTTGTCGAGCAATGTTGGATACATGTTCCTTTCAATATGAGATATCCTCCTAAGAGTGAGGTTTACTACAAGTTTGTGAGTGATGATGAGTGTGAGAGTAGGTGTCTCTTCTATCACATTGAGGGTGAGGGTCTGACCTTTACTAGGAAGGGTGATATTGGTGAAGTGAATAAGAATTTGTTTTGGAATACCACTTGGGATAGGAAACACATTTACAATAGTGCCTACATCGGCTTTTTTCCTAATTTTTCTAATCTTTTCTTTGGGTTTATGCTTTTTATTGGTCCTAACTTGGTTGATGATTATTGCAGCTCCTCCTAAAGGGGTTATTCGTGGTTACTAGTAGTTTAGGCATTTTGCCTATCTTCAATGCTGTTTTATATTGTATAAATGGTATGACCACTGTAAAACTTTCTGTGCATGTGCAGAACACCTGTTTTCACTTTATTAATAATGTGGTATAACCCACTATAATGCCGGCTAGCCTTGCTGAAAAATAAAATAAAAACCATCATTTGCTGTGAGCTATATAATGTGCATGTATGAATGTATATTATTTCATATATGTTATTTAAGTATATGTACATATTTATTCATTTATTTATCATTAATTTTACAAAATAATAATATATATTATATATATTATTACGTTGAATTATAAAAAATAAATAAAAATGATTTCTAACTGCGATTTTGAATTTCCAGTAAAAAAATTAATATAATTTTAAATGGTTTAAAATGCTTATACATATTTATTTATAAACATATTTTATAAGTTACATATATATGTATGTACGTATGTATATAAATATATTTCCATCAAATAATTTAAAATAAAGAAACATACACACGTATACACACACATATTTTGCAATATTTTATATGTCTGAGATAAAGTATATAAACATAAATTGGGGAATATGTCTGTATACTGGATGAGTAAACATGTCCGTTGCAACATTTATATCCGAGCATGTTATACTTTGCATTGATTGCTATATTACATGTGTACACACATATATATGCATATATGATACACTTATCTATATAATATAATATCAAATACATAATATAAATTTTTTATAAATCTAAATAAAATAATGATTTTATTCAAAATATATTTAGAAATGTTATAAATAAATTAGAATTCATAAGCCCAATGAAGATCCAAAATGGTTCAAAAAATTGAATTTCAACCATTACTTTCACTGCGGGCTGGCCCAATTCCAATATGTTTGACCATCAAGCTAACCAACACTTCTGGCTCTAGCTCTAAAATCATAGTCGCTCTCCTACTCAAAGCATTAGCACCTGCATTTCCCTTACCAGGCATGTAGGAAATGTCAAAGTCGTAGGATGTTAGGAACTCTAACCATCATTGTTGACGAAGGTTAAGATTCTTCTAGGAGAATAGATACTTCATTGATTTGTGGTTCATGTATAACTTGAATCTCTCCCAAGAAAATAATGCCACCATATATTCAAAGTGAATACTATCGTGCCAAATCCAAACCGTGAGTTGGATACCTTTTATCATATAGTTTCAACTATCAACTAGGATAGGCGACAACCTTTCCCCTCTACATCAACACCACACCTAGTCCAACACGATAGGTGTGTGTATACAATTATCTCCTCATTCCCGCTTGGAATGACTAGTACTTATGCGCTAATCAACCTCTCCTTCAGACTTATGAATGCGTTCTCGCACTTTGTGTCACAAATGAAAGTCTAATTCTTCTTTATCAAGTCGGTTAACGACGCTGCTACCCTAGAGAAGTTCTTGATAAAACATCTAAAATATCCCACCGTTGTAATGAAATTTCTTACATCTGTAGTGCTCTTGGTTCGATCCTAGTCCTATATTATTACCACCTTCGCAGGATCTACATCAATATCCTATCAGAAATGATGTGACCCAAAATCTCACTTCCCTCCTCCAAAAGTGGCACCTCGAAAACTTTGCCTTCAATCTTTGCTTCCTCAACCCCTCGAGTACAATCCTCATATGCTCCTTGCGGCTTTCCTCCATCGTCGAATAAACAAGGATACAGTCCATGATACAAGTACAAACTTATTTAGCCAATTCCTGAAAAACAGTTCATAAGATCAACAAAATATTTTAGTGCGTTTGTTAGCCCAAATGGCATAACCAACCACTCATAGAATCTAGACGGTCCACTATCATTTGCCACTCTCAGTTGATGAAACCCCATCACAAGGTCGAACTGAGATGACACCTTCGCACCATGGAGCTAACCGAATAAGTCATCATATGCGGGAAGGGATACTTGTTCTTATTCGTTGCATTATTCAGCCAACAGTAGTCTACACACAACCTCAAAGAATCATCTTCCTTAGTGGAAAATTCTACAAGTGCGTCCCACTTAGATATGTTGCTACAAATGAACTTATTCCTTAATAGGTCATTTACTTGCATCTCCAACTACTTCTGCTCTATAGGACCATATGCCTTAAGGGCATGACTACCAACCTGGCATCCTTCACTAACTACATGCGGAACTCAATCGCTCGATAATGCGGTAATCTGGTCACCTCCTCGAACACATCCAGATACTCTCTCACAACCTCATTCCTAGATAACATCGACCCCTGAATGATTAGTAGCCAGCGTTTTAGTTAAGAAAGAGCGTTTAGTGACGAAAGCTCTATCGTTTCATGGAATCTCAATTGAATATAGAAAGCTAACTATAAGTCCATCCTTTGACAAGCAACCGGTCAGTACCGTCGGCCCCTCAACAACCCCATTCGTCACCAGCCGCCCCTTGCAATGCACCGCTACCGCATACTTCCTCGGCCATTCCATCCCCAAGATAATACCAAACCCTACAAAACCTAATATAAATTGCCCATAGACAAACAAACATCCATGATTCGATAAGGCTCGTCCTCGACAAATCGTGCAAAGGCTAGTCGATCCTCCGATAGGGTTTGTAACAATCAAAGGTTGGTCAACTATTTTGAGTTTCAATCCCAATCTATCGACCAAATCATTAGATTTTAAGGAATGTAATGCCCCAATATCAAATAAAACACGTATAAGTGTATCAAAGATAGAAAGAATACACTGTATAAGGACCCCTTCTCCTTCGTCGATGGAGTATTCGACGAAGCGGAAACAACGTTCAAAGCATAAGTAGACACAACTTGCTTAATCTTCAACGGCCCTAGGCAATCCTTCTTCATATGCCCTGGCTTATAGTAATTATAACATATTTTCTTCTTGTTTCTGCAATCCTTGCTAAGATGACCCTTCCATCCCCATTTGTAGCACAAAGGCTCCTACTTGCCCTTCTACTGGCCTCCCTTCTGAAGCTTCTTCTTATTATTGTTGTTCCACTTCCTCTTATATCCCTGCTAACTTGCGGCTTTGGTTCATGCTTTAGAGGAACAACTGACTTAGGCTTAGGATATAGAATCTCATGTCAAAGAGCCTTCTCCACCAGCCTCTTAAAGGTCTCATCGATGTGTCCTACTTGCTTTTCTCCAAGATAATCGTCCAACCCTATAATAAACTTTTATTCATCTTGAGCAGAGCATCGATAAAAGATAGGCCATACTTTGGTTGCATGTTGAACTCGACCACATACTTCGACACATACATATCCCCGTGTCTCAAGTCAACAAAGCATCGAAAGAGCACCCACTTCTGAGCAGTTGGTATATACTTCTCGTCAACCCTCGCCTTACCGTTCCTGTGTAATCTGATCTTTAGAAATAGTAATCTTGATGGTGTTCCACCACCCTATAGATCATCCATGACATTATATGGAGGCTAAATTCCTCTTCATCGCATCCTTTGGCTTCATCAACACAAAGTGTTCCTAAGTGTCTAGCCAATCCTGCACTTCAATGGATAATTCCATTCTAAGAAATGGTCTGCCTCTTAAAGTAGAGAAATCCTTGTTTAGTTTGGCAAAGTCAGCCATCGATGCTTGCACTGGAGCAACACCACTACCAGCTGCAATAGGAGCAACTTGGGAATTTTGAACCATGTTTTGCACCTCCCAACGAACATGTTCTATAAGTCAAGGTAGCAGCCCCTGATCCCGCCCCTTTCTTAACTCTAGAAACAGAATTCTTAGCAGCATTCCTCATTAGCCGACTCATTCTTTTAAGTTATAATAAGAGTGATTAACCTCTCTAAAAGGTATAAGTGGCGTTCATGAATGCAATGCAATTTATATACTATATATACATTACTATATTGTTTTTAAAAAAAATATAACAAGTATACTTTCTTATATATCGCTCAATCCATTCTATGGTGATGGATCCTTCCTTATCTCTAATGGATCCAATTATCAACTTAGGTCGTCTACATAACCTAAGCTCTGATACCAAATGTGATGATTGTCCTATACCTTCATTACCTAGTATACCTGTATAATGCACTTTGGAGATGCCCAACCATTGTAGGACAATATCTAAGGGTGAAAAGAAATAAAAATCCAAGGACAGTACTTGTAGAATATATCATAGTGTATAGACAAAAGATAATATAATACCATATATAAGACAGACAAGATGGTGATATAATCAAATGAACCATAAATAAGAACATCAGAGTGCAACAAGTTCACAGATTACACAAAAAATGAAAAAGTAGAGTTTATACATCCTAAATCTTCAAAATTTTAAAATTGTCTCTAAGGTAATACAAGTAGTAATATAGCTCCACAATATTTCATAATAGAATATAAGCGATAGTAAACTCTAGGTATAGATATATGAAAGCGTAGCCTCCTGCTCGTACTTTGTATAGATCCATAGGCTATCCAGATCTATTATCCTAATCTGCATATTTTAAGAGTACTTGAGATAGTAAGAAGCTAAGCATAAAAACTCGGGCCAGGCAACATCTGGTATGAGAGATACATCATCTAAAAAATAATATAAAAATCGTATATAGTAAATAGAGTATAGCATATGAATAGCCATAGCTGACCTGTCCCTGCATCTAAGGAATTAGCTTTTAAACACAGTATATGCTAAACTACTATCACAAGTGAAAAATATAGAGTACAAGCCTATTACACAACATATCAAGCACACAACAAGCGTAGCATTCATTACATGGGCTTTTGCCTCTCTCTTAAATACTTCAGATATACGTTAACTCTTGTAGATGCTCAACTCATTTCCCATGTAGATGGCTAGGGAGTAGGGACTGGACATATAGAGATGTCCAAAAATATTGGTACACATAGACTACCCTAGATATACATCGACTATCAAGTCCCAACTATGAGCATCACAACCTCAGGGTTATCCATTGATATATTAGCCCATGTCCAATAGTAGAACTACATCATAAATGCTCAACTCATGCCCATGCAGATGGCTAATGACTAGACATACACAAACATCCAAAATATGGGTATACATGGACTACCCTGGGTACACATAGACCACCTTGTCCCACTCATAAGCATTACAGTCTCATGTTCTACTCTATGAGCTATTATGCTAAACACATCCTTCTGATCCATGTTCAGATGCTATAGTCACCTTCTACATTGAGTCGTTGAAGTCAACATATTTCATTTATTGCCGTTGAAAACTCCAAAGTCATCTCAAGGTCATCTTGGAGTAATCCATCCCTACTCCAAGCCAACCCCAAAACCCCAACACAACCTTATATATTACTTGAAAGCCCCTTCATGCCAAGCTTGAGGCTAACACTCAAAGCTACACTCATAAGCTCTCCCTGACTTCTCCCATTGCTGAACCAAAGTCAACCAAGAAACATTGCCTGTCCAGCCTTAGTCCATAGCCGAACCGAAGCGACCGACCACCAATGGACAAAAAATCTTGTTCGGTATTTCCACCACCGAACCAATGTAGCTACCGGATGGGATTTCTTTTCTAGTCTTCTATTGCCAAACCAAAACACTTCCTGGATAGGAATTCATGTTCACTCTTCCATACTGGACATCCTTGGACCCGTACCAATGTCTTGTCTTCTTAAAGCCAACAGTCGGACCACGCCACCACTGGACTAAAGCCGCTACTGGAAAACTCTTTAGCCGAATCGAAAAACAATAACTCTTTCAACACATCATCTTTGCGCCAACTCCATCGCAATGCTCATTACTTCGACCTGTTTGCATCACCTATGCAATTACATTCTTCTAAATAATCAAAAGCTTATCCGTTAAAATCTAGCCTCACGATATCGACCTCTAATACGCTCCGACCAGCATTTTCAACCATACAAGCATACAAAAAAACATCATACATGCACCAAATAACATTCGAGTATGCAAATCACATAATCAATCATTGGAATCATTATACAAGGCGCCTACAACATACGCTTTAATATATATAGGAAATCACATATCAAAATAACATGTTAAGAATATCAAAACTCCATTCACCCATATTTTGACTACGGATAAGGTTTTAAAGCAGTAATAAAACATAATTTTGACTTTAAGTGTGGACCTAAATCATGCTAAAACTTATAGGTATATATATAATAAGGTGAGAGACTTTAAATAACTTACCAATCACCCTCAAAGTGGAAATTTTCACACAATTCGAGGCAAATCTGAAAATCAACAGTGATGATCTGATTTTTCTTCCCTAAAAAATGTGGACATGAAGATCTCTAATTAACGCCGTTGCTAATCAAGCCTTAATCTATGATTTATACTTAATTTGGAGAAGAAAAAAAGGTTTTAGGTAAAGAATGAGTTAATGGAGGCTTAGATCTATTTAAGAGAAAGTAGAAATGATTTGTGGAAGTTTATTTTAGTGAATATAGCCTCCAAACCCTAAATAGATTATTGGCCCTCTCTCCAAACTCACTAATTATCCACTAAGCTTCTCTAAAAATGGCCAAACTTCAAACAACCATATTGCCTAGCTAAAAAGTCTGAAACGCTAAACTCTATAAAAAGAGAAACCATAATGAAATGGTCTTGAATTTTAATTCGGCTTTTATCTAAAGTTACAATTGTTATAGGTTTTCATGATTAAAATCCTTCGATAAAATTCTAAAGGTAGGAAATGTCACCAGCGGACATTTTCCATATTTATATAGTCATACGACCTCATATGAATTTAAAAATCATATTTTACGATTATTTGATACGTAAAATACAGGTCATTACAACAACTATCGATAACCGATTTTCTTTAGCCAAAGACCATGACTTTATGTTGACTACCAATTACGATAATACCAACTTTTAATTCAATAAAGATGAATTTCTCCTAAATAGTGTTTCGCTTCAATTGGTTTGACTTATACCCAGCTATGTCCCTAACACAATCATCATTGTCACATGATTGACACAATCAAAGTATATTTCGGACAATTAAGATTCAGAGTATTCTCAAGTCAAAAGACAATTGCACATAGCCACTGAGATCTTCTATTTGACCTTTAACATATAAAGACTCTCGAGGAGTTGTTCTGTAGTTATTCCAAATAACTATGCGTACGTTACCCATTGGTGCCCCTAATGATTATGAATATTCATTGTTAATCGTACGGAAAGCGTGACGTACATTCATCTCAACAGATATTTAAATATCCCATTCTTAGTACATTTTGACTAGGAACATTTTTCAGGACACGTATTTATTTTATAAAATTCAATACTCGTGGTTACAAATACATTTGGAATTTCATCAATTGAATACTTTTCCTACGGATTTTTTACTTTTATAATTTAATGTATTTAAAACATTATTTATATCCCAATATAAAAATATATACAAAAGCAAACAAAATCAAATGCTTACTTTATTTTGAACATGATATGCTATAAGAGTTAAGTTATATAATCAAATTACGTAATTGCCCCTTAGGTACGCCCTTAACTCTATCCATCTACTAATCGCAGTACGGGCCAATTAGGGCAACTCATAAGCAAATCCTTGATCATTTTTCATAGAGAAAACTAAGAAAGGGCCTCAATGAGTGGATCTATGCTACTATTATTTTGTATCTACATTTCGTTTATATTTCTCTGTCATTGATAAACTCTTTTACTATGTGTTTATTACATAGAGCATATCTCGATCTCTTATCAAGCTATCTGTTCCTATTGCAACGTATGCTGCATCATTGCTATAGCGATACGTTATTGGATTTTAAATGGTGGTAACCATCCGTTGCTTCCTTATTAATCTGCACATATATACTGCTTTTATTGAAATACTATTCATGGGCGATGTACTTAGCCTTATAGTTAAATCATCCACAACCTCTTATTTGGAACATTTGCAACTTAAAGCCGATTAATTAAGGTTGAACATGAATTTAAGATTGACTTAATATATTCAATGTCACCTATGAAGTTTGAGTTCAAACACTTCTTTATAAAGAGTTCATTGTTTATATAAACAATTCTCTAGTATTTCATAATTACTAGAGAACACTCTAAACTACCATTTAGTGATTTAAAGTTGAATTTGATATTTGCTGAAAGCACCAATTGCATGAGAAAAGTTCATTCTAGTTTATAACATAAGATATATGATGATTCCTGTAACTGATGCATAAGGAATGTATTTCGTACGTTCCATATTATGCGTTTTAGTATGATGTCTATGTATATTGATTGAGACAATCCCAACCCCCCTTATACTAAGTATAAAATATGTCTCTTTCGAATCCTCCATCATGAATTAAACAACCAAGTTTTAGTTGATTTTAACATAGGTACACCATTACCAATCGGTGGCAAGTTGTTTACTCGTAGTATTACTATTGTCTTAGTCCCTTGTATTTTATTTCTTACAAACACACATTTCCTTTGGATTTTGACTAGGATCAAATTATTTAATTTCTCTAACAAATTATTGTCAACATCTAGATGCTGAATTAAGATCATGTCTATCTGTAAGCTTTATTATCACTCCTAATAACATTGCTTTATACATTCCCAACTACATTGATCTTTTTCTCAAAGACTCACTTGCAGCCGATGGATCATATCCTTTTGGGTACAGTTTCCAAAATAAATTTTTGCTAGCGTACTTGGGATCCATTTAGGATTTAAAGCATCAAGCAATGTGGCAGAGTGTATACTCTCGATCACTTTGTAACCACCTAGGAGATTGTCAATTTGAAAATCCATTTTCTTGATATTGATAAGATACTCATAGTTTCTCTTTAATGTGCGAGATTTCATATTTGACATTCCAATGAGCAGTGTCCTTGTAGGCATGGTTAAATTTATATCATGTACACAATCAGTTTCTATGTTAGAACCTTTGATCATATCCTAGTCCATCGCACTACCATTAATTTCTTTGGAAAGAAATTCCTTTGATAAGAAGGTAATGTATCTCGAAACAACAATATGTTTATTAGTGCGTGGGAGTAAGCATTCAAAATATTATTGAACTACTTATAGATTTACATAAATTAATTTAGCCTTGAGTTCATGAAACATATATTTATAATGTTGATTGCGTTATATTCATGATGGAAAATTCTATCCATTAGAACATCATCGAAAATATATCGTAATAAAATAGCAAGAGCATGGTGTACAATCATAATATGGATGCGAGTATAGGTCGATCCATGGAGGAAGAAAAAATTCTAAAATTACTCAATTAAATTAGCAAAAGGTTTTAAAGTTGCTTTAAACTAAAAAAATTATGGAAAACAAACCAGAACAAAAGTGAATAAAAATGAGAGATAAATGGCAATTTAGAGGCAAATCTACTCCCACGTTCAAACAAATCAACACATAATAAATTTATAACCTCTCTTTTTAATTGTTTGTGGAATTAGTAGGTGTATTTATTGTACGTATTGCCTAATTGTGTTATTAACTAACACACTTAAACCATCAAACTTTGACACACCCACAATCCCACTTATCAACTCTCATGAAATTGGCATAATATATAAAATAAAATCTATATTAAGTATGATCTATTTACTATGAATTAGTAACATAGAGCATTAAATTTTGGTTCTAATTTCACTTTCATTAACAAAATTAGATGAAATAGAAACTTGTGTTTATATTTGATTAAGTATAGCCTATTTATAAACAACAAAGGCTATCGAGTTTAATATTAAATAAAAAATTTCATAAATATCAAAATTTCCATTAAGACAAAAGAGAGATCATAAATGAGATCCTTATGTTAATTTTACATGATTCACGAGAGCTTCATTATCCCTAAATTTAAGGGGTTTTGCTTCTTATATCTAAATACATGTTAACATAAAATGATTTCAACATAAATATGAAGGAAAATGAGAGCTAACTAAAAGAACTAACTACTTGCATGAAATGAAACTAAACTAATTGCATAAATTAAAACTAACAACTAAAATAAAGGAACATAAACTAAATAAAAGAGAATGAAATAAAATAGCATGAAAGGAAGAGTAACACGTAGACAATAAAAAATATAAGAAGAGGCTTAAGAAGTCACTTTTTTATCGTTGATTGTGCGACTACAACTTGCATAAAAAAGATCATTACATGAAACATAAAGGGGCATTTATATATGCCTAGAATCCTAATTCCATTTTTAGGAAACTACCAAAAATGTCCTTGATATTGTGTAGCCTCCAAGTCATCATTATCACTTAATTAATCCTCCAATAACATGTGCTTTTGCTTTTAATTGCGGTCCATTAGTTAGCAGGTATGTGGGCACCTCCATTTGCATGATTTCTTTCATTTCCTTCTTTCCTTGGCTTTGAACACTTGTGCATGCATACATCAATGAAGCCACTTCCAACATGCTCTCAAAGTCCTATAAAACAAAATAAAATATACAAGTAAATTTTCTTTAAATTAATTTACGTTACCGTTATGCCTACATGTTAATGTATGAACGATGATTTGATAATCCTTTTGTACTTTTGGTTTCAACATGTAAAATCACCATAATATGCCTTTTATTTTAACAAAAGAAGAATAAATATGAGAGTATAAATGTACACTTTTACATGCACATTAAAACCTCCACACTTATCTTTTTATTCGATCTCAAAAAAAATAAAACTAGGATAAATTCGTTTTCGTCGAAAACACGATTGTATTGAGCGTATGCTACAAGCCATTAAACATCTAGGTGTCCCTAATAGGACGAGTGTTGTCTCGTGAGGGTTTTCAACGAATACTAACCATAAAATCCAAATGCGATATGCAAATTCTAATGTGACTACATGATGCAAATTCTTGAAAATATTTACAAATGAAGAATTTACTTTGAAATTGACACGAGTAAGCAAGATATAAGATTTGGTTGTTATCAAGAAATTTTAGTCTTTTTACTCATCAAAACTTCGAACAAAAATTGAGTTATCATCACAATTGGGTTCGATTAGTTGTTTTGGTTGATAATATAGTGCTACTATGAACTGAATTCTTTATTTAATTATCAAAGTTTTGCAACGTTACATTTTTATTTCTTCTGAATAAAAAGTCAAATCAATTAAGTGAAGATAGTGCTTGGGTTTCAATTGCTTTTTCTCTCTGTTTTGAAAACTATTAACATTATTATTGTTTACACACCTAACATAGATATACCGAGGCCATATGTACTGATCGTGCATTGTCTTTTAGGCTTACATGAGAAGAGTACAGAGCATGGTGAGTGTACACACTTGCGTATGAACACATGACTTTAGGTGTTTATTATTATTGTTATTTTAGTTTTACTTATATACACCTAACTCGAATATGCTAAAGCCAGATATATCGATCATGCACTGCCTTTCGGGCTTATGTGAGAAGGGTGACAAGTGTACACACTTATGTGTGAACACATGATTCTAGGTATTTCTTATTATTATTAATTTTTTTGAAAAGAGAGAGCTATACAAAATCATCTTAGTACCACTTAACTTAGAAGATAAAAAATGTTATCGCCTTTACTTTAAATCAACCATTCTTTTAAACAAATATTACAATTAGGATATACTTCATAATTATCACCTATGAACCTTTATATATACTAGTTACACCATAGTTACTCATAATCAAACTTTAATTTTACTTTTGTTGAGATAGGTAATTTTTCAGAATTTTTAATTTAATAACCAAAAAGGTATATTTATTCTATTGTGTTTGTTTAAAAGTAAATCAAAATGCTAAAAGAAAATTTTATTGTGTGATTTATTTTCTTTTTTGATTTTGGAAAGATAATGCAAAAAATTAAACCATGAAAAATCAAAATAAATATGAGACTCCCCCAACACTTGACTTTGACTGTGTTTCCATAGTCAATGCATGATATAATGAGTGTCACAGAGAAAAAAAATGTATATATTTACAAGAGGGGGTTAAACTCTCTTACTAAACGTAGTGTGGCTCGTGAAGAATCATGAGCTCCTCCCATCGATCACTCACCAACTATATGCAAGGTTTTTAACAATGGATATTGACTTTAGAAATCAATCTATCACTAGGGTTTTCTATTTCTTTGGCACCGTGTGGAAAAATAATACGTACTACGTATGGTCTGGTCCAACATGATTTTAATTTCCTAGGGATCAAATGAAGTCGAGAGTTAAACAAAAGAACTCTTTGATTTGGCGAAAATGTTTTCCTAGGATTGATTTATCACGGAAAACTTTTGTCTTTTCTTTGTAAATTTTCTCATTTTCATATGCATTGTTCCTAATTTCCTCAACTCGTTGATTTGTAATTCCCTGTTTACGCCGGCTTTTTTGAGATCACAATTCATATTCTTAATTTCCCACAACGCTTTATGTTCAAGTGCAATAGGTAAATGGCACACTTTACCATATACTAACCTAAAAGGAGACATCCCTAGATTAGTTTTATACGCAGTTCTATAAGCCCAAAGTTCGTCTGTCAATTTTTGTGACTAATCTTTTCAATGTTATTTACCTTTTTCTCTAAATTTTTCTTGATTGGGCGATTTGAAACTTCAACTTGACCATAAGTTTAAGGATGATAAGGAGTGGATAACTTGTAAATTGTCAAGTATTACCACATTAGAGTTTCAAATGATCGATTATAGAAATGGGTTCCATTTTCGCTTATTATGGTGAGGTGGTACAAACCTTGAAAATATGTTTTCTTTTATGAATTTCACAACAACTTTGTGGTCATTTATTTTACATAGAATGTCTTCAATCCATTTAGAGACGTAATCAACAGCAAGAAAAATGTACGGATTTTCGATTGAGTTGGGAAATGGTCCTATAAGTCAATAACCCAAACGTCAAAGATTTCGATCATAAGAATGAGGTTCAAAGGCATCACGTTTCATCAAGAGATTTTTCCTAACAATTGGCAGCAATCACAAGTTTTACAGAACTCAAATGCATCTTTGAAAAGTATAGGTTAGTAAAAACCACATGGGAGCATCTTTTCCGCTGTTTTATTAGGACCGAAATGACCACCATATGTTTGGTCATGACAAAACGAAAGGACACTCTAAATTTCCCAATTTGGAACACTACGTCGAATGATTTATTTGGAATATTACTTAGACAAGTATGTATCGTCCCACTAAAATATTTTACTTAGGAAATAAATTTGTATTTATCATGTTTTGACCAAAATGAAGGAGTTTCCTTAATGACTAAATAGTTCACAATATCAACATACCATGGATCGACTGAAATGGAAAGGAGTTATTCATCAGGAAAGTTTTCGTTGATCGGTAAAGAAGATGTGCGTTGAAAGACACATGTTGGTGAATTGACCATGCAGTTAGATAGTGAGGTTGAATCTTTATGAGAAAAGATGGGGACTGATTAAATGTTTGATGAAGGATGCGTGATGTGTTTGCAATGGAGGGAGGCTATGGGTTAGTGGAAGGTGATTGGGTGGTTTGATTGTGATTGGAGAAATAGGCAGTTGGATGGTGATTATAGCAGAAAACTGTTTTGTAAATGAAAGTGTATTGTAACTTGTATTGAAAAAAAAGGTAGCAGAAACTCTAAAAACTTGTAAACAAATGAAAAGCATAAACTGAAATGCAAGCTTAGAAATGTAACAAAAACTTGTCCTAAATGTAGTAACTTTCCCTCACAATCTTGTAGCAAATATGTAGCAGTTTTTTATGAACTTAGAACAAAATATGGTGAACAAACAAACGGTCAGTACACAAAAATGCAAAACCAAATGGTGAATAAACAGTGAGACTGATGCAAGGAAATAATGCATAGAAAAAAATAGAAAAAATGCAGTGTGAACTTATTATTATTTTTAATTAATGAAACTTAACATAAAATTAGATAACATTAAATAATAATAGTTTGAAGAGTAAAAGTAAAATTAAATTTCTTTTCCTGGCAGCGGCACCTAAAACTTATACGCGATGGAAAATTTTATCGATTAGAATTCCATCGGAAATATATCGTAATAAAACTGTAGGAACACAACGTACAATTATAGTACCTATGCAAGTATGGGTCTGTAACAACCCGGAATTTTTAACAGCATATTTTAATAAATATTTAATCTAATTTAAATTAAATATAAGCTTGTCAATGTTTAAATTGATGAGATTTTGGATATTTAATAGTTATACGTTTTATAAAAGAAAGTTTTGATTTGAGAAATTTTAAAATTAAATACTTCAAAACCATTTAAAACAAAATCGGTTTTATTCAATAGAATCAAATCAAAGACTTAATATTTTATTATGTAATAATTTATATGAATACAATTTTGATTTTTAAATTGATAAGTTTTAAAATAAACAATCATGGAAATATTAAACATAAATACGGAAGTGCAAACAATACAGGTATAAACATTCAAAATTAGTATAAAACACAATTATAATTATAAGATGTAATCAAAGTAATATAAATTTACAAATATAAATTATAATTTGAAATATATAAAAATAAGTATTTTAGTCAAACAATGATCTTCAAAATTCAAATTGTACAACACAACATCCTTAATAAAAATGTAAAAAAAAATCATATGAACAAGTTTTCAAATTTCATATAAAATATAACTATTAATATAAATAAACATATATGTTAGCAATAACTTTGAGTAGGTGCTGTGTACAGTTTTATTGCCTCAGAAAAACAAAGTCCACTTCAATATAAAATAAGTTTCACTTTAAAAATCAAAAAAAAATAAAACCTGTATCTTACTAAACAGGTTTGGCTGAAATAATGATAATATCTTGTACAACACAAAGTAAATAACATAAATATCTTTGTATAAAATCTCAATTGTCAGTAACCATTAATTATTTGCTATCATAATTAAAAACATAAGCATTAATTAGCCTAACTTCTTGTTCAACTAGTACACAGCCGAAATTCTCCTATATCATTTCTTTCTGCAGTGTGTTATCTTAACCAAATAAAAAGAAAATGGCAATACAAACAAATACAACTGTCCAGTTGCAACCTGTATTGTTCAAGCATCTATATATATCCCCTATAAACTTTCCGTTTATTTACTAACACTGAACAAAACTTAAACTAAAAAGAAGAAAAACTGAAAACAAACAAAGAAAAAGAGAAACAGAGAAAAAGAAACAAAGAAGGGTTTCAGGAAAGCTTCAAGTGTTTTCTCCAACATCTTCTGTTCGAATTTGATCAGGTGAGTAAACGAACTAATTTCAACTTTACTTTATATATTTGCTTATTAATGATATGTGTTGATGTAGTTTAAACATACTATTTTGTGTATGTCTGTTTGCACTGGAAGTTTGCATAGTTGTTCTTGATCAGCACTTTAAGTTTTGTACGAAATAAAGCAAATAAATTTACAAAACATATTTATATAGCCATTTGAATGTGGTAGTGAGATAATTCAAGTTTGTTTATATGAAAACAAAGCCTGCAAAACATGTTTGAAGTTTAACAGTATGATATTAACTCTGTATTCAAACTACAGGTTAAAAAGAAAATCAAGGTTTAAAATTCAAATGTTGAAATTCGTAAATCCAATATTATATTTAGTTTCCATAAACATAATTATGATTTTTAACTTAAAAATCTTGATTTTTAAGCAAGGATCGAAAGAGCAGTTTTAAATTGAATCGAAAATGGATTTTTGTCAATTTTAGGAGATTTAGCTAATTTTAATCTCCGTAAATTTACAGGAAGCAAGTTTGTAAACCTTTTGATTCGAGAAAATGTTAAATTATTTTTCGAATGCAAGTATTTTGAGTTTGAATCACAAATAGGGTTTAAGCCCATATTTTTCGAAGCTCTGTAAAAATTTGATTTCGGCTCCAATAGGCAACCGAGTGGGTTGCGATTTTTGGTGGAGTTAGAGGAGGTTATGAGCGACGTACTGGTGGAGTTTCATCGCCTACGGTGATGGGTGGTGGCCGCACGAAGGGTTTTGGCAGTGGGGGTTTATTGTCAGGTTTGAGCCATCAGGTCATATTCTTGTTTCCTTCTCGAAATCGAAATCTGGGTTTAGATTTCGAGCCTAGGGGTGTTTTGTGATGTGTGGGGATTGCCACGAGTCGCCGATGGCAACGCGAACCACCGTGCACATGCACGGTGGTGATCAGTGCCGTGGTTTTGGTTTTTGGGTTATCGTGTGGGGGTTGCTCGAGACATTTGTGAGGTTGCTTCGAGTGTTCCTGTGGTTCCCTCCGAGTCGCGTACGAGAGTAGCTACAGCAGTTCATTTACAACTTAAAAAAATAAAATGAAATGTGAATATAAACTGGGGAGAAGAAGAAAGGGGGAGGGAGAGAGACACGGGAAAGGTAGGGGAAAAACACGAGACAGTCACGAGAAAAAAGGAAGACGTCTCGGGTCCTTTACCAAATGAATGTTCAGCATAATTTTGGGTTTAGCATTGTATAACAAAGTTAGTAATTGATTAGTTAGATTGATATTAATCTATAGGTTTATTAAAGTAAGTATATAAGACAGGTGATTAATAATAAGTAAGTAGCATGTTAATCAATTTATACTTGAAAATTTAAATTGATAACTGTAAATTTGTTAATTAAAATAAATTATATGTTAAAGAAATTTTAAATCTTAATGACGTTAGCTTATTACTGGAAGTTAATTAATGAAAATTAACTTAAGTGATTAATCAGGAATTATACTATTAAATTGATAATTAAAGTAATTTGTGATAATCAAATAATTAATTCATTTTAAATAAGTAAGTTATTAATTGATAATTAAGAACAAACTAATTAACTGAGTAATTAAGTATCAGTTAATGAATAAAAGTTTAATAATTAATAAATTGATGATTAATGATAACTAATTAATTATTCATTAATAAGTTAATTAATCAATAATTAATTAAATAAAATAAAATTGTTTATTCTTAAGCAATCAATTAAGTAAAGTAAAACCAAACTGTTTGGTATGCATTGATAATTATGTTGATTGACTTTGATATCTGTTGATGATTATTCTGTGATATGTTGTGATATATTATGGATACCTGTGATAACTGTATATGATTTATCTGCTATATCTGATATGTGAATTCTTAATATTTAATTGAATTGTTAAGTTAAATAGACAACTTGGCCTTAAAATGGCGTTTGGATCCGATGAGACTAGGATCGGAAGAATCAATCTTGATTCTCCGAAAACCACATCGATCCAAATTAAACGATAGGTCGTAACTTATCAAATGGTGATCGAGATGGTGTTTCAGAATGCAAGGGTTATCGTCGTTAACTCTGAGGGTGATTCCAAAATGAGTGTAACGAGATAATGCCTTCGGTTTCGTTCGAACCCGGAACGAACTTGTATGGATTGAATGCCTTCAACACATCGTCAGGTGGACGATGAGCATTGTAAGAATAATGTTCAATAAAGGTAATCGTAGCCTCAAGCCTCATCAACCGGGAATGGCTAAAACAGGGGAGATGCAGCAAGGTTAGGTGGGTCATGCCCAAGCAGGACAAGATTTTCCCCTGTCTAGATGTCCCTTTTTATTTCGGCTTAGTGAGCAGTTGTTGGCCACAACTGCGGGGTTATCTTGTTCGGGACTGTTCAGTAAGGAATGGTTCCGGCCTTGTGTTGTAGGGGGTCGGGAGTGATCCTCGGTACGGTGATCTAGGCCCCGTACTGTGACGGGCGGTACCCCAGTAGCCCTGCCATTGTTGGAAATCCATTTACCCTACGAGACCCTACGGTTTTGATTTGTATTACCCACTTTCGTGGCTAGTAGCTGGAATTTAATGAATGTAACAATTTCAGCTATTTTCTATTTACTTGAAAACCCTAGACACTATTATAATATCACAGAATTTCCTATAAAATGTTTTGGTTAGCGTAAGGTAAAAACTTACCCGTATTTATTTGTGGGGAGTCTTACGTGATACCTGTATTTTCAAATGATTTTCAAAGTTAAGCAATTTTAACCTGTTTACTCATACCAGACCCATGTCTGACCCGGAGTTTATATTTTGTGTTTTCATAAACTCTTGGGTACTCAAATTTTTACGAGTAGCCAAGTGATAGGTATCTGGGAGTGTTGATTTTCTGGATAAGCTATTTTTGGGAGAAGACCAGACGTATGTATATATATATGTAGTTCCGCTGTGTGGTTAGTCTATGCTGTATTTTGGATGTATGTATGGAATATATGTATATGACAGTCCTGTTATATGATATTGTATGACTCTGATGTATGTATAACTATGTAATAGTTATGTGATGTATTATATTTTGTTCCATTCCGGTGTGAGATTCTGATATTGTTGTTCTTTCTTTCTATTCTTTTCTATTTCTATCCCTTTCTTTCTTAATGATGAAACGTCTTTCTGGGGTTGAGAAAGGCGGGTCGTCACAGGGTCGATCCACGGAGAAAGCAAAAATTCTATAATTACTCAATCAAATTAGCCCAAGATTTTAAAATTTGTTTAAACTAATAAAATTATAGAAACCAACCTAGAAAAAAAGTGAACAAAACTATGAGATTAAAAGGTAATTTATAGGCAGATCCACTCTAATGTTCAAACAAATCAACACATAATAAATTTATAATCTCTTTTTTTAATACTTTGTGGAATTTGTGGGAGTATTTATTATAAGCGTAGCCTAATTATGTTATTAACTAACACACTTAAACCATCAAACTCTAACACACCCTCTAACCTACTTATCAACTCTCATGAAATTGGCATAAAATATAACATAAAATCTACTTTAAGTATGATCTACTATGAAGTAGTAAATAGAGCACTAAATTTTGAATCTAGTTTCGCTTTCATTACAAAAATCATATTTAGATGAAAGAAAAACTTATGCTTATGTTTGATTAAATATAGCCCATTTGTTATGAACAGTAGGTTTTCAAATTCGATATTAAACAACAAAATTTTATAAACACAAGAATTTCCATTAAGCACAAAAGAGAGATCATAAATAAAATCTTTATGCTAATTCTATATAATTCATGAGAGCTTCATTATCCCTAAATTGAAGGGGTTTAGCTTTTCATATTTGAGTACAAGTTAACTTCTAATGATTTCAATATAAACATGAAAGAAAATGAGAGCTAATTAAAAGAAAGGACAACTAACTACTTGCATGAAATGGAACTAAACTAATTTCATAAATTAAAACTAACTATTAAAATGAAATAAAAAAGAATAAATTGAATAAAAGAAATGAAATAAAATAGCATGAAAGGAAGAAAAGCTTGTAGACAATAAATGAAAATAAAAAAAGAGGCTTAAGAAGCCATTTTATTTATCATTGATTTTGTGACAATAATTTTCATAAAAAAGGATCATTACATGAAATGTAATGGGGTATTTATACATGCCTAAAACCCTAATTCCATTTTTGGGAAACTACCAAAATGTCCTTGAGATGTGTAGCTTCCAAGTCATCATTAGCACTTAACTAATCGTCCACTAACATGTACGTTTTCTTTTAATTGTGGTTCAATAGTTAGTGGGTATGTGAGCTCCTCCATTTGCATAAATTCTTCTTTTTCATTCTTTCTTTGGCTTTGTACACTTGTGCATGCATACATCAATGAAGCCACTTCCAATATGCAATCAAATTCCTAACAAACAAAATAAAAATGTGCAAGTAAATTTTCTTCAAATTAATTTACATAAAAATTACCATTTTTCTCACATGTTATTATATGAATGATGATTTGAAAATCCCTTTGCATTTTGGTTTTAACAAGGAAAATCACCCTAATATGTCTTTTATTTTAATAAAAGAAGATTAAATACGAAAGTATAAATATATGCTTTTACATGCACATCAGGAAAACGTGTCTCTTAAATTATTCAAGATGATGTTTCTTTCCAACTCATATCTTTTATGGAATCGTAATACCAACTTTAGATGAAACCAAATTTAACATACGTGTTTATTCTTAAATACATATCCTTACGTAAAGAAGTTACTCAACTTTGCTCATTATCGATCGTACCCTTTCTAACAGAGTCTGAATACTCCTTGTTAATATATCATTATATAGCATAGGGAGGAGGGACTTTGGAAGCAAACCTTATTCCATTTTTGGTACTTTTGGAGATCATATCCAAAATAGTTACTAGATCAAATCCAATTGTTCAATTCCTTTGTATGTTATATTTTCTACTTCTGTTTTATATTCTGTAAACTTATCATAGATATATAACTTGTGTATCAAGTACACATGTTCATATCTGAGAAAATTCATCGATGAATTTTGGTGGATCAGTTGCATTGGTAGCTGGGTTAGAAGAAGGAATTTCCAAAAAAGGTTCCTTTTATTATTGCAAAAGATCGTGTTTGTGCTTACATGAATAATGATTTTGTACTATTTCATATTTATTATTGATTAATATATGATATTATAATTTAACTGACTTGCATATTGAAACTTTATGCTTACTTATTTTGACTTGCTAAAAGTTTTTTAGTTTTAGTTTAATTTTAATTTTTTTTATTTCAATATTACAACGTATATTGAATATGCTAGTGCATGATTTTTGTTTAATGATAATGAACATGTATATATTCATTTAAATATTTTTTTTTTACTATTTTATTTTAAGATAATTAAATAATTATTTTTTGAATAAAATAAATAACACAGAATTTAAATTTCAAACAGATATTTCATTCAAACAAATATTTCATTACAATTTTTGAGTAGTACAGAATTTGAGCTCTCACTATATGTACAATATTTTAAATTACAACATAATTTTTCACTATACAATTATCATATACATTAGCACCTCACAACATATCACTCATTCACTCGTATTTTATCTTCGACTCTGCTCCAGCCTAAATCCAAATCTGAGTTATCGACAAAATAAACACTGACGCAATAAAATTGAAAGAGAAATATTTTTGCAGTGTAAAATAAAATGTGTTTTTGAAATTATTATTTTCCTCAGTTATATGGGTTGTTCGTCATCATATGTATTCTGAATTCGTCATACACGAACAGCTTGTGACATGCACAGTGTATCACCGTATGTGCCACAAGGCCGTGCACACCCGATATACCCTTGATTAAGCTGCAGGGACATGTGAGCACAAGGTCAAACCCGAGACATGGCTGGATTCAACTCAGTTGAAATACAAAAGCATCACAAAATTTTCGAGTACAAGTTCTCATGCAACAAGAATCCAAAACCAAACCATGCTAACAAGTGCACAAATATGTACACATGAGAACAGACTTGACAATGGAGCCAAAGCAATATGGGAATTCAAGTGAAGACCAGAGAATACAAGACTACAGTGAATCAGATTGCACATATGTAAAACTGCAAGTCCAGTTACGACATGGAACACAAGTGACTCAAAGCAGATAAAGCAAATACACAAAACAATGAACCATACTTGAAGCAACCAGACTCAAGAAAATGCGCAACAGCAAAATGGTCAGACCATTAAATGTACAAGACCAGGGCAGCGAATAATACAAAATGAATGGAGCTTGCATATACATCAAAATCACCAAGTGAACTTGTTCATAAGTACATGAATATGTAGAGAGTATGTCAAGCCAGTGGAACAAAAGCTTCAGACCATACTTAAATTGCAACAAAACTAGAGTATGAAAACAGTGAATAATGGAATGCAACTGAGGTGAACACACACATATATACATATATAAATTTATGTATGTATACAAGTGGAGATGACTAGCATTCAAATTATTGACAAATTCCAAAATCAAGAGGAAGTCTGAAAACAATGCAAGCTTGATCGAAGTAAGAAAACAAAGCAGCTTGAACTAGATTGTAAATGTACATAATCATACTTGATGCAACTCGTCACAAAAATGCAAACTGCAACAGAGATATACAACAACTAAGTGAAGGCATGGAGGCAAACAAGTATACATAAGTAAAGATATCAAATCAACCATGTACAAGTGTAGCCTCAACAATGAAGACCACTAAGTTAACAGGGAGATTCAACAAAATATACACATGTGAAAACATGTATCAAGACAACAAAACTAGAATACATAATACAAATGCAACAAAGGTGAAAATAGAGTATCAAGTCAGGCAAAGCATCACAAGTATACATATATATACATGTGCAAACACACACGTATACATACATACATACATACATACAAACATACATACATATACATATACATATACATATACATATACATCATCATAAGTATGCATATATATACATGTGCAAACACACACGTATACATACATACATACATACATACATACATACATACATACATATACATATACATATACATATACATATACATATACATATACATATACATATACATATACATATACATATACATATACATATACATCTGCATATACATATACATATACATATACATATACATATACATATACATATACATATACATATACATATACATACATACATATACATATACATACATACACACACACACACACACATATATATATATATATATATATATATATATATATATATATATATATATATATGCAGTAACAATATGGGATGCAGTGAAGCAGTAAACAAAATGACATATGCATATGGACAAGTACTCAAACTTCCATTGCACCAGGGCAGTGCACAAAAAGATAGTGAGTAATGATATGCAGCGGTTCAAACCAAAATAATGTCGCAGGGGATTTCAAAATAACCAAGTCAAGTCAAAATGTCAAAGAATGAAAGCCGTGGTGACCAAGGCAAAATCAAATAAGTAAATATTATCACAAATTCAAATGCTGCTAGCAAAGAATGGAACCTACAAGTGATAACATGATAACAAGTCAGAGGCTCGGCAATATATTATCTCAAAATCATTTCAAATGGCCAAATTCAATAGCATAAAGAACGGAACCAAATCTAAAGCCAGATGATAACACATATGAACGAAAAATAAAAAAAATCAAACAAGCCGTGGTTATCAAGCGAGGACATCAGGAAAATGTATAAATTGAACAAGTCAATATCATTACCATCAGTCCATCGGAAATCAAATGGCAGAGAAAAATTAACCGACGAATTCAAATGAAAAATACAAACGAAAATAAAGGGAATCGATCCCTACTTAAACCATTAGCATCATCGGCATACGATTATCGAGTTCAAGCATACCAAAGAGAATAACAAAATAAATCATATACCAGATTTAATCAAATCGAACTCGACGAATTGAAGCAACTGCATATATGCTTAAGCTAGAAGACGATCGAGAAAACAATGCAAGAACAATCACTCAACTCAACCGATCTATTATAGAGCAGCGACTTCACTTCATGAAACCCAAATTTTATTAAAGAGGAATGAACGAGCAAAGAGGCAGATATTATTCATAAAGCAAAAGATACGAGTCAATCACAAAAAGAGAAGGGGGATACTTTTTATCACTTTACTTATTTTTTGAGCCGGCATCTTTAATTGCATTTGGGCTTATATTTTTAAACTAGGGTTTTGTGTTTTAAGTTGTTTTTAATTTACTTTCAAACTTTTGTAAAATTCTAGTCGTGTGACTAGGGACGAACTACGGTGCTGTAGTTCCAGAATTCGCAACTATGTGCTGAGTTGTGGCATGGTATTGAGCGTAGAGTTAGGTTAGTCAATAGCGAGTGTCGCGAGTTTACGTGTGTAAGCATCTGACTACTTAATTTCTAGTAGAAACGTTGAGGCAGCATGTAGGTAGGGTTTTGCCGAAGCTGGATAAATCTGTTTTGTCATATTTCTGCTTTGAATATTTTGCTATTATCTGTGCTGCGATTACTATGCTATTATCCGTGCTGCTATTATTTCATATATTTCCGCATTAATTTTTTTATTACTATTAGTATCACCCTATTCACCCCCTCTAGGGTGAAATTGATCCTACAATCTAAACTAGGGTAAACATGATGAAAATATGTTATAAGTATATAATTAACCATTATGATTTAAGATTAATAAATAGTTCTTAATTTCATATGTTAATGATAATATCACATTCATATACACATAAAATAATATAAGTACAATAATATAAATAAATAATTTTTTAATTCAGCTATTTAATTTTATTTGTATGTTGTTAGAATATATATACATGAAGAGGATGAGCCCCAGACTCAAATTTAGGGATTGGTACCGACCCCCACTTGGGACTCGGTACCAACCCTTAAAATGGTAGGCTCAAGGTCCCAATCTCTAGAAGGCAGCATAGAGGTTGTCCTTGGACGTGCTGTTGATGTTTTGAATCTGGAAAATCACAATATTGCTGATAATGCTACTTACGGGAATTAAACAGGAGGGAATGATGGACAATTGGTTCCCTAGGAGTTTGGGGAGCTTAGGCATCAAGCACCTTCTTGAGAGCGTTCGTTAAGCCGAGCACTTAGGGCAGGACCTATTTACCACCATTCAGTCGAACCTATCAATTCAGACTATTTAGAGGATATGTTTAGGATTTTGGTTAGTGAAAACAAATCCAAAACAAATGGTGATTAGAAAATTATGCTAGTCGAAACCCATTTACAGAAGACATCCTTCATGCAAGATATCCCTAGAGATTCAACATGCCAATGATGCCATTGTACGGAGGAATGGTGGAACCTAGGCAACACTTATTGAGATATGAATGACACATGGATTCAGCCAGGGCTTCGGATGATGTGAAGTGTTGCTATTTCCCAATTTTCTTAGAAGGGGTGGCTACGATGTGGTTCACTCGACTTCCACCGAGGTCCATATCCTCTTTTGCTGAATTGTCATAGAAATTCATAGAGCAATTCTACTTACATACCTCATGTTCGAAACATGTGATGTCATTGCTTAATATTTATCAAGCTGAGGGAGAGTCGTTGATGGACTATTTGAATCGGTTCCACATGGCTATAATAGAGATAATGGATCCAAAGAAAGATATGGTATTGGTGGCGCTTTATAGAGGAATTCACCCCGACTCAAATTTTTGGGATTGGAAAGAAAGGAAGCAACCGTCGATATTAGAAGTTTTTATAGAAAAGCTAATGAGCATTGGGAAAATGCACGTAAGCATCCACGGAGGACTGATGCTGAAAGTTCAAATGACTCAATCTAATATTGTCGTAAAGCAATATTGAGGATGTTCTTGGGATGTTGATGTGAAAGTTGGTAATCAAAAAAAGGAGGAAAACAAAACAATGATGGGGTAAAGATGGTAAAGCTAGATAATTGGAGTCATTTTAGAGGTACCAAGCATAATAATTACACTGAATTGAACAACTCGATAGAGAACATCTATCTGGCTATTCAGAATACTGAACCGTATAGAAAACAAGCTCCCAAGGAGTCAACTGAGAAGGAAAGGAACTCAGGCATGTTCTGCAGATTCCAACTCACGGTCATAATACTAATGAGTGCATGCATTCACATGACATGATTGATGATTTAATGAGGAAAAAAGAAATTGCAACAATGTGTGAAAGCCCGTCGAATGGCGAGCAAGGAAATTCTAGTGCCCCTAGGTCATCTCCCCTACAGGGACAACCTGAGCTCGGTGCTGATGCATTCAGGCGGCAAGAAAAACAGTTAGTGATTAACATAATCATTGGTGGGCCTTGCCCTGCCGATAAGAGTTTTGCGGATATGGATAGATAATTGGAGCCTTAAAGCATGGTAAGAATGAAAGTTTCTATTCCATCGAGGATGGAGCTTCGGCAAAATAATCTCGAACCATGACGAATGATATTGTTTTCCAAAATGGGGATGCCGACGGATTAGTGGTTCCGACAATTGATCCACTCATGATGTTAGCTACGATTAGTCCGACTATTATATGAAAGATGCTTGTTGATTACGAGAGTTCAATCAATACTTTGTTCAAAAAAGCTTACGATCAAATGTTGTTGGAGGAGAGAGATTTGAAGCATTGTAGATCTCATATACAGAGGTCCAACGGGATGGCTATTGAAGCCATAGATTTGTCAAATTACCAATGGAACTAGGTGAGGGTGACCACATGTGAGTGCTGTTCGTGCCATTTTTAGCGTTGGATATTTATTATGCTTATAACGCATTCTTGGGCCGACTGACCCTAGATGAATTTAGAGCGGCCATAGCTCCCTGGTGTTTAACTATGAAATTCCTTAATAGACAATGGAGTGGGGAGTACAGAGATTAGGTGGTTGGCCGTGAGTGCTATGTCGCTGAACTAAAGGAAGCAAGATGTAAGGAGATAGGAAAGAGTGTAGAGCAAGTCCTCTTCATAAAGGCTTTGGATGCATAGCAACTATCACTCGAGTCCTAGATCAGGCAAACAAGTTGGCTCTACGATGACGTGGATCAATGAAAAGAGCCGAAGGGCAGTCGAATAGCTCCCGCTAAGTTGACCATCGTTGTTTCCGTCAGTAGGAATGACCCAAGTAAAGTCCTGAAGGTTGGATCTCAACTCGGTACTAGTGTGACGAGGGAGTTGGTTAGTTTTCTCTAGGAAACCCTGGTTTGTTTACCAAGAAACCTTGGATATGTGTGGGATCTCGCTCGAGATAGCGAGTTATGCATTAGACATAAATCCCAAATGCGTTCCTATGAAATAGAAATGCCACAGCCTGGGTCCGGAGAGATCTGCTACACTCAAGGAAGAAGTGGATAAGCTAAATGATAACTACTTCATCTACGTTGCTTTATGCGCTAATTGGGTATCAAAACCTATTTTGGTGAAGGAAGCAAGCGAGAAGTGGACAACATACATTAACTATTCGGATTTGAATAAGGCATTCTTGAAGGCCAACTTCCCGCTACCGAGGACAGATCAGTTGGTAGACTCGATTATGGCACACGAGCTACTCTCCTATATGGACGTATCCTCCGAATACAATTAAATTCCAATGCACATCGTAAATCAGGAACACACCAGCTTCATCACTGACCTTGAATTCTATTGCTATTCGGTCATTCCCTATTATTAAAGAATGCTGGGGTGAATTGCCAGAAACTTGTAAACTGGATTTTCAATGACCAAATTAGATTATCAATGGAAGTTTACTTGGACTATATGCTTGTGAAGTCACGACATTCGAGAAATCATGTTGATGACCCGATGGAGATGTTTGGTGCCCTTCGACGGTACGGATTGAAACTCAATCCCTTGAAATGCTCTTTGGTTGTGGCATTAGGGTTCTTGGGTTTTATTGTCAACTCTCATAGGATTTATGCCAATCCAAAAAAGATCAAGGCTTTGAGAGTAATCGAAGCCTCGTAGATGATCAAGGAGGTCCAAAGCTTAAATGGGAAGATCGTCGCTCTAAGTCAATTCATCTACAGAGCCACAGATAAATGCATCGATTTCTTCAAGGTGATCAAGAAGGGAAAGAGAAACATTGAATGGAACTAGGTTTAAAAGAAACATTCCAAGCTTAGGTGAATCACTTGGAAGGACCTCTCATCCTTTCAAAGCCAGTGGACGATGAGAACTAGTTTATATACCTGGTAGTATCGGTGCATGTTCTAAGCATCGCACTTGTACGTGAGGAATATCACATCAAACGACCGGTCTACTACATTAGCAAGTGGTTAACATGAAAAAAAAACCCATCTGAGTCTGGAAAAGCTCACATATTGTCTTTTGATCACTTCGAGAAAGCTCTGCCATGCTTCCAGGCTCATTCGATCAATGTCCTTACTGACTAGCCTTTTCGACAAGTCTTGTAAAGACTTGAGACTTTTGAAAGGATGTTAAAATGGAACATAGAATTGAGTCAATATGATATCACTAATCACCCATGGTGAGCAATCCAGCGTCATGCCTTGGTGGATTTCACAGCGGAATTCACTGCATGAGATGATCCTTCGGAAATTAGTGTGGAAAAGGAAGTTGGATGGTAGATGTACATGGATGGTGCATCCAATAATCGATGTTCTAATGTGGAATTGTGCTTGTCAATCCCGAAGAACACTTAATCGGCTATGCCTTGAAACTTGATTTTTTGACAATGAACAATAAAGCTAAATACGAGGTATTGATTGTAGGACTCAAGATCGCCAAGGAACAGGGAATAAATTCCTTACACATTTTTTGTGACTCTGGTATGTCATATTCAAAAAGAGTGCCATGCGAAAGGAGCAAGGCTATCTTTCTATCTAAACCGGGTTCTTAAGATGCTTGATGACTTTGAGTATTACACGATCTCTCATATTCCCAGAGGGGAAAAATGAGAAAGCCGACTGTTTTGCTAAATTGGCTAGTTACGGAGATGCGTAGCTCATGGGCCTGGTTCCAGTGGAAGTACTTTTATCTCCAAGCACCAACTAGATGGATATCGATCGGATCTTGGAGACTGAGCTTGAACGGGAGTCCTGGACGACTCCAATTCGAGATTATTCATAAAGAGGGATCCTTCTGGAGAGAAGGAATGAACGAAAAAAAAAAATCCTTCACCAAGCTTCGAGATACATCATGCAAAAATGATTATTGTACACGAAGGGCTCTGTCCCCATGCTTCAGTGTGTCTCTTATGACGAGGTCAAACAAGTCCAAAGGGAAGTCCACGAAGTGACTTGTGGTGACTACACTAAGGGCAAACCTTAGCGAAAAAGTCACTTCGATATAGATACTTTTGGACAACTGTTTATCGAGTTGCTGCTGATTGT
Source organism: Allium cepa (assembly GCA_030765085.1). Classification (NCBI taxonomy): domain Eukaryota; kingdom Viridiplantae; phylum Streptophyta; class Magnoliopsida; order Asparagales; family Amaryllidaceae; genus Allium; species Allium cepa. The sequence goes on from CM060940.1 coordinate 108,393,539, forward strand.
ACTCGAAAATGTGACAAGTACTAGAGATTTGCTAAAATTCCAAGTGCTTCGCTAATGAAAATTACTCAAATGGTCAGTATTTGGTCGTTTGCAGTTTGGAGTATCGATATCATCGTTGTATCGCTGATATCTAAAGGTGGCGCAATGTACGCCATCGTGGCAGTAGAATACTTTACTAAAAGGGCTGAGGTGAGCCTTTTCCACCATTACCACGAAGAAAGCAATCAACTTTGTTGTCCAAAACATCATTTGTCATTTTGAAGTTCCACAACGATCGTACGGGACCCAATTCGATAGTACAGAGTTTAAGGATTTTCGCCGCCGATACCGCATGCAGAAGAGATTTGCAGTGGTGGCACATCCTAAGGCGAATGGACAGGTTAAAACTGTAAATAAGATTATCAAGTCCATTCTTAAGAAGCACTTAGAGAAGGCAAAGGAAAGTGGGTCGATGAACTCTCGTTAACACTTTAGGTTTATCAAACCACCCATAAGTCAGCAACTGGCCGCTTTCCATTCATCTTGGCAAATAGATTGAAAGCTATGATCTCGATCAAACTGAAAGTGCCCTCTCATCGAGTTACTCACTATGAACCACGGACAAACGAAAAAGTCCTTCTGGATTCTCTTGATATGATCGATGAGAGGCAGACAAAAGCTGAGTTGAGAGCAGCGCACACAGAGACTGATGTGCACGTAAATCTGCATATTTTACATCATATTTTATCTATTTTTATTTAAATAAATGTTATATTTGGGCATTTAAACATGTTTAAAACCAAAATTCAATTATTTTCAAATCATCATATATTCATCTACATATAAGGGCACGATAGTCATTTTTGTGCATGTGTTAATTTGGAACTTTTAGTTGGACATTTTGTTATGATTTTTATAGGAATTTGGATGCATGTGGAGGAGGCTTTTATGAAGATACATGCATGCACAAATGAATATAAAGGAATGAAGAAAGCAATAATTCAAGCTCATGATCATGGAGGACCCCACCCACTTACCTAAATCTACAATTAGAAAGCTAATGTACAACTAAGTGGAGTTTAAAATTTCATGCACATTTAATGATGGATTAATTAGTGGCTAATGGTTACTTGGTGACCACACTTCCTAAAGGGCATTTTGGGAAGCACCCGAAATATTGAATTAGGGTTTTATGCATATATAAGTAGCCCTCTTACGTACATGTAAATGATCTTTCTACCTTTCATTTTACTTAGAAAATTAAGCAAGCAAATTGTAAGCTCAATGTTACATAAAATAAAGATATCTTCCTAGCCTCTTTCTCTTTTCTTTTCTACATGCTTTTATTTAGTTTTATGCTGATTTTTATTCTTGTGCTCTCTTTCATTTCATGTTAATAGTTTACATTTGCATTTAGGTACTAGTTTAGTTCATTTTCTTATAATAGTTAATCTTTTTTTCCTTTGTTTATTCTTTATTTTATTTTCAATGTTGAAATGTCTTTTTGTTGAAATGATAACAAAAATGAGAGGTTAAACCCCTAAAATTTAGGGGTAATGAAGCTTTCTTTTATCATGTAGATTCAACATAATTTTTTTATGTATGATCTCTTTTGTGCTTGATGAGAAAATGGATGTTTATGTTTGTTTGTGTTTTATGTTGAATTTGATAGCCTACTTTATTCACAACAAATAGGTTATGCTTATCTCATTAATCACAAATTGCATCTTCATCTAAATATGATCGTGGCAATAAAATGAAGTTTGAATCAAAATTTGATAATCTATGTTACTAATTAATAGTAAATAAATCGTGCTTAAACTAGATTTTGGTTTCATTTTCTATGCCATGTTTCATGAGATTCAAAAAAGGAGGACTAGAGTTGTATTATAATTTGATTTGTGTTAATTAATAACTCAAATAGAGCATGCTTATGATAAATACATCACTAACCCTACTTGGATTAAAAAGAGATCATCATTTAATTTTATGTTGATTTATGTGAAAAATATAGGAAGTGGATTTGCCTCTAAATTGAATTTTAATCACACGGTTTTTTTAATCTCAACATTTGCTTAGCTTTCTAGTTTTTAAAACAATCTCCACTTTTGATTAAATTTGATTGATTGGAAATTTAAAATCTAACAATTCCGTGCAGATCGACCCATACTCTCCACGTATAAACTTTTGTATGTCGTGCGCTTGCGGTTAATTTTTATTCAAAATTTATCGGCGGTTTTCTAATTCGATAAAAACTCGTCGTTAAACAAGTTTTTGGCGCTATTGCCGGAGATTTGATTTGATTTTCATTTCTATTCTTCGAATTATTTTCGTGTAATATTTGTTGTGTGTTTACATAATTTTTTTGTGTTTTTGTAATTTTTGTTTACATTTGTTTGTGTGTATGTTATTGTAGCCTTTCTATTTTCATTTGCATTTCCATATTAAAAAAAAAGCATACACGTTTCAAAAAAAAAATATTTTTTTCTATTTCATTTCATTTACACTTCAATTTACATTTTTTATCTTTGCAATATGATTTTTTATTTACATTGCTTTCAATACAAAAAAGAAAAAAAATTGACACTTCATTGTTTACTGTGCAAATTGTTCACGGCTCATCAAGTTTCTGTCACCAGATCAACTAAGTTCAAGCTTCCATTGACTTCCCCATCTTCCCGCTACATACTGCATCACATAGAACTATCATTAAACATTTCACAAACACAGTTCCTTCTTCTCTGCCAAATACTTCTACTGCTGCCTTCACACTCACCAGCAACTTCAACCCACTGCCACACACCTCTTTAAACTATTACCCACCAACACATTCAACATCTCATCACAACTGCTGTTCCTTCCTCCAAACTACAGCCCACTGCTTAACTTCTTCCACTGTTAGCTTTCACAAACCATCATACAACCCTTCCCATCAGCCGAATCCACAGCCTTCACAACTTCACCATACATATGCAACCTCTCCATTTCATAAACTCTCCATTTTCATTTCTTCATCCCATTCATACATAAACAACATCTGATCATCCACTGCCCACACCATCAAAATTGCACAAAACTGCAGAATAGTGATCAACTCTTCATTGCCAAAACTGCTTCACTTCCACAAACATTCTCCCGTCACCTTTGTCATTCACACTCCTTTGATTTACTGCTATTGCCAATGACAGCATCACCTTCCTTCTTCTTGCCATCGACCAAATCCAAATCGAGCATCAACTATAATAGTTTCAACAACTCCTCCCTGAACCAAAGTTCTGACCACCCCTGCCTTCCATCCCCTATCAACCACTTAAGTCATCAGCGACTCCAGCCCCTCCAATCACCGCAAATCAACAAACCAGTCATTCTGCCACCACCTTTAATGACTAACATACCACTACACTTCTCCAGCATGAACCTTCCTCTACGACTCACTTCTGACCAACTTATTACAACGACAAACCATCCATCAACATCACTTCCATCTTCGTACATTTCAAGCTACAAGAACTACATAACCGTCGAGAAATCACCACACTTCTTACATTTGCATATCCTATTAAATTATCTGACCACCGGTCAACCATTTTCTCTGCTCTCCCTCTTCCATCACTGCCTTAAAAAACACTATCTTTCACTTGCCAGTTTCCTCAACTCCTGAGCCATTCCAACCTCACTGCAACTTTCATGACCTGAAACTAAATCAGCAACTACCATGCATCCACCCACTTCTAAATCCAACCGGAAGCCATCGCGACCAATCCAACAAACTAAACAGAAACACCCATTTTCACTTCTTATAACAACATATTAGCACTGTCACCAACATTCATCTTCCCCTTCTTCTGTAAGGAAATTTGACCGTTTCCTTCCTCAAACGTTTCCTTCCTCATTTTGTGGTCAATAGAATCTAAAGGGTTTTCATATTAATATGCTAATCAATAAAATGGTTATAATCTAGAGCATTAATTTCTCCTATTTTGATCCTGATGGACGATCATGACTAAGTCTACAAATCTGGAAATTTGGTCCTCTCTCTACCTATAAATAATAAACTTTGCCCATCACAAAGTATATAGAAAAAAACATAAAGAAAGATATAGGAAAAGAGAGAGAAACTATTTCCTTTGTCCATTGAAACAGCTTTCGACAACAACCATTGCTGAATATACGAGATGTCTGGAGGTATGTTTTATTGATTCATTACATATGTGATAATCATGTAATTCTAGATCTTAGGGTTTATGTTATTCGCAAGATATAGATTACATGTGGTGTCAGAGCATGGTATTAGAATTCATGATTATCCATCAATATATAAAACGAAACTAGCATAGATCTATGATGTGATGTTTGTAATTTTACTATGATGATGATAATGATTATTAGTGTTAATATGATTCAAGTTTAATATTCATATTATTTAAGTTGCTATAGTAATCATGATTATGAATATTGTTCTATTTACTGTATACTTAGATCTGTATCTGGAAAGTTTATATTTCCGCAAAAGTTAATTTTTCCTACTTTAATGTTTGACCTACTGTATAATATGGAACAACTTATTGTATGCGAATACTTTTCATAAAGTATACATATTGAAAAAAAATGTTTCCTAGTTTGACATTAAATTCATGATCTGGAACTTGCAAGATAATTGTTTATATATGATTTGCAAAATAATTGTTTATATATTAAATTCATATATGGAATTTACTTGGATTACTTGAAAGAATGGAAAATGTTTATGCGAAAAAAAAACAAAAGAGGTGACCACCTGGTTCGATCCAGTTTCCCTCTTTTCTCTCTTGTTTTAGTTTTCGCTTCCGCGCTTAATTTCCTTATTTCCTCTGATCTAATGCATGCAGTCCCATCCACAGGCGGCTCCTGCTTGCACAATAACGCATGAAACATTAATGTTTATTATTCTTCCATGAGTATGGTTCTACTGCCTACCCACAGGAGGCGCTAAACCTAACCTCTTATTTTGACATGTGTTTTATTCTAATAAAGAAGCCTATATTTCTTTTATATCTGCAATTGCAATGTCCTCAAACCTTAATTCGTATGCTACGTCTATCGTCAGAGTCAGTGGAACCAACTACTCAGAATGAAAAGAGCAAGTTGTGTTTTCTTTGGGCGTACTTGAACTGGTCATGGCTCTACTTAAGGAAAAGCCAGCTCCACTTACCGACACAAGTACGCCTAAGGAAAATGAACTCCATGATGATTGGGAACGATCTAATAGGCTCGGCATGATATTCATGCGAATGGTGATTGATACCAACATCAAAACCTTCCTACCCAAAACTGAAAGAGCAAAAGAATATTTGCAATCCATTGAAAATTGGTTCAAGACTGCAGACAAATCCCTTGCTGGAAAACTTATGGCTGATCTTGTAACCATGAAGTTTGATGGTTCTCGCTCAATGAGCACTCATGTCATTGAAATGATTAACCTTGCGGCCAAACTTAAGAACTTGGGATTGGTTATGGATGATGCTTTTCTCGTCCAATTCATTCTCACTAGCTTACCTCCTCAGTATGAACCATTCAAAATTCATTACAACATTATTACGGAAAAGTGGAGTCTAAATGAATTGACTAACAAACTGGTTCAAGAGGAGTCTAGGCAAGGCTTGCAAGGCATTAAAGTTGCTTATTTCACTCAAGGGGTTGGAAACAAGCTGGCAAAAAGAACAATTCCCAGCATAAAAGAGCACCACCCAACTCTGATGATGCCACTCAACCATCCAAGAAGAAAAAGAAGGATGATGTCTGCAAATTCTGCAAGAAACCTGGACACTTCAAGGAAGATTGCATTAAGCGCAAAGCATGGTTCAAAAAGAAGGTAACCCAATGGGTTTCGTAAGTCATTTTGAATCAAATCTTATTAATGTACCTTCTTCTACTTGGTGGATTGATATTGCTGCTAACGTTCATGTTTCGAATTCTATGTAGGGATTCATTACTATCCAAACCACAAACCCAAGTGAGAATTTCATTTTCATGGGGAATAAAGATAAAGCTCTAGTTGAAGCTATTGGAACTTTTCATCTTATTTTAGATAGCGGTTATCAGTTAGATTAATATCAAACTCTTTATGTTCCGTCTATTTCCCATAATTTGATTTCTGTAAGTGTACTTGATAAATATGGATATTATTTTGAAGTTGGAAATGGAAATTTTAGTTTATTTAAAAATTCTAATCTTATTGGTTCTGAAATATTAATTGATGGATTTTGTAGACTTCATCTTAAACAAAATGCTGAAATCCAACTCACCCTGCATGGAAAAGAAACTAAAGGAAAGTCATCCAAGAATGATTCTTACTTCTTGTGGCATAAAAAAACTAGGTCATATATCAAGTGAAAGAATTAAAAGGTTAGTGAAAGATGGTGTCCTACCGGACCTAGACTTCACTAACATTACAGTAGGTGTTGATTGTATTAAAGGAAAAACAACAAAAAATACCAAGAAAGGAGCCACAAGAAGTACACAACTTCTTGAAATAATACATATAGATATTTGTGGACCTTTTGATGTTTCAACTTTTGGAGGAGAGAAATAATTCTAAACTTTTATCGATGATTTTTCGCATTATTGCTATCTCTATCTATTGCATGAAAAATCTCAGTTAGTGGACATTGTACAAGTGTTCATTACTGAAGTCGGAAGGCAATTAGAAAGAAAAGTGAAAATTATTAGGTCAGATAGGGGTGGTGAATTCTATGGAAGGTATGATGAAACGAGACAACATCCTGGACCTTTTGCTAGACTTCTTCAAAAACTTAGAATTGTTGCACAATACACAATGCCTGGATCTTCATGGCAGAATGTTGTAGCTAAAAGGCGAAATCGTACATACATGGAAATGGTTAGATCCATGATGAGTCATGCAAATTTACCTATATCATTATGGATGGATGCATACAAACAGCTGTCTACATCTTAAATAGAGTTCCAAGTAAGGCCATTCCAAAGACTCCTTTTGAGCTTTGGAAAGGATGGAAACCTAGTTTAAGGCACCTCCAAATTTGGGGTTGTCCAGCTGAAGATAGACTGTACAATTCAAATGAAAAGAAATTGGATTTTAAGACAGTCAGTGCTTACTTTATAGGTTACCCAAAAAAAATCTAATGGATATAGATTTTATTGTCCTAACCATAGTACAAGAATTTTTGAAACCGGCAATGCCAAATTCTATGAGAATGGTGAAATCAGTGGGAGTACAAAACAACAAGAAGTGGTCATTCATGAAATAAGGGTAACCATTATCTTACCCTCTATTTCAAAAGATATTGGGAATCATCCCATTGTTGAACCTGTTCACAATGAGGAAAACTCAATAAATGATCAACAACTCCATAGTGAAATTATCACCAATCATAATGTTGATGAAGTACCACAGGAACTAGCATTAAGAAGATCTCAGATACAAAGAAGATCAGCTATTCCTGATTATTATATGCCTTATCTAATATAATCTGAAGGAACTACGGACCCAATTTCTTATTCACAAGCCATTAAGGATGTTAATTCTATTAAATGGATTGATTCAATGAAAGATGAACTGAAATCTATGGATAATAATCAAGTTTGGGAAATCGTTCAATTGCCACAAGGACATAAAGCAGTCGGTTGTAAGTGGGTCTTCAAGACCAAACGTGACTGCAATGGTAAAATTGAACTATATAAAGCACACATGTTTTCAAAGGTTTTAATCAGAAAGAAGGCATTGACTATAATGAAACTTTTGCTCCTGTTTATAGGAAAGATTCTATTCGAATTATCATGGCATTAGCAGTCCATTATGATCTCGAGTTACATCCAATGGATGTGAAAACAGCCTTTCTAAATGGAGACTTGGAAGAAGAAGTCTACATGCGTCAACGTGAAGGCTTCATAATTATAGGACAGGAAGACATGGTCTGCAAACTTAAGAAATTAATATATGGACTGAAACAATCTTCTAGACAATGGTATCTAAAGTTTCAAGAAATCATTACCACTTTGGATTTCACAGAAAACATAGTTGACCCTTATATATACCTCAAGTTCAGTGGGAGCAAGTTCATATTTTTGATTCTGTATGTTGATGACATATTATTAGCTAGCGGAGGCCTTGGTTTATTCGTGAAACTAAGGATCATCTCTCAACGAACTTTGAAATGAAAGATATGGGTGAGGCTTCCTATGTGATAGGAATAGAAATATTCCGTGATAGATCACAGGGAATTCTAGGATTGTCTCAAAAAGCATATATTGACAAAATTCTTGAGAGATTTGGCATGAAGAATTGTTCCTCTAGTCCTGTCCTACTGCAGAAAGGAGACAAACTTGTTCTTGAGCAGTGCCCAAAGACTCCTATGGAACGAGAAGAAATGACCAAATATCCTTATGCATCTCTTGTAGGGAGTTTGATGTATTCACAAGTCTGTACAAGACATGATATCAGTCATGCAGTTGGTATGCTATGTAGATTTCAAAGTAACCTAGGAATCGCTCACTGGAAAGCTGCAAAGAAGGTACTGAGATACCTAAAGGGAACAAGGAATTACATGCTCACCTATAGAAAATCAAGTTACCTACAGGTAACTGGTTATTCCGATTCAGACCTTGCCGGATGTCCTGACACTAGGATCTGCACTCTTGGGTATGTGTATCTCTTATGTGGAGATGCAATATCATGGAGAAGCCAGAAATCAGAGAAGCTTTTCGGATCCACCATGATGGCTGAATACGTAGCATGTTATGAGGCTTCAATTCAGGGAACATGGGTGCGTAATTTTGTCTCACAATTTGGCACTTTTAGTTTTATCTCTAAGCTACTAACTGTCTACTGCGACACTGAAACTGCAACCTTTTGGTCCAAGCATGATAGAATAACCAAAGGTTTCAAACACATGGACCTGAAATACCTACTACTGAAGCAAGATGTTAAACTGAAGAAAATTGTTGTTGAATCGATAAGTACAGACTTACAAGTGGTAGACATATTCACGAAAGGACTACCTCCAAAGACCTTTCAGAGACATACTGATAACATGGGTCTTGCAGATAGTTCCTAATTATCTTCTTATTATGCCATTTATTTTGTACTTAGCTAGACATAACATCTTCCTCTCAGACCATCTCCAAAGTGCACATCAAGCAAACATACAACTCAAAGTTTGTAACGACCCAGAATTTCTACCATTTGAAATTCGTATATTTAATTGATTTTAAATATTAACAAGTAAAATTTGTAAGTCGAATAAATTTTTACTTCGAATATCTAGATTTAATTGGATAATTAAATTGATAATTTAATATTTGAAATAACAAAATAATTAGAAATTGGGTTTAATGTGATCAAATTTGATTTATGAAGTTGTATTAAATCATATTGGAGTTAGCATGATGTTATAGAACTTTTAAAATCGAATTAAAAGTTAAATTGTAGAAATTGAATATTTTAATATTTAATCGACGAGCAAAAATAGCCATTTTTCAAACAGTCTCGGAATTCGACAAAACTTGTTCATCGGATCTGTAATGTTATATTATTGTATGATTTCAAATTTCGTGTCAATCGGATTTACGTTTGTCCGGGGCAAGCTAAAACGCACTGAAATCAGTTTAACGGAATTTTAAATTTAAATAGTCGAATCGAAAACCTATCTTTCAAATACGATTGAAATGGCTCCCGATATATATTCCATTGCTTTCGGAATAGGGGTATAACATTATAAACGCCAAGCAACACGCTTCATTTGGAGTTCGGAAAAATTCCAGATGAATATTGTTTTGAGAATTTTCTATAAAAGGACCCATTATCTTCTATTTGCAAACCCTATCTTCCTCTAAACCCTAACCGCCAGCAAACTATCAGTGGTCGAAATTTTCAAATTTTCCCTCCTCGATTTCTCCCAATCTACGCCTTATTTCAAGAAACTTCCAACTGGAAATTTGTAGAGCACGACGAGGTCTTGAAGATCAACGATGGTGATCGATTTATATTGTATAGATCGTCGGCAAATTGCATTGGAATGCGCAACGTTCACGCGCGTCTTTCGAGGCTGAATCGCAACCGAGTTCGCCATTGTCGTGCTGGGAGTGGAGCTCGTCGTTTTGGTTCGTACGATAGTTCCTGATCATCGTTTCGATCAACTACGGTGGCGCGATAATTTCACGATAAACGGCGGGCAGTGGGTTCAATTGCGTTCGAAGTCACGAGGGGAGGAAGAAGAAAGCAAGTTCGGTCAGATCTGCCTTGATTTAATTGTGCAGCCCAGATGTCGTTTGAGGTTTAAAATATAAAATAGAGATTGAAATTTATTTATATAAATTCGTTTAAAGTTTAAAATGCCATAACTTTTTGATACGAGGTCCGTTTTGGACGAAACGACTTGCGTTGGAATCATATGGACGAGCATTACGCAGTGGACCTGGATTGGGATTTATTTGAGCTAGTGGAATTTTGGGTAAAATTAAACTCGTTTTTAATTTTATTCGGAACGAAACACTGCAACGGTTATTGGAAACAAGGTGAGAACTTCTCACTCAATCGAATTTTTTTCGATTTAAATTTTAAGTAGTTAAATTTAAAATTGCTTGATTGTATGCTTGAATGATAAATTGCTATATGTTGTATTGAAATAGACCCTATACGCGTATATTAAGCGGTGGTTATTTTATTAAACACACATACCACGATATTCCACCTTGAAGTGGAATTGGTATTATATATGTACTTGGAGTTGATTTCCTGCATTATATAGCAGATGAGACCCTATTGCGCCGCATAATAGAGGATAATATTTTATATAAACCCATGTACCGCGATATACCTTCTTGAAACAGGATTGGTATTGTGCTAACATCTGTGAATGCAGAGAAACAGGTTGGAGGGATACAACTGGATTGCTCAAATAATTGAATTTGTTTCAATGTTGTGTGTTGATTATTTATATTCTCTGTGTGATTATCTTTGTGATTGAAATCGTTGAAGGCTAAAATTTAGCCGAACATATTTTTGGTATCGTTGGATACCGGAAATAAATAAAAATTTGATTTTTGAAAATTCAAGTTGAAAGTTTATAATAAAATTTATTTTTGAGAATTGGATAAATTTAAAAGTAGGAATTCTAAATTAATAAAGTTTTATTTTTAATCTTATTGAATAAAATTTCAAAATATAGAAAAACTTTAATAAATGGATTTCGGGTAATATTATCCAAAGGTTGAAGAATTTATTCAAAATACAGATTTTAAAGAGTTTGAAAAATAAAAGAATTTGTTTTCCTTAAAAGGAATTTATTTCTAAAAAGGAAATAAAATTTGAAATCCGTTTGGGAATTGATTTTTGGCGATTGAATTTAAAATATTTTGAAAATCCATTTGGAAATTTATTTGGTGTTTTGAAAAGAATTTGAAATCAATTGAAAAATTGAATTGTTGTTGAAAGTGAATATTTGAAATCGATTGAAAATCGTATATCAGTGGATATTTTGAAATTTAAATTCACCATGGAATTTATAAAGGAAAGAGAAATTTGTTTAAAAATAAACATGGATTTATTTTTGAAGTGTGGAAATAGATTTACGGATTTGGAACGTAAATTTAAAATAAATCGGTAAGGATTTAATTAAATTGGTTTAAATGAACCATTTTGAAATGAAAGTGTATTCTCTCTGGAAAGCCGAATAAAATTTCTGAATGGTTTTGATATATATATATATATATATATATATATATATATATATATATATATATAATTCTATAATTGGTTTTGAAAAGGATACTTTGGAGAAATTAACTTCTTAAGTTGTTTTAAATCCTTTAAGTAAAGATTCATTAAGTTGATATAGAAATGATTATTTCTAAGATTTAATCAATAATTGTTTTAGAAAATAGTTATTTAAATAGTTATACTCTATCTACTAATTTTATTTTGAGAATTAGTTTGGACTTAAATTATATGTAATAATATTTTAAGTAAAGTGTTTAAATAAAAATAGTTTTATTTCAAAATTTTCCCCGATATCTTTTGGATGAGTGTTATAATTTTTTATAAAGTATTTGAACTCGGCATATTTCCAGTGAAAATGAATAAATATTTGGAAGTATTTCCGCGTAAGGAAAATGATTTGAAATTTGATTTCAAAAGTTGTAAAGGTGAAAAGTGATTTGAAATTTGTTTTCAAATGGTTGAAGTGTGGAAAAATATGTCTTGTAAAGATATTTTTGGGAAATAAATAATTGGGAAATTATTTTGAATCTGGTGATGTTGTGCATATCTATTGATAGTTAAATAACCGACTATCAATATTTACCTTTAAATGGGTATTTGTTGTGGTTTGCTTGAATTTGAATGCTACACTTATTTGAATGCTACACCCTTCTCTGAGACGTACGAGCTCAGATGTTATGTAGTCGATGGTTACTAGTGATATATTCCTAAACGTATCTTTTAAGGCCAAGTTGTTTTAGAGTTAAAACAATTCAATTCAATATTATCTATATACACACAGATAGATAATTTACATCTCATAATAGATAATCACATTATCATCATAAGCAGATAATTAATATTATCATCCAAACAGATACTTAATATTTTAATACTTAAACCAAACATCCATATCACATAGATATTACTCATCTCATATCTGAGATCACAATCAATCAATGAAATATCAATATCCTCATCCCCAAGCATGATTTATTACTCACGATCTATAATTAATTTAAAATGAGTTAAATTATTTACTTCTATCTTTGATTAATTTAAAATAAATTAATTATTCATTCCATAAATCCTGCTCATACACCATTGATTAATTATAAATCAAAAGAATTAATCATTCTATAATTTCAATAAGTAATTTAGCCTTAAATTAATTTCTCAAATGAATTATTCTAAATCATTCATAGCAATTAACATTTAATTACTTCCTTATTAATTATTCCTCAATTAAACAATTCTTAATTACATCATTAATTGTATTAATTAATGATCTCTAATTTATATTAAATTACTTTATTTAAATTAATTGCATTAAGTGATTAATCTTTAATTAAACACAATTATTAATCACCCTTGATTAATAACAAACCAGTAATTAACTACCCTTAATTACTTATAAACAAATTAATCATCCCATGATTAATTATTCCCATAAATTAATCATTTGATTAATTACAAAAGAAATTACCCAAATTACTTCACTTACAAATCATCTTATATTAATTTCATCAGGTAATTATCATCCAATTACTTTCCTAAGTAATTATACTCAATTAATTACACCAAGTAATTACACATACCAAATCATCAAATAATTTCTTAAATTAATTAAAATTAATTAACTTAATTTAATCTTATCATCAGTTACTTATGTATCCCAATTAATCATCTTTGATTTAAATCACTTTTGCTACATTCCAGTAGTTTCCTTTAATTTATTTACAGAGATTAATCTTTGAATAAATCCATAGATTTACTATTTATAATTTATTCCATTCATTCTTAATTTATTGCATTGTAATTACCTTATTGATTTATTATTCCCAAATTAATCAATTTCTAATCCCATCATTAATTATATTAATTAACGATCTCTAATTACATTTTCACTTATTGTTTTATTAATTACATTAAGAATACTAATCTCCAAATCACATATATTAACCCTCTTGATTAATAACATACAGTAGTTAACCACCCTTAATTAATTACTCCTTAATAACAAGCTTAATCCCTTGATTAATTTCAAGTAATTATACTCCAATTACTTCCATTAACAAGATCATCCAATTAATTACATCCAGTAATTATCCATCAATTACTTCTCTAAGTAATTTACTTCCAAAATATCAATTGATCAATCCAAATTAATTAAACTAAATTAATTAACTCAAATTAAATCAATTTACTCAATTAATAAGAAATTAATTTCTTAATTACTTACCAAATAAATAATTACATTTAAACTATTAAAATGTTTGTTATTAAATTAATTAATCTAATCAATTATTAAAAAATCAATCACATTAATTAATTATAAAATAATCTATTTAATGATCTTCATTAACACTTATTTAATTATTTTTCTAAAATAATTAACTTATATTAATCATTATTAATTATAAGTTTGATTAATCATTAAAATTCATTAATTTAAATAAAAATCTAATCTATGGTTCTTAATTACATATTAATTACTTAATTCTTTTTTTTAAAACTTAAGTTAATACATTTAAACTTAACATTACTAATTTAATTAACATAAATTATCAATTATCTACTCTAATTTGTCTTAATGAATATAAATCTTAAATCTTCATTTCTTAAAGTAAAATTATTTTTATTATTGATTAAATTTTCACTTTCAATATGTTTTAAAAACATTTATTTCAAATTTCTTTCAACTTCCATTTTTAAAATTTTAAGTTTAGAATGATCACTAATTGAACTTTAAATCAATTTATAAAACTAACTTATAAAAACCTTTAAATTACAAATTAAAGCAATTTCTTTGTTATGAAGGGATTTTAAATCAAATTTCCTTTAAATTCAAAATATTTGAACTTATTTAAAATATTTGAATTCATAAACTTACTCTTCCATTCTAAAATCTGGAGTTTAAGTTTAAACTTAAAACTAGATTATAAAATTTTGATTTAAACTTCCCTTTCCTATTTTCAAAATTCCATTTTTCTTTTTAACTTCAACTTTTCTAATTTTTTTCTTATAACACTAAATGTCATTATAAGTTTGGGTTAAAAACAAACTTTATTTAATCAAAAACGTCTAACTGTACAATCTATACTTGAATTTACATACTTACACCTTTATTTATAGACTCAGTTTGCTCTGATTTTAAATTTACAACTAAAATTTTAAAACTGTAAAAAAAACTGTTACAGGTTTTAAACTCAAAACGAACTTCTACCCGAGTCTCCCTCGTTTACTTCGAGCAAAACGTGTAGTTTCCCCGAGAAAAACAACTACCTGCTTCGAGTCCCCTAACATCAATTCGAAACCAAACAAAAATTCAACCTCGCCAGAATTGATATGCACCGTGCACCCTGCACCATCCACGGCGAGACTCTGATTGTCGCCGACCCTTCCTACAAGTTGACCATTATCCTTCGATCTGACAATGACCATCAAAACCCCTCCAGTTCGACTCGAACTCGAATTCGAGTAAAATCAAAAACCTGGAAACACACGACCCCCCAACACCACATACCTGTCAACACCACTTGCTCAACGCTTCGACCACCGGATCTCCAACGCCTCCGGCCGTAGCCTCGTCTACCTCGCCTCTACCAAACCCCACAAGCTCGTGCCACTCGATCGCCTGGACTAGCCGTGGTGATCGATATTCTATGCACGGTAAAAATTAGGTTTAAAAACTTTAAACCTACCCACTGCACCACCATCCACCATTTTTCCCTGATCCACGGTAGACTTCTCCACCTCCAGACAAAAACTCAACCTTACCGATCAACGTGATCGCCCATGGTGACCCGAAATGCCCAAAATAGATAAACACAAACTGCTCTCATACCACACCATTAAAAATCATCTAACCTACCTTAAAAATCATCGTTTCTAGTATGGATTCTAGTTAGATACCTGAATCAAAGATCGGTGAAGTTCGAAATTTGGTCAATCTTGAGTTTGTTCAGAAATTTGGTTTTCCAGAGAAAATTTTATGTTGTTTTAATCTTAACTGAAATTTTAAACTTAGTTTATTATGATACAAACATCTTTTGTTCGAATCTTAAGTTCAATCATCAATCAGAAAAGGAGTAAATGATTTTTGGATCAAATAGTTTTGATTTTTGAACCGAGAACAGATAAAATTTAAAATAACAGCCTGTAACACTACACATCCTACAAGCATAGACAAAGGATCCAATATATATATATATATATATAGATATATACACATACTATTCCCAGGCATATACACAACATATTCATCTCTAAATATATATATATATAAGTTACTCACTTGATATGTGAAAGAACAGAGCCTAGTTTGTTTTGCAACAGGCTTGAAAAATATCAGGTTGAACTCCCCTTTGATTCTTAGGTTGAATCGAATCTTGATTGTTGTTTAAACTAAAGTTTTTGTTTGAGTTTGAAATGGTTTTACTTCAGATTCTTGGTTTTGGTTTTCGAATTAAAATGAGAAGATAGAAATATATAGCCAGGAATTGTAGACAGGGTACAATATTATGTCTCATACAACGGTGATAATACTTTGTACAATACAGCATATAAAATCTTTGTTTGTGCTGATTTAAAACAGAGATATTTTTATGGTGGAGGATGATATGAAATGTATTGTGTGCTAGAAAGATTAACATTAATTTCTTTTGTTTGTTCAAGAATACAAAATGTTGTCTTCCTTAGTAAGCCTTCACATATATTTATTTTTTTATCTTTTCATTTTTCAGCCTACACACATTCGATTTTGTTTCTAGATTTTATTTGTTGCCTTTGTACAATCTGGTATATTAGTTTTGTTTAGTCAGTTTACAAACTTGAAGATTCTTTTGTTTACATATACTTATCCTATGCAAGCCTTTATGCTTTGTAACATATGTTACTTGTTTGATATTGGAATGTATTCTTTTGTTCAATATTTTACTTTGAAAATTAAATGAATGATATTTTAACATGTTGTTTTGAATTTATGTATGAGCTTTCTTTATATTTTACAATCTGTCTTATTTTTATTTTATGCTCTAACCTACATATTTATTAATTATTATAAAAAAAAACAAAGAACACATCTATCAATTTGAATGATTTATAAAAGAAACTATCTCTCTATTATAAATCATTTATTTTACTATATATACTAATGTATCATTTGACAAAATTTTATTTAAATCCTATATATATTTTAAATCATGTTTATCAAGCTATACTTAAAATGAAAATAGAACAAATCTTTTTGTTAATACATTTAAATTTTAACAAAAGCTAGAACAAGTCTTTAAACTATTTTAACATTTATCTTATGTATTTAAAACCACATATTTATTTATTTAATCGCTTTGAACAACTTATATTAAATAAAACATTATTCCCAATCCACTAAAATATATATTAGAATTTGAAAACATAATTTATTAGTTAAATTGTAAAACAAAGCCTCCATATTTAGAATGTATACAAATATATACATATAAAAATAGAAACAATCAATTAATTTTTAACAGATAAAATTTACCAATTAGATATTTAATAAAAGAAAAGTATTAATTCAGATCTTATTAACAAAGATATGTCAAATTAATTTAACTTTTAATGCAGATTATTAAATTGATATTGCTAAAAATTTCGGGTTGTTACATTCCTCCCCCTTAAAAGAATTTCGTCCCCGAAATTTAAAAGCAAAGGTAATTTAGTAATCTATTTAAGATTTTAATTTTAAATCACACTCATATATCAATCATATGCTAACAACCATCACAACCAATCCACTCAATCAACAAAGCTAACCATCCAGACAAAATTCTGGATAGAGTTTCCTAAAGTTTTCCAAGTATAATACTGGAATAATTAATTTATAGAATCCAAACAATCTATATTACTAAGCTACAGAGCTACTATTTATCTAGATCTTCAAAACTACATAGATATCAGACTATAGACGAGTCTGACTCAACAACCAAAACTCCCCGAACTGCTGGTTCCAAAGCCAGAGATGGATTTACACACGTATTCCCCCCGAGATTCGTGGAACACAACGAATCCCAGCTATCCAAACTGGAAATTCACTCCCGAAGATCAAACATCTAACTTTACCAAAACATAGAGAAAATCCAAAACACCTCATAGCTAGCTTCCCAGACTTACCAAATTATATAGCTCCTTTGAATCAGAGAAAATTCATCCAAAATCAAATCTCCGACTTCGAAATCCAAATTCCTCCATCTCTTATCCACCAAATTCTTCTGATGATCCAGAGCTGCCTTCAACCTACTGATCAGCTCAACCTCCACTGATGCCTCTCAGAACAATCTGAACCAAAACAATCCAATACAATGATTTTCTCAAGATCAATCAAAATCAAGAACTCAACCTCTATCATCAGTAGAAAATAATCTCTCCTTTCCAGAAAAGAAAAACAGATGCACTCCCAACTGCTTCCGCTGCACAACTCTGATCCGGGGTAGATGAAAATGCTGATGATGCACATAAGCATAAACTGGACAGCACATTACAAAAATATGGTTCAACAGATACAAAATAAAACTCAGAAGTTCCTCCAAAACCTGAGCCGCCTTACCAAATCCTATCTCTAAAAACCATTCTACTACTAGGCTGAACCATCGGTACTACTTCTGGAATCCAGTCGATACCAAACTCAACTCCGGATGCAAGGGCAACCCACTGACCTCTTCAAAGATATCCAGAAAAAGATTTTTGATAAACCAAGAGAATGCCCAACTATCGCAAGTCACTTTTGCGATCAACCCAGGCTAATATCCCAAGAAAACTGTTCTCTCCTTACCAGTCTGAACAACTTAAGCTATCTAGCCAATCCATTAAAGAAATGGATCCACAAAACTGCCTCTGAACTTCACCTCTTAATAATTGCTGACAGATGACATCCTCGTGTGCCGGCAGATCAATCTGAACCGCAACACTACTACTGATGCCAAAGACTTCTTAATCCAAAACTCCTCGAAAAACTCGGGCCTCAAAGCCAAACACAACATTCAGCTGAACTCAGCCTCAAAAATAATGCAAACACAATTCCTTATCTAAAGATCCTTGAGAACTTCTTCGGAAGCAATCCATTGCTACTGCATCTCAACACATAACTACTACTTCTTGAGTTACCAAGATAACATCACTAGTTTCTACTCAAATGACAAAATCCAATTTCTACTCATCCAAACTTGTACTACAAAAATGTACTCCAAATCTTAACAGGTTTCCTCCAGAGATTTGGTGAAATCCTTACACCATAAATTCACTCGAGACGGTATTAAGTCTACAGGCTCGTCGGATACACTTCCAACCAATGGTAGTCGTGTTACACACACCACCACCCTATCTACCCTTATACTTATATTGGAAAACCCGAACAGGTAACCCAACAAATAGATAGAAATGAATATATATATATATATATATATATATATATATCAAAATTACAAATACGCTCTCTTAAGAAAGAAATCACTCAAGAGCCTAGGTATTCACTCAACCTAGCGCTTTGATACCAACTGTCACGACCCGACTTCCTGCGCCTAGGAAGACGTATCTTTAATTAAGAAAGAAAGGGGTCAGAAAATAGAAAAGATAGAGAAGAAATAACAACAACATCAGAATCTCACGGCGGAACGAATAAATTATATTAATCACATAAGTATTTACATAATATATAACATCATTCAGAGTTATACAGATAATACATCACATACTAGACAGTTATAGACACATGTCTAGTTATACAACTCAATACATAATACAACACAGAGATACCAACACAGCGGAACACTATATCTACAAACGCTAAAGCCTCCTGCTCCATTGCCCCTCCAGAATTCGTCGAAGCCAACCTGAATCCCTTGGCTACTCATAAAAATTTGAGTACCCGAGAGTTTAAGGAAAACAGAAAATAAACTCTGGGTCAGAAATGGGTCTGGTGTGAGTAACAGGTTAAAATTGCTTAATTTTCAAAAACCTTTGAAAAGAAAGGTATCACGTAAGACTTCCTACACATAAACATGGAATTTTTTTACCTTACGCTAATCAAAACATTTGATAGGTAATTCAGTGATATTATAACAGGTCTAGGGTTTTCAAGTAAATTGAAAATAGTCGAAATTGTTACATTCATTAAATTCCAGCTACTAGCCACAAAAGTGGGTAATACAATCAAAACCGTTGGCACTTATTGGATTTTGGATTCCATACAGGGCTACTGGGATACCGCCCGTCACAGTACGTGGCCTAGATCAACGTACCGAGGAGTACGCATGCTTCTCTACAACACAAGGCCGGAACCATTCCTTACTGAACAGTCCCGAACAAGATAACCCCGCAGTTGGCTGCAGACCAACTGCACACACAGCCGAATAAAAAGGGACATCTAGATAGGGGTATATCTCGTCCTGCTCGGGCATGACCCACCTAACCTTGCTGCACCTCCCCTGTTTTAGCCATTCCCGGTTGATGAGGCTTGAGGCTGCGATTACCTTTAGAGAATACATCTCTTAGAATGCTCATCGCCCACCTGACGATGTGTTGAAAGCATTCAATCCATACAAGTTCGTTTCGAGTTCGAACGAAACCGAAGGCATTATCTCGTTACACTCGTTTTAGAATCACCCTCAGAGTTAACGACGATAATCCTTGCACTCTGAATCTTCATCTTCACTTCAGATTCACGAACTATCGTTAATTTGGATCGATATGGTTTTCGGATGTCCAAATATGGAAACCCAATCCCGGTCTCATCGAAATCCAAAACGTATCTTTTAAGGCCAAGTTGTTTTAGAGTTAAAACAATTCAATTCAATATTATCTATATTCACATAGATAGAAAATTTACATCTCATAATAGATAATCACATTATCATCATAAGCAGATAATTAATATTATCATCCAAACAGATACTTAATATTGTCATACTTAAACCAAACATCCATATCACATAGATATTACTCATCTCATATCTGAGATCACAATCAATCAATGAAATATCAATATCCTCATCCCCAAGCATGATTTATTATTCACAATCTATAATTAATTTAGAATGAATTAAATTAATTACTTCAATCTTTAATTAATTTAAAATAAATTAATTACTCATTCCATAAATCCTGCTCATACTCCATTGATTAATTATAAATCAAATGAATTAATCATTCTCTAATTTCAATAAGTAATTTAGTCTTAAATTAATTTCTCAAATGAATTATTCTAAATCATTCATAGCAATTAACATTTAATTACTTCCTTATTAATTATTCCTTAATTAAAAATTCTTAATTACATCATTGATTATATTAATTAATGATCTCTAATTTATATTAAATTACTTTATTTAAATTAATTACATTAAGTGATTAATCTTTAATAAACATAATTATTAATCACCCTTGATTAATAACAAACCAGTAATTAACTACCCTTAATTACTTATAACAAATTAATCATCCCATGATCAATTATTCCCATAAATTAATCCTTTGATTAATTACAAAAGAAATTACCCAAATTACTTCACTTACAAATCATCTTATATTAATTTCATCAATTAATTATCGTCCAATTACTTTCCTAAGTAATTATACTCCATTAATTACACCAAGTAATTACACATACCAAATCATCAAATGGTTTCTTAAATTATTTAAAATTAATTAACTTAATGTAATCTTATCATTAGTTACTTATGTATCCCAATTAATCATCTTTGATTTAAATAACTTTTGCTACATTCCAGTAGTTTCCTTTAATTTATTTACAGAGATTAATCCTTGAATAAATCCATAGATTTACTATTTATAATTTATTCCATTCATTCTTAATTTATTACATTGTAATTACCTTATTGATTTATTATTCCCAAA
Source organism: Allium cepa (assembly GCA_030765085.1). Lineage (NCBI taxonomy): Eukaryota > Viridiplantae > Streptophyta > Magnoliopsida > Asparagales > Amaryllidaceae > Allium > Allium cepa. Next base: position 108,415,125 of record CM060940.1, read on the forward strand.
TTAATCAATTTCTAATCCCATCATTAATTATATTAATTAATGATCTCTAATTACATTTTCACTTGTTGTTTTATTAATTATATTAAGAATACTAATCTTCAAATCACATATATTAACCCTCTTGATTAATAACATACAGTAATTAACCATCCTTAATTAATTACTCCTTAATAACAAGCTTAATCCCTTGATTAATTTCAAGTAATTATACTCCAATTACTTCCATTAACAACATCATCCAATTAATTACATCCAATAATTGTCCATCAATTACTTCTCTAAGTAATTTACTTCCAATATATCAATTGATTAATCCAAATTAATTAAACTAAATTATTTAACTCAAATTAAATCAATTTACTCAATTAATCAGTAATTAATTTCTTAATTACTTACCAAATAAATAATTACATTTAAACTATTAAAATGATTGTTATTAAATTAATTAATCAAATTAATTATTAAAAAATCAATCACATTAATTAATTATAAAATAATCTAGTTAATGATCTTCATTAACACTTATTTAATTATTTTTCTAAAATAATTAACCTATATTAATCATTATTAATTATAAGTTTGATTAACCATTAAAATTCATTAATTTAAATAAAAATCTAATCTATGGTTCTTAATTACATATTAATTACTTAATTCCTTTTTTTAAAACTTAAGTTAATACATTTAAACTTGACATTACTAATTTAATTAACATAAATTATCAATTATATACTCTAATTTGTCTTAATGAATAGAAATCTTAAATCTTTATTTCTTAAAGTAAAATTATTTTTATTATTGATTAAATTTTCACTTTCAATATGTTTTAAAAACATTTATTTCAAAAATCTTTGAACTTCCATTTTTAAAATTTTAAGTTTAAAATGATCACTAATTGAACTTTAAATCAATTTATAAAACTAACTTATAAAAACCTTTAAATTACAAGTTAAAGCAATTTCTTTGTTATGAAGGAATTTTAAATCAAATTTCCTTTAAATTCAAAATATTTGAACTTATTTAAAATATTTGAATTCATAAACTTACTCTCCCATTCTAAAATCTGGAGTTTAAGTTTAAACTTAAAACTAGATTATAAAATTTTGATTTAAACTTCCCTTTCCTATTTTCAAAATTCCATTTTTCTTTTTAACTTCAACTTTTCTAATTTTTTATTATAACACTAAATGTCATTATAAGTTTGGGTTAAAAACAAACTTTAATCAAAAAAAGTCTAACTGTACAATCTAAACTTGAATTTACATACTTACACCTTTATTTATAGACTCAGTTTACTCTGATTTTAAATTTACAACTAAAATTTTAAAACTGTAAAAAAAACTGTTACAGGTTTTAAACTCAAAACGAACTTCTACCCGAGCCTCCCTCGTTTACTTCGAGCAAAACGTGAAGTTTCCCCGAGAAAAACAAGTACCTGCTTCGAGTCCCCTAACATCAATTCGAAACCAAACAAAAATTCAACCTCACCGGAATTGATATGCACCGTGCACCCTGCACCATCCACGGCGAGACTCTGATCGTCGTCGACCCTTCCCACAAGTCGACTATAATCCTCCAATCTGACAATGACCATCAAAACCCCTCCAATTCGACTCGAACTCGAATTCGAGTAAAATCAAAAACCTGGAAACACACGACCCCCCAACACCACAAACCTGTCAACACCACTTGCTTAACGCTCCGACCACCGGATCGCCAACGCCTTCGGCCGTAGCCTCGTCCACCTCTCCTCTACCAAACCCCACAAGCTCGTGCCACTCAATCGCCTGAACTGGCCGTGGTGATCAATTTTCTATGCACAGTAAAAATTAGGTTTAAAAACTTTAAACCTACGCCGTCGCTTCCACGACCCACTACGCCACCATCCACCATTTTTCCCCGACCCACGGTAGACTCCTCCACCTCCAGACAAAAACTCAACCTTCTCGTTCAACGTGATCGCCCATGGCGACCCGAAAATGGCCAAAATAGATAAACACAAACTTCTCTCATACCACACCATTAAAAACCATCAAACCTACCTTAAAAATCATCGTTTCCAGTATGGATTCTAGTTAGATACCTGAATCAAAGATCGGTGAAGTTCGAAATTTGGTCAATCTTGCTTTTGTTCAGAAATTTGGGTTTCCAGAGAAAATTTTAAGTTGTTTTAATCTTAAATGAAATTTTAAACTTAGTGTATAATGATATAAACATCTTTTGTTCGAACCTTAAGTTCAATCATCATTCGGAAAAGGAGTAAATGATTTTTGGATCAAATAGTTTTGAGTTTTGAACTGAGAACAGATAAAATTTAAAACAACAGCCTGTAACACTAAACATCCTACAAGCATAGACAGAGGATCCAATATATATATAGATATATACACATACTATTCCCAGGCATATACACAACTGATTCATCCCTAAAAATAATAATATAAAAGTTACTCACTTGATATGTGAAAGAACAGAGCCTAGTTTGTTTTCCAACAGGCTTGAAAAATATCAGGTTGAACTCCCCTTTGATTCTCAGGTTGAATCGAATCTTGATTGTTGTTTAAACTGAAATTTTTGTTTGAGTTTGAATTGATTTTACTTCAGATTCTTGGTTTTGGATTTCGAATTAAAATGAGAAGATAGAAATATATAGCCAGGAATTGTAGACAGGGTACATTATTATGTCTCATACAACTGTGATAATTCTTTGTACAATACAGCATATAAAATCTTTGTTTGTACTGATTTAAAACAGAGATATTTTTATGGTGGAGGCTGATATGAAATGTATTGTGTGCTAGAAAGATTAACATTAATTGCTTTTGTTTGTTCAAGAAACAAAATGTTGTCTTCCTTAGCAAGCCTTCACATATATTTATTTTTTTATCTTTTCATTTTTCAGCCTGCACACATTTGATTTTGTTTCAAGATTTTATTTGTTGCCTTTGTACAATCTGGTATATTTGTTTTGTTTAGTCAGTTTACAAACTTGAAGATTCTTTTGTTTACATATACTTATCCTATGAAAGCCTTCATGCTTTGTAACATATGTTACTCGTTTGATATTGGAATGTATTCTTTTGTTCAATATTTTACTTTGAAAATTAAATGAATTATATTTTAACATGTTGTTTTGAATTTATGTATGAGCTTACTTTATATTTTACAATCTGTCTTATTTTTATTTTATACTCTAACCTACATATTTATTAATTATTATAAAAAAACAAAGAACACATCTATCAATTTGAAATGATTTATAAAAGAAACTATCTCTCTATTATAAATCATTTATTTTACTATATATACTAACGCATCATTTGACAAAATTTTATTTAAATCCTATATATATTTTAAATCATATTTATCAAGCTATACTTAAAAAGAAAATAAAACAAATCTTTTTGTTAATACAATTAACTTTTAACTGAAGCTAGAACAAGACTTTAAACTATTTTAACATTTATCTTATGTATTTAAAACCACATATTTATATATTTGAATGCTTTGAACAACTTATATTAAATAAAACATAATTTATTAGTTAAATTGTAAAACAAAGCCTCCCTATTTACAATGTATACAAATATATACATATACAAATAGAAACAATCAATTAATTTTTAACAGATAAAATTTACCAATTAGATATTTATTAAAAGAAAAGCATCAATTCAGATCTTATTAACAAAGATATGTCAAATTAATTTAATTTTTAATGCAGATTATTAAATTGATATTGCTAAAAATTCCGGGTTGTTACATTAACATGATAGCTATAGTAGGCATAGTTCGGAATGTCTATGCTGGCTAAGATTTTATATTATACTTTTGAAATGTTTTCCTGCAATTTGCACTTATAGTAATAATATCAAAGATATTTGCGTATCAAGCATGTTAGACTATCATAAGGAGAAATCTCCTTCAATTCTGCGTTTACATGGTGTGTGTGGCAGGAGGCCTTATTGTAATTACATTTTCTAAAAGCATTGCGGATCTATTTTAAAATATTTCTTTGTTTTTTAAAAGGTAAACTGTTATAAGTTCTCACACCAGTCTCATGACTAACCTGGAATTTATTGTTCCCTTCCTAAACTCTGGGTGCCCACCAATTTCCACATGGGTAGCCTAGAGTCAGGTTATCAGGTCATTCTAGAATTCAGGAGTTGTTGTGGAGATCAGGAGCAAGCTAGATGGCGAAACATATCACTTGTATATGATATTATCTTTTCCGCTGTGTATCCACTTGTAAGGACAAGTTCATATAATTGTCCAGTTGTGTTGTAAGTTGACTCTAATGATATAATGTATAAAATGTACAGTTCTTTTGATTTAAAGATTATTCATTTATCTATTATATGTTGTTCCGCTGCGATTGTGAGATTCTGATATTGTTTCTGTTACTTCTTCCTTCTTTCTTCTTCTACCTCTTCTTCTTTAACCCTAACAATTCAGTTTTCCGGCCTTCGATTGCTCGGCAGTTGATACAGTGGACGTATTAATGTTGACTTTCGAAAGTCGAAAATTCCGTTCGTTACATTTGGTATCAGAGCAATTACGTAAGCAACAACCTTGGCTCTGTTGGGAATCACTCATTAGAGATAGAGTCAGTAGTGCTCTAGAATGAGTGTGAGTGTAATAATAGATATGAGTGCGTGTTTGTTAGTGAATATAGAAGTTGTTTTATATTGTGTTGATTGGTTTGTTGGGTGGTATATGGATTCTGGTCAATACGAGTAATTAACGTTATTGATAGGAATCTCTAAACACTTTTACAGAACAAATTTGACACGATATCATTTTAAAATAGGGTAAATGAAATAATTTTACCTAAAATTATTTTCGTATATAAAAGAGAAAAAATTTCTGTGAATTATTATAATATATGATTGCTTGGTTGCTAAAAAGTGATGATATTAAATTATTATCATTAATGTTGAAAATGAAATTGAAATCGTAACTCCAAAGTTAAGAAATAAATTCACATACAAATAGAATTGGAGAATATAAATTGTAAGTATGATTTGTAATTTGAAGTAAAATTCCAAAGGAATATTTGGAAATGTTTTGAAAGGGTTTGCAATTTGGAAAACATTAAATTCCTTTTTGAGTTTGAAAATGGTTTTCAGGGGTTTGGAAAAAAAAAATTGGGAGGGATAGAAACACTAAACTCTTTTCGGCGTTGGAAAATAATTCCGATGATGATTGCGACATCATTGTTGTTCATTTTCGAGTTTCCATGAGAGGAATTGCTGCCGAATTATAATTAAATGGAAGTTGTTTGTGAAATTGAGTTTGGTTTTAGAAATTCAAAAGATAATTTGAATAAATTTCAAAAATAATTTTTGAAAAATTGAAAAGACTCTAGAATGTTATATAAAATGTTAATGGAATAATAAATAAGTTTGGATGACTTAGGAAATTCAGATTTAAACTGAAATTGACCTGAGTTAATTAGAATAAAGGTGAATTTTAGAAGTCTAATAGACTAAATGATTGGAATACAATTATTAAGTTGGAAAATGAACTGTGAATGAATAAATAAAATTTGCAATTGCAAGTGCAAGAAAATGAAATTGAATGTTGAAATTCATTTCGAATTTAAAAGTTAAATAGAATTTACTTTAAAATTGGAATCTGAATTGGATTTATAAGTGGAAATTTAAGTTAAGTTAAACAAAGATGTTTGAAATGGAATATAACTTAAGTAATGTTAAATGAAGTTGATTTTGGTATCGAAGTAAATTAATATAGTGAAGTGATGAATATGAACTTGAGTCATGTAATGAAATTCAACTTTTGTGGTTAAATGAATTAGCAATTGAATTGAACTAATGAATTGAATATTAATCAATCTAATGTAAATGAATTGATATGGAATGAGGGATGTAAATGTTAATTCATTAAAAACTAGTAAATTGGACAATTGAATGATTGAAAGAAAAGTCAATTAGATGTTAAACCAATTGGAAATTAAAAGTGTTAAACCAAATTGAATGTAAATTTAATAATTTGGTTATGTTGGTTATGATTTGGTTGTTATATGATTGTTAGTTGATTGTATATAATTCATTAAGTGTTAATGAAATTGAATTGATAAATGGAAAGCTATGTAATTGAATTTGAATTGAAAGTGAACTAATGTGAATTGGTTGTAAGCAACTAAAATTTTATCGAAACCTTATAAATTGATTATGGGAATTACTTTGATTGCATTGATTATGAAAACTATGTGTTTTCTATTTAAAATTAGCGAAATATAAATGAATTTCCTATATATGTCACTTACATGTTTAAATTGAGTAAGTACAGATACCGGGGCTGTAGTAATAAAGGTTAGACATTCGACTTAAGAGTGTCGCGAGCTCATCTAGGGCGTAATTGTATCTTCACTATTGTTTTCTTTGAAAATTTTTATTTCTTGGATCTAGGCTACGGAAGAGTAAGAACCATTTATAAATATTACAGTGATTTGTAAACATTATATCGGTTGTTCCTCTGAAGGTACTTAAACCTTCAGTTGCATTACTACGATGATTCATGGTGCATGGGTAATCCCTTCCCGTTACCTGGCTGAGAAATATTTTTGTTGATTTAAGACAAAATGTGATTATACAATTTTAGGTTAGAAGCTACTAAGTATAGAAAACTGTAATTAAGTCATTTGCATTCATTTAGTTGCATTAGTTCATGCATATTTAAAAAAAAATCAAAAATCCTAAATCCCAAAAATTTGTATATTTCACTTAACTTGGTTTTTAATCCAAAAAAAATCCTTTTTCATTTCCTTTGAAAATTTGCAATCAAAAACAAAACACAAAAAAATAAAAAATAAAATCTTTTCAGAAAGAAAAAAATATAAAATTCAAAAATAGAAAAAAAATCAAATTCCCTTTTTGTAAAAAAACAAAAAAAAATTCCTTTTGGCAAATATTTGAAAGTTTGAAAAATTAAAAAACAAAAAAAATACAAAAACAAAAACATATAAAAAAATTAAAAAGCCAAAAACAAAACAAAAATCAATCTTCTCTTTTAAAAATAAATTTCACTTGGTAAATAGCTTTCTTCCTTGTAAAACAACAAAAACAATTTTTCACATTTTGTTTCGTTCTCTAAACTCATTTCTAACTTCTTTCTCTTCTCGACTTTCACTTGTGCATGAGTACTTGGACTCGTGACACAACAACAAATCATTGGTTTTGCGATTCAACAACTAACCGTTTAACACGAACAAACGACCCTCCTGAAATGGCGAACGAGAACACCCTTCAAACTCTTATGGATAGAATTTTTCCCGATAGAGTTTCTATTCCATCATGCATCATATTACCCACCCCTACGGTTAACCATTTTTAAATTCACACGAACCATATTGCCACGCTTCTAAAATTTGGAGATTTCAAGCACGATGACCCTTACATTTTCTTGACTAAATTCGAATAAGTTTGCGCAACCATTAAACTCCAACAACTTTCCGATGATGGACTCAAACTCCGATTAATCCCATTCGCTCTTACGGATTACGTTGAAAATGATTGTAAAGCTTACCATCGAACTCGATTAAAACTTGGGAAGAATTCGTAAAATCTTTCTTAAAAATGTTCTATCCCTTGGAAAAAACATGTAGAATCCGAAACGAAACTGTAAATTTTCATCAATTCAAGGGAGAACCATTCAAAAAATATTTTGAAATATTCAAAGAGCTTTTGATAAAATGTCCACACCATAACTTTGAAAAATGGACGATTTTCCAAATCTTATACGATGGACTTGAAAACAACTCACTAGCCATGCTCGAATCAATGTGCCAAGGCAACTTTCTTTTTCAACATCACGACGATGCTTGGTAATTTCTTGAAAACCTCACCGAAAAATCATCCCAATGGGAATGTTTGAACAAAAAATTAATTTACTCACGATCGAGTGCACACTTGATAGGATCTTATTTTGCTTTGGAAGCAAAGATCGACACAACGATTAAAAAATTTGTTAACGTTTTCTCTTCGAATCAAATGAACCAAGCTTCCCAGTCGATGTGTTATAAACGCAATGATCCTAATCATATAGCCGATCAGTGTCCCAATTCTGTCAAACAAATGAATGCTTTCAATAAAGCCAAAAACGACCCGTTTTCTCCAACGTACAATCCTGGTTGGGGAAATTTTCCGAATTTTGCTTGGAACCAAAATAATCCTAGCACAAATACGGATCGTCCCAATTTTCAAGCATTTTCGAACAATGCATCGAATCCTCCCTCCCAACTCAATCATTTTCAACCAAACTTTACGGGTCCATCTCATAATCAACCGCAACGATCAAATTTTCAACCAAATTCTACCCATCCTTCCCGAGATGATAAATGTTTAAGTTCACTTGAGAAAACTCTTGAAACGTTGGTTAAAGCAACTATTCAAAGCCTTCAACCAAACAACAATTTTTAAAATTTATTGACCTCATATATGCAAAACACAAACCAATCAATTGCAAAACACGAAATGCAAATGAGTCAATTAGTCACGTTTGTAAGTGAACGAACATTCCCAAGCCAGATCATTCCAAATGCTAGAAATGAAAATGGAAATTCAAATCAAGCCCATGTTCTTCAAGAGAGTGATGTCACCAAATTGAATGCTATCACAACTATACGTTCCGGTAAAAAAATTGATAATCAAGTTGTTAATCCAAATGACTTACCAAAACCTCTCTTGACGCTTCTAAAACAACAAACAAATTAGAACAGAACGTGGAGCCAAACGTTGAGTCGAATGCCAATCAAAATTCTTCTTCTACTACTCAAGTAGTCCCGCCTACCAAGTATCGTATTCTATTTCCACATTGTCTCCGACCCGAGAAACGCTTGGACCAAATGGAAAAGATGTTGGAATTTTTTAAACAAGTGAAAGTTAACATCCCGCTTCTTGACATCGTTCAGCAAGTCCTCACTTACAAAAAATTTCTTAAGGACTTGTGCACCCAAAAGCGACACACTCAAGTTCCCAAAAAAGTCTTCTTTGCTGCTAGTTTGAGCGAAGTCTTATCCTAATCCATGCACGTCAAATTCAATGATCCTGGCTGCCCTACGATTCTGTGTACAGTTGGAGATAAGATGATTAATGAATGTTTGATAGACTTAGGTGCGAGTGTAAATTTGATTCCATACTCTGTGTACGAACAATTAGGCTTAGGTGAGCTCAAAACCACAAAGGTCATGCTTCAATTCGCCGATCGTTCCATTAAGAAGCCTGTAAGAGAAATTAAGGACATGCTCATTAGAGTAGGGCAATTCATATTCCTTATTGACTTTATCGTTCTCGAAACACAACCCGTGATAAATCCCGTAAGTCAAATTCCATTGATTTTAGGCCGACTATTCTTAGCCACCTCAAATGCCTTAATCAATTGTCGCAATGGTTCTTGAAAATCTATTTTGGAAACATGACTTTGGATCCGAACATTTTCAATCTTGAAAGCCAACTGTATGAACCTCGCAACCAAACGTGGAAAGTTACTGCCATTCATGAATACTTCAAATATGAGATGATTAACCTTAACAATGAACGCGAGGCCGAGTACGAAAAATTATTTTACGAAATTCCCAATGAGATTGAATACACTTTTCCTTTTGAATCGCTTCCAGTGGAGTCCGAATCATAACCCAATTCTTTAATTTAGCTACTCTCGAAGTTGGACCTCAAACCACTTCCCGATCACCTTAATTACGCATACTTAGGTGATGACAAAACGTTGCCCATTAATACTTCCACAACCCTATCTCTTGATCAAGAAACCTCCTTACTTTCTACTGTTTCGAAAAAAAGAGAAGCAATTGGGTGGTCCATAACCGATATTAAGGGAATTAGCCCTGCTATTTTCCAACATTGCATTCACTTAATTAACGAATCCAAACCCACTCGTGATGGACAACAGCGGCTTAATCCAAAAATGAATGGTGTGGTGCGTGATGAAATGCTTAAACTTATTGACAATGGAATCATGTACCCAACCTCTGATAGTTCATGGGTTAGCGCAATTCACATTGTACCAAAAAAGTCTGGGGTTACCGTTGTCATGAACGGTTCAAACGAACTTATTCCAACTCATACTCAAACTGGTTGGCGTGTTTTCATTGACTATCAGAAACTAAATGCCGCAACAGATAAGGATCACTTCCCTCTTCCCTTCATTGACCAAATGCTCGATCGTTTAACTGTCCATGAATTTTACTGCTTTCTTGGTGGTTATTCCGGCTATAACCAAATTCCAATCGCTCCCAAAGATCAAGAGAAAATGACTTTCACATGCCCATTTGGTACCTTTTCTTATCTACGTATGCCATTTGGACTTTGTAATGCTCTTGCTACTTTCCAACGATGCATGGTTGGCATCTTTTCTGACATGATTGAAAGCTTTCGAGAAGTTTTTATAGACGATATCTATATCTTTGATGATTTTTTTCGATTGTTTATATCATCTTGAGTTGGTCTAAACCGATGTAAAGTAAAAAATTGACTTTGAATTGGGAAAAAAGCCACTTTATGGTCAAACAAAGCATAGTCCTTGGACATATCATCTCAAATAAAGGCATTGAGGTAGATAAAGAAAAAATCGATGTCATTGCAAACCTACCCATTTCCAAATTATCCGTTAAGGACATTCGATCATTTCTAGGACATGCTGGCTTTTACCGACGCTTTGTGAAAGACTTTAGCAAAATCGCTCGTCCTTTGACGACTCTTCTCGTAAAAGATGTTCCATTCGATTTCAACTCTGAGTGTATCTCTATTTTTGAATGTCTTAGAAAAGAATTCATTTCAGCTCCAATCATCTACGCACCGAATTGGGTTCTCCTATTTGAAATAATGTGTGATGCTTCTAACTTTGCGGTTGGTGCTGTCTTAGGACAAAACATCAACAAAATCCTTCATGTCATTTACTACGTAAGTATGACTTTGAATGACGCTCAACTAAACTACACAAGGACCGAAAAAGAGCTTCTAGTTGTCGTTTTTGCACTCGAAAAGTTTCGACCTTACTTGATCGGGTCACACATTACTGTGTACACAGACCTTTCTATGCTTCAATATCTCTTCACTAAAAAACATGCTAAATCCCATTTGATTCATTAGATCCTTTTACCATAAGAGTTCAAGGACAAAAAAGGATCCGATAATGTCATAGTCGATCACTTATCTTGTCTTCCGAACGCACCATCTTCTTTGCCAGTCAATGAAAACTTCCCCGATGAACAACTTCTTTCAATTTCTATCAATTCATGGTACGCTGATATAGTGAACTACTTAGTCACTAAAGATACTCCCTCATCTTGGTCCAAACAGTACAAATACAAGTTCACGTCCCAAGTGAAATATTTCTATTAGGATGATCCATACTTGTTCAAATATTTTTCCTTGACCAAATCATCCGACATTGCATTCCAAATAATGAGATCAAGAGTGTTCATTTCTCCACGATCAAGCATGCGGTGGACATTTCGGTCCTCGAAAAACTATGGAAAAGGTGCTATAGTGTGGTTTCGATTGGCCTTTCTTTTTCAAAGACTCGTTTGAATTTTGCAATACTTGCGATCGATGTCAAATGCTTGGATGAATTTTTTAATGAGATATGATGCCTCTAAACCTTATTCTTACGATCAAAATCTTTGATGTTTGGGGTATCTACTTTATGGGACCTTTTCCCAATTCTTTTGGAAACCCATATATCCTTCTCGCTGTCAATTACGTTTCAAAATTGGTCGAAGCCGTTCCTTGCAAAACCAGCAACCATAGAATTGTTGTGAAATTTCTCAAAGAAAACATCTTTTCGTGGTTCGATATACCTCATACAAAAATCAATGACAACGGAACCCCTTTTTGCAACCGTTCTTTTGAAACTTTAATGAAAAAATACTCGATAACACACAAGTTATCCACTCTGTATCATCCTCAGACTTGTGGCCAAGTTAAAATTTCAAATCGACAAATAAAACAAATCTTGGAGAAAACTGTTAACAAAAATCGAAAAGATTGGTCTCAGAAATTGACCTACGCGCTTTGTGCTTACCATACTGCTTTTAAAACTAACCTTGGGATGTCCCCATTTTGTCTAGTTACGGTAAAGCTTTCCATTTACCCATTGAAATCGAATACAAAGAGTTATAGGCAATAAAGAATTTAAACCTTGATCTTGAGAAAGATAGCGAAAACCAAAAACTACAACTCAACGAAATATAAGAACTTAGGAACGATGCGTATGAAAACAAGAAAATTTACAAAGAAAGAACAGAAGTTTTTCATGACAAGTCAATCCTAAAGAAAACATTTTCTCCTAACCAAAATATTCTTTTATACAAATTAAGACTTCATTTATTCCTTGGGAAACTTAAATCGAGATGGACCGGACCATTTGTGGTACGAAATGTTTTTCCACATGGTTTTGTAGAAATAGAAAACCACAGGGGTGAATCAATATTCAAAGTCAACGGTCATCGTTTGAAACCTTTCTTAGAATTTCCTAGTAACCAAGAGGAGGAGCTAATGTTTCTTAGGAGCCAAGCTACATCTTGTAAGAATGCTAACCTTTCTTAGAATTGCCTAGTTACACTCATTATATCGTGCATTGACTATGGGGACACAGTCAAAATTAAGTATGGGCGAGTCTCATTTTCAATTTTTTTAGTTTTTCATGGCATTTTGAATTTTAATTTTCTTTTCTCTTAAAAAATCTCAAAATTTCTAAATCTCAAAAACATTTTCTTTTTAACATGTTGATTTATTTTTGAAGAAATATTATAGGATAAGTATAAATTTTGGTTACTAAATTGAAATTTTTGAAAATTTATTTGTCTTAACAAAAATAAAAATGAAGTTTGATTACAAATAGCAATGGTTTAACTAGTATATAAGAAGGTTCATATGTGTTAATTATGAAGTATATCCTAATTGAAAATCTTTGTTTAGAAAAAGTGGTAAATTTAAAGTAAAGGATATAACATTTTTTATTTTCTAAGTTAAATGTTGCTAAGATGATTTTGCAAAACTCTTTTTTTTTTAATATATATGTGTATATATATATGTATATATTTTTAAAACCTAGAGTTATGTGTTTACACTCGTGTGTTCACTCGCCATGCTCTATACCTTTCACATGTAAGCCCGAAAGGCAACGTACGATCGATATATCCGGTCTCAGTTTATCTGAGTTAGGTGTATGTATATAAAAATTCTTTTTAATAACGCCTAGAGTTGATAAGTATTCACAATTGTGTGTTCGCTCGCCATGCTTTTTATTCTCCTCGCATCAGTCTACAAGGCATTGCATGGGTAATATATCTGGCCTCAGTTTACATGAGTTAGGCAATGTAAATACTGTTAATATCAATAAAATTTTCAAATAAGAGAGAGTAACCAATTGAAATCCAAGCACAGTTTTAACTTGTTTGATTTGAATTGTTATTGGAAAGAAATGATTTTGATAAACTTTGATAATCAACTAAGGATCTATTTCATTGTTACACTGTATTATCGACCGAAACAATGAGTTAAACTATAGCCCATTTGTTTCGATAACTTCGTTTTTGTTGCAAATTTTGACGAGTAAATGACTTAAATTTTCAAGATAATGGTCAAACCATATATTAAACTTATTTGTGTCAATTTAAAAGTAAATGCTTCATTGTAAATATTTTCAAAAACTTGCATTCATCTCTTTGTAAATAAATCTTGCATTTTGTAAATATTTTCACTTTGCATTTATATTTTATGGGCAGCATCCATTGAAAACCCTCACGAGACAACACTCATCCTACTGGGGACAACCAGAGGTTTAATGGCTTGTTGCATATGCTCAATGCAATCATGCTCTCTACGAAAACGGATTTATCTTAGTTTTCCTTTATTTGAGGTTGAATAAAAAGACAAGTGTGGAGGTATTTGATGTGCACGTAAATATGCGTATGTTTACATCCATATTTTATATTTTTTAATTTAAATTAATGTCATATTTGGGAATTTTAATATGTTAAAAACAAAATTTTAATTATTTTCAAATCATCATATATTCGTCTACATATAGGGCAAAATAATTATTTTTGTACATGTGTTAAGTTTGAATTTTTCACTTGGACATTTTGTTTGGTTTTTTATAGGAATTTGGATGCATATGGAAGAGGCTTTTAGGAAGATACATGCAGGCACAAATGAATACAAATGAATGAAGAGGGAAATAATTCAAGCTCATGATCACGGAGGACCCCACCCACTTACATAAATCTACAGCTAGAAAGCTAATGGACAACTAAGTGGAGGTTAAAGCTTCATGCACATTTAATGATGGATTAATCGGTGGCTAATGATTACTTTGTGGACACACTTCCTAAAGGGAATTTTTGGGAAGCACCTTAAGGATTGAATTTGGGTTTTATGCATGTATAAACAGTCCTCTTATGTAATATAAATGATCTTTCTACCTTTCATTTTATTTAAGAAATTAAGCAAGCAAATTGTAAGCTCAATGTTACATGAAATAAAAATGGCTTCCTAGCCTCTTTATTTTTTCTTTTCTACATGATTTTATTTACTTTTATGCTCATTTTTATTCTTGTGCACTCTTTCATTTGATGTTCATAGTTTAGATTTACATTTATGCACTAGTTTACTCAATTTCCTTCTAATAGTTAATCTTCTTTTTCTTTGTTTATTCTCTACTTTATTTTATTTTCAATGTTGAAATCTCAATGTGTTGAAATGGTAACACAAATGAGAGGCTAAATCCCTACAATTTAGGATAATTAATCTTCCTTTTATCATGTAGATTCAATATAAATTTTCTATGTATGATCTCTTTTATGCTTCGTGAGAAAATAGATGTTTATGTTTGTTTGTATTTAATGTTAAATTTTATAGCATACTTTGTTCATAACAAATAGGCTATACTTATCTCATTAATCACAAATTGCCTCTCATATAAATATGATCATGGCAATGAAGTGAAGTTTTAATCAAAATTCGATGATCTTTGTTATTAATTAATAGTAAATAGATCATGCTTAAACTAGATTTTGGTTTCATTTTCTATGCCATGTTTCATGAGATTTTGAAAAAGTATGAGTAGAGTTGTATTATAGTTTGATTTGTGCTAACTAATAACTCATATAGGCTATGCTTATGATAAATACATCAGCAATCCTACTTAGATTAAAAAGAGATCATCATTTGATTTTATGTTGATTTATGTGAAAAATATAAGAAAGTGGATTTGCCTCTAATTTGAATTTTAATCACGCTATTTTTTTTAATCTCAACATTTTCTTAGCTTTTAAGTTTTCAAAACAATCTCCACTTTTGGTTTAATTTGATTGATTAGAAATTTAAAATCTAACAATTCCCTATGGATCGACCTGTACTTACCACACTAACTTTTGTACGCCGTGTGCTTGCGGTAAATTTTTATTTAAAATTTATCAGCGGTTTTCTAATCCGATAGAAAACCCGTCGTTAAAAAGAGACCAAGTTGCTCGATATTATAACACCAAAGTCAGGTGTTGGACCTTCGAAATTAATGTCTTGGTCCGTAAATAAATCTTCCTTGACCCTAATAACTTGGGCCCGAGCCGGGAAGGTCCATATATTGTAGAAGGAAAGCTTGGAGATGACACTTTCAAGCTGGCAACTGTGGACGGGATTTTGATCCCGAGGCATGGAATAGCAAGCATTTACGATGCTATTTCACTTAGAATAAACTTGTAAATAATGGGCAAGATCCGTATATTAAGACATACTTTGTCATTTTTCAATTTTTATAAAATAAATAGCTTTTTCAGCCCAACCTTCTGTCTTCTCATTTCTTAACAGTCGTGACTGGATCAACTCTAATGAATCTTCATATGATTAATGCAGATGTGCAGGTCCTCGGAGATAGGTTTCGGCCAAACTTTGGTGGCCCATGATTGGGCCAGCGAAATCCTACTTGGCATCCGTAGATCAGCATCTGCTAATTCTTGCCTTCAGATTGGGGACATGAGTATAAATATAAGCCGGACACAACACAACTGTCTACATCCTAACTATCATTCTCAGAGTAGGAGCCAAAGTGTAAAATAAAACCAGATGCGATACGAGCAACCATACCCTAACTCTTATTCTCGAAGTAGGAGCCGAAGTATAAACTTAAGCCGGATGAAATACGATCATCAGCAAATCGACCCTTTCCTTTAGATTAGGGGCAAGAGCACAAACTTAAAATCGAATATGACACAACCGTCCTTACGCCAACTCTTACCCTCGGATGGAGTGTAGTAGTGTAAATAAAAAGGATCATAATACGATTAATCGCTCACTCAACTCTCATCCTTGGACTGGTGGCAGGAGTGCAAATGAAAACAGGTGTAACAAGTCTATCTAATCCTTAACATCTTGCTCGGAGTAGGTAGAATGGAAGGTCCATGCTCAGAGTAAAGCGGGATCTAATTTTTAAGCCTTCGATCAATCCCCGGAGTTAGGTATGGTCGAATTCTAACATCCTAGATGAGGATGTATGAACTACGACTCTAAGTAGTTAACTTAAATTGGCACTCAAAGTTTGGTGTGGTTGGAACTTATTATCCTGGAAAAGGATACTCAAGCCACTATTTTAAGTGGTTTACCCTAAGGATTGCTTTACTTTCACTAGAACGATGCGAGTCAAAAAATCACAAAATGAATTAAGGACTTGATCCGAAAATGACCACTAAAAGAAATAAATCGTGAATACATTAAATGGAAAGCATATTTCTTATGTACTTAGACAAATTTGAACAAAGATTTTACAAAAACTCCTTAGTTATTAACATTAAACTAGGAAAGCTAAGTATAAATGGTTCACACCAAAAGCAAAAATGTAATAATGGGGGCCAAACCCATACAAAGCCGGCCAACAAATAAAATAAGTCTATCTATGGAGAAACAAACTAGCAACAATTTCTACTTTGACTTCTTCTTCTACTTAGAACTAGAGGAGACTTCACTCGAGCTCTCTCCTTGCCTCTTTCCACCTCTTTCTCTACTACCTTGGCTGGGAGGAGTGCTTTACAAAGATCTAGCAGGTGCGCTCCGGCCTCTCCCAGGTGGAGAAATGGAGGTTGGAACGCTTTATGAAAATACCGTCATCGTACTTTGAGCATTCCCAGACAGAGGAATGTAAATTGGAGCGAAAATGGTTTTCCTGGGCAAAGTGATCGACAATAAAGGAGTGAAAACTTCTATTTGCTCCTACTTAATTTGACTGGCAAAGAGGATATCCGTCTCAAGTTTTTTCCTAAGTTCATGCATGGATGGACCTGATAGGTACTAGGAGACCCCAGTAATAATAACACCCTCATCAACTTGAGTCCCTCTATTCTCATCATTTCCTTCTTCCAATAAAGCGTCTATCATGTGCTTGTTAAAGCTTAAGATCTCCTCAATCGGGATGCTGGGAATTATTGTCGAAGTCGTGATAGCTACAGACTCCGTCGTCGATATTTGTTGCCTCAGTTGAGAGTCCTTAGGAGGAAGTGGAGCAATTGCAGGCTGACCTGTAGCAAAAGAAATACAATGAGAGTAATTAGTGACGTTGATCGATGAAACGTCAACTCTCTGGAAACAGAAGAAGTTAACGAGATACCTTCTTCAGTTTGAACTTCCACACGAGCTATAGTGCTGTCAGGAGTTCCCTTGGGAATAGGGAGAGAACAGTGGATTTCTAGAGTTGTGGCTTCTCTAGGTCATAACCAACATCGGTAGAAGATTCAATGGTGGAACTAAGAGCAGCTTGAGTCCCGGGAGTTTGACTAGCTATAACGTCATGATGCACAAAGCCAGAACCATCGCCTAATTCTTGAGCAGTTGCATCATGTTCCGGATGAATGAGATGCTAGTTATTATGAAGGATTTTGGGCTCATTTCCCTTTAAAATCTCTTTTTCCAACTGCTCCATGTCAATATTATCACTTTTAAGAAAAAAATTCTCTATCTCGACAACCCATTCCCAAGCATGGGCTAGCATTAAAGGGTAGTCCTCACTGAACCACTTTAGATTTTGAAACTTAAGCACATTAGTATTGTATTGAGTAATTAGTGGCTCAAATCTCTACATCATCTGCTCTTCTACTCGTTGTTCTGCGGCTTCAACTTCTCTATAAACTGTGGCTTTGAATTTTCTTTTAACAAGGGTGTCCACATCCCTGGATTTCTCAAGCACTTCGTTCCTCTTTAATCCGATTATGACTACCTCGTTGCATGCGTCTTGAGCAATTTTCCACGCTTCATATTTTTCCTTAGTCTCACGTGCGAGCTTGGTTTTTAGTTCAGCTGCCTTTCACTTGGAAGCATCCCTTTCCATCATAAGCTCATGGTTTAGATGATGTGCTTGCTCGATTTCATTCAAATTCTTAGGTCTCTCCGCTTCGAGTTCTTTAATTGCCTCCTTGGCCTTCTTCTCCGCTTCGGCTTCAGATTTTCATGGCTTCTCAACCTTTGTGTCGAGAGCGGTTATGATTCTTTTATTCTTGACTTTAATAAGTTTTGGTTCTCTATCCCCTGCAGCTTATCTCTTGAAACTTTTGAAATCTTTTCAGCCAGCTTCACCCATTCATTATATTGATTATGGACATCATTCATGCAGTCTATGGTCCTCTATTGGACTTCAACTGGAATTATTTTTAAATTTGGCAAAAACTTATCTTCATCAAAGAAAATGTTAGGGAATTCATTCTTAAGCTCAACCATCCAACCTGTAGTTTTTAGCGATTAGTCCTTTGTAATAGCCGAAGCAACAACACTTCCTTTACCCAACCTTTGATAGATAGTATCGGAGCTGTTCTTATGATATCTATGCTCGAAAGACCGGTTGGAATGGGATAATGATGTAGGCGGTACAGGAATCGAAGTAGGAGGAGGAGCTCGAGAAATGTTAACTGGTGGATTTTCTACGCGGCGGTCAGATTGCCTATCCTAGCCTCTAGAAGGAGGTGATCTGATCTTGGTCGGCACTTAGAAGCGGAATCATGATAAAAACGGTCCCTGTCATAACTACTCATATCCCGGTAGTCTCTATCATGACTGGAATGGTAAATTAAATCATAGTCCCGTAGTGGTATGAGCTCGACCGAGGCCTTTAAGTGCGGTGTGCTTTCTCCTCCAAGGATGGACATGAATGGTTCTTCTTATCCATAGAACCAACAAAGAAAATAGGAATGAGTCAGATCAGATGAAAAGGAACACGAGTCATGTGCGAATGTCGTGATTTGCACGTGTGCATAAGTGTCCTAGTCTCCCCCAACTAACCATGAGTTTGAGCCATGCACATGGGAGCGATCTCTCCCTCATTGATGTGAATGACATCATCGCTAAAATGGAGGGGAGAACCCTCTATGCTCATGTTCACTATCAATCTCTTTTTAGTGGCAGGCAACTGATCATACTTGGGTTGTTCGGTCTGAGACCCATGGTTTACTTTAGTGTTACCTTGGCCAGCCTCAGCATTCTCTCCAATAATTTTTGCCTTCCTCGGCACCTTTATGTTCTTGTTCTATGTTTTCGCAACTCCCGCCCTAGGACTTGGGACGAGGGTAAAATCTTGATCGGCTTTGCCTCCTGTGGGCGGATTGTTATCATTATTATCATCAACATCAACAATGTCAACAACTGGAACTATGCCAATGCAGCGAATTTCCTCTAATACACCATGGGTGAGAAGATTCTCATCGGTCAATAGAGTTCTTATATACCTATTCCTAGTTGGGACTATCATAAGAGGATTAATGGTATCCGAAAGCGAACTTCCATTAGGTCTCATCAGAACATTTGTATAATTGAGAAAGGTAAATTAAGTACGCAGACTATAAGACGAATGCACAAATGGTGTTTGAAATAAAACTTACATCTGGATATCTATCTTTAAGCAAACCCGGGTGGACAACGCATATGAAATCGTTTAGCTTTAAAATAACTCAGCATGTTCAAAGCTCCGTTAACTATTCTTCAACCCCTTAGCAGCTCCAAGTAAATAAGAGATGGCTTTTCTTTGCGGCTCTTAAAGCTATGGATGTATCAGATTTTCTAATTCCTAGGCACTCGATTCAAATGCTCAAAGAAGACCGTATAAGTGCTAATAAGAAAAGCGTAGCTGTTTGGATGCAGCTATGTAGGAGCCAGTCTCATAAAGTTCAGAACTTGATGGATGAATTGATTAAATGGCAGGATGTAACTCGCCAGGCACATATATCTGTTGCAAGCTATATATCCTTCTAGAAGATCATGAGTTCTCTGGTTATGAGACGGCACCAACATGGCGTCAAATGAAATTCCATGCTTATTGCATATCCTCCGAAGAGATCCTTCATTGATTTTGGAGGGAATGGAATCAATCGGGTCATTCGATATTACTGCATCCTCAAGAGTATCGGATGCTAGATCTATTTATGGCCCATCTACCGGTCCAATTTCATTTTTGGGAATCTATTGCTTTACTTCAGGATTTTCTAAATTTGTTGATCGACATAGAGAATTTATGGTTGTTGCCCTTACTGGATAGTAATTTGTTGTGCCTGAAAAGTTGTGGCTGAGCTTGCTCTATGTCAGATTCAATGTATTTTGAAGAGGAGGTATCTATAGCCTAAGCAGCCAGACGTTTGGAACATCTTTGGTCCATTTTTATAAAACACTTGACATGTAAGCATCATTAAAGGAATGACTACAAACTATGCCCCAGTTTTAAGGTGCCTTCTAGTGCTTTTTCGATCAGTGCTGTGTAGTTTGGGGTATTATTTAACTGCTGATTTTAGCAGTTTTTTTTGGATTCCGGATACCACTCAACGTGACCGTCATCATTGATCGTCTTGACAAGTTATTATTTTGCCGGCTTGGAAATGCTTTGAGATGAAGGTGGAATTTAGCATGAAATTGCAATGCAAAGTTTGATTGTAAAACTTGGAATAGGGGAAAAAAATCCCCAAGCACAGGCGTCTCACCGACCCCTACAACCTAGGGAACTTTCACCTTCCTTCTCTATCTTCGCCGACTCCAAAACTGTGACCGTCAATAAACTTATTTATCCACTTCCGTTCAACCACATCCACCTCCATCATGAAGTCCACAACCAAACACCTACCTAATCATGCAAATTAGGCCTTAAGGAACGACGAATTAGAATTCAAGGGAAATAAATCTTGGAGTCGATGGTCTTCAGATCGGTGGTTCAACAAAGTTTAGGCAGCATCACCGTGTATCCTAGAAACGGAGGCGACGGTCGTTAGTGGTTGAGAATACGAAAAACTACGGGTCACAGTTGAATTTTTCTAATGGAGAGTTCAAAGTTACAAATCATAAGGAATACAAGCAAGGAGGCGAATCAATTGGAAATGGGTTTTATAACATCTTAAACTGAAATTTTAAGTGATTCTAAACTTGGAAATATCTCTAAGTGTGTTTTCGGTACCGACTCCTAAATTAGGGATCAGTATCGAGTCTCTAAAAAATAAAATGTAAGTAAATAAAAATCTTTATATATAAAGGGAGATGTTCTAATGCATGTACATATGACTAACTATGTACGTGTACTCCTCTTAACTCAAGAATGTGCAAGCACACAAGTGTACATATCAATATCCCATTCGACGACCAGAGTCAAAGAGAAATTAGACTCGAACCTAAGTATTCTATGGAGGGAATCAATTTAAAATCGTTATGCTCAAATTGGCCGATGAAATTTCGGATCTATAATCCCAAATGTTGGCAAAACATCATGACGAATCATTGTGAACACAACAATTCAAAGTATCGATTTACGAAAGTATAGCGACAAACCTTCAAAGGAATCTGAACTTGTCTCAATTTAAAGCACGTCATGTTGGAAACAAGATGTACTTTAGGGAACAAGTGTCATCCTGCCTTTTGACCTAGCAGAATCCAAACATAATAGACAGATAGAACATGAAGTTATTATGGAAAAATGCTCGAAGAGATAGCTAAGGAGTTTAGAAACCAAGCATAGATAGAATCATAAAGTCAAAACCTAAACCATCAGAAACAACAGGGCAATGGGATTCCCCAAGTTTGGGATTGTCACCGACTCTCGCATAGGAATCAGTACCGTTCCCTTAAAAGACTTAGGTGGACCCATCTTCCGCCTACATGATTATCTTGCTGCCAATGGTCTATTTTTGAAGTTGCTTTTCTGATTCAAGGCAATTTTCCATCAATCTCCATGAACACATGAAACAGTATTTTTGTTCTCCTTCAACTCCATCATTTGGACTCAGAAGAAAGCTAATATTGGTGCAAACAACTATGGAATCACGAAGCTAACTATAAGATGATCCGAAGAAAGAAGTCGAAGACGCTAAAAATGGCGAACTTGGGGATTGGTACCGAACCCCAATTGGGAATTGGTACCGACTTCTACATATTACTGAGGTGGCACCTATTATTTTAGGAGAATTGGTCAAATTCATGCACAATGGCTTGGAGATATTTTTGGGACGAGATTTTAGCCTCCCTAGAAGGTGGAGCTCATTTTTCAGGATCTTTTAGGTGCAAAGTCTTATGTTTCATGTATACTTAGTTTTTGAAATTCTAGTTGTTCGAGTTGTATCGAGTCTTAAGAACTTCTTCCCCCAAGTCTTAAACTTGTAATAAAATATTAAAGTGGATGTAGACCAAGCTTTGCCGATACCACTATAAAAGATTGTGTCTTGTTTCTTTCCTCTTTTTCATTTATATCTCTATTATATTTCTTCACTTTTATTCTCAACATAATCTTTAGGTGTTTGGCCAACTTTTGGTTCAAACGTTACAATTCCTAAGGATGTAGCAGAAGTAATGCCTTTGGTTTGTTTAGTCTTATAACAACTTGCATGGATGAATTTTGGCATTGCATTGTCGTAAGGAGGGTAATGTTAGTTTTCCAAGTGGGATTTACTTAAATGGTAAAACATAGCCTCAAGCCTCACACCTGGTAATGATTGAAACTAGGGATATGCAGCTAGGCTATGTGGTTCGCTACCATTAGGGTATGGTCATCGCCTGATCTAGATCAATATTTATCCACTTATATATGCTAGTGACTCGGTATGGTTGTTGTCCGGCAACCGGGGTGATGACATATTCGGTTCTAAGAAGTGGTAGACAGGTTCTATGTTGGCAGAGGTCAAACGATTTTCGACATTGGTGCAATTTTTTTACTATGGCAGGCGGTACTCCAACAGCCTTGTCATTGTATGGAATCCATTCTCCATAAAGTGCCTTAAGGACTTAGTTGTGCCCAAATATGCTGGAATGCAATTAATGTAACCATTTCAGTTATGTTAAATATTTATTTTAAACCTTATACATTATTATAAATAACACTGGATTTTCTAATAAAATGGTTTGGCTATCGCAAGGTGAAAACCCGTCCGTATTTACGTGCAGCGTGGTCTTACAAGATACCTTTATTTTTGAAAGGTTTTATAACATTAAAAATCATATGATTTGTGTTTCTCTTGCTGGGTTACCAGAATAATCTGAGCAGTATTTTCTTATAATGCTTAGGTCAGCCCAATTGTATTTTGGATTTAGTTATGAATGCTTTGGAGCTTCAGGACACAAGCTGGATGCCTCCTCGACATATTCACGTAGATTATTTCCGCTGCATTTGTTCTTTTGTATTTATCAGCATTTACAAGGCTAGATTGTTATGACTGTCCAGGCTGATGATATGTTAATTTACTTTGATTGATGTATGTATTGTAATCTTTCTTTTTGTAAAAATTTGTTTTATATTATATATTACTCGTCACGATGTGAGATTATATTCTGTCTTTTCTTTCTTTTACCCTAACAGTCTATCTTTCTGGCACTTAAATGCTCGGCATGTTAATATAGTGCATGTATTAATGTCAACTTTCTAGGGTCGAAAAGGCCGGTCGTTATAATCTGCTCTATCTCATTTAAATACAAAAGCTATCATATTAATTCTTTTTTAACTTCTTCTTTATTTTGCTTCATCCTTCTCGAGTTATGGCCAGCCTCCTCTTGAATAAAATGCCCATGGCCAAAATTTATTTTCATAATATTGCATTGAAACACAATCAAATAAAGGTGGTTCATTTGATCCTGGCAATATTGAGCTGCAAATCGGGAAATTTAAAAGACAATTCTCAAATCGAAGTGTCGCGAAAGGCTGAATGTATTTATGTATAATTCTTATTTCATATTACATGATCACATATGCTTATCCAAGACCAATGTTGATGTATGTGATATTTTTCAGTTACCTTTGAATTTGATATAATTTAAAATTATTATATACACATTGTATTATAGATAAAATTCAAATAGAAACATGTATATATCAATGGAATTTGATTTATACATCAAGTTATGTTATGTTAATCATGTTAATTAAGTTACATGGTCTATACAATCTAATTATTATATACTATTCGAGATAGAACCAACAATAGTAACAAAGCCCATTTGGTCTACGCAATCTAATTATTCTTTTATCGTCAAGTAATGAACTTTTCTATCTGATCGGTGTCTAGAATAGTTGTAACACCCCGATATTTTATGGGACATATAACTAAAAGGAAATTAAAAGCGCATTTGGTATAATGGTAAAGGTGCATGTAGACTTCCTTACTGACGAGGGATCAACTTCCACTGTCGCCCAAAATCTAGAGCGATGTTTTTTTATCTGGTTCATTTCCAGAGATTTTCCTACGTATTTGAGCGTTGTTTCCGGCATGTGGTGGCTATCCATTCACTCCGGCGATGTAATAGGGTAAGATGGCTAAATGCTATTGGTTGAGTGATATGTGTGGGCTAGAATGGATAACCATTAAGTATATGAAAGAACTAGATTTAATCTAAAATAATCTAATGGATTGTATTCACTCCAACAATCTATAAATAAACCATCTAACCTAAACCTAATATCTTATTTAGCCATCGCTATAATTCTACAGTAAAATTTGTGTGTATTATTCTTCCATCTTTTCTCTACTAAATAAACAAATCTTTACCAAATTAAGTTATTTATATATGTATTTAAGCAATTTGGGGAATTAAGAAGAATCAAAGGGATAAAGTTAAAGCAAAGTTCTTTTCAATTTTATGCAAGCTCAAGTGCCAGGTGAGTTGGAATTAATACGAAATAGAAAAATAAAGTAGTTCAATTTCTTTTTTTATCTGGCACGTTAATATGAATTAATTTCTATTATTAATTGAGAATAGATGTAAACTATTGCAACTTCTTCTTCTTCTTTTTCCACTTCTCAAATCTAATTCATGTTCGGTTTAAAATATGGGACATATAAATTGTCTATTCACGTTTTATGGCAAAAATAAGATGAAATTTATGTAAATTATTGTATCTTCTTCATCTTCCCCTTCTCAATTCTAATTCATGTTTGGGTTGAAATTTGGAACAAATAAATTGTTGTTCGCGTTTCATGGCGTAAATAAGATTGTTTTAACTAAACCGAATTAGAATTGTTATTCAATTTCTAGTGATAGAACAGGTTAGTTGAATAAATTCAGGATATGTTACTTGAATATTGTTATGGTTTTAATAGATATAATTACATAATTTTGAACATTGTTTTGGAACAAAATTGGGTAGTCTAATTGGCATAATTGTTTGTTTCATATATGGCCTAAAAATGTAAAAATGGAATTTTATGTAATTAAATGGTTTTTGGCTATTGGATAAAAAATTTGTACAGATTAAATCTCTAAAAGGAGAGCGTAAATTAGGGCGGAAAAAATGTAAATTAAATCGACCCTAAATGCTAGTGTAAATCAGTAACAAAATGGCATAAAAATTACAAACAAACCCTATGGACTGAACGAACGTGAAATTGAATACCATTTATGTAAGAAAAAGAGAAATTGTGAAATAACCAAATCGAATGTAAAAATGGCCTAAATTAGATTAAGGAAAATAAATAGTATGTAAACTATAACGGTAAAATTAATTAATCTGAAAACGATTTGGTAGGCGAATCTTGTAAAGGCCTGGATCGGCGTTTCATGCAATTAAGAACAAAACATAGTTTTGGCCGTACATACTAGGAGCAAGCAAGTAGGTTCGCAAGGATGTTTGTTACCTTTCATAAGTTGTTAGTACGTAGTGTAGATAGCATCCGCAATCGTAGGCTTCTTCAGGTAGATCGATGCGGACGGAACAAGACAAGTGTGCTTCGACGTACGCTCCTTTAGGCAGATTGTTCGAGGATTTTGCATAGCCGACCCAACTACAGGCGGTCCTATACAGACCAGTAGTTTGGATAAGGGCAAGTCAACGTTGCTGATCAAGGAGACAGGAGGTAGGAGTCCAATTTGGTGGAGCCTGAGCACAACTTCGTGGTCCTGGGAGGTTGTTTGAGTCGGCGCTAGTCAGACGTAAGAGGCATTTAGTCATAGTGCACGGGTGAAGAGCATCACTTTCGCGCTGCAGCATGTAGATAGATAAGGACAGCAGGTCCGACAGGCCGATTGACGTTTAGTATTAGTGCATGGTTGATTTTTCTAGAGTGACCGCTGACTTTATCTTCATAGGAATTGTATTTAAGAAGGACTCACTGCATCATATTATTCACCCTCTACGATATCCGGGGATTAAACTGTTTTATTCTTTCTGCTTCATTTTATTTCTTATTCACTAGACTTTATGTCTGACCCATTCCTATTTTCCTCAAATCACAGGAGGATATGTCTAGGTTTGCAGCTTGTAGGGTCATTGGAGCAGTTGTTAACTTTAGCTTTTGTTTCTTTGGTTTCATGTACTTCGTTCTCTTTTCCATACTTTACTCTATATACGAGGACATATATTGTGAACTTTGCTATGCTTTAGGTTTTGGTGGAGACTACTTGGTACTTTTGGTTTCAGAAATAAATTTGGGATAATGTTGTTTTTAATGTAGCTGCTTTTCTATTAATTTATAATTAGTGAAAGTTTTCTTCCGCTGTAATATTTTAATCATTTTATGTTGTTGCCTTAGTCTCTGCACTATGTTATGAATTTTTATTTCACCTGACCATTCACGCTTCTAGTCATGTCCAATTTTCAGGGTGCCTAGAGGAGCGGGGTGTCATAGTTAGTATCAGAGCTAAGGTTTCAGTAATCATCAAAATATTTTAAAAATATAAAGGTTTTCGAATAATTTTTGAACGAAATTCCGAATAATACTTTTAAAAGTATATGTATATACTTTGGAAAAAAAGAAATTTTAGAAATGGGTCCCTCGTATCTCTTCTTCCCTATCCATTGAACTATTTATGGAGTACCTAATACCATCTTTTTAATATCCATAGATAGAAACGTCAAAACCGCAAGATATCCTAGAAGTTCCAAGCCTTAATATTCCTGCTTAGTTCAGACGTTATTTGCAGGCTTTTGCATAAGCAAAGCCACCAGCTAGGGATGTTGTCCCGGCAGAAAGGGCTCCAACCCTTTTGCCTGGCATTTTCGATTTTCCCAAGTTACGCATGGACTACACCAGCTTAGGAGGCCAGTTGTTTCTTGGCACCGAGTCATACACTGAGGTGAGAGCTTGGATCCATAGTTGTGAGCGAATATTTGGACTTATGGAGTTAGAGGACTTGGCTCGGAGGCAGTTGGCTTTGTGGCGGTTGCAGGAAGAGGCACTTTGTTAATGGGAGAATATGGAGGCTAAGGCTGATAATTTGACTTGGGTGGATTTTCGTACTAAGTTCGATAGGAAATTCTTATCACAAGCTGAAGAGGAGGTACAGCTAGAGAAATTTATATAGCTCAAGCAAGGGGATATGACATTTAAGGAATATGTTAATCAATTCAATGAGCTTGCCAGATTTGGACTAGACCTGATCAATACTCCTCACAAGAAGGAGCTGAAGTTCGCTAAGGGTTTGAGTCAGTCACTGCAGAGTTTGGTCGCGAGCCACATTCTGATGGGAGCCACTTTTGAGGGATTGGTAGAGATGGCTTTACTTGTTGATTCTGAGAAGAAAGGAGATATGGTGCAAAAGAGTGATGGGAAAAAGTAGTGGAAAGGAAAGAGGAGAGGAGAGGAGGAGGAGGGTCAGGTGGAAAAAGGAAAGTTCTAAGAAAGGACTGGAAGTGCAATACCTGTGGGAAACCAGGTCGGCTTGCTAAGGATTGTAGAGGGGCATGAGAGCGACCGAGACCGAGGTGTTATCTTTGCGACCAAGTAGGGCATATGAAAAAGGACTGTCCATCGAAGCCCAAAGACAGTTCACAGATACCGTCATAGCCTGCTCAGGCTTATACTTTAGAGGCAACTCCTTCCTCTAACACTCGTTCAGTTGTGGACAAGGGGAAGAAGATGATCATCGAAGGTGTGTTATCATCTTTGATTTTTCTATTCGTTCCCTAGTTGATTCTCGAGCTTCATACTCTTTTATATCTAGTACTCTGGTAGAGGGTCTTGTCTTGATGCTTTCTTAGTGGCTGACCCGACAGTAGTATCAAATCCCATAGGAGGATCAGCCTATTTTTCCATGTTATTTCAGGACTTTAAATTGTTTTAGGAGTTGAGTTTTACTGTAGTGCCTTTGTATTGGGCTTTTCCGGGTTCGGGTTGATTCTTGGTATGGATTGGCTACCCATGTATGGTGATGTTCTTGATTGTTGTAAGAGGGTAGTGAGGTTAGGCACTTGAAGTGGACGTACCTTAGAGGTGTCTTATGATCCTAGAGGATCAGTCATGTCCAGCTGCCTTTATTCTCTTGACTTATCGCCCTATAGTTTGAGTTCGGTACCCATTATTAGAGACTTTCCATATGTGTTCAAGGAGGTTGCTGGCCTTCCACCTCGAAGAGAGATCAAGTTCAAGATTTATCTTGTCAATAATCCCAAACTGATTGCTTTATCGGTAAGGCATATGGCTCCTAAGGAACATCATGAGTTGAGCAAGCAGATTGAGGAGCTTTTGGAGAAGGGCTTCATTCGTAGGAGCATTTTTGATTGGGGTGCACCCATCGTCTTTGCCACTAAGGCATATGGCTCTCTCCGGCTTTACATTGGTTATAGGGAGCTTAATAAGATGACGAAGAAGAATCGTTATCCTCTTCCCTAAATAGATGATCTCTTCGACCAGCTAGTAGGAGCTAGTGTATTTTTACTGCTTGATTTGGCCATGGGATTTCATCAGTTGCATGTGGGGGAGGATTGCATCGAGAAGACTGCGTTTAGGACTCTAGATGGTTTATTTGAGTGGTTAGTCAGTCAATTTGGGTTAACCAACGCTCCGGCATATTTTGTTGACTTGATAAGTCGAGTAATTCATGAATTGTTGAACAAATTTGTGGTGGTGTTCGTCGACGACATTTTGGTTTATTCACGAAGCAAGGAGGAGCATACTATTGACTAGGAAGAAGTGCTTAGGACCCTAAGAGCACATAATTTGAAGGCGAAGTTCTCCACGTGCCACTTTTGGAGGGATGAGATTCGCTTTTTGGGACACATCGTTTCGAGGGATGGACATGCAGAAGATCCGACGAAAGTGGCAGCAGTACAAGATTGGCAGACCCTTGAGAATGCCATAGACAAAAGGAGTTTCCTTGTTCTTGCGGGCTAATATAGGAAGTTCATTATGGACTTCGCTAGGATATTAGCTCCACTTACCCGCCTTACCAAGACGAACTCAGCTTTTGTTTAGGATGCAAAGTGTGAGGATGCCTTTAGTCGATTGAAGGAAGCTTTGACTTCCGCGTTCGTATTGGTATTACCAATTGGAATCAAGCCTTTCTCAGGTTATACAGATGCTTGTGGTATGGGGCTAGGGGCAGTACCGATGCAAGAGGGAAGGGTAGTGTGCTATATGACTAGAGAGTTGAAAACGCAAGAAAAGAAATAACCGACACATGATCTTGATTTGATAGCTATATTTTTTGCTCTTAAGTTTTGGAGGCACTGTCTCCTAGGAGAAAGATTTGAGCTTTTCATGGATCATAAGTCTTTGAAGTATCTATGCTCTAAGAAAGACTTGAATTTGAGATAGGCAAGATGGATGGAGTTTTTAGCCTCTTATGACTCTGAGATTTCCTATACCCCGGCAAGGGTAATGTAGTGACAGATGCGTTGAGCAGACGTAAAGTGGTTTTAAGCCCTCTATTTTGGGAATGAAAGCATTTGGAGTATATTGTTACCTTTGATTTTAGAACTCTATTGGATTTAGCTTCGAGATTGTTAGCAGCCCTCGACGTCCAGCCTTCTTTGATGGGGAGTAGATTGGATCAAGGCAAGGTGAAGATGAAGAGTTAACAGACATTTTAGATAGCTTGGTAGAGGTGAGTCATGATCACATCTTAGGTGCTATACCATGGACATTAAGGGATGGCTTAGAAAGATGGAAGACTTTGTGTTCCCTGTGGTGAGGATTTAGTAGACGCGGTGTTGGCCGAGGTACATCATTCTAGGATGATAGTGCACCTCGATGGTGATAAGATGTACCGAGATATGAAGAGGGTATTCTATTGGCCTGGAATAAAGAAGAGGATGGCGGAGTATATATCGAAGTGCATTCCTTTCTAAAGGGTAAAGTTGGAATAGAAGAAGCACGGAGGACTGTTGCAGCCATTAGATATTCCGTTATGGAAATGGGAGAGCGTCTTTATGGACTTCGTGGATGGATTACCAAGGTCATGGAGAGGGAACACGAGCATTTGGGTCATTGTGGATAGATTGACGAAGAGCGCTCATTTTATACCCATTAAGAGTAATAGGATGACAGCTTCTTTGGTGACTCTTTATGTAAGGGAGATAGTTTGGCTTCATGGAGTTCCCGCCAGCATTGTAAGCGACAGAGATCCATTATTCACTAGCGAGTTTTGAAGGAGTCTTAAGCAAGCTTTAGGAATGGAATTGAATCTGAGCATGGAATATCACCCTCAGACAAATGGACAGACTGAGAGGGTAAATATGGTTTTGGAAGATTTGCTAAAATTGTGCATCATTTGGGATGGCACCGTTCAAAGCCTCTATGGTAGACCATGTAGATCACCAGCCTGTTGGTGGGATACCACCGATAGGATCGCTTGGACCAGACATGGTGAGGAAACATCTGAGAAGGTGGATTTGATTCGCAAGAGGTTGAAGACCGCACAAGATAGACAAAATTCATATGCCGACAGAAGACGTTCAGATTTGGAGTTTAAGGTCGGAGATATGGTTTTTGTCAAGATTTCTCCTTTGAGAAATATTTTGATATTTGGCTTAGAGGGTAAGTTGGCACTGAAATTTGTAGGACCCTTCCCTATTACCGCACAAATTGGAAACATGGCATACAAAGTTGATCTTCCAAATAAATTAGCAAGAGTTCATGATTATTTTTCATGTTTCGAATCTGAGGAAGTGTCTACATGATTTCGCATTAGTTGTAGAACCCGATCAGCTAAGGGAAGTGGAAGTAGAGCGCGAATCACTTGTGCATTGTGCACCCACTTGTATTTTGGAACATGGCGCCAAGAGATTGCGCAAAAAGAAAGTTCGTCTAGTGAAGGTTCAGAGGGGAGATGACCCCAAGGAGTGCACATGGAAATCTGCGGAGAGAATTCGAACTTCTTATCCTTTTCTTTTTGAAGGTACACTTCAAATATCCTATCTTTGATCTTTGATCTTTCCTTAGTTAGGGTCTTTTCGATAATCTTAGGTGAAACCTATGGATGGTAGCTTGGTTGTAAATATGTCATTAGGGCATGTTATGTTTGATGGATGAAAATGATTGCAAGTGGTTGCCAATGTTTACAAATGGATGCATTCACATGCACTAGATAGATATTTATTAGGACAATTGGCCAACTAGGTACACACCTGCATATGCGTGCTTGTTATCTATTGCATTTGCACATGGTTGTATATATATGTATATGTAAATGGATGTTGCATACGGATGGTGCATTTGGGAGAATGATTGAAACATACATACAGAATTATGAATTATACTAGGGTAATTGCATACATTTGATTGCTTGGCATAAGCATGCTTGAATTATAGGAGGTCAACTGAATCAGTAGACCGACTACCTTTTCACATCAGGTAAGATCATAAGCATTTCACTTTTCATAAATCATAAATAGCATTAGTTAAAAATAAGAACAATGGTAAAATGGATGATGGTTGAGTAGATGGATGTAGTTCTTGGATGCTGGTTGTTAATTACGTTCTCCCGTCTTTGGAGATTTCGGGGACGAAATCCTTTAAGGAGGAAAATGTAACACCTCGATAGTTTACGAGAAATATAACTAAAAAGAAATTAAAGATGCACTTGGTACAGTGGTAAAGGCGCATGTTGACTACCTTAGTGACCAAGGATCAAGTCAAGTTGTCGCCTAAAATCTAGAGCGATGTTTTTTTAACTGGTTAATTTCCACTGATTTTCCTACGTATTTAACGTTGTTTTTGACATGTGGCAGCTTCTCATTCGCTCCAATGATGTAATAGGATGAGATGGCTAAATTTTATTGATTGAGTGATGTGTATGGGATAGAATGGATGACTATTAAATGTATGAAAGAACCAGATTTAATCAAAAATAATCTAATGGATTATATTCACTCAAACAATTAATAAATAAACCATCTAACCTAAACCAAATCTCTTATTCAACCATCGCCATAATTTTACAGTAAAATTAATGTGTATTATTCTTCCTCCTTTTTTCTATTAAATACATAAATCTTTACCAAATTAAATTATATATATACTCAAGCAATTTGGGGAATTTAGAAGAATCAAAGGGAGAAAGATTAAAGTAAAGATTCTTTTCAAATTTATGCAAGCTCAAGTGCCAGGTGAGTTGGAATTAATATGAAACAGAAAATAAAGTAGTTCAATTTTAGTTCTTTTCTAGCATATTAATATAATTAATTTCTGCTATTAATTGAGAATAGATGTAAATTATTGCAACTTCTTCTTCCACTTCTCAAATCTAATTAATGTTTGGTTTAAAATATGGGACATTTAAATTATCTATTCACGTTTTATGGCATAAATAAGATTGAAATTTATGTAAGTTATTATATCTTCTTCTTCTTTCACTTCTCAATTCTAATTCTTGTTTAGGTTGAAATCTGGAACAAACAAAGTGTTATTCACATTTCATGGTGTAAATAAGATTGTTTTAGTTAAATAAAATTAGAATTGTTATTCAATTTCTAACGGAAGAACATGTTAGTTGAATAAATTCAGAATATGTTACTTAAATAAAATTATGGTTTTGATTGATATAATTACATAAATTTTAAAATGGTTTTAGAATAAAATTGGAAAGTCTAATTGGCATAATTATTTGTTTCATATATGGCCTAAAAATGTAAAAGTGGAATTTTGTGTAATTAAATGGTTGTGGCTATTGGACAATATTTTTGTACGGATTAAATCTCTAAAAGGAGAATGTAAATTAGGATGGAAAAAATATAAATTAAATGGACCCTAAAGGCTAGTGTAAATCGGTAACAAAATGGCATAAAAATTACAGTCGAACCATACAGAATAAACGGACGTCAAACTGAAATACCATTTATGTAAGGAAAAGGGAAATTGTGAAATAACCAAATTGGATGTAAAAATGGCCTAATGTAGATTAACGGAAATAAATGGTATGTAAACTGTAATGGTAAAATTAATTAATCTGGGAGCGATTTGGCAGGCAGACCTTGTAAAGGTCTGGATAGATGTTTCATGCAGTTAAGACTAAAATATAGTTTTGGCTGTAAGTACTAGAAGCGAGAAAGTAGGTTCGCAAGGATGTTTGTTACCTTTCATAAGTTACTAGTATGTAGGATAGATAGCATGCGCTATCGTAGGCTTCTTCAGGTAGATCGACGTAGACGAAACATGATAAGTGTGCTCCGACGTAGGCTTCTTTAGGCAGATCGTTGGATGATTTTATGCAGCCTACCCTGCTGCGGTTGTTCTTTCAGAGGACCGACACTTTGGATAGGCGCAAGTCCATGTTGGTGATCGAGGAGACAGGAGGATAGGAGTATAGTTTGGCGGAGCCTGAGCGCAACTTTGGGGTCCTGTGATGTTGTTTGAGTCGGCGCCGGTCAGACATAAGAGACATTTAGTCACAGTGCACGGATGAAGAGCATGACTTTCACGTTGTAGCACTTGAATAGGTAAGGACAGTAGGTCCGACAGGCCGATTGACTTTTAGTATTACTGCATGGTTGACTTCCCTAGAGTGATCACAGACTTTGGTTTCTTAGGAACTGTATCTAAGAAGGATTCACTACATCATATTATTCACCCTCTACGATATTCAAGGAAGACCTGGAATTAAACTGTTTTATTCTTTCCATTTCATTTTATTTCTTATTCACTAGATTTTATGTCCGACTCGTTCCTATTTTTCCTATTTTCCCCAAATCAAAGGACGGCATGTCTAGGTTTGCAGCTTGGAGGGTCATTGGAGCAGTTTTTATCTTTAGCTTTTGTTTCTTTTGTTTCGTGTATTTCATTTCTCTTTTCCGTACTTTACTCTATATATGGGGTCCTATATTGTGAACTTTGTTATGTTTTATGATTTGGTGGAGACTATTTGGTACTTTTGGTTTCAGAATTTTTTTGGGATAATATTGCTTTTAATGAAGCTGCTTTGCTATTAATTTATAATTAGTGAAAGTTTTCTTCCATTGTAATATTTTAATCATTTTATGTTGTTGCCTTAGTCTTCGTGCTATGTTATGGATTTTTATTTCACCCAACCACCTGTGCTTCTAATCATTTCCGATTTTCGAGATGCCTACAGATGCAGGGTGTCACAATAGTAGGTCCTAAACTAGGGGTTAGATAAAAACGCATTCACCCTTCCCTAGTTATTGGCCTGACCTAATGGGTGGAATAAGTCCATAAGGTTGGCCTAGAGTTATTTTCCCTTAGGCTAACTTCCAAATTGAAATTTGAAAATTAAAATATATTATCAGTTTAAAGTGTAAAAGGAAATTTTGTAAATGTTAAAAAATAAAATTAAAATTTTACAAAATTATTTGAGAAATTAAGGTAATAATTTCTAAAAAATTTATAAATATTTAATTAATACCATAAGTTAAATAATTAAATAATTTATTATATATATTCGTACATATATCCAACTTTTAAGAATAAAGGAGATATCCAAAGTTGCACAAACTACAGAGGAATTAAACTTATGAGTCATACAATGAAGCTCTGGAAGAGAGTCATCGAACATCGATTAAGAAGAATGACAAGCGTTTCAAAAAACCAATTTAGTTCCATGCTTGGAAGGTCGACCACTGAGGCTATTTTCTTGATAAGACAACTTATGGAGAGGTTTAAGGAGCAAAAAAAAGGATTTACACATGGTTTTTATCGATTTGGAGAAAGCTTATGACAAAGTACAACGAAAGGTGATGTGATGGGCTCTGGAAAAGAAGAGTGTCCCAACAAAGTGTATTACCTTTATCAAGGATATGTACGATGATGTTGTGACTAGTGTCAGAGCATTCGATGATGTAACCAGTGACTTTTCCATTAACATAGGATTACAATAAGGGTCATCTTTGAGCCCTTACATTTTTACCTTAGTGATGGATGAAGTTACGAAGGGTATACAAAGAGAGATTCCTTGGTGTATGTTATTTGCTGATGATGTTGTACTACTTGATGATAGTAGGATTGGGGTTGATAGACAACTTGACCTATGGAGACAGACTTTAGAATCTAAGGGATTTAGGCTTAGTAGAACTAAAATAGGTTATATGAAGTGCAAGTTCAGCGGTGTCAGGTCAGAGAATGGAGATGTCATTCTGGCCGAACAAATAGTTCATAAGAAGGAATCCTTTCGATATTTGGGATCAATGTTGCAGTGTTATGGTAATATTGACGAAGATGTTAGTTTAAGAATTCGAGCGGGATGGATGAAGTGGCGACAGGCATCTGGCATTCTCTGCGATAAGAAAGTCCCACAGAAGCCTAAAGGAAATTTCTATAGAACGGCAATTAGGCCTGAAATGTTATATGGTGCAGAATGTTGGTCTACTAAAAACCAACGTGTTCAGAAGATAAACGTTGCGGAGATGTATATGTTGCGATGGAGTTGTCGTCATACAAGAAGAGACCGAATTAGAAATGATGATATACGTGGAAAACTTGGAGTAGCGCCAATTGAGGAGAAGCTAATTCAACATCTCTTAAGATGGTTTGGACATCTCCAACGAAGACCGTCCGAGGCACCTATGAGCATTGGAATTATAGGCCGCGTCATTTTCTCAAAGAGAGGTTGAGGTCGACATAGGCTGACATGAGAGGAAGTAGTTAAAAGGGACATGAAGGGTTGGAATATATCCAAATAGCTGGTAACGGATAGGAGCGCGTGGAAGTTAGCGATCCGCGTATTAGAACCATGAGCTATGAGTTTTATAAGTTCTAGATTATAGGATTAAGGAAAAAGCGCCTAAGTTGTAGCGTTTGTCTTTGATCATTTTATTTATTGATTATTATTATTGTTAATATTTTTTTTACATTTGTATTTCTATCTTTATTTTTACTTAGTCACTATTATTACTAGATTACTTGTTTGACTTTATTTTATTATTACTCTTGTCACTCAGTTTCGGGTTCCATCTCTAGCGGACCCTAACTTGTTTGGGAAAAATGGCTTTGTTGTTGTTATTGTATATTCATACATACATATACACGCATATATATAACTATAAAGGTTATTAATTGAATATTTATCTTGAAATTAATTTAAGGTAATTAACAAAATTTTAAATTTATATTTAATTAAAATTTTTAATTAAATAAAATAATTTATTTGATAAATAACTAATCAAACGTCAATTAATAAAAAAATATTGATATATATAAGCTATAAAGGCCTTAATTAAATATTCTTCTTAAATAGTTTAAGATATGAAAAATAATTTTTTTAAAATTTTGAATAAAATTTAATTAATCTAGTTAATTAAATTAAGATTTTTTTATTAAAACATGATTTAACTAATAAGACGCATATACATATTATATAAGTTAATTATATTACAATAGTTATAAATAAATTGAACTTTTATAATAATATTATGATTAAATTATACATGAAACTCAAATAGATATTCGGAATAATTACGTATAAATGGTATATGCATCTTGATTTATGATGTATCCGACACTTGAATCTTGTGGGTATTTCACTATAAATATTCTATTTCTTAAATATCACTCAAAATATATCAAAATACTATGAATATTTAATATAAGTTGCCTTATATCATTTATATACTGGTAGATTACTTGCATAAGCACTAGTTGCCAGCAAACTCAAACTAGAGCTATTATATTGCCAAAACAATGCAAGATACACGCTTGTTTTTGTTGAGCAGACTCAAGGTACATGCATACTTAGAACGTCGAGAAATGATTAGTCGGATTGAATAATCTCTCTTGATTTGTTGAGAAATCTCTAGGTCAAGATTGAGATTAGGAAGAAACCTACTATGAGGTGCATTATATGACATAATCGATAAAGAATTATCCAAAGCTTGTATACCTATGATTTGTTAAGCAAATCAAGGACAGAATACAAAGGCAAGCGAGTCCTAACACTCACTAGAGAAATCAAAAGATTGCTATATTTCTATAAGGGTTTTGAGGAATATAAAAATCTAGTGTATGCCTTATTAGAAAAATGAAATGACAACATTTTACCTTTCTAATATTTTATGAACACATTCTATACAAAATTAAGATTATCCACTTTAATAAATTCATGCAACTAATATTGCTGATAAAATTGTTTATCAATTAAAGTATACCAATGAACTGAATTCTGATAGAGAAAGAAATATAAAGCGTATTTTCCAACAAATCCTTTAGCAAGTTGTCACTTTAAGACCCATACAAGACCCAAATTATACAAATACTAAGTACATTCGTACCTTAGTCACTTAAATGTTCATTTTCCCAAGACTGCGTATAACTTTCTGTGAGTTTTGAACTCTATGGCAATATAAGAATATGGATAATTGATTCATATTCAAACATATACAGAAGTTATATGGTGAATAGTTGCATTCGTAATATACGAAATCTTGATGGAATTGGTTTACATAAAATGAAAAAGTAAAACATAATGCAAGATTATATGTTTAATGGGATTGAATACAATGAGGACCTTGTTGTGTAAGAAGTAACACAGAAAAAACAACTCGATGGATCTAGGAATTTGATCATTGAAATGTTTGTACGATCACTTTGCATAATGTGCAACTTATTTGATATACTTGAATATTAAGGATAATAGAATGCATTTCTGTAGAGAATTCACTACCATCTGGTATTAAGGTTTCCTTTTGAGTAGTTCGACCATTCGAAAAGGAAAGTGAATGTACGAGAGTGGATGTAACATATGCACAATTAGGATGAAGACAGTGAATGATCTCCTATACTTCGTGAAGAGTCAACGAAGGTGAGAATTGTCTAAAATACTAGTAGATGCTTAATACGGAATGAAAAATATGATTTTTATTCAAAATATATTTTTTCTTATAGAATTTTTTTTATAAGAATTATCTCTTTGATCTCAAAATATTTAACTTGAAACTCTTGACTGTAGAATAGTTACAGTGGATGAAATAAATAGTCTATAATAAGTGGTTGAATGGAGCATCGCATTTCACGTGTTGTATTGTAGTGGCATGAATAGCGCGAGAATACAATATAACGCATACTAGTAAACAGATCAAGTTACGAAAGATTGTCTTATATGTATACCATGCATTATTTGTGAAACAATAATTAGTTTTCAGTATTGATCAAAAATAGATACAGATATATTTTTGTATGATTATTTTGAATATTTATCATTGGATAAATCTATAGTAATGGTATTCGCTTACATAACAAAAGCGATGCATTAGCTATAGGGAATACTTCCAATTATTTTCGAATCATGGACTAAGCCGTATCTTTGGGAAATGATTCTTTAATCATGTGATTATGAATAATATGGTACCAATGAATTATATCTCAAATGATTAAAGGAAAAACACCCATTTAGTGGGAATGATAAAAGAGTTAACGAACTCCCCAGATATATATATATATATATATATATATATATATATACGTACATATATATACATATCTGTGCTATCCAAGGTCTAACGATACCAAAATGCATCCACTTACTTCTTTAAATTCATCAATGAATTATCATAGACGTGGACATATATATATTTGAAACTCAAGTAGTATGTCTATGGTAAGTTCATAGAGTATAAAATAGAAGTAGAAAAACGAAATGTGCAAAGGAAATAAAATACTTTGATTTAATCAAATAGATGGGTATATTGGAAAGACTTCCAAACTACCTAAATTCGAATAAGATTTAATCTCGAATTCACTCCTCAATATGATAAATAATATTGTAAGGAGTAATTACACTTTGCTGGATAAACTTTGATAAATGATGAGTGATATCAAGTTAACTTCTTTCTATAAGGATATGTAATTATGAGTAAGTACATGCGTTAAACTTAGTTTCATCTAAAGCCTGTTTATGAAATCATATGATATATGAATAGATAGGAAATCTTATCTCAAATAGTTTAAAATGTGTGGTTGCGTAATTTATGCTATGAGCATAAGTTTCATAAACTAAAAACTAATTTTATTTACAATAAGTGTAATGGCATTTCATCATATATTTTCGAATACTTATTCTGTTACACTGAGAAATAATTGTTGTTTCAAGAAATAAAACACCATATGAGTCCAAAGGCTGCACAAAAGGTTCA
Organism: Allium cepa; assembly: GCA_030765085.1. Taxonomy (NCBI): domain Eukaryota; kingdom Viridiplantae; phylum Streptophyta; class Magnoliopsida; order Asparagales; family Amaryllidaceae; genus Allium; species Allium cepa. The sequence goes on from CM060940.1 coordinate 108,454,887, forward strand.
CCCATCATGGATCTTGGGTCGAATACCCTAATGGAGTTTGGGGCTGAGCAATAATAGAATTAATGTGGTAGTACAATGGATTTGGATACGATCCAAAAACTCCAACATGGAAACTGATTACATAAGATGAAATAAAATTGATTAAGCCAAAGACAGACACAATTGATTATAATGTTTAATAAGAATTTTTGTACATTAAAAGGGAAACTATGAGTTTCTTATTAGTTTTGAGAAAAAGAATTGTTAATAATAACAAATTTCTCAGTTGTCAATGAGCAATAAAGAGTATAGACTATGCCATATGACATAATGATTTAAATATGAAATGAATTTCAAGTAAATTATCAGACTACGATTTTGATAGTTGTACTCGAAGGGATATGATACATCTCTAGTAGGTATGTCTTCTACATTAACTATACACAAACCATATTAAAATGTTTAATCTAGAGCATAAGAGATGGATCCCTTACGCATCAGCAAAAGGAATTATCATATATTTTATGCCATATGCATATCGCGATTCTCTTATGTAATGAGAAATTATCAAATCTGAATTAAGTTAACTAAATGGTAGTTAAGGGTATTCTCGAGTATTTATGTTAACTAGAGAGTTATTTGTGAAATAATGAACTCCTTATAATGAGGTGCTTGAAACTCAAACTTAGAATAAAGTATGTCAACTTAAAGTTCATGTTCAACCTTAGTTAAAGAGCTTTAAATCAGAAAAATGTTCCAAACAAGCGGTTGTGAATGATTCGACCAAAAGGCTGAATACATCGCCATAATATGACCAAAATAAAAGTAGTATACGTATAGGCATAAATTTATAACTGAGCTAGGGGTGATTACAATTGTTGAGAATCCCATGAATTTTTGTGTAAAAGCAATGATGCGATATAGATCATGAAAAAACCTTGGCTCATAAGTTATACAGACACGTAATTCGTAAGTTCCATGTGATAAAGGCAGTTTATCAATGGTACAGATATTTTGGAAAACAGAGTATGTGATAAAACAATATAATATATACTTTCACTAAAGGACTTCCTCGATAAGTTTTAACAAAATAGACTGTACGAATAGGATTTATATTCCATAACTTAACGCAAATGCAAATGGGAGATTGAGAGAGTTAGTTATATGCGATATGGGAAATTATGTAATTTATTATGTATATCTAACTCTATAATCTATCTTGTCTACATAAAGGTATTTGTTATCTTATGTATATTTTATTATACTGTGATATGATTGATTAAGTAAAAAATTAAACTATATTATTAAGAATATTCTTAAGTACAATGTTATGAGATTGTATTTACAAATAGATGCAATCATGGGTAATTAATATCAATAAAAAAATAACATTTTAAAGTATTCATTATCAAGATGTTTCGAGAAAGGTTATTAATTTGTCCGTTGAGATCAGATTGCTTAACGCTGTCAAAATATTGGACAGTGTATTACCATTGTTGCTGGGGTTACCATTTAACACCTCGGAAATTTTAGTAGTAAATTAAAATACAAATAATGGAAAGAATGTAATTTTAGGTAAAAGTACGAAATAATAAATTTTTATAGATCTTAGGATTGTGCTTCGAGACCTATTACATTGCGTTCGAAACATTGTTTACATTCACAACCATATATAACTTGCTAAATTTGATAAAATGGAGCGAAAATAGTGTAAAATGTAGTTGAATTTCAATTATATACCTTTTAGTAATACAAATATGATTTCTTTTCTTGAATCTATCTTTTATTCTTATCTTTTGAATTGAAATAAACTGGAAAAAAAGATCCTAGAAGATGATAAATCTAAATATTGGATAGACAAATGAAAAGTAGATTATCTCTAATGTTATAGATCTAAACTTATAATGGATTTGAATTGATTCTTCTATATGATAAAAATATGTACAGAAATTTACTTGGATCTAATTCAATTTACCTTGAAAATTATGTAATAATTGATTTGAGCACACACATAAAATCCCTTGACTATATATGTAAATAACTGACTGAAAATGTTAGAATAAATCATTTGAAGTTGGACAACAGGTAATAGAAATGATATCTGAAACTCTGTAAAGGCAGACCCTAAAACCTACTCGAATTGATAAAGGGACGAGAAAAATAAACAAGAATAATAAAACTTAGAATATGGAATAAACAAGTTCAAACATCTGAATTAGAAGGTTTAGAAGTCTGAGTATACACATAGATAATTGAAAATGAACCCAAAGAAAATAGTGTAAATTATAGTCTAATCAGACATCTGACTAACCCAACTAGATGTTTGAGCTGAAGATTCAGATGTCTGAGTTGTAGGTTAAGATGATTGAAAGCTTGGAGTTCAAAAACAAAAAGAAAATACTATAAAACTGGCTTGATTCAGACATCTAAATTCTAAAACTAGAGGTTGGAGGTAGAATCAGACGTTTGAGAGTAAGAATCAGACTTTTGAATGTAGAGGTACACACACACACATATGTATGTAACATGAGTTCAGAAGTCTAAGTAGTAGGATTAGACGTTTGAGTTGAAGTAGCAGACCAAATTGAACCTGGACTTGGTAGAGGCTAAGTACAATAGGACAGGAAAACTTGTTCCCACTTCTTAGTTGTTCGGTAGTGTACGTAGTTGAATGGAGTTGGGAGCAAGCTATAAACATACTACTTTTGGGTAAAGTCCTAAGCTCTTGCTTCATGGAGTTGAAATACAACACTCAATGTGGTGGGTGATTGTATCGCAATTAGAAGTTTGTAACGACTGACCCTTTCGACCCTCAAAAGTCAACAGTAACATATCCATGGTATTCACGTGCTGAACATCCAAGTGCCAAAAAAATAGATTGTCGGGGTAAAAAAAGAAAAGATAGAATAGAATCTCACAATGTGATGGGTAGTATATAATGTACAACAGATCTTTACAAAAGAGAAGTTTTATATACATATCACAATCGGAGTCAACTAACTATCATCATCCTGGACAATTATATCAGCATGTCCTTACAAATGCTAAGAAATACTAGCAAGAAATGCAGCGAAAATAAAGATATGCGAATACGCCTTGGAGGTATCCAACATGTCTCCTAAAGCTCCAAAGCATCCATAACTAAATCTGAAAATATGCTCGGGCTGAAGATAGTTAGTTGACTCTGATTGTGGTATGCATATAAAACTTTTCCCTTGTAAAGATCTGTTGTATATTATATATTACTCGTCATGTTGTGATATTTTTTTTCCTTTCCTTTTCTTCACCCCAACTATCTGTCTTTCCTACACTCGGATGTTTGGCACGTGAATACCACGGATGTTTTAATGTTGCCTTTTGAGGGTTGAAAATGCCAGTCGTTACAAAGTTTGTGTTGTTCGTAGCCGGTCTTAGCTACATATTCGTGGAAGCTAAAAATAGAGGACAGAGAAGTTCGTTAAAGAACGGCGAATCCACCCTTAATTGCTACTTGTGTAATTATATAGAACCTAGGAAGTGGATTAACGAGGGGATGCACCAATGCAGGATGGCAAGAACCTGCTGAACGTTGATTCAACAAATGGGCCAAGCATTGAATGGATATCCTAGTTGGTAAAATAATGCAAGATGGTAAGAACCGTCGGACAATAATTCAACAAGGAGTCGGGCATTAAATGTATATTTAGGTAGATGTAACCTAAGTAACTACTACTAAGATATTAGTTGATATATATATATATATATATATATATATATAGTTAGGTGGACTACCATTGAGACTGTATACTAGAGATGCCTATAGGAATTTCCCTATTTCAATATGCTCCACCTATGAGTGGAACTTTCATGAACTATAATTGGACAAATAGAATAGTAAACTCAAAAATGTAAGATGACTATATCATTATATTCATATATCATGCTAAGGAACACCTAAGGTGTAGGATGTAACAAAACTTCAACCCCTTATTTGCATCACTATTGATAAAATTTATTCACCAGACTTTGTCTGAACCCCTCCATTTCACCCTCTCATTACATATTACAGAAGGGCAGGGCAGTAAGTGAGTTGGTTTAGTCCAGGTGCATGGAGTTGACATGTTGATGTAGATTTACTTATTACAACGACTCCCTAGTATCTCATTTTATCAATTAGATATACTATTACTATAGCGTTGTTTGGGAGTTTTGTCTATCATTTGGACCTATTGCTATTCGCCAGACTTATGTTGTACTTACATTTGGGGACTTGATATGGCATTTATCTTATAGACTATGGTTATTCTATGACCGTCTTATTTGAATTATTTTTTATGCTTATATTTTATTTCCTTCTGCTTTGAGATATTGAAGTGTAGAAATATGTAATACTATTATTGTCTCTATCTAACGATTCGTAGCTCTTGGCATCACAATGTTTTAGAAGCCAACTTGGGCTTTGTATTTCCATGTCATAAGTTGTGGGTTGTTACAGGTTACATAGCCTTAGTTATTGGATGGTGGAATAACTCGTCGAAGAGTTCCTGCTAGTTGATAATAACTAGGTCAAATGGGAAATCTCGATGTGACAATATTACACAGTTCCCTCGGCTTGAGAATACCGTGGAACTTCAATGTGGATACCCCACTTTGATTATAATTAAATCATGGCATAACGTCCATCGAATGACTGCAGTTGGATCTGAGTTGAATTAATAGAAGTGAAGCACTACTCAATAGAGAATTCGTCTCTTCGGTTGTATGAGATTAGCATCATTGTCAACTGAAGTCAACCTAAAGTCAAATTCTATGACTAGAGTAAAAAAGTTAATAATAAATGTTATTATTGAATCAGAGACTTTGTTTATGGACCGATTGAGTTGAATGTGGATAACATTGAAGTTTTTACCAATACCCGATTACATATATCCTAATGTGATATAGAGTTTGTGAAGAGAACTTGTTTAAATCATTATTATTGTTGGTATCGCTTAAGATAATACAAAATATATTTTATCGAAAAGATCTATAAGCAATGTATTTCGCCAAACTACTACAACACAATAAAGATGACGTATGAACATTGATATTTGAATTGTAAAATATTAATAACTAATTGAATTCGCACCACTGAGTCTCACAACCGTATTTGTGAATTCTTTAAAAACCACATGCTTTAATTGGTTTATAAAGTGTCATAAATTATTCGACAATCAATATATAAGAAATATTAATTACTGATGTATTTGATGTTTGGAAATTTTTTGGCAAGCGTGTTATCTTCTAGAAGTGTCTTGGGAGTTATTAGTAAATATTTAGATGTGTATGTCAAAGTCATATATGCACTTATCGATGTACGATATCGATATATATTTAAACAGGGTCTAACAATTATTAGTTGCTTAACGGGCTTTGGAATGGAACATGAAGAGGACCAACGATGGCTAGCCATGCAAGGCAATGAAATGGTCTAGATGTCAATCTAAACATAAACAGAATTAAAGAAAAGTGATTTTAAAGAAAGGAAGATGAAAGGTCTCCTTTACGTCGTTAAATATAAAAGCTTTTGCATTAATTCTTTTTCAAAGATTTCACAATAATTCTTTTTTAATTCTTTTTTTGCCTTTCTCCTTCTAAATTATGGTCGATCTCCTCTTAAACAAAACATCCATGGGCGAAATTTATTTTTACCTTATAACATCAAAATAAAATCAAATAGAGGTGGTTCATTCGAACCTGCAACGTCGAGTGGTGATTCAGGAAACTTAGGACAGTATTCCCAAATCAAACTGTCATGAAAGGATGGATTTAATTAGGTACAGTTCTTATTTCATATTTCATGTTCATACGTACTCATCCATGACCCGCGTTAATGTATGTGATATGTTTTAATTGTTTTGAATTTGATATAATTTAAAATTGTTATATACGTTGTTTTATAGGTAAAATTCAAAATGAAACAGGTATATATAATAGAATTTGATTTATACATCAAGTTAAGTTGTGTTAAACATGTTAATTAAGTCATACAAATTGTATTTTATTTCATGTTATATGTATGTATGTATGAAGTATGTATATATAATGATTATTTATGTAATGATTCAAACTATATAAATTTTATATATACAAAATTATTTGTATGTATTATTTGGTATGCAAATTAGATTTAAAATACATACTTAGTTACCAAATCATAGCCAAAATAAATTCAATATAATAATTTTACATATTCAATATATTTATTATATTTAGCATTGAATTGTTTAAATTTAGCTTTCATAAATATCTTTATATTGTTTGAAATAGTGATATTTCATTTAATTTAAATATTTGACCAAGTTGATTTCAAATTTTAAATTAACACATTTTGATATTTACTTATCAAAGAGATGAACGCCGAAATTTGTTTTGATTATTTTAAGATCGTGTTTATATATATAGATATATACATATACATATATATATATATATGATATATGTATGTAAGTGTATGTACAAACTTTGTTTTATAATTATATGGTAATATATATCACATGCATGTATCTATGTCTAAACTTTATATACTTATTCATCTACATACCATAGTGTGACACATATGTTCACTTTGCAAATACACCTAATATGTTTATGTTCCTTTTCTATACCCAAAGAAGATAAATCCAAACTCCTAATTAATTGTATGCTTGTCACATTTATGATGTATTAAGTTGTTTCCTACAAATAACTATATGACCCTTCATATAGGTAAATGATAAAACAAAAACACCTAATTAAATGACACCAACAAACATACACACATGATCATACACACACACATATAGACATATATAGAATTATGTGTATTACACATATAATATATTTGAGTGTGATGGATATCATTATGCTATCATGTCAGTGTGTGAATATATTAGATATATTCAAAATAAATAATAAATGGATTTAATTAATATTATTAATTAAATAAATATGAAATTTATTAAATGAAATATGATTTTATTTCAATAAATAGAATGGACCTAATGCTAGTTAATAGATTACATTGGCCTACTAAGATCGAAATAGGGAATATTTTTTGAGATTTGCCAAGTTTATTGTTTTCCAAATGGAATAGAACGGAACAAACAATACTAACCTTCTATGATGAAGAAGATGAATTCTCTCATGAGCACCGTTTCACTTTAAGTAGTTCAATATATATCCAATATTTTTGTAACATGATCGCTATGTCTTGTAATTGACATAATCGAAGTGTAATCTACCAACTTAATAACAACAATACCTTGAAGTCTAAAGACTACTACAAGTCATTGCAACAAGATCTTCAATTTTGACTTTATTGTATTAACTATAGAAGACTCTCATTGAATTATTCTGTGATTTTTCTAAACCACAAGTGCATAACCCCTTGGTGCCTCCAACAATCATGAGTAATTCACCCTCCTTTGTATAAGGAGCATTACATGTACTATCTCAATGGATATATCAATATCCTTTTCTCAGTACATATTGATTAGGAATATTTAAAAAGAAAATATTTAAATATCGATTCAATACTATGGTAACGAACTCGTTTGTAACTTCAATCGGTAAAATAGTTCTCTTAAGTATTTTTTACTTCTATATGTTCAATGTATTTATGTCATTATTTATATATCTATAAAATAACCCATATAAAAGAAAATAAAACCAAAAGCATACTTTATTTCAAACATGATTATTTACAAAGTTAAATAACTATTTGCATAATTTCAAATAAAGCACACCCTTAACTCTATCAATCTCCCACTTACGTTTAGGGCCAATTATGGAGTCTCATTCATATCCCTTCGATCAGTTTACCTAAATTTGACTATGAAATTTTCATAGTGAATGGATCTACGATGTTATCTTTAGTATCCATTCTTTCGATTGTGATCTCTCAATCACCGATATACTGTATTATCATATGGAACTTATGGAGGATGTGTCTCGGCTTCTTGTCAGACCTTCAATGCTTAGGATAGCTCCTTGATGATGTGCATCCACACTACTTCTAAAAAATTTACTCTCGTCAAAATCACTTTGAAAAATCGAGTCCGAGAAGGAGTGCACTGTCCATAAACGAGAAAAAAATTCTTAGTATTTCTCAAATACTTATGGATGACCTTAATAGCTGTCAAATGATTTTAGGCTGGATTTGGCTGATACAAACTAACTAAGCCAAGCGCAAAAGCTATATCTGGCCTAGTTCATAGCATAACATGCATGACTCTTCTTATTGGCGATGCATAAGGAATGTTACATATACATGACTTTCTTCATCCATAGATGGGAGGTCCCTCTTAGAAAGAACAATTCCATGCTACTCTTGTACATTTCCACGGTTAGAATTTCCTATTTAGTATGGTATCTATGTACATAGACTAGGACAATCCATTTATCCTTTTAGATCCATCTTTATAGATCTTATACCGTGTATAAAGGTTACCTCTCCTAAATCCTTCATCAAATTTTTTTTGGACAATCAAGCTTTCACTAACAACATCATTGGTATAATGTCACAATCTGTAGCAAATTGTTAATGTATAAAACTAAGAATGCAATAGCACCATTCCATCCATTCCTATACACACGTTTCCTTTGTTTTTGCAATGAAACTAAACTGTTTGATTACCTTGTTAAAATATTTCCAACTCTTAAATGCTTGCTTAAGACCATAATTTGGTCTTATGAGTTTACATGTTTTTTTCTGCTCATATTGACCTCTAAACCCTCGATACATATGATAGATTTATGGGTATGCCCTAGAGAAAATTAGGTAATTTGTTACTAACTCTAATAAAAGAATCTTGTTTGAAATTATGTATGCTTTTGGTTTTTTTATATCTATTGTTATATAAAGATATAATGATGAAATAAATACAAAAAAATTAAAAAGTAGAAAATCCTTAGAAGAAGTATTTTATGATTATAGTTACAATTGTATTTGTAACCATAAGCACTGAATTGATGTCTAACTACTTACTTCTTAAATGTTGCTAATCAAGATGTATCAAGAAAAGGATATCGAAACATCCATTGAGACTTTTATGCATAATGTTCCCCATATGAATGTTGATGTAATGACCCGATTTTTTTCAACAGTTAATTTGTGATATTTAAAATGAATTTAAATAATTAATTTGAAATATAATTTGTTTTCAATATGAAAAGTTGGTTTGATTTAATAAAAAGAACTCAGAATTTAAATATAACAATTAATTGAATAAATTAAATAGTGATTGACAATTGGGTAAATTATTTAAATATGGGATTGTAAGCTTCTTGGAAATATTTTAACGGCTTATAAAATTTATATTATTAATACTGAGAATAATAGATGGATTAAAATTGAATTTAACTGCCGTTTGTTCAATTTTAAATTTACATTGTTTAAATTGACAATTGAAAATAGCCTTCCGAGGCACAGCCTCGGAATTCGACGAAAACTGTGCCGTTGGATCCGTAATATTTAATTATTGCCGGATTTCAAATTTCGTAAATCTTGGAGTGACTGTGTGTTTGTACGATAAGCAAACGTGCTATAATTGAATTCGAGAAGATTTTTTTAAAAAAATAATATAAACGTTTAAAATATTTAACGTAGCTTTCTCAATACACTATCGTTCGTCTTCTCCCATACGCTTCTCATTTTCTTTAAAATCTCGACGCTTCTTGTTTCTCCTTTCGTTCAGAGAACAAAAATCTAATTAATTGCAGCTGTTCTTTTCTTGTCATCGCGAAATCAAACCCATCATATATTTTTTTGACTTCCGATACCCCTTCATTAACCCTTTGTTCCCTTTAACGAATACATCATCGTATTTAAAAAAAAATAAGCAAATCGAGCGAATCGAAATCGAAGTGGGCATCTTCGGCAACTTCAATCATGCCAGGGAAGCACGCGATTCGACTCGCGTTCGCGCCTTGGGCTGTGCCGTGTCGCAATTTTGTGGAGTTGCGCGACGAGTGTAGGTGCGTCGCTAGTACGGTTGGCTCGATTCGTGGCGATGGTCGCGCGTTTGAAGAGGGGGAGCGTCTTCGAGAGACGTGTGCGCTGGGAAGTCATGGTCGTCTTGGAGGCTGCTGTGTGGAGTGGGACCGAAAGAGAACGACTTCGGTTTGTAGTTGAGGTTTGTGATGTGCTGTAGTTTGTAGGGTTGCAGTGATGCAGTGTGGTCAGAAAAGAGGCAGTGGAAGTGATGGTCTCAGTGGTGGCTGTGGTTGTTCGCGCGATGTTGAGTTGGTCTTCTAGCGCAGTGAGGTATAATTTTTTTAATCAGTTAATTTAAATTTTAAATTTGAAGATTAAATTTAAATTTACAGTGAATTAGGGTATTGATTTTGAAAAAAAAATTAATTTATTTTTACTGTTAAATACTTTTAGATCTTCAGTATTTATTTTAGTTTTATTTAAAAATATATGTATATATAGATATAAGATTTTTAAGAGTGAATATTGATTTTAAATTATTTGAAGTTTACATAAAAAGTTGATTTTTGAAATCTATTTACTTATTTTTATAAGTATATATATGTAGTTTCAAATAAAATCAATATATGTCAATTTGGAATAAGTAGGTTCAAAGAGAAAAATATAGAAAGAATAACAATAATAAATATACATCTCTACATTATAAGTATTGCTAGTTCGTTTAAAAAAAAAATCTGCTTAGGTGATTAAATTGTTAATTTACTTATTTTATTATTTGTTGAAATAAATCGTGAGTTAAATTAAATTATTAAAGTTAAAGAATAAATTTATTTAATCGGAAATAAATTGTTCAATTTGTCCGAATATTTATAAAATTCATATAATTGTTATATAAGGTTTAAAATCGAGAAATAAGTAGTTTAAATAAATTACAAGTCAAGTAAAATATTAAATGATAAATTTATCGTTGATCCGTTCTAATATTAATAAATTCATATAATTTGTTATACAAGGTCAAACGTATGGAAACAGGCCAGGTTGGAACAAATTTGCAAATTTAAAAGGGGCAAAAGGTGAGTTAATCTCACTCATTTGATTTTTAAATTTAATTGTTGAATTTAAATTTATTTGTTGACTTGCTTGAATGATGCTTGAAATTAGGGAATAAGTAAATAAACTCTATATACCGCATAATAGCGGCTGATAATATATGAATCCATATACTGCAATATTCCACCATTAAAGTGGAATTGATATTTTAGTTTGTGCTAACATCTGTGGATGCAAGGAAAACAGGTTGGAGGGATCCAACAGGATTCCTTAAGAATATTTATTGATTTTATATATGTTGTCTTATGACAGGTTGAATGAATTAATATTGAATGGCATGCGAATTGAATTATATAGTGTTAATAATATGAAATTGAAATTTGGTAATTTTTTTTAAAGACTAGAAATAATTTAATTAAGGGAAGCTGAATGAAATATAAAGGAATATTTCATTAGGATTCGAATTTACTTCTATTTAGATTAAAGTAAAATTAAAAGAATATTTATTACTTTGGGTAAACTTAAAATTAGTTTAAGTTAAGTTTGGGAAGAAATTAGAATTATGTTCAAAGACTCTAAGGAATATTGTAATTGATAAATGAATTTGAAGTGGAGCAAAACTTTGTTAAGTAATAAAGTAAATAGGACCTTAAATAAGAAATAAAATAAGGAACCTTGTTAAGAAATGAAATTTTTGAAGAAACAATAGGGAATTGAATTGAAGAATAAAATTTTAAAATGAATTTTTGAATAAATTGTCTTTATAAATAAATAAGAAAAAAAACTCAGTGGAGTTTGTAAATTTACAAACGGAGTTTATAAATGAAGAAAAAGAAGATATCAGTGGATACGAAATAAATAAGTCATGAAACTTATATGGAGTTATAAATTTGTTTGAAAACGGAAATAATAGAATATTTTCGAAAGTAAGAAGTGTGAATTTGGACAAGAGGCATTATAGATGGATATTGAGTTTTTCTAAAATTATAAACTTATTTTTTTTTAAAAAGGAGTATTTTAAATAACTACGTTATAAATTTTTGTAAACTATTAATTGAATTTAAAATGATTCGAATTAGTTATTTTTAAAGAATAGGCAAATATTTATAATAAACTTCAATTTTCTAAAACTAGTTTTACAATTTATCATTAACTGGGGTGAACTCTAATTTTTATGTTAAATATTTCTTTTAAACTGTAAGTTGTATAAAAAATATACTTCTTATTTTATAAACCTAAATGTTTTCAAATATTTTTAAAATCCAATTATTAATCCTCTTGTGTTGATAAGTGAGCTATTAAGTGGGATAAGATTTAGGAGAAATATTATTTAATGGAGAAAGTAAATTTGTGGGACTTTAAGGAAAGTGAAAATCAATTTTTGAGAAAGGAATGAGGAAATAAAGGATATTTTCAAAGGATAAATCAATTGTAAGTGAGTATAAGAAATCAGTTAGGTGATTCCATGGAAATAAAGGACTTTGAAAATTTATTTCAAATGGGTTAAATGGGAATAATATCTAAATGATATTGGAGATAAATAATTTGTAGAAATTATTTGATGGTTGCTTGTGTATGATGAATTGATAGTTAAATAACCGACTATCAATATTGGACAATGCGTTGGTCATTTCGAAGAGTCCAGGATTAGATTTAATTATCTGAAAACCACTTCGATCCGGTTTGAACGATTACGAATGAAGTCCGTGAAGAGTTGAAGACGGTGATTCGGTTTGTCCAAACCCAGGGCAATTTGTATGGATTAAATGCTTTCAAAACATCGTCAGGTGGACGATGAGCATTCTAAGTGATACGTTCTTAAAAGGTAACGCTTAACCTCAAGCCTCATCAACCGGGAATGGCTAAAACAGGGGAGGTGCAGCAAGGTTAGGTGGGTCATGCCCAAGCAGGACAAGATTTTCCCCTGTCTAGATGTCCCTTTTTATTCGGCTTAGTGGGTGGTTGGTCGCGCCAACCACGGGGTTATCTTGTTCAGGACTGTTCAGTAAGGAATGGTTCCGTCCTTGTGATGCAGGGGAGCGGCCGTACTTCTCGGTACTCTGATCTAGGCCAGGTACTGTGACGGGCGGTACCCCAGTAGCCCAGCCATTTATGGAAATCCATTCTCCCTACGAGCCTTGTACGAGTTTTGTTTGTATTACCCACTTTGTGTCTAGTAGCTGGAATTTAATAGATGTAACAATTTCGGCTATTTTATAAGTATTTGTAAATAGACCCTATTATAATTTCAGAGGATTTCTATAAAAAGTGTTTTAGCTATCGTAAGGTAAAAACCCAACATGTTTATTTGTGGCGTGGTCTTACGAGATGCTTTTGTTTTCAAAAGATTTTTGAAACTTTAATAATCCAATTGAGTGTGATTTTCTCACGCTGGTTTTCCAGACTGACTCGGGTGTTGTTTTATATGATGCTCGGGTCAGACCGAGTTAAACAGGATTCAAGTTATATGTTGGAGCTCAGGAGGCGAGCTGGTGACAGAGCGTATTTACGTATTTGTCTATTATCTCCGCTGTGTATGGACATGTATGATTGATTGATATACTCTAATGATGGTATGTATATATATATGGCAGTACAGATTTCTTGTATTTAAAACTGTATTCTATATATTATATTTTATTCCGCTGCAATGTGAGATTCTGATGTTGTTTTTTTCTTCTTCTTCTACCCCTTTCTTCTTTTTCATAACTATCTGGAGTTTTCGGGTACGAAAATTTTGGGTTGTTACACTTGGTATCAGAGCTGAAAGGTTAAGTGAGAACCTTGGCTCTGGTGGGGAATTACTCATTAGAAATAGAGTCAATGGTACTCTAGAATGAGTTTGAGCGTATTTATAGATATAAGTGCGTATTTGTTAGTGAATATAAAATGATTTTATATTGCGTTGATTGATTTATTGAGTGGTATATGAACCTTCATCGGCACAACCTCGAAAACTGTATCGAAGGGGTTTCTAAACACTTAAATAGAGCAATTCGACACAATATTGATTTCTAAAAGTGGGTGAATGAAATAATTTCATCCAAAATATATTTTTATATAAAAGGAATATTTTTCTGAAATTATTATAACACGGATGTTTGGATGATAATATGTTTGACAAATGAGATAATTAAATGTAATATAGTTATCTAATCAAGGAAAACATCAAATGTTGAATTTTGGAATTTAAAATTTAAAGCAAAAAGTTAAAGATGCAACATTAACTTGGATTAAAATTTAAAACTTGAAATTTAATTAATGATTTGGAAGGAATAAATTAGTAGATTTTAAGTGAAGTTGAAATGAGGAATAAAACTTAAAGTGGATTGAAATTTATTTAAGTTATGTGAATGGAAGTAAATTGAATTAAACTGGAAAATAAAATTCAGTTGTATTTGAATTAAGTTGTAGTTGGAATTAAAAATGTAATCTAGTGATGAAACCCGAGTTATAAATAGAAATTCCATTGAATGGTAAGCAAAATTTAATATGAATCTCAATTATTATGAATTGGATTAAAGTAAAGATAATTTGAAGTTACAAATTAGATCCAAATCAAGTATGGATGGAATAAATTAGCCCTGAATGTTATCTTAACAAACTTAGATTGGTTAATTAAATCACATGGAATTTGATCAAGATGACTATCAAATCTATTGCAATGAATTTAAGTAAGAAGTTGCAATAATTAAATTAACTTAAGATTTAAAATTTATGGAAAGGTGATTTCAAAGGAAGTGAAAGATTCATTGAATAAAATAGATTGGTAAAGTACCTTAAACTTTGGATGTGATTGGGTAGTGAATAGCCAATTTAATTGGATTAAGAACTTTGATTTAACTGGAATTAACTTAAACTAAGTTAATGTTTGGAATTTGAATGAAGATGAATTAAATTGAGATATAGATAATATTGTCATAAAACTCTCATTTGGGTAAAATTCATAATAATGAAATGAAGTTGAATTTAATATAAGCTAAGTGAAATTTGAATTTGAAGTAATAAGACTTCGATAGCTTATAAAGGAATTGAGAGGCGCTGAAATAACTTGGCTAAGTAAAAATGTATAAACCCGAATTAAAACAAAATAGGAATATGGTTAACTGTAAATAAATGGAAGTGTGAAGATAAATAAGAAGTGGACTTGTAAAATTATGATGGAATAAATAAGTCAAATAGAATTGTTTGAATCAGGAAGATGAATAAAAATCCAAACCTGAATTATAAAATAAAATTGAACCAAAGAAATTTAAATGAAGAGATTTTTGAAGCTAAAAATCAAATATTGAATTATAAATTGGGAATAAACTAATTTGGGGATAAATTAGTAACCTGAATATGTGAATAAACTTTGAATTGGTTAAATAAAAGTTGAATGGTGAATGAATAAAAGTGGAAATTAAGTGAATGGGAGAAAGAGACCTTGAATTATAAATATAAAATTCAACTTGGATTGGTGAGTAAATAAAATGAAATTGGATTAAATATGATGGTTAGAAGTGCAAACAAAAATCCAATTGTGTATAAATAAAGTGAAAGTGGTCTTGTAATGAGTTAAATAAGTTCGAGAATGAATCGAACATGGGGTTTGAATTTTTGTAAGGAAATAATTACTTGAGTTAAGAAGTAAATGAAAGAGATTTTAATAAAATCAAATTAAAATTGGGAAAAGAATTTATGGACAAATGAAATAAACAAGAGATTTTAATAAAATCAAATTAAAATTGGGAAAAGAATTTATGGACAAATGAAATAAACATAAGCGGTGAGAATTAAATAATTTGAAGTAACTTAACTTAAGTTTAAAAATTCAATGAAGCATGACTTATATAAATTTGAGAGACATGATCTTTAAATTTTAAGCATTGAAGTTGTCGAGCTTAATAAAAAAAATGGTTTTGAGTGCAATCAATGAAAAGATATGGTTTAAAAATAAATTAGAATGGAATGAAATTTCATATAACTAGAGTTGGATTTAATTTTAAAATAGTTATAAAATTAAAGAAATTGTTTGTTGAATGAATATTATCAAATTTGCATGAAATAATTGTTGTTGTCGTAAACAAGATTAAATAAAGTTATATGGAATAATAGAAATCAATAAACTTGATTTTTGAATAAAATTGCCATGAATACAAAATAGTTCGGATTAAGAATGAATGGAATAAAAGAATGATGTAAAAATCATTCTGAATCGAATATGATGTTATAAATTGAGTAAAAGCAATTGGATTTAATTGGAACCTTATCAATTATTCATAAAACTGGATTCGCGTCCAATTGTTTATAAAATATGGTTTTGAATTGATAAGAAGCAGAAATTGATTTTGAAATCAATTAAATTGAAAATGGGTTTGTTTGGACATAATTATGAATTGGAATTAAGTAAATGTGTTGTAACCCACTTAAAGTTGAATGCAAACAGTGTTTGTGTCAGTTATAAACAAATGGAACTAGTTTGGAAACTATATAAGTTTGTTATGAAGTTATTATATTGCATTACTTATGTTATTGATTGCTGCAGCTGTTTAAATGAATGCAATGTTATAAATTTCATACATATGTTACTTATGAGTTTAAACTGAGTAAGTACAGGTACCAGAAGACTGTATAGCGGGATTTTGGGCGCGTAAATGCTAAAATTAAATAAGCCACTTGCTTAAAATGTTAAGGTACGCCTACGCAATACAAACTAGGAAATATGAACTGTTTTTTATTTTCCGACCGTGCCGGTCGATGTATATACATTTATATCTATTGTCAAATTGCAAAAGCTCCTCCGTACAAAGGGGACTGCCAAAAAATTTCAAAAATTTTGGGAGTTAGAAAATGTTTGAAAGTTTTTGAAAATTTTGTTAACGACAAATGTTTTCAAATTGGAAATGAATAAATTAGTGAATGAAACTAATTTAAAATAATAACATGAATTTGTTACAAATGAAAAATAGAATTTAAATATTCGAGATTAAATAGAGATTGAATTCTTATGAAAATGGAAGAATTAATTTGAATAAGAATGGATATAAACTAAAGTGGTAAGATGAAAATAAATATAAGAAACACATAAGATGTTTATACTAACTTAAGTAAGGAAAATGCATTCTCAATTGGGAATTGATATTCGAATATAATCTAAAATAATATTTGAATGAATAGATATTGACATTTGTATGGAAGTAGATAAAATGCTTTTGAATATTGTGATTGGATATATTGCTGTGTAAGATATGCAGGTAATATAAAGATAAAGAGAATTGATTTTGGTTCCAGAAGATAAATAAGTAATGCTCGACAAAAAGGTATGTGATTGTATTTCTATATGGAAATTGATTGGGATTTTATCGAGCCACTTGGCTTTTTGTTCTCTTTTGGGTTTTTTGAGAGGCCGTAGAGCCATTTTGTAGTTATACCGAGCTAGCCGCGCAAAGGAGACGCTGGCAAAAAATTTCGGGAATTTAGAGTGTTCGAAAAATTTTGAGAAAATTTTGATAAGTCAAAATTTGGTTTTAAATTGAAACTTGGATAGTTAAGCATATAGTATAGTTTGAAACTAAGGAAAGGTTTGTAAAGTTAATAAGAAAGGTAATGCGTCTTTTATTTAAAAGGGTAGTTTGGTAGGATGTTGAATTGTTGTTTGTGATGTAATAATAACGGGTATTGGACCATTCTTCCTAACTAATAATTTCGGGGACGAAATTCTTTTAAGGGGGGAGGAACGTAACGACCAGGTTTTTTTCAATAGTTAATTTGTGATATTTAAAATGAATTTAAATAATTCATTTGAAATATAATTTGTTTTCAATGTGAAAAGTTGGTTTGATTTAATAAAATGAACTCAGAATTTAAATATAACAATTAATTGAATAAATTAAATAGTGATTGACAATTGGGTAAATTATTTAAATCTGGGATAGTAAGCTTCTTGGAAATACTTTAACGGCTTATAAAATTTATATTATTAATACTGAGAATAATAGATGGATTAAAATTGAATTTAACTACCGTTTGTTCAATTTCAAATTTACATTGTATAAATTGACAATTGAAAATAGCCTTCCGAGGCACAGTCTCGGAATTCGACGAAACCTGTGCCATTGGATCCGTAATATTTAATTATTGCCGGATTTCAAATTTCGTAAATTTTGGAGTGACCGTGTGTTTGTACGATAAGCAAACGCGCTATAATTGAATTCGAGAAGATTTTTTTTTAAAAAAATATAAACGTTTAGAATAATTAACGTAGCTTTCTCAATACACTATCGTTCGTCTTCTCCCATACGCTTCTCATTTTCTTTAAAATCTCGACGCTTCTTGTTTCTCCTTTCGTTCAGAAAACAAAAATCTAATTAATGGCAGCTGTTCTTTTCTTGTCATCGCGAAATCAAACCCCTCATATTTTTTTGACTTCCGATACCCCTTCATTACCCTTTCTTCCTTTTAACGAATACATCAGCGTATTTTAAAAAAAAAGAAGCAAATCGAGCGAATCAAAATCGAAGTGGGCATCTTCGGCAACTTCAATCATGCCAGGGAAGCACGCGATTCGACTCACGTTCGCGCCTTGGGCTGTGCCGTGTCGCAATTTTGTGGAGTTGCACGATCAGTGGAGGTGCGTCGCTAGTACGGTTGGCTCGATTCGTGGCGATGGTCGCGCGTTTGAAGAGGGGGAGCGTCTTCGAGAGACGTGTGCGCTGGGAAGTCGTGGTCGTCTTGGAGGCTGCTGTGTGGAGTGGGGCCGAAAGAGAACGACTTCGGTTTGTAGTTGAGGTTTGTGATGTGCTGTAGTTTGTAGGGTTGCAGTGATGCAGTGTGGTCAGAAAAGAGGCAGTGGATGTGATGGTCTCGGTGGTGGCTGTGGTTGTTAGCGCGATGTTGAGTTGGTCTTCTAGCGCAGTGAGGTATAATTTTTATAATCAGTTAATTTAAATTTTAAATTTGAGGATTAAATTTAAATTTATAGTGAATTAGGGTTTTGATTTTGAAAAAAAAAATTAATTTATTTTTACTGTTAAATAGTTTAGATCTTCAGTATTTATTTTAGTTTAATTTAAAAATATATGTATATATATATAAGATTTTTAAGAGTGAATATTGATTTTAAATTATTTGAAGTTTACATAAAAAGTTGATTTTTGAAATCTATTTACTTATTTTTATAAGTATATATATGTAGTTTAAAAATAAAATCAATATATGTCAATTTGGAATAAGTAGGTTCAAAGAGAAAATAAAGAAATAATAATAATAATAAATATACATCTCTACATTATAAGTATTGCTAGTTCGTTTAAAAATAATATGCTTAGGTGATTAAATTGTTAATTTACTTATTTTATTATTTGTTGAAATAAATCGTGAGTTAAATTAAATTATTAAAGTTAAAGAATAAATTTATTTAATCGGAAATAAATTGTTCGATTTGTCCGAATATTTATAAAATTAATATAATTGTTATATAAGGTTTAAAATCGAGAAATAAATAGTTTAAATAAATTACAAGTCAAGTAAAATATTAAACGTAAATTTATCGTTGATCAGTTCTAATATTAATAAATTCATATAATTTGTTATACAAGGTCAAACGTATGGAAACAGGCCAGGTTGGAACAAATTTGCAAATTTAAAAGGGGCAAAAGGTGAGTTAATCTCACTCAGTTGATTTTTAAATTTAAATTGTTGAATTTAAATTTACTTGTTGAATTGCTTGAATGATGGTTGGAGGGATCATAATAGCGCATAATAGCGGCTGATAATATATGAATCCATATACTGCAATATTCCACCATTAAAGTGGAATTGATATTTTAGTTTGTGCTAACATCTGTGGATGCAGGGAAAACAGGTTGGAGGGATCCAACAGGATTCCTCAAGAATATTTATTGATTTTATATATGTTGTCTTATGGCAGGTTGAATGAATTAATATTGAATGGCATGCGAATTGAATTATATAGTGTTAATAATATGAAATTGAAATTTGGTAAAAAAAAATTTAAAGACTAGAAATAATTTAATTAAGGGAAGCTGAATGAAATTTAAAGGAATATTTCATTAGGATTTTACTTCTATTGAGATTAAAGTAAAATTAAAAGAATATTTATTACTTTGGGTAAACTTAAAATTAGTTTAAGTTGAGTTTGGGAAGAAATTAGAATTATGTTCAAAGACTCTAAGGAATATTGTAATTGATAAATGAATTTGAAGTGGAGCAAAACTTTGTTAAGTAATAAAGTAAATAGGACCTTAAATAAGAAATAAAATAAGGAACCTTGTTAAGAAATGGAATTTTTGAAGAAACAATAGGGAATTGAATTGAAGAATAAAATTTTAAAATGAATTTTTGAATAAATTGTTTTTATAAATAAATAAGAAAGAAAACTCAGTGGAGTTTATAAATTTACAAACGGAGTTTATAAATGAAGAAAAAGAAGATATCAGTGGATACGAAATAAATAAGTCATGAAAATTATATGGAGTTATAAATTTGTTTGAAAACGGAAATAATAGAATATTTCCGAAAGTAAGAAGTGTGAATTTGGACAAGAGGCATTATAGATGGATATTGAGTTTTTCTAAACTTATAAACTTATTTTTTTTTAAAAAAGGAGTATTTTAAATAACTACGTTATAAATTTTTGTAAACTATTACTTGAATTTAAAATGATTCGAATTAGTTATTTTTAAAGAATAGGCAAATATTTATAATAAACTTCAATTTTCTAAAACTAGTTTTACAATTTATCATTAACTGGGATGAACTCTAATTTTTATGTTAAATATTTCTTTTAAACCGTAAGTTGTATAAAACTATACTTCTTATTTTATAAACCTAAATGTTTTCAAATATTTTTAAAATCCAATTATTAATCCTCTTGTGTTGATAAGTGAGTTATTAAGTGGGATAAGATTTAGGAGAAATCTTATTTAATGGAGAAATTAAATTTTTGGGACTTTAAGGAAAGTGAAAATCAATTTTTGAGAAAGGAATGAGGAAATAAAGGATATTTTCAAAGGATAAATCAATTGTAAGTGAGTATAAGAAATCAGTTAGGTGATTCCATGGAAATAAAGGACTTTGAAATTTTATTTCAAATGGGTTAAATGGGAATAATATCTAAATGATATTGGAGATAAATAATTTGTAGAAATTATTTGATGGTTGCTTGTGTATGATGAATTGATAGTTAAATAACCGACTATCAATATTGGACAATGCATTGATCGTTTCGAAGAGTCCGGGATCGGATTTAATTATCCAAAAACCACTTCAATCCGGTTTGAACGATTATGAATGAAGTCCGTGAAGAGTTGAAGACGGTGATTCGGTTTGTCCAAACCCAGGGCAACTTGTATGGATTGAATGCTTTCAAAACATCGTCAGGTGGACGATGAGCATTCTAAGTGATACGTTCTTAAAATGTAACGCTTAACCTCAAGCCTCATCAACCGCGAATGGCTAAAACAGGGGAGGTGCAGCAAGGATAGGTGGGTCATGCCCAAGCAGGACAAGATTTTCCCATGTCTAGATGTCCCTTTTTATTCGGCTTAGTGGGTGGTTGGTCGCGCAAACCACGGGGTTATCTTGTTCGGGACTGTTCATTAAGGAATGGTTCCGGCCTTGTGATGCAGGGGAGCGGGCGTACTCCTCGGTACTCTGATCTAGGCCAGGTACTGTGACGGGCGGTACCCCAGTAGCCCAGCCATTCATGGAAATCCATTCTCCCTACGAGCCTTGTACGAGTTTTTTTTGTATTACCCACTCTGTGGCTAGTAGCTGGAATTTAATAGATGTAACAATTTCAGCTATTTTATAAGTATTTGTATATAGACCCTATTATAATATCAGAGGATTTCTATAAAAAGTGTTTTATCTATCGTAAGGTAAAAACCCGACATGTTTATTTGTGGCGTGGTCTTACGAGGTGCTTTTGTTTTCAAAAGATTTTTGAAACTTTAATAATCCAATTGAGTGTGATTTTCTCACGCTGGTTTTCCAGACTGACTCGGGTGTTGTTTTATATGATGCTCGGGTCAGACCGAGTTAAACAGGATTCAGGTTATATGTTGGAGCTCAGGAGACGAGCTGGTGACAGAGCGTATTTACGTATTTGTCTATTATCTCCGCTGTGTATGGACATGTATGATTGATTGATGTACTCTGATGATGGTACGTATATATATATGGCAGTACAGATTTCTTGTATTTAAAACTGTATTCTATATGTTACGTTTTATTCCGCTGCGATGTGAGATTATGATGTTGTTTTTTTTTCTTCTTCTTCTACCCCTTTCTTCTTTTTCATAACTATCTGGAGTTTTCGGGTACGAAAATTTCGGGTCGTCATAGTTGATGAATTACTGAAGACTGTTGGAGGGCACCGAGGGGCTACGTGCTTGTGCTTATTTATATGAATCATATAACAACTCAACGAGAGTCCTTTATAGATTAATACAACTAACTTAAAATAAAATATCTCATAGCAACGTTGTAAAGTAGTCTTCAAACTTTTGGGTACAGTTGACCTTAAGTTACTTGGTTGTATTTTAATTATGGTTAAGCACATGATATATCGACCATATTGCAACCATAGTTCCGTATATGTCAAATTACATAAAATGAAATATTACTCAAGAGAATATTTGTCTCCTTTGTTGTAGAAAGTTAGTACCATCGTAGTTGGTAGTCTAATTAAAGTTGAAATCTTATCCATAGTTACTCAGTTAATTGATAAGTGTTTCCGGACTAAACCAGGGACTTTAATGCAGTCTATGCGGTTAGATATGGATATTAATTAAAAATCCGACCTTAGGATGAAATCTTGATATTTTAATGATGCAATGATGATGAAAAGAAAACATGCACAAAATATTATTACTAGGTACAACTTAAGAAAGATTAGAAATTGGATTTCACCTAAATGATCAATAAGCAATTGGACATGTCTTTATTATTATTTAGCAAAGTCTGTATAGGCCGCATTATTTAAATCTTTTTAAATAATGACTGAGGTATAAGTTCACAGCAGGAGTTAACACAACCTTATTGTTGGTTAATTTCCTACTTTGACCAATGTAAAATAATTTATAAATGTTATAAACTAATGATAATATAAATATTGTATTAATTTTTTATGGCATTTTAATAATTTATACGAAGCCTAAAAATTAATTAAAATAATGTATAAAAGTTACATGTTGATTTGATTAAAGAACTAGATCAAATAAATTGATTAAATAATTAGTTTAATTGTTAAATAAATTAAGCCTGATGTCTGGAAGCCTAGACGTTAGGGTGGGCTGGCCAAAGCTAGGAAAGGCAGGGTGGAGACATAATATTAAATGCTAGATAGAAGGATGCTAGATATTTTTGATCTAGTTGATAATAACCCACCTCATTCATTCTCTCTTGGCAATTAAAAAAACCTTAGCCTCTATTGCTGGACTTCGTGAAGCCTTATAGATGGAGTCGCAACTCGTGGTCATGGAGAGAGGACTTGAAGTTCAAAGAAGGAAACAACAAGCAACCAAGATGACCGACGATCATTAGGATCATGTTAAGACTAAAATCTATTCTAACTAATTCATATTAATATATATTTTTGCATGCTCCTAAATTTGATAGCCCATAGATTAAACAAAAGATAAAAATATTTTTGGGTGGTAAATTAATTTTAAATAATCAAACAAATAAGCAAACCATTAAAATATATTATATACATGTATAAAATTATTTTCGACCTTTTAAAGTAAAACAAAAAATAAATAAATTTTGATATATATAGACAAATGAATACTTTAACTTTTAAATTATTTATAAATTGTTAATACATGGTTTAAATTAAAAAAGAAAAGCAATTTTGTTTTTGACTTTAATTTTTTTTTAAATTTCATTTCAGATTTATATATATGTGCACATGGATTTTAATATAAAACAAATTTTGTTATCAGCTACAACAATTTTAAAAAATTCCTTTTTTTCACTTTCATTTAGGATTATATAAACATACACACACAAACAAAAACACACAAGCTCTGATTTTATTTGTAAAAAAATTTAGATCATGGCTTTTAGATTTAAAAAACATTTGTTAATTTTGAAACAAGTCAAATTTTTTAAATATTCAAAATTTAAATTATTCAATTTTTAAATATACATGAAAATAGACTGACGGAAATGATTTGATGTTTTTTTAATGCAGGATGCAAGTTAAATTTTTTTAGCAAAAGGGATTACTTTAAAACTCAAATGCGAGTTGTATTTCTTCAGCTATGATGATACCAGTTGTGTAATAGGCAACGACCCTTTGCACTAAAAGTGGATAAACATCTCCAATCGAATTTATAACACTGAACTAAACAGAAAGACAATGCAAAAAAAGCATGTACAAAAAATTATTATGGTTTAGCCATAATGGGCCTCTCTCCGTGGTTTATTTTTGTTCCCTTTCTTATATTTAAGCTTTTACAAGTATTTGGATGTAAAATATAATGATTTATGGTCAAGTATTGGAGTTCTTAGGCTTTATTCGGTTGTTTTTGTTTGGAAAAGTATGACGGCTCTAAAAAGTCCCCCAATATTGGATGCTTTGGTATATATAGGAGTGAAGAGGTATTGGGATCTTTCCAGTAAGCTAGGTAATTGCCCTATACAACTCGTCCAGTCTGGCATATTTCCCTATATAGTAGACGCGACATAGAATGTCCTTATATACTCTGATTTCACTCCACAAATATTTTGCTTGTTTCGACAGAAATTACTTCTTTCGGTGGTAGTTGGTTCGGTTAGTGAACATGGACGCCTTTCTGGCCAAATTCCTTCTCTCCTTTCTCGCTTCGGTGCAACTCCTCTCTTCCTTTCTTGGTCTCTAATATATTCCGAATAAGATATTTTGCCCAATGAATATCCCATCGGACAACATATCACGTCCCCGTAATATTTTATACTAGACAAGAATTCTTGTTTTTTGGCTTCCCACTAGAAAAGAGTTTTTTTGGTGTTCTGTATGCCAAACAGAAATTCCCGTTCTGTAATGTGTCTATCAAACAAGAATTTATGTTCGATGATTTTACCATGGGGCCAAGCCAATATTCCTCCACTATCCTTTCTGCTTTGTTTTGTCTTACTTCTCTTCAGACATGTTTGCCCTAACACCTCCCCTTAATGCTCTTTTGTAAATAGGGAGGGGGCTTAATTCGATATCTTTTCTTGGATGTTGTTTGTTTCAGTTTGCCATCTTCCTCCGCTTGGCATGATTCACTATTCATAATATTTAATGGCTCGCCATTTGTTGTTCGGTATCATCTTAGCGAATAATGCCTCCTGACCTTTCTATCTAGTACCGCGTAGAATAAGATGGCATATACAAAGGTTGAGTCTTGTTTCTCACCATACACTTCCTCTCATTTTCCTCTCCTTCTTGTTTTCTGGTGTTTGTTCATCTCCCAGAGATCCTACTATGTCAGTCCCACTTCAAGCACTCAAGTTGTTGCCAACATCATCCTTACTTGCTATTCGCCTCGGTAAGTATTGCATTAGCAATCCAATCATTTATAAAGTCCTTTTAATCTGCTTGTTATAATTTATGTTTGTTTGGTATAATGTTGGGAATTATGGTTTTTATCTATTGGGTCCTTCTTAGGCTATAGTTATTAAGGCATATCTTTTAATGGGAAAATTCCAGGTCACAGATCATAAGTCCATTGTGTTTTCAACTCGAGTCGAATTTGAGTTCCCAGTTAAGGTTTGGCTGTCTTATTCGTTTGATAACTGAATAAGAGTGGCTACTTGTTAAATGTAAAGAGCACTTTGGCTGTGTACACCGAATTTTATGGGATGTTCCATCCTGCATTTTCCAATACACTTTCTAGGATTACCTACTATCATTGACTTGTTCCCCGAAACAAACTCTGCACAAACTAGTAGGGCAATAGGTTATGTCGTACTATTTAGTTGTTAATTTGCTTTTGCCAGGATTTTTAGACCAATATTGTTTAGTAATTTGATGTATCTTCCACTGCACATATGCATGCACACACAAACATATGCATACACACTCTATGATAGTACATGAGATATGTTATTGTATCAGATAGGTATGTCAAACCATCTATGACTCGCTTGTCGACTTATTTAGGAGACCAGGCTCCATCTTCTTCTGTTCCATTAGACCCTGAGCCATTGGGGTGTTGTACTGGCCAGCCTAGTTCTGCTTGCTCTCTGGTGCATGGGTGTGGACCATCACAGTTGCTGGTGGATCACATTGAGCCTGTAGCTTTTACTCCAACCGATAGGTAACTAGATACAATTGTGGCTACTTACGGTCTTGCTAATGATGATATGCTATTACCTACTTCTGAATGCTCATGCTTTTTCAGAAGGATACATGGCTTTTAAAGATATCACTACGTGGCTGGGGTCTCGCTTCCTCTTTCGTAGAAGATCATGAGCTTCCTTATGTACTTGAAAATCACTCCTTTTTAGCTGCACCCTAATGTTTGTGCTATTTTGACCAGCCTCTATGCCATCTTTATGGGGGAGTTCCAGGTTCTTAGTACGCATCGCTAGATCAAGTTCCTCCATGCTATTAAGAGAAAAGAAGAAGGCTCTCATTCAATCTATCTCGAGGCAGGGAGCAAGTTCAAACCAGTAGAGGATTTGTACTCCAAGCGCAACATGTATAAAAGAAGGTGTTCTTCATCCGAGATGGTTCTCCATGCTTCCAACAATGGCATTCAAGATGTAAGTCATCTTGTTTATCTATTTCCTTCTATTCATTTTACTAAGTGACTTTGTCCTAATTGCCAACTTCTCTTTTCTTTTGGACTACTTCTTTAGGTTTGGTGAGAGCAGCATCAGGACTCGACTTGAAGGATATGCTAATAAAGCTGTAAAAATCCATATGGAGTTCCGGGAGGTTCCCCATCTGGTAATAGATGAGAATTTGAGGCAACTTAGGCTATTACTTGTTGGGCGCTCGATCGGGTAAGGAAGGATTTCCTCCGTGCATAAACCTTTGAAGAAAAGGAAAGAAAAAACCTCAACAGCTGATGAAATAAGCGAAGTATCATCTTCTCAGCCTTCTATCTCTGGTGCAAACTTGATTTTAGATCCACATGGAATTGATCCGATAACCCATGCAGATGAACAGGGTCAAAACTAGATTCCTTCATGATCAGTCCAAAGGATGGTGTTCGAATTGTAGCTATAAGAGAATGGGATGATGAAAATGTCCGGACTAAGAATGTAGAAGGGACAAACCCTCACTCTTATGAAAGCAACACCATTGCCTCAGATCGTAGCGAAGCTCATTCCTTTGGGCATATTGGCCTTGTGACCTTGTCCACCCTGAATATTGAGGAGGCCCTAAATTATACTCTCGAAGATAAGGAGCAGGAAGAGTTCATTTTTAGGAATTTCACATTTTTCGACTACTTGCAAGATCCTGAACTAAGGATCAATATATGTGGATTCTGCCTCAATAGTGAAAATCCAACTACAATTGGAAATCCGTGAGGACCCAAAGAGTTCATCTAAATGCCACGTATTTTTTTGCACATACGCACATATCTCTTTTACATGTTATTGTGATGCACTTCTAAATTCTATTTCTTGGTGTTGGTTGGCTTTGGTCTTTTGTTTATTACTCTTTTTAGGGATCATGAGTTATAAGAAAGGGAAGATCAGTCTAAGTTTAACTAGCTCAAATCAAATACCAACCTTTTAAATATCAAAAAAACTCTTCATCTTTCGATCCTAGTAAGAATATAGGGCAGCTAGCCATGGAGCTTAAAACTATAGAAACTGTACATTACTACCCAGTTGGAAATGTAGGTGGTCAGGATTCCCATAGTGGCTCCATGAAGATATCATTCTCCTAGTAGTAAACTGAGATCTCGAACCTCGGTTCGTGCCTCCAGGTCCCCCAAAATTTTCCATTTCCTTCTCCAGACTTGGAAACCTCCAAACAACAGGAAATGACAAAAAAGAGAGAAGCAATCGTCCCGACTCTAAAAGCAAGGACAAGGGGAAGAACAAGGAAGGAGCGGTCATCATTACTGACCCAAATTATGTTGAATTCCAATAGCCTACATTTAAGAGACCCGCTTGCTTGTTGATTCTACCCCCTCTTTTTTTCTGGCATGATCGATCTTCTTAGGGACAAACTGAGTGGTGTAAAGGCCTTAGTAGTCCTCCACTTTAAATCAAGGCTAGTGAGTAAAAGGTGGTGGAGTGGAAGATGAAAGGGCTTCCATTTTGGATAAGCTTGAGGCCATGACTGTTAAGAAAGCTGTTGAAACCACAAAGGTTGAAAAGCTGCAAGCAGAATGTGATTGAAATGAATAGGCGGCTTGATTAGGTGGAAAATTTTTGGGATGAGATTTATTTCAAATATTTATAGAAAAGAGCTTGGCATAGATGGATGAATATCAAGAAGTCACAATCTCCATCCACAAATGGCTAATTAAAGAAGCGAAAACTGCCAACGAATATGGAGGGTTGCCTTTCAGTCTTGAGGCTATTGACGCCCATTTTATGCCAAAGAAGAGGAAGGTAGTCTACCTTGGTTATATTAAACCAGCTAAGGCCAAGAAGGTCCAAAAGGAGGAGGAGAAAAGAAAGAGCAATTGCAGCTCAACTTTAGGAGCGATGACATAAAGTCAAACTTCAAAATAGGTCATTTATGCTCCCATGCACGATGATCCTCTAACAATATTCCATTTTTCTTTAGATGCTTCACTTCAAATTTGGTCTCAAGACATGTGCCCACCTCTTGACGATGCTCAACCACATGGTGATATTCAAGTTTCTTGTAAAGGAGGTAGGATTCTTCTTTATAGTTTATGGGCCATTGCTCAGTATATCTAACCCAATTTAGGCAAGATCGTACTTGACTGCCCTCCTCATTTCCATGTAGGTGACCCATGTAGGTGACACACTTATGATGGATCCACAGAAACTAAATCTTTGTGGGGAGCTCAACTACCAAGGACCGTGCCTCCAGGCCCTTTAGATCCCCCAGTCGATGAGGATCAAGATGCGATGATTGTTATCCTTAGGGATGACATCGATGTTGAAAGTTTGGGTGTCGCCGAGAATTTTTATAGGGAGGATGCCCTCAGTTAGAGTGTCATGGTAATATTTTTGAAAGAGGTTGCTAGATTCCAGCTGAAAGCAATGGGGGATTTAAATCCAATGAAGAAAAAGAAAGTGGGCCTTGCGGATGCCGCCAAGTTGGAGAAGAAGATGAAGAAAGAAGACCGTAGAAAGTCCAAGCTACATGGCAAGAGCTGCTTCACCAAAACCAAATCTAAGTGACGGTATTAGTTATACACCTTTTTGTTTTGTATTTGGAGTAGTCTATTTTGCTCCTTTTGTTTGTAATAAACATTTTCATCCGTACTCGCCCAACTTTGATATTTTTGATGAGGGTGAATACGTATTATTTTTGAACGCTTGTGGTCATGTAGTGTAAATGTTTGGACGTGTGGTGGTACGGCATGGATGTCTATTATTTTTCCATAGCCTTTTTACCTTGATACTTTCATCATTTTTTGTTTGTTTATTATCACATACAAATTCCATGTATAATTTAAACAGGTTTAGCCTACTATCAGTCTTAAGGTAGGCCTCCTTTGTAATTCCAATATTGATTGCTTACACTGAACCGCTTGACCGATAGTCGCGTTTTACTATGGGCAAGTTTAGCTACTCGCTACCAAAAGAAATCCAAGGCCGATCACTGGGGGTGAACCAAATAACCGGCAGTCATATCTCAACCATCGGTACGTCAGGTTCTCCATGGCCAACCAAAAGTTTGGAGTCGATTATCAATGGTGAACACCCGATTAAGGTTACTTCTGTTCACCACTGCCAATAATAAGTTTAGGTCCGATCGTCAATGGTGGACATCTACTTAAGGTATTTTGGTCCATCATTGATGACAAGTAGTTCGGAGTCGATCATCAATGGTGGAAACCTAGTTAGGTTATTCTGGTCCACCATTACCGGCAAGAAATTAGGGGTCGATCATCGATAGTGGACATCTGGTTAGGGTCACTTTAGTCCAACACTGTCGATAAGAAGTTTGGAGCCGATAATCAATGGTGGACACCTGGTTAGCATCACTATGGTCCTCCATTGCCGATAAGAAATTAAGGCCTATTGCGAATAGTAGACAAAGGGTTGGGATCACTCTGTTCCACCATTCGACCAAAGGTTTGATGAGGGAAGTTCTTCATTGCAAAGACGCCACTTGCCCCTGAGTAGAGAGTTAATCTCATCGGCCTTCTACGGTGTTTCATTAATATCAATGTTAATTCGACGTGTTTAGGTTGTTTACTTCATACCTATCACCTATCATAACAAAATTTTAAGAAAGGCACATTTTATTAATATCCATTTCATAACTGTTTCAATTACACTGTTGTAATACAACTAGAAAAATAGTGGAAATTAAGTAATATAACGATGAATATTCTAGGCGTTCTAAGCCTTTATGAGGACATCTCAATCCAACATGCTAAGGATGAAAGCTCCCCTGCCCATGTCCTTATGGACACCATGCAGACCTTCTTAGACTGGATCGAGTGCACTTGGTTTAGGGAATATCCTCTTTAGCACTAGGACCCCTTCCATGAGTGTGTAGTGCTTTACAGTCGAATTGTATTGCTTGACTATCCTTTGCTTTTGTGCTTCCACTTTAAAAGCAGCTTCTTCTCGCCTTTCATCATTCAAATCCAATGACATGTTTAGCACCTCTTCATTCTCATTCCAGTCATAATGAAACCTTCGATGTGATGGTACTGCCGTTTCCACTGGTAACATCAGCTTCAACCCATAATCAATGAGAAAGGATTATGCCCCATTGTCATCTTGAAAGAGGAACCAATGCGATAAGCCCACGGTGCCAATGGAAGCTCGTCCACCCATGCTCTCTTGGCATTTTCCTGTCACTTCTTTACAAGAGTCTTCAGAAACTTATTGATCGCTTCCACCTATCCATTAGCCTATAGGTATGCCACTGTGGAGAAATTCTTCTTCATCTCATGTTGTTGGTAGAAGCTGGTAAACTCCTCGCTATCGAAATTCAACCTATTGTCAGAGATGATTTGAAGAAGAGCTTCATACCTGCATATCACATTCTTAACCAAAAAGTTTATAACCTTGGCCAATGACCCCTTAGTAGGTAGTTCATCTTTGACCAACTTATTAAAGTAGTCAACTGCCACTATAACATACTTATCTTTGCCCCTCGCCGTAGGGAGCTCGACGATCAAGTTTATTCCCCAGACCCCAAAGTGTTTGAGGCTAACCATGTGAGTTAGTTCAGTGATGGGAAATTTAGGATCCTGGCAAATCATTGGCATTTGTCACACCTTTTCCCGTACTCTACTTAATCATGATTTAATATTAGCCAAAAGTACCCATACTGCAACACCTTCTTTGCTAGAGTTTACCCCTATATGATCTCCACAACTCCCTAGATGTATGTTTTCCAGCACTCTTCGATTTCTCTTCCGCCTATGCACGTTAGTAGTGGGTTAGGAAATCCTCTAGATATAACACACCATCCCGAATGATAAAGTGGGTTTCCTTTTGCAAGTCTTTCTTGGCTTCATTCCTAATGCCAAGTAAAATAACCTCGCTTAAATATCTTATAAATGATGTCATCCTCGTCTCCTCGTCATTGTAGTTGCAAGCATGTTACCCTCCTCGAAACTGGGGCAAAGTAGGGTCGTTACAGCTACTTATCAGAATGAAGGCCTATCTCTCGAACTTGCCAATTTTTCCTGCTCATCTGCATCCTGGATCTCCTCGTATGGAATATGTTTGATCATATTATGCCCCTTATTAATAAAAACCTTTACCTTCCTCAAATAGGATATCAAGCATTCTCCCTTAGCCTAGAATTCACTGAGTACCTAGTTTACGACCTATTGCGTGTCACTATGCATGCACAATGATCTGATTCCCAATTCTCTTACTATTTTCAATTCTGCTATTATTGCCTCATACTCAGCCTCATTGTTCATTGCCATAAGACCTAACTATATTGTATAGCTCAACTTCATTCCTCCAGGGGTTAATAGTACCACTCCTACACTAGAGCCATGCTTGTTCAAAGCTCCATCCACATACATCCACCATTTAAGAGTTTCTTCCTTCCAGGATCCCACTTTGTCATCCCTAATACAAGTTTGGCAATAAAATCTATCAATACTTGTCCTTTGATAACCATCCAAGGATGATAGGTAATTTCGCATTAGCTCAACTTAATACTCCACTTGATAAGTCTTCCTATGGTATCAGATGATGTAGGACTTGCCTCAAAGGCTGGTTTGTCAACACGTTGATAGGATGTGATTAAAAATGGTGCCTTAACTACTAGGACACGATTAGTAGGCAGTGCACCAACTTCTCCAATTTAGGATACCTAGACACCGTTCCGGTGAGATGCTTACTCACATAATATAATGGATGTTGTACCGATCTTCTTCTCGAACCTATGCCACACACTCGAACTAGAGGCTTCTATAAGTGCTCCAGTAAGTTAAGGAATGTAGACAGATAGTCGTTCGTCCAAGCTAAATTGCCTTTCTCCTTCTTGGGTGCTTCAAAAAAGGGCATGCATTTATTAGTAGCTTTGGATACGAACCTGCTCATTGTTTCCATCTTGCCATTTAGGCTTTGCATCTCCTTTCAGATTTTAGGGCTCTTGATATCTTTCAAAGCTTGGACTTATTCAGGCTTGGCTTCAATTCCCCTCACATGTATGATAAATCATAAGAACTTTTCATAGAAAACCCAAAAGAACACTTCTATTGTTTAAATTTATCCCAAACTTCCTTAGGATTTGAAACATCCCATCCAGGTGTGAAATGTGATCTTCGGACTTTTTTGACTTAACTATCATGTCATTAACATATACCTCTATAGCCTTTCCAATTTGACAAAGAAACATCTTGTTGCCTAAACATTGATATGTCACTCTAGCTTTCTAGAGTTCAGGTGGCATGAAATTGAAATATTAGATCCCTTAGTCGGTAATAAATGTAGCCTACTTCTGATCTAAGATGTACATTGTAATTTAATTGTATCCATGATACGTATCCATGAAAGATGAAATTTCATGCCATGCGGTTCCGTCTACTAGCTAGTTGATTCTTGGGAGTGGAAAGCAATCCTTAGGGAAAGCATCATTCAAATTGGAGAAGTCAATACACGTCTGCCACTTCCCATTCAGATTTCTAGCCAAAACCGAATTTCCAATCCATTCAGGATACTGAGACACCCTGATGAACCAGTTTGCTAATAAAGTCTTTACCTCTTCATTAAGGGCCATCGATTTTTCAGGGCCCATACTTCTCTTTTTCTACTTTACCGAGAGCTTTCTTGGATTAATATTCAACACGGGGCGCACAATCGAGGGGGAAATTCAACACATATCTATGTGGTTCCAAGCAAAGACATCTTAATTACCCCGCATCTTATCAACTGTATTTCTAGATCTCGCTCCAACTTGGCTCCAATTTTCATTAGTTTTGTCATTTCATTACAGTCCACTTCCCCAAATTCTAATGCCTCTCCGAGCTCAACCATGCCCCCTCACCTCCGTTTCTCGGGTAAGTTTAGTGTAAATATCGCTTGTATACTCGAGTGTTGATCCTCTTCTTTTGCTATGCGACTGCATTTGGCATAGAGTGCAACCTTTGTTCCCTTTCTATGCATTATTGGCACAGAGTGCAATCTTTATGCCCTTCCTTTTCTCTCGACATTTACTTTATCAAAGCTCCGCCGCATGACATTCCTTGGCTGCGTCTTGATTTTTGTTTGTTCCTCCCACCACGTTAGCTGTAGGAAATTCATAGTCAAGCACCATTGGCCATTACTGCTAGAAAATTTGATAAGGCTAGTTTCCCTAGGAAGGCATTGTATGCCGATAATCCATCCACCAAAACAAAAGTTTGTTTTTGTATGGCCAATCGGGGATGGGTTTCTAGCTCGACAAACAGATCTAACCTCCCTTTGGGCATAATAAGTTATCCTGTGAAGCCATGTAATTGTTGGTTGCACGATGTGACATCCTTCATGTGTAGCCCCAATTTATCAAATGCATCTTTGAACATGATGTTAACCGAGCCCTCACTGTCAACCAGGATCTGATGTATCTCTCTGTTGGACCAAACATTGCCGAAATCGCCATGGAATGGGTATGTGGTACTGTGTGCCTCATAAGTCACTATCTCTAATGAATATTTCCTCCTACTCCCAACGATGGGTCTTGGTTTTCTGCTCCTCGTCTATAGTGTACACAAAATCCTTTCCATTCTTCAAAGATTTTGCATATCTTTCCATGCCGAACCAATTTTTATCCGCTACATGTAGTCCCTCAGCTATGGTGTTAATTACTAATTTACCTCCCGCTCACGATTAACATTGGTTCCTTCCCTTCCTTTTCCAGATGGGATTTTCTTTGGGGTTTGCTTCATGGCAATGAGGGAAGGATGGGATTCTTGACATACTGCTTCAACTTCATCATTCTAATGTGTTCTTCTATATTATCCCGTAGATGATGACATTCATTGGTGTTATGCCCATGGATTCATGAAATCTATAATACTTTCCTGAAAAATCTTAGCTTCGATCTGTTTCTTGGTAGAGGCCTATCGTATTTGAGTTTCACTTGCATGGAGAGGTAATGTTTTTATACTATCTTTCAAATCTGTGTAAGTATCGAACCTCATTCTTGGCTCAAACCTTTTTGTCCTGTTTTCTTTCCGCCAGAACTCTATTGGTTACTGTCATTATTTTTCTAAGCATAGCTACCTATATTACCTTTAAGCATAGCATAAACTCTAATTGATGCATTTGGTTTGATAGTCACTCCACCCTATCACCTAACTGCGCCCTCTTCTAATCACATATACTTTGCTGCTTCATTGGAGAAGTCCTTTAAAGCAGTTGGTTTTTCATAATCAATCTCCAAGCAATCTATGGATCTGGATGTATGCCTCCACATAATACCAGATCATCGACATTCTAGATGTTGTCGGGTATGGTGTTAAAGCAGGTCACGTATTGTTGTAGCATCTTAACCTCTTGTTGTTTTACATTAGACAATGAGTGCAGGTCCTTAGGTTGCTCTATATGAACTCGGAATTGGCTGATAAACTTTTCTTTTTTCATTTTCCATAAATGATTGAGCCAGGGGGAAGATGAAAAAACCACACAGTCGCAAAGTCTCATAGGAATAAGGGAAAACATTTGCATGGAACATTTCCTATTGCTCTAGTCGTTAACATGTATTGCTTATACTGTTATAGGTGTACTATCGGATCAGTGTGATCTTAGTCGTCCATGGTAGGTATTTGGAAACTCCTAAGATTTTGGGTGGTCTCTATCTTTATTGAAATTGAACTACCGATCCTTGCTCTAATTCTACATACTATTTGTTCGCAACATATACATTCCATGCCATTTAGTTTTTCGGTTCGGGCGATGAGTGGAGCTGGGCTGACCTTTCCCTCTTGGGTAAAGGACTCATTTTGCTTCTTCGATGATGACTTATCATACGATCTCGACTCTTAAGCGTGTCATGATTTGGTCCATAATTACTTAATGTTGGACATCGAAATGTGTATCAAGATCCTCTATAACTTTATCCAAGTCACCTATAGTGATAGTGTCTAGTCCTGGAGTGCTAGATGAATGGTTATCTTGATTGGTAGCAATTTGGTTGATGTTCATGCTGGTAGCATCAACTTTGCTCTTAGATTTAGGAGGCATGTTGAGAATTAGGATCTCAATGGAAGCATCAACAATGTTTGCATGAAGCCGAACAAATAGCTTCATTCGAATTTATAATAGTGAATTAAACATAAGGAGAATGTAAGAAAAGTAAAGTATATAAAGATTTATGGTGGTTCAGCCATAACAGGCCAATATCCACGGTTCATTTTTATTCTCTTTCTTATATTTTAGCTTTTACAAGTACTTAGATGTAAAATACAACAATTTATGGTAAAATGTTGGAGTTCATAGGCTATGTTTGGCTATATTTGTTTGGCAGAGTCTGATGACTCCAAAAAGTCCCTCCCAAGGTGTCTGGATGCTTGAGTATTTATAGGGTTGAACATGTATACAAGTCTTCCCGGTAAACTAAGTAATTTCCTTATATAGCTCATATGGTCTGTCATATTTCCATATATAGCAGAATGGTATAAAATTTCTTAAATATTTAGATATTATTCCATAACCACCCTGCTTGGTTCGGTTGAAATAGCTCTATTCAGTAGTCATCGGTTTGGTCGGTGAACATGGACGCCTTCCTGGCGAAATACCTTCTCTCATCCCTTCGATTCAACGAAACTCCTCTTTTTCTTGCTCGGTCTCTACTATATTGTGGACAATATATTTTGTCCTATCTATTTACCACTGGATAGCATATCCTATCTGGTAATATTTTGCATTGAAAAAGAATTCTTTTCTAGTGGCTTCCTTAATTGACAAGAGTTCTTATCCGGTGTTTCCCATGTCAAACTGGAATTCCAGTTTGGTAACGTGTCTACGGATTAGGAACTCGTGTTTGGTGATTTTACTATTGGGTCGATCCAATATTCCTCCACTATCCATTCTGCTTACTTTGGTTTGTCTTACTTCTCTTGGGATGTGATTGCCTCCAATAACGACAGCAGCGTGGTAGATGACAATGGTGGAATGGTTGGTGGCTTGCGGTGGATGACAACATTTGTTAGTTTTGAAAATCTAAGCTGAAGATTCGACTATTGATGGAGTTTGGACGAGGGCAATAGTGGAGGAGGCAGCGACGATTGGATAACAATAATGGTGGAGGTGGCAGTGGCATTGCCAATCCTTTTATATCAAAATATAAACCTGTAATGATATATATATATATATATATATATATATATATATATATATAACGTTTGCTGTAAATATAATATTTTTGTTCTATATGCATGTATATAGAACTATTAGTATAATGCTATTTTGATTTAGTACTTTATAAGCCATATGACTGAACAATATTTTATTTAGGTAAAGCAAATTTATTTTGACATTTTTTCATTTTTTAATTGTGAACCTAGTAATGCTATATAAGATTAGCATTTTAATATAGGGTTAACTGTGCAAGTGCAAGTTGTAACTATCATTTTTACCCTTTTTATATGAATATAACATAACATTACATTAGCAAAGTGCTATTTTGATTTAGCATTTATATACTTTACAAATGAATAAATCATATAATGCTAATCTAATATAGTATTTTGTTTCTATTTATTTCTTTTTCAACGTGTGAATGTTATTTGTTATTATCTTTTCTATTTTATATATATGAGTATCGCAATACAGAGATATAGTGCTAATTTAATTTAGCATTTACATAATATATAAATAAATATTACAGACAATGCTATATTAATATAGCATTTTATCAATTTGATTTTTTTTGTTGTGCTGGAGACTTACATCGACTAAGGTTGTGGTCATGCGGATGCCTTGGGTTTTAGATGCAGTTGCTAGTGGTTAAGATTTTGGTTGATGGAGAGTTTGCTTAAGGTGGATCAAAGGTGATGAGATGGAGCTTTGAGTGATGGCGGCTTCTAGAGGGTTTGATGGGATTTGGGGTAAACTATTGTGGCGATGGTTAGGAAGTGTTGGTCGGCGCATGATGAAGTCGAGGGAGGGGTGGTGCATGATGAAATCAAGGAAGGTAGCGTAAAAAAATGTTATTCCTTCAGGCTAAACTTTAGAGGTGTTGTCGTTGATTCGTAAAATTTCCCTAACTTTGTCCTTTTAACTAATTTTCACACATGCACGCATATACATATAGATTATTAAATCCAAATAATATTATATATATATATTTGTGTGTGCATGTGTATGTTATATACATGTTAAAACATAAAAAAATTATATATGTATGAATTCTAAGTAATATTATACATATACACACGTAAAATTTAATCAATAAAATTGATAGCTGAATTAAAATAAATTATTAATATTAGTTCATATTAATGTATATGTACACATATATTTGTGCTTATGTACATGATATCAACATTTACCTATGAAACTAAACATATTGATCACCGTAAATAACAATGCTTAATTATGTATATATCTTCATCATGTTTACCTTAGGTTAGATCATCATATTTAATATGTTACAATGTTCTATTATGAATAAGAACACGTTTTAAAACTAAAACATAAGTTGAATTAAAAATTAAATTAACATTAAATATTATAATTAAATCATAACAAACAAAACATAAAAATTTAATACACATTAATTAAATTAAATTATACCTCAAACTTTTTATTAATCAATACTAGGTATGGCATAGGAAAAGATAATTATTCATGTAATGCCTGAATATATGCTCATTTCCCTTATAATATCAATACTTAGTTGATATTATTTAAATTTTGAATTTAAAATAATCGCTTTCCATCATTTACAATATAAATAGAGTATTCTTCACAAAAGTATGGTTTGGAATTACGTATAAGATATAATTAGCAAAGTGTTACTTACCACTTATGGGAAGTATAATTTTTTGAGCACCCTCAAGGTCATAGTAACATGATAAATGGATCCTAACATATATTGAAAGAATTTATGAAATTCCCATATCGCTTTTAAGGGTTTTGAGAGATGCAAAGTTCAATGGGAGTTTTATTTAATAAATATATTAAATCAATCTAGTAAGTTACAGAACATGTGTGATATTATAATAACCGAGTATGATAAATTTGCATTGTTAATATAATTGATAATTTGTTTGTCATGTTTTCACTTTACAAACCATGCAATAGACAAATTATACGATCATTATAGACATTCATATCTTGGTTACGTGATAATTTATCCAAGATTGGGTATTATCTTCAATGAGTTTGGAACTCTAAAGCAATCCAAAAGTATGGGTGTTCAATACATATTCGATCATATCCAAAAGTTCTATGGTGAATAAAAGTGCTCATATTATATGAAATCTTGACGAAAATGTTTCATTTTTTGTGAGCCAGTAAATCATCATACGAGATTATGTGTCCAATACAACTGAATACAATAAGGACCTTGTCGTGTTAGAAATAA
The DNA here is from genome assembly GCA_030765085.1 of Allium cepa. Classification (NCBI taxonomy): domain Eukaryota; kingdom Viridiplantae; phylum Streptophyta; class Magnoliopsida; order Asparagales; family Amaryllidaceae; genus Allium; species Allium cepa. The sequence goes on from CM060940.1 coordinate 108,493,985, forward strand.
CACTAGACATGACTGTAGATAGACCTTGGAATTTGATCACTGAAATGTCAGTTATGATATGTTTTCTTATGTGCAACTTATTTGATGTCCTTAAAATGTTAAGAATGACCAAATGCATTTATGCATAGATGCAACTTTGAAGTAAAGAGTTTCACTTTTGAATGGTTAGACCTTTTAAAAGAGAAAACAAAAGGTTGAGAATGGCAATAATATTGGCATAGTTGGGAATAAGAGAATGAATGGTCACCCCAGCTTTATGAAGAGAAGTCGAAGCAAAATCATTTATATAGATACTTAATAGGGAATAAGGAATATGCTTTCTATTCAACATAAATTTTTCTTATAGAATATTGTTTTCTATATGATTTATTATTGAATTCGAGGTATTTGGTCTGAAATTCTCAAATATAAATTAATCATAGTAAAAGAAATAAATGGACCATAGTATGCGCTTGAATGGAGCTTCAAACTTCAAATGTTGTTATTGCAATAATGGAAATAGTAGTGGCATTTCGTATGATATGACACTTGCTAGTGGATGCATCGAGTTTTGAAAAATTACTTTCATGCATGCCAAATATTATTTATGAAACAATAACTATTTTCGGCTTTGATCGAACATAGATGTAATTTTATTTTAATATGAATACTAAGAGCATTCATTATAATTAAATCTATTTTTGGATTTTGATAATGGTATCTGTTTTTGTAACAATAGCGGAGTGTTAGCCACAAAAAATGTAAAAATATCTAAAGTATCCATTACTTTATCTTAAAGCAGGAACCTCTCTATGCTGATGTCGATTTTTGTGCCTTTCTCATTTACAAATACTGCTTCTTTATCCACTTTCGCTTTTTTTTGAACTTACATCAAACTGCTATAGCACGTGACCAATACCTCATCTACCTTCTCCTTCACCCCGATCCAACTTCCTCTCTTTCCCGTTCAACAACCGCTCCCATTTACCAGGAACCTCTACTATTTTTTTTCCTCCCTTCCAACCGTTTTCCACCACACACCAACCAAATCTTCCTCTGCGCTTACTTCGTAGCCCACTCTTCCATCTAAATTTCTTTTTTTTACAACTTCCTTTCCTTTAAAAATTAGATTAATTTTTCCACAACTTGTTCTTTGTTGTCATACCAATTTTGAAACCGTTATTCTTCCTTTTGTACAAGCTCACCTTTATCTCCTTCCTTCTCAATATATACGTCTACATTGCTATCCTTTTCCCACACTTGTTTTCCTTGGCTGAATATCAACAATTTAACCACTTTTTTCTTCCATCTGTTCATATGGTTTCCTTTGTATGCTAAGTCAACCTACCCTGCTGATTCGTGGATTATTGTTGAGTTAATTCAATTTTAGTTCTAAATTGTAGTTACAATTCTAAGGTCGTTGATGATCTAAATGGAGTATTTATTGATCAATTTACGCAACTCCTACATTTAATCAAAAATAGAAATTGGTATTTACTAATTGGATTTTGATGTTACACGGTTGGCTTATTGACTGGATACTAACAGTCGACTGTATATATTTTTTTCCCCTATACATTTAACGTGAATCGGAGTTTAAAGGTATTTGGAAAACCATCTTACACCTTTCTCACTGGTATTGTTTTTTTTGTTTCTAATTCTTTTGTAAAATGAAAAGTATATATTCTTATGTGATTATATGCTCTGCTGTTTTTCCCCTTAATACACCATGCTGTCACTAATTGAGTAGGAAGATATAGTATGTAGGCAGTTTCAAGAACAAACATACTTCACCTATGCCGATGTTTTTGAATATAAAAATTGCTGATATGCTACTGATTTTAATAATGAACTAAGAGCATGTTCTACGTATCACCAAAAATGAGTAATAGAAAATAGTTTCATTTTTATTGCGTATACTTATTCAATATGCAAGAGCTATGAAATATCCATGCACCATCAGCCAAAATTAAAATATGTCTTCGTTATTGTTGGAAAGGATACAATAGTTAGAATGGAAATATTATAAAACAAACCTGCTCCATTAAAGGTTTACGGTCTCCGACCAAACGATGGGTGCTTCACATCTTTTAAACATTACCTACATAGCAGAAGTTCTAATGTTTTTTAACAAAATAAGGCTTCCACTCAGTTTCTTACAAAGTGTTCAATTATATGTACTATTCCCTTATTCTGCAGCACTAACATGTACATTTTCCAACAACATACCTATATTATTGAACTGCACTGTTGGCGATGCCCCATTACCCAAGTACGGCTGTAGTGCTTAAAATTTTATGTCTTTTGCATATCCACTTCATCTCTCTGCAGTACTCTATTCGTTTTGTTCCTATGGTCATTGTGCTGTAAAACTAAGAGCAACATTTTCTTAGACAAACTACTAGTTCATGCGTACATGTTTTCAACTGTTGTCCTATCGTATAATATTTACGCTATGCTTATCACCCGCCTTTACTTTCAACCATCATTTAATAATATTGACTAAGTTTCTACAGATTTCTTTACTTAGCTACCAGCTGCTATAGTTTTGTGGGCTGCTACCCGAACAGTATGGATGATAACAAGAAGGCTTTATGATTTTCACAACAATAACTACCGTCATTTGGTAATTAAACCTAAACCTCTTATCCACTTCCCAGTTGCATCTAGCTACCGTTCAAGTGTTTTTTTGCCCCTTTAAATAAGGTTTATCCTACCAGTAAAGTTTTTTAAATATTGATTTCCATCTTATTGTGTTGCTGTTATGTCCCTTCTTTATGCTAGCTTCATTTGTTACACCATCGTACATCTACTTTCCATATAATCATTATTATCAGACCAATGCATGATTTTTAAATTTCATCACCACTTAACGCATGAGAGCATGGATATAGTACTGGGGCTAGTTTTTAACTTGACTATTACTGTATGCAGCGTTTTCGCTTGATTCATGCAAAAATGTAGGTTGCTTTTAGGAGGAAAAACGTTGACACGTTGTGCCAGGAGATCGTGGATTGATTGCAACTCCTATTTATCTGATTTTTGTAGTTCCTCCCCATCCAACTATAAAAAATATTTGTATGGCAAGAAAGTAATATAACCTCGACCGAGTCTGATAACAAACGAAAAAGCTGGTATTATGTCATATCCGTGTTCTAATTATGTGCTCGAACTTATGTGTTCACATTGTTTACATATTCAGGATTTTTTCCCCTTACAAAAAGACTGTAGACAGTGTCAACAATGAAAATAATGATTGAGATCTACCTTCTGCACCTATGAGAAAGGGAGAAAGAAGGTGCATTTACATAACTGTATGTCTGCTGAAACTGTTTGTTATTACTTCTTTTTATCTGTTATGCAAGTATTAGTTTACTTGTGTTTAAACCATATATGGTCATGTCACATGTTTAACTTTTGAATAAAAAACCTATAGTACATATGTGCATTTTTTTAAATCGAAACTCAAACGTTGAACTGCCATTTATGTTTCTGTCATGCTCAATTGCACTAATGCTTTAACTGCATACCATGTCAGTGCTAACATATGTATCCGCTATACGGTGTGCATTAATATGCATATGAAGGATATGGTCACTCTTTTGTCCTAACATCACCTTTCACGTGTGGGATTAAACTTCATGGAGTATAACAATGCTCGTGTGCGTAGCATAGGCTACTCACTAGTTTAATAACTAATTTTGGAATTATGGAAGAAGCCATACTTTTGAGAAGTAATTCTTTAATCATATTATTATGAATAATGTGGTATTTGCGTATTGTATCTCACATGATTAAGGGAAAATCATCCATTCAGTGGGTGAGACAAAAGAGTTAATGAACTCTTCGGTTTGATAAATTTAGATATATGCATTCCAAGATCCATTGATGCCAAAAAATGAATACACTTAATTCATTTAATTCACCATTGAATTTCTCACATATGAACATGTGTATTTGATACAGAAGTGATATATCTATTATGTATTCATATAATATAAAGTGGAGGTAGAAAAAAGAACATGTAAAAGAATTGAAACAATTTTATTTGAATGAATAGGTAATTATTTTCCATGACAATCCAAATAGTACCTAAAAAGTGAACAAGATTCACACTCAAGTTACTACTTACTATGCTACACAATGATATGACGATAAGAGTAACTAAACTCTTTAGGAAAAAGTATGAAATTTGATTTCATCTAAAGCATAGTTTATGCATTCATATAAGATATGAATTGAGACAGAACCCTAACCTTGAATAGATTAAGATGTGTGGTTATCCAATTTACATTATAAGCATAAGTTTTGTAAACTCAAAATTAGATCTATTTTATGTAAGTCAATAGGCAATTCGCAAAAGGTTTTGAAGGACTATTCCATCCCACTTAGAAACATATTATTATTTCAAGATGTACCACCTTCTTACCAAAGGAATTTCTTTCTAGAGAAATTAATGGTCGTGAGATGGATTTAGATACGATCCATGATTTTAACACAATAATTACATATATGAAGTATGTTAGTGCCAAAATTGGTCACAAACCCCAAGTATCGTGAAAGCACCAAAGTATGAATATAAATCAACAATATTCGAGAACACAAGTCACAGATCTAAGTAAACAACAAACAACAATCCAATAATAACGAACAGAAACTCGAGATTTATAGTTGTTCGGCTATCTCCGGCCAACGTCCACTCTAAGTGATTCTCTTTTATCGATGTTCTTCGCTGGTTATAATTGATTATAGTGGATTACAATGAAGAATGTCGAGTACAACAATGATGGTAAGGTGTAGAATCGAATCCGTCAGAGTTTGGACATTGGATCGCCAAAAAGCCCCATTTGCTGTAGGTTTCAAGGGGCTATTTATAGGTATAGGAGGCTGATATCACGCTCAAACTTCGGGAGACTCCTTCTGGCATGTGAGTGGGCCCACGCGATCGATCCCGAGAAGTTTTGACTCGATTCGTGATCGATACAAACCAATTTCTTATCAATCAAAAGATGATCCAATCAAGTTGAAACTTTGAAGGAATGTTCTTTAGCTTGTACATAAGCTCCTATGAAAATTTCGTAGCATTTGGACTTATGGTTTAGGAGACATGATCGATGCAAGATCATGTTTTCCGTAGCCTGTTGTCTTCGAATCCATGCTTTCGTATCCCTCCTGTTCGGCTCGATCGAGGCACGCGCGTGTGAGGTGACGTGGTGCGAGATTCTTTGATCGCTCCACCTTTTTTTTCGAGTCGACCGAGTCATTCCTATTTGAACTCCACCCAGATCCATCCACACCTTTTCATTCACATTCGTCTACCTCGACCATATTCGTACTTTCGGTCCATGTCCATCGAAGTACGTACTTTCGTATCGATGCCTGTAGTGTGTTTCGCATCGATCATATACATGTTGATCTATTCGAAGCGACCTTAGATGACATATGCAGGATCGATACGAGGAAGGTGGCATGGATACGAATAAGGTCGGTAGATGGATACGAACGAAACCTTACCTGGTGGATGCGATGGAGGTCTGTAGAGTCGATGGATGCGAACTGAGCTCCTGTGGTCGATACGAAATCATGGATTTGAAGTGCACCACCTGCCCCCATCCTGATCGATACGAACGTCATTGATTTGATCCAATATCGATCGATACGAAACGTATTGATACGAAATGTTGCCTATCGATCGATACGAACAGTATATCTCTTCTACCTTGTATCGATCACATCTCCTTCATACGAACTCCGATTGACCGAAAATTTGAAATGGGGCCTCTCCTAACCTTGATCATCATCTCCAATCGATTACGTCTTGATCGGGGGTCATCCAAATTTTAACGACAACGATTGTAGCCTTATTTCCAATCGATCTCCAATCCCGATATCCATTCTTTCTTTCCAATTTGTTGATATTCCAGCTTTGACCAAAAGATGGGATAACATTTGCCCCCTAAAACATGCCTTGTGATAAGAAAGTGTGTTTTTTGAATAACTCCGAATTCGATATTCGAAATCCATAGCCAATTCCATGTCCATCCGAACTCGATAACCTAGTTGTAATCCATCTTTATCCAATAACCAATAACCAAATTCAGTACCTCTCCGGGTCGATATCCAAATTCATAACCTCTCCGGGTTCTTGCCAAGCGTAATCCATACCTGACGATCGTGGTCCAGTGTCCATGGACGTTGAATAATGCCATGGCTTAAGCCCTAAATCGAATCCCGACCATTCCGGACACTTGTTGAGCATAGTCCATACTCGACGACCTAAAACAATAGCCAATAATGTAGGGTCTAAGTCCTAGGCCGAATCCTTGTCTCTTCGGACCCCTGTTGAGCATAGTCCATACCCAGCGACCTGAAATAATAACCGATAATATAGGGCCTATGTCCTAGGCCGAATCCTAGTCTCTCCGGACCCTTGCTGAGCATAGTCCATACTCAATGACCTGAGTAAGCCGAATTACCACGTTCGGGCAAAACGACTCACTCCTTGCCAGGTATAATCCATACCCAACGACCGTTTACCAAAAACCAGATAAAAATCCAATCAAAATCCAATCCAAAATCCAAATCAAATCAAAAAATCAGAAATCTGAACCAACATCCAAAATAGAAAATAATCATCTAAACGAGAATCAAAGCCAAAAAAAACAAACAAAACCAGGAGTTCAAACTAAACTCCAAAACCAAACCACAAAAACGAGTATCCTGCCCACAAATGGAAAAAGATTTCACAAACCATAGCATCGCGGTCTACCACCTTTCAGAGCATGCCTAAGGGCCATCTCCGTCTCCGTACATGTGTAAATGATTTTGGCATTTGTTGGTGGCTTGCTACTTATTTCATAACGTCCCAGTCAATTGATAACCAGTCTACCATCATCCCTGGGCCTCACCATCATGGTTTGAGGCAGACGATGGTTTCTCCTGTTCCACCGTTGCATTCTGAGCCCCAATATACTGCCTCAATTGTTCATTCCTCGTATGCTCCTCAATTATGTCCTTTAAGTGCCTGCAGCTGTTGGTATCGTGTCCATCCAAATCATGAAAGAGACAGTGCCTTCCTGATGCCCTTTCACGTTCAGAGGGTTCTCTCCTGCTGGCCTTTGGTAAGGAAGGCGATGCCAGGTTTCAATGTATATCTGCTCTAATGTTTCATTCAATCCAGTGTAGATGGAGAACTTCGGCTCCTTCCATCGTTTCCTGGCCTTTTTTGAATCGCCATTAAGCTTCCTTTTTCCCTTCCCTTTATCTCTTTCCAAGCCTCCGCTGGATGGTCCTCCACCTTTAGTCGCATTCACCTCTTTTAACTTTAAACCTACGCATGCGTCCTTTTGCCGAAGGAATCTTTCAGCTTCGTGAAAGAACTCCCCGAGATCCAGTGCTGGGTCTTGCATTAGAGACACTTTGAAATCTGAATCCTCTCTGACTCCCAATACTGCTGCCATCAAAACCATCGATGGATCTGGCCGATCCACCGAAGCAACCGCCTCGTTAAACCGAGTCAGGAAAGCTCTGAGTGACTCATCCTTCCTTTGCTTGATTGACGTTAGTGTCATCACGTTGTTTGGCCTCTTGATATGAACCCGAAATTGCCTCAAAAACCTGTTCACCAACTCTGTCCACGTCCTAATAGATCCTTCCTCCAGCTGCCTGAACCATATCGCAGCTATATCCGTCAAGTGCAGAGGGAAACATCGGGCCATAACTTCCTCCGATGCCCCCAGCATTTCCACGTGTGTGGTGTATCTCATCAGGTGATCTGTTGGGTCAGCCTTGCCATTGTAGACTTCCATGCTAGGTAGCTTAAAATCAGGTGGATTTCGAGCTATCCTGATTTCCCGAATAAATGGACTCTTGTTCACTCCTTCCAGATCTCCATTGGTTAAACCTCCACGCATAGTTCTCCTAAGAATCTCAGCTAATCAAGCGTTGTTTGTCAGAGGTTGCCCCCGTGCCCTTGAGGGAATTCTGGTACGTATTCTTTATATGGCTCATCTCTAGCCTGTTGAGCTCCATTCATAGGTCTTCTAGTGTCAGATCCTGCGGGTCTGCCCCCAAGCCTGCGTTGATTGCCATCTGGCTCTATATTCTGACCTCCATTAGGTTCCGCAACCCTAGCTACTTGTTCCACATTTGTAGCCACTATAATCGATCCTAAGTTTTGTGTTCCTATAGCACTTATCTGTTCAAAGAAAGTCTGCATCATATCATGTTGACTCTTCAACAATCTCTCATGCAATGAATTTGCCATAGTTTCCATCTCGTCCCTGGTAATATAGATAGAAGTTTTCCCTTCTCCAGCTTAAGAGGATGCCTCTTGACTTCCTCCTTGTTGGCTTCTCTCAACTCTTTGTCTTCTGTTTGTTTGTCGAGTCATTATCTTCAAAACTTGAATTCTTCAAGCCTTTCAAATCTAAACTCTGAATTTGGTGTAGCGGGTGCTAGTAGCTCTCAGTGAAAGCACCAAAGTGTTAGCGCCAAAATTGATCATAAACCCCATGTATCGTGAAAGCACCAAAGTATGAATATAAATCAACAATATTCAAGCACAAGTCACATGTCTAAGTGAACAACAAACAACAATCCAGTAATAACGAACAGAAACACGAGATTTATAGTAGTTCGACTATCTCCGGCCTACGTACACTCCAAGTAATTATCTTTTATTGATGTTCTTCGCTGGTTACAATTAATTACAGTGGATTACAGTGAAGAATGTCGATTACAACAGCGATGGTAAGGTGTGGAATCGAATCCGGTAGAGTTTAGACATTGGATCGCCAAAAAATCCCCTTTTCTATAGGTTCTAGGGGGCTATTTATAGGTGTAGATGGATGATATTGCGCTCAAACTTCGATAAAATCCTTCTGGCACGTGAGTGGGCCCACGCGATCGATCCTAGGAAGTTTCGACTCGATTCGTGATCGATACGAGCCAATTTCATATCGATCAAAAAATGATCCAATCGAGCGAAACTTTGCAGGAATGTTCTTTAGCTTGTACGTAAGCTCCTATGAAAATTTCGTAGCATTTGGACCTATGGTTTAGGAGATATGATCGATGCAAGATCATGTTTTCCGTAGCCTGTTATCTTCGAATCCATGCTTTTGTATCCCTCCTGTTCGACTCGATCGAGGCACGTGCATGTGAGGTGACTTGGTGCGAGATTCTTTGATTGCTCCACCTTTTTTGTCGAGTCAATCAAGTCGTTCCTATTTGAACTCCACCTAGATCCATCCATACCTTTTCATTCGCATTCGTCTACCTCGACCCTTATTCGTACTTTCGGTCCATGTCCATCGAAGTGCGCACTTTCGTATCAATGCCCGCAGTGTGTTTCGCATCGATTATATATATGCTGAGCGATTCGAAGCGACCTTAGATGATGTATGCAGGATCAATACGAGGAAGGTGGCATAGATACGAATAAGGTCGATAGATGGATACGAATGAAACCTTACCTTGTGGATGAGACGGAGGTCTGTAGAGTCGATGGATGCGAACTGAGCTCCTGTGGTCGATACGAAATCATGGATTCGAAGTGCACCACCTGTTCCCATCCTGATCGATACGAACAGCATCGATTCGAACCAATATCGATCGATACGGAACATATGGATACGAAATGCTGCCTGCCGATCGATACGAACAATATATCTCTTCTACCTTGTATCGATCATATCTCCTTCACGAACTTCGATTGACCTGAAATTTGAAATGTAGCCTCTCCCAGCCTTGATCATCATCTCCAATCAATTCCGTCTTGATCGGGGCTCAGCCAAATTTTAATGACATCGATTGCAGCCTTGTCTCCAGTCGATCTCCAATCCTGATATCCATTCTTTCTTGCCAATTTGTTGATTTTCCAGCTTTGACCAAAAGGTGGGATAACAAAGTAAATTAAACCAAACCCAAAATGTATACAGATGATTAGAGTGTCTAATAAGAAGTTTCGTACATTAAAGAGAAACTACGAGTTCATATCAATATTGAGAAAATGGATTATTAGTAATAACAATCTTCGTAGTTGTCGACACGCCAAGAAGATTATAAACTCTGCCAAATGGTGTGTTGCTTCAAATCTAAAATGGATTTAAATACACTGGAGAGATATGATTTTGGTAATTATACCCGAAAATATATGATCCATCGACTGCAAATGAGACTTCAAGAAGAAGATATATGCAATTAGAATTGTGCAAAGTTGATAGGAAATGAATTCATTGATTTTATATATTGAAATTAGTGGGATAATTCTATTAGTCAGCGTACTAAAGTCTCTTCATATTCTACTTGAAAATTATCGCACGAATTGACTTTGGATTTTTGAGTATTGCCGTTGAAACTGAACTTATGAACAATGGTTTAGAAGAGACTGTTTGGACGCAATGATCAAAATATCTATAAGTCAGTGGGTGTGATAATAAAGTGTGTAGGTTTTTAGATACAAGAATTGATGCAAAAATAACATCTAATAAGCATTTAGGGGTTGAGGAAAATTTTTGAGACAGAAATCATATATTTCGAATATTTCAGTCAAAATACAGAGGAAGGATATGTCTATAAGAAAGAAAATCTAAGGTACTAAATCTTTTCTAATACTATAAATAAACAATATGCTGCTGATTATTAATGATGGTTAAAATCAGTTAAAGTTTGACTGTTTAATTCTTAATGAAGGATTTGAAAGAGACTTCTTTTATACTTGACATAAGAGGAAGTTCGGGTTATCCCCATACGCATACACAGAAACCATATTAAAACGCTTGATATTAAACATATAATGTATTTCCCATATGTAATATATCATCACATATGCTATTTGGTATGTTAGATCTCACTTAGAAATTTGTTATAATAAGAAAATATCAAGTCTAAGATGAATTCACCAAATGGTAGTAAAGAGTACTACCGATTTTTTTGTTAAATGTTAAAGAATTATTTATGATAACAAAAAATCTTTATGAAGAAGTGTTCAGGCTTAACCTTTATAGGTGGCATTGAATGACGTAAGTAATCTTAAATTCATATTCACCATTGATCAAGGATATTTAAGTTGGAAATGCTCTTAACAGGAGGTTATGTGGAAAAACTCAACTATGAAGATATTGAAGCTAGGCCAGCCCATAGTGGAAAATACAAGTGAATTTCAATTTTTTGACCCTATAAAATCTTCACTGGGTGTATGAAGTTTAATTTATTTAGAACATTTCTAAATTTAATTTAAATAAAATCTTCATTTCTTTTGAATTATAATTAATAGATGGAATTTTATATATTTTATATTTGAAATTAAGTAAAATGGTATATATATGTATCATATACATATGTGTATGTGTGTGCATGTGTAACATAACAATCCATGCAAGGTATAACATGCCCATATATAAATTATGGATTTGCATCACAACGGATATGCTATTTCATCTTATATGTATTATATGGTTGTTTTGGCAAAGTCAACGAGGTTAACTGGGTCCCTACCAGTTATTGATAAACCTAGAAAAATTGAAAAAATACCAAACCGAAATAGGCTTTGGAATGTAAAAAGAACAGACAGAACATGAAAAGAGATAGACGGAGACACTAGGCAGAACAATACAAAAAGAAGACAACAAAACAATGAAAGGAGAAAATAAACAAAATAGCTATCAATTGAAAGCTGCCATAAGCTCAGGATCAAAAGCAAGTTCAAATCTTGCCATCCTCACCCTAATTGCATGCTGAATAAAGTGCAACAACTGGGGATGCATCTTTAACTTCCTCTGAAAAACAATTGCATTCCACTTATTCCATATGACCCTGATAAATGCTTTTAGTGTGAACTACAAAAAATGTTTTGCTTATATGTATTTTATGTTGTCTAAATATATGTACATATGTATATATCTATACACAACTTGTTATTTTAAAACGAGTGTTAAAAAAATATAGATACTCGCATATATATAATATGTATTAAATAAATATGAAATATTAATATATATATTTGTATATATATCAAATGCTATATATATAAATTATACAAAGTTGATTTTTTTTATACACAGATATTTTATAGCAATAAAATTAATATATCTATGTATTTATTTATTTATTTATAATTACATTTGTAATATCTAAAAATACTTGCAAATGTATTTATTTAAATATATATTTATATTATATAATTATATCAATTATAAATTTAATTAAAATTAGAATATATATGTGTGTATATATATTATAACATTCCAGATCCAATACATAGCATAAAAAATATTTATTTTAATAATATATTATTATATTATTTATATATAAATTTATTAGTCGAAAACATTAAAATGGTATTCAAACTAATTTCATAACATATTTTTCAAATTCCATATTTTCTAAAATTCAGATATAATATTTTAAGGTCACAAAAGAATTTCCATCATTTTCTAAGTTGAAATTATATTTTTTATTATTTAATTAATTTCGGCCGTTATTATAAGTGATTTTTTTAAATAATCAAGTTGATTTTTAAATTCTAGAATTTTGGCTAAAAGTTAATATGATGATGGAAATATTTTATAAAATATAAATATAATTGTTAAATCATATATTATTTTATAATAATCATATAATCTTTATTATGATATAAATAATACTAAAAGTAGTAAATAATTACAAAAAATATTTTGCTATTACCTAAAATTATATTTAGTACAACTTCGCATATATAAAATATTAGATCAATTTTAAAAATGGTATGGTGACACAATGAATTATAGGTTATTTAAATTTGTATATGTTACTACAAAAGTTGATACCTGATATATGGGAAAATATCGAAATCAAGCATGTTGACAATAATGATATCGCAAGAAAGCATGCAAGAGGAGATGGTCGATCTTGAACGTAAAGCAAAGCATACACCAAAGAATCTTGCATATCATTTATTCCATATATCATCAAGGCCGTGATATCGAAAAATAACATATCGTAAGCTATCAATGCGATAGAGACATGATATATCATCAATGTCATATCTTGTTGATGCCGCACTTCATCGGTATGAAAGCCAATGTCGAAGACTAGCAACTAGAAAGACATCGAAAGCCTACAGCCATAATGATGTCGCACTCCACCAATAAAGGTAAAAGAGGGCACCGCATGTCATCCATGCCATGTTTAATCGATGATGCATTTTATCAACAAAGCACTCAATCAATGTGGCATTTTATCAACACCACATACCACCCATGTCGTGCTTTATTAATGCCACATCTCATCGATGTCGCATGTCACCAACAAATACTGCCAGTTCTACACTTCATCAGCAAAGGATTGATGACAAATTCTAGGTGATGCCGCCACTCTTCAATACTGCCTCTCTTCAATATCGCCTCTCACCGATGCCACCTCCTACTGATATCACATGTTATTGATCCAGAGTATAAGCAGGGTGGATGTCGAAACCCATTAATATAAGGCGGATGTCGCATATCGAATCGCTCTGTAGCAGGAGATTGCCACACACTGACTGTACACAAGACCATGTTGTAAATCATCAGCCTATGAAGAATATCGCTAGTCTCTCCTTTATGAATTGACTATGAAGGTTATTAATGCATGTGTGAATGCCGAATTCTTGACATGATGCTGTAACTCATCAGCATACCAAAAAAACACCAAAGATCATCAAACTAAGACCTGATAACAAATTCCATTGATATGGTTGATGATGTCGAAAGCCAAGCATGCCGAAATTGACATGTGGCGGTCACGCTGCACCTCTTAACCCCTATAAATACGAACCTAGAGGCATGAAGGAAAAGGTAATCAATTCTTTTCTCATTCTTATATTTTAAAAGTTTGTAACCCTAAATCAATTTGGGGATTTTGTGGCAATTGTAAATCTTACGACCTTTATGCAAAATAAGAGCTTGTACAATTGCAATAACATATCATCGTGAATAAAGAGACATGATTTATGACTTATGATTCTCATGCATTTATGATTTCAATACGTCCTTGACTTCGCCGTCGAACATGCATACTTCCAACAAGTTGGCATAAGATTTCCTGAAAAGTGACATGTTTTCAAATTCTCAAACACTTGTGATTTCGATCATAACCTATTTTGAATTCCTAAAAAACTCATGACTTCGAGACTAATATGATTTGAACATGGAGCATGTTCCATCCTGGCGAACAAGCCCAGGTTACTAAAGTCTCTACTCAATCAAGTCTCACTTTCCTCACGCTTTTTGGGGTTAACGAATAAACTTGTTAACTATGTAATATGACTTATTAATACGAATATAATAAATTGATAAATAAATAAATAGAATATTAAAATAAATAATTCGACCGTGTATACATCAGATCTAAATATTTTTTTTTATATACATGCATACACATAACCATTCAATATGTGACAACATTCATACATATTGGAATCTCACCTTACTAATAATATAAATATGATACATACATACAAGTAATGGAATATAATACATGAATTATAAGTTATATGAAATAAAATACATACCAAAACTATGCCTTAAAATACACCTTACGATGATGAATATCCATCCTTAGAACTCTTCTCAATTCAGCAGACTGTTGATCTTTAAATTGTAGATCATTAACTATCCAATAGTTATTGATTTGAAATTGATTGATGAGCTTTGATGGAGCTTTGTGTAGATGGGATCAGCTGGCAAGAATATTAAAATGGTGGCCCAAAAGTGTCTAATGCATTAAGGTTATGAGTTTTTTTTATAGTGGAAGGAATAGATAGAAAGGTGAATCAAATCTTTTTCCCATTCTCCCTAGATCTGAGCCTTCTATCAAAGATCCTCCAACCCATATTTTAACCATCCATATCATGTATGTTGCTTCTTTATGTGTCGTCATACATCATGGTCTAATAGCCTATTCATGTCTAAATAAATATTACTATTTAAATCTAATTTAATTGCTTGTCGATATCGTACATCGATCAATATAGTTATAACTATTATACATATATACACTAATATTTATTCCTCGATCACATTCAAAATTTCATAATCAATATTTCATAAATTGTAATTAATTTATTAATTTGTAACAATTATAAACCAATTAAATCGTTTGGTCTAAAGAGAATTCATCATCTCGGTTATGTGATTCATCAAGTGTAAATTTAGTTAGCGATTAACACCGAACTATTTGAACATTAACGTTCGGACATCACTTAGCCGGTGGTGTGACATTTTGGCCAAACTTATCGCTTACTTAGTTTCAGTAAAATCTAATTTCACTTTGTTGAGCGTTATCCGGTTGTGATATTTATTTACGCCAACTCTCTTCATCAAAACTTTATCACTTTGAACTTATGGAATTTTGTAATGGTAAAAATTCCAATATCATCCATATATGACTACATAGTTCAAACATAAAATCCTTGGTTCACTAATAACAATTATTATTAACCGAAATGCCCTGGCCAGAGACTTTGAATTGACTTGAGTTGATTATGATGCTAACCCCATATAACTGAGGAGACGAATTCTCTCTTGAATAGTGCTTCACTTTATACTTTCCCTCGATCCAACTATAATCACTCGATGAATGACATGCCACGATTTGTCTATAATTAAAGTGGTGCTTTTATATTGAAGATCCATAGTATTTTCAGGTCGAGAAAAATGTGCAAAACAGTCACACTGATATTTTCTATTTGAACTTAGTTATATTGACCAATAGATAACTATCAACTGAGTTGGTCCATAGTTATCCAATAACTATCAATACATAAATCCTAGGTGCTCTTAGCATCCATTAGTAATACACAATCCAACATCTGAAGAGTATTACATACTCTAGTCTAAACAGATACATCGGTATTCAGTCTCGATGCATCTTGACTAAAAACATTTACAATGATATATTTATTTTCATTGTGATAAGTTACTTACGGTTACAACACTTTGTAACTATTATGAAAAATATACCATTTATGGATTTTCTATTAAATATACTTTTAATTTTGATTAATTAATATAACACCTTATATCAAGTATATTATACAAAGAAATTATACCTTTTATTTTGAACAAAATTAATCCAGGAGCTAGATACATATAAAAAATTATATAATTGCCCTAGGACATATCCCTAAATCTATCAGAATACTAAGTACATTGACTTGAATTACTTGTGATGAAAGCACTATATATATGCAAATTTATAAGAGATCTAGGCGACGTTCCCTCAATTGTGAATCTAATAACGTATTATAATACCAATAATATAATGTAGATTGTAAGAGGAACCATTTGTATAGAAAACACATGCATATCGATAAGGGGAGTACATAGATATTGATGGAGCATATATTAAGCGAGAGCATTATTATATAAATTTATTTTATATAAGTTTTGTAACAACCCGAAAAATTTATCAATTTGATAAATTATATTTATTTTAAAAATTATTCAAATAAAAAGTTGATAATATAAATAATATTGCTTTGAGTGATAATAAATAATAATAAAATTATTTTGAATGTATATTTACAAAAATAATTTCCTTAGGATTTAAATCGATAAATGGTCGAAAACTGTTTTATCGATAACCAACTCTGTAATCGTAAAACATCAAGCATGGAGCTGGATACATACACTTGTTTTATAATTGAATAAGAATTGAAATAAAATCATTTATTTTATTTTTGGGAATAAAATGTATTTAAGACATCATCAGTGATGCCTTTATATTTAATAAATTAATTTATTTAAATTTGAATTGAGATTTAATGATTTAATAATTATTATAATTATTCGGATAATTGTTTTAAAAATGACGATAATTCATTTTAATAGTTATAAAATGTTAACAAATCGTTTATAATAGTTTTATAAAGATATATACTTAATTTGAAAATATAAGAAAATTTTCGTAATGATTTGACATACATAAGTTATACAATGTTGTTTATATAACTTGTACATCTTTGTGACATGCACACACATATATTAACATATACTTATACATATACATATAACAAAGGTAGAAAAGTAGAAATATATTTACATATGGGAAATATAGAAATATCCAAGTTTAAAAAGCAAACATCTTCTCACATCAACTCTACTTACACCACTACCATTACCATCATCACCTCCACATCATCCATCACATGGGGAGGGGGGCTGTCAAGCATGTAGGGAGGGGTTAGGAGGGGATGGAAAGGGTAATTTCGTTTATTCATATTATGATATTTTGGTTTTCTAAAAATCCTATAAATACCCCACCCTTTCTTCCCATTTTTCACATAATTTTCTACTTCTTCTTCCTCCTTTTTCAAGCTATTCTAACGGATTCTCATGTTAACAAAATTCTGAAGAAAATTTATTCAAAAAGAAATTAAAGTAGTGTAATATACATATATTATCAAATCCCCTTCAAACCAAAGCAAAAAAAATTCCTCCACTACCTCTTCCTAACCCACGGCCATAACCACTACCACTTTAGGCCATTAGTTCCACCTCTTCTAGCTTGATCCATGGCCTTCCCAAGGTATTTGACTCGATTTCGTAAGATTTGGTGCCATGGTAGCGGTGCTATAGCTAATGTTATATTAGCTCGAAGGGTAAATGAAGGTGAGAAACTCCTAAACTATAGTTATATGTGTGTGTGTGTGTATATATATATATTATATTTGATGATATATATGTTTGGATCTGACTGCTAATGATGGTTGTTTAATATGATTGTTGAATATATATGTAAGTGATGTTAATACATGTCGATAAGCACAAATGAAATAACAATCCTTTATTGAATAAAATGGTGCATATGGAATTCTTAAACCTCTTTGAAATGGTTTGGAATTTTTTTATAAATATTTAAAAGTTTATTGGCAAATTATAAACGAATATTGAAAATTGAGCCAAAAATGGGCACGTCGCGTAACGGTGGTTCACGATTTCATGTCGTAAAAGTAAAACGAATGTATAGAATGGAATATAACTCATAATTCTTCGATAAAAGAATTTTTCGAACTACTATATCCATACTTTTCAAATAAATAAAGAAAATTGAGATTTCGATTAGAATATTTTGAAATATGAGTAAAACAAACTTTTGGAAAAATCGAGGCTTTGCAGTTCGAAATCCATAAAAGGATTTCTTTAAAAATGATATTTTAATATTTTTTAAAAACATGAAATAAATTATAACTTTTTTAAAGTTATCTGAGTTATAAAAATGAATTTTCAAATGATAGAAAAGTCGTTTGATCAGTATAGCTTAAAAAGCACTTTTCGCAGCACTTTTCTGTAACTTTTGAAATATGGTTTTAACTTAACGATTCTTTTCCTTATCTTTTATAAATGTTTTCAAATAAATAATTAAATGTTTTAATTATGATTTAGAAGTTTTATAATTTATTTAAATTTTTTTGATAAACGATCAAAGAAAAGCTGTCAAAAATCACGTGATTTAATCTTGGCTCTAAAAGTCGATGAGTAGACTGGATTTTTTCTGTTCATGAGATTTGGGTCAAGTGCTTAAAACGAGGAGATGTTCAGGAGCAAGGAGAGCTTTGGCTCTCCCAACCTCTCTTGGGCGAGAGATAGATAAGATCGAAATGTCAGAAATGAGTTAAGTATAAAAGATTAAATTTTCCAAACTTAAACAACTAGGATTTTATGGAGATAATCTTCGTATACTTGGTGTTAAAGCCTAAAGAGGGAACTCATACAACTCGTGGAATTTAAAAGGTGATTTGGCCATTATTCCGCCTATGGTACTTGTTCAATACGGGAATTGATATCGTGTAAAATTAGATGATTTATATACATTCCGCTCACTTAATATTTACAGGTTTTGAATTAACATCCTAGATCATGATATTAACTTAGTCAAAATTTTGAGTTTTGAATTAAGAAATCTTTGTTAAGATTCAAAATGCAATGATTTGGAAATATTTTCTTTAGTGAAAAATGAAACGATTTAGAATTATTCCAACTAAAAAGGTTTTAAGTAATCAAAGGATTTGATAAATGAGGTTTAATGATTCCGTATATAACGAAAAGAATGTTTTAAAGATATATGTCTAGAAGATATTTTGATAAAAAGAAATCAATCAATCAAAGAATAATTCCCTATTCACTTAATATCTTTTTATCGATAATTGGTTTAAAGAAACTGTGGTCAGATTTGGGTGTTTCCTATCTGAAGACCACTTTGAACCAATTTACGCATTCGAAGTGAAGACATGGAAATAATTTAGAAGGTGGAATATAGGGCTGCTTGTCACTGACCCTCGAGGTAAATTTTCCATATCATATTATGTAACAGCAGTTATCCGTTTTAGATCTTCGATACACTGACTTCTCGCTACTAATCCTAGGGGTAATTCTCGATAGGATGTGGTAGGAGAGTGCCTTTGGTTTATCTTATTCCTGGTCAACTTGTATGGAAGAATATCTGACGTTGCATTTCTAATTATATAAATGGATCTCAATGAACGTATCATCTGTTTGGTGATGGAGAAGGAAACTTCCCTTAGCTTGACACCCTTTCTTGAGACATACGAGCTCGGGAGTTATACATTTGTAGAAGTCAGTTGTGTAACAATGGAATGGTTGTGTAGCATTCAAAGTGGAATGCGTTATGTAAAAGGTAATCGTTACCTCGGGCCTCATCATCCGAAATGGCTTAAACAAGATACGCCGTTAGGCTATGTGGTTTGCAACTATTTGGATATGGTCACCACCTTTCTAGATAGCCCTCTATATATCAGTATGTTATGTATGCTAAGAGAGCTATCAGATGGGTCGGTAATGAGGGTGTTGTCATATTTGGTTTCTATCCAAGCCATGTATGAGTGCCAAATAGGGATAGACCGATCCTGCCAAATGCAAAGGATTGTTTGTGTATTTTTGGTACATTCCTCTAGAGATGTACTGTATGGAAGTTAGTCCCTTATCTGCCATTGTATGGAAATCCATTCTCCAATAAGTGCCTACGGACTTAATTGTAAACCAATTATGCCATCAAATTTAACTAATGTAATAATTTCGGCTAAGATTTATAAGTTTATTTAGAAGTATTTTCAAAAAAAATGTCATTAAAAATAATATAAAATGATTCTACGTAGCAAATGTTTTGGTTATCATAATGCAAAAATCCATTCAATATTTATGTGCGACATGGTCTTATGAGATACCTTTGTTTTCAAATATCTGTATTTTGAGTTTCTCACACTAGTCCCATGACTGACTGAAGTTCATTTTCCTTTTTCCACAAACTTTGGGTGCCTTAATTTTCTCAGAAAGCCAAGTAGTTCAGGTTTATTTAGAAGAAATCTTAATGGAGCTCGAAGCATGGAGTTAGAAGATTCTTCTGAAGAATGTTATTTGTTTCCATCACACTTGTGCAGTACTGTATTCCGCATTTGCAAGGACATATATTTATAACTACCCATGTTTAGCTCTGATAAATGTATTTAGAATTTCCACTGTAAAGGTTATATGTTGAAACAATATAAGTTACTCCATTCATGTGAAATTTTGTTCTATCTTTATTTTCTTTCTTACTCATGATAATCTACTTCTCCGGCACTTGGATTTGCGGTATGTAAATACTGATGATGTACTGATGTTGATTTCTGAGGATCGAGAAGGTGGGTCATCTCAAGTTTTAAGGTTGTCATCATCAAAAGGGGTGAGAATGGTAGGAAAATGATTTCAATATTCTGATTATAACAACATTACAAGAATTCTATTGATGATTTTATCATGTATCCAGGTGATTAAAGAAGCAAATACATGCATATAATCTAACATGATAACTTACATAAGCACATGTTAAACATACGGAGGATACTAATAAATTATGGATTATGGGAGCATTCAAGATCAATTGTGGTGTTTAAAAAACTTTTTGGACTCAAATGTGTCAAGAGGAAAAGAAGAGACGGACTCAAGAACTTCAAAAGAATGTATGTCATAAGTTGAGTCTATATCGTGTCATTATAGTCTAGAACTATTTAAAGCCTGCAAAATGGCTTTAAACCACTTAAAATTTCTTTATGGCATCTTATATATCCTAAAATATATTTAAGGTTTTTCTGGAATTTTTTATTGAAACAAAAATGATAAAAAACGTTAAAATTGCAAATGTATATAGCAGTTTTTTTCATAGGAGCAAAGTATAACATTTTGGTTGAAAATGATACAAGAGAGTCCAAACGACAACATTTTGAGTAGTCTTTTGGGTACGTTTCTAAAGAAAACTGCTACTATATGGTGCTATCTAAAATCCTGTGTTTTAAATTCACACAACGGCTATATTTCATGAAAAGTCACTTTGTTTTTACAACGCTTCTTTTTGAGTTTTTGATCACTCTATAGGGTTGTGACTATTTTATGACATCTTATCATCACTATATAAACCCCAAACCCCTCCATTGACCATATAACACTTATTTTGATATACTCTTTCAATTATTCTCTAAAATTGATCTTTAACTAATATTTTTCGAAATTCAACTAATAGATCAATTGTTTTCGATCACATCCTTTATAATTGATCTAATATTAATCCCAGCCTATACACACCAACTATCATTCGTTAGGGTAATAGTAGTTTTTGTACTATAGTGTGATAAGTAAGTATATTGAGACACAAGATATCGTCGAAGAAGTTTGTATTCTACTTTATTCTAAAAATCAGAGAAGCCGGTAGAGTGAAGTCCTATAGACGAATAGTTTGTTATAAACCTGTTTCTCCATGTGAATTGAGGGCTTTTTTGGTTAGCAAAATACTTTGTTTTCATGGGACGTATAATGGAAGATCTGAACCAGTATAAATCGACTGTGTGATCTAGTTTACTTTTCCACTGCATTTATTATTACATTCTTTGATTAAATATAGTTGGCCATACTCGATCCCATGCGCAACAACTAACAAGTGGTATTAGAATGTGGTATTCTATCGATATTAACAACATCCTAGAACTATGGCTAACAAGAAACGAAGATCCAATTCACGCATTCCAAAAAATAAAGAAGGAAACTTCTGCTACTGGCTTAACCCTAGAGGGGGGTTGAATAGGGTTATAGCAAATTTTCTCGATTTAAACACAGAAACAAACTGCAGAAATAAATATGCTGAAAAGTAATTCACACACAAATTTACCCAGCTTCGGCAACCCCTGCCTACTGCTGCATTCCCAGATTTCTAATAGAATTAAACAGTATCCCGCTTACAAACACTCTACTAGACTCGCAGACCCTTTTGCTCCCTCTCACAAACACTCTCACAGACTCGCACACCCTGCTCCGCCTATAGAGTTTCGCTTACTCGCAAACTCTGCTCCGCCTATAGAGTTTTGCAAACTCGCACACCCTGCTCACTGAACGAATTCTAACTAGACAATCTGACACTACCTACAACCTAGTGGTGATTTACAAATTCTTTGACTCGACAAGAAAAAACAGACTTCAAAAATAAAGCAGGAGCAAAAATTAAAATACAAACGTGAATCCGTAATTTTTGCTCAAAATTAAGAAAAACCCCCTTAATAAAACCTTAAATGAAAACTAAAGCCCTTTATAATAATAAACCCTAATTAAACACGCCGGCCCATTTGCATTGTTTAACCCGGTCCACTTCTTTTGTTTGTGAAGGAAAAATGGCGGCCTCTGTTGTATTCTTTGTCCGTTCTGAAATTAGGGCTTCGGCTCGCGATCCAATTTTGGGGCTTTTCAATATTCAATTCCTCTGATTTGTGTTGTGGCTTTTCTGATGATCGATTCTGGTTGCTTTGCTCTTGCTCGTTCTCTGATGATCGAGTTGTTGATTCGGTATGTAATTTCTTTCGTTGCTCATTTAAATTGCTTGCTTTTTTACTTGATGCCGATGATGATGACTTGGGTGTGGTATTTATATGAATTCGTGACACTTGATTTCGTTCGTGTTCATTAACGCGACTTCATCACTTTCCTAATTTTTTTACAACTTGATACACACGGCTTTCCTGATATACTTACTACTTGATGCTCACGACCTTGATTATGTAACGTTCGATTTTCCTTAATTCACACGGCAGCAACTTTCCCCTTTTACTTCCTGACTTTTTCAAAGATAGGAATTTTATTTTTTTAAACTTCGGCTTGATTTGTATTTTTGTACTGCGTTGATTTCTTGTATACCACTCCACGACTCTGCATCATTTTCGCCCATCACTGTTTTCATTCTTCATTTCACTTGAACATTGCATTTGTTAATCTTGCTACTTTCACTGGTTTTTGGGTTGCTGTACATATGAACTTGCATTCATTCGAATTGTATTCACTTCATGTTTGCCTACATGTTGTGGTTTGGAAAATTGCACTTGTACACTCCATGCTTGGTCGTGCTGTAGTCTTCAAGCATGTTGCTGTTGACATGTCTTGAAGCACTGAACTATTTACTGTCTTGTTTGGTTGATGTTCTTTGTTTGGTCTGGTCATTTCTTCCCTGACCTTGTAGGTTGTTTGGTTGATGTGCATGTCACTGTTGTACCCTGCATAGTGGTCTTCATTGTGATGATTTTGTTGCTCTGACTTGTATCACTCATGCGGTCTTCACTGTTGTATATGTTGATTCCTTTACTGCTGTTGCATGCACTCTTATGCTGTTTGCTTGTATTACTGATCATGGTAGTCTGATCATTGATTTCTGTATATTTGGGCTTTACTGTTGCTGGGTCATGTTCATCTGGTTTTGTTTGCATTGTTGGTTCATCACTTCGTTCCAGTTTGATACTGTGTTGCATTTGATCACTTATCTCATATCTTGTGCTCGAGCTCTGTCCATACTTGCCCAGTTTACACAGATGCTCCACTTGTTCATTGTGTTGTTGTCTGGACACATGTTTTATCACTTGAGCTTGCAGTCTTCATTTTTGCTGTGACACTTGTGATATTCATGTTGATTGATTCATGACTTGTTGTTGGCATGTGCATTGTGTTCATTTGAGTTGTCTGCACCTCTGGTATGCTGCAGCTTGGTCTTTGTTGCAACTGGTTGTTGTCATGATTGATGTGATGTCATTTGAACTTGACATTGTCTGGTTTCATGTTCATGTGTGTCTTCCCATTCACTGTTGCCTGGTTTTGGTCTTCTTTCATGTTTGAACATAGCATTCATCATGTTGCCTTGTGTTGAACCCAGTTTTAAAAACTCGAGTTTGACCTTGTGCTAATGACGTGATTTCATTTATATTGCACCTGAGTTGAACCTGTCTTTATGTTTGGGTTTGACCTGTGCTCACCTGTCCCTATAGCATTATCAAGTGTATATTGATGTGCACGGCCTTGTGG
Organism: Allium cepa; assembly: GCA_030765085.1. Lineage (NCBI taxonomy): Eukaryota > Viridiplantae > Streptophyta > Magnoliopsida > Asparagales > Amaryllidaceae > Allium > Allium cepa. The sequence goes on from CM060940.1 coordinate 108,518,311, forward strand.
CATGTACAGTGATACACTATGTATGTCACACTGTTCGTGTATGTGATGAATTCAAATGTAAATGATGACGAACAACCCAAATAACTGAGGCAAATCATATTTTCAAAAATCATATTTTATTTTATTTTGCGAAAATATTTCTTTTTCAATTTTACTGTGTTAGTGAATATTTTTGCAGATTGCTCAGATGTTGGATTCAAACTGGAATGCAGTTGAAGACAAAATACGAGTGTGAGTGATATGTAGTGAGGTTATTAATGTAAAAACAATTGTGATGTAATTGTGATGTAATCAAAAAATGTATATGTATAGTGAGAGCTTGAATTTGTACTTTTCAAGATTGTACTAAATATTTGTTTGAATAAAATTTCTGTTTGAATTCAAATTCCATTCATATTCTGTGTAATTTATTTTATTCAACAAATATTTATTTAATCTATGAAAAATAGAATAGTACGTTAACAAATACATTTAAATGAATGTATATATGTTTATTATCATCAAACGAAAATCATATAAGCGCAAGACGCATATTCCACATTCTCCCCCTTTTGATGATAACAAACATATGTTTAAGATTTTGACTGAGTTAAGTGTATTTGAACAATGATATACACTAATTGCTCCCCCTATTTAAGTGCTTCCTCTCTACATGATGCTCCCCCTACATATATGCATGCAAATAGAAACATTCAAACAAGCCTAGATGCAAATGGAAAATTATTTGACCTTTGCTTGATTCTATCTGACAAAATCTTAACTTTTCTCTCCCCCTTTTGTTATCAGTAAAAGAATAATAGTGTTAGAAAAAATAGAGATAAAGTGATCAATATCAATCCAACATTAAACTCAAATTGAATATAAATATTAAACTTCAATAAAAAAAATCAAACAAAAACCATAACTACCCTTGTTAGGCGCATATTCCACTTTTAGAAATGATGGATATGATGTTTATATAAAATCATACAGTTGAATCTTCTTGTGGTACATTTATATCAGGAATTTGAATATCTACTAATCATGCATAACCGTTAGGACTTTTAAATGAGATTAGTAGTATTCCAATTTAATTTTAAAAATGAAATCAAGTATCTTCTAACCACGCATGACCGTGAGGACTTTTAAATGGGATTAGAATCAACTTGTCTATTTAATCAATTAATTTTGATATGCGTTCCATACATGCATAACCGTAAGGACTTTTAAATGAGTATGGAAGCACATAATCAAAAATCCAAGTAATTCACCCATGCATAACCGTGAGGACTTTTAAATGAGAGTGAATACTTTGGATATTTATTTATTTTTACAAAAAAATGTGACATGAAAAACAAATGATTCTTGATTATAGTACTACATATCGAAAAACTATATTGAATATTTGATAAACCATGGTCGATAGAAATAATGATAGATATAGAAATGGTCATGGAATCTTTACCCAACAAAAAGTTTTATAACTCTTGTTTGAATTTCTAAAGAAATTTTTCTAAAATATACTTTCTTGAGTAATGTATGAAAAATATCAACACTCATCACTTTTTCAATCACTACTTATCTTTTTGATAATTATTAGGGAGTTAGATTAGTCAAAATTTGTCATTTAAAATCAAATAAAAATGACTAATCTGAAAATATGGTCAAACAATTATTTTCTCGAAGGGGTTATATGAGAAAAAAAAATTCTGCTAAATGAAAAATTATTTAAAATGAACAATATGCAGATATTTTCTATAAAAAACAATGCAGTTACTAAATGTCTCAAAAATCACGTTCAACTAGTAATTTTTCTATCAACTAGATTACTAGTGTAATCTGCATCTAAGTTTCTCTTTCAATCCAAAATATCGTTAACTAAAATTGATAAACCAGACCATGAAGTGTGCATAAAAAATTTCAAACTCAATTTTAGCAACAATTTAAATGACATTCTTTGAATTTGAATTGAAGCCGAGGAAATAATCATAAAACCGTGAATATAGAGTTAGCCGAATTATGACCAAATATATCCAACAAAACACAATGTTTAATCCAAACAAATATGTATGAAGTAATTCAAAAAAATGGTGTTTTTGGCATCAATATAATTGACCAACTATGTCGAACTAGTCAGAATCAAAAAATCATCTCTTAAACATCACAATATTTGGCTGATTTCATTCAGAATATGGTGCAGATTATCACATTTAATATACCTTCACCTGTTTTACCTTTACGATAATTTTTCATGGTTTCTCATTGTGATTCTGTCACCTTTGTACTAGGCTAAGGAACTTTGCTTTGTCGCCCGTTGTGTTTCTGGAACAGCCAAAAATCCAGAAAACACTGTTGTTGTTCCTTAGCCTGCCACCATACCTACACGATGAAAGATTTTTGTGACCTATTTATAGGTCCATGATTGTTAGTGGCATAATATTTGTGAATAAACAAACCATTTGGAACCCAAACGTGTTTTGTCTTTTCATTCTTGTTCCAATAGACATGAAATTTGTTTGTAGGATTCTTAGGAACCCAAACTTGTATAAATTTTGTGTTCTTGTTCCTATGACTACAATTTTCAACACGATGTCCAATAATTTCAGATCTAGCAGAGACACTCTTTCCTATTCCATCATCATCAGCTTGTGTTTTCCCAAAACCTAGTCCTTTTCTGTTGTTAGCAAAAATTTGATTTCCCAATAACATGTTGAAAGATTTTTCGCCTCTTTAAAAGTTATTCAAATATTTCTCAATATTTTGAACTTTGGTTTTAAGTGATGTGTTTTTAGTTACAAGTGAGGTGCATCGATTTATAAAATCCTTTTTCCTAGTGTCAATGATTTCCTTAAGACTCAAGTTTTCTTTTTCAAGATTCTCAAAGCTATTCTTAAGTCTTGTCAATTCTGAATCTAAAATTTTACATTTTTTACATTCTAGGTTTTGAATATTTTCAAGTTCAGTTTCTAACCTAAAATTTTCACGAGCAAGTTCTCTCCTATCAGATTTCAGTTTTTCAATTTTAGATTCAAGAGCATCAACTACTTTAGTGAGATCAAGACACATAAAAACAAGATCTCTATAGGAATACTCACCTGCTTCACTAGATTCCTCGGAGCTTGCTTTTGATTCTGATTTTGCCATAAGACACAAGTTAGCCTCCTCTGAGCTACTATTCGAGACTTCCTCTCCTTCTTCATCATCCCAAGTTGCTGCAAAAGCCTTCTTCTTATTTTTCTTTCCTTTGTTGTATTTGAGAAGTGGGCATTCTTGTTTGAAGTGGCCAGGCTTGTTGCAGTTATAACACGTCAGTTCATTATCGGAATTGTCAGAATTTTTTGACCTATTACCCTTTGTTTTCTTCTTGCGTGGCTTGAATCTTGACCATTTTCTAAGATTATTGACAGCCATTGCAAGCTCTTCAATTGGATCTTCTTCTATATCGCTTTCTTCTTTGCTCTTTAAGGCAATCGTCTTCTTCTTTGGTTCGGAGTTGTTGCGTTCCTCGTTTGCTTTTAGCTCAAGCTCATATGTCATCAAGTTTCCAATCAACTCCTCCATGCTTAGTTTACTCAGATCTTTCGATTCTTGGATTGTCGTGACTTTTTCCTCAAAGTTCATCGGTAAGACTCGTAGCACCTTGCTCACAAGCTCTACCTCAATGAATACCTTCCCAAGCGCTCTAGCGTTGTATACTAAAGTTGAAAAGCGTCCAAACATGTCCTTTATGCTCTCGCCTTTGTCCATCACAAAGTTCTCGTATTCATTACTGAATAGGGCTAGACGAGACTCCTTGACTTGAGAAGTTCCTTCATGTGTCAACTCCAAGGTATGCCAAATTTCCTGTGCAGTTTTACAATGAGAAATTCTATTAAATTCATTCTTATCAAGAGCACAGATCAAGGCATTCATGGCTTTAGCATTTGTGGTTTTTAATTTCTTATCGTTAGCATCTCACCAATCCCTAGGTTTAGAAATCATTGTATCACCAACGGTTATGTGGGAGATTTATAGCCAGTTTCAATAATATCCCAAACATCATAATCAACAGAACTAAGATAAATGCCCATCCTAACCTTCCAATAAGCATAATCACTCCCATTAAACATGGGTGTCCTAACAATTGATTTCCCCTCAGAAAAAGCATTATCTGATGAATTCATGACTCTAGAGTTAAAGAAAAATACCGTGCTCTGATACCATTTGTAGGATCGAGATTAACCCTAGAGGGGGGGTGTGACACCCCGGAATTTTTACCCTATTATTATAATAAGTTTTTGATCAGATTTAAAATAAAATACGAGATTTTCATTTATATATAAATAGATGTTGGATATTATTAGTTGTATATGAATTATAAAGGAATTTATAATATAGACTCTTTAACAATATTCAAAATTAAATTTGTATTATCCAATTAAATTAAAAAATTTATATTTATGACATTTAATATCAAAAGTATAAATGCAGTTAATAATAATAACTAGTACAATAACACAATCATATTAAATATAAATACATTAATGCACAAATCAAATATTTGGAATATTTGACTTTAACGAAAAATAAGATTTAAGAAGTGTTTCTAAATAACAATTTTTATAATTAAAATAAACATAAGCTTATAAATATTTAATATAAGTATAACATAAAATTTGGTTATTAACATAAGTCTACATACATAAGTACAAACTATTAATTTAAATAAGACATAAATAAAAATGTAACTATGTTAAGATCAAATATCTTTAATCAAATTAACTTGTCTGCTAACATATAAAATCTGTAAACAAAGAAAGACAAAATGAATCATGCAAGCAAACATTTTGTTTATATGTTAGCATAAGTATGAAGACAATATGACAACCTGCAAGCTAATTTTATATGCATAGTAAGATAATTATTCACATCTAAAATAAGACAAATCAAAGTTGTCAGTAAAACATATTAGTACAAATTAAGGAAAACTGCAAATATCTTTATATATATTGTATGTGTCAGCAAGCATTGATTATGTTAGCATAAGTAAAAACATAAGCATTTAATTAGCCCACTTTGATGTCTAAAGAAAATCTTCCAGCCGAAATTGTTGAATCATCTAAGGCCTTGGTATAATTAAAGATAAAGCAAATATTATATTAAGTTAAAGCTTGCTCAAGAAGACATTAAGTTCAAAGTTATGTATATGTATGTTCATTATTCATCATTTCTAATTCTTGAGTTCATATGTAACTGCAAAAGCAAAGCCTGAAAAAAAAACTGAAGTATAAACAAAACTTTATATTTTCAAGTTCAAATCAAATTCAGGAAACAAGAAAAGTTACAGGAAATTCAAGCAGCTTCAACTGCAGATTTAACAATTCATGTTCCAGTTGATAAACTTCAACTTATTCTATATTCATACATGTCATAGGTGAGTAAACAAAATTCTTAAAACTTTAAGTTTAAATCAAACCCTTATGATGATTGAGTGATTCTGTGGTATATGTTTTACATTTGCATATGATCCTGTGACTTGCATATACTTCCCTGTTAAGTGAATACAGGGTGAAAATTTGAATGAAACTTAAAGTTATTTGCTCCTAAACCATGTTGAGATTTAAATTTTTCAATCAAACCAAGTATTGCAGCTAAAACCAAGCCTTGAAAACTGTTATAAACATTTTTGTAAAGGAATGGTACTGTGATATAGTTTTATAGGAAAACAAGTAAATTTATTGATAATTTCAAATAGTACCAGAAGTTAATTCAAGATTTTATTTTGAATCCTTAATGAGATTGAAGAATTTCAAAACAAAAACAAGGATTTTTAGATCAGTATGTGGAGAGAAGTTTTCAGATGAATGAAATTTGCAAATTTCTTAATTCCAGAAAATCGAATCAATAAAAATCTGTGAAATCCGACGTGAAGCAAGTTTGTATACTCGTAATGTTGGGAAAAATGTCAAATAATTTTTCTAATTCATGAATTAATCGAACGAACATAAAATAGGGTTTTAGTTCAGGTTTCCTGTACTCTGAAATTTTTTGATTTCCGGCTACTTAGTGTGACCGAGCTTTCCGAGCTTCGAAGAGATAGTTGCAGAGGGGCAGGACTTGGCGTAGGTGGCGTGGCTTAGCCTCTGGCGATGTGGGGATGCAGGATTGGGTGGTTTTCGGTGAGGCGATAGTGGTTCAAGTTCAAGTTTAAGGTGATATTTTGATTTTGACCTTATGTCAAATTTCTGAGTTTCGATTATGGACGAGGAGTGGAATCGTGGTTCGTGGATGGTGACGAGGGCCGCTGGAGGTGCGGCGAACCACCGTGCATGTGCACGGTGGCATTGGAGGTAGGCTGTCGTATCGGGGTCGCCGTGAGCGTTGCTTCGTGTCGCGCTCGAGAAATTAGCGTATGAGCCTCGAGTTTCGTTCGCGAGCGTATCTTGGAACCTACTGTTAAATTTATGTTTAAACTTTTAACTATCTCACTGTTTAAAAAAAAAGAGAAGGGAAGAAGAGGTATGCACAGGGGAGTCTCGGGAAGATTGCATGGGAAACTCGAAGTAATTCTCGAGTATAGTTCAGGGAAGGTCTCGGTTTTGCCTGGGCGTCTTGAGTATTGGTCATACTGCAGTTTTGCAGTGAAGTTGTGGTTGGGTAGAGTTGTTTTTTTTCTTTCTTTTTCTTCAAAATTATCTAAATATTTTAAGCTTAGAAAGGTTAAAGGTTAAGCTAAGAAGTTGTTCAAGTTTTAAGTATTGTAGTCAAAACTTAATGATGATCTTAAACACTTAATTATTTTGATTAATTTAGGATAAGTGTAAATTTAAGTAACTCTTTAGTTTGTAGTTAATAAATGAATGATTTAAAAATTTAAAGAGGACTTTTAAGAGTTAACTACATCGAGTAATTAAAGTTAAATGAATTATTATTAGAAGGTAATTAAGGATAACAACTTTATCTGAAATCAAGTATGGATAAAGGGCGATTAAGTGATAAATAAAATATATTTAACTACCTAAACTAAGTAAGGAATGGTTAATAATTAATAGTTAACTAATCAACTAATTTAATTATAAATTAATGGTAAAATAATTAAGTAATTTAATTAAGAATTAAGGATCTAAATTGAATTAAGTAATTAGTAGTTAAATAATTAAGTAATTAAGTTTCATTAATTAATAATTAAGGTTACTAATTGATGAGCAAGAAATAGCAATTAAAGTTAAACAACTTGATTTTAAGGAAATAAATAATAAATTAAATAATTAATACTTAATAATTGATTAAACAATGATAAATTAACTCAAATAATTTGAAAGGAAATAACAAATTAGTCGTTAATTAAACGGGGTTTAGCAATTTATTCTCGAGTAATTGATTTTAAAACGAATTAGTTACGAGAACTTAAATGATTGCTTATGGATTGTTGTGTATGTAGAATGTCTGGTTTGTGATGTTTAAATTGATAATATTCTGTGATGCTCTGTGATATGTTATGTTATATCTATGATACTTGTATATGTTTTATCTGTGATAAATGTTATGAATTTAAAGTATCTAAACTGTCAAGTTAAATAGATAACTTGGCCCTTAAAATGGCGTTTGGATTCGATGAGACCGGGATCGGAAGAATCAAATTTGATTCTCCGAAAACCACATCAATCCAATTTAAACGTTAGGTCGTGAATCCTGAAATGGTGGTCGAGATGGTGTATTTAGAATGCAAGGGTTATCGTCGTTGACTCTGAGGGTGATTCCAAAATTAGTGTAACGAGATAATGCCTTCGGTTTCGTTCGAACCCGGAACGAACTTGTATGGATTGAATGCTTTCAGCACATCGTCAGGCGAACAATGAGCATTCTAAGAATATGTTCAATAAAGGTAATCGTAGCCTCAAGTCTCATCAACTGGGAATGGCTAAAACAGGGGAGATGCAGCAAGGTTAGGTGGGTCATGCCCAAGCAGGACAAGATATTACCCCTGTCTAGATGTCCCTTTTTATTTCGGCTGTGTGGGCGGTTGCTAGCTACAACCGCGGGGTTTATCTTGTTCGGGACTGTTCAGTAAGGAATGGTTCCGGCCTTGTGTAGCAGGGGGACGGGAGTGATCCTCGGTACGGTGATCTAGGCCCCGTACTGTGACGGGCGGTACCCCAGTAGCCCTGCCATTGTTGTAAATCCATTTTCCCTACGAGACCCTACGGTTTTGATTTGTATTACCCACTTTTGTGGCTTGTAGCTGGAATTTAATAGATGTAACAATTTCTGCTATTTTCTATTTACTTGAAAACCCTAGACACTATTATAATATCACCGAATTTCCTATGAAATGTTTTGGTTAGCGTAAGGTAAAAACTTACCCGTATTTATTTATGGGGAGTCTTACGTGATACCTTTATTTTCAAATGTTTTCAAAGTTAAACAACTTTAAACCGTTTACTCATACCAGACCCATGTCTGACCCGGAGTTTATATTTTGTGTTTTCATAAACTCTTGGGTACTCAAATTTTTATGAGTAGCCAAGTGATAGGTTATGGACTTTGATTTCTGGAGGAGCTTGGAGCAGGAGATTTCAGACGTATATAGTTATATATGTAATTCCGCTGTGTTGTTGAAGTGTATTGTACCTCTAATGTACATAGTGATAGATGTATGCATGACTGTCATATGTATTGGTATTGTATAACTCTGATATATGTAAAACTATGTATATTTATGTGATATATTATATTTTGTTTCCGTTACGCTGTGAGATTCTGGTGTTGTTGTTCTTTCTTTCTTTTTCTTTCCTATTTCTATCCCTTTCTTTCTTAATGATGATACGTCTTTCTGGTAGTAGAAGGGCGGGTCGTCACAGTTGGTATCAGAGCATAGGTTGGTGATAACATTGGCTCTGGTAGAAATTACTCATAAAATAGAGTCAGTAGAACTCTAAAATGAGTTTGAGTGTATTAATAGATATGAGCGCGTATTTGTTAGTGGATATAAAATGGTTTTATATTGCGTTGATTGATTTATTGAGTGGTATATGAACCATCGTCGGCACAGCCTCGAAATCTGTATCGAAGGGGTTTCTAAACACTTAAATAGAGTAATTCGACACAATATTGTTTTTAAAAGTAGGGTAAATGAAATAATTTTACCCAAAATTATATTTCGATATAAAAGAAATATTTTTCTGAAATAACTATATATATACTTGGATGTTTGATTGTTAATAGTACCATCAAATAAAAATTTAAATGTGAGTGGTTTATAACCAAATAAAATTATTTAAGAATGATTTTATATAAAAAGGAATATAACTGAAATTTGATTAAAGCAGAATTTAAGTCTCGGGAATTTGAAAGGTGTTTAAATAAATTTAAACAAAAGGATTTGGGAATTTAAAAATCTTGGGAATGTTTGAAATGTTTTTCCAAAGATTTGAAGGCAATAATGAAGTATTGTTTTGGAAAAATATGATTGAATGAAAATTGTTTTGGGAAGAATTTGTGAAAGTAAGGAAGCACTGAACTCACTTCAAGTCGCTGGAAAATAATCCTGATGATGATGGCCACATCATCAGTGTTCATTTTCGAGTTTCTAAAGTGATGGATTGCTACCACGATAGTTGGTTATGATATTATTTGGGGTTGTTGGGTATACAAGTTGTTTTAAAATTTTCAAAAGAGAGAATTTGTTTTGGTGAAAACAAGTGTTTGGAAGTTGAAAATTTGATTTGATATACCAAGTAAGTATGTGTAGTTATTATTTTAAAATGATTTTGGAAATGAAAACCGGGCAATTGAATTTTAAGAAAATTCTATTTAATAATGTGAAGGGTTTGAATAAATCAACTATTGAACTTATATGGTAAAGTTGATATTAATAAGAAGAAATCGGGAATTTTGATCCCGGTATTAAAATTTAACATAAGTAAATGAAAATAAGAAATATATTTGAGTTTAACCTGAGGTAAGTTGAATGGAGTTGAAGTTCAAAATGAACTTAATTGGATATAAAATTTGAAGGAAAAATGATTGTGATTGTAAGGTGAAAATTTATACCTTAAGACAGTTAGTGCTATATATATATAATCTGAAATTGTGGTTATAAGGTGAAATGGCTCAAATGAGTAATATAAGCTGTTAAGTAGACAAATAAGTTTTGAGCTCATATATTGAGAAATAAATTTAAAGATTGGTAAGTAGCTAAATTTAGCTGAAATTGAGTTGAAATAAGATTGTATTCAGATGAATTCAATCGAGTCATAAATAATATTGAATAAAATAAAATTCTTATGTAAATAAGTAAATGTAAACCAAGTAAGTCTTGAATTGGATTTAAATAGAAATGGTGTGAATTGTAAACAAATCTAATTCAAGCATAAATTGAATAACCTTATTAGGAATAAATTCAATAATGAATTGTTAATGTAAATTAAAGATATAAGGATGGATAAAAGAATAAACTAATCAAATAGATTAGTAAATAGTTGGGAATTGATTAAAGGAAAATCAAATCAAAGATTTGAATGGAAATTGGTGAAATAGAATAACCTAAGTTGTTGGGTGGAACAGTTTGAAGAAAATAAATGACATGGGTAAATTGTGAGATGATTATTTAAAACATTGGTTGCCAAGTTTAATAAAATGGTTTGGAATCAAACTTCGGAAATAAAAGAAAATGCAATGAAAGAATTGTGAATAAATTAATTGAGATGAAATAAGTGAAAATTGACTTGGAATGAATTTGAGATTTTTCATAAAGCATAAGTAATTATTTATTCACAATAGTATTATCAAACTGCATATAGAAATGAGTTGTTTTGAAGTAAACTAGATTAGATAAAATTCTATGAATTATTGGAAGAAAAATAGGATGATTTTGAACATGAGTTTGTTTTTATCAAATGGATTATATATGTAAGCAAGTAAATTGTAAATCACTTAAACTAAAGAGAATGATTTGGAAATTGGATGGAAGTACTTGTAATAAGTGTTGGAACCCTTACATGGAAATATGTAATGGAGACTCTGTCAAAATCTTTCAGAATTTGAAAACTATATAAAAAAAAATTAGCAACAAAACAATTTCAAGTTGGAAATTTAAAATAAATTAGTGAATGAAATTAATTTAAAATAAAGATAGAAATCAGTTTAAATGAAAGATAGTCAATAAAATTAAATATTTTGAGTGAAAGAAAATTTAAATTCACATGGAATTAGAAATTCAAATTGGAAATAAGTAGATATAAGAGGATATAAAGGCTATGGTGGTAGAGTAATAATATAAAGGAAATATAATGCTTATATTAAACTGGAGAAATGAATGATGGAATTCTTAAGTAAATTGGATATTGAGAAACTTATTCCAAGTGGATAGAATCAGAATAATGTGCATAAAAAAAAATCGATATGGTTGATAATCAATGGATATAAATACGTAGGATGTACATATATTATTTTATTTGCATAACAATTTGATTCAGATTCGAGCACAGAATTTCAAGATAGTTATATCGATCCGAGTTAGAATTTTTTCACTCGATTTTCGACGACGAACCATGGATTTGGATTTTTGATTGATTCTGGGAATTCTCTATCATAGTTGTGACTATGCAAGGAGAACAACAGTTTCCGATCAAGAAACCAGTTCTGAATCCGCACTAGGAAGTCGGGTGGACAATATTAGATTGGAAATGAAATTGTGTGATCGAATGAGCGATCGGATTTGATATTGCGTACGAATGGTATATGTACATCGTACGGGCTTGATTTAATAAATATTGAAATTCTGTAAAGAAGTCGACAAAATTTGGAAAGAGTTAATACTGTAGATTTCAGAATTGAACTGCCAGAGTGAATATCTGGAATGTATTGTGTATTCCATATATCCCATCTAAGGAAATGTATTTATGATTCATCATTGGTTGTTCAACCGGTAATTCAGGAAGTTGGAAATTTAAATCCAATTTAACTATGGTCAGGAATCTAGTTTGGATTGTTAATCATTGAGAAACAAAATCTCGATAGTTTTAGAAAAGCTTATCCAAATTTATGTCCGGATAACTAGTAATGTTGTTGGAATTGACTGTTTGATTGTTTGTTTTGTATGGATGATATGTATGTTTAGATTGTTAATATTAATTTTAGAAAATTAACTGTTGTTTAAATTTCGGGGACGGATTTCTTTTAAGGGGGAAGGAATGTGACACCCCGGAATTTTTACCCTATTATTATAATAAGTTTTTGATCAGATTTAAAATAAAATACGAGATTTTCATTTATATATAAATAGATGTTGGATATTATTAGTTGTATATGAATTATAAAGGAATTTATAAAATGGACTCTTTAACAATATTCAAAATTAAATTTGTATTATCCAATTAAATTAAAAAAATTATATTTATGACATTTAATATCAAAAGTATAAATGCAGTTAATAATAATAACTAGTACAATAACACAATCATATTAAATATAAATACATTAATGCACAAATCAAATATTTGGAATATTTGACTTTAATGAAAAATAAGATTTAAGAAGTGTTTCTAAATAACAATTTTTATAATTAAAATAAACATAAGCTTATAAATATTTAATATAAGTATAACATAAAATTTGGTTATTAACATAAGTCTACATACATAAATACAAACTATTAATTTAAATAAGACATAAATAACAATGTAACTATGTTAAGGTTAAATATCTTTAAACAAATTAACTTGTCTGCTAACATATAAAATCCGTAAACAAAGAAAGACAAAATGAATCATGCAAGCAAACATTTTGTTTATATGTTAGCATAAGTATGAAGACAATATGACAACCTGCAAGCTAATTTTATATGCATAGTAAGATAATTATTCACATATAAAATAAGACAAATCAAAGTTGTCAGTAAAACATATTAGTACAAATTAAGGAAAACTGCAAATATCTTTATATATATTGTATGTGTCAGCAAGCATTGATTATGTTAGCATAAGTAAAAACATAAGCATTTAATTAGCCCACTTTACTGTCTATAGAAAATCTTCCAGCCGAAATTGTTGAATCATCTCAGGCCTTGGTACAATTAAAGATAAAGCAAATATTATATTAAGTTAAAGCTTGCTCAAGAAGACATTAAGTTCAAAGTTATATATATATATATATATATATATATATATGTTCATTATTCATCATTTCTTATTCTTGAGTTCATATGTAACTGCAAAAGCAAAGCCTGAAAAAAAACTGAAGTACAAACAAAACTTTATATTTTCAAGTTCAAATCAAATTCAGGAAACAAGACAAGTTACAGGAAATTCAAGCAGCTTCAACTGCAGATTTAACAATTCATGTTCCAGTTGATCAACTTCAACTTATTCTTTATTCAGACATGTCATAGGTGAGTAAACAAAATTCTTAAAACTTTAAGTTTAAATCAAACCCTTATGATGATTGAGTGATTCTTTGGTATATGTTTTACATTTGCATATGATCCTGTGACTTGCATATACTTCCCTGTTAAGTGAATACAGGGTGAAAATTTGAATGAAACTTAAAGTTATTTGCTCCTAAACCATGTTGAGATTTAAAATTTTCAATCAACCAAGTATTGCAGCTAAAACCAAGCCTTGAAAACTGTTATAAATATTTTTGTAAAGGAATGGTACTACGATATAGTTTTACAGGAAAACAAGTAAATTTATTGATAATTTCAAATAGTACCAGAAGTTAATTCAAGATTTTATTTTGAATCCTTAATGAGATTGAAGATTTTCAAAACAAAAACAAGGATTTTTAAATCACTATGTGGAGAGCAGTTTTCAGATGAATGAAATTTGCAAATTTCTTAATTCCAGAAAATCGAATCAATAAAAATCTGTGAAATCCGACGTGAAGCAAGTTTGTATACTCGTAATGTTGGGAAAAATGTCAAATAATTTTTCTAATTCATGAATTAATCGAACGAACATAAAATAGGGTTTTAGTTCAGGTTTCCTGTACTCTGAATTTTTTTGATTTCTGGCTTCTTAGTGTGACCGAGCTTTCTGAGCTTCGAAGAGATAGTTGCAGAGGGGCAGGGCTTGGCGTAGGTGGCGTGGCTTAGGCTCTGGCGATATGGGGATGCAGGATTGGGTGGTTTTCGGTGAGCCGATAGTGGTTCAAGTTCAAGTTTAAGGTGATATTTTGATTTTGACCTTATGTCAAATTTCTGAGTTTCGATTATGGACGAGGAGTGGAATCGTGGTTCGTGGATGGTGACGAGGGCCGCTGGAGGTGCGGCGAACCACCGTGCACGTGCATGGTGGCATTAGAGGTAGGCTGTGTTATCGGGGTCACGGTGAGCGTTGCTTCGTGTCGCGCTCGAGAAATCAGCGTATGAGCCTCGAGTTTCGTTCGCGAGCGTATCTTGGAACCTACTGTTAAATTTATGTTTAAACTTTTAACTATCTCACTGTTTATAAAAAAAGAGAAGGGAAGAAGAGGTATGCGCAGGGGAGTCTCGGGAAGATTGCATGGGAAACTCGAAGTAATTCTCGAGTATAGTTCAGGGAAGGTCTCGGTTTTGCCTGGGCGTCTTGAGTATTGGTCATACTGCAGTTTTGCAGTGAAGTTGTGGTTGGGTAGAGTTGTTTTTTTTCTTTCTTTTTCTTCAAAATTATCTAAATATTTTAAGCTTAGAAAGGTTAAAGGTTAAGCTAAGAAGTTGTTCAAGTTTTAAGTATTGTAGTCAAAACTTATTGATGATCTTAAACACTTAATTATTTTGATTAATTTAGGATAAGTGTAAATTTAAGTAACTCTTAAGTTTGTAGTTAATAAATGAATGATTTAAAAATTTAAAGAGGACTTTTAAGAGTTAACTACATCGAGTAATTAAAGTTAAATGAATTATTATTAGAAGGTAATTAAGGATAACAACTTTATCTGAAATCAAGTATGGATAATGGGCGATTAAGTGATAAATAAAATATATTTAACTACCTAATTAAGTAAGGAATGGTTAATAATTAATAGTTAACTACTCAACTAATTTAATTATAAATTAATGGTAAAATAATTAAGTAATTTAATTAAGAATTAAGGATCTAAATTGAATTAAGTAATTAGTAGTTAAATAATTAAGTAATTAAGTTTCATTAATTAATAATTAAGGTTACTAATTGATGAGCAAGAAATAGTAATTAAAGTTAAACAACTTGATTTTAAGGAAATAAATAATAAATTAAATAATTAAGACTTAATAATTGATTAAGCAATGATAAGTTAACTCAAATAATTTGAAAGGAAATAACAAATTAGTCGTTAATTAAACGGGGTTAAGCGATTTATTCTCGAGCAATTGATTTCAAAACGAATTAGTTACGAGAACTTAAATGATTGCTTATGGATTGTTGTGTATGTAGAATGTCTGGTTTGTGATGTTTAAATTGATGATATTCTGTGATGCTCTGTGATATGTTATGTTATATCTATGATACTTGTATATGTTTTATCTGTGATAAATGCTATGAATTTAAAGTATCTAAACTGTTAAGTTAAATAGACAACTTGGCCCTTAAAATGGCGTTTGGATTCGATGAGACCGGGATCAGAAGAATCAAATTTGATTCTTCGAAAACCACATCAATCCAATTTAAACGTTAGGTCGTGAATCCTGAAATGGTGGTCGAGATGGTGTATTCAGAATGCAAGGGTTATCGTCGTTGACTCTGAGGGTGATTCCAAAATGAGTGTAACGAGATAATGCCTTCGGTTTCGTTCGAACCCGGAACGAACTTATATGGATTGAATGCTTTCAGCACATCCTCAGGCGAACGATGAGCATTCTAAGAATATGTTCAATAAAGGTAATCGTAGCCTCAAGCCTCATCAACCGGGAATGGCTAAAACAGGGGAGATGCAGCAAGGTTAGGTGGGTCATGCCCAAGCAGGACAAGATATTACCCCTGTCTAGATGTCCCTTTTTATTTCGGCTGTGTGGGCGGTTGCTAGCTACAACCACGGGGTTTATCTTGTTCGGGACTATTCAGTAAGGAATGGTTCCGACCTTGTGTAGCAGGGGGTCGGGAGTGATCCTCGGTACGGTGATCTAGGCCCCGTACTGTGACGGGCGTTACCCCAGTAGCCCTGCCATTGTTGGAAATCCATTTTCCCTACGAGACCCTACGGTTTTGATTTGTATTACCCACTTTTGTGGCTTGTAGCTGGAATTTAATAGATGTAACAATTTCTGCTATTTTCTATTACTTGAAAACCCTAGACACTATTATAATATCACCGGATTTCCTATGAAATGTTTTGGTTAGCGTGAGGTAAAAACTTACCCGTATTTATTTATGGGGAGTCTTACGTGATACCTTTATTTTCAAATGTTTTCAAAGTTAAACAACTTTAAACCGTTTACTCATACTAGACCCATGTCTGACCCGGAGTTTATATTTTGTGTTTTCATAAACTCTTGGGTACTCAAATTTTTATGAGTAGCCAAGTGATAGGTTATGGACTTTGATTTCTGGAGGAGCTTGGAGCAGGAGATTTCAGACGTATATAGCTATATATGTAGTTCCGCTGTGTTGTTGATGTGTATTGTACCTCTGATGTATATAGTGATAGATGTATGCATGACTGTCATATGTATTGGTATTGTATAACTCTGATATATGTAAAACTATGTATATTTATGTGATATATTATATTTTGTTTCCGTTCCGCTGTGAGATTCTGGTGTTGTTGTTCTTTCTTTCTCTTTCTTTCCTATTTCTATCCCTTACTTTCTTAATGATGATATGTCTTTCTGGTAGTAGAAAGGTGGGTCGTCACAGGGGGGGTGAATAGGGTTATAGCAAATTTTCTCGATTTAAACACAGAAACAAACTGCAGAAATAAATATGCTGAAAAGTAAATCGCACACAAAATTTAGCCAGCTTCGGCAACCCCTTCCTACTGCTGCATTCCCAGATTTCTATTAGAATTAAACAGTATCCCGCTTACAAACACTCTACTAGACTCGCATACCCTTTTTCTCCCGCTCACAAACACTCTCATAGACTCGCACACCCTGCTCCGCCTATAGAGTTTTGCTTACTCGCAAACTCTGCTCCGCCTATAGAGTTTTGCAAACTCGCACACCCTACTCACTGAACTAATTCTAACTAGACAATCTGACACTACATACAACCTAGGTGGTGATTTACAAATTCTTTGACTCGAAAAGAAAAAACAGACTTCAAAAATAAAGCAGGAGCAAAAAATTAAAATACAAACGTGAATCCGTAATTTTTGCTCAAAATTAAGAAAAACCACCGTGATAAAACCCTAAATAAAAACTAAAGCCCTTTATAATAATAAACCCTAATTAAACACGCCGGCCCATTTGCATTGTTTAACCCGGTCCACTTCTTTTGTTTGTGAAGGAAAAGTGGCGGCCTCTGTTGTTTTCTTTGTTCGTTTTGAAATTAGGGCTTCGGCTTGCGATCCAAATTTGGGGATTTTCAATATTCGATTCCTCTGATTTGTGTTGCGGTTTTTCTGATGATCGATTCTGGTTGCTTTGCTCTTGCTCGTTCTCTGATGATCGAGTTGTTGATTCGGTATGTAATTTCTTTCGTTGCTCGTTTAAATTGCTTGCTTTTTTACTCGATGCCAATGTTGATGACTTAGGTGTGGTATTTATATGAATTCGTGACACTTGATTTCGTTCATATTCATTAACGCGACTTCATCACTTTCCTAATTTTTTTACAACTTGATACACACGGCTTTCCTGATATACTTACTACTTGATGCTCACGGCCTTGATTATGTAACGTTCGATTTTCCTTGATTCACACGGCAACAACTTTCCCCTTTTACTTCCTGACTTTTTCAAAGATACGAATTTGATTTTTTAAACTTCGGCTTGATTTGTATTTTTGTACTGCGTTGATTTCTTGTATACCACTCCACGACTCTGCATCATTTTCTCCCATCACTGTTTTCATTCTTCATTTCACTTGAACATTGCATTTGTTAATCTTGCTACGTTCACTGGTTTTTGGGTTGCTGTACATATGAACTTGCATTCATTCGAATTGTATTCACTTCATGTTTGCCTACATGTTGTGGTTTGGAAAATTGCACTTGTACACTCCATACTTGGTCGTGCTGTAGTCTTCAAGCATGTTGCTGTTGACATGTCTTGATGCACTGAACTATTTACTGTCTTGTTTGGTTGAAGTTCTTTGTTTGGTCTGATTATTGCTTCCCTGACCTTGTAGGTTGTTTGGTTGATGTGCATGTCACTGTTGTACCCTGCATAGTGGTCTTCATTGTGATGATTTTGTTGCTCTGACTTGTATCACTCATGCGGTCTTCACTGTTGTATATGTTGATTCCTTTACTGCTGTTGCATGCACTCTTATGGTGTTTTCTTGTATTACTGATCATGGTAGTCTGATCATTGATTTCTGTATATTTAGGCTTTACTGTTGCTGTGTCATGTTCATCTGGTTTTGTTTGCATTGTTGGTTCATCACTTCGTTCCAGTTTGATACTGTGTTGCATTTGATCACTTGTCTCATATCTTGTGCTCGAGCTCTGTCCATACTTGCCCAGTTTACACAGATGCTCCACTTGTTCATTGTGTTGTTGTCTGGACACATGTTTTATCACTTGAGCTTGCAGTCTTCATTTTTGCTGTGACACTTGTGATATTCATGTTGATTGCTTCATGACTTGTTGTTGGCATGTGCATTGTGTTCATTTGAGTTGTCTGCACCTCTGGTATGCTGCGGCTTGGTCTTTGTTGCAACTGGTTGTTGTCATGATTGCTGTGATGTCATTTGAACTTGACATTGTCTGGTTTCATGTTCACGTGTGTCTTCCCATTCACTGTTGCCTGGTTTTGGTCTTCTTTCATGTTTGAACATAGCATTCATCATGTTGCCTTGTGTTGAACCCAGTTTTAAAAACTCGGGTTTGACCTTGTGCTAATGACGTGATTTCATTTATATTGCACCTGAGTTGAACCTGTCTTTATGTTTGGGTTTGACATGTGCTCACCTGTCCCTATAGCATTATCAAGTGTATATTGATGTGCACGGCCTTGTGGCATGTACAGTGATACACTGTGCATGTCACACTGTTCGTGTATGTGATGAATTCAAATGTGAATGATGACGAACAACCCAAATAACTGAGGCAAATCATATTTTCAAAAATCATATTTTATTTTATTTTGCAAAAATATTTCTTTTTCATTTTACTGCGTTAGTGAATATTTTTGCAGATTGCTCAGATGCTGGATTCAAACCGGAATGCAGTTGAAGATAAAATACGAGTGTGAGTGATATGTAGTGAGGTTATTAATGTAAAAACAATTGTGATGTAATTGTGATGTAATCAAAAAATGTATATGTATAGCGAGAGCTTGAATTTGTACCATTCAAGATTGTAATAAATATTTGTTTGAATTAAATTTCTGTTTGAATTCAAATTCCATTCAAATTCTGTGTAATTTATTTTATTCAACAAATATTTATTTAATCTATGAAAAATAGAATAGTACGTTAACAAATACATTTAAATGAATGTATATATGTTTATTATCATCAAACAAAAATCATATAAGCGCTAAGCGCATATTCCACAAAATTCATAAAGTTACTATTGGAAAATTAAATAGGACTGAATTAGAAATCACTTTGCTTAAGGATGGAAAAGTGATTCTCAAGGAGGAAACAAAAATCACAAAATTCTTATGATAACTCAACTTCTGAAATCTCCGGGCTTAACTTTGAGATCAATAGTTTAAGAAATTAGAATGTTACGTTGGTAAAAAAAATTGTGAATTGCATATTTCTATAAAATAACTTCAAAATCAAATAAGTAAATTTATAACAAAAGTTAATAATTTAAAAAAATGATTTTTAAATTTCTTCAGATAATTCAAATTATCAACTTTTGGGTTTTGAAAAAGAAAAATGCATTTTAATGAAAGAGAATTTAGCATTAACTAAAGAAATCAATATTTTCAGAAAAAATAAAGAAATTTCAAAAAAAGAATTTTGTGATTATAAAGAAATTTTTGACAGAAGTAATTGAAAAAAAATCATAAATTTCTACAAAGCTAAAGGTAATCTATCAAAATCAAGAGCTCTAAATGGTAATTGAGGATTAGGTTGTAGGGGTAATAATGTTAAAAATAATAGTACACAAGCTTATAAGATGCAAAATTTTCTAAAGAGAGTACTAACATTCAAAGGCCTAAAACCAATTATAGTACTCATATAAGGAATAATTTTGCATCTTGAAATAATATTAAGTATATTAGCATATGGGCTCGAAGATTACATGTTCATAAAAATTCATATATACATGATTATATGCATATAGTGGTTTATAATGAGAATTATTCTTTAAAAGGTATTATACCAAGCACTCTTAGGTATGATGGCCAAAAATTTAAACATTGGACCCTAACATAGGACATGACTGCCAGAATATATTTTCTATTTTTGTAGGATGCCACATATTGGGAGCGAGATTGATTCTAAATTTATCGATACATGCGAAAATGATGTTATAAATAGAGAAAAGTTAGTAAATTTAGTAATTTATCTTTAAGTTTATAATATGCCTTTATGACAAAAATATTATTTTTGACAGTTTATTGCTTATTATTATAAAAATTTAGAAAAGATATAAACAATTATACGGGTAGTTTGTATCTTTGCCAAAGAACACCTTGGACTTTGTTTGATTAATTTGTTATCCCTTTATATTTTGTAACTTATTGAAAATATTCTTCATCATTAAGGCACTAAAAGTAGTTGGAGGTAAGAAAACCATGAAATCATCAATATGTAAGAGATGTGATACAATTGGTTGTATGGTTGAAATAGTTTGTAACTATTTAGTCATAATTTAATCCTTCATATTTTGATGATAAAAACTCCATTGTTGTATAGAAGAGGTATGAAGATAGAGGATCTCCTTATTTCAAACCCCTATTTGAATTATTGAACTATCTTAGAGTTCCATCTATTATTATATAAAAAGGAAGAGTATAGATACATTTATAAATAATGTTGAAGATGGATCTAGAAAACCCATTGAGAAGAGCATATAACAAACAAATTCATAGTTGATCATGTCATAAGCCATTTGTAGATAAATGTTAGTGCATATTTTTCCTTTACCCTTTATATTAAAGTCTCAAAAAAGTTATATGCCAACAATATATTCTTCCCAATGCTCCTATTAGGAACAAATGTTGAATAGTTCTTTGCTATTAGTTGTGGCAACAAACCTTTTACCCTCTTACATAATATTTAAGCAACAACTTTGTGATGACCCGGATTTTTGAACATCTGTTAACTGGTGATTAACTGGTTTTTACTATTGAGATATTGATTTTATTTGGTTGAACAAATGAAATTTTGATAATTAAAAATATCTGGATAAATATTTATTTGATAATCTTCTGATATAATTATTGAAATTTGACAATATTAGTGTAATGATCTTCTTTTAAAATTGTTTAATTGGGCAAAATTTGTCTTCTCATAAATACAAATAAATATTTTTTCTATTATAATGTATGTATGTATGTATATATATATATTGTAAAGTGTTAGCTATGGTTTAAATTCAATATAAATTTTCAAAGCTATTAAAGATGAATTCTATATTTTTAAACAACAAAGATAGTATATATATATATATATATATTAAAAGTATTTTAGCTTAATAGGATTTGTCATAAAGATTTAGTGCATTTTATTTTAAAATTTAAAATGAGATTTTCTCTATACATGAGATAAAGATGGTTTGTGTATATATAACATAATTCTTAAAATTAATATAAAAATAAACATATTAATATAAATTCATGAGTAATTAATAAAAACATATGTAAGGGTTTAAACATGAAAACTATTGTGTTTGACATTTGTAAACTTGAGAAAACATGCATTAAACATGTGTTAACTTAGATTAACAAGTGGAAAAATAATTTTTCTTTTGAAATTGAATTAAATATAAATAAGAATTAGAGAAACCTGGCTTCATTTTCTTTTTACTTCTCAATCCTTCCTTCATCTTTCTAAAACTAAAACTGAAATGAAAAAGGAAAAAATAAAATCAAACTACAGTAAAACAACTACAACCCTGAAGCTAGCAAATTCAAATCAAGACTCAACTCAAATACATCAAAGTTCAGATCAGTTTTAAATCGAATGCAAGTACAGATCAAATCAAAGAAAAATCATTTCCAGATTAAAATAAAAAACCAGGCTTCTCTGTTTAAAAACATTCACAAGTGAGTAAACAATTTTATTTAAAAGTTTGAAATTTGTTTTAAATCTAAATGCATGTAATAAATATTTAAATTAAAGTGTAATAAGTGTTTGCATGATTGTTTAATATGAATTGTATGTGTGTGTATATATATGATTGTATAGGTGTACATGTCTGTGTACAGAATGTTTGTTCTGTTCTTATTGTATAGATTTTTAAACTTGATCAAAATCCAATATCTCTTCCTTTTATTTTCTTTAGACTCTAATGTATAAACAAAATCGGTTTGTTATATAAAGATCTAATGTATAAACAAAATCCTAGTTAAGATGTTCGGGAGCTCAAGAGGCGAGCTGGATGGCAGGAACATATGGAGTATATTCCACTTTGCATTAGAGACTGTATAGTCTGTATTAATAATGTACTTGGACAAGTTGTTACAGTTTATTTGTAAATGAATTGTACTTTGATATATTGTTGTAAAGTGACAATTACAGCTTTTCGTTGTATAAATGCTATTATTTAATATTATATTTGATCCGCTATAAATGTGAGATTCAGTGTTTTGTTTTATGTTTCTACTTCTACCTCTCTTCTTATTTACCCTAACAATCTGGGATTTCCGACGTTCGCTTGCTCGGCACTTCTATAGTGAACGTATTAGTGTCGAATTTTCGGGGTTGAAATTTTTGGGTCGTTACAGTTGGTACCAGAGCGAGTTTAGGTGAGAACCTTGGCTCTGGTGGCATTAAGGATAGGGTCAATAGTAACTAGAATGAGTTGAGTGTATTATATATGAGGGAATATTTGTTATTTTCTTATATAAAGATTTTAAAAACGGTTTTTAAATTAGTTTTTTTATTAACCTATATTTTGATATAAAGCAATGGTTTTTTTAAATTATTATATATAAAAGTAATTGGTTGTTTTCGTTGGAATTTAATGTAATAATAAGAATTAAGTGGTAGTAGAAATACAACCAAATAATAATTGGATAATATGAACTATACAAATAAGATAAGCTAGAAATGGATTCAAACCAGAGAATAAAATCCTAAAATTTGTTTTCAAAATTTTGAATTAAGTTACCTTGATTTTATTTTTCCATGTGAGATAATTTGTAGTGAATTGGTTGCCAGATATGATAATCTTTGTTATCATCCTCAAATGGTTATTATGTCTAATAATCGGATGATTGTTTTCTAATAAACAATAATAAAGAAAAATGAAATGTTTTAGGGAAGCAAACTTTTAGACCAGTATAACTTGTAAATTGGAATGATTTAAATTGTGAAGTTTAAAAATCTAAATCCAGAAATTGAAATTGTTTCAAAATATTAAATGAAATAATAAATAATATTACTCAGAATATTTTTGAATATAATCTTATTTTAAAACAAGATTTGTTTGAAATTTTTTAAAGGAATTTGTTTTGACATTAAAAACCAAGTGTGGTTTATAATTTAAAATATGTCTTCGGGTGCAAAAGAAATGAATATGTACACATGTGGGATATACATAAGATCAAAGTTAATTGGAAGTAAACACTAAGTGTTGAGTTTTGAATTTTCCCTAAAATGTGATGTGAACCCAAAGTAAGATAAGTTTTTGAACTTATAGTAGGAGAGAATTTTGATAAGAAGTTTAAAATTTGAAATGAGAATTCAAATTGAATAAGTTGAATGGATTAAATAAATTGAATAAGTTTAAAACAAACAACCTGAATTGGAAATTTCAAAATGAAATTGAGATTTAACTTAGGAAGTTAAATGGGTTGATTTGAAATGGGAGTTATGTGTGATCTCGAAACAAGTTTGAGTTCTGGAAATTGGTAATTGATGCTATTGATGAATGTTTTAAATAATTTGGATGTTTATTTACTTTGACTCAACCTGATATATCATCCTGTTATTATTAATAATTCCTGAAACTGAGAATTAGATTATTTTAAATTGAATTAAGAAGTAGATTGAGATAATATATATATATCCATTACTGAAATTTAATTGAAATAAAACTATAATTTGAAATTGTTTGCATGATTTTGGTTTTTAGAAATGAAATTATAATTATGGAATGGAATCACGGGTGTTACTTAAGATTCAAATGTTAGAAATGAACTGGCCAACTAAAATTGTTTAAGAATCGGTTTCAAAGTTCGAAGTTAAAATTGGGTAATAAATTGGATTCTGAAGATTAAATTGTTTTTGAACTCTTATTTGAACTATGAAATAAGTTAGGTAAAGGTAATTTAAAATGGAATTTTGAAATTTGGACACAGAATTAAATTGTTTTAAAGATTTAGGCTGTTAAATTAAAAATAAAGATTGATTTGATTTAAGAATTCAATCAAAATTTAAAAATTTAACTCGAATTTATATAATTCGAGATGGTTTAAAAATTGAAATTGAAATTGAAATTGAAAATTTATTCAGATTGAATTTGATTTGAATTCGGGGAAGGAATTGAAATTAATTCAAATGGAGTTGGAATTGGATCAATTTAGTGAGATGGGAAGAAATGGAGATTGGTTAATTGAACCAGTTGTGTAGGATCGATTTCACCCTAGAGGGGGGGTGAATAGGGTGATAGTGTAAATTATAAAAATTAATTGCAGAAGCTAATTAATATTTAACACGGATCACAGAATAGCAGCACAGATATCGCAGAATATAAATAACAGAATAAAACAGAACAACACAGAATTTACCCAGCTTCGGCAAAACCCTGCCTACGTGCTGCCCCCAAGGTTTCTACTAGAAATTAGATAGTCCCTCGCTTACACACGTAAACTCGCTATACCCGCCATTGACTAATCTAACTCTACGCTCAAAACCCTGACCACAACTCAACCACCGAGTTGCGAATTCCCAAACTACACACCGTAGTTTGTACCCTAGTCACACGACTAGAAAATTAAAACGGTTTAAAAGAAAAATACGAAGTTAAAAACAAATTAAAATAAATAACCCTAATATAATTAAAAGCCCTTAAAATATATAGGCCGGCCCCTTTTATTATTTTGACCCGTCTCCTTTTGCTTTACTCCGTTCGTTTGCGTGTATAATGGTGGCCGTTCCTCTTGCAAATTTAGGGCTTCATTCCTTTTCCAGATTTAGGGCTTTTGAAGTGCCGATAGTATGTAGATTGATTCTATGATCTCTTGCGTGTATCCTTGATTGATTGATGCTCACTTCGGCTACTTCTTTGATCGAATTCCTTCTTCGATTCGGTATGTAATTATTTGCTTGTGCTTTTCTGATTTTATGCTTTCTGGAATTCGATACAAAAATTTGCCGATGATGATTTGTTTAAATAGGAATCGAATTCCTATATTCTCGTTCGTCCAAATATTTTTGATTTCGTCAAAAATTCTTCTCGGCCACTTGATTTAAATTGAACATTTGATGATTGATTCTGACTAGTTCATAATCGTATATTTCATTGCTTGATGGTTACGATTTTGATTTATTTCGTGATCATCACGTTGTTGACTACGGCTTCTTGATTGCTACAGCTTCGGCCTTGACTTGCTCATAATTGAATATATTTGTTGCTTGGTTGAGGTCTCTGACTTTGACTTCGACAACCACGGCTTTGACTTGTTGACACCTTGACCATTTCATACTTGTACATTCTCGGCTTCAGTATGCTTTGATTTTCTGGCTTGATGTTTATATCCACTTGCTGTGTATTGCTTCACTGCATAGCATATTTGTGCATTTTAAAACTCTGACCTTGTTGCCTTTGTTCATTTGCTGGTTAGCTTGCATCTGCTTGTAGTTGATGCATATGCTCTCTGATTTGAGTTTGTTGGTTGGGTCTGCACATTTCTATGCTCTGGTCTCCATAGCCTTTACCGTTGCATTTCAGACTTGCTGTTGCATATGTATTCATTTTGCAGCTGGTCTTTGTATAACTTGAACTTGATTTGTGCCTTGTTCATTCTCATGTGTTCATCCCTGTAATATATGCTACTGATACATTTGGAGTTGGTTCATGTTGCATTGACTTGTTTTGTACTGGTGCATACTGTTGCGGCCTGTACTTGTTATTTGCATCATTTTGATACTCCATTTCTTGACCTATCTCATTTCAGTTGTGTCTGCATTGTCACTGTTTGGTTGATGTCACCTGAACTTGATATTTTGGTATCGTGTAGCTGTGACATTGTTTGATTGTTGTTTGTTCTTGCTTTTGATGTATTCTGTTGCGGCCTTTAACGAGCTTGATTCATGCTGTTAGGATTGGCGTGAATCTGTATTCATGTTGCTGTGTTGCTCACTGATGCATTGTTGTAGCTGATTTATTGATCCATTCATTGTAGCTTGTTGTTGTATATTTGTGACATTCATGTTGATGTTGCTTAGTATCTTGAAACTCGGCCTATTGTGTACTTCATATAGTTGGTTCATGTTGTTGCTTATGTTGGTGTTGTACACTGTCATGTTGAATTCACTGATGTATCACTGGTATACTTCACTGTGTTGATTGTTGTGCACTTGCTTGACTGAACTACTCTGGTCTTTCATGATGTATTTGCTGTGGCATTTTGTGGTCTGCACTGAGCACTTGAACTTGTAGTACTTGGGTTACTTGTAGGCACTGCATATTTGGATTGCACCTTTTCTGGTTGGTCTGGCCATTGTAGCTGTACTTGTGTACATGTTGCCTGGTTTTGTGGCACTGCTTATAGTCTTGTGGCATGTTTGTGGCTGTGCTTGCATTGACATGTTGTGGCCTGTACTTGTATGCATCATATATGCACTGTGCACTAACTTGAGTCTGGTTCTTCACTTGGAATTGCACTTCCTGTTGCTGTGCACTTCTGTTTGCTGTCATGTTCTTGTGCTCGAGCTCTTTGCATACTTCATGTGTGCATTTGAGTTGTTTGTGTCAGTTGCTTGTAGTCTTCGCCATGTTGCAGTTTGTAGTGTTTGGTCACTGATGCATTACTGTAGTTGCAATATCTCATGCTCAAGCTCTTTGCATACTTCATGACTGCCTTGTGTTGAACCCAGTTTTACAGCTCGGGTTTGACCTTGTGCTCGTGTCGTGATTTTAAATATATTGCACGTGAGTTGAACCCGCTTTGCATTTGGGTTTGACCTGTGCTTACCTGTCCCTGTAAATCAATCAAGTGTATATATATCGGTGTGCACGGCCTTGTGGCATATACAGTAATACACTGTATGTCACAAGTTGTTCGTGTATGATGAATTCAAATTTAAATTATGACGAACAACCCAAATAACTGAGGCAAATCATATTTACAAAATTATCTTTTATTTTTGAATTGCAAAAATATTTCTTTTTCAATTTTACTGCGTTAGTGTATATTTTTGCAGATTTGCTCAGATGCTGGATTCAAAAACTGGATTTGAAGTTGAAGACAAAATATGAGTGTGAGTGATATGTAGTGAGGTGCTGATGTAAAATAGTGATGTAATTGAATTTGTATCAAAGTTGTATAGTGAATAGTGAGAGCTTGAATTTGTATACTATTCAAAATTGTAATAAATATTTATTTGAATAAAATATTCGTTTGAATTCAAATTCTGTGTTATTTATTTTATTCAGCAAATATTTATTTAATCTGTGAAATATAAAATAGTACATTAACAAATACATTTAAATGAATGTATATATGTTTATTATCATCAAACAAAAATCATATAAGCGCATATTTAACAATCTCCCCCTTTTGATGATAACAAACATATATTTAAGATTTTGAATATATTAAATGTATTTGATAATTTCAATTGCTCCCCCTATTTGAATACTTCCTCTCTATATGATACTCCCCCTACATATATGACTCCCCCTACATATATGCATACAAATAAAATGTGCAAATGAGCCTAGATGTATATTGAAAAATTGTTTGACCTTTTCTCTCCTTTTCTTTACAAAATCTTAACTTTTCTCTCCCCCTTTTGTTATCAGCAAAAGAATAATAGTGTTAGAGAAAATAGAGATAAAGTTATCAATATTAATCCAATATTAAAATTCAATTGAGTATAAAATATTAAACTTCAATAAAAATCAAACAAAAATCATAACTACTTCTTGTTAGGCGCATATTCCACTTTTAGAATGAATGGTAATGATGTCATCATATAAAACCATACAGTTGTGTCTATTTGTGATTATTTAAATCAGGAATTTGAATATCTACTAACCATGCATAACCGTTAGGACTTTTAAATGAGATTAGTAGTATTTCAATTTTATTTTTTAAAAAAAATGAATTTAAGTATCTTCTAACCACGCATAACCGTAAGGACTTTTAAATGGGATTAGAATCAACTTGTTTATTTTAAAAATCAATTTTTGATATGCGTTCCATACATGCATAACCGTGAGGACTTTTAAATGAGCATGGAAGCACATAACAAATTCCAAGTAATTCACCCATGCATAACCGTGAGGACTTTTAAATGAGAGTGAATACTTTGGTATTTTATTTTTATAAGATTTTCTATTTTTTTTTTTAAAAAAAGTGTAAAATGAAAAATGAATGATTCCTGTTTAAAGTATCCACATATTGACAAAGTATATTGAATTTTGATGAGTGATGATCGTTAGAAATATGATAGAAATAGAGATGGTCATGGAATTTTTACCAACAAAAAGTTTTATAACTCTCGTTTAAATTTCTAAAGAAATTTACTAATTATACCGTCTCGAGTTATAATATTTGATCAATATCAACACTCATCTTATTTTCAATCACTATATATCTTTTCGATAATTATTAGGGAGATCAGATTAGTTAATATAGTTATTTAAAATTGATTTCAAAAATTGTTTTAAAAAACAAATTTACTTAAATAACTAATCTGATACAAGGTCAACAATGATTTTCTAAAGGGGTTTTATAAGAAAATTTTCTGCTATTAAAAAAATATTTCAAATGAAAAATATGCAGACATTTTCTTTGAAAAATGATGCAGCAAATGAATGTGTCAAAAATTAATCTCGTTCCACTAGTAATTTTTCTATCAACCATATTACCAGTGTAATCTGCATCTGAATTTCAATTTCACTCAAAATTCACTCGTTGAATGTCAAAGACCAGATTATGAAATTTCAACAAATTATCTCATGATTATTATCAACAAATTTTAAATGAAATTCTCTTAGATTTGAAATGAAGACCGTGTCAACAATCAAACATATATTAAAGTGTCAATTTTAGAAGCCATCAAACATTTTTTTTATTTCAAAGCAATTTCTTGAAATTTCAAAAAAATTTCTTAAAGATTTCAACAATTTCAAAAATTTCTTAAAATCCTTTTTATAATTTTAAATAGAATTCTTTAGGATTTTAAATCTAGGTCGTGTCAAATCATGAATATAGATTTAGCCAAAAATATTATAACAAAAATATTATTATCCAATCAAAACACTATTTTTCTCTCAAACTTATATATCAAGTAATTCTAGAGAATTTTATAGTGTTTTTGGCATAAGAATATAAATGGCTAACAATTTTGAATAAAGTCAGAATCAAAATCATCATTAAATCATCATCATATCATCATCGCATAATTGGCTGATTTTATTCAGAAAATGGTACAGATTATCACATTTAATATATCGTACAAATAAATATACCTTTACCTGTCTTTACCTTTACGATATTTCTCGTCGTTGTCCATTGTGATTCTGTCACCCTTATACTAGGCTAAGGAACTTTGCTTTGTCGCCCGTTGTGTTTCTGGAACAGCCAAAATCCAGAGAACACTATTGTTGTTCCTTAGCCTGCCACCACACCTACACGGTAAAGGATTTATGTGACCTATTTGTTTTTATAGGTCCATGGTTGTTAGTGGCAGAAAATTTCGAAAAATAATTTTGTGTAGACCCAAAACTATTTATTATTGTTCCCTTCGGCACCCAAATTTGTTTAACTTTGAAAGATTTTATATTTGTGTCTTTTGGAACCCAAATCGGTATAGTTTTCACATGTTTGGGTCTATACCAACAATTATTGTGATCGTGTCCAAATTTTCTACAAATCGTGCACATTGAATTTTCTTGATTAATCTTGTTTTCAACAATTTTCGAATTATTATATCCAATAGCATATTCAAATCGTGTCCTTGTCTAACCGTATTAACAGTTTGCTTTCCTAATAGCATATTCAATGATTTTTCACTTTTTGAAAATTTATCTAAAGTCGTTGACAATTGTTGGACTTGTGATTTGAGAGATTCATTTTCGTTTAACAACTGTGTGCACTTTTTAATAGAATTCTCTCTCCTAGTATTTTCATTCTCCTTTAAAATCAGAATTTCATTTTCAAGCGATTTTATTTTAATTTATGATCTTTTAATTTCTTCATCAAATGTTGGACACTTATCACACTTAGGGATCCTACTTTGATAGGTTTTAACTAATTGATCAAGTTGTTTATTACATTCTATCAAAGTATCTTTTTGAGATTCAAGTTAGGCGTATTTTTCCCTAAGTCGTTCAAAACAACCGTTTACTTCATGAAAATATATAAGCAACTCAGAATGGGTAAGTTTTGATACCTCACTTGGCTCGTCATCGTCACTGTCAGTTGTATCACCTCGAAGACACAATTCTGCCTTTTCGCTTTCACTGCCAGTGCTTTGATCATTCTCGTCTATTTCATCCCAAGTGGCTGCAAAACTTTTCTTTTTCTGTTTCTTTCCGTGGCTGGATTTAATTTGTGGACAATTGGGCTTGATATGGCCGGGTTTGTTGCAATTATAACAAATAAACTTTTGTTCTTCTGAGTAGTCTAGTGCTTTGGCTATTCTGCTTTTTGCTTTTTGATTTCGAGCTGAATTTCCATGTTTTTGATTCCATTTTTTGAATTTCCTTATTAACAGCTCCAATTCTGCTGCTCCATCATCTTCATCGTTATCATCATCACTTTCGTTTGTTCCTTTGAGAGCTATTGATTTCTTTTGAGTGTCACCTCCTTCACGCTCTTCTTTGAATTTCATTTCAAGCTCATAAGTGGTGAGATTTCCGATGAGTTCCTCAACTTTAAGTTGTTTTAAATCTTTCGATTCTTGTATGGCAGTTACTTTTGCTTCAAAGCTTCGTGGAAGGACTCTAAGGATTTTCCGGACTATTTCTAATTCGGTGTATGTTTTTCCGAGAGCTTTTGATTTGTATACGATATTGGAGAGTCGTCCGTACATCTCTTTAACATTTTCTTTCTTTGCCATTTTGAAGTTCTCGTATTCGCTGCTTAGCATTGCAAGGCGAGATTCTTTGACTTGAGATGTTCCTTCGTGAGTCACTTCTAGTATGTGCCATATTTCCTGCGCAGTTAGACAATGGGAGACACGATTAAATTCAAATTGATCCAATGAATAGATAATAGAATTCATAGCTTTGGCATTAGTGTTCTGTAATTTATTTTCTAGTTCTGTCCATTGATCTTTTGGTTTCTCTATTTCCTGATTATCTACAGTTATAGTTGATATACTATAACCTGTCTCAACAATATTCCAAGCGTCAATGGTTTTCAGAAAAATTTGCATTCTATTTTTCCAGTAAGCATATTCACCATTGAACATTGATGGTCTAACTATCGACTGACCTTCTGCAAAAGCATTATTAAAAGAAGCCATTTTAAAAATTCAAATTTTTAAAACAAAAACCGATTTTTTTTTTTTGAAACACGAATTTTCAAACGAAAATTGGTTTTTGTAAAATCAAAATTTTAAAACAAAAATGGCTTTTGTTCCTAGCTCTGATACCACTTGTAGGATCGATTTCACCCTAGAGGGGGGGGTGAATAGGGTGATAGTGTAAATTATAAAAATTAATTGCAGAAGCTAATTAATATTTAACACGGATCACAGAATAGCAGCACAGATATCGCAGAATATAAATAACAGAATAAAACAGAACAACACAGAATTTACCCAGCTTCGGCAAAACCCTGCCTACGTGCTGCCCCCAAGGTTTCTACTAGAAATTAGATAGTCCCTCGCTTACACACGTAAACTCGCTATACCCGCCATTGACTAATCTAACTCTACGCTCAAAACCCTGACCACAACTCAACCACCGAGTTGCGAATTCCCAAACTACACACCGTAGTTTGTACCCTAGTCACACGACTAGAAAATTAAAACGGTTTAAAAGAAAAATACGAAGTTAAAAACAAATTAAAATAAATAACCCTAATATAATTAAAAGCCCTTAAAATATATAGGCCGGCCCCTTTTATTATTTTGACCCGTCTCCTTTTGCTTTACTCCGTTCGTTTGCGTGTATAATGGTGGCCGTTCCTCTTGCAAATTTAGGGCTTCATTCCTTTTCCAGATTTAGGGCTTTTGAAGTGCCGATAGTATGTAGATTGATTCTATGATCTCTTGCGTGTATCCTTGATTGATTGATGCTCACTTCGGCTACTTCTTTGATCGAATTCCTTCTTCGATTCGGTATGTAATTATTTGCTTGTGCTTTTCTGATTTTATGCTTTCTGGAATTCGATACAAAAATTTGCCGATGATGATTTGTTTAAATAGGAATCGAATTCCTATATTCTCGTTCGTCCAAATATTTTTGATTTCGTCAAAAATTCTTCTCGGCCACTTGATTTAAATTGAACATTTGATGATTGATTCTGACTAGTTCATAATCGTATATTTCATTGCTTGATGGTTACGATTTTGATTTATTTCGTGATCATCACGTTGTTGACTACGGCTTCTTGATTGCTACAGCTTCGGCCTTGACTTGCTCATAATTGAATATATTTGTTGCTTGGTTGAGGTCTCTGACTTTGACTTCGACAACCACGGCTTTGACTTGTTGACACCTTGACCATTTCATACTTGTACATTCTCGGCTTCAGTATGCTTTGATTTTCTGGCTTGATGTTTATATCCACTTGCTGTGTATTGCTTCACTGCATAGCATATTTGTGCATTTTAAAACTCTGACCTTGTTGCCTTTGTTCATTTGCTGGTTAGCTTGCATCTGCTTGTAGTTGATGCATATGCTCTCTGATTTGAGTTTGTTGGTTGGGTCTGCACATTTCTATGCTCTGGTCTCCATAGCCTTTACCGTTGCATTTCAGACTTGCTGTTGCATATGTATTCATTTTGCAGCTGGTCTTTGTATAACTTGAACTTGATTTGTGCCTTGTTCATTCTCATGTGTTCATCCCTGTAATATATGCTACTGATACATTTGGAGTTGGTTCATGTTGCATTGACTTGTTTTGTACTGGTGCATACTGTTGCGGCCTGTACTTGTTATTTGCATCATTTTGATACTCCATTTCTTGACCTATCTCATTTCAGTTGTGTCTGCATTGTCACTGTTTGGTTGATGTCACCTGAACTTGATATTTTGGTATCGTGTAGCTGTGACATTGTTTGATTGTTGTTTGTTCTTGCTTTTGATGTATTCTGTTGCGGCCTTTAACGAGCTTGATTCATGCTGTTAGGATTGGCGTGAATCTGTATTCATGTTGCTGTGTTGCTCACTGATGCATTGTTGTAGCTGATTTATTGATCCATTCATTGTAGCTTGTTGTTGTATATTTGTGACATTCATGTTGATGTTGCTTAGTATCTTGAAACTCGGCCTATTGTGTACTTCATATAGTTGGTTCATGTTGTTGCTTATGTTGGTGTTGTACACTGTCATGTTGAATTCACTGATGTATCACTGGTATACTTCACTGTGTTGATTGTTGTGCACTTGCTTGACTGAACTACTCTGGTCTTTCATGATGTATTTGCTGTGGCATTTTGTGGTCTGCACTGAGCACTTGAACTTGTAGTACTTGGGTTACTTGTAGGCACTGCATATTTGGATTGCACCTTTTCTGGTTGGTCTGGCCATTGTAGCTGTACTTGTGTACATGTTGCCTGGTTTTGTGGCACTGCTTATAGTCTTGTGGCATGTTTGTGGCTGTGCTTGCATTGACATGTTGTGGCCTGTACTTGTATGCATCATATATGCACTGTGCACTAACTTGAGTCTGGTTCTTCACTTGGAATTGCACTTCCTGTTGCTGTGCACTTCTGTTTGCTGTCATGTTCTTGTGCTCGAGCTCTTTGCATACTTCATGTGTGCATTTGAGTTGTTTGTGTCAGTTGCTTGTAGTCTTCGCCATGTTGCAGTTTGTAGTGTTTGGTCACTGATGCATTACTGTAGTTGCAATATCTCATGCTCAAGCTCTTTGCATACTTCATGACTGCCTTGTGTTGAACCCAGTTTTACAGCTCGGGTTTGACCTTGTGCTCGTGTCGTGATTTTAAATATATTGCACGTGAGTTGAACCCGCTTTGCATTTGGGTTTGACCTGTGCTTACCTGTCCCTGTAAATCAATCAAGTGTATATATATCGGTGTGCACGGCCTTGTGGCATATACAGTAATACACTGTATGTCACAAGTTGTTCGTGTATGATGAATTCAAATTTAAATTATGACGAACAACCCAAATAACTGAGGCAAATCATATTTACAAAATTATCTTTTATTTTTGAATTGCAAAAATATTTCTTTTTCAATTTTACTGCGTTAGTGTATATTTTTGCAGATTTGCTCAGATGCTGGATTCAAAAACTGGATTTGAAGTTGAAGACAAAATATGAGTGTGAGTGATATGTAGTGAGGTGCTGATGTAAAATAGTGATGTAATTGAATTTGTATCAAAGTTGTATAGTGAATAGTGAGAGCTTGAATTTGTATACTATTCAAAATTGTAATAAATATTTATTTGAATAAAATATTCGTTTGAATTCAAATTCTGTGTTATTTATTTTATTCAGCAAATATTTATTTAATCTGTGAAATATAAAATAGTACATTAACAAATACATTTAAATGAATGTATATATGTTTATTATCATCAAACAAAAATCATATAAGCGCATATTTAACAAGTTGGCTCTCAAACTATTTTCAAATAAATTGTTTTAATATAAACTGTTTTAAATCTATTTTACTGGCTATTTACTATACAACCTTTCTTTTTAAAAACCAAACTATCTTGCTTATTTTACAACTATTTGGAAAACTAGTTACTATTTTACATCCTTTTTGGCAAATTAATCACTATTTTATAACTACTTTATAACTAATTACTATTTTACAACTATTTTGCAATTATCTAACTATTTTACAACTATTTTATAACTACTTAACTATTTTGCATCTATTTACAACTAATGAGTATTTTACAACTACTTATCTATTTTAAACTTTTCAAGTTATTTTCTAAATACAAGTTGGTCAGAGTGCAAACTGTTTAGAATTGAAGTGATAACTAAAATAGAAATTGAGACGAGTGTGAATAAGTGGATAGAATCAAAATGAATGCGAATAGAAAGATGATTTATTTGGCTAATAATCAATGGAGATAAAAATGTAGAATGCACGTATATTATTCTATTCGTATGACGATTTGATCCAGACTCAAGCATAGAATTTCGACATAGTTTATCGATCCGAGTTTAGATTTTTCACTCGATTTTCGACGGCGAACCCTGGATATGGATTTTTGATTGGTTTTGAAAATTCTCTACCATAGTTATGGTTATGCATGGAGAATGATGGTTTCTGACCAGGAAATCAGATCCGAGTACGCACTAGGAAGTTAGGTGGACGATACTATTCGAAAGTGAAATTGTGTGACTGAGTAAGCGATCAGATTTGATATTACCTACGGATGGTATATGTACATCGTATGTACTTAAATGTAATAGACATTGAAATTTTGAAAGAAATGTAAAAATGATTTTTGAAAAGAAAAGTATATTTCGAGAAATATATATGAATAAAAATCGAAGTTGGATATCTTTATAATTGAAATTCACTTTTTGAAAAGTAAGTGATATGGTAAATAATTTTATAAAAGAGATCAAATTTGAATATTTGATTTGGCATAAATGAAGTATGCATATTTATATTTGTTATATTTGATAAACTCCCCTTGTTGTATCTTAAACCTGAAGAAAAGATTTTTAAAGTATAAATGGGAATTTTTATAAGTATGAAGTGATCCAAGATTTTTCAAGAATATATATATATATATATATATATATACATGTGTATGTATATATGTATGTATGTATGTATGATTTTATGAGAATGATTTTTGGAAAAATATTTATGGAACTCACTGATTTTGAAAGGATTTTGATTTTTTGGAAAAATTAACTTTGGGAATTTGGATAACCAAGTTTAGAACTATCGACTTGAGATATCGATTTTGTGTAAAGGAGATTTATGCAAATCACAAAGAGTATGATTTTAAAGATACTGTAAGTGTATAATATAAAAAAATTTGATATTAGTTCTGGGGAAAAAGTCGCACCCATGAAATGAACTTCATAGGAGATCCACGGGGTGGTTCTGCCTTAACCCTTAAGGGGGAGGCTCTAAATTTGATCTGGAAGGAAGTCTGGACAAACTGAAGTTCATGAGATTGTGTGTGTAGTAGCAAAAGTCGAGGGCGCTGATGCCTATAGAGACAT
This sequence comes from Allium cepa, assembly GCA_030765085.1. NCBI lineage: Eukaryota > Viridiplantae > Streptophyta > Magnoliopsida > Asparagales > Amaryllidaceae > Allium > Allium cepa. Next base: position 108,555,035 of record CM060940.1, read on the forward strand.
TTGGGTTATGCTGTGACGACAGTGTAACTCGATGTCACCGCGATCTACTGCGGACCATAGTAGAAGTCGTGTGGCAGCAAGTGCCAACGGTCTACATTTGATTTCGTTGGGAGGGGGACGTAACATAGATAGACTGCGATCTATGAAGACATAGCAAAAGTCATGTAGCAGCGAGTGCCTATATGCTACATTGGGGCTCGACTGATGTAGTCTGCGATCTATGTAGGAGTAGTGTAGTTTCATTTGGCAGCGAAATTTAAGGGCACTGATGCCTACAGTTATATGGGTTTTGGCCGTGATGGTGACGTAAAACCTGGGTGTAGCTACGATCTGTGGTGGGTTCCATGGTGTAATCGAGGGGCATGGAGTGCCTATAGTTTTCTATGGATTTTGCCGGGATGGAAACGTAACCATCGGGTTAACTACGACCATGGAGGGGGTGATGATTTCCATAGCATTCTCACTAAAATTATAATTATTTTTAATTTTTTTTCCATATTTTGAACAAAATATTTTCGAAGTATTTTCGCAGGGTGTTGAAAACGAGTTTACCAAGTACTTATAGATTTTCAGTCCTACGCCTGATCAACGTACGACCGAATTTTTGTGAGAACAAGGATAGACTCGTTGAAACATAGAGTTATGAAAAGTATTTTATAAAACTATTTTGGCAAAATTATATAGATTTTAAAGTGTTTTTAAAACAAAATTTTAAATAAAAAGGGTTTATAGTTAAAAATGTTCAAAGAGTAATTAAACCGATAATAAGCATTTTAGTAAATTCTAGCTTCGTTCCTTTTCGAGGACAAAAAGAATCAAAGGGGGAAGGTACGTGATAACCCAAATTTTTGAACATCTGTTAACTGGTGATTAACTGGTTTTTACTATTGAGATACTGATTTTATTTGGTTGAACAAATGAAATTTTGATAATTGAAAATATATGGATAAATATTTATTTGATAATCTCCTGATATAATTATTGAAATTTGACAATATTAGTTTAATGAACTTCTCTTAAAATTGTTTAATTTGAAAAAATTTATTTTTTCAAAAATACAAATAAATATGTTTTCAATTATAAGGTATGTATACATATACATATATATATACACATATATATATATATGTATGTATGTATATATATATATTATAAAGGGTCAGCTATGGTTTAAATTCAATATAAATTTTCGAAGCTATTAAAGATAAATTCTATATTTTTAAACAACAAAGATAGTATTATATATATTAAAAGTATTTTAGCTTAATAGGATTTTTCATAAAGATTTAGTACATTTTCTTTTAAAATTTAAAATGAGATTTTCTTTCATACTTGAGATAAAGACGGTTTATATATATATATATATATATATATATATATATATAACATAATACTTAAAATTAATATAAAAATAAACACATTAATATAAATTCATGAGTAATTAATAAAATGTACGTAAGGGTTTAAACATAAAAATTATTATGTTTGACATTTGTAAATTTGAGAAAACATGCATTAAACATGTTTTAGCATAGATTAACAAGTGGAAAAACAATTTTTCTTTTGAAATTGAATTAAATATAAATAAGAATTAGACAAACCAGGCTATATTTTCTTTTTACTTCTCAATCCTCTCTTTATCTTTCTAAAACTAAACTGAAATGAAAAAGGAAAAAATAAAATCAAACTACGGCAAAACAACTACAACCCTGAAGCTAGCAAATTCAAATCAAGATTCAACTCAAATACATCAAAGTTCATATTAGTTTTAAATCGAATGCAAGTACATATCAAATCAAAGCAAAATCATTTCTAGATCAAAATCAAAAACCAGGCTTCTCTGTTCAAAAACATTCACAAGTGAGTAAACAATTTTATTTAAAAGTTTTAAATCAGTTTTAAGTCTAGATGCATGCAATAAATATTTGAAGTAAAGTGTGATAAGTGTTTGCATGATTGTTTAATATGAATTGTATATGTTTGTGTGTGTGTGTGTGTGTTTGTATACAGAATGTTTGTTCTGTTCTTGTTGTACAGGTTTTAAAATTGATCAAAATCCAATATCTCTTCCCTTGATTTTCTTTAGACTCTAATGTATAAACAAAATCTGTTTGTTATATCAAGGTCTAAATTTTAAAAATTGTTTTGAGTTAAATATGAAGGTAATTTTAACTGAAAGAATAATTACAGTAAAACACAAATCATACCAAAATTTTGAATTGCTTGAATTCAAGTTTCAATTATATCAGTTGATTTTTTTTTCCAAATCGATGATTTTTAAAAATGGAATCATGATTTTTAAGGTTTCATATTGAGAGAGATTGCGAGTTGAATGTGGATTGGGTTTTGGTCGACTTCGGTTGATCGGCGAGGTAATGGCGGTCGAGGTTATTGCTGAAGCAAGATGGGAGGTCGGGGGTTACGGCAAAATTGATCGTTGGATTTATCGTCCACTGTGGCGGCGGCGTGGCGTCGATGTAGGCTTTTAGGAGATGATCGAGACAATGGGGTTTGCAAGGCTTTTGCGACGTCGATGGAGCACCGGACTTGATCGGTCGTGGGGGAATGGATGCGAGGTTCGTGACGAGGCGCGGCCAGAATTTCATGAGCTTTGATTATCTATGGCGACGACACGAAGGAGTTATCGACGATCGTTTCGTCCCAGGTTAGGTTCATTTGAGCTCGATTTCGATTTCGAGTTTAATTCTTAGTTTGGGTGGTCGAGATCGGAAGGGAAGGTCGGCGATGACTTACTGATGGTGGTATGGGTGGCCGGATCATCAGCGATCTTCTATGCATGTGCACGAGGATTCTGGTGTGTCGGTGTTTGGAATTTGTGAAGAAGAGGAGATGGGTTTGGTGCTGCCTTAAGTCTTTCTTCGGAATTCGCTACGCACCTTCTCCCGTCGCCTCGAAGAATTGAACAGCCTCCCGAATGTTTATACTGGACTTGCCCAATTGATCGGGTCCGGTGAATTAGAGAATAGACAGACGCCTGTTGGCATTCCATCTTTCCTTTTCTTTTCAGAGCCTATCCAAAAGAGAATCCAGTGTGGAAACTCAGGCAGTTTAGCTTGTGGCTCAAGTTTTGGTTCGGGTGTTCACGTGGGTTAAAACGAGTAACATTTTTGTTTAAATTTAATCAAAACAAAGAAAGATTGCATGGGGAAGGACTCGGGGAAAATGGAGTTTGGCTCGAGGGTGAACTTGGGTTAGTCTCGAGTGTAGATTAGGACAGTTTTAAAATTTTGGAATTAAACAAGTTTTAGAGATTTTAAATGAATCAAGTTTTAACAAATTTTTGTAAACTTATTACTTGATATAATATGTGTTGTTTAAGTTTGGAATTAGTTTAAGGTTTTATAAATTATTTTAAGTCTAAAATGTATTAAATATATATAGCCTTTATTTTTTTTTAAAGTTTATTTTAAATAAACTTAATAACGTAATTAAGTGGTTAATTAGAAGACAAAATGTTTTTAAAAAAAATTTAATTAATTTAAGGGTCTAAGTAAATAGGTTAATGATAATTAATCACAAGGTTTGTTAATAAGATTTAAATGTTAATTAAAATAAAGGATAATTACCGAATGTAATTAATTAAAAGAATAATTAATTAATGTAATTAATTAAAGGATAATTAATTGATTGAAATAATTAAATCTAATTAATTAATGACTAATAATTAAAGGATGATTAATTAATTTCATTAATTAATTATGATATACGGTTTATAATTAATTAAGGTTAAATTAAGCAGGATTTAAGGGTAATTAATTTAATTCATTTGTTGATTTAAATTAAATTAATTAGGAATTGAACAACTAATTAATCTTACTTATGGACAATTAATTAATATTGAATGCCTAGGAGTATTTGATATCTCTGAGATGTGATTTGTGATGCTATGTGATATGGTATGTTTGGGATGGACTGTGATAATGTGGATTATCTATCTGTAATGGAATCGTTATGTGAATATGTTACTCTGAATATAAATTGTATTGTATTCACTTAAACAACTTGGATTAAAAAGGGTATTGGATTTGAAGAGACCAGGGTTAGGTATCAGCAAATACCCAAAAACACTTTGATATGTAATCTACAATAATTCTTAATGGATTTGACTTTAGAATCATATAGGCTGGAATGGAATAAATTAAGCCAGTTGAACTGAGTGGCAGTTCTCAAATATTGTTGTGTAATAAGTGATTGACTATAGCAAGTTTAGAACTCATAGTGGAGTACAAGTTACCCCGGGTTATCAAAGAAGTTTTATAGCTTAGTATTTCAATTTATATGGGTTTACTCACGCTAGTTCCAGCCTGACACGGGTGTTACTTTGTTGTAATGCTCGGGTCAGACCGAGTATTACAGATTTCCAGGTTTGGACGTTCTGGAGCTTAGAAGGCGAGCTGGATGGCAGGAACGTATGGAGTATATTCCGCTGTGTATTAGAGACTGCATAGTCTGTATTGATAATGTACTAGGACAAGTTGTTACAATTGTCCAATTTATTTGTGAATGAATTGTACTTTGATATATTGTTGTAAAGTGACAATTACATCTTTTCTTTGTATAAATGCTATTATTTGATATTTTATTTGATCTGCTGCGACTGTGAGATTCTGTATTTTGTTTCCTGTTTCTTCTTCTACCTCTCTTCTTCTTTACCCTAACAATCTGGGATTTCCGGCGTTCGATTGCTCGGCATTTCTACAGTAAAGGTATTAGTATTGAATTTTCAGGGTCGAAATTTCCGGGTCGTTACAAACTTTATATAAAATATTTGCACATGAAACAGTTATATAATCCAAATTAATCGTGGCTTTTCTTTTTTGAAATTAAAGTGACGAAGTTGTGATTTAACACATTTTCTAATTTCCCAGTTTAAAAGATTTCTATTATAACCAACATCATCTCTCCCTTTATTAGTCCTAATGCAACTTGATGAATTTAGAGGACAACCCATCGAGGCCTGGGCTTTTGAATTCCTCAATAGAGAGCAAAGCCTCGTTACTTTCATCCATCATTACTAAAGCACATAAGTAAATTCTCCCTATGTCATTTAATTTCATTCTGGTATGCAACGTTATGAAGGATGCACTCTGTTCCCTATTGGAAAGTGATGTGTAGTAAAAAATAGCCTCTTTAGTGATTTTCTTACTATCACTTGTATATTGGCCATCTTTATCCATCAAAGCATGAATATTATTCCTATATCTTCTTATACACATCTTAGCATAATAGAATTTGAGTTGGTATAACCAGGTTTGTAAGGACCCGTAAATCCGTACCCCTTGAGTTAACACTATTCTGTCTAAATCAAGTCAAGTTGTACAGAAATACGAACTATTTGAGTTAAAGAAGAAGAGGTTGAAGAAGAAAATAGAAATCAACAACAGAATCTAACCATCGCAGCGGAATAAAATATAATAGATAATAAATGGTCTTTACTAAAAAATCAAATATCTCTGTTTATATATTACATCATCAGAGTACATCAATCACAGTTCAACATCAATATTATACAATGGATACGCAACAACTCAACACAGCGGAATATATATATAAACAAGTAAGGAAGTACGTATCGTCATCCTGCTCGTCTCCTGAGCTTCACAGCATCATATCCTGTATCTTATAATACTCGGTCTGACCCGAGCATTACAGTTAGATAACACCCGAGTCAGTCTGGAACGATCAACGAATTTGGCCAATATTGCTAGTCGGTTATTTAACTATCAATTAATATCCACAACAACCAACCAACAATAAATAATTTTCCAAAAAATTTCATTAACCTCAAAAATATCTTCACAAGATATATTTTCACCTTTCAAACCCTTTTGAAAACAGTTTTCAAAACTATCTTCCTTTTCTGAATAAATTTCCCAAATATTTTCTATTTCTTCTGAAATCACCAAGCACAAAACTTTAGATTTTTAGAATAATTTAAAACACTTACTTTGAAATATACTTTAAAATATTTAAGTTAAAACTACTTCAATAATTTGTTAAAAATACATACTATATGAATATTTGAAAATAATGTTACTTTATAAATATAAAGCTAGGTTTTCACTTTTTAAAATAAAATACTAAGTCACCTTTAAATAACTATTACAATAATAGATTTGAGAAAAAAATATTTACTTTAGAATTTTAAACATTCAGAAATAATAAATTTTCTAAAACATGCTTTTTAAAACAACATTAAACTTTTATCTTATATTTAAAAATTTACTTAAAACGTACTTGGCTATCCAAAGAAATATACTTCTCTTCACAACCTTTAAAAATAAATCACTATTTATTTTTAAATAATTTTTCTCATTCTTTTAATAAATTCCCACCTTGAATTTATTATTCCAAATATCCAATTTCAAACACTTAAATCAATTTCCAAATTGATTTATAATTTTCTTCATTTATTCCAAAATCCTTTAATTTCAGATTTTATTCCTTAATTATGATTTAAAATACTTTTAATTGAAATACCAATTTAGATTTCTCAATTTGATTCTTATTCCTTCAGATAAATTTAAAACTTCAAGTTTTAAAATAATTTTTTATTCCTTTAAATTAATATCACATAATTTTACAATTCATTAATTACTGTTTATTCAAACCCTCTTCTTTTCATACTCGAAGTTATTTATTAGTATTTAACATACTTCCATTTCTTTTTTTTTCAATTCATTCCTAATTTGTTAAATTTTCTATAATTATTTCGTTTACAAATTTACTTCCTTTATTTTCTTTCTAAAACCCAGTTTATATATTTTGGTAATTCATTATACCCAAATATATCCAATCAAATCATAACATTCAATATTCCAATAATTTCATCATAGAATATCAAGTAATCACAACAGAGAATATTAAATAATAAATGTTGAGGGGTCCAGTTGGATCCCTCCAACCTGTTTTCCCTGCATTCATAGATGTTAGCACAATAATATGCTAATTCTAGAATATATCATACTATAGCACATCAATCAATTTCAACCATTCAAACAATTATTTAAATTTAATCATTTAAATTTAAATTTAAATTAATTGAGTGAGATTAACTCACCTTTTCCGTTTGCAACCCATTTCGAAACCAGCTTGCTCGAAACAAATCCTCACAATTTACCTTGTATAAACATTTTACATTTTATTAATATTTTAAATTATTGAACAATTATTTCCCTTTTGATAATTTTATCTAGCTAATTATTTATTTAAATTACTTTTTCCTTTAATAAAATATCCTTTGGTAACTAAAAAAATGAGTTTTATTAACAAATTAATTATCATTAAATAAATAACTCAACTAATAATTTAGTTAAACCAATTTTTCTTTTACAATTCTTCTAGTAACCACATAATTTAAATAAGTTTATTAATCGTCAAAATCACTAATATACACTATTAAGTAAACCTGTAGGTTTTATTTCTAAACTGCATATAAATATTATTATTTTTCTGTTATAGATTTCATCCTAAAATACAATTATTTAATTACCCAATTTACAAATAGATAATTAAAATTCCTCACCCATCGAGTCCCTTGCGACACCTAGAACCCCTCATCCTTCTTCAAAACCGCGACAATACCCAAAGCCCATGGCATCGACACCCCATCGCGCATCCCCTAAATCTACACCCATCTCGAGCGATGCCGAAACTGCCACTAGTTGAAACTGTCGTGCCCAAATCCAAGCCCTACACTCGAACTTCTCGTCATCAATCGCTGCACTTCTCGCACTCGGCCATCATCGAGCGCGTGTTTGAACTTGCGCTCGAACCTCTGAAATCCCGTACACGCACTACCCTAGCTGCCAAAGCAAAACCCCAAATCGCGAGTTCAACAGGAACAAGGGTTAAAGCCCAAAGGACGAAGGAAGAAGTGGTTCGATTGCTTCCCAGCTTCGAATGGGAAAGGAACGACAAGGGGTAAAATCTCGATTTAAAGTAAAGAAACATCGAATCGATGTTGTTGGATAAAATCTAAACGAAGGCGACCATTTTTTTAAGAGATCGAACTGACTTTATTTCCCTCGGCCATTGTTATCTAGATTGATTTATAAAACGTAGAGTATCGGTAATGAACGAGATAAAGGAAACGCAATGTCTGCATGGAGGTGATTTTGCGTTTAGCAGACGAGCTGGAGTGATTACAGAGGGAACAAAAACTGCTGAAGAGAAAAGGCATGATGGTGAAAGAAAGGCAACTGATGGAAAGAAATTTCGGCTGAGTAGATTAGGGTATATATAAATATTAAATTCAAATTTTAAATTTATATTGTCTTGAATTCAAAGCTTAAAATCCTGACCTCCTATCGAGGCGTCCCGCTAGGCGTTTATAATGTTATGCACATATTCCGAGCGCAATGGAAAAGGTTTCGAGTCCAAATTCAATCTATGGAGAAGATTGCTTTTGAACCCAGTTCTTATATTAAATTTCAATTAAATTTTCAATGCGTTTACTTATCGTACGCTCACACAACAACTCCGATCAAGATGAAATTTGAAATCCGATAATAATACAATATTACGGATCCAATAGATCTGGTTTCGTCGAATTTTGAGACTGTGCCTCGGAAGGCTCTTTTTAAATTCAGTTTAAACTATAAAATTTCAAACCTGAACAAAAAACTTCCAAATTCAATTTTAACACTTTTACTCAATATTATCGATATAAATTTTATAAGCCTTCAAATTATTTCAATAGGCTTAAACTTCCAGATTCAACAATTTACCCAACTTCACTTATTTAATTTAATAGTTCAATTATCAAATAAATTGTGATATTCGTAATTCAAGTTAAAATTACTCTATTGAATATTTAAAATCAATTAAATATCCCGATTTTAAATGCTCGAAAATTCCGAGTCATCACAAGGTTCCAACCACATAATTTTACTTGGTTCTTTATGTATTTCATGCGGCCTCTTTTTTTACTCTTTTAGTTGTAGATTAATGCAAAGCAAATTTTCATATATAACTTCATTCTCTGGATTTTCATCACTTTGCTTGAAAGCCTAATATATATCTTCTTCAAGTTTATTAATTGGATTTTCCTTTTTTTAAATTTGTTCCATGCTTTAAGTTTATCTTTAATACTTTTCAATTTTTGTTAAACTTGTGTTTTCGTCCCCCTAAGTTACTGCATTTAGTCCATCTTGTACATATTGATTATATACTTGAAGATAGCACCAATTACCCACATATCTTTTGTCTATGTGGTTCTATTTGTAGAACTTGATGAGTATGGGTGTGTAAAAGTGGTACATAGTAGGAAGAGAAATAATTGCCAAATGAGGAAACATGGATAAAAATTCATAATTCACGGATTCAAGTCAATGCTTATATAAAATAAATAAATAAACTTATTATTAAATACATATATTTTTAATTTTGATTTTGAGTAGAAACAAGGTTTATAGGTATATATCCAAAAAATTGATTGTATTTTTTTTGAAATTATACTCGAGAGAACCCGGCCAAAAACTCGTGAAGGAGAAATAAGTTGTGCTTGTCTGTTTCATCTCATGACAGGTAAATTACTAGACCTAGGCACACCTTTTCCATTGTGCCACACCTGCGGACCAAAAATAATTAATCCTTGTAACACATACATATATAATCCAATGTTGCATAAAGTTCAATTAAATGAGATGATTCACAAATACACAAGCTCATAATATAGGTATCAAATCCCATTGTTATGTTTATATTTTATTTTATCTTATTTAAAGATGACACACATAATAAATCAAAATTCAAATAAAACATAATGGAAATTTAAATATATGTCATATGCATGAATTTGAGTCAAGGGAAAACATACTTTAAGAATGAAAAACAAATATAAATTTACATTGTAGATCCAGACCTTTGTGACACCTTGATTTGGGATTTCTCCTCAAATCTTCATAATCCTGACCCAATATTTGTAAGAGATGGATGAACGACTTATGTTTTGTTTTATTTGATGATTTTCATTTTATTTTGGAGTCGATTTTGTTTGGGATTAGGGAATAAAATTTCGGCCATGGCTATGTTGGGGGGAGGGAAATGTAAATGGAAAAAAATAGAATGAACGAAATGAATTAGTGGACTTTTTTTAATTGAAATAATGAAACGTTTCCTTTCTTTAATTGAAACTTCCCTTATTAATTCCTTTAGTTCTCTCTCCACCCTTTCCACTTCAATGCATGATTGGTCGCCATCATATGGCAATAAATTTTCATAAATTTTTGAACTATCTTTTATTTAAACCCACTTAAAATTACATCGGTATAGTATATTGATGCGTGATAATATAACTTTTATAAATGCGTTCAAACAATTACAAAGAACTCCAAAACATCAACTAAATTGAATATAATTAACATTTCTCTAATATTAACTAATTTATAATATTTTAAATTAACTAAATCATGTGGTTTTTCAAAGAATTCACAAAATGGTTGTGAGACATAGAGGTGTGAATTCAATCAATGATTAATTATGAATAATATAAATAATAATGTTCATACATCACCTTAACTATTAGTGCGACAGTTTAACCGAATTCATCGCTTAGAGTTTTTTCTATAATATCCAGTTTTGCATGTTCTTAAGCGATGCCTTTTAGCAATGGTTGTTCACTCTAATTCTCTTCGTTAAAACTGTATCACTTTAGGATTTATGCATTTTGGTTTTGGCAAATGTTCCAATTTCGTTCACATTCAACTTGGTTAGCCTAAACACAAAATCCTTTGTTCAATAATAACATTAGTTATTAACAGTACTACTCTGGCCAGAGAATTTGACTTTGAGTTAACTACAATATATCGTGATACTAACCTCTTATAAATAAAGAGACCAATTCTCCATTAAACATGGTTTCACTTCTAATTCTTTAAATCAGACCCAATTATAGTCGCTCAATGGATCGACATATCATGATTTAACTCCAATCAAAGTAGAGTATCCACATTAAAATTCCACGGTATTCTCAAGTAGAAAGAGCTAGGTAACGTCCTCACTTTGAGATCTCCTATTTGATCTTAGTTATGATTAACCAACATAAAACTCTTGAGTGAGTCATTCCATAACTATCAATAACTATAAGTATGTAACCTCTTGATGCCCCCAATATCCATGTGTAATGCTCCCCCATCATTTGGAGAGCATTACATGATCTAGTCTCAACTAATGAATTGGTATCCTTCTAAAAACTTCTTAACTAGAAATATTTAAAATAATAGGCTATCTTAATATGATAAATTTATCATGATCACAACATATTGCAATTACTACCACATATAGATTAAAAAATTTCTATTTAGATATACTTTAAATTAATTGCTTAATTAATTAAATCACAATATAACAAAGCATATTATAGAAACCAAACACCTTTATTATGAACAAGATTGGTTATAGAGTTAGATATATGTAAAGATTTACATAATTACCTGAGAGCATAACCCCAACTCTATTTATCTCCCTTTTGTAGTTAGGGCCAATTATGGAATCTTATTCTGACTTCTTCGATTGGTTTTCTCAAAACTAATCGGGCAAGTCCTATAGTGAATGGGCATGATTTATTGGTTCAATTATCTACTTTTTCAATCAACTCTCTCGAATGTCAATAAACTGCTTTTACTATGTGGAACTTTTTCGAGTATGTTTTCAACTTCTGGTAAGCTATGGGTTCTTTTACGATCCATGCCACGACGTTGTTATCATATAACATTGTCATAGGATTCTCAACATTTGAAATCTCTCCTAAATTAGTTATGAATTTACGCATTTATTTATACTTCTTCTATTGAAGCATTATTCAAGGCTATGTACTTAGCCTTTGATTAAATCAACCACTGCTTATTGTATGGAATATTGCAACTTGGATGTACTTAACTTAAGATTGAACATGAATTTAGAATTGATATACTATACTCAATAAAACCTATGAAGTTCGAGTTCCTACTCTACTTCATAAGGAGTTTGTTTTTTTATAAAAAATTCTTTAGTATTTTGTAAATAGTTGAGAACACTCTAAAATGTAATTTGATGATCTTAATTTTGGGTTTGACACTTGCCTTATGTACGAAATACATATATAGGGGTTTGTCAACTCGTTAAACTAAAATATATAGGGGTTTGTTACCAACTCTTATCTTGTAGATCTCATAAACTATATTGTAGATTAAATTAAATTTAACCTATGCACTTACTCTGAACTGCAAGTCCTTGTAGAAAAAAATTAACTTAACTTCACTAATAATCATTTATACTTTATTCAACGAAGTCCAACTACTTCTTATTGATACATCATCAGGTTTCATAACGAAGAGTGACTTTTGGGATCAAATATTATTCATTTTTAGGTGCATTTGGAACTCTTTCCAATACACCCACTTATTCAATCAATCTGAATTCTTTTATATTCTTTGCATGTTATATTTTATAATTATATTTCATGTTCAATGAATTTATCATAAATATACTACTTGCGTATCAAATACACGTGTTTTATTTTATAATAATTCATTTATGAATTTAACAAAGTATCTGAAACCATTTTAGTATCATTAAACCTACAATTGCATACGTTTAAATGTACCAATCTGAAGAGTTAACCAACTCTTATGACGCTCTCACTGAAGAGTTTATTACACTTAATTATTTAAGATATAATTCATCAATACCATATGACTCGTTAAAGAATTATTTCTCAAAACCATAGTTTAGTCCATAATTCCAAAATAATTTAAGAGTTTTATAAGCTTCTATATTTTCTAATGCATCACTTTTGTTGTGAGAACGATTAACACTTTTATAGTTCTATTTTATTTCATAATATTTATGTTTAAAAGTAAAACTATGTCTATTTTCCATCGATATCGAAAATAATTTCCATTTCATAAATAATATTTTGTATTCTTATGAAAATAATTTTTTAATAGTTGATCATCCATTAAAAAATGTTATATATTATGCTCCCAATAGTTCTATAATAACTTACCAAATATATGCGACGGCCCACTTTTCGGAGGGTTTAAATCGACAATAATCCACACATGTCCAACTCAGACAATCCAAAACATAGATAATCGATGGGGTTAATTAAGAAAAAAATAAGAAAATAAAAAAACAAACACAAATCTCGCGACGGAATGACAATATATAATAATCAAATAAACAGTTCATGAAGCTGTTTATACTATACATTTGGTTAATATTTTACAACATCCATGAGAGTTATATATACAACAGAATAATAGAATAATGCACTCAAATAAACAATGTGGTGAAATAATACTAGAAATAATAATATACTAAATCTCCGTCTTCGTCCTTCAGAAAATATGATCTTCAATGTGCTGAAAACTCAGGGCTGACCCAAGCATAATTAAAAGACAAAAAAATCGAGTCATAACTAAAATATCCTTATGTGGGTCAAATCAATATCACATATAACATGAGTGTAATAGCGTCAGAGATGTTTTCGGGTTTTACGTCTCCTCTCCAGTGTATAACATGCATGCAATAACTAAAAAGATGTTATAGGATTTTCCATTTCTTAAGGATCCGTCAAAATATTTATATATAGTAGAGTACGCTATATATGTAATGTCTAATCAGTAAAATAAATATTTTTCTTAGCACTAAGGCTTTACAATAATCCGTCTTAATGCGTTTTTAAACATTATCGTGCAATTTGCATATAATGCCCAAGTAGCACGTTTGGGAATAGGGATGTGCCGTGATACGACAACACTAAACCAAACTCTTAGTGGTCTCGTATAAGGACAAAAGTATGTCAAGGCACGTGAGGCAATGCCTAAAGTATGATACTATCAGTACCGGTCACAGGGCTGGTGGTAACGCATCGTAGCCACAATTGCCCACCGCGTACATCCATCTCATATCGAGTCAAAGGGAGGTTATCCCAAAATCATGGTGCACCAATCGAAACCAACATCAAAGTAATAGTATAATCCAAATCCAAGAAGCAAATCGAAGAACATATGTCCGATAGGGGTAGCTAGCATACTTGTCCCTGTTGAGCCTCTTGTTTTAGTCATTTCAAATTGGCACAAGTGCTGGGTTCTATCCATCATCGTCTTCTTTCTTCAAATCCAGCAAACGTATGCCAAATCCAACCACTTCATTCTGGAGTCTTCTCCGCGTACAGAGTTGTTAATGTGGTTCCAATATTGACAGAGATTGTGCCAATAAGTGGCCCCATTCTCTTTAACATCCAAACGTCGTTTTACACACCGGTTGGTACTTTTATATTTCAAGATCAATTTATACTTGATATCAAAATAACATATTCGCTTCAAAATCAATTTCATTTCAAAATATCGTACTTACCCAAGGTATGACAAATTCAATACGAAAATCATTTTTGCCTCAATATCTAAATTTCACTTCCAAATCCGTTTTGAATTTCCATTTAGATTATAACTTCATTTTAACCCTTTTTGCATTTAAATCCACGATTTAAATATAAAAGGTTCCCCCTTTGACTAGTTGGAATTTCTAGAAAATAGTTTGAAAATTTATAAAGTTTAATATAAAATAGTTTGAGTATTGAAAGTAGTTTGTATGGTAAAATAGCTTGGAAAATCAAAATAATTTGAATATTTAAAAAGATAGATTTTAAATAGTTTATATTAAAATAATTTATTTTGAAAATTTCAAATCAAACCATCCATTTCCATTTCAACAAATCTAGACCCAAGTCCAAATTCCAATCAAACCGATTCAATTTCAATTATTCCAATTCAAATCATTTTCAAACTCAATTCGATTCAAATTGACTCAATTTGGATTTTAATTTGAATCAACTTCAATTCAAATTTCAATTCAAATAAATTTCGACCTCGATTTCAAACTAATTCAATTTCGCTTTCAATTCCAATTTGAATTAATCTCATTTCAATTCTCAATTTTAAACCATTTCAATTTATATCAATTTCAAAAGGATTCCAAAATATCGATTTAAATCATTCAAATCAGATTAAACTTAAATGTTCGAATTTAGATTCGAATTTTCAAAAATAATTCAATTCTAAGCTCAAATTTTGAAATACGATTTATATCACTTTTACTTAAATAACTTCGAAGTTCAAGTAGAAGTTTAAACCCTTAAAATAATTCCAATTTCAATAATTCAAGTCATATGTCGATCTTTACTTCACATTTAAAAAAATTCCTAAAACAATTTCTTTTCCAATTCGGTTTCAACATTTTTTCAAGACACGAATTCAAAAATAATTCAATTTGCATATTTCAATTCAATTTTATTTTTATGAAACAAACATACTTGAATTGATTCAAATTCAAGAATTTAAAATCGTTAATAACTAATCCGATGTTCGTATATGATTTTCTATCCCATGGCCAATTGATCAGTTATTACGATATTAAATTTCAGGGATGGATATATGTAATTTCAATCCAAAATAAATGTTATAATTTATTCGAAATATATCAGATAACTATTTTATATACTGTCAATAATATACAGGGTGTGTGTGTGTGTGTATAAACATCCAAACATCCAATATATCAACCAATAACATCCAATCGCAACCAATATCCAAAACAGTCAATGCATCACAATAATTAAATAATTATCAATATTGGGTGTTTAACCGGCTATTCAATTTCAATTTCAAATTGAACTGTCAATTTAAATTCCTATCAGTTCAATTCATATGCAAATTTAAAAATCAGTTATACAACCAAACAACAGTTAATAAAATAAATAACTTCACGATTATCAATTCAACTAACATAAAAATATTTTAATACTTTGTGAGCGTTTAAACACTCTCTTTTTTATTTGTAACTGGAAACATTTCAGCTTCAAATGAATTCCAATTTGATTGCATGGCGTAGACGACGTCGGTACGGATCAACTGCAACTCGTTTTGCTCGAATCGGAGCTCATGCGCAAAATTTATGATTTAATTAATATAAGTTTATAATCACAAATAAAATTAAAAACTAATTAACATAAATAAAATAATTAACACAACACCCAAACTTTGCAGGCAGCGGTCTCCTATCCCCTACTGTTCATGCATCTCTCCCATCACCAGGTCGAACTCATGAATCACCATTTTTTTTTGTCGAAGATCACCGCCAGAATCACTATGCCGCCACCCTCTTCCACCAACGCGCGTGAATTAACGTTGTGCAACCCGAACCCTAAATTGACGAACGCGATTGACAATAGCCCTAGGTCGCACTATATCCCCCAACGGCTACACGCAGCCGCATGCGCGCTAATGCGTGCTTCTAACCCCAGCCTGCTTCTCTTCGGTCGTTGGCGTTCGATCATTTTTTCTCCTTTTCTTTTTTTTCGATCCACAAACATTTAAAATAAGGGAGAGAGGGAAGTACGAGGAGACAAAATTGTGGCAGAGTGTACGAAATGTTGGGTGAGGGTGAGCATATATATTACTATAATTATAAAATATCTGACCTATGATGTCCGAAATTTTCGTGCTCCGAACAAGGTGTACCGTCTGACATTCTATATATTATACCCCATTTCGAAAGCAATGGAACTAGCCTTGAGGCCTACTTTGATTGTATTCAGAAGAAAGCTTTTTAAAATCAATTTATTTTAATTAAATTCCTTAAATTAACTACACGTTTCAATCTTGCACGACCAAATGGCAAGTCCGATCGCCACGATACTTGACTATTACGGATACGAAGGTTTCGTCAAAATCTGGGACAATGACCCAAAAGACCATTTTTACTCGTTACTTAAAATAAGCAATTTCCAAAAATTAATTTTGTCGTCTTGAATTCAATTTTAAAAGTTAACAATCTTCATTCTTATTTAAAAAAAAATTAAATCAACTTTCAACATTATTTTCATTCATATTAAATTCAAGATTCAATCATTTAAATAATTTCCAATATTAAATTTAAGAAATTTAATTATCCAATAAATTATTAAACTTCAAATGAATTTTAGTTAGCAATTGTTATTTTATTTTCATCTAAATAATTCATCATTTATTAGTCAACTCAAGCTATTGATTATAAACACATCAAATACATAAAATTTCATTTCAATACTTGTTATTGTTTAAATCTTCAAAATTATTTATTTCTAAACTTTATTTAAGTTTATGTTCAATAAATTACATTAATACATCATTAAATTTTTATTTTTAACCATTTTTATTCAATAATCATATTAAATTAAATTATTTAAAGAAGTTAAAATTATGGATCATTACAATATAAAGCTCCATTCAAAATTTATTGCAAATTTCATTTAAACTAGTTTACATTTAAGAATTTCAGATTAAATATCTTGAACTCGAAGAAATAACTTCCATACAAAACATTTTTCTATATGAAAATACATTAGGAATAGAAATCACCTTTTTTATTTCTATATTAGGTATCCTTTAGTATTTTATATTATTTTCATTTTCAATTTTTCTTCATGAAGAAGATTTGAAAAATCACTCTCTTCATCCCACTTGTGCCTAAGTTACATCTACTCTCATACCTCGATAGCTTAAATATTTATTTGTCCAGGATTTTGTACCATCTTTTATGAGTTTTGAACTCTTAAGTAGTACAAGAATATGGATATTTGATCCATATTCGATCACATATAAGTGTTAATGGTAAACAATCATGATTCGTAATCTATGAAACTTTGACGAAATTTTTCATTCGAAATAAGTAAGTAAACTATATTGTGCGATCATATATTCAATACAATTTATTACAATGGTTATCTTGTTGTAATACTTGTAGCATTGGGCCAAGAGCTATAAGACAAACCAAGGAATTAGATCATGCACATGTCAACTTGATCAGTTTACATAAAATTCAACTTATTTAATTTCGTTAAATATTAATGATGATTGAATGTTGTAAAGATTCATTACGCTTTTGTAGTAAGGGTTTCCTTTTTGAATGGTTCAACCGAAAGAAAAGTGAATTATGAATGTTTTATGATCGTGTAAGTTGGCTCTTGAATAGGTATTGAAGTGAAAACGTGCCAAATGATTTATTGGTAAGTGAATTTTACATTTCTTTGTCAATTTTAATTCAGTTCAATTATATAATTTAACTGATAATTTTTTTATCTATTATATTTTATTGGTTGCACAAATTTACCAAAGTATATTATTTTAACTTGTATAATATATATTCCATTAGAACTATTAAATGCATTCTTTTCATTTTTCTAATAAGGCTCTACTTGATGTTTTTTATTTCTCAAAATCCTAAGAGAAAACATATAGTTAGGATTCACTTTCCTTAGGATTCTGATCCTGAAGATGATCAACAAATCATAGATCCGCAATTAATGGGAAACATTTTATTGGTTGTATCATATACAGCTCTTAACTAATGGTTTTTATCCTAATCTCATCTCAACCTTGATGGAGATCAACAAATCGAGAGAGATTATTCACTCATTTTACCTTCTCACAATGACCTTAGTACAATGCAATTACCTTGAGAAAGAACAATAATTATGTGCATGTATTTTACCTCAGCTAATCAGTATATTAATAGTACTGCACATGACATCCCTAGGTTTGAGGGAGATCAACAAGTAAATACTATGCATGTAATCTATTAATATAAATGGTAGAAAATGAAATAGCTTGTAGATCGACAGTGGAAGTTAATAGTATAATTCTAACTTGTGATATGCAGATTATATGAGTAAATAATATAAAGTAAAGGAATATAAAGTAATCACACTAGGGTTTTTATGCTGGTTCGGACCCTTCGTCTTATATCTAGTGATGAAGCACCCCTTCAGTATTCTACTAGTACATAGCCCTTTCTTAACCCAGAGAAATAGGCTTACACTGGCACCTGATTCTTCCTAAAATAGGACTTCTCCTCTTTAGTAAAAGGGATTAACGATTCGATAATTCTTGTGCCTCTAGTATACCAATTTTGTCAAGGTAGTTCACCCTTCCTATAATATTCTTTGATGATTGTGAATTAAACATGTAGATTGTAGGAAGTAGGAAATAGTTTTGAACACTTTTGATTTCAAAAAATATGTTAGAGATTAATGATCAGAGAGCAAGAGTTGAAATCAAAGGAGTGAATCGGGTTTCTAATTATAATGTTAAAAGTTTCCTCAAAGGATATGAACATTTAAAGAGTTGCATCTTATAAGTAAAGACATAAACTTTCACCATTTAAAACATCCCTTCAACATATAATCATTATAGGTTTCTCAAACGTTTGGCTTGTCAACTCAAACATTTGGCTCTTTTATTAAAAAACAATTTAAAAACATGTCCGACATCTAGTTGAAAAGCCTCGAACGTCTAAACAACTTCCATAAAAGAATACGTTTATTTTTTCTTTTATTCAAACATTTAGACTATTAATCATTCATTTCATCATATTTATAAAAAAACAACTTGAAAATATATCAAATGTCCAATATAGGCCTCAAACGTATGATTGTAATCTGTAAATGAAGTACTTTAATTTGGTTTTGATTTAAACATTTAACTGGTTTGATCAAAGGTCTGATGCCCTAATCAAATGTTTTGTCAAACCAATAAGATGTCTGAATAACTAAGAAAACAAAACATTTTATATCTCATACATTTGGATAATAAAGCTAGATATCTGATTTTTTAAAGGGTTTTATCCCTAAGTTCATTGTGGAAATTTGGCTATGGTCAGACGTCAGTTTTTGGGTCAGAGTTTGACTCCTAAATTTTTTAAAAAGCTTCTCATTTTGAAAATTTTAAGTTCAAAATCCATTTTAAAATAAATTAAAATTACTTATATATGTGTATCATCAAAGGAAATTATATAAGTTTTCTAGACTACAAAACACAACGACTCTTCTAATAGTCGGTCTTCATTGCTCAAACACTGCAGTTATTCGTTTTTACTTAATCTTCATTATTGAAATATCGTATAATAATCAACTTGTATAATTTCACAAAGATATATAGTTGTCTCATCAAAATTCAAAAACGCAAGATTTAACGTTCCTCCTCTTTTTGATGATGACAACTATACATCTACAAAAGAAATATATATATGTATGTATGTATATGTATGTATGTGTGTGTGTGTATGTACACAAATTTAATATATTTACTCCCCTTATCATCACAACTGATATTTTCTCCACCTTTGGCATCATCAAAAACACAATACCCATAGAAGAAAAATATAGCATATGAGATTAAATAAACATTTTAGTACATACATTAAAGAAGACAACGCATAATGAAATAATACAACATATGAAACAAACCAATATTATCATTCACCCCAAACTAGAGTCAACTTACATGAACATCCAACTACAACACCGTAGAAGCCAATGTTTTAAAGAACAAAATAGCAACACATGTGACTACCCGCAAATCCGTACCCTTTGAATCGATAATAAGCCACACATGTTCGAACCAAAAAGCACAGACCGACGGAAAGTCAAGAGAAAGAAAAGAAGAGAGAAGAAGAGAAGAGAAGAAAGAGAGAAGATAGAACCAAATAGAACAATACAGAATCTCACATCGCAGCGAAAAACATATAATATCATGTCAATGATCTTTACAAAATAAAAACTGTATTTATATACATCAATCATGGCATCCAAATATCAAATGCCGTCTGATAACAGTATATATCACAATATTTGTAAATATATAAATACTAGTGAGGAATCCAGTTGGACCCCTCCAAACTGTTACCTACAGCAAATATATATATCATAATATGTGTATAATGTCGCTTCAAGGAAGACGCGCATACAAAAGGGTCATCCGCTCATATATGAGAACGTACAGGGTCTCATTTGCTCCTATGGGCAGGAATATATCAAAATACCAATCAATATGTAGATAATATATCATATATTATCCAACAACCATCAATCAGCATAAATAAATTTATTCTCACTTATATATAAAAATATCAGTGAGTCAGAAGAGTGAGTTGTACTCACATTGATTCCAATAGTAGTTGTAGTGTTTTATTTCGAATAAAATTAAGTAGCTGTTTAATTTTACCCAAAATTTACACTAGCTCCAATCAACCCTAAACTAGCTCTAAAAAGTAATGCTTATCAATGCGGACCCAATGCAATTTACTATTTTTATTTATTTTTATTTTTATAAACCTTTAAATCTATTGGGACGTTGATCTTGCAACTTCACATCAGGGCCGATGATTGTTTTCTTCTCCCCAAGCTTAAAAACGCATGATAACACATAATGTCGATCATTTCAATCGATTATCGCGATAACCTCGTTCGCCAAGGAGTTGATCAAAGGACATAGGACGACGCGCTTGACCACCGCCAGCAATGATGAGGATCTCAGCCCACCCTATGCTCTAGAAATCGTGCACGACACGCGTATTGGAACTCCGTTTACCATAGATAGGCTTTGTTTTAAACGATCATAACTATTGGATCGATGGATCTTGATACCCTTTACGTTTTTGTAGTTGATGGATTCTGATGAAAGTCGATGAATGAGAAGATCGAAGGGGATGAAGGTGGATGTTTACTGGCGTAGAAATGTTGATGGCGGCGGCTTGAAACCCTTGTAGGCTTTAATTAAAATAGAAAATTATTACGTCCTTTTATAGAAAATTTAAACAACACCATTCATCCGAAAAAATTTCGAACTCGAAACGAAATGTGCCGCCAGGCATTTATAATGTCTTACCCTTATTCCAAACACAATGGAATATATATCGGGAGCGAATTCGATCATATATGAAATATAGAATTTCGAATCGACTTATTTAAATTTAAAATTTCACTTAAACAAATTTCTATGCGTTTTAGCTTCCCCCGGACAAATCGTAAATCCGATTGACATGAAATTTGAAATCTATAATAATATAACATTAGGATCTAATGAAACTAGTTTCGTCGTTATCCTAGATAGTTCAAAAAATGGTCATTTTTACACGTCAATTAAATATTAAAATATTCAGTTTCTACAAATTAACTTTTAATTCGATTTTAAAAGTTCACTAACATCATTCTAATTCAAATAGGATTTAATTTATCTTTATAAATCATTTCGATTTACATTAAATTCAATTTCAATTATTTCCACAATTTCAAATATTAAATCAATAATTTAATTATCCGATTAAATCAACAAATTCGATATATAAGTTATTCAACTTATGCAGTTTACTTCTGAATATTTAAAATCAATTAAATATTCGAATTTCAAATGACTAAAATTCCGGGTCATTGCATTCTCCCCTACTTAAAAGAATTTCGTCCCTCAAATTACCAAGTAAGAAAAAGTCACAAAATCCCTTAACTTTTCAAAACAAATCGTTCAAACTCGATATCAAATTCATTTAACCTTTTAACTTTTTCCAAAATCATTTAGTTAAACTTCTTCTAAAAGCTCTCTTTGTTTTCAAATCCATTCACAATTATCTTTTCAAAACCAACTAATATCATTTCAAATTATAACTCAAAATTAGAATTTTATTTATCAAAAATAATTTCCAATATTTTCTAACGCCTTAAATTTTCAAAAAAATTCGCCAGCATCTCCTTTGCACGGTTCGATCGTCGTACGGTCACAACATGTATACATATACATATATATATATATATATATATATATCACTAATATACATCTTATCTTCGAGGATGAGGCATCCCGTAGGGAAAAAAGTATAAAAAATACAATATGCAATCCGAGATATATACCTTGTATATTATTAGCTAGCATATATGGCTAATATAGCGCGAAAGCGAGCTCCAAATGCGAAGGAAGCGCCATACGCAGCTACTAAATACTCAACAAACAAATGAGAAACATGTATGTAGAAAGTAATATCAATATACAACATATACCAATACAACAACTATATATGTCAATATAGCAAATTCAACCAAAAACAACAAATCCATTCATCAAACAACTATCATCAAACTGACATCTAACAAACCAATATCTATACATCAATCCATAATCAGATCAATATAGTTCATATCTTATTAATTATTCACTGAATTGGTTTTCAATTTATTCACATTTGACTCATTTACATTGGATTTTGCTAGCATTCATTTATTCAAATTCAGTTCTATTCAAATTCACTTACTTTCAATTTGAATTCAATTATTTAGCTTTCAATTCATTAATTCAACTCCATTAACACTTAATGAATTTCTATTTACAAACAACTAACATCCATCTAACAATCAATACACATCCAACATAACCAAATTAATTTTCTTTACATTCAACATTCATATTTACTTCGTTTATATTCTTGTTTTAACACATTTAATTTCAGTTGGTTTAATATCTAATTGACTTTCATTCAATTATTCAATTACTAATTCATTTTATTTATCAAAATCAACTTCATTCAGCATTACTTAAGTTATGTTTCGTTTCATTCTCACTTACATGCACTTCCACTATACAATTTAAGTTCACTACCAATTTAATTCAACACCACTCAAATTCATATTTTATTCTGCTTAACAAAATTGTTTAACCATTTTAACAATTGATTTTACTTTCTCACTTTATAAGTTATACGACATATTTATTCAAACTTCCAAATTCATATTATATAATCACTTAAAAGTTCAATTTCCATTTCAATAGCTTATCAAATATTGTATAAATACATTCCAATTTATTTAAATTTACCAAATTTAAATTTATTATCTCGTATTATAAGTCCAAAACTCATTTAACTTATATTTATAAATTTCAACTTGGATTTTAAATTCAAATTTGTTCATCACAACAAAATTTCAATTTTCAATTTCAATTTACTATTGGAAGAAAATCCATCACAGAGAAACTCGAAAATGATATTGATGATGCTACAGTCATCACCCTTATTATTTCCTAGTAATGATAGTGATTTTAGTGCTTTACATTCTTTTAAGAAATCTTTTTATTATTTACAAATCACATTTTTACAATCTTTTACTTATATAATTTCACTATTTTACTTTACTTATATAAGATCATTCCAAATTTATTTATCTTATTCAGATTTATAATAATATAATCTCTTTAAATTTGAAAAATAACTTTCAAAATAAATAGAATTCAAATTTTCAGATTCTTAGTTTAAATTCATTTTTACTTACAACTCATATTTATAAATATGCTTATATAGTTTCACTTCTTATATATAAGATTATTTCACAATTGTAAATCATATTAATTATAATTCCATCTTTATAATTCATTTTCTTGTATAATTTATTGTTCTTTTACAATAGTTGTTTTTATTTAGATTATTCAAAAAGCTTTTATTAGCTTATAAATATTTACATTTTCAAACAACCAAACAATCCATTTTTATACACCTTAGTAATTCATGGAAAATTATTTCTTTATATATAAAATATAATCGAGGCGAAATTATTTCAATTACCCAATTTAAAATAATTCTATGTCGACTTACCTCTTTTAAGTGTTTATAAATCCCTACCGATAATACGGCGTCTCACATACCGACCAGAATTCATAAACAGCTCAACGATAAGTAAACACAATGTAAAACATTTTATATCACTAACAAATATGCGCGCATATATAATACACACAACTCAATATAGGGTGCTGATGTCCATGTCTATATTGAGTACATATCAAAGCTTAGGAATATACAAAATCTAAGCTCTGATACCATGTGTGACGACCCGCAAATCTATGGCATTTGAATAGACAACAAACCACACATGTCCGACCCAAAAAGCATATACTGAGGGAAAGTCAAGAGAAAGAAAAGAAGAAAGAAGAAGATAAGATAAGAAAGAGAGAAGATAGAACCAAACATAAACAATATAGAATCTCACATCGTAACAGAAAACAGAAACTGTCACTTGTCACCTATCACCTACATCAATGATCTTTACAAAACAGAACAATACAGAATCTCAATATCGTATCAATAATCTTTATGAAACAGAAACTGTATTTACATACATCAATCACGGCATCCAAACATCAAATATCACATGATAATAGCATATATCATAATATCTGTAAATAAATCAATACTAGCGGGGTATCAAGTTGGATCCCTCCAACCTGTCACCTGCAACAAATATACATATTAGAATATATGTACAATTTCCGCTTCGAGGTAGACGTGCGTACAAAAGGGTCATCCACTCATACATGGGAACGTATAGGGTCTCGTCTGCTCTAATGGGTAAAATATATCCAAATACCAATCAATATATAGATAATATATCATATATCATCCAAACAACCATCAATTAGCATAAATAAATTTATTTTCACTTATATAAAAATAACAGTGAGTTAGCAAGAGTGAGTTGTACTCACATTGATTCCAATAGTGGTTGTAGTGTTTTGTTTCAAATAAAATTAAACAGCCATTTAAATTTACCCAAAAATTACACTAGCTCCAATCAACTCCAAACTAGCTCTAAAATGTAGTGCTCGTCAATACGGTCCAAACGCAATTCGTTTCATGCAAAACAGACCTCGTATAAAAAAGTTACGCTATTTTTAAGATCACACGAATATATATATATATATATATATATATTATTTACAATTTTTATTTTATTTTTATAAACTTAAAATTGATCGGGCTGTTGATCTTGCAACCTCACATTAGGGCCGTCGATCATTTTCTTCTCCCAGGCTCAAAAATGCATGATCAAACCCAACATCGATCATTTCAATCGATTATCGCGATAACCTCATTCGCTAAGGAGTTGATCAATGGACATAGGACGACGCGCCTGACCACCCCACACCACGACCAGTAACGCCGAGGAGCTCGGCCCACCTATGCCCTGGAATTGTGCACAAAACATGCGTATTTGAACTCAATTTGCCATCATTCGGCTTTGTTTTAAACGATCATAGTCGTTGGATTGATGGATCTTGATGCCCTCTGCGTTTGTGTAGTTGATGGTTTTTGATGAAAGTCGACGGATGAGGAGATCAGAGGGGATGAAGGTGGATGTTTTCTGGCCGTAGAAATGTTAATGGCGACGGCTTGAAACCCTAGTTAGGTTTTAATGAAAATAGAAAATTATAATGTCCTTTTAGAGAAAATTTAAACGACGCTATTCACCTGAAAAAATTTCGAACTTGAAACAAAACGTGCTTCCTGGCATTTATAATGTTTTACCCCTATTTTGAATACAATCGAATATATATTGGGAGCCAATTCGATCGTATTTGGAAGGTAGGTTTTCGAATCGACTTACTTAAATTCAAAATTTCACTTAAACAAATTTCTACGCGTTTTAGCTTCCCCCGGACAAATCATAAATTCGATTGACATGATATTTGAAATCATACAATAATATAACAATACAGATCCAATGAAATAGGTTTCGTCGAAATCCGAGACTGTTCGAAAATGACTATTTTTACACATCAATTAAATATTAAAATATTTAATTTCTATAAATTAAATTTTAATTCAATTTTAAAGTTCACTAACATCATTCTAATTCAAATAGGATTTAATTTATCTTTATAAATCATTTTTTTTCACATTAAATTCAATTTCAATTATTTCCACAATTTAAATATTAAACCAATAATTTAATTATCCAATTTAAGATATTCGAAATATAAGTTATTCAACTTATACAATTTACATCTGAATATTTAAAATCAATTAAATATTCGAATTTCAAATGACAAAAACTCTGAGTCGTTACAATGTACAACTAAATGTTTCAATATTACACAAACCGAACATCAAAGAAAAACAAATGGTTGTCACTTTCTTATTGGTTACTTTAAGGGTATCTATATTACCTTAAAGAAATCTACCTTATACCCCAAGCTCATTATTCTTATTGGTAGTCATTTCCTTCCTCTTCTTCTCCACTTTCAGTGTCATGTTCTCCACTTTAACTTCCTTCTCAATTATTCTTTTTATATTGTATAGGTTGAGAGTATGATCCAACGCCTCGAGGATTTTGAGGTGGAGGAATTGTTAGGATGAAAACTGAGATTTGCTTGATGGATTTTTGAAAATCTATCCTCAGAAGTTCTTTATTGTATTCTATTTAGTATTTTTAACCCTTAAGATATTTCTGGACAGCTTCTTTTCAACCTTTTGTTGGTTTTTTGAAAGAAGAACTTGAGTGTTTGATAAAGTTAAGCAATCTTGAAATGAGATAAACTAAAGGAAACAAATGTTACAGGCTTAACACTATCATTATTTCTTTATTCATCATCACTCTCTTCTTCACCACTCTCACCCTCACAAAATTTAATTCCTTTTCCTTTGGTGGAAGACCGAGAAGAGGTTTGTTGTTGCAGGCATTGCATATACTTTGCATATGAAATACAGGATGGAACAATTGTCGTGAGTTTCATGAGATTATATAATTTTGTTCATAGCTTTCGGTTCTAGGGATGAAGGTATTAGTTAATATCCATTTAAGTAATCTCGGTCCTGGCCTCAAATCTCAGGAATTTTCTTTTGTGACTTGATATACCTATAGATGATGAGTTATTTGATTGCATCTCCTATGTTCGGTATGTACATCTTTTAATTCCATTATATCCAATGCGAAGAATTCTTTAGATGTGATTATAATGAAGCTTAATGATTTTTTTTCATAAAACTCATCCGTATATACTTTCATCCTTGTGAAATTTAATGAAATTTGCACTCAAATTTGCAAATAATAACATCACCGCTAAAGTATAGATCATGACATTGATAGACTCAAAATCAAGTAATGGAGTGATTTTAGCGGTAACGGTGAGAATTCTAAAAGAATCCATGGAATTTTTTCATATTGCTCAATGCATTATATCGTTCCATGCTATCTGGAACACTACAAAGTATTTTAATTGTTCTTGAGAGACTGCCATCAGTTGAGAAGATAAAGACTCTCAAGTCTTTCTCTTCTTTCTGCTTTTGTTTTTAGGAGGACTTTAGGGTGCCATGATTGTCAAATATGATTTTTAAGGGTTTTGATATTTTCAAGATGAAAATAAAAAATGAATAAGGGTAAAAGTTATAACCAGCTAATAAATGGGTTAGCACGGAAAAGTAGTTGTTGATTTCAACTAGAGATAATAAATGTATATAAAAAAAGTTGTTGAAATGAGGTCAAATGTCTGAGAAAAACAATTAGACATCTGATAATAGGCACAAACGTCTGGCTGATTGTTGACAGATGTTTTACCTTGTTTAATTAAAAAATTATATAGAAGTTTTTTTATATATGCATTTTTTTATTGATCGAATGCCTAGGCTAATCATGGTATCCAGGAAGAGTAATCAGATACGTTTCGCTGGGATGGCATTTAGTTGGACCAAAGATTTTAAGTGGTTTTGACTTTAGTAACGGAAAGCTTAACTTACTACTGTTGTTTCTAGTATGCATACTATCGTAGAAAGCAGTCAAGGTTCTATCAATAAAGCGTAATCTCTCCCCTATCTACATTGTTTTGATTGTATTTCCTTTTGATCAGAAATGATTGTCTCATGTAGCTCAATTTATTTCTACTGAGAGTATTTTAACTTTTCAATTATTGTTGTTGTGAGATCATATTAAAAATCCATTGAATGTAACAACCCTTTTAACTTCTGACGGGTATTGGGTTGACTCCCTCGAAGATGACAAGGTTATTCTTAAAGAGGAGGAGGAGCTATTTCTTAATGCCTGTTTTATTTTTAAGATAAAAAGTTTAAATAAGATAGCTATTTAAGATCAACTTTAAAGTGGAAAATTAAACCTAAAATCAAACGGTTTATTAAAATTTATTAACTGTAATTATAGTTTTAATTATAATTAGTAAATAAATAACTATTCATTTTGTGGTTAGTATCAAATTATTTCATTATGAGAAAAAATTCCTTATTTATGTCTCAAATTTATAAATATGTTTTCATTAAAGGGTTTAGGAAAATATTTGAAATTTCATTTTTTTATTAGCAAAATCTAATGTTATAGTCTATTTTACATTTTCTTTTAAGAAATGTGTTTAATATCAATGTGCTCAGTTTCGAAATGGTTTATTTTTACCTTTATTCGGATGTTTGGACTATTTAATCAAACATTTTGTCATATTTATAAAAAAATAACTTGAATATATCTCAGACATTTGGTTTCCATGCCTCAAATATCTGGTCATTATCCAGACAAAGTAGTTCAATTTGGCCTTACTTCAGACGGCTGATTGGTTTGATCAAATATTTGATGCTCTAATCAAACATCTAGTCAAAACAATCAGACGTCTAAATGGTTAATAAAATAAAATATTTTATTCCTTAGACGTCTGAATAATAAAATTAGACATATGACTTTTTATAGGGTTTCATCATGAGAGTTTATAGTATAAATTTGGCTGCAGTCGGACATTCTAAGTTTAGGGGTCAGATGTCTGATTCCTGACAAATTTGGAAAACTTTCCTTTTAGACAATTTTACGTTCAGAATTCATTTTAAAATTGATCAAAAATATTTATGCATGTGTGTATCACCAAAGTATAGTGCATAATTTTTCTAAACTTACTAAACACAACAACTCTTCTGATAGTTGGTATTCATTGCTTGATCATAATAGCTAGTCTTTTTTCCTTTGTCTTCATTATTCAAATATCTTGTAATAATGAACTTATACAATTTTATAAAGATATATAGTTGTCTTATCAAAACTCAGAAAGGTAGGATTTAACATAGGATGTCTTATATAGCAAGGATTCACAATATTTAATATATATGCACTGAGTGATATTGATTTAGAGAATGATGTATTTATATAAAATACCCTCGTGATTCAAGTGACGGACACAGCTGAAACCACGACATATGTACAATACCTTTTTACTTGTTAATTAAATCTAAGTTGGGTTTCTTATAGTTCAATCGAAGATTATATATTCATATTATATAAGTTTAATTTATTTATAACTATTTATAATTTAATTACCTTATATAATATTTGTATGTTTATTATTAATTAAATCGGATTTTAATTCTTATTTGTTAAATCAAATTTTATTAATAAATTCTTATTAATATAGTTAATAAATTCTTATTTAATTAATAAATTAATCAAATTATTTTAAAGTTCTAGAAATTTTATTTTATTCACTTTAAACAATTTAAAACGAATATTAACTATAATATTTATAGTTTTATATACATATATCATTATACACATATAATGATTTAGTAATTTACTTATAACTAATATATATTTATCAAATAACTATTCACTTAATTAAAACATTTTTAATTAAATTATTACCTAATAATTTCAAAAATTAATATTTTATATACCTTAAGTATTTTAAGATATATATACATATATATATATATATGCACATGCTTTTTTTAAATTAATTATTCATCCGATTAATCCAATTAATCAAATTATTAAATAATTTTTGAAAAATATTAATTTATTTTCAGAACAATTTTGAAATATATTTTATAATTTGTATAAAATTTATTATGTATTTCAAATTTAACTTTTAAATTCGAAGTATATTTAAAAATTTCAAACTGAATTTTGAAAATTAGCCCAATGCCTAATATTAATATGGGCCTTTATATTGAGGATAAACTTTGGGCTCACATCATCCTTTGGGCTGAGCCAGTAGATAGGTGGAGTGGAGTACTTGATTACCTAAACCCCACCTTAGACATTATCTTTCTAGATACTATACTAATTGATTTCGCTTTAATAAGTTAACCGTAATATTGCTTATTTAAACCCTATAGACCATTAGATCTCTGATACCATAGAAGGAGCCGTGCAAGTTGGAAGCATGTTAAATGGGTGAATTTCAAAAGAAAATCTCTACTTGGATCATAATAGGCCTGTGAAGTCTAATGGGTTTCACTAAATTCAATCTATTTGATGTTAATAAAATCATATTTTATTAATATTATTCTATTTCAATTAATTAAACATATTAGTCAATTTACTTTAATGTTTATTAGCTATGAAATTTGAAAAGGTAAGAACATATCAAATATGTTCCTATTTCAAATTGTGCGACAAACATGTAAGACATGAAGCAAGTGTAATTTTGTTGTGTGTTTATGTTTTATTATTTCGCTTTGTAAAGGGTCAAACTATTAGTTAAGGAAACAAGTTAGTCGATCATAAATGTGACAACTATGCAATTAATAAGGAGTTACATTTTATCAATTTCAGATATGAGAAAGGTCAACATATAGGGTATACAGTACATAGATATAACATTATTTGAGAGCAAATCATATATAAACATGTGAATCATACACACACATATACATACATATACATACATACATACATACACACACACATACACACACACACATACACAAATGTAAACTGTCATTGAATTGTATTTATGTAAATAATGATTCAAAATCAATTAATTTGAAAAATTACAAATTCAAATCTTTGGTTAAGGAAAGATCTAGTGAGATATAAAATTTTGGAAAGTTTTCAACCTTCTTCTTATGTAAAATCCTAAATAAGTTTAAATCCAATTCAGATATAGTAATTTGTAAATTTTACAATTTATTAATAACCAGAAAATATAGTGTATATGAACTTACATAGTTGCAACTTATATAAAAAGAGCAACCAATACTTATATAAAACAAACAAATAAACTTATTATGAAATACACAAACATTTAATTTTAATTTTCAGGAGAAACAACGTTTGTAAATACATGTCAAATGATTTGCATTGTAAATACATACATACATACATATACACACACACACACACACACACACACACATATATCAAATGATTTTGCGTTATATATATATACACACACGCACAGATATATGTGTGCATGTGTGTGCGTGTGTGTGCGTGTGTTTATGCATGTGTGTGTGTATATATGTATGTGTGTATCGTTCAATGCTACATAAAGTACAATAAAATAAGATGATCTACAAATACATAAGTTCATAATATAACGATCAAATCCCACTGTTGTGTTTACTTTTTTATTTGATTTAATTTACAAACGACATGGTAAATCAAAATATAATTAAAACATAGTGGAAATTTAAAACACCGTGGAAATGTATATAGTTCAATGCCATTGTCTTGGATTTCTATGAAACCAGTTTCATCGAATCTGTAATACTGAATTATTGTAAGGTTCCAAGTATCGTGGCGATAGGACTTGTCGTTTGATCGTATGGACTCGAAATACGTATAAATCAATTAAATTAAATTCAATTGAAATAAGCTAATTTTAAAGCTTACTTCTTCATACTATGGAATTGGGACTTGAAACCCGTTCCATTAAGTTTAAAACTATTGAAAACATCTATTTTGATATATGGGATGACCCACTTTCGTTTCGCAGGAAGAAGAGCTTTTTGGGTCGCAATTGCCATTCGTACCAATTCTATTTTGTTTATTTTCTTATCGGGCCTTGTTGTGACGCCCCACCTCTATACCCACGCTAGCCAAGAACACTCCGGAGTAGTGCTGTCAACTAGCACGGAGAATAAGGCTGTTGAGGAGCGACCATCCATGTAATTGCTTATCACACGGTGGCTATAAATAATCTTCGGAAACAAACATAGAAATAATCATATCACAAATCAGTCATAGATATCCATATCACAAAGGCGGAAGAAGATATGAATATATAACTAACACATGAAAGTGTACATCAGAGTAGTGGTCAATAAGATCCACGATAATACAAAAGAATAGCAACACGTGCTATACAAAAGAATACAACTATGAGTCTATATCTCAAGTGTATACAACAAAAACTGCTAATCTAAACAGTTAGCCAAAAGTCAGAGTGATGAATCCCTGGGAAGAAGTCAAGCAGAAGCACCTGTAACATCTCGGTCTGACCCGAGTATTATTTAAGAAAATAATAAACGGATCAGTCTAGCTATAAATATCAGATGACATGATATAACATAAAAGGTATGGCATAAACTTAAACATCCATAACGACATACCACTATAAGTATGTAAATAATGATCAACAGAAGATCAATCAATAAGAGATAATCAATATCACAAGAATCTTCTCAAAGATTCGAAGGGGGCATCATACCCTAAACTTGTACTCATAACAAGTCAATGACATAAATTCCAGAAATCAACACGAGAAATCCAGAAATCATAAAAAGGGAAAGAGGCCTATCACATGACGGTCCGAAGACCATGGGGAGCTACCCCACATGTGTGAGTGGAATCACACAGATTGAGGTCAAGACTAACCAAAAAGCAGAAAGGTATGTGTGAATGGAATCACACAAGTGGTGTCTAGTCTAACCTTGCAATGAAAGAGACATCGCACAATTGCTAGTCTAATTCATAAAGCGATCATCAAGATCAACGAGAAGTGTCAATTACACTAAGCTAGTAAATATAGAAGTTTAGCTTCATGTCCCATAACCACTTGCTTAACTTAAATATTTACGAACAAACTGTAAATCTTCACTAATAAAATTGTCACAAGAGGTTCAATCGAACAAGTCCAAGAATTAACTGACGAAGTGAACGCAAGCGTTTCATACCACTTGTTTTACTAAGTCGTTTAATTAGATTTCTCATCCGAGTGAGGTAAAGGCTTGTATATACTAATAGATTGGAAAACGGTTTAAGAAAAGAGCTTTGTTATTAAAAATAGAGTTGAAATTGTTTGTTAAAAGAGTTTTGATATTTACTACTAGTATTGAAACCTTTGTATTATAAAGTGACAAAACACATAAGCAAGTGTAGAAACAATCAGTCACAAAGATCGCATACGGAGATGCGAATAAAATCCAAGGAAATCAGCTCAATGTTTTTCAGATAAGATCCCCTACGGAGGGGGGGTCCAGGGGGGGTGGCAACCCCCCAAGGTGGGGGTGCGGGGGCAACGCCACCGCTTACGGGTTCGACCTGCCCGGTCAGGTCGCGGGGGTCCAGGGGGCAGCGCCCCGACCAAAATGCTACGACCTAGTGAAGACAAAATGAGGTCTAACGACCTAAGGGGAATAGGGTCGAGCGACCTATAAAACTCGCGACCTAAAAGTTAGCAAGGTCGAACGACCTATAGAGGCATAGGGTGCAGCGACCTAAAACATCGCGACCTAGTGAAGACCTAAGGGAGGCGAGCGACTTATAAAACTCGCGACCTAAAAGTTAGCAAGGTCGAACGACCTATAGAGGCATAGGGTGCAGCGACCTAAAACATCGCGACCTAGTGACCTAACGGTTTAAGGGTCTTGCGACCTAACTGGAAACAAGGTCCAAACGACCTAATGACTTAAAGTGAAACCTGGCTGAGCGATATAAGGTCGGAGACGACCTACGACTTAACTCCGTGTGAGCGACCTACGACCTATGGTTGCTACGACCTAACGAGTTCCAATAGTGAAGGCTTAAGGTCTAACGACCTAAGGGGTACGACCTAAGGTCTTGCGACCTAAGGTGTTGAGGTTGGACGACCTAACCAAATTGCATAGGCCATACGAGCTAAGGCCTAACGACCTAACTCCGAACGAGCTATACGTGAGTGACCTAGGGCGCTAACTCGCAAACGACCTAACGTTAACTCGCGAACGACCTAACTCCAGACGCGCCTTTTCAAGCGTGCGAGCTGAAGACCTGCCGACCTACGACCTAACTCCAAGCGACCTAAGGCCTAACGACCTATAGTGGACGAATGGGCTAAGGCCAGAAACGACCCAAATGAAGGTGACGACTTTTCCACGCGAACGACCTATAGATGCTGGGCGACCTAAGGGGGACAGAGCGACCTAAGCCAGAAATTCACCCCAAAACACTAAAAAGTGGAGTTTTTCGCCAATCCAATCCAAACCAAATGCAAATGTGCATGCAAACATGATAGGGATGCATTTCCAATAGCCCAAGATAGATATAGACTAGAATTGTGAGATAAAAATCTCACCTTTGCACTAAAATTTATGAAGATGAAGCTTGAAAGCAAGGAGAAGCAATCCAAAGCTTGAATCCAATATCTTCTACTTGAATTTGGAGTTGAATGATGGAGTTGCAATTGAATTTGAGCTTGGAGTTTTAATTTCCCATTCTCTTCACCATTAATGCCAAAGCTTGAGTTAGTTAGGAAATTTATGAAGAGTGAGGAGAAGAGGGTTGGAACTTGGGCTTAATAGGCTAAACTAACCCAAAGTCCAAAGCGGAAAAAGTTAGTGAAATTTCACTAACTCCAAACCTATCGATGTTTATACTTAAAAAGTTGTAAACGACATTTCGAACTCAATGGAAGTGGTCTCGAGTCCTAATTTGACCGTTTGCAAAAAGTAGTTTTTTTTTGGACCAAAATCCGATTAACGATTTAATATTTAAATAAAAATATTTAAATGTAAACTCGATAAATATGCGGGTTGTTACACTTGTCCATATAAATTCTTCCGTTCTAACCTTATCAGTCTTTCTATTTCCTATTCCTATACGTACATCAACTTCTGTCTGCTCCTATCTTCAGTGGCAGAAACAAATTCCAATTCCAAACGCTACAATTCAATCTCCAAACCAATTTCAAAATCAAACTCCTCCAAACCATATCAAATTATATACTATTTCGAAGCTCTCGACGAGCTTAACACAGATTTGCAATTCATTTTTGTCATCGAATCACTGTTTGTCCAGAAATCGATGAAGAATTTAAGCCGTACGTTCTAGGTTTTGGACGATCCAATGGTGGACCGTTGCCCGATCGACGATCGGGAAGTGGCAATGGGAATCTGACGTTGAGCAACACGCATCGGTACTACTTGTTCGTCCCCAAGTGGTTGTGGTTTGCTAGAAATCAGCGATGAAGGCGTATGAGGGCGATCGAGCTTGGGATGACCGGAATCCACGCCATTGAGGTCGTGGGTGTGGCTCGGAGGGCTGGAGGCTGTGGCCGCGTCTAATGGTCGTGAAGATGATCACCGCGGGGGCGATAATTGGATGTGGTGGCGACCGCGTGCATATCCTATGTGTTCGAGCAAGAGTGTTGCTAGGGTTTCGTGTTATCTATGGTGATGTGCATTTATATTTTATTTTTGTTTATTTTAATTTAAACTTTAAAGTTCAATCGTTCTAATTCGCGTAACTTTTGCGTAGAGGTCTGATTCACATGAGGTTTATTACTTTGCGATCGTATTGAAATTCCAAACAATTTGAACTGGTTTGGACGAATTCTGAGACTATTCAATTTTGAGCCTTATTTTGGATTTCAAATCGATTTGAAATCAAAGGTGAGTGTTTTTAACCAACTCACAACTATTAGATTATCTTCTATTAGTTAAATTAAATTTACAATGTGATTAGAAATTGATTGGGTGTTGTTTGGTATATTAAAATTTTCATTCCAGTTAAATATGACTTTTATTGCATTTAATCGTCATTTAAGTTAGACAATTCCGGAGATGCACATCTCATGGGCCTGGTTTCGATGGAAGTATTGTCGGCTCTGAGCATCGACTATATGGATGTAGACTGGATCTTGAAGGTCGAGCATGAGAAGGAGTCATGGATGACTCCGATAAAGAACTATTTGCAGAGGGGATTCCTTTCAGACAGAAGAAAAGAGCGATCAAAGCTCTTTTGCCAAGCTTCAAGATATATCTTTCAACAAGGAGCACTTTACAGGAAAGGATTCTTAGTCCTAATGTTGCAATTTGCCGCCAACGATGAGGCCAAACATGTCCTGAGAGAATTCCATGAAGGGGTCTGTCGCGACCACACTGAGGGGTAAACCTTAGCGAAGAAGATTCTTCACTGTCAGTACTTCTGGCCAACTGTCAATCGAGATGCAGCTAATTAAACCCAAAAGTTTTATAAGTCCTAGAGATTTGCTAAAATTCTAAAAGCCCACCATTAGAGATTACTTAGTTGGCCGTTTATTACTTCACCAAATGGGCTGAGGCAAAGCCATTCGCCACAATTACCACAAAGAAAGTAATAACCCTCATGGTTTGGAATATCATATGTCGTTTCAGAATTCCACAAACAATTATTACCAATAACGGGACTCAATTCGACAACAACAAGTTTAAGGATTTCTATCCCTGGCATCGCATAGAAAAGAGATTTTCTATGGTGGCACAACCCCAGGTGATAGACAAGTTGAAGCTATAAACAAGATTATGAAGTCCATTCTTAAGATACAATTAGGAAAGGCTTAGGGCAAGTGGGTCGATGAACTTCATTAGCACTTTAGGCTTATCGGTCAACCCACAAGTCAACGGCTGGCCATTCCCATTTGCCTTAGCTTACAGATTAAAGGCTATGATTCCGACTGAACTGGAAGTACCTTTTTATCGAGTAACTGACTATAGTCCATGAATGAATGAGCAACTCCTATTGAAGTTCCTTGACATGCTTGATGAGAAGCACGATGAGGCTGGCTTGAAAGCAGCTGTGCGCCAAAACTAAGTCGTTCGATATTACAATTCCAAGGTCAGGAATCGGACCTTTGTAATTGGTGATCTTGTTCTCAAATGAATCTTTCCAGGCCCTCCAAACTTGGGCACTGGTTGGAAAGTTTCGTACGCGCTTGAACACAAGCTGATATGGCACTTTCAAACTAGCAATGGTGTGCAAGATCACACAACCGAGGGCGTGGCATAGCGAGTACTTATGACACTATTTCACTTAGAAATAAAGTTGTATACAGTTAAAGCCATGTAATAAAATAGAACTTGTCATTTTCGTCTTATATAAAATAAAAGGCTTTTCGAATCTGTGACTCTTCTTTACATAGGTCAAGAGTTATGAAATATGACCAACTTGAATGAATCTATATGTGTATAATGCAGGTATATTGGTACCCGAAGTTAGGTGCCAGCCCAACTTCTACGATCCATGATCGGACCCTTAGATTTCAACCACTCTTAGCCTTCAAAGATGGATGCTAGCTAACTCTTGTCCTTAATGTAAGGGTAGAAGTATAAACCTAAAACGGATGTGATTTGATCGTCCATCTGCTAATTCTTGTCCTTGAGGTAAGGGCATGAGTATAAACCTAAAATGGATGTGATTTGGCTATCCATACACTAACTCTTATCCTTGAGGTAGGGGCAACAGATAAACCTAAAATGGACATGATTTGACTATCCACTTGCTAACTCTTGTCCTTAAGGGAGAGGGGTAGAAGTATAAACCAAAAATAAACGTGAACTGACAGTCCATCCATACTTTGGCAAAGCGCCGACATCTTGCCCATAGGATGGCAGGGTAAGAGAACAATGCTTGGAGTAAGGCAAGATCTCTTCTGTATCTTGATCAATGCCTGAAGTCAGGCGCGATTGCATTCAAAGTTCCTGGAAAAGGAATGTTTAAATCACCTTTCTAGGTGATCAAAATTTGACCGAATTTCAGAATCTGATACGGTTACATAAAAATGCACAGGGATTAGCGCTTCAACAACCGCTTTACATTCACAAGAACAATGAAAGGTCAAAAAATCACAAAATGAGATAATGACTTAGTCCAACAATTATCATGGAAAGAAATGGATCGTGAGTGCATCGAATGGAAAGTGCATTTCTTAAATACTTAAAAAAATTCTAATGACATTTGAACAAAACAAAAGTCTTTGTTGTTCACATTCAAAATAGAACTTGAAAAGAAAAGTACAATTTTTATTTACACCTAAGCTGAAATCAAAATAGTGGTCGAACCCGCACAACGTTGGCCAAAAATCAAAACAGACTCCTACAAGTGCAAACCAAAAGTGAGTCTATCTACACAAAATAAATCAACGATCGCTTCTTATGCTTGTACGCTTGAACTTTTTCTTCTCTTCTCAAAAGGGAGGTATGATTTGATCAGGATTCTTCCTGCTTCTTCCTTGGCCCTTTGATGGAGTGCTCTACGAAGATCTAACATGGATGCTTTGTGTGCTCCCAGGTGGAGGAAGAGTGACTGGAACGAAGATAGTTTGACCAGGAAAAGCTATGGACAAAGAAGGAGGGTTAGTCTCTATCTTCTCTAGCTTGATCTCTTTATTTAGGAGCAGTTGTTGCTCAAGCTTACTCGTAGTGGGACCCGACAAGTGCTCGGAGAATCTAGTTATGACAACGTTATCTTCGGTCTAAGTTTCCTGAATCCCACAATTCCCTTCATCCTGTAAAGAATCTATCACCCGCTTGTCAGGCCCAGGAGTCTCGTCAGTTTGAATACTCAAAACCATTGTTAAAGTAGCCATAGTCATCGATGCTGTTTGTAGATGCTTGTTGTCCCGATAGAAGATCTTTGTCGGGAAGTGAGATGACCTGGGGATGACTGAATCTGGAGAGACATTAAAAGATAGGTTATCTATGTCAATAAATTACATGTAGACTATTTAAAGTACATGTGAAGTTAACAAGATACCCACTTCAGTCTGGGGTTCTGTAATGGGGTGGTGTGCCGCTAGAATCCCTTTTTAGATGGAGAAAGGATGGTATGCTTATACATTTGAGGCTTCTTTGGATTGTATTCAGGATAGAGGATGAATCAAGATCATCTTTGGGTCTAAGTGTGTGGCCAGTTGTGGCATCCTAAGGTGATGATCCAGAGCCTTCGCCTATGTCTTTTTGTACTATAGAAGTCAGCTACGGATGGAGAGTAAGCTCATCCTTTCTTAGCACCCTGGGCTCGTCTCATATCAAGGCCTCTTTGTCCAACCAAGTCCGGTCTACCTCGTCGCATTTTAGAAATCCTTTCTCCTCCTTAACAACTTGCTCCTTGGCTAGAGCCAGAGCCGTGGGATAATCATCACCGAGCCACTCCAAATTGCGGAACTTAAGCACATTAAAGTTGTACTTAGTGATTAGTGGCTCGAATCTCTCCATCATCCGCTTCTCAGTGCCTTAACTTCATTTGAGCATACACGTCTTGTGCATATGCAACCGCCTTGTCCCTTTCTCCATAACTGGTAAGAAACACTTCACAGTACTCTTGATCCTTTTGGAAAGCTTCATCCTTCATTTTTTTCTTGCCCTCGAATTGACTGATAGCTCATTCACCTTTGTGGTTAAGGCATCTCTCTCTAGCACTAAGTTGCGATTTCGATGACGCGCAGTCTCTATCTCATCATGATGCTTGGTCTTCTCACTCTCGAGCGCTTTGATAGCATCCTCGACCCTCCTCTCAGCCTCAAGTTGTGATGCTCTCAAGTTAGTGATCTCCGCATCGAGATGAGCGATGATCCTTTTATCTTACGCTTCCATAAGTTTCATATTGTCGATTTCGAATTTCTTTCCTTCGAAACCCCGAAGATCTTTTCGGCTATCGACCTCCATTCATTATAGTGATCGTGAGCATTAGCAAAAAAGCTATGGTCATGTCCTTGACCTATAGCGGAATGTTCTTCAGATTGAGCACAAACACGACTCCATCAAAACATAAATCCAGGAATATTTCTTTAGTTCAGTTATTCGAGCATTAGCAGCTAAGTTGTTGCTCTATAGTGATCACTGGAGCTTCAATCGGTTTCTTGCTAGCCTTGTAGTGAGAGGCTTTAGAACTACCTTTATAGTGCCAATGGTCAGAAGATCGACTAATATGAGTCAACGTCAAGTGCTGAATAGGAATGGAAGCCGGAGGTGGTGCACGAGAAGCATTGCTCGGTTGAAAGTCATCATGATGATTGGAATGCTTATCCGAACCTCTTGGTGGAGAAGACCAAGACCTAGAATGGTATATAGAAGTAAAACAATGAGATGGATAGTCTCTGTCATGGCTGCCTTTGTTATGGCTAGACCGATGGCGGACTCCGAGTCTCGGCCACCACCATGATGATACGTGTCAGAGCAATGCCTTTTTCGAGACAGGTTTTCCTCTAAAGACTAAAACATATACCTTTTCTTCTCCATGGATCCTATAAATGAAATAGGGACAAGTTAGCTCCAATAAGTAAAGACATGAGTCAAGTTCAATGCGGTGCAGTGCATGTTTATGTGAGTGTCCTAATATCCCCCGACGGACCGTGTGCTGAAGCTTTGCTCATGGGAGTGATTTCTCCCATACCAATAGGAGTGATTTCATCATCAAAGTGGAGATCAGAATCAAGACCATCAAAACTCATATTACCAATGCTGAAAGAGCCGACCTCGGTAGGAATCAGCCTAAACCAACAAATGTATCTTTTTCAGAACGAACTATTGGTCATCCTTGGACTGTTCAATCGAAGGCTTATGGCCCACATCAAGGTCATGGTGGCTAGCTTTGCCACGTTCGCCTATAATTTCGCCTTCCTTAGCGTATTCTTACATCGTTTCACAATCATTTCAACTTTACCCCTGGACTTGGGACTGGTGGTAAGTCAGGATTTACATTACCACATCCAAGCGAGTTGTCATTATCATCATTATTATTATCAACATCATTGGCAACCATTTGAATTTGACCGGTGCTATGACCCGTTTTCGGCAAGTTATAGGTTAGGAGATTCTCATTGGAAAGGAGAACTCCAATATCTCTTTCCTCTTTTGGAAATGCCATGAGAGCATTGACGGCATCTACAAGTGCCCCACCGCTGGGTCTCGCCGGAATATATGAATTACAGAATGAATGTGAGTTAAGCTCACAAAATTGCAATGCTACATTAAACACATTGTTAGAGCCAAAATTGGTCACTAACACTCAAACGCCATTGAAAGTAGCAATTCACAGTCATAGGTAATAGAGGATTCATAGTGGTTCGGCTGACTCTTAACGTCCACTCCAAAAATTTCATTTTTATTGATATTAGAATCAATTACAGTTACAATCCAGAGCTTTTAAAACAATAATAGCAGAGTAGCCTTAGTGAAGAAGATGAAGGAAAACAAAATGAAGATCCTCTTTTCTGATGCCCCGCATGATGTATTTATAGGAAAAACCCGAGTCACTGGGCTTCATGTGTTGTCCGGGCCCACCAAGACCATGGACGAACCCAAATTCATCATTACGACCGACCCTAAACTTTGAGCATGTCGATTCAATGTTGCCCCGGGGGTAGCTCGAAGTGAATATTTGTAGGGCTCGAAGTAGCTCGTGCTAAGACCCGAAGTAACATTGCACCGACCCCTTGCTTTCAAACACCGATCCCAATGTGAGACCCGAGCACCGCCCTGAAGTCCTAAGCGTGCCAACTCGAGGCTACGTGCCGACCTAACATGTTGTCAACCTGCCTTCCTATGCCTACCTAGAGGATATGCTAATGTCGAACGAAGTAAACAACTCACACTCAATCACATCGTTCCCATACTCATAGATCCCAAAACCAATCCACGGACCCGAAGCATGAAGTCCACCATCATGGCGATCCACACCATCATGCCGACCCACACCATCATGCCGACCCATTTCAACATGCCGACTCACACCATCGTGCCGATCCACACTATCATGCCGACCCACACCAGAATCCAAAGGCTCGGTGCCAACCCAGGTAAAAGTTCTTGCCGACCTGGAGTTACACCAAACCCCCAATGATCTTACCGATCCCAAGCAACTCGGAGTATGTCAAATGCCGACCCGAAGCTAGGCCCTCTCTTATTTGAAGTAGCCTACTTGAAAACTCGAAGCTAGTCCAAGTACGACTCCTGACAAATAAACTTTATCGAAACTCGTATTTCAAATATCTCATGTTTTTTGTCCATCGACTATGCCAAATCTTAGCTTCATAATCATGTTTATCATTCGTGATTGATCGTCTATCCATCCTACTGTCTCAAACCCATCCTATTCCAGTCTTGACAAACGAGTAGTCGAATTAGTTAAATCTGCCTGTCTACGGCCTTGCCAAAAGGCAGGTTAACATTTGCCCCCCAAAACATGTCTTGCTATTGGAAGGTGTGTTTTGAATAGCCTCAAATCCAATATCTGAAGTCCATGTTCATTCGTTACCAAGCAATTCCATCCAAATCCACTAGTCTACTCCGCGACTGTTCTAAGTCGTTATCCAACTCCGAATCCATCCCAAATCCGTTAATCAAATCCTTGATCTCTCCGAATCATTTTATCCGAGTTCGAGACCTCTCTAGGTCTGGTAATCCAAATCAAGGACCTTGCCAGCTCAAAATCCAAAGTCGGGACCTCGCCGGGTCCTAAAATCTATATCTTGGACCTCGTTGGGTCCAAATCCAAAGCCAAAATCCAAATCTGATAGCCAAGCTCAAATCCATCCATATCCAATTACCAATAACCAAATCCACGACCTCTCGGGGTCGATATCCAAATCCGGGACCGCTTCAGGTCCATGCCCAAATCCTTAGCCGTTCATAGCTAATATCCAGATCAGTAACCTCTTTGGGTTCTTGCCAAGCGTAATCCATGCTCGACGATCTGTGTTAATTAATGCCTTAGTGTACTTGGTTTGGTGTCCCTGAACGCTGAGTAATGCTATGACATAAGTCCTAAGATGAATCCTTGTCGCTCCGGACCCTTACCGAGCATAGTCCAAACCCGACGGCCTGAAATAGCAAGTGATTGATAATATGAGGCCTAAGTCCTAGGCCGAATCCTGGTCGCTCTGGACCCTTGTCCAGCATGCTCGACGACCTGAACAGGCTTACCCGCCATGTTCGGACGATACGACTTACCCCTTTCCAGGCATAGTCCATACCTAATGACCTCTAAGCCAAAAATCAGAGGAAAATCCAATCCAAAATCCAAATCGAAGCAGAAAACAAGAAATCCATATAAAATCCAAACCAAATGGCAAACATCCAAACTAGAATCCAAACCAGAAAAAAAGCAAAAACGGGAATTCAAACCAAACTCCAAAACCAAAGCAGAAAAAGCAAGTATCGAAGCCAAAATTAAAAACTAGATTTCACAAACCAAAGCATCACGGACTATCATCATCTCAGAGCACGTCTAAGGGTTATCTTCATCCATATACATGAGTAAGCGATTTAGTCGTTTGCCCGGAGTTTGTTACTTATTCCAAACCATCATGATTAGTTGATGATTAAACGACCACCAATCCTGGGCCTCGCACCATCGTCGTTTGAAGTAAGCGGTGGCTGCTCCTGTTCCACCATCGCATTCTGAGTTCCGACATATTGCTGCAACTGACCATTCCTTACATGCTCCTCGATTATATCTTTTAAGTGCCTGCAGCTATTGGTATCATGTACGTTTAGGTCGTGATAGTGACAGTGCCTTCCGAATGCCCTCTCACGTTTCAAGGGCCCCCTCATTGCAGGTCTTCGATAAGGAAGGCGATCTCGAGTTTCCATGAATATCCGCTC
The DNA here is from genome assembly GCA_030765085.1 of Allium cepa. Classification (NCBI taxonomy): domain Eukaryota; kingdom Viridiplantae; phylum Streptophyta; class Magnoliopsida; order Asparagales; family Amaryllidaceae; genus Allium; species Allium cepa. Next base: position 108,599,225 of record CM060940.1, read on the forward strand.
CAATGTTTCATTCAATCCTATGTATGCGGTGAATTTTGGTTCTCCTTAGTGCTTCGTTGCCCTATCGGATTCATTATCTGACTTCCTCTTTCCTTTATCTATATCTTTACCTGAGCTTTCACTGGATGGTTCTCCATCCTTAACCATATTTACTTTCTTTGACTTCATATCCAAACATGCATCCTCTTGTCTAAGAAATCTCTCAACTTCGTGAATGAATTCCCCAAGATCCATTGGTGGATCTCGTATCAGTGATACCTTGAAATTCGAGTCATCCTTAACTCCTGACACTACCGCCATCAGAACCATTGATGGATTTGGCCGATCCATCGAAACAACTGCTGCATTAAACCGAGTTAAGAAAGTCCTGAGCGATTCATCCGTCCTCTGCTTAACCGACGTCAATGTCACCATATTCTTCGGCCTTTTTATGTGAACTCGAAATTGCTTCAAAAACCTATCCATCAGTTCTGTCCATATTCTAATAGATCCATCTTCCAGCTATTTGAACCACATAGCAGCTATATTGGTCAAGTACAGAGGGAAACATTGGGCCATAACCTCCTTTGATTCCCCAAGCACTTCCATATGCCTTGTGTACCTCATCAAGTGGTCAGTGGGGTCCGTCTTACCATTGTATACTTCTAGAGTGGGCAGCTTGAAAACGGATGGATTCCTAGCCGTCCTGATGTTATGGGTAAACGGACTTTTGTTTAATTCCCTCTAGATCCTTGTTTGTCAGACCTTCGCAAATAGTTCGCCTGACAATGTCAGCTAATCCAGTGTTGTCTACCATGGGTTTCCCCCAACTCCATTTCCCGAATGCCGTCCAAGTCCTTGAGGGAATTCCTGTACATACTCCTCATCCCGCACTTCTGTATTCCTATTGGCGTCGGGATGCACCATGCCATCTGATATCCCTCCATGGATTGGTCCGGCATTACCAGGCAGTATGCCCCCAAGTCTAGATCCATCCGGGTTGATAGATATTTGCCGATCGGGGGCTGCCCCCTGCTGAACCACTTCATCTGCTTGCCGGTTGAATCCTTCTGATCCAGCTCCATGGATTTGAGCTCCTATAGTTCCTACTTGTCCAAATTGTTTGAAAAGTGTATGCATCATTTCCTCTTACCTTTTCATCAATTGCTCCTATAGGGAATTCATCATGACCTGCATCTCGTCCCTAGTGATGTATATGGGTGCCTGATCTGATCCAACTCTATTAGAGGCCTCTTGACTTCCTTTCTGTTGACTCTTTTCTGCTCTTTGTCTCCTTGTTGATTGCTTTGCCATAGTTTCTGGAATCCGAGTTCCTAAGCCTTTAAATATAAGATTCAAGCTTTAAAATCCCTGAATGTAATCTTTCTCAATGAAAGCATCAAAATGTTAGTGCCAAAAGAAGTCACCAACACCCAAACGCGGTTTAAAGCACCAATTCACAGTCGCAGATAATAGAGGATTTATAATGGTTCGACTGACTCTGGCCTACGTCTACTCCATAAATTTCCTTTTTATTGATATCAGAATCAATTAAAATTACAATCTAGAGTTTTTAAAACAATAATGGCAGAGTTGCCTTAATGAAGAAGATAAAGGAAAATAGAATGAAGAACCCCTTTTCTGAAGCTCTGCATGTTGTATTTATAGACAAAACCTGAGTTACAGGGCTTTTCGAGTCGTCTGGGCCCATCAAGACCATTCCCAACCCAAATTTATCATTACGACCGACCCTAAACTTAGAGCATGTCGATCCTAAGCTGCCCCGGGAGCGACTCGAAGTGAACATGTGTAGGACTCGAAGTAATTCATGCTAAGACCCGAAGTAACATTACACCGACCCCTTGCCTTCTAACATCGATCCTATTGTGAGACCTGAGCGCCAACCCGAAGTCCGGAGCACGCCGATCCAAGGCTAAATGAACAGCTGTCCCAACACGTTGCTAACTTGCCTTCCTATGCCGACCCAGAGGATATTCTAATGCCGCACGAAGTAAACAACTCACACTCAATCACGCCGATACCATGCTCACTTATCCCAAAACCAATCCACTGATTCAAACGTTCTTTCTAAAGGAAGACTCTTTAAGGGCCCAATATGAAGTCCACCGACCAAGAGCAAACCAATGTCACCGATCCAATTCGTCATGTTGATCCACACCATCATGACGACCCACTTCAACCTTATGTTCCGCACCATCATGCCAATCCACACCATCATGCCGACCCACACCATAATCCAAAGGCTCGGTTCTGACCCGGGTAAAAGTTCTTACCGACCTAGAGTTACACCAACCCCCCCCCCCCCAAAATCCTACCGATCCTAAGCAACTCGAAGCATGTCGAACGCCGACCCGAAGCTAGGCCCTCTCTGACTCGAAGTAGCCTACTCAAAAACCCAAAGCAAGTCCAAGTACGACTCGTGACAACTCGACTTTGTCGAAATTCTTATTTCAAGTATCTCACGTTTTATGTCCATAGACTATGTTGAATCTCGGCTTCATAATTATGTTTATCATTCATGATTGATCGCCTATCCATCCAGCTGATCCATACCCATCATATTCCAGTCTCGACAAACGAGCAGTCGATTTTGTTAAATCCTCATGTCTACGGTCATGTCAAAAGGCAGGTTAACACACACGAAATATAACTTATGTTCAAATAGCCATCTTAATGCAAATCCAGGTAGACACCGAACATAAAACCATTCACTCTATAAATAGCTTAGCTTATTCCACGTACCAGTAACAACTAAACAGTTCTTGCCAATTCCAGATAAGTCAAGGAAGGGCTTCCTTTTAGGCTCTTGAAACTATACATGTACCAATTTCTTCATCACCAGGTATTTAGTACAGATGTTGAGAAAATACGATATATATGCCATAAATAAAGGCGTAGCTATTTGGATGTTGTTGCATCAGAGCTAGTTACATCGAAGCTAAACTCATGAAGTTTAGAATTCGACGAATGAATTGATTAAATGGTGGAACGCATCCTGCTGGGCATATGTTTCTATTACAAGCAGTATAATCCTTTGGTGGATTGTGAGCTCTCTGGTGATGGGAAGGGACTAGTACATCCTCGAATGGAATTCCATGTCTTTCACATATCCTACAAAGTGACCCCTTTATTATCTTTGAAGCAATGGAATCGGTGGGAACGTCTAAATTAACAACATCCTCGAGAGTTTTAGGAGCAGGTTCAACTTTTGATCCTTCTACAGGCTCTTTTGGTACATCCAGATCTGCTTTGCATATGGATTTTTAATTAGAGGTATAAAATGCCTCAAAATATGTTGTGTAGAAGGAGTCGTGGTTGAACTTGACTTGACATTGGTTTAAGCGTATTTGGAAATCGATGGACCTGAAGCTAAGTGCAAGACACTTGGAACATCTATGATACATTTCTATATAAACTCAATAGATAATCAACATCAAATTAATTATGTACTATAACCCCCTGTGTTAGAGTGAAACCTAGTGCGGTGTTGTGCAGTGTGGATTTTTGGTATTGTGCAATCGTTCATTTTAAAATCTAGATATCGTCCGTAGTAACTGTCATTACTAATTGTCTTAACGGACTCAATGTCAATAACCATGCATTAGATATGCTTTGGAGTTTAGGAGAAAATGTTTGGCATGGTTCAATGTTCAAAACTGAAGCTTGGTAAGGAGTTCAAAAGCCAAAATTCCTCCAAGGGTTGGATTGGCACCAATCCAAACCCATGAATGGATTTTAGATCTCCCTCCATCTTCACCCTAGCTCCATGATGCGGCCATCCAGGCGAGTTCTATCCACACTAGTTCAAGGATCTCCCACTTTCCTAAATCAAGTCGAAGAGGGTTTAGGGTATGAAGTTGAATCAAGTTTGGGCCTAAAAGCATAGATCAATGGAGGCGAATTTGGGAAAGGCTTATGTGGCGACTCTGGTGTTTTGGAGGTTGGAGATGGTGGTCGTTGTCGATCAAAGGTAGGCACAGGTAAGGGAAGTTAGCAGAATTCAATTCAAGGGAACAAAGTTTTCAATGGGAGAGGTTGGAGCTTTGGTTCATTAGCAAGTAAATAAAAGTGAGAATAAGGATAGAGAAAATAGGGTTATACAACCCACAGACCGACTTTTCAGGATAAGAAAATGGAGACTTCTCCCAAATCTCGGATTGGTACCGATCGAAGAATTTGAATTGATATCGAGTCTTGATTATATAAAAAATGGAATGATGATGGTGGTCCATGCATGTGCATGTGTATGTCAAAGATTATCCAAGAACGTGCAAGTGAATATGTGTGCGTGCGCATATCCAACCTCGAACAACTGGAGTCATAGGAAATCTGATTAGAACCTGGAAAATCCATAGGAGGGACCAAATCAAAATTACTAAGCTTGGAATGATAGATTATGGAAGCGTACTCCCATTTTATAATGACAAATACTGGTAAAGTGTCGCAACAAATAACCATAGACATGACCCTTTATAGAAACGATCTGCAATAAGGAAAAAAAACCATTCAAAGTATAGAGTTGAGTCCTTCATAGCAATCCCAACTTGTCTTGATTCAAAGAAAATCAGGTTTGAAACAAGATGTAATTTGGAAGGTAAGGGTTATTCCACGTATTAACCAGGCAATAATCGGATAGACTGGACGAATCGAACTTGGAAATTATCAAGGCAGGAAGCTCAAAAAGATAGCCTAAGGTTCCATAAACCAAGTACAAATAAAGTCACATGATGAAGACCCGACCATTTAAAGAAACGAGGATAAAAAAACCACCAAAATGGTGATTCGATATCAATCAGTCCACTTGGATAGGTATCGATCCACGACTCCTCCTCCAATCTTGCCCACACTCCTTCTATTAACTCTACTTGATGTCAAGGGCCAATTTCAAGTGCCAGTTCATTGGTTTCATGCAATTCTCTATCGATCTCCAAGAGTAGTCAAAGTCAGCAACTCCATTCTTCCACCAATTTGAACTTAGAAATAAGCAAATAATGATGCAAACAAGTTTGGAATCATGAGGCTAACCACGAATCGAACCAGGACAAGAATTTCAAAATCGTCCATATAAAGAACATATAGATCGGAATGATCCATTATTATTGATGGATATCCACCTATTTTATAAAAGACGTGTTCTATGGCATGGAAAACGAGGTTGAGATCATGGGGATGAGATTTTAGGCTTCCTACGGCTATAAATAGAGGGGAAGGGCTCACTTTTAACGATATTTAGGCTCCAGCTCTATCTTACACTAGTTGCTTGTAATCACCCGCGGGTTTGTACCTGTTGGTAAGAATTAGTGCTTGTACACCAATGACATAAGAAATAAAATCACTATGTGGACATAGGACATGATTAGCTGAACCACTATAAATGTTGTCTATTCTATCCTAGCTCATTTTAATTTACCTTTCTTCACTTTTTATCCTCTACAGCATTTGTGGAATTTTTGGTTCAAACACATGATTTGACAATAATCAAAGTGGAGTATTCACATTGAAGTTTCATAGTATTCTCAAATCGAGGGAACTGTGTAACATCATCAACTCAAGGTCTCCCGTTTGACCTTGCAATAGGAAACACTCAAGTTGGTCGTTCCGTAGTTATTCAACAACTATTAATACGTTATATCTTGATGTCCCCAGTAGCAATGAGTAATACACCACCCAAAATTTGGAGAGGTTACATGCTTAAGTCTCAACTAATAAATCGATATTATTTTTCGAAACATCATGACTGGGAATATTTAAAACAATATGTTATTTTGATGAGATAAATTTCTCATGATCACAACACGTTCTAATTACTATCACATAATATATCATTTAAGCACTTTTTATTTAATTATAATTTAAATTAATTATTTAATTAACTATATCAAAATATAACAAAGTATATTATAGAAATAAAACACCTTTATTATGAACGAGATTAGTTATCGAGTTGGATATACATAATAAATTACATAATTTCCCCTATGGCATACCCCTAACTTTATTTGTAAGATCATTTTCTTGAGAAGAGAATTTAGCATTATATTCACCCCTTGATCTTTGGTTTCGAGCCTATTATTGATTACATTATCGTTTGTACCATCATCCTTATCGTTCTTTGAAGGGCTACCATTGGCATTTATAACATCACTATATCCATCATCAACATCATCATTATCATATGCTCTTCACCGGTATCATCATCACTACGATCTTAATATTCATCCTCAAAAGAGGACATGCTGATAGCCAAATACTGTTTAGGATTGTCTTTTCTTTATTATTAGAATATGGTACTTCACCCATCTTGAGATGGAGTAAAGCATCGACTTTCTTTTTATGGTCAATCATAGTACTCCTCATTAAAGGAAAATATAAGTTAGGGAAGACCACGGTATTATCATTATACGTGAGAAATAACGCAACTTTTATGCATCGATTCCATTGAGCTGAAAGGACGCCCTTAATAAACAAGGAAATCCTACCTTTAGCTTTGTGCAAGGATGTATTAGATCTCTTGAGGGCCATCTCCTTCTTGGCTAATTTCTTACTATGTTGGGAATTTTTTCTTCGATTGACAACTGAAGGTGTGCCTGATTGGCATCCTCTTCTGATACGGAGAAATCTTATACGAACAATCTTAGCTTCTCCTCTAAAGACTAGGTCTTCTCCAGAAGGAAAGATTCCTACATTTTCTTTCCAACACTTCTTTCTCCATTGTAATAAATGTGACTATGTCATGAAGACGCCGATTCTCAGTTGTTAAATCAATATTGGCAACATTTAGGCATTGATTTCATCCTCAAGAACTTTAGTTCTATTAGTAAGAGCAAGGTCAGGCTCTTGAAGAAAAGAAATGTGATTTGAGGAATCCAAAAGGAAATGTTAGAAAAGGGTTTTGATGAACTTAAAGAGTGTAAAAAGGATTAAGGTTTGAAAGCACTATTACTAAAGTATGGAAATCATTAGAGCGAACATGCCATACGAAGTTACTTTGATAGGTAGCTGAGAAAGTCTTGAGAAACGCACACGGGACTTAGGCATCTCTAATAGACATAAACTTCAAAGATTAAAGGGATTAAGTTAGAAAAATAATTAAATCTTGAGTAGAACCTCCAACGTCCCCATCTAAGGAAGTTTCAACTATTAAGGACACATCTAGTGGCGAGTCATTTAGTCCTAACTCTTTGTGAAGGTTCGAAAGTGAATCCCTTTTCGAAGATGATGTATGAAAACCCGCTATTTTTAATATCTTAAAATGATAATAAATGCCTACAAAATATGCTTACAACTAAGTTCAAATGTTAGAGACAGTGGATTATGAGTATAAAAAACCAAAAATGCTAAAACAATAAATAAAAACGGAAACCTCACAATGGGATTTCAACATCAGTACACACACACATACTAACATATCTCATTATAACAATTTTATACTACATAAGTCTAGTACATCAAAAAATATACATATTTAATACATTAATTATCAAAATAATAACTATCTAACTATGATACAAGAGATATACCTAGTATCCTATGGACTTGATTAATTCCAGACTCTTTGCTCCCTCCTTTGTTTCCTCCTACAAACATATAAATACAAATATATGCATATAATAAAGAGAAAAGGTGTCAGTTAATGTCTAACCCTATACATTATGGCCATTGGCTCAACAACAATTGCATAGGAAAAGACTGCCTACGTAGCCTATATACCTTTTTGGTGGGAACAAGCCCACGTAGTTCAGTTTCCTGCTCTTTTCCTACATTCAAAAACTTGTTAGTACATAACATCCATAACATACATGTAGCAATTACAACCAAGCCAACCATTGCTAACAGTACAAGAAGAAAACAATATTTCCACTTATCTATTGCAACAAATCGTTAATAGGGTAACGAAAAAATAACAAACTTAGCCATTAAACATCAAGAACATGCAATGCCAACCCCAATCATCGAATAAGGAGATAATAACATTAATATGCTTACGTACATTATTAATTATAAATTAGAGTAATACATCAATAATGTAATTATAAATAATCAAGTGTATACTAATCACCCCATAGTAATAACGCAACATCAATACCATCAGATGTGTGTTAATCCAACCATAACACCATTCATCAAATAACCATAATTAACTACCCACTGTCTTGTAGTAATAATGCTAAAACACCTCATACTCATCCTAATCCAGTTTCAACATCATAAGACAACATATGTGATAATTTAAATTAATAATTAATCATATTTTACAAACAATATTGTCCTCTTAGGTAAAAAAAATCATTTTATGATTGTTTATTATAAAACTACCTTTATTTATACATATCAAAACAATAATAATTTTCAAAAATGATAATATGCTTCAAAAACTCTTTTATACTCTAATTTCTTTAAATACCTCTTAACATCGCATTTTAAATCAAAATATAGTAATCTTCATCAAATCGCTTTTTAAAATCAAATTATTATTATTTTACATCAAAATTACTGCACATACACACACTAAAGCCTTTTTAATACTTTTCAAAACCAATTTATCACTATTTATTTTAGAATAACAATAATTTATTTGAATTACTAAAACTTATTTTTATTTGCATTTATCTCAAAATATTAATTATTTTATCTGGAAACACTTTTGAACAACATTTCTTTATATTATTCTTATCCAGAAAATATCTGTTTATTTTATTACTACAAAAATAATAGTATTTTCTATCATAAATATCGTAAAATCAAACATTTTGTCATTCACACAAAACAATACTATTTTCACTGAAATTCATATTATTATGTAAAATTTCATTTTGTTTTATAACTAATAATAAACTTCCTAAACCTCAATTTAAAATATATTTTTAGTTATTATTTTTGAATATTTCTAGAAATTCATGAATAATGACCTTATTAAACTCCATTATTTAATTTCAGTAAAATTTGTTAACTCATATTATTATCAGATACTATCCAAATATTTAAATTACCTTATTATCTAATTTTTCCATCATTATCCATTTTATTTTAGTTAGCAACTTTCTAATTCAAATCAAAGAATTTATTTTAAGTAAACATCCAAAAATACTACAATCAATAGTAATTAACTAAATCAAGTATAATACATCCAAAGTATTATAATAACCAAATGGTCATCCATAGAATACAACATATATCAATAAATATGACTTTTCATCAATAAGTATATGTTTCATATTTTAAAAATTCAATTAATTAAACTAAATAAACCATACCAACATGCTTTAGAAAACAGTCTCCAAACTCAACAAACCAATCGCAAATCGTTTGGAATTCTGCCACAAGTCCAACGAAAGAAATCACACTTAAATCGAAGTTCATATGTGGAAAATACTATGGTTGAAAGTTTTAGGGTTTAATTTGCAATTAATAAAATTATAGGGGGAAAATCAAAAAATTCGCATCCCTAATTCATATCCTCTTAGCCTCTACCTACCAAGCTTTGACCGTGATTAACTCCCAGCTCCAACCACCTAAAGCTACGCCACCACTTGCGGTTGAAAGATTGCTATTTTCCTTCACTTATGCTGACCAACACCCCCGCTTAGATTGTCGCCATTTGCACCAATTTTTATGGCGAAGTTTGCACTATCGTAAACGTACGAGTTAAATTTCGGCTACATCGGTTGTTTGTTCCCGAATTGAAACCAGACCTGGGTTTCTTTTTTCAACCACTATAATTTTGTATCTTCAATTGAACCAATTAGCAGTCAAATTGAAAAACCCCAATTTGGACTCAGGATTTCACTGCCAGAAACTTTGATTGCAATTTTCTATTGATTCGAGCACTTTTACAAAGAATGGACACCACTAGTCAATTACATTTGCTGAGAGCTTCGAAAGGACATGTAATTCAACGAGTATTTGGACACTTTAATATTTATGATAATTAACTAGTGATAATCATCTACCATTAGAATGTGGTTAAGGGAGATTTCGGAATGAAGGAAAAAATACTCATATGATGTCTCCTCTCTAGGGTTTCTAAGCATTATTCATATAGGCAATAAGACTGGTTTAGGTATGTGCAACCATTTCCAAAAGTGGATGCGTACTCTATTTAAATACTATAACGTTTCCATTATGTAAAATATAACTCAAAATCCATTAAAATTATATATCAAACTAATTATCTTGGAGAAACCTTCAAAACGATTATAAACACTATAGTTAGTTCGTCCTTCATTAAAAATTCATCTTTAATTACGTTAATATTAGAAGTGTAAAATTTATGTGTCTTATACGACATGATATTAACATCTAAATTTTAGGAAGAAGATGGAGCTTGGGGAGTACAAGTAACTCAAGTTTCGACAATAAGTGCTGAAACTTCAAGGGTAGAAGCATCGGATTTAGATATTTTTACTAGCAAAAGGAGGGTCTACTTGTACATCTGACTCTTCAAGTTCCCTCTATTGACATTTCCTGCTCTTGGCAGCCTTCAATGAGTCATCTGCTACTAAAACAAGGGATGATGCAGTAGCCCCTTTAATAAAAGAAGTAGAGGGAACTGGGAGCTCAAAAGATAATTTACGAGACTTTGAAGTTTTTATGGCTTTCTCAGCAGCAAAGAGAAGTGCAAGTCATCCAAATTCACATCTATAAATTATATAACGTATGAAAAAAATAAAAATACCTAAGATGGTGTAAGTGGTAAGAACGGGGAAAAACCTAGGGAATACCTTGGGCTAATAGAGAGTGCGCTGGACAAGACTGTTAATATAAAAATTATCCAACCCTTTAGAATTATGGGATTGTGACCCATAGGAATCGCAAAGGGGGTTCGCCTAAGATGCGGTAGGAAGACAAAATCAGGTTGTATTTCTTCGCTTTATCTTCCACAAGGAACCTTGGTCTACTTCGAGAATACTCTTTAACCCTCCTAAATTTATCCATCTTAGCTAGTACCGTAGGATCAATAGATTTGGATAAAGGAGTTGCAAGAAAAGTAATAGATTGATGGAAAATAAAAGAGTAAGTATGTTATGGCTAAAATCATACTAGGGGGAAAAATGCAGGATATATCAAAAAAAGGCACTTGAAAAAGAATAACTAATTAGCCCAATATTTTGTCATATTTATAAGATCTGCAATAACTTCATTGTTTGATGGACAAAAGAAAAATAGTATTAGCTGGTTGCATCCTGACCTTCATAATTTTTTTGATTGAGAATAGAGACTCGTTGTCTAGATCCTTGAATTTTAGTTATTTAAACAAGACATAGAGGGAATGAATGTTGCTTTATGAGTTTGGAATCAGTTGGAGTGGAGCTTTCTTCAAAAAAGAATGGATGCTTGTTATGGCATGGTTAATAGGTAGGTAAAATGAATGCCATATTTCAATTTGAGCTAAGCTGAAGTATCCTTCTAGTGGTTTATTCATTTTGTTAGAATAAGCTGGGATCCTGGGGTCAATTCCTGTAACACCAAAATATCAAAAGATGGCTCAATCTCCTCTTGCTTAGTGAATAAGGATTGACAACTAATATGAACTTTTTCTTCCAAGGGGCCAAGAATTCTTTTGGATTTGAATGGTGCAAAAGGATCATTTAAATTTGCTCTTTTAGTGTTAGTGAAGACAAACAAAAAGATCAACAAAATGTTAATGTTATTAACTATGGGATTAAAATAATTGAGTAAATCATTTCACTGAAAGAAATATGTTAAGTAACGAACATCTAGTGTAAAAGAGTAAAAGAATGTAAACTAAAGTTGTTAAATTTATAGATGTCAAATTTGTAAAGTAGCTACCGAGTACCTAAATATTTAACTACCAAAGATATAGCTATTGAGCATTTAAAAAATGAAACTATCAAAGATGTAGCCATCGAATATCTAAAAATTAATCTATCAAAGATAAAACTATCGAGTACCTAAAATGAATATGTTAAAGATATAGATTTTGAACATCTAAAATGAAGTTATCAAATATGTAGCTATTGAATATAAAAAATTAATCTATTGAAGAAATATATACCAAGTACCTAAAATGAAGCTATCGAAGATATAACTATCGAATATCTAAAATGAAGTTATAGAAGATACGGATATTAAAATCTAAAATTAAATTTGTCGAAGATACAACTAATTAATATCTAAAATTTGGTTGTTAATGATATAAATCTCGGGTGTCTAAAATTTAGCTATTGAAGGTATAACCATGGAAGGTATATCTAGTGAATGTCTAAAAGGAAGTTATCAAAGATATAGCTATCGAATATCTAAAAACTAAGTAAGCGAGTTATAGTTATTGGAAATTTAAAAATTAAGTTATCGAAGATATCTCTATCGAGTATCTAAAATTAGGATATCAAGTGTCTTAAAATGAAGATATCAAAGATATTACTATCGGATGTTTGGAAATAAAGCTAACGAATGTTTAAAATTAAAATTATCGAAGGTGAAGCTATCTAAAAAAGAACTAATGTGGGTATGCCGTCATGTATCTAAACTTTCAAAGGAAAAGCTCTTGAATTTCTAAAGTTAAGCTATCGAGTCTTCAAAGTGAAGCTATCGGGTTTGAGGTTGTCAGATAAAAGGTCCTTAAATGTTTTATCTCTAGATAAACAATAAATTTTGACATCAAAATTAATCTTCTTTAAAAAGCGATACACTTATTTATCTTTTTTAGAAACTTAAAATTATGGTCAATGGAGAAAACATAAAGGGAACTTTACGAATCGAGTAAATTAATCCGAATTCGTAGATCGCACATCAAATAAGTAATGGTAAGCAATACAAAAAGGGAATGATTGGATTACATTGAATAAGCGAGTGATTTTAAAAACTTGAGATCTTAAAGTTAAAGAGGTAAAATTTGCTTCACTTTATAAGTAACGATAAAAAAATGTATGTGGGAAAAAGGGTATTCATATAGCTAATTTACAGTTGAAAGCATGATTATTGATTAAAAAATGGGGCAATCCAACAACAAAAGGATAGATCTAGAGGAATATTAAGAGTTTATCTAAAAGGTGTATAGACGAGAAATGACATAAAAAAACTAGGACCAATATGTAAAGAGAAAAAAGTATTAAAAAAAGGTAAAGAATTTTCTTTGTACTAAAGCATAAAGAAGATACTTGTTTTATGGGCAAATGTTATACCCAAATTTTTTAAACTTAGACGAGGATTAGTAGCAAATTTTACAGAGAAAAGTGATGTCAAAGATCTAAAGAAGAGCTGTCAAGGATCTAAATAAAGTGCCATCGATGATTTAAAGAAATGCTATAAAGGATTTAAATGAAACTCTACCGAAGATATAAGGAAGAGCCAGCGAAGATGTAAATAATGTGCTATAAAGCCTCAAAAGCGCTATCGAGCCGTTAACAAAAGTGCTACCAAAATTGTAGAAGCTACTAGATTATCTATGTGACATCTTCGTATTGACTAATTATTCAACGTCAGCATAAAGGTAAGAGGATGGAGGAAAGAGAATACATGTCATATCATTGATTAGCCGAAGTAATCCCAACTACAGAATATTGAAACAATCCATATGCCAAGAACCTAATGGTGTAATTTTACCGCAAATAGGCAAAAACCGCACAAAAAATGTTAGAACTGGGCCTGCTCGCAACGGAAATTATGGGCGAATATCAATTTTTTCCCATCTTGGATCTTTCTGGCCAATAAAGTTTAATTCTTTTAGAACATTTCTTAATTTCGTTCAAATAAAATCGTTATTTAAATTTATAAAAATGACTTATATTATTTAATTAATCTTATATATATATATGTGTGTGTGTGTGTGTGTGTGTATCAAATACACATGCGTGTGCGCGCATATGTGGCATATCAATCTGTGCAATCTACAACATATCCATTTATAAACTTAGGATTTACACCGCAATAGGCACGTTAGATCATCTAATATGTAAATATATTGTCCAAATGTATTTTTATGTACTTTAATTTTATGTACAAAATATTACACACACACATATATAAACTAAATTTTTATTTAAATAATTATATATATGTTTATAAACATGTGTATGAAATTTTAACATCGTAGATTTTTGTAACTATATAAGTGTATTTAAATCAGCTATAAAGTATACTACTTTTTTAAGCCGAAAATTGTACACACACATAATTTTTTTTGCCAAACATATATATAATATTAAATTCTTATATATGTATTATATATATTATATATAGTAAAACTTTTAAAATACACAATATATATATATATATATTAAATATATATACATCAGGTCATGCGTGAGGCTCAATTATTTTTTAATATTTTAATTTTAAAATATATTTTATATAAATGTAACGACCAATAATTTCGGACACTTCCTATTTAAATATATGAGTTATTTAAATATTTGAAGCTTGGATTAAATGTGATTGAATAATCTTATTAACTGTAAAGGCCCATATCTCCATACCCTTTAAATAGAAGAAGAAATAGAAACAACACACATGGAATCTCACAATCGCAGTGGAACAAAATATAATATATAATAATAGATCTTTAAACAAAGTAACTGTAATATACACACAATCATCAAAGTATAACAATCGATAATCAATCTGGACAGTTATAATAACTTATCCTCATTATACTGAATATACAACATGACTCATACAGCGGAAATAACCAAGTACATATAATATGGCTGAGAATCCTTTCACTAGTCTATTGAGCTCCATAACATCCTAACCTGAATCTGTAATACTCGGTCTAACCCGAGCATTATAATAAAATCACACATGATTCAGTCTAGAAAACCAACGTGAGAAAAAACACTCAAGTTGAATTATTACAGTTGTCAAAATCCTTTAAAAAATAAAGGTATCTCGTAAGACCACGCCACATATAAATACGACAAGTTTTTATCTTACGATAACCAAAATATTTTATATCAAAATCATCTGATTTTATAATTGTCTATAGAAAATAAACCGTAAAATAGCTGAAATGTTTGCATCTCACATTTCAGCAAAGTTATGCACAACCAAAATTGTACAAGCACGTATTGGAGAATGGATTCCATATAATGAGTGGGCTACTGGGGTGCCGCCCATCACAGTACACCTCTGTAAAAATGTAACGAGATCATACCTAATTATCCCTACAAACACAGGACCAGCCTGCCCCTTACTGGATAATATCAAATATGTTATCACCCCGTGTGTTCCCACCCTATCGAGCGCTCCCTTTTCCATGCATAACCATATCCATAATTATAATATATTCGAGGGGATCTAGAAAAGTGATAACATACCCTACTTGGGTGCGACCCATATAGCCCTGCAGCATCTCCTTTGTTTTAGTTATTCCTGGTTGATGAGCCTTGAGGCTACGTTTTACCTTTAGAATATCATTAAAACTTGGAACGCTAACACTGCCTTCCAAACCACGATGCAAATGATAGCATTCATCCATATAAGTTGTTTTGGGTCTGAACAATCCGAATCTTCAAAATCACCGTCTTCGTTATCTTCACGATGTCATAATTTGTAATGCACAAATCGAATCGAAGTGGTTTTCGGATAATTTAATTCGATTCCAGTCTCTTTGAAAAGATCAATGAATTTTGCCAGATTTGATAGTCGGTTATTTAACTATCAAATTTCATACATAAGCAGTCACTAGGCTCAATTTTATAAATCTTTCAAAACATTCATTTTAAAATATCTTTACAAGATATATATCCAAATCTCTTCCAATATATTCAATAATTAGAAACAATTTCAAATACTTATATCCATAACAGGATATTTTTGAATCATATCCATACTTATAAGTATTTTGTCCTAATTCCATTTATAATTCAACACCTTGAAATATTTCTATAAAAATAAACTCTTAGATAAAATATTTCAAATTCTTCCAGTCCAATAATTCGGAAATATTTATAAGTATATTTTCCTAAAATCCTTTTATTTCCAATACTTAGGAAAGATTCCATTTATTTCCTATTTGTCAAAATCATTTACAATTTATTTGTAAATTCCTCAACTCATTCATAATTAATTTTATAAGTTCTCGGAATTCATTAATTAATTTCCTTTAAAATTTCCAAGTTGATTACCCTTGTCTATAATTTCAATTACCCATTTCCAACTTCTTTTATGAATCCTAATTCATTTGCGAAGTTCTCTATTATAACATTCCAGAAATTTCCTTAAGTTTTCAGAGTTCCATTACAAGATTTCTCTTATAAAAATCATATCCGTTAAATAAACCCCGTTTACAAATCTTGAGAGGATTTATAAATAAATTACAATCATTTCAAAACTATAAATTTAAAATAGTTATTTTTAAAGAATAATAATTTATTTTTCTAAAACACGTTTAAGTAATTATTTAAAATATCAACACTTTATATAAACATTGATAACTCATTTCCAATTCATTTTTAAATAAAACTAATCGATTTACAAAGCTTATTATAAAATTAGAATTTAATTCAATTAATATTAGATATCTGAAAAATTCACTTTTCGAAATATGTTCAATACTAAAATAGCTTTAACTATATAGTTTAATAAATTAAAAACATTTTCTGAAAACAAAGCTTACTTCTTGAAAAAAAAACAATTTCTAAAATTCAATATAGCCGAATTAATACTTATAAATCCCTCTCAATTTATCATAAATCAATCTATATTTCCAATTTCACAACTTTTTCCAAATTCCAAAACAGAATCCACTATTTCTTTCTAAACCGATTTCCATACTTAATTTTAAATTCATACTATACTCCCAATTTATCAAATGTAATCATTCCACTTTATTTATAAACATTTTTTTAACTTTATAAATTCATTTCTAGTTTATAACCAATTTATATTACTAAAATCTATTTATAAATCGATTTCTGTTCAAAATTCCATTTGAAAAATTATTTTTCAGTAAATCCAATTATAATTCTAAATCTATTCAAAACTCGATTTCAGCTTCCATTCATAATTTACGACATGTTTTTAAAACCTGTAGTTCCAAATTCCTTGTATAAATAAATTTCAAAAATATTAATTTGAACCACTTCACAAAATAGTTAAGTGAAATCCAAATCTAATCTTTTATTTAATCCAAACACATTTCATATTCAATATTCCAATTTCCATATAAACATTTTTATTTCCAAATTAAATCTTTGAATTTATTTTTAAAATTCAAAAATATTATTTATTGTATTTAAAATACCAAAATTTGGGGCAGTGCTACTATAGCATCATATAAGTCAAATCACAAAATAATCTATAACAGATTATTCAACTACATCATACATCACTATATTTGAAATAAATCAATATATTCTTGAGGAATACAGTTGGATCCCTCCAAACTGTTTTCCTGCATCCATAGATGTTATATAATATAAAATACTAATCCCGCTTCGAGGCGGGATATTGCGGTAATATAGGATCATCTGCTATTATGCGAGGCGCATAGTGTCTCATCCGCTCCAATCGGCGGGAAATATAACCAACAACTAATACATATACTACTATACATAATATAACATCCAACTGATAATAATAATTTATCAATTCAACCAATCATCCAGGAATTAATTTTTAATTGCCATAAGTTAAACCAGTCAACCAAATTGTGTGAGATTTACTCACCTTGATTTTTTTATTATTGAAACCCATTCCAATTTTAAATTAAATCGAACAATGTTCGATTTAAATTTAAAATTTCAGCTAACTTCTAATAAATCGCCAAATTTTTTTCATTTCGTAGCCTACGTCATTAGGAATTCGATGCCACCTGTTTCGTATTTTCGGCCTCGCATTAAAAAGTTATCGGAAATATAAGGTTATGATATTGAATTTAAAATTGATTATCACTAATTACATCAATATGCTAATTACCAAAATCTTAATTACCTCTTATGTTCACGACCAAGCTTACGTCATTACGAATTCGATGCTACCAATTTCGTAATTTTTTCGACCTCACATTAACAGGTTATCGGAAGTATAAGATTATGATATGAATTTAAAATCAATTATCATTAATTACATCAATATGTTAATTACCAAAATCTTAATTACCTCCTATGTTCACGATCAAGTTTTGATTCATATTCAACTCAAATTTCAATTATTTACCATTTTCGTATTACGATAATCGCTATATTGAAAATAAAATTCGTTCTACAATTTCAACTAAAATTTTCATATTCAAAAATCAATTTATATTCTAAATCCAATATTTAAAATTTAAATATTCAAAATCAAACGATGGAAAATCTGAGTCATTACATTAACCCCCTTTTAAGTAATAACAAATGATGCTAAACTTGTTGTAGAAAAATGTTTACAAAAATAAATACGTTGAAGTAATATCGATAATGAGACTGAAAATCATTTTATCGCTAAATAGATTTTTACTCAATAGAAGTTGTTTAAACATTTTTTACGTACAATAAAATACTTAGGAATTTTTAATATGGAGTAAAAATATTTTTCCATTTATGAAATATAAAATATTATGATGTCATGCATGATGTCATAGGAAATGTTTTGTGTATAAGGGTAAAAGAGTAATTTGCTAAGAAAAATGAGGTGTGAAGTTAAAAGCATGCATGGAATATAAAGGGGATCTTTTAGCTGGCAAAAGGGGCTAAAGGAGAGGGTTTAGTTGTACTAAACATTTAATAAATTCTAAAGCTTCAAATGAAATAAAAACTCAAAAATGGTGGAAATGGATTACCACTAATACACTTTGTTCTTCACTACTCTAATTAGTACAAATCTCTACCAAACTTCGTCAAACTTTCACTAACACTTTAGAACACCTTAAGAAGCTTATATCTAAAGTCAAAAGTGGATAAAGTGAAGAGGAAGTGGTGGTTCCAACTTGGCCCATGAGCATCAATGTGTGTGGCGGTGGTCTTGGCTTGACTTGGACGTGTTAAAGGTTGGATCTTTGAAGATTGTAGGAGGTAGTTCTAAGTTCTTGGGTGCTTCTGCTTGATTTTTGCATGGATTTTGTGAGTTTATGCATCATTGAATGCTTATATGTTGTTTTACATATGTTGTGTGCTTGAAATATAAAGTAAAAGTGACATTAACTAATTAAAGTATTAACTTTAGACCCCTTTTGCTTTTGAAATCAAATGATATCTTTATATTATACAATAGCACTACTACTACCTTTTATAATATGTGGCGTGGCCTTGACATGATGTAAAGGCATGTATCTCCGTACCCTTTGAGTCGGCTATAATTCACATCAGTTTTACTCAAACTGAACAGAAATACGAATATTTACGGGTGAAGAAGAAAAGGTAGAAGAAAAAATATAGACAACATAGAATCTCACAATCGCAGCGGAAAAAAATATAATATATAATAATAGATTTTTATACAAAAGAATCTGTAGCTATTTTATACTTACAATCATCAGAGTACAACAATCAAGACATAAATGTAGACGGTTATAATAACTTGTCCTCATATAGTAGAAATATAAGTCAAGTATAGAAATATGTCTCTATCATCTAACTCGTCTCCTGAGCTCCATAGCATCATATCCTAGATCTATAATACTCAGTCTGATTCGAGCATTATAATAAAATAACACCCAAGTCAGTCTGGAAAACCAGCATGGGAAAACACACTCAACTTGAATTATTAACTTTATCAAAATCCTTTGAAAAATAGAGGTATCTCGTAAGACCATGTTACACATAAACATGACGGTTTTTCCCTTACGATAACCAAAACATTTTTATCAAAATCGTCTGATATTATAGTGTCTAAACAAAGTAAATAGAAAATAGCTGAAATGCTTGCATTTCACGTTTAAGCATAGTTGGGTACAATCAAAACCGTACAGCGCTTATTGCAGAATGGATCCCATACAATGACTAGGCACTGGGGTACCACCTAACACGGTACACATCTAGAAAAATGTACCGAGGAGCTCGCCGAGATAACCTACAACAGAAGACCGACCCTATCCCTAACTTGGATAGAACCGAATATGTTATCACCCCGGATGTTCCTACCCTTCAAATCGAGCGCTCACTTTTCCATGCACAACCATATCCATGATTTTAATATATCTGAGGGCATCTAGAAAGGTGATAACATACCCTAATTGGGTGCGACCCACTTAGCCTTGCCGCATCTCCCATGATTTTTAACCATTCTGCGGTATAAGGCTTGAGGCTACGGTTACCTTTCAAGAACAATTTCACTTAGATTGCTCACCGTCTACTAATGACGATGTTTTGATAGCATTCGTCCATACAAGTTGTCCTGGATCTGGACAAACTGAATCGTTATCTTCACTATCACCACAATATCCATTCGTAACGTTCAAATCGGATCGAAATGGTTTTTAGATGATTAAATCTTATCCTGGACTTTTCGAAACAATCAATGAATTTGGCTAATAATGATAATATGTTATTAACTATCAAATAACATCCATAAGAAGTCGCTAGGCTCGTATTATTATTTTCTCAAACATTCATTTTCCACATTTCTTTATAAGATATATATATTCAAATCCCTTCCGGTATTCCAACATTTAAAAACGTTCCTAAATACTTATGCATAACAGGATATTTTTTTTAACCATTTCAAAACTTTGAAATATTTCCGAATTCAATTTTCAACACTTAGAAAAAATATTTTTTTATATAAGTCATTCCACACTTAAAATATTTCCCAAAACCCTCCTTTTAATTCTTTGGAGAATATTTCTTAACTTATCTCCAAATCTCCGGAATTGTAAATATATTTCTTCTTATAATTTTGAAAACCGATTTATACTCTTTTATAAACCTAACTAATAATTTAAAACTTCTTTTATTAATGCAGATTTCATTTTTCCAAGTTCCCATATTCAATATTTTTGAAATTCCATTTTCTTCAAATCCTTTTAAAATTTTCTCTATTAAAATCACATTCATTTTATAAATTCCATTTACAAATCTCGAGGGAATTTATGAATAATTTTCAATCACTGCAAAACCTTATATATATATAAGATAAGTATTTCTAAAGAATAATAATTTACTTTAAAAAAACATATTTAGGTAATTATTTAAAATATTTAAACATTTCGAATAAACATCAATAATTCATTTCCAGTTTAAATTTAAAATAAAACTAGTTGAGTTACAAAGCTTATTATAAACATATGAATTCATTTTTTAAATATTTGAATAACCCATTTTCTTGAAATATTTCAATACTAACTAGTTTTAAATTACATAGTTTAATAAATAAAATTTTCTTTTAAAAACAAGCTTAACTTCTTAAAAAAACATTAATTTTTAAAATCTCAATAATAAAATTTCAATTTATAAACCCCTCTCAATTCACAATAGATCGATTTCCTTTCCAATTCCCAAGCCACTTCACTTTCCAAAAATAGACCCTACTATTTTTCCCAAAAACTTTTTTCATATCCGGATTTAAATTCACAATATGAATTTTTATTTTAATTTATCAATCAATATCATTTCCCTTGTTTATAAACACCATTTATAAATTTTATAAACTCGTTTGCAAATCTATAACAGATCTATATTAATTACTTCATTTATAAATCGATTTCTATTAAAATCCCATTTACAAATCTATTACTCAATAAACTACAATTATTTCTTGAATACATTTAAAATTCAATTTCAAATTCTTTGCCATATTTCATAGATATCATTTCAAAATCCATTATTAAATTTTTTTATATAAATTTTTTTACATTTCTACTTTAAACATTTTACGAATAGTTAAGTACAACTTCAAATCAATTATTATTATTTTCCAAATCGATATCTTTTTAAAAATAATCCAATTTCGATATAAATGTTTTTATATCCAAAATATCCTTTTAAATCCTTTCAAATTGCAAAAATAATATTTATGGTATTTAAAATCCAAAGGCTAGGTTAGTGCTATTGTAACATCCAACAATCCACTCACAACAATGATCCATAATAGATTATTCAAACACATCATATATTATTATATATGAAAAACAGTCAATATAAATTTTTGAGGAATCCAGTTAGATCTTTTCTACCTGTTTTCCTGCATCCGCCGATGTTAATACAACATAAATACCAATTCCACTTTGATGGAAATATTGCGGTATATAGGGTCATCTGGTATTATGCGGGACGCATAGGGTCTCATCCAGTCCAATATGTTGGAATATCAATCCAACTAGTAATATATACTACTATATATATAACATTCAAGTGATAATAATAATTATCCATTCATCCAATCAATCGATAAATGAATTTTAACAATTTTAACCTAAACCAGTAATCCAACTCGAGTAAGATTTACTTACCTTTATTTTCGAATTTGCTGATCGATCCATTTTTAATTCCAGCTTGTTTTTCATGATTTTTTGACCTCGTATAAATTAGTAATAGCATTTTTAAGATTCATGAATGTGTGTGTGTCTATATATATGTGTGTGTGCGTGTGTGTGTGTGTGTTTGTCTATATATATATATATATAATTTTCATTAATGCCTAAGTTAGAAAATTAATTACCTTTAATAACAAATCACTCTACTTCCCAATCGCATAAATCCACTAGCCTGAAAATGATCCAACCCGAACCTTAAACATGCACGCGACATCAGCCACCATGGTTTGTCAAAGCTTCTCCATCCACCGCCAACATCCTCCTCGTCTCCAGGCCTGATTTGCCAGACCCACTAAACCATGTCGCCTGCCAATTTTCGTGACCACGTCCCTCACCTCTACAGTCGCATGCTTCCAAACCCCAAGGCCTAATTGACAGTCACCTACCCTAAGACCAACCATGTGCGTAGGAATCGAAGCCTTACTCCCCTTTGCAAATGCGAGACTCTACCCAGAATGCACGAACCACTCATTGTCGATCTCCTCTCACCCCACCGCCTAGACACTATCATCTCCCCTACACGTGCGCTATCCTCCTCAAACTCTCCTCCACGAAATCGAACACCAGGAATTCGAGCCCTAGCCTTATAAACATTTACGACATGCTGTCGATCTAGCCCATGCCATCTTACCTCATGCGTGCTTGCCCAGGCTTCTTAGGCGATTCGAGATTTACTCGAGTTTTTTTCCTTTGATGAATTCGAATTAGGGAGACAAAGAGGGAAGGCTGTGATTAATTACTTTGAATTCGTTTTCTTATTTTCGTTCGTTTGAATTTGATTTGAAGAAAGGAGAGGGTATGCGTTTTTTAAAGTGAAGGGGTGGCATGTTGGAACGATTACGTGTGCTAGTGAAAAAGGTCAGCTGATAGATAGGGTTGACCTTTTTTTAATTTTATTTTTAATATGTCTTGATTGCATATTTCGTAATCCTAAACCCCTATCGAGATATCCCGGAATTTATGGCAATATTAATTTAATAATCTATGTTTAAAAATTAAATTGATTTGATAATTTATTGTAAATAAATTTGAATTGATTTAATAATTTTCTTTTATTAAATATTTAATTAGTGAATTTACCTTTTGATAAGCTAATAAAATGTTTTCCATTTATAATATGTATATAAATTTATATATATTTTAAATAGACGAGTTGGTTTTAAATTAAATTAATATAGCATATTTTCTAATGGTTGGTCTGAGGTGTTGAATGTCGACTATAGGGAAGTCGCATAGTTGGCCAGTGGTGGCCGGAGGCACTGTACAGGTGCACAGGGGATGATGGGTTATGCTGGTGAAAGGTTGGATTAGGTTTTTAGTGGCCTCGGGATTGTCTAGGGTAAATCAAGTTTTAGCTCGAAGCTGATATAGTTTTGACTCGAAGTATATTTAGGGGAGACTCGAGTTAATGTGTTGTTGCAGGTTTTAATGGAAACAGAAACCTGTTTCAGTTTTAAAAAAATTAAAAGTAAAGTTTAAATGCAAACTGGAAATTTAAACTGAGTTTAAAAATCTGAAATTGAATATGAATTCAAAGTAGTTGAATCCGAGTTTTGAATTAATTTAAATTTTGAAATTTAAATTTGGTTTTAAAACTTTTTAGTATAAAAGTATATGGGTTTGAATTTAAACTGTAAGTTTTAAATTGGTAAATTAAAGATTTAAAATCAGTTTAAATCCGAGCGTTGAAATCTGGAATTGGGTTTAAACTTCAGTTTTTAAAATAAAATAAGTTTTTAATTTAAATTGTTTAATTGCTTTAAAAATATGGTTGAATGATTTGAATTTTAAAATGAAGATTTGTGATGTAAGAAAAGCTTTTAAAAATTTAAGTTAAATCTAGAATGAGTTTAAAAACTGTATTTCAGTTTTAAAATTAAAGGAAATTTTTGAATTGAAATTGTTTTTAATAACTTGGAATGTTTAGAGTGTATTTTTAAATTAATTGGAATTTAAAAATGAATTGGGTTTAAATTCTTTTAAAACTTCTTTGTAAATGGATATATCTTTAACATCTGAGATAAAAAGATTTTAAATTGTTTTAAACCTTGTTTAAATAAAATTGTATTCATTTTAAAATCATAAAATGTTAAAATGAAATTTAAAGCGAAATTTAAAGAAAATTTGAAACAAAGTGTTTTTAAATAATTTATATGAGTAAGAAATGTTTTCTTAAATTAAGTTAGAATTTAAGAATTTGGATTCATTGAATAATTAAGTTAATTAAAATAAATAATTAATTATTTAATTAATTAATGATATAGATGATCAATTAAATAATTAAGAGTTTTTAAATTGATTAATTAAGGACTTAAGATTAATTATTTAAGGTTAATTAATCTGTAATTAAGGGTTATTAATTAGATTTTAATTAATGATTACGATTAATTAATCAAGTGATTAAGGATTAATTAGGTTGAAGTTAACACTTAATTAATTTGATAATTGGTAATTAATTAACTGGTATTTAAATATTAATTAATTTGTAATTAATGATGGTTAATCTGAGTTAATTTCTTAATAATGTAATTAAAAATTTGTTAATGAAGGTTATTAACTTTAGATTATTTAACAATTAGTTAATATGATTAATTTAATTAATTAATTAGATTAATTAATAATAATCAATTATGTAATTGTTTTATGTTTAATTACTTAATAGAAGTAATTAATGAATTAATTATTTAATTTAATTAATTGTGTTAATGTGATTTGTTTAGGTTAATTAATTAAGTTTAATTAATTTAAACATTTGTTGATTTGATGATTAATTACTTTATGTAATTAATGGGATTGTAATTACTTGGAGAAGTAATTAATTAATAATTACTGAATGTAATTAAAGATGTTTATTGATGGAAGTAATTTAGATTAAATTACTTTGTAATTAATCAAGGGATTAGTTGAGATAATAAATTAAGGAGTAATTTATTTAATGAAGTAATTAAGGGTAGTTACTTACTCGATTGTTATTAATCAAGGGTGATTAATATATGGGTGGTTTGATTGAAGATTAATTACTTAATGTAATTAATTTAAATAGAGAGATTAATTAAAAATGTAATTAGAAATATTAATTAATAAAATTAATGATGAATTGATTAATTAAGGAATAATTAATAAATGAAGTAATTAGTTAATAAAGGACTAATGTGATTAACTTTAGTTAATTAATTGATTAAGTAATTAAAAGTTAATTATTGCAAAGAGTTAAGTATAATTAACTTGTGTACTTAATTTAGTGGGTAATTACTTATTGTAATTAAAAAATTATTAATCAGAATGATTAATTAAAATGAATAATGTGATGGTGATTAATTAATTGATTTGTAATAAATTAATGATTAAGTTAAACAGGATTATAATGATGAAGTAATTAATTTAATTCATTTTAAATTAATTAGAGATAAACTAATTAATTTAATTTACTTTAAATTAATTATAGATGGTGTGATCATTAAATCATTGCTTATGTATGAATGGATGATATTGGTTGCCCTGCATGGTTTGTAATCTCAGCCATGAGATGAGCAATGTTAATAAGGATGCATTGGCATCATTGTGATGAAGATATGGATTATCTGTTTATAATGATATGGATTATCTGTTGTGATGATAATGTTGATTATCCATTGTTATGTTGTGAATTATCTATCTGTGTGTATATAGATAATGAATTGAATTATTTTAAACTCTAAAACAACTTGGCCTTAAAAGACACGTTTTGGATTTCGGTGAGACCGGGATCGGGTTTTCAAATTTAGGATATCTGAAACCACATCGATCCAAATAAATGCTAGGTCATAAATATGAAGTGAAGATGAAGATTCAGAGTGCAAGGGTTATCGTCGTTAACTCTGAGGGTGATTCCAAAATGAGTGTAACGAGATAATGCCTTCAGTTTCGTTCGAACCCGGAACGGACTTGTATGAATTGAATGCTTTCAGAACATAGTCAGGTGGACGATGAGCAATCTAAGTGATATGTCCTATAAAGGTAATTGTAGCCTCAAGCCTCATCAACGGGGAATGGCTAAAACAGGGAAGGTGCAGCAAGGCTAAGTCGGTCATGTCCAAGTAGGATGAGATTCACCCCTGTATAGATGTCCCTTTTATTTCGGCTATGTGGTGAGGTTGCTGATCACAACTGCGGGGTGGTCTTGTTAGGAACTTTTCAGTAAGGAATGGTTCCGGCTCTGTGTTGCAGGGGATTGGGAGTGATCCTCGGTACGGTGATCTAGGCCACGTATTGTGATGGGCGGTACTCCGGTAGCCCTACCATTGTATGTAATCCAAAATCCAATAAGTACCATCGTTTTTGATTGTATCACCCACTTTTGTGGCTAGTAGCTGGAATTTAATGAATGTAACAATTTCGGCTATTTCTTGTTTACTTGAAAACCCTAGACCTATTATAATATCATTGGATTTCCTATCAAATGTTTTGGTTAGCGTAAGGTAAAAACTTTTCCATGTTTATGTGTGGGAAGTCTGACGTGATACCTTTTCTTTTCAAAGATTTTTCAAAAGTTAAGCAACTTTAACCTGTTACTCACACCAGACCCATGTCTGACCCGGAGTTTATTTTTGCTTTTCTTAAACTCTTGGGTACTCAAATTTTTACGAGTAGCCAAGGGATTCAGGTTAGCTTTGACAAATTATGGAGGAGCAATGGAGCGGGAGGCTTTCACGTGTAGATATATAGTGTTCCGCTGTGTTGGTATCTCTGAGTGACTATGTGTATTGTGTTTGAGTTGTAATAACTAGACAGGGATTGCGTCCGGCATCTAGGAGCGTTCGGCATCGAGAAATGCTCGGTATTCGTTCGGCCAGAGAAGGACGCTTGGCATAAGATCGTTTCTATGACCAAAGAATTGTTCGGCCTCATATCGTTCGGCCTAGCCATCGTTCGGCCAAGCCATAGTTTGTCCTAGCCATCGTTCGGCCAAGACATTGGTCCAGCTTCTAGTTTCGTTCGGCACAAGTGTTCCCTACGGTAGTCAGTATGTTCGGCCTCATCTTGTTCGGCTAAAGGAGAACGTTCTCTAAAGGAGAACGTTCGGCTAAAGGAGAACGTTCGGCTAAAGGAGATCGTTCGGCTAAAGGAGAACGTTCGGCTAAAGGAGATCGTTCGGCTAAAGGAGATCGTTCGGCATAGAGGGGTACATCCCGCATTTGGATGTTCGGCATTTGATCGTCCGGCCTCTCTGGTTCGGCGCGCAGAGACCACTCCATTTAGACCACGATATTCAGCTACCAGGCCCGCCAGGGAAGTCCAACCCACCTTCGTCTATAAATAGAGGGGGGCAAGGACACAGAAAAAAGGGAGAGATTTGAGAGAACACCGGGGAGACTCTGCCATTTTCAAGACTCATTCCAGACTTATTTCTTTTACTTTGCAATTGTATTCTAGTAACTAAAAACGGATTGTATCTGTAATCACCCATCAAGGAAATCAATGGAAATCAACTTCAAAGTGGATGTAGGCAGTTGCTTCAAACCACTATAAATTTGGTGTTCTTGTCCTCTGCATTTAAATTTACACTCTATTCTCTGTTTTAATTTACTTTCTTCATTAATCCCTCTACACAATCTTTCTAAGGGTGTTAGTGACCAATTTTGTGCTAACATTTTGGTGCTTCACTGAGAATTGAATTCTCAGCTTGATTTTATCTCATCATCTACTAGTGGATTTCCATATTCGCGAGATAAATCCAGATGTTTACTAGAAAACTTCCTATTCTACTCAGATTTGAAAAAAAAATCTAAAGGAAGCTGATAGCCGTAAGTTAATCAAGTGTTTATGTTCATGTCCATGTTCATCTTCATGTTCATGTGAAAGGATTGGATTCACTGATGTACGCAAGATTTGGTGATTGGATGTCGAAGTTTGCACTCAAGTTGATGAAGGCCGACCCTCCTATGAAGGCAATTCAGCCGATCGCTCCAGAAAAGGTATATGCTGACCACTTTAAGAAAGGCATGCGTCGATCGCTCCAGAAAAGGTCTACGCCGAACGCTGCGGAAAAGGTGTATGCCGATCCGCCTTGGCCAAGCCACTCTTGGCCGATCCATCTTGGCCGACCTACCTTGGCCGACCCACTCTTGGCCGGTCCGCCTTGGCCGAGCCACTTTGGCCCAACCATCTTGGCCGACCTACCTTGGCCGACCCACCTTGGCCGATCCTCCTTGGCTGAACAACTTTGGCCGATCCAACTTGACCGGGCCACACTTTGGCCTAACCATCTTGGCCGACCTACCTTGGCCGACAAATGTTGGCCGACCCACCTTGGCCGATCCATCTTGGCCGATCCACCTTGGCCGAACAACTTTGGCCGATCCAACTTGACCGGGCCACACTTTGGCCGATCCATCTTGGCCGATCCACCTTGGCCGACCTACCTTGGCCGATCCACCTTGGCCGAACAACTTTGGCCGATCCAACTTGACCGGGCCACACTTTGGCCGATCCACCTTGGTCGACCTACTGTGACCGATCCACCTTTGCCGATCCAACTTGACCGAGCCACTCTTGGCCGATCCATCTTGGCCGACCCATCTAGGCCGATCCACTTTAGCCGATCCACTTTGGCTGATCCACCTTAGCCGAACAATCTTGTATGCCGAGCAACTTTGTCGTGTCAATCGAAACTTAAGTTACACCAGTCTCTTATACGACCCCTATTTTAAAAAAAAAAAATTGGGTACGACCCTAATTTTCAAAAAAGAGGCTAAAAAGGAACATTCTATCTACTTTCCTTACATCCCCTGATCGACCAGGACATAGAGGATATAGCAACAGCTTCTGAACGGCAACAAGGGAACGAACAAACAACCGCGACTCAAACGATACCCTCAAAGGGATATCATACTGATCATCCTTGAGGAGAATCGACCTCCATATATATTTTGGCAGCCAGTTAGTTGGAGAGTCTCCTACGACCATGGATCGTCTCTAAGACAAAATGAATCTAAAACAAAATGTGGAGGAGCGGAACGGACTAAGAAAAATAACAATGAAGGGCCGTTGGCTAAGGATGTATATCCCAATAGCCGAAACAAGACCTCAAAATTCGGTTCATATGCCCTTTGAAAGATTCAATTGACAACCTCTACTTGAAGACTCACGACTTGGAGTGGTACTGGAAACCAAACTCGAGAGAGTACACCAAAGTCTAAAGAAAATCAGTGGAATGTTGTATATTCCCAGATGCTCACTGATCCTAACACGGGCGATTACAAACACCTCCGAGGTGTGATTGAAAAGCTGATCTAGAAAGGAAAGCTTCAATTGTATGTACAAGTCCTGCAGAATGGCGGGCAACGAATATTCGATGCCTATTAATAAAGGGCTATGATTATCAATTGGACTGCTGGCGACCGACATCCCTTTGAAAGGAGCCGGGGGCAAAGTCGAATAGCGAGCACACGATGCTGCTTCACTTATCAATGAGATTTATCCTAATCTTCTTTGAATTATTTCCAAATCTATTTCTATTTCAATTGTTCTATGAACTACGGATAGCTTGAACTAAACTACTTTCAAAACGATGCAGGTGACCAGGTACTCAGATTTGGTCGCCAACCAATCCACGCAGACCACGATCGGACAAGTGAAGTTACATCTAGACGAGCATAATTCAATCGCTCACCATCAATCATGTGTTTGTAATTTGGGGCCAAGAACTAGAGATTGAAAAGCTCATCACGATTAGAGCCCAAATACAAAGTCAACATGACTGACCATCCATTCATTGACCTCCACATTTGACTTGGAGACCTGAACAAGGCTTGAAATGAGTATGGCCCGATCGTCCATCAAATCAAGTCATAGAACAAAGTCCGACAAAATACAGATGCCCCACTTGAAGCTCAGTGACGTCGGGATCTGTCTAGAGTGGACGTGATTTGATCGTCTGCACATCGAATCCTACCTTGAACACAAAAGGTTATTCGAAATCCCTACTTGGAGTAGTTGTGATGGACTACCTACTCGTCAACCATCGCTCTCAATACATGGACACGACTACATCTTAAAACATATGCAATTACTATGTCTACTCAATAATCCATTATTCTTGGTTTCTAGAAAGAGATACGAAAAAATTGTGTGATATTTGACTATCTAACCCAACATGGATGTGATCGAACCATCTGTCATATACCTCCTTCCTTGACTTGATTAGAAGAGCTATAATCACCAAGCGGACGAGAATCGTCCGTCCATTCTTCAAGTCTCATCCTTCATGCTGGGGGCAGAGTCCCATTCCATGATCAAATGTGGTCCGATCATTCATTCGGCAGCATTAGCCTCGATATGGTAGATGAAATATAAATTAAAGGGTGGAAATACGACTACTCTCAATAAAAATCTCCAAGTCCCCTTAGCACGGACTGGAGTACCCTAAGTCCCAAGAGTGCGGACTAGAGTATAAGCGACTGAAATCTTCAACCCTAAGTCCCAAGAGTGCGGACTAGAGTATAAGCGACTGAAATCTTCAAGCCCCCAAAGTGCGGACTAGAGTACTCTGAGTCCCCAGAGTGCAGACCAGATTATAAATGACTCAAAATCTCCAAGTCCCCGGAGCGCGGACTAGAGTACTCCGAGTCCCCAGAGTGCGGACCAGAGTATAAATGACTCAAAATCTCCAAGTCACCAGAGCGCGGACTGGAGTACTCCGAGTCGCCAGAGTGCGGACCAGAGTACAAACGACTCAAAATCTCCAAGTTCCCGTAGTGCGGACTGGAGTACTCTGAGTCTCCAGAGTGCAGACCAGAGTATAAATGACTTAAAAACCTCTACGTTCCCAAAGTGCGGACTAGAGTACTATGAGTCCCCAGAGTGCGGAGAGTATAAATGACTCAAAATCTCCAAGTCCCCGGATTGCGGACTGGAGTACTCTAAGTCTCCAGAGTGCAGACCAGAGTATAAATGACTTAAAAACCTTTACGTCCCTAGAGTGCGGACTAGAGTACTCTGAGTCCCCAAAGTGCGGACCAGATTATAAAAGACTCAAAATCTCCAAGTCCCCGGAGTACGGACTGGAGTACTCTGAGTCCCCAGAGTGCGGACCAGATTATAAATGACCCAAAATCTCCAAGTCCCCGGAGTGTGGACTGGAGTACTCTGAGTCCCAACAGTGCGGACCGGAGTATAAACAACTCAAAATCTCCAAGTCCTCGAACGGACTGGAGTACTCTGAGTCCCCAGAGTGCAAATCAAGTATAAACGACTCAAAATCTCCAAGTCCCCGGAGTGCGAACTGGGGTACTCTGAGTCTCCATAGTGCGGACCAAAGTATAAATGACTTAAAAACCTCTACATCCCCAGAGTGCAGACTAGAGTACTCTGAGTCCCCAGAGTGCGGACCAGATTATAAACGACTCAAAAACTCCAAGTCCTCGAAGTGCGGACTGGAGTACTCTGAGTCCCAAGAGTGCGGACCAGATTATAAACGACCCAAAATCTCCAAGCCCTCGGAGTGCGGACTGGAGCAGTCTGAGTCCCCAGAGTGCGGACCAGAGTATAAACAACTCAAAATCTCCAAGTCCCCAAAGCGTGAACTGGAGTACTCTAAGTCCCTGAAGCGCGTATTCGAGTATAAATGACTCAAAATCTCCAAGTCCTCGGAGCGCAGACTGGAGTACTCTCAATCCCCGGAGCGCGGACTTGAGTATAAATGACTCAAAATCTCTGAGTCCCTATAGTGCGGACCAGAGTATAAACGACCTAAAATCTCCAAGTCCCCGGAGTGCGGATTGGAGTACTCAGAGTCTCCAAAATGCGGACCAGAGTATAAACAACTAAAATCTCCAAGTCCCCAGAGCACGGACTGGAGTGCTCTAAGTCCCCGGAGTGCGGACTCGAGTATAAACGACTCAAAATCTCCAAGTCCCCGGAGCGTGGACTGGAGTACTCTAAGTCCCCGGAGCGCGGACTTGAGTACAAACGACTCAAAATCTCTAAGTCCACAGAGTGCAGACTAGAGTATAAACGACTCAAACCTCCAAGTCCCCGGAGTTTGGACTGGAGTACTCTATGTCCTTAGAGTGCGGACTCGAGTACAAACGATTCAAATCTTCAGGTCCCCTGAGTGCGGAATGGAATACTCTAAGTCCCCATAGTGCGGATTTGAGTATAAATGGTTCAAATCCCTAAGTTCCATGAGGATGAGATAGGACACTAATGACTTGAACTCACCAAATCCCTAATGTACAGACTACAAAATATTCTAAGTGCTTTAAGCCTGGACTGAAAAAGTGTACAAGTCCCAAAGAATTTCCGAGCAATACGAAGATGAATCGAGAGGTCTATGCTATTCACAACAGCTTGGATTTGATTCACAATCACAAAGAAAATTGAACGATAAGAGTCTTTTGTAAGACAGAAAAAGGAACTAAATTTTATTCAGAAATAAGTTTCTACTACAACCCCTCCAAAGTTAGGAGTCGACTGTCTATTTATAAGAACTACGGAAGCAAATGAAAATAATTACATAACTTAAACTAACTCTCGTTGAATGAGAGTAATGATTACTTCTTGTGCTTCTTCGACTTCTTCACCTCCGTTGTCTTCTCAGACGACTCCTCTCCTCCGCGTTTACCCTTGGTACCCTTCTTTGATGGAGGAGTGATAGCCTAAGGAGTATGAGGAACATCCATGGATTTGGACCTGCCAGGGAGAATGATCTTCAGTGGCTTGTTCAAAGGATCGTCAGGGTCCACGGCTTGAGGTTCGACCTTGATCTTGGTAGTTTCTTCCCTCTCTTTCTCAAGCCTCTCCTTCATGCTCAGCTCAGATGTGTGATCGAAGACGCCTGTAATTTCAATTTCATAACTCCTATCAATGAGAGAGGAAGCTTCATATTTATCTTCATCAAGCGCTCCAATCACTTGGGCATCTGGACCGGGAGCCTCTCCTGCATGAGCGGCCTCACTTGTTTCCTTCCCCACCTCCTTGGCGACATCGCTCTTCGGAGTGGGATCGGTATCAGAACGGCCTACATAAAATCATGAAAAAAAATCCTTAGAATACAATAGTCCTTCATAAAGAATGACGACTTATGGAATCTTACAGTGAAGGGTTATCTACCAGGTTCTGAGAAACTCTCAGCCGTCGGAGGGGTCTCACCCTCTGGGATGGGGGACAGAATGTGGATGCCAAGGCTAGGGTACTCCGGGTTGTAACCGATATGTTGATCAAATGGATCGAGTATCGGCCGATAGGCCAACTGAGTAGGCACATGAGCTGGAGGCACGACTGCGGATGGACAGGTGATAACTTCTTTCCCTTTCGCAAAGGGGAAGCCTTTGCAATAAAGAAATTTTGCAGCCGACTGGTCCGTAGGCTCGTTTCCTTTAAGAAATTCTTTTATCAAAACCTCTTCATTAACCTCCTCAGAACCATGCTGGGCCTTCCTGATTTCTATCAAGGCCTCCCATGCCTCGGCTAAAGATTCAAGATAGCTCTCGCCCAAAAAATTCAAGTCTCGATGAATGAGAACACGGGCATTGAATTCAGCGATTAGCGGGTCAAACATGCTCTTGACCTCCTCCCTCCTTTTTCTCTAGCCGCCTCAAGACGGGAGTTGATGTCCATGGACGCTATCTTGAGGACTCAGAGTATAAACAACTCAAAATCTCCAAGTCCCTGGAGTGCGGACTGGAGTACTCTGAGTCCCAGAGTGCGGACCAGAGTATAAACGGCTTAAAAAACCTCTACGCCCCCAGAGTGCAAACTACGGTACTCTTAGTCCCCAGGGCACGGACTAGATTATAGACGATTTGAGAAAAATCTCTATATCCCAGAAGCGGACTAGATTACTCTAAGTTCGCAGAGTGCGGACTGGAGTATAAACGAGTTGACAAAAACTCCGCATCTCGAACTGTGGACTAAAGCATAAACCGTTCGACAAATCTCTAAGTCCCCGGAGCATGGACCGAAGCATGAACACAAATTGGGCGCGAGTCAACCGGAGGGAGAATAACACTAAGTCAACAGAATGCGGAGTGGTGTATAAACATCGATAAATAGACGAGTGGATTCCTACCTATCTCTATTCCACAAACTTCGGCCTGGAATCGACAGGAGGATTGTTAACCCACTAAGGATGGAGTTTGACCATCCAACTAATGGCCTGGCCAAATCAATTCTGGGAGCAGGGGTACAAATCACTAAAAAGCTGAATATGACAGCTTATTATAGCTCTAGCGTGGCATTCTTTATAACTTGAGGCAACGACTACGGGAAGGCCTCAATACAGAACCAATCGAAATAGCATCCAAAGCTACGACCAACCGACTATATCATACCTCAGATCGAGGGTCAATACCGTTTCGCACCAAGCACATACGAATGTGACTCGGATGTTTCTTGAAAAACTATGATCTCCAGAATGTGGAAAGGAGGGTAAACCACGAATACTTAGTCAAAAATTCTCGAGCGCCCTCATTCGATTCATCGGGAGGAGTATGAAACTGGATGAGCATAACCCGACTGCATTTATAGCCAACTTTACCCCGATCTGATTACAGAGCATGAACCAAAGTGGACGTAGATGACTGTCCACTGCCCAAATTACGCCCTGAAACTGACGGGGCATCGAAGTATTCCTCTTGGAATGGAAAACCACGATAAATTCCAAGATAGGCGAGACCTAGTCTCCCATCGACTGACCTGATCCCACGATTCAATGGGAAAGAGAGTAAAGCTAAAGTGGGCATGGCTGGCCTTCCTACTTAACAGTATATGCCCCAGACTTGGGGGCACGAGCGAGAAGCAAGATGAATGTGAACCGACTATTCAACGATAAACTCTATGTCTTTGGAGTTTAGGTGAGAATATAAACATAGATAGGACGAGACTCAACCGTCCATGCAGTACAGTTATCAAACCGAGACTAGGAGCAGACGCATGGTCATCCAAAGACTGGCTATGATAGCTCAGTATTGAAACTTATATATAGTGCTTACAGCTACTCAAGGCTACGACCGTAAGGACGCCTAGAGATAGAATCATTAAATCGATACCCTAGCTCATGGGCAATTGAGTTTCACTCCAACCCGAAGGACGGGTAAAGGATCACGAATACATTAAATAGGAAGTGCGTTACTCGAATATACAAGCAAATTCAAACTCATAGCAAGATCCAGCTATACGATTGCACGCAACTCAAGTCTGACCCCTACTCGACATTTCCTTCAATGCGCTTTTAAGCCTGATCTTTGACCATTTGCTGATAATCTATTAGAGCATTCAGAGCCCTTCACTATTAGACTTAATAACTCATGACAAGACTCTAGGATTCGACTAGAGTAACCATCAACATTGGCCGTCCCAACCATATATCAACATTGTTCGAATATCTTACTGGTTTCCTTCGAGCGAACCAAGACGTTTTCACTTGGACACATTCTGATATGTGCGGGATTTCTCCGGCTATTGCGAGTCATATGTTGAACATACACTCAAAATACGTCCCTATAAAACAAAAAAGGAGAGGCATGGACCCGGAGAGGTCTCCTGCCCTCAGAGAGGAGGTGGACAAACTCAAAGCCAATGGGTTCGTCCGCGATGCCCTCTACCCTAAATGGGTTTCTAACCCTGAGCTTGTGAGGAAAGCAAACGGGAAGTGGAGCACTTGTGTTGATTACTCCGATCTGAATAAAGCATGCCGGAAGAATAGTTTCCCTTTACCTAGAATCGACCAGCTCGTCGACTCTACGGCCGGACACGAATCATTGTCTTTTATAGATGCGTATTCGAGATAGAATCACACCCGATGCACATTCTAGACCAAGAACACACAAGTTTTGTCAGAGATGTGGGGCTATATTACTATGAAGTAATGCCTTTTGGATTGAAAAACGTGGAAGCAACTTATCTATGTCTGGTGAATCGAATGTTTAAAGACCAGATTGGTAGAACGATGGAAGTCTATGTGGATGACATGCTCGTGAAGACATGGCAGTCAAACGGCCACATCCGAGACCTAGCAGAGATGTTTGATATACTCAGGCATTATGAAATGAAAATCGATCCTTTGAAGTATTCATTTGGCGTAGTGTCGGAAAAGTTTTTGGGTTTCATTATGAATGCATGGGGAATCGAAGCTAATCCGGAGAAGATTCAAAGCTATCCGAGACATACAAGTGCCCAGAACCATGAAGCTAGTACAAAGCTTGAATGGAAAGGTGGCTGCACTGAATCGATTCATATCCAGAGCTATAGGAAAGTGTATTCCTTTCTTCGATATGGTAAAGAAAAGAAAGAGGAATTTCGAGTGGACATCCGATTGTGAGGAAGCATCCCGAGCTCTGGTAAGGCATTTGAAAAGTCCCCCGGTGCTATCGAAACCAATGGACCATGAAATGTTGTATGTATACTCGGCAGTATCCCAGTATGCTATCAGTACGGCTTTGGTCTGCGAAGAGGACTGAGTTCAAAAGCTAGTTTACTATGTTAGTAAATGCTGACGGGGGCAGAGAGAAATTAGCCCAAGATCGATAAATTAGCCTATTGCTTGGTGATTGCATCACGCAAACTTCGCCAATATTTTCAGGCACACTCAATCAGTGTTTACACTGATCAACCCTTGCGACAGGTACTCCAACGACCGGAAACTTTTGGAAGGATGTTAAAATGGAATATCGACTTGAGTGAGTCTGATATTACCTACCTGCCACGAAGGACCATACAGGGGCAAAACTAGCAGACTTCATTGCTGAATTCACTGTGTCAGACGACGCGAACGGCCACAATGTCATACCTCCCTTTCGATGGAAGATGAATACCGATGGGGCATCTAACGACCGTTGTTTGGGCGCTGGCATAGTTCTTGTGACTCCTGAAAACGGATCAGTTTCTTATGCTTAGAAGCTTGAATTCCCAGCAACAAATAACAAAGCCAAGTACGAAACATTGATTGCCGGCTTAAGACTCATCAAAGAACTGAGAGTAAGATCGGTTGAAATCTTTTACGACTCGCAACTGGTGGTGTACCAAGTGCGGAGAGACTACCAAGCAAGGGGGGCAGAGACTAGCCCCGTATTTGGTCCAAGTTCAGGAGCTGCTATCGAATCTCGAGTATTATGATATTTCACAAGTCCCGCGTGAGCAAAACAGAGCAGCCGATTCATTGGCAAAATTTGCAAGCAATGGCGATGCGCAATAGATGGGATTGTTTCCCATTGAAACCTTACATGCTCCGAGTATAAATATGATAGAGGTAGATTTCGTATTAGAAATCGAAATCGATAAGGAATCATGGATGACCCCATTTAAGCAATATTTACCACATGGGGTCTTACCCGAAAGAAGGAGCAAAAGACGACACGTCATTCGTAAGGCTTCGCGATATGCAATGGAGAGCGGAATAATGTATCAAAAGGGATCCTCGACCCCCTTACTCCGGTGCATAGCCCATGATGAGATAAAACGAGTCCTAAAGGAAGTCTATGAAGAAGAATGTGGCGATAGCATCAAAGGGAAAAAATGATAAAGAAAATACTCTGCTACAAGTATTACTGGCCAACTATCAATCCAGACGCGGTTGATAATGCTAGACAATACGACGAGTGCAAGATATTTGAAAAAATCCAAGAAACCCGCCGATGGAAATTATTCAAATGGCTAGTCTATAGCCATTTGCCACTTTGGGGCATTGAAATCATCTTCTTGGTGCGAAGTACACCATCATAGCAGCTGTTTACTTCACCAAATAGGCAGACAAATAACTTTTAGCCACAACTAAAAAATAATCATCCTCACTGTCCGTAACGTCATATGTCCTTATGACCTTCTATGATCTATTATTATTGCAAACGGAATGGTTGAAGATGTAAACAAAATCATAAAGCCTGTTCTGAAGAGAAGTTTGGAAAAGGCTAGAGGCAAGTGGGTAGACGAACTCCCAACAACACTATGGGCTTATAGAACTACCCATGGATCCGTGACTGGCCGTACTCCATTCACCCTTGCTTACTGCTTTGAGAAAATACAAACAAGGAATCGCAATTGAATTGCAATTAAACTAGATGGAATTGGCGACGACTTATGAGCATATAAAACGCATCTGACAGCCAATGGCAAGAACATGTGCACGAACATGCATGTGTACATTTGAAAAAGTTCGACTTCTTGAAATCAACATAAATTGAATTCTCGCTTAGGGTTGTTAAGAAAAGACTAGGTCAGTTAGCCGAAGCTTACTGGCACTGTAGAATCAGGCACGGATGACCACTGATGAACTACAACCCTGGAATTATAACACTAGGAATCGACCAAGAATCATGATGACCGAAGAAGGATACGACACCTTAGGAGGATAAAATTAAAGGATAATGACTGTTCAAGGAACACGATGGATTTCTTTCTAGAGACAAGGAATACTCGCTGATTCAAAGCATGTCGTGTTGCTTCACACGACACACTTTGACGAGGCAAGTGTTTCTCAGGGAATTGACCGGCCAACTTAGTACTCAGGCTTTCCATCATTCGGCATTAATGAGCGCTCGGCATGTTAAGACCGTTCGGTATGAACGCTCGTTCGGCATCAATGGGCGTTCGATATGGGATAGCATCCGGCATCTAGGAGCGTTCGGCATCGAGAAACGCTCGGTATTGAATACCGTTCGGCCAGAGAAGGACGTTGGGCATAAGATCGTTCTACGACCAAAGAATTGTTCGGCCTCATATCGTTCGGCCTAGCCATCGTTCGGCCTAGCCATAGTTTGGCCTAGCCATCGTTCGGCCAAGACATTGGTCCAGCTTCTAGTTTCATTTGGCACAAGTGCTCCTTAAGTCAATATGTTCGGCCTCATCTTGTTCGGCTAAAGAAAAACGTTCGTCTAAAGGAGATCATTCGACTAAAGGAGAACGCTCGGCTAAAGGAGATCGTTCGGTTAAAGGAGAACGTTCGGCTAAAGGAGATCGTTCGGCTAAAGGAGAACGTTTGGCTAAAGGAGAACGTTCGGCTAAAGGAGATCGGTCGGCTAAAGGAGAACGTTCGGCATAGAGGGGTACGTCCGGCATTCGGACGTTCGGCATTTGATCGTCCGACCTATCTGGTTCGGCGCGTAGAGACTACTCCATTTGGGCCAGGATATTCAGCTACCAGGCCCGCCAGGGGAGTCCAACCCACCTTCGTCTATAAATAGAGGGGCAGGGACACAGAAAAAAGGGAGAGATTTGAGAGAACACTGGGGAGACTGCCATTTTCAAGGCTCATTCCAGACTTATTTCTTTTACTTTGCAATTGTATTCTAGTAACTAAAAACGGATTGTATTTGTAATCACCAATCAAGGAAATCAATGGAAATCGACTTCAAAGTGGATGTAAACAGTTGCGCCGATCCACTATAAATTTGGTGTTCTTGTCCTCTACATTTAAATTTACACTCTATTCTCTGTTTTAATTTACTTTCTTCATTAATCCATCTACACAATCTTTCTAAGGGTGTTAATGACCAATTTTGGTGCTAACAATACTATGTAATATTAATATAATTTATTCGTTCCACTGTTAAGATTCTGTGTTGTTTCTTCTTTCTCTTCTTTCTTTTCTCTTTTCTATGCATTTCTTTCTTAATGATGATGCGATTTTCCACTGTGATAAAGTCGGGTCGTCTCAGTTGGTATCATAATGTGATATTTCGGAGTTTCAAACTCAATTTAAATGTGATAATCTTTTTAATAAATTAATTTAAATTGATTAAATTGTTATTTTAAACAATAATAATAAGTGGGTTGTAAATGTATATTGGTTTTAATTAAAATTAATATATACACATGGAAATGGATTTGTTAACATTGTGTACACATCAAATTTAATTTTTAAATTGAATTTGAAATTTAATTTGAATTTGAATTGTTAAATTGAAATTTCAAAATAGGGTTATTTATATTTTAAATCATACTTTGATTTTAAAAGTGTATTTCTATGATTTTATTTAGAATATAAAATTTGATTTATATTTATTTCTTTTAATAAGAATTGATTTATATATATTAAAAATGTATTTTGAATTTAGAAAATTAATTAATAAAAACATTTAAAAAATCCTTTTTGCATGAAGATTACATTTGTTAAAATTTAAAGCACTCTAATAACATGTGTTAGGAGGATAACATTGTGTAATGACAAGTGTCATAATTTTTAATTTATTTTCTTTAATTTTATAAAACATAGTTATTTCTAAAAAAAGGCTATTTCATCTTCTTCCTCTAAATTTTTCCCATTCTCATTTTCTAAAGCAAGAAAAAAATCACTCTTTAATTTACAAAAATCTAAACTTTATAAATTTCTACTCTTCAACCAAAAAACTTAAAACAAGAATTCAAGTTTCATTTTAATGCTTCAAAAATGCAAAACAGAAAACAATAGAAAAATCTGCAAAAAAAATCAAGGGTTCCTAAAAAAATCAAATTTTTGAAAGGCAAAATACAAAGCTCTTCCATCTTAAGTGTTGATTGACTAAAGTTGAAAGCAACATCATCAAACAATTACAAGTCAAAATCTACAGTCGTTCTTTTTTCTCCAGAATTCAAAATTTTGGGTCTCTGCTTAAAAATAATACATGTGAG
This sequence comes from Allium cepa, assembly GCA_030765085.1. NCBI lineage: Eukaryota > Viridiplantae > Streptophyta > Magnoliopsida > Asparagales > Amaryllidaceae > Allium > Allium cepa. The sequence goes on from CM060940.1 coordinate 108,640,221, forward strand.
TAAATTTATAATCAGAAAATTTAAGTAAGAAATTTTTTTTGCATGTGAATTTTAGATATGTTTGATGCTTACATGTACCTATTTCTGTAAGATCTTTGTTTACATGTTATAATTAAAACTGTGCATGCTTGAAATTTCCTGATGCTTTTCTGTATTTTTATGTTACAGAGTAAATTTAAATATAAAGTTCAAAATTTCCATTTCAAATCACTATTAAATTTGAATATTCAAATGCAGTAGGTTTATTTAAACATGAATTAAGGTTTAAATTTTTTTCAAAAAGAATTTGTTTGAAAATCTTCTGAATCAGGGTGATAAAATGAATTTTTTTTTAATAATATGATAAAATCAAGTATTGAAACTTGTTGATTGAATTTTACATCTTGAATCAACTTTGTAAAACATTATTTTTAAGGTAAAAATCAGAATTTTTAAATTGGATTTGAGGCAATATGTTGATGATGATCGGAAATTGGTCTCTAGAGCAAAATCTGGCGACTGGGTGAGTTCCAGAGGTTGATCTTTGGATCGGAGTTGTAATGGTGATAGGTTAATTTGTGAAAAATAGTAGAATAGGAAATCAATCATCAAGGAATTAGAAATTGGGGGAATTAGGGTTTAAGCTTAGTGTTTTGGGTAGCATTCGAATTTCATGACTGGAGACTCTTTGGTGGATCGAGTGGCGAGTGTTCTTGGGAATAGCTGCGTGGAGGCCATGCGGTGATGTAGCCGAAGTTACGTAGAGAACGATGGCGGTGGGTTTTCAGGTGAAGTGTCTGTTGCAGGAATGGTGTGAACTACTTCGATTTTGATTGGAGTCGCGTGTTGGCTGATCAAGGGTGGAAGTCGCATTTGTGGTCGACGTGGAGTTTGCGCGTGGTGTCGTTGATGGTGGCGGCGGCGTTGGAGCATCGTGCACGTGCACATGTCAGTGTTCGTGTCAGTGAAGTTTAGTGATGGGGTGGCTCAAGTTAGTGATCGAGTAGGGGAAGGTCCTGGCTCATGTTTTTCTCGAGTGTTTCTGAAGTTTGCTCGTGCCAGGGATTCTTTTGTGATGCTTCTTTCCAGAATAATGTAATTGGGTTAGTTGATATTTAGCTAAAGAAATAGGAAGGAAAGAAGAAGTTGGGCTCGAGTGATCGAGTTTGGGTCGGTCGAAACCCGAAACAAGTAATGTTTTTAAAAGGTTTTAATTCTTTTTAAGTTTTAAAATTTTAAAATTTTATTTAAACTACATTGTGAAATGTTAAACTTTTAAATTTAAAGTATTTCATATTTTGATAGTTAAGTTTTAAGATGATTTTATATTCATTTAAATTTAACTTTTAAAAAGTAATTAAGTTTTTAACAAATTGGAAAAGTTTTAAATATGTAATAATTTTAAATAATTAATGAAATTATTTTGTTTTGGAAATTAATTAAGTTTTAGGATTAAAGTTTACTTCAACTAATAAAGTAATTAAAGTTAAATTAATTAATAATTTTAGATTAATTAATTTATTAAGGTTTAATTAATTATGGATTAATAAATGGATAATTAAGAATGAAATTATATTATAATTAATAGATAATTAATTAATTAATTAAAAATTAATTAATAAGTGATTATTAGTTAATTAATTAAGTGATTAGTGATTAAGAATTAATTAATTAATTGATTAAGGTTAATTAATAAATAATTAAACATAAATTATTTATAATTAATAGTTAATAAATTAGTGGTTAAGACTTAATTGATTAAATGATTAAGGTTAATTAATTTATAATTAATTATGTAATTAAGATAAATTAATTTAAAATTTGTAATTAATTAAGGAATTAATTAGATTAATTAATTTTAAATTAAGGGTTAATTGGTAATCAATTAAGGAATGATTAATTTTTAATCAAGTTTTTAATAATGAATAATTGGAGTTATTAATTAATAAATAAAGGATTATTAATTAATTAAAGATTAATTAATTGATAATGAGGTTAATTAAGAAGTGATTAATTAATTTAAATAATTGTGATTAATTAATTATTGATTTTTTAAGCAAGGTAAAGTGATTAATTCTTAAGTATTAATTTATTTTGAATTAATTAAATTAATTATAATATGAATTAGAGATGTGCTTACTTATAGATGATTGTTTTGAATTGAATATCTGGTTTGGTTGATATCTGTTGGATGATAGTCTGAGATATTCTGTGATGAGATTTTGTAAATATCTGTGATAGATGTTTGTTATTATCTATGGATAATGCTGTGTGGATTCAATATTTAAATTGAATTGAATTGTTTAAATCTTTAAATAACTTGGCCTTTAAGATACGTTTGGATTTCGATGAGACCGGGATCAGGAATCAAATTTGATTTTCCGTAAACCACATCGATCCAAGTTAAACGTTAGGTCGTGACATCTCAAAGTGAAGATCGAGATGGAGTTTTAGAGTGCAAGGGTTATTGTCGTTAACTCTGAAGGTGATTCCAAAATGAGTGTAACGAAATAATACCTTCGGTTTCGTTCGAACCCGGAACGGACTTGTATGGATTGAATGCTTTCAGCACATCGTCAGGTGGACGATGAGCATTCTAAGAGATGTGTTATCTAAAGATAATCATAGCCTCAAGCCTCATTAATCGGGAATGGCTAAAACAGGGGAGGTACAACAAGGCTAAGTGGATCATGCCCAAGTAGGACGTGATTTTCTCATGTCTAGAAGTCCCTTATTATTTCGGCTGTGTGGGCAGTTGTTGGCCACAACTGCGGGGTTCTCTTGTTCGGGACTGTCTCATTAGGGATGGTTCCGGCTTTGTGTTGCAGGGGATCGGGAGTGGTCCTCGGTACGGTGATCTAGGCCCCATACTATAACGGGCGGTATCTCAGTAGCCCTGCCATTGATGGAAACCCATTTTCCCTATGAGACCCTATGGTTTTGATTGTATTACCCACTTTCGTGGCTAGTAGCTGGAATTTAATGAATGTAACAATTTCGGCTATTTTCTATTTACTTGAAAACCCTAGACCCTATTATAATATCACTGGATTTCCTAGCTTTGGTTAGCGTAAGGTAAAAACTTACCCGTATTTATTTGTGGGGAGTCTTACGTGATACCTTTTGTTTTCAAATGATTTTAAAGTTAAACAACTTTAACTTGTTTACTCACACCAGACCCATGTCTGACCCGGAGTTTATTTTGTTTTCATAAACTCTTGGGTACTCAAATTTTTATGAGTAGCCAAGTGATTAGGTTGGGATTGGCAAATGTTTTGGAAGCTAGAGCTAGAGTCCAGACGTACTTATCTATCTCTATCCGCTGTAGTGACACTTTGATGTTGTGTTTTTGGGTTATATGGATTGGAAAACTCTTATAAATGTCAGATGTAATGAAGTCGTATAATTTTGTGTACTCTGATATGTAAAACAGTGTAATGGATATGTGTAATATTATATTTTATTCCGTTTCCGCTGTGAGATTCTGATGATTGTTGTTCTATTCTTTCTATTTTTTCTATTTCTATCTCTTCTTTTCTTATTGATGATACATCTTTCTGGGAATTGAAAGACTAGTCTCATAGTTGGTATCAGAGCATAGGTTGAGAAACACTTAGGCTCTGGAGTAGTATCCATCCTGAGAGTGCGTATTTGTAATTTTCTTATATAACTATATCCCTATCTAAATTGGTTGGGTTACCTGTTCAGGTAGCCAGAATGAGTTCAAGAGGCAGAAGGGGAAGGGTTGTAGGAAGTGCACAACCAGCAATAGGAGAGAACAGACCAATAATGAGGCTGTTAATCCAGTACCGTCACTAGTCAGTTTTGCTGCATTATGCAAGGACTTCGTTAATCTTGGAGGAAGACCATTTCAAGGGTCAGAAACTTTAATAGAGGTCCAAGCATGGCTTCGCTCGTGTGAGAAAATCTTTGAGAGCATGAAATTATCGGATGAGTAGAAGAGGGTAATGGCTTTGTGGTAATTACAAGGTGGTGCTACAGCCTGGTGGGATGCAGTGACTGCAAATGTCCCGGAGGACGATATGTCTTGGAAAGAGTTTAAGGAGTTGTTTGAGGAGAAGTTCATGCCTACTGCAGGGAGAACTCATCTTTATCAAGATTTTCTGAATCTAAAACAAGGAAACATGACTATAGCTGAATAGGATACTAAATTCAACAAGTTATCTTGCTATGGTCCAGGACTTATAGACACCCCTCTTAAAAAGAATGAGATGTTTGTACAAGGGTTGAGGCCAGAGTATCATGAAAGGATGACATCACACTTGAAAGGGTCTTTTGTGGAGCTAATTGATATGGCGTTAAGATATGAGGACTTGATGAATAAAAGATCAGTGGCGCGAGTAGCTGCATCAGGAGGAAATTCTTCTAACCCTAATAAAAGAAAATTCAATCCTAATTGGAAGAGGCAAAACAAGAAGAAGTCTGGAAACAACAATGGACCATGCAAATGCTATATTTGTCAGCAAGAAGATCACTTGGCGAATAAGTGTCCCAGAAGGGAGTCTCAGCAACAGCAACAGCGGCAGCATTATAGTGGACTAGGTTCAACTTTAGTTCAGAAGTCTCTTTGCTTCAACTTCCATCAACCGAGACATATGATTAAAGATTGCCCGCTCCTTCATAAAGTCCAGCAGAATAAAGTATTTGCTTTAGAAAGTGCACCATCAACCTCATCTAAGGGCAAAGGAGTTTTGGAAGGTACCTTACTTTTAGATGGAAAATATATTAAAGTTTTGTTTGATTCTGGTGCTTCTTTGAGTTTTATTTCTCTGGAATCCGTAGATAAGTTCTTTCTTACCCTTAGTACTGTAGACAATCCCATCTATATATCTAATCCTATAGGAGGGGTAACCAAATTAGATAGGATATGTAAGGATTTGAGAATCTCCTATCTATCCCATAGTTTTTCCTGTGACCCTTATGTATTGGATTTTAAGGGTTTTGACCTTATATTGGGAATGGATTGGCTTGACAAATAAAGGATGTCTTAAATTGTGATGAGAGAACAGTTTCGTTGGAAACTGATCTAGGTAGGATTGCCAGAGTAATCTGTGATAACTCTGAAATTCACTTGAGTAGTCTTTTACATGGAGTTGAGACTTCTTAAGAGGGGGTTGAAGATATTGAAGTAGTCCAGGATTTCTTAGACGTATTCGAGGAAGTTAAGTGTTTGCCTCCACACCGAGAAATAGAGTTTCGCATAGATTTGGTTCCTCAAGCAGTACCCGTAATTCAACCTAGTAGGAGGATGGCTCCTAGGGAGAGGGAGGAACTAGTGAAGCAAACTCAAGATCTCTTGGAGAAGGGTTTGATTAGACCCAGTTTTTCTTTGCTGGGGTTCTGCTGTAGTATTTGTCACTAAGTCGGGTGGGTCGCTAAGGTTCTGTGTAGACTATCGAGAATTGAACAAAGTGACCATTCGGAATAAGTATCCTCTTCCTCGTATTGATGATCTCTTCGGCCAGCTTCATGGAGCTTCAGTCTTTTCTCAGTTGGATTTAGCATCAGGTTTCCATCAATTAAGGGTAGCTGAGGACAGTATTCCCTTAACTGCATTTAGGGGACCTAATTGTTTCTATAAGTGGTTGGTTATGCCTTTCGGGTTAACCAACGCTCCTGCCTAGTTTGTAGATCTGATGAACCGAGTCTTTAGAGATGTTTTGAATAAGTTTGTTTTGGTGTTCATCGATGATATCTTGGTTTACTCTAAGTCGGAAGAAGAGCACAAGCAACACTTGAGAATAGTATTGGAAACCCTGAGAAGACACGTCCTGAAGGCGAAGTTCTCTAAGTGTCATTTTTGGAAATCAGAAGTAAAATTTTTGGGCCACATTGTTTCTGGTGAGGGAATCTCTGTAGATCCAGTGAAAGTTAAGACTATTGTGGAGTGGAAGCAGCCTCAGACACCAACAGAAGTTCGCAGTTTTCTGGGATTAGCCATTTATTACAGGAAGTTTATTAGGGATTATTCCAAGATCTCTTCCCACCTAAAAAAGCTGACAAGGAAGGGAGATAAATTCAAGTGGACACCTGAATGTGAGGAGGCTTTTCAGAATCTGAAGGCAAGGTTGACAAGTGCTCCTGTATTGGCTATTCTAGATGGAAAGAGCATGTTTGAAGTGTATATTGATGCCTGTATTGTTGGATTGGGAGCTATGCTAATGCAAAATGGTAGGGTAATTGTGTATGCGAGTCGACAATTCAAGCCACATGAGAGGAACTACGCTACGCATGATCTAGAGCTGTTGGCCATTGTTTTTGCTTTAAAGATCTGGAGACACTATCTTTTAGGAGAAAAGTTCGAGTTATTCACGTATCACAAACCGTTGAAATATCTTTTCTCTCAAAAAGATCTTAATCTAAGACAGCAACGATGGGTCGAGTTCATGGTGTCGTATGATTTGGATATTTTGTATACCCTGGGAAAGGCGAACGTTGTGGTAGACGCTCTTAGCAGGATTGAAGTTCTATATCTTTTGGAAGTGGTTTCATCTCTTCTAGAAAGGATTTCGAGCGAGCAAGAATCTGGTAGTAAATTAAGAAGAATTATCATAAGAGTTAGGAAAGGTCAGTGTTCTAGTTTTAAGATTGATGGCCAAGGAACATTGAGGATTAATGGAAGGATTTGTGTTCCGAATGATAGGGATCTGCGACAGGAGGTGTTGTCAGAGAGTCATCGCTCTAGATTAAATATCCATCCAGGAATCTCGAATATGTATAAGGATATGAAGAGAGTCTTTTGGTCGAAAGGCATGAAGGAAGATATAACTACTTACGTTAATAGTTGTGCTATATGCCAGCAAGTTAAAGGGGACCAGCAAAAGCCAGCCGGTTTGTTACAACCTTTGGAGATTCCGATGTGGAAGTGGGAGATGATTTCGATGGATTTCATCAATGGTTTGCCTAGAACAAAGAAGAGGAATGAAGGAATATGGGTGATTGTTGATCGTCTAACCAAAAGCGCTCATTTTATACCAGTTAAGGCAGCCCGTACTGCAGCTTCTCTGGCAGAGATTTTCTTGAGAGAGATAGTGAGATTGCATGGTATTCCAGTCAGAATTGTAAGTGATCGAGATCCTATCTTCACCAGCAAATTCTGGAAGGCTTTGCAATCAGCTATGGGAACAAGTTTGAGATTGAGTACAGCATATCATCCACAAACAGATGGGCAGGCGGAAAGGCTAAATCGAATTCTAGAAGATATGCTAAGAGCATGTGTATTGGATTTTGGTGGATCGTGGGAAGACCATCTACATCTTGTGGAATTCTCTTATAATAACAATTACCAAGCAAGTATTAAGATGGCTCCTTATGAAGCTCTGTATGGAAGACCGTGTAGATCCCCAGCCTATTGGATAGAGTTAAAAGACCGTCTTGTGCTTGGACCAGATCTGATCCGTGAAGCATCTGCTAAAGTTGAGCTTATTAAGAAAAGGATGAGAGTTGCTCAGGATCGTCAAAAGAAATATGCAGATAAAGACGAAGACAATTGGAGTTCGAGATTGGTGATTTAGTCTTTGTCAATGTTTCCCCTATTAAAGGAACAGTAAGATTTGGGAAGACATGGAAACTCTCTCTAAGATATGTCGGTACGTTCCGAGTACTCGAGAGGATTGGTGCTGTAGCATACAGGATTGAATTGCCAGTCCGGATGGCTAGAATTCACAATGTTTTCAACGTATCTCATCTACGGAAATACGTGCACGATCCATCTCTTATTGTAGAGCCAGCTGTATAGGAAGACTTAGAGGTTGAGCCAGACTTATCAGTTGTCAGACATCCTGTTCGATTGATCAAGATGAGAGGAAACTCAATAGCAAGATAGTGAAGCTCGTTAAAGTCCGGTGGAGTGAGGATCCCAGAGATTGTACCTAGGAGACTTGGATAGTTTTAGGAAGGCTTATCTGTATTTGTGTCCGGATAACTAGTGATGTTTGTACTGCATGTATTGTTGTTTGGATATTTTGTTTATTTATTTCTTATGTATGGATGATATGTATGCTTGAATAGTTGAAATAAAATGAAATTTTGGATTGTCCTTTGTTTAAATTTCGGGGACGAAATTCTTTTAAGGGAGGAGGAATGTGATATTTCGGAATTTCAAACCCAATTTAAATATGATAATCATTTTAATAAATTAATTTAAATTGATCAAATTGTTAATTTAAACAATAATAATAAATGAGTTGTAAATGTATATTGATTTTAATTAAAATTAATACACACATGGAAATGGATTTGTTAAAATTGCGTACATATCAAGTTTAATTTTTAAATTGAATTTGAAATTTAATTTGAATTTGAATTGTTAAATTAAAATTTCAAAATAGGGTTATTTATATTTTAAATCATACTTTGATTTTAAAAGTGTATTTTTATGATTTTATTTAGAATATAAAATTTGATTTATATTTATTTATTTTAAGAAGAATTGATTTATATATATCAAAAATGTATTTTAAATTTAGAAAATTAATTAATAAAACATTTAAAAAATCCTTTTTGCATGAAGATTACATTTTTTAAATTTTAAAGCACTCTAATAACATGTGTTAGGAGGATAACATTGTGTAATGACAAGTGTCATAATTTTTAATTTATTTTCTTTAATTTTATAAAACAAAATTATTTCTATAAAAGGCTATTTCATCTTCTTCCTCTAAATTTTTCCAATTCTCATTTTCTAAAGCAAGAAAAAAATCACTCTTTCATTTACAAAAATCTAAACTTCATAAATTTCTACTCTTCAACCAAAAATTTTAAAACAAGAATTCAAGTTTCATTTCAAAGCTTCAAAACTGCAAAACAGAATACAATAGAAAAATCTACAAAAAAAATCAAGGGTTCCTGAAAAAATCAAATTTCTGAAAGGCAAAATTCAAAGCTCTTCCATCTTAAGTGCTGATTGATTGAAGTTGAAAGCAACATCATCAAGCAATTGCAAGTCAAAATCTGCAGTCGTTCTTTTTTCTCAAGGATTCAAAATTTTGGGTCTCTGCTTAAAAATAATAAAGGTGAGTAAATGCATAATCAGGAAATTTAAGTAAGAAAAAAAATTTGCATGTGAATTTTAGGTATGTTTGATGCTTACATGTACCTATTTCTGTAAGATCTTTGTTTACATGTTATAACTAAAACTGTGCATGCTTGAAATTTCCTGATGCTTCTCTGTATTTTTAAGTTACAGAGGAAATAACTGCGATGTATCTCTGTGATGTATGTGATGCATTTGAGTTGTATAATAGACGGACTCTGTTTGACTCTGATATGTAATAGACTATGTAATAGTTATGTTAAATATTATATTTTGTTTTGTTCTGCTGTGAGATTCTGATTTTGTTGAGTTCTTTTCTTCTACTATTCTATTTCTACTTCTTTCTTTCTTAAAGATGATGCGTCTTTCTGTGGAATGAAAGGCGGGTCGTCTCACTTGGTATCAGAGCATAGGTTGAGAAAATACGTAGGCTCTGGAGTAGTGTCTATCTTGAGAGCGTGTATTTGTAATTTTTATATAACTATATACTTATATAAATTTGTTGGGTATCTATTCGGATTTCCAACATAAGTTGTAGAGGAGTTTTATCTCTCTATCTTTGATTGCTTAGCCCTCCTACCTTTGAACCAAGCCCTATAGATGGATAACCGAGATAGATCAAATTTGTGGAAGCTTAAGATTTTCTTATCCTCCCCATAGTTTTTCTAGATACCTTTTATTTGATTTAAAGGGGTTTTTGGATTGGTTGGATGGTATTGGGCTGCTTGATGTAAGAAGCAAGGATTGTATCTTTGGAAGTTGAGTTGAGAAGAATCGCAAAAGTGACTTGCGATAATGCTGGGATTCTTTTGAGTCATATTCTGCATGGAGTGAGGTATCTCCAGGAGGTGTAGAGTCCATCGAGGTGGTCAGTGATTTTCCGGATGTACCAAAGGACCGAAGGTTTTCCTCATCGGGAGATAGAGATTTGGATCATCTTTAGTTTCGGAAGCAGTACCTGTTGTTCAGCCCAGTTTTTCTTAGTTGGAGTTCAGCTGTTGTCTTTGTGGCCTAGACTGATAAGTCTTTTGAGATTCTGTGTGGATTTGATAAATCGAGATTTGTGATGTGTGGTATAAGTTATTCTCGTGTTCATCAACGTTTTCTTGTCTACTACAAGTCCGAAGAGGAGAGCTAGCAATATTTGGAGTTAGTGTTAGAGGCTTTGAGGAAGCATTTTGTTTTGGTGATGGTATTTCTGTAGATCCAGCCTGGATAGCTACTATTCAGGAGTAGTAGAAACCGAAGTTTTCTGGTTTGGTAGAGTTCTACAGGAAGTATTAGTGGACCTGAGTGAGAAGAGATTTTCTCGGATTTGAAGGCAAGGCTGACTAGTGCGCCTGTTCTAGCTATCTCGGATGGCAAGAATAAGTTTGAGATCTGCTCGGACATTTATGTGTGTTTGAGATGGATGAGTTGAGTCAATGATGGTCAATGTTCCAGTTTTGAGATGGATGGTCAAGGGAACATTGAGGATCATCGAAAAGGATTTGTGTTCCGATTCTTGGATTTTGAAGCAAGAAGTTTTGGCAGGGAGTCATCGCTCCAGGTTGTGTCCAGCCTAGGGTGTTTAGAGATATATGGATATGAAGGGAATCTTTTAGTGGCCAAGTCCGAAGTAGGTTGTAGCTGCTTTCATCTTTGGATGTGCGATCTGTTAGCAGGTGTTGTGATCAACAGAAGACCGCCGGTTTGTTGTAGTCTTTGGAGGTTCCGAAGTGGAAGTTCCAGTGGGAAGTGATTTCTTTGGATTTCTTCGAAGGTTTGCCAAGGACCAAAGAGGGAATTAAAGGAATATGGGTGATTGTGGATCAGTTAACCAAGAACGCCCATTTTATTCCTGTTGAGGCAATCCGTTCTGTAGCATCTTTGGCTGAGTTTTTCTTGAGAGTTTGTCTGACTGCTTGGTGTTTCAGTCAGCAATGTTAGCAGTTTTGATCTTATCTTCTCCAGCTAGTTTTGGAAGGCTTGTGATCAGTTTTGGGTTTGAGATTAAATTTCGGTACAACCTATCATTACCAGACCAACGGAAAGGCTGAATCAAATCTTAGAGATTTGAGAGAGCTTGTGTTTTGGATTTTTGGTATGTTAGGACGATCGTCTGCATTTATTGGAATTCTCGTATAAGTTATCAGACGAGTATCTTGAAGCCACCCTGTGAAGCTTTGTTTAGAAGACCTTGTAGATTTCCATTCTGTTGGGATGAGTCGGGAGATCGTCTGGTTCTTGGTCCAAGTTATGGTTTGTGAGGTATCTGCAATGGTGGAGCTTATCAGGAGAAGATTAGTGTTGTAGTCTTCAGGTTGAATTGCCAGTTTGGATGGCCGGAATTCATACTGTTTTTCACGTATCTCATCTGAGGAAATATGTGAACTGTCTATCTTTTGTTGTGGAGTTAGGATTTCAGAGTTTGTCTTGGGAAACTCTGAATAATTTTAGGAAGACTTATCTGGATCTATGTCCAGATAGCCAGGATTGTTTGATTGAATGAATTGGTTGTTTAAATAAACTGTTTGTTTGGATGGATTGTTGTTGGTTGATAATGTTTGGTTGATAGGAATGCTTGAATGGTTTAAATGAAATAAAAGATTTTGGATTATCTTTATTTTAAATTCGAGGACGAAATTCTTTTAGGGGGGAATGTGGTATCCCAAAATTTCGGAGAATTTTAAAGGAGATAATCTCTTAATTAAATCATTTAAATTGTCTTCAAATATAAATAACCTAAATAAAATTTATGTGATGTATTTAAAATTAGGGATAAATTGATTTTAAATGGAATAATTGTTTAATTTGTGTTTTTGATTTTGATAAGCTTAACATCTTAATTTAATAAGTATTGGTTAAATATATGTTTATTTAAAAATTAACTTTAAAATTAGAATTTAATATTTCTTAATCTAATAGTGTGTTGTTTAAATTAATATATACATATTTGATTTGAAATTGAAGTTTAAATTGAATTTGAATTTTTAATTTGAAATTTGAATTGGAATTTATAATTTAAAAAGAATGTATACCTTGAAATAATTTTGGATATAAAAAGATTTCTGAATAAAGTTTTTATTAAAAAATAAGATTTGTTTTATATTAATTTAAAACAAAATAATTTTTGTATAAATTTGGAAAATGTTTGTTTAGTAGTAAATAAATGGAAAAAGCATTTAAATTAGCATGTAAAAATAGGTTAAATAATTTTATATTATTTTATTTGGAATCTAATTAGTTTGTATCTTATTTTCTTTTGAAAGTTTTATTTTTATAAGAAAAGAAAAAGGATTTATAAATTTATAAAAGCATTTATAATTAGTAAAGTATTTACATATTAAGAAAATTGATAATAAAGAGTTTTAAAAATCATTTTAAAATAATTTAAAAATAATAAATGACATGTGTTCATTTTTATACTTCATTGAATACATGTGTTATGAACTAAGCTATGGTTTATGACAACTGTAATCAAAATTTAAACAACTGTCCCTCTTTGTTTTTTTGTTTTTTATTTTAATAAACCTTAAAATTCATTCTATAAACTCCCATTATCTTCTTCTTTCTTTTTCTTTGAATTCAAACATGTAATTTATGGCCACTCTTGTATTCAAAATCCTCAAGTTCAATCTGAAAACAGAAAATCAAAATAACCCTATAACTTCAAGCCTGAAAACCATATTCAATTCCTCAAGTTCAAAAACTTGTCAACCCAGTTTTAAAGCTTCATAATGCAATATGGAAATATCAATGTTTCAAAGTCTTGATCATCACGATTCCAATTTTTAAGCAATCAAGTATTATCTTCAAAGCTGTAACCTGTTTTGATCAAGCATTTACAAAGGCCTGGAAAATTTTCTTTTATCAAAAATCTGAAACCAGAATCTATATTCAAAACATGTTGGCACTTTCCAAGCTTTAAGCTTCAAAACGCAACCTGACAACCCAACAAAGTATCAAAGTCTTATAGTAGAGTCAAGTATCAGTAATATTCAAAGTTTTCTAGGATTACAACAACAGTTTTCAAATTTTAAAAGGGGGATTCAGTTTCCATTCCAATTCCAAAACTGTGCAAATTAAAGGTGTGTAAACATCTAGTCTTTAAAACTTAAGTAGGACAAAAATCGTTGCTTAAGTGATTGCTGAGACAATGATACTTGGATGTGTTGATAGTTGTAAATAATTCTGTAAGTATTGTTGTATTTGTTTCTACATGCCTGTAATTTGTATTCCTCTGTTCATTCCTGTTCACAGAGTTTTATAAATTAAAAAAATTCAAACTTTTCGTGTGAACACTTTGAAGCTTCGGATTTAAAACAAACTAGTTAAGTTTTAATCTCTTCTAGACTATGAAACTATGTTTAAACAAATTAAGTTTAGAATTTACCTGTAAGCTAAAATATTGCAGTGAAAACTTATATAATGTAATAAATAAAATTTTGAATTTTATTGATTCATGTATATATATTGAATCATTATTAAAAATTATGATTTTCAAAAAAAAATCCAGATTTTTAAAATGGGATTGAATATGGATTTTCGGTTTTTCTGGAAAGTGGATTTTGGGAAATTTATAGAGGCTGATGCAATTGGATTGGTCAAAATTGTTACTGGAGGTGGAGGAGGTCATGGGGGTTCAGGCAAAAATGGTGGTTGAGGCTATAAGGGGTTGTGGTGTCGGCAATGGTCGAGAATGGGTTTTAAACCCTAGTTTGGTTGAAGCAGGAATTTTTGGGTCTGGTCTTGATCTAGCGTCGTGTAATTTTGGGAAATGGTAGCGTATCGGCTTGGCAAGAATTGGTCCGCACCGCGCGACCTTTGGTGACCGGAGCTTGGTGGTCAAAGGGAGATTTTGTGTGGCTGTTTTGGGTTTAGGCGAACTGGGTGATAGAATTTTGATTGAGGTCTTATTTGAGTAGTTTTGTGGTTAGGTTAGAATGTTGTGGTGTTGAGTGAGTTGCCGGAGGCGATGACGTTGGTCGAAGGCGACCAACGGCGGCATGCATGTGCACGTAATGGTGGTTGGGTGTCAGCGAGTTTTGGCTCGTGGGAAGTCTTGAAGTCGCGTTCGAGTTTTGGCATGGGAAACTCGAGTTGTTCTCGAGTATGTTAGGTTGGGTAACCTATAGTTTTTGAATACTTCAATTTAATCAAAGTTTAAAAAAAAGATGGGAAGAAGGGAACTCGGATTTTGACCCAAGTAAGCAACAAGTTTGACTCGAAGCAGCGAAATGAAAAACAGTTTAAAGATTTTAAAACTTTTTATTTTGAAATTTAAGAATTGGTTTAAAACTTTTATATAAATTACTTGATGTTTTAATAGATGTTTTCTTGAACATTTTTAAGAAGTTTTGACGTTTGATAATTTAAACTTTGTAAGAAAATTTAAAGTGATTTTAAAATCGAGTTTCGAAAGTAAATTTTAAAAGTTTATATAAAATGACAAGTTTTAAATTTAAATTGAAACTAGCTTTTTAAAATCATAAATTGATAAATATTTAAATTATTTAAAGTTGTGTTTTGATAACTTTAATTTATCAAGCTAAATGATTGTTTTAACTCAAAAACTTAATTAATAATTTAATTAAGTAAGGATAGTTATAAAGGTAATGATTGTAAATATGTTAAGGGTAGTTAAAGCATTTATAAGATAAATGTTTTATCTTAATTAAGGTTTTAATATCCTAATTTTGATTGAGTTAATTTAAATAAATTAAGTTTAATTAATTAGCTTAAATATAAAGGATTAATCAAGAAATTAATTAAGGGAAATAATTTACTTGATTAACAAATGGTTAAGGATTAAGGTTAATTAATTTAAGATTAAATAAATTGTAGTTAAAAGATCATTAACTAGATTATTAATTAATGATTAGGGATTCACTAATCAAGTAATTAAGTGTAATTAAACTTAATTAATTAAGTGGTTAAGATTTATTAATTAAGTAATTAATAAATTGTTAATTAAGTAATCAAGGTTACTTAATTAGAAATTAAGAAGTGCTTAACTTGTAATTAAATTTTATTAATTAAGATTTTGTTAATTAAATAATTAAAGAATAATTAATCCGTGATTAAGGATTAATTAAGAAGTTGTTAAATGGTAATTAATTGATTAATCAATTGTGATTAAGGATTAATCAAATGGTAATTAAGGATTGATTATCTATTAATTAAGGATGGGTTAACAGTTAATTAAGGATTAATTAAATAATTAATTAACTAGTGATTAAGGAGTAAGTAATCTGTAATTAACTTCTTAATTAATAATTGATATTTAGGTTTATTAATTAATAATTAAGAGATAATTAATTAGTTAATTAATAATTAATTAATTAATTATAAGGGTAATTATGGATTAATTAATTTGTATTAAGAGATATTGATTAATAATTAAGTTTATTAATCGATAGTTGATGAATAATTAATCGGTTAATTAATTGATTTTGAAAGTAATTAAAGATTAATTACTTTATATTAAAGGAGATTAATTAATAATTGAGGTTTATTAATTGATGACTAAAGGACAATTAATCTGGGATTAGGGATTGGTGAATTGAGTTAATCAAGGATGTGATTAATTAATTAAGGTTAGTAATTAATTAATGATTGTATAAGCAAGATTAAGAGATTAATTCTTAAGGAATTAATTTAATTTGAGTAATTAAATTAATTATGATATGAATTGATAATGCTTGCTTATGGACGATTGGTTGTTGAATGTCTAAATTGGATGATGTTTATTGGATTGATATCTATGATGATATGTTGTGACATTCTGTGATATGATATTGGTTATATCAATGATAAATGTGTGAAATTTATCTATGTTAATGCTATGTGATTTCAAAGCATTGAATTGTATTGAATTGAATTGTTTAAAACTTTAAACAACTTGGCCTTTAAGACACATTTGGTTCGATGAGACCGGGATCGGGTATCAAATTTGATTATCCGAAAACTACATCGATCCAAATTAAACGTTAGGTTGTGAATTCAAGTGAAGATCAAATTGAAGACTCGATGTGTAAGAACTATCTGTTATTAAAAACTCTGAGGATAATTCCTATACAAGTATAACGGAGATAGTACTTTCAGGTTCGAGATGGAGTTTTAAGAGTGCAAGGATTATTGTCGTTAACTCTGAGGGTGATTCTAAAATGAGTGTAACGAGATAATGCTTTCAGTTTCGTTCGAACCCGGAACGAACTTGTATGGACTGAATGCTTTCAGAACATCGTCAGGTGGACGATGAGCATTCTAAGATAGATGTGTTCTATAAAGTTAATCGCAGCCTCAAGCCTCATCAACCGAGAATGGCTAAAATAGGGGAGGTGCAGCAAGGCTAAGTGGGTCATGCCCAAGTAGGACGAGATTTACCCCTGTCTAGATGTCCCTTTTTATTTCGACTGTGTGGGGCGATTGCTAGCTAGAATCGCCAGGGGGGTCTTGTTCGAGACTGTTCAGTAAGGAATGGTTCCGGCTTTGTGTTGCGGAGGGTCGGGAGTGATCCTCGGTACGGTGATCTAGGCCACGTACTATGACGGGAAGTACCCCAGTAGCCCTGCCATTGATGGAAATCCATTCTCCTACGTGCCCCTACGATTTTGATTGTATTACCCACTTTTGTGGCTAGTAGCTGGAATTTAATGAATGTAACAATTTCGGCTATTTTCTATTTACTTGAAAACCCTAGACACTATTATAATATCACTGGATTTCTTATCAAATTTTTTGGTTAGCGTAAGGTAAAAACATACCCATGTTTATGTGTGGGGAGTCATACGTGATACCTTTTGTTTTCAAAAGGTTTTTAAAAGTTAAGCAACTTTAACCCATTTACTCACAAGACCCATGTCTGACCTGGAGTTTATTCTGTTTTCTTAAACTCTTGGGTACTCAAATTTTTACGAGTAGCCAAGGGATTCAGGTCTGCCTTGACAAATACTAGAGGAGATATGAAACAGGAGGCTTCAGAGTTTGTAGTTATATTGTGTTTCCGCTGTGATGTATGTGTTGTATTTGAGTTGTATAATAGACGGACTTTTATAACTGTCTATCTTATGTTTTTGTATCTGTTTGAGTTTGATATGTAATAGACTATGTAATAGTTATGTTATATATTATATTTTGTTTCGTTCCGCTGTGAGATTCTGATTTTGTTGAGTTCTTTTCTTCTATCTATTCTATTTCTACTTCTTTCTTTCTTAAAGATGATGCATCTTTCTGTGGAATGAAAGGCGGGTCATCTCACTTTGGTAATACATCAAAACTGCAGGGGCACGTAGGAAGAATGGTTTTCCATCAATGGGGCTACTAGGGTACCGCCCGTCACAGTACGTGGCCTAGATCACCGTACCAAGTATCACTCCCGACCCCCTGCAACACAAAGCCGGAACCATTCCTTACTGAACAGTCTCGAACATGACCACCCGACGATTCTAGCTAGCAATCGCCCCACACAACCGAAATAAAAAGGGACTTATAGATAGGGGTAAATCTCGTCCTACTTGGGCCTGACCCACTTAGCCTTGCTGCACCTCCCCTGTTTTAGCCATTCCTGGTTGATGAGGCTTGAGGCTGCGATTACCTTTATAGAACACATCTATCTTAGAATGCTCATCGTCCACCTGACGATGTTCTGAAAGCATTCAATCCGTACAAGTTCGTTCCAGGTTCGAACAAAACCGAAGGCATTATCTCGTTACACTCATTTTGGAATCACCCTCAGAGTTAACGACAAAAACCCTTGCACTCTAAAAACTCCATCTCGAACCTGAAAGTACTATCTCCGTTATACTCGTATTGGAATCACCCTCAGAGTTTTTAACGACAGATAGTTCTTACACTTCGAGTCTTCAATTCGATCTTCACTTGAATTCACGACCTAACGTTTAGCTTGGATCGATGTGGTTTTCGGATAATCAAATTTGATACACAATCCCGGTCTCATCGAACCAAACGTGTCTTAAAGGCCAAGTTGTTTAATGGTTTAAACAATTCAATTCAATACAATACAATGCTTTGAAATTACACGGCATTAACATAGTTAAATATACACATTTATCATTGATATAACCAATATCATATCATAGAATGTCACAACATATCATCGGTAGATATCAATCCAATAGATATCATCCAATTCAGACATTCGACAACCAATCATCCATAAGCAAGCATTATCAATTCATATCATAATTAAATTAATTCCTTAAGAATTAATCACCTAATCTTGCTTATACAATCATTAATTAGTTAATAACCTTAATTAATTAATCACATCCTTGATTAACTCAATTCACCAATCCCTAATCCCAGATTAATTGTCCTTTAATCATCAATTAATAAACCTCAATTGTTAATTAATCTCCTTTAATATAAAGTAATTAATCTTTAATTACTTTCAAAATCAATTAATTATCCTTTAACTGACCGATTAATTATTCATCAACTATCGATTAATAACCTTAATTATTAATCAATATCTCTTAATACAAATCAAATAATCCATAATTACCCTTATAATTAATTATTAATTAACTAATTAGTTATCTCTTAATTATTAATTAATAAACCTAATTATATTAATTAAGAACTTAATTATAGATTACTTACTCCTTAATCACTAGTTAATTAATCATTTAATTAATCCTTAATTAACTGTTAACCCATCCTTAATTAATAGATAATCAATCCTTAATTACCATTTGATTAATCCTTAATCACAATTAACTAATCAATTAATTACCATTTAACAACTTCTTAATTAATCCTTAATTACAGATTAATTATTCTTTAATTATTTAATTAATAAACCCTTAATTAATAAAATTTAATTACAAGTTAAGCACTTCTTATTTTCTAATTAAGTAACCTTGATTACTTAATTAACAACTTATTAATTACTTAATTAATAAATCTTAACCACTTAATTAATTAAGTTTAATTACACTTAATTACTTGATTAATGAATCCCTAATCATTAATTAATAATCTAGTTAATGATCTTTTAATTACAATTTAATCATCTTAAATTAATTAACCTTAATCCTTAACCATTTGTTAATCAAGTAAATTATTTCCCTTAATTAATTTCTTGATTAATCCTTTATATTTAAGCTAATTAATTAAACTTAATTTCTTTAAATTAACTTAATCAAAATTAAGATATTAAAACCTTAATTAAGGTAAAACATTTATCTCATAAATGCTTTAACTACCCTTAACATATTTACAATCATTACCTTTATAACTATCCTTACTTAATTAAATTATTAATTAAGTTTTTAAGTTAAAACAATCATTTAGCTTGATAAATTAAAGTTATCAAAACACAACTTTAAACAACTTAAATATTTATCAATTTATGATTTTAAAAAGCTAGTTTCAATTTAAATTTAAAACTTGTCTTTTTATATGAACTTTTAAAATTTACTTTCAAAACTCGATTTTAAAATCACTTTAAATTTTCTTACAAATTTAAATTATCAAACTTTGAAATTTCTTAATAATGTTTAAGAAAACATTTGTTAAAACATCAAGTAATTTATATAAAAGTTTTAAACCAATTTAAATTCTTAAATTTCAAAATAACAAGTTTTTAAAACTTTTAAAATCTTTAAACTGTTTTACATTTTGCTGCTTCGGGTCAAACCCGTTGCTTACTCGGGTCAAAACCCGAGTTCCCCTTCTTCTCATCTTTTTTTTTAAAGTTTGATTAAATTTAAGTATTCAAAAACTACAGGTTACCCAACCCAACATACTCAAGAATAACTCGAGTTTCCCATGCCAAAACTCGAACGCGGCTTCGAGACTTCCCACGAGCCAAAACTCACTGACACCCAACCACCATCACGTGCACATGCACACCGCCGTTGGTCGCCTCCGACCAACGTCATCGCCTTCGGCAACTCACTCAACACCACAGAATTGCAACCCGACCACAAAACTACTCAAACAAGACCTCAATCAAAATTCGATCACCCAGTTCGCCTGAACCCAAAACAGCCTCACTAAATCTCCCTTTGACCACCAAGCTCGCTCCGATCACCAGAGGTCGCGCGGTGCTGACCAATTCTTGCCAAGCCGATACGCTACCATTTCCCAAAATTACACGACGCTCGATCAAGACCAGACCCAAAAATTCCTGTTTCAACCAAACTAGGGTTTAAAACCCATTCTCGACCATTGCCGACACCACAGCCCCTTATAGCCTCAACCACCATTTTTTCCTGAGCCCCCATGACCTCCTCCACCTCCAGTAACAATTCTGACCAACCCAATTGCATCAGCCTCCAGAAATTTCCCAAAACCCACTTTCCAGAAAAACCCAAAATCCATATTCAATCCCATTTTAAAAATCTAAATTTTTGTTTTAAAAATCATAATTTTAAATGATGATTCAATATATATACATGAATAAATAAAATTCAAAATTTTATTTATTACATTATATAAGTTTTCACTGCAATATTTTAGCTTACAGGTAAATTCTAAACTTAGTTTGTTTAAACATATTTCCATAATCTAGAAGAGTTTAAAACTTAACTAGTTTGTTTTAAATCCAAAGCTTCAAAGTGTTTATATGAAAAGTTTGAATTTTGTTAATTTATAAAACTCTGTGAACAGGAATGAACAGAGGAATACAAATTATAGGCATGCAGAAACAAATACAACCATACATACAGAATTATTTACAATTATCAACACATCCAGGTATCATTGTCTCAGCAATCACTTAAGCAACAATTTTTATCCTACTTAAGTTTTAAAGACTAGATGTTTACTCACCTTGAATTTGCACAGTTTTGGAAACTGGAATGGAAACTGAATCCCCCTTTTAAAATTTGAAAACTGTTATTGCTAATTCCAGAAAACATTGAATATTACTGATACTTGACTCTGCTATAAGACTTTGATACTTTATTGGGTTGTCAGGTTGCGTTTTGAAGCTTAAAGCGTGGAAAGTGCCAACAGGTTTTGAATATAAATTCTAGTTTCAGATTTTTGATAAAAGAAGATTTTCCAGGCCTTTGTAAATGCTTGATCAAAATAGGTTACAACTTTGAAGATAATACTGGATTGCTTAAAAATTGGAATCATGATGATCAAGACTTTGAAACATTGATATTTCCAGATTGCATTATGAAGCTTTAAAACTGGGTTGACCGGTTTTTGAACTTGAGGAATTGAATATGGTTTTCAGGCTTGAAGTTACAGGGTTATTTTGATTTTCTGTTTTCAGATTGAACTTGAGGATTTTGAATACAAGAGTGGCCATAAATTACATGTTTGAATTCAAAGAAAAAGAAAGAAGAAGATAATGGGAGTTTATAGAGTGAATTTTAAGGTTTATTAAAAAAAAAACAAAAAAAAAAGAGGGACACTTGTTTAAATTTTGATTACATTTGTCATAAACCATAGCTTAGTTCATAACACATGTATTCAATGAAGTATGAAAATGAACACATGTCATTTATTATTTTTTAATTATTTTAAAATGATTTTTAAAACCCTTTATTATCAATTTTCTTAACATGTAAATACTTTACTAATTATAAATGCTTTTATAAATTTATAAATCCTTTTTCTTTTCTTATAAAAATAAAACTTTCAAAAGAAAATAAGATACAAACTAATTAGATTCCATATAAAATAATATAAAATTATTTAACCCATTTTTACAGGCTAATTTAAATGCTTTTTCCATTTATTTACTACTAAACAAACATTTTCCAAATTTATATAAAAATTCTTTTGTTTTAAATTAATATAAAACAAATCTTATTTTTTAATAAAAATTTATTCATAAATCTTTTTATATCCAAAATTATTTCATGATATAAATTCTTTTTAATTACAAATTCCAATTCAAATTTCAAATTAAAAATTCAAGTTCAATTTAAACATCAATTTCAAATCAAATATGTCTATATTAATTTAAACAACACACTATTAAATTAAGAAATATTAAATTCTAATTTTAAAGTTAATTTTTAAATACACATATATTTAAACAATATTTATTAAATTAAAATGTTAAGCTTATCAAAATCAAAAACACAAATTAAATAATTATTCCATTTAAAATCAATTTATCCCTAATTTTAAATACATCACATAAATTTTATTTAGGTTATTTATACTTGAAGATAACAATTTTATCAATTTAAATGATTTAATTAAGAGATTATCTCCTTTAAAATTCTCTGAAATTCTGGGATATTATAGTAGGCATACGATAATGTTTAATTCGAGTCTCCCCTAAATATACTTCGAGTCAAAACTATATCAGCTTCGAGCTAAAACTTGATTTACCCTAGACAATCCCGAGGCCACTAAAAACCCAATCCAACCTTTCACCAGCATAACCCATCATCCCCTGTGCACCTGTACAGTGCCTCTGGCCACCACTGACCAACTATGAGACCTCCCTGCGGTCGACATTCAACACCTCAGACCAACCATACACCCATTTCATCAATTAATACTCGAAATCAAGATCAAGACACATATTTGAAACCTGGAACAGGAAGCACCTACTCAACCAAAACCTGTCAACGACCCTCGTTCACGCGCTTCCGACCATCATCGCTTTTGAAACTCCGGCGACGTCTTCGACAACCCACCATCTTCCAGAACCCAAGACCCCAAGCAACTCGATCCATTATAGATGCCATGGTGTTCAATTCCATCAAACCCAGTAGAACTAGGGTTCTAAACTTTAATTCACGACTATCATCACCAAAATGTAATACAACCCAATCTGATAATTTTCTCAACATCCCTGATAACTCCTCCTCCTCCAGAAACAAATTCAACTCAATCGAACACATAAATCATCTGTGTTAACCCCAAAAGTAAAACACGGTAAATTTTGAACCGCTTTCTGGAATTAACACTAAAAATTGTAATTTTGGATTTAAAATTCATGAATTTGCATGATGTTTTGATATATAACCTGAAACATTAAATTGTAATGTTTGAATTTTTACCTTATACAAATTGTGCTTTGTTATTTTTATTTCCAGTCATTACAGAAATTTATTTAACTTATATAAATTTTTAAAACTTTCTCTATGACCTAACAATCAATTTTAGTTTGCATTTTAAATCATAATAGAGATTGCAATATGAGGAAATGGATTTTAAATCAAACAGAGGTTTGAAATTGAGGAAACAGAAACATGACAGATAACAAGCATGTACACAGAAATATATTTACATGTATGTATTCACAGCAAATTCATATTATATATTCATTTCTTATTAAAAGCATGAAAACAACTTTTACCTATTTAATTTGTTTTTAAAAATTGAGCTACTCACTATTTTTAATATACAGAGAAGAGCTTCAGGTTTGAAAAGCTCGTGAATCCTTTAAAACTTGAATGCTTGCAGAAAGCTTTAAACTTGAATGTTGAATTCCTTTAACTTGCATGCAGTGGCCACTTTCTAGATTGTAGAAAACAAGATGCATACTTTTGATATGGAAATATACAGGTAGCTTAATTTTCCAGATTGAAGAGAGAAATGCAGGTTGAATTGATGAACATGCTACAGTTTTGAAGAATGCAGATTTTTTTTGTATGATGAACAGGTTGGCTATGCATTTGATTCTCAGATTTGCATGTTTTTGGATATGAGGACGAAGAGTTTGATTTAAATCGGAAATGCTTGAAAATGCTACAGATTTTTGAAGGAGGAAAAGGTTTTTGCATTTGAAAATGAGGATGGTTACAGATCTGCATGATTTGCAGATTTTTTTTTAAAGAATGTTTCAGCTGGAAGAATTTTCTTAGTTTAGGAATGAAGATGAGAAAAAGGAAATAAATGGGAAAAATGCAAGTTTATATAACAATATTTATGATTTATTTAAAATCAAAGAAAAAAAAATTAAAACAATGACACTTGTCTTAAGTGTTAACACTTGTTAACTTTCTTTTTTAAACATTGAACACATGTTATATTATGCTTTTATATACTTACACATGTCCTTTTAAATAATTTGTATTTATAATTAAAAGTTAAATGAAAGTTTAAACTTAATTAATTAGTTAACAAATACTTAGTTATGTGTAGGTAATAATTAAAGAATAAACCAAGTATAATTATAAATAAAAACAATACACATATCACTTATTTGAAAATAATATTTTTAATCACTTAAAATAAATTTATAAAAGAGATTGTAATTTATTTGTTATTTAAATGAATAATGTTTCATTTATTATTGTATTTTAAATTTCATATCTAATTTACAAATCATAATTATTAATCAATATTTTAAAAAGGAAATAAAACAAACATTTTTATAACTTTATTTTAATCTAAATTAATATTCAGACTTAAGTTAAAATATAACTTGAACAGATAAAACATTTGTCTTATGTATTTAAAATCATTTAGTTATTTTATTAAATAGCTTTGAAAAGCTTAAATAAAAAATAAATCATAATTTCCCAATTTCAAAATATTATAATTAGAAAATATGCTATAATAATTAAATTTAGAACCAAACTCATCTATTTAAAAAATATATATAAATATATATATTTTTATAAATAGAAAACAATTTATTAACTTATTAAAAGATAAATTCACTAATTAAATATTAATTAAAGAAGATTAATGAATCAATTCAAATGTATTAACAAAAATTATCAAATTAATTTAATTTTAAACACAGATTATTAAATTTATATTGCCATAAATTCCGGGATATCACAATCATCCCCCCCTCAAAATAATTTCGTCCCTGAAATTTAAAACAAAGATAATTTAATAATCTCATTTAAGATTTAATTTCAAAACACAGCATATAATAATCATATGCTAACAACTATAACAACCAATTCACACAATCAAAACAAATCTAACTATCCAAAAAAAATACTGAATAGAACTTCTACGAGTTTTCCCGGTAAATATCGGGATACTCGCTTTATAGAATCAGTTTAAAAGAATGCAGGTTTATTCACATCTAGAGATTGACTTGGTATAACAACTCAGGATTTGATGGAGTTTCTGAGTTTTTCTTATGGATGTTTCCGAAGAAGTTTTCTTTGTAACATTTATTGACACTGCATCTCATCACGCAGCTACTACTTCCCGAGGTATCAAAATACCATCAATCGCTTCTGCTCAACCGACAGATTCAAACTCCAAAAATAGACTCCAAACCCTAACAGGTTTCCTTCAATCGATGAAATCCTTCATCACAGAAAAATTCACTCGAGACGGTATTAGGTCTACAGTCTCGACAGATCCACTTCCAACCTCAAACATTCAAACTCCAACCAATGGTAGTCGTGTTACACACACTACTACCCCATCTACCTTTATAACTTATATTGGAAGACCCGAACAGGTAACCCAACAAATAGGTGTCTATATATATATATATATATATATATATATATATATATATAATTACAAATATGCTCTCTCAAGATAGACACCACTCCAGAGCCTAGGTATTCACTCAACTTGGCTCTGGTACCAAGTGAGACGACCCGACTTTCTCACCACAGAAAATCGTATCATCTTGAAGAAAGAAAGGGATAGAAAAGAGAAAAGAAAGAAGGGAAAGAAGAAACAACATCAGAATCTCAACAGTGGAATGAATAAATCATATTAATAACATAAATATTACATGGTTTACAACCACCATCAAAGTTACACAAATAATACAATACATATTAGACAGTTATAAACACCTGTCTAGTTATTACAACTCAAAACAACTTAGAGAAAACACAGAGATACAAACACAGATAACACACAGCGGAAACTATATATTTAACGCAGAAGCCTCCTGCTCCATTGCTCCTCCACAATTCGTCAAAGCTGACCTGAATCCCTAGGCTACTCGTAAAAATTTGAGTACCCAAGAGTTTAAGAAAACAGAAGATAAACTCTGGGTCAGACATGGATCTGGTGTGAGTAACAGGTTAAGGTTGCTTAACTTTCAAAAACCTTTTGAAAAGAAAGGTATCACGTAAGACTTCCCACGCATAAACATGGAAAAGTTTTTGCCTTACGCTAACCAAAACATTTGATAGGAAATCCAGTGATATTATAATAGGTCTAGGGTTTTCAAATAAATATGAAATAGCCGAAATTGTTACATTTATTAAATTCCAGCTACTAGCCACAAAAGTGGGTAGTACAATCAAAACCGTTGGTACTTATTGGATTTTGGATTTCATACAATGGCAGGGCTACCGACGTACCGCCCGTCACAGTACGTGGCCTAGATCAGCGCCGAGGATCACTCCTAATCCCCTGCAACACAAAGCTGGTACCATCCCATACTGGACAGTCCCAAACAAGACAACCCCGGCAGTTGGAGCTCACAACCGTCCACACAGCCGAAATAAAAGGGACCTCTAGACATTGGAAAATCTCGTCCTACTTGGGCATGACCCACTTAGCCTTGCTGCACCTCCTCTGTTTTATCCATTCCCGGTTGATGAGGCTTGAGGCTATGATTACCTTTATAGGACTCATCACTTAGAATGCTCATCGTCCACCTGACAATGTTCTGAAAGCATTCAATCCATACAAGTTCATTCCTGGTTCGAACGAAACCGAAGGCATTATCTCGTTACACTCATTTTGGAATCACCCTTAGAGTTAACGATGATAAACCTTGCACTCTGAATGTTCATCTTCACTTGAGATTCATGACCTATCATTAATTTGGATCGATGTGGTTTTCGGATATCCAAATATGGAAACCCGATCCCGGTCTCATCGAAATCCAAAACGTGTCTTTTAGGTCCAAGTTGTCTTAGAGTTTAAAACAATTCAATTATCTATATACACACAAATAGATAACTCACAAATCACAATTGATAATCAACATTATCATAATAAACAGATGATCCACATTATCATCAAAATAGGTAATCCATATCATCATCATAGTTGATAATCTATATTATCATCACAATGCAACCAAAGCATTCATGCCACACAACATTACTTATCTCATTTCTGAGATCACATCCGTTCAAGGCAATCAATACCATCCATTCATATATAAGCAATGATTTACTTCATCATACTATAAATTAATTTAAAATGAATTAAATTAGTTACCTCCATCTCTAATTAATTTAAAGTGAATAAAATTAATTACTTCATCTTTAATTAATTTAAAATAAATTAAATTAATTACTTCATCAATATAAATCTTGCTTACTTAACCATTTAATTGATTACAGTCAATTAATTAATCATTCAAATTAATCACCTTAATTAATCACCCTTGATTAATTATCCTTAATTACATTCATGTAATTATCCTTAATTAATTTCACAAATTAATTATTCTCAACCAAAAATAGTAATTAACCTTTAATTACCTCAATTAATTAATTGTAGTCAATTACATTAATCCTTAATTAATAACATTAATTAATTACCTTTAATCACTTATCATTGATTAATTAACCAAAATTAATCAACTTTAATTACATCATTAATTATATAAATTAATGATTCTTAATCATATTTAATTCATCAAAACATCAAGTGTTTAAAATTAATTAAACTTAATTAATTAATTCAAACTAATCATAATAAACTTAATTAATTACATTAAGTAATTAATTCCTTAATTACTTCCATAAAGTAATTACACTTAAATAATTCACAAATGATTATTATTAAATTAATTAATCTAATTAATTATTAAAGTTAACCACATTAATTAATTATTAAATAATCCTGATTAATGACCTTCATTAACCATTTTCTAATTATTTTCATTATGTAATTAGCTTAGATTAACCCTTGTTAATTACAATTTAATTTATCTTTGATCATTCATTAATTAATCCCTAATTATTTAATTAATTAAGTGTTAACTGTAACTTAATTAATCTTTAATTATTTAATTAATTAACCATGATTATAACTTAATTACTTAATTAATAATTCTTTAATCATTAATTTAGTAATTTAATTAATGATCATTAATTACACATTGATTATCCCTCAATCAAATATTTATAAATCTTTAATCAATTAATTAATTAAATTAACTAATTACTTCTTAATTACCTTATTAATTAAATTAATTTCAAAACATTAATCTTAATTAAATTTTAAGATAAAACATTTCTTAATTATGATTAATTTGTTATTAACAAATACATTTGAAATCTATCTACTTTAAACTTTTCTTCAAATTTCATTTAATTTTAAGATTTAAAAATGAATGCAAATTGACTTAAAACAAAACTTAAAGACAATTCAAAACCTTAATTCACATGTTAAAGTAATATTCATTTCATAAAGAAGAACAAAAGAAATTCAAAACCAAGTTTATGTTTAAATTCAAATCGTAGTTAAAAATTCACTTTAATATTTAAATTTGAAAACTTCTTTTTATTTCCAAATTGAAATGCATATTAAATTTTTATTCCAGATAAATATTTAGATTTAAAAACCTATTTACAATTTAAAACTTCATTTTTAAAATACAAACTATTTATCCCTTTTTAAAGTAGTTAATTCAATTAAAATTTAAAACATGACATTATTTAAAAACTGAGATTTAAATTTTAACTTGGATTCTAGATTTCAAACTGGAATTTAAAACTTAGTTCAAATTCTTGCTTTACATAAAAATAAACATAAAACTTCTGTTTTAAAAATTTTAAATCTGATATTACCGGTTTTCTATAAAACCTGAAAACAAAGTATAACCCGAGAACACCCAAACCTGCTTCCAGTCTAAATTCATTCTTACCCGAGCA
This sequence comes from Allium cepa, assembly GCA_030765085.1. Classification (NCBI taxonomy): domain Eukaryota; kingdom Viridiplantae; phylum Streptophyta; class Magnoliopsida; order Asparagales; family Amaryllidaceae; genus Allium; species Allium cepa. Next base: position 108,669,015 of record CM060940.1, read on the forward strand.
AATCAATTGGCTACTTCGAGTAAACTTGACATCATCATGAAACAACAGAAATCCAACTTCACCAGACCAAACACAACACCGTGCATATGCACGGTGGCTCCGGCCACCATAGATCGTCGGCGATGATCTCAACAAACCAGAAGATGACTCGGCAACCCACCACAATCATTGATTCATGCTTCGATTCTCGAATTCGAGTTCGGGATCCTTAAACCCAAACCTGCAAAACAACAACCAGGTCCTCCTTCAAACTTGTCAACACCACAATCTCGCCGCTCCGACCACCTGAAGGTCAGCCACTCCGGCCTCGACTTTAACTACGACCAATCTATCAATCCCCAAAGTATCCTAACACTCGATCAAATCTACAAACCGAAATGATCGATTCTTCTAATCATTAAAAACTAGGGTTTTAAAAAGAAAAACAATACCGCAACTTCCACATTGATTTCCATCACCAACTATGATTTTTCCTATCAACTCCTAACCCTCCTCCATCACCGGGAAGAACCCCCAGCCTCCACTATTCATAGATCACCAGAAAATTCAAATAAACCCATTTCAGTTCAAAACCCAACCGCACCTTCAACCAATTTCTAAAAAATCCTGATTCTAATGTTAAAAATCATATTTCAGTTGATGTTTTTGATATATAGTACTGGATTTACAAATTATACAGTACGAATTTTAATTCGTGTCAACATTGCATTGATGTTTTATACTTTCAGAGGCTATCAAGCTTTAATTAACTTGATTAAATTTTTTAACAATAATCTAAGTTAAAAAAACAACATTTGCTTAAAAAAACAGACCCTAACCATAACTAAGTTAAGAGGTAAGAGATTGAAAAGTGACTGGAAACAAACAGAGCACATAATTTATACACAACATGCATTCATATAAAATTCACATTAGACATTCATGCAGTATTCAATTTTTTTTCTCAACATACAAGCATGCAACCAATTTTGAAACTTTAAAATTTAAAAGTTACTCACCAATTTTTAGAGATGCATAACAGAGCTTCCATAAAAAAAAAGCTTTTGAAACTTTGCTGAAGACATTTGCAAGAAGACTTGATTTCCAGATTCAACTTGTTTTTGAATTTTAAATCTTGGGTTGCAGACTTCCTTTTGATACTCAAGTTGAAAAAAATGAATGCAGGTTTGTTTGCAGAACAATTTCCCAGATTACAGAAAGAAAACTGATGCAGACGTTCTTTTGTTTTGGAATATATAGGTTACTGATATGTACAGGGATTTGAAGATGTGCAGAAGCTTTTGATATGAGGAATTTTTAAAAATGGTAAGTGCATTGATTTTGAAGAGGTGCAGGCTTCAGATTTGAAATTGTAGGAATTTGAATTTTTTTGAAAATGCAGGTTTGATTTGAAGAGCTTGTAACAGATTTTGATTTTGGAGGGTTGTTTACAGATTTTTGAAAATACATGAGGAGTTTGATCTGCAATTTTAAACTGATTTTGGTTTGAACATGATTTGTTTAAAGATTTTGAAAAAGATTTGAATTTGGGTTTTCATGTTTTCTGATTTGTTTACAGATCTGCATTTGATCTGAAGTTGAAGCTTCTCTTGCCTTTTGAATTGAGAAGAGAAAAAGGAAGAAAGAGATGAAGATGTAGGTTTATATAAACCAATTTAAAATTTTATAAAAATTTAAGGAAAATAAAAAAAAGAGGTGACACTTGTATAAATTTTTAACATTTGTAAATTTAATATGTTTATCTTATAACATTTATTAAATGAGGCTTTAAGAAATCAACACATGTCCTATTAAAAGTAATTTGTATTAAATTTAAATGTTAATAAAATAGTTATGCCAATTTAATTTGTTAATTAAGATTTTATATGCACATAAATTGATAAAAGAAATAAAAAAATTATGCTTACAAATAAAAGATTTCTTAAATAGTTGATAAAATCCCAGGATCGAAACCTGGCTCTGATACCAGCTGTAGTAACCCGACTTTCTAACACTAGAAAAACACATTACTATTTAAGAAAGAAAGGGATAGAAGAAGAAAAGAAAGAGAAGAAAGAACAGCAACACATCAGAATCTCACAGCGGAACGAATGAAATATAATATTTCACATAAAATATTACATCAGAGTACACAACTTATACAATACATATTAGACAGTTATAAACATCTGTCTAACTATACAACTCAAGAACACAAGATACAGATATCACACAAACACAGCGGAACCATAATATATCTACACGTGGAAGCCTCATACTCCATATCTACTCCAGAATTCGTCAAGCAAACCTGAATCCCTAGACTACTCATACATAATATGAGTACCCAAGAGTTTAATAAAACAGAAAATAAACACTCGGTTCAGACAGGAGTCTGGTGTGAGTAAACGGGTTAAAATTACTTAACTTTAGAAAAACCTTTGAAAAGAAAAGGTATCACATAAGACTTCCCACACATAAACATGGAAAAGTATTTACCTTACGCTAACCAAAACATTTGATAGGAAATCCAGTGATATTATAATAGTGTCTAGGGTTTTCAAGTAAATAAGAAATAGCCGAAATTGTTATATTTATTAAATTCCAGCTACTAGCCACAAAAGTGGGTAATACAAACAAAACCGTAGGGTCTCATAGGAAGAATGGGTTTCCATCAATGGCAGGGCTACCGGGGTATCGCCCGTCACAGTACGTGGCCTAGATCACTGTACCGAGGATTACTCCCAATCCCCTGCATCACAAAGCCGGGACCATTCCTTGCTGAACAGTCCTGAGTAAGATCACCCCGTGGTTGGCGCGACCAACCACCCACTAAGACGAAATAAAAGGGACATCTAGATAGGGTTGACCTCACCCTGAAATGGGTGCTACCCACCTAGCCTTGCTGCACCTCCCCTGTTTTAGCCATTCCCGGTTGATGAGGCTTGAGGCTCGATTACCTTTATAGAACACATATATCATAGAATTCTCATCATCCACCTGACGATGTTTTGAAAGCATTCAATCCATACAAGTTCGTTCCGTGTTCGAACAAAACCGAAGGCACTATCTCGTTGCACTCATTTTGGAATCACCCTCAGAGTCAACGACCATAGCCCTTGCACTCTGAATCACCATCTCAAACCTATAAGTACTATTTCCGTCAAACTCATCACAGAATCACCCCCAGAGTTATACTAACGTATAGTTCTTACATTTCGAGTCTTCACTAAGCTCCACTTGGATTCACGACCTAACGTTTAATTTGGATCGATGTGGTTTTCGGATATCCAAATATGGAAACCCGATCCCGGTCTTACCGAAACCAAACGCCATTTTAATGTCCAAGTTGTTTAAGGGTTTAAACAATTAACTTATATCCAAGATGATATAACAGATACATGAATCACAATATCACAATAGATAATTCATATCAAACATTCATCTCACAAAGCAGCATATCACATATCATAGATATTCAAATCATCTAGTATCAACCAATCACCCAATATCAATCATCCAATATAAATCAATCAATATTAACCAATCATCCATAAGCAGAATTGATTAACTCTAAATCAATTGGATAACCTTAATCCTTCTTCATTTATTTATTCCAAATAAATAAATTAATGATCTCTTAATGATCTTCCTTAATTAATTTCCCTTGATTAATTATCTTATAATTACTCTCAAGTAATTAACCTTTAATTCTTTAATTATTTCCACAAATTAATTATTCTTATCCATATACAGTAATTAACCTTTAATTACTATCATTAATTACAATAATTAATGATCCTTCATTTACTTCCATTAATTAATCAACTATGATTAATTGCATTAAACCTTAATTAATTACAATTAATTAATCACACTTAAATTAATCATTTTTATTAATCGACCATGATTAATTCATTAATTTTATTAACTAATGATCCTTATTAATTAATAATCTCTTTAATAAATTAAAAATTAACTTGTAATTAATCATCTCATTAATCATAAACAGTAATTAACAAATTGTAATTACTTATCTTAATTAATTATATTAACCCTTTGATTAATTAATCTAATTAATAAATCTTTAATTAATTCATTAAGTAATTATTAATCAATTAAACTAATTAATAAATCCTTAATTAATTACTTTATTAATTAATTACATTTTTAATTAATTACACTTAGTAATTAATCTTAAATTAATCACATTCATTAATTAATTAATCACATTAATTAATTAACTAAAATTAACTAAGTAATTAACCCTTAATTACTTACATAAGTAATTATCTCTAATTACTTCCATTAGACGACTACTTCTTAAATTAATTACCTTAACAAGTAATTAATTCCATCATTAAATAATCCTTAATTCTTTAGTTAATTAATTACTCCATAATTAATTAACTTCAAAACAATTACATTAATTAATTCCTTAATTAATAACTTCAAGTGATTACCCATTAATCACTTCCATTTAATTACTCTCATGAGTAATTTTCCACTAATTACTTCCATAAGTAATTTCCTCTTTCCTTAATTTCATTCAATAATTAACCATTAATTACTTCATTAAGTAATTACACTTAATAAATTCATAATTAAGTGATTATTTAAAATTAAATAAACAATTAACTAATCATTTAAAATTAATTAAATAATTAATTAATTAACTTCTTATAATCAAAGAAAATCCTTAGTGAAATAAGAAAAGCATTTATCTTAATTAAACTCTTTACTTATTAACAAATCCTAATAATTAAGTATTCTTAAGTCCATATCAATAATAAATTAACCTTAGTCATCATCATAATTTAATTATTTGAATTAATCAAATCTAAATAACTTGAAGACAAATTATTTTATTGGTTTTCAAAATTATAAATTAACCTTATTTGAAAATAAAACATTTAGAAATCATCTTTAAAAGTTCAAAACACTTTAATTATCTAATTTAAACTTATTCATTTTCAATATAAATTGAAACTTAGTTTCTAAACATTTCTTAAAAATTTTGATTTAAAATGAAAATATTTCCTTCGAATTAAAATTCAAAACACTTCTTTAAATTGAAATTCAAAATTTACTTAGATAATTACTTTCAAAAACAAATTTCTTAACAATTTAAATTTAAAATAAATTCAATTAATACTTTAAAAGTTTGATTAACTTTTACTTCAAAGAATAAACTTTAACTTGTAAACTTATTTCCTTTTGTAAAAAAAAACTTAAACCTTGATTTTATTTATTAAAAATAACAAGTTTAACTTGTAAACTTATTCCTTCTACAGTGCTTACCCAAAAGCATGTCAACCTAAAAAAACTCGAGTCGAACACATCCTGAACACGAGCTTGCTCGAGAAATCTCCAGCTCCTTCAACTTCGAGTTGTCACCGAGAAAAACGCGAGTGCTACTTCGGGACGACCTCGTCTTCCCTAATTCCTATACTTCCCAGTTGCACAGCGTACGCGCATGTACATGAGTGACCCAACCAAACGTCTCCGATACTACCTCCGTCCATCTCCAAGTCGACGGCGACCACGTCGACCATTCTCTCGGCCCAGAATCAAGAATCCAACAACGCATTGAAATTTCGATCATCGATCGAAAATCTGAAACCAAGAACAACCACCAAACCCCTTGCCGCCGACAATCACAACACCTGGAACCTATGGCTCTCCTACCAGAGCAACCTCGCGCCACCACGATGCTATCGCGGCCCTCGCGAACGAGACCACAACTCCAATTTGCAGAGATCACTTCAATTTTATCTCAACCAAAACGACAGTAAAAAAACCCTACTCCAACAAAATCTGATCATCTCGGCCTATAAGAAAAATCACTACTAATTCCTCACTCGCCATCAATCAAACCACCTCCAACCCAAAAATCGAACAACATAGCCATGCCGTTCATCGGAGATCACCCAAAACCCCAATTTCGAACCAGACAGAATTCACAAGAATTTCTCAACTAAAAATTACAAAATGCATATCAATATTCACGATTTTCCATCATGATTACATGCATGTAGTTCAAATTAGAATTTAAGATAGCTGATTTTTAACAAAAATTCTAGTTTCTATGTTAATCCCTTATTTATAACTATTTGTTGCTTCTAAAATTATGAAACTTTTTTTAAAATTCCTATTAAACATTAACATACAGTTTTCATTCACATATCAAATTCAAATAAGGTATAGACTGGAAGATTTGAATTTTCATAAGGAAACAACTTCAAAAATTCAAACAGAGAATGAATATTTACAGTCAGTTGAATTCCTGGTAATTCACACTTCCAATACAAACTTAACAATATTCATGTAACAAATATTCATCATCAAAGCAAAATTCATTGCATGCATCATCATTCAACCACAGATTAATTAAAACTGTTTTTAAAATGATTTACTCGCCTTTTATATAAGCAGAGCAGGTTTTATCTTAAATTTGGAAAAGGCTTGAATCTTAAATCTGAAAAAGGCTTTTGATGTTTTGAAATCCTACCGCCTGCCTCAAATTTGATGTTTTAAAGTGTTGAAATAGATGTTGACTTGCTGTTGAACTTCCCCTTTTAATTTCAGGTTTGAAGATGCAGGATTTTAATTAAATTCGAATTTTGATCATCATTTGCTTTTGAACAACCATTTGAATCACAGGTTTGCAATTTGCAGTTTCTAATTAATATGAAGAACTGTAGATTTTAATTTCAGGTTTGAAGAATAATTTCCGTTTTGAGTTAAGAAAAGAAAACAAAGGAAAAAGTGTTTGTGAAAAAAACTAGTTTTCTTCTTAGAACATTTATTTAAAAATTAAAATGGAAATGTTGCCACATGTTGATAAACTTGAACAAATGTCACTAGCATATTTTAAAAAGTTTACAAGTGTTAAAGATATTTTATCTTTGATTTACAAGTGTTCAATTTCCTTTAATTAAATCATTTAAATTGTATATGCATTTATGAAATATTTTATGTAATAATAAGCTTTTGAATTTATGTAAATATATAAGCATGAAATCTTTGTAAACATTTATTTTATAAATAGCTTACTTTTAAAAATAATCTCTTGAATTAGTACAATTTGTAAATGTAAATAAATAAATTTACTAAATTCATATTTTACATAAATATAAATACAAATTCATATTTCACAATTTAAAAGAAAATATATAATACATTTCTTCTTTGAAAATAATTTAATTAATCTTAAATTAACTTTTGAAAAACATTAAATTTAAAACAAAGCTTTAAATTACAATTCATACATATATAAATTATTAATAGATTAAATTAAATTTCAAAACAATTCCATACATTTTAGTTTGAGAATTTATTTTTATTTAATATAAAGCTTTTCAAAGTTATTGAATAAATAATCTTGGTTTAACTTTAATAAACGAATCATGATTTAAAATTCTAATATATATATATATATATATATATATTTAATAATTTGGAAATTTTGATTTAATTTAATATTAAGATTTTAAAGCTATGTAATAAATAAGTATACGATTTTAAATTGTTAAGGAAGATGTTTAAAATGTTTAAAATAATTTGGCTTGAGTTTTAAATTTAAAATGAATTAAAAAAATGTTTTATTGCTTAAAAAAATATGTAATTCATTAATAAAGAAATGATTTCTTTAATAATTAATTTAAATTTAATAATGAGATATTTCTAAAAACAATATTAATGGTGTATTGTCTTTATAAATAGATTTTGAATAAAAATAGCAATTGTTATTTCAAATTTAATTTGTATTCATTACTTGATTTTTAAATATTAGATTTTGAATTTGATTTGAATTTAAAATCCAAAGTATAGATTTTTAATTGTTTTTATATGCATAAGCTTTATTTATAAGCATGATTTGTTTTTATTTCTTTTATAAATTTATATACATATAAAATACTAATTAACAAATTAAATTAGGCTTAATACATATATTAACATGTAAATTTAATACAAATTACTTTTAAATAAGACAAGTGTTGTATTCTTAAGCTTTTATAACAAATGTTAAAAGATTAACATATTAAGTTGATAAATGTTGGAATTTTATACAAGTGTCACATTTTGTTTTAATCTTCTTTTATATAATAAAATCAGAAATTAACCTATATAAGAATACATTCTTTCATTCCTATTCCTTTTTCTCATTTTTCTAATCAATGAAACTTCAATTTGTTTATTTCTTAAATCTGAAAGTCAGTCCTCTTCAAAATCAAACCTGTTTTTTTTTAAATCTGCACCTCTTCAAAATCAATGCACCTATTAATTTCAAACAAAAAGAAAGTCTGCATCTTCAAATCAAACTTGCATTTTCAAAACCCTACACATACCATTCACAAACTCCTCTTCAAATTCTGTGGCATGCAAACAGTTTAAAATCTGCACATCTTCAAAATGAAGCCTGTCCAAAAGCAGCTTTTAGATCAAGCAAAAAGCATCTGCATGCACTCTTTCAACTTGAGTATTAAAAGAAGCTTTAAATTCAATCAAGTTGAATCTGGAATCTTTGATGTTATCTACAAATTCAAAAAGCATTTCAACAGAGGCTTTGCTTCCTTTTAAAATCTGTGAATAACCTTTTAAAAATTTAAATTTTAAATTTTGGTTGCATGATTGTATGTTGAGATGAATAAGCATTGCATGTTATTATAAGTAAATATCTGATGTAAATATTATATGTCTGCATTCTGTGTATATGCTCTGTTTGTACCCTATTTAAAAATATGTATTTTAAATCCTTACCTCTTAACTTAGTTATTGAAAGGATCTAATATTAAACAAATGTTGTTTGATTAGCTTAAATTATAGTTTAAAAATTAAATCAAGCCAAATATAAGCTTGTTATTTCTGGAAACATTAAACATCAGTGTATGTTGACACAAACAAAAAAATTCAAACTGTATAATTTATCATTTCAGTATTATAAATTGAAAACAGCAACTAAATCATGATTTTTAACATTAGAATTAGGATTTTTAGAAATTAGTTGAAAGTGAAGTTTGGTATTGAACTAAAAATGAACTTTTTGAAAATTCTGGTGATCTTTGAATAGTGGAGTCTCGGGGTTCTTCTAGGTGATGGAGGAGGGTTAGGAGAAGCTAGGAAAAATCATTGATGGTGATGGATATCATTGTGGAAGGTGCAGCTTTGAGAATTCTTTTTAAACCCTAGTTTCAATGGGTTTGAAAAAAATCGATCATTATGGTTGTATAGTTGATCGAGTGTTGTGGTATTTTGGGAATTGGTAGTTGGTGCGTGGTTGAAGTCGAGGATGGAGTGGCTGACCTTCAGGTGGTCGGAGCGGCGAGATTTTGTTGTTGATAGTGAAGGGGAACCTGATTATGTTTTCAGGTCTTGGAATTGGGTGTCATCTTTGATTTCTGGAGGTTTATCTCGAATTTGATGTTCGTGGTGGGTTGTAGTGACGGTTTTAGATGTGTAGCTATCATCAACGATGACCAATGGTGGCCGAAATCGTCATGCACATGCACGGTGATGAGATTTTTCTGATGATGTTTGGTTAAGTTTTGGTAATAGGGGAAGTTGCTTGAGATTGCTCGAAGTGATTGAGTAGTTGGCTCGGGGAAGATGGATTTAGACTCGAAGCGGATTTGAGTTGTTCTCGGGTTGTTCAGTGTTTCAGGTTTTACAGAAACCTGTAATTACAGTTTTAAATTTTTTAAAACCTGAATCTTTTAAATGCAAAGAGGGGTTTTAAACCTAGTTTTAAAATTCAAGTTTGAATATTAGAATCCAAGATTAGTTTTAAATCTCATTTTTTAATAAATAATAATATAAAGTTTTTAAACTTAAACTTATTAAACTACTTTATAAAGGTAAGTAGTTTGAAATTTTAAAAAAAACTGAAGCTTTTAAAAATATGAGCAAGATTTAAAGTTAAATTTAAATCTGGAAATCAAAGATTAAATATGAATTTCAGTTTTGAAATAAAAGAAGTTTTTAAATTTGAAAGATTTAAATAAATTTTATGTTAAGTGTATATTTGAATTTAAAAATAAATTTAGTTTCAAACTCTTATGAATTTCTTTATTAAGACAAGCACTTGTTTGTCTTATAATTTTAAAAGGTTTGAAATTGTTTAAAACTTTGTTCAAGTTTAAATTATATTCATTTTAAATTTTATATTTGAAATGAAATTTTAAAGTAAGTTCAAAAGTAAATTGACTTCAAATAAATTTGTTATTGACAAATTGGTCATAATTGTTTGCGCCAAAAATGGTCACAAACCCCATGTATCGTGAAAGCACCAAACAACAAATACAAATCTGCAATATTCAAGCACAAATCTCAGATCCAAGCAAACAAAAAGCGATAATACAAAGATAACGACCAGAAACGCAAGATTTATAGCGGTTCGGCTATCTCCGGCCTACGCCCACTACGAAGTTTTGTCCCTTTATTGCTCGATATTAGGGAAATACAACTTTTTATGTCCAAATACAGCAGATAGTAAGTCAAAATTCGAAATCAATGGTGGTGATGATGATATGGAGTGATTTTGGCAGCGTCCGGGCGTACTTTTTCTCTAAAAATTCTCCGATCCCCTTTCTAAATGACCAAGGGCTCTATTTATAGGCGTAGGATGCTGATATTTCGTTGAAAATTCGGGAGACCACTTCTGGCACGTGAGGGGGCCCACATGCCTGGCCTCAGGAAATTTGGGCCCACTATGGGATCGATTCAAACTCCATTCGAATCGATCAGAAAATCATCCAATCGAGGTGAAATTTGGTGTGGACATTCTTCAACATGTAAGCAAGCTTCTGTGAAAATTTCGTTGTATTTGGATCATCGGTGTAGGAGATATGATCGATTTGAATTTGGATTGTCCGTTGGCTGTCGTGTTTGAATCCATTGTTTCGAATCCATCACCTTCGACTCGATCCAAAGCGTGCGCGCATCGATGACGTAGCGCTACTTCCTAGGCCAGATGCTGAATTCGTGCCGAGTTGAAGGCTTCTTCCTTCGAACCATGCTTATCCTTAGCTGTTTTGAATGATTCTTTGCTTGATTCACGTTCGCATCCATGTTTTATGCTTCGTCCATACCCATAACTTCACAACGGCATGCTCGCATCCATCAACTCGTGCTTCTCTGTGCATCAATTCCAAGAGTTCATCCCGCATCGATTCAAAATGAACATGAGGGACATCGATACGAAGTGGTCGTGAAGGATGGATTCGAACAAGACCTCACCTAATGGATACGAACGAGGCTCTTACCTGATGGATACAAAGGAGACCTGTAAAGTTGATGGAGTCGAACTACACCACCTATGCCCACGCTGATCGATACGAAACGTATCGATTCGAAGTTCACCACTATGCCTTGCCTTTGATCGATACGAACCATGGATTCGAAACGTCATCTTCCTGATCGATGCGAAATGCATCGATGCGCTCCGTTCCTTGCACACCGCAATCCATCCATATCTCCTTCATACGAAGTCCGATTAATCTGAAATTTGAAACATAGCCTCTCTTAGTCCTCACCATCGTCTCCAACCAATTTCGTCCCGATCGAAGCCTAACCAAATTTTGACGACATCGATTGCAGCCTTGATTCTAATCGATCTCCAATCCCGATATCCATCATTCCTTGCCAATTTGTTGATATTCCAGCCTTGACCAAAAGGTGGGATAACATTTGCTCCCCAAAACATGCCTCTGTGATAAGAAGGCGTGTTTTGAATAGTTCCGAATCCAATATTCGAAGTCCATAGCCCTATCGCCAGAGAAAGTCATCCTCGACTGTTCCGAGTCGATTCCCAATTCCAAATCCAATAACCAAAGCCTTAGGCAATTCCGTATCCATCCGAACTCGACAACCGAGTCGTAATCCATCCTTATCCAATAGCCAATAACCGAATCCAGGACCTCTCTGGATCAATATCCGAATCCATAACCTCTCTGGGCTCTTTCCAAGAGAAATCCACACCTGACGACCGTGGTCCAGTGTCCTTGGACGTTGAGCTAACCTCTCCGGGTTCTTGCCAAGCGCAATCCACACTTGACGACCGTGGTCCAGTGTCCCTGGACATTGTACAATGCTATGGCTTAAGTCCTAAGCCGAATCCTGGTCTCTCTGGACCCTTGTTGAGCATAGTCCATACTCAACAACCTGAAGCGATAATCAATAATATGTGGCCTAAGTCCTAGGCTGAATCATGGTCACTCTGGACCCTTGTTGTGCATAGTCCATACCCAACGACCTGAAACAATAATCGATAATATGGGGCCTAAATCCTAGGCCGAATCCTGGTCTCTCTGGACCCTTGTCGAGCATAGTTCATACTCGACGACCTTAATGAGTCAATTTACCGCGTTCGGGCAAAGCGACTCACCCCTTGGCAGGCATAATCCATACCCGATGACCGTTTATCAAAAACAAGATAAAAATCCAATCAAAATCCAATCCAAAATCCAAATCCAAAATCCAAATCAAAACCTGAAAATCAGAAATCCAGACCAGCATCCAAAACCGAAAACAATCATCCAAAGGAAAACCCAAATCAGAAAGCAAACAAAACTGGGAGTTCAATCCAAACTCCAAAACCAAATCAGAAAAACCAAGTGTCCAATCCAAAAGCAAAAGACAAATTTAGCATCACGGTTTTCATTATTCAGAGCATGCCTAGGGGCTATCTCCGTCCCCGTACATGTGTAAATGACTTTGCCGTTTGCCAGTAGCCTGTTACTTATTTCATATTATCCTGATCAATGGATAATCAATCGACCGTCATTCCTAGGCCTCACATCGTCATAGTGTGAGGTAGTTGGAGGTTGCTCCTGTTCCGCCACTGCATTCTGAGTTTCGACATATTATCGCAACTGTCCATTCCTTACATGCTCCTCAATTATATCCTTTAAGTGCCTGTAGCTGTTGGTATCATGTCCATCCAGATCATGGAAGAGACAGTGCCTTCCTAATGTCCTCTCCCGTTCTGATGGTTCTCTCCTAGCTGGCCTTCGGTAGGGAAGGCGATTCCGAGTATCCAGGTATATCCGCTCCAGCGTCTCGTACAATCCTGTGTATGTAGAAAACTTTGGATCTTTCCATCGCTTCCTAGCTTTTCCAGAATCATCATCCAACTTCCTTTTTCCTTTATCTTTATCCGAACCTTTGCTGGATGGTCCTCCAGCCTCAGTTGCATTCGCCTCCTTTAACTTTAAATCTGCACTTGCATCTTCTTGCCGAAGGAACCTTTCCGCTTCGTGAAAGAATTCCTCAAGATCCTGTAGAGGGTCTTGTACCAAAGATACCTTAAAGTCCGAATCCTCTCTGATTCCTGATACTGCCGCCATCAAAACCATCGATGGATCCGACCGATCCACCGAAGCAACTGCTGCATTGAATCGGGTCAAGAAAGCTCTAACCGATTCATCCATCCTTTGTTTTACCGTTGTCAATGTCATCACGTTCTTCGGCCTCTTGATATGAACCCGAAACTGTCCCAAAAACCTATCTACCAATTCCCTCCAAGTCTTGATAGATCCTTCTCCCAGCTGCCTAAACCACATTGCAGCTAAGTCCGTCAAGTACAAAGGGAAGCATCGTGCCATTACTTCTTCCGATGCCCCCAGCACCTCCATGTGTCTGGTGTACCTCATCAAGCGATCAGTTGGGTCTGCCTTGCCATCATATACCTCCACACTAGGTAACTTAAACTTAGGTGGATTCTGAGCCATCCTTATTTCCCGAGCGAACGGACTCCTATTCACCCCTTCCAAGTCTCTATTGGTCAAGCCTCCATGCATAGTTTTCCTGATGATCTCTACCAATCCAGCGTTGTCTGTCAGGGGTTTCCCCCCATGCCCCCGAGGGAACTCCGGCACATATTCTTCACGTGGATCAGCAATATTGGCTCTAGCCTCTTGAACTCCTTCTAAAGGTTCTCCTGTGTTGGATCCTGTGGGCCTGCCCCCAAGCCCTTGTTGATTGCCTTCTGGTCCTGCACTATGGTCTTGAACCTGACCTTCATTGGTCTCCGCAATCCTGACTCCTTGTACTGTACTTGCAGCCGCTGTAGTTGGCCCAAGGTTCTGCACATTCACTGCCCTTATCTGCTCAAGAAAATTCTGCATCATCTCTTGGTGAGTCTTCATCATGCTTTCATGTATCAAATTAGCCATAGCCTCCATCTCATCTCTAGTGATGTACATCGAAGACTGTCCTTCTCTTGCTCCAGAGGATGCTTCTTGGCTTCCACCTTGTTGGCTCCGATCAGCACTTTGTCTTGTTTGTCGAGTCATCGTCTCTAAGTCAAGATTCTTCAAGTTCTTAAATCTGAACTACAAATCTGGTGTAGCGGGTGCTAGTTCTTCTCAGTGAAAGCACCAGTATTTGCGCCAAAAATGGTCACAAACCCCAGGCATCGTGAAAACACTAAACAACGAATACAAATCTGCAATATTCAAGCACAAATCTCAGATCCAAGCAAACAACGAGTGATAATACAAAGATAACGACCAGAAACACAAGATTCATAGTGGTTCGGCTATCTCCGGCCTACGTCCACTTCGAAGTTTTGTCCCTTTATTGCTCGATATTCGAGGAATACAAATTTTTATGTCCAAATACAGCAGATAGTAAGTCAAAATTCGAAATTAATGGTGGTGATGATGATACGGAGTGATTCTGGCAGCGCCCGGGCATACTTTTTCTCTAAAAATTCTCCGATCCCCTTTCTAAATGACCAGGGGCTCTATTTATAGGCATAGGATGCTGATATTTCATTGAAAATTAGGGAGACCACTTCTGGCACGTGAGGGTGCCCACATGCTCGGCCTTAGGAAATTTGGGCCAACTTTGGGATCGATTCGAACTCCATTCGAATCGATCAGAAAATCATCCAATCGAGGTGAAATTTGGTGTGGACATTCTTCAACATGTATGCAAGCTTCTGTGAAAATTTCGTTGCATTTGGATCATCGGTGTAGGAGATATGATCGATTTGAATTTGGATTGTCCATTGGCTGTCGTGTTCGAATCCATTGTTTCGAATCCATCACCTTCGACTCGATCCAAAGCGCGTGCGCATCGATGACGTGGCGCTACTTCCTAGGCCAGATCTTGAGTTCGTGCCGAGTTGAAGGCTTCTTCCTTTGAACCATGCTTATCCTTAGCTGTTTTGAATGATTCTTTGCTTGATTCACGTTCGCATCCATGTTTTATGCTTCGTCCATACCCATAACTTCACAACGGCATGCTCGCATCCATCGACTCGTGCTTCTCTTCGCATCGATTCCAGGAGTTCACCCCACATCGGTTCCATGTGCCGATCGATTCGAAATGAACATGGGGGACATCGATACGAAGTGGTCGTGAAGGATGGATAGGAACGATACCTCACCTAATGGATACGAACGAGGCTCTTACCTGATGGATACGAAGGAGACCTGTAAAGTTGATGGTGTCGAACTGCACCACCTGTGCCCACGCTGATCGATACAAAACGTATCGATTCGAAGTTCACCACTATGCATTGCCTTTGATCGATACGAACCATGGATTCGAAACGTCATCTTCCTGATCGATGCGAAATGCATCGATGCGCACCATTCCTTGCACACCGCAATCCATCCATATCTCCTTCTTACGAACTCTGATTAATCTGAAATTTGAAATATAGCCTCTCCTAGTCCTCATCATCGTCTCCAACCAATTTGGTCCCGATCGAAGCCCAACCAAATTTTGACGACATCGATTGCAGCCTTGATTCCAGTCGATCTCCAATCCCGATATCCATCATTCCTTGCCAATTTGTTGATATTCCAGCCTTGACCAAAAGGTGGGATAACAATAGTTAAGAAATGTTTTATCTTAAAATTTAATTAACATTAATGTTTTGAATTTAATTTAATTAATAAGGTAATTAAGGAATAACTAATTAATTTAATTAATTGATTGATTTGGGATTAATAAATATTGGTTAAGGGTGAATCAATTTGTAATTAAGATCATTAATTAGATTATTTAATTAATGATTAAAGAATTATTAATTAAGTAATTAAGTTATAATCAGGGTTAATTAATCAAATAATGAAGGATTTATTTAGTTACAGTTAACACTTAATTAATTAAATAACTAGGCAATTAATTAATGAATAATTAAAGATAAATTAAATTGTAATTAACAATGGTTAATCTAAGTTAATTACTTAATTAAAATAATTAAAGAAATGTTAATGAAGGTCATTAACCAGGATTATTTAATAATTGATTAATGTGGTTAATTTTTAATAATTAATTAGATTAATTAATTTAATAATAATAATAATCATTTGTGAATTGTTGAGTATAATTACTTAATTAAGTAATTAAGAAATAAATTACTTAAGGTAATTACTTGTGTTAAATGTGATTGTTTAATTTGATTAATTAAATTTAATCAATTTTAAACACTTGATGTTTTAATGATAATTATATATTATGATTAATAGATTGGAAATTACTTAGTGAAGTAATTGATTGGTAATTACAGAATATAATTAATGGAAGATGTTTAATAATGTAAGTAATTTGGATTAAATTACTTAGTAATTAATCAAGGTATTAATTAAGAAATTAATTAAGGAATAATTAATTTGTTTTAATGAAGTAATTAAGTTAGTTAATTACTGAATATGGTTAATCAAGAGGGATTAATAATTATGGGTTAATTACTTAAGGTAATTAATTTAAGAGTATAGTTTATTAACTATAATTAAGGATCATTAATTAATACAATTAATGATGTAATTAAAGTTGATTAATTACGATTAATTAATCAATGAAAAATGATTAAAGGTAATTAATTAATGTAACTAATTAAGGATTAAGTTAATTAATTATAGTTAATTAATTAATTGAAGTAATTAAATGTTAATTACTGTTTTGGTTGAGAATAATTAATTTGTGAAATTAATTAAGGACAATTACTTGAATGTAATTAAAGGATAATTAATCAAGGATGATTAATTAAGGTGACTAATTATAAATGATTAGTTAATTGATTGTAATCAATTAAATGCTTAAGTAAGCAAGATTTATATTGATGAAGTAATTAACTTAATTTATTTTAAATTAATTAAAGATGAAGTAATTAATTTAATTCATTTTAAATTAATTAGAGATGGAGGTAATTAATTTACTTCATTTTAAATTAATTATATTGTGATTAAGTAAATCATTGCTTATGTATGAATGGATGATATTGATTGCCTTGAATGGTTGTGATCTCAGAAAAGAGATAAGTGATGTTGTGTGATATGAATGATTTGGTTGCATTGTGATATGGATTATCTATATTGAAGATGTTATGGATTATGTATTTTGATGATAATGTGGATAATCTATTTATTATGATAATGTTGATTATCAATTGTGATTTGTGAGTTATCTATCTGTGTGTATATAGATAATTAAATTGTTTTAAACTTTAAACAATTTGGACCTAAAAGATGGCGTTTTGGATTTCGATGAGACCGGGATCGGGTTTCTATGTTTGGATATCCGAAAACCACATCGATCCAAATTAATGATAGGTCGTGAATCTCAAGTGAAGATGAAGATTCAGAGTGCAAGGATTATCGTCGTTAACTCCGAGGGTGATTTCAAAATGAGTGTAACGAGATAATGCCTTCGGTTTCGTTCAAACCCGGAACGAACTTGTATGGATTGAATGCTTTCAGAACATCATCAGGTGGATGATGAGCATTCTAAGTGATGTGTTCACTAAAGGTAATCGTAGCCTCAAGCCTCATCAACCGGGAATGGCTAAAACAGGGGAGGTGCATCAAGGTTAAGTGGGTCATGCCCAAGCAGGACGAGATTTTCCCATGTCTAGAGGTCCCTTTATATTCGGCTGTTTGGGCGGTTGCTAGCTACAACTGCGGGGTTGTCTTGTTCAGGATTATTCAGTAAGGAATGGTTCCAGCCTTGTGTTGCAGGGGATTAGGAGTGATCCTCGGTACGTTGATCTAGGCCGCGTACTGTGACGGGCGGTACCCCGGTAGCCCTGCCATTGTATGGAATCCATAATCCAATAAGTGCCGTACGTATTAGTTGTGCCCGACTATGTTGGAACGTGAGATGTAAGCATTCTAGCTATTTCTGTATTTTTCTTGAAAACGCTAGACACTATTATAATATCATCGGATTTCCTATCAAATGTTTTAGTTGGCGCAAGGTAAAAACTTTTCCATGTTTATGTGTGGGAAGTCTTACGTGATACCTTTCTTTTCAAAAGGTTTTTAAAAGTTAGCAACCTTAACATATTACTCATACCAGACCCATGTCTGACCCGGAGTTTATCTTCTGTTTTCTTAAACTCTTGGGTACTCAAATTTTTACGAGTAGCCAAGGGATTCAGGTTAGCTTTGACGAATTATGGAGGAGCAATGGAGCAAGAGGCTTCTGCGTGTAGATATATAGTTTTCCGCTATGTTATTTTCTCTGAGTAGTCTCTTGTTG
Source organism: Allium cepa (assembly GCA_030765085.1). Classification (NCBI taxonomy): domain Eukaryota; kingdom Viridiplantae; phylum Streptophyta; class Magnoliopsida; order Asparagales; family Amaryllidaceae; genus Allium; species Allium cepa. The sequence continues at coordinate 108,687,489 of CM060940.1, forward strand.
AGTTGTATTGAGTTGTACAACTAGACAGGTGTTTATAACTGTCTAGTATGTGATGTGCAATCTGTGTAACTCTGATAGCAATGGTAGTCGAGTTACACAGATTACACATCACATACTAGACAGTTATAAACACCTGTCTAGTTATACAACTCAATACAACTCAACAAGAGACTATTCAGAGAAAATAACACAGCAAAAAACTATATATCTACACGCAAAAGCCTCATGCTCCATTGCTCCTCCACAATTCGTCAAAGCTAACCTTAATCCCTTGGCTACTCATAAAAATTTGAGTACCCAAGAGTTTAAGAAAACAGAAGATAAACTCCGGGCCAGACATGGGTCTAGTGTGAGTAACAGGTTAAGGTTGCATAACTTTTAAAAACCTTTTGAAAAGAAAGGTATTACGTAAGACTTCCCACACATAAACATGGAAAAGTTTTTACCTTACACTAACCAAAACATTTGATAGGAAATCCGATGATATTATAATAGTGTCTAGGGTTTTCAAGTAAAATACAGAAATAGCTGGAATACTTACATCTCACGTTCCAACATAGTTGGGCACAACTAATACATACGGCTCTTATTGGATTTTGGATTCCGTACAATGGCAGGGCTACCAGGGTACCGTTCGTCATAGTACGTGGCCTAGATCAACGTACCGAGGATCACTCCCAATCCCCTGCAACACAAGGCCGGAACCATTCCTTACTGAACGGTCTCGAACAAGACAACCCCGCAGTTGTAGCTAGCAACCTCCCACACAGCCGAATATAAAGGGACCTCTAGATAGGGGAAAATCTCGTCCTACTTGGGCATGACCCACTTAACCTTGCTGCACCTCCCCTGTTTTAGCCATTCCCGGTTGATGAGGCTTGAGGCTACAATTACCTTTAGTGAGCACATCACTTAGAATGCTCATCGTCCACCTGACGATGTTCTGAAAGCATTCAATCCATACAAGTTCGTTTCGGGTTCGAACGAAACCGAAGGCATTATCTCGTTACACTCATTTTGGAATCACCCTCAGAGTTAATGACGATAACCCTTGCACTCTGAATCTTCATCTTCACTTAAGATTCACGACCTATCGTTAATTTGGATCGATGTGGTTTTTGGATATCCAAACATGGAAACCGAATCCCGGTCTCATCGAAATCCAAAACGCCATCTTTTAGGTCCAAGTTGTTTTAAAGTTTAAAACAATTCAATTATCTATATACACACAGATAGATAACTCACAAATCACAATTGATAATCAACATTATCATAATAAACAAATGATCCACATTATCATCAAAATAGATAATCCATAACATCATCAATATAGATAATCCATATCACAATGCCACCAAAGCATTCATATCACACAACATCACTTATCTCTTTTCTGAGATCACAACCATTCAAGGCAATCAATATCATCCATTCATACATAAGCAATGATTTACTTGATCACAATATAATTAATTTAAAATGAATTAACTTAATTACAACCATCTCTAGTTAATTTAAAATGAATCAAATTAATTACTTTATCTTTAATTAATTTAAAATAAATTAAATTAATTACTTCATAAATATAAATCTTGCTTACTTAACCATTTAATTGATTGCAATCAATTAATTAATCATTCATAATTAATCACCCTTAATTAATTATCCTTTAATTACATTCAAGTAATTGTCCTTAATTAATTTCACAAATTAATTATTGTCAACCAAAACAGTAATTAACATTTAATTACTTCAATTAATTAATTAACTATAATTAATTACCTTAATCCTTAATTAATTACCTTTAATCACTTGTCATTGATTAATCAATCATAATTAATCAACTTTAATTACATCATTAATTGTACTAATTAATGATCCTTAATTATAGTTAATAAACTATCCTTTTAAATTAATTATCTTAAGTAATTAACCCATAATTAATAATCCCTCTTGATTGACCATATTCAGTAACTAACTAACTTAATTACTTCATTAAAACAAATTAATTATTCCTTAATTAATTTCTTAATTAATCCCTTGATTAATTACTAAGTAATTTAATCCAAATTACTTACATTATCAAACATCTTCCATTAATTACATTCTGTAATTATCAATCAATTACTTCACTAAGTAATTTTCAATCCATTAATTATATAAATAATTATCATTAAAACATCAAGTGTTTAAAATTGATTAAAATTAATTAATCAAATTAAACAATCGCATTTAACACAAGTAATTACCTTAAGTAATTGATTTCTTAATTACTTTATTAAGTAATTATACTCAACAATTCACAAATGATTATAATTAAATTAATTAATCTAATTAATTATTAAAAATTAACCACATTAATTAATTATTAAATAATCATGGTTAATGACCTTCATTAACATTTCTTTAATTATTTTCATTAAATAATTAACTTTGATTAACCATTGTTAATTACAATTTAATTTATCTTTCATTGTTCATTAATTAATTCCCTAATTATCTAATTAATTAAGTGTTAATTGTAACTAAATAAATCTTTAATTATTTGATTAATTAACCCTGATTATAACTTAATTACTTAATTAATAATTCTTTAATCATTAATTAAACAATCAAATTAATGATCTTAATTACAAATTGATTAACCCTTAATCAATATTTATTAATCCCTAATCAATTAATTAATTAAATTAATTAATTATTCTTCAATTACCTTAGTAATTAAATTAAATTCAAAACATTAATCTTAATTAAATTTTAAGATAAAACATTTCTTAATTATGACCAATTTGTCAATAACAAATTTATTTGAAATCAATTTACTTTTGAACTTACTTTAAAATTTCATTTCAAATATAAAATTTAAAATGAATATAATTTAAACTTGAACAAAGTTTTAAACAATTTTAAACCTTTTAAAATTATAAGACAAACAAGTGCTTGTCTTAATAAAGAAATTCATAAGAGTTTGAAACTAAATTTATTTTTAAATTCAAATAATTCAAATATACACTTAACATACAATTTATTTAAATCTTTCAAATTTAAAAAGTTCTTTTATTTCAAAACTGAAATTCATATTTAATCTTTGATTTGCAGATTTAAATTTAACTTTAAATCTTGCTCATATTTTTAAAAGCTTTAGTTTTTTTTTTTAAATTTCAAACTTTATAAAGTAGTTTAACAAGTTTAAGTTCAAAAACTTTATATTATTATTTATTAAAAACTGAGATTTAAAACTAATCTTGGATTCTAATATTCAAAATTGAATTTTAAAACAAGGTTTAAAACCCTTCTTTACATTTAAAAGCTTCAGGTTTTAAAATTTTAAGACTGAAATTACAGGTTTTTGTAAAACCTGAAACACTAAACAACCCGAGAACAACCCAAATCCGCTTCGAGTCTAAATCCATCTTCCCCGAGCCAACTACTCAATCACTTCGAGCAATCTCAAGCAACTTCCCCTGTTACTAAATCTTAACTAAACATCATCAGAAAAATCTCATCATCGTGCATATGAAACCATTGGTCATCGTTGGTCATCGTTGATGATCGCTACACATATGAAACCGTCACTACAACCCACCGCGAACATCAAATTCGAGACAAACCTCCAGAAATCAAAGATGAAACCCAATTCCAAGACCTGGAAACATAATCAGGTTCCCCTTCAAAACCTGTCAACAGCAAATTCTCGCCGCTCCGACCACCTGAAGGTCAGCCACTCCGGCCTCGACTTCAACCACGCACCAACTACCAATTCCCAAAATACCACAACACTCGATCAACTATACAACCGTAACGATCGATTTTTTTTTAAACCCATTAAAACTAGGGTTTAAAAAGAATTCTCAAAGCTGCACCGTCCACAATGATATCCATCACCATTAATTATTTTTCCTAGCTTCTTCTAACCCTCCTCCATCACCCAAAAGTATCCCGAGACTCCACCATTCAAAGATCACTAGAATTTTCAAAAAGTTCATTTTTAGTTCAATACCAAACTTCACTTTCAACTAATTTCTAAAAATTCTAATTCTAATGCTAAAAATCATGATTTAGTTGCTGTTTTAGATTTATAATACTGAATTGATAAATTATACAATTTGAAATTTTTTGTTTGTGTCAACATATACTGATTTTAATGTTTCCCGAAACAACAAGCTTATATTTGGCTTGATTAAATTTTTAAACTATAATTTAAGCTAATAAAACAACATTTTTTTAATATTAGATCCTTTCAATAACTAAGTTAAGAGGTAAGGATTTAAAATACAAATTTTTAAACAGGGTACAAACTGAGCATTTACACAGCATGCACACATATAATATTTACATCAGATATTTACTTATAATAACATGCAATGCTTATTCATCTCAACATACAATCATGCAACCAAAATTTAACTTTTAAATTTTTAAAAGGTTACTCACAGATTTTAAAAGGAAGCAGAGCCTCTGTTGAAATGCTTTTTGAATTTGTGGATAACATCAAAGGTTCCAAATTCAACTTGATTGAATTTAAAGCATCTTTTAATACTCAAGTTGAAAGAGTGCATGCAGATGCTTTTTGCTTGATCTAAAAACTGCTTTTGAACAGGCTTCATTTTGAAGATGTGCAGATTTTAAACTGTTTGCAAGCCACAGAATTTGAAGAGGAGTTTGTGAATGGTATGTGCAGGGTTTTGAAAATGCAAGTTTGATTTGAAGATGCAGACTTGCTTTTTGTTTGAAATTAACAGGTGCATTGATTTTAAAGAGGTGCAGATTTAAAAAAAAAAACAGGTTTGATTTTGAAGAGGACTGACTTTCAGATTTAAGAAATAAAAAAATTGAAGTTTCTTTGATTAGAAAAATGAGAAAAAGGGATAGGAATGAAAGAATGTATTCTTATATAGGTTAATTTCTGATTTTATTAAAGAAAAGAAAATTAAAACAAAATGTGACACTTGTATAAAATTCCAACATTTGTCAACTTAATATGTTAATCTTTTAACGTTTGTTATAAAAGCTTAAGAATACAACACTTGTCCTATTTAAATGTAATTTCTATTAAATTTACATGTTAATATATGTATTAAGCCTAAATTAATTTGTTAATTAGTATTTTATATGTATATAAATTTATAATAGAAATAAAAACAAATCATGCTTATAAATAAAGCTTATGCATATAAAAACAATTAAAAATCTATACTTTGGATTTTAAATTCAAATCAAATTCAAAATCTAATATTTAAAAATCATGTTATGAATACAAATTAAATTTGAAATAACAATTGCTATTTTTATTCGAAATCTATTTATAAAGACAATACACTATTAATATTGTTTTTAGAAATATCTCATTATTAAATTTAAAATAATTATAAAAGAAATCATTTCTTTATTAATGAATTACTTATTTTATTAAGCTATAAAACTTTTTGTTAATTCATTTTAAATTTAAAACTCAAGCCAAAATTATTTTAAACATTTTAAACATCTTCCTTAACAATCTAAAATCATATACTTATTTATTACATATCTTTGAAAACTTAATATTAAATTAAAATAAAATTTCCAAATTATTAAACATATATATATATTAGAATTTTAAATCGTGATTCATTTATTAAATTTAAACCAAGATTATTTATTCAATAACTTTGAAAAGCTTTATATTAAATAAAAACAAATTCTCAAATTACTAAAAATATTAGAACTAGAAAATATGCTTTATTTATTAAATTTAAAACAAATCTAATTTACTTACAATATAAACCATATATTTATATTATAAATAGAAACCAATTTATTATTTCTAAAAGATAAAATAACCAAATAAATATTTATTGAAGAAGATTATTAAATCAATTTGAATTATTATTAACAAAATTATCAATATCAATTTAATTTTAATACAGATTATTAAATTGATATTTTCAAAAATTCCGGGATATTACAGTGCTGCCTGGCGTTCCTAGTGTTATACCTCTATTCCAGACCCAATGGAACAAGTCTCGAGTCCTAATTTGATCTTATGGAGAATTTAGCTTTTTAAATCGACTATTAAATTAAATTCGATTAAATTATTTCAAACGTTTTTAGATCGCACGACCAAGCAGTAAATCCAAACGATATAAAATTTAAAATCCGAAAATAACATATTATTACAGATCCAATGGAACTGGTTTTGTTGAATTTCAAGATAATGCCCAGGATCGCTATTTTAACTTATTGATTTCAAATTTTTAAGAAATCGCTTTAAATTTTCAGTTTTAAAACTTATTAGCTAAATTATAATTCGAAATCCAATATTTAAACCATTTAAATATTCAAAATCCAATGGCGAAAAATTCAGGTTGTTACAATTTTGTCCTTGAAATTACTAAGTATGACGAATGATCCAAACCCATTAACTTTCAAAACCCACTTAGTTAAAACTCACTTTTCCACCATCCTAAATCTTTTAATTTGAACTAAAACGATTAGTTTTCATCTTCTAATTCAAAATCCTTTATTTTCATTACAACTTAAAAAGCAACCCTTTTAAGTTATAAAAAAATTTCCAAAAATTTTCAAATTTTTTTCTAACACCCTAATTTCCCCAAAATTTTTGGCTGTGTCTCCCTCGTACGGAGAGACTTTTGCAATATGACAAGAGAGATAAAAATATATACAAAAACCCAAACTGTCAGAAAAAACAATATATAGCAATATTTATATATTTTATGATATTTAACCCGAAAACGTACCTTATTTTAGCATTTTTAAGCTAGCGACTAATTTTATATGGAGTCTGCACGACCAAAATAATGCAAAATAGCTCCATATACCTGTACTTACTCGATTTCAACATGTAAGTACCAAAAACATGAAATTTAATAACATTTCATTCATTTAAATGGTTAAAACACATAAGCTTCATAAGCCATTCATGCTAAACATGTACTATAAGAAATTATAAGGTTATGATACTAATTTAATTGCTTTCAATCGATTCATATTCAATTCGAATGATTTACAACCCAATTTACTTGCATTCACTTCATAATTGCACAAATTATAATTATATTCAATCCAAATCGATTATAAACCAATTTACTCACTTGTATTTATTCACACAAAATTTTATTTACATTCGTTTACGTCAAAAGATAAATTTTCTATGCAAATTTGGCGATATTTATTTAATAAAATAACCACTTCAGTTTATAGCTATTTTAAATTAATTCCAAATCAATTTATATTTGATTATATTCCATTTCAAATTGTTTCTCAATCAATTTATTTACATTCCATTCATATCCACATCATTATATTCAAATCCATTTTCTTTGGCTCAGAATCATTCCATGCTACTTCATCAAACAATCCTTTCACAAATTTTATTTGAGTTAAGCTTCCATCAAAAATACTAACTCAAGTTAATCCATTTAATTTCAATTTATTTAATCATATAACTTAAGTTCCGTATCTTCTAACCAAATTCCATTTCAATTTTTGATTAACTCCTATTCAATCCAATTCCATTCCATTTACTAATTAATTTAACTAGTTTATTCATTTATTTCACTTAAAAACTTAACTTCAAGCTCGAATTTATTTAAACAACATCCACGGCCATATTCAATTTACTTACACTCAAACTGAATTTATTTATAACCCAAGTCATTACTATTTCAATCCAATTCCATTCTATTCAACACATTTCGTAATATATTAAATTTGATTACGATTAAGTCATATTTATAACTCAAGTTCCAATATTCACTTTTAACCTACAATCAATTTATTTAACCAATTTAAGTTCTATTTTTGCATTAAACGTCTCATTTTTTTTTCAAAAATCACTCCATTTAATTTACTTGAGTTCCAATTCATCTCAGACTTCAGGTTTGGATTTTTATTTCTTCACGAACATATCAATTTTTTTATTTGGGTTTTCTGTTCTACTTTTCAATTTTATAGGTTATCCAACTTACTTTTCACATTCCCATCAATTCTATACTCGAATATGTTCACATTTTATTTTTAACTTGAGATTAATCATTTATTTATAGCATAAGTTTATTTTAATTCACTAATTCAATTTTTATAAGCTATATAACTTATTTATTCACCATTCCCTAACCTTTCCTTTAAATTTTATTCCATTCAAAAATTTATAGCTTATAGTTATCCCTTCACTTTATAATTGAAGCCCTATATTCAATTCGATAACATTTATAATTCCAATTCAATTTTGTATTTAACTTAAATTAAGTTAAATTCCAACTTACATAATTTATTTGCCACATTTTCATAATTTTTTTATTTGAGTTGATTCCATTTCAAATTTTATAACTTCTAGTTTTATATCCATTTCACAACTCAAGCTTTATATTTAATATCTTCCATTACATTCAATTCAACCAACTATTAATATTTGTTTCAATTCATATTACTTGTTTCCTTCATTTATACGCATCCAATTCTTTCCAATTCAATTTATTTAATTAGTTCACATTACTAAATTTAATTTCAAAAATCTGTTTTCACCCTTTTTTCTTTATTAATATCATCCTCCACTTACAGGTTCAAAAACTTGTTTTTTGATATTTCTAATACATTTAGCTAGGAATTCATAATTCAAATACCCAGTATTGATTTCAAATCACTTTTAAGTCATGGATATATACACATATCTCTCTGTATACAAAATTCCACTTTTTAAATTTAGCCCAAGCCTGGTTTTTATCCAAAACAAATTTCCTTCGGGATTTCTAGAACAATCTTTATTTCCACACAAAAATCCTCATATTAAATTACTATAGCAGCAATTCATCACTTAAAAACTCGAAAATGAATATTGATGATGCGACCGTCATCACCAGCTTTATTATCCAGCGGTTGAAGTGAGTTCAATGCTTTATTGCTTCCAAAATTCATTTTTGAATCCAATTTAAAGCATTTATAATCCAAAAATAATATCACCATTTTTTATATCCAAATGCCTTGGAAAACCTTTTAAAAAATCTCTGGGATTTAATTTTTTATAAATTCTAGTTTGAATAAAATTTTAGTTTTTAACTCATTTGTATAATTCATGCTTATACAATCTCTATTTGTTTATATATAACCATTTCAATTTTATAATCTTGTCTTGATTATAATAATAACATCCAAGCACATCAATATACTACAATAATTTCTAGAAAACTATTTCTTTTGTATCATATATAATTTTGTTAAATATTATTTCATTTACCCACTTCAAAACAACAATACTGTTTCAGTTTACCTAGTTCAAGTATTTAGAAACTCTCATCGATTTAGTGGCGTCCCACTACTCGATCAGAATCTAGATTCCACTCAACCGATAAACCAACATAATATAAAACATTTTATATTCTCTAATAAATATGTGCTCATCTCTAATAATACATTCAAATTCATCCTAGGATACTACTGACCCTATCTCTAATGAGTAATCCACACCAAAGCCTAGGTTCTCGCTTAACTTTCAGCTTTGCTACCAAAGTAACGAATGGTAGGCTTTTTAACTATCCCGTCAACGGTCACTTTCCGCTGTCGCATACATTGGTGCCTCAAATTTACTTTTATGGCCAGCCTCTCGACTGTAACCAACCACTCCAGGATATGTAGGGGTAAGAGTCTCCTGCTCGCCACCAAATACGAAATGAGAACCCCCTATCATGCTATAATGTAGAAAATCTGATCCCGGTCTCTTTGAAACGATCAACAAATTTGGCCAATATTGATAGCCGGTTAGTTAACTATCAAATAACATCCATAAGCAGCCATTAGGCTCGTATTATAAATTTCTCAAATATTCATTATCAAAATATTTTTATAAGATTTTTTTTTTGAAAATGAGCTGATGTATTAATAAGAGTTGGGCTTTGCGGCCCAAAGCAGCAAATACAATCTCGTTATAGATGTTACAAATGAAAGCCAAATGATAGAAAGAAAACAAACAAAAACTATCTCCCGCAAACTAAAACCTTCCAGTCTTAGGGTTCGGCTATGGCGGCTCCCAATTCTTTGATTGAACTCGTTCGTTCAACGCCTTCATCTTCAACATCTCCATTTATCTATTTCGTGAGAGTTAATACATCTTGTTGCCTATTTTCAAAAGCCTGACAGTTTCTCTCCTTCCAGATGTACCACAGGGAGGCTGTGAGGCCAATTTTGCCAGTCTCCTTCATCAACTTCGTGAGATTACCCCTTCTGTTCAGGTATTCTACCTTTTCTACTAAGTTCGAAACATTGTTAGTAAGTAGACACCTCGGTTTTTGAATGCTCCACACTCTTTTGCTATACTCACATTCAAAGAATAGATGCTCATGTGTTTCATCGGCTGTATGACAAAAATAACAAGTTGTGTTGTCCAAAACTTCTTTATAAGATATATATATATATATATATATATATATATATATATACATATATATTCAAATCCCTTCATGTATTCCAACATTTGAAAACAATCCCGAAATACTTATCCATAATAGGATTTTTTTAACAATTTCAACATTAAGAAATTTTTTCGAATTTAATTTTCAACACTTAGAAAAAAATATTTTTGTATATAAATCATTCCACACTTAAAGTATTTCCCAAAACCCTCTTTTCAATTCTTGGAGAATATTTCATAACTTATCTCCAAATCTTTGGAATTATTAGTATATTTCTTCTTACAATTTCCAAAACTGGTTTGTACTCTTTTATAAACCCAACCAATAATTTGAAACTTCTTTTATGAATTCAGATTTCATTTTCGAAGTTCCCATATTCAACATTTTTGAAATTCCATTTTCTCCAAATCCTTTTAAAAATTCCTCTATCAAAATCATATCCATTTTATAAACCTCATTTATGAATGCCGAGAGAATTTATAAACAAATTTCAATCATCGCAAAACCCTATATATATAAAATAAGTATTTCTAAAGACTAATAATTTATTTTAAAAAAACGTATTTAAGTAATTATTTAAAATATTTAAACTTTTTGAATAAACATCGATAATTCATTTCCAATTTATATTTAAAATAAAACCAGTTGAGTTATAAAGCTTATTATAAACATGTGAATTCATTTCAATAAATATTAAATATTAAATAACCCATTTTTATAAAATATTTCAATATTAACTTGTTTTAAATTATGTAGTTTAATAAATAAAATTTTCTTTTAAAAGCAAGCTTCACTTCTTAATAAATAAAATATTTATTTTTAAAATCTCGATAACAAATTTTCAATTTATAAACCCCTCTTGATTCACAACATATCGATTTCCTTTCCAATTCCCTAGCCATTTCACTTTCCAAAAATAGACCCTACTATTTTTCCCAAAATCCATTTTCATATCTCGATATAAATTCACATTATGAATTTTTATTCCAATTTATCAACTAATATCATTTTCCTTATTTATAAACATTGTTTATAAATTTTATAAACTCATTTCTAAATCTATAGCAGATCTACATTAATCACTCCATTTGTAAATCGATTTCTATTAAAATCCCATTTACAAATCTATTACTCAATAAACTCTAATTATTTCTTGTACTCATTTAAAATTACAATTTCAAATTCTTTGCCATATTTCGTAGATATCATTTGAAAATCCATAATTAAAAATTCTTTATATAAATTAGTTTACATTTCCGCTTTACAAATAGTTAAGTACAACTCCAAATCAATTATTATTTTTCCAAATCAATTTCTTTATAAAAATAATCCAATTTCGATATAAATATTTTCATATCCAAAATCTCCTTTTAAATCCTTTTAAATTCCCAAAATAATATTTATTGTATTTAAAATGCCAATGGTTAGCTTAGTGCTAGTATATCATCCAACTATCCACATCACAACACAATCAATAACAAATTATTCTAACACATCGTATATTATTATATATGAAAAACAATCAATATAAACTTTTTAAGAGTCCAGTTGGATCCCTCCAACCTGTTTTCCTGTATCAACATATGTTAATACAACATAAAAATACCAATCCTACTTCGAGGGGGATATCGCGGTTATAGGGTCATCTGCTATTATGCGGGGCGCATAGGGTCTTATCCGCTCCAATATGCAGGAATATCAATCCAGCTACTAATATATATATTACTATATATATATATAACATACAAGTGATAATAAGAATTATCCATTCATCCAATCAATTAGTAAATAATTTTCAACAATTTTAAATTAAACTAATAAATTAAGTTGAGTGAGATTTACTCGCCTTTATTTTCGAATTTGTTGATTGATCCATTTTTTAATTCCAGCTTGTATATTTCTCATATACAAATACAAACTAGTCCTATTTTTCATGATTTTTGGACCTTGTATAAATTAGTAATAACATTTTTAAGATTGGTGAATATATGTATATACATACATACATACATACATATACATACATACATACATACATACATATATAATTTTCACTAAGGCCTTCATTAGAAAATTAACTACCTTTAATAACAAATCGCTCTACGTCCCAATCACACAAATCCACTAGCCTGAACACGATCTAGCCCTAAACCTTAAACATGCACTCGACATCAGCCACCATGGTTTGTCAGAGCTTCTCCATCCACCGCCAACATCCTCCCCATCTCTAGGGCTGAGTTGCCGAGACCCACCGAACCATGTCGCCTACCAACTTTCATGACCACGTCCCCCGCCTCTATTGTCGCGCACGCCCAAACCCAAAGCCCTAACCAATGTCGCCTGCACCAAGATCAACCACGCGCGTAGGAATCGAAGCCCAACTCCCATTTGCAAACGCGACTCCACCCAGAACGCACGACCCACTCATCATCGATCTCTTCTACCCCGCCGCTTAGAATTGTCGCCATCCCTCTACACATGTGCCATCCTATCAACCTCTCCTTCATGAAATCAAACAGTAGGAATTCGAGCCCTAGCCTTATAAACACTCACGACATGCTGCCGATCGAGCCTACGCCATCTTGCTTCACCCGCGCTTGCCTAGGCTTCTTAGTGATTCGAGATTTGCTCAAGTATTTTTCCTTCGATGAATTCGAACTAAGGAGACAAAGAGCGAAGGCTACGATTTAATTACTTTGAATTCTTTTTTTATTTTTTTTCTTTCGTTTGAATTTGATTTGAAGAAAGAAGAGGATACGTGTTTTTTAAAGTGAAGGGGTGGCGTGCAGGAACGATTACGTGTGCTAAGGTCAGTTGATAGGTGAGTTGACCCTTTTTATTTTAATTTTATTTTCCATATGTCTTGATTGCATATTTCGAAATCCTGAACCCCGTTCGATGCCGCCTGGCATTTCCAATGTTATACCCCTATTCTAGACCCAATGGAATAAGTCTCGAGTCCCAATTCGATCGTATGGAGAATTTAGCTTTTTAAATCGACTATTGAATTTAATCCGATTAAATTATTTCCAGGCGTTTTCAGATCGCAAGATTAAATGGTAAGTCTAAACACTATGAAATTTGAAATCTGATAACAACACATTATTAGGGATCCAATTGAACTGGTTCGTCGAATTCTGAGATTGTGCCCCGGATCACTATTTTAACTCGTCGATCAAATCGACGATTTCAAACTTTTAGTAAATCGCTTTAAATTTTCAGTTTTGAAACTCATTAACTAAATTTTAATTCCAATATTTAAACCATTTAAATATTCAAAATCAAATGACGAAAAATCCGGGTCATTACACCTAATGTTAAAATGGTTGTGTGGATGGTGTATTGAATTGAAGTATGTTTGAAAGTGTTTGAAGTGAGAATAGCATCTATAAGTTCACTCGACGTCCCTTAACTTTAATTTGTATAAATGGAAGATTTATGATCTTAACTTGGCATAACTTGTTTTGGTGTTTCTATACACATATTTTGGTGAATGGAACTGTAAAGAAATGGTTTGCAATGTAATACAAATTGTAAACAAAATTGTGAAAGTTAGAAGCGGATAGGTCGTTATGAATGCACTTTGAAAATGCCTTGTATTCAACAATTTCTGAAGTCAAATTTGAAAGACATCCTAGTTGTTTATTTGCATTTGTAATAAGTACTATAAATTTACTTATTAATGAAATTATATGGAAGTTTAATTTATTCATTAACTTGTGAAACAGTTGCAAAAATTTATAGCGAGAAGAAGGTCGCTATAAGAGCACTTTGAAATGTCCTGCTTATGGGAACTTTTGTAATTAATTTGAATAACATCCTTAGAAGTTTCTTTGCTTTTTTCAAAATTATTTTATGTGTTCTTATTACTAAAAGAAAATCAATGTTTAAAAGATTTTAGAACTGGTCAAACAAAGTAGCTAAATTTAAAGTAAAATGGTTGCTATATGAACACTTTAGCAGCTTTTTTTGGGATTTTTATAAATAAACTAGGAAATAATCTTAAGGATTTCTTTCCATTTTTTTAAGTACAATAAAGGTTGTACTTAATGAAAAATATTCAAATCTTAATTCATTTGTTTAAGTGGTCAAAATTAGTTGTAAAGATCGTGCTTTTTTATGTTGTCCTTTATCAAAGACTTTTAACAGCGTTATAAATACTATAGTAAGCTGCTTAAGGTTTTAAGTGTCTAAATATGATTTTTAAATTTGGTAATTTTTCTAATATGTTTAACAATGTTTTCTATCATATTTTGTAATATTTAAAAGTTTGAAGTATAAATATATTTCTAACAATTATTTTCCAATTTTTAAAGTAAAGGGGTTTTATAATATAAAATATGCTTTTCATTTATTTTCAATAGACGGTAATTTAGTTGTTTTTAAGTAATATTTTTATATAAATATTTAAAAACCTAGTTATAAGTACTTTTAAATTTTTATATTTATGTAATTTTGGGCAATTAATTTAATTATTTTATAAAAGAACAAGGAAAGTTTTGAATTATAATACTTATGTTATAATAAACAGTTTTGTGAAGTAATGCAAAAGTATATTATCTTGTTAATAAGTATACTTAGATCATTAAAAAGAATGTCCTAAAGATAATAATAAGTATAGAATGGTTTATGTTTGCTGTAAAAATATGTTAACAACATTTTCTTTTAACCCTTTTTTATTATACTTAGTAATTAAATCCTTAAAGGAATTTTTGAAAGATGATTATAAGTAAAATGGTTTTAGGTTTATTGCGACAATCTTTAAGTAACATTTGTCTTAAACCATTTGAAATGGGTTTTGTGAATGTACTTAGGTCTTTAAAATGGAGTTTTAAAGTAATAATAAGTTTGGAATCTCCTTAAAAAGACGGGAAAAGTGAAGGTCTAAAGTAAGAAATCTTGTTAATGATTTATGAACATAAATATACCATTTGAGATAAGTGTATGAATACTTTTTGAAGTATTGAAAGATTACTAATAGAAATCTATAAACAAATTTTTTTTAGATAAAAGAATTTTTACTACTTAAAGAGGTTTATATTAATGAAAGTGTTAATTAAATAAAAAGGGGATTAGAAGTCTCTTATGTGACTTAATCATGCTTTGTGTGACTTAATCGTGCTTTATGTGTTCACTCGTGTATGGAAAGTATTTAGTCATGTACTTAGCACTAAAAGCCGATGAAGTAGGCTTCTCTCTCCATGAGAGTTAAGAATGAAGTGTCTACGCATGGCTTTGATGCAAAGGTGTTCTAACATACATGGCTTCACTTTTAAATGAGGGATAGTGTAAGTTGAAAAGTTCGAAAACCAAATAATTATACGAGACTTGGTTTTGATATGTGATCATCCATTTTGAAGTTGATAGTCGATTAGTCAACTATCAAACTTAACCAATTTAACTTGGGAACTATCTAAAAGCTTCCCGGCTTCATATGATTTCAGAACCTTTGGGGTGGAGCATTGTTATGAAACGTCTCTAGCTTAAGAACTTATATATATGGATCCTTCGGAGAGGACTCCTCTTTATATATCGTTCGCTTACTTCTAAAGGAACCAGAATTGAGTTTATCAGAAATGTATCGATTGGTTTAGAAGAGATTGGAATCAGTAAGTGTTGAATTTACCAAATACCACCTCAAAACTGATATACGGGTATGTGGTTGTGAAGTAGAATCTTATAGACTTGAATTGTCTATACTAAGGTTAAGTCCAAGGGAGGTTAGTGTTAACATTCATCGGAGGACTTATCTTAGAATCCATAAGAAGATTTGTGGTATGTTCAAGATGCTGGAATCCATTTGGAGATTCGTGTTCTGTTCGAGTGATGAAAACTTGTGTGAGAGATGCTGAATGTAGCCTCGATATCGAAAATGATAGAAAACAGAGTAGGATGCACAACCTGGGGTTTAGCTAACCTATGACAGGGTGTATCAACTCCATATCTTGAGTATGCTAATCGACGTTGAGTGGGAGAGTCGATGGTACTTGGTTACACGTGGTTCAATATATTCATGCGTGGATTAGTTGTGTTTACCTTAATAGTATAGTTTATATGGAGATATACGATGCTCGAAAGGTACTTTCTGACCCCTGTTAGGATGCTGACCTCAGTTATTTTGGGGATGTCTCCAACTAAATTTCCATATG
This sequence comes from Allium cepa, assembly GCA_030765085.1. Lineage (NCBI taxonomy): Eukaryota > Viridiplantae > Streptophyta > Magnoliopsida > Asparagales > Amaryllidaceae > Allium > Allium cepa. Next base: position 108,704,041 of record CM060940.1, read on the forward strand.
CAAACATACCTTAGCCGTTTTGTTTGTATACTATTAAATAATGATGCGCTATGATTAATATAAGCATCAAAGCTATTTTTTGATTTATATTCTTCACCCTAGACATTATCTATTATATCACCATATGTACTTATTAGATGGTGATTCTTTTAAGGGGATAACCGTAATGGCATTCTATGTGATTTCAAAAGTATTGTAATATGATGTACACATATTTCTTGAGTTTCATAGGATTTGGGTCTAACAAATGGTTTTTTCCCCTAAATTCCTCATGTGCTATTTTTGAGTAGTTTGAGAAAGGCAGGTTTTAGGTAATGTTCATTGGAGCTCGAGGAGACGAGTTGGATGTTTCACCTACCATAGTATTCTTATTTTTGATGCATTACTTATGAGTATAGGTTGTCACAACTGTCCAGGCTGATGATAGTATTTAGAATTGTAACTCGGAAATTTTTTGTATCTTAAATTGATAGTTTTATATTGTCTTTTGTTATTAAATGTTATCATTCCACCCTGAGATTCTGATATTGTATTCCTTCTTTCTTGTTTTGTTTCTCTTTCATTTTATTTTACCTGACAATCTATCCTCCTGACACTTGGATACTTGACATAAGAATACCACTGATGTAGTAATGTCGATATTTGCGGGTCGAAATGGCAGATCGTTACAACTAGCATCAGAGCTGAAGGTTAAGCGAGAACCTTGGCTTTGGTTGGGTATGGTTCGTTAGAGATAGGGTAATGGAATGCCCCAGAATGAGTTAAGTGTATTACTCATATGAGAGCATATTTATATTTGTTATAAATGTATGCCTTAAAGATTATTACAAATCTAAAAATTGAAGATCTTATATAAGGTAGTTTACTAAAGTATGAATTGTTATAGTGTAGTTTAACTAAAATAGGGATTAATAATGTTCATTCTTTACACCTCATTAATTAGTTTAGCCATGCTAGGCCAGTTTATCAGCATTGCTATCGTTTATAAAATGATTTGACATGCTCAACTAGTTTATGAGCATTATAATCATTTGTAGAATTATGAGCTTAATATTGGTCAGCCAGTTTATGAGCATTATTATATTTGTAGATTTAGTAGCTTAGTCATGCCTGGCTAGGTTTTGAGCATTGACAATTGTTTGGTGATTGTTGATTTGTGCTTGAACAGTTTGTGAGAAGTTTTTCCTTTTCACTACATGGGTTGGGTAGACAGTATTTATAGATGCATTCGAGCGAATACCTTGTGAATTTAGTTTCATAGTATGATTATAAGGCATTCGATGATAATATTGGATTAAAAGTTAAGTTTAGCAAAAGATGTTTACTATAATCTAAAAGAAAAGATAAGATATTTTATGAATAAACATTTGTGAATGGTTTATAAAATATGATTTATAAACGAAAAGAATTTAAACTAAGGATTTGAGAAATTAAATCCAGACGTCTTTGAAAATGTTTTTCAAGATTTTGGAATAATAAAAATAGTATTGTTTGAAAGTATATATTAGAGAAATTGGTTTATGAAATTGAGCTCATGATACGTAGCCCTATTATACTGACTATTTGATTCTGCTTTGTAATAATATTAGTTAACTTAGAAAGATATGGTTTGTATGTACTGAAGTCACTTCTATCACTTGAAAATAATTCTTGTGACGAGTGCAACATCATTAGCATTCAGTTTTGGGTTTCGAAGTAGGGGTGCTACCATAGCAGTTTGTCACAAACTTATTTTAGCAAAATGAATTTTGATTTAAATCTCGAAAGTATGATTTGATATACAATGTATATATATGTATATTATTTCAATTGATTTGAAATAAAACCCGGTGTGTAGTTCTAAAGTTTTTCTTTAAAGATTTTGGAATTAGCTTTCTATATGCAAAAGACTAGTGTCCCATCCTCCTTTCTCCCTTCATTCCGCCCATGTCCCATCATCCCTTGTCTCCTCCGATCCCATCCCTTCTGCTCATATCCCATCTCCAACACCACTCTACGTGCCCCCTGACCTGAATCGATATTTATTTCTTTCCCATTCCTCCATCTGAAACTCTAGTTGTACCATCTATCCCTCCTCTAACCTTAAACTCCCTTATCTTGCCTTTTCCTCCCCCTCATAACTAAGCATGGACTTCTCTATTCAAGAAGCTGCCTCGCAATGCAGGGGAGTACACACCTATTCATCTGGACATTGTATTTGATGGTGATGTTCTTATTCCTCCTACCTCTGTCTTATCTGCTGGTAAAGAAATATGGGGTGAGTATATTAGTGGCTTTTTCCTCGATAAGCCCCTTTCGTATTCAGCTGTGATTGCGCACTTAAAGAAAATATGGAAGTTGCGTGGAAATGTACAGGTTAGATCTGATGGAAATTTATTCCTTTTCCTTATTATTGATAAACAAGACAGATGCAATATAATTTGTATTAACCCTATAGTGATGAGAAATAAACTTTTTATAGTCAAACAGTGGGATCCTTCAATTAGTAATGTGTATGGATCTATAATAGAAGTTCCTATATGGGTACATCTTACAAATATCCTAATTTTTGCTTGGTCATCGCTGGGCGTCAACTTTTTAGCTAATAGGCTTGAAAAATTAGTTTGTATGGATGAAATGATTGAAAAACAAGAAAGGCTAAAATTTTCAAAATGTTTGATAGAGATTTCCTGAATCAGGACCTAGTTGAATCCTTCACTGTTCAATTATCTGATGGTTCATCTCAAATAGTGTATGTTGATTGCTTGTGGAAACAAGATATATGTGTGAAATGCTATGTTTTTAGTCACTCTGATTGGAACTATATAATTGAAAGTAGTAAAGCCGAGGCAAAGGAAAAGACAGGATCTTTAAATTAGAAAAATGTAGAACATGCTAAAGAAGTTTATAATCATAGAAATTCCATAAAGAATATTGTTTGGAAGAAAGTGGAAAATAAAAAGGAAAGTAATAATGAAAATGCTGAAGTAATATTACCAACAACTACTGAGAGCATGTAGTCTGAAGAATTTGTTAGCAATCAAACTGAACAAGTTAACACAAGGAAAGAAAGGATGGGGAATATACAAATGTCAATTAAATTTACTTTGCTTCAGTCTATAGATGAATCAGGAGATTATGATGATAACGGAATATTGGTGAACGATGAAATATTAAGTGATGAAAGTACTAAATAGTTGGATGAATCTAAACAAGAAAAGAAAGAAGATGAAAAATACTTTGAAATAAATGATACTGACCCCAATCTAGCTGATGCTCATGCATGCAAATATGCCAAGCATATCTTAAATGCTTAAGTACGTACTGAAGCTGAAAAAACAATCCCTATATTAAACGCATACAATATTATGCACAAAATAGCTGACGTACTGATAAGTGCTACCTCTCTTATTAACGCACAGACTATAATTCCACAAATACCTGATCCTACTCATAAAATTGCTCTCTCCACAACAGCAAATGTATCAAACCTTACCACTTCAAACTCCCCCTCAACTAACAACTAAGTTCCCCCTCCTCATGAAAATTAACCATGTATGATGCAAGTATCAAACTACAACTTTTCATACCCAGTTGCAAAACCAAACAACATTGTTACAATTTCTCCCTCTCACTCAAAAAACATCATTTCTGGCACTAAAACCCATGTTAGCCCTAACCTCCTACAAATAAGAACTGATACAATTTTCCTTACCTCCCCGAAACCTTCTCACCATGAAACTAATCCCCTTTCCTCCACCAATCCTTCTCTTCATGAAATAAAACACCCCTTCTCTCCTAATGTAATACCCGCAACCTCTCCACAACTTTCTTCAATATCAGTGCAGCTATTAACCAAGAAAAAGCACTCCAAAAAGAATAACAAACAAATGATAAGGTTGCCTCTTCCAAAAATAATCTCCTTCCTCCTAGTAAAGGCGAAAAGAAGAAGTACTACTTGATAAATCCTTCTCCTGTAGACACTAATGGTGATACTGATGACTCAAATGAAAAATACCCTGAAAATACTCCTACAACCTCTCAATGAGGTAAGAGAATATTGAGAAACAAAACTCCAAAGTATACCCAATGATACACAAAATAGAAGCATGGAATATTAGAGGAGCTCATATGATCTCTAAACATGAGCAAGCAAAAATAATCATTCATGAACACATAATCCCACTTCTCTCCTTATCTAAAACAAGGCTAAACCTTCCTCTCTCCATAAAAACAACGAAAATAATCAACATGACCGGGAAATGTATTGCATATCATTCACATGCCCCTATGGAGACTGCATGTCATATATGATCCATCAATATTCACTCTCAATCCTATTCTAATTGACACATAATTTATGCATACCCATGTAACACATCAACCAACCTCCACAATCTTACACTACACCTTCATCTATGTCGATAATTCTCCCCCTCAAAGACAAAAGCTACATGACTATATTCCATACCTAAGACAAATTCCCACCCATGGATCATTCTTGGAGATTTCAACTGCTCATCTTTATCATCTCATAAATCAGGTGGTACACCCCCTTCAAATCGGAGATCTTTCCATCCTCCATGATACCATCCATAATGCTAAATTGGTTGAGATTTCATCAACTGGATCTCCATTTATATGCAGTAACAGAACCCAGAATGGACAGCCTCACAAAAATATACGATGGTTTCAACAACCACATAGCCCTTTCTCTCTTTCCTACAATTCAAATTTTCATTCCAATGCCTATCCTATCTGACCATTGCCCCTTGATCCTGTCTTTTGGAGAAGCGGTTATTAATAAACATGTGAATTTTAAATATTTGATGCACGGATATATAACCAAAATTCATGCAAGTTGTCTCAAATGCTTGGAACATGCACACATATGGAAACCCTAAGTTGAAGCTGCAAAGAAAACTATAAAATACAAAAAATACTCTGAAGTCTTGGTCTAAAAATTTCTATGCTAATGGTAAGAAATTATCTTTTGACATTCGATTTAAACTTGAACAGGTTCAGGCCTTGTTAATGAACTTGAGCAATGATCCTACACGCTATCTCCTTGAAAATGAACTAATAAAACAACTTGAGGATGCTTATACTACTAAAGCTAAAATGGCAAGACAAAAATAGAGAGAATTGGGCAATGAATGTGGACAGGGACACAAAATTTTATCATGCTTTCTTGAAAATAAAGAAGTCCAAATCCTTCATTCATCCAATTAAGGACAATCTAGGAGCAACATGCTCTATTGTTGATGGTGTAGATGCAGCTTTCCCGAACTATTTCACTAACTTGCTAGGTACCTGATACGGCTTGGCCTAGGCATGCTACAAGAAGTCTGCACATTATGAAGAATAATAATAGCATAGGATACTAATATTAGAGGCCAGTGCATTTTTTTTGCCAGCAAATGCAACTTGCAAACTTTAGTAACAAACTTCTGCTTTATTAAAAATGAATATGTGGCTAGTAATGTTTCCACAATTCGGTTGGACCACGTGTCCTTAGTTTGTTATAGGAATTTTTAGAATGATAGTAGGAAGTTCTATATATTTGGCTGTAAGGTAATGAAATGGGAGCAAGGAATTAATGAAATATTTTCATCTTCTTTAATGTTTCTTCCTCATTCTTCCTTTTGATATCTTCTTGGTTCCTCTCCTTCTCTTTTTCTTCTAAATCCGTATCAATAGGTGCTTCCACTTTTGTTTTCTCCTCTCGTCATGGGTGAACCACTAACTTCTCAACAACTTCTCCACAACTCCTACCACCTCTCTATCCGTAGCTCCCTGCTGGCCATTCAAAGCACACTTTCTTTGCAACAAACCATGCTCCGATCCGACGATTCCACCTTCGTCGACATAAAATCTGTCATCGCCTCTCAAAATGCAAACCTACAACGTTTCACAAAAACCATCGTCGAAACTTTTTCAAAAATCTTTTCCTACAAACCACCGCTACCGCAGCCTAGATCTACTCCATCAGCAATGGCACCAGCTAGATCACCTCCTAAGATGGCTCCGACAACTACTACTGCAGCTGGAACAATTTCTGCTGCCGCTACTATCACTCTTCAAACCTTGCTGCCGCTAACTACCGCGAGTTTTATGATAGCGGCCCTTTCCTCGACCCCGACAGCTACTACAAAAACACTCACTAGTCTTTCTCCTTCAACGCCAACGCCAATACAAGCTGTCCCACAACAAACATCACAACCGAGCCTCTCCAAACTACCACTTACGTCATCCACATCAAAGCCGACACCACCTACTGCTCCTCCGACCACTACTAAATCTGCACCTCTTTTCTCTCCTTCAGTTTGCACAAAAACAGGCACTATCATAGACGTCAAGCAATTATCAATTTGCTATGGTCAGAAGCATGTAATTTTAGTGGGCTTTAAAACTCCTCAAAGCCCATTGGAAATTTCTATTAATCAGCTGGGAAAGATTAGCAGTGATTCACTCCATGGTTCGAATTTATATGGTGGAATCAAGGTGCAATTCGACTGGCAAACCTCATTTGCAAGTATCGAACAGTATGGTCATATACTGTTTGATGTTATGCTCGACAGGGATGCCAAGAGGATTTTTGAAAGAACGATGTTCATTTTTGATCCCGGTGGTGACATACTTGACGCTAAAGATTTCCTTAGTATATGGTCTAACCATGTCGAATAGCTTAATAAATGGTTGTAGCGAGAAAATGCTCAATACGTTTTACAAGTGCTTTTCCGACCTTGAGGACAAGGTCGTTTTCAAGGGGTCGGTAATGATACGGCTTGGCCTAGGCATGCTACAAGAAGTCTGCACATTATGAAGAATAATAATAGCGTAGGATACTAATATTAGAGGTTAGTGCATTTTCTTTGCCAGCAAATGCAACTTGCAAACTTTAGTAACAATGATACGGCTTGGCCTAGGCATGCTACAAGAAGTCTGCACATTATGAAGAATAATAATAGCATAGGATACTAATATTAGAGGCCAGTGCATTTTCTTTGCCAGCAAATGCAACTTGCAAATTTTAGTAACAAACTTCTGCTTTATTAAAAATGAATATGTGGCTATTAATGTTTCCACAATTCGGTTGGACCACGCGTCCTTAGTTTGTTATAGGAATTTTAGAATGATCGTAGGAAGTTCTATATATTTGGCTGTAAGGTAATGAAATGGGAGCAAGGAATTAATGAAATATTTTCATCTTCTTTAATATTTCTTCCTCAATCACCCTTTTGATATCTTCTTGGTTCCTCTCCTTCTCTTTTTCTTCTAAATCCGTATCAATTAGTGCTTCCACTTTTATTCTCTCCTCTCGTCATGGGTGAACCACTAACTTCTCAACAACTTCTCCACAACTCCTACCACCTCTCTATCCGTAGCTCCCTGCTGGCCATTCAAAGAACACTTTCTTTGCAACAAACCATGCTCCGATCCGACGATTCCACCTTCGTCGACATAAAATCTGTCATCGCCTCTCAAAATGCAAACCTACAACGTTTCACAAAAACCATCGTTGAAACTTTTTCAAAAATTTCTTCCTATAAACCACCACTACCTCAGCCTAGATCTACTCCTTCAGCAATGGCACCAACTAGATCACCTCCTAAGATGGCTCCGAAAACTACTACTACAGCTGGAACAATTTCTGCTGCCGCTCCTATCACTCTTCAAACGTTGCTGCCGCTAACTACCGCGAGTTTTATGACAGCGGCCCTTTTCTCGACCCCGACAGCTACTACAAAAACACTCACTGCTCTTTCTCCTTCAACGCCAACGCCAATACAAGCTGCCCCACAACAAACATCACAACCGAGCCTCTCCAAACTACCACTTACGTCATCCACATCAAAGCTGACACCACCTACTTCTCCTCCGACCACTACTAAATCTGCACCTCTTTTCTCTCCTTCAGTTCGCACAAAAACAGGCACTATCATAGACGTCAAGCAATTATCAATTTGCTATGGTCAGAAGCATGTAATTTTAGTGGGCTTTAAAACTCCTCAAATCCCATTGGAAATTTCTATTAATCAGCTGGGAAAGATTAGCAGTGATTCACTCCATGGTCCGAATTTATATGGTGGAATCAAGGTGTAATTCGACTGGCAAACCTCATTTGCAAGTATCGAACAGTATGGTCATATACTGTTTGATGTTATGCTCGACAGGGATGCCAAGAGGACTTTTGAAAGAACAATGTTCATTTTTGATCCCGGTGGTGACATACTTGACGCTAAAGATTTCCTTAGTATAAGGTCTAACCATGTCGAATAGCTTAATAAATGGTTGTAGCGAGAAAATGCTCAATACGTTTTACAAGTGCTTTTCCGAATTTGAGGACAATGTCGTTTTCAAGGGGTCGGTAATGATACGGCTTGGCCTAGGCATGCTACAAGAAGTCTACACATTATGAAGAATAATAATAGCATAGGATACTAATATTAGAGGCCAGTGCATTTTCTTTGCCAGCAAATGCAACTTGCAAACTTTAGTAACAATGATACGGCTTGGCCTAAGCATGCTACAAGAAGTCTGCACATTATGAAGAATAATAATAGCATAGGATACTAATATTAGAGGCCAGTGCATTTTCTTTGCCAGCAAATGCAACTTGCAAACTTTAGTAACAAACTTCTGCTTTATTAAAAATGAATATGTGGCTAGTAATGTTTCCACAATTCGGTTGGACCACGTGTCCTTAGTTTGTTATAGGAATTTTTAGAATGATCGTAGGAAGTTCTATATATTTGGCTGTAAGGTAATGAAATGGGAGCAAGGAATTAATGAAATATTTTCATCTTCTTTAATGTTTCTTCCTCATTCTCCCTTTTGATATCTTCTTGGTTCCTCTCCTTCTATTTTTCTTCTAAATCTGTATCAATTGGTGCTTCCACTTTTGTTCTCTCCTCTCGTCATGGGTGAACCACTAACTTCTCAACAACTTCTCCACAACTCCTACCACCTCTCTATCCGTAGCTCCCTGCTGGCCATTCAAAGCACACTTTCTTTGCAACAAACCATGCTCCGATCCGACGATTCCACCTTCGTCGACATAAAATCTGTCATCGCCTCTCAAAATGCAAACCTACAACGTTTCACAAAAACCATCGTCGAAACTTTTCCAAAAATCTCTTCCTACAAACCACCACTACCTTAGCCTAGATCTACTCCATCAGCAATGGCACCAGCTAGATCACCTCCTAAGATGGCTCCGACAACTGCTACTGCAGCTGGAACAATTTCTGTTGACGCTCCTATCACTCTTCAAACCTTGCTGCTGCTAACTACCGCGAGTTTTATGACAGCGGCCCATTCCTCGACCCCGACAGCTACTACAAAAACACTCACTACTCTTTCTCCTTCAACGCCAACGCCAATACAAGCTGCCCCACAACAAACATCACCACCGAGCCTCTCCAAACTACCACTTACGTCATCCACATCAAAGCCGACACCACCTACTGCTTCTTCGACCACTACTAAATCTGCATCTCTTTTCTCTCCTTCAGTTCGCACAAAAACAGGCACTATCATAGACGTCAAGCAATTATCAATTTGCTATGGTCAGAAGCATGTAATTTTAGTGGGCTTTAAAACTCCTCAAAGCCCATTGGAAATTTCTATTAATCGGCTGGGAAAGATTAGCAGTGATTCACTCCATGGTTCGAATTTATATGGTGGAATCAAGGTGCAATTCGACTGGCAAACCTCATTTGCAAGTATCGAACAGTATGGTCATATACTGTTTGATGTTATGATCGACAGGGATGCCAAGAGTATTTTTGAAACAATGATGTTCATTTTTGATCCCGGTGGTGACATACTTGACGCTAAAGATTTCCTTAGTATATGGTCTAACCATGTCGAATAGCTTATAAATGGTTGTAGCGAGAAAATGCTCAATACGTTTTACAAGTGCTTTTCCGACCTTGAGGACAAGGTCGTTTTCAAGGGGTCGGTAATGATACGGCTTGGCCTAGGCATGCTACAAGAAGTCTGCACATTATGAAGAATAATAATAGCATAGGATACTAATATTAGAGGCCAGTGCATTTTCTTTGCCAGCAAATGCAACTTGCAAACTTTAGTAACAAACTTCTTCTTTATTAAAAATGAATATGTGGCTAGTAATGTTTCCACAATTCGGTTGGACCACGTGTCCTTAGTTTGTTATAGGAATTTTTAGAATGATCGTAGGAAGTTCTATATATTTGGCTGTAAGGTAATGAAATGGGAGGAAGGAATTAATGAAATATTTTCATCTTCTTTAATGTTTCTTCCTCATTCTCCCTTTTGATATCTTCTTGGTTCCTCTCCTTCTCTTTTTCTTCTAAATCCGTATCAGTACCACAAAAACTTATCCAGACGTCACATTCCTCAATGTTCGAAGACTGCCAACACTTTCAACTGACCTGCGAAATATAATCATTTCCCATATTACTGTGAAGAGATAAAGAACTCCATATTTTCAATGAGGAAATCTGATGCTGGAGGTCCGGATGGATTCAATGCTATTTTCTTTGTCACCAGCATAATCTCTCCTGATGTTGTTAAAGTAGTGCATAATTTCTTTGATAAGTCCAAGATGCTTAGCTTGATTAACTCGAAAAATATTGCATTGATTCCAAAGGTTGATAATCCCTCATGTGTAACTAAATTTAGACCTAGAGCCTGCTGTAACATTATACATAAAAGAATTTCAAGAATTCTAGCTTCTAGACTAAAACAGGTACTTCCTCCTATAATCTTATCTAATCAAGCAGCTTTCCTCCCCAATAGAAGCATCCAAGAAAATGTCCTTCTTTCTCATGAGCTACTCAATGGATATTCTTTTGCAAACATTTCCCCTCGGGCTATGATGAAAGTTGACGTAGAAAAGGCTTTCGACTCTATCCACTGGTAAGCTCTAATGCATATCCTATCGAAGATGAAATTTCCTCCTAAATTCTTAAGCTGGATTTATCAGTGCATCTCAACTGTGCGATATACTCTTGTTTTCAATGCTCATACGGTGGGATATTTTAAAGGAATGAATGGTTTAAGGCAAGGATACCCTATCTTTACATATCCATCCATAATAATTATTGAAACTCTTACTATAGCCTTTTAGCTTCAAGTTGCACTTAAAAATTTTGTTCTACATCCCAAGTGTAAATCCCCTATGATCACTTCCCTAGCATTTTCTGATGACCTAATTATATTCACCAAGCCAATTTTTCAATCACTAAATGCCATTATGAACGCTCTTGAATCCTTTTATTGTTTTTCTGGTCTAATGCTTGACCATAATAAATCTCACATTCGATTAGCTGGCCTAAATACAAATAAATATCTACATGCCTTAATATAACCAAAATGTATCCACTTGAGTCTGACATGATTTATTTAGGCATCCCTTTAGCCAGCAAAAGAATCACTATTTCACAATGTATTCCTCTTTATGAAAAAATAACAAGTGTGTTTGTGAAATGGCATAATAGATTCCTTACTCAGGCTGGCAGATTAGTCATAATCAATTCAGTTATCTTCTCCATCACAGTATATTAGTGTAGAACCTTTCTTCTACCTACTAAATTGATAGCCATGATTAGATCTGCGATGATCAGATTCCTATGGAGAGGAACCATGCACAACAGAAAATTGTCCCTTATAGCCTATAACAAACTAGAATTACCAAAGAGAAATGGGAGTTTGGGAATAAAAAAAACCTCAAAAGATGGAATATTGCAGCTCTATCGAAGCATTTTGACCATCTTCTCAATAGAATTGACTCTTTATGGGTCGTTTGGTGTCTCTATCATAACCTCCGAATTGGAGATATATGGATAGTGAAACCAAAACAAGCAAGCAGCTAGGTGTAGAAGTTGATGTTGAAAATAAGAGATGCCCTTCTACCTCATTCTTTTCTCTCCTTAAGCTAACAGAGCCATGGAAGAATCTGGACTGTGTCATGGTTAGATAAAGGCTTGATATTATGCAGTTCTATGATTTATGATGAAACATAGATGATAGGTATCTCTATGCATGCAAAAGTAATTAATTACATCAGAGATGGCAAGGTTAAATTACCTCGTTCTACCTGCCCTGAGATCAACAAAAGATGGGACAAATATGATCATCACCCTTATATTTATGTATCTAAGGATGAATATAGCTGGATTGATGAGCACAGAGAACATTCAACTGCCATAATATATGCTGCTTTAGAAGAACATTTACTACACAATATATTTGTTTGGAAAAAATGAATCTGGAATCGGCATACAAGTGTGAGATTAAACTTTATGCTACGGAAAATCTTTGAAAATGCTATTCACACTAAGGCCAACCCAAGTATAAAAGGTTTTAATGTGATTACTCTATGTCTTTTCTATCATAATTATGAGAAGGATATTCATCATCTACTCTTCTCATGTTCGTATATTTATTTCATTTGGTCGAAGATAAAATCAAGGGGAGGAATTAGTAGTCCGGTCAAGGATAGCAAGATTGAATGGTATAACATATATAATGTAACTAAATGGAAAAATTCTACTGCATATAAGATGATTCTATGCTTAAAGGTAACTACTGTTGAGCTATGGAGAGAAAGGAATGACATCATGTTTAACAAATAGATATGAAAGAGAATGGATGTGTATTATCGAATCTGCCATCAGATATACTATGCGATGACATTTTCTTCGTACCCTTTTGAAGAAGATGTGGTTCATAACTGGGTATAACTTTTGGTTATGCTTAGTTTCTTACGTTGTTGTTTTTTATCCTTTATTTTCTTTATTCTTTTCTTAGTTATCTCTGTTCATTCCTATTTATGATGTAATAACTTTTGTTATTATTATAAATAAATAGTAGGGGCCATTCAACCCTGTCGGCTTTGCTAAAAAAAGACTAGTATGTATGCTGTGTTGGGTGAACAAGTGGCAGTGGCATAACCCAAATAATTAAGAAACCTTTTCATGTTTACCCTTTTTAACTAAATTGTGTTTGATAAAAAATTTGTAACTTTGTTAAGTTAGTTTATGGACACATAATGCATAGGATGATATGTGCATTATGTTATGATATGTTGTTTTGTCATTTTCATTTGTAAAAATAAAATGGAATTTTCGGTGATTTTGGACAGTCAAAAACTTCTGAATCGTTTTAGAACTTAAAGCTAAGTATTTTTTATAAAAATATAAAAGTTGAGTTTTTTAACTCTTGGATAGAGAAGATAGTAGGATTTAAATAAGTTTAAATTTGTCAAACATACGTGCTAAGTAAAACAAATTTAATGTTTTGTATATATAGTTTTAGGCTGTGGTAAAGTATTATAGAAGTAACAAAACGAAGTATGTTTTTATGAGCTCTTTTCTAAATGAGTTATAAAATGTTTATGAACTTGAGGTTATGTTCTTATGAAATGGTTCATAGATGGTTTTGTTATTGAATGACATACTATTTGTGTAAAAGATTATGATAAAAAGAAATTGGTGTAGTTTAGAATTCAATGGAATAAAATAAGTAAGTTGCATGTAGATAAATAAGTAAGTTGTATGTAGATCTTCTTATTTATATGATTGTTCTTGATCTAGTATTGGAGTACATGGTTTTGAGGTGATTTTCAAGGGTCCAAGCAAGGATTTTTCACTCGACTCTTGATAGTGAATGCATGATATGGATTCTTTATATGACCCCATAGTTTTCTATAATGGTATATAGCTATGTAAGGAAAATAGAAATTTCTAATCAAGTTCATTGATTAAAGTCCGCACTAGAGAGATAAAGTGATCTATACGAGACTGAAAGCGAAATTATGAGATCAAGCAAGCGGTCGAATTGATGTTGTATATGGATGATCCATGCACATGGTAAAGGCTTAGTATATGCTTACTATGTTTTGTTGTCTTATGGAGAGTTTAGGGATAACTTTTCGATTTGTTATGAGGTCGCATGTGTAATCGACCAAGCAATAACCTGAGGCATTTAAGCATAAGGTTCGCTTAGTAGATTATTTATCGTCCTTGTGCGATAAAAGGATTTGTGAACTTGAGAAAACCTTAAGCTATGTTTGCTAGTAATTTTGAATAATGTTAAATATTGCTATGTGGTTTTTCCTTTTATAACTAGTGTTGGAATTTCCAGGACGAAAGGTTTTAAGTGGGAGAGAATGTAACTATCTGGAATTTCAGATACTTCGTATTTAGATATCTAAATTATTTAAATATTTGAGTCTTAGATTAAATGTGTTTAAATAGATTCAGTAATCTTGTTAACGCCTATTAAGTAATAACTAACGATGATAAACTTGTTTGAAAAAAATATTTACAAAAATAAATACTTTGAAGAAATATCGATTATGTGACCAAAAATCTTGTTTGACTCAAACATACCACAAAAATCCAAGCATATCATCAATCAAAAACCGTCATAACAGTTTTAATCTTAAACTAGAAAAACAAATGATCTTAAAAGCAAAATAGAGATGTTTTTGATTATTATTCAGCATGATCAGGATAAGGACTTTGAGATTTGATTGAGATTAATCTTCCTTGCTTTAACTCCTTAGCTTTAGATTAATTTTTCTCTTCTTTTCTCCTAAGTAATGGTTGGCTCCTCTTTTGATTTGCGTTTGTTTATGTTTTGTAAAATGAATGTGAATAAGAATGAAACGAGAATATAAAGTAATGATGTGGCAATTTCCTAGTAGGCCCCTGTGTTAATTGTTTCCTTTTTAATTAACAATTAAAACCCTTTATAAGTCCATTTATATCGTTATGTTTGGCCTCTAATTTATTTGTCAAATCTCAATCCTCTTATCACTCTAATATTTACATTATTCTATTTAATTTATGTAATTAAATCTTCAGAATAATGTTTTCTAAAATTGGGGGGGTGTTACAGGCTCTCCTCCTTAAAGAATTTCGTCCGCGAAATTCAGTAAGGACTAAAACCAAACATAGCAATCACCTATAACAACTCTGTTAGCACCAAAATTGGTCGCTAACACTTAAATCACGATGAAAGCACCTAATCATAGTTATAGATCACAGATAGAGTATATATAGAGAGTATAAATATGAAGAACAATAAAAATTAAAACGAAAGCAGTAATAACAGAGGGTTTATAGTGGTTCGGCTGACTCCGGCCTACGTCCACTCCAGAAATTTTCTTTTTATTGATGTTAGAATAAATTGCAGTTATGACCCAAAGTTTTAAGAGCAACAATGGCAGAGTAGCCTTAGTGTAGAAGACAAAGGGAAATAGAATGAAGATCCATTTTCTGAAGCCCCGCATGCTGTATTTATAGGCAAAACCTGAGTTACTGGATTTCCTGAGTAGTCCGGCCCACCAAGACCATAGTCGATCCAAGATTTATCATTATGAACGATACCCTGCTGGAATTTTGCCGACCCGAAGTGAACACAGCATTGGCCCGAAGCACGATTGTCCATGACTCGAAGCAAAACATGTTTGGCCCCGGGGCAACCAAGTGCCGATCCTCCTCCTCGAAAGCACCGACCCCCTTCAGCTGACCCGGAACCCTCATCCTACCTAGCCGAAGTAGTTGATTCCTAAACTCGAAGTGAGACCATACCGACACTACGCCTTCATAACACCGACCTATTTCCCTTGGCCGACCCAAAGAAATGTACTGCCGGTCCTGAGATTTCCCTATACCGTACCGAGTCCATCTCGAAGCCAACTGAAAGAAAATGCCGAATCACTCTACTCACCGATCCACTCCAATGCCGAACTAGGCCCGACTTATCTATATTGACCGACCCATGCACGACCTTTCTTCGTAGACTGAGCCACGTGTGACCTTCGTCTTTGACAGATCAACACCTGCTGAACCACCTAGGCCAAGCCGTGTCTGTCCTTCATCCTAGACCGAGCGCATCTGCTGATCCACCTAGGCCGAGCCATGTATGTCCTTCGTCCCTTAACAAGCAGCATCTCCTGGTCTAACTAGGCCGAACTATGTATGTCCTTCGTCCCTGACCGAGCGGCATCTATTGGTCCACCTAGGCCGAATTGTGTATTCTGAACCATCCCTGAATGACCGTCTATCCATCCGGCTGGCTCAAACCCATGATATTCCAGTTTCAACAAACGAGCAGTCGATTTTAGTTGAATTCGCCTGTATATGGCCTTGCCAAAAGGCGGGTTAACATTTGCCCCCCAAAACATGCCTTTCTATTGGAAGGTGTGTTTTGAATAGTTTCCAATCCAATATCCGAAGTCTATGTTATATTTATTATCAAGCTATTCCATCCAAATCTGATAGTCTACTCCATGATCGTTCCAAGTCGTTATCCAATTCCGAATCCATCCCAAATGCATTAACTGAATCCAATGATCTCTTTGGATCATTATTCCAAGTTCGAGATCTCTTCACGTCCTGTAGTCCAAATCGAGGACCTTGTTGGATCCAAATCCTAAGTTGGGACCTCACCGAGTCCTAAAACTCATATCGAGGACCTCGCTGGGTCCTTAACTAAATGTGTAGCTATTTGAAGCCAATATCCAAATCCATTTCACACTTTGGAAGTCAGCAATTGAATCCTATGATCTCTCAAGATCGTTGACGGCCTCTCCAGACCCTTGCTAAGCTCGACCCAAACTTAATGATCGAATAGGCAAATCCTATCGCGCTTCGATAAAGCAACTTATCCCTTGCACTCGGGTTCAGCGTCCTTGAACATTAAGCGATGCCTAGATCCTCCTGGATTGATATCAGCCTCTCCAGGCTCTTATTGGATCCCATCATGTCACTCTCTGGTGAAGGAGAAACGACGTTGAGTGTGCCTACCTGTCGCTCTTCGACGAAGCAGTATCTCTCGCTACACTCCGATTCAATTTCCTTGAACACTAAGCGATGCCATGGCCTAATCCAAGACCGATTGTAGCCTCTCTGGGCTCTTGTTGGATCCCATCCTGTCACTCTTTGGTGAAGGGGAAACACCGATGAACGAGTTGATCCTGTCGCTCTCCGGCGAAGCGGCGTTGCTCCCTGCACTCTGGTTAGTGTCCCTGAACATAAAACGAGTAATTTCCAACTGAATTAATATGCGTCCCATAACTCTCCGATTAGGTATTTGTTGCATAAAACCAAAATCCATTTATCAAATCCTAGGTCCAAATGT
Organism: Allium cepa; assembly: GCA_030765085.1. NCBI lineage: Eukaryota > Viridiplantae > Streptophyta > Magnoliopsida > Asparagales > Amaryllidaceae > Allium > Allium cepa. The sequence continues at coordinate 108,721,162 of CM060940.1, forward strand.
CCAACAAGAAAAACAGAAAACGTTAAGGACAGCCTCTCCGAGCAAAGTGGCTTATTACCATCTCAGAGCATGCCTGTGGATCACTCTGGTTCCCTTACATGTGTAAGTGGCATAGTTGCTATTAATTTTTATAAAAAGAACCAGAAAATATTATTCAATGACCAGAGTCCAAATCCTGAACTCGGTCTTTGCCATCGTGATCAGCGGATGACGAATCGTGACCCCATTCCAGTGTCGATCCTGTTTGGTCCAAGCGGTAGCTGCTCGTGTTCTGCTGCTCTTGTATGATTGCTCACATACTATGGTAACCTGCTATTTCGAACATGTTCCTCCACCAAATTCTTCAGGTGGCGGCATTCATCAGTGGAGTGCCCTTCCAACTCATGGAATAGGTAGCACTTCCCGCTCCTACGTTCCCTTTTTGTGGTTTCCCTCCTGGGTGGTTTTCGATAGGGGAGGTTCCCCCGAGTGTCCAAGTAGTTCCGTTCCAAATTATCAAGTCAAATCTGCGTACGTCGTGAATTTGAGTTCTCGACCTCTCCTCCGTTTGTCCGAACCACCAGGTCCATCGTCCAACTTACGCTTTCCTTTATCCAATCTTTGTCCTTCAGATGTTCCTTTGCCTTGCACGATGTCTATCTCCTACCTTTCAACACGTGAATCCTCTAACCGAATGAATCTTTTCTCCTCATGATAGAATAGTCCAAGATCCTATGGTGGAACCCATGCTAATGAATCCTTGAGTTTCATAACTTCCGCAATCCCTGCTACCACGGTCATCAAAATCATTGATGGATTCAGACGATCTACTGAGGCCATGGCCACATTAAATTGCATTAGAAAACATCTCACGGACTCTCCTATCCTCTGCTTCATCAATACCAGTGTCATTAAATTCTTAGGTCGCGCCATGTGGACCGTGAACTGTCTCATGAAGCATTCTCCTAGCTCGCCCCATGTCCTTATTGATCCACTCTCTAGCTTCCTGAACCAAAGCGCAGCTAGATCCGTCAAATATAAAGGGAAACATCTTTCCATCACCTCCTCAGATGCCCCCAGCACTTCCATATGTCTGATGTATTTGGTTACATGCATAGTTGGATCTGGTTTTCCATCATAGGCCTCCAATGTTGGCAGTTCGAATTCTGGAGGGTTCGTTGCATTCCTGATATCCGGAGTGAACGGACTTCGACAAACTTCCTCCAAGCCTCTGCTCGGTGGTCCTCCTCTCATAATCCTTCTTATTAATCCAAACATCCACTCGTCTCCATCCGGAGGTAGTCCCCTGTTCACATCTCCACCTTGCCCCTCAAATCCTAGAGGGTACTCTAGGTAGTACTCTTCATGTTGTCCATTTACGTTCACGTTGATCCCTACACTAGTACAAAAAGTGCATATTGCTTCGCCTCATTTGTGTCAGTTGAAGTAAAAACTGATGCAAATAGAACTATTTGCATCAGTTCAATCTTAATAACCGATGCAATTGGTACGTGAAAAGCAATATGTAATAAAAAATCAAATTTGCATCAGTTATCACCAACAACCGATGCAATTGGTACGTGCAAATAGTTTTAGTCGCATCGGTTTTAAATTCAACCGATGCAACTACATTAATTTGCATTCATTTTCCATCGGTTTGCTACCCCAGCTTTCATTTTCCCTCCCCTTAACTTTTCATTTCCCTCTTAGCTTTCATTTATCCCTCCACTTCCCCCGTAACCCATTAAGAAGAAAACAAAAACTACTTTATGTTCGTTCAATTGAACGACTCAAATCAAATTCAACCGTGAATTTTATCTTCGAACCAAATTAGCAGCTCCTCCCAAATCGAAATCCTTAAAAAAAAATTTGAAATTCAAACCAAATCAAAACAAATGTTTTAATTTGACTGTGAATTAGGTGGAGATTTAGGTTGAGTGGAGGTGGTTGCGATGTGCTTTGAGGTTGTTGTGGAGTTTGGTTGAAGGCAATTGTTCGATTGAGGGTTCCAGGATAGTTCCACTAATATTTATTATGAAGAACATGCAGGAGCGAACCCTGCCAGTACAAAGAGAATTCTTATGGTACCCACAATTTCAGATGTAAGTACAGTCAAGGATTGGAGGGGGTAGCAAAAGATATCGTAGCAAGAACTGATGGAGGCAATTGGCATGCTACAATTGTAGATTGGCCTGGTTTTGGTTACTCAAATCGACCAACACTAGAATACAATGCTGATGTCATGGTGGATTTTTTGACCCAGTTCATTAATTCTCCTGATAGCCCATTATCAAATTCAGGTAACTTCACTTGATCAAAACGCTTGGTTCTTATAATATGTCGAACTATTTCATCTTGTTCTTTTATTACTGTTTTTCTTCTTCTGATGTCTTTAAATTTCTCTGTGATTAAGTGGTGTTGTTGGTGTTGATGTGTTTTATTAGCCTGCTTTTTTCCGTAATTTTAGTGTAATTTGAAGATAATAAGCAATGCTCAACCACCTTAATCGATTTGGTAATAATGTCCCTTGTCTTGTTTGTTTCAAGGCAACGATTGATTTTTTTCCCCATATAGCATCAGTTCCTACAGTAATAAATTTTGTAAGGAATTTTAAACTTTAATATGAGTATCTGATATGTTTCCCTGGTCGTCTTTAGATGCGATTATATTGGGTTTTACTACCTTAAAACGTGCTTCAAAGCACCATTTTTCATGCCTCATGTTTGATTATCAAGTTTAACATATCACTTTAGATCCACTAAAACATAGACTTCATATTTTTCTTCTCAGTTCATTAAAAGGATTTTTTTATGACTAATAAACTCCCAATATACTTTTCATTTTCTTAGTCTACACTGAAGATTTCCTTTTCTTCATTTAAAGGAGATAGGTACTCATAATCGTGTAACACCTTGGAATGTCTTCGCATATTTGCATCATTAATTGTGCCACCTTTCCTTAGTTGAGACCGAAGCTTTTGGAACATCGTATTTTTCTCCAAAGTTAATTCATCCACTCTAATGCAAAACCAGAGAAGGTGATCAACAGTGAGTTTTAGCAAATTTTATGCATTGCTAAAATGCACTGGTGCTTTAAGCCATTAAATTTTTGATCTAGTGGACCTTAGGTGAACTCCTGCTTTGGTTTTGTACCAGAGCAGAGGATTATAGTTTGTTTTTTGATATTTGTCAAGAAAGACAAGCTATTCAAGGCTAATGTGTTTATGAGTCATTTCTCATCCATATATCACATTCAAGTCACAATAACTTGCATGTGTCAAGAGGTAATTGGAACACCTGTTTGTACTTGCAAAAAGAAGTCCATGGGTTTATGCATTATTTTACTTCTTAGGGAACCTTTCATTATCAACTGTTATACTAGTGTGAGAATTTTGTTATGCTACAAGCTTAAGCCTTATAAGTAAAAATGTTTCTTGACTCTGACACAGTCAGAAAATGTAGCCAACACTATATTCCAGGTCCTTTCATTTAGTTTATTCAAAAATATGGCTAACACTATATTCTAGGTTCTTTTCATTTTAGCTTATTATTGAAAGGTGTTCACGTAATCCAACTTGGGCTTAAGTTGCAGCTTATTTTGCAATGGTCAATCAGGATCCTTATGCTCATTCTCTGCTTCTTAGAGCAGAAGCGTTTTCCCACAAAATTCAGCGTAGAATATGGAAGCTGCTTCTCCTCGATGCCTTACATTATTATAGTTGTGAGTTACACTAATTTTGATATCAAACTTATAGCGGTTTACATTAATTTTGTTTGTTTAATTTGTACAGCATGTGGGGAACATTTCTAGCAGATATTGATATTAAAATGCTTGGCAAACTTCAAGCACTATATGCATTTGTGCAGGTTAGCTAGTAAGCATGTAAGACTATCCCAGCAATGATCTTATATTTTCAACCATATAGGTTCGGACACTAAATGATCGAGAAAACAATTCCAACAAGATCATTGCTGTTTCTTCCTATATTCTTTCACTTATCTGTCTTTCCTGCATTGCGGCCTTTCCTCTCATTCGCCATCTTCATCACAATGTATTTGAGAGGACTCACACGTAAACTACTGCTACTATTAAAATTTTCTTTAGTAGTAATTAGCTAGAGTAGATCAAAATACCTCAAATTTTTGGCCTAATGAATTTAAACATTTTAAATCGAATGAAATCATATCCTCTGTCACCCTACTATATGTGCCATGAAATCACAATCGCACATCTCTTATTCAGATGAAATAATTACACTATATAATGGAAGACTGAAAGACTAAGAGCTTGTTTAATGATATGTGAAACAAGCATTTGGCAAAAGATAAGCCGACCCCATGGTGAGTTTATCAAAGTTTATGTAACTAGAATAAGAGAGTTAGGTTTTGTATGCATGTGTGTAGCTAAAAATAGTTGCCAACAAGAAATAAGTTCTTTAGAGTTTTCAGTTTTGTATTCTTGAATAAGTCTTTCATCATTTGGATTGTTAATAAGTTTGAGTCACAGTGCATTATTGTGCTCCCTAATACAATGTTTCTCTCAATCATGCCTGCACTACTTCACTCTCATACAATGTTGTTACAACACCTATACCACTCACTTCAAATTTGGATCAACCTCCCCTCAATTTCTTGCTCATACATTATTCCCGAATGATCAAAATATCCCCTCCTGCTATTACGTTACAATTTGATAATGGCTGAATTCATGGATACTGAATAGCAATCTACTTCACTCCATGTTCCAAGTTTTTATAGTCTCGACAACATCCTTTTCTGTTCTAAAATTCACTGCAAACTAGGTACCAATGCAATGAGATCTCAAATATCTGATGCCAACACCATTGCAGAAAAGCACTGTACCTAACTCGGTACCTACTCCAAGAAAACAATTCAGACTGCAACATCATAAACGAACAAGGGTTCCCACGTCTAATGGTGCGCCTGGTGTCAAGTGAGGACTCCAATGTGTAAGAAGCAGCTCTTAGGTCTCTCCTCCAGCTCACCAACAACCAACCATCTACAACATCAAAATATGCATTGGTATAAGACGACAAGCTGAAGCAGGCATGGCAGAATAGAATTGAAAACATAAGCTCCATGTCTGTAGAGGATCTCGGGTCAGCAAGCGAAGAAAGACAGTTGCTTGAGTCGCTTTGGAACGCATGCTTTGACGAACCGTCATATCTAAAAAAGGATTGGTGGTTCTTCCTAGAGAAGAAGAGGCAGAGGCTGATCCGGATGCTGCTAGCAAGCTCTTTGAACCTCCACTGCGTGCATGGTCTGCTAGACCCGATACGAGTTCGGAGGAGAAGCCGGAAAAGAAGCAGCAGATGTTGATGTATGAGACTGTTGATGTTCGTTGTGGTCAGTTGAAGAAGTTGTGGTCGTTGTAGAAGTAATGGGTAGTGGATGGTAGGCACGTAAATGATGTTTCTGGGCAGGTAGGGGTAGTGAGATGGTTTGCAATGCACGTAAAAATGAATCTATGAACCATTATTTTGTATAGATTATTAAAACTTTAATTAATATATGTTTATTTTGGTATTATGTTATTCAGTTTGTATTTGCCATCAAATTTAATTTTGAATGATTTTAATATTGCATGCAATAATTATTTGTTATAATCAAACATATATATATATATACACACACACATGCGTACATATAGTCTATTTGAGTACTGTAATAATAGTTTCTGAGAATGGCTTTTTTGCATCAGGTATAAATAGATGATGGAATAGAGGGATAAGTTTGCATCGGTTGTTATAAAAAATGATGCAATAGAGGGAATAGTTTGCATCGGTTTTCAACAACAACCTATGTAACAAGTTCCTTTGTTGCATCGGTTTTCATTACAACCGATGCAACATTGGCTGTGTTCAAGCAACCAACCATGATATTTTGCATCGGTTGTTAGTAACAACCGATGCAAAATGGACTTTTTTGCATCGGTTTCAGAACTGATGCAAAAGTGTTAAGCCTGTTGCACCGGTTGCATATGCATCGGTTGTTGAACTGATGCAAAAGGGGGGTAAACAACTGATGCAAATGGCCTGTTTTGTAGTAGTGCTACTCGTTGAGCTTCATTTATAGCTCTCCTAGTATCCAATCCCAAGGATCTACGCCTAGGCCTTTGCTGATTTCCTTCAATCCCGCCAGTCTGGTTCTGGTTTTGGCCCCTAGAAATTTCTACAGCTCCAATTCCTTGTTCTGTATTGCCAGCAGCCGCCGTTGGTCCATTCTCTTGACTTTGTGCTCCAGCTTGTCCAACTTGTTGAAGGAGGTTCTGCATTTTCTCCTCCTGTCTTTTTAGCAATTTCCTGCATAGCTCCCATCATCATCTGCATCGCATCGCTGGTGATATAGACGGAGGCTTGATTAGCTCCAGAGGAAGCCTCCTGACTTTCTCTTGCTGACTTCTTTTTGTCCTCTATCTCCTAGTTGATTGCTTTGCCATAAGCTCCAGAATCCAAGTTTCGAAGCCTTTAAATCCCTAGGCACTAGCTTTCTCAGTGAAAGCACCAAAAATATTTGCTCCAAAATTGGTCACTAACACTCAAATCCAGATGAAAGCACCAAATCATAATTATAGATCATAGATAGAGTGTATGTAGAGAGTATAAATATGAAGAACAGTAAAAATTAAAAAGAAAGCAGTACTAACAGAGTGTTTATAGTGGTTCGGTTGACTCCGGCCTACGTCTATTCAAGAAATTTCTTTTTTATCGATGTTAGAATCAATTACAGTTACAACCCAGAGTTTTTAGAACAACAATGGCAGAGCAGCCTTAGTATAGAAGACGAAGGGAAATAGAATGAAGATCCCATTTCTGAAGCCCCACATGCTGTATTTATAGGCAAAACCTGAGTTACTGGGCTTCCCGAGTAGTCCGGGCCCACCAAGACCATAGCCGATCCAGGCTTCATCATTATGACCGATTCCTTACTGGAATTTTGCCGACCCGAAGTGAACATAGCATTGGCCCAAAGCACGATCGTCTATGACTCGAAGCAAAACATGTTTGGCCCTGGAGCAACCAAGTGTCGATCCCCCTCCTCGAAAGCACCGACCCTCCTTTAGCCGACCCGGAGCCCTCATCCTACCGATCCAAAGTAGTTGGTTCCAAAACTCGAAGTGAGATCATACCGACCCTACGCCTTCATAACACCGACCCATTTCCCTTGGCCGACCTGAAGAAATGTACTGTCGACCCAGAGATTTCCTTATACTAAACCGAGTCCATCTTGAAGCCAATCGATAGCAAATGCCGAACCACTCCACTCACCGATCCACTCCAATGCCGAAACAGGCCCAACTGATCTATCTTGACTGACCCATGCACGACCTTCTTCATAAATCGAGCCACATGTGACCTTCCTCTTTGACCAAGCGACACCTGGTGAACCACCTAGGCTGAGGTGTGTATGTCCTTCATCCCTGACTGAGTGGCATTTGCTGCTCCACCTAGGCCGAGCCGTGTATGTCTTTCATCCCCGACCGAGCGGCATCTGCTGGTCCACCAAGGTCGAGCCGTGTATGTCCTTTGTCCCTAAGCGAGCAGCATCTGCTGATCTACCTAGGTCGAGCCATGTATACCTAACCATCCCAGACTGACCGTCTATCCATTTGGCTGGCTCAAACCCAAGGTATTCCAGTTTCAACAAAAGAGCAATCGATTTTAGTTGAATCCGCCTGTATACGGCCTTGCCTAAAGGTGGATTAACAAACTCCTAACAACCATACTAGCCGACATGACTAACAGTTGTCAATATAAATTTAATATAGACATACCCTTAAAGCAGATCAGGATAAGTATCTCTAATCCTATCTTCCGTCTCCCAAGTATAGTCCTGGTTGTCGCTCCACTGAACTTTCACTAATCTGACCGTCTTATTTCTTACCCCTTCTCGTCTCTCACTAAACCCCAAACTGGTTGTCCAACAAAAGTAAAATTCGGTTCTACTATCAAATCTTCCAACTCTGTCAGAGGAACAGTAGCCTCTAGATCATGAACATACTTTTAAAGATGATACACATCAAACACATTATGGACACCAACCATACTGCTCGGCAACTCTCCTTTGTAAAAGCTTTCCAATCCTCTCCATAACTAGGAACGGACCAACATATCTCGATGTCAGTTTCCTTGACTTTAAAAATCGTACCACACGTCATCGGTGATACCTTTATGAAAACCCTGCCTCTAATTGAGAACTCTAGGTCTTTTGGCATCTTATCTATGTAACTCTTCTTTTAGGACTGAGCTTCCTTTCCTTTCTCGGATTAACTCAGTCTTCTCTATCGCCTCTATAACCAGATTTGGAGCTAAGACTAATTTATCTCCAGTCTCTAACCAACATGCTGGTGATTTGCATGGCCTTCCATACAAAGCTTCAAAAGGCGTCATTCCAATTCTAGTCTGATAACTATTATTATAGGAAATCTTCATTAAGTGTAGGTGATCTTCGCAAGAACCACCAAAGTCCAATACATAAGCTCTTTGTAAATCCTCGAGTACCTTATTTATTCTCTCTATCTGCCTATCTGTCTGAGAGTGATATGCAGTACTCATCTTGAGCTTAGTTCCCAACACATCCTGTAGACTCTTCCAGAATTCACTAGTGAACAAAGAATATATGTCACTGACTATACCACTAGGAATTCCATGCATTCTAACTATGTTCTTCATGAACAACTTAGCTAAAACAGGTTATGTCCTGGTTGACTTAGCTGGATTTAAATGGGCACTCTTGGTCAACCTGTTAACCATGACTCATATATTTTCATTAGCTCTTTTTTACTTTGGAAATCCCTTTATAAAATCCATGGATATCAAATCCCATTTCCAAATTGGAATCTCTAAAGGCCGAAGCAATCCACTCGACTTTTGATGTTCGGCCTTCACCTATTGACAGTTTGCACACTGCCTAACCCAAAAGCCAAAATCCCCCTTCATACCTTCCCAATAGAAATCGCTCTTCGTATCTTGATACATCTTGGTTCCTTAATGATGAATCATAAACTTGGATCGATGACATTCTCCAAAAACTTGTTTCTTTAAGTCCTAAGTAAGCGAAAAACACAACCGTCCCTTCTTTCTCGACCATCCTCTTTGATCAAGACTAAAATCCTTTAGATCATCGATCTTAGTTCCAATCTCAAGACTTCTAGTTCTCTCGGATAATACTGTATTCTCCATCTACTTAGAAGCAATCCTTTCAATCAACACTGGTCGAACTTCTAAATAGGACAACATAGCGGTACTCCGACTAGAACTAGCAATCGATCTAACTACACATTACAAGTAGTCAAAGCTTCTAAATCTTTCCATTCTTCCAACATAGCTCACACCATATTCCAAGTCTTCTGCTAAGAGCATCCGCTACCTTATTTCCTTTCCCAAGACTCTATCCCAAAATCATAAGCTGTTAAAAACTCCAGCCACCTCTGCTATCTCATATTCAACTCCTTCTAAGAGAATAAGTACCTTAAAGACTTATGATCTATGTATAGCTCAAATCTCTCCCCTAAGAGATAATGCCTCCAAATTTTTAGTGCGAAGATCACCGCATCCAACTCCAAATCATGAGTAGGATATCTCACTTCATGCGATCTAAGCTGTCGTGAAGTGCAGGCAATAACTTTACCTTTTGCATCAACGCGGCTCCTAATCTAGTTCCGCATGCGTCGGTATACACCACCAATCCTTGGTTTTCGTCTGGAATTAGTAACACGGGTTCATTGGTCAACAAATGCTTTAACGTAAGGAATGCTTCCTCCAATTTGTCGGACTAGACAAACTTCACATCCTTCTTGGTTAACTTAGTCAGAGGTGCTACTATCCACGAGAATCCTTGATGAATCTCCAATAATAGCCAGCAAGTCTAAGAAAACTTCTAATCTCAGTCAACGTTTCTGGTCTATTCCAATTATGAGCAGCTTCCATCTTATCTGGATCGACTGACAAATCCTTCTCTGAAACCATGTAACCAAGAAACTTAAACTCTTTCTTTCATAAATGACACTTGGTAAAATTATCGTTTAGCTGTTGCTGCCTCAACGACTAAAGAACCACTTTAAGATGTTCTTCATGCTCTCTCTCATCCTTAGAGTATACTAAAATGTCATATATAAATATCAACACGAACCTATCCAAGTACTCTTGGAAAACTCGATTCATCAAATCAATGAAGAAAGCAGGTGCATTCGTTAGTTGGAATGGTATCACTAACCACCCTTACGAACCATACCTAGTCCAAAATGCTTTTAACGGAATACTGTCCTCTGCCACCCTTAATTGACAGAAACCTGTCGCCAAATCCAAATGGGAAAATACTCTGGCTTCGCACAATCGATCAAATAGATCGTCAAATCTCGACAAAGGATACTTATTATTAATCCTCTTCTCTTTAAACTTACGATGGTCGATACTAACCTCAACGACTCATCTGGTTTCTTCACGAACACCGTGGCCGCTCTTCAAGATGAACTAGTTGGTCTAGTAAATTTCCTTCCTTTAAGATCCACTAGCTACACCTTACGGTCCTACATCTCTATCGGTGTCATTCTATTAGGAAGTCTACTGACAGGCTCAACTCCTAGCACAAGATCTATCCAAAACTGAACAACTCGTTTTGGTAGTAGTCCTATAATCGGCTCAAAAACATCTGCAAATTCTCTTTCCACTCGAACCTGATTTAACTCTTCTCCCACTTCCATAGTACTTAACAAAGCACAACTACTTCGGTTAGAATTCTCCACTAAGAATATGATTTAGTTATGACTATCGGGGTGTCTTAGTGATAAATTGTAGTTACAACCCAAAGTTTTAAGAACAAGAATGGCAGAGTAGCCTTAGTGTAGAAGACAAAGAGAAATAGAATGAAGATCCCTTTTCTGAAGCCCCGCATGTTGAACCTGAGTTACTGGGTTTCCTGAGGGCCCACCAATACCCTGCTGGATTTTTGCCGACTCGAAGTGCATTGGCCCGAAGCACGATCGTCCATGACTCGAAGAAAAACATGTTTGGCCCCGGAGCAACCAATTGTCGATCCTCCTCCTCCTCGAAAGCATTGACCCCCTTCAGTCGACCTAGAGCCCTCATCCTACCAAGCCGAAGTAGTTGATTCCTTTACTCGGAGCGAGACCATACCGACATTACGGCTTCATAACACCAACCTATTTCCCTTGGCCGACCCAAAGAAATGCACTGCCGAACCAGAGATTTCCCTATACCAAACTGAGTCCATCTCGAAGCCAACCGAAAGAAAATGCCGAACCACTCTACTCACTGATCCACTCCAATGCCGAACCAGGCCCGACTGATCTATATTGACCGACCCATGCACGACATTTCTTCATAGACTGAGCCACATGTGACCTTCATCTTTGACAGATCGACACCTGTTGAACCACCTAAGCTGAGCCGTGTATGTCCTTCATCCCAGACCGAGCGCATCTGCTGGTCCACTTAGGCCTAGCCATGTATGTCCTTCGTCCCTGACCGAGTGGCATCTGCGAGTCTACCTAGGCCGAACTATGTATGTCCTTCATCCCTTACCGAGCGACATCTACTGGTCCACCTAAGCCGAGTTGTGTATTCCGAACCATCCCTTAATGAGCATTTATCCATCCGGCTGGCTCAAACCCATGATATTCCAGTTTCAACAAACGAGCAGTCGATTTTAGTTGAATCCGCCTGTATACGGCCTTGCCAAAAGGCGGGTTAACATTTTCCCCTAAAAACATGCCTTGCTATTGGAAGGTGTGTTTTGAATAGTTTCCAATCCAATATCTGAAGTCCATGTTATATATATTATCAAGCAATTCCATCCAAATCTGATAGTCTACTCCACGATCATTCCAAGTCGTTATCCAATTCCGAATCCATCCCAAATCCATTAACTGAATCCATGATCTCTCCGGATCATTTTATCCAAGTTTGGGATCTCTTTGGGTCCTATAGTCCAAATCGAGGACCCTGCTGGATCCAAATCCTAAGTTGGGACCTCATCGAGTCCTAAAATCCATATCCAGGACCACGTTGAGTCCTTAACTAAATGTATAGTTGTTTGAAGCCAATATCCAAATCCATTTTACACTATGGAAGTCAGTAATTGAATCCTATGATCTCTCAAGATCGTTGACGGCCTCTCCGGACCCTTGCAAAGCTCGATCCAAAATTAGTGATTGAGCAGGAAAATCTTATCGTGCTCCGTTAAAGCAACCTATCCCTTGCACTCCGGTTCAGCATCCTTGAACATTAAACGATGCCTACATCCTCCTGGATCGATATCAGCCTCTCCGGGCTCTTACTGGATCCCATCCTATCACTCTTTGGTGAAAAGGAAACAACGTTGACTGTGCCTACCTATCGCTTTCCGACGAAGCAGTGTCTCTCGCTGCACTCTGATTCAATATCCTTGAACATTAAGCGATGCCGTAGCCTAAGTCCTAGACCAATTGCAGCCCCTCTGAGCTCTTGTTGGATCCCATCCTGTCACTCTTTGGTGAAGGGGAAGCAATGATGTGTGAGCCGATCTTGTCGCTCTTCGACGAAGCGGCGTCGCTCCCTACACACCGGTTTAGTGTCCTTGATCATAAAGCAATTAATTTCCAACCGACTTCCAATATGCGTCCCATAACTCTCCAATTAGATATTAGTTGCATAAAACCAAAATTCATTTATCAAGTCCTAGGTCCAAATGTCCAACAAGAAAAACAAAAAACGGTAAGGATAGCCTCTCCGAGCAAAGCGGCTTATTACCATCTCAGAGCATGCCTGGGGATCACTCCGGTTCCCTTACATGAGTAAGTGGCATAGTTGCTATTAATTTTTTATAAACAAAATCAAAAAAGATTATTCGATGACCAGCGTCCAAATCCTGAACTCGGTCCTTACCATCGTGATCAGTGGATGATGGGTCGTGACCCCATTCCATGGTCATTCCTATTTGGTCCAAGCGGTAGCTGCTCGTGTTCTGCTGCTCTTGTCTGATTCCTCACATACTGTGACAACCTGCCACTTCTAACATGTCCCTCCACCACATTCTTTAGGCAGTGGCATTCATCCGTGGAGTGCTCTTCCAACTCATGGAATAGGTAGTACTTCCCGCTTCTGCGTTCCCGTTTAGTGGGTTCCCTCCTTGGTGGTTTCTGATAGGGGATGTTTCCCCAGTGTCCAAGTAATTCCGTTTCAAATTATCTAGTTAAATCCGCGTACGTCGTGAATTTGAGTTCTCGACCTCTCCTCCGTTTGTCCGAACCACCAGGTCCATCGCCCAACTTACACTTTCCTTATCCAATCTTCGTCCATCAGATGTTCCTTTTCCTTGCACGACGTCTATCTCCTACCTTTCGACATGAATCCTCTAACCAAATGAATCTTTCCGCCTCATGATAGAACTTTCCAAGATCCTGTGGTGGAACCCATGCTAATGAATCCTTGAGTTTCGTACCTTCCGTAATCCCTGCTACCGCCTCCATCAAAATCATTGATGGATTCAGATGATCTACTGAGGCCGTGGCCGCATTAAATTGCATTAGAAAACCTCTCACGGACTCTCCTATCCTCCGCTTCATCGATGCTAGTGTTATTACATTCTTAGTTTCGTCATGTAGAACCTGAACTGTCTCATGAAGCATTCTACTAGCTCTCCTCATGTCCTGATTGATCCACTCTCTAGCTGCCTGAACCAAAGCGCAGCCAGATCCATCAAATATAAAGGGAAACATCTTGCCATCACCTCCTCAGATGCCCCAACACTTCTATATGTCTGATGTATCTAGTTACATGCATAGTTGGATCTGATTTTCCATCATAGGCCTCCAATATTGGCAGTTCGAATTCTGGAGGGTTCCTTGCATTCCTGATATTCGGAGTAAACGGACTTCGACTGACTTCCTCCAAGCCTCTGCTCGGTAGTCCTCCTCTCAAATCCTTCTTAATAATCCAACCATCCGCTCATCTCTATCCAAAGGTAGTCCCCTATTCACATCTCCACCTTGCCCCTCAAGTCCTGGAGGTTACTCTAGGTAGTACTCTTCATGTTGTCCATTTACGTTCCCGTTGATCCCTACTCGTTGAGCTTCATTCACAGCTCTCCTACTATCTAATCCCAAGGGTCTACCCCTAGGCCTTTGTTGATTTCCTTCAATCCCGCTAGTCTGGTTCTGGTTTTGGCCCACAAAAATTTCTACAGCTCCAATTCCTTGTTCTGTATTTCCAGCAGCCGCGGTTGGTCCATTCCCTTGACTTTGTGCTCCTGCTTGTCCAACTTGTTGAAGGAGGTTCTGCGTTATCTCCTCCTGCCTATTCAGCAGTTCTTCCTACATAGCTTCCATCATCATCTGCTTCGCATCGCTGGTGATATAAACGGAGGCTTGATTAGCTCCAGAGCAAGCCTCCTGACTTCCTCTTGCTGACTTCTTTTTGTCCTCTATCTCCTAGTTGATTGCTTTGCCATAAGCTCTAGAATCCAAGTTCCTAAGCCTTTAAATCCTTGGGTGCTAGCTTTCTCAGTGAAAGCACCAAATCATAATTACAGATCACAGATAGAATGTATGTAGAGAGTATAAATATAAAGAACAGTAAAAATTAAAAATAAAGTAGTAATAACAGAGGGTTTATAGTGGTTCGGTCGACCCCGGCCTATGTATATTCTAGAATTTTTTTATTGATGTTAGAATCAATTACAGTTACAACCCAGAGTTTTTAGAACAACAATGGTAGAGCAGCCTTAGTGTAGAAGACGAAGGGAAACAGAATGAAGATCCCTTTTCTGAAGCCCCACATGTTGTATTTATAGGCAAAACCAGGGTTACTGGACTTCCCGAGTAGTCCGGGCCCACCAAGACCATAGCGGATCTAGGCTTCATCATTATGACCGATCCCCTGCTGGAATTTTGCCGACCCGAAGTGAACATAGCATTGGGCCAAAGCACGATCGTCTATGACTCGAAGCAAAACATGTTTGGACTTGGAGCAACCAAGTGCCGATCCCCCTCCTCGAAAGCACCGACCCCCTATAGCCAACGCGGAGCCCTCATCCTACCGACCTGAAGTAGTTGGTTCCAAAACTCGAAGCGAGATCATACCGACCCCATGCCTTCATAACACCGACCCATTTCCCTTGGCCGACCTGAAGAAATGTACTGTTGACCTAGAGATTTCCTTATACTAAACCGAGTCCATCTCAAAGCCAATCGAAAGCAAATGCCGAACCACTCCACTCACCGATCCACTCCAATGCCGAAGCAGGCCCAACTGATCTATCTTGACTGGCCAATGCACGAACTTCTTCATAGACCGAGCCACATGTGACCTTCCTCTTTGACCAAGCGACACCTGGTGAACCACCTAGGCTGAGCCATGTATGTCCTTCGTCCCTGACTGAGTGGCATTTGCTGCTCCACCTAGGCCGAGCCATGTATGTCTTTTGTCCCCGACCGAGCGACATCTACTGGTCCACCTAGGTCGAGCCGTGTATGTCCTTTGTCCCTGAGCAAGCGGCATCTGCTGGTCTACCTAGATCGAGCCATGTATACCTAACCATCCTTGACTGACCATCTATCCATCTGGCTGGCTCGAACCCAAGGTATTCCAGTTTCGACAAACGAGCCGTCGATTTTAGTTGAATCCGCCTGTATACGGCCTTGCCAAAAGGTGGATCAACAAACACCTAACAACCATACAAGCTGACGTGACTAGCTGTTGTCTATATTATTCAAATATAGACATACCCTCAAAGCATATCAGGATAAGTATCTCTAATCCTATCTTCCGTCTCCCAAGTATAGTCCTTCTCGTTGTCGCTCCACTGAACTTTCACTAATCTAACCATCTTATTACTTACCCCTTCTTATCACTCGCTAGAACCCGAACTGGTTGTCTAACAAAAGTAAAATTCGGTTCTACTATCAAATCTTCCAACTCTGTCAGAGGAACAGTAGCCTCTGGATCATGCACATACTTTTGAAGATGAGACACATGAAACATATTATGGACACCAACCATACTGCTCGGCAACTCTCCTCTGTAAAAGCTTTCCTATCCTCTCAATAACTAGGAACGGACCAACATATCTCGATGTCAGTTTCCTTGATTTTAAAAATCGTACCACACCCTTCATCGGTGATACCTTTATGAAAACCCTACCTCTAATTGAGAACTCTAGGTCTTTTGGCATCTTATCTGTGTAACTCTTCTTTTAGGACTGAGCATCCTTTATCCTTTCTAGGATTAACTCAGTCTTCTCTATCGCCTTTATAACCAGATTTGGAGCTAAGACTAATCTGTCTCCAGTCTCTAACCAACATGCTGGTGATTTGCATGGCCTTCCATACAAAGCTTCAAAAGGAGCCATTCCAATACTAGTCTGATAACTATTATTATAGGAAATCTCCATTAAGTGTAGGTGATCTTCACAAGAACCACCAAAGTCCAATACATAAGCTCTTAGTAAATCATCGAGTACCTTATTTATTCTCTCATCCGCCCATCTGTCTGAGAGTGGTATGCAGTACTCATCTTGAGCTTAGTGCCCAACACATCCAGTAGAATCTTCCATAATTCACTAGTGAACAAAGCATATATGTCACTGACTATACCACCAGGAATCCCATGCAGTCTAACTATGTTCTTCATGAAAAACTTAGCTAAAACAGGTTATGTCCTGGTTGACTTAGCAGGATTTAAATGGGCACTCTTGGTCAACTTGTTAACCATGACCCATATATTTTCATTAGCTCTATTTTACTTTGGCAACCCTCTATAAAATCCATGGATATCAAATCCCATTTCCAAATTGGAATCTCTAGAGGCTGAAGCAATCCACTCGGCTTCTGATGTTCGGCCTTCACCTGTTGACAGTTTGCACACTGCCTAACCCAAAAGCCAACATCCCCCTTCATACCTTCTCAATAGAAGCTCCTCTTCGTATCTTGATACATCTTGGTTTCTCAATGATGAATCATAAACTTGGATCGATGACATTCTCCAAAAACTTATTTCCTTAAGTGCTAAATAAGCGGAACACACAACCTTCTCTTCTTTCTCAACCATCCTCTCCGATCAAGACTAAAATCCTTTAGATTATCGATCTCAGTTCCAACTTCAGGACTTCTAGCCCTCTCGGCTAATACTATATCCTCCATCTGCTTAGAAGCAATCCTTTCGATCAACACTGGCCGAACTTGTAAATAGGACAACATAGCGGTACTCTCACTAGAACTAGAAGTTGATCTTAACTGCACAGTACAAGTAGTCAAAGCTTCTAAATCTTTAAACATAGCTAACACTATATTCCAATGTCTTCTGCTAAGAGCATCTGCTCCCTTATTTCCTTTTCCAGAACTCTATCCCAAAATCATAAGCTGTTAAAAACTCCAGCCACCTCTGCTATCTCGTATTCAACTCCTTCTAAGAGATTAAGTACCTTAAAGACTTATGATCTGTGTATAGCTCAAATCTCTCCCCTAGGAGATAATGCCTCCAAATCTTCAATGCGAAGATCACCGCATCCAACTCCAAATCATGAGTAGGATATCTTACTTCATGCGATCTAAGCTGTCGTGAAGTGCAGGCAATAACTTTACCCTTTTGCATCAACGCGGCTCCTAATCCAGTTCCGCATGCATCGGTATACACCACCAATTCTTGGTTTCCGTCTAGAATTACTAACACGGGTGCATTGGTCAACAAATGCTTTAACTTAAGGAATGCATCCTCTAATTTGTCGGACCAGACAAGCTTCACATCCTTCTTGATTAACTTAGTCAGAGATGCTACTATCCACGAGAATCCTTGATGAATCTCCAGTAATAGCCAACAAGTCTAAGAAAACTTCTAATCTTAGTCATCGTTTATGGTCTCTTCCAATTATGAGCAGCTTCCATCTTATCTGGATCGACTGACAAATCCTTCTCTGAAACCATGTAACCAAGAAAGTTAACCTCTTTCTTCCAAAAATGACACTTGGTAAACTTCTCCTTTAGTTGATGCTGCCTTAGCGACTCAAGAACCACTCTAAGATGTTCTTCATGCTTTCTCTCATCCTTGGAGTATACTAAAATTTCATATATAAATACCAACACGAACCTACCCAAGTACTCTTGGAAAACTGGGTTCATTGAATCCATGAAGAAAGCAGGTGCATTCGTTAGTTGGAATGGCATCACTAACCACCCTTATGAACCATACATAGTCCAAAATGCTTTTAACGGAATACTGTCCACTGCCACCCTTAACTGACAGAAACCTATCACCAAATCCAAATGGGAAAATACTCTGGCTCCGCACAATCGATCAAATAGATCGTCAATTCTCAACAAAGAATACTTGTTATTAATCCTCCTCTCGTTAAACTTACGATGGTCGATACTAACCTCAACGACTCATCTACTTTCTTCACGAACACTGTGGCCGCTCTCCAAGGTGAACTACTTGGTCAGTAAACTTCCTTCCTTTAAGATCCACTAGCTACACCTTGCGGTCCTTCATCTCTATCGGTGTCATCTTGTTAGGAAGTCTACTAACAGGCTCAACTCCTAGCATAAGATCTATCCAAAACTCAACAGCTCGTTTCGGTGGTAGTCCTATAACCGGCTCAAAAACATCTGCAAATTCTCTTTCCACTCGAACCAGTTTAACTCTTCTCCCACTTCCATAGTACTTAACAAAGCACAACTACTTCAGTCATAATTCTCCACTGAGAATATGATTCAGTTATGACTACCGGGGTGTCTTAGTGATATTTCCCTATCCTGAAAAAATATCCTAGCCTCATACTTACCCAACAATCCATACCCAGAAGATCTCAAAATCTACGAAATCAAAAACATACAGACTATATGAAAATTTATGACCTAACAATTCTAGTTCTAACTGGTCACATCTCATCCCTAGAGTTGCGTACCATCCTATTAGATTGGCAGCCCTTAAGGATATAACTAAGTATGTGGATTCAAAGCATAGCTTATCAACCAAACACTGAGACATAAATGAATGTAACACACCAGTATCAAATAGTATCCTAACTAGTATACTCTGAATCAAAAGTGTACCTTCCATCACAGTCTTCCCTTTTTCCCCTGCAGTTAGCCTAGCAGATGATGGTCCAATAGCAAAGACTTTTCCCCTGTCCGCCCTAACTGGTTTTGTACTCTGATTCTTATAATGCCCAACTTGGTCACAGTTGAAGCACTTCACACCCTTCTTTTCTGCTGCCTTCTTCCCCTTGCCTGACCGACACTCATGAACATAATGACCTTTCTTATCACACTTGAAATGGACTAAATTACTTTTGCCTTCTAGGCAGCCTCCCCCTTCTGGGCTCCCTTCTTCCTAAAGAACTTTCTCTTCTTTCCCTGAGAATCATGGGTTTCAACCGGCTTTTCTCTCACACAAATAGCAAGCATTTCATCATGTCGGATTGCCATCTTAATAACTACATTACAAGGATCATGAAGATGTCGCAGGGTTGCCCTAGCAATCTCAGTTCTCAATCGTCGAACAAACCTTCATTCCTCGTGATGACGATGTCTATAGTAGCATACCCATATCGAGACGACTCATCAAACTTTATAGCATACTCAATTATCGACATCTCTCCTTACACTAAATCCATAAACTTTCTCAGCAACGCCGACTTGGAAACTTCAGACAAAAACCTTTGCTTAAATCTCCTTCTAAACTCTTCCTATGTCAACTCTTACTTCGAAACTCCTATAGTAGCACTATTCCACCAGTGAAGTGTTGCCCTTGCAACTTCCTAGAGGCCAGCCTCCGCTCCTGCTCATCATCTAAACCCAAATCAGTAAACATTCTCTCACAATGCAACAGCCAATTCTCAACTTCTATAGCATCCTCCTATCCTATAAACGGCTTCCCACCAAGACTGGTGTAGTCTCTTCTCAGCTTACATAATTATTCCCCGCTGGAACCATAGGATTATATCCTCCAACATTTCCAGCAACTCCAGAAGCAGCTCCTACTTGCATCAAATTGACGAAGAACTGATACATCATTTCCATATCTACTGGTGGATTTCCAGCACCTACGTTGGCTTCTAGATTTTGGTTAGAATTAGCTTGTCGACCCGGGTTCCTCCTGGTAGGTCGAGCATTTCTGTTGGTTGTGGTGCTTCCTCCACTGAGATTTCCTCTTCTGTTTCCTGCTTCCATATCTTCTTTCTCATAAATCTACATACGAGCCTTAGTAAGATATAGAAGAATGGTCTAAGAGTGAGTGGAATACATACTTATACATACATACATACATACATACATACATACATACATACATACATACATACAGACACACACACACACACACATACACTTATATGTCAAATACAAGTATGTTACTATAGTGGTATCCCAAACCCCGACCTTATTTCTTGATTCATTGGAAAATCTTTTAGGTTGAAATTTGTTTTAAGTTTTCATAAACCTATGCTTTGATACCAACTTGTAACATCCCCCACTTGGAGGCCTAAAACTAATGGCTATGGAAGCTGCAGTCATCCATAATTATTAATCCTCGACGACCAAATATGGTAATGTTAGATACATTGATATAACAGAAACACATGGATATGGAAAAAATTTAAAACCAGCAAGCAAATTTCTCGTTCCATTTCGAAGCATTTCAAATTCATTACATAATCTCATAATCGTTAATCACGTTCAAAGAAAATATAATTATTACAACATATGCCAAGAGTGACATATGAAGATGCCCCCTTAGATAATCGAAGTATATATAGGCAAATAAACAACTTTGCCTTTACAACACAAACAACGCAGTGGAATCAAAAATAGAAAAGAACTCTAAATAGCTATCATGCCTCCTTCACATCTCCGGAAGCTTATTTGTCTAAAGAGGTACCTAAACACTTCAACTCTCAAACTATTCAAAGTTAATTGAGCACCCGAGAGTTTAAGAGGAAAACATAAACTTCGAGTCAAATATAAAATTTGATATGAATAATAACCTACCATCTCAAACATTTAGATATCTAGTGAGACCACGTCGGTTAGCGGAACGGGTTTTCCCCTCACTAGTATCTTATCTAAAACTTCGTAAAACCATATACTATTCTCCTGCATCCATAATGGTTAAAACGTAGCAATTCAAAATATTATGATGATTTGAAACAAGTGTATCAATTTTGGATTTCCAATCCTCATTCATTTTGACTATTTGTCTCGGTTATAGTTTCTAGGGTCACCGTTAACCTATTAGTTTTCATAGGCTTACCAATAACCTGTTTAATACTTATGAACTCCTGTCTGGTTTTATAGTTTTCATGGGGTCACTAAGAACTTATTGTCCCTTGTCAATAACTTTATTGTTTCATGGATTCTCCCAGAACTTATTGGAATCTCCAGTAAGTTCCCTCTTATCCTACTTTTCATGGGTTGACTAGGAACCTATTGCTTCTGTCAATAACTTGATCTGAATATAGTTTTCATGGGTTCACTACAAACCTATTGGCCCTTACGAATAACTCTTTCTAATCATAGTTTTGATGGGTTTACTATGAAACTATTGGCCCCTGCCAATAACTTTTCCAGTACATAGTTTTCATGGGTTTACTATGAACCTATTGGCCCCCGCCAATATCTTTTTCTATAAATAATTTTCATGGGTTTACCATGAACATGTCTATTTGAAAACTTCTTTAATCAGTGTTTTGGCATCCTATATTCTGGTCTTTCTGACCTCCTAGATGCAATTCTCCTCATTCAAGAATTAACTGAATTTATGTTCAGTACTGGATCAACCTAGTTGATTATTCTGCCCCTTTAATAAAACTAGAAGAAGCAAACATATTAACATAATAATTATCAATATTTGTGGTTTAATATCCTTGAAATCATTTTCATATAAAACATGGTTAATCCATTTAACCTATTATTCTATCAAGGAAAGCTTCTTCAAAAACTCCAATTAAAAGCATTTAGAAGCTCTATTATAATGCCATGGGTTTTACTTTTAAAAATTGAGATTGGTTTCTTTGTTTTGAAAACTAAGTCTTTCGAAACTTTAACCTTTACCTTCAAAACCAATGGAAAACTTCCTTTCGAAAGCATTCATTCTTTTCAAAACACTAGGCACCTACCTTTCGAAACAATTTAAAACCTTTCTTTCAAAACCTTTCGAATGTACTAAAGTAATACATTCAATTATAAAAGCATATCTTCGAAATTGTTTGAAAGTACCCCTTTTGAAACCATTGGGTTTAATTTAAAACATATCTTATTGGGTCAAAGTGAATACATGCCTAAAATACTCCTTTCAAAACCATAAAAAAGAGTTTGGGAAAAAACAGATGGCTTCGGAGCCATCCTTTTGAAAACTTAAAATATTCAAGTAAAACATTTGAAGGATAGCTTCAAAACCCTTAAATCCTTTCGAAAGCTTTAGGAATTGGCTTAGTATAGGTTTAAAACAAAAGCTACCTTTCGAATTAGTTGATGACTTTAATCCATTCGAAAGGCATAGGACCGACAAAAGGGTTTCGACTTGGTTGAAACTACCCTTTTTGAAAGCATTGTTTTTAAAACTAAGTAACTCGTTTGGAAGCTACACTTAAACAAAAAGGTGGAAACCCCTTTGAAAGCCATTTAAAAGGCCCTTTCAAAAGCATCTATTTCGACTCCTTCGAAAGCATTTATTAAAAACAGGCAAGTGCATTTTTTTAGATAGTAAAATAAAATAAGGGTTCCGAACCATCAAAAGCAAGGGTTCCGACACCATACCTTCTGGCTTTCTCCAATCCATTATGTACCGAAACGTTGATACCTTGTGTATTGGTTTTAGCTTAGTTGGTTTCGACTTGGTAGGTTTCGACTTGGTAGAAACGGAAGCATGTGGTCGAAAGGTGCTTCTGAAAAAGGCGGAACCTAATTTTCTTGGTAAAAGCCGATTTAATTCCATTTAAAGTAATTACTTTATAACTAACCTACCTATTTGTAAACATTTAATTGGTTACCATAAACTTTTCAAATCCTTTCTCAAAATAACTGCCCATAATTTCAGATCTAAACAAATATTAGTTTAACAAATAAGTCCTTCCATTAAGCAAAACAATTAAAACCATTTATTCCTCCTTCTGAAATAATTAAATTTCCATAATCAATTATTTAGGAAAATCCATAGAAATTATAGAAATTCACTTTCAATAAGTTGTCTAACATATAAAAATTTCAGATCGATATTCTTTATAAAATAACCGAAATTAATTTCGAAACCCAATTATTCATATTCTCCTTTGAAATTCACAATAAATTTTCCATAGCTTGGAAAAGTGTAAAATTAAAACCCATCTCCAAAATCATATTTTACATAAGATATAATTTCCTTATGGCATTCGAAATTCAATTAACGATTTTACCCTTAAAACCTTATATAAAAAATTATCAAACAATCTTGCTTGAATCAAACATACCATAAAAATCCAAAAATATCATCAATCAAAAATCATCATAATGGTTTTAATCTTAAACCCAAAAATCAAATGATCATAAAAGCAAAATAGAGATGGTTTTGGTTATTATTCACCTTCATTAGGATAATGAATTTAAGATTTGATTGAGATTAATTTTCTTTGCTTTAATTCCTTAGCTTCAGATTAACTTTTCCCTTTTTTTTCTCCTGAGTAATAGCCGACTCTTCTTTTGATTTATGTTTATTTGTGTTTTGTAAAATGAACGTGAATGAGAATGAAACGAGAATATAAAGTAATGGTGTGGCAATTTCCTAATATGCCATTGCGTTAATTGTTTCCTTGTTAATTAACAATTAAAGTCGTTTATAAGCCCTTGTATATCATTAAGCTCGGCCTCTAATTATTTTCAAATGTTACTCCCCTTATCGCTCTAATATTTACATTACTCTATTTAATTTATCTAATTAAATCTCTTGAATAATGTAATTAAAAATAAAGGGTGTTACAGAAACACTTACCTCCTAAGTTTTAAGTGACCGCAGGTCGCGGTAGACTTGTTGTCTTAAGCATCCAGTCTACATATCATGTCAGCTCTATCTAATCTTCCTGTCTTTTTGGTGGTGGGAAATGTCTTTTGGTTATTCTTGCATTTAATTCTCTTATACATGTACCATTCCCTTATAGGTCTATTTTCAAACTATTCAATTGGGCCTTTTGTTTTTGTAGGCACATCCTCCTCAATCTTTATAATAATTATTTTAGCAATCGATTAGCGTCCCACAAAAATTCTTTATTACTTTGATCATGTTGCTGTTATCCAAATTAAGGTAGGTATATCTTTTCTTCATCTTCCCTTAATTTCTTTATATCCTTTTGCTAAAAAACAATGTTTATTAGATCGATTTCTAATTTCCAAATTTGGGGGTTTCCTTTAGATTGAAAATAGAGAACTCACCTTGATTCTTGTGTGATCCTTATTTGAAGTAATCTTAAAACTTTGAAATGGATTCATTTTTATCTTCCTCTACTCTTCTTCCCTCTATAAACACTTGGTTGGAAGAAGCCAATGGACTTTCTAGACAATTTGGGTTTGCTGTTATGACGCTAAGGTTCTAGAACCTCATGAACGCATTAATACACCGCCGGCTGGGTTTGTCTCCATTACTCTAGAACACATCCGGTGTGGTCTTTATCTTCCCATGCACCTAATTATTCATCAATGGCTTACTTCCCTTGATATTGCTGATGTTCAACTTTCCTCTCTTTCCTATACTCTTAACTTTGCCACTTTCTTCCTTTATGCTAAAAATGGCTTTGATCTCACTAGTGAAAAACTTCGGTTTCTCTTTGAAATTAGGAATAGTCCATCAAAGGGGGATGATGGCTTTTTTTACATTTAGGGCAAGGAATCGATTTTTGCTGATGTTCCATGGAAAAATGAAAAGTGGGCCGAGCTTTATTTCTTTATTTCGAACATAGATGACTTTATAATAAATAAATTTTATAACAAGCAGAAACTGAAGGATGGCGATCTATTGTGTCCTCATCATACATTTTCTATAAGAAGGCTGCATTAGCTTTTGCTAAAGTCAAGGCTGAAGAAGATGCTAGGATGTTCCGAGAGAGGATTGAGAGGGAAGCCAATGCTGCAGCAGATGTTCGAGCTATAAGGTAGCATAAGCTAAGGAAGAACGATGCGGCATTAGCCAAGGGGGCAAAGGATTTGGAGGTGGTGATGGAGAAACTGACCTTCGAAAACGAAGCTTAATAATTTCAGTTCTGATGTGACTTATGGTCTTTATGCTTCGGCTAAGCATGACTTTGGGAGAGAGGTTAAGTTTGACTTCCTAGAGATGAGTCTCTGGTTAACTTGATTTATAAGTATCATCAAGATCGATGGGATAGTGAAAAGGTTGTAGTGCAAGATGTTGCTTTTAGCTATTTTGGGCACCCCATTTAAAGGAAGGGGTAGAGGTTAACCATGGAGGCCTACAATCTACGGAAAAAGGGAGATAACTACACATAAGGTTAATCTGAATTCTGCAATAGATGTTTAATTTTACATTGCTGTTGTCTACTTTTGTAGGAAGATTCCAAAATCAGTTTTAGAGTGTACAATGAAACATGATTTCGTTTCGTTATCTTGTGAATGATTGTGTTTTCCTTATTGTTTTGTTTTAGTCCTCTGAAGAGAATGTGTTCACATAACTGTTGAGGGAGAGTGAGGCTAGGCTTAAAAAACAAACTTTAGATTGCCTCGGTTTAAGCGTTGCAACTATATGTAGGTGTGCAAAAGAGTTGGATGAGTCTTTTGCAAAGCTTAAGGATGGAACTCAAGATTATTATCCAAGATAGATTACAGGTTCACGAGAAGAAGGTCCTTAGTGATTTCGTGTTGTGCCGATGGCAATACATGTTAGAAAATGGTTTGTTGCCATCCAATTGCCTCCACTTAGAGTGGTTGAGGATTAGGCTTATATTGAATAGTGACTGAGCTCTTCGTGCCCTTGTTATTTTAGGCGTGATCTTTTAGTACACGAACAAGTAGAGATAATGTAACAAATGATGGATGTTCAATGTTAAAACTTTATTTGTTGTATTTTTCAATCATGTAACCAATTTATATTTTATTATTTATTAAGTTAGTTCTTACAGAGCCCTACCAACAATAACAATGCCAATCGTCAGGATACTCCTATCTTCATTGTCGCTCCTGATCTTAAAGGTTCTGATGTGATTGAGATTGAGGATGCTCCTAAGGATGAGGTCATTCAACTTAGGGATGAGAATGAGAGGCTTGAAATAGGGTTGAAATTTGCTTGTAAGGGCTCAAAAAAGCCAAAGATGGGCTTAAGCGCCAATATGATTGCAATAAAAAATTACATGCATAGTCGAGGGTGTTGCATTAGAGTTGGAAGGGATAAAGCAAACCTTAGAGGAGGGTGAAGATTGCAAAATATAAGAAACAATTGGAGGAGATGTCCATAGGTAATACCAGACTACTCAGTGAGAAAGCGGTTGCTAAATATTAGAGGATGATTACGATGTCCTACTCTGACACTATTTCTGCCCTTTCAATAGGTTCTGGGCCTTCTCATCATCGTATTAATAGATGGAAAATTGACGCCCATAGGCGATTTGGTGACTTTGCTAGACAAACTAGAAAAAAAGATCTCAGCTAATTGAAACTCTAAATGACACAAGAAGAAAAGTTGTGTTAAAGATATGCGAGCTTGAGGATTCACTACAAGTTGCTTAGGACAGGATTACCTCTTACTTAGGAAATCTTAAGCAAGAGGGAATCAAAAGTAAGAGGGGGAAAACTCGATCGAGCTATTTTCTATTGACTAGAAAACACCAAATTTATCGTAATAAAATAAATGCAAGTGTACGGCGTACTATGAAGTATGTCGGCAAGTACGGATCGATCCATAGGAAAAACAAATAATAATTGTTTATTTAATCAGATCAAACCTAAAATTTAAGAGAAATCTTAAATTAACTAAAAAAGGAAAAAGGAAACTAAATACTAATGAGATAAAACGACAAATTAGGGAATAAGTCCACTCTCTAATCCAAATAAATCTCCTAGAGATAATTCTTCAATCTCTTCATAAGTGTAAATAATAATTATGTCTATTTTAAGCATGAAATATCAATCCTAACCTGAGATGCATAAATCATTAAATGTCAACATATTAACTATCTCACATATTTATTAGGAATTATTAATAAACTATGTATAGATTCTTATCTAAGAGTGACCTATTGAGATGTAAATTAAATATAATCTGTCAAATTCAAATCTACTCCTACTATTATTAACAATTCCTAATTTTTCATATGTAGATGAATTCATATTGATTTTATTATTAATTTAAGCACAGTTTCTGAAGAATTTAATCAAATATAAACCATCAAAAATTCGTATATAAAATTTAATAGAAATTCATTGATTATAATTAAGTTCCAAAACAAGAGATTAAAAAAACATTTTTTTGTTGATTTAATTGAGAAAGAGAGCTTCATTACCCCCTAATTTGAAGGGAATTTAGCTACTCATGAAATATGAATAAAAAAGAAATATAAAAAAGGAAAGAAACCATTACAGAAAGATAAGAAGAAGAAAAGAGACTAACTTTATTTTCTAAATTCAAACAAAAGACTACAATTAAAAGGTTTAAATGACTGAATAGATACAATGAGGCTACATAGGTACTTATAGGGTGTTTTTCCTTTAGTCCCAAGTAACAAAAATATTTCCTTCTTAAAATACAAATTGGCCTTTCACCTTTTCTTCATGAGATGTGGCTTTTAATTGTAAATAGGAGTCTTCTATGGGCTTTGAACTTGTTTGATAAGAGGATTTGCACTTTGAGCTTTCTTTTGCATCAAAAATTCATGGCCTCAAATCCTTCTTCTTTGCACCAATTTCTTGTTCATATCTTCAAATTAATTGCATGCACCAATAAAGCTATCAACTTTTGACAAGCACCATTGTCCAAGTGGTTAATTGATTCGGCTTGGTGCAGGATGTCACAAGTTCGAAACTTGCTTTCGAACGTTTATTTGACATGAGATATGTTGTCCCATTGATTTGTTGTATATAAAGTACCAGTTCAGAAAAAAAAAAAAGCTATCAACTTTTCAACTAAATATCTGCAAAAATAAATAAATAATTAGAAAATGTGCAGATAATTTTCTTAACAATAAAATATGCACAAAACCCCTTTTTTCCCGTAATGAATAATGATTGAAAGAATTTTCATGAATTCGTGAAAATATGTAAAATACCCTTCATGTAACTTTTACGTGTAATAATAATTCAAATGTGAGCATAAAAATGTACACATTTATGTGTACATCAATTACCCCCACAATTATCTTTTTATTCGTCATTGAATAAACTAAATAAAAATAGATATGTCACACTGTTGTAGGAAACATGATTGCATTGAGCGTAAGCAACAAACCGTTAAGTTTCTAGGTGTCCATAGTAGGACGAGTATTGTCTCGTGAGGGTTTTCAATGGATACTATCCACAAAATCCTAATGTAGTATGCTAGGTCCTAATGCAAATATATGAATGCAATTTTATTTACAAATGAAGATTCAATCTATATTCAAATAAGCACAGTATTGTAATGTATACATGTTTTGGTCAATATATAGAAATTAATGTTAGTCAACTAATCATGAATATCTAATGAAAATCAAGTTTTCATCATAGTGCACTTTAGATTGGCCAGTTGTTTCAGTCGAACATAGTGAAACTATAAAATAAGTTCTTAATTGATTGTCAAAATTTGCAAAATAATATCTCTATTTCTTTTTGTACAACAAGAGCAAATCAGTCAAATCAAGAAAATACTTGGGTTTCAATTGCTTACTCTCTCTTATTTTTTATTTATTTAAATAAACCTAACTTGTAGGCCAAGGTATATCACCCATGCACTGCCTCGTCGGCTTACATGAGAGTAGGGACAGGGCTTGGCGGATTGTACAAATCAATGCTAATTATGTCAAAAACGGTCAGTAATCCTTAGGTGCCCAATCTCATCAAATGAGACCAAGGTATACCACTCATGCACTACATTATGGGTTTACGTGAGAGTTAGGACAGAGCTCGATGGGTTTGCATGCTAACGTTAGATGTACTAATAGTATTGGATACCCTTGGGTTATTATACATACATACATACATACATACATACATATATATATATATGTATTGTTTTTTTCCGGGAAAGTTATGAAAAATCATCTTAACATTACTTAATTTCAAAGATTTGAAATTTTAAAGCATGTACTTTAGAACAATCACTTTTTAAACAATGATTAAAATGAGAATAAACTTCATAACCATCACCTATGGGTTAATCTATTTACTAGACTCGCTATTATCGCTCATAACTTAAACTTTTCATTTCGTCATCCATCCAAAATCAATGATTCATAAAAATTCTCATCAAATGACCCAAACTGTACACTAATTACCTCGTGTTTTTTCAAAATAAATCGATTTCATAAAAATCATGCCTTTTTTTGAAAAATGCAAATGCAAAAGATGATGGTTTTTTAATATTTTTTAAAGAGTGCAAATGCAAAAGAAAAAATGAAAGCAAAGTAAAAAAATGGACACAAAATTAGAAAAAAATGAAATACAATGCAATATGAGTCCCCACCCCCCTTAAGATAAACAGTGTCCTCACTGTTTGTTTTTTTGCTAAAAGTAAAGGAGAGGACACAAAGTTGTATCAAATGCAAAATGATATTTTTAAAAACATGCAATTTAACAACTATATGCAAAAATGTATCCAAAACTAAATGAGAATTATGAAGATGATGAATGAATTGAGATGCATGATCTCCTCTATCTCCCCCGCACTTGTTTTTAGCGTTATGATTAAAATTTGCATTGCATAGTAAAATATTGCCACAGAAAGGTTTGTTCTTAAACCTGGATTTAAAATCAAGCAAATCAATGTCAAGTACGTTCCTTACCCGAATTTTCCCTAGTAGAGTTCTTTTCACAAGGTTGTATGTGTGCTCTACAAATTTATCATTATAATCCTTCAAAAATATGCGATCGTAAACAAATTCGTTTGAAATAACGAAATTAATTGACATTTCAACATTGTCGGAAAATTCTAAATCAAGTTTATGTTCACAATCACAACTCAAATTTATTTCAGCCTCACCCACAAACTCATCCTCTAATAGTTTGAAAAATTTGTGTTCACTAACTTTGACTTCTTTTACTGAGTTGTCAATAACTTCATTGCATATATCATTTTCAAAATCTAAAGTTATTGTATTTAATTTTTCAAAATCGGCAAAAGGAAGTTCAAATTTTAAATTTGGTTCCATGCTCTAAAAAGACATGAATTCCAACTCAATTACCGCATTTTCAACAACATCATTAAGATTGTCGTTTTCAATTCCAAAAGTTGTTATTTGAAAATCGTCAATTTTTTTAAAAGGTTTATTATCATTTGACTCGTCACATGTTGGGATTTGATTTTGTTGCTCACGTTGTTTAATGTAGGTTTCAAACTACAAATCCGTGTCAGTTTTTTGATTTTCTTCCATCTGCTCAAATAAATCAAATTCATAATTATTAATTTGAAATTGTTGAGAATAAAAATTGTCAATCGCATCATAATTGAAACTATTCCCATTGCCAAAATCATTTGAAGAGTGATTCATGTTTCCATTATGATTTTGAATTCATTTTGGTGTTTGAAATTGTATTGACATGGGTTATAATCAAAATCATTAAAATTTTGAAGTGAATTAAAATTTTGATTATTTTAAAATCTTTGACTTGAGTTATTGCACGGATATGAATTACACAAATTATTTATCATTTGATTTTGTTGTCTAGAAATTTCAAGCAAAAATTCAATAGTTTCAGTACTCTTTTTAAGAGTTGAGGGTTGACCGTTATTTTGAAAACCTTATGGTGCAAAATTTGAATTGCTTGTACAATAGCTGTTATTAAAATATCCGAAAGAATATGATTTGAAACTATATGGATTATATTGATTTTCACAACTATTGTAAATTCTTGTGGGTAAGAAAAACCATTCATTTTGAATGAAAACAATAAGAAAACAGTTTGACTTTTGTTCCACCTAAATCAAAATTTTATAATTTACTAAATCGTAGATTGTGAGTTAACTACTCGACTAGAAAGGGGAGGAGGGTCTCTTAGTTGTTGACAAAAGGAGACAACTAATGTTTTATGGGTAGTATGCAACCTCCATTGCCAATAGTTCAATTATAAAATAATTCGAATCACCAAAAATTCTTATAAATTCCCTGTTATATATACGTGATCTAGCCCTTGAGAAAATTAATTTCACAAAATTTAATTTTTCAATTATAATTTTTTTAAATTTTATTTCGATTGGTGAATTTATGAATTCTCAAGCAGACAAACACACACAAATTAACAAATATCAACAATCAAGTATCTTTATAGAGCAACATTTTGCTAAATTTCAGCACCTATTTTAGCAACTATCAATGCAAAAATAAAGTAGGGATCAAAGACAATACCAGAGCACGCAGAATATTTGCAATTTTATTTTACAAGCAACAACTATTGTTAAGCACAATTTGCAAATCTTTTTAGCAAAAAGTGCAAATATTTGAGTAGACAATTTCCAACTTCTCTGATATTTGCACCTATTTGTACCTGACCCAATTCCCTTTTTTTGCCTTAATCAAAACATAAAAACTCGATAAAAGTAAATGGCGGCAGGGATGGTGTATAGGATCCTAGGTTGTCAGTGACTGCAATGGGAGGTGGGTGGAGTTGTTGGGAGGGGATGATGGCTGGAAAGAAAACAAAACGAGGATAAAGAGAGGGAAGAAAGAAGAAAAAATAAAAAGAAATGGAAAAGGGAGGAGGAAAATAAAAAATAAAATGCGGGAAACAAAAATATTGAAAGAAAAACCCAAAGAGAGAGATAATGGTTATAGAGAAGAATTTTTGAGAAATAAAAAAAGAGGAAAAGAAAGCTAGAGCGGAAAGAAACTAAAACTTAGAAAAGAAGAAGAAATAAAAAGGGAAAGGAAGATTACAAAGATTATGGTGTGACAAAGATTTGTATAGATTAGAAAATGAAAAGAAAAAAAAGAATATTAGAAGTAAGGGGAAAAGAAGGAAAGAAAAAAAAAATTGCTAAAAAGAAAAATAGGAAAGTAATGAAAATTATTGCATATACTTGTACAAATAATTGTAATGAGAACAAAAATTGTAACAAATCTTAAAAAGAACAAAAATAAAATAAAAGGAAAATTAATCCGAAAAAAAAAAAAAAATTATCTTCCCCGGCAAGGGCACCAAAAACTTAATCGGGATATTTTTATTGACTAGAAAACACCAAATTTATCGTAATAAAATAACCTCAAGTGCACGGCGTACTACGAAGTATTTCGGGAAATATCGGTCGATCCACAGGGATAACAAATAATAATTGTTTATTTGATCATATTAAACCTAAAATTCGAGAGAAATCTTAAATTAACTAAAAAGGGAAAAAGGAAACGAATGAGATGAAACGACAAATTAGGGAATAAATCCATTCTGTGATCCAAATAAATCTCCTTGAGATAATTTCTTCAATCTCTTCATAAGTGAAAATAATAAATATGCCTGTCTTAATATCAATCCTAACCGGAGAAGCATAAATCATCAAATTTTAACATATTAATTATCTCACATATTAATTAGGAAGTGTTAATGAAATAGATATAGATTCTTATCTAAGAATGACCTACTGAGATGTATATCATAGATAAGCCATAAAATTCAAATCTGCTCCTAATATTATTAACAATTCCCAATTTTGGCTATGTAGATGAATTCATATTGATTTTATTATTGGTTTAAGCATAATCTATTAAGAATTTAATCAAATATATACTATCAAAAATTTGTCTATAAAATTCAATAGAAATTTGTTGATTAAAATTAAGATCCAAAAAAGATATTAAAGAAAACATCTTTTTGTTGATTCAATTGAAAAAGAGAGCTTCATTACCCGCTAATTCGAACAGGATTTAGCTACTCAAGAAATATGATAAAGAAAAGGAAGAAGAAGAAAAGGAAGAAGAAGAAAAGGGTCTTGCTTTATTTTCTAACTCCAACTAATAGATTACACTCAAAAAGTTTAAATGAATGAATAGATACAATGAGGGTACATGGGTATTTATATGGTGTTTTGCCTTAAGCCCCAAATAATAAAAATATTTCCTTTTGAAAATACAAATGGGCCTTTTCCCTTTTCTTCATGAGATGCACCCTTGAAAATAGGAGTCATCTATGGGCTTTAAACTTTTTAGATAACAAGATTTTTGCATTGAGCTTTCTATTGCATCAACAATCCCAGCTTCAAATCATTCTTATTTGCAATAATTTCTTGTTCAAATCTTCAAATTACTTTCATACACCAACGAAGCTATCAACTTTTTAATTAAATATCTACAAAAATAAACAAATAATCATAAAAAAGTGCAGATAATTTTCATAACAATAAAATATGCACAAAAACCCCCTTTTGCCCAAAATGAACGATGATTGAAAGAATTCTAATGAATTAGTGAAAATATGTAAAAATACCCTTCATGTAACTTTTATTTGCAACATATAGACAAAATGTGAGCATAAAAATGCATGCACATCAATTTACAACAAGTTTTTTGGGACAGGATTACTTCTTACTCAGAAAAGCTTAAGCAAGAGGAGATCAAAAGTAAGAGGGTGGAGGCGTTCCTACAACAATCCCAAGACGTTCTAGAGCTTTCCTGCCCCGCGCTAGACCAAAAGTTTCTTAACAACAAAGAGGACTTTGATGTGATATCCAAACAACTCATCGACCATTGGGCATAAGCTGCTATGACCCTTACAAGACCTTTCCTGCTAGCACTGCCCCATCTTTTCCTAATATTCCTTAGACACCATTTTAGTGATTAATTGCTAAGACCTTAGGATAAGGAATATATTTTTTAACTAGAAAATGCTTGACACAATTTTGAAGTTTGTTTACTGGATATCATTTCTCTACAAAAATTTTGAGCTTCTAGTGCTATTACTTAGCTTAATCCTTATATGCATGGACTTATTTAACTTTTTCTAACTAGCTCCTCTCGATTAGGGTTCAGAGGTAGTTGTATTCAAAGTGAAATTAGATTCTGCCCTAACCAAAGTAGTAGAGTACTTATTAAAGAATTGTGAGAGCATATATAGGGGTTGTATCTAGAGATGAGATCAAAAAGTTAAGGCAAAGGATTATGGAGATGGACGAGATTGCACAGTGTATGAGCGTAGAAGGTGATCCTTCGATGACTTCAGCTACATGCGTTTCTCTCAAACAAGAAGAAATTCCTATGCTCCCTTCCAAGGCTGACCTGGATGTGGTCCTCGAGTGGAAGAATGATGTAAAGTGTTATTATGAGGCTAAGGGTAAAGAGTTGGAGGATTATTGTAAGGGGGAAATGGAGACATGGCAAACCCACGTCTTACCCTACCTTTTCGATGCAGAGAGCCTCTTCGGCTCCTCCTCAAGAAATGATGAGAAAAGAAAAGATAAAATCTTGAATGAGATTAATGAATTAAGCATGTGGCCGTGGAGCGCGTGAATGCTCTTTAGAAAAAGATATTCAACTTGGAATGTAGGGGCCAATTAGATTCCTTTGTAGTTTCCCAGGGTGGGATGGATAAGGCATCTCTATTAGAAGAGCTTCACAAAGAAAATGTGAAGAAGACAATAGCTGAAATTATCCGGCAATATGAAATTGATGTTTTTAGATGTTTCTAGCCTAGACTTGATTTGTCCTTCTTGTAATGTTGTTCCAACTATAAGTACATGCCTTAAGATTATGAGAATGTCTAAGTCGTTGCCAATTATGTACCCATGTTGTGATCTTTTGTAAATTATGTACTAATATTTAAAACAAATAATTAAATTTTGGTAGGCATGTAAGGAGCTAAGTATTTATATCTTAGTATTTTGGTATAGACTTGGCAAGCTTTTAGTAGTGTCTGGATCTGTACCTAATCTGGATCTGTACCTAATCAATAACTTGTCGTGCATTCCATGTATTATGCTTTATTGCCGCATTTTGAATAAGCTCCTACGGTAGCTTATACCCCTCGGTCTTTACTTTTTGGCTACGGTCTTTACTTGAACATTTGCTATGACCTGACCCTTTGTTGGGTGTAGTGTCCTACGCTGGCTTGGCCGCATGTTTGGTATGACCTGCACCCTTGTTGGGGTGGAGTGTCATACATATGCTTGGTCACATTATTATCTAGCATCACTTTTCTCATTTCTGAGAATGTCGATGTCGCTCATATGTTGCAATAAAAGTGTAGAAAGATGACAGTGAGCTATAAAGAGTAATTTGTTCGTGTTCTTTGCATGGTTTTCCCCGTTGTTTGGAGGAGACCTAAGAGAAAATTTACTGTGAATTCAGGTCACGTAAGTGCAACCTTTATGTATGCATAATTTTTTGTACTGGCTCTGCCTATCTAATATCTGTATGTTCAGTATGCCATGTTAGTAGTACCAACATAGAAGGGTTTTTATAATGGTTCAAAACGTTTAATATTCTTACGACCACTTAGGCTGAGAAGTCAAGCTGCATTGCATGTCGCTCCGATATCTGGTTCGGAGAGTCTTATATCCCTATGTCCAGTGCAATAATTTGGCTGAAGAACCGGATAGCATTGATGTAATTCCAAGTATTTTGAGTCAAGTTTCACCGTTTTCATTGCTGAGAGGGTCGCTCTTGTCTACCGATCTTGTGTGTTGCTTGGTCAATGACTATTGGTAATGTACTACGGATGTGCATATGGAAATCATTTAACCTTGCCAACGAGGAATAATATAGAGAAATTTTTACACTGGTTTCAACCGTCTAATATCCCTACGACTGGTTTAATACATCAATACTTATATTTTTACAATGTTTATTGCATAGGCGGTTCACCATACTCTAATCTTAGCCTAGGCTTTACAATGTAATATTGGAAACTTTGTTTGTATTTAGCCTATTGCTTTGGTACTTCTCCTAGCCGAAACCTTCAACTCGGTTTGCAACTTGGTCACCTTAGTACGACACCCAGATAGGATGATCGTTGATGTTGGAGACCCAGCAACTGGATTTCCTCTTCCTTGGATGGGAAGTTCGAACGCACCTATCGACCTGGCCGTAGTAATGTTTTCCTAGATCCCCCATCCATTCATCGGATTCACTATCAATATCAACAAATACCCGTGCATTTTGGCAGTCATTATTTGATAAAGAAGGGTGATCAGGGGAGGTAGAGGTGGAGATTAAGGAAGATGAAAAGTTTAGAGGGCCAAGGGCCTACTGTAATGATGATTATTCCTTCCTCACTACAGTGTTATCTTAAGGACATGAGAGGCTATATGGGTTGCCGAGCCTTCATTGTTTTTTATCTTTCTCTCTCTTTGTTAGCAGGGAGCTTCATGTCCAAAGATACTCTGGGCATTTCTCTCCTAGAAAGAGTATAGGTGTTTCCGTCCTTGAGGGTAGATTGAGTTAGTCTATCAAGTAGCGGTCGGTCAATGTTAGTTGACCAGGCAATGACCCGTGGTTCAATGTCACCGTTCTTATTTCAAAGAGTTCCATTATCACTCGTTTTCTATTTAGCCAGCATATGAGTGATGGAGGTAAGATGTGAACGATGGAGGTATCGTCAATTGACAAGCAATAGTCTAGGGCACCGTTCTATTTAATTCCCTTAGCTTCTAGTCTACCTGGTTCGAAAAGATCTAGAATGTAGCAAGGTTGGGATTGAATGGACCAACATGATTCATGATTTCTTGGGGAGCGTCAATAGGCTTGTCCGGAATAAGAAAATCGAATGATGTGATGGATTCACATGGGATCTAGGAAAGGGGAGTGGAGACTAGTGGATTTGTGGGAAATCAAGAAAAGAGGAATGGAGGTACGAGCCTCCCTTCAAACACAAATAATGTTAGTGAAAATTTTCGACTTTATAACACTCAACTTAATCACGAACCAATCTAGGCAATGACTGCTTGATGAATTCAAATCAGTAGATTTAACTTATATTAAATCCACCTTTAGGAAGTGACTATGTTGTTAAACGCTTACATCACCCTATAACCGCTCTCCAACTATTTGTTAGAATGTCAGAATAGTTTAGCAAAGGAATCACAATATACAATCTAATACAAGATATAAAAATAATAAAGTAATGAAAGTAAAGGA
This sequence comes from Allium cepa, assembly GCA_030765085.1. Lineage (NCBI taxonomy): Eukaryota > Viridiplantae > Streptophyta > Magnoliopsida > Asparagales > Amaryllidaceae > Allium > Allium cepa. Next base: position 108,758,373 of record CM060940.1, read on the forward strand.
CATAAAAGTTTTTACATGTTTTAGATTATTCTGAATCCTACATCCGTTGGGTAATCCATTATATATTATTTTGTGATAGAAATGATTACAATTTCCCAAAAACATAAAATATCTCTTAATTTCCTATTATCAGCTTTAGACTCTGAAAAAACATCCCCTTCTACACCTTCTAATGCCTTATTTCATAGTATGGAAATGTACATTGTCATTGACATGGTTACCTTTTATCCTTTGCTTCAATCTCGCCCTTTAGATCTTGCCACTTGTCAATCATCTATAATATCGGTTTATTATATTTGGATTGGAGGCACGTCTTCAACAGGAAGCTATGGCACTGGCAAGAGTTTAGGGAAATGATGCTGGATGCCTGAAAAACTGGGTGGAAAGCCCAAGCCTATGCCAATCATCCTCTTTTGTCTTGAAGTGGCAGATGTCCTAAGAAGAATGGTAGGGGACCGCCCTAAGGCTTTAGGATGCCGTTGATGCATGCAAAGAGATGCGGTGATGGTTATTGCCTGATGCTTAGGTCATACTACTCTGCTGACATCTCAGTTGTCTTTGCTTAACTTGCTATCATATTTAGCAGAAACGGAGCTGTACTGCCCTATTTCACTCTTAGAGTTGATTTGACATATGATTGGAATGTATTCGGGGCTAGCCATAATCTAAGATGATTACAATTTGAGTTGCCTTCATTGTAAGTGTGCTTGGGTTGTTGATTAGAGAAAGGAGGACTCCATATATTTGTCGTCCACTTGTGAGTAAGGTTCTTCTTTGAAGTATATCTTCAGCGGCCCTGCATGCGGCCCTTTGGAGTGATTTTGACCCCTTACGGTACTGCCTAGGTTGCCCTGATATGTGTTATGCATACCTGTTCTTTTAGGTGTTGACAAAGTATGGGCTTTGGAGATGCGGTCAGCTTAGTTCAGCATGTATTCCCGCGTATATTTCGGCCTAGTATTCTTTTTGCATTGTATTGTCATTATGGCCTGCCTCTGTTTTCTTATGAGTGTGGCACCTATCTTTTGTCACAACTCCCTCAATTGTAGGGTTTAGGTCGGGTTAAGTAATATAGCTTCAAGATGGATCCTTGTGAAGTATGAGTTTGATTGATTCAATTACTTTTCCTTTACATCTAATCTTCTCGACATTGGGGCAGCCTTCTTGCCCTCATGCCCTACCTCATTTCCTTTCAATGCATCTCGCTGTAAAAATGGGTATAACGGTAGGAAGTGATTCTATATTCTTGGGTGCTTTTGCTTGGATTTTGCATGGATTTTAGGAGTTTACTCGCCTTTGAATGATTATATATTCTTTTATATACGTTGTGTATTCGAAATATAAAGTTAAAATGACATTATCCAATTAAGTTATTAACTTTGGACCCTTCTTTCTTTTCAAAGTAAATGATAACTTTACATTATATAACATCACACCCGTTACCTTCTATAACATGTGGTGTGGCCTTGACATGATGTTAAGTGGTTGTTTGGATCATGTGTTGAATTGAAGCATGTTTGAAAGTGTTTGAAGCGAGAATAATTGCTATAGGTGCACTTCAACGTCCCTAAACTTTAACTCATGTAAATGAAAAACTTATGATTTTAACTTGGCATAACTTGTTTTGTTGTTCTATACACATATTTTGGTGTATGGGGAATTAAATAGATGATCTGGAAAATTATAGAAATTGTCAAACAAAATTGTGAAAGTTAGAAACGAAATGGTCGTTATGGATGCACTTTTAAAAGCCTTGTTTTCCCATAATTTTTGAAGTCAACTTGAAAGAAATACTAGGGGTTTCTTTACAATTTCAATAAGCATTATAAGTGTTCTTATTACTAAAAAATATGGAATTTTAAATTATTCATTAACTTGTGAAACAAAGTTGCAAAATGTTATACCAAGTAGAAGGTCGCTCTCTGAGTACTTAGAAATGTCCTATTTTTGGAAAGACATCCATAGAGGTCTCTTTTCATTTTTAATAAGTGTTATATGTATAAATGGAAAAATATCAAAGTATAAAAGATTATAGAACAGGTTAACAAAGTGGCTAAAGTAAGAGAAATGGTCATTGTACAACACTTTAGTAAATAGCTTGTTTTCGGGAATTTTTAGAAATACATTGGGAAAATTTCCTAGGGGTTTCTTCCCATGGTTTTTAATTAACCTATAGGTGTAGTACTTACTGTAAAAAATTCAAGTCTTAAAACTGGTAGCAAAGATCGTGCTTTTCTATGTTGTTCTTTATTAAGGACTTTTGACAACATTTATAAATGCCGTAGTAAACTGCTTAAGGTTTTAAGAGTCTAAAAATGATATTTAAATTTGGTGTTTTTCCAAATAGTTTTAGGGATGTTTTCTAATTTTACAGTATTTTAAAGTTGGTTTGAAATTTAAATATATTTTTATAATTATTTATGAATTTTTAAAGCAAAGGGGTTTTATAATATAAAACATGCTTTTTATTTATTTTCATCAATTTATAATATAGTCATTTTTAAGTAATAATTTACAGATATACTTAAAACCTATTTATAAGTATTTTTAATGTATTTTTATATGTATATAATGTTGGAAAATTAAGTTAAGTATTTTATAAAAGAACAAAGAATGTTTTGAATTATAACACTTCTTTTATAATAAACAGTTTTACGAAGTTATGTAAAAGTTTATTACCTTGTTAATAAGTATACTAAGATCTTTAAATATAATGTTTTAAAGATAATAACAAGTATGGATTTGTTTTGGTTTTTTTGTGAAAATGTGTTAACAATATTTGTGTCGTGACAATGCTTAAGTAACATTTGTCATAAACCCTTTGAAATAGATTGTGAATGAGCTTAGATCTTAAAAACAGATACTTTGAAAGTAATTACAAGTAGGAATCTTTTGAAAAAGATAGAAAAATTAAGGGTTTAAAGTAAGAAATCTTGTTAACGATTTGTGAGTATACTTACACCATTTGATATAAGTATATGAATTCATTTTAAAGTATTTAAAGGGTAAAAATGAATAGTAGAAATTGATAAACGATTTTATATTAAATAAAGGAAGTTCTACTGATAAAATAGATTTTAATTAATAAAAATGTGAATTAAATGAAAAGGGAATTAGAAGTCGCTTATGTGACTTAATCGTGCTTTGTGTGACCTGATCATATGTTGTGTTCATTCATTTATGGAAAGTAGTTAATCATGTACTAGCACTAAATGCTGATGAAGTAGGCTTTTTTATTTGTGTGAGTTAAGAATGAAGTGTCTAGATAAGACTCTAATGCAACCAGTGCTCATGCTCTAACTTACCTGGCTCTACTCTTGACTGAGGGATAATGTAAGATAAAAAGTTTGAAAACATGATAAATATACGAGATTTGATTTCCATATGCGATCGTCTATTTTGAACTCGATGGTCGATCGGTTTACTATTAAACTAGACCAAATTAAATTGGGAAGTATCTAAAATCTTCATGGTTTCATACGATTTGAGAGCCCTTAGGGGAGGATCATTGGTATGAAATTTCTCTAGCTTTAAGAACTTATATCTACGAGATCCCCCAGAGAGGATCCCTCTTTATATATTGTTCACTTACTTCTAAAAGAACCGGAATTGAGTTTATCATAAATTTATCGATTGGTTTTGAAGAGATCTGAATCGGTAAGTGTTTTATTTACCAAGCACCACTTCATTAATGATATACGAGTTCTATGTATATGGATGGTTGTTAAGTAGAATGCTATAGAGTTCAACTGTCTATCCTGAGGTTAAGTCCAAGGGAAAGGTTAGTGTTAGCATTCGTCGGAGGTTTTATACTGTGTTAGCACCAAAATTGGTCACTAACACCCTTGAGTAGAATTATGTACAGAGATTAATGAAGAAAATAAATTAAAACCGAGGGATGTATGAAAAACTAACTGTAGAAACAAGAACACCAGAATTATAGTGGTTCGGAGTAACTGCCTACTTCCACTGTTAATATAATATTTATTACTTTCCTCCAAGATTTGGATACAGATACAATCCATAAACAAATAATTCGAATACAAGTTTGAACTGAAAGAAATCTAGTTCAGAAAATGACATAGTACCTCCAGAGTCCTCGAAAATGATCCCTCTTCACTGCGCCTCTGCCCCTCTATTTATAGACGAAGATAGACTGGACTCCCTAGCAGCCCAAGAACGAGGTACTTCGGCCCATCACTGATAATTCATGTACATCAGACCGAGCCATGTTTGCCGAGCGACATTGGCCGAGCGGTATATGCCGAACCGAGGTTTCCTTGTAAATGACTCAAAGATTCTCAAGGGACCCAAAGCAAATAGCGGTGTTACTCAAAGAGGAGTCATGCCGATCATCTCACTTTGTTATAGACCTAATAACCTGATAACTCCCCTGGCATGCACCGAACTAGGTATGCGAACTATTATAATCAAGCCACCCACATATTCCGTTTTAAGGCCGATCCATACCTGATCGACCTGTATGTGCCAAGCGGTATACACCGAACCATTGAAACCAAACGACAATTGGCAAACTAAGGTTGATCTTATACATGCATGCCGATCCACATTTACACTGGGCCAATCAGGCCGATCTAACATGGTCATTCCTCTACTACTCGTCTACCATGACCAATCCACTTCAACCTCAACTGCCTTGACCGACGCACTGTTCACTTATCTATCTCAATCGAACTACCACCTAGTACTGAACATGCAAGTAGGCCAACCCATATAAACATACCGAGCACCTCAATCTACACCGAGCCTCACATTCCCCAGCCTTCCTTTGCTTTCATCTCGATCAAAACCTCTATAATTAGCATCTTGTAGCAGGGCCAAGCAACCGGGTAACATTTCCCCCCCAAAGTGTGTCATGTGGAGCAACGCGATATGTTTTGAATTACTCAAAAATGTTCCTGCTTTCAAAAGCCGAACGTATACGATTTCATGAAGGTCAAAACATGGCGGTCCTTCCTAGCACCTTGTATAGTTTCGAATTTATTTTGCTTTCTTCCTCTTCCTTTTCCTCTTTTTCCCTTCGTTTTTTATATATAAGGGGTAGGTCGGCATATAGAGGCCGAACCACGCGGTCGGTTTACTTGAGCTAGGATATGCATTCTAATAACCAACTTCCCAAAACATATCGATGGGGTTTACAGGAGATATCTTGTTCACCTCCCTTCTCCTGTATATAAGTTTCGACTTCGTTCCTTCTCCTTTTCTCACTTTTACCCTACTTTCCCAAAGCCATCAGCTCACTTCTCCCTGAGGCTTACCAGCTACTTAACCTTCCATTGAACCCAAATTGTCTATCTTGCGACTCTAGTTAACCACCAACACGAACGAATCTCCAGTCCGACACCTCGAACCTACCGCATACCTTGAGCTCTCTCCCTCGGTATGAATCTCTTTCCAATCCCGGGGTTGTATTGAGTTTCAATGCTCGTGTGGATAGTCCCCCCTTATCTTTTGCTTCAAGAATAGATAGAAAATAATTTCAGAGGAGGGAAAGAGATGGATTAGCAATAAAAGTTTGCTCAAGTTAGGGCCTTGGCCTGACTTTGATGATTGATGGTATCAATCGCTTAAGGGGAGTAGTTGTTGTCTCTTAACCTAGATGTCGAGACTTAGGAGGAAGATGGAAGTTGTTGCTCGGTGAAGAAAGATGAGGAGAAGAGGGGTACAGAAATTCAAGAGCAAGTGCGGGTCGATTAGAATCCTGAAGAGTAGATCGGTATCTTGATCGAGTGGGTCGTTCGACCCCGAGGGAGAGCATGGGACGGTAGGGATATAAGATGGTGGGACGGCATAGATCCAGTGGGTCGTTAGGTGGTTATAAAGTGAGTGAGGGGAATGGATGTTGTGTGTGCAGCCTGACATCCAGTGAGTCGCCCCGAACTGGCACAAGTCTAGGAAGGTGGGTCGGTCAAAGTTCGAGTGAAGCCATTCTGCAGTTAGGGACAGAGGTTTGTTATAACTTAAGGAAGTCGGTTTGATAGTTAGGAAGAGAGGGAGGATTGGATGGTTCGGTCACTCCATAGGACAGTGGATTGGCATTTATAATCAGGACTATTCTAATTCAAACATAACATTCATGTGTACAATTCGCCTTCACAACCAAGCACTGAATAATGGTCAATGACAAGTAACAAAGCATATTATCTTGGGGACTTAATTTAGACTACATACCCCATAGTTTGAATATTATTCAATGAAAACTCAACCAACCAAATGTACATAAATAATCTTCACAGTCTATGATGCCAATGTTCGACTCCCAAGCCATTACTATCAGTCATATAATAGCCTGTAGGAGATGGTCAGTGATGACGGTCTTTGAGATCAGTAACTTAAAGCTCTATCATACAACACTTTTGTTTGAACTTTAATTTTTCTGGCACTTACATTTAGGTCGTAGCACTAGTTCGCACACAACATGGGGGGATGTATTACCATCATTATATTTGATATCATTTGTCTTTTAAGTATAGTTCAAACAGTTATCTACCCATATTCAACCCCCATTGAAAATGTCCAAAAGATCGAGCCCTACTACAGTTTTCGACAAGCCCGAGCCAAGTTCTCAACAGGAGGTGATAGGAGCTTCGAATCCATCGACAACTCCTACACGGGGTTTCCCAAATCCAACAGCTGCAGTCATTGGCCCGGCTTCGAATGTGATAGATGGAGCAATTATTCTCGACAATCCTATGATTCACAAGCTTCAAAAATCGATGAAGCCAGTCATCATCGGTTATGCACAATTCATGGAATCCCTTTTGACAATATTTTAGTTTCGTCGGGGCGAGATCGGCCTCACCTTCCCCTAGCTGGATATATAACTTGCAAAAAGTTCATGTGCTAGGTAGGTAGCATGCTACCTTTTGACGATGTTTTATTTCCATCGGGGCGAGATCGGCCTCACCTAACCCTAGTTGGATATATAGCTTGCAATAAATTCGTGTGCTGGGTTGGTAGCGTGCCACCTTTCAACTCCTTTCTCCGTGATGTGTTATAGTATATTGAGATCGCCTCGACACAGCTACATCCCAATAGCCATGCGTTCATTCATGGCACTTGTATTCTCTTCATGAGCACCTTATTCAGGCTTCCCACTACCGGTGACATCTGCTACATCTATCGCTTCAAAAGACGGTCTGACAGTCCATCTTTCATATTCCTCGAGCCATACTCCAAGTGTCAGATCCTGATGGGGGCATGGAGTTATAAGCAGCAATGGTTTCACGTACGCTGCCCCCCCGGCTTTACAAGAAGGTGGCTGGAAGGGAGTAAGTTCCATTTCCAGACTAATATTTGTCTATGGCACAAAGTGCATTCTTTTTAAACTCTTTTTGACTTCCATGGGTATCATCCCACGTCCCAAAGGCACCGGGTATTCTGAGGCCGTCGAGGCTATTCGAGCTGCTCCACAGGAGACCAAGAGATCAAATCAGTCATTTCCAATGAATCGCTTTTAAAGTTCGAATTGTTGGCGGAAGGCCGTAGAACAAGTCTCCCTCCCAGCACCACTACAACTGGACCTGCCATGGAAAAAGGCAAAGGGCAAGCTGGGCCTTCGATGCCCTCTACAGGAGGAACCCCCGATATATCCGAAGAAGGTGAAATAAAAGAGGCCAAGGCGCCAAAAACGACCGATGAGAACTTAGGCTCTAATATTGCACCTACAATCGACGTACCTAACGTCACCAAATCACTTCCCCCTTCGAAGAGGAAAAAAGCTTAGCCTATAAGTTGAAGAAGAAAACAGTTGATGGGACTACTAAAATTACAATCACCCCGGTCGAGAAAAAATGATCTCCCAACATCCATAGGGTTCACTAAAAGGTCTTTCAGACCTGACTATCCCCGATGACTTGCTGAATTATGATTTTAACGACCCTGGAGATATGGGGCTTAATTCACCCACGAGAGGTGATGTAGGTGATACTACCGGTCTACATGGAGAGTCAACCCTAATAAGTAAAGCAAAAGAAACCGGTCAGTCGTGGGGAATCACTAGGACGTACACAAACACCTACACTTTGCCCTGCACTTAAACTTCAGCCATCATATTATTCTTGCTAACTCGTCCTCACTTGGTTTCTGTGCAGGTGACATGGGGCGCACTCACGAATTCGACCGCCTTCGCAGGTCTTCTACCTTTCACCACTCAAGTCGAGATTCGAGGTCAGGTAGATGCCGAGAAAGAGATGATAGCAGTGATAGGGACTAACATCCCAAAGACTCATCATCTTCTCGAAGAAAAACATATAGACTTTCTTCGTACCCCAACGATCCTCCCCCTCACTCAAAACACTGTAGGAAAAAATCTGCTCAGAAGGGGTCTCAATATGAAGCTCACCGCGACCAACACTCTGGTTCATCCATAACAAATCAATCTTGTGAGCCTCATAAAAAGTCTATGGCTCCGGCTAAGCAAACTCCTCCAATTTTTACACATGATCTGTCGGTAGCCGAAAAATTAGCTGAAGTTAAAGCCATATTTCCGTAGATATGCTTCGACGGGCTGAAATTTCTTCCTGCGATTCATCCAATTCTAGGGCATGTCAAACAAAGTGCTATCGCTTGCAACAGACGACGTCTACATTCAACACGATGCATTTGTTCACTTGGCAGAAAAAGTTTTAGAGATTTCTATAGAATGTCAGTATAAGATCGATCGCCCAATACTTGAAGCCATTCATGATAAAGACATTATCAGAGTTCAAGATGAAGAGCTTTCTTCTTACAAATCTCAACTCGAAGCTACCCAACAAAATGCTAAAGACACAACCGAGGCAGTCGGTCGTTTGGAAGCTACCTACGGAAGGGAAATTGATGAAGCGGTTCAATGTTGTGGCATTTTAGCCTTAAAAAAAGACTCCGTTCAAAAGGACAAGGATGCCCTTGCTCAATGAGTCAAGAATTGGAGGAGCTACTCCTCAAGGAAAAGGAAGAAAAAAATGCCGCTCAAGAGGAGTCGCAGCGATATTTCGACGAGATTGTCGCTACACGAATTCTAAGAACAAAGCTTTATGAGGAGCTCTTCAAAGCTGAAGCATTAAGGGACGCATCTCGTGAAGAAGGAAAAAGAATGGCATTGAGAGAAATTGACTGTTGCCTTGAGGCAGCTGCTGAAGCCGAGAGAGAAGAAAACAAATGCCTATTTGATCCGCTTATTGTTGAATACAACGCTCGGGTTCTCGTGCATCGAGATCTATCTTTTCTGGGCAAGGGTTAACTCAAATCATTAGTTGAGGCATGGAACACCTTGATAAAAATCAAACGAGTAGAGCTGGGCACCATGTAGGTTGATGAGGATTCTCTTGTGGAGGAAGTGCTTCGAGGAAACGAGCCTTCCGACTTATCTGCAGCCAAACTCCTCTATGGAAGAGATTCTAACTCATCAGAAGGGAAAGATGATGGCGTCGGTCCATCCGAAACTAAATCTCAAGTTCTTCCTTTTTCTCAACCGACCGGTCGCTCTCCACTCAATGCTTTTGAACCTTGGCTATGGTCCAGAGAAACCCGGGTATGATATCCACATTCTGTCCCCTATCCCAGAAGGTGAGACTCCCAAAATAGCTAGAGTCGGGCAGTGACTGGCACTTAACCTTCTTTTCTAAAGTTCAAATAACCATTGCTTCTTAACAGGCAATAAATAAATTCTAACATTTGTCTTTTGTAACTTCATGTAGGCCATTTTGACCACGAAACAACTCCAAGGAGCGATGCCGCCATAGAAAAGGAAGAGAAATTGGGAGAGGCATCTCACACTAGGAATGCCCCCGGACCCGATGCTCAAATGTTTGGGGCGCTCGATGAGGACAAACTCGAGAACCATTCACCTATAGAAGAATATGATCAAGTCGAAATCACAGGCGCCTTCGAACATACTTCGAAACTGAGCATGGAGATAGGGAAGATGAAAGGTGAAATTAAGGCTAAGCCCCAAGTGATGGAATTGAATGATACCCTGAACAGGCCCTTGAAGGTCATTCTCCCTGGAGGGACCAAGACGCTGGAAGTTCCTCCTCCTTCCTCGGGCACCATCTCACTAGGAAGCAAGGCATCCAAGTGAAAACGCTCGTGTGAGGAGCCTTCAGAGAAGTCGAGGACGGAGAAGAAATTAGAAAAGTAGTTATCCGATAGTGCCTTATTCAACCCGAGCAAGTCTGAATTATGTAGTTAATTTTACTTATTCTCACAGTCATTGTAAATATACTTTTGGCTCCAAGTTCATGAGAAATTATAGTGGAACTTTCCTTTGGATTAGCGAATAAAACTTTGTTCCTTTATTTTCGATGATTTTTGTTGTTCATCTTACTGTCTAACTTGTAGTCAAAATTTGAAATCTTATGAATTACACAAGCTCCAGTTTACTTCCATGTGACTCGGAAATTTTTGGAATCGTAAATCCTCTAGTCCACGCTCTAGGAACTTAGAATACTTTTAGTCCTCGCTTTAGAGACTTGGATATTTTTTGAATCATTTATACTCTAGCCCTTACTCCAAGGACTCGGAGTACTCTAGTTCGTGCTCCGAGGACTTAGAGATTTTTAAGTTGTTTATACTCTAGTCCACAATCTGGGGACATAGAGTACTATAGTCCTCATTCTAGGGATTTTGAGATTTTTAAGTCGTTTATACTCTAGTCCGCACTCTGGGGGCTTAGAGTACTCTAGTCTACACTTTAGGGACATGGAGATTTTTTAAATCGTTTATACTCTAGTTCGCACTCTGGGGACTTAGAGTACTCTAGTCTGCACTCTGGAGGCTTAGAGATTTTTTGAGTCATTTATATTCTAGTCCGTACTCTAGGGACTCATAGTACTCTAGTTCGCGCTCTGGAGACTTAGAGATTTTTTGAGTCGTTTATATTCTTGTCTGCACTCTAGGGACTCAGAGTACTCTAGGGACTTAGAGATCTTTTGAGTCATTTTATACTCTAGTCCGCACTTTGGGGACTTAGAGTAGTCTAGTCCGCACTCTGGGCACTAAGAGATTTTTAAATCATTTATACTCTAGTCTGCACTTTGAGGACTTAGAGTACTCTAGTCTGCACTCTGGGGACTTAGAAATTTTTTAAGTTGTTTATATTCTAGTCCACACTCTGGGGACTTAGAGTACTCTAGTCCACATTATGGAGACTTAGAGATTTTTTTGAGTCATTTATACTCTAGTCCGCACTTTAGGGACTTAGACTCTAACCCACTATGGGGACTTATAGATTTTTTGAATCGTTTATACTCTAGTCCGCACTCTGGGGACTCAGAGTACTCTAGTCCGCACTCTAGGGACTTAGAGATTGTTTTTCTGTTTTATCGTTTGATTTTTAATTTTGTGTGTACGTTCATACGTTGGACAGAATAATGTGATTTAATTTTTGCCATGGAATTACAACACATGGAACATCGATAGTTCATAGAAAAGCGGCTTCAAGCCTTTATTATCAATAATCAAATAGGAACAACTGAATTGTCTTATTACATGCTGAAAACAAAAGAAAAACATGCTGGAAACAATTGCTACTAAAATGCAAAGGAAACAACTAAGTGCAATAACGACGCAGATGCTTGCTATTCCATGCTCGGGGGAGTGTCACGCCATCGACGGTCGCTAGCTTGAAAGTTCCTTCTCCAAGCTTCCATTCAATGACGTATGGACCATCCCATATGGGATTCATATGTGATGGGATCGGAAAAACTCGCTTCAAAATGAGATCGCCTACAACAAAGATTCTTAGTCGGACTTTTTCATTATAATATCGAAAGACTCGATGCCTATATGCAGCCGCCCTTGATGATTGGCAAAGAGCCGATTATATTGATCCTCCATATTGCGAATGACCATGGACAAACCATTTGTGTGAGTTCTGTCGGAGGAGCCCTCGAGATTTTTGCATGCTTTTGACATTTTCCGCACCTTCTTACATAGTCCGTGGCATCCTGATTCACGGTCGGCCAATAGTATCCATAGTGGAGGATTTTTTTCGCTAATGTTTGCCCCCCAAATATGGTCTCTACATGCTCCTTTATGAACTTCTTTCAAGACCCGCTTTATCTCATCGTGGGCGATGCACCGCAGTAAGGGAACCGAGAATCCCTTCCGATACATTATTCCATCCTGCATTACATATCACAAAACTTTGCGAATGATTGGTCTTTTGTTCTTTATTTCAAGAAAAATCCCGTGTAGCAGGTATTGCTTGAATTGGGTTATTGATGACTCCTTCTCAATTTCTGTTTCTAACACAAAATCTACTTCCATCTCGTTTATGCTCGGATCACGTAAGATTTTGACGGGAACTAATCCCATCTGCTGTGCATCACTAGTACTTGTGAATTTTGCCAATAAATCATCTCTCCCATTTTGTTTACATGGGATGTGTGAAATATCATAAGATTCAAGGTCTGCCAATAGCTCTTGAACCCGAGCAAGGTATGAGGCAAGTCTCTACCCCTTTGCTTGATAGTCTCCCCGCACCAAGTACACCACCAATTGTGAGTCACAAAAAATTTCAACCGATTTTACTCCAAGTTCCTTGTAAATTTTAAGCCAGCAATCAATGCTTCATACTCGGCTTCATTATTCATAGTTGGGAAATTGAGCTTCACAGCATAACAAATCGATCGGTTTTCGAGAGTTACAAGAATAACACCAGCCCCAGAACAATGGTCATTGGATGCCCCAACAGTGTATAGTTTCCATCGAATGGGGGAATAAACATCCTCACTGCTTGGCTCGTCTGATATAGTGAATTCTGCAATGAAGTCAGCTAGCGCCGGCCCTTAGATAGCCCTTCTTGGTAGGTAGGTGACATCGAATTGACTCAACTTAATGTTCCACTTCAAAAACCTTCCAGAGGTTTCGGGTTGTCGGTAGTTGCAAAGGTTGATCGGTATAAACACTGATCGGGTGTGCCTGAAAATATGGACGAAGCTTGCGTGATGCAATCACTAAACAGTAGGCTAGCTTCTTAATTTCAAGATAATTTCTCTCTGCTCCCGTTAGACGTTTACTGGCATAACATACTAGCTTTTGAATTCAGTCCTCCTCGTGAATCAAGGCCGTACTGATGGCATGCTGAGACACAGCCAGGTATACATATAACACTTCATGGTCTACAGGCTTTGACAGAACCAGGGGACTTTCCAATTGTCTCACCAGAGCTTGAAAGGCATCCTCATAGTCCAGTGTCCATTCAAAATTTCTCTCCCTTTATTTATCATATCGATGAAGGGGATACACTTGTCGGTCGCTCTGGATATAAACCGACTCAACGCGGTGACTTTTCCATTCAGGCTATGTACTTGATTTATAGTTCTAAGCGCATGTATGTCTCAAATAGCCTGAATATTTTCTGGATTAGCTTTAATTCCCCGTGCATTGACAACAAAGCCCAAAAACTTTCCCGACGCAATAGCAAAGGAACACTTTAGTGGATTGATTTTCATTCTGTGGTATCTAAGTATATTGAACATCTCCGCTAACTCTCGAGTGTGGTTGTTTGACTGTCGTGACTTCACTAGCATGTCATCCACATAGATTTCCATAGTTCTACCAATTTGGTCTTTAAACATCCGATTTACCAAGCACTGATAAGTCGCTCCTGCGTTCTTTAACTCAAAAGGCATCACCACATAACAATATAGTCTAACATTCGTGACAAAACTACCGTGTTCCTGATCTGGAATATGCATTGGGATTTGATTGTATCCCGATTACACATACATAAATGATAATAAGTCATGTCCGGCAGTCGAGTCAACCAGCTGATCAATTCTGGGTAAATGGAAACTATCCTAAGGGCATGCCTTGTTCAGGTCTGAATAATCAAAACAGGTCCTCCATTTTCCATTTTCTTTTCTCGCTAGTACGAGGCTAGAAATTCATTCAAGGTAGAGGGCTCACGGACGAACCCATTGGCTTTGTGTTTGTCTACCTCCTCTCTGAGAGCAGCAAATCTCTCCGGGTCCATACCTCTCCTTTTCTGTTTCGCTGGTACATATTTTGGGTCAATGTTCAATATATGACTTGTGATGGCAGGAGAAATCCTACACATATCAAAGTGGGTCCAAGAGAAAACATATAGGTTTGCTCGAAGGAAATCAGTTAGGTCCTCATTCATCGAGGGAGTGAGTTGTGATCCAATCTTAAGCACCCATGATAAGTCATCGTAGCTAACTGAAATGCCAATCGTTAGTTCAGCCGGTGCAGCTTTAGGCTCCTTAGGTTCTTCATCATCGTCTCTCTGATCTATGTCTCTGTAGATCCGACCCTGCTGCCTGAGCCAAGGCTTGGGCGCTATTTGTCAATTTTGCGCTATTTGGATGCAGACAGAGTTGTCCACAACCTTTCCATTCTCTCACCGCTGGGCCTCTCTCAGCTCAGCCACATTACATGCACGACCTATCACCTGACCGCCTTGTACAAACCAAACTCCTTATCCATCGAAAACTTCAAAATCAAACATCATGGGGCTAAAGCTGCCTGAAACTCCAATAGGGCTGGTCCGCCCAGAAAAAAATTATACGGGGAATCAACATCCAACACAATGAATGGTAGGATCCGCACCCTCCTAAGTTTTCCTTCTCCTAATTCAACTGGTAATTCAACAAAACCTATCACGTCCGTGGATGCTCCATTAAATCGTGAATGCAGGCTTAGATGCTTTCAGATCCTTTGCATACATCTTCATTTGGTTGTACGCCTTTTTGGATATAATGTTAACAGAACTCCTGCAATCAATCAATATCCTTCTCACAAACGTTAGCCCAATCTTTGCCGAGATGACCATCAGGTCAATGGTAGGTGCCTCCACTGATCAGCATCTCTACTTCTGAACACTATATCATTCGTCATCATTCGCTGCTGTTACGCTGGAATCCCGTCTTTCGAGTTCGAGCAGTATTCAATGTCCGCATGTTTCAATAAACTAGCATAACGTTCCATTTCTTGCTAACTCTTGTCTGTTGGGTGAGGCCCACTAACCATCATATTTATGATTAGTCTACCTACAGTCCGAGCAGGTTCCCCAGGATGGCATGGGCTTGCCCGTGACCGGGGTCTGACGTTCCTTGTCCGCCTTCCTGTGGATTCTTAACAAACTGCTGTAACTTCTTCTACCGAATCAGTTTTTTAATAGAAACATGGAGGTGTCTGAATTTCTCGGTGTTGTGCTTGTAGGTCTCGTGAAATTGACAGTACTTCCCTGTCTGCTTTTGTTCCTCAGTGGATTCTTTTGGGCATGGCTTTTGGTATTAGAAGGTGTTACAAGTTGACAAATAAATATTCTCTAGAAATGTGTTTAGAGGAGTGTATTCATTGTAGGTCGGGATCCTTGGCTTCCACTTTTCGACTTTCCTCTTTCTTTCTGAATTTTCCCTTCTAGATGCTTTAGGCTGCTCGGGCTTGTTTGAACTTTAACATTGACCCTTCCAGAATTGTCGCCAGCCTGTTTTATCATAATGTTGCTTTGCACCGTCTCTTTTCCAGGCCTTGGCGCATTACCTCACCTCGTCCACCTGGCTTCCTCCCTTCTTATGAACTGGTGTGCCTTTGAATAAAAATGTTCCTAGGTAGCCGGAGGTTTTCTTGCCAGCCAATCACCAAACTCTGAGTCTGGATCAACTCCTGGCATCACGGCCATAAGAATAGCATGGTCATTCGGGTTGCTAACTTTGGTAGCTGCAACATGAAACCTTTGTAAATATTCCTTTAAGGACTCCTTTGGGGATTGAATTACACTGGATAAAGACATCACATCCTTTGGAAAAGTGGTATGAATTCTGAACTGCTCCATAAATTTTGTTATTAACTCATCAAATCTGGAGATCGATCATGGAGGATGTTTGGCGAACCACATGGTAGCGATTCCAAATAAGGTTATTGGGAAACATATACACTTAGTCGCATCGTTCACCCTAGTCGAGTCCATCATCCACTGGTATCTCATTACATGCTGTTGGGGATCAGTCTTCCCCTCATAGGCTGGAATAGTCAGCATACTAAACTTCCAAGGGTATTCAGCCTGTAGGATAGCATCTGTGAATGGAGTATGAGTTCTATCTATGCCCCAATCATCATTGGACAAGCCTTGATTTTCTCTCATAAGCTGTCTGACCATGGCTGACAAGTCCGGAGTCTGGATGGGAGGTGGCAAGTTGGAATTCATCCTACGTAACCGTCCCAGCTGGTGCCTCCTTAATTGGTGATCTCTCAAACGAGCATCCTGGGAACCTACTTCGTTGCATCCCTGATGAGCCGGTCGGTCAGCTTCGATTCGCACTCCAGATCCTAAGTTTCCCATTCTAACTTGTGAGCAATTTCCTAGGTGCAAGTGAGGGGTCACAACTCCAGGTAAGGAACCTGGACCATTCCTGTTGGATTGATCTACTGCACTTGTTTGCATTGTTTCAATTCTACGGTGTCTACGCCTAGGATGTTAATGAAGTGGATCTATCAGATGATGAGTAGGTAGCAGGACTTCCTCCAGGATTCTGATGCTGTTGATGAGTAAGTTGGGTCATGAGATTGATGTTAGCTTAAATCTGCTCATTAAGCTGTCTCTCGCTTTCCATAAGTTTTCTTATAGGCTCGTTGATCTCTGTTCGAGCGACAACTTCTGTTTGGTTTAGGACGGTGGTTGTCCCTGCGCCTGGATTAGCTTGTTGATTGTTGGGTCCCACTTGTTGGACGCTAGCGATCTCGTTTACATCCTCAACGTGGAAGGCTGATTTAGTATGCGGTATTCCCATTGTAGAGTTATCGGTAGGAACATTGAGTAGAATCTATGAACTTCTTGTGAGCGAACTTGGATCTTCTTTGGGGGATTTCTTCAATCCACTAGCGACAAAGTAGATCCTAGTGGCCTTAGAATGCTACTCTCAATGAAAGCACCAAAATGTTAGCACCGAAATTGGTCACTAACACCCATGAGTAGAAGTATGTAGAGAGATTAATGAAGAAAATAAATTAAAATTGAGGGATGCATGCAAAACTAGTTGTAGAAACAAGAACACCAAAATTATAGTGGTTTCGCATAACTGCCTACGTCCACTATTAATAAAATCTTTATTGCTTTCCTCCAAGACTTGGATACTTATACAATCCGTAAACAAACAGCACGAATACAAGTTTGAACTGAAAGAAAGCCAGCGCAGAAAATAGCAGAGTGTCTCCAACATTCTCGAAATAGATCCCCCTTCATTGCACCCCTGCCCCACTATTTATAGACGAAGATAGACTAGACTTCCTACGCAGGCCCAAGAACGAGGTACTTTGGTCCATCGCTTATAACTCATGTACATCAGATCGAGCCACGTTTTCCGAGCGACATTGGCCGAGCGGTAAGTGCCGAATCGAGGTTTCCTTGTAAATGACTCGAAGCAACTTCTCAAGAGACCCGAAGCAAACATCGGTGTGACTAGAAGCGAAGTCATGCCGATCACCTCATTTTTTTGTAGACCTCATAACATGTTGACTCCCTGGCATGCACTGAACCAGGTATGCCGAACTATTATGACGAGCCTAGCAACCGACCCACATATGCCGTTTTAAGGCCGATCCATACCTGACCGACCCGTATGTGCTAAGCGGTATAAGCCGAACCACTGAAACCGAGCGACAATTACAAACCAAGGTTGAGCTTGTACCTGTATGCCGATCCATATCTACTCCGGGCCAATCAGGATGAACTAACATGGTTGTTTCGCAACTACTCATCGACCATGACTGATCCACTTCAACTCAAATGCCTTCGACGATCCACCATTCACTTATCTATCTTGATCGAACTACCATCTAGTATCGAACCATGAAGTAGGCCGACCCATATAAATATACCAAGCCCCTCAAGCTACACCGAGCTCTTCAATCTACACCGAGCCTTCACATTCCCTAGCCTTCCTTTGCTTGAGTTTCATCTCAATCAAAACCTCTATAATTAGCATCTTATAGCCTGGCTAAAGAAATGGGTAACATGCTAGAATCCATAGGAGATTCGTGATCTGTTTGAGATGCTAGAATCCATTTGGGGATTCATGTTCTTTTAGAGTGATGGAGACTCATGTGAGAGACGCCGAACGTAGCGTCGACATCAATAACGAAAGAAAACAGAGTAGGATGCACAACCTGGGGTTTAGTTCACCCACGGCAGGGAATATCAACTCCATATCTTGAGTATATTTATCGATGTTGCATACAAGAGTTGATGGAACTTTGTTCCATGTGGTTTATGTTCATGCGTGGGCTAGTTTTGTTTAACTTAATGGTATATTTTATCTAGAGATACACAACGCTCAAAAGGTACTTTATGACCCTTGTTAGAAGGTTGGCCTTAGTTATTTTGAGGATGTCTTCAATATGTAACACCTTATAATTTTACAATAATTAATACAAAAGAAATTAATTAATAAATGATAATGCCAAAAAATTATAAAGTAACTCATAAATAATTTATAAATTTATGAAGTATGGAGTGAAAATTTATGAAGCAATTCATAAATAATTTTTGTGTTGAGTGAACTATTATCTATGAAAATGGAAGCGATTTAGAAAGAGATTAGTGTAATTAAAAAACCAATAAAACCAAGTACGCAAGTTATATGTAGACCATTTTATTCGCACGGTTCTTGATCTAGGATTCGAGTATATAAGTCCGGGGTGATTCATATGAGTTCAAAAGGGGATTTCTCACTTGATTCTTGATGACAAAAACTTGATTCGAATTCTTGATTTGATACTAAGGTTTTTTATCATAATATATGGCTATGTAAGGAGAATAGAGGTTTCTAATCAAGGAATCCGATCAGAGTCTGCACTTAGGAGGTCGGATGAGAGATACTAGTTCATAAGAAAAGTTTATATGCCCGAGCAAGTGGTCGGATCAGATATTGCGTATGGATGATCCTCACATCTTACGGACTTAAGTACATTCGTATGTTTTATGGTGTGGCTTAGGAAAGTTTAAGGAGTGACTTTCAATTTTGTTTGAGAGAGCTTAGGTAATCCTCAAAGTAATAACCAAATGCTGATGAGCATAATGGTACACTTAGGAAATTATCTATATCCTTGGATGATTGAGAAAGATGTGAACCAAAGCAAAAATTCTAAATCTGATTTGTTAGTCATTTAACATTTTGAATAATGTTAAGCATTAGTTTATTCCACTGTGGAATTTGACTTGATTGATAGTGTGATTTTATATACTATGGTTTATAAAGTTGTTGTTTATTAGGACATAAATCCCATTGCTTTTGAAAAAAAATTGATTTTGAAAGAATTTGTAAAATAACTAATAATAATATTAATTCGAAATCTTTGAAGAAGTATTATTATTTTAGGATATTTGAAAAGAGTTTTTGTTAAGTGGTTTCCCAAATATTTGTTATGACTAAAGCTGGGCTTTTGGGAGTTTTCATATTTGTAAGACTTGCTAGGTATATCTTTTTACTCTAGTTATTGTTTTAGTAGGAACCAATATACCACTTTATGCTTCATATTGTTTTGATTCTTGAGTTATACCATGCTTCGATAGGAGGAGCCACCTCTTTGTCATAATTGATTTTGATTTTTATATATTTCTCTTCAGAGGAATTTGAAAATATATTTTGAATATAAAAATCTAGGCATTCAGTTCAAAATTTATCTTTTGAAAAGGTTGGATGCTTAGTATTTCATTATAGAGTATGCATTGTACTTTTATTGCATATGGTTGTTATATTGCTTTTAGTTGCATATGGTTGTTATATTGCTTTTAGTTGCATATGGCTTTATGTCACCTTAGAGTTGCATCACTATTATTAGTTATATTATATTGCCATGTTGCATATGGTTGTTATATTGACATATTGTTTTTTTATCAGCACAGTTCTCTTATGGATTATGTAAGTACAAGATAGGTACAGGGAAGTAAGAGATCACTATTTGATTGCTTGTGCACCTGCATTTGCATCGAGATAGTAAGTTCATGCTAAAAATCAAACGCAAAAGTGGTATACAGAGATTTAGAAATTAGTGATTGATTGATGATTTTACGCCCTAGATATGGGAGGTAACTTGGCTTTAGTTTCATTGTTGATATGGTCCAGCTGTGGTGGCTTGTAGTTTTCCTCGGATCAACCGCACAAAGGAGGTGCTGCCGAAATTTTCCGTAAAATAAGAAACTTCAAATAACCAAGGCTGTGAGGACATTTTCTTTCATTGGGAATTTTGGAGAGGAAATTCTTTTAAGGGGGAGATTGTTATTTCTTTTAATTTTACAGTTTTAGCTTTAAATATTTAATTAATTTTAAATATTTAAATAATTGGTTTTTTCATTATAAATAATTTATATTCTAATATAGGTATTATTTAAATATTTTATTTGTGAATTAAATGTTAATTAAATGGATTTAATAGCCTTATTTAACTCTTTTTAATTAAGAAATAATAATGGTAAAATCATTTCGTAAATTTATTTATAATATAAATAGTTTGAATAAATAACAATAAAATCAATTGTTAATAAAACGAACTGATTTTTTATAACGTATTTTAAATCAATTTATAAGATTTTTTTCCTGATTTTTAATTTGAAAAATATTTAATATTTTGTTTGACGTATATTTCGATAACGATGGTATTTTTGAAATCTTACAAAATAAGATAACCAGTGCATTTTTTAATTGTTTCGGAATCGTGTCACATCTCTGAGCGTGATCATATTTATGTTTTATCGTTTGGTATAGCAAGTTGTCCAAATTTGTAAAATAAACAAACCACAATAATTAGAAAAGTCAACACTTTTGACTTTTCTTTTTTCCGTCTCTCTTTTACATTTTCATTCTCCCATAAACCAAAAGAAACCAACCCACTAAATTTAAAAATCAAAATAAAAGGATTTACTCAGCAAAAAATGCAAAACAAAAATCTTTGAACTCGTATGGACTAGATAAATAAATCTATATGAGTATTGTCATGCGTGTCATCAATTTGGGGATGGCCTAAGTTGAGCAATAGCTAGGATTTAGGCTAGAGGAATTTTTAGGCGGAATTAGCTCGAACTGGGTGTATATTTGAGTTTGTGGTGTAGTAGAGCATTGGTGGCTATGATTTGGAGGAGTGCGGTGGAAGATTCGGTGGCGTGACTTTGATAGGGTTAAAGAGAAAAGTGCCAAGTCATGATTATAAGTAGGGAATCAAGTGTGGCTATTTTGGGTTGGGTGCACCGAGTTCGGGAAGAGAGGAGCAACGTGGAAATCTGTTCGTCGACCAGTAGACCATAGTCCAGATCACTGAAATTGGTGCATAGTGATGTGCATGCATTCGAACGTGTACAGGCGAGTTGGTTATGTGGAGAAAAAGGATTAGAGTAAGGGCGTTTAATTTGTAAAGTAACAATGTTAATTAATTATATTTTCATTTTAAAATCTTATAAATTGAATAAATTTTACATATGAGGTCGAATTTGGATGTAGTATTTTGCATTAGACTCGTATTATGTTATCTAAGCATTGGAAATGGATTCGCTGATATTAGAGCTAGTGGAATTTGGCTGAAATAGAACGTTGTTCGATTTTAAATCAAACTCAATGCAAAAGCGTCAACTGGAATTTTGGTGAGTTTACTGAAGAACTATATGATATCTATGCTATTATAGATCATTATTGAATGCTTAGATGATAGTTAATAGTTTTAATGAATTATAAATTAATGGTAAAATTATAGTGGTATAATTTAATTACGTTTAGTATAATTAAATTAGTTATACTTTGTTTTGGATATCTATTTAGTAGAATGATCCATCGTTCTACTATGATTAAATTGAATAGAGTATTTTGGACATCTATCGAGTATAATAAATTAACATTCCGTGCTTGCAAAGTAAAACGATTATTATTGAAGTTAATTAATATGTGGATTAATTAGTAAATGATATGTTAGCTATAGATTGCTAGTCATTGGTATTAATATATTTGTTATTATTGTTTTATTGTTTGTTTGGATTTGAGTTCCTGCTTAAAAAGCGGATTGCATAAAAACCAATATTTTATAGGTGACCTTTGTAGAGAGACCCTAAAAGGTTTCCCTTCATTATTACTTTACTATTATATTCATCTTTCTTATTTTCTTATGTTGTTTATATTGATGTTTGGTTAAAATATTTATGAACTACTATTTGATTTGTGTAATTGTCATTATAGCGATTATCGTTATACCGTCACTTATGAAATATCATCTCCTTAAACATTTGTATATGTTGAACTTATGCCTATATTTTTATAAAATAAATGTTTGGTCGTGTTTTTACACTTTGAAAGTTGTTTAAATTATTTTTCAAGTGTTTTTGAGAATTCTAAAATAAAGGATAAGTATTGTTTTAAATTTATAAAAAGATCATAAATTTGATTAATTATCTTTTAGGATAAATAATGTTGTTTTAAATTTATAAAAAGATTATAAATTTGATTAATTTTCTTTTGGGATAATTAATATGGTTTTAAAATTTAAAGAAGGGTTATATCATTTATCTTTTTGGGATGATTAACATTGTTTTAAATTCAAAAAGGTATTTTAAATTGATTTATTGTCTTTTGAGATAACAAATGTTGTTTTAAAGTTACAAACGATAGTTTATAAATAAGAAAATCTTTAAAAAAAAGGTTCAAAAATAAAGTTATATGTAAATTGTTTTGGGTTTAGTAAACAATGTTTTTAATGATATTTTTTTAACCCTTCTTTTTAATAACTTACAGATATGATTTTCTCTTTAAAAGAATATTTTAAAGAGTGTTTTAAAGTATATTACAAATGTCTTGTGATGTGAAAACCAAGAAACGAGTTCAATTTTAAAAAATTTAAAAGTTTGATTCAGTTATGGAAAGTACAAAAAGTTTAATTTCCATAGACGATATCACCTATCAATTATACTAAAAGGATTTAGGCATATACTTAACGCTAAACGTCAAGGTATGGGAGCATGTCTCTATTTTTAAAGATACAAATATACGCCAAGGCAAGGTCTAAGAGACAACAATGCCCCAACTTGTTCGACTTCATTATTAACCAAGGGATAGTACAAGTTTGAAATCAGTGAGTGGTGATAAGGATATGAGAAGTAATTTTCATATACGACCATTTTTTTTATTTACGATAGTTGATTTATGTATGAAAGTTTGAAATCAATGAGTCGATGTCAAGCTACATAGGGTTGCTTCCATTAGTGTATCCTCACATCCACTCTAGGTTGGATTCGGTTGTATGCACATGGAGATGTGAAATACTCGGATTCTAAGTAAAGTTGGCATAGTTTAGCTTGCACATTTTCGAGAGAGTCACAGAGTAAATGACCCTCTTAAGTATATTTTCTAGAGGTATAGTTTCGGTAAGGGGGTGCATCCTCCTAGTCGTTGTTGAAAAATTTACCTCTCTTTTGTTTTTGATTCAAATCTTTGAATTGATTATTTTTTAATTGTATCGGTAAGCATCCTGAACTCTTCATGATGTTTAATTGTTTATGTCCATTCTTTAAGTTTGGATTTTGATCCTATTTATGCCCATTCTTTTAAATTTGGGTTTTGTTCTTATTTGTTTCCATTCTTTCATGTATGGATGTTATTCTTGTGAGGTAAAACCCATTCTGTTTTTAGTGATGTAGTCTCAAAGACACCATATTTCTTGAGTTTTCTCACGATGGTTTTCTAGACTGATCTATTTGTATTTTATTATAATGATCGAGTTAGATCGAGCTTTTTCTAGGTTGTCGTTGTTGGGACATGGAGCTCATGGAATAGAGCTGGATGTTCACCTATTGTAGTATTTTTATTTTCCACTATATTATTATATAAACCCATCAGCAATTGTAAGTTCAAGAACTTATAACTGTCTAAGATGATGCGGTTTGTTTCTAACTCTGATATACCATGTATTTTAGAGTGATAGCTTGTATTGTCTTTGTTATACTATGTGTTGTCTTTCCCCTGTGAGATTCTATTTTCCTCATTCTTTTTCTTTTCTCATAATAATTTTCCTTTCTGGCATTTGGATGCTCGACATTTCAACACCGTGGATGTATTAAGTGCTTACTCTCGAGTGTTGAAAATGCGGGTTGTTACATTTGGTATCAAAGATGAAGGATAAGCGAGAACCTTGGCTTTAGTGGGGTAAACTCATTTGAGATAGGATAAGTGACACCCTAGAATGAATTGAGAGTATTATATATACGAGAACATATTTGTTAATGCTATAAAAACATACAGTGTTACTTGGTTTATTGGGTTGTTTATGAATTCTGGTCGAGACGTGAGATGTCATGGTGTCTACAGGGATTTCTAAACACTCGAATAAGACAAAGCGAAACGATATTGATTTTTGAAAATTTGGTAAATGATATATTTTACCTAGGATTGTATATTTTATATATAAAGGAATTATTTCAAAATTTATATAGTTATTTAAGGTGTTAGTTTATTAATGATAGTATTTCTTTATTGCCATTATTGTTTGATTTGTCATGCTCGGATAGTTTAGGAGAATAACTATTGTTTCTTCAATATTAATTTAGGCTTGACCAGTTTATGGGCATTCATTATTTTGATAATTGCAAGTACATTAAAATGAACCCCTTGTGAATTAAGTTTCATAGTTTGACTATAAGGTGTTCGAAGAAAATGTTAAGTTAAAAGTCACTTTTTAATAAAGTTGTTTTATATAATCTAAATAAGAATATAAGACATTTGGTGAATAAATATTTGTGAAATTTTGACTATAATAAAGGAAAGTTATTATAATGTTAGATGATTTTAAAGGTATGTCAAAATGTGTATGGTATACATAAATTGACTTATATGATTTATAAACGGTTTTTTAGAATTTAAATCTCGGTATTGCTTGTAATGATTTCGAAAGGATTTTGAGAAAAGTAATAGTGGTATTACTTGGAAGTATTCACAAGTACAAATATTTCAAAGAGAATTTTTTATACTTTTTCATTGGGTAATTCAAGGGAAGACGTCTTGACTATTTTTGTGGTAATCAGAATAATCTCCTAAGTGACGATCACATGTTTGCTTAAGCGAACGGTGTAGTGCACTTACTAAATTATTGTCATTATCATTGTAAGATCTAAATGAGCCAAACCCGAACGAACCAAAAGCGAGTGTTGGTGAATAAATTGTAAAACTTATTTTATATATAGAAATATATGTAGTATGATTTCAAAAAGGGTTTTGAAATAAAAACCGAGTATTTATTCTTTAGTTTCCTTAAGGGAAACTGGATTAAAATAAAAGGTATTAAAATGTTTTGATAAAAGAAAAATTTTAACCTCTTGGATAAAAAAGAGATATTTAACTCAAGTTTTTAATTGGGTCAAATTGGATAGGAAGTTTTTAGTAAACACTATTTTTCTTAAACCGTAATTTTTTTAAACATCTAAGTCTCACAAACTATTTGATGTTATTAGGCTAATGCATAAGCAACTTTCCTTAGAACACTCAAAGGTAAAAAGGTCAAAGTAGTCCACTTAGTTTTAAGACCCTTATTTGTTTGACCTCCATTTGAATTTTTAAAAATAAAAGTTAGTAATAAATGAATAAAATTAAAATTGACGTTTTGTATATATTCTTAGGATGTTGAAAAGTATTATACAAGTAAATAAAAGTGGGGCAAGTTTTTAATTTAATATTTTATAGAGTTATGTGTTTACAAAATGTTTATAGCTTAAGTGAAAATTTATGAAGTAATTCATAAATAATTTCAGTGTTGAATGAAATATTATAAATGAAAATAGGAGTGATTTAGAAAGAGATTGGTGTAATTAAGAAACCAATGAAACTAAGTACGTAAGTTGTAAGTAGACCATTTTATTCGCAGACTTATTGATCCAGGATTTGAGTACATAACTTCGGGGTGATTCACACCAGTCTAATCACTTTATTCTCGACAGTGAACACTTGATTCTGATTCTTGATTTGATACTGAGGTTTTTTAACATAGTATTTGGCTATATAGGAAGAACAGAGGTTCCTAAACAAGGAACCTCATCGAAGGCCATACAAGTCGGGTGAGCGATACTAGTTTGAAAGTAAAGTCAATGTAACCGAGCAAGTGGTTAGATCAGATATTGCATACGCATGGTCCATGTACATCTTATGGACTTAAGTGTATTTTTATGTTTTATGGTGTGGCTTAGGAAAGTTTGGGGAGCGACTTTCAATTTTGTTTGATGGGGCTTAGATAATCCTTTAAGCCATAATTAAAGGCTGATGAGCGTAATGGTACATTCCTCAATTTTATCGTTTTAATTTTGAATATTTAGCTAATTTTAAATATTCAAATAATTGGTTTTTTTAAAAATAAACTACTTGTATTCAAATATAAGGATCATTTAGATATTTGATTGTGAATTAAATATTAATTAAATGGATTTAGTAGCTTTATTTAACTCTTTTTAATTAATAAATAATAATGCTAAACTCATTTTGTAAATTTATTTACAATTATAATAGTTCGAATAAATAACGAAAAAATCAATTGTTAATAGAACGACTTGATTTTAATGATGTATTTTTAAACGAATTTATAAGATTTTTTCGTAACTTTTAATTTGGAAAATATTGAAATTTTCATTTAACATATATTTCGGCCAACGGTGGTATTTCTAACCAGTGTATTTATAATTGTTTTGGAATCATGTCGCATTTTTGAGCATGACTGCATTTTTGTTTTGCCATTTGCGGTCCATACATAAACAAAATTCAATGTAGCAAGGTGTTGGAAATTGTAAAATAAACATACTTCAATACTTAGAAAAATCAACACTTCTAACTTTTATTTTTTTCCCTCTCTCTTTTACACTTCCATTCTCCTGTAAACCAAAAAAATCAAACCTCCAATTTCAAAAATCAAAATAAAATGATTTACTCAGCGAAAAAATGTAGAACAAAAATCGTTGAACTCGTATGGACTAGATCTATAAATTGATATAAGTAATTTTGTGTGTGTAATTAATTTGGTGATGGCCAAAGTCTAGCAGCAGCTAAGGTTTAGGCTAGAGGAAGTTTTTGATGGAATTAGCTTGAATTGTGTGCAACTTTGTGTTTGTGGTGTGCTAGAGCATCGATGGACGTGATTTGGAGCCTTACGGTGGATTATGTGTTGCGACTTTGCTAGGGTTGAATGGAAAAGTGCTTGGTCATGATTGTAAGGAGAGAATCGAATGTGGCTATTTTGGGGTGGGCACGTCGAGTTCGCGAAGAGAGGAGCAACGGTAAAATCCGTTCGTCAAACGGCAGAGCGTAGCTCTGTATTACTAGAATTGGTGCATGGTGGTGTGCGTGCATTTGAACGTCTATAGGTGAGTAGCTTATTTAGGAAAAAAGGATTAGAGTAAAGGTGTTTAATTTGTAAAGTAATTATTGTTAATTAATTATTTTTTAATCTCAATATCTTATAAACTGATTAACTTTTGCATATGAGGTCGGATTTGGACACGGTCTTTTGCTTTAGTCTCATATCGATGTTATCTACACATTGGATTAGGATTCTTTGAATTTTGAGCTATGATAAAATCAATAGGCAAAAGAAAAAATTGGAATTTTGGTGAGCTTTCTCACCTCTAAATAAACTATATGATATATGTGTTGTTATAGCTTATTATTGAATGCTTGGATGATAGTTATTGGTTTCAATAAAGTATAAATTAATGGTAAAATCATAGCGATTTAATTTAATTATGTTCAATTTAATTAAATTAGTTATACTTTGTTTGTGATATCTATTCAACAAAATAAAACACCGTTCTGCTATAATTACATCGAATAGAGTATATTGGACATTTATCGAGCAGAATAAATCATTGTTTTATGCTTACAAAGTAAAGATACTATTATTGAAGTTGATTAATACGTGGATTAATTAATAAATGATATGTTAGCTATTGATTGCTAATTGTTGAAATTAATATGTTTCTTATTATTGTTTGTTTGAATTTGAATCCCGCTTGAAAAGTGGATTACATAAATAACCGATGTTTTGTAGGGGACTTTTGTAGAGAGACCCGAAGCGTTTCTCACTACTATTAATTTACCGTGATATGCATCCTACATATATTCTTATATTGCTTATATTGATGTTTGGTTGAAGTATTTACGACCTACTATTTGATTTTTGTAAGCGTCATTATAGCGGTTTTCGCTATATCGTCACTTATGAAATATCATCTCCTTAAACCATTGTGTGTGTTGGACTTGTGCTTGCGTTTTTACCAAATAAATGTTTGGTCGCGTTATTGCACTTTGAAAATTGTTTAAATTATATTTTCAATTGTTTTTGAGAATTTTGAAATAAAGGATAAGTGTCGTTTTAAATTTATAAAAAGATTATAAACTTGTTTAATTATCTTTTAGGATAATTAATATTTTTTAAATTTATAAAATGATAATAAATTTGATTAATTATTTTTCGTAATAATTAATGTCGTTTTAAATATATAAAATATTATAAATTTGATTAATTATCTTTGGGATAACTAATGTTGTTTTAAATTTATAAAAAGATTATAAATTTGATTAATTTTCTTTCGAGATAATTAATGTGGTTTTAAAATTTATAAAATGGTTGTATCAATTATCTTTTGGGATGATTAACATTGTTTTAATTTTATAAATTTATTTTAAATTGATTTATGATCTATTGGGATAATAAATATTGTTTTAAAGTTAAAAATGATAGTTTATAAATAAGAAAATCTGCATAAAGGAACGTTCAAAAATAAAGCCGAGTGTAAATTATTTTGTTTTTATAGTAAACAATGTTTTTAATGACATTTTCTTTTGACCCCCTTCTTAATACGCTTAAAGATATAATTTGCTCTTTAAAAAGAATACTTCAAAGTGGGTTTTTAAAGTATTTTACAAATGCTATGTAATGTGAAAACCAAGCATAAGTTCAGTTTTTAAAAGTTTAGAAGTTTGATTCAGATATGGAAGTATATGAAATTTAATTTCCATAAATGATATGGAGTGGATTTAGGCATATACTTAACACTAAACATCAAGGTATGGAAACTCATCTCTATCTCGAGGATGGGAATGTACGCCGAGGCAAGATATGAGAGGCAACAATGCCCTAACTTGTCTGGCTTCATTGTTAATCGAGGGTAGTGCAAGTTTGAAATCGGTGGGCGGTGATAAGGGTATGAGAGGTAATTTCCATATACGATCATTTTGGTTCTCGATAGTTGATTTATTGACTATCGACTCTACTACCTTCTTTTCGTTTTGTCAATTTAAGACGATTTTCTACTCATTTGAGTATTGATATCCTTTGTCGAAAATGACTAAAAGCAAAGTGCAAATGGAAGTCAAGCTATGTGGGGTTGCTCCCATTCGGGTATCTTCACATCTACCTTAGGTTGGATTCGGTTGTATGCGCAAGGAGATGTGAAATATTCCGATTCTCTATAAGGTTGGCGGGGTCCAGCTTGTACATTTTCGAGAGAGTCACAGAGTAAACGACCCTCTCAACTTTATTTTATATAGGTATACTTTCGGCAAGAGCGGTGCATCCTCCTAGTCATTGTTGGAAAATTTCCCTTTGTTTGTTTTTGATTCAAATCCTTGAATTGATTCTTTCTTAATTGCATGGGGAATTTTTCTGTACTCTTGCGATGTTTAACTATTAATGTCCATTTTTTAAGTTTGGATTTTGATCTTGTTTATGCCCATTGTTTCAAGTTTAGCTTTTGCTCCAATTTGTTTCCATTCATTCATGTGATGATGTTTTTCTTATGAAGCGAAACTCATTCTATGTTTAGCGGCGTGGTCTTACAAATTATTATATACTCATCATATTTCTTGAGTTTCCTCACGCTGGTTTTCCAGACTGATCCGAGTTTTATTTTATTATAATGCTCGGGTTAGACCGAGTTTTTTCCAGGTTGTTGTGTTAGGACATGGAGCTCCAGGAGTATTGCTGGATGTTCACCTATATAGTAATTTTATTTTCCATTGTATTATTATATTTACCTATTAGTAATTGTAAGGTCGGGAAGTTATAACTGTATAGGTGATGAGGTTTGTTTTTAACTCTGATATACCATGTATTTAGAGTGACAACTTTCACTGTCTATGCTATATTATATTTCTTCATTCCACTGTAAGATTCTATTTTCCCTATTGTTTTCCTTTTTACCCTAACAATCTGCCTTTTCGGCACTTGGATACTCAGCATTTTAATATTGTGGTTGTATTAAGTGCCAACTTTCGGATGTCAAAAAGGCGTGTCATTACAGAAATATAGTCAATAGTGAACAGTAGAGGCATAGTAAGTAGATAAGAATGAATGAAACATATATATGTGTGTGTATGTATAAATATATATATACATATATGTGCACATACATATATACATATGTATGTATGCATATATAAACTTAGGGAGTATATGCTTGTGTATAGGTGAAGGAATACCTTCAGTAGGGTCTGCTTCAATAAATTAAGGGGAGGGTATTTCCTTGACTGTGTTAGGTAATCTAAATAGGTTGGTGAGTGGCTCGACGTTGTTTCAGTATGTGTTAGTACCAAATTAGGAGTGGGAGTTGTACATAGGTTGAGTGCATCTGTAACACCCGGTATTTTTCAACCATTCGTAGACACACATATCGGACTTGAATTGCTCAAAATACCGTGTTGTAAATAAAATTTGGCAAATCTCAGAATATACAGTAAATAAAAATCACAGATCACAGACATAGAGTAATAATAGTGCACCGGAAGTAAAAGAAATAGTAGTCCATGAAGCTACTATATAAATATATCAGAGTTACATAAGATACAACAGAAGAAATAGAGTACAATAGAAGTCTCAATACATAAAAGTCTACTAATACAAGAGCTGAAGAGGAACAACAGACTGAAAAAGATAAAACTAGACAAGTAGATAATCTCCAGCGATTCCAATCTCCAGAAGGTGGAAATCCAAATCTACGAATACTCAGGCTGACCCGAGCGGAAATAAAAATATAAACACTCGAGTCAGGACATACATACTTATACAATGTAAACCAACTCAAGTGAACTGTAGTAAAAGTACAAGTAACTTAAAAGATGCTTGTGACCGCTCATCCTCTAAGGATCCGTTAAACAATTTACTATGCAGTAATATGGCGCTATTATAATAATGTCTATAGCAAAATAAACTTACTTTAAAATAGCATCATGGGGTTATCCATATAGCCCCAGACACGTAATAGTCCCAGTAGTCCATCCAATATTTGCATATATCCTGATCGAGAGACTACGAGAAGATACGCATGGGCTACGGGAGAAAACCAAACACGTAGTAAAGGCTCGATAAGGTATGTGACACGGCACACAAGGCAATGCCATGGTAGATATACCAATTAAGCACACGGGCTGGTGGTAACGCGGCAGCCACATACGCCCACCTCGGAACACATTCCCAAAATCGGAGGGTCGCCTAAACAATCACAAAAGCAATAGAATGGTATCGAAGAAATGTGTCCGACCAGAGGAGCTACCCTTTTTGGCCCGAGATCACTCCTGTTTTAGCCACCTTATGCCAGCTCACGGGAGTTGAATCCACGTAATATACCTCAAGAACGTCGCCACCATCCTACTTCATTCTGGAATCTCCACCACGTACACGGTTGTCAAAGTGGTTTTCGATATCGACAGAGAGTATGCCCATATCCGATCCCAGTCTCTTTGCCAACCAATCGTTATTATAACCTGTGGTTATAACTTAAAAATATTATTTTATACTTCAAAATAAAATATCATTTCAATCCAAATCTTTATCAAAATAAAGATTAAATCATTTTCAAACCATTTCAATATATCAACATACCATATCTTTCAAATTCAAATAATTATCAAAATAAATATCAAGTCATTTCCAACCATTTCAGTATATTAAATTATCATATCCTTTCAAAATATCCTTTCAAATCATTTTAATACATAAATATCATATCTTTCAGAACCTCATTTCCAAATCATTTTAATATCAAAATATCATATATTTAGAAATTCATTTTCAAATCATTTTAATATCAAAATATCACATCTTTCAAAACTTTATTTCAAATCATCATATAAGTTCAATCCAAATATTCAACTTTAAATACCTTCTAAATTCAAGATAACATTCATTTATTATCCTTTCAAATCACCTTTTAAAAATGATTTATATTCCATCAAATTAATTCATTTAAATCGTTTAAAAGTGAAGTTATTATACTTTCAAATCAAGTATTCAATTTCCAAAGTTTCAAACCATTCTGAGCTCATTTACTTAGTTAAAAACCATAAACATTGAAAATTTCAGCCTTTCGCAGCATTTAGAAAAAACTGT
This sequence comes from Allium cepa, assembly GCA_030765085.1. Lineage (NCBI taxonomy): Eukaryota > Viridiplantae > Streptophyta > Magnoliopsida > Asparagales > Amaryllidaceae > Allium > Allium cepa. The sequence continues at coordinate 108,790,737 of CM060940.1, forward strand.
TATAAGCTATACATGAAAACATTTTAATTCAGCAAAAATATCATTTAAAACTGCTGTTAAATCTCATTTTAGTTGAATTTTTAGTTTAAAACAGCAAAGACAGCATTTCCAGAAATGCTATAATAGCTCAGGTTTCATAACAAAGGTTTTAATTCATTTCAGCAAAGACAGGAGGCAACCATAGCATTTACAGAACTGCTGTAATAGGCCTTTATTAAGTTTCTAGACTTTTAGTTTACTTCAGCAACTACAGCATTTCAGAATTGCTGTAATAGCCTTTTGTTAGGTTTTAGTTCATTTACAGAAACCATAGCATTTTTGAATGCTATTAAAAGTATTTTCCAGATTTTAGTGTATTTCCAGCAAATAATAAAATTCAATTAAAACCCTTTAAACATTATAAAAATCATATTTTAACATTTAAAAATGTTCATTAACATCATATATGAATAATCACAGGCAGTTATAACATCATTTATAATTCTACACATTCAAATGTTGTCGCTTCACAATTGCATAAGTATATAGTGTCGTGTGAGATTTACTCACCTCTTGTGCTGGAGATAAGAATACAAATGACACAATAGATTCTAGAACATAATGACAAGACTATGGACTCGAGTGAAGAGCGAGATCCAAGCTATAGGTCTTCTGTTACAACCCAAAACAAAAATAAAAACAAGTTAAAATTCAACATAACATTGAAATTGAATAACTTTGAAATCAAAAGCAATTTGAATGCAATAATTTTTGCCTTGCTTTCTATATTAATTTGCACGACCTAGGAGTTGGATTTGCTTGAGTTTTGACACGAGTAGGCTTAGGTATAAGCATAGGAATGCACGACCTAAATGCTAGAACATGGGGGGGGGGAGTTTATAACATGAGAAGGTGAAGGGGTTTTAGGCAATGTAGTGTGATTTTGGTCAACAAAAGGGCTCGGGCTTGGAGGCACTTGGCTTAGATAGTGGGTGTGGGGTCTGGTCAGGGGATAGAGGGGTGTGTGGTGGTCACGTTGGAGGTGGTGGTGGTGGAAATGGAAGTGGTGAACAAGTGGTGGTCAAACAACATGCTTTCAAGGCTTTAGGTTGCATTTTGGTGGATTTTTGCACCGTGGTGGGCTCAACCTTGGTCAAGACCAGAGTAGTATCTGGCGATGATGGCAGGGAAGAGGTGTAGGTAGTGGTGGCCATGGCTATGGAGGAGAGGCCGATCAAAACTATGGAGAGAACAAGGCAAAAATGTGGAAAAATGAGAAGAAAGGTGACAAAAGAGAAGTCATTACCAAGGAAATTTCTCTAGCCGTGAAGAAGAATGAAAGAGGAAATGTTTTCTACGTGAAATATAAATGAAATTCATGGCTACGAAACCAAAAATGCACGGCCAAAACAAAAATTAATGAAAAGTTATAAAATATGAAAAGTCATAGGAAAAGGAAGAGTCTTTGTCTCTTCAATTTTCCATTTCCTTTAAAACAAATAAAACAAAGTAATTTCAGTAAATACATTTTAAATCCGAAATAAATTGAAATAAAATGAAAATATATAATTAAATTTAAAGAAAATAGAAAAAGAATTGAAGTAATTGCATAAAAATTCAAAACAGTGTTCAAAAATTACCAATAAAACATCACTGGCTTTGGAAAAATATCTACTTCATTTTAAAAAATTTCTAAAGCAACATTTTGAAATAAAATAATTTGTTAAACATATTAAAGGTGAAATAAATAATTAAATTTAGAGAAAATAGAAAAATAATTAAAGAAATTGTTAAAAAATTAGAAACAAGACATGAAAATTACAAATAAAATACCATTGGCTCTAGAAAAATTTCTATTTGACTTTAAAATAAATAAAATGTCAAATAAATAAAATAAATGAGGAACAAAACAAAGTGGGAATTAGAATAAAATAAGATATTGAGAAAATATAATGATAAATAAAGAGTTGCTTTAATTAATTGAAACTTGGAACTAAAATTTACAACAGAATACAACTGACATTGAAAAATGTTAGTTACACTTCTAAAAATGTTTTAAAACCAAAATGTATACATAAGATGTTATTTTACCCATATAAATATAAATTAGAACATTACACGACCAAATGAAATATTATTTTTATAATTTAAAATAAACAATTTTGTTAAATACGGCAAATTTCACACAATAGTTAAAAGGGCATAACTTTCATATTATAAATCAGATTTCAACGAAACGAAAAGCGGTATTCATAAAATTTTATTTACTTTCATAATAAAAGATAAAATTCAAACTTTCAAAATTTCAAATTTCAAATTTAAAAGTCAAAGTTGACCATATTGACCAAAATTTACTTTTTTGGAAAATATTCCTTTTTAGTCATGTTTTGGAATTCTAATTCACATCAAAATCAAAGTTTATATTTGAAATAACAAAATTATCTAAATTAAATAAATAAAATAAAGTTAAATCGAAAATTCAATTAAAAATAATTAAAATATACAATTAAAATAATCACAAAATACAGGGTTATTACAGCATCATTTGTCTTGTACGGTCAACGGGAAAGATAGGGTTACACCTAACGGACTATGCTTCCTACTAGGGTAGGTCACGTTACCATTGGTAACGTATCACCACAATTGTTTTCTAGTTTGTTTGTTGGGTCAAGGCTAGTTAACCCATAAAAGATTATTTATAAAACTAATGGTCTATTCCGAGGAGCCAAGTCCTCTTTAATCAATAGGAAGCAGACAAGTAGTAAATCCCTAAGGTAAGATAGAATATGGCTAAGCTATTATGACATCGTATTAAGCACTACGAGATGCATGATAAGATGTAAACTACATTAGGAGGTAGACATGGATGGAGATGACTAGGCACACACCGGCGAGTCGACATTTGGGGTTCCCCTTCCCAATGCATAGTTTTATAGGAAGTCGTAATATAAGATGTAGTTCCATACGGATGTGATATTGCATTGATGATGGATCCTGACGTGGTGCCAGATTACGGATACTAGCGGGGATAATATCTTGGTCCAAAAGAGGACTATGGTACTTATGTATGTATCTATGTATGTATGTAGGTAGGTAGTTATAATCTACTTTGGGTAGATCGTACATGTATATAGAGTCAAGACAACTAAGTAATTTAAAGGGCATAACATGTAATGAAAGACAATCGGCATTAACTAGTATTACGTATAAAATGCATAACTCAGCAGTCACTTGAACGTAGTTATGACCCCTTCCTCATTACAACCCATATGAAAGCTTTAGAGGTACAAGTACTGGTGCAAGGCGAGAATAATAGAAGGACATGTTTCCTTAAGCATGCTCAGCACTAACAAGGGTATTGGATATTAGAAGTGTCAATCTGGGTCAGTAATTATATGATTTATTATACTTTACAGTTCTGATGTGAGTTATATCGATAGTGCTTTGATATGCATTTATTTGTTTATTTGTAGGATATCAAACCAACGATCCGTACCTTAGCGGACTTAGGTTCTTCGATTTAGCAAAAATTCAGGCCTATTGGGGTGCAGGTTGTTACATTTGGTATCAGAGCATAAGTTAGATGATCTTGAAAAATTAGGGAACACTAAGTGAATGTATTTGTATTTTTCCTATGATTATAAATATATTATATGCCAAATCCTATAAATTATGACAATAGTGTTGGTGCAACCATACACTGAAATGTGGATAAGTTTATTACGAGTTGAAACAATGGATAAAGTTAAAGACGTACACCTACCACGATACCATGATTACCCTACGGAAAATAGGGTGTATGGAAAGGCGTTGACTCGAAAAGAGTATGAGTGCAGCATATGGAAGGTCCTTGAAGCTGGATAGTATGTGACTCTCTAGTTGGCCCCCGATAGCTCAACGATTGTAGATCCTAGTATGATGCTGATTGATGATGTAAAGAAGGTCTAGATAAAGGGAAAATGATATTCCATATGTTGTAGATATAAAGTTGAAATTGAGTTTTCGAAGGAAGGAGAAACGTAGTCACTCCAAGCTGATAACCGGATTTTAATACTTGGAAAAAAGAGATAAGTCAGAAAGCAAGTGGAAAAGAAGAAAATTTCAAAATAAAGGACGAATAAAAATCCACTTTGAGTCCACTACATATAGAAAAATTTAATATAAAAGTTGAAATGGTTTTAGTATAAAATTTGGTGAAAATGTATAAATGTTATATTTAGAATGATATTCAAAGTGTTTATTTAAAATAGAGAAAACATGAAGAGTAAGTAAATATTAAATTTTCAAAAAAATAAAATACCTACATTTTATTTAAACATAAAGTTCTAGCGGAAATTAAAATTTGTTAAAAACTAAAATTTCAATAAAAAGGGGATTTTGTAAAAAGAGAAGTTATTTGATTTGGAAAATATAGTAGAGCATATATAGCCTGTTGGTTTTTATAAGATGAAAAGTTTTAAGTTGGAAAATTCTTTTTGGGGATGGCAATACAAAGTGGTAAATGTTTAGATGGGGTAAAACGAATGGAAAAAAGATTAGAACCCGAAAATAAAGCAGTAAGCAAATTCATTGCGATGATTTAATTTAGGAGATAATCTGTTGAGAGTACAACTATGTAGATATAAGCCATTTAAGTAAGAGTAGATTAGGTATAAGAAAGTTAAATAATTTAGCACTAAGAAATAATGGTAAATTTATATAAAATAATGTTAGTAATTAGAAATAACAATAGGGGATTATATTGAAAATAATGCTAGTAATCTAATTAGGAACAACAAAGGAAATTAACGGCAAAACAAAGAAAAATGGACATGTTTCATTTATTTTGTGTATTTACTGCATGTATCTTTTAAAAGTCCCCCTCACATGATATTAGAGACTCAACCAAGAGTTGGAGGTGGAGATAGTGTGAGTGATAAGAAAATGATAGAGTAGGAGTTGTTTTTATCTACTATAATTTTTATTGTTTAAAATCATAGAAGATATTTTGAAACACTGTAAAGTGCACTTTTGAAAAGAAATGGTTTGATGTGACAATTGAATTTTTTAAAAAAACTTAATAAATGGATTGAGTAAAAATCCCAATTTTTAAGAAGTAAAAGTTAAAGGGCTTTAAAAGGAAAAGAACTTTTAAAAATTTAATTATAATTTTAAAAGTTAAGAAACTATGTTATTTTTGAATTTGCTAAAAGATTTCTAAGTTGTACTTTTAAAGATAAAATTTCTCTTATTAAATACTTCAAAAAATTTAAGTTTTAATTTTTGAAGACAAATCTAACAAGACCAAAACATTTTTTCTAGAAAAATGTGTGATCCTCTATAAATAGAGGAGAGCACACATGCAATTATATATACACAAAATACGGCGCTTCCAACATGCCTGGCAGGTAACAAAACTAGATACAAGTATCAAATAAAGCTCAGGTACCCCTAAGATGAGTTCCGGCAAGGCCACCACCCATCACACCCCAATATCGAGCTCCGGCATGGACACCCCATGATATTAAGGTGTTATAAGTACCTAAAAAACTAAAGAAAAGCCAATAATACTGGATATCGTCACAAACTAGGAAGCTCCATGCTTGTGGTACGGAAGGAATGGAAAAGCAACTATTCTGAAGTGGAATTGAAAAAGATGCTGAATGGAAACTTCACTCTGAAGACTCTGTACAAATGGAAGAAGTGTCAAGCAGAAGAGAAGATCCCCCTAAAAATAAAATGCCACAATGAAGATAAAGTGCCCTGAATCTGAGATGGCCCTGCTAGTGAACCTAGGAGGAAAACTCTACTCTGATGGCCTCTCTGCAATCTGAAATCCTGTAATCTGAAGACATGAGTACCTGCAAAGTGAAACCGACACCCTATCACCCATACCTGTGTCTGAAGGATGACTAAGAAAAGAATTAGAATGATACATATATATATATATATGTATATTTATATAATTTATATACATATATATGCATTAATGAGGTAGGAAATAAAAAATCTAAATAAGACTAACTGGACAAGTACTAAAGAAATTAAATACTAATAAACTAATACCAACAGTGGCTAGTACAATAATTGAAACAAATCTTAAAAAATTCTTATGAACCTTTAATCATAAGTAAGTTATGATTAACAGTGAGATCATCATATAAGTTTGAAAAATATTAATACTACTATTATTAATGTTAATTTTTTTTTAAATGGGTTAATATGATAACTAACCTTTTTAAGATACCCTTCAAATAGGTTATTTTTAGCTAATTTATATTTAGGATTAGAAATCCAATTTAAAAAAATGAAGAAATTGTAAAAATCAATTTATTAAAGTGACTATTATTATTATTAAAAATTCTTTGATTTCTTTCAAACTAAATATACCAACAAATAATAATGAATAAAGTGTCTAGTAAGAATCTAATATTCTTTTTGAACCTAAATCTGAAATTATTCCAATAGAAGTCACAATCCGAAATTTTAGTTATTATATTAAAGTTAAAAATTTTAAGAGTATTATTTAGAATGTAATAGGAATCTATGCAATCATAGTATATATGTCTAATATCTTCCAGATGCAGATTATAAAAATAACATTTATTATCATTTTGAATGTTTTTTCTCTTTAAAAATTCTATAGTATTAAGTTTTCCATGCAGTATTAACCACATGTGAATTTTAGATTTAGGAGGAGCATTGGATTTCCATATAAATTTAAAAGAGGTGTTTATTATACCCGAAAAATTGACAAATGTGTAAAAAGAATTAGAAGTATATTTCTTGTAAGGCAGGGTAAAAGATATAGGCGTAGATAAGAATGACTGCCTAAGTAAGGTAGGGAAAAAGAGAAGGCTACGAAAAAGATAGCAAGTACTACTCTTAGAGTAGGAATAAGGAATCCCCATAGAGTGTAAAAAATACTGGTGAGAACTTAGGAATGTTTTGTTAGACATATGTACAAACCATAAGAAGAGCCACAATGGAATGATAAATAGTATTAAAGTACACCCCTACGGGTTCTAGGGTTAGCTCGTAGGAAAGACAAAGGGAGTAAATACTAAGATTTGAGAATACTATTGTTAGCACCAGAATTGTTCACTAACACCCTTTGAGAAAGATTGTGTAAAGAGATTAATGAAGAAAGTAAATTAAAATAGAGAACTATATACTAAACTAAACGCAGAAACAAGAACATCAGATTTATAGTGTTCAGCGTAATTGCCTACGTCCACTTTAAGTTTCGATTTTTATTGCTTTCATAAGTGACTGAATACAAATACAATCTGTGCTATAAAGACTTGAATACAAATGCTAAGTAAAATAGAGCGAGTCTTGATAGCGGCCGAGTCTCCCTAGTGTTCTCGAAAAAAGGTCCATTTCACTATTCCCCTGCCTTTCTATTTATAGACGAAGATGGGTTGGACTCCCCTAATAGGCCTAGGAGCAAGATGCCTCAGCCTATGGTGAGTGACTTCTATATGCCGAGCCGTAAATATCGAATGGCAATGCCGAGCCACATGTCCAAGCCGGTCATCACCTCTACGAGGAATGAGGCAGTGTGTTACGCTAAGCGTGTAGGCCGAACAAGGCTGGAATGCTAAACGAGGCTGTAGTGCCGAACGGGGTATGTGTGCCAGCGAGATTCCTGCCGAACGATACTGAATGTCGAACAAAGTTCATGTCGAACGACCCTGTTATGCCGATCGAGGCTCTATGCCGGGCGAGGTTCATGTCGAACGAGCCTGCTGTGCCGAACGGGGATAGATGCCGAATGACCCTGCTATGCCGATCGAGGCTCTATGCCGGGCGAGGTTCATGCCTAACGACCCTGCTGTGCTGAACGAGGATAGATGCCGAACGAGGCTTAAATGCCAAGCTATGCTGGATGCCGGTCGAGACTTCTCTGACGAACTAGGCTGGATGCCGGTCGGGGCTTCCTTGCCGAACGAGGTTTGTACCGAACGGTATGAAATGCCGAACGACTTAGCTGTGCCGAACGACCCTTTATGCCGAACGAGCCTTCTACATCAATTCTCTTGTTACTTGTTCAAGCCATCGGGTACACTTGCCCCCCACAGTGTATCATGTGGATGAACATGATACGCTTTGAACCATTAGCACTCCGTGCTTCTCTTAAAGCCTTGGCTTTGTCTTTTTGATAGTGTCTTCCTAAATTCCGAGCGAGGCATTGTATGTCGAACGACATAGCAATGCCGAATGACATATAAATGCCGAACGACATACCAATGCCGGATGAGACACGAATACCAAACGGCATTGATGTCGAACGATGAAGGTGCTTTATCCGGTTCCACCGGTCACCATCCATTCAACTTCTCTTCTCTCTATATAAGCCGACACTTCTTCTTCTTTTCCCTTTTTACTTCCACTCTCTATAACTTACGAATTCACCTTCCAACAAACTTCAGCGAATTATCTGCTCTTCTCTTCCCTTCTCAAACTCCATACACTGCCTCACTTCCTTCCCCAATTAACAAATCCAAACGGAACCGCGTTCCCTACTACAGAATCTCCCCGAGCTTCAACACATTTCTTAGGTAATGACCTTTCCCTTAAACACTTCACCTCGATTAGGAAACCTAGCATGAGATTCCAACTCATGAATCTCTACAAAATCGAGGTCAGTAGGAATCAGTGGAGCAAGAGGAGTTAAGGGCGAAGTGTTGGTGTTTAAAGGAGCTTAAGGCTAGGCGGAGCAAAGGAGAGAAGAGGACGTCAGAGGTGTTTGAAGGAGGGAGTTGGTGGAAGACGTACTGATATGGCTCGGCATGACTTCCTTATGCCGAGCGATGGAGGGGAAGTACGGGAGTGAAATTGGAGTTAAGGTGTAGTGTGTCGAGCGATGTGGCTCAGCATGGCCATGGCTCGGCATGATTACCTCATGCCGAACGAGGTGGAAGGGAAAGCAGAAGAGAAGTAGGAGCTGGGTAGAATGCCGAGCGATGCGGCTCAGCGTGAGTGTGGTTCAGCATGACTCCCTTATGCCGAACGGTGGAGAGGACAGTTGGGAGAGTGGAGTGCCGAACGATGCGGCTCGGCATGATAGCGGTTTGGCATGTCTTGCCGCATGCCTAACGGTAATGAGAGTGGTGTACACATGATAGTTAAACCTATCTCAACCTGGACTTAAAACATTGTTGACTTAACACCTTTTCATGCCTGAATATGTGGCAGTGAACAAGGATGGATTTAAACAACCAAGCATATCGGATAATCCAGACTAATAACTCCCTTGTTTAAACAACTGAAAATTTGAAGTTAACTTGCTTAACAGTTAATAACCTTTCATATGTAGTGTCAACGCCGAGTTCAAAACATAAACCATCTTACGATAAGCTCTCGTAAACGGTCAGCGATGATGGTCTTCGAAGACGATAGTTCGAAGTCTAACCTTATTTCACCAACCCAATGACTTTTAATTTCTTGGCACTTGCATTCGAATGATCGCACTAGTTCATACACCATACGGAGGGAATATTTGTGCTGTTAAGTCTAATGTCGATTGTTTTTCAAGTATAGTTCAAACAGGTGTTTTGTCAGATTCAATCTTCATTAGAGATGTCTAGGAAATCTAGATCTGCTATGATATCGGATAGACCTGGGCCATCCCCTCGACAAGAAGTAGTAGGAACTTCAAATCCATCAACTACTCCTGCACAAGACTTGCCGAGCCCTGCGACTGCATCTGTCGACTTGGCTCCCGATGCCCTGGAGGCAGCGATCTTCTTAGATGATCCAATGGATTCCCTAGACTCGAAGATTAACCAAAGTACGCTTCGTCGAATATGCTCAATCCATGGAATCCCCTTCGACGATGTGTTAGCTCCATCGGGGCAGGATCGTCCTCACTTGCCCCCAGTCGGATATACAGCCTGCAACAGATTCATGTGTTGGGTCGGCATTCAACTCCTTTCTTTAAGACATATTGTAGTATATCGAGATTGCCCCTTTGCAATTGCATCCGAACAGCCACGCATTCATATACGACACTTGCATCCTCCTCATGAGTGTCCTCTTCAGGCTCCCGATCCCTAGAGACATCCGCTATATCTACCACTTCAAGAGACGGTCAGATAGCCCATCTTTTTTATTCCTCGAGCAACATAGTAAATGTCAAATCCTGACTGAGGCATGGAGCAAATTTTCCCAGTACAAGCAAGAGTGGTTCTACACGCGCTGTCCTCCTGGTTTTGTCAGGAGATGGGTAGAAGGAAGTAAGTTCCTTTTCTGAATCAATACCTGAATTTGGCGAAATTTTCATCTTTTCTGACTCTTCGTCTACTTTCATAGGCTTCAACCCACCTCCTGAGGGCCCCAGATATTTTGAAGCTGTCGAAGCCATTCGAGCTCTCCCCGTAGAAGACCGGGACATCGGATCTCTCATTTCGAATGAGTCGCTCACGAAATTTGGGTTGCTGGCGGAAGGTCACCGAATAAGCCTCTTCCAAGGTGTTACCAAAACCAGGCCTGCTTCGGGCAAAGGAAAAAAGAAGGCTGGGTCTTCTGCACGTAAGCCCCTAACACACTAGAGGAGGAGGAGATTAAAGAAGCCAAAAACGCCCGAAGTAGAGGACGAAAATGTTAGTCCATCGCGGGACCCGATAGTCGAAGTTTATGACATTGAAACGACGCCTTCCCCTTCAAAGGGGAAGAAGAAACCGACAAACAAGCTGAGGAAGAAAACAGTGGGCGGAACTTCTAAGGTTACCCTTATTCTAGTGGAGAAAGAAGCTTCCTCGCAGCACTTAAAAATTTCTCTGAAAGGCCTGTCGAACCTTACCATACCTGATGATCTGCTCAACTATGGTTTCGACGATTCAGAGGCCCTTAAGCTCCATTCGCCCACGAGAGGCGATACAAGCGCTCAAGCCCAAAACCAGGGAGAAAAAACTCCTTTTAGTAAAGAAACCGGTCCGTCGGGGGGAAACACTAGGACACACACAAACACATGCATTCCACCTTGCACTTAAGTTTCTGTCATCACTCTACTCTTTGCTAACTTGTCATTATTTAAATTTTTTGTAGGTGACATGGGGCGTACACATTGACTTGACCTCTTTCGCGGTTCATTGATTTTTCATCAGTCTGGCCGAGATTCGAGTTCCGGCAAGCGTCGAGATAGAGATGACTCTGGCGATCAAGACTACCACCGTCGAGAATCGTCCTACCGAAGAAAAACTTATAGTCAGTCCTCCTATCCTTGTGATCCTCCTCCTTAGTTGGAGCACAACAAAGAGAAACCTGTACATAAGGGATCCTATCCTAAGGCCCATCGGGATCAACACTCCGGCTCATCCGGTACCAGGCAATCCCGAGATCCCCATAGAACACCTGCAGTCTCCAAGCAGACCCCTCTCGCTCCTGTATCTGATCCATCGGTAGCAAAACGACTTGCTGAGCTTAAAGCCTCGTTTCCAAAGATATGCTTTGATGGCTTAAAATTTCTTCCGGTGATTCACCAGATTCCAGGACATGTCAAGCAAAGCGCTATTGCTTGCACTAATGACGCCTATGTCCAGCATGATGCATTCATGCACTTAGCTGAAAAGTCTCAGAAGTCTCCATTGAGCGTCAGCATGAAATTGATCGCCTGAAGCTCGAGGCTATCCATGATAAAGACATTATCAAAGCTCAGGACGAAGAGCTCTCTGCGTATAAATCTCAACTCGAAGCTGCTCAACAGAGTGCTAAAGATACAGCAGAAGCCGTCAATCGTTTGGAGTCAACCCATAAAAAAGAAATCGATGAGGCGGTCCAACGCTGTGGGGCCTTGGCTTTAGAGATGGATTCAGTGCAGAAGGAAAGGGATGCATTTTCCCTCCAAGTCAAAGAGCTGGAGGATCAACCCCGTAAAGGAAGAGAGGAGAAGACTGCTGCCCAAGAAGAGTCACAGCGATATTGCGACGAGATCATTGTTGCACGACTTCTGAAGGCGAAGCTCGACAACAAGCTTTCTAATGTTGGGATGCTGAAGGATGAAGTCCTTGAAGAGGGCAAGAAAATAGCATCTGGAGAGACTGTCTCTCGCCTTAAGGCGTCTTAAGCGGTTGGTAGGGAGGAGGTCAAATGCATGTTCGACCCACTGATTGCCGAATTCAACACCCGTGTCCTCATGCATTGGGACTTAACTTTTCTGGGTAAGGGCTACCTCAAATCCCTAGCTGAGGCGTGGAAGACTTTAATAAAAATCGGGAAGATCGAACCTGGCACCGAGGAGGTCGATGAAGATGCTTTAATATAAAAAATTCTTAAGGGGAACGAGCCTTCAGACCTGTCTACGGTGAAGGCTCTTTACTGCAAAGGTTCCGCCTCATCGAAAGGGAAAGATGTTATTGCCGGTCCATCCGAAACCGAGTCTCTAACTCATGCTCCTACTCGGTCTACTGATCGACCGATACTTGATCCATTTGAGCAACATGTTGGTTATGACCCGGAGGACCCTAGCCTCAGCATTCACGTTCTGTCTCCCATTCTAGAGGATGAGACCCCTCGGACGGCTGAGATTCAGCCAGAAGCCAGTATATAACCCTTCATTTTAAAATTCCAAGAGTCGTCGTTTTTGACGAGAGTTCATTTTATTCTAATGTTTGTTTTCCATGATCTTGCGTAGGCCGTTTTGATCCCAAGCCCACTCCGAGGAGAGATGACACCAAGGAGGTGAAGGGGAAAACAAGTGAGGCTACTCACGTAGGAGAGACTCCCGGTCCAGATGCTCAGGTGATTGGGGCGCTTGATGAGGATAAGTCCGAGACATCATCTCTCATCGAGGGAAGTTATGAAATCGAGATCACAAGTGCCTCTGAACATACTTCTAAAATGAGCATGAAGGAGCAGCTCGAGGAGGAAAAGAAAACGACGGATGAAATCAAAGTCGAGCCTTTAGTCATGGACCTAGATGATCCTCTGAACAAACCGTTGAAGGTCATCCTCCCTGGTGGGTCCACGCCATTAGAAGTTCCCCATACTTCCTCGGTTGTTACCTCCTATCAAAGAAAATTTCCAAGGGAAAACGCGTAGGAGAGGAGTCGTCTGAGAGGACGAAGGAGGGAAAGAAGTCGAAGAAATCAAAGAAGTAATTGTTACTCTCGTTCAATGAGAGTTAGTTTAAATTATGTAATTATTTTTATTTATTTTCGTAGTCCATGTAAAGAGACTTTTGACTCCGAGTTTTGAAGGAGTTGTAGTAGAAACTTATTTTTGGATAAATAAAGCTTGGTTCTTTTGTTTTTCAAAAGACTTTTATCGTTCAGCTTCCTGTATGATTGTGGTCGAAACCCAAGCTATTGTGAGTTACATAACCTTCTGAATTCATCTTCAAATAAGTCGGAAACTCTTAGGAATTGTACATCCTTTGTTCCATGCTTCGAGTACTTAGAATAATTTTCAGTCCGTATTCCGGGCACTCGATGACTCCAAGTCATTTGTGTCCCAGTCCACACTTCGGGGACTTAGAGAATTTTAAACCGTTTATACTCCAACCCGCACTCTAGGGACTCACAGTACTCCAGTCCACACTCAGGGGACTTAGAGATTTTAAGTCGTTTACACTCTGGTCCGCACTAGAGGAACTCAGAGGACTCCAGTCTGCACTCAGGGGACTTGGAGATTTCGAGTTGTTTATATTCTGGTCCACACTCTGGGGACTCAAAGTACTCCAGTCTGCACGCAGGGGACTTGGAGATTTCGAGTCGTTTATACTCTGGTCCACACTCAGGGGACTCGGAGTACTCCAATTCGCACTCAGGGGACTTGGAGATTTCGAGTCGTTTATACTCTGGTCCGCACTCAGGGGACTCAGAGTACTCCGGTCCACACTCAGGGGACTTGGAGATTTCGAGTTGTTTATACTCTATTCCGCACTCAGGGGACTCAGAGTACTCTAGTCCACACTCACGGGACTTAGAGAATTTTAGTCGTTTATACTCTAGTCCGCACTCAGGGGACTCAGAGTACTCCAGTCCACACTTAGGGGACTTGGAGAATTTTAGTCGTTTATACTCTGGTCCGCACTCAGGGGACTCAGAGTACTCCAGTCCACACTCAAAGGATTGGGAGATTTCGAATCATTTATACTCTGGTCCGCACTCAGGGGACTCACATACTCCAGTCTACACTCAGGGGACTTGGAGATTTCGAGTCATTTATACTCTAGTCCTCACTAAGGTGGCTCAGAGTATTCCAGTCCATACTCAAGGGACTTGGAGATTTTGAATCATTTATACTCTGGTCCGCACTCATGGGACTCAGAGTACTCCAGTCCACACTTAGGGGACTTGGAGATTTCGAATCGTTTGTACTTTGGTCCGCACTCTAGGGACTCAGAGTACTGCAGTCTGCACTGAGGGGACTTGGAGATTTCAAGGCGTTCATGCGCGTTCGTACGTCAGACAGAATAACATAACTCTAATGGTTTTCCACAGAATTATCATACACAGAAACATCAATAATCAAGGAAAAGATGGCTTCAAGCTCTATTATTGAAAATAAGCTAAATTGTCCATTACATGCTGAAAACTAAGAATAAAAACATGTTGGAAATAAGTGCAACTAAAATATGAAAGAAATGGACAAAGTATAATAATGTCGCAAATCCTCACTATTCAATGCTCGGGGGAGTGTCGCACCATCAACGGTTGCTAGCTTGAAAGTTCCCTCTCCAAGCTTCCATTCAATGACGTATGAACCTTCCCATGCAGGATTCATGTGCGATGGGACCGGGGAAAATCAATTCAAAACGAGGTCACTCACATCAAAGATTCTCGACTGGACTTTTTCATTATAATATCGAGCAACCCGGTGTCTGTATGCAGCCGCTCTTAAATCAGCTTCTTCACGTTTTTCATCAATGAAGTCCAGTGATTCCAGCAAAAGATCTCGATTTGACTCAAGGTCGTAATAAGTTACCCGATGTGATGGAACTTCAAGTTCTATGGGTATAACAGCATCCATGTAATATGCCAATGGGAATGGAGTGTGGACAGTCGCGGACTTGTGGGTGGTTCTACAATCCTAGAGCGTTGTCGGAAGTTCATCCACCCACTTTCCTCTAGCCTTTTCCAAACACTTTTTTAATATGGACTTGATTATTTTGTTCATGGCTTCCACCTGGCCATTAGCTTTTGGATGAGCAACGGCAGTAAACTTTTTCTCAATGCCTTATCTTTTAAAAAACTCTTTGAACTCTTTGCCCTCGAACTGAGTTCCTTTGTCTATAGTGATAGTCCGTAGAAGGCTAAAACACCATACTATATTTCGTACAACGAAATTAATGACCTTTTTGGTGGTGATCATGGCCAAAGGCTCTGCTTCTGCCCACTTGGTAAAGTAATCGACCGCAACTATCGCGTATTTCGCACCACCTTTGAATATGGGTAATGTGTCGACTATGTCGATTCCACACATTGCAAATGGCCAGGGACTAACCATTTGCATGAGTTCCGTAGGCCGAGCTCAACAGATTTTTGCATATTTCTAGCATTTATCATATCTTTTTACATAATCTGCAGAATCCTGATTTACAGTTGGCCAAAAGTATCCATAGCGGAGAATTTTCTTTGCTAATGTCTGCCCCCGGTATGTTCACCGCATTCTCCTTCATGGACTTCCTTCAGGACTCGTTTTATCTCATAGTGGGCAATGCACCGGAGTAAGGGGGTCAAGAATCCCCTACGATACATTATTCCGTCCTGCATTACATATCGCGAAGCCTTGCGAATGACTTGTCGCCTTTCATTCCTTCTTTTGGGCATGACCCCGTGTAGCAAGTATTGCTTGAATGGGGTCATCCATGATTCCTTCTCGATTTCTGTTTTTAACACGAAATCTACCTCCATCATATTTATACTCGGAGCATGTAAGGTTTCAATGGGAACCAACCCCATTTGTTGTGCATCGCTAGTGCTTGCAAATTTTGCCAATGAATCGCTGCTCTGTTTTGTTCACGCGGGACATGCGAGATATCATAATATTCCAGAATTGCTAGCAGCTCCTGAACCCATGCAAGGTATGGGGCAAATCTCTTTCCCTTTGCTTGATATTCTCCCCGCACTTGGTACACCACCAGTTGTGAGTCACAAAAGATTTCAACTGATCTTACCCTCAATTCTCTAATAAGTCTCAAGCCAGCAACCAATGCTTCATACTATGCTTCGTTATTTGTTGTTGGGAATTCGAGCTTCAAAGCATAAAAAACTGATCGGTTTTCTGGAGTCACAAGTACTATGTCAGCCCCCGAACAACGGTCGTTTGATGCCCCATCGGTGTATATCTTCCATCGAATGGGAGGTATGACATTGTGACCGTTTGATTCATTTGACACGGTGAATTCAGGAATGAAGTCTGCCAGCGCTTTCGCTTATATGGACCTTCGTGGCAGGTAGGTAATATCGAACCGACTCAACTCAATATTCCATTTTAACATCCTTCCAGAGGTTTCCGCTCGTTAGAGTACCTGCCGCAAGGGTTATCAGTGTAAACACTGATTGAGTGTGCCTGAAAGTATGGGTGAAGCTTGCGTGATGCAATCACCAAGCAGTAAGCTAGTTTCTCAATCTTGGGATAATTTCTTTCTTCCCCCGTCAAACGTTTACTGACATAATACACTGGCTTTTGAACTCGGTCCTCCTCGTGAACCAAAGCCATACTGATAGCATGTCGGAATACAACTAGGTACACATACAACATTTCATGGTCAATTGGTTTTGATAGCACCCGGGGACTTTCTAAATACCTTACCAGAGCTCAGAATGCTTCCTCACAATCGAATGTTCACTCGAAATTTCTCTTTCCTTTCTTTATCACATCGAAGAAGGGAATGCACTTATCCGTAGCTCTGGATACGAATTGACTCAGCACGGCCACCTTTCCGTTCAATCTTTGTACTTGCTTTATAGTATTGGTTACTTGTATGTCCCGAATAGCTTGAATCTTCTCCGGGTTAGCTTCGATTCCCCGGGCATTCACAATGAAACCCAAAAACTTCCCTGATGCAACGCCAAAGGAACACTTCAAATGATTGATTTTCATCCCATAATGCCTGAGTATATCAAATATCTCTGCTAAGTCTCGAATGTGGTCGTTTGACTGTCGTGACTTCACGAGCATGTCATCCACATAGACTTCGACTATTCTACCAATCTGATCTTTAAACATTCGGTTAATCAGACGCTGATAAGTTGCTCCCACATTTTTTAATCCAAAGGGTATCACTACATAGCAATATAACCCAACGTCTGTGACAAAACTGGTGTATTCTTGATCTGGAATGTGCATCGAGATTTGATTGTATCCCGAGTACACATCCATAAATGACCGTAACTCATGTCCAGAATCAACCAACTAGTCGATTCTAGGTAAAGGGAAACTATCCTTCGAGCATGCTTTGTTTAAATCAGAAAAATCAACGCAAGTTCTCCACTTCCCATTTGCTTTCCTCACTAGCACATGGTTAGATACCCATTCAGGGTAGAGGGCATCGTGGACCAACCCATTGGCTTTGAGTTTGTCCACCTCCTCTCTGAGAGTAGCGGACCTCTCCTGGTCAATGCCTCTCCGTTTCTGTTTTACTGGAACGTACTTCAAGTCTATGTTCAACATATGACTCGCAATAGCGGGAGAATTCCCGCATATATCAGAATGTGTCCAAGCGAAAATGTCCAGGTTCGCTCGGAGGAAATCAGTAAGATCCTCGGCCATTGACGGGTTGAGTTGCGATTCAATCTTAAGAATTCGTGACAGGTCATCCCAACTAACTGGAATGTCAATCGTCAGCTCAGCCGGTGCTGCATTCGCTTCCCTGGGTCCCCTATCATCATCTCTTGGATCTAAGTCTCTATAGATCCGAGAATGTCGCTCAAGTCAGGGTTCGGACACTACTTGTCAATTGTCAGCATTTCAGATGCGGATGGAGTTGTCTGCAGCCTTCCCTTTCTCTCTCCGCTGAGCCTCTCTCGGCTCATCCACATAACATGCGTGACCGGTCGCCTGATCACCATGCAGCACACCGACATATTTGTCGGAAATTTTAACGTCAAACACCACGGGGCCAAAGCTGCCCTAAACTCCACCAGGGCTGGACGACCCAGAAACACGTTATATGGAGAATCAACATCCAACACTATAAATGATAGGATTCGCACCCTCCTATGCTCACCTTCTCCTAGTTCAACTGGCAACTCAACAAACCCTAATGCATTAGTCGCTACACCATTAAAGCCATGGATTCGAGCTTTAGATGGTTTCAAATCCTTCGTTTCCATTTCATTTAGTCATATGCCTTTTTGAAGATGACGTTAACGGAATTTCCATAATTAATTAAAATTATTTTTACATATGCCGGCCCGATCGTCATAGATACGACCATCGAGTCGACGGTAGGAGCCCCCACCTTGTCCGCATCTCTGCTCCTAAATATAATATCGTCCATCATCATGTGTTTCTGCTTTGCGGGGATCCCATCCTCCACATTTGAACAACATTCATAGTTCGCATGTCTCAAGGAGTTAGCATACCACTCCATCTCCTGCCAATTCTTGTCTACAGGATGGGGTCTACCGACTATCGTGTTTATGACCAATTTACCCACATTTCGGGAAAGCTCCTCCGGTTGGCGTGGCCGACCCACATCCGAGGTCTGATGTTCCTTGCATACCCTCCTGTGGGTTCTTGACAACCTCCTGCAGCTTTTTCCGTCCGATCAACATTTCTGTGACATCGTGGAGGTGTCTACACTCCTCTGTATTATGCCCATACGTCTCATGGAAGCAGCAATACTTCCCAGTCCGCTTCTGTTCCTCTGTTGATTCTTTTGCATGTGGCTTTCTATATTGAAAAGTGTTACAAGTTGATATATAAATGTTCTCGAGAGATGCATTCAGTGGGGTGTATTCGTTGTAGGTTGGAATCCTTGACTTCCATTTCCCTGCTTCTCTTTTCTTTCCAGGATTTCCTCCTCCGGACCATTTAGAGTGCCAGGCTTGTTCTGGACATTGACTTGAACCTTCCCGAGTTATCGCCAGATTGTTTTATGACGATGTTGCTTTTCAGAGTCTCCTGAACAAGCCTTGGTGCCTTATCTCGCCTCGTCCACCTGGCTTCTTCTCTTCTAACGAATTGATGAGCCCTTGAGTAGAAACGCTCCAGCGTTGTTGGAGGCTTTCCTGCCAATCAATCTCCAAACTCTGAATCCGGATCTACACCTCGCATTACCGCCATCAAAATTGCAAGGTCGTTAGGGTTTCTAACTTCAGTAACCGCAACATGAAATCTTTGCAAATACTCCTTCAATGACTCTCCTGAGGCCTAAGTTACACTTGATAGAGACATCACGTCATTAGGAAAAGTTGCATGTATCCTGAATTGTTCTACAAATTTCGTTGCCAATTCATCAAAGCTGGATACAGGCCGCGGGGGAAGTCGAGTAAACCATATGGTGGAGATTCTGGACAAAGTGACAGGAAGCACCTCCATTTGGTCGCATCATTTGCTCTGGCAGAATCCATCATCCACTCATACCTCATTACATACTGTCTGGGATCGGTCTTTCCTTCGTAGGCTGGGATAGTTGGCATGCTAAACTTCCTGGGATACTTGGCCTGTAGAATGGTATCGGTGAATGGAGTATGACTTCTGGATATCCCTCAATCTTCGTTGGTTAAGCCTTGATTTTCTCTCATCAACTGCCTGACCATAGCTGATAAGTCTGGGGTTTGTATAAAGGATGGAAAGTTGGGTTCTGTTCTACGGGACTGCTCAGGTTGATGTCCCCTCTGTTGGCGATTTGCCAAACGTGCATCTTGAAGACCAGCTTCATTAGGGTCTTGGTGAGCTGGGCGTCCGGTCTCTACACGTTCTCCCTCTCTCGAGTTTCCTTTTCCAGCTTGGGTGTGGTCTCCAAGATGTGATTGATCCCTGGCTGATCTATCAGTAGCACCTGCTTGCGCAGTTTCAGTTTTACGACGTCTACGCTTAGGAGGTTCATCGGACGAAGTTGAGCTATTAGATGAAGAATAAGGAGCAAGGCTACCTCCAGCATTCTGATGTTGTGGCTGAGTAACTGAGTCATTAGGTTAGCATTAGCTTGAATCTGCTCAGCGAGTTATCTTCTACTTTCCATGAGTTCACTCATCAAGTCATTGAAATCTGTCCTTATAACGACTTCCGTCTGCTTATGAGCTCCAACAGTCCCTGCACGTCGATTTGCTTGCCGGTTGCCAGGTCCTGTTTGTTGTATGCTAGCGGTCTTATTGATGTTCGCATAATGAGAGGCTGATCGGGTACGTGGTCTTCCCATAGTAGAGTTATTGATCGAAACTCTAAGTAGATTCAACAGACGTCCTGTCAATAAGTCGGATCTCCTTTGGGGGATTTATTCAATCCAGCGGCTACAAAGCAGATCCTAATGGCCTGAAAATTCGACTCTCAGTGAAAGCACCAAAATGTTAGCACCAGAATTGGTCACTAACACCCTTTGAGAAAGATTGTGTAAAGAGATTAATGAAAAAAGTAAATTAAAATAGAGAACTGTATACTAAATTAAATGCAGAAACAAGAATAACTGATTTATAGTGGTTCAGCGTAATTGCCTACGTCCACTTTAAGTTTCGATCTTTATTGCTTTCACAAGTGACTGAATACAGATACAATCGGTACTATAAAGACTTGAATAAAAATTCTAAGCAAAATAGAGTGAGTCTTGAAAGTGGCAGAGTCTCCCAGTGTTCTCGAAAAAAGGTCCATTTCATGTGCCCGTTCCCTTCTATTTATAGACGAAGATGGTTTGGACTCCCCTAATGGGCCTAGGAGCAAGATACTTCGGCCCATGGTGAGTGAGTTCTGTGTGCCGAGCCATAAATACCGAACGGAAAATGCCGAGCCACATGTCCAAGCCGGTCGTCAACTCTATGCCAAACGAGGTAGTATGTTGCACTAAGTGTGTAGGCCGAACAAGGATGGAATGCCGAACAAGGCTGGAAGGCCGAACGAGGCCGTGGTGCCGAACGGGTATGAGTGTCAAGCGAGATTCCTGCCGAACGATACTAAATGTCGAACGAAGTTCATGCCAAACGACCCTGCTATGCCATTTGAGGCTCTATGTCGGGCGAGGTTCTTGCCGAACAACCCTGCTGTGCCGAACGAGGATAGATGCCGAACGACCCTACTATGCCGATCGAGGTTCTATGGAGAGAGAGGTTCATGCCGAACGACCCTGCTGTGCTGAACGAGGATAGATGCCGAATGAGGCTTAAATGCCGAGCGATGGTGGACGCCTGTCGGGACTTCTCTACCGATCGAGGCTGGATGCCAGTCAGGGCTTTCTTGTTGAACGAGGTTCATGCCGAACGGTATGAAATGCCGAACGACTTAGCTGTGCCGAACAACCCTTTATGCCAAACGAGCCTTCTACATCAAGTCTCTTATTAATTGTTCAAGCCACCGGGTGACAACTGTACAGAGATTAGGATTAAGAGAAGATAGTAACATAAGGTAATGAGATGGAAAACACACGTAGAAACATTGGTAGAATCAAAATTAAGGAAGACAAGGAAGGGGACGAAACAGTTATTCTTGCAAGCCAGTTTCCATTGAGTTATTCAAAGGGTGCAAAGTTTGTATTTCTTACCCACTACAGGGTAAGAGGATACATAATTTGTTCCATAATAGGGTATGCTAATGGAGGTAATGGATGGACCTTATTCATTAAAAGCCATAAGGAAAGTTAACATATGTGGGTTGGAGAATGATGGCACGTTAGAAAGGTCCATTTACCAGTAAGAAGTGATAAAGCCACAACATTATTAGTTAGTTGATGTTGAAGAGCGGCTTCCAACAAAAGTTTCTTTGAGGTTTGGGTTGTAAGCATTAGTTGTTTCTATAAAACACAAATGATATCATGAGAAATGTCCCTTTGTATGTGTTTTCTGTGTGGACCACGATATTACTAGGAAAACGATACGTCAAGGGAGTTTCAAAAATGACATTTAGCTGATGCAAATGAACAGAAAATAGTAAAAGGCGGGATGTATAAAATAAATTAAGGAAATTTATTAAATTAGCTACTAAAAGAAAATTGAAGTTAAGTCTCAAAAGCCTTAAATGTTTTGGGAAGATAAATTTTAATGAGTGAGGGACAGAAGAAGTTTGTTGTGATGCCGCGGGTTAATGTCCTTATACTTTAAAAGATAAAATTTATAAATGAACTTGTGTGCTGCTTGTTATTATAAATAAAAGAAAAGATTTTGAAATTTAAAATTTACCGCATAATTAGGTGAAGTCCACTATGGACCTTAGACTGTTGACTAAACCCTGATTTCATTAGGTGTAGCATAATTTATTTTGAAATATACATATGTGTGTGTGTGTGTGTGTGTACTTTTGGAAAACAAAATACCTTTATGAAAAGTTTTGCAAATTTTGCGATTAAAGACTTTAAAATCTAGAATTTTTACCGATATTTCAAAAGGCAATATAAAAATATTTTTTGATAGAAAGAAAAAGAATTTTAAATTTTTTGAAAATGACACATACTTGACATGGGAGAAATTGACAGGTTGGTTAGTATAGATTTTACTGTGCAGCAGGAGTGGTAGTAAAATAAAATATAGTTAGAGACAGGGGAAAAGGCAATTTTAGTTATGGAGTCACTTCTTCCATACCTTGTCGGTAGGTGAACTAAACAGGTTTTAAAATATTTTTGTTTTAAAAAATTAAAATAAAAATTACACATTCGGACTGTACTTGGAAAAGTTAGAAGAGAATTGGGGTAAAAGAGAAGATTTCAAGGCAGAGTGAGAAAAAGGTACATAAGGGAAGAAATAGGACAATGGAATTTTCCATCTAGACCCTTTTTCGACATAAGAATATAGGTTTAGAAAATTGAAATTTCTAAATTTGGACGTTGGCAACACTGTGCTAGGATTTTGGATGGTAGGGATTAGACGAAAAATTGGTTGAACTATACATCAATTGATAGAGGTGTAGGAAAATTTGGATGCAAAAACAAGTTTTTGGATTTTTAATTTTGCATACATATAGAATTACCGATATATTTAGGTTGTTTGCACTATATTTTCAAAATTGTTTTGAAGAAATGCATTCATATAGGAGGCACCGATTAGAATCATTTTGCATACATATCATATATGTTTTGATACATCGTGCGTTTGTACACAATTGGCTGTAAAATTGGTTGCACACTAATTGATTTGTTAGTTTAGAATGGTTGTGCGTTATGTTACATTGTTCGGTCTTTGAGGAATTTCGAGGACGATTCTTTTAAAAGTGGGAAAAATGTAACGCCATGTAATTTTACGACAATTAATTATAAATTAATTAATTAATAAACGATAACGTCAAAAAATATAATTTTTACAAATGTCAGAATTTGGCTACGGAACTTGCACTGTTGAGTTCGTGGCCATTTTCTATTCAATTTTCATAAATAAAGTTTTTCAATTGAAGTTCAAACGAAAAAGTTATTAACATTTGAAGTTTTTGAATCGAAAATATTTATATATGTAATTATGGCAATAAAAGTAATTAACATTAATTTGTAACGTCATTGGAACGTAGCCCCTAAGAAGTGTTAATGTTAAATCGAGAATATGTATAAGCGGAAACAAATTATAGCAATCGGTTTTAGAAAGGATCTAAATCAAACTAATCTAATGACGTAGATAATTAACACCAAAATGCACCACAGGTCGACCCTTGATACACCAAGGTCGATTGGTAGCATTCAACCGGTAGTAGTCAACCACAAGCATGGGGCGGCCGACCCGTCAGTTGCAGAATTCAACAGTAATGTTTGGTCGAATGGCCCAGATTTAATACAATTAAATCGAACGGCTGGATTGCTTTGAACCCTATAAATATAGATCTAGGCCCTTACTCTCAAACTCGTATTTTCGGAGTGAGGATGGAGCTCTGCCGTTTTCTCTTCCCTTCTAAACTCTAAATTCTTAGAAATAATTCTACTTTATATGTACATCTAATTAGAGAATCGTAAAAGACGATTGAGGAAGAAAATATATTCTAATCAAATCACCAAAGCCAAGGTAAATTGTAAATCCAAATCTAAAATATAAATCGAATTCCAAATTTATTTTTTAATCTAGACCTCCGATAAATTTATATATGCTTGTAGCATATGAATCTAAATAGGGAGAAAAGGGAGTGAAACTGAAAAAACGGGGACTAGATCTGGATATTTCGACAGCTAAAAAAGTGAGTGGAAAATTATATATTTTATATAAGATTAGATTTATATCGTTGTAGATCTATTCCTATATGCCTGAAATGTAAATTGAAGTTCTTAGCTAAAAATTATATGCTCAAAGTGAAATTATAAACCTTGCCTACATATTCTGTTATTGATAACCTAAAATTGTATATTGCATGTATCTGGAAAATATTAGGTATTAATAGCCCTTGAATTTAGTCTCTGAAATTTATATAATATGTGATGGTCCAAGATTTTTGAATTAATATGACTTGTGCAAATAAAATGGTAAATTGAGTTATCAAGGTTAAACAAAGGGATCTAAATAGTATTTTAATTTATTGGATTACATAGCATGTTGCAATGTGAATTTCTATACATTATCCAGCTATAAATTTATAAATCAAAGTGTAAGGATTGAACTAACAAGGAATACATCTAAAAGAAAGAGATGTGTAAAATATGGATATTTAATGTATTTTGTATTGTCCGTTTCAATAGTTACGAAAAGGTAATTTATTGTGATTCCAAACATAACACAAATCACCTTTTTGGATAATATATAGACATCTACAGTGTTGACCATTCTATTTGGTAGAAATGTAATTCCAATGCATTAAAACATATAAATCCCTGAGGATAAATCAAAAAATCAAAAATGTTATAAAAATAGTTTAAGAAAAGAATATGCGCAAAATAAGTAAAATGGAAATGAAATAAAAAGAAATGTAAAGATAGGTAAGTTATAATTTAAAATAAAAGGATAGATAGTCCTCTTAAATAAGGTAGAGAATTAAAGGTTAAAAAGGAATAGAAATCGTAAGTTAAATAAAAAGGGCAAGGGAAAGTAAATAAGAAAAGATATTTAGAAGAAAGCGATAAATGACCTTAAATTAAATAAGATGTAAATTCATAGAAAACTAAAGAAATATTGCCAATAGCGAATAGTACAAGCATAATAATTAAATAAGAATGAATGAAGATATATATGTATGTATGTATGTATCATTATTTTTTGAAAAAGGGGTTCATTTATTAATAACTAATAAATATAGGTACATGCATTTGTACAATGCAATAACTCAAATACATAAATGCTTACAATCACAAACCCTATATCCATCAATCTGCCCAATCCAGCCCAAATAGTAAAGTTGAAATTTGACCTATAAAAACATGGTACATTTCGGTACACATTACAGCCATAATAAACATATAAAAATTTCCTATGTATAACGTTTTGTGATATGTGATCCAGCATGAAAACTTTGCTCTTGATAGAAGCTTCTATCCTTTCCACCTCTCTAATGTTTTTGGTGCATAATAGAAAATTTGGATATTCTTTTGATCATTTAAAACTACAAGGTCCTCCATCAATCAAAACTCAGTTGCGTAGCAATCTAGTAAGACAAAATATTTTTCTAACAAACATGCTCACAACATGTAGAGGAGCATCATAAAATGCAACGCCAACCAACTCAGAACCATTCAATAATCTATCCACGTTCCAGATATCAGAACATATTTTGAAACACTAGGCATTGAAGATTCAAATTTGTTGTGCCTATCCTAGATTCTAACATGCCCAATGGAATCATAATGTAACTGTGGGTGTGATGCCCCACCTCTATACCCACGCTAGCCAAGGACACTACGGTGTAATGCTGTCAACTAGCACGGAGAATAAGGCTGTTGAGGAGCAACCATCCGTGTAATTGCTTTGCACGAGCACCGATATGTCAGTTAGTATAACATGCATTTTATTTCAAGAGGAAATCCGACATACCGATACAAACACAAAGCTACTACACAGTGGCTATAATAATCTTCGAAAACAAATATAGAAATAAGCATAACACAAATCAGTCACAGATAATTCATATCACAAAGGCGGAAGAAGATATAAATATATAACTAACACATGAAAGTGTATACCAGAGTAGTGGTCAAAAAGATCCACAATAATACAAAAGAATAGCAACACGTGCTATACAAAAGAATATAGCTATGAGTCCATATCCCAAGTGTATACAACAAAATAAACTACTAATCTAAGTAGTTAGCCAAAAGTCAGAGAAGTCAATCCCAAGTGAGAAGTCAAGCAGAAGCACCTGTAACATCTCGGTCTGACCCGAGTATTATTTAATAAGAAAATAATAAACGGATCAGTCTAGCTATAAATATCAGATGAAGCGATATAGAATAAGATGTATGACTAAACACATAAAAATCCCAATGCCAAGCTGTGATAAATAAGTAACTGAAAATCAACAAGAGATTAATCAATATCACAAAAATCTACTCAAAGATTACAGAAATGTCATACTCCTTATTTCGTTCACCAAACCATAATATTGACGATTATATCAATATCAATCACAAAAGTCAATGACACACAAATTCACCAATGCACAAATATTGATAAAACTTATCAATGAAAATCACTAAAATTGGTGAAGCATAAATTCCAGAATTCAACACACGAAATCCAGAAATCACAAAAAGGGGGGAAGGCCTATCACACGAACGGGAGCATAAAAACTCACCAACATATGTATCACACGAACGAGACGCTATCTCATGGTAGCTAGCCATTAATTTTTGACACACGAATGGCCCGAAGACCATGGGGAGCTACCCCACAAAGAAATGAGACGAAGCTCAATAGAATGAGTTACAGTCCTCCACGTGGACAAAGAGACATCGCCCAATTGATGTCTAAACCACAAAAATGATCGTCATGATCATCAAGAAGTGTCAATTACAGTAAGCTAGTAAATATATGAGCTTAGCTTCATGTCCCGTAACCACTAGCTTAACTTAAATATTTACGAACAAATTGTAGATCTCTACTAGAAAATTGTCACAAGAGATTTAATCGAATAAGTCCAAGAATTAACCGATGAAGTAAACGCAAGCGTTTCATACCACTCGTTTTACTAAGCCGTTCAATTAGATTTCTCATACGAGTGAGGTAAAGGTTTGTATATACTAATAGATTGGAAACGGTTTAAGAAACGAGCTTTGTAATAAAATAGTGTTGAAATCGTTTTGATGAAAGAATTTTGATATTTACTACTAGTATAGAAAACCTTTATATTTTTAAAGTGACAAATCACAAAGAAGATTGTAGGAACAATCAATCACTAAAATTCACATTCAAAGACGTGAATAAAATCCAAAGAAACCGATAAAGAATCCATCGAAATGGATATTCAAAAATCCCTAAAAAGGAATCATCAAAGTCATAATAAATGATAACATCAAATAGGATCATCACGCATCGATTTAAATTGGAATTCTTAAACAAAAAGGCAAGCAAGAAAAACATTACAGTTTCAAACGTCTGAAACAAGTGGTTCAAACGTCTGAATCTGGAAAAATTAAAAATTTCCAGAACGTGATTCAGACGTCCGAACCAAATGTTTCAGACGTCTGAAATAGGTGTTTTTAGCCTATTTTCTATCTGTTTGAAAATAAGCCAACTCAGACGTCTGAAATCCCAGATTCAGACGTCTGAAACTGGAATTTTGAGGATTTCCTGAACCTCGACCAAAAATGGCCAAACGAATATCGAAAACGATCGAACGAGCAAATGACGACTAAGGATTTACGCCACGATACAATCCAACCTTAACGGCTCTTCGATACGCCTCAAATATCAATGTCCAAATATCCATAATAGGATTTTCATATATTTTGATTTCAAAACACCAAAAATTGGAATATTCAACAAATCAATCCAAACCAAAATCAATTGCACAAGAATAAGTGTTAGGAATTCATAGCTAACAATCGAAGATAATTATAGACAAAGATGTGAGATAAAAATCTCACCTTTGAACCCAAACGATTGAAGAAGAAGCTTGAAAGCAAAGGAGAATCAACCACTCTTCAAATCCAACTCAAGAAGCTAGATTCTAAGCTTTAAAAGAAGAACATTCCCAAAGTTAGGTTTAGGAATTTCTGAAATTGATAAGAGAATGAGTTGGAGAAAAGAAGAGAAGCTTACCAATGGGTTCTTCTATTAGTTTGGAGCTAGAGTTTGATTTGCAAAAGAAAACTAGGGCTTGGAGTTTTAATTTCCTCTTCCACCCTCCATTAGTATAAAAGCTTGAGTATAAGGAAATGAGGAATGAAGTAATGAAGGGGAGAAGGGGTTGGGACTGAATACATAAGTGAGGTTAATGGGCTCAGCCCAAACCATAGCCCTAAGTGAAAAAGTAGCAAAATTCTACTATCTCCAAACATATCAAAGTTTACACTTAAAAAGATCGAAAACGTCATTTTAAACTCAATGGAAGTGGTCCCGAGTCCTAATTCGACCGTATGCAAAAAGTAGCTTTTCGGACTAAATTTCGAGTATCGATAAAATATTTTAATAAAATATTTAAAAGATCGATAAATATGCGGGTTGTTACAGACTCCCCTCCTTAAAGAAATTGCGTCCTCATAATATTTAAGAAGAAAATATAAAGTAACAACCATAAAAGCATATTCAACACAAAAGAGATTTGAAATAAAAGGTTCACCTTAAAGAGCACGGGAAAGCAAGTCCGGATGTGATTGCTCGATGAACTCTCTAGATTCCCAAGAACAATCCTTAGGATTTGAAGACCATTGAACTTTCACAAGCGGAACATCCTTATTTCGAAGTCGTTTGACTTACGAAGCAATAATACGAACAGGATGCTGCTCATAAGTTAAATTAGGTGAAACTTGAATTTCTTCCACAACACCGGGCTCAAGAATAGAATCGGAATCTCTAAGGCACTTCCTTAGTTGAGAAACGTGAAACACGTCATGAATAGCAGAAAACTGAGCCGGTAATAAAAGGCGATAAGCCACGGAACCAATACGTTCGGCGATAGGAAATGGCCCAACATATCGAGGCGCTAACTTTCCCGATCGACTGAAACGTACAACACCTTTCATAGGTGAAACACGAATAAAAACAAGATCTCCAACAGAAAATTCTAATCTCCTTCTTCGATTATCGGCATAGGATCTTTGCCTACTATGGGCTTCTTTCATCCTACGATGAATAAGATCAATCTTTTCTGTGGAATCACGAATAAAATCTGGACCTAAAACTAGCTTCTCACCGGCCTCAAGCCAACAAGAAGGAGATCCGCATGGCCTTCCATAGAGTGCCTTGAAAGGTGCCATACCAATACTAGATTGGAAGCTATTATTATAGGAAAATTCAACAAGAGGAATATGATCTTCCCAACTTCCACCAAAATCAAGAACACATGCACGAAGAAGATCTTCAAGAGTTTAATTCACGCGCTCGGTTTGTCTATCGGACTGGGGGTGATAAGCGGTGCTAAAATTAAGCTTCGTTCCCAAAGCTTTTTGAAGACTCTTCCAAAATCCACTAGTAAATAATGGATCACGATCACTAACAATAGAAGTAGGAACTCCATGCAATTTAACAATTTCTTTAATAAAAAGTTTGGCCAAAAGAGGTACGGTCCGATTGGACCGAATGGAAATAAAATGGGCGGATTTAGTAAGTCTATCAACAATCACCCACAAGCTATCATGACCCGAACGAGAACGGAGAAGGCCATCAATAAAATCCATGGAAATTTGGTCCCACTTCCAAATTGGAATTTCCAAAGGTTGCAATAACCCACTGGGCCTTTGATGTTCGGCCTTAACGAGTTGGCAAGTCATGCAACGCTTAACAAAGTTAGCAATATCAGATTTCATTCCTTCCCAATAATAAAGCCGCTTCATATCCGCATACATTTTACTACTACCGAGATGAATGGTAAATTTAGAATGATGAGAATCTTCTAAAATATCTTTACGAAGATCACTAATATTTGGCACGATAAGTCTACCAAATTTCCGAATGCCGCCACGAGAATCGATATTAAAGTCTTTCAAACCTTCAATATCAATTTTATCCTTAATATTTTGGCCAAGAAGAGCCAATTCGGGATCTAGCTTTTGAGCTTCAAAAATGCGGTCTAAAAGAGAAGGATGAGCCTCAAGGCTACATAAAACAAGAGATGAACATAAATCGGAAACACGGTCTCGAATTTCGCAAGTGGATAAAATCTCGATATCATTCCATTCGGATATCATCATAAAAACAACAGCTTGTTGTTTACGGCTAAGAGCATCGGCGACACGATTACCCTTACCGGGTGTATAAAGAATATCAAGATCATAGGGAGCAAGGAACTCAAGCCAACGTTGTTGACGCAAATTAAGTTCCTTTCGAGAAAATAAATATTTCAAAGACTTATGATCCGTGTAAAGAATAAATTTCTCTCCTAAAAGATAATGACGCCAAATACGAAGGGCGAAAACAATAGCCGCGAGCTCTAAATCACGAGTGGCATATCTAGTCTCAGCAGGCTTCAATTGCCTAGAAGCATAAGCAATAACACGTTCTCTTTGCATAAGAACGGCACCCAAACCAACGCGACTAGCATCGGTATAAACAGCGAAATCTTGATTCCCCTCGCGAATAACAAGAATAGGAGCATTAGAAAGAAGTTCCTTTAGTTTCTGAAAAGAAGTTTCACATTTGTCCGACCAAATTTATTTAACACCTTTCTTCGTTAAGCTAGTGAGAGGCACGACAATCTTAGAAAAGTCTTTGATAAAATGGCGGTAATAACCCGCCAATCCAAGAAAACTACGAATCTTTGTCACACTCTCCAGTCTCTTCCAATCTTGAATTGCTTCAATCTTTGAAGAATCCATGGAAATTCCGGATTCAGAAATAATATGACCGAGAAACTTCACACGAGATTGCCAAAAGTGGCATTTAGAAAATTTTGCTTTCAATTGATTACTCCTAAGAGTTTCCAGCACAATCCGAAGATGCTTTTCATGCTCCTCCTTGGTTTTAGAATACACAAGAATATCATCAATAAAGATGAGAACAAATCGATCGAGGAAGTCTTTGAAAATTCGATTCATTAGGTCAACGAAATAAGACGGAGCATTCGTTAGACCAAATGGCATAACAATCCATTCATAAGATCCATAACGAGTACGGAACGATGTCAAAGGAATGCTATCCTCTGCAATACGAAGCTAATGAAATCCAGTAACAAAGTCTAATTGTGAAAAGACTCTAGCACCACTACGTTGATCGAATAGATCATCAATCCGAGTTAAAGGATATTTATTTTTGATAGTAAGATCATTAAGCTTGCGGTAGTCAACGCAAATCCTAAGTGTACCATCAGATTTCTTCACAAAAATAGCCGAAGCTCCCCAAGGCGAGGAACTTGAGCGAATAAATTGTTTCGTTTCCAAATCGGATAATTGTTTACGCATCTCCTCATTTTCTTTATTGGACATACAATAAGGAGGACGAGTACTAGGTTGAGCTCCAGGGATAAGATTAATTCTGAACTCAATTGCTCGCTTAGGCGGTAATCCTAAAACAGGCTCAAATATGTCAGAAAATTCACAAACAACATGAATAAGAGAAATAATATCTTCCTCATCATCATTATCATCATCACGAGGATTTAAAGAATATAAAGATGCAACCAAGCTGGAATCCGAATCTTTAAGATTAATAGAAATCTGCTTAACAGATTGAGGATGTCGAAGATGAATAGTCCGCTCAGGACATAGGATATGAGCTTCATAACGGTTAAGCCAATCCATTCCCAAAATCATTCGAAAGCCTAAATAACGCATGACATGCAAATCGGCTAGGAAAGAAAAATCACACAAAATAATCTCGACATCTTTACAAAGCAAACTAAGAGTTGCAGATCCGCCAACTGGATTCAAAATTCTCAAAGAAGTCATTAAAGCAATAACACTTAAATAAAAAGTATCAAGAAGTTCTTTTGATATAAAAGAATGGGATGCTCCCGTATCAAAAAGAACTCGAATAGGTTGATCACGAAATATAATAGTACCATCAAGGATAGAATGAGAAATACCTTGACCACGAGATGTGTTGCCAGGGGCTTGAGCAACATTAAGCTTTCCCTCCTTCCTATTTTGAAGTTTGGGACTAGAAGATAAATAATGATCCCGGATTTTGCAATAGCGACAAGTACGAGGTTTTGAACACTTGTTCGCAAAATGGTCTCTGGAACCACAGTTAAAGCATTTCCCTTCAGTAGAGGAAAAGGTCTTTGCAGCAGGAGTTGCTTGCTTCCCTTTCTTATTGGGATAAGGACCTTTGAATTTGTTTGGCCTCTTCTTGTTGTTGAAGTTTGGTTTGGAACCCACCACTTCAACATCACTTTCCCTATCCACCTCTTCAAGACGAAGAGCGATATCAATGAGTTGGTCGAAGGGAACTTCTAATTTTAGAAGTAATGGCTTCTTGAGATTTTTGCTTAAGCCATAGACAAACCTTTGATTCTTCTTCAATGGGGTGTTAATATATTCAACCCTCTATTTAGAGAGAGATTCAAAAGACGCGACATAATCTGCCACGGAAGATTCACCTTGAAC
Source organism: Allium cepa (assembly GCA_030765085.1). Taxonomy (NCBI): domain Eukaryota; kingdom Viridiplantae; phylum Streptophyta; class Magnoliopsida; order Asparagales; family Amaryllidaceae; genus Allium; species Allium cepa. The sequence continues at coordinate 108,823,393 of CM060940.1, forward strand.
AAGGTCTATGAAACGCCGAGCCAATGTCACTTTCTCTGCTTCTGGCACGAATTTTAATTCGAAGCGTTTCCGGAATTGCTCCCAGTGAGATCCGCTTCATTAATCTCAGAAATAAGAAGTTCGTACCAGTCCAATGCTCTTTCTTGGAGCATACTAGAAGCCACCTGAACTCGGTGAAGATCAATGAGGTTCATGCGAGAAAAGATTCGATCGCATGTCCTTAACCAAGCCTGAACTTCAATAATAGTTTCAGAACCTTTAAATGGCTTCCCGCCCAGGTTGGTGTAATCATTGCACAAACGTGCAAACCCAGATTTAGGGTGAGTAGGTTCCGTATTAGATCCAGCTGCTTGAGCATTCGTGACAAGATCAAGAAGTTGCTGGGCAGTCATAAAAACTCCATCTTGGGGAGTAGCACTAGATGGTCCAGCTCTAGGACGACCAGGTCTAACCATTTCTCTTCCTTAAGAAAGAAAGAAGAAGGAAGAAGAAGAAGGTTATTCAAAAAAATGAATATCAAGCAATCTTGATAGATAAAACAAGAAATCATAAAGAAAATAGGATGAATCGGTACGAAGACTCGAATTAAATCCTATGGCACGACTCCTAAGATAGACTTAGGACGATGATCCTTGTTATAATATTCCATATTGTTCAGAAGTTTGGCTCTGAAACCAAGCTGTGACGCCCCACCTCTATACCCACGCTAGCCAAGGACACTACGGTGTAATGCTGTCAACTAGCACGAAGAATAAGGCTGTTGAGGAGCGACCATCCGTGTAATTGCTTTGAACAAGCACCAATATGTCAGTTAGTATAACATGCGTTTTATTTCAAGAGGAAATCTGACATACCGATACAAACACAAAGCTACTACACAGTGGTTATAATAATCTTCGGAAAAAAATATAGAAATAATCATAACACAAATCAGTCACAGATAATTCATATCACAAAGGCGGAAGAAGATATGAATATACAACTAACACATGAAAGTGTATATCAGAGTAGTGGTCAAAAAGATCCACAATAATACAAAAGAATAGCAACACGTGCTATACAAAAGAATACAACTATGAGTCCATATCCCAAGTGTATACAACAAAATAAACTACTAATCTAAGTAGTTAGCCAAAAGTCAGAGAAGTCAATCCCAAGTGAGAAGTCAAGCAGAAGCACCTATAACATCTCGGTCTGACCCGAGTATTATTTAATAAGAAAATAATAAACGGATCAGTCTAGCTATAAATATCAGATGAAGTGATATAGAATAAGAGGTATGACTAAACACATAATAATCACAATGCCAAGCTGTGATAAATAAGTAATTGAAAATCAACAAGAGATTAATCAATATCACAAAAATCTACTCAAAGATCAAAGAAATGTCATACTCCTTATTTCGTTCACCAAACCATAAATATTGACGATTATATCAATACCAATCACAAGAGTCAATGACACACAAATTCACCAATGCACAAATATTGATAAAACTTATCAATGAAAATCACTAAAATTGGTGAAGCATAAATTCCAGAATTCAACACACGAAATCCAGAAATCACAAAAAGGGGAGGGGAAGGCCTATCACATGAACAGGAGCATAAAAACTCACCAACATATGTATCACACGAACGAGACGCTATCTCATGGTAGCTAGCCATTAATTTTTGACACACGAATGGCCCAAAGACCATGGGGAGCTACCCCACAAAGAAATGAGACGAAGCTCAATAGAATGAGTTACGGTCCTCCACGTGGACAAAGAGACATCACCCAATTGCTAGTCTAAACCACAAAAATGATCGTCATGATCATCAAGAAGTGTCAATTACAGTAAGCTAGTAAATATATGAGCTTAGCTTCATGTCCCATAACCACTAGCTTAACTTAAATATTTACGAACAAATTGTAGATCTCCACTAGAAAATTGTCACAAGAGATTCAATCGAACAAGTCCAAGAATTAACCGACGAAGTAAACACAAGCGTTTCATACCACTCGTTTTACTAAACCGTTCAATTAGATTTCTCATACGAGCGAGGTAAAGGTTTGTATATACTAATAGATTGGAAAACGGTTTAAGAAACGAGCTTTGTAATAAAATAGTGTTGAAATCGTTTTGATGAAAGAATTTTGATATTTACTACTAGTGTAGAAAACCTTTATATTTTTAAAGTGACAAATCACAAAGAAGATTGTAGGAACAATCAATCACTAAAATTCACATTCGAAGACGTGCATAAAATCCAAAGAAACCGATAAAGAATCCATCGAAATGGATATTCAAAAATCCCTAAAAAGGAGTCATCAAAGTCATAATAAATGATAACAACAAATAGGTTCATCACGAATCGATTTAAATTGGAATTCTTAAACAAAAAGGCAAGCAGGCAAAACACTACAGTTTCAGACGTCTGAAACAAGTGGTTCAGACGTCTGAATCTGGAAAAATTAAAAATTTCCAGAACGTGATTCAGACGTCTGAACCAAATGTTTCAGACGTCTGAAATAGGCGATTTTAGCCTATTTTCTTTCTGTTTGAAAATGAGCAAATTCAGACGTCTGAAATCCCAGATTCAGACGTCTGATACTGGAATTTTGAGGATTTCCTGAACCTTGACCAAAAATGGCCAAACGAATATCGGAAACGATCGAACGAGCAAATGACGACTAAGGATTTACGCCACGCGACAACCCAGCCTTAACGGCTCTTCGATACGCCTCAAATATCATTGTCCAAATATCCATAATAGGATTTTCACAGATTTTGATTTAAAAACACCAAAAATTGGAATATTCACCAAATCAATCCAAACCAAAATCAATTGCACAAGAATAAGTGTTAGGAATTCAAACCTAACAATCGAAGATAATTATAGACAAAGATGTGAGGTAAAAATCTCACCTTTGAACCCAAACGATTGAAGAAGAAGCTTGAAAGCAAAGGAGAATCAACCACTCTTCAAATCCAACTCAAGAAGCTTGATTCTAAGCTTTAAAAGAAGAATATTCCCAAAGTTAGGTTTATGAATTTCTGAAATTGATAAGAGAATGAGTTGGAGAAGAAGAAGAGAAGCTTACCAATGGGTTCTTCTTTTAGTTTGGAGCTAGAGTTTGATTTGCAAAAGAAAACTAGCGCTTAGAGTTTTAATTTCCTCTTCCACTCTCCATTAATATAAAAGCTTGAGTATAAGGAAATGAGGAATGAAGTAATGAAGGGGAGAAGGAGTTGGGACTGAATACATAAGTGAGGTTAATGGGCTCAGCCCAAACCAAAGCCCTAAGTGAAAAAGTAGCAAAATTCTACTATCTCCAAATATATCAAAGTTTACACTCAAAAAGATCGCAAACGTCATTTTAAACTCAATGGAAGTGGTCCCGAGTCCTAATTCGACCGTATGCAAAAAGTAGCTTTTCGGGCTAAATTCCGAGCATCGATAAAATATTTTAATAAAATATTTAAATATAAAAATCGATAAATATGCGGGTTGTTACAGTGGGCATTAACAATTTTCATTGATATTCACGGTTGAAAGTTCATATATAGGTATAGTCGAACAATGATATTGATAAAACTCAGTATATATGAACAATAAGCACGTACCTCATCAACTGATATTGTTTCCAAACTAATCAAAACCTAAACACATTCATTTTCTTTATGATGAATTAGAATACTAGATCAAGTCGTTGCTAAAAGATTTACGCAGCCCTGAATATAGTTTAAATGGCCTTGGTACTCACGAGATCTACAAGCCATGAATCTGAGGCCTATGAATTGCCATATTCTAACTAACACTCGACCATCAAAATTTGATTCAGTGCTCGAGATTTCGTAGCTTGTAAGAATACAGCCTTCAAAATCAAAATGAATTATTCCAAAAACTATTACGACAATTTTGGTGTAAATGCAACTGCACAACTTTTGATATATAGATCGAAACCGATGATGGAAGGAAATGCCAACATCGAAAAACAGTATAAGTCGGACTACATCCAGATCTGAACAACCGCCTTCCTATGGCCTAATCTCCACCTAATAATTCAAACTAAATCGATAGTCGTGATAGAGTAACAAATCCGCCAAGAATCATCATAACAGATTCTGAAAGCATAGTGAAACACAACCAAAAAGAGAATACGATGTTGGATCTTAACCGGGCTGACCAAATTTAATCTCCTTAAATTCGAAAAAGATTAATCGTGGATCCAGAAATAGATAATCAGTTGAAATGATTTTTGCACCCAAATTCTGAATCACGTGAATTTGGATTTGATGCTAGAAAAATAGCTTTAGGCTTAGGTAAATCAGATCGCCTTTTCCTCCTCCGCCATGGGAGAGGAAACTGATTTTTTAGTTTATATTCTATGTATATATATATATATAAACATATATACGTGTATATCACTACAACAAAAACACTCTTTAATAGCGTTGAAAAAACGCTATTATAGGCTACTATAGCGTGTTTTGGTACGCTGTATATTAACATGTTGTTATAGGTCAGTGACCTATAATAGCAACATAAAAAACGCTATAAGAGACGCTATTGACAAGGAATTTTAATAGCGATTTAAAAGTGCTATAAACATGATTTGTAATAGCCTTGAAAAATCGCTATAAAGTAAAACTATAGCGTTTTTATGAATGCTGTATAACAATAAGTTGCCATACATACGAAATATACAATAGCGTCCAAAAACGCTATACAAAACAAAATTCAACAGCGTTTTGGGCTGCAATCGTAAATTGTATGCATAAATACAACTACTTTTTATAGCGTTTAGCTGTCTTTTATAGCATTGTTTATTTGCTATGAAAACTGTTTATAGCACTATCATAATGCTGTAGTATATTAAAACTGGGAAAAACATCTTTCCATAGCACAGTTAAAACGCTATAAGTTTTTATCATTGCTGCTACATACATTCCAGCTTACAATTCACAATTCTACGAATATATTATAAAATTTCAAAAAAACACAATTATCACATTGTGATGTACGTAATCAAATGGAGACATAAGCCAAACCACAATATATATATCCATAATATTTCGTAAACAAAGTCTCAAACATTAAATATTTGTGATCTCAAAAAAAAACAATAACAACCGTAGCTAACCAAAACGATACATACTAAAAGCAAAGTTATACGTCAATACAAAATACATTAATCCAAGCTTTAGACCTATTTCAAAGAGAATGAATGCAACAAAATAATTTTTCCTCCCTTGCAACTTGTAGTAACCCCGGTATCATCATACAGCACCTGTCAAAACGAAGCACATAGGTTATTTTTCAACCTAAACATCATCCGCAAGTTATATAATTTTTCATAACAAAAAAAGATAAGGACTGTATATGAGCTGATAGAGCTCATGAACTCAGCCTACTAAATGAACTAGTATATGAGCTGAGAATACTTTAGTCCAAAAAAAGAAAGAAAAATCAAAATCAAAATTAGATTTCTACGTTCACATTTTTCATTTAGTTCTTTATATTATTTTATTTTAAAATCGACATTACAAATTTCTACGCATATCCGTGCTCGAAACAGTGCAAACATCAACAAACTGCTGCCGCACCGGCACTTCATCACATCCTCCTCGACCATTCATTTTTTCATATCCACTCCACAGTTCACATTTCAGCAGTCACTCTCTGTTCATTTGCATTCAATCTCCTCTGCCACAATCCATTGCATACTTCTCCACTTTCAGCAAAACTTTAGACTTTCCATTGCAACAGAACAGTCTCTTCCCGTGCTGTCAAACTGTCACAAACTCCTACCATCCAAAACACACTATCAATCCCACTGCACCATCTACTTCGAATACAACCTGAACATCTCCCCCATCAACTATGCTACCTGTGCCACTTGACAGCATTTACATATACCCAACCATACTTGACATCCACTGACAGCAGCTACAACCAAACTTCCACAACCTGCTTCCATTCCCCTGTACAAACAGACAAACAATCACCGCCTCAATACTTACACACCTACCACCATCACCTTAACAGTCTCCTTGCTATCAAGGCAGAATCTGCCTCATCTTCCATTCAAGTGCACATCACTTGCCTTCCCACTTCACTCTACATTTTTCACTTACAACCAGCCTCCTTCACTTCATCACCCATCACCAATACAACTTCCAAACACATATTTCAATTCACTCCTCTGCTACATAACAGTTATCACACAAACCAATCACCACCACCTCACGACATTTACAACAACATCACAACCCACACAACCAAGCACTTATCACCACGACTTGCCACCGACTGTATCAACCCAAACACCTCAACATTTCATCACTTCACCACCAACAACCAGACACAGTTCGTCACCCCGACCACCTCTCGAATCCAGCAAATTGAACCACACAATACTTCACAAACCAAACAACGACTTCAGCTTCTCCCTTCCACGACATCGACCTCGCTGCTTACCATTACTAACCTGCAAACAATCAAACACTAATATCACCAATCACAAACTGCACTTCCATCAAAGCCAAACTTCCATCCTCATTCTCCTACAACCAAAACCATCCACCTACATGACCATTAGCAACACCCCACTCACCCACTGCTCATCACTACGACCTCATCACCCTCCTACAAGTCTACAGTAAACAACCATTCACAAGCTTCCTTCATCCAAACCATTCACACAAATGTCAACTTGACAACAGAAATCACCCCTGCAAGTTCACTCTCCCCTCTGCCATTCACACAAATCGCCTTCTGCTCTAGTACCATCACACTGCAACAACACTCCATCACCAAATACAACTCACAAAACCCATCCTCTGTTCATCCTATACATCCACCAACAATCCCCTACAATCGCCTACAACCTAACACTACAAAAACTGCTACAACCAAATCAACACCTCACCGAACAGCCAGCACTTCACTCACTATACATCACTAGATTACAGTAACTGGATTGAATATTTCTCAAAAAATGTTGGTGACTAATCCACAATTATAGTAACTACCAGTTATGTATTTATTTATACCTCTTCTTGTCAGAGGTTAAGCCTAAAAGGAGGACATTTGTACATTATTTATGTTGTTTAAAGCATACAAACTCATCAACAATAAATGTGTAACTACTGCTTAATTTCATCAACAGAACCTGAAACTGACTTTACCTTAAACTCTGGAGTTGTTTTGGACTTGACAAACTTCTTCCACTCATTCATACTTAGGTTGTCGGGTTTCAATTGATTTCTTTCTTCTTCGTTCCTTGCAACTGCTATTTTGCGAACTAATCTGGCTTTTGAAGCTCTAAAAATGCACCCCATTTGCTGAAATATGTCCTCTTTTTGCCATTCCTCATCCATTTTAAATCTAACCTGCAACACAACACATCAACAAAGTTGACGTTGAATAAGTGTACATTTGAAATACTTCTAACTTTACTTCTTAAGTCAATGACACACACCAATGCTACCATGTATGTAAGCCAATTGTGCATATGTTATATAAATAAGTGTTGAAGTCATGATGAAAGTGTGACTCTTTTTATAGATATCGGTGGTAGTTTGATGTTATATAAATACGAATATGATAGAAGCTGAAAACTGAAGGACTAAATTGGTGAAGCACTTATGGACCTAATATATTGCTATGCCCATTGTACGCGTTGCTTATTTCTTTGTATCTTAATTACAACGCTGAAATGTAAGGAACAATATTTTATTTATATAAAGTAATGTCACTAACCATCAATATAAACAAATAATTGCTGAACTTTATTATAGAGCATTTATATATTAACACTAAATCTACTACAGTGCATTTTAAACATTAAACTAAACTTACACTGATATCAATATGCATGGAAAAATAAACCTGTTGATTTACAAAATGGCATGTTTTGTAACAACTCACAACCGCCTTTTTCCAAAGACTGCCGTTTCACCGTCCGCCCTGTGTACTCAAAAAGACCTAAATCGACGACCCAGTGTACTCTGAAAGAACTAAAGCTTTCTATGTTACCCATTGCACTATCACCTAGTCCATCTCCATTGTCCCCAACCTAGTCCAGTACCCCAGACAACACCTAAAATTCTATACTTATACCTTCCCTTATCTGTATTTAACGGTAAAAAACCGATAATCTGGATATGAACTGCTGAAAACGTTGCTGAAAATTGGAAAGATAGGTGAAAATTGTTTAACTAGAAAGAAACGGAAATCGATGCTAATCAAAAGAATATTCAAATACAATACACCAGTATATTCAGCCTTCATAATACCAAATAAACTGCATGTAATTTCACAACGCTGCGCAAGCGCACTGCAATTTCTACAGCCAGTATTCAGCAAGTTCATCAGATAATTCAACAAGCGCACCACAATTTGTTACCTATGCAAATGCACCCAATCTTTTTCCATCGCCGTATATAATTTGCAACAAGCAAATTTCTAAAAAAACAACAGCACAATATGTGAGGAAGACTATTTTTATCACAGATTTAACAATGTCAGATAGCATCTGCACACATATTGCTAATTAGCTACGAATTGACTTGAACATGATAGTTCAACATCAGTTCTGTAATATGGAAGTAATAGATTACATTTTTTCAAATTTTCACCAGGAATCTTGACAATGATTCATCTTTTCAAATGAATTTGAGCTTTAGTTGAATGCGAAGTTTGTAATTTTTTTAATATGTTTTTGCTTTTTTAATAATTCATAACTTAGATTATATACAGTAACATTATTATCAAGAAATTACAGTAACAAATGATCGATACTAATCACAATCATACCCTAAGTTGGCTGTGTGTGTATTTTGTGTACAGTTACAATAGCTCATACTTCCCTAAGTAAGAAGAGACAGCAAGCTTCTGGAAATTAATCCGTTCTTTGTTGTGGAAACTATATTCTGATTGTGAATGGTTTTAGTTTTTTGCTACCATCGAGTGAGTTTTAAATTACAGCTTTTCAGAACTGTTCTAGACTTTATTGTATCAGAACATTTTCAAATTTTTTTCCCTTTCTTTTTTATATTTCTATGAAATAATGAACATCTAAATGGAGTGCAGATAGATACAAAAAACACAAGTATAATTCTTTGAATATGCTTAGAATATTTAGTCATAATCTCAAAGAAATACCAACTCATTATAAGCTGATTGAAATGAAAAGATTTGCAGATCAAATTTGAAATCCCTTTAACTTGTTGGTGAAATGTATGGAATCAGATGGCATGTAATGCAGTAATTTCATGATCTGGTATATAAAATTATAAATGTTGTCTCTGTTGCACTTAATGATTTAAAAGACTTGTAGAGTTAATTGTCCCTTATTTTCTTTTGTTTCCACCTATACGATCCCTTTGAGGATTTGAAGTTTCCACAATGCATTTCACATATAAAGTTTAGTTAATACTTAATAGGGATTGACTGACCGATACCTTAACTGAATTTGTAGTGCTATGTTAGAGGATCCGAAAATATCGGTAGGAAAGTTGTGAATTTTAGTTCTACAATGAAATGCAGGGGAGGGCTTATTGTTTCACAATGAAAATCAATTCGCTTATAATGTTTGAGACCTTCAGTTTACAACTTCAAGATTTATTGGTGAATCTGTATTCTTAAATAACTTGTAATATATAGTTATTAATTGATTAATAATATTTTGAATAATTTCTTAACTAACTGTATAATTTTAAAAAAAAAATTAGAAACCTAATGTGTTATCTCGGATTTGAGTTCATTCCAGATTTAAATAAGCTCAAGCCTGATGAAGAACCTAACACACGTCAGAGGGTTTTTTAAGAAATATATTTTTAAGCTTTAGAATATTTGCAATAATAATGCCATCAGTAGACTGAATAACACCTTAGTCAAATGCAAATGATCTCCAAGGCCTCTATATTTTTAGGATTGAAATAAATGAAGGGAAGCATAACGATGGATAAGTTTATATGACCAAAATTAATTGTTCATCAAGTGCGTTGCAATTTTGACCACGCGAATTTATTTAATATTATAAATGCCGAATAAGCTTGTGTAGTATTGGGGTAAGTGTTTCTGTTGAAAAAAAAGTACATTTTAACTCACTGTCCCATTTTGCTATTATATGATTGGAAAATGCTCTTAGTGATGCAACATTTTTGATAAAATAAATTGCTAATTACACTTAATGTGTTGCTAGAGACAAACTGAATTAATAGTTTAATTATCTTTTCTCAATTCTAGTGATAACTCACCTCATCGATGTATTTTTTACATGCAATTACTACAAATTCAATTGTTACTCATTTGTAACGATCTTGAACTAGGTAGTACCTGACAACATCAGATTTGTATTTGAAACAAACAATACAAATATTCATAAATAGGTCGCTCTGAATGGGGGAAAAAAGCAGTATCAGAGGATGTGTATATTTTCCTACGAATAAATTTTATTACAGTGTTGCTGTTCACCCAAAAAAACAATTAAAATTACACATATTTATTATTATTAATTACAACATTAATAGTCTTAAAATTTCCCAACCATCTCTTAACAGCGTTTACTAATTATCATTGACAATAAACCCTCAACCTTTCAATCCCATTACCATCGGGAAGAAATAAATCAAAGGAAAAATTAAAATTCAATTGCAAACTATAAATGATCAGAGGAAAGATGTAGATGGAAAGATAGTATTTGAGGTATATTTAATTGACAATTCATTTTTTAATACTTATGTAATCGCTTAAGAAATTCGAAAAAGTGAAAATTGAAAATTCATCGTTTACTAATAGCTTTGTGGAATTGGCGAGTTATACCGGTATGTTTGTGTTGCTTGTCGATACTAGAATTTGTTTGTAATCTTACTTGTTGAAATTTCGTATATGTCTTTAATTTTGTGCTCTGATTTGAAGGTTCAATCCATCATAAATGCCTTCATCGTTTACTAGTTTACAAACAAATTTGAAAATAGGTGTACAAATATTTCTATACAAAGACAAAATTGACAAACATTAGCAAGAGCGGATCAAAGGTTACAGCTAAAGCTTTAAAAATAACACTAGTTATTGGGTTTATTTTATTATTTATCTTATATACTTTTTTTGAGAAATAAAATAAGTTGCTATTGAAGCTTTAAAATGAAGAACGAAAACAAAAGTATTTGTATGTGTGTATTCATGCTCACATATATGAAGATGATAGGACGACCATCTTAGCTAATCCACATCACATTAGCTCACTGTATCAATTTATGACCCTTAAATTGCGTGATTAATACATAATCTGCATAAACTGCAATTTATAAGATAACAAATACATAACTTAAATATGCAAATATAAAATACAAAATGTTTAAACATTAGCAAACCAGCATATCAAAATTTATTAATCCAGAAAATTCTAAAAGATCAGTTACAGTTGCATATATACTGAGTACATATATACATACTCATCCAAACCCAAACTTCATTTGTAGGAACAACATAAATTTCCTGTAGATGTCAGCATAAACTTCAAATTACCTTTTTTTTTCTTAGTAGTGTTCATTGCTCAATAACAACTTATGAGCTTTGCTATGGAGTGAACCCTGCATTCTATGATATCAGCCTTGTTGATGGGTACTTGCTTTATATTACATATACATCGATCCTCCAAGTAACCTAGCATTCTATTTTGTTTTAATTCCACTGTAAGTTTATATTGTTGAATGTGAAGTTAAAATATTAACCAAGTTAAATATGTATTAATTAGTTTATTTACAGTAACTTTTAATTAAAATTGTATCTTACTACCGTTCAAATCTATAATTGAGTTTACTTTATACCTATAGCTGTACATAATTCAAATTTCTTTATATAATTTCTTCATTCTCATTTTTTCATTAGTCATATGCAGTAATTTATTTACGAAAAAATTATCCTCGATTATAATTGTAAGTTCATTTAAAACCATTCATTTACTATTACTTTTCATGCTGTTTCAACAAGAACAAAGAACAACAAAATTAACAGTAAAAAAAACCTATGATATGATCCAACGTACCGCTTCTTATCTCTACCCTAGAAAATTAACAAAATTACATAAATATTGATTTAACTGCATGATCCAACTATATCATGTTAGCCCATTTAGTCCTAAATTGGTAAAATAATTTTGCCTGCGTTATTCATTTTATTTTATTATATCGTTACTGGCTGACAGAGCAGAGAAAATAGATTTGTTCGCCTATTAAATTTCATTATATTTTATTTTGTTCAATTTCACATAATCGTTAGCCTTTACTAGCCGATCAACTTTTAGGTTTTAGCTGAGTGTTTGAAGTCAGGTTTTAACTTCATTCTATTACAGATTTATGTGTAGTAATCTTACAATTACCTTTTTCCATAAATAAATTAACTCATACTTCCCTAAGATGCTAAACTACATATTTAATTACTATACCAATATCATACCTGGAGTTATCTTATTTCTTGCATTATATGAATGTTTATAATACTCCTAATACATTGGATTTTTCTCTTCTTGCTGTTCACTAGGTTGTGGCTTGATTTAGCAAATTCGACTTATATGATAGGTGATAGAATTTTCTTTCAGTAATCTTCTTGACTGAAAGAAAATGAACTTCACAATCTGCTTATCCAGACCTCAAATAAATTTGAGAGAAGCCACAACGATACCTAACATTGTCAAACTTATCTACTCAGTTAACATGGCAAGTGAAATCAGAACTCAGCTAACATTGTCAAACTTATCTACAAATCAACGCTTACCGATTTCAAAATAAAATAGAGATCGAAACATACAGAAACTAAAAAAATACCAACATACAAATCAAAGCTTACTGTTTTCAATGCTTCAGCTTCTTCGGCGATGCCTGCTACAGATTCTTCAACGATGCCGGCTACTGCTTCTTCAACGATGCCGGCTACTGCTTCTTCAATGACGCCTGCCTGATACTGCTTCTTCAAGGATGCGTGGAGAGTCAGAGCAATAGGCGACAGCTTCAGGCGTGGATAGTTGTGGAGAGTCGTGAGTTGGGGATCGAATTTCTCTAGGCTTTTATGAGATGGAGATTGAATTTGAGGGGGTCGTGGTGAAGGATGAATTTAGGTTTAGAGCGGGATTTTTTTGGGGAGAACGAAATAGCGAAATTTAAGCGGGCAAGAATAAGAAACCGCGAAGTAATTTTCTTGTCTAATTAACTGCGGCTAAACGCGTTATCAATTAAATAAGAAAAGGAATTAGCATCAAATGACAGCAAGCCAATTTACTGTGCAATCCCTACTTGCTATTAAATCAACAGTTTGTTGTAGTGTATACACGTATCCTTAACAGTGCGTTAATGACAGGTGTGAATTATTTAAGTACGTAAATAACTTAAATGGATAAGAATGACATAGTTATTAGAATAGGTTGGATGCGAGGTCAATAGTGTTACACAGTAGAAGTTTGCCCATCACAAGGGGCCAACAGCATTGTGTGTACATTATACTGATACGAGACATATCTAACTATAGGACTTGTGGAGTATATAGCTTACGTATAAGTGAAGGAATACCCTCAGTAGAGTTTTCTTCAATGAACTAAGGGGAGAGTATTTCCTTGATTATGTTAGACAATCTAAATAGGATAATGAGCAGCTTGATGCTATCAGGAGTCATAGCTGTACATAAGTTGAGTGCATCATCGGTCATGCATGGTCAACGGGAAAAATGGTGTTACACCTAAAGGACTATGCATCGTACTAGGGTAGGTCCTGTTAGGTAATGCACAGCCACAATTGTTTGCTAGTTTTTTGTTAGGGTAAGGCTAGTTAACCCATAAAAGAGTACTTTAAAAAATGAATGGGATAGTCCGAGGAGCCGAGTCCTCTATAATTAATAGAAAGTGGACAAATAGTAAATCCCTAAGGCAAGATAGAATATGACTAAGCTATGGTGATGCCATATTAGACACTACAAGATGTACGACGAGGCATAAACTACCATTGAGAGGTGGCACGAATAAATACGATGAGACACACCGGCAAATCGAGATTTCAGTTTCCTTTCCCCAATGCATAGTTGTACGGGTAGTCGTAATACGAGATGTAGTTCCATATGGACGGGTTATTGCATTAATGATGGATCCTAATGTGGTGTCAGAATATGGATACTAGCGGGGAGAATATCTTGGTTCGAAGGAGGACCGTGGTATATACACAGATATATATATATATATATATATATATTAGTTGTGATTACTTTGTGTAGATGTGGCATATTGTATGCGTACATGGAGTCGAGACGACTAAGTAAAATTAAAAGACATAACATGTAAAATCAGCATAAACTAGAGTTATGTGTAAAATGTATAATTCACCGGTCAGCAGAACATAGTTCTGACCCCCTCCTCATTACAACCCATAGAATAGCTTTAGAGGTACAAGTACTAGTGCTAGGTAGGAATAATAGGACATGATTCCTTAAGCATGCTCGGCACTAACAAAGACATTTGATATTGATGTGTCAATCTTGGTCAATAATTATATGATTTATTATACTTTACCAATCCGCTATGAGTTATATCGATAGTGCTCTGATATGCATTTATTTTTTCATTTGTAGGATACCAAACCAATGATCTGTATCTTGGTGGACTTGAGTTTTTCGATTTAGAAAAAATTCTTGCCCACTAGGGTGCGGTTTGTTGCACAATGGAAAATCCATATACAAACATACCTTAGCAGTTTTGTTGGTAAACCTATTGAATATTGTTGTAGTGTGATTCATGTAAGCATCACATCTATTTTCTTATTTAATTCTTCACCCTAGACCTTATATATTATATCACCATATGTACTTAATAGATGGTGCTTCTTTTAAGGGGATAACCATTTCGGCATTCCATGTGGTCTCAAAAGTACCGTTATATGTTATATACATACTTCTTGAGTTTCTCAGACTACAACAATTTGGAATTTTAATAGCGTTTAAAAAATGCTATTAAAGCTTTTATAGCATTTTATAAACGTTGCATATCAACATTGTGTTATAGGTCTGTGACCTACGATAGCAACACCAAAAACACGATGAATGTGTTCTTTTAACATCCTTTGGAAAATGCTATAAATTGTTTTAATTGCATTTTTGGACACTTAAAAAACATGTTATAGATAGAAAGGATTATTAGACAGCAAAAATAAAACGCTATAAAAAGTTCCTAACAATAGCGTTTTACCAACGCTATAAAAAATTTCTTAACTATAGCATTTTGGACTACTACTACCAACAGTTGCATGTTATAGCGCTTTAAAAATGCTTTTGTTACCTTTTATAACATTTTTTAATGCTATCATCTTATTGCATAATATTTTCTATGCTTATTTTTTGATGTTTTAATGCATATATGTAACAAATTTAAATACCACTAAGATCGCATTTGATTACCAATACGTCATATGTAAGCAAATAAAATTACACCAAAATAACATGTGTTCATTATATTTCATAACTACGTATGAAGATTACAAATGCAAGTAAACAAAACTAATATTATACGTAAGCAATCATACCAAAACGATACATAGATTGATTCAAACACTAAAGATACACACGACACTATATATTACTTGAAATCACCTTGTTGCTACTTGCTACCACCAAATGTATTAGTTACCTGTAAAGAAAAGGTTCAATAATTGGTCGAAATAGACATGATTTATGAAAAATATGAATATAAAGTGACTTTTTTGAACAACAATATATAATGTTTATGAACTAATTCAATTCTAAACCACTATTGCATTTAAGCGAGTATATGTATCATTAATTTTTTTAAAACTATTTAATTCTTATAAAACTTGATTTATTTCTATAATACCAGTTTAATTTTTGGCAACTTAATTAACTTAGAAAAATCTTTATGATACTTAAATAAATTCTACAAAAACTTTGATAATTTAGTTAAATTTTTATAAGACAAAATTAATTTTTTTATCAAACTTAGATAAAATTTTAATTCAATTAATTTAGTAGGATGTTTATAAAACTTGGTTATATTTTGTAATATTAGTTAAATTTTATAATAATTAGTTAAATTTTATTAACTTGTTATTTTTTTAAACTTAATTTATTTTAAAAACTTAATTAAAGTCTATAATCTTGGTTATTTTTTATAGACTTGCTTAATTTGTATAATACTAAGTTAACTTAAAATTAGTTAATTTTTATATATTAGGTTGATTTTTATAGTTTATGTAATTTTTATAAAACTTAGATAACTCTGTTAAATTTCATAAACTTAATTATTATTATTTTTAAAAATTACCTTTTACAAAATTTTGTCAATATTAGATAATTATTTAATTTATATACAACTTTTTTAACTTATTTAAATTTTTATACAACGGTTAAATTTTATAAATTTATTTTTTGTTTTCTAGAACTTAGTTAAGGTAGAAAATTATTTACTTTTTATAAAACTTGGTTAACATAGTAAATTTTTATAATTTATCTAACTTAGTTAAATTTTACAAAAATTAATTAATTTTTTATAAAACATAGTTCGCTTTTTATAAAACTTGGTTAAATTTTACAAACTTAATTTAATCGGATGTTTATAAAACTTGGTCAAGTTTTATAAAACTAAGTTAAATTTTATAAACTTTGATATTTTTTTTATAAATTTAGTTTATTTTGAAAACTTAAACTTACTTAATTTCTATAAAAATTAGTTAACTTCTATAAAAATTAGTTATTTTTTTATAAATTAGGTTGATTTTTATAAATACGATAACTTTGTTAATGTTATATTTTGTTTTAAATACTTTACTCAACAATTGCATGTCGATTATTATAGACTTATTAATTTTCATAAAACTTAGAAGTTTTATAAACTTGTTTAATTTTAAAAACTCAGTTAGTTTATTTAATTATTATGAAATTTAATTAATTTTATAATAATTAATTAACTTAGTTAATTATTTTCAACTTAGTTGATTTATTAACATTATTATTACAAACTTAGTTAATATTTATAAACTTAATAAATTTTTACAAAACTTAGTTAACTTAGTTAATTTTTATAAAAATTGGATAATTTTTGTAAAACTTAATCAATTTTTATAACAAATTAACAATAATTTCAAAATAGAGAACACAGTGTTTATAAAACCTAAGTTTAGTCATCTTAGTTCATTTTTATAAACTTAGTTAATTTTAATTATTTTAATGTAATAAAAACTTAGTTAAGCATAATTTTTATAATTTTTGCAAAAATATCAACTTTCATACGAATAAAGATGAGAGAATTATTTCATTCATGTACTATCAAGATACAGAATTTATATATATGCAATGGTATTTATGTCGAAAATATGTTAAAGGTTCTCATAATTTATAGCCAATGTTTCAACTAAAAAATTGAACCAAAAAAGGAGGATGTATTATATAAGTAATATTCATATTTGGTATAAACAAATGTTCAAATATAATGGGAAAACAAAAGTGCTAAATAACATTATAACCTTCACTTCCAGCAACTTTAAGTTCTAAAGACATTAAAAATATCACCTGTTTAAGCATCGTTTTGATCTGCGTTGAAAATATAAAAAAACATGAGATATACAGATACATATAATGTTTAACTTTTTTGATTTGATGCTAACATTAAATTATAAAACAAACATGCAAAATTGTAAACAAAATTCAACCTCTGCATTGAATATATTTTAGCGAGATTAAGGGATAATTCTAGAACAATCCCACACTAACAAAATAAAGCAGCTTATCTGAGCTAATGCAAGAAGTTACGTCATCATCAACAGAGAATTTGCTATCAAACTGACAATTAAACACCTTTATCTCATTAGCATGCAATTCACCATCATCACAGCAACAGCTCAACCAGCCACTACCCCTTTAACCTCATCAAAAAAGCAGTCACCCAACCACATCAAAAATTATTACACATTCTCTGCATGTCATATATATTGGATAACACAGTGTTGTCGTTACAATAACCTGCCCCTGCAAAATCTTATACGTTTGAAACCAACCCATCGTCCCTTTCCAAATTATCAACTACTTCCACACCCTAACATTCCTTTTCAAAACATCCCCAACCCAAACAGAATCCTCACCAAAACCAATGACCCTTGCCCCATATTCCACTACATCCATACCTAATCACTACCAGTCTCATCCAATCCTACGTCAAGCTTAACATCGTCGTCATCACCAAACTCGACTGTCATCCACTCTAGTACCCTACTTGTCGTAAGTAAATTCATAACCATCAACATCAGAAACCAGTACACCACCAAAATCCAAAACCATTACTCTATCCCGTTGACTAACTATGCCACCTAAATCAACATCCGAAACCGATGTACTACCTAAATCTAAAATACCTTGCTTGCCACAAGTACGTTTATCACTATAAACATCAGAAACTATTATACCACCCATATCTGACAATAACACACAGTCAACAAATTTTACTATCATTTAAACTACTATTCATTTTTACCAAACTAACTCATTTCAGGACACCAACGATGATGCCAATGAAACATAAAACACTTTGGAAGCTAGTTCTAAAAATAGGAATCAATGTGACCATTACAGCTAAGCCACTCTCCATAAGACCCATCAAACCATTGTGCATATCATATATATCGGAGTGTAAAACACAAGCAACATTCTCTGCCTCATTCTCGGTGCATATTCAAACCATAAACTTCTAAAACAGCATAACTATTTCAACCATACAAATGGCATTATCTTCACCAACACAATCAAATTTTCCTATTTTAAAACACAATCATATTTTCATGTTTAGATATTGAAGGTTAGGGGATTATGATTCAATAAAGATATGGACCAATATGGCTAATGGCTGATGGAAAATACAACAGAAATTAGCAAATAAAGAAGAAGAAAACTTTAGGAAAAAACTAGTAGAGATTTGAGTTTAAATTCAACCACCATTGCATTATGGTATCGAGAATAATTGCAATTTTCAATGAGTAAATATATGGATGATTATCAAAAAACATTTATTTCCAGTGCTGCAGATAAGACAGGTAATGGACTAAGAGCTTATTGAAAACAAAAATAGTTGAACTGTGAGGCAATGGAAAAATACAAACTTTAACACACTAAGTATGGTAACGTAAAAAAATTATTAAAAAAAACCCACATGTTAAAATTTCATAGCATATTCATTAAGCTTCAGGTACCTATCCATAAAATTAATATAATTGTGATATCAAGTGTTTTAGGATTTCTCCTCATTTAGTATGATAAACAGCAATAGCAAGCAAGCACTATATGGTCATTGATATATGCATGTGTATATATGTATATCATCATAGTCCAAACAAAATTAATCACTATTTATTACAACAAACTACCCTTTTTACAGCGGACAATACCTGCTATAATAAGATTTCATAACGGATCTGGACCCATCATATTATGCGATGTTGTAATAGAGTGGGCACATTTTACAACTGTTTTTGTTGTTGCAATATGGGCTTTTGCAAATGTTTTTACCCGTTGCAATAAAATATTTTACAACTTTTTTTGCTCGTTGCAAGAGCCTTTTGTAACTGTTTTTGCCTATTGCAATAAATTCTTTTGCAACTTTTTTACCCATTGCAATAGTGTCTTTTGCAATTGTTTTCGTCCGTTGTTATAAAAATTAAAATAAGAAAAAAAGTAAAACCATTACAGTGCACCTATAAATTTAAGACTAATTTGCAATTGAAACCAAAATATTATACTGATAACAACCATTCTAAAATCTAAAGTTTATATAGTTAAAAAACGTTGTATTCAAGCTAAACTAACATAACATGTAGGACATACTAATCATAAGTCTACTCCTTTTGCCAACACTACAACTTTGTTTTTTATGCCTTGCTAGATATTTCTAACTCGTTCATCTTAGCTAAATCTTATTTTCTCGCTCTTGCATTTCTTGAATGCTTTCAACTGCATCCTTCATTATTAACGCCTTGTCCATCTAAACCCAAACCACAATATTCAACTATGCTCTCAACTTATCAATGCAGTACAATGTGTAACTGTTAAGGTTAGAACATACGTAACTTAGTAATATTTGTAAATACACTATAAAGAGCATAGAGTTAGGCATTGAGCATTCTTCTCTTGTTTCTTTCAGTTTCTTTATTCTTTCCTACATTAATATTGAAAGGAGAAGAGTTGGCTGTTTTTCCTTTAGGAAAGCTTGATTCAAAGCTTAAGAAAACACCATCCATTCCTCAACTAAATAATATCAACATTTACCTATTGCATGAGATATAATAAAGTGAACTGGATGAAACAAATATAGATAAATATGTATCTATCTAGCTCTGGATAAAACTTTTTGGTTTCCCAGTGGCTAGCATACTCGATTTCAATTTCTCCCATAACTACTTCTCCCTTACTATTGAAGTATAAACAGAAGCTACAGTGTTTTCTTGAGCTAGTGTAAGTGATAGCGAACTAAATAAGTTATTATCCAATGAGGTTATATATAGCTATATAAAATGCATCAAATGCGAATAGTCACTTATTGTTTCGGTATTTGGAGAACAAACACACTTTAAGAGGTAAAAACACACTTTTTGATTCTGATTTGGATATAAATAACACATTTTTTCTAATATACCAGTAATACATAATTAACAATCTGAAGCATGAGATCTAAAAATTAATCATTTTTATAATCTTACCTACACCTCCTTGGAATTTGTGTAGGATCGATTTCACCCTAGAGGGGGGTAAATAGGGTGATGCTATTAATTATAAAAATTATTGTTGAAGTTTATAAAATATTTTCATAACAAATATATCAAAATAGCAGCACAGATAATAGCAGAATAATAAATGCAGAAATGAAACAACACAGAATTTACCCAGCTTCGGCAAAACCCTATCTACGTGCTACCCCCAAGGTTTCTACTAGAAATTAAGCAGTCAGACGCTTACACACGTAAACTCACGACACCCGCTATTGACTAGCCTTAACTCTATGCTCAAAACCTTGCCACAACTCAACCACTGAGTTGCAAATTCTCAAACTACACCACGTAGTTTGTCCCCTAGTCACACGACTAGAAAATACAATTGTTTAAAATGGAAATACAATTTAAACACAATTTAAAAAACAAAAACTAAACCTTGATTATAAGCCTTTTATTATAAACTCAATACAAAGGTAAAGGCCGGCCCAAATTTTTGTTAAGTGAAATTATTTCCTTTATTTTTATCGGCCCGCTTCCTTGTGAAAAATGGTGGCATCCTGTTGCTCGTTCTCGTTCGTTCCTTTCTGATTAAAAATTAGGGTTTTGGCAATTGAGGCGCCGATTGATTGTTGTTTGATTACATTGGCTATTGTACTGCTTTGCTTCGACAATCGACCGTTTCATCGATTCTCATATGGCTGCTTCAATTCGATCGAGTTTGATTTAGACATTGGTATGTAATTTATGCCTTTTTGCTTTACTCGTTAGTTTGTTTGAAATCGATACCTTTTGCCATTGATGTTATAGGGCTTATATAGGAATCGAATTCCTTATTTTTCATTCGTATATTTCATATGAGTTCGTCTGATAATTTTCGGCTTGCCGTTTGATTTTGCGTTGATGATTGTGATGATTCCTGACATTTTCAATTCGCTTGAATAACACGGTGTTGATTTCTGACTTGGTTTGATTTCTTGGCCAACATGGTTTTGGTTTGAAACTGTTACATTTGACTTTATTTGACGATGTTGATTTCTTTTTTGGCCACCATGACTTCGATTTCTGTTGACTTCGGTTACTTGATTTGATTATGTTGATTTCACTGTGGCTTCAGCATTAACTTGTTCAACTTGGAATTGTTTTGGCACTTTGCTCATTTTCGGCTTCACAAACATTCTGGCTTGTTTGCATATGTATATGCATTCATTTTTTCCACTGTGTATTTGCATGCTTGCCACCGATCATATGTTGAAGTCTTTGATGATGATGTTGATTTCGTTTATGTTCTTGACTTTGGCCATTAACTGTTGACATCGGCCTTGACTTTAATCTCATCATTTAGTTGACTTCGACACTGATTGAATTTCAGTTTCAAATCTCCTCTATCTTTGTTCGAACTAGCCATGTCACTTGCTTATGCTGGTACTATTTCATTTGATGTGTTGTAGTTGCTGTCCATTTTGGTTTTGCTAGCTGTACTTGTATTCACTTAAATCAGTTGTATTTGCTTGCATCCATATTGTCACTGTAACATGTTTGGGATAGTTTGCATTTCATTTGTATTTTGTTTGGTTCGATCTTGTATCACTTATGTCTGCACTGTGTCTGGCTCAAGTTGAAGTGTTTATTAATGTAGTCTTGCTTCCATACTGCTATGATGTATTGTGTTGTCATGTTGCCTGATCTTTGTTGCCTTTGATATTACTTTCATGTTAACCTATCTTGTGCAGTTGCTCATTGGAGCTGAAGTGTGCACCTGTATATTTTCATTATTTGTACTCGAGTATTGCCTTTGTTCAAGTCTTCATTTTGTATGTTGGTCTAGGTTTGCACTTTGTTCATTTGAGTCGTTTTCATGTGTACGACTCAAACTTTAGTCGAGGCTGCATATATGTATTGAGCTGGTACATGTTTGTGATGAGTTGCACTGAGTCACTACTTGTATCAATCCATATCATATATCATTGTGCATATGTATGTTGCATCGCTGTTGCATATTCAAGTGGTTGTGTTCATTGTATAGCCTGGTTTGACCAGCTGCTGCACTAGTTGTATTCTCTGGTCTAGGATTCTTATTTGAAATTGCATAGATGCAATATTGACAATTTGTTCATTCTGTTTGGGGATTTTGTTTCCATTTTTGGTGTTGTTTTGAACATGCCCATTGCATTGTTGAGGCTGTGTTGCTTTGATCGAGCATTTTCACTTGTACTTCCCGATTTTGTATTGCACCTGAGTTGAATCCAGCTTAAAGCTCAGGTTTGACCTTGTGCTGATATTGTGATATTATTTTATTGCACTTGAGTTGAACCCGACATTTTGGGTTTGACCTATGCTCACATGTTCCTGTAATTTTATCAAGTGTATATATCGGTATGCACGGCCTTGTGGCATGTATAGTGATACACTGTGCATATCACAAGTTGTTCGTGTATGATGAATTCATATTTAAATGATAACGAACAACCCAAATAACCGAGGCAAATAATATTTTCAAAATCACATTTTATTTTACACTGCAAAAATATTTCCTTTTCAATTTTACCACATTAGTATTTATTTTTGCAGATTGCTCAGATGCTGGATTTAATCCGGAATGAAGTTGAAGATAAATTATGAGTGAACGAGCGATATGTAGTGAGAAAATTTGTAAGATGAAAGATTGTGATGTAATTGAATTTATATTGTAATCAAAATTGTGTATGTATAGTTAGAGCTCGAATTTGTACTTTTCAAAATTGTAATAAATATTTGTTTGAATAAAATATCTCTTTGAATTCAAATTCTGTGTTATTTATTTTATTCAGCAAATATATATTTAATTATGTGAAAAATATAATAGTACGTTAAAAATACATTTAAATATATAAATATATATATATATATTATCATCAAACAAAAATCATATAATCACGTATTCAACAATCTCCCCCTTTTGATGATAACAAACATATATTTAAAATTTTGAATTTATTAAATGTATTTGATCATTCAATTTGCTCCCTCTATTTGAATGCTTCCTCTCCACACAAAGCTCCCCCTTCATATATGCAAACAATTAAAAAATATGCACATGAGCCTAGATGCAAAAATATATTTGACCTTACTTGATTTTATTTGACAAAATCTTAACTTTTCTCTCCCCTTTTTATTATCAGCAAAAGAGTAATAGTGTTAGAAAAATAGAGATAAAGTGATAGATATTAATACAACATTAAAACTCAATCGAATATAAATATTATATTTCAATAAAACTCAAACAAAAATCATAAATACTCTGTATGAAGCATATTCCACTTTAGAATTATAGGAATGATGTCATCATATAAAACCATACGGTTGTGTCTATTTATGGTATATTTATTCCAGGAATTTGAATATCTACTAACCATGCATAACGTTAGGACTTTTAAATGAGATAAGTAGTACTCCATTTTTTTTAAAATGAATTCAAGTATCTTCTAACCACGCATAACCGTATGGACTTTTAAATGGGATTAGAATCAACTTGTTTATTTAATTAATTAATTTTGATATGCTTTCCATACATGCATAACCATGAGGACTTTTAAATGAGAATGGAATACATAGTCAAAATTCCAAGTAGTTCACCCATGCACAACCGTGAGGACTTTTAAATGAGAGTGAATACTTTGGATTATGATTATTATTATTAATTTAATTTTTTTAATGTAAAATGAAAAATGAATGATTCCTGTTCAAATCACCACATATTGACATACTTTAATGGATTATGATGAGTGATGGTCGATAGAAATATGATAGAAATAGAAATGGTCATGGAATATTTATCAATGAAGAGTTTTTATAACTCCTGTTTAAATTTCTAAGGAAATTTACTAAATATACCGCCTCAATTATAATATATGATTAATATTAACACTCATCAATGTTTCAATCACTATTTATCTTTTTGATAATCATTAGGGAGTCAGATTAATCAAAGCAGTCATTTAAAATCAAATTCAAAAAGAACTATAAAATCAATTTTTCAAAATGACTAATCTGAAACAAGGTCAAAAATGATTTTCTAGAAGGGGTTTTGTAAAAATGTCTGCCAATTGAAAATCGGTTGAAATGAAATTTATGCATATATTTTCCTTGGAAATATGATCTCTAATAAAATGATGTCTAACATCTATATATTTTGTTCGTGAGTGATGTACAGGATTATTTGTGTGATCAATTGCGCTTTTGCTATCATATATTAGTGGCACACGTTTAAAATTTAGACCATAGTCTTGCAAAGTTTGTATCATCCATAAGATTTGAGCAGAGCACCACTTAGAGCAATATACTCTGCCTCTATGGTGGATAACGCGATACAATCATGTTTTCTACTTGACCATGCAACTAATGAATGTCGTAACATAAAGCATGCTCCACTAGTACTTTTTCTATCAACTAGACTTCCAGCATAATCCACATATGAAAATCCTTTTAATTCAAAATTATCATTTGTTGGATACCAAAGACCAAACTGTGGGGCGTGCAACAAATATTTTATAATTCTTTTAACGGCTTTTAAATAAGATTCTTTTAGGTTAGATTGAAATTGTGCACATAAACAGACATAAAACATGATGCCAGGTCTAGAAGCGGTAAGATAAAGGAGTTATCCAATCATACCTCTATATTGCTTTTGATCAAATGCCTTACCTTTTTCATCATTGTCAAGTTTAATTGTTGTGCTCATGGGGGTTCTTGCTGGTTTAGCATCTTTTAAACAAAATTTGTTGACAAGTTCCCTAATATATTTTATTTGAGAAATGAATGTACCTTTATCGCTTTGTTTGACTTGAAATCCTAAAATGAATTTTAACTCTCCAACCAAGCTCATTTCAAACTTTTCATGCATAACTTTTTCAAATTTCTCATACAACAAATTGTTAGTAGCACCATAAATGATGTCATCAACATATATTTGAACAATCAAAAGATCATCATTTTCATGCAACAGAAATAGTGTGGTGTCTACACAGCCCTTTTTGAACCCATTTTCAAGAAGATAAGTACTAAGGCATTCATACCAAGCTCTAGGAGCTCGTTTTAATCCATATAATGCCTTTTTAAGCTTATATACATGGTTAGGATATCCATGACATTCAAAACCTCTGGTTGTTCAACAAATACATCTTCTTTTAAAATTCCGTTAAGAAAAGCACTTTTAATATCCATTTGTCTTAATTTAAATCCTTTGTAGAAAGCAAAAGCTAACAATATCCTAATTGATTTTAGTCTAGCTACTGGTGCAAAAGTTTCATCAAAGTCAACTCCTTCAATTTGATTATATCCTTTAGCGACTAGTCTAGCTTTATTTCTAATCACATTTCCAGATTCATCATATTTATTTTTTAAAATCCATTTTGTTCCTACAACTAGATAATCCTTAGGTCTAGGTGCTAGACTCCAAACACCATTTCGCTCAAATTGATTTAGCTCTTCTTGCATAGCCATAAACTAGTTTTCATCATTAAGAGCTGTATCTATGTCTTTGGGTTCTATTTTGAAATAAATCCACTATATAGACACATATCACACAGATTCCTAAAGGAGGAACGAGTTTGAACACCTTGTGATAGGATTTCTATTATCAATTCTGGAGGATGATCTGCTTTGAATTTCAATCTCTCTGGATCTAGATTCCTTCGGACTTCTTTTGTTGTTTCAGTTTCTTTTGGTTTATCATTCTCATCTTTTTCGTTCTCCTCTTCAACATCGTTGTTGACCATTTCCTGTTCATTAATGACTTCATCAAACTTCACATTGATTAACTCCAAAACTGTTTTATTCCTTTTGTTGTAGACACTATAAGCTTTGCTTCTAGAAGAGTATCCCATGAATATGCCTTCGTCGACTTTTGCTTCGAATTTTCCTAATTGATCACCTGTATTGAGAATATAGCATGGACACTCAAATACTTTGAAGTAAGCAATGTTTGATTTATTTTTGAACCATAGCTCATAGGGTGTTTTGTTAAGAATCGATCTAATCATAACTCTATTCATTACATAACAAGTTGTATTTCCTGCTTCTGCCCAAAAATGCAAAGGTAGCTCATACTCATTTATCATAGACCTAGCCAACTCTTGAAATGTTCGATTCTTTCTCTCAATTACTCCATTTTGTTGTGGAGTACGTGGTGCTGAAAATTCTTGTTTAAATCCATTTTCATCACAAAAGTTTTTAAATTCATAATTTCAAATTCTCCACCATGATCACTTCTTAACGAAACAATAGGAACTCCTTTTTCATTTTGAACTAATTTTGTGAATTTTGTGAAGTATGAAAAAGTTTCTGATTTTTTAGCCAAGAAATATACCTATGTATATCTTGAGTAATCACCAACTAACACAAAGCAATATTTCTTACCACCTAAGCTAGCAATGTCGTTAGGTTCAAACAGATCCATATGAACTAGTTCAAGAACTCTAGAAGTTCTTACATTGTTTTTGGCATGAAACGTTGATTTTTTAAGTTTTTCCAAGGTACATGCTTTACATAAATTTTCTATTTCGAAATCATGTGATGGCAACCCTCTTACCAATTTTTTTTCTTTTTAATTTGTTTAACAAATTCATGCTAGCATGCCCTAATCGTCTATGCCATAAATTTACTTCTATATCCTTAGCAACCAAACATTTTGAAAGGGTGAGATCATCAAAAGATAAAGAATATATATTACCTTTCCTCTTTCTTGAAAATAAGATTTCTTTTGATGATTTGTCAACAATTTTGCGCAAGTCAGGATCAAAAATAACATTTATACCTTTATCACATAGCTGGCTGATTGATATCAAATTGTGGTGCAGATTTTCAACATATAGTACGTCATTTAAGGTAAATGTATTGTTACCTACTTTACCTTTACCGACAATTCTACACTTGTCATTGTTACCCATTGTGACTCTTCCACCTCTGTACTTTTCTAGGCTAAGGAACTTTGATTTATCACCTGTCATGTGCCTGGAACAGCCAGAATCCAAGTACCATTGCTTTTGTTCCTTAGCCTGCCAGCATACCTACACAAGAAGATATTTTAGTGACCTATTTGTTTTTATAGGTCCATGATTGTTAGTGGTAATTGATTTTGAAAAATAATTTTGTGGAGATCCAAAACTATTTATATATGTTCCTTTCGGCACCCAAATTTGTTTAACTTTGAGAGATTTTATATTTGTGCCTTTTCGAACCTAAATTGGAATCGTTTTCATGTGTTTGGGTCTATACCAGCAATTGTTTTGATTGTGTCCAAATTTTCTACAAATTGTGCATATTGAATTTACTTGATTAATCTCATTTCTAACATTTTTAGATTTATACCCAAGTCCTTGTCTAATTGTATTAACAGTTTGTTTTCCTAATAGCACGTTCAACAATTTCTCACTTTTTGAAAATTTATCTAAAGTCGTTGATATTTGTTGGACTTGTGTATTGAGAGATTCATTTTCGTTTAACAATTGTGTGCACTTTTTAATAGAATTTTCTCTTCTTGTGTTTTCACTCTCTTTCAAAATCAGAATTTCATTTTCAAGTGATTTTATATTAATTTTTGATTTTCTAATTTCTTCTTCAAATAATGGACACTTGTCACACTTAGGGCACTTGTTTTGATAGTTTTTAACTAATTATTCAAGTTGTTCATTTACTTTTATTAAACTATCTCTTTGTGATTCAATTTTAGCGTATTTCTCCCTAAGACGTTCAAAGCACCCATTTACCTCGTGAAAATATATAAGTAATTCTGAATGAGTAAGTTTTGATACCTCACTTGGCTCGTTAACATCGCTATCAATTATTTCACCATGAAGACACAAATTTGCTTTTTCACTCTCACTGCTAGTGCTATCACTTCCATCTTCGTCCTTTTCATCCCAAGTAGCTGCAAAACTTCTCCTTTTCAGTTTCTTTTCTTGGACGAATCAATTTTTGGGAAATTTGGCTTGATATGACCGGGTTTATTGCATTTGTGACAAATGGTTTTCTACTCTTTTGGGTTGTCTAGTGCTCTGTTTAATCTGCTCTTTACTTGATGATTTTTGGTCGGATTGCCATATTTTCGATTCCACCTTTTGAATCTTCTTATTAATTGTGCTAGTTCTGCTTCACCATCATCATCATCTTCTTCTTCTTCACTTTCAGTTATCCCTTTAAGAGCTATTGATTTCTTTCAAGTGTCTCCTCCTTCACGCTCTTCCGTGAATTTCATCTCTAGCTCGTAAGTGGTGAGGTTTCCGATGAGTTCTTCGACTTTCATTTGTTTCAAATCTTTTGATTCTTGAATGGCAGTTACTTTGGCTTCAAAACTTCGTGGAAGGACTCTGAGGATTTTTCGGACTATCTCCAATTCTGTGTATGATTTTCCAAGAGCCTTTGATTTGTATACGGTATTGGAAAGTCGTCCGTACATTTCATTGACATTTTCTTCCTTTGCCATTGTGAAATTCTCGTATTCTCAACTCAGCATGGAAAGACGGGATTCTTTGACTTGAGATGTTCCTTCGTGAGTCACTTCGAGTGTATGCCCTATTTCCAACGCAGTTAGACAATGTGAGACACGATTAAATTCAAATTGATCCAATGAACAGATAATAGAATCCATAGCTTTAGCGTTAGCATTTTGTAATTTATTTTCTAGCTCTGTCCGTTGATCCTTTGGTTTATTAATTTCTTAATTATTTACAATTATAGTTGATGCTCTATACCCTGTCTCAACAATATCTTAAGCGTCAATGGTTTTCAGAAAAATTTCCATCCTATTTTTCCAGTAAGTATATTCACCATTGAACATTGGTGGTCTAACTATGGACTGACCCTCTGCAAAAGCATTATTAAAAGAGGCTGTTTTAAAAATTCAAAATTTCAAAAACAAAAATTGGTTTTTGAAAAAAAATCATTTTTAAAAACAAAAATTGACTTCTATTCCTAACTCCGATACCACTTGTAGGATCGATTTCACCCTAGAGGGGGGGTGAATAGGGTGATTGTAATGATCCTGAATTTTAATTTATTTTAAATTGATAATTAAATTTACTTTTGATTTAAAATTGTGAAATTAAATGATAATCGATTGGAGTTTTTTCAAATTCAAATAGTTTGTGTTATTTATTAATAAGAAAACAATTTCTTTTATAAATTATTTTAAATCAACAAGGAGTTATTTTTATAACAATAAGTAAAATAGCTTTATATTTATATACATGAAGTATAAAATCAAACTAAGTAAAGGAATGTCATCTCTAATACATACAAGAACATGTAGCCTGTTTGAAGTTGTAAACAAAATAAAATATAAAGAAACAGATTAGCTAAAAATTATAACAAATATTTAAACTTGAAAAAAATAAGTATGCAGGCAAGCAAAATAGGCCTGTAGAGTTTAATATGCTAGGCAAGATCAAAGTAAAAATATTCAAGTAAATCTATGTACAAAGAAAAAGACAATAGCAAATGTGTATTCAATTTGCTGAAGAAAATAAAATACATTCAAAGTGAAGGAATATAAAAAAGTATAAACTGCAAAAACAAAGCTTTATCCGAAATCAACTATATCTCTAGTACACAATATCTTTTGTACACAAGCAAATTTCATCAGCCACCAAGCAAGTTTTGTACAGCCGAACTAAAGAGGAAAGGAAATTTTAAACATGGTACAAGGCAATAAATGCAAGTTATCTCTAGCATCAAAACATATCAACTCATCCACCATGAACAAAGAAAGATCTCTGCCTATAGTACAAACCAATATAAAGAATGTATACATCACCTGTACAAAATGATATAAACTGTAAGCTTCTTTCCATATATCAACTTCACCATTTATTTTGCTTCGTCCATTCCAAGCTAAAGAAAAAAATATATATTGAAGCAAATATCATTAAATTCAAACAAATCAAAACCACTAATGCAAGCCTGAAAGCAAGTGAAAGTTCCAGTAGCAAATTCAAAGCCTGGGTCAAAGATAAGCTACTCTGTTCTTCTTCCAAAAATAAAAGTGAGTAAAACATTCCCCTAACCTTACTATTTCCATTGATGTTTGGATATATATTTGATATATGTTGTGAATCATGTTTGGATGGTGGTAAATTGTGTTCGCATGCTCTTATTAAAATGAATGTCTGTGTATATATATTGTGTACAGGAAAGAATAATACTCCTTTGTGTCTCCTGTCCCTGTTTCAAAATATATTCAAAAGCCTTTCCCTTGATGCTTTGTGGGCTTAAGAATATAAACAAAATATGTTTATAAAATCAATATCCGAGTTTTAAAAATATTTTCGAATTTAATTATCAAATGGTTTTACTGTAAACCAAGGATGGACAGTGAAAAACACCGAAGTATGTCAAAATTAAGTATTTTAATTTCTTGATTCAATTAGATTATGTGCTTTGTTTTTGGAAGTTATGATTTTTAAGAAAAGGATCAGAATTTTTAAGATAGGGGATCACGAGCATTCTTGAGTTAAATAAAAATTGGGTTTTGATGAAAATCTGTTGGTCGGGGTGATGATAAATCTCGAGAATAAAAAGGAAGCATGCTTGAAAGTCATGAATCATCAGAAAAATGTTCAACGATTTTATAATCCATCGTGTTGATCGTTCGAGAGCAAATTAGGGTTTAAGGGTCGAGTTTACTGCTTCGAAGTCGCGAGTTAATCACGCCGTCGCCATCGTGTTTCTGGCGATCGCGGGTGGGGGAATGTGGCGAGGAGGTCATGTTGCATCCTTGGTAATGATGGCGTGCTCGCTGGTGGTCGGAGTTTGAGGAGCGGCGACGTTCCAGGTTTGGGAAACTCCCAGCTTCATGTTCCAATTTTTTGTTCGAGAGGCTAAATTTCGATTTGACGCGTGAATCGATGTTTTGGGGGTCGGTAGGGGGTGCAAGGGTGATTGGCGACTTGTCAACGCTGGTGGTGGTGGTCGGAGTTGCCGCACTTGGATGTGCACGTACACCGTGCACGGTGCCGTGGGTTGTCTTCCTGGTGAAGACTGGTTTGGGCAGAGAGGTATACTCGAGTTTTTCGAGTGGCTCCGGTGTTTTACTCGAGATTTTGAAAGGGTGGACTCGAAGGAGATATGGGGTAGCTCGATATAACCTGATTTCCATGTTTAAAACAGCACCCTGTTCTATTTCTTTTCAAACTTAAACTCATTATTTTATTTAAAGTTTAAGTATAAATTTAGGTTAGGTTAGATCTTAGATTTGAAACAAAAGTTTTAAATTTCAAATTGTTTCAATAACAAGCAATTAAAAGTATATTTTAACAAATTGAATCTGAAAAAAAAATGGGATTTAAGATCATGAAGGAATTGAATGGTTGATTAATTTATAATTAATGTTGATTTATCTAAGTTAATTACTATAGAAAGTAATTTAAAGAATAGTTAATAAAAGTTATTAACTAAGCATTATTAAACAATTCATAAATTAAGACAATCAATAGTAAATTGTTAATTACTTAATTAAAGTAATTAAGGAATTAATTACTTATTGTAATAAATTTTGGATACCTAAATTTATTAAGTTAATTAATTTAGTTTAAGAAAAAGTCATCAGATTAAATTGGTAATTAATGATTTCTTGTTATGAGATAATTACTTTATGATAAGTAATTCAAAGTGTAATTTCTTAAGATAATTAATCAAGGGGTTAATTTATTATGTAATTCATTCGAAGGTTAATTTAATTAATACAATTAATTAAGAAAAATTTAATTTATTAAAGCGATTGATAAATTAATTTATAATATCAAATGATTTGTAATTAATATATCAGGATTGGGTAATAGATTCATAAGTAATGAAAGTGATTAAGGAAAAAAAATCATTAATTAAGAAGTAATCAATTAATTAATTAAGAAAAATTAATTAAGAATAAATTATTAATCTAGGATAAATTAATGATTAATTAAAAGATAGTTTACTAAATGTTTTTTTAATTAATTGATTATTAATTTTCCATGACCAACAAATTGATTCATAAAAATAAATCTGATTAACTTAATCAGATAATTAAATAAATCCTACCTATGGATGCTTGGATTATATTGGATGTTAAACTGTTTGATATCCCTGTTATATGATGCTTTATGATTATCCTGATTTGTGTTGTGATCTATGATGAAATTTATTATCTGTGATATATATATCTGTGAATCTGTGTATGAAAGATAAGCGTTGTAATTTATATCGCTTATTTAATATATTGTTGTATTTGATCTGTGATGATTGAATAATGTTGCACAAATTGTGTTAAACCCCTGGACCACACTTTTACACGCACCAATATGGATTTCACAAGGAAATCGATTAAGTCACAGATTCTGAAATGATTTTTAAAAGTTGAATATTTAAATTCAAAATGTTTTGGAAATGGAATCGAAATAAAAGTAAAAAGCTTTTTGAATGGAATTTCAAGTTTATTTTAATTTACTTGATTAAAGTTTGAAATTTAAATAATTTGATTTAAATTTAAATTCAAGATTTGAAATTGAATTCTATGATTTGAAATTAGAAATTAAAGATGTTATACCAGTTATATATGAGTTAAACCATTTTAAATATATTAATTTTGAGAATTAGAGGGCTTTAACTCGAGCAAATATAATTGGATTTTTCTGAAACGAAAACTGTTTGTTTTCAATTAATAAAAGCTTTCACATAAGAAATGAACTTCCAATTTGGGTTAAAATGATCTCTAATTTGAAATGAAGATAATTTCCAAGTTATGAAAACGATTTGAAAGCTATAAGTTAAATCTTTAATTTAAAGATTTAAATGGGTTGATCCTATAGAAATGAAATTATTTTGGAAATCTATGAATTGATCTTTGTGAGATAAATCTTTTTGTTTAAAGATTTGAAATGGTAATTTGTTTAACCATTTAAAGAAAATTTTGGGTTTAAGTTGTGACTTAATTGAAATCCCATTATCCATTTGTTTTTGAACTATTTCGCTCACTATTCGGTTTAGCCGGGAGAGGACCTTTGTGTCATATATCCCATTCCGAATATTGATATGTCGTTATGGATAACTTTTAAAGACCGGTGATGAAGACCGGATATTCACAAGAACGAAAGGATAACTCGTCGATTGTCTCTGCACTGAGTCGCGCCGGTATAGAGATTTCCTAAGTGATGGGAAGTCCGATCGGGATTGTGAATACCCGGATTGCAAGGGCTTCGTAAGAAGTGCCTTCGGTTCTGTTCGTGCCCGGAACAGACTTGTATGGATTGTGTGTCTGACATTACATTTTGAGATATAAAGCAGATTTCTTTCAAATACATTTCTGTTGGTGACGGAGAATTTATTCTTTTAGCTTAACACCCTTCTCTGAGACGTACGAGCTCAGAGGTTATGTAGTTGAAGGTTATCAGCGATATATTCCCAATTTGGTAATGTGACATGCTAAGTGTTGTTGTGTAATGATCATTGTTTGATCATTTGTGATATGATCATTTGTTTGATCATTTATCTTTGTGATCATTACTTTGATCATTTGTTGACCCAAAGCATGGCTTTGTACCAAAGCGTAGTTTTGTGGACGTGACCTTGTCGAGCCTCACACCCCGGAATGGTCAAAACAGGAAAGATGCAGCAAGGTTATTAGGGGGTAGCGCCCCTTTAGGGTATGTTCATTTCCTTCTGGAAAAGGGTGGTATCATGGTATGGAGCCCAGATACTTACTCATGTGGAAAACCCTCTATTTACTATAGTGTGATGTTGGTTATCGAGCGCTCGGATAAAGGTCCTAAAGGACCGGGGGATGGCATATTCGTGTCAGTTGTTACCCAGTTAGGGGTAACCCGGCCTTGTGTTGGCCGAGATCCGGTTAGGTTCTCGGGACGTCCTTCCAGAGGCGTTTCCATGTGGCAATGGGAAGTTCCTTGGCCAGACCATTTGTTGGAAATCCAAAGAAACAATACGAGCCTTGTACGGTTTTAGTTGTAGAACCTGCCATTCACTTATGGTGGCGCCCCACTGTTTGGATGGTAGCTACAGTAGGCATAGTTCGAAATGTCTATGCTGGTTAAGATTTATATTCTACTTTCAAAATGTTTTTCTTCACCGTGCACTTATAATAATAATATCAAAGAAATTTTCTGCGTATTAAGCATGTTTGACTATCATAAGAAGAAATCTCCTCCAAGTATGCGTTTGCATTGTGTGTGTGGCGGAGGTCTTATGGTAGTTTCATTTTCAAAAAGCATTGCGAATTTACTTTAAAATTCTCTTGTTGATTGTTTTTAAAGATAAACTGTTTTTGTTGCTCACACCAGTCCCATGACTGATCCAGAGTTTATTATTCCTTTCCTAAACTCTGGGTGCTCATTATTTTCTACACGAGCAGTCTAGAGTTGGGTTTTTCAGATAGTTAGGTTCAGTGAATTATCTGGAGTTAGTTCAGTCTTTGGTTCGCACCAGTCTTGCTTAGCTTGGTGCATTGTTATGGGGAGTTCGAGCTATTGCTGGATTAGTTCTTGGAGATGGAGTTCAGATTTGGAGTTCTTCGTTGAAGACTATCTTAGAGTTATTTTGTTCCGCTGCTAGTGTTATCTATTTTCTTTCCGCTGCTATTTTCTTGTATCTCTGATGTATATTGATATTCATTGTATCACTCTGTTGTATCAGTGTTGTATATCAATATATTATTCTTTTTATTCCGCTGTGTTATTTACTTAATGTTGTTATAAGCTCCGGCGAATCGGATTTGAACGGTCGAATCTACGGCATTCGAATACGATTTGAAGTATGGATGTCGATTTTCGAGCGGGCAAAAACCCCATTCGTAACATGTTGGTATCAGAGCTAAGGTGAAACTTTAGCTCAGGAGTATAACACGTTAAGTAGCTCATTAGAGATAGGGTGAAGTATCCCTAGAATGAGTATATCCCTAAGATATCCGTTTGAACGCCTCAGTAAATTCTTTTACTATCCACTGATAGTGAGTATGAGTGCAAGAAGAGAACAAGATACGGGACAGGGAAATACGACTATAATTGGTCGATACTCTGTAACAACAGTGGAAACAACTTTCTTATCAATTTCCTTTGATTCGTCTTTCCCAATTTCTTTGATTGATTCGTGACAGCTCCAGAAGAAGTTTCGGTGCGGTGATAGCCCTATGAATCGTTGTGGAAAATCCTTATTTCGTATCTCCATCGATTTCTTATCAGTTTTTGATTTAAAATCTTAATGAATATGAATTTGAAATTAGAAATTTTGAATAAATTGGAAATTTTAAATTGAGTTAAATTGATTAATAGAATATGAAGGATAAATTGAATTGAATCAATAAAACGATTTCGTTTAAACCCAAATTTAAAATTCTATTGTAATTCATTGTAAATATTGAAGTCCGAAGAGGGATAAATTGGTATGTATTCTGAGATATTCCGACTTGAATTTGGAATCCATATCTTGTGTTTGATGAATTGTAGGAGATTGAATCTATCTATCTCTGTCTTGTTTTCGTGCCTGCGAATTTCGAGGACGAAATTCTTTTAAAGGGGGGAAATCTGTAACGATCCTGAATTTTAATTTATTTTAAATTGATAATTAAATTTACTTTTGATTTAAAATTGTGAAATTAAATGATAATCGATTGAAGTTTTTCCAAATTCAAATAGTTTGTTTATTTATCAATAAGAAAACAATTTCTTTTATAAATTATTTTAAATCAACAAGGAGTTATTTTTATAACAATAAGTAAAATAGCTTTATATTTATATACATGAAGTATAAAATCAAACTAAGTAAAGGAATGTCATTTCTAATACATACAAGAACATGTAGCCTGTTTGAAGTTGTAAACAAATTAAAATATAAAGAAACAGATTAGCCAAAAATTATAACAAATATTTAAACTTGAAAAAAATAAGTATGTAGGCAAGCAAAATAGGCCTGTAGAGTTTAATATGCTAGGCAAGATCAAAGTAAAAATATTCAAGTAAATCTATGTACAAAGAAAAAGACAATAGCAAATGTGTATTCAATTTGTTGAAGAAAATAAAACACATTCAAAGTGAAGGAATATAACAAAGTATAAACTGCAAAAACAAAGCTTCAGCCGAAATCAACTATATCTCTAGTACACAATATCTTTTGTACATAAGCAAATTTCATCAGCCACCAAGCAAGTTTTGTACAGCCGAACTAAAGAGGAAAGGAAATTTTAAACATGGCACAAGGCAATAAATGCAAGTTATCTCTAGCATCAAAACATATCAACTCAGCCACCATGAACAAAGAAAGATCTCTGCCTATGGTACAAACCAATATAAAGAATGTATACATCACCTGTACAAAATGATATAAACTGTAAGCTTCTTTCCATATATCAACTTCACCATTTATTTTGCTTCGTCCATTCCAAGCTAAAGAAAAAAAAATATACTGAAGCAAATATCATTAAATTCAAACAAATCAAAACCACTAATGCAAGCCTGAAAGCAAGTGAAAGTTCCAGTAGCAAATTCAAAGCCTGGGTCAAAGATAAGCTACTCTGTTCTTCTTCCAAAAATAAAAGTGAGTAAAACATTCCCCTAACCTTACTATTTCCATTGATGTTTGGATCTATATTTGATATATGCTGTGAATCATGTTTGGATGGTGGTAAATTGTGTTCGCATGCTCTTATTAAAATGAATGTCTGTGTATATATATTGTGTACAGGAAAGAATAATACTCCTCTGTGTCTCCTGTCCCTGTTTCAAAATAAATTCAAAAGCCTTTCCCTTGATGCTTTGTGGGCTTAAGAATATAAACAAAATATGTTTATAAAATCAATATCCGAGTTTTAAAAATATTTTTGAATTTAATTATCAAATGGTTTTACTGTAAACCAAGGATGGACAGTGAAAAACACTGAAGTATGTCAAAATTAAGTATTTTAATTTCTTGATTCAATTAGATTATGTGCTTTGTTTTGAAAGTTATGATTTTTAAGAAAAGGATCAGAATTTTTAAGATAGGGGATCACAAGCATTCTTGAGTTAAATAAAAATTGGGTTTTGATGAAAATCTGTTGGTCGGGGTGATGATAAATCTCGAGAATAAAAAGGAAGCATGCTTGAAAGTCATGAATCATCAGAAAAATGTTCAACGATTTTATAATCCATCGTGTTGATCGTTCGAGAGAAAATTAGGGTTTAAGGGTCGAGTTTACTGCTTCGAAGTCGCGAGTTAATCACGCCGTCGCCATCGTGTTTCTGGCGATCGCGGGTGGGGGAATGTGGCGAGGAGGTCATGTTGCATCCCTGGTAATGATGGCGTGCTCGCTGGTGGTCGGAGTTTGAGGAGCGGCGACGTTCCAGGTTTGGGAAACTCCCAGCTTCATGTTCCAATTTTTCGTTCGAGAGGCTAAATTTCGATTTGACGCGTGAATCGATGTTTTGGGGGTCGGTAGGGGGTGCGAGGGTGATTGGCGACTTGTCAACGCTGCTGGTGGTCGTCGGAGTTGCCGCACTTGGATGTGCACGTACACCGTGCACGGTGCCGTGGGTTGTCTTCCTGGTGAAGACTGGTTTGGGCAGAGAGGTATACTCGAGTTTTTCGAGTGGCTCCAGTGTTTTACCCGAGATTTTGAAGGGGTGGACTCGAAGGAGATATGGGGTAGCTCGATATAACCTGATTTCCATGTTTAAAACAGCACCCTGTTCTATTTCTTTTCAAACTTAAACTCATTATTTTATTTAAAGTTTAAGTATAAATTTAGGTTAGGTTAGATCTTAGATTTGAAACAAAAGTTTTAAATTTCAAATTGTTTCAATAACAAGCAATTAAAAGTATATTTTAACAAATTGAATCTGAAAAAAAAATGGGATTTAAGATCATGAAGGAATTGAATGGTTGATTAATTTATAATTAATGTTGATTTATCTAAGTTAATTACTATTGAAAGTAATTTAAAGAATAGTTAATAAAAGTTATTAACTAAGCATTATTAAACAATACATAAATTCAGACAACCAATAGTAAATTGTTAATTACTTAATTAAAGTAATTAAGGAATTAATTACTTATTGTAATAAATTTTGGATACCTAAATTTATTAAGTTAATTAATTTAGTTTAAGAAAAAGTCATCAGATTAAATTGGTAATTAATGACTTCTTGTTATGAGATAATTACTTTATGATAAGTAATTCAAATTCTAATTTCTTAAGATAATTAATCAAGGGGTTAATTTATTATGTAATTGGTTCGAAGGTTAATTTAATTAATACAATTAATTAAGAAAAATTTAATTTATTAAAGCGATTGATAAATTAATTTATTATATCAAATGATTTGTAATTAATATATCAGGATTGGGTAATAGATTCATAAGTAATGAAAGTGATTAAGGAAAAAAATCATTAATTAAGAAGTAATCAATTAATTAATTAAGAAAAATTAATTAAGAATAAATTATTAATCTAGGATAAATTAATGATTAATTAAAAGATAGTTTACTAAATGTTTTTTTAATTAATTGATTATTAATTTTCCATGACCAGCAAATTGATTCATAAAAATAAATCTGATTAACTTAATCAGATAATTAAATAAATCCTACCTATGGATGCTTGGATTATATTGGATGTTAAACTGTTTGATATCCCTGTTATATGATGCTTTATGATTATCCTGATTTGTGTTGTGATCTATGATGAAATTTATTATCTGTGATATATATATCTGTGAATCTGTGTATGAAAGATAAGCGTTGTAATTTATATCACTTATTTAATATATTGTTGTATTTGATCTGTGATGATTGAATAATGTTGCACAAATTGTGTTAAACCCCTGGACCATACTTTTACACGGACCAATATGGATTTCACAAGGAAATCGATTAAGTCACAGATTCTGAAATGATTTTTAAAAGTTGAATATTTAAATTCAAAATGTTTTGGAAATGGAATCGAAATAAAAGTAAAAAGCTTTTTGAATGGAATTTCAAGTTTATTTTAATTTACTTGATTAAAGTTTGAAATTTAAATAATTTGATTTAAATTTAAATTCAAGATTTGAAATTGAATTCTATGATTTGAAATTAGAAATTGAAGATGTTATACCAGTTATATATGAGTTAAACCATTTTAAATATATTAATTCGAGAATTAGAGGGCTTTAACTCGAGCAAATATAATTGGATTTTTCTGAAACGAAAACTGTTTGTTTTCAATTAATAAAAGCTTTCACATAAGAAATGAACTTCCAATTTGAGTTAAAATGATCTCTAATTTGAAATGAAGATAATTTCCAAGTTATGAAAACGATTTGAAAGCTATAAGTTAAATCTTTAATTTAAAGATTTAAATGGGTTGATCCTATAGAAATCAAATTGTTTTGGAAATCTATGAATTGATCTTTGTGAGATAAATCTTTTTGTTTAAAGATTTGAAATGGTAATTTGTTTAACCATTTAAAGAAAATTTTGGGTTTAAGTTGTGACTTAATTGAAATCCCAATATCCATTTGTTTTTGAACTATTTCGCTCACTTTTCAGTTTAGCCGGGAGAGGACCTTTGTGTCATATATCCCATTCCGAATATTGATACGTCGTTATGGATAGCTTTTGAAGACCGGTGATGAAGACCGGATATTCACAAGAACGAAAAGATAACTCGTCGATTGTCTCTGCACTGAGTCGCGCCGGTATAGAGATTTCCTAAGTGATGGGAAG
Source organism: Allium cepa (assembly GCA_030765085.1). Taxonomy (NCBI): domain Eukaryota; kingdom Viridiplantae; phylum Streptophyta; class Magnoliopsida; order Asparagales; family Amaryllidaceae; genus Allium; species Allium cepa. The sequence continues at coordinate 108,863,825 of CM060940.1, forward strand.
TCCGATCGGGATTGTGAATACCCGGATTGCAAGGGCTTCGTAAGAAGTGCCTTCGGTTCTGTTCGAGCCTGGAACAGACTTGTATGGATTGTGTGTCTGACATTACATTTTGAGATATAAAGCAGATTTCTTTCAAATACATTTCTGTTGGTGGCGGAGAATTTATTCTTTTAGCTTAACACCCTTCTCTGAGACGTACGAGCTCAGAGGTTATGTAGTTGAAGGTTATCAGCGATATATTCCCAATTTGGTAATGTGACATGCTAAGTGTTGCTGTGTAATGATCATTGTTTGATCATTTGTGATATGATCATTTGTTTGATCATTTATCTTTGTGATCATTACTTTGATCATTTGTTGACCCAAAGCATGGCTTTGTACCAAAGCGTAGTTTTGTGGACGTGACCTCGTCGAGCCTCACACCCCGGAATGGTCAAAACAGGAAAGATGCAGCAAGGTTATTAGGGGGTAGCGCCCCTTTAGGGTATGTTCATTTCCTTCTGGAAAAGGGTGGTATTATGGTATGGAGCCCAGATACTTACTCATGTGGAAAACACTCTATTTACTATAGTGTGATGTTGGTTATCGAGCGCTCGGATAAAGGTCCTAAAGGACCGGGGGATGGCATACTCGTGTCAGTTGTTACCCAGTTAGGGGTAACCCGGCTTTGTGTTGGCAGAGATCCGGTTAGGTTCTCGGGACGTCCTTCCAGAGGCGTTTCCATGTGGCAATGGGAAGTTCCTTGGCCTGACCATTTGTTAGAAATCCAAAGAAACAATACGAGCCTTGTACGGTTTTAGTTGTAGAACCTGCCATTCACTTATGGTGGCGCCCCACTGTTTGGATGGTAGCTACAGTAGGCATAGTTCGAAATGTCTATGCTGGCTAAGATTTATATTCTACTTTCAAAATGTTTTTCTGCACCGTGCACTTATAATAATAATATCAAAGAAATTTTCTGCGTATTAAGCATGTTTGACTATCATAAGAAGAAATCTCCTCCAAGTATGCGTTTGCATTGTGTGTGTGGCGGAGGTCTTATGGTAGTTTCATTTTCAAAAAGCATTGCGAATTTACTTTAAAATTCTCTTGTTGATTGTTTTTAAAGATAAACTGTTTTTGTTGCTCACACCAGTCCCACGACTGATCCAGAGTTTATTGTTCCTTTCCTAAGCTCTGGGTGCTCATTATTTTCTACACGAGCAGTCTAGAGTTGGGTTTTTCAGATAGTTAGGTTCAGTGAATTATCTGGAGTTAGTTCAGTCTTTGGTTCGCACCAGTCTTGCTTAGCTTGGTGCATTGTTATGGGGAGTTCGAGCTATTGCTGGATTAGTTCTTGGAGATGGAGTTCAGATTTGGAGTTCTTCGTTGAAGACTATCTTAGAGTTATTTTGTTCCGCTGCTAGTGTTATCTATTTTCTTTCCGCTGCTATTTTCTTGTATCTCTGATGTATATTGATATTCATTGTATCACTCTGTTGTATCAGTGTTGTATATCAATGTATTATTCTTTTTATTCCGCTGTGTTATTTACTTAATGTTGTTATAAGCTCCGGCGAATCGGATTTGAACGGTCGAATCTACGGCATTCGAATACGATTTGAAGTATGGATGTCGATTTTCGAGCGGGCAAAAACCCCATTCGTTACAGTGATGCTATTAATTATAAAAATTATTGGAAGTTTGTAAAATATTTTCAACACAGAAATACCAAAATAGCAGTACAGATAATAGCAGAATAATAAATGCAGAAATAGAACGACACAGAATTTACCCAGCTTCGGCAAAACCCTGCCTACGTGCTGCCTTCAAGGTTTCTACTAGAAATTAAGCAGTCAGACGCTTACACACGTAAACTCGCGACACCCGCTATCGACTAGCCTTAACTCTATGCTCAAAACCCTGCCACAACTCAGCCACTGAGTTACGAATTCTTAAACTACGCCACGTAGTTTGTTCCCTGGTCACACGACTAGAAAATACAATTGTTTAACATGGAAAATACAATTTAAACACAATTTAAAAAACAAAAAAAAACACTAATTATAAGCCTTTTATTATAAACTCAATACAAAGGTTAAAGGCCGGCCCAAATTTTTGTTAAGTGAAATATTATTTCCTTTGTTTTTATCAGCCCGCTTCCTTGTGAAAATTGGTGGCTTCGTGTTGCTTGTTCTCGTTCGTTCCTCTCTGATTAAAAATTAGGGTTTTGGAAATTGAGGCACCGATTGATTATTGGTTGATTACAATGGCTATTGTACTGCTTTGCTTCGCCAATCAACCATTTCCTCGATTCTCATACGGCTGCTTCAATTCGATCGAGTTTGATTTAGACTTGGGTATGTAATTTATGCCTTTTTGCTTTATTCGTTAGTTTGTTTGAACTCGATACCTTTTGCCGATGATGTTATAGTGCTTATATAGGAATCAAATTCCTTATTTTTCGTTCGTATATTTCATACGAGTTCATATGATAATTTTTGGCTTGCCGTTTGATTTTGCGTTGATGATTGTGATGATTTCTGACATTTTCAATTCGCTTGAATAACACGTTGTTGATTTCTGACTTGGTTTGATTTCTTGGCCACCACGGTTTTGGTTTGAAACTGTTACATTTGACTTTATTTGACGATGTTGGTTTCTTTTGTGGACACCACGACTTCGATTTCTGTTGACTTCGGTCACTTGATTTGATTATGTTGATTTCACTGTGACTTCGACATTAACTTGATCAACTTGAAATTGTTTTGGTACTTTGCTCATTTTCGGCTTCATAAACATTCTGGCATGTCTGCATCTATATATGCATTCATCTTTTCCACTATGTATTTGCATGTATGCCACTGATCATATGTTGAAGTCTTTGACGATGATGTTGATTTCGTTTATGTGCTTGACTTTGGCCATTAACTGTTGACATCAGCCTTGACTTTAATCTTGTCATTTACTTGACTTTAGCACTGATTGAATTGCAGTTTCAAATCTCCTCTATCTTTGTTCGAACTAGCCGTGTCACTTGCTTATGCTGGTACTGTTTCATTTGATGTGTTGTAGCTGCTGTCCATTTGGGTTTTGCTAGCTGTCCTTGTATTCACTTGAATCAGTTGTATTTGCTTGCATCCATATTGTCATTGTATCATGTTTGAGATAGTTTGCATTTCAATTTTATTGTGTTTGGTTCGGTCTTGTATCACTTGTATCTACACTGTGTCTGCCTCAGGTTGAAATGTTGATTGATGTAGTCTTGCTTCCATACTGCTATGATGTATTGTGTTGTCCTGTTGCCTGATCTTTGTTGCCTTTGATATTAATTTCATGTTAACCTGTCTTGTGCAGTTGCTCATTGGAGCTGCAGTGTGCACCTGTATATTTTCATTATTTGTACTCGAGTATTGCCTTTGTTCAAGTCTTCATTTTGTATGTTGGTCTGGGTTTGCACTATGTTCATTTGAGTCGTTTTCATGTGTATGACTTGAACTTTAGTTGAGGTTGCATATATGTATTGAGCTGGTACATGTTTGTGATGAGTTGCACTGAGTCACTACTTGTATCAATCCATATCATATATCATTGTGCATATATATGTTGCATCGTTGTTGCATATTCAAGTGGTTGTGTTCATTATATAGCCTGGTTTGACCACTTGCTGCACTAGTTGTATTCTCTGGTCTAGGATTCTTATTTGAAATTGCATAGATGCAATATTGACAATTTTTTCATTTTGTTTGGGGCTTTTGTTTCCAGTTTTGGTGTTGTTTTGAACATGCCCATTGCATTGTTGAGGTCGTGTTGCTTTGATCGAGCATTTTCACTTGTACTTGACAATTTTGTATTGCACCTGAGTTGAATCCAGCTTAAAGCTCAGGTTTGACCTTGTGCTAATATTGTGACATTATTTTTATTGCACTTGAGTTGAGCCCGGCGTTTTGGGTTTGACCTGTGCTCACCTGTCCCTGTAATTTTATCAGGTGTATATATCGGTGTGCACGACTTTATGGCATGTACAGTGATAAACTGTGCATGTCACAAGCTGTTCGTATGATGAATTCAAATTTAAATGATGACGAACAAAATAAATAACTGAGGCAAATAATATTTTCAAAATCACATTTTATTTTACACTGCAAAAATATTTTCTTTACAATTTTACCATGTTAGTATTTATTTTTGCAGATTTCTCAGATATTGGATTTAATCTGGAATGAAGTTGAAGATAAATTATGAGTGAACGAGCGATATGCCGTGAGGACATTTGTAAATGAAAGATTGTGATGTAATTGAATTTATATTGTAATCAAAATTGTGTATGTATAGTGAGAGCTCGAATTTGTATTATTCAAAATTGTAATAAATATTTGTTTGAATAAAATATCTGTTTGAATTCAAATTATGAGTTATTTATTTTATTCAGCAAATATATATTTAATTATGTGAAAAATATAGTAGTACATTAACAAATACATTTAAATGAATATGTATATATGTTTATTATCATCAAACAAAAATCATATAATTGCATATTCAACAATTTGTTTATTTGTCGTTTCCATCCTATTGCTCTTTTAAGCTTACATTCAGGATTACTCATTTCCTACATTGAAAGGTATGAATAAAATCATAAATTATCCATAATTATTAAAATAATACTTGAACAGTGATAAAACATGCATTGTGTTTTATGAATACGGCAGTGCACCATAGCAGCATAACACCATATCAACCAGCCTGTCACTCAGCATACAACATGCGTGTCACTTATTAGATACTTAATACTTCATTTTTACAACAATTTTAGATTTAACATCACTCTTTGGATACATGGGTTCTGGTCTGATTCTGCATATGCTAACTGAGGAACTTGTTGATGGTGTTCGTCGGTTCTAATTTGCTTCTGTAACCTCTTAGTTCCAGCTTTAAGTTAATATACCAAACTTAAGTTAATCCTACTTCACCACTTCATTTAAGCTTCAGCTAGTACATCAGGTCCTGTCTTCAGCAATGCCAGCCTGCTTCATATTCAACTTCAACGGTTCACATATATTTCTATGCAAGTCATCATGCACTTTAGACCATCAGTTGGCGTACTCATTCAGCTTAATCATTCAGATGATACACTCGGCCAAATCTATCATTCAATCATCCAACATTGTCTAAGATGAATAGATTCAACATTGTTTGAGGGAACTATTTGTTTAAGATGAACATATTCAGCAATATCTAAGATCGAAATGACAAAATAGTACTTGAATATAAATTATTAAAGCCAACATCCACTTTCATTTTTTTAAGTAACTATCCCAATAACAAGCACATAATGCTATTCATCATGTCATCTCCAGCATATGTAATTTGTACATATATACTGACAGGGATATCCATGTTCATGTAAAAGAAAAAATGAGTCACCTTTTGACCTCGACCTGATTTTATTCAACTTATAATTTAACTTATTATTTAACTTCCTTTTCTATTAACAAAAATTACTTAAACAAGTTAGCCAAACATTTTTGACCAATGCATTTTACAATCTACAAAGCCAAAATTTACATTAATGTTTAAACTTCTATCTTTGATTACCAATTCATCAACAGTCAAACAAAGCTTACATAACTCTATTATTCTCAAGTTTGACGAGTCACTATGTTTAAGTTTTTAGTTTAAAAGTGGCTGTGTAGTTAATGCCCCGCTATTACCCCGCTATTACCTCTCTATATCTCATAGCGGATTTCTGCTACTACGATTTTTCCATATAGCCTCAAAATATAGCCTTTCCACTTTAAGCCCCGCTATTTCCGCTATATCCCGTTATTCCCACTATATTCCACTATTTCCACTATATCTTCTTTAATAAAATGAAATGAAAAATTGCATTTATACATTATAAAAATTATGAAACTAGTTTATTTGATTTAACTTTTAGTATATTTTTAGAAATGAACATGCTCTAATATTCTACTAAATTTAATTATGTTATATAACAGTTTTATGTTTATTTGAAGTATATTCGTACATGTTTTTATTTAAAATTATTTATGTACCAATTATAATTCAATTTGAATGTTTTTCATTTAATTACCATTTACATATTTGTAAAAACATTAAGTACAAGTTTTATATGCCATTTTAGAGTCATCCGCTATATCCTGCTATATCCTCGCTGTATCCCCGCTATGACTTTTTGCAACTCCACCGCTTTGAATCTACCGAGCGCTTTAACTGCACACAAAAATTTTGAAAAAAAATGAAATGAGAATTGCTTTTTGGTTATTTAAGGACATTAAGAGGTAAAATCCAGTAATTTCTCACATCTTTGTTTTCATGTTACATAAATTTAACCATCAAATAGTTATTCATATATTCCCCCAATCAAACTTTGTAAATTATTTTATACCAAAGTATTTTTTTAATTATAGCGTTAATTTAGGCATTTTTAGTCATGTATGATGTTTAAATGTCCAATCATGGAAAAAGAAGCAAGAAATATTTAAACAGTCCTCTGCATTTTAAAAAATAAATTATCAACTTTTTTGTGTGTCGATTGATTTAGTAATGAGGTTTTATCCACCAAGACTCAAAATATAACAAGAAGCGAAAATATAGAAGTTTTGCACTCACTTTGCCAGCATGCAACTTATAAGAACTGATAAACAACGAGCTAAGCCTAGATGAACAGAGAACTGAAATAGTTCAATTATATACTATGGGCCGAAACAAGCTGAACGATTTAAAATGGTAAACGAATACTTTGTATGTACTGAACTTACTTTGAAATGATTTTTGTTAAGTCCGAAAGGTATGGTTTGTATGTACTGAACTTACTTTGTTGCTTAATAATAATTCTAGGGATGACACTACAGCATCACTGCCATTCTAATTTGGATTTTTAAGTGTAAAGACCTGCTTTTTCAAACCTCAGAAGTTGACTATAATACATCCACTGTACACATGCCAAATAACTGTGCTGCAAAGACAGATTGTTAGGGGAAAGAAAGGAGATAGAAGATAGAAGAAATTAGACAATCACAGAATCTCATAACAGAACGGAATAACATATATATTAATCAACATAATACTTTACAAAGTCAATTCAAAAATGATACATCAGAGTCATACTAATACAAATTCCAGCTTGTCCCTACCTAATAATACAAAATACATACCAAGATAATAACTAGCTATCGATGAAGCCTCATACTCCAAGCTCCTCCAAAATGCATCCGTGGGAAAACCTGGACTACTTGGCTTCCAAAAAAATTTAAGCACCCAAGAGTTTTAGGAAAAGAAAATAAGACTCCAGGTCAGACATGGATATGGTGTGAGTAAACTCAAATAACTGAATTATTATGATTAAACACTTTTAAAATCAAAATTATCTCGTAAGACCACGTCCCACATAAACACAGACATGTATTTACCTTATGATAACCAAAAATCTTATTAGATAAAATCCAGCAACATTATAATAATGTTTAAGCATTCAAAATAAATATATGAAAATAGTCGAAATTGTTACCTTTATTAACTTCCAACATACTAGGTTCTACAATCAAAACCGTAAAGGCACATATTGGAAATTGAATTTCATGTTATGATAGGGCACCAGGGTACCACTTATCACGATACACGTCTAGAAAATGTACCGAGGACCTCTCTAGGATCTCCTGCTAATACATGATCGGCTTCCCCTTACTAGATATTACCGAATATGTCATCACCCCGGTTACTTTGCAACCTTTTTTATTGAGATCTCATGCACAACCAATCCTTAAATATGTATGGTGTATCTAGAAAGGTGATGACACACCCTAATAGGAGCAACCCACTTAGTCTTGCTGCATCTTCCTTGATTTTAGTCATCCCGATTGATGAGGCTTGAGGCTACGCTTACCTTTTAAATATCAATCCCACTTAGAATGCTAACTCTGTCTTCCAAGCAGTAATGCAGTGCTAGCGTTCATCCATACAAATTGTTCTGAATAAGGACAAACCGAAAGTACTACTTTTACTACATCCATTTTGGAATCACCCTCAGGACTAGTAATAAGCAGCACTTGCACTTCAATGCTCTATCTTCGATTCTATGTTCTTCAAGATTTCTTCAGTTCGAAATGCTTGAGTTGGATCAAAGTAGTTTTCAAATAACATATCCGATCCAGGTCTTATCGAAATAACTTTTGATAGTTTTCGGTAAACTCAACCTTTATTAGAGCGGATTTCACCTCCAAACTGTTTGTGGACAGATTTTCTTATCATTTATCCTAAAAGAACGAAATGAGATTTATACGCACAGTACAACATCATTGGGAATGACTGTGTCGTATATCTCACGTTTTTAAACTAGATATTTCTAAAATTACGTTTAGTTTCAGATTTGATAATCGGTTATTTAACTATCAAATAAACAATCATTCAACATTGATTTAATTCCATATGGGATCCACTAAGCCTTTCTTAATTAAACATTAATTAATTAAAATCATTTTATAAGCATTCAATCAAAAGATCTTTTCAAAACACTACTCCCAAAATCCTTACTTCCTTTTATCCTTGGAAAAAATTATACTTATCCTAGGGGTATAAGTATATTATCAAAACATTTGGAAAATTCCTTTCAAATTTCGTTTTGAAAATATTGGTTTCTATAAACTGATCCATTTATCCTTTAGAAAAAGTTCCCTTTTAAAAGCTAACTTCACATTTAAATACCTTTATAAATTTCGAAAAACAATTTGTAAAACACTTTTATAGGTCTACAAGTCAATTTACAAAACCTCTTTACAAACCTCTAAATCATTTATAAAACATTTTTTATTTAGAACTCCTTTGATAAATCTTCTTGAAGAAAAATCCTCTACAAAATATCCTTTGAAACTCGTCATTTTAAATCACTTTAAATAAACCTTTTTACTTAGTAAAACCCATTGTTATAAACAAGTATTATTTATAAATAACTTTATAAAATAATAATATAACTTGAAAAATCATTTATAAACCTTAAACCCCAAAATTGGTTAAAGAATTGAAGTTAATTTAACACCATACTTTATTATTTTAAAAAGAGCTTAGCAACCCAATTGTAGTAATTTAAGTTACCGTTTAACATCAACTTCACTTCCAAATCACTTAACCATTTATTTACACAATTCAACATATATGCAAATGTAATTCATATCCAAGTCATAGAATAACATGTCAATACAAACTAACTAGTATATACATATTCAAATAACATAATGACATGATGGTGATATATCCTACTAAATAGATGTCTAAAGAACCAAACAACTAACTTATAGCAGAAATGGGAGTTATTCTGCTAATATATATGTCCATACAATCCAACAACCAAACTATAACGAAATGGGGATTTATTCTTCTAATATATGTTCACAATAATCAGATTAATACATAAAAATAGAACGAGGATTTATTCTGCTATACAATGTCTACATAATCAAACAATCACATCATAATTCATTCATAGGCATTTGTCTACTTAATAGTACTAACATTAGCATTCCTTGAATTTAAAACCATCTCTGAAAAAGAAGTACCTTTAAAACAATTTGACTTTTGGAGACAAAGGATTTAAACCTTAAAAACACCCTTTAAAATGATTAATTACAAGATAAACACTTATTAAATCATAATTAATCTTTATTAAATTTGAACTTATTTAATTATAAATTAATAATTAATTAAACCCTTAATAAATAATTTTTTTATAAATAAAACCCTCAATTAATCCTTTAATAATTATTAGACAATAATTTAAACCTTCATTAATAATTAATATTAATTAATCTCATTTATTTAATAAATTAATCTTTAATTAAAACTTAATTAATAAATTAAACCTTAAATAATTAATTTATTTTAAATCTAAGGTTAATTAATGAATAATAATTTAAAACTTGATCAATTTAATAAATAAATAATTAACTATATATTTAATTAATAATTTATTAAAACTAATCTTATCTTTAGAAGACAATTAGTTAAAAAAATAAACCACATTAATTAAGTTTAATAAACCTTGTTTAATACTTAATTAATTATTAATTATCAAAACTTAATTAATTAATAATTTATTATTGAAAACTTAATTAATTTTCTAAAATGTCATTATTAAGTTTATAGAACCTTTTCAAAACTCTTTTAGGTATAAAGAAGTTAAATTTAAAAAATCAAACTTTTTATGGAAACTGCGTTCGTAGCGACTATTGCTATACGGATGCATTAACTTGAGTTTGTTTCCCAAGTTACTAACTTTTCAATTCTTCACTTCTAAATTTGTTTCATTTAAACCATAAGGAAAAGTTTAAAGACTAAAACAAAGTTTAACTTTAAAGTTTTAAAAACTTAAAAATACTTAAAACAATTTCCTTCCAAAGAATCCAAATCTCCTTTTAACATCTCAATGTTAACTTACAAATATACCACATCACAACCAAGTTCATATTCATATCATATCCAAACTTACAACTAACCTCAAATCCAAAGTATGTAAACTATATCATAACCAAAGTTTACAAATTTACAACAATACTAAGGTAGACTTCGTTTCAAGTCCACTTTTTCCATCTCAAATCATCCATATCCACAAATAACTAAACACATAACAACTTAAACATATTTCACACATATCATAAAGCAATTTATGCAATAGATATCAAGTTCAAAACTTTGAAATTTTAAACTAACGTTTACTCACCGAAAGCTTGGAAATCACAAAAATCCACTGGAAAATAGGTCCCCTTCTCACTTATATTTGGTCATGTTATTCTCCAAATTTTAATAAGAAGAAAAATTTTAGGAAATTATTTTCTCTTCAATTTCAAAAAAAGAAAAGAATCGTTTAATTTGGATTTGTTTTTAAGGGACATATGGCCAAAAGAAGGGGTGGTATTTTCGCCCATAATAATATGGGTCCAAAAATGAGTCAGAAAGAAATGAATTTTAACCCAAAAAATATTCAAAATTTGAAAAAAGTAATTCCAATAATAGTTGGAGCCACTGGAATTATATATGTTTTGAAAAAAGAAAATCTTGATTTGGCATAGTGTGGAGGAAGTTATGGCCGAATAAAATCGGTGGAAAATGGGGAAGAAAGAGTTTTAAAACAAGTTAGAACATTTAAAACAAATTAAAAATCTTTAATTTTTAAAATCTTAAAAACTAACATCAGAACTCATTTAAAGTTCCATGAAAACTAAGAAGAAGGTAGAGATGCCGTGGAAAATAGAAAAGTGAAAATGGAAATGGAAAATGAATGAGAACGGAAAAGGAGAAAAAGCTTTTATATAAAATGGTATAATGAATTACTAAAATACCCCTATGAACATTACCCTCCATTCAAGCCTTGCCACCTCATCACCATGTCTCCTCAATCCTTGAAAATCACGAAAATCTTGTCCCCCTTTAATACTTTGAGCCAACAAGCGTTTAAATGCATGTGTACCGTTTTTAGACATGCTTAAACTTATCTCCCTATGATGTGACACCTATATCTTTTACTTTATTTTACTTTTAAACCTTATACACTTAAGTATAAATACATATATACATACAATATTACACATATATACCCTATCTTTTATATTTATGTGTGTTTTATTTACGTAAAAGAGTTTACAACATTTACGCTAACTTTTAGCTGATGAAAATTCGAAAAATGAATACTAGTCACATTTTTTATTTCTCTTTGAACTATATTTTTTTTTAAACAAATATTGAAAACTATTTCACCATCACTATTTATCACTTAAAAAGTTTTATTTTCATTATAAAACCTATATATTGTATACCTAAAATTAATTAAATATTCACAAATCAAAGCAGTGAAATTCCAGGTTACTAAATTAAGTGGGGATGCTATTATAACAATTTTCTATAGAGTTGTTTTAGAAAAATAGATGTTAACCCGCCTTTTGTCAAGGCCATGGACAGGTGGACTTAAATAAATACTTGTTTGTCAAGACCGAAATACGATGGGTTTGAGCTAGTCGGATGGATATATGATCGGTCATGGATGGTTCGGCGTGGGCTGTTCGAAATGGGAGGCTCAATTGTATGTAGCTTGGTCATTTGTGGTGGGGGTCGGCATGTTGAAGTTGTTCGGTAGTCAGCTAAACTCGATGAGCTAAGGTCGGTCGACATTGTTGGTGGTTCGATCTGGGAGGAATTGTTCGATCGGCATTGATGGTCGTTCGGCTTGAGTGGTATGGATCGGTCGAGGAGTGGAGAGGTGGCATGGATCGGTCGGGCATCAAGGTGGTTCGGCATAAGTGGCTCAGCCATATAGGTGGTTCGGCATAGGAAGTGGTTCGGCATCGGTGGCTTGGTCGTGTTCATGGCTCGTCATGGAGGGTGGCTCGGCTTAGCTAAATGGTGGTTCGGCCTTGGTTGTCGCTCGGCAATTTCAAGTCCTGAGGCATGTGACTTTGGGTCATCACTCGGGTAGCTCGGTAGAGTATTAGGTGGATCAGCGTGGTTGCTTGGGGTGTCGCTAGGTGTCCTCCAGCTCCTTGCTTTGAGTCTTTATGGTTCGGCTCCAAAGATGTGGGTCAGTATGATGGAAGGTGGATTGACGTTTGAAGGTGGTTCGATGCTTCGAGTCTCCAGGCTCCTAACTTCGAGTTAGTGGTATGGTTTGGTCGGAACTAAGGTGGGTCGGCCTTGTTTTGTGGGTCGGTCACTTGAGGCTTTTGGGTTGCTTTGAATCTTTTGGCTACAAGCTTCCGGTTGGCTTCGTGACTTCGTAGGTCAGTGTTTTGATGGTTTGGCACTTAGCTACTTCGAGTCCAGGGACGCTCTGCTCCGAGTCAAAGGTGGCTGTGTTTCGAGTCGCCTTGGTGGTTTTCATAGGTCGGTGAAATTTGGACATGGAACTGGTCGCAACTATGGATTCTGGATCGGCTGTGGATTTAATGGGCCTTGGGTTACCCGGAAGGCCCAACTACCTGGTTTCGCTTATAAATACAACACGTGGGTCTCCTAATTGGGGGGATCTTCTTTTAGGCTCTCTTGCATTCTATTTTCTAAGAGTAAGGCTACTCTGTAATCGACTATTACAGCAATAAAAAGGAAATTTCTGGAGTGGATGTAGGCCGGAGTCAGTCGAACCACAATAAATCCACTGTTCTTACTGCTGTCTTTTTTTATTTTTCCGTTCTTCATATTTATACTCTCCACATACATTCTATCTGTGCTCTGTGACTATGATTTGGTGCTTTCATCTGGTTTGGGTGTTTGTAACAAATTTTGGTGCTAACATTTTGGTGCTTTCACTGAGAAAGCTAGCACTTGGGGATTTAGAAGTTCCAATTTTGGATTTAAAGGCTTAGGAACTTGGATTTTGGACACTATGGAAAAGCAACCAAATTAGAGACAAAGGGCGGAAAGAAGTCAGCAGGAGGGAAGTCAATAGGCTTCTCTGGAGCTAATCAAACCTATATCTACATCACTAGAGACGAGATGCAGGTCATGATGAATTCCATGCAGGAACGGTTGGAAAGGCAAGAAGAGACGATGCAGGCACTTTTAAGACAATTTGGACAAGCAGGAACGGCAAGAGCTATGGGAGCTCAATTCCATGGAGCTGGATCAGAAAGACTCAACGGGCAAGCAGAGGGAGTGGTTCAGCAGGGGCCAACCCCTAATCAGCAAACAGCTATCAATCTGGATGGACCTAGACTCGGGGGAACACCACCAGGAAATGCTAGACCATTCCATGGAGGGATATCAGATGACGTTGCACAGCCCGACACCAACAGGAATACAAGAGTATGTGACGAGGACTATGTACCGGAATTCTCTCAAGGACTTGGAGAGCAGTTAGGAAATGTAAATGGGGGGAAACCTTTGGTAGGTAACGTTGGATTGGCTGACATCATCAGGCGAACCATTCATGGAGATCTGACAAACAGGGATTTGGAGGGAGTCAACAAAAGTTAGTTTACCCAGAACATCAGGATAGCTATGAATCCACCTGGTTTTAAGCTACCCACTCTGGAAGTATACAACGGTAAGACGGATCCCACTGACCACTTAATGAGGTACACAAGGCATTTGGAAGTGTTGGAGGCATCAAAGGAGGTAATGGCCCGATGTTCCCCCTGTACTTGACCGATATTGTTGCTATGTGGTTTAGACAGCTGTAGGATGGATCCATTGGACATGGTCAAAACTGGTGGATAAGTTCTTGAGATAGTTTCGAGTTCACATAACAAGGCCGAAGAATGTGATGACACTGACGTCAGTTAAGCAGAGGGCAGATGAATCGCTCGGGACTTTCTTAACTCGGTTTAATGCGGCAGTTGCCTTAGTGGATTGGCCGGATCCATCAATAGTTCTGATGGCGGCGGTGTGAGGAGTCAGGGAAAACTCAGATTTCAAAGTATCTTTGATATGGGATCCACCACTGGGTCTCGGGGATTTCTTTCATGAAGCCGAGAGATTTCTTCGACAAAAGGATGCATGTTTGGATATGAAATCGAAAGAAGTAAACATGGTTAAGGATGGAGGACCGTCCGGTGAAAGCTCGGGTAAAGACAAGGATAAAGGGAAGGGGAAGCGCTGGGTAGAGCCAAAATTCTCCACTTACACAGGATTGAATGCAACACTGGAGCGGATACTTGGATACTCAGGATCGCCTTCCTTTTTGAAGGTCGTAAAGAGGGAACCCTTAGAACGTGAAAGGCAATCGGGAAGGCACCGTCTCTTTCATAACCTGGACGAGCATGATACTAATAGCTACAGGTATCTAAATGATATAATTGAGGAACATGTAAGGAATGGTCAGTTGCGGCAATATGTCGAAACTCGTAATGCGGCAGTGGAGCAGGAGCATTCACCGCCTAACTTGAACGACGAAGGCGCGAGGCCCAGGAGTGGTGGCTGGTTGGTCATCAATTAATCGTGATGGTTTGGAATAAGCAACAAACTTCGAAAAAATGGCTAAATCACTTACTCATGTACGGGGTCGGAGATAACCCTTAGGCGTGCTCTGAGATGATGGTTTACTGAGACGCTCCTGTTTGTGAAATCTATTTTTTCTTTTGGCATGGACATTTGCTTTTTTCTACTTTTGTTTTGGAGTTCGGTTTGAACTCCTAGTTTTTTCGGTTTCTTAGTTTGGATTCTGGTTTGGATGATTGATTTTTGATTTTGATTTCGATTTGGACTTTTTATATGGATTTCTGGGTTTCTATTTGAATCTGGGTTTCAGATTCAATTTTGATTGACTTTTATCTGGTTTCTAGCTAAAAGGTCGTTGAGTATGGGCTATGCTCGGCAAGGGTCCTGACAGACCAGGATACGGCCTAAGACTTAGGCCCTATATTATCTATCGGTTATTATTACAGGTCGTCGAGTATGGACTATACTCGACAAGCATCCGGAGTGGCCACGATTCGGCTTAGGACTTAAGCCACGACATTATTCAACGTTTAGAGACACTGAACCAGGAACACCATGGCATTACTTGACATAGGTCATCAGGTGCAGGTTGCGCTTGGCAAGAACCTGGAGTGGTTACAGATTTGGATATTGGCTATAAACAGCTAAGGATTTGGTCATGGATCCGAAGCGGTCCTAGATTAGGATATCGACTCAGAGAGGTCATGGATGTGGTTATTTGTTATTGGATATGGATGGATTAGAACTAGGTTGTCGGGTTCGGATGGATGTGGAATTGGATAAGGATTTGGTTACTGGACAGGAATCAGATATCGACTCAGAGTAGTCATAGATTTGGATAAGGATACAGCAATGACACTTAGATAAAATGGATTAGATTATGAATCGGAAGGTGGGGCTGTGGATAACATGTGGACTTCGGACATCAGATTTGAGACAATACAAAACATACCTTGCTACCGCAAGGCATGTTTTAGGGAGAAAATGTTAACCCATATTTTGGCAGGGCCATGGACATAAAGATTTAACTAAATACTCATTTATCAAGATCGGAATACATTGGGCTTGAGCTAGTCGGGTGGATAGACGATCGGCCATGGATGGTTCGGTGTGGGTAATTGGGCAAGGGCGGCTCGGTCATATATAGCTTGGAAATTGGTGGTATGGGTCGGCATGTTGAAGTTGTTCGGCATTAGTGGGTCGGCTAAACTCGATGAGCTAAGGTCAGTTGACTTTGTTGGCTGTTCGGTCTGGGAGGAATGTATGAGTGGCATTGGTGGTCATTCGGCCTGGGAGGTATGGATAGATCGAGGAGTGGAGAGGTGGCATGGATCGGTCAAGAATCAAGGTGGTTTGACATAAGTGGCTCGGGCCATATAAGTGGTTCGGCATAGGAAGTGGTTCGGCATAGGTGGCTCGACCGTGTTAATGGCACGTCATGGAGGGTGGCTCGGCTAAGTTAAATAGTGGTTCAGCCATGGTTATCGCACGGCAACTTCGAGTCCTAAGGCATGTGACTTCGGTTCATCACTCGGGTAGCTCGATGGTGTATCAGGTGGATCAATGTGGTTTCTAGGGGTGTCACTCGTTGTCCTCCAGCTCCTTGATTCGAGTCTTTGTGGTTCGCCTCCTAAGATGTGGGTCAGTATGATAGAAGGTGGATCGGCGTTGTAGCGACCTAGAATTTTAGTCATTTAAAATTCATATTTTTAATTGATTTTAGTTATTCACAAGTTGATTTTATAAGATGAATAACATATATTTGAAATATAAAGATTTAATTGGATAATTAAATTGTTGACTTAATATTTGAAATTGCTGAAATAATTGAAATATGGATTTAATGTGAATAAAATGATTTATAAAGTTGTTTTAAATTCTATTTGAATTTGAATCGGTGTGGCCACGATTTTCATAGGGTTTTAAAATAAAATAGAAATTGATTTATATATATTAAAATCGTACAAACTTCTAAATTGCATAACTTTATCATACAAGGTCCATTTTTGACAATATGACTTACGTTGGGTCCGTATTGAGAGCACTATGTTTTAGAGCTGGTTTGGAGTTGATTGGAGCTAGTGTAAAGTTTAGGTAAAATTAACACCTATTTAATTTTATTCGAAAGAAAACACTACAACTTCTATTTGAACCAAAGTGAGTACAACTCACCCTTTCTGACTCACTGATATTTTATATAAGTGAGAAATAAATTTATTTATGATGATTGATGATTGTTTTGGATGATATATGATATGATGTATCTATATCGATTGGTATTTGGATATATTCCTGCCTATTGGAGCAGATGGCCCTGTACGTTCCCGTGTATGAGCGGACGACCCTTTATACGCGCGTCTGCCTCGAAGCGAACATTGTACATATATTTCTAATATGTATATTTGTTGAAAGTTACAGGTTGGAGGTATCCAACTGGATTCCTCACCAGTATTTGTTTTGTTTACAGATATTGTTATATATTCTATATTCATGTAATATATGATGTTTTGGTTGATGTGATTTATGTATTTTGCATTGTTGCAGCATTCGGCTTATTTTTGGAATTTTAAAATATTAAAGTGATGATTTCCAAATCAAAAAGGATTTTAAAATTGATTTTGAATTTGTACGTTTTGTAAATTTTTGAATTGATAAAGGAATGAATTTATTTAAATAATAAATGTTATGATTTTTATGTTTAAAAATTATGATTTTTGTGAAATATAATCAGAATGTGATTTTGTAAATATGGAGTTAATTATTTTGTAAAATTAGTTTAAATTGGGACTTTTGAATTTATTATAAACGATTTATATATAAGATTTATAAAATTGAATTTTTATAAATCAAAATGATAAAATTTTAAAGTAGTTTTGTAGATGTTAAAGTGGAATTATAAATGGATTTTATAAGTAAATAAGATTTATAGAATTATAATTTGTGAAGTTATAAATGAATGAATTTTTAAATAAATGAATTATAAGTAATTGATTTATAATTTGGATTTTGGCATATAAATTAGATAAATGGGATTAGTTAATAAAAGGATTTTAGAAATGGAAGTTTTTATAAAATATATGGAATTTATAAACGTTATTTTATAATTTCGAAATCAATTGTAGTTGATAAGTTAAATATAGAACTTTATTAAAGGTATTATATCCACGATTTTGGACAGTGGATAATCCTTTAATAAATGTGTAGAAATATCGGACTTGGTAAATGAACTATATTCATGATTTTTTACAATGAATAATATTTTAAATGAAATAAATGTTTTGGAAAGTGATCTTTTAAATGAAGTAAAATGTTTTAAAGATATTTTTAAATGTGTTAAGTATCAAAACCATAGATTTCAACATTCATTGTTGAAATAGACATTTTTGAGAAATAAGGAAATGATGGACTATAACACTGTTGTTATAGTAAATTATTTTCAAAAGAAAATGTTTTATATAGTATATGGGATTCATATATCTATCTAATTTTCGAACCCCTATACTAGTGATTTGGGTTGTTGTAACGATGTTTTACGCAACATTCGTTTTGACCCAAATAACAGTGTTTAAAGAGAAGGTTTTCCTTAAAGAATAAAATATATACTTAATCGTGATTTAAGTATATGTAATATTTTCTAACTGCTGAAAATAAATTGAATTGTGAATTGCTTATTATTAAATAAGTATATGGAAATTTTTCCAATATTGAAAAGTTGAAATGATTTGAAATATGTCTTTTTAAAGATAATTTGAAGTGAATATTTGGCAGTGATTTAATTAATAAAAGATTAATTAAAAGGGCCTAGTGATTGTATATGGTGCTAAATATTTGTTTGTTTATTTTGATAGTTAAATAACCGACTATCGAATTTGGCCATTTTACCTCCTCGACTTGATGAGGAAACTATTTAGTCGTAGCCTTAGTACATAACCATTTGTGTAGGCTTGATTATTGTTTGCGTTGAGAATGTTGGTTCGTATAGTGCGGAGTATTACTCCAATCTATCAAGCTTCCTTCATGGCCCGAAGGATAGCAAGTTGAAAGTTGGAGATGTGATAAGTCTACGAGACTTAGTTGCTGTGTGAGGTTAAGAAACGCTTTTGCATTATTCGTGAATAGACCGGGATCAAATTTATCTGAAAACCACTTCGGACTAATGTATATGCGGCGATTGTGCAGGTTGCTTGTGATGATATTGATATTTTGGATTTTCACTGTGGGGGACTGCTTGTTGATCGTTTGGAGTTAAAACCCAATATACATCCAGCAGTAGTGGTCTCTTCATTATGAAATATTCAATGCGAGTACTATTCGCTACTAATCCTAGGGTTTCCCAATAGGATATGGTAGGAATGTACCTTCGGTTTGTCCTGTTCCTGGACAACATGTATGGATGTTTGTCTGACATTGCATTTCTAAAGATTACGTACATTGGTTTTTACAAACGTACATCAGTGGTGGTGGAGAAGGCAACTTCTCTTAGCTTAACACCCTCCTTGAGATGTATGAGCTTAAGCGTTGTATTTTTGTGGAAGGCAATTAGTAGTTAACGGAAATGGCCGTGTGGCATTCAAAGTGATGTGATTGTGATTTGTGGGAGGTAATCATTACCTCAGGCCTCTTCAACCGGAAATGACCAAAACAAGGTTAGATGCAACAGGGCTAAGTGGGTCCTCCCATTAGAATTTGATCATCCTTTTCTAGATATATCTGTACACGCTATGACGTCGTGTATCTGATTATTGTGGTTTGAATGCTTCGAGAGCCCTCGGTAAAGGTCGGTAGCAACCGGAGGATGACATATTTGGTACCATCTAGTTGTAGAGGAGGGCATGTCTTGTGTTGGTAGAGGGCAGATGTTTTGTGACTTGGGACATCCATCTAGAGGTGTACTCATTTGAAAGGAAGCCCTTCACCTGGTCATTTATGTGGAAATCAAAACTCCACCACGTACCTGCCATTTTGATTTTATTACCCAATTGGGCTATATGCTGGAATTTAATCAATGTAACAATTTCGGCTATGATTAATATTATTTGTATACTAGACACTAGTATAATATCAAATGAATTTGATATGAAATTTTTAGCTATCGCAAGGTAAAAACATGTCAGTGTTTACGTGTGGATTTATCTTACGAGATACTATTGTTTTGATAAAGGAAAAGTTTGATAATCTAATAAATTCAGTTGAGTGTGTTTCTCACGCTGGTTTACCAGACTGATCTGGGCATTCTTCCCTTTCAATGCTCGGATCAGACCGAGTATATATACAGGTTCAGTTTTGGTGCCTTTGGAGCTTCAGTAGGAGAGCTAGAGATCTCCACTTCGTATACCCGTACATGTTCTGTTGATTATCCGCTGCATTGTTTCTTAGTTGTTTATATTATCGGCAATTGTGAGACAGGTTATTATAATTGTCCAGGCTGATAACTTGTGATTGATTGTCGAACTCTAATGAATGTGTGTGTGTGTATATATATATATACAGTTTCTATATTGTAAAGATCATTGATATGATATTATATGTTTTCCGCTGCGATGTGAGATTCTGTATTGTTCTGTTTGGTTCTATCTTCTCTCTTTCTTCTCTTCTCTTCTTCTCTCTTTTTTTCTTTCTCCTGACTTTCTTTCGGTCTTTTCTCTTTGGGTCGGACATGTGTGGTTTATTGTCGATTCAAAACGTACGGATTTGCGGGTCTTCACATTTGGTATCAGAGCTTAGATTTTGCATATTCCTAAGCTTTGATGTGTACTCAGTATAGATAGGGAGAGTAGCACCCTAGATTGAGTTGAGTGTATTATATATATGAGCGCGTATTTGTTAGTTATTATAAAATATTTTATATTGGTGAGTTGTTTGTGAATTCTGGTCTATATGTGGGACGCATGTTATTGATAGGGATTTTCAAACACTTAAACGATGTAAGTCGACATTGTATCATTTTAAATTGGGTAAATGAAATAATTTTACCTCGATTATATTTTATAAGAGACAATTTTTCAAAAATTATGAAAATGTACATAAATAAATTGTTTGATTGTCATAAAATGTAAGTATATATAAATGAATAAAAGTTTTTTGAATAATCTAAATAAAAGCAACAATTGTAAAAGAATAAATTATATAAGCTAGTGAATTATAAAGTATGGAATTATAACTAATATGATTTACAATTGTGAAATAATCTTATATATAAGAAATGAAACAATTTGAGTTATAAATAAAAATGAATTTAAACTTTGAATTTGAAAATTTGAATCCTGTTGATTTTAGAAGCTATTTTCAAAGTTAAAGAGGTTATGTTGTTATAAATCTAAGTAAGATAAATAAATTTGGAATGATCTTATATAAGTGAAGTAACATAGTGAAATTATATAAGTAACAAGATTTATAAAAATAAAAAGAAATTTTTTAAAAAAGAATATAAAGCACTGAATTCACTACTCTTGCTGGAAAACAATATGGTGATGATTGCAGCATCATCAGTATCATTTTCGTGTTTCTATGTGATGGATTTGTTACCAATAGTATATTAGAATTGGAATTTTGTTGTGATAAACAAATTTGAATTTAAAATCCAAGTTGAAATAGATAAATATAAGTAAAACGAGTTTTGGACTTATAATATGAAATAATAAATTTGGGTTAGCATAATGAATATATGATTTGAAATTTAACTAAAGGAAGGTTAAATAAATTGAATTGGATTTTAACTGGATTAGATAAATTATTGGAATAAAAATTAAACTTAAGTGGTGAGTGATTATATAATATAAATCTGGAAGTCTAAATAAATAAGCTGTATAACTTATAAAATTGAGAAAAAGAAGTAAAACCAATTGTTAAAATGGTTAAACAATTTTGTTAAGCAAAACAAAATCTGAATTTGAATAGTGATATAAATTTGACTTAAGTAAATTTAAATAAAATAGAATTTGAATTAAATTAGTATTGAACTCAAGTTGTATAGTGGAAGTAAATGCAAGTAAGAATGAAATGAAATATAACTTAAGGGATGTTGAATGAAGTTGATTTTGGTATCGAAGTAAATTAATAAAGTGATGAATATGAACTTGAGTTATATAAAGAAATTCAATTTTAGTTGTAAAATGAATTAGCATTAGAAATGTTGTTGTTAAGAAGTTGTGAATTAAAAATAATATTAGAAGTGTTGTATAAAAATATGATTATAGTGAATACTAGAATTCAATCTAAATTGAATGTTAAACCAATTGGAATTAAAAGGGTTGAGCCAAATTGAATGGAAATGAAGTAAATATGAATATCGAGAGTAAATTAAATAAATTTGGTTATGTTCATTATACATTGGTTGTTAGATGGTTGTTAGTTGTATGAATAGAAAATTCATTTGAAATTGAATTAATAAAATTGAAAGTTAAGTAATTGAATTCAAATGGATAGTAAGTGAATCTAAATAGAATTGAATTTGAATTTAATGTGAAAGTGAACCAACTTGAATATGAATTAGTGAAAGCAAATCAATTGAGTTTGAATAAATGAATGTTAGTAGAATTCAATGTTAATGAGTCAAAATGTGATTTAAATTGGAAATCGATTCAATGAATGTTAATAAGAAATGAGTTTATATTGATTTGGTTATGGATTGATTGGATAGTTGTTGGATGTTTGTTGGATGATAGTGAAAGTCTATAGGATGGATGGTGTAGTGTATATGCAAGTATATGTGACTAACTATATGATGTAACTAATTATAATATTAATCTAGTAAATTATAAACTAAGCACACCAGGATTTTATACTGGTTCGGACCTCCCGTCCTACGTCCAGTCCCGAAGCTCCCTTTCAGAATTCGACTATCAAACACCCTCACTTCACCCGGATGAATAGGCTTGGTTATGATAGCTTGTTGTTTTCAAATATGTGTTCTATAACACGAATGCTGACTACTAAATACAAATGCTTTTGATATATATATCTAGAGAATATTAATTGAAGAGTTCTGTATATATGGAAGAGTGGAATACAAATATATGATTGCTAGAGATCAAGAATATATTAGAGTATAAAAGTAAAGAGCACAGTTAAGTAAGGTGATATCTTCTCTTTGATTCTTGATGTTACTTATAGGGGTAGAGAGATTCCTTAAGTAGTTGCATCCATTAATAAGTGTACTATGGTCGCTTTTGATGGTGATGAAGAGTTGCGACAAAGAGGAGCGAAGATGTCTTTTCAAATGTGGAAGTTGTTATTTGAATTCTAAAATCCAAGTTCAGTATCAAACGTTTGGAATATGTCTCAGACATCTGGCTATATATATTTTTTGTATATAGTAGCCTTTCAGACGTCTGAGTACATTAACCAGACGTCTGATTCTGTCTGGTTTGCTGTGACGACCCGGAATTTTTTTAGCATTTAAAATCGGAATATTTAATTGATTTTAAATATTCAATAGAGGAATTTTAACTTGAATTACGAATATCATAATTTATTTGATAATTGAATTATTAAATTAAATAAGTGAAGTTGGGTAAATTGTTGAATTTGGAGTTTTAAGCCTATTAAAAATAATTTGAAGGCTTGAGAAATTTATATTGATTGTACCGAGGGTAACAGAAGTTGTAAAATTGAAATTAACAGTGGGTTGTTCAGTTTTAAAATTTTATAGTTTAAATTAAATTTAAAAATAGCCTTCCGATGCACAGTCTCGGAATTCGACGAAACCAATTCCATTGCATCCGTAATATTTTATTATTATCGGATTTCAAATTTCATAGCGTTCGGAGTCATTGTGTGATCATACGAGATAAAAACGTCTAGACAATAATTTATCGTTTTAATTTAATTATAATATATTATGTCACCAATCAAATCACGGTCGGCCTATGTTTCTTTTGCCAACCTATTCTCCTCTGTCTTCTAAAGTAAGCCGACCAAATCTCTGCTAAATCACGCAAGCAGCCATTTGGAAGATGGAGGAATTGAATAATTAATTAGGTTCGAACCTCACTGTCTTCAACACGATTTCAGTTTCCATCTTCATTTTGAAAATTAAAAAGAATGGCGGTCTCCTTTAAAAAAAAGAGGGGGCCGCTCGCTCGCACGACAAAAAGGGGGGGTCGGTGACTTCGACGCACGATGGCAGGTCGCGGTGGCGGCGCTGAGGGGCTTTGAGGCACGATTCTGTTGATTTGGGTTTCATGATGTCATAGGGGCGTGGATTCGAGCTCGCGAAGGCTGCGAATTCGCGTGCGAACTAGGAAGGTGGAGGCGAGCGTCGGGTTGTCGAAGCCGCGGTGGCGTGGGCGATGGCTTTGCATTGAATCTAAGCGACGTGGGTGAAGGGATCGAGGCCGACGTTTTGGGATGCTGCGACTTGGGTCGAAGGGGATGGCCTAGGTTCGTTCCAGTAAGGTATTGGTTTAAATTTTTTAAAATAAAAATAACTATATTACAGTAGGATGTTGAAACAGTTAAGAGATATTTGGAAGCATTTTATTAAAGGGAATTTGTCTTTAAAAATTTAGTTGGAAATTAAATTGTTCTACATAAAATTTTGGGTTGTTTGATTTAAATCTTTTATATAAAATTTTTCGATTTATAGGATGATAATATAAAAAGGATTATCAAATTTTATAGTTTACTGTAATAAGATGATCTTGTTTTAATATATAGGTTAAAAATGAGATAGTATTTTATAAGACTTTATAAATATATATATATGTATATATAAGGTTCAAAGCAGGGAATATGAATATACATAAGATTTGGCATATATAATTTATTTTTATATACAATTTGGATGGGAAATTATTAGTTTAAACTAAATTTATTAGTTACTTAAATTAATAAATGATAATAAAAATATTTAGTTAATTCAAATTATTAATAAAGCCGTATAAATTGATTTTTCAAGGTCAAATCGGGTAAACCAAGGCTATAATGAGGTGGATTGCAAATGAAAATCAAAGGTGAGTTAATCTCACTCAGCTAAATTTAAATTTACATCTAAATGATAAAATTTAAATAATTGTTTGGATGGTTGAATTGGTTGATATGCTTTAGTACGGTATATTTTGGAATTGGCATTTTATATTGTGCTAACATCTATGGATGCAGGGAAAACAGGTTGGAAGGATCCAACTGGACCCCTCAACATTTTTTTAAATTACGTAATACCCTCTGGTGTGATTATGTGATATTCTATGATGAATTATATTGGAATGTTGAATGCTTTGGTTCGATTGGATATAATTGGTTATAATGAATTACCAAAAATATATAAATTGGATTTCGGAAATAAAATAAAAGAAGTGAATTTGTAAGTAAAATAATTATAGAAACTTGAATAAATTTAAGAATGAATTGGAAAAGAAATAAAGTGACTTTAAAATTCTAAAAAATAAATCCGGAGTATACGAAGAGAAATTTTGAATAATCAGAAGATTAATGAATTTTAAACTTCAATATTATTATTTTAAAAAGAACAGAACATCTATTTAAATTTTAACATTTAAAATATTGAAAAGAATAAAGAAGAGATTGGGAAAAACTGAAATTTGTTATTTCAGTTAAAAGATTTAAAATCAAACGGGAAATAATAACATTTATAATAAGTCCATAACTAATGAATTTTGAGATGAACGGATAAGTAAAGAAATTTATTTCAAATGGAATAGATTGGGAATCAATTTGGAAAATTGATTTAAGTGATTGAGATTGGAAATTCTCCCTGAATAACCAAGTACGTTTTCAAAGTAAATTTTTAAATATAAGTTAAAGGTTTTAAAGTTGTTTTAAAAAGCAAGTTTTGGAAATTTATTATTTCTGAATATTTAAATTTTAAGGTAAGTATTTTCTTATAATCTATTATGTAGTAATTATTTAAGAAGTGACTTAGTATTTTATTTTCAAAGGTGAAAATCTAGTTTTATATTTTATTAAATAACCTTGTTTTCAAATATGCATATAGTATGTATTTTTAAAAAATTATTAAAGTAGTTTTAACTTAAATGTTTTAAAGTATATTTCAAAGTAAAGTGTTTTAAACTATTCTAGAAAAATCGAGTTTTATGCTTGGTGATTTCAGTGGAGGTAAAAAATATTTGGAAATCTTATTCTGGAAAGAAAGATGATTTGAAACTGTTTTCAAGAGTTGAAAATAGAAATATATCTTGTGAAGATATTTTGAGGTTAATAAATAATTTCGAAAATTATTTATTGGTTGATGGTTGTTTGTGAATATTAGTTGATAGTTAAATAACCGACTATCAATATTGGCCAACTGCGTTGATCGTTTCGAAGAGACCGGGATCGAGATTTCTCGAAAACCACTTCGATCCGGTTTGTACGTCTCGTGGAAACGAGTTTGGATTCGAAGATGGAGCAGTGAAGTGCAAGGGCTAGTCGCTACTAATCCTGAGGATATTTCCAAAATGGATGTAGTAGGGGTAATGCCTTCGGTTCCGTTCGAACCCGGGACAGACTTTTATGGACGAATGCTTCGGGACAACGTCAGGTGGACGATGGGCATTCTAAGGGATATGTTCTAAAAAGGTAACGTTTAGCCTCAAGCCTCATCAAATTGGAATGACTGAAAATCAGGGGTTATGCAGCAAGGCTAGGTGGGTAGCACCCAAGTAGGGTGAGGTCATCCCTACCTAGATGTCCCTTTTTATTTCGGCTTAGTGGACGGTTGCTGATCTCAACCGTGGGGTGATCTCACTCAGAATTATCCAGTAAGGGATAGTCCCGGTATTGTGTCGCAGGGGAGCGGTCGTACTCCTTGGTACTGTGATCTAGGCCATGTACTGTGACAGATGGTACCCCAGTTCCTAGTCATTAGTTGGAAATCCATTCTCCCTACGAGCCTTGTACGAATTTTGTTTGTATTACCCACTCTGGGGCTAGTAGCTGGAATTTAATAGATGTAACAATTTCGGCTTTTTTATAAGTATTTGTATATAGACCCTATTATAATATCAAAGGATTTCTATAAAAATCATTTTAGCTATCGTAAGGTAAAAACTGGACATGTTTATTTGTGGCGTGGTCTTACGAGATGCTTTGTTTTCAAAGGATTTTTGAAACTTTAATAATCAATTGAGTGTGATTTTCTCACGCTGGTATTCCAGACTGACTTGGGTGTTATTTAGCTGCAATGCTCGGGTTAGACCGAGCATTATAGGATATTGGATATGATGCTGTAGAGCTCAGGAGACGAGCTGGATGACGATACGTAATTCCGTACTTGCATATATATATATATATATATATATATATTCCGCTGTGTTGAGTTGTTGTGTATCCAGTTAT
Source organism: Allium cepa (assembly GCA_030765085.1). Classification (NCBI taxonomy): domain Eukaryota; kingdom Viridiplantae; phylum Streptophyta; class Magnoliopsida; order Asparagales; family Amaryllidaceae; genus Allium; species Allium cepa. Next base: position 108,891,041 of record CM060940.1, read on the forward strand.
ATGTTATTGATGTTGAGCTGTGATTGATGTACTCTGATGATGTAATATATAAACGGATATATTTGATTTTTGAGTAATGATCATTTATTATCTATTATATTTTATTCCGCTGCGATGGTTAGATTCTGTTGTTGTTTTCTATTTTCTTCTTCTACCTCTTCTTCTTTAACCCAAATGGTTCGTATTTCTGTACAACTTGAGTTGATTTTGGTAGAATAGTGTTGACTCAAGGGGTACGGATTTGCGGGTCGTTACACTTGGTATCAGAGCTTAGGTTGGTGATAACCTTGGCTCTGGTGGGAATTACTCATAAAATAGAGTCTATATTACTGTAGAATGAGTTTGAGCGTATTAATAGATATGAGCGCGTATTTGTTAGTGAATATAAATTATTTTAATATTGTGTTGATTGGTTTATTTAGTGGCATATGAACCTTCGTCGGCACAGTCTGGACAACTATATCGAAGGGGTTTCTAAGCACTTGAATAGAACAGTTTGACACGGTATTGTTTTAAATGTGGGTGAATGAAATAATTTTACCCAAAAATATATTTTGATATAAATAAAAGTTTTTGTAAACTATTTAGCTAATATATGGTTGACTGGATGTTAGGAAGTATAATATTAAATTATTATCATTGTTGAGTAAAAATTTAACTAGAAATTTAAAACATAACCGAATGATAAGAAAATAAATTCATTATAAAATGAAATTTATAAATATGAATTGTAAATGTAAATTATAAATTGAAATATAATTAAATGGGAATTTGTATAATCATAAACTATACAAATGCATTATAGTTAAAATTTGAATTAAAGCAGAATTTGAAATTTTAAAACCCCGGAGATTTTGGAAGTATTTTGAAGATAAATAGTAGCATTGTTGTTTTTGGGGTATTTCTGAAAGAAAATTGTTCCAAATAAATTTTGGGAAGGGATATAGCATTGAACTCACTTTAGTCGCTGGAAAATAACTTCGGTGATGACTGCAGCATCATCGATGTTCATTTTCGAGTTTCTAAGTGACAGATTGCTGCCCAATTGATTTTTTCAGGAAAATTTGTTTGTTTTCGAAATTTCAAAGGAAATTTGTTGGGGATAAAACTAGGATTGGTTTAAATTTTTGAGAAGTGTGATTTGTAATGTTGGAGATTTCAAAATGATTTGAAACCAAAAGCCGGGTATTTAAAATCCTGATGAGATAGGTTGAAAGCTTATAAATTGAGATGATTTTAAAATCAGGAAGAAAATATAAGCTTTGAATGTTGGAAATTTAAATTTAAAGTGAAAAGTTAAAAATGAAATTAATTTGGATTGGGGAATAAAAATTTGACTGGATTAAAATTAATTGAATAGGTTGAGAATAATATCCAGTTGTATTCGAATTGAGTTGAAATCGAATTGAGTTAAATAAATCTGAGCTAAAATAAAATCTAATTGGAATAAAAATTCAATTGAGTTATTGAATGGAATTAGATTCTTACCTGAATAAAGGGAAAATAAATTGGATAAGGATTGGATTGAAATAAATAAATTAGAATAACTTGTAAAAGGATTAAAAATGCATGGAATAAAATATGCTTGAGTTATAAATAAGCATAAGGCTTGAGTTAAAAATAAAGGAAGAAAATATTCAAGCCTAGAATGAATGGGTTGTGTAAATAATAGGGCGTGGCTTATAAAATCTAATAGTGGGATACAAAATCTCAAAATAAATATTGTTTGATGTTTTGGATAATGAAATGAAAATCCAAACTTGAATTATAAAATAAATTGAACTTAAGGAAAATTAAATGAAGTGGTATTTGGAATTAAAAATCAAGTATTGAATTATAAATAGAGAAAGAACTAATTAGATAATAATTAGTTAATGAAATATGTAAATGGAATCTAATGTAGTTAAGTAGAAGCTGAATTGGTGAGTTAATATTGAAGTTTGGAAATAAAACTCAAGGTAAAAATCAAATTCGACTTGAATCATTAGCGAAGAAAATATAATTGAAAGTGGCCTTGCAATTAATTAAATGAATTGAGAATGAAATTGCATTGTAAATTCATAAAATTGGATGATAAATTAAAAGAGAAGGGTGGAATCAAAGTTTGAGTAATTATTTAAATTTGACTTGAAGTGTTAACAAATTAAATATAATTGGAAATGTATCGAATAAAAATGAAATTGGATTAATATAGTGATGGTTTGAATTGCAAATAAAATCCAAATAAGTGGAAATAAATTGGAAATGGCCTTGTAATCAATTGAATGAGTTGAATCTGAAAGTTAAATTTTATAATAACTAATAAAAAGAAATTGTAGATTGAAATGACTTTGATTGTGATAGAGTTAAGTTAAATAGAAAAGAGAAAATTTTACTTGTAATATGAAAATGAGCTTAAGTATAAAATTTGAATAAACTGAAGTAAATTAACTTAAGCTAAATAAATGGAGGAGAGTTGAATTGAAATCAATTTAAACTAAGTTTAGTGATATTTGGTTGGATTTGAATCAAGTGAAAATAAATTTGAATCGAAATAAAATTCGGTGAGTTACAGATAATATTTAATGGAATGAAAATTCTTAAATAAATAATTGTAAATCATTTAAATTGTTAAGGAATTGAAATAACTTGGAGACAATAAGAAAATAGAATGTTTCAAGTTTACTATAATGGTTTTAAATGAATGCGGATAAGAAATGAAACACAAATAAATGGACATCGGCTTAAGTTGTTATTTACTTGAATGAATATTACCAATTCGCATGAGAAAAAATTTCATTGGACAAAAAAATAAAATTCTATGAATCATTGCAAGTAAATAAAATTGATTTTTAAATCAATTGGAATAATATGGGTTTGTTGAAAATTGAAAATGAATTGAATGTAAGCGATTGAGTTTTAAACCATTCAAATTGATGTAGTTGTATACGAATGGATTGTAAACCATTCAATTATAATGAGAATATATGAATTGTGAATAAATTTAAAAATGGAAGTAGTTAAAATGCTATGAATTGATAGGAGTAAAATAAATTGATTTTAAGATCAATTGAATTAAATATGAGTTCGTTTTGCTTAAAAATAAATTAATGTAAGCTTGTGAGTTGCTAACCATTCGGATTAAGTGAAACGATGGGTGATTGGTTATAAGCAATTAAGATTAATGTTGGAATATTTAAATTGCTTATAAAAAGTGTTTAATGTTCATTTCTGTTAGAATTCATGTGTTTAACTATTGCAAGTAAGTGAAATGTTGTTAAATTTCATATATTTGGCACTTACATGTTTAAACTGAGTAAGTACAGGTACCTGGAAGCCGTGTGGTTGGATTTTGGGCACGCTAACTGCTAAATAAATAAGCTGTTTGCTTAAAAATGCTAAATAAGGTATGCCTACGTAATAAAAAAATAGGAAATATGAACTGCTTTTCGTTTTTTTCCGACCAGGTGGGTCGATGTATATATATTTATATCTTTGGTCAAATTGCAAAAGCTCCTCCGTACAAAGGAGAATCCGCCAAAAAAATTCGAAAATTTTGGGAGTTAGAAAATTTTTGAGAAATTTGAAAAATTTTGTTAACGACAAAACGATTTCAAACTGGAAATTAAAATAAATTACTGAATGAAACTAATTTAAAATAATGACTTGAATTAGTTATAAATAAAAAAATAAATAATAATAATAATAAATAAAATTCAAATATTCAGTGTTAAAGATAAATTGAATTCCTATGGAAATGAAAGAATCAATTTGAATAGAAATAGAAATAAACTGAAGTGGTAAGATGAAAATAAATATAAGAAGCATATAAAATGCTTATACTAACTTAAGAAGGGAATTGTGAATTCTTGATTGGAAATTGATATTACAAATATATTCTGAGTTAATATTTGAATGAATAAATATTGACATTTGGAAGGAAGTCGAAAAAATGTTTTTGAATATTTTGATTGGATATTCGTGATAAGCAGGATATGCAGGTATTATAAAGAGAAAGGAAAATTGGTTTTGATTTCAGATGATAAAAATTGAATTGCCCGACCAAAAAGGTATATGTCTAAATATCTGTGAAATTTGATTGGGTTTTTAGATCGAGCCACTTGGCTTTTTGTTTTCTTTTTGGATTTGGGAGGCCGTAGGGCCATTTTGTAGTTGTACCGAGCTAGCCGTGCAAAGGAGACGCTGGCAAAAAAATTCGGAAATTTAGGGAGTTAGAAAAATTTTAAGAAAATTTTGATAATTCAAAATTTGGTTTAAATTAAAATTTGAATGATGAGCAAGTAATAATATTTGAAAACTACGGGAGAGTGGAGAAGTTAATAAGAATAATAATGGTCTTTTATAAAAGTATAGTTGGTTTGATGTTGAATTGTTTGGTCTTGGGGATAAGTAAACGGGTATTGGACCATTCTTCCTAACTAGTAATTTTGGGGACGAAATTGTTTAAAAGGGGGGAGGAATGCGATGACCCGGAATTTTTTTAGCATTTAAAATCGGAATATTTAATTGATTTTAAAAATTCAATAGAGTAATTTTAACTTGAATTATGAATATCACAATTTACTTGATAATTGAATTATTAAATTAAATAAGTGAAGTTGGGTAAATTGTTGAATTTGGAGTTTTAAGCCTATTAAAAATAATTTGAAGGCTTAAGAAATTTATATTGATAGTACTGAGGATAACAGAAGTTGTAAAACTGAAATTAACATTGGTTTGTTTAGTTTTAAAATTTTATAGTTTAAATTAAATTTAAAAATAGCCTTCCGAGGCACAGTCTCGGAATTCGACGAAACTAGTTCCATTGGATACGTAATATTGTTCTATTATCGGATTTCAAATTTCGTAGCGTTCGGAGTCATCATGTGATCGTACGAGATAAAAACGTCTAGACAACAATTTATCGTTTTAATTTAATTATAATATATTATGTCATCAATCAAATCACAGTCGCCCTACGTTTCCTTTGCCGACCTATTCTCCTCTGTCTTCTGAAGCAAGCCGACCTTATCTCTACTAAATCACGCAAGCAGCCATTTGGAAGATGGAGGAATTGAACAATTAATTAGGCTCAAACCTCACTGTCTTTAGCATGATTTTAGTTTCCTTCTTCATTTCAAAAATTAAAAAGAATGGCGGTCTCCTTAAAAAAAAAGGGAGGGGGCCGCTCGCTCGCACGACAAAAGAGGGGTCGGTGACTTCGACGCGCGATGGGAGGTCGCGGTGGCGGCGCTGAGGGGCTTTGAGGCGTGATTCTGTTGATTTGGGTTTCATGATGGCATAGGGGCGTGGATTCGAGCTCGCGAGGGCTGCGACTTCGTGTGCGAACTAGGAATATGGAGGTGAACGTAGGGTTGTCGAAGCCGCGGTGGCGTGGGCGATGGCTTCGCGTTGAATCTGAGCGACGCGGGTGAAGGGATCGAGGCCGATGTTTTGGGATGCTGCGACTTGGGTCGAAGGGGATGGCCTAGTTTCGTTCCAGTAAGGTATTGGTTTAAAATTTTAAAAATAAAAATAATTATATTACAGTAGGATGTTGAAACAGTTAAGAGATATTTGGAAGTATTTTATTAAAGGGAATTTGTCTTTAAAAATTTAGTTGGAAATTAAATTGTTCTAAATAAAATTTTGGGTTGTTTGATTTAAATCTTTTATAGGAAATTTTTTGATTTATAGGACGATAGTATAAAAAGGATTATCAAATTTTATATTTTACTGTAATAAGATGATTTTGTTTTAATATATAGGTTAAAAAGGAGATAGTATTTTATAAGACTTTATAAAAATGTATATATGTATATACAAGGTTCAAAGCAGGGAATATGCATATACATAAGATTTGGCATATATAATTTATTTTTATATACAATTTGGATGGGAAATTATTATTTTAAACTAAATTTCTTAGTTACTTAAATTAATAAATGATAATAAAATTATTTAGTTAATTCAAATTATTAATAAAGCCATATAAATTGAATTTTCAAGGTCAAATCAGGTAAACCAAGGCTATAATGAGGTGAATTGCAAATGAAAATCAAAGGTGAGTTAATCTCACTCAGCTAAATTTAAATTTACATTTAAATGATAAAATTTAAATAATTGTTTGGATGGTTGAATAGACTGATATGTTATAGTATTGTATATTTTGGAATTGGCATTTTATATTGTGCTAACATCTGTGGGTGTATGGAAAACAGGTTGGAGGGATCCAACTGGACCCCTCAACATTTATTTAAATTATTTAATACCCTCTGTTGTGATTATGTGATATTCTATGATGAATTATATTGGAATATTGAATGCTATGGTTCGATTGGATATAATTGGGTATAATGAATTACCAAAAATATATTAATTGAATTTTGGAAAGAAAATAAAAGAAGTGAATTTGTAAGTAAAATAATTATAGAAACTTGAATAAATTTAAGAATGAATTAGAACAGAAATAAAGTGACTTTAAAATTCTAATAAATAAATCCTGAGTATAGGAAGAGAAATTTTGAATAATCAAAAGATTAATGAATTTTAAACTTCTGTATTATTATTTTGAAAAGAACAAAACATCTATTTAAATTTTAAGATTTAAAATATTGAAAAGAATAAAGAAGAGATCGGGAAAAACTGAAATTTGTTATTTCAGTTAAAAGATTTAAAATCAAACGGGAAATAATAAAATTTATAATAAGTCCATAACTAATGAATTTTGAAATGAACAGATAAGTAAAGAAATTTTTTTCAAATGGAATAAATTGGGAATCAAATTGGAAAATTGATTTAAATGATTGAGATTGGAAATTCTCCCTGAATAACCAAGTACGTTTTCAAAGTAAATTTTTAAATATAAGTTAAAGGTTTTAAATTTTTTTTAAAAAGCAAGTTTTGGAAATTTATCATTTCTGAATATTTAAATTCTAAGATAAGTATTTTCTTATAATCTATTATAGTAGTAATTATTTAAGAAGTGACTTAGTATTTTGTTTTTAAAGGTGAAAATCTAGTTTTACATTTTATTAAATAACCTTATTTTCAAATATCCATATAGTGTGTATTTTTAACAAATTATTGAAGTAGTTTTAACTTAAATGTTTTAAAGTATATTTCAAAGTAAAGTGTTTTAAATTATTCTAGAAAAATCGAGTTTTGTGCTTGGTGATTTCAGTGGAGATAGAAAATATTTGGAAAGCTTATTCTGGAAAGAAAGATGACTTAAAACTGTTTTCAAGAGTTGAAAATAGAAATATATCTTGTGAAGATATTTTGAGGTTAATAAATAATTTGGGAAATTATTTATTGGTTGATGGTTGTTTGTGAATATTAATTGATAGTTAAATAACCGACTATCAATATTGGCCAACTGCATTGATCGTTTCGAAGAGACCGGGATCGATATTTATTTCTCGAAAACCACTTCGATCCGGTTTATACGTTTCATGGAAACGAGTTTGGATTCGAAGATGGAGCGGTGAAGTGCAAGGGCTAATCACTACTAATCCTGAGGATATTTCCAACATGGATGTAGTTGGAGTAGTGCCTTCGGTTCCGTTCGAACCCAAAGACGGACTTGTATGGATGAATGCTTCGGGACATCGTCAGGTGGACGATGGGCATTCTAAGGGATATGTTCTAAAAAGGTAACGCTTAGCCTCAAGCCTCATTAAATGGGAATGACTGAAAACCAGGGGTTATGCAGCAAGGCTAGGTGGGTAGCACCCAAGCAGGGTAAGGTCATCCCTGCCTAGATGTCCCTTTTTATTTCGGCTTAGTGGGCGTTTGTTGATCCCAACCGCGGGGTGATCTCACTCGGGATTATCCAGTAAGGCGTAGTCCCGGTCTTGTGTTGGAGGGGAGCGGGCGTACCCCTCGGTACTGTGATCTAGGCCACGTATTGTGACAGGTGGTACCCCAGTACCTACTCATTAGTTGGAAATCCATTCTCCCTACGAGCCTTGTACGAGTTTTGTTTGTATTACCCACTCTGTGGCTAGTAGCTGGAATTTAATAGATGTAAAAATTTCGGCTATTTTATAAGTATTTGTATATAGACCCTATTATAATATCTAGAGGATTTCTATAAAAACCGTTTTAGCTATCGTAAGGTAAAAACCCGACATGTTTATTTGTGGCATGGTCTTACGAGATACATTGTTTTCAAAGGATTTTTGAAACTTTAATAACCAATTGAGTGTGATTTTCTCACGCTGGTATTCCAGACTGACTCGGGTGTTATTTAACTGTAATGCTCGGGTTAGACCGAGTATTGTAGGATACAGGATATGATACTGTGGAGCTCAGGAGACGAGCTGGATGACGATACGTACGTCCGTAGTATATATATATTCCGCTGTGTTGAGTTGTTGTGTATCCAGTTGTATGTTATTGATGTTGAGTTGTGATTGATGTACTCTGATGATGTAATATATAAACAGAGATATTTGATTTTTGAGTAAAGATCATTTATTATCTATTATATTTTATTCCGCTGCGATGGTTAGATTCTGTTGTTGTTTTCTATTTTCTTCTTCTACCTCTTCTTCTTTAACCCAAATGGTTCATATTTCTATACAACTTGAGTTGATTTAGGTAGAATAGTGTTGACTCAAGGGGTACGGATTTGCGGGTCGTTACATTTGTAATCCAGAGAATTTATTCGGATGTTTGGCTAGTGCACCCAGACGTTTGATCTTATTCATGTTGCTTTTTGTGCATCTATGTTATTGCTTTACTGATCCTATCAACTTGTCGTCTCTTGTAATGTTCTTTAAGATTCTTTCTTGTCTCTCTAGTGATGTTACTTTAGCAATTATCTGTAAATAGAAATATGTACGTATATTCGATTTCCATTGCATAGCTGTTGTCATCGAAACCGTAGATTTGATTTCCTAACAATCTCTCCCTTTTTGAGATGACAACTATACAATGTACTTATATATAATTTATAAATCTCCCCCTAAATATGTGCTTATTTTTAATGTTTTATAATGATACTTATATTTCTCCCCTGTAGCATTATCAAAAAGATTTATTATAAAAGTTTTGTGAATCATCAAAGATAACACACTAAAGAAAATTTTCATTAATAATACGAAATTGATTACATTCATAGATTTTAGCTAATGTGCAAGATTTGAAATCTCAAATCCTAAAATCTATGATTCCTTCGGAGAATCTTTTTCCTGATCATCCCTTGTTTCTTCTTTTTGAGAAGTGCTAGGCTTTGTAGGAGATGTCAAAGCTTGTTTGGAAGGTTCGTGCTCAGAAAGTTTGGAATGTTTTGCGGGAGGAGAAGGTACTGGGATTGGCCAATCTTCGTAAGGCAGTATTGGACCATGAACCAATTGGAGTATTTCTTTTGAGAACCGATAGGACAGTTGAAAGTGATTCTTCAACTGTTGTTAGGCGTGTAGCAAATGATGTTTCGAAGTTGTCAATACGCTTAGCCAAAAGTTTTTGATTTTGAGATAATATATGTTGATTTCGAAGGGTGAGGTATCAAACGCTTTCATTTGGATTTGTATCTATTCGAGTCTCCATAATCTCATCATGGCCTGGATAATCAAATGGTGCAGGATGAGGTGGAGTTGCTTGTCGACGTTGTTCCTCCTCTTGAGATGGTTCATTGTGTGGTTGAGGTCGAGGCTCAACTTGTCTACTTTGACGATTGTGCATCCAAACTTCGAAGGATGTAAACTCTGGGGGAATCTCGGGTAAGTCCATAAGTGAGTAGAACTTGGTGGAAGCATATTGTGGAAAGATTTCTTCAAAAGTCAATAGGTAGGAAGGGATGTTGTTTGCACGAAGAAGTCTCATAATATATTTAGGGTAGATAATTGATGGCCGCGATCGAGTCCAAAAATGTTTGAGCTCATCGAAGATGAATTTGGCCCAATTTACCTTTGTTCCACTAAATAGAGCATATAAGGCTTTGTGCTCTAACTCGGTTATTTGCTCGTGGCTTCCCATACGTGGAACGATGGTATTTATTATCATTCGAGTAAGGAGTCATGCTTTTGGATGTAGATATTTGGAGGCAAATTTTGGCATGTCATCCTCCCAAATTTGATGGGTTATACTATTCCTTGGCTTGAAGTGCATATCGGGAATGTTGTATAAATCTTCGCCCGTGTCAAAACATCATAGTGTTCTACCAATTATACCAGGGGTAAGTCTAATCGTATTGCCATACACGCTAGACTATAGACAATTATCTTCATCTTTAATGTTCCATACTGAAGTGCTATCCAAATTTGCATAGAAAAGAAATATTGCCAATTGATCGATTTGGATGTCGTTAGGAGTGAATGAAATCAATGTTTTTAGTCTAGCATTTTCACACATTTCATTCAAATCATACATTGGAAATTTAAGTAGATTATAGAATGGAACTGTGTGAAGCTTTTTCTTTTGTATATCCTCATATCTCTTGATTAAGTGAGGTGCTCTATTCATCCATCTTTCAATTTGATCATTCGATCGAACTTGAGGATTTGAGGATGATGTTGGTCGGTATTGTTTCCGTTTGGATATCTTGGGAATTTTAGTTCTAGGAGGCATTGTGAATTGAGCTAGATTAAAAAGATGATTTTGAGAGAAAAATCATCGAAGAAATCGCAGATGTAAAAAATTTGAGATGGAAGTGAAAAAAATGACGTTAGATGGGTGATTATAAAGTATCGATTGAATTTTAGACGTCTGGACACTAAATCAGACGTCTGGTTTGCCCTAAATTCAATACAGTAGATAAGTTCAGACGTCTAGTTTATGGGTTAGACATCTAGTTTGATCGAATTTGTAAAATTTGATAGTCAGAGAGTTTTTTCAAACGTCTGGGTTACATATCAGACGTCTGAAAAGGTCAAGTTTTGAAAACTTTAGGGCAGAGACATAATTCAGACGTCTGGATCGAATTTCAAACGTCTAAAATAGTCTGATTTTAATTTCGAGGAGGCAGAGCAGATTTTCAGAAGTTTAGGGGTTATAACAGACGTCTGACATATGCACGGCGCTAAAAAATAAAGGCATATCATAGTGTCAGATGTCTGAGGTCCATATCCAGACATCTGAAATAGGCAATTTTTCTAAAAATAGCCTAAAATATAGTTCTCGTTGAAGATCTATTTGTTATTTTTGATAGTGATTAATTTCATCAATTTTCTCCTTTGTGTTAGGAGAGACAAATAGAGATCGTTTGGTATTCTTGTTATCGAAAGTGAATCCTGTGTGATATGATGACCACCTATACGTCGGTTCCTGATTTGGTGTGGGTGTAGGAAGTTGTTATGGTGTATCGGCCGAGCTATCCGTCATAGGTGTTGAGATGGATACATAGGAGTTTTCAGAAGACATGACTATATTTTGTTTTCCCAAAAAAATATGAATTTGTGTATATATTTTTTGTTGTATAACTGTTTATATAGAAGTTTTAAAGATTATTTATAGAAAGTTTGAAAAAAAAAAACTAACCAACTTAAAAAAACAAAGGTGCAGAATTTAATTATAATTTGTGGATGAATAAACTAATGGCTAATCATAGTCTAAAAGAAGGAGTGAGTATATTAAGTGAGCAGATCATGAAGAGAGAAAATCCCTAAATCACGTCGAAGTTTAATAAAAGTTTGTTCATTTAGTGGTTTTGTAAAGATGTCTGCTATTTGATTTTCGGTGTTTACGTATTCTACTGAAATAATTCCTTTTTCAACATTGTCTCGTAAAAAATGATGTCGTATACCTATATGTTTAATTCGTGAGTGATTGACAGGGTTTTTTGATAAATTTATTGTACTCGTGTTATCACAATATATTGGAGATTTATTGATAATTTTGCCGAAATCCGTAAGTGTTTGTTGCATGTATACCACTTATGCACATGCTAGAGCTACTGAGATATATTCGGCTTCGCAAGTAGATAAAGCAACATAATTTTGCTTTTTGCTAAACCATGAAACTAATGATTGTCCAGGAAAGTGACATGTTCCACTAGTACTCTTACGATTTGTTCTACATCCACCGAAATCCGCATTGCTATATGAAACTAGTTCAAACGATGATCCTTTGGGGTAAAACAAACCATAATCTCTAGTACTAGATAGATATCGTAAAATACGTTTAACAGCTCTTAGATGAGATTCTTTTGGTTTTGCTTGAAATCGAGCACAAAGACATACACTCATCATAATTTCGGGTCGACTAGATGTCAAATAGAGTAAAAAAACCAATCATGCTACGGTACACTTTTTCATCAAAATCTTTTCCATTATCATCCTTTTCTAAGTGAACAGTAGTACTCATTGGTGTCAGTTTGCTCGAAGTTTTATCCATTTCAAAACGACGTAATAGATCGTTACAATATTTTTCTTGATGAATAAAAATTCCATTTTTAAGTTGTTTTATTTGTAAACCTAAGAAGAAATTCAACTCTCCCATATGTGACATTTCAAATTCATTTTTCATAATATTTGGAAATTGATTACACATTTTCGTTGGTTGAACCAAAAATAATATTGTCAACATAAATTTGCAACTAAAATATCATTATTTTCTCTTTTAATAAATAAAGTTGTATCTATTTTGCCTATTTGAAAACCAGATGTAATTAAGTGATTACTAAGACGTTCACACCATGCTTGAGGAGCTTGTTTTAATCCATATAATGCTTTGTGTAATTTAAAAACATGATCGAGACATTTTTCGTGAACAAATAATGGGGATTGTTCTACGTATACATTTTCTTTAATAAAACCATTTAAAAAAGCACTTTTGATATTCATTTGAAATAGTTTAAAATTGTGATAATTTGCAAAAGCGAGTAATGTACGAGTGGCTTTTAATCTAGCTAATGGAGCAAAGGTTTCGTCATAATCGATACCTTCTTCTTGATTACAGCCTTGAGCAACTAAACGTGCTTTATTTCTAACAATATTTCCATTCTCGTCTGCTTTGTTTTTAAATACCCATTTTGTCACTATAACCGATTAATCTTCTGGTCTTGGTGCTAATTCCCAAACTTTATAACGCTCAAATTGATTTAATTCTTCTTGCATAGCTATTATCCAAAAATTATCATTTGAAGTTTCTTTATAATTTTTTGCTTCAAAATTTGACATAAATGCTATATGGCTTATTTGATTAAGTTGATTTCTAGTTACTCCAGAATTGAGATCTCCAATGATATTATCTTTTGGATGATCCTTGAGAATTCTAGGAGATGATATCGAAGTATTATTTTACACATTTGTCTCGTTATTAATAGAATTTGTTGTATTTGTTATTGGAATTATTTCTTCTTCATCATTAGTATGATGGTTAAAAAGATTTTCGTCGAACGAAACGTGTAAACTTTCTTCAATAGTATTATTTCATTTATTAAAAATTCTATATGTTTTGCTACAATCCGAATATCCAACAATGATACCTTCATCGGCCTTCGGGTCAAATTTTCCTAAGTTATCTTTTGTATCTAATATAAAACATTTTGATTCGAAAGTTTTAAAATAAGATACTTTAGGTTTTCTTCCAAAAAATATTTCAAAACAAGTTTGTTTAGTCATAGGACGTATGGTTACTTGATTTAACACATAACAAGTTGTGGCAATAGCTTCAGCCCAAAAGTGTTTTGGTAGACCACTACTATTTAGTAGTGTTCGTGCGCATTCTTGTAATGTACAATTTTTTCTTTCTACTACACCATTCTGTTGAGGTGTGCGAGGAAACGAAAAATTATGACTTATTCCTTTATTATTGGTAAAAAGATCATTTTCGAATTCTCCTCCGTGATCACTTTGAATATTTTTAATTTTCAAGTCCATTTGTGTTTTAATTATTTTAGCAAATATTTTAAACATACCAAAAGTATCGCTTTTATGTTTTAAAAACAAAGTCCATGTATATCTCGAAAAATCATCCATTATTACGAAAACATATATGTTGTGATTTATTGATCGTATTTATGTTGGACCAAATAAATCTAAATGTAATAATTCTAATGATTGTGTTGTAAAAATATTATTTTTAGATTTAAAAGAGCTTTTTCTGAGTTTTTCAATTTGACAATCGTCACATAAGTTTTCTACTTTATAATTTATTCTAGGTAAGCCTCTAACTAGCTCATATTTTGCCAATTTATTAATATATTTAAAAATTGATATGACAAAATCGTTTGTGCCATAACCATGGATCATCATGTTTGGTGGTTAAACATAAATCTGAATTTTTATTTATATTCATGTTTAATACATAAATATTTATGTTTCTAAAACCTTCAAATACAATTTGTTTATTATTATTGATAATATTACATTTATCTTTTTCGAAATTTATTTGAAACCTTTATCCCATAATTGACTAATACTTAATAGTTGTGTTTTAGATTTTCTACTAATAAAGCATTTGTAATAATAGGAGAGTTGGAAATACCAGAGTTGATGACTTCTCCAATGCCCACGACATATCCTTTTGAATTGTCTCCAAAGGTTACCGTTCCACCATCGATGTATTATATTTGATAACATTTTTGAATTTCCGGTCATATGCCTGGAGCATCCGCTATCTAGTATCCATTCTCCTTATTTTTTATTTTTGGTACCTACAAAATAAAATATGTTTTAATTGGTACACATATACTTTGTTAGGGTCCTAGATGTTAGAAGAAGGTAGCCATACCCAAGATGGTTTGGTACCTTTGTAAATATAATTTTTATTATAGACTACATTCTCTAAGAAGTTATTAATATGTTTTTGTCTAATCAAATTGTTATTTGTCTTAGGAATCCAAATTTTCATATTTTTGGTATTCATATTAGATGTAGGTAAACTTTTAGACTTTTTATAACTATAATTCTTAGCATCATTTCCTTTTTGTTTGGGAGTATTTTTAAATCCTATTCCATTTCTGTTGCCTGATGGTTTTGAAGTCTTGATAAGATTTTCCAAATCTTGTTTTCCTTTATTAAATTTTGACACATTATTTGTAATTTCATCCAATTTTTCTTTTAATTCTACATTTTCAATTTTCAATTTTCAATATTGCTTTTCAAGTTGACATTTTCTTTTAACAAATTATCCTTTACTATTGTAGTGTTTTCAAAATCAATAACAATAGCCTCACTTTCTATCAAATTATTTTTAGTTTTTTCTTGAGATAATTCTAGTTCTTCTTCTAAGATAATTTTTTCATCTTTTAACATTCTTATTTCAAGTTCTAATCTATTTATTTTGACTATATATTATTTGTTCAATTTTTTAATTTGTCTAAATTTATCATCTAATTCCCTGCTAAGTTCAATAATTCATCATAGCTAAGTTCGGGACATACCTCATCAGTTTGTGCCATAAAATAGCCTGTTCTCCATCACTATCGCTATCACTATCAGATGATGAAGAATCCGAGTCATCCCATGTTACTTTGAAAGCCTTCTTCTTTTTGAGCTTTTCAAATTTTTTTTGCTTTTTATCATTATTGAGCTTGGGGTAGTCTTTCTTCATATGTCCAAATTAATCGCATTCATAGCATTTGATTGATGTTTCATTCGTTGAGCTTGATTTTCCTCCTTTCTGAAATTTAGTCATTTTTCTAAACTTCTTGAATTTTTTGTAATTTTTGGTAATAAATACAATTTCTTCTTCATCTAAATCGGAGACTTCATTTGTTGCTGGGAATGCTATGTTCTTCTTTTTCGAATTTAGTTCTTTTCGTACCTGCAAATTAGCTTCATAGGACATTAAATTTCCTACCAATTCTTCAACTAAGAGTGCTGAAAGATCATTAGCTTATTTGATAGCTAATAATTTTCTTTCGCACTCTAGAGTTAAAGAATTGAGTACTCTAGGAACTAAATCAAAATTTGTAAATTTGACTCTAAGTGCCATTAAATCATGTTGGATGGTTTGAAATCTAGAGTACATATCTACTATAGATTCATTTTGTTTCATTTTAAATGATGATAATTGATTTTTATAAAATTGAAATCTTGGTTTGTTTAACTTTGTTTGTGCCTTCGTGTGTGACTTGTAAAGTGCGCCAAATATCAAATGCGGTGTTACATAGCATGACACGTAAAAATTCATTTTTGTCTAGTGAGCAAAATTAAATATTCATAGCTTTGGCATTATTAGAAGCTGTTGTTTTTTGTGCATCGGTCCATGTGTTCATAGCAGTAGTAGGTGCTTCATATTTGTCTTGAGTGGCTGACCAAATTTCTAGACCATTAGCTACCATAAAGATTCTCATACATGTTGACCAATATGCATAGTTAGAGCCATTAAAAAATGGGGGTCGTGCTGTGTATTGTCCTTATTGAAAAATACTTGCCATATTAAAATGATTCAAAAACCTGTTACTATACTTTGATCAAACCTTGCTCTGATACTAATTGAAACTCTATAGGATGGATCGTGTAGTGTATATGCAAGTATACGTCACTAACTATATAATGTAACTAATTATAATATTAATCTAGTAAATTATAAACTAAGCACACCAGGATTCTACACTGGTTCGGACCTCCCATCCTATGTCCAGTCCCGAAGCTCCCCTTTGGAATTCGACTATCGAACACCCTCACTTCGCCCGGAGGAATAGGCTTGGTTATAATAGCTTGTTCTTGACAAATCTGTGTTCTATAACACGAATGTTGACTATTAAGTACAAATTCTTTCGATATATATATCTAGAGAATATTAATTGAAGAGTTCTGTATATATGGAAGAGTGGAATGCAAATATATGATTGCTAGAGATCAAGAATATATTAGAGTATAAGAGTAAAGAGCACAAGTAAGTAAGATGAGATCTTCTCTTTGATTCTTGATGTTATTTATAGGGGAAGAGAGATTCCTTGAGTAGTTGCATCCATTTAACAAGTGTTCTATGGTCGCTTCTGATGGTGATGAAGAGTTGCGGCAAAGAGGAGCGAAGATGTCTTTTCAAATGTGGCAGTTGTTATTTGAATTTTAAAATTCGAGTTCAGTATCAGACGTCTGGAATATGTCTTAGATGTCTGGCTCTATATAGTTTTTGTATATAGTAGCCTTTCAGACGTCTGGATAGTGCACCTAGACGTCTGATCTTGTGCACGTTGCTTTTTTTCCATCTGTGTTATTGCTCTACTCATCCTATCAACTTGTCGTCTCTTGTAATGTTATTTGAGCTTCGTTCTTATCTCTCTAGTGATGTTACTTTAGCAATTATCTGTAAGTAGAAATATATATGCATATTCGATTTCCATTGTATAGTTTTTATCATTGAAACCGTAGATTTCATTTACTAACAGATAGTTATTTGATGGTTGGATTTGTTGCTTTTGATTGCATTTGCTATATTGGTAGATATAGTTGTTGTATTGGTATGTGTTGTATATTGATATTATTTCCTATATGCAAGTTTCTCATGGTTTGTTGAGTGTTTAATAGGTGCGTATGGCGTTTGCTTCGCATTTGGAGCTCGCTTTCGAGCTATATTAGCCGTATGTGCTTGCTAATAATATATAAGGTACATATCTCGTATTACATATCGTACTTTTACACTTTTTTTCCTACTAGATGCCTCATCCTCGAAGTTGAGATGTATTTTTGTGATATATATAAGTTGTGATCCTACTACGATCGGACCGCGCAAAGGAGATGCTAACGAATTTTTTTAAAAATTTAAGGCGTTAGAAATTTTTTTGAGAAAATTGGAAAATTTTATGAAAACTAAATTTTGATATGGAGTTAAAATTTGAAATGATATAGTTGGTATTGAAAAGATAACTAAGAATGGATTCGGAGAACCTAGAAAAAAATTTGTAAGAAGTATAACTAATGGAGTTTGGAAAAGTTAAAATGTTTAATCGAATTTGAAATCTAGTTTGAACGAATTGTTTTTGGAAAAGTTAATGGATTTTCGTGACTTTTTCTTACTTGGTAATTTCGAAGATAAAATTCTTTTAAGCAAGGGAGAATGTAACGAACCAGAATTTTAGTCATTTGAAATTTGTATATTTAATTGATTTTAAATATTCACAAGTTAATTTTATAAGATGAATAGCTTATATTAAAATATAAGGATTTAATTGGATAATTAAATTTTTAATTTAATATTTGAAATTGCTGAAATAATTGAAATGTGGATTTAATATGAATGAAAATGATTTATAAAGTTGTTTTAAATTCTATTTGAATTGGAATGATGTTAGAAAACTTTTAAATTGAATTAAAAGTTAATTTGTAGAAATTGAATATTTTAGTATTTAATTGACAAGTAAAAATAGTCATTTTTCATACAGTCTCGGATTTCGATGAAACTAGTTTCATTGAATCCTTAATGTTATATTATTGTAAGATTTCAAATTTCGTGTTAATCGGAATTACGGTTTGTCCCGGACAAGCTAATACGCATAGAAATTTGTTTAAGTGAATTTTAAATTTAAATTGTCGATTCAAAACCCTATCTTCCAAATATGATCAAATTGGCTTCCGATATGTATTCCAGTGTGTTCGGAATAGGGGTAAAACATTACAAACGCCAGGCGGCATGTTTCGTTTGGAGTTCGAAAAAATTTCGGGTGAATTGTGTTTCAAAATTTTATATAAAAGCCCTCCATCATTTCATTTTTCACAAGCATTCGGGTTGTAAATCCTAGCCATTGGCCCTAATTATTCAATGGCCATAGATATCCGATCTTCTTTCCTCAAAATTTCTAAATTTATAAACAATTAGCGAAAAGCTTCAACTGCAAAGATAAAGAGGACGACGAGAGCTTCGATTCCATACGTTGATGATAAAAAATAATGCGATGAATCGACGAAAAATGGGCCGCATTCATCACAAACTTGCACACGTTTTTCCAAGCGATGGCATAACCGAGCTCGACGTGGTCATAGCCGAAGGTGAGATGGAGCACGAGCTTCGAAATGGTGGTCTTCGATCGACCTAGAAATGAGGGGAGATGGCGCGAAAATTTGATAAATAATGGAGGTTATGGGTTTAGAACGGGCGGACTTGAATGATAGGGAAGAAAGGTTTTTGCACGGCCTGGATCTGCTCTGGGAATCAAACGGCCACGATTTGCATAGGGTTTTAAAATTAAAAAGAAGAAATTAATTTATATATATTAAAATCGTACAAACTTCTAAATTGCATAACTTTGTCATACGAGGTCCGTTTTTGACGAAACGAATTGCGTTGGGTCCGTATTGACGAGCACTGCATCTCGGAGCTAGTTGGAGTTGATTGGAGCTAGTATAAAATTTAGGTAAAATTAAACGCCTGTTTAATTTTATTCGGAATAAAATACTACAACTGCTATCGAAACCAAATTGAGTACAACTCACTCTTTCTGACTCACTGATATTTATATAAGTGAGAAATAAATTTATTTATGATGATTGATGATTGTTTTGGATGATATATGATATGATATATCTCTATTGATTGGTATTTGGATATATTCCTGCCTATTGGAGCAGATGACCCTAAATGTTCCCGTGTAAGAGCGGATGACCCTTTGTACGTGCATTTTCCTCGAAGCGAACGTTGTACATATGTTTCTAATATGTATATTTGTTGCAGGTGACAGGTTGGAGGGATCCAAATGGATTCATCATCAGTATTGGTTTTATTTACAGATACTATTATATATTCTGTATTCATGTGATATATGATGTTTTTGTTGATGTGATTTATACATTTAGTGATGTTGCAGCATTGGGCCTATTTTTGGAATTTTAAAATATTAAAATGATGATTTCCAAATAAAAAAGAATTTTAAAATTGATTTCGAATTTGTATATTTTGTTAATTTTTGAATTGATAAAGGAATGACTTTATTTTAATAAATAAATGTTATGATTTTTATATTATAAAATTATGATTTTTGTCAAATATAATCAGAATGTGATTTTGTAAATATGGAGTTAACTATTTTGTAAAATTAATTTAAACTGGGATTTTGAATTTATTATAAATGGTTTATATATAAGAGTTATAAAATTGAATTTTTATAAATCAAAATGATGAAATTTTAAAGGAGTTTTGTAGATGTTAAAGTGAAGTTATAAATGGATTTTATAAGTAACTAAGATTTATAGATTTATAGTTTGTGAAGTTATAAATGAATGAATTTGTAAATAAATGAATTATAATTAATTAATTTATAATTTGGATTTTGGCATATAAATGAGATTAATGAGATTGGCTAATAAAAGGATTTTAGAAATGGAAGTTTTTATAAAATATATATGGAATTCATAAAAATTGTTTTATAATTCCGGAATCAATTGAATTTGATAAGTTAAATATAGAAGTTTATTTAAAGGTATTATATCCACTATTTTGGACAGTGGATAATCCTTTAATAAATGTGTAGAAATATTGAATTTGGTAAATGAACTATATTGACGATTTTGGACAATGAATAATACTTTAAATGAAATAAATGTTTTGGAAAGTGATCTTTCAAATGAAGTAAAATGTTTTGAAAATATTTTAAAATGTGTTAAGTATCGTAACCATAGATTTCAACATTCATGATTGAAATAGAAAGTTTTCGAGAAATAAGGAAATGATGGACTATAACACTGTTGTTATAGTAAATGTTTTTCAAAAGAAAATGTTTTGTATATTATATGGGATTCATATATCTATCTAATTTTCGAATCCATATACTAGCGATTTTGGGTTGTCATAACGATGTTTTACGCAACATTCGTTTTGACCCAAGTAAATGTGTTTAAAGAGAATGTTTTCCTTAAAGAATAAAGTATATACTTAATCATGATTTAAATATACGTAATATTTTCTAAATATTGAAAATAAATTGAATTGTGAATTAGTTATTATTAAATAAGTATATGGAAATGTTTTCCAATATTGAAAAGTTAAAATGGTTTGAAATATATCATTTTAAAGATAATTTGAAGTGAATATTTGGCAAGTGATTTAAATAATAAAAGATTAAGTAAAAGGGTCTAGTGATTGTATATGGTGCTAAATATTTATTTATTTATTTTGATAGTTAAATAACCGACTATCAAATTTGGCCATTTTAGTTCTCGACTTGATGTGGGAACTATTTAGCTGTACACTTAGTATGTAGCCTTCTGTGTAGGCTTGATTATTGTTTATGTTGAGGATGTTGATTTGTATAGTGCGGAGTATTACTCCAATCTATCGAGCTTCCTTCTTGGCCCGAAGGATAGCAAGTTGAAAGTTGGAGACATGATAAGTCTATGAGACTTAGCTGTTGTGTGAGATTGAGAAACGATTTTGCATTGTTGGTGCGAAGAGATTGGGATCAGATTTATCTGAAAAGCACTTCGGACCAACGTATATGCGACGATTGTGTAGGTTGCTTGTGATGATATTGATATTCCGAATTTTCATGGTGGAGGACTGCTTGTTGATCGTTTGGGGTTAAAATCCCAATATACATCTAGTAGCAGTGGTCTCTTCATTATAAAATATCCAATGCAAGGACTATTCACTACTAATCCTAGAGATTTTTGACAGGATGTGGTAGGAAAGTACCTTCAGTTTGTCCTGTTACTGGACAACCTGTATGGATGTTTGTCTAACATTTCATTTCTAAAGATTACGTACATTGGTTTTTACAAACGTATATCAGTGGTGGCGGAGAAGACCACTTCTCTTAGCTTAACACCCTCCTTGAGACGTATGAGTTTAAGGGTTATATTTTTGTGGAAGGCAATTAGTAGTTAAAGGAAATGGCCGTGTGGCATTCAAAGTGACGTGTTTGTGATTTGTGGAAGGTAATCGTTACCTCGGGCCTCATCAAACCGGAAATGATCAAAACAGGGTTAGATGCAGCAGGGCTAAGTGGGTCGCTCCCATTAGGATATGATCATCCTTTTCTAGGTATATCTTTACATGCTATGACGTCGTATTTCAGATTATTGTGGTTTGTACGCTTCGAGGGCCCTCGGTAAAGGTCGGTAACGACCGAAGGATGACATATTCAGTACCATCTAGTTATAGGAGTACGCCGGTCTTGTGTTGATAGTGGACAGATGTTCTGTGCCTCGGACATCCATCTAGAGGTGTACCCATTCGGAAGGTAGTCCATTCACATGGTCATTTGTATGGAAATCCAAACTCCACTACGTACCTGCCATTTTGATTTTATTACCCAATTGGGCTATATGCTGCAATTTAATCAATGTAACAATTTCGGCTATGATTAATATTATTTGTATATACTAGACACTAGTATAATATCAGATGAATTTGATATGAAATGTTTTAGTCATCGTAAGGTAAAAACATGTCCGTGTTTATGCATGGACTTGTCTTACGAGATACTTTTGTTTTGATAAAGGAAAAGTTTGGTAATATAATAAATTCAGTTGAGTGTGTTTCTCATGCTGGTTACCAGACTGATCCGGGCGTTGTTCCCTTTCAATGCTCGGGTCAGACCGAGTATATATACATGTTCAGTTTTGGTGCTTTAGTAGGAGAGATGGAGAACTTCATTCCGTATAACCGTACATGTTTTGTTTGATTATCCACTGCATTGTTGCTTGGTTGTTTATATTATCGGCAATTGTGAGGACAGGTTATTATAACTGTCCAGGCTGATAATTTGTGATTGATTGTTGAACTCTAATATATATATATATACACACACACAAACAGTTTCTATTTTGTAAAGATCATTGATATGATATTATAAGTTTTCCGCTGCGATGTGAGATTTTGTATTGTTGTATTTGGTTCTATCTTCTCTCTTTCTTCTCTTCTCTTCTTCCCTTTCTTTTCTTTCTCTTAACTTTCCGTCAGTCCGTGCTTTTTGGGTCGGACATGTGTGGTTTATTGTCGATTAAAAGAGTATGGATTTGCGGGTCATCATAGGAGTTTAAAGGTGGTTCGATGCTTCGAGTCTCCTGGCCCCTTACTTTGAGTTGGTGGTGTGGTTCGGTCAGAACTAAGGCGGGTCGGCCTTGTTTTGTGGGTCGGTCACTTGAGGCTTCTAGGTTGTTTCGAGTCTTTTGGCTACATGCTTCGAGTCGGCTTCGTGACTTCGTGGGTCGGTGTTTTCATGGTTTGGCATTTAGCTACTTCGAGTCCAGGGATCCTCTGCTTCGAGTCAGAAGTGGCTGTGCTTCGAGTTGCCTTGGTGGTTTTCGTGAGTCAGCAACATTTGGGCATGGAACTGATCGCAACTATGGATGTTGGATCGACTATGGATTTACTGGGCTCTAGGTCACCCAAGAGGCCCAACTACCTGGATTTGCCTATAAATACAGCACGTGGGTTTCTAGATTGGGGGGGATCTTCTTTTCGGTTCTCTTGCTTTCTATTTTCTAAGGCTAAGGCCACTCTACCATTTTGTAACTGTAATCGATTATTACATAACTAAAAAGGAAATTTCTAAAGTGGACATAGGTCGAAGTCAGCCGAATCACTATAAATCCTCTGTTCTTACTGCTTTCTTTTTAATTTTTATTGTTCTTCGTATTTATACTCTCGACATACATTCTACCTGTGTTCTATGACTGTGATTTGGTGCTTTCATCTGGATTTGGGTGTTAGTGACTAATTTTGGCGCTAACAACGGACTTTGATTTAAATCCCGAAAGTATGATTTAATATCCAAAAGATATATGTATATATTATTATTTCAATCGATTCAAAATATAAAATCCAGTGTTTAGTTCTGGAAGTTTTTCTTTGAAGATTTTGGAATAAGCTTACTATATGGAAAAGACTAATATGTAGGCTATATTAGGTGCCAAAGTGGTAATGACATAACCTAAATAATTAAGTAACCTTTTTATGTTTTCCTTTTTAAGTATAGCATGTTCGATAAATAATTTGAAACGTTGTTAAGTTATTTTATGGATGCACGTATCATATGCATTAGGATGTATGGTATGTGCATTATGTTATGATACGTTGTTTGATAGTTTTCATTCGTTAAAATGAAACGGATTTTTTGATGATTTTGGACAGTCGGAAACTTCCGAATCGTTTTAAAACTTAAAGCTAAGTGTTTTTGTAAAAATATAAAACGTGAGTTTTTATAACTCTTTGGGTGAGAAGATAGTAGAATTTAAACAGGTTTGAATTAGTTGAAATACTTGTTAAGTAAAACAAATTTGATGTTTTGTATATATACTCTTAGGATGTAGTAGAGCATTATACGAGCAATAAAGTGAAGTAAGTTTTTATGAAATGTTTTATAAACAAGGTTATTAAATGTTTACAAACTTAAGGTTATGTTTTTATGAATGCTTCATAAATGATTTTGTTATTGAAAGACATGCTATTTGTGTAAAAGAATGTCATAAAAAAATTGGTGGTGTAGTTAAGAAATTTAGTGGAATAACATAAGTAAGTTGTACGTAGATAATTGTATCCTCTTGACTGTTCTTGATTCAGTATTCAAGTACATGGTTTCAAGGTGATTTACACCTGTTCGAACAACGATTTTTCACTCGATTCTCGATGGTGAACCCTTGATACAGATTCTTGTTATGATCCCATAGTTTTCTATCATGTTATATGGCTATGTAACGAAGATAGAAGATTCTAATCAAGGAACTTGATTGGAGTCCACACCAGGGAGGTCAGGTGAACTATACTAGTTTGGAAGTGAAAGTTATGAGATCGAGCAGCGATATTGCATATAGACGATCCGTGTACATTGTGCGGGCATTAGTATATGCAAACTATGATTTGTTGGCTTATAGAGAGTTTAGGGGATGCTCTTCGATTTGTTATGAAGCATGAATAATTGAATAAATAATAACTTGAGGCTGTTAAGCGTAAAGTACACTTAGTAGATTGTTTATCGTCCTTGTGCGATAAAAGGATTTCTGAACTTAAGCAAACCATGAGTTATATTTTGTAGTATATTTGAATACTATTTAGTATTGATATGTACTTGTTACCATTTGTCGCCAATGTTGAAATTTTGAGAACGAAATGTTTTAAGTGGGGGAGAATGTAACGATCCGGAATTTCGGACACTTCGTATTTGGATATCTGAATTATGTAAATATTTGAATTTTAGATTAAATATGATTAAATTTATTTAATAATCTTTTTAACCCCCTTTTAAGCAATAACTAATGATGGTAAACGTGTTTTAGGAAAAAAAATACAAAAATAATTTTTTGAAGAAATATTGATAAGCGATCGAAAATTGTTTTACTGATAAACAACATTTTACACAACAGGAGTTGTTCAAAAAAAATTTACAAATACTAAAACACTTAGGAGATCATTAGTGTGAAATAAAATAATAGTGCCATCTAAAGAACATAAATTTTTATGATGTCATGCATGTAGAAGAATTATCTATCGGAACAATACTCTTACTGATCTATTAGGAACAAATAAGTAGCTCATAATACTGTTATTACACCTATTAAGGAAATAAGATTCAGACCAATCATGGGTGACTCACTAAATCATTAATATGGATAATATCCAAACACTAAATACGTTCTCTCTGTGATCTACTTTTGATCATTCTATCTTTATTTCATTTATATAGATGACCCTCCATGGATTCCCCTATATAAGCTGCGGCTAAAGTTGCAAAAATGAGAGCTTGGATACGTCTTAAAAAACAATCAGCAAATATTTTTATAATAGAAAGTCAATGTATCTAACCAATTACGAAATAAAAATATATTGCCATTTATAGAAAATGGAACATTATGATGTCACACATGATGTCATAAGAGATATTTTGTGTGTAAGGGTAAAAGGGTAATTTGCTAATGAAAATGAGACGTAAAGTCAAAAGCATGCAAGGCATATGGAGGATCTTTTGCTGGCCAAAGGGATAAAGGAGAGGGTTTAGATGTGTTAAATGCTACATAAATTCTAAAGCTACAAATGAAATAAGAAAGTCAAAAATGGTGGAAGTGGATTAACACTAATCCACTTTGATTTTCGCTAATCTTTCTTAATCTTCCTCTAATTAGTTCAAATCCCTTACAAACTTCAATGACTTTCACCAACACCTCAGAAAACCTTAGGAAGCTTGGATTTAAAGTCAAAAATGGAAGAAGTGAATAGAAAGTGGTGGCTCCAACTTAGGCCGTGAACATTAATGTGTGGGGGTGGTCTTGGCTTGGCTTGGATGTGTTATAATAAATATCCATGGGGATATTATTTAAAAATTTAGTAAAAAAAGTATTTTAGAAACATAATTTTCAATTTTTAATGAAATTCTAAGGGATATTTTATAATTGAATATTAAATATATAATTTTATATTCTAATATAAATTTTGATCCATTTTTAATTCTCGGATAATAATTAAATATTTTGAATATAAGAATTGCTTTTTTTCTACCGAGAGTATGTTAATTGTTAATTTGATTTTATAAAATACAAAATATAATTTATAATATATATGTATATTAATATAAATAATTTATAAAATTAATTAATTTAAATAATATTTAAATAATAATAATAATATATATACAAATATATTTTTATTCCTATCTAAAACATTAATGGTATGAAACTTTTTATATAAAATTATATAACCATATTTTGTATATAATAAGAAGTAGTATTTAAATTATAAATTATATATATACTTAAAAATATTGTATTAAATTATTTAAAATAAAATTTTTTATTTCATGCCATACATCTTATAGGTATGTATATAATAATTGTTTTAAATATAAAAGTTTCTATATAAGTATACAACCAATCTAAGTATAATAATATATTTATATATTGGAATCGTCGGTTAACTAATGATATAATTTACATTATATAAACATTATATATATATATATATATATTAATAAATGGATTAGAAACTTACCTTATATATAATGTTAGTAATTACACCTTGAAACGATGAGATCGACTCCTCGAACTAAATTCCAATCCAGCAGAGTGCTAGTCCTTGAACCGATGACCACTTACTATCGATTATAACGTAACTTGATTTGATTTGAACCTATAATAAAGGATAAAGTGGAATGTATTATTAGTCCAAAAATAGGAGGTTTGGAGGCTTCCAAACTTTCTCCAATAGGTATAGGTTAAGATGCTTATATAAAGGAGGAATGGAGACAGGTTGGGATCTAGATCTTTACCAATTCTCCCTTTCTTATCCATGCAATTCCAGCCCACTAAAATGCCACCATATAGCCACACCATCATCCCTTTCTCTATTCGAAATAACTAGCCACTATATGGGCTTCAAACCTATTTAAATCTCAAACAAAATATTTTGCATTTAAATCCAATTTAAATGTGTATTGATACGTATATCAATTAATCTATTATAAATATATTCAATATTATTTGTTTATCAAATAAAAACAAAATTTTATATCTAATGTTTCATAAATGTTAATTAATTTAATTAATTTATAACAATTACAAATTAATTAAATTGTTTGATCAAAGGGGTATAAATCATTTCGATTGTATGACCCGTTATGTGTAAATTTGATCAGCGATTAATATTAAACTATTTGAATATTAATGTTCAAACATTACCTATCAGGTGGTGCGGCATTTCGGCCAAAGTTTTTGCTTACTTGGTTTTGGTAAAAAACTAATTTTACTTTGTTAAGCATATCTGGTTGTGACTATTACACCAATTTTCTACGTCAAAACTATATCACTTTGGACTTATGAAATTTGGTAATGGTCAAACTTAATATTGTCTATATTCAACTCTATAGTCCAAACACAAAGTCATTAGTTCAACAATAACAATTATTATTAATTGAACTCCTCTAGCAAGTGATTTCGACATTGAGTTGACCGTGATACTAACCCCATACAAATGAGGTGGCGAGTCCTCTCCTGAATAGTATTTCATTTCCAATACTTCCACTCGATCCAATTTTAGTCATTTGATAGACATTATGCCATGATTTGACTATAATCAAAGAAGAGCTTTCATATTAAAGATCAAAAGTATTCCTAATTCAAGAGAACTGTGTAAATTAGTCACATCGATTATTTCTATTTGACCTTAGTTATATTAACTAACAAAAACCTATCGAGTGAGCCATTTCATAGTTATCCTATAACTATCAGTACATACCCTCTTGGTTCCCCAATATTCATGAGTAATACACTGCCCAACGTTTAGAGAGGTTATGTACTCTAGTCTCAACGGATATATCGATATATAGTCTCGATGCATCTTGACTAGGAATATTTAAAGTGAGGTGTCTATTATACTATGATATAATACTAATGATTACAGCTATTTGTAATAATTATCACAACCACAATATTTATGTATTTTCTATTAAATATATTTTAATTAAATATTTAATTATTTATAACACGTTATAACAAATATATAACAGAAAGAAAACACCTTTAATATGAACGAGGATTGATTATAGAGTTAATTAATTTACAATAAATTACACGATTGTCCCTAGGGCATACCTCTAACTCTATCATAGAAATGGGAATTTTTGAAATTCTCTTCTCCTTTGTTTTTTATTTGTTATCAAGACATTTGTAAAAGCTTGATTTGGTGCTTTCATGGCCATTTAGATCAAACTGTAATTGACAAATATTAAGGAAGGACAAATAAACATGATATTATGAAATCATGGCCTTTTTTAGCGTTCTTATTGCTTGATTTTCCTTAAGTTCTTAAAAGGTTAGGCCAAATTTTAGGCTTGACAAAATCCATGTTGGATTTTATCGCAATCCATGCTCTCCCCATCAATGAGAAACCTTTAGTATCTCTCCGGTATGCGAGATTCCCTACTAAACCTTTTAATGTGTTGTATATCGACTATGGTTTTTGAATTACTATCTAAATACTCAGTTTCTATGGAAGTTCTTGGATCTCATAAAAGTACATTTTATTGAAACTAATTTCTCAAGGTGGCAGATCTCGAAACAAACACCTTTTGTTGCTTGGTATAATATAACATTACCCATGAGAATTATTTGGATAACATATAAACTTACATAAAACCAATCTTGCCTCAGGTTACTAGGGTTTACGTTAGTAACGTAAACTGGACGACCCCATATCTTATGATAACTAAGGGGGTTTCTTACTAATCCATAACTCGTATGCGTACCTTGGCATAGATTTTGACGGTATGGAATTCTACATATATGTTGTGGCTTCTAACGCATATCCCAAAATGAAAGAGATGACTCTTTATCACCCATCATCAATTGAACCATATCTAAAAAGGTATTGTTCTGCCTTCCCGAACACCATTAAGTTGAGGAGTATCAAAAGGAGTGACTTAATAGAGTTCATTCTCCTTTAGGTACTATTGTAGCTCATATCCAATATACTCACCGCCTCGATCATACAAAATATTTTAAATTTTCTATTTGTTTGGTTTTCTACTTCGTTCTTGTATTTTATGAATTTATCAAAGTCTTTATAAGATACATATATCTATATCTAGATAAATCATCAGTCAAAAAAACAAAGTAGGAGGTTCCACCTACGTATGACCACACACATCAATATGTATTAGTCCTAAGAGTTCATTAAGTCATTCATTGATCCCACTGTATGTGTACTTGGCCATTTTACCTTTAAGACATGATGCGCAAGCATCAAATGATTTGAAATCAAATGATTATAAGAACCCTTTTTTCTCAACTCTTTCAATCGTTTTTCACTAATATGACCTTGTCTACAATGCAAAACGTAACTATCATTTATTTTAAATGCATTATTCTTTAATAGCAAACACATGATTATAATTAAATATATAAATACCATTACTTAGAGTACCAAAATGAACCTTTTAATTTTAACAACAAATATTCATAATACTATCATTACATATAAAACCCTTTTCTTTCATCAAACAGGAAATATAAATTATTCCACTAATAAAGATTGGTACATAATAACAACTATACAGAATCAAAACATGTCGATTCGCAAGTTTAACATGGTGATCTAATATTATGAAGGAAGCTATAGTAGCTTTGTTTGCAACTTGGAATTCCATGGTTCCTCTTGCCAAGGGACTCCTACTCCTAAGTCCCTGTAAGGAATCACAAACGTGGGTTCTAGATCTAGTATCTAAAACCCAACTAGAAGAACTTATAAATAAATAATTTTCGATAAGGAATATACCTTTAGGAGTGGAATATGATTTCTTTCCCTCAAACATCTTCATAAAATCTAGATGGTTTCTCTTCCAATGTCTGTTCTTTGAGCAAAAGCGGCTCACCATTCTCTTGGTTGACCTTGACTTTACTCTTTCGATCCTTTTACCTATGTTTTATCTTCTTTGAACCATTCAGGAAGAGGCACCCTTAACAACAAGCACTATACTCAGTTCCTTCCTGAATGTACTCTAAGACGTCCATAACATAGTAAGTTGCTCCATGATAGTGCACTTCAATAAGTTCATATTGAAGTTCAATATGAATGATCGAACTTCAGTATAGATCAAACTTTAGCTTGGTGTTAAGGGTAATTCCTAGCTCGACCAACCTCTTAATGTACCAATCATGTTGATTGCATGATCTTGGACTAGAACGCTAATAATTATCTTCAAATGGAACATTTTCTATGAGGTCTCGTACCTAGCTGTATGAGACTACTCACTAGACAATTTTTGTAGGTGTTTGTATATGTCTTGTACATTCATATTCTCATGTTGTCTTTAGAGTTCAATGCTCATATTTGCTAGCTCATGGCACTGGGCAAGCTTATAATCCAATGACCAGTTTTCATAGCATTTCAATTGTTTAGGCATGACATCCTTATTTGGTTTAGCCATTGGTACGTTGGTGAAACATACTAAAGTTTTTCATAGGTGAGTGCAATTTCAGCGTTTCTTAACCAGTCTTTATGGTCCGTGCCAATAAAATGTGTTCTCTTCTAGAAATAGCTTCACAATTGTCATTTGATCTATGCAAATTCATTAGAGTAAATTAGATAACGTTACATATCTTCTTATACTTATTAGATCGGTTTATTATATTTATGGAACTTTCATAAAAAAATACTCTCTTTAAGTTTTAAAACACACCGACGCACCGCCTCATAAAGAGGTTTAAAAATACTCTATTTGTAAGTTTAAAGATATTTGTGGAAAACTCTACAAATATTTTTCTTTTTTCAAAAAAGTAAAAAATATATTTTGATAAAAAACATGCGATTAATGTTTAGATCTAATCTCTGAAATAAAATGAAAATTTTGTTTTACTAAAATGAAAATGAGGGTATAATTTAAAACATGTTTTCAGGAAGGGTTTTTCAGGTAGCAAAACTAAAATTTAGGGGAAAAACCAAATTTCTACTTATATTTATATAATAAGGCTCCTACTGAATTCTACATCTCTTAAAATCCTTAAAAGAGATGAGAATTTCATAAATTCCTTCAGTGGGTGTGAGGATCTATTTATCATGTTGCCACAACCTTGTGGGTGCTCAACAAATTGTAATCTCCAAAAACGGTAAGTAATTATTTTCTAATTACATCTCGTATTTAATTCCGAACATTATTTTTGTTTGCTTCTAATCATCTTTATTATCTTGAGGGTATTCAACAAATCATAGAGCACATTATATACTCTAGATCCACCATTTCATGATAGCCTAAGGTAATTGTGTAACCCTTGAGGGTGCTCAACAGAGTTACAAAATATTATTACATATAAAGGGATAATATAAACACCATTTTTTAATAGAATTTTCTCTCCTAGTAATTTCACTCTCTTTCAAAATCAGAATTTCATTTTCAAGTGATTTTATTTTAATTTCTGGTTTTTTAATTTCTTCTTCAAATGATGGACACTTGTCACACTTAGGGCTTTTGGTTTGATAGTTTTTAACCAATTGATCAAGTTATTTATTTAATTCAATCAAAGTATCTCTTTGTGATTCAATTTTACCGTATTTCTACCTAAGTCGTTCAAAACAGCTATTTACTTTGTGAAATATAAGTAATTCTGAGTGAGTAAGTTTTGATGCCTCGCTTGGCTCGTCATCATCGCTATCAATTATATCACCTAGAGGCACAGATCTGCATTTTCACTCTCACTGCTAGTGCTTTTATCATCATCGCTTTTATTCCACGTGGATGCAAAACTTCTCCGTTCGATTTCTTTTCTTGGCCGAGTCAATTTTGAGGACAACTGGGCTTGATGTGGCCAGGTTTATTGCACTTATGACTGGTGATCTCTCGCACTTCTGTATTGTCAAGAACTTTAACTATTCTTCTTTTTGATTGTTGATTTAGAGCTGGATTCCATACCTACGATTCCAACTTTTGAATTTCTTTATTATCAATGTCAGCTCAGTTGCTCCATCCTCATCATCATCTTCACTTTCAGTCATTCCTTTAAGAGCTATCGATTTCTTTCGAGCATCACCTCCTTCTCTTTCTTCCTTGAATTTAATTTCTAGCTCATAAGTGGTGATATTTCCAATGAGTTCTTAAACTTCGATTTGTTTAAAATCCTTTGATTCTTGGATGGCTGTAACTTTCGCTTCAAAACTTCGTGGAAGGATTCTGAGGATTTTTCAGACTATTTCCAATTCTGTGTATGATTTTCTAAAAGCTTTTGATTTTTATACGATACTGGAAAGTCGTCCATACATCTCTTTGACATTTTCATTCTTGGCCATTGTGAAATTCTCGTATTCGCTACTCAGCATGGCAAGGCAAGATTCCTTAACTTGAGGTGTTCTTTCATGAGTCACTTCAAGTGTGTGCCAGATTTCTTGCGCAGTAAAACAATGTAAGACACGATTAAATTCAATTTGATCTAATGAACAGATAACAGAATTCATATCTTTAGCATTTGCATTCTGTAGTTTATTTTCTGGATCTGTACATTGATCCATTGGTTTTTCAATTTCTTGTTTATTTACCACTATTGTTGGTGTCCTATATCCTGTCTCAACTATATTCCAAGCATCAATGGTTTTCTAGAAAAAAATTCGTTCTATTTTTCCAGTAAGCATATTCACCATAGAACATTGGTGGTCTAACTATGGACTGTCCTTCAGGAAAAGCATTATTAAAAGAAGCCATTTTAAAAAAAATTCAAAAATTTTCAAAAATTGGTTTTTGAAAAATCAAAATTTTAAAACAAAAATTGACTTTTATTCCTTGCTCTGATACCACTTGTTGGATCGATTTCACTCTAGAGGGGGTGAATATGGTGATACTATCAATTCTAAAAATTTAATTTGGGAGTATATAAAATAGTTGCAATATGGATTTAGCATAATATCAGCACAGATAATAATAAAAGCAGAAATAGAACAGCGCATATTTACCCAGCTTCGGCAAAACCTGCTTACGTGCTGCCCCCAAGGTTTCTACTATAAATTAAGTAGTTAGATGCTTACACACGTAAACTTGCGACATTCGCTGCCGACTAACCTAACTCTACGCCCAAAACCCTACCACAACTCGGCCATTGAGTTACGAATTCTCGAACTACACCATCGTAGTTCGTACACTTGTCATACGACTAGAAATTATAAAAGTTTAAAAGTAAATTACAAATAAAAACAATATAAAAAACAATGAAACGCTAATTTTTAAACTAAAACCCAAAGGAGGATTATAAGTCGGCCCAAAATAAAATTATCAGTAGAAAAAAATACCGGCTCATTTTCTCTTTTATTTCTTTAGCCAGCTTTGCTCTGTAAAAAAAATTGACTGCTCATTCCTTTGCTCGCTCGTTCCTCTTTCAATAATTAGAGCTTCATGATGAAGTCGCCGCTTTTTCGAATTAATTGCTGATGCTTCGATTCCTTTCTTCGATCAATTAGTTTGTTCACGACTACTTCAATTTAGTCGAGTTCGATTGTTAAAAATGGTATGTAATTTTACTTTTCCTATTTGCGTATGCTGGACTTGATTCGAGTGTTAATGATTTATTGTTCATCTATTTTACTTGAACTCGAATGCTTTTGCTGCTAATGATGATCACGGGTTAAATAGGGTTTGATTCCTTATATTTTCGTTTGAATATTTTGTTTGAGTTTGACTGATCATTTTTGCTCGGCCGTTTGATTTTGATGAAATACGTACAATTTGATTAGACTAGTTCAATTCGTATATCTCCTTTGCTTGATTATCACGGTTTAATTGGGTTTTGATTTTTCGTTCATACGTGTTCTCATCTGGATTTGATTTTGACTTGTTCGAACTTTGCTATCACCCTGGCCACTATAGCTTTGACTTTGTTATTTAGAATTTGACATGTTCAGACTGAAATTGCTGAGGTGCTTTGAATTTGTTCATCTGTGTTTAAACTCTGACTGAATTTGGCCTTGACTTTGTCTGAAACATGGCTACCCTAATTTTTGTAACTGCAAGTTGACTTCGACCACTTTGAAATTTTTATGACAATTTGACTTGTTAAAAAACTTTGATTTGGTTTAAAATTCCCTACGACATTTGAACTGCTGCATGCTTCAATGTACATTGTTCTGTAGATTTGAGCCTTATTGTTTTCACTGTAGCATTGCCTATACATGTATACATGTGTGTATACATATGTATGTGTATATATATGGATTGTGATTTCTTTGTGTAGCCATGCAGCCTGGTCTTGAAATCTTCATTTATGGGTTGCTGTCACTATGTCATATGAATTGTTCATTGAGCTAGCTGTTAGAAACTGTGCACATACACACATGTACATATATACTTATATATGTACGTATATATGTGTATGATTATTGTGCTTCTTTCTCTTTCGTTTGGTCCTGGTGCTCTTGATTCTGTCTGGTTGTTTTTTTTTTGTTCAATAACTTGGTTGCAATCCTCTGATCTTCATTGTATTCTCGTATACTGTTTTGGTTCAGTTGAGTTTTCATGTATTATATGTGGTCATTGAAGGTTGCTGCTTTGTTCTTGTTTGCTGCCTGGTCGATACTTGTTGTTGGTCTTCACTTCAGTTGATTGCATTGTTCACTATCATATGATGAAGTCTGTTATATGTCTGAAGCTTCATGTGCTGACCATTTTGTTGCACGGCTTTACTGCAACCATATTGTCACTTCTGTCCTTGGATGCCTTTGGTATTTGTTCGACTTCATGTAGTCTGCACCTTTGTTGTCTTCACTAGTTCATTCTTGAACTGTTGTTGGTGCACTTGATATACAGTTGCTTCGAGCTAGTTTGCAATTGCTTCCATGTTGCCAGGCTTGCTTTGTTTTGGTTGAAGTTGTTGGTTCATGTGTATGCTTGTTTGTCTCCTTTATGTGCAGTTCACCACTTTTTGTACTTGTCCATTTTTGATTTTGGACTGGTCGAGTTGTTTTAGTTGTCCTGACCATTTTATTGAACTTGTACATTTGGATTGCACAGGTGTTGAATCTAGCTTATAGCTCGGGTTTAACCTTGTACTCATATTGTGACTTTATTTGTATTTCACTTGAATTGAACCCGGCTTTTGATTGGATTCCACCTTGTGCTCACTTATCCTTGCAGTTTTGTCAAGTATATATCAGTGTGCGCGGCCTTGTGGCATGTACAACTATCACTGTGCATGTCACAAGTTGTTCGTGTATGATGAATTCAAAATAATGATGACGACGAACAACCCAAATAATGGAGGCATATATATTTTCAAACCACATTTTATTTTACACTGCAAAAAGTATTTCTTTTTCAATTTTACTACTTCATTGTTTATTTTGCAGATCACTCAGATGCTAGATTCAATTTGGAATAGAGTCAAAAATTAAATACGAGTAAATGAGTGATATGTAGTGAGGTGCAAATGTAAATTAAAAATTATGATGCAATTGAAATTGTATTGTAATAAAAAATTGTGTACATATATAGAGAGAGCTCAAATTTGTACTATTCAAAAAATTGTAATAAAAAAATTTGTTTGAATAAAATGTCTGTTTGAATTTAAATTTCGTGTCATTTATTTTATTCAACAAATATTTATTTAATAATTTGAAAAATAGAATAGTATAATAACAAATACATTTAAATGAATATATATATATATATATATATATATGTTTATTATCATCAAACAAAAATCATATACTTGCATATTCAACAATCTCCAAAACTAATTGATGAATTTTCGGTTAACTCATTACCAGTTCTTTTAGAAATAATTGAAAGCTTGAGGCATTTAGTACCAATATTCCTCCCCTGGGGTCCTTATTAGTATAAACCCGCGAAGTAGTTCATATACTTCCTAAGTTAAATTTGGTCAAGATCGGCAGTCGAATAATCAAATATCGAGTCTTAAATGCTTGCTCAAAGGAATCAAGGTTTGTACACTTTACACATTTTCGAACTTTTTTCTTAACTATTCCTCGGCCTAGAAGGATGCCGATAGCTTAGAGCTCTATTGCTCCGTCCCTACCTATACATCAGCCTTGACTCTTACAAATAGAGAAGATTACTCTTTCGGCTTTTAGTGTTAAGCATATTAATACTAACATCCCACAAACAATCAAACAAAGGTTACTACATAGTTGTTACTTATCATCGAAGTATAATCAAGTCACATAAACGAGTTTTAGTCCCTTTATAAATAATTTATCCTTTATTAATTAAAACCCTTTTTATCAGTAAAGCATCTTTTTATTTTAATTAGACTTCTTTTGTAAATTAAGACTTCCTTTTAAGTAATATTCTTTTATTAATTAAAACTTCTTTTATATATTTTTATAAAAGATATATACTTGTCTTTATAAAGTCAACTATTCATTTAATCTTTTAATACTTAAAATATTTTCATATACTTATTCCAATGGTATAAGTGTATTCAGAAATCATTTAACAAGTTTTACTTACTTGAAATATGATCAAAGAGATTAAAACAATTACTACGAAAACATTGTTATAATAAACTCCTTTTCTTTTATAAATTAAACATATCACATTTTCTATCTCTTTATAAAGGAATTTAATACTTGTTACTATCTTTAATATTCCATTATTAAAGATTTATAATATTTCTTCCAAAATATAATTGAAAGGTTAAAGACAAAGTGTTGCTAAAAGAAATTGTCACAGCAAACCCAAAAAATTTATACTGTAAAAACATTCCTCTTAAAAAATCCTTTTTTATTATATTTATAAAATACTTATTTATTATTTAAAACTTATGGCATGCACAGTGATACACTGTGCATGTCATAAGTTGTTCGTGTATGATGAATTCAAAATAATGATGATGATGATGAACAACCCAAATAATCGAGGCATATAATATTTTCAAAATACATTTTATTTTACACTGTAAAAGTATTTATTTTTCGATTTTACTACTTCAGTGTTTATTTTACAGATCGCTCAGATGTTGGATTCAATTTGGAATAGATTAAAATACGAGTGAATGAGTGATATGTAATGAGGTGCAAATGTAAATTAAAAATTATGATGTAATCGAAATTGTATTATAATCAAAAATTATGTGTATATATATATAGTGAGAGCTCAAATTTGTACTATTCAAAAAATTATAATAAAATATTTGTTTGAATAGAATATTTGTTTGAATTTAAATTTCATGTTATTTATTTTATTCAGCAAATTTTTATTTAATAATATGAAAAATAAAATAGTACAATAAAAAATAAATTTAAATGAATATATATATATATATATATGTTTATTATCATCAAACAAAAATCATATACTTGCATATTCAAAAATTTGCAAAACCAATTAATGAATTTTCGGTTAACTCATTTCCTGTTCTTTTCGTAGTAATCGAAAGCATAAGGCGTTTCATACCAATATTCCTCCCTTGGGGTTCTTATTGGTATAAATCTGCAAAGCATTTCATATACTTCCTAAGTTAAGTTTGGTCAAAATCAGCAATCGAATAATCGACTATCAAGTCTTGAACGCTTGCTTAAAGGATTCAAGGTTTGTACACTTTCACATTTTCGAACTTTCTTATTAACTATTCCCCGGCCTAGAAGGATGTTGATTGCTTAGAGCTCTACTGCTCTGTCCCTACCTAAACATCAGTCTTGACTTTCACAAATAGAGAAGCTTACTCTTTCGTCTTTTAGTGTTAAGCATATTAATACAAACATCCCATAAGCAATCAAACTAAGGTTATTACATAGTTGTTACTTATCATCCAAGTATAATCAAGTCACGTAAACGAGTTTTAATCCTTTTATAACTAATTTATCTCTTTATTAATTAAAACTCTTTTAATGAGTAAAACATCTTTTTAGTTAATAAAACTTCTTTTATAAATTAAGATTTCCTTTTAATTTATATTCTTTTATTAATTAAAACTTCTTTTATATATTTTTATAAAAGACATATACTTGTCTTTATAAATTCAACTATTCATTTAATCTTTTAATATTTAAAATGTTTTCATATACTTATTCCAATGATAGAAGTGTATTCACAAATCATTTAACAAGTTTTACTTACTTGAAATATAATAAAAGTGATTAAAGCAATTACTACCAAAACATTGTTATAATAAACTCATTTTCTTTTATAAATTAAACATATAACATTTTCTATCTCTTTATAAAAGATTTTAACACTTGCTATTATCTTTAAAATTCCATTATTAAAGATTTATAATATTTCTTCCAAAATATAATTAAAAGGTTAAGGACAAAGTGTTGCTAAAAGCAATTATCTCAACAAACCCAAAAAAATTATACTGTAAAAACATTCCTCTTTAAAACTCCTTTTTTATTATATTTATAAAATACTTATTTAATATTTAAAACTTATATGTATAGAAATATCTTTAAAATACTTGTTAATATGTCAAAATACTTTTAAAACTAATTAAAACAATATGATAATTTCTTATATAGAATGATACGTAAACATAAGGAATTTTGAAAAGAAAAACAAGTTTTAATTTTAAAAGCTATTAAGTTTAGAAATTCATAATTAATTATTAAAGATATATTTAAACTTGAAACCAATTTTAAAACACTCTTTTATAAGTTAGAAAACAATCCTAAGAGTATTAGAGAAAAATATTAAATTTAAATATCAGTTTTAAATAATTTATATCTTCAATTTACAATGGTAGCACTTCTAGAAGGGCTGCCTAAAGTTCTGTTACAAGTTTTGTAACATTTTTGCCACAACTTTGTGTCTAGTTTTCAATACCTTAACAAATGACGTTAGATCCATTATTTTTAAAATATTTAGCATAATTTGGGTACTTGGAATTCATGAAGAAAAATCCCAAAGAATATCTTTTAATTATTTAAGAGAATTTCTTGAAAATGGAGTATTTTATCTAACTACACTTATAGCGACTATTTCACTATACCTTTATGCATTTTGTTCAACTAGCTATTAAATGAATTGGCTTCAAAACTTTTCCAATAAGAATAGTATATTGTATACTTGATAATTGCTAAAGAAACCCCTAATAAAGTTTCTACAATAATGCGCATTATGTTCAAAGACGAACTATTTTTAAAAATACCACTATAGCGACCTTTTTTCTTCAATCTTTTGTTACTTTCATTACTTCTTCTATAACTTTTCAAAAAATATTCTTTGCTTTTATAAACACTTATAGAAGTATATTTACCAACTAAAAAAGTTATATGTGGAAGTGTTCTAAAAATCACC
Organism: Allium cepa; assembly: GCA_030765085.1. NCBI lineage: Eukaryota > Viridiplantae > Streptophyta > Magnoliopsida > Asparagales > Amaryllidaceae > Allium > Allium cepa. The sequence goes on from CM060940.1 coordinate 108,930,564, forward strand.
AATTTTATACTTTTTAGTTTAAGGGATTCAAAGTCCATGTTTCCTAGGGAATTGACCGGACAACTTAGTACTCAGGCTCTCCATCATTCGACATCAATGGGCATTCGGTATGGATAGCGTCCGGCATCTAGGAGCGTTCGGCAACGAGATACGCTCGGTATTGAATACCGTTCGGCCAGAGAAATACGCTCGGCATAAGATCGTTCCACGACCAAAGAATTGTTCGGCTTAGCTGTCGTTCGACCTAGCCATAGTTCGGCCTAGCCATCGTTAGGCCAAGAAATTGGCCCGGCTTTTAGTTTCGTTCGGCATGAGTGCTCCCTACGGTAGTCGGTATGTTCGGCCTCATCTTGTTCGGCTAAAGGAGAATGCTCGGCTAAAAGAGATCGTTCGGCTAAAGGAGAACGTTCGGCATACGTAGAAGCGTTTGGCACGAGGGAACGTTTGGCATAAGATAGCGCTCGACATCTAAGGAACGCTCGGCCTAAGGCATTGCTTGGCCAAAGATAGCGCTCGACCAGAGGCTTCGCCAGGTCAAGATTGCGTTCAAACATCAAGCTCCTCGTTCGGCACCCAGACCGTTCGGCACCATGCCGTTCGACATCAAGGAGCATCCGGTATCCATGAAGGCTCGGCATTATCACTCGGCCTCCCGAGATGTTCGGCAATCAAGGATGGTTCGGCATTCTCCTTGGCACCGTCAGCTTCGAACGTTGCTCGGCATACTCTTCCCATGCAACAAACCTACCGATCGGCATAAAGAGTATAGTTCGGCCTTCGACCGTTCATCCTGTTCGTTCGGCATACAGGATTGACACTATTTGGACCGAGTTATTCAGCTACCGGGCCCACCAGAGAAGTCCAACCCACCTTTGTCTATAAATAGAGGGGCAGGGACACAAAAAAGGGAGAGATTTTAGAGAACACTGAGGAGACTCTGCCATTTTCAAGAATCATTCCAGACTTATTTCTTTTACTTTGCAATTGTATTCTAGTAACTAAAAATGGATTGTATCTGTAATCATCCATCAAGGAAATCTACCTCAAAGTGGATGTAGGCAGTTACGCCGAACCACTGTAAATTTGGTGTTCTTGTTCTCTGCATTTAAATTTACACTCTATTCTCTGTTTTAATTTACTTTCTTCATTGACCTCTCTACAAAATCTTTCTAAGGGTGCTAGTGACCAATTTTGGTGCTTTCACTGAGAATTTGAATTCTCAGGCTATTAGGATCTACTTTGCAGCTACTGGATTGCATAAATCCCCTAAAAGAGATCCATGATCATCTATAAGGCATCTGTTGATTCTACTCAGAGTTACAACCAAACAACTCTACCGTGGGAAGGCCACGAACTAGATCAGCCTCTCAAAATGCAGATCCCCACGAAACCGCTAGTGTGCAACAACAGGGAACTAGCAATAAGCAAGCGATTCTAGGTGTAGGGCCCTCCAACCAAAACCAAGCAGAAATTGTTTCCCGAGCATAATTCAATGACTTGATAAGAGAACTTAAGTAAAGTATAAGGCAACTTGCTGAGCAAATGCAAGCCAACGCTGACCTCATGACTCAGCTTACTCAGCAGCAGCATCAGAATGCTGGAGGTAGCCCTGTCCCTTACTCTGACGATGATAGTTCGACTTCTGTTGATGAACCTCCTAGGCATAGACGTCGTAAGGATGAAGATGCACATGCAGGTGCTACTGATCGACCTACTAGAAACCAAGACCCAAATCGAACGGGACATCAACCTGCACGGTCCCGTGGAGCGGAACCTAACCTCCCATCTCTCGTACAAACCTCGGATTTGACGGCTATGGTCAGGCAGGTGATGAAAGAAAACCAAGGTCTAACCAATTAAGACTAAAGAGTGACTAGGAGTCATACTCCCTTCACGGATACCATTCTATATGCCGAATACCCAAGAAAGTTCAGCATGCCCTCCATTCCAGCCTACGAAGGGAAGACCGACCCAAGACAGCATGTGATGAGGTACGGATGGATGATGGATTCCGCAAGAGCTAACGACGCAACCATGTGTAGGTGTTTCCCAATCACCTTGTCCGGCATTGCCACCATGTGGTTCACTCGACTCCCACCACGATCTATATCCAGCTTCGACAAATTAACAATGAAATTCGTAGAACAATTCGGGATATACACCACTCGTCCAAAGGACGTTATGTACTTATCAAGTGTAACTCAAACTCCAGGAGAGTCATTGAAAGCGTACTTGCAAAGATTTCATGTTGCTGCTACCGAAGTGAGCAATCCTAACGACCATGCGATTTTGATGGCGGTAATGCGTGGAGTGGATCTGGATTCTGAATTTGGAGATTGGTTGGCGGGGAAGCCCCCAGCTACGCTGGAACGTTTTTATTCGAAAGCTCATCAGTTCATAAGAAGGGGGGAAGCTCGGTGGACAAGGCGAGACAAGGCATCAGGGCCCGTTCAAGAGTCTGTGAAAAGTAATGCCGTCGTGAAGCAAACCGGAAGTAACCCTGGAAAAACTCAAGTTGACATCCAGGACAAGCCTGGGCAGTCCAAAAGATCCGGAGGTCGAAATCCCGGAAAGAAAAAAGAGATAGGGAAATGGAAATCAAGAATCCCAACATACAACGAATACACCCCGTTGAACGCATCTCTTGAAAACATCTATCTATCAAGTTGCAACACTTTCCAATATAGAAAGCCACATCCAAAGGAATCGATGGAAGAACAGAAGCGGACCGGGAAGTATTGCCGTTTCCACGAGTCTTATGGGCACAACACGGAGGAGTGTAGACACCTCCATGATGCTATAGAAAAGCTAATTAGACAGAAGAAGCTGCAGGAATTTGCCAAAGACCCACGGGACGGGAGGCAAGAAACATCAGACCCCGGACGTGGGCCAGCCCCACACTAACCGGAACAACTTACTCGGACTGTGGTTAGATTGGTTATTAACACGATTGCTGGCGGACCCCATCCTGCAGACAAGAATTGGCAGGAGATGGAGCGATATGATAACTCCTTAAGACATGCAGAGTACGAGTGTTGTTCGAACGTGGAGGATGGGACTCCTGCAAAGCAGCAGCGCACAATGAATGATGATATCGTATTCAGGAACAGAGATGCGGATAAGGTAGAGGCTCCTACCATTGACCCAATGGTCATATCTGCAACCATCGGGCCGGCATTCGTAAAGGGAATTCTAATTGATTGCGGAAGTTCCGTTAACATCATCTTTCGAAAGGCATACGACCAAATGAAGCTGGAGACCAAGGATTTGAAGCCATCCAAGGCCAAAATCCATGGCTTTAATGGCGCAGCGACTGATGCAGTGGGATATGTGGAATTACCAGTTGAACTGGGACAAGGTGAACGCAGAAGGGTGCGAATCTTACCATTCATAGTACTGGTCGTTGATTCCCCGTACAATGTATTTCTGGGTCGTCCAGCCCTGACGAAATTTAGGATTGATCCCTTGGTGTTTAACGTTAAAATTTCCAACGGACAGAGGGGTTGGAGTGGTACACGGAGACCAGGCAACCGGTCGTTCATGCTATGTAGCTAAGCTCAGGGAGGCACGGCGTAGGGAGAAAGGAAAGGTTGCGGACAGCCCTGTCCGCATCCAAGGTCCTGACGATTGACAACTAGCGCCCGAGCCCTGGCTCGGGCGGCATTCTCGATCCATAGAGACATAGATCCGAGAGACGATGATGGGGAACCCAGGGAAACAAATGCGGCACCGGCTGAACTAACCATCGACATCTCAATTAGCCACAGCGACCCATCGCGAGTTTTTAAATAGGATCACAGCTCGACCCCGTGGCAGTTGAGAACCTTACTGACTTCCTCCGAGCGAACCTTGATGTTTTTGCTTGGACGCATTCTGATATGTGCAGGATTTCTCCTGCAATCACGGGTCGTATGTTGAACATAGACCCGAGACATGTTCCTGTAAAACAAAAAAGGAGAGGCATGGACCTGGAGAGGTCCGCGGCTCTCAGAGAGGAGGTGGACAAACTGGAAACCAACGGGTTCGTCCGCGATGCCCTCTACCCTGAATGGGTATCTAACCCGGTGTTAGTAAAGAAAGCGAATGAAAAATGGAGGAATTGTGTTGATTACTCCGATTTAAACAAAGCATGCCCGAAGGATAGTTTCCTGTTGCCAAGGATTGACCAACTCGTCGACTCAACTTCCATACATGAGTTATTATCATTTATGGACGCATACTCTGGTTATAATCAAATTCCAATGCACATCCCGGACCAAGAACACACCAGCTTTGTCACAAACATGGGATTGTATTGCTATGTAGTAATGCCCTTCGGATTGAAGAATGCAGGAGCCACTTATGAACGTCTGGTGATCGAATGTTCAAAGATCAGATTGGAAAAACAATGGAAGTCTATGTGGATGACATGCTAGTGAAGTCACGGCAGCCAAACGACCACATCTGAGACCTAGCGGAGATGTTTGACATACTCAGGTATTATGGAATGAGGATCAATCTGTTGAAGTGTTCATTCGGCGTAGCATCAGGAAAGTTTCTGGGATTCATTGTGAATGCCCGAGGAATCGAGGCTAACCCAGAGAAGATCCAGGCCATCCGAGATATACAAGTGCCCAAAACCATAAAGCAGGTGCAAAGCCTGAATGGAAAAGTGGTTGCGCTAAGTCGATTCATATCCAGAGCTACAGACAAGTGTATTCCCTTCTTCGACATTATAAAGAAAGGAAAGAGAAACTTCGAATGGACATCCGACTATGAGGAAGCATTCCGGGCTCGGGTAAGGCACTTGGAAAGTCCCCCTGTACTGTCCAAGCCGATAAATCACGAAATGTTGTATGTATACTTGGCGGTATCCCAGCACGCTATCATTACATCCTTGGTCCGCGAGGAAGACCGGATTCAAAAGCCGGTTTACTATGTCAGTAAACGCTTGACAGGGGCGGAAAGAAATTATCCAAAGATTGAAAAACTAGCCTATTGCTTGGTGATCGCGTCACGCAAGCTTCGCCCCTACTTTCAGGCACACTCAATCAGTGTCTACACTGACCAACCTTTGCGACAGGTACTCCAACGACCGGAAACTTCCAGAAGGATGCTGAAATGGAATATTGAGTTAAGTCAGTTCGATATTACCTATTTGCCGTGGAGGTCCATACAAGGACAAGCACTAGCCGACTTCATTGCTGAATTCACTGTGCTAGATGAACCGAGCAATCACAGAACCATACCCCCTGTTCGATGGAAGATGTACACCGATGGGGCATCTAACGATCGTTGCTCGGGGGCAGGTATAATCCTCGTAACTCTTGAAGACCGATCAATCTGCTACACTTTGAAGTTCGAGTTTACAGCAACAAATAACGAAGCCGGATATGAAGCATTGATTGCTGGCTTGAGACTTGTTATCGAACTGGGAGTGAAGTCACTCGAAATCTTCTGTGACTCGTAGCTGGTAGTATATCAGGTGCGGGGAGACTATCAAGCGAAGGGACAGAGACTTGCTCCTTACCTTGCTCGGGTTCAAGAGCTGCTGGCGAATCTAGAATACTACGACATCTCGCGTGTCCCACGTGAACAAAATAGAGAAGCCAATTCATTGGCAAAATTTGCAAGCACTGGCGATGCACAGCAAATGGGATTGTTCCCTGTTGAGACCCTCTATGCTCCAAGTATAGACGTAATGGAGACAGATTTCGTGTTAGAGATCAAACTTGAGAAGGAATCATGGTTGACCCCAATCAAGCAGTACCTGCTACAAGGGGATTTGCCTGAAAAGAGGAGCGAAAGACGCCAAGTTCTTCGTAAGGCTTCATGTTATGTAATACAGGATGGAATAATGTATCGAAGGGGATGCTCGACCCCACTACTCCGATGCATTTCCCATGATGAGATAAAACGAGTCCTGGAGGAATCCCATGAAGGAGAATGCGGCGACCATACTGGGGGGCAGACATTAGTAAAGAAGATCCTCCGCTATGGATACTATTGGCCAACTGTGAATTGGGATGCTGCAGACTATGTGAGAAGATGTGATAAATGCCAGATATATGCAAAATCCCAAGAGCTCCACCGACGGAACTCACGCAAATGGTAAGTCCCTGGCCATTTGCAATGTGGGGAATTGACTTCGTTGGTTCTTTACCCATAGCCAAAAAAGGCTCGAAGTATGCAATAGTTGCGGTTGATTACTTTACCAAATGGACAGAGGCAGAGCCTATGGCCATAATCACCACCAAGAAAGTCATTAACTTCGTTGTACGAAATATCATATGCTACTTTGGCCTTCCCCGGACCATCATAACAGACAATGGAACTCAATTCGAAAGCATGGAGTTCAAAGATTTTGTCAGAAATATGGTATTAAGAAAAGGTTTGCAGCAGTTGCTCACCCGAAGGCGAATGGACAGGTAGAAGCCGTAAACAAAATAATCAAGTCCATATTGATCGCGGCTGGCCACACTCTATTCGCATTGGCATATGGCACGGAAGCTGTCATACTCGTGGAACTTGAAGTTCCATCTCATCGGGTAACTCACCACGACCCTGCATCGAACCAGGATTTCTTATTGGAATCATTGGACTTTATTGATAAAAAACGCGAAGAAGCCAATTTGAGAGCGGCCTCATACAGACACAGAGTCGCTAAATATTATAACAAGAAGGTCCGACCAAGAATGTTTAGTGTGGGAGACCTCGTGTTGAAACGAGTTTTCCCAATCCTATCTCGTATGAATCCCGCATGGGAAGGTCCATACGTCATCGAACGGAAGCTTGGAGAAGGAACTTTCAAGCTAGCGACTGTCGATGGTGCGACACTCCCCCGAGCATGCAACAGCGAGCACTTGCGGCGTTATTATACTTAGTCTATTTCTTTCATGTATTAGTCGCACTTACTTCCAGTGCTTTTACTCCTAATTCTCGGCATGTAATAAGCGATTTAGCTTGTTCTCATTAATAAAGGCTTGAAGCCATCTTTCCCATGAATTATTAATGCCTCTACGAATGATGATCCTGTGACGGGTAAATAAAATTTTGTTATCCTGGCTAACGTACTAACACGCACGGACAATAAAAATCTCCAAGTCTCCGGAGTGCGGACCGGAGTACTCTAAGTCCCCGGAGCGTGGACTCGAGTACAAACGAATAAAAATCTCCAAGTCCCCGGAGTGCGGACTGGAGTACTCTATCTCCTTGGAGCGCGGACTCGAGTATAAATGACTAAAAGTGTCCAAGTCCCCAGAGTGCGGACTGGAGTTCTCTAAGTCCCCTGTAGCGCAGACTCGAGTATAAACGAATAAAATCTCCAAGTCCCCGTTGTGCGGACCGGAGTACTCTAAGTCCCCGAAGCGCGGACTCGAGTATAAACAACTAAAAATCTCCAAGTCCTCGGAGTGCGGACTGGAGTACTCTATGTCCCCGGAGCGTGGACTCAAGTATAAACGACTAAATTTCTCCAAGACCCCGGAGTGCGGACCGGAGTACTCTAAATCCTCGGAGCGCGAACTCTAATATAAATGACTCAAAATCTCCAAGTCCCCGGAGTGCGGACCGGAGTACTCTAAGTCCCCGGAGCACGGACTCGAGTATGAACGAATAAAAACCTCCAAGTCCTCGGAGTGCGGACCGGAGTACTCTAAGTCCCCGGAGCGTGCACTCGAGTATATACGACTTAAAATCTCCAAGTCCCTGGAGTGCGGACTGGAGTACTCTAAGTCCCCAGAGTGCGGACTCGAGTATAAACGAATAAAAACCTCCAAGTCCCCAGAGTGCGGACTGGAGTACTCTAAGTCCCCAAAAGTGCGGACTCGAGTATAAACAATTCAAAATCTCCAAGTCCTCGGAGTGCGGACTGTAGTACTCTATGTCCCCGGAGTGCGGACTCGAGTATAAACAATTCAAAATCTCCAAGTCCCCGGAGTGCGGACTGGAGTACTCTAAGTCCCTAGAGTGCGGACTCGAGCATAAACGGTAAAACTTCTCCAAGTCCCCAGAATGCGGACTGGAATATTCTAAGTTCCCGTTGTACAGATTAAAAAATGTTCTAAGTGCTTGAAGCATGGGAGGAAGAAAAATAACTCTTAGAGAAACAATGGACTATGTGAAGACAAACCAAGAAGTCTATGTTACGCACAACAGCATGGATTCGAATCACAATCACAAAGAAAACTAGATAATAAGAATCTTTTGAAAAAACAAAAAAGGAAACTAAACTTTATTCAGGAAAAGTTTTCTGCTACAAGCACTCTAAAATTCGGAGTCAACAGTCTGTCTACAAAAATTAAAAAAACTATTACACGACTTAGATCGACCCTCGTTGAACGAGGACAGTAGTCACTTCTTGTGCTTCTTCGACTTCTTCCCGGACGACTCTTCCCCAGAGCGTTTACCCTTGGAACCTATCCTTGATGGAGGAGTAACAACTTAAGAAATAGGGGGAACACTCGAGGGCTTGGACCTGCCAGGAAGGATGACCTTCAATGGCTTGTTAAAGGGATCGTCCAGGTCTACTTCACGTGGTTCAACCTTGACCTTGGCTGTATCTCTTTTCTCTTTTCCAAGCTGCTCCTACATGCTCAATTCAGATGTATGCTCAGAGGCGCCTGTGACCTCTACTTCATAACTCCCAGAGGAGGAATCAGACTTGCCTTCGTCAAGCGCCCCTATCACTTGAGCATCTGGCCCAGAAACTTCACCAGCATGAGCAGCCCCACCAGTCTTTTCCACTTCCTTGGCGACATCGCCCCTCGGAGTGGGATCGGGGTCGGAACGACCTGCAAAAAATCAGAAAAGATGAGCATTAGAATGCAATAGTACTTCACAAAGAATGACGACTTCCAAAATCTAAAAGTGAAAGGTTATCTATGAGGCCCTGGCAAACTCTCAGCCGTCTAAGGAGTTTCGCCCTCCGGAATAGGAGACAAACATGAACGCCTAGGCCGGGGGCTTCCGGATCATAGCCAATGTGTTGTTTAAAGGGATCGAGTATCGGCCGACGGGCCGGCTGGGAAGGCACGTGAACAGGAGACTCGGCCCCGGATGGACCGGCGACAACTTCTTTCCCTTTCCTCGAGGGGGAGCCTTTGTAGTAAAGGGCCTTGGCCGCTGATAGGTCCGAAGGCTCATGTCCCTTTAGAAATTCTTTTATCAAATCCTCCTCGTCAACCTCCTCGACACCGCGCTCGGCCTTCCTGATCTGAATTAAGGTTTCCCACACCTCGAGCAACGATTCAAGATAGCCATCTCCCAAAAAAGTTAAGTCACAGTGCATGGGAACGCGGACGTTGAATTCGGCAATGAGTGGGTCGAACGCGGTTTTGATCTCTTCTCTACCCTCCTCCCTGGCTACCTCAAGACGGGAATCGATGTCCGTCAACGATGTCTTCTTGCCCTCTTCACGGGCCTCACTCTTTAACATCTCAACCCTGGAAAGCTCGCCTTTGAGTTATTCTATTAAAAGTCCGGAGATGACAATCTCGTCATAGTATCGTTGTGACTCTTTTTAGGCAGCCGTTTTCTCCTCTCTCTCTCTCTCTCTCTGCGGAGAAGCTCTTCAAGTTCCTTAACCCGAGTGCTGAACGCATCCCTCTCCTTTTGAACGGAGTCCTTCACCAAGGCTAAAGCCCCACATCGTTGAACCGCCTCGTCAAGATCTTTCTTATGAGTTGATTCCAAGCGAGTGACGGCCTCAGTGGTATCCCTAGCACTCCGATGGGCGACCTCGAGTTCAGATTTATAAGTGGAGATTTCTTCGTCCTAGGCCTTAATGATGTTTTTATCGTGGGTAGCCTCAAGCTTCAAACGGTCTATTTCATGCTGGCACTCCACAGAGACTTCGGAAAGTTTCTCAGCTAGGTGAACGAACGCGTCATGTTGAACATAGACGTCGTTGGTACAGGCAATGACGTTCTGCTTAACATCTCTAGGTATAGGATGAATCGTCGGAAGGAACTTCAACCCATCGAAGCAAATCTTAGGAAATATAGCCTTGAGCTCGCTCAGTCTCTCTGGTACTGTTGGATCCGATGCAGGAGCAGGAGGAGACGGCTTTGAAAGTTTGCCCCTTCTATGAGAATCTCGGGACTGTCGAGTGGAAGAAGAATCAGAGCGTTGATCTTGGGGGATATCAGACTACGACCCCTTATAACCAGGCTTATCCTTACTTTGCCCCGAATGAGAAGAGGGGTGTCGATGATGCTTGGGCTGGTAATACGGTTTCTTTCGAGATGATAAGTCCCGAGAATGATGGTCCCTATCACCATCACCATCTCTATCTCGACGTCTCTCGGGACCTGAGTCCCGTCCGGACGGATGAAAAATAGAAGAACCACAGAGACGATCGAATTCGTGTGAGCGCCCCATGTTACCTACACGAAATTCAAATAACAACGAGTTAGCAAGGAGAGGTGTGACAACAAAAATTTAAGTGCGAATTGAAGTGCAAATGTTCGTGTGTGTCCTAGTGTTTCCCCCCGATGGACCAGTAGCCTTGCGAACAGGGGTTTTCTCTCCCCAACCTTGGGTTAGAATGCCCATATCGCCTCTGATGGGCGAATGGAACTTGAATGCCTCCGGATCGCCAAAATCATAGTTGAGCAGATCCTCCGTAATGGAGACGTTCGAAAGGCCCTTTAGCGAACTTTCAACGTGCTGTGAAGAAGCCTCCTTCTCTGCCGGGATGAGCGTAACTCTGGAATTTCCGCCAACCTTCTCCTTTCTAATCTTATATGTCAACGTCTTTTTCTCCTTCGAAGAGGATGATGACGTTTCAATATCGTGCACTTCGACCGGCGGATCCTGAGTAGGACCCGCATTCTCACCTTGTGTTTCGGGTGCTTCACCCTCTTTGATTTCCCCCTCCTCCTGTGCACCGGGGGTGTGGCGTGATGACGATTCAGCCAACTTTTTCCCTTTACCGGATGCGGGCTTGGGGATAGAGACGCCCTCAGGAAGGCTCACCCGACGACCTTCTGCTAATAGCCCGAACCTTGATAGTGACTCATTTGAAATGAGGGTTTGGATGTCTCGTTCCTCGACGGGAAGAGCTCTAGTAGCCTCAACAGCCTCTGAATAGCCGCGGCCCTCAAGACGTGGATTGATATCTTAAAAAATGAAACAAGAGTTAGAAAAAGCATCGCCTCAACCGAAATATGAACAACGCTCTAAAAAAAGACTTACTTCCTTCAAACCATCTCCTCGCGAAACCAGGAGGGCAGCGCACGTAGAACCATTCCTGTTTGTACAGGGAAAACTTGCTCCATGCTCCGGTTAGAATTTGGCACTTGTGGTGTGGCTCGAGGAACACGAAGGAGGGGCTATCTCTCCGCTTCTTGATCATATAAATATATCTGATGTTGTCAGGAGTTGGAGTCTTGGAGAAGACAACCATAAAAAAGAGGTAGGTCCCATAAATGAACGCATGACCGTTTGGGTGCAGCTGCGACGGGGCGACGTCTATGTATTGCAACACGTCCCGAAGAAATAAATTGAACGGAGGCACGCTGCCCACCCAGTACATAAACTTATTGCAGGCGGTGTATTCGATTGGGGGCAAGTGTGGATGATCATGGCCCGACGGAACCAACACGTCGGCAAAAGGGAATCCATAGGTCGAACATATTCGTCGGAGTGTGGCTTCGTTAATCTTCGAAGCCTGTGAATCGATCGGACTATCTAAGAGAATAGATGACTCAAGGGTATCAGGAGCAAAATCATGAGCGGGGAAGGTCGACGGGTTAGAAGTGTCTACGTCCCCTTGTCAGGAAGACGGCCCGGGTCTGTCCGAGATTGTGGCGGAACTGGATTTTTTGGACATTTTTTACGGGAATCAGATACTGCAGAGCACTTGTATGAACTATACTCAAAAAATGATCAGCGTTAGACTTAACAGCATAAATTCCCCCATGTGTGGTGTGTGAACTAGTGCAATCAATCGTGTATAAGCATTGGAAATTCGAGAGTCACAAGGTTATTGATATAAAACTAAGCTTAAAAATCGTCGCCTTCGAAGACCGTCATCACTGTCCGTTTCCAAAAGCCTTCCTTATGGCGATTACAGTTTCAAGTACAGGGAACGTTAGAGGAAGTTATCTGATTATGTCAAGTAAAGTTCAGATTTATAGCTACTGAAAATAGAAGGTTATTAGTCCGAACCGGTTCGATATGCTAGAATGTTAGAGTCATTGTTCTTGCTTTACGACCATTCGGCATACTTTAGTTCGGCATTTATGTATTGTTCGGCTAAATATCGTTCGGCATGTTTAGTCCGGCATTTACGTGTTGTTCGGTGTAAGATTGTTCGGTCTTAATAACATTCGGCATGTGAGATTGTTCGAACTTGATACGGTTCGGCATTTATGTTTGTTCGACTAGGCTGTCGTTCGGCAAGACTATCGTTCGGCCTAAAACTTGCCTGGCCAAACTCCCGGTCGGCCTAGCTATCATTCGAACTAGTTAGCGCCCGGCAAAGCGTCGATCAGCCAAAATTCCATTCGGCCGAAACAACGCTCAGCAACCTCCCCCCTAACTCACGCTTCCTCCCTGACCTCCTACTCCAGTGTTTGCATGTGGTGAGACACGCGGAACCACGATTACGCCGAACCTTAAAAATGTTCGGCACTCCACCCTTGGCTACAATTCCATCCCTCTCCTCCTCTACTCTTTCCTCTCTTCCAGTCTCGATTAAGCACGAAGAAACCGTACCGAACCATATTATATCTCCCAAACAAACAACTCCTACGTATGATCTTCCCAGGATAGCTCTCCCTACCTCGAAACGTTTAACCCTATCAGCTACCGTTCTAATATAAGCCTCTTATGAAGCTTCTATAGTCAGGGAGAGGATTTGGATAAAGGAACTGATACCTAGTTCGTAGATCGAGCTTTGGAAAATATTGCGAGGCCTTTGGAGTCTGATAGCAGAGGAGGTTCGTAAGTTCAAGATCGCAGAAGTCAAAGTGGAAAAAAGGGGAAGAAGGAGGGGACCGGGTTTTATAGGAACGAAGAAGAAGTTGAAGAGACCATGACCAATAGAACCGGTCAAGGCGATATCAACCGGCTATCTCACATTGTTTGGCCTCGACTATTCTGGTTCGTTCGGCATCCTGGGTACTCGTCTTCAGATGGGTTGTACCGCATACGAAGTCGCTCGGCGTAACATGGATCGTTCGGCCTCGGCTACACTGTTCGGCACACACACCTCTATAGCTGATATTCTCAAGAAGGCACCCCCAAGGAGATTTAACCAAGGCTCGAAGCAAAGCATGGAAGATACATAATTCAAAGCGTATCACGTTCGGTCACGAAATATGCTTTGGGGGGCAAGTGTTTCCCATTGAATTGACCGGGCAACTTAGTACTCAGGCTCTTCATCGTTCGGCATCAATGGGCATTCGGTATGGGATAGCGTCCGGCATCTAGGAGCATTGGGCATCGAGAAACACTCGGTATTGAATACCATTCGACCAGAGAAGTACGCTCGGCATAAGATCGTTCCACGACCAAACAATTGTTCGGCTTAGCCGTCGTTCAGCCTAGCCATCGTTCGGCCAAGACATTGGTCCGGCTTCTAGTTTCGTTCGGCATGAGTGCTCCCTGCGGTAGTCAGTATGTTCGGCCTCATCTTGTTCGGCTAAAGGAGAACGTTCGGCTAAAAGAGATCGTTCGGCTAAAGGAGAACGTTCGGCATACCTAGAAGCGTTCGGCACGAGGGAACGTTCTGTATAAGATAGCGCTCGACATCTAAGGAACGCTCGTCCTAAGGCATTGCTCGGCCAAAGATAGCGCTTGGCCAGAGGCCTCGCCCGGTCAAGATGGCGTTCAAACATCAAGCTCCTCGTTCGGCACCTAGACCGTTCGGCACCATGCCGTTCTACATCAAGGAGCATCCGGTATCCATGAAGGCTCGGCATTCCCACTCGGCCTCCCGAGATGTTCGGCAGTCAAGGATGGTTCGGCATTCTCCGTAGCACCGTCAGCTTCGAACGTTGCTCGGCATACTCTTCCCACGCAACAAACCTACCGATCGGCATAAAGAATATAGTTCGGCCTACGACCGTTCGGCCTGTTCGTTCGGCATACAGGATTGACACTATTTGGACCGAGTTATTCAGCTTCCGGGCCCACCAGAGAAGTCCAACCAACCTTTGCTATAAATAGAGGGGCAGGGACACAAAGAAGGGAGAGATTTTAGAGAACACTGAGAAGACTCTGCCATTTTCAAGACTCATCCTAGACTTATTTCTTTTACTTTGCAATTGTATTCTAGTAACTAAAAACGGATTGTATCTGTAATTACCCATCAAGGAAATCAATGGAAATCAACCTCAAAGTGGATGTAGGCAGTTACGTCGAACCACTATAAATTTGGTGTTCTTGTTCTCTGCATTTAAATTTACACTCTATTCTCTGTTTTAATTTACTTTCTTCATTGATCTCTCTACACAATCTTTCTAAGGGTGTTAGTGGCCAATTTTGGTGCTAACAGTGCATTTATAGCGACTATCGCTATACGGATAATTCCATATTCAATTCAATATCCATTTTCTAGTATCATTCACTTTTATACATATATGTTTTCCACATTCAATTCATATTACTAAGCGTTCGAATGCATTTAATTTAAACTTCTCCTTTTAATGGTTTTAAAAGCAATACTTTACCAAATCACATACTTTTTAAAGCATATTATCATGGTATAACTTTACTTAGTTATTTTCTATTATTACTAATTATATAGCAAGCAATATTATCAAGCAACATTTCAACAAATTTTTGCCATGACTTGTTGGTAAAATTATTTCTAATAATTAAAGCGATAACAACTTACGTTTGTTTGAACCAAATTTCCTTTTCTTCCTACCAACATTCAGTAAAACCCCCTACACCTCCTTCCACACACAAGCCAAGAATCAATCAAAATAAGAGAGAATGGAGGCTAGAAAGTGCAAAACCAAGGCACTATAGGCTTATGATGCTCACGACCTTGAATGGTTTTTGCAGATGGGCTTCACTTCTTTAGTTCTTGAGTTTATGGAGTGATGTTACATGCTATATTAGGATAATTGTATTAGTTTGGAGAATTTTGGGAAATATTGGATAGAGTTGCTCTTATTTA
Source organism: Allium cepa (assembly GCA_030765085.1). Classification (NCBI taxonomy): domain Eukaryota; kingdom Viridiplantae; phylum Streptophyta; class Magnoliopsida; order Asparagales; family Amaryllidaceae; genus Allium; species Allium cepa. Next base: position 108,945,676 of record CM060940.1, read on the forward strand.
GAGAGTTTTTTAAGAAGAGAAAGAAGTGAATTCAAATGGAACTTTTCAAGTGAGTTGCGAATGAATAAGGAGACTAAGGATGCTTATTTATAGGCTTTAGGAAGATGCAAAATTACCCTCCTTACCCTCATTTGGGCTGCCACAAAGTGATGGGAAAACATGATCTTACGATACCTTACCTACCCTAAATCAAGGAGCAATCTAAGGGTCCATCTAGTCCTTAAGTCCCTTCCTTCCTAGCCTTTATGCTAATTAATTACCATTATTTTTAAGTGTATTTTAAGCCCTAATTAACATGTTCATATTATAGCCTATTGTGTACAATTTTTCCAATAACTTTAATTTAACAAGAAGCTAATTATTTTTACAAAATGTTTCCGGTCACATTTTCTATTTTCCTTCAAAGAATATATTTTTGTAAACATATTTGAAAAATATGTTTTCTATCACTAGTTATTAATTAAAAAGTTTTTAACAAGGTTATAAAATCATATTAAATCATACTAAATCTTGGACACGAATATTTTAATAATTCAGATATTTAAATACGAAGTCTTTGAAATTCCGGGTCGTTATAATTGGTCAACATGCAATTTTTGTATTGATTGAATATGGATTGACTATCCATGATCCTGTACTAATTTAGAGTTCAAAACTTGTAGAAGACAATACATAGTCTTGGGAAAAATTCACACTTAGTGATCAAGACACTAAAATGCTAATGTTTGTATTATTGGCTCTTGCATAGGTATTAAAGAGACAATATGCCAAAAGATTAATTTATTGACAAGTAAATTTTTTTACTTTTCATCGTCGATATTTAATTTAGTTTGATTTATCATTAAATTATATGTGCAAATTTATTTTAATTGATTATTATAATATTACCTATGTTCTAATACCTATAAAATGATCATTTATATTTTATAATTAGGTTCCTACTAGATTTTACATCTTTTAAAACCCTAGATGAGAAGCGAGAATTGCATAAATTTCTCTATTTAGTGTTAGGATCCATTTATCATGCTATTACGATCTCAAGGATGCTCAACAAATTATAGTCCCCATAAATGTTAAATAACACGTTATTAGTTATCTATCGTATGTGACTCCTAACAATATATTCTTACTTATACTCATCTTTATGGCCTCGAAGTTGCATAACAAACCATAAAATTGATTAGATACTTATAACTTATCATTTTATGATTTCATATGGAAAATTTTGTAACCTTTGAGGGTGCTCAACAAAGTTACAAAATGTTGTTGCCAATATAGAGACAATATAAACATCACCATAAATATTTTATGGCTTGAGGGTGATCAACCACCATAAGTATGTATACTACTTTATTTATATTGTAAATGACGGAGAGAAACCTTAGTACCCACTAAAAATATTAACAATAAACAGTTGTAAATAAATTTAAATTTTATTGGAGGGTATTTTGTTAAATTTCAGTAGATTGACAAAATAGTAATTTTATAAATAGATAAATTTGCTAATGGGAATCGCATCGTTGTAAAGCCCTTGTTTGTCTGGTCGAGATGGAGTATTCATTTGTTTAAATTGAAAGCTTTATGGGTGAGATATCATTTATTTATTGAGTGGGATTGGGTTTGTGTACGGGTAGCGGGCCTGGTTTGAGCTAAGTTGGGCCTGGCCTATAGTTTGAATTCAAATTTAAGACACAGATTCAGTTTACCTTATTAAAGCCTTTTTAAAATGTATGTATCTTCATTTCTAATATTTCTTTTCTCATTTCTAAAAACAAAAATCTTCATCTTCCTCCACCCTTCCTCTTAACACTAAATTCCCATTTCTTAACCAAATTAGATGCGACTTGTTGCATTGGATTCATAATAGAGTTCTCTATCATCTAGAGTAAGACCCAAAGGCTAATTTGGAAACTCGATATTCTAGAAATTCAGGATAGTGGTCGAATTCGAGTTCTTTTAGCTTGATTTGGTGAGTGTGGCTTCTCTGATCTTGATATAATGCTTTGTTATAGATATAAGATGGTTTGACTAATTTAGGATATCAATTTGATACATACTTTAGTCTGATGGTAGGATTAGAAATTGAGTAAGAGAAAAGAAAGTAGTTTATTTTAGAAAAAATTAAAACAATAAATTTTAACACCAAATTTGCATTAAAACTGGATATAAACCAAAATTTATGAATGTAAATGTGTTAATACATTAGGTACTTGCTAAATAGTGTGTATATATGAAGTATAAGTCTTAGTAACAATAAAAAAAAAAGAAATGAAATTTGGAAAATAAATACGCAAAATAGAAATGATATCGCGTTTTTGAGACATGCACCGGTGAATCGATAGGTGCACATCGGTCCATAGGTGAGCTTCCTAAATTGGGGATTCGGGATTTTAAATACTTGAGTTTGACGTGCGATGACTTAAGTTTTCGCTGGTGATCTATGTGGGTTATTTAGACACTTCAATGATTTGGTTGGCTACTATTTGGATGTATAGATCAATGGTAGGAATGATGTACGGATATAGCACATGTACTTTGGAATGGTTGTTGAATACTTGAATAAATGGTGAGTAGCTTGATCATGGTGAGGCTCGAAATTAGAGCATGCGGTTTTAGGTAACTATACAAGTATATAACACCTGGATGCAAATGATGAGATTTGAGTGTTGTGCGTATGGCTATGGATTTTGTAGTTCATTGTAGTATAACTACAAAATTTTGGACGATAACGAATACCTGAATTTTGTAGTGCATGTGTTAAGTCCTATATTCATGGTATCAACGAGGCGTTCTCATTTAGAGCATAGAGGCTGGTTTAGGAGGGTTTGTGATGTGGACGACAGTCGATCCGTAGCGCACGTGGTGGGACCAAGCTTGAGTCTAATACATATAATCCCTTACCGCAGGCGGCATGATCGGATTACATAGACGTGAAATCCTTGATCGTAGGTGGCGAAACTGAATTTTGTACAAGGGATCCTAAAGCATAGGTATTTGGGACCGGATCAAATTTAGATAATAATATCGTTCTATAATGCACATAGGGGGATTGGAAGGTATTATACTTTAAGCTTAAATCATGTTATTTGCATACAACCAATATAGATTGTAACAATAAATCCACATATTGGAATCATCACCCAACTAACAATAATATATATATATATATATGATGAGCATGGTAAATATAATTTAATTTTTTTATTTATTTAGAAACATTATTTAGTTAGAAACATATCATATAGCCAAAGCCTTTAAGCACACGTTGAAACGATGATATAAGCTCCTAGAATTACTGATCCAACAGAGTGCTAGTCCTTGCACTGTTGACCACTAGCTATCGGATAGCGGCTAAATTGATTTGATTTGAACTTGGGAGACTAGAGAGGTGGAGGAGGAAAGTTAACCAATTGAAGGAAAGGGATGGAGGCTCCAAAAGAACCCAATCAAATGCAGGATGAGATGCCTAAATAGAGGAAGGAAAAGAGAGAATCTAGGATCACATCTTTTACTTAATCTTCTTTAATCCAAGCCATCCAAAATCAAGCCAATCTCTCTATAATTTGAGCTACCCTTCATGATTGTTGCTGCTAAATTATCACCCCCATGATGAGCCTTAAAACCATTTGTGCCCAAATAAAAATATTATGCAATTAAATCTAACTTAATGCATATTGATATCATATATCATTGATATATTTATTACAATTATAAATATATTTCATAATATTTTTTCATTAAATCGTAATCAAATTTAATAAATAATATTTCATAAACAATATTTAATTTAATTGATTTATAAAAATTATAAATTAATTAATTCATTTGGTTAAAGGAGGATTCATCGTTTTTGGTTGTGTGACTGGTCAGACGTAAATTTGGTCAGTGGTTATTATCAAACTATTTGAATATTAACGTTCATGCATCACTTAGCAAATGTTGTGGAATTTTGGCTAATTTTATCGCTTATTTGGTTTCAAGGAAATCTAATTTTACTGTATTAAACGTTACTCGGTTGTGACTATTGTTTACATCAATTCTCTTCGTTAAACCATGTCACTTTGGACTCATGGAATTTGTTATCGGTCAAAATTCCAATTTCGTCCATATTCACCTTTACAAAAACAAAGTCCTTGGTTCAATAATAACGATTATTATTAATTGAACTACTCTGGCCAGAGACTTTGACTTTAAGTTGACTTGAGTTGATCATGATACTAACCTTATATAGCCGAGGAAACGAATCCTATCTTGGATAGTGCTTCACTTCCGATACTTCCACTCTAACCAACTATAGTCACTCGATGGAATTTATGCCATGATTTGACTATAATCAAATTAGAGCTTTCATATTAAAGATCAATTGTGTTACCAGGTAGAGAGAACTGTGTAAATCAGTCATATTGATATTTTTTGTTTGACCTTTGTTATATTAGCTAACAGAAAACTATCGAGTGAACTGTTCCATAATTACCCAATAACTATCAATATGTAACCCCTACATGCCTCCAATAGTCTTGAGTAATACACTGCCCAACATTTAAAGCGCATTACATACTGTATTATCAATGGATGCATTGACATCTAGCCTCGAATCATCTTGATTAGGAACATTCAAAATGATAAAATACTGTAATACAGCATTCGTGATTACAACTATTTGTAATTGCTATCAAAAATACACTATTTACGAATTTTCTATTAAATATATTTCAATTAAGCATTTAATTATTTATAACAAATTATAACAAATATGTAACAAAAGAATACCTTTATTATGGATGCTAATTGATTACATCGTTAATTAATTTGCAATTAATTACTTAATTGCCACTAGAGCATCCCTAATTCTATCAATCTCTCACTTGCACTTGAGGCCAATTATGGAATCTTAGTCTCATCCTTTTAGTCAACTTCTCAAGAGCCGATCTATCAAGACCTATAGTGAATGGATCTGTTATGTTGTCCTTGGTATCTACCCTTTGGAATTTCAGGAACGAAATTATTTTAGTGGAAGGAAATGTAATACCCCAATATTTTATAAATATAACTTAAAACATTAGTAATAAATAATAGCAAATAAATTTAAAATTTGTTGAAGGGTATTTTGGTAAATTTCAATAGAAGGGCAATATGGTAAATTTACATACAGTTGAATTTGCTAATAGGAGTCACATAATTGTGTAGCTCAAATTATTTGGTCAAGATGGAGTATTCATTTGTCTAAATCGAAAACTGTATAAGTGAGATATCATTTATTTATTGAAGTGTATTGGGTTTGTGTGCGGGTTGCTAGCCTGGTTTGGGTAGAGTTGGGCCAAGCCTAAAATTTGAATTTGAGACACCGATCCATTTTTCCCTGTTACAGCCTTTTTAAAAATACATATCTTCATTTTCAAATTCTCTTTTCTCATTTCTGAAAACTATAACCATCATCTTCCTCCTTCCTTCCTCTCAACACTAAATTCCCATTTCTTAATGGAATCAGACGAGACTAGTTGCATTGAATTCATAGTAGCGTTCTCTATCATCTAGAATAAGACTCGAAGGCTAATTTGGAGATTCAATTTCTTGGAAATTTAAGACAACGGGTGAACTCGAGTTCTTTTGGCTTGATTTAGTGAGTGTGGTATCTCCGATCTTGATATAGTGCTTTGGTATTAATATAAGATGGTTGGTGCTAGTTTATGATATGAATTTGATATTTGTATGTGTATATTAATCTAATAATAGAATTAGAAACTAAATAAGAGAAAAGAATGTAGTTTATTTCAGAAAAAATTAAAATAAGAAATTTTGACATAAAGTTTGCAATGAAACCTGATAGAAATCCAAATTTATGTATATAAATGCGTTAAGACCTTAGGGACTTGCTAAATGGTGTGAATTTATGAAGTATAAACCTTAGGAATAATAAAAATCAAGAAGAAATGAAATCTAGAAACTGAAATACACAAACAGAAACGAAATCACATTTTGAGACGTGCACTGGTGGGTGGCACACAAATCCACCGATAAACGTCCCAGATTTGGGATTTAGGCTTTTTAACGCCCATGCAACGACTTGAGTTTTTCCATGGTGATCTCTAAGGATTATTTAGTCACTTCTATGATTTAGTTGGCTACTGTTTAGTTGTATAGATCGATGGTTGGAATGATGTATGGATATAGTCCATGTAGTTTGGAATGGTTGCAGAATACTCGTGGCATATGTATTGAGTAGCTTGACGATGGTAAGGCTCGAAACTAGAGCATGTAGTTTTCGGGAACTGGAAAGTATGTAATACCTAGATGGAAACAATAAGTTTTGAACGTAGTGTGTATAGCTTTAGATTTCGTACTTCAGCATAATATAAGTACACAATTTCAACGATAATGAATACCTAATCTTGTAGCGCATGTAGTTGGTCCTTGATCATGGTATTAACGAGGCGTTCTCTTATAGAGCGTCAAGGCTAGTCCAAGAGGGTTTTTAATGTGGACAATAGGCGACCTGTAGCGAACGTGGCAGGGCATGCATGAGTCTAATACATGTAATCATTTACCATAGGCGGTGAGATTGAATAATGTAGATGTGAAATCCTTTATCGTAGGTCCGCAAACTAGATTTCGTATAAGGGATCCTTTACCATAGGTGTTCGGGGCCAAACCAAACTTAAATGGTATAATACTGTTTTGTAGCGCATGCAGTGGGACCAAAAGGCGTTATACTTTAGGCTTAAATCATGTTATATCATTGTCATAGTACCTATTTTAGATTGACTTCACTCGTTCAAAATGTGTCTAATCTAGTCCAATATTTTTTAATCTATATTATTCAGTTTGATGGAGTCTAGAGATGTGATGGACCAGGATGAATGGATTTGTACATGTTATAAATATCAAATATATAAATGTGTGTATAAATTATATTTTAAAGACATGATGTGAGTGTGTGTGTGTGGGACATGATTTAGTTTGGGTTTTACTGACTTACGTTGTGGCATCGGACATGTAATTAAACATATATATATATATATGTGTATGTATGTATGTATATGTATATATATATATATATATATATGTTTGTGTGTGTTTTTGTGTAATATGTTTTTTTATGTGACCATCGTCCATGAGCTTTGGAAGTTAATGGTTAATATATTTTTTGTCTTATGCCGTCTCTGTATATCAATATGTAATATCTCCCAACAACTAGCCATTTCGGGACTTCGTTGTCTAGTTACGAGGATTCGAAATGGCAGATTGTTACATTTGGTATCAGAGCATAGTTTATAGGATTCGGGACATATTGACAGAGAGTACTTGCAAATTTTGTAAAATATATAATATATAAGAGCTAAATTTATATTTTTGAATACACCATATCGTATTTTGATTTATGGTTATTTATTTATCTATTGAGGAGTTGCTATTCATTCTCATATATAAATAACTAATCATGAATAATTCAGAGGAAACTGGAACGGGGACCAATGTTGGTGGACTTGATACTAGAGCTGGGCCAATACCCGAGTGGATGCCCTTGAGATTCCTAGCATGAACATGCCCATTTGGTTCTGTAGGTAACTCCAAGCAACTGCTCAGACTAGCACCACTACCACCTTCATCGAACCAGTTTCTTCGACCAAAGTTGTGGTTGTTGTTCCACCACCAAATGTTGACTTCCTAAAACTCTGCAAAGATTTTTCCAACTTAGGTGGGAAGCCGTGTACTGGGATAAAATCATATTCAGTGACTAAGGTACGATTAACGAACTATGAGAAGATATTTGGTCTATTGGGATGAAGTGATGCAACAAAGAGTTAGTTGGTAGTTTGAAACTTACAGGAAGAGGCAGTGAATTGGTGGGAGATTGCCACAGCTGAGACGGAGGAGAATACTATTGCTTGGGAAATATTTAAAAGAAGACTGAGATGTAATTTTTCTGGAGATGAGAAGGGAATGTTGTTAGAGGAGTTTATTCAACTTAAGCAGGGGGATATGACTATAAAGGAGTGCGAATCGATTTAATGAACCACAAAGTTTGGATTTTAGTTCATAAATACTCAGGAGAAGAAAGCTATGAAATTTGCTAAGGGATTGAATTCACCATAGAAGGAGTTGGCTTTGAATTAGATACCATTTGGGGCAACTTTTAAGGGGTTAGCTGAGGCGGCCTTGTTGAATGTTGTGAATGGAGACTTGAATAAGGAGAAAGTGTTGATTGGAGATCAGAATAAGCATAAGAATGAAGGATCGCAAGATGGTCAGAGTAAGAAGCCAGTTACTGTGTGTAGAAGGTGAAATAAGACTGGGCATATAGACAAGAATTGCTGGATGAAACTCAAGAAGGGAACAAAATGTACTCAGTGAGGTAAGATGGGACATTTGGCGAGGGAGTGTAGGTTGAAACCATTAGGACAGCAAGGACAGTCAGGAAAATAGGAACGGTTGAAGGTAATTAAGTGTTATAATTGTGGCCAGGAGGGACATTATAAATGGAGTATCCAGCACTATATAAGGAGGGTCGGATTGTTAAGGCTTATGCACTGGATGTTATACCCACTGTCAGCATTGCACTAATGGCTCGAAGAAGGGGAAGTCAATTATGGAAGATATGTTATTACCATCTAATTTACCTACCAGAATTTTAATTGATACTAGTGCATTGTATTCATATATAGCTAATGCATTAGCGAAAAGATTAGGAATAACCCTTGACCTTATGCATGAGATCATTACTGTGTTAAACCCTGTTGAAGGATCAACGCATTTGTCCACTATTTTCCATGATCTTAAGTTGGTAATAAACGGTGTGGAGTTAAATTGTGATGTGTATGTGCTTAGTTTTGTGGGATACGGATTGATTTTAGGAATGGATTGGATGACTCGGTATGGAGTACTTTTAGATTGTGATAGGAGGGTTGTTCGTTTAGGTAGTCATGGCAAGCGTGATTTAATTTCTGTGTGAGCCTGATGCTTCCATGATGAAGTCATATTTGCATTCGTCGGAACAAACACATTATTTACTATAAACCAAAAACAATTTGCACTTAGCTTTATTTCTAAACATTCCTTTTTAAAAGATTTTCTAATTTATGAACTATCATTTATAAATTTCAAACAACTTTATTATCCCAAAAGATAATAAATCACTTAAAATGTTTTATAAATTTAAGACAATGTTAATCATCTTGAAAAATAATTGATATATTTCTTTTATAAATAATTGATATATTTCTTTTATAAATTTAAAACCACATTAATTATCCCAAGAGACAATTAATCAAATTTGTAACTCTTTTAATAATCAATCAATTAACTTTAAACACCTTTATTAAATCAGTTAATTAACTTTAATCACTTTTATTATATAAATTAATTAACTTTAAAACACTTTTATTAAATCAGTTAACTAATGTTAATCACTTTGTTAAATCGATTAATTAACATTAAACATCGTTAATAAATTTATTGATTAACTTTATTATAGTTAAATAATAATTAAGAATATATTTAAACCTCATTTTCAAATACAAATAAAATCCTTACAAACCCATTTGAAAAGAATTTACAAAATATTTAAGGTAAATAACCATTATAAATTTATACAACATTAATTATCTCAAAAGATAATTAAATCCAATTTATAATCTTTTATAAATTTAAAATGACATTAACTATCTCGAGAGATAATTAATCAAATTTAAAATCTCTTTATAAATTTAAAACACCGTTAATTATCCCAAAAGATGATTAGCTAGAATTATAACTGCTTTTATAAATTTTAATCAACACTTATCCTTTATTTTCAAAATTCTCAAAATACCTAAAACTATAGTTTAAAAAACTTTCAAAGTGCAAATACACGATCAAACGTTTGTTTTGTAAAATTACAAGCTCAAATTCAACACCAACAAAGATGTAAGGAGATGATATTTCATAAGTGTCAGCATAGAAATAATTACTATAACGACACTTATTCAAAACAAACAGTATGTCATAAATATTACAACCAAACATCAATATAAGAAACATAAGAATATAAGTAAGATGCATATAACAATATATTAATAATGGTGAGAACCTCTTATGATCTCTCTACAAAAGTCCTCTGCAAAACAATGTTCATTTATGCAATCCGATTTTCAAGCGGGAATTCCAATTCAAAAAAAACAACCAAACAATAATAACAAACATATTATCAACAATTAGCAATCAATTAGCTAACATACGGTTTATTAATTAATCCACATATTAATTAAGTCCAAAAATAAACTTTTTACTTTGCAAGCACAGAGCGGTGATTTATTATGCTAGATAGATATCCAAATAACCTATTGAATTTAATCATAGCAGAATGGTGTTTTATTCTAATAAATAGATATCACAAACAAAGTATGACTAATTTAACTACGTTAAACATAATTAAATTATATCACTATAAACTCATTATTAATTTATACTTCACTCGTCTAAGAATTCAACAATAATCTATAGCAATACAAATATCATATAGTTTATTTAAAGGTGGGTAAACTCACTAAAATTCTAGTTGACGTACTTTCGCGTTTTGGTTTGATCTAAAATCCTACAGCATTCGATTTTAGCTCAAAATTCTACTAGCTCAAAATTCAATGAATCCAAATCTAATGCATAGATAACATTGATATGAGTCTAAGGTAAAAGACCGCGTCCAAACCCTTTCTCGTATGCAGTAGTTATTGAATTTATAAGATTTGATATTAATTAAAGTAACTAATAATTTAGTTAAATTTTTAATTCCACTTGTAATATGTTTTCTTTCCCAATTTAAAATCAATCTCCCTGACAATGTGCACGGTGATATCTATTAGGCATGCACGTCTTCCCCTCTTCCTCGAGCTATGCTTCATGAAACACCGCACGACCACCTTTGTTGATTGTTGATCGTCTCTTTACAAATGTTATGGATGGTCACCACGAGATGTAGCTCGGCACTGTCTAGAAAATCGAGACCTGCATCCTACCAAAAACTGCTCCTAAATGACATGATCCACCATCAAGAATCGCACCATGCCAAAAGTTCAACCTCGAATCTCCTCGACGCTACAAATCCAATGCAATAACCATCGCGGCCTCTCATCGCCTAGATTTCTAACAAATTCAAACCCGAATTCGTCCATGATAGTCGATCATCACCAAAGTTGAATGCATTAGTGAAATGGGTATGGATTTTTAGATCTCCTTAATATGGTCTCAAAGATATATTTTTTATAATATTTCATTGAGGGGAAGATTTGGTTTTAATATTTGAAGATGGTGGGTTACTTTTATTTTACTAGAAGAGGGAAACTGAAAGATGAGAAGTAGGTTAAGTGTCAAGGATATGTAATTTTACAATGTTTGGCATTTTGCTCCACAGCATTCCACTCATGTATGAACCTGGAAGAACAAAACAAAAATACATTCGCGCACTAAATGTAATACGATCTTAAAATAATAAGAAACTACACCGATTATCTTATTCCGTGAAATTTCAAAAATACCATCGTTTGTCGAAAATATATCAAACGATAATTTAAATATTTTCCATATTAAAAATTATGGAAAAATCAAGTAAATTAAAATCAAAATTCGTCATTAAAAATCAAGTCATTTTATTAATAATTGATTTTCTTTTTATTTACTCAAATTATTTATTATTATAAATAAATTTACAAAATAAGTTTACCGTTATTATTAATTAATTAAAAGGAGTTAAATAAGGTTGTTAAATCCATTAAATAATATTTAATTCACAATTCAAATACTTAAATGATCCATATATTTGCATATAAGTTATTAAACTTTAAAATTCAATTATTTAAATATTCAAAATTTATTAAATATTCAAGATCAAAACGATAAAATTTTGGAATATTACATTCTCCCCGTTAAAAGAATTTTATCTCCGAAATTCTCAAAGGAAGAATATTCCTCCAAACCCTTTAGGTTCAAAAACTATTAATGAAAGTGAGTTATTAAACTTTTAAAGTCCTTTATGTTATGGAATATTTCAACAGAACCTCTTTTGCAGAGCTAGATCCGAAAAGCTACAACATGCCACAACTAGCCCAAATTAACAAAAGAAAAAAAAAGCCAAGTAGCCTCCCATATCCGCGACATAACAGCATCAATTAATCACTAAATTCTAAAAATACTACATACCACTACTGCGTTTGATTTTTTTTATTTAGCAAGTAGCTTACTATCTCGATGCAAATGCAGGTGCGTAAGAAATCAAATAGCAATCTGTTGCTTCTCTATACCTATCTTGTACTCGTAATCCAAAGAGAACTATTGTTACATCGCTAATTTTTGATAATATTATTCAGGGGATTTAATTAGATAAGTTAAATAGAATAATATAAATAATTAGAGTGATAAGGAGATTGAGATTTGAATAAATGATAAGAAGGTCGCGCTTAATTAAAATGAATGGGCTTATGAATGGTAAATTAGTAAGTAATAAACACAAAGGCGTTAGGGTAAATTGCCGCCCCGTATTACCTTACCCTTATACTCACATACCATACCATTCACGTTCTTTTTAGCACAACTAAAACAAATGAAAGAAAACTAAAGAAGCCGGCCATTAAGAGAAAGAGGAAGAAGAAAATTCAAGTAAAAGCTTAGCATTCAGTCTAGGGGAATTCATCTCAAATCAAATCTTAAAGTCCTTATCCAAACTAAGGTGAATAATAATCAAAACCATCTCTATTTTTTTATATATGATTAGGTGATTTTCGGGTTTAAGATTAGATCCATTATGATGATTTTTGATGACATGCTTGGTTTTAAGATATGCTATATTCAAACGTGTTTGTTTGAAAATGATTTTACAGATATTAGGGGTAAAAACGTATGATATGAATTTATAACGCCATGAGTAATTTATATGTTATGTGAAACATGATTTTGGAGTTGGCTTTTAATTTTCATACTTTTTCATGCTATGGAAAGACTATTATGAATTTTCAAAGGAAAATATGGATAATTGGGTTTAGAAATTAATTTTAGATATTATATGACGAATTGGGGTCTGAAATTTATATATTCTAGATAAATATATTAAAGTGAATTTTTGTGATTTTTTTGGATTTTTACTAAGAGCGTTAGTAAGGAAATTAAATTATTTTGAAAGGAGGAACTAAATGATTTAATTGCTTTGCTCAGTGGAAGGGCTTATTTGCTAAATTAATTTTAGTTAAGATCTGGAATTATGCGAGAAATTGTTTGGAAAATAATTTGAAAAGTTTAAGGAAACCAATCAAAGTTTACAAATAGGCAAGTTAATTATAAAGAGATTACTTTATTTGATTAAAATAGTCTTTACCCAGATAAAGTAGGTTCGCCACTTTCGGAAGTACCTTTCGACCCAGAGCTTCTGCCTTCAATCAGGACGAAACCCACCAGGTAGAAACCAATTAAACCGAAACTAATACACATTATATTACTTGTTGGTACGTAATGGATAGAAGAAAGGCGGAAGGTAGGGTGTCGAAGCATAGCTTCCGATGAGGTCGATGCCTTTATTTTTTTTCTACAGAAAACGCTTATATGTTCTACTAAAAGCTTTCGAAGGAGTCAAAACTAATGCTTTAGAAAAGGGTCTTCTAAATAGCTTTTGAAGGAGAGTTGCCACCTTATTATTTAAGTAGTAGATTCTAATGGAGTTACTTAGTTTTCAAATTAAAGCGTTTGGAAGGGGTAGTTTCGACCAAGTCAGAGCTCTTCTACCGCTTATACCTTTCGAAGGGATTGAGGATATCAATGCTTTCGGAAGGTGACCTTTGTTTTAAACGTAAGCCACTTTCTATAGCTTTTTAAAGGGGTTAATGTTATCGATAGCCATGGTTTCGAAAGGGGTTTCGAAGCTAACCTTTAAACATTTTACTTATAAAGTGTAAGCTTTCGAAAGGATGGTATCGACGCCGTTAAGTTTTCCCCAATAATTTTATATGGTAAAGAATGGTTTCAAAAGGGATACTTTCATTTACATTCACTTTGACCCAAATGATATTTTAAACATAAACCCAATGGTTTCGAAAAAGGGATTTCCAATGGTTTTGAAAGAGGGACTTTCAAAGATTTCAAAAGGGGCACTTTCAATGGTTTCGAAGCTATGCTTCTAAGAGTTTCGAAAGGTTTCAAAAGAGTGGTTTTAAACTGTTTCGAAAGGCAGAGGCCTAATGTTTTGAAAATAGATTTGTATGCTTTCGAAGGAAGTAATCCAGTGAGGTCGAAAGCAAAGTTTTGAAGGTTTCGAAAGCCTTAATTTTTTAAAACAAATAATCCAATCTCATTTTAAAAGAAAAACCCATGTCTAAGTAAAGGTTTTGAAATGGTTTTAAGAAGAAGCTTTCATTAATAAAATATTAGGTTAAAGGGATAACCATGTTTCATATGAAAGTAATTTCAAGGATGTTAAACCCACAGGAGTGGTATTGTTATGTTATCATGTTTTCTTCTTCAAATATACATACATACATACATACATACATACATACATACATACATACATACATACATACATATATATATATTCACATTGTAATGAACCCATAATGGTAATTTGTAGAAGGGGAGAATAACTGGCTAGGTTGGCCCAGTAGTGAATATAAATTAAATTAATTAAAGATATTGGCAACGGACAATAGGTTCACAGTTAGACCATGTACAAATGAAGATGTCAGGAAGATAGGTTCATAGTTATCCCATGAAACTATGGTTTGATATTCGTAGATGCCAATAGGTTTGTAGGGAACCCATGAAAATTATATCTGGATTAAGATATTGATAGAAGTCAATAGATCTAAGATAAGGGAAAGTCATTGGAGTTACCAATAGGTTCAAGGTGAACCCATAAAACAATAAGGTTATTGGCAGGGGCCAATAGGTTCTTAGTGACCCCATGAAAACTATGAAATTGGGCAGGGAGTCCATAAACTTAAACACGTTAATAGTAAGCCTATGAAAACTATAAAATTAGACAGAGAGTCCATAAGTATTAAACAGGTTATTAGTCAGCCCTTGAAAACTAATAGGTTAATAGTGACCTTAGAAACTATATATGAGACCGTTAGTCAGAATGAATGGGGATGGGAAAGCCAGAATTGATTACTTGTTTGCATATTGTCATTTTTTTTGAATTGTTTTAACCATTATGGATGCAAGAGCATAGTATATGGTTTTATAAAGGTTTTAGGATACCAGTAAGGGGAAAACCCGTTCTGCAAAGCGGCGTGGTCTCACTAGATATCTAAATGGTTAGAGATGGTAGATTAATATTCATACTAGGCTTTATATCTAACTCGAAGTTTATGTTTTTCTTTTAAACTCGCAGGTACTCAATTGATTTTGAGTAGTTTGAGAATTGAGGTTTTCAGGTACCTCATTAGACGAATAAGCTTCCAGAGGTGTGTAGGAGGCATGATAGCTATTTAGAGTTCTCTTTTATTTTGATTCTGCTTTGTTGATTTTGTAAAGGCAAAGTTATTAAATTGCCTATATATACTCTGATCATCCAAGGGGCATCTTCATATGTCGCTCTTGGCACATGTTATAATAAGTATTTTCTGAAGGTGGTTCTCGTAATGGGATTATGTAAAGAATTTGAAATGTTTTGAAATGGAATGTGGAACTTGTTTGATGTTTTAATTTTTTCCCCATATTCATATGTCCATGTATCAATGTATCTAACATTACCGTATTTGGTCGCTGCAAATTAATAATTATGGATGACTTCAGCATCCATGGCCATTAGTTTGGGGCCTACAAGTGGAGGATGTTACAACTATGCTAACAAAAAGCAATGCATAAGCTATTTCTATCATATGCAATAGCAACATTAATAAATAGTACAGCCATATGCAACAAGATAATATGATGCAACCCTAGTTTGGTGTAAAGTTGCATGTAACCCAAAAGCAATATAACAACCACATGCAGCAAAAGTACATAGAATACTCCATAATAAAATACTAAGCATCTAGTTTATTTCAAAAGATAAATTCAGAACAAATTGCCTGGGTTTTTATATTTAAAATATATTTTCAAATTCCTCTAAAGAGAGATATATCAAAACCAAAATAAATTATGACGAGAAAGGGGCTCTGCCGACCAAAGTAAGTATAAAATATAATATCAAATAATACTCTTTACACAAAGGAAACTGTATCAGTCAATTACATCCTATTACATCAGAGTCACACATATACTCAAACATTGGACGAATACAATCATGTCCTAAATAACTACAATATATCACAGTGGAAAACACTCCTTACGTTCCTGCCATCCAGCTCGCCTTCTGAGCTCCAGAACGTCCTTACCTGAAGAAGATGTAATACTCGGTCTGGCTCGAGTATTACATCAAAGCAACACCCGGGTCAGGCTAGAGACCAGCGTGAGTAAACTCATCTAACATAAATTACAAAAGCATACATCTTATATATAACCCGGGTAACTTATATCAATTACAAGTTCACAAATTGTTATAGACATCACTTATTTCACTCACCAATTTCTAAGTACCAAAACTTAGATTAAATGGTCCAATTCACTTAAATCATTCTATTCTAGCTTATTGATTTCACATATCAATCTATAATGAATCGAAGTGGATTCGAGTATTTACTAATATCCGTCTCCGGTCTCTTCGAATCCAATGTCATCTTAGCCCAAGTTATTCAAGTGAAATACAATTCAACCTTAAGTACAGGGTGTCACAGTAATTCATTATCAATAGATAACCACATCATCGCAGTTTAAATCAAACATATCATATCACATGGCATCACGAATCACATATTAGGGATAACAATTAATCCAAGGCTTTTAACATCATTTTATCATCCATACACAAGGTTGATTAGCCATGCCATTCTAATTAATTTAAATATATTAAATTAATTACTTCCATCATCTTTAAATCCTGCTTACTCATCATTAATTAATTACAAACCAATTAATTAATCATCCTCTAGTTATCATTTTTAATTACATTAAGTAATTAGCCTTTAATTAATTTCACAAATTAATTATCCTTAACCTTTCATAGTAATTAATTAACCATAATTAATTACATTGATCTTTAATTAATTACATTAATTAATTATATTTAATTAATCAAATCCAATAATTAACTATCCTCCATTACTAACATTAATTAACTTCTTAATTAATTATTTTAATTAATTACACCAAGTAATTAATCCTTTATTACTTCCATTAAGTAATTACCTTCTTTATTAATTACACAAAGTAATTAAACCTTAACTATTTCCATTTATACAATTACTTCTTAATTAATTTCCTTTAATTACTTACCCAAAGTAATTACCCTTTTATTACATTCAGTAATTATCTTAATTACTTCAGTAAGTAGCTATACTTAATCAGTTACACAAAGTGATTATCTTTAGTTAAATAGACTAATTAACCTAAATTAATCGCATTAATTTAGTTAATCACATTGAGTAATTAATCTCTTTAATTACATCCATATACCATAATTAATTGCCTTAAATCAAAACAATTATAAACATTTAACTTGTTAAAAACATTTAAATTCTTGAAATTTAATCACTTTAATAAATTTACAAGATTATTTGATAATTTACTTTGGGAAAACATGATTTTCATTTCTTTGAAAAATTGATTTAAAACTTGTTAAATAATTTGCTTTATAAACATATTCATTTGAAACACACTTATCTAAATATTCTTAAAACTCAATTACTTCCATTATTTCAATCGTAAACTTGTTTAAAGTTTTTCTTTAGAAAACTAATTATTTAAAATAACCTTAAAACCCCTTTTAACCACTGTGTTGGGATCTTTAAAAAAATATGAATCTTGTTAAGTTGCCTTTACTATTAAACCAGGCAAAACACAAACCCAATCTCGAGCAACACTCACGTTCACATTCCTTCGAGTCAAATACGAGACTGCTACGAACAAAACCCAAGCCAACTTCTTCTCCTTCACCCCAAACAAATCCTGACATACAAATGTGCACCGTGCACATGCATGCTCCTCCGCCAGAGCTCCCACCATCGACCCCAACTCCAGAACATCGACAATGACTTCCATAAACTTTACGATCGTCTAGATCCACAGGAATGTCACCCAAACAAAATCGAGCCTCCTGTTCAAAATCTGGAACCCAAACATCAATCAGAAACTACCCATCGACACTCAAAACCCTACTTTGCCGACCTCAGACCACCATGACCTTTGATAAATCACCACACCAATTTTCTTGAGTTCGACGACATCCCGGCCATCTCCAGTCCAAATCTCACCATACAACTCGTCGCCGTTCAACGACAATCGATTAAAATACAAAACCTGATCAATCGAGAAATTCCTAAAATATACAAAATTTAAAAATCTAGATTTTATATTAAAATTCATATTTTGCAAGATCAAAACAGGTTATATAATCAAAACAATAAATTTTGAACATTGATTTTATTGACTTTGACTCATTTTAACTGTAATTTCTATTTTCAGAACATTCCCTTAAATATAAATCCTTACAACAAATTTTAAAAATGATGTTTCATTGTTACAGACAATTTCCTTTTAGAGAACAAAGCCTGAATCGATTTAGATAGAATGATATGAATTTAAGATGTTGTTCTTTGACACTGTGAAACAACAGAGAGGTAACATCGGATATACACATACATTTCATTTATATATACACATACTTTCCAATCCAAACATTCATGTTAACATCAAGATTTTCACACATGCATCAAAATATAATTCCAGATTTATAACTATCTAAAAATTAAATGATTACTCACCTGAAATAGAAAGCAAATAACAGAGGAGCAGTATAAAAAATTTCTGAAATCTTGCTTTTGAATTGATCTAGAAATTTGGTTACTTGATGCTGATTTTGAATGCACTTTGTTTTGACTTGATTTAGTTGCTAGCTTGATCTTTGAACTTGAATTCATACTGAGTTGAAATTTAAAGCTTCTCAGGTTTGAAATTTGAATATACAAAGTTGTTGCTTAATTTGAACTGTTGTTTTGATTCCTCTTTTCTTCTCTTTTTTAGGAAGAAGAAAAGAAATATGTTTGAACTGTAAAACTTTTAACTAGAAACAATAACCAGGTCTCTTCTTTATTTATTTTTTTAAAAACAAAAACAAAGTAATGACACATGTTAAATTTTCTTACAAGTGTTAAGTTATATTTCAATAATACTTACACTTGTTTAATACAAGTTTTATTGTTTTACACATGTAAATGTATGTATTTCCTTATTGGTAGTTAACATGAATGTATATATTTTATATGTTTCCATATTATAGTTTTTAATACCTTTAGATATATATACAACTTATATATATATGTTTTGAAGAAAGTATCACTCTTTATCAAATCCCATTTAAAATTTAATCTATTTACTTTAATTAATAAAGATTTATCTTTAGTATTACAAAAATATATATAAAGAATTCAATTTTAAATGTCCTTTGAAAATTTAATATATTGAATACAAATTTATGCCTTCTATTCACAAAGCATATATATATATATAAACACATTTATATTCTTGTATATGAACACGCCTAAAAATCTTGAACATTATAAAAATTTGCATATATCTTTTTATATATATAGATATATTATTCATTTATTCAGGGATTTATTTTTCAATATTTATTATAGTTTCAATTCTGTATATATATATATATAAAGATATTTATCAGAATTTTATTTGTTTAACATGCACATCGGTATTTTAATTAAATTAGTCTTGTTAATTTCCACTTAACAGATGTCTAAAATCCGGTTTATTACAATCGAGATCTAAGTCTTAATAAACAACAATTAAGAATCCTTTATTTATAGATTCAGGCTTTATAACTTAGAATATAAAATCACACTATCAATCAAATCACTTAACACGATTTAAAATGTTAAATGATTAACAAACAAGATTTAGAAATTTTCTCAGGTTTATAACTTCCTCGACCATCCAAGGATATGGATAATTTCCAAAGCATACAATTATGTTCATCAGCCTTTGGTTTTTGCTTAGAAGATTACTTGAGCTCCATCAAACAAAATTGAAAGTCACTCCCTAAACTTTCCTAAGCCACAAAAATAATCATACAAATATAATTAGGCTGTATGATGTTCGTAAATCATCTGTACGCTATATCTGACCCAACCACTTGTGCGGATACATAAACTTTACTTTCGAACTAGTATCGCTCACTCGACCTCCTTAGTGTGTGCTCCGATTAAGTTCCTCGATTAGAAACATCTGTTCTCCTTACATAACCATATAATGTGGTAGAAAACCTCGGTATCATATCAAGAATTCGAATCAAGTATTCAATGATAAGAATCAAGTGAGAAATCCTTCCTCGGACTAGTATGAACCACCCTGAAGTTATGTACTGGAATCCTAAATCAAGAACCATGAGAATAAAATTATCTATGTCTAACTTATGTACATAATCTGATTGGTTTCTTAATTACACCAATTTCTTTACGTATCACTTTCAATTTTATTTATGGTATCTCATCAATACGAAAATAATTATGATATACTTTCTAAATTTTCACTTAAGTTATAAACATTTTATAAGGGCACATCTTTATGAAACATTAAACTAAAAACTTACTCCACTTTTATTTACTTGTATAATACTCTTCTACATCCTAAGAGCATATAAAATACGTCAATTTTATTTTATTTATTCATTATTTGTTTTTATTTTTCAAAATTCAAATGGAGGCCCTACAAAATATAGATCGCAAAACTGTATCGAATACTTCAACCTCTTTACCTATCTGGTTCAGTAAGTAGCTAAGAAGATTAGGATGCCGACATCCAACTTGGTCTCAGAGTCTACTTTCCTTGGATATCCCTAAGGTGAAGATGTATATCAGTCAACCAATTACACCAAAGAGTTTATACAACTTAGATGTTTCAACAAAAACTATGGTTTTGATAAAACAATGCTTATTAAAAACCTTTATATCCAATTTAACCCATTCAAAACTTTGAGTTAAAATGTCTCTTTTCTATCAAAGAGTTACAAATTTCATTTATCAAAACATTTTTTTCATCAAAATACCTTCTATTTTAAATCCATTTCCTTCAAGGAAATTTAATAAATAAATTCCCGGTTTTTAATTCAAAACCCTTTTGGAAATCATACTAAATATATTCCTATATGTATAGAATAATTTTAACAATTTATTCCCTAATACTCGCGTTGGGTTCATTCGGATTCGAACTCATTTCGATCGCACAATGATAAAGAGAATAATTTACTAAGTGCACTACAATGTTTGCCTAAGCAAGTTTCATTTGTCACTTAGAAGATTATTTGGATTAGCGAAAAACAAATCGAAATGTTTTCCCTCGAACTATCCAAAAAAATGTATCTTTATTGAAATTCTCTTTGAAATATTTATACTTCCAAGTAATACTACCATTGCATTTCTCAAAATCCTTTTGAAATCATTTCAAAAAATATTGGGATTTAAATTCTCAAAAACTCCTTTAACTTATAACACACCTTTAATAGATCATATAAATCATTTTATATATCATACGTATATAAAATGCACCTTTTAAAAGCATCTTATATCATAATACTTTCTTTAACTTAACATTTTCTCCGAACACCTATAGTTAAATTGTGAAACTTAATTCACAAGGAGTTCATTTTAATGTACTTACAATTATCAAACAATAAATGCTCATAAACTTGCCGAGCGTCAATTAACAATCAACAAACAATAGTCAATGCTCTTAAATTATTCAAGCATGACAAATCAAACATAATGATAATAAATAAATATTGTAATTTGCAAACAAACACACCATAATAACTGTATAAATTTGAAAATTATTCCTTTATATATATATACATATATATATATATGTATGTATAATATATAATCCTAGGTAAAGTATTTCATTTACCCAATTTTCAAAAGTCAATATTATGTCCATTTGCCTTGTCAAGTGTTTAGAAATCCATATAGACATCGTGGCATCCCATATATTGACCAAAAGTCATAAACAACTCAATAGACCAATTAACACAATATTTTTTTATAGCAATAACAAATACGCACTAGCACATATAATACATTCAACTCATTCTAAGGTGTCACTTACCCTATCTCTAATTAGTTTACCCCACCAAATCTAAGGTTCTCTCTTAACATTCAGCTTTGATACCTAGACCATCGAAAGTCGGCACTTTATACATCTAAGGTATTCAAATGCCGAGCATCCAAGTGTCGAAAAGGAAGATTTTAGGGAAAAAGAAAAAAACGAATAGGGAAAACATAATCTCACAGTGGAATGACAACATATCATATAGAAAAGACAGTAAAAGTTGTCACTTTAAAATACATGATGTATTAAAGTTAAATATAAACCACGGCGGCCTACACATATATAACTTCTCGATCTTACTGTTGTTGATGGGTATACGTAATAATACACTGCGAAATAAAACGACTATGATAGGTGAACATCCATCTGTACTCCGTGATCTCCATGTCCAACCAGCAATAACCTAGAAAATATACTAGGTCTGACCCGAGCATTATAATAAAATAACACTCGGATTAGCTTGAAAAACCAGCGTGAGAAAACTCAAGTAATACGATGAACATATAATAATTCTGCGAGACCACATTGCAAAACAGGGAGCACGTTTTACCTCATAAGAACAACATTCATGGATGAAAGAATGGAAACAAGTCAAAACAAAATCAGACTTGAAAGAATGGAAATAAATAATTAAACATCGAGAAGAGCTTCAGGCACTTCTCGATGCAATTAATAAAATGATTAAAAGATTTGAATCAAATAGGGAAAATGAATTTTCCCAACAATGACTAGGAGGGTGCACCCCCTCACTGAAAGTATACCTCTACAAATATACTTGAGAACTACGATGGCTCTCGGACAGGTCCAAACCGAACCCTATCAACCTTACCAATTATCTGAGTATTTCACATCTCAGTGTGCATATAACCAAAACCAATCTCGAATATATGTGATAATACCCTAATAGGAGAAACCCCAAATAGCTTGGCTTTCGCTCGTTCTTTAGGTTTAGTCATTTTCGGTAACGGATATCAACGCTTAAAGGAGTAACAAGTCGTCTTAAATTGACCAACTCAAAGAAGCGAATTGATAGCAAATAAATCAACTATTTGGAATAATAAAACGTCATATATGAAAATTAGATCTCTTAAAGCATTTGACTTGCACTTGTGCTTGATTTTCATATCACAAATATTTGTAAAACACTTTTAAAAACACTCTTTAAAAAATTTCTTTTTAAAATCAAATTTATATTTCTAAGTGTATTAAAAAGAAGGGTCAAATCAGATGCCATTAAAACATTATTTAGTACAAACCCAAAAACAATTTACTAAGCTTTATTTTTAAACATTCCTTTTTAAAAGATTTTCTCATAAACTATCATTTATGAATTCCAAACAACATTTATTATCCCAGAAGATGATAAATCAATTAAAATGCTTTTATAAATTTAAAACAATGTTAGTCGTCCTGAAAGATAATTAATCTAATCCTTTTATAATTTTAAACCATGGTAATTATCCCAAGAGATAATTAATTAAATTTGTAAATCCTTTAATAAATCAATTAATTAACTTTAACACCTTTATTAAATCAATTAATTAACATTAATCACTTTTATTAAATTAATTAATTAACTTTAAAACACTTTTCTTAAATCAGTTAATTAACTTTAATAAATTTAATTAAATCAGTTAATTAACTTTAAACATCATTAAAAAAATTATTAATATACTTTATTACAGACAAATAATAATTAAGAATATATTTAAACCACAAATTCTTTTCAAATACTTATATAATCCTTACAACCCATTTGACATGAATTTAGAACATATTTAATGTAAATAACTTTTATAAATTGAAACAACATTTATTTTCCCGAAAGATAATTAAATCAGAATTATAATCCTTTATAAATTTAGAATGACATTAACTATCTCGAAAGATAATTAATCAAATTCAAAATCTCTTTATGAATTTAAATCAAAGTTAATTATCCCAAATGATAATTAATTAAAATTACAGCTCCTTTTATAAATTTTAATTAACACTTATCCTTTCTTCTCCAAATTCTCAAAATACCTAAAAATATAGTTTAGACAACATTAAAAGTGCAAAAACACGATCAAACATTCATTTTATAAAAATACAAACTCAAGTTCGACACACAATAAGGGTTTAAGGAGAAGATATTTCATAAGTGTTGGTATAGCGATAATTGTTACAACGCACTTTCACAAATCAAGCAGTATGTCACAAATATTTCAACCAAACATCAATATAAGAAGCATAAGAATAAAAGCAAGATGCATATAACAGTAAATCAATAATGGAGAGAAACCCCTTAGGGCCTCTCTACAAAAGTCCCCTACAAAACAACGGTTATTAATGCAATCCACTTTTTCAGCGGCAACTCCAATCCAATCAAACAATTAAAAAATAATAACAAACATATTATTATCAATAACTAGTAGTCAATTAGCTAACATATCGTTTATTAATTAATCCACATATTAATTAACTTCAAATTTAATTATTATTTTTTACTTTGCAAGCACAACGTTGATTTATTCTGCTCGATAGATGCCCAGAATAATCAATTCAATTTAATTACACTAGAACGGTGTTTTATTCCGCTAAATAGATATCACAAACAAAGTATCACTAATTTAACTATGTTAAAGTAATTTAATTAAATCACTATAATTTTATTATTAATTTACGGTTCATTAAAACTATCATCCAAGAATTCAACAATAATTTATAGCAACATATATATCATATAGTTTATTTAGAGGTGAGTAAACACACCGAAATTCCAGTTGATGCTTTTGCATTCCGGTTTGATCTAAAATAGAACGACATTCGATTTTAGCTTAACATTATACTAGCTTCAAATTCAACCAATCCAAATCCAAAACGTTGATAACATTCATACGAGTCTATGCAATAGTTATTGAATTTATAAGATTCGAGATTAATTAAATTAATTAATAACTTTATTAAATTTTTAATTACCCTTATAATACACTTTCTTTCCCAATTTTAAAATCAATCTCCCTCTCTGACATTGGGCACGCTGATACCTATTAGGCCATGCACGTCTTCTCCTCTTTCTTGACTACGCTTCATGAAACACCGCACGACCACCTCTGTTGATCCTCTCTTCACAAATGCCACGCGATGGTCACTATGAGATGGAACTCGACACAGCCTAGAAAATCATGACCCACAACCTACTTGACACTACTCCTAAATGATGCGATCCATGATCATGAACCGCACTATGCCAAAACTTCAACCCCGAGGTTGTTCAACACTACAAATCCAATGCAACAACCGTTGCTGCCTCTCATCACCTAGATCTCTAACAAATTGAAACCATGTTCGGCTATGATAGCTGATCATCACCAAAGTCAAAGTAATCAATGAAATGGGTATGGATTTGTATATCTCCTCAATGCGATCTCAAAGAAACTTGTTTTATAATTTTTCGTTGAGTGGATGATTTGGTTTTAATTTTTGAATATGGTGACTTTCTTTTCTTTTTACTAGAAGAGGGAAAACAAAATAGAAGATGGAAAGTGAAAAATGAGAATTTAGTGAACCGGTGAAGTGTTAAGGATATGTTATTTTACAATATCCGGCGTCTCATTACATAGAATTGTGTTCACGTACGAACACCAAATGACAAAAAAAATACGATCGCGCATAAAAATGCGACTCGATCTCAAAATAATTATAAAATACACTAGTTATCTTATTCTATAAAATTTCAAAAATACCATCGTTTGCCGAAAATACGTCAAACAATACTTTATATATTTTCCAAATTAAAAATTATGGAAAAATCAAGTAAATTAAAATGAAAATGTGTCATTAAAAATCAATTCGTTTTATTAACAATTGATTTTCTTGTTATTTATTCAAATTATTTACTATTGTAAATAAATTTGCCAAACGAGTTCACCATTATTATTTATTAATCAAAAGGAGTAATATAAGGTTATTAAATCCATTTTATTAATTTAATTCATAATTCAAATATTTAAATGATCCTTATATTTGAATATAAATTATTAAACTTTGAAATTCAAATATTTAAAATTAATTAAATATTCAAAATCATAATGATAAATTTCAGGATGTTACACTGGATTTCATAGAAAGGATCCTTTACCGTATGTGTTCAGGACTGGATCAAATTTAAATAGATAATATCATCGTGTAGCGCACTGAGTGGGACCAGAAGGTATTATTTTTTAGGCTTAAATCATATTATGTCACTAGCACAATAGTATACCTATATTAGATTGGCCTAACTTATTCAGATGTATGTCTGAGCCACTCCTATATCTTTCTATTTATATTATTCAAGTTGATAGAGTCTGGAGATGTGATGAACCAAAAGGCATAGATTTCTAGATATTATAAATATTAAATATATAAATGTTGTACATAAACTTTATTTTAAAGACATGACATGGTAATGTGTGGGGAGGACTTGATTTAGTTTGGATTGTATAGACATATGTTGTCGTAATATATATGTAATTATATATACACACAAAAATATACACACATACTCACGTATTATGATATTTTGTGTAAACATCCGCTGTGAGCTATGAAAGTTAATAATTAGTATAGTTTTTGTCTTATGCTTTGTCTATATATCAATATGTATTGTCTCCCAACGACTCTTCGTTTTGGGACTTCATTGTCTAGCTACTGGGTTTTGAAATGGTGGGCTGTTACAATAACATTATTTCAGATTTATAATTTCAAAATAATAATAATGAGTATTATCGTCCATAAGGAAAAATGAGTATTCGCAACTAGGACTGTGAATGGGTCAGGTCGGGTCTAGATACCATAAAACCCAGACCCTAGCCCGATTATAATAATTAAAACTCGAGCCTCGGCTCGTTGGGCTTTTTAAGCCCGTTGGGTAGTACTCGTATACCTAACTTAGAATATTTATGTTAAAACCATATTGTAAAACTGCAACTTTCGTAAAATATGTATACAAATAATGCTAACATATAAATTGGATGGTTATGTAGTGAAGTTCACAATAAAAGTATGCAAAAACATCAATATGTAACAAACAAAATGGTAAATAAATAACATACGGACTTATGTTTTGATATGATGGAAAACTAATTGTCAGGTCGGGCCTCAACCAGGTCGAGTTTTGATAAAAACATACCCGACCCTAATAATAACTGGGTCGGGCTTGGGTCGGGCCTGGGTCGGGCCTGGATAGTAAAAGGCAAAACCCATACCTGCATTAATAGGGCGTATACGGGTCGGGCTCGGGCCGAAACCCATACCATTGACAAGCCTATTCCCAGCACTCATTGACATTATTTGTCATTATATATATACAATTACATACATATGTATTTATTCTTATAACTATTATGGGTTTTATTTTAATTTTAACTTTTAGCTATAACATTTATAATGCTTATATTTATGTGTATATATATTATTATTGTTATTAAATTATTAATTAATGCTACAACTTTATTTTAGCCTTTTACAAACTATAACATTTATAGTCAATATTACAATATAAAATTATTTTGAATTTCCTTATTTTTAGCTTTTATAATTTTAATTTTAAAATAATTAATTTATTTTATTTATAACATTTATAAATTCATATTTAAATAATTTTAAAATGTCTGTTTTTAATCTTTATAAATCCAAACTTAAACAATTTGAAATTTGTTCATTAAAATCTTTATGAATATAAATTTAAAAAAAATTAAATTTTATCAATAGCCCTTATAAATTTTAGTTTTAATTCAAAAAAAATAAATTAATCTTTTTATAATTAAATTTTGTAAATAAAAATTTAAAAATAATTTTTAAATTTATCCATAACCTTTATAAATTTGAATTTGAACCAATTTTAAATTCAAAATTTATATATTATTCATAATAACTCAATGAAGGCTCTGATACATTGTTAGATCTAGTGCATCGAGCAACAGGGTAAAATAGTCAAATTTAAAAGAAAATCCCCTAGATATTTTATGGTGTTATCATGAATAATGTTAATAACATTAAATCGTACTTAGTGTTTTATTAGATGATTTTGGCTTGAAATTTATGTTGTATTATAGTCTTAACATGATCATTTCGTCATGTGATTGACCCTAATCAAATATACTTTAGACACTTAAGATTCACAAGTGAAAAGACTATTGCACATTATCATATGAGATCTTATATTTGATTTTTAACCTACAGAAGACTCTTTGTGAGTCATTCTCTAATTAGTCCAAACAAAAATGCATACTTGAACCCTTGGTTCCCCCAACGGTCATGAATAACTCATCGTCTATCACATGGAGAGCATTATATATACTAGTCTAAGTGGATATATTGATATCTCATTCTTGATACATCTTGAATAGAAACATTTAAGGAAAACTATTTATTTAATTTGATTTACTACTCTTAGTTACAAACACATTCATAGCTGCAATCGATTAAATACTTTTTCTAGAGATTTCTACTTGTATATATTTAATTTATTTAAAACATTACGTATATCCCAATATAACAACATATACAATAGAAAATAAAACTAACAGCTAGCTTAGTTTCAAACAAGATTTGCTAAAAAGTTTAAGTTATACAACCAAATTATATAATTGCCCTTAGGGTGCAACCATAACTCTATTGGATTCATCTCCATTAAATTGAAGGTTGGTATACGGTAATTGGTAGTTGATTTAAAGTCTTTAGCTAAAGTGATTAAGTTAATCGACAAATGTTATTGGGTTGAGCCATGGACATTAATGTTTGACTTCACAATTAACTACATATATTGTTTTAACTATTGATTGAACTCTAGATATACGTGTGATATAGTGATGACAAAAAAAAAATGCATAGTGCACATAATATATCATTGTTTAGGGTGTAGCTTAAATGGTTATAAATATGATTTCATCGGCATGTTCTCTAAGGACCTGAACTTAGGTCCGATGTTGTGCTTCAAAGTCCTTACAAACTTTAATATTTAAAATGTTTAAATAATACCGAGGGTCAAGTTCACACTAGGAAGTCTCACACACAAGCATAATCGAAACATTCCAAGTCTAACTAAAATGAACTAATTTATAAATTTTATAAAAAAATGGAGAAAATTAGTGTAAATGTTATATTAATTCATTATGTTATTTATTTATTTATATATAGCCTTAAAATTAATCAAAATAATATATTAATGTTATATATTGATTTATCTAAATAAATGTGATAAGATGAATATATAAAGAATGAATGATTGTTATTAATTAGGCCCAAAGTGTGTGTGTGAGATACATACACACATATTAACTAGGGTATATCGTAATAAAATTAGGAGAGCTTTGGTTCATTTGAACATGATATTTTTGTAAATAGTTTAATAAGAGAAAAAGAAAGAGAAAATTTAGGAAATATTTTAGATATTTTCTATCCTTTTGGAGTTTATAAATGTCATCTTACTTTCTCAATTTTCATATATAATTTGAAATAAATGCTTAAGTATTTGTTAGAGAAAATTGTAGCCAATAGCTAGGTTATGTAAGCAAAACTAAAAGAAAGGAAAATGAATTCTCTAATGTAGAATAGCTCGAGATGTGTGTATGTGTTAATGCAGACAATAAAATGATAAGAAAGTCTTTTATTATTTCGATATAAAATTATTTTATGAAAAATAATAATTTGTTAATTTATTTATGTTAATTTCAAATTTAAACAATTATAAGTAAAATTAATTAAGCATGATAAATAATTTATTATTTATGATCTGTGAAGTTACTATATAATTTTTCGAACACTATAGTATTTCTATATGGATTTTATCTTAGAAAAATATTTTATGAACTTCAAAGTTACTGCATAATATTTTGAACACTATAATATTTTTATGTGGATTCAATTGTTATGAATTTTAGAAATAGTGACATATGTATGTATGTATATGTATGTACGTATTGTTGGAATTGGGCCAGTATGTAGCGGAGTAAATGGGTAAATATTAAAAAAATATTTCATTTTGGATTTTATTGGGCCTATGAAGTCTATATTTATTTAGATCTGATATTGATTAATTTTAAATAAAATAATAATTTATTTGAATTGTAAATAACATTTTATTTTATTGCTATGTTTATATTATCTAATATAATATGTGTATCATATACACATGTGTGTACGTGTACATGAAACATAAATGGTGTACATGGTTCAACATGCCTATGCATAAATGGTGGAATTCACACTGCAACGGACACATTAGCCCCTTCGTGTATATGTGTGTTATCTAATGTGTGCTCATGCGTGTTGATGTGTATGCGTGTGTAGTTATAGTTATATATAATATAAAATAATGTTTGTAAAGATAAATTTTGAACCATGCTATAAATAATTTTTAATGTAAAGAAAATTCAAAATCGAAATTATATTCAAATTAGATCTAGATCTGTGTAACAAAATATCTAGATATTTCCAATCCAAATCAATATATTAATTTTAAATGTGTGTGTGTGTATATATATCAACGTGTGTGGGTATGTGTGTGTTATATAAATTTGAAATAAAAAATCCTTTTTAAATTCATATACACATTATATATATATATGTATGTATGTATGTATGTATGTATGTATGTATGTATGTATGTATGTACGTTTGTATGTATATGTATATATGTGTATATATAAATTGTTGGGGAACTTTTCCATCCTCCAACTCCTCAATTAAGTGTGAAGTAAGTAGTATGCCAATTACTTCAATAATTTGAATCAATAAAATTAAGTAATTTCAATTTTGCCTTAAAGTGGTGATTATATCACTAGATGCTTACACAATCAGGTAGTTGAACTTTAACTGTTTGTAAAAGTGTCAAGTCCAAATAATATTTTATTCAAATACAAATAAGATAAGATCTGATCCTATAAACCAAATAGGAAAATAATAAAAGTAAGAAATAGTAAAGGACACAGGAGATTACGTGGTTAGGATATTAAGGAATCCAACATTCATGGGGGAAATTTATCTTTCTTCCTTTTTCAATATTTTGGTACAAATTTTGATGGTGGAGAATATAGTAAACCTTAAATGTCTCGAAAAGAGAAAAAGGTAAAAGTCCCTTTCATGCTACAGTCTTGTTCTATTTATAGCCTTGAGACGCACAAGAATTACTTGAATTCTATCCTTGCAATTATGCCTCAGCCCTTATATTCTGCCAGATGTCTCTATATGTATTATCTATTTAACATGTTTAAATTGCTGACTTATTTTTGACGGGAAGCTTGAGTAAAGGCGGGAACTCCCGAAATTAGAGTAGGAATATTTGATACAGTAGTGGAAGAATTCAAATATGAATTGATCTTGTATGTGAGTTATCATGGGGACATTAGGTGTCGCTCTTTGGTCTCAAGGTACTACCACGATATCGGCATTGACTGATACATGTTCATCGCATGATGTTGCGGGGCTTATATCTTTGTTGTTTATCAGATTTGTGCTTGTTTGTTTAGCCTCATATCAGGATGAAGTTGCACTGGCTTGCTTTAGCTTGTGTGTTATTTTGTTGTGCTTGTGAAAATGACCAGGCTTTGATTTGAGTTATCCTCATCGCTAGCATGCTCAGGTTATCGATAAGAGGAAGGAAGAGCTTCATATCTTTGTCGCTTAATGACATTAAAGCGTATCTTAAGTGGCCCTTCATGTAGCCCTTTGGAATGCTTTTGACCCCTTGTGGTACTTCTTAAGTTGCCCCTAGTGTATGCTGCGCAGGCCTATTCTTGTGGGTGTGGATAGAGTTTGGGCTTTGGAGATGCGGCCAGCTTAGTTCAAGATGTACTGCCCATGTTTCCTTATGAGTGCAGTATTTGTTTTTCTACCGCGGTTCCCTTGATTGAAAGGTAATGATCAGGTTAAGTATTATAGCTTTAATGTGGCTCCCTATGCAGCACTAGTTTGATTGATTTAACTCCTCCTTCCTTACATATAATCTTCTTGATATGAGGGCAATTTTCCTAGTCTCACACCCTGCCCCCATTTTCCTTTAATGCAGCTTGAGGAAAGAAGGAGTGTAACACTTGTCCTCTAAGTGTACGACGATTGCAGGTAGTTATATGCTTGTCATCTTTAGCACCCAGTCTGCATATCCTGTAAGTTCTGTCTACTCTTCCTTTCTTTTCGATAGTGGGAAAAGTCTTTCTAGCTATTCTTGCATTTAATGCTCTTGTGCATGTGCCAATTCATTTCAGCTCATGGTAATATCACTCTTTTCTAATCAACGATTGTTGTTACTGGGCTAGATGATCAATCCCCTACTCTTCGATTGATAGACGGTTCTTTTCAGCCTTCGACATTGAGTTCTAGCAAGTCAAATTGATGTAGAACGGTTATATTTGGCTAGTCTTATGATTCCGAGTCAGATTCTTAACATAGCTTTCATTAAGAGGTATCACTTCATGATGTGACCCTTGCTGGTAAACTTTGAGTAAGTTTTGTACGAATATTTAGAATAGACAATTGCATCATGGTAGACATGTAAGGAGCTAACTAAGCATTGGTAACTTGGCTTTTTGATATATACCTAGCGAGCTTTGAATAGTGTTTGGATCTGTACCTGACTAATAACTTGTGGCACATTCCATGTATTGTGCTTTCTTTTACCAAGTTTTAGGATAAGCACCTGAAGTAGTTCATGCCCCATCGATCTCGACCCTTAGGCCGCAGTCTTTATTTGTATATTTGACATGACCCGCCTCCTTGCTCGGTGTGGCACGACCTTCGCTGCTGTTTGAGGGCATAATGTAGCTTTAACTTTGGCATCACCGTTCCCATTTGAGAAATTGTCATCTTCGTTCATGTCTTGCATAATATGTATAGTTTTATGAACGGCAGTAGTGAGGCTGTGAAACTATTTTCGTGCACTTGGCACGGTCTGCTCTGCTGTTTGGGTGCAGACTAGTATGTTTGTATTTAACTAAGAATTGTCTTACGTATACAACCCTTGCATGGGCATAATCTTTTATACTGGTTCTGCTTGTCTAATATCCATACATCCAGTGTGCAATGTTAAAGTAGTTAACAAAAAGAGATTTTTACATTGTTTCGGATCGTCTAATATCCCTACGACCAGTTTGGCTATGATATAATTGCTATCATAGGAATATTCATACGAGGGTAGGGCAGTCTAATATCCCTATGTCCAGTGCAGTAATTTTGGATGAAGAGTTAGATTGGGTAGAGGTAATTCCGAGTATTTGAGTCAAGTTTCACCATTCTCAATAGCGATAATGACGTTTTTATCTACTAACCTTGCATGTCGTTTGGTCAGTGACAGTTGGTGGTCTATGAAAATACATAGTGAGACATGTCAAAGAATAATTAACAAATAGATTTTTATACTGGTTCGGGCCGACTAATATCTCTACGTCCAGTTTATTGTATTGTTACTTTTCATAATACTATAAATTATATTACATAAGCAATGTAAATTAGACAAAGTAAAGTTTGAGGTGCTCTGAGTTCCAAGTCGTTGGAACTTGGTTTCCATCGGGTCGCGATAACCGATATGCCCCGTTTACTAGAACCTCTACTATGACCGATGAACCCTCCCAATCCTAATGCCCCATCTTTGCATTGGCCATTACTCTCCACAGTACTAAGTCCCCTTTGCAGAAGTTTCTTTCTTTAATTCTTGCATTATCTTTGCATGGCCTCATATCCATAGGTTAGTGAAAAAGGATTATGGCCTGTAAGAGACTTGGTTGAAGTTCGATAAGCCCATAACACTAAGAGAGTTCCTCCACCCACTTTCCTTTAGCCTTTTGTCGTCTTTTCTTGAGCAGTTATTGATCGTTTTATTTGCAGCTTCAATTTGTTCGTTTTCATGTGGTGAGCGACTGAGGAAAAAAATTTTATAATTCCATTCCGCTTATAATTTTTCGTGAATTCTTTTCTTTCAAACTAGGTACCATTATCAAAAATGATTTTGTGAGGTATTATGTATCTAGTGATTATGTTACTTATGGAAAAAGTAACTATCTTCTTTGCAGTAATTGTGGCTAGGGGTTCTGCATTTACGTATTTAGTGAAGTAATATAAAACCATTATGGCGTATTTTTCTCCTCCCTTTAACATTGGAGGTTGTCCTATCAGGTCTATCCCCCATATATCGAATGGCCTTGGGTTACGAGTGGGATGAACTCATGGGATGGTTGTTTGGGGATACTGGAAAATTGTTGACATTTTTCGCACTTCCTTACAAATTCCTTCGCATCTTGGAATGCGGTAGGCCAATAGTAGCCGTGTCTTGATGCCTTTTTTGCTAAAAAAATTCCCCCGAAGTGATCATGCACTGGCCCTTGTGTACTTCCCTCTTGTCCCGTACCCCTTCTTCCTTAGAAGCATATCTAAGATAAGGGGTAGAATACCCTCTCTTGTATAATGTGCCATCAGAGAAGGAGTAGTATGGAGCCTGGTATCTTATCTTTCGAGCCTCGTTTCCATTCGGAGGTAAAACTCCGTTTAAGAGGAATTATTTGGTTGGAGTCATCCAGTTATTCTCCTCGGTTCATTGA
Source organism: Allium cepa (assembly GCA_030765085.1). NCBI lineage: Eukaryota > Viridiplantae > Streptophyta > Magnoliopsida > Asparagales > Amaryllidaceae > Allium > Allium cepa. The sequence continues at coordinate 108,980,403 of CM060940.1, forward strand.
GGTGGGAGCCCTGTGGCGGGTTGCTCTTGGCTCTTCGTTGTCTCTTGATTTTGTGTGCCTTGAATGGTAGCCCACTAAGTTTGGGTCAGGACCAGTATTCGATTCAATTCTGTTATACTTAGCCCTGCTTGATGCCCAATTGGTACTGCCTTCATTTCATTGGCTACTTTGATACTAGCTAGTTTTTCTAAGTCGGCGGATGAATTACTTTCACATAGGATTTGCTCTATCTCAGATTATTTGAACTACTCTAGTAGTTTCTTAAATAGTTCCACATACTTAGCTAAGGCCAGTTCCTTCGCTTGGCAATTTCCCTACACTTGATTCACAGCTAATTAGGAATCACTGTGAATTTTAATGTATGTTATCTTCATTAATTAGGCCATACATAGGCCCATAAGGAGAGCCTCTTATTTCGCCACATTTTTGGTTGCTTTGAAAAGAGCAGCACTTCTCCATACAGCTTTTTCCTATTTAGGGTGATCAATATGTTTCCAATTCATGCCCCTTGTTTATTCGATGCTCCATCCATGAAAAACTGCCAGAAATGTAGGGTTTTTTCTTCTCCCTCTGAATGGGGTTTAGCTAGTAAAGTCCATTTTATGATGAAATCTGCAAGTGTTTGTTCTTTGATTGCCTTCCTGGGACAATAAGTGATGTCATACTGGCTAAGCTTTATTACCCATTTTAGTAGGCGACCTGATTTCTATGGCTTTTGCAGTATTTTGCTAAGAGGTTTGTCTGTGAGGATTTTGATGGGATGCGCTTGGAAATAGAACTACAACTTTCTCGTTGTTAGGAGTAGGTTGTATGCAAAAATTTTGACAACTGAGTAGTTTAGCCTTGCATCGGATAATTGCTTATTGCTGAAATAAATGGGCCTTTGCGTTCCTTCATCCTCTCATACCGCTGCAACATTAATAGCTTGATCAATTGCAACTAAATAAATATATAAGTTCTTACCTATCATCGATTTCGATAATATAGGAGTATTGACTAAATGACCTTTTAGGTTTTAGAAGGCAGCTTCACACTTCCTATTCCATTCGAAGTTTCTCCCCTTCTTCACTTGATCAAAGAATGGGATGCATTTATCTATGGCTTTGGATATAAATATGCTTAGAGCTGCTACCCTACTATTTAGACTCATCAAGTCCTTCGGTTTCTTTCAGATTTCTATTTTTCTTATAGCCTTAATCTTCTTAGGTTTCCTTCAATGCCACGTGCACTCACTACATACCCTATGAACTTTTCCTGATCAGATGGCGAAGGTACATTTAAGAGGGTTTAGCTTCATTTGGTATTACCTCAGGACCGTAAAGGTCTATTCCAAGTCTTTGATGTGGTTTGATGTCGCTTTTGACTTAACAGGCATGTCGTCCACATATACCTCCACATTCTTCCCAATCTGTTCAACAAACATCATATTGACCAACTTTTGGTAGATCGCCCCCACGTTCTCGAGCCCAAATGGCATTACCTTGTAGCAGTATAACCCTTTACCGATCACAAAACTGGTATGCTCCCGATCTAACTCAAACACGACTATCTGATTGTATTCCGAATATGCATTCATGAATGAAAGTAATTTGTGCCCACTAGTAATGTCTACCAACTGACCGATCCTTGGCAAGGACAAAATGTCCTTCGGGCAGGCCTTGTTGAGATCCGTAAAATCTATGTAAGTTCTCCATTTACCATTGGGCTTACTTACAAGTACTGGGTTGGCAATCCACTTTGGGTAGTATACCTCCCTTATGAACCTATTTTCCTTTAAATTCTTAACCATTTCGTGTATAGTGTTGTATCTTTCCTGGTCTAGAGTTCTACGCTTCTATCTGACAGGATGAGCATCTGGGTTGATGTTCAGTGCATGGCAGTTGATAGCTGGGTCTATTCCTACCATGACTGAATGAGTCCAGGCAAAGACATCCATTGACCTTTTTAAGAAGTCTAGCAGCTCTTTCTTTATCGCCCAAACCTTGGGTCTATTTCACTTTCCGGTTCCTCCTTTGGTGTGGGTTCACAAAAGATGCCTGATTTTGAGCTTTCTCGAAGAAATAATGCGTGTAAACCGAATTATATTTGTCAATGCCAATCATGTGCATATATGCTCTTTCCTCTTAGGTTTCGGGGGCGCAGGATTACCCGCGTCAGTATTACTTCAAGTACTCGACATCATTGATGTTTTAAGTACCGTTTTGACTTCTTTTCTATCATTACAAATGCCAAAAGTGACAATAGAATAATTTGAAATAATTTTATTGCTAGAGTTAAGAGTTACATTGTATAGTCCCCAGGCTAAAAATTGTTCCCCTTTCCTTAATCAAATTTCCTCTGGAATGCTGAATTTCATGAAGAGGTCCTTTTGAGTGATGATTGGCCCCAGGTCAATTAAAGTAGGTCTTCCCAAGAAGGCATTGTAGGGTGAGGGTTGATTGATGATTAAGAAACTTGCATAAAATGACTTGTGTAATGGTGTAACAACCCATAAATTTTTAAACGTTTTTTAATAACGTATTTAATTGAATTTTGAGAAATTTTAAATAATAATAATATTTTGAAATAAAAATTTAATGTTTGGATTATGTATAATTAAATATAAGTAGTGAATAAATAAGAAAACATACAAATTTAGATTACGTTACTTGTTAATTAATTTGGGTGCACGTTCGTTTTAATTATTGCATCTATTGTATGCACTCTTTGATTTCATATCTTAGCTGTTAAAAATCAAATCAGCACGCGCATTTTAAAAAAAAAGAATTAAAACCCTGCCTCAATTCACGTGTAAAACTTTCCACTTTCATTTGCGTCACCGTATTTAATAGGAATAAAAATCTTTGATTTCCTGACCGTTTCAAAATCTCTTCCCATCTTCATTTTTTGCAACGCAGTTCAGATCTGGAAAAAAAAGGTAATGCGTAACGATCCGAAATTTTAGGCCAATTTAAAATTCTAACTTTTTTTTAAAATATTGAATAAAATTTGGTAGAAACGAAAATGATGGTAATAATAATAGTTTATATGAGATTTACAATTTAAATTAAAAACAGCAAATGTTAAGGATTTAATAATAATTGTTAATTGTAAATATTGATCTATTGAATAAAATTAAAGAGGAAACAATAGTTTAATTGTATTGTTGTAATTCAAATAAGTTAACCTCTAACAAATGAACTAAAATTGGCAACTAATGGATATGTTGAGTTATGTGAAATTATTAAATAATGTTTGATTTATTGTTAATAAAAAGAAGTAGTTGAATTATATTTTTATTTGATTTTAATACGGAATTAATATTTGTATTTGTTGAAATCATTCCATTAAGGAAAGAGAATGTATTAAAATGAACATTTAATTTGGTAGTTAACATAATAATATTTTATTTATAAGTTTAAAAAGAGAAAATTATTTCAAAATATTTTTCCAAATATAATAATTATTATAAGAAAGATATTTTGAAATAAAAGCAACAGGTTGTATTCTGTGAATTTACAATTTTTTCTATTTACTATAAAGCAGTAGATAGTTGTTATTATTTTATATGTAAATTTAATGATTTAAAAGTTAATATGGTTTCAATAGGGAATAATATTTATTTTGACGTTAAATAATAAATTTATCTGTAGCCTTGCATTCCAAGTGGGAAAGAAATCATTTCCCTAGACGTTCAATTTCTTTTAAATCTAGTTTTGATAAGTTACGTGTAAATTTCTACGCTTCCCTTTTTCCTCATTTTTATAATAGGAATAAAAATTCGCATAGCAGTTTCAAGAAAATTTATTTCTTTTTAGAAGTTCAAAATCTGTTTCAAGATTGTTTGAATTTCACGTGTATAAGTGTCTCTTCTTTTCCATTTACTCCTTTGCAATTAATAGGAACAAAAAATTTTATTTTCCTTACCATTCAAACGAAATTTTTTTATTTCCTTAATGTTCCTATACCATTCATTAGTACGTTTCTTTATTTAATCTGTCCAACGCAATTATCTCCTAAATCAAATATCACGCGCAAATTCCTCCTGACAGGAATTATTTCCTGCCGTTTCTCCAAGCAATCAATACTAGTTTCATTTAAATACTCAACCTTGTATGCAAATAATTTTCACCACCTTCCTATTTTATAAATATTTCTTGCGTTTTAATCAACGCATTTACTTCCTAATAAATTTTAAACGTGTACAAAATGTTTGCCAAAGATTTCTTGCGGTTTCCTTTTGCTAAATTCACGCAATCAATACCACTGTAAATATTCGCCTCACCTCAATCAATGCAATCGTGTATAATTGATTTAAATTTATTTCTTTCCTATATTCTCTCACCTCAATCAATGCAATCGTGTATAAATATAAGCCTCGTACACAAATAGTTTTCAATTGCATCTCAACATTTTCTTCATTTCTTCTTGCGTGCGAGAGCTCTGAAGGTATGGCCTCTATTTTCTTCGTTTTATTTTATATTATTTTTTCCATGCTTTGCTTCTCCCCTCCCTGTCCTCTACTTCCAATATATTTGACAAATCCATCTTTACATTTCAACTCACGTTCACAAATTTTCACATTATAACAGTCTCCATTTAATTGATATTTTAGCATAAAACTATATCTACATTTTTTTTATGTTTAATGCTTATGTGAATTTTAAGCCAAGCTTTTTAGAGACGTATATATATATATATATATATATATATATATATATATATATATATATGTTAGTCTTATATCTTATTTGTTATTATAAAATATTAGTAATATACATATTTTGAAAGTATAATTAGATTTTTATTCCTGTTCGAATATAACATATATTAGTATGGCAGCTGAGTGTTGTAAAAGCATTAGTGATTTATGTTGTAAAACTAAAAATTTAAATGTATAATTTTCATCTCGATTCTAGTTTATATATATAAAGTATGTTTGTTCTTTTCTCTTTTCTGTAGTGCTTTCATAATGTATGGTCTATATATAGATTGATTTTTTCAGTATATGCTTTGAATTTTGAGTAAACTATATATAAATATGTTATTTTAAAATGCGTGTTTTAAATAAGTGATGCTTTTTATATATATTATGCCTATATTTTATTTTGTGTGTGTGTTTAAATGTAATATTGATTTAAGAGGAAAACGTTTATGTGTTTAAATTTAAGTATTGATTTTTCAATAATATGATGATGTTTGTTTTAATATGTATTTTAAATTTAATATCAGTTTCAAACAATGTGAATATTTTATTTGAATATCCATCTTAAATTAAATTTATTGAGATTTAAAGGAAATTTAAATAACATATATAATATATACTCTGTTTATATCAAACCGATTGATTTTTTTTTCATCGATTTCTATCTATCAGCTTTGTCATCAAATTCTTGCCAATTTTGCTTTGCTTCAAAGTTCGTATTGGGAACCATAACTGACCTCATTATCGTTCTTCTCTAACCTCGAAAGGTGAGAATTCACTCACAATTAACGTTCTTGTATTTTATTAAATTTGATTTCAATTGAAACGACAATTGAAATATGATGCTGTAGTCATTTAAATTGTTATATATATGCTATTTTCTGTAACTGTTCAACTGTGGGATATGACGCCATATCCTATTCTTTATATTATATTTTTATTGTATTATCTGTTATCACTCTGCAAGTTCCCTATAGTTTAGAATTCACTATGGGTTGAAATGATACATACCCGAACGGACTTTTGGATAGGAGAATTTCGTTATGGGTTGAAATGATAAACCCAAGCGATTTTCAATTAAATTGAATTCGGGATTGCGGGTCGAAGTGATATCTACCCGTATATTTAAATTTCGGATTGAAATGATAAATATCCGTATCCCTTGATCATAGCGTAGGAAATTATATACAAACAACGTTGTTCCATATATATATATAAATGTTTTGAAAATAATTTCTATGGTTTGGGAAAGAAAAATATAGTTTTAATAAAGACTGATTCTTAGAATATTATATGCATAAAAATGAAAATTTTATGTATAGACCATATAATAATATTTTATCTAATTGAGATTGATTTAATACATATAATATGTTTAAGGATTCGTTTAAATTTATATTTCAAATTAGATTTGGTAAAATTTTGAATAAGCTAGAGTTGAGAAGATAAAGTTGAATTAATTGGAAATGGTATTTAATTAAGAATTATATTCAATTAAATCGATTTGAAACTATTGAATTCGGGATTTAAGATATGATTTTATAACTTAGTTTTGGTAAAAGGGATTAAATGGATATTTTAAGTTTAAATAAATTTAAGGAAATATTCTGTAAAATGAAATCTAAGGTTATTTAAATGATATTGAACTTGTTAAGTGGATATTTCCTGACTAAATAATAATGATGAAGCTAAATCAAGATCTATATGAAACTGTTAGATTTAACTTTAAAATACTGAATATTAAAGCTTTGAATATAACGAAAGTTTAAATAGTTATTGGGAGCTGAATTGAATTAATGAATAGAGCTTTGAATAAATGGGAATTTGGAACTTGAGTTGATTAGAATCCATTTGTGTAGTTGAGGAAATTTCAAATACTTTACTTTAAAAATTATTTAATATATATATATATATACTATCTTGGAAAATAGATATATTTGAAAGGGAAATGATGTTTTGATTTTGAAGTCTAAATAAAATTGAATGACCACGGTGTTATAGTGTATATTTCTACCTTGTAGATAGTTCCATGGACCCTTGGAGGATGGTTATCCCAAACATCCTTAAGTTATTTGTATTTCAGTTGATATTTCACTTGAGTTGGATTTACTGATATAAGAATGTTAATCCCGACTCGAGCGTTTTTTATTTTTGCTTTACGCTCGGGTTAGACCAAGCGATACAGCATTTGAGACTCGCCTTTGGAGTTTGGAGCTTTGTTTGAGGATGTAACTATTGATTCGGCTTTCAGTTCTTTCAGTTGATTCGTTCGGAGAGGTCATCTGTTCGTACTGGAGACTTCACTATATTTGAGATATTCTATTGTATTTTTATTCCTAACTCTGGTATTTATATAGTACCTTCATGAACTACTATTTATCTATTCCGCTGCATTATTTTATATTACTCTGTGTCTGTGATTCTATGGTTGATTTATTTACGGCATATGCTGAGTTTTGCCAAATTTTAATTAACAATTCGGTATTTTTAATTATTCAAGTCGGACATGTATGGTTTTATTGTCGATTTGAATGGTCCAAAATAGCGGGTCGTTACATTTGGTATCAGAGCTTTGGCTCTAGGAAAAACTTAGCATATATGGTAAATTTATTTACAGAATCACTTTCGTTCGAGTTGAATCTCTTCCTTTTGACTCGATTTCCTTTGAACTTTGGAACTTTCCCTGTGGTTCAAAAATTCATTCTTGTCTCTCCCTATTTATATTCTTTTGATTCTGGAGTATCCAATGACTCCACTGAATGATTTGTAAAGGGGGTGAAACTCCTTTCCAATTGCATTAATTCACCGGAGACTTATGTATCCCTCGATTTAGATGCTACTATCTCTTGTTATTCCGAATTATATCTCTGGCGATCGAATGTCGAATTGCCTCAGAATTCTGCACCGAACTAATTTTGGAATTATGGTTGACCGGTAAAGGTCGCCCACGATTTATAGAAGTATATCCATCTTCTATTTTGTAATTTAATTATCTCATCTTCGATCGAGTCTATCTTCGAATCAGGATTCTATTGATTGGAGTTCTTCTAAATTAAATCTCTATCTTTGTTTTAAAATCCATTCTTGAATCATCCTTTGAAAATCGGTTTTGTTTGTATTTTAAAATTGTTTTATATGCCGAAATTTTTATTTGGGTAACTATGATTTTATTCTATATATAAAAGAGAAAATGTTTTTGATAAGGATTATATACCTTTAAAAAAACGAGAATTTGAAGTTTCGAAAAGATTTAAAATTTTGAAAATATTATAAGAAAATTTATTTATATAAAAATGATTTATAACTGAAAGGTTTTGAATTTGAAATTCTAGAGATTGGACTCCGGTATTTTTGAAAATTGGTTTAAGATTTTGAAATATATAATAATAAGATTTGAAAGTATTTTCTGAATAAGAAATGTTTCAAATGACTTCAAATGAGTTCCAAGGATTTCGAGAAAAAAAATAAAAGAAGTTTTCAAGAAAATAGAAGTCCAGAACTAACTTATGTCGCTGGAAAATAATTTTGGTGATGAGTGCACGCATCATCGACATTGATTTTCGAGTTTCAGAGTGGGGAGAGGCCACTTTAATAGCTTTGCTATGCGAGTGACTTTGTGAAACCAATTTTGATTTCAAATTCCGAAGTATGATTTGATATTCGAAAGATATAGGTATATATATTTGAAATAATTTAAAGTAAGCCAGTGTTCAACCCTCGAGTTTTCGATTTGATTTAGTATAACTCTATTTATAAAAAAAAAATTGATTTGCTGATTTGTTGCTAATTTCCAACTCTTGGATTTGAAATTTGATTTCACCGACTATTTTGAAGGTTCAAGGCACTTCCAAATCAAGGTTTAAAATTTTAAAACTAAGAAATTTCGAAGAGTATAAAATATTTGATAAAGAATATAAGCTTAGTTTTGTATGTTTAAAGTATGAAGAGTATGACTTAAGTAAATTTGAAACTTTTGTTAAATAAATAATTTGAAAAAGGAAAATTGGATTTTTCATATAGAAATAAATAGTTTAAAGGTTTTAAAGGGATAATTATAAATTTAGAAACCATTTTGAGTATAACTGATTTTGAGAAGAATATTTGATTTTGAAATTAGATTGGAATTAAAACCAGTACTTATATGGTGATTTTGGAAATGAATTTGTTTGACCTAAATTTTGTTGATTTGGAAATTTGAATTATTTTCTAAACCTATTGTTTAAGAAACTTTGAAACTGAATGTATTTAATTTGGAAGAAAATTTGGTGAAATCATATATGATCTTGAAACTGAAATGTTATTGAAACGAGAAAAAATTTGAGAACCTTGATTTACTAAATACTTGATTTTTGAGTTATCGAACTTATATAAAACTGATTTGTATAGTACGAAATTGATTTGAAACCTATTGATTTGAAAGGTACTCAATTTGGAAAGAGAAATTTTATATAATCGAATATAAGTGTGATTTGATATACTATTGATTGGGAAAGTATTCGATTGAAAATGTAATCCTATATATAATGGACTTTATATAAGTATGATATTTGAAAGTGATTTGAAAAGGTACTATATGATACATATTTTCGAAGTAAAGATATGGAAAGTGCCTTCTGCTTGATATCCGCTTTGTGGCCACATTGTGGATTCATTCTATCGATATTATTCTCTCTGATTTTTAGTTTCTGGATGTGATACTCGAGTGTCCCACCGTGGCGTAACCCATGGTTTTTTTTCTCGCGACTGCATAGCGCAACTGCCTAGTTGAGACGGCCTAGGGCTACGGATTGTTTCCTGGGGGATCCAGGCGTAACCATTGTGTATCCTGCAATCTATGTAGGTCGCATTATTAGCAAAACTGCCTGGCTGAGACAACCTAGGGGTATGGATTGTTTCCTAGGGGATCCAGGCGTAACCATTGTGTATCGTGCACCCTACTAGTCATCATGGCGTAACTCGTAGGGCAGAGAAAGCTCACGGATACGGATTGTTTCCTGGGGGATCCAGGCGTAACCATTGTGTATCTGCGAACCATGGTTAGACAAAGGTTTTGGTTTGGTTACTTTGTTTGGATTCTACTTTCCATATCTGTTTTTAAAGGTTTTTCAAGTATTTTCACTGGTTGTTGAAACAGGTCTACTAAGTACTTGAAGAATTCTAGCTTTGCGCCTGATCAACGCATGGCCAGAGTCTGCAAGAACGAGGATAAACTTGTTGAAACATCGAGTTATAGAAGTATTTTCGAAAGGAAATTTGGTTTCGACATAAAAGTATTTTTTGAAAAGGTATTTTATTATAAAAGTATTTCCAACAAGAAATTTTGTATTAATCTTTGAAATTGAAATTCTTTTGGTATGAAATTAACTATTCGTGCCTAATACTATTCTTTTGCCTCTACCTTATCTGCTCAGCTTTAGTTATTCACGTTGATTCTGTTTTCTCAATCTACCATCTTTCCTTGTTGGATATATCCTTTTTAAATATTGTTTATTTATATACTACATGGTATAATAGAAAATTTTTAGTGTTTCAGAAGTTATTAATTAATTATAACATATTTAAAGAGAATGATTATTAATTTATCTATAATGTTAGAAGTATCTTGAGATAAAAATTTTTATAAATTTTGGATTTAATATTTTCGATAGCTTCTTTGTAAATATAAGTAATAATGTAAATAATTGTTTTCAAAGGAGTTTTGAAAAGTATTGAAATATTAAAGAAAATTAAATTTCAAATGAAGTTTTTAAATGAATATTTCAAGTAAAATTTGTATAGTTTTAAATTAATTGTTTATCTTGTACTTCAATCTATTTTTTCTTTCTGTTTGTTGCTATTCCCCTACCTCCTTCCTTTTCGAGGACGAAAAATTTTGAGTGGGGGAGAGTGTAACAACCCATAAATTTTTAAACGGTTTTTAATAACGTATTTAATTGAATTTTGAGAAATTTTAAATAATAATAATATTTTGAAATAAAAATTTAATGTTTGGATTACATATAATTAAAATAAGTAGTGAATAAATAAGAAAACATATAAATTTGGATTACGTTACTTGTTAATTAATTTGGGCGTATGTTCGTTTTAATTATTGCATCTATTGTACGCACTCTTTGATTTCATATCTTAGCTGCTAAAAATCAAATCAGCACGTGCATTTAAAAAAAAGAATTAAAACCCTGCCTCCAATTCACGTGTAAAACCTTCCATTTTCATTTGCGTCTCCGTATTTAATAGGAATAAAAATATTTGATTTCCTGACCGTTTCAAATTCTCTTCATATTTTCATTTTTTGCAACGCAGTTCAGATCTAAGAAAAAAAAGGGTAATGGGTGACGATCCGAAATTTTAGACCAATTTAAAATTCTAATTTTTTTAAAATATTGAATAAAATTTGGTAGAAACAAAAATGATGGGAATAATAATAGTTTATACGAGATTTACAATTTTAATTAAAACAACATATGTTAAGAATTTAATAATAATTGTTAATTGTAAATATTGATCTATTGAATAAAATTAAAGAGGAAACAATAGTTTATTTGTATTGTTGTAATTCAAATAAGTTAACCTCTAACAAATGAACTAAAATTGGTAACTAATGGATATGTTGAGTTATGTGAAATTATTAAATAATGTTTGATATATTGTTAATAAAAAGAAGTAGTTGAATTAGATTTTTATTTGATTTTAATACGGAATCAATATTTGTATTTGCTGAAATCTTTCCATTATGGAAAGAGAATGTATTGAAATGAACATTTAATTCGGTAGTTAACATAATAATATTTATTTATAAGTTTTAAAAGAGAAAATTATTTCAAAATGTTTTCCAAATATAATTATTATTATAAGAAAGATATTTTGAAATAAAAGTAACAGGTTGTATTCTGTGAATTTACAATTTTTTTATTTACTATAAAGCAGTAGATAGTTGTTGTTATTTTATATGTTAATTTAATGATTTAACAGTTAATATGTCAATTGGGAATAATATTTATTTTGACGTTAAATAATAAATTTATCTGTAGCCTTGCATTCCTAGTGGGAAAAAATCATTTCCCTAGACATTCAATTTCTTTTTAAATCTAGTTTTGATAAGTTACGTGTAAATTTCTACGCTTCCCTTTTTCCTCATTTTTATAATAGGAATAAAAATTCGCGGAGCAGTTTCAAGCAAATTTATTTCTCTTTAGAAGTACAAAATCTGTTTCAAGATTGTTAGAAATTCACGTGTATAAGTATCTCTTCTTTTCCATTTACTCCTTTGCAATTAATAGGTACAAAATCTTTGATTTTCGTTACCATTCAAACGAAATTCTTTTATTTCCTTAATGTTCCTATACCATTAATTAGTATGTTTCTTTATTTAATCTATCCAACGCAATTATCTCCTAAATTAAATATCACGCGCAAATTCCTCCTGACATGAATTATTTCCTGTCGTTTCTCCAAGCAATCAATACTAGTTTCATTTAAATGCTCAACCTTGTACGCAAATAATTTTCACCACCTTTCCATTTTATAAATATTTCTTGCGTTTTAATCAACGCATTTACTTCCTAATAAATTTTAAACGTGTACAAAATGTTTGCCAAAGATTTCTTGTGGTTTCCTTTTGCTAAATTCACGCAATCAATACCACTGTAAATATTCGCTCAAATCTTTCTTGCCTATATTCTCTCACCTCAATCAATGCAATCGTGTATAATTGATTTAAATTTATTTCTTGCCTATATTCTCTCACCTCAATCAATGCAATCGTGTATAAATATAAGCCTCGTACACAAATAGTTTTTAATTGCATCTCAACATTTTCTTCATTTCTTCTTGCGTGCGTGAGCTCTGAAGGTATGGCCTCCATTTTCTTCTTTTTATTTTATATTTTTTTTCCATGCTTTGCTTCTCCCCTGCTTGTCCTCTGCTTCCAATATATTTGACAAATCCATCTTTATATTTCAACTCGCTTTCACAAATTTTCACATTATAACAGTCTCCATTTAATTGATATTTTAGCATAAAACTATATCTACATATTTTTTATGTTTAATGCTTATGTGAATTTTAAGCCAAGCTTTTCAGAGACGTATATATACGTTAGTCTTATATCTTATTTGTTATTATAAAATATTAGTAATATACATATTTTGAAAATATAATTAGATTTTTATTCCTGTTCGAATATAACATATATTAGTATGGCAGCTGAGTGTTGTAAAAGCATTAGTGATTTATGTTGTAAAACTAAAAATTTAAAGGTATAATTTTCATATCGATTCTAGTGTATATATATAAAGTACGTTTTGTTTTCTTTTCTCTTTTCTGTAATGCTTTCATAATGTATGGTCTATATATATAGATTGATTTTCTCAGTATGTGCTTTGAATTTTGAGTAAACTATATATAAATATGTTATTTTAAAATGCGTTTTTAAATAAGTAATGATTTTTATATATATTATGCCTATATTTTATTTTGTGTGTGTGTGTTTAAATGTAATATTGATTTAAGAGGAAAAATGTTTATGTGTTTAAATTTAAGTATTGATTTTTCAATAATATGATGATGTTTGTTTTAATATGTATTTTAAATTTAATATCAGTTCCGAACAATGTGAATATTTTATTTGAATATCCATCTTAAATTAAATTTATTGAGATTTTAAGGAAATTTAAATAACATATATAATATATACTCTGTTTATATCAAACCGATTGAATTTTGTTTTCATCGATTTCTATCTATCAGCTTTGTCATCAAATTCGTGCCAATTTTTCTTTTCTTCAAAGTTCGTATTGGGATCCATAACTGACCTTATTATTGTTCTTCTCTAGCCTCGAAAGGTGAGAAATCACTCACGATTAACGTTCTTGTATTTTATTAAATTTGATTTCAATTGAAATATGATGTTGCAGTCATTTAAATTGTTATATATATGCTATTTTATGTAACTGTTCATCTGTGGGATATGACACCATATCATGTTCTTTATATTATATTTTTACTGATGATATATGCCTGTTATTTTATTGTATTATCTGTTATCACTCTGCAAGTGCCTTGTAGTTTAGAATTCACTATGGGTTGAAATGATACATACCCGAACGGACTTTTGGATAGGAGAATTTTTTTATGAGTTGAAATGATAAATCCAAGCGATTTTCAATTAAATTGAATTTGGGATTGCGGGTCGAAGTGATATCTGCCCGTATATTTAAATTTCGGATTGAAATGATAAATATCTGTATCCCTTGACCATAGCGTAGGAAATTATATGCAGACATCGTTGGTCCATATATATATATAAATGTTCTGAAAATAATTTCTATGGTTTGGGATAGAAAAATATAGTTTTAATAAAGACGGATTCTCAGAATATTATATGTATAAAATTGAAAATTTTATGTAAAGACCTAATGATAATATTTAATCTAACTGAGATTGATTTAATACATCTAATATGTTTAAGGAATCGTTTAAATTTATATTTCAAATTAGATTTGGTAAAATTTTGAATAAGCTAGAATTGAGAAGATAAAGTTGAATTAATTGGAAATGGTATTTAATTAAGAATTATATTCAATTAAATCGATTTGAAGCTATTCAATTTGGGATTTAAGATATGATTTTATAGCTTGGTTTAGGTAAAAGGGATTAAATGGATATTTTAAGTTTAAATAAATTTAAGGAAATATTCTGTAAAATGAAATCTAAGGCTATTTAAATGATATTGAACTTGTTAAGTGGATATTTCCTGACTAAATAATAATGATGAAGCTAAATCAAGATCTATATGAAACTGTTAGATTTAACTTTAAAATATTGAATATTAAAGCTTTGAATATAACGAAAGTTTAAATGGTTATTGGGAGCTGAATTGAATTAATCAATTGAGCTTTGAATAAATAGGAATTTGGAACTTGAGTTGATTAGAAACAATTTGTGTAGTTGAGGAAATTTCAAATACTTTACTTTATAAATTATTTAATATATATATATATATACTATCTTGGAAAATAGATATATTTGAAAGGGAAATGATGTTTTGATTTTGAAGTCTAAATAAAATTGAATGACCACGGTGTTATAGTGTACATTTCTACCTTGTAGATAGTTCCATGGATCCTTAGAGGATGGTTATCCCAAACATCCTTAAGTTATTTGTATTTCGTTGATATTTCACTTGAGTTGGATATATTGATATAAGAATGTTAATCCTGACTCGAGTGTTTTGGGTTTTTGCTTTACGCTCGGGTCAGACTAAGCGATACAGCATTTGAGACTCGCCTTTGGAGTTTGGAGCTTCTTTTGAGGATCCAACTATTGATTCGGCTTTCAGCTCTTTCAGTTGATTCGTTCGGAGAGGTCATCTGTTCGTACTGGAGACTTCACTGTATTTGAGATATTCTATTGTATTTTTATTCTTAACTCTGGTATTTATATAGTAGCTTCATGAACTAATATTTATCTATTCCGCTGCATTATTTTATATTGCTCTGTGTCTGTGATTCTGCGGTTGATTTATTTACTATATATGCTGAGTTTTGCCAAATTTTAATTAACAATTCGATATTTTGAATTATTCAAGTCGGATATGTATGGTTTTATTGTCGATTTGAATAGTCCAAAATGGTGGGTCGTTACAAATGGGGCCATTTGTAACAGCCCATGAGTTTTAATAATGAATTAAAATGTCAAAAATGTAAATTTACATAAAAGGATGAAATAATAAATTTTCACAAATAAATGAATTTGGGAATTTTCACTTTTCCATTGTATTAATTAGATTTTTCCAGCCCAAATTCATATATAAATTGTCAAAAATGGATACCGTATAAAGATGATATGAAGCATTTACCGTAGCTTGCGTTTTGCGTCTATTTTGAAAATAAGGGATTTATGCTAGAATATGGTAAAACTTAATTGTTAAGAAACAAGTTAAATGTGCATTTAAAGGATAAGAAGAAAATGTTGTTTATGTGCATAAATATGAAAATGCTACAAGTGGGAAGTAATAATTACTGCAGTTGAAAGGTTGAATATGTTAAAAAAATGGAATGAAAATAATTAATGCAAAAAGAGAGGAAGCATTAATTACCCTTTTGGAATTATTTGAAATTAGTATAAATGTGTATGCATTTAAATAAAGGGTTATTTGAAATGAAATGCATAGATAAAAAGTGTTGGTTATTAATATATACGTATATATGCTTAAACGATTAATAATACTTACATGCGTTAATAAATCTAATTTATCAAATATAAATTAGGATATGAATTATTAAATCTAATTTATCAAATATAAATTAGGATATGATTATTGACTGATTAAGGGAAGCGTTTCTTGAAGAAAAAGGAAAGATATGATATTAATTGAAAAGGATAACATTGATTTGAATTGTAGGCGTTAATAAGTACAATCAATTGCAAAATTGATTGCGTAATTAAAAGGCGTAATGCAAGATTTAATATTTACGCATTTGTAGTTAAATATCAATTAATAGAATTGGTATGAATTCAAATTTATAGATTGGAAATAAAATTAATGACATAAATGAGAATTAAGTAACCGTCGCATTAATGAGGGAAAAGGAGTAACGTTTATTTAGGCAACAAATTAAGGTAATAATAAAAGGAAGATAGTAATGCATATTTGAAAAGAATAACAGTTTATGCAAGAGAAAAAGGTTTATTTTTAAAATCCGACATTTAATAAATATTAAACATTTTGAAAGATATGTTTAAAAATTATATGTTTGGATAATAAATTGTTTTAAGGGAAATATAGAGAAAAGATGTTAATTAACAAAATATGGAATGAAAATTAAGAGTATTAATTAAGATTAGAATCCTAATTGATTGACTTAAGTGGTAAATTTGTTGCACTAATTTGGGCAATGTAATTGTTGGAAAAGGAAAAGTGTTTATTTATACAATAAAGGGACACAAATAAAGAAATGTTTTTTTGGCATAAAAAAAACCTTCACCGGAGTTCTTCAATAAGTAAAGAGGAAACCAACATGTGTGTGTGTGAGAGAGTGTGTGTGAATATACTTCTAAATTAAATACATGGTACTTTACCATATTTAATTTTAGTAGCAAAGTGTAAAATCTCTACTACTAATCAAAAAATACGTTGAACTAATTTACTCGGTGCCTTTTTGAAATTGCAAAAATGCCCTTACTTTCCATTTAAATATTTACGCTCAAACAAAATATCAACGTATACAATAACACAAACAGCCCGCGTGCGAAGCACTGGCACATACTAGTATGAATAAGTATTATGGACTAAATTGGTATAAATGAATTAATTAGCGTAAAATAAATGATGGTAATGGAAAGATTTTATTTAGAAAGGAAAGTAAATAAAAATTGATTTACTGATGTATTGATTGATTGATGTTATAGGCATGTACACATATTGTTAACCTAGAAGGAGATTTGACAGATTATTTAAAAACGTGTCTAAGTTCATTAGATTATATCTAATGGTCTAGGTTTAATAAGATAGGATTATTGGAAATAAAGCAATCAATCAATGGTTAGATTTCTGGCAACACACATGTGCGAATTAAATAATTCAGAACATAGACAATCAAAGGGATTAATTAAGAAGAGAAAAACAAACACAGAATCTTACAGCGGAACGATAAAATATAATAATCAAATAAATAGTTCATGAAACAGTTTATATTATACATTTGATTTTAATTTATACAACATCTATTAGAGTTATATATACATCAGAGATAAATAAAGTAATGCAGTAGACAATTTGATGCAGGAATAATAATAATAATGATATACCAAATCTTCGTCTTCGTCCTCCAGAATAATCTTCAATGTGCTGAAAACTCAGGGCTGACCTGAACGTAATGAAAAGACAAAACACTTGACTCAAGAATAAAATATTCTTATGTGAGTCAAATCGATTGTAATGACCCAGATTTTTCATCGTTTGATTTTGAATATTTAATGGCTTTAAATATTAAATTTAGAATTATAATTTAGTTAGTAAGATTTTAAAACTGAAATTTTAAGCGATTTCGTAAATTTTGGAAATCGTCGATTTAATCAACGCATTAAAATAGCGATGCAGGGCACAATCTCGAAATCTGACAAACCAGTTCCGTTTGATCCATAATAATGTATTATTGTTAGATTTCAAATTTCGTAACGTTTGAATTTACCGTTTGATCATGCGATCTGAAAACGTCAAGAATAATTTAATCGAATTTGATTTAAATAGACGATTTAAAAGGCTATCTTCCGCACACGATCGAATTAAGCCTCGGAACTTGTTCCGTTGGTTCGGAATAGTGGTATAAAATATAAATGTCAGGTAGCACGTCTCAATAGGGGTTTGAAATCTCAAGGTACGTAGTAAGATAATTTCAATATTAAAATTTATAAAATCAAATCAAGGTCGATGCTCAGCAGACCAAACTGTGCACAGCCACTCTAGGGTCGACCTACTATCTGATTAGGCCACTTTCACTTCCTTTAAATCATGCACGCACTTCATTCTTTAAATCATGAATCCCTCTTCTCATTTTCATTTTATTTTGCAGCAAATAATTAATTCATTCATCATTCAAAGAAAAAAAATCAATAACGCGATGAAATCGTGTACCAGCAATTTCGCATGCGATAGAGGGGGAGTCGTGAGCCCGAATTGAGCTAGTGTTTGGGTCGCGTGGCCGAGTGGAAGGCACAAGGCTGGGGGTTTGAGTTTGACGCGGCGGCTGGAGGGTAGTGGGGTTCGACGGTACTGCGAACACGAGGTTGAGCTATGGTTTGGGTATGTCATGTTGAGGCGAATAGTAAAGTCGTCGTCTGGGCGCGATCGTGCATGGTGGTGTGGAAAGAAGGCTGAGGTTACGATCTGCAATGGTCTTGCGAGTGTGATGGGTTTGGGTCGGAATGATGGAGAGCACGTAGTGGAGCACGGTGAGGTTGTCAGATTTGGTTTTAGTGGTGAAATGGATGAGCTCTGGTGAAGTAAAAGGGACGATAATGGAGCGTTGAGGTGCAGGCGATGGCTATGGGAGAATAGGGGCACGGCTAGGTTTGTGCACAGGAAGGAGACATGGAGATAGTGATCAGAGTCGATACCGAGTTTTTGCATAGATAGTGGAGGTCCTCACTGCCTGGAACGAGATGTAGGTGAGGGGAATTTAAATTTTGAATTTAAGTTAAGTAAATTTTAAATATTTATTAATCTCGAATTGTTAATATACACGTAATAAATTCGTGCGAGGTGCAAAATCATGAATCTTGGGTTTGTAGAGGTGAAATCTACGCGATAGGATTAGTTTGGGATTTCCAGAGTTAGCTGGAAATTTATAATCTGGGTGTTTGGCAATTTAAAAATCAAGGTGAGTAAAATGTCACTCATTTGGATTACTGCTGTAAATTTTAAAATGTTAAAATCATTTATTGATTGATTGGATGAATTGATGATTATTATTATTATTATTTTTGGATGTTATATTATATATAGTAGTATATGTATTAGTATTTGGATATATACACACCGATTGGAGCAGATGAGACCCTATGCACCCCGCATAATAGCGGATGACCCTATATACCGCGATATCCTATTTGAAGTGGGATTGGTATTTTTATATTGTATTATCTGTGGATACAAGGAAACAATTTGGAGAGATCCAATTGGATTCCTCAAATTTATATTGTTTGTTTTTCACCTATAGTAATATATGACGCGTTATAATAACCCGTTATAGATTATTGTTGTGATGTGAATTATTGGATGTTATAGTAGCATTGGACTGAATTTTGGTATTTTGAACACCAGAAATATTATTTTTGAATTTGAAGGAATTAAAAGTAGATTTTGAATATAAAAATATGTATATCGAAGTCTGGATTATTTTAAAAGAAATTGATTTGGATAAAAGGATAAATTGATTTTTGGGTTGTACTTAGCTATTCGAAAAAAAATATTTTAAATAGAGATTTAGAAATAATTTATGTAGAAGATTCTTAAACGATGGATTTTTAAATCATATTTTTTGAAAAATATGAAGAGGGGTTGAAATCGATATTAAAAACATAATTGTGGAAAAATGAAATTATTAAGAAATGGATTTATAAAATGGGACAGATAAATAAAATTAGTTTTATAAATAACTGGTAACCCAAAGGATTTTATAAATTCATAATGATGTTTATAAATAAGAGCAAAATGATATCAGTTGATAAATTGGGAATATAAATTCATAGGGCAAATTTATATCAGAATATGGAAATCGGTTTGAGAAAAAATTAGTGGTTTCTATTTTTGAAATGTGAGAATGGTTAAGGGTACGGAAATGAAATCGAAGTGAATCAAGTGGGATTTATAAATTGAAATTGGACATTGAAATTTTAAAGATATATTTTTATTGAGAAGTTAAATTGTTTCAAAAGAGATTTTTTTTTCAAACTATGTAATTTAAAGCGGCTTTAGTAATAAAATACTTCGGAAGTGGATTTTTCAAATATTTAATATTAATTGAAATAAATCTCTAATTTTTATAATAAGCCTCGTAAAATCAATTTGTTATTTGAAAATGAAATAGGGAATGAAGTATTGGTGTTTATTAAAGTATTTTGAAATTTTAAGTAATTGCCTAAACGTGTTTTTAAAAATAAATTATCATTCTTTAAAAATACTCATTATACATATATAGAGTTTTGAAAATGATTTGAATTTATTTATAAACACTCTCGAGATGTGATAATGGATATGACTTTTAGAAGTTGTAAATGGATAAACGAGATTATAAATGGGTATAGTCGACTTTGGAAAATGTAAAGGAATTAATATAAATTCCGAAAATGTAGAAGATAGGATAAGAAAAACTCCTAAGTATTGATGTTAGAAATGATTTCGAAATAAATGGATTATAATATTTCCCAAAGTGAGAAAATGGCAGTTTTGAAAATAATTAGAGATGAAAGATTTATATCGAGATATTTTCTAAGTAATGGATTTAAAATTGAAGTTGGAAATATTTCACTAAGTGTTCAAGTGGGGTATGGATGGAGATATCATGTTATGGAAACAAGTATTTGGAATGTTTCAAATATTGATAAATTTGAAAGAGTTTTTAATATATATCTTTGTAAAGATATTTTGAAATGAATGTTTTAAAAGACTTATAAACAATGGCCTAGCGTCTGCTTATGCACGTTTTATTGATATTTAAATAACCAACTACCAATTTTGGCCAAATTCGTTGATGGTTTTGAAGAGATCGGGACCGGATTTAATTATCTGAAAACCACTTCGATCTGGTTTGAACGTTACGAATGGATATCATAAAGATAGTGAAGATGGTAATCGATCTGTCCAGACAGCACAACTTGTATGGACGAATGCTATCAGAACATCGTCATTGGAGGATGATAAGCATTCTAAGTGAAATTATTCTTAAAATGTAATCGTAGCCTCAAGCCTCATCAACTGGAATGATTGAAAATCGAAGGAGATGCAGCAAGGCTAAGTTGATCACACCTAATTAGGATATGTTATCACCTTTCTAGATACCCTTGAACATATATAATTATGGATATGGTTGTGCATGGAAAACTGAGTGCTCGATTTTAAGGGTGGGAACTCCCGGGGTGATAACATATTCGGTTCATCCAGGTTAGGGATGGGGTCGGTCTTGTGTTGTAGGGGATCCCAACGAGGTCCTCGGAACATATTTTAGATGTGCTCCATGATAGGTGGTACCCCAGTGCCTAGTCATTGTATAGAATCCATTCTCCAATAAGCGTCGTACGATTTTGATTGTGCCCAACTGTACTAGAACGTGAAATGCAAGCATTTCAGTTATTTCATATATTTACTTTGTTTAGAAACTATTACAATGTCAGACAATTTTGATAAAAGTGTTATGATATCGTAAGGGAAAAACCCGTCGTGTTTACGTGTGACGTGGTCTTATGAGATACCTTTGTTTTCAAAGGATTTTTGATAAAGGTTAATAATTCAAATTGAGTATTTTATCTCACGCTGTTTTTCCAGACTGATTCGAGTGTTATTTTATTATAATGCTCGAGCCAAACCGAGTATTCTAAATTCAAGATAGGATGCTTTGGAGCCTAGGAGACGAGTTGGATGATAGAGTTGTATTTCCGTACTTGACTTATATTTCCATTGTATGAGGACAAGTTATTATAACTATCCAGATTGATGTCGTGATTGTTGTACTCTGATGATTGTAAGTATAAAACAGTTACAGATTCCTTTGTACAAAAATCTGATATTTTATATTATATTTTGTTCTGCCGCATTTGCAAGATTCTATGTTATTGTTTTTTGTTTCTTCCTCTACCTTTCTTCTTTACCCCTAATGAACAAGTATTTCGAGCACTCGATTGCTTGGTATTCTGTATAGTAGACGTATTGGTGTCGATTTTTGAGGATCGAAAATCCCAAATTCATTACACTGATATCAAATATAACATGAGTGGCATGGCGTAAGAGATGTTTATGGGTTTTCACATCTCTTATCCTGTGTATAAGGTGCATGCAATAACTTAAGAGATGTTACGGGTTTTTCCATCTCTTAAAGATTCGTCAAAATATTTATATGTAGTAGAACACGCTATATATATAATTCTAATCAGTAAAATGAATATTAAAATAGCATTAAGGCTTTGCATTGATCCCCTTAACACGTTTTTAAGCATTGTCGTACGGTTTGCATATAAAACACCAGTAAACTGTCGGTGGATAGGGATGCTCGTGATACGACAACACTAAACCAAAATCATAGGGGTCTCGTATAAGGATAAAAGTATGACAAGGCACGTGAGGCAATGCGCAAGGTAAGATACTACGAGTTTACCTTCCCGGCTGGTTGTAACCCCTAACGGCCTACCACGTTCAACACTCTCAAATCCAAGGGTGCGCACAAACTGATAACAATGTCATGATAATAATACGAAGAAATGTGTCCGCTAGAGGTAGCTAACCTCATTGGCCAGTATGGCTCCTATTTTAGTCATTTCAAATTGACATAAGTGTTAGGCCAATCCATGGTCGTTCTCTTTCTTCAAATCCAGCAAACGACTCTAAATCCAACCACTTCGTTCCGGTGCCTCTTCCGCGTACACAGTTGTTAAAGTGGTTCCAATATTGACAGAGAGTATGCTAATAAGAGGTCTCGGTCTCTTTAACAACCAGACATTGTTTTAAGCACCGGTTAGTTCTTTTACATTTCGACAATAGTTCGTACTTGATATCAAAATATCATATTCGCTTCAAAAATATATTCCATTTTGAAATCATCATATTCGCTTCAAAAATAAAATCCATTTCAAAATCATCATATTTGCTCACAAATCATATTTTACTTCAAAATGTCGATTCAGTTCGATGTATCGATTTCACTTCAAAATTTTGTTTTGAATTACAATTTAGGTTATAACTTCATTATAAACCAACTCAAATTTAAATCAAAGATTTAAATATAAACGATTCACCTTTTGACCAGTTTGAATTTCTAGAAAATAGTTTAAATAATCTCAAAATAGTTAAAATAGTTTGAGTATTAAAAATGGTTTATATAGCGAAATAGTTTGGAAAATAAAAATAATATGAATATTTAAAGAAGATAGATTTTAAACAAATTTTAAACTGTTTATACTAAAATAATCCATTTAAAAATAGTTTCAAAGTCAAACAGTTTCAATTCCAAATTTCCCAATGCAAATCAATTCCAAATTTCATTTCGATTTAATCAATTCAATTCCGATTTCAAGCAGAATTTTACTTCGATTCCAAATTTATTTCAATTTTAGTTCCAAACTAATTTCAGTTCCAATTATAAATTAATTTCAATTACAATTCCAATTTAATTCCAATTCCAAAATAATTTCAATTCTAAATTTAAACCATTTCGATTTATATCAATTCCGAGTTCGATTTTCAAAATATCGATTCAAAACACTTAAATCAAATTTACCTTCAATATCCAATTTAAAATCCAAATCCTTAAATATGATTCAATTCCGAGCTCAATTCCAAAATTTCATTTTATATCACTGTTTGCGTCAAAATTGACCACAAACACCCAATATCGTGAAGGCACCCGTTTATGAGCACAAATTAGCAACAATCAATGTAGAATTCAGACCTGAGCAATAATAATCATAATAATTCACAAATAACAATCACAAACACATGATTTATAGTGGTTCGGCGTTCTTGCCTACGTCCACTCTGAAGCTTATGTCTTTATTGATTCACTTGATGATTTCAATCGATTACAGCAAGTAGTAGCTCTAATCCTTGATTACAATGATGATAGAAAAGCGTAGAACTGAATCAGGCAGAGTCTCGACGTTCAATGGCGGAAGATCCAGAAGATCCCCTTTCCTGAATGACCAGGGGCTCTATTTATAGGCGTAGGAGGCCCAGATCTCGCTCAAACTTCGGGAGACTTTTTCTGGCACGTGAGTGGGCCCACGCGACCGACCCCACCAAGTTTCGACTCGATCTGAGATCGATTCGAAGTGATTTCGAATCCATCAAAAAATGATCCAATCGAGCTGAAACTTGGCAGGAACAATCTTTACCTTGTATGGAAGCTACTGTGAAAATTTCATTGCATTTGGATCAGTAGTTTAGGAGATACGATCGATTCGAATTGGAGTGCTTCGGTTAGCCGTTTCGTTCGAATCGATTCCTTCAAATCGATGCCTTCGACTCCATCAGCTCACGTGGTCTTGTGATGAGGTGGCGCGCGTCCTTCGAGTCGATCCGGTCCTCTTTCCGGGTTGAACGCTTTGTCTCCTTGGATCTTGCCGACTTCGTATCGTGGAGTGACACTGTAATGACCCATAAAATTTTAATGATTTTAATTGGTTTTATAACGTATTTAATTTGGATTTTGGTGAAATTTTAAATAAATTTATTTGCAAATAAAGAGTTAATATTTGGATTACGTATAATTAAATATAGCAAATGGTAAATTTTCAATTTATTTTATGGAAGTTTATTTATTTGGTAATTCTATTAAATTCAAGCTATGAATTGATTTCTGAATCAGTGCATAGCAGTGACTTTTCTATCGTTAAATTTCAATTGCTTTAATAAATTTCATTTTCACAAAATCAAGGGACTCCACTGTGACTATTGCTTTATTTTCTTACTGTTCAAAATTTTATCGGTTGCAAAACAATAAATAGCTTACCTTTATTTTTTCCTGGATTCACGTGTTGGCCGATACAAATATTTATCGCTTTAATGATTCGAACGTGGAAATTTCCTTTTATCTACTTTATATAATATTTTATATAAGGCAAAAAGTGAATACGTTTCACTTCCATTTTTCTATTGCTACTTCCATTTCATACTTATTCTTGCTCAAATTGAAACGTGCTACTCAATAAATTTATTACTTGAAATTTTCAGCTAAATCATAACTTTTGACCGTTGATATTTTATTCCTTATGTTACTTCCTGAATCATCGCGCTTTACTTTTGCCTTTCCATTTCAAGTGATGTGCGTTCAGCCTTCTTATGGGTTGAAAAAAAAAAAAACGTATAATGTACTGTTATATAAATTCCTTACCATTTGATTTCTTTTGGCGTTTCAAAATTTAAACGCGCACCTATTATCAATTGCTTTATTATTTGTCAGCTGAATTTGGGAGACTATTACAATTTCATTTATCTGTGACTTTATTGCTTCCTTCCGTTTCAAAAAAAAAAAATTGGAACGTGAATCCCAGGCAATAAAATAAATTGCTTTAAAGGCTTCTCAATCGGTGTACAGCTATTACCATCCTATGCCATTTCAAAAGTTTGAAAACGTATAAAATGCCATACGTTATCTCGGTACATTTAATTTGTTTCCTTCGTTCCACGATATCCTAGCGTTATAAAATAAATTTATATTAACGTTATTATTCTTGAACTTGTATTCATTCCTGGAAAAAAAAAAGTGTACGTTTCCCCTTTTGATTATATTCTTGCCTTTCTAAATTTCAACGGTTCATTTCCTTTCCTTTTGAACCAAATCCGTGACTTTTTTTTTCCATTTGTTTTCTAACGTTTACCGTGTACTCCAAGCTAAATTTATAAAATTTGTTTTAATTAAGTCAACTGAATCTCAGGGAAGGTTTCTATTCAATTAATTGCGTACTAATTTCTGACTGTTACTCTTCGTTTCCTTTTATTTGGCTTAAATCACGTTTGATAAATAAATGGGCAACTTTACGTTTCTTTTGATTTGAAAATTTTATTCGCACCTTCAGCACTGTTTCCCTTTCTTTTAAACATTCACTTGCACTTTTGATTTTTTTACGTAGCCGTTACTTTTATCAATCCCCTGAAATCACGCATAACATCCATTCTATTTATTCTTCTTCCCCTCTCTTCATATTTTTTTTCATTTTTGCTCTCAGAACACAATTTGCACCCTCCTTTCCACCTTCATCCGCTGCCATATATAAAAAAAAAAAAGCACACACGAAACGCATACAGATAACGAGCAGCAGTCACCTTCGTTTCTTTCCACCTCCCATGTAGCTTTGAACTAGCTTGGCCTCCACCCTATAACAATAGCGCCTCTCCCATACGAAACCTCCTACACCCGATGCTTCAACCCGGATCCGCCTTCAACAGCAAACCCATCAATTAATCCACCGTTGCCACATCCTTCGAAACCCGAGTCTGCTTTGGAAGTGGTGAACACTATAGGTAGGTTTATTTTATTTCTTCAAAGACTTATTTGCCTGAAGTTTTTGTCATTGGTTCTCCATCTTACTGTTGTGTATGCATGTTTAGATCATTTTGTTTATGTTTATAATATATCAGTTTTGATTAATATAAAAAAAAAAAATATATGAAATAATAATTTTTTTCGGTTGCATGAGGATTTGAGTGGAGATCGTGATCGTTCCCCAGGTTATAGGGCTCATGCGATTGTTTTGGGTTTTGTTTTTTTGCTAAATACTGTGTAAAGATTTTATTTATATATAAGTTTATAAAATCTGGATTATATGATCTTCCAATTTACTTATATATCTGTATACTTTAAGTATGATTATATGTAAATATAACTAATTTTAAGACACTTGTCTGGGTGAATATTATATCAGTTTTATATGTAACGGAGTAGTTAGTATATTTTATTATTTATGGGTTGTAAATAAATTTATATATATATATGTATATAATATATATTGTTTTGAAGATGGTATTTTGAAACGTATGTAGTAGTATATATATACAATATGTTTATAAAAAAATAAAAAAATAAAAAAAGTTTTCTTTGATTGGTGGGTTGAGTTTACGCTAGTTTATATACGTACAATATTTAGTATCACAAGATAAGTTTGTATCGATATTAGTATGAACATTTATTTTTGAATATTAAATATAAAGATTTCATTGTATATTGGTTTAAAATATGTGTATAAGTATAGATTTTTATTTTTATGATTGGTGTTTAAATTTAATGTTGATTGTTATAAAATTTATATTTAACGTATCTTACTTCCTCTATCTCGTGCCCATCTTGACTTATCACTGAAAAATATCATATTCGTCGCAGCCATTATAGCCTTGTCACTGTCTCGCTTGTTCGACCTTTGGGTTTGCTCGTATCCATTCGCTCTTGGTCTCGTTCATCTCTAGCCTCGAAAGGTGAGCAATTACTCACGATTAACGTTCTTTTATTTATTAAATTTGACTTCAATTGAAACGACAATTGAAATATGCTACTGTTGGTTGTTTTACTGTTATGACTGCTATTATCTGTATCTGCTCACCTGTGACACCTGACACCATTATCGGTTAATTAATTATGTGATAATAATACAGATTGGTTGATAATTGATTGATTGATTGATTATCGTTTAAATTGGATGTTAATTACTATTGTTAAGTGATAACTAGTTTGCTAGTTAAATTTGGGGTAGTATAGTTTACAAATTAAGACGGATTACATATGACGGACCTTGATTTATTTGAAACCTGACCCCGCCATATGTAAATTTGATTAGCTAAATTTGACCCATTAATTGTCGTAGAAATTGATAAATTATACTTTAAATCCTTGAACGTAGTTTGGATTAATTATTGTAGTATTAAACTGAAATTGAAATGGAACGACAAGTGAAAAACTAAAATGTAATAATCTTTATCTACATGACATGATAGTGTAGATTCTAAAAATAATTATACAAATAACAATGCGAATAAATACGATTATTTCGGAGTTATTGATTTACTTATTGAATTGTTATTGACCGTTGTTATTACTTGTTTATTTACTTTGACACCATCCCTGTCATCACACTGCAATTCCCTTTTGTTATGGTTGTTTTGAATTGAAATGGGTTTAAATGATAGACCCAAGCGGGTTTTATTTAATTTAAATTTGGGATTACGGGTGGAATGCTATCCACCCGTATATATTTAGTGTATGGATTGAAATGATAATATTCGTAACATTTGACCATATGATAAGAAATATATGGTTTTATTTATGTGTAAATTCTTAAATACATGTATAAAAGGGAAAATGATAAACATAGAGTTAATTATATCTAGTTTAATCAAGATGTGATTAAATACATAAATTATGATAAATATTTATGTAAATTTTATTTCGGAAAATTTTGCAATAATATTGAACAATTAGGATTGGGAAATAAAGTTGGGTTATTTTGAAATGGTATTTAGATAAGGATTTATTTATCTAAATCAAATTGAAATTTATCGAATGAAATATTTCACGTTTAATAAAATTTAAGAAATTTGGGTAAAGTGTAATTCATGATCACTAAAATGATATTGAATCGAATAAGGGAGGGTTCAAGACTGGATAATAACGATGTAAAAAAAAAATCGAGAATCTAGGTGAAACTGTCAAATTTAAATTGTTATATATAAGCTATGAACTATAGTGTAATTAAATGGTTTACAAATTCGGATATGTATTTGGAACCAAGATAGTCGAATCGGTTATGTAGATAACTAATCGAATTAAATGAAATTTGAGTTTGAACTAGATTGGGAATTTTATTTAGAAACTAGATTGGGAAAAATTTGGTTAAAATGTTGAATACTTAAAATATGGAAACATATTGAAATAAAAGGGAAAATTGGGATATCAAATCCAAATTTGAGAATTATAAATTTAAGTGGGAATTTTAGGAAGATTTAACTGATAAAATGAGATTGGATTTAATTTAAATAGGAAGGCCAGGTTGATGTGAACAATTTGTTAAGTTCAGGAAATTGAAATACTGTACTGCATACCTTACTCAATATATAGATACTAGTTTGGGAAATATGATTATTCGAAGTAAAAATTGACTGTTGGGTTGAAGTATAAATTAAGTGAATGACTACGGTGTAGTAGTGTATATTTCTACCCTATAGATAGTTCTATGGACCCTTAGAGGATGGACATCCCAAACATCCTTTAAGTATATTGTATTTCAGTTGATATTTCATTTGAGTTGAATTTATTGATATAAGAATGTTAATCCTGACTCGAGTGTTTTGTGTTTTGCTTTACGCTCGGGTCAGACCGAGTAATCCAGCATTCGAGACTCACCTTATGAGATTGGAGCTTCATTTGGAGATCCAACTATCGTTTCAGCTTTCAGTTTTCTAGTTGACTGGTTCAGAGAAGTCATCGGCTCGTACTGAAGACCTTTCTGTATTCCAGAGATTCTGATGTATTTTATTTTAAACTCTGATGTATATAGTAGCTTCATGAACTACTATTTTTCTATTCCGCTGCATTATATTACTCTGTGTCTGTGATCTGTGTTTGATTTATTTACTGTATATGCTAAGTTTTGCCAAATTAAATTAACAATTCGGTATTTTGAATTTTTCAAGTCGGACATGTACGGTTTTATTGTCGATTTGAATGATACAAAATAGCGGGTCGTTACAGCTGGTATCAGAGCTTTGGCTCTAGGCAAAACTTAGCATATATGGTAAATTTATTTACAGAATCACTTTCATTCGAGTTGAATCTCTTCCTTTTTGACTCGATTTCCTTTGAATTTTGTAATGTCCCTCAGTTTCGAAATTCATTCTTGTCTCTCTCTATTTATATTCTTTCGATTTCGGAGTATTCCATAACTCCACTGAATGATTTGTAAAAGGGTGAAACTCCTTTTCAGTCGGCATTGATTCACCGAAGATTCATGTATCCTCGGTTTAGATGCTACTATCTACTGTTATTCCGAATTCTATCTATAGCGATCGAATGTCGATTTGCCTTAGAATTCTGCATCCATAATATTACTAAATTCACGGTTGATCCGGTTAAGGTCGCCCGCGATTTATAGATGTATATCCATCTTCTATTTTGTAATTAAATTATCTCATCTTCGATCGAGTCTATCTTCGAATCAGGATTCTATTGATTGGAGTTCCTCTAAATTAAATCTATATCTTTGTTTTGAAATCCATTCTTAAATCACCCCTTTGAAAAATCGAGTATGTTGTATTTTTGAAATTGTTTTGTACCGAAATTATTATTTTGATAACTATGATTTTATTCTATATATAAAAAGGTTTGAAAGGATTTGAAATTTTGAAAATTTATAAGAAAGTGATTTATATAAAAATGATTTATAACTGTAGTGTTAAATTTGAAATTCGAGAAATTGAATTCCGGTATTTTGAAATTGGTTTTAAGATTTTGGGAAAATATATATAAATAATACGATTTAAAAGTATTTTTCCGAATAAGAAATGTTTCAAATGGGTTCAAATGAATTCCAATAATTTTGAAGAAATTTCAAAGAAGTTTTCAAGAAAATAGAAGTCCAGAACTCACTTATGTCGCTGGAGAATAATTTCGGTGATGAGTGCACGCATCATCGACATTGATTTTCGAGTTTCAGAGTGGGGGAGAGGCCACTTTAATAGCTCGCTATGCGAGTGATTTTGTAAAACCGTTATGATTTCAAATTCCTAAGTATAATTTGATATCTTCGAAAGATATATGTATATATTTGAAACAATTTAAAGTAAGACCGGTGTTCAGTCCTCGAATTTCAGATTTAATAATTGATTATTTATTGTTGATTTTCAACTCTTGAATTGAAAATTTTGATTTCCCTAAGTATTTTGAGTGTTCGAACACTTCCAAATCGAGATTTAATTTTCAAAGCTAAGAAATTTCGAAGAGTATAAAATGTTTGATAAAGTATATAAATTTAGTTTTGAAATGTTTGAAAAGAAAAAAATAGTTGAATAATGGTTTTCAGAAAGGTAAATTGGATATTTCAAATAGAAATAGATAGTTTAAAAGTTTTAAAAGGATAATTATAAAATTGGAAACCATTTTGAGTATAATAAATTTTGAGAAAATATTTGGTTTTGAAAATTAAATTGAAAAAAAAAACCCCCAGTACTTATATGATGATTTTGGAAATGAATTTGTTTGACTTGAATTATTTTAATCTGGAAACTGGGATAATTTTCTAAACCTATTATTTTGGGGAACTGTGAAATTAGGATATCTAATTTGGAAGAAATTTGGTGAATTCATATATGACTTTGGAACTAAATTTGATATTGAATGATTTGAAATTGAGAACTTGTATAATTAAGCACTTGATTTGGGAAGTGGTCGGACTTATATAAAATGGATTTGTATAAGTATGAAAGTGATTTGAAATCAATTGATTTGAAAGGTACTCAATTTGGAAAGAAAATTTATATAATTAAAGTCTATGTAAGTATGTTTTGATATACTATTGATTTGGAAAGTATTCGATTTAGAAAGGAATCCTATACATATGGACTTTATATAAGTACGATATTTGGAAGTATTTGAAAAGGTACTATATATATATATTTTCCAAGTAAAGATATGGAAAGTGCCTTCTGCTTGATATCCGCTTTGTGGCCACAGCGTGGATTCATTCTATCGATATTATTCTCTCTGATTTTTGGTTTTCCGGATGTAATACTCGAGTGTTCCCACCGTGGCGTAACCCGCGGTTTCTTTTTCTCTCGTGAATGCACAGCGAAATTGCCTGGCTGAGTCTTGCCTAGGGGTACGGATTGTTTCCTGGAGGAACCAGGCGTAACCATTGTGTATCCTGCAATCTGTGTAGGTCGCGAATAGTAGCGCAAGTGCCTGGCTGAGTCTTGCCTGGGGGTACGGATTGTTTCCTGGGGGAACCAGGCGTAACCATTGTGTATCCTGCACCCTACTAGTCATCATGGCGTAACTCGCGGGGCTGTGAAAGCTTACGGATATGGATTGTTTCCTGGGGGAACCAGGCGTAACCATTGTGTATCTGCGAACCATGATCGGACAAAGGTTTTGGTTTGGTTGTTTTGTTTGGATTGTACTTTCCATATCTGTTTTTTTTTAAAAGGTTTTTCAAGTATTTTCACTGGGTGTTGAAACAAGTCTACTAAGTACTTGAAGAATTCTAGCTTTGCGCCTGATCAACGCATGGCCAGAGTCTGCAAGAACGAGGATAAACTTGTTAAAACATTGAGTTATAAAAGTATTTCGAAAGAAAAATTGGTTTCAATATAAAAGTATTTATTTATAAAGGTATTTTATTATAAAAGTATTTTCAACAAAGAAATTTTGAATTAATATTTGAAATTTTAAATTCTTATGGTTCTATATTTATTACTCGTGCCCGATTCTATTCTTGAATCTACCTTATCTGCTCAGTTTAGTTATTCACCTTGATTCCTTTTTCCAAATCTACCTTCCTTCCTTGTTGGATATATACTTTAAAATATTGTTTAATTATATACTACATGGTTTAATAGAAATTTTAGTGTTATAAATATTTAAGCAGTTATTTATCTAAAATAAAAGATACTTAAAAAAAATGATTTGTGATCTAATAATAATATTTGGAAGGTATCTTGAAACAAAATAAAAATTTGTGAATTTTGGATTTAATATTTTAATAGCTTCTTTGTAAATATAAGTAATAATGTGAGTAATGGTTTTCAAAGGAATTTGAAAAGTATTAAAGTATTAAAGAAAACTAAATTTCAAATGAAGTTATCAAATAAATATTTCAAATAAAATCTATATAGTTTTAAATTAATTATTTATCTTGTATTTCAATCTATTTCTGGTTGTTTTATTCTCCTACCTCCTTCCTTTTCGGGGACGAAAAGTTTTGAGTGGGGGAGAGTGTAATGACCCATAAAATTTTAATGATTTTAATTGGTTTTATAACGTATTTAATTTGGATTTTGGTGAAATTTTAAATAAATTTATTTGCAAATAAAGAGTTAATATTTGGATTACGTATAATTAAATATAGCAAATGGTAAATTTTCAATTTATTTTATGGAAGTTTATTTATTTGGTAATTCTATTAAATTCAAGCTATGAATTGATTTCTGAATCAGTGCATAGCAGTGACTTTTCTATCGTTAAATTTCAATTGCTTTAATAAATTTCATTTGCACAAAATCAAGGGACTCCACTGTGACTATTGCTTTATTTTCTTACTGTTCAAAATTTTATCGGTTGCAAAACAATAAATAGCTTACCTTTATTTTTTCCTGGATTCACGTGTTGGCCGATACAAATATTTATCGCTTTAATGATTCGAACGTGGAAATTTCCTTTTATCTACTTTATATAATATTTTATATAAGGCAAAAAGTGAATACGTTTCACTTCCATTTTTCTATTGCTACTTCCATTTCATACTTATTCTTGCTCAAATTGAAACGTGCTACTCAATAAATTTATTACTTGAAATTTTCAGCTAAATCATAACTTTTGACCGTTGATATTTTATTCCTTATGTTACTTCCTGAATCATCGCGCTTTACTTTTGCATTTCCATTTCAAGTGATGTGCGTTCAGCCTTCTTATGGGTTGAAAAAAAAAACGTATAATGTACTGTTATATAAATTCCTTACCATTTGATTTCTTTTGGCGTTTCAAAATTTAAACGCGCACCTATTATCAATTGCTTTATTATTTGTCAGCTGAATTTGGGAGACTGTTACAATTTCATTTATCTGTGACTTTATTGCTTCCTTCCGTTTCAAAAAAAAAATTTGGAACGTGAATCCCAGGCAATAAAATAAATTGCTTTAAAGGCTTCTCAATCGGTGTACAGCTATTACCATCCTATGCCATTTCAAAAGTTTGAAAACGTATAAAATGCCATACGTTATCTCGGTACATTTAATTTGTTTCCTTCGTTCCACGATATCCTAGCGTTATAAAATAAATTTATATTAACGTTATTATTCTTGAACTTGTATTCATTCCTGGAAAAAAAAAAGTGTACGTTTCCCCTTTTGATTATATTCTTGCCTTTCTAAATTTCAACGGTTCATTTCCTTTCCTTTTGAACCAAATCCGTGACTTTTTTTTTCCATTTGTTTTCTAACGTTTACCGTGTACTCCAAGCTAAATTTATAAAATTTGTTTTAATTAAGTCAACTGAATCTCAGGGAAGGTTTCTATTCAATTAATTGCGTACTAATTTCTGACTGTTACTCTTCGTTTCCTTTTATTTGGCTTAAATCACGTTTGATAAATAAATGGGCAACTTTACGTTTCTTTTGATTTGAAAATTTTATTCGCACCTTCAGCACTGTTTCCCTTTCTTTTAAACATTCACTTGCACTTTTGATTTTTTTACGTAGCCGTTACTTTTATCAATCCCCTGAAATCACGCATAACATCCATTCTATTTATTCTTCTTCCCCTCTCTTCATATTTTTTTTCATTTTTGCTATTAGAACACAATTTGCACCCTCCTTTCCACCTTCATCCGCTGCCATATATAAAAAAAAAAAGCACACACGAAACGCATACAGATAACGAGCAGCAGTCACCTTCGTTTCTTTCCACCTCCCATGTAGCTTTGAACTAGCTTGGCCTCCACCCTATAACAATAGCGCCTCTCCCATACGAAACCTCCTACACCCGATGCTTCAACCCGGATCCGCCTTCAATAGCAAACCCATCAATTAATCCACCGTTGCCACATCCTTCGAAACCCGAGTCTGCTTTGGAAGTGGTGAACACTATAGGTAGGTTTATTTTATTTCTTCAAAGACTTATTTGCCTGAAGTTTTTGTCATTGGTTCTCCATCTTACTGTTGTGTATGCATGTTTAGATCATTTTGTTTATGTTTATAATATATCAGTTTTGATTAATATAAAAAAAAAATATGAAATAATAATTTTTTTGGTTGCATGAGGATTTGAGTGGAGATCGTGATCGTTCCCCAGGTTATAGGGCTCATGCGATTGTTTTGGGTTTTGTTTTTTTGCTAAATACTGTGTAAAGATTTTATTTATATATAAGTTTATAAAATCTGGATTATATGATCTTCCAATTTACTTATATATCTGTATACTTTAAGTATGATTATATGTAAATATAACTAATTTTAAGACACTTGTCTGGGTGAATATTATATCAGTTTTATATGTAACGGAGTAGTTAGTATATTTTATTATTTATGGGTTGTAAATAAATTTATATATATATGTATATAA
Source organism: Allium cepa (assembly GCA_030765085.1). Taxonomy (NCBI): domain Eukaryota; kingdom Viridiplantae; phylum Streptophyta; class Magnoliopsida; order Asparagales; family Amaryllidaceae; genus Allium; species Allium cepa. The sequence goes on from CM060940.1 coordinate 109,015,614, forward strand.
TATATATTGTTTTGAAGATGGTATTTTGAAACGTATGTAGTAGTATATATATACAATATGTTTATAAAAAAATAAAAAAATAAAAAAAGTTTTCTTTGATTGGTGGGTTGAGTTTACGCTAGTTTATATACGTACAATATTTAGTATCACAAGATAAGTTTGTATCGATATTAGTATGAACATTTATTTTTGAATATTAAATATAAAGATTTCATTGTATATTGGTTTAAAATATGTGTATAAGTATAGATTTTTATTTTTATGATTGGTGTTTAAATTTAATGTTGATTGTTATAAAATTTATATTTAACGTATCTTACTTCCTCTATCTCGTGCCCATCTTGACTTATCACTGAAAAATATCATATTCGTCGCAGCCATTATAGCCTTGTCACTGTCTCGCTTGTTCGACCTTTGGGTTTGCTCGTATCCATTCGCTCTTGGTCTCGTTCATCTCTAGCCTCGAAAGGTGAGCAATCACTCACGATTAACGTTCTTTTATTTATTAAATTTGACTTCAATTGAAACGACAATTGAAATATGCTACTGTTGGTTGTTTTACTGTTATGACTGCTATTATCTGTATCTGCTCACCTGTGACACCTGACACCATTATCGGTTAATTAATTATGTGATAATAATACAGATTGGTTGATAATTAATTGATTGATTGATTATCGTTTAAATTGGATGTTAATTACTATTGTTAAGTGATAACTAGTTTGCTAGTTAAATTTGGGGTAGTATAGTTTACAAATTAAGACGGATTACATATGACGGACCTTGATTTATTTGAAACCTGACCCCGCCATATGTAAATTTGATTAGCTAAATTTGACTCATTAATTGTCGTAGAAATTGATAAATTATACTTTAAATCCTTGAACGTAGTTTGGATTAATTATTGTAGTATTAAACTGAAATTGAAATGGAACGACAAGTGAAAAACTAAAATGTAATAATCTTTATCTACATGACATGATAGTGTAGATTCTAAAAATAATTATACAAATAACAATGCGAATAAATACGATTATTTCGGAGTTATTGATTTACTTATTGAATTGTTATTGACCGTTGTTATTACTTGTTTATTTACTTTGACACCATCCCTGTCATCACACTGCAATTCCCTTTTGTTATGGTTGTTTTGAATTGAAATGGGTTTAAATGATAGACCCAAGCGGGTTTTATTTAATTTAAATTTGGGATTACGGGTGGAATGCTATCCACCCGTATATATTTAGTGTATGGATTGAAATGATAATATTCGTAACATTTGACCATATGATAAGAAATATATGGTTTTATTTATGTGTAAATTCTTAAATACATGTATAAAAGGGAAAATGATAAACATAGAGTTAATTATATCTAGTTTAATCAAGATGTGATTAAATACATAAATTATGATAAATATTTATGTAAATTTTATTTCGGAAAATTTTGCAATAATATTGAACAATTAGGATTGGGAAATAAAGTTGGGTTATTTTGAAATGGTATTTAGATAAGGATTTATTTATCTAAATCAAATTGAAATTTATCGAATGAAATATTTCACGTTTAATAAAATTTAAGAAATTTGGGTAAAGTGTAATTCATGATCACTAAAATGATATTGAATCGAATAAGGGAGGGTTCAAGACTGGATAATAACGATGTAAAAAAAAAAATCGAGAATCTAGATGAAACTGTCAAATTTAAATTGTTATATATAAGCTATGAACTATAGTGTAATTAAATGGTTTACAAATTCGGATATGTATTTGGAACCAAGATAGTCGAATCGGTTATGTAGATAACTAATCGAATTAAATGAAATTTGAGTTTGAACTAGATTGGGAATTTTATTTAGAAACTAGATTGGGAAAAATTTGGTTAAAATGTTGAATACTTAAAATATGGAAACATATTGAAATAAAAGGGAAAATTGGGATATCAAATCCAAATTTGAGAATTATAAATTTAAGTGGGAATTTTAGGAAGATTTAACTGATAAAATGAGATTGGATTTAATTTAAATAGGAAGGCCAGGTTGATGTGAACAATTTGTTAAGTTCAGGAAATTGAAATACTGTACTGCATACCTTACTCAATATATAGATACTAGTTTGGGAAATATGATTATTCGAAGTAAAAATTGACTGTTGGGTTGAAGTATAAATTAAGTGAATGACTACGGTGTAGTAGTGTATATTTCTACCCTATAGATAGTTCTATGGACCCTTAGAGGATGGACATCCCAAACATCCTTTAAGTATATTGTATTTCAGTTGATATTTCATTTGAGTTGAATTTATTGATATAAGAATGTTAATCCTGACTCGAGTGTTTTGTGTTTTGCTTTAATCTCGGGTCAGACCGAGTAATCCAGCATTCGAGACTCACCTTATGAGATTGGAGCTTCATTTGGAGATCCAACTATCGTTTCAGCTTTCAGTTTTCTAGTTGACTGGTTCAGAGAAGTCATCGGCTCGTACTGAAGACCTTTCTGTATTCCAGAGATTCTGATGTATTTTATTTTAAACTCTGATGTATATAGTAGCTTCATGAACTACTATTTTTCTATTCCGCTGCATTATATTACTCTGTGTCTGTGATCTGTGTTTGATTTATTTACTGTATATGCTAAGTTTTGCCAAATTAAATTAACAATTCGGTATTTTGAATTTTTCAAGTCGGACATGTACGGTTTAATGTCGATTTGAATGATACAAAATAGCGGGTCGTTACAGACACGTCATCCAAGCTAGTTGGCTTGGTGGAATACGAACAAGTGAATGTTCGTGGATTCGAGCATGACCGATTCGAACAAAGGCATCCCAATGGGTTCGAACCTGATGGATTCGAATGGAGCGAGGTGTCGCCATCCTGATGGGTTCGAACCTGATGGATTCTAATGGAGCGAGGTGTCGCCATGCCGATGGATTCGAACCTGATGGATTCAAATGGAGCGAGGTGTCGCCATGCCGATGGATTCGAAACTGATGGATTCGAATGGCATGCTCTTTCCTTAGATTGAATCGATCATAACTTGCACATACGAGCTCAGTTTGACTTGAGATTTGAAACGCTGGCTTCTGCAGCTTTGGTCATCATGTCTTGTCAATTGTGGCCAGATCCGGACTCGGACAAAATTCGTCGATATCCATAACGAAACGGAATGCAACCAATCTCTGAGACGAACTGTCTCTTGTTTTTACCAATCTTTTGGTATCACGGCTTTGCCAAAAAGCGGGATAACATTTGCCCCCTAAAATATGCCTTGCGGTAGGAAGGCGTGTTTTGTAATGCCATGAGCTGGATGTTCATATCCTGCTGATGTCCTCAAATGACGACCGTTCGCGATCGAGCCGCTTGGGGTGAGGTGAGTTGTGCCGTTCGGGGCGAGTTGTGACCTCTCGAGGTCGGATGTCGTTCGAGGAGAATTATGACCGTTCGAGGTCGGGTGCCGTTCAATGCGAATTGTGACCGTTCGAGGTCGGGTGCCGTTCGAGGCTAATTGTGACCGTTCGAGATCGGGTGCCGTTCGAGGCGAGAAAGTGTGCCCAGAAGGGCTTGGTATTATCGATGTCAGGGTCACGTTCGGGTGAGTTTCTGGATCGTTTGTATGCCTATTGGAGGCGAATAAGTGTGCCCGGAGGGGCTTAATATTATCGATACCAAGCTCACGTTCGAGTGGGTCCTTGGATCGTTTGTCAGATTTAATGTTTGGGGGAGTTTCCGAATCAAGGACTTTCGCAGTTCATTGCCATGCAAGAGGTGCTCGTGGACCGTTCGCGATCCAACGGGCATGCAAATAAACTCTTTCATAGAATTGTAAATATCAAAGCAATAATCATATGAACCTTACAACAAAAATGTCCAAACAGGCAGAATTTAAATGTTCAAATCAAAATCAAAGCAAAAAAGCAAAACAAGGATGTCAAAGTGTAAGTTCCCACTACCAAACGGTCAATGATCATTCAGAGCATGCCTGGGGATCGTTCGCTATCTCATACATGTGTAAATGATTTAATTGTGTTAGTAGGAAGCTTACGACTTGTCCATCGTTATTTCAATCAATTGATAATCAAACGGTGCCTTGATTCAGGGTCGCCTCTAGCTGATGTAGACGGTGGTCGCTCTGGTTCCACTGCTGGAGTTCGCCTCCTCACATACTGAAGGAGCATGTCATTCCTGATGTGTCCTTCCACCTCATTCTTCAGATGCCTACAGTCGTTAGTGTTATGACCGTTTAATTCATGAAATACACAAAACTTATCTGACTTTCTTTCTTTAGAGGTTGGATCCCTTCGCATTAGTCTACGATACGGAACCTACTCCTTGGTATCCTGATAAATTCGTTCCAGACTCTCATTCAACTCAGTGTAAATGGTGAACCGTGGCTCCCTCCGTTGCCGCTTTGACCTGTCATTATTATCCTCAACCTTTCGTTTTCCCTTGCTAGTTTCTGCACCTTTCTCGGGGGGATTTCCACCTTTGACCGTATAAACATTAAGTTCATATCCTTCTTCTCTTTCTGTAGTTGCGTCTTCCAGTCGTAGGAACTTATTTTCTTCGTGATAGAATTCTCCTAGATCCAAAGGTGGATCTTTAGTTAACGAATTTTTGAACTCTGTTCCGTCAGCTATTCCAGACATAGCTGCCGTCATAACCATAGATGGATCTGGTCGATCTACCGAAGTTGCTGCCGCATTGAATCGCGTCAGAAAGCTCCTCAAAGTCTCTCCAGCCTTCTGTTTTAGAGTTGCCAAAGTCATCACATTCTTGGGTCTCGCAATGTGAACCCTGAATTGCCTCATGAATCTTTCAGTTAAATCATTCCATATTCCGATAGATCCACTCTCTAGTTGTCTAAACCATAATGCTGCAATATCTGCCAAGTACAATGGAAAGCACCTGGCCATAACCTCCTCTGATGCCCCTAGCACTTCCATATGCCTCATATACTTCGTTAGATGAACCGTGGGGTCCGTTCTCCTATTATACATGTCCAACGATGGTAACTTGAAATCTGGTGGGTTTCTAGCTCGTCTGATTGCTGGAGTAAAAGGACTCCTATTGACATCCTCCAAATCTTTGTTTACCAAACTGCCTCTCATAGCTCTTCTAACCATCTCTGCCAATCTGTCATTGTCTCCGAGATGCAATCTTCGTTCATCACTTTCTACCTGGCCCCCGAGTTCACGAGGAAACTCTGGGATCTGCCCCCATGATTGAGCGTTCACTCCTCTGCTACTCCCAGGTTGCGCAGATGCTCCTCTCTCTCTCTCTCCGAGACTGGATCAACATTCTCCATGTGCGTGCCCCCTAGTTAAGGTGTTACGCCGGATGGTCCTGTTCCATTTCAAACTCTATCTACTTCTCTATTATGTGCTCCAAGTTGTCGTATTTGTTGAAATAAACTCTGGATCAACTCCTCTTGTTTCTTTATCATCGTCTCCATCACGTCCCTAGTGATGAAGACTGAAGCTTGCTTCGCTCCTGAGGAAGCCTCTTGACTTCCTTGATGTTCACTTCTCTCTGGCCTTTGTTTCTTACTTGTTTGTCTCGTCATGGTTCTTAGATCTAAATCCTTAAGTCTTCAAATTCAAATTACCCTAAATTAGCTATTCTCGGTGAAAGCACCAAAATGTTTGCGTCAAAATTGACCACAAACATCCAATATCGTGAAGGCACCCGTTTATGAGCACAAATCAGCAACAATCAATGTAGAATTCAGATCTAAGCAATAATAATCACAATAATTCACAAATAACAATCACAAACACAGGATTTATAGTGGTTCGACATTCTTGCCTATGTCCACTCTAAAGCTTATGTCTTTATTGATTCACTTGATGATTTCAATCGATTACAGCAAGTAGTAGCTCTAATACTTGATTACAATGATGATAGAAAAACGTAGAATTGAATCCGGCAGAGTCTCGACGTTCAATGGCGGAAGATCCAGAAGATCCCCTTTCCTGAATGACCAGGGGCTCTATTTATAGGCGTAGGAGGCCCAGATCTCACTCAAACTTCGAGAAACTTTTTCTAGCACGTGAGTGGGCCCACGCGACCGACCCCACCAAGTTTCGACTCGATCTGAGATCGATTCAAAGTGATTTCAAATCCATCAAAAAATGATCCAATCGAGCTGAAACTTGGCAGGAACAATCTTTACCTTGTATGGAAGCTACTGTGAAAATTTCATTGCATTTGGAGTAGTTTAGGAGATACGATCGATTCGAATTGGAGTGCTTCGGTTGGCCGTTTAGTTCGAATCGATTCCTTCGAATCGATGCCTTCGACTCCATCAGCTCACGTGGTCTTGTGATGAGGTGGCGCGCGTCCTTCGAGTCGATCCGGTCTTCTCTCCGGGTTGAACGCTTCGTCTCCTTGGATCTTGCCGACTTCGTATCGTGGAGTGACACGTCATCCAAGCTAGTTGTCTTGGTAGAATACGAACAAGTGAATGTTCGTGGATTCGAGCGTGACCGATTCGAACAGAGGCATCCCAATGGGTTCGAACCTAATGGATTCGAATGGAGCGAGGTGTCGCCATCCCGATGGGTTCGAACCTGATGGATTCGAATGGAGTGAGGTGTCGCCATGCCGATGGATTCGAACCTGATGGATTCAAATGGAGCGAGTTGTCGCCATGCCGATGGATTCGAACCTGATGGATTCGAATGGCATGCTTTTTCCTTAGATTGAATCGATCATAACTTGCACATACGAGCTCCGTTTGACTTGAGATTTGAAACGTTGGCTTCTGCAGCTTTGGCCATCATGTCTTATCAATTGTGGCCTGATCCGGACTCGGACAAAATTCATCGATATCCATAACGAAACGGAATGCAACCAATCTCTGAGACGAATTGTCTCTTGTTTTTAACCAATCTTTTGGTATCACGGCTTTGCCAAAAAGCGGGATAACAATCACTTTTACTTAGCGATATTCAAAGTTCGAATAAAATTCCAATCTTTTAAAACAAATCAATTTCTAAAATTCAAATCATATTTCGGTTATAACTTCGAAATCTCAACTTCGATTATTTAAACAATTTCCTTTACTTAATTTAAATTTCAACATTTTGAGCTCAAGTTTGAAATAATTCAATTTCCAAAAATTCGATTTTTATTTCTTTAAATCAAATCATTTAAATAATTTCAAATCAAAATTCTGAAATCATTTAATTTAACCATTCTGGTGTCCGTATATAATTTTCTATCTTATGGCCAAGTGTATCCGTTATTACAATTTAATTTCAGGGATTGACATATATCATTTCAATCCAAAAGAAATGTCATAGGTATATATCATTTCAACCTATTTCTTTATTTATTCGAAATAATTCGATTGATGATTTTATATATTGTAATAATATATAGGATCATAGCAGGATATATCAAAATAAATAAACATCTAAATCATCCAAAATATCAATCAATAGCATCCATCACAATCAACATCCAAACCAGCCAATCATTCACAACAATTTCATAGTAATCAATATCAGCTAATTTACTGGCAATTAAATTCTAATTTAATTTAACTGTCAATTCAAATTCTATCAATTAATTTAGATGTCAATTTAAATGTCAATTAAATTTATCAAACAACAATTGATAAAATCAATTCACTTAACGATATAATTTTTCTAACATAAAAATATATTAGTCAAACGTGAGCATATAAAACGCTCACCTTTCTATTTGAAAATGGAAATATTTTCAGCTTCAAATAAATTCGAACCCGACTCTGTGTCGTGGACGACGTCGACACAAATCCAACGCCGCCTGTTTCGCCCGAATCAAACCTCGTATGCAAAAAAATTAAATTTTATTAGCTATCTCAATTTAAATTCTTAATTAAATAGCTAAATATGTAATTAAATTTTATTACAGTAATACCTCTTCTCTCGACCATCACTCATGGTCGAAAACCAGTGTTCTGCATCCTTGCTTGTTGCTGCCGTCTCCGGCCAAGGCCAATACCTCCCCTTCGTTCAATGAAATTGCGCCTACAGCCATCAAGCTCTGGCCTCTCATTGCCAGCAAAACCCACAACCTAGAAACCCTAACTCAAGACAATGTTGCAGCCATCGACACCATCATCGCTCTAGGTCATCGCAACATCCCTAACCCATAGCCGCCGCCGCCTACTTAAAAATTGAACCTTACCTAAAACCTCGCTTCTGCTATCGAGCCTCTCCTTTGAACGCAATTCCTGCCTCTGAACAAAGCGTTGTTGCGCTTGCCACCAACGGCTTCGCCCACCCCAAAAATTGCCACTATCGCTCCAACGTTTTTGCCACATCGCGACTTTGACCTCCAAAAGCTCGAAAGCGATTCCGGCCTTGCTTATCCTCCAGGCCGAGCCTCCTTTGAGCGCTCACAAATTGGGTTTGATTGATTTTTTTTCTTCAATTTCATGGAATCGAACAGCAGAGAAGAGAAGGCAAAGTGTACGCGAATTTTAAAAAAACAAGATGGTCAAATGTACATAGTATGTCGGCCTGTATACTAGGGTGGCTAAGTATAGGTTAGGGCAGCTGGATTTGACTCTTGGTTGATTTACAATTATTTAAATATTCAAAATATCTCAGTTGCATATCTCAAAATTTGGAATCCCTATTGAGGAATTTCATCTCGCGTTTCGAATGTTATATCGTTATTCCAAATGCAGTGGCACAAGTTTTGAGTCCAAATTCGACCGTATGTGGAAGACAGCGTTTTGAACTCAATTATAATATTAAATTTCCGATATTGATTCCAACGCGTTTCTATCCCGTACGACCAAACGATAACTCCAAATGCTACAAAATTTGAAATCCAACAATAATACGCTATTACAAATCCAATGAAACTAGTTTCGTCGAATTCTGAGACTATCCTGGAACGCTATTTTTGATGCGTCGATTAAATCGATGATTTCAAAAATTTACGAAATCGCTTGAAATTTCATTTTTAAAAAACTTGTTAACTCAATTCTAATTCAAATAGAATTTATATCAAAATTAAAAATCATTTCAATTCCTATTCAACTCAAATTTCAATTATTCTCCATTTCTGTATTACGATAAATCGTTATATTTGAAATTTAAATTCATTCTATAATTTCAACCAAAATCTTCATATTTAATAACTACACAAATAATTCGTTAAATTTTATTTTAACCATTTTTATTCAATAATCATATTAAATTTAATAAATTCAAATAGTTAGAATACGGACCATTACAGTATTAATATACATATCCTATAAATTAAACCACTAACCTAACCTAACTCTTGACACTTCTCACTAATCCTAATTGTTGTCATCTTCTTACCACTCCTCCATTAATTCTTATATTTACATATAAATAAACAAAAATAAAATCAAAATCAAAGAACAAGATTAATGAAGATCTTGTGATTTGAGAGAAGACTAAGCGGATTTATAAAGGAAAATAGTAGGATTGGAACCAGATCCAAAGGAAATAAGTATATAAAGATTGAAACTAAAACTAAGAATTTAAGAAAGGAGAATTAATTTCAATCAAATTTCAAAGTCCTTATCCTAATCAAGGTGAGTAATAATTTATATCATCTCTATTTTGTTTAATCATATGTTTTCAGATTTGAGGTTTAATCCATTTTATGATTTTTTGGATGATGATATGGATGGATTTTTAAATCAATAAGCTTAAATATTGAATTATAATGTTTTAGAGTAAAGCCGATTATAAATGATTCTAGAATTCCATGGAAAAATTGTATGTTATGTAAATTATGATTTGAGAGATGAGTTTTAAATTTTGTAATTTTTCAAGCTATGGAAAATTTAATATGAATTTTCAAAGGAAAATATGAATAACTGGGTTAGAAATTTTATTTTTAATATTTCAGAAAAAATCCGAGTCTAAATTTTAATATGTTAGATAACATGGTGAAAGTGAATTTTTGGGGTATTTCTAAGTGATTTACTATGGAAATTAAATTATTTTAGAAAGAAGGGCTTAATTGGTTTTATTTAATGGAAGGGCCTAATTGTTAAAAATTTCCTTGATTTAGATCTGGAATTATGCGGCGGTTCTATTTGTAAAGAATTTGAAATTTTTTAAGGCAACCACTTATGATTGTAAATGGGCAGGTTAGTTATAAAGAACATACTAAAAATAGCTTTAATTCAGCCTTAATCGAAAAAGCGGGTTCTACCTCTATTAGAAGTGCTTTCGACTCCACTGCCTCTGCTTCGACTAAGGTCGAAACCATTTAGGTCGAAACCAACCAGTGCCGAAACCAATACACATGGTATTAATCTGATTGGTACGTAGTGGATTGGAAAAAGGCGGAAGGCATGGTGGTGAAACCCTTGCTTTCGATGGGCTCGAATCCTTTGTTTACTCTCAAAAGATATGCATCTACCTTGTTTTCAAAAAGAATGCTTTCGACCAAGTCAAACCCTTTTTAATCTTTCAAAAAAATTGCTTTCGGATATGTTTCCGCTCTTTTACAAAAAAATAGCTTTCGAAGGAGTTACTTTGTTTTTAAATCAATTCTTTCAAAAAGGGTGGTTTCGACCCAGCCGAAACCCTACTGCCGTTCTTATTCCTTTTAAAGTGATTGAAATCATCAATGATTTCGAAAGGTAGCTTTTGTTTTAAAATTGTACTAAGCCACTCCTGAAAGCATTCGAAAGGGTTCAAGGGTTTCGAAGGCAATGGCTTCGAAAGGAGGTTTCGATGTATCCTTTAATATTTTACTTAAATGATTTAAGCTTTCGAAAGGATGGTTCTGAAGCCATCAAATTTTTCCCGAACGAAGATTAATTGGTTCAAAAGGGTTACTTTCGTTTATACTCACTTTGATCCAAAAGATATTTTTAAAGATAAACCCATTGATTTCGATAAGGGTACTTTCAATGGTTTCGAAGCTATGCATCAAAGAGTTATAAGTAATCCTTCAGTACTTTCGAAAGGTATATTTTGGTTTTAAAAGAGATGATTTAAAGAGCTTTGAAAGGCATATACTTAGTGTTTTGAAAAGAAGTTTTCTATGCTTTCGAAAGAGTTTATCCATGGGGTTTTGAAAGTGATGTGTAATATCCTGGAATTTTGGACAATTTAAATTTAATAATCTGTGTTTAAATTTAAATTGAATTGATGATTTTTGTTAATAAATTTGGTTTGATTTAATAATCTTCTTTACTTAAATATTTAATTTGTGAAATTATTTTTAATAAGTTAATAAAATTGTTTTCTATTTAATAATGTATATGTACTTATATATATATTTTAAATAGACAAGTTGTTTTTAATTAAATTAGTATAACATAATTTTAATAATTTGAAATTAGGAATTGTGATTTATTTTTAATTTAAGCTTTTCAAAAATATTTAATAAAATACTATATGATTTTTAAATATAAGAAAAATGTTTTAATTGGTTTAAAATTCATTTTAATTTAAGTTTGGATATTTAAAATAAGTTATAAAATGTTTGTGTTTTTCTTTTTAAACTATTAATTTATAAAATGAGATTTGTTAATTTAATTTGAAATTTAAAATACAATTTAAAATATGAACATGCATTCAATAAGTTATTCTTTAACACTTAATTTAAATAACAAAAACATTTATTAACACTTAATTAAATAACAAAACATTTACAAATACATGTGTAAACTTATCATCAATTTAAAATGACAAATGTAATAGCTCAAGCCATGTGTCATTGTTTGAGTTTGTTTTTCTTTAATTTAAATTTAAATCAAACATTGTTATTTAAAACTTGCATATATTCATTTCTTTAGCTCTTTCTCATTCTTCATTCTAAAAAGAAATCTGAAATTTTGTTCAAATGCATTTCTCAAACAAGTAAACATTTACATTCAACTCTTCTCTTATTCAAACATTCAAAAAACCTACATTACACAAAGCCTGTAACTCCACTTTAAAACTGCAAGCAACAAACTTCAACCTGCATTTTTTTTAAAAACTGCAAAATGCAAACATGCACTCCAGTTTCAAGCAAGCGAGATAGATCATAGCAACCTGCATTTCATCTGGAGCATGCAATTGAATCTGGTAAAGCAAGAAGCCTGCATTCATGAATCTGTGCTCTGTCTGCATCATTTAAACAGGTGAGTAACCTTCTTTTATAAATTTAAGGTTAAAACTTGTTGCATGATAAATAAATATTTCCTGTGTTAAGCTTACTGTCTGATGTGAGAACTGTATATTCATGCATGCTGTAAATTTGCAATTTTCTGTTTGATTCCTGGTTCAAATTTTTAGTTTAGTTCTTACATCTTTAATTTGTCTTTGATAAATTTTAAGATTCAAATAAGATGTGTAGGGTGGCCTCAGAGATTAGATTTTAAAATTTTATTTAAGTAAATTTTAAATAAAAACTTACTGGAAGCAAGTAACAGAGCAATGGAAATTGTATCAGTAAAAATATGAAACACTGCAAAACAGTGTTTCAGAAATTCAACTCAAAACATATTACAAAATTAAGATTTTTAAAAAAATATTACCATTTATAATGGAAGAAGCAAAGTACAGTTTTTAAAATTTACTGTATTTTACAATTTGGTCAAGAACAGTTGAAGCTTGCAATGGTTTTGAGTAAATTTGATTCTGGAGATTGTATAGCCATCATAGATTATAGGAAAAATCTTGGATTGAGTTGAAATTAAAATCTTAGATTTTAATTTGGAAATTACAGTAACAAGTCCTAGTTTTTACTGAGTATAAGAAAATTTAGTGTCGCGGTCTCATCAATTGATCGAGTTCAACTAAGTTTGGTGTGATGGTAGCTGGTGGTTTGGGGAAGCCTTCGCCGAAGTTGGAGTGGCATGGTGGCCGGAGGGGCAGGGAAATAGCATGTTGATAGGTTGGTGGTTTTGGGTAATGGTTGTTGCCAGGTTTGGAAATGTTTTCCAGGTTTCTGTTTTAAAACTTGAATTTAAATTCAAGTTGAATTATGGGTAGTAGAGGATGGAAGTGTGATGAGAGGTCATTGGTGGATGGGGATGGTCGTTGATAAGGGTCGGAGATGGCCAGAGATGGGAAGTGGATGCACAGGGGTGTGTGTATATGGTAGTGTTCTGTTCGGATTACAGGGTGTTGAAGCTCGTGATTGTCTCGAGTATATTGAGAATTGACTCGAAGCTGGGAAGCATGGGACTCGAAGTAATATAGGGTAGCTCGGGTTGGTGTTATTGTTTCAGGTTTTTAGTTTTGAAACAGAACTTGTTTCCAGGTTCTTAAATATAGAATTTGAGTTAATGATAGGAATGCAAACTTGAAAATTTGAAAATTAGTTGGAACCTGAATTTGGATTATAAGTTCAAATAATTTAAATCTGGGTATTTATAAATGATTCAGTTCTTAAAATCTTGCTTTGGATTTCTAAATCTAAAAGCAGAAAACATGTTTTCCAGGTTCATTAAGTTTGAAGTAAAAGTTGATTTCAAAACCAAAATCTGAAACTAAATTAAATCTGAAATTGAATTTAAATTCAATTAGTTAAATTTTAGATCTTTGTAATAAATTTGAAATGTTTTTTTTTTAAATCCAAGTTTGGTTTTAAACTTAAAAAAACAGAAACTGTCTTTCTGTTTTGAAAATTTAAAAATAGAGTTTAAAACTTAAAGATGAAGTTCAAACTGTAATGTTTAAACCTGAGTAAAACATAAACAGAAAACAGTTTTCTGTTGTAGTTTAACATCTTAAATTTGAATTCAATAATTTAAATCTGAGATTTGAAATCATTTTTGAATTCAAATTTAAGATGTTAAACTACAACAGAAAACTGTTTTCTGTTTATGTTTTAAATTGAAAAGTAAATTTTAAAATGCAACTGAAATTTAAAAACAAACTTTAAATCTAGAAAACAGAATTATGAAGCTCAAGTTTGAATTTAATTCAAATCTGGAAAGTTTAAATTAGACTTTCAAACTTTTACAGTATAAAGAACATTGTTTTTGAATTTTAAAACTATAAGTCTTAATGTATGAAATAAAGTTTAAACTAAGTTTAAATTTAGTTTTAAAACCTGAGATTAGACTTTAATGTCAGTTTTTAAAATTAAATAGGTTTTTAAATTTAAATTTGTTTTGTTTACTTTAGAAAGTTTAAATAATTTGAATTTGAAAATGAAGATAGAGATGTAAGTAAAGTTTTAAAATTTTAAGTTTGAATCTAGAATGAAATTTTGAATTTTATTTCAGGTTGAAATTCAAAAAGAAATTTTTAAATTTGAATTTTTGTTTTGAAACAAAGTGTTTAAAATACTTTGTATAAAAAAGAATGTTTCTTAATTTTGAACTTAAGAAAATTGGTTTCATTTAAATTATTAAATTAATTTAAATGGAATATTAATTATTTAATTGATTAATAATGTGAATGATTAATTAGGTAATTAATAATTTTTTAAGTTAGTTAATTAAATTTGAGATTAATTAATTAAGGTTAATTAATCTAAAATTAAGGATGGTTAATAAATTTTAATTAATGATTAAGATTTATTTAATCAAGTGATTAAAGCAATTCAGATTTTAATTAACACTTAATTAATTAATAATTAGAGATTAATTAAATTGTAATTAATAATGGTTAATTATAAGATAATCTGTTAATTAAGAAATGTTAATGAAGGTCATTAACTTAAGATTATTTAACAATTAATTAATGTGATCAATTTTGATAATTAATTAGATTAATTAATTAATAATAATCAATTGTTTAATTTCTTAATGAAAGTAATTAATGAATTAATTACTTGGTGTAATTAATTTGATTAATGTGATTAGTTTAGATTAATTAAGATTAATTAATTAAACATTTGAGGACTGTTTGATAATTACTTTATGTAATTTATGAATTTGTAATTACTTAAGGAAGTAATTAAATAATAATTACTGAATGTAATTAAGATATTTATTATAGAAGTAATTTAAATTTAAATTACTTTGAAATTAATCAAGGGTTAATTGGGATAATTAATTAAGAGTAATTAATTATGGGATGAGTAATTAAAGCAGTTAATTACTGAATGATTATTAATCATGGGTGATTAATATATATGGTTTAAATTGGAGATTAATTACTTGTGTAATTAATTTATATTTAGAGATTGATTAATGTAATCAGAAATCATTAATTAATTAATTAATGATGTAATTTGGAATTAATTAATTATGGTATAATTAATAATGAATAAATGATTAATGTAATTAATTTTAGCTAATTAATTAATTAAGCAATTACAAGTTAATTATTTGCTAGGGGTTTAAGTAATTAACTTGTGTAATTAAAATTAAATGCTAATTACTTATTGTAATTAGAGATGGTTAATCAATAATGATTAATTGAAATGAATAATGAGATGATAATTTATAAATTGATTTGTAATCAATTAATGGTTAAGATAAGCAGAATTTTAATGATGAAATAATTAATTTAATTCATTTTAAATTAATTTGAGTGTTAGGTAATTAATTTAACTCATTTTAAATTAATTATAAATGGTGTGATCATTAGATCATTGCTTATGTTTGATCATTGCTTATGTTTGATTAAATGCTAATTACTTATTGTAATCTGACCCGGAGTTTATTTTTGTTTTTCATAAACTCTTGGGTACTCAAATTTTTACGAGTAGCCAAGGGAATTCAGGTTAGCTTTGACGTATTATGGAGGAGCATATGGAGCAGGAGGCTTCTGCGTATAGTTATATAGTTTTCCGCTGTGTTGGTATCTCTGAGTGTTTGTCTGTAATGTATTGAGTTGTAAGAACAAGACAGGTGTTTATAACTGTCTAGTATGCGTTGTATTGTCTGCGTACTCTGATATTTATTGTATACTATGTAATACTTATGTTATTAATATAATTTATTCGTTCCGCTATTGAGATTCTTGTGTTGTTTCCTCTTTCTCTTCTTTCTTTTCTCTTTTTTATCTCTTTCTTTCTTAAAGATGATGCGATTTTCCGGGAGTGGAAAGTCGGGTCGTCACACTTGGTATCAGAGCATTAGGTTGAGTGAATACCTAGTCTCTGTAGTGGTGTCTATCTTGAGAGAGCGTATTTGTATTTTTAATATATAAATATATATATATATATTTATGGTTCTACCTATTTGTTGGACTACCTGTTCAGGTTTTCCAATATAAGTTATAAAGGTAGATGGGGTAGAAGTGTGTGTAACACGACTACCATTGGTTGGAGTTTGATGGATGAGGTAGGAAGTGTATTTGTCGAGACTGTAGACCTAATACCATCTCGAGTGAGTTTTTCTTGATGAAGTACTTCATCGATCTTTGAAGGAAACCTATTAAGGTTCGGAGTTCATTTTTGAAGTGCAGAATTGAGTTTGGATCTGTCGGGAGGGCAGAAGCAAGTGAGTGATGATATCTTGATATCTCAGGAAATAGTAACTGCGTGATGAGATGCAGTGACTATGGATATTTCCGAAGATGTTTCTTTGGAACAAGAGTAAGAAGTGAGTCTGCTCGGTGATGTGGCTGAGTTTAGCAGAGTGTTCTGAGTTGGTAGAGAGTCTTCTGGCTGAGTAGTTTTTCTGAAATGGAGTTAAGAGGCAGCAGAGTGGATCTTTTCTCTGGTGAGTTGGCTAAGCTAGCATAAGCTGTTCTGTTTGGTTGAGAGAGCAGTTTTCTTTGGATTTAGGCTGAGTTGATCGCAAAAGTGACTTGCGATAGTGTGTTCTTTTTTGGTTGTTGGAGATTGCCCGGATTTTCTTCCAGGAAGTCAGAGTTTGTCTACGTATGGAGATCGAGTTTTCTTTCTAGAAATGGAACTGGTGGTTCAGTTAGTAGATAGATGGTTACTTGAGATAGAAGTTGGTGAAGCAACTCAGTTTTCGGAGAAACATCTGAGTTTTCTTTATGGATATATGGAACCATATTTCTGTGCTGGGTTGTCTAGTCAGTGCTTGTATTCTTCAGCATTTTCTTCTGTTTCGAATCAGAGTTGTACAGCGGAAGCAGTTTGGGGATGATTCTGTTTTCTTTTTCCGGATAAGGAGAAGTTTGTTCTGTCTTCTGTTATTGAGAAGCAGGGTGTGTGTTCTTGATTTTGGGTTGATCTTGAGGAGATCATTGGATTGTTTTGATCCAGTCTGTTTCTAGTGGAATCAGCAAGAGTTAAGCTGATCAGGACGGGTGTTGGTAGCCCAGGATCGTCTGAAGAGTTTTTATGGATAAGAGACGGAGAAATTTGGATTCTGGAATCGGAGATTTGTTTGGGATAAGTTTTCTCTGATCCAAGGAGCTATAATTTTGGGAAGCTAGCTCCGAAGTGTTTTGGATTTCTTCTGTGTTTTGGGTTAGATCAGTGTTTGGTTTTCTAGAGTTAAATTGCCAGTTCGGATAACTGGGATTCAGGGTGTTTCACGTATCTCTGAGGGAGTACGTGTTTGATATTTCTGGTTGTAGAACCTGCAGTTTAGGATGGTTTGGTTGTTAAATCAGACTCGTTTGTAGTCTGATATTCTGTATAGAATTGTTGTTAGGAGCTCTATAGCTTGGTAGTATTGATTGATTGTATTCTATAGAGTGAGTATCCCGATATATATATACCGGGGAAACTCGTGAAAGTTTTATCCAAAATTCTTTTGGATAATTAGATTTGTTTTGATTATGTGAATTGGTTGCTTTGGTTGTTGGCATATGATTAACATATGCTGAGTTTTAAAACAAAATCTGTTAATAGATTATTAAATTACCTTTGTTTTAAATTTCGGGGACGAAATTCTTTTAAGGGGGAAGGATTTTAATATCCCGGAATTTTGGACAATTTAAATTTAATAATCTGTGTTTAAATTTAAATTGAATTGATGATTTTTGTTAATAAATTTGGTTTGATTTAATAATCTTCTTTACTTAAATATTTAATTTGTGAAATTATTTTTAATAAGTTAATAAAATTGTTTTCTATTTAATAATGTATATGCATTTATATATATATTTTAAATAGACAAGTTGTTTTTAATTAAATTAGTATAACATAATTTTAATAATTTGAAATTAGGAATTGTGATTTATTTTTAATTTAAGCTTTTCAAAAATATTTAATAAAATACTATATGATTTTTAAATATAAGAAAAACGTTTTAATTGGTTTAAAATTCATTTTAATTTAAGTTTGGATATTTAAAATAAGTTATAAAATGTTTGTGTTTTTCTTTTTAAACTATTAATTTATAAAATGAGATTTGTTAATTTAATTTGAAATTTAAAATACAATTTAAAATATGAACATGCATTCATTAAGTTAATTTTCTTTAACACTTAATTTAAATAACAAAAACATTTATTAACACTTAATTAAATAACAAAACATTTACAAATACATGTGTAAACTTATCATCAATTTAAAATGACAAATGTAATAGCTCAAGCCATGTGTCATTGTTTGAGTTTGTTTTTCTTTAATTTTAATTTAAATCAAACATTGTTATTTAAAACTTGCATATATTCATTTCTTTAGCTCTTTCTCATTCTTCATTCTAAAAAGAAATCTGAAATTTTGTTCAAATGCATTTCTCAAACAAGTAAACATTTACATTCAACTCCTCTCTTATTCAAACATTCAAAAAACCTGCATTACACAAAGCCTGTAACTCCTCTTTAAAACTGCAAGCAACAAACTTCAACCTGCATTTTTTTTAAAAACTGCAAAATGCAAACATGCACTCCAGTTTCAAGCAAGCAAGATAGATCATAGCAACCTGCATTTCATCTGGAGCATGCAATTGAATCTGGTAAAGCAAGAAGCCTGCATTCATGAATCTGTTCTCTGTCTGCATCATTTAAACAGGTGAGTAACCTTCTTTTATAAATTTAAGGTTAAAACTTGTTGCATGATAAATAAATAGTTCCTGTGTTAAGCTTACTGTCTGATGTGAGAACTGTATATTCATGCATGCTGTAAATTTGCAATGTTCTGTTTGATTCCTGGTTCAAATTTTTAATTTAGTTCTTACATCTTTAATTTGTCTTTGATAAATTTTAAGATTCAAATAAGATGTGTAGGGTGGCCTCAGAGATTAGATTTTAAAATTTTATTTAAGTAAATTTTAAATAAAAACTTACTGGAAGCAAGTAACGGAGCAATGGAAATTGTATCAGTAAAAATATGAAACACTGCAAAACAATGTTTCAGAAATTCAACTCAAAACATATTACAAAATTAAGATTTTTAAAAAAATATTACCATTTATAATGGAAGAAGCAAAGTACAGTTTTTAAAATTTACTGTATTTTACAATTTGGTCAAGAACAGTTGAAGCTTGCAATGGTTTTGAGTAAATTTGATTCTGGAGATTGTATAGCCATCATAAATTATAGGAAAAATCTTGGATTGAGTGGAAATTAAAATCTTAGATTTTAATTTGGAAATTACAGTAAGAAGTCCTAGTTTTTTCTGAGTATAAGAAAATTTAGTGTCGCGGTCTCATCAATTGATCGAGTTCAACTAAGTTTGGTGTGATGGTAGCTGGTGGTTTGGGGAAGCCTTCGTCGAAGTTGGAGTGGCAATGGTGGCCGGAGGGGTGGGGAAATAGCATGTTGACAGGTTGGTGGTTTTGGGTAATGGTTGTTGCCAGGTTTGGAAATGTTTTCCAGGTTTCTGTTTTAAAACTTGAATTTAAATTCAAGTTGAATTATGGGTAGTAGAGGATGGAAGTGTGATGAGAGGTCACTGGTGGATAGGGATGGTCGTTGATAAGGGTCAAAGATGGCCAGAGATGGGAAGTGGACGCCCAGGGGTATGTGTACATGGTAGTGTTCTGTTTGGGTTACAGGGTGTTGAAGCTCGTGATTGTCTCGGGTATATTGAGAATTGACTCGAAGCTGGGAAGTATGGGACTCGAAGTAATATAGGGTAGCTCCGGTTGGTGTTATTGTTTCAGGTTTTTAGTTTTGAAAGAGAACTTGTTTCCAGGTTCTTAAATATAGAATTTGAGGTAATGATAGGAATGCAAGCTTGAAAATTTGAAAATTAGTTGGAACCTGAATTTGGATTATAAGTTCAAATAATTTAAATCTGGGTATTTATAAATTATTCAGTTTTTAAAATCTTGCTTTGGATTTCTAAATCTAAAAGCAGAAAACATGTTTTCCAGGTTCATTAAATTTGAAGTAAAAGTTGATTTCAAAACCAAAATCTGAAACTAAATTAAACCTGAAATTGAATTTAAATTCAATTAGTTAAATTTTAGATCTTTGTAATAAATTTGAAATGTTTTTTTTTTAAATCCAAGTTTGGTTTTAAACTTAAAAAAACAGAAACTGTCTTTCTGTTTTGAAAATTTAAAAATAGAGTTTAAAACTTAAAGATGAAGTTCAAACTGTAATGTTTAAACCTGAAACTTAAATTTTGAATTCAATAATTTAAATCTTAGATTTGAAATCATTTTTGAATTTAAATTTAAGATGTTAAACTACAATAGAAAACTGTTTTCTGTTTTATGTTTTAAATTGAAAAGTAAATTTTAAAATGCAACTGAAATTTAAAAACAAACTTTAAATCTGGAAAACAGAATTATGAAGCTCAAGTTTGAATTTAATGCAAATCTGGAAAGTTTAAATTAGATTTTCAAACTTTTACAGTATAAAGAACATTGTTTTTGAATTTTAAAACTATAAGTCTTAATGTATGAAATAAAGTTTAAACTAAGTTTAAATTTAGTTTTAAAACCTGAGATTTGACTTTAATGTCAGTTTTTAAAATTAAATAGGTTTTTAAATTTAAATTTGTTTTGTTTACTTTAGAAAGTTTAAATAATTTGAATTTGAAAATGAAGATAGAGATGTAAGTAAAGTTTTAAAATTTTAAGTTTGAATCTAGAATGAAAATTTGAATTGTATTTCAGGTTGAAATTCAAAAAGAAATTTTTAAATTTGAATTTTTGTTTTGAAACAAAGTGTTTAAAATACTTTGTATAAAAAAGAATGTTTCTTAATTTTGAACTTAAGAAAATTGGTTTCATTTAAATTATTAAATTAATTTAAATGGAATATTAATTATTTAATTAATTAATAATGTGAATGATTAATTAGGTAATTAATAATTTTTTAAGTTAGTTAATTAGATTTGAGATTAATTAATTAAGGTTAATTAATCTAAAATCAAGGATGGTTAATTAAATTTTGATTAATGATTACGATTTATTTAATCAAGTGATTAAAGAAATTCAGATTTTAATTAACACTTAATTAATTAATAATTAGAGATTAATTAAATTGTAATTAATAATGGTTAATTATAAGATAATCTCTTAATTAAGAAATGTTAATGAAGGTTATTAACTTAAGTTATTTAACAATTAATTAAAGTGATCAATTTTGATAATTAATTAGATTAATTAATTAATAATAATCAATTGTTAATTTCTTAATGAAAGTAATTAATGAATTAATTACTTGGTGTAATTAATTTGATTAATGTGATTAGTTTAGATTAATTAAGATTAATTAATTTAAACATTTGAGGACTGTTTGATAATTACTTTATGTAATTTATGAATTTGTAATTACTTAAGAAAGTAATTAAATAATAATTACTGAATGTAATTAAGATATTTATTATAGAAGTAATTTAAATTTAAATTACTTTGAAATTAATCAAGGGTTAATTGGGATAATTAATTAAGAGTAATCAATTATGTGATGAGTAATTAAAGCAGTTAATTACTGAATGATTATTAATCATGGGTGATTAATATATATTGTTTAAATTGGAAATTAATTACTTATGTAATTAATTTATATTTAGAGATTGATTAATGTAATCAGAAATCATTAATTAATTAATTAATGATGTAATTTGGAATTGATTAATTAAGGTATAATTAATAATGAATAAATGATTAATGTAATTAATTTTAGCTAATTAATTAATTAAGCAATTACAAGTTAATTATTTGCTAGGGGTTTAAGTAATTAACTTGTGTAATTAAAATTAAATGCTAATTACTTATTGTAATTAGAGATGGTTAATCAATAATGATTAATTGATTTGTAATCAATTAATGGTTAAGATAAGCAGAATTTTAATGATGAAATAATTAATTTAATTCATTTTAAATTAATTTGAGTGTTAGGTAATTAATTTAATTCATTTTAAATTAATTATAAATGGTGTGATCATTAGATCATTGCTTATGTTCGATGATTGGTATTGATTGCTTGGTATGGTTTGTAATCTCAGATATGAGATGAGTAGTATATGTGATATGGATGCATTGGTTGCTTTGGATAATAATATGGATTATCTGATTATGATATGAATTATCTGTTGATGATGATAATGTTGGTTATCTGTTGTATTGTGAATTATCTATATGTGTATATTTAGATAATGAATTGAATTGTTTTAAACTTTAAAACAACTTGGACCTTAAAAGACACGCTTTGGATTTCGATGAGACCGGGATCGGGTTTCCATATTTGGGATCCGAAAACCACATCGATTCCAATTAAACGTTAGGTCGTTAACCCAAGTGGAGCGAGTGAAGACTCGAGGTGTAAGGGCTATACGTCAATATAACTCTGTGGGTGATTCCGTAATGAGTTGACGGAATAGTACTTATAGATTCGAGATGGTGATTCAGAGTGCAAGGGTTATCGTTGTTAACTCTGAGGGTGATTCCAATATGAGTGTAACGAGATAATGCCTTCGGTTTCGTTCGAACCCGGAACGAACTTGTATGGATTGAATGTTTTCAGTACATCGTCAGGTGGACGATGAGCATTCTAAGTGATATGTCCTATAAAGGTAATAGTAGCCTCAAGCCTCATCAATCGGGAATGGCTAAAACAGGGGAGGTCCAGCAAAGCTTCGTGGTAGCCCCCACTTGAGAGCAAGATTTATCCCTGTCTAGAGGTCCCTTTATTTTTCAGCTTAGTGGTGCGGTTGCTGATCACAACTGCGGGGTTGTCTTGTTTGGAACTATTCAGTAAGGAATGGGTCCGGCTTTGTGTTGCAGGGGATTGGGAGTAATCCTCGGTACGGTGATCTAGGCCACGTACTGTGACAGGCGGTACCCCGGTAGCCCAGCCATTGATGGAATCCAAAATCCAATAAGTGCCAACGGTTTTGATTGTATTACCCACTTTTGTGGCTAGTAGTTGGAATTTAATCATGTAACAATTTCGGCTATTTCTTATTTACTTGAAAACCCTAGACACTATTATAATATCATCGGATTTCCTATCAAATGTTTTGGTTAGCGTAAGGTAAAAACTTTTCCATGTTTATGTGTGGGAAGTCTTACGTGATACCTTTTATTTTTAAAGGTTTTTCAAAGTTAAGCAACTTTAACCTGTTACTCACACCAGACCCATGTCTGACCCGGAGTTTGTTTTTGTTTTTCATAAACTCTTGGGTACTCAAATTTTTACAAGTAGCCAAGGGAATTCAGGTTAGCTTTGACGTATTATGGATGAGCATATGGAGCAGGAGGCTTCTGCGTATAGTTATATAGTTTTCCGCTGTGTTGGTATCTCTGAGTGTTTGTCTGTAATGTATTGAGTTGTAAGAACAAGACAGGTGTTTATAACTGTCTAGTATGTGTTGTATTGTCTGTGTACTCTGATATTTGTTGTATACTATGTAATACTTATGTTATTAATATAATTTATTCGTTCCGCTGTTGAGATTCTTGTGTTGTTTCCTCTTTCTCTTCTTTCTTTTCTCTTTTCTATCCCTTTCTTTCTTAAAGATGATGCGATTTTCCGAGAGTGGAAAGTCGGGTCGTCACACGATGTTTAAGATTTCAAAACAAATAACCGAATCTCATTTTAAGGAAAAAACCATGGCATAAATAAAGATCTTTGAAATGAAGTTCTTGAAGAAGTTTCTCTTGATTGACAGGTTAAAGGAGTTAACCAAGTATTGTATAAAATGATTTCAGGGATATTTAAACGTAGGTGTTGGTATTACCATATTGTTATGATTGCTTCTTCATATATTTGTTCATATTGTAACTAACCCATAATGGTACTTTGGGGAAGGGCAGAATAACCAGCGAGATTGACCCAGTAGTGAATATAACTTAAGAAATATTTAAATCTTAATTAAAGATATTCGCAGGGGCTAATAGGTTCACAGCAAGCCCATGGAAACTGTGTAAAGGGAAAGATATTGGCAGGGACCAATAGGTTCATAGTCAGCCCATGAAAACTATATATCTGGATTCAAATATTGACAGTTAGTCAATAGGTTCCTAGTCAGCCCATGAAAACTAGGATAAGAAATTAAGATATTGACAGTTAGTCAATAGTTTCCTAGTTAGCCCATGAAAACTAGGATAATAAATAAAGATATTGAAGTTACCAATAGGTTCTTAATAATCAAATGAAAACTATAAAATCGGACAGGCAGTCCATAAACATTTAACGTGCTATTAGTAAGCCCATGAAAACTAATAGGTTAATAGTAAAGCTAGAAACTATAATCGTGCCAGATAGTCAGAATGAATGGGGATGGGTAATCCAGATTTAATATACTTGTTTGTATATCATCATATTATTTTGAATTATTTTTAACCATTGAGATGCAGGAGCACAGTATATGGTTTTATAAACTTTTTTAAGATACTAATGAAGGGAAAACTCGTTTCGTTAGCGGCATGGTATCACTTGATATCTAAGTGGTTTGAGATGGTAGATTATTGTTCATACCTGGCTTTATGTCTAACTCAAATTATATGTTTTTCCCCTTAAACTCTTGGGTGCTCAATTGATTTTGAGTAGTTTGAGAGTTAAGGATTTCAGGTTCTTTTTAGACGAATAAAGCTTCCAGAGACGTGCAGGGGCAAGCTAGTTAATAAGAGTTCTTTATGTTCTGCTGTGCTTTGGTTGTAAAGGCAAACTTGTTTTATTGCCATATTATATACATTGATCAACCAATGGGGCATCTTCATATGTCGCTCTTGGCATATGTTGTAATAAGTATATTTTGTCTGAAGGTAGTTAAGATTGTGGGATTATGTAATGAACTTGAAATGTTTTTGAAATGGAATATCGAATGTGTTTTGATGACTTAAATTTTTAACATATCCATGTGTTTCTGTTATATCAATATATCTTACATTACCGTATTTGGTCGCCAAGGATTAATAACTATGGATGACTACAGCATCCGTAGCCGTTAATTTTGGGCCTCCAAATGGGGGATGTTACACTTTTCCAGCTGTAACGAATAGACGCGTCGACCCTACTAGAATGGTAGCAGTGTTGCTGAAACAAAAGATCGGTTCAGGGCTGGCTTTAGGATTTTTGATGGTAATTTCATCTGACCATAAGAAGATTTGAAGATGACATTCACTAATCTTCTAGAATCAACAATGACTTTCTTCATAGTATAATTTGATATTTTTATTGTAATGATAAGTGGGTCTAGGTGTGGGAATACAACTCCTGCTGCATCAGCAGCTGGGATGGTTATTCCTTGTGTAGGTTTCTATTTGATGTGGAAGATTGTCTTTTGGGTCATGGGTTCCTGCACACACCTCTCCTATGCCTTTTTCTTGCACCAACGAGGTACGGTCCCCTATGGATTGAAGCTATCAAGTTTGAAGGGTTGCTAACGTGGTGTTTATTAGGATTTAGAATTAGATTTCCCCGGGGGTATGCTCCACCTCGATTTTGTTCTAGTTTCTTTCCCTTATTCGACATGTTGTATGAAAATTCAGCTTTGGTCATCTCATATATCTCCCCGGGGGTATGAATGAGGGGGTTTTTTATAGTGAGGTTTAGCTCATTCTCCCTCATTGCAGGTGAGTGATATCCGTCTGCCCCCTTTTCCGTCATAACTAGGGCAGAAGTTCTTTGAGATTGTGCTACTGACCCGGCTTCCTCCATCCTGATGTAGCCAGCCGCCCTTTTTATAGAAAGCATTCATACTATGGTAGACTTCATACTGCCCACATAGAAATTCCTCTCCTAATCCCGGCATCAGCCACCATTAGTAATGCTTCTTCGCTGGTCACCCTAATTCGAGGAGCTTCTACCTTGAAGCGCTTAATGAAACTGCATAGGCTTTCGTTCTCCCCTTGGTTCACACATGACGTGGTATTGACATTTGTAGAGGCTTCTCTTCTTGAATTGAATTGTCTTAGAAAACCAACAAATAAATGTCTCCAAGATCGGACTTTCCTAATCAGTATTTCCTGAACCATCATGAGGCTACACCAGATAAGTATATGGGGAATAACTTGCATTAGGAATTCCAACCTTTAGGATGTCTATAAAGTATTCGAAGGTGTTGAGGTAATCTTCGGGGTTGGTAGTTCTATCAAACTTGTCAATTATGGAGGCTTTGAAGTTATCGGGAAAATCTGCATCGATAACGGTCCTACTGAAAGGAGTGAAAATTCATTCTTTTGTCTTTTCTTCGGCATTATGTTGGCAAATCTTCGCTAGCAACTCTACCGGATATCTGAGCTGATGGATTTCATATTCTCTTGTGTCAACTTGGGATAAGTTACCATCAGATGTGGATCAGGTTTGTTTTTCTAGTAGCAGAGGGTTTATATTGAATGGCTTGGTTTTGATTTGAGAATTAGCTTGGATTTTTCCTTTCAGCTTAGTGCTAGCTTTTAGTCCAACGTCACCATTCCCAGTTATGGGAGTGTCGTTATTATTCCCTGGTTGAAGGTCCAACGCAGTATGGGAGCGGTGGTGTATGAGCTATGGAGTGGGGAATGAGGATAGCCCACGAGTGACATTTTGGGTCATTGTCTTTTCTGATCCTTTTATGTGTTGGTTTATTTGGTGTGTGAAAGCTTGGAATGCGGCCAGGAAGGGATCTGTGGAGGCATCGATTGAGGCCCTTACCTCATCTTGGGTTTTCGAATGTATAAGTAGTTCATTGGTGGTCTTCACTGCCAAGTGTGAAGGTTCTTGGATTAGAGTGATAGGTGAATAGGTAAAATTCATGGTACATGGACAGAGTTTTATTGGATGTGAGAAGTGAACGGGAGGCAGCCCTCCTTCTAATACCAAAAGATGTTGGGGAATTTTTTCATCCTCTAAGTCCTGAATTAAGTGTGAAGTAAGTAATGTGCTAATTACTTCAATAATTTGAATCAACAAAATTAAGTAATGTTAAAGTGGTGATTATGCCGCTGGATGCTTACACAATTAGGTAGTTGTACTTCAACTGTTCGTTAAAATGTCAAGTTCAAATAGTATTAATTCAAGTACAAATAAGATATGATCTGGTACTATAAATTAAATAGGAAAATAACAAAAGTAAGAAATAGTAAAGGATACAGGAGATTTATGTGGTTCGAATATTAAGAAATCTTGCATCCATGGAAAAAAAATTCTTTCCTCCTTTTTCTGTATTTCGGTACAAATTTTCATGGCAGGGAATACAGTAAACCTTAAATGTCTCGGAAAGAGAAAAAGGTAAAAGTCTCTTTCATACCATAGTGTTTTTCTATTTATAGCCTTAAGATGTATTTGGATTACTAAAATTCCTTCTTCACCGTTATGCATCGGCCCTTGGATTCTGCTAGATATCGTATATCCGTGTTGTCTATATGACATATTCAGATTGCTGACATGACTTTGGCGGAAAGCTTGAGTGAAGGCGGGAACTCCGAGAATTATAGTGGGAATATTTGAAATAGTGATGGGAGAATTCAAATTTGAATTGATCTTGTATGTGAGTCCTCAGAGGGACATTAGGTGTCACTCTTTGGCCTCAAGGTACTACACTGTATCGGCATTGATTGGTATATGGTCCGCATATGATGTTGCGGTGCTTATATCTTTGTTGTTTATTAGATTTGCGCTTGTTTGTTTGGCCTCGTATCGGGGTGAAGTTGCCTTACTTTGCTTTAGCTTGAGCGTTATTATGCTATGCTTGCAGACGTGGCCTGGCTGCAATTTCAGTTGTCCACATTGTTAGAATGTTAGGGTTACTGATGAGACGAAGGAAGAGATCCATTCTTTTTCGTCTACCTATAAGTATGATTTTGTGTTGAAGTATATACCAAGCGACCCCGCATGCATCCCTTTGGAGTTGTCATACTCTTTGTCAGCTCCGAAAACCACTTTAACAACCGTGTACGCGGTGGAGATTGCAGAATGAAGTAGGTTGGTGGCGGTGTTTCCTGTAAGGTTAATAAGGTAGCACATTTGATCGGACACATCCCTTCGATATTATACTTTGACTCTTGGATTGATTCGGTAGTCACTTTTGATTTTATTTGAAGGTGTGGCTCAAGGTGGGCGGAAGCTGCGCGCTACGCGTTACCACCGACCCGGAAGCGTACGTAATTGGTATATCTACCCTGACATTGTCTAATTGTGCCGTGTCGCCTACCCTATCGCGCCTTGTACGGGTTTATATTTGTGTCGTACCTATGTAGTGTCTTCTCGTAGTCTCCCTATCAGGAGATATGCAGGCACTGTATAGACTATTGACATTATTTGTTTTAAGGGCTATATGGGTAACCCCTTAACGCTATTAAAATGTAAGTTTATTTTACAATTAGACACTATTATAATAACGAAATATACTATATAGTAAATAGTTTAACGGATCCTTAGGAGATGTAAATCCCGAGCATCTCTTGAGTTACTGCACTCATATCTATTTCTGTTAATTTAACTCGCGTAAGATCTTTTAGTTCCGACTCGAGTGTTTTTTGTCTTTTCAAATTCGCTCGGGTCAGTCCGAGCGTTTCAGGATCGAAGACTTTAGCTCTGGAGGACGAAGACGGAGATTTCTATTATTATTATTAATTATATTCCACTACACTCATATTGTTCCGCTGTATTGTTATATGGTGTGTGTGTACTCTGATATGTATTGTATAGATAAAATCAAAGGTTTTGTAAAACAGCTTCATGAACTGTATATTTTGATTATTATATTTTATCCTTCCGCTGTGAGATTCTGTTTAGTTTTTCTTTCTTTCTTCTCTGTTTTCTTATTTACCCCATAACAATACACTCTTCCGTATGGTTTGGATTGGCACGTGTGCCTGTTTAAATCGTGCGAAGAGGCGGGACGTTACACAGACTGATGAGAAGTGGTAGTTCTTGTAGTATTGAGAGACTCTTGAACATCATTGACATTGTCTCCTGCCATGTTAAGAATTTGTACACAGAAATACAGATGATCAGATGAAGAATCTTGATATTCTGAGATCAACAAATGGTGCAGCCAGAGAATTCTGATGATGAGATAGACTCTGAAGATGACCTCTAGGCGGGGCACTGCTGCTAAACAAACTGAATACTGAGCAGAAGTTTGAAGGATTTACAGTTCTTGATCAAGAACTGTAAAACAACAGTGGGTAAGACTTAATCTTGATGGTTAAAAACCAACGGCTTCCTCGATGATGACACTGATCTGAGAGGAGCAATGGCGCGGCCACCGTTAGGTGATAAAAAATTTCTGATAATGGTAAGGCAGGGCACTTTTTAGAAGATAACAACCGTTAGGTTGATTTCTTGCTCTGATACCATGTAAACATTATTGAACAAAGATGAAAAATTGATTTTATCTTTATTACTAGAATGTAAACTGAATGATACAAAATTGATATATCGTTTGTACAATGATAGCTTGCTATATATAAGAATTGTATTTTACATATTGGGCTTTTAAGCAATTAGCCAAGACCTGCAAGTTATAAGATCACTATACTTCTCTGCTGTTGGATTGCAAAGCTACGGTACTGATCTATTCAAGTGAAAGTATTAACTTTTCATATCTGCTTATCTCCATTCATTTCCAATAAAAAAGTGTGACAAAAAGGAATCCATGCATATTTTTTATTAGCCTTTGTAGAAGATTTGGTAAACTTAGATGTCTGAGTTACACGTGCAACATGCGAATGATTATGAAGTTATTATTTAAACATTTTTGAAATGCAAAAAGGTATAGTTTTAATTTCTGCAAAGTATGTAACATAATGGAATGTTAACATGAGCTAAAATAAAGATTGGTCACTTTGACTATTCATTGGTAAGTAATTGTTGAAGAGTAAAAATTAGTACCGTCATCAATTACTATCCTAGAAAAGCAGTTTTCATAACTACAGTAGTACTCAAACATGCATTTCTTAGATAATGGTAACCGATACTAAATATCAAGTTGTGAAATAGCAAAATTTGTGAAATTTATTGTAGAACTGTGTTTATAAAAAGGGTGTCTCAGCAAGGTGATTGTCTCAATAACAACCCAACTCATGTTTTTCTTTAGCAATCAACAATTGGGCTTTTCGTATATATTGATCCGTTATATCCAAATCAGTCATGTTTCAAGCCAAAAAAGCAATATTTTCTGTATTAATTGACATATCAACCGTTCTCCTACCTTGAGATGTTATAAGGGGATCAATATTTCTACATATATTAAATATAGCTATGAATTTATGCTTTGATGTATAGGTTCAACGCTATTGCTTTGTTACTTAGTATTTTATTAGGTGGTTTAATGATTAGACTCGCTTGATTTGTGTTTTTAGTATACCAAGTGCTGCCTCCAGACGTACTTAACCTCGTTACAAACACTCAAATTTAACACGTAATTCAAATCATGTCAACTTGCATGTTTAAACTTTAAAACGGGAAACATGAAACTTTTGTATAAGCTTGTATTAAACGCATGGCTCAAAAAAGGAAATAAATATTTTTCTTTCTAAAATTCTTTTGTTTTGGAGTAAACTTATGCAGTCTGGAAGTCACAAAGAAATGGTCCCTTGTCCCCTCTTTTGCTTTATCTAGCAGAGTGTGTTTGTTGCCAAAATTATTAAACTTATTACCACTAATGACATTATTTGTAATTTGAGAAAATATATCACGGAGAATATCAGTGCTACATTGCAACATGCTAAGAACGCTGTTGTATTATACTCAATTACATGGTTACAATAGTATTTAAACAACCAACGTTGGCAAGACAGACAACTATAGCAAAATATAACATCAAATAACATACAAGATTTGAGTATAGTCACCTTGCATGCCATGGAAGAAAACCGATCATTATTGGTGAAGTTCTTATAAAAAGGATGGCTTTTATATCCAATATATACCCTAAAATTGTACCTACTGTACATTGTAGCGAATGAAACAATTTCATTAAATATGTTTTTCCAGTGTAAATAAATTTGACTGAAATCATTGACATGATAAATTACAGTAAACTTCACAATTTTATGCCTAACATGG
Organism: Allium cepa; assembly: GCA_030765085.1. Taxonomy (NCBI): domain Eukaryota; kingdom Viridiplantae; phylum Streptophyta; class Magnoliopsida; order Asparagales; family Amaryllidaceae; genus Allium; species Allium cepa. The sequence continues at coordinate 109,046,819 of CM060940.1, forward strand.
TAACACTCCCCATTTTATTGAAGTAGCAATGTAGAACCGTGTGTGGAGAAAAATCCAAACTTGCAAAAGCTGAGTTTAAGATATCCAGTAACTAATTTCCCCAAACCAAAATTGCATAAATATTGCAGCTCATTATATGGTTGATGAGACGAGAAAAAGGTAAAAATTGCAGGGAGTAAGTTTAACTAATGTATGAAACTATAACTAATTCAATTTATCACCTTTTATACCGATTAGTGTGTGTATCTGTGTGTATGGAAAAGTTTATTTGAACACAATTTGGTGACACAATAGATCTCTACCATTGGATTACCATCGAATTCCACCTTCCATATAAAGACAAATATCCGATGGGTTATATGTTTTTATGTTTTAAACAAATGTTTTTAAAATAACCAGCACTAATATGTCTAGTATGTTATTTATAGAAATTCCAAAGACAAAACCTGCTATTAAATTTATTTTACATTTCAGTATTTCTATTAATATTAACATATTATTGGTATTTTCTAATCATTTATTACCTTACTGGCAACTTGTAGGTTAAATCAACTCAAGGGTGCAGTAGGTGGATTATTGAAATGGAATTAGAAACCATATTCTGTTTTTCAGAGTCTTTTAATTTTATATTCAAAAATCATGTAATTTCTCCCTTCAATAATATTCATTGTGCATATTTATTTCATCATCGTATATTTCAAATCAGTTTTTATTGTTTTCATTATCTTTTTGTACTTGTATTGTTAATATTTTATGATATTCATTGTATACAGGATCTATCATTATGTATGTTATTTGTGTTTTTGTATTACTCTCTAATATATAAAAGGTATTTCTCAGATTTTTTATTATTTGATCTTTATTTAGTTTTGGTTCAACATTATCAGGTTCTCTGCATATGTTAAAATTATTGTATATATTTCTATTAAACTTGTTTCACAGTCATAAATACCAATTAATTCATGTGAATATTTTTGTTTGAAAATACTTATTATCCGGTGTTTTTTGATTTTCTGTATCTTTTTTATGGATTATACTTTGTGAATTCTTCATTCTTTCCGAGAAAAGACCTGGTTAAAGTTTGGATAAAACATTGCTTAGGTTAGATCAATCTTTTTCATTTAATAAAGTTGCTGATGTCAAAAATAAAATATTATTTCAGTCTTACTTTATCATACTATCTTTTATCCTAAAATTATTACTGTTGGGGTAATTCAAATTAAAATAAAATTATTTTTGCTCTCTTTTTCTCAACTTGTTATTCTAGACTTGCTTTTTCCCCTACACGGCCTCTTTCCTCAGCGGTACTTTTTTCAGTCATAAACGAGCTTACGTCTGTTGGTACTTAAAGTAATGCTAATAATATCTTAAGGTAATCACATAAACCCTAAGTAATTTTTCTAGGTAAAAAAATAAAATAACTTGTTAAGATATCATAGTATGATATTGATGATCAGTAGACTTTAAGTAAGGTAAAAAAGGCTTACGTCCCATAAGCTTTATTCTTCTTCTAACCAGAATAGGTTTTTAGCTCGTCGGTTTGTTAAAGAAAAGAAAAGTAGAAGACGCCATTAAAAAAAGGTTGAACTTATATTTCAGTTGGTTTTTACAATGAGGATGCAATACTAATTCTTCTTATGCATATTACAAACTAGGTAGGCTCCTTATATAGATGGAGCAAAATAAAAAAGAGACAGACAACTGTCTAGAAATGAAGGTAAAAGATACCTTCCACTAGAAAATAAAAAAGCATCGCAATTATCTTTATATTTATTTATTTGTAAAAGTAAGCACTAATGTCACATCTTGTCTTCAAAAGGAGATTCCAATAGAGAAAAGTAGGACACCTTGCAATACTTTTGTCAAATCAATTTTCGTCATTGGTAATAGTGGTTGATTCGACATCTTCTTTATCTTCATTATTTTTCTTCCTTTGTTTTTGTTTTTTTGTGGTTTTTTATCAAAGAAAGCTTAGGATAGTATATATCAAAGTTTCTGTAATTTATTCATTTATTCTCAGGTCTCTCAAGGCCTTTGTGACGAATATCTTTGTTGTGGGGGTTTCAGCATATAAATAAGAACCTTTTTTGTCCAATTCATCTTCTTCCATGATTTTAAGGGTCATGTATCTTTCATACATTTGTTCTTTGATTTTCATATGTTCCATTTTTTCTGGATTAGTATTTTCTTTCCATTCTTCATAGTCTGTATGCAGGAATTTTGCTTTGATGTGTACAGTGTGTTTTGTGGGTTTAAAGACAATTTTTGCAAAATGCGATGGAGTTGACATGAAGTATATATATATATCAGTTGCTAAAATGTTTGTTAATTGTTCTATTATGCTTCCAAAAGGCTCTGGAAGATCATATTGAATCCATTTATCAAAATAGATTCTTACGACAAGTCCATAGTTTATCAACATATTTGGATCAAATATGATATCTTCATAGGTCAAATATTTGTATTTATGAGATTGACAGTAATTTTTGGAACTGCACAGGATATTGTGCATGAGTAGTCATGGGTTATCTGTGGACAAAAAATAAATATTTTATACAAGGGATATTTGTATTTCTCATGACATCCCAATTTATTTGTAATCTTCATTTCCTGTTTTGGAGATATGGGAGAAGAATTCGCGAATTTTATTGAATATTTGTGGAGAAAGCTCAACAGGGTGTTGTATGAAATGTAATTTTCTTGTCATTTATTCTGTAAAGTTTGGCAGAATTATAGATTTTTGGATTGTACTTGGCTGAGGTGTATTCTGGTAAATATTTTTAGGATTATCTAGATTTGTCATTTTTGTGGAATTGAATTTGGTTATAGTGGCAAAAGAATTTTGTGGTCTGAAATTTGTAGAAGAAGAGGTCTCAGTGATTTCTTTTTTGATCTGTTTTCCGAAGGAAATTTGTTGTAAACTCTGTATTTTTTCAAAAATTATATAATCTTTTCCAAAGACTTTTTATAACCCATTTGTAGCAGCTTTAAAAATATCGAAGCCTTTGTATAATGGTTTACCACATCTGGGGTTTTGTTCAAGATATTTGATCTTAATGATTATTTGTTCCCATGTGGTATTTATATCAGCATTGGGACTTGTAAACATCGGGACCTGTAAACAGGCCATAATAAAGATATTTTGTTTTTTTCTCATTTGTGAACATTCGTACTAGAGTGTATAAACACTCAATTTTTGTTTATTAGACTCATGAGGAGTCTTCATATTTCAGATATTGTCAAAATCATTTGTTTATCTTCAGTGACTTTCGTCTTTGTCTGAACTTTGTTTGTAGTATATACCTTCAAATGCTTGGAAGGATTTAATTCTTCCATTTCTGTAAAATTAATGTTAGTAATTGACATATATAATTTTATTTTAGTAACCTTGATAACTGGTCTGGTAAGATATTATTTTTTTCTTTTACGTGTTCCCAACTAATGTTAGTCGCACAATTTGATATAGCATGTTTAAATTTTAACCAACTGTTATTTATGTTTCCTTTTTTAATTGTCTGTATATTTACGATTGATTCAGAGTCTGTTCTGCATGTTATTTCCTTTTGGGAAATTATAAACAATTTAAAAGCTTTACAACATAAATTATGGCTAGTATCTCATAGTCTAAGGATGTTATGTATTTTTTTTCTTTCTATGTCCCCGAGGTATATATCTACATATTTTTCTGTAAATTTACTTCCGTATTTATTATCTTTACTTAATAATATTCATCTCCATTCTAGAGAAGATCCATCTCTTTCAATTATTAAACATATTCTGTTTACAAAGGTAAACTTAACAGTTTTAAGTTTTGGACCAATTCTTTTATTTTTTAACTTGTTTTATATCTTCAGTGTTGAATTCTCTATTTTCCTTTGGGCATGATTTGTAATAAAGAGGGCCGGTATATTTTGAAAGATCTTTTATATAAGGTCTTGCATAATTTATAAGTCCTAAAAATGCTTATAATTGTTTTAAACTTTCTAATTTGTCACGAAATTCTAGAATTTTTCTAGCTATATATGGTTGTAATTCTATAATTCTTTTACCAATTTTGGCTCCCAAAAATTCTATATTATTTTTTAGTAACTCTATCTTTTCCTTTGATATGATTAAACTGTGTCCTTCTATAAGCTTAAATACATTTTATAAATGTGATATGTGTTCATGTTTAGTTTTAGAAAAAAAACAAGAATATCATCTATGCGTACACAAGTATATTTATTACAATTTTGGAAAATATTATTCATTCTCCTTTGGAATATATGTGGAGCATTTTTTAGGCCAAATGGCATTATTAGCCATTCATAATGTCCTTCACTCCATGTGAATGTAGTCATATAGATTGAGGATGCATTTTTACTTGTCAAAATCCTGATTTTAAATCAAATTTAGAAAACCAATTTGATCTTTATATTTTATTTATTAATACATCTTTATTTGGTATACAATATCCATTTTCATTGGTATTGTCATTTAATCTAGTATAATTCATAACAATTTTAGATTGTTCACGTTTTCATTCAGATTCTTTTCGGACAATAAATGATGTTGTTCTATGTCTAGAATCTGTTTTCCTAATAGTATTTAAATCTGTTAGGATTTTTATATGCATCTTTAATTCTTCCATAATTCAAGTATCATATTTTGGAGATCCTGTTTTTATGGTTAAGTCTGGATTAATTATATCTAATTTACATCGTATAGGATCTTTATTCCAATATTTCAATGGTTTTTTTCCTATAATTTCTATCTTTTCAAATTTAGAAATTATTTGGTCTATGTCATCTATTGTTAGTAATAATTTACTTATATCTCTTGGATTTATAAGTTGGATATCTTTAATAAATCCTTTTCTTTTATATTCATAATTCTTAAGAATTTTCTGTATGAATTCATCAATTTCTTTTTCTGTAAATGTTAGTATATTTTCGTTGTTTTTATCTTGCATTGTCCTGGTATAGGGCAATCACATTTTTTACATTTGTCTTTTTTTTAATCCTATGTTCCCACCACTCTTTTCAAGCGCATACTCTAATAGTATTGGGACTAGTGTAGTCTTCTTTTAAATTTGTATATAATCTTTATTAAATGCAACCTATTGTCATTTAATAAGAAATCTAATCCTAAGATTAGTTTTATTCCTTCAAGGTTTAATTCTAAAACCCAAAATTATTTTATGTTGTAATAAGAAGATCATTCTCCGCATGTCTTAGTAAAACTTATGTTTATATCTTTACAATATTTGTAATAATATTAGTCGTTTCATCAAGTCTAAAAAATATAAGAACTGACTTAAAACTTAAAGCAATTAAGTTTACCTTTGAAAACAATATTTAATAATTGAAACAGATGGATAGTAAAGACAATAAATACGGAAGTAAATCTACAGAAAAATATGTAGATATACCTCGGGGACATAGAAAGAGAAAAGATACATGACATCCTTAGACTATGAGATACTAGCCATAATATATGTTTTAGAAGTTTTTAAATTGTTTATAATTTCCTAAAAGGAAATAACAATTAGAACAGACGAATCAATCGTAAAATATATAAACAATATAAAAATGAACCATAAATAACAGTTGGTTAAAATTTAAACATGCTATATCAAATTGTGGGACTAACATTAGTTGGGAACACATAAAATGAAAAAATAATATCTTAACATACCAGTTATCAATGTTACTAAAATAAAATTATATATGTCAATTACTAACATTAATTTTGCAGAAACGGAAGAATTAAATTCATCCAAGCATTTGAAGACATATACTGTAAATAAATTTCAGACAAAGACAAAAGTCACTGAAGATCAACAAATGATTCTTGACAATATCTGAAATATGAAGACTCCTCATGAGCAAAAATTAAGTGTTTTATACACTTTAGTACATATGTTCACGAATGAGAAAAAAAAAATATCTTTACTGTGGCATGTTTACAGATCCCGATGCTAGTATTTATACCCATGGGAACAAATGATCATTAAGATCAAATATCTGAAACAAAATCCCAAATATGGGAAACCATTTAGAAATGCTTCAATACTTTTGAAGCTGCTACAAATGAGTTACAAAAAGTATTTGGAAAAGATTAGAATTTCTGAAGAATTACAGAGTTTACAACAAATTTCCTTGGGAAAACATATTAAAGAAGAAATCACTGATACTTCTTCTACAAATTTCAGACCACAAACTTTTTTTACCACTATAACCAAATCCAATCCCACAAAAATGATAAATCTGGATAATCCTAAAAATATTTTGGAAAATATTTACCATAATTACAACAAAGATATTCGTCACAAAGGCCTTGAGAGACCAGGGAATGAATTACAGAAACTTTGATATACTCTATCCTAAGCCTTCCATGATAAAAAACTACAAAAAGGAAAAACAAAGGAAGAAAAATAATAAAGATAAAAAAGTTGTCGAATCAATCACTATGTCCACCAACGAAAATTGATTTGACAAAAGTATTGCAAGGTGTCCTACTTTTCTCTGTTGGAATCCTCTTTTGAAGACAAGATGTGACACTAGTGCTTACTTTTACAAATAAACAAATGTAAAGTTAAATGTAATGCTTTTTATTTTTTAAAGGAAGGTATCTTTTACCTTCATTTCTAGACAGCTGTCTGTCTCTTTTTTATTTTTCTTCATCGATATAAGGAGCCTACCTAAGTTGTAATATGCATCAGAAGAATTAATATTGCATTCTCATTGTAAAAACCAACTGAAATATAAGTTCAAGCTTTTCTTTAATGGCGTCTTCTACTTTTCTTTTCTTTAACAAACTGATTAGCCAAAAACCTATTTTGTTTAGAGTAAGAAAAAAGAACGAAGCTTATACGATGTAAGTCTTTTTACCTTACTTAAAGTCTACTGATTATCAATATCATATTATGATATCTTAACAAGTTATTTTATTTTTTACGTAGAAAAATTACTTAGCGTTTATGTGATTACCTTAAGCTATTATTAGCATTACTGTAAGTATCAACAAACGTAAGCTCGTTTATAACTGAAAAAAGTACCGCTGAGGCAGAGGCCGTTTAGGGAAAAAAGTAGGTCTAGAGTAGAAGGTGAGGAAAAGAGAGTAAAAATAATTTTATCTTAATTTGAGTTACCCCAACAGTAATAATTTCTAGGAAAAAAGATAAAATAATAAAGTAAGACTGAAATAATATTTTATTTTTGATATTAGCAACTTTATTAAATGAAAAAGATTGATCCAACATAAGCAATGTTTTATCCAAAACTTCCAAAACTCTAACTAGGTCTTTTCTCAGAAGGAAAGAAGAATTTACAAAGTATAATCCATAAAAAAGATAAAATATGAAAAACTACAACAATACGTAGAAGATAAATTTATGTTAAAAATAATAAACATTATGAAGAATAATACAAACATTACAGAAAATCAAAAACACCCGATAATAAATATTTTCAAACAAAAATATTCACATGAATTAATTGGTATTTATGACTGTGAAACAAGTTTAACATAAATATACAATAATTTTAATATATGGAGAGAACCTGGTAATGATGTGCTAATACGCAGATTTGTTAAAAAATTATATAAAGAATGGAATAATTATATAAAAACAAAAAGAAAAATATAAGATAACAGAAACTAATAATTGGGAAATCTGAAATGAATAATTTTCAAAAAATCAAAAATATGGAATCTTTACAAAACTATTTAGAAAATAATTTTTTGACAAAAATCCTTTTAGTTCTAAAACATACGGAATTAAACATTTAACAACAATATAATATAGCAAAAAATTTCAAAAAAACTTACACAGAGAAATTTATAGAATTGATAGATGAACCAAAACTAAACAACGATCCAGCAATAAGAATTCTAAGAAATACCTTTTATATGATAGAAAGTAATACAAAAACACAAATAACATACAGAATGATAGATCTTGTATGCAATGAATACTATAAAATATTAACAATACAAGTACAAGAAAACAATGAAAACAATAAAAACTGGTTTGAAATATATGATGACGAAATAAATATGCACAATGAATATTAGTGAAAGAAAAATTACAGGATTTTTGAATATAAAATTAGAAGACTCTGAAAAACAGAATATGCTTCCTAATTACAATTCAATAATCCACTTACTGCACCCTTAGGTTGATTTAACCTACAAGTTTTTAGTAAGGTAATAAATGATTAGAAAATACCGACAATATGTTTTAATATTAACAGAAATACTGAAATATACAGTAAATTTCATAGCAGGTTTTGCCTTTGGAATTTCTATAAATAACATACTAGACATATTAGTGCTGGTTATTTTTATAAAAAAAACATTAGTTTAAAACATAATTAGTGTTGGTTATTTTAAAACCATTTGTTTAAAACATAAAAACATATAACCCCTTTTAATTTTGGTATATACATTTACATACATACATACATATATATATATATATAAAAAAAAAAAATAGGCACATGCATTGTTTTATAAATTTTAAAGTGGAAAATATGACTCACTTTCAAATTAAGGGAAAAAGTCACAACAGTTGAAAATTTTGGATATTGGACTCAGATAAACGTCTATGTATAGAATTTAAAGTTGGTCAATAGAATCTTTCATGATTGTTAAATATGCCAACACAAACTTAAAAAACAATCAAATCACTATAACAGTGAGAGAACAACATCAAGTTGAAGGAATTACCTGAATATTCTATAATCGAGTTGGCAATCAAGTAACATGAAATTATAGGTTAGGACAGTATATCTGAGCCTCGATCCATAATTAAGCAGATGCTGAAGGCTCTTAAAATTCCAAGAAGTTTAGAATTCAATTAGTAAATCTGATTGTATTTTGGGAAATTTTTAGAGAGGGACAAGGGAAGAATAGAGACTAGAGTGTACATGAGATGGGAGGGTATAAAAACCTAATTTTGTTTGTACAGAGTTTATGGAGACAGGAAAGTAATGTAAGACAGTGTAATGAAATGAATGAGAATTTAGGATTTAATTCTGAAAAAAATTATGAAAAAAGGAAGATAGGGGGCATGATCCAATTTTATAAAATATAGAATAGATTTCAAACATGCATACAAACTAAGAGGTAAAATAGAATGAATTGTCTAATTAATTCGCTTTTTCTATCAGGCGTGTTTTCAACACGTGTGCAATCATACTAGCAGTACCTTATGTGTAGATTGCTGAAGAGACTTCATTCTCAGTGAATCCAATTTGAAGCAAACAGAGTGTCTTGTCCACAGTCCCGAAAGTGAAACTGCATGCTATAAATATGACATAAATAAAAATGAGTTAATATGTTATAAACTTTAAAAATTTAAACATTAATAAAAAAAGCAAATATGTTTTATAAATATTTAAATTTAAGAAATATATTAGACGCTTGTTTAACAAACGCCTAGATGTCCAACAACTGGCACCTATTGAACAGACGTCTAGTAACTACAATTGTTGGGACGCAAACCTGTAATCAAGTTTGGAAATTACGTAATCATAATCTGTTATCCGTAAACTATTGGTGATGCTCTACAGTAGTACATAATAATAAAATAGTACTTTTCATTGTTGTCCCAAGGAACTTTATCGTTTTGAAGCTTGTCCTGTTTCAAATGATTAAGTCAACTTTGATATAACATTGCGCAATAAGATGAAATGATGATATATGAACTATATAGTTAAATGTCAAAACTACAGTTAAAAAAGAACAATTTTCGTCTAAAGGGACAAGTAAATAAAAATGGTGGTGTTGCAAGAGAGAGAACTCAGGATTAAATGTCCTAATTCTAGGCAATCTATCATAAAAAGGTTTTTTTTTTTAAAAAACTATAAACAGAAAAATTGCATTTATTTCTCTACAGTTGATATTGGCTTTTCCACTGCAAGGTCCAAAGGACATTACGAGAGTGAGAATTAAGTTGACTAAAAGATGTTATGCTATTGCTAGCTTGATACGTGTTATTAACCCCTTGATGGAAAAGGCATTGTAGCTAAATATCATGGGAGTTTGATCGTCAAACGGATTAAACATCCATAGTAATTCGAACTACACAAGGTGTTACTTGTTAGAGAAAAACATCATATATCAGGTTGAAGAAGTTCTCTAACCAATATAATCCTATTAACTTTAGTGGGATACATTGGAAATAAAAGCAAGGATAAACAGTTGAATTCAACTTCTAGCAAGGCTAACAATGTTCAAGGATATGGCAGATGTTGAAGTCTTTGCATTAAAACCTACATAACAATTAGTATAAACGTAACGTCTAATGACTAGGTAATATATACTAATTAGTCAAGGCAAACAATCATTTTGATTCTCTCTTTTATGTCAAACTACTGGGTTTGATGAAATCTAATCCAGAAGACTTGATTTCTTTTGTTTTGCAGTTATCCAATTTTTAATTTTCACAACTGAGAACTGATATATAACTTTCTATCCTTTGGCAAATTATATTTTTTTTTAAAAAAAACTATACCTTTAATTGCTCTTTAGGTTCTGTGATGAACTCAGTAGGCATCTTCTCTTCCATCTCCATATTCTAGTAAGTAGAAAATTCACCAAAGAATATGAGGATTGAGCTGCAAACAATTTCACTCAAAAAGTCTTTGATGAAATTGGCAGATAGGATAGCAAGTAACTTTCTTGAATTATTTCTGTGTTGTGAAATAAACATCTGAGTCTTTTTGATAAATAATGAAAAGCATGCCAGCCACTTCAAGCTGTGAACTTATTTTGTATCAGTTGTTCAATACTGCCAACACAAAAAATTGATAATGCTTTATTAATCGGTAGATGGGTGAGAAACTAGCTCTTAACCAACATACAAATAAATAGATTCTTACAGAAGTCCAAAAGTTGTATACAACTAGGGAAACAGAAGAGTTCAATGATTCTTCTAGCGAATAGTATAGCACAATTTTATTAGCTCTACTATATTGACCCTTATTCCAACGAATTAATCAGCGAATGTAGTGTTTACCATTTCCAGACACTGGATTATTCACAACACTATTATGGCCATTAGAGTTTCCCACATGTAGTCCATCAACATCAAATTGCTGGATGTACCCATTTGAATTCTGCTGCAAACGTGTTGACATGTTCCCATATTGGTCCCGATATGTATACTGTGAACCCATTCTCTGATTATAACTGACACTCTGAAAATCATTCATCTGATCCAAACCACGCATGAATTTAGACTCCTCTCTTTGAAAAGTTTCGGCTATACCAAAATTACTTGCTTGACTGTATCTCTGATATGCATTTTGCTGCATACTATACAACCCTCTAGCATTGAAATCATATGAATTCTGCTGATCTGACCTATCATATTCTGAATTTGGTGAAATTCTACCGTCATAATTCCCATTCCCTACACCTCTCGAATTGTGATTGCCATTTAAAAATCCTTCTCCCCTAAGCTTGGGTACTTGATTGTTTCTTTGATATGCATTCTGTAAGCCTCTAGCATTGACATCATATAGTTTCTGCTGATTTAACCCATTGTATTCTGAATTTCGTGAAAATCTTCCCCTGTAAACTCCATTTCCTATACCACTCAAATTTTGATAGCCACTTAAAGGACTTTCTCCTACAAAATTGGATGATTGGTTGTTTCCTTGACATGAATTTGGTGAAAACCTTTCCTCATAAACTCCATTACCCACACCTCTCAAATTTTGATAGCCATTAAAAGGTCCGTCTCCCCTAAAATTGGGTACTTGATTGTTTCCTTGATATGAATTTGGTGAAATCCTTTCTTTGTAAACTCCATTTCCTATGCCTACCAAATTTTGACAACCACTAAAAGGTCCTTCTCCCCTAAAACTGGGTACTTGATTGTTTCCTTGATACAAATTTGGTGAAAATCTTTCCTCATGGACACCACTTCCTAGTCTAAAATTTTGGCAGCCATTTAAAGGTCCTCCTCTAAAATCAGGTACTTGATTGTATCCTTGATATTGATTTGCAAAATAGTGCATGTCGACCATGTTCCTCGAATCATATTCATTACTATGTGGCTCCTTCACAAACCCACCTCCTCTCATATACTGAAAATTATTGAAATGGTTAAAGTGACCACCATTTCTAAATCCTTCTATACAGTTCATATTTTGATGATATGGATTAAAAGTTTGTGGCATATTCCCGTACCCCCTCCAATCATTTACATATTCATGGGGTAAATCAAACCTTTCCCTATAAACACTATCTGGATTGCCTCCCCAACCATGAAAATTATCGACACCATTTACCATATTGCTTCTCTGAAACACATTTGGATTATGTCCCCTAATCGACCCAATATGATTTGAATTGGGAAACATATCAGGTCTGCTAAAATGATTCAACTGCCCACCAATTCTGAAGTCTTCTCCATAGTACATATTATGATAATCATATCCATGATGTTCATTAAGATTTGGATTGAGATACACTGGTCCATCCATTCTGAAGCCTTCTCCATTCTGCATATCGTGATGATCATTTTCACGATATTCCTTGATGTTTGAATTGGGATACATATCAGGACTACAATGATTGAATGGTCCACCAATTCTAGGCCTTTCTACACTGTTCATATTGTGATGATTGCTTGCATGAACTCTGTTACCGTTTTGCTGCATATTCTCAAAATTCCCCAGATTATTTGCAGACACATTACATAAGCCAACACGTTCCCCACAAATGCCACTTGCATCACCACCCTGACCTGGAAAACCCCTTTTCTTCTGAAATTCATTTGGATAGTTGACCAAATCAGGTCTGATTTTATTTTTATTGCGATACAGATTGGATTTTTCAAAGAGATTAAACTGCTTACCAATTCTAGGTCCATCTACACTACCCTTGTCGTTATGATTTTGATTAAAATTCCGCGGGAGATTTTCGAAATTCTTTCTTTCATTTTCCTCACCGCCACATTGAAGATTATCGAACCTGTTTGCTTTATTTTGCGAAACCCCAGCTGTTTGACCAGCTTTGAAATCCTGAAGTTTGAACTCTTTGTTGTCATCTTGAAAAGGGTTGAAGTCTGAATTTCTATCCTTATTCTCAGGGGCATCACTTGCTTGATTGTAGCTCTCCTGCAACTTAGACAAACATTCAAAATAATAAGAATGTTTTTTCTTATTTAACCCATTGCCATCCTTATCTGGGGACAGTTTTGTATTTTCTTCTTTAAGTCTGTTTCTCAAATCCCGATTGCCAATTATATGCTCCACTCTCGCCGAATTGGTTGTTTGATTACGAGCTTCCTTCATAAATCCATTCGAATCACTTCCAAAATTCGGAAAGTTATTTGCATGTTTAAACTGCCCAGCGATTCTAGAACCTTCTACGCTGCCAATATTGGATCTATTAAGATCCGTACGGGGATAAATATCGGTTCTTTTTTCATGAAACCCATTTGGATCGCCATTTAAATGCTTAAAATCGTTGAGATGATTAAATTGAGGGGAATTACCGAAATAATTATGAAAATTCGAGTAACCGGATCCATTATGATTTACGGGTGGGTTGTCCGATCTCAGGGCTGAGATACTGAAACGGAAACGTTGAAAATACAAAAAAGGATTGAGATTGGTACCAACCTTAGAGACGGATTTAATTGAAATAATTGATGATCCAATTTTATACATTGTGCTTATGATTTTCAGAAAAACTGGAAGTCCTTTTAGGAAGCTAAACCCTAAAGCTTTACGGATGGGTAGGGTGGAAGAAATGGCGGCTTTGGATGGAAAACAAAAACCCCGAGGACCGCTTGAGAGTTCCTTTTCACTTGTGTTTGTAGCTGTAATTTGTAAGGTGGTTTCCACGGTAGGTGTTGGTGCGGAGCAAAGGGTAAGTGGTTTAAATGTATGCATGGGATTGGGGCAAAGTAGGCTGGGCTCAGTCCAATAATTAAATTGAAATAAACAATCATAGGGAGTTAAAATAAATTATCAAATATTCAAATCAAAAATTAAAGCATTGCAATATAGAATAAATCACAAACAACACGCTGAAAATCTGGACGCTTGAGAATTGTTTGTAGCCTTTGAATTTTTGCCTACGTGGGGAGATCAGCTACTCAACTTTCTCAAGTTTTTAAAACGCGGGTAAATTCCAATAGCTTATATACTGTCTATTTCTTCTCCATCATAAAAACCCTAGCACTTCCGAACCTTATTCTCAACACATAACAATTTTACCATTTTCATGTACAACCTTGATAAACTTCTAATTATTTTAAAAAATGTATATAGTAGAGTAATTATCACTACCTTGCGAGGAAGACAACAAACAATCAACCAATGAGCTTAATGCATATTTGTAATATCATCTTGAAATAACTTCAAGTCTTAGGAACTATATGCTAGGAGTGATTGGGAGGAGAAATTCTGAAACATGGGACGCAGCAGGCACGGAAGTGAAGGAAAGTGATGAATTTTCAAATTCAAAAATTTCAAATTCAACTTCCAACTTTAAAATGGCATATCTTCTTCGTTTCTCAGTGGATTTACACAAAACCAACGGCGAATCGAAGCATTGGAGAGTACTGCACTTAAATATGAGTTTCATGGTAGAAATAGAAAGGTTAGTAGTGCGGGAGGGCTGGACAGCAAGGAGATCACGTAACTCATTTCCTACATCAAACTTTAAATTAACATATCTTTCATGTTTCTCCACGGAATTCGACGATCCACCCCTTAAAACGACCGTATGGATGAGGGCTACGATCTAGAAAAGAAATTGTTGCAAAACACGAAGGTTTCTAGTCATAAAATGGAGGAACAACGAAGGCAGGAGCAACTTTGTAGTCTCAATGAGTGATTCTTGCTCTCTTCTTCATATAATATGATTATGATCATATAATCATGACATGTAGCCTATAGAAGAATAGTTAAACATTTATAGATGATTAAATTCACAATAAAATGGGTTTTGAGAGAGATTTGTTTAATACGAAGGATAATAAACTAAGTAATTTTTGGAAAGCTAAAGTATAACACCTAAATCTGTGAAATAATTGATATAATTGGACTTAGAAATCTAAAGCTGGGGTCTAGGAACATTCTCTGATGATATGAGATGAAGTGGTGGCAATTAGAACTGTAAATGATGTCGAAAAGTATAAAATCTGAACTTTGAAATTATGGACAAACATGTAGACCAATGGACCGATGACCTTGACTGGTGCACCGGTGTACGTCTATTTTGCCTATATGAACCTCGACAAAATGACCCAAATTAAATATATAAAATATAATTCAATTTGTGCTTTCTCCTATATTCCAAATGGTGGTCTAAGACATGACGAAACGAGTGATGATGCTACGAAATGCATGGGTGTATGAAGTGCGATGATGATACGAAACTAGTGAATGTATGGAATACAATGAATGAATATTGAATAGTATGATTGTGTTATAAAGAGAATATAAATATATGTATATATGTGATATGAAATCATATTATGATGTTGTGGTGAACTTAGATGCATGGGAAAAAGTCTATGATGCAAAATTGCAAGATAGATGCCCCGTAAATGTGTACGAGGTGTGAATGATGTCCAGTGACACTTAGTAGGTGGTCCAAACTTGATGGTTTTACTTTCCTGTAGTGCTTCGGAAGACCAGTGGATGTGGTAAGTGACCTTGTAGGCTATGGACGGTCTAGGGTATGAGTCCAACCAGGTAGCACAAGGATAATAGGTGATCTTGTAGGCTAGGACGGTCCAGAGTGTGAGTCCTATATGATGTGTTAGGAGACGGGTAACAGGCGACTCTATAGGGGCATGGGGGTAGACTAGAGTGTGAATCCATATAGATGGGACATAGTTAGATATGTATGACATTTAGGTATGACATGAAGACAAAACGTATGATGGTCGGACGATAGACTCATATCATTTTGTAGTATTATATTTGTACATAGAGTAGAATATGGCTCACTCTCTAGACTTATGTCTAACCCCCACATATTTTCCTTTATACACACACACGCTGATGGAGTTTTTTTGAGATGAGATGGTATTAAGAGCATAGATCGTTCGTATATTGGGTATATGATGCACATAGGTGTTGTGACCTAAAGTTGACTATGTATATGGATTGTATTTGTATTATTCAAACACACGTATTTGATAGTAGACAAAGTTATGGTGATGTGACTATGGTATTTATTTATGTATTATATTCATTTTCTTCCGCTATGAGACTATGGAAGTAGATAGTGTTAGTTAGAACTATATCTGATATTTATTTTATATTCACCCAACAACTCATCTTTTCGGTTTTTGGGTGTTGATGTTGGTTCAGGCGCTGAACCTGAGGGTTGAAAATGCGGGTTGTTATATCGCACCATTAGCTAAGGTAACGTGTGAACGTTAGTAGTCAAATTATTTGATATTAATCGTTGATCGAATTTATAGCTAAGTGTCACAACTAAAATTTTGAGTACTCATACTACCACCTGATTTAATTAATTGTAATTATAAATTAATTAAATTAATGAATATTTATGCAATACTAATTATAAATTTTATTTAATTTTTGTTTATCAATATTACATAATATGTGTATATAATAGTTATAAACACAAGTATCAATATACGATATCAATGTGTATTTGATTTGAATTTAATTGCGCATTTATTTGATCGAGCATGAAGCGGTTAGGAAGCCCATACAAAGGCATGTTATGGCCAACCACTATAAGGAGTTTTTAGGGTGAATATTGATTCGAAATGAGATTAAATAGTAGGAGAAAAAGTAGGATCTGGATCCCCTTTTTGCTTTTTAAATCTACACAATTTATACTTCTCAAAACTCCACTTTCTCTTTTCAAATTTTGCTCCTTTTAGGCCAGTCTTAGCCGACCTCCCCTATTGCCTTCCTCCTTTAATTTTCAAACTATTAAACACAATTTAAATACAAATAGAAGATTGGTTGTTGCTGCATTCAGATTGGTGGTTCTTTTTGAATTCTAGATGCCGATTCAAAAGGTTCTTCGATTCATCGTTTCAAGGTCTTTTTTATCTAGGCAGACAATGTATATCACTTATTTGCACGCGCACACACATACAGAAAAATTGTTCATACGTCATGAATCCACATATATATGTAGTTTTAGAAAATAAAAAAATTCTATATATATTTGAAAATGAATATATTTATATATATTATATAATTTATTTTAGACATCATACTTAAGTTATGTAATGTAAATACACACACATGCACATTGTAAAACATACGTGTAAGCATTTAATATAATTATGTATATGTATTAAAATAGTGTTTTAAAATAATTTTGTTAAGATTTCCGTATAGAAATCTTTAATGAAAAATCCTTTTAAAGCCAAAAGCATTTTGTGATACTAATTTTTCAAGTTTTAACTAACATTATTAAGGTCGTGCACGTGTTTATATATATGTGCGCGTGTGTGTGCATATGCATATGTATATGTTTTATTTAATCATTTATTCATATTAAAACTTATTTATATATATATATATAGTTATTATATATGTACTTTTGAAATACTAATTTAATACATACATATATAATATGTATATGAATTTAGTTAAAAAAATTATTATGAAATTTACGTAATATATATGTGTGTGTATGCATTTAAAATTCATATATTAGTTTGAATTTGAAATACCTAGATATTTTATTATACAGATCTAAATCTAAATTTAAATTTTGAATTTTTAATTTGATCTTATATTCAAATTTATTTATAACAATATTTACAATTATGTTATACCATATTTTCAATTTTACATTCATACATATAAACACACAGCTACGTACATATAAACATTTATAATTACAAACATTATTTTATATTATATATATAAGACTATACATATATATACACATATACATTTGACAACGCACACACACATATATATATATGGATGCGCTAATGTGCCCGTTGTGGTTTAAATCTCAACATTTAAAACACTAGCATGTTAAACCATGTACACCATTTATGTTGCATATGCACGTACATACACACATGTACATGTGATAGGCATGTTATATTATACGATATAAATATAATATAAATAATTATTTATTTACAACTTAAATATATATTAACTTGTTTAAAATAAACTTAGACTTTATAGGTCCAATAAGACCTAAAGTGAAACAAATTTTTTGAAGTTTTCCTATTTACCCCACTGCTTGCTTGCCCATATCCAACAATGATATCAGAGCCTAATAGCCTACATGGTCTATATTAGTTGTGTTAGGTGCTAACTAATTAAGCTTATCCATTTAGTAGGTTTTCTATAAAATAGTGTCTAAGGTGGATTTGGATAATCAGGTACTCTATCCTGCCTGGTTATCGGTCTAGCCCGAAAGGTAAAGTAAACCCAAAGGTTGTCCCTAATTGAACGGTCCCAATTTGAGTTGGGCCTTGGACTAATTTTTAATTTTTTAAATTAAAATAAAATGTAAAATTTAAAATGAGAAATCTATATTATAAATGTTATAATATAATTTTCAAAAAGAGTTTCGAAAATGTAAGAAATAAAGTTCAAATTTTTTATATTAATAAGATTAATAAAATAAATAAATTAATTAAATAGTAATTATATATATAAGATATATAACGTATATGTAACATTGACTTGAATTGTTTAAGACAACGTGAGTGTGTGTTTTCGAAATTAAAAACATTTGATTAAAATTGTTTAATTAAATAAATTATATAAAGTCAATTAATAAATAATAAATATATATATAAAGATACATATGTATAACTATAAGTGTTATAATATACATATTCAACATAAAATGTTATAACTGAATTATATAAAATCAATTAAAATGTTAATTAATTGATTTAATCAAACAAGATTTCATTAATATAATATTATACAAAAGAATTTATATAAGTTAATTAAATTATAAAATTTATATAATAATTAAAAATTATATATTATTAATGTATAAATTAAAAGGTGGAACATAAAGAAACCCTAATGGACTTAAGGTATAAAGACATACGTATCGTACGTATACCATGATTTCTGATATGTCCGACACTTGAATTACGAGGGTATTTCATATGAAATATATTATTGGATAAGTCGATATCACTCAATATTATATATTAAAGATCATGAAACCGTTAATATAAAGTTGTTCTCGACATTTATATATTAATAGATTACTTGCATACTTCTTAGTTGTTGAGCTTTACTCTCTAGGGATGTTATGTGTACTACTATTAATATCTGTAATAAACAAAGTAAGATAACTGCACATATTTGTTGAATTTTCCTTAAGGTATATATATTATGCTTAAGCTGTCGCGAAATGGCAGGTACGAGTGAATAATCTCTCTTTATTTATCGAGCTTTCCTTGGAGTAAAGATGAGATTAGGACAAGGAACCATAAGTGAGGAGTTGTTTGTGATACAACTAATAAAGAGTTATTCATTGTATGTGGGAGTATGATTTGTTGAGCTTTCCTCAAGGTCGATATCCCAAGGTATACGAGCCATAACACCCATTACTGAAGTCGAAAGACTTCTATATTTCATCCTAGGTTTAGAGAAACATAAAGACTAATAGGAACTTATAAAATATCTACGATGAAATTATCATAATCTACTCGGTTAAAACTTGTAGAAAAATGTCTACATCCAAGCTATTTTCTGAAAGTGATAGACTCATCGGACCTAACTATGTTGAATGGCTAAAAGTGATAAAGATAATAGTAATTTATGAAAGTTTTTGGTCGTCAATAACTGCACCTCCAAAAGAACAACCTACTAATGATACGGACCACATGAACTGAGACTTCCTTATGATAAATGGGTTTCGAACCTAAAGGTCACCCAGGTTTTCATGTTATCTATATTAGACAAGCCATTGTCGAGGTAACACAAAAACATGTTTGTCCATGATATTTTTGATAGTCTCAAAGCTCTATTTGGTGAACAGTCCCATTCCATAAGGTACAAACTTTTAAAGAAAATGGTCAATACCAAAAAGGACAAGGGACAAATTGTGGGCAATTACGTTATAATGATGACAGGCTATATTGATAGACTTGTATAATTAGACCTACCGATAAGAAGCGAGATGCGAGTAGACTTAATCCTTAGGTCTCTTACTCCTCAACATGAGTCATTTGTATTAAACTATAATGTGAATCAATTGAACGTAAGCCTCATGGAGCTCATTAATATGTTAAGGTCGGTCGAGTTTGTTTGAACTGGGTCAGCCTATAGCGGAGTTAAAAGGAAAATTTCAAAAATTCTATTTTGGATCTGTAGGGCCTATAAAGTCTAAAGGATTTGTTAGATACAATCTAGTATTGTTTTTAATAAAATCATATTTTATTAATCATGTCTTTATTTTATTAATTTAATTATAAACTAATTAGGTGTGAGATATGAAAAGTTTTGAATATATCAAATACATTCCTTAATTGTGTGACAGAATAGTTAAATATGATCAATTGATAATAGAATATATACAAACAAACAAGAATAACTTGAAGGCAATCATATAGGGACAAACGAGGAAAGAGATAAAAGTTGACATATGTGATTGATTCATCTTCCCTCTGTACCAAACTTAATTAATGCGGCATTTAATCAACAATTAATTAATAATAATGACACAAGAATACGAATAATCGGCAATGATTGATATGTAAATATAAAATAAACAAGAATAATTTAAAGACAATCATGTAAGGGACAAATGAGAAAGTGATAAAAGATGGCATATATGATTGATTCATCCTCCCTCTTTATCAAACATAATTAATGCAGCATTTAATCAATAATCAATGAATAATAATGACAGAAGAATATGAATAACTAGTAATAATTGATATGCATATATTATTGCCCCGTTTTAAATTTTTTGATAAGAATACAAAGTTTAAATCATACAATTTGAAGTATATATGCTAAATTTTATATGTATACATATATAGATATAATTATGTGTGTATGAAGATTAAACCAAAAACATTCTTATTAATTCAAAACAAAACTTCTATCCTACATATAAATTTTTTGACATATTTATAAACTTATATACACTTGAGTTAGTTAACAAAATCATATTTATACGATTAAATTAATAGATGTAACCTTAAAAAAATTGAAACGTAATAAATTAAGCAATGTATTAACAAGTCTTTAAATACTTAAACTAGGATATTTATGACATTAAATTGGGTAACAAATTTAGAAAATTATTGTAATCAGTTTAAAAATTAAATTCATTATCAAAACATCCTTTAATCATATGTAAGATTGTATTACGGTACAAATGAAAATAATAAGAACATATAAAGTTTCATATCTGAATATTATACTTTGATTTAAGTGCTTAAAACATAGATCAATAATTAAAATATTATACAATAATATACAAGTTCCAGTTTTGATTGTACATACTTTCAGATCTAAATAATTGCACTTTGATATGAATGTTTAAAACATAGATCTAAAATGTAAACATAGTATTAATCATATTCAAATTTCAGTTCTGACTTGTCAAAATAAAGACCCAATCAATTTGTATGAATATACAAACTTTGAGCGATAATGAAATACACTATGATATAAATGCTTAAAACATAAATGTAACAACCCATATTTTTAACGGTAAGATATTTAAATAATTGATTCAAATATTAAATTCTTAATTAATTGACAGTCCTAAAAATATGATTTTATGCATATGATTGAATCAAGACTCGAGACCACCTCCGTTGAGTTCGTATCGGCATTGCAAATTAAAATAAGTATAAGGATCGCTATATTTGGAGACCGGATGATCCGATGGTCGAAATGGTGTTGAAAAGCATGAAATTATCATCCTAAAGTACTGTCTCGGATAGCGATGAAATTTATACCATCAGCATCGAAAAAAATGATATGATGCATGCAGACAAGTTTCAGGGCGATTGGACATACCATTTGATCGTTTGACCTCGAAACGCACAACCGTTTAGTTGAGAAATCAATTAAAAGAATTATATTATTTGAATACTATCTAAAACCCTCCTCTTTCACTAGCTAGCTACTATTTTATTTCCATTCCATTTCCATGAAAAATAACCATCTCCTTCTTGCTTTCATTCAAAAATAATAACTCCCAACAATCCGCTTAACTAAAAATCACGAGATTAGTTCTGTACTAGTATCGAAGAGATCTTCGCGATAACCATAATAGAATTTTCTATGGTAGTGTTTGGTCGAGATCCACCCCCTTAGCCATGATTAGGGTTTTTGGTTGCCAGAGCTACAGTTGACGAAAAACAGAGATCGCCATCATTTTCTCTTTGCAAGAGGCACCTTCTCACCAAATCTCGTCACCTCCGGTAGCCTACAGAAAAATGCGACACATAAGGTTGAGAGGAGGAGAGGCACAGATGTGATTGACGGGATGAACCAAGCTTCGTCATTTTGGTACGAGGTATGGAGATTTCATAATGGAGTCCGCTACAATTTTCCATTTACGATTTCGTCGAGAAATGAGGGAGGAATCAAAGAGAGATGGTGTGTCCTTAGATATGTTGTACACATACAGAAAATGGAATTGGAATTTAGGGAAAAAAAATTAGTGGTTAATTAAAATAGCTAATGATTAGTTAGTGATTTAATTATTTAAATAATCCTGATTCTTATTTTAACCATATCTTTTGCATACGAGGTCCATTTTCATTTCTTGCATTGCACTTGTTATAGAGAGCTCTACAACTTGACCTTAGTTTGGATGACTTTATTTGAGACGAGTGATATTGTCTCTCACCATACCATGATCGTTAGTATAATATAAAAATGGTGTTTTGAAATGATTCCTAACTTTAAAATGTGTTATATATATATATATATGTGTGTGTGTGTGTGTGTGTGTGTGTGTGTGTGTATGTATGTATGTATGTATGTATGTATGTATGTATGTATGGATGTATGTATGTACGTATGTATATATATCTGTGTGTGTGTGTATAAACACATACTTGATTTTTGTAAAAATAATTAATAGTATTAGAAATATCAGATCTTCCTATTAGGGCACTATTTTGACGATATTGGTAGATTTAGGCTATTTTGACATTTACCCTCCATTGGTTGCTTGGATATATTGTATTGCATTATTATAGACGTATGTAGGCTATTATGGATGTTTATATGCTTATTGGACGTATATATGTTAGTTTGGTCATTTTGGTTGAAAATGACGTTCTAAGGTGATACAGTATTAGAATATATCCCATATGATAGGATTTTCTGCATAGAGTATCGTGCATGCTGATTAATATGAAGACCAATGATGGATTTGGAGATGTGATTTGGATTTTAGGATAGAAGTCGGACGTTTTCGTTTGGTTTGTGTTTAACCATTTTTGGTTAAGTACATGACCAAAGTGGTCATTATCGACTCCTATGGAGTGATCGATATCTACCACTATTGATGATGGCCAATATGACCAATTTTATTTGCACAATGGAGAGGCTTCGAGGAGCACGATGCGATGGTTCGTTCGTCTGTTCGACGTTCAATTTTGGTGTTACTACTCTTCGACGAGTGGTTTGGCTGTGAAGCGAAGGTGTGTCGCTTCAATGCGACGGCTTCACGATTCTACGATGATGATTTCATGATGGAAAGTGATGGCTTTGATGATGGATAACCATACTTCGGGATGCAGAGTAGGCGATGACGAGTCGGATTGTGGAACTGTCGGAGGAAGGTTATGTGATGCACGATGACACTCCATGAATTATGATGGTCGCATAGAGTAGTTTCCAAACGCGACAACTTCATTTGGGAGTTGTGAGGATAGTTTTGGGATGAGCTCTACTATGGATGACGTGTGCAAAGGGATCATTGATATTCGTAGGCTTCAATGTATACTCGTGAAGCAAGGGTATGTGCGATGAGATCCATTTACCCTGGACTATTACAGAGTATGTAGTCTTGCTGCTGGCCTACTGAGTGGCATAATTCGAGTATTGAGAAACCAAGACATTGAATAGTTTCTGATGAGGCTATATGAGTATCATATATCCATCGCACTGAGTGACTGATGTGAGGATGGATGTTGGATGATATGTTTGCTTTGGTTATTTATCACTCTAGGGATGTCACATGATGTAGTTATCTTTGATGCAGATACTCGTACACCCATTTGTACTTTGATGTATAATACACCTATGATGACTATAATATAGAGTTAGCATATATCATGTGTTTTGTGCTAACTCTGTGGATGCAGGGACAAGTCAGGTATGATTATCCATACCCTTTATTCCATATACTATACCAACTTTACTGTGTTTTGAGATTATTTGTCGCTCACATCAGACTGTTGTCTGACTCAAGGTCTCATGCTTTGTTTCTTATTATCTCGGGTACTCTTAAATGAGTAGACTGGATAGTAGGTGTAAATGGCACTTGGAGCTATGCAAATGGACTAGCAGAAGGTGACACTTTCTCATATTTATATGTCGACTTTATTAATGATTATTCCACTATGTGACACTATGGAGCCTTATTGGTGTTGATTTACTATTATTAGAGACTGTTTATCCGTTGAGTTTATTTAATGGTTGTATAAATTCTACTATTATTTTGTATAATTGCATGAGCCTGTATACTTTAATTATATGGTTTATTTAGTCATTACTATCTCACATGCTTTATATCTGCGATGGCTATATATTTTATCTGATGCACTATGAGGTATATGATAAGTTATGTGATTGTGTGATGTTGTAATTTCTTCTCCTTTATTCTATTCTCTTCTTTTCTATTCCTCATCTTTATTTCTTCTTCATTCCTTCGACAATCATCCTACATCGGCCGGATGCTTCAACAATGCACTATTCATTTATATGAGCATCGGTGGTGTAGAGTGGTCGTCGCATTTGGTATCAAAGCGAGGTTACGTGATTAACCTGAGTTAATACCATGATTCGGTAGAGATAGATTAGGAGTTCTTACCTTAGACTGAGTCGAGAGTGTACTTATATACGGGAGAGTGTGTACTTGTTATATATTTTGTTTTCAAAACTATATAGTATCATATATAGTATATGAGTTGTATTGCACAAATGAGCACTATTGGTGTTGTTTTCACTATGAAAGACTGACCATCCTCATCGTAGATTAGCAATGATCTGGCATACGAGAAATTCTGTAATTGATTTGATCTTTAGAGTAGACGAGTGGGTACGGTCTGGGGCCACTAACCTCGATTTACATAACGCGTTCAGAGAGATTGTGTGAATCATTTTCTGGAATACACAAGTTGCTCCAAATGATTTTGGTGCTCAAGTACAAACGCCTAGAGTCGACTTTATTGAGTTGTATAAAGACTACATGAGTATAGGGGGCAGACCGTTCCTTGAAAAAAGTCAACTATTGAGGTGCAAGATAGGATATATAGTTGCAAAAGACCTTCAATTACTTGGAGTTAGATGATATAATAAGGTAGAAGTTAACCTCTAGATGACTCTGAGGACGAACACTGAACTGGTGAAGTGTCCTTATAGCTTCGATTCTCGAGGATTATTTTACTTAGGATTAGTTCATAGTTCGCTTCAAAGTAATTTATCCTCACTTTTCAGAAGTCGATGTTTTTTAGAAAGTTTACCGGTTTGAAGTAAAGCGATATGTCTGTGTTGGAGTTTGTGACCAAATTCGATGTGCTGTCAAAGTGTGGTCTATCATTCTTTGATACTTCACTTAGAAAGAATGCAGAATTTATCACTGGGTTAAGTGGTCTTCTTACGAAGCGATCATGACGAGAGCTTCGACAAGTTGACCGAGAAGACTTTACAATGTGAGAACCCGTATCTAATGTTGAAGGAATGTCCCAAACAAGCGGAGTAGGGGCAGATAATGGAAGCATATGTGCTTAAAACCATTCTGATTTCCTTGAGTGCTCCATTGACGAAAGAGAAGGGAAAGAGCATTACCATATAAGGTATGCATTCCATTTATGATGTTTCATATATGTTTTATTCGACGTCGAGGTTTCACATTCCTTCATATCTAGTGATTTATAGATAGATTGGGATTGGGACTCAAAATTGTTGACTGGTTTTGATTATGACGAACCTTGTTAGGGTTCAGCCAGTCTAAACATGGTTTGTCGAGACCTTGCCTTATCCGGTCATGGGTGTTTGTTAATTTGTTGTCGAATTTTTCTAGGTTTAATTGGGTTTGATATTATAGTCTAGGAATTGACTAGCTGAAGGTGTACGAAATGGTGATGGACTGTAAGAGGCCATTAGTGACGATAGGGGCAGACGATGAGTGGAAGGTAGTGCTTAGCTGCCCACCCGATGATGAGGTGATGATTAGCTTTCTATATTTGCTCGATATTCAATATAATGAGGTGTCATCTGTGCATCTAGCTAGAGAGCATATGGAAACATTCGATGAGGTGAGTGGATTACCATCATATAAGGTAGAGTTCCGTATCGATCTATTTAGAGGTACTAGATCAATAGTTATGTCTTTGAGGCACATGATGCTAAAAGAGCATATGAAACTAAAGGTGAAGCGATGCAGGCGAGCATAGATGCTTTGGATCGGGCCAGATGCTGAAGGGATTAGTGATAACTGTGGATATGATGGTTGTTTCTAGGAGCAAGGGTATTGAGGATGCTCAGCTGTGTACCCTAAACCATGAGACGGTCTAGCTTGTCTTGAGAGGACAATACCTATGAAATTGGTATTCGAAAGAGCACCATATCTGATTGTGGAATGAGATGCCGCTGACCTGAGAGGTTGTTGAGTAAGTTATCATACATCCAAGAGGGACTGTGAGATAGTCATATTAGGGTGAGTCTCCAGGAATGATCATAGCAGGCGAGACTCTGGAAATGGTCATACCGAAATAAGACTTCGAGGTGTACCTGAAGAAGACCAAAATAAAGAGGGATTGTGAGACTGTCGTAGTGTGATGAGACTTCGGGAATGATCATGACTGGGTGAGACTTTGGAATTGGTCATACCGAAGTGAGATTTAGGGGAGGGGGTCTTGGAAGGCCAAATGAAGAGGGACTATGAGATAGTCATAGCGGGGTGAGACTTCGGGAATGATCCTTATGGCATGAG
The DNA here is from genome assembly GCA_030765085.1 of Allium cepa. Classification (NCBI taxonomy): domain Eukaryota; kingdom Viridiplantae; phylum Streptophyta; class Magnoliopsida; order Asparagales; family Amaryllidaceae; genus Allium; species Allium cepa. The sequence goes on from CM060940.1 coordinate 109,073,957, forward strand.
ACTCTAGAAATGGTCTTACCGAAGTGAGACTTTGGGGGTGCCTTGAGAAGGCCAAGGTGGAGAGAGACTTGGAGAAGGTCATAGTGGAGCATTCAAGGATAATCGAGTCGAACGAGACCTTGGTGGTGGTTAGGATAAAGAACCATTTTGGTGATAATGTGATACCTTAATGATGGTAAGGGCGAAGTGAGCCTTCTACTTATCTTATTTATTTTCACTTTCGATATCATATAGGGTAGTTTAGTATCCTGCATGCTAGGATAGGCATGGGTTCTGATGGTTGATCTTATACGTGACTATTGATGTATGATTTTTGGAATTTGATAGGATTACTTATGCTTATATGGTTGTTAGGCGTGCAGGATAGTTATGGTTTGATATAGTATATTTATTTGAGACGGTTGATATATATACGATTTAGTATGCTTATTTACATAATGATGTTACTATTGTGTTTATTCCTCTTTGTTGAGCACCTGATCAAGTACATGGAAGAAAGTCTTAGCTATTTGGATGCTTATCTACTTATATTCGCATCTAAATGGTATCTCTTGCTATAAAAGAGGTATGTAACAACCGTAGTGTAGATTTGGCCATATATGTTTGGTTATCCTAAAAAACGAGATGCCTCAAATATGAGATGTCACGGATATGAGATGTGTGTATGTCTATATATATATATATATATATATATATATGTTGTATCGGGATTTTTTCCAAACCTAGTTGTGCAAAGGAGGTGCTACTAAAAAATTTCGTGACCTAAGCCAAAATTGAGAGAAAATTCAATGTATATGATATTAGATATTGCCGATAGTTGAAAGAGTCGGTAATATATAATATTTTGTTGACTTTCCTTTTGATTAGTGAGTTGGTACTTTTGTTTTCCATTGTCTGTTTCTTTGGAAATAAGCGCATGACTTATATGTTTGGCTTAGCTACATTGATTTTGGATTTGATAGTGACTGTACTTAGGGATGAGGATGATGGCTCCAGCTGATTCCGAATCTATTTCCTTTGCTGTGATCGTTTTAAGTGATTGTTGTCTTGAGTTGATAAGTGAAAAAATTTCTTGTGTTGCTACTTATTTGAGGGTGTTAGGGTTCTGTTGTCTTGTCCTTGGGATTACGAGGACGAAATCCTTTAAGGAGAGGAGAATGTAATGACCCATACTTTTAACGGTAAGATATTTAAATAACTGATTTAAATATTAATCGTTTAATTAATTGAAGGTCCCAAAAATGTGAATTTTCATATACGATCAAATCAGGTTCGAGACCACTTTTGTTGAGTCGTATCGGTGTTGCAAATTAAAATGAGTATAAGGATCGCTATATTTGAAGATCAGAAGATTTGATGGCCGAAACGATCTCCAAAACATGAAATTATCATCCCAAAGTGCTGTCTCAGATAGCGTCGAAATTTATACCATCGGTATCGAAAAAATGAGGTGATGCATACAGACGAGTTTCTCGCGATTGGACACACCATTTGATCGTGCGAGCTCCAAACGCAACACCGTTTATTTGAGAATCAAATAGAAGAATTGTTATATTATTTAAGTAATATCCAAAATCCTCTTCTTTCAATGGCCTACTACTGTTTCATTGCCATTCCATTTCTAGTAAAAGAAAAATGGCCGACTCCTTCTTGCTTTCATTCAAAAAAATAATTTCCAGCAATCCACTTAGCTAAAAATCACGAGATTAGTTCCATTGAACTTGTATCGAAGAGATCTTCACGATGACTATGGTGGAATTTTCTATGGCGGTGTTTGGTCGAGATCCACCCTTTAGCCGTGAGTAGGATTTTGAGTTGCCAGAGCTACAGGCGAGGATATGAAAAATAGAGACCGCTATCATTTTTATCTTTGCAAGAGGCACCTTCTCACCAAATTTCGTCGACTCCGTTAGTCTACAGCAAAATATGATGCATAGGGTCGAGAGGAGGAGAGGCACGAACGTGATTTGAAGGGTTGAATCAAGCTTCTTCATTTTTGTAAGGGGGCGTCGAGATTTCGTACTGTAGTTCGTTGCAATTTTCCTTTCGCGATTCCATCGAGAAATGAGGAAGGAATCAAAGAAAGAACGAGTGTTCTTGGATATGTTCTGCACGTACAGGAAATGGAATTGGAATTTGGGGAAGAAAGGTTAGTGGTTAATTAAAGTAATTAGTGATTAGTTAATGATTTAATTTTTTAAATAATCTCGATTTTTGTTTTGGCTATATTTTTTGCATACGAGGTTCGTTTTGCACGTCGTTTCTTGCATTACGCCCATGATGGAGAGCTCTACGATTTGGTGTTAGTTTAGAAACTTTGTTGAGAAGAGTTGTAATAACCCAGAATTTAGTCGCTATTTAGATGAATATTTAATTTTATTTTTAAGCAATTCGTAGATGAATTTTTATTAACAAATAAAACTATTTTAAATAATAACTAACGACGGTAATTGTTTTTTAATTTGTTTATCAATATATATAGTTCATAGAGAAATAGAAGATGTGACCGGAAATTATTTTTTGAATTATTGATTTTTCATTGGTTAAAAGTTATTTAAAATGTCATAGCACTATTGTAAACACATATATACACATTTCAAACTATCCTAACATGGTGTGTACACACACACACACACATATATATGCATGTACATGTTTTCTCACTTAAGTATTTAAACATATAAGATTTTATTAATTAAATGTGTGTGTGTGTGTATTAACATATAAAAATATCTTTTTCTTCAACACATAGTACAAGTGCATGGCATGAATAGTGCAAGACGGAGGGGGGGGGGGGGTACTTGAAGTGGACGGATTTGGGGAGGGCGAGGAGGAAAGGGAGTGCATGCATACATGTATATTAAATAATAAGCACGTACACATTTTTTAATTAATTTCCTAAGCCTAAATATACCACTACTCTTTCACGTTCTCATTTCTACAATCCTCATCTTCATTTCAAAATTCCTAAGAGCTAAAATGAACATATTAATGGCTTCTCTTCGTATCTTCTAACTTGAGAAAAACCACTTCATTTCCACCTAAAAACATTTCTACACATATTTCAATACCTCTTCTTCCAAAATATAAGCAACCATCAACCCAAACACCCCATGGTCGTACCCAACATGCTCTAGGCCGAGCCCAAACACCACATGGCCGAGCCATTTAAAGTGTTTAAGGGTCCACAATTTCAATTTTTGCAAAATTCTAGCTTATATTCAAGGTTTAGCACAATTCGCCTTGAGTTAGTAAAGTTTCGGTGAGTAAAACTCTTGTTTTTGGAAAAGAAGATAACTTGATTTTGATAAACTGAAAATATAGTGGTTGTTGTGTTGAAATATCATGTTGTTTTGATGGTATATGATTATAAGTTTGTGTTTGAGCTTGGATTTGTGATTTGGATGTTAAATGATACGTTTGGATATGATATGCGTAACGTCCCTAATTTTAACTAACATTATTTTGTATATTTCATTTGGTAAATTAAATGAAATAATATAGATAGTTTGGGGATTGAGATTTGTTAATCAATAATGCATCGTGCTTTAGTGAATGTATAAGCAAAAGAGAATTAAAAATAAGTAAGTAGGTGGAATGTGATAAGGGTAAAATGGGAAAATCCTTCATCCTAATACCCTAAACCCTTTTATTGTTCATTCCTTATTCATTTTAACATTCACAAAAAAAACTAAAACCCTATTGAGCTTGATCGTCCACCATTAAGGAGGGAAAATCTCAACCTTCTTAACACCAAGCCAAATGAATAATTAACTTACCTCTCACTTTTGATATTGATATAAGTTTCAAGTTAGATCCAAATTAATTTTGGAAGTTATATGTCATATTGTGCTTATTTAAATGGACATATATGCTTGATTAATGAATTATATTATTTCATATAGATTTTATGATATGAATTTTCTATGAGAGAATATAGTTAATATTGGATATAAATTATTTAAGACAATTATATATTGATCTTGGGTTTGGAATTTATATATGCTAGAAAGCGTATCAAAAATGAATTATTGTGATTTTTGGGGAATTTTCCTAAGTATTTTACTATGGTTGTAAAATTATTTAAGGTAGGAGACTTAAGTGTTTTATATGTTTTATTAAGGAGAATGGCTTAATTGCTTAAAATGTTTTAAATTGTAAATTTTGAATTTGGTAGCCTTTTTAGAAAGATATTTTGATAAAGAAATGGCAATCAATCATATTATGAGAAATCAGGCAAGTTAGGTAATAAGGAAATACTTTAGAAGGCAAAAATTTAGTTTTGTTTCAAATTACAACTTCACCACTTCCATTGTTTGCCTTTATCACCATGCCCAGTAGGCTTTTCGCACTCATTCAAAACCAATGCATATAATATCAAGCAATTGATACGTAGTGTGTTGGAGAAAGGCGAAAAGGACTGTAGCAACCCCGTTGTTAATTACATCATTAATTAAATTTGATTGTGGATAAATAAATTCTAAATTGTGATTTGTGGAATTTAATTATGAAATTAAATCTAGTTTATGAATAGTTGATTTAATTTATTTTATGTAGTCTTGGGATAAAAATTTAGAATTTTATTAGCGTAATTTTTTATTTAAGTTAAAATTTAAAATTTAAAATTTAATGATTGGTTCAATAAATATTGTTTTGAGAACTTAATTCTTATAATTGGTAATATAAGAATAATTTTGGAGTAGCATAAATTTAAATAAATATGAATATTGTGATTTATAGTTTTTAAAATGAGAATCCTAAAATTAATGGTTTAATTATTTTATTGAAATAAAGAGAATAACTTTTATTAGTAAATGTTATATATATATATGGGTATATACATACATGCAATATATATATATATATATATATATATATATTAGAATATGATAATTCAATATTTGTAGAAATGAGAATTTTATCTTGGTAAATTTTAAGAGATTAGTTTATGCAAATAAAATATTGTTTAAGATAAGAATAGTATTATAATTTAGCAACACTTCTAATTGGTATAAATTTAGTACCACGTGTCCTTGTTGGATCCCTATCTTACTCTCTTGGCCCATTTAGCAAAAGTTTGAGAAGAAAAAAAAATACGTATCCTTTCTTTCTCCTCTCAATTTAGTTCCAGAAACCAAAAAACAAAAACATTCAAAGTAGATACCCTAGCTCCTAAATCATCTCAAATCTTGGGTAAATCAAAGGGCTTTTGGTTAATACATGTAGAAATCAAAGCTAGGTAATCTTATCTACCTTATAGGCCTATAAAAATATGATTATTGTTTCGTTTTTACCTTAGCGCTACTGGTTGGATTAAGATTTTTGAGCATTTGGGTGTATTTGAGATTAGCAAAGCGAATTCTAGGTAGTAGCAAGGCTTTGGATCAGATTAGCAAGTTATATGAAGCATTAAAGGTGAGTTAATCACTCATATACCTATTTCTAAATCTTTGTTTGCTACACTTAATTGTTTGAATGATTATTTATTGAATTGTTTGCTATTTGGTTGAAAATTTGTGCAATTATTATGTTATTGTTTGCTGAAAATTTGATGAAAAGAATCACTGCAGTAAAACAGCGATAATAATTGCTAAAATAATCCAAATTACTCAATCCATTTGTGGTATAAAGTTATTCCAATCAGCTACAAGTTGTCTTTTAAGCCCGTTTTGAAATTCTGCTGTTTAGTTGGTTGAAATTGAGTTTGAAACTAATGTTATAGCACAACCATATAAAAAATATTTGTGAGTTAATAGCTAAGAGAAAAATGGACATAACTTTTGATTGGTAATTCCAATTGTATTGAATCTTTTTGAGGTAGAAAGATAATTTTTTATGGAAGAACTTTTGTTTCAATTGCTTTCTCAAATTTTGAAGATTTCTTGGTCAAAATCGAGTTTTTAACAGAGTAATAGTCTCTGCCTTGTCAAATTTTCTATGCTAAACATGGTTTGTAATTTAAGCATAAATTTCTCATTTCTTATTGGATTTTGATAATGTTAACAGTTCTGGAAAGACTAAACTTTGTGCTACAACTTTCATGTTGTAAGTTTTCTAAAATTAAGTGATTTTAAGGGTCGAAATTGCATTTTAAAACTGAAACTTGCGACTGAGTTATAATTGGTGAAGCGGTTGAAATGATCGGTGCATTCCCGACCCATTGCTTGTACCATTTTGAGTGTTGTTGTGTTTGTAATGTTGTGCCCAGATGTTGGAGTGATTATTTTGGTAGTTGGTTAAATATATATTTACAATAATGAATTTATATTATAAGTTTGATTTGGTATATGGTTAAGAGTTAGAATTCTACGGAGTTAGTTCATGACTAAAATCTTGTGGTAATCTAATATTTAGTCAATATGAATTCTATTGTGTTTGTAGATTGTGAGTCATTTGATTTAAAGCTTTGGACTTAAATAAAGATATATCTATTTATTTATATAGATAAATATTTTGTTATAAACACCAATAATTTGGTAAGGAGAGTTTATTAAAGTTATGAATATTAAACTTATTTTATAAATTGACCTAATCTCTTTTACAAATAGTTTTATCAAATATTTATATTTATATTAAGTATTACTGGAATAAATAGTTATGGATTTAAAAATATGCTTTTTGAAATATAGATTTAATTTATTAAATAAAATGTTATGAGATTTAAAAACATGGTTTTGAAGTATAAACATAAGTTGTTTTATACTAGTGTACAAATACTAATTTGGACATTTCTAAGACTAATAAATAGGATTTTTAAAGAATAAGTGGTTACTTAAATATATATACATATATGGTCTTAAAATATGATTCGTGAATAATACAATTTTATGGCAATTTAAGTATCACTATGGTTTCGAAAAATGGAAAATCTTAGTTCACAAATAAATACTAGTGGAACAATTTGGAATAATGGAAAATAATAATAGGTGACAACTTAAATAAACGTTTTGAGAACCTTAATTCTATGATTAGGGAAGTACTAATAATCGATATAGAGTTATCGATTAGTTTAAATTCTTTCGGATAACACTTTATTGATTATGGTATAGCTCATTGAATAGAATGTTTGACTGGAATTTACTAACTCATTAGCGAACACATGAATTTCATTGGGTAGTATGGGATGCTTGAGTTAAGTTCTTGTGATCAAATTGGGTAAGTACTTAACACTTTAGAGTTGTATTCTCTTCTGGTGTGCGACAAGTGATTGATAGATTCTTAAGAGAATATGGTTCAGGTTTTTCAGTGGTATCCATGATAAGTGATATTTACTAGCTTTTAGTAAATACTTGAATTTCACCATACGGTAAAGGACGTATTAGTTAAATTCTAGTGATTACTGAAGGTGATAGCATTTGGCACTTTAGAATTTACTCTCTTTTGGTGTACGGAAAGTGGCTGCTAGATCCTTAAGAAATTTATTCCTGAATTTCTTTTCAAATATAATAATTTAATAATATTAAATAAATGTGGAATTATCGAGTCATGGTTTCTATGATCACCTTGATCGGTACGGACTATCCTTGAGATCATTCTGTGATTCTGTGTTCCTTTCTAAGAACGATCCATGGTATCGGATCGGTTCGAGCGATACCAATTTGTTTGTTTGGCATAGGTTTTGAATACAATCATTGTGATTGTTTTGGACGATCATTAAGATCGGTTTGGATTAAGATCTCTTGGATTCTGGATATTTGGATTATTTGTGACTGTTCTGTGTTCGTGAAATAAGTAATATTCTTGTGTATTGTGTTTATGAAATAAACATATATATTCTTATGTCGTGTGTTCGTGAAATAAAAATATGTTCTTATGTCTTGTGATGGATGTTAAGTTAATTCTATTATTTTGTGTTTAGTGGCTAGTCATTTTTGTGACATAAACTTACAACCCTGTATTGAGTTAATCATTGATATTTGTGTGCTTAGAGATATTGTATTTTGTTATGTGAATTCAATCCTGAACATCTATATTTACTTATATATTGTTTGTTTTGTGCTAAATCTTGTTCTCACCCTATTGGATATTTAGAGATAGTCTGGTCAGGCCAAGACTTTTCAGGTTACAGGACAGGTTAATCTTTGAATGGTTGTGCTAGCAAGGAGATAAACTTTTGGACTTTTAATTTATCCCATTTTAGAATTTGGACCTTGTATATAAAATATATAATTGAGATTAGAGAACTATTAAATTTGTATAACAATTGAGTTTAGTATTTCATTTTGTAAACTAAATAATTTGTATATGTATATGTTGAGATTTATTCCGTTGTGATTTGTGACCCTTATTTATATGATATATTGCTCTGATTCTGAGAAACCAGTTTGTCTATTACTTTGTATTAATACTGTTCACGTTAAATTCAGTTCAGTTATCAAGTGAAAAAGTAAAAATGACGTATCAGTATTAGTATAAAGATATTTTCACATTCGATCGCCCTTAACAAGCCGTTTTCTCCGGATTAGTGGACGACATTACTTGTAATGTTCTTTGCTAATTTGGGCATTGCGGTGGGGTCGTTACAGTTTGGTATCAGAGCCGAGTCAGAACATTATAGCATATAATATTACGGATCCGAGACCTAGATGACTTAGAGTCGTGTCCCTTGGCATGTGTGGTATGCAGTTATATTAATTATCTAGGCAGGGATAGGAATATTAAATGATTATTGGGATAATCATTTGGGGTGCAAATTGATTTTTTTAATAAAAAATTACTTTGACAAATTGGAGTTTGTGACATTTAAAACCTTTAGTGAATAATGAGTATAATATTTAGAGTTAAGAAAACTTTGAAATTTAATTGGTATGAATTAAATTAAAATGAAATATTTTCTTTTAATAGAAAATTTGGGAAATTTGAGTAAATAAGTTTGATATTTATATGATCTAGGGATAATCAAAGTCATGCAGCGGAATTTCAAACATTGAATTGTTCCGTTGTAATTGATTATGTATATTTTGGTTGATTGGTTGCTAGGAATTGGTTGTTTGGTTGCATTTATTTAAACTTGGTTGCTTGGATGTTAGTGGAAATAAAACAGATGCATCTAAACTTGTGATTATTTATTGTGTTGACTTATCCTGATGTTGTTTAAGGATTCTAATCGATATATGGGATACCATGTTACCAATAGGTGTTCCTAAACATTGAATGTGATATTTTGACATAAGAAATAATTAAAACTTGGAAATTTAAGTACGAATTTTTTTGTTATGTAATATTATGCTGTCAATCTAATTAAAGCGTAATCACGAATTGTTAATATCTCCTATATGATATGAATTAGATATTAAATACTAATATGAATTTTTGAGATAGGTGCAGGTATTTGAAGTTAAATAGATATCGTTTAAGAGATTATAAATTGTTTGCTTAAGGAATATTAGTGGACTCGCTAATATTTCAAATATAAGGTATGTATCTCAGGTTACATATCGCATTTTAATGTTTTACCTTATGGAATGCATCATCATTGAGATGAGATGTATATTATGTAATTATATTCATACTATAAATTTTCAAAACACTAGCCGCGCAAAGGAGATGCTGACAAAAAATTTCGCAAATTTGAGGCGTTATAATATTTTTGAGAATTTTGGGAAATTTTGATAACTAAAAGTTTGAGTTTACTGTTATAATTTGGAATGATAGTAATTGAATGGTTTGGAAATGAAATTAGAAACTAGGTAACATATGATTGTCTTAAAAGGAAATTTATTTCTTTCATTAAGGAAATTGCGGGGATGCAATTTCTTTAAGGGGGAAAGTATGTAACAACCCTGTTGTTAACTACATCATTAATTAAATTTGATTGTGGATAAATAAGTTCTAAATTGTGATTTGTGTAATTTAATTATGAAATTAAATCTAGTTTGTGAATAGTTAATTTAATTTATCTTATGTAGTCTTAGGACAAAAATTTAGAATTTTATTAGTGTAATTTTTTATTTAAATTAAAATTTAAAATTTAAAATTTAATGATTGTTTCAATAAATATCGTTTTGTGAACTTAATTCTTATAATTGGTAATATAAGTATAATTTTGGAGAATAGCATAAATTTAAATAAATATGCATATTGTGATTTATTGTTCTTAAAATGAGAACCCTGAATTAACGGTTCAATTATTTTGTTGAAATACAGAGAGTAACTTTTATTAGTAAAAGTTATATATATCTGTGTAGGTATATATATATATTTGAATAAGATAGTTTAATATTTGTAGAAATGAGAATTTTATCTTATGAATTGATTTGGTAAATTTTGAGAGATTAGTTTATGCAAATAAAATATTGTTTAAGATAAGAATAATACTTTATAATTTAGCAACACTCCTAATTGGTATAAGTTTAGTAACACATGTCCTTGTTGGATCCCTACCTTACTCTCTTGCCCATTTAGCATAAGTTTGAGAAGAAAAATAAAATATGTATCCTTTCTTTTTCCTCTCAATTTAGTTCTAGAAACCAGCAAATAAAAACGTTCCAAGTAGAAAACCCTAGCTCCTAAATCATCTCAAATCTTGTGCAAATCAAAGGCTTTTGGTCAATACATGTAGAAATCAAAGCTAGGTAATCTTTCCTACCTTTTAGGCCTACAAAAGTATGATTATTATTTCATTTTTAATCTTAGCGCTGTTGGTTGGATTTAGGTTTTTGAGCATTTGGGTGTATTTGAGATTAGCAAAGAGAATTCTAGGTAGTAGCAAGGCTTTGGATGAGATTAGCAAGTTATATGAAGCATTAAAGGTGAGCTAATCACTCACATACCTATTTATAAATCATTGTTTGCTGCACATAATTGTTTGAATGATTATTGATTGAATTGTTTGCTATTTGGTTGAAAATTCGTGTGATTATTATGTTATTGTTTACTGAAAATTTGGTAAAAAGAATCGCTGCAGTAAAACAGCGGTACTATGTGCTAAAATAACCCAAATTGACTCAATATTTTTATGGTATGATGTTCTTTCAATTAGGTACAAGTTGTCTTTTAAGCATGTTTCTAAATTCTGCTGTTCGCTGGGTTGAAATTGAGTTTGAAACTAATGTTATAGAACAACCATATAAAAGAAAATTGTGAGCTAATAACTGATAGAAAAATGGACATAACTTTTGATTGGTAAATACAATTGTATTGAATCTTTTTGAAGTAGAAAGATAATTTCCTAAGGAAGAACTTTTGTTTTAATTACGTTCTCAAACTTTGAAGATTTCTTGGTCCAAATTTGATTTTTAACAGAGTAATAGTCTCTGCCCTGTCAAATTTTCTGTGCTAAACATTGTTTCTAATTTAAGCATAACTTTCTCATTTCTTATTGGTTTTCGATAATATTTAAATTTATGGAAAGCTTAAACTTTGTGCTACGACTTTCATGTTGTAAGTTTTCTAAAATTAAGTGATTTAAAGGGACGAAATTGCATTTTAAAACTGAAACTTGCGACTGAGTTGTAATTGGCGAAGCGGTTGAAACGACGGTGCATTCCCGACCCATTGCTTGAACCCATTTGAGTGTTGTTGTGTTTGTAATGTTGTGCCCAGACATTGGAGTGATTATTTTGGTAGTTGGTTAAATATATATATTTACAATAATGAATTTATATTATAAGTTTGATTTGGTATATAATTAAGAGTTAGAATTCTATGGAGTTAGTTCATGACTAACATCTTGTGATAATCTAATATTTAGTCAATATGAATTCTAATGTGTTTGTAGAATGTGAATCATTTGATTCAAAGCTTTGGACTTAAAAAAGATATATCTATTTATTTATATAGATAAATTTTTAGTTATAAACACCAATAATTTGGTAAGGAGAGTTTATTAAAGTTATGAATATTAAACTTGTTTTATAAATTGGCCTAATCTCTTTTATAAATAGTTTTATAAAATATTTATATTTATATTAAGTATTACTGGAATAAATAGTTGTGGATTTAAAAATATGTTTTTTGAAATATAGGTTTAATTTATTAAATAAAATGTTATGAGATTTAGAAACATGGTTTTGAAGTATAAACATAAGTTGTTTTATACTAGTGTACAAATACTAAGTTGGACATTTCTAAGAGTAATATATAGGGTTTTTAGAGAATAAGTGATTATTTAAATATATATACATATATGGTTTTAAAATATGATTCGTGAAATAATACAATTTTATGGAAATTTAAGTATCATTATGGTTTCGGAAAATGGAAAATCTTGGTTCACAAAATAAATACAAGTGGAACATTTGGATAATGGAAAATAATAATAAGTGACAACTTAAACAAACGTTTTGAGAACCTTAATTCTATAATTTGGGAAGTACTAATAATCGATATAGAGTTATCGATTGGTTTAAATGCTTTGGATAACACTTTATTAATTATGGTATAGCTCATTGAATAGAATGTTTGAGTGGAATTTACTAACTCATTAGCGAATACATGAATTTCACCGGGTTGTATGGGATGCTTAGGTTAAGTTCTTATGATCGAATTGGGAAAGTTCCTAACACTTTAGAGTTGTATTCTCTTCTAGTGTGCGACATGTGGTTGCTAAATCCTTTAGAGAATATGGTTTAGGTTTTCAAGTGGTATCCGTAATAAGTGATATTTACTAGCTTTTAGTAAATACTTGAATTTCACCATACGGTTTGGGACGTATTAGTTAAATTCTAGTGATTACCGAAGGTGATAGTATTTGTCACTTTAGAGTTTCTTCTCTTTTGGTGTGCGGCAAGTGGCCTCTAGATCCTTAAGAAGTTTATTCCTGGATTTCTTTTCAAATATAATAATTTAATAATATTAAATAAATGTGGAATTATCGAGTCATGGTTTCTACGATCACCTTGATCGGTATGGATTGTCCTTGAGATCATTCTGTGATTCTGTGTTCCCGGTCTGAGTACGATTTGGTATCAGACCATGGGTTTTGAGTACAATCATTGTGATTGTTTTAGACGATCATTAAGATCGTTTGGTTAAGATCTCTTGGATTCTGGATATTTGGATTATATGACTGTTCTATGTTCGTGAAATAAGTAATGTTATTGTGTCTTGTGTTTGTGAAGTATACATATATATTCTTGTGTCATGTGTTTATGAAATAAATATATGTTCTTGTGTCATGTGATGGATGTTAAGTTAATTCTGTTATTTTGTGTTTAGCGACTAGTTCATGTTTGTGTCATAAACTTATAACCCAGTACTGCCTTAATCATTGATATTTGCATGCTTAGAGATATTGTGTTTTGTTATATGAATTCAATCCTGAACATCTATATTTACTTATTTGTTGTTTATTCTTGTGCTAAATCTTGTTCTCACCCTATTGGATATTTAGAGATAGTCTGACCCGGGCTTTATTTTGCTCGGGTCTGGCCGAGACTTTTCAGGTTATAGGACAAGTTGATCTTTGAATGGCTATGCTAGCAAGGAGATAAACATTTGGACTTTTAGTTTATCCCATTTTGGAATTTGGACCTTGTATGTAAAATATATAATTGAGATTAGAGAACTATTAAATTTGTATAACAATTGAGTTTAGTATTTCATTTTATAAACTAAATAATTTGTATATGTATATATTGAGATTTATTCCATTGTGATATATGACTCTTATTTATATGATATATTGTTATGGTTTTGAGAAACCAGTGTTTCTATTACTTTGTATTAATACCGTTCATGTTAAATTCAGTTCAAATATTAAGTGAAAAGCTAAAAATGACGTGTTGGTATTAGTATAAAGATATTTCAAATTCGATCGCCCTTAACAAGTTGTATTCCGCGAATAAGCAGATGACGTTACTTGTAATGTTCTTTGCTAATTTGGTCATCACGGTGGGGTTGTTACAAGGAGGTTGTCGAAGGTATGCGTTTGAAGGGGTTGGAGTCATTTACTTCCTTTGTTTTTAAAAGATGCTTTCGAAGGGGTTGCTTTTATTGGCTTTCAAACCCATCAACTTGTCTTTGTTTTAAAAGAAAGCTTTCGAAGGAGTTGCCGCTTGTCTTTGTTTTAAAGGAGCTTTTGAAGGAGTTGTTGCTTTTGAACCTATTCAATACCTAGCTGTTGCATTTATACCTTTCAAATCAGTTAGAGGCCACTTTTCTTTATGGCCTTCAAAAAATGTATCGAAAGGGGTGTTTCGCCTTTCAATTTTAAAAGCCGCCTCCTCAATGCTCTCAAAAAGGTAGTTTAGCCGCTTTTAAATGATTTTGGGGACAATGTTTTGAAAAGGTGGGTTTCAAATCTATCGTCTTTCTTTTACTTGGGATAAATGCTTTCAAAAATAATGCTTTCGCCTCTATTCTCTTGGACCATATAGTCATATTATAAATTAAACTCAATTGTTTCCCAAGTGCTCGCGGTTTCCCAAGTACTTTCAAAAATAATGCTTTTATACTCTCGGTTTCCCAAGTACATTCTCTCTCGTCATCACAACTGGACTTTGACTAATCTGATTGTCTTGTTTCGGAGTCTCTTCTCACCTATCACAACTATACGAACTAATTTTCTAACTATAGTCATATTCAGTTCTGTAACACCTCTAATTTTTGTTTGACATCATTAAGGACATTTAATTAGATAAATTAAATAGAATAATGTAGGTAAGAAGATTGTGGTTGATTAATAAACTAAGCGCCATGCTCATTTAACTAATTGAACTTAAAAATGATTAAGTAATTAAACATAAGGGCATTAGGATAAATAGCCATCCATATCTCCCTCCCTTATACTATTCTCCTTAGTCATACACGTTCATTCTATTTCATGCAAAAATTATAACCATAAGGAAGAAGGCCTGCTATTAGGAAGAAAGAAGAGAAGAGAAGATCAAATTTAAGCTTAGGATTCAAGCTAGAAGAAATCAGTCTCAATCAATCATTAATTACCTTATCCAACTTAAGGCGAATAATAATTTCTACTTCTCTATTTTGGTTTTATAATATATGGTTTCATATTTAAGGGTAAATCTGTTTTATGATGTATTGAATGACGATATGCTTGATTTATGATTTATGCCTTGGGAAAATTATATGTTAAGAAAACATAATTTTGGAGTTGCATTTCAATTTTTATACTTTTCCAAGCCGTGGAAATTAGTTATGAATTTTCAACGGAAAATATGAATATTTGGGTTTATAAATTTATTTTGGAAAATGTATTAAGAATTTGGGTCTGAAATTTTAATATGTTAGATAACATGCCTAAAGTGAATTTCTGGAATTTTGGGTATTTTTACTAAGTGATTTAGTATGGAAATTAAATGATTTCGAAAGGAGGACCTAAATAATTTATTTGTTTTTATAAAAGGAAGGGCTTATTTGTTAAATGTTGATTTGATTTAGATCTGAAAAAATGCAGCAAATAGTATCCAAATTATTTAAAAAGTTGTGAAAGCCAATCAAATGTTTACAAATAAGCAATTTAGTTACAGAAAGCTTTCTTATTTTGAAAATATCAGCTTTTACCCAAAAAAGACGGTTCCGCCTTCTTTGGCAAACCTTACGACCCAAACCTCTTGACCAAAACCTTTCGACTTCATTGACCATCAAGGTTGAAAGTAATGCACATGATATCATTCAGGTAGTATGTAGTGAATTGAACCAAGTCAAAAGGTATGGTGTCGAAGGGTTGCTTCCAAAGGAGATGGTCCTTGAGTTTATTTTCGATTTGAAAAGAGAAATCTCTTGCCTATTTTCTAAAGTCCTTTCGACAACGTCAAAAGGTTCGGTTTCTAAAGACCTTTCGACAAGGTCGAAAGGTTTGGTATCAAAAGGTTTTTTCAAAAGACTAATTTTGAAAGGATTTAAGAGACCTTCTCGACAAGGTCGAAAGGTTGGTTTAGAAAAGCTTTCGACCAGGTCGAAAGCTATGTTTTCGAAAGGTTGTTTCAAAGAGGACGTTGAAAAGAGCTGCCGCCTTTATTTTGTTCAAACCCTCCAAAGGGGTCTAAAGCAGGTGCTTTCGACTTAGTTGAAAGGTTTAACGGTTTTTGTAAAGCAAGCCGCTTACCAAACCTTCCAAAGGGGTCGAATGCAGGAGCTTTTGACATTGTCGAAAGGTTCAATCATCTTCCCCAATATTTTGTAAAACAAAGAGTGGTTTTGAAAGAGATACTTTCACCTATGACCCAAAGTAGTATTTTAAGCATAAATCCATTGTTTTCGAAAGGTTTGAGTTTCAATGGCTTTGAAAGGTTTGATGTCCAATGGTTTTAAAAGGTTTGAGTTTCAATGGTTTTAAAAGGTTTGAGTTTCGATGATTAAAAAAGGTTTGATTGCAATGGTTTTGAAAGGTATTAATGTTCGATGATTTCGAATGGTTTGACCTACATTGGTTTCAAAAGGTTCTATTCTTATTTAATGATAGTTTAACTAGGTCAGATTCGAAGAAGAGTTTTAAAGTATTAAAAGGGTCGGAGCTTGTTGTTTTTAAAAGCAGATGATTAAACCTTTCAAAGAGGTTGAAAGTATAACCTTATATGACACTTGATTTTTGAATATGTAGGGTGGGTAACCTTATATTATAAATGTTGTTTAACCTTGGGATATCAGGGTAGATTTAATGAGTTCAACACGGTAGTTGGGGATATCAACACTTATATGTTTTGACTTAATCATTAGGGGATACCAATGTAAATTATAAATGAATATAACCTAAATTAGGGATACTAATGGAAATAGGTTGACCATGTGGATAGCATAGGATAAGTAGATTCATGTGGATAACATGAGTTAAGCAGCCAAGTGACGAGTTTATAGTCATCCTAGGAAAACTATGGGATGTTTGATGGATAGCCAACATCAGGTTAGAGATGGATAGTCTCTACATGATTAAAATGATGGGTTTGTAGTCATCCTAAGGAAACTATGGGATGTTTAATGGATAGTCAACGTCATGCTAGGGATTGATAGTCTCCATACATTTAATGAAGGGTTTATAATCATCCTAGAAAAACCATGGGATGTGAGATGGACAGTCCACACTAACTTAAGTAAAATGAATATGGGATGGATAGTCCCTTTTTATGCAAATAAAGTCTAAAACAGGATGGGTAGACTTTGAAAATATAAGACGGATAGTCAGATGATAGTCTAATTAATATGGAATAGGAAATCCTAAGTGCTTTCAAGTATGCATATTATCAAAATATTTTGAAAATGTATGTTTTAACCATTGTGGATGCAAGAGCACAGAATATGGTTTTAAAAAGGTTTTAGGACACCAATGATCTGCGCTAAGTTGCATGGTCTCATAGATATCTAAAAGGATTGAGATGTTAGATTATTGTTCATATCAGACTTTATGTCTAACTCAAAGTTTTTGTTTTCCCTTCGAACTCTCAGGCGCTCAATTGATTTTGAGTAGTTTGAGGTTTAAGGTTTTCAGCTTTTCTTCTTAGACGAATAAAGCTTCCGGAGGTGTGCAGGAGGCAGATAGTTATTTAAAGTTTTTTTACACTGTGTGTTTTGTTTGTAAATGCAGATTTATTAGTCTTACTATATACTCTAATAAACCAAAGGAGCATCTTCATATGTCGCTCTTGGTGTAATTGTAAAGGCAGATAGTTATGTCAATTTTTTATCCATATTTCTATGATCTGTGTATCAATGTATCTAGCACCGCCGTATTTAGTCGTCGAAGATTAATGACTATGGATGACTGTAGCATCCATAGCCATTAGTTTTAGGCCTCCAAGTAGGGGGATGTTACAGGTTCCACTACCAAATCCTCTAACACAATTAGTGTAACAATAGTTTTTGGATCTCGAATACACTTCCTTAGATGAGAAATATGGAAAACATTGCGGACTCCGGCCAAACTATTTGGTTAATCTACTCTACACGCGAGTTTCCTGATTCTTTCTATAATAGGGAATGGTCCAAAAAATCTTGGTGCCAATATTCTCGGTTTTTCGAATCTGATTGTACCTTTCGTCGATGACATCTTGACGAAAACATGATCTCTGACTGAGAACTCCAATTCTTTCATCTTTTATCAGCATAACTCTTCTGCTTAGATTGAGCTTGTTTTATTTTGCTCGAATTAACTCAATCTTTTCTGTAGCTTCTTTAACCGAATCCGAACCAAGAATTAATCTACCCCTGGTTTCTAACCAACAAATGGGATATTTGCATGGCCTTCCATACAAAGCTTCAAATGATGCCATCCCTATACTAGTCTAATAACTGTTATTATATGAAAACTCAACTAAGTGTAGATGGTTTTCCTATGATCCTCCGAAATCTAGCATACAAGCTCTTAATAAATCCTCCAAGATTATGTTAATTCACTCTGTTTGCACATCTGTTTGTAGATGGTAAGTAGTACTTAAGTTTTGTTTGGTACCTAAAGTCTCCTCTAGACTCTTCCATAACTCGCTAGTAATTAATAAATCTCTATCACTTACTATACTACGAAGAATTCCATGCATTCTAACTATATTCCTTATGAATAACATAGCTAAAACTAGTGCTGTCCTGGTCGACTTAACGGTATAAAATGTGCACTCTTTGACAATCTGTCCACTATAACCCATATGCTCTCATTTCCTCTATTCGACCTTAGAAACCCATCTATGAAATCCATTGAGAGAGAATCCCATTTCCAGACTGTAATATCTAAAGGCTGAAATAACCCACTCGTTTTCTAACATTCAGCTTTTACTTGTTGACAGTTCTAACACTGTCTCACCCATAAGCCGACATATCTCTTCATACCTTCCTAGAAAAAATTTCTTTTCATATCTTGATACATCTTAGTTTCTCCTGGATGAATGGTGAACTTTGAACGATGTCATTCTCTAAGAACTTTCTGCATAATGTTTCGGCTAGTAATGGATCCTCCCCTTGTTTAGAAGCAATCCTTTCGATCATCATTGGTCGAACTTCTAAACACGACATCATAGCAGTTTCTCGACTAGAACTAGCCTCAGATCTCCATTATATTCCACATGTAGTCAATGATTCTAAATCTTTCCACTTGGAAATCATTGCCAATACTGCATTATGATGTTTCCTACTAAGTGCATCTACAACCTTATTGCCTTTTTCTGGTGTATACTTAATATCAAAGTCATGAGTGGCTAAAAGCTCCAACCACCTCTGTTGTCGCATATTCAACTCCTTCTGAGAGAATAAATACCTTAGTGACTTATGATCCATATACAACTTGAATCTCTCTACCAAAAGGTAATGTCTCCACACCTTCAATGCAAAAATCATCACAGCTAATTCCAGATCATGGGTTGAATACCTAACTTCATGCGGTCTGAGCTGTCGAGAAGCATAGGCAATCACTTTACCTCTCTGCATTAACACAACTCCTAATCTTGTTCCACGTGCATCTATGAACACTACAAAGTCCCGATTCCCCTCTATAACAACTAACACAGGCGCATTAGTTAATAAACGTTTCAGTTTCTAGAATGCCTCCTCACACTTATCAGTCCATAAAACTTCACATCTTTCCGAGTTAGCTCAGTTATAGGTGCAGTTATTCGTGAAAAATCCTTAATGAACTCCCCAGCTAATCCAAGAAAACTCTTTATCTTAGTCACCGTATCGGGTCACTTCCAATTATTCACTGCTTTGATCTTAGTAGGATCTATTGACAACCCGTTCTTTAAGACTACATAACCATGAAACTTCACTTCCATCTTCCAGAAATGACATTTCAAAATTTTTGCTTTCAGTTGATGCTGCCTTAGCATCTCAAGCACCACTCTAAGGTGAACTTTATGCTCTCTTTTATTCTTAGAGTATATCAAAATTTCATCTATGAACACTAATATGAATCTATCCAAATGCTCCCGGAAGATTCTACTCATCAAGCCCACGAATAATGCTGGCGCATTGGTTAGTTCTAATGACAACCCTAACCATTCGTACGATCCATAAACACCAAAAATGGAATACTATCCTATGCTACTCTAAGTTGATGGAACCCTGTTGCCAAATCCAACTGAGAAAAATACTTTGGCTCCACTCAACTGATCCAACAGCGCTTAGCTTTGAGCCTCAAAGTTGGGAATGTTACAATATATGAATGGTTGGTTATGATATGATGGTAGTGTGTTTATGAAACAAAACTAAGTGTATGTCATGTAAATGTTGTGAAATTAGCACCTTGAAAAGTCACGAAGGACATGATATCCGATTTGAAAATAAAAGCTTGTTTTTTAGTCTTTGGTTTCAGTAAATGTTCTCTAAGTTTTCATCCTTTTTTAAAGTTATAAAACTCTTCCATTTGTGTTTTCAAATATGTAGTAGAAATATTTAAAGTGAAGTTTTTACCTAGAAGTCAATTCTAGCGAACTGCGCTCATAGCGATAGTCGCTATGGATGTAGTTTGAAAATTTTCATGATTAAGTTTTAAACTGTTTTCTTTTGGATTGTTTTTTAAAATTCATTTCAAAACTAATAAAGTAAGTAAAAAAATTAAGTTGTAAATTGTTATTAATTTATTTAATCAATTAATTAGGAATTATTATTTAATTAATTAATTAGGTAATTGGGTTAAATAATTAGAATTTAAGAAAATTATTAACTAAGTTAAATATTTTTAATTAAGGAAGTTTAAACAAATATTAATTAAGACAAAAGAAAATTAATTTTATTTAATCAAGTTTATTTACTTTAATTAATAATTTAATTAGATTTAGTTATTTAATTAATTATTATTTAATTAAAAGTTAATTATCCACTTAATTTGGGTTTAATTCTTAAATGAGTGTTATTTAGTTAAAGTTTAATTATAAATAAACCTTTAACTGATTAAGGTTTAAAGAGTGATTTTTGATTTAATTGAGGTAAATTAAAGTTTAGTTAAGTTTTAAAATTATAATTTAATTAAAGTTTATTTATTTTAAAGTTTTCATTCAAGACCCTTTCGGTTATTTATTTTAACCAACTTTCTTATTTAAGTAAATTATTTGAACCAAAGGATCTATTGTCCATGCTATTAAGTAACCAAATGAATTAAAGTAGCTGTAATAAAACATTGGCACGTTTTATTGAAAGTATGTCGACTTGTACCTATCACAAATACCGCATTTCGGGAACATGATGAATACGAGGTGCTTAATTTTGTTAAGCGGGTCATGATCATCTAAACATATGGAAAATATGTTCATATGTAAAATCTTACACCCTGATGGTGGAATGGTCCATTATAAAACAACTTGACCCTTTAAAGTTATCGAACATTGGTTTGGAGAGACCGGGATCAAATATTAGTTGTTTTTTGAAAACCACTTCGAACCAACGGAAGCGTTCAAATTAGAAATAGTGTAGGAAAGAATCAAGATGAAGACTTTGAAGTGTAAGGGCTATTTGCTACTAGCCCTAAGGGTTATTTGCTACTAGCCCTAAGGGTGATTCCAAAATGGGTGTAGTGGAGATAGTGCCCTTGGTTTGTTCATCTCTTGAATAACTTATATGGATGAGTGCTGACATTGTGTCAATATTTGGAATGCAATTGCTAACATTCCAAGTGGAAATATTATTGAAAAGGTAAAGACATAGCCTCTAGCCTTATCAACCATGAATGACTAAAATAGGAAAGATGCAGCAAGGCTAAGTGGGTTGCTTCCGTTAGGGTAAAGTCATCCCTTATAGAGTCCCTACTATCAACTCATGTATGCTTCGGTACGGTTGCTGATCCCAACCGATGGGTGATCTTATTCGGTACTATCCAACAAGGGGTAGGCTGGTCTTGTGTTGGCAAGGGATCATAGCGAGGTACTCAGTGTTATTTTATCCAAAGATGCACTGTGATGGGCAGTACCCCAGTGGTCCAGTCGTTGTATGGAATTCATTTTCCAATAAGTGACAAATGGATTTAGTTGTACTCAAATATGTTGGTATGTGAGATGGAAGCATTCCAGCTATGTTCCAATTTACTTGAAAACCCTAGACATTATCATAAAATCACTGGATTTCTATGTTAAATGTTTTGGTTATCGTAAGGTAAAAACCCGTCCGTGCTTATGTGCGGCGTGGTCTTATAGGATACCTTGATTTTCAAGGTGTTTTATAAAAGTAAAAATTAATTTGTTTGGGTTTACTCAGTACAGACTCATGTTTGACCCGGATTTTTATTTTCTTTTCCTAAAACTCTTGAGTACTCAAATTTTTATGAGTAGTTAAGTGGTCCTGATTTCTTCTGACCGCATTTTGGAGGAGCTGGTGCAGATGGCTTCACCGTTAGCTAATCATATCCTATTTCCGTTGTGTATGTATGCATGGTCTATGTATTTTGTATGGTAAGGTAGTTATAACTGTCCATTTGAAGTTGTTATGTAATGACTCTGATGTACTAATATTATGGAAATGACTGTGTAATATCCTATGTTACCTATTATATGTTGTTCGGATTCGTGTTGAGATTCTATGATTGTGTAGTTTCTTCTTATCTTTCTTTTTCTTCTACCCATTAGTGGCTCGTCTTTTGAATTAAGAAAGGCGCCCGTTACATTTTTATATCAGATCTTAGTTTAAGCAAACAACTAGGCTTTGAGTTGAGGTCAACTTCGAGAGTGCGTATTTGTAATTTTTATTCATATAACTATATATATTTGATAGATAGATCAGCTTGATAGGTTTGATTAGTACTCTTCTTTCAAGATTTATCTCATCCAAGTATTCTAAGGTTCTCTTACTATATCTAGGTACTAAAACATGAGTAACAGAGGCAGATGAGGTAGGGGAGTGGGTTGCACTACAACTACAAATGGTCGAAACCCAAATCCTAGAGGAGTTAGGATTGTCGAAAAGGCAGTGCCTAAGCAGCCAAGAGTCAATTTCACAACCTTAGAAAGGATTACACCAACCTAGGAGGGAAACAATTTAAAGGAACTAAGTCTACTATGGAAGTGCAAGCTTGGTTGCAATCTGGAATTTTTTTTAAATGTCTTGGTTTATCCAATGAACAGTAAAGGTTCTTAATAGCATGGCAACTACAAGAGGGAGAATCATCTTGGTGGGACTCCCTTGTTGAAAATATTCCAGAAGAATTGTTTTCGTGGGCTCGATTTAAAGAAGTTTCTGAGGACGAGTTCTTGCCGACAGTAGAAAGGACCTGGATGTACAGGAACTTCATGGACTTGAAGCAAGGGGATCTAGAATATGAGACGAAGTTCAATGAGCTATCTTATTTTGGACCGGAATTGATCAACACCCCGTTAAAGAAAAATGAAATGTTTTTTGGGTATGAAGGAAGAATACCAAGAGAAAATGACCACTTACGTTGAAGGTACTTTTGTGGATTTATTTGATATGGCTCTAAGTTACGAGGCATTGGAAAAGAAGAAGCCTACTTCAGTAGCACCTAGTCTGGAAATACCGACGGAAATTGTTCGAACAAGAGGAAGTTCAATCCTAATTGGAAGAAGCAAGGAAAAGGAAAACATGGAGAAGGTCAAGGAGGCAAGCTTAAGGATATTGGTTGTTATATTTACAAGCATAAAGGACATATTGCTAGGCAATGTCCAAATCGTGAAGCTTCAAAGCAGCAAAGTGGGTTTATCTCTCCAATGGTCCAGAAGACTCTGTTTTAATTGTCATCAGCCTGTGCATATGGTAAAGGACTGCCCCCTCAAGGTGCAGCAGCCCAAAGTGTACGCTATTAAGAATGAACTGTCGACTTCAATGGATGTGAATGGGAAAGGTGTCCTTGAGGATACCTTACTGATTAATGGTATTTTTGTTTGAGCATTAGTTGATGCAGGCGCCTCTCATAGTTTTATCTCTTTAGAATCAGTAGATAAATTTCATCTTATTCCAAGTATTGTAGAAAAACCTATGTGTTTTCTAACCCCATAGGTGCTGTGACACATTTGAATATGATTTGTGAGAATGTGACAATTACCTTTCTCATCACTTTTCTTGCAACCATATGTCTTAGACTTTAAAGAATATGACATTATTCTTGGTATGAATTGGTTATCGAAATATATAGCTGTTTTAGATCGTAATGATAGAACTGTATCATTAGTAACCAATTTGGGAAGGATTGCTAGAGTATCATGTAAGAATCTTGGTATTAATATATGTATTTTTTGTATGCCCTAGAAGCATCCTAAGAAAATTTGTTTCTATTGAAATTGTTAAGAATTTTCCCCATATATTCGAAGAGGTTAGAAGTTTACCCTTGCACCGGAGATAGAGTTCCGCATTGATTTGGTCCCTTGTGCAAGGCTTGTGGTTTAATCTAATTGAAGGATGGCTCCAAGGGAGAGAGAGGAGTTGGTAAGTCAAACCTAGGACCTGTTAAGGAGAGGTTAATTAGACCCAGTCGTTTGAGTTGGGGGTCTGGTGTGGTTTTTATGGCTAAGTCTGATGGATCTTTAATGTTGTGCATGGATTATAGGGAGTTGAATAAGCTAACAACCAGGAACAAGTATTCCTTACCCCGCATCGATGATATTTTTAACCAACTTCATGGAGCTACGATACTTTCTCAGATGGATCTAGCGACCGGATTCCATCAACTGAGGGTTGCTGAAGATAGTATACCCTTAACTGCGTTCAAAGGCCTTGATTGTTGCTTTGAGTGTTGGTTATGCTTTCAGCCTAACCAATGCACCGACATATTTTTTAAGCCTCATGAA
The DNA here is from genome assembly GCA_030765085.1 of Allium cepa. Classification (NCBI taxonomy): domain Eukaryota; kingdom Viridiplantae; phylum Streptophyta; class Magnoliopsida; order Asparagales; family Amaryllidaceae; genus Allium; species Allium cepa. The sequence goes on from CM060940.1 coordinate 109,098,565, forward strand.
CTATGTTTTCCAAGATGTTCTTAACAAGCTTGTGTCAGTTTTCATCGATGACATCTTTATCTACTCCAAATCTAAAGAGGAGCGTAAGCATCATTTGGAAGTGGTGTTGGAAACATTGAAGAGACATGTCCTAAAGGCAAAATTTTCTAAATGCCATTTTTGGAAATCGAAAGTAAGATTCTTAGGACATATTGTGTCAAAAGAGGGAATTTCAGTTGACCTAGTGAAGCTGTTTAGAAATAGGGTCGACTGCAAACTCCTCCCAAGGTTCGTACTTTCTTAGGTTTGGCTGGATACTATAGGAAGTTTATTCAAGATTATTCTAAGATTTCCTCCCATTTGACTAAGCTAATTAAGAAGGGGGAAAAGTTTGTATGTACTCCAAAGTGTGAAGAAGCATTTTTGGAATTGAAGAAGAGATTGACCAGTGCACTGGTTTTGGCTGTTCCGAATGGAAATAATGGATCCACAGTTTATACAGATGCTTGTAGGGTGGGACTAGGCACTGTTTTGATGCAGCATGGTAGAGTGATTGCGTATGCAAGCAGGCACTTGAAGCATACGGAGAAGAACTACACAACGCAGGACCTGGAATTGCTAGTTGTTGCCTTTGCATTGAAATTGTGGAGACACTCCTTCCTGGTAAGGATCCTTCTATTCCTCTTAGTTTCTTTCTAATCTTTGGAGATTTTAGGAGTAATTTTTCTTTCTTTAATTAGGTAAAAAATTCGAGATTTTCACTGATTATAGATCCCTGAAGCATCTTTTTACTTAAAAGGATCTAAACCTAAGGCAATAGAGGTGACCGGAGTTTCTGGCATCTTACGACTTGGATATTCTTTATATGCCAGGAAAGGCTAATGTGGTGACAGGTGCCCTACGCAGGAATGTTGTTTTGACTCTTTTGGAAGTTACCTTGACACTTTAGGAAAGGATTATAAGAAATTAGAGGAGGGATGAAATACTGGAAGGGTTAATGCAAGGTGTTATAGTGGGTAGATGTTCAGATTTTGAGATGGATAGTCGAAGTACTTTAAGGATGAGTGGGCGATTGTGTGTGCCTGATGTGGAGGGGCTGAGGCAGGAAGTTTTGTCTGAATGCCACAAATCCGGGTCAAGTATTCATCCATGAGTTCAAAGGATGTATAAGGACATGAAAATATTTTGGTGGCCAAGAATGGCGAAGGTTATTTCAGTCTATGTTAATAGGTGTTTGTCCTATTAACAAATCAAAGGTGATCATCAGAAGGTAGTCGGATTATTACAACCTTTGGAAATACCTAACTAGAAATGGAAAATGATATCAATGAATTTTATCAATGGTTTACCTAGAACCAGGAAAGGAAATGAAGGAGTATGGGTTATCATTGATCGGCTAACGAAGAGTGCACATTTTATCCTGGTAAAACCAAGGACGGCTGTTTCTTTAGTTGAAATTTTTATGAGAGAGAAAGTTGCATGGAGTTCCTGTAAGTATGGTAAATGATCGAGAGCCCATATTTACTAGAAAATTTTGGGAGGCAATGCAAATACCAACTCTAGGAACCATATTGAGCTTAAGCACAGCATATCACCCTTAAACAGACGGACATGCAAAGCAGGTGAATCAGATTCTAGAAGATCTCTTGAGAGCGTGCATTTGGATTTTGGTGGATTATGGGAGGATCATTTGCATCTAGTTGAGTTCTCCTACAACAATAGCTTCCATGCAAGCATCAAGATGGCGCCTTATGAAGCCCTATATGGAAGACCGTGCAAGTCACAAGACTATTGGGTTGGGATGGAAGATAAACTAGTGCTTGGACTGGACATGATTCGCGAGGCTATCGAAAAGGTTGTAGTGATTAAGAAAAGAATGAAGGAAACCCAAGATCGCCAAAAAAGTTATGCTGACAAGAGGTGAAGATATTTGGAATTTGTGGTTGGAGACTTGGTGTTCATAAAGATTTCACCAATAAGAGGGCTGTTAGATTTGGAAAAACTAGAAAGTTAGCTCCAAGGTATGTTGGACCCTTTCGCATTCTTGAGAGGATCGGATTGCTTGCTTATAAGGTCGATTTGCCAGAGTGATTAACGGCTATTCATAATGTATTCCACGTGTCTCATTTGAGAAAATTTGTTCATGACCCATCTTCGATTGTGGAGCCGTCAGATCAAGAGGGATTGGAAATAGAACCAAACCTAACGGTAGTTAGACATCCACTTTTTGTTTTGTATCAGGATGAAAAGAGGTTGCGTAACAAGGTGGTGCGACTAGTTAAGATTCAGTGGAGTGAGGATCCAAGGGACCGCACTTGGGAGACCGTGGATCGTATGAAAGAAGCATATCTCGAGTAGATGTTAGGATAGCTAGTCGTAGGTTATATGTATACTGTATGTTTGTTTATTGTGGATGTTTAGTGCATGTCTTTATATGTGTTTTATGATATGAATATATAGCTTTTTGAATAGTTTGAATTATCTCCTTGTTTGCTAATTTTAGGACGAAATTCTTTTATGGGGGGAGGAGTATAATGACCCAGAACTTAATCGTTATTTAAATGAATACTTAATTATATTAATTAATAAATGAATTTTTATTAAAAAGTAGAACTATTTTAAATAATAACTAATGATGATAAAATCGTTTTTAAAATTTATTTACCAATATATGTAGTTCATTGAGAAATGCAAAACGCGACTGGAAATTATTTTTTGAAATATTGATTTTTCAACGATAAAAAGTTCTTTAAAATGTTATAGCACTATTATAAACATATATGTACACATTTCAAACTATCCTAACATGGTGTGTACATGTATATAAGCATGTACATTTTTTCTCACTTAAGTATTTAAACATATAAGATTTTATTTACCAAAAGTATATATATTAACATATAAAAATATCTTTTTTTCAATACAAAGTACAAAAGCATGGCTTAAAAAGTGCAAGAGGGGGAGGGGGTACTTGAATTGGATGGAATTTAGGAGGGAGGAGAGGGGGTGCATGTATACATGTATATTAAATTATAAGCACTTACATATTTTTTTTAATTAATTTCCTAAGCCTATATATACCACTACTCTTTCATGTTCTTATTTTTACAACCGTCCTCTTCTTTTCAAAATTCCTAAGAGCTTGAATTAACATATCTATGGCTTCTCTACATGTCTTCTAACTTGAGAAAAATTACTTCATTTCCACCTAAAAACATTCCTACATATATTTCAACACCTCCTCTTCCAAAATACAAGAAACCATCCACCCAAACTCCTATGGTCCTACCCAACATGCCCTAGGCTAAGCCCAAACACCACATGGCCGAGCCCATTTAAAGTGTTCAAGGGTCCAAGTTTTAATTTTTGCGAAATTCTAGCTTATATCCAAGTTTTAGCAAAGTTCATCTTGAGTTAGTAAAGTTTCGGTGAGTGAAACTCTTGTTTTTGGAAAAGAAGATAACTTGACTTTGATAAACTATATGTTGCGAAAATATATGGCTGTTGTGTTGAAATATCATGTTGTTTTTGATGGCATATGATTATAAGTTTTGTGTTTGAGCTTGGATTTGTGATTTGGATGTTAAATGATATGTTTGGATATGGATTTGTGAGTGGTTGGTTATGATATGATCGTAGTGTTTGTGAAACAAAACTAAGTGTATATGATGTAAATGTTGTGAAGTTAGCACCTTGAAAAGTTGCGAAGGAGTTGAGATCTGATTTGAAAACAAAAGCTTGTTTTCTAATTTTCGATTTTAGTAAATGTTCTCCAAGTTTTCATATTTTGTTAACATTTCAAAACTCTTTCATTTTTGTTTTCAAATATGTAATAGCTAGAATTAAAATGAAGTTTTCACCTAGAAATCAATTCTAGCGAACTGCGCTCATAGCTATGGTCGCTATGGATGCAGTTTGGAAAATTTTGCGATTTTAAGTTTTAAAGTGTTTTAATTTGTATTATTTTTAAAAACTCATTTCAAAACTAATGAAGTAGGTAAAAATTTTAAGTTTTAATTATTTAATAATTTATTTATTTAATTAGGTAATTACTATTTAATTGATTAATTAGATAATTAGGTTAAATAATTAGAGTTTAAGAAAATTATCAACTAAGTTAATTATTTTTAATTAAGGAAGTTTTAAATAATTATTAATTAAGATAAAAGAAAATTAATTTTATTTAGTCAAGTTTATTTACTTTAACTGATTATTTAATTAGAGTTAGTTATTTAATTAATTATTATTTAATCAAATATGTTTGCTTTTTTTATTTATCACACTTTGGATGTCACAAGATGTAGTTATCTTTGATGTAGATACCAAGACCCCCGCTGATACTTTAATGTAAAGTACAACCATGATGACTATGATATGGAGTAGCATATATCTCGTGTTATGTGCTAACTCTATTGATGTAGGGACATGTCAGGTATGATCCTCCATACCCTCTATTTCATATACTTTATCGTCTTTTATAGTGTTTTGAGATTATTTGTCGCTCATATCAGACTACTGTATGATTCGAGGTTTTATGCTTTACTTTTTATTAATCTGTGTACTATTAAATGAGTAGACCAGATAGTGGGTGTAAATGGCACTTGGAGCTGTGCAGATGGACAAGCAGAAGGTGATGCTTTCTCATAATCATATGTTGAGTTTATTATTGGTTATTTCGCTATGTTAACTGTGGAGCTTGACAGTGTTGATTTACTATTATTAGAGATAGTTTAGCATTTGAGTTTATGTATCAGTTGTATAAATTCTACTACTATTCTGTATAACTGTATGAGACTGTGTACACTTTATGTGTAGTTTATACAGTTATTATTATCTCGCCTGTTTTATATCTACGATGACTATTATGCTTTATCTGTTGCATTATGAGGTATACGATGGGTTATGTGATTGTGTAATGTTTTATTTCCTTCTCCTTTCTTTTATTCTTTTCTCTTCTTTTCCATTCCTCATCTTTATTTCTTTTTATTTCCCTTGAAAATAGTCCTACATTGGCTGTATGCTCCAACAGTGCACTATTTGGTTATATAAGCATCAGTGGTGTAGGCCTATCGTCATAATAAATCTACAATTAAAACACTATTTAATCGTATACAAATTTTAGTTTTAATTTATCTAAATAAGAAATCCCAATCAATTCATAGTATAAACAATTGAAATTGCATAAACCATTTTCAAATCAAATGAGAGAATGTTGTATGCATAAATTATGAAGTCAACTTTAATTTATGGAAAAACAAAATTACAAGAATAAAATAGGATTGTACATTAATTCCAAAGCCTTAAAGTACACCTTGGAGAATGAATTCTCGGTTCGAAACTCTTTTTGATCCAAAAGAGTACTAGCCTTTCAATCATTGACCTTTAGCTATCAAATAGTGATTAAATCTTATTTGAGTTTGTAATTGATGGAGAAAGGGTCAAATTTTTGGGTAGAAAATAATGGGAGGAGGAGGAAAATAGTGATTTCTATTTAGGGTTGGAGTTGCTTATATAGTGGATGGAAAGGAGAGAAAGTTGGATCTAATCTCACATTTTTCTCCTTCAATCTGAGTCATCCAAAATCAAATCCCTTAATTCCAAAACCCTTGACGCATGTACCCATGTATGTGGCTAAAAATAACATCCCCTATGATGGATCTTAAACCCATTTAAGCCCATGTAAAATATTACACAATTAAATCCAATTTAATCGCTTACCAATATCGTATATCGATCGATATATTTATAATTACTATAAACATATCTGATAATATTTATTTCTCAAATCATAATCAAATTTATAATTAATATTTCATAAACATTAATTAATCTAATTAATTTTTAACAATTACAAACTTATCAAATTGTTTGGTCAAAGGGGAATTTATTATTTCGGTTGTGTGGCTCGTCAGGTGTAAATTTTGTCAACGACTAATTCCAAACTATTCGAATATTAATGTTCACATTTCACTTAGCAAGTGATATGACATTTTGGCCAAATTTAGCGCTTACTTGGCTTAAGTAAAATCCAATTTCAATTTGTTAAGCGTTACCCAGCTGTGATTTTTATTTACATCAATCTCTTCGTCAAAACTATATCACTTTGGATATGGAAGTGGTAATGGTTAAAATTCTAATATCTCAATATTTAACTTAATAGTCCAAACACAAAGTCCTTGGTTCGATAATAACAATTATTATTAACCGAAATGCTCTAGCTATAAACTTTGACTTTGAGTTGATCTCAGTTGACCGTGATACTAACCTCATATAACCGAGGAGATGAAACCTCTCTTGAATAGTGTTTCACTTCCAATGCTTCCGTTCGATTCAACTATAGTCGTTTGATGGACTGCATGTGATGATTTAATTATATTTAAAGCGAAGCTTCCACATTGAAGATCAACAGTATTCTCAAGTCAAGAGAACTATGTAAATTAGTTACATCAATATTTTCTACTTGACCTTAGTTATATTAACCAACAGAAAACTATCGAGTGAGTCGTTTAACAGTTATCCAATAACTATCAATACGTAGTTTTCCAACAACTATTAGTACATAACCTTTTGGTGCCTACAACAGTCATGAGTAATACACTACTAAATATTTGGAAAGCGTTACGTACTCTAGTTCTAATGGATATATCGTTATTCAGTCTCGATGCATCTTCACTGGGAACATTTAAAATGGTATATTTATTTTCACTATGATAAATTACTCACGATTACAACACTTTGTAACTACTATCACAAGACATACCATATATGGATTTTCTATTAAATATACCTTTAAATTACTTAATTAATATAATGCATTTATTAAGCATATAATAGAATGAAAGTTTCGAACAGGTTTGGTTATCGAGTTAGACATATGTAATTAATTACATAATTGCCTTTAGGGCATACCTCTATCTCTATCAGAGTCTTTGTTCAAGGATTAAGGGGTTGTACTTGCTGTTAAAGGAAACGCGTCATCTTTGAAATGTTTGAAGAAGCGAAAAAGGGCTAACAATAAAAATATGAGTACTACTATTGCAAACTAGGGTGGATGTCATCGTTATCACAAGTAGGGTCATTGGAAACTGAATTGTCCATAGTATTTCAAGATTGTGAAATAGAAGAAGCAGAATGGTTCTGCCATTCCATCAGGTATATTTACGATTTAAATTATTTTGCAATCAATAAATTATCTTTGGTTTTAGATATTGGATCTGGAACTCACATCTGTATTTTTTACAGGGCTTAGAAACTGGTGTCACATAGCAAAAGGAGAAATAAGGCTTTAAGTTGCTAATGGGTCCATTATATATGCAATGGCAGTTGGAGATTTCCATTTGAGTCAACCGAGTGGATTTGTTTGATATTAATTAATTGCTATTATGTAAAAGACTTTATTTGTGGAATTATTTCTATGTTTATGTTGTTTGAGACTGGTTTTATTTTTCAAAAGTGCTGATAATGTCATGAACATTATTTTGGATTGTAGTAAAGTCTATGATGGTATTTTAGCTAATGGCATTTATGTGATCGATACAAATTATGTATATTCTGTGATAGTTTTCTGAATAATGATATAAATAAAAATTATCTCTAGCGTTGTAGGCCAGATCATATAAGTGAGAAGCCATTACATGAATTGAAAACCGATGGTTTTCTACCTTCACTTGATTTTGAATCCTTTGATATGTATGAGTCATATCTCAAAGGCAAGATGACCAAGCACCCCTTTAGTAAGAGCAATGAAAGAGTTGATGATCTCTTGATTATCATACACTGATGTATGGGTAATATATGAGATTTCTACTTTTCCCCAAGTGTAAGTAGGAAACTGACATAGTTTGGAGTATGCCCTTAGGACAATTATGTAATTTATTGTAAATTGTTAACTTTGTAATAAAATCTCATTTAAAATAGAAGATGATTTTTCTTTCCGTTATATACTTCTAATAATGTGTTATAATTAATTAATCATTCAATTTTGGTATATTTAATACAAAATCGATAAATGGTGTGTTTGTGATAGTAATTACAATCATTTTAATCATGAGTATTTTTTCACAATATAATATTAAATATATCATTTAAATATTCTTGTCAAGATGTATCGAGATTGGATATCGATGCATCCATTGAGACTAGAGTACGTAATGCTCTTCAAATGTTGGATAGTGCATTACTCATGACTGTTAGGGGCACCTAGAGGTTACGTACTGATAGTTATTGGATAATTATGAAATGGCTCGCTTGATAGTTTTCTGTTGGTTAATATAACTAAGTTCAAACCACAAATATCGATGTGACAACTTTACATGATTCTCCAGACTTAAGAATACTGTTGATCTTCAAAGTGGAAGCTCTGCATTAGTTATAGTTAAAAATCATAGTATGACGTCCATTGAATGACTATAGTTGGATCGAGTGGAAGCATTGGAAGTGAAAAAGCATCGAATAGAGGATTCGTCTCCTTGGTTATATAAGGTTAGTATCACGGTCAGCTGAAGAACACAAAGTCAAAATCTTTGGCCATAGTAGTTCAGTAAATAATAATTGTTGTAAGCGAACCAAGGATTTTGTGGTTGGACTATAAAGTTGAATATGGAAAATATTGGAATTTTGACCATTACCAAATTTCATAAGTCGTAACGTGATATAGTTTTAACGAAGAGAAATGGTGTAAATAATTATCACTAGTAGGTAATGCTTAAATAAGTAAAACAGATTTTACCAAAGGTACGTAATCGATAAATTTGGTGATAATATCACATGAGTAGCTAAGGTGACATATGAATGTTAATATTCAAATTATTCAATACTAATCGCTGATCGAATTTAAACCTAAGAATCACACAACCAAAACGTTGAATACTCCTACAACCACCTGATTTAATTAATTGCAGTTGTTATAAATTAATTAATATTTATTAAATAATTTTATAAAATTTTATTTAATTCATGTTGATCAATATTAAATAGCGTGTATATAATAGTTATATACACATGTATCGATAAACGATATCGATATGCATTTGAATTTGATTTAATTGCACATTTATTTGATCGAGCTTGAGTCAGTTAGTAGGCCCAAATTAGGGAATGTTATGGCTTACAATTACAGGAGTTTGGTGGATGAATATTGGTTCAAAATGAGATGAAATAGTAGGAGAAAAAGTAGAATTCGGATCCCCTTTTTGCTCCTTAGATTTACACTATTTATACATCTCAAAACTCAACTTTCTATTTTCTATTTTTTGCACTTTTTAGACCAGTTGAATGGCTTCCCTATTGCCCTTCTCATCTAACTTTCAAGCTATTAAAACACAATTTAGATACAAATATAAGATCAATGGTTGTGGTATTTAAATTGGTATCTCTTTCTAGATTCTGGATATCGATTTAAGAGTTCTTCAATTCAACGTTTCAAGTATTTCATCTACGCTTTAGAGAAGGTAAATCATATATATATATATATATATATATATTTATATAAAACTTGTTCATATGTCATTATATGCTTGGATAGTAAATAAATTATCACGAATCCACATATATATGTAATGTTTACATTTGACGATAATATATGTGTATATATTTAAACATATATATAAATGTGTGTGTATTTAATAACTACTGTTCTTGGATGCATACTAAAAATAATAAAAAGATTTCGAATTTAAATAATATTAAACATTTTTAAACAAAAAATTGATTTTAAAATACATAAACAAGTATATTTAATATATATGTAATATTAATTTAAAGGCATTATAGTTTTCAAAAATTAAAAAATTCCTATATTTACATAATTATATTTAAAATTGAATATATTATATATATATAGTTTATTTTAGATATCATACTTAATTTATATAATGTAAATACGTGCACACACATACATAATGTATATGTATTAGAATAGTTCTTTTTCTAAAAAAGTTTATTAAGATTTCCACATGGATTTCATTAATAAAAAAACTTTTAAAGCCAAGAGCATTTTGTAATTAAAAAAATAATTTTTATTAAAATTATTAAGGTCGTGCATATGTTAATATGTATATATATATATTATTTAAACATTTATTCATATTAAAATTTATTTTGTATATAGTTATTATATATGTATTTTTTGAAATAATAATTTAATACACACTTACATACATATAAAATTATGCATATATGATTTTAATAAAAAAAATATTTCTAAATGTACATTATATATATATATATATATATATATATATATATAATTCATATGCCAATTTGGATTTGAAATATCTAGATATTTTATATACAAATCTAGATCTAAATTTAATATTTGAAACTTAAATTTGCTCTTATATTCAAATTTATTTATAAAAATATTTACAATCACATTGTATCATATTTTCATTTATACACATACACACATATACACACGTATATATCAAAATATTTATATTTTATGAACGTTGTTTTAAATTATATATATATATATATATATATATAACTTTATATACACACATATATATTAGACAACACATATGTATATGGAGGGGCTAATGTATCCATTATAGTGTAAATCCCAACATTTAAACATGGCATGTTAAACCATGTACACTATTTATGTTGCACATGCACGTACACACACATGTGTATATGATATACATGTCATATATATACTATACATATATAATATTGATAAATCTATATTTACAACTTAAATAAAATATTGATTTTATTTAAAATAAATTTAGACTTCATAGGCCCAATAAGATCGAAATTGGAATAAAACTTTGGAAATTTACCTATTTATCCCGTAGCGTGCTGGTCCAGATCCAACAATGGTGCAGTCTGATATTTCCTATAGCAGCATGAAAGACAAGATTAGTATTTTATTTGAGGAGTAGTAGTGGTCAAGCAAGGGCATCAAGATGACATGGAGTAGTCAAGAAGGTGCCTTTCAGGGCATGGAATATGATGGCCATGGTCACTCTAGGTCTAGTAGCCTTGGGTGGTGAAGGATGGTAAAAGCTTGGGTCGTGGTCGATGTCGAGTCGGCCGAGAGAAGAACAAGATGATGTATTTTTACATTTTAGCTCCTCATGTTTTATTATTTTTTAATCGAACCTTATATCTTCTAATATTCATAACTTTGACTAATGACAACTCACATGAAACAAGCAACGTTGGATTCATATTGAAATTTTGGACAATATGACATATATTTGCTGAATTTGAATGCATTGGAAAAAATGAGATCATTTCTATATTGTTTACTTGTCTATGTCTTTATTTGTTACACCCCTTTGGAGTGCCATAATATGAGAATTAAATTAAAAATAAATAAATAATAAATATTAGAAGGGTAAATAAAATAATTTAATTAGCAGAATTACTTGATGGAGATTTGGTCAATTAAGCGTGTGACACTTAAAAAGTTAATCAAATGACCAAAGGTAATTAAAATAATTAAAGTCGGTAATACTAGTAAGAATAAATAATTAAATTTTTGAATGAGAAGAATCTTGTATTAAGGAAAATATATTAGTAGGATTAAGCAAGGATGGATATTAGCCTAAGCCAAAATCACTAAAATACTTGCGTTAACTTATTCTCCTTATTGTACCTTATTTCATTTTCAAAAAAAACCCTAAACTACTTCAAGGATGGACACATTTCCAACAAAAGAAGAGGAAACAAAAGCTAGAAGATTCAAGCTTCCATTTTTAAGGAAGAGAGAATACTAAAGCAAGATTTCGAAGTTTTTCTAAACAAGGTAACTAAAATTTCCCTAAAACTATCTAAATCCATTTTGGTTTGGATTTATTGCTGAACTAATGTTTAAAGGATTATTTAAATATGTTTTGATGATATAATTTTTTTTGAATTATGAGTTAAACCTGTGGAAAATTAGTCATGTTTTAGGGTAAAATGTGAACTGATCTTCGCCATATGTTATGAAAATTTATAATAATGAAATAAAGATGGGCTATAAATTTCATAATTTTCAAAATTTGTTTGGAATTATTATGAAATTTTTAGTTGAGAAAATGCTTAATTTGAGAAAATTAATTATTAAGAGTATTAAAAATAACCATTTTGATCTGAAATTATCGTATGAGTTAAAGTATGATGGATCAGATTTTTGATGAATTTTCAAAAAAAATTCCACTTATTTTCGATTTTATTTGAATTATTTGGCAAAGGAAAGAATTAGTTGCTATAAGGTAATTAATGAATTAATTAACAATTTCTAAAAATAAAATTGTAAAAGCTCAGATTGACCAATAAGAATTCGACACATAACAGGGTTGGTGTAAAGTAATCACTATGAATGGCAAAAAAGGGATTGCAAGTTACTTACAAAATTACCATATCAACTTACAGTAGCACTTAAACTATCAACTTGCGGCAACACTTAGACTATCAACTTGCGATAGCTCTTAGACTACAAACTTATGATAGCACTTGTAACTATCAACCTACGATAGCATTGTCAACATGAAATAGCCATGTCCAAGCTACAGTATCTTATATGCGATGGCATGTATAAACATTAACTAGTGTTATCCAGATAAAAACCAACCTATGATAGCTTGTTAGTAGTTTGACATACGATAGCCTATATACCTCATCCTACGATAGCTTGTATACGCTTAACATGCGATAGCAAATGAGAGCTCAACTTGCGATAGCTCATAAGTGCTCAACATGCAATGGTTAGTTGAATTATCAACTTGCGGTAGCCTAATACTATTCGACTTGCGATAGCTCATGTGAGAGTTAACATGCTATATGTAGACTCAACATAAAATAACCAATATGTGATAGGTAGGGGATTTATAGTTTTCTAAGTAAAACAAAAAAATACTTAGTGCACTTTGGAAACTAGTTTCCAAGCGTTGATTGAAAATTTCATAAGGATAAAATTTTAAAGAAAGGTTTGTACGTTAAAATTGTGTTAACTTATTTGAACTTTGAAATGGAGAAAGCATAGAGAAGCTAAGATATGACATGGTATCATTAATATCAAAGATAAAAATGTTTGACCTAAAGAATGTGTAGGTACACGATATATAAAAGAAAGAAAAGGATCGAACCAAGATCATAAAGACATACCGACTCATGGAGTTATTGAATGGTAGACTGTCAAGGCTAATAACGTCTAAAATTCAATGGTATATGACAGGGTGCCATGACTTGGGAAGTCCATAGGGTTCAATTCAAATAAACTAAACTTGAAAGTAAGTTTGTGGTAGGGTTCTAACACATCAGGGTGGTGCTATAAACAAATCGACAACATGAAACGGAAGTGTTTCGGGACTAAGAGGGCTATTGATACTTAGTAAGGATGCTTACTAGCTAGTATTCAGGGTACGTACATTCAACCTCTTAGGAGAGTTTGGGTGGCGCTAGCCAGGGTAGCTCCCAAAAAGTGGAATGAGTGGCCATTTCATCAGGTGGCATTGTTCGAGAAAAATATAAATTAGTGATAGACAGTCCTAGGATGGTAATCACTAAAATAAGTTAATGGAAACTTTAAAGATTGACACCAAAATATGAGACCAGGTGATTATTGTTAATATGTTGGATGATTGTACGATATGGTCCATAATTGGATAATAAGTATAGAGTATACTTAAATTAGAACGGACGAATATAAATATGACATGGTTCATAATTGAATGTTAAGTATAAGGTATACATATAATGTTATATGAATGCTCAAGGCGTAATGGTTGTTTACATGATATGATTATTTTCTATGATGGATAAATGAGGGGGAAACCCATTCCACGCTTTAGCGGTGTGGTCTCACTTTTTGTATGTTTAGGGTAAAGTTTTATTCATACTAGACTTTATGTCTAATCCATCCCATAAACTCAAGGGAACTCATTCGAGCAGGTTGAGTTTACGGTTTAGAAGGTTTCTTTTGGGAGATGAAAAAGGAAGCCGAAGGTAAAGCATGAAACTTGTTTTTGAAAATAAAATTTATTTTCTACTTTTGTAAAACCAGATTTCACAACTGGTTTAAGTGTCATGTTAGAACCTTCATATGCCTAGCATAACACAATATTTATGTTTATTTATATTTTACCCATACAGGGGAACCAAAATGGGATAGTGATTGTGTAATGACATATGTAAAACAATTTAATGTAATTGTGTTTATTTCATTGCTCTATTTACTCAATGTTGTGAAAAAAATATTAATCTCACTTTGTCGCTTGAAAATAATTCTGGTGATGACTACAGCTTCACCGACATTTATTTTTGGGTTTCGAAGTAAGAGACGTTACATTATTTGCAACATCCCCCTACTTAAAAGCCCAAAACTAACGGCCACGGATGTTGCAGTCATCCATAGTTATTAATCCTTGGTGACCAAATATGACGACATTAGATACATTGGTACGCAGAAACACAAGAATATAGAAAAAAATTAAACAGCAAACAAATTCCACATTCCATTTCAACCTATTCCAAGTTGATTACATAATTCCAATTCGCAGACCACGTTCAGATAACATATAATTATTACAAAATACATCAAGATCAACATATGAAGATGCCCCTTTGGTAGATCAGAGTATATAGATAGGCAAGAAAACAAGCCTTTACAGACAAAACACACAGCGGAAATAAAAGAAATATAATAACAAGCTAGCCTCCTACATGCCCTCGAAAGCTTTGTTCATCTAAAAGAACACCTGGAAACCTTAACTCTTAACCTAATCAAAATAAATTGAGTACCCAAGAGTTTAAGGGGAAAACAAAAACTTCAAATTTGACATAAAGGCTAGTATGAATAATAATTTACCATCTTTAACCATTTATCTAGTGAGACCACACCGCTTAGCGGAATGTGTTTCTCCTTACTAGTAACCTAAATTTTTTATAAAAGCATATATTGTGCTCCTGCATTCACTATGGTTAAAACATAGTACTTCAAAAAAAGCGATGATATGCAAAATAAGTAAATTAAATCTGGATTACTCATCCCCCTTCATTCTAACTATCTGTCTCAATTATAGTTTCTAGGATTACTATTAACCTATTAAATGTTTATGGACTATCTGTCCAATATCATAGTTTTCATGGGATAACTAAGAACCTATTGGTAACTTTAATATCCTATCTCTTATCGTAGTTTTCATGGGATAACTAGGAACCTATTGACTAACTGTCAATATCTTAATCTGGGTATAGTTTTCATTGGCTAACTACAAACCTATTGGCCCTTGCCAGTATCAAATCATAGTTTCTATGGGCTGACTATGAACCTATTGGCACTTGCCAATATCATACAGTTTCATGGGCTTACTGTCAACCTATTGGCCCCTACCAATATCTTTAATTAAGATTTTAGCATCTATTAAGTTATATTCACTACCGAGTCAACCTAACTGGTTAGTCTACCCTTTCCCCAAAATACAATTATGGGTTACTAACAATGTGAATAATATCTCCAAAATCTTTATGTATGCCATGGGTTTTCCCTTTAAAATGAGAATGATTTATTTGTTTTGAAACTTTAAAACATCACTTTCGAAACCCTTGGATGACCTCCTTCGCAAGCATAGAAAATCTATTTTCAAAACTCCAAGCACATATCTTTTGAAATAGATGATATTTCGATGGTATCGAGAAAACATTCATTTAAAACATAGTTTAAAACACATAAAAGTACTCTTTTGAAAGCATTAGGTTAACTCTTAAAAACATCATTTGGGTCAAAACGGTTATATATGAAAGTATCTCTTTCGAAACCAACTAAAATAAATTTGGGGAAAAGTTGATGGTGTCGGAACCATCTAGTTCAAAAGCAAAGACGTTTAAAATTAAAACTTTGAAGGAAAGAGTCGAAACCCCCTTACGACTCCATCACCTTCGAAACCCCCAGCCCCTTTCGAAAGCAATTAGGAAGCGGCTTAACCTAGGTAAAAACATGGATACCTTTCGAAGGTATTTGTGATGACCCGCAAATCCGTACCCTTTGAATCGACAATAAACCACACATGTCCGACCCAAAAATCACAGACAGACGGAAATTCAAGAGAAAGAAAAGAAGAGAGAAGAAGAGAAGAGAAGAAAGAGAGAAGATAGAAACAAACATAACAATACAGAAGCTCACATCGCAGCGGAAAACATATAATATCATATTAATGATCTTTACAAGACAGAAACTGTATTTATATACATACATCAATCAGATTTCAACAATCAATCAATAATCATCGGCCTGGACATTAATAATAACCTATCCTTACAGTTGTCGATAATATACAACAACAACAAAAATGCGCACAGCGGATAAACAAAATAGATACGTGTATGCGAAAATGAAGATCTCCAGCTCTCCTGCTGAAGCTCCAAAAGCACCAATTCTGAACTTGTAAATATATTCGGTTTGACCCGAGCATTGAAAGGGAAGAATGCACGGATCAGTCTGGTAAACCAGCGTAAGAAACACACTCAATTGAATTTATTAAATTACCAAATTTTTCCGTTATCAAAACTAAAGTATCTCGTAAGACACACCCACACATAAACACAGACATGTTTTTACCTTACGATAACTAAAACATTTCATATCAAATCCTCTTATATTATACTAGTGTTTAGTATATACAAATAATATTAATCATAATCGAAATGGTTACTCATATAACATTTCAAGGCTATTCATTACGCCTTTACAAAAAAAATCGCAGGTCGTAGTGGGGTTTGGAGTTCGATACAAATGACCAGGTGAAGGGAGTACCTTCCGAATGGGTACACCTATAAATGGATGTCCCGAGGCACAGAACATCTGCCCTCTACCAACACAAGACCGGCCCACCTCTATAACTAGATGGTACTAAATATGTCATCCTTCGGTCGTTACCGACCTTTACCGAGAGCCCTCTAGCATACAAACCACAATAATCAGATATAGACGTCATGACATGTAAAGGTATATCTAGAAGAGGATGATCATACCCTACTTAGGAGCGATCCACTTAGCCCTACTGGATCTAACCCTATTTTGGTCATTTCCGGTTGATGAGGCCTGAGATAACGATTACCTTTCACAACCATATATCACATCACTTTGAATGCCACACGGCCATTTCCGTTGACTACTAATTGCCTTCCACAAAACACAACCCTTGAGCTCATACGTCTCAAGGAGGGTGTTAAGCTGAGTGAAGTTTCATTCTCTGCCACCACTGATGTACATTTGTAAAAACCAATGTATGTAATCTTCAGAAATGCAATGTCAGACAAACATCCATATAAGTTGTCCAAGAATAGGATAAACCGAAGGTACTTTCCTACCACATCCTGTCAGAAAATCCCTAGGATTAGTGAATAGTCCTTGCATTGGATATGTCATAATGAAGAGACCACCACTACTATATGTATATTGGGATTTTAACCCCAAACGATCAACAAGCATTCCTCTACTATGAATGTCCTGAATATCAATATCATCAATAACCTTCACAATCGAACGTATATACGTTGGTTCGAAGTGGTTTTCAGATAAATCCAACCCCGGTCTCTTCGCACCAACAATGCAAAACCGTTTCTCAACCTCACACAGAAACTAAATCTCATAGACTTATCATGTCTCCAACTTTCAACTTGCTATCCTTCAGGCCAAGAAGGAAGCTTGATAGATTGGAGTAATACTCCGCACTATACAAATCAACATCCTCAAACAAATGATAATCAAGACTACACAGAAGGCTATGTACTGAGTGTACGACTAAATAGTTCCCATATCAAGTCGAGGAACTAAAATGGTCAAATTTGATAGTCCGTTATTTAACTATCAAAGCAAACAAACAAATATTTAGCACCATATGCAATCGCTATGCCCTTTTAATTAATCTTTTATTAATTAAATCACTTGCGAAATATTCACTTCAAATTTCTTTAAAAAGATATATTCTCAAAACATTTCAACTTTGAAAAAACATCTCCATATACTTATTTAATAATAAATAATTCACAATCTCTTTATTTTCAACACTTGGAAAATATTACATATACTTAAATCAGGATTAAGTATATATTTTATTCTTTAAGGAAAACATTCTCTTTAAACACATTTATTTGGGTCAAAACGAATGTTGCGTAAAACATCGTTACGACAACCAAAAATCACTAGTATAGGGATTCGAAAATTAGATAGATATATAAATCCTAATATACAAAAACATTTCCTTTCAAAAATCATTTACTATAACAACGGTATTATAGTCCATCATTTCCTTACTTCTCGAAATGTCTATTTCAACAATGAATGTTGAAATATATATATTCGATACCTAACACATTTTAAAACATCTTCAAACCATTTTACTCTATTTAAAATACCACTTCCCAAAACATTTATTCAATTTAAATGATTATTATTCACTATTCAAAAATGTGAATATACTTCATTTACCAAATCCAATATTTCTATACATTTATTAAAGGGTGATCCACAGTCCAAAATCATGAATACAATTTCTAATCAAATTCATTACTATTGCACTTTTATTAAAGGATTATCCACTATCCAAAATCGTAGATATAATGCCTTTAATAAATTTACACATTTAACTTATCAAATTCAATTGATTTTGGATTTATAAACAATGTTTATAAATTCACATTTATATTTTATAAAAAACTTCTACGTATAAATCTTCTTTATTAACCAATTCTATTTATCTCATTTATATGCCAAAAATCTAAATTATAAGTTAATTACTTATAAATCATTTATTTACAAATTCATTCTTTTATAACTTCATCAATCTATAAATCTTATTTACTTATAAGATTCGATTATCACTTCGTTTTACACTTACAAAACTTCTTTACAATTTCACCCCTTTGATTTATAAAAATTCAGTTTTATAAATCTTACATATAAACCATTTATAATAAATTCAAAAATCTCCATTTATACTATTTCACAAAATAGTTAACTTCACATTTCAAAAATCACATTCTGATTCTATTTCCCAAAAATCATAATTTTTATAACATAAAAATTATAACTTTTATTTATTTAAAATAAATTCATTCCTTTAACACTTTAAAATTTATAAAACAACTATTTTAAAAATCGCTTTGAAAATCCTTTTTAAATTTGGAAAGATCACTTTAAATATTTTTAAAATTCCAAAATATGGCACAATGCTGCAAAAACATTAAATACATCAATCACAACATCCAAAACATCATATATCACATGATAACAGCATATATCACAATATTTGTAAATAAATCAATAGTAGTGAGGAATCCAGTTGGATCCCTCCAACCTATCACCTGCAACAAATATACATATGAGGATATATGTACAATGTCCGCTTGGAGGCAGACGCGCGTACAAAGGGACATCCGCTCATACACGGGAATATATAGGGTCTCATATGCTCCAATAGGTAGGAATATATCCAAATACCAATCAATATACAGATAATATATCATATATCATCCAAAAAATCATCATAAATAAATTTATTTCTCACTTATATAAAAATATCAGCGAGTCAGAAAGAGTGAGTTGCACTCACTTTGGTCCTAATAGCAGTAGCAGTATTTTATTCCGAATAAAATTAAACGCGCGTTCAATATTACTCAAAATTTACACTATCTCCAATCTACTCCAAACTAGCTCTAAAATATAGTGCTCGTTAATACGGACTCAACGCAACTTGTTTCGTCAAAAACAGACCTTGTATGAAGAAGTTATGATGTAACAAAGTTTATACGAATTAAGATATATATATATATATATTTACACATTTTTTCTATTTATTTTAAACCTTTAATAATCTAAGCCATTAAATCCACTTAACTAAATCCAAGCCGTGATTCCCCTTCTTCCTCTATCATGTTTCCACCAGGTCAAATACGTAAGCAAGAACCCAAAGGTCACGTACTACATCTCGAAGCCGCTCCACCAACTCCCCCGATCCAGTGAAGCTCGGCCACCCCACTACTAAGATCTAGCCCCATGAACACGCGTCGAATGCGAGGCCCTTGCCTCCTCCTCGCCACACAATTCGATCACCACCATTGATTATGGAGATCTCAACATGCTCTTCGATGTTGTAGTTGAACATTTTCCGTAATTGTCTACGGATTTGGAGAAATCGAGGGAAGAAATTCGTGCATTTCTGGCCATTGGAATAGAAGGTGGCCGCTAGGGTTAGGATTTTGTTTTGTTTGCAAAATAGAAAATGTTGTGGCCTTATATACAAAATTTTCGTGCACTATTCGTCGCCAAATTTTCCGAACTCGGAACGAAACGTGCCGTCTGGCATTTATAATGTTTTACCCATATTCCAAACACAATGAAATATATATCGAGAGCCAATTCGATCATATTTGGAAGATATGTTTTTGAATCGACTTATTTAAATTTAAAATTTCACTTAAACAAATTTCTATGCTAGCTTGCCATGGACAAACCGTAAATTCGATTGACACAAAAATTAAAATCCTACAATAATTTAACATTACGGATCCAATGTAACTAGTTTCGTCGAAATCCAAGACTGTGTGAAAAATGATTATTTTTACACGTTACTTAAATATTAAAATATTCAATTTCTAGAATTTAAATTTTAATTCAATTTTAAAAGTTCTCTAACATCATTCTAATTCAAATAGAATTTAATTCAACTTTATAAATCGTTTTCATTCACATTAAATTCAAATTCCAATTATACACATAATTTCAAATATTACACTAGCAATTTAATTATCCAATTAAATTGCTATATTCGAAATATAAATTATTCAAATTTTAAAATTTACTTGTCAATATTTAAAATCAATTAACTATACGAATTTCAAATGACTGAAATTCTGGGTCGTTACAGTATTGATGACTTCAATACTTCGGAAGGAAAATAGCGGCTAGGTTTCGTCTAGGTTGGAACCTACCCTTTCGAAGCTTCTTATTTAAAATATACTTCTTCATATATTACAGCAACCTTCTTCGAAAGCCAATTATAAAATTCTCTTCGAAAGCAAGTGTTTCGACTATGTCAAATGCTTTAAATAAAACAAGGTAAGAATTTGACTTTTGAAAACAAAGTAGGGTTTCAACCTCATCGGAAGCTTACCTTTTAACACCAAGGCTTCTGCCATCCTTCCAATCCACTGCGCACCACTAGATGATGCCATATGTATTGGTTCCGACTATGATGGTTTCGATTAAGTAGGTTTTGACTAGGGTGAGGTGGAATCATCAGAGTCGATAGGGGTATTAACTGAGGCGGAGCACCTTTATCTGAATTAACAGAAACATTGCTTCTTTTACTAATTGCTTTGTAACAACTTGTCTATTTGTACACCATTGATTGGCTTCCATAAAACTTTTCAAATACTTCAAATTTAAAACTGCAGCTTTTATACCAGATCTAAACCATAAAAATGTAACGTTTAAGCCTTTCCATATAACAAAAGTAGTATTTGTAGAAAAGTTCTTCTTTTAAAATAATTTATTTTCCCTAGTAAATAAATTGGGAAAAATCCCCAAAAATCACAGAAATTTGATTTCATCATGTTATCAAACATACTAAAAATTAGACTCAATTTCTTCCAGAAATATTCAGAATAAATTATAAACCCAATTACATCATATTTACCATCAGAAATTCATAATAAAATTTCTGTAGCTCTAAAAATTAAAACCCTTCTCCAAAATCATGTTTTACTTAACATAAAAATTTTCCATGGCATTTTAAAATCAATAACCCATGGGTTTACCCCTAAAGCTGTACAAATTTCATATACAGTTAAATTATTTAAATTAAATTAAATTATTTAAATTAAACAATTCATAAATTAAGCATATCATCATCCAATATTTCTTAGAAACGGAATAAAACTCAAATCCAAAATCATAGGATTATAGAAACCAAAATGAAATGGGAAAAATTATTATTCACCTTAAATTTGATAAGGAATTTGAGACTTGTTATTGATTAACCCTTCCTAGCTTTGATCCTTAGCTTTAAATTGAAATTCCTCCCTTCCTCCTTGTTAATGGCCGGCTATCTTAGGGTTTTTGCATTTTGTTTTTGATTTAAGAAAAATGAATGTGATTGGATAATAGTAAGAAATGTATCGCCGTGTAAAATAAAGAGGCTATTTTACTAATACGCCTATGTGTGCGCTAATTATCCTTTAAACCAATTTAAGCCTATTACATTTTTATTATTAAGCATGTGCCATGTTATAATTTAATCAAATTTCAATCCCCTTATCATCATTATTCAATTCAATTTACTTAATTAAATCTCCTAAATAATGTTATCAAAAGTTAGAGATGTTACATGCTCCTCCCCTTAAAGAATTTCATCCTTGAAATTCAGTAAGGACTAAATACTAAATTTAGAAATCATCTGTAACAACTCCTACAACAATAGTAGTCTAAGTGACTAGTAACAATCTATATAAACCTAGCCTTAAAGCAAATCAAGATAAGTATCACTAATCCTGTCTTCTGTCTCCCAATTATAGTGCTTCTTGTTGTCACTCTACTGAACTTTCACCAACCTGACTGTCTTGTTTCTTAATCTTTTCTCATCCTTAGCTACAACCTGAACTATTTGTTTGACAAAAGTCAAATTAGGCTCTACCACTAAGTTTTCCAACCATGTCGGAGGAATAGTAGTCTTTGGATCATGTATATATTTACGAAGATAAGACACGTGAAATACATTATGAACACCTACCAAACTGCTTGGCAACTCTATTCTGTATGCGAGCTTTCTAATCCTCTCTATAATCTGGAATGGACCAACATACCTTCGGTCCAACTTTCCTGACTTCCTAAATCGTACCACACCCTTCATTGGCGATACATTGATATAAACCTTATCTCCAACTGAGAATTCTAAGTCCTTACTCCCCTTATCTATATAACTCTTCTATCTAGACTGAGCTTCCTTCATCCTACCCCGGATTAAATCAATCTCCTCTGATGCCTCTTTAACCAAATCTGGACCTAAGACTAATCTGTGGACCTAAGACTAATCTGTCTCCAGTCTCCAACCAACATGCTGTTGATTTGCATGGTCTTCCATATAAAGCTTCAAACGATGCCATTCCTATACTAGTTTGATAACTATTATTGTAGGAAAACTCAACCAAATGTAGATGACCCTCCCAAGATCCACCAAAGTCTAATACACAAGCTCTTAGTAGATCCTCGAGTACTTTGTTGACTCTGACTGTCTACCCATCTATCTGAGGGTGATACGCAGTACTCATTTTAAGCTTGGTATCGATCATTTCCTATTGACTCTTTTAGAATTCACTAGTGAACAAAGCATCTCTATCATTGACTATACTACTTGGAACTCCATGCAGTCTAACTATGTTCTTCAGAACAAATTAGCTAAAATATGCGCCGTTCTGGTTGACCTAACTGTAATGAAATGGGCACTCTTGGTCAATCTGTCCACTATAACCTATATACTTTCATTACCTCTATTCAACCTTGGCAACCCATCTATAAAATGCATAGATATCGAATCTCATTTCCAAACTGGAATCTCTAAAGGCTGAAGCAACCCACTTGGTTTCTGATGTTCAGCTTTCAATTGTTGACAGTTTGCACACTGCTTAACCCATAAACCAACATCCCTCTTCATGCCTTTCCAATAGAAGCTCCTCTTCGTATCCTCATACATCTTGGTCCCTCCAGGATGAATCGTAAACTTGGACCGATGACATTCTCCAAGCACTTCTTTCCTCAAGTCCTCCACATTTGGGGCTCACGACCATTCCTTCTTTCTTAGCCATCCTTTCTGGTCAAGGCTAAAATCCTTTAAATCATCAACCTCTGTTCCAAAATCCAAACTTCTAAACCTTTCAGCTAATACTGGATCCTCTTTCTACTTAGAAGCAATTTTCTCAATCAATACTAGTTTATTTGATTTACCTAATTAAATATCTTGAATAATATTATCAAAAATTAGGGATATTACATTATTTGTCACTTACACATTTTTAGATACTTAATATGATCTCTTATTCACTAGTTATTGGGGCTACGATATTTATATGCCACTCATATGATTTTGTGTCCATGGTATTATACTTTATTTTTTATATGTTAGGCCTCTGTTATGTTATATTTATTTGTTTAAAGAATAACCAGATTATTATTTATGAATTTTGAGGAAATTCGTAAATAACTTAATTACAGAGGGGGGTTATTAGTATTATTAGTACGAGAGATGGTAGTGGACGAGGGTTTGACATATATTATGAATAGGAGATGAAAGTTCAGGGTAGTATGTGCTAAGGTTTTAATACAACTGTAAAGTTGTATTATCAGGGACCGAATATGGCCAAATGTATATATTTAGAGAATATAATAGTAAATCTAGTGGAAATAGTAAAGTAGATAACACAATCGATTTTACTCTGGTTTGAACTCCTCGTCGTATTTCTAGTCCTAGAACTTCCTCTAGAGTTTCTCGTAAACAAACCTTACTTCCTCTATAGGAATAAGTTTCCACATTGGCCAGACAATTGAACTGGACTTCAACACAATTTCCTCAGGACATCGCAACATGACTTCAACTTTACCAACTACTCGGAATTCAACAACTTAGCAGTGGTTCAAATTTGACTTCATTGTATTTGAATACAACGATATGTCAACATTTTAGTACAAAATTCCCATAAATAGCTTAAACGATATAAAGTGATGGTACGAAGGCTGAGGAGATTTATTTGACAAGAATATGGGTATGGAATTGAATGAACATTGGTCAAAGTACCTAATCAGAGATTTGATATTAAACTGAAGGGTCATAGATCAAAATAACATACAAAGCAGTAGTAAGAAAGCATAGATTAGAAAATCTATTGGAAACTAATGTGTACTACATGGAAATGATGGGGGTTCATATAGTTGATACACGAATGCCTAAGAGGAGTTATAATACTTGAATAGGCATGGAATGAAGAGGAGCAATTTTTTGATTAAAGGAAGTGACTACAAAATAAAGAGACAAATCGATGGATGACAACATAAAGTACAACAACCAAGTTCCTAAATCAATTGACCGATTAGAGATAACCGATTGATTGATTATTTAACTGTTTTTTTTATTTTTATCCAGTTGTTAGGACTCATTTCTTTAACCGATAGACAAAAAACGATAAACTCTAAAAAACCCAATAACGAATCGATTTAAAACATACTTTTCTCTTCGGTTTTGTGATCTGTCTTCAAGTATATCTTCAATATATATGTTCTCCATTAGATTAGTAAACTCTATTAGAGTGCTCTAAAAGCTCGTTCACTTCATTATTGCTTTGTGTGCTACATTTAAGTTGTTTGTTATCGCCTTGTTTCTTCATACATCACTCTTTATATAGTGCCATAAATTATGCAATATTTTGACAAAAGCATTAATGGCATTGTCATATGATTATTATCATCGAAACATTAAACTTTTTTTTCCTAACATTCTCTGCCTTTTTTACGACGATGACCATGTGACTAAAAAAAATATAAAATAATTTCTCCCCCTTAATATATGCTCCCCCTATATCTGAGTACTCCCTCTATTAATATGCCTGATTTTTATCTACTTATGTCATCAGCAAAAGGAGGCCAAAAATATAAGATATAGAGAATATATAGACATTTTATTATAATACAAGGAGAATTATAATTTAAAAATATAGGAAATTTGCTATAATATTCTATAAAAAATTAAGCATAGTTAAGTCCTTATTATCATATCATTTCTTTAAAATTTCTTGATTATATATTTTTCAAATATTAAAGTCTAGTGATACTCGAATTTTAAATTACAACTTTAGTTGATCATCCATAAGATTATATTCAACATAAGCGAGTTAGGTTTTCCAAATTTTGTCGACATCCATATTCCATAAAAGCTCACATTTCCATCAAATATACAAAACATCCACAGTTCAAATACGAAACATCTACAGTTCATATTTTTCTGCATTTATTGTTCTCCCAGTACCTACAAAAAATAATACTCGTATGTACTCACTTCCTACTTTAGTTTGTAGGGATTAGTCAGAGGGTGAGAACCACACAAAAATGGAGTAATTGAACCCTTAAATGAATAAATAATAAATTTTAATACTAATACACACACACACACACAATATATCGAGTATAAATTAAACCGTTAAGCACACAGATACCTTGAATTCTACATATTTCCTAAGTTTAGAAATTCATAACCAAGAGGGTGTGGTTGGATATTTAGAGCTATAATTTTTACTATTGACTACTTTGTCAAAATAATCACTAATATATAATGTTATCATATTCCCTTATTCATAAGTATCCATGATTTAATTTTTATTGTAATTATACTTGAGAGACATTTTTTATCATTTTATATGAAGTACTAATATGACAAAAAGTGGGTTTATAACTATATCGAGTACTAGAACTAATGTTTTTATCATTTATAATGCATACCTAGTACTATTTTTACTTTTAGCCTTACTATAGCCTAAATCATTTTCATCATTTAAAGTTCTAGAATTTTGAATTTTTTATATCTAAATCACCTTTTCCTTTATTAAAATTTGTAACTTTTTAACTTATCAAATTTTATCTTGTAGCTGCAAATTTCTTTGATTAATTCTAAATTTGCATTCTTTAAAGGAAAATTCTTTGTTTTGATATGCAAAAATTGAGAATTTTAATTATTTAAAAAAAATTCAAAATCATTTTTTGAATCATTAAATTTTGTCTAAAAATAACATATTTTACTTTGAAGTGAGTTTATAGTAAAATGTAATTCACAATTTTCTTATGATAATTTGACTTTCTCTTCTTTAATATTTTTAACTTCCTTATTAAGCTTGTCGAGTTTGGAATACAAAATTTCAAGGAATTTTTGGATTTTAACAGCTCTTCCTCTAAAATCTTTATTTCTCACATTAACATGTTATTTCTAATTTAGTATTATTTAACCGGCCTAAAAAAATAAACATAGTTTCTTAATGTATTTGTACTTATTATGCATATAACCACAAAATTTAACTAAGTCATCAAAATTAAGTTGGGCTACCTTATTACCGCTTGTAGTTGACATTGTAATAGTAGTGTCGAATGCATGTTGCTCTTTGTTGTAAGGTCTGATTCGGTTGGATCTTCTACTCCTATTGGTCATTATTACGTGATTTTATTGCAACCAATATAATACTAGACTTTGATACCAAATGAAAGTTTAAGGTAGTATGTGCCATAACTCTTATACTACTATAAATTTGCGTTTTTGGGTATTGAATATGGCTAAAAATATATATTAAAGAATTTAGCAATAAATGCAACAGAAATAGCAAAAAAATTGATAGCATAGCCGATTTTATACTAGTTTCTACTCCCCGTCCTATATCCGGTTGTAGAATTCCCTTCGGAATTTCCGCAGAACAACTCCCACTTTACCCGAAGGAACAAGTTTCTACAACTACCAGAACAATTGAAATAGAATTTAGCATGATCGCTTGAGGACGCCACAACAGGACTTTAAATCTGTTGGTTACTCGAAATTCATTATCTAAGTAGTAGTATGAAATCTATCTTCTTTGTGTCTGAATACACTACTATGTCAACACTAAAGTAAGTAGAGCAAGAATGTACAAATCAGAATAGTTATTTAGAGTTAATGTGTATTTCTCTAGAAAATTATAAGGGTTGAAATAGTTGGTGTACAAATTTCTAAGAGGAATAGACATGGAACAAAGAGAAGCAATATTTGGATGAAAGGT
Source organism: Allium cepa (assembly GCA_030765085.1). Lineage (NCBI taxonomy): Eukaryota > Viridiplantae > Streptophyta > Magnoliopsida > Asparagales > Amaryllidaceae > Allium > Allium cepa. The sequence goes on from CM060940.1 coordinate 109,126,315, forward strand.
AGCGACTACAAAATAGGGAGATGAAGCAACATATGAAAATGACACAAACATATGCCTAAGCTCCCCAATCGATTGATCAGTTAGGGATAATCGATTATTCAGTTACTTAACCGATTGGCAGGTTATATCTAATCTGTTGGCCGATTAGAGATTTTTAAGCTCACTTTCGCTATTTTACACCCCCTTTTTCCTTTGAATTATGAATAATCATAGAATGTTCTTATGAATAATATAACATATTTAGGTTAATGTGATGAAGTTTGGAGTGATTTGGATATAATTTGTGTGAGTATAACAAATATGGACTGTAAAGGACTCAATGATTCGATATAAAAATATTTATCCCTTCTATTCTATGATCCATCTTTGAGTATATCTTCAACATGTATGTACTTCATGTTGTATCAGGTGCATTGACGGTGTAGTAAATAAAGTGAATTTCAGAAAGATTCCTTTTTAGTAATTTGCACAATATCTTATTTTGTATTTATATAAACAATGATACTAAATCATATTTAATATCTATAAATAAAAGAGATTTGTGAATATTTTCAAATTGTTTTATCTGCATTTAAAATATTTATCCATTAGTGTTGAATAATGATATTTTATAACTAATTTACTTTTAATTTAATTTTATATTTTAATATTTTAATATGTTTTTATTCCCAATACAAACATTATAGATATATTAAAAGTGATAATCTAACCTAGGGAAATATGGGAGCATGTATATAATAAACTATTGTGACTTATAGTTAATAAATATATAGATTAAGATCATATATCAATAATAATGTTAAGAGATACATTTATATTTACACTGTCAATAAAGATGTTAAGAGATACATATATATTTACAGTATATATATGTATGTATGTATGTACATACGTATGTATATATGTATGTATAGGTTAAGGATTTATATAAATGATGATGTTAAGGGGTACATATATATTATACAAATCAAATAATTAAATTTATATTTACACTAATATAAACTAACTTTTCGTGGATATTTATTTTAGTTAACACACACACACACACACACATATATATATTTTATCGTGTAATATTATTTATATTAAATTAATTACATATATTAGTTTAATGTTATACATAAATATTAGTTTATATATGTATGTATAAATTAATAATCGAAATGTATATATATAATTATTCAATGATTTTAAAAGTTAAAATTTAAATTAGTTTAATATTTACAAATAATCTTGTTATTTGATCCAAGGTGATAGTAAATTATTTTTTGATATATCCATGCGGATTTCTTTATTTCAAATTTTGTTTGACTTTTTAAAATAAATAACTTTTTAACTTACAGGAAAAATCCTGAGAACTAAATTATTTTTATTGCAAAATTTTCATGCAAAAATATATACACACACATGTAAATTTTTTATTTTTTTATTATTAGTAATGAAGACAAAAACTTATTTAATGTTTTAAATTATAAAATATTTATTTTAATTTATATAAGCTCAAATCCAAAAATTAAATTGTTTTATTATTATTATTTTTTGTTTAAAGTCGAAAGAAATCTTTTGGAACTTGGTTCAGTTCCCATAAGGACATGCACTTAGCATGGACTGAACTTTCTATTGTACCATGTAAGCTTCACATTTCCTAACCAATTGCACTATCCCTATGAGTAGTAGAAATTAATTTATAAATATAATATATGTTTGAAATGTTTAGTTTATCAACTAACTATTGAAAAAATAAAATAATGTTCATTTTTTGGTTTAATCATGGTCGAATTCAATTGTAACGACCCGGAATTTCAGCACTTTAATTTTGGAATATTTAATTAATTTTAAATATTAAAATAATAATTTTTTATTATTAAATTAAAAATCTTTTAAATAATGAATAATGAGGGTGAAATAGTTTATCAAATTTTTTTACAAAAAAAATTAGTTCGAAGAAAAATCGAAAATGTGGCCGAATTCGTTTTCCGAATTTTTGACTTTTCATCGTCTAAACGTTGTCGGAAACGTTGTAAAACCTAGAGTATAAATATACATACATTCTCAAACAAATTAGAATTATATTATACATATGTATACATATATACATATGCATACAAGGTAATGTGACAATTTATGGAAAAACCAAATATAATATAAAAAATGTTTAAACATGAAATGACATTTTGGCTACTCAAGTACTATGGTGTTTAATGCATGTTGGGTCTTCATGAAGCATGTGGGGACATGAATTTTTGAACTAAAAAAAGGGGGAAACATACGTGATGAGCTGACATTCATTTAATGGAGGGTAGTGTCCATAAGGGTAATTTAGCAATTTCAATATCTCATTTTATATAAAAGTTTTTTCTCCTCTTTCCCGTTCTCATTTTATTTTCATTTCTCATTCCAACTTTTATTACCTCCTTTTCAAATCTTTAGTTCATGTCAATAGCTTCCATTCCTTTTTTTTTTACCTTAAATCTTTTTGAAATCACTTCTTGCTCTTATACAATCCTTCACCTAAAACAAGATCACACTTCCCTTTCACACCATGGCCATGCCGAAGTCCGTCCTAGGCCGAGCCTAAAGCATAATGGTCGAGCCCATGTGTGTCCATTCTTGACTTCAAATCAAGTTTTTATAAAAAGAAACCCAAGGTCAAAGCTTTTTCCAAAGTTCTAGTTCAAGTTGCTTTGTTTTGGTTATGTTTTGGTGAGTAAACTTTTGTTTCAAAATTATAAGTTTTTAACTTCATAAGTAATGATTAACTTAATGTAAATTTGTTGGATGTTTGGTTGATAACTGATGTTGATGTTATAGCTATATATATACATATCTGTGTGTGTATGCGTGCTTATATATGCTTGGCTGCAATGTTATATTAGACTTGAGATTTGAAGTCTAAATGTTGTTTATGCATGTAAAGATATGATCTTGCAAATGTTTTTATATGTGGCATGTGTGATGTTATGGGTATGATTATATGGTTGTATGCTATAAAATGTTAGTAACTTTATGGCTATTTAAAATATATGTGTTAAACCATAGTTCTAGTTATTAAAATCAAAATCATTTTCAAAGTTCAAACTTCGGTTTAGTTTTTAAACACTTGCTTGAAGTTTGATAAAGTTATTAAGCTTCCATAAGTTAAGTTTTCAAAATAAGAGCCAAAACAGGTTTTGAAATTTTGGTATCCATAGCGATAGTCGTTATGGATGCAGTTTCGTTAAAAAGTCCGATTTTTGAAAAATTAAATTTTTATGCCTAAAAGAGTTTTAGACATGTTTTACAAACTTAATAATGATGTTTAAGAGTTAATTAAGAATTTAATAATTTATTATTAATTAATTAAGTTTGGTAATTAATAATTAATTAAGTATTAAACAAGGTTTACTAATTATAACTAACTCAAGATTAGTATTAATTAATTATCTTTTAATTAATTATTGATTAAGTAAGATCAATTTTTAATTAATTATGAATTAAGTATCTGATTTATTTTAATTAATAATTAATTAAATATTGGGTTAACTAATAATTAATTTTAGGTAAGTGCTTAATTATTTTTAATTATAAATTAATTAAGGTTTAATTTACAAATAAAATTATTTATTAAAGGTTTAATTATTTCTTAATTAATAATCAAGTTAAGTTAAGACTTAACTAAGATTAATTGTGATTTAATAAAGGGTTTAACTTGAAATAAATTATCTAAAAGAGTTTTAACTTTTTAATCACTTTGTTTTCCAAGGGTCAAATTGTTTAAAAGGCAACTTTCTTTTCTAAATTAGATTTGAACACAAGCAGTTCTCTATGTCTTTAACCTAAGCAGTTAAAAAAATTGAATAGACTTTGACGACATCTATTTTGCAGAATGAGTCACTGTTCCGCTAATTAAATTATATTGGACATATGTTTAATAGAACAAATAACAGTTCTGCCATAATTCACGAAATATATTATGTTGACATCTATTAGGTATAATAAAAACACATTCTGTTATTATAATAACTTGAATATGTGTTTAGCGGAAAATTCCCCGTCTGTGTTCTGGTGACTTGGATATTTGCGTATATAATGGTTGATTGTTATTGGTTGATTCTCTTTACATATCTGTTATTATGTAAATACCCATGTTATAACATGGTTAAGTTGAACTCAATTAAACAAACAATTGTGGCCACTATGCTTTTTCCTGATTTTAATGAAGTCAAATTTTTCATTTCCCTTTTTGATAATGGTTTAAAATTTATTCCATTTTAAAATATTTAAAGGACAATTAAGCAATTACTATAAATCGTCCAAAGAAATCGCCAGATATAGAAATACCAAGTCTAACTTCAGATCGGCGAACGTAGGAGGAGAGGAGGTCCACAGGCCAATAAAATCATCTCGGTACCAATCAGTAGTGATTGGTATCGACCTGATTTTATGATGGAAAATCATGCCATCTCCCTCCAATAGTCTTCCATCTTCGTTCCATAAAGTTCTGAGCACTTTTGGGTTAGAAATCTGGTTTGTTATCGAGAAGTCCCGACGTTTCCTCCGTTGTCCATGTCTTTAGGACTTCCTTGGATTTGTTTACCTCTTCAAAAATGGGCCTCGAGACAATCGCCTCAGTCAATAATGTATAGGTCATAGATCCTATGCCAACCATAATGCATAGAAATAGGTCAGTACCACCTTGAAAGTGGTCGATACCGAGCTATCGTTTAGCCTATTTGGGCACTCTAACCCTTTGCGGCTTGTCCCAATGTCCTTCCATGCATGTTCCCAAGTTCCCAAACCATTCTGCCTTCATCTTGATGTCCAGATTCTTTTGAAAATTTGCTTGGTCTAAAAGTAGGATAAAACTTTTCCTCGGAGCGCACTTTTGTTGGAAACAAAGCGTGCTCTGGATCAAGACAAGAGAATACCATTATCTATCAAATCTTTTGACTATCAAAGAGTTGCTCTATGTCGCCTCTATTCTAGGAGTATTATTCTGTTGTCTTAAATACCAGCAATTCCATTCTCCATTCTAAGGAAAAAAGCTACACTATGGAGACTGTTCCATGCCTTACATAGGTACATACTAACATGCTTTCCCCCGTTTTCATTTACCTCCAGTTTTGGGTTTGAAATTTCATGTCGGTACCGACCACTTCAGGTCGGTAATGCAATGCTAAGTCGTTGTATTTCCTTTATAACATGATACATAGAGAATTTTAGGCCACGCTTTCATTCCTTTTCTTTTATTCTTCCCAGTATCGATTTCTAGCGATCCACGCCTCGTGAATCAAACTACCCGATGTAACAATCCATTATCGAGAAGTTATTAATTAATAATAAAATAATGGTTAATAATTAGTTAAATAGGATTTCAAATGAATTAATATGAAATTGAAGAAATGATTTGGGAATTTCATGGAAGATAGTATATTAATGAAAATAATTTAATTTAAAAATAATGTTGATTCGATAATTTATTTGGTTATTTTGTAATATGAAGTTATAAATTAATTATTTGAAATAAAAAGATAAAACAAGATTTTAAGGGATTTTATATTGGACGATATTTGAGAGAAATGTATTGGAATTTATTTAGATTATAGAAAAGATTTTTATAATGTTAGAATAATTTAAATTTTATTTAGAAATGGTTTTCAAATGAAGAAGAAAGAAATTTATTTAAACCAAACCTATTACTACACAAGCCCAAGCCCAATAAGACTTCATGTATGCAATGATGGCTTTTTGGATGTTGATATAGTTTCCAGGTAAACAAAATAAGATAATAAATGTTAATATATTCAACTAGCCCAATTAGATATGACCTAAACCCAAAATAAGTTGAAAATAGTTTTATGAGAGGTGTAATTCTAGAGTTTTCTAACTTTAGAGGCTTCACCCCCTCTTATAAATATAACTCAAAGCCCCATTTTAAATATATGAAAATTTTATATTCCCACCAAAACTCCACCACCATAAATTCTGAAATTAATTCACATCAAATCCAAAGAATTAATACATTAAAGATCAAGCTTCTTGGCAATCATCTATACCGATTTATCTAGTGAAGCACAAGTGATCATCTAAGTTGAGTTGAGGAATTATTGTATAGAAGGCTATAAGAAGGAAGCAAGGAAAAAGTAGAAGCTAGTGTGATCATCAAATCAAGGTAGGTTCTTTTACTCACAACTATATTTGATTTTATATAGTGATCATAAGTATATAATCAAAGTTATACATTGATTGTAATGATCACATCTCTTCATTTATGATTATGAGGGGTTATAGTACAGTTGTGCTGCAAGATAATAGAATAGAATAACACTAATATGAATAAGATATCAAGTTGAATTTATGGAAAAATCAGAAATTCAATTCAGACCTTCAATTATTCAGTCGACTAAAGGGCATAGTCAGTCGACTGAACCATGTTCAATCAATTGAGTAAGACTTTCAGTTGACTAAATTAGTATAAATTTCAGACCCGAGTGTACATCTTATTTCAGTCGACTCACCTATGGTTTTAGCCGACTTAGGCCAGTCAATTGAGAAGATCAACCAGTCGACTGAACCAGTACATTTTAGTTTTTCTTGAAATATATATTTTGTATAACTTATATTATTTATTTGATAGTTATTGATGTTTATTTTATATAATATTAAAGTCTTTCTAGAAGCTATTATAATGATTAAAACTTATGTGATTATTTTCACTATTAATATTTCAATTTTTTATACATATAAGTTATGTATTTGTTTGATTGTGCATTTATCATTTTCATATGATGAAAATTTTGAATAAAATAATTAGTGACACCATTTGGTGTGAGACTTTCGGTAACAATTTTTTGGTTATTCATCGGATTTGTCATATAGAAAGATCTATTGAGAATTTAGTGTAATTTATGATCATTGGATAATTATTCGAATAACATTTAGTGGTATGGGACACCTTATGTTATTTGTTAGATTATTTATTATAAGTAAATGTCACTCAAATAGCTATTACACTCATGTATACGTAGTGATACTCATTGCATTGAGTATTTTATAGCCATGTGTTGGCATATAGGTGGGCATGTGTTGGAGTAGAGTTAGAACTCCAGTATATTATAGTCATATGTTGACTTATACACAGTCATGTGTCGGTGTATACATCTAAAGCTATGTGAAGATATAGGAAAGAGTATAATATGTTGTCCATATTGTGTCCAGCTCCCTTTGTGGTATGGGAGTGAACCGAATTAGTAGTAATCCACCATGGCGGCTTATCATGGGGTCGAGCCCCAGATTCGTGACACCTTATATTCTATAGTTATGTACTATCACTGTGTGCGACCGCCCCTGTGTCACATAAGCCAGCGGCTTATTACCTACATGAGCATGTTTAGGTTCGTGACTGGGACTATGCATAGACGGGTCATTGGTGGATATGAGTCACGATTTCCATGAGGTAGCTAAGGCTGCAAAAATAGGTCCAACTACATAGCATGGGATTTATAGACCCTGAATTCTTGGAGTAGGCATGCGGCCATCAATCTCCTGTCTGATTCCAATATGTGTGTGTGGTGGATCGACATATACTATTTATATTCCATGATGAGTTTGTCTATGCTAGAGGCCTTATGTCTAAAGTATAGTCAGTCCCCATTATATCCATGCTTTTTTGATGTTTAGTATTTTAGAGATTGCCTCTGTTTATTGATATGGATTAGATTATGGTTGATTTATCCTTGTGATTTGTATGATGTTAGTTATTGATTGGATGATTCGATGCGCTATCTCGCTTTATATCCTGATTTATATGATATTTTCATTTTATACTGGATACATTATTGTCATTATATCATTTAATGTTATATTCAGACACGGCCTGATCCATATATTATTTATTATACTTGGGTTAGTCCGCGTGACATCTAGTGAAGGCACTCAGTGAAGTTGGAGCTTGATATGGGCTTTGTGGAGGCTAATAAGAGAGATAGGATGATACATTCCCTACTCATTTTGTAGCTTCATTGTATTTAGTAGTAGTTGATGTATTTGGTGATGTATTATGTATTGGGCATGTAACCATCATTTTGTAGCCCATTGGACTATGTATTGTATTGTATACTATATATTATATTTTATCAATTATGTTCTGACTTTATATTCTTTGATAGATATTTATATATTTACATGTGATTATGTATTGTTCATCCTAGAGGCACACATGTTTATTGCTCTGTACCAAGACCAAGTATTAGTATGATAAGTTACATTATTTTTTTGAGATACAGACCGATATTGGTTTAAGGAAATATTCACGTGTGTTCCCCATATTGCTTCATTCTCCATATTACTTGACAATATTACTTAGTAATACTCTTTATTAGTATGGGTATAGAAGTGGGGACTTTACACTTGCCGTAGACTTCTTGACACTGCCACCACCTCCTTTAAGTCGTTGCCACCGCCAGATCTCTGATCAAATCACCATAGCCCTCCTTAAAGAGCTCATCGTCGAATTTCTCACTCCTAAATCCAGATTTGAAAATGCCAAGGTTGGTGCTCAGTGGTGGTGATGTTGTGGTCGTAACACGGTGGCGGTAGCATTACTGCTGGCTATGTCGGTGGTTACTTCCGGCCCAAGATCAACTAGGGCTAGATTAGTGACTAAATTCCTTGCAAAACCTTATCTTTGGTAAGGCTCATGATGGGTTAAGGCCTGAATCGAGATTGGCTTAAAGCTTTCTCTATAGCATTGAATTCTATTGACTTGGTTGCAAACTCCGAGCTACCTCAATACTTGTTCGAGCTCCTCTCGGGATATTCCCATAGTAGCACTGCCTGAAATTAACACGCTTCTAAGTGGTTGAAAAACTCTCCATTGAAGTTCAATTGACCACCAATTATCATCTAGATTTTTGATGAAATAGTTCTCTTCTAAAGAAAAATCACGTTGAATGCACTCAATCATCCAAAAATTCCATTGCATAGCATTTCCAATTATAGCACTTCCTATTTTCTTATAAAAAATGCTCCACGTCGCTTCGTACAACGGGTGTCGATTTTCTGACGATAATGGGTAAGATACTATGCAAAGTTCCATTATGCGACATAGTTCATCTTACAGCATGAGCAGGCCATCTGCACAGAATGGTTCTTTCGTTGTATATGGGACATAGAATTCACAGTATATAGATTAGCACTATCAACTGGCACAGTCAACATTCGTAATTTGATAAGCCAACATATATCGGCATCCGTTGGATTATAAGCATTGACTACTTGGGTTCATATTTAAAATAGAATTCCAAAATAAAACATAGCCGACCATGTTCAACATCGAGTTTTCTTGTCTGGAATGACTCATCATTCACCACGCTTCAACGTTGGCGTTGGCCCGTCAATGCCTTATGAAGCCTAGTCTCCCATAGCTCAGGCCTCAACCTCTACACCTATCGGACCTAGTCACTCGATCAACAGTTAGTTACAAAGGATGATAGTGCCAGTGGATTAAATCCTAGACCAACCTCCTCCTTTAAATGAACGAGTTCCAGATGATCCCCAAAACAAATGCCGAAAGTTCTCTCTGCCAAGTCATTCCGCAATATAAGCTTTTAACATGGAATACCTAAGTCCGACGTCCTTCTCTTAGTAGGCAACCATCAAGCGCACATGTAACGACCCATATTTTCCATATCAAATGATCGTAAAATATTATTTTTAAACTCATATATGGTCGTATGACTCAATAAATTTGGAAAATGCCTATTAGTAATATTTTTTATCTTTAGAATTTCTCTGAGTATTTTTACCTTTGAAAACTTATTATGGTTATAAATTTTGATAAAAGCTGAATTAGCATCTGATGCCACTTATATTGGAAAGATACAATGGTTTTCCTTTTCTTTAGAGAGGTCATAATTACGATTTGGACTTTCGGGCTAGGAGATATGGCTGTTTTAAGATTTGTAGTTTTTGAAGCAGCTTAGTGGGTAATTAATGAGTTTGGCATAAGCCCACTAATACATTTTGGGCTTGAAGACTATATTGGCAGAATCATCATCCCCAAATCACATTTACCTCTTCCTAAATAGATCCAAGTCTCCATTGACTCATTCTCCGCCTAAAAGTTTCTCTTTTCTCCTCCAAATCAAGTGTAAATCATATATTAGGGGTAGATTAGCAAGAAGATTCATTAGATATATTCAAATCTACAATTTTGGGGAGGAAAAAAATTACGTCTTTGCTGTTCATTTTCGAATTTGTCTCGATTTGCATGCAAAATTAAAATTTGGAGGTTTTGGTGAATGATTTATCATCTCTCATCTTGTTATATATGTATATATAGGTTTTAACATGTTTTGAATCCATTTTAAAGTGAAAATTAAGTTTTAATGCTATTTAAAAACCAATCCTGTAGAAAAAAGGTGAATAATGGACTTTTGGTGTTCTAGACTTGTTATTTGGATATATGATTGCCTTGAGGTTTGTTGGGCTATGCTGTAGGCACTTTTCATGATCATTGCTATGATTGATCAAGTGATATGCATGCTTGAATGTTATTTAGTGTATGCATGATATATTTTTATATGATTTTATGGTTGAAACGTTCATCGGATTGAATTTGAGGTAGGAACCGTGGAGTTGGACTTCGAACGGATAGGATCTAAAGTGTTTAGAGTCATATCATTGCATATAGGATGCACAAGGGTCAAAGTGTTGAGTATAGCAATGAAATTAGTGTGATGGTGATGTGCTAAAGGAGCTATAGGTTTTGGTTAGGCATGATCGATCCAATGGAAGCATTGTCCGGTAGTTGGCTTGAGGAAGGAGAAGCATTTGGTTTGATGGTGCTTGGTCGGGCATTAGTTGGCTTGGCAAGTGGAGGACCGGATAGAAGTCCTGTCCGGTGGTTGCTTGGTTTGGTTGGTGAAGGAATAGACATGAAATCATGTCCGGTAGTTATGGTTCAGTGTTGGGGAACCCGAATAGGAATTGATGTTCGGTGATGCTTCTATTCGATGGGAGCATAGTTTCAGGCTAAACAGAGGCATGCCGAATAGAACATGGAGTAAGGCTTTTTGGGTGTTAGCTTCGAGGTAATACTAGGGTTGCTTGGTGGATTGGGTAGTTGGCTTAGGGTAAGGATGGAGGACCCCATGATGGCTCTAGATGACTTTGGGATGGCAGCTAGTGAAGTGCGACTAGGGCTGTCAATGGATATCCGAAAAGCCAAAATCCGTTCGCATCTGCATCCGAAAAGCGGATAAATATCTGGAAAAATGGATGCGGATATGATGACATTCGCATCTGAAAATCATCCGTCCCATATTCTTCAAGATTACAGTTTAAATTATGTGTATTTTGGTATAGTGAAAGATATTTATTTATGGTTTTATTAAGTTAGAAGTTTATGTTATACGAGCTAAATGCATATTAACTGCTCAAAAATATTTATTATCATTATATATTTTTAATTTTAACACTTTTACAATTAGTGATATTGAAAATAGTTTATGTTAAACTGAAAATTTTCATTTATATTTCTTGATTTATTGGTCGTTAGCAGATAGGATAATATCTGATATCCATCCGTACCCGTAGATGCGGATATCCGATATTTGAAAATTATTTTGGATGCGAATACGGACGCGGATATGGCAATATCCGCATCCAAAAGTATTCATTGACAGGCCAAAGTGCGACGACTTTGACGACCCGATGTGGTGAGTGACTATAGCATCCGATGATAGACTAAAAGGACTAGCTCCGCGTGGTAGCTTGTAGAATAGAACATGAGGTTGTGATGCTTATGAGTAGGACATGGTAGTTTGTGTGTACCCAGGGTAATATGAATGTACCCAAGGTAATATGCATGTACCCATGTGTTTGGACGTCTGTGTGTGTCCAGTCCTAAGCCGTCTGCGTGGGCATGAGTTGAGCATCTGTGAGGAAGTTTTACTATCGTTACGTGTGCTAAGGGATTGAGAGATGATTTTGTGGTTATGATGTTCATTATTGAGACAAGGTGGCCTGCGTGTACCCAGGGTAGGCTGCATATAACCATAATTTGGACGTATATATATGGCCAGTCCTTTGCCATCTGCATGGGCAATGAGTTAAGCATCTAAAAGAGTTATCGTACATCTGAAGCACTTGAACAGGAGATGCAAGGCTATGTGATGGATGCTATGTTTTGTGTGCTTAATATGTTATGTGATACCCCTGTACCCCATAATTTCCACCTGTGATAGCAGGTTAGCATATACTTTGTTTATGTGCTAACTCTTTGGATGTAGGGAAAAGTTAGGTATGGTCATTCATAACCTCTACCCTATTTACTATATATGATTTATAGTACCTTGAGATGATGTATCACTCACACCAGATTATTGTCTTACCCGATGTTTTATACTTTGCTTCTTATTATCTCGGGTACACTTAAACGAGTAAATTAGGGAAAACAGGTCTAGATAGCACATGGAGCTGTACAGAGCATGAGCAGGAGGCTTGTCGACACTTTGGAGCTTTCTATCACTTATCTTCTACTATGCAGTACTATGAAGCTGTGTTGGCACATGTATTTTGAGAGACAGTTACAGGGTTAATTTTGGAGATTTGGAATGCATAAACTCTTTATTTCAATTTTTGTATAGTTTGTGAACCTGATGCACTTTGATGTTCTTATTTATGGTATATTTGATTATATCACTATCTCGTCTGTTTTGTATCTATGTTATTATATTGTATTTTTTTGCGTGCTGTGAGATGTTCTATAGGTTACGTCTTTTGATTTTTCTCTACTTTACATTCTTGGCTACCGTCCTGTATTGATCGGGTACCCTTATATCTCATCATACCAGTATATTAGGTATGCAAGGTTTAGGGCATTCGTCACATTTGGTATCGGAGCTTATGTTGCATGGACAACCTAAGTTGATACTTAGATCCATTAGAAATAAGAAGGAGCTATCGCCTTAGAATGGATTGAACGATATATGAGAGAGCGTACTTGTTATATTTTGGTTTTCAAAAATATATAGTAGTATATATACACTATATAAGTCGCATTGCATTCATAGACACCACTTATTCCACTTAGAGAGACTGATCATTCTAATTATAGCTTGAAAGAATGGGCCGGCTAACGAGGAATGCTGCTAGGAACTCCATCTCTAGAGTCGATGAGGGGCCGAGATTGGGGACTGCTAATCCCGACTTGCAGAATGTGTTCACTGATATGGTGCGAAACATGGTTCAGAATGCCAAACTTGCCCCCACTACGGCTGTTGGTGGCGGTGCTCCAGTGCAAGCATCGAGGATGTGGCGATCGTCCTACACCTCTGGTACCCTGACTTGAAAAGAGTGTTACGGGGCTACCCTGCAGATAAAGAACTGTAGCCAAGGGTTAAAAGAAATAAAATCCAATACACAACCTGTAGAACATTGCACAATGCACAGATAAAATATAATATAACAACATACATGTAAAAGAGGCAAGACGGTGATATAATCAAATAAGCCATAAGTAAGAAAAAAAGAGTGCATCAGGTTCATAGATTATACAAAAACAGAAATATAGAGTTTATAGATCCTATAACACAAAAATAAACTCTAAACTTGTCCCTAATAACATAAGTACTATATAGCTCCACAGTACTGCACAACAGAATATAAATGATAGCAAGCTCCAAGTATGGATATATGAAAGCATAACCTCCTGCTCGTACTTTGTACAACACTATGCGCAATCCAGACCTGTTATCCCTAATCTACTTATTTAAGAGCACCCAAGGTAATAATAAGAAAATCATAAAACCTCGAGTCAAACAACAATCTGGTATAAGCGACGTATCATCTCAAAAATACTGTAAAAAATTATATATAGTAAATATGGACATAAGGTATGTAGAACCATACCCGATCTGTCCCTGCATTCAAAGAGTTAACACATAATAATTGATATATGCTAATCCACTATCAAAGTCATACAAATGTACTACAATTGAAGTACAATGTTCAGTGTCTAGGTATACAATCGAAAATACCTACATCAAGTGGCACCCTTGTGTAACAAAAATCATAGCAACCATAGAATCCGTCAAATGGTCCTCACAGCTACTCATGTGCGTCAGATACATGATAACTCTTATGGCACAATCACAAACGAGGGACCCAATCGTAATCCTGGTTTCACTGGTGCATGAATCTATGCCACTCCGAAAGGTTAGGAACCAAGCACACAATCGAAATGCCCAAGGTAATTTACTATTTCAAGATTCGGATGCAATCGTGATCCAGGTAGACGTCCCTACAAAGCCCTTCTTTACGAGTACACTAGAAGCCTCCAAGTTATCAATGACCCCTTTGCACGCACCCCGAAAATGGAATTCAATCGCTAGTCCATCTCAGCTATCTACACAGTATTACACCCTGTAAATCCCACTTGCAAGTCCCTATCGTCAGACTTGCCTTTGTGGATCACTGCTATGAATCCCATCGTTAAGTCATCATCTTCGGAATGCCTCTAGACACCCATCTCGAGTAATAGAGTAATTGTACAAAGTCCCGAATTCATCATGTCATCGACCTCAAAGCACCATGCCATTGCTTCACCAGGCATTGCACGAAGTCTAAGGTCATCCCGAGTCATCCTAGGTTCATCCACCCTTACCACTCATCAACTCATCAAAGACCCTAAACTCTACTGCCATGTTCGATGTTAATAGCCAAACTCAATGCTCCACCCCTACCGATTCATCCTATGACTGTTCCAAGCTAGATGAAAGCCAAGACATGCCTAACCAAGCCACCTTCCATGATTTGGCTTCCACCACCAAACCGAATTTTGCGTTCGGTCACCACTCCGCTTAGCCACCAAACAAATAACCTCAACCAACCACTGAACTGCCATTCCATCGTACAGATTCCCCTATCCGACCACCGAGCACCCATCACCATCGAACCGCCATATCAATCCGGTCACCAAACACCCATCACCACTGAACCGCCATATCAGTATTGTCACTGAAACATCCAACCAACTAAACAACCATTCCTGTTCGTTCATCAAGCCCAGTCCTACCACTGAACCAAACTCCATGGTCGCCTACTGCTCCATCCACCCCCACCGAACCAAGCCTAGGCTGAACCAACTTATGCCAAACCAATTTCCTGTAGCTCTACCAAGTCTAAGATTTGTATCGATTTCACCACCGTGCCTCGTTCGTCGACCCTTGTGCATCCATATGCAATGATACACTCTGGAAAATTTTGAGTTGATCCATTGAAACCCGGTTTCATAGTCCCTAACTCTAAATCGCTTCGATGAGTGTTTCAATTATACAAGCATTTACAAAAACACAACATGCATAAGAATTCTAATCAACAGTTAAACATCCAAACACACACCAAACCATAGTAACTCACCATTAATACACCCATAAGATAGCCTATCATATACAAAGCCAACTATACTCGAAGCAATATGACTAAAGTACTTTAAATTTTCCAAAATTCATCTTATTTTAGGTTTGACTTAGATCTTGGCTTGAAAATGTTAATTTGACTTTAAAAATAATTTTAAAACATATCAAAACCTATAAGCACATATATAGGAAAGTGAGAAATGGTAAATCACTCACCAAACACCAAAAGATGGAGATTTGCATGCAAACCGAGGTAAATCCAAAAATCCCAGCTAAGATCCGATTTCCTTTCCAAAGATGTATATTCGAAGCTCCCTAATGAATCCCCTAGCTTATCTATGGTTTGGATGGGAAATGGAAAGAAGTTGGGTGAAGAGAGAAATAATGGAGGTTAGGATAAAATAAAAGGTGGTAGAAAAAGTGATTTGTAAAAGGGCGGTACTCCTATTTATAGACAATACCCCAAGAACACCCCTCCTTAGAGGTACACCGAATAAAGCATGCCGAACCCAGGCAGCTCCTCTCCAAGCTTCGAACATGCTTAGAATCGACCAGGGCCAATTCTTTAAACCAATATATCTCTTAGCTAGAAGCTCCAAATCGCTATTATGACCAGTCTACAGAAAGAAAAACCATCATATCTTTCCAATGGAAGTGCTCTCTAGTTCGACTCCGATCAACAGTTATAGATGACATAAGCCTCCCTAGGGAAAATTATCCAAAACAATCATAAAGACATGAAATATCTCTAGCAGGAATTTCCTTAATTCGTAGAGTAATATGACCACGTATGAATTAAAAATAATATTTTATGATCCTCCGATATGTAAATATGGATCGTTACACTCTCTCCCATTAGGAGTTGTGCCTCCGAAATCCCAATATAAACAAGGAAAAAATTAAACATAGCTACTTCACATGCCTATCATACATAAGCAACCATATTAAATATCAAACAAGCACATAAAAGCAACAAATGATATCCATGCGTACCTTAGCATGTAGGATACTAAACTACACTATAGGATATCGAAAGTTAAAGTAAAGGCGATAAACAAAATTCTCACCAAATAAAGAGCTCCGGATAGGTGGTCCTCATACTCTCCTCGGTCTCTCAAGTACAATCGCCTTCGCTCTCACCCCACTGAACCCACACTTGCCCTACCGTCTTCCTCCTAAGTTGTTTTGTATTTCATCCAATGATACGAATATGCCTATGAGGTCTTGATGCTTCTAGTTCAATCTAAATATCATAAAACTGATCTGATTGAACTATTGTGCCTGATTCATGCATAAACTTCCACAAGTGAGATATGTGGTACACATTATGCATGCCCATCATCTTTTGGGGTAAGTCAACTCGATATGCTAGATTCCATATCCTCTCAAACATTAGAAAAGGACCAACGAATCTCGGTGCCAACTTCCTCATAGTACCAAATCAACAAGACTTATCATCATAGAGATCTTAACGAACACCATATCACCGACGAAGAACACTAAATCACGTCTCCTCCTATCAACATAGCTCTTCTGCATGTCCTTAGCAGCCTTCATCTATTTGCGAATGATCTTGATCTTCTTTGATGTCTCCTTAATCATCTTCGGTCCAAGTATCAGTATTTTACCCGCTTCCCATCAACAAGAAGGGGTATTGCATGGTGGCCATATAATGCCTCAAATGGTGCCATACCAATGTTGGACTGATAACTATTGTTGTATACAAACTTTCCTAAATGAAAATGATCGTCCCATGAACAGCCAAAATCGACAATGCAAGCTTGCAAGAGATCCTCCAGAATATGATTAACCCTCTCGGTCTACCCATCTGTTTGTAGGCGATAAGCTGTATTGAGATGCAACTCCGTCCCTAAAGCTTCTTGTAATCTCTTCCAACCTACTAGTGAACAAAGGGTCGTAGTCGCTCACAATGCTCTTCAACACACTGTGGAATCGCATGACCCATTTCACATATGACTTGGCTAATTTGGATATCGTTCTATTTGACTTGATGGGTATGAATCAACCACTCTTTGTCAATCTATCGACCATGACCAAAATACTATAATACCCTCCTCTAGTCCTTGGCAATCCATTGAAACCTGCTCCCACTTTCACTTGGGAATCTTGAGCGGTTGCAGCAACGTACTCGGCTTCTTCTGCTTTACCTTTACCAACCGACAGCTCATACACTTCAAGATGAATGTCCCAACACCCTTCTTCATCCCTTTGCAATAAAATGTATTCTTCATATCACCGTACATTTAATTGCCACTGGGATGTATAGTCAGTCTCGAATGATGGCATACTCGGAGTACCTTATCCCTCAATCCATCGACATCAAGAACAAACAATCTCCCATCCTTGCGGAGTCAGCCATCATGGTCGAGCCCATACCGCTTCATCTCCTCAGAACCTATTCCTTCCTATATCTATTCCATGATCTGCACTAGTCTAGCATCTTAACTCTGAAAAATGTCGATCCGCTCAATCAAGATACTTCTGATCATCAGACAAGCCAATACTTCCAAATCTGGCTCACATCGTGGTCTCAAATCATAGTCAGCAATAAACTCCAACTGCTTCCACTTTAGAAACATCACTCCTAAGCTAGCATGTCTCCTACTCAAAGCACCAATGATCGCATTCCCCTTACCAGGAGGATAGAAGATTCCAATGTCATAAGAGGCTAGAAACTCTAACCATCGCTGTTGCCGAAGGTTAAGATTCTTTTGGGAGAATAGATACTTCAACGACTTATGGTCCATATATAACTTGAACCTCTTTAAGTAAATAGTGCCTCCGTACCTTCAAAGCGAATACTATTTTTGCTACTCCAAAAGATGAGTCGGATACACCCTTTCGTGCGGTTTCAGCCGTCGACTAGCATAGGTGACAACCTTTCCCCTCTACATAAGTACCTCACCAAGTTTAGTACTATAGACGTCTGTGTACACTGTTAGCTCCTTATTCCTGCTTAGGATGATCAACATCAGTGCGCTCGTCAGTCTCTCCTTCAGACCCATTAACGCATGCTCGCATCCCTCTTCCCAATTAAAAGTCTGATTCTTCTTCGTCAAGTTGGTTAGCGGTGGTGCTACCTTTGAGGGGTCTTGGATAAAATGTCTATAGTATCCCACCAACCAAAGAAAACTTCTCACATCCGTAGCAGTCTTGGGTCGATCCCAATCATGCACTGCCTCGTAAGATCTACAGCAATGCCCTGCTCAGAAACAACATGACCTAAAAATCGCACTTCCCTCCTCTAGAAATGACACTTTGAAAACTTTGCCTTCAATCGGTGTCTTCTCAACACCTCGAGTACAATCCGCAAGTGCTCCTTATGTTCTTCCTTCATCCTCAAATAAACTAGGATATCATCTATGAACACAAGTATAAAATAATTCAGTTGATCCTTGAAAACACGGTTCATAAGATCAACAAAGTATGCCGGTGTGTTGGTTAGCCCGAACGGTGTAGCCAACCACTCATAGAATCCAGAAGACGTATGAAACACCATAACTGGCACACTCTCCTTTGCCACTCTCCACTGATGAAACCCCATCGTAAGGTCCAATTGAGAAAACACCCTTGCTCCATGGAGGTGATCAAACAAGTCATCTATACACGGGAGTGGATACTTGTTCTTCTTTGTCACATATTCAACTCATGATAATCTTCACATAACCTCAGAGAGCCATCCGCCTTAGTGGCAAGTATTGCTGATGCACCTCACTCAGATATGCTTCTACAAATGAACCCTCGCCTTAACAGGTCATTCATTTGCACCTCCATCTCCTTCTGCTCTTTGGGATCCATATGCTTCAATGGCATAACTACTAGCCCGATATCCTTTATTATATCTATATAGAGCTTTATCTTCCTTTGTGGTGGTAATCTAGTCACCTTCTCGAATATGTCTAGATACTCTCTCACTATCGGCACAGATGATAACTCATCGTGCGAGATCTCAAGAAAATGTAGAAAGCTAACCATCACCTCGTCGTTAGGCAGGCACATGTCTCTAACCTACACCCATCATCCATCCCTATTGTCACCAACGGTCTCTCGCAATCCACAACTACTCCATAGCTCTGCAGTCAGTCCGTCCCCAGAATAATTCCAAAACCCAAAAAAATAAAACAAATCAATCACAAGCAAACAAACATCCATGACTCGATAATGTCAAATTTCAACAAAGCATGCAACGGCCAGTCGATCCTCCAATGGGTTCGTGAGAATCAAAGGCCGATCAACTATCTCAGGTTTTAATCCTAAACTATCTACCAACTTATTAGATTTGAAAGAATGTGAAGCCTCGGTATCAAATAAAACATGTATAGGAATATCAAAAATAGAAATCATACCTTGTGTGACAACACTCTTCCCTTTCTCCTTTACCGATGGTGTGCTCAATGAAGCTGAAATAGCATACAGAGCGTAAGTAGACACAACCTGCTTATTTCTTGATGCTTATGGACAATCCTTCTCGATATGCGCTGGCTTGTTGTAGCTGTAGCACTTCTTGCCCTTTGCCTTGCAGCCTCTGATAAGATAGCCCTTCTCTCCAAAATTATAGTAAGTAGGCTCCCACTTACCCTTCTTTGACCACTCTTCTAAAAATGCTTCTTCTTCTTATCGTCCCACTTTCTCTTACCCCCCAGCCAACTGCAGCTTTGGCTCATCCTTAGGAGCAATAACTGATTTAGGCTTGGGATACAGACTCTAATTTCAAAGATCCTTCTCCACCAGCCTTTCGAAGGTCTCATCAATATGACTCATAAACTTCTCTCCAAGATAATCATTCAAGCCCATGATAAACTTTTCATACTTCTTGAGTGGAGTATCAACAAATGATAAGCCATACTTTGATAACATACAGAACTTGGCCATATACTCTAATATATTCATTTCTCCCTATCTCAAGTCTGCAGACTTCCAGAAGAGCACCAACTTATGGTTGGTTGGTATATACTTCTCTTCAAATCTCGCCTTGAACTGCTCCTAAGTATTTCGATCCTCGGTAGTAGTAATCTTAATGGAATTCCGCCATCCCATAGCTCTTCCCTAAAGATGTTTAGATGCCAGCTTCCTCTTTATCGCATACTCGAAATCCATATCCTCAAAGATAAGTTTGTAGGTGTCCAATTAATCCTGCACCTCAACGGTTGATTCAATTCTAAGAAACGGACTACCACCCAGAGTAAAGTTGCTCAGTTTGGCAAAGTCATCCCTCGGCGTCTGCACTGGAACACCACTGCCTACAGCTGCAGCAGGAGCAACTTAGGCATTCTGAACCATATTGCGCACCATCTTAGCGAACATGTTTTGCAAGTGGGTGCTAACAGCCCCTAATCTTTCCCCCTCCTCAATTCCAAAGCTAGAATTCCTACCAGCATTCCTTGTTAGTTGTCTCATTCTTATAAGCTGAAATAAGAACGATCAGTCTCCCTGAAAGGAATAAGTGGCGTGAAAGAATGAAATGCGACGTATATGCGATATATATATACTACTATTAGTTTTGTAAGCCAAAAAATAACAAGTACGCTCACTCATATATCGCTAAATCCATTCGAAGGCGATATCTTTTTCTTTATTTCTAGTGGATCCATGTATCAACTTAGGTTATCTACGCAATCTAAGCTTTGATACCAAATGTGACGACCATCCTACACCTACGGTTCCCCATACCTAAAAAGAGCGCTTCATGGATATCTGGCCGATAAAGAACAGTAGCCTAGGGTTAAAAGAAATAAAATCCAACACAGATTTTGTAGAACATCGCACCACACATAGATAAAATATAATATAACAAAAAAAAATGTAAAACAGGTGAGACAATGATATAATAAAAATGAACCATAAATAAGAACAACAGAGTGCATCAGGTTCACATACTATACAAAAACAAAAATATAGAGTTTATACATCCCTTAACACCAAAATAAACTCTAAAACTGTCTTTAA
Source organism: Allium cepa (assembly GCA_030765085.1). Lineage (NCBI taxonomy): Eukaryota > Viridiplantae > Streptophyta > Magnoliopsida > Asparagales > Amaryllidaceae > Allium > Allium cepa. Next base: position 109,147,683 of record CM060940.1, read on the forward strand.
CAACACAAGTACTGACATAGCTCCACTATACTACACAGTAAATATTAGTGATGGTAAGCTCCAAGTATAGAATGTGAAACCGTAGCCTCCAGCTCGTACTCTTTACAGATCCATGCGCTATCCAGACATATTATCCATAATCTACTCATTTAGGAGTATCCAAGGTAATAAGAAGCAAAGCACAAGACCTCAAGTCAGACAATAGTCTGGGGTGAGCGACATATCATCTTAAAAATACTATAAATTTTTTTATATAGGAAATATATACATAAGTTATGTAAAACCATATCTTACATGTCCCTACATCCAAAGAGTTAGCACATAACAATCGATATATGCTAATCTACTATCAAAGTCATATAAATGTACTACAATCGAAGTACAATGTTTATCTAGGTATACAATCGAAAATATCTACACTGGGTGACACCTAATGTAACAACCATGATAACCATATCATCCATCAATAGTCCTCACTGCTACTGGTGTGCATTAGATACATGATAACTCATATTTCATAATCGCAAAATAGGGACACAATCGTAATCCCGACTTCATGGGTGCTCGAATCCATGCCACTTCGAAAGGCTAGGAACCAGACCCACAATCGCAAAGTTTAGGGTAATCTGCTATCGAAGATCCAGACGCAATCGTGATCCAGGTGGGCATCCCCACGTATCCCTTCTTTATGAGTACACTAAAAGCCTTTGAGTTATCAATTACCCCTTTGCACAGATTCCTAAAATGGAACTCAATCGCTATTCTATCCCGACTATCTCCATAGTAGGATAGCATTACAAATCCAACATGCAAGTTCCTGCCATTAGACTTTCCCTTGTAGATCGCCATCGCGACTTCCATCGTTAAGTCGTCATCTTTAGAAAACCATCGCAAGTTGTAGAGTAATCATACTTAGTCCTAAAGTCATCACGTTATTGACCTCGAAGCCCTATGCTATTGCTTCACTAATGGTTGCATGAAGTCCAAGGTCTTCTTGAGTTGCCCCGCATTCATCCTCCCTTACCCCTCATTAACTCATCAAAGACCTTAAACTCTCCTGCCATATCTGAAGTTCATAGCCAAACTCTGTACTCCACCCCTATCGATCCATTTTACAACTGATCCAAGTTAGATGAAAGCCAAGACATGCCTAGCCAAGCCACCTTCCACAGTCCGGCTTCCATCTCCAAACTAAGTTTTATTCCGGTCGCCACTCCGCAGTGCCACTGAACAGACCATCTCAACCAGCTATTGGACCACCCTTCCACCGAATAGATTCCTTTATTCGACTATCGAGCACCCATTAGCACAATACCGCTATATCGGTCTGGTCATCGAACACCCATTACCACCGAATCATCATATTGGTACGGTTACCAAATCATCCAACTCACCGAACTACCAATCTTGTTCGGTCATCAAGCCCAGCCCAACCACCGAACCGAACTCCATGATCGGCTATTGCTCCATTCACCCATCGAACCAACTTATGCTAAACTGATTTCCTATAGCTCTGTCGAGTCCAAGGTTTGTATCAATTTCACCGCTATACCCTATTCTTAGACCCTTGTGCATCCCATATGCAACGATAAAAACTCTTGAAAATCTCGAGTTAATCCATCGTAACCCAGTTTCACGGTCTCTTAGTCGCTCCGATAAGCATTTCAACCATACAAGCATTCATAGAAACAAAACACACCTAAGAACGCTAATCAACATCCAAACACACATCAAACCATAGGAGTTAGTCATAGTACACCCACAAGATAGCCTATCACATATAAAGGCAACTATACTCCAAGCGATATGATTAAAGTACTAAATATCCCAAAATTGGTCCTATTTTTGGTTCGACTTAGAAAACAGCTTTAAAATGTTAATTTGACTTTAAAAATAAGTTTAAAACATATTAAAAACTATGGGCACATATATAGGAAAGCAAGAGATGATAAATCACTCATCAAACACTCAAAGGAGGAGATTTGCACGCAAACTGAGTTAAATTCGAAAATCCTAGCTAAGATCCGTTTTCCTTCCCACAGATTAAATTTGAAGCTCCCCGATGAATCTGCTTGCTTATCTATGGTTTTGATGAGAAATGGAAGAAGTTGGATGAAGAGAGAAATAATAGAGGTTGGGTTGGAATAAGAGGTGGTAGAAAAAGTGATTTGTGAGAAGGTGGCACACCTATTTATAAGCAAAACCCTAAGCAATCCCCTCCCCATAGGTATGCCGAACAGAGCATGCCGAACTAAGGTAGCTCCTCTCCAAGCTCCAAACACGCCTAGCACCGACCAGAGCCACACCTTCAAACAACTATATCTCCTAGCCAGAAGTTTCAAATCGCTATTACGACCAGTCTACAGAAAGAGAAATCATCGTATCTTTCCAATAGAAGTGGTCTGGAACACTAATTCGGCTTTAATCAAAAGTTATAGATGATACAAGCCTCCTAGGAGTAAATCATTTGAAAATATTATAAAGACATGAAATGTCACTAATAAGCATTACATAAAGTCATAGAGTCATACAACCACATAGGAATTAAAAATAATATTTTACAATCCTCCAATGTGTAAAATATAGGTCGTTACAACTGACTTTGCCAAACTGAAAAAGGTTTACTCTACTTTGGGTTGCAAACCGTTTCTTAGAAAGGAAACAACCATTGAAGTACATGATTGATTGGACACTTACAAATGCATCTTTGAGGATATAGAGTTAGAGGATGCGATTAAGAGGAAGCTGGCCTTTAGACAGCATCGAGGATGAGCTATGAGGTAGTGGAACGCCATCAAGATTACTACTTCTATGGATTAGATTACTTGGAAGAAGTTTAAGGTGAGGTTTGACGAGAATTATATAATGGATGCTCAAAAGTTAAAGCTCTTCTGAAAGTTCGCTGACTTGAGACATGGGGGCATGTCTCCGTCGAAGTATGTGGTCGAGTTTGACATGTTGTCAAAGTACGATCTATCTTTTATCGATACTCCACTCAAGAAGAATGAGAAGTTTATCATGGACTTGGATGATTATCTTGGAGAGAAGCTAGTAGGGCACATCGATGAGCCATTTGAGAAGTTGGTGAAGAAGGCTCTTCGACATGAGAGTCCATATCCTAAGCCTAAGTTGGTTGTTGCTCCTAAGGATGAGCCAAAGCCGCAAGCTGGTGAGGGAGGCAAGAAGAAATGGGAAACAACAAGAATAAGCATTTCAGAAGGATGGCCAGAAGAAGGGAAGGTGGGAATCTACTTGCTACAATTGTGGAGAGAAGGGCTGCGACGACCCGCAAATCCATACCCTTTGAATCGACAATAATCCACACATGTCCGACCCAAAAAGCACAGACTGAAGGAAAGTCAAGAGAAAGAAAAGAAGAGAGAAGAAGAGAAGAGAAGAAAGAGAAAAGATAGAACAAAATAGAATGATACAGAATCTCACATCGTAGCGGAAAATATATAATATCATAACAATGATCTTTACAAAACAGAAACTGTATATATACACACATCAACCAGAGTTCAACAATCAATCAATAGTTACCAGCTTGAACAGTTATAATAACCTGTCCTCACAAATGCTGATAATAACAACAACTAAGCACAGTGGAAAATCAATAATCAAAACAGATACGCATATATGAAGATCTCTAGCTCTCCTGCTGAAGCTCCAAAGGCAACAAATCTAGACCTGTAAATATACTCCGTCTGACCCGAGCATTGAAAGGGAAGAACGCCCGGATCAGTCTGGTAAACCAGCGTGATAAACACACTCAACTGAATTTATTAAATTACCAAAAAATTTCTTTATCAAAACAAAAGTATCTCGTAAGACAAGTCCACACATAAACACGGACATGCTTTTACCTTACGATAACTAAAACATATCATATCAAATCCTCTTATATTATAGTAGTGTCTACTATATACAAATAATATTAATCATAGCCGAAATAGTTAAATTGATTAAATTCCAGCATATAGCCTAATTGGGTAATACAATCAAAATGGAAAACACGTAGTGGGGTTTGGATTTCCATACAAATGACCAGGTGAAGGGACTACCTTTCGACAATATATCTCTAGAAGAATGTACCGAGGACCATCACAAAGGATCCTCTACCAACACAAGACCGACCCACCTCTCTAACTAGATGGTACCGAATATATCATCCTCCCGTTGTTACTGACCTTTACCGAGGGCCCTCATAGTATACAAGCCACAATAATCAGATACACGACGTCATAGCGTGCAAAGATATATCTAGAAGAGGATGATCATACCCTAATGGGAGCGACCCACTTAGCCTTGCCGCATGTAACCCTGTTGTGGTCATTTTCGGTTGATGAGGTTATTGATAACGATTACCTTTCACAAAGCACAATCACATCACTTCGAATGCCACATGGCCATTTCTGTTGACTACTAATTGCCTTCCACAAAAATACAACCCTTAAGCTCATACGTCTCAAGAAGGGTGTTAAGCTAAGAGAAGTTGCCTTCTCCGCCACCGCTGATGTACGTTTGTAGAAACCAATGTACGTAATCTGTAGAAATGCAATGTCAGACAAACCCCATAAAGGTTATCCAGGAACAGGACAAACCGAAGGTACTTTCCTACCACATCTTGTCGGGAAATCCCTAGGATTAGTAGCGAATAGTCCTCGCATTGGATATTTCATACTGAAGAGACCATTGCTACTAGATGTATATTGGGATTTTGACCCCAAACGATCAACAAGCAGTCCCCCTCTATGAAAATCCGAAATATCAATATCATCACAAGAAACCTACACAATCGTCGCATATACATTGGTCCGAAGTGGTTTTTGGATAAACCAATCCCGGTCTCTTCGTACCAACAACGCAAAAGCGTTTCTCAACCTCACACAGAAACTAAGTCACATAGATTTATCACATCTCCAACTTTCAACTTGCTATCCTTCGGGCCAAGTAGGAAGCTCAATAGATTGGAGTAATACTCCGCACTATACGAATCAACATCCTCAACACAAATGATAATCAAGCCTATACAGAAGGCTACGTACTAAGTGTACGACTAAATAGTTCCCACATCAAGTTGAGGAACTAATATTTGGCTAATTCTGATAGTCGGTTATTTAACTATCAAAACAAACAAACAAATATTTAGCACCATGTACAATCACTAGGCCCTTTTAATTATTCTTTTATTAATTGAACCATTTGCCAAATATTCACTTCAAATTATCTTTTAAAAAGATATATTCTCAAAACATTTCACTTCTATATTGGAAAACATTTCCAAATACATATTTAATAATAAGTATTTCCCAAATCGATTTGTTTTCAACCCTCAGAAAATGTTACATATACTTAAATAAAGATTAAGTATACATTTTATTCGTTAAGGAAAACATTCTCTTTAAGCATATTTATTTGGGTCAAAACGAATGTTGCGTAAAACATCGTTGCGACAACCCAAAATCAATAGTATAAGGTTTCAAAAATAAGCTAGATATATAAATCCCAATACTATACAAAAACATTTCCTTTCGAAAGTCATTTACTATAACAACTGTGTTATAGTCCATCATTTCCTTATTTCTCGAAAACGTCTATTTCAACAATAAATGTTGAAATCTATGTATTCGATATTTAACACATTTTAAAACAACTTTAATCCATTTTATTCCATTTAAAATATCACTTTCCAAAACATTTCTTTAATTCAAAAGGTTATTCACTTTCCAAAGCATGTCCATTTTATTAAATATATTATTCACTGTCCAAAATCGTGAATATAGTTCAGTTAATCCAATCCAATGTTTCTACACATTTATTAAAGGATAATCCACTGTCCAAAATTGTGGATATAATTCCCAACCAAATTCTCTATTATTACAACGTTTAATTTAAAGGATAATTCACTGCCAAAAATCGTGAATAAAATTCCTTTAAATAACCTTCTATATTTAACTTACCAAAATCAATCGATTTCGGATTTATAAAATAATGTTTATAAATCCCATTTATATTTTGTAAAAACTTCAATATACAAAATTCCTTTACTAACCAATTCCATTTATAACTCAATTATATACCGAAAAGCCAAATTATAAGTTAATAACTTATAACTCATTTATTTTACAAAATCATTCATTTTATGACATCCTCAATTATAAATCTGTAAATCTTATTTACTAATAAAACCCATTTATAACTTCATTATAACATTTACAAATCTCTTTTACAATTTCATCATTTCGATTTATAAAAATCCAGTTTTATAAATCTTATATATAAACCTTTTATAATAAATTCAAAAATCTCAATTTAAACCATTTTACAAAATAGTTAACTTCCTGTTTCAAAAATCATATTCTTATTATATTTCCCAAAATTCATAATTTTTATAACATAAAAATTATAATATTTATTTTTTCAAAATCAATCCCTTTCCTTAACAATTCAAAATTTAATAAACGTATATTTTCAAAATCACTTTAAAATTCTTTCTAAATTCGAAATCATCACTTAAATATATTTAAAATTCCAAAATAGGCCCAATGCTGCAACAACACTAAATATCACAATCACGGCATCCAAAACATCGTATATCATATGATAACAGAATATATAACAATATCTGTAAATAAATCAATACTGTTGAGGAATTCAGTTGGATCCCTCCAACCTGTCACCTGCAACAAATATACATATTAGAATATATGTACAATGTCCGCTTCGAGGCAGACGTGCGTACAAAGGGTCGTCCGCTCATACACGGAACGTATAGGGTCATCTACTCTACTAGGCAGGTATATATCCAAATATCAATCAATATATCATATACCATCCAAAAAATCATCAATCATCATGTAATAAATTATTTCTCACTAATATAAAAATATCAGTGAGTCAGAAAGAGTGAGTTGTACTCACATTGCTTGTAGTCATCGCGATAGCGATTTATTCCGATTAAAATTAAACAAGCGTTTAATTCCAACCAAAATTCTCACTAGCTCAAATAAATCCCAATCCAGCTCCATACTGTAGTGCTCGTCAATACGGACCCAACGCAAGTCGTTTCGTCAATTTTCGACCTCGTATGACAAAGTTATAATATTTTAAACTTTAAACGAATTTATATAAATCAATTTACAATTTTATATTTTTTATTATAAAACCCTACTTGCATCTAGCCGTTCGTTTTCTTTCATCAAATCAGGGCCGCCCGTATTGCTTCTTCTCCCATCAGTTTTCGAACGCAAAAACAACCCATTAGCCGCCGAATTTCTTTGAATTATCGTGCCATCTTCGAACAACTTGAAGACGATCGAGCAACTCCACATTGTAGCTCGCAACGTCGCGCATCTTCACCTAGAACCCGATGAAGCTCGGCCATCTATGCATCTCGAAAAATGTGAACGATGGGTCGGACATTCAAACGAAGATTTCCGTCGATCCGATGCATTGTTTTCGATCATAGTCGTTGATCTTGTAGATCTCGTCGTGCTCTACGACTTTGCAGTTGGAAGTTTCTTGAATTGATTTGTGGATTGGAAGATAACTGAGGAGGAAATTCGATGATTTCTGGCCATTAAAATGTGGGTGGCGGCTAGACCTAATGCTATAGGGTTTTGATGCAAATGAAGAAAGAGGGGGCCTTTTATAGAAAATTGCAAAACACTGTTCACACGAAATTTTTTTCGAACTCGAAACGGAGCGTGCCGCCTGACGTTTATAATGTTTTATCCCTATTCTGAACGCAATGGAATATACATCGGGAGCCATTCGATCGTATTTGAAAGATAGGTTTTCGAATCGACTATTTAAATTTAAAATTTACTTCAACAGATTTCTACGCGTTTTAGCTTGCCTAGGACAAACCGTAAATCCGATTGACACAAAATTTGAAAACTTACAATAATCTAACATTACGGATCCAATGAAACTAGTTTCATCGAAATCCGAGACTGTTTGAAAAATTGCTATTTTTACACATAAATTAAATATTAAAATATTCAATTTCTACAAATTAACTTTTAATTCAATTTTAAAAGTTCTCTATCATCATTCTAATTCAAATAGAATTTAATTCAACTTTATAAATCATTTTTATTCACATTTAATCCAAATTTTAATTATTTCGCAATTCCAAATTTTAATTATCAATTTAATTATCCAATTAAATCACTATATTCGAAATATTATTTATTTATCTTATAAAATTTACTTTTGAATATTTAAAATTAATTAAATATACGAATTTCAAATGACTGAAATTCTGGGTCGTTACATTCTCCCCTACTTAAAAGAATTTCGTCCTCGAAATTACCATGTAAGAAAACGTCACTAAATCCATTAAATTTTCAAAACAAATCGTTCAAACTAGATTTACCAAAATCATTTAAATGTTTAACTTTCCCAAAATCCATTCGTTAAACTTCTTATAAAAACTTTAATAAGTTTTCAAATCTACTTAGTAATCTTTTAAAACCAACTAATATCATTTAACTTTTATAACTCAAAAATCAAAAAATTTCCAAAATCTCAAAAAATTCTAACGCCTTAAATTTTCAAAAAAATTCGCCATAGTCTCCTTTAGGCGGTTCGATCCAGAAAAAATATAACAATGTATATATCACAAATATACATCTCATCTACGAGGATGAGGCATCCCGAACGGAAAAAAGTGTAACAGTATGATATGTAATCCGAGATATGTACCTTATATACTATTAGTGAACATATACGGCTAATATAGCGCGAAAGCAAGCTCCAAATGCGAAGCAAGCGCAATCCGCACCTACTAAAAACTCAACAAACAAATGAGAAAAAAAATGTATATGTGAAAGTAATATCAATATATAACATATATCGATACAACTACTAAATATGCCAATATAGCAAATGCAATCAAAACAAAAAATCCAACCATCCAACAACTATCATCCGACTAACCAATATCTATCCAATCAATCCATACCAAATCAATATACATTCACTTCTCATTAATATTCATTGAACTGATTTTCAATTTAAATCACGTTTGATTCATTTACATTGGATTTACTAACATTCATTTATTCATATTCAATTAGTTTACATTTACTAATTCACATTTAAGTTAGTTCACTTCCAATTCAAATCAAATTTTATTTAGATTCACTTACTTCCAATTTGAATTCAATTATTTAGCTTTCAATTTCATTAATTCAATTCCATATGAATTTCTACATAATCAATTAACAACCACCTAGCAACCAATGCATAACCAACAAAACCAAATTTATTTACTTCGCTTACATTCTACTTGGTTTGACACTTTTAATTTCAATTTTTTAAACATTCAATTTAGATTGAATTCTAGTATTCACTGTATTCACTGTATTCACAACTTCTTAACTTAAGTTTTATCCGAATTCTTAACAACGACGTTTCCAATGCTGATTCATTTTACAAATAAAGTTGAATTTCTTTATATAACTCAAGTTCACATTCATCACTTCACTTATTAATTTATTTCGATACCAAAATCAACTTCATTCAATATTACTTAAGTTATGTTTCATTTAATTCTTACTTGCATTTACTTTCACTTATACAACTTAAGTTCACTACTAATTTATTTTAAATTTTATTTTATTTAACTTTTACTTAAGTCAAATTTCATCTCACTATTGAAATTCAGATTTTTGTTTTGCTTAACAAAATTGTTTAACCATTTTAACAATTGGTTTTACTTACCTTATCTCATTTTATTAGTTATACAACTTATTATTTAATCTTTCATAAACATTTACCTAAGTTTACTTCCATTTACAAAACTCATTTTATAACTTCAATTCATGGTTATATAATCACTTTACACTTAGGTTTATTTAAACTTCCAAATTCATATTATATCACTTACCACTTAAGTTTAATTTCATAATTTATCTAATCCAATTCTAATTATTTAACCTTCCTTTAGTTAGATTTCAAATCATATAATTCACTTACTAACTCAAATTTATTTCAACTTTACCAAAGGTAAATTTCTTACTTCATATTATAAGTCCAAAACTTATTTTACTTATATTTGTCAATTACAACTTGGATTTTAAATCAAATTTGTTTATCATAACAAAGCTTCAATTTTCAGTTTACTGTTGGTAGCAAATCCATCACACAGAAACTCGAAAATGATAACGATGATGCTGTAGTCATCACCCTTATTATTTTCCAGCAACAGTAGTGAATTCAGTGCTTTATATTCTTTTTAAAATTCCTTTTATTTAAAATCACATTTATAATGTTTTTTTACTTATATTATTTCACTATTTTTACTTTACTTATATAAAATCATTCCAAAATTACTTATCTTACTTAGATTTATAACATTATCACATCTTTAACTTTGAAAAATAACTTTCAAAATAAACTAGATCCAAATTTCAAATTCGTAGTTTAAAATTCATTTTTATTTTCAATTCACATTTACAAATATACTTAGTTGATTAATTTCTTATATATAAGATTATTTCACAATTGTAAATCATATTAATTATAATTCTATACTTATAATTCATTTGCTTATTCAATTTATTCCTTTACAATGTTGTTTTTAATTTAGATTATTCAAACAACATTTATTAACTTGTATATATTTACATTTTTAACATGGCTCGACCATGATGATTGGTTCCATAAGGACGGAAGATTGTTTATTCTTGATGTCGATGGGTCGAGGAATGAGGTACTATGAGAGTGCCATTATTCAAGATTGACTATGCACGTTGGTGGCAACAAAATCTACCGTGACATGGGGTAGACATTTTATTAGGAAGGGAAGAATAAGGATGTTGGGGGCATTCATCTCAAAATGCATGAACTGTCAGTTGGTAAAGGCAGAGTAAGAGACGTCGAGTGGTTTGTTGCAACCACTAGAGATTCTCGAGTGGAAATGAGAACAATTTTTAATGGATTTCATCGACGGATTGCTAGGACTAGAGGAGGGTATGATAACATTTGAGACATAGTTGATAGAATGACGAAGAGTGCTCGATTCATACCCGTCATGTCTTGGAGAATGGCATCCAAATTGGCCGAGTTGAAAGTACTGTGACGACCCACATTTCATAAGGTTTAAATCGACAATAATCCACATGTTCGACTTAAACAATCTGAAACGTAGATAATCAATAGGATTAAATAAGAAAAATAAGAAGAGAAGAAGAAAACAAAAACACAAAATCTCACAGCGGAAACGATAAAATATAATAATAAAATAAACAATTCATGAAGTTGTTTACCATACAGTTGATTTTAATCTATACACATTTATCAGAGTTATATATTTACATCAGGGATAAATATAAATATAGCAGAATAGCATGATGCATGGGATAATAATATTAATAATATACCAAAACTCCATCTTCGTCCTCCAGAGAATAGTCTTCAATTCACTGGGGAAAAAAACCAGGACTGACCCGAATATAATGAAAAGACAAAACACTCGAGCCATGACTAAAATATTCTTATGTAAGTCAAATCATTATCGCAGTATGAGTGCAATAACTTAAGACATGTTACAGGATTTTCATCTCCTAAAGATCCGTTAAACTATTTATATATGATAGTATACGCTATAATAGATAATGTCTATCAGTAAAATAAATATCAAAATAGCGTTAAGGCTTTACATTGATCCACCTTAACACATTTTTGCAGTTTAAACTAAAATCGTAATGGGCTCGTATAAGGATAAATATGACAAGGCACGTGAGGCAATGCGCAAGGTAGGATTCTACCAGTTTACCCTTTCTGGCTGGTCGTAACCCATCCGTGGCCGACCGTGACAATCAATCCAAACGACAAAAGGTGCCCCATCGAATCCGAAACCACAATAGTAATACGTGGGATCAACGTCGCTAGAGGTTGCTAACCTCATTGGCTAGACATAGGCTCCTGTTTTAGTCATTTTAATTATGACACGAATGTCAAGGCTATCCATCATCGTTCTCTTACTTCATTCCAGTAAACGTCGCCAATTCAACCACTACATTCTGGATATCATCCACCGCGTACACGGTTATCAAAGTGGTTCTAATATTGAAAGAGAGTATTTCAATAAGAAGCCCTGGTCTCTTTAATAACCAATCGTCATTTTACACACCGGTTGGTTCTTTTACATTTCGAAAACAATTTGCACTTGATATCAAAATATCATATTCGTTTCGAAATCAAATCCATTTCAAAATCATCATATATTGGCTTTAAAATCAAATCCATTTCGAAACTATCATATATTCTCTTTTAAATCAAATCCATTTCGAAATTCACCATATATTCAAAATTATCAAATTTGTCCAATAAATCGATTTCACTTCCAAAATTTGATTCGAATTCAATTTAGCTTATAATCTCAACTTTAACCTAGTTCGTATTTAAACCCAAGGTTTAAATATAAACATTTCCGTCCCTTTAACCAGTTTGAATTTTAGAAAATAGTTTAAATAGTTTAAAATAGCTAAATAATTAAAAATAGTTTAATAGAAAATATTTAAATAGTTTAATCGAAAATAATTTGAATATAAAAATGGTTTATATAGTAAAATAGTTTAGAAAATCAAAATAATTTGAAAAATAATTCCAAAGTCAAACCGGCCAACTTCCAAAATTTCCTATCCAAATCAATTCCAAATTCCATTTCGATTTAATCGATTCATTCCAATTTCAAATTGAATAAATTTCTATTTCACATAAATTTCGATTTCAATTCACTAATTTATTTAAATTTCAATTCAATTCCAAATTAATTTAAATCTCAATTCAAATTAATTTTCAATTCCAATTTGAATTAATTTAAATTCCAATTCCAAATTCTATTTCAAAATATCGATTCAAACACTTAAATCAAATTTACTTTCAATACCAAATTTTATATCTAAATTTTCAATTCCAACTCAAACTTGAAATATCATTTCATATAAATTTTCTTAGAAATATTCAAAGTTCGAATAAAAGTCCAACCTTTTAAAACAAATCAACTTTTGAAAATTTATGCCGTATTTCAATTTTTAATTAAAAAAAACTAAACTTCGATTAATTAAACAACTTCGTTTACCAAGTTTAAATTCCAACATTTCGAGCTCCAATTCAAAATAATTCAATTTCCATAAATTGGATTTTATTCTTAAAATCAATTCATTTAAATAATTCACAACAATTTTTAAAATCATTTAATTTAACCAACCCAGTGTTCGTATATAATTTTCTAATCTATGGCCAAGTGGAAAATTATTTCAATTTAATTTCAAGGATGGATATATATCATTTCAATCCAAATAGATGTCATAGGTATATATCATTTTAACTTATTTCTTAATTTATTCGAAATAATTCAGTTTACAGTTTTATATGCAATAAATAATATACAGGACGATAACATGATATATCAAAATAAGTAAACAACCAATATCGACCAATAACATCCATCACAACCAATCGACCATAAAGCCAATAACATTCACAAATTTCAATTTTTACCATATCGGGTAATATACTGACAATTAAATCTAAATTTTTTAATGGTCAAATTAAATACTATCAATTAATTCATACACCAATTTAAATGACAATTAAACCTACCAAACAATAGCCAATAAATTTCATATCACTTCAGGATATTAATTTAACTAACATAAAATTATTTTAGTCAATTGTGAGCGTATAACACTCACCTTTTATTTATCAACGATTTAAAATCCAAATAAAGGCCCAAATTTGAATAGTCACGGAATCCAACCAAACCAGCTCCATGTTATTTAGAATTTTGATACGAACGCAATGGAGAAAACCGTGCGTCGATCCGAGCTCGTATGCAAAAGTTATTCGAGTTAGAACATTTGCATTTGAATATAAAATAATAAATTAATAAAATAAACAATATACCATCTTCTTCCCTAAAGAATACAGCCGAACCCATCACGCACGCCAAATTCAAACACACACACGCTTACAACATCGACCGAACGATGATCAGGATGTTCCTACGCGAGCGCCTCCAAGAGAGCCACCCACGCCAGAAGTTGCGCCGCCCCATGCCATGCCATTTTCTCAAAAAACGTGAAAATATGCACGACATTCAAAGCCAGATCCTGATGTACCCGTGAGGTATTACCAGCAATTAACCATATGGATTTGAAGAGCTCACCGAGATCCACAACTTTACTTTTGGAATTTTCCGTTTTTGTTGAACGGGTTGAGAGATAAAGAGGAAAGAAGATCGACAATTTCTGGCCATGGAATAGGGGGTGGCCATGGTTTGAAATTAGTGTTTCTGAAATAAAATAATAATAAAACTGTCTCGGTTTGCGTGCGTATTTATATAGGTAGGTTCAAAATCATTCCAACTCGAATCGAGACGTGCTGCCAGGCGTTTATAATGTTTTACGCCATTCTGAACGCAATGGAACTAGTTTCGAGGCCTAATTCGATCGTATATGAAAGATAGCTTTTTAAAGTCGATAATTTTAATTAAATTCAAAATTAAATTTCAACACGTTTCAAGCTCGCACGGCCAAACGACCAGTCCGATCGCTATGAAACTTGAAATCTTACCATAATTCACTATTACGGATCCGATGAAACTGGTTTCTTCGAAATCCGAGACCGTTGCCAAAATGGCTATTTTTACTCGTTAATTACCATATAATATTTTCAATTTTAGTTATTCACATTTAAATCTAATTTTAAATGTTAATAATCTTAATTGTTGCTTGTATAAAATTTTAAATCAATTTATGACATCATTTTCTATCATATTAAATTTAGAATTTAATTATTCAAATAATTTCAAATATTAAATTATTCAACAAATTACATTAATAATCATTTTCATTTAATAATCACCTTAAATTTAATAAATAAAAATAGCTAAAAAAAGGGGTCGTTACAAGTACTCCCCACACTTCTAAGATTTCAAACACACATGCCTTGCATTCGATCACGTTCCAATGTTCTGAAACTGATACGATCATTTCTTTTATTTGAGGTATAATAGGAAGGTCCGGTTTGGATATCTTCACCATGGCATTTCCAAGCAAAGGAAACAAACCCCAAGACATATCCTCATTGCTTTATCTCTTACAAAGGGAGGGAAATAGATGGAAAGAGCATAGAGGAAAGAAATGGAATGCCAGGCAGAAAGAGATTGCTAGGCAGACAGGGATACAAATAAGAGGCACTCAAAGGAGCAAGAAATTCATGACCAAGGAAAGAGGCATAACGATTTGCATGACCACCATAGTTCTTCTTCCGGCTTTCCTTCACTTCGATCTAACTGCTGCCTTCTTCACATCAATCTCTTGCAACTCTTTCTCTAACAACTACTGCTCCTTTATCCCACTAATCCAAAGGGGTTTCTATTTGCCTAGCTCTAGCTCCAGCCCCGTCGAGCAGAATACAAGCTTTCATCCCAAATCTTTGCCTTATTGGGGCCATATTTGACCCTGACCATAAAGGCATTCCTGGAGAAGAGGCAAACCATAGGGTCAGAGGAATCTAGGAGCCTAGATCAAGGTTTTGAATGTAAGAAACCTGCCTTCGCCCTCTCTAACGTCGATAGAATTCATCAAACCGATATTCAATCATTTGAGTCATAAAAGAAGAGCTATGATAGGATAATCAAGGAAGGATCTGGAGAAGGCTATAACGGAAAGAGATAGAACTCAAATATCAGAGAAGAAGGCTAAAGACTTGGTCGAAGAGATGAAAACGCTCATATCAGGTCAAGATTGTGATGAAAAAACCTAGTGAAAACTGATCACGAGAGAACAACACAATTAAGACTCAACTCGCTAAAGCAAGGTAGTCGACGTCTAGAAACTCCATACTGATAAAAAGAAACTTGAATCCACCTTGATTCTGGTAAAAATGGATAAACTGGAGGCCTGGGTTGACCATGCTGCAACCATGAATAAGCTAACCGTGTTAAAGGATAAGATGATCAAGAAAAAGGAAGACTTGGAGTCCACCCTTCAACGTTTCTTCGCCAACATTATCCAATATAAGAACTTAAAGTGGCTAGTAAGTACTTATCTGTCACTCTTATTGATGCTTGGGAAGAGGTAGTACGTCATGCAACTGCATCCATGAAGGCCTTACTGAAGATAAACTGAAAGCTAAGTACCTCGGCATCAACGACATTGTAAAACTAGAAAAGTTAAAGCTATCCTGGCCGTAGAGGACGCCTCTGTTGTTGAAGCTGTTATATGAGCTCTTGCAGGTCCATGCAAAATCACTATCTCTTGAAATCCAGGAGCCCGTGGTGAAGGTTCCATCATCTGTGGGGGGGGGGGGGGGGGCTAGCTCTGAGGCTACCCAAGCTATCATTCTAGTTTTCACAATGATCGCCTCCGATGAACCCTACATTCCCGTTTCCATTTCTCAACCCATCTCTTCGGTCATAAAAGAAGGCGAAACCACTGTATCTATAGCCAAGGAGACAAAAACCAGCAAAGGTATATCCCTTATCTCTTTAGTGTTCGATATCCTTCCGTTCTCGCCAAAACTTTTTCTAAACTTTACTTCTTAGTTTGTGAACTCTTAGGTCATCATCTCTCCTACCTCATCCACTGCCAATTACACAAGGTCTAGGTCCTACTGTAATTGCTACCGAGTCAACCACTATTACCAGACTGGTCATTCCAATCCTTCCCTCTAGCTCCATTCCCAGTCCCAATTCAGTAAAGATCGCTGCTCTAGAGGGATTGGATGACATTTCATAGTATCCGAGGAAAGTGTAATTATTACAAGCGCTTCAGGACCAAATGATTCTATTTCTAGGGCAGAAAAGTGGAAAATTGACATTTCCAAGGTTAAAATAAAATCAAGTCCCACTAGAAAAATCAACCGGTTCCGAAGAGCCAAGCCTTCTTCGAGAATCCTTCCTATAACCATCTTGCCTTCTAAGTGTAGCAGTACTAGTACCACTATATAAACATCCGAGCCTCATGTTGACTAGCTTGAAGATCTACCATTGCAATCCCGGAATGAGATAACACTTTGTAACAACCTGCAGCTTAATGGGCCCAAAATTTTACTAAATTGAAACCGTGGTCCATTAAGGTATAGATCGCTAGTTTAGGTAACCTGTAATAAGCATAAGTATATAAGAGAGTGATCAATATAAATTCACGGCGAAACAAAAATATAATAGAACATAAATACTAATGGAGACTACTACCTTGGAATCAATAGTATTCCTTGGATATCTAATTGCCTTGTCAGCGTCGAGCATAAATAAAAAGACTTCCATATATCATTCCTGTCTTGCTCCAGTAACATGTCCCTTTAATCAATTCCATGGATTGTAATGAAGAGAGGGTGAGAACAACGTTCCGGTGACTAAAAAAAGTACATATTTTACATATAACACTAATTTATGCCGATTGATTTCCATTCAAGTGCTAATTCTATTATTTACGAATAGTCCGCTTAATCCTGTGTGCACGTACGATACGCCTGACCTCCTTCGAGTTATAACTATACATATATATATCTAAATGATGTATTACCTAAAAACTCCGACCACTTAATACTTCTTAAATATGGAGGAGGCAAACCCAAAGGCCATTTAATACCTCAATCCCCGTAGCAGGCCCTCTGTAACGTAATCGCTAGTCAATCGTTTCTAACTACATAGACCGATGACCCCTAGATATGGCTTAATAATTTCATTACCGCATTCTTGTCAAAGATTGATCTAAGTGTTATCTAGCCCATCTCCAACAAACAAACAACCAACTTACTAACTTTGAGGTTTGTGCCTATCCCATATGGTATATTGGTAGGAAATGAAATTCGTCAGGACATAGCCCAAGTCTTTGCTACCAATCGCTCAGGATCACTAATGGCCATAACCTATATGTCAGCCTTACTACTAAATATCGATCCAACAATGATAGGGACATGGCCAGCCGACCGTCCACAACTGAAATCCCATTTAGATTAGCTAACCTATAACGAGCCAAGGAAAATTCCCCTTTTAGTTACTTAATACCTATGATTAGAAATGAAGCAGAGCCCACTTTCTTTAAAATACTTGGCCATTTTATACTTCAAATCCAAGGTGAATCCTTAGTATATTTTCCCTTATCTATCTATAACACATGTCCCTTACCATAGGTCCTATAGTTAAAGATATCCCACATAATTTGTAAGTATTCACAACTGCTAGTAGCTTTTAAGTGAAGGATAAACATCTGTTGTGCAACTCTTTTGATCCCACATCCCAACCCACTGAACCAAACCAACCACTCTAAGCTTAAATGTTGGGCTAGGCCTACTAATTCATGCATGTTCTAATGTATAATTAAGGCCATATAATCTACCGCTATGAAATTTATACCGCTTCTAGCATTTATTTCCTATCTTATATGTTTATTTACTATATTCCATAAATGCTAATCGTCTGCAATAAATGGTCATTATTATTCTAATTCAAAAATCTCTAATAATATTGATTTATTCGCTCTAATTCAACCTATTATACATATTGCATTTCCCCATAAAAGCCAAATTAATTCCTTTGACTAGTCCTATTAATCGCATTTATGTCCCAATTTAATTCCTACAACTCCTATTAACTGGACAATAATTGCCCTGTTAATTTTGGAGTTACGATCTCATTTCTATCTATACCTCCTAATCCTATAATATGCTACTACTTATAACTAGATGTCCTAATTATAATTAATAGGGATATTGACGTTGTAACATTCCCCACTTGGAGGCCCAAAACTAACGGCTATGGATGTTGCAGTCATCCATAGTTATTAATCCTCGGCGACCAAATACGGTAATGTTAGATACATTGATATAATAGAAACACATGGATATAGAAAAAAATTTAAAATCATTAAACAACTTTCACATTCCATTTCAAATCATTTCAAATTCATTACATAATCCTATATTTGAGAACCACGTTTAAAGAAATTATAATTATTACAACATATGCCAAGTGGGACATGTAAAGATACCCCCTGGATGATTAGAGTATGTATGTGTGTGCGTGGTGTGTGTGTGTGTATATCTAGGCAATTAAACAAATTTGCCTTTACATCAAAACGCAGTGGAATCAAAATAGAAAGAACTCCCAATAGTTATCTTGCCTCCTGCATGCCCTCGGATGCTTATTCGTCTAAAGAGATACCTGAACACATCAACTCTCAAACTACTCAAAGTCAATTGAGCACCCAAGAGTTTAAGGGGAAAACATCAACTTCGAGTCAGACATAAAGCCTGGTATGAATAATAACATACCGTCTCAAACCAGTAAATTATTTTGGATTTCCCATCCACATTCATTTGACTATCTATCCCAGTTATAGTTTCTATGGTCACTATTAACCCATTAGTTTTCATGGGCTGACTAATAACCTGTTTAAAGCCCATGGACTATTGTTCCATTCTCATAGTTTTCATGGGATCACTAAGAACAATTGGCCCTTGCCAATAACTTCATTGATTCATTGGTTCTTCCTAAACCTATTAGTTTCTCTCTAATATCATATTTTTCATGGGTTGACTAAGAATCTTTTAACTTCTGTCAACAAACTAATCCAGATATAGTTTTCATGGGATCACTACGAACCTATTGGCCCCTGCCAATAACTCTTCCCAAATATAGTTTTCATGGGTTTACTATGAACCTGTCTTAACTAACTTCTTAACTAATCTTTGGGCATCCTATTTTCATGTCTACATGACCTCCTGGATGCAATTCTACTCATTCAAAAGCTAACTCAAATTTTATATTTACTACCTGGTCAACCTAGCGGTTATTCTGCCCTCTTTCTCCATAAAATATGGTTATGGGTCCATTATAAGGTTAATATGTTTATAGAAGAAGAAAATACAATAACATAACAATATTAATTTCTATGGTTTAATATCCTTAAAAGCATTTTCACAGATAACATGGTTAGTCCCTTTAACCTATTATTTTATCAAGGAAAGCTTTTTCAAAAGCTCCATACTTAAAAACCATTTCAAAAATCCTTTATTTTGCTATGGATTTTCCTTTAAAAATGAGATTGAGTTCTTCGAAAACCTTAGACCTTCACTTTCGAAACCATTAGAATACCTCTTTCGAAAGCATTCAAAATCTTCTTATAAAAACACTAAGCATATGCCCCCTTCCAAAACATCAAAACATACTTTTTGAAAGTATCAAAGTAATTCGTCGAAGCATAACTTCGAAACCATTTGAAAGTACCCCTTCCAAAACCATTGGGTTTTATCTTTAAAAATAATTTTTGGGTCAAAATGAATACAAACGAAAGTGCCCCTTTCAAAACCATTAATTTTTAAATAAAAATAATTAGGTAAAACTGATGGCTTCAGAACCATCCCTTCAAATTTATTAACCATTTAAGTAAATCATTTGGAAGGATAGCTTCGAAACCCCTTTTGAAGCCATTGCCTTCAAAACCTTTGGTATAAGTGGCTACTGGAGCTCTTTCGAAAACATTGGGAAGTGGCTTATCACATTTATAAAACAAAAGCTACCTTTGGAAATCGTTAATGACTTCCATCCATTCGAAAGGCATAAAGGTGCCAACATGCTTTCGACTGGGTTCAAAATACCCTTTCGAAAGCATTTTAACTTTGACCTGTTCGTAAGGTATAAACATGGAAGCAAGTTCGATATGATTTAAAACTATTCTTTCAAAAGCTTTTCTTTAAAACATAATCTAAGGCAACTCATTTGAAAGCTACCCTTTCGAAACAAGAAGGTGGCAACCGCTTTGAAAGCTAAATAAAAGACCGTTTTGAAAGCATCCGTTAAAAACAAGGCAAGTGGCATTTCTTTGGATAGTAAAACAATGGTCTCACCCCCTTCGAAAGCCTGGTTTCGATTCCATACATGTCGCCATTTTCCAATCCACTACATACCAACGCATTGATGCCTTGTGTATTGGTTTCGACTTGGTCGGGGTGGAAGTATAGGGTCGAAAGGTAGCAACTAAAAGTGGCGAAACAATAAACTTATGCAAACTATTTTCATTGCCTTTTAAAGTAATTATTTTCAACTAACTTTTCTATTTGTAAAAATCTAATTAGTTGCCGTGAACTTTACTAAAATATTTTCCTCAAAGATTGTCGAATTAATCTCAGATTTAATAAAAATAATTAGCAAAGAAGCCATTCCCTTAAGTAAAATTTTTTTAGACATTTAAGTCCTCCAAATAAATTTATTTAATTTTTCATAGTAAATTACCTAGGCAAAATCCCCAAAAATTCTCAAAATTCACTTTTAACATGTTAACGAACACATAAAAATTTTGGACCCAAATTCCTTTATATAATTACCGAAATTAATTTCTAAACCCAATTATTCATATTTTCCTCACAAAATTCATAATAAATTACCCATAACTTGGATAATTATGAAAAATTAAAATCATCTTCAAAATAATGTTTTACATAACATATTAAATCCTTATGGCATTCGAAACCAAATATAAATGATTTTAGCCTTAAAATCGAATAAAACATTTATCAAACAAACTTGTTTGATTAAAACATCTCATGCAATCCAAGCATATCATCATCAAAATCATCATAATAGACTTAAACTTAAACCCGTAATCTAATGCTCTTTAAAAACGAAAATAGAGATTGTTGTGATTATTATTCACCTTGCTTAGGTTAAACAAATTGAGATTTGATCATTGATTAATTCCCCTTGCATGATTGCTTAGCTTTAATTGATTTTTCTCCTCTTTTCCCCTAGGTTATGGACGGCTTGAGCTTTAGTTTACATTTTAGAATTTTGAATTATGAACATGTAGAGAGTGGGAGCAACAGTTTAGGGGTTATGGGGTTATTGGTGCGGCTATGCTCCGTAATGCCCTTGTCTTATTTCCTCATTGGTTAATTTATGAAAACGTTTCCATAACCCATTCTTTTGTTATTTAATTAAGCACAACCCTAACTGGATTTTCAAATCTCAATGCCCTTATCACTCTAATATTTACATTATTCTATTTAATTTATCTAATTAAATCTTCTGAAAAAAATTATTTAAAATTAGGGGTATTACAAACGTACATTACGTTATTTATTTATTTATTTATTTTTAATTGACAGACACGGTTATACATGTGCGTGTGTATTCCTAACACATTAATTCCTTTTTTTTTTTTGAAAAGCAAGAGCAAAAAGCTCACTTTATTAACTAATGAAAAATTACAACCAAAGAAAATGACCAACAAGCAAAAACAAATACACCCATGACCAAGATTACAAATCAAAAACAGGATATACCCATGACCACACTATGTCCAGATTAACATCTATGACCATAATACAATTAGAGAATTGACTAACAACCCTGACCAAATTACAAACATCAAACGACAGCTACATAACAACTAATGGAATAACAAGGCAGCAGCTTTGAACCAAGAAATCAGAGATGGCATCAGGAAGAAGAAAACAAAAAACTTCTTAAGCCACCAAAACATACATAACCATCACTCTGTAAAAGCTTCACACTGTAAATGCTTCACTCTAAAAATTCTTCACTCTGTAAATGCATCATCAAACAGACATAAACCTTCATATGAACAACAACATTAACAGTGAAAGCTTCTCATTGTCAAAGCATCCAGAAACGTCTCTAGCCAATCTTTAAAAAAGAATCAGTAAACAGCAAAATTAATCTTAACAAGAATCAGATCTTAAAAACCAAAGAATATTCCTGTGTATCTGATCAAACAATTGTGAGGAACTCCTGATACCGTTACCAAAAATTCTATTATTTCTCTCATGCCAAACTTCATAAACCAATCTTTTTAACATTTTTAGTAGAAGCCTTGTCTGACATGATTTCCATCTAGTAGCTTTGAAAATATTGAACCATTCAATAGGACTTACAGTTGAAGGTTTGTAAAATCCACATGATGATAATAATCTATACCAGATTTGAAAGACAAAAGGACACTCAAAAAATAAATGTGTGTTACATTCCATATTAGACTTACA
This sequence comes from Allium cepa, assembly GCA_030765085.1. Lineage (NCBI taxonomy): Eukaryota > Viridiplantae > Streptophyta > Magnoliopsida > Asparagales > Amaryllidaceae > Allium > Allium cepa. The sequence continues at coordinate 109,170,711 of CM060940.1, forward strand.
AAAAACACACATATTCTCTGAGACGATTCCAATTCTACAAAGTTTATCCTTGGTATTTAATGCATTAGCCATCACTTTCCATAACAACAAATTTTCCTTAGCACTGCCACCTGTTTTCCAAATTCTTGTATACCATGGAAAAAGAGAACCATCATCACAGAGAGATTTGTAAACAAGCTTGATTGAAAAAGTCTTCCCGGACCATACTAGCATATTATCAGAACTTATTATAGGATAATTTGAAATGATGTTCCACAATTGTCTTAATTGAAAAGAGCTTGTGTAAGGCAAAACTAAACTGCCATCATGAATAAAATCAACAACTTTAGCTTGTTCATCTATACCAGAGATATTTCTCAAATTGTAATCAACAATTGAACTCAGGATTAAGCCTTGTTTAGACCAGGGAGAATGCCAAAAAGACAAATCCTTAATCAGATCATGATTACATTGAATTAAAGGAATAAAAGTTTCTCTAAGCTTCAGAATACATCTCCAACTCCAACTACAACTTTGAGGAATTGACATAGTCCAAAAAAAATTCCTACCAATAAGATTATGATTAACCCATTGTGACCAAAGATTATTGTCAGATGTAAAAATTTTATTGTAATAAACAGATATAGCAGCTCTGTTCCATTGACAGATATTAGTTACTCCAAGACCACCATGTTTCTTTGCTTCAAAAAGCTTATAGAAAGAAATTGGAATTAACTTCTTAGTAAATGGATCACCATGCCATAAGAATTTATTAAGAGCACTAGTAATCATATTAATAAGCTTAGCTGGAAGAATATAATGCCTTGTCCAATATGTTGTCATGGCTACAGCTATTGACTGAACAATGGTTAGCCTACCAGCTTGTGAAAGTTTACCAACTGGCCATAAGTGAAGTTTTTCAATGATCTTTTCAAACAGTGGCAAGCAATCTTGCTTAGTAATTCTAGATGTAATCAAAGGCAGACCCAAATAGAAAGAATTTCTAGGCAGTTCTTGTAGACCAGAAAAATTAATAATAGCATTCTTATCCAATGGACTTAAACCAGCAACTAAAATATTAGATTTAGCCAAATTAATATGAAGTCCAGTTATAGAGTGAAAAATCTTCAGAGTTGAAAGAATGCATTATATGTTATCTAGAGTGGGCTTTGTAAAAACAACCAAGTCATCAGCAAAAAGGAGATGAGTAATAAGTGGATGCTTACATTTTGGATGCAACTGTAAAACTCCATTAAGAACAAGTTCCTTGAACATAGAATTAAGAAGCTCCATGACAACTATAAATAGATAGGCTGAAATAGGATCACCTTGCCTAACACCATGTAAACCCCTAAAATAACCATATAGACCACCATCTCTCAAAATAGAATACATAGGAGAAGAGATACAAGTGTAAATCCAAGCTAAGAATGGTTTTGGAAAATTCATTTTGGACATAACTGCTAAAATAGAATTCCAATGCACAGAATCAAAAGCCTTCCTAATATCCAATTTTAACATACACCTTGGAGAAATGGTTTTCCTTTCATATCCAAACAGCAATTCTTGAGTCAGTAAAATATTATCACTAATAGATCTACCTTTGGTGTAGGCAGCTTGATTAATGCTTATAATAGATGGCAGTACAAGTTGAAGTCTGTTAGCTAAAATCTTTGAGATAATCTTGTAGATGATATTACAACAAGAAATAGGCCTAAAATCAGTGACAGATGTTGGATTAACAATCTTAGGAATCAAAGCTATTGCAGTAGCAGATAAACCAGCAGGAAGCTTATTATGAAGAAAAAAGAATTTGATTGCATTAACAATATCTGGTCCAATAATATTCCAACTATGTTGAATAAAATAAGCATTAAAGCCATCAGGTCCTCCACAACTATTACTATCCAGACTGAAAACTGCATTCTTAATTTCCTCTTCAGTAATTACACTAATCAGAGAACTTGATTGGGTGTGTGATAATGAGGGAAGAGTAATATTAAAGAGGGGATTTAAATCAGGAATGAAAGAAGTGGATGGTGCTAAGACAGAAGAAAAATATTGGACAAAAGCCTGATTAATACCATCAAAAGTGTTCACCAACAACCCATTCATATCCTTAATTTGAAAAATGCAATCACGACTTCTTTTAACTTTAAGAAAGTTATGATAATACTTAGTATTCCTGTCTGCCTCCTTTTCCATTTTCACATGAAGTTTCTGTTTAAGAGATGACACTTCTCTATCAATTACTCTCTCAAGTTCATGCCTTAAATGCAATTCAACTTGTTTTAATAAAGTATCACAGGGACTGACACACAGTGCTTCCTGAATCTTAATAAGGTCATTTCTAATTTGAGTTGAGAGTTTAGAATCATTACCAAAATGTTCTGCTGACCACACTTTAAGATGAAACTTTAGCACCTTCATCTTAAGGATAATATTTGCAAGAGGGTCTTTGCCAAATTGCATACACCAAACTTGTCTGAGAATAACAAAAAAATCAACATGCTTAGTCCAAAAATTAAAAAATTTAAAAGTATGTTTTCCTCCACCAAAATTATCAGCTCCATTTTGAAAGATTAAAGGACAATGATCTGAAAGGGAAGGTTGAAGAATATGATAAAATGAATTAGGCCAAAATTGAAGAAAAGGAAGATTTATAAAAATATGATCAAGTTTACAAAGAGTTACATTACCATTCCTACTACAATTAGACCAAGTAAAATCAGAACCAAAGAATTTGAGAGAAAATAAATTTGCTTGACAAATAGCACTATTAAGAGGAGATATATCCTTGAGTGATAAAGAACAACCACCAAATTTCTGATCACAAGCAAATATGCAGTTAAAATCACCACCAACAAGCCAAGGACAAGATAGAGGATTTAATGATGGAAGATGATCCAAAAAGATCTGTCTAAAAGACAAAGAATTATGTGCATATACAGAGGTAAGGAGAAAATTCAAACCAGAAGGTAAATGAGTACATTGATAGTGAATGAGTTGATCTGAAGCACAGATTCTAGAAAGATTAAAAATACTAGGATTCCATAAAGTCAACAATCTACCATAATTAGCTTCAAGAAAATTATGATCAGAAGACCAGGATAGAGCTATTATGGTTACAGCTTTCACTGAAGATTGAATATCAAGCTTAGTTTCAGAAATACATATTAATTGAATATCCTTTTCTTTTAAAAGATTCCTAATCTCAAATTGCTTAGAGGGTGAATTGGCACCCCTAATATTCCAGAATGCAATATTATTCATTTAAAAGGCAGAGGAGGTAATAATGGTGAAGGATTTTTCCTAGTATGTCTTGTATGAGAATTTTCCTTAGAGGAAGAACATGGAAGAACTTCATGGGGTTTAAAATCCTTGCCTTTATTCAGGTCATAAACAGTCTTAGCACCAACATCATGACAAGAAGAGGAAGGAGGAGGCAAAATAATATGACTGGGTGGAGACAAATGAAAATATGGAGAGTTGGAAGATAAATTGGAAAGAGATTGGTTACTAAATTGAGAGCAGCAAGAGGAAGTAAGAGTAGATGATCCAACAACAGAAGAATAGTTAGAGATATCAACAGAAGAAGAACCAGTACCAATATGAGAAATAGAAGCAACAATTGAAGAATTTGAAAGATTTGAACTAGAAGAATTTAAAGCAATAGAATTAGATTCAAAAGAAGAATGCAGAGTTTTGTCAAGTGTAGTACTTGATAAAATTGAAAAAGAATTAGAAGTATTTGGACAAGACAAAGAAGAGACTCCATTCTCCTTCACAACACCTCCATCAGCTTTTTTAGCACCATCAACATCTACTTGTTCTTTCCTTTTCCAGAAACTTTTATTCCTCTTATTAACATTCTTCCAATCTTTCTCATTATGATTTGTAATACCAGTATTAGTAACAATATCAGACTGAGATTTATCCACACACTTCACCCCATCTTGCCCCTTTCCTATTTCTTTACTTTCAACCTTATTCAGAAATTCACAATGTGCAGTGTCATAACCAAAATTTTTACAATGAGTACAAATCTTAGGTTTCCAATCATAAGAAAGTTGAACATCTGGACAGTTGCTACCCAATTGAGGAATAGAAATTGAATCAGGTAAATCAAACTCAGGAGAAATTTCAACTAGCGCTTTAGCATACTTAAATCTCTGAAATTTCTCAGTACTATTATCAAAACAAATAAGCCTACCAACATGACAAGCCAACCAATTAATCCCAATCAAAGTCCAAAGAATGATAGGAATTCTGTGAAAGTGAATCCATACAGGAACTTTCTTGATTTGAGCTTGAGAAATTCCAACCGAAGGATCCCATTTAGTAATAATAAACATTCTACGTCTAATGAAAATAGGATCCAACTTAAGAACATAATCCCTATCTTCTTGATTTGAGAATTTGAAATAGAAATTATAACCATCAGATTTAAAATCCACATCACCTTTAAGCTTCCAAAATCTTTTCAGATAAGAAACAACTGTCAAGAACGAAAGAGTACCATCGAAGAAAAAGCCAACCAAATGATTTTCCCAATATTTCAAACCCTCTTCACGAACAAGATCCGGCAGAGCAGTGGACGCTTTATCCCTACAAATATCAAAATCAATAGGCTTAAAAGAGCCAGCATTCCTGGGTAAAGATTTGAAAAGAGATGACCAATTCGAATCAGAAGAAGAAAACTTAAAAGAAGAAGGAGATAAGGAAACAGACTGACAAGAAGCAGAAGAGTGACTGGACGAAATAAAAGGAGCAGAAAAAGAAGACGAGGACGATGAAGACGAAGAAGAGAGAGGAGGGAAAGAAGCAGAATCAAAAGAAAAGGAGGACGAAGAAGTCGCCATTAATTCTTATACATAGGAATTTCATAATATTTATTTCCACATTTTAATTTATTAGAGTTATCCTTTTTAGAAAGGATTACCATTATAATTTTCTACAAATTAGTAAAAAGTGAGGCCTTGCTTTGTTTGAAATCACAAGGAATTATTTCTTTTCTTTTATTGAGATAGAGAGTGAAAACTATAAAGAAGAATATCCATATTTTACACATCTCTTTTCTTTTTGCTATATTCCTTGTTAATTCAAATGACGCACTTTTTATACATATTTTTGGAACTGGATAATTTAAGGAAATAATGATGAAATAGATACAATTAAATTATATCCCACTCCCAATTAATTGAATCATAGAAATTCGCATTCCAAGTAAAATTATGGCAATCTAAACTAATACTAACATTTTACGATCCGACTATAAAATTGGAATAAAATATACAACCTTATCAATATTCAACTTTAACAAATTTAGGGAACGATTTCTAAATTTACAGAATTGGGTGTAAACAACATCGCTATTCCCATTTTCAATTTTACAGAATATGTAAGCAATATTCCTATACTTCTATTTTAGGTCTACTAGTCATCATACCTTATATAGGCATAATAATTAAATAAAGTTAAACGATATAAATTTTAGTGTTATAAATAAATTATATAATTTTCCACTCACCTTTTAAGCTTTCCACATCTCCCAAATCCGAGTTCATCTCTTTACTTGAATCCTTTTCCATTTTAATTCAAAAGAATATGTATAACATGGTATATACATACTATTAGAATTATAGATATGAGAAGAGATTTGGGGTTAAGGGGAATATAAATTCATAATAATGAAATTTACCTTTTCTTTCACAATGTTGCTTCGCTTTTTCTATTTTATTTTCTTTCCTTCTCCAATTTTATATAAATAATATGAGAACACAACTGAGAGGTTAGGCCTGTATTTAATCAATCGTATTCGTCAGATTAAAATAATTAAATCCGGACCGTTTGGCCAAGATTCAACCTTAGCCACTGTTATATGGACCAATCGACCGCTCCCCTATAGACAGTCGACCGACCCAAGAAGAAGTTCGACCGATGGGGTCCACATTTCACATGATTTATTTTGTTTTTTTAAATATTTTCATTACAAAACTTCAAACGTTGATAACTTCTTCATTTGAGCTTCGATAGCAAAGCTTTAACTATGAAAGTTTCTTAATAAATTACCACGAATGCAATGATGCAAGTTTCATTGCTAAATTCCAATGTTTGCTCCAATTCCATTTTTTAAGCCTTATTAGTTGTTTATTAATCACTGTTAATTTTACAGGATCATACATTCTCTCCCTCTTTAAAGAATTTCATCCTCGAAATTCTCCAAGGGTCATGTAACATAGCGTGCAACCAATTTAAGCTATCCAACTAATTAGCGTACAACCAATTTTGCAGCCAAATTTGTGCAAGTGCATGGTATATCACAACATATAAGACATACATGTAGAGTGATTCTAAATTGGTGCCTTCCATTCTTTTAAAAACATTTTGAAATTATGATGCAAACAACCTATGTATATTGACAGTTTTACATGTATGCAGGTTTTCAAAAATAAAAATCTTTTTCACTCAATAATTTCCACACTCCTACAAGTAGGAGTATAGTTCAACCAATTTTTCATCCAATCCATACCATAAAATGCCTAATACATAATTTCTAACATCTAAAATTTTGAAAATTTAATTTGCCTAAATCTATACTCCTATGCGAGAAGAGGAATTTAGATGGAAAACTTTACATTTGCACCGTTCTTTTGGATACCTATTCTGTTGCACTTTGGAACCTTCTCTTTTTCCTCAAAACATTTCCAAGTGGAATTTGCATAAAGAGGTTTATTATAGGATGTTAAAAATGGAATTATCCTAAACCAAAGTTTCATTTCTATATCAACAAGGTATGGAAATGGGAATTCCTAAGCTAAAACTGTCTTTTCCCTTGTTATTATTTATGTTTTGTATAATGTCATCCTTGTCGGACAGTAAAAATCATATTTACTAACACATCGACCCTCTTATGCTAAACATTAGGCACTTGAAAAAAAAAAAATCAAAGTTGCAAAATGGTTTGAAAATTAAATCTTTCAAAAGTATTCAAACGCTATTTTTAAAAAGTATTTAAACACGACTTTTCAAAAGAATTTGAACACAAATTTTTGAAAGCTTTTGAATACAATCTTTATTCAAAATACTTGCCTCTCCATCCTCAAAACAAATCAAGATACATTTTAACATCGTCGGGACTTTGTCAATGGGTTGATGCATATTATTGACCCCAGTAGTATGCAGTTAACCTTAGATTTGGGGAACCTTTCCTTCTACTCTACAACAACAAACAACCTACTAGCATATTTTTAAATTTTAGCTTATAAAGCATAGGGATAGGGACCCGCGATTTCGCAACAATCCTTTCTTATCCTTCGCTTGCTAATTTTTTTTCTAGAACTCTAATTGTTTTGGGATAAAATCATTCTTTATTTCTAGTTGCCAACCTTTACCGAGAATCCGAGTATTTCACATCTAATTGTGCAGGTAACTAAAACCAATCTAGTGCAGATACGAAAATATTCTAATGGGAGCAACCCTACATAGCTTGGCCTCTACTCGCACTTTGGTTTTAGTCATTTTGGACAAAAGATATCAATGCTCAAATCAGCAACAAATCGTCTTAGCTTGACGATACACAATGAAGAAAGCTGAAGTGATAGTTAATAAATCAACTATAGGGGATATATAAATATGATTGTATATGGAATTTAAATTTAATATTCTTACCACGGCTCGTCGATTCCAAACAAGTGACATCCCTCGATTGAAAATGAAGTCGGGCAAGTTGAAGTAGTATTACCTCTAGGCATTGCCTTGATGACATTTTTAAATTTCGAGATAGAAACGAGTACCTACCTTGAGATTTAGTGTTAAGAGTATGACTAAGTCCTTTCCATATAAGCGATATCACTTATGAAACTACATTTCCATAACCGAATCGAACTTTTACTTTTAAAATGAAACTTGTATTGGTGTTCAGATTTAAAAATATTAACTTTAAACAACTATACAAAATGAATTGATTTACTTTAAACACAAATTAATTACCTTTTCAAAACTAATAATTTCATTTAACATAATTACTTAAAATGATAAATCAACTTTAATCAAGGATTAATTATTTTTAAAACATCTTTATGTAAAATAATTAATTAGCTTTAACCCTATTAGTGGATTCTAAACAACACTATTTAAAAAGATTGATTAACTTTAAAATATCCTTGTTTAAATGATTTATTTACTTTAAAACAACATTATTAGAATAATTAATTAATCCTTAAAGATTATTTATTAAAATGATTAATTGATTTTAAACATCATTATTAAAATAATTACTTAAATTTAATTTTTTTTTATTAAAGTGATTAATTAATCTTAAAACGTCATGAACAAAAATGATTAATTATCATTAATTAAATAATAAATTAGCCTTAAACTTCATTAGTTAAAATGTTTAATTTATTTTAAAATGTCATAAATAAAATGATTAATCAATATTAATCACATCATTATTTAAATAATAAATTAACTTGATCTTCACTATTTTAAAAAAAATTAATTATCTTTGTAAAACCCACATACAAGATTTAACAAAAATATTTCAAAGGGGATTACATATCCATTCCAACATCGCATAACATAAGGCTGAGCACAAATACAAAGGCAAGTAACAACTATACAAAAATAGAGAACATCTTTTAGCCAATACGAATTTACTATTATACAATTCAATGTCCCAATCAATATAATAGCAGAACGTTGATTTGTTCCACTAAATGAATGTCCACATAATCTACTTAATTTATTTATAGCAGAACGGGGATTTATTTCACTAGGTGGATGTCTACATAATCTACTTAATTTATTTATAGCATAAGGAGGATTTATTCTGCTAGATGGATGTCCATATAATCAACTTAATATAATTATAGCAGAATAGAGATTTATTTTGCTAAACAAATATCCAAATAATCTACTCAATTAAGGTATAGCAGAATATGGATTTATTCTGCTAAAAAAATGTGAAAGTTTAGTATAACCTATTCACATTTATATGGTTACTTAATGGTATCGACAATAGAATCCTTTGTGTTCAAAACTATTCTTTGTAAAAGAAAGTTACCTTTGAAACAATTTGATCCTTGGAAAACAAAGAAATTAAAAATTAAACCTCTTTTTAAGTAATTAATAAAAGTTGAACCCTTAACTAAATCATATTTAAATCTTAATTAAGTCTTAACTTATACTTAATTATTAATTAACAAATAAAGAACTTATAATAAACCTTTATTAATTAATTAATCATAACTAAACACTTGTTTAATAATTAATCCTATACTTAATTAATAATTAATTAAAAACTAATCTTATACTTTACTCATAATCAATTGTAAATTAATCTTACTCAATCAATAATTATTAAAATTAATCTCACTTTAAAAGATAATTAACTTGTAACTAATTTTCATTTAATTAAAATAATAAATCTTGTTTAATACTTAATTAATTATTAATTACCAAACTTTATTAATTAATTATTAAATTCTTAATTAAATTTATTAAACATCATTATTAAGTTTATAAAACATTTCTAAAATACTTTTAAGTATGAAAGCATAGTTTTGTAAAAAGTTGAATTTTCACGAACTGTATCCACAGCGACTATCGCTATGGTTACCATAACTTGAAATTGTTTTCCTAAGTTTAATTTGAAAATTTATGGCTTTTAGAAGCTCACTTACTTTTCCAAAACATAAAATAAGTGTTTATAAAAGTAAACTAAGTTTAGAACATGAAGATGATTTTGATTTTGAAAATAATTTAACATTACTTTCCAAATGGAATCTAAGTCCCCAATACCATATAAAGATGCCAACTTTTCTTAGCATGTAAACATATAATTCGTCAATAGCATATACAACATATAACAAATCAGAAACACTAGTAAAGATTTCAAATTTACATCATCCATCATATAAAGATCCTAACTTGCAAACTTCTACTAACATTTAACTTCCATTTTCAAGTTTATACTACATAACAACCAAACACATATATACACAAACTAACCGACATCAAATCCAACCAAAAAATCGAGATATTAAATAACAAAAGATAAAAAATATTAAGGTTAAATCATTTTCCCAAATGAAAGAAATTTACTCACCAAAATCAACTAATTTTTTTAAAATTTGAAATAGAGCCCCGAACTTTGTAAGACCTTTGGAAAAATTTGATTTTTGGACTTAAACATCACAAAGTGGGCTCAACCTATGGGGTATTGGGCATGACTAAAGGTTGAAAAGGTGGAGAAGGGTCTTGTTTTGGTAAAGAGTTGTTGTAGAAGTAGAGGGAAAAGGCATTAAACAAGTTTAAGAATTTAACAAAGAATAAAGCTAAGATTTTTAGGTTTTTAAACTTTTAAAAATTCATGGAAGATATTTGAGGGGTTTAAAAGCTTAGAAAGGAAGGTGTAAAAAAATTTAAAAATTGGAAATTGGAGTTAGGATGGAGAGAGAAATTTTTTGGATTTAATTTTATATAATTTGGATTTATAAAATGGCTAAAGTAACCTTAAGGTACACTACCCTCCATTGGAAATATGCCACATCATCACCCATCACTTCCTCCTCTCTTTTACACCTCACCATGTTAGGAGCACCCATTTAACCACCATGTAATACAGCTCCTTCTTGTACTTGATGTGAAATGATAATGACATTACATCTTATCTTGTTTATTTTAATTTTAAACCTTTGAAAATTGAGGCATCGCTTCTTTTCTTTTAGAACACGTGTTTGTAATTTTAACATACTTAATTAAACACTCATTTTTTTTTATCAGTATGTGTTTAAGTGTATTAAGGTGTTCACAACATTTTAAATAATTAATGGTGAAAAATTGGATTTTTGGAAAAAGTTTTCCGATCACATTTTCTGATTTCCTTTGAACTATTTATTTTTGTAAACACATTTTGAAACTCATTTCACCAACACTAATTAATGTTCAAAAATGGGTAATTTTGAATAATAAAATCCATTTATTAATTATTTAAATAATATATTAAATACTATATTTAAAGTGATTAAATTTTGGGTCCTTATAATGGGTTGCTAAAAATGATAATCATTGTCGTAGACTTCACTCGCAAAAATAATTAAAACATGGGAGATGCGGCAGGGCTATGTGGGTTGCACCTATTTGGATTTAATCATCTCCGATCTAAATCGATATTCTTTGGATGTATACTTTGGGCCCAGTACAGTTGTTGATCGCAACAAAAGGATGATTATATTCAGTACTACCGTGGAAGGGGTAGGCTGATTCTGTGTTGGTAAAGGTGCAAGGTTTGTAGTCAAGTATATTTTCTCTAAAGGTGTACTGTACGGAAGGTAGTCCCTTACTTTGTCACTATTGGAATCCATTTTTCAATATGTTCTTTATGTACTTGGATGTATACTACGTATGTTGGACTGTAATCAATGCAACCATTTCGGCTATGTTAAATATTTATTTTAAACCCCAGAAATTATTATAATATCACATAATTTCTTATAGATATATTTTGGTTATCATAAGGTAAAAACTCGTCTGTGTTTATATGCGGTGTGGTCTTATGAGATACCATTATTTTTAAAGGGTTTTATTGGTATAAAAATTCATATGTTTTGAGTTTACTCACACCGGACCCATGTCTGACCCAGATTTTTTATTTCTTTTTCTTTAATTCTTGGGTATTCTAATTTTTGAGTAGCCAAGTAGTCTAGGTTCCTATGGATGCATTTTTAAGGAGCATGGAACATGATGATTCATCATTATCTTGTGTCTATTTATTTCCATCATTTGTATGTAGTAATATATCAGCATTATAGGGGCAAGCAGTTATAACTATCCCTAGCTGAAGTTAGTTCTTATTGTAACTCTGCTATTTCAGTTTGGAAGTGACTGCATGTGATATATTATGTTCTATTATAAATGATTTCCAAGCATTGTGAGATTTGATGTTTCTCACTTCTTGTCTTTACTTTTCTTTTACCTCAACGATCTATCTTTCGAATGCCTAGATGAATGGCACATGAATGTCGTGGATGTATTACGTGTCATCTATAGGAGCAAGAAAGGAAAATCGTTGCATGTGGCATCAGAGCTTAGGTTGAGCAAACACCTAGGCCATGATTAGGTTTAACTCATTAGAGATAGGGTTAGTAATGCCCTAAAATGAGTTTAGTTTATGAGAGCGCACATTTGTAATTTTTATTCGAATATATATTCGAGTTATTTTGATCATTAGTATGTTTGATATTGTACCCTTTTCCTTAGAATAATCTCATCTATGTGTTCTAAAGTTATCTTACTATATTCAAGTAATTAGAAATGAGTAATAGAGGAAGGCAGGGAATGGGAGATGGCAGTACTATGACCACCAATGGGTGAGGTCCAAATGCTGGTAGGGTTGGAATGGTAGAAGCAGTGGCACTAGTGCAACCTCATGTTAATTTTACAGCCTTATGCAAAGACTACACCAATTTAGAAGGAAAGTCCTTCAAAGGCACAGAGTCTATTATCGAGGTCCAAGCTTGAATTTTTTCTTGCGAGAAGATCTTTAAGGGGCTTGGTATTTCTGACGAGAAAAATCATTTTTTGTCATCTTGGCAAATGTAAGGTAGAGCTTCAGCATGGTGGGATTCGTTATAGTGAATGTCCTAGAGGATGACTTTTCTTCGGCAAGATTTTAGGAGGTATTTGAAGATTAGTATATGCCTACTGCAGGGAAGACCCATCTTTACAAAAGTTTTCTAGATCTTAAGCAGAGGGAATGACTATATCTGAGTTTGAAACTAAGTTCGATGAGTTGTTGCGCTTTGGTCCCGGACTTATTGATGCCCCTCTTAAGAAGAATGATATGTTTGTAATTGCAACGAGGGAGGAATTTCTTGAAAAGATGACCGCCCGCCTGAAATGATCTTTTATAGACCTAGTGGAGATGACTTTGCATTATGAAGTTCTTAAGACGAAAAAGTTGACAGCATCACCAGGTAGCAATATCAACAATCCCAACAAGTGAAAGTTCAATCGTTAAGGAAATAAGCCATGGGAAGGAAAGCCAAGAGGTAGAGCATAAGGAAATATTCACAAGAATTATACTTGTTAAAATTGTAATCAGAAGGGTCGTATTGTGAAATTCTATAGGAACTCCAAGGTTCAGAAGGTGGGTCGTTCAAAAGACACTCTACTTTAACTGTCACCAACCAAGACATATGGTAAAGGATTGCCTGCTATTGCAAAAGTGTCGGCAATTCAAAGTTTAGGCTATCAAGAATGAACCGTCAACCTCAAGGAGTGTGAATGGGAAAGGAGTTCTAGAAGGTACTTTATATGTTAATGGTATTATATTTTAAGTATTGTTTGTTACTGGGGATTTCAAAGTTTTATTTCTAATAGATTGGTTGATAGATTAAAAATTTCCCTAAAGATTGTAAAAACCCTTATTTGTGTGTCTAACCCCATAGGTGGTGCAACTAAATCTATACATGATTTGTGAAGATGTATGAATTAATTACCTTACCCACCACTTTTCATCCGACTTGTTTGTTTTATATTTTAATGGGTTGATGTTTTACTCGGTATGAATTGGCTAACCGAAAATGAACTTGTCTTAGATTGTGTTGAGAGGACAATATTTTTTAAAGCCAAATTTGGTAAATATAATGAAGTATCTTATAAAGTTCCTAGCAAGCTTATGAGTAGTTTCCTTTATATGCTTCATTCATCCCAAAAAGTGTTAGGGTCGATATTAATTGTTAAGGATTTCCAAGAAATTTTTGAAGAAATTAACAGCCTACCTCCACTCATGAAAATCGAGTTTCGTATTGACTTAATTCCTAGTTGAAAACCAATTATACATCATATCTGTAAGATGGTTCCACGGTGAAGGAGGAGTTAAGAAATCAAACAGATAATTTGGTAAGAAAAGGATTGATTAGACCAAGTCGCTTAAGTTAAGGAGCGGTTGCAATCTTTGTTGCAAAGTCATATGGTTCTCTAAGGCTTTGTGTTGATTACCATGAGCTAAACAAGCAGATGATTCAAAAAATGTTCCCTTACCCCCATATAGACGACATGTTCGACCAACTACATGGTGCTCGAGTATTCTGGCAAATGGATCTTGCCATGAGATTTCATCAACTAAGGATAGCAGGGTTAGTATACCCTTATCATCATTTAGAGGGCTAGATTGTTTCTACGAGTGGTCGGTTATGCCTTTCAGGCTAACGAATGCACTTGCCTATTCAGCGGATTTTATAAATTAACTTTTTAGAGACGTTCTTAATAAATATGGGTTGGTCTTTATAAATAATATTCTTATTTATTCAAGACAGTGGAGGAACATAAATGCCATTTGGAAGTTGTGCCTAAATGCTAAGGAAACATGTTTTAAAAGCTAAATTATATAAGTGCCATTTTTGACAATCGAAAGTAAGTTCCTTGGACATGTTGTGTTGGGGGACGGTATTTCAGTTGATTTAGAGAAAGTAGCGGGTTTTCAAGATTGGAAGACACCATAGACTCCAACGAAGGTATGAGGACTTTTAAGTTTAGCAGGATATTATACGAGATTCATTCAATACTTCTCCAAGACCGACTTGCACCTAACAAAGTGGACAAAGAAGAATATTAAATTTATCTAGACATTGAAGTGTGAAGAAGCATTCATTGAGTTAAAGAAGAGGTTAACTAGTGCCCCACTCTTAGCTATTCCAAATGGAGGTGAAGGATTGATAGTGTATACATATGCTTATGGCATAGGGCTAGGTGTGGTATTGATACAGCACGGGAAGGTTATTGCTTACACTAGTAGGCAGCTGAAACATCATGAGTGTAATTATGCAACTCATGACTTGGAATTATTAGCTATTGTGTTTGCACTAAAGATGTGGAGGCATTAATTATTAGGTAAAAAGTTCAAGTTCTTCACGGATCATAAATCCTTGAAGCATCTTTTCACACAGACGGATTCGAATATGAGGCAACAATGTTGGTTGGAATTTTTGGCAGCATATGACTTGGATATTTTATACACACCTGGGAAAGCCAACGTAGGGGCTGACGCCCTGAGTAGGAATGCAGTTTTAGCTCATTTGTAAGTTACTCCAACTCTACTTCAAAGAATTACAAACAAGCAAAGAGAGCATAGTTGTTTAATGAAGATCATCGAGGAGATAGGTGAGAGACATTGTACAAGCTTTGAGATTGATTAAAAAGAGACATTACAGATGAATAGAAGGATATGCGTCCTAAATGTCGATCGTATTTGGCAAGTGGTATTAATTGAATTCCATCAATCCAAGTTAAGTATACATCTGGGAGTTACGAAGATGAATCGGGATATGAAGTGAGTATTCTGATGGAAGAGAATGAGGAGGGACATTTCAATTTAGGTTACTAGATATGCAAATTACCAACAAAAATAGTGATCATCATAGGACTGCTGGACCACTGCAACCATTGTAGATCCCAAATTGTAAATGAGAGTAGGTGTCAATGGATTTTATCGACGGGTTACCTAGGTGAAGAAAAGGTAATGAAGGCATTTGGGTTATTATTGATCGACTAACCAAAAATGCACATTTTATTTCAGTAAAGCTGACTAGGACTACAACAAGTTTGGCAGATATTTACATGAAGGAGACTGTTCGATTGTATGGAGTTCCAAATAGCATTGAATTGATTGGGATCCAATTTTTACTAGTCAATTTTAAGAAGCATTGCAAGTGGCTTTGGTAATAAAGCAGAGTTTGAGCACAGCATATCATCTACAAACTGATAGTCAGACGGAGAGAGTAAACCGAGTTTTGGAAGATCTTTTAAGAGTTTATATCTTGGATTTTAAAGGATCATGGGAAGATCATCTTTATTTAGTTGAGTTTTGTTATAATATCCTTTACCGGGCAAGTATTGGCATGACATCTTATGAAGCTCTTTATGGACGACCATGCAGATCACCAACATGTTGGGTTAAAACCAAGGATCGATTAATGCTGGGTCCCGATATGATTCTTGAAGCCACATAGAAGGTAACTATGATTAGAAAGAGGATGAAGGAAGCTCGAGATAGACAAAAGAGCTATGCTGATTAGAGATTTGGAATTCTTAGTTGGGGACGTAAATGTTTCTCCAATGAAGGAGTTGTGCGGTCTTAGAGGGCTAGAAAGTTAGCACCTCGTTATGTTGGACATTTTTAGATTCTTGAGAGGATTGGTATGCTTTCCTATCAAGTTGAGATACCTGAAAGATTTTCAGATGCACACAATATTTTCCACGTATCTTATTTGAGGAAGTATTTGCATGATACGTCACTAATTTTTGAGCCAGCTATTCAAAAAGATATGGAAGTGGAGCCAAACTTAACTATAGTAAGAACATCTTATTCGTATTATTGATTGTGATGTAAAACAATTGCAAAATAAGGTCATGAGGTTGGTTAAAGTTCAATGGAGTGAAGATCCTAGAGACTGCATATGGGAAACTAAGGATAACATGAAGAGAGCTTATCTCGAGTTACTTTGAGTTGAGTAGTTTGCTTAGTATGTCGACAGTGTACTCACCGCTTATGCTGTAGCCACTTATCATGTATCTCTTTGTGTGTACTTCATCGTGTATGATATTGTAACACCCATAATTTTAACACCATTATTCAAGAGATTTAATTAGATAAATTAAATAAAATAATGTAAGGACTAGAGTGATAGGAGAATTGATATTTGAAAATTTAAATAAAGGCCATGTCTTAACCAAATTGAATCCTAAGAATGAGGGTTTAGTAAGTTAATCACTCAAGAGAATAAATAAGGCAAGGGTATTAGGGGAAATAGTCGTATACCGTAACCTCATAACCCCTAAATCCTTACCTCACTCTCATTCACGTTTTCACAAAATGAAAACATAAGAAAAGAAACTTCAAGGCCGATCATAACTCTAGGGGAAAAGAGGATCAGATTAACTAAAAGCTAAAGATTCAAGCAAGGACGTAACGACCCAGAATTTTGGGTTATTTGAAATTGTTTATTTAATCGATTTTAAATATTGAACAGTAAAATTTTACCTATTTAATAGGTTGAATTTCAAATATAATGATTTATTGATAATTTGATTGTTGAATTAAATAATTGAAATCATGAAAATAATTTAAATCCTAGATTTTATTTGAAAAAATTGTTTAATGGCTTATTAAATTTATATTCATAAGAATGAACGTAATAGAACTTTTAAATTGATTTAAAAGTGATTTACTCTATTTTAAAAATAACTCATTTAAATTAGCTTACAAAAAAATAGCCATCCTGGGCACAGTCTCGGAAATGGACGAAACAAAATCCATTGGATCCGTAATAGTGTATTATTATCAGATTTCAAATTTCGTAGCGTTCGGAGTTATCGTCTGCTCGTACAGGATAAAAATGCATTTAATTTAATATCGAAATTTCAATATAATAATTGGGTCCAAAAAGCTATCTTCTCCATATGATCAAATTGGGACTCGAAACTTGTTCTATTGCGTTCAGAATAGGGGTATAACATAATGAACGCCTAGTGGCATGCCTTGATAGAGGTTTGAAATTTTAAGTTACTTAAATGGAGATATTTTGAAATTTAATTGATATATTTTAGAAGTCAACCCTTCCCATCTGCCTTTTTAACATCCCTTCAGCCACTCTATCTCTTGTACAAGCCTACTTTCTTCACTTATATTATGCATTCCCTTCTTTATTTCACGTAGAAAAAAAAGAGAAGCTTGAATTTTAAAAATCAATATCTCGCGAATTACTTAATAAAAAAAATCTAAAACCAGTTTTAAAAATCGTGATTCCTCAAGGCCTTCGGGATGATAGACTTTTGGTGTAGTACGATGTCGTTTCTGGTGGTCGATGTGCAGATGCATCTACTAGAGCTTGGGTTTCGTGGTGATTCGAGCATCGAGCGTCGAAACCGAGGTGATATTCGAGTTTGGCCTAGCGATTAGCAACTATGGTCGAAGATTTGAGAGGTGTGGGCTTTGATTGGTGGCCGCGACATTGTACGGTCGAGGTTTCTAGGCGGCAGGATGCAGCTTCAGGGTCGCGTTCGAGCTTCGATTTTAGGGTATGGTTGGATCGAGAATCTCGAGTGTAGTTCACAGCGAAATTGGTTCGTGAAACGGAGCACTGGAGCTCCGTATCATCGATGGCATGCACGGTCGTTTGGGTGAGCTGTGTTTCGTATGCGTGCATCGAAAAAGGGGAAAGAGAACATGTGTAATAGTGGGCCGGGATCGAAACATTTGGGTACGGGTTTTAGAAATAGTATTACATTAGTGTTTAAATTTAATTAAATTATCAATATCTTATAAAATGTATATCCCGCTCATACGAGATCCGATTGAGACGAAACAAGCGGCGATGGAATCGTGGCGACAAGCACTATATCCAAAACTGATTTGGGGACGTTTGGGGCTAAATAAATTTTAGGTTAAATCGAACGTCGTTCGATTTAACCTAAAATTGAAAACTCAAGGTAAGTGTTTCATAACGCTTACAACGTACTAGAATATTTTTCTGCTGGTCAAATTTGAAATTATGAAGTGATAGAAATTTATTGATCGTGTTTGATAAATTTAATTGTCATTCGAATTAACTGTTAAAAATTAAAAGTGACGGTTTGATTTGAAATTGGGATTTAACTGCCAATAAAATACCTGATATTGATAACTATGGAAGTGTTGTGAATTATTTGCTGATTTGGATGTTGATTGTGATGGATGCTATTGATTGATGTTTTGGATGATTTGGATGTTTATTTATTTTGATATTTCATGTTATCATCCTGTATATTATTTATAGTATATAAAACTATATATTGAATTATTTTTAACAAATTAAGAAATAAGTTGAAATGATATATACCTATGATACTGATTTGTGTTGAAATGATATATATCCATCTCTAAAATTAAATTGAAATAACTCATCACTTGTCTATAGGATAGAAAATTAACACCGAATTGGTTAAATCAAAGAATTTTAAAACTTTTGATTCGAAATTTGTTTCAATGATTTGATTTTAAGAAAATGAAATCAAATTTATGGAAATTGAATTATTTTGAAATTGGGCTTGGAATTGAATTATATTTGAGGATTTTGATTTTAAATTGAGTATTGAAAGTAAATTGGTTTAAGTGTTTTGAATCGATGTTTTGAAAATCGAACTCGAAATTAATAAAAACCAAAATGGTTCAGAATTTGAAACCGAAGTTATTTGGGAATTGTAATTGAAATTAATTTGAAATTAGAAATGAAATTAATTTGAAATTGACATCGAAATTAATTTGGAATCGAAGTAAAATTTGACTTGAAATCGGAATTTAATCGATTAAATCAGAATGGAAATTAAAAGTGATTTGAATTGGAAAATTTGGAAATTGAACCAATTTGAATTTGAAACTATTTTCAAATAAATTATTTTGATATAAATTATTTAAATATATCTTTTTAAATACTCAAATAACTTTCGATTTTCCAAACTATTTTTGCTATATAAACCATTTTAATATTTAAACTATTTTTTACTATTTTAAGCATTTAAACTATTTTAATTATTTTAAAAAAACTATTTAAACTACTTCTCAAAAATTCAAACTGGTCAAGGGGTGAAATGTTTATAATTAAATCTTGGATTTAAATACAAATTGGTCGAACGAAGGTGTAACCTAAATTGAAATTCGAAACAACTTTGGAAGCGAAATTGTAATATTGAGGCGAAAATGATTTTTGAAGTGAAATGATATATTTTGTGTAAATATGATGATTTCAAAATGGATTTGATTTTGAAGCAAATATGATATTTTGATATCAAATATGAACTATTTTTGAAATGTAAAAGCACCAACCGGTGTGCAAAACGACGTTTGGTTATTAAAGAGACCGAGGCCGGATATGGGCATACTCTCTATTGATACCAGAACCAATTTAATAACTGTGTACATGGAGTGATGATCCAAAATGAAGTGGTTGGATTTGGTGTTGTTTTCTGGATTTGAAGAAACAGAACAATGATGGATTAGCCTGACACTTGTGCTAATTTGAAATGGCTAAAATAGGAGTCGTACTGGCCAAGTGGGTTTGCTACCCCGAGCGGATGCATTTCTTCGTATTACCATCATCCACATTGTGATTGATTGGTGCGAACCCTTCTATTTTACGGGAGTGTTGGACGCAGTGGGCGATTATGGATTGATGCATTACCACCAGCCAGGAAGGGTAAACTGGTAGTATCCTTCCTTGGACATTGCCTATTGTGCTTTGCCATACTTTTATCCCTAAACGAGACTACTACGATTTTGGTTTAGTATTGTCGTGTCATGGCACATCCCTATCGACCGACTGTTTGCTGGCGTTTTATACGCAAACTATGCGACAATGCTTAAAAATACGTTAAGGGGGTTTAATGTAAATCCTTAACGCTAAGAAAAATACATATATTATTGATTAGACATTATATATGTAGCGTATTCTACTACATATAAATATTTTCATGGATCCTTAAGAGATGGAAAATCCTATAACATCTCTTAAGTTATTACACGCACGTCATACACTAGATAGAATATGTGAAATCCCATAAACATCTCTGATGCTATTACACTCATATTATATGCAGCATCGATTTGACTTATAAGGATATTTTAGTCTTGACTCGAATATTTTGTCTTTTCATTACGCTCGAGTCAATCCTGAGTTTTTTCCAGCTTATTAAAGATTTATTCTAGAGGATGAAGGCGAAGATTTGGTATATTATTACTATTAGTATTCCTGCATCACGTTGTCTGTTGCATTATATTTTGTTCTGATGTATATATCACGCTGATAAGTGTTGTATAGATTATAATCAAATGCATTGTATAAACAGCTTTATGAACTGTTTATTCAATTATTATATTTTGTCGTTCCACTATGAGATTCTATGTTTATTCCTTCTTCTTTTCTTATCTTTCTTAATTAACCCCATTGATTATCTATATTCCGGATTATTTAAGTTAGACATGCGTGGATTATTATCGATTTAAACCTTACAAAATGTAGGTCATCACAAAGGAAGATTTAAGCAAGATCAAATCTCAAGCTCCTTATCCAAAACAAGGTGAATAATAATCAAAATTATCTCATTTATGTTTTAATGAATATTTTAATTTCAGGTTTTATGTTTAAAGCCATTTGGATGATTTGAAGGATGATATGCTTTGATTATATTCCATGTTTGATATAAACAAGAATGTTTATAACAGGTTTGGTTCGATTTTAAGGTTAAAATCATGTAAAATGGGTATCGAATGCCATGAGAATTTAATATTTTATGTAAAATATTATTTCGGAGATGGGTTTAAATATTTATAATTATCCAAGCTATGGATAATTTATTATAAATTTTGAATGGAAGAAATAGATATGGGTTTACAATTTATTTTGGCAATTATATAAAGTATGTTGGATTCGAAATCATATATGCTAGAAAACATATTAAAAGTGAATTAAGATGACTTTTGTGGAATTTTCCTAAGTGATTTATTATGGAAATTAAACTAACTAACTTTGGGGACTTAAATGTTTTAATTTTTTTATTAAGGGGGAAGGGCTTCATTGTTAAAATGTTTTTAACCTTTAATTGATGAATTCAGTAGTCTTTTTATAAAATATTTTGGTAAAGGATTTGACAACCAATCATATTATGATAAAATACTGCAAGTTAGTATAAAGAAGTTTCTTTCAAAGGAATAAAATTAGTTTTGCTTTGAATTACAAGCTTGCCATTCCATATGCTTGCTTCCGAAATCATCCCAAATTGCCTTTTGAACTCATTCAAAACCAATACATGTGATATCAGATAGTTGGTATGCAATGTAATAAAGAAAGAGGAAAGGGGATGGCATTAAAAGATTGCTTTCGAAGAGGTTGATGCCACTTTTAATAGCTTTCAAAGCAACCCATTTGCCTTTGTTTTGTTTTCGAAAGAGTTGCCTCTTATTTTCTAAGAAGCTTTCGAAAGGATTGAAGTACTTTTAAATAGCTTTCGAAGGAAGTGCCTCTTGCCTCTGTTTTAAAAGTAGCTTACGATTAGGTTGCCACATATTAAGTTTTAAAAAGAAGCTTTTAAAAGGGTAGTTGCTTTTGAACCAAATCAAAACCTATCTGCCATCTTCATACCTTTCAAATGGGTTAAAGACCGCTTTTCTTTATAGCTTTATAACAGTGCTCTCGAAAGCGAAGCTTTTGTTTTATTAATATTAAAGTCTCTTCCTAACGCTGTTGAAAAGGTCCCTGTTGTCACTTATATTAAAGGTTTCAAAGGCAATGGTTTCGAGAGGTCATTTCAAAGCTATCCTTCTCTCTATATTTTACTTAAAGATTATTACTTTCGAAAGAGTGGTTTCGAAGCCATCTGTTTTCCTAAACTCTTTTACTGGGAGATTAATGTTTTGGAAAGGGTAATTTTGCCTATGTTCACTTTGACCCAGAAGTTATACTTAAGGTTAAATCCAATGATTTTGAAAGAGGTACTTTCAAATGGTTTTGAAGCTACATATCTATAAAACCTACTTGGATTAAGAGGTTTTTGAAAGATAAGTTTTAATAGTTTCGAAAGGAAGGTTTTGATTCTTTCTAAATAGATGCTTTGAGTGTTTCGAAAGACATAAATTTAAATGTTTTGAAAGAAGGGTTGAATACACCGAAGGATATATTTTAATGGTTTTGAAAGATATGGTCTAAGGTTACGGAAGCCTTAGTTTTGAAAACAAGGAACTCAATCTCATTCTTAAGAAAAACCCATGACAATATAAAAGAGTTTTGAAATGGCATTTTACTTTGGAGTTTTTGAAGAAGCTTTCCTTGCTAAAGATAATAGGTTAAAAGGTATTAACCATGTTTCATTTGGAAATGATTACAAGGATATCAAACCATAGATGGTTGTGTTATGATTAGTTATCATGCGTGCTTCTTCTATAAACATATTCACTTATAATTAACCTATAGATGTGTTTTGGGGTGTTAAGGGAAGAATGACTAGCTAGGTTGACCCAGTAGTGAATATATATTGAGTTAACTCCTGTATGTATAGAGTTGCATCTAGAAGGTCAGGTAGACCAGAACATAGGATGCCCAAAGATTGATTAAAAAGTTGTCAGCTTAGACAGGTTCATAGTAAACCCATGGAACATATGTTTGAAAAGTGTTATTAGCATGGGTGAATAGGTTCTTAGTGATCCTATGAAAATTATACCCGGGTTAAGTTATTGACAATGATCAATAGGTTCATAGTCAACACATGAAAACTATGACATGAGAGAAGTTATTAGAGAACCCAATAGGTATATAGTGAGCCTGTGAAAACTATAATTGGATGAAGTTATTGGTAGATATCAATAGGTTCTTAGTGATCCAATGAAAACTATGAAACCGGGCAGATAGTCCGTAAGCTTTGAATATGTTTTTAGGCAGCCCATGAAACTAATAGGTTAATAGTGACCCTTGAAACCATAAATGAGACAGATAGTCAAATGAATGGGGATGAGAAATCCAGAATATATTGCATGTTTGCATATCATCTTGATGTATTTTATTAGGTCATGTTTTAACCATTGTGGATGCAGGTGCACAGTATATGGTTATTATAAATTTTGGTTAAGATATTAGTGAAGGGAAAACCCGTTTCGCTAAGCAGTATGGTATCACCAGATATTAATATGATTTGAAATGGTGGGTTATTATTCATATCCAGGCTTTTTATCTGACTCGAAGTTTTTGTTTTCCTCTTAAACTCTCGGGTGCTCAATTAATTTTGGGTAATTTAAGGATTAAGGTTTTCGGGTGCTCCTTTAGACGAATAAGCTTCCAGAGACGTATAGGAGGCAAGCTAGCTCTTAGGAGTTCTTTTTTTGTTTGATTCCACTATGTTTTGGTTATAATGGAAAAGTTGTTTATTTGCCTATATTTAGATTCTGATCAACCAAGAGGGCATCTTCATATGTCGCTCTTGGTATATTTGGTAATAATTATATTTTCTCTGAACGTGGCTCTCGAAATTGGGATTATGTAATGAATTTGAAATATGATTTAAAGTGGAATGAGAATTTTTTTGTGATTTTACAGATTTTTCATATTCATATGTTTCTGTTATATCAATGTGTCTAACATTACCGCATTTGGTCGTCGAAAATTATTAACTATGAATGACTGCAACATCCGTAGCCATTAGTTTTGGGCCTCTGAATGGGGGATGTTACAGATATATTACTTTTTAAGTTATGTTCTTTGTATGTTAATTTCAAGATGAATTTTTTTTAAGGGAAATAATGTAACGACTCGTAATTTAGTCATTTGGAGTATGGATTTTTAAAATATTTTTTAAACAATTACATATTGGATTTTATAACTCAAATAGACCTCTTTCAAGTAGTAACAACTAATAATAAATTTTTTAAATTTAGTTTACGAAAATAATTAGTTAGTTCGAAGAAAAATTGAAAATGTGATTGAAAATCATTTTTTGGATTTTCGGCTTTTCAATGTTCAAAAGTCGTCAGAAGATGTTGTGCACATTAGTGTATATATGTACACATAAATACAAATAACAAATACTTTGCTAATGGAATAGTTAGGCAAAAAAGTCTAGTAAAAGCACTTAAGTTAATAAAGCAAAGATGGACTTTTCTTTTAAATTTAAAAAGAAATAAAGCTCAAAATCTAATACAAAAGTTCATTATAAAGGAGATTAATTGGCTTAGTATCGTGGCATGTTGGAAGAAATACGTGTTACCTAATTTCTAAGGAGGGTATTAAACATATTATAAGGAGGGGTAGTTTAGTAATTTACCAAGTTTCAATTTCTATAAAAAGGTCACTCACTCTCTTTTCTCACTTTCTTCCTCATTTTCCTAAGTAAAGTTTAAAAAGAATACATCTTTTCTTCTCTAAATTCATAAAGCAAGCTCATAAATATTACCAACCACCTTTACATCTCTAAACACCAAAGTGAAGCCAAAAACTCCCCCTAGGAAGTGCATGAGCAAACAGGTCTCCCCAGAAGAGCGTCGAGTCAAGTTTTTCAAGTAGAAGCTAGGTCCTTGTGTTGGTTTCTAGGTTGTAGCGAAGGAGTAGTAACTTTATCAGAGTTTGAGTTGGATTTAAGTGAGTGAAACGCCCTTAAAAGCAACCTTATAATTTAATTATTTTTTTGTAATAATTTAGGTTGGGTGCTTATGAGTATAAGTGTACATAATTATAATAATTTGGTTTGGTTCCTGCATGAAAGCGGATGACACATAGGATTTATACAGGGGATTTGAGTTGAAATAGAAGTGGTCGAAGCGAATAGGTCGCGACGATCCACTTCAAAGTGCATATGAAATGATTTTCAGCGGACTTTGTGTAGAGGAACTCAAAAGAGTTCCTTGCCTTTGTGATTTTATATATACGCTTATGTATGTAAATGTTGTGAATGTTGCTTAGTATAGTTAAAATAATTGAGTTGGTTTTTATTCGATATCTTAATCCCACGTCTTCTTTAAAGAAGTTTAATACCTATTTTTGAAGAATGTTTTAAATGATTTTTCGAACACAATTCTTCTTTTCCAAACTTTTTACAAGGAGATTAGAAAGTGGTTTGGAATTTATTAAAAAGGTGTTTACATTTATAAACTAAAATTTTATTTTGTTTAGAAAAAATTAAGCTTTAATTTTAAACAAAGGATTTCTGGAAAAGGTTTAAATTACTAGTTTGAAACCAAAAACTAGAATTAAGTTTCAAAGATGATTTTTCGATTATTTTGGTTTTCAAAACAAGGGATTCCTTTGTTTATGCCATTAAGTAACATAAAACTAATATGATAAAATTGTGCTAAAATTCTGACATGTTTTATGAAATATAAGTTGCCTTGTATTTGGCACCAAAAGCCGATGGGTAGACTTTTCTTTATCTATAAGAACTAGAATCGGAATATTGTAACTAAGGCAGGGTGCAACTAGTACCTTAGCTTACCTAACTTCGATTCTGGGCGAGGGTAGAAAAGTCAAAATGTTGAAAAAATGATAAATATAAGAGGATTAATTTCTGTAACGACCCGCTATTTTGGATTATTTGCATCCGCACATGTCGGACTTGAAAAATTCAAAATACCTAATTGTTAATTTAAATTTGGCAAAACACAGATATACAGTAAATAAATAATCACAGAATTGCAGACATAGAGTAATAATATGCAGCGGAAGCAAAAGATAGTAGTTCATGAAGCTACTATATATATAACAGAGTTAAATAAGTTACAACAGAAGTCCCGAATACAATAGTCGAATACAATATCATAATACATCTCTAGAATCAACTGAATATCTGGAAGCTGGATAGATAGATGGATCTCTAAGCGAAGCTCCAACTCCAAAGGTGAGTCTCGAATACTGGTACACCCAGTCTGACCCGAGCGTAAAGCAAAACAAAAAACACTCTAGTCAGGATTAACATTCTTATATCAATAAATCCAACTCAAGTGAAATAACAATTGAAATACAAGTAACTCAAAGGACGTTTGAATAACCATCCTCCAAGGATCCGTTAAACTATCTACTATGTAGTAATATACGCTAAATAGATAATGTCTATCAGTAATATAAAATATCAAAATAGTGTTAACGCGTTACCGTTATCCCCCTTAACACATTTTATATAAGCGTTATAGTCTATACAGCACTGTAAACTCCACCATAAACTAGTGGGATATCAGGGAGTACTCCATAGGTATAACACAAAACAAATTCGTAGTGGTCGCGTACATAGGGATACAAGTATGACAAGGCACATGAGGCTATACCCAAGGTAGTGAAACTACCGTTGCCTGATCCGGACTGGTGAAAATGCATCGCCGCAATGATCGCAACACCGTGAAACAACACTTCTGAAATTCCGAGGGTGCACCAATCAATAACAAGTAATGAGTAGTTTACGAAGAAGTGTGTTCGCTCGAGGTAGCTAACCCCATTTGGCCCGGCACGGCTCCTGTTTTAGTCATTTCCAATTTGACACAAGTGTCAAGGCTATCCACTATCGTTCTCTTTCTTCAGTCATCACGTACATCATTCCAACCACTTCATTATGATCACACTCCGCGTGTAGTTATTAAAGTGGTTTTCGGTTTAGACAGAGAGTATGTCCATAACCGATTCCGATCTCTTTAATAACTTACGTAATTATTACACCGATCGGTCGTTTATATATTTCAAAACCAAATCAAATTCAATTTCAATAATATTTTTAAATCAACATTTCATTTGTCTTCCTAAATCAATTTCCATAATTTACGTTTCAAAACTTCCAAATTGCTATTTCAAAATCTTATAATTCAATTTCAATTTTTATTTAAACAATTCAATTATTGATTCAAGTTCGAATATAAATTTCATTCCGTAATTATTTAAATTAATTTAATTTAACATTCAAATCAATTTAAATTCATTCATCGACTTCATTCAATATTCGTTAAGTTAAATTTATCATTCAAAACAATTTCTGTTTAAATTCCAATTCATTAAATCAATTTCTTAAGTTCAATTCCATTATCTCAAAACCTACAAATTGAATTAAATTAAATTCGTCAAATCAAATTCTTTAAAATTCCAAGTCTTTCATTAATTTCAATAAATCACAATTTATTTCTTATTAAAGAAATTCAATTTCAATTATTTATTTATTTAGTTACAAATTTCAAATTTCAAATCTCAAATAAATAAATAAACTAAATTTCACATATTCAAGAAGTCAAATTTCACTTATTAACTCACTTAAGTTTTCTAAAGCTTAATTAATAAAGGAACCCAATTTCATTTATTAACGAAGTTCAAATTCGCTTATTCAAAAGCTAAATTTCTCTTATCCAAGAATTCAAATTTTTATTTAATTATCAATTAATTCAATCTCATTCAATTATTAAATAATTTCAATTTAATTAATAAATAAATTCAACTTAATAATTTCAAACTTTTAAATTTCATACTTAATTATAATTTCCAATTTAATTATTAAATGATTCCAAACTTAATAATTTCAAAACTTAATTACTACTAATTCCAATTTATTTATTAATAATTCCAAATTTAATTATTAAATAATTAAATTTCAAACAACGTTCTTTCATCAATTACTACGTTAATATTTGTTTCAGATTTCAATATTACATTTTCCTTTCATAAAATTCAAATTCCAACTTCATTTCAAAACTTATTCTTTATTCGAATAAAATCATTATTTTATTTCTAGATCAAATTATTGACCAATCGGATTTTTATTTAATTCTCTATCCTAAGTCAAGTTCATTTAGGTATTTATCATTTCAACCCGATTCCATGTTCAAT
This sequence comes from Allium cepa, assembly GCA_030765085.1. Classification (NCBI taxonomy): domain Eukaryota; kingdom Viridiplantae; phylum Streptophyta; class Magnoliopsida; order Asparagales; family Amaryllidaceae; genus Allium; species Allium cepa. The sequence goes on from CM060940.1 coordinate 109,199,063, forward strand.
TCAAAATTCAAAGCATAGCAAAGGGAACTTGCAGTGTCATAACTGTGATGGTGTCAAAGTAAATAAACATGCAATAGCAAACATCCATAACAATCCAATAATTAATTCAATTAAATAATCCCAAAGTAGTTGTATTAATTCACATTGTTGTTTGTGCGAATTAATATAATTATTTCTAGAATCTACACTATCATTTCATGCAGATTAAAGATTATTACACTTATTATTCGGTGCAATTCTATACTTGATATTCATTATTCAATTTCATACTTCATCAATTAATACAACATAAATTCAAACAGTTCAAGGGTAATTTACCATTTTCTACATGTCAAATAATTAAACATTTAAGGGGTCATATTTTACAAATTTAACTAATCAAGTTCAACATATATGTCGATTCAAATTTTTAACTATCCTATATCAAATTCAATTGCATAATATTTATCACTTTATACATTACAATTTAACATCCAAATAAAACAAAAATCAATCAATCAATTATCAACCAACTGTATTATCATCGCATAAATAATTAACAGATAATGGTGTCAGATGTCATAGGTGAACAGATACAGGTAATAACATATATAACAGTGTAAATAACTAACAACAGTATATTTCAATTGTCGTTACAATTGAAATCAAATTTAATAAATAAAAGAACATTAATCGTGAGTGATTGCTCACCTTTCGAGGCTAAAGGGTACATAATATGGCCTAGAATTGAGTTACGAGCCCAAGCACGAATTCCGACCAAAGCACGATAGACACGAGTTGGCGACAAAGTTAATAGATAAGAAAAGGACGGAATCAAATTAAAATTGGATCGACGAAGATAGTTGATATAAGTGAACCTTATATATAACCATATATGACTAACCACATACAACCCATAATTATAAATAAACAACTAACTTTCAAAATCTGTATATATACATATATGAGTAAACCGCAATCACCACTTTAAAACTTACCCAAATATATATATCTATATATATAACTATGTAGAGTTAACAATTAAATTAAACTTATATTAAAATAAATATCTATAAATATCAATTTTATAATTTTTATCTTCATACAAAATTAGTCCTTGTATATAAATTTTACTTTTTCTTCAGCTAACAGCACGACTATTTTGAACAACAATACATATATGCTAATATCACTTTAATACATACAGCCGCAAGCATAGGTAAAGTGATTTCTTAGTATAATATGTATAAACTACTCTTCAAAATTTAATAAATTGATAATTATATTTTATAAACGCCTACATTCTTCTATATAGACTGAAATATAACTTTGACATCTTAAAACAAGATATGCAGACTCTATGGGAAAATGTAATAGGTATAACTTAAAAAAAAACAAATCATGCAAACACATTTTTTTTAAAAAAAAAATATACACATACATTTTTAAATAAATCTTGAATTTTAAACATGTATATTTATTTATACGTTGAAATCAAAATCCATGTATAAATATTTCAAAATCATATATAAACTTATAATTTAAAGCTCAACATAACACATATATGAACTAATATATGTATGCAGCATTCTTTATCATCTATATAAAGTAGCTAATATGTATATAATAATATACCAACCTTGTTACATGACATTATAAAAGACATACTAGTAATCCTATAGGCAAACTACTGTGTAACACATGTATGTTAGCCGACCGCTGCATATATCCAAAAGACAACTACTGTATATACACTATACACCTTACAGCTTATATTATCAAATATATGTATTACTTAGATTAAAGTTTAACATTATTCTAATAATACTATAAATGAAAATAGGAATTAATTCTCTGCATAAATTTCCAAGCGTTGCATACATATATATAACTATCATATTGTAGAATTTTATATAATCAAAATATACACTGAAATAGAACTTTGTGATACAAAACGTTATATTCATTGATATATGCAAAACATTGTATACTTTTATAAACTATACAACTATTTACAAACTATTGTATATATACTTTATAAAACTATCAGAGCATATAAATTTATATGCCAATATCCAATGCTCATACAATATTAAAATCTACCACTGTATAATATATAGTGTATAAGTATATATATTATACCTTTTTTTTAAAAAAAAGGGACAGGCTACGGCTGCTATAGGGAGGTCGAGGAGTTGCGCTCAGGGCGGGGTCGGAGGTGAACACGGCAGTTCCAGGTGAGGCAAGCTTGAGGGAAATTGGGTCGGCCGGCGTAGCACGTGGGTGAGGACATGCTAGAGACGGCGGCTGCTATACGCGAGAAAGGAGACCGTTTTGGGTTGCATGGGTTAGGTTTTGACAGTGGAGGGAGTTGTACGGTTACTAGGGGAGGCACGATTCATGGTGGGGAGGAGGAGAAAGGCGGGGCGGAGAGGCATAACATGGAAGGGATGATGGCGAACTTTGGCCTGCGCAGGCTTCCCCAGAGAGAGAGACGAGCAAAACTCGAGCCAAGTCCCATAAACCCCGAAGCAAGAATGAATGTAACCAGTAAAGCGAGCAGTTTTATAAAAAAAATATTTCCAGAATGAAACAAAAAAAAGATGAGGGAATGAATGTGAATGGACGAGCAAACCGATATTAGAATTTAATCGACGAATATAAATTTAACCATGGGGAAAAGCAAAAGTCATCAGTTGAATTCAATAATAATTTATGGCTAGTGGTTATCCAATTTCTCAAGAATACACAAGAAGACAAAAAGAAAAACTAAAGGTTCAAAAACGGGTACCGATACGGCTAACCACTTCGTAGATTTCACCGCGTGTCGGACACCAAAACACGCAAATGAATATACCGTGGAGATCAGCACGACGAGACGATCAAAACTGTAACGACCCAGAATTTTAAATTAATTAAAATTTGTATATTTAATTAATTTTAAATATTAATTAGTGAATTTATAAGTCGAATAAATTTTATTTTGAATAATTAGATTTAATTGGATAATTAAATCGATAATTTAATATGTGAAAATACAGAAATAATTGAAAATTGAGTAAAATATGATTGAAAATGATTTGTAAAATTTTATTTTATCGTATTGAAGTTAGAACGATATTTTAGAACTTTTAAAATCGAATTAAGAGTTTATTTGTGAAAATTGAATATTTTAATATTTAATCGACTAGTGAAATTAGTCAATTTTTGAACAGTCTCAGATTTCGACGAAACTAGTTCCATTGGATCCGTTATAGTTAGTTATTACCGGATTTCAATTTTCGTAGCAATCGGAGTTATCGTTTGATCGTGGCAGCTCGAAATGCATCGAAATTGTTTTTAATATTAATTTGGCGAGTTAAAATAGCCATTTTTAAACAGTCTCGGATTTCGACAAAACTAGTTTCATCGGATCCGTAATGTGATATTATTGTATGGTTTCAAATTTCGTGTCAATCGGATTTACCGTTTGTCCAGTGCAAGCTAAAACGCCTAGAAAATCGTTTAAATCGGTTTAATTTAAATTGAACGTTTATTGCCATAACTCGCACAGATGACCGAATTAGCTTTCGAAACCTGTTCCATTGTGTCCGGGGTAAACCTTAGAAACGCCAACCGGCACGCTTCGTTTGGAGTTCGGAAATTCCGGGTGAATAGTAAATTGGAAAATTTTCTATAAAACCCCCCCCTCTTCATTTTTGCAAATTATCAAACCCTAGGGTTTTAGAAACCAGTAGCCGCCATTTTCTGAATGAATGGCCGGAAATTATCAACTTCATCCTCAATTATCTCTTCATCCATCAACATTTACAAGAAACTTTCTAAATGAAAGTTGTAGATCACGTTGCGAACTACCTATCCAACGGTCATGATCACGTTTGGAGCTTTAGATCAACGGAAATTGGCTCGAGAAGGCACCACAGTCGCGCGCGCATTTCTATGCATGGGGGAGGCCGAGTTTAGTGATGCTTGGGCCGAGCATGGAGAAGAAGATGCTCTTCAAGGTGGAAGCTTTTGATCGAGGTAGAAGCAAGCAGGGAGGTTGCATAAATTAACCCTAATTTTTGTGCTATGGGTTCTTGTTGCGTGTTTTTGTTTCTGGGAGAGGAAACACGTGAGTTTGGGGGAGAAGCAAGGGACGGCCTGATGTTGAGGGTGATGGGATCCTACGGCTATGACTTAGTTAGGTTGAAAATAGTTAATTTATGTTGTAAATTAGTTTATATAAAAATCGTGTAAACTTGTAAAATCCATATCTTTTTCATACGAGGTCGAAAACGCGCGAAACAGGAAGCGTTGGAATCATATGGACAAGCACTACGCTATAGAATTGGATTAGAGTCGTTTGGAGTTAGTGAGAATTTCGGGTAAAATTAAACGCGCGTTTAATTTTATTCGAAATAAATCGCTAAAACGAAATTGAAATCAAGGTGAGAACTTCTCACTCAATCGAATCGGTTTCGATTTTAATTTTAAATAGTTAGATTTAAAATATTTGAATGCATGTTAGAATGATGATTGTTATCAATTGATTGTTAAAATAGACATTATGCGCCGTTAGTAAGCGGATGTTATTTATTAAAAACATATACCGCGAATATTTCATAAACAGTGAAATTGGTATTATATAATAGCAATATATATATATTGGCATATGTATATATTGCAGTTGATTGATTTCCCGCATTGTATAGCGGATGAGACCCTATTGCGCCGTCTATTAAGCGGATAATATTTAAATCCCATATACCGCGATAATTTCGTACTGGAGCGGAATTGGTATTGTGCTAATGTTTTTGAATGCAGGGAAACAGGTTGGAGGGATCCAACTGGTTTCCTCAACTGTATTGATTTATTTACAGATATTGTGATATTTGTTGATTATCATATCGATATATGATATTTGGATGTCGTGATTGACTATTTGGTATGTAGCATCATTGGACCAAATTTTGGAATTTTAAAATGTTTTTAAAGTGATTTTTGAAAGTATACGTTTATAAAATATTTTGGAATTGATTCATATTAAATAAATAAACGTATAAATTTTAATGTTATAAAATAGTGTAAATCGGGATTTCTGAATTTATTATAAAAAGTTTAAAATGAGGATTTATGAAATTTGATTATTTTATAAATCAAAATGGTGAAGTTATAAAGGAGACTAAAGATGTTTTAAAATAATAGTATAAATTGATTTATATAAGAGATTTGTAAATTGATATTTATAAATTAAAATATTTGAATTTCATAAATGAATGAAATTTATAGAATTTATAAAAGGAAGTTGTTATAAAACAAATAGAAATGGAATTTTATAAGCAGTAGGTTTATAAAATGTGTAAAGTTATTTGAAGAATAGATTTGGGTAAATTAATGAATCTTATAAGTTATAAGATTTATAACTTGGGAAGTTTAAAAGAACGATTTTGTAAAATAATCGTTTTTAAGCATTTAACTTATAATATGAACCTTTGGTTTATAATTGAGTTATAAAGTGACTAGGTTAATAAAGGAGATTTATAAAAAAGGAAGTAGTTATAAAATAAATAGAAATGGAATTTATAAACGTTGTTTTATAAATTCGTAAACGACTTATTTTGATAAGTAAATTGTTGTAACTTATTAATGGAGTTATATTCACGTTTTATATAGTGAATAATCCTTCAAAATAGAATGAATAGAAATGATGAAATTGGTTAACGTAGTATATTCACGTTTTTGAATAGTGAATAATATGTTAAAGAAAATGTTTTCGATTTGATGTTTTGAATAGAATTAAAACGATCTAACGATGTTTTAAATGTGTTGAGATTCGAAACCATAGATTTCAACATTCATTGTTGAAATAGACGTTTTCGAGAAATAGAAGGAAATTGTGGACTATAACACTGTTGTTATAGTAAATGGTTTCCGAAAGGAAATGTTTTGTATAGTATTGGGATTTATATATCTATTTTAATTTCGAATCCCTATACTAGTGATTTTGGGTTGTCGTAACGATGTTTTACGCAACATTCGTTTTGGCCCAAATAAATATGTTTAAGAGAGTGATTTCCTTAAAGAATGAAATATGTACTTAATCTCGATTTAAGTATATTGAATATTTTCCAAGTGTTGAAAATAAATGGATTGAGAATTACTTAATAAATAAGTATGGAAATGTTTTTCCAATGTGAAATGAAACGTTTTGAGAATTTATCTTTTTGAAGATAAATTGAAAATGAATAATTGAAATCGTATATTCATGGATATTGTGAAATATAAATTCACTATGGAATTTATAAAAGAAAGTGGAATTTTTTTAAAAATAAATATTGATTTATTTTTGAGGTATTGAAATTATATATCTTGTAAAGATATTTTTGGGAAATAAATAATTTGGAAAATTATTTGGAATCTGGTGATGTTGTGCATATCCATTGATAGTTCAATAACCGACTATCAATATTTACCTTTGAAAGGTATTTGTTGTGATTTGCTTGAATTTGAATGCCACACTTATTTTTAAATTATTGCGCTCGTTATTCGGATTACCCATTCCGAATAGTGATACGACGTAATGGATAGCATTGATGACCGGTGTTGAAGACCGGATATTTTTGAAAGCGAAAGGACAACTCGTCGATTGTCTTTGCACCGAGTAGCTACGGTATAGAGACTCCCTATGTGATGGGAAGTCCGGACGTGATTAGAGATTATCCGGATTGCAAGGACTTCTTTGTAAGTGCCTTCGGTTCTGTTCGAGCCCGGAACAGACTTGTATGGATTGTATGTCTGACGTTACAAATTGAGATATAAAGCCGATTTCTTTCAAATATATTTCTGTTGGTGGCGGAGAATTTATTCTCTTAGCTTAACACCCTTCTCTGAGACGTACGAGCTCAGAGGTTATGTAGTTGAAGGTTATTAGCAATATATTCCCAATTTGGTAATGTGACATGCTGAGTGTTGCTGTGAAATGATCATTGTGTTGATCATTTGTGATAAGATCATTTGTTTGATCGTTTATCTTTGTGATCATTTCTATGATCATTTGTTGACCCAAAGCATGGATTTTGTATAAAGTATGTTTTTGTGGACGAGACTTCGTCGAGCCTCACACCCTGGAATGGTCAAAACAGGAAAGATGCGGCAAGGTTATGAGGGGTAGCTCCCTTTAGGGTATGTGCATTTCCTTCTGGAAAAGGGTGGTATCATGGTATGGAGCCCAGATACTTACTCATGTTGAAACACTTTATTTATGATTGTGTGATGTTGATGACGAGCGCTCGGTTAAAGGTCCCAAAGGACCGAGGGATGACATATTCGTGTAGTAGTTACCTAGTGATAAAGGTAACCCGGCCTTGTGTTGGCAGAGAGCTGGTTAAGTTCTCGGGACGTCCAGCCAGAGGCGTTTCCATGTGGCAATGGGAAGTTCCTTGGCCTGACCATTCGTTGGAAATCCAAAGAAACAATACGAGACTTGTACGGTTTTAGTTGTATAACCTGCTATGGAATGTGGCGGTAACCTGCTATTGAACATAGTTAGCTATAGTAGGCATACGATAATGGTCGTATGTTGGCTAAGATTTATATTCTACTTTCGAAATATTTTCCTACACTATGCACTAGTAATAATATCAAATGTTCTTTTTAAATGCGTATCAAGCATCTTTGACTATCATAAGGAGAAATCTCCTCCGATTCTGCGTTTGCATTGTGTGTGTGTGCGGGAGGCCTTATGGTAGTCTCATTTTTAAAAGCATTGCGAATTGACTTTAAAAATATTCCTCTATTTTGTTTTCAAAGATAAATAAACTGTTTTGAGTTCTCACACCAGTCACATGACTGACTCGGAGTTTATTGTTTTCCTTCCTAAACTCCGGGTGCCCACCAATTTCTACACGGGTAGTCAAGAGTTAGGTTTATCAGGATATTCTGGATATTCTGGAGTTGCTGGAGGCAAGCTGGATGACATGGCGTATTATTAGTATATAGTATGTCTTTTTCGCTGTTTGTTGTTGTTTGTAGTACACTCTGATGTAATGTATAAAATGTAATAACTGATATAGTTCTTTGTTTAAGGATTATTTATTTATTTATTATATGTTGTTCCGCTGCGATTGTGAGATTCTGATATTGTTCTGTTGTTTTCTTTCTGTTCTTTCTATTTTCTTTTCTCTCTATTTTCTATCTTTTCTCTCTTCTTCTCTCTCTTTCTTTTTCTTAAACATTGATAATTCGTATTTCTGTTCATCTTGAGTTAATCTATGGAGATTAGTGTATATTCAAGGAGTACGGATTTGCGGGTCATCACAAAAACAGCATACATATATTAGTGGTTCGATTGAATTATAAAAATTTTGAATTTTCTACTATGAAAAATGCATGAACAACACAGAAAAATAAGATCGACGGAGCTAAAGATGTCCGAATTTTGAAAAACGAAAAATAGCGTTTGCTCAGAAGACGCTTTAGAATTTTTCTATGTAAAAATATTTAGGTTCCGAAAAGATTTTATTTTCATCGCTTTTTAACTGATTAAATTGAAGTAAATTAACACACGAAATAAACTTTCATATTTTCGGACAAAAATTTACCAGCTGCCATATTTAATTAGACGCATTCCAAATATCAAATTAATATTTCAACATTTTATATTTATTTTTATTAAATTCACACATAATTAAAACCGTTAAAATATCCGCGTTGTTACAATTTCAATAAATATGTCATGATTAATTAAGTATATGGAGATACTTCATCTTATACCTGACACTAAATTTTGAGGTATGGAAGCATTTTTTCTATCAGTGAGAGTTCAAGAATATGTGTCAAGGCAAGGGTAGTTATTTAACTTGTTCGACTTTATTGGTGATCGAGGGATAGTGTAGGGTTGAAATAAAAAAGAGGTGATAAGTATATAATGTCTAATTTTCATATGCAAACCACTTACACCAGATAGTGGTTTGTCCAATATCGAAAACTTGATCTATTTTTACTTGGGAAGTATATAAAAGCTTTATGATTTCATATGGTTTGATATCCCTGAAGGAGGACTCATTTCTATGAAACATAGTTCACTTTTAAGGATGCATATTCGAGACTATAGCTAGGACTCTTATATTTGTTTGCTTTATTCTAAAAGAACCGAGATTGAGTTAGTTGGGAATTCATCGATTTAGTTTGGAGACACGGTTTCGGATAAGTATAGTTTATGATGACCACTTCAAACTAACAAATGGTTCATGATCTAAATCATGGTTAAGTATGCTATGAAGTTGTACTACCATTCCTGGAGGTGGTTGCAAAATGGAATGTAGTAAGGTTAATGTGAATGTTCGATCTCGGAACAAACTGTATGGATAAATGCTGGCACTGCATTATTGCGTGGAGGGCAGTGTTAACATTCCAAGATGGGTTTGCTAAAAATGGAAATCATTGCCTCAAACCTCACATCCGGAATTGACTAAAACGGGGGAGATGCGGTAGGGCTATGTGGGTTGCACCCATTAGGGTATGATCATCCCCGATGTAGATTGATATTTTTTTTTGGATGTATGCCTCGATCCTAGTATGGTAGTTGATCACAACCGATGGATGATTTATTCGGTACTACCTAGGAAGGGATAGGTCAGTTCTGTGTTAGTAGAGATGTAAGGTTTGCAGCCTCGACATATTTTCTCTAGAGGTGTACTGTACGGAAGGTAGTCCCTTACCTTGTCATTATCGGAATCCATTTTCCAATACGTTCTTTACGGACTTAGATGCATACTAAGCATGCTGGAATGTAATCAATGTAACCATTTAGGCTATGTTAAATGTTTATTTTAAACCCAAGACATTATTATAATATCACATAATTTCTTATAGAAATGTTTTGGTTATCACAAGGTAAAAGTCCATCCATATTTATGTACGACGTGGTCTTGTGAGATACATTTATTTTGAAGATTTTTATAAATATAAAAATTCATATGTTTTGAGTTTACTCACACCAGACCCATTTTTGACCTAGAGTTTTTCTTTCTTTCCCTTAAACTCTTGGATACTCTAATTTTTGAGTAGCCAAGTAGTCCAGATTCTTAAGGATGCATTTTAAAGGAGCGTGGAGCATGATGCTTCACTGCTATCTAGTAACTATTTATTTCTGATGTTTGTATGTAATGATGTATTAACATTGCGGGGGAAAGGCAGTTACAACTGTCCTTGGCTGAAATTAGTTCTAACTGTAACTCTGATATTTCATTTTAAAAGTGACTGCCTGCACTCACGTTCTATTTTATATGATTTTAAGAAGTTATGAGATTTTGTGTTTCTCACTTCTTGTCTTTTATTTTCTTTTACCCCAACGAATCATCTTTTGGATGCCTAGATGACTGGCACACGAATACAGTGGATGTATTAAGTGTCGTCTTTAGGGGTAAGAAAGGCAAATCGTTACACATCTGATGCACTGTGAAATTTATATGTTCTAATCCGGCTTTTCCATATACTAAGCATGTGGCTTTTGAAAAATAAAATTTTCCTTTTTTTGTGCAAAATCCTTTTCAATTAAAATAAAACTTTACTTTTCAAGCTCTTTTTTTCAAAAACATTTTATATTTGAAATAAAAGATTTTTTTTTTTGAAATTTTCAAAAGCAAATTTTTTACTTTTTAAAACCAATTTACCCCACCCTATGTAGTCGAGATTTAGTCAAGGATTTAACATCCATGATTGGCTTTATACATGGTAAATTTTCGAATTTCAAAAACATTTCCTTTTATTTTAAAGTAAAAATTCATGCATAAGTTCATTTATAAATTTCAGCTTTTAAGGCATAGGGATAGTGATCTGTTGTGTCGCAACAACCTTCCTCCGTCCTTCGCTTGCCAAAATTTATCTCTTAAAATTTTCTACAATTAGGGACTTAACTTTATTTTTTCGTTGAGTGACTAATTAAATAAATTTCCTAATGTACCCTATGAACTTCCATCCTTTTATCATTTTCTTTTCTTTTGCATTTGTTAAGTGTCTTTTATAAGATTTCCTTATTTTACCATTTTTCAATAAATATCGCGGTCAACGCAGAATCAATAGGAACGTTTCTCATTAGCAGCATATATGTTTTATACAATAGAAAAAAACTAATTCTTACAACCCAAACCTAAAAGAAACAATTATCGGAAGCCACCCTTCAACATCAACTGACATTAATGATGTTGTGGCCAAATCACTTCTTATATAAATTAGATGGATGTTTTGCAACATCCCGCCTTTTCATACGTTTAAGTAGACGCACATGTCGAATCAAACCATCCAGAAGGGCAGATTATTATTGGGGTGAATAAGAAAAAAATAGAGAAAGAAAGAAAACAGAATCTCGCAGCGGAATGACAAAATATAATAATCAAATAACAATTTATGAAGCTGTTTTACAAAAACATTTGATTAACTTATACAATACAGAATCAGAGTTACACATACTAAAGAACAATAAATAACAATGCAGCAGAACAATGTGATGCAATGGAACAATATAGTAAATAATAGTAATATAATGTTCGTCTTCGTCCTCCAAAAGTAAGGTCTTCAAACCCTGAAATGCTCAGGCTGACCCGAGCAAATTGAAAAGACAAAACACTCGAGTTAGAACTAAAAGATCTTATGTAAGTTAAATCAACGGTAAATAATAAGAGTGGAACGGCATCAGAGATGTTTACAGGATTTGACATCTCCTATCCAGTGTTTAACGTGAGTGCGGTAACGTAAGTGATGTTCGAGATTTACATCTCCTAAGGATCCGTTAAACTATCTACTATGTAGTAATATACGCTATTATAATAATGTCTACAGTAAAGTATAGTATATTTAAAAATATCATTAAGAATTACCCAATATCCCCCTTAACACATTTTATAGCGCCAATGTCTATACAGTACTGTCGTACCTCCAGATCGGGAGGCTACCACAAATACTCCATAGGCACGGCACAAATCAAACTCGTACAAGGCGCGCTAGAGTAGGTGACACGACACAACTAGGCAATGCCAGGGTATATATACCAATTACACATCCGGACTGGTGGTAATGCGTAGCACCACTACCGCCCACCTCGAGCCACACTCCCAAAATCAAAGGTGCACCCAATCAATCACAAAGTAATAGAATGGTATCGAAGAAGCGTGTCCGATAAAAGGAGCTACCTCATTGGCTCAGAATCGCTCCTGTTTAAGCCACCTTATGCCAACTCATGGGAGTAGGGTCCACGTATATACCTCAATAGGACGTCACCACCATCCTACTTCATTCTAGAATCTCCACCACGTACACGGTTATTCAATTGGTTTTCGGAGTTGGCAGAGAGTATGAAAACTTCCAATCTCGGTCTTTTTGACAATCAAATGTTATTACAACACCGTGGTCATTTCAAAATAGTATATACTTCAAAACTAAAATATCATTGCTATTTCGAAGAGCACATCAATACGATATCGTTTCCATTTCAAAACCAAATAAGATAACATTTTTATTTAAATACCAAATCAATATAATATCACTTTTATTCCTAATATATTCTCGTCCAGAATCATAGTACTTTCAAAGTTATAACACTTTCGAAACCAAACACTTGAAAATATGACATTTTCAAAAGATAATACTTTGAAATTCATAGCTTTGAAACTATAACTTTCACCACATAACAGTTTAGATGTCCAATAGTATATATAATAAAATAGTTTTAAATTTAACATTACATTATAAATAAAATAATTTCCTCAACTTCACAAATTGATTAAAATCAACTTGAATCCAAATTCAATTTAAATCAAATCTCAATTCATAAATTTCAGCTCAATTCAGTTTTCAATAATCCATTTCAATTTATATCAATTCAAAATACAGATTTTGAACCTCAAATAAACCATTTCAAATTCCTTATATTTCAAAGCTTTAAGTATTTCATAATTTCAAAACTAAATTTTGATAATTCCATATATATCAAATTCAGGTACTATTATTTAGATTTGAAATGTTTACTTAATAAATCGAATATCATTTAAGTAAAACATTTAAAATTCAAATAACTGAATATTTTTTCAATTTATTTAAGTTGATATGTTCATTTAAATCAACTTGATATATTCATTTAAATCACCTTAAACCAAAATCAAGTTATAAAAATCATACCCTTTAAAATCTCAATTTTATTAAATTTCAAATCAATTTCATATTTATCTTCCAACCTTAATTTTATTTAAGTCATTATAAACTCCATATAAAATATGATTTGAATAAATACTTAACCATATTATATTTTAATAAAATCAAACTTTATTATTAAACTTACTTTATATTTTAAAACGAATTTATACATAACTTAAAATCGAAAATTTAACTATATATATATAATAACATTTATATAATATCCAAATCAATATTTTATAAAACCATATATTACTTTCCAAAATCATAGAAATTCTTTCAAAATATTTATATATAGACCACGGTGTGTGTATATAATTTTCTATTCTATGGTCAATTGATGCGGATATTTATCATTTCAATCCACAAGACAGATATATTCATTTCAATCCGTAATCCTGAAAATATAAACATCCATAAAATCACTCGAGTCTATCATTTTAACTCATAACGATTTTCCTTAATCTGTGGATCATTCGGGTATGTATCATTTCAACCCATAGTGAACTTGCAGTTTATAACGATATAAAATACAACACCCATTCATCCAATATTAACAAGTCAACATTCATTGCAACATCATTCAAATCATTCAATAAATATCAATATAGAACTGAAAATCAATAATAGATATTAACTGGCAATTTATATTCCATAATAAATTAAATAACGATTTATTCAAATAAATTCAAATTAACTGAGGCGATAAAATATACCTAACAGTCATAAATAAATTACCAATCACACCAAAAATTAATTTAACAAACATAAGAAATTTTAGAAGTTGTGAGTGGGTTAAAATACTCACCTTTTGAATTTAAATTGAATTTAAATTTAATTTAAACCTAAAATTTGAACAGCCTTAGAATTCATCCAAACCAAAGTCAAAATGTCAAAAATTCAATACGATCCTAGCGGAGAAAACCACGTGTGAAACAAACCTCGTATGTGAAAGTTATGCAGTTTAGAACATTTACAGTTTGAATCAAATTAAATTAAACAATATATTTTAATTTACCACGTTTGACTGCCGCGTCCCCACCTACTGTTTGAAACCCTAGTGCAGATGGAGAATGCACATGAATGAACTGAGCCGCCACCCTCACGTCAATTTTTGCCACGACGTCGACCAACTACATCACGATCTGGCACCACCGCCGACCTCCACTCCCAGAGCCGAGCTCCCCTAAGCCAAAGAGCACGCCTCTGGTTCACTGCAGGTGCTCCCCACCGCTGTCGATCATTCGCGAATTGCGGTCAGTCAACGCGACTCCAACCTCAAGTAGCCGCACCGATCTACATGCCTCGATGCCCTCTACCTGTTGCCACCCACCGATCATCGTAAGGATGACGATCCACCGCTAAGATTAAAACCATCAATTGAACGGTCGGGAATAAACTAGCCAATTCCGTCCACACAGCAACCCAGATCGAGTAACGAATCTCATAATCGACTTGCGCTCCTTAAGAGCTTCAAATCGATATATAGATCGATATAGTTTGAAGATTTGATTTTAGTTTGATTTTTTTATTTGAATTGCAGTTGGAGAACTAGGGTTTGTCTGCCATTGAGGAAGAGGAGCAACAGAAATTTTTATACGTACAGACAAATGAGAATAAGGAATGATTAGGGCTTATAACAAGATATTTATAGGTAAGTTAGAAAATAGAAATAACGGATCGGATTGGATTTGGGTTGGAATGATAAACGGCCCAAAAAGGCCGTTCCGACTCCGGAATGAAATTGGATCAACCCATATATCAAAATAGATATTTTCAAGTATTTTCAAATCAATGGAACATGTTTTAAGTCCAAATTCCATCGTATGAAGAAGTTACATTAAAATCAGCTTATTTCAAATTGATTTCAATTAAATCGATTTCAAGGCGTTTCGAGTCCGTACGATCAAACGACAAGTCCGATCGTTACGAAACTTAGAATCCTACAATAATTCATCGTTATAGATTCGATGAAACAGGTTTCACCGAAATCCGAGTCAGTGGTCAAAATGGCTATTTTTCAGGTTAATGAATTAAATTAATATTAATCAATTAAATCAGAATTTTCAATTCCAATTCCATAATTAACAAATTTTATCATTTTTTATTTCTTAAACATTTACAATAATTTAGTCGAGTTCAGATATCAATTTTAAGTTAATTAATTTACCCATCAGCGTATTTAATTTCAATTTTAGTAAATTCATTAATTATCAATTGAAATTCCAATAAATTCGTTTATTTGATTTTAAATCTTGTTATTCAATCCATTATCATCAAATAGATAAAACTTACATTGGTTCATGGTTTATTACATTAATATTCTCAAATTTCATCTTAGTCTCCATTAATGTTATATTTAAATATTTAGTTTCATTTATTTGCATTAATCCAATTATTAAATTTAAATTTCAATAAATTAATAAATCTTGATTTCCATTCTTTTTATTCAACCTATTATTATATTATGAATAAAATTAACATTATTATATCTCATTTAAGTTATTATTTCATTAATGGATCATGAATTTCTAATTTTCCAATATTAGACAACGAAAATTTAATAAAATCAACAATTAAATCATCGAAAGTTTACGGGTTGTTACACTCTCCCCCACTCAAAACTTTTCGTTCCTGAAAAGGAAAAAAGAAGGGAGAAGAAAGAATTAAGTAAACAGTACATCTTATTCAAAAATATTAACTTTATAAACAATAAATTTACAAAACTAATTAATTTAAATAAAATATACCAATTGATAACCATTAAATCTTTTTTAATACTCAAATTAATAAAGTTTGGAAAACATCTTTCAAAATTTCTCTAATTCCAAAATTTACGGAAAATTTCGGTAGAGCCGCCTTTGTACGGAGAGGCTAGGGAGAAAATATAATATCAAATATAACAATATATATCACAATATCTCAAAATAATATCTTCCAACAACGGGAAAAACAAAATAATAACGCTATAAAACCGTAATTCGAGAACGTACCTATTTGTCGTGCAATTAATGCTTATTTTATGAAACCAAAAGCAGTGGCAATTGCTTCCATAACCTGCATTTCACTTATATAATCCCAAAAAGAGTTAATAATTATATAAAATGAAATATTAAAGTTATTTCATCCACTAACAAACAAATCAATGTCTAACAACGACAATCTCTTGCAACCACAACTTACAATCATCATACAAAATCAATACAAATCAATTATCCATCCAAAGCAAACAAAACAAATGGTTTGTTTGGGTTTAGAACCTTTAACCGCCTAGAATGACAAATAAACTACTGAGTGCACCATTTACTCAACAGTCTTAGATAAAACTCAATAGATTATTCATACATTCAAACAATTAGATGTATCATTTACCAAACAATTCATAATCCAAACAAACAACAAATACCAACCATTATTTCAAGTTTATTCTTAAAATTCCTTTCACAAGTTTTGCTATTTATTTTTTCTTTCATACATACAAGGGTTATTTCTTTAATTACATTTATTACACACAATTTAATTCCCATTCGTTTATTCAATACTTAGTTCCATTTATTTACATTTACTACCTAAAAAATTCATTTCTTTCCTTCATTTAATGAAAATTTCTTTTCATTATTTTACATTCATAACTTACAATAAGTTATTCCTGTTCATTTGTTTGTAAAAATCAGCAAATTCATTATCCAAGAATTTCAGACATTTTCTTACAGTTTAGTTCACATTGTTAATTATATATGCTTGATTTCCAATAGATATAAATATTCATTAGTGCATAAGTTTATATTTAAATTTTACTTTTAAATTTTCGTTCATCCTTTCTTATGTTACATCCTTGAACATTATATCTATTTTCTAAATCATTTCAACAATTTCTGAATTATATAATTTATTACAGTAACCATTTTTTCACATTTCTAATATAAATGGCTTGCATTATTATTTTAAGTTTACAATTATCTATTTATAGTATTCACCTTTCTACTTATTAATTATAAATAACTTCAACCATTTTCTTAAGTTCATAATTATTTATTTATAACGCTCACCTTTTATTACATTTAATTAGCAATATTCCAATTATAATTTAAGTTTATAACAACTATAACCTTAAATTCTTATTTATAAAAGTAATTTATTGAACACTTCCATTACCTTAGTTTTACTTGTAGAATTTTTCTTTACATTTTCTTACACATTTCTACTTTTAATATTTTGGTAAGTTATATGTATGTTAAAGAATATAATTGAAAACTACACAAGTTTAACTTATTTCATTTTAGTAAATTAAATGTTCAATAATTAACATTTCTTATTTTTCATATCTTTTTATTTATAGATTACAATTTCAAATTTTGTATCTATTTCAGTTATAACTTAGCGTATAATTTCTTATGTTCATTTAGAAGTTCCAAATTTTTTAAATAGTTAAATTCCGTTTCATTTTCAGTAATTAAAACCTCTAATTTGTATAAGTTTAAGAACTAAATGCCAGGTTCCGTTTCAAATCATTTAAAAATAATAGATAGATGTATATACTTACAATTTATATATCCAATTATATTTAAAACAATTCAAAATTTATATTTGTTTATCAAAACGAATCTGCAGTAAAACTACTATAGTGGCATTTCCACTTCGAAACCCAAAAATGAACGTTGATGATGCGTGCACTCATCGTCGAAATTATTTTCCAGCGACAGAGAGGAGAGTACATGACTTATTTCTTTCCAAAGTTCCTTTAAAACAATTCTTTCAAATCATATTGAAATATTTATATCAGAAAATACTTCTAAATAATATTATTATTATATTCCAAAATCATTCAAAAGAAATTTTCAAAACCTCGAAACTTAAATTCTAAATTTTCTAGTTTATTCTCATTTATTTTACTTTTCAAATGTTGTTTCCAACCTATATTCATAAATTTCACTACCTAACAACCATTATATTACAACCAAATATATATCGTTTATAAATTTATTATTATATATATATAGAAAATATAATAGGCAAAATTATTTCATTCACCTATATTCGAAACAAATATTGTGTCAGTCTGTCCTATTAAGTGTTTAGAAATCCCTATTGATGTCATAGCGTCCTATGCACCAACCAGAATTTATAAATACAAAACGGGACAAATTAACACAATATCAAAACACCTTTATAACACTAACAAATACGCTCTCTCATATATATATATACACACTCAGCAAGAGGGTATTACTACCATACAAATCTAAGGTTTATCACTAAACCATAGCTCTGATACCAATTTGTAACATCCCGCCTTTTCGTACGTTTAAGCAGACGCACATTTCGACTCAAACCATCTAGAAGGGCAGATTGTTATTGGGGTGAATAAGGAAAAAAGAGAAAGAAAGAAAACAAAATCTCACAGCGGAATGACAAAATATAATAATCAAATAACAGTTCATGAAGCTGTTTTACAAAAACATTTGATTATACTTATACAACACAGAATTAGAGTTACACATACCAAAGAATAATAAATAATAACGCAGCAGAACAATGTGATGCAGTGGAACAATAAAGTAAATAACAGTATACAATCTTCGTCTTCGTCCTCCAGAAGTATGGTCTTCAAACCTTGAAATGCTCAGGCTGATCTGAGCGAATTGAAAAGACAAAACACTCGAGTCAAAACTAAAAGATCTTATGTATGTTAAATCAACGGTAAATAATATGATTGGAACGGCGTCAAAGATGTTTATGGGATTTAGCGTCTCTTATCCAGTGTCTAACGTGAGAGCAGTAACTTAAGAGATGTTCGGGATTTACCCTCCTAAGGATCCGTTAAACTATCTACTATGTAGTAATATACGCTACAATAATAATGTCTACAGTAAAGTATAATATATTTAAAAATAGCGTTAAGGAGTTACCCAATATCCCCCTTAACACATTTTATAGTGTCAATAGTCTATACAGTACCATCGTACCTCCAGATCGGGAGGCTATGACAAATACTCCATAAGTACGACACAAATCAAACTCGTAAAAGACGCGCTAGCGTAGATGACACGGCACAACTAGGCAATGCCAGGGTAGATATACCAATTACGCATCCGGACTGCTGGTAACACGTAGCAGCCACTACCGCCCACCTCGAGCCACACACCCAAAATCAAAGGAGCACCCAATCAATCACAAAGTAATAGAATGGTATCGAAGAAGTGTGTCCAATAAGAGGAGCTACCTCATTGGCCTGTAATCACTCCTGTTTTAGCCACCTTATGCCCACTCACGGGAGTCGGGTCAACGTACATACCTCAATAGGACGTCGCCACCATCCAACTTCATTCTGGAATTTCCACCGCGTACATGGTTATTAAAGTGATTTTCGGAGTTGGTAGAGAGTATGACAACTTCTGATCCTGGTCTCTTTAACAACCAAATGTTATTATAACACCGTGGTCATTTCAAAATAGTATATACTTCCAAACCAAAATATCATCGCCATTTCAAAAACCATATCAATACAATATCGTTTCCATTTCAAAACCAAATAAGATATCATTTTTATTTAAAAACCAAATCAATATAATATCATTTTTATTCCAAATATATTCTATTCCAGAATCATAGTACTTTCAAAGTTATAACACTTTCAAAACCAAACACTCGAAAATATGATTTTTTTTCAAAACATAATACTTTGAAATTCATAGCTTCGAAACTATAACTTTCACCACTTAAACATTTTAGATGGCCAAATAGTATATATAATAAAATATTCTAAATTTAACATTACTTTATAAATAAAATAATTTCCTCAACTTCACAAATTGATTCAAATCAACTTGAATCCAAAATTCAATTTAAATCAAATCTCAATTCATAAATTTCAACTCAATTCAGTTTTCAGTAATCCATTTCAATTTATATCAATTCCAAATACAGAATTTGAACCTCAAATAAACCATTTCAAATTCCTTGTAATTCAAAACTTTAAATATTCTATAATTTCAACTAAATTTTGATAATTCCATATATATAAAATTCAATCACTATTATTTAGATTTTAAATGTTTACTTAATACATCCAATATCATTTAAGTAAAACTTTTAAACTTCAAATAAATGAATATTCTTCAATTTATTTAACTTGATATATTCGTTTAAATCAACTTGATATATTCATTTAAATCACTTTAAACCAAAATCAAGTTATAAAAATCATACCCTTTAAAATCTGAATTTTATTAAATTTCAAATCAATTTCATATTTATCTTCCAACCTTAATTTTATTTAAGTCATTATAAATTTTATATAAAATATAATTTAAATAAATACTTAACCATATTATATTTTAATCAAATCAAACTTTATTATTAAACTTATTTTATATTTTACAACAAATTTATACATAAGCTTAAAATCAAGAATTTTACTATATATATAATATCCAAATCAATATTTTATAAAACCATATATTCCTTTCCAAAACCGTAGAAATCCTTTCAAAATATTTATATATATAGACCGTGGTGTCCGTATATAATTTTCTATCCTATGGTCAAGGATATGGATATTTATCATTTCAATCTGCAAGGTAAAATTATATATTTACGGATATATATCGTTCCAATCCGTAATCCTGAAAATATGAACATTCATAAAATCGCTCGAGTCTATCATTTCAACTCATAACGATTTTTTCTTAAACTATAGATCATTCGGGTATGTATCATTTCAACCCATAGTGAACTTGCAGTTTACAACGCTATAAAATACAACACCCATTCATCCAATATTAACAAGTCAACATTCATTGCAACATCATTCAAATCAATCAATAAATATCAATATAAAACCGAAAATCAATAACAGATATTAACTGCCAATTTATATTCTATAATAAATTAAATAACTATTTATTCAAATAAATTCAAATTAACTGAGGCGATGATTTAAAATATACCTAACAGTCATAAATAAATTTCTAACCACACTAAAAATTAATTTAACAAACATAAGAAATTTTAAAAGTTGTGAGTGGGTTAAAACACTCACCTTTTGTATTTAAATTAAATTTAAACCCAAAATTTAAACAGCCTTAGAATTCGTCCAAACCGGAGTCAAAATGTTAGAAATTCCAGTATGGTCCTAGCGGAAAAAACCGTGCACGAAACGAACCTCGTATATGCAAGTTATGCAGTTTAGAACATTTACAGTTTGAATCAAATTAAATTAAACAATATATTTTAATTTACCACGTTTGACTGCTGTGTCCCCACCTACTGTTTGAAACCCTGGTGCAAATCGAGAACACACGTGAACGAACTGAGCCGCCACTTTCACGTCAATTTTTGCCGCGACGTCGACCAACTACATCATGATCTGGCACCACCACCGACCTCCACTCCCAAAGCCGAGCTCCCCTGAGCCAACGCACATGCCTATGGTTTGCCGTAGGCATTCGCCACTATTGCCGATCATTCTCAAATCGCGGCCAGTCAACACGACTCCGACCCCAAGTAGCCACACCGATCTACATGCCTTAACGCCCTCTACCTGTTGCCACCCCCCGAGTCGTAAGGTGACGATCCACCACTAAGATCAAAACCATTAATTGAACGACCAGGAATAAATTAGCCAATTACGGCCATACAGCAACCCAGATCGAGTAACAAATCACATAATCAACTTGTGCTCCTTGAGAGTTTCAAATTGATATATAGATCGATATAGTTTGAAGAGTTTGATTTTCAATTTGATTTTTTTATTTGAATTTGCAGTTGGAGAACTAGGTTTGTCTGCCATCGAGGAAGAGGAGGAAAAGAAATTTTTGTACGTATAGACAAATGAGAACAAGGAGTGGCTAGGGTTTATAATGAGATATTTATAGGTAGGTTAGGAAATAGAAATAACGGATCGGATCGGATTTGGGTTGGAACGATAAACGGCCCAAAAAGGCCATTCCGACTCTGGAATGAAATTGGATCAACCCATATATCTAAATAGATATTTTCAAATATTTTCGAATAAATGGAACATGTTTCAAGTCCAAATTCCATCGTATGAACAAGTTACGTTAAAATCAACTTATTTCAAATTGATTTCAATTAAATCGATTTCAAGGCGTTTCGAGTCCACACTGTCAAACGACAAGTCCGATCGTTACGAAACTTAGAATCCTACAATAATTCATCGTTATGGATCCGATAAAACGGGTTTCACCGAAATACGAGTCAGTGGCCAAAATGGCTATTTTTCAGGTTAATTAATTAAATTAATATTAATCAATTAAATCAGAATTTTCAATTCCAATTCCATAATTAACAAATCTTATCATTTTTTATTTCTTAAACATTCACAATAATTTAGTCGAGTTCATATATCAGTTTTAAGTTAACTAATTTACCCATTAGCGTATTTAATTTCAATTTTAGTAAATTCATAAATTATCAATTGAAATTCTAATAAATTCGTTTATTTGATTTTAAATCTTGTTATTCAATCCATTATCATCAAATAGATAAAACTTACATTGGTTCATGGTTTATTACATTAATATTCTCAAATTTCATCTTAGTCTCCATTAATGTTATATTTAAATATTTAGTTTCATTTATTTGCAATTAATCCAATTATTAAATTTAAGTTCCAATAAATTAACAAATCTTGATTTCCATTCTTTTTATTCAACCTATTGTTATATTATGAATAAAATTAATATTATTAATCTCATTTAAGTTATTATGTCATTAATGAATCACAAATTTCTATTTTTCCAATATTAGGCAACAAAAGTTTAATAAAATCAACAATTAAATCATCGAAAGTTTACGGGTTGTTACATATTTTTAGCATATCACTCTACTGTAATCCACATATCTTAGCTGTAGTTTTGACTTTTAATAATTAAGATTCATCCATTACTTCAATTGTCACAACCAATTATATTAATATCTCCTTTTAATCCAAATTTCTTGACAGTATTCTCAAATCTTTCCAAATTCTTCCTTTTTTCATGTGGTTATAATATAGAACTTGCAGAAATGTACTTTGATGCCATCTTCTATTTCCTTATGGGTTCTTCTTTATAGTGTTCGCATGTTTTTTATGAAACATTCCTAGTTCAAATTAATATTCCTTATGTCCATTGGTGATTCATTATTGCTGTTCTATGAGCATTCATCGCTATTTTAATCATAGCCTTAACTTTTACCTCGTCTTACCTAGACAGTCATCCATATCTACTCCATACTAAAAATTTGGTTGGTTCTTGTCACTTTTCTAAAATTAAAACCTCACAATCATGATGCACTTAATCCCATAACTTTTATCTTTAAAAATAAAAACTTAATAATTTTTTTAAATCCTTCAATAACTTGGTTTAAAAAAGGAACTACGAAAATCTCCTTATATTAACTAATATTAATTGTAGCTGTCCTATATTTTAAAGCTATAATTTCAGATTTATAAATTAAGTTTATTTATTATGTCTAAAAGGAAATGTTAACAATTAAATTTTAAAAGAACCTTTCTCTCCTTTCAAATAAAAGTTGTATTTTATTACATGAGTAGTCATTCAAATCAACTTTTTCTTTAAAGCCTTTTAACAACAAAGATTTTACTTCTTAAAAAGTAGGATTTTTAATTCAAACCATCAATTAAGCTTTATGTTTAAAACCCAATTAGTAACCAAACCATTTCAAAAATGCACGGTTAAAGTGTCTCTAAAATATACGTTATAACTTTTACTACAAACTAGAGTAGGTAAAGACAACTTCCATCTAATTATTTTCTTAATACTCATGCTTCTTCCACTTTCAACCTTAGCAGAGTTTCTAATAGTATATAATAGGGAGTTCTAAAAAGGTATGCGCAATTTGTACATATCTATAGAAATTATTCATCATTTTTTCTATATTGTTTCTAATTACTAACATTTTCTATATAAATTTCTAACATTATTTCTATTTATGTTTCATAATCTTTCTCCTATTTAACTTTCTTTTACTTAAGCTGTTCTTATTTAAATTATTTATCTTAATATAGTTTTTCTCTCAATTTACTGTCTTCTTTATTGCACCATTGTTGTGCATTTGTCCACTGCTTTGTTTTCGACCTCTTCTCTCCTCTCCTTTCCATTCTTTTTACCCTACTTAAAATCTATACCACTTCCTATTGTCCAACTGTTTTAAAAGAATTTCAAAAAAACATCCACAACCAGAAAATCAACGATCTATATATGCTCTATTTTCCTTTTATTTCAAAAGAGATATCTCTTTATTAAAACCCAATTTTTGAACAGTTTAAATTTCAACTAGCAATTCCATTTAAAATAATAAATGATATTTTATTTTACGAACAACTTTTAATATTTACTCACTTTGAAAAATAGAGTTTTTTTTACTTTTAAATAAATCCTTTGAAAATCATTTCAAATATTTTTTTTCAAACCTTTCATTAAATGCTTGCGTATAGGATCAAACTCGGAATGGGTTTTATTTGTCCCTTCTTTTGGATTTTTTTCCACTTACATCTTGACTTATCTTCCTTCAAAACATATTAAAAATCATGATATCGTCTTGGAGTGATTACTACACACCTTCCTTTGGAAACTAGCTCAATTCTTGCTTTCAGATATCTACAACATATAGATTCTTTACTTTCCTTTTATCTAGAGCTAATATACATCATCAATCGGTAATCCTACGGAGATTTACAACAATCGAGCAATCATGCCCAACAAGGAAGTCAAGTACCATCCAGCTTCAAGGACATTTCATATGTTGCATTCATACTCTTCTTAAGTTAACGTCTTCCAATACGATCTACTTCCCGTTGGGTAATCGAGATAGGTGTCTATCATTATCTTCATCTATTGTTCCAACTCAAAGTCGCATTGTCCATCTTTTCAAAATATGATTGCAACTACTTCCATAGTCCAAATTTGTAGAGTTTTGCGTATAATATATATAATTGTAGCAAAAATACAAATATGTTCACTTAACGTTTCCTAATTTTCAAGATCAACGAACCAACATTCTGATATCAAATGTTACAACCGACACCTCAGTGGGCCTGAATTTTCGCTAAATCAAAACCCAAGTCCACTAAAGTACAAATCGTTGGTATTGGTATCCTGTAAATAAACAAAAGTATATTAGAGCATTATCGATAAAACTCACAACGGTATAGTAAAGTAACATATGGTTTCTGATCCAAGTTGAAGCCTTGATCTTTATTGCCTTTGTCAGTGTCGAGCATGCATAAGAAAATCTGCCCTTCCACCATTTCCGCCTTGTACCAGTACTTGTCCCTTTTAAGCTATCCAATGGGTTGTAATGAGGAGGGAGGGTCAGAACAATGTTCGAGTGACTGGTAAATTACACACTTTATACATAACACTTTTTATGTCAATTGCCCTCCATTACACGTTATGTTTAGTTATTTTGACTTCACGTATACATACGATATACCCCTTCTACTCAAGGTAGACAATAACTATATATATAAGTACCACAGCCCCTCTTTGGACCAGGATAAGTATTTGTAACTCATCACCTTGTCAGGATCCATCGCCAATGTAGTATCACGTCCTCGTCATCATGCATAACAAGGAACTCCCATAGTGCATAATAACGACATTACGATTATTTAGCCATTTTCTATTCATCTTACTTTACAGTATGGACTTAGCACCATGGACTATTCTATTCATTTTAAAGACCTCCATTAAAGGGTTATGTAGCCTTGCCTCCTAATAACGAACAAAATAACGAATAATTATGAGGTGGTGATGTCCTAAATATGGTCTACATAAGTAGGAGGCATAACCTCTATCTTTCTGCTGACTGCTCAGGACTAATGACAATCTCAACCTATGTAAACAGCTCATACTCCTCATATATGATACCAACCTCATTGTAATAGCACCAGCCTATGCTCACCATCTTATTTAGATTGCCTAATGCAATCTATGAAATGCCCATTCGGTTACTTAACACATACCCAATAAAAGGTTAAAGCAGACTCTACTGATTCTTTAACATTTCAATAGGGACCAACCCACCTACTTTGGTATATTCTCTTCTACAATATGAAAACGTATAATCCATGGATCCTATAATTGTACATATCCCACATCATTGTAATTTATACACAAAAGCTAGTACCCCATTGTGATGGCCAGACTTCAGTTGTGTAACAGTACCAACCTCGCATTCCAACCCAAATTAATGACTGTGTCGTTTTTAATTACTCTAAGTTGTTGACTAAATTCAATAATTCACACCTATCATAAATGCATACTTGAGGCTACACAAATTTATTTAGTTTCTTCGCCTCCTATGTTCAACTGTTGGTATTTAGTTATTTTACCCAACTTGCATCTTGTTCATTTACGCCAATTTAAAATCATTTACTGCTTACTTCTACTTTATTAGATTAAATATCCTTTATTACTTCTACTTGATACTGTTAAGTGTATTATACTATTCCTTTTCAACTTTTAATATATTCATTTGATTATTACAATCTTCTTACTTACTCATCTTATCGGTTTACATATACTTCTTCGCTAATTGTTTATTTATAACTTATCGCATATGCTAAATTTATAACTGAATTATCGTTATTATCTCCAACTACAATATTTTGGTTTATACTTAGGTATTTATTTTATTTTAATGCGCTAGAATTGCATTCTTCAATTGGAAATGTTAACATTGTAAATGTCCGTAACCTATATAAAAGTGGACTTGTGTTACTTTTGGAATTACAAGAAATTGCATTTTCTGTTATTATTGAAATAGACTATATAAATATAGCAAACATCCCTATTTTATATGTCTCTTTCTTGTAGACATTCCTTGTTATTTCAAATGATACACTTTTATTCATATTTATACAAATGGATAATTAATAGAAATTTACATTGCCATACAAATCATTTCTGTGAATTAAAAAACTACTTAAATCCCAATCCAATACATATTAACTTCCAATTCATTATTAATAATATATATTGTTTAACTAACAAATCTGGAATCATAGTACAATTCATTAACTTAGGGGCTACTTCCACCCTTACTTTCCAGATTCAAGTGCATACAGTATTTAATTCAAGTTAACGTTTCATAGAATATGTAGGCATGGTTTTCAAATTTATCACTTGTATATTTTTAGGCCGACGACTTTAAAATAATTACATTCACGCATACAAAGAAAAGATTTACAAGGATATAAATCTAATATTATATAAAAGTATATGATTTCCCACTCATCTTTAAGCTTCCAAATCTATAGATTTAAACCATGTTATTCCTCTTTGACTTCTTTTTTCTCCGTATTGAAATATATACCGTAAGAACATACATACTCATTAGAAATTTAGATCCTAGAAGAGATTTGAATTTAATTTAGATTCGGATTTATAATTTACCTTAGCTTTGGCCATTCGATTCAATCCTATTGGTCTTCTCTATTATCATCCGCTATTCTCCACTTATATATATATTTATGTATTACAGTTATATGGTTTTTAGAATTTGAGAAGAAGGGAAAATAAAAGAGCTTCATCGTTTCTTTAGAAAATATAAAGAGAATAGTGAGGGGTTAGGCCTATATTTATAGGGGTTTGAATCGATGCCAACCATTAGATTATTTCATATTAAATCCGAGTCGCCTTCCTAGGTTCAATTTACAACCACCTGTTGACCGCTAGCAGTCGATTGGTCCTAATAAAAAGGTCAATCGGTTGGTTTGATTATGGTAATTAATCTCTGCTGTTACATTTAATTGGTTTTTGGTTAATGTAATTCCTTGTACGACCTAATCGAGATAATTTCTTTCTACTTCGATTAACGCAAACCTTGCTTAAACGTTAAGAGCATGTTAACGTTAATTAATTTCGTATATAATTTTTTCCAATTTGAAATACTCAAACTTTAATAACTTTTCATTTGAATTCCAGTCGTAAAACTTTACCTATGAAAATAGATCAGAATATCGCCAAAAGCGCAACGGTGCAAGTTTCGTAGCCAAATTTTGACGTTTGTGAAATTTCCATTTTCAGCATTTTTAGCTATTAATTAATTTCTTTTTTAATTAATTATCATTCAATTTACGAAGTGTTACAAGAGTTCTGCTGTGTGACTCTACCGATCTCGCACCCACTAAACCAAGCCAACCATCCTAAGCTTAAATGTTGGGCTAGGCCCATTAATTCATGCTTATTCTATTCATATAATTAAGGCTATACATTTTCCTGCTATGAAAATTGTACTGCCTTGTAGCATTCAATTCCTAACTTATATGCTTTTTTACTATATTCCATAAATATCGAATATCCGTGATATATGGTCATTATTATTTTAATTTGAAAACCTCTATAACATTTATTTATCCGCTCTAATTCAACCTATTATGCCTATTTCATTTATGTATAAATGCCAAATCAATTTGTTTGACCAGTCCCATTAACTGCATTTATGTCCCTATTTAATTCATGTATCTTCCTATTAACTGCACATTTATTACCCAATTAATTTTGGTGGTAGTGCCTCTTTTCCATCTATACCTCCTAATCTTATAATTCACTATGTTATTTATAATAAATTGTCCTAATTATAGCTAATATGAATATTAAATTATATAACACTATATATATATATATATTATTTTTAATCAGTAGGCATTGTTATATGTAACACCACCACTCTATTCCTATATTATCCTAGAGAATTACCAGGTAATGCGGTTAGATAATATGAAGAATAAGACGATATGGTATACACACATGAATATTCCCTTAGGCTAACACTAATACATATTTAAAAATCAAATATAGCTCACTACAAGACGTACATAGTATCGACACAAAGCTATAAACATGTATGCCTCAAGGATAGAATAAAACACAGGATACAATAAATATCAAAGATCACAGAGTCAGCATTACAGCGATAACATATAATACATAATATACAACATATATGCAATATACATCACAATGGTATCCACATGAGAGACTATACAATACATGATAATAATCTACAATACTTAATATCTAGTCCCCTTTATGCCCAAAACAATACAAGTTAGCCATACTATCTTTGTACCCGAAATGTCTTGGACTGGCTCGAGTATTATATAACTAATAAATGGGTCAGACTATATCTAAATCCAAGGTCAGTGAATATATAGAACTCTTTATATACTTGGTATAAATAAAATAATGATATATAAAACAATCCCAAATATCATATAACATAGAACACCATAAAACCCAATATAGAATGTCATCACCCATATAAACACATCAAATTAGAAATCGTGAAACAACATTGAATGGGTGAATCATCCATATCCCAAAATCAATATCCAAATCTGAAAACATCTATAAAAGATATATCACCATGTATAATTACGCAAAATCATAGCTTGCCCAAATATATCATTCAATCTTAATAAATAAAATTATCCACAATATCGATACAAATAATCTTCCCAAAAGCCAAATAGTTATGGCAACACAAGCCAACGGAAGTTATAATTGACGATGCACTCTTATAAAGAATAATCGATGACATACTCCTAAGAAAAATAAACAGATAATTCAAAAGATAAATAAGCTACACATGTCAAAGAATACTAGTTGGCAACACACGCTAATGAAAAAGATATTCAGTGACATACACCTAAAAGAAATAATTGATAACACGTATAAATAAATAGTAGTTGGTGATATATGCTGAAAAAGGATACTAGGAAACACAAGCCAAAGAAGGATATAAGGATTGATCTTACTCTTAACATAGTCACAAATATTATCGTACTCGTCGTCTCAAATATATATAAGTATACGCTTACATCACACACATCTGAACCAAACGGAAGACTGATAGACACATTTTCTCTAGGAGATTATACACGCGACTGGCGAATACGACATACGTATTCCATCAACGCATCTCCTATAGGCTTGGTTACCTCGGTGGACATCGTGACTCATATCCATCGCATGTTATTAACATGTTGCAGGACTAAGCTCTACATCAGCCATGACTCTACATTTCCCCCTAAATGGTAATAGACTACTTTCCTAGATGACACACATATCATATACTTGCCGACACATGGCTATATATGTAGTAGACACACGACTATAAATATTGCCGACACACGGCAGTGGGTTGTCACAGATCCAGGACATGACCTCCACAATCAATCT
This sequence comes from Allium cepa, assembly GCA_030765085.1. Taxonomy (NCBI): domain Eukaryota; kingdom Viridiplantae; phylum Streptophyta; class Magnoliopsida; order Asparagales; family Amaryllidaceae; genus Allium; species Allium cepa. The sequence goes on from CM060940.1 coordinate 109,229,425, forward strand.
CCAGGATGTATAATAGCCAATCTAGTTCAACTACCATAATACAAATAAAGTTGGACAGTGAACGGACAAATACTAAATATATATAATATAATAGCTGACACACAACTACATGTTCATGCCGACACACAACACGATGTATGCCGACACACGGCTAAATATGTAAATCATAAGTAATAAATCCCCATACAAGTGTCATCCACAAGTAATAAACTGAATAAATAACATAATGACAGCCCATACAACTACATGTTACTATCCCGTTTATTCAGAGCTTATATATTACACTCGCTTCTTTAATATCCTATATAACGAGTCCAAAGAATAATCAAAGAAATATAACTAAAAGTTCCATACCGGATGGTATAATAACTCTTTTTATTCAAATTCCTCATCAAACAGAATATAAATTTTCATAAAATAATATAGAAAATATCACCACCTTATGAAATCACATCAACACCAACTAATCAAATAGATACGGTGAATCACTTATATAATCCAATTCAATATACATATTGAGTAATAAATTCATTTTGTTAATTTAATCTCAATCAAAAATTCAAATATGATAATTCACTTCCAAATCCTTTTATACGCATTTTTCAAAACTTCCAAAGTCCCTTTACAAATCAAAATAATCTTATTATCTATTTCATAAAGTTTCTATATCTGAATAATACTTTAGAATAAATTTATAAACCCCTAAAAATGATTTTTTCTATTCCTAACCATAATTTATAATTAAAAACCTTCTTATCATATAAGATTTCTCATAATATCAACAAATCAATTTCGAATCACCAAAATTTATGTACCAAAAAGGGATTTATACAATAATACTCTTAAAACCGCTCAACAATATTTCAAAATTAGTTTATCTTCAAAATAAGCTCATATACTAAAAAAATCTCTTTGTAAAATATCTCTTAAATCCTATTTCTTAAAAATACGCTTTGAAAAATACTTCCTTTACAAAACATTATTAAAACCATTCAATTATAAAATCATAAAATGGACTAATTCCATATACTTAATTACTTCTAAAAATCAATATTTCCATTTTTAATATAACTTTATTTCTATAACAATTTCTAACGACTCATTTTATTTCACAACCACTTTTATTTATTTATAAATATACTTTAAATTAATTTTTAAATATACCAAAAATAAAATATTAAAGCTTTCGAAAATATTTAAAACTAGAAAATCAATCGAACATCCAATATATAAATCATGGAGCGAATTTCTCCAAATTCATCAACTAATCAACAGAATGCATTCTATCGTTGGCGCAAACTGAACCACATCAAATTTTAGCTATCCATTCAATGTGCACATATATAAAAAAACAACATATCAAAATGCGATCAGACGACATCAACTTTGCATTTTGGACAATCTAATATACACAATAATACTAAACCTAGGCACACATCATTCATTTAATTAATATCATCCAACCATCAATCTCAGCTAAATAGTCCATATAAAAATACTCACTTAGGATATAACTAATTAAGAGCGGGCAAGAGAATTTCTATACAATATGTAATTGTGTGTAAATAAAATTTACTTACCCAAATTGTACGAGACGAATGAATTTTCTCAACCTCCCTTCGACATGATACATGCACAACCATCATCATCCACACAATTTCGCATAAGCTCCTATTTCATACCATTGTTGGCCATGCCGCATGTAACTAATGATTCATGCACATCCTAAATTGTCACCACCCTAAGCGGCTACATCGCAGCCAACATCACATGCATCGAGCCTAAAACCACCAGCCAGCAACAGTTGCATCAGGTTGCACCTCAAACACATAGCACACCTCCTCTTCAATCGCTAGGTATACTCGCACTAGAGCATGGTCATGATTTCTCTTACTTCAATTACATGATGGACCATGTGCGAGCAAACATCTCCTCTAGCGACGTCGGTCATCGCTGAAATTTATATCACCGGTCGTGGTATATACATGCATACATACATACATATATAATTATGTGAGTTCAATTTAGGTTTCCGGCCAAAATTTTAGATTAGGGGATCAGATTTAGACTAGTGTAAGGAAATAATGAGAGTATACCAAAAGCAAGGAGAAAATAGGCTCGAATGAGTTTGGTGCTTTACTGAATTTGGGCCTGATTTTAATTTAATTAACTTTTTTCTTCTTTTAAATGGTTCTTATTATTTGTTTGTAAACAAATCCCAATCAAACTTAATTTGATTAAAAATTCAATCACAAAAAATATCTTGATAACTATACAATTTCTTTCAATTCAATATTTGTTTACTTTATTTAATTATTCATTAAAAGATTTTTCAAGTATTTTATACTATCCTAAAGGAATTTATTGATTTAATTCAATTTATTAAAATAAAATATTTTATAAAATATATTTAAATTAAGAAAAAATTATTTTCAAATATTAATTATCGTAATTCGAATTCACATTAATTAAATTTATTTATTTATACGGCGTAGAAAGCGAGGTTGTTACATTATACATGTTAATCGCTATGAACACGATTGAAAATGGCCGATAGTAGTAAACAATGTAAAAGCAGTGGAATAGTATAGTAGATCACACAGTCATTTTTATATTGGTTCGAACATCCCGAACTACGTCCAATCTGAAGCATCCCTTCGGTATTTCACTATCAGTGCCATCACTTCATCTAGAGGAATAGTTTTACAAACTCTGCTTGAAAAACTGAACAGGACTTCAACAACAATTACAAGTGGTGTAACAAAAACGTTACTCTTTAACATGGTGCTTGATATACATAATGTCGTTTTGATATACAATGACTCCTATAACCAAACTAAATGATATTAAGTAGAAGTGTAAGGCTAAGGAGTTTATTTGACTAACGTTTGGGATGTGGAGATAAAGCAAACTAGTCAAAATCTCTGAATCATATGAATTTATTGGAACTCGTAGAATTTCTTTAGGAATTGAGAGTTTTAGAGTAGAAATCAAAGCATAGAGTTATATTTTGATTCAAGGATGGTCAGGCTTTATATAGATGGTGTACGGATGCTAAAGTAGGGGTACAACCTTCTAATTTCACCATTGATGAAGAGAAGTGGTTGTAGGAGCGAAGAGCCACGAAGATATCACTTCATAAACATAGTCATTTTATACTCACTACACCAATCAGGCCATTTTGTCACACTTTTTTCATTTCATTTTGCCACGGTTATTATTGTTGGAAACTTGTAACGGCTATTATTGTTACATTGTATTATCACGGTTATTTCCATGACAAACTTTGGGCTTTTTGTAAATAACTAGAAGACATTGGATAGAGTCGTCATTTATGTTCCAGTCCTTGCTTCAGATGTTTTTCAAGCTTCCGGCTTCTATCTTTCTTCCTTAAATCTAATTAGGTTAAAGCCGTCACTCCAGCCTTCCTTCGTTGTGAGTTGCCCGCCTATCGACATAATTTCAAAGCCTCCTTCCATTTCTTTTGCCAAATCTGCCCATCTCTTTCGCCAAATTCGCCCTTTCTTCAAAGTCAAGTAATAATTTTTGTTTTAATTCGGTTTTGTATGTTTTAAGATTGTTTATTCACGGTTTTGTGTGTAATTCAATTCGATTAAATACCTATTCACTCCAGTGCACTTTCGAAGTGATTGTTTATTTAGGTTTTTTTTCCAGTAAGGCGTAAATTGAATCCGTTTTTCGCATGATTCTGTGTTTTATAGTTTTACTTTGTGAAAATGATTATTCCTTTATATCCATTGTAATCTATGATGCTGATAATCTGTGTTAGGATAGTGGTACTGTGGTAGGAGAGATTGATCGCTGAAATTCCTACGTTTCTTGCAGCGATTTTAGCAAGCACATGTTGAGCATTGAATGCTTGCCTATGTATGAATGCACTATTTTTTTTATGTATGAACGCACTATTTGTTTACACATAAAATAGGAGCACAGTTTTGTTCTTTTCGACACTTTTTCTCTTGTCACACAAAGAATGTGGTTTGGTTAGATTTCTCAGACATTTACAAAATAGCATGTTATTCATGCTTATTTGTTTAAAATTATACATCTCTTTTATTATAGCTTTTATTAGTATTATTTGGTAAATTTATAGTAGTGATACATCATTTCAATTTTAGGCTGTTCTAATAGAATTTAAGGAAAAATATGCCATCGATGCATATTGACGTCAAAAATTGGACAAAACAACCAACATTCCATCCAAAAGATATAATAAATACATACAGTAAATAAACTTAGCAATGTAGATTTAGCAAAACCATTTTGCAAGAGGACATGAATGTCCAGATTAACATTGTTGACATAATTCAAATTAAGAATTAAGGGATTTTCGTATGTATTATTATTACAAACTTAGCAATTTATGTATGACAAAATTACATACCCCAGCTCTCAGTTGATTTAACCCACCATTGCTGTGTAATATAAGGTATCCATTGGTTTTGCATATGTTCGCGTGATTAAGCTAAATTTGTTCGTATAAATTCAATAACAAACTTCTGTAAAAAATCGACAATGTTTAATTTTATTTTTTTAATAACAATATTGAAGAATCAAACAGTGGTTATATTTTATAGAAACGTCTGGTTAATTTATCATTTTCTTTATTAACTCCTTTGTAATTTTGAATAATATAGAATGGTTTAATCTACAGCAGTAATCAGTTGAGAAATCTATTCCTTTAGTAAGCAAATACTTGATATTCACATTTTCTATGTAAGCTAATATTGGTAACGAACCTTTGTAATAAGACATTAATTGCTTTGACCGATTCAAAATTTTGAATTTCTCAATTATATCAATATGTTTGGCCTTGATAATCTTTAAGAATTATTTTAAAGGACCTCTTAGATGATGACTGATTATGACAATTCTCCATAATGGAAAAGTCTGCAAATATCAATTTTCTAAATTAACCAAATTACAAAGGAAGCGCATTTAACAAAATCATAGGGGAACCATTTGCTAGGAAACAACTAAAAGAAGAAAAACTATGTAAAATGGATTAATGAAGAAAATGGTTAGGAAAGTTAACAACTTACCACAAAATAATGGAAGGAAGGATGTTGATGAAGTTAACAGTCTATTCCAGTAGTAATACCTTATGTACTATCACCTATTCCATTTGACTCCTATTATGCTACACAACACCAAATATGGCATTTTGTAACACTTTTTTCGTGTTGTAACATTAGATGAAATCTACTCCACTGCACATGTTAAACATGTTTTACTAAACCCTCATGTTGCAATAAATCCGATTCATTCATATAGTACACTGAAAAAATCTATTCCAATGATTTGAGAAAGTATTTTGCCATTTTTCTTCTCCAGTCATGTTTAATTTCTTTGGGTTCTCATTCCAATTTCTTATTTGATTTTTCTATAACCTTTAATCAAGTGCCTTGACTTAGATCTGAATAACTTAGGGGTTTTCAATTTAGAGGTATATTTTCAAGCTTTGAGTATGTTATTATTTAGATCGGACTGATGTTTCTTTTAAATATTTTGATTTTGAATGACCTTAGTTGTTCGAGTACAACTAAGCAGTCCAATTGAGTGTGTGTTCATGGCATTTGTACTAAAATTAGTATATGTGATGAGAACAATGAGACATGCCAAGGGCAAGCATATGCTTTCATCTAGTGGTCGTTATGGGAAAAAGGACTAGTAGGTATATAATTTTTTTTGACATTATATGCTAACAATGCTCGCACGCGCATATGATAAAATGAGCTTGAAAACAAAAATGATATTTGTAACTTTGCTATTATTACATACGTAAAAATTAGTGCTACACGTAAAAATTATTGCTACAAATTATATATCTTATATCCTGTTAAACTTTTATTTATATTCATATTTCATGCAATTTCCATGATGGCTCAAATAATGTATCCATTGATTTTCAGTTTCTTCTTAATTTATTTTATCAAATATCTTGAAGGCGCTCTAGTGGCTGACAGTGACAGCTTAAATGCCCTGACTGAAAAATCTGCTTCCATTAAACTAACATACATACACTTTAACTACTACTAAGCTTACATGATAAAAATCTACCAAGCTTACATGTTTATTTTCCATGAGAAAATTATGTTCGACCTTTCACATGCGTAAATTTATAGTGATCTTGTTTGTTTATTTACCACTATATTCGATCCTGAAATTTAGTCTATAAACAATATTGAAGCCTAGAATTATTTTTATTGTTATTACTCTTTTTATTTAATGAAATATTGACTATTAATTTCATAAAGATATCCAAGACAACCCAAACCTTTTAACGTATGCAGATTAAAAACATAGATTGTTAACCGTATTAGCATTTCATGCATTCGACTTAAGATTAGTAATGACTACTTATTTTAATGGAAACATGCCTCTTTATTGGTAATGATTACTTAATTTATTCTGATCGATCACCTTGGTTGCTAATGATTATTTTGATCAGTCACCTTGGTTGGTTAAAAGCACAACATATATGAATACTAAGCGCAATCTAAAAATGTATTAGAATTAGAAATGAGTCCTCTCTGTATGAGATCAGGAACAACATAAATAGTTAAGTATTGGGCATTATAGGCCAAAATCTTGAAACATTATGTCTTCGACCAACCGTAAGTTGTTCATGTACTGTTTTATTTATATTAGCATCTTGTTTAATGCTTCGTTTATGTATTGATGTTGTATTTACATAAAATTGTAGGAACAAATAAATTTTCTTGGTAATGTCGAAGCCCACATTGAGAGAGTGGATTAGAATTCGGCATAGGAATACTAATGAATATATAAAAGGAGTTCGATATTTTATGGAATTCGCGAAGAGTCATTCACCATCAGACTTTGATGCAGCTGTCCTTGTATAAAGTGTAGGAATTCAAAAAAGTTGGCTTTTAAATTAGTAGAAAAACACTTGATCATTCATGGTATGGATCCAACATACGACGAATGGTTTTTCCATGGTAAGAAAAGCGACAATGATGTGGTGGTCAATACTACGCGACATAATACCTATGAGGCTTACAACTCTAATCAATTTCAAGAACAGAACCATGTAAGAGATGCGCTTGAAGACCTTGTTGATGATGCATATATAGTATATGGTAGCGTTGAAGGCGTCGGTGATGGTAACCATTGGAAAAGGTATCAGGAATACAAAAGAAAAGAAAATGAAAAATTATACCCTTCTTGTGAAGATGGTCTTACAACATTAATGGTCATTATAGAGCTTCATAATTTAGAAAAAGATTTTAATTGGTTAGGAAACAGTATAACCGAGTTGTTGATACGATTGAAGCAGTGGCTTCCAAAGGAAAATACAATACCGGAGAAGTACTCGACAATGAAACAAATGTTAAAGGATTTGGGAATGAAAGTAGAGTGTATACATGCATGTGAAAATGATTGTATATTGTTCTAGAAGGAATACAATGATGCGTTGGAATGTCCATGTTGTCATACGTCAAGATTTAAAGTTATAAATCAAGGGGAGTGGTAAAAATGACAAAACAACCTCGAAAAGTTTTGAAATATTTTCCAATAATTCCGAGATTAACAAGGTTGTATACTATACCATGGATAGCTTGAAAGTTGTTATGGCATAGTGAAGCAAAACCTTGCTGGAATTCCATGTGGCATCCTATTGACTCAGCCGAATGGAGATCGTTGAAGAACAAGTAGCCAAAGTTTGGTAAACATGGACGAAATGTTTGGCTTGGTATTGCTATTGATAGGTTTAGCCCTAATGCAACACAATCAAATAATTATAGTTGCTGGTCTGTGTATACGGTTCCTTATAACTTACCCCCTTCATTATGTATGAAGTCGGAGTTTCAAATGTTATGCTTGTTAATTCCTGGACCAAGAGCACCTAGTAAAGATATTGATGTGTATTTGGAACCCCTTACCGATGAATTGAAGCAGCTATGGATAGAGGGAGTGCCGGTATTTGACATGGATAAGAAAGAGAATTTCACTTTGAGAGCAATGCTATTATGGGGAATTCATGATCTACCTACATTTGGAAATTTATCTGGTTGTGTAACACATGGTTACAAAGCATGTCCTGTTTGTGCTGTGGAGACTGAATCAGAACGCATTGGAAATAAGATTGTTTATGCGAAGAATAGAAGATTTTTAAAGAATGGTCATCCATATAGGGCATTAAAACATGGATGGTATAAGAATATAGAGGATAAGGAACCACCAACACGATTGATTGGATCAACTCTTTTAGAAAAGCTTGCTCATATCAAATATGTACCCGGTAAAATAACAAAAAACAAAAAGCGCATAGTAGATGATATCGACCTTGATGATGAACATTTTGTAAACGAAAATGGCGATGATGAAAGACCAGCATGGTATAAGAAGTCGATTCTTTTTGGCTTAGAGTATTGGAGTAGTCATTGAGTGCGACATACTATTAACGTGATGCACACTGAGAAGAATGTATCGGAGCATTTCATTAACTTGCTGTCTGATAGATACAAACAATCTTCCAAATTTGCATTTGATAAAACATACAGGATGCAATGTTGTCAAGTTCTAAAAGATGCAAAACTTCCATCATGCTTTGGGACTAAGTTAAGCAACTTAGTAAATATTTAACCACCCAATTTGAATATTAGAAAGTCATATGACTATCACGTGATTATCCAGTATTTTTTGCCTATCATGGTTAAATATGCTTATCCAAAGTGTCATGACTTAAGATGTGCGATATTACAAGTATGCTTGTACTCCAATATTATTTGTTCGAAGGTTCTAATTCAAGAGCATGTCCAAGATGCCAAAGATATGATTGCCGAGGCATTATGCGTATTGGTGCATTACTTTCCCTCTCAATTTTTTGACATAAGCATACATCTAATGGTGCATTTACCTGATCAGGCACTACTATGTGGACCAGTTAGTTATACATGGATGTATCCATTTGAAAGGTGCGGCACTTTTTTAAATATAATTATCACATGATTCTTTTTCAATAGTAACGTAAATGATGTATTTTTATATTAGAGCTATGAAGGAATGCAAAGACATACCAGCAATAAACGCTACGTGGAGGGATCAATTTCTGAAGCATATCTTGTTTCAGAATCCGTTAAATATGCCATGGAATATATGCCAAATCCACGTACTGGTAATCATAGCTCTAAACAAGCACCATTTTTTGATGAGAACGGAGATGACATTTATGAACGTTCCATCATTGAGGGTAAAACTATCAAGTTATCCGGCATACAAGTACTAAAATTCGAAGGTGGATACTTTTTATGATGGAAATTCCAGACCGAGATGATTATTATAGGTTTGCATTGTTTTCTACACGCTATAAGATGTAACTTTAATATTTACTTACGCCACCATATATTGGTTTGTAGCGAATACCAATCGTCGTTAGAAGATGCTCAATGAAGTAGAAAGAAGCTCCATGCAAGGACGGAAGTAGTAGTGCAAACTGAATTCATTGATTGGTTGTACAAGAAGGTTTGTTAAATTCCACAAAGATCATAATTCGATAATCAAATTAAAATTATTTAACTTAATTAATTTTTTTTAATAGTTAATGGAAGAAAAATGCATGGATTCATTGTTATGGTATTACGTTAGTGGACCAGCGTGGGAAGCCAAAACTCATCTTAAATATAGAATAAAGGTATTTTCTCCACAGCGCTATGATGACACCATTTCAATGCAAGATGGCAGTGTTTGTATGGATGCAATAACAACATTTGTTGTAAGTGCGAAAGATTTGAATCCTACAGATGATGACACCACTTGGTATGGTATTATCAAGGAAATCATTGAAGTTGATTATTATGATTTTTCACATGTAGTATTCTATTGTGAGTGGGTCAATATTGCTGATAAAATACATAGTTGTAAGATTTGTCCGGACTCTAATTTGTTGATGGTGAATCTAAAAAACTTAAAAGCAGCGATGGAAAGTATGATGTGCCTGCCATTCTTGCATCAAAAGAAAGTCAAGTTTTTTACATACCAGACATACAAAATCTTGATTGGTCCATTGTACGACGTTCACCTAAACGCTTAACTGATAGTGTGGATGATTACAAGATGCCAACAAACTTCCAGTCAGTTTTAAAGGAGCAATCTAACTTAACAACGTTGTTGAAATGTATTGAATCCAAATGGATGAGCTTGATTGAAGTAGTAGTTGCTTGTTTTGTAACTTTATTAGTATTCTCAGTCATTATTTGACATTTATCATGTTGCCTTCGTTTCTTTGTCAAGTATTTTGGGTGTCCTCGCTTATTTTGCTCCTATGATCAGCATATTTTGCTAGCATTCTCCTATAAGTCCTTGTCGTCTATTATTGCTAATTTCTTCAGTTTCTATATTTTTCGATCTTCATACTTTTTCAAATGCACAATTTATTCACTGTATGCAAAGCAACTGCAGTATTATTCTGTTATTGATGAGGTCTTTCCTTTGCTATAGATTAGAAATTTCAAAAAATTTAAAATATAAAGGAATTTCTCTCTTCCCTGTATACTCATTTGTTATCATTCATTAAATCTTCACATGGCATATAAAACCATCCTTCTAAATGCAGCAGAGATAGTATATTTCAATGCACATACAAGTGACATGCAAGTATGCAAGTATGTGTGAGCTTTTAAAATGCGTGAAGTTTTCCATTCATATGAATTGAGATGTAAAAATTCAAAATTAATGAATGTGAACAGTCTCAAGTATGGCACTTTTGGAAATATGTGAGTTTTAAGTGGTAGTTTTAAAATGTATATAGTTCTTTATATAAATTTATTGCATTATATTTTGTAGATAGGTTGTTATATCTCTTGCATTATATTTTGGCAGTATGTCGGCTAGTTGCAGTAGACATACAGAAAGCAGAGAAGAAGAAGTTCCTTCTTCCCCACCATATAAAAGCACTCGATAATTGTTGAGATGGATGGTGCTAAAGGCGACGATGCAACAAAGTGGGGTTCCCGTTGTGGCAGTCTAATTTGATGGCATATTCCCATTAGCTATGATGATTGGAGGAAAGTTGATGGGGTTTTTCAGAGATAATTTATGGAAATCACTCATGATATTTGAATTTTCAATTTTTACAAGAATGATTTTTATGTGTGCATATTTGAAGTACCAAATCATAACTAGAACATTTATTTTACCTTTCCATAGAAGGTGTTTGATTTGAATATAAACTCCGATTTAGCTCGACCTATTTTAGAGAAGACGTTTTCACAGTACTTCAGAACAGTAAAAGCGCAATTGAGAAAGCTATATCTTAAAACAAAAGAAGGAGAGTTATTGCCTAGGCGTCTTGCGATTGATAACCGACCTGAAGGCATTGATAAGGTCCAGTGGGAGGGGTTCATCGACATTGAGTATGTTGATAAGAAGAAAAAACAATGCAAGACTAATGCTGATAATAAAAGAAAGAACACCGTAAATCATACATTGGGAAGAAAATCTTATACTAGACTATATGAAGAATTGGTACATAGTAAGTCTTTCACAACTAATCGCGATAATATTGTATAATTTTTTAATATATTTACATTTATTCATGTAGGAAACTGATAACCCCGAATGTAAAATTACACGAGCAAAGGCATGGAAAGTGGCGCACAAAAGTAAAAAAAACCGGAGAGGTGCTTACTTGCGCCGCTGAAAAATATGCAAGTCTTTGATTTATAGCTTTGATAACATATAAGAGGCTATCAGGCTCATGTTTACATTTTGTATCATTTTCATTTCAAAGACAAGCCTGCATTGTATTGACTCTTAAATATACAGATATTTATTTTCCTTACATATATGCATCTTAAATATACATATATTTATTCATAAAAAATGACCTGCCAATGTTTATTTGTCATTTTAACTGTACATTTTAACCTGTATATTTGATGAGTTCTATAACTCAAAAGGTTTTATAAAGAATAATTTGAGGCCAAGCATTATTAAACTTGACAGTACAGTTTTATGACCTTCAGAAGGACTGGATTTGTTACTTAATGTTCCTTTTGCACATTGTTGTTCAGTTTTATTCATTGTTAAAATGCATATAATTTTGATCAATTGTACCATTGTATATAACTTGAGCACCATCTTAAACTACATATAATGTATTTGTAGTTAACGATGGTAAACTACTAATATGGAATAAAATTATTACCCTGCTATTCTTTGACTTTCCTCATGTGTTTGAAAATTTATATATTCATCAAATCAAGATTATAATATTTAGTGACTTAGTCATCGATATAGTAGCAATTAAAAGAAAGTACCTGTAACATTATTTATCCTTGGCATTCCATCATCATTTTGATGCTTTTTAGTTGCTTACTTTTAGATAGTGAAAGGAAAAAAATAACATTATATTTATATTGAAATTATCATCATTTTCAGCTTGTAGGTAAATCTTCGAAACCAATTTGTTATCAACATTCCAGTTTGTAAAGATAAAGTTTTAATTAGAATATTAAAAGCTAACATAAAACCAGTTTAAAATAAAATATCAACATATCAGAATTATACAGCAAGCCAACTGCCCAGATTTTCAGTAAATAAAATACCATCTACATATTTTGATAGAATTGATTTCATACACATTGCATATCAATTGAGGTTAATATTATCAATTGTTCAGTATGGACAAGTGTGAATAATGTTCATGGGTAAGTTCTTGTCTTACCCATATTCCAGACTGCAAATTGCAAATTCAAGTACATAAAGTCAGTAACCGAATCTACTACTGACAGTGGATATCAAACAATCCATACTACAAATACCTAAGCAAACAATTGTATCTTGATTTGTTTCAGGTTTATATAGAAATTTTAAGGATAGAAATTTACGCAGTTGCTTGTATATTTATTTTAGGCTTTCGTATGCATGAAGCATTATACAAGTGAAGCCTAGTATAAACAATCATGTAAAAATTCAATATTTATATAATACATAAAATATAATTAGGTATACGTACGATAATAGTTTAAATATATATATACACACACGTTATAGCATGGTCATCATTCTTGTAGGTTATCAATAGTCCTTAACTTAAATGTTCAACCGGCTATGACTCTTCATTAGAAATACAGTTGGACGAAATATTGTCTCTAGTTATGAAGTATTGTTGCTTAAAATTGTAACCTGCTATTTTTATCGAATTAATTAACCAATAATCCCAAGCTGGATTCAACCTGCCTAAAACTAATTCATACTTTGTGACAGGTGTAACTATCATGAAGTTAAAAATAACATTTAATTTTTTGCAAGAAGTAAGAAAGAATCGATAACATGTTTCAGTGGCCTGGAGCCATTCGTGTTTTGTTGAGTTTAGTTTTGTGTAGATTCTAGAGCATGTTTTTCCAAAATTAGGATGTGGTTGCATACATGTACATGAATTATACAGGCGACATGTACAGGCAATATATTATGTCTTCTGAACCTCTCAATAGTACTTTTGAACCTATACAAGCAATAGCATACAATCAAATGTACATGTAATTTATGAATATGATTACAAATGAAAATTGACATCTGCTAATTTCAGTTTCAGTTTCAATTATATATTTTACCTCTGTTATGTAATTTTACATCTTTACAAAATTATTAATTGTGTAGGCATTGATAGAAGCAGCCGAAGAAAGACAAAAATCAGAAGCTAGTGTTAATGGAGAAGATGGAATAAGAAGTTTAGAAGATTTTGAAAAAGATCCTGTTGCCGAAGCTTTTCGGGATGATAAAAAGCGAAGCTATTACCGAGCTATTAGCTCTACATCCAATGTAAAGCAAGTAAGACTCTCTCAAGCTTCAAAAGCCATTACCAATTACAAAGAGAATGCAAATCAACAATGGAAAACAGAAATTCATGAAGAGATGAAAACAATGAGTTTAGCTATAAATGATACGAGACAATGTATAAAGATGCTTGTAAATCATATTGGAGGAAATGTGCCGACACCAAGAGGAGAAGCTGCTTCTAATACAGAGAAAAATCTCAACAGTCCTAGAGGTAGCTTCGGTACTCCACTAAATGGAATAATGGGATCTTCTATGAGAGAGAAACAACCAGTAACGCTATTGTCAGTAGATTTGACGGAAGTAGCAAAAGGACACATTAGGATGCAAAAGATATGTCATGGTAGAAAGGTGGTTGAAGAAGAGCAAGTTGTTTGGGTGGAGAATGTTTACGATCCAGAAACTTCAATTTATGAAGCACCACAAAATGGCCATTACTTGCTATCCGAATTAGTTGAAGGGGGTTTTGTGATTTGGCCCGAGTACCGTTTACGTTATTAGTAAGCTACTAAACACTATGTAGTTATATTCTGAAACTGTGTTTTAAAGTTTGTTATATATACTATGCTTGTATGCTATAATTTGTGGTGTTGGTATGAAGTATCCTTTGTGGTGTTTGTATGAAACATAAATGTTTGGTGTTGTTCTAATTATTGATCGTATGTTGTCTTAATGTTAATACTATATATTTTTTGTATAGATTGTTTGTAGCTGTAATAAAATATTGGTGCTATATAGTTTGTTTGATATTGTTTTAGTTATCACGTTTATAAGTGTTAGAAAATAACCTTTCGTAATGGTTATAACTGTGATATAATTTGCGTTTGTCATAATTATAAGTGTTAGAGTTTCCTTTTTGGTAATGGTTATAAATGTTAGAAACTATTGTTCTGTCACGGTTATAGGCGGGATACTATCTAAATTTCCTACGGTTATAAGCGTTAGTAATAACCATTTTATCATGATTATAACTGTGAGTAAATACTGTTCTGTCACGGTTATAAGTGTCATAACATCTACATTTATAACGGTTATAAGCATGAGAAATTACTATTTTTATCACGGTTATAACTGTGAGCAAAAGTGTGACTGAATTTGCCCACGGTACCTATTTTAAAGGTTATAACCGTAACAAATTAGTTTTGTCACGCTTATAACCGTAAGAAAATTGCCTTTCTGGTGTTGTGACTAGATCAGTCGACTGTGAGAAGGCTTCAGTCGACTGGCTTGGTGTGAAAATCGAGCCCGAGAGCATTGCCAAAAATAGTAGACAAGTTGTTCATATTTAGTCAGCTGGTTCAATCGACTGGACAGGGCTTTCAGTCGACTGAATCATCTTATTTTCTAAAAGCTTGTGTGGTGTGGTGGTAAGGGCATGTGCTCATCTCTCAACCCACTTGGGTTCGAATCCTAGCTTTTCATATTTTTAGCCATTTTATTTTACACATTTCCATCATAGTTAATTTGAAATAACTCAATAAACATATTAGTAGTATTATTATATGGTTGTTATCATCAAAACATCATATATATATATATATATATATATATATATATGGTTCTTTCGTTCCTTCCTTTTGATGACGATAAGCACATAACTTTAATACAAAATAATAGCTCGCCTTAAACATATGTTATGTAGGTTTATTTCCTATAACTTCGTATAAGTGCCAATATAAAATATGTAAGACACGTTCTTCTCCCACCTTGTCATCAACAAAAAGAGATAAGAGCATTGACGAACTATATGATAAAAACTCCCTCTAAGTATAATGTTTCTCTTTAACTTTAAACTATGTACTCCTTCTATCAATATGTTCATTATTTCTCGCTTTTTTATAATTGACAAAAAGTATGAGAAAATTAAAAATAAATAGAGAATATCGTAGAAAAGTTAAAAATAAATAATTTCAACATTAATGCAAAGCGATGAGTATCCAATAGATATGGCAAATGTAAGCAAAATGACACTCATTTTACAATAGATATAAGGTTTACGACTTAGGAAACCATAACTAGTTGGATGTGGTTTATCTTTTAAAAATATAATTTCCATCATTAATTACAGTATCGTAATAATTGCTAAGGTATGATTGTCTATTATAATCAGTTAGATTAGGAGGAACCCATATATCAACGTTAATTGTCATTGATTTAGTATTCAAAGGATTTTTTCTATTTCTAAGCATAATAATATTATGAATGGCTTGGTTTTAGAACTATCTCTACTTTTAATACAACATTAAAATTTGTATACAAAAATGCATGTCTAGTACGTTTTTTTACAATTGTCTTGTTTGTAGTCTAAACCAGTTATATTATTTTGAGTTTTGCTATTAGTAGTTAAGGAAGAAAAATCATCTTTATCTTTATTAAAATTTGTGATCGTCTCATTTAACTTATCAAAAACAGCTTTGGAATCACAAATTTCTCTTTGCAACATAATATTATTATCTGTTAAAAATTCCCATTCTTTAATTAATTCTAGATTTTTATCATTAAAGCTCTATTCTCTTTTTCAAGAGACAAAAGTTTAGAATTAGAATTATTAAATAATTTTCCAAAGATATATTTTTATTTTGCAAAACTTCGATTTCCTTTAAAAGATCGGTATATTTATGATTCAAGTGCTCATTATCTTTTAATCGAAAATCTTTTTGTAAAATAAGTTCTTCCAATGTATTTTCAAAAATTTTAGTTCGTTTTACTAAGAACTTATTTTCTTCCATTAGAATACTAATTTTGCACCCACAATTATCTAATTTATCTAAAGCAATAGAATTGATCTTTTGTGATGCTTTAAAATCTTTTAATAACATCTCATGCGTTTGTAAAAGATCACAATATATAGAATCTACGCATACTAAATTTGATCTGAGATTAGCCACATAGCACATGTACCTTGATTCTATAAATTGTTGCTCACTTCTAGAAATTTGCTTTTTCTCGACTGCCTTTGAGCTTTAACCGGATCTTCTCTTTCTTGACATTATCCTACGATGTTGTGACGATCAATAGAATTCCAAGCTCTGATACCACTTGTTAGTCACTATGAATAGGATCGAAAATGGCCAATGGTAGTAAACAATGTAAATGCAACAGAATAGTATAGTAGACCACACAGTCGATTTTATTCTGGTTCGGACCTTCAGTCCCGCGTCCAGTCCCGAAGCTCCCTTTTGGTATTTCACAATCAGCACCCTCACTTCATCCGGAGAAACAGATTTACGGACTCTGCATGAACAACTGAACAGAACTTCAACAACAATTACAACTAGTGTAACAAAAATATTACTCTCTAACACAGCGTATCTTGATATACAGAATGTTAGTTTGATGTACAATGACTTCTATAACCAAACCAAATGACATTGAGTGGAGGTATAGAGGCTAAGGAGTTTATTCGACTAAAGTATGAGATGTGGAGATGAAGCAAACTAGTTAAAATATCTAAATCATATGAATTCCTTAGAACTCGAAGAATTGCTTTAGAAATTGAGAGTATAGGAGTGGAAATGAAAGCTTGGAGTTATATTTTGATTTAGGGATGGTTAAGGGTTAATATAGATGTTGTAGGGATGCTAAAATAAGTATGCAACCTTCTAATTTTTTCGTTGATGAAGAGAAGTGGCTGTATGAGCGGAGAGATGAAAATTTTAGGGTGAAGAGACGCGAAGATATCACTTCAAAAAACTAGTCGTTTTATACTAGGTCATTCGACAGAGAGATACTTCAATCGACTGAGAGAAGGCTTCTATCGACTGGGCGTGTGCTTATCTCTCAGCCACTTTGGTTCGAATCCTAGCTTAGCACATTTTTAGCCATTTTATTTTACACATTTTCCATCATCATTTTGACCTCAAATAACTCAATAAACATATTAGTATCATTGTTGTGTGGTTATCATCATCAAAACACTATATATATAGTTCTTTCAATACGTATTTATATTCATATGTGCACACACACATTCCTAACACATTAATTCCTACGCTTAGGAATTTTAGAATATTACTTTTCATATTTTAATTTATTAGAGCCATCCTTTCCGAAAAGGATTACCGCTATAACTAGTTATATAAACTAATCAAAAGTGAGGTCTTGCTTCATCTGAAATTACAAGGAATTATTTTTATTGAGATAGGCAGTGCAAACTACAGAGAATAATATCCATGATTTACACATCTCTTTCTTTTTGGTATATTCCTTGTTAATTCAAAGGATGCATTTTTTTATACATATTTTTGGAATTGGATAATTTATGAAAATTATATGGAAATAATTACAATTAAATTGTTCCCCGTTCCTAATAAACTAAAACATAGAAATTCACATTTTAAGTCAAATTATGATAATCTAAACTAATACTAACATTTTACAACCAAATTATAAATATGGAATAAAGTCTACAACCTTAACAATATTCAAATTTAACAAATTTAAGGATTGATTTCTAAATTTCGAAATTAGAGTGAAAATAACATTCCTATTCCAATTACCTATTTACAGAATATATGGGCAATGTTCCTATACATTCATTTTAAGACTACAACTCATCAAATATTATATAGGCATAATAATTAAATGAAAATTCAACGATATAAATTTCAATGTTATAAATAAATCACATAATTTCCGATTCACCGTCCAAGCATTCCAAATCTCCCCAATCCGATTTCATCTCTTTACTTGACTCGTTTTCCATTCTAATTCGAAAGAATATGTATAACAAGGTATATACATACTATTAGAACTACAGATCTGAGAAGAGATTTAGGGTTAAGGGAAATATAGATTTATAATAATAAAATTTATCTTTTTTCTTTGGCAATGTTGATTCGCAACTTCTCTTCTTCTCATTTATTTTCTTCCCTTCTCAGATTATATACAAATATTATAATATTTTACAATTAATAGGAATAATGGAGAAGGAAAAATGGTAGAGCTTTGCTGCTTTGATTAAAAACTATGAGAATAGAAGTGAGGGGTTAGGCCTGTATTTATAAGCACTCGAATCGATCGTATCCATTAGATTAAGATATTAAATCCAGGTCGTTTGACCAGGGTTCAACCCTAGCTGCCACTATAAGGACCGATCGACCGTTAGCAGTCGACCGACCCAAGGAGGAGGTCGACCAGTTGGGTCCGCATTTAATATAATTTATTTCATATTTTTATCTTTCAATTATTTTCCTTACGGAAACTTCAATGCTGATAACTTCTTCGCTTAAGCTCCGATCGCCAAACTCCAAATATGAAAGTTTCTAAGAAAATCATCACGAATGCGATGGTACAGGTTTTGTGGTCAAATTCAAATGTTTTATCAAATTCCATTTTTAGCCTTGTTAATTGTTTATTAATTACCATTAATTTTATAGAGTGTTACACCACTCCCTCCGAAAGCAGCACGCCTAAGGGGAAACCCAAGGGAAATAAGGGCCAGAAGAGAACTCATGATAGTGCAGGCAGTAAGGGTGGCAAGAAGAAGAAGGCATAGAAAAAGTAGGCTCTCCAATTAGCCTTTAGTGTTGATGGGATAATCTCTTCTAGCCTCTTTTTGGTTATACCTTTTATTTTCATTTTGTACATAGGTACTGCATGTGCGGGACTAGCCCACGCAACTGATGTATTTAAAAATGAATGTAATGAAAGATTTTTTTCTTCTATTTCAATCTTTGTCTCATTTACATATTTGCATTTGCTATGTTATTTCTGTCTATATACAACTTCCTACATATATAATATAACTGCTTATAATGTGATTCATCCATATTATACATGCCATTGTCTATGCAATGCTTTTACTTACTGTGTACATGTAAGTAAAATTTCTGCAATTGCTTTAGTTATATTATGTTATTCAGTTCTGCTTATTGGTGCCAACGTGTCTCCGTTTGGCTAAATAAAATTAATATTGAACAAACTCTATGGTCATTCCATTTTACCCTTAATCAAGATTACTTCGACAATCAATAAATATAAATGAACCAAGTTCCACGATGTTTTTTATTTCCAAGGAACAGAGATTTGGACATTCATATATGGACTTCCCTGATTTCAGCAGCTACCGAGCATGATCGATAATTTTTATTTATTTCACCACTCGACCTCGTTCAAGCGTGTCTCGTTAGGTCGTGATTGGGATAATAATTTTTTTAATTCCATCACATATCGAGTCCTGTCTCTGAGATATGACCTTCCAGATGCTAGAATCTGGGCATCATCCCTAAACTTGTTTATCTTCAGACATTGGTCGAAGGTTAATAATATAGGGCAAATTATCTGATTTCCCCTAGTCCGATTATACTCCCCTGGTCTTGATCCTGGACAAAGGACTCGAGTGATACCTATCTCGGCGCACCTTTTTTTGATCTCATCTTTCTCTTGGGGCTGATTTAAAGCATTCGACAACCATCCATGCTTATCATTAGCCGAGCATGTCTTACTAGGCCACTAGCACAGTCATGAGAATCCTTATCGTACATTAGTTCATATCTCTGGGAATCGACGCTTCGGACACCTATCTATGGGCATCCACTTCAGTCTCACCTGTCTTCCAGTGTTGGCCAAAATTTTCCACTGACTGTTCTTGCTTATCCTCGACCTAGCACGTCCTACAAGGCCGTAAGCGTGGTCATTAAAATTTCAATCGTGCATCAGTTTCTGTCTATAGAAACTGCTAGTTGCCTGATTTTGATCATCCCTCGTTGACTTTGCCTACCTCCTGGCAATAGTCGGTACCGGAGGGATAGGTTCGACTTATCCAATTGACCTCTTATGATTATACCCCTTTATCCTGATCTTGTATCAACGGAGTCGATACCTATCTCTAGGTAGTTGAATGTACTATCAATTACGCAGCACAAGGTTTTCTGACAAGATCACAGTTGCATTGGTTCGATAAGCCAAATTTATTTATAAACAAAAAAGCATGGCAAGTCTTGCCTTATTACACGGCCCTCAATTCACTAGGGTGGCTTACTTCCAAAAATTAAACTAAATAAATCTAAGAAAAATAGCATCGCAATATGTCGTTATTTCATGCCTGTGGAATCGGGATTCCATCAACAGTGGCCAGCTTGAAAGTTCCATCTCTAAGCATTTGTTTGATTTCATAAGGATCTTCCCAATATGGACCAAGTACTCCCATATGTAGGAGAACTCTTTTCAAATGAGATCCTCTACCTTAAAGGTACAATTTCGAACCTTAGTGTTGAAGTGTCGTCCTAGTCTTTTCTGGTGAGAAACTACCCTAAATTCACCCTTTTCTCGCTTTCCATCAATAAAATTGAGGGTCCAAGCAAGAGTTCCTCTTTGACCTTGGGTCATAATACTTTTTTCAATGAGAATGGACTTCTAGTTCAATCGAAATCCAACCTCTGATCCATAGGCCAAAGTGATTGGTGTATGTCCAATCACAGACTATTGAGTCATCCTATAAGCCTACAATGCAAGTAGAAGCTCATTGACCCAGTTGCTCTTGCTTTATTTAACCATTTCTTTAAGATGGACTTAATAATTTTATTCATCGCCTCCACCCGTCCTATAACGACCCATATTTTATAATCGGAAGATCGTAAAATAATTTTATTTAATTCATTTATGGTCATATGACTCTAATGTTTTGGGATATGGTTTTTAGGGATGTTTTACACAATTATGGTTTTTCCTAAATTTGTATATGATAATTTTTCCCATGGATATCTTATTTCGGCTATAACTTTTGATAGAAGCTGAATTAAATACTCTAACTTATTTCATTACTTCGTGATGGTGGTTTCTTATTCTATAGAGTGGTCATATAGGAAAATCGAATAAGTGGTTTGGAAGTTATAGTAGTTTTAAATTTTAAAACCTACTGGCCAGAATTAGAAGGGGATTAATGGGCCGAATTAGCAAGTTAGTGTAATCAGGTTGGTTATAAATATGAGGTGAGAGAGATCATTTAAAAGTTTATCTCTCATTTCAAATTAGCCCCAAACCTTAACTCCTCTCTAGTTCTCCATTTATCTCATTGGATTTCATCTCAAATCGTCTCTAATTGCAAATTGGAGGCTAGACCTTCAACTAGGAGTTTGATTTCATCATTGGATTACATCTTCATCCTATTTGTTGCTCTTCTGATTGGATCTTCGTCATATTTCATAGGTTTGGTAGATTTGGTGAGTGGTTATGATTTCTCACTAGTCTATGTTGGATTATATTTTGTAATTAGGTGATTATAGGTTAGAATTATCAAATTAAACTGATTAGACTTAAGAAATTCCATATTTAGAAACCTTAGATTAATCTAATTAAACATGTAATTGGGAATTGATCATTGGCTAGTGTTATTTGTGTATATTTAGCTATGAAATTCTATGTGTTAGATTAGATCCATGCAAGAATTGTGATGGAGATTGAATTAGATGATTTATATGTTCATATTAGATGTAATTGGATGATTCGCTATGTTTGATTCGCTGTTATTTTGAATCTCTTGCTATGCTTGATTTGTTGCTAGTGTTGTGGATGTTTTAGGACTTAGATTGACGATCGGAGCATATCGGGAGCAAAGTTTGTCGGAATCGCACAAAATTTAAGGATAGGCTCTAAGCACTGCAGGAAGACAACCTAAAAATTTCACAACAATTGGAGGTAAGTACTTGGATCAACACCGATCCGATTGGATTGGATCGGCATTGATCCAAAATTAGCATGCCGATTGAAGTGAGATCCACAGGGGGAAATGAGCATGGATTGTGGAGTTGCTCTATGAAGTTGGATCAGAGGATATGTCAAATGATGAAGATTGGATGGATCAACTTCGTTGGATCGGCTATGGTGCATAGAATAAAAGACCTGAAGGCTAAAAGGGATGGCTTAGGGTTTATGGCACCTAGAGGGAGTGCACCAGGGGATGGAGGAGAAATGGAGTCCACAATGGTTAAGTATTGGGATCGACATCGATCTAATTAGATCGGCATCGATCTAATTGGATCGAATGGGTGCCGATCCATATTGTTTGCCTTATTGGAAATGAGATCTGGGGTGGAGACTCTGGGATTGCAGTGGATTATGTTGGAAGTTGTGGCTTGCAAATTGTTTCTACGGTTTGGAAGTTATAGAATGCAGAAGTTTCGGCTCTTCGATCGGGGGCTCGGAGAAGGAATAAGATCGAAGGAGTTAATAAACAGCTTAGGATGGAATGAGGCTGTGGTATAATGGACTAGGTTGAGTGGTAGGACTCATTCCCAAACATAGATTAGAGTTGTGAAAGTGTTGAAGATTTGTGAGTGTTAAGGAATTATTGATAACTCGGAGTGTTCTGAATGTGTTCAAGCAGAAGTACTATATGTGGGGGCACCCAAGGACTCGTAGCGTCAGTCGGGTATCCCGGACCGCTCCGAGACGGTCTAGTGTCGATGGTACGGAGGTACTATAAAGACAATTGTGCAGGGTTTCGAACCTGAAAGTACGGGGGAACACAATCAAGAACCGAGATTTCGATTAGTCTCTAGCAAGCGAGGACGTGGCCATACGATTTATCATATATTCATGGCTTTAGAAGATGATAGCTAGATTTTGGTTGATGGATTCTATGGTTGGTATCGTTGTTATGTTTGTTATTTCTCTTGGGTAGGCTATCATCTATAGGAATGCTGGAGAAGGGACTGGGAATAGGGTCAATAAAGGAGGCTGCTTATATTCTTCTATCTTGTTCTGTTATAGTATCCTATTGTCGTTTATTTGAGTAACATATTATATCTTATTATTATGTGATATCTCTTTGGTTATAGGGACAGGTCGGGTATGGGTTTTTGTACCTGTCTAGTACCATTTTTTCTAGTATAGCTTTAGATAATCATTCACCGCTCACACCAGACTGTTGTCTGACCCAAGGTTATTTTATGTTTCCTCTTATCATCTTCGGTACTCTTAAATGAGTAGAGTGGATGACAGGTTTGGAGATGCAGCCGCTGCACGAATATGAGCTTAGAGAAGCTATGGCGTATTACTCTACATTTGTAGTTTCCGCTGTTTGTTTCTATGTACTTTGAGGGATGTAGTAAGGAATGTTGTACTCAGATATTATGAGGTTAATACCATAACTCATGATTTAGTGGAGATGTTATACTCGTTTGTTGTGGCTCACTATATTTTATTGTATATTTTCTATATTATATTTTATCCATGAGCTCTGAGATATGAAATAGGTTTTACGCTTTAAATTTCAACCCATGATGATTGTCCCATATCAGCCTGGCACGATTACAACACTCTTTTAGGTCACTAATATGTGGGTGGTATGGGACGGTCAACACATGTCCATTCGTCTAAGGGTGTGCTACCATTGAAAATATTTTCTCGATCTTGTACTGATTGTAGAAATCCTTGAAATTGGTACCTTCGAATTGAGTTCCATTATCTGTTACAATCTTCAGAGGTACTCCAAATCTACAGATAGTTTTCATTGCTACAAAGTTGGTCACTTTCTTCGTTATGTTCATGACAAACGGTTCCACTTCGGCCTACTTTATGAAGTAACGTACTCAAACATAGCATATTTAGCTTCTCGTTTCGACATCAGTAGCACACCGATTAGATCAATTCCTGAAATCGCAAATTGCCATAAGCTAACCATTTGCATAAGCTTTGTGGATGGGGCTCTTTGAATTTTCGTAAACCTCTAGCATTGGTCACATCGTTTACTGTAATTAAGAGCATCATGGTTTATTGCTGGTCAGAAGTATCCATAGTGAAGTATTTTCTTTACTAATGTATGCCTCCTAATGTAATCATCTCAGTTGCCGTCATAGAAATGCATGAGAATTTTCTTAGTCTCACCTTGGTTACACACTAAAATAAGAGGTTCGAGAACCTCTCCTGTATAGCACTCCTCCTTGCACTATGAACCACGACACTTGACGAAGGAGTTTCTATTGTTCATTGCTTCCTCTTGGGAAATTCCCTTAAGAAAATAATCCTTGACCGAAGTAATCTATGACTCCTTCTTCTCTTCGACCTCTAAAATCCTATCAACATCCATCTAGTCAATACTTAGAGCACATAAACCTCCATTGGGATCAATCCCAACAGCTGTTCATCTCTAAGCTTGCCAGTTTGACCAATGAGCCAGCCTTCAATTCTCCTCTCTGTTCTATTTAAATTTACAATTCCAGTTTCTTCATAAAGTAAAGGGAAATTATCGCAACCTCATGCTCAAAAGATATACGGATTCACAGGGAGCTTGGAATTTCTTCTTCGCTTGGCAAACCACCAATTAGGAGTCACTGAATATATGAAGCGTCCTTACCCTTAGTTCCTTCGCTATCCTAAGTCCTGCTATCGATGCTTCATACTCAGCCTAATTATTTTTCGTGAGGAATTCTTGCTTCAATGCATAGAAAATCGATTGTCCTTACCACTCTAGCTCCAGAACTGCGTTGATTGGAAGCTTCATGTACAAATAATTTCCATTGAGAAATTGTAACCATATAATCTTCCTCTTCTCTATCTCATGTAGTAAATTCAGCAATGAAATCCGGCAATGCCTATCCATTTATCACCCTTCTTAGATGGTAAGTGATGTGACACTGACTTTTTTCAATGTTCCACTTTAGTAACCTTCCCGAAGGCTCAAGTTAGTATATCACCTGCTTCAAAGGTTGATCTTTAAGCACCTTAGTGGGTGAGCCTGAAAAATACGGTCGTAGCTTTCTCGATGCAATAAGCAAGAAATAAGCGAGTTTCTCCAACTTCAGATTGTTCTTTTCAACTCAAGTAAATCGCTTGCTGATGTAGTAAACTGGCCTTTGAATTCTTTCATCCTCATGTACCAACGTTGCACTTAGTGCATGAGCAGAGAATGCCAAACAGATGAACAAATCCTCCCCGTCTAAAGTTTAGATAGAACCAGTGGAGTTTCTATACGCCTTAGTAATTTCTTGAAGGCATCCTGACATTTTTTCATCCATTCGAAATTTCTTTTTCCCTTATTGAGGGCGTCAAAGAATGGTATACACATATCAATTGCCTTTGAGACTAACTGACTCAACTCAGCATGCTTCCCGTTCAAGCTTTGTAGCTCCCTCTTCGTAGTTGAGTCTTATTCCTCAAGGTGTTAAAATGCTTCAGGTTAGCCTTCATACTACTCGAACAATAAATCCTAGGAACTTTCCGATGCAACTCCAAAAGATCACTTCAGTGGATTTAACTTCATCTCATACCTTCGCGGCACTTCAAAAATCTCTAAAAGGTCATCCATGTAATTACTTGATAGCCGTGACTTCATGAGCATAACATCTACAAATACTTCATCGTCCATCTGATCTGATTCCTAAACATGGAATTTAACAACCTCTGGTAAGTTGGTCCAACATTCTTCAAACAGAACGGCATCATTCAATAATAGCAAATCCCGAATCTTACAAAACTTGATTGCTCCTGATTTGAAATGTGCATTAGTATCTAATTATAGTTGGAATAAGCATCCATGAAAGAGAGTAATTCGCGTTCGATGATCCCGTCTATCAAATGGTCAATCCTGGGCAAATGGAAGCTATCCTTCGGGCTTGCTTTTTTCAAGTCCAAATAATAAATACATGTCAGCCACTTTCTGTTTGCTTTATTGGCCAACATGGGTTTGATACCAACTCAATGTACAAATCATCGTGGAAAAGCCAGTTGCATTTACCTTATCCACTTTGTTCTTCAATGCAATGGATCAATCCAGACCCAAATTGCGTCTCTTCTACTTTATCTATGGATATTTTGGGTCCATATTCGGTGTGTGCCACGCTATCTTCGACGATATCCAACACATATTCGAGTGCCCAAGCAAATTCATCCAACTTTTCTCAAAGAAACTTACCAATTCCTTCCTCAGTCCTGCATTGAGTTGAGATTCGATCTTAAGGACCTAAGTAGGATCGTCCATATCGATCAGAATGTTAACCTTCAACTCGACCGATGCTACCCACATTTCCTCTAACTTCATCCTGTGATCCATAAGACTTATAGAACCTACTATGGTTATAGAGCTTGGGCTTGGGTTCTAATTGCAAAGCTTTCGAGCTCTCGATGCAGAGATCTCTCTTTGCATTCTTCCTTTATCCCATCACTTTGCCACTTTGAGCTCAGGGACATAACATTCCTGACCAGCACTCTAGTCACCTCTAATCAATCCAACCACATTCTCCATAAGGAACTTCGTCATCAAGCACCAAGGGGCTAGTGCTATTTTGAAATCACTAAGGTTTGGTTGGCCCAAAACGGCATCGTGTGTCAAATACTCATCCACAATTACAAAATTTTGAACCTGACAATATTGCGGTTTCCATCTCAGATTTCCATGGAAAAATCAGTAGTCCTAATGGGTTTCTTAGACTCACTAGTAAATCCCTGAATTCTAGACTTACAGGGCCTAACATCCTTTGTACTTATCTTCACCCATTATTTTGAATAGAATATTCATCGACCTTTTAACTATCCACTAAGCCTCAATGCATCGTTGCATGGCCTAATATGGCCATTATCACCATGGGATTGAAAGTTCGCACTTTGACCACATCAGAGTCCCTTTTCTGAAACATAATGTTGTCAGTCATCAACCTTTCCTAACTTAGCTGAAACTTCATCCTCATTGGCAAGGCAGTTTCTTCTGTGGTATGTGCCTCAATAAACCTGCGTAATGCTCCATCTCACTGTAGCTTTTCTCCACTAGATGAGGTCCTCTAGTTATTTTGATTATAACAATCTTTCCATCTGGCCGCCCGAGCCCTTCTTCGTTGGGTCCAGGCCGGTTCCCTTGGGCATTTGACTTTTAGGGTCCAACATTTTATCCCCCAGCCTATGACACTCTTATATACTGTTGCAGTTTCCTCTTTCATACCAATTCCCTAATAAAATCTCTAAGATGCATATACTCGTTCATATTATGTCCATGAGTTTCATGGAAGCAACAATACTTCCTAAAGCACCTTTCTTCCTCAGTCCCTTCTCTCCTAGGCGATTTCTTAAACCTTTTCGTGCCTTATGTGGCAAGGTATATTTTTTAAACGTATCATTCAGAGGCATGTACACTTTAGGCCTTATATTCCTAGGACACTTTTTGGCCTCATTCTGCTTGCCTCCAGTGCCCTGATTCCTTTTTCTTTGATTATTAGAATTCCCAACATTCATAGCCATGTTACCAGTGCTTTCACCGGTCAGTTTAATAGTTGCATTGCTTTGAATTACTTCCTTTGATTGTCCACCACCAGTCTTCCTAAGAACCTGGCATGCTCCTTCAAAATGCAAGAATTGATTTTCCTTTCAGTAGAACTCCTTCCTAATTGTTGGCCGCTTTATCCTCATTTGGCTTCAAGGTGAAATATTATAGATAATTGTTTGTATCACAAGTTTAGTGGAAGTGGTTTCTGTTGAACCAAAATATGATCTATCACCCAAGATGTTGTACAATGTGGCATTATTTGAAGTGTTCAAATAATACCCCTTGGTTGTGATATAATCATAAAGTAATTCACAAGTTTAGATCATATGTGCAAGGGTAAAATATGCAAGACAAATAGATGCATTAATAGTCCTTCTTTCATATGTCATTGGACAAAATAGTCAGTGTGCACGGTAAATTTCTATTTGAGCAAAGGCTTAAGTGGCCTTACACAAATTAATCTGATTAATAATATGCAAGTACAAGTCCATTTATGTTCAAGTTCAAGTTAGTCACTATATGCATGTCGGTTGTCAAATATGCACATTTAAAGGAAAATTGCTATGAAATCTCCAAATTGATTTAGGGTTTACAATTGAGAAATATAGAAAGAAATGATTCACCCCTCTCAAAGTGGCGGAAGGGGACTATTTATAAAGATGGAAAATTGGCAGGATGGTTGACACATGTCCCCTCGCCATACCTTCATATGGTGGATACTCTATGTTGTAGAGGTTCGGCATTATTTTTACTTTTTTGACAACCCTGCTATTTTTAGACGCAATAACTTTTGTGCTGTAAAAGCTCGACACCCCTTAGAGATTGGTACTTCTTCACTCTTTGTTAGGGCTTGCTAACTAGTTAGATGTTCGACATCCCTATTGTTGCAGAGGCTCGACACCACTTTTATGGTTGTAAGGGCTTGATAACCTTGTTGCCTTCAAGTTCGATAGCTTTTATAGCTCGATAACTTTTATTATTCACTGATTCCTTTAAGCTACTTAAATCTTGAGTTGGATCTCAACATATTTTTGTTAGATGTTCGATACCCTTTTTGATAAAGCATTATTAGAGGTCCGCTACATCATTGATTTGGAAGCTCAATATATCGTGATGGATTTGTTAGCTCGTCATTTCATAATGTATTTATAGGCTCTATCCTCCCAAATCCTCCTTTGGACTTAGTTGCTTCTTATTCCCTTAATGATTTCTCAAGCATATTTGATAGTCAAAAAATATGTGGATAGCATTTACCCTCTCCTTGTCTAAAAGAAGCTTTTTACACTTTAATGTAAAACCAAGTATCCTTTTACCTTTCCAGCTTTCATTTCTTATAAGTCTTTCTCTTTAAATCCTTCTTTTTTATCAAGTAAATGGTAACGACTTCCATACTTTTAAGAAATTAGTTCTTTATTAAATTGTCTATTTTGTTTTGTAAATGCAAAATAAATTTGTGAAAAAGTTTTCTTATTGAACTTTGAAATTTTGAAAGATTGATTTTGAAAGTCACCTTTAGAATGATTATTGAATTAGCAAAATTTTAAATTAACCTTTTAAATTTCGTAAAAATGTGGATTGATTTTCTTTCTTATTTTTCTAGGTTGAATGACTTCATAGATGAATCTTTGTTTCTTAAATATTATTACATTGACTGGTTTTTAGAGTAACTTCATTCCCTCGGTTTGAGTTTCTTGGATGATCATTCTATGATTTTTCTTTGTCATACGGGATAATAAGAGCATGAAAAGTTACCAAACTTTTCCTTTGAAAATTTCTTTAACATATCCTTGGTGCAAGATTGATCGTGTTTAATTGTTCTTCCTCTAGAAGATTGCTTTAGCTTATCTTTAAGATGGAACTAGACTCGTCTGATTGACTTCTTTATATGGCTTCCCCTTATACACCTTTTAGGTAAGGCTTAAGGTCGGTCGATGCTCTGACCAGGCCATCTTAGGCAGGACCAAAGTCTACCTCGTTTTTTGCAACTAAATTTCTCACAACCACCTAAGAATGGTTTTATAGATAATTAAGTAAAGAAAAACAAAATTAAACTGAGCAAATGAATTAACAAGCAATTGAGAATTAATTATAATCAGAGACATAGAAATTTATACTAGTTCAACATTGTATGCCTACGTCCACTTTGAAAATTATCCTTTATTAATCACTTATAAATATGATTACAGCAATAGAAAATAGCAAGTGCTTGATTACGATGGAGAATAGAGTAACAAGCAGCATAAAAAGACCCTCAAAATGAACCAAAAGGTCTGTATTTAGAGGGTGAGATAATGAGATATTTTGCTAAAATTTCGACAGAAGGCTCTTTAGGTCCATAAGGGCTCACTATAACGATCAGTGGCCCTAACTCGATATTTAAGAATGATCGGCTATTGCTATACCGATATTATTTTTGGTTTCCAAATGATTTGCTATCGTTTTTGGAGGATCCCATGTGTCTTATGAACTTGCCCCTAAAATATAAAGTCATTCTGAGTGCTAGATTACGAGATATGGATCAACCCTTGTCAAATTTGAATCGTTCACTAAGCTACACCGATCATTATGAAGGTTGGCATAAATGATCGGCCTTCTTTGTATCTTAGAGTTTTGTCCAGTGATCATTTTTGTGGACTTCACTCTCAATATATTGATACTGAAAGTTTCAAGTGGATTAACCTTGTGGATTTTAAGATTCCGATCGATCTTCATTGATTTGAGCTATTTTATGGATCATTCCCAATTGATCCATATAAATGTCTTCTTTGTCCATAATTCAAGTATAAAAACTCTGATCGTCTTGAAATTTGAAATGTAACTTCATGGGGCTATGTCAGTCACTCCATACTTATTGCACCTTAATTGGGAACCAGTCTAGATTTTTCCGACCATCGTCCACAGTGTTGTATATAATCGATTCTTAAGATTGATAACCATCCATTCCTAACCAAGTCAATGATATCATGGCCTTGCTAAAAGGCAGGGTAATATTTTCCCCTTAAAGTATATCTTATTGCGAACTTGATGTGCTTTGATGTAACAACCCAGAATTTCAGTCATTTGAAATTCATATATTTAATTGATTTTAAATATGCACAAGTAAATTTTATAAGATGAATAACTAATATTTCGAATATAGTGATTTAATTGGATAATTAAATTGATAATTTAATATTTGAAATTGCAGAAATAATTGAAAATTGAATTAAATGTGAATGAAAATGATTTATGAAGTTGAATTAAATTCTATTTGAATCTGAATGATGTTAGTAAACTTTTAAAACTGAATTAAAAGTTAATTTGAAGAAATTGAATATTTTAATATTTAATTAATGAGTGAAAATAGCCATTTTTCAAACAGTCTCGGATTTCGATGAAACTAGTTTCTTTGGATCCGTAATGTTAAATTATTATAAGATTTCAAATTTCGTGTCAATCGGATTTACGGTTTGTCCGGGGCAAGCTAAAACGCGTAGAAAATCGTTTAAGTGAATTTTAAATTCAAATTATTCGATTTGGAAACCTATCTTCCAAACATGATCGAATTGGCTCTCGATATATATTCCATTGCGTTCAGAATAGGGGTAAAACATTATAAACGCCAGGCGGCATGTTTCGTTTGGAGTTCGGAAAAATTTCGGATGAATAGTGTTTTTAAATTTTCTATATAAGGCCCCCTATTTTCTAATTTGCATCAAACCCTAATAAACTTAGGTCTAGCCGCCACCATCATTTTAATGGCCAGAATTTGTCAATCTTCTTCCCTCAAAATCTCCAAATCTATAAAGAATTAACAAAAACTTTCAACTACAAACTTCTAAAGCTCGATGAGAGCTATACATCCAATGGTCGATTTTCTTTATCATCGTCGATAGGAGCCAGATTTCTGCCGTGTTTGTCTCGAGTTCGCGCTCGCTTTTTGGAGCAATGGTAATGCCGAGCATCATGCTATTTTGATCGTGAGTAGAGTGGAGCAAGGTCGTTCGAATGAAGGTAATTGATTGAGGTATAGATGAACGTTGCGGTCGCAGCAAATGGGGTCTGGAGGCGGCTCTTTGGGTTTACGTGAACGTATTTTTCACGTTGAGGAAGAAGGAAGTATATGCGGTCCAGATCTGAGCAGCAAAAATCAATGGCTCTGATGAAATCTAGGTTTAAAAACAAAAATAAATTGATTTATATAATTATATTAAAATTGTATAAACTTTAAAATTGCATAACTTTTTCATACGAGGTCCGTTTCGCACGAAACGAATTGCGTTGGGTCTGTATTATCGAATACTACGCGATGGAGTTAGACTGGAGTTGATTGGAGCTAGTGTGAATTTTGTGTAAAATTAAAAGCGCGTTTAATTTTATTCAGAACAAAACACTACAACTGCTATTAGATGCAATGTGAGTACAACTCACTCTTTCTGACTCATTGATATTTTATATAAGTGAGAAATTATTTATTATATGATGATTGATGATGGTTTGGATGATATATGATATATTGGTTGATATTTGGATATATACCTGCCTATTGGAGCAGATGAGACCCTATACGTTCCCGTGTATGAGCGGATGACCCTTTGTACGCGCGTCTGCCTTGAAGCGGACATTGTACACATATTCTAATATGTATATTTGTTGCAGGTGACAGGTTGGAGGGATCCAACTGGATTCCTCACCCGTATTGATTTATTTACAGATATTGTGATATATTCTGTTATCATATTGATATATGATGGTTGGATGTCGTGATTGATGTATTTAGTGCTGTTGCAGCATTGAGCCTATTTTTGGAAAATAAAAAAGGTTAAAGTAATGATTTCGAAATTTAAATGGATTTTCAAGTGATTTGAAAACGTATATTTTTGAATGGTTAAGTAAATAAATTTATTTTGAAAAAAATAAAAGTGATAATTTTTATGTTATAAAAATTATGATTTTTGTGAAATATAACCGAAATGTGATTTTTGAAATAAGTAGTTGATTATTTTGTGAAATGGTTTAAATTGAGATTTTTGGCTAATATAAATGGTTTATAAAGAAGATTTATAAAATTGAATTTTTGTAAATAAGAATAATTGAATTATAAAGGAGTTTTTATAATTGTTGAAATGATGTTATAAAGGGGTTTTATAACCAAATAAGATTTACAGATTTATAAATGATGATGTTATAAAAAGAATGATTTTTGCAAATAAATGAATTATAAGTAATTAACTTATTATTTGAATTTTCGGGTCGTCACATCTGGTATCAGAGTTTAGATTTTGTATATTCCTAAGCTTTGGTGTGTACTCAGTATAGATAGGGACAGTAGCACCCTAGATTGAGTTTGAGTGTATTTTATATGAGCACGTATTTGTTAGTGAATATAAAATGTTTTATATTGTGTTTG
Source organism: Allium cepa (assembly GCA_030765085.1). Lineage (NCBI taxonomy): Eukaryota > Viridiplantae > Streptophyta > Magnoliopsida > Asparagales > Amaryllidaceae > Allium > Allium cepa. Next base: position 109,262,832 of record CM060940.1, read on the forward strand.
CTTATCCGTTGAGCTGTTTATGAATTCTGGTCATGATGTGGGATGCCATGTTATCGATAGGGATTTCCAAACGCTTAAACAAGGCAAGTCGACATAGTATTATTTTAAATTGGGTAAATGAACTATTTTTACCTCAATTATATTTTATATATAAAGGATTAATTTTTCAGAATTATTAAAGTGTTTATAAACTGATTGTTTGGTTGTTTGAAAATGCAAATATATATAAGATAAATGAAAGATGTTTGAATAATCTAAATAAAAACAACAATTGTAAAATGATAAATTATATAAGCAAATGAATTGTAAAGATGGAATTATAACTAATATGACTTACATTTGTGAAATAATCTTATATATAAGAAATGAAACAACCTGAATATATTTATAAATGTGAGTTGCAAATAAAAATGAGTTTAAACTAAGAATTTGGAAATTTGAATTCGTTTATTTTGAAAGTTGTTTTTCAAAGTTAAAGATGTTATATTGTTATAAATCTAAATAAGATAAAAGAATTTGGAATGATCTTATGTAAGTAAAGTGAAATAGTGAAATTATATAAGTAAAGATTTATAAATGTGATTTACAAATAAAAGAATTTTTAAAAGAATATAAAGCACTGAATTCACTACTGTTGCTGGGAAATAATGAGGGTAATGACTGCAGCATCATCGGTATCATTTTCGAGTTTCTGTTTGATGGATTTGCTACCAATAATAAATTGAAATTGAGGTTTTGTTTTGATAAAAAAATTTGAATTTAAAAAATCCAAGTTGGAATTAATAATAATAAATGAAACGACTTTTGGACTTATAATATGAAGTAAGAATTTACTTTAGTAAATTTGAAAGGAATTTGTGTTAGTAAGCGAATTATATGATTTGAAATTTAACTAAGCAAGATTAAATTAAATTAGATTTGAACTGGATTAGATATGTTATTGGAATGGAAGTATACTTAGGTAAATGTTTATGGAAGTTTAAATAATAATAAGTTGTATAACTTATAAAGTGAGAAAATGTAAGTAAAACCAATTGTTAAAATGGTTAAACTATTTTGTTAAGTAAAACAGGATATGAATTTGAATGGTGATATGATTTTGACTTAAGTAAAAGTTAAATAAAATAGAATTTGAAATGAATTAGAAGTGAACTTAAGTTGTATAGTGAAAGTGAATGTAAATGAAGTTGAAATATAAGTTAAAGTCAAATAGAATGAAATGTGGTGAAGAAATATAACTTAATTGATGTTGAATCAAGTTGATTTTGGTATCGAAGTAAATTAATAAAGTGAAATTAAATGAATGTGAACTTGAGTTATATAAAGAAATTCAACTTTAATTGTAAAAGTGAAGTAGTGAATGAAATATGGGTTGAATGTTAATTAATTGAATGAAAGTCAATTAAATATTGAACCAATTGAAATTAAAATTGTTAAACCAAATTGAATGAATGTAAAGTAAATTAATTTGGTAATGTTGGATATGCATTGGTTGTTAGATGGTTGATAATTGATTGTATAGAAAATTCATATGAAATTGAATCAATAAAATTGAAAGCTAAGATAACAGAAATTCAAATTGCAAGTGGAAGTAAATAGAATTGAATTAGATTTGATTTGAGTTGGAAGTGAACAAATTGGAATATGAATTAGTGAATGTAAACTAATTGAATATGAATAAACGAATATTAGTAAATCCATGTAAATGAATTAAATGTGATTTAAATGAAAATTCAATTCAACGAATATAAATGAGAAGTGAATGAATATTGATTTGGTTATGGATGTTAGTTGGATGATAGTTATTTGATGGTTGGATTTGTTGTTTTGTTGCATTTGCTATATTGGCATATATAGTTGTTGGTATATGTTGTATATTGATATTACTTTCATATACGTGTTTCTCATTGTTTTTTGAGTATTTAGTAGGAGCGGATGGCGCTTGCTTCACTTTTGGAACTCGCTTTCGCGCTATATTAGTCATATATGCTTGCTAATAATATATAAGGTACATATCTCGGATTATGTATCGTACTTTTACACTTTTTTCCCTTCGGGATGCCTCATCCTTGATGATGAGATGTATATCTGTGATGTGTACATTGTTATTTTTTCGGGTCGAACCGCGTAAAGGAGACGATGGCGAATTTTTTTGAAAATTTAAGGCGTTAGAAAATTTAAGGGAAAATTGGAGAAATTTGTGTAAACTAAAAGTTTGATTTTTGAGATAAAAGTTAAACGATATTTGTTGGTTTTGAAAAGATAACTAAGTAGGTTTGAAAACTTAGAAAAATTTTTGTAAGAAGTTTAACGAATTGTTTTTGAAAAGTTAATGGACACTATGACTTTTTCTTACTTGGTAATTTCGAGGACGATATTCTTTTAAGTAGGGAAGAATGTAACGACCCAGAATTTCAATCATTTGAAATTCATATATTTAATTGATTTTAAATATGCAGAAGTAAATTTTATAAGATGAATAACTAATATTTTGAATATAGTGATTTAATTGGATAATTCAATTGATAATTTAATATTTGAAATTGCAGAAATAATTGGAAATTGAATTAAATGTGAATGAAAATGATTTATAAAGTTGAATTAAATTCTATTTGAATTTGAATGATGTTAGTAAACTTTTAAAACTGAATTAAAAGTTAATTTGAAGAAATTGAATATTTTAATATTTAATTAACGAGTGAAAATAGCCATTTTTCAAACAATCTCGGATTTCAACGAAACTAGATTCATTGGATCCGTAATGTCAAATTATTATAAGATAACAAATTTGGTGTCAATCGAATTTACGGTTTGTCCAGAGCAAGCTAAAACGCGTAGAAAATCGTTTAAGTGAATTTTACATTTAAATTATTCGATTTGAAAACCTATCTTCCAAATACGATCGAATTGGCTCTTGATATATATATTCCATTGCGTTCGGAATAAGGGTAGAACATTATAAACGCTAGGCGGCACGTTTCGTTTGGAGTTCGGAAAAATTTCGGATGAATAGTGTTTTTAAATTTTCTATATAAGGCCCCCTATTTTCTAATTTGCATCAAACCCTAATAAACTTAGGTCTAGCCGCTACCATCTTTTTAATGGTCAGAATTTGTCAATATTCTTCCCTCAAAATCTCCAAATCTATAAAGAATTAACAAAAACTTTCAACTACAAACTTCTAGAGCTCGATGAGAGCTATACATCCAACGGTGGATTTTCTTTATCACCATCGAATGGAGCCAGATTTCTGCCGTGTTTGGCTCGAGTTCGCGCTCTCTTTTCCAAGCAATGGTAGTGCCGAGCTTCATGCTATTTTGGTCGAGAGTAGAGTGGAGCAAGGTCGTTCGAATGAAGGTAGTTGATCAAGGTATAGATAAACGTTGGGGTCGCGGCAAATGGGGTCTGGAGGCGGCTCTTTGGGTTTACGCGAACGTATTTTTCACATTGAGGAAGAAGGAAGTATATGCGGTCCAGATCCGAGCAGCGGAAATCAATGGCTCTGATGAAATCTAGGTTTAAAAACAAAAAGAAATTGATTTATATAATTATATTAAAATTGCGTAAACTTTAAAATTGCATAACTTTTTCATACGAGGTCCGTTTCGCACAAAACGAATTGCATTGGGTCCGTATTGTCGAATACTACGCGATGGAGCTAGATTGGAGTTGATTGAAGCTAGTGTGAATTTTGGGTAAAATTAAACGCGCGTTTAATTTTTTCGGAACAAAACACTACAACTGCTATTAGATGCAATGTGAGTACAACTCACTCTTTCTGACTCACTGATATTTTATTAAGTGAGAAAATATTTATTATATGACGATTAATGATTGTTTGGATGATATATGATATATGATATATTGGTTGATATTTGGATATATACCTGCCTATTGGAGCAGATGAGACCCTATACGTTCCCGTGTATTAGCGGATGACCCTTTGTATGCGCATCTGCCTTGAAGCAGACATTGTACACATATTCTAGTATGTATATTTGTTACAGGTGACAGGTTGGAGGGATCCAACTGGATTCCTCACCCGTATTGATTTATTTACAGATATTGTGATATATTCTGTTATCATATTGATATATGATGTTTGGATGCCGTGATTGATGTATTTAGTGCTGTTGCAGCATTGGGCCTATTTTTGGAAAATAAAAAAAGGTTAAAGTGGCGATTTCGAAATTTAAATGGATTTTCAAGTGATTTGAAACATATATTTTTGAATGGTTAAGTAAATAAATTTATTTTGAAAAAAATAAAAGTGATAATTTTTATGTTATAAAAATTATGATTTTTGTGAAATATAACCGAAATGTGATTTTTGAAATAAGTAGTTGATTATTTTGTGAAATGGTTTAAATTGAGATTTTTGGCTAATATAAATGGTTTATAAAGAAGATTTATAAAATTGAATTTTTATAAATCAGAATAATTGAATTATAAAGGAGTTTTTATAATTGTTGAAATGATGTTATAAAGGGGTTTTATTAGTAAATAAGATTTACAGATTTATAAATGATGATGTTATAAAAAGAATGATTTTTGTAAATAAATGAATTATAAGTAATTAACTTATAATTTGGATTTTTGGGTCGTCACATTTGAATCGTCGCAAGCCTGAATCGTCGGAAAGAAATCCATTCGATTTATCAAATAGTCATTATCCTTCCATTGAATTGTTTCCTTACCGAGGGTCGTAATTTCCTTATTCATCATGATGATTGGTCGATTTCAAGTAGTATGAATCCAAGATCAGAACTTGTTGGCAATCATCTTATTTTACTTTTGGCAATTTCTATGCTTCAACAACTTGGTTTTGTTTTGTCTTCGCTCGATTTCTGGTGAAAATTCAATTTTTGTTGATTTCAAAGAATTGAATTTTGAAGCGTATACCAGTACGTATACGTGTTTGTACCTGGCTCCCGATCATAATTACATGTTCACAAGTCATTGTCGAGTTTTGAATTTTTTATGTACAATTCCTATATTCTTATTTGTATAAACATTTCTATGAAAAATGATCTTTATCGATCGTTATTCCCCTTTTTTTGTCCAATAGTTCACAGTGTTCATTCTAAAACCATCGGCATTGAGCCTGAGTGGAATAATCGATATAAAGCATGAAACTTGAATTTAAAGATGAGCTTCAGCCTTGCATATTTAAGCGAATGCTTATGACTCATATTGGATTTGAATTGCTCTTTAATATATGATAGCTAAACTTTGACATGAATCAATGCCTTTGACCACTCTCCTGAAGCTCATCTGTGATCTGAACATAAAAATCAAACTTTTACTTGCTGACAATCGATCGTGAAACTTAAATTTCTTCATTCCTTAATGACATGGAGAAACGGCTTAGATATTCAGGAATGATGGTCTCTCCATTCGAGGCTCGAAGTCTCATCATCTTTTTCGTCTTTAGTTTCATATAATTTATTACGACATTACATAGCACTTTATCACACCACTAGCATGCACTATGCACCGGGGGGCACAGGTTACTTTACCAAATAATGATGTTTACTAAGTTTAATAGCAATGGGTTCTAGACATTCTGGGCATCTTGCAACTATACCAGCTAGATCATCTTCTCAACAGTCTGACATGGAATCATGTTCTACAACTGAGTCTAATAGTCTATCCTCTAGTCATGATTTGGAGCAACCGAAAAGCCCAGGCCCTTAATTTGACCTTTTTGATGCAGTTCCCATTCTTCCACCAGAAGTTGTTGATCCTGCTCCCGGCACTCTAGAGGATGCAGTTATTCTGGAGAACCCTACTGATTTTTTAGCCTCTAAAATTAGGGAAGATGCTCTTCTCTAAATCTGTGTAAGGCACGGAATTCCTTTTGGCGATGTGTTAGTTCCATTATGGGCTGATAGGGCTCAAAGACCCCTAGATGGATATATAGCATGCAACAAGTTCATGTGCTGAGCCAGATGCATCCTGTCATTTAACTCATGCATTCAGGAAATTCTCTATTATTCAAGGATAGCTCCAGCGCAGCTTCATCCAAATGGCTACTCTCTTCTCAGTTGTACTATATTATATTTATGGAGTTCTTGCAGCGTTCTCCAACCATCAATGACATTTGGTTCATATTATCTTTCAAGCGACGGATAAGGAGTCTTTCGTTTTCATTTCTTGAGTCAACGAAGAGGTCCCAGATTCGAATTGGCACATGAAACAAATTGAGAACCTTTAAAAGCGGGTGGTTCTTCTTCCTCTGTCCGCCCGATTTCGCTCGACAACGGCTGGAAATATGTAAGCGTTTTCTTATATCTTTATATTAGCGTGGAAAACAGATGTTCAGGTCATATTCCTAACTAAGTAGCTCCTTTTACAGGTACCGTCACTCAGCCTAGCGGTAATCTTTATCAGGAGGCGATCACAACTTTGAAAAATGCACCATTTGAAGACTGGAACATCGAGTATCTTCTTATGGACGAACACTTGGTTACTTTTTGTATGATAGAAGAGGGTCTCAACGTAAGGCTAACTAAACTCGCTCAAACTATAGGGATAAGACCATGGGTTATGGTTAGCCAAAGGGACAATGAAACCGATCTTGTTGTCCCTCAGCCGTGGGTGCTCAAGAATTCACTGGTATCGATGCCGAAGGAGATAAAGAGGATGCGCCCGATCATAATGATGATGAATCCTATCTTGGAGTCGAGGTCATGGCCCTTGGTTCCTGAAAGGAGAAAAAAGAAAAAAATTTGTTTATAAATTTTAAAAAATCCGTCCTTCTGATCAACTCAAGTAGTCGTTGGCTCCTAAGATTGTTTAAGATGAATCTTCTTCTCAACCGTCAGAGCGTTCAAGTCTACCGCTTGATTCTTTTTTCGATCTACCAATTCCGCATGACCTTGATGCGTTTCGTTTTACTGAAGTAAGCGTCGAGGGGTCAGAATCTCCTACTAGAACTAGCAGTGAAATTCCAACTTCTAGAGGAGAAGTAACTTCAATGAGCAAAGCTCCTGCATCTGGTTTATTGGAGGGTAGCACAAGGCACACACTTGCACCCCTCACCATTGGATTATGCTCGACTTATGCTTTTTAATGCTTAAATTTGATTGACTTCTATTTTCCTTTGTAGAAATGATGGTGAAGGAAAGGAACATGTTTAATTCCGTAGGGGATATACGCCACCAATCCTCTAGTTCACGCTCCCACCGCCAACTTATGGTGGTTAAGAGTATTATGATTCCAGTTATCGCTTCGGTCAGGGCCGAGGTCATCAAGACAGAGGTGATAGATATAGGCCATCCCAAGATAAACTTGATCAAGATCGAGAACTTCTCCCCTAAAGGATTCGTTAAGCCAACTGATCGTCGAAGCTTACCTATCGATGCCTCTCGTGGTCCTCCCCTCACTTCAGTTCCTCCGCAGCCTTTGGTTCCTTCTCAATCTTAGTAGTCCAGTGATCGTCATCGCCATAGCGAACATATTGCTGCCCAAAGATCTAGCAAGGAAAGTACTGAAGTCAAAACCGCTACTGAAGATCCTACGGTCAATCCAGCTGCTTGCATGGCACAACTTTGTGAAGAGTTTCCAAATTTATGTTTTGAAGGGTTCTTTTTCCCTCTCAACCTAAAGAGCATCCTAGACCATTTAGAAAATGGCTATTGATCATGTCACCATATCCACATGCAATACCGTGAATGGATGAAGGCAGCAGAGAAAATATCAAAGTATCTTTCAAGCGTGCAGTGGAAATTGAAAATTCTAGATGTCAGGAAGCTAAAAATAAAAGAATTATCGATACTTTGACAAACGAGTTAGAGGCTTCTAGGACCTCCTTAGCAGATGCAGAGGAAAAAGCTATTGCTGCTGTTAAATCCATGGAGGAGATGAAATCCAGTCATCTTGATATGATTCGGGTATTACATCATTGAAATCAAGAAATAGCATTCGAGATCGATACAGCTCAAAGTAATGAATCTACAGCCTTGATGGAGATATCAGAACTCAAGGCTAAGTAGAGTATGCAAATAAGGGGAAAGATGATGCTTAGAAAATCACTCAAGATGCTTGTGACGAGCTGGTGAATGATAGACTTAAGAGAGACACAACTGCTGAATGCGCCAAAGATGTGGATGCTCTTATTCAGCATGAAGCAGAAGATACCAAGGATAAGGTCAGGGCAGAGACAATGAACAATCCTGATCCACTTCTTATTCTTCACAACGCCAACTTTCTCAAGCAAAAAAATTTAACATAGTTTGGTGATGATTACCCCTACCAGCTCTGGTGTGCGTGGGAATTTCTTGTTGAAGAAGTAAAGAAACTTCTTAATACGGAGGATATCGACCCGTCTAGGCTTGAAAGTGAAATGCTATTTGGAGATGAACCTAAATATTGCATGATATCCAGCTTATACTTCAGAAAGAATCTGCTGCTGCTTCTTTACATGAAGTGGGTGAAGGATCCTAGTTTGCACAACCTGACATTACAACTGAATTTCCCCCAGCACCCCAGGTTATCCCTAGCTCCTCGGTAGATTCTTCGACCATCCCCGAGTATGATCCAGACAAGCCTCGACTTTCTCCAATTCCCGAATGCAATTCTAAGGACATTTCGACTCAACTTGGGAGCTACACCGAGGAAGGTATTTCGTCAACATTCACCGTCTTTCAAAATGTTGGGGTGCTATCAGTTGATATTTCTAATCTTTTCACCCATATTTTCTCAACTTTAAATCTGTCAGACATCGTTCCCTTTCCCTCGCTAGAGCCTCAATTGGGATCACAAGTGGCCGCGATCGAATCCATTAAAGCTACAACTTCGGCCGCTGCTCAAGGTGCACAAGAAGAAGCCTTTATTATTGATGATCAATTCATGGAGGCATTGTTCTAGGAAGGAAGTAACCCACATAATGAAATTCTCTTTGATGAGGATATTGTAATCATGGGCTCTTCCAACCCCACTGATGAGCTTAGCATGAAAGAGCACGTTGAAAAGAAGAACTGTTGAAAAAGAAGGCAAAAATTGAGCCTATTGATTTGGATTTCAATGAACCGATTCCTATCTCATTCCAGATAATCCTTCCTGGCAGGACAATTCCCCAGGATGAGGTCCCTCCCTCTGGTGCTGACAGTGCCTCAATCCCTCCTACTTCTAAAGATGATGCCGCCTTGATCCATATAACTGAAGATGTTTCTTCGAAGAGAAACCGAGGTAGAAAATGGTCGAAGAGGGGATCGAGTGGCAGTTCGAAAGTAGCTACTCCTAAGAAACAAAGGAAAGATAGAAAGTCCATTAAATAATCTTTGGGTTGGTGTGATGCGTAAATAGCTTGGATGGTTACTTTTTCTTTTCATTAGTCGTGTTTTTTGGGGTATGACCCCCGCTTTTATTTCTCATTTTGGATAAACTTGTATTATGTACAACAAGTTTGGTGCGAATAAGAATTCTTTTATCTTTGTGTAGAATTCTCGTACACACTTGTTTAAATGATCGAGCTATCACGTCTTCCATTTAATGTATTTTTGATTCATTGCTCGTTGGATTGGATATCAATCAAATTTATTCATCCCAAGGCCTCCCTGAAGTCACGGCCTCGAGCCGTATCAAATATTAGGATCAAGCCTAAGTGTTACGCTCGTCGAACTTAGCTATTTGAGTAACTATATTTCTGCCCCTAGTCTCAAGTTAGTAAAGTTATGTGGCGGATGGTCGAACTCTATCCTTAGTGAGTTTACACTCCTCTTGTCGTCTTTAGGCTAGATTTTATGGAATAGTGAGCGATCAAACCACACTCATCTATTTTGTTTATACTCAAATTTGCACTACGAGGATAAGAGTTAGTCAGTGGACGGTCGGGTCACACCCTTTTATTTCGTTTATGCTCAAATTCATACTTTGATGACAAGAGTCATTTCATAGGTGGTTAGTCACACCCGTTTAGCATTTATACTCATATCCGTACTCTGGGGACGTGAGTTATTTGGAAAACTATTGAGTTCAGTTTCCTTTAGTCAGTTGTTCTGTTCTCAAATATGGGGTTTGATTCAATAAGTGACTAGTCGAATCCCAATCACTTCGTAGTTATGTCGGTCCCATCGAATAGCGAGACTTAGTTGGTTGTATATCTCAACTAACATGTACCGATATTCAGTTGGTCGTAGATCACAACTAACATGTACTGAGATTCAGTTGGTCGTATATCACAACTAACATGTACTACAATGGCATGTCATAGATATGACAGATAATTCAAATTCTATTGTTGAATAAAAAGTAGTGACATAACTTGTCTTATTACATATTTAGAAAAACAAAAGCTAAAGCAAATTATGAAACCAAATATGGCTGAATGAAAAGGAATTAAACTAAATTATATAGCATTGCAAATGCTCGTTATTTCATACTCTTGGGAGTGTGATGCCATCAACAGCTGCTAGCTTGAAGGTTCCCTCTCCAAGCCTCTGCTCAATGACATACGATCCTTCCCAAATTGGATTTATATGTGATGGGGTAGGAAAAACGCATTTTAAGATGAGATCGTCGATTTCAAAGGTTCTGGGTCGAATTTTAGTGTTGTAGTATCGGGCGACTTAGTGTCGATATGCAGCTGCCCTCAAATCAGCTTCCTCATGTTTCTCATCTATAAAGTCTAGAGATTCCAAAAGGAGATGTTTGCTTGTTCTAGGATCATAATAAGTTATTCGATGAGAAGGAACATCGAGCTTAATAGGAATAACAGTCTCAGAACCGTAAGCGAGGGCGAATGGAGTATGACAAGTCGTGGACTTGTAAGTGGTCCTATAAGCCCATAACGTTGTCGGGAGTTCATCCACCCACTGGCCTCTAGCCTTTTTCAAAAGCTTCACTAGAATGAACTTTATGACTATGTTCACAGCTTCAACTTGTCCATTCGCTTGAGGGTGAGAAACTACCGCAAATCTCTTTTCAATACGATGTTAATGGTAGAAATCTTTGAATTCGGCACTATCGAATTAAGTCCCATTATCTATTACAATACTTCGTGGAAGACCAAAGCAACAGATTATGTTCCAGACAATGAAATTGATTATTATCTTAGTTGTGATTATGGCTAAAGGTTCCACGTGGGCCATTTAGTGAAGTAATCAACTACGACGATAGCGTACCTTGCACCACTTTTAGAGATCGGTGAGGAACCGATAATATCTATGCCCCAGATAGCAAAAAGCCTTGGGCTGACCATTTGTGAAATTTCGGTCGACGGAGCTCTTGGAACTTTTGCGTATATCTAGCATTGTCGCATCGTCTTACATAATCACAGAATCTTGATTATTGTCGGCCAATAATACCTATAACGAAATATTTTCTTTTCTAGGGTTTTCCTCCCAGTACGATCACCACATTCCCCTATGGACTTCCTTTAGGACTCATTTTATTTCATCATGAGCGTTACACCGAGAAGGAAAATGGAGAAACCCTTTCTGTACATAACACCTTCCTGTATAATATACCGTGAAGCTTTGTGAAGGATTTGTTGCTTTTCATTCCTTCATTCGGGAAGAACTTCCTATAGAAAATAATCTTTAAATAGAGTCATCCACGATTCCTTCTCAGGCTTCGTCTCTAGTACTTGGTCAATTTTCATCAGATTTATACTTGAGGCATTTAGTACCTCGACTAGAACCAGGCCTATCTGTTGTGCATCACTGATGCTAGCAAACTTTGCTAACGAACCAGCCACTCTAGTTTGATCCCGTAGAATATGCGAAATGTCATAGTACTCAAATTCAGTCAGTAAGCCTTGGACTTGGGCTTGATATGGAGCAAACCGCTGTCCTTTAGCTTAATTATTTCCCCTAACTTGGTATACTACCAATTGTGAATCGCAAAAGGTTTCATGAGACTTTATTCTCAGTTCCCTAGCGAGTTTAAGTCCAACAATTAGGTCCTCGTACTCAGCTTTATTGTTTGTCATTGGGAAATCGAGCTTTGAAGCATAACATATCGACCAATCTTTAGAAGTTATAAGCATAATTCTAGCTCCAGAACAATGATCAATGGATGCTCCATTAGTATACAATTTCCACCATATGGTAGGGATCCCACTGTTTTGTGGGGAATCATCTTGCGTAGTGAATTCTACTATAAAATCTGCCAATGCCTGACCCTGGATAGTCCTCCAAGGGAGATAAGTAATATTAAATTGACTAAGCTTGATATTCCAATTGAGTAATCTTCTAGACGTCTCAGGTTGCTGTAGGGCCTGTCGTAACGGCTGATCAGTGTAAACATTAATCGGTGTGCCTGGAAGTACGGGTGAAGCTTTCATGATGCGATCAGCAAGTAGTGTGCTGGTTTTCTATTTTCAAACAATTCCTTTCAGTTCCCATTAATTGCTTGCTGAGTAGTAAACCGGTCTCTGAATTCGATTCTCCTTACAAAATAATGTAGCACTTATAGCATGTACCAACACGGTCAAATAGATGTATAAAACTTCATGATCCACCGGCTTTGACAAGATAAGGGTCTCTCCAAATGATCCACCAAAGCTTGAAATGCATCTTTACAATCCTATCTCCATTTAAAATTTCTTTTCCCTTTCCTAATCAAGTCAAAGAAAGGGATGCAGTTGTCGGTAGCTCTACAAATGAATCGGCTTAAGGCAGGAACTTTCCTATTCAAACTTTGCACTTGTTTGATAGCCTTTAGCACTTGGATATTGTGGATAGCTTGAATCTTCTCGGGATTAGCTTCAATTCCATGAGCATTAACAACAAAACCTAGGAACTCCCTAATGCTACGCGAAAAAAGCACTTTAAAGGATTAATTTTCATCTTGTAACGTCGGAGGATGCTGTACATTTCTGCCAAGTCTTTAATGTGGCTGCTTGATCGCCATGACTTCACGAGCATATTATCCACGTATACTTCCATCGTTTTTCCAATCTGATCTTCAAAAGTTTTGTTGACTAAGCATTGGTAAGTCGCCCTACATTCTTTAGGCCAAACGACATCAACACATAGCAATATAATCCAACATCTATAACAAAACTGGTGTGCACTTGAGCGGGATATGCATTGGGATTTGGTTATATCCTAAGTATGCATCCGTGAAAGATAGCAATTCGTGTCCTGTGGTTGAGTCCACCAGTTTATCAATCCTCGGAAGGGGAAAACCTTCTTTTGGACACACCTGGTTTAAGTTTGAATAATCAATGCATGTTCTCCATTTCCCATTCGCCTTTTTCTCAAGTACAAGATTAGATACCTATTTATATTAATGGGCGTTACAGATAAACTTGATGCCTTTGAGTTTATCCACCTCCTCTTTGAGAGCAGCAGATCTCTCCATATCCATGTCGCGTCTTTTTTGTTTCGTTGGGACATGCCTTATGTCGATATTCAAGGCATGGCTCGCAATGGCAGGTGAGATTCCATACATATTAGAGTTAGTCCAAGGAAACACGTCAAGATTCGCTTAGAGAATTCTAGTACAATATTTCATCATCGGGGGGCTGAGCTGTGATCCGATCTTTAGGTTCCATGATGGGTTATTGTGACTGACTGTGATGTCAATCGTTGGCTTAGCCAGTGCAGCCTTAGTCTCTTTGGGCTCGTCCTCATTATCTCTTGGATCTATATTTGTAACATCCCGCCTTTTTGCACACTTTAAACCGACACACGTGCCAATTCAAAGCATACACAAGGGCGGATTGTTATGGGGTAAATAAGAAAAACAGAGAAGAAATAAAAACAAAACAGAATCTCACAGCGGAAGGATAAAATATAATAATAAATATACAGTTCAAAACAGTTTACAAACACTTGATTTGCTTTATACAATAAATATCAGAGTTACACATACCAATACAATCAATGCAGCGGAACAGTATGAGTGTGGTGCAACACTATAAATAATAATAATATGAATTCTTCGTCTTCGTCCTCCAAAGCTAAAGTCTTCGATCCTGAAACGCTCGGACTGACCCGAGCGAATTTGAAAAGACAAAAACACTCGAGTCAGACTAAAAGATCTTATGTGAGTTAAATTAACAGAAATAAATATGAGTACAGTAACTCAAGAGATGTTCGGGATTTACATCTCCTAAGGATCCGTTAAACTATTTACTATGTAGTATATTGCGCTATTATAATAGTGTCTATTTATAAAATAAACTTACTTTTTAATAGCGTTAAGGGGTTACCCATATAGCCCTTAACACAAATAATGCCAATAGTCTATACAATACCGTAATACCTCCTGATCGGGAAGCTACCAGAGGATACTCCATAGGTACGACACAAATAGAAACTCGTAGTAAAGGCTCGGTATGGTAGGTGACACGGCACAACTAGGCAATGCCAGGGTAGATATACCAATTGCTATCCAGGCTGGTGGAAACGCGTAGCCGCAGTTACCGCCCACCTCGGACTAACTCCCCCAAAAATCAAAATATAGAAGTGGCCACTGAATCAATCCAAAATCAAAGTATAATATCGAAGAGGAGGGTCCGATCAGAGGAATGACCTCATTGGCCTGAGAATCGCTCCTGTTTTAGCCACCTTATGCCAACTCACGGGAGTCGGGTCCACGTATTTACCTTACAGGAAACGTCGCCACCACCTACTTCATTCTGGAATCTCCACCGCGAACACGGTTAGTCAAAGTGGTTTTCGGTATCGACAGAGAGTATGTCAGATATCCGATCCCGGTCTCTTTGCCAACCCATCGTTAATATAACACCGCGGTCATTTAAAAATAGGTTATACTTTAAAAATCAGAATAAACATTCCATTTCATAACCATGAATACGATATCATTTCAAAACCCAAAACCATATTTTATCACTTGTCCCAAATATAATTCTTTTCCAAAATCAAAATGCTTTAACTTCATAACATCTGAAAATCAAATATTTTCAAAGCATAGTATTTTGAAAATCATAATTTAAACCATAACTTCTAAAACTTGAATGGTTTGGACATTCAACGGTATATGAATTAAATGGTTTAACTTAAATGTTACTTTGTAAAGAAAATAGTTCTCATGGCTTTACAAATACATTTCTTTATTAAAGTCTAAACCAAAATTTATATTATCTTTCTCAAGTTCCAAAACCACTTCAATTTATTTATATATACGTATATCCATTTTGAGTATCAATGTTTCAAACTAAAGTTGGATTCTATTCTTTCAACAAATCAATTGTTCTATTAATTAGTCTTGAATATTCATATAAAATCCATAAATAATAAGACTTCAATTTCTAGTAAAAATATATATATATATATATATTTTTCCCAATTCAAATTATACTAGAATGTTCATTTCGATTTATTTTGGGAAAATCCAATTATAAATATCATATCTTAAAATTTCCAAACTTAACATTTAAACATATGATATAAATTATTAAACTCCATTTTCTTAATTTTCTTCCATTTTCAATAAAGATTTTTATACACCTTTTAAATTCAAAATTTTCAACTTCATATGTATATATATATGGAAGAAAAATATCTATACAATATAAAATTTAAGATTATTATAAACCGTATTCCATCCAAACCATAGAAATCACATTAAAATAGTTATATATAGACCGCGGTGCCTGTATATAATTTTCTATCCTATGGTCAAGTGATACGGATATTTAACATTTCAATCCGCAATTTAAAAGATATAAAATTTTGCGGTTATATATCATTTCAAACCACAATCCCGAATGAAATGAAGTATGCATGATAATTTGCAATTTAATGATATACAATAAACATCCATTCATCAACACCACCCATCATCCAATCACAATCATCAAGCAATATCAATCAGTAACAATTTATATTTGATAATATATAACAGGTAATAACTGGCAATTTTATTCAGATTAAATTTAACAACTATTAATCTAACAGTTTATTATTCAGTAATAATCTATATAACTGTTAACTAGCAGTTTATAGGCAAACAAATAAATTCTAACTATCAATTAATACGCAATACATAAATTAAAATATCAGTTAAATTTAATCTATGCAATTTAACAAATATGAGTGAAATAAACATGCCAAATACTCATAAATAAATTTCTATTCATTTCTAAAATTAATTTAACAAACATAAAAGCTTCTAGTAGTTGTGAGTGGGTTAAAACACTCACCTTTTGAAATTAAATCGAATTTAAATTCGATTTAAACCCAAAAATTCACCCGTCTCGGAATTCGTCCAAACCAGCGTCATCAAGTCCGGAATAAAATTACGATCCTAACAAAAAAAACCGCGCGTGAAATGGAGTTCGTATGTGAGAGTTATGGCGATTATTGCGATTGAAATCAAATAAAACAAATAAATAAAAAAGAACACAACTTACCTATTCAACATGCCACGTCACCCCAAAATCAACGCACGCACAGGAACTCATTCAACTCCCTCCTCGTCATGTTCACGAACCAGTCACCTAATACAAACGCACGCCAACCCGAATTTGCCGCCCATACGCAACCACTTTCAGGCCGCCGCCTCAACCCCGACATCGCACGCGCGTGCTATCACCTCTCCAGGTCGCGACCTCTTCCTTGACGACGACACTGAACACACGGCATGCAGCCGCCGTCTCCAAAACTCAAACCCTAATCGAATTTTGCCGCCAATCCAACCGTCGATTCGCGGAATAAACTGCATGGATGAAATCCCCTCGGTTCTCTCTTCAAAACCCAGAAATGTTTTCCCGATCCGACAACTTTTGTTACGGCGATGATGAACGGTTGGGACAGTTTTGAATTTATTCTGGGTAAACGGTAACTCCAACTGAAAAACGAATTTCACCGTGGGGTTACGTGTTTCGAGAAGATTAACATATATTTTTAGGGAATTTTTCTGGAGATTTTGAATTTTCATTTTGTTTTTGAACTGACTGGATCTAGGGTTAGCCCCCATTGAAGAAGAAAAGAAGCTTGAAGAAAATACGCGCAGATAAATGAAATTAGGCGGAGGCTAGGGCTGAATAGCTGGGTTTATATAGAGGGTTAGAGGTAGTGTAGATAGACCGTAGAATGAACGTGCGGAACAAACTATGGCCCAAAAAGCCCGCTATGTCTCCGGAACGAAATTTCGTAAATCTATATATCCAAATAGGTAATTTAAAATATTCTGAACGCGATGGAAAAAGTTTCACATCCAAATTTGATCGTATGAAGAAGTTATGCTGAAAACAAAATTTCCAAATTGATTTCAAATTGATTTTAATTAAATCGATTTCAAGGCGTTTCACGCCCGTACGATCAAACGACAAGTCCGATCGATACGAAACTTGAAACCCTATAATAATTCACCGATACGGATCCGATGAAACTGGTTTCGTCGAAATCCGAGTCCGTGGCCAAAATGGCTATTTTTAATATTCATTAAATAAATTAAATAAATTATAAAAATCCAAATTTTATATTAAATTCTAACATTGGCCAAATTTTATTTCTTATATAAATCGTAATCGATTGAAAAGATTTAACAGGTTTAGCTGTGCATTAAAAGTTGACAGTATATTAATTGCAATGTTAATTTCTACACTTTCTTATATTTAAGAATTTTATAAATTATATTCTCAAAACCCATACTTTAGATTTTTAATCTTTATATTCTCAACTTTCACCTAAAATAAAGATGCCATAAACCTTAGTTCCTGATTCACATCATTATTCTTTAAGTCTAATTTAAATCTCAATAACGTAGTATTTAACGTTAGAATCCATTTTATTATGCATAAATTCCAAATTTTACTGACCCAAATTTTCTTCTTTTCATTCCATATCAATTGTCAATCCTATAAGAAAAATTAACATTAGGTTCATACTTATTACAAATAACTCTAATTTCTTCCAAATAATAATTACATAACTATTAAATATTAAATCCATTTAATTGCAATAAATTCAATTGATTGCAATTAATTTCCAAATAAATTTGGATCTTTATTTGGTTATACAAAAAAAAAATCCATTATCACTTACCTAACAAAGTTATTATTACTTAAGATCTCATTGCATCCACATTTTCACATTTTCATTTCCTGGTTTCTTTACTTTATTCTACATAAATTATTATAAATGGGATTTTCTTGGTTACATCTTATTTGTATTTAACCTTACTCATTCACCAATTTATTTCACTTTAACTGCGGTAAATTAGCGGATAAATTGAATTTGATTCCCAAAATTTAAATTAACAAGCAACAAGAATAGGTAACACACAATAGTCATTACACTAAATTCTAGTCACATAAATAAGCTTTTATTACTTTACAAAATGGAATAACTTTTAAACTCATAAATGTAATACCCAAAACCGTTATAAATCCAATAAATTTCCAAATCGGAGTTTGTACACATTTTACACAACTATTATGATTTCTCACAGAACGTTGAATTTATTAAATGACCATTTATTATACTTTAATTCCCTTAATTGAATCAAATGCTTATAATTTTTACATTCTTACCATTCCTTCCCATTATAAATTCATTAACGGATTTACAAATCTCTATCTTCAAACATTAAATAACCAAACTGATTACAACCACTGTTCTCCGTCACCCCAGAATGAAAGGGGCGATCTCGTAGTTGCAGTCCTAGGGAATTAGTTTGGTGTCTCGGAGTTGTCATATCAAATTTTCATAAATTTGTTCAAATCTATACTCTTTTTCCATATAAATAAATTTTATGTTAC
Source organism: Allium cepa (assembly GCA_030765085.1). Lineage (NCBI taxonomy): Eukaryota > Viridiplantae > Streptophyta > Magnoliopsida > Asparagales > Amaryllidaceae > Allium > Allium cepa. Next base: position 109,281,514 of record CM060940.1, read on the forward strand.
TACTAGATTTTTTTATCCACTACAGCCATTAAATTTTTACTATCTACACTTATTACATCTTTGTATTAATGAATCCCATTCAAGTTAATATTTATATTAATATTCACAAATTCAACATTTATATGTTTCTTAAATTAACTTTCAACCAAATGTGCCAATTTACATTTCATTTCTATTCAATATATATTCATTTTATTCCGTTCATTCGGGTACTGCATTGAAATATATTTATTCTCTAATACTAACGTTATTATCATTAAATTATGATTGGATTCCAAGTTTTTTATTCAATACCTTGAACAATAACTTACATATTAACCAAATCCTTCTTCTACTTAATTCAAATTGGATTATGTTCCAATTCCTATAACCTAGGTCTTGAGTCACCATTTACATAATTAAATTTATCGTTTATTTCAATCTTCGTTTATAATTTAAAGTTCTACTAAACTAAATTACAAAACTTATGAACTTTAACAAATTTAATCCACCAATTAAATTTTTCTGATGTATATATATTGCAATTCAATTCAGTTATTATTTCATTAATACCATTTTAATCAACTAATTATGACTTATAACCACAAACACAAATTTTCGTTATTCTACCTATTTCCATATAACATTTCAATTGTTAAATCTTTAATCTCAGTTACTATATCCAACTCCTACATTTATTATAAATTAGATTAAAAATTATATTAAGTTAATCCATTTAATATTATCAAATTTAACGGGTCGTTACAATCTCCCCCACACAAAACTTTTCGTCCCCGAAAAGGAAAAAGAAGGGAGAAGGAAGAGTAAAATAGTACATCTTATTTCAAACATTAACTTATTGACAATATTACTAAATTAATTCCCTTATATAAAATATACCAGTTTTATAATCATTATATTCTTTTGTACTTAAATTATTAAAGTTGGGAAAATATTTTCACAAAATTCTAAGTCCAAAATTTACGGAAAATTTTGGCAGAGTCTCCTTTGTACGGAGAGACTTTGGAGAAAATATAATATCAAAATATACAAATATATTACATATATTATCAAAATATTATATCCCAACACGGAAAAATTATATAAAATAGCGCTAAAACGTAATCCGGAAACGTACCTATTTGTCGGGCAATATACGCTTATTATTTTGGAACCAAAAGCAGTAGCAGTTGCTTCCATCACCTGTATTCACTTATATAATCTAAAAGGTTAAATATTTATTTTAAAGTGAACTATTCAAGTGGATTCAATCATTAATCAACCAAACAATTCAACCCAACAACCAAATTAACTTATTATACATTTATTTCATGCTTCAGTGGGTTGATTTTCTTTCTTTCATTCATGGAGGGATTTCTTTGTTTCTTACAATTTTATTTGCCATTTATTACAAAATTCATTATATTTGTATTCCAATTTATTGACTAAAGTATATATCATCTATTTATACTACTTACCTTTACTTATATAGTAAAATTTCCAATTTATCTTAAGCTTATACAATTAATTCTCATTACAATAGCAAATTAATAGAATACCTTTATTACCTCAAGCTTCACTTGTAAGATTTCTCCTTTCATTTTCTTAATAACATTGCAACTTTTATTATATGGTAAGTTATGTATGTTTTAAGAATGTAAGTGAAAATTTACAAGTTTCTTCTCAATTCCATTTTATTAATTTTAAACTAGTAGCTTTCATACCGTACTGAAGTTTATAACCCTCCACATCAATCCTTATTTAATAAAGAATTTCATTTTATCTACTTAAGTTCATATCACCTATTTATATTACTTATCTTTAACTTGAGATTTCAATTATAACTTAAGTTTATACCAATAATTTCTCATTTATAACAACGATTTATTGAATACTTCACTATTTCCAAAATTTCTACTTGCATAATATTCTATTCCACTCTTAATTTACATTTCAACTTTTTATACTTGGTAAGTTATTTATGTTAAAGAAAAAGCAAAAGAACTTATACAAGTTTAATCTTATCTTTTAATTAAATTTAATGTTAATCAATATTACTCTTTGTAACAATTTCAAATTTCTCTTTATAACTTTTCATTAATTCTCTTACCTACATTAGAGGTTTCAATTAATTACTTACCTTTTATTTCACTAAAATAATTTAAAACAATTAAAATTTTAAATAATTTCAAAACAAATCTGCAGTAGAATTTACTACAGTGGCCTTTCCCTTCGAAACTCGAAAATAGAAGTCGATGATGCGGCCGCCATCACCGAAATTATTTTCTAGCGACAGAGAGGAAAGTACAAAATTTATATTCTCCTAAATCCTCTTTAAACCAATTCCTTCGAATTATACTAAATATTTATATAAGAAAATATTTATAAACCAAATCATTATATTTCATAAATCCTTTGAAAGCAGAATTTTTTTTCAAAATCCCGGACTTAGGTTCTAAAATCTCCAATTTGATTTATTAAAATTTCAACTTAGCTTCAATTATTATAAATATTTTTATTACCTAACACCCAATCTATAGCAACCAAATATATATATATATATATATATATATATATATATATATCTTTATAAAATATTTTTATATATGGAAAATATAATAGGCAAAATTATTTCATTCACCTATATTAAAAACAAATGTTATGTCGGTCTGTCCTATTAAGTGTTTAGAAATCCCTATTGATGACATAGCGTCCCATGCATCAACCAGAATTTATAAATACAAAACGGAACAGATTAACACAATATCAAAATCTTTTTATAACACTAACAAATACGCTCTCTCATATATATACACTCAGCGACTCCCATAGGGTATTACTACCCTATTAACAAAGAGTCAAACCCCACAAAGCCAAGGTTTATCGCTAAACCAAAGCTCTGATACCAACTGTAACATCCCGCCTTTTTGCACACTTTAAACCGACACGTGCCAATTCAAAGCATACGCAAGGGATATATGGATCCGTTAAACTATTTACTATGTAGTATATTGCGCTATTATAATAGTGTCTATTTATAAAATAAACTTACTTTTTAATAGCGTTAAGGGGTTACCCATATAGCCCTTAACACAAATAATGCCAATAGTCTATACAGTACCGTAATACCTCCTGATCGGGAAGCTACCAGAGGATACTCCATAGGTACGACACAAATAGAAACTCGTAGTAAAGGCTCGGTATGGTAGGTGACACGGCACAACTAGGCAATGCCAGGGTAGATATACCAATTGCTATCCAGACTGGTGGAAACGCGTAGCCGCAGTTACCGCCCACCTCGGACTAACTCCCCCAAAAATCAAAATATAGAAGTGGCCACTGAATCAATCCAAAATCAAAGTATAATATCAAAGAGGAGGGTCCGATCAGAGGAATGACCTCATTGGCCTAAGAATCGCTCCTGTTTTAGCCACCTTATGCCAACTCACGGGAGTCGGGTCCACGTATTTACCTTACAGAAAACATCGCCACCACCTACTTCATTCTGGAATCTCCACCGCGTACACGGTTAGTCAAAGTGGTTTTCGGTATCGACAGAGAGTATGTCAGATATCCGATCCCGGTCTCTTTGCCAACCCATCGTTATTATAACACCGCGGTCATTTAAAAATAGGTTATACTTTAAAAATCAGAATAAACATTCCATTTCATAACCATGAATACGATATCATTTCAAAACCCAAAACCATATTTTATCACTTATCCCAAATATAATTCTTTTCCAAAATCAAAATGCTTTAACTTCATAACGTCTGAAAATCAAATATTTTCAAAGCATAGTATTTTGAAAATCATAATTTAAACCATAACTTCTAAAACTTGAATGATTTGGACATTCAACGGTATATGAATTAAATGGTTTAACTTAAATGTTACTTTGTAAAGAAAATAGTTCTCATGGCTTTACAAATACATTTCTTTATTAAAGTCTAAACCAAAATTTATATTATCTTTCTCAAGTTCCAAAACCACTTCAATTTATTTATATATACGTATATCCATTTTGAGTATCAATATTTCAAACTAAAGTTGGATTTTATTCTTTCAACAAATCAATTGTTCTATTAATTAGTCTTGAATATTCATATAAAATCCATAAATAATAAGACTTCAATTTCTAGTAAAAATATGTGTATATATATATTTTTCCCAATTCAAATTATACTAGAATGTTCATTTCGATTTATTTAGGGAAAATCCAATTACAAATATCATATCTTAAAATTTCCAAACTTAACATTTAAACATATGATATAAATTATTAAACTCCATTTTCTTAATTTTCTTCCATTTTCAATAAAGATTTTTATACACCTTTTAAATTCAAAATTTTCAACTTCATATGTATATATATATGGAAGAAAAATATCTATACAATATAAAATTTAAGATTATTATAAACCGTATTCCATCCAAACCATAGAAATCACATTAAAATAGTTATATATAGACCGCGGTGCCTGTATATAATTTTCTATCCTATGGTCAAGTGATACGGATATTTATCATTTCAATCCGCAATTTAAAAGATATAAAATTTTGCGGTTATATATCATTTCAAACCACAATCCCGAATGAAATGAAGTATGCATGATAATTTGCAATTTAATGATATACAATAAACATCCATTCATCAACATCACCCATCATCCAATCACAATCATCAAGCAATATCAATCAGTAACAATTTATATTTGATAATATATAACAGGTAATAACTGGCAATTTTATTCAGATTAAATTTAACAACTATTAATCTAACAGTTTATTATTCAGTAATAATCTATATAACTGTTAACTAGCAGTTTATAGGCAAACAAATAAATTCTAACTATCAATTAATACGCAATACATAAATTAAAATATCAGTTAAATTTAATCTATGCAATTTAACAAATATGAGTGAAATAAACATGCCAAATACTCATAAATAAATTTCTATTCATTTCTAAAATTAATTTAACAAACATAAAAGCTTCTAGTAGTTGTGAGTGGGTTAAAACACTCACCTTTTTAATTTAAATCGAATTTAAATTCGATTTAAACCCAAAAATTCACCCATCTCGGAATTCGTCCAAACCAGCGTCATCAAGTCCGGAATTAAATTACGATCCTAACAAAAAAAACCGCGCGTGAAATGGAGTTCGTATGTGAGAGTTATGGCGATTATTGCGATTGAAATCAAATAAAACAAATAAATAGAAAAGAACACAACTTACCTATTCAACATGCCACGTCACCCCAAAATCAACGCACGCACAGGAACTCATTCAACTCCCTCCTTGTCATGTTCACGAACCAGTCACCTAATACAAACGCACGCCAACCCGAATTTGCCGCCCACACGCAACCACTTCCAGGCCGCCGCCTCAACCCCGACATCGCACGCGCGTGCTATCACCTCTCCAGGTCGCGACCTCTTCCCTGACGACGACGCTGAACACACGGCATGGCAGCCGCCGTCTCCAAAACTCAAACCCTAATCGAATTTTGCCGCCAATCCAACCGTCAATTCGCGGAATAAATTGCATGGATGAAATCCCCTCGGTTCTCTCTTCAAAACCCAGAAATGTTTTCCCGATCCGACAACTTTTGTTACGGCGATGATGAACGGTTGGGACAGTTTTGAATTTATTCTGGGTAAACAGTAACTCCAACTGAAAAACGAATTTCACCGTGGGGTTACGTGTTTCGAGAAGATTAACATATATTTTTAGGGAATTTTTCTGGAGATTTTGAATTTTCATTTTGTTTTTGAACTGACTGGATCTAGGGTTAGCCCCCATTGAAGAAGAAAAGAAGCTTGAAGAAAATACGCGCAGATAAATGAAATTAGGCGGAGGCTAGGGCTGAATAGCTGGGTTTATATAGGGGGTTAGAGGTAGTGTAGATAGACCGTAGAATGAACGTGCGGAACAAACTATGGCCCAAAAAGCCCGCTATGTCTCCGGAACGAAATTTCGTAAATTTATATATCCACATAGGTAATTTAAAATATTCTGAACGCGATGGAAAAAGTTTCACGTCCAAATTTGATCGTATGAAGAAGTTATGCTGAAAACAAAATTTCCAAATTGATTTCAAATTGATTTTAATTAAATCGATTTCAAGGCTTTTCACGCCCGTACGATCAAACGACAAGTCCGATCGATACGAAACTTGAAACCCTATAATAATTCACCGATACGGATCCGATGAAACTGGTTTCGTCGAAATCCGAGTCCGTGGCCAAAATGGCTATTTTTAATATTCATTAAATAAATTAAATAAATTATAAAAATCCAAATTTTATATTAAATTCTAACATTGGCCAAATTTTATTTCTTATATAATTCGTAATCAATTGAAAAGATTTAACAGGTTTAGCTGTGCATTAAAAGTTGACAGTATATTAATTGCAATGTTAATTTCTACACTTTCTTATATTTAAGAATTTTATAAATTATATTCTCAAAACCCATACTTTAGATTTTTAATCTTTATATTCTCAACTTTCACCTAAAATAAAGATGCCATAAACCTTAGTTCCTGATTCACATCATTATTCTTTAAGTCTAATTTAAATCTCAATAACGTAGTATTTAACGTTAGAATCCATTTTATTATGCATAAATTCCAAATTTTACTGACCCAAATTTTCTTCTTTTCATTCCATATCAATTGTCAATCCTATAAGAAAAATTAACATTAGGTTCATACTTATTACAAATAACTCTAATTTCTTCCAAATAATAATTACATAACTATTAAATATTAAATCCATTTAATTGCAATAAATTCAATTGATTGCAATTAATTTCCAAATAAATTTGGATCTTTATTTGGTTATACAAAAAAAAAATCCGTTATCACTTACCTAACAAAGTTATTATTACTTAAGATCTCATTGCATCCACATTTTCACATTTTCATTTCCTGGTTTCTTTACTTTATTCTACATAAATTATTATAAATGGGATTTTCTTGGTTACATCTTATTTGTATTTAACCTTACTCATTCACCAATTTATTTCACTTTAACTGCGGTAAATTGGCGGATAAATTGAATTTGATTCCCAAAATTTAAATTAACAAGCAACAAGAATAGGTAACACACAATAGTCGTTACACTAAATTCTAGTCACATAAATAAGCTTTTATTACTTTACAAAATGGAATAACTTTTAAACTCATAAATGTAATACCCGAAACCGTTATAAATCCAATAAATTTCCAAATCGGAGTTTGTACACATTTTACACAACTATTATGATTTCTCACAGAACGTTGAATTTATTAAATGACCATTTATTATACTTTAATTCCCTTAATTGAATCAAATGCTTATAATTTTTACATTCTTACCATTCCTTCCCATTATAAATTCATTAACGGATTTACAAATCTCTATCTTCAAACATTAAATAACCAAACTGATTACAACCACTGTTCTCCGTCACCCCAGAATGAAAGGGGCGATCTCGTAGTTGCAGTCCTAGGGAATTAGTTTAGTGTCTCGGAGTTGTCATATCAAATTTTCATAAATTTGTTCAAATCTATACTCTTTTTCCATATAAATAAATTTTATGTTACTACTAGATTTTTTTATCCACTACAGCCATTAAATTTTTACTATCTACACTTATTACATCTTTGTATTAATGAATCCCATTCAAGTTAATATTTATATTAATATTCACAAATTCAACATTTATATGTTTCTTAAATTAACTTTCAACCAAATGTGCCAATTTACATTTCATTTCTATTCAATATATATTCATTTTATTCCGTTCATTCGGGTACTGCATTGAAATATATTTATTCTCTAATACTAACGTTATTATCATTAAATTATGATTGGATTCCAAGTTTTTTATTCAATACCTTGAACAATAACTTACATATTAACCAAATCCTTCTTCTACTTAATTCAAATTGGATTATGTTCCAATTCCTATAACCTAGGTCTTGAGTCACCATTTACATAATTAAATTTATCGTTTATTTCAATCTTCGTTTATAATTTAAAGTTCTACTAAACTAAATTACAAAACTTATGAACTTTAACAAATTTAATCCACCAATTAAATTTTTCTGATGTATATATATTGCAATTCAATTCAGTTATTATTTCATTAATACCATTTTAATCAACTAATTATGACTTATAACCACAAACACAAATTTTTGTTATTCTACCTATTTCCATATAACATTTCAATTGTTAAATCTTTAATCTCAGTTACTATATCCAACTCCTACATTTATTATAAATTAGATTAAAAATTATATTAAGTTAATCCATTTAATATTATCAAATTTAACGGGTCGTTACAATCTCCCCCACTCAAAACTTTCCGTCCCCGAAAAGGAAAAAGAAGGGAGAAGGAAGAGTAAAATAGTACATCTTATTTCAAACATTAACTTATTGACAATATTACTAAATTAATTCCCTTATATAAAATATACCAGTTTTATAATCATTATATTCTTTTGTACTTAAATTATTAAAGTTGGGAAAATATTTTCACAAAATTCTAAGTCCAAAATTTACGGAAAATTTTGGCAGAGTCTCCTTTGTACGGAGAGACTTTGGAGAAAATATAATATCAAAATATACAAATATATTACATATATTATCAAAATATTATATCCCAACACGGAAAAATTATATAAAATAGCGCTAAAACGTAATCCGGAAACGTACCTATTTGTCGGGCAATATACGCTTATTATTTTGGAACCAAAAGCAGTAGCAGTTGCTTCCATCACCTGTATTCACTTATATAATCTAAAAGGTTAAATATTTATTTTAAAGTGAACTATTCAAGTGGATTCAATCATTAATCAACCAAACAATTCAACCCAACAACCAAATTAACTTATTATACATTTATTTCATGCTTCAGTGGGTTGATTTTCTTTCTTTCATTCATGGAGGGATTTCTTTGTTTCTTACAATTTTATTTGCCATTTATTACAAAATTCATTATATTTGTATTCCAATTTATTGACTAAAGTATATATCATCTATTTATACTACTTACCTTTACTTATATAGTAAAATTTCCAATTTATCTTAAGCTTATACAATTAATTCTCATTACAATAGCAAATTAATAGAATACCTTTATTACCTCAAGCTTCACTTGTAAATTAATAGAATACCTTTATTACCATGCTCAAAATAACCATTGGGTCGATCGTTGGAGCCTCCACCTTGTTTGCATCTCTATTTCTAAGCATGTTATCATCTGCCATTGTACGTTGTTGTTTCACCATAGCTCAATCCTCCATGTTTGAACAGCATTCAAAATTTGCATGCTTAATTACACTAGCATAGCGCTCCATCTCATGCCAACTTTGATCAACCGGATGCGGTCCTCCGACTATTGTATTGATCACTAATGTCCAACCGGTCCATGCAGGTTTCTTAGTCATGTGTGGTGCCTTTCTTCGGTTGGGGGCAGATTTCCCCTACCCGCCATCCTGGAGGTTTTTTTACAAACTACTGTAACTTCCTTTCTTAAATCATCTTTCAATAATATCCAGGAGGTTCCTGCATTCATAGGTGTTATGCCTATAACATTAAAGAAATCGGAAATATTTCCCTATTTGTTTCTGCTTCTCTGTTGATTCTTTCATAGGCGGCTTCCTGTACTTTATAGTATTGCAGGTAGACAAATAGACATGCTCCAGGGTCGTATTCAATGGCGTGTAAGTATTGTACACCGGAATCATAGGCTTTTCTCTTCTAGAATCCCTTCTTTTTTCCAGGCTCCTATCTTCTCCTTTCTTTTGCTGATTCGGTTTGTTTTGGACATTCACTTGAATTTTTCTAGAGCTTTAATCAAATTGCATTATTGCAATATTAATCTACACTCCCTCTCCACTTGGTCCTGCAACATTCTTCTTATTGGAGGATTTGGCTTCCTCCTTTCTCAAATACTGAGCTGCCTTTGCATAAAAGCGTTGCAATGTTGTGTGCAGCTTGCTAGCTAACCAATCACCAAAGTCAGATTATCCCTCTCGTTATGGTAATCAATATCACATGGTTATTCAGATTACTAATCTCTGTAATAGTTGTATGAAATCTCTCCAAATAATCTTTCAACGATTCTCCTAGAGCCTGAATCATGTTGGATATGGACATTACATCCTTGGGACAAGTTGCGTGCATTCGGAACTGCTTCATAAACTTTATTTCCAAATCATCAAATCTAGATATTGACTGCGGGGGTAACCTTGTGAACCACATTGTCGCTATTCCAGGGAGATTTATGGGAAAACATCTACACTTGGTTGCATCATCCACTCGTGCAGAATCCATTAGCCATTCATATCTCATGATGTGCTACTTGGGGTCAAGTTTTCCCTCATAGGAAGGCATCGATGGCATGTTGAACATCCTTGGATATGTTGCATGCAGAAAATTATCAATGAACAGGGTATGGATTCTTGAGATTCCTCGATCTTCGTTAGTCAATCCCTGGCTCTCTGTCACTAACTTTCTGACCATTGCTGATAAGTCCGGCGTTTGGATGGTTGGTGCCAAGCGGCGGTAATGCTCCACCTCGTATGAATGTTGTGGTCGATGTCTACGGGCTGCCTCATGCCTTCTTGGTTCACCATCTTCCTGATGTGCATCTTATAAATTCATTTCATTATCATTCCGGAGATGCATTTGGTCAACATTTAATTGAACTCCATCATCCAAATCAGCCGTAGCAACTCCTGTTTGAATCCCAACGTGCACGGGTAAGTTCCCTTCTCAGGTGGAGGGATCAACCTAATCATTCCTAGTAGACAACGATGGTCTGCATATTGACACTCTGAAGTTTCTATATGACATTCGTCTATTCTGCAATTCCTATGCCCGTGATACCCATCCGATGAACTAGAGCTCACCAATGCCGAGTAAGGGGTAGGGTAGCTCCTAGTTTTTCCTCACAGTTGCCGAGTGAGCTTGTTCATTAGGTTGATATTGGCTTGGACCTACTGATTTAACTCTCAACGGCTATTCATTATATCTCTCATCAGATCTAGAATTTAGCTCTTATAATAGAATCAGTTGGATTCTAGACTTTAAATGTTTCAACATTCACATTCGCTAGTTAACTGCTCGGGGCTCCTTGTTGGATAGTAGCGTTTTCGTTTCCACCCACGTTCTGAGAAGCAGATCTAGTATTCCTCACCATTATTGATAGCTCTATTTAGATTTTTGCAAATCTGAGTAGTATGAGCAGCTTCATGAAGATTATTGTAGATCTCCTTTGGGGGATTTATCCAATCCATTAGAAACAAAGGGATCCTAATAAGCTGAGAATCGAGATTCTCAATAAAAGCACCGAAATGTTTGCAACTAAATCACAAAACCCAAGAATAGTTTTGTAAAGAAGTAAGCAAAGAAAAACAAAATTAAACCGAGTAAATGAATTAACAGGTAATTGAGAATCAACTATAATTAGAGACACAGAAATTTATACTGGTTCGGAGTTGTGTGCCCACATCCACTTTAAAGAATATCCTTTATTAATCCCTTATAAATCTGATTACAGTAGTAGAAAATAGCAAGTTCTTGGTTACAATGGAGGCTAGAGTAACTAGCAGCATAAAAAAGATTCTCAAATTGAACCAAAATGTATATATTTGTAGGATGAGATAATGAGATATTTCACTAAGGTTTCGACAGAAGGCTCTCTAGGTCCATAAGGGCCCAATATATCGATCGGTGACCCTAACTTGATATTTAAGAACGATCAGCTATAGTTATGCTGATCATTACTTTTGGTCTCCAAATGATGTGCGGTCATTTTTGGGAAGTCTCGTGTGCCTCCTGAACTCACCTCCAAAATATGAAGTCATTTTGAGTTCTAGATTGCGAGATATGGATCAACCCTTTTCACGTTTGAAGCATTCACTGAGCTACACTGATCGTTATGAAGGATCGGCAAAAACGATTAGCCTAAAACAATCGGCCTTCTCTATATTTCAGGGTTTTGACCTGCAACCATTTTTGTGGGCTGCACTCTTCAATATGTTAATGCTTTAAAAGTTTCAAGCGGATCGGCGTCGTGGATTTTGAGATATCAATCGATCTTTGCTGATTTGAGCTGTTTTATGGATCGTTCCTGATCAAACCATATAAATCTTTGCTTTGTCCGTTATTCAAGCGTATGAATTCCGATCGTCTTGAAATTCGAAATGTAACTTCATAGGGATATGCCAGTCACTCCATATTGATTGCACCTCGATTAGGACCCGGTCCAAATTTGCCCGACCATCATCCAGAGTGTTGTATATAATCGATTCTTAAGGCTGATAACCATCAATTCCTAGCCAAGTCAACAATATTATAGTTTGCCGAAAGGCAGGATAACACCCATCCTCGCTCTAGGAGGAGCTGTAGAAAGGCCTTATATGTGGGATCGAAGCCTATTGGTTGGTGTTTTGGCCAAGCCATCTTATGCGGGACCAATGTCCAACCTGTCCTCTCTTTAGGAGGTGCTCTGAACAGGCCTTATATGAGGGACCGAAGGCAGTTAGTCGGTGCTTTGACCAGGCCATCTTAGGCTGGATCAAAATCTAACCCTTCCTCCCTCTAGGAGGCACTCTGGACAAACCTTATAGGAGGGACCAAAAGTTGTTAGCTGATGCTTTGGCTAGGCCATCTTAGGCGGGACCAAAGTCTAATCCGCCCTCCCTCTAGGAGGTGCTTCGTACAGATCTTATAGGTAGAACCGAGGCTAGTCAGTGCATTAGCCAGACCATCTTAGGCAAGACCAAAGGCTTACTCCATTCTCACTCTAGGAGGCATTCTGGCCAGGTAAGTGGGGCTGAAGGCTTGCTGTGCTCTGGCCAGGCCTTATAGGAAGGACTAGAGTCTTACTCCGACCTCCCTCTACGAGGTGCTACGGTCAGGCCTTCTAGGCGGGACCGACGGCTTATAATGCTTTGATCAGGCCCTTGTCGTAGGATCAAAGGCTTTTCCTTTATTTTATGAGTTTCTTTCTTTCCATTGATTATCAATTTCGTAGATATACTTGTCTCAATTTCTTTATTTACCCATTACTGGAAAACAAGGTCTCAGATGCTTGACATTCCAAGTTCCTACTATTACATTATCTCAAATTGAATTAGTCGATAAGTTTTTGGTGGGATTACTTCGTGGATAATAAAGGGTCCTTCCTAGTTTGGTTTGGGTGGTCCATCTATTGGATTTTTTGTTTTTTTCATGACCTTTCGGAGCACCAAATCTCCTTTTTGAAATGATCTCCCTTTAACTTTGGAGTTGTAGTATCTTGATATCCTTTGTTAAGATTCAGTCGTTCGTATGGCTGCTTTATCTCTCAATTCATTGATTAAATCTATGGATTCTCTTATTAACTCTTGATTAGTATCAAAGGCATATGCAATCCTTCGATGGTATTACTACTTCGATTGTAAGCATTGCTTTACATTCATGTGTTAAAGAAAATGGAGTATGTCCTATTGCAGTTTTAATAGAAGTTTGACATGCTCAAAGAGCAAGTGGTAATTCATATATCCAATTTTATTTGGTTTTGTTTAGTTGTTTTTAGGGATAATCTTGATGGTTTTTTTGGTGGCTTTGATGACTCCATTAGCCTTGGGATGAGCAACAATGAATTTTTTTTATTATCCCATTCTTATTGTAGAATCTGGTGAATTCCTCACTTTCAAATTGGGTCCCGTTATTGGATATTATTTTATTCGATATTCTAAACCGGGTGACTGTGTTCTTAATCATAAACTTTAGCACTTTTCCTGACGTTATATTTGGCAATGTTTCTGCTACCACCCATTTGGTAAAGTAGTTGATGACTACTACTGCAAACTTGGCTCCGCCTTTTGATACAGGAAATGGTCATTTTAAGTCAATTCTCCATACATCAATGGACCATGGACTTGAGATCAATATTAACTCATTCGATGGTATATGTAGGATTGTTCTATGACATTTTTCAAATTTGTTTACGTAATTCACAGCATCTTATTCATATAGGGCCTTATAAACCTTGTCTGTGACCCTTTTGGCTAACTTCATACCATTGTAATGATCCCCACAGAACTGTTTATGAGCTTCTCTTAACAATTTAAGGCACTTTCTAGACTAACACACCTCAAATAAGGAAGCAAATGTCCTCTTTTATAAAGCATTCCATTTGACATAGTAAAATTTGGATCTTGGTATCTTATCCTACTAGCTTCTCTTTTTATCTTTTGGTAGTTTCCCTTCCACCAAGTATTCAACAATGGACATCATCCAGTTGTTCTTATATTGATTATTTATTTCTGTATGAATGGATCCTTCCCAGTTTTCACCATTCCTACTTCCTGGTTCATTTTCTTTTTTCATATGTATAAGATCTTGGGACCTAGTCAATATCATGGTTTCATTTTTTTATTCGAGAGTTTTTTTCCTCAACATGGGTATTTTGTTGAAAGCCTATTGGCACAATTCAAATTTTTGAGGCTCCTTGTGAGCTAGCTAACTTGGCCAAAGAGTTGGCTTCAGAGTTCCTCCCTTTGGGTACTTAGTGTATCGAAAAATCTTTAAACTGAGCTAACATTTTCAATATCTTCTTAACATAAAGATCAATCTTGCATCCTTCATTTTATAATTTTGGTTCAGCTTGTAACCATTAATTCGAAAGTGCGGAAAATTTTAATCCTCGTAATTTTTAGTTGAAGAGCTAAGGTAAATCCTGCTATCATTGATTCATATTCAATGATGTTATTAGTAGTGGGGAAACCTAACTTCATTGCATAATGTAATCAGTGTCCATTAGGGGTAATTATTACATATCCCGACCCCTTGCTCGTTCGGGGCTTCATCAATGAACAGTTGCCATTTAGGTTTCAAATCATTTTCCTTTTGCGACTGTTCTTTAATAAACCTTGTGCATTCATTAACAGAATCGGCAAGAGTTTGCCCTTTGATTGCCACTAGGGGTTGGAATTCAATCCTATACCGACTTAGCTTTGTTCCCTCTTTTACTAGCATGTCCGACATTGAGCAGTGAGTATTAGACAGTATGTCTACTTCTCAATACCCGGTATCTAACTTTTTCCACTTTAAGCCTTCTTTTAGTATAATACACCATAAGTTGAGTCTTAGTTTCTTCTCTCACTAGAAATGAACTTACTGCGTGTTCGTAGAATACCATGTAAAGGTACAAGCTTTCTCCTTCTATGGGATAAGATTGAAGGTTTTTCAACATGGTCTTTTAAATCTTTAAAGGCTTTTCAGTAATCTTCGCCCTACTCAAAATTATTCTTTTTCTTAATTACATCGAAGAAACGGATGCATCATTGGCTCTGTATGTAAATCTGTTTAAGGCTGCCACCCATCCATTTAGGCTCATCCATCTTTACTTATTTTTGGCTCTGCAATGTCCTTAATCGCTTTGATTTGGTTAGGATTGGCTTCAGTTCCTCGAGCACTGATTAAATATCCTATAAATTTCATAGATTGTATTTCAAAAGAGAATTTTTGCAAATTCAGATTCATTTTGTACTTTCTTAATATTGCAAACATTTCTTTAAGATCTTTCAAGTGGTTAACCTCCTCTTGGGACTAATCAAGCATATCATCTGCATATACTTCCATGTTTCGTCCGATTTATTCCTTAAACGTTTTGTCTACTAACCTTTAACATGTGGCCCCTACATTCTTCAACACGAAAGGCATAACTTTGTAGTAGTAAGTCCTTTAGTGTGTTATAAAACTTGTGTTTTCTTCATCTAGTTTGAACATGGGTATTTGATTATATCTTGAGTATGCATCCATAAAAGGTAACAGCTTATGTCCATTTGTGCAACAACTAATTGATCTACTCTGGGTAAAGGATAGCAATCTTTGGGGCATGCCTTGTTCAAATCAGTATAATCGATGCACATTCTCCATTTCCCATTGGACTTTCTAATACAGGATTAGATATCTATTTGGGGTAGAGCACTTCTCTAATGAACACATTCTCAAACAATCAATTAACTTCATCCTTTAATGCATTAGATCGAATTTTGTCAAACTGCCTTTTCTTTTGTCAAACAGGGACGTATTTGGATCTGTATTCAGAGCGTGGCTCATAATTGCTAGATCTATTCCGACCATGTCTGAGTGAGTCCAGGAAAACACATATTTACTAGATTGGAGGAATTGGATAAGCTTTCTTCTGAGATTTTCCCATAGTTCTTTTCCAATTTTTTTTGTTTTGGTTGGACCATGCGAATCTAAGGTTACCACTCCTAGATCTTCGTTTGATAACTCTTTCTTAATCACTTTTGCAATCTAATTCGGTAATGATTTCTTCTTCCTCTGTTTCAACGGCTATCTATTTTTCTTCTTTTCATTTTCCTTTTCTGTTGGAGAAGCTGAATCCTTTCAGCACATTTACAGACTTTTCAACTACCTCTGCCTATTTATTTGCCTTGAATAATAGGCTTGAAAAGCCACCGTTTAAGGCCTTTTCAATTTTAGTTTTATTCAATTTACATTTCTCCAAGTCATAACAAGATGTGCCATCTTTATTAAATTGCTGGAGCATAGCAAAATATAGTTCTAAAGAGCTAAATTGCTTCCTCTTATTGTTCCCTAACCATTTTTAGTTAAGAACCTCACTACTAGATGTTTTGGTGAAACAAATGCATCTATTTTGTCTAGAGCAGGCCTCCCAAAGAAAGCATTATAATAGGAGGGTTGGTTCATTATTATGAAAAGAGTTTCAAAGGTTTTGGAGTATGAGGGAATTCCCATTTATATGAAGAGCTTTACCCGCCCTATTGAAGTAGATCCTTTATTATTGAACCCAAAGATGGTCTCAAAGCTTAGTTCCAACTTCTCCTTCGAAATATTCTCTAGTCGATACGTGTTTGAAAATGACATTTACTACAGTTCTAGTGTCCACCAAGATCTTCGCTACTATAGAGAGCCCAATTTGAGCAGTTATCATTAGCGGGTCGTTATGTGGGTGATGGACTCCTCTTAGTTCTTGTTGATTTATTGTCAAGTTAGGCATTTATAGTTGAGAATTGCGATTCTTCAATGGTGGCTTTTCCTAAATAGAGAAGATTACGTTCTTTGCTTTCCTTACATATCTGCTCTTAGCCCCTTTGCTACTTTCGAAATGGAGGGACCTCCATAAATGCATCTATGTGATTAACTGGAGGAATAAGGTATTATAAGGAATCATTCTCTACCAAGTTAGCAGCATTATTCCAGGACTTTGACTATTCTACTCAAGATGGGAAGACTTCTGAGTTTCTTTAGCAAACTCCTTCAGAGATGCTGACCTGATCATATTCTTAATTATATCTACCAAGAAACGGTATTCATCAATTTTATGCCCATTTGCTTTGTGTTGGGCACAATAATTTGCCCCTCTCTTAGGTTCAGGATAGTTCCCTACTTTGTAGGAGGTGTGAAAATTTTCACTATCCCCGGCCACAGCAAAAATGTAGGATATTGGTTTGTTCAAGTCTACATAATTGGATTTGGGGATCTCTTCCCATCTTTCTCTTCTAACTTCATCCCATTTTGGCTTCTTATTGCGGTGATCTAAACCAAATTTTCCTCCTTTTTTGGTTAAGACTTCTTCCTGGCACTGTACATTTAGTCCATGCGGATGAATTTATCGGCTTAGAAATGGAGTCTTATAGATCTCTACACCCATGAACGTAGAGTTCTTTCCAAAATGGAGTCTTCTCAACTAACCCCAAACGTACTGTCATCAATTTCTCCCTATCAATCATATTTTCTACCTTTAGTGCCTCTATATTGAATCTCTTTAGATATTTACCAAGCAATTCACTTGGCCTTTGCTTAACATTAGTTAGCACACTGGAATCTATGGTAGAGTCATTGCATATGCAAAACTGTGCTAAAAATTCATAAGAAAATTTCTCCCAAGAGTACATGGTCTTTTCTCGGTAGTGCCTATACTATTTGGCAGCTGCTCCATGAAAAAGTCCTAAGGAAAAGCCTACAAAGAACTCCCTTAGAAGCATTATGCAAGTCCATTCAAAAGCTAAAAGATTATCATCAGGATCAGTGTTCCATCATACTTTAGCGAAGGAATTTTAATATGGGATGAGATTATGGTGTTCATTATCTTCTCTATAAAACTAGCTTCTTAAAAATTATTATTAACCCTTAGGTCAAGGGTGCTCTTCCCTTTATAGTCAAGCACATCCTTCACTATTTTGTTAGCCATGTCCCTTAGGTAGTTTTCGTCATTATGATAGTTCCCACTGCATGACTTATATTCTTTGTATTAAATCGAGCTATCTGATTGCTTGGGAAATCTCTATGTTAGCCTTCTTGGTTCTACTTTTGAAAGTTCATCTTAGCCTTGTTGTCTTCTTTTGCTTGCGATCTTGGGGAATAAATTGCTTATCCTTTATCTTGGGTTTCTCTCTTTCTTTATAAGCCCATGATACTTTTTCCCTTATCTTTACTTTTGAACATTGAGATATCTAGTTTTCTTCCTAGAGACTCCACTTCTTCTCCTTCTTAAGTAGGCTTTGTCTTAGAAGATTTTTGAGAAAGAACTTTCTCAAAAAGCTCTTCATAACTGTAAGTCGCTATATTAAGTCTTGAATTTTAGCTTCATTGCTTGTGGACTTTGTTGGGATTGAAGGTTGTCCAATCTATTTATTCTCCACACTGATGTTCGGAGTGACATTATCCTTTAAGGTCATCTATTGTACAACTTCCTCATTCAAAAAATTAACATTCCTGGTCTTTACTATTTTCCTGATATAAATTTTTACTTAATTAGTTTTAAAGTTAAGAAGTGACAAGACGGAGGTTCGAGCCCCCTTCTAGTGCTAAAAACGTTGAACCAAAATTTGGCCCAATACCCAAGATGTTGTACAAAGTGGAAACTTTTGAAAATGTTCAAATAATACCCATTGGTTTTGATATAATCATGGATTATTCTCAAGGTCAAATCATGTGCAAGGGTAAAATTTTCAAGTCACATATATGCATAATAGTCCATTTTTCATATGTAAATGGGCATATTAGTTAATGTGCAAGGTAAATTTCGATTTGAACATGGGCTTAAGTGGCCTTGTGCAAATTAATAATATGTAAGTCCAAGTCCATTTGTGTTTAAGTTCAAATTAGTCGCTATAAGCAGGTCCATTGTCAAATATGCACGTTCAAAGGAAAATACGCTATGCAAAGTTAAATGTCTAAGTCCTTATTTATTAATGGTCTAAGAATTACAATCGGCTCTAGGAATACCTAAATTGATTTAGGGTTTGCAATTTATAATTGAGAAATATATAAAGAAATGATTTGTTCCTCTCAAAGTGGTGGAGGTGTTCTATTTATAAAAATGGAAAATAGGTGGGATGGCTAAGACGTGTTCCCTCACCATCCCTTCATATGGTAGATACTTGGTACCCTTATGGCTTTTGAAGTTCGACATCTCTTGCCACTTGTAAAAGCACGTTATCCTTTGCTAATGTTGAAAATTGTCATTCTTTTGGAATTCGTTATGCCTTTTATTTGTAGAAACTCAGCAACACTTCTTCATAGAAGCTCAATATCATTTGTTGTATATAGATGCTCGACAACAGTTACTATTGTTGAGGCTTAGTGGTTGTATCAAAGGCTCGTTCTCCATAGAAACTTGATATCCTCCCCTATTGTTAGATGCTCGACATCACCTTTTCCTTCATGAAATTCGATAACCTCCCCTTGTGATTAATGCTCGACATCACATTTTCCATCATGAAACTCTATAGCCTCCTTTTATGGTTAGGTGCTCAACATCTTCTAGAGGCATGACATTATTCTTTTGCTACACAGTCTATAACACTCTATGTTGTAGAGGTTCGACATCCTTTTTACTTTTCTGACAACCCTTTTATTTTTAGGCTTAACAACCTTTGTATTGTAAAAGCTCAATACCCCTTCGAGATTAGGTATCTCTTTACTCTTTGTTGGGGTTTTCTAACTACTTGGATGCTTGATAACCCTACAATTGTAGAGGCTCGACACCACTTTCATGGTTGTAAGGGCTTGATAACCTTACCGTCTTCAAGTTTGATAACCCTCGTAGCTCGATAACTTTCATTATTCACTGATTCCTTTAAGGCACTTAACTCTTGATTAGGAGCTCAACATATTTTCATTAGATGTTAGACACCCTTGTTGATAGAGCATTCAATGAGGTTTGCTACATCATTGATTTGGAAGCTCAATGTATCGTCGTGGATTTATTAGGTTGTCGTAACACCGTGCAGTTCTAGGCTCGATGACTATATCTTCCAAAGCCTCCATATCCTCCTATTGACTTAGTTGCTTTTTTTTATCTTGATGATTTCTAAAGAATATTTGATAGTCGGAAAATATGTAGATAATAATTTCTATTTATATTTTATATGTCGCTGGTATATAGTTTGCCAGCAATGTTTTATTTATATTGCGTGAAACCAATATATTTCTCTGTATGATTTTAACATGAAGATTTCGGTGATGCTCTTTAGTTTTAGTAATATAAATACATAGTTATTATTCATATGGTGGCTATTGGATCGTCACAAAAGAGTTATGAAGTGTAGTGCTAATAAAATTTGGCATGCAAGATTGCAAATGAAGTGACATCCCTTTCTATAACGGAGACAAAATTTTAAACTAAATATGGTTTTGATATTATCTTCAAGCTAAAGAAATGAAAATCCATACATATCTGTTGTGGGGAGTCCATTATATGCATAGTTATGTATGCCTTTGGATATTACATACATTATTTACAGTGGAAATCAGGGATATCTCCATCTTTCTAAACTTATTTTTTTATATCCCTTCCTTTTGGAAACTATTTATATATTCTTCATTTTTACGATTCTTTCTTTTTTACATCTGTTATTTCCAAATTAAGGGTGAATACCAAATCATGCATTGTGTGCGGTTATAAATTATGGAAATGATAACATTAACACATATTAAGATTAGTAAAATTACCAAACTACCCTTACAAATTACACCTATTTTTCTAAAAAGAGGGATGTGTCTTATAAGAAGAAAATGGAAGGGGTATAAAACTTTGTATTTATAATCAAATATGTATGCCAAAATTTCTTATATTTGTATGCTGAGAAGATATCTTATTAATGTTGAAAATGGATCGTTGGAAAGCAGGTAACAAGGTTATGAGATATCATTAAGAACAAAGGATTATTTGCCCATATATAAAAGAATATATGACTTAAAGATAATAACACATTATGATCAATAGTTGTTGGAAACCCAAATCATAGTAAATCCACCAATGGATTTATTTTTTCTAGACAATGGAGTCACATTAGGAGAAATGTGTCATATAGACACTTACAGCCTCTAATACCGTGAAATAGCATTTATGATTTATTATGATACATTCAGTTATGTAAAATAGTTGCAAAAAGTTATCATAAGGTTGCAGATTATTAAATTAAAGCTGTAATTTGACAACAAACAACATTTTCTTTTTCAATGACAAAATGATCTTAACCGAGTCAAACAATATTGATATTAAGTTCCTAATTGTGAAGGAGAGAGTGTAGACTGGATTAAAATCCATATTGCATAATGGGAAAAACCATATGTTAGCAAATTTTCTTAAAAAGAATTACAATCCAAGGTCGTTCATGAGAATGTATTTAAAATGAATGTGCTTCTCATTTAAGGATTTTTCTGTTCATATATAGTTTGTATTTAGCATTATCAGAATGAAATTACTCCTTTTTTATAGACATATTTTAGTATTCTATCTATTTATTTATTTATTTATCCAATCAAAAATAAAGTAAAAAATTCAATGCACTTCATTTAATTCAAGTGTTGAACTTTTGATCTCATTAAAGTAGGAATCAACTGAAAGTATGTGATAATTGATAGGTTTGTGTTACGCATCTATGATTGATCTATATCATTTGGTTGTGTTAATATATGTGACAATTGATAGTTTGGTCACAATTCTAGTAACGATGACTAATTTGACGCTTGTCAATGTTGGAACACGGCCAACCTGCGGCGGAAGTTATGGATGAACTTCAAAAAAAATTCCCTATATGATCTTTATTGGGCCTTTGAACTCTAATTTATTTAGAACATTTCCAAATTTAATTTAAATAAAATCTTACAATTCATTCAAAATTTATAAATGTTGATAGAAATTTATTTAATTTATTTTCTGTTTATATATAAATATACATATATATCATATACATATGTGTATGTGTGTCCATGTGTAACATGATTTTCCATAAAGAGTATAATATGCCCGTATATAGATGTTTGGTTTACGCAATGGACATGTTAGCTCATCCTATATGTATTGTATATTGTCCAAATATGTGTATAAATTTATGTTTATTATATATAAAACCAGTGGTAAATATATATATTTATCTATGTATAAGTACATGATGAGAAAATATTATTAATATATTTATATGTAAATATTATAGTGTTAAATAATATATAAATAAACAAATATGTGTATATATACAAGGTATAAGTTCCAAATTATTTTTTATATATATTGATATACACACACACACACATATTAAAATAAGATAATTATATATATAATATATATTATTTAAATATAAATAAGTTTTATACTGATTTATATATATACATAAATAAATTACAAAAATTAAAAATACAATCTCCTTTTCAGTGTTCTTGATCGAATATACAACAGGTATAATTATGATTATAATTTAACTATATCAATATATAAATATTATGTATTAATTAGATAAGCAATAATAAATAAATGATAGAATATATATATACATATATTTCAAATTTTAAATTCCTAAAAAATCTAGAATCATATTTTATAGCTTGCGGAAAACTTTAAGATTTTTCCAAATCAGATTATTTCTATTAATTAATTACTTTTGACCTAATTAAAAAATGAATTTTTAACAATATTAATATCGATTGAAAAAATATAATTTTTTTACCAAAAGCTTCTACCGTGATAAATTAATTTTAGAAAATTTAAGATCTAATCTTCAAAACTTATTTTATTCTACATAAAATTTTAATTCATGAAATGATTAAATAATAATAAAAATATTAAATAACCCCTGGAAAAATTATTTACAGTTACTAAAAATTATAATTTATATAATTATGCATTTTAAAAATATTACTTAAATTTTAATATGATATAGTTATATAGTTTAGTATTAGCCACGTAAATATATTAACTTATATATTAATATATGTATAAATTAATTAATAAAATAATAATAAATGAAAAATAATAATTTGGCTATGTGTATCAAATCTGTTACAAAAAATGGTTTTTTCTATTATATACATAACCTATCAAAATATGTGACAGCAAGAATACCTAAATGAATTTTAGCTAATTAACAATTCAATAATAACAGTGTATATATACACACTTACAACATATGAAAAATATTGAATTATACAGAGATTATGCATCTTATATAAAACTAAATACTTATCTAAACCAAAGCCCTTAAGTACAATGTGTAATGATGAGTTCCCTTTGTAATGACCCACTTTTCCGTACAGTTTAAGCAAACAATCAACCACACACGACCCACTCAAATTGAATGGAAAGGAAAATAGTTAGGAAAACAAAGAAGAAAGAAGACAATGAGAAAACTAACAACACAAAATCTCAGACAGGAATGAATATTCTATGATATACAACAACTCTTTACACAAATAAAAAAATTGTAATATACATGCATCAATCAGAGTACACTAACATATCTTAGCCTTAACATTTATAACAGCAGAACATAAAGAATACGTAGATATGTCTTGGGCCTCCAGCTCAATGCATCCTAAGCAATCTATAAATATACTCAGTCTCATTCGAGCGATACAATAAAATAACAGCCGAGTCAATCTAGTAAACCAGCATGAGAAAAACACACATTAAATGGAATTTAGTGTTTATCAAAAAACCTTTCAAGTAGAAGTAGCTCGTAAGACTACGTCGCATATAAACACGGATGGGTTCTTACCTTACGATAACCAAAACATTTTCTATAAAAAATTCAGTGATATTATCATAAAGTCTAGGGTTTTCGGGTAAATAATTAAGATAACTGAAATTGTTACATTAATTAAATTCCAGCATAATACGTATACGGCTAAAACCGTAAAGCTCATACTGGAGAATGAATTTTATACGACATGGTAAGGAACTACCTTCCGATGGTATATCTCTAGATAAAATGCAGCAGGGTCTGACAAGAACATCTGGTACCCTTGCCACACAGGACTAGCCTACCACATGACTAATAGTACCAAACTTGATCACCCCTTTTCGTTAATGGGCCCCAAAGCATACATGAGTAGATAGTCATCGATCAAGATT
The DNA here is from genome assembly GCA_030765085.1 of Allium cepa. Lineage (NCBI taxonomy): Eukaryota > Viridiplantae > Streptophyta > Magnoliopsida > Asparagales > Amaryllidaceae > Allium > Allium cepa. The sequence continues at coordinate 109,305,891 of CM060940.1, forward strand.
TGGGATGATTATACCCTGATGGGAGCGACCTATATGGCTCTGCTGCATGCCCGAATTTTCCATTTCCCGATTGATGAGGCTTGAGTCTACGTCTTCACTTTTTAAGTAACACCCACTTGGAATACTACACTGCCCTCTAGGCATTGTCGCAACGCTAGCATTCATTCATGCAAGTTCCTTCTGGGACTAAAAGAAACTGGGGCACTATTACGTCCACTACAGTGAATCCCTCCCAAGGAAAATAGTAAATAGCCCTCGAACTTCAAAACTCCATCTTCGATTCCATGCACTTCAAGATGCTTTCACTTCAAAATGCTTGAGTTGGATCGAAATGGTTTTCGAATAACATATCTGATCCTTGTCTTTTTGAAACAACATTCGATATTCTCCGGTAAACTCAACGCCGGTTCTTTAGGAAATAAACAATAAAAGATAAGAGCAGAGATCACCTACTAACCATTAGTAGATGGATTTCCTTATCATTTGTCCTACGAGAATGAAACGAAATTTATACACATAGTACAACATCATCAAAGATGACTGTGCCATATAACTCACGGGTTTCTCCAAGATATTTCCAAAGTTACATTTTGGGTCCATATTTGATAGTCGGTTATTTAACTATCCACAAACACACATCCAAATTAGGGATTTATTTCCAAAAGGAAAACAAACATTAGTTTAGCACATAAGCAACCACTAGCCTCCTTAATTAACCTTTTCATTAATTAAATTCATCTTGTAAATACATGGAAAATATTCATCTTGTATCAAAAAACTTTTACAAAGATATATTCACAAACCTTTATATTTTCAATACTTAGAAAATATCCATATACTTATCTCGATGGTATAAGCATATTCATAGAACGGAGGAAGATTTCCTTTTTACATAATCCTAAAACCATTTATAAACTCTTTATATATTACTAAACCCCATTTATAAATTATTTTGTAAATCTCAAATCATTTATAAACTCTTTATAAATCTACAAAACTAGTTGTAAAACTCCTCTTATAATTCTATAAGCCCATTTCTAAAATTCGTTTATAGATACCTAACCATTTATAAAACTCCTTTACTTGTAAATAATCTTCCTTTAATTCTTTAACCATTTTATAAAAGGGGGAATTAATTTAAAGGACAAAAATTCATATATTTTTAGCCTCAAGGACACGACCTCAATATTTTAACCACAAGGACAAACATTATTTTAGAAATTATTCAAAAGGACAAACATTCTTCCAAAATTATTCATAAGGACAAATTCTTCCAAAACTGCTACTGAACTAAAAACTGATACCTAAAAGCTGCTACCAATAACTACAAACTTATACCTAAAAATGCTATCAATAACTAAAAACTAATACCTAAAGAAAGTTGTCATTCATGCTAGAATACTGAAGGTCTGTCCTTCAGGCTAAAATGCTGAAAATTTTTGTCCTTCACAACAATTTCCTGTTTATAAAATTCTTCTTATAAAACCCTAGTCCGTTTATAAAACCCTATTTATAGCTCTCAAAAACATTTATAAATATATAAAAATCATTTACTTAAAAACGATATTATATAATAATAATTATTAATAATCATTAACTTCAACGCATCTTAAATTAATAATAAATAATTTCAAAACATTATTAAATAAAAAATATAATAAACCTTTACTATTATTATAAATAGTAATATTTTATTTCCCAAACATTATTGATAAATCATTATTATTAACTTCAAGCCATATTTCTTATTTAAATAATTAACTTTTCAAAATATTAACATTGTGATAAATAACCTTAAAACAATATTAATTGTAAATAAATAACTTTAAAACAATATTAAATATAAATAAATAATCTTTTAAAACAATATTAAATATAAATAAATAATCTTTTAAAACAATATTAAATATAAATAAATAATCTTTTAAAATATTTCTAAATGACTTGGAAAAGACATATAATAAGGTTGGAGTAAAATAGAAATTAAATCCTTTTAAAAAAAAGTATTTCCAAAACCCCAAATTCATATTTTAAATCGTTCTCCATCTCAAAAATCAATCCCAACCCAAATGGCAATTTATAGTATTTTAAAATATTAATTTGAGGCCAATAGCTACCTATCGTTTAACTAATATTAATATTGATTTTCTATCACTATAGGGTTTAAGTTTTGAACATATAACAATTTCATAGCCAATAGTGTCAAACAAACAAGTTTGATACTCGATAATTCATATGATAGGAATATTATTGAAAACAATTCAACAATAGCGAGGAATTATGTTGAATCCCTCCAACCTACCCTTTGTATCACAACTTATATATATATATATATATATATATATATATATAAAATTCAATTGTGGTAAGGAATCCTGTTGGATTCCTCCAACCTGTCCCATGCCTCACAAATATTATATAATCATATAATATAGGTCATCCGCTACTAGGCGGTTATATATGAAAGGTTACCCGCTCCAGGGGTGGGAATTAAACAAAACTAACTAATAAAACAGTAAATCGTCTAAACACCCAATCAATAGTTTTTATTAACTATATAACATACTTGTTATCCAAAATGGTGAATTTAACTCACCGAAATCCCAGTTTGTCGCCGAATCTTTCTGTTTCCTTCTAGTGTTCGATTTTAATGCAAAATTCAAATAAATCCAAATTCAACCAAATTAATTCCAATGCGTAGCTTTTGTTTTTACGAGCACAACGCAAAAATCTACGTCTCGATTGGACCTCGTACGGACAGGATATTAAATTTTTAAGTTAAAGTATTAAATTATAATTAAAATTGACTAATTACATTTTTATTATCTAATAACCCATGTTTAAACTAAATCCCTCTTTCTTCCACTTCCTTCTCCCACTCAACCAAGAAACCCACTTCACCATGGCTGACTTCATCCACCTCTTCCATGCTCGATTCTCCATGAAACCCACGATCGAGTTCACCAACCTCCTCTCCAGTGCGCATTCTACCCTTCCATCATCAATAAATCACGAACGAACCTTCCATCCATAATCCAATATTGCATAGCCTCACCTTTTGCTAAAGTGGACGCGGCCACCAATTCTTCAACGCGAGTCACTAAACTTTGCCTTCGAGTGCACTACACTCTGCTAACCACAAATCCGAGCTTTGTTTTGCTTAACTATGCCTAAATCGTACCAAACCTCGAACCATAGTCCACCAAGCACCCATGACCATCACTGCAAAGGTCGATCACCATCCCAAAACTTCACAAAACACCACAAAATCACCATATACAAAGCCCTAGCTACCACAAACTCATAGAAATAAGAATTGGTGTTTTTCATTGAGAAATGAATAAGGTTTTGATTTTTGAAGTTTGAAAAAAAAACTTCATTTCTTTTGCATTCTGAAAATCAAAAATTGAAGAGAGGGATGCATATTATAGTAGAAAGGAGGTATGGTTAAAATATGGAGAATATGGCCTAGTATGGGAGTGGTATGGGCTAGGATAGGGTACATATTATTTACTTTAAAAATATTCGTTCAAAGCACTTCAAAATTTCGAACCCCTGCGGGGGTGTACCGACTGGCATTCTATACTAAATACACATATTCCGAACTTTATGGATGAAACGACCCGCCTTATTCTCCACAATAAGACACATCATTTTTAAGAAAGAAGGGATAGAAAAGAGAAAAGATAGAGAAGAAAGAAAGAAATAACATCAGAATCTCAATAGCGGAACGAAAAATTATATTAATCATATAGATATTACATATTATCATATACATCAGTGATACACAGCTTATACAAAAAATACTAGACAGATATAAACACCTGTTTAGTTATACAACTCAATATACAATACAGACAAACGACTCAGAGAACACACACCAGAATACTATATATCTATTCGTTGAAGCCTCCTGCTCCATTGCTCCTCCAGAATTCATCAAACCTAACCTGAATCCCTTGGCTACTCGTAAACATTTGAGTACCCAAGAGTTTAGGAAAAACAGAAACAAACTTCGAGTCAGACATGGGTTTGGTGTGAGTAAACGGGTTAAAGTTGCTTAATTTTAAAAGAAAGCCTTTGAAAGAAAAAAGTATCACGTAAGACTCCCTACACATAAATATGGGTAAGTTTTTACCTTACGCTAACCAAAACATTTGATAGGAAATCCAGTGATATTACAATAGGTCTAGGGTTTTCAAATGAATATGAAATAGCCAAAATTGTTAAATTTATTAAATTCCAGCTACTAGCCACAAAAGTGGGTAATACAATCAAATCTGAGGGCGCTTATTGGAGTTTGGAATCCATACAATGGCAGGGCTACCGGGGTACCGCCCATCACAGTACGGGGCCTAGATCATCGTACCGAGGATTACCACCAATCCCCTGCAACACAAAACTGGAACCATTCCTTACTAAACAGTTCCAAATAAGACAACCTCGGCGATTGTAGCTATTCAACCGCCCACACAGCCGAAATAAAAGGGACTCTAGGCAGGGGTTTATCTCATCCTACTTGGGCATGACCCAGTTAGCCTTGCTGCACCTCCCCTGTTTTAGCCATTCCCGGTTGATGAGGCTTGAGGCTATGATTACCTTTATAGATCACATCCCTTAGAATGCTCATCGTCCATCTGACGATGTTCTGAAAGCATTCAATCCATACAAGTTTGTTCCGGGTTCGAACGAAACCGAAGGCAATATCTCGTTACACTCATTTTAGAATCACCCTCAAAGTCAACGACAATAACCCTTGCACTCTGAATCTTCATCTTCACTTTGAGATTCACGACTCGATGTGGTTTTCGGATATCTAAATCTGGAAACCCGATCCCGGTCTCATCGAAATCCAAAACGTATCTTTTAGGTCTAAGTTGTTTAAGGTTAAACAATTCAATTCTACTATTTATATACACATAGATAGATAATTCACAATATCACAATAGATAATCTACATTATCATCACAACAGATAATTCATATTATCATCATACTTCAACCAAAGCATCTCATATCATATATCACACATATCTCATCAGAGATATCAAACAATCAAGGCATTCAATATCATCCATCCATACATAGGAAAGGATCTATAAATCACACCATTTATAATTAATTTAAAATGAATTAAATTAATTACTTTATCTCTTAATTAATTTGAAATAAATTAAATTAATTACCTTCATCACATTAAATCTTGCTTACTTATCTAATTATTAAACCAATTAATTAATCATCATCTTAATTAATCACCCTTGATTAATTATCTTTAATTACATTAAGTAATCTACCCTTAATTAATTACACAAATTAATTATCTTCAAACCATTAAGTAATTAACCTTAATTACTCTATTAATTATAATTAATGACATTAATCCTTCATTAATTACAATTAATTACCTTATAATAACTTATTATGGACTAACTAATCCTAATTAATTAATCCTTAATTATTTTCATTAATCACATTAATTAATGATCCTTAATTAATTACTTCCATTAATTAATTAACTATAATTAATTACATTATTCCTTAATTAATTATATGAATTAATCATGCTTAAATTAATTAATCAACTTTAATAATTATAAGTAATTAATTATTCTTAGTTACTTCGTAATTAATTTTAATTACATTTAGAAATCCTTTGATTTATTCCACCGAGTAATAAATCCTTAATTACTTTACCAAGTAATTATTCATTTTAAATTACTTCCCATTAGGTAATTCCCTTATCTCAATTACCTCCAATAATTTATTCATCAATTATTTACCTTAAGTAATTACTCTTATCAAATCTCATTAAGTAAGCATACTTAATCAATTACCATGTGACTATCTTTAATTAATTAACAAATTAATTAACTTAACTTAATCACATTCACCTCATAAGTCATAACCAAGTAATTCATCCTTAATTACTCTTTAACCAAATTGATCCTTAATTACAGATTAATTATCCTTCAACTATTAATTAATAAACCTTAATTACTAATAAATCCTTTAATACAAAGTAATCAATCCCTAATTAATTTTATAATTAATTAATTAACCTTGATTAACTAATTAATTATCTCTTAATCATTAATTAATAAAACTTAATTATTAATTAACCACCTTAATTACAAATTAATTAATCCATAATTATCAATTATTCCATCCCTTTTTACAATTAATTAACCTTTAATAATAGTTAATTAATTCTTAATTAACTTGCATTATAGATTAATAACCTCTTAATTATTAATCAAGAAAACCCAATTATTACTTAATAAAACTTTATTAAGTATTTCTTAATTACTAGTTTAGTTAACCCTTAATTACTTAATTAATTAATTTATAATTACAAATTAATTAATCCCTAATCATTAATTAATCCATCATAATTATTAGTTAATTAAATTAATAATTATCCTTAATTAATTACTTAATTAACCCTTTTTAATAATTAATTAAATTAAACTTAAAATTTCTTAATTAACTTAATTAATTATAACTCATTTAAAAGTTAATTATCCTTAAGATAAAACATTATCTTTAATTATCTTTGATAACATTTTATCTTAACAACTAACTTTAGTAAATTAAATCATTAATTAAATTTAAAATATAAAGTAATCATTAATTACTTACCTCTACTTATTAATTAACAATCCTTAATTTCAAGTTAATAAATTACTTTGAAAACTTTAATTGTTAATTCCTAAATCATTATTCATTAACTAATTCAATTAATAAATCACTTTTTATTTATTCCATTTATTATCAAACTTATATTAAGTTTTTAAGATAATTCATTTCCTTGTTAATTTCCTTTATATTTCAAATTAAGTTTGAAAATAACCTAAGGATTTAACTTAAAACATTTAAACAAATCATACAAATTTATTTATACAAACAATTCATTTCAAAGAAATGAATTTTGAAGAAATTGATTTAGCTTAATTATTTAAAATTTAAAACTTTCTTTATTTTAAATTTAAAAACTGATTAAACATTTTACTTTGGGTTTAACCCATGTGTACTTGAAACAAAACCAAGTACATCATCTTTTCTTTTTAACACAGTTTAACTTACATTTTAAAAAAAAATGTTTGGTTACAAAATCTAGAAACTGTTAAAAATTTAACAGTTTTACTTAAATTCTTGCGTACGACCCTAGGAATCATTCGAGCCAAAATAAAGTCCACACGAGTCTTCCCCGAGACAACTGCCATTCCAAAACTAAACTGACACGACCATGCCACCGTGCAACTTGCACCACCCACGGTGATCTTCCGACCATCACCCGAACCTCTCACACATCCATGGTCACTCCAGCAACCCATCACAGACATCAAAACATCACCACACGCCATGATCCCAAATCGAACCATTCAGTTGAAAAATGGAATTCAAACTACTACTAGAAATAGCCTCGCCCAAATGCCTCTGACCACCGGAGGTTGAGCTACCTCGTCCACGCCTTGTCGAACACCTACGCAACCAATCCCCTCAATTGCGACCCACTCGATCAACCACTGATGCAGCAGTATCCACCAATTCAACCCTCAACAAAAACTAGGTTAAAAACTTAGTTCTCCCAATCGCCGCCACCACGACGAACTACCTCCACTTCTACCATTTTTACCCACCTCCATGATCATCCACTAGCTCCAGCCAGAACTTCGACCCCCAGAAACACTCCAGTCACCAGAGATCATCCAAAAACCAAATTTTGGTCATCTAAGAATTGCATTCTCAGTACAATTCTAAAAATTGTAAATTTTGTTTTAAAAATCATGATTTCCATAGATGATTCAATAAATAAACTCGAATCAGTGAAATTCAATATATGATTTTGCAAAATTTCAAAGGTTTTTACTGTTATTTTCAAATGCAAGCATATTTCATCACTTACATACTTTTTTATATTTTTAGTATCTATATTATGCCAAAACTAATCTATTTTGTTTTTGATCCAAGTGTTATCAGTGAATAAATAGAAAATTTTGAAATTTTAATTTATTGTTAACACTAAAACCTGGAAACAAAGACATATCAACATGCGCAGTTCAAAACTAACATTCATAAAGTGTTCATACACATATATTCACATGCAAAGATAGTTCATCTCAGAAATCATATGAAAGCAAATCTAAAACTACTTTAGCATTGAATTAGAATGTTTGCTCACCTTATAAAGAGGTGTAGAGCTTTGAAGAAAAACTGGAAGCTTTTAAACTGAATTTGCTTTCATTCTTTAAAACACTAGAGTGCTTGCATTAAAAACTGAAATGCTTCAGGTTGTATTTTGAAAATTTTGTAGGCTTTAATTTTTGCTTCAGATTGCACTTGGAAATAAACATTGTTGCAGGCTTTTGAACTTGAGATGGTTGCAGACTTAAAAATGTTTTCATGGTTATTTGATTGCAAGCTTGTTTTTGAGGAATAGAAGACATGCTTTGGGCATAAAACAGTTTTACAGGGTTGAGTTTTGAAAAGTGTTCCAGGTTGCAATTTGAAATTGATCTTGCTAGAAAATCTTAGTACAGGCTTGATGACATTCTCTGGTATGCATTTGGTTTAGAAGAGATGTCTTCAGGCTCGAGAAAATGATCACAGGATATTTGAAAATTCAGGTTTTGAAAATTGATTTACAGATGTGAATGAAGGTTACAGAGTTTTGAATTTCTGGCTTGAAGAAAATTTACAGGATGAATTGCATTGTATAAATTTGAACTGAGAATTGTTTTTCAGATTTGATTTGTGGAAAATTTCAGATTTTGGAAAAGTGAAGATTGCATGGAAAAATTCTGGTTTTCTTTTAGAAATGAACATAGACTTGAAAGAAAAAGAAAATGAAGAGGAAGGATAGTGGTTTATATAAGTTAATTTCAGATTTTAATAAAAATAAAAGAAAATTCAAATAATGTGACACTTGTCTCTTGCCTTAATTAGTATGTTAACATATGTACTTAAGAGGTTTAAAGTTTTAACACTTGTCCGAATTTATTTTTATATTATTTATAAATGATTTTAAAGGCTTTTCAATTAATTTTTCCTAATTAATTAATACATATATTAAGTATAAATGCTTTTCTTATTAAATTTCTAATTAACAAATACATTTAAAAATTTACAACACTTTCTAAATTTTATATAAATACAGTCTTTAAAATAAAATAAAAACCAATTATAATTTAAATAAAAATTATATATAATATTTTTAACTCATTTTTAAATGCTAATTTAAAGCTTTTCTACTTATTCGTATTAAATAAATTCTTTTCCAAATTTCTATAAACAAATTTCTTTAAAGAGAATAATATAAACGATCTTATTTTTACATAAAAACTTTATCCATATAATTTAAATCCAAACTATATTATTATTTTTAAGATATATATATATATATTCCTTTTAAATTCAATTTTTAAATTCAAATTAAATCCCAATTTAAAATCAATTCAAATAAATATAATATCAATTTTAAACAAACTCATTATTATTCATAAATAATTTATTCTATTTAAAATCAATTTAAATACACAGATATATATATTTAAACACACTTATTAATTTTGAAAACAAAAAGTCAATTTAGAATTTATTTATACAAACTCAACAAATTATTCTTATTTAAAAATCAATCTAAAATCATAATTTAAAACATCACATTTTTAATTGTTTGGCTATTTATATTTGAAAATAACAATTTTTATCAATTTTAAACAATTTAATTAAGAGATTATCACATTTTAAATTCCTTGAAATTCCAGGATATTACATTCCTTCCCCCTTAAAAGAATTTCGTCCTCGAAATTTAAAACAAAGATAATCCAAAGTTTTATTTTATTTCAACCAATTCAAACATACATATCATCCATACATAACTAATCAAATAATTTCATCCAAACAAGCAATTCAATCAAACAACTCTAGCTCTCTGGACACAGATCCGGGTAAATTTCCTAAAATTATCTCGAGTTTCCCAGGTACTGACATAGGGATACTCGCTCTACTAAATCCAAACTAGCTATACTGCTAAGCTACCGAGCTCCTACTCGGCTAGATCTAAAATCTGCACAAGATATCAGACCATAGACAAGACTGATCAACAACTAAATCCTTCAGGATTACTGGTTCCACAACCAGAGATGAACCAGACACGTACTCCCTAAGAGACACGTCAAATACCTTGAGTCCCAGTATTCCAAACTGGCAATTCAACTCTTCGGACCAAAGCACTGATCCTTACAAAAACTCAGAAGAATCCAATAAACTCGGAGCCAACTTCCCAGTCTTACCAAATCTTATTGCTCCCTTCCACCAGAGAAAACCTCAACAGCAATGAAGCCTCCAACTTCGAATTCCAAATTCCTCCATCTCTTAACCTCAAAACTCTACTTACGATCCTGGGCTATTCACAGATCCTTTCCAATCAGCTCAACCTTCGCTGATGCTTCTACAAACAAACTGGATCAAAAACAATCCAACACAAAGATTCTCTCATGATCTACCCAAAACCAAGAACACAAAGTCTACTCCACAATCATCAAAAGATTACAACCTCCTTCTCCTATCCAGAAAAGACAGAACAGGATCACTCACCAACTTGCCTCAGATCTTAAAAAACTCCAGTAAAAACTCTCTAATCCAAAAACACTGCAATTTTTGGTTGCTTCCACTCTAGAATAGCTGCCATATTGCTTTCGCTGCACAACTCTGATCTGGAGCAGATGAAAAATGTAGTTGATGAACACAGGCACCGACTAGAAAGCACACCCCAGAAATAAGGTTCAACGGAAGTTCCAAGAAATACAGAGCCGCTTCACCCAAAACCCCATCCTAGGAGACATCCTTCTACCTAATTGAATTACCGGTAGCTTCATGAACCAAGTCAATACAAAACTCTATCCTCAATGTGGGCAAATATCTAACCTCCCTGAAGATATACGGAAAACCTCATACAACTCCAAAACTCCTACATCCTCTAGAGATGCCTTAAACCCAAGCAAAAGACTATCTAAGATAATTACCCAAACCATCGCAACTCACTTTTGCGATCAACCCAACCTAAATTCCAAAGATACTGTCCTCTCTTCACCAATCAGAACAGCTTATCCTCGAACAACTAATTCATCGAAGAAATGAGTCTTTCTGCTGCTTCTGATTTCCATCTCTAGGAAACTGCTAAGCCAAAAGATCTTCCTGCTGGAACACAGAGCACTTCTGAGCTGCACCGTTGACACAGATGCTAAAGACTTCCTAATCTAAGCTCCTTGATCTTCGAAGCCAGATCAACCAATCCCACATAGAACCTTGAGATGTGTAGACATCTCCTCAAGAAATTGGGTCTCAAACCAAACATAAACATCCTGCTGAACTCAGCCACAACACCAAAGCAGTCAAACTTCCTTAAATTTGCTCCAAAGAAAACATTTTCGGAGACATACATAGTCACTGCGTCTCATCACGCAGCTACTACTTCCTGAGGTTTCCAAGACACTATCACTTACTTCTGCCTAACCGACAGATCCAAACTCTCAAAAATCCGCTCGCACGAGCGCGATCAAACTTACACTTCAAAGATAGACTCCAAACCTTGACAGTTTTCCTTCAGAGATCAATGAAATCCTTACACCAAGCTGCAAAGCTTACTCGAGACGGTATTAGGTCTACAATCTTGACAAATACACTTCCAACCTCAAACATTCAAACTCCAACCATTGGTAGTCGCGTTACACACCACTACCCTATCTACCTTTATAACTTATGTTGGAAAACCCGAACAGGTAACCCAACGGATAGGTAGAAATAGATATAAATATATATATATATATATATATATAGTTATATATAAAAATTACAAGTACGCTTTCTCAAGAAAGACACCACTACAGAGCCTAGGTATTCGCTCAACCTATGCTCTGATACCAATAGAAACGACCCGCCTTATTCTCCATAATAAGACGCATCATTTTTAAGAAAGAAGGGATAGAAAAGAGAAAAGATAGAGAAGAAAGAAAGAAACAACATCAGAATCTCAACAGTGGAACGGATAAATTATAATAATCATATAGATATTACATATTATCATATACATCAGAGATACACAGCTTATACAACACATACTAGACAGTTATAAACACCTATCTAGTTATACAACTCAATATACAATACAAACAAACGACTCGGAGAACACACAGCGAAATACTATATATCTATTCGCTGAAGCCTCCTTCTCCATTGCTCCTCCAGAATTCATCAAACCTAACCTGTATCCCTTGGCTACTCGTAAAAATTTGAGTACCCAAGAGTTTAGGAAAAACAGAAATAAACACCGGGTCAGACATGGGTCTGGTGTGAGTAAACGGGTTAAAGTTGCTTAACTTTAAAAAAACCTTTTAAAAAGGTATCATGTAAGACTCCCCACACATAAACATGGGTAAGTTTTTACCTTACGCTAACCAAAACATTTGATAGGAAATCCAATGATATTATAATAGGTCTAGGGTTTACAAATAAATATGAAATAGCCGAAATTGTTACATTTATTAAATTCCAGCTACTAGCCACAAAAGTGGGAAATACAATCAAATCCGAGGGCGCTTATTGGAGTTTGGATTCCATACAATGGCAGGGCTACCGGGGTACCGCCCATCACAGTATGGGGCCTAGATCACCATACCGAGGATTACTCCCAATCCCCTGCAACACAAAGCCGGAACCATTCTTTACTGAACAGTTTCGAATAAGACAACCCCGACGATTGTAGCTATTCAACCTCCCACACAGCATAAATAAAAGGGACTCTAGACATGGGTTTATCTCATCCTACTTGGGCATGACCCACTTAGCCTTATTGCACCTCTCCTGTTTTAGCTATTCTCGGTTGATGGGGCTTGAGGCTACGATTACCTTTATAGATCACATCCCTTAGAATGCTCATCGTCCACCCGACGATGTTCTGAAAGCATTCATACAAGTTCGTTCCGGGTTCGAACGAAACCGAAGGCATTATCTCGTTACACTCATTTTAGAATCACCCTCAGAGTCAACGACAATAACCCTTGCACTCTGAATCTTCATCTTCACTTTGAGATTCACGACCTATCGTTAATTTGGATCGATGTGGTTTTAGGATATCAAAATCTGGAAACCCGATCCCGGTCTCATCGAAATCCAAAACGTATCTTTTAGGTCTAAGTTGTTTAAGGTTAAACAATTCAATTCTACTATCTATATACACACAGATAGATAATTCACAATATCACAATAGATAATCTACATTATCATCACAACAGATAATTCATCTTATCATCATACTTCAACCAAAGCATCTCATATCATATATCACACATATCTCATCAGAGATATCAAACAATCAAGGCATTCAATATCATCCATCCATACATAAGCAAGGATCTATAAATCACACTATTTATAATTAATTTAAAATGAATTAAATTAATTACTTTATCTCTTAATTAATTTAAAATAAATTAAATTAATTACCTTCATCACAATAAATCTTGCTTACCTATCCATTAATTAAACCAATTAATTAATCATCATCTTAATTAATCACCCTTGATTAATTATCTTTAACTACATTAAGTAATTTACCCTTAATTAATTACACAAATTAATTATCTTCAAACCATTGAGTAATTAACCTTAATTACTCTATTAATTATAATTAATGGCATTAATCCTTTATTAATTACAATTAATTACCTTACAATAACTTATTATGGATTAATTATTTTCACTAATCACATTAATTAATGATCCTTGATTAATTACTTCCATTAATTAATTAACTATCATTAATTACATTATTCCCTAATTAATTATATTAATTAATCATGCTTAAATTAATTAATCAACTTTAATAATTAGAAATAGTAACTAATTATTCTTAATTACTTCTTAATTGCTTTTAATTACATTTATAAATCCTTTGATTTATTACACCAAGTAATAAATCCTTAATTACTTTACCAAGTAATTATCCATTTAAAATTACTTCCCATTTGGTAATTCCCCTTATCTCAGTTACCTCCAATAATTTATTCATCAATTACTTACCTTAAGTAATTACTCTTATCAAATCTCATTAAGTAAGCATACTTAATCAATTACCATGTGACTATCTTTAATTAATTAACAAATTAATTAAGTTAACTTAATCACATTTACCTCATAAGTCACAACCGAGTAGTTCATCCTTAATTACTTTTAACCAAATTGATCCTTAATTACAGATTAATTATCCTTCAACTATTAATTAATAAACCTTAATTATTAATCAATCCTTTAATACAAAGTAATCAATCCCTAATTACTTTTATAATTAATTAATTAATTAACCTTGATTAACTAATTAACTATCTCTCAATCATTAATTAATAAAACTTAATTATTAATTAACAACCTTAATTACAAATTAATTAATCCATAATTATCAATTATTCCATCCCTTTTTAAAATTAATTAACCTTTAATAATAGTTAATTAATTCTTAATTAACTTGCATTATAGATTAATAACCTTTTAATTATTAATCAAGAAAACTCGGTTATTACTTCATAAAACTTTATTAAGTATTTCTTAATTACTAGTTTAATTAACCCTTAATTACTTAATTAAATAATTTCTAATTACAAATTATTTAATCTATAATCATTAATTAATCCATCACAATTATTAGTTAATTAAATTAATAATTATCCTTAATTAATTACTTAATTAACCCTTTTTAATAATTAATTAAATTAAACTTAAAATTTCTTAATCAACTTAATTAATTACAACTCATTTAAAAGTTAACTATCCTTAAGATAAAACATTATCTTTAATTATCTTTGATAACATTTTATCTTAACAACTAACTTTACTAAATTAAATTATTAATTAAGTTTAAAATATAAAGTAATCATTAATTACTTACCTCTACTTATTAATTAACAATCCTTAGTTTCAAGTTAATAAATTACTTTGAAAACTTTAGTTGTTAATTTTTAAATCATTATTCATTAACTAATTCAATTAATAAATCACTTTTTAATTATTCCATTTATTATCAAACTTATATTAAGTTTTTAAGATAATTCATTTCCTTATTAATTTCCTTTATATTTCAAATTAAGTTTGAAAATAACCTAAGGATTTAACTTAAAACATTTAAACAAATCATACAAATTTATTTATACAAACAATTCATTTCAAAGAAATGAATTTTGAAGAAATTGATTTAGCTTAATTATTTAAAATTTAAAACTTTCTTTATTTTAAATTTAAAAACTGATTAAATATTTTACTTTGGGTTTAACCCAGTGTACTTGAAACAAAACCAAGTACATCATATTTTCTTTTTAAAACAGTTTAACTTAAATTTTAAAAAAAAACTGTTTGATTACAGAATCTGGAAACTGTTAAAATTTTAACATTTTTACTTAAATTCTTGCGTACGACCCTAGGAATCACTCGAGCCAAAATAAAATCCACACAAGTCTTCCCCGTGACAACTTCCATTCCAAAACTAAACTGACACGACCATGCCACCGTGCAACTTGCACCACCCACGGTGATCTTCCGACCATCACCCGAACCTCTCACACATCCATGGTCACTCCAGCAACCCAGCACAGACATCAAAACATCACCATATGCCATGATCCCAAATCGAACCATTCAGTTGAAAACTGGAATTCAAATTACTACTAGAAATAGCCTCACCTAAACGCCTCTGACCACCGAAGGTTGAGCTACCTGGTCCACGCCTTACCGAACACCAACGCAACCAATCCCCTCAATTGCGACCCACTCGATCAACCATTGATGCACCAATATCCACCAATTCAGCCCTCAACAAAAACTAGGTCCAAAACTTAGTTCTCCCTATCGCCGCCACCACGACGAACTACCTCCACTTCTACCATTTTTACCCACCTCACCGATCATCCATCTAGCTCCAGCCATAACTTCGACCCCCAGAAACACTCCAGTCACCAGAGATCATCCAAAAACCAAATTTTGGTCATCTAAGAATTGCATTCTTAATACAACTCTAAAAATTGTAAATTTTGTTTTAAAAAACATGATTTCCATAGATGATTCAAGAAATAATCTTGAATCAGTGAAATTCAATATTTGATTTTGCAAAATTTAAAAGGTTTTTATTGTTATTTTCAAATGCAAGCATATTTCATCACTTACATACTTGTTTATATTTTTAGTATCTATATTATGACAAAACTAATCTATTTTGTTTTTGATCCAAGTGTTATCAGTGAATAAATAGAAAAATATGAAATTTTAATTTATTTGTTAACACTGAAACCTGGAAACAAAGACATATCAATATGCACAGTTCAAAACTAACATTCATAAAGAGTTCATACACATATATTCACATGCAAAGATAGTTCATCTCAGAAATCATATGAGAGCAAATATAAAACTACTTTAGCATTGAATTAGAATGTTTACTTACCTTATAAAGAGGTGTAGAGCTTTGAAGAAAAACTGGAAGCTTTTAAACAGAATTTGCTTTCATTCTTTAAAACACTGGATTCTACTTATTCCTATTAAATAAATTCTTTTCCAAATTTCTATAAACAAATTTCTTTAAAGAGAATAATATAAACGATCTTATTTTTACATAAAAAATTTATCCATATAATTTAAATCCAAACTATATTATTATTTTTAAGATATATATATATTCCTTTTAAATTCAATTTTTAAATTCAAATTAAAATCCAATTTAAAATCAATTCAAATAAATATAATATCAATTTTAAACAAACTCATTATTATTTATAAATAATTTATTCTATTTAAAATCAATTTAAATACACACACACATATATATATTTAAACACACTTATTAATTTTGAAAATAATAAGTCAATTTAGAATTTATTTATACAAACTAAATAATTATTCTTATTTAAAAATCAATCTAAAATCATAATTTAAAACATCACATTTTTAATTGTTTGGCTATTTATATTTGAAATAATAATTTTTATCAATTTTAAACAATTTAATTAAGAGATTATCACATTTTAAATTCCTTGAAATTCCGGGATATTACAATGGAACTAAAATCGGAACTAAATTCGTTCATATGCAGAAGTTAGCCTTCCAAATCCAATTATATTATATTAATTTCTAAAATTAATTCATACACCTTTCAAGGTCGCAAGACCAAACGTTACGTGTGACGCCCCACCTTTATGCTCGCAATAACAAAGAGTATTAAAAGAAATACTGTCTGTTATCACGAAGAATAAGGCTGGATAGGAGCGACCATCCGTAGTTAGGCCTTACACTAGTATTAGTTACCTCGATAGGAGTGGTATATATTTTTTTTCATCTCATATTTATTTACTCCCATCGACATACCCAATTATAGTATAAAACGAAGTACGATGGTTCATAATAGTTTAGGACAATATACATAATAATAACACAGATAATGTAAATGCGGAACACAGATATAACAGAAAGTCTCATATATATATAACTGATGTCAGTTGATATACATGTGATACAATACATATGATACAACTACAACTGTCGACTTTGGAATTTACATATACAAGTACATCATCGTGAATAATATACATGAATATACAACATCCTATACAAATATACTGACCACTAAACATGACGGCGACTACTCCAAAAGATATGAAAAAAATTCATAGCTCTAGCAGAAACCCAAAGCTAAAAATCTACAACCTGTAAATACTCGGTCTGACCCGAGTATTACATTCAAAAGAAAATAATACACGGGTCAGTCTAATTCAAACTCAGTCATTAGTGCACAGAAGTAATAATAATTAAATAATGAATAGACGACAGTCACAATGAATCTCGTCTATCCGATCCTTTAATAAGAAATTGGATAACGATAAATATACACTTAATCAGTGTTAAACAACAAATCAGCAAATTTAAATTATCAACAAAGTGAAATGAAAAGGTCATCATGAAGATAATTCAGAAAACATCATAATTGCCTAAGCGACAATTAACAATAAAATCTAATTATTAAATAAATAATTAGAAACTCATAATCAAATTTCAAAAAGATAATTAGATATCAACGAAATCATCAAATTAAACCAAATCAATTTAAACAATTGAAATGTTACTTAAAACATCAAAGCTGATTGGCTGCAGTACACGCTAACGTATACTGCCTCGCCAATACGGCATATGAATACGCAAAAGATCAATGGATCAAAAGCGAAAGAAATATCAATTAAACACAATACTGTGTGGCTGCAGTTCACGCTTGCGTGCACTGCCTTGCCACTAAAGTGATGATGTACCCAATGAATACCATGTGGCTGCAGTTCACGCTTGCGTGCACTGCCTTGCCACTACAGTGATGATGTACACAAAAGCTCAATGAAAAGCTCACAAACGAGCATCAGGTCAAACCCAAAAATCAGGTTCAACACAAATGATATTCAAATAAAATCGCAACGTGCGCACAAGGTCAAACCCAAACATTTAAGCTGGATTCTACTCGATGTACAGAAACAAATACACAACAATTGTCACAATAAAACTACAGCTGCAAACAAATACAAAGACAAGAACAATGTACATGTCAACAGCACATAAATATGTGAATAAGTGATACAACAGTTCAATGAACTGCAAGTATCGACCCGGTAGCTACAAGTGTAAAGCGATGCCCAACATGAATGAATGAACCAGATTCAAGTGAGGAATGAATGCAGCAGTAACTCCATATTAATGCACACAAAACTAGGTAACTACATAACACAGCAGCAGCCAAAAATTGTGTAATAGGTCAGGAAGCAAGTGAGTGTACCTAAGGTACAACAGGTATGCACTGTAAACTGGATAGTGCAACTACAAACTGCTCATGAACACAACCAGAGCTCAATTACATGTGAACTCATTTGGTCAGTATAGGGTAAAGAAATGAGCAATGCAAGTGAAACTAGGTTGCTACATGAATCTGTATGTTGCAAACTCAAATAGAATTTGCATATACAGGAATGCAACAGTGGTGATGAATTGAAAACAACCTGAATGGTCACGCTTAGTCATACTAGCCTTAAACATGTGCACATATCCAACAGTTTAGCATGTAAGTGAAACACAAAACAAGTGTACCCCAAAAATATGACCAAAGCTAAACAACACAAGTGCACGGCAACAATGGAACATTGCAGCTATACTTGAAAACAATGCACGGTGCAGTGACAAATGTCACTAAGAAGCAGTGCAAAAATTATTCAAAGTGACAACATCAGGAAAAATAGACAAATTTCTCATAATTTCTCTAAGGCAAGGATGCAAGAATCCAAGAACTCAATAGGGTCTGGACAACTTGTGTGCAATTAACAGCAGTGGTGACAGAACAAATGCAACCATGAACAACAGCATTTACAAAATTCAACAAAGAATTCAAAGCAACACTTAAATGAACAAGTCAGAAATTTTCAAGCCGTATAAAGGAACAAGCAGTATCAATTTATATGAATTTTGCTTAGGGACTGGAATCAATACAAGTATCCACTTTGAACCAGACATGACTGCCGAAGGTCATACAACAGCAGGGAGAAGTCAAGTGATAAACAAATTAAGGTCGTGAACCACAGACCGAAGTTGTGGAACAACATAGTGGTGCATCTAGTTGAGCTTAATGTCACACATGAAGTATTTTTCACAAAATCAACTTAATCCATTCAAGTGCATATAGCCAACAAACATGTAAATCGAAACAGTGATACTCGAGAATTTACGAGCAAGGTTAAAACTAAAAAATCGAACAGCGTCGACATCATAAAATTAAACAGCCAAAGTCAATCAAGAGTTCCACAAACGAGCAGATTGGAAACATCGAAGAAAGCATCAACATTTAAAAGAAATAACACCAATAAAATCAAAGAAATTATGGAGCTTGAATTAAATGTGAGTGAAAGTTTCACTCACTTGGTTTCGAATTTGAACAAATAGAAGCGGTCGAAGTATCTCGATGCGATCAAGCAGTCGAGTTGAATCGAGCACTACAGTCGCGATTTACTGATTTTCGAAAACCCTAATTTGGAAAAGGGGAATGAACAAGAGGAGGCCGCCATTATTTCGTTTTTTTACGTTTAATTTAGGGTTAGAACGAATGAAAGGAGAGGGGGGAAAACCGGGTCTTTGCCTTAGTAATGCAACATCAAAATGAAAAGAGTTTGGGCCGAGATTTCATTTTTAAAACCCAAACAACACAACAAATTTTTAAACGAATTTCAACTGATTACAATGCCAATAGCAGTAAGCAAACCAATCTAATCGTCATTTGACGATAATAAATTTTCACAAAATCCCAGGTTGTTACATTACGTCCAATCACCATGAAATTTGTAAACATACAATAATTTACTATATGGATCCAAATACACTGGTTTTGTCTGAATCCAAGACGGAGCCCGGAAGGCTATTTCACACGTTGATTAAAACGAATTATTATTAAAGCCATTTTAAATCGCTTGTAATTTCTAAATTAAAATTTAGTATTATCAATCTTATTTAAAATAAATTTAAATAAGATTTCCAAATCATTTTCATTTACATTGAATCTAAGATCAGTTACTTAAATATTCCAACTATTTAAATTCACTATCCAAATAAATCCTTATAAATGAAATTTAAGTTGTTTGTTTTATAAAACTACTATTTCAATATTTAACATTAATTAAATATTACAAAATCAATTGACAAAAATCTGGGTCGTTATAGTCTTCCATTCTTAAAAGAACTTCTCCCCAAAATTTTCAAGGTAAGAAAAATGACACAAAACCCTTGAACTTTTCAGAACCAATGAGTTGAAATAGATTGCCAAATACTTTTAAGCCTTTAACTTTTCAAAATTAGCTTGCTAAAACTTTGTTATCACCTTTTCTAAGTCCTTAAATTCATTCATAATTACTAACTGATACCATTTCTAGTTATAACATAAACATCAAATTTTATTTATCAAAAATTTTCCAAAATTCTCAAAAAAATTCTAACACCTTAAATTTAAGGAGAATTTCGCTAACGACTCCATTGCATAGTTCGATCGAAAAAATTAATATAATACGAAATGTGTACCTTTTCTTGTAGTAGCAATTATACATCTCATCTTCAAGGATGAGTTATCCCGTAGGAAAAGTATATAAAAATACAATATGTAATCCGAAATGTGTAACTTTTCTTATGTTAGCAAGCATATACAATTAATATAATGCAAAAGTGAGCTTCAAATACGAAGCATACGTCATCCGCACCTACTAATCACTCAACAACCAATGGGAACAAGTTTAGGGAAAGTAATATCAATTTATAATATGTACTAATACACTAACAGTATGTAAACGTAGTAAATGTTACAAGAGAAACCATCCAGCGAATAATATCCATCCAATTAATTTATAACCATATCAATTCACATTTTTCACCATCAACATTTAATTTATTAAAGCCTGTACGATGTAAATATACCATCTGTACAAAAAAACATGCCTGATCGCTCGCTCGATCACACAATTTCACTTTCGAACTAGTATCGTTCACATGACCACTCTAGTGCGGACCAGATCCTGTTCCTTGGCTAGAAACCGCCATTCTCCTTGAATAGTCATATGCTATGATAGAGAATATCAGAATCAATCAAAAATCCATACTTAGTGTTTTCCGTCAAAAATCGAGTGAAAACTTCTAACTCAGGCCGACATGAATCATCTTGAAATCATGTATTCGAATCTCGATCAAATAGTTATGCGAATAAAATAATATACATACAACTAACATATTTATTTCAATTGGTTTCTCATTATTCATATTCTTTTATTTACATTCATTTGTTTATAGTCATTATTCATTTTATTTTATGCACATTCATTTATTACTTAGTATATTTATTTCAATACTAATTTCACTTAAGAACCATTCAATTTTTCTTAAGTTTATTATAAACATTGTATACAACACTTCTCATGTTTATTATCACTTCACAACTTAAGTTCACATTCGTTTTAAATTAAATTCAATTTCATTTAACTCATTTCATTAATTCATTTCAAATCACAATCAATTTCATTTTAAAATTCATTTCATTTAACTTATGATAAATTTCATTTCAAATTTACTTTTCTTAACATTCATATACAACAATTTTAAATTTTGTTTTAACTTATTGTTCCTCAATTTATAAGTTACAAAAACTGATTTCTTATAATTTCAACAAAATACTTAAATAAAAAAATTCAGAATTTAAATACTTTTTTTATTTCAACTCTATTTTGTAATAATACATAATATAATATATATCTCTTTTTGTATAACAAATAATATTTGGGATATAAATCAAAACTTGTTTTGCCAAAACAAATCTCCTATGGTAGCAATTCCTCTCTTGGAAACCTGAAAATGAACATCGATGATGCTGCAGTCATCATCGAAATTATTTCTGAAAGACCGAACTGAATTCAGTGCTTTCCTAACACTTTTAAATTCCATTAAAATTATTTCCATCCAAAAATATTTTCCAATTATTATTATTATTTTCCAAAATTTTGAAAAATAATTTTTCAAAATCAACGGCATTCAAGTTCTCAAATTTTAATCCTTTTTATTTACAAATCATATTTATAATTTCCCTTATTTATAATTTCACTTTGGTTATATAAAACCATTTCTTAATTATTTATCTTTGTTTACATTATAATAATAACAACTTTAATTAGAACACAAACAACAAACAACAATGATAATAATCAAATATTATCATTCACTAACAACCAAACACACCATATATACTACAATGATTTCTAAAAAATTATTCCTTTATACAAAATATAATATATGTTAAATTATTTCATTTACCAAATTTCAAAACAATACTATGTCGAATTTCTCTGTTCAAATGTTTAGAGATCCCTATCAATAACGTTAATTACTCGTATTGACAAGAATCTATATGCCACTCAACAGATTAATCAACACAATATAAAACATTTTTATATCACTAACAAATACACACTCATACACACACACACAAAATCATTCTAAGGTGCTACTGACCCTATCTCTAATGAGTAATCCTCACCAAATCCAAGGTTCTCGGTTAACATCACGCTCTAATACCAGGTAATAATGACCCACTTTTTCATATAGTTTAAGTGAACAATCAACCATACATGACCTGCTCAAATTGAATGGAAAGGTGGATAGTTAGGAAAAAGAAAGAAGAAAGAAGAAAGAAGATAAGGAGAAAACTAACAACACAGAATCTCACAGCAGAATGAATAATCTATAATATACAAAAAATCTTTACACAAATAAAAAATAATAATATACATACATCAATCAGAGTGAACTAACATATTTGAGTCTGTATAGTTATAACATTAGAACAAAACAAATATGTAGATAGTCTTGGGCCTCCAGCTCGTCTCGTAAGCTCCAATGCATCCCGAGCAATCTGTAAATATGCTAGGTTTGACCCTAAGCATTATAATAAAATAACACCCGAGTCAGTCTGGTAAACTAGCGTGAGAAAACCACACTTCAAATGGAGTTTAATGTTTATCAAAAAACTTTTAAATAAAAATATCTCGTAAGACCACGCCGCACATAACTACGGATGGGTTTTTAAATTATGATAATCAAAACGTTTTCTATAGAAAATCCAATGATTTTATCATAATGTCCAGGGTTTTCAAGTAAATGATTAACATAGCCGAAATTGTTACATTAATTAAATTTCAGCATAATAGGTATACAACTAAAACCATAAAGGCTCTTATTGGAGAATGAATTCCATACGATGATAAGGTAAGAAACTACCTTGCGATGGTACATCCTTAGATCAAATGCACCAAGGTGTGACAATAACGTCTTGTACCCCTGCCACACAGGAATGGCCTACCACTTGACTAGTAGTACCGAATATGACCACCCTTTTTGTTAATGGTCCCTAAAGCATACGTAAGTAAATAGTAATCGATCAAGATTTGGGATGATCATATCCTGATGGGAGCGACCCATATGGCCCTGCTGCATGCTCGATTTTTTCATTTCCCGGTTGATGAGGCTAAGGTTACATCTTTACCTTTTAAAGAGCACCCACATGGAATGCTACACTACCCTCCAGGCATTATCGTAATGATAGCATTCATCCATACAAGTTTATTCTGGGACTGAACGAAACCGAAAGCACTACTTCTATTATGTCTATTATGGGGAATCCCTTCCAAGGAAAATAGAAAATAGCCCTTGCACTTCAAAACTCCATCTTCGAATCCATGCTCTTCAAGATACTTTCACTTCGAAACGCTTGAGTTGGATCGAAGTAGTTTTTGGATAATATATTCGATTTCGGTCTCACTGAAACAACATTTGATAACCTCCGATAAACTCAACTCTGGTTCGTTCGGAAATAAACAGTTAAATATAAGAGCAGAGATCACCTCCTAACCGTTAGTGGAAGGATTTCCTTATCGTT
The DNA here is from genome assembly GCA_030765085.1 of Allium cepa. Classification (NCBI taxonomy): domain Eukaryota; kingdom Viridiplantae; phylum Streptophyta; class Magnoliopsida; order Asparagales; family Amaryllidaceae; genus Allium; species Allium cepa. The sequence continues at coordinate 109,330,419 of CM060940.1, forward strand.
TGTCCTAGAAGAACGAAACAAGATTTATACGCACAGTACAGATTGTGCCGTAAAATTCACAGGTTTCTCCTAGATTTTTCAAAGTTATGTTTTGGATCCATATTTGATTGTCAATTATTTAACTATCTACAAACACACATCAAAATCAGGGATTTATTTCCAAAAAGAAAACCAACATTAGTTAAGTACATAAGCAACCACTAGCCTCTTTAATTAATCTTTTCATTAATTAAATTCATCTTGTAAATGCTTAGAAAATATCCATCTTGTATTAAAATATTTTTACAAAGATATGTTAAAAAACCCTTATATTTTCAATACCCAGAAAATACCCATATACTTATCTTGATGGTATAAGTTTATTCACAGAACAGAGGAAGATTTCCTTTTTACACAATCCTAAAACATTTATATGCTGCTTTTAAATTTCTAAACCCCGTTTATAAACTATTTTGTAAATCTCAGATCATTTATAAACTCTTTATAAATCCATAAAACTAATTATAAAACTCCTCTTATAAATCTATAAGAACATTTCTAAAATTCGTCTATTAATATCTGACCGCTTATAAAACCCCTATACCTTGTAAATAATCTTTCTTTAAGTCTTCAAACCATTTTATAAAAATCCTCTTATAAAACCCAAGTCCATATACAAAACCCTATTTATAGGTCCCGAAAACATTTAATAAATAAAAGTCATTTTCTTCAAAATACTATCACATAGTAATAATTATTAACAATAAACATTATAAATAAATAATTATTATTAACTTCAAAACATCGTAAACTAATAATTAATTATTTCAAAACATTACTAAATAAAAAATATTAATAAATCTTTACCATTATTATAAACAGTAATATTTTATTTCCAAAACATTATTAATAAATCATTATTATTAATTTCAAGCCATATTAATTATTTAAATAAATAACTTTTCAAAATATTAAAATATTGATAATTAACCTTAAAACAATATCAAATATAAATAAATCATCTTTTAAAACAATATTAAATATAAATAAATAATCTTTTAAAACAATATTAAATTTAAATAAATAATCTTTTAAAACAATATTAAATATAAATAAATAATCTTTTAAAACATTTCTAAATGACTCGGAAAAGACAGATAATAAGGTTGGAGTAAAATAGAAATTAAATCCTTTTTAAACAAAGTATTTCTGAGACCCCAAATCTAGATTTTAAATCATTATATGTCCCAAAAATCAACCCGAACCCAAATGGAAATTTTTGGTATTTCAAAATACTAATTTAAGACCAATAGCTACCCAACGTTTAACCAATATCAATATTGATTTTCTATCACTACAGTGTTTAAGTTTTGAACATAAAACAATGTTATAATCAATAATGTCAAACAAACAGGTTTGATATATAATAATTCATATGACAGGAATATTATTGAAAACAATTCGACAATGGCGAGGAATCCCTTTGGATCCCTCCAACCAGTCCCCTGCATCACAACTTATGTATATATATATATATATATATATATATATATATATATATATATATAAAATTCAACAGTGGTGACAAATCCTTTTGGATTCCTCCAACCTGTCCCCTTGCATCACAATAACATATAATATAGGTCATCTACTACTAGGCGGATGTATATAAAAAGGTCATCCACTCCAAGTGCGAGAATAAAACAAAACCAACTGATAAAATAGTTGTAACGACCAAGAATTTTATCACTTTGATTTTTGGAATATTTAATTTGTTTTAAATATTCGATTTGGAGTTTATAATTTAAACATAATAAAATCCATGTTTCAAATTTAGACTTGATTTCTATTGACGTATTTTTATTTAATTTATAGAATTTTTATGTAATTTTTAATTTGAAAAATATTCAAATTTCCGTTTGATGCACTTTTATGATAAACGTCGACACTTTTGGAATTTAACAGAATATGTTAACTTCTCTGTTTTATTGTTGTTTTATGATCGCATTCCTATTTTGTGTGCGATCATATTTTATTTTCTATCAATCGTGGCTGGAGTTCAAACGCGATACGTATAGCAAGGTACCAGAATTTATTTAAAAATCAACATACATATAGAAAGTACACTGTTATCTTCCTCTCACACGAATTTTTGTTTGTGTGTGTGCACTCCTCCTTTCTTTTGATTTCCTTGTTCCCTCCTAGAAATTTGATCATTTATATACACATACACACACACACATATACATACATACATACATACATACATATATATATATATATGTATGTATGTACGTATGTATGTATATGCAGACACTCAACAAGAGAAGGGAAAAGGGGATCATCCCGTTTACTGCCTCACTCTGCCATGGCAATGCTCAACAATTCTTCTTCATTTTGTTTTCACTTTAAATTTCAAAAAAATGAAAAAAAACTCCTTCCCCTACTTCAAAAATCAAATTCCTCCAATCCGTTCGATATTAGTCAAAACTCTCAACTGCAAAGCTTTTATCATCGAATCTAGTTTTTTTTTTAAAATTGACCGCGTTCGATTTCATCAAGAATCGAGAGAGAAATTGTCTAACAACAGTAAGGGGATAAAAATGTTCTCAAGCTTAAAAAAACATATCTCTTGATCTAGGTCAAATTGTTTGACACCGCTAGCACCTCGAGTTCGTATCGAAGTGAAGTATTTTTGGTGAAATTTTGGAGCGATTCCGGGTCAATGATTGTGGATTGTCAGAAAATAGGGCTTGATTTCGTCGAAGCTATGGATATCGATTAGAGAATCGAGCTAGGTTTGGGTCCGAGGCAGTAAGGTGCTTCGGTCAGAGAAGTTTGGTGGAGTTCGGCATCAAAAGATGTCGCGCCTCATTCATTGACTTAGGAAGGGATTTGATGGTCGAAAATGACTAGAGGGTGTCGGAGGGGACTGTGACAGGTAGAGCGTGATGGGAGGTGAAGAGAAGTTCGCGAGTGGGGTTTGTTCGTTGGTTCGGTCGATGGAATGGTTGTGCATATGTAGATGCATAATTTTTGGGTTTGGTAAATACCAGAATGAGAGGGTGATTGGGGAAGATGGATCACTGTTGCAATCGGGTTAGGATAGTGGGCTTTGGGCCGATGCAAATTTTGAATGAGATAATTTAATAGTTATGTTAATTATTTTATAAATGATGTGCTAAATAAAATGGAATATCTTATCCATATGAAATCTGATTCATAGATGAATTTTTGCATTGGGTTCGTATTGACGAGCACAACATTGTAGTACAATTTATTTATAGCTTTAGACAAGTATAAATTTACGACATATAAAAACATGCATAATTTAATTATGTTAAATAATAACGTCATTTAAATGTATATACCTTAATTATTGATGTTTATTTGGCCAAATAGATTACTATGGAATTAACCTAGATCGAATATAGTAATTGGACATCTGCTAGTGGAATAAAACACCATTACGCTAATTTAATTAATTAGACATCAATTTAGCAGAATAAATCACTGTTTTGCTGTTATTAACCGGATAGGTCATATTTGGACATCTGTTTAACAGAAATTAAACTCGTTCTTCTATTTTATAGATGAGACATTTGATTATATATCATTAATTGATATGTCACTTTGAATAGATAATATGTTAACCAATGACGGTTGAGTGTTAAATCTATTACTTAAATAGGAAAGGAGAATCCAAGTTTATGGTAGAATTACACGTGTCCTTATACTTATGTTACGCTCTTTTCCGTTCAATTTTTATTTGGTGGCAACGGTTATGACTTATGACTCACCTGCTAATTCCAACCTCTCTTCCCAACAACACATCGATCCTTCCACACCCCAATATCCCAATTCCCTTTTGACAGTCGAAAATCAACATTAACGGTCTGCTCTAAACCTCGCACGAGTTATCAACACTCGCTGGGACGCAAACAAACTGGTAATTTCCACCGGTTTAGTTTCCTATTTTTCAACTTTTTCATTCAACTCTTCTCAACTGCTGCAGATCTTTTCCATTCATGATTAGACGCATTTTTTTTATATAGCGATTCATTGATATCATCAGTATTAGATGAGTTTTAATCTTTAATGAACTCATAGATGATTAGTCTGGATTTAGGTTACCAAACAAGTTGTTCCATGTACAAACAGTAAGTTGTCAGTTTCAGTTTCCAATATAATATTGTGTTGGCTTAAAAATATCTGTATTCCTGACCAATTCATGAAAATACTCACTAATTGTTGTTGTCTACGTTATTAATTTGGTCATTTGCCTGGTATTAAAAAATCAGAAAAATGAACTGTAAATTTTTTATAAGCTATATTACTATTTGTTGAAAATGGATGGTCCAGCTTCGTACATTATCCTTTATATTGGACTTATTGCTATGGATTTGGTTTGTTGGATTTCATTTTTTAGACTGTATAAGTTTGCTGTTCAATTTATTTTCTACATACATATATTATTAACAAAAAAATAACATGTTCGTATTAGAGAATAAGAAATAAGACAATGTTACAGTTTGTTTGATCATTGTTCGAATTTTTAATATGGATTTCACTCTAAAACAAATAAAACATGGTTATACAGTTTTTAAAGTTGAGTAAGTATGGTCTTTTTGTATAGGAATTTATTGTTGTATGAATACAATTTCAAACATGCATTCATACATTCATATCCATTTCCGAATAGTATTAAAATGTTTAATAAACATGCAATGTCGATTGCTGCTACCAATTTTTTTGTTGCCTTTAGTTATGACATAAAAACTCATGTTTTATGAAACATATAACGTTTTACTGTAGTGGTAGCGTTGGGCATACTGATGTGTAGCAGAATGGAATCAGAGGGTGGCACTATGATGTATAACAGACTAATCCCTTACTAAAGTAAGGCACTGAAGCTATGGGCAAGCACTGGAAACTGGATTAATGACGAAACCGATGTCAGGAGCTGGAAGTGAAGGCGTGAGGAGAATTGCTACTAAACAGAATTGTTGAAAATCTGATTAGCTCTGAGCAATTTTGAAGCATGGAAACATGAGAACAACAAAGACATGAGGATTGCTGCTACATGTTGATAGGAGCTACTTGCATGGAACATAGAACTTGATTGACAATAGAGTAGCATGAACCATTATAAAGAAATGATGACATGTTGACTAAGAATAGAAGTAGGTTGCATTGAGGAATTGCAATTGAAGCTGTCGCGTGTTGAAGTGACTGAACAAATCTGATCAGGCGACAACGCAGTTTGGCGGGCAAAAACTTAGCACAAAACATCCAAATATTGAGTAAACTTCCAAGATCTAGCATTTCTTAAGTTCGACATGTAATTGGCATAGACCATCCAAATATTAAGTGCCATTTCACTCTTAGACCAATTATTCGTGAAACATCGAGTGGAGATGAGGAGATCCAATAATACGAAGGAAATCTACATTAGGGATAAAAATAAATTGTGTGCTTTTTGGAGAAAGGTACCATTTATTCTTATATATACATTATAATATTACATATGCATATTAGAATACTATCATTTCAATTTCTCAACATCAAAGTACAGAAAATGCATTATATTTTCCATCTATTTTTATTTTATTTATATAGGCTGCATGTGATCATTCTATTCCTATTCCTGAAATGGTATATGCTTACTTTGCTTTTGTTGTTAACTGTAAAAGGAAAGTACTTTAATCAAGCATTGGTTTGGATTTGCAAAGCATATCTCTAGAAGGTTTGGAAACTATCTTGAGCGGTATTATTGTTGTGTTCTCCTATGGTTATTTCTTTTGTAGTCATATATAACGACTAACTTTTTTCCTAACTTTATTGGCAATAACATGATAAGTCGTACTAAGAATAAGACTACACATAACATGTACATGTACTCATGCTTTATTTTTCTTGGTCGTTGTTAAGATTCTGGTTAGTAGAGGAGACAATGTGATTATTTGAGTAGTGATAACATCTAGGCACAGTAACAGGTATTGGATATGGAATTAGTCAAAATATCTTGCTAATCTACTATCCTATGAATGAATGCCTATCTTATGATTTTGATGCAAACAGTTGTTATCTCTTTCGCTAATTGTGTACAACTTACAATTTTGAATTATGTACATGCAACATTACCGAGGAATATGAACCATCTATTTCTAATGGATACATGTATGTATTTTACCTTTTCTGGTATTAATTAATTGATTCATTCTATAACTTATAAATGGTGAAGTTATAGGTGAATTATAATCTATCAAATTTCATCGTGCCGATGGTATTTAACCTGGAATGTCATCTAATTCACTTATTGTGTACAACTTGCAGTTTTAAATTCAGTAAATGCATAACGATTGAACATATATTGTTTTTTAATCATCTGTCCCCCATTCTTAATGTGATTCATAAGCAGTTTGGACATTTTAGCCTCCTTTCCATATATTAATTTGATTTAGCAGCATTTAGAGTTTGAAATTGGATTTCAGTAGCATATGGAATTTAGATTCGGTAGCATTTTAGTGGACTAATTATAAACCATCTAAATCTTAGTTGGGGATTGTATATACATTACTTATTAATTAGTGGTTATAGTGAAGTTAGCTGCAGATAATAAGTAAATGGTAGATAAATAAACATATGTACATATTTATGAATCTTCACTTCTTTTTGAAACTTATCCACGTCGGTTATGAGTTCATAAAATAATTTTACAACCACTTTCTTATGTTATATATGATGCATTTTACGATTTTATTTCTTGATCCAGTTCCATCAGGTGTTGTGTTAAATGCTTTTATATTGATTGGTTCCTAATTTGTCAGTGTTAAATAATAATTACACCATATTAGTCGGTGTTTGTATATCAGTATCCATTAATTATTACACAACAAGTCTAGGTAATGATGATGGTTCCCAACTTGGTTTGGGCTTTGATGAAGCCTGACATTGTTTTGTTGTTATTTTTCTACTTATTTTGCAAAATTTGTTTGACCTGTTGAATACTGTAAATTTATTATACAAACCTTTAATAACTTTAGTTTTAACTAATAGAAAATTATTTAACTCAAAAAATTATTCCACGGAATACATGATTTTACCATCACTAAATTATATAAAGGTGTAATACATATGGATGATTGTGTGCCTCTTTACCAAAAAAAACATGAATTGTGTCATGTTTAGCAAGATCATTATATTGGAAATAAGTTGATATTCCAAATATATTTGTTACGAAAATATCATAATAATATAATAAGTACTTCAACTATAATAACTACATTTCAGGACAACTAGCTGCAGTCGGTCACTCATGAGTCGACCAATCAGAAATTCACTCCTTTGGATTTTTGGGTGGGTCAGTTAAGGTTGGACCACGCCATGGAGCGGGGATTAATCTATGACATTAGCTGCGAGTGAAAAAATAAACACTGAAATTTGACCTACTATTTGATGCCGATGATATTTAAAGGAGCAAGTGTGAAGAATGAGAACGAGACTGTGATTAGAATCGTTAAATATGCTGGTTTGAGTAGGAATGTGGTTTATAGACCGAGGGTTGCGATGGTTCGAAGTGGGTTGACAGTGGTTTTGAAGCTGAGGAAGTTGGTATTGATGGATCCTTCACCATATGGACCATGGCATCACCTTTGTCGCCATCTTTCCCAAGGCTGCCAATAGTAATCCATGGCCTAACCCATAGTGAACATACACAGTGGTCATGTAGGTCATGCCCGACCCGGTAGAGATGCAGTCGTCGCCCGACCCGACTATGTCGATGTTGATGTTCTTTGATTGCCCGAAGTGGATCCCATCGGTGTTTAGGCTGTTATCGGGAGCGGTTACGATCAGGTTTTGGATGTCAACCGTATCGCACTGGAAGAAGTCCAGGTGAACGTACTTTTGCTGTCTTTAGAAGTGAAACCGGAGAGGTGTTGGTGTTTTAGAACGCGAAGTTAAGACTCATTAGATGTATAGCAATTGCTATTGGACCAGATGGCAAGGCCTTGGCCATTGATGATGCCTTTGCCTTAGATGGTAAGGTCTTCTATGTACTAGAAGTCCAGCCTGTTGTTTAAATACTTGCTTAGGTCTATGTCTGCATTTCTCAGTTATAATAACTGACCATTGCTTTAAGAGATTACATGATGAGGTGTTAATGTTACCAAAAGCATCAGCTCATGCAAACATTTTATTGTTAGAACATGAAGATGATAATATCTATTGGAACCCAACTCATACTGAATGCTTTGGAGAGTATTCGCTAATCATCATGATATAATTTGTCAACTTTGCCATTAATAATCAATCCATTTTCATTAGTGCAAGTAATTCCAACTGTACTTTTTTGTAAATGTATTTTTTTGTATTTATTATATTATTATCAAGTATTGTGCTATGATTATGTTATTGCATTTGACCTTTGATTCTTCAATAATATAGTAAAGGAACATGAGTGTTATTGTAGCAACGATATTTCAATTTTTTTATTTATAGTACATCTGACAAGATTCCTTCAATTGCAATATGTTAAAACTTTACAATGCCTGACTTCTTTCCTAATTGCAGTAAAAATAATAAAGTAAAGTGATCATACATCTACTGTTGTTGATTTACTACATAAACTAACAATAAAAATGTTCCTCTCAGATTTTGAAATTCATGGATGCGGGTAGACTAAGAGTTTGTGCATGCATATGCTGATGCATGAGTACTATGAACATGAGAAAACACCTTGGGAAGGACAGTTTCAGAAGCAAAAGCTTTTGGTGTAACTGCACGGACAAACTGAGAAGCAATAGCAAGACCAACATCAGCAAGTTGCTGCACTTGACCATACAAATTGACATGCACATCATCTTTAGTTTGTATTTGCAAGTGCATGAATTCTGAGTGAGACGTTGTGACAGCATCATGTAAGGATAGAGCATGTGTCTTTGAATCTCGGAGATCGTGGATGGAGGTAATAGGAAGTGATGCATCATTAGAGGGTGACACAACATTTGAATCAACATATATAGGAAATTGCACCTATCCTGGACTGTTGTGAGCAGCAGCTTGATGAGTAAGGCTGACTGGAATGCACAAAACTGTGTGTGAACTGTAAGGAATGAAGCTTGGGACAAAGCATTTCCCAAAGGAACGACAGGAAAAGCTTGCATATGCACAAGCTATGCATGAGAATAATTGATATCTGCATGATTTAAAGAACAGTGATATATGAATAATTTCATAATGAGAACAATGATACAGTGTACAAAAATTTAGTTCAAATAATATGTTAATTTCATAATGAGAACAATGAATAAATGATTATTCATGAATTCAAAACTATATATGACTTTTTTACTTACCATCTTTTAGAATTAGCAAATGGAACTGATGGTGCACATATCATTTATGCAGTTGTGCTACATAAAAGTAATAAATACATGGAAAACTGATCAAAGTACTACTTTAAAAAAAAGACACGTGCAACCATGAACTATACAAATGCCCGTGTGCGTAGCACGGGCCACACATTAGTTTATTTATATAGTCATTGATTATGTAAATATCAGTTATTGACTTGGAAAGTTAAATTGAATGAGACGGTACCTTGTTTAAGTACCATAGTGATCGTTAAGCTTCCTTCAAATTTGAAAAGTAAAATTTTAATTTGAAAGTTATTTTAAGAATAATTATTATTTAGTAATAAGTTTTTTAAAAGTAATAATATTTTAAACATAATTAGTATTTTTTTAATAATATTTTAAGTTAATTATTTTATTAATATGATTCTTAAAAGTTATTCCTTAAAGAATATTTAATTATTATTTTTAGGTAATTTAGTTATTGTTTTAAAATGTTTTAATTATATTTTAATTATTTATTTAAAAATGATTTAACCATACTTTAATTTTTTAATCAAAGTTATTTAATTATATTTTTAATTTATTTAATTATATTTTTAGGTTAATCAATTCTCTTATTAATATTAGTTTAAAGTTAATTAATTATTATTTTAATTACGTTTTAAAGTTAGTTAATTATTATATTAATATTGTTTTGATGCTAAATATTAATACAATAATAGTGCTTAAAAAATTAATTTAATATTATTAATGAATTCTAAAGTTATTTTTTGAATAAGATTTAATTAAAATGAAATAGAAGGATGTTTAAATACTAACTTATTATGTAAAGTTATTTTAAATATTGTTTAAAATGGAAAGAGTTTATAAGTGGTTCTAGATGTTTATAAAAGAATTTATTAATGAGTTTGTGAAAATTTGAAAATGTGAAGTTTTAAATAGGGTTTTGAGATTTATAAAGAATGTTTATAAATAGATCGAGGATTTATAAACAAGCTTTACAAATAGATTTTAAGATATTTACTAAGTAAAGAAATTTGATAAGAAATGGTTGATTTTCATGGCGTAAATCGAAGAGAAGGGATTGCCTACAGTTTTCTGTGGATTGATTGGGATAGCGACGTAACCATTGAGTAAATTGTGATCAATGATTGATATCGAATAGCGCTTTCCATCTATTTTTTAGATGTTTTCAAGTATACTTGAAAGAAATGGATTGTGAATATGCTTATACCGGTGAGATAAGTATATTATTATTTTAACAAATACTTGAAGGAAAATTTTAAGTTGATGGGAAATTAATCTAAGAGGCTTAGTGATTTCTATGGGAAATGTGATCTTTGTTTTCACATTTGTCTATTTGAAAATTAAATAATCGACTATCAAATCTATGCCTAAATACGTTATCCTTCTTAATTTGGTGGTACATGAATATTCCATACTTAACACCAAAGGATTTTAACTCTGGAAATATTTAAGATAAACACGGGAATTATATGGTACAGTTACCATCGGTGGTGCTATAATATATGTATAAACCCATTTTGTTCTTCTAGGACAAATGATAAAGAGATCCGTCTACTTAAACGGTTAGGAGGTGATCCCCGCTCTAATGTATTGTCTGATTATTTCCTAAAGAACCGGTATTGAGCATTCCGTAAAATCAATGATTGGTTTTTTGAGCACCCGGGAAGTAGAAGAGTATACTCGTAAGAGATTACTCAAAAACCAAGACCATTCCATAACCATATACAGTTCTATAGTGGAGTTTCGTGATATATTAGGATGTAGGAATCCATATGTGGTTCCGAGACCCATTGGGGTTTGGGTATCCGTGCGTGATTCTGACATCTATTTGAGATATGGGAATCCATATGTGATTCCGAGACCTATTGGGGTATGGAAATCCATGTGGGATTCCATGATCTGTTTTGATGGCATTGCGTAAGTTGGAATGTCGGTCCTAGCCTCATCAACGGAGAGATATGAGTCATTGCCAATAGGGTTGGCAAACTTATAAAGTGTAGTCAGCTCCTTCTAGACGTTACTTACAGTTGTTATACATACATGGGGTGATGCACTGGGACTTAGAGTGACCGGCTACGTTTTTCCTATGGTACATCACTAGGGATGTATGCTGCTTCGGAAGGATATCTTTGATCCATGTGTAGGAGGACTGTTCCTTGAAGTATCGAGGGAACTTCCATGGAAATTCTACACAATTATTAAGCTTGCCCTATCTGTTTTTGATTATTTACCTAGTATTGTTGTGATGTACACTCACGAGCATCACAACTACTTAATTATTATTATTTTCACCCTTAGACATTACTATAATATCATAGGATTTTCTTATATAAAGATTTTGGTTATCGTAAGGTAAAAACCCGTCCGTATTTATATGCGGCGTGGTCTTACGAAATACCTTTGATTTTAAAGGATTTTAAAAGCTATAATAAATAAAATTTATTGTGATTTTAGTTTCTCATGCTGGTTTACCAGAATGACCTGGGGATTGTTTTCCTATAATGCTCGGGTCAGACTGAGCATATTTCCAGGTTTAGTTGGATATTTTTTTGAGCTTCAGGAGACCAGCTGAAGGCCAGAGACGTATTCACGTACATGGTTATTTTTCCATTGCATTAATTGTTGTACTTATCAACAATAATGAGGACTGGTTATTATAACTGTCCAGGTTGAAATAGGTTAGCATTCATTACATATATTACAATTTATTTTTTGTAATTATTTGATATATATTACAGATCATTCGTTCCTCTGTGAGATTTTGTGTTATTTATTTTTCTTCTTGTCTTCTTCCTTCTTTCTTTTCCCCTAACTATCCACCTTTCCATTTAATTTGATTGGTCATGTGCGGTTTATTAGCTGCTTAAACTGTATGGAAAAGTGGGTCGTTAGAGTTGATATCAGAACTTACGTTGAGTGAACACCTAGGCTTTGGTGGGGTTGACTCATTTGAGATAGGGTAAGTGAGACCCTAGGATGAGTTTGAGAGTATATATATAAGAGTCTATATATGTTTGTGATATAAAAATGTTTTATATTGTGTTGTTTGATCTGTTGAGTAGTTTAAGAATTCTGGTCGATGCGTTTGGTCAACGTTATCGATAGGGATTTCCTAAACACTCGAACAAGATCAAATAGACACAATATTGATTTAAAATTTGGATAAATGAAATAATTTTACCTAAGATTATATTTATATATATAAGAATAGTTTTTCAAAAATTTAATATTGTTATACTTGGTTGTGTTTGGTTGTTAGGAATGATAATATCCCATCATCATCTAGGATTTATCGGTCATGCTCGCCAATTACTGAGCATTGACTATTATCAGTTAATCTATCTTGAATCTTCCTTTTTGGAACCTAGGTTGGTTAGACAATAATTTTGGGAATATTGAAATGAATACCATGTGAATTAAAATTCGTAATTTGAATATAATGCATTCGTTGACAATGTTGTGTTAAAATTTGATTTCTTTGGGTTGTTTATTTAAAAGAAAATTTGAATATTATGGAATGAAACGATTTTATATAAAGGTTGATTTGATAAAATTAAATTTTAATAAATATTGTTTTATTAAAAGGAACTTGGAATATTTTGAAATAATATTTTGGAAATGATTTAATATAAAAGCAGGTTGTATTTAACTAGGGTTTACAAAAGAAGTTATTAAAGAAAACTTTTCAAAATAAATACTTGAGAAATGAATTATATAACAAGCTAAAATATTTGTGCAATAAATATTAGAGGGATGATTTCCTTTAAAGAAGATATTTTATAAATTTGATTTATAAAAACTTGTGTATAAAAAAAAGGAATTCGAGAATTTCAATCCCGGTATTTTTTGAAAATGGGTTTCAAGGATTACAAGTTAATAATAGTATTTGATAACATTTTCGAAATAAAAATATTTCTAAGGATTTTCAATGGGATATAAGCACTGGAATCACTTCAGTCGCTGGAAAATAATTCCGATGATGGTTGCAACATCGTTGGTGTTTATTTTTGTGTTTCTAAGTAGGCAATTGCTACCATAGGGATCTCACTATATAATTGTTTTATAAAAAAAATTAACCTGATTCCAAAAGTATGATTTAATTTATCGTAGTACAAATACGTATGTTATCATTTTAAATGATTTATGGAAAAAGAAATAATAATTTTATTTGAGATAGTTTTGGAGTATAAATGATTTTGGAAATGGTAATAGCGGTTGTCTTAAAGGGATTTTTAGTGTGTCAATATTTTGGAAATAATTTTCTAAGAAATATATTTAAGTATAAATATTTTTGAAAAGGAATTTTTTTAGAAAAAGGGTATATTTTCTTTGGATTGGATCGAGGAATGAGTCCCGATTTGTTTTGTGGTGATCAGAATGATCTTCTAGTGATAGTTGGATTTTTGCTTAGGAGAACGGTATTGTGGACTTAGTAAATTTCTCTCTTTGTCATTGTACGGCTGGGATGAGTTCAAATCCAGATGAATCGAAAGTAAGTTAGAAACTAATAGTGTAATCAAAATAATTTATTTGGAAATACATTTAGTATTGTTTGAAGATGGGTTTGAAAAGGGAAGAAGTGGTTTTAAGTTTACTAGTGCGAGTGGCCCGAAAATAACTAAAAATGGATAAGAGATATGTTCAGATGGTAAACGTGTCCCTTGAGTATTATCCTTTTTATAAGGTATGTGTAATACTGTTTGGTAGTACCAGCTTCTTGGTATAATTTTAGGGTTACTCGAGCTATATATATATTCTATGGAATAAAATATATAGTATTGTTTCAAAAAGGTATTTTGAATAAAATCTTGGTGTTTAAAATTCTTAAGTGAATCTAAAATAAAGTCTGAATCTAATAATCGTGTGTACCCTCAGATGTAATAGGGTGTTATACCAGTTTTTAAAAATTAAGCTATGTTTTATGAGAAGTTTTCATTAATAATTTAGTGAAAAAAGAATTGATATTAGTGAAAACTAATTAAATAAGCGCGTAAGTTGGACATAAATCATTTCTTTTCTGTAAGTTTTCAATCCAAGATTCGAGTTTATGACTTGAGGTGTTTCACACCCTTTAAATAAGGATCTATTACTCGATTTTTGATGGCGAGCACTTGATGAGGGTTCCTGATATTGAACCAACATTTTCTACCGTAGTTTATGGCTATGTAAGGAGAACCTAAGTTTCTAATTAGTAAGCCTGATCAGAATCGAATGAGCGGTTCCAGTTTGGAAGTGAAGTTATGTATTTGAGTAGTGATCGAATCAGATTCAGCATATAAATGATTTATGATCATAATGTGAACTTATAGACAATATTGGTTTTTCATGTCGTGGAATTTTAGGGACGAAATTCTTTTTAATGGGGGGAAGAGTGTAATGACCTGGAATTTTAGCACTTTGATTTTTGAAATATTTAATTTGTTTTAAATATTCGATTTAGGGTTTTTATTTAAATATAATACTATCCGTGTTTCAAATTTAGACTTGATTTCTAATAACGTACTTTTAATTTAATTTATAGAATTTTCTATAATTTTTAATTTTGAAAATATTCAAATTTACATTTAACGTATTTTAACGGCGAACGTTGGCATTTTTGGAATTTAACAGAATAAGTTAACAAATCTGTTTTATTGTTGTTTTGTGATCACTTCCCAATTCTATACGAGATCATATTTTATTTTTTGTTAATCGCGGCTCGAGATCGGACTCCATATGGTATGGAAGGGTACCAGTGTCTAAAAATCAACATGCATATACAAAGTACACTACTTCCTCTCGGCTGAAATTTTGTTTGTGTGTGCGCTCCTCCTTCCTTTTGGTTCCCTTGTTCCCTCCTAGAATTTTGATCACACACACACACATATATATATATGTAGATACGCAACAAGAGAAGGAAAAAGGGGATCATCCCCTCTACTGCCTCACTCTGCCATGGCCATGCTAAATAGTTCTTCTACATTTTTTGTCTGTAAATTTCAAAACCATGAAAATAAACTCCTTTTCCTTACTTCAAAAAACAAATTCCTCCAATCAGTTCGATATTAGCCAAAACTCTCAATTGCAAAGTTGTTTGTCATTGAATCTAGTTTTTTAAATTAATCGTGTTTGATTTCGTTAAGAATCGAGCGAGAAATCATCTAATAATGTAAGGGAAAAAATATTCTCAAACTTCAGAAAAAACATATCTCTTCATCTGGGTCGAATTGTTCGATGCTATTAGCACCATCGAGTTCGCAGTATTTTTAACCAAGTTTCAGCACGATATCCATGCACTTTGAAAATATATATGAGAAACACGGGAATTATATGGTATAGTTACCATCGGTGGTGCTATACTGTACGTGTAAACTCGTTTTGTTCTTCTTGGACAATTTTTAAGGAGATATGTCCACTTTAATGGATAGGGGGTGATCTTTGCTCTTATGTATTGTCTGATTATTTCCTAAAGAATAGTTATTAAGCATTCTGAAAAATCGATGATTGGTTTTTGGAGCACCCGAGAAGTGGAAAAGTGTACTCGTAAGAGATGACTCGAAAACCATGACCACTCCGAAACCATATATGTTTCTATGGAGGAGTTTCATGATATATTGAGATGTTGGAATCCATATGCGGTTTAGAGACCCGTTAGGATATAGGAATCCATGCATGATTCCAAGATCTATTTCAGATATAGGAATCCATGTATGATTCCGAGACCCATTGTGGTATGGGAATCCATGTAGGATTCCATGATTTGTTTTGATGGTGGTGTGTGAGCTAGAATGTCGTACGTAGCCTCATCAAGTGAAATGACTAAAACCAAAGATAGGAGGCGTGACCAGTAGGGTTGGCGAACCCATAGAGTGTAATCGGCTGCTCCTAGATGTTACTTACAATTATTATGTATGCATAAGGCGATGCACTCGGTCTTAGCGAGACCAGCTATGTTTTCCTTTGATACATCAATAGGGACATATGCTGCTTCGGAAGGATATCTCTGATCATTGTGCAGAAGGACCATTCCTCAAAGTACTGAGGGCACCTCCATGGAAATCCTACACAATTAGCGAATGTGCCTTGTCAGTTTTTGAATATTTACCTAGTATTGTTGTGATGTACACTCATGAGCATCAAAGCTACTTAATTATTTTTATTTTCATCCTTAGATATTATTATAATATCATGGGATTTTCTTATATAAAGGTTTTGGTTATCGTAAGGTAAAAATCCGTCCGTGTTTATGTGCAGGGTAATCTTACGAGATGATGTTAAAGGATTTAACAACCTATAATAAATGAAATTCCTAATGATTTGAGTTTCTCACGCTGGTTTTACCAAACTGATCCAAATATTGTTTTCCTATAATGCTCAGGTCAGATCGAGCATATTTCCAGGTCTAGTTAGATATATTTTTTGAGCTTCAGGAAATGAGATGGAGGCCAGAGACGTATTCACATACATGGTTATTTTTCCATTGCATTGATTGTTATACTTATCAGCAATTATGATGAGAGGTTGTTATAACTGTCTAGGTTGAAATAGGTTAGTATTCTCTGATTGATGATTGTATATACATATATAGAAGTTTATTTTGTGTAAAGATTTGATATATATTACAGATCATTCGTTCTGCTGTGAGATTATGTATTATTTATTTTTCTTCTTGTCTTCTTTCATCCTTCTTTTCCCTAATTATCCACCTTTCCATTCAATCTAAGTGGGTCATATGTGGTTTATTAGCTGCTTAAACTATATGGAAAAGTAGTTCGTTACAACAATAAATCATCCAAACATCCAATCAACAATTTTTATTAATTATATAGCATATTGGTTAACTAAAAAAGTGAGTCTAACTCACCGAAACCCCAGTTTGTGGTCGAAGCATTCTGGTTCCTTCTAACGTTCAATTTTAGCACAAAATTCCAATAGCTCCAAATTTACCCAAACTAATTCCATCGTGTAGCTTCTGTTGTTATGTTGCGATGCAAAAAACTACGTCCCGATTGAACCTCGTACGGACAAGATATTAAATTTCTAAGTTAATGGTTTTAAATTAAAATTAAAATTCACTAATTACATTTTTATTATCTAATTACCCAAGTTTAAACTAAATCCCTCTTTCTTCCCCTTCCTTCTCCCGCTCAATAAAGAAACCCACTTCCCTATAGCCGACTTCATCCACCTTTTCCATGCTGGATTCTCCACGAAACCCATAAATGAGTTCACCAACCTCCTCTCCTACGCGAGTTCTACCCTTCCATCATCAACAAATCACGATTGAACCTCCAATCCAAAACCTGATAATGCACAGCCTATCCCTCTGCTATAATGGACGGGGAAACCAATCCTCAACCGCGAGTCACCACACTCCACCTCCAAGTGCACTACGCCCCGCTAACCCCAAATTCGAGCTTCGTTTTTCTTAACTACGCCCAAATCGAACCAAATATCGAACCCTAGTAAGCACCCATGACCATCACTGCAAAGGTCGATCACCATCCCAAAACTTCATAGAGCACCACCAAATCACCACCATACAAAGCCCTAGCTATCACGAACTCATAGAAACAAAAATTAAGAATTTTGAATGAGAAACTAATTAGGTGTTAATTTTTGAAATTTCAAAAAAACTTCATTTCTTTTGATTTCTGAAAAGTGAAAATTGAAGAGTGGTGTGCATTTTTATTGTGGGGAGGAGATATGGTTAAAGTCGTAGAGAATATGGCCTGGTATGGGCTAATTGTATGGGCTAGGATAGGGTGTATATATATATTTAATTTAAAGATATTCATTTAAAGCACCTCAAAATTTTGAACCCCTACGGAGGTGTCCCGACTATAGTTCCATACTAAATACCCTATTCCGAACTCATTGAAGCTAAAATCAGAACGTAATTTGTTCATACGCAGAAGTTTGCCTTCCAAAACCAATTGTATTATATTAATTCCTAAAATTAATCGCTACGCGTTTCGAGATCGCACGACCAAACGATATGTACAATCACCATGAAATTCGTTAACATACAATAATTTACTATTACGAATCTAATGGAACTGGCACCGATTTTTCTAAAATCCAAGACAGTGCCCCAGAAGGCTATTTCACATGTTAATTAAAAAGAGTTATTATTAAAAACTTTTTAAATCACTTTTAATTTTTAAATTAAAAGTTTAGTATTATCATTCATAAATTTAAATAAGATTTCCAAATCATTTTTATTTACATTGAATCTAAGATTTAGTTATTTAAATATTCCAAATATTTAAACTCACTATCTAAATAAATCCCTGTAAATGAAATTTTAGTTGTTTGTCTTATAAAACTACTATTTCAATATTTAAAATTAATTAAATATTTCAAAATCAAGTGACAAAAATCTGGGTCATTACACCCTTTCTCTTGAAACCATCCCGATTCGTCATATTGCAAGTCTTTGAAGTGTTGACCTCTTGTTATCGAATAGCTATTGATTTAAGTTAAGTTAGATCACTAGGAATATAATTCGACCAAAAAGATGGAGAGTGGAGGCAGCCAAAAAGTCATCTAAAGGTTGAGGATGGAGATGCTTAAAGAGGAGAAGTTGGAGATATTCTAGGATTAGTATCCTACATCATCGCCTACCGATTCTCTTATATCTTTTCCCTCCGTCTCTAAGCCTTTATTGCATCATTTTATGGTTCACATTATCCTCATTTTGATCGAAATGTCTAGCCCCTTTCATGGGCTTTAAACCCATCTTAAGCCCAAATAAATATTGCTAATTATATCTAATTTGATTGCTTATCGATAGCACATATTGATCGATATATTTATAACTATTATAAATATATACAATGATATTTATTCCTCAATTCACATTATAAATTTTATAATTAATTTTAAGTAATATTAAGTAATGTATAATGATAATAAAATAATTAAGTTGTTTGGCCTAAAGAGAATTCATCATTCTGGTTGTATGTCTCGTCAGCTGTAAATTCAGACAGCGATTAACATCTAACTACTCAAATGTTAATGTTCACGTGTCACTTAGCAGGTGATGTGACATTTTGGCCAAATTTATTGCTTACATAGTTTTGTTAAAATTCAGTTTCACTTTATTAAGCGTTACCCAATTGTGACACTTATTTACACCAATTCTCTTCGTCAAAACTATATCACTTTGGACTTATGGAATTTGGTAGTGGTAAAAATTCCAATATCATCCATATTCAACTTTATAATCCAAATACAATGTCCTTGATTCAATAACAATAATTATTATTAATCAAAATGCTCTGGCCAGAGATTTTTATTTGACTTGAGTTAACCATGATACTAACCGCATATAACCGAGGAGACGATGCTCTTTTGAATAGTGCTTCACTTCCAATACTTCCACTCGATCTAACTATAGCAACTCGATGGATGCCATGCCTTGATTTGGCTATAATTAAAGCGGAGCTTTTATATTGAAGATCTATTGCATTCTTAAGTCGAGAGAACTATGTAAGTCAATCATATAGATATTTTCTATTTGACCTTAGTTATATTAACAATCAGAAACCTATCGAGCGAGTCGTTCCATAGTTATTCAGTAACTGTTAGTACATAACTCATGCACCTAATAGACATAAGTACTACAATGTCCAACATTTGAATAACGTTACATATTCTTGTCTCAACGAATACATCGATATCCATTCTTGATGCAACTTGACTATGAACATTTAAAATGGTATATTTGTTTTCATTATGATAAATTATTCACCGTTACAACACTTTGTAACTACTATCACAAAAAATACCATTCATGGATTTACGATTAAATATGCTTTTAATTGAATTAACTAATTAATATAAAACATTATATCAAAGTATATAATAAAAAGAAAAACACCTTTTAGTTCAAACAAGAATGATTACCAAGTTAGATATATGTAAAAAATTACATAATTTCCCCTAAGTTATACCCCTAACTCCATCAATCTCTACGTGCACTTAGTGTCAATTACGGAATCTTATTCTAACTTCCCCAATCGCTTTTCTTGAAACTAATTGGGTCAGTCCTCTAGTGAGAGGGTATGCTATTATGCTTTAGTTATCTACTCTAGCGATTAACTCTCTTCGATGTTGGTGAACTGCACTTATCACGTGGAATAATTTAGAGCATGTCTCTCGATTTATAGTGAGCTGTAAGTCCTGTTATGAACAATGTCATGACATTGTTATCATATAACAATGTTATAGGATTCTCAACATTTAGAACCACCCTCGTTTCAGTTATAAATTTGCATATTTATTATATATGTGTGTGCGTATATATATATGCACCTTTTGTACTGTGGTGCTATTCAATTCAATGAATCAGCCATAATATCTTCTATTTGGAACATTTCCAACTGAAGGATTCTTAACTTGAATATTATTGACATATTATTACTTATGAATTTTGAGTCCGAATAATTCTTCATGAGGAGTTTATTGTTTCCGTATACAATTCTTTAGTATTTTATAAATACACGAGAACACTTGAAACTACCATTAGTGATATCAATTTGGATTTGATATTTGCTTCATGTATCAAAAAACATAAACAGATCATTATATTGTTATTATAACATGTATGATAATTTCTATTGCTAATGCATAAGGAATTCAACTCACATGTTTTGTATTAAACAATTTAATAATGTGTCTTTCCATAACAATTTGGAACATTTTCAATATCGTTTATACTTACTATAAAAGACAACATTTAAAAATACAACATCTAGTAAAATAAATAAGGCTAATTTTAATACAAAAACAATTGTAAAATTAGCAACATGTTTATACTTGCAGCATAGAATATCAATGTACCTTCTAACGTTCTTTCTTATGAACACACGCTTCCACTGCATTTTGATAGATAATCAAACTATTTGATATTTCTACCAAAATATTTGTTCAAATTCGATGGTTGTAAAATGATACTTTCTATCATTTCTTGGATCATATCCACGTAAACTTATTAAAAGGTCTCAAATTAGAATTGTCTCTTCCAATTTCACAAATCAATTCAAATCGAATTTAGTTCTAAGATACAATTTAAATTAATCTCTGTTCAACTATTTCAATCAAAAGGTTCAACTCAAATTCTCATTAAAACCATTTTTAATTTATATCGATTTCAAATCCATATGTGAGCCACAATTTAAACCACTTCCAATTCGATAGGTTTTAGAATTTAAATATTCAAACAATTTACAATAACTCAATTTGATGAATTTCATTTATATTTCAAAATTCAAATTTATTCAAAATTTGAAAATATTCACTTAATCATTTTTAATAACATTTACATAAAATCTCAAATTCTAATTTGAATCAAAATTTAATATTCAGCTTCACTTTATTTAATTTGAAAATATTCATTGAATCACCTTTAATCAAAATCAAGTAATCAAATTATGGAATCATATCTTCAAAGTCTCAAAGCCAATAGTCCAAATCAATTATTTATATAAATTCAATTCTTAACCAATTAAATTATAAATCAATTCTTATTTAAATTCAAATATTAATAAATTTAAGTTTCAATTCAATTTTAATTTATCTTTCCAACCTCTATTTATTAAAGTTATTGCAAAATCTATTTAAATATTAATGTATATTTAAATAAATATTTAAACCTATTATATATATAGTAGTTAAATTAAATTCTTATTAAATTTTTTATATTAATTATTATTAAATCTATTTTATATATTTAAAAATATTAAAGTTATATGTAAAATTTTATAATTTACATTTTGAAACATAACTTATAATTTTAAAATTTTCAAAACATATAAATTTAAAAATCTAAATTTTACACATATTAAAATAAATATTTATATTATAATTTGAAATTAATATTATCAAAACCCATATATTTTCCTTTCAAAATTTCGTAAATCATTTAAATAGACCAACGGTGTCCGTATAGAATGTTCTATCCTATGGTCAAGTGATACGGATATTTATCATTTCAATCCATAATTTAAATTTAATATTTTGCGGGTATATATCATTTCAACCCGCAATCCCAAAATTTCAAAATTAATAAAATTGCTTGGGTTTATCATTTCAACCCATATCGATTTTCTCTAATCTATAATCGGATATATATCATTTCAATCCAAAAGGAATTCCTAACTAACAAGGAATTTACAGTGTGAGAATATAAAATAGCATAAAATGGCATACATATCAATGACAAGCAGATACAATCATAATCAACAATTTAAATAAAATATATACAATAAGTTATGGTGTCATATGTCAATCACAGGTGAACAATTTAAATAACAACATATCATACTAAACAACTTAATTTCTAAAAAATTAAATTTAACAACACATTTTAATCGTCATTTCAAGTGAATGTAAATTAACTAAGCATATGAATATCAATCGTGAGTGGTCGCTCACCTTTTGAGGCTAGAGAACAACGGGAATTAACAAGATGTTGACATGGATAGGGACATGGATAAGCACATGAAGGAAAGCAAAACTGCTGCGATAAATTTTGGGTAGCGGTGAGCTAGATGACTAGAATTCAATAAAAAACAAATCAATAGCTAGTGATTGATGGAACAAATACATACACAAATATTCCTTCTTAAATACCAATATTCAATTTGAAACAGACATTTAAAATAAAACTACATATTATATTTTAAAGATCAATATTTTATTAAAACCCATATTATCAAAATTCAATAACATATTTATTTAAACATAATATATGTATATTTGAAGTTATCACAAAATTTTATTTTAAAGATATTAACATAAATTCAAGTAAGTACTTTAAACAATTTATATACATATACTTTTCAACATATTATATAATATCTTGAACTTATTATATATATCTTCATATGAAGATAACTGCTTTGAGCTGGGTTGAAGTGCCTAACGGAGGGAAGTGGGTGAGCAATAAAGAAGAAAGAAGGCTTTTACAATTATATATACACAGACTTATGTAGACATATTTTTATTTTTACTGGTCAAGATGGCACATATATTTCTCATACACTCGAAGCAACAAAGAAAACATTCTGTTTTAGGAGTAGTGATGTTGGTGATAGAGCACAGGCACGTCAGAAGTTGGTCCAAGGTAGTGGGTGGCTAGTAGAGGCTTGGATCTACTTGGGTCCGGTGGCATGGAGTTGTGGGCCGGTGGCTGTGTCGTTGCTGGTTGTGATGGTGGATCTATTCACGATGAAGTGGTGGTGGATGGCAGCTTGTTCTCGAAGGGTGGAGGTTGTGCGTTTGGAAGGTGAAGTTGGGTAGGCTTCGGGTTTTGTAGTGATGTGGGTTTCGGCTATGTGGTTTCTCGGTGGTTAGAAGATGGAAGAGCGGTGGAGAAGTGGGTTGCGTTAGAGGCTGGGCAGTTACAAGGCAAGGCTGAAGGCCGAATACAAGGTGGCGGCGGTTGTTGCCATGGGGAAGTTTGGGTGGAGATGGGAGGAAGTAGCCATGCATGCGAAGGATAATGGTGAAGGGTGACGTGGATCTCGATGGTCAGAGCTAGGTAGGTTGGAAAAAGACGTGCAGGTTCAGTCGATGGTGTGGGCAAAGAAATGGCATGGAGGAATATGTGGAGGCTGATCTGATAGGTTGGAGGAAACAGGATGGACGAGTTTTGCTTTCAGGTGGAAAATATACGATCAAATTTCACAGTATATAAAAGCTTATAATATTATCTACAATTTCTTTTAAAGGAACCAGGCACAATGAAAGAGAAACGACGAGAGAAAAATGAAAAGTGAAAAGACAAGCCAGCACATAAATTGGAACCATGGGCAATAACTATAGTCAACAGCTGTCAGAAATTATAAATGCTAATGGCTATTTGTTTCAGCCGATGGACAAACGAATGGACATATTGAAACCAAAACGGGTACCGATACGACTAATCGTTTTATAGATTCCGCCTCGTACCGGACGCTGAAACACACAAATGAATATATTACGAAGATCAACAAGACGAGACAAACAGAATTGTACACAAATATCAGCGATATGATCATCATATCCAAAGTCAATATTTCGCTGCCTAAAATGCTGATAAAACGCCGAAAATAAGATAATATGAGCTATAGTATTCCAAATTTGGCGAAACGAAATATGACGTCTTATTCAGAAAATGATTTACATGTTTTTAATATGTAAAATATTTAAATTTTGAAAATATTTAATTTCCATCAAATTTAACTAATATTAAATTTTAAATTTTAAATTTCACAACTAAACAAACTTTTTTATTTTCCGATGAAAATCTAACACTTGCTACGTTTAAATAGACGTATTTCAGATATCAAATTTTCATTGTTAAATTTTATTGTTTAATTTCATAAAAAATATAATTAATTACGTTATAAAATCGTTAATATTTCCGGGTCGTTACATTCTCCCCCACTGAAAACTTTTCGTCCCCGAAAAGGAACGAGATAGGAGAATATAATCAATAGAAAGATAAGATAGATTTGAGATACACAGTACCAAATACAAAAATTAATTCAAAACTATATAAATTTTATATATTTTATTTTTATCTATAACAACCCATAATTTTTAACAAATACTTTAAATAGAATTTGTTTGAAACTTTGATTTAGATCATTTAAAAATTGGAATTTTGGGATTTTTCGATGTATTTTTGGATTTTGTTTATAATTATTTTTCCAAATATATTAAAACAAAGAATTTTTTGAAAATTTTATATAGTCAACTTTGGTCAAACTTTGACTTTCAGTTGAAATTTTTAAATTTGAATTTTAAATTTCCAATCTTTTTCTTTAAAGCTGAATTTGATTCTGATATTCATTCTGCTTTTCGTTTCGTCAAATTCTGTTTTATACTTTTAAAATCTGATAAAATTCAGCATTTTACACACAATTATTTTCAGTATTTTATTACTTCTTTTCTATATTTTTTTCTATTTTATTTTGGTTTGGGCTTTGATTTTCCATTGGGTTGTTGAGCTTGTTTGATTTGGGCTTTCTAATTGGGCTTGTTATTTTCCTAAGAGACATGACTTTATCTATTCAACTTGAATAGATGCCCATTCACAAGCATAGTCGTACAAAACTTTGCCTCGCCTTCTCTCTTCTCATTTTCCATTTCCTAACAAAGAAAATTTACATAAACCTTTCTCTTCGCTTTTCCACTTTTTCTTATTATTTTTTTATTTTCTTCCTCCTCCTTATACTATGTTCGGCCATCACCGTCCATGCTCCTTTGCCGACCCCATCTCCTCCTTATCACCACTACTATGATCGGCCTCATCTCCTCATCATCATCCCCTACCCAGGCTGTGACCTTCCATGATCCAAAACCCATCACCAAAACATGTTGAAAACCTAGCTGAGACTTCCTTGATCACCACTTCCTCTTTGCTAGCCTTCGCCATCACCAATTCCTCCACCTCCTATGCTTTGCCATGATCACTTCCACCTTCAGGCCGTACCACTTCAGGTGACCTGACCACTTGTCCAAGCCTAAACAATGCCAGACCGAGCCATTAGCCTAGGGTCGAACCACTTGATCCACTTGACCTTTCAATTGCCTTGACCTTTTGCCTTCATCTACCCTATCTCTTCACATTCCAGCCTATGTCGTGCCTTTCACTTGCCTTGGCCGAACATACATGCCTCAAATCAAGTCATGGCTGAACAGAAATTGAAGTGGCCGAGCCCATCTGCATTGGTTAAGCCATTTTATTCCACTTTGTTCATATTTTTGCATTTGTTTAATTCGAATTCTTTTGTGTTGAATGTGTACTTATATTTTTTATATTTTTTGTTTACAAGACTTGGATCTTGGCTCTTCATCCACTCAAATCTAGTTCGTGCTTTGTCATGCTTTTGGGAGTTTGTTCATGTGTCTTGAATTGTCATCTCTAGCTTTAAAATGCGAGTTCATCACTCTCGACATTCGTACTAATATAATTGTGAAACAATGACATGTGATTGTGTAGTAGTTGATATGATTTGATGATCTAAATTCATATATGCCTGTTACATGACTTTATATGATGTTATAACTGGATTATATACCTCTTACATCACCTGATATGATATGCTATGCTATTCGGTTCATTTTGTTTTCTGTTTCTCACACTGCAAGTTCCCTTTCACTATGGGTTGAAATGATACATACCCGAATGGACTTTAGAATAAGGAAAAATCGTTATGAGATGAAATGTTAGGCTCAAGCGATTTTTATTTTATTTGACTTGGGATTGCGGGTTTGAAATGATAAAACCTAGGATTTTTATAAATTACGGATTGAAATGATACATATTTGTATCACTTGACCTAGGTTGGAAAATATTATATAGACCCATGGTTAATTTTTAAATTAATAATTTTAAAATTTATTAAGTATTTTGAATTTTCAGTATATGAAATTTTAACTCAAATTTTGATTTAAATTTTAAATTATATATATATATATATTGGTTTTATAATAAGTTAAAATTTTAAAAGTAAATAAATGGTTTCAAACTAAATTTAAAGATTTTATTTATGATATAAACTTTTAGTATAACTTAATAATTTAATTTATTTAATGTGGAATTTAAATCTTACCTACACTACTACAAAATAGGCCATTTGCATCGGTTGTTTACCCCCCCTTTGCATCAGTTCAACAACCGATGCATATGCAACCGATGCAACAGGCTTAACACTTTTGCATCAGTTCTGAAACCGATGCAAAAAGGTCCTTTTTGCATCGGTTGTTACTAACAACTGATGCAAAATATCATGGTTGGTTGCTTGAACACAGCCCCATGTTGCATCGGTTGTAATGAAAACCGATGCAACAAAGGAACTTGTTGCATCAGTTGTTGTTGAAAACCGATGAAAACTAATCTCTCTATTGCATCGGTTTTTTATAACAACCGATGCAAACTAATCCCTCAGAAACCATTATCACAGTACTCAAATAGACTATATATATATTATTGATAATTTTATATATATATATATATATTATTGATAATTTTATATATATATATATATATATATTATATAAAAAAACATACACAAAAAATTAAAAAAGAAAAGATTGTTTCATCATCATTTACAAATTCTGTTTTGGTTTACAAATTTCACAACAGACATGTAATATTAATTAATACACAAAAGGTTAGGCAGAATAGTGAAACTAGTCTTGAAACAAAGATCAGATATGTATATTGAGATACTAATTAGTTTTGCTCCTGCTAAATCGAAATGTCTGAATATGAATATAGTGTTGTTGAGTTTGGCTGTAGTTATGATGTCCGAAGGGTTTGTCTGAGAGTGGATGATGCTAATTGCAGTTGGCTTGTTGCCTCGCTGATGAAATCCAATGCTATGTCTATTGCTGCTTGGGTCACTGATTACATCCCTGAAAGTTGAGTTATTGTATGGAGTTATTGGTGGTTCGTTGTTTGAGAAGCATGACAAAGACAAGTCTTTAATGATAGTAATAACTCACATTTCAAGATAAGTAGTATCATTCGGAACAAAATGATGCATCTAGAAATATCAACTGGAACTAGAGAAGTGCTAACAAAATTAACCAAATATAGCTGTCAAGACTTAACTCATATTTAGTTCTAATAATTTTGTTTTTCGACAAACTTGGAACAAAATCAAACAACAGGACCTATAGTTGAATGTATACAACACTAATCAATATTAGAGAAAATGAATAATTGCGTTGTTACTGACAATACAGTATGTGTTTTATGAATAACAATTTCGGAAATCATGCTCATCTATTTCTAAATTGTGATTATAGCACTTATCTTTGGAATGACACAAGGGGTAACCTTCAGCTTTCACCCGTTCTTAGTCCATTAATTCTCAATGAGTTTCAAGAGGTCAATCAAGGATTATGCTCAAAGGGGAGAAAACCAAAAAGCATGCTTGATTACATCCATTCTAAATTTAGCACACACTAGTCATGAAAAAATTCATACAAAAAAAACCTAGAATAAAAGGCTTAAAGCTTGGTCATACCGCAAGCTTCCTGACAGTGGCTGCAGGGGCAACGCCTTCAGCTAAAGGTACTGCAGCATCCCATTCAGCAGCCATAGGAGCTGCACATTTTATAGTCTATTATAATAAACCATTGTTTACTCATGATACTACTATGTTGTGTATTTATTTTCTATCAATATTAATACACTTTCACTAGAATTTTGGCGACACGGAAAGAAAAATCACTTCCCAGGTTGAGTCCTGGAACAGCTTCATTGGAACAATTATTCGGGATTCTTCTAGATCGTTTTATTGTGGGAGCATTGCAATCATTTATTATTATCAAATATACTTTCATTCTAAAATTATATTCCACTGATATAATATGGATAATAGATTAGAGTTTCCATGTAAATGACTGAATAGGACTGAGTTACACAGTTGTACAAATCCAAGTAGGACATGATCTAGTGTATTTAACTTAGAAAAACACTTATGTGTATATATGTTTACATGAAAGACGGAAAAAAAGAATAATGAACGATTGCATATTTAAAAATGTAGAATCAAGATAATAACAGAAATTACATTTCTTGCATCATCTGAACTATTCTTCTCCAGAAAAAACTTTTGTGCTTGCTGAACCAGGCTGCAAAAGTGTAAGAATAACCATCTTGAGGAATCAGGCAAAAAAAGGCCAAACATTTTATTCCTTTAGTATTTCAAAGCAGCATCGCTATTACAGGGTAAAGACAAACCCACGAAATATTATGACAGTTTGATTATATTCAAACACGGATGGAATTGAAGAGTCAATATATACGAACACTGCCATTTTAGGACCTGAACAAACAATTATTAAATTCTTAAGAATCACATTAGTGCATATGTAACATGGAAACATGACATTGTTTAAAAGAATTAGCTTAAATCCAGCTAAAACCAGAAGCATGTTCTCTCCTTTGAATCTTTGACCTTTAAAAAAATTCAGTAATGGTCTGCATGATGTTAATAACACTGATATATGTACATGATGCAGAAATTTATAGAAAAAACATAATATTAATAACACTGATATGCATATGACGCACCTTGTTAGACAATAGGCAAAAGCCAACATAGTTGATAATGACTGTACAAAGTTCAAAAGTCGTTGCTTAACTGTTTGACTTGCTACAGTAGGCAAAACTATTGGATCAGTGCGCTGCACAATATGAAAGTTATCATTAGTTTGACAGTTTGAAGAAAAGAAAAAACATAAAAATTTCAAGGATGCTTGTGTCTGTGAAAAACGCACGTACTTGCAGATCAGTGTCGATCCAGTTCAAAGCAGTATCCGTTGAAAGCACGCAGTATATATAAAATGTGTTCTACTCTTTTTTCAATTATTAGCATTCCTCTGTGAAAAAGATCAAAAATTGAAGAAGAGCAAAAGAAAATTAACTTAATTTCAAGGAAATAAAAAGATATGGGAATAAATATATACCTGAAAAAATAGGCTTCTGCAACAACACATGAGCGGGCCACATATATGGGGCAAATACTGCTTTGCACCAATGTGGGGCTGGCTGGCAGTTTCTGCTATGTGTCTGTGACTACAAGCACGATATCCAAACAGTTGTTTACATAAGAATTTGGAACAGCGGATCGAAGAATGCCTACCACATATATGACTTGGTCTCCCGAGACCGATTCCGGTAGCACTGCTGATGAATTTGAATTCCACCTGGTAAAAAACCATGCAATTAATTTCTTGAAAACATAGATTAAATGCGGTGTCTAGGAGAATCTCCAACAGCTCAATATTCTCAAGAAATAATGTTCAGTTTGCAATTCAACATCCTAAATTTAGGTTGGGTACCTACTTAATAGGCATGCATGATATTTGGATATTATCAAGGTAAAGAAAAATAATCCCTGAATATTATAGTTGAATCTGTTGTAGACGCTCTACGTTACAAAAATTTAAAGACATTAGACACATACCTTTAAAAGAGCATTACTTTTTATATCCCCACATTATGTCTCATGTTTTCGGTCACATATTACGTATCTTACTAAATTTTAATTAATGAAAGGATGAGATAAAATAAGAAAATTTGAGGAAAGAAGACATCTTCTGCTTTGTTTAGCATCACTGTAAATTTTGCAAATATGGAAAACATAATTGTTTTGGACCCTACACTCAAAAGAATATTTTAAAATTTCCCTACAATTATAGTAAACATTACATATTCCATATAAGAGGTGATATGATAGCCAAAAAGAAAGTATTATATGGCTACTTGGAAACCTCTACTGCATTTGAAATATATGAATTATATGGCTAGTTGAAGAAGAATATTAATTTGATCTTATTTTGTTAACTAGTTGAAGAAGAATATTAATTTGATCTTATTTTGTTATAGAAGGAACGCGGAATTTATATATTTATGATTCCTTGGACTTGAATAATTAGTTCACATGATCATGGTTAAATGTGATGGTTCACATGCACTTAAAAGAGAAATCAAAGTCATTTTAAGGTCATAACTTCATCTAAGCAGACAAATCAATAGATGGCCAGTCATATCCAGAATAAATTCACCCCAACAAAGAAATGTATGGACCAGTCCAAAATTCTACTCTTATGCCCATAAAAACGTTGAAAAGGGGATGTATTACATTTGACCTTAAAAATATTTTTGTGTGAACTATCTGCATCAGAGGCATATACCTAGAAAAGGTGTTAAAACTTGGCCAGTGTTGGTAAAATATGATTTTAAGAGATTTTAAAGGATTTTGAAGGTAACTTTTGATATAAGCTCCACCTTGACACTTATTTCGGTAATAGATTTGAGTTACAACTTACTATCAAAACAGATCTCTTAATTTCAAAGGCAGCTTCTACACATGCTCAATCCAAAACTGTGCACATGTAAACTCAAAATCAATAAATCTGCAGTTTTGGATTGCGCATGGGTAGATTTGCTGTTTTCTTTTTCTAAGTTATACAGGGAGTTCTAACATATATAAAAAAATCACTAAATTTAATACACACATCTGATTCAAAGCCTTTCAATTTATCATATACATGTAGTTCCAACGAATAAATAGTTTTAGCTTTTCACCAATTATCAGAAAATTCAGCACATACCTTCAACTGTAGAATGAAGATGATAATGGACCAAATTAGTGTGATTGTAGAAGAAATTGATGAATTTGATATAGTTTTGAATCTAAGAGTATGAGTTTTTAAGGATTTTGGACTTCCTCCATTGCACTTCCTCCAAAATCGTCTGCCTCCCTGAACTAATCGCCACCGCAATTCCATGACCAAAGCTCCATCAACTCATTACATCCCACCATCCTCCTCTGAAATCACCGCGGCCATCCCTTTTTTTTAAGATATAAATTTGCAATTAATCTGCTTACTTTTTTCACATGCTATAACATACCCACTAACAACATTTACTTAAATAAACATGTGGAATGAATGTGATCAAAGCCTACAACCGGTTTGAAAAGATATCTTTTTGTAAAATCGCACTGCATCAACATTCAACTGAAATTATGCAACAAAAGCACAAGCTTAGTAAGCATCACTGTGCAAAAGTATACAATACTACAGTGCATATTAATCTTCAACCGTGACTTTAAAAAGCTGTTTTTTGTTCAATGGTTGGGTTCTTGTCAACATTAATGACCCCGTAATTTTGATGTTGTTCTTTTAAATCGCATTATATCAACATTTGACTAAAATTATGCAATATAAGCACAAGCTTAGTAGCATCAGCTGCATCACCATGCAAAAGACTAGAATACTACAGTGCACTTAAATCTACAACCATGAATAAAAAACTGCTTATTCTTCAATGCATAGGTTTTGCCAGTATAAGTGAATCTGGAACTTTGATAAGCATAGCAGCTGGTAGCTTAACAAACTAATTGAAAGGCATAGACTTGGAACCAACAAAGATACTAGCACATGCACTTACACAATCATCAAATTAAAGCCTACTTCAAAATTCTTTAACGTGTATCTTGATTTCATAAGCACAACAAACTATCCCTAACTTACGAATATAGATATGACTAAAAAGTTATACGTACGTTTACTTATTCAACAAAAAAGAGTTGCTGCACATATATAAATGAAGTATAATTGACTCTGGAAAAATTCCTTTTAACATATCACAGTAAGCAATCCAAGTTGCATAAATTTCATCAGCTAATCCAAGCACTTTAACATATCCCTAACTTGAAACAAGTATGATTTTCAAGTTGCATAAATTTCATCCAAAAATTCAAATTTAAATGTTACAAATGCAACTAAATTACTTACTGCTCCACTAAAATGGTGTACTGCCAAAAACATACTGGACAAAATACAAGAAAAAGAACTTGTGTTCAATTTCCATACTGCACAAAGTACAAGAAAAAGAAGTTAACTACGCAAAAAAAAATCGCTAGAAGAAAATGACACCATTCAAAAGAACACAGAAAAACAAATCAGATAAATTTTCCATCAGCTAAAACGGTTTTTTCAATTTAGCAAATAAAGAAACTGCCTCAAAGCATTATTTGTTTAGGGACAGAGTGCATTTGCAAATCAAAATTTTGAAAAGCAATAAAAAGATGAAACAAATGTTCCAGTATAAAGAGCCAAGAAAATCCAACTGAGTAATACTTAGCGAAATCCAGGCGCGTGAAACTGAATAATTGTTTTGCAACGTCCGTTTATAAATTGTTTGAATCGTTAGATACTGATTTCACATAAAAAGCTTTTCTTACATATCTTATCCAGTGCTATAAGTGAAACCAATAGATTGATAAAAGTTTACGCAGTGTTGTCTGCATCGAATTAATTTAAAGAATATTCCTCCCTCGAATATAAATTTAAAGATCACAAAGAAAAAAGATCGTCTTCTCAGCAATGATTACGTTTAAAATCAAATCGTAAAAAAATAAAATTGAAGGAACAATGTCCCAGTTGTAAAGGGCCTAGAAATCATACTCATTAACCGGTCAATCCAGGCGAGTGTAACTGAAAATATTCATCATAATTTCGCAAGATTTATTTATGAAGTTGTCTGAATCTTTCAATACTGAATTCAAACACGAAGATGAATTTGCTCACCTCTAATTAGATGAAACAAAAAGATGAATGAAGCAGATTTTGAATCACATAGAAAGAACATGGAATTAGCGGAAGTAAACGGAAAAAAGATTTTGAAATAACAAAAGAAAAAAAAGCAGATGCTCACCGCGGCCATCCCTACTCCCCTTTGTCATTCAACAATCACGAACAAAACCAGAAATAGTACTCTCGAACACCTGGACAAATTCTCAGCCTTTTTCCGAAGGACATCCAAAACGGAATAAAACAACTCCGCTCCTTCGGTATAATGACCTTCCGCTAAGTTATTACCGGCTTCGTTGGTTTTTTTCTTCGTTGGTTTTTTCCTTCTAATTAGAGGAAATTAGGGTTTGAGATGAGAGAGAGGAGAAGAAGGTGAAGGAGGAAATGGGAGAGGAATTCGGTTGATTAATTCGTGGATTTGGTTAGTCCTAGGGTTTTTTTTGGGGGGGGAAGCAGGCGAAACGCTGGAAATGAATTGGAAAACAAGCGGCAGCAAAAAAAAATTAGGATGGTGGGAATTAACGAAATTGTGTAACAAAGGAATGCAAATTAAGTTAGTAGCATCGGTTAAAACCGATGCAACTACAACTATTTGCATCGACGTATTTGCATCGGTTGTTGGTGACAACTGACGCAAAATTTGATTTTTATTACCTATTGCTTTCTATGCACCAATTGCATCGGTTATCAAGACAGAACTGATGCAAATACTTCTATTTGCATCAGTTTTTACTTCAACCGATTTAAATGAGGCGATGCAAATGGCCTGTTTTGTAGTAGTGCTAGTAATAGCGATAGATTTTATTTTATGAAATAGATATGTTTGTATAACAAAATGGATTTTTATATAAGTTATGATAAAATGAAGATATGATGTTTAAACATGTTATGGTAGAATTTGTTGCATTTCCAAAATGATATGCTATTTTAAGTTATGTTTTTAAAGTGCGATACTACTTTAGGTTATGTTTTAAAAATGCTGTATTTCTAAAAAGATAGCATTTTTAAAATGCTATAACTAAGTATATAGATTTGGAAATTTTTGAAATGGATATTATTTTGGAAAGAGTAATAGCATTTGGTTTTAAAAGGCTTTGGAATAGATGTTTTTGTTTTTGAAATGTAAACCATTTGAAATAAATAACCATGGGTTATAATAACGTTTGGTTGTTAAAGAGACCGAGATCGGAAGTTGTCATACTCTTTGCCAACTCCGAAAACCACTTTAACAGCTGTGTATGCAGTGGAGATTACAGAATGAAGTAGGATGGTGGCAACGTCCTACATGAGGTATATACATGGACCCGACTCCCGTGAGTTGGCATATGGTGGCTAAAACAGAACCAGTCGGCGGGCTAACGAGGTAGCTCCTCCGCTTGGACACACTCCTTCGATGCCATTCTATTACTTTGTGATTGATTTGGTGTGTACCTTTGATTTCTTAGGAGTGTGGCTCGAGGTGGGTGGTAGCTGCATTTATGCGTTACCACCGGTCCGGAAGTGCAATTGGTATATCTACCCTGGCATTGCCTAATTGTGCCGTGTCACCTACCCTATCTTGCTTTACTACGAGTTTGATTTGTGTCATACCTATGGAGTATCTCTGGTGGCCTCCCGATCAAGAGGGACTATGGTACTGTATAGACTATTGGCACTATAAAATATGTTAAGGTAGAAAATGTAAAGCCTTAACGCTATTTTTAAAATATATTATACTTTACTTTAGACATTATTATAATAGTGTATATTACTACATAGTAGATAGTTTAATGGATCCTTAAAGGATGGGCGATCCCAAGCATCCTTTAAGTTACATGTGCATTTCTATTACAGTTCACTTGAGTTGGTTTACATTGTATAAGTATGTATGTCCTGACTCGAGTGTTTTGTGTTTTTGCTTTATGCTCGGATCAGCCTAAGTATCACAGCTTTGGATTCACCTTCTGGAGCTAGAGAATTGTTGGAGATTATCTACCCATCTAGTTGTCTATTTATTTCTATTTCAGTTATTTCCTTTCGGCTTATGTATTAGTGGATATATATATTTGGATTTCCTAGTATATTTGCTTTCAGGCTCTAGTATTTTGTACTTGTTTTGAGACTATGTTTGTAGTAGCTTCATGAACTACTATGGTTATTTTATTTTCGATGCGAGTTATTCTGATATTTTTGTGTCTGTGATTCTGTGATTGGTTTTATTTGCTCCAGATTATATTACGATATATTGTTTTGAATTATTCAAGTTCAACATGTGTGGTTTTATTTTCGATTTGAATGGTCCAAAATAATGAGTCGTTACATTTGGTATCAAAGCTTTGGTTTTAGGCAAACCTTAGCCTACGGAGTAAAAATTCATTAGAGATAGGGTAGAAATACCCTAGAATGAGTGAAATCAATCTTAGAATTATTTTTTGTGAGAGAATGTATTTTAAAGTATAAATGATTTTAAAATGATTTTTAAAAAGGATTTTCGAAGATTATGTTGATATAAACCTTTCCTGTTTTGAAATCAAATTTTTCTTAACTTCTTTCCTTTCCTTATCCACCTTGTTAGTAATTTCTTTGTTTAGGATAGTCATTCTAGTTGAATCTTATCTTATCTAATCTTGTCTTTTGTTTCTCAATTACCTTTGTCCTAAAATTCATTCTTGATTATTCAGGATGAATTGTAGGAATACCAGAGGTAGGGGTCGTGGTGCTGCCCCAGTTCTTGAGCCTGTTGCAACCGTTAAGTTTACTACTCTCTGTAAGGTATTCACTCAGCTGGGTGGTACCAATTTTTCTGGATCAGAGAGCATCATTGAAGCTCGACGGTGGTTGAGGGGATTGGAGAGGATTTTCTCCGGTCTTGAGATCACTGATGCTCAGAAGCGTCAGTTAGCATCTTGGCAGTTGAAGGAGGCGGCCTTGGATTGGTGGGAGACTGTTACAGCTCACACTATTAAGGCTGATATTTCTTAGGAGAAAATTAGATATCATCTTGTGTTATTTTTGAATTTGGTTCAGTTTTCTCTTTTTTAAATCTTTATTATGTTTCGTGATCATGCTTTAGGGATGCTTTTTTGGTAAAAAGGTTGCCCGAAGCAGGGAACTCTTAGCTTTATCGGGAGTTTATGTATCTTAAGTAGGATGACATGTCATTTGCTGAGTATAAGTGGAAGTTCAATTAACTTTCCAAATTTGTCCTAGCTTGATTGACATCCTCTTAAGAAGAATGAGAAATTCATAGCTGGTGCTCGTCTAGAGTATTATGATCGTCTCATTTCTTATATGCATAGCCCTTTCACTGGTCTACTGGTTATAGCCACTAGATATGAGAATCCTACTTCTAAGGATCCTCCTGTTGCTCATGCCCCTTCATCTCAGCCTTTCTCTTATAACCCTTAGAAGAGAAAGCCTAACTTTCATCAGTAGAAGAAGAATTGGAATAAAGCTTCGGGTTTGGGATCTTCTTCTTCTCAGAGGCAGCCTATCGACCTATCTTCCATTACTTGCTTCAAGTTTGATCAGAAGGGACACTATGCCAATAGTTGTCCTACTTCCGTTGGTGCTGCTGTTCCTCTGGCTCAGTTGAATAGGCGTGATCTCTGTCATATCTGTTTGCAACCTGGCTATTTCAAGTATAATTGTCCAACTCAGTAGAAGGGAAAGCCTTTTGGTATCTTTGTTGTTACCTCCGCTACTCCACCTGCTCCACCTGCTCCTGCTTCTAGTGATACTCAAGGTGCTCTTCAGGTCACCTTTTCTCTATTTAATTTTCCTGTTCGTGTTTTATTTGATACTAGAGCTTCCCATAGTTTTATTTCTGTGGATCTTTGTGATAAGTTTGAGCATCTCCTTTTTCCCGAGTATGCTTAGGAACCTTTGTGTGTTAAAAATCCTATTGGTGGTCTTACGATCCTTAGTAGGATTTGTAGAAGGGCGAAACTCTTCTATTCTGGTTATCGTTTTTCTGGTGATTTCTATGCTCGGGGTTTTGATGCTTTTGATCTATTGCTTGGAGGTGATTGGATAAGGAATCATGAAGTCGTTATCTCTTATAAAACCCGAACTGTTTCTCTTGTTGGTGATAAGGGTGATCCTTTGATGATTCAGTGTCGTTTGCCTCAGGATTTTGCTGGCAGTTTTATTTATTCTCTTGATTCTTCTTCTGGTGATATTCATTCGACTCGTATGGTCAAACTCTATCCCGATGTATTTGGTGAAGTCACTGCTTTACCTCCTCAGCGGGAAATCAACTTTCGTATTGATCTTGTTCATGGAGCTCGACCTATAGTTCTTCCTCCCAGAAGAATGGCACCCCATGAGATGGTTGAGTTAAGGAAGCAAATTGAGGACTTGTTCTCCAAGGTTCTGATCAGACCTAGCCATTCCGAATGGGGAGTAGCGGTGGTTTTCGTCACTAAGTATGATGGTTCTTTGAGGATGTGTGTTGATTATAGGGAGCTGAACAAGCTCACTATAAAAAACAGATATCCTATGCCTCGCATCAATGGTATAATTGATCAGCTCCATGAAGCTATTGTTTTCTCTCAGCTTGATCTTGTCATAGGTTTTCACCAACTCAGAGTTGTTAAGGAAAGTATTCCCAAGACTGCTTTCCGTATAGAGAATGGTTTCTATGAATGGTTAGTTATGCCTTTTGTTTGACTAATGCCCCAACTTTCTTTGTTGATTTGATGAATCGTGATTTTCGTGATGTTCTTAACAAATTTGTTCCAGTCTTTTTCGATGATATCCTTTTCTTCTCTAAGTCAAGGGATGAGCATTAGTCGCATTTGAAATTTGTTCTGGAGACTCTTAGAAATCATCAGTTGAAGGCTAAATTCTCGAAATGCCATTTCTGGAAGGATGAAGTCCGATTTCTCGAGCATATTGTTTCTAGTAATGGAGTTACTGTTGATCCAATTAAAATCGCTGCGATCAATGTAGGTCTTTCTTCTCTTCTCTTTCTGTAATTTAATCATTATATCTTTTCTGTGGTCCTTATTTCTCCCTATTCTGTTACAGGATTGGGAAACTCCTAGGACTCCGTCTGATATTCATAGTTTTCTAGGCCTTGCCGGTTATTATTGGAAATTCATTGAGAATTTTGCTCGGATTACTGCACCTCTCACTTCTTTGACTCGTAAGAATGCTAAGTTTATATGGAATGATAAGTGTAAAGCTGCCAACGAGTTAAAGCGTAAGCTTACTTCCACACTAGTTCTTACCGTTCCAAATGGAATTGAGGGTTTAGCGGTATACACTGATGCTTATCGTGAGGATTTGGGAGCTGTTTTGATGCAAGATAGGAAGGTCATTGCGTATGCCAGTCGTCAGTTGAAGACCTATGCAACCAGTTATGCGGCTCATGATTTGGAATTGCTTGCTGCGGTTTTTGCTTTGAAGCTTTGGAGGCATCAACTTTTGGGTACTATGTTTGAGATCTTTACTGATCATCAGTCTTTGAGATATATCTTCACCCAGATGGATTTGAACTAGCGTTAGGTTAGGTGGCTTGAGTTCCTTACTTCTTATGACCTCCACATCAGTTATAACCTGGGAAAGCTAATGTTGTGGTCGATGCTTTGAGTCGGAAGAAGGCGATGTTGTGTCAGCTGGTTGTTTCTTCTCCTCTTATGGATTGTATCATTGCTAAGCAGGATGAGGGTAGGATTATTAGATTGATTAGGGAGAATTTTCGTAGCAGGGTTGGTGATAGTAGTCTTGATGGTAGTGGAGCCCAGATCGATGATAAAGGGATCTTGAGGATTAATAATCGGATTTGTGTCCCGAATGTCGATGGATTGAGGCAAGAGTTACTTCGGGAAAATCATTGGTCCAGACTTTCTATTCATCCAATTGTGACGAAGATGTATTAGGATACGAAGAAGCTTTATGGTGGAGAGGTATGAGATGAGATATCTCTATCTTTGTTAGTAGGTGTGCGACTTGTCAGCAAGTCAACGCCGATCATCAGAAGATCCCTAGTTAATTGCAGCCCCTTGAGATTCCCAATTGAAATGGGAATAGGTTTCTATGGATTTTATTGATGGATTACCGAGAAATAGGAGGGGTAATGAGAGTATTTGGGTTATTGTGGATAGATTGACCATGTTATCTCATTTCATCCCAGTCAAGTCTACCCGTTCTGCTTCCGGTTTGTCTGCGATCTATATGAGGAAGATTGTTCGTCTTTATGGTGTTCCTATCAGTATTGTTTGTGATAGAGATCCCA
Organism: Allium cepa; assembly: GCA_030765085.1. Classification (NCBI taxonomy): domain Eukaryota; kingdom Viridiplantae; phylum Streptophyta; class Magnoliopsida; order Asparagales; family Amaryllidaceae; genus Allium; species Allium cepa. The sequence goes on from CM060940.1 coordinate 109,370,097, forward strand.
TCTTTACCAGTCAGTTTTGGAAAGCTTTCAGGAATCTTTGGGTACTCACCTGAATCTGAGCACTGCTTACCATCCACAGACCGACGGTCAAACGGAAAAAGTGAATCAGATTCTCGAGGATCTTCTTCGTGCCTATGTTCTTGATTATGGAAGATCTTGGAAAGATCATCTGCATCTTGTTGAATTCACCTATAACAACAGTTATCAGGTATTATTTCAATCTTCTATTTTAATCTTATCTTAATCCTTTATCTATCTCATTTTGTCTTTGAATTCAAGCTAGTATTGCAATGTCTCCGTTTGCCGCTCTTTACGGATGACCTTGTAGATCTCCATCTTTCTGGATTGAATCCGATAATCCTTTGGTTCTTGGCCTGATATGATCTTGGAAGCTTCTGAGAAGGTTGAGCAGATTAAGAGAAAGATGAGGAGTGCTCAAGATAGGCAAAAGAAGTATGCTGATCGGCGTAGAAGGAGTTTGGAATTTTGGTTGGTGATCAGGTTTTCCTTAAGGTCTCTCCCTTAAGGAATGTGACTCGGTTTGGTTGGAGAGGGAAGCTTGCTCCTAGGTTCACTAGTCCTTTCCACATCTTAGAAAGAATTGGTTCTTTAGCTTATCATCTGGATTTGCCTGAGAAGTTTTCTGGAGTGCATAATGTATTCCATGTTTCGCATCTTCGTCGGTGCCTTCATGATCCATCTCTTATTGTTCAGCCTTCTGCCCTCGAGAGTTTGGAAATTGAGCCTCATTTGACTATCGAGAGGAAGCCATATCGTATTATCGACAAAGGTATGAAGCAGCTAAGAAGGAAATCTGTCAACCTGGTCAAGGTGCAATGGAGTACTGATGATCAGGATTGTACCAGAGAGACGAAGGAGAGCATGCATGCTTCAAATCTAGAATTGTTTGTTTCGGGTACTATTCGCTATTATATCTTATCTTTCCTTGTTTCCGTGTCTCAATCCTTTTTGAGGACGAAAAGTTTTGAGTGAGGGAGAGTGTAACAACCCATAATTTTAACAAATATTTTAAATATAATTTATTTGAAACTTTGGTTTTAAATCATTTAAAAATTGGAATTTTGGAATTTTCCAATGTATTTTTGGATTTTGTTTATAATTATTTTTCCAAATATATTAAAATAAAAATTGCGAAAATTTTATATTTTGGTCAACTTTGTTCAAACTTTGACTTTCGGTTGAAATTTTTAAATTTTAATTTTAAATTTCCAATCTTTTTCTTTGAAGCTGAATTTGATTCTGATATTCGTTCTGCTTTTTGTTTCGTCAAATTCTGTTTTATACTTTTAAAATCTAACAAAATTCAGCGTTTTACATAGAATTATTTTTAGTATTTGATTGTTTATTTTCTTTGTTTAGTTTCTATTTTATTTGCTTTGGGAATTGATTTTCTATTAAGTTATTGAGCTTGTTTGATTTGGGCTTTGTAACTGGGCTTGTCATTTTCCTAAGAGACATGACTTTATCTATTCAACTTAAATAGATGCCCATTCACAAGCATAGCCGTACAAAACTTTGCCTCGCCATCTCTCTTCTCGTTTTCCATTTCATGACAAAGCAAAATTTACAGTAAGTTTTCTCTTCTCTTTTCCACTTTTTCTTATTTTTTTTATTTTCTTCCTCCTCCTTATACTATGTTCGGCCATCACCATCCATGCTCCTTTGCCGACCCCCTCTCCTCCTTATCACCATCACTATGATCTACCTCCATCTCCTCATCACCATCCCCTAACCAGGACGTGATCTTCCATGATCCAAAACTGATCATCAAAGCATGTTGAAACCCTAGCTGAGCCATCCTTGATCACCACTTCCTCTTTGCTAGCCTTGGCCATCACCGATTCCTCCACCTCCTATGCTTTGTCGTGATCACTTCCACCACCAGGTCGTACCACTTCATGTGACCTAACCACTTGTCCAAGCCTAAACAATACCAGGCCGAGCCATTAGCCTAGGGCCGAACCACTTGAGCCACTTGACCTTTCACTTGCCTTGACCTTTTGCCTTCATCTACCCTATCTCTTCACATTCCAGCCTATGTCGTGCCTTTCACATGCCTTGGCCGAACATACATGCCTCAAATCAAGTCATGGCTGAACACAAATTGAAGTGTCCGAGCTTATCTCTATATTGGCCGAGCCTACTTGCATTGGTTAAGCCATTTTATTCCACTTTGTTCATATTTTTCGTTTGTTTAATTCAAATTATTTTGTGTTGAATGTATATTTATGTTTGTTATATTTGTTTGCTTACAAGACTTGGATCTTGGCTCTTCATCCACTCAAATCTAGTTTGTGCTTTATCGTGCTTTTCGGAGTTTGTTCGTGTGTCTTGAATTTTCATCTCTAGCTTTAAAAGGTGAGTTTATCACTCTCGACATTCGTACTTATATAATTATGAAACAATGACATGTGAATGTGTAGTAGTTGATATGCTATGATGATCTAAGTTCATATATGCCTGTTACATGACTTTATATGATGTTATAACCTGATTATATACCTGTTACATCACCTGATATGATATGATATGATATGCTATGCAATTCGGTTCATTTTATTTTCTGTTTCTCACATTGCAAGTTCCCTTTCACTATGTTTTGAAATGATACATACCCGAACGGACTTTAGAACAAGGAAAAATCGTTATGAGCTGAAATGATAGTTCAAGCGATTTTTATTTTATTTGACTTGGGATTGCGGGTTTGAAATGATAGAACCTGGGATTTTTATAAATTACAAATTGAAATTATACATATCCGTGTCACTTGACCTAGGTTAGATAACATTATACAGACCCATGGTTAACTTTTAAATTAATAGTTTTAAAATTTATTAAGTATTTGAATTTTCAATATACGAAATTATAATTTAAATTTTTATTTAAATGATTTTAAATATATATATTGGTTTTCAAATAAGTTAAAATTTTAAAAGTAAATAAATGGTTTGAAACTAAATTTAAATATTTTATTTATGATATAAACTTTTGATATAACTTAATTATTTAATTTGATTTAATGTGAAATGTTAAATCTAACCTAGTAATAGTGATAGATTTTATTTTATGAAATGGATATGTTTGTATAATAAAATGGATTTTTATAAAAATTATGATAAATTGAAGATATGATGTTTAAACATGTTATGGTAGAATTTGTAGCATTTCCAAAATGCTATGCTATTTTAAGTTATGTTTTTAAAGTGCTATACTACTTTAGGTTATGTTTTAAAAATGCTGTATTCCTAAAAAGAAAACATTTTTAAAATGCTATAACTAAGTATATAGATTTGGAAATTTTTGAAATGGATATTATTTTGGAAAGAGTAATAGCATGGTTTTAAAAGGCTTTGGAATAGATATGTTTGTTTTTTGAAATGTAAACCATTTGAAATAAATAACCATGGGTTATAATAACATTTGATTGTTAAAGAGACTGGGATTGGAAGTTGTCATACTCTCTACAACTCCAAAAAGCACTTTAATAACTGTGTACACGGTAGAGATTCCAGAATGAAGTAGGATGGTGGGACGTCCTATATGAGTTATATATGTGGACTCGACTCTCGTGAGTTGGCATAAGGTGGCTAAAACAGGAGCAGTCGACGGGCTAATGAGGTAACTCCTTTGATCGGACACACTCCTTCGATGCCATTCTATTACTTTGTGATTGATTTGGTGCGCACCTTTGATTTTTTTTTGGGAGTGCGGCTTGAGGTGGGCGGTAGCTGCGGTTATGCGTTACCAACGGTCCGGAAGTGCAATTGTTATATCTACCCTGGCATTGCCTAGTTGTGCCATGTCACCTACCCTAGCGTGCTTTACTACAAGTTTGATTTATGTCGTACCTATGGAGTATCCTCTGGTGACCTCCCGATTAGGAGGGACTGCGGTACTGTATAGACTATTGGCACTATAAAATATGTTAAGGTGGAAAATGTAAAACCTTAACGCTATTTTTAAAATATGTTATACTTTACTTTATACATTACTATAATAGCGTATATTACTACATAGTAGATAGTTTAACGGATCCTTAAAGGATGGGCGATCCCAAGCATCCTCTAAGTTACTTGTGTATTTCTATTGTAGTTTACTTGAGTTGGTTTACATTGTATAAGTATGTATGTCCTGACTCGAGTGTTTTGTGTTTTTTCTTTACGCTCGGGTCAGCCTGAGTATCACAGCTTTGGATTCACCTTCTAGAGCTAGAGAATTGCTGGAGATTATCTACCTATCTAGTTGTCTATTTATTGGTATTTCAGTTATTTCCTTTTGGCTTATGTATTAGTGGATATATATGTATTTGGATTTTCTATTGTATTTGCTTTAAACTCTGGTATTTTGTACTTGTTTTGAGACTATGTTTGTAGTAGCTTCATGACCTACTATGGTTATTTTATTTCTGCTGCGAGTTATTCTGATATTCTGTGTCTATGATTCTATGATTGGTTTTATTCGCTTCAAATTATATTACAAACAATTGTTTTGAATTATTCAAGTCTGACATGTGTGGTTTTATTGTCGATTTGAATGGTCCAAAATAGTGGGTCGTTACATGATCTTTATTCAACTAATTTAGTTTCAATCTATTTATTCAATCAATAAATATTCATTGTATTCAAATTTGATTGATTTCAATTTTATTTATAAATTCCCTTAATAAAATTCATTTTGGACACCTTATTACTTACATTTATATTGTATGTTACTCAATTACATATTCTTATTACAATTTAACTCTTTGAACATTTCAAGTAAGTTATATATATTTTAGAATGCAATTGAGTATAATACAAACAAATTTTATCTTTGTTCAACTGTTTCAAGTTGTTATAATTTCATTTCTCATTTAAATTACTCCAATTATCCAAAAAAAAATTGCTCATGAAGATCACTTAACATAGAATTTGAGAGTTAATTTTCCGGTTTAGCTTCAAACCATTTTGAAGTAAAAACATACATATATATTTTGTACATCAAATCATACTCCAGAAGTTCAAATCAAATCCATTTCCAAAACAATAGTATAGCAAAGCTGCTGAGTGGACTCTCCACTTTGAGACTCAAAAATGAATGTCGACGCTGCTGCAGCCATCACCGAAATTATTTACCAATGACATAGGAGGAGAGTACAGATTTACTTCTTTTAAAATTCTTTGGAAACAATTTCCATTCAAAAATACTTTCAAATAATATATTTAACAAACTTTGAAAACCAATTTTTTTGGAAAAACACCAAAAATTAAAATTCTCAAATCCTTAATTTAAATTTCTTTCATTTGCAAATCAGATTTGTAAACCATGTTTAAAATTTCAACTCCTTGTAACATACAATAATAGTTTATAGTTCAGAAATGTTGACAAAACAATAAATGATAACCTAGTATTATCATTTCTAACAACCAATTCATTTAACTAACTATTTTTTAGAAAATTATACTTATATATAAAATATAATCATACATAAAATATCTCGTTTAGTAATTTCAAAAACAATACTATGTCGGTTTGCTCTATTTAAGTGTTTTTGGAATTTCTATCGATAGCATTGTCCAGACGAATAGATCGAAATCCAAAATCAAACTTAACAACTCAAACAACATAATATAAAACATTTTTATATTCATTACAAATACACTCCCTCACAGGATGATTCAAGAATGGATTTTAAAATAAGGATAAAGATTCAAATTTAGAGGGACCCTAATCAAAGAGAACTCTAATAATGAAGATAGCTTGAAAAAAAGATAAGATGATTAAATTACAGAAGAGGAAAGATGGATAGACTTGGTTTAATCATGGTGACCTTAACCAGGTCAACCGAAACTTAGAAAAATGACAATATTAACAAAAAAATGGAGGCAATCTTATTAAGAACGTCGCAGAAAACGCGATTCATGAGATCGACGAAAAAGGCAGGAGCATTGGTTAATCCAAAGGGCATGACTAACCATTCATAAAAACCATTCGTCTGGAAGGAAGGACAACAATTCGAGCTCCATGAATAAGTTCGATGCAGAATTCAGTTTCTCACTTGGAAGGGAGAGAAGTGACTTCACCAATGGAATTCGGAAATAGTTAGACAACAAGGGTGGAGTCAAGATCGCTAGACTGAGAATCAAGCGAAAAGATAAAAATTCCTGCAAAATTGTATAGAAATCACATTCGATCACAAGAGAATTACCTTGGTCGTCTTCTAAAGAGAAAGTTTAGGCTTTTTAAGAAATAATAGCATCAAAACAAAGGACATAGAAATCTGCGGTGAATCGACGCTTGTTGTAAAGGAGTTTCACCTCTTTACAAATCATACTAAGGTTTCCAGAACCGCCGATGGGATTAGTCACACATAAGAATGAAGTTGCAAACTGGGGTTGCAAGATGTACTCAGATTTATTTTAGAGATCAACAAAAATAGAGCTATGGGATGCTCCAATATCAAGAAGAACACGAATAAGAAAAGACAAGAATGGATTTTAGAATAAAGGTAAAGTTTCAGAATTCAAAAGAAATCCTAATCTAGCGGGATTCTAACAAAGAATTTCAAGATCGAACGAAGATGATCCTGTAATTAATTCCACTCATTCTAGGGTATCACTACCCTATCTCTAATGAGTTTTTACTCCATATGCTAAGTTTTTCCTAAATCAGAGCTCTGATACCAACTATAACAGCCCGCTATTTTGAACCATTCAAATCGACAAACATCCACTCATGTCAACTTGAGTTGCTTAAGACAACAGATTGTAAATTTATATTTGGCAAAATATAGCATATACTGTAAATAAATCAATCACTGAATCACAGACACAGAGTAATATGACAGTAAGCAGTGGAAATAGATAAATAGTAGTTCATAAAGCTACTACAGAACATCAGAGTCTGAAATAAAATACAATAGAAATCTCAAGTACAAAGTAGTCCTAAAACAAAAGCAACTGACAAGTCTGAACAAAATAATTAGAAAGCTGAATAGACAAGGATAGATCTCCAAGCAAAACTCCAAGCTACAAAGGTGAGTATCAAATGCTGTGACACTCAGTCTCACCCGAGCATAAAGCAAAACGCAAAATACTTGAGTTAGGATTAACATTTTTATACCAGTAAATAAACCCAAGTGAAATACAAATAACTTAAAGGATGTTTGGGAATCCCTTCCTCTAGGGATCCATTAAACTATCTACATACATATTAGAATACGCTACATAGATAATATCTACAGTAAAGTAAACTATTAAAATAGCATTAAGGCATTATCTATATCCCCCTTAACACATTTTTATATATTTTGTTAGTCTATACAGTACCATAATTCCTCCTAGTTGAAGGGCTATCAGAGGGCACTCCATAGGTATGGTACAAAACAAACTTATAGAAGGCGCGATAAGGCATGCGACAAGGCATGCGAGGCAATGCCCAGGGTAGGATACTACCATTTTGTGGATCTGGACTGGTGGTAATGCATAGCAGCTACTAGCGCCCACCTCGAGACACACACCCAAATCAAAGTGCACCCAATCAAATCACAAAGTAATAGAATGGTATTGAAGAAACATGCTCGATCGGAGATGCGACCTCACTTGGCCCGGCGTGGCTCCTGTTTTAGCCACATCAAGCTAACTCACAGGAGTCAAGGCTGCGTTCATACCTCATATAGACGTCACAAAACCATCCTACTTCTTTCTGAAAACTACACCACGTACATAGTTGTTAAAGTGGTTTTCGGTGTTGGCAGAGAGTATGACAATATCCGATCCCAGTCTCTTTAACAACCAAACGCTTATTTCACACCGTGTTCATTTTATAAAATCACTTTTATAATCATCTCAAACATTTAATACCTCATGTCAAAATATCATATTCATTTCAAAATCATATCACTTCCGAAATCATATTCACTTCCGAAATCATATTCACATTCGAAATCATATCACTTTAAATCATATTAGTTTTCAAACTCATGACCATAAAATAGTTTAAACTATCATATCAGAATATTCGCATTTAAATCCATTAAACCTAAATCATAATTGTTCCAACTTAAATAGTTTAAATATTGAAAATAGTTTTTTTATATATATTGAAATTGTTATAAATTAAAATAGTTTATGTATAAAAATAGGTTATAGATTAGTTTATATATTAAAAATAGTTATATATTAAAAATAGTTTATATAGAAATTAATTTCACATTAGAATTGTTTCTTCCAATTTCACAAATCAATTCAAATCAATTTTAGTTCAAAGATTCAATTTAAACCAATCTCAGTTCAACAATTTCAATTAAAAGGTTCAATTCAAATTCTCAATCAAATCATTTTTAATTTTTATCGATTTCAAATCCATGTGTGAAATAAAAATTTAAACCACCTCCAATTCAATAGGTTTTAGAATTTAAATACTCAAACAATTTACAATAACTCAATTTGATGAATTTCATTTACATTTCAAAAATTCAACTTTATTTAAAATTTGAAAATATTCACTTATATTTTTTAGTAACATTTACATAAAATTTCAAATTCAAATTAAATAAAAATTTAATATTCAACTTCACTTTATTTAATTTGAAAATATTCATTGAATCACCTTTAATCAAAATCAAATTATCAAATTATAGAGTCATGTCACTAAAGTCTCAAAGCCAATAGTCCAAATTAATTCTTTATTTAAATTCAATTCTTAACTAATTACTTATTCAAATTCAAATATTAACCAATTTAAATTTCAAGTCAATTTTGATTTATCTTCCAACATTTATTTATTAAAGTTATTACAAATTTTTTTAAATATCAATATATATTTAAATAAATATTTGAACATATTATATGTATAGTAGTTAAATTAAATTCTTATTAAATTTTATTATATTAATTGTTATTAAATCTATTTTATATCTTGTTTTATATATTTAAAAATAATAAAGTTATAAGTAAAGTTTTTTAATTTACATTTTAAAACTTAACTTATAATTTTAAAATTTCAAAAACATATAAATTTAAAAATCTAAATTTTACACATATTAAAATAAATATTTATATTATAATTTAAAATCAATATTTATCAAAACCCATATATTTTCCTTTCGAAATTCCGGAAATCATTTAAAATAGACCAACGATATCCATACATAATTTGCTATCATATGGTCAAGTGATGCGGATATTTATCATTTCAATCCATGATTTAAATTTAATATTTTACAGGTATATAACATTTCAATGCATGATCCCAAAATTTCAAAATCAATAAAATTGCTTCAGTTTATCATTTCAACCCAAAACGATTTTCTCTAATCTATAAAATCATTAGGGTATGTATCATTTCAACCCAAAGTGAATTCCTAACTAACAGGGAACTTACAGTGTGAGAATATAAAATAGAATAAAATAGCATACATATCAATGACATGCATATATAATCATAATCACAATTTAAATAAAATATATATAACAAGTTATGGTGTCATACATAGGTGAACAATTTAAATAACAACATATCATACTGAACAACTTAATTTCTAACAAATTAAATTTTACAACACATTTCGATCGTCATTTCAAGTGAATATAAATTTACTAAGCATATGAATGTTAATCGTGAGTGATCGCTCACCTTTCGAGGCAAGAGAACAATGGGAATGAGCACGACATCGACACGGATACAGATACGGATAAGCACACAAAGGAAAGCAAAACTGCTGCAAAATTCTAGACAGTAGCGAGCTAGATGACTAGAATTCAACGAAAAACAAATCAATGGCTAGAGATTGATGGAATATATATACATATATAGACACACAGACATGCATTTTCCTTCTTATAAACCAATATTCAATTTGAAACCCATATTTAAAGTAAAACTTCATATTATATTTTAAAAATAAATATTTTATTAAAATCATATATTAAAAATTCAACAACATATTTATTTAAACATAATACATGTATATTTAAAGCTATCACAAAATTTTATTTTAAAGATATTAATACAAATTCAAGTAAATACTTTAAACAATTTATATACATATACTTTTAAACATATTATATAATATCTTAAAATTATTATATATACCTGCATATGAAGATAACTGGGTTGAGCTAGGTCGGAGTGCCTATCGGAGAGAAGTGGGCGAGCAATAAAGAAGAAAGAAAGGCTTTCACAATTATATATACACAGACTTACGGAACACATCTATTTCTCATGCACTCAAAGCAACACAGAACAATTTTTTTTAGTAGGAGTGGTGATGTTGGTGGAGAGCACAGGCACAGCAGAGGTTGGTCTAAGGCAGGGGTGGCTAGTAGAGGCTTGGATCTGCTTGGGTCTGGTCGCATAGTGTTGCGGGCCAGTGGCTGTGTCGTTGTTGGTTGTGATGGTGGATCTGGTCATGATGAAGTGTTGGGAGATGGAAGCTTGTTCTCATAGAGTGGAGGTCAAGGGTTTGGAAGGTGAAGTTGGGTAGGCTTCGGGTTTTGCAGTGATGTGGGGTTCGGTATTTGGTTGCTCGGTGGTGAGAAGATGGAGGGGCGGTGGAGAAGTGGGGTGCATTGGAGGCTGGGCAGTTACGAGGCAAGGCTGAAGACTGAAGCAAGGTGGTGGCTGCTGCTACCATGGGGAAGTCTGGGCGGAGATGGGAGGAAGAGGCCACGCGTGTGGAGGATGAAGGTGAGGGTGACATGGATCTCGGTGGTCAGGGCTAGGTTAGTCGAAAAAAGACATGCAAGCTTGATCGATAGTGTAGGCGAAGAAATTGCATGGAGGGAGATATGGAGGTCGATCTGATAGGTTGGAGGAAACAGGATGGACGAGCTTTGCTTTCAAGTGGAAAGTATATGATCAAATGTCACAGTATGTAAAAGTTTATAATATTATATACAATTTCTTTTAAAGGAACAAGGCAGAATGAAAGAGAAAGGATGAGTGAAAAATGAAAAGTGAAAAGATAAGCCATTATATAAATTGAAACCATGGGGAACAACAAAAGTCAACAGTTGGATTTCAGAAATTATAAATGCCAATGGTTATTTGTTTCAGCCGATGGACAAACAAATGGACATATCGAAACCACAACGAGTACCGATACGACTAATCTTTTTATAGATTTTGCCACGTACAGGATGTCTAAACACACAAATGAATATATTGCAGAGATCAGCAAGATAAGACGAATAGAATGGTACATAAACATCAGCGATATGGTCATCCTATCAAAAATCAATATTTCGATGCCAAAAATGCTACTAAAACGCTGAAAATAAGATAAACGGAGCTATAGTAGTTCAAAATTTGGTGAAATAAAATATGACGTCTCACTCAGAAAATGATTTACATTTTTCTATTATGAAAAGATATTTAGATTTGGAAAATATTTAGTTTCCATCAAATGTAACTGATATTATATTTAAAATTTGAAAATTCACAACTAAACAACGTTTATATTTTCCGATGAAAATCTGACTCTTGCTACATTTAAATAGATGTATTCTAAATATTAAATTTTCATTATTTAATTTCATGAAAAATATAAATAATTACATTATAAAATCGTTAAAATTTCTAGGTCGTTACATCACTCCTATTAACGTCGAGACACTTTGTTGTTATGTGCAAACAGTCTAGTCTAATTCTATATGTAGAACTTTCTATTTCTACACACACAAAGATACACACACACACATACACACACACACACACACACACACACACACACACACACACACACACACACATATATATATATATATATATATCAAAACCTAAAGTCACACCAGGTGATAATTTTGTGAGTAAATTCGAAGTAACTTGAGTACATTGAGTAATGAATCTATTATGCTGATTTCAAAAACTGAAATTTACGAGCTTATTCTTTTCAACATTTCTCATTAAATTCCAACTGCGTTAGTCACTTAAAGACATAACCATGGCCGATGGATCACCTCCCTTCAGATATGACTACCAAAATCGTATTTTGATACCGTATATGGAATGTAACAACCCGCATATTTATCGATTTTTATATTTAAATATTTTATTTAAATATTTTATCGTTAATCGGATTTTGGTCCGAAGCTACTTTTTGCAAACGGTCAAATTAGGACTCGAGACCACTTCCATTGAGTTCGAAACGTCGTTTGCAATCTTCTAAGTATAAACATTGATATGTTTGGGGTTAGTGGAATTTCACCACTTTTTCACTCGAGCCTTTGGTTTGGACTTTTAGCCCATTAGGCCCAAGTTCCACCCCCCTTCTTCTTCATTGCTTCATTTCATTTCCTAACACTAAAGCTTCAACAAAAATGGTGAATGGAATGAGAAATTAAAACTCCAAAGTCTTTGTTTTATTGCAACTCCAACATTCAACTCGAAATTCAAGAAGAAGACATCGGATTCAAGCTTGTGGTTGCTTCTCCATTTGCCTTCAAGCTTTGTTCTTCATTTTCATTGGGTTTTGGGGCAAAGGTGAGATTTTTATCTCACAAATCTAGTCTATAACTATATTGGACTGTTGGGAATGATTGCCTATCACTTTTGCATGCACATTTGCATTTGGTTTGGATTGGATTGGCGAAAAACTCCAATTTTTAGCGTTTTGGTGAATTTTCTGCACTTAGGTCGTTCTGGCCATTTTCGTGTGTTCGGAGTTAGGTCGCTCGCGACCTAACCCTTAGGTCGTTCGCGTGTTAGCGCGCTAGGTCGCACTGCCTTGAATTTTCACTTCGGAGTTAGGTCGTTTCACGTTAGGTCGTATGGGGTTTAGGTCGTAGGTCGTTTCTGGCCTTAAATCCCCTCTGCAGCGTTAGGTCGCTCAGCCTTTCCTTGTTAGGTCGTCACCACTTAGGTCGCGACAAATGTTAGTACGTTAGGGCCTTAGGTCGTAGGCCTTAGCTCGCATTTGAGCTTAGGTCGTAGGTCGCTAACTCATAGCTCGTATTTGAGCTTAGGTCATATGGCGCTTAGGTCGTAGGTCGCATCACCCTTAAGTCGCTCAACCTGATGCCCCTCTTAGGTCGCGCATCCCTTTAGGTCGCTAGGTCTTAGGTCGCGAGTTCCTTAAGTCGCTCGTCTCTCTTAGGTCGCTCGCTTCGGCTAACTCGCGAACACCACTAGGTCGTTTGACCCTTTAGACCCTTAGGCCGTGAGCAGTTAGGTCGTTAGACCTAGGTTGCCTTTTCCCCTTAGGTCGTTGGACCGATAGGTCGCTTCACCTGTGCTCACGTTAGGTCGTTCGACCCATTCATCTTTAGGTCGTTCCACTTGCCTATCTTGTAGGTCGCATTCCACCTAGGTCGCGTGAACCTATAGGTCGTTGGACCCTTAACTTTTAGGTCGTTAGACCTCATTTTGTCTTCACTAGGTCGTACCGTTTTGGACGGGGCGCTGCCCCGCACCCCGCCGGGGGCGCTGCCCCCTGGACCCCCGCGACCTGACCGGGCAGGTCGAACCCCGTAAGCGGTGGCGTTGCCCCCGCACTCCCACCTTGGGGGGTTGCCACCCCCCCTGGACCCCCCCTTCGTAGGGGATCTTATCTGAAAAACATTGAGCTGATTTCCTTGGATTTTATTCACATCTCCGTATGCGATTTTTGTGACTGATTGTTTCTACAATTGCTTCTGTGTTTTGTCACTTTATAATATAAAGGTTTCAATACTAGTAGTAAATATCAAAACTCTTTTAACAAACAATTTCAACTCTATTTTTAATAACAAAGCTCTTTTCTTAAAACCGTTTTCCAATCTATTAGTATATACAAGCCTTTACCTCACTCGGATGAGAAATCTAATTAAACGACTTAGTAAAACAAGTGGTATGAAACGCTTGCGTTCACTTCGTCGGTTAATTCTTGGACTTGTTCGATTGAACCTCTTGTGACAATTTTATTAGTGAAGATTTACAGTTTGTTCGTAAATATTTAAGTTAAGCAAGTGGTTATGGGACATGAAGCTAAACTTCTATATTTACTAGCTTAGTGTAATTGACACTTCTCGTTGATCTTGATGATCGCTTTATGAATTAGACTAGCAATTGCGCGATGTCTCTTTCATTGCAAAGTTAGACTAGACACCACTTGTGTGATTCCATTCACACATACCTTTCTGCTTTTTGGTTAGTCTTGACCTCAATCTGTGTGATTCCATTCACACATGCGGGGTAGCTCCCCATGGTCTTCGGACCGTCATGTGATAGGCCTCTTTCCCTTTTTATGATTTCTGGATTTCTTGTGTTGATTTCTGGAATTTATCTCTTTGACTTGTCATGAGTACAAGTTTAGGGTATGATGCCCTCTTTGGATCTTTGAGAAGATTCTTGTGATATTGATTTATCTCTTATCGGTTGATCTCCTGTTGATCATTATTTGCATACTTATAGTAGTATGTCAGTATGGATATTTTATGTTTATGCCATATCTTTTATTTTATATCATGTCATCTGATATTTATAGCTAGACTGATCCGTTTATTATTTTCTTATAAATAATACTCGGGTCAGACCGAGATGTTACAGGTGCTACTGCTTGACTCCTCCCCCAGTGATTCACTACTCAGACTTTTGGCTACTTGTTTAGATTAGCAGCTTTTGTTGTTTACACTTGAGATATAGATTCATAGTTGTATTCTTTTGTATAGCACGCGTTGCTATTCTTTTGTATTATCGTGGATCTTCTTAGACCACTACTCTGATGTACACTTTTATGTGATATATATTCACATCTCTTTCCGCCTTTGTGATATGGATATCTGTGATTGATTCGCATGTTATGCTTACTTCTATATTTTTTTCCGAAGATTATTTTATAGCCACCGTGTGATAAGAAATTACATGGATGGTCGCTCCTCAACAGCCTTATTCTCCGCGCTAGTTGACAGCACTACACCGTAGTGTTCTTGGCTAGCGTGGGTATAGAGGTGGGGCGTCACATGGAATCCCTTCGGATTAGCGCATCGTAGCATATCGTAGAGTCGATACTCTTAATGACTTAATTTAAACAATCGAGGATTAAATAATTTTGACATTGATAAGAAACTCATAGTTTCTCTTCCGTGTGTGAGAATACTTACTAGATACTCTAATGCGATGTGTTCATTTAGGTTAGGTTAATTTTATTCACCTCATGTAATCCGTTTTATCTTTGGATCGTGTCCAATTCCATTTTATACCAATAATTTCTCAAATAAATTCCTCTACTATGAAGTTGGTATTTTTTTTAAACAACAATAGTTTTTCGGTGCAACATATTAGGTATTCATAAACACTTTATGAATTGCCTTTTATATAAAACTGTTTAGTTTTTAGTTTACAAAACTTCTATTCAAAACATAAATATGTCATCTTATGATAGACTTTCCCAAACTCTTTTGGGGTGACTTATACAAGATCTCCAACGAATAATTACTACGTGCAATCTTTCGACTTCCACAACCTACAAACTCTTTGGCCTAGGATATGTTAGGGTTTCTTATAAACCTTATCTTGTATGATTTTCTAAACTATTATTTAGATGAAATAATATTATATATGTCTACCACTCTTAAGTAGATGACCTTATAGAAAGAAATTAATTCAACTTCATTCATAATTAGTCGTACTTTGTTCAATAAAGTTCGATTACTGCTTATCGATACATCATTATGTATCACATAGAGGAGTGACTTTTGAGATTGAATCTTTATTCATTTTTAGGATTGTTTGGAACTCTTTCAAATATACTCACCCACTCGATCAAACCGATTCATTTCTATTGCATGTTATATTGTTTACTTTCGTTTTATACTCTATAAGTCTATCTCAAACATATTACATATGTATCAAATACGCATGTCCATGTCGGTGATAACTCATCGGTGAATAAGATGAAGTAGGTGGAACCATTTTGGCATTAATAGACTTATGATGAAGTATGTAGAGCCTTTAATTGTGTGAGATATAATTAACCAGTATCATATGACTCATGATCATATAATAAAATTATTTCTCAAAACTATGGTTTAGTCTATAATTCAAGAATAACTGTAAATAATATTGGATACTCGTATTTTTCAATGCATCACTTTCGTTATGAAAACAAATACGATATTATAGTCTTATTTCATAACGAATATTCATAATAATCACATTTGAAATATAACTATGTCTATTTTTCAGTCGATACCAAAAATTAGTCATTATTTCATAAACAATTATCGGTATGTTTTATAAAAACAATTTTTGGAACTTGATGCATTCAATAAGTGTGATATGACATGCTTCCACTATTTCCACCACTTTTATAATAGCATACTTAATTCAGAGGTCCATCATTCACTTAATATATATTTGTTAATACCTCATATATTGATTTTTAAGACAACAACCATATATTTATTACCACTAACATTTCTTCAAGTTGTGCAGTACTTTCAAATATATTACGGAGACATTTGCAAAGATAAACAAGAACTCAATGGAAGCAAATGAATTACATAAGAAGATTAATCAGAGTAAATGGAAGAACAAAAGTGATTGAATAAGAAATGCAAATATTGAAATAACAGAGGTATTTAAAGTGATGATTAGTTTGTTGAACCTTAGAATATCTTATTAAAGACCCTATGGCAATTACGCTTGAAGACCGTCAACCATTGACTTCAACCAAATCATAAAACTCCACAAATATGAGGTACTTTTGAAATCTTAAAATCTGCAACACTTATTGGTGTCGCTTGTAACGACCCGTAGATTCTAATAGCTTTAAATGGTTTTGTTTAACGTAATTAATTGAAACTTTTGAGAAATTTTATATAATAATATTTTGAAATAAAAATTTAATATTTGGATTACGTCCAATTAAACATAGCAGATTTTAAATTTTCAATTTATTTTATCAAAGTTTATTCCATTGTGAAATTCTATTTAATTTAAGCTAGCTAATAAATTGCTTTAATAAATATTGCAGAACCAATGCACAGATGTTATCAATTTCATTTTATGGTGGTACGTTCCTTTACGTTTCCTACCAGTTAAATTATAAATAATTTGCTTTGATGATGGGTCAGCTAAATCAAAGCAACATGACCGTTGCTATTTATTTCTTTTATTAATTGCTACAATTATTTTCACCAAATCAAGGGTTGACCGTTACTTGGCTTTCAAATTTTGGACTCTGCATTCAAAAAGAAACATATAATATAATAAGTACTTCATATTTATTTTTAGTACGTTTCACAAAATTTTCTCTGTCTGTTCTTTTCTATTAAATATATACTTGAAGCTGTTATCAATCCATCATTTCAATTTATTATATGGTCTGTTACTCTGCCTTTTCAGATTTGAACGTGCAGCTGGTGGCATTAAAAGTTGCTTTAGTTATCCACTGAATTATCGTGACTGTCCCGTTACTCTATATTTATTCTGTACGTTTTATCTTTGCTTAAATTTCTCTGTCCATTCCTTGTTCCATTTTAAATATCATTGCCTTTCCAAACTTATTACGTACTATCCAAACAAACAAAAAAATTATTGCTTTAAATGTAGCTAAATCAACTCATGACCGTTGCCATTTCAAAGTTTGAAACGTATAAAATACTACACGCTATTTCGCATTCATTGATTTCTTTTATTTCTTTCTTTCTTTCTTTCTTTACGTTTTCATTCCAATCTGATTTATAACCTTCCTTGTTCTCTTCGTACGTTCTATTTATTCTAGCCTGCTCCTCCTTTCTTTTACCTAGTACATCTGCATTCTTTTCATCCTCTCTCTACAAATTTTCTTTCCACCAAGCACATGTCCCCTCCTTCTCCCCTCCTCTTCTCTTAAGAAACACCCTGCCTTCCAACCGAACCCAACATCTTCCCTATCCACATCGGCAGCCTCATCATAGCCGAGTGTATAACCTAGAGCTAATAACTTCTGACAGCACATAGGTGGCATCAACATTTTTCCCATTGTCTGTAGTTTCTTATTTATTCCTTTTGCCCACCCATTAGCGACTCGAGTTTACATAGGGTATGTCTATACATTGTATTATACTATATATATTTGCTAGTAGTATACTGCCTTAAATTTACATATTTTAGTGTATATATGTATGACAGCTTATGTTATTTATATACATAAAGTAAGCTATATGTACAAACTCAGTGCAACCGCAATTTTCTTTATAAAAGGCAAATAATACAAATTGCAGTACCCAAAGATATATATGTATGGCTGTACTTAATAAAAAAAATTCTCAATATAACAGTATAAGCTTATATATCAATTTCTGAGTTTATATATATTTTGTTATATTGTTTTTTTTTTAATTTTGATTTTTATATAATAAGTATGTAAGCTTATTTATATTCACATATTAGTATACATAAGCATTGTATATCTTCATACTGTTATGATGTGCGTGCTTTAATAATAAAGCTATTGATCGGGTACAGATAGGTTAAGTAACATGTATATTTGGTTAATTTATATAAAAGTATATATAACTGTTTCGATTATAGTTATAATGAATATATAAGAGAGTTATATAAATGAATTTGATACTATGTGTTAACTAAATACGTTGTTATTTATATGATCCAGTTTTTGAATATATGTTTGAAACATTTTGATTTTTATATATACAAATATTTTATTTTATACATATATTTTGTTATATATAAAGGTTTTATAAATAAAAAAAATCTTATAAACTTTACTGCATATATACTCTTTAAAAAAAAGGAAAAAAAAGAGTAAGTTAACAATGTATTATAAGGAATATTGTTTATCTGCATATATATGTGCATAAGTTTGTTTGATTTACTGCTGGATATTTTGAAAAGGAAAGCAATAAACTATAATAATTATATATATACATAATTATTCATTTCAAAAGATATTATATATGTGTGTGTTGATCTTTAATATATGTGTTTTATGTTAGAACATTGATTTTTAACTATACATATATATTATTTTAATATTGGTTTAAAATGAATATTTATTACATGGAAACGACAACCATAAAATGAATATACTATATACGTGACATTTTGAATAATTATATATTTGTTATTTAACATTAATATGAAATGGAAGCGTTTTAAAATTATATGGTTTTCATGGGTGTGCACACACACACACACACACACACATATATATATATATATATTTCATTTTTTAAAATGCGTGTTTTGATTTAACGTTCATTTTGAAAGAAAGTAATAAATTAATCATATAATCTTCGTTTCAATTTTATCAAGCTAATTTGATCCGTTCTCATCAATTTCTATCTATCAGCTTTTCCGTCGAAATCGTACCATCTAACTTTGCTTTGGAAGTCGTGCTTGCATTTCGTAACTCAACTTCATTGTCTATCTCTCTAACCTCGAAAGGTGAGCAATCACTCACGATTAACATTCTTTTATTCAATAAATTTGATTTCAATTGAAATGACAATTGAAATATGCTGCTGTAGTTATTTAAATTTGTTATATATGTTATTATCTGTAACTATTCACCTGCGGGATATGACACCATATCCTGTTGTTTATATTATATGGTTATTGATGATATATGCCTGTTATTTTATTGTATTTTCTGTTATCACTCTGCAAGTTCCCTGTAGTTTAAAAATCACTATGGGTTGAAATGATACATACCTGAACAGACTTTAGAATAGGAGAAAATCGTTATGGGTTGAAATGATATACCCGAGCGATTTTTATTTAATTGAATTTGGGATTACGGGTTGAAATGATATCCACCCGTATATATTTAGTATATGGATTGAAATGATAAATATCCGTAGCACTTGACTATATGATAGGAAATATATACAGACACCGTTGGTCCATATAAATATTTTGAAAATAATTTCTATAATTTTGGAAAGAAATATATGGTTTAATAAATTTGATTCTTAAGATATTATATAAATGAAAATTGTATACATAGATTTAGTAGTAATATTTGATTTAAATTAGATTGATTTAATGCATATAATATGGTTAAGTATTTATGTAAATCTATATTTCAAATAGATTCTCTTGTAATAAATTGAATAATTAAGATTGGGAGATAAATTTGGGTTTAAAAAATGGTATTTAAATAAGGATTTATTTAATTAAATCGATTTGAAATTTTTGAATGGGAAATTTAAAGGGTATGATTTTATAACTGGATTTTTGATTTAAGTTATTTAATGAATATTTCACATTTAAACAAATTAAAGAAAATATTAAGTAAAATGTAATTTAAGGTTACTTAAATGATATTGAATCTAATAAGGGAGTATTTCAAGACTAAATAATAATGAGGTTAAATCGAGATCTATATGAAACTGTTATATAGAACATTTAAATATTAAAGCCTTGAACTATATTGGAATTTAAATGGTTTATGTTGAGATTCGGATCTGTATTTGAAATCAACGTAGTTGAATTTGTTATTTAGCAACTAAATTGAATTGAAATGAAAATTTAGGTTGAACTAAATTTGAATTTATTATTTAGAAAACTAAATTGAATGAAAATTTAGATGAAACGTTGACTACTTAAAGTTTTGAAATACATGGAAATATAAAGGGGTATTTGTGATTATAAACCCGAATTTGAGATCGATAAAATTTAAGTGGTTATTTTAGAAATTGAGTTGAATTTAAATTGATTAATTGAGATTGAATTTAATTTGAATGGGAAGGTCGGGTTGATGTTGGAACGATTTTTTAAGTTGAGGAAATTGAAAATACTTTACTGTATAAATTATTTAATATATATAAATACTATTTTGGGAAATATAGAGATATTTGAAGTGAAAATGAGATTTGGTTTTGAAGTATAAATTAAGCTGAAATGACCACGGTGTTATAATGTATATTTCTACCTTGTAGAAAGTTCCATGGACCCTTAGAGGATGGTTATCCCAAACATCCTTTAAGTTATTTGTATTTTAGTTGATATTTCACTTGAGTTGGATTTATTGATATAAGAATGTTAATCCTGACTCGAGTGTTTTGTGTTTTACTTTATGCTCGAGTCAGACTGAGTGATACAGCATTTGAGACTCGCCTTTGGAGTTCGGAGCTTCATTTGGAAATCCAACCATCGATTCAGATTCCAGCCTTTCCAGTTGATTGGTTCAGAGAAGTCATCTGTTGCATTGGAGACTTCACTGCATTTGAACTATTCGGTTGTATTTTTCTAACTCTGATGTATATAGTAGCTTCATGAACTACTATTCTTTATCTGTTCCGCTGCATTATATTACTCTGTGATCTGTGATTGATTTATTTACTGTATATTTTAAGTTTTGCCAAATTTTAATTAACAATTCGGTATTTTGAATTATTCAAGTCGAATATGTATGGTTTTATTGTCGATTTGAGTGGTCCAAAATAGCGAGTCGTTACAGTTGGTATCAGAGCTTTGGCTCTAGGAAAAACTTAGCATATATGGTAAATTTATTTACAGAATCACTTTCGTTCGAGTTGAATCTCTTCCTTTTGACTCGATTTCCTTCGAATTTTGGAATTTCCCTCGATTCCGAAATTCATTCTGTCTCTCCCTATTTATATTCGTTTGATTCCGGAGTATCCCATAACTCCACTGAATGATTTGTAAAGGGGGTGAAAACTCCTTTTCAATTGGCATTGACTCGCCGAAGATTTCTGTACCCTCGGTTTACGATGATGCTATATCTTGTTATGTCGAATTCTATATCTCTGGCGATCGAATGTTGAATTGCCTCAGAATTCTACACCGATCTAATTTTCGAATCACGGTTGACTAGTAAAGGTCGCCAGCGATTTATAGAAGTATATCTATCATCTATTTTGTAATTTAATTATCTCATCTTCGATCGAGTCTATATTCGAATCAGGATTCTATTGATTGGAGTTCCTCTAAATTAAATCTCTATCTTTGTTTTGAAATCCATTCTTGAAACATCCTTTGAAAATTGGGTTTGTTTTTATTTTGAAATTGTTTATACTGAAATTTTATTTTGATAACTATGATTTTTTTTATATATAAAAGTGAAAATGTTTTCAATAAGGACTATATACCTATATATATAAAGCAAATAAGAAATGTTATTCTATATAAAAGGGTTTTGAAAGGATTTGAAATTTTGAAAAATTATAAGAAATTGATTTATATAAAAATGATTTATAACTGTAAAGTTAAATTTGAAATTCGTGAATTGAATTCCGGTATTTTGAAATTGGTTTTAAGATTTTGAAAAATATATAAAAATAATACGATTTAAAAGTATTTTTTGGAATAAGAAATGTTTCAAATGAGTTCAAATGAATTCCAATAATTTTGAAGAAATTTCAAAGAAGTTTTCAAGAAAATAGAAGTCCAGAACTGACTTATGTCGCTGGAAAATAATTTCGGTGATGAGTGCACGCATCATCGACATTGATTTTCGAGTTACAAAGTGGGGGAGAGGCCACTTTAATAGCTTCACTATGCGAGTGATTTTGTAAAACCATTTTTAATTTCAAATTCCGAAGTATAGTTTGATATTTTGAAAGACATATGTATATATTTGAAACAATATAAAGTGAGACCGGTATTCAGTCCTTGAGTTTCGGATTTGATTTAGTATAATCCTATCTATTGAAATTGATTATTTGATTTATGTTGATTTTCAACTCTTGAATTTGGAAATTTGATTTGCCTAACTATTTTAAATGTTCGAACACTTCCAAATCGAGATTAAATTTTCAAAGCTAAGAAATTTCGAAGAGTATAAAATGTTTGATAAAGAATATAAATTTAGTTTTGAAATGTTTTGGAAAAAAAATAGTTTTGAATAATGGTTTTCAAAAAGATAAATTGGATATTTCAGATAGAAATAGATAGTTTAAAAGTTTTAAAGGGATAATTATAAATTTGGAAACCATTTTGAGTATAATTGATTTTGAGAAAATATTTGGTTTTGAAACTAAATTGAAATTAAAAACTAGTACTTATATGGTGATTTTGAACATGAATTTGTTTGACTTGAATTATTTTAATTTGGGAACTGGGATAATTTTCTAAGCCTATTATTTTGGGAACTTTGAAATTTAGATATTTAATTTGGAAGAAAATTTGGTGAAATCATATATGATTTTGAAACTGAATTGATATTGAAATGATTTGAAATTTGAGAACCTTATATTATTAAGCACTTGATTTGGGAGTGGTCGAACTTATATGAAATGGATTGTATAAGTATGAACTTATCTGCATCTAAACCCACTAACAATAAACATGGACTTGGATTCATCCCTAAGACCAAATCAATGGCGCCCAAAGTACTAAATTTGTTAAGGCTACCAAGTTAAAACTTAAACCTAGAAAATTGAAGTTTAAAGCCCCAAATAAGTTCACTAATTTATGGATTCCTAAAGGTTCGATAAACGTGAGAAAGAAGAATATACTGATAATTTTATTAATAAAGTTCATTTATCTGATGATTCAATTTTGGAAGAGCTTTCAAACTCTTTATGGGTTTGGCTTCCCAAAACTTAACCCCGTGGACCCAAAATAAAAAAGGTACCAGTGCACATATTTTATACTTTTCAATACCGAACAGTGGGTATCGATAGCAGATATTCAAAGCATATGAAAATAATCCATAGGAACCAAGGACGTTATATAGAAAGATGGTGGAATAATGAACTTTGGATATAATTCAAAATGATATGTTATTGGCATCGGCAACGTCGGTAACTTTAAAACTCCTTTTATTTTACGTATTTATTCCATGATTTATATTGATTTTGATTCCCCCTCATGGGTTCTATACACACACACACTTATGCTCTATAATATTATCTAGTTGTACTTAAGCGATTCTTTTTCGCCTTTTTGTTGATGACAAATGGGGAGAAAATATATAAATATGCTAGGCACAATGATATGGGGAGTGCATAGAGTTAAGGGGAGTTAAGTATAAAAATATTATATTTATCTCTCAAATATTTATATGATTGTCATCATCAAAAAAGGGAAGATTATTAATATCTCGGATATTGATTTCGATGACAACAACCATATAAATATTGCTACTAACATTTCTCTGAGTTATGCAGTACTTTCAAATATATAATGGAGACATTTACAGAGATAAACAAGAACTCAGCGGAAACAAATGAATTATATATGAATATTAATCAAAGAAAATGGAAGACCAAAACTGATTGAAGAAGAAATGTAAATACTAAAACGAAAGAGGTATTTAAAGTGACGGTTAGGTGGTTGAAACTTAAAATCTTTGTTAAAGAATCCACGATAATTATGCATGAAGATCATCAACCATTGACCTCAATCGAATCATAAAAATCCACAAATATGAGGTAGTTTTGAAATCTAAAAATCTATAACATTTGCTGATGTTGCTATTCTTTTTGTAACACTATATGTCAACATATCCTCTGCATGTATGTCGACATATATGTCGTTTTCCAGATTTTCAAATTTCAAATAAAGAGACATTTCTCTCTGTCTCTTCACCAAAAGACATGTCCCTTCAACCACTATATAAAGGCCATGGAAAAGGAATTTTAAACACATGTTTTCCTTCTTTTTCTTACACTTTCATATCCAAACATTTGTGAGAGAAACCCATTGCATATTCTTCCATTCTGTTTGCAAATCCATACTATTTTGGATTTGCAAACCATACAATATCAAAGAGTTTGTAATTGAATTCATATCATTTTCTCTCTGATTTCATCCTCAAAGAATTCAAGATATACTGCTATTGGAGGTCTATAGGATCATTGTAGAGAATCTGCAAGAATATGTATTGAAGATACCACTACTTTCCATATTTTATTGTTGTTTGTAAAAAGAAGAAAGTGTTCTTGTAGCCCGTGAAATCCAGAGGGTGTTCTTATAGCCCATAAACCAAGAGGATGCATCTTGTAGCCCTTGAAATCAAGATTGTAAAGGTATTCTTACCACCCGTGGAAAGAAAGCGGTGATACCAAAATTCTATACGATGTAGTCCATGACTGGATGTAGGATTGGTTAATCCGAACCAGTATAGAAATCTCTGTTGTTATTTACTTTACTGTATTTTACTTTATTGCTTACTTATTCTCAGATTACTTATTTCTGTTCGCAATTAGAGTAGATAAAGTTTTAAATTCATGAGTAATTGTTAATACACACTACACCCTCTCTAGTGTTTAAATAGCCTAAAGATTCATTCTTCATTATGTTGTAGACATCCCCATTAACCCACAAGATTTATTTATTTAATATAACCAACTAGTTTACGTCGAAGAGTTCTTTGATCAAAAACTTGAACGCAAAGAAATAAATCTCATAGAAAACAATTTTCTACATAAAATAAATTTTTAAATAGAAATCAAATTTTTAGTTCCAATATTAAATCTCAATCATTATTATTACAATTCTCATTTCCATTATTTCTTTATGAAGTAAAAGTGGCTATTCACTCTCTTCATCCCAACTGCATTTTAAATTACATCTACTCTTATACATTCATTTTCCTTTTAAATGGTCAAACGATTCAAAAGAAAACCCTTACTAATATATCATAATGAACTCTTTACAAAAATGCATTTGATTATCGTCAATATTTAAGGACATCAATATATTATACTTTACATAAACTGATCAAAATAGCATTTCAACGATTGAGTTCTCAGATTTATATTGTATTTTTGGTCTGATGGCTCAAAAAATACATATAGTTATCTTACCACGTCTATTCAATACACTAATAATATTATACATAAAATCCATATCTTAAGTTTGCATAACAACTAAGGAATATACAAGTAATTATTCATATATGTGGGGTAGAGAATGATATTATATTGAAGATGCATAATCTTGAATATATTATATTGAGTGATATCGACTTATGAGTCATAAGAAATGCTTTCGTGATTCAACTGTCGAACACATCGAAAATCAACGTATACGTATATTTACGTATGTATTTATTCCTTATGTCTAGTTAGGGTTTCTTTACTATTCCACCTTTAATTTATACATTCATATTATATTAGTTTTATTATTGTATAACTGTTATATTTTACTGTACCTATATAATAGTCTTATATATAATATTATATTAATCAAATCTTTATTTAATTAATTTTAAATAATTACATTTTAATTAATTTCATATTATATAACATTTATATTCATTATTTAGTATATGTTATAAATTTTGTAGTATAACACATATATCATATATGTGTGTATTATTTAATTAATTAACTTTTAATTGATTTATTTATTTAATTAACTGTGATGACCCGGAATTTTTGAATTTTTGAAATTGGACTATTAAATTAATTTTAACTATTCAAAGGTTAAATTTTAAACTTGAATTTCAAATATCAATATTTATGGGATAATGAATTATTAAATTTAATTATTGGAATTGGGTAAAATATTGAATCTGGGATTTTAAGCCTGTTAAAAATAATTTGGAGACTTGGAAAATTTACATTGATAATACCGGAGGTGATAGAACTTTTAAAATTGAATTCCAGAGTGTTTTGTTCAGCTTCGAAAATTTTATCGTTTAAATTGAATTTAAAAATAGCCTTCCGAGGCACAGTCTCAGATTTCGACGAACCAGTTCCATTGGGTCCGTAATATTAAATTATTATCGGATTTCAAATTTCGTAGCGATCAGAGTTGTTGTGGGAGCGTATGTTATATAAACGCGCTGAAATCTATATCAAATCCAATTTAATAACTGGGTACCTAAACAAGATATTTTTGAATATAAAAATATAAATTTTAAATCAGCTGCTACCCTGTAATTCCTTTAGCCAACATATATCTGTTGAAGCCGACCATCCTGTCCCTTTTTCTATCAGCACGCAACTTTCTTTTGGAAATTACGTTTGCTTTTACAAATCACATCGTTCCTTTGTTAAATATCTCGTTCCCCTTCTTCATTTACCAATCGAATTTTATTTAATGGCCGAGCAAATCTACTGATCGGATACGTGCCATCTCCCTCCTCTTCTATTTCCCTTTCTCCAAATTAAATCGATTGTAGTAAAATAAAATAAAAAATTGAAAATCGAATTTGATTATTCAAAACGCATGGAGGCGATCGATTTTGACTTCGTCGTAGAGGAATGGAGCAGCGCGCACGAGCGTTGCCAAAGAGCCCGTGTGGCGAGTGCAACGGGTCTGGGGTGCTCGCAGATGGCTGGAGGCTCGTGTCGCATAGGGGTTGGCGTGGGGGAGAGATTGGTGGCCGCGATGTTCTCGAGGTCCTTGGAGTCGACAAGCTAGGGTTCCTGGAGAAGTTTCGCATGTTGATCGATGTTCGGCAGGAGCCTGTGGCGAGTCACATAGATTGTGGTCGACTATCAAGGTGATTAAGAGTAGGTTAATTAATATATTTTTAAGTAATTAGTTTAAATTTGGGTTTAAATCTGATATATACATATATATTGGACTTTTTTTTGATGCATAGGTGTTTAACTAGCAAAGTTTTAGCCAATTTGGATTGCTTGCGATTCTATTTCATTTAAATTGAACTGAAAGAGTTATTTAAATCCAGATTTAAATAGAGTTGGAACTGGTTACTCATTTGTGTATAATTTCGAACTTAAAGTACTAAGTTAATTTATGAATTTAGGTATGAGTACAATTTCATTTTTACAGGGAGAATAATAATAATAAATTTTAAAAGTAAACTTTATAATTTTATTTACCCAATGGATTTAAATTTAAAATGAAGGTATTATGGGTGGTTTAAAATAATGGCAGATGTTATTAAATTCGGAAATTCCATTTAAATGATAAATAAGTCTATATATATAAGATTTTGGAAAATATAGGATTTATGAAGAATTAGATTTTTTACATCCATAATTTATTTTATAAGAATATATGTAGCTTCAAAGGAAAAATAAATAAATATAGATATCTTCACTTACTGGTTTATTTGTAAATAATAGATTATGGAGATAGATTTGTTTATTTAAAATTATTTAATTATTTTAATTACTAAAAGATATTTTAAGGACAAATTGGTTTAAAGCTAATTATTAGTTAAATTAAAGAAATAAAATTTAATTGTTCGATTTTATTTCGAATATTAATAAATCATATAAAATGTTTTTACAAGGTCTGAAATACGAAGAAAACAAGCAGGTTTGGATCGGATTGGCAAAACCAAAATCAAAAGTGAGTTAATCTCAATCAGCTAATTTAAATTTAAATTTAAATGATTAGATTTAAATAATTGTTTGAATGGTTGAAATTGATTGATGTGCTATAGTATGGTATATTCCGGAATTGGCATATTATTGTGCTAACATCTGTGGATGCAGGGAAAACAGGTTGGAGGGATCCAACTGGACCCCTCAACATTTATTATTTAATATTCTCTGTTGTGATTACTTGATATTCTATGATGAATATATGAGAATGTTGAATGTTATGATTTGATTGGATATATTTGGGTATAATGAATTACCAAAAATATATAAATTGGATTTTGGAAAGAAAATAGAGGAAGTAAATTTGTAAACGAAATAATCTTAGAAAATTTAATAAAATTAAGAGTGAATTGAAAAAAAGAAATGGAAGTATGTTAAATACTAATAAATAACTTTGAGTATGAAAAGAAAAGGGTTTGAATAAACAGTAATTAATGAATTGTAATTTTATGTGATATTAATTTAAATGAATAAAGAATTATTTTAAAACTTAAAGCTTTAAAATTATATAAAGGAATAAGAAGTAAATTAAGAAATCTAAATTGGTATTTCGATTAAAAGTATTTTAAATCATAATTAAGGAATAAAATCTGAAATTAAAGGATTTTTGAATAAATGAAGTAAATTAGAAATCAAGTTGGAAATTGATTTAAGTATTTGAAATTGGATATTTGGAAGAATAAATTCAAGGTGGGAATTTACTAAAGGAATGAGAAAAATTGTTTAAAAATAAATAGTGATTTATTTTTTAAAGGTTGTGAAGAGAAGTATATTTCTCTGGATAGCCAAGTACGTTTTAAGTAAATTTTTAAATATAAGATGAAAGTTAATGTTGTTTTAAAAAGCATGTTTTAGAAAATTTATTATTTCTGAATGTTAAAAATTCTAAACTAAATATTTTCAAATCTATTATTGTAATAATTATTTAAAGGTGACTTAGTATTTTGTTTTAAAAAGTGAAAACCTAGTTTTATATTTATAAAGTAACATTATTTTCAAATATTCATATAGTATGTATTTTTAACAAATTATTGAAGTTGTTTTAACTTAAATATTTTAAAGTACATTTCAAAGTAAGCGTTTTAAATTATTTTAAAAATCTAAAGTTTTGTGCTTGGTAATTTCAAAAGAAATAGAAAATATTTGGGAAATTTATTCAGAAAGGAAGATAGTTTTGAAAACTGTTTTCAAAAGGGTTTGAAAGTGAAAATATATCTTGTAAAGATATTTTTGAGGTTAATGAATAATTTGGAAAATTATTTATTGTTGGATGGTTGCTTGTGAATATTAATTGATAGTTAAATAACCGACTATCAATATTGGCCAAATGTGTTGATCGTTTCGAAGAGACCGGGATCGAGATTAATTTCTCGAAAACAACTTTGATCCGGTTTGTACGTTTCGTGAAAACGAGTTTGGATTCGAAGATGGAGCAGTGAAGTGCAAGGGCTAGTCGCTACTAATCCTGAGGATATTTCCAAAATGGATGTAGTAGGAATAGTGCCTTCGGTTTCATTCGGACCCGGGACGGACTTGTATGGATGAATGTTTGCGAAACATCGTCAGGTGGACGATGGGCATTCTAAGGGATATGTTCTTAAAAGGTAACGCTTAGCCTCAAGCCTCATCAAATGGGAATGACTGAGAATCAGGGGTTATGCAGCAAGGCTAGGTGGGTAGCACCCAAGCAGGGTGAGGTCATTCCTGTCTAGATGTCCCTTTTTATTTCGGCTTAATGGGCGGTTGCTGATCCCAACCGCGGGGTGACCTCACTCGGGATTATCCAGTAAGGGGTAGTCTCAGTCTTGTGTTGCAGGGGAGCGGGCGTACTCCTCGGTACTGTGATCTAGGCCATGTACTGTGACAGGTGGTACCCTAGTGCCTAGTCATTAGTTGGAAATCCATTCTCCCTACGAGCCTTGTACGAGTTTTGTTTGTATTACCCACTCTGTGGCTAGCAGCTGAATTTAATAATGTAACAATTTCATCTATTTTATAAGTATTTGCATATAGACCCTATTATAATATCAGAGGATTTCTATAAAAATTGTTTTAGCTATCGTAAGGTAAAAACGCGACATGTTTATTTGTAGCGTGGTCTTACGAGATGCTTTTGTTTTCAAAGGATTTTTGAAACTTTAATAATAAATTGAGTGTGATTTTCTCACGCTGGTATTCCAGACTAACTCAGGTGTTATTTAACTGTAATGCTCGGGTCAGACCGAGTATTATAGGATACAGGATATGATGCTGTGGTGCTCAGGAGACGAGCTAGATGACGATACGTACTCCCGTACTTATTTGTATATATGTTCCGCTGTGTTGTTTAGTTGTGTATTCAGTTGTATGTTATTGATGGTGAGCTATGATTGATGTACTCTGATGATGTAATATATAAACAGATATATTTGATTTTGTGTAAAGATATGTTAATATCTATTATATTTTATTCTGCTGCGATGGTTAGATTCTGATGTTATTTTCTATTTTCTCTTCTTCTACCTCTTCTTCTTTAACCCAAATGGTTCGTATTTCTGTGCAACTTGAGTTGAATGTTGTGGAATAATGTTGACTCAAGGGGTACAGATTTGCGGGTCGTTACATTAACATTTAGTCAACTTATTTAATTAACAAAACTTTAATAAATTTATTTAAATAAATGATTTTAATTAAATTATATTAATTTCAAAATTCAATTCATATTCATGCACATATACTTATGTTATTTTAAACATTTTAAAATATCATAACTTATATCATAATGTATAATACATGCATATATATTTATTAATTAACTTATTTAATTCATTTATTTTATTAATCCAATTAATAAATTTTAAAATTTTCAAAATTAATTTATACTTTAAAACATTTTGAAATTTTTATTATGTAACTTTTATAATATATTTATATCCTATTTTAAATTTAACTTTAAAATTTAAAATCTTGTATTTTTACTTTTCAAAAAAAATTGAAAATTAACCCAGGCCTGACTCAAATATGGGCCTTTTCTATTAGAGAATACCTTTGGGTTGTGAGCTTAATAGTTATGCTAATATGATTAATTTAGACTGCATAGTCTATTGAGCTCTAATATCATTGTCGGAACTGGGTCAGCACGCAATGGAAGTTATGGGTGAATTTTTAAAAAAAAATCCCTATAGTATCATGGTTGAGCCTATGAAGTCTAAGTTATTTTGGAAAATTCTAAATTTAGTTTACATAAAATCATATATATCATTTAAATTGATAGATTATTGATAGAAATTTATTCAATTTATTTTCAATTTATATATAAATATACGTATGTGTCATATACATATGTATATGTGTGTGCATGTTTAACATGATATTTTATGAAGGATATAACATGCCCGTATAAAGATGCTGGGGTATACATTGCAACAGATATGTTAGCTCATCCTGTATGTATTTGTTAAATGAGTTTTTAACCCAGCAGAATTCAATGGGAGTTAGAACATTCAGATTAAGCTAGAACGACTCGAAACTTGATTGAAAAGCCTAAAAGAACAAGACAAAGGACCCAAAGAAGTTTGAGCCAAAAATATGCCATCTTTCAGATCGGCACCAGTACCGATCCGAATTTATGGTTCGTGGTGAATCCAATCCCTTTACATTGTGACTCTATGCCTCAACCAAGCTCGCCTAACAAGTTTGGTGACATTCTAAGCAACCGAGTTCAAGAAGTGAGGACTCCTCTGATTCAAAATACAGTTCAATCTAACTCATCGGATAAACATCGTCAAAACAAGTCGGCAACCCAAAAAATTGTACGAAAAGAATCATTATGAAGTAAGAAGCTTGACCAAGCAAATCAGAGCCAAAAATTGGCTAAGGATTTGGTCAGTATTGATCTAATTGGATTGGATCGGTACTAATCCAATTAGATCGGATCGGTACTGATCCAAAAAGATGGCCAATTTTGGCTCCAAACTTTCTAAGTTCTCTCTACATGACGATTATGGGCTTCTTACAAAGCAATTCTTAGCTCAAGAGCCTTCCAACCCATATAAATACCATCTTATCTGCAACAAAAAAGGAATCTGCTCTGATCTCTGATGAAACTCTACCATATTTCATCACTCTTCTTCTCTCTCACAACGGCCATTAAAGGGCAATTCAGATCTTTTCGGTGTTTCTTACAATATTGGCTTGATCTAACTTTGGAAAGAAGAATTATGTTGTAATCTGAACTCCTTTGTAGCAGCAATTGATCAATAAAAACTATAAAGATCACATATGCTTCTTTTAACAGCCGAATCGCTATAAAGATCTCTTGTCTCTTTACTTTTTCTACGATTTACTGTTGCTTTTTCTATTTAATTTGCCTTGATAAATAGGGCTTGTGCTTTCACACTAAATCCAGGGTGTTGATCCATTTTTTGGGTTAATATTTTGGTGCTTTCACTGAGAACTAAACTCAGGTTTAGATTTAGCTATCTACTTTGATGAGACAGTTTCAAAAGTTAAATCCACAATCTTTGCTTTGAAGTTTTGCCGCTGAGGATCAATGTCATAGGGAAGAAAGAGAACTACTTCTGGAAGATACATAGGAGCTGTAATAGTTAGAGAAGAAACCAATCCTCAACAAGTTGAGGTCAACGGCATGGAGAAAATTCTAGAGCCAGCGCAAGAGATCAGATGCTAGGATCTTCTATCCAGCATGAAATTGTCACTAGAGGCAAATTGAATAAGACGGTTGATGACATCAATCAAAGATGGGGAACAGCCAAAAAGCTCTTATGAACAAATTAAATGCCCTCTTGGCCTTGCAATCACTAGCTGCTCCAAAAACTATCCCAGAACCTATGGCTCCCATGGAGCAGGAAAGTTCTTCACTTTCTAGTCTAAATAGATGAAATGGAAGGCAGAAACAAAAAGGAGTTGTTGATGGAGCTGCAGGAATCACTATAAAAGGAAATGCAATCACTCCACCTACTGCAAAGCAGCCCGTCATAAACTTGAATCTAGGGAGAAAACCCCATGGAAAGATATAACATTGGATCTCTATGACTCGGAAGATGTGAGAAACTTGAAGACGGGTTGGAAGAAAACACTAGTGCACTCGATACCGGCAAGAAGGTCCAAACTTCCCCTACCCGACCAACCGCAAGCCAACGGAATTTTGAGGGAGTGGTTTTCCTGAAGACAAAAGAGTCTAGGCTTCAGCCCACTTACCAAGATTGTTTGCAAGATCAAACACTTGGTGTAGTTGTTAACAGCCAACCTACGGACTACCGAACATCAGAGGCATATATCGCGGATATGATCAAGCTCCTAATGGACGAAAGTAAGTATAAGAGAGATAACGTGTAACAACCCACCTTTTTGGATGGTTCAAATCGACGATAAACCACACATGTCAGAATCAAACCATTCAAAATGGAGGATTGTTAATGGGGTAAATAAGAAAAAAAAGAAAAAGGAAAGAGAAAAACAAAATACAGAATCTCGCAGCGTAACGACAAAATATAATAATCAAATAAACAGTTCGTGAAGCTGTTTTACAAATAACATTTCATTACACTTTTACAAATTCAAACCAGAGTTATACATATATCATAAATAATCAAATAATTCAGCAGAACATAGAATGTAGTGGAATAATAAATAGCAATAATATAATGAATCTTCGTCTTCTTCCAGCAGAAATAGTCTTCAATGCTGAAAAACTCAGGCTGACCCGAGCTTTAAGGAAAATAATACACTCGAGCCAGAACTAAAATTCTTATGCAAATTAAATCAAAAGTATATGAAATAAGGAATGCAGATAACTACATTTTTGAAGGTTCAAATTTCTGGAAATGTTATTATTTCCATATTCAAAATAAAATGGATTTCACAATAGATCCATTCTAGTAAATTACAAATTTATAGAACAATTCCCAGTTAAATTTCGTAGTTTTAGAGATTTGATTTATAAAAATGTTCCAAAGTTTCAATATTCACTTTTTTGGAAACTTTCCAATGTTTCAAAATTTACTTTTGAAAACTTTCAACTAAGGTAACGACGGTTTACTTCCCAAAATCATTTTTATGGTTCAAATAGTAAATCTAAACATACTATTTTTCCTCTGATGTAAATACTTGAAATTCATGGGTTTTACATCCTTATTCAGTGTGCAAATAATCTGTAACAACCCGGAATTTTTGACAGCATATTTCAATAAATATTTAATCTAATTTAAATTAAATACAAGTGTATGAACATGAGAACACTGTAATATTAATATAAGTATAAATGAACAACATAAATTTTAATAAAACTCATATTAAGTTGTTGTGCAAACAAGAGTGTAAAGACGTCAAATATAAGATATCTTTATGCATTGTCTATATACACATATACATTTGTACAGAAATCAAGTGTTTTGTCCAGGGAAAAATATATAAACTAAAAATGAAACTTAGGTGCTGGAAATTTATATGTATAAGAAAACAAAAGCTTCCACTACAATATAATAAAACAAAGTTTTCACTTTAAATATAATAAAAACAAAGTCTGTGTCTATATAAAATATGTTGGCCGAAATATGGAACAAATATCTTTGTACAACACAAAGTAAGTATCAGTAAAACATTAATTACTTATTATCATAATTAAAAGCATAACCATTTAATAGCATAACTTCTTTTTTAACAAGTACATGTAGCCGAAATCCCTATATCATTTCATACTGCAGAATATTACTTAGCCAATAAGAAGAAAGAATGGCAATGCAAACATATAAACTGTCCAGTTATCACCTGTTTCGTTCAAGCATCTATATATATCCAATATATATCATCAGTTCATTTATAAACACTTAACTAAACTTAAAAACAAACCTGAGAAACATTGTTTTGGCTTTGCAAACATATATTAACTCAAGGCAGGAAAACAAAAGAAGGTTTCAGGATAGTTTCAACTGCAGTTTCTTCAACATTACTTTCTGTTCAACAGTTTTAAGTGAGTAAACTTACCTATTTTAAATCTAAACTTGTATCTTTAGTTTATGAATGGAAAGTGCTTTGATATTTGTTTGGATAACTGGTCTTGGGTATTTCCTGTTGTTTGAATAGTACAGGTAGCTATTTTTTTTCAATATTTTTGAAATCTGATCAAAGTTAAGCCAAGAAATTTATAATACTTATGCATATAACTGTTTGAATTTTGGTATTATGCTAATTCAATTTTGGTTATCTTAAACAAAGGCCTGCAAACATGTTTTAAAGTTTAACAGCATGTTATAATACTGTATTTCAAATTATAGGTAAAAAGAAAATCAAGAATCAAAATTCAAATGTTTAAATTTGTAAATTCCATAACATATTCAAATTCCATACACCTAATTATGATTTTTAACATAAAATTTATGATTTTTAAACAAGGGTTTTAAGAGCAGTTTAAAATGGAACTAAGATGTGATTTTTGTCAATCCTGGATGTTATGGTTAATTTTGATTATTGTAAATCGATATGAAGCAACCTTGAAGGAGTATTAACACAGGAAAAATGCTTAAAAAAATTTCGAATGCATAGAATTTTCGGTGGAGATAAAAGTAGGGTTTAGTACCTATTTTTTTATGCTCTGTAAAATTTTGATTTCGGCATCATAGGTCAACCGAGTGGAACGCGATTGTAGTTGGAGTTAGGGGGAACGTGATCGAGATTTTGGTGGAGTTTCATCACCTCCGGTGATGGAGGGTGGCCGCACGAAGGAATTGTCGGTGGACGATGTGTCGCATGTTTCGAGCTTCAGGCAAAGTTTTGCCTTCGATCGATTTGTGTTGTTTTGAGAGATGTAATCGTTTGAGTGGATGTTTTGTGATGTGTAGGAGCTGTCGCGAGGCGCCGG
Source organism: Allium cepa (assembly GCA_030765085.1). Lineage (NCBI taxonomy): Eukaryota > Viridiplantae > Streptophyta > Magnoliopsida > Asparagales > Amaryllidaceae > Allium > Allium cepa. The sequence continues at coordinate 109,406,157 of CM060940.1, forward strand.
AGGCCAAGCGCACCACCGTGCACGGTGGCGTGAGTGTGTCGGTGAAGTCGTGGTGACTTCGTATCGTGTGATACTCGAGTGGAAGGGGAGGTGACTTCAGGTCGTTCTCGTGTGTGGCTTCAACTGTTTTATTACTTTAACTTTTTAAAAAAAATAAGAAGAAGGTAGGAAACTGGGGAGAGGAGAAGAAGATGGGGAGAGAGACGCAAGGAAACAGGGGGGAAACTCGAGACCGTCACGAGTAGAAAGGGGAATTGTCTCGGGTCCTTTACCAAGCGAACGTACAACATAATTTTGTTTAGTATTTTTATAACTAAGTAATTAAGCAATTAGTAGTTTAGGTTAATTTTTGTTTAAAAGTTAATAATGGTAAGTGATGTATAGATGGTTGGACTAATATAAAGTAATTAGAATGTTAATTAATTTATATTTGAAATTTAATTGATAACTTTAAATTAATTTTGTAATTAAAAATAAATCATATGTTAAATCAATTTAAATCTTAAGAATGTTAGCTTATCACTTATTAATAAATGAAAAAATATTTAAGTGATTAATTAAAGATTTTATAATTAATTAAATTGATAATAATTGACTTATTAAAATAATTTTTAATTTTTAATAAGAAGTTATTTATTAATAATTAAGAATGAACTAATTAACTAAGTAATTAAGTAATGATAAATGAATAAAGTTAATTAATTGAAAAATTAATAAATTGATGATTAATGATTAATTGAGTGATTAATTGATCATTAATAAGTTAATTAATCAGTAATTAATTAAACAGAATAAAATAGTTTATTTTTAAGCAAATAATTTAGTTAAGTAAAACCAAACTGTTTGGTATGCATTGATGATTCTGTTTGATTGACTTTAATATCTGTTTGATGATGTTTCTGTGATATGTTATGATATATTATGGATATCTGTGATAACTATGTATGATTTATCTGTTATACTTGTTATGTGAATTCTAATATTAAAATTGAATTGTTAAGTTAAATTGACAACTTGGCCCTTAAAATGGCGTTTGGATTCCGATGAGACTGGGATCGGAAGAATCAAATTTTGATTCTCCGAAAACCACATCGATCCAAATTAAATGATAGGTCGTGACTTATCAAATGGAGATCGAGATGATGTTTCAGAATGCAAGGGTTATCGTCGTTAACTCAGAGGGTGATTCCAAAATGAGTGTAACGAGATAATGCCTTCGGTTTCGTTCGAACCCGGAACGAACTTGTATGGATTGAATGCTTTCAGCACATCGTCAGGCGGACGATGAGCTTTCTAAGATATGTTCAATAAAGGTAATCGCAGTCTCAAGCCTCATCAACCGGGAATGGCTAAAACAGGGGAGATGCAGCAAGGTTAGGTGGGTCATGCCCAAGCAAGAAAAGATATTCCCCTGTCTAGATGTCCTTTTTATTTCGGCTGTGTGAGCAGTTGTTGGCCACAACTGCGGGGTTATCTTGTTCGGCACTGTTCAGTAAGGAATGGTTCCGGCCTTGTGTTGTAGGGGGTCGGGAGTGATCCTCGGTACGGTGATCTAGGCCCCGTACTGTGACGGGCGGTACCCCAGTAGCCCTGCCATTGTTGGAAATCCATTTTCCCTACGAGACCCTACGGTTTTTTTTTGTATTACCCACTTTCGTGGCTAGTAGCTGGAATTTAATGAATGTAACAATTTCGGCTATTTTCTATTTACTTGAAAACCCTAGGCACTATTATAATATCATTGAATTTCCTATAAAATGTTTTGGTTAGCGTAAGGTAAAAACTTACCCGTATTTATTTGTGGGGAGTCTTACGTGATACCTTTATTTTACAATGATTTTCAAAATTAAGCAATTTTAACCTGTTTACTCATACCAGACCCATGTCTGACCCGGAGTTTATATTTTGTTTTTCATAAAATCTTGGGTACTCAAATTTTTATGAGTAGCCAAGTGATAGGTATTTGGAAGAGTTGATTTTCTGGAGGAGCTATTTTGGTAAGAATACCAGACGTATGTATCTATATATGTACTTCCGCTGTGTAGTTAGTGTATGCAGTATTTTGGATGTATGTATGGACATATATGTATATGACAGTCCTGTTATGTGATATTGTATAACTCTGATGTATGTATAACTATGTATTGGTTATGTGATGTATTATATTTTGTTCCATTCCGCTGTGAGATTCTGATGTTGTTATTCTTTCTTTCTATTCTTTTCTATTTCTATCCCTTTCTTTCTTAATGATGATACGTCTTTCTGGGTTGAGAAAGGCGAGTCGTCACAGTTGGTATCAGAGCGCTAGGTAGAGCGAGTACCTAGGCTCTTGTGTTATATTCATCTTGAGAGTGCGTATTTGTATTTCATATAATATTATATATACCTATCTAAATTTGTTGAGTTACCTGTTCAGGTGACCAACATGAGTTCAGGAAGAAGATGTAGAGTTAGGGCTAGTACTTCAACAGATAATGGACGGAGTCAAAATGTTAGTGAGGCTGTCAATCCAGTACCGTCTCAAGTTAGTTTTGCAGCCTTATGCAAGGATTTCAAACATCTTGGCCAACCATTCAAAGGTTCGGAGTCAATAATTGAAGTTCAAGACTGGCTGCGCTCTTGCGAACGTATCTTCAAGAGCATGAGATTTACTGATGAGCGTAAGAGGCATATGGCATCGTGGCAATTGAAAGGTGGTACAGCAGCATGGTGGGATTCAATTATTGCAAATATTTTTGAGGATGACATTTCATGGGACAGATTCAAGGAATTGTTTGAAGAGAAGTTTGTGCCAACGGCAGGGAGAACCCAATTGTATCAGGATTTTCTGTATTTGAAGCAGGGTAGTATGTCTATTTCGGAGTATGAAACTAGATTCAACGAACTCTCTTGTTATGGACCAGGACTCATCGATACACCTCTGAAAAAGAATGAGAAATTTGTGCAAGGGTTGAGGCCTGAATTCCATGAGAAATTGACAGTGCTTTTGAAGGGATCTTTTGTTGATTTGATTGATATAACATTGAGGTATAAAAGTCTGATGAGTAAGAAACCGGTGGCTCTAGTTGCAGCTTCAGGTGGGAATTTCACTAATTCGAATAAGCGAAAGTTCGATCGTAAATGGAGGAAGCCGAATAAGAAGAAACCTGGGAATAACAATGGACCCCGAAAGTGCTACATTTGTCAACAGGAAGGGCATTTGGCAAATAAGTGTCCTAGGAAGGGATCCCAGCAGCAACAACAGCAACCGCATCAGAGTGGCCCAGGATCAGCTATGGTTCAGAAATCATTGTGCTTTAATTGTCATCAGCCAGGACACATGATCAAGAACTGTCCACTTCTGCAGAGGGCACCTCAGAATAAAGTTTTTGCTTTGGAAGCCGGACCATCTTCTTCTTCGATGGGCAAAGGAGTATTAGAAGGTACTTTACTTTTAGATGGGAAATATATTAGAGTTTTTTTTGATTCGGGTGCTTCCTTGAGTTTTATTTCTTTGGACTCTGTTGAAAAATTCTCTCTTACTCCTAGTTCTGTAGACAGTCCTATCTTGGTATCAAATCCTATTGGAGGGGTGACCAAATTAGACTCTATCTGTAAGGACTTAAAGATCTCTTATCTATCCCACAGTTTTTCTTGTGACCCGTATGTGTTGAATTTTAAGGGATCTGATCTTATTTTGGGAATGGATTGGCTGGACAAGTATAAAGCCGTTTCAAATTGTGATGAAAGAACAGTTTCGTTGGAAACTGATCTGGGTAGAATTGCCAGAGTATCGTGTGATAATTCTGGAATTCACTTGAGCAGTCTTTTGCAATGAATTGAGACTTCTGAAGAGAGAGTTGAAGATATCGATGTGGTTCAAGATTTTGCTAATGTTTTTGAAGAAGTTAAGTGTCTGCCACCACATCGAGAAATAGAGTTCCGTATTGATTTGATTCCAGGAGCTGTGCCAGTGATTCAGCCCAGTAGGAGAATGGCTCCTAAGGAAAGAGAAGAGTTGATTAAGCAGACTCAGGATCTTTTAGAGAAGGGGTTGATTAGACCTATTTTTTCTTGTTGGGGTTCAGCAGCAGTATTTATGACTAAATCGGATGGATCACTGAGGTTCTGTGTGGATTATAGAGAATTGAATAAAGTGACTATCCGTAATAAGTATCTCTTCCTCGCATCGATGATTTCTTTGACCAGTTGCATGGTGCTTCTATCTTTTCTCAATTGGATCTAGTATCAGGTTTCCACCAGTTGAGGGTAGCTGAAGACAGTATTTCCTTGACTGCATTTAGGGAACCGAATTGTTTCTATGAGTGGTTGGTTATGCCGTTCGGATTAACCAATGCTCCTGCCTACTTCGTTGACCTCATGAATCGAGTCTTTAGGGATGTGTTGAATAAGTTTGTGCTGGTATTCATTGATGATATCTTGGTTTATTCCAAATCCGAAGAAGAGCACAGGGAACATTTGAGGATTGTATTGGAGACTCTGAGAAAGAATGTGCTGAAGGCGAAGTTTTCGAAGTACCATTTCTGGAAATTGGAAGTTAAATTTTTAGGGCACATTGTTTCGGGTGAAGGCATTTCTGTTGACCCAGCGAAAGTTGAAACTATTTTGGAATGGAAACAGCCAGAGACACCGACGGAAGTTCGCAGTTTTCTATGATTGGTTGGCTACTACAGGAAGTTTATCAGGGATTATTCCAAGATTTCTTCGCATCTGACTAAGCTGGCCAGGAAAGGAGCTAAATTCAAATGGACACCCCAATGCGAAGAAGCTTTTCAGGAATTAAAGATAAGGCTTACTAGTGCACCAGTACTTGCTATTCCGGATGGGAAAAGCAAACTCGAGGTTTACACTGATGCTTGTATAGTTGGTTTGGGAGCAGTTCTGATGCAGAACGGAAGGGTTATTGCGTATGCTAGTCGACAGTTGAAGCCTCATGAGAAAAACTACGCTATGCACGATCTTGAATTGCTAGCCATTGTTTTTGCTTTGAAAATTTGGAGACATTATCTTCTGGGAGAGAAATTCGAATTGTCCACAGATCACAAACCGTTGAAATATCTATTCTCTCAAAAAGATCTTAATCTGAGACAACAGCGGTGGGTTGAATTTCTTGCATCCTATGATTTGGACATTCTGTATACTCCGGAGAAAGCAAATGTCGTAGCTGATGCTCTCAGTAGGAACGCGGTTTTATCTCTTCTGGAAGTGGTTCCATCTCTTATTGAAAGGATCTCAAGCAAGCAAGAATCTGATAAGATCTTGAGGAGGATCATCAAAAGAGTCAAGAAGGGTCAGTATCCCAGTTTTGAAATCGATGGCCAAGGAACACTAAGGATCAACGGGAGAATCTGTGTTCCGAATGATAAGGAGTTGAGGCAAGAAGTGTTGTCTGAAAGTCATCGCTCCAAATTGAATATTCATCCGGGAATTTCGAAGATGTATAAGGACATGAGGAGAGTCTTTTGGTGGAAGGGCATGAAGGAAGATGTAGCTGCTTTTGTGAACAGTTTTGCCATCTGTCAGCAAGTTAAAGGTGATCAACAGAAATCTGCCGGGTTATTGCAACCTCTGGAAATTCCGAATTGGATATGGGAAATGATCTCGATGGATTTTATCGATGGTTTGCCTAGAACCAGGAAAGGGAATGATGGTATATGGGTTATTGTAGATCGTTTAACTAAGAGTGCCCATTTTATACCAGTAAAGGCAGCCCGTACTGCAGTTTCTTTGGCAGAAATTTTCTTGAAGGAGATAGTTCGATTGCATGGTGTCCCGGTCAGCATAGTAAGTGACCGTGATCCTATTTTCACTAGCAAATTTTGGGAAGCTCTGCAATCAGCAAAGGAAACAGATTTGAGATTAAGTACAGCCTATCATCCTCAAACAGACGGACAGACGGAGAGGCTTAATCGTATTCTTGAGGATATGCTACGGGCTTGTGTTTTAGATTTTGGAGGATCTTGGGAAGACCATCTTCATTTAGTGGAATTTTCTTATAATAACAGTTATCAAGCGAGTATTAAGATGGCTCCTTATGAAGCTTTATACGGAAGACTGTGTAGATCTCCATATTGTTGGATTGAATCAAAGGATCGTCTTGTGCTCGGACCCGATCTTATTCGAGAAGCTTCTGCGAAGGTTGAGCTTATTAAGAAAAGGATGAAAGCTGCTCAAGATCGTTAGAAGAAATATGCAGATAGAAGATGAAGGCCATTGGAATTTGAGATCGGTGACTTAGTTTTTGTTAAAGTTACCCCAATTAAAGGAGCTATAAGATTCGGGAAGACGGGAAAACTTGCTCCGAGATACATTGGACCATTTCGAGTGTTGGAGAGAATTGGAGATGTAGCCTACAGGATTGAATTGCCAGTGCGGATGTCTGGGATTCACAATGTATTTCATGTATCACATTTGAGGAAATTTGTTCATGATCCTTCATTGGTTGTGGATCCGGTAATTCAAGAAGTTTTGGAAGTTGAACCCAATTTAACTGTGGTCAGAAATCCAGTTCAGATTGTGGATCGAGACGAGAAGCAACTCAGGAACAAAGTGGTGAAACTCGTCAAGGTGCAATGGAGTGAGGATCCCAGAGACTGTACCTGGAAAACTCTCGATAGTTTTAGGAATGCTTATCCGGATTTATGTTCGGATAACCAGTATTGTTTGTTAGAATAGGCTGTTTGTTTGTTTGCTATTGTATGAATGATATGTATGTTTGGATGGTTAATATAAAAGCTTTTGAATTAACTGTTGTTTAAATTTCGGGGACGAAATTCTTTTAAGGGGGGAGGAATGTAACAACTTGGAATTTTTGACAGCATATTTTAATAAATATTTAATCTAATTCAAATTTAATACAAGTGTATGAACATGAGAACACTATAATATTAATATAAGTATAAATGAACAACATAAATTTTAATAAAAATCATATCAAGTTGTTGTGCAAACAAGAGTGTAAAGAAGTCAAATATAAGATATCTTTATGCATTGTCTATATACACAGATACATTTGTACAGAATCAAGTGTTTTGTCCAGCAAAAAAATATATAAACTAAAAATGAAACTTAGGTGCTGGAAATTTATGTGTATAAGAAAACAAAAGCTTCCACTACAATATAATAAAACAAAGTTTTCACTTTAAATATAATAAAAACAAAGTCTATGTCTATATAAAATATGTTGGCCGAAATATGGAACAAATATCTTTGTACAACACAAAGTAAGTATCAGTAAAACATTAATTACTTGTTATCATAATTAAAAGCATAAACATTTAGTAGCATAACTTCTTGTTTAACAAGTACATGTAGCCGAAATCCCTATATCATTTCATACTGCAGAATATTACTTAGCCAATAAGAAGAAATAATGGCAATGCAAACATATGAACTGTCCAGTTATCACCTGTTTTGTTCAAGAATCTATATATATCCAATATATATCATCAGTTCATTTATAAACACTTAACTAAACTTAAAAACAAACCAGAGAAACATTGTTTTGGCTTCGCAAACATATATTAACTCAAGGCAGGAAAACAAAAGAAGGTTTCAGGATAGTTTCAACTGTAGTTTTTCAACATTGCTTTCTGTTCAACAGTTTTAAGTGAGTAAACTTACCTATTTTAAATCTAAACTTGTATCTTTAGTTTATGAATGGAAAGTGCTTTGATATTTGTTTGGATAACTGGCCTTGGGTATTTCCTGTTGTTTGAATAGTACAGGTAGCTATTTTTTTTCAAGATTTTTGAAATCTAATCAAAGTTAAGCCAAGAAATTTATAATACTTATGCATATAACTGTTTGAATTTTGGTATTATGCTAATTCAAGTTTGGTTATCTTAAACAAAGGCCTGCAAACATGTTTTAAAGTTTAACAGCATGTTATAATACTGTATTTCAAATTACAGGTAAAAAGAAAATCAAGAATCAAAATTCAAATGTTTAAATTTGTAAATTCCATAACATATTCAGATTCCGTACACCTAATTATGATTTTTAACATAAAAATTATGATTTTTAAACAAGGGTTTTAAGAGCAGTTTAAAATGGAACTAAGATGTGATTTTTGTCAATCCTGGATGTTATGGTTAATTTTGATTATTGTAAATCGATATGAAGCAAGCTTGAAGGAGTATTAACACAGGAAAAATGCTTAAATTTTTTTCGAATGCATAGAATTTTCGGTGGAGATAAAAGTAGGGTTTAGTACCTATTTTTTTATGCTCTGTAAAATTTTGATTTCGGCATCATAGGTCAACCGAGTGGAACGCGATTGTAGTTAGAGTTAGGGGGGAACGTGATCGAGGTTTTGGTGGAGTTTCATCACCTCCGGTGATGGAGGGTGGCCGCACGAATGAATTGTCGGTGGACGATGCGTCGCATGTTTCGAGCTTCAGGCAAAATTTTGCCTTCAATCGATTCGTGTTGTTTTGAGAGATGTAATCGTTTGAGTGGATGTTTTGTGATGTGTGGGGGCTGTCGCGAGGCGCCGGAGGCCAAGCGCACCACCGTGCACGTGCACGGTGGCGTGAGTGTGTCGGTGAAGTCGTGGTGACTTCGTAACGTGTGATACTCGAGTGGAAGAGGAGGTGACTTCGGGTCGTTCTCGTGTGTGGCTTCAACTATTTTATTACTTTAACTTTTTAAAAATAAATAAGAAGAAGGTAGGAAACTGGGGAGAGGAGAAGAAGATGGGGAGAGAGACGCAAGGAAACAAGGAGGGGAAACTCGAGACCGTCACGAGTAGAAAGGGGAATTGTCTCGGGTCCTTTACCAAGCGAACGTACAACATAATTTTGTTTAGTATTTTTATAACTAAGTAATTAAGCAATTAGTAGTTTAGGTTAATTTTTGTTTAAAAGTTAATAATGGTAAGTGATGTATAGATGGTTGGACTAATATAAAGTAATTAAAATGTTAATTAATTTATATTTGAAATTTAATTGATAACTTTAAATTAATTTTGTAATTAAAAATAAATCATATGTTAAATCAATTTAAATCTTAAGAATGTTAGCTTATCACTTATTAATAAATGAAAATTAATTTAAGTGATTAATTAAAGATTTTATAATTAATTAAATTGATAATAATTGACTTATTAAAATAATTTGTAGTTTTTAATAAGTAAGTTATTTATTAATAATTAAGAATGAACTAATTAACTAAGTAATTAAGTAATGATAAATGAATAAAGTTAATTAATTGAAAAATTAATAAATTGATGATTAATGATTAATTGAGTGATTAATTTATCATTAGTAAGTTAATTAATCAGTAATTAATTAAACAGAATAAAATAGTTTATTTTTAAGCAAATAATTTAGTTAAGTAAAACCAAACTGTTTGGTATGCATTGATGATTCTGTTTGATTGACTTTAATATCTGTTTGATGATGTTTCTGTGATATGTTATGATATATTATGGATATCTGTGATAACTATGTATGATTTATCTGTTATACCTGTTGTGTGAATTCTCATATTAAAATTGAATTGTTAAGTTAAATAGACAACTTGGCCCTTAAAATGGCGTTTGGATTCCGATGAGACCGGGATCGGAAGAATCAAATTTTGATTCTTCGAAAACCACATCGATCCAAATTAAACGATAGGTCGTGACTTATCAAATGGAGATCGAGATGATGTTTCAGAATGCAAGGGTTATCGTCGTTAACTCTGAGGGTGATTCCAAAATGAGTGTAACGAGATAATGCCTTCGGTTTCGTTCGAACCCGGAACGAACTTGTATGGATTGAATGCTTTCAGCACATCGTCAGGCGGACGATGAGCATTCTAAGATATGTTCAATAAAGGTAATCGCAGCCTCAAGCCTCATCAACCGGGAATGGCTAAAACAGGGGAGATGCAGCAAGGTTAGGTGGGTCATGCCCAAGCAGGACAAGATATTCCCCTGTCTAGATGTCCCTTTTTATTTTGGCTGTGTGAGCAGTTGTTGGCCACAACTGCGGGGTTATCTTGTTCGGGACTGTTCCGTAAGGAATGGTTCCGGCCTTATGTTGTAGGGGGTCAGGAGTGATCCTCGGTACGGTGATCTAGGCCCCGTACTGTGACGAGCGGTACCCCAGTAGCCCTGCCATTGTTGGAAATCCATTTTCCCTACGAGACCCTACGGTTTTGTTTTATATTACCCGCTTTCGTGGCTAGTAGCTGGAATTTAATGAATGTAACAATTTCGGCTATTTTCTATTTACTTGAAAACCCTAAACACTATTATAATATCATTGAATTTCCTATAAAATGTTTTGGTTAGCGTAAGGTAAAAACTTACCCGTATTTATTTGTGGGGAGTCTTACGTGATACCTTTATTTTCAAATGATTTTCAAAGTTAAGCAATTTTAACCTGTTTACTCATACCAGACCCATGTCTGACCCGGAGTTTATATTTTGTTTTTCATAAACTCTTGGGTACTCAAATTTTTATGAGTAGCCAAGTGATAGGTATTTGGAAGTGTTGATTTTCTGGAGGAGCTATTTTGGGAAGAATACCAGACGTATGTATCTATATATGTAGTTCCGTTGTGTAGTTAGTGTATGCAGTATTTTGGATGTATGTATGGACATATATGTATATGACAGTCCTGTTATGTGATATTGTATAACTCTGATGTATGTATAACTATGTATTAGTTATGTGATGTATTATATTTTGTTCCATTCCGCTGTGAGATTCTGATGTTGTTTTTCTTTCTTTCTATTCTTTTCTATTTCTATCCCTTTCTTTCTTAATGATGATACGTCTTTCTGGGTTGAGAAAGGCGGGTCGTCACATAATCAATATGAAAATTTAAATAATCACAATAAACTATAGGAAGATAACAAGGATATATCAAACAAATATACATTCAACCACAAAGCATCCATCACAACATACAATCAACATTCAAAACAATCAATTCAACAAATCAACCATTTCAATAACATGTCATAGTAATTATTAGTCATCACATATTTGAATTTAGCTATTCAAATTAAATATTAATAAATATTCCAAACCAACAATCAAAAATTTATCACTATATGACCTGGTTTAACTTGCAATAAAATTTTAGTATTTCGTGAGTGAGTTTAAACACTCACCTTCTGGATTTCCCTTTTCTAGTCGGATTTGGATCCGCTACTACTTCCTCCTTTTGATTTGTTTCCTTCTATCTTAATTCTTTTGAGAATTTTTTGGAAGAGATAGAGAAGTTGTTATAGATCTAGATTTGAAGAAAAAGATTTGGAAAAAAGAAGAATGTTTGGAAAAGAAGAAGAAAATTTAAAGAAGATGAAGAATTGAAAAAGAAAAGGAAGCTTTCAAAAAGAAGAAGATTTGAAGAAGAAGAAACAAAAAGATAAAGAATGAAGGCAAAAAAAAAAGAGAAGAAGGAGATTTAAAGAAGAAAAATGAAAACGGAAAGAGGAAGGCGAAGAGAGAAAAAAATGAGATGGAAGTTTTATTTGGAAAATGAAGCTATAGAAGATGAGATTGGAAAATGAAATATGACTAAAGGAATGAATATGGAAACAAATGAAAAGCTAATAAGGTATATATAAACAAACTAGGAATTGAAATAAAGTAAAATATAAACAGCCCTAAAACGTAGTATTGAAAGATGTGAACTAAATGAATATGAGGTGATAGAAGAAATAAAAATGCAAATGAAGAAATAAAATTATAGATTATTTAATAATAAGGAAATAAAGGTGGAGGAACAAAATGCACGTCTAGTTTTAAATGCTTTAGGCATTGGTAATGCATAAGGAAATGTATGTAGGAATGAGAAAATTTACAAACCAAAGGAAAATAAAAAATTTATAACCAAAAATGAGATGGAAAGAATTAGATATAGCCTAAAAGCTTAGGCTTAGGTATTAAACCGAAGGAGAAATGAACGGACCAAGTTGTAATAATGAGGTAGCTATTTTAAAACGTACATGCCTAAATAAAAAGAAATGAAGGGACCACATACACATTTTGAAATTCAATTTCTTTCGAAACGTAACCAAATTAATTTCATTAACTCAAATAATACTCAACTTTTACACATACAAATTTTTATCTACGCATAATTAATAAAATTATACTTACCTTAAAAATGAGAACGTTCAATTCTTTTATTTCCATTAAAGCACCATTTCTGTTTAACACGAAATGTACGTTTCTTTTATTAAATTTATTAATTGCAATCAAAGTTTTCTTTCCTTTTAATCGAAATCTTTCCATTACATTAATTGCAATTAATAACAAAGTTAAATTTCAAAATAGATAAACCAAAATGGATGAGAAATAGGATAATTGTTTCCTTAAGTCATTTAAACATGTTTATAAATTTGTTGTTTTACACCACCTTAATAAATAACTTACTTAAATTATATTCCTATTCTTAAAATCAATCTGTATGCTAAAACAGCGTTCAAATATACATATATTTCCTTGTTTTAACAAATCATTCTATTCTTTACTCTAATGAAATTAAATCTACATTCACAAACGAAATATTTCAAGGCAAGGCTCGCGTGTAAATAAATAAAACTTGTTGGAAGACCAAAAGAGGCATGTATTTAATGTAAGAAAGTAGTAATAAAATAAAAGAGAATAAATGAAAGCGACATATTTAAATTTGAGAATGTAGTCCGTACATAGAAATCACAAATCAAATATACTAAAAAAACAATTCATTTTAACATATTTTATTAACCCTGCTACGCTCAAATTTACACACATATGTATTTTTGTTTGGTGAATAGTAAATAAAATTAAATACTAAAATTAACATAATGAGGACCGCGACCCCACACATTAAAAGATGAACTGAGACCCCAAAGTCAAATTTGAAATGGAATAAATCTCCTACATTAATATGCTAACTATTCCAAATCAAAAACTTAACCAAACCTTCAAGTTGTTTTCTTACCACTTTATTATTGTATATTTTTTTAATTAAATTCAAATTAAGGAATATTTAAATAAATCAAATATTCCAACTAGAAACATACAACAAAATTCAGTTCTTTGTTTTAATGAAATTAAATTAACATTCATAGATGAAATATTCACTTTATTTGATAAGAATATTCTTATCAAGAAACCATCCTTTTCTTTTATTTTTATCAAAACATATTTCTTTTATTACACATTCATTTACAACTAACACCTCCCCCTTTAAAACCAACTTATATTTAAAGATTATCCCATTAAAGTCACAGAAGTAATACTTCGTACAACCACATCATTTCTTTATCAATTAATTTCATATTATCGTCATATTTGTACCAAATTTAAGTGCTTACAATTTGAACGTAATATTTTTCAATGAAATTCTCATTATATTTTTAACACAAAACATATGTTGCACATATCATTAATTAATTACCATTTACTTCTATCTCTTATTAATGGCAAGATATAATTACTATTACTTACAACGTTCAGATCTCAAAACATACCCTAATACAGGGAAGATAATTAATCCAATTGTTTCCTTTGAAATCCAATTTTCTATGTTAAACCCAATATCTATATACTAATTTAATTCCAACATTTAATTACAAATGTAATCAAACCTGTTCATTATATATTTAAATTTTAAACAAATCCTTTTATTTTGATTTACATTCTTATTATCAAATCAACTATTCCCTTATGCAATTGATTAACATAAGTTTTACACTCACCACTCTACAGTTAACGTTCTTCTTATATCAATTGTAATATTTCAATAACATTAATTCTCCATTAATTACCAAATAAATTTCTAACGGATTTAATAATAAGAAAATAAATAAAACAATGGTTATACGTTAATAATCCATATCTATTAACTTATTGTTTACAAATAAAGGTTAATAAATTTACGTATAAAATAATTGTACTCCATATTAAAACCAATTGCAATTAATAACATAAGATTACATCAATTTATACATCTATTCCTTATTATCCCTTTAATATTTAAATTGATTGAAATTGCGTTAGCATAGTATAGTAGTCAATTACATTCAATCAATATTAGCCAATTATATGTTTTATCTCATTAAATTATTTGTTTTAAGATTTATCTTAAAGTCAAAATTTCTAATCTAATAAGATTTAATTTAATAAATCATAAATTTTAATTTCTGACAATATTAAAGCCCAAAACCTTATTAAATTTAATATTTTTAATTATCAAAATATGGGTTGTTACAGCCTCCCCCGCTCAAAACTTTTTCGTCCTCGAAAAGGAACAAGAAGGAATAGTGGAATTTGAAATATTTTATTCAAAATGATCAATTTATAAACAATTTAACTTACGCATTTAAATTTAATATAAATCTGAAAATAACTCCATTCGATTATTGAATAAAAATTTAAGTTTTTTGGTATTTGCCCTTGAAGAGAAAAAAATTATTTCAACATATCTAAAAATTCAGTTAAAACATTTAACCTCGTTCACTTAGTAAAAATATAAGATATATTTAAAACATCCTCATAGCATTATGCAAAGATTTTTCAAAAGTCTAAAACAATGTTAGAAATTTATATCAAAACATTATAATAAGCTTTAAAATAAGGTTCCTTAAATCCAAAAAAATTATTAGACTCAATATTTTTAAAACAAGTATAAACTCAATATTATTAAACTGAAACTAATAGTATACTCAAATCTTACATTAAATTTCTAAATCAAAGCATAAAATTTCATACCTTCATAATTAATTTAAACACTTGTTTCAAAATGAATATTCTAATACAAAATTCAAATAGTAAATAAACCTATAAACTTTACTATTAGTACTTTGAAATCAAGTAAATATTTCAAACTATACTTCCAACATAGGGATTCAAATTTATTTTTCAAGTATATTGCTATAAATAACTTCGCAAATCAAATTTTTTTTCTTCTTTCCATTTATATGATATCTTTAAAGTATATATTCAAATAAACTTATGTAAATTTTACTTGAAATATTCTTTTGAAAGCTTTATTTGCAAATCAATCATCTTTAATACTTTTCAAAAATTCATTTGTAAAGTTTCTTGCTTCATTTATAAGTACCATTTAAATATTTTAAATAACATCTTTATAAACATATGTAAACTATTTGAAAATAATTATTTACATCATTGCTTATATTTGCAAAGAAGCTATTAAAAACATTAAATCCATTATTTATACATTTATTAATTTCATTTCAAGATACTTTCCAAATATTATTAATAAATCAATAATCATTTACTTTAAATATATTTTATTTAATTATTAATTTCTAAAATATTTACAACACTGATAATTTACTATTAAACCATGTTGTAACTTATTAAACAATATTTTAAACATTTTAAAGTATTTAGAATTGACAAAAAAATGACCAAAATGTCTTTTAATAATACTTTATCAAAATACTTTTATAACTCGATGTCTTCACAGGTTTATCCTCGTTCTTGCAAACCCTGGTCATGCGTTGATCAGGCGCAAGGCTAGAATTCTCCAACTGCTTAGTAGACTTGTTTCAACACCCAGTGAAAATACTTAAAAATAGGTATGAGAAGTACCGCTCAAAATTCAATGTCAAATGATGATAATACGATAGCAGTGGCCCGCTGCTGATCCAGTATTTACGCAATGGACACAAAACTTTCCAGAAGATCCTTCTACCTTTCGGATTCTAGAAAAATATTGTAGCCAGTTCGTAAACAAGGGACCATCGACCCCTACTGCAGTGGTACGCTGCTGATTCAATGATTTACGCAATGGATGCACTTCCTTCCCGGAAGATCCATAAACAAAAGATCCCAGGATCGAAAGCGCGTCGACTGGGTAAACTAAAGAACCATCTACCCTGGGAAAAAAATCAAGGAACTCATGAGTTTAAGTCCGGACAACCATATCAATTCGAATCCATTTCTGAATTCACCCAAGTCCATTAGGGTTTATCGGTCGAATCCATTCCTGGATTCCCCAAGTCCATCTAGGTCGAAGCATATCATACTATACTTCTTCACGGAGGGTACTTCCCCATACGTCTTACTTCAAAATATAACATACCATATATAGTACCCTTTCAAAATCATAGTTTCAAATATCGCACTTATATATATTCCAGTATATATAAGATTTCATTTTCAGATAAAGTACTTTCCAAAATCGATAATCTCGACTATATCAAATCATTCTTATATTAATTTTGTTATATATAAAATTTATCTCTTCAGATCAGCAGTTTCAAAATCACTTATACTTGTACAAAGTCCATCTTATACAAGAATAAAAAATTTCCAAAATAAATTTCGCTGTATGAAAAGCCATATAGGATTGAACATCTTTGGTTTATAAAAAGTTTTGAATTTAGAATAGTTTTGTATTTTTGTATATAAAATGGTTGTGTAAAATACTTTGTAAAATAGTTTTGTACATAAAATAGTTTTGTGAAATAGTTTATAAAATAGTTTGGTAAATAAAATAGAATAAGATAGTTTGTATAAGAAAAATAAAAGAAATAGTTTTGTAAAAATGGTTTTAAATCAATAGTATTTTTGCATAGAAGAAAATTCCAATTTAAATTATAAATATATCCAACCCAACGACTTTCAATTTCAGCGCCAAAGCATATCAATAATATTAGAACATAAGATGTACGCATGTCATCATTTCACAAAATCACATTCGATCGCCCGCTCGATCACACAAGTTAGCTTTCGAACTAGTATTGTCCATTCAACCTCCCTAATGCGGACTTCGATATGGTTTCTTGATTGGAAACCATCATTCTCCTTGCATAGTCATATACTATGATAGAGAATTCTATAATCAAACCAAAAATCAATATCAAATATTCGCCATCAAGAATCGAACGAAAAATCTCAACACGAAGTGATGTAATTCACATAGAACTTGTGTACTCAAATCCGGATCAAATTAATTTTGCGAATAAAATAATATACATTCCAATTTGTTTCATCACAATTTCATTTCAATTAAATTCATTTTTAATCTCATTGATTAACACAAATACCACTTCATACTTTAGTATTTGTTTCACAGAATTTCTCCATTTATTATAAACATTAATATATCCATTCTCATAATATTGCTTATATTTCTCTTTAATTTAAATTACATTCATTTCACATGTAATATTTCTCATTTAAAACTAATTTATTTGCAAATCATCTCATAAGGAATTTCTTTACGACCAATTTATAAAACTTAATTCCTTTTTATAAGATATTGTTCGAGTTTAAAGTTGTCACAACTTTATTTATAACCATTTATTACAACATCTACTTATTTCATAACAATTTACAAGTCATGGCTTTATTTGAAATCATTTCACTTTTAATTCATATTGCTTATTCCATTTAGTTTCACCTTTACCTTTAAATTTATTTATGACATGTTTCATAAATGTTAATTAAGTTTATAAACATATTTTTTCCAATTTAATCTCATTTACAACATTTCCTTAATCACAATTTCAATTTAAACATCCCAAGGCTTAAAGTTCACACTTGTATATTATTACATTACATGCTAAGAATGTATATCCCAATTCTATTCATTTACTAAACATAGATATAACAAATTAAACCTTATTTTACTTGCTTTCAAATTAAGGTTATCAATTCAACTATACAATTCTAACTAATTATCAAGTTTCACTCATATATTAATACAAAAAGGTTTCGATTATCCAAAATATCCAAATATTCCATTTTTTTTCCAATAGATGAAACTACATGTCAACAAACAACAAAATTCAGATCAACATTTCAATTTCATAAACAAATATCCTAATTATTCATTTTATTCTCTTTAATACACCATTATTAAACTAGTGTTTAGTCCATTAATTCAATCAACAATAATTAACCAATGTTTATAATTTGATTAAATACAATAAGTCAACAAAAAGTGATAATAATTAAATAATACCATTTCATAAATCAAACATGTTACAAATAACTATATTAGTCTTAAAAATTTATTCCTTTATATATATCATATAATATTAGGAAAATAATTTCATTTCAAAATTTATATCAAAACATTTTTATAACACTAACAAATACGCGCTCTCGTATATACACTCAGACAACTCATTCTAGTGTATTACTACCATATCTCTAAGGAGTTAACCCCAACAGGCTAAGGTATGTCTAAACTAAAGCTTTGATACCAACTGCAACAACCCAACTTTTTGGATGGTTCAAATCGACAATAAACCACACATGTCAGAATCAAACCATTCAAAAGGGAGGATTGTTAATAGGGTAAATAAGAAAAAAAAAAGAAAAGAGAAAAACAAAATACAGAATCTCGCAGCGTAACGACAAAATATAATAATCAAATAAACAGTTCATGAAGATGTTTTACAAATAACATTTCATTACACTTTTACAAATTCAAATCAGAGTTATACATATATCATGAATAATCAAATAATGCAGCGGAACACAGAATGTAGTGGAATAATAAATAGCAATAATATACTGAATCTTCGTCTTCGTCCAGCAGAAATAGTCTTCAATGCTGAAAAACTCAGGCTGACCCGAGCATAAAGGAAAATAATACACTCGAGTTAGAACTAAAATTCTTATGCAAATTAAATCAAAAGTATATGAAATAAGGAATGCAGATAACTACATTTTTGAAGGTTCAAATTTCTGGAAATGTTATTGTTTCCATATTCAAAATAAAATGGATTTCACAATAGATCCATTCTAGTAAATTACAAATTTACAGAACAATTCCCAGTTAAATTTCATAGTTTTAGAGATTTGATTTATAAAAATGTTCCAAAGTTTCAATATTCACTTTTTTGGAAACTTTCCAATTTTTCAAAATTTAATTTTGAAAACATACAAGTAAGGTAACGACGGTTTACTTCCCAAAATCATTTTTATGATTCAATAGTAAATCTAAACATACTATTTTTCCTCTAATGTAAATACTTGAAATTCATGGGTTTTACATCCTTATTCAGTGTGCAAATAATCAATATGAAAATTTAAATAATTATAATAAACTATAGGGTGATAACAAGGATATATCAAATAAATGAAAAATATACATTCAACCACAATAGCATCCACCACAACATACAATCACATTCAAATCAATCATTTCAACAAATCAACCAATTCAATAACATGTCACAGTAATTATTAGTCATCACATATTGGAATTTAGTTATTCAAATTAAATATTAATAAATATTCCAAACCAACAATCAAAAATTTATCACTATATGACCTGGTTTAACTTGCAATAAAATTTTAGTATTTCATGAGTGAGTTTAAACACTTACCTTCTGGATTTCCCTTTCCTAGTCGGATTTGGATCCGCTACTACTTCCTCCTTTTCATTTGTTTCCTTCTATCTTAATCTTTTTTTAGAATGTTTTGGAAGAGATAGAGAAGTTGTTATAGATCTGGATTTAAAGAAAAAGATTTGGAAAAAAGAAGAATGTTTGGAAAAGAAGAAGAAAATTTAAAGAAGATGAAGAATTGAAAAAGAAAAGGAAGCTTTCAAAAAGAAGAAGATTTGAAGAAGAAGAAGAAGAAACAAAAAGATAAAGAATGAAGCAAAAAAAAAGAGAAGAAGGAGATTTAAAGAAGAAAAAATGAAAACGGAAGGAGGAAGGTGAAGAGAGAAAAAAATGAGATGGAAGTTTTATTTGGAAAATGAAGCTATAGAAGATGAGATTAAAAAATGAAATATGACTAAGGAATGAATATGGAAACAAATGAAAAGCTAATAAGGTATATATAAACAAACTAGGAATTGAAATAAAGTAAAATATGAACAGCCCTAAAATGTAGTATTGAAAGATGTTTACTAAATGAATATGAGGTGATAGAAGAAATAAAAATGCAAATAAAGAAATAAAATTATAGATTATTTAATAATAAGGAAATAAAGGTGGAGGAACAAAATGCACGTTTAGTTTTAAATGCTTTAGGCATTGGTAATGCATAAGGAAATGTATGTAGGAATGAGAAAATTTGCAAACCAAAGGAAAATAAAAAAAATTATAACCAAAAATGAGATGGAAAGAATTAAATATAGCCTAAAAGCTTAGGCTTAGGTATTAAACCGAAGGAGAATTGAACGGACCAAGTTTTAATAATGAGGTAACTATTTTAAAACGTACATGCAATAAATAAAAAGAAATGAATGGACCACATACACATCTTGAAATTCAATTTCTTTCGGAACGTAACCAAATTAATTTCATTCACTCGAATAATACTCAATTTTTACACATACAATTTTTTATCTACGCATAATTAATAAAATTATACCTACCTTAAAAATGAGAATGTTCAATTCTTTTATTTCCATTAAAGCACCATTTCTGTTTAACACATAATGTACGTTTCTTTTATTAAATCTATTAATTGCAATCAAAGTTTTCTTTCCTTTTAATCGAAATCTTTCCATTACATTAATTGCAATTGATAACAAAGTTAAATTTCAAAATAGATAAACCAAAATGGATGAGAAATAGGATAATTGTTTCCTTAAGTCATTTAAACATGTTTATAAATTTGTTGTTTTACACCACCTTAATAAATAACTTACTTAAATTATATTCCTATTCTTGAAATCAATTTGTATGCTAAAACAGCGTTCAAATAAATATATATTTCCTTTTTTTAACAAATCATTCTATTCTTTACTCTAATGAAATTAAATCTACATTCACAAATGAAATATTTCAAGGCAAGGCTCGCGTGTAAATAAATAAAACTTACTGAAAGACCAAAAGAGGCATGTATTTACTGAAAGAAAGTAGTAATAAAATAAAATAAAATAAATGAAAGCGACAGATTTAATTTTGAGAATGTAGTCCGTACATAGAAATCACAAATCAAATATACTAAAAAAACAATTCATTTTAACATATTTTATTAACCCTAATACGCTCAAATTTACAAACATATATGTATTTTTATTTAGTAAACAGTAAATAAAATTAAATACTACAATTAACTTAATGAGGACCACGACCCCACACATTAAAAGATGAACTGAGACCCCAAAGTCAAATTTGAAATGGAATAAATCTCCTACGTTAATATGCTAACTATTCCAAATCAAAAACTTAACCAAACCTTTAAGTTGTTTTCTTACCATTTTATTATTGTATAATTTTTTTAATTAAATTCAAATTAAGGAATATTTAAATAAATCAAATATTCCAACTAGAAACATACAACAAAATTCAATTCTTTGTTTTAATGAAATTAAATTAACATTCATAGATGAAATATTCACTATATTTGATAAGAATATTCTTATCAAGAAACCATCCTTTTCTTTTATTTTTATCAAAACATATTTCTTTTTATTACACATTCATTTACAATTAACACCTCCCCCTTTAAAACCAACTTATATTTAAAGATTATCCCATTAAAGAGTCATAGAAATAATACTTCGTACAACCACATCATTTCTTTATCAATTAATTTCATATTATCGTTATATTTGTACCAAATTTAAGTGCTTACAATTTGAACATAATATTTCTCAATGAAATTCTCATTATATTTTTAACACAAAACATATGTTGCACATATCATTAATTAATTACCATTTACTTCTATCTCTTATTAATGGCAAGATATAATTACTATTACTTACAATGATTAAATCCAAAACATACCCTAATACAGGGAAGATAATTAATCCAATTGTTTCCTTTGAAATCCAATTTTCTATGTTAAACCCAATATCTATATACTAATTTAATTCCAACGTTTAATTACAAATGTAATAAAAACTGTTCATTATATATTTAAATTTCAAAAAAATCCTTTGATTTACGTTCTTATTATCAAATCAACTATTCCCTTATGCAATTGATTAACATAAGTTTTACACTAACCACTCAACAGTTAACGTTTCTTCTTATATCAATTGTAAAATTTAATTGCATTAATTCTCCATTAATTACCAAATAAATTTCTATCAGATTTAATAATAAGAAAATAAATAAAACAATGGTTATACATTAATAATCCATATCTATTAACTTAGTTTACAAACAAAGGTTAATAAATTTACGTACAAAATAATTGATTTCATACTCTATATTAAAACCAATTGCAATTAATAACATAAGATTACATCAATTTATACATCATTTATTCTATTCCTTATTATCCCTTTATTATTTAAATTGATTGAAATTACGTTAACATAGTATAGTATTCAATTACATTCATTCAATATTAGCCAATTATATGTTTTATCTCATTAAATTATTTGTTTGAAGATTTATCTTAAAGTCAAAATTTCTAATCTAGTAAGATTCAATTTAATAAATCGTAAATTTTAATTTCTGACAATATTAAAGCCCAAAACCTTATTAAATTCAATATTTTTAATTATCAAAATATGGGTTGTTACATAACGAATGGGGATTTGCTCCAAGACGGACTCCCTTTACTGATGACATTCTGAATTAACGATACGCTAAAAAGTTCACTATGTCGATATTTTGTCTTATGATGGAACTAGAGACCCGAAACCTCACATGTACAAGTAAAATTGGCACATGGACAGAGCGAATGCTTCAAATGTTGTTCGATGTATATGTTATCCAATCTTTTTCAAGGGAATTGCTTCCATGTGGTTCTCCAGGATCCTACCAAAATCCATCTCAACTTCCAAAGAATTAGCAAAATAATTCCTTGATCAGTTTAGGCTTCACACGGCACAAGAAAAAGACATGATGTCCTTATTTGGCCTATTCTAGGGACAAAATGAATCTTTGAAATCCTTTATGAGTCGATTCAACACCGCGGTGACTGAAGTAAGTAACCCAAATGAAGATATGGTCTTTGTGGCCGTGGTCCGCGCTATCCATCCTGACATTGAATTCGGAAAATGGATCAAACTGAAACAACCTACCACCAGGAAGGAATTTAACCGAAAGGCAAGGAGTACTTGGGATTGGAAGCGATAAAGTAGCTAGAAGGAAAACCTTCTAACCTACAACCAGCCAACACTGGCCAGAATGGTATGGCAGCAAACCAAGACGCAAATTCCTCCAGAACCACTGTAGGAAATGTGGGGAAGGATGGGAACCAAAAAGGAAAAAATAGAATTCCAATAAGTGAAACGGAGGTAACAGGAAACTTAAAGGCCTAAGGCCTGAAAACTACACCCCCTCAATGATACTCTAGAAAACATCTACCTTGCGACACAAGGGACAGAGGAGTACAAGAAGCCGCCTAAAAAGGAAGCAACTGGATGAAAAAAGCATTTTGGAAAGTACTGCCGCTTCCATGAAACACAAGGTCATAACATGAATGAGTGTCATCACCTAAAGAACCTGATTTAAGAGCTGATTCGAAAAAACAAGCTCCAGAAGTATGTGAAGAAACCACAAAATCCTTACCAGCCTACAGCACCCCAAGCTCCTAGAGACCGGGGAAACCAAGCTGGAACCAGCGAAAAGGGACCTAGAGGACCGACAAGAGACTCATTATCGGAACAATATTTGGAGGACCTCATCCACATAGAAGATTTTAGAGAAATGGAGCGATATGTAAGCTCACTGAGACACGCTCCGAAAGATTCGTGCTTCACGATCGAAGACGGAACTCCCGCCAAAAACATAGAACCCTAAACGATGACATAGTATTTCGGAATCGAGACACTGAAGGGATAGAAGATCCGACCCATGACCCCATGGTTGTGACATTAGGAATCGGACCAGCCATGGTACGACGAGTATTGGTGGACAGCGGCAGCTCTGTAAATATCATGTTAAAACACACGTTTGATCAGATGAAATCCAGTATGAAAGACATACCCGCTTACCGAACAAAGATCCAGGGATTCACCAGTGAACCTAAATAACTTATTGGAATAACTGATTTACCTGTAAAACTTGGGGAAGGTGACTGAAGAGCCTCATCCAGACCTTTGTGATTGTAGATGAAATATCCACGTACAATGCTTTTTTAGGTCGGCCCACTTTGGCAAATTTCAGGATTGCTTTAGTTCAGTGGTGTCTAACCATGAAATTTTCGACAGAGAATGGAGTTAAGGAGATCAAAGTGCCACTAGAGAATGCTATATCGTAGAACCGCGTGAGTCTAAAAGAAAAGAAAAAGGGAAGAATATGGGGAGAACTCTCCACATTCATGAACCTACCGAATAGAAACTACAGAGCCACCCTTTGCTTGAGGACCATAGTCGATTCGAAAAGGCTTTGGACCCTAGAAAGAAGAGTTCAGGGGAGGATCGGATAGCACTGGTAGAATTGACAGTGCCTATCCTAGTCGATATGGATGATCCGGCTCAGTTCCCGAAGGTTGGATCACATCTTGGAAACAAAATTCGACAGGAACTAGTTACATTTCTTCGTGCTAACCTGGACGTATTAGCTTGGACACATTCTAATATGTGTGAAATAGCGACAATGATTGCATGCCACGTACTTAATATTGATCCTAAGTACACACTAGGGAAGCAAAAGAGGAGCAGCCTAGATCCAAATGGTCCAAAGTGCTAAGAGAAGAAGTGGATAGTTGATGGCGAATGGATTTATCCACGATGCCACTTACCCTAAACAGGTATCAACCTGATCTTGGTCAAGAAGTCCAATGGAAAATGGCGGACTTGTATCAACTACTCGGACCTAAACAAAACTTGCCCAAAAGAAAGCTTTCCTCTGCCCGGAATCGACCGGCTGGTTGATGAGACAGCTAGACACGAATTGCTATTATTTATAGGTGCCTACTCTGGATACAATCGGATCATGATGCACGAACCTGACCAGGAAAACACCGTTTTCATCACCGATTTGGGATTATGCTACCACAAAGTGTTGTCATTTGGTTTAAAGAATGCTGGAGCAACCTACCAACGACTAGTTAATGCCATGTTCAAACATCAAATTGGAAAGACTATGGAAGTTTAGGTAGACGATTTGTTGGTTAAATTGCGCATAGCTGCAAATCACTTGTAACCTCGCCAATATGTTTGAGTACTCCGCAAATACAGAATGAAACTCAATCCACTTAAATGTCACTTTAGGGTAGCCTCTGAAAAGTTCTTAGGATTCATTGTAAGCTCTAGAGGCATCGAAGCAAATCCCAAACAAATTACCACTTTACAGGAAGTCAAGGCCCAAAGGATCGGGAAAGAGTTACAAAGTTTGAATGGAAAAGTTGCAACACTAAGCTGGTTCATCTCAAAGGCAACCGACAAATGTATATTGTTCATTGACGCGCTAAATAAGGGATAAAAGTACTTCAAGTGGAATCAGGCTTGTTAGACTTCCTTCGAAGAACTGCTACGACATATAGAGACTTTTCCAATCCTATCCAAGCCAATAGACGGAGAAGATTTGTTTATCAATTTAACAGTCTCGCCCCATGCATTAAGTGTTGTGGTCATACGAGAAGAAGCTAAGGTCCATCGATCCATATATTACATCAGTAAACGATTCACTGGAGCCAAGAAGAACTATACGAAATTGGAAAAACTAGCATATTACCTCTTAATCGCATCCAGAAAGTTACGATCATACTTTCAGGCACACCCAATTAAAGTACTAACAGATCAATCTCTAAAGCAGGTGTTGTATCGCCCCAAGACCTCTGGATGGCTTATCAAATGGAACATCGAATTAAGTCAATATGAAATCACTTACCATCCTCTAAAGGCGGTCAATGGACAGGCGTTGGAAGACTTCATTGTCGATTTTACAATATGAGATAACGAGGAAGAAATTCCTCCGATAGTGCAGACACGTTGGAAGTTGTTCATTGATGGTGCATCTAACAACTTCTTCTCAGGGGCAGGAGTCGTGCTCGAAACTCCCGAGGGACGGTCCGTTTGTTATGCCTTACACTTGGACTTCCATACAACAAACAATGAAGCAGAATATGAAGCATTGATAGCCGGGCTAAAGGTTGTGAAGGAACTCGGGGTAAAATCCATACACATCTATAACGAATCTCAGTTAGTTTTCTATCAAGTGAGAGGCGAATATCAAGCTCATTGAGAGAACCTTGCCCTATATCTATCTAAAGTGCAGGAATTGTTGAACAACGTCGAACATTACACCATAACTCATATCTCGAGGGAACAAACATGAAAGCAGACTATCTAGCTAAACTGGCTAATTTCGAAGAAGCTTAATCATTGAGACTGGTCCTAGTTGAAAGTCTAACTGCTCCAAGTGTAAGCGAGATGGATACCAATCGGATTATTGAGACGACTATAGAACCAAAAACATGGATAACACCGATCAAGGACTACTTACTCAGAGGAACACTCCTCGTAGACAGGAATCAACGAAAAAAGCTCCTTCGAAAGGCACCACTGTTCATAGTATAGGATACGATACACTACCGAAGGGGATTCTTTATCTCTTGCTCATGTGTGTGACCAACGACGAAGCTCAAAAAATTCTCAGGGAAGTTCATATAGGCGATTACGGAGACCACATCAGGGTGCAAACCCTTGCAAAGAAAGTTCTTCAATATGGGTGTTGGCCAATTGTAAACCAAAACCGTGATGCAGCAGATTATGCCAGACGGTGCGATCAATGCCAAAGAATTGGAAAGATAAAAAAAATCCTTCAATATAGATAACATTGATGGTCAATCCATGGCCATTCGCAATCTAGGGAATCAATTTAATTAATGTATTGCCAATAGCCAAATAAGAAGCCAAATACGCTATTGTTGTTGTTGATTACTTCACCAAATAGGCCGAAGTGGAACCGCTAGCCACAATTACCACAAAGAACGTTATTGACTTTGTCATTAAAAACATTATTTGCAGGTTTGGAGTGCAACAAAAAAATCATCACGGACAATGAGACTTAATTCGAAAGCGCAAGTTTAAAAAATTTTGTAGATGCTTCCAGATCGAGAAAAACTTTTCTGCTATTGCATATCCACAGGCAAATGGGCAAGTGGAGGCAGCGAATAAGATGATCAAGTCCACCATCAAAAAGCGGCTAACTAAAGCTAAAGGAAATTGGGTCGATGAACCTCCACTCGCACTATGGGCTTACAGGACAACACATAAATATGCAACCGAGAACTCTCCGTTCGCCCTAGCATATGGTTTAAAAGCAATGATCCCAGTCGATCTATAAGTCCCTTCTCATCGAAGGTGAAATTTCAATCAAAGGCAGATCGAGTAGCTTCTGCTCGACTAGTTTGATACGGTTGGTAAGAGGAGGGAAGAAGCCGAACTAAGGACTGCTGCTCACCAGAAAAGGGTCGCATAATTTTTCAACTCCAAGGTTTGTAACCGTACTTTCAAAGTAGGAGATCTTGTCCTCAAATGGGTCTACCTCGTACTAGGAACATTCCGACCAAATAGGAAGGGCCTTATGTGATCAGCCAAAAGCTGGGGGATGGCACGTTCAAGCAAACAACTGTTGATGAAATCCAAATTCCTCGAGCTTGGAACAGTGAACCACTGCATCGTTACTTTATCTAAGACTATCTTATGTATTTCTTATTTCCTGTAAACAAGCCATCCCAAAATACTGAAGGCATTGTAAATAGGAAGAACTTGCCCAACTTTACTAATGAAATTGCTTTGCTTTCTGAACCAGTAAAAATGCATTCACAAAAGTAACATGTTAATTCGACGGGGTCAAATCGACTCAAAATCATCCAACCGCTGCTTGATATTATGGAACCATGCTTGAGTATGTCCCATCTACCCGCTGAGTCAATGGAAGCAAATTGACTCAAACCATTGGATCGACGGAACTCAATCCCAACCTTCTAAGAACCATTGTTGCTCCAACGACACAGGAAGGCCCAAAATCAAAGCTGCGCAATTGGTAAGCCGTGTACCACCTCTTGGATTATGGAATCACACAAAGCAAACACAAGTACGTAAGCAACACATTGCTTCTTGGTTCACAAAACTGTGACCAGACAAGCCTCAATCCCATTGTGCACATTTCGTAAGTCGCACACTACTACTTGAATTAGCAAAATTGCATCCAAAGATAAGGAACTCTCATATTCCAAAAAAAATACATACCGCCCCCAAAGCCAAGAAAATAGCACTCCAAGGAGTGATATGTGTGTGCGATAGCCTGGATGTCAGCATCGCGATGAAATCACTTAACAATATCCCAAGTAATCGGTGTTGCTCCACATTGCTAATCATTTAAGTATGTATATCACTTGAGTGCGTAAATTACTTGCCGTGAGGTCGCTAAAGAGCTTCGCGGGTATCACAAGCTAGAAACTCCCAAAGATAGGAGTTGCAGTATAGACTTGACTGGTGCACCCAGTCTCGTATCAAGTGTTCGGAATAAACAGCCCCGAGAACTAGGGGCATACACACCAACAATCAAAAAAAGTAGCAAAAACTTCACGGTTCTATTACTCCAAATAATGAATTTTAGCAGTAATTATGGGACTAAATAAAACAGTAATGAATAAAAAAAAGTGGCATAAGTGCATTAAACATGGATAAGTAGAAAAGTGAAGTTGCAATCAAAATTTCAACAGTTTTATTACTTATAATGTTCTTTATGTACAACAACAAACAGCAAGGACCGTGCCCGCACAATATTGGCCAAGAAAAGGAAAGTACAAAAACCACTCTTACAACAACAAGAAGAAGTGCTAAGTGCAAACTCTATACTTGTACCAAATGCAACCAAAAAAGCAAAAGACAAATCAAGACTTCTTGTCACCGCTTCCCCTGTCGCCTTTTCTGCCTCTAATCAACAACTTCTTAGGTTTCTCCCCTTCAAGAGTGATCTTTCTCTCTAAAACATGGCCACTGGCAGACCCTTCTTTGCCTTTGAGCTTGCAGGATTTTTGAGAACTCTTTGACGACCTTTTCTGCTCTTTAACCTTCTCCATCTTCACCACTATCATCTACTGCTCGGTCATTAGCTTCTTAGCCTCTGCTTTGTCTGGTTGGCTAGCTTGATCCGCTTGCTTCCATATATCAATAGCTTCTAAGCCTTCCTCTTGAGACATAGAGGGGTCATCCAAACCATGTAGCACTACAATTTGCTCGAAGTGCGAGCCGGGCTACGAGCCGGATGTAGAGACGATGGTTGATGCGGTCAGAATGGAAGCAGATCCAGTAACATGATAAGGTGGTAACTTGGAAGGAAGAGAGGGTTGATCAATAATATCAGAATAAAGGGCGGTTATCTCAGCAATTTCATCAGGCATAAATTGGAAGTCTTCAAGTATGGAAGAGATAAGAAAATTACCTATTATGGGGGTCTGCTCATGCGCTACAACTTCAAAGTCTTCGTCGTTGCCCTCCTTTGATGGTTGCATAATTAAAGGAGTAGTAGGAACGGTCCCCTCATCAGCATGAAGATGCAAAGATGGCTCACCAAGGCCTGAAGTAATATGCCCAGTTATAGCGTTAGCGGGGGCCGCGACATCAATGGCTTCTTGTTCCCTCTCCAGACTCAGCATTTCCTGACCCTTCCCTAAAGCTTGGTGGGATTCTTCATTCAGGTATGCCTGAACCAACCCCTCTTCAGTATATCACCACCCGTGCCTTGGAATCAGGCTAGAATCTCTTTCCAAACTATGGCAAGCATACGAGGGAACAACGGACCCAAGTAGCTGAGACTCCCCTAATGCAGCACGGAGTTGGCATAAAAGCCCAGAATAGTAGCATTCAAGCCTTCCATCTTCTTTGTTAAGGTATCTTGGAGTTTTGAAAAGCTAGCATCCGCGCTAGCCTTCTGTACCACTGGCTGCTTTTTCTCGGCATCTAAAGTCGAATTTGTTTTTCGCGAAGAGAAGCAATTTCTTAGGTCTGTTCGACGATGTCTTTCTTTTGCATCTCAACCATCGTCTTGCTTATCTTCAACTTTTCTTTTAAAGCTGGCTCATCGGTGTGGCACTTCTTTATTTCATCTCTAAATATGAGTGACGCTTGGCCGGTGGATTCTTTTAGCTCCTTAAACAAAGAAGCACTTTTGTTCTCTCTTGAGGGCATCATCCCTCTCTTTCTTCATCCTCACAATCTCCGCGTCATGATCCACGAGCTGCTTCTCGTACCCATCCTTCTCAGACACAAACAAGAGAATTTCTTGGTAGTTGTTTCGATTAATGGTGGACAGCTTCATGCATAATTTTTCCTACCATTAGGCTTGCTTAAAACTGCTCTGATGCATGGAGATGGGATGAATAAGATTCGACATGAATAGACTTCAAATTGGGCTTATCGAAAACAACCCCCTTAAGAATAAGTTAGGAAATGCGGCTTGCATATGTAAGGGACCAACGGGGAAACTGTAAGGTGCTTGCCTAGAAACTGGGAGAGAGGCGGCCATAGCAACATGAGTACAGGAGGTCACGAGACCGAAAGCAGGAACGTTTATCCCGATAGAAGTAGGAAGCTGTGAAGCAGGTCCTCGCTCTTAGTGTTTTTTGGCCTCTTTGATGGATCTTCCTGCTCATTCAGGTTCTTCCTCTTCTCGTAGGCACTTCCTCTATCACGGCCGTGATCTTTCTTGACATAGTGATGCTTTTCCACCTCCCTATCCTTCCTCCTCTCCTTATTGGTCTCTCGGGGAGCATGGTACCTGGAAGGGTGTCTCTACGAACGTTGAGATTCCAAAACTCGATCGAGATCGCTGTAAAAACTACGAGACATGATTCCTGTAGCAAACGATAAAATGGCTTTAATAATAAGGCATTTGATGAAGTAAAACATCCTAGAAAATAATAATAATATAAAGTATGTGATCTGAGTGAAGTGTGTACCGCAGTTTAACGATCTCGATAGAATACACAAACCAGATCGATCACCGACTAATATAAGGACACTGGTTCATGCCGGGATGACCTGAGTAAGCTAGGAAGACAACCCTTCTAAAGTTAATTCATCCATCAAATCACCCATATTCACAAAAATGTCGCTCGTGTCTCCCACGTCAATATCAGCACCTTTTGGCAAAGAGCTGGATACAGGTTCATTCTTGGGAGAAGCTCCTTAAATTGGCTCTTTCAAAGGAAGTGAGGAAGCATATCCAGAGCTCAACCCCATGACCTTGTCGCCTAAATCGACATCACCCTCGTCAGTGTCCTAATCTATTTCTTTCTCATTTATAGGATGCTCCTTACTAATCTCTCCTTCCTCCTTCCGTTCAATCAACGGAGCTTTGTCCTTTTGTTGAATAAACTCTTCTTCTTTCTCTTTTGGGATCGGTGGTATCTTGAGCGGACCTGTCGACCCTGGCTTAAATTTGGATTCCCTAGAGGTCTTCTTTGACCCATTAGATGGGTCACTTTCTTCTTCCTCGTCATCAACATCATCTTCACCAGAGTCATGGGAAGTGGAAATAGAACAGGTCTGGGCTCTGTAGCGAGAAGGAGCACTGACGAATCCAACAGAACTCCAAGGTTGTAAAAGACTATTTCGGCGAAGATTTTCATCTATGAGAAAGAACCTAATTGTGCACTCCTGAGTGTTGACAGCTTTCAAGGAGCTAAGAACAGTGTCGAGTGCTGGATCCTTGTTAATCTTTGGAAGAACTGTAAGGAGCATACGATCATTCAAAAGACTTGCAGGAAATTCCAAGCATGATAAAAGAGACTACCCCCCCCCCCCCCCCGGTTCATAAACGGGTGAATCCATCTTGACATTTAGCGCAAAAGAACTGATTCTTGAATGAAGTGACTTTGCTGGGAAGATTCAGCATAAGTTTCCGACTATATTGTGCCTCAATATAGACAAGTAATGAGTTAGCCTCTCTCTTTTTGAATAATAGAAGACACCACAACTCAGCAAAATTCGAGACAAGATTGCGCGTCTATTTGAACAGAACATATAAGCATGCCTTATCCATTTGGAAGAATCTATAATAAGGCCAACCCTATGTTCTGAAGTGTTATCATTAAGAAGTGATTGAACGGGGGCACTGCACTATACATACACATGTATCGATGGCAAGCTACGTATCCAAAAGGTGGCCTATGAGCAAATTCTCCTCTCGATGGCAGAAGCACGTCATCCTCTGGGATACCGTATTGCAAGCAAATGCTTCGCAACGTCTGGTTTAGAAGGATCGAAGGAGCTTTCTCCAGAGGATTAAATAAGACTCTGAAGTTAGGAGGACTATGATCGACGATGGGGTCGACTGGAATCAAGCGACCATATTGACCTGAAGTTACGGAAGCGGCGGATCCAACTTGGATTGATGATGACTCCGTTCAGAAAGAGGGGAGTTCCATCTGGTGGAAAAGATCAACGGCGGTGGCTTTTTGGCGGTGGCAAGCTTTGGATCGGCGGTAGCTTAAAGCAATTGGATCTGTTGGCTCAAAAGAAGTAAAATGAGAAAGGGGGGATCTAACCCTTTATATATAAAAAAGGAGGATGGTCTCAGAAAACTTGCTTAAATACCTGGACCGGTACCGATCCAATTAGATCGGTACCGATCCAAATTTACTCCTATGAATGGTCTTGAATTTCCCTTGTTCAGCCTATTCAATGTTCGTATTCATTCTGGAAATTATCAAGTCAAGATCACTCCATAATTACAGACAATGGAGATTTGCACTAAGGACTGGACAATTAACCGGCACGTCATTGATATCTTTTTATGGTGGCCAGATACGACCAATGAAACTCCTTGAAACAGAAACCCAAAGTTAAACAATTCTAGAGCACACCTTGTTTTTACGAAAGCGTGCTCTGGAGGGCAGATGTTAACCAAGTTTCAAACCCAGTAGAATTCAATGGAAGTTAGAACATTCAAATTAAGCCCGAACGACTCAAAACTTGATCGAAAAGCCTAAAAGAACATGAAAAGGGACCTAAAGAAGTATAAGCCAAAAATATGCCATCTTTTCGACACAAATCCAATCCAATTGGATCGGCATAGATCCAAATTTATGGTTCTTGGTAAATCCAATCCCTTTACATTGCGACTCTATGCCTCAACGAAGCTCACCCAACAAGTTTTACTGCACTCCAAGCAACCGAGTTCAAGAAGTGAGGATTCTTCAGATTCATAATACAGTTCAACCTAACCCATATGAGAAATATCATCAAAACAAGTCAGCAAGCTACAAAATTATATGAAAAGCAATATTATTAAGGAAGAAGCTTAACCAAGCAAATCAAGCCAAAAATTGGCTAAGGGTTTGGATCGATACCGATCCAAAAGGATGGCCAATTTTGGCTCCAAACTTTCTGAGCTCTCTCTGCATGACGATTATACGCTTCTTACAAAGCGAATCTTGGCCCAAGAGCTTTCCAACCCCTATAAGTGCTATCTCAGCTGCAGCAGAAAAGGGGTCTGCTCTAATCTCTGCTGAAACTCTGCCATTGTTTCTTCACTCTTCTTCTCCCTCACAACAACCATTAAAGGGCAATTAAGATCCTTCCAGTTGTCTCTAACAACAGTGGCTTGATCTAACTTAGGAAAAAAGAATCACATTGTAATCCAAACTCCTTTGCAATAGCAGCTGATCATAAAAACTATAAAGTGGACGTAGGCTTCGTTAATAGCTGAATCACTATAAAATTCTCTTATCTCTTTACTTTTTCTAGGATTTACTATTGTTTTTCCCATTTAATTTTCCTTGGTAAACAAGGCTGGTGCTTTCATACTCAGTCCTAGGTGTTGATCCATTTTTTGGATTAATGATATTGTATGATTTCCAAATAAGTGTGTGTATATATATATATATATGCTTATTATATATACAACCAAGAGTGTGTGTGTGTAAGTATATTATGAGAAAATGTTACTGATATATGTAAATATTATAGTAATGAACAATATACAAATAAACAAATGCACACACACAAAAGGTATAAGTTAAAAATTAATATTTTACTTATATTAAGATATATATATATATATATATATATATCTATATATGTATTAAAATAACATTATTATATGTATAATATATATCTATATATATATATATATATATATGTATTAAAATAACATTATTATATGTATAATATATATATATAATTTAAATCTAAATATGATTTGTAATAATTTATGTATATATAACGAAAAAATCTCCTTTTTATTATTCTAGATCGAATACACAGAAGGTACACTTTGGATTATAATTTTATTATGTTAATACATAAATATTATTTATTAATTGGATACACAACAATAGATGAGTGATAAAAAAATATATAATATACATATATTTCAAATTTCCAGAAAATCCGAAATCATATTTTTAGCTTACAAAAAAAATTGATATTTTTCTAGGTCAAAATATTATTTTTTTATTAACTAATTACCTTCAGCCTAATTAAAAATTGATTTTTAAAAAATAATAAAAACGGCTGAAAAATATAATTTTTTGATCGAAAGCTTCTATAATGATAAATTGATTTTAGAAAATTTAATATCTAATTTTCAAAACATAATTTATTTTAATTCGTGCAATAATAAATAATACTAAAAATATTAAATAATTACTGGAAAAATTAGTTACATTTACTAAAAATTATAATTTATATAATTATGAATTTTAGAAATATTAGCTGAATTTTTATATGATATAGTTATATAGTTTAGTACTAGTCGTGTAAATGGTTAATTAGTATATTAATATATGTATAAATTAATTAATAAAATAATTTTGGCTATGTGTATCAAATCTATTATAAAAAAAATTTATATAACCTATCAATATATGTGACACCAAAAGTGCCTATAGAAATCTCACCTAACTAACAATTCAATAATAACTCTTTGTGTGTGTATGAACAATATTGAATTATACCGAGATTATGCATCATATAAAAACTAAATACTTCCTAAACCAAAGCGCTTAAGTATACGTTGTAATAATGAGTTCCCTTATTCCTGATTCGTCAGATTGCAAGTCTTTGAATCGTGGACCATTTACCATCGAATAACTATTGATTTGAATTGATTTAAGTTGAGTTGGAGCACTAGGAGGTATAATTCGGCCAGTAAGATGGAAGATGAGGTAGCCAAAATGTCATCTAAAGGTTAAGGATAGAGATGCTTATATATAGAAGTTGGAGATATTTTAAGATCAATATCCTACATATCTCTTACCAGTTCACTTCCATCTTAGCCCTCCATCTCCTATCTCTTATTGCACTATCTTATGATTCATATTGCCCTCATTGAAATTTTCAGCCACTTTCATGGGCTTTAAACCCATTCTAAGCCCAAATAAATATTATTAATTGAATCTAATTTAATTGCTTATCAATATCGCATATCGATCGATATATTTAGAACTATTATAAATATATATGATAATATTTATTCCTCAAATCATATTCAAAATTTTATAATTAATATTTCATAAATATTAATTAATTTAACTAATTAATAGCAATTATAAACTAATTAGATCCATTGGCCTAAAGAGAATTTATCTTCCCGGTTGTGTGACTCATCAGATGTAAATTCAGTTAGCGATTAACATTGAATTATTCGAATGTTAACGTTCACATGTCACTTAGCAGGTGGTGTGATGTTTTAGTCAAGTTTATCGCTTACTTAGTTCCGGTAAAATCCAATTTCACTTTATTAAGCATTACCCGGTTGTGACACTTATTTACACCAATTCTCTTTATCAAAACTATATCACTTTGGACTTATGGAATTTGGTAATGGTCAAATTCCAATATAATCCATATTCGACTCTATAGTCCAAACACAAAGTCCTTGGTCCAATAATAACAATTATTATTAACCAAAATGCTCTCACAAAAGGCCTTGACTTTGAGTTGGCTTGAGTTGACCGTGATACTAACTCCATATAATTGAGGAGACAAATCCCCTCTTTAATATTGCCTCACCTCTGATACATCCACTCGACCCAACTGTAGTCACTCGATGGAACAACATGTTATGATTTGGCTATAATCAAACCGGAGCTTTTATATTGAAGATCCATAGTATTCTCATGTTGACAGAACTATGTAAATCAGTCAGATCATATTTTCTATTCGACTTTATTTATATTAACCAACAGAAAACTATCGAGCGAGTCATTCCATACTTATACAATAATTATCAGTATGTAACCCTTTGGCACCCCCAATAGACATGAGTAATACATTATCCGATATTTGAAGAGCGTTACGTGCTCTAATCTCAACGAGTACATCGATATCTAGTCTCGATGCATCTTAACTAAGAACATTTAAAATGATATATTTGTTTTCGTTGTGATAAATTACTCACGGTTACAACACTTTATAACTACTATCAAAAAACATAAAATTTATGGGTTTTCTATTGAGTATACTTTTAATTAATTAATTAATATAACACATTATATCAAGTATAAAATAGAAAGAAAAACACTTTTTTGTTTCAAACATGAGTGATTATCAAGTTTTATATATATATATATATATATATATATATATAGCAACTTACATAATAGCCCTTAGGGCATACCCCTAACTCCATCAGTCAATACCATCAGTGGATGAGATTATTTGAATATACTTTTATTATGAAATAACAAAAAATTTAGGATCCCATAAAGTTAAACGTGGTTGTAATATTACTTATGTTTCCTAGAGAGAGATCGTTGAAAAATTTTAATATTGGGGACATGTATGTAAAATTATGGGTGAATTAATTTAAAGGATAAAAATTTGTATATTTTTAGCCTCAAGCACACAACCTTAATATTTTAACCACAAGGACAAACATTCTCCTAAAAAGTATTCGTAAGGACAAATATTCTTTCAAAATTATTCATAAGAACAGACATTCTTCCAAAACTGCTACCGAACTAAAAACTGATACGTAAAAACTGTTATCGATAACTACAAACTGATATCTAAAAACTGCTATCAATAACTAAAAACTGATACCTAAAGAAAGTTGTCATTCAAGCTAAAATATTGTAGGTTTGTCCTTGAGGCTAATGTTAATAACCTACGTATTGATTTTGATGACAACAACCATATAAATATTACTACTAACATATCTTCGAGTTATGCAGTCATATCAGATTTATTATGGAGACATTTTAGAGATAAACAAGAATAAAGTGGAAGCAAATGAATTATAGAAGAAGGTCAATTAGAGCAATTGAAGAACAAAACCCAATTAGAGAAGAATGCTAAAGGATAAAGGTGTTTGAAGTGATGAGGAGTTTGTTGAACCTTAGAATATCTTTTTAAAGATCTCATAGCAATTATACTTGAAGATCATCAACCACTGACCTCAATCGAATCACAAAAATCCACAAATATAAGGTAATTTGAAATGCTGAAAATTTGCAACACTTATTAGTGTTGCTGTTCATTGGTGGCAACACACCCATGTCGACATGGGGTACTTGGGCATGTCGACATACTAGCAGTTTTTCAAAATTTCAAATTTTAAATGAAGAGACATTTCCCTCCACCTCTTCACCAAAAGATACGTCTCTTCAACCACTATATAAAGGCCTCTGAAAACGAATTTTAACATCAAGAATTCTCATTTTCTCTTACTCCTTCTTCTCCAAACATTTGCAAAATAAATCCATTGCATACTCTTCAAATCTCCTTGCAAATCGATGCTATTTCACTCCAATTCTTCACTGATTTACAAGCCACAAAATATCAGAGAGTTGTACTTTAATTCACATCATTCTCTCTGTGATTTCATCCTATTCCTCAAAGAATTCAAAGATATATTGCCGTTGGAGGTCTATAGGATCATTGTATCGAATCTGCAAGAATTTATATTGAAGATACAACCACTTGCCATAGTTTGTTGTTGGTGATAAGGAGAAGGTGTTCTTGTAGCCTGTAAAATCAAGAGGGTGTGTCTTGTAGCCCGTGAAACCAAGATTGTAAAGGTGTTCTTGCCACTCGTGGAAAGCAAGCGATTATAGTGGAATTCTGCAAGATAAAATGCAGGACTGGATGTAGGATTGGTTAATCCGAACCAATATAAAAATCCGGGTGTTATTTACATTGCTGCATTTTACTTTATTACTTACTTATTCTCTGATTACTTCTTTCTGTTTGCAATTTGAGTAAATACAGTTTTATATTCATAAGTAAGTGGG
This sequence comes from Allium cepa, assembly GCA_030765085.1. Classification (NCBI taxonomy): domain Eukaryota; kingdom Viridiplantae; phylum Streptophyta; class Magnoliopsida; order Asparagales; family Amaryllidaceae; genus Allium; species Allium cepa. The sequence goes on from CM060940.1 coordinate 109,444,190, forward strand.
CAATACACATTTCACCACTTCTAGTGTCTGAATAGCCTTAAGATCCAACATTGTGTTGTAGCCACCCCAGTTTCCAAAATTTGGTATCAGAGCCTTGGTTTTCAAAAATTCATAACTTAGTTTTTGAAAAGTATAAATGGCTAATGGCACTAGTAACATATTTTTTAACACTTTTATAGAAGGGCAATCTACCACTAGACCCCCTCTATTTGATGGTAGTAGTTATGCTTATTGGGCTTGTAGGATGAAATGTTATTTGTAGTCTAATGGTTTGGATATTTGGAACATTACCCAAATAGAGTATATAGAGCCTCAAACTGAATATTCAAAATGGACACTAGACCAAAATACACAAGCACCTCTCTAAGGCCGTGAACATTTTATTTTTCTCCTTAAATAGAAATGAATTCAATCGAGTGTCTATTTTTAATTCTGCTTATGAAATTTGAAAAACACTGCAAGTCACACATGAAGGCACCAATAAAGTAAAACAAACAAAGATATCTGTGCTGTCAACCAGTTTCACCTCTTTCAAATGAAACCAAATGAGTCTATTTTTGATATGTATTCTAGATTTCAAGATATAGTACATGCTTTAATATCATTAGGAAAGAAAATTACTAAAGAAGACCAAGTCAGAAAGATCTTGAATTCACTTCCTAGTGAATGGGATCAGAAGACTCTGGCAATCGAAGAAGCCAATGATATTAGTATTATGAAAGTAGAAGATTTAATTGGTAACCTAATGTCTTATGAAGTAAAGTTGCAGATTAGAAAAGAGAATCAGGCAAATGAGAAGAAACCACTAGCACTCAATGCTATGATTGACAAAGATGAACCAGATGATGATGCTATTGATGATGATATCGAGTTTATGACCAAGAAGTTCAAGAAATTCTTGAAGTATTGGATAACAAACAAACTTCGAAAAACTAACAACAATAATTCTAGAGATGGAAATGTTGTTAAGTGTTTCGAATGTGATAAACCGGGTCATTTGAAAAGAGACTGTCCCAAACTGATGAAATCAAAGTCAAACACTTTCAATAAGGAGAGGAAACAGGCATTCAATGCAAAATGGGATGATTCAGATACATTATCATGTGATAGCGATTCAGAAACAGAAAACGCCAACATATGCTTTATGGCAAAGGATGACCAGGTAACAAACAATGTGTATTAGATAGAAGATGCTCAAAGCATATGAAAAGAAATCTATTGTACATTGGATAAATACGAAAGGATTTGTTATTAGCATCAGCAAAGTCGGTATCTCTAAAACTCATCTTATTATTTGATTAGTTTATTTCATGTTTTGAATTGATTTGGTTTCCCCTCAAGTGTTTTATTTGTAAGTATTTATCTCTATATACAAACTCTGTATATTGTCTAGCAGTGATTTAAGTGACTCTTTTTCACCCTTTTTGTTGATGACAAAGGGGAAGAAAATATATAAGTATACTAGGCAAAATGATAGGGGGAGTGCATAGAGTTAGGGGGAGTCAAATATAAAAGTATTATATTTTATCTCTCAAATATTTGTATGGTTGTCATCATCAAAAAGGGGGAGATTGTTAATACCCTAGGTATTGATTTTGATGACAACAACCATATAAATATTACTACTAACATATCTTCGAGTTATGTAGTCATATCAAATTTATTATGGAGACATTTTAGAGATAAATAAGAATACAGTGGAAGCAAATGAATTATAAAAGAAGGTCAATCAGAACAATTGAAGAACAAAACCCAATTAGAGAAGAATGCTGAAGGATAAAGGTGTTTGAAGTGATAAGGAATTGGTTGAACCTTAGAATATCTTGTTAAGATCTCATGGCAATTATACTTGAAGATCATCAACCATTGATCTCAACCAAATCACAAAAATACACAAAAATAAGATAATTTGAAATGCTGAAAATTTGCAACACTTATTAGTGTTGTTGTTCATTTTGCAACACACCCATGTCGACATTGGGTACTTAGGCATGTCGACATACTAGCAGTTTTTCAGATTTTCAAATTTTAAATGAAGAGACATTTTCCTCCACCTCTTCACCAAAAGACACGTCTCTTCAACCACTATATAAAGGCCTCTGAAAACGAATTTTAACATCAAGAATTCTCATATTCTCTTACTCCTTCTCCAAACATTTGCAAAAAAAATTCATTGCATACTCTTCAAATCTCCTTGCAAATCGATAATATTTCACTCCAATTCTTCATTGATTTGCAAGCCACACAATATCATAAAGTTGTACTTTAATTCACATCATTCTCTTTCTGATTTCATCCTATTCCTCAAAGAATTCAAAGATATATTGCCATTGGAGGTCTATAGGATCATTCTACCGAATCTGCAAGAATCTGTATTGAAGATACAACCACTTGCCATAGTTTGTTGTTGGTGATAAGGAGAAGGTGTTCTTGTAGCCTGTAAAATCAAGAGGGTATGTCTTGTAGCCCGTGAAACCAAGATTATAAAGGTGCTCTTGCCACCCATGGAAAGCAAGCGATTATAGTGGAATTCTGCACGATAAAGTGCAGGACTGGATGTAGAATTGGTTAATCCGAACCAATATAAAAATCCGGGCGTTATTTACATTACTGCATTTTACTTTATTACTTACTTATTCTATGATTACTTCTTTCCGTTTGCAATTTGAGTAAATACAGTTTTATATTCATAAGTAAGTAGGTAATACACATTTCACCACTTCTAGTGTCTGAATAGCCTTAAGATCCAACATTGTGTTGTAGCCACCCCGGTTTCCAATAGCTAAAACGTTGAGAAATTTTGTCCTTGACAATGATTTCCTATAAAATTAAATATGCTTAGTTATTCTATAAATAAGACACGTAAAACTGATATAAAAAATAAATATTGACAACATAAAGGTGTGAAAGAATGAGCAAAGATCAAAGTAACTTTTCAACTTGCTAAAACAAATTGGAAATGTCGTACTTTTGTGTACATGCATGCATACATGTAAAAGATTATCGATCTATATGTATTGTATGTTGTCCAAATATGTGTATATATTTATGCTTATTATATATAAAATCAAGAGAGAGAGAGAGTGTGTAAGTATCTATGAGAAAATATTATTAATATATCTATATGTAAATATGAGAAAATATTATTGATATATTTATATGTAAATATTATAGTGTTGAATAATATATAAATAAACAAATACACACGCACAAAAGGTATAGTTAAATATTACTATTTCATTTATATTAAGATGTATGTATGCATGCATGCATGCATGCATGCATGCATGTATGTATGTATGTAATAAAATAACATAATTATATGAATAATATATATATATATATATATATAATATAAATAAATTATTTAAATGTAAATATGATTTATAAAGATTTATATATATATAATTAAAAAAGATCATTTTTAACGTTCTTGATTGAATACACAGAAGGTACAATTTGGATTGTAATTTTATTATATTAATATATAAATATTATTTATTAATTGGATGAACAACAGTAAGTAAATGATAGAAAATATTATATATATATATATATATATATATATATATTTCGAATATAAACTTCCAGAAAATATTGAATTATGTTATATAGCTTGTGAAATTTTTTGAGATATTTCTAATTCAAATATTATTTTTATTATTTAATTACTTTCGACCTAATTAAATACTGATTTTTAAAAAATATTAAAACAGTTGAAAAATATCTAATTTTTGATCGAAAGCTTCTATAATGATAAATTAATTTTATAGAATTTAAGATCTAATTTTCAAAATATAATTTATTTTATATAAATTTTTAATTCATACAATGATTAAATAATACTAAAAATATTAAATAATTATTGGAAAAATTATTTACAGGCAATAAAAATTATAATTTATATAATTGTGAATTTTAAAAATGTTAGTTGAATACTTATATGATATAGTTATATATTTAGTATTAGTCATGTAAATAGATTAACTAGTATATTAACATATGTATAAATTAATTAATTAAATAATAATAAATAAAATAAAATAATTTTGGTTGTATATCAAATTATTATAAAAATAATTTGATTATACACATAACCAATTAATATATGTGACAACAACAATATTTATAGGAATCTTACCTAGCTAACAATTCAAAATAACAGTATACATACACACACAGATATGAACAATACTGAATTATATAGAGATTCTGCATGATATATAAAACTAAGTACTTACCTAAACTAAAGGCCTTAAGTACACCTTGTAATGATGGGTTACCTTCCTTTTGAAACCTTTCTGATTCGTCAAATTGCAAGTCTTTGAATTGCAGACCATTTGCTATCAAATAGCTATTAATTTGAATTGATTTTATTTAACTTGAGTTGGAGCACAAGGAAGTATAATTCAGCCAGCAAGATGGAAAGAAGAGGCAACCAAAATGTCATCTAAAGATTGAGGATGGACATGCTTATATATAGGACAAGTTAGAGATATTTAGGATCAATATCCTACAACATCTCTTACCAATTCTCTTGCATTTCAGTTCTTTATCTCCAAGCCTTTGTTGCACCGTCCTATGGTTCATATTGCCCTCATTTTGGTCGAACTTTCATGCCCCTTTCATGGTCTTTAAACCAATTTTAATCCCAAATAAATATTATTAATTAAATCAAATTTAGCTGTTATCGATATCACATATCGGTCGATATATTTATAACTATTATAAACATAAACTAATTAAATCGTTTGGTCTGAAGAGAATTCTACATTCTGGTTGTATGACTTGTTAGATGTAAATTCGCTCAGCGGCTAACATCGATCTATTCGAATGTTAATGTTCACATGTTACTTAGCAGGTGGTGTGACGTTTTAGTCAAATTTATTGCTTACTTAGTTCTGGTAAAATCCAATTTCACTTTATTAAGCATTACCCGGTTGTAACATTTATTTACATCAATTCTCTTCGTCAAAACTATATCACTTTGGACTTATGGAATTTGGTAATGGTCAGAATTCTAATATCATCCATATTCAACTTTATAGTCCAAGCACAAAGTCTTTGGTTAAATAATAACTATTATTATTATCCTAAATCCTTTGGCCAAAGACTTTGACTTTGAGTTGACCGTGATACTAACTCCATATAACTAAGGAGACGAATCCTCTCTTGAATAGTGTTTCACTTTCAATACTTCCACTCAACCCAACTATAGTTGCTCGATGGAACGCCATGCCATGATTTGACTATAATCAAAGCGGAGTTTTCATATTAAAGATCCATGGTATTCTCAAGTCAAGAGAACTGTCTTCTATTTGACCTTAGTTACAACAGAAAACTATCGAGCGAGTCGTTCCATAGTTATCTAATAACTACCAGTACGTAACCCGTTGGTACCCAATAGTCATGAGTATTATATTGTCCAAAATTTGAAGAGCGTTACGTACTCAAGTCTCAACGAATATATCGATATCTAGCCTCTACGCATCTTGACTAGGAACATTTAAAATGATATATTTATTTTCAATGTGATAAATTACTAACGATTACAACACTTTGTAACTACTATAAAAAAACATACAATTTATGCATTTTCTATTATATGTACTTTTAATTAAATCAATTAATTAATATAACACATTATATCAAGTGCATAATAGAAAGAAAAGCACCTTTTTATTTCGAACAAGATTATTACCAAGTTAGATACATGTAACAAATTAAATTACATGATTTCCCTTAGGGCATACCTCTAACTCTATCAGTCAACACCATCGGTAGATGAGATTATTTGAATATCATTTGTATTATGAGATAACAAAAGACTTGGGATCCCATAAAGTTAAACGTGGTTGTAACATTACTTATGTTCCCTAGAGAGAGATCATTGAAAAATTTTAACATTGGGCACGTACATGTAAAATTAAATATGCTTAGTAATTCTATAAATAAGACACATAAAACCGATATCAAAAATAAACATTGACACCTTAAAGGTGTGAAAGATTAAGCAAAGATCAAAGTAACTTTTCAATTTGTTAAAACAAATTAAAAATGTTGTACGTTTGTATACGTTCATACATGTAAAAGATTATCGATCTAAATTACACAAGCTCCATTTTTCTTTCAGACCTTTTCATTTACCCACAAATACTATTCAACGAAGGTTTGTACCAAATTATATATGGATTCGAGTATGACTTCCACAATTTTATTTGTTTACTACCTTTTATTATGGCATTAATATAAATTTTATAATCAAAATATAGAATTTCAATATTTATTAAATCTAAGGTATGTCACATCCCAGCCAATTACAAGTGATGTTTAAATTGCTTTCTTCATGTTTAACACATCAATTAGGACTTTCATGGACTTAAATCATTAATTTTTGGGCCATGCATTATATCTTCTCATTCCACGTACTCAGTTATATAATAATTCATATTTATACTTATGTATACCATTCATCTTCTAGTTTCAACACCACTAATGTGTTTCACGTCATATAGAGATTGATTCATCATCAGTTCAACATAAAACCAGACCACACAAGACAAACGGAAAAAAAAAAGAAAAAAATCCACCACCAACAAAGTCTTTCAAGTTCTCCAAACAAAGAGCTACTTACTACAAATCTAAAACCTAGATAAAAATACTTCCTCTTTACAACACATCAACCATTCCTTCCCATCATACCCCTCACCCTCTGCAAAACCCTAACAAACTCAAAGAAAAGATTAAGATCCATATCCTTCGACCCATCTCGATTGCCCGCACGCATCACATCTCCCGGGTTACACCCAACAACAACATCAAACCCTCCATACTCCTTCACATAATTCTCCACCGTTTGACTCGTCAGCCTATCAATCCCCTTTATCTGCCTCAGCTCTCCACACTGCTCCGTATTCTGCCACCATCTCTTCAAAATCTTACGATTGCACTCCATCGCCTCTACCGAAACAACGCACTTCAGCCAAATCCCAAGCTTATGCAACGCTACAATCGCTCCCCCGACTCCGGTAAATACAGAAAGAACCCTTACTCCATCAGGAAAAATACTTTTCAAAACCGATAAATGATACCCAATCGTATCAACTTGAATAGCGTCTCTTAACAGTCTAAGCCTATCGGCTGCAACCAAGTTCAGGACCTCTGTGTGATTTTCTGGGTACCCTAGCATCATTTCCACTTGGTTGGGCTGTATAGGGATCAGTTTGTGAAGCCCAACCCAGATTAAGTTCGATTTCTTGCAGTGGTGCATGATCTCGGTTTGCCGCTCTTTCGATAGGAAGCCTTGCGAATCCATCATCATTTTGCTGAGTCGATCGCAGAGTTGAACTGTTCCTGCAGTGTCCGAGCTTAGGCAGCTGAGTTGTTTTCTTGTATCCCAGGAAGGCCACCATTTTTTTGTATGGGGTAGTGTTTCTTCTATCGTCGTGGGCGGTTTTGGAAGTATGTAGAATCTGTTGTTTTTAGGGAGGTTGTGTAAGTAGCCTTCTTTTCTGTAGAAGGCAGAGAAAAACTGAGAGTTTGCGAATTCTGGTCCTGGTACGTAGAGAAACTGTGATAGCTTGTTCCAAGTGCTTTGAGAGACATCGACTGTGTTTGCATAGAAGAAGTAAGGGAGCTTGGAAGAAGTGTTGGAAGTTGAAGGTGTTTGTGTATAAGGAAATTCTTCTTTGACTTCTCCATATTGATCTGGCTCTGTATTGAGGTCTTTATCCTCACCATCATCGTCAGTCCAATTCCAGTCATATTGATCTTCGGTGTATGTGGGCTTTGACTTTTTGACAGATGCTTCGTCTAAGTTAGTTGTGGGCTTTGGCCTTTTCACCGCTTTTACATCGTCGTCGTCGTAATTGTCTGGAGGATAGGGTTTTGAAGTGGATTCTTTTCTTATCCAACCTTCATCGGGGTTCAGATTTGGTGTTTTGGTTTTCTGTAAATCGTTCCTTGACCAACTGTCATTAGGGTTCGGATTTGGTGCTCTGGTTGTCCATGGATCAGTTCTTGCCCAAATGTCGTTGGGATTTGGATTAGATGCCCTGGCTGTCCATGGATAGGTTGAGGAATTTGAATGTTCAGGAATTTTTTGTTGTAAATGCTCTGGATAGATTTGGTTTTGACATTGATTAGAAGCATTGGGTAAATCATCCCATATATCCTGCAAAAAGAAGGTAATTTTGTGATATATTGGATCGTGATGGTAATAAATGTTTATACCTCTTTTTTCTAAATAAAAATAAAAATAATAACAATAACAACAACTAAGTTTGATCCAGAGAATGTCTTGGAGGTTTCTGTGCATACCCAGGGCTTCGAAAATTTAGGCCCAAAGCGAAATTCAAAAGTTGAACTTTCGTATGTTATAGAAGAATTTGATTTCAAAAATTAAGGTAGCCTTTGATTTAAAAATAAGTTTTGTGTCTTGAGTTTTCAACATTAATTACAAAATATGAGACGAGTGGAGAGACGACGGATGGGATGGAAGTAAGATCGAGGGGACCACGGAGGGAATGGAGGAACGATGGAAGGATGAATTGTTTCTCGTGCTTCTCTTATTTCTCAAAACATGAAAAATAAAAATAAAAATAAAAATTGTTTTCTATTTTGCATGTTAACTTTGTTTTCTAAATTGGTCGTTTTACACAAAACACATATGTCGTGCGCATTTTTGTATGAACGAAAACCCAAAACTGAAAAGGATAAACCAAATACCACCTAAAATTTTATTAACTCAAGCACAAAAAACTACCATTTCATCACCTAAATCCATGGCCTTCAGCATATTATAAAGCACAATCAATAAACAAAACATATTTTGTAATTTATATGTAAGATAACTTTTTTCAAAAATCTGGCCTTAAAAATGGCAAAAGAAATTGGACTATATGCAATAGAATGTGCCGCATAGAGCCAGTCATGACTCATATGCATATTACTTCAGAATTTACAAGCGAAATTTGATTTTCTAGATAATAAAAAATGTGTAATTCATGATACAGAGATTTTATCTTTGATTCTGTGTAGCATTCTTGCTAAGTCTAACAATGTATCCTCGAAAAATTTGAAATCCATCCATATTCAAAAAACAGATACGGATGTGGATATGGAAGGTAACCTCATCCATCTATCCAATTTTTTAGTTTGTATTATATGTATTTTAGTATAATAAATGATATGTATCTATTATTTTATCAATATAATAGTTTATCTATTAAATAATAGTTAAACAGAAGAATTTGTAGCTCTCGCATTGATTCTAGCCTTTTTTTCCAGTTCTCTTTAATTCTCTCAAGATATTTATTCATATTTTATTTTAAAGACCCATACAATTTATGATTTTTTGCAATTGTTTACTATATTTTATTAATTCTCTGCTAAATTTTTATGCTCAAAAACCCACACTGTCTGATTTTTACAATTATTTTCAAAGTTCTCCTCAATCTTCACATATAATTTCAACTTAAGTGCATATATTTAAATTACTTAAATATTTAAGTATAAGTTATTTAAGTAAATTGAATTAACCATTATCTGTTAATTTGTCTAATAAATCCTAAAGATAATAATGTCGACATGTATACCACACTCATTGTAACAAAATGCTATAAACTAAATTTTCATTCAAGTATAAGACTATATCGATCACACATGGAATAATAGAACTTAATGTATAATTATCTATTGTAATGAACTGCCATTTAAATAACTGAAAGATTTAGAAATCACAATTTACAAACCATCTCAAAATTCTAGAAATTTCACCTTACACCTTAATTTATTTATTTTTAATCAATGTAAACTATCATTTTACAGTTACTCAAAATAGTGCGTTAATTCTCTCTATGATTTATATTCATATACCTATATTTTATTATTTTTACAGTTGTTTACCAAGTTTCATCAATTTTATCTTATCATTTTACATTCAAACGCATGTATTTAAATTAATCAAACACTATAAATTCAAACAATATATTTAAGTAAATTCAAGTAACTAATATTCATTACTTTTTATAATAGTTTATGAAAAAATGTGACTATCAATTTATATACCACCTTCGTAACAAAATGGTAAAATAGATTTTTCATTTAAATATCAATTACATAATCACTTAACAAAAATAATATGCATAAACAATAATAAAGAGTATAATTTATGATCGATATATCGTACGTTGCATAGCAATATTTTATTGTAACAAAATTTAAAGTATAACCAAGTTTTTACTACATTACAGTATGCAACACATGAAATACACATTATTGCTTTATTATTGGTATCCACGTTTTTAGTAATTAAAAACAATTATTTTTCTCTTTAATTATCTTCTATTACAATTTATAGTTCTTATCAAAATTGATTTCGTAATTTAAGATCCAAAATCCATCATAGGCATGCGCGCACATGCATAAATGTATATATATATGATCATGAATTTTCATAATATTATTTCAAAAAAGAAAATATTACATTAATATTTAACTTTGAAATTTGTTACATAAATAATTGCTTACCATTATTTGACATGCACGCACATGCATTAATACATATATGATCACGAATTTTCATAATATCAAAAAAGAAAATATTACTTTAATATTAACTTTGAAATTCGTTACATAAATAATTGCTTACTATTATTTGACATATATACATACATACATTATGTATATATACGTATGTACTTATTATATCACTCAAATATTCTGTTTAATATATAGTTTCTTAAGTTTCAAAATTATTAATTATACTTATTTTAGAATTAGAAACTAATGTTTTAAAATATAAAATTTTGGAAATAACAATAATATATCTTACAAAAAGTATTTACATTCATTTAAAATGAATGAACTAATAAAACATTATGTTTCACATATGATTTTCTTAAATTTTATATCATTGTAAAACTATTTTGATACAAAATATTTCATTTTGAATAGTTAGAATCTGAAATAATAAAATATATGACCATTTATAACTAATAATAGTACATAAATTAGTTATTTTTGATATTTAACGTATAGTTTTTTATGTTTTAAAATAATATCTTAAATTATTTTATAATAAAAACATAATATTTTAACATATTAAATTCCAAAAAAATAATGATATTTTTTATAAATTCATATATATTTATTTAACTAAATATAAATAAGTGAAATATTATACTTAACATATGTTTTAAATTTCAAAATTACTGTATAATCCAAATATATTATTTTAGACATTTAGAATCTGAGAAAAATACAATTACTTATAATCTATTCTATTAATATATTAAGTTAGCCGGTTTATATTTTTATTTAAGTTTTGATATGTTAAACAATAACAAAGTAAGAAAAAACACATTTTCCTCCTTACTTTTCTCTTATGAAGTTTTTCCTTTGTGCTCTCTATTGTTTTTGTCATTTAGCGACCTCTCATGATTTCAGTAAGTAAAAAAAGGTATTGTCTTTGATTATCTCCTATTACACACACACATACATATACAATATAGGTGTCCTACAATTTGGTACTCTCATCTGAATCTAAAATTTCATATAATTTAAAATATAAATATTTCATGTAATTTAAAATATAAGCTGCTTATATTTAAAAAGTAATGTTATTTTCCAACAAAATTAAAAAAATCATTTGGAATACAATAATAAGAACAATTAAGCCATTATTCCTAAACGTATTCAGATCGACTAAAGATAGAACCAAAACTAAATGACAAAGTCAATTCAAAAGTTATAATAACAACAACAATAATAATAGCCATGATAATAATAAATAAAGTCAAATAAATAAACAAATAATAATAATAACAACAACTAAGTAAAATATTTTTAAAAAAAAGATGATAATAATAATACTAATAATAACAATGGTACTAATAGTAATATTGACCGAAGACCAACCACTACGTCTTAAGCTCCTATTCATTAGTCTTATAATCTAAAACTTATAATATTACCTCTAGACTAACTTTAAGAAAAAAACTCCTAACTCATGACTCTGGTACGTGGATCGCTAACTTCCACGTGCTTTTGACCGACGTCAGCATTTCGGATATATTCCAGTCCTTCAAGTCCTTTTTTTTACTACTCTCTCATGTCAACCTGGATCGACCTCTACCTCTATTTGAGCATTCGACGCGGTCTATAATTCCAACGTGCACAGATGCCTCAAGAGGCCTCCGTTGGAGATGTCCAAACCATTTTAAGCGGTGTTGGACTAGCTTCTCCTCAACTGGAACTACTTTAAGTTTATCATATATATCGTCGTTTCTAATTTGGTCTCTTGTTGTATGACCGTAGCTCCATCGCAGCATACGCATCTCTGCTAAACTTATCTTTTGGACATGTTAGCTTTTGGTAGGCCAACATTTTGCACCATACATTATCGCGGGTCAGATTGTCGTTCTGTAGAATTTTCCTTTAAGCTTCAATGAGATTTTCTTGTCACAGAGAATGTGAAACACTTGTCGTCATTCCACCCATCCCGCTCGAATTATAAACCTAACATCTTCATCAATCTCACCATCATACTGCAACATTGATTCTAAATATTGAAAAGATTCCTTCTTTGGCACTATTTGTCCGGGCTGAGTGACATCTTCATCTTCTGATCTGACACCGCTGAACTCGCACTTCATATACTCTGTTTTAGTTCTGCTAAGCCTAGACCTGTCAAAATATGACCCAACCCATTAACCCAACCCATTTACCCTACTTTTAAGTGGGTTGGGTCAACCCATTTATGAATTTTATTAAATGGGTTATTGGTTGGGTTGACCCATTTTTAAAAGGGTTATAAGTGGGTAACCCATTTACCCATTTATTAAAAACATTAAATTTTAATATAAATTTGAAAAATAAGAATTTTAAACATACAATGTATTTTTCATGAAAATTGACAGTTATACTTAAAAAATAACAGGCCACTACATCTTCATATTTGAACTTCACCGAATGTAGAAGCCGCTATTTATTCTGTTCAGACTGCAATTAAAATTTCTAATTCCAAGTTATAAATTCGAAATTTCCAAAAATTTCAAAATTTAAATTTCAAACTTCAAATTTTCATATTCCAAATTTCAAATTCGATATTTCCAAAAATTTGAAAATTTAAATATCAAAATTTCAAATTTCAAAATTCGAAATTTCCAAAAATTTCAAAATCCGCAATTTCCAAAAATTTCAAAATCCAAAATTTCCAAAATTTTCAAAATTTAAATTTCAAATTTAAAATTTTAAAAATTTCAAAATTCGAAATTTCCAAATTTAAATTTCGAATTTCAAAATTTAATTTTTAAAATTTTCAATTTTTAAATTCAAAATTTAAAATTTAAAATTTCGAATTTTAAAATTCAAATTTTCAAAATTCAAAATCAAAAATTTGAAAATTTAAATATCAAATTTTCAAAATTCGAAATTTCCAAAAAATTCAAAACTAAAAATTTCAAAATCCGAAGTTTCCAAAAATTTCAAAATCCAAAATTTCCAAAAATTTCAAAATTTAAATTTCAAATTTAAAAATTTCGAATTTCAAAATTCGAAATCTCCAAAAATTTCAAAATTTCAAATTTAAAAAATTTCAAAATTCGAAATTCCCAAATTTAAATTTCGAATTTCAAAATTTAAATTTTAAAATTTTCAATTTTTAAATTCAAAATTGAAAATTTAAAATTTCGAATTTTAAAATTCAAATTTTCAAAATTCGAAATTTCAAAATTTCAAAATTTCAAAATTCGAATTTTGAAATTTGAAATTTTAATTTGAAAATTGGAATTTGAATTTTTAAAGTTCAAAATTTTGAAATTTGAAATTTTGAATTTTGAAAATTTGATATTTGAAATTTGAATTTTAAAATTTTGAATTTTCGAAATTTGAAATTTGAATTTTAAAATTTTGAATTTTCGAAATTTGAAAATTTTAAATTTGAATTTTGAAATGTGAAATTTTGAAATTTGAAAATACATTTTTTTAGAATTTTTTCATATAAAAAATCGACTTATGTGAGTCGAAAAGCAAAAAAAAATTGCTTTCGCAATAAGTTGAAAAATGACTTTTAAACGTCGGTAGATTTTGTTTATCCATATTGACTTTTTAATTTTTTTCATTTTATAAGCAAAAAACAACTTATTTATTGTAATCTAAACGGCCCCTAAATCTTTAAATGGGTTAAATGGGTAACCCGCTTATTAAACGGGTTAGGTCATATATGGCTAGGGTCATAAGTGGGTAAAAAAGAATGGGTCATAAATGGGTTGGGTCAAACTCAACCCAACCCATTTTGACCCAACTCAACCCATTTGACAGGTCTAGCTAAGCCTAAAACCCTTTGATTCTAAAGTCTGCCTGCACAGCTCCAATTGTCTATCAACCACAATTCTATATTCATCAATTAGCACAACATCATCAGCAAAGAGCATATACCAAGAAATCTCAACTTTTATACCCTTCGTAACCTCATCCATCACTAGGGCAAAAATATGGAGGCTCAAACCTGACCCTTGATGTAATCATATATTAATGGAAAAGTCACTGGTTTCACACTCGCATGCTCTGACACTAGTTGCAACATCATTGTACATATCTTTTATAAGGATAATGTACTTTATTGGAACACTTTTCTTTTTCAAAGCCCACCACATAACTTTTCTCGGTATTTTGTGATAAGTTCTCCAAATCGATAAATATCATATGTAGATCCTTCTTTTGCTTCCTGAACTTCTCTATAAATTATCTTATCAATAAAATCGCTTCTGTGGTCGACCTCCCAGACATGAAATCAAATTGATTTTTTGAAACGTCTGTCATCCTTCTTAATCGATGTTCAATGACTCTCTTCCGAAGCTTCCTTGTATGATTCATAAGCTTAATTCCTCTGTAGTTTGTACAACTTTGAATATCTACTTTATTTTTAAAAATTGAAACTAATATGTTTCTCCTACACTCATCTGGCATCTTATTTGATTTGAAAATATTATTTAACAACTTAGTTAGTCAGGCTATCACTGCATCTTCGAGACATCTCCACACTTCAATGGGATGTCATCAAACCCCAATGTCTTTGTCCTTTTTCGTCCGTTTTAGCGCCTCATTTACCTCGGACTCTTGAATTCTTCGAACAAAATGTCTACCGGTGTCATCAAAAGAGTCATAAAGCTCGATCGTAGTGTTATTACCTTCTTCATTGAATAGCTTGTCGAATTAATCTCTCTATTTATTTTTTATCTCAACGTCCTTCACCAAAAGTCTATTATTGACATCATTGATGCATTTAACTTGGTTGAAGTCTCTCGTCTTCCTCTCACGAAGCTTAACTATCCTATAGACGTATAAATTAATAGCACGTACATCTATTTATAACTATTTAAACATATAAATTATTCAAGTATGCTATTTAAAATGTAATTAATTAAATTTGAAAAATATTATGATACAACAAAATATTATTTTAACACAAAGATTTAAAAAAAATCTGTTCATTTATTTATATACTCATTTAATATACATATAAATTAATTAAATATTATACTTAACACATAATTTAGTTAAATTTGAAAAACGTTTTTTTATAGAATTATTCTAAATTCAAACGTATCATTTTGTATGTTTACAATCCCAAATAATATTATATAGTTACGCTATAATTTAATCTTATGCAACTTAATTTATAGATAAAATAAATTATTAAATATATTATGTTACATAATAATAAGGTAGAAGAAATTATAGATCACGTTTAATTCTAAGAATTGTAAAGCCTCTTATTATTTTGCTTTTCTATTTTATATTAAAATCGCTACAGTTTATGGTTTTTACGATTATAAATAGGTCTCTCCTTAATTATGGCCTATCATTTTATTTAGGTATAAATTATACCTTTTTTAATTACCAACTATTTTATGTTCAAGTTTGTATTATCATTTTCTTTTTGAAATGATATTTAGTAACAAAAACGTATACACAATAATTAAAGCTCTCTTTAGTTCTCCTTACTATTTTATACAACAACAACAGAACCATTATTCTCAAACAATTTGGGGTCGACTAGAGATGAAACCCGAAACCAAATGACAAAAATAATTTTAAGGTTATAACAATAACAATAGCAATAGCAATAATAAAATTAAGTCAAATAGATAAATTAATAATAATAGTAAGCAAGTAAAATAAAGACAGAAATACATATGCATGTAAAAAAAATACAATAAAATAAAATAAAAAAATAAAAATGATGATACCAGTACAAATAGTAATAATGGTGCTGATAGTAACATTTATCAAAAACCAAACGCTACGTCTTAGGCTCTTTTTCCCTGATCCTATAATCTAAAACTTATAAGACTCATAGCTCATGATTCTGGTACGTGGATCGCTAACTTCTATGCGCTCCTATCTGTTACCAGTTCTTCGACTATATTACAATCCTTCAAGTCTTTTTTAACAACTTCCTCCCATGTCAACTTTGGTCGACCTATACCTCTCTTTAAGCAAACGACACGGCCTATAATTCCAACGCGCAAGGTGCCTCGGACGGCCTTCGTTGGAGATATTCAAACCATCTTAAGCGATGTTGAATTAGTTTCTCCTCAATTGGTGCTACTTCAAGTTTTTCACGTATATCATCATTTCTAATTCGGACTCTTCTTGTATGACCGCAACTCCATCGCAACATATGCATCTCTGCTACGCTTATCTTCTGGACGTGTTGGTTTTTAGTAGGCCAACATTCTGCACCGTACAACATCGCAGGCCTAATTGTCGTTCTATAGAACGTTCCTTTAAGCTTCTGTGGGACTTTCTTGTCACAGAGAATATCAGATGCTTGTCGCCACTTCACCCATCCCGCTCGAATTCGAAAAATAACATCTTCATCAGTCTCACCATTACACTGCAACATTGATCCTAGATATCGAAAGGATTCCTTTTTAGAAAATATTTGTCCGGCCAGAATAACATCTCCATCCTCTGACCTAACACCGCTGAACTCGCACTTCATATACTATGTTTTAGTTCTACTAAGCCTAAATCCCTTAGATTCTAAAGTTTGTCTCTACAGCTCGAGTTATCTATCAACCTCAATCTTATTATCATTAATTAGCACAACATCATCAGCAAATAGCATACACCAAGGAATCTCCATTTGTATACTCTTCGTAACCTCATCCGTCACTAAGGCAAAAATGTAGAAGCTCAAAGCGGACCCTTGATGTAATCTTATGTTAATGGGAAAGTCACTGGTTACACCGTCGCATGTTCCGACACTAGTCACAACATCATCGTACATATCCTTGATAAGGGTAATTAACTTTGTTGGGACTCTCTTCTTTTCCAGAGTTCACCACATCACCTTTCATGTACTTTGTCATAAACTTTCTCCAAATCGATAAAAACCATGTGTAAATCTTTCTTTTGCTCCTTTAATCTCTCCATAAGTTGTCTTATCAAGAAAATAGCCTTCGTGGTCGACCTCCCAGGCATGAAACCAAATTGCTTTTTTGAAAAGCTTGTCATTCTTCTTAATCGATGTTCGATGACTCTCTCTCATAGCTTCATCGTATGACTTATAAGCTTAATTCCTATGTAGTTTGTGCAACTTTGTATATCTCATTTATTCTTAAAAATTGAAACTAATATGCTTCTCCTTCACATATCTGGCATCTTGTTTGATTTGAAAATATTATTGAACAACTTAGTTAGCCAGACTATCCATGCATCTCCAAGGCATCTCCACATCTCAATTGGGATGCCATCAGGCCCCAATGTCATGCCTACTTTCATCCGTTTTAGCGCCTCATTTACCTCGGATTCTTGAATTCTCCGAACAAAATTCTCCTTACTATTTTATATTACAATATAATTTGTAAATTGTTTAGAAGGTTCTATTTAATTCCATTTAAAGAAATAACATTCAATTTTATTTTTTCCTTTCTAAATTAGTATTTTATTACGAACTAACGTGTAGACTCGACTTACTCAAATATATACTTAACCTTAGCACATCAACTATTTAATCATGTATATTTAACCATTTCTTTTACAACATTATCGTGTGCAACGCACAGATTACACACTAGTATTATGAATATATATATATACACACACACACACACACAAATGCATGATCATTGCTCAAAACTAACTTTTATCATCATTTTTTTTTTTTGTACTGCTATAATAATCAAGATAGAAATAACCTTACGTTAAATAAAACACTATTTATATCTTTACATTTACCAATTGTTAGCCGATAAGATAAATATAATATTCGTCCGCAATCAACAGAGACGATATCCGATATCCGAAATTGATTTCGGATACGAATGCAGAAACGACACTATTCGCGATCCGGAAGTATTCAATAACAAACCAAAATTTCTTCTGAGAAGTCAATGTACAACTAAATATAAAAGTGCTTCTATGTTGACGGCATGCTACAACCACTGTAACATCTGCAAACAAATGTTGTATTTGATCCTTTTGTTTTATCATAACGTAATGGCTTATAATTTAGAATAACAGACAGTAACTAGTTTTTGACTGAATAATACAATTTAGGTTTAAAGAGCATATGCAAGCTCCGCGTGTTTTGGATTCTTATTGCACATTATAATTTAAGGATTCATTTGGGATACACCCTTTATTCTTCCTTATAGTGGTTGAATTCAAGTAGACATAACAAGGTTGAATTTAGTATATAGTCCGTACAATATCAGAGATAAAAAATAGGAAAAAGATCCTAGTTTTATTTATTGTTTTAAGCTATCATTACATGTGAAGAATACAATGAGTTATTTTTTATTCCATAATAAATATATTTATATCTAATTAAAAATTACTAGGGATGCCTCAATTTATCCGATTGGCTAAAGTCTGCTAAATTATTCTAAAAGCATGCACCTTTACCGAAATATTAAGAATGCAACAGAATCCTGCATGATGTTTTATACTTGACCAAAAAAGAATCATTTAGTCTCTTAACAATTTCAATTTATTGGTTTTCTCTTTTCAAAATGCGCTGAATAAAATTAAATTGAGTGGTGCAAGCATTATTTGAATTGTATTATATAGCTATAATCTTTAAAAAAATTGAAAAGATAAACCAGAAAGCAAAACGACTAAAAATTCCTTTAATGGTAGATGGTTGACTTTGGAGGAATGAATTACCTCTTCTTTCTTATCAACAGCAAAAGGCATTCGCTTAGAAAAGATTGATTCAGCGAGCATACCAACTGGAGCCTCTGGACCTATATATTAAAAACAAAGATAATAATGGATGATGACACCATTATAAATAGGATAAAATTAGTGATTTTTCAAACTATACTCCAATTCTTATAAAACTACCAGTATTAGGATTATGGGAGTGATATTTTACAGATGAACATGGTAGTCCCGTGAGAATGAAACATCAGTTCCAGAGCTACATTTGTACTTAGCATATTAGCAAATTTTCAGTTAGGAATACAAAAAATAAGTTGAGAAGCTGCCAAATAGAGACAGCTACATGTCTTTTTAAAGAGTTAAAATGCAAAAGAATATACATGGATGCTAGTTTATATACATTCAAGAGGTGCGTTGGAAGCAATATGATTTCAATTGGAAAATCATGTGAAAATGGTTATAATCTCAAAAATAAACAATATATTATGACAATGGATGTAGTTGAGTAGCAATATACTTTTAAGCCAAAAGGAACAAACATATACCAAGACATGAAAGTGATTAAAAAAAAAATGCATATCAAAACGCCCATAATATTGAATTGGTCGATGTAACTAATTCAAATTTATGAAGATATACGTGCAACACGAATGCACAATGCTAGTATTACCTAATGCCTCAATTGCCAAAGAGACTTCAATCTCGGAGAAACCCATTTGAAGCAAACAGAGTGTCTTGTCCATGGTTCCAAATAATTTTGCAGTCAAACATTCCTGGTAATATTAAATTAATGTTTTTGAAGAAATTCCAAGCGATAATATAAAATCCAGCAAAAACTTAAGAGTTAAACTTATTTTAGCAATAACACATACAGGTGACAATATAAAACCCACCACACCCCCCCCCCCCACCCCAACCCACACACCCAAATTAAAAACAAAACAAAACAAAACCAAAAATGCAAAACTACTAAAAGCTGTAGCATCTCCTATGCCCACGAATTAAGTCAACAATTTATTGCCCGATTATACACTGCATATGACAAATCTGCTCCATAAATTATCACAGGCAATAAACTCAGGGGAAAAAAACAGTACAAAAATACTGTGTCACAGGTATTCAAAAGGATCATAATATGCTGGAAGAAACCCTCTATGAAGATGGCATTAAGAAACATTTGATTTAAACAATTACTTCTCAAGATATACAGTTTTGGATCTTTCTTCCATCTCTTGGTGAAATAAATCAATTAGAATTTTGGTTTGACTTGCTTGAGTTGATAGAACCACAACACTTGGATACTTAGTAAATTGCAAAATGCATTTTTCGGAAAAATATACTTAATGATGAAAAAGCCAATATTATAATTAAGTAAATTTTATTCACATCCACCACGTAATTCAGTTAATATACCTTAATATTCTGCATTCTTTGACTTTCTTCTTTAAATAAAAAAACTTCAGTTTATCCACATCTCACGAAATAAACAAATAAAATAATTTTCTGAAAGTTTATGCAGATCTTAATTAAGTGAACTTTGCTTAGGATTTCTAACCTAGAAATCTATACTCTATTAATATCGCTCTAAAGGTGCCTAATGTGTGGGCTTTTTTTGATAAATTTTGTATGAAATAGGGATTTGGTTAAGGAGGTCCTTAATAAGGCTTTCAGTAAGAGGTTATGGACTAGAGAGCAACTGTAGTGGAAACAAGTGAGTCTGAATTTTGGAGTTGCAAGGAACAATGACTATTGAGTTTGCATAGTACACTGGTTAATGATATGCAACAGTTGTGGAGTGGGGCAATTGTGTAAGATTCTTAATTATGATGGGTGGATGAATACATCTGGATTGCCATCTTTGTTTAAGAGTTTTACAGGAAAGCTATCATATGTTATAGCTGTTGGGTCTATAATTGCTTCTAAAGAGCGAAAGTAAGTTGAATTGCAGATTTTTAAGAAAACAAGCAATTTGTTTCTTCAATAAAGAATAAAGGACCAATTACATGCAGCTAGTGGGAATGTTAACAAAAGAGTAAAATGGAATTAACTTTTCCTGAGTGATCACGTGGTCTTTACTTATTGAGAAAATGTTCGCATCTCGGAAGTTTATCAATCTTCTACTTCCTACTCAAGTACAAATAAGACCCATGCTTCCTCATCAAAAGGCCACGGTGAAGGGCAAGTGACAATTGTGGAAGATCAAAAAGCAAACTGATCATTATAAAATTCCAGATTTAGACTGCAATCATAGCAGTAGAAGATGCAATGAAATGTAAAGAAAAGAAGGAAAGGTAGATTTTAAATTCACTAGTAAAGCAAACAAAATGATATTTATTAGTTAATCCACAAGTGGATTACCTTAAAAATAATTAGTGGATTAATTTATTAAAGTTTAAATGTGGATTAACTTACAAAATATAGGGATATACATAAAAGTTTCCTTACAATTATTATCATTGAGTTTTAAATGTTTCACCCGAACACATGGTACTGAACTGGATTTGAAATTTATAAATCTAGCGGTAAATGATTGTATATGTTAAACCTAAATATTCAAAGAACAGTAAATAATCCATTTCTTAAATTGCCATTCTAGCTTGTAACACACAGCCTAACATAGTACATATTCAACCATCTAGCACTTTTTCATTGTTATCCTGATTGTTATTATATTTCTTAATCCATTTCTTAAATTGTCATTCTAACTTGTAACACGAAGCCTAAGGTAGTACATAATCAAATAGTACATAATCCTAACTCTGATATTACATGGTGCTTTTGAATGAAATGACATGAATGAACAAAAGATATCGCTCATCAGGACTGCAAACCAAGGTCAAAAAGCAATAAAGGAGAAAGTAAATAAAGAAGAAAGAATGAAAGCCCAGAGCTTAGTAGTCTCTATCATGTCTTGGATATTTTGTTCTTTACATGTCACATTTGGTCACAAATCAAAATCACAACAATGCCAACCTAAGAAGGATTAACAAATTTATTCATGACAAATACTAAGAGAGAAAAACCTCATTCTCTTCATTGCCCGCAGAAGAAATAGATGTCTGAGAAGTAACTATGAAGTCTACAAGTTCAGCTAAAGAGGCATTCACACCTGAAAAATTATAGCGCAAAACAGTGATATATGCATATGGATACATGTTTGCAAGGAGACACACACCGTGACCCCCGGGGGGGGGGGGGGGGGGTGTTGTTGTTTGTAAACCACATCAAAAGGCAATAAAAAACACATCTATGTACAAGCTGCTTTTCAACTGCGAGTACCAAAGGACCATATAACAGAGAGAATTAACTTAACTAAAGGATGTTCCTACTAGCTTGATATGCATTATTAGTCCCATTAAATGGGAAAGCCGTCATTGTTAAATATCATAGGACTTAATGCTGTATAATCATAAAGATTGATACAGTAATTCAAAGTAGACAAGCAGATATTAGAGAAATATCATATACCAAGTCTGCTAATAGCTAAATCAATATCTTTGTCTGAGAATTCCATTGATGCTAGAGAAGATCTCTTGTCCAACCATCCAGTCGAAGAAAGTTCGCTTAAATCCTGAGTATACAACCAATAAAATTATGATTTTATTTGATTATAGATGTTTTCTGGTTAATATGATCCTATAAAAATTTAGCGAGAGACGGTGGAATTAAAAGCAAAAGGCTGCAAAAGTACATAGCTAGATTCAAATATTTGCATGGCTAACTATGCGATAGGATATGGCTACTTCATGGTTAGCCAACTCTTTATTTTGGCACTTGACAACTGTAGATATCTTAATTTTTAACACTCGTAGCGCCTCTGAGGAAATCATAGCTAGTTATAACAAATGGGGGAAACCTTACATGGAGGGTACAAAATACATGTAATAGCATTACATTAAAACAGACATAATGATACCTCTAATTCCTGTTTAGGCCCTGTGGTGAACTCAGTAGGAGGCTTTTCTTCCTCAATATTATCATCGGTAGAAAATTGACCCCAAGAATCTGAGGACTGAGGGCTCGACTGCCTCAAATGGGGGCTCGATTGCTGCAAGTAAGTCCATTTGAAAAGAAGTGGCTTTGAAAACAAAAATTCAAAAGAGTTTATCTGAAGAAGCATTTTCATCTTTTGAAATGCATATGTGAAACTCTTGATGGATTAAGAAAAGCATATCAGCCACTTCATGCTGTCAATTAATTTCATATCAGTTATCCAATAGTACAAATTCACAAGTTCAAAGATACTTACTAGCAACTAAACCAACCATTCATAAATGATAGCCTGAAGATAGCTAGCTAACTATTATTGCACCCACCGAAGAAAAATATTTTAGGAGAAATCATTCTACAGCAAAGAAAACATATTTTAAATGCAAAATCCGATATGTTCACTTCAATAAGACACCGTTTTGATTCGACTTCCATTTTCGGAGATACATATTTAGATGCATGAACATTTAAAACAAATCCAAGCTTATTTAGTACTAGACCTCCATGACATTGCATTTCTATCGTAAAATAGACGACCAATTTGTTGGTCTAAAAGCTTACAGAGTTTTTAATGAGAGTCTCCAGTAGCATGTTTTCATCTTGATCTCCTGGATTGAGAGAATAAATCGAATCATTCCTGATATCTTTATAACTTAAATGAAGAGTTGTAAACAAAAAACAAGAAACTTCAAAGGTTATACGCATTTCAAAGGAGAAATGAAATTATTTCGTTATAATGTACCATTTTCCTTGATTACATTGTCCACGAGAGCTGCTGAAAAGCCCATTGCAATAAATGATGATCTCAAATAATGATGAAACGAACATGAACTATTTTCCTGCAATACAATTCAAATGTGTCATTCCAGTGGTATGGACATGATCAACACATTGAAAAATACTGTTCTAGAAAGTGGTTATGTTGATAGTCTTGGTCTTTAGACTTGTGACCATAGAAAGCTGAAGAAATTCAAACTATAATTACCTAATTTATTAGGTACAACATAATGCAGGAGTTGTCCCAATCACACACACGATGGGGGGTTGGGTGTTTTTTTTTGTTTGGGGTGGGGGGGGGGGGGTGTGGAGTTAGGAGGGGATGGGGATTTTATGGGACCTGAAAGGAAATGAGATTTAAAGAATGGCATACGTTGTCTTTTTATACTTTATGAAATCTGAGTCTATAATACAGGACACTACAACTGCCCAATTTACGTGCAATGTATCGCCAAGAGTATTCTTATAAAAGGAAAACATATGCGCAAATTTCTCTGCTATGTGAGGGTCAAAAATGGGCCATCTTTGAAAATTATCATTTACTTGAAATTCATTTATTCAAAAAGGCTATTCCTGGCAATTTTATGTAACACAATACTTATTTTTATATAAGGAGATTAATTAACTATATAGTATTGAAATATGATGCATTTATATATTTACAAGCTTATATTATAGCAGTTTTACTAAAGGCTGTAACAGATGGCAGTATAGTAAAATAAAACATTCTGGTCATAAAAGTATAGTTATAAATAAGATTACATGGTATGTTTTTCACAATAAAAACTTTTAACTATGTATAGGCTTACCTGTTTTAACTATGCATAGGCTTACCTGTTTTACATGAGAAGGAGGAGAAATGGGTCTGGCATTAATAGGTGCACTATCTCTATATACAAAAATATTGCCACACGAATCACTATCATCATCTTCTAACTTGACCTGTACAGAATTGTACGTGTAAAATATGTAATTAGGTCCCATTATGAAATATGTAATTGTACGTGTACAATATCACACACACACATTTTTAGCACCATAAATGCTTCTTAACTTCCACCATTTGATTCATCAAATCAATGGACACGAGGGAATGAAAATGCCGCATGCAAGAGAGAATTTTTTGTCTTTATCCACTAACGTCTTTATTCAAATTCATTCATTGATTTGATGAATCCAATGATAGAAGTTAATGGGCATTTAGGATGCTACTGAACACACACACTAGTAGGTAAGCCCTTGCGTTGCACGGGCGAGAAGTATAATTTTTACAATGAAATGGAACTATATAACTTACTGAATTATAGTTTTCTAAAAAGATATATATCGTTATTAATGTAAAATGTAACTTTAACTATTTTTTGTAGAAATACTTGTTGGGTTTCTATATGCAACAATCGTATTCTAACACTATATTTGTGTTTTATTGTAAACTATGCATCAAAATGGACGATGCGTTCAATGCTCGTAAAAAAGAATGAATGATATAACATATGATTAATATTTTTATTTTATGTAGAGTTGATTTTAGATATAATTCTATTTAATTCTATATTTTTCCTAACATGTTTGTACTTTTGTATTGTAAATGGTTCTTATCTAGTTTTACCGATATTTTTGAATGCTATTTTAATAAGGGACCGGCTATTTGGACACAAAATAAAACGCATTTGGTAACACATTAGATCTTGACTGTTAAATCTTTTTATTCTTATATTGAAGGTGGAAATCAGAGGAATATCTAACAGTTAAGATCTTTTATGTCATCATTTCTTTATTCAAATTGTGTCCAAGTAGAATAACCCTTTTAATAAATAGTAAAGTAACTCATTTATACAAATATTCGTTATGATTCACTAAGTTGATGTTTTAAAATAATAAACACAATATAACTTGTTTAGTTGTAATTTAATATTATGGTGAACAAAAAACTTACCAACAATACACTTGGTTGTAAATATGACCATTTACCATACACTTCACAGTATAAAATTTATATTCAATAAATTGTGGAATTACATAAATGTATCTAAATTATAAAGGAGAACCCTTATAATATAGTAAATTTTTTTACATTAAGTAGAACATAATTCATGCTTTCTAACTACTTCACGACGCCAATGAAATCAAACAATTTGCTTGACCTGTAATACTTAATGAACATCATCCAGAACCAAAATAAAAGAAAAAGGTAAAGTCCTAGAGACTTGACCCAAAGAAAACCAACCAAAATTAATACACGGTACATATCGGTTAGTTTAACATAAAAGAAATTCTTCTGTTAATAGTACTATTCGCCATACACCTGACTAAGGATACTATGGTGACACGACGAAAAATATTTATGATCTACGAGCGTTACGGATGAAAAAGGCTGAATTATTTTTCTATAAATTGTATTTATTTAATATGTTCAACAAATTGATTTCCACATATATTTAGTCATATTTTTATGTTGAATCATACGTAGGTAATTTAAAATTTTATTTCTACGTTGCAATATCTAATTTCTTGTGAGTTTAAGTTTTTATTTATATTATTAATTAATAAAAAATAAATTTGTAAAGTGGTTTATTTGCTAGATCCTATTTTTAAGTGATACTAAAACTTAGTAAGTATTGTAGTGGAAATTTTGAATTTGTAAAAAAAGCTTAATTGTCGGATCCTGGTTTTAAGCGATGCTAAATTTTAATAATGTCTGCAGAAAGACATTTTTGATAATTCATGCTGATATCAAAAAAGTGTGACAACAAAAATATCACAACTATTAATAGACTTACATATAAAAGGCAACTTTGGAAGTTCGCGGTCAGATTTGCGCTTCCAAACTAACTATTGATAAAGATTATTTATATGCTACTGGAAAAAATAAAAAATAATGCCAAGTCTATCATGGATTTCAAGTACGTCGTGATATTACCTGAACAAAGAATGATTTTTAGTGTATTGTAATGCCATAACTTTCGGTTAATTTTACTCGAAACAAAAACACTCATTTCTCCCAAAAAAAAAGAGCCCTATTTGGTAATCCTTGATCATTCATAATACGAACCAAAAAGCCATTGTTTCTATTTTAAGATATTAAATATTTGAGATGGATCAAAACATATATTCTTCCTTCCAAACCACAACACTCACATTTTGGGTCAAAATTCATCATGAACACATTATCATACAAATCAGTATTCATCTTTTTTAATCCCAAAGTCTTTTTTTATATTTGACCATGGTATTAATTCAAAGATACTGAAAATCGAAGTAATGAAAACATAAAAGAAAATCAGAACGATGAAAGAAAGAAGAGATAATTAAAAAATACCACAATTTGCACGGTTCATTCATAAAGATGTGGGATCAAATAATTAAATCATCAAGTTAAGGTTTATTGAGAGAAAGGAGGCATCAGTGCAAAAGCAGAAAGAATGGTTTTAACACAATAAATCATCTCATAAATGCATGGATATGAATACATGGAAACTGAGTGGACTCTAACCATATTTAATACATCACATTAATTATATTAAGCCACTTGATTTATTTTCTTATTCAAATACATGAACCGAACTATAAATACATTTTGCAAATAGAATTTTATAATATTGAACTCAACTTTTGAACTACAAAAAGGGTTTGGCATTTAAATACCAAAAAAAAAGTCTACCCTTTCATGATATATGGACATTCTCTTTAACTAACTGAGCAATTTAACAATCTCATGCATGTATGTATGATAATGGATCAATACCCTTTTGTACCTTTTAAGTATAAAATTCATCTCTTGGGCATTAATTAGAAACAATTTGCATTGATCATTTAATGTAGGCAACTTCGTCTCATAAAGGTTTTATGATGTTGTGGTGGAGTGTGGAAGCTTCTCTAACAATTCATTAATTTGTAAAAAGGGCAATAGCTAAGTAATAGATCATGGGAGTAGAGCCGTGATTTAAAAAAAAGTAAAATTTACAGCTACAGAATCCGCGTTAAAATTTAATACCAAAAGTTCTAAATAATACAGTATATCTGAACTTTTAATTAAAGAATGCAACGCGTCTTCTATTACCAAAGATACAATGGATTGCTTCCTTATATCAATAGAACAATGGTCAAAATGCAATCTAGGTGTTTATAAGGGAAAATAAAATATCTCAAAATCAATAAAAAGTAATCATATTTCATCTTGGATAATAACAAATTCAATTCATACCAAATTTTTAGCATACATACTATATTCAAATGGTATAAAGTTGCATTCAAATGGTTGGAAGTCTAAATATTTTACTTTTGGAGAATAATCTCCATTTGAAAAGTTTATATATCAAATGGATTGCTTCCTTATATCAATAGAAAAATGGTCAAAATGCAATCTAGGTGTTTATAAAGGAAATAAAATATTTCAAAATCAATAAAAAGTAAACATATTTCATCTTGGATAATAACAAATTCAATTCATACCAAATTTTTAGCATACATACTATATTCAAATGGTATAAAGTTGTATTCAAATGGTTGGAAGTCTAAATATTTTACTTTTGGAGAATAATCTCCATTTGAAAAGTTTATATATCAAAGTGGAAAGAAAAAGACAACTAAAATCTTCAAGCTTCAGGATAATACTTCTATGAATCCTTGGTTCAGTTCATGCTATATATATCTGCAATCATCAATTTTACCCACTTTAAGTTCCCATTGTATCTCGGCAGCGGACATTCAAAACATAAGATCTAATTATAAGTCGCATCACTTTTGAAACAACAATCTATTCATTGAACATATTGCATAAAGATTAACGCATTGAATCAAAAAATAAAATATTTAACTTGGTTGATATTAAATTATTGATGGAAACACCAATGAACGAAACTAACCATTAGCATAAAGGACAAATAACCAAGTTTGGCAACTTAGTTTGCAAAAATAGACAAATAATGACAACCCGAAAAATAAAGAAAAATAACGATGGAATATTTATGAATTGGTACCTGTACAATCAGTAAGCATGGTCATTTCTTTCTTCCTTATCATTTTATCCATTTGAGAAGAAAAGAATGTGCGCAAGGATATAATTACATTAATTTCTTTCGTATCCTCATCAATTTCAAGAATTCCACCCTAAAAACATAGCACTTAGAATTTCAAGAAACCACTTAAAGTTCAAGAGGCGTCTAACCACCTTGTAAAAGCTAAATTCATTTTTAATCAATCACAAACCCATATAAATTCCAATCAAATAAACAACTTCTTAAAATCATAGACCGTCATTTGATCAAGTCAGCAAGAAGCGGATCGTTAATAAACTTTAGTCTTGAGTAGAGAGTGTCTTAACCAACACCACAGTCACAGTGGTTAGATGTTTCGACATTGACACAAGAGATCATAGATTCGAAACTTGCATAGCGTGATTCGAATATTTATTGACATGTAGTATGATGTGTGTTCCCCAAGACTTATTGTACTAATATGTACTACTATCTAAGTACCCAATTTTAATAATAAATAATAAATAAATGATATTAGGAGAACAAAGTCGGAATAAGAATCCACCAAACGCGAAGTGACCAGGCGCGAGTTCATCATTGATCATCTTTTGGTGGAGTGACTATCTTGATGGTCACGGATTCAAATGAAAAGCAAATTCAAGCACGGAGTTCTCTAATATGACGCATTATGGAGCATCAAACATCTAGTAGAAGATTTTATTCGAGATTTTTGATTGCAATGGCAATGGATTTGTTTTGGTAGAAGAAAAGGTTAATTATTACATATATCGGTTTAAAGAGGAGGAAAATATAATTTCATTAAACTAAGATATATATGATGGAAAAGGTGGTTATCAATCATAAATAGAGAATGATTAATTGTTTATACATGAAGCATGTTTGAAATGACAGCATGCAAGAGGATAAACATGGAGTTGAGTTCGGGGAAACATAAGATAATTGTAGAGGAGTAGAGTTAGGGGGAACATAAGATAACGACAAGTTTTGCACAACAACAGAAGTTAAAACTTTGATTAGGTGGACAATTTAACAGCGTCTGATATCTTTAGTGTAATTAAATCTTAATCGTCATTTGTCTAAAAGAAGGTGGAGCCCAGTGCATAAGACTTCCGCACGATAGCAAGTTCTGAGGAGTTCGATAATGTACGCAATCTTTTTCTTGCATTGTGAAAAGACTGTTTTCGAACTCGAACCTAGTGTCCAAATCACCATGCGGTGATCTAACAGTTGCGTCAAGACTTCACCTCTTAACATTCATTTGTCTATTCCATTAAAATCCTGAAATTTTATTATATAGATATATATGTGTGTGTCAGCGTTTTAATAGGCACGTCTTAAGGCAAGGCAGAGGTAGAACGCTCTGAGATTTGCTCGTAAAGGCTTTTTATCTCAAAGACTTACATCTCAGCAGCCTAATGCCTCGCATACTTGGGTGTTGGGGCATGTGTCTTAAGACAAAAATATATCTCGGGTTGGAATATAATATAAGTTACAAGGCCCTAGTCATTATAGCAAACAAAAAAAGGAACCCGACCAAGAAAATTGAAGCAAATTCATTTTTGTTTTCTCAAACTCAACTTCAAAATCATTTTCTATGTTGAAATTGGTTTATGATTTCAACTGAGCTTTCTTTTAAAAAAAGAAAGAAAAGGGAGGAAGAACAAACTTAAAAATTATCTTACATGTTTTTCTACTAATCATAATACTATGTTAAGGTTTCCTTTCGATTATGTTTAAATTAGATATTTCTTTAAATAGGTTGTGTTTCAACTTGAAATTTGATGTGGCTTTTGTCTTGACTTGTAATAGTCTACTTTTAAATGAAATTGTGTCTAGGCTTTTAGATGTTTCTTGAAATGGTTTGTATCTCAACTTGAAATTTGATTGCATTTGTCCCGACTTGTAATAGTCTGCTTTTAAATGAAATTGTCTTTAAAGTAATATTTTATATGTATGTATGTGTGTGTATGGATGTAGATATAGATCAACAAATGGGATTTAGCTAAATGGAAAGATGTATGCAAAGTTTCATCCAATCATAGAGAGAGAAGTAGAGATGTTACCCACTTCTTTTGCTGAAATTGGACGAGTAGGCCGATTGCCACTCGACGATCCAATCTCATTATGTAAAAACACATCATTGGAGAAAACATCAAAATCTTGCTCTTCTCTCTTAACCTACAAGAATCAAAATGTAGTAAGCAAAGTATAACATTCAACGTAACATGAAGTAATCTTTTCTCAATAGGTTTGTATCATACCATATTTTAAATTGGCAACTGCTTCATAAGATATCTGCATTAGTTTACAGAAAAAATTAAATGAGGATGCACTAGTTTTTCAGTGCCACACGTTATGGAGATACTAAAACCAGAACCACCTAATCATACGATTTTTACGAACAAGTTTTTCAGTGCTTTTCAGCGCCACACATTATGGAGATATTAAAACCAGAACCATCTAATCATACGATTTTTACCCCAATTATCTTGCATCAAATAACCATTATTATTATTGTTGGTATTGTTCTTGTTCTTGTTCTTGTTTTGTGTGTGCGGAAGGGTATCGTTATACTTCATCTACACCTCTCTTATTTCTCAACCTACACAATTCAAAATCGAATGAAAATTTACAGATATGTTACATAACTCAAGGTCATCTTTACAAAATTTGACTTAATTTGAATAATCCTAACATGTTGAAAATCATACTGATAATCAACAGTTAAAATAAGTGTTTTAACGGTTGATATTTGATATAGCATTTTGAACGTGTTATAAATTTCAAAATGATCTCATTTTTGACTTATTGGTATACTTCTATGCAGTTGTCAAATGTCAAACTATCCCGATAGTGATTGAGGGAAAGGCGTGTCCTTTCTTTGTGCAGCATTAGCCTTTTTCGTTCCTGTGGCCAAAAAGACATAAAAGCGGTATTTATTATACAAGTGTATGAGTATGACACGAATGATGTGCCCACACATACACGTGATTTAGATTTTAGAGATGCGAGAGGATATGAAATTTTGAAATGATAACATTTAATTTTGGCGACAACTAAAACGACGAACGTTGGTGAATCATATATCAATTTCCTTTACTAACAGTAAAGAAAAATGTGTTTCTAAATTGTTATTTCATTTATTTATTTATGCACAATATAGAGGACAATTTTTTCTTCTGGCCGAACCCTCTAAACTTGAGGACTTATACAGGTGCTTATTGATTAGAAAAAATGAAATTATTATTATGCATTATTCTCAAAGCAAGTTTACGTCCTTTTGTTTTATCATATGATATATTAATGTGTCTCAAAAGACGTGCTATCATTTTATATATAGTAAAGGTCTAAACCAGCTAATCTATGGATCCTTTTTACAAATTAATTAGCATATTTGTTTACAAATATTGATTATTTGTTTATATGAGACATAAATATAACCAATATTGTGGATTAGAATAATTAATATAATTGTACGCTAAGATAAATTGTCATGTGATTGGTAAATATTCTTAAAGC
This sequence comes from Allium cepa, assembly GCA_030765085.1. Classification (NCBI taxonomy): domain Eukaryota; kingdom Viridiplantae; phylum Streptophyta; class Magnoliopsida; order Asparagales; family Amaryllidaceae; genus Allium; species Allium cepa. The sequence continues at coordinate 109,476,649 of CM060940.1, forward strand.
AAGTCTTCTGAAATTGGTAAACATATCAACTTGATATGAAAAAGTATATAACCAAAAACGCAATACAAATTGTAGTCATGTTAGGAAGTTGTTTGGCTAAGCTTATTTGTGCTTATAATTTGTTTGACCATTTAAGATTCCCAATACTCAACGGTGTTATTTACTTATAGATTTATAAACAAATTTTCTACATCGCAAAATTTATAAACAAAAATCATTTGCAGATCAAACGGGACGAGCAACATGAGCATTAAAAAAACCTTAATCAAACGAACACTAAGTTAAATATGGAGTAACGATCACTAGATGCCTGGTTAATTTTCTCAATTCGAAGACTACGATCTTTCCTGAAAATAATTTCCCCCCCAAAAGGCAATTCCCACGGTGTATTCGCCAAATAATTCCAGATGAACTTGCAATTGCAAATAGACTGTGCTCTATTGTAAAAGTAAATTTCAAAAGTAAATGGGAAGATTGTGAATCGTGAGACAGACCTTGGAAGTCGTGCGCGCTAGGGGAGGTATGATAGTGAAGGAGGAGCTGAAGAAAGAAACTACAAAACCGTGCTCACAAATATTAACAAACCATCGCACCAATTCCAACAGATGTTTTATTCACTTCGCATTTCTAACAAAACGGTTATGTACCCAACATAATAACCAGCCACAAAATTATTTTTCTAGAGTGCTTCTATTTGCACCTTGTTTACTCTTCTGGTCACCTTTAAAAATTTAATACAGAAGATTATTATTTATACACTTCTAGCTAACACACCATATTCCTTCATTTAGCTATTCATCGTCATGCTTCTTCTTGTTAAAAAAATATGTATTTCTGTAAAATTTCAAATCCTAAACCCTAACAGAAGAAAATATTCTTTTTTGTCTAATAAACGATGGAAGATGAAGATCAAAAAATGGTTAAATTTGTTTTCTCATGACTTTATTGTTTTCTATTGTTTTGTAGAAAATGTTATTAGGGTTTTTATTGGTTAGGGTTTTCTATTGCGTTTTAGTATGTTTCTTCCGCTCCGTTGGATGGCTTGGAGCACATTAAATTTGACGACGTTGTAATAGAGAATGACAGTGTATATTATTGACTTTTATGGTTTTCTCCATACAACTTACATGTCTTGTTTTACAATTTGATGACACTAACTTTTTTCTTCTTCCATTTGTTAGACTCAAAATTTGGATGATAATCAATTGGAGAATGCCCTTATTGTTTCCGATCATAAATATGTTGGTTGTAACAATATGATGCAAGATGCTCGATCAAATGACTCAAAAAACATAAATGTTGATCTGACAAATCATTTTACAACCGACCAAGTAAGTATGCATTAAAAAAATGGCTAATGTTGTTATGAAAATGAATTATGTTAATTTTTTGTTTAACTATATGATTTCAGGTATTTGATTCGCAGAGTAAATTGATCCGATGGCGTAAAACAACAGGAAAAAAGTTGAATGCCGTTGTTGTAATTATAAAGTGTGATAAATTAGGACCTGGAAGGAAACCAAGGTAGCAATTAAGATGTGAAAGGGCTGGATTTTATCGTAGTCATATGGTAAAGTCAATAAACAAGGAAAATAATGTAAAGCAAAGCAGACCTAGCACCAGTAGAAAATGCAATTCTCCTTTTAGATTGAAGGGCGTGTATCTAGACGAAGATAAGTGGAAAATATGTGTTATCAATGGAGTACATAATCACGAACTTTCTTATTCTTTAGAAGGACATCCGTATGCGGCAAAGTTGATTGACATGGAAAAAAATCTTAGAAGACATGAGTATTGCAGGCGTTCCACCAAGAGAGGTGTTAGTAACCATCAAGAAGTCATTTCCAGAAAATACATCAACTTTGAAAACCATCTACAATGCCAAATATAACATGCAGTTGTCAGCTATGGAATGTAGATCCGCCATGCAACATTTAATGAAATTGCTTACGGAGAAGCATTATGTGTATTTTGACAGGTCCGATATGGAAACTGATCATTTGATGGATATAATGCGGTCTCATCCGGAATTGTCTGTATTGTGTAAGTGTTTTTCATCCATTATTTTGCTTGATTGCACTTATAAAACAAACCGGTATAATATGCCTTTACTAGAAATGGTTGGTATGATTTCTACGGGACGAACATTTAGTATTGCGCATGCATTTCTAGCACATGAGAGGGAGGAGAATTACAAATGGGTGCTAACCAAGTTAAAAACATTTTTATATGCCCGATAAACTACCCGAGGTAATAGTAATCGATAGAGAGTGGGCATTGATAAGTGGAATTGAGCAAAATTTTCCACAATCAACGTTGATGATGTGTTTATGGCACATGAGAAATAATGTCATTACGAATTGCAAACCAGAGTTTGAAACAAATGAAGTTTTTGAGATGTTTTTGCAAAGTTGGAAGAAGGTGGTTCGCGCACCGAACGAAGATGAATTTTGGATATATTGCAATGATTTTCAAAAAGATTGGGTAGATTACCCCAAAAGCTTGAAGTATATTCGTAATAATTATTTGGAATACAAAGAGTATTTTGTTATGCATGGACAAATAAAATTAAACACCGTGATAATAGGACAACGACTAGAGCTGAATCTTCCTCTGCGCAATTGAAAAAACATATTGATACGTCTTGAGCAACATTTGCTGTTGTATGGTCGAAATGGATAATATGTTGTGTCTACAACATACAGAAATAAAAGCCACTTTTGAAAGAAGTTTAGAAGCCGTACGGACTGCATATCAAGTTCCATTGTCAAAACATCTACGAGGTAAGACGTCTTTTTTGCATTGGATTTGATTGTGAAAGAAATGGAAAAAATTAGTTGTGCTACTTTGGATGCTTCCGCTTGTGACCGTTTGAATCGTCTAGTATATGGTCTTCCATGTGCACATGAAATATACCAATATCACATTGATGGTCTTTCAATCCCGATCGAACTGGTAGATGAACATTGGAGACAATTAAACTATATTCCACAAGTTAAGAGTCACTTGAGTTAATCCATACACCCGAGTTTGCTTATGTAAAAAAAACTTTTTGATTCGAGTACGCCTGAGGAGAAGAAAGTGGTATTATTGAAGCTAAGAGAAATTGGATTGTCGGCCACGACATCTACTCTGGAACTGAAAATAGAGAAACATAAAGGTAGATCAATTAGTAGATAAGAACAAATTAACTAGCAAACAAGCCAAACGTCAAACATCTACAAAAAGGAATTCCTCCGCATTTGAAAAAACGAAAACTAGTAATGGAATTCTTTCTCAAACTAGCGTGAACAAGAAACTGCCTCCCAAACGAAAAAGCTCAATGTGAAGTTCGATAAGACTGATGTAAATACAAGGGAAAAAGCCCAATGTGAAGTTCGATAAGATTGATGTAAATACGACGGAAAAAGCCCGATGTGAAGCTCGATAAGACTGATGTATAAAAGCAATAGCTTGGCTAGAAGAGGGAAGATCTGAAGGAGGCAAATTTGTTACTGTTTCCGTTTGTGCATTGTCCGAACCATCTTTCTCCGATCCTTCTCCAAAACCATCGGAACCAGACTCGTTTCTCGATTCATCTTCACCGGACCCATTTGTCGATTCTTCATCATTCCTAATTTCCTCTTCTACGTTTTCAGTTTCTACTAATTGCTCTTTTTTTTCTTTTCTAGCTCCGTAGCACGTTTACGTCTCAACGAAGCTGTCATGGCTTGCTTCTCGTTTTCTATAACAAATATAACGACATTTAAAATTATATTGCATGATTGTTAAATTTACAAGCACATCAATATTCATAGCACATCCAGATTTACTGTATATTAAAGAAAAAAACTGAAATTCATAGCACAACAGTATTCACAGCACATCAATATCACATTAATATTTATAGTGCATTAATCCATATTTACTGCGTAGATTTAGATTCAAAATTTAGTAATTCATAGTTATTCAAAAAATAATGAAATTCAGAGTCATGCATAAGAAAATTGATCTGCTCGGCCTGTTCAACGAACATCAAATTTTATTTCGACTATAAACAACCGACCAACTATCAAACAGTACCCCCAACTCAAAAATAAACTATTCGACGACATTCAACCGACCAAAAAAAAAATTCTCGGCTCTAAACAATCGAACAAGTTTTACACCAATCCCTAACTCAAAAAATTATTTGTACAGCCGCGTTCAAACGAACATAAATTAGGTTTTCGTCAATTCACAACCGAACAAGTAGTAGACATTGACTACAACACTCGGGTTTCTGTATTATCCATATTCAGTATTACAACGCGAATGCATTTAATCGACTACAACGTCTAATACTTGATTGCAAATGTATTCAATCGAGTTAGCAACACGAATGACAAATATGGTTTTTGACAAACACAAATGAGAAATTTAGAACTAAATAACGCGAATTAAGGTTTAGAGATTTATTCAAATTTGTGTGCTGTTGGGAAGCGACACCGGTTTGCAAATTGAGCTTCTTCATTATCGGAGGCGGCTATGGAGTAGGATTCAGCAACGAAATAAGCTTGCATTTTGAGCTGAGTGAAAGAGGAAGACTTCGATGGGTCCTCTCCATTTTAGTTGATTTGATTTTTTGTGGTGTTAGGAAGAATAGATTATTATTATAAGAGGCGACCTTCAGTTTTGGTGTCCAGAAGTGTAAATAAGGGTATGAATAGTAGCACATCTTTTCCTAATAGTACAAGGTAAATAAAGGAAGTTACTGTTTACACCCACGTAAACATTTACTAACATCACTTAAACAATAATAAAATTAAATCATGAAACTTCAAAAATTCACTTGAAGCTCCAAAGATGATCTGAAAATAAACGCTAATGATATGCATAATCGAACATATAAATAATGAAATCTAATACTCGAACATAATTATTTTCAATATCATCGATCATTAGTGACAAAATAAAATAAAATGATAACGTATGTAAATTTTCTTTTATCAATTTTAAATTAGAAATTGATTGGTTAAGATATTAATTTAATTCAATTTAGAATATGCATGCAAATTAATATTTTTGTAAATTCGTCAATATTCTATGGAATGGATTATCATAATTGATTATATCATATTATTTTCTACTATAATTGGTTTCTTCGTTTTTTCATATTTTTTTTAAAAACAACAAAAGCAATAATGATTGGATATTTTTGATCAAATTAGTAATGAATGTTCTTTAGTAACACCTAATTTGAGCCGTGAATTATTTTTTACTATGTTAATCTTAATTAGGGTTACTCGGTTTACAAAAAATGAAAACTCTACTTACATTTAAAGTCGATAACAACTTAGTTCTAACAAAATTAGTTGGACTTGTATGTATCAATGAATCATTTAATCAAAAAAATTAGCTGTGTAGAAATTGAATGGAGAAACTTTGATCTTATTGTTTAAAGAAATTAAAAAGGAGAAGTTGAGTTATGGTTTTGAGAAATAAAAAGGTTATGAAAAGGTGGGTGTGGTGGGTGAGTGAAGTAATTAATTGGGTGAGAGGATAAATAGATGGAAGAGGTATTTAGATAAGTGTAAATAGTATTATCCAAATAAAATGACATTCTGATTACTTTTAATTCAACAAAGCAAAACGACAATCAAATGATCGTGTTATTCACAACGTTGTCTTATTTTCTCACATGTCCACTCAAAATTGAGCACAAACCACCTCAAATAGGTTTATTTGGTTCTGTATTTGTGTGCAAAAGCGTATCGGTTATCATTTAATAGTATATATGTTGGATTCTTTTACATTAAAGTAATATGCACTGTCAATATTATAATGTAATTTATGTATTTGTCCGACATATAGAACTTTAACATTTATGGTCATTTCGAACGACTTATTCGTTTTTGGCTTTTTGAAAGCCAAAAAGAATAAGTTTTGGCTTCCAAAAAGCAAAAAAAGGGCTTATTTAAGTTGATCCAAACGGGCCATTGGTAAGTATGTTGGATTTTACTGCGTTACAGTGTAATTATATCATGTACAGAGCTATTCGGTGATTTTAGATAAAGGAGTTGTGAATTTTCCATACCTGTCACCAACAGTGTTGTTCACTGATGTTACATAAAGGAGCATTGACTTGTCCATATCTGTCATAAACAGTGTTGCTCAATGATGTTACATAAAGGAGCAATGACTTTTCCATATCTACCATTAACAATACTATTCATGACTTGTCCATGCCTGCCATCAACGGTATTGTTCATTAATGTTACATAAAGGAGCAGTGACTTGTTCATTCAGTGCATGTAAAAAAAAGAGTTGAAATGTCTCACTATATATGTCAACCCCTCACTCACCAAAATTATACTACTAACTAACTCAATTCATACTTACAAACAATGTTGATTTCTTACCCACTATCTCTGTCGAGAGAAGGACCATGTGTCTATCAAATGAGGTCTACTCCAAGTCATCCAAAGGAGCACGTAATAGTTACGTCGAAATGGAAGAAAGACACTACCAGGACTTACATGAACATGAGATGAAGCTTGAACAATAAAAGACTGCAATAAATGAATCTTCAGCAAGTCCAACGTGTAGCTCATGACGATGGTAGGAGGAGGATAAATGAATGTATATTTCATCACGATCGGAGGAGATATTACGAAAATGACCAAGAACAAGAGGTAGATTCTCATCCAATATGTTTTCATTGCAAATGGTCTGCTTCGACCTCCATCCTCAGAAGTGGTGATGATAGTAGCAGAAATGATTTAAGATGCATAATGCATCCTAGTAGATATAATTTTTTAGTGTGGACCAACGATCTACTATGCCTCCTAGAGCCATCGATTATACCTTAGAGCTAACGAATGAGACAATCTTTCTATGAAGTTAACTGTAAGTGTCGTAGATTGAAGAACGTCGAAGGTATCATTATATGCCTTCGTATTTTAATTATGATCATGTACCCTTTCATTTGTTTGTATTTAAATGTCTTGTTATATAATGTGTTCTATGTATGTTATGTGATGTATCTCTTTCTTTATCATGTAACGTGTCTCTATTTCCACATCCATTATTCACTTTGGATTTTTGAATGCAAAATGAAGTAGAAATGTATAAGAAAGAAAAAAGTATGGTGTTGTATTTGTTAACCCAAAATATGGATCAACACTCTGAAATTAGATGAAAGCACCAGTTTTTTTATAATAAATGTAAAAGAAGCAGAAATCTCAAATCAAGCAAGTAAGAATAGCAAAAAGGTAAAAAACATACAAGAATTTTATAGTTGTTCGACGTAATCTCAAGCCTACATCCGCTTTAATCTCTGTAATTAGTTGTTCTCTCTCTAGATTACAACTAGTTATATCATATCTGACCATAATTATAACGTCTTAGAATTTCACTGCTTTAATTAGTGAATATTTACTTCATTTTAAATATTCAATATATAGGTTTTATAATAAACTAAACTCGTTTTAATTAACTAATAATGATAGTAAAATCATTTTCAAAATTTGTTTACCAAATTAAATAGTTCATAGCAAAATAGAAAACATGATCAAAGAACGTTTTTCGAAATTTCGACTTTTCGACACCGGAAAGTTGTCGGGAACGTTGTTCATCTTTGTGCACCATATACACACATATATAAGAGTTCATTAACTAAATAATAATACACTTAGAAATAAATTATCTTATATTAATTTAGATTAGTAAGTGATATGATGAGACATGCTTTTAAAAATAATAAACATCATTTTTAAATATATATATTAAGTATTGTCACATGTTTGATTTTGTAATCATTAACCATAATTATCTCTTGTCACATCTTAGTTAATTAATAATTAAACCTATGTATATAAAAGAAAGTAATGTGACTAAACATAATTATTCATATATATATATATATATATATGTATATATATATGTATATAAAAGAAAGTGATGTGATTAAACATAATAATTACATATAAATATAAAACTGATGTGACTAAACATAATTATATATAAAAAAAAAGTGATGTGACTAAATATAACAAATATATATATATATATATATATATAAAGAAAGTGATGTGACTAAACATAATAACTATATATATATTAAGAAAGTTATGTGATTAAACATAACTATATATATAAAAGAGTGATGTGATTAAACATAATTATATATATATATATATTATAAAAGATTTGTGATGTGACTAGATACAATAATGACATAGAAAATTTGCCTATAAATAGCCATATGTTTCTCCATTTTTCATCCTCTTTCCACCAACCTTTTCTTCCTCATTTCTAACTCAAATGGAGGTTTACTTTTTATGAAACCGTATGAAATTTTAATGGCTATAAATTTCTAGTTGACTATTTTTTCAAAATTCTATCATAGTTATGTCAAAATACTCAATCTTTGCAAAGCAATTTTTCACCTAGAATTTCAAGTCCGAAAATTACCCTTATTCTTTTGATCATAATTTCATCAAAACTAATCGAAAATGAGTGATTCATTTTTTGGAATGATAGAGAAAAGAAATTCCAATAACTTCCTCTTTAAGTGCTTTTTGGAATTCCTTGAGCAGATAGCCCAAAAATCAATTGCTAAATGACCTATTTTCAGGTTTATTATTGAGAAATCGATGTTTATCCGTAGTCGTTCTACATTACCAAAACATGTCTCACTTCCTTGTTCATCCATGGCTTAGCCTACCTAGTACATTTAGGATTCAAGACTCTGTCTTTTTGCTTAGGAATGAAAGTGTTAGGTCATACTCAAGTCAGCCAAAGTTTGGATAGCCTTCAACGAGTAAATTCATAGCTTTTTGGGAAAGATCTTATCTTTATATATATGTTGGTTATATGGTTATATATATGATGTTGTGTTTGGATTATGATATGGCTTGGATGTTTTATGCATGTGCTAACTTGTAGTTTAGCATTTGGTTTGAGATTGATGGTTAGGTGATGTATTTGGATACGAACGTGGTGATTTTACTACAATATGATGATGATGTGATCTGGTATCTTTCATATATGTTCGAATTATGGTTGAATGGTATGGAAGATAGGAACTTGAGTTGTTAAGAGACTTAAGATCCATTTTGGAAATCTAATCATTTACTAGTTTGGAGTTAGTAAATGTTTTTTTTAAAAATTCTAACTCGAGTTAAGGTTTTCAAAAACCTTTTCTTTATGTATTAAAAAAGTAATCCAAAGTAAGGTTAAAATTTATATGGTAAATTAGAGAAGCAATTCTAAGTTATTGAGTCCATAACGATAGTCGCTATAGATGCATATCGGAAAAGTTTGATTTCTAACTTTAAAGTTTCTTTTAAAATGATTTGAAAACCTAATTTCAAACATAATTAGCAACACATAAGTTAATTATAATTTGATTAAATATGTTTAATAATTAATTTATTTATTAATTAAGGAGAATTATTTATTACTTAATCGGTAATTGAATTAGGAAATTGGTGACTAATTAGTGATAATCAAGTAAGTTATTAAGAAGTTTAATTATGATTAATTAAGTTAATAAGGGTAATTACTTTATGTAATCAAGTTTAATTATTTTAGTTATTATTTAATTAAATTTAAATTATTTAATTAATTAAAGGTTAATTATTTACTTAATTATTACTTAATTAGGGATTAATTTTAAGTAATTGCTTATTTGTTTAAAGCTTAATTATTAATTTACTTCTAATTAATTAAGACTTAATTATGATTTGATTTTGATTATTTAAGATTTAGTTAAGCTTTAATTTATATCAAAATTATGATTTAATTATTAAAGTTATTTTAAACTTTATTGGTTATGTTTTAAGTTGGGTTCTTTCTAAGTTGTTTGATTTTAATCAAAGAATCTCTTGTTCATGATATTAAATAGACAAACAACTGTAAATAAGTTAGAATGTGATTGTTTATGTTATATAGAAGTTCATTGGCAGAATAAAACGCCATTCTGCTGTAGGGTAATTGTTTGGATTATTTGGACATGTGTTTAGCAGAATAAATCCCCGTTCTGCTATTAATTGATTGAATTGTTTGGACATCTGTTTAGTAGGACAATTTACCCTCTTGCTTTTATGTTATTTGGGCATGCATATGATAATTAGTTCATATTGACATGTTATTTCCTGTTTTGGATATGAGTTGTATTTACATATATGTTGACCTATGTAAGTAACAGTTAAGTGAATTGGAATTAAAATTGAATGGTAACTTAAATTAGTACTATTGGGATTGCTAAGCCTCTTTTCGAATTATTAAAGTATGTTTTTGAATTAACTTTAATTCTTAAATCAATTTTTAAAGGTTATAAATAATTATCAAAATTTATTATTATTTTATAAAGTTATTTTTAAATAATATCTTGTTTTTAAAAGGGGTTTACTAAATAAAAAGTTTTTCCTAGAATGATTTACAAAGGATATCATGAAAATGATATTTTATAAAGGAGATTCTATAAAGAAATTATGAAGAAAGATTTCTAAATAGTTTTAAAAATAAGAAGAGAATTTATAAATCATTTTATATATTTTTGAAAGAATTTTTAAATCTATTTTGAAAACTTTTAAGTGGTTTGAAATGCGAAGTGAATTCATAAAAAGAATTTTCAGAAGGAATGAATAAATGTGTTTTATAGGAGGTGATGTTTTTGAAAGGGAATTGTTTGGCCATTTAATATGGAATTTTGAGGAAATGGAATTTCAAAAATGTTTGGTAAATACTTAAATTGTTTTTTTCGAGTAAAAAGGAATGCAAGGGTTTAGAAATAGGATTTGAAAAGATCTTTTGATCAGGTTTTATAAAGTGATGTTATTGATTAAAGTTTAATTAATAAAGGCTCGGATGATCCCATATGGAAATTAAACCATGATTGGATGTTTGTTTATTTGATAGTTAAATAACCAACCATCGACTTTGATCCAATTTGACTTAGGAAGTATGAATGTAAATTCGAGTTTCCCCGATAAGGTCTCGAATTCTTACTTCCAAAAGAATTGGGAATGAGCCAACTAGAAATTATCGGTTGTTGATACGGAGAGACCGAGATCGGATCTATATCCCAAAACCACTTTGAACCAGCATGTACGTTCAAGTGGAAGACATCTTGATGATGATTCAAGATGGTGCTCTTTGAAATGCAAGGGCTACTATTACCAATCCCGAGGGTGATTCCAAAATGGATGTAGTAGAGTTAGTGCCTTCAGTTTCGTTCAGACCCAGAACAAACTTGTATGGATAAAGTTGGCATTACATTGATGCCCGAAGGACAATGTTAGCATTCCAAGATGGATTGCTATTCAAAGGTAAAACGTAGCCTCAAGCCTCATAACTAGAAGGAATGACAAAAACAGGGCATGTAGTAGGGCTATGTGGTTAGCTACTATTAGGAGCAGTCACCCCATTCTAGATGTCCCTTTTAAAGTTGGTTTGCGTGCAAACACCATGGTAGTATAAGGCCTCGGTGTCAAGGGGGTGAGGTAATCCAGTCTGTCATGCTAAAATGGCAGCCGACTCTATGTTATCAGTGCATTTTCTAGAGATGTATCATCGAAAGGTAGTCCCTTATCTTGCCATTGTTGGGATCCAATCTCCAATATGTTCCTTACGTTTTCAATTGTAGAGCCTAGTATATTGGAATGTGAGGTTCAAGCATTTTATTTATTTTATCTATTCACTTTAAACCTAGACATTATGATAATATCTCTGGATTTTGCATGTAATGCTCGGGTCAGACTACATGTTTTCCTAGGTTTAGCTCGATACTTTGAAGTTGAAGAGGAGATGGATGGTCAAGGCGTATTCATGCATATTTTTCTTCCGTTGTATTATAGAGTTTGTATATTTGTCAATGTAAGGACAGATTTCTATAACTATCCAAATTTAGGATAAGTATAGTGTACTCTGATGTTGTATATATAAATAAAGATGTTTTCTTTTTATAAAGATCATTGTTGTATTATATATTACTCACTGCGTTGTGAGATTCTATGTTTTTTAGTTTCTTCTATACTCTACCTTCTTCTTTCACCCTAACAAATCGGTATTTCTGGCACTTGAATGTTCGACATGTAATACCGTAGACTTATTACTGTCGATTTTCGAGGGTCAAAAATATGATTCATTACATTTGGTATCAGAGCTTAAGGATAAGCAAGAACCTTAGCTTTGGTGGGGTAAACTCATTAGAGATAGGGTGAGTGACAACCTAGAATGAGTTTGAGAGTATATAAGAACGCATATTTGTTAGTGATATAAAAATATTTTGTATTGCGTTGTTTGATCAGTTGAGTGGTATATGAATTCTGGTCGATGCGTTCGGCCAACATTATCGATAGGGATTCCTTTGAAATCAATCAACACGGTATTATTTTGAAATTAGGGTAAATGAAATAATTTTACCCAGGGTATATTTTATATGTAAAAGAATTATTTTTGAAAATAGTATAGTTATTTATGAGGTGATGTTGTTGGGAGATGATAATATATTATTATTATTATCATATAAGGTTTGGTTAGTCACGCTCCTCTAGATTGAGCATTGACTATTGTGTAAATGTTTAGTTACTTTCCTTTGAATAAGAAAGTCTTATAATTAAAAAGAATTTAGGATGAAAACTAGTGAACCTAAATCCCATTGTTTCTGAAAAATGATTTTCAAGGTTTTCAAAATAGTAATAGTATTTAAAAGCAAATTTGGTTCACGTATGAAATTTTGGGAGTCAAAATTTAAGTAAAAAGTGATTTTCTTTGGATTGGTCAAGAGGAATGAGTCTTGATTGTTTTATGACGATCTGAACAATCTTCTAAGTGACGATCAGATGTTTGCCTAGGCGAACATTATAGTGCACTTAGTAAATTATTCTCTTTATCATTGTACAACCGAAACAATTTCAACCTGACGAACCCAAAGTAAGTCGGTGATAAATGTTTTGTTGGAAGAATAAAAAAATTATTTAAAAAATGAGATTTTGAAATAAAAATAGAAATATTTTTAAGTTAACTAGTTCGAGTGGCTTGAAAATAACTTGGAAGAGATGTGTTCGGATGGTAAACATTTATCTTGAGTATTACCCTTCTTGGTAAGGGAAAGTATGATACTATTTGGTGATACCTAGTTCCTTAGTATTATTTTGGAGTTACTCGGACTATATGTATGTTATGTTATATGATTAAAATATAGATTTTTTTTCAAAAAGTTTTTGAAAAAAAAGCCGGGTATTGGATCTGGTGTTTTCTTAGGGAGATAAATTTAAAATGGAATAGTGGAATCAGATAGGGGTATATACTCTTAGGCCGTAGTGGGGGCATTATCCAAGTTGAAATAATGAGTTGTTATGAAATGTTTTCATAAATAATTTAGTGGGAATATAATTGCTATTAGGGAGAGCCAATTAAGTAAGTGCATAGGGTGGACGTAGATCATAGCTCCTTTCCATAGAGTTTTGATCTAAGATTGGAGTATATGACTTTGAGGTGTTTGCACCATTCCGAATAAGGATCTATTACTCGACATTTGACGGCGAGCACTTGATGAAGGTTCTTGGTGTTGGACCAAGGTTTCCTATTATAGTTACAACTATATAAGGAGGACAGAGGTTCCAAATCAAGGATCCTGATCGGAGTCCACACTAGAGAATCGGGCGAGCGATACTATTTCAGAAGTGAAGTTATGATCAAATTAGACTTGGTATAAGAATGATCTATGTATGTCATATGGAAAAATGTAAAGTGTTAGGTGTTTTCTGGGATAGGTCGAGTTGTAATTTCGGGGACTAAATTCTTTTAAGGGGGAAGAATGTAACGACCCAGAATTTCACTACTTTGATTAGTGAATATTTAATTAATTGTAAATATTCAATATATAGGTTTTATAATGACCATAAACTCATTTTACTTAAATAATAATGATGGTAAAATCATTTTTAAAATTCGTTTACCAAATTAAATAGTTTGTAGCAAAATAGAAAATGTGATTGAAGAAAGTTTTTCGAAATTTCAACTTTTCGACACTGGAAAGTTGTCGGGAACGTTGTTCGTCTTTTGTGCACCATATACACACATATATAAGAGTTCATAACTAAAAAATAATACTCTTAGAAATAAATTATCTTATATTGATTTAGATTAGTAAGTGATGTGACAAGACATAGTTTTAAAAATAATAAATTTTTTTAATATATATATATGTATATATATATATTAAGTATTGTCGCATCTTAGATTTTGCAATTATTTAGCCATAATTATCTCTTGTCACATCTTAGTTAATTAGTAATTAAAATTATATATATATATATATATATATAAAAGAAAGTGATGTGACTAAACATAATAACTATATATATATATAAGAAAGTGATGTGACTAAACATAACAATTTTATATATATAAAGAAAGTGATGTAACGAAACATAATTATATATATATATATAAGAAAGTGATGTGACTAAACATAAGAATTATATATATAAATATAAAAGAAAGTAATGTGCCTAAACATAATAATTATACATATATAAAGAAAATGATGTGACTAAACATAATTATATATATACAAGAAAGTGATGTGACTAAACATAATAATTATATATATATAGAAAGTGACATGACTAAACATAATTATGTATATATATATAAAAGAGTGATGTGATTAAACATAATTATATATATATATATATATTAAAAAAGATTTATGATGTAACTAGATATAATGATGACATAGGAAATTTATCTATAAATAGCCACATGTTTCTCCATTTTTCATCCTATTTCCACCAACCTTTTCTTCCTCATTTCTAACTCAAATAGCTGTATGAAATTTTAATTGCTACAACATTCTAGTTGACCATTTTTTCGAATTTCTATCATAGCTATGTCAAAATACCCAATCTTTACAAAACAATTTTTCACCTAGGATTTCAAGTCCGAAAATTACCCTTCTTCTTTTGATAATAACTTCTTCAAAAATAATCGAAAATGAGTAATTATTTTTTTGAAATGATAGAGAAATGAAATTGCAATAACTTTCTCTTTGAGTTCTTTTTAAAATTCCTTAAGCAGATAGCCCCAAAATCAGTTGCAAAACGATCTATTTTTGGGTTTATTATTGAGAAATCGATGTTTATCCGAAGTCGCTCTACATTATCAAAACATGTCTCACTTCCTTGTTCATCCATGGCCTAGCCTGCCTAGTACATTTAGGATTCAAGACTCCATTTTTTACTTAGGAATGAAAGTGCTAGGTCGTACTCAAGTTAGCGAAAGTTTAGATAGCCTTCAGTGAGTAAATTCTTAACTTTTTGAGAAAGATCTTACCTTTATATATTTGGTGGTTGTATTGTTATATATATATATATATATATATATATATATATATGATGTTGTGTTTGGATTATGATATGGCTTGGATGTTTTATGTATGTGCTAACTTGTTGTTTAGTATTTGATTTGAGATTGATGGTTAGGCGATGTGTTTGGATATGAATGTGGTGATTACTGCAGTATAATGATGATGTGATTTGATATCTTTCATATATGCTCGAATTTTGGTTGAATGATATGGAAGATAGGAACTTGAGTTGTTAAGGGACCAGAGAACCATTTTGGAAATCTAATCATTTACCATTTTGGAGTTAGTAAATGTTTTTGTTTAAATTCTAACTCGAGTTAATGTTTTCAAAAACCTTTTCTTTATGTATTAAAAAAGTAATCCAAAGTATGGTTAAAATTTTAGATGGTAAATTAGAGAAGTAATTCTAACTTACTGAGTCCGTAGCGGTAGTCGTTATGGATGCATATCAGAAATGTTTGATTTCTAACTTTAATGTTTCTTTTTAAACAATTTGAAAACCTAATTTCAAACGTAATTAGCAACACATAAGTTAATTATAACTTGATTAAGTATGTTTAATAATTAATTAAGGATAATAAATTATTAATTAATCAGTAATTAGGTTAAGTAATTAGTGACTAATTAGTGATAATCGAGTAAGTTATTAAGAAGTTTAATTATGATTAATTAAGTTAATAAGGGTAATTATTTTATGTAATCAAATTTAATTATTTTAATTATTATTTAATTAAATTTAAATTATTTAATTAATTAAAGGTTAATTATTTACTTAATTATTACTTAATTAGGGATTAATTTTAAGTAAGTGCTTATTTGTTTAAAGCTTAATTATTAATTTACTTCTAATTAATTAAGACTTAATTTTGATTTTGATTATTTAAGATTTAGTTAAGCTTTAATTTATATTAAATTATGATTTAATTATTAAAGTTATTTTAAACTTTATTGGTTGTGTTTTAAGTTGGGTTCTTTCTAAGATGTTTGATTTTAATCAAAGAATCTCTTGTCCATGATATTAAATAGACAAACAACTGTGAAGAAGTTAGAATGTGATTGTTTATGTTGTATAGAAGTTCATTGGCAGAATAAAACGCCATTCTGCTGTAGGGTAATTGTTTGGATTATTTGGGCATGTGTTTAGTAGAATAAATCCCCGTTCTGCTATTAATTGATTGAATTGTTTGGACATCTGTTTAGTAGGACAATTTACCCTCTTGCTTTTATGTTATTTGGACATGTATATGATACTTAGTTCATATTGACATGTTATTTCCTGTTTTGGATATGAGTTATATTTACATATATGTTGACCTATGTAAATAACAGTTAAGTGAATTGGAATTAAAATTGAATGGTAACTTAAATTAGTACCATTAGGATTGCTAAGCCTCTTTTCGAATTATTAAAGTATGTTTTTGAATTAACTTTAATTCTTAAATCAATTTGGGTTTAAATGTTATAAATGATTATCAACATTTATTATTATTTTATAAAATTATTTTTAAATAATATCTTGTTTTTAAAGGGGTTTATTAAATAAAAAGTTTTACCCAGAGTGATTTACAAAGGATATCTTGAAAATGATATTTTATAAAGAAGATTCTATAAAGAAATTATGAAGGAAGATTTTAAATGGTTTTAAAATAGAAAGAGATTTTATAATTCGTTTAATATATTTTTGGAAGAAGTTTTTAATCTAGTTTGAAAAAGTTTAAGTGGTTTGAAATGTGAAGTGAACTTATAAAAAGAATTTTTACAAGGAATGAGTAAATGTGTTTTATAGGAGGTGATGTTTTTGAAAGGGAACTGTTTGGCCATTTAACATGGAATTTTAAGGAAATAAAATTTCCAAAATGTTTGGTAAATACTTATACTATTTTTTCACATAAAATGGAATGCAAGAGGTTTGGAAATAGGGTTTGAAAAGATCTTTTGATCAGGTTTTATAAAGTGATTTTATTAATTAATGTTTAATTAATAAAGGCTCAGAGGATCCATATGGAAATTAAACCATGGCTGGATGTTTGTTTATTTTATAGTTAAATAACTGACTAGCAAGTTTGACCCAATTTGACTTAGAAAGTATGAATGTAAATTCGAGATTCCCCGATAAGGTCTCGAAAAATTACTTCCAAAAGAACTAGGAACGAGTCAACCGGAAATTATCGGTTGTTGATACGGAGAGACCGGGATCAAATCTATATCCAAAATACACTCTGAACCAACATGTACGTTCGAGTGGAAGACGTCTCGATGATGATTGAAGATGGTGCTCTTTGAAGTGCAAGGGTTGCTATTACTAATCCTGAGGGTGATTTCAAAATGGATGTAGCAGAGCTAGTGCCTTTGGTTTCTTTTAGACCTAGTACGAACTTGTATAGATGAATGCTGGCATTACATTGACGCCTGGAGGGTAATGTTAGAATTCCAAGATGGATTGCTATTTAGAAAGGTAAACCGTAGCCTCAAGCCTCATAACTGGGAGGAATGACAAAAACAGGGCATGCAACAGATCTATGTGGTTAGCTACCATTAGGAGTGGTCACCCCATTCTAGATGTCCCTTTCAGAGTTGGTTTGCGCGCAAACACTATGGTAGTATAAGGCATCGATGTCAAGGGGGTGAGGTAATCTGGTCCGTCATGCTAAAGGGGCGGCCGACTCTGTGTTAGAATCAGTGCATTTTCTAGAGATGTATCATCGGAAGGTAGTCCCTTACCTTGCGATTGGTGGGATCCAATCTCTAATATGTGCCTTACATTTTCGATTGTAGAGCCTAGACGCTATGATAATATCACTGGACACTATGATACCTGCCTTAATTAACTATTTTATCTATGTACTATAAGCCTAGAGACTATGATAGTATCACTGGATTTTGATATAAAATGTTTTGGTTATCGTAAGATAAAAACCCATCCTCTTTTAAGTGTGGCGTGGTCTTATGAAATACCCTTTGTTTGAAAAAAATTCAAACGTAGAAATTAGGTTGGTTGTTACTTGTTATCTAGTTTTACTCACGCTAGTTTACCAGGCCGACCCGGGTGTTATTCCATGTAATGGCCGAGTTAGACCGCATGTTTTTCCAGGTTTAGCTGGATACTTTGAAGTTGAAGAGGAGCTGGATGGTCAAGACGTAATCATGTATATTTTTCTTCCGCTGTATTATATAGTTTGTATGTTTTTCAATGTAAGGACATGTTTCTATAACTATCCAAATTTAGGGTAAGTCTAGTGTACTCTAATGTTTTATATATGAATAAAGATGTTTCCTTTTAGTAAAGATCGTTGTTGTATTATATATTATTCGCTACATTGTGAGATTCTATGTTGTTTAGTTTCTTCTATCATCTACCTTCTTCTTTCGTCCTAACAAATCGATATTTCCGACACTTGAATGTTCGGCATGTGATGTCGTGGACGTATTAGTGTCGATTTTCGAGGGTCGAAAATCCAATTTGTTACAACAATCTAGTGGATCTTGGATTCACAATGAAGTTTCTAGAGAGTTTGAGTGGTGGAGAATAGGAGTGAAGAAGAGGAAGAAGTCTCTAATGGCAGAGAAATTAGATCCAGAGTGAAGAGCTGAAGATCAAGAAAGAGATATTAAGCTGATAGATCCCTCCTTGGTTGCAGATAAGTTAGTATTAATAAAGAAACAATCGTATTAGTCACAAATTCACTTAGAGCGGAGTCCAGAGATCGATCCAAAGTCAGTGCCAAATTGTAGAAGCTCACGAATTTAATAAACATATCAGTACCAACCTAAATGTGTCGGTGCCAACATGTTTCCTTTGTTCGAAATACTTCGAACTCTCTTGCACCCTTTATTTGACTACATTTTGTGGTGTCTCGTATTGTTTTTTATTTATTATTGATTGATTTTGATGATCAATCTATCATTTTAGTTTAATCTGCCGTTCTAGCTATCAACACTTCATCTCTTGAAATAAGTTATCAAAAACCCTTGGAAATCATTGGGATGCATATGAAAAAGGTAGATAATAACTCATGTGAAGTTGGAGTGGAAGAATATGCGGAAAAAACATGCTGTCATGTACTTGAGCAAGTCGGCAACGACTTGTGTAGTTAATGTATTTTTGGATGAAACTTCTCCAAGCTATTTATTTACTCCATCTAAGCGTGCTTGCCAATTTTCAAGTCATTTCATTCTCACTTTGATCTTCAAAGTCCAGTTTAAATATGCTTTGGCTTAAAAACAGGTTAACATTCACCCACCAAAGTAGGACTTTCGAATGTAAGGTGTGTTTTGCTCAAGAATAAGTTCCAGTAATCAGTCTTTAATAGTTGAGCTCTCCGACTATCCGTTGATCTAAATCTCGGAAAATCATTTGGTTCTTTCGAATTATCTTGCCAATCAAAGGTCGTTCTAAACACATTATAACTAAGGACTTTTAACTCTTGCTTTGTCATTGTTCATACATCATAATCATTCTAATTCATTCGAAGTTATTACATCACATATAAAAATCATTTCGTATTTATCTAGGATTTATATATTTTTCTCTAATTACAAGGGTTCAAATCCTTTTTATCAAAATCAAATACGTTTCCATTCCAAAGTTCGATCTCTCCAGATTACATTCCATTTGACGTGCGATCTCTCCGAAATGTTCATGATCGAATCTTGGATTTGATTTTTAACTTCCAATCTAGGGTTCGATCTCTCTGAATCGTTTATCGCCCAATCTAGAATTTTGATCTCTTTGGATCCTTGCCGAATTCGCTTGTTCTTGGGCAAAAAAAACTCAATGGCCAAGCAAGCCTATCCGCTCACTCTTTGGTAAGGGGACTTACTTTTTGTACAAGCTCATCTACTTGCTCTTCGGTAAGGGAGTTTGCACCCTACACTTCGGTCCCGTCTCTTCGGACAGGACTTGAAATGATCAATATCATACAAGTCCATCTGCTTGCTCTTCGATGAGCGGACTTGCACCCTACACTCCAGTCTCGTCTTTCCAAAGGGGGTTTAAAGCGATCAATATCGTACAGGTCCATCTCCTCGCTCTCGGGCGAGGGGACTTTCACCCTACACTCTAGTCCCGTCTCTTCGGATGGGACTCAAAGCGATCAATATCGTACAAGTCCATCTGCTCGCTCTTTGGCCAGGGGACTTGTACCTTACACTCCGGTACTATCTCTCCGGAGGGGATTTAAAGTGATCAATATCATACATGTCCATCCACTTGCTCTCCAACGAGGGACTTGTACCCTTTACTCCAGTCCCACCTCTTCGGACGAGACTTAAGAGATCAATAGAGGTCATTACATTCAACGTGGATTTTTCAAAAGTCAAATATCCAAATTAAAGTGAACAAGCAGAAGTCCTAATTATCCATCCTAGACATCCGACCCAGAGCGTGCCTAGGGAGCAATCCAGTCCACATACACGTGTAAGTGGTCTGAGGTTATTATAGTCTGAATTAATCGTCTCAAACATCTTACTTAGAGCATGCTAGAGGCCAATCTGAGCCTCATACACATATAAGCAGTCTGATGTTATTATTATTCTAATTATTCAAAGTAAGAAAAAGTGAAGTAAGGGAGTCGAACTTGACCACCGACCATCCCGATCGTTGGATTCGAGTCTCGGACCAGATCCCTTGTTGTTCCTTAATGCACTTACCGCAGATGGTGGTTGCTATAGCCACACCATTGTTGTTCGGCTCCTTGCATACTGTTGCAGCTAGTTGCTATGAATCAGTTCTCCTATCAGATCATGAAGGTGTTGGCTCTTGTTTGTTTCGTATCCCTCCAGCTCATGAAAAATGCAAAACTTTTCAGATCTTTTCTCCCGATCTATAAGCTCTCTTCAAGCAGGCTTTTGATAGGGGATATAGCTCCAAACATCCAGATATATCTTCTTTGGGGTCTCTGTTAAATCAGTGTAAGAAGAGAACTTCGGTTCCCTCCTTTGCCATTTCGGTCCTTCGAAGTCATCATCAGGTCTTCTCTTTCCTTTATCATTTCTGTTTCCTGCTCTGTGCAATCCTCTATCATCCACAACATTAATTTCATCATTCTCAGCTTCGGCATTTTCTTGATACAAATATCTCTCATCTTCATGATAGAATTCTGCAAGATCCACCGATGGATCCCTTTCCAATTCAACTTTGAAGTCGGTCTTGCTAGAAACTCCAGACACTGCCACTATAAAGATTATTGATGGATCTGGCTTACTGATTGCCGCTGTTGTTGCATTAAATCTTGTCAAGTAGCTTCTCATGGTCCCTTTAGGCCTTCCTTTCATGCTCGATAACATCATCACTGTAACAACCCAGTATTTTATGATTATTTTAATTGTATATTTTAATTATTTTAAATTGAATTTCCTAGTTTAAAAACTTTATTTTATTTATTAAAATGAATAAATTTTGTTATTTTAAATATAAATTTTGATTTGATGTAAATTAGAATACAAAACATGACTAAATAGAATATTTTCCAAAAATGTGAATTTTGGTCAATATGGTCAAACTTTGACTTTTGAATTTAAAATTTTGAATTTTTGAATTTCATCTTTTAGTATGAAAATAAATTAAATTTCAAGTAAACTGCTTTTCGTTTCATTGGAATCCGATTAATATTGTGAAAGTTATGCTTTTTAAACCATTGCCTGCAAATTGTGTATTTAACTAAATTGTTTATTTTAATTTATATAAATAATATTTTTTTTTGTCATATCATGTTCTAATTTGTGTATATATGTGTAACATGACATGCTATGTATAATTTTATTTTTAAAACATTTTAAAAGTGTAGTTATAGTTTTCTAATGTTTATTGTATTTTGTTTACAAATTTTAAATTCTAGTTTCAATTGAATAAGGTATTTTCTTTATTTATTTTCTATTTTCCTAAGATACTATATTTTTTTCATTTCCACTTTATTTTGTTCAGCCTTTTATTTTTATGTACTTGATTTTTATTTGTTTAAGGTGAATTGTAAAAATTGGAAATTCAAAAAGTCAAGCCTTTTCATTTTCTAGTGACTTTTCATTTACTTTGTCTTTTCATTTTCTTTTGCCTTTTCATTTCATTTCTTTTGGCCGTACATTTTCTTCCTATAGCCGTGTTCTTTTCTTTATTATTCACGTGGAAGCTTCTCACCATTTCAAACTCACAGCTATCTCATTTTTTGAGAAAATTTTGTAAGTTTCTTTTGCCTTTTCTTTCTTACTTTTCTCCTTATTTTCTATTGATTTTTGACTTGATCTTTCTTGTGTTTTGCTAGGCCACTACCACCCTCATCTCTACCGACCACCACCATCACCAAACATAGCAGCAACCACTCCTTTCCCCTTGTCCGGATCTGGCTGTGCCTTCATGTGAAGCTAGCACCTCAAAAATTTGCAACTCCTTGAAACTTGCCTAGCCGAGCTCATGTTTCCACCATCCCCTTCATATTTCGCCTTGTCCGCCACCCCTAGCCACCACCACCAGCAAGTACTTTACCTTTGGCCATCACTTTAGATCTGACCTGACTTGTACCTTACATGGCCGAGCCAAATTTGACCATAGGCTGAGCCTATGTTGCACCATATTCCACTCTTTTGCCTTGTCCTTTGATTTTCTTCACCTTGTAACTCCTATACTTCACCATCCACTTCTAGCCGTGCATATGTGATGCATACCCGAGTCTATAGCATCACTATAGCCGAGCCAAACTGATGACATGGTCGAGCATTTGGACGGTTAAGGCAAGGTCAAGTCATCTATTTCTTTGTTATTACTTATTTTCATTTGTTTCAATATTGTCTTTGTATTGAATATTTATGTGTATATTGTCTCGTCTTGTTTGTTGTTTACAAGATCAATATCAAGGCTCTCTATTCATTTAAATCAAAAGTCGTGTTGTATCGTGCTTGTCATGCCTTTGGAATCGTTCTTGTGTGTCATAGTGGTCTCTAGCTTTGATATAGGTGAGTCCTCCTCACTCTGACATTTTACTTATGAAATAGTAAATTAATGACAAGTGATTAGTAATTAAAATGTTTATGCGAGTTAATAATGATTATATGATATGCTATGCCATGCTATTACCATGTTAACTTTGTTAATTATCACCTCACTTATGATATATGACAGTATATTGTGACATTGACATGCTAGTATAATTGTTTATATTGTTTATGCATATGTTCACACTGCAAGTTCCTTGTTAGAATAGAGTCACTATGGGTTGAAATGATACATACCCGAACGGACATTAAAAAAGGGAAAAATCATTATGAGCTGAAATGATAGGCTCAAGTGATTTTTATTGTATTTTATTTGACTTGGGATTGCGGATTTGAAATGATAGAACCCGAGTTTTTTTTTTAAATTGCGGATTGAAATGATACATATCCGTATCACTTGGCCTTGGTTAGAAAATTATATGCAGACCCCATGTTATATTTTTAAATGGTTTTTATATAGATATGTATTTAAAGTATGAAATTTTGATTAAAAATATATATTTTATGGTTTTAAGAAGGCTAAATACTAAAATTTTGATTTGTGAAATTTAAGTATGTAAATTTGAAGTAAATG
Source organism: Allium cepa (assembly GCA_030765085.1). NCBI lineage: Eukaryota > Viridiplantae > Streptophyta > Magnoliopsida > Asparagales > Amaryllidaceae > Allium > Allium cepa. Next base: position 109,500,546 of record CM060940.1, read on the forward strand.
TGATTTTGACTTTAAATTATATTTTAAAAATGTAAGTAAATAATGGAAATTAAATTTAAATTTTTGAAATGATATTTGAAGTAAAATGTTAAGTTTTGGTTAAATTAATAAGTTAAGAAAACAGTGAATTTTGACTTAACAAATGAATTGAGTTTTAATTGGATATTTAATTATAAAATTTCGTTGTGATAAATCATATGTTAAATTGATTTAAATGTGAAATTTTGAAGCCTAAAAAATATGATTTATAAGTTTAAAGTAACATAAATTGAAGTTTTATTGTTTCTGAAAAGTTATAATAAAATTTGGAATTTTATTAATAGCATTTCAAAAAAATGCTATGGTTTTATGATGGCATTTGTTAAGTGCTATCATTTCTGAAATTTAACTACGTTTGAAATAACAAAATATCTATTACGGCATTTTATAAATGCCGCTTTTCCTGAACTAAACTATTTTGGAAACTATAAGCTACGATAGCACTTTATAAATGCTGTCGTTGCTATAATTTGTCAATGTTTTGAAATATTATAGATTTTAACACTATTTGAGTTATATTTTAAAGTGTTAAATGATTTAACTTTTGGAATTGATTATTTGTGAAATTTCACGAGTTTGAATATATATTTTAATATTAAAATTTGAATTTTTAAGGAATTTAAATTGAATTTGAATTTAAATAAGGTTTACTTGGTTATGTGTTAAATGGAATGAAATGTAATGAGATAATTGAATTTTTGAATGAAATTTTGAAATGTGTTTTGTAGTGATATTTGAAATAATAAATGAATGACATATTTGATTTTAAAATGATATTTAAATTGAATATTTAAAATAAAGAATGATAATGAATTTATAATGGATTTCAAAAGGAAATGATTTTTGAGATGTTTTGAATGACATAATCTTTATTTTGATAAAGAATGTGAATTTGGAATAATATTTGATTTTGATATATTTGATAAATGAATATTTGAAGTTTATATTAGTATGAAAGGATATTTGGTTTACTTGTAATTTGAGTTTATTTAAATAACATTGGATTTATGAAATGAATATTCCAAAGCTAAGTAATAATGAAGTTAAATCAGAGATATATGAATTTATAAAATTTAGTTTTAAAACGTGGGATATTAAAGCTTTGAAATATATTAAAAATTGAATAGTTTATTTGTGGATCAAATCTGTATTTCAAATTGATAAGATTTGAAATGTTTTGTTGGAAAAATGAATTGAATTGAAATTGATGGTTTGAATTGAATTAAATTGGAAATTTGAAAATTTGGGTTTAATTGAATAAGTTTGTAAAATGTAAAGAATTAAATGAATGTACCATGATTTCAAATGTACGATTTCGAAATGTTATGATTTTCAAAGTTTAATGATTTCAAGTATTTTGGTTTCGAAAGTGTTATAACTTTGAAAGTATTATGATTTTTGAAAGTGAATATATGTTTGAAATGGAAATGATATAGTATAAACTATTTTGATTTGAATATAGTTTTGAAACAAAAATAGTTTTGATTTCGAAATATAAACTATTTTGAAGGGAATATAGTTTTGAAATGAAATGATTTTATTTTTGAAATATAAACTATTCGAAATGACCACGACGTTATAGTAACGATTGGTTGTTAAAGAGACTGGGATCGGAAGTTGTCATACTCTCTGCCAACTCCGAAAACCACTTTAACAACTGTGTACGTGGTGGAGATTCCAGAATGAAGTAGGATAGTGGCGACGTTCTTAAGGTATATTACGGTGACCCGACTCACGTGAGTTGGCATAAGGTGGCTAAAACAGGAGCGATCTCGGGCCAAGTGAGGTTATTCCTCCTATCGGACACATTTCTTCGATACTATACTCTTTCTTGTGGTTGATTTGATGGACATCCTCCGATTTTGATTGAGAGTGTGTTCTGAGGTGGGCGTAGTGGCTGCTACTTTACCACCAGCCTGTGTGCGTAATCGGTATATCTATCCTGGCATTGTCTTGTGTGCCGTGTCACCTACTATAGCGAGCTTTACTATGAGTTTGTTTTTCTTCCGTTGCCCATGGAGTATTTAGGGTAGCCTCCCGATCTGGAGGCATGCTAATACTGGATGGACTACTGAGACTATTACATGTTAAGGGCTATATGGGTAACCCTTTAACGCTATTTAAAAGTAAGTTTATTTTACTGTAGACATTACTATAATAGCGCAATATTACTACATAGTAAATAGTTTAGCGGATCCTTAAAGGATGGACGATCCCAAGCATACTTTAAGTTACTGATGCATTTTTGTTACTGTTCACTTTAGTTGATTTACAGTTCATAAGTATTTATGTCCTGACTCGAGTGTTTTGCTTTACGCTCGAGTCAGACTGAGTGATTCAGCTTTCAAGGCTCACTTTCGGAGCTAGAGCTTTGCTTGAAGATCCAGCCATCTATTTTGCTTTCAGTATCCAGTGATTCCAGTGATGTATTCTGATTTGTACCTGATGCATCTTGTTACTCTTCTGTTGTATCTTGTTTAACTCTAATGTATCTTATATATATATATAGTAGCTTCATGAACTACTATCTTTTTTACTTTTGCTGCATTATTAAATACTCTGTGCCTGTGATCTGTGATTATTTATTTGCTATATATTCTGAGATTTGCCGAATTTTATTTACGATGTGGTATTTTGAGCAATTCAAGTCCAACACGTGCGGATGCGAATGGTTGAAAATATTGGGTCGTTGCATGTGGTATTAGAGCTTTGGTTTTAGGCAAAACTCAGCATATATGGTAAATGTATTTACGGAATCACTTTCATTCGAGTTTGAATCTCTTCCTTTTTGACTCGATTCCTTTGAATTTTGAAACGTTTCCCGCGGTTCCAAAATCCGTTCGTGTCCCCCACTGTTTGTGTTCTTTTGATTCTAGAATATCTCATAACTCCACTTCGAATGATCTTTATAATGAGTCGGTGGTTCCACCGATTTCAAATTGATTTGTAAAGGGGTGAAACTCCTTTACAATAGCATCGATTCACCAAAGGTTTTATATCCTTGGTTTAGATGCTAGTATCTCTTATAATTTCGAACTCTATCTCTTGGGACCAAATGTAGATTTGCCCTAGAAATCCACATCGATCTTATTCTTCAAGTCACGATTGACCCGGTTAAGGTTGCCCACGATTTATATAAGCTTATCCATCTTCATATTCTGTTGTTTAATCATCTCATCTTTGTTTCCAACTTATCTTCAAATCATTCTTGAAGTGAATTTGTAAATTAATATTTAGAATGTTTTATATATTGTGTTGTTTGAGTTGTTGATGTTGATTTGGGTTTCTGATTGATTCGCCTGATCAATGCTATCGATAAGATTTCCAAAACATTTGAACAGAGCAAACTGACACAATATGTTTTTTTTTCAAATTTAGTAATGAAATAAATTTTGTAACTATATTATAAACTTTTTTCCTTCTGCATTTTATTGAATTGGTTGTTAAGAAATAATATTTGATTTTATATATCATTATCTCTTGTTTCATATATAAATAATTAAACTATAAAACATGGTTATAAATTTGTTTGGAAATTTATAATGAATTTAAAAACAAGAATTTGATAATTTAATTTCCGATGGTTTCAAACCTTGTATTTAAAGTTTTAAAGGAGATATTATATAAAGTATTTTTGAATAGAAATTTGTTTCCAAAGAATTTTAAAGTTTAAAATTAGTGGTCTTCTCTTTGTCGCTGGAAAATAACTTCGACGATGACTGCAGCATCGTCGAAGTTCATTTTCGAGCTTCGAAGTGAAGAGACCGGACTGTAGTCTTGCTACAATCTTGTTTTGGGAAATTTAATTGATTTGAATTTCTAAAATAAGACTGGATTTATAACATATGCTGATATATGATTTAAATTTGAATGGATATATATATATATATATAGTATATGTGCATTTATTTATCTCTATATAGCTTGGAATTTGTCAGAAATTTAATTCCAAAATTTTACCTTGAAAGATAATTTCTAGTATAATTTCAAGATTTGGATAAATATTCAAGCTTGAAATGACTAAATTAGAAGGTTTTATTTGTATAATACACAATTTCATTCCAATATAACTTACCTAATTTATACAGAAGTTGAATATGTAATTGGATAATATACAATATAAAAAGATTTTATAAATAAAATTTGAGTGGTTATAATGAATGTTATACACTTAAATTTTAGTTATAAAAAGATTAACAGAGATAAATAATGGAAAAAAGGGTAATGGAATAATTTACAATATAAAATGATGTTAAAGGAACTAAGAATAAATTTAAAGCAGTTATAATAAGTGTAAATATATTTAACATAGGTGATAAAATATATTGAGAGGAATAAATTTAATTTTAATTAGGAATAAAGAAGGATTAAATTTATCGAGTACATTATGAGTATAATTAATGATTTTTTTTTCAAATCCATGATTTTAGAGATTGTTAATCTAAGATAATTGGATGATAAGATAATGAAATTAGTGATGGTTAAGATTTATTTAACTTATGTAAAATTATTTTTCAATTTAAGTTGAAATTTTCATGGTTTCAAATTTATTATCTTATTTTTTTTTTCAAACTATCTTTTGGTTGTCCTTATTTCCCTTATCTTGCTACAGAATGGGGAGGCTATTGTTATACTAGTCTATTTAGAAATCTTTCTATAATCTTTGGTACTCATTTTTTTGAATTTGAAAACTGCTTGCCATCCACAGACCGTCGGTCAAGCAGAAAGGGTGAATCAGATTCTAGAAGATCTTTTCGTACTTGTGTTCTTGATTCTGGAGGATCTTAGGAAGATCATTTCTACCTTGTTAAAACTTACCTATAACAATAGTTATCAGGTATAATTTCAATCTTCTTGTCATCTTGTCTTAATCCTATTTCATTCTATCTTTTTCCGTGTTTTCCCGTACCTCATTCCTTTCCGGGGATGAAAAGTTTTGATTGGGGGAGAGTGTAACAACCCTGTATTTTGTGATTATTTTAATTGTATATTTTAATTATTTTAAATTGAATTTCCTGATTTAAAAACTTTATTTTATTTATTAAAATGAATAAATTTTGTTATTTTAAATATAAATTTAGATTTGATGTGAATTAGAATTCCAAACATGACTAAATAGAATATTTTCCAAAAATGTGAATTTTGGTCAATATGGTCAAACTTTGACTTTTAAATTTAAAATTTTGAATTTTTGAATTTTATCTTTTATTATGAAAATAAATTAAATTTCAAGTATACTGCTTTTCGTTTCGTTAGAGTCCGATTAATATTGTGAAAGTTATGCTTTTTAAACCATTGTCTGTAAATTGTTTATTTAACTAAATTGTTTATTTCAATTTATATAAATAATATTTTGTTTGTCATATCATGTTCTAATTTGTTTATATATGTGTAACATGACATTCTATGTAACGACCCAGGATTTTTATTAATTAAAATTTGAATATTTAATTAATTTTAAATATTAATAAGTGAATTTATAAGTCGAATAAATTTTTATTTGAATTTTTGGATTTAATTGAATTATTAAATCGATAATTTAATATGTTAAATTATGGAAATAATTGATAATCGAGTTAAATATGATTGAAAATGATTTGTAAAATTTTATTTTATCATATGGGAGTTAGAACGATATTTTAGAACTTTTAAAATCGAATTAAGAGTTAAATTGTGAAAATTGAATATTTTAATATTTAATCGACTAGTGAAAATAGCCAATTTTTGAACAGTCTCAGAATTGAACGAAACTAGTTCCATTGGATCCGTAATAGTTAGTTATTACCGGATTTCAATTTTCGTGTCAATCAGAGCTACCGTTTGATCGTGGCAGCTCGAAACGCATCGATTTATTTTTTAATATTAATTTGGCGAGTTAAAATAGCCATTTTTCAAAAAGTCTCGGATTTCGACAAAACCAGTTTCATCGGATCCGTAATGTGATATTATTGTAAGGTTTCAAATTTCAAGTCAATTGGATTTACCGTTTGTCCGGTACAAATTAAAATGCCTAGAAATCGATTTAAATCGGTTTAATTTAAATTGAACGTTTATTGCCATAACTCGTACAGATGTCCGAATTAGCTTTCGAAACCTGTTCCATTGTGTCCGGAACGCGGGATAAACCCTAGGTACGTCAGTTTCGGCGTGTAAATCAGAGTTCGGAATTTCCGGATGAATAGTGTTCGATTTTCTTCTATAAATAGAGACCCTTGCCTTCATTAATTTAAAAAAAAAAAAAAACCTAATAAAACCCTAGCCGCCAGTTATGGGTCAATGGCCGAAAATCACCCTCGCTTTTCTTCAATTATCTCTTCATCCACTCAACGATTCGAAAATCTTTCAACTAGAGTATTGAAGAGCACGACGAGAGCTTCAAGTTGAACGGCTGTGATTGAATATGGGCGAGTGGATCGTGAGATAATGGCTCGCGTTCTTCCTTCGTTGCGCACGACTTTTCATGCAACCTAGGGGGCCGAGCTCCTCCCTATTGTGGCCGAAGGCAGGTGGTGGAAGGGGCTTCGAAGTGGAGCTTCCTGATCGAATTCAAGTTGAGCGAAGATGGTGAAAAAATTAACCCTAATATACTATACATGGGTTCGGTTTTTAGTTTGCTACCTGGAGGCAAACGCGTGGGAGAAGAAGCTTTGCGTGCGGCCCAGATGAGAAGGGGATGGATCCTGTGGCTATGGTTTAGTTTGGTATAAAATTAGTTAATTAATGTTGTAATTTGTTTATAAAAAATCGAGTAAACTTCATAAAATCATATCTTTTTCATACGAGGTCGAAAACGCGCGAAACCAGTTGCGTTGGAATCGTATGGACGAGCACTACGCGATGAAATTGGATTGGAGTCGTTTGGAGTTAGTGAAAATTTCGTGTAAAATTAAACGTCCGTTTAATTTTATTCGAAATAAATCGCTAAAACGGAAATAAAATCAAGGTAAGAACTTCTCACTCAATCGAATCAGTTTCGATTTTATTTTAAATAGTTAGATTTAAAATATTTGAATGCATGTTTGAATGTTGATTGATATCTATTGATTGTTAAAATAGACATTATACGCCGTTAGTAAGCGGATGTTATTTATTAAAAACATATACCGCGAATATTTCATAAACAGTGAAATTGGTATTATATATAATAGCAATATATATATTGGCATATGTATATATTGGAGTTATTGATTTCCCGTATTTTTTAGCGGATGAGACCCTATTGCGCCGTCTATTAAGCGGATAATATTTAAATCCCATATACCGCGATAATTCCGTACTGGAGCGGAATTGGTATTGTGCTAATGTTTTTGGATGTAGGAAAACAGGTTGGAGGGATCCAACTGAATTCCTCAACAGTATTTATTTGATTTCAGATATTTTGATATTTGATGGACTATCATATCGATATATGATGTCGTTGTTGTCGTGATTGACTATTTGGTATGTAGCATCATTGGACCAAATTTGGAACTTTAAAATGATTTTTAAAGTGATTTTTGAAAATATACTGTATGTTTGGAAATTGATTTATTTTAAATAAATAAACGTTATAATTTTTAAAGTTATAAAAATTATGATTTTTGAGAAGAATAGTTAAAAACTGATTTTTGAGAATATGATGCTAATGATTTTATAAAATAGTAAAATCGGGATTTTTGAAATTATTGTGAAAAGTTTAAATATAGGATTTATGAAATTTAATTATTTTATAAATCAGAATGATGAAATCATAAAGGAGATTAAAAGATGTTTTAAAGAATAATATAAATTGGTTTATATTAAGAGATTTATAAATGGATATTTATAAATTGAAATATTGACATTATAAAACGAGTTTTTATAAGTGTTAGAATAAATTGTAAATGAATTCCATAAATGAATGAAATTTATAGAATTATAAACGGTGAAGTTATAAATAGAATTTTATAAACAGTAGGTTTATAAAATTTGTAAAGTTATTAAAATAATGGTTTTGGATAAATCATTTAATCTTATAAGTTATAAGATTCATAATTATGTAGTTTAAAAGAACGATTTTGTAAAATAATCGTTTTATAAGCATTTAACTTATAATATGGACTTTTAGTTTATAATTGAGTTATAAACTGGAATAGGTTAATAAAGAAATTTATAAACGTTGTTTTATAAATTCGCAAACAACTTATTTTGATAAGTAAATTGTTGAAACCTATTAATGGAGTTATATTCACATTTTTGACTGTGAATAATCCTTTGAAATAAAATGAATAGAAGTGATGAAATTTGTTAACAAGTATATTCACGTTTTTGAATAATGAATAATATGTTAAAGAAAATGTTTAGATTTGATGTTTTAAATAGAATTAAAACGATCTAACGATGTTTTTAAATATGTTGAGATTCGAAACCATAGATTTCAACATTTATTGTTGAAATGGATGTTTCGAGAAATAGAAGGAAATGGTGGACTATAACACCGTTGTTATAGTAAATGATTTCCGAAAGGAAATGTTTTGTATAGTATTGGGATTTATATATCTATTTTAATTTCGAATCCCTATACTAGTGATTTTGGGTTGTCGTAACGATGTTTTACGCAACATTCGTTTTGGCCCAAATAAATATGTTTAAGAGAATGATTTCCTTAAAGAATGAAATATATACTTAATTTCGATTGAGGTATATTGAATATTTTCTAAGTGTTGAAAATAAATAAAATTTGTGAATTACTTATGAATAAGTAAGTATGGAAATGTTTTCCAATATAAAGTGAATATCTTAAGAATTTATCTTTTTGAAGATAAATTGAAATGAATAATCGAAATCGAATATTCATAGATATTTTGGATTATAAATTCAAATGGAATTTATGAATGAAAAGGAGAATTTGTTTAAAAATAAATATTGATTTATTTTTGAAGAATTGAAATTATATATCCAGTGAAGATATTTTGGAAAATAAATAATTTGGAAAATTATTTGGAAACTGGTGATGTGTGCATATCAATTGATAGTTCAATAGCCGACTATCAATATTTCCCTTTGAATGGGTAATTGATGTGATTTGATTGAATGTGAATGCCACACTTATTTTTGAATAAGCGCTCACTATTCGGGTTAACCGGGAAAGGACCATGGGGTCGTATAACCCATTCCGAATATGTGATACGTCGTTGTGAATTGCATTGAAGATCGGTGTTGAAGACCGAGTTTTTGCGAAAGCGATAGGATGACCTATCGATTGTCTCTGCACTGGGTAGCTCCTGGTATTGAGATCTCTTAAGTGATGGATTCGATCGGGATTGTGAATACCCGGATTTGCAAGGGCTTCGTAAGAAGTGCCTTCGGTTTTGTTCGAGCCCGGAACAGACTTGTATGGATTGTATGTCTGACATTACAAATTGAGATATAAAGCCGATTTCTTTCAAATATATTTCTGTTGGTGGCGGAGAATTTATTCTTTTAGCTTAACACCCTTCTCTGAGACGTACGAGCTCAGAGGTTATGTAGTTGAAGGTTATCAGCGATATATTCCCAATTTGGTAATGTGACATGCTGAGTGTTGCTGAAATGATCATTGTGTTGATTATTTGGGATAGGATCATTTGTTTGATCGTCTATCTTGGTGATCATTGTGTTGATCATTTGTTGACCCAAAGCATTGCTTTTGTATAAAGTATGCTTTTGTGGACGTGAATTCGTCGAGCCTCACACCCCGTGAATGGTCAAAACAGGAAAGAAGCAGCAAGGTTATGAGGGATAGCGCCCTTTAGGATGTGTGCATTTCCTTCTGGAAAAGGGTGGTATCGTGGTATGGAGCCCAGATACTTACTCATGTTGAAAACACTTTGTTATGATTGTGTGAATTGATTACGAGCGCTCGGTGAAAAGGTCCCAAAGGACCGGGGGATGGCATATTCGGTCAGTTGTTACTCAGTTAGGGGTAACCCGACCTTGTGTTGGTAGAGATCCGGTTTGGTTCTCGGGGATGTCCATCCAGAGGCATTCTCATGTGGCAATGGGAAGTTCCTTGGCCTGATCATTCGTTGGAAATCCAAAGAAACAATACGTGACTTGTACGGTTTTAGTTGTAGAACCTGCTTCCTCAGGAGGTAGCTATAGTAGGCATAATATAATGGTACCTATGCTGGCTAAGATTTATATTCTACTTTCGAAATGAATTTCTTCTACACTATGCACTAATAATAATATCAAAATTGATTTGATTTTAATGCGTATCAAGCATCTTTGACTATCATAAGGAGAAATCTTCTCCAAGTCTGCGTTTGCATTGTGTGTGTGGCAGGAGGTCTTATGGTAGTCTCATTTTTAAAAGCATTGCGAATTGAATTTAAAAATATTCCTTTATTTTGATTTTAAAGAAATAAACTGTTTTGAGTTCTCACACCAGTCACATGACTGACTCGGAGTTTATTATTTTCCTTCCTAAACTCTGGGTGCCCACCAATTTCCACATGGGCAGTCAAGAGTTAAGGTTTATTAGGATATTCTGGATATTCTGGAGTTGCTGGAGGCAAGCTGGATGGCATGGTGTATTACTAGTTTTTATAGTATTTCTTTTTCCGCTGCATTGTTTGTTGTTATTGTTGTACACTCTGATGTAATGATGATGTGATGTAATGTAATAACTGATATAGTTCTTTGTTTAAAGATTATTCATTTATTATTATATGTTGTTCCGCTGCGAATTGTGAGATTCTGATGTTGTTCTGTTGTTTTCTATTCCGTTCTATTCTCTTTTCTTTCTATTTCCTATTTTTCTATTTATCTATCTTCTTATCTCTTCTTTTCTACTTTTTTTTCTTTTTCTTTTTCTTAAACCATAACATTTCGGGTTTTTGGCCTTCGATTTCTCGGCAGTCGATAAAGTGAGTATCGATGTTGAATTTTCGAAAGTCGAAAATTTTCCGTCTGTTACATTTGGTATCAGAGCTTATGGTTAAGCGACAACCATGGTTCTGTTGGGTATTACTCATTAGAGATAGAGTCAGCAGTACTCTAGAATGAGTTTGAGTGTAATAATAGCTATGAGAGCGTATTTGTTAGTGAATATATAAAATTGTTTTATATTGTGATGATTGGTTTGTTGAGTGGTATATAGATTCTGGTTAATACGAGTAATTAACGTTGTTGATAGGAATCTCTAAACACTTGAATAGAACAATTCGGCACAATATTGATTTTAAAATTGGGTAAATAAAATAATTTTACCTTGAGTATATTTTGTATATGAAGAAATAATTTTTCAGAATTATTAAAGTGTATATAAGTAGATTGTTTGGTTGTTGAATAAGATATTTGAATAATCTAAATAAAAGAATAATTGTATAAGTAAAAAGAATTATAAGAATTGAATTATAATTAAAGTGATTTACAATTGTGAAATAAACTTATATATATAAGAAGTGAAACTATATGAATATATTTATGAATATGAGTTGTAAATAAAAATGAATTTAAAGTTAAATGAAAATTTACTTTAGAATTTAGAAGCTGAATTAATTTATAAGTGGAAATTTAAGTTAAGTAAAAACAAAGTGATGTTTGAAATGGAATGTAACTTAAGAGATGTTGAATGAAGTTGATATTAGTATCAAAGTAAATTATTAAAGTGAAGTGATAAATATGAACTTAAGTTATATAAATGAAATTCAACTTTTGTAATTGAATTAAATTAATGAATTGAATATTAATCAATTAAATGTGAATAATTGATATGGAATAATGAATGTAAGTGAAATTCATTAAAATCTTATGTTATTGGAAGTTGAATAGTTGAATGAAAATCAATTTAATTAAACAAATTGAAAGTGATGGTGTTAAACCAAATTAAATGAATATAAGCAAAGGAATTTGGTTGTAATTAATATACGTTGGTTGTTATATGGTTGTTAGTTGATTGTATATAGTTCATTAAGTGTAAATGAAAGTAAATTAGTGAAAATTGAAAGCTAAAGTAATTAGAATACAACTGGACGTTAAGTGAATCTTGAATAGAATTGAATTTGAATTAGAAGTAAACCAACTTGAATATGAATTAGTAAATATAAACTAATTGAAAATAAATGTTAGTAAGAACATCCACTGTTAAAGAATCAAATATGATTTAAATTGAAAACCATTTCATTAAATATTAATGAGAATATGAATGAATATTTATTGGTTATGGATGATAGTTGGTTGATGTTTGCATTTGTTGTTTGTTTTCATTTGCTATGTTGGCATATATAGTTATTATGTTGCTATATGATGTATATCGATACTATTATCTATATGCATGATTCTCATGTTGTTTGTTGAGTGATTAGTAGGTGCGGATCGCGTTTGCTTCGCATTTGGAGCTCGCTTTCGCGCTATATTAGCCGTATATGCTTGCTAATAAAATATAAGGTACATATCTCGGATTACATATCGTACTTTTATACTTTTTTCCCTGCGGGATGCCTCATTACTTGATGAGATGTATATTTGTGATATATATACTGTCATTTTTTTTTTCGGATCGAGCCGCGCAAAGGAGACTATGGCGAATTTTTCCGGAAATTTAAGGCGATAGAAAAAATTTGAGAAAATTTGGAAAATTTTGAAAACTTTAACTTTGATTTTGAATTGAAAGTTAAACAATAGTAATTGTTTTTGAAAAGATAACTAAGTATGATTTGAAAACTTAGTAAAGTATTATAAGAAATTTAACTATGAATTTTGGAAAGTTAATGAATTCTATAACTTTTCTTACTTAATAATTTCGAGGACGAAATTCTTTTAAGTGGGGAAGATTGTAACGACCCAGGATTTTTATTAATTAAAATTTGAATATTTAATTAATTTTAAATATTAATAAGTGAATTTATAAGTCGAATAAATTTTTATTTGAATTTTTGGATTTAATTGAATTATTAAATCGATAATTTAATATGTTAAATTATGGAAATAATTGAAAATCGAGTTAAATATGATTGAAAATGATTTGTAAAATTTTATTTTATCATATGGGAGTTAGAACGATATTTTAGAACTTTTAAAATCGAATTAAGAGTTAAATTGTGAAAATTGAATATTTTAATATTTAATCGACTAGTGAAAATAGCCAATTTTTGAACAGTCTCAGAGTTGAACGAAACCAGTTTCATTGGATCCGTAATAGTTAGTTATTACCGAATTTCAATTTTCGTGTCAATCAGAGCTACCGTTTGATCGTGGCAGCTCGAAACGCATCGATTTATTTTTAATATTAATTTGGCGAGTTAAAATAGCCATTTTTCAAAAAGTCTCGGATTTCGACGAAACTAGTTTCATCGGATCCGTAATGTGATATTATTGTAAGGTTTCAAATTTCAAGTCAATTGGATTTACCGTTTGTCCGGTACAAATTAAAACGCCTAGAAATCGATTTAAATCGGTTTAATTTAAATTGAACGTTTATTGCCATAACTCGCACAGATGCCCGAATTAGCTTTCGAAACCTGTTCCATTGTGTCCGGAACGCGGGATAAACCCTAGGTACGTCAGTTTCGGCGCGTAAATCGGAGTTCGGAATTTCCGGATGAATAGTGTTCGATTTTCTTCTATAAATAGAGACCCTTGCCTTCATTAATTTAAAAAAAAAACCTAATAAAACCCTAGCCGCCAGTTATGGGTCAATGGCCGAAAATCACCCTCGCTTTTCTTCAATTATCTTTTCATCCACTCAACGATTCGAGAATCTTTCAACTAGAGTATTGAAGAGCACGACGAGAGCTTCAAGTTGAACGGCTATGATTGAATATGGGCGAGTGGATCGTGAGATAATGGCTCGCGTTCTTCCTTCGTTGCGCACGACTTTTCATGCAACCTAGGGGGCCAAGCTCCTCCCTATTGTGGCCGAAGGCAGGTGGTGGAAGGGGCTTCGAAGTGGAGCTTCCTGATCGAATTCAAGTTGAGCGAAGATGGTGAAAAAATTAACCCTAATATACTATACATGGGTTCGGTTTTTAGTTTGCTACCTGGAGGCAAACGCGTGGGAGAAGAAGCTTTGCGTGCGGCCCAGATGAGAAGGGGATGGATCCTGTGGCTATGGTTTAGTTTGGTATAAAATTAGTTAATTAATGTTGTAATTTGTTTATAAAAAATCGAGTAAACTTCATAAAATCATATCTTTTTCATACGAGGTCGAAAACGCGCGAAACCAGTTGCGTTGGAATCGTATGGACGAGCACTACGCGATGAAATTGGATTGGAGTCGTTTGGAGTTAGTGAAAATTTCGTGTAAAATTAAACGTCCGTTTAATTTTATTCGAAATAAATCGCTAAAACGGAAATAAAATCAAGGTGAGAACTTCTCACTCAATCGAATCAGTTTCAATTTTATTTTAAATAGTTAGATTTAAAATATTTAAATGCATGTTTGAATGTTGATTGATATCTATTGATTGTTAAAATAGACATTATACGCCGTTAGTAAGCGGATGTTATTTATTAAAAACATATACCGCGAATATTTCATAAACAGTGAAATTGGTATTATATATAATAGCAATATATATATTGGCATATGTATATATTGGAGTTATTGATTTCCCGTATTTTTTAGCGGATGAGACCCTATTGCGCCGTCTATTAAGCGGATAATATTTAAATCCCATATACCGCGATAATTTCGTACTGGAGCGGAATTGGTATTGTGCTAATGTTTTTGGATGTAGGAAAACAGGTTGGAGGGATCCAACTGGATTCCTCAACAGTATTTATTTGATTTCAGATATTTTGATATTTGATGGACTATCATATCGATATATGATGTCGTTGTTGTCGTGATTGACTATTTGGTATGTAGCATCATTGGACCAAATTTGGAACTTTAAAATGATTTTTAAAGTGATTTTTGAAAATATACTGTATGTTTGGAAATTGATTTATTTTAAATAAATAAACGTTATAATTTTTAAAGTTATAAAAATTATGATTTTTGAGAAGAATAGTTAAAAACTGATTTTTGAGAATATGATGCTAATGATTTTATAAAATAGTAAAATCGGGATTTTTGAAATTATTGTGAAAAGTTTAAATATAGGATTTATGAAATTTAATTATTTTATAAATCAGAATGATGAAATCATAAAGGAGATTAAAAGATGTTTTAAAGAATAATATAAATTGGTTTATATTAAGAGATTTATAAATGGATATTTATAAATTGAAATATTGACATTATAAAACGAGTTTTTATAAGTGTTAGAATAAATTGTAAATGAATTCCATAAATGAATGAAATTTATAGAATTATAAACGGTGAAGTTATAAATAGAATTTTATAAACAGTAGGTTTATAAAATTTGTAAAGTTATTAAAATAATGGTTTTGGATAAATCATTTAATCTTATAAGTTATCAGATTCATAATTATGTAGTTTAAAAGAACGATTTTGTAAAATAATCGTTTTATAAGCATTTAACTTATAATATGGACTTTTAGTTTATAATTAAGTTATAAACTGGAATAGGTTAATAAAGGAATTTATAAACGTTGTTTTATAAATTCGCAAACAACTTATTTTGATAAGTAAATTGTTGAAACCTATTAATGGAGTTATATTCACATTTTCGACTGTGAATAATCCTTTGAAATAAAATGAATAGAAGTGATGAAATTTGTTAACAAGTATATTCACGTTTTTGAATAATGAATAATATGTTAAAGAAAATGTTTAGATTTGATGTTTTAAATAGAATTAAAACGATCTAACGATGTTTTTAAATATGTTGAGATTCGAAACCATAGATTTCAACATTTATTGTTGAAATAGATGTTTCGAGAAATAGAAGGAAATGGTGGACTATAACACCGTTGTTATAGTAAATGATTTCTGAAAGGAAATGTTTTGTATAGTATTGGGATTTATATATCTATTTTAATTTCGAATCCCTATACTAGTGATTTTGGGTTGTCGTAACGATGTTTTACGCAACATTCGTTTTGGCCCAAATAAATATGTTTAAGAGAATGATTTCCTTAAAGAATGAAATATATACTTAATTTCGATTGAAGTATATTGAATATTTTCTAAGTGTTGAAAATAAATAAAATTTGTGAATTACTTATGAATAAGTAAGTATGGAAATGTTTTCCAATATAAAGTGAATATCTTAAGAATTTATCTTTTTGAAGATAAATTGAAATGAATAATCGAAATCGAATATTCATAGATATTTTGGATTATAAATTCAAATGGAATTTATGAATGAAAAGGAGAATTTGTTTAAAAATAAATACTGATTTATTTTTGAAGAATTGAAATTATATATCTAGTGAAGATATTTTGGAAAATAAATAATTTGGAAAATTATTTGGAAACTGGTGATGTGTGCATATCAATTGATAGTTCAATAGCCGACTATCAATATTTCCCTTTGAATGGGTAATTGATGTGATTTGATTGAATGTGAATGCCACACTTATTTTTGAATAAGCGCTCACTATTCGGGTTAACCGGGAAAGGACCATGGGGTCGTATAACCCATTCCGAATATGTGATACGTCGTTGTGAATTGCATTGAAGATCAGTGTTGAAGACCGAGTTTTTGCGAAAGCGATAGGATGACCTATCGATTGTCTCTGCACTGGGTAGCTCCTGGTATTGAGATCTCTTAAGTGATGGGAAATTCGATCGGGATTGTGAATACCCGGATTTGCAAGGGCTTCGTAAGAAGTGCCTTCGGTTTTGTTCGAGCCCGGAACAGACTTGTATGGATTGTATGTCTGACATTACAAATTGAGATATAAAGCCAATTTCTTTCAAATATATTTCTGTTGGTGGCGGAGAATTTATTCTTTTAGCTTAACACCCTTCTCTGAGACGTACGAGCTCAGAGGTTATGTAATTGAAGGTTATCAGCGATATATTCCCAATTTGGTAATGTGACATGCTGAGTGTTGCTGAAATGATCATTGTGTTGATTATTTGGGATAGGATCATTTGTTTGATCGTCTATCTTAGTGATCATTGTGTTGATCATTTGTTGACCCAAAGCATTGCTTTTGTATAAAGTATGTTTTTGTGGACGTGACTTCGTCGAGCCTCACACCCCGTGAATGGTCAAAACAGGAAAGAAGCAGCAAGGTTATGAGGGGTAGCGCCCTTTAGGATGTGTGCATTTCCTTCTGGAAATGGGTGGTATCATGGTATGGAGCCCAGATACCTACTCATGTTGAAAACACTTTGTTATGATTGTGTGAATTGATTACGAGCGCTCGGTGAAAAGGTCCCAAAGGACTGGGGGATGGCATATTCGGTCAGTTGTTACTCAGTTAGGGGTAACCCGGCCTTGTGTTGGTAGAGATCCGGTTTGGTTCTCGGGGATGTCCATCCAGAGGCATTCTCATGTGGCAATGGGAAGTTCCTTGGCCTGATCATTCGTTGGAAATCCAAAGAAACAATACGTGACTTGTACGGTTTTAGTTGTAGAACCTGCTTCCTCAGGAGGTAGCTATAGTAGGCATAATATAATGGTACCTATGCTGGCTAAGATTTATATTCTACTTTCGAAATGAATTTCTTCTACACTATGCACTAATAATAATATCAAAATTGATTTGATTTTAATGCGTATCAAGCATCTTTGACTATCATAAGGAGAAATCTTCTCCAAGTCTGCGTTTGCATTGTGTGTGTGGCAGGAGGTCTTATGGTAGTCTCATTTTTAAAAGCATTGCGAATTGAATTTAAAAATATTCCTCTATTTTGATTTTAAAGAAATAAACTGTTTTGAGTTCTCACACCAGTCACATGACTGACTCGGAGTTTATTGTTTTCCTTCCTAAACTCTGGGTGCCCACCAATTTCCACACGGGCAGTCAAGAGTTAAGGTTTATCAGGATATTCTGAATATTCTGGAGTTGCTGGAGGCAAGCTGGATGGCATGGCGTATTACTAGTTTTTATAGTATTTCTTTTTCCGCTGCACTGTTTGTTGTTATTGTTGTACACTCTGATGTAATGATGATGTGATGTAATGTAATAACTGATATAGTTCTTTGTTTAAAGATTATTCATTTATTATTATATGTTGTTCCGCTGCGAATTGTGAGATTCTGATGTTGTTCTGTTGTTTTCTATTCCGTTCTATTCTCTTTTCTTTCTATTTCCTATTTTTCTATTTATCTATCTTCTTATCTCTTCTTTTCTACTTTTTTTTCTTTTTCTTTTTCTTAAACCATAACATTTCGGGTTTTTGGCCTTCGATTTCTCGGCAGTCGATAAAGTGAGTATCGATGTTGAATTTTCGAAAGTCGAAAATTTTCCGTCTGTTACATTCTATGTATAATTTTATTTTTAAAACATTTTAAAAGTGTAGTTATAATTTTCTAATGTTTATTGTATTTTTTTTACAAATTTTAAACTCTAGTTTCAATTAAGGGAATAGACACGTGAGTTTTGTGTTTTGCTTTATGCGAGTCAGACTGAGTGATTCGGCGTTCAAGACTCACCTTCAGAGTTAGAGCTTTGCTTGAAGATCCAACCATCTATTTTGCTTTCAGTATCCAGTGATTCCAGTGATGTATTCTGATTTGTACCTGATGTATCTTGTTACTCTTCTGTTGTATCTTGTTTGACTCTAATGTATCTTATATATATAGTAGCTTCATGAGCTACTATCTCTTTTACTTCCACTGCATTATTAAATACTCTGTGTCTATGATCTATGATTATTTATTTACTGTGTATTCTAAGATTTTTCGAATTTTATTTACGATGCGGTATTTCGAGCAAGTCAAGTCCGACACGTGCGGATGCGAATGGTTGAAAATATCGGGTTGTTACAATCACACTCTTCGATCGTAAGACGTGAACTTTGAACTGTCTTAAGAATTTATTCACCAAATCGATTCATGTTCTTATAGATCCATTCTCCAGTTGTCTGAACCACATCGCCGCTAAATCCATTAAATATAATGGGAAGTACCACCCTATTACCTCCTCAAAAGAACCCAACATCTCCATACGTTGGATGTATCTCATTGGATGAACTGTCGGATCCAACTTTCGTCGTACATTTCTAGTGTTGGAAGCTTGAAATAGGGAGGAGGATTTCTTGCATTTTGGATATTAGAAGTGAATGGATTCCTATTTACATCCTTCAAATTCTGATCGGGGGGTACACCACTAATTATTCTTCTTACCAATGCAGTAATTCGATTTTCACTATCCACTAATGGTCTTCTTCTAAAAGTAATATTCTGCCCCTGCTCCTATAGGGGTATTATGGCAAATACTCTACACATACTCCTTTAGCCACACATTAGTGTTTTGACTTACTCCCCTAGTTTCATTATGCCCTCCGTTCCTACAGAGAAGTTCTGACACATACTCTTTCGTCTGATTTGTCTTTCTAACTCCATCATCGTTTGCTCCTAGCATTCCAGCATGTTTCAAGTTCACCCCAGCGTTGCCCCCAGGTACAATTGTCTTGGTACGAAGTTGACTTGGGTCAGTACCGAGTTGTATTGTTGGTGGGGACATCATTCCAGTTTGCTTTGCTCCAACTCCATATGTTTGTACATTAGTTCGTAGCACTTGGTTCTGAAATCCTACAGCTCTAGCTATTCCTTGTTGCCCCATTCTTTGGAAAAATCCTTCAAGCATTTCCTGTTGTCAAGTCATTAATCCATCTTGCATCTCTTTTATTATTTTCTCCATTTCTTCTCTAGTTACATAGATGGATTAATGAGAATTTTAGGACATCTCCTAGCCCTCCATGCTCTGGTTGGCTTGCTCCAGCCTTAGATATAGTGTTTTGCCTCTTCATCTTCTCCAAATCTAAGAATCAAGCTTTAAGTCTTCAAATATAGCACTAGTTCTTAGTGAAAGCACCAAAACGTTAACAAAAAAATGAATCAACACTCAGAAATTGGATGAAAGCACCAGTTCTTTTATAATAAATGTAAAAGTAGTAGAAATCTTAGATCAAGTAAGAGTAGTAGAAAAGTAAAGAACACACAAGAATTTTTATAGTTGTTCGGCATAATCTCCAGCATGCGTCCACTTTAATCTCTGTTATTAGTTATTCTCTCCCTGGATTACAACTGGTTATATCAGATCTTACCATAATCTAGTGGATCTCGGATTTACATTGATGTTTCTAGAGAGTTTGATAGGTAGAGGATGTGAGTGAAGACGAAGAAGTCTTCGATGATAGAGAGATTAGATCCAAAGTGAAGAGCCGAAGATCGGGGAAGAGATATCAAGCCAAAAGATCCCTCCTTGATTGCAGGTAGACTAGTATTTATAGAAAAATAGTCATGTAGGGTTAGAAGTTCATCTGGAGCATAGTCCAGAGATTGGCCCGAAGTCACGTGCCAAATTGCATAAGCTCACGGATTACCTAAACATGTCAATACCGACATAAACATGTCAACATCGACATGTTTCCTTTGTTCAAAATACTTCGAACTCTCTTACACTTTTCTTCTTACTTCATTTTGCAGCATCCGGTGTTGTTTCCATCTATTGTTGGTTGATTTTGATGATCGTTCTATGATTGCTTGGTTTATTCCGTCGTTCTAGTTCTTAACTCTTTAACTCTTGAAATATATCGTCGAAAACTCTTTGGACACATATGGAAAACGCAGATAATAACTCATGTGAAGTTGGAGTGGTGGAAAATGGGGCAAAAACATATTGTTACCGACATGAACAAGTCGGCACCGACTTATATAGTTGGTTTATTTTTTGGATGAAACTTCTCCTAGCTATTTCCTTGCTCCATCTAAGTATGCTTGCCAATTTTCAAGTCATTTCATCCTCGTTTTGATTTTCTAAGTCCAGCTGAAATCTGCTTTGGCTCAAAAGCGGGTTAATAGTATTAAAATATAGAATGAATTAGCGATGCATATGTAGAATGAACTAGTAAAAAGGAGCCGGTTTTAGTTGTATTACAAAGGCAATGCAGTTGTCGTTGTAATTATAACCGCAACGTATTTTCATTGTAATTATAACGATGTCTTTGTCATTGTATTAAAATGGCAAAGACGTTGTTGTTTAATGTGCTGGAGCATTAAACCGATAATGTCTCTGCTATTTTAACAACTGGTTCTTCGGTTCAACGGTCGTGGAAATTACCTGTGGTTGGTTTTTTAAAGCGAACAAGACACGTCTATGTGCACGATAGCTTTTCTAAAGTGAATATGACACTATTGGATATGCTCTTATATTCAATTAAACTATCATTGGGACAAAATAAATGCTAAAGGTACATGCATCAATGATTATCGTGCCGTTACAGTTTCTTCATCTAGTACTATTTTCTAAATTGTACCATCAAATTACTATATTTTTATTTTTAATACCAAAATGAAATGACTACCATACTACAACATATGCGCGGTTGTCTACTATTGAGTTGCATTTTTTGTCGTACAGGGTAATAGCCTACGGTGGTAATTCATCGAACGACGATTCTTTAAAATTCAAATATTAGTTCTTGTGGTGATTTTTTTGTCAAATGTGGATTTCGAGTGAGTGGCTGATGGTATTATAAAGCACAAAGTCATATTCATTATTATTAAAAAAATTATAATATTTGCAACAATAAATCATGGTACTCTTAGCATCATGGTGTGATTATAACATTCAACTAAGGAATGACTAAAAGGATAACAGTTTTGGCAAAAGAAGTGTGCAAAAGTATAAAGATTTTGTTAATGGAATAACCACTAATTTAGTTGTTCTCTTATGCCATAAATCGAAGATTACTAAATTAACATCTTTAGAATAAATTATTTCTTTTTTTTTTGCATATTCTCTCTTCTCAAAAAAAATTATTTTCGTCTTTTCCATTTCATACCTATTATTGGAGTGGAATCCCTCTCTTAGTTTCCATCTAACTCTCAATTATCTTATTCTCCATTTAAACCTCCAATAACACAAAAGGATACAGATATTGATTTCTTTTTATGTATTCATTGTTGCATTGATGTTTTGTAGAGTTTTTTTGCGTTTTTAATTAAGGTATGCAATTGCTATCTGTTAATTTTTGGTGCATTCAAACAAAACTAATAATAATAAAGAGAAAACTATGATTGATAAGACAAATTCTATTCATACATCGATAAATACTATACTTGCACCAAAAATTTTTAAAAGGCAAATTCTATACATACACCAAATGTAACAACCCTGGTTTGAGGTATACTTGAAATAAAAAATATAGAAAAAATTAAATTTGATTTTTAAAATAAGATTTGGAATTTTATTCTTTTATTTTCTCAAATTTAATTAGAATGGAGACTTTCTATTTTATAGAATACAAGAACAAAACATTTTAACTGGTTTTTTTAAATAATTGAAATTAGAAGTGAATAAAAATAGTTGTTCATGTTTTTAAATTCATTTGAAAAGTCGTTTTATTTATGTTAGGCTATAGTAGTGCTTTAAACACTTAGTATATTTTAATTCAAGAAGCCCAAGTTTTATTAAATAAGAAGAGGTTGTCGGTTTTGTTGGATTGTAAACTTAATTTTAAATCCCAAATGGAAATTTAAAAGAGTATGATAAAGAAATTTCTTAAGTAAAAGCGCTTTGCGTCTATTCTTTCTTCTCATTTTTGTTTACAGTAAATAAAACAAAGACAATGAACTTCCTCGTTGTAAACCTAGAAATCAAATCCCTCAATTATATTCCCTTCTCTTGCAAATTAAATCACCCTTTGAAGCTTAAAGGTTCAGGGCTTGCTGGACAATAAATTTGAGCTGCTGCTAAGATCTTTTATCGCTTATTAAAGAAGAAAGGTGAGTTGAAACTCACATCTTGCTCTAATTTGAATTACATATCGAATGGTTGTTTGAATATGGATTTGTGAATTAAGATTGGCTATTAATTTACATTTTTGGAGCTAGACGTTGTTAGTAATTTGGCCATATATTTTGCGTTTCTGGTCAAAATTCGATAATTCTTAATTTTTTAGAAAATCTAGACTTTTATATATAACTCTGATGTTTTGAATTTTGCAAAATTTTGAGTTTAAATGGTCGAAAATGCATTTTAGAGTCGATGTTTTGAGAATGAAAGACGATTTTAGTAATACAAAACCTAAAACTTAGTTTAACCATAACTTTTGAATCGTAAATCCAAATTTGACGATCTTTTTCTTGATGGAAAGCTTTGACTTATAACTTGAATTTTTATGTTTGAGATTTTCGAAATTTTAAGGTTTAAATGCTCAAAACCGCATTTTGATTCGCTGTCCTAAGAATGAAAGATAGATTTAAGTAATTTAAAACCTAAAAATTATTTTAATCATAACTTTTGAACTGTATGTCCAAATTTAACGATCTTTTTACTGCTAGAAATCTTAGACTTTTATCTACAACTTTCATGTTCTGGGTTTTGTAGAATTTTGAGATCATAATGTCAATACTACATTTTTTTGTCGTAGCCTGGGCATGTGTTCCAAGAAGCTTCTCCTCCCCTTTTGTGTTGCTCGTTTTCATTGTTTATCACTAGCCTTTTTAAAGTAATATTTCAAATTTTATGGAAAGTATACGTAAATATTTATAGTTTTCAAATTGTTCATGAATCAAGCTTTTAAATGTGTGTGTGTATAACCATATTTTTCCACTAATCATTACTAGCCTTTCTAAACTAATATTTCGAAAAAGATTTCGAAGCAAAACTATTTTCCTATATAGACTCACAACCTCACTCGAATAAGAAATTGAATTAAATAGTTTAGTAAAGCAACTGATATGGAACATTTGTGTTTACTTCATTGGTTAATTCTTGGATTATTTGATTGAACATTTATTTACACACGAGTGGAATTTACTAGCTTTTTGTAAACATTCGAATGTCACCAAGTGGTTATGGGACATTGGGGACACTCTTATGATTACTAATTGAAAGTGGATAATGCTTATTACAATGCGTTTATAGGCTCATCTTATTCAATCCGTTTACGATTGGGTTAAGTTGGTTCTCAAACCCATCTTTTAGTACTCGTTTACAGGCGAGTTTTGACTTATGAAGTGCTCGTCTATTCTGTTGACTTGCGAAGTGTTTGTCTATTATTGTACCTCATAAAGTGTTAGCCTTTAGTTTTGACTTGTAAAGTGCTCGTCTATGTCGGTTGAATTTTGAAGTGCTTGTCTGTTATTGTAGCTTGTGAAGTTTTAGCCTTTAGTTTTGACTTGCAAAGTGCTAATCTATGTTGGTTGACTTGCGTAGAGCTTGTATTTGTTAATGATTTACGAAGTACTTGTCATTATTTATTGACTTGTGAAGTGCTCGTCTTTGGTTATTGACTTGCGAAGTGCTCGTCTATTACTCGCTTTTATGCTTGTGAATTTAAATGCTTTTAATGTGATGGTTATCATGATTTTGATGATTTCCCTTAATGGAAATGGTTTGACTTCATGATATGAAGATTTATAAGGTTGTCTTATTATGTTTAATGTAGTACACCATATGAATATTTTATATTCTTGATGTTTATGCATGCTTATTATACGATCTCACCCTTTTATGATATTTAGAGATAGTCTGACTCGTTTATTATTTTCATGATGCTCAGGTCAGATCAAGACTTGATAGGTATGGAGACTCTATGACTTTGGATATGGGCTTGCTTATGTAGAAGTAAATTCTAGGTTATCTATATGATATGGGTTCATTTTGGGATGTTACTCTTATGTATATGGATGTATTTTATATGAGATGTAGACTCATTTTTTATTTTAGGAGACTCATCTTGAACACTTCTTGTTGACTCACTTTATATTGTATGATATGATCTGTATTATATTTTCCATTGTGATATATGGTTCTGTGTTGTATATTATATGATATATTGTTTTATTTTATTTTAGCAAACGTGTTTATTTTTTTGTGCCAATACTATGGGTTTGTAAGGATGACATGATAGTGTTAGCCTAAGGGAATAGACACGGATGGTCGCTCTTATCCATCATTTCTCTCTTTATTACTTGACAATATTACTTGTAAAATTATTGGTTAATATGGGGTTTTATGGTGGGGTGTTACAACTTAGTATCAGAGCAAAGGTTCAAAACAATATAGAATATAAGAAATATGAATCTTGGCCTAGATAAACTTAGAGTCTCATCCCTTGGGTGTGTAGGTTAGATTTTATCTCTTTCCCAGTACTTATATATATATATATATATATATATATATATTTGTAAGGGGTATCATAGGAACATACTTGTATAATTTCTTGGTTATACATATTTGGAAAATGTATCTCACGTGTGGCAAAAGTGAGATATGGCGGAGGTAGAATACTCATACTGAGTCGGGGCAGTCCAGTATCCTCAGGTAGGAGGGAGTATTCATGACTACCCAGCAGGTTATGGAGTTAGTTCTAATTCTTCAGTCTTCTGGTGCATCCCCCACCCATCCTCCCATCCACTGGTCAGGTTTTGCCCAGTATGTAGCAATTTTGTTCATCTTAGAGGAAAGCGGTTTACGGGTACAGAAGGAGTTAGAGGAGTTCAAGCTTGGTTGAATACATGCAAGTGGACTTTTACTCACATGGAATTGTCGGGTGCTCACAGAGTTCAAGTGTTATCGGTCAGCTACAAGAGAGGGCTTTGGATTGGTACGATTTGCTAGTTGGAGAAGTTAACAAGGCCGAGTTTATTGGAAGCAGTTTAGATCCCATTTGAGCTGAAGCTTATGCCTGAGACGCAAAAAGCAACTTGAGCCCGAAGATTTATTGACCATAAGCAAGGTAGTTCCTTAGTTTCTGAATATGTGGCAACATTTGAGTCGTTATCCAATATAGATCGAAGCTTATCAGTATTCCTCTAGACAAGAGTCAAAAGTTTGTTCATAGACTGAAAAAAACTTTAAGGAAGGCACTCTTACCTCAACTCGAGGTCACATTCGAGAAGTTAGTGGATACAACACTAAGATTAAAGGAGGTAGAGAAGGACAGTGGTGTGGTGAAGGGCCTCAACCGAAGAAGGAATTTGACCAGAAGAGGAAGGCGTCGTTTAACAAACTTAAGTACATATTTCCAAATAAGGAGGCAAAGAAGTAGGATTCCTATTCTAGTAATAAAGGCATGCGCCAGGTGAATGCTTCAACTGTGATGCGAAAGATCACTTCGTTAAAAACTGCCCAAGACCCAAGATTTGTTGTTATTGCGATAAGGAGGGTTATTTGGTTTCCTTTTGTTTGATGGCAACTTAAAAATAAGGAGGAGGGAGGCTGAATGTAGTTGAGTTCTCTGAAGGGCCTAGCCAGCATTAGGTAACATATATTTTTCTTCATCTATTCTTAGGGGTTCTTTCTTTTGTTTAGGATCATTCTATTTGGGTTCAGTCATCATAGGTGACTTTCCATCCACCCACGTCGAAAGGGATCATTAATGCTAATTCCTTAGATGTTGTTTATTTAATATTTTCCTTAGGATCTTGAAGTAATTGGTGTAGCACAGCGGAAACAAGTAGATAGTTTTCCGTTGTACGCGATTGGTTGCTTGTTTATGATGAATATGTGTTTTACATATTAGTAATTTTATTTATTCAAATTGGATTGGTCTGGAATAGGGGAAATCGTGAGGGTGTTACCAGTCAAGATCTATATAGCCACATGAGTATGGACGAACACAAATTATTAATGTGAGCTAGCCATTCCATGAAACTAAACCACCAGGGAATAATGATTCTATTTTAAAAATGATTAAGATGTTTGCATCTTATATAATCAAAATGGAAATAAATTAATAAATATGTAAGTAGTTTAACGCATACCAACTATTAAAAATGGATAAATGAAGTTCCATGGTCGCTAATGTGATGACCCGGATATCTGACGTCTGCAATTGGGTAATTAACTGATTTAAATTATCGAAATATAATTTTTTTTGATCGAATAAATAAATTTATGACGATTAAAATATCTGGATATTTATAAACTGACTCAAAAACGATAATGAATATTGAATTATAAAATATCTGGATATGATAAATCTTATAGGAAGTAAATTATATGTATATAGAAACTTCACCATTTAAAATTTAATATAAGATATCACTAAATATATAAGTATATGTGAAAATTGGTATACTAGGAGAACATACAAATATAAGGAAAAAATGCACATAAGTAAAATACATGAAGCATGTGTATAAAATGTAATAATGTATATATGGTAATTAAGAAATATACAAGCTTATGATATTTAATATATGAACAAGTATATAAGTTATATATATACATATTTTCCATAGGTGAACATGTAACTTTGTGTATTGTACAAAGGAAATAAGACAAAACTTTGCTCATATATATATGCAGTATATATATGTACATTCAAAGATGGATATATACTTGTATACACATAGGGAGATAAGCATTAATGCACATTTCAACTCTAGCATACAAAACATAACATCAAGCCTATATTATATCAAATCACCTTTTGTTTTAAACAGGCCAATCTATGTTTTCAAATCAAAAAAAAAGAAAGAAAGAAAAGCTTGCTGTGTACAAAACAATGCAGCCTCCCATCCTCTCTATATAGGTGTATAGGGCCGAGCTGTTCTTCTTTATCCCCTATATATATAGACACATATGTGGCCGAGCCTATCACCCTTTTCATTTCAGAAACAAAAGAACAAAACAAAACAAGATCAAAGACAGATAAGGGATTATAAAGCAGGATAAAACATAACAGCAGCCATCATCTTGATAAAATGTAAGTAAACAAAACTTTAAAACTTTTGATAAGGCACCCGTTTTCAACACCCAGTACATATGTATTTGCCTTTGTCTTTGCCTTACATCTTACTCGAGCTTTAAAAATTCAAGTTCATTTCATCTAATTACCTTTAGGTGGTGGTGATTTAAGGAAATATGTTGGTAATTGAGTATATTTATTTTTTTAAAAAATAATTCCATAAAGGAATAAATAAACAGTGTCACTGGAAAGTAGGTTTATAAGGGATGGTAAACATTCTAGAAAAATCAATCCTTTAGTTTCGTGTTTTCACATATATAATCTGAATTGACTACAGAGATTATGAATTTGGGTGGCCTAATTATGATTTTTAGTTAAGTGGTCGTCGGGATTTTGGGAGATGACCGGAAAATGGTCGTGGGGCAATTTCTGGCGAACGTGATGGTTTTGGACTTCGGGATTGTGGTTAGAGGAGGTTGGAGAGATGGCAGTCATGGGAAAAATGGAGGCGCGATTTTTCAAGCGTTGTGGTGGCGGGCCGGAGGAGATGTAGGGTTTAGGTATGGGTTTAGGTAGGGTATGGTCTCAGGCTAATGGTGGCGACGAGGAGCATGGGGATGAGTGCGGTATGGGGGGAAAACGTAGAGAATGTGAAGACGAAGCTTCGGGTGCAGCAGTTTGGGCTCCGGTGGTCAGTGACGGCGGCGCGAGGTTAGAAAAATGGACCAATTTTTTCTTTCCTGGTGAGTTGATCTGCTCGTTTCTTTTTTTGTCGTTATCGTGGAGTTTTGGGTAGCTAGGGTAGACGAGGGGGTTGACGGCGGCGACGTGACGGTGAAGTTGGTGGTGGTCGGTGAGGTCTGATTCTCGTGTGCACGTGCACGTCGGAGTCGTGCAAGTGCGGTAGCAGTGGGAAATAGCAGAAATAGTTAGTTGAAGAGATTAGGGGAAGGGGAGAGAAGAGTTGGGCCAGGTTTGAAAGTATGGGCCGAAATAAAAAGGAAAATAAAATAAAAGAAAGGTAAAAGAAAATAGGAAAGGAAAGAAAAACAAAAGAAAGGTAAAAGAAAATCGAAAAGGAAAGAAAAAGAAAAAGAAAAGACAAAACAAAATAAGAGTAAATGAAAGAGAAAGGAAAGAAAATAAAAAGGGAGGAAAAATATTTAGGGAAAGAGGAAAAAGGGTATGGAAATTATATGTATTTACATATAAAACCATATGATAACTTATATTTCCTTCTATCAACTTAAAACCCAATTTCTTTTTAAATCCGAAATTTAAAAGTCCGGTGATATTTTACAATTAAATGGGAATTAACGTTATTATTATTATTTAACTTAAACTTATGAAAATTAGTGGTATTTTATAATTTATTATTAATAATTGTTTAATTTGAAATTAATTTTGATTCAAAAGTAAATGGATATGGTGAATCAAGAGTTAATAAAAGCCTGAAGTGTGACTTATGTTGACATCTGTTATAGACCGTTAAGCTGGTTAACGATCTATATCATCGGTTAATGGCATTGGAAATTTAATCTAATCATTTGTGTCTGTGATGTAAAGTGATCAAACAAGTTAAATAATTGGATTAAAATGATGATATGTATTATTTGAAAGAAACGGTTGTAATAAATTGCTATTTCAAATATTATCACCTGAATTAATAAATTGTTTATCTTAAACGGTTAACCCTTTAAATTTATTACTTGGAGTTGAGAGGTCGGGATCAGATATAAGCAATATCCGAAACCGCTTCAATTTGATAAGCACTACATATCCGTAGGTTTTGACTATAGAGCCTAATAGGCTGGAATTGAATAAAATTAAGTAAATCTGACTTTTTAAATTAAGTAACGGTACATGGATATTATCTTAAATATCAATGGAATGGCGTAATATATGATTCGGCTATAACAAGATAAAAACTCGTAATGTTGGACGAGTTACCCTGGTTTCAAAGAAACTTTTTAACTTAAGTATTTCATATTAAATGGGTATACTCACGTTGGTTTCCAGCCTGACTTAGGTGTTACTTTATTGTAATGCTCGGGTCAGACTGAGTATTACAGATTTTCATGTTAGGACGTTCTGGAGCTCAGGAGACAAATTAGATGGCAGAAACGTATTGATTATATTTCGCCGTGTAGTATACTGTATAGATAGTAGTAGAGGACAAGTTATTTTAACTGTCTAGATTTGTTGTACTCTGATACCTTGTTTGTATATTGACAGTTACATCTTTTCTTGTATAAAACGTTATTATTTTATATTATTTTTTATTCTGCTGCGATTATGAGATTCTGTGCTGTTGTTTCTGTTTCTTTTTCTACTTAACCCTAACAGTCTGGGATTTTCGGCACTCGATTGCTCAACATTCTATACGGTGGACGTATTAGTGTTGATTTTCGGGGTTGAAAATCTGTCAGGCCGTTACGGCTAATAAGTGATAAGTTAAGTTTATGTATAAATTAAAGTATAAATATTTTCATATAAGAAAATATATGATTTGGTAAGGGAATTTAATTATTAGAATTATTTTACAAAGTTGCTAAAAAGATAAGGGTTTGTTTTAGTATTGATTTATCCGTTGAGTGCTTTAAGGATTCTGGTCGATGCGAGTGCACACGTATCGATAGGGATTCCTAAACGCTTAAACGAGACATTGAGACACGGTAAAATTTAAACTTATTATAAATTTAGATGGTATATTATTTATAAAGAAATGAGTAATTTTGGAGAAAATATTTATCAATGCTTCAAAGATTTAAGTTAAACACTTTAGTTAATTAAAAATGTTTAAGGTATAACCATGAATATGTTAATACCTAAAGCATGCATTGGAAACATGGATAAATTATTTTAAGAAAGTGATTAAAATGGATTATGAAAATAAAATTTCCTTGAACATTTATTATTATGTATTACAAAATATTTTATGAGGCAAGACATAAGTATGAAGTATATTGGAACCATACATTAATTCAATTTTCAAGCGTAAGTGTATTAATAAAGAATCAAATTTTCACAACTTTTGGATTTTCAGACACGTTATTTCAAAGCATACAACTTTGTTTAAGATTTTTTTAAGAATAGTATTCTCCTAGTTTTATTTGGTATAAACTAAAAGAATACAAATAAACATGTTGCTGAAAATTCATCTTTAAGAAGTGCTGAAGTACTAGTACCATATTTTTTGATTATTTGATCCAATTTTAGTGAATCTTTTGCGGGTGAAAAGACATTTCTATAAGGGAACTTTTAGTTAGATCATCTCTTCAAATTTTGCAGTTTTCTCAGTTTAAGTCAGTTTATAAACAAGGCTACAAACACTGACCTGTTACGTATTTTCTAAGCTAAAACACTAACTTGTTTTAACTGTAACCTTCAAACCATTAACCTGATTTATGTAATCTTGCATTTTTTTGAAAGCTAAGATTGTAAGAAAGAAATTTTAATGATGTGCACATAAATGTGCATATTTTTACTTCTATATTTAATCTTACTTAATTAAATAAATGTGCATATAAGGTATTTTATCATATTTAAACCAAAATTTCAATTGTTTTCAATTCATCATTTATTCATTTTCATATAAGGACACAATGGTCATTTTGTGCATGTATTAATTTTGAGAATATTTATTTGTTGGAATTTGAATGGAAATATGAAGAAGTCTTCATGAAAATATGCATGCACAAGTGAAGAAGGCAAAATGAAGATGGAAATATATCACATGCAACATGGAGAACCCCACCTACCCACTTACCATGATCCCCTATTAAAATCTAAACGCACAAGATTAAAGCTACATGCATATCAAAATGGAGAATTATGCTTATGCTAATAATTGCTTGGAGGTTGCGTTTCTTAAGAAGGTATTTTGGCTAGTCCCCAAAAGTATGATTAGGATTTCAAAACATGTATAAATACCCCTTATGTTTCATGTAATGAGCACTTAGTCTCCTTTTTAGTTAGTTTAATTTTAGGCTAAAAATAAACAAAAACTTTCTTTCCTTTTTAATAGCTTCTTAGCCTTCTTTCACGTAATTTTCTTTCTATGCAATTTAATTTCATGCTTTTTTAATTCTTCTTCTTTACTTTATGAAATTAGTATAATTTTATTTCTTTCAAGTAGAGTAGATTCACTTCATACAAAATTAGTTAGCTCTCTCTTTCCTTTTATTTTTGTTCTATGTTGCAATTTACATTTGTTGACATGATAACAAATATGAGAAGCTAAACCCCTTCAATTTAGAGTAATGAGCTCTCTTAATCATGTACATTAAATATAGCGATTTCATTTGATCTCTTTTTATGCTTAATGGAAGTTTTGATGTGGTAAATATTTTGTTAATATTTATTTTAACTTTAAATTGGTACCCTATATTATTGACACCAATTATGCTCTACTTAAATAAACATATACACAAATTACTTGTTTATCTACACATGATTATGGTAATGAAGTGAATATTAAAATCAAAATTCGATGGTCTATATTACTAATCAATAGCGAACAGATCGTGCTTAGAATAGATTTTATTTTTAAGTTCATTAACATTTTCATGAGAGTTAACAAGTGGTTTAGTGGGTATGTTAAAGTTTGTTGGTTTATGTTGAGCTAATTAATAACACAAATATGCCATACTTATGATAAACTATTACTAAATTCACTAATGACCAAAAGAGAGATCATAATTTCATTTCGTTGATTGATCGTGAGAAGGAAATTACCTCCAAATTGCCTTCTACTCTCATATTCTTATCCACTTTTAGTTTTTGGTTAATTTTTAGAAATTTTTAGCTTATAACAACTTCAAACCTACGATTAATTTGATTGAGTAGAAATTTTAAAATCAATACAATTCCCTACAGATAGACCTGTACTCGCCACGTATTAAAATAGTACGTCATCCGCTTGCGGTTAATTTTAATTAAAATTTATCGGCTATTTTCTATTCCGATGGAAAATTAGCGATTCAACAAGTTTTTGGCACCGCTCTGGGGAATTAATTTGATTTTATTTCTATTCTTCGAATTATTTGTTGTCTGATTTTATTTTGTGTATTTGTTTGCATTTAAAAATAATAATTTATGTGTATGTTTGTTGTGTGATTTAATTTGTGCGCTTGTTTTTCTTGTTTGTTTTACATTTACATTTCTCTTTTTTTAGAAAAAAAAATAGACACAATTTCGTTTCAAAAAGAAATTTATTTTTATTCCATATCATTTTTGATTTCATTTACAGTTTTCTCTTTACAACATCTACTATTTCACTGTTTCATGACATACAGACGTATACCGTGTCATATCAGTTTTATGACACTGTTTCACTGACCGCACATACCCCTGTCTCCACACCATCTCCACACTACAATCCCACCGTCAAACTAGCCACTTTCTCCTACTTACAAACATCACCAAAATTTCCTTCATACTGCCGCCATTCAACCTGCCCTCATAAACAATTCTGTCACCTAACTTGCACACCACTGTCATCACATCACATCTCTGCCTTATCACAACATATCTACTCCTCAAAACTGCTCTGTGGACAATCAAACGATTACATACAAGCCTGTGCACACATGCACAGGCCTACCACTTTATCAAAAACTGCACCACCACCCCACTATCATAAACTAACTTCTGCTACATCCATACAATTCATACAACCCATGCAAACTGTAGGATCGATTTCACCCTAGTGGAGGGTGAATAAGGTGATGTTATTAATTATAAAAATTATTGCGGAAGCTTATAAAATTATTTCAACATAGATAAATCAAAATTATAGCAGCACAGATAATAGCAGAATAATAAATGCAGAAATAGAACGATACAGAATTTACCCAGCATCGGCAAAACCTTGCCTACGTGCTGCCCCCAAGGTTTCTACTAGAAATTAAGTAGTCACACGCTTACACACGTAAACTCACGACACCCGCTACCGACTAACCTAACTCTACGCTCAAAACCCTGCCACAACTCAGCCACTGAGTTGCGAATTCTCAAACTACACCACGTAGTTTGTCCCTGGTTACACGACTAGAAATTACAACGGTTTAAAAGAAAAATACAAATTAAAAAACAATTAAAAACAAAAAACCCTAATTTTATAAACTAAAGCCTTTGTTAATATAACCAGGCCCAAAGTATTATCAATTAAGAAAACGAGGCCCCGTTATCTCCTTCTTTATTTTAATATATGCCGACCCACTTTCTTCTTTGTTTGTGAAAAACAAAGAATGGCTGCTTCGATCTCTTTCCTATTTTGCTTTGAAATTAGGGCTTTGGCCTCGCGTTCACTTCTGTGAGATTAGCTAGTGCTTTATCCTTGTCTTCGCTCCTGTTAGATTGGCTAGGGCTTCAGCCTTGTGAAATTAGGGCTTCGGCTATCGAAGAACCTGATTGATTGTTGATCGATTACAATTGATCTTCTGATTTTCATCGGCAATCGACTGTCTCTTCACTTTGCTCACGGTTCCTTCAATTTGCGTCGAGTTCGAATCAAAATTGGTATGTAATTTTCTTTTTGCTTTTTTGGTTTTTGCTTACTTGAACTCGATGCTTGCCATTTGCTGATGATGTTACTTATTTATATAGGATTCAAGATCCTTGATTTTCGTTTGTATACATCTATTTGAATTCGTCTTCGGCCATTTGATTATTCTTGAATGATGGTGATTAATCTGACTTCTTCAATTCATATAAATTCATTGCTTGATACTCACGGCTTTCAATTTGTTCGACTTCTTGGTCATTAAGGCTCTGACTATGAACTATTCGATTCCTTCTTGTTGGCTTGTGGCATTTAAACTTGACTAGTTCAAATTCATCATTACCACAGCTTGATTTTTAGTTGAACCTGCATGCTATGTTCTTTTCTCAATTGGCATCGGCCTCTGCTGTTCCATGGTTTGTAGTTTTCCATTTTCACCATGTCATTGCAGTTGAAACTTTGAGCTGTATATTTCACTATGCATTATACTTGTATGTTTGTAATATCTGAACACTTCAGTCAGGTATGGTTGCTTCATATGCATTAATCTTGAGTTGTTTTCATGTTTCATTTGTTTCATTTTGATTGTGGTCGAGGCTTGTTAACATTGCTGATGCACTGACTTGATTTGCTTTGAGTATTTGTGTTATGCTCTTGTTTGGAGCACCTGTGCCTTCATGAGTCTGGTTCCATTGCATTGTTGTATTGAGTCAGATGTATTATTCAAGCATGTATATGGTCTTGTTGACATGTCTGCATTGCACTGTCTACTGTTATATATGTTGTAGCCTGTTTCATTGGTGCATCCCTTGTTGTTGCCTTTTACTTGTGTACCATCTGGAGCTTGCTGTATATATTTTATATGCTGGCTTGAGTTGCTATGTTGTTCCATGGTTTCTGCATTGTTTGAGTTTATCACGGTGTCTGTACATTCATGTTTCTAGTTGTCATTTCTAGTGTGTTCGCAAGTCCGCACTGTGCCTTAAACTTGTGAGCATGATGAACTTCTAGCTTGTGCCTGGTCTGGTGCAGCTTCATTGTGTGTCGAATCATTGAACTTGTATCTGTTTCTTTGATGTTGTGTTGCATTAAGCTCATGTGGTCCAGGTTGCATATCATATTGATTGAGTCGCTGTCTTGAATCGAACTCTTCTGGTTCATGTGTGCACTTTGAATTGCTTGCTCCTGACCATTTTATTAATTTGTATATTCGAACTGCACCTGTGCTGAATCCAGCTTGGAGCTCGGGTTTGACCTTGTGCTGATATTGTGACATTATTTTTACCGCACTTGAGCTGAACCCGGTTTTCATTTGGGTTTGACCTGTGCTCACCTGTCCCTGAAATTTTATCAAGTGTATATCGGTATGCATGGCCTTGTGGCACGTATAGTGATACACTGTGCATGTCATAAGCTATTCGTGTATGATGAATTCAAATTTAAATGATGACGAACAACCCAAATAACCGAGTCCAATATTATTTTCAAAATCCACATTTTATTTTACACTGCAAAAATATTTTATTTTCAATTTTACCACGTCAATGTATATTTCTACAGATTTCTCAGATGCTGGATTCAATCTGAACTGAAGTTGAAGATAAATACGAGTGAGAGTGAATTGTAGTGAGGTGCAACTGTAAATTAGAAATTGTGATATAATCAAAATTGTGTTGTAATTGAAATTGTATATATATGGCAAGAGCATGAATTTGTACTATTCAAAATTGTAATAAAATATTTGTTTGAATAAAATTTCTGTTTGAATTTAAATTCTGTGTTATTTATTTTATTCAGCAAATATTTATTTAATCTATGAAAAATAAAATAGTACATTAACAAATATATTTAAATGAATATATATATATATATGTTTATTATCATCGAACAAAAATCATATAATCGCATATCCAACAATCTCCCCCTTTTGATGATAACAAGCATATATTTAAGATTTTGAATATGTAAAATGTATTTGATCATTGATATACTCTAATTGCTCCCCTATTTAAATGCTTCCTCTCTACACAAAGCTCCCCCTTCATATATGCATACAATTAAAAATATGCAAATGAGTCTAGACGCAAATAGAAAATATTTGACCTTTGCCTGATTTTATTTGACAAAATCTTAACTTTTCTCTCTCCCTTTTGTTATCAGCAAAAGAGTAACAGTGTTAGAATATAGATAAAGTGATCAATATTAATACAATATTAAAACTCAATCGAATATAAATATTAAATTTCAATAAAAAATCAAAAAAATCATAAATACTTTGTTATGCGCATATTCCACTTTTAGAATGATGGGAATGATGTCATCATATAAAACCATATAGTTGTGTCTATTTGTGGTATTTTTATATCAGGAATTTGAATATCTACCAACCATGCATAACCGTTAGGACTTTTAAATGAGATTAGTAGTATTCCAATTTTATTACAAAAAAAAGAATTCAAGTATCTTCTAACCACGCATAACCGTGAGGACTTTTAAATGAGATTAGAATCAACTTGTTTATTTAAAAAAAATCAATTTTGATATGCGTTCCATACATGCATAACCGTGAGAACTTTTAAATGAGCATGGAAGCACATAACAAATTCCAAGTAATTCACTCATGCATAACCATGAGGACTTTTAAATGAGATTGAATACTTTGGATTTTATTTTATTATTATTATTATATTTTTTTATTAAAAAATGTAAAATGAAAAATGAATTATTCCTGTTTAAAGTACCACATATTGACAAACTATATTGAATTTTGATGAGTGATGGTCGTTAGAAATATGATAGAAATAGAGATGGTCATGGAATTTTTACCATCAAAAGTTTTATAACCCTTGTTTAAATTTCTAAAGAAATTTACTAATGATATCGTCTCGAGTCATAATATATGACAAATATCAACACTCATCACTTTTTCAATCACTATTTATCTTTTCGATAATTATTAGGGAGTCAGATAAGTCAAAATAGTCATTTAAAATCAAATTCAAAAATAATTATAAAATCAATTTTTCAAAATGACTGGTCTGAAAACATGGTCAAAAATGATTTTCTAGAAGGGGTTATACGAGAAAAATTTCTGCTATTTGAAAATTATTTGAAATTAAAAATATGTAGATATTTTCTTTGAAAAATGATGCAGTTACTAAATGTCTCAACAAAAATCACGTTCAACCAGTAATTTTTCTATCAACTAGATCTGCATTTGAATTTCTCTTTCACTCAAAATTATCATTGATTGAATTTGATAGACCAGACCATGAAGCGTGCAACAAAATATCTCAAAATCAATTTTAACAACTTTTTAAATGACATTCTCTTGAATTTGAATTGAAACCGTGAATCAAAAACCATAAATATAGAGTTAGCTGGAAAATAACCAAATGTATTATCATCCAATAAAATACTATATCCAAACTAATATATTTGAAGTAATTCAAAGACTCTACAGATTTTTATAGTGTTCTTGGCATAAGAATATAATTGGCCAACAATTTTGAATAAGTCAGAATCAAAATCATCATTGTTTCATCATCACATTATTGGTTGATTTAACTCAGATTACGGTGCGGATTATCACATTTAATATATCGTTCAAATAAATATACCATTACTTGTTTTACCTTTACGATATTTTCCGTTGTTGTCTATTGTGATTCTGTCATCTTTGTACTAGGCTAAGGAACTTTGCTTTGTCGCTCATTGTGTCCTTGGAACAACCAGAATCCAAGTAACACTATTGTTGTTCCTTAGTCTGCCACCACATCTACACGATGAAATTTTTTGTGACCTATTTGTTTTTATAAGTCCATGATTGTTAGTGGCAGAATATTTTGAAAAATAATTTTGTGGAGACCCAAAACTATTTATATATGTTCCTTTCGACACCCAGATTTGTTTGACTTTGAGAGATTTTATATTTGTGCCTTTTGGAACCCAAATTGGTATAGTTTTCACGTGTTTGGGTCTGTACCAAATATTATTGTGATTGTGTCCATATTTTCTACAAATTGTGCACATAGAATTGACTTGATTAATTTTGCTTTTAACATTTTCAGATTGATTATATCCAAGTCCTTGTCTAACTGTACTAACAGTTTGCTTTCCTAATGCATATTCAATGAATTTTCACTTTTTGAAAATTTATCTAAAGTCGTTGACAATTGTTGGACTTGTGTTTTGTGAGATTCATTTTCGTTCAATAATTGTGTGCACTTTTTAATAGAGTTTTCTCTCCTAGTATTTTCACTCTCTTTCAAAATTAGAATTTCATTTTCAAGTGATTTTATATTAATTTCTGATTTTTTAATCTCTTCTTCGAATGTTGGACACTTATCATACTTAGGGATCCTACTTTGATAAGTTTTAACTAACTGGTCAAGTTTTTTTTATATAAATCTATCAAAGTATCTTTTTGTGATTCAAGTTTGGCATACTTCTCCCTAAGTCGTTCAAAACAGCCATTTACTTCGTGGAAATATATAAGTAATTCTGAGTGAGTGAGTTTTGATACCTCGCTTGGCTCGTCATCGTCGCTATCAATTATATTACCTTGAAGGCACATATCTGCTTTCTCACTCTCACTGCTAGTACTTTGATTGTCTTCATCACTTGTATTCCACATCGCTGTAAAACTTCTCCTTTTTGTTCAAAGTCGCGTCTATTTTGAGGACAATTGGGCTTGATGTGTCCAGATTGGTTGCACTTATGACGGATGATCTTTCGTTCATCTGAGTTGTCTAATGCTTTGTCTATTCTGCTTTTCAATTTTCGATTTAGAGCTGGATTTCCGAATTTGTAATTCCACCTTTCTAATTTCTTTATTATCAGCTCCAATTCTGCTGCTCCATCATCATCATCATCACCATCACTTTCTATTGTTCCTTTAAGAGCTATTGATTTCTTTCGAGTGTCTCCTCCTTCACGCTCTTCCTTGAATTTCATTTCTAGCTCATAAGTGGTGAGATTTACGATGAGTTCTTCAACTTTCATTTGTTTTAAATCTTTCGATTCTTGAATGGCAGTCACTTTTGCTTCAAATCTTCGTGGAAGGACTCTGAGGATTTTTCGAACTATCTCCAACTCTGTGTATGATTTTTCGAGAGCTTTTGATTTGTATACGATATTGAAAAGTCGTCCGTATATCTCTTTGACATTTTCTTCCTTGGCCATTGTGAAATTCTCGTATTCGCTGCTTAGCATGGCAAGGCGAGATTCTTTGACTTGCGACGTTCCTTCGTGAGTCACTTCTACTGTGTGCCATATTTCCTGCACAGTTAGACAATGTGAGACATGATCAAATTCAAATTGATCCAATGAACAGATAATAGAATTCATAGCTTTAGCATTAGCATTTTGTAATTTATTTTCTAGTTCTGTCCATTGATCCTTTGGTTTCTCTATTTCCTGATTATCTACAATTATAGTTAGTGCTCTATAACTTGTCTCAACAATATTCCAAGCGCCAATGGTTTCCAAAAAAAATTTCATTCTATTTTTCCAGTAGGCGTATTCACCATTGACCATTAGTGTTCTAACTATGGAATGACCCTCAGCAAAAGCATTATTAAAAGAAGCCATTTTACAAATTCAAAATTTTAAAACAAAAATTAGTTTTTGAAAAACGAATTTTTTAAAAGCAAAAGTCGACTTCTATTCCTGGCTCTAATACCACTTGTAGGATTGATTTCACCCTAGAGGGGGATGAATAGGGTAATGTTATTAATTATAAAATTTATTGCAGAAGCTTATAGAATTATTTCAACACGGATAAATCAAAATTATAGCGGCACAGATAATAGCAGAATAATAAATGCAGAAATAGAACGACACGGAATTTACCCAACTTCGGCAAAACCCTGCCTACGTGATGCCCCCAAGGTTTCTACTAGAAATTAAGTAGTCACACGCTTACATACGTAAACTCATGACACCCGCTACTGACTAACCTTAATCTATGCTCAAAACCCAGCCACAACTCAGCCATTGAGTTGCGAATTCTCAAACTACGCCACGTAGTTTGTCCCCTAGTCACACTACTAGAAATTACAACGGTTTAAAAGCAAAATAAAAATTAAAAAAACAATTAAAAACAAAAACCCTAATTTTATAAACTAAAGCCTTTGTTAATATAACCCGGCCCAAAGTATTATCAATTAAGAAAATGCGGCCCCGTTATCTCCTTCTTTATTTTAATATATGCCGGCCCACTTTCTTCTTTGTTTGTGAAAAACAAAGAATGGCTGCTTCGATCTCTTTCCTCTTTTGCTTTGAAATTAGGGCTTTAGCGTCGCATTCGCTCCTGTGAGATGAGCTAGTGCTTCGGCCTTGTCTTCGCTCCTGTAAGATTGGCTAGGGCTTCGGCCTTGTGAAATTAGGGCTTTGGCTAACGAAGAACCCGATTGATTGTTGATCGATTACAGTTGATCTTTTGATTTTCGTCGGCAATCGACCGTCTCTTCACTTTTCTCATGGTTCCTTCAATTTGCGTCGAGTTCGAATCAAAATTGGTATGTAATTTTCTTTTTTTCTTTTCTGGTTTTTGCTTACTTGAACTCGATGCTTGCCATTTGCCGACGATGTTACTTATTTATATAGGATTCGAGATCCTTGATTTTCGTTTGTATACATCTATTTGAATTCGTCTTCGGCCATTTGATTATTCTTGAACGATGGTGATTTATTTGACTTCTTCAATTCATATAATTTCGTTGCTTGATACTCACGGGTTTGAATTTGTTTGACTTCTTGGTCATTACAGCTCTGACTTTGAACTGTTCGATTCTTTCTTGTTGACTTGCGGCATTTAAACTTGACTAGTTCGAATTCATGATTGCCACAGCTTGATTTTTAGTTGAACCTGCATGCTATGTTCTTTTCTTTGTTGGCATCGGCTTCTACTGTTCCATGGTTTGTAGTTTTCCATTTTCACCATGTCATTGCAGTTGAAACTTTGAGCTGTATATTTCACTGTGCATTACACTTGTATATTTGTAATATCTGAACACTTCAGTCAGGTCTGGTTGCTTCATATGCATTGATCTTGAGTTGTTTTCATGTTGCATTTGTTTCATTTTGACTTTGGTCGAGGCTTGTTAACATTACTGATGCACTGACTTGAGTTGCTTTGAGTATTTGTGTTATGCTCTTGTTTGGTGCACCTATGCCTTCATGAGTCTGGTTCCATTGCTTTGTTGTATTGAGTCGGATGTATTATTCAAGCATGTATATGGTCTTATTGACATGTCTGCATTGCACTGTCTACTGTTATACATGTTGCAGCCTATTTCATTGGTGCATCCCTTGTTGTTGCCTTTTACTTGTGTACCATATGGAGCTTGCTGTATATATTTTATATGCTGGCTTGAGTTGCTATGTTGTTCCATGGTTTCTGAATTGTTTGAGTTTATCATGGTGTCTGTACATTCATGTTTCCAGTTGTCATTTCTAGTGTGTTCGTAATTCCGCACCGTGCCTTGAACTTGTGAGCATGATGAACTTCTAGCTTGTGCCTGGTCTGGTGCAGTTTCATTGTGTGTCGAATCACTGAACTTGTATCTGTTTCTTTGATGTTGTGTTGCATTGAGCTCATGTGGTCCAAGTTGCATATCATATTGATTGAGTTGCTGTCTTGAATTGAACTCTTCTGGTTCATGTGTACACTTTGACTGGCTTGCTCCTGACCATTTTATTAAACTTGTACATTCGAACTGCACCTGTATTGAATCCAGCTTGGAGCTCGGGTTTGACCTTATGCTGATATTGTTACATTATTTTTACTGCACTTGAGTTGAACCCATCTTTTCATTTGGGTTTGACCTGTGCTCACCTGTCCATGTAATTTTATCAAGTGTATATCGGTGTGCACGGCCTTGTGGCATGTACAGTGATACACTGTGCATGTCACAAGCTGTTCGTGTATGATGAATTCAAATTTAAATGATGACGAACAACCCACATAACTGAGTCAAATATTATTTTCAAAATCCACATTTTATTTTATACTGCAAAAATATTTTATTTTCAATTTTACTGCGTCAATGTATATTTCTGTAGATTTCTCAGATGTTGGATTCAATCAAGACTGAAGTTGAAGATAAATACGAGTGAGAGTGAATTGTAGCGAGGTGCAACTGTAAATTAGAAATTGTGATGTAATCAAAATTGTATATATATAGTGAGAGCTTGAATTTGTACTATTCAAAATTGTAATAAAATATTTGTTTGAATAAAATTTCTGTTTGAATTCAAATTTTGTGTTATTTATTTTATTCAGCAAATATTTATTTAATCTATGAAAAATAAAATAGTACATTAACAAATACATTTAAATGAATATATATATATATGTTTATTATCATCAAACAAAAATCATATAATTGCATGTTCAACACAAACCCATTTCTATGCACATCCATCTCCCATGAACTGTTATAACCATTCTATACAATACTTCAAAACTATTGCAAACCTCTCTGCTGTACAACTGTGCCATCCCCTCCACTGTGCTACACAACCATCACATATTGTTGTCGACTTGCCTTCAATACAACTTCATCAACATTCCTCTACTCGCTGCAGAACTTTAACAATCCTTTATCTGCCACTTACTGCCTGCCAACCACTACTGACCATCACATATCAATTCCCTGACCATCGGCCAAAACTGTCAACAAACATCATCACCATACAACACTTCCCATACACCTTACACCTTCAACTGACCAACTCTGCCTTTCAAACCTTCTTCTACTACCATACATCACAAAACAGTGCCATAAATTTTATATACAACCATTTCCACTTCTCTTAAACAACCATTCAATTATCCTGCCCACTGTCAAACTTTTGCATATCCATAACTTCTGCATATTCATTTCCTTGGGTCATCACTCCCCACCATCAAACTCTCCAAATCTCCTCTGTCTACATTTTACCCCACTGCCACCCTTCACAAATTCTACCATCATAAACAATACAGACATCAACAGCAACCAAAACCCCATATACAATTTGCTTGATCGCATTCCAGTGCACATCTCCCCTCATTGACTACTCTTCATACATCACCTCTGTCCACATCCAACATCATACG
Organism: Allium cepa; assembly: GCA_030765085.1. NCBI lineage: Eukaryota > Viridiplantae > Streptophyta > Magnoliopsida > Asparagales > Amaryllidaceae > Allium > Allium cepa. Next base: position 109,543,872 of record CM060940.1, read on the forward strand.
TACAATGATACCTTCTAGCATACCCATTCATCATCATCATCAAACAAACCACACTGCATACATTCTCACTATAGTACATCGCAGTGAACCACTTCCATTCCGTCTGCCTTCACATTCTCTTCCTTCTTTTGCAATGACCCAACCACCTACGTCATAGTGTGTCATCAACCACTACGTTGTTCCTTCTACCCCATCATCAAACTCACTACCACTGCATGCAAAAAAAACTGCCACCCAGACATCAACGGACCACCAATCTACACACAAGTACTACCACATAACCCCAAATAGCCTGTACAAAACTTCTGCCTTGAACCACCCCACTGCCTACTCTTCTTACACTCTGTAACGACCCGTCATTTTCGATAAATAATAATAGTTAATTTAATAATATTTTGGTAATTTAATATTGAAAGAAATAAAAATTGATTATTTAATAATGAAATAATAAATAGAATGAAATTAACAATATTAATTTAAGTTAATTATTAACAATTTTAATGAAAGTTCAATTAATTAAAATGATTTAATTGTTATACTTGGTTATAAATTTAGTATAAGAAAAAAAATGTAAATAGTGAATCAATTAATGGAATAATACATAATTAATGATAATTGAATAAAATCATTGTTATGTAAGCAATTGTAACATTTGTTTGTAAATGATAAACCTAAAAGTGTGATTAAAAGTTAATGGTAACAATTATTATATATTACCTATTTATTTCGCCTGTTAAATTTAAATTGAAAATCAATTGCAATTAATTCACTTAATTGTGTAGTTAATGTAGGTTAAATTGATAATTGTAGGATGTTAATTCAGTAAGATAAAACCAATGAAAATTTTATGCATAATATGACAACTGATTAAATAAAAAGAATTGGAATCAAGTTTGACCGAATTTTTGGAATTTAAATTATAATAATAGAATTGTTACAACTAAATGTAATTAAAGATTTCGTTAATGAAAGTATGATGAAAATGGTAAATATTAATGTAGTAAAATATATAACAATGTTACCTATGTATGTAGAGAAATAATTGGTTGAATTAAAGGATCGAAACCAAATTAAATAATTTTACTGAATTAATTTTTTTTGATTTAATTACAGTTGTTATTGAACAATATAATTTGTGACATATTTAACACTGAATTATAGGTAAACTTGTTTTAATTTATTATAAATGTCCAAGCAATCAGAAAATGATAAAATTAGTTAGTTTATAAATATTGAATTAAAAGGTGATTTAATTAATTTAATATTAATTAATTTATTTAATGTGAAAACAACCATTTTGGCAACTGACTCGAATTTCAATGAAACCAGTTTAATCGGATCCGTAACATTGAATTATTGTAGGATTTCAAGTTTTGTAGTGATCGGACTTGTCCTTTGATCGAACGAGCTCGAATGCCTAGTAATCAATTTAATTAAAATCAATTGAAATCAATTTGAAATAAATTGATTTTAAGCTCATTTCTTCATACGATGGAATTTTGATTTGAAACCTATTCCATTAAGTTTAAAATAATCGAAAACATCCATTTTGATATATGGGATGACCCATTTTCGTTTTGGAGACAGAACGGGCTTTTCGGGTCGTTTATCGTTCAACTTCCAAATAAATCCGGTCCATCCATTTCTATTTCGAATCTACCTATAATTACCTATTATAAACCCTACTATTTCTCAACTTAGGTTTTCTATACGTACAATTCCATTTGTTTCTCTCTTTCTAATGGCAAACAAACCCCGATTCCCAATTCAATTTTAAATCAAATTTCAAATCAAAAATTCAAATGCCTCAAACCCTAACAAATTATATATTGATTTGAAGCTCTCGACGAGCAGAATTCAAATCTGTAGTTCGTTTTCCGATTTTGGTTTTCGTGTGGCTAGAATTGGGTTGTTAACTACCGGTCGTTCGTATGTGAATTTATGGATGGACGGTGGATCAGCGAAGAGAGTTTGATCGGGTTGTATCAGTGGGTAGAGATTGTCTGGTTGACCAGATCCATATGGCTAATTAGTCGAGATGGTCGAAGTTTCGCAATAATTTGGTCGATGATGTGAACGACGGCCGTTCGTCATCGTTGGGCCAGAGGTGGCAGTTTAGGGAGGGTAGGCTCGGCGTCAGGAGGGGAGGTGGTAACGTGGTTGGATCATGGTGAAGGTCGACGTGGTTGCGGCAGAAATTGCATAAGAGGTGGCGGCTGGTCATCTTTTGTGCGATCGATCAATGCAGCCTAGGGTTTCATCGCTGATGTGGCCTGGGTGAGTTGATCTTTTTTTATATATTTAAAATTCCAATCCTAACGTTCTAATATGCATAACTTTTTCGTACGGACTTGTGTTTGGATGCGGTTTGATCCGCTGGGATCGTATCGAAATTACACATATTTTGACGCAGGTTTGGATTAATTCTGGGACCGTTCAAATTTTGGGCTTAAATTCGATTTAAATTCAAAGCCGACTGTTTTAATCCACTCACAATTTATAAATTTTTTTATGTTTGTTAAATTAAATTTATGATGTGATTAGAAATTCATTGGTTGCTATTTGGTATGTTAAATTGTCATTCCGATTAAAATTGACTTTTACTGCATTTAATTATCGTTTAATTTAATATTGAACTTTAATTGCCAATATAATACTTGTATTGGTTATCAGTTATCTATTAATGTTTTTTGATTGTTTTGGATGATGATTGTGATGAATATTTGATTGTTGATATTGGATGATTGGATGTTGTATTTTGTATTATTATAACTGCTAGTTTCCTATGGGTTGAAATGATACATACCCGAATGATCTATAGACCAGGTAAAAATCATTATGGGTTTAAATAATAGACTCGAGCGATTTTATGGACTTTGTAAATTAGGATTGCGGTTTGAAATGATATATAACGGTAAAATTTTGAATTGCGGATTAAAATGATAAATATCCATATCACTTGATCCTAGGGTAGAGAATTATATACAAACACCGGATTGGTTAAATTAAATGATTTAAACTTCTTAATTTTTGGATTTAATTAAATGATATTTTTGAAATAAAAGTTGATTTGTATGAATTGAATTATTATTGAAAAATCAATTTCATGTTGAAATTTGAATTAGTTAAAGGAATTGTTTAAGGAATTTAATTGAAGTTTTAAGTCGAGTTTCGAAGTATAAATGGAATTTAACGGAATAGAGTTTAGAGAAATTGTTTCAAATATAATGTTGAAATATATCAGATATGGAGAAATTTAAATTGATATTTCAAACATGGTTTGAAAGCAGTATAGGATTCAATAATTTATTGAAAGGCGAATTCAAAGTTTTGAAATTTGATTTTGTAAAATTCAGAAATTGAAATAGTTCTATTGTGTTGAAAAGAAATAAATAGTAAATTGATATTAATTCCACAATTCATATTTTTAATATAAACTGTTTTAAAATATATTATTTTAAATATTTTAATTATTAAGTTTTCAAACTATTAAACTATTTTACCTATATTAACTATATTAAATCATTAACCTATTTTAAACCACTAAGCTTATTTGAACTAAGTTAACTCATTTTAACTTATTCTAAATCTAATTAAATTATTTTAAAGCCATTTAGTCTATTAAATTATGTTTAATCTACTTTAAATATATTTAACTATCTTAAATCGATTTAACAACTATTTTAGAGTATTTTATCTATGTAGAACTATCTAACTATTTATACCTATTTAAACTATTTTCTAAATTTTCGGACTAAGTAGAGGGAAAGTGTTTATATTCACATTCATTGGTTTAAAAAGAAAACATGGCTAAATGATATTATAACCTAAGTTGAGATTTAAATGTTAAATTTAATTGAATATGGTGATTTCGAAATAAGGGCTTAACCTTTTTTGGAAATACGATTTTTGAAAGAAATTAGGATTGTGGAAAGGATACGATTTCAAAGGTGAACTTGATTTCAAAGTGAACATATTTTCGAAAGTGATATGGTTTGAACTGAGTATGATATTTTTGATATCAAATATGAAATGATTTTTGAAATTTTAAAGAGAACCATCTGGTGTGTAATAAGTGATTGGTTGTTAAAGAGACAGGGATCGAATATAGTCATACTCTTTACCAATACCGAAAACCACTTTAACAACTATGTACGTGGTGGAGATTCCAGAAATGAAGTAGGATGGTTTGGTGAACGATTCCTGTACGAGGTATGACATGATCCTAACTCTCTTGAGTTAGCTTAGATATGACTAAAACAGGAGCCATGCCGGGCCAAGTGAGGTAGCACCTCCAATCGGGCACATTTCTTCGATATCATTCTACTACTTTGTGTTTGATTTGGTGACCACCCTTGATTTTGATTTGGGAGTTTGTCCGAGGTAGGCGGTAGTAGCTGCTATGCGTTACCACCAGTTCGGATTCGCAATTGGTATATCTAACCTGGCATTGCCTCGAGTGCCGTGTTCACATGTCCTAGAGCGCCTTCTATGAGTTTGTTTTGTACCATATCTATGGGGTGCCCTCTAGGTAAACCTCCAGTTTACGGAGGAGCTTACGGTACTGTATAGACTATGGGAATATATAAAATGTGTTAGAGGGGATATGGATAACACTTTAATGCTATTTTAATACTTTTACTTTACTGTAGACATACTATAATAGCGTATTGTACTACATAGTAGATAGTTTAATGGATCCTTAGGAGATGGTAATCTCGAACATATCTTAAGTTATTGCACTTACGTTGACACTGGATAGGAGGTAAACATCTCTGACGTCGTTCCACTCATATTTTACCGTTGATTTAACTTACATAAGATCTTTTAGTTCTGACTTGAGTATTTTGTCTTTTCAATTCGCTCGAGTCAGCCTGAGAATTTCAGGATTGAAGAACTTATTTCTGGAGGACGAAGATGAAGAATTATACTATTATTATTTATGATATGTATTCTACTGCACTCATACTATTCTGTTGCATTATTTATTTATCTTTGATATGTAACTCTGATTCTGTGTTGTATAAGTATAATCAAATGTTTTATAAACAGCTTCATGAACTGTTGTTTGATTATTATATTTTATCATTCCGCTGCGAGATTCTGTATTTGTTTTATTTCTTTTCCTTTTCTTTTTTATCCCAATAACAATCTGCCTCTTTAAATGGTTTAAGTCGATGCTCGTATCTGCTTAAAACGTCCGAACACAAAGGTCATTACAGTTGGTATCAGAGCTTTGGTTTAGCGATAAGCTTAGCTTTGTGGGGTCAAACTCATTGTAAATAGGGTGGCAATACCCTAGAATGAGTCACTTAGTGTATATATATATATAAGAGAACGTATTTGTTAGTGTTATAAAAGGATTTTTATATTGTGTTAATTTATTCCGTTTTGTATTTATAAATTCTGATTGGTGCATAGGATGCTATGACATCGATAGAGATTTCTAAATGCTTAATAGGACAGACTGACACAATATTGTTTTGAAATATAGGTAAATGAAATAATTTTTCCTATTATATATATTTTGTATATAAAATAATAAATTTTACAAATGATATAGTTGGATGTCATATATTTGTTTGTTAGGTAGTAAAATCCTATATAAATATGGAAAAAAGGGATTTACAAATAAATCGGATATAAATTGAAATTTGAGAACTTAAGTTTGGATTTTTGAAATTGCTTCCAAAAAGGTTTTGAAATATAAAATTAGTGATATTTAGAAGTATTTTCTGATATGAATGTTTCAAGACGATTTGAAAGAAAAAATTTAAAGAATTTTTGAAGGGAATAAGTTCTGTACTTCCCTCTCTATCGTTAGAAAATAATTTCGGTGATGAGTGTACGCATCATTCACGTTCTCCTCTAATCATTTTCATTTTGACAATAGTCTGGTGGGTAGGGCTGCGAAAGCAGCAGCGCGTATTTTCGAGTTTCAAAGTGGGAAGACTGCTGTTGTAATTTTATTACATAATTGTTTTGATAAAATAATCTTGATTTTGGATTCCAAATATGATTTGATATATATAAAAGATATGATTATATATATTATTTGAAGATGATTGAAATGGAACCCGACATTTAGTTCTTAAATTTCTGTAAATTAGATATTTTAATTATTGTAATGGAATAAAATTTTAACTATTTTGATAATTGAAACTTCTTAAAATGAAACCAAGAAATTAAATGCTAAGTTATAAAAGAAATATATAAGAAATTGGAAACCTGTAACCTCTAAATCAAAGGATGAAAACCCAGAAGATATGAGTATTGAACATTTTGGTGACCATCAAATAAATAAGATAAACTTGTGCAACTTTCGATTGCATTCTTAAAAACATATATATAACTTACCAAATTAATAAAAGTTGTAACGTTGAATAAGAAAATGTAATAGAATATTATACTGGTGAAACTTAGAATAATGAAAGTGTTCAATGGAATTCTTTTATAAATAAGAACCTTGATGTTATAGTTGTTATAAACTTAAGTTATAATTGAAATGTTACTATAATAAAATGTAATAGAAAGTAAGTATTGCAAGTAAATAATTATAAACTAAAGTTAATGTTGGAGCTACTTATAATTAAAATAAATAATAAAATGAGTACTATATTGAGTTAATGATTATAACTTCAGAAAGTTGAAATGATTTAGGAAATGGATTCAACATTCGATGACAATATAAGGAAATGAATGTAAATTTAAAATGCAAGAAACTTGAGAATGAATTTATGTACTAATGAATATTAATATCTAAAGGAAATCGAGTATATAAATTAACTAATGTGAACTAAACTGTAATAAAATGTATGAAATACTTAAATAACGAAATCATTGATTATTATAAACAACTAAATGGAACTAACTTATGCAAGAAATGAATGTAATGAACTGAAAAGAAATTGACATTATATGAATAACTGAAAATGAATTTTGTAAGTAATGGATGAAAATAAGTAAAAATAAGTATTGAATGAATGAATGTGAATTTATTTACAAAGAAACCTATTGATTTACATATGTTTAAAATAATTATGTATGAATAACATATGTAAGAAAATGTAAATAACATATGTGAGTAAATGAATGTAAATAAATGGAATTAAGTGCTGAATGAATAATGGGAATAAAATTTTGTAAGAAATAGATGAAAATTTTAAGGAAGTAATCATTGAATGAATGAAAAAATGAACAACAAATCTTGTGAAAAGAAATTAATAAGAGTAAACTTAAATAATGATTGGAATTTGATGTTTGTTTTAGTTTATGGGTTGTTGGGTAAAGATACTTCTAATTATTTAGGATGTATGAATAATTTATTGAGTTTTATCTAAGACTGTTGAGTAGATGGTATACTTAGTAGTTTATTTGTCATTCTATACGATTTAAGTGTCTAAACCCAAGCAAACCATTGGTTTTGCTTGATGTAGATGAATGGTTGATTTCTTTGATTTCATGTGATGATTGGATGCTTGTTTGCAAGTGATTGTTGTTATGTTGCATTGATTTGTTTTGTTATTAGTTGAAACAACCAAAAATATTTCTCTTTATAAAATTAATAACTCCTTTGGATTATATAAGTCTGTGAAATACAAGTTATGGAAGTAATAACAACTGCTTTTGGTTTCATGAAAATAAGCATTATTTGCCCGATAAATACGTACGTTCTCGGATTACGGTTTTCTGGCGATATTATATTATTTTTGTCATTGTTGGTACATATTATTTTGAAATATATATATGATATTGTTATTATTGATATTATTTTTATCTCACAGACCTCTCCGTACAAAGGAGACTCTACCGAAATTTTTTGTGAATTTTGAACTTAGAAAATTTTGTGAAATATTTTCCAAACTTTTGTTAGTTTGAGTATAAAGGGATTTATTGTTTAAAAATTGGATTACTTTATTTACATTATTTAATTTTGTAAATTAATTGTTTATAAATTTAATATTTTGAATAAGATATATTGATTTCTTAATTCCTTTTTTCCCTTCTTTTTCTTTTTCGGAGATGAAAAGTTTTGAGTGGGGGAGAGTGTAACGACCCGTAATTTTCGATAAATAAAAATAGTTAATTTAATAAGATTTTGGTAATTTAATACTGAAATAAATAAAAATTGGTAACTTAATAATGAAATAATAAATAGAATGAAATGTAACAATGTTAATTTAAGTTAATTATTAACAATTTTAATGAAAGTTCAAATAATTGAAATGATTTAATGTTATACTTGGTTATAAATTTAATATAAGAAAACAAATGTAAATAGTGAATCAATTAATGGAATAACACATAATTAATGATAATTGAATAAAATCAGTGTTATGTAAGCAATTTTAACATTTTTTTGTAAATAATAAACCTAGAAGTGTGATTAAAAGTTAATGGTAACAATATTGATATTATCATACTCTCTGCCAATACCGAAAACCACTTTAACAATTGTGTAAATGGTGGAGATGTCAGAAATGAAGTAGGATGGTTTGGTGAACGATTCCTGTATAAGGTATGATGTAACCCTGACTCCCGTGAGTCAGCTTAGATATGATTAAAACAGGAGTCATGCCGGACCAAGTGAGGTCGCACCTCCGATCGGGCACATTTCTTCGATATCATTATATTACTTTGTGATTGATTTGGTGGCCAGCCTTGATTTTGATTTAGGAGTGTGTCCGAGGTGGGCGGTGGTAGCTGCTATGTGTTACCACCAGTTTGGATCCGTAATTGGTGTATCTACCCTGCCATTGTCTCGAGTGCCGTGTTCACATGCCCCAGAGCGTCATCTACTATTTTGTTTTGTACCATACCTATGGGGTGCCCTCTGGGTATACCTCCAGTTTACGGAGGAGCTTACTGTACCGTATAGACTATGAAAATATATATAATATGTTAAGGGGGATATGGGTAACGCCTTAACGCTATTTTAATACTTTTACTTTACTGTAGACATATTATAATAGCGTATTGTACTACATAGTAGATAGTTTAACAAATCCTTAGGAGATGATAATCTCGTACATCTCTTAAATTATTGCACTCACGTTGACACCAGATAGGAGATGTCAAACCCCGTAAATATCTCTGACGCCGTTCCACTCATATTTTACCGTTGATTTAACTTATATAAGATCTTTTAGTTTTGACTCGAGTGTTTTGTATTTTCAATTCGCTCGGGTCAGCCTGAGAATTTTATGGTTGATGAACTTATTTCTGCAGAACGAAAACAAAGATTTATACAATTATTATTTATGATATGTATTATACCGCACTCATACTGTTTCACTGCATTATTTATTTATCTCTGATATGTGCGACTCTGATTCTGTGTTGTATAAGTATAACCAAATGTTTTGTAAACAGCTTCATGAACTGTTATTTGATTATTATATTTTATCATTCCACTGCTAGATTCTTTATACCCCAATAACAATCTTCCTCTTTGATTGGTTTAAGTCGATGTGTGTGTCTGCTTAAAACATTCAAAAAGGCAAGTCATTACACATTCCTGTTTAGCCACCACTTCATAACTTTCATACTGTCATACAACTTGCATTCTTCTGTCCAAAACACCCTGTGCACAGTGCATAATCTACTGCCCTGCAATACTCGACCACCTTCAAATACAAGACAACACATATCCACAACAACCTTTGCTGCTGGCCACCCTGTACAACATTCAACTTGCCTGAACACAACTTGCCTCAATCATTTGCTGCAGACTAACAAATCTGCATTTCATCCTCTACATCACTTCAGACCAACAACTTGCCTGAACGCAACTTCATCTCCATTCATATACATCATCACACACACTGACCATCCATCTCTGCCTAACCACTGTTAGCTGACAGTTCAACTCCCCCCGCCTCTACCTTCCAACAGCCTTACCACATACATACATCTCTTCAACTGACAGTTTATACCCAGTGCCTTCCAACACATCCTCCATCTACTGCCATACCCCAGTCTAATTTCTGCCATCCAGACTACATACCAGTGCTTACAAGTAGAACTTACAAGCAGTGCTACATACCAGTGCACAGTCTAACTCGACCACTTCCACTTGCCACCATAAACAACCATTTCGACATTCACCGCCTCACCTGACATACGTCAACCTGCCTTGCCGTGTCCCTTCCATTGTCCACAATCGAAACATCTCTGCATTACTTCACCCCCTACATCAGTTCATCACTGCAAATCAATACCCCAAACATCCTCTTCTTGCTACCATCATAATAACTGCAACCACCCTGTCAACAACACCTCTTCCCACATCAAACTGCACCACAGTGCCCAGACACCCAACCAACTATCAACGATCATCCGCATCACCCTATGGAAACCACATCGACCACTGAATCGCCTTCCCCAATTCACCCAATCACCTCAATCAACCTCTTCGACACTGCAAAACGACCACATCCATTCGCGATTTCTAATTTTGCGACTTTAATTTTTTTTCTTTTCAAATCGTGATTTCTTTTGTTTTTTTTAAACACAAGAGAAAACGAATCGAAAGTAGAGTGGAAAAAGGTTTCGATTTGGGTCGGGTAAAAGAATCTATGGGTTTGTTTAATTGGGTAATGGTGAATTCTTTTTTTTAAAAAGGTGTTTAATTAGTTTTGAATTTTATTTTTGAGTTTTTGTTTTGAGTTTCTTCCTTGGTGAATTTTTTTTTATATATTTTGTTCAAAATTTCAAATTTTCAGGTTGCTGTTATCCCGCATTTTGGCAAGGCCGAGATATCAAAGAACTAATTACAAGATCAGGATCAATCGTCCTGTGTATCGAGCATGCATAGGTTCGCTATGGATATCGATGAATTTAGTCCGAGTTCGAATCAAGCTACAACTGACAAGACATGACAAACTAAGCCATGGAAGCCTGCATTCCAAATGTCAAGTCAATCCGAGTTCATATGCTCTAGTTATGATCGGTTCAAACTGGAGGAAACAGCCTCATTTTCGTATCCATCAGTAAGTCACGGTTCGACTCGATCCGGTTCGCATCCATCACCCACTTCGCATCGATCGGTTCCTTTTGGTTCGTATCGATCGAGCTATCAGTATTCGAATCCAACATCTTCGGGTCGATCGGCTGGTGACTACTTCACATCCATCAACTGCGACAAGTCACTATTTCGTATCCATGAAGTAACTGCCCCGTTCGTATCCATCCACCTTTGTTAGCTATTTTCCATCACAGAGCAGATGTTCGTATCCATTAGATACTCGATATTCGTATCCATCAGATAGCCACTATTCATATCCATCAGATGGTTACATCGTATACTTGGAGACCACTGTTCGAATCCATGGATGATGGCTTGTTCGTATCCATCGGGTCAAACAGGCCTGGGATGACGCGTTAGTTATGGATGTGAACACGGCGAAATACTCAGGGTGACTCGATCAAACCAGAGTGAAAAGCGAATCGACATGAAGAACGCGACCACGTCAACTTGCTCACGCATGCCATCATCGAGTCGAATTGATCGATTCGAAGGAAGCGTTATAGTCGAAGATCCCAATTCGTATCGACCATAACTCGATATCCACCAATCCAATTGCTATGAAATTTTCACAGAAGATTACGTACAAGCTAAAGAATGTTCTCGCCAAGTTTCACCTCCATCGGGTGCATTCTTGATCGATACGAATTGATTTCGTATCGATCACAAAATGAGTCAAGACTTCTCGAGATCGGTCGCGTGGGCCCCCTCGCGTGCCAGAAGGAGTCTCCCAAAGTTTGAGCGAAATATCAGCCTCCTACACCTATAAATAGAGCCCTAGAGCCTACAGAAAAAGGATCTTTTGATTCTCAAGCACCCAGACTCTGCCGGATCGAGATCTGCATCCTACTCTTGCTGTTGAATTCGAATTCCAATCTGTACTTTGCTGTTGTTCGCTGTAATCACTTGTAATCATTCAAAGAGAATCAATAAAATCACAAAAACTTCATAGTGGACGTATGCAACACGCCGAACCACTATAAATTGCTTGTCCATGCACTTGTGTTATTGTTTGTTGGAGTTTTTGTTAGATAATCTTCATTTTACATTTATATTCTTTACTTTTATCTCTTCAAAAACCTCTGAAGAGTGTTGTGCCCATTTTTGGTACAAACACTTTGGAGCTTTCACTGAGAAATAACCCAGATTTTCTCCTACTCCTTGGATCTATCGTCGATACCGGATTGCATAAATCTAAGAGAAAGATCCAGATCACTAATCCGAATTCCTTCCATCCTATTCAAATTTGCACAAAGTCTAGGAAAGGAGTTCAATCCTCAAGATGGTTAGTACAAGGACCACTTCCCATGCTATCGATCAAGAAGGCCGAGATAGACAAAAATCTCGCGCAGCTACCTCCATCCAACCAAGATGCTGCCGGACCCTCAGATCCGTCGGGCCCGGTTACCAGGCTAGAGTTCTAGTTGTTGTTACAGGAGTTGACACAGAGTCGTCAACAACTAACATAACACTTGCGCGAAAATGCCGAGCTGACCAACCAGTTAAATCGCCAGAAGCGTAGAAGATCTAGAAGAGACCAAATTTCGCACTTCTCCACAGAAAGTTCTGCCTCGTCAGGCTACAATCATAGATCCATTCTTCCTCGACCGGACGAAGGCTATGCACAAGCCGCCGGACATCAGCCCGCCTTGACCGTTGGGCAGCTGAGAGTTGGCCCCTCGGCCAGCTTCCATACTGGACCCTCTTCCCGGAGAGGAACTATTCCTCATTACACCGTAGATAACCGTGCCACCACCGCCACGGTTGAAATAGGAATTGATGCCCGAAACCAATATGGACGTACTCTTGAACCTTACATCCTAGAAGACGTCGAGCCAAGGAGGCGAGATGTGGACCGTCGACAGCGCCTGATCCAGCCTCGCAATGTGGAACCCGACCACACATTGGCTCCACATGTGCAGAACATTCAAACGCCAGACCTTCCAGCTATGATAATGATCCATGGAAGTCAGGGTCTTACCAACGACGACTGGGGAATCTCCCGTAGTCACACCCCCTTTACGGATAACATACTCTATGCCGAACCTTCTCGACGGTTCAGAATGCCCACTTTACCGGTTTATGAAGGAAATTCAGACCCAAACCAGCACATCCTGAAGTATGAGTGGTTGATGAACGCTGCAAGAGCAGATGACGCGGTTAAGTGCCGTAGTTTTCCTATCTCTTTGGGGGCATTCCCACTATGTGGTTTACACGATTGCCACTCCGATCCATTTCTTGTTTTGACCAAATAGCCACAAAGTTTGTAGAACAGTTTCATATGCAAGTTGCTTGGCCTAAGGATGTTAACACTTCGTCTAGCGTCATTTAAGCTCCCGGGGGATGCTTAGACGCCACTTGGAAAGGTTCCATGCTGCATGTGCGGAGATAAGTAACCCCAATGACAATTCGATCTGAATGCCACTGACTAAGGGAATTGACCCCGACTCCGAGTTTGGAAGTTGGTTAGCTGGGAAGCCTCCCGCGTCGTTGGATCGTTTCTATTCCAATGCCGCCCAATTCTTAAGGCGGGAGGACACGAAACAGTCTAGGAAGCAGGACGACGTGGGACCCAGTAGTGAGGGGATTCAGAGCAATGTGGCAGTTAAATAGTCAGGTGAGAGTTCTGGGAAAGTACAACTGAATATATTGAACAAGCAATCTCAACCGAGAAACGATAATAATCAGAATAAGAAACGGGATTAAAACCGTGGACTGCGATGTAGGGCTCCAATGCTTGATAACTACACACCATTTAATACGTCGCTAGAGAACGTATATTTGCAGACTTGCAATGCTATGCAATATAAGAAGCCTGCTCCAAAGCCATCTTCGGAGAGGCAGATTCAAAAGGGAAAATTCTGTAGATTCCATGAGAGTTATCGCCACAATACCATTGAGTGTAGACATTTGCAGGACCTCATTGAGAAGTTAATCAGGGAGAGAAAGTTAGATCAGTTCGTGCGGGCGCCGCAGTCTGGTGGTGCGGGCCCATCAAACCAAAATCGTGCGCAAAATCGAGAAAGACAGGAAGAACCCACTCGTACGGGTGGGAGATTGGTAATAAATACAGTTAGTGGTGGTCCCCTCCAACTGACTGAAGCTGGAGGGAAATGGCGTCGTATGCCAGCTCTATCAGGCATGCGGACTTCGAGTGTTGCAGTAGTTTTGATGAAGGGGCTCCGTCCAAACAACAGAGAACAATGACTGATGACATCGTGTTCAGAAGCTGGGATGCTGACAGGGTTGAAGCCCCCACTGTTGACCCACTGGTCATACCTGCCCAGGTTGGTCCTGCTTGGATGAAGAGGATCATGTTTGACAGTGGGATTTCGGTAAATATTTTGTTTAAGAGAGCTTATGATCTGATGAAAATGGAAGCCATGGATTTAAAACCTTGTCAATCTAGAATTCACGGCTTCGATGGAAGTGCCAATATACCCACTAGAGTAGTGGAGCTGCTAGTGGAGCTAGGAGTTGGCGATTGCCGGAGAGTCCGGGTGTTACAATTTGTTGTGTTAGACAGTCTATCCCCCTATAATGCATTTTTGGGCCAATTGGCCCTCGCTGAATTCAGGGCAGTAATTGCCCCATGATGTTTAACTCTGAAATTCCCCACCGACTGTGGGATTGGAGTCATTTAAGGAGATCAGGCAGCAGGGAGAGCCTGTTATGTTGCTGAGCTGCGCGAGGCGCAACAAAGAAAGAAAGGGCATAGAGGAATATCTCTGCGTCCGCTTTGCGGATAATTGACAATTGGTGCTTGGGCCTCGGCCTGGACATCACAACCAATTCCAGAGGGATCTTGACCCTAGAGACAATGAAAACAAGGATGAATCTATAGAAAGTCAATCTTCTTCGGTCGAACTGACGATCGATGTTCCGATCGGTGATGATGATAATGATGATTCGAGAATGTTAAAGATTGAGTCTCAGTTGAGCCAAGAGACGCAACAGGAATTAACTGAATTTCTCTGGAAGAATCTCGACGTGTTCGCCTGGACACATTCTGATATGTGTAGGATGTCACTGGACATCGCGAGCCACACCCTGAATATTGACCAGCGGTGTATCCCGATCAAACAGAAAAGGCATGGTATGGATCCAGAGAGATCTTCTGCCCTTAAAGAAGAAGTCGATAAGTTAAAATCAAGCGGATTTATTCAAGATGCTTTATACCCGGAGTGGGTTTCCAATCCCGTACTTGTTCGAAAGCCGAATGGGAAATGGATGACATGTGTTGATTATTCTGATCTAAATAAAGCTTGTCCAAAAGGCAGTTTTCCACTTCCCAGGATTGATCAGCTTATAGATTCAACAGCTGGACACGAGTTATTATCTTTCATGGATGCTTATTCCGGCTACAGCCAGATACCCATGCATGTACTCGACCAAGAACATACTAGCTTCATAACTGACCTGGGACTCTATTACTACAAAGTTATGCCCTTTGGACTAAAAAACGTCGGAGCAACATACCAACGTTTGGTCAACCGGATGTTGCTAACCAGATCGGGAAGACCATGGAGGTTTATGTAGATGACATACTGGTAAAGTCATGGCTCTCCATTGATCACATCAAAGATTTGGAGTCAATGTTCAACATCCTTCGAAAGTACGGGATGAAGCTCAATCCGCTGAAGTTCCATTTTGGAGTCGCATCCGGAAAGTTCCTTGGGTTCATTTTCAACGCTCGAGGAATAGAAGCCAATCCAGAAAAGATCTGGGCAATCAGAAACTTGCAGACTTCGAGAACAATAAAGCAAGTTCAGAGTCTCAACGGAAAGGTAGCAGCGTTGAGCAGGTTCATATCGAAGTTTACTGACAAATGCATCCCCTTCTTTGATCTGATCTGAAAAGAAAAGCGAAACTTCGAATGGACTACGAAGTGCGAGGGCGCATTCCAGGCGCTGGTTCAACATCTTTCCACACCGTCGATTTTATCAAAGCCTATCGACCATGAGCAGTTGTATATTTACCTTGCGGTATCAGAAATATCAGAAAATGTGATCAGTGCTGCCCTAGTCCGGGAGGAAGACCGAGTGCAGAAACCGGCTATTATGTTAGCAAGCGACTAACCGGAGCTGAGAGAAACTATCCAAAGCTAGAAAAGTTGGCCTACTGCCTAGTCATTGCCTCGAGGAAGCTCCGTCCATATTTTCAGGCTCATCCTGTAACTGTGTACACCGATCAGCCGTTACGACAGGTCCTTACGTGGTCTGAGACATCTGGTAGATTTCTTAAGTGGAATATCAAATTGAGTCAGTTCGATATCGCCTATACCCCAAGAAGAGCCATTCAAGGTCAAGTGCTAGCAAATTTTATAGCCGAATTCACCGTCCCAGAGGACTTGCCCAAAACTAGTTAATCTCCCGAATACATCTGGAAGCTGCATACCGATGGCGCATCCAACGATCGGTGCTCAGGTGCTGGGGTAGTACTTGAAACCCCCGAGGGCCGGTCCATATGCTACGCTGTGAAATTTGAGTTTCGTGCGACCAATAATGAAGCCAAGTATGAAGCTTTACCTGCTGGGTTGAAGCTAGCCCGCGATTTGAGAATTATTGCTGCTGAAGTTTACTGTGACTCTCGGTTAGTCATATGCCAGGTTTGGGGTGAATACCAAGCCAAGGATCGAAGACTAGCGGCTTATCTAGCTCGAGTCCAGGAAATAGTTGATCAATTCAATTATTATGCCATTTTCTACATACCCCATGAGCACAACCAGAAGGCTGATTCATTGGCCAAGTTAGCAAGTACGGGTGAAGCACAACAGATGGGACTCATTTATGCTAAAATTCAATCTTCTCCCAGCATTGATCATATGGAAACAGATTTTATATTTGAAATCGCTCCCGATAAGGAGTCGTGGATGACCCCATATCGAAACTATATCGAGCACGGAACACTGCCTGAGCGTAGGAGTGAAAGAAGACAGATTCTTCGAAAAGCCTCGCAGTTTACCATTCAGAATGGAGTTGTGTATAGAAGAGGATATTCCGTTCCTCTCCTCCGATGCATCGCACACGATGAAATCAAAAGAGTGTTATATGATGTGCATGAGGAAGAATGTGACGATCACACTGGGGGGCAAGCTCTCGCCAAGAAAGTACTCCGATATGGGTATTACTGGCCAACTGTGAACCGTGACGCATCAGACTATGCAAGGAAATGTGATAAATGCCAGAAACATGCTCGAATTTCGAGATCCCCACCTATTGAGATAACCCAAATGGTCCGTCCCTGGCCATTTGCAGTATGGGGCATTGATATCATTGGTACTTTACCTCTTGCCAAAGGAGGAGTGAAGTATGCCATCGTCGTAGTTGATTACTTTACTAAATGGGCTGAAGGTGAACCTCTTGCGACAATCACGACGAAAAAGTAATCAACTTCATAGTTTGCAATATCATTTGCCGGTTTGGTCTCCCGCATACCATTATCACTGATAACGGAGCCCAATTTGACAGTGTTGAATTCAAGAATTTCTACCAACGATTCCATATCCACATGAAATTCTCTGCGGTTGCACACCTTCAGAAGAATGGCCAAGTTGAAGCTGTTAATAAGGTTATAAAATCTATTCTGAATAAGCGACTGGAAAAGGTTGGGGGTAAGTGGGTTGATGAACTACCTATGGCTTTATGGGCTTACCGAACGACCCACAAGTCTACGTCCAGACACACTCCATTTTCTCTATCTTATGGCTCAGAAGCCGTTATTCCAGTCGAAATGGAAGTACCTTCTCATCGTGTGACTTATTATAACCCGAAAACTAATGCCATATTACTCGCTGAATCTTTGGACTTACTGGATGATAAGCGTGAAGAGGCTGATTTGAGGGCAGCCGCATATCGAAATCGAGTCGCCTGATTATACAACGCCAAGGTCCGACCACGAACCTTCAAACTTGGCGATCTCGTTCTGAAAAGAATTTATGCGGTTCCTTCACACATGAAGCCAAATTGGGAAGGACCATATGTGATCACCCAAAAGCTTGAGATGGCACGTTCAAGTTATCGACTGTTGACGGTCTTACTTTGCTGAGAGCTTGGAATAGTGAAAGCCTCCGTCACTACTACATATGACAGGCTTTATTTATTTGATTCATTCTCTTATTTGTAATTTGTTTCCACATCTCGAAATTTGAATTTGTAATAAGGCAACCGACTTTTCCATATTTTCTCATTTCAGCAATAAAATGCCATCTCTTCGAGCCAGAGCTGTGATTTATTAAGTATGACGTACGACATCACGATGCATGGAGAGCTAAGTTCCGTCAAACGGTGGAAGTTATTCAAATAGGGAGTGACTATGATATGACCGGTCACTCACTAAATGAAACCCAAGCTCGGGGGCAAGTCACTACGCTAATATCAAAGAGGATTGATACACGACAATCCTTTAAACAACTCCAAACTCTCAAAGTGTGAGTCGGAGCATAGAAATCCTGAATACGGTTTCGGAGAGAGCACTCTCGTCTGCCTAATGACTTCGACCGTGTCCTAACCAAGTTAGAGGAGGATGGACCCATCCATCTAACGACCTCGCTTGTTAATTTGGGGTGGATGTGATCCGACCATCCACAATCCCGATAAATCTATCGTTCCCATAGTGCGAACTACCTCCTAAAAAGTCTAAACAGATGTGACTGACCATCTATCAACTAACTTCAAATTCTCGGAGTACGAATTGGAGTATAAACTTCAACTCTAGGTTCCCAGAGTGCGAACCGGGGTATAAACACTAACTCCAAATTCTCGGAGTGCGAATTGGAGTATAAACATCAACTCTAGGTTCCCAGAGTGCGAACCAGAGTATAAACACTAATTCCAAATTCCCAAAGTGCGAATTGGAGTATAAACATCAACTCTAGGTTCCCGGAGCGCGAACCAAAGTATAAACGCTAACTCTAAGTTTCCAGAGTGTGAATTGGAGTATAAATACCGAGTCAAAGTTTTCAGAGTTTGAACTACGCTATAGACGTCGATAACTCTCGGATTCCTAGAGTGCGAACCAGATTATCGATCACGGATTATCCTGAGTCCCCAAAGTGTGGACAAAATATAAAAATAACTCGGGTGCGGATGGCCACTCATAAATTAGCTTATGTCTTCGGAGTGTGGACATGTACTTAAAAAACTTCAATAGATGCAATCGACTGCCGAAGTGCAAATGCTGATCCCCAGAGTGTGGATGCGACTATTCATAGGTAAGCGAATGCGATGCAATCGCTCGACTTACGCTTGTTTCTGCATCAACATGACGATGTTAAACTCTAAAAATGGAGACAAATCACGATCGCTAGCCGATCTTTACAACTTGTTCCCGAAACTGGGGGCATAGCTTAAGTATTAACCGCTGGCTGAAGCAGTACGATGTTTAAAGTCCAACTCGATCTCTCGGTACAACCCGTGTTCATGATTTTTAGACTTGGCAAATAAAGGGAACTCAAGGTTTGAAACTTCGCGAGTACGTGGGACCGAGATCCAAATTCTACGACATTTAAGTATAGAAGACAGAAATAAGAGTTGAAGCAACAATAACAAAGTTTTATTTCAACTAATCAAAAGTAGAGACTTATATACAAGTTCTCCCAATTTCTTTTTTCTACTAGCAGGGGCCGAACCCGCATCTATACATGGCCTATAAAGGAAAGACAAGTTCTTAGCTAACAAAAGTTTGCACCGAAAGGGCCTAGCTACTCCTTAGCCTTCTTTGGCTTCCTCTTAAGTGTAGACCTGCCAGAGCCACCAATAATTTTTCGCTTTGAACCTTTACTCTTTGGCGGATCATCTCTAGATGGAGGCATAATATAAACATCCTCCTCCAAACTTGAATATATAGGAATGCTCCCTGAAGGAGGAGTCGGAGGAACTGGATCTACGACCAGGGGAGGAATAGACGTACTAGTATCAACAAGCGTACCCCCGGGTGATATCATCCTAAGTGGAGTTGGGCCAGATGCCATCAATCCACCCTCAGAAATACCGCCATGAGCTGCGACCTCCATCTCTACGTTGATTTCAGCTAGTATCTCTGCTTCACGAGCAGCACGGGCTTCATATGGGTAGCGGTGGTTTGTGTCGAAGCATAAAAGGCTGGAGGAAATCCGCTAAGGACGAACGGTAAGTCCGCGAAGGGGTCGCTCTGTCGGCCTAGGAGCTCATTCATCATTTGCTCATGAAAAGAAAGTGAGCTCCCATGTGTTACCTCGATAGGCGCGGCTATGGTCGTAGTGATCGCCTCAGTGATAATGGCGTCCTTCATTTGTTGTGATTCCTGTATCGCAGGAGGCGCTGCTGATGTAGCTTTAGTCACTGGGCAAGGAAAAAGAATAAGTTGTCAGTACACGCTTCAATACAAGTACTTCATTTCAGACACACACAAGAGATTTGTGCTGAGTACCTTCCTCAGCTTAACTCGTGGCTGGCTGAACAGCTTCCAAAGAATGCTCCCTTATGGGAGATAAGTGTGGATGTTCCGGGTCGTAGGCTGGGACCGGCTGCGGCTCAATTGCTGGCATCGTCTCGGGTCCAGATGAAGTAATCATATCAGAACTTATAGTTTGGTGTGCGATGCCGGAGCCCTCGCCAACTTCTAGATGCTGGGTGCCCAATCTCTCTCTTGCATGAGAAATCATGGAGTCATGAAGAACCTTCTTTTCATTTTCGCCCAAAATGCGGTTCTCCAGCTCAAATTCATCAAGGGCACCACCCGACAGCACCACCTTCTCTTCTTCAACCACCAAATTTCAGGCGTTGTATAGATGTGTTGAGTAATCATCAAGCCAAGCCAGATTCCTGCGTTTCAGCACATTGGCGTTATAAGTGACGAGAAGCTCCTCTATCTCCGACTCGAGCCTGATCTCCGCTAATTGGACCTTTTCATCAACTTCATCCTCAACCTCGCAGACCTTTTCCATGGCCGCATCTCTCTCCCTCCAAAGCACCACCGCTTGATCGCACGCTTCCTGTGCGGAAACATTAGCAGCGTCTCTCTCTTTCATAATATCTGATACTTTGGCCTTAAGTTCATTTAGCTCATTTAGGGCTGCATCACGCTCAGTTGTTACGATGGTGTTCCGGTGGCCCATGTCCTCCACCGTGGCGTAGTGCTCCCATTTCACCCTATCCATCGTCGCCTGGGCCTCATCGGCTTTCTTAAGAGCCTCAACCTCAGATTTGCGAGAAGAGTCGGCCTCACTATTGAGCGCTTGAATGATCCGATCTTTCTGGCTGAGTACTTTCTCCAGCCTTTCAATCGTGGCTTCTCGGTCAAAGGCCACCTTCGATGCCTTTTTCACGGTTTTCGACCACTCCTAATACTGGAAAAATTTGTCCGCGACATAATCATGCACTGTATTTTCGGCCGATGCCGGGATCCTTTTCAAGCGCGGAGGAAAGACTAACCCATCAAAACAAATGCCAGGAAAATCCTTTCTCAGCTAAGCGAGCCTCATCGCTCCTTCCCCAGTGGGCTCGACGAGGGCCTGTGCAGTAGTGGAAGGGTCTATAACTTCAGTTCTATGCTGAGATTTAGGCCTAGATGATTGGGAAGATGGTTTGTTCCATGGAGCTTTCGAAGGTCATGGAACATGAACTGGCGGCGGTACCGGAGCTCTTGGAGGTGGCGTGCGAGACCAAAACCGACGCTCGTAACCCTTATCTCTATCAGACCATTCCTGACTAGAATATCCTTGTTCGTAGTCCCTATCTCCTTCCCTTATATTCGATTCGTAGTATGACGAAGACTTGCGTTTGCTGCGTAGACTACCAAGCATTGAGCCTCAATCGGACATGGTATCTGCAAAGCAAAATAGAAACTAAGTTAGTTATCTTTGACTGTGGGCGTATTACAGTCAGAAATCGTGTTAGGTCGTGAAGTGTGAATGTCTGTACAACCCCCCGACCAACCAGATGTGTCGACCATGCTAGTGGGCAGAGACTCGCTTAAAACTAAGGCGTGTTGGAGTTCATCTAATCCTGTACCATGCTGCATGGACACGTCGTCCAGAATTGGAAGATCGGCGAGTCCTTCGTAAAGATTTTCCATTCTTAGGGGAGACATCTCTGAAATTCTAATTCCGGAGGCGGGATGGGACATGACCACAGATTTCCATCTCCCCTTTTTGGGTTGCTTAAAAACGGCTGCCTTGCCTTTTCTTTTTTCTTCAGAATCGTAGGCTGCATCCGCAGGCTCGGCCAAAGGTTCATCATCAGTATGGGTTCTTTCGGAGTCAGCTTCTTCAACTATGACAATCCTGGGCTTTTTATGCTTAACTCGTTCTCTCGAGATAGTCCTTAGCGCACCGTCGAGCCTTATACTTTGTCTTCGCTCGATTATCCCGAGAATCCTAAGGTTTCTGTCCGTCAAGACCAAGTTGATGTTCCTCTCTTCGCTTGGGACCTCTTGAAGAACCCAAACTATCTCCTTATAATATCCGCATTCGGGTCGCTGGATTATAGCTGTAAAGACAAAGAGACATGAGTTTGGTTTCCTCTACAACAGTCTTGTCGACTACTCGAGAAGATTGCAATACTCACGTTTAGGTAGCCATCGCCTAGAAAATCCTGAAGGACATCTAACATAGAACCACTCCATCTTGAAGTAGCTAAGCCTAGTCCAAGACCCTATAATTATTTGGCAATTGCTTACAGCCTCGAGGAAGATGAAAGAGGGACTGTCTGTTTGACCCTTGAAGTTGAACAAGTATCTTATCTCGGTCAGACGGGGTGGTCGATAGAGGTGCTCCATAAATGCAATGAATGAGCTATTCAGTAAGGCATATCCATTCGGGTTTAGCTGAGATGGGGAAATCCCTATAAAAGACAATACTTCTCTTATGTATTTATTGAAGGGGGAAGCGTCCCGGCTGCACACGCATGTCGATTGAAGGCGGTATACCCCTCCGGTGGATTATGTGGTTTGTCATTTGGTCCCGGCAATATTACATCATCCATCGACAAACCATGCCTTAAGAATATTCTCCCTAGCATATCTTCAGAAATATTGGACGGAACAGAATCTGGCGGACTATTGATGAAAGATGCATCTGGTACCTCGTCCGGAGCCGGATCGATGACTTCGGCCTCGATGTTTGGTATTTCAAGTCTGGGAGGAATTATACTCTGAGTTTCCTATGGCTGCAAGTTTGGGGTTTCCGTAACTAGATAACTCACGAAAAACCATCATTAGACGATAAAGAGCCCGTGTGTTCCCCTCGTGTAAAGCGTGTGTTGTGCAGTGCTGTGCATTACTTAAACAAATTCTGCAGAGTTAAAGAAAATATGCAAACGACAGAACTTCGAAGTCCAGTTGGAATGACCATCATCATTGACCGTCACAACCGTACCATCCAGATGTTGGCAATCGATTCGAGTTAAAGTCCGTTATCACGTTGTTAAGTTATAGTTCCATCGATGAGCTTCGAAAGGATAGTCAAATATGTTGTTCTAAAGTCAAGTCCAGATATGCAGGAATGAAGCTCGCCGGGGTCAAGTGTTCAAATATCAAAAAATTCTCCAAATTCATCAAATTTCAGCTTGGAGTCGATCACCACAGTTCAGTTTCGAATCGATCGAAGGGGTCTCAATTTCGTATCGATCGAAATGTAGAGGTTTTGAATCGATACCAATGTTCAGGATCGCATCGGTTGAGGAATTTTCAATTTCGTATCGATCGTGTTCGAGTCGATGCACTTCGTATCGATCGTGAGAACACACTTCGTTTCGATCCAGAGGTTGCTAGTTTTGTATCAATCAGGGAATTTTGCTTCATATTGATTGACACGCTCGTGGGTTCGTATCGGTTCGAAGTCATCATTTCGTAATGATCGAGCACGGCGATGATTTCGACTCGATCTCGAACCACGAAGCGCGCACCGATTTAACGCCAAGAACTTCGTATCGATGCCTTAGCCAGTCGAAATCGTATTGGTTCCGATCGAGGTGAACTGATATCGCTCGGATCGACTCGAAGTTCGCCCTTTATTCGTTGGTCAAGGCGAAAGCCTCCATTTTACCATCTCGAAGCACCTACCCTAGATCGACGCGAAGTGAAGGCCGACCAACCATGGATCAATCCCAACATATATTCCTCCTCGTTCCTTCTTCTCCAAACAGCACAGGCAACATCGCCTCCTCCTCAACCTTGCTCTGAGACAAATCTAACACCAATAACGCTGGAATCGATCATCTTTAATTCTGGATGATTTGATGTTAAAAATCGAGTCTAATCGTTTGCGCATTAAGATTCTTTAGTGGATTACCTAGATCTGACAGTTGATGAGAGGAGTTGAAGGTTTAATTCGAATTGAAGGCGAGTAAAGTTATGATTCCCTTCCAAAGCTTGTAGATCGATACAAAAGCAGGATGAAGATAAAAGTAAAAAAGTGAAAATGGCTGAGTCCTAGGGTATTTATATAAACCAAGGAAGAAGGAGGGGCGATTCACATCCCAGTCAAATGAAACCGGTCATCATAGGTCAACTGTCGCATCGAGTCGAACCGCAGGTTTGAATCCATCAGCCAAAACTCCTAACGATTCGAAATGGACAGTGGTGTCCATCGATACGAAGTGCGCAATGAAGTCAATGCAGAAGGCTTTTGGTCCCATTGGTACGAAACCTTCATTTGAATCGATGATTTTGGAACTCCAATCAAGTTCCATCGATACAAACTTCATTCTTCAAATCCGTCGAATCTCATCTTACAACAAACTAGCATTTATCGGCACAAGTTGAAGATCACCCGCTTGAATCCAGCAGCGTTGAGGATCATCGATACGGAGCCTTTATTCCCATCGATTCGAACTGGCTAATCAACTCCAACGGCTCAATCCTTCATCGATTCGAAGGGCATTATAAAGATCTGCTGGAGCTCCTGAAGATGATCGATGCGAACATTAGCTCGTACCCATCGACACTCACGGCCCCCGATACGAAACGATGATTCGTATCCATCAATGCCAAACATATCGATGCGAGGGCAACCTTTAAAACTTCTATATCGATCCAGGAGAGGATCGATACGAAGGAACGTCCAAAAACAACCATCAAGCGTTGTTACAGCTCAAGTTTCACATCGGTTCAAGGGAGGATCGATGCGAAATGCAGTACAAGAAAACTGACAATGACTCGTGAGCGTGCAACGTTGACGAGAGTCAGATTAATATATATACATATATGTCAAACTAATATTCAATTTTTAGCATTAACAGGAATTGGATATTCATTTAATAACGATTACGGCGACAAACAGCTAAGCACTATCATACATCAATCGGTTATAGCAACGCAAGGTTACAACCTTCAACAAAAAAGCAATGACTGTTCAGAGTGAAGACTGCAGCTTTTCAAAGCACGTCATGTTTCCACAAGACGTACTTTGGGGGGCAAATGTTATCCCACCTATTGGCAAGGCCGAGATATCAAAGCACTGGTTACAAGCTCGGGATCAATCGTCATGTGTATCGAGCATGCACAGGTTCGCTATGGATGTCGATGAATTTTGTCGGAGTCTGAATCAAGCTACAACTGACAAGACATGACAAACTAAGCCATGGAAGCCTACATTCCAAATGTCAAGTCAATCCGAGCTCATATGCTCTAGTTATGATCGATTCAAACTGGAGGAAACAGCCTCGTTTTCGTATCTATCAGTAAGCCACGGTTCGACTCGTTCTGGTTCGCATCCATCACCCACTTCGCATCGATCAGTTCCTCTTGGTTCATATCGATCGAGCTATCAGTATTCGAATCCATCATCTTCGTGTCGATCGGCTGGTGACTACTTCACATCCATCAAGTGCGACAAGTCACTTTCGTATCCATGAAGCAACTGCCCTGTTTGTATCCATCCACCTTTGTTAGCTCGTTTCCATCACAGAGCAGATGTTCGTATCCATCAGATACTCAATAATCGTATCCATCAGATAGCCACTATTCGTATCCATCAGATGGTTACATCGTATACTTGGAGACCTTTGTTCAAATCCATGGATGATGGCTTGTTCGTATCCATCGGGTCAAACAGGCCTGGGATGACGCGTTAGATATGGATGCGAACACGACGAAATACTCGGGGTTACTCGATCAAACAAGAGTGAAAAGCGGATCGACACGAAGAACGCAACCACGTCAACTTGTTCACGCATGCCATCATCGAGTCGAATTGATCGATTCGAATTAATCGATTCAAAGGAAGTGTTACAGTCGAAGATCCCAATTCGAATCGACCATAACTCGAGATCCACCGATCCAAATACTATGAAATTTTCACAAAAGATTACGTACAAGCTAAAGAATGTTCTCGCCAAGTTTCACCTCCATCGGATGCAATCTTGATCGATACGAATTGATTTCGTATCGATCACAAAACGAGTCAAGACTTCTCGAGATCGGTCGCGTGGCCCCCCTCACGTGCCAGAAGGAGTCTCCTGAAGTTTGAGCGAAATATCAGCCTCCTACACCTATAAATAGAGCCCTAGAGCCTACAGAAAAATGATCTTTTGATTCTCAAGTGCCCAGACTCTACCGGATCGAGATCTGCATCCTACTCTTGCTGTTGAATTCGAATTCCAAGTTGTACTTTATTGTTGTTCACTGTAATCACTTGTAATCGTTCAAAGAGAATCAATGAAATCACAAAAACTTCATAGTGGACGTAGGCAACACGCCGAACCACTCTAAATTGCTTGTCCGTGCACTTGTGTTATTGTTTGTTGGAGTTTTTGTTAGATAATCTTCATTTTACATTTATATTCTTCACTTTTATCTCTTCAAAAACTTCCGAAGAGTGTTGCGCCCATTTTCAGTACAAATAGTTGCCAAAGAAAATACAAAGAAGAACCGCTTGATAAAATAACTCCTCCACTTGCTTGCTTAAAAAAACTGCCGCTTTAATATAATTTGCTATTAATTCAGCACGCTTTGGTATTGTTTTTTCATCTCTAGTTTTATTTTAACTACATTGTTGGTTACTTGCATTTGCATTTATATATAAAAAATTTCAAAAATTCAAAAATAAAAAAAAAATTCATTTGTAATTGCGTTGTTAGTTTATGTTTAATTTTTGCTTTACATTCATTTCATTTGACTTTTATTTTTTAAGGGCAATACCTAAATCCACACAAGGTGAGGGATTTCATCACCTCTTTCTTGACCCACAAATTGCATTTTATCTTAGAATTTGATTAATGACGGTTAGATATCAGACTTAAGAGTGTCACGAGCTCACCTAGAGCTTTCTTATATATTGACAAGTTGTACTCTTTTAACAATTTAATTTTTTGATGTCTAGGCTACGACAGAGCAATAACCATTTATAAATATTACGGTGATTCATAAATATTATAGTGGTTGTTTCTCTGAAGGTACTTAAACTTTCGCCTGCATTGCTACGGTGATTCGTGGTGCACCGTTAACTTTTATCCATTACTTGGTCGAGAACTATTTTGTTAGATTAAGACAAAGTGTGATTGTACAATTTTGGGTTAGTTGCTACTTCGGACAGAAAATTTATAATTAAATCCTTACATTCATTTAGTAGCATTAGTTTATGAATATGTTTGAAAAAAATGAAAAACTCAAAATCCAAAAACTTAAAAAAATTATAAATTTTCCTTAACTTAGTTTTTTAAATCTTTTCCTTTGATTTTTTTTAAATCAAAATCAAAAATCCAAAAAAAAAGTTAGTTTTTTCATAGAAAAACAAAAAAGTCCAAAAAAAATAATCTTTTCAAAAAAAATTTGAAAATCCAAAAAACAAAAATCAAATTTCCCTTTTGAAAAATGAAATCTCTTTGATAAATATTTTTTCTTTATAAAAAAACATTCATGAAAATGTCCAAACTTTCTTGCTCGCTGGAATTTTACAAACTTGTGAAAATTAATATAATCCATATAGCTTCACTTCAAATTCTTATGGATATTTTAATAACAACTATTATATAAACAACTCAAATTTTGAACCGCAAAGTTTTTAAAATGATGACCAACCCTTAAATCTTGAAAAAAGCATTGAAACGATTTCGTCTTTACATGAACTCTCTGCATAAAAAATCAAATGATAAACGATTTATGTAATTCATATTGGTGCAATAACTCAAGTCAAGGATTTCAAAATAATCAAAATTTGAATTCACTTCGAAATTCAAATGATTTCGATTATAACCCATGCCAATTCAATTTCAAACTTTAAAATGAATTTCAAAATCAAAACGAAAATGGAAACAACTATTTAAATGATTTTGGTAATGGGTGTTATTTCAATGATGGAGAAATTTTTTGCTCTCAACAATTTCAAATTAAAAATTCTCAAGTTAATAATTATAATTTTGATTTTGTTGAGCAAGTGGAAGAAATAAACAATGATCACATAGATATGTTGTTTGAAACATACATGAGACAATGAGCAACAAAATCAAATCCTAACGTTTGACGAGTCAAATATTAATCCATCTTTTACCAAAATTAACGATTTTCAAATGACAACTTTTGAAACTGGAAATGACAGTCTCAATGAAGTTGTTGAAAATATGGTAATTGAGTTGGATTTCCATTCTTTTAAGGGTGAGAAACTCGATTTAAAATTCGATCTTCCATTTTTCGATTTTGAAAAATTAAGTACAACAACTTTGGATTTTGAACTTGATATATGCAATGAAATTATGAATAATTCAGCAAAGGAAGATGGATTTAGTGAACACTTTTTCTTTGGTTTTTTTGAAAATGTGTTGTTGAATTCTGAAGGGGTAAATGTAAAACACCATTTTGCTTTTGAAACCAATAATTCTTAAGAAGTTTTCAATGATAAGTTTGAATTTCAATTTGGTGAAAATAAAATTGAACTTCAGCCAATTGTTTTATCAACCGCAAAGATCATCGATAATAAAACAACTCATACGATTTTTGATAAAACGACATTCGTTTTTCCAAATCAACATTCAACTTCGAAATCTTCTACGGTTTGGTTTTCTATGCTTAAGCTGTGTCTCTCATACTTGACGAGACAAATGAATTGGTCTTTGAAACACCATTTCATTTACCCTTTAACAATATATTTTATGATGTCGTGTAAATATGATCGTTCTATTTTCATGTAAATATCGGTCATATTTTTAGTTTATTTTTCTCCTTTCACTTGGGTTGACTATGGGGACACGGTCAAAATTAAGTGTGTGTGAGGAGGGGAGTCTTATCTTCATATTTTATTTTTCATGGTTTATCTTTCGCATTTTCTTTCCAAAACTTAAAAAAATTCAAAATAATCCAAAATAAAATTTCTATCTAGCAATTTGATTTACTTTTAAATAAACATTATAGGATATAAGTATAGGATTTTGGTTATTAAATTAAAATTTTTGAAAATTTATTTGACTTAACAAAAATAAAAATGAAGTTTGATTACAAGTCATGATGGTTTAACTAGAATATAGGAAGGTTCATGGGTGATAATTATGAAGTATATCCTTATGGAAAATCTTTGTTTAAAAAAGTGGTAAATTTAAAGTAAAGGATATAACATTTTTTATCTTCTAAGTTAAATGGTGCTAAGATGAGTTAGGTGTATGTATATAAAAAATTCTTTATTAATAATGCCTACAGTCGATAGGTGTACATGCTTGTATGTACATTAGCCACGCTCTATGTTCCCTTCAGTAAGCATGCAAGGCAGTGAATAGGTGGTATATCCGACCTTAGTTTATTTGAGTTAGGCATATATAAATATTGTTAATATCACTAAAATTTCAAAAATAGAGAGAGAGAGTAAGCAAATGAAATCCAAACACTATTTTTTATTTGTTTGATTTGACCTGTTGTTCAAAAGAAATAAAAACACCACTTTGAAAAACTTTGATATTGAACTAAGGATTTATTCCATAGTTGCACTATGTTATCAACCGAAACAACTAGCTAAACTACAGTCTAATTGTAATGATTTATTGGAAATTTTTACGAGTAAAAGAACTTAAGCTTTTTGATAATGACCAAAACTTATATTTAACTTATTCATGTCAATTTGAAAATAAACTCTTCCTTTGTAAATATTTTCAAAAAATTGATCCATATCTTTGTAAATAAATCTTGCATTTAGGAATTTTCATGTTGCATTTGGATTTTGTGGATAGTATCCACTAAAAACCCTCACGAGACAACACTTGTCCTACTAGGGACACCTAAAGGTTTAATGGCTTGTTGCATACACTAATTGCATTCTTGCTTCCTATGAAAACAGATTTACCTTAGTTTTAGTTTATTTGAGGACGAATAAAAAGATAGGTGTGGGGATACTTGATATACACGTAAATGTGCATATTTTTACTTCCATATTTAATCTAATTTGATTAAATAAACGAGCATATAGGGTATTTTAATATGTTTAAACCAAAATTTCAATTGTTTTCAATTCATCATTTATTCATCTTCATATAGGGACAAAATGGTCATTTTGTGCATGTACTAATTTTGAGAATATTTATTTGTGAGTTTTGTTTTTATTTGTAGGAATTTGAATGGAAATATAAAGAATTCTTCACGAAAATATGCATGCACAAGTGAAGAAGGAAAAATGAAGATGGAAATAAATCATTTCATGCAACACGAAGGACCCCACCTACACACTTATCATGATCCCCTATTAAGAGCTAATGCATATGATTAAAGCTACTTGCATATTTAAATGGAGGATTATGCTCAAGTTAATGATTACTTGGAGGCTACATTTTCTAAGAGGGCATTTTGGGTAGTCCTCAAAAATATGAATAGGGTTTCAAAACATGTATAAATACCCCTTATGTTTTATGTATGTGCTCTTAGCCTCCTCTTTAATTAGTTTAATTTTAGACCCAAAAATAAATAAAAACTCTCTTTTCTTTTTAATGATTCTTAGCCTTCTTTCATGTAATTTTATTTTTATGCAATTTAATTTCATGCTTTTTTAATTCTTATTCTTTACTTTATGCAATTAGTATAGTTGTATTTCTTGCAAGTATAATAGATTTATCTTATGCAAAATTAGTTAGCTCTCGTTTTCCTCTTATTTTTGTCCAATGTTGCAATTTACATTTGTTGACATGATAACAAACATGAGAAGCTAAACCCCATCAATTTAGGGGTAAGGAAGCTCTCTTAATCATGTAAATTCAACATAGTGATTTCATTTTATCTCTTTTTGTGCTTAATAGAAGTTTTGATGTGGTAAATATTTTGTTGTTTTAACTTTGAATTTCATAGCCTATGTTGTTGACACCAAATATGCTATGCTTAAATAAACATAAACACAAATTATATCTTCATCTACGTATGATTATGGTAGTGAAGTGAATTATAAAATCAAAATTTGATGGTCTATATTACTAATCAATAATGAATAAATCATGCTTAGAATAGATTTTATTTTCAAGTTCATTCACATTTTTACGAGAGTTAACAAGTGGTTTAATGAGTATGGTAAAGTTTGATGGTTTATGTTGGGCTAATTAATAGCAATATTAGACCATACTTATGGTAAACATATCAAATAAATTCACTAATGACCAAAAGAGAGATCATAATTTTATTTTGTTGATTTATGTGATCAGGAGAAGGTAATTACCTCTAAATTGCCTTATACTCTTATATTTTTATCCGTTTTTAGTTTTTGTTAATTTTAGAAATTTTTAGCTTAACACCACTTCAAATCTTAGATTAATTTGATTAAGTAGAAATTTTAAAATCAATACATTTCCCTGTAGATTGATCTATACTTGCCACGTACTAAAATTATACGCCTCATGCTTGCGGTTTTTTTAATCAAAATTTATCAGCTAGTTTCTAATCCGATGGAAAATTAGCCTATTCAACATTTAGTTTATGGGTTTTGTAAGATTTTCAGTTTTGCTTTATGAAAGTTGACTGTTTATATAGATGACTTACATAACCTAGTGTAACTTTTTAAAAGTTGTAATTTGAATTTAATGGATATATGTTGTAGGGCTAACTGTAAAATAATTTGGCTAACTGGTAGTCATCGTATAACTTAATATAATTTTAAATAAATTTGATTCTTAGCTTCAGTTTGAAAAGGAAAAGTGGCATTTAGATCACTGAACCTTTTTACGTCTTCGTAGAGTAATATATAGATGAATGTCCCAATATTTTGGCAATAACTAAAATGATTTATTAATGAGTGATCTTGGTATATGATTTTAGTTTTGATAAATGATTTGCTAGAATTATAGGCTCGTTATCGACTTTCCTTTAAGGAGAATTGTGAAGACACAGTTTTCTTGAAGGGGGAATTTGTAACAATCCTGGTTTGAGGTATACCGAAATTAAAAATAAAATAAATTAAAATTTATTTTTTTAATTAGCATTTGGAAATATATTCTTTTCTTTTCTCAAATTTAACTAGAATGGATATT
Organism: Allium cepa; assembly: GCA_030765085.1. Taxonomy (NCBI): domain Eukaryota; kingdom Viridiplantae; phylum Streptophyta; class Magnoliopsida; order Asparagales; family Amaryllidaceae; genus Allium; species Allium cepa. The sequence goes on from CM060940.1 coordinate 109,576,302, forward strand.
TTCTATTTTATAGAATAAGAGAATAAAACATTTTAAGTGATTTATTTTATGATATTGAAATTAAAATTGAATAGAAATAGTTGCTCCTGTTTTTAAATTCATTTCAGAAGTTGTTTTATTTATGTTAGGATATAGTGATGCTTTAAATGCTTAGCACATTTTAATTCATGAATCCCAAGTGTTAATTAAATAAGAAGAGATTGTTGATTTTGTTGGGTTGTAAACTTAATTTTAAAGCCCAAATGGAAATTTAAAAGAGTAAGATGATAAAATTTATTAAGTACAAGTGATGTACGTTTGTTCTTTCTTCTCACTTCTGTTTACAGTAAATAAAACAAACAAAGACAATAGACTTCCTCTTTGTAAACCTAGAAATCAAATCCCCAATTATATTCCATTCTTTTGCAAATTAAACCACCTTTAAAAGCTAAAAGGTTCAGGGTTTGCTGGTCTATAAATTCAACCTGATGCTAAGGACTTTTGCTGCTTATTAAAGAAGAAATGTGAGTTAAACTCTCTTCTTGATCAAATTTGAATTGCATGTCGAATGGTAGTTTGAATATGGATTTGTGAATTAAGGTTGGCTGTTAATTTACATTTTTTGAGCTAGACACTGTTAGTTATTTGGCCATCCGTTTCATTTCTGGTCAGAATTCGATAATTCTTGATTTTCTGAAAAGCAGGACTTTTATATACAACTTTGATGTTTCGAAATTTTGCAAAATTTTGAGATTGAATGGTCGAAAATGAATTTTCGAGTTGCTGTTCTGAGAATGAAAGACGGATATAAGTAATTCAAAACTTGAAACTTATTTTAACCATAACTTTCGAACTGTAAGTCCAAATTTGATGATCTTTTTCTCACAAGAAAGCTTAGACATATATATACAACATTATGTTTTGAGTTTGCAAAATTTTAAGGTTTAAATGATTGAAACCATAATTTGATTTGGTGTCCCGAGAATGAAAGACAAATTTAAGCAATTTAAAACCTAAAACTTATGTTAACTATACCTTTTGAACCGTAATTCCAAATTTAATGATCAATTTCTTACTGAAAAGCTTAGACTTTTATGTACAACTTTCTTGTATTAAATTTCGCAAAATTTTGAGATTTGAAAGGTCAAAACTGTATTTTTCCCTAAGCCTGGGCATGTGTTCCATGCAGCTTCTTCTCCTCTCTTGTGTTGCTCGTTTTACATTTTTCCTCGCTTCTTTATGTGCTTGTTTTGCTGTAATTTGATTTATTATTTGTATGAGATTTCATTGTTTATTTTTGAATTTTGAATTGCTTTTTTGTTGCTTTTAATTCCATGGAGGTTTTACCCTATGGTACATATACATATACACTATATATTATGCACCAATTCTTTCAAGTGATTTTATAAACACGCATTTTGAAAATAAACTTTATATATAAATATATTTCTTTATGTAAGTGTACAAACACACACTCATGGAAACGATATTTGAGAAAAGTAATAGACATAAATATTTATAGGTTTCCAATCATTTATGAATCAAGGTTTTAAATTATGTGTGTGTGTATAAACCATATTTTCCACTAATTATTACTAGCCTTTTAAAACTAATATTTCTTAATAGATTTCAAAGAAGAAGTATTTTCCTATACAGACTCACAATCTTAGTCAGATGAGAAATTGAATTAAATAGTTCAGTAAAGAAAGTGGTATGGTACATTTGCGTTTACTTTATCGATTAATTCTTGGACTTGTACGATTGAACATTTATTTACTCAAGAGTGAAATTTATTAGCTTTTAGTAAATATTCGAGCGTCTCTAAGTGGTTATAGGACATTGGACGATACTCTTATGATTACTAACTGAAAGTGTAATGCATATTATAGCGAGTTTATAGGCTTAGCTTCTCCAATCCATTTACAGGCGGATTAAGTGGGTTTACAGACCCATCTTTAATACTCATTTACAGGCGAGTTTTCACTTGCAAGTTGCTTGTCTATTATGTTGACTTGCAAAGTGCTTATCTACTATTGTAGCTTATGAAGTGCAAGCCTTTATTTTTGACTTGCGAAGTGCCCATCTATATTAGTTGACTTGCAAAGTGTTTGTCTTTGTTGTTGATTTGCAAAATGCTTGTTTTTATTTGTTGACTTGTGAAGTGCTCGTCTTTGGTTATTGACTTGCGAAGTGCTCATCTATTGCTCGCTTGTATGCTTGTGAATTTAGTTGCTTTTAATGTGATGGTTACTATGATTTTGGTGATTTTCGTTAATAGGCATAGTTTAACTTTATGATATGATGATTTATAAGGACGTCTTATTATGTTTAATGTAGTCACTATATGGATATTTTATATCCTTGATGTTTATGCATGCTTAGTATATGATTTCACCCTTTTATGATATTTAGAGATCGTCTGACCCGTTATTATTTTCATATTATTCAGGTCAGACTAGGACTTGATAGGTACAGTGTATCTGTGACTTTGGATATGAGCTGGCTTGTATATAAGTAAATGCTAGGTAATCTATATGATAAGGGTTCATTTTTCATTTCGGGATGTTAGTCTTATGCATATGGATGTATTTTATATAAGATGTAAACTCATTTTGTATTTTAGGAGACCCATGTTAGTCTATGTGTACGTATTTATGTTAGACATTTACACTTCTGTTGATTCACTTTATGTTGTATGATATGATCTGTATTATATTTTCCATTGTTATATGTGATTATGTATTACATACCACGTGATATATTATTCTGTTCTATTTTATCTAACATGTTTATTACTTTGTGCCGAGACTATTCATGTCTATATATGGTGTTATGAGGTAAAGGATGACGTGATAATGTTTGCCCAAAGGAATAGACACAGATGGTTGCTCCTATCGAGCATTGCTCTTTGTATTACTCGGTAATATTGCTTGTCATGCCAACAGGGTTGGCGCAGTTGGTTGATGGTCCGGACTACGTGATCGAAGGTCACGAGTTCGAGCCCCGAAACTGACAACCCTGTAACAAGTACCCGAAGTATGTGTTTGGCAGGTGCATACTTCCCTAGAGTTTACAAGCGAAGCTTGGTTCTCTAGGTATTTCAAAAAAAAAAAATATTGCTTGCCATATTCTTGGGTAATATGGGTTTAAAGATGGGGCATTGCACCAAAATTCACTTAAACATACACCGTTATTTTTCTACAAAAATATATTACTAAAATACCCTTTTTTCTTAACTGTCGTTTTTAAACTTTTTCATATAATCCATTAAACTAAACATAAAATTAATGAAATTTTGTCCAAACTACATATTTTGATGAAAAAGTTTGTTTTACTGTGAAAGATAAGATTTCAATTAAAACAACATTCACAACTCCTTGCTATAATTTAAATGTGTTTTGTTTTTTCTAAAATTAGAGAAGATTATGTTTAAATTTAGAAATTTATGAAAAATAAAAGTAAAGATACCGTATTTGTGAAAAAACTAAAGTTCATTTTGTTGAATTTTAACTTAATTTAATGTAAGGAATTTCTAGCTTAGCATAAATGAGTTTTAAGTTTTAAAGAGGAAAGCAAAGAGAATAGAAAAACAAAGTTAGTTTTGTAAAAGACACGGCGTATGTAAAGTAATATTTGGTGTATGGTAGTTTATTTTATTTTTTTAGTGTACGTTTAGCAGTTGTTGGCATATGAATAGAATTAGCCTTTTAACAAAGCAATATTCAACAATTTTTACATTATCTATAACAAAAAGGTACAGAACTACCCATATGTTATAATTAAATTAAATTTCTTTACCATTCTTCATCTTTTAATCCATTCATACGAAATTCGAACATTAGAATTAAACATAAAAATTCAACTCTGTATGCATGGATAAATTTCATATGTTTTAGCATATGTCAGTCGCTCGCTGCTTTGAGAGATTAATCAACATATGTTTCAAATATCATTATCTTAATTTAATTGATTTGGAAAGAAAAAAAGAGGGAAAGAAAATTAGTGATAAAAATATTTTCTCCTTTTATTTTATTATATTATAAACTTATGGTAAATCTCATGATTAAGTTACTGAAGTTTGGTTTTAGTTTTCTATAGCCTATGGTTTTAATTAAACGTTAAAAATTTATCATTGTTCTAATGAAGGAGGACAAATTTATCTTAAATCTAATTGTGAAAATGCTTGTATTAGTTAAGTAATTTTTGGCATTTGAATAAAATTTCATAATAAACAAATCTTTTCTAATTTGAAAAGAGAGAATGAAAAGGGTGTACGTGGAAAGATGGGATGTTAGTTTGTATAATAAATTAAACAGGAAATTATTGTCAAGGACAAAATTTCACAGCTTTTTAGCCTCAGGGACAGACCTTCAATATTTTATCCTAAAGGACAACTTTCTGTAGGTATCAGTTTTTAGTTATTGGTAGCAGTTTTTAGGTATCAGTTTGTAGTTATTGGTAGCAGTTTTTAGGTATCAGTTTTTAGCTCGGTAGCAGTTTTGTTGTCCTTATGAATAATTTTGAAAATGTCTGTCCTTATGAATAATTTTTAGAAGAATGTATGTCCTTGTGGTAAAAATTTTGAGGTCGTGTCCTTGAGGCAAAAATATACAAATCTTTGTCCTTTAAATTAATACCCCCTAAATTAAATACAGAGTGAGTGTTTCTTTATATGTTTTATCAATATGTACTTTTGTTTATACACAAAATAAACGTAATCTAAATTAAAAATATATAAAATTAACATCCACCATTTTTATTAAATGTACACTATAATCAAGAAAAATCTCTCCTTACTTTTAGAAAAAAATACATAAATGTATTAATTTAGATTTTATTTACCCAAATGGTTAAACCCTAAATTTTGAAACCAATTAAATTCCTTTTCTATTGCTTAGAATGTCAAATTGACTTAACCTCATAAATATAATTAGATTTCATACAATTTTATCAATATATTTGGAGTTTGGAATGTACAAAAAATGGAGGAGGAGAGAGAATGGGCTAAGGAAGAGAAGGAGGGGACGATGACTGGTGTACCTTTATATTGATGAATTTTGAGGATAAGGTTTGTTTGATTTTTTTTCATTAATTCGGTATTCTAATCGGACTTTTTTAATAGAAAAGTCATGTTATCATTGCAATAAAAGAAATTTTAATTTTTTGTCTAGCGCGATTATTCCGGTGGTTAGGCACTTGGCTTTGGCATATATGTCACAGGTTCAAAAACTATGTAGCGTGCTTCGAACCACTGGACGTATGTTGCATGTAGTATGTTATATACTACCTAGAACTTGGAGTGCAGTTATTTATTACTACCAAGTACCTAGTTTTAGAAAAATGGTAATTTCATCTATAAAATAATTTAAGAAATCATTGGTATAGGAAAAGCGTTATTTGATGTATGAATATAATTTTCTTTTACCATTTTCTATAATTTACCTTCTTCCTTTGACAACTCTCTAGTTAAACACTACAATAGTTAAAATTCGTCAATTATATAAAGATGAGAAGCGATTAGAGAAATAGAGAGGAGAGGTTATATACAGAGATTGGTACATTCATTTTCATTACATAGACTCCTTTATATATAAGCTTCAGAGCTTGGGATTGAACTTATCCCACGACGGAGGACTAAAAAGAGACATAAAAAACATCATATCACATTTTTAGCATATTCACTCTTATGATTACATGTATTATAGTACTCCCCCTTGAATATGTGTCTTCAAAATCTTAGATGCTTGATATCGTCCCTTTTGAAACGTGTATGATGGTTGCTCCCCCTAATTATTATCTTGCTTGCATATATCTATTCAGTCGATATATATATTGTTTGTTGTCTCATTAAACATCTCTGTTAGGAAAACCCAATGGAAAAAATCTTGAATGAGAAAACGAGTGCAACTTGTGAAATCATAGATATCATATTAAAAATAATATTCCTTCTAAGGGTTTGATACTTTGATATCAAAACAATGTCTCATTAAAACCTTACTATGAAACAACCAGTGGAAAAAATCTTAGTAAAGGAAGATGCAATGACATTTTTTTAATATCTCATTTCATCAAATGAAGTTTGATACTTCTGAATCAGGATAATGCCTCATTAAAACCTTACTAAGAAAAACCCTGTAGGAAAAATCTTAGTGAAGAAAAAAGAGTACAATATAGCATGACATATTTTAATAATTTACTTCATCAAATAGAGTTTGATACTTCTGGTCAATGTAATGCCTCACTTAAATCTTACTAAAAAACCCAGTGGGAAAAATCTTAGTAAAGAAAAAAGAGTACAATATAGGATGACATATTTTAATAGTTTATTGAATTAAAGGGATTTCGATACTTATAGATCAATGTAATGCCTCATTAAAACTTTACTAAGAAAAACCCGATGGGAAAAATCTTAGTAAAAGAAAAAGAGTACATTATGATGTACTTATGCATGCTTCTCCTGATTTTATATTCTTCCCTTTAAGTTTGAATATATGTCATTATAATTCAGATCGGTTACAAATACTTTTGTAACATAGATTAAATAAGCATTAAGAAAACTAAAATCCAAAGACAATAATTCTACTTTCTCTCCTTTAGATGTTCATCATTTATAAATAGTTTCCTTCGATATAATCGAATTTTCCAAGATTATTTCTTCCAAATATGATTTGCATTTTATGCATTTTGTATGCTACTTTTATGAAAAATACTTATATGCTTTCATTTTTTGTGCTTCAAATCAATTTTGCATATTGCAACTACATCTTTGATGAACATTAAAAATTTCATTACAACAATACTTAAAAGCATGAAATAATCTACTCATCGTGAAGTATATCGAGTATTTCATTACAACAATACTTAAAAGAAGGTTGTAATCTATTCTCCTTGTTCTTTGCATTCTTTATATATACGTTTCTAATTTTATTTTGTGGACTATGGGTCCACATTTCTCATTTAAGAAAGAATTCATGATGGTCAATCATGTTTTCCTCTAATTCAAGATCTTTAACCAATTTATAAGCATAATCGCTTTATTATTTATAAATTTAGCATCGTTGATTATTTTTTGTTAGTTCTAGGTATGATTTATTAAGATCTCTTTATTTATCATGTTTTAGATATCTAAACCACTTCTAGGATAATTTGTCATATGCCATGGGTCTCTTCCAAAGTACCGTTCGATATTTCTTGAACACTCGCCTTTTTTATTTGGCATCTTTGATATTTACTCTTAAAAATATTTCAAACCGACTTATCTACTACACTTCAGGTGTGGTCTGGGATATTATACATAATTCATTCAAGTTACTTGATATTTTGTGTCATTTGTTATGTTGAAAAATATTTAATCTTGGTAATCAAAATGAACTTGTATCTCTTTTATCCTCCCTCTCAATGTTGAGGAACTTTATCATACTGAATAATTATCGTCTTTGGATTCTCATTTTAATCCATTATGATATTTCTATTAGCAAACACATCATACGTATAATCATAAGAGGATAATTCTTTTATTAATTAATAAGATGCATTCAAGTAATATTGCTTATTCTTATTCATTGATCTACCCACTTGGAGGAATTTAATTATTACGTAGATCATTTGAATACATACACGACTTCAGATCATTCTACATTTATGTTGATTGAATTTTAAATCATCGGGTGATATCTGTACATAGTCTATAAGATGATCTCATATCTATTTAGTCAGACAATCTTCAGGTTGTTAGTTATACACACACACACACACACACACACACACACACAAGTGCGTCCAAGTATTACATATATATACTATAGATTTGCATATTCTTTCTCATTTGAGTTAGTGATTTTATAACAAACCAATACAAGAATCCAAACTTTTAGGTTTTGTTTATCACTCAATGTAAATGTGAATCCTTAAAAATTAAATGATAATTTCCAAAACGTCTGGTCTGAAAATATATATGCATCAAGTTTGACTTATCAATAATAACTTCAGGTTATTGGATATCTTATAACTTCTAGTCATATAATATATTTAACTTCTAATTACCTTTGACTATTGATAATAGAAATTTCAAAATCTAAATCTTAAAATTTGTCAGTGTTTCTTAGTCTAATATTGAAATCAGCTCTCTTAGTAATAATTACCAAAGCCTCTGTTTTGATAATTCATAAAACTGGCTGTATTTCATATACCTTCTTATTTATTTCCATTATCAAATTTCAAACTGTATGTTCATTTTTGTCCATTTTAAAATGTAAGAATCTACGCAGATATATAATATAATTGAGATTTTCAATATATTTCTACTCGAATATGCTAAAGAACAATATCCTCTGAATTAATAATTCAAATATAACTTAATGGTTTTCAATCCAAACAATGTTGAACTTCTAGTTCAAATAAATTATTTGTACAACTTTGAGTTGTTAAGTTTTGTTCTTCAATTATATTTCTAATATCTCTTTAGAACATTCACTACAAGAAATTTTATTTTTGGTGGCGCACAAAAACGCTACGAAAACTTATGGTAGCGTTTTGATAAACGCCGTGATAAAGCCCGCAACTAAAGATCCATGGTTTTTAGTTGCATTTATTTCAACGCCATTATAAATCCTTTTATTGTAGCATTTCTTAAACGCCACCAAAAATCTTTTTGTAACATTTTAAAAATGCCACCAAAAGGTTTTTTGGCGCTACCAATAGAGTTCCCAACTTTACCCCTACTTTATGGTTGCGTTTACTCAACGCCACTATATGTATTTCAGTAGTGTTTTTGAAACGCTACTAAAAGTTGTTGATCATGTTGCACCATTTTTTCATGCTATTATTTCTTATACATAGTCTATTTTGTTTCAACTATATCAATCAACCATCACTCACATAATCATCATATTCAAATAATTAAAAAAACATATTAATCATATAATCAAATAGAATATCCATAACTATTCTAATACAGTAGTTTTTTGATAAAATGACGAAACTCACATACAATAACCATTCATTTACAAATTTACACACCAAGTACTAATAAAACCAAACTGGTGCTAGCAAAACACTTGATTACCCATAATTCTTTATCGCATGCACAAGAGCTAGCACCATAAAAGTTCAACTTTGCTCTCTTCAAAAATCCAAAGCCTACACAAGTGAAAGCACAACATATAGTCAAACAATTATGTTAATTCGTAGGACTTCAAATCTAATAACAAACATCTACAACATTGTACAAGTATATCATATTATAAATAATGTCATATAAATAATCAAAGCTATAAACGAAATGAAATAAATAAAGTCCAATCTTATAGTTATATATAAAATGTTGTTAAATTAGTTATATTATTATTATTATTTATAAAATTTAGTTAACTTAAACTTGGTTATTTATAAAACTTGTTTAATTTTAACAAAGCCTAGTTAATTTTTATTAACTTGCTTAACTTAATTTATTATTATTATTATTATTCAAACTCGGTTAACTTAATTATATTATTATTATTATTATTATAAACTTAGTCAAATTTTATAAACTAAGTTAATATATCATCACCATCATTATTTATAAATCTTTGTTAAATTAGTTATATTATTATTATTTATAAATTTTTGTTAATTTAAACTAAGTTAATTTTATAAAAGTTATTTAATTTTAACAAAACTTTGTTAATTATTATCAGTTTGGTTAATTTATTTTTATTAATAATTTATTATTATTTCTCACTTACAAATGATAAAAATTGGAACTATCATGTTCAAGGTACAAACTTATATTGTGAACAACTTGTGCACTAGTTGCCGAGCATGTGATATTATTAAATAAGAATGTGAAATTGCCTTAAGCATATCCAAGGATCCAAAGCTAATGCAAGTAGACTAAGAAATTATGAATACATCGTTGATTGTATAACTTAAAAGGGAAACATTATAGCTAAAAACTATAGATATAAGATAAGTGGATAACTACCCATCCCCCTATACCCAATATGTGTTAATGGATGTTTTAGCATATTAACTGTAAACCGAGATTTTTGCATCTTCCGCAACCAAATTCATCTCCTTCTATAATAAAACCATTAAAAACTAACATAAACTGCACCTGATGTCTATTATAAGCTAATAAAAACAATCCTAAAATCAATCAACTTTACTCTCATAATCAATCAATTATAACTTATACTGACTATACATCGTTCCAGAATTTTTTTAATTATATCTATAAAAAAGCAGTACCTGAGAGTGCAACCAAGTCGACAATGATGAGACCGTGTTCTTCCATTGATCGATACTAGTCCTACTGCTAGTATTATGGAGCACAATCAGCATTGGTTGCTGTAGCAATAGGTTGAAGACTACCGTCATGATCTGACCCATCTCCATTTCAAATGCATATCATCTAACCAACTCCAATTGTTGACCTAGCAGTAGCACACAGATTGGTACCAAATTATCGATCGACCACAAAAATATCACCCAGGTTGGTACCAAATTGTTGAGGTGGGATACTGAAATATTTTTGGTTACATTTATAATATAGGGTGAAATATTTGTACACCAAATATAATAAGAAAAAACAAGCATAACAATTTTAATACGTCAACGAATGCACCTCAGCATGCACTGATCTGGGCATTTTCTGATATGTAAATGAAAGTAAATATACTACATAGTGCTGAATTGCTTAGTCGGAACCTACGACATATGAAATCAAACTAGAATAAGTTATTGTAAAGGGAAAATAAAATGAGTATGATAGCAAGAAAAAGTTTGGTGTATGTGTTTGGATAACTACTTATTACAATATTCCAGCCGCAAAAACTTATGACCTGGATGTTCTAATTATACTGCTATATCAGATGGATTTCCTATTTGACTGTTTAATATTAATTTAGCCAATTAACATTATTAGAACATATATGTGTTTTAGCGCTGGTTGGAATTGAATCATTATAGTTTAACCTGGACATTAGTACTGAATTTGCGCGACAGTCCTCGCTCTATATTCAACTGACAACATTGAAGCTTCTTTGCCCTTCTATTTTTATGGTTGCAGCGGTACAAAATTAAACAAGCCCATGCAAATGTGGACCTACCATGGTAACTGCTACTATGTAAACTAAAATTACAGTGCAAAATTACTATGTTTTGCAAAGTTTTTTTCCCTAAAACAAAGACTTAATTGAATTTAAAAATTAAGACAGTTGTTTGTACATTGTTCAGTTCGAAGATCAGTTCTGTTTCTTCTACAATTTTCAACTTTACTTTACTATAACGACGTGTAAATTACTAATTACTGACATTATTTCATCATGGACTACAAATTCACTTCATTCGCCGCAAAATATAACTTGTATCACATTCATCCGTTCAAATCAACAAGGAAATGTTGAAGAAGACTTCGTATACATGGACATAAACAACGTAATCTCCTTAATTCCATCATCTCCAAATTAAAGAGAATTCAAATTCCAAAAATTCTTACACATTATTCAGAAAACAACAACATACCTTCTCGGCTGATGAATTCTTCTAAAATGGCAATCTCCTCCCTCTCCAACTCCCACCATGCATGCAGATGATCCAAAAGCTCCTTCAGACATCCATAAATTACAATACTGCGACCTGCACTCCATTTGAGTCATGCAAAATATCACCAACCACTTCTTTCTATGTTATTGGCGAACTCAATCTTGAAGAATTCTACTCTGAATTCCCCAAAGAAAGTACGAAAAAGTCATGGACCATGCTAAAAAAACTCAATCTTCAGCTAAAAGCATCTAAGGCTTACCTCTACCTTAAGTCATTCTTCATAGAAGAGAGGAAAATTCCATGTGCAACAATCTACTAATGTTGTAGAGGAGGAATGTGGAAATAGAAAGGGGTCGTTTTCAATGAAAAGGCATGTGTCAAACAAGCTCCTTCAACTTTTTCTTCGTCATGCTCTTCTTCGTATTCTTCTTCCTTTTCCAACATCAATTTAGCTTCTACTGTAGTGCTAAAGAGGAGAAGTAGTGTGAGTTCGGATAATGACTGTTCCATTGAAGGAGCCATTGATTCCTATAAGAAATCACAGTAGCAAACATGTGAAAGAAAGAGTGTGAGTGACGTGAATTCAAATTTTTTCGCTTTTAACATACTTAGTTTTTAGCTATAATGTTTCCATTTTAGCTAAATTGATAACTTTATTCAACATCTCTACCAAAATGCCTCAACATACCACCCTGTCTGGCACAACCCCACTTTTACCCCATATCAACTACACAGTTACTGTCATCCACATTGCTCCTCCTCGTATCGTTGCACACTACCATCTTCCAACAGTAACCATACAACCACATCACCTTACTGCTGCTACTTACTCAACACTACAACATCTTCTAACAGCCACTCAAACACTCATACACATCACATACCTTCATTCAACTATACAACTACCATAGTGCACAACTCACAACTTCACCTACCTGCCAAACTTCCACCACCACTGTGCACATATTTTGCCACAAACATATCTACCCGATACTTCATCCCCTACATCACCCTAACTAGTCCGCACCACCATAGCAGCCCACTGCACTAATCATAGCCACAAACCCTATACATACCCACTGCCTTTCACCAAACTACATAACCATTTGCCTATTCACATATCAAACCTCCCTCTGTGCACCATCACTTGCCTTACCGAGTTACAGCTAAACTGCACAATTCACTGAACATCAAATACCTCCTCACCTAATAGTTCAATTTCCCCCCCTCCTACATCCAACTGCCATCAACTCAAACTCCATTACCCACTGCAGTCTCACCGCGTCATCCAATCGCTACCACTGAGGCCGATGTTCCACCCTAACTACAAAACCACAACAAACTTTTGAATAAAAACAAACTCCTTCATCGAAACCCAATCAAACAAGTCAAACACCTCGAACCCTCACCGCAACCCCATCGGCCACCTCACAACCAAATCTCCAGTTCACCAACCACTCCAATCACCTAAAAATACGCGCCTCCAATCCGTCACCAACACGCAAAATCAATTGCCCGCTTCCACAACCGCTACTCCAGTCCAAACTCATAAAAATCATCACGTCTTCGAATAACCTCTTCTTGTATTTCGATCACTACCACAACCAAGTCGTCGCAATCCCCACAGCCTCGACCGTGACTTTACTGCATTCCACCAACCACCGCGACTCCAAATCCCTAATCACCTCGACTTAAACTTTTTTTAGCATCGAGAGATTGTGTGTTTTGGGAAATTTGATTTTTTTTGAGAAATTCGAGTTGTTTCTGGGGAAATTCAATTTATATTTGGAGAATTTTCATCTGTGTTTTATTTTTTATTTTGGTTGGCCGGTTTATATTTGGGTCGGGTTTAGGGTTTTGTAGAAGGAGAAGTAAATGGGGAGACGCGATATGGAAGGAAACAAAAATGGATTTAGGGTTTTGCGGGAGGAGAAGTAAGTAGGGAAACACGATAGGGAGGGAAATGAAAATTGATTTTGGGTTTTGCAGGTGGAGAAGTAAATGGAGAAATGTGACATGGAGGGAAACGAAAATAGATCGAAAAAATTAGATTTTTTTCCCACCGAATACAGGCGAGAGGGGTACTAGTAGTGTTTTAATCAAATAAAATAGTGAAAATAAAAAGAGCCAAATACCATTAGTTGCACTTAGCTCACAAACACTACTAATATATGCCACTGAAAGTAGTTTTTCTTGTAGTGATTATTTATAATAATTTATCAGAGAATAATACATAGTTTAAATTATATATTGACATATCTTTGGGAGAGTTCGAATAATAATAATAATATTTACAATTGAAATAAAAATATCTTTTGGACACTTGAAATTCTATAGAAATGTGCAATTATATTTGTTAGACATACATAACTCTTTAAGATGGTATTTATAGCTTTTGTGAAAAGTATAATATGACATATAGATTATCTTTTCGGGAGAATATCTAAAGATATTTCTTCAAGAATGGTTATGCATATAATATTTCTTGCAAAATAGTTAAGAACATGACCTTTATGATATAATTAGACCCATGAACATCGAATAATGTGTTCTAGAGATAGTTTGATTTCTCACATGTTTAGGAGGTTTGATATGATTATAATGAAATATATGGTACGCATTATATAGTGCACAAACTTTAAGTTTAAATCAAATCTAAACTACATAGGAATTCTTCATAATCATAATTCTATACATTTACTTGGTTTTGTAAAATTACTAAACATATAAACAAATCTCTTCTAGAGATATTTTATCATTACCAAATATACAAATCTCTTTTAGAAATACTTTATTACCACCACTTCTGGAGCAAACATACCTCTTCCAAACACACACACACACACACACATATATGGAATCTTTTGGAATGTCATATCAATGTTCAATATTTCTTTTACATAAATTACATAGTTTCTACTTTTACATTAGCATAAAATATCTATACTGGAGATTTTTATTGTAACTACTTCTGAAATGACATATAAAATTTTAAATACAGTAACAAAATTGGATGCGCTGAATAAAAGGTGAATGTGAGAGATAAAATAACTACTTCTGGAGTGTGGTATTAGTATATAATACCTCTTTAGAAGATAAATTATTGTCATTTCTAGTTTCATATGATGTACCATCAGGGAATATAGTGTTTTCCTTTTTTTTTTAAGGAATTACAATTTAACAGAAATAAAGATAAAATTTCAATAATATCTCTTCTATGATATTCATTTGCAATATAATAAATATAAATAAATACTATTGGAAATTTTCCTTGATAGTGATTATCAGAACTTTTAGTCTAGTAATTAATACTATTGGAAATTTTTTGTAGAACTTCAAGTTCTAAGTTTTCTATAAAATGAAGTCCTTGTTTAGTACTTCAGATCCTAAATGGCACTCAACTTGATTTTCATTATTAAACTTCAAGTTCGATCGCAAATATAGTTGGAATTTACCAGAATTTGTGTTAGCTTTTCTAATAATTCAGTACTTCACATCTCAATTATATATTTGAGTTTTGACAATTAATTTCTGGGTATACAAACTTACATGCATAATTTTATTTGAGAACTTCATGTCTCCAACATTGATTAAACACAATGAAATAAGAGGACCCTTCAGAATTATATTCGAGCATGAGAATCATATTACTATTCTCTTTAAGAAAATAGTATTTACTACATTTGTAATGTTATAATATCTGAGTCTATTTCCAGTATACTATTTTTATGTTAGTTCCTTTGAACGTAACAAAATCTTCTTTCGAAATTGCCATTCAAATAATTTATTATATAAAGTAAATAAATACATGTAAATTCGATATACCATGTAAAAAAGGCAACCACATAAATAAGACTACACAAACTACCCCATTTATTGCAAACTATCAATCTATTCATAACAAGAATTGCATATAAAAAATATACTAATAACATACTACTGAAAACATATGAAAGCAATAATGAAGTATTACTATGTTTTATTGCACTTCTACAATTTATATAAATGCAAAGTATAACATCTATACAGATTAATGAAAGCCTTGACATTCTTATAAAGGAAGAACGTGGAAGAATCATGTAGTCTTCTAATTGTGTATAATGGTACCAATCCTCTTCTTTTGGTAATATTTAATTGGTGATTTGCATTTTTAAAATTAGCAAATCAATAAGAACTATAACAATTAACAACATAATAAATGGTACTGTTTGACTAAGCTAAAAAATGCTTGTTTATGAAGATTTTTTCCCTTCTTTTGACCATATCATAATAAACAGAATTATGAACACACATATCCAATTTCATAATTTTTTTCCTGATATTTTCCAATCCTTTTTATTCATTAAAGCCCTAGTGCCTTTGCTATAAGAAAATATTGAATGCACTTATTTGCTTCAAGGCTTTATTTCAGATTACGAAAGCTTTGACTTTTCGTCTTCATACATATGAACTTCGAGTTTCTATTCTTTTAGGTTCCAAAAAATTTATTTACTTTACGAATTTCCATTTTTATTCAAGTACACTTCTGATAATAAGTTAACATTGCTATTGCACCATGATAATTTCATACCCATAATTTTGTTGCATATACATCAACGGAAAAATGAAAATCTTTTCAAGAGATAGCCGAACTTCAATCTTTCCAAAAAAATTATATACGAAAAGTTAGAGTAGATGGAGGGAAGATAAATTTAGACCCATATCTAAATACTCGATGAAGAAAATAACATATATATATATATATAAATTAAATTTGAAAAAACTTAAAACTAGATTTGAATAGGATTAAGAAAATACATCTAAAAGCATAACTGGGGTTAATAAAAAAAATTAGATCTGAAAAAGTGGTTTCATTAAAATTTAAATCCAAACTAGATAACTTACGTAGAAGTGTGAATCATGAATACTCAAATAAAAACT
The DNA here is from genome assembly GCA_030765085.1 of Allium cepa. NCBI lineage: Eukaryota > Viridiplantae > Streptophyta > Magnoliopsida > Asparagales > Amaryllidaceae > Allium > Allium cepa. The sequence continues at coordinate 109,592,727 of CM060940.1, forward strand.
AATTACAGAGCAAATCCGAAGATGTGGATCTAGAAGATTTCAAACATGGATATGAAAAAATAAAAATAGCTCTAATAAATATTATGCTAATAACATGTTTTAAATTATATAGAGATGAGAAGCCATTAGAGAAAGAGAGAGGATATGATTTATTCATTAGAAAGATTAGTACATTCTTTTTCATTACATAGCTCCTTTATATATACATATATATATATATATACATACACATACATACATACATACATACATACATACATACATACATACATACATACATACACATACATACATACATACATATATATATATATATATATATATATATATATATATATATGCGCTTTGGAGCTTGGGATTGAACTTATCCCGCGATGTAGGATGTGTCGACCCGGAATTTTTGGATGTTTGAAACTGGAATATTTAATTGATTTTAAATATTCAAAAGTTAAATTTTAACTTGAGTTCAAATATTGTTATTATTTAGCAATTAAGTTATTGGATTTAATAAACTGAAATTGGGTAAATTATTGAATCTTCAGTTTTAAGCCCGTTAAAAATAATTTGAAGGCTTGTAAAATTTATAATGATAATACTAAAGATAGTAAAAGTTTTAAAATTGAATTGAAAACTGATTTGTTCAGTTTTGAAATTTGTCGTTTAAATCAATATTTAAAAATAGCCTTCCGAGGCACATTCTCGGAATCTGACGAAACCAGTTCCATTGGATACGTAATACTGTATTATTATATGATTACAATTTTCATAGTGTTTGGAGTGACCATATGACCATACGATAAGCAAATGCGTTGAAATTTATATCGAAAATTCAATATAACAACTGGGTCCAAAAAGCTATATTCTCCATACAATCGAATTAGGGCTCGAAAACTTTTCCATTGCGTTCGGAATAGGGGTATAACCTTATAAACGCCTAGTGGCACGGCTCGATAGGAATTCAGAAGCAGTTATCGAGACGATTTGAATTTAATTTAAAATTATGTTTATATCCTGGTTACCGTCAGCTGAAATTATTTCACTTCACAACTTTTTCCTTTCGTTTCAAGACCACTGTAGCTAGGCAAAGCTTCTCACGCAAGGTATCTTCCTCCTTTTATATTATCTGCCGAGCCTTCTTTCTAAACCACTCGTTCAATCGAAAATGGCCGAAGCCTATTCAAAATCAAACTCCCCTCTTCAATTCAATTCACAAATCCATTTTTGAAAATAAAATCGACTTCTTCTTTTCATAAACCATGGCTGTAAATCGAAAATCGCAACGCGACGGCATGGAGCTCGAAATTGAGCAGGGTCGCGGCGAGCTTCGCAAATAGGGAAGCATCGCTCGCACACGCTGAGACATCCACGACAAGTCGTCGTCGTCAGGAAGCTAGGGTGGCTCGTGAGGTTCGTCGGCAATCGAAGGGGCTCTCGAAACTAGGGTTTCGCATTGATTTTGGGGGAGACGCGATTTAAGGGAGGAGATGAACGTCGAGCGACTCGAAGGTGAGGCGGGTATGGCGAAAGTCACGACTGTGTGGTTCGAGTGGATCTCGATCAGGGCGGCACTCGTTGTGTGCGGCAGCTTGGCAGTCGTGATGACATCGAGTTGTCAGTTAGGTACCATTCGATTTACATATATGTATACAAAAGCAGAAAACTTTACAGGAAGAAATAAAAGTAATATTTTTTTTACAGTAAGTTATTCGAAACAATTCTGTTTAAAATTTATATGTACCTTCATTTGGGGATAAAAGGAATTTAATATGTAAGTTAAAAACTAGAAAATTTATTTTTATTTATTGGAAACTATATAAGGTTGAAACAGGAATTTTAAAACATTTTGATTTGAACAGTTATATTAAATGACTTCCGGTTTGTATAGATTATCTTATAAAATAATAATAATAATAATAAATAATGTATTTAGGTGATTAACCTGATTAATTAGTCATTAAATTTATTTTAGTTAAAAAAAGGGGTTTTCAAAAGGGAATTATGAGTAAAATTTAATTTGTTAAGTTAAAAACCAAATTTTTAGTTAAATTAAATTGTTAGTTAACTAAGTAGTAATTAATTATTTGATCGATTCAAATATTAATAAACTGTATAGAATGTTATACAAGGTCAAAATTTGAAAGAAGCAAGACGGATTGGAAGTGGGTTATGCAACAAAAACCAAAGGTGAGTTAATCTCACTCTTCTGGATTTTTATTTAAATTCAAACGGTTAAATTTACATAATTGGTTGATTGATTGATTTGATTGGATGTGCTATATTATATAGTAGTACATATAGTATATATTGTAGTGATTGATTTCCCGCATTATATAGCGGATGAGACCCTATGCACCGCATAATAGCGGACGATATTTAATTTAAACCCATATACCGCGATATTCCACATCGAAGTGGAATTGGTATTATGCTTATGTCTGTGGATACAGGGAAACAGGTTGGAGGGATCCAACTGGATTCCTCAAAATTATTTAGATTGTTTAATATTCTGTGTTATGAATATTGATATTTTTTGATGAACTATATTGATAATTGGAATATTGAATACTATGGTTTGCTTGGATATATTTTGGTACACTGGGTCATCAAAATATTTAGAATTGGATTTTTGGAAGAAATATAAGAGTAAATTTTGGAAGTAAAATAATTATAGAATAAAAATAAGAATGAATTGGAAAGAAATAAAAGTGATTTTAAAAACGTAAGTTAAATTGTAAAGTAGATATTTAAAACAAGTTTTAAATCAAAGTTAAATCTGGAATTCAAGTTAGTGAATCTCAGTTTTTAAACAAATAAAGTTTTTAAATTTAAATTGTTTTAACAACTTGAATGTTAAAGTGCATTATTAAATTGATTTGAATTTAAAAATGAATACGGTTTTAAATTCCTTTAAACTTCTTTTATAAAATGAGTAATTAATTTATTCAATGAAGTAAATAAAAAGGTAGTTAATTACTGGTTGAGATTAATCAAGAGTGATTAATATTTGTGGTTTAATTAATGATTGATTTCTTAATGTAGTTAATTTAAATTAGGATAAATTAAAATGTAATTAGAAATCATTAATTTATATACTTAATGATCTAATTAAAGGTTGATTAATTAAGATTAATTAATCAATAATAAGTTATTTATGAGAAATTAATTAATATAAGTAATTAAGGATTAATGTAATTAATTATAGTTAATTAAATTTTGAGGTAATTACAGATTAATTACTGTTTTTGGTTAAGAATAATTAATTTGTGCAATTAATTAAAGATAATTACTTGAATGTAATTGAAGGATAATTAATCCAGGGTGATTAATTAAGATGGACAACTAAGGGATGGTTAATTAATTGATTTGAAATTAATTAATGTTAAATGAAAGAATCTAAGTGATTAAGGTTAGTAATTCAATTAGAATTAATTAAATTAATTTGGAAGTGATCATGTTTGCTTATGGATGATTGAATGGTATTGGATGCCTTGAATAAGACTCGAAAAGACCGGGGCCGGGTATTAGAAAATTCCCGAAACCACTTCGAATTTTTATAGATTGATATGTGAAATCTATAGACCGAAATGAAATGATTTAAGTGAATTGGACTATTTAATCTAAATTTTGGCACTTAGAAATTGATGTGTGAAATAAGTGATGTCTATAACAAATTGTGAATTTGTAGATTAATACGAGTTACCTAGGTTTTATATAAGTTGTATGCTTTGAATTCTATGTTAGATGGGTTACTCATGTTGGTTTCTAGCCTGATCCGGGTGTTACTTTGATGTAATGCTCGGGTCAGACCGAGTATTACAGATTTTCCGGTAAGGACGTTCTAGAGCTCAGGAGGCGAGCTGGATGGCAAGAACGTATGGAGTGTCTCCGTTGTATTATATTGTTGTATATCTGAGACATGATGATTGTGTATATCCAGTGTCTATATATATGTGTGTGTAACTCTGATGTATTATAAATGTATTTGACAGATACATAATTTGTTTTGTAAATTGTTATTATTTAATATTATATTTTGATCCGCTGCGAATGTGAGAATCTTTGTTGTGTTTCTTCTTCTTATTCTTCTATCTCTTTCTTCTTTTCCTAACTATCTGGAATTTTCGGGATCGAAAATTTCGGGTCGTTACAGTTGGTATCAGAGCCGAAAGGTTAAACGAGAACCTTGGCTTTAGTGGGGATTACTCATTAAATAGAGTACGTAGTACTCTAGAATGAGTTGACTATATATATATGAGCGCATACTTGTTATTTTCTTATATAAAGGTTTGAAATGGTTTTATATAAGAATATATTTTGATATATAAAGAAATATTTCTTTCTAATAAATATTAAGGTTATTGGTTGTTATATTATTTGAAAAATTTAATAATGAGAATTAAGTGGTAATAGAAATACAACCAAATTAAAATTAAATGAAGATAAGTTTGAAATGGATTCAGAATTAAATGGTCTAAAGAGATAAGCTGATTTGATTTAAAGGATTAAATCAACATTTAAAAATTTAACTCGAATTTATATAATTCGGGATGGTTTAAATTTGAATTGAATTCATTCAAATTGAATCTAATTTGAATTAATTGGATTTGTGATTGAAGATGTATAAGTTTAAAATTTTGAATGGAAAATTTAAATTGGGGTTAAATCAATTTCGATGGAAATTAAAGTTATTCAAATTGGAATTGAGTCAATTTAAATGGAAGTGAAAATTTAAATCGAACTAATGAGGAAGCTAACAGTTTTGACTCTGGACTATTTTCAATATAAATTGTTCTAATATAAACTGTTTTTAATCTGTTTTCCTATCTATTTACTATATATAACCTTTCTTTTTAAACCCCAAACTATTTTATACTTATTCTACAATTATTTTTGAAACTATTTAACAATTTTTCAACTGCTTTATAAGCTAATTACTATTTTTCAACTATTTTACAAATTAATTACTATTTTACAACTATTTTGCAATTATTTAAAATTTCTACAACTATTTGACTATTTTTCAACTATTTTACAATTACTTAACTATTTTACAGCAATTTTACAAACTAATAATTATTTTTCAACTACTTGTCTATTTTTAAAATTTTCAAGCTATTTACTAAATATAAACTGGTTGGAGTTTAAACTGTTATTGATTAAATACCAAACTGAGGTAAGAATTGAAGTGATAATGCAAATGAGGATTAAGGCAATTGTGATTATGTGGATAGAAATCAAAGGAAATGTGAATAGAAAGAGAAATTGATTTAGTTAATAATCAATGAAAATAAATATGTAGGATGTACGCATATTATTCTATTCGCATAGTGATTTGATCCAGATTCGAGCACAGAATTTCGATATAGTTTATCGATCCGAGTTGAGATTTTTCACTCGATTTTCGATGGCAATCCTCGATATGGATTGTTGATTGGTTCTGGATATTCTCTATCATAGTTATGGCTATGTAAGGAGAATGACGGTTTCTGATCAAGAAACCAGATCTGTGTCTGTTAGCACCAAAATCAGTCACTAACACCCTTAGAAAGATTGTGTAGAGAGATTAATGAAAAATAAATGAAAACAGAGAACATAATGTAAATTTAAATGCAAAAAGTAAGAACACCAAATTTATAGTGGTTCGGCGTAGTAGCCTATGTCCACTTTGAAGTTGATCTTTATTCTTTTCATTGGTACTTGATTACAGATACAATCCGCTTCTAAGTACTTGAATAGCGTTGCAAGATACAAAGAAATAAGTCGGGAATGAGCCTTGAAAATGGCAGAGTCTCTCCAGTGTTCTCTAAAATCTCTCCCTTTTTTCTATGCCCCTAACCCTCTATTTATAGGCGAAGGTGGGTTGGACTTCCTTGGTGGGCCTAGTAGCTGAATATCTTGGCCCAAGTGGAGTGGTCTCTGTGCGCCGAACCAGTGAGACCGAACGACGAAATGCCGAGACTCCCTCCTTATGCCGAACAAGGAGTGGATGTCGAACGATGTTTTTTTTGGCCGAACGAAGTCCAATGCCGAACGCTCTTCCAGATGCTGAGCGCTCTTTAGATGCCGAGCGGTGTGGTGCCGAACAATCTTCTTAGCCCGAATCAGATGAGGCCGAATGATCTAAACCTTGTGAGAAGCTGCCTGCCGAACACTTCCCAATGCCGAACGTCTCTAAGTGCCGAGCGTTCCTTTCTGCCTAGTGTCCCCTTATGCCGAGTAATCTAGATAAGCCGAGTACTTAGTGGCTGTCTCATGCCGAACGGTATAGTATGCCGGGCATACTTGGTATGCCGAACGATGTCTTTTGACCGAACGATAGCTTGACCGAACGATGCCTTCGGCCGAACGATATCTTTGGCCGAGTGCTGTCTAATGCCAAATGATATTATTGGATGCCGGACGTTGGGGAGGCCGAGTACTAGGTTGCCTGGTCAAATCCCCAGGAAACACTTGCCTTGTTTATCGCGTGACCGAACGCGATGCGCTTTGAACCATGAGCCCTTTGTGTTTTAGTTCGAACCTAGGCCCATTACTCCTAGAGGTTGTTTTCTCATGAGTACTCGTCGAGGTGGCGTGTGCCGAACTGCATCGTCGATGGCCGAACGTTCTACGTTAGACCGAACGACTCCGCATGCCGAAACCGAATGGTGCAGCCTTGACCGGATCCGCCGGTCACGGGCTCTTCATCTTCTTCTTCTCCCTATAAAACCTGGCCTCCTCCTTCTTCCTCCCCTTTTTCACTTTTACTTTCGTTATTTTTCGAGACTTCGCAATTTACCTCCCTGGAATCTACCACATCTTCCTCTAAACAAGTTCAAACAATCTTCAATCCTAAAATTCACTACTCCTCAAGCTCCCTCCGCAATCTTCATAAGAAGCCTTTGATCCTTCTCGATTTAGGATACATTAGGTATTACTTAAACACATCGTGCATAGGCCATAGAAAAGTAGGGAGACTGTGAATGAGGGTGACGAAATGTGGCTCAGTCATGGTCTAGGGTTGTAACTTAGTACGAGTATGCTCTTAGGTGGGTTCGAGGTGGATGGACCGAAGAAGATAAGGTGGAGGGTGTACTATAGCGGTTCGACACGATCTTTCGATGCCGAGTAGTCATACAGTGGTACGAGAGTGGACTTAGTGCCCGGGCCTATAGATTGACTGGGCTGTGGTTCGGCATGATCTCCCCTTGCCGAACGAGATTGAAGTGGGTCAAATTCGAAAGGAAACATGGAATGGAGGGGAGGCCGAACGACAGTTATGCCGAACAATATTTCGTTCGAACAATACCTGGGCCGAACGATGGTTTGGGCGGACAGACTTAGGCCAGACAATGATTTGGCCGAACAATGGTTTGGCCGCTGACTATTTTGGCCGGACAATGATTTGGCCGAACGATAGTTCGGCCGGGCGACAGTTTAAGCCGAATGATAGTTTGACCGGGCTATAATTTGATCGAACAACCTTTAGGCCGAGCCCTGTTGAATGCCGAACCATCTTTTAGCTTAGGCTGAACACTTAAATCACCTTGCCTACTCATATAACAAAGCAAGGACAGGGACTCCAGCATACCAACATATCGAACTGATCCGGACCGATAACTTCCTAGCTTCGGTAGACATAAACCTGGACTTAGATTGACATAACCGAATAACTTCTTCTAATACTTTCTGAATTCGAAACCGTAATCACCGTAAGACAGGCTTTTGGAGACGGTCTCTAAAGTCGACGATTCACAACTTAGTTTATATCAGTAACTGTGTGACTTTAATTTTTTTAATGCTTACACATGATTGATCATACTAGGTCACACACCACTTCGGGGGAAATATTTCTGTTGTTGATTCTAACGTCAAACATTTTTCAAGTATAGCTCACACAGGCGCTTAGCCAAATTTCCTATTTATCGAAGATGTCGAAAAATCCAGCTCCGCCACGATTTCTGACAGGCCAGGGCCATCCTCTCGACAGGAAGTCGTAGACGTCTCAAATTCATCAATCTCCCCTGTACATAACTTAGCCCCCAATGCCCTGGAGGCATCGATCTTCTTGAACAACCCTGTCGACTCATAGGCTTCAAAAATAAATGAAGTTGCGCTCCGGCGAATATGCTCCATTCATGGAATACCATTTGACGACGTGCTAGTTCCGTCGGGGCACGACTGACCACACTTGCCTCCAGTTGGATACACAGCATGCAATAGATTCATGTGCTGGGTTGGAAGTGTGCCACCATTCAATTTGTTTCTTCGGGATGTGCTGCAATACATCGACATCCCCCCGTCACAGTTGCACCCAAACGGTCATGTCTTCATCTATGGCACTTACCTACTCTTCATGACCGTTTTCTCTAAGCCTCCCACTCCTGACGACATCAGATATATTTATATGATCAAGAAGCGGAGAGATAGCCCCTCCTTTGTGTTCCTTGAACCGCATCACAAATGCAAAATTTTAACCGGGGCGTGGAGTAAGTTTTCCCTGTACAAACGGAATGGTTCTATGTGCGTTGCCCTTGGTTTCGCGAGGAGATGGGTCGAAGGAAGTAAGTCTTTTTCTTGGAACGATACTCATGTTTTTGCCGAAGCTATTCCTATTCTAACTCTTGTTTCATCTTCTCAGGTATCAATCCACGTCCCGACGGCCGTGGGTATTCTGAGGCTGTTGAAGCTATTAGAGCTCTTCCCGCCGAAGAACGAGACATCCGAACTCTTATCTCAAATGAGTCACTATCGAGGTTCGCGTTGTTAGCAGAAGGTCGCTTGGTAAGTCTTCCCAAGGCGTTACTGTACCAGGCCAGTCTTCGGCAAAGGGAAAAAATTAGCTGAATTGTCAGCACGCCAAACCCCTGAGGTACAAGAAAAGGGGGAAATCAAGGAGGGTGAAACACCCGAAGTACAAGGGGAGAATTTGGGTCCAGCCCAAGATCCTATAGTTGGAGTGCACGATATCGAAACGTCATCTTCTCCTTCACAGAGGAAAAAGGGATTGACGTACAATATCAGAAAGGAGAAGGTTGGCGGAACTTCAAGGTTACGCTTATCCCGACGGAGAAAGATGCTTCTTCACAGCACGTAGAGAGTTCTTTAAAGGGCTTATCGAACCTCTCCATTCCGGACGATCTACTCAATTATGACTTTGACGATCCAGAGTTATTCAAACTTCATTCGCCCATCAGAGGCGACGCGGGCGCTCCGACCCAGAGTCAGGAGGAGAAAACTCCTATTAGCAAAGCGACTGGTCCGTTGGGGGGAAACACTAGGACATACACGAACACTTGCACTCAAATTTTCACTTAGATTTTTGTCATCACATTACTCTTTGATAATTCGCTGTTATTTGAATTCTTTACAGGTGGTATGGGGCGTTCACATGGATTCGATCGCCTTCGTGGTTCGTCAGTTCTTTACCATTCCGGACGGGACTCGGGTTCCGGAAGACACCGAGATAGGGATGGTGATGGCGACAAAGACTATCGTTCCCGAGATTCGTTGTCTCGGAGGAAAACTCATTACCAACCAAAATACCACCAGGACACATCTTCTCACGCGGAGCAAAGTAGAGACAAGCGCGGCCATAAGAGGTCGCAACCTGATGCTCCCCGGGACCAACACTCTGATTGTTCTTCCACTCGTCAGTCTCGAGATTCCTATAGGAGGGGCAAACTTTCAAACCCGTCTCCTCCCGCTCCTGCAACGGACCCGTCAGTGCCAAAGAGGCTGGCCAAGCTTAAAGATAAATTCCTGAAGATCTGCTTCGATGGCCTGAAATTCCTTTCGGCTATTCATCCTATTCCTGGATATGCTAAGTAGAGCGCCCTTGCCTATATGAACGACGTCTACATTCAACATGACGCGTTCATTCACCTAGCCGAAAAACTTTCTGAAGTTTCCTTGGAGCGTCGACATGAAATCGACTGCCTGAAGCTTGAGGCTATCCATGACAAGGATATCATTAAAGCTCAGGACAAAGAAATGGCCACTTACAAGTCTGAGCTCGAGGTTGCCCGTCAGAGAGCTAAGGACACTCCTGGTGTCGTTAATTGTCTGGAGTCAACCTATAAGAAAGAACTTGACGAGGCAATTCAACGGTGTGGGGATTTGGCTCTAGAGAAGGTCTTCGTTCAAAAGGAGAGGGACAAGCTCAGCTTCCGAGTCAAGGAGCTTGAGGAGCAGCTTCGCAGGAAGAGCGAAGAGAAAATGGCCGCCCAAGAGGAGTCACAACGATACTGTGACAAGATCGTTGCCACTCGACTTTTGAAGAAAAACATGAGCGCGAGCTTTCCAGGGTTGAGGCGTTAAAGAGGAAGGCCCGTGAAGAGGGCGAAAGGATTGCGTCCATCGATATTGACTCGCGTCTTAAGGCGCCTAGAGAAGAAGGCAAGGAGGAGGTCAAGAGCATGTTTGACCCACTAATTGCTAAATTCAACGCCCGCGTTCTCATGCATCGTGACTTGAATTTCTTGGGCGAGTGTTATCTTGAATCTCTAGCCGAGGCATGTGAGTCAATGATAGAAATCAGGAAGGCCGAGCGCGACACCGAAGAGATTGATGAGGGGACAATGATAAAAGAATATTTCAGGGGAAACGAGCCTTCAGATTTGTCTGCAGCTAAAACTATATATGGCAAAGGTTCCCCTTCAAGGAAAGGGAAAGAAGTAATTACTGGCCCATCCGGGGCCGCGCCTCCAGCTCATGCGCCTATTCGGTCGGCCGATACTTGATCCTTTTGAACAACACATTGGCTATGACCCAGAAGCTCCCAGCCTGGACGTTCATGTTTTGTCTCCAATCCCGGAGGGTGAGACCCCCATGATGGATGGAAATCAGCCGGACTCTGGTAGGCAATTCTTTTGCTTTAACATCCCAAGTGTTTCTTTGAAAGCTGTCGCATTCTAATACTTGTTTTTCGTGATTTTGTGCAGGTCGTTCCGATCCTGAACCCACTCCGAGGAGTGATGTCGCCAAGGAGGCGGAGAAAGAAACTAGTGAGACCCCTCATGCTAGAGAGGCTCCCAGTCCAGACGCCCAAGTGATCGGAGCACTTGATGAAGATAAATCTGAGGCTTCTTCTCCCATCGACGAGAGTTATGAAGTTGAAATTACAGGCGTCTCCGAGCACACATCTGAGCTTAGCATGAAGGAGAGGCTTGAGAAAGAGAAGGAAGAGACGACCAAGATCAAGGTCGAGCCTCAAACTGTGGATCCAGACGATCCCTTGACCAAACTGTTGAAGATCATTCTCTCCGGCAGGTCCAAGCCCGTGGATGTCCCCCCTGCTTCTTCAGTTGTTACCCCTCCATCAAGGAAGGATCCCAAGGGTAAACGCTCTGGGGAGGAGTCATCTGGGAAGAAGAAGAAGAAGCACAAGAAGTGATCACTATCCCCGTCCAACGAGAGTTAGTCTAAGTCATGTGATAATTTTTTGTAATTTTTGTAGATAGACTGTCGACTCCGAAATTTGGAGTGTATGTAGCAGAAAACTTTTCCTGAATAAACATTAGTTTCCTTTGTCTTTTCAAAAGATTCTTATTATTCAGTTTTCTGTGTGATTGTGATTTGAGTCCGAGTTGTTGTGAATAACATGGATTTCTTGATTCACCTTCATATGGCTCGGAGACTCCGTAAGAGTTGTTCATTTCCCCCTTTTGCGCTTCAAGCGCTTAGAGTATTTTTTTAGCTTGCGCATTGGGGACCTAAAGTATTCCTGTCTGCACTCTAGGGCTTGGAGGTTTTTAGTCGTTTATATTCGAGTCCGCGCTCCGGGGACTTAGAGTACTCTAGTCCGCACTCTGGGGACTTGGAGATTTTTAAATCGTTTATACTCGAGTCCGCGCTCCGGGGACTTGGAGTACCCCAGTCCGCACTCCGGGGACTTGGAGATTTTAAATCGTTTATACTCGAGTCCGCGCTCCGGGGACTTGGAGTACCCCAGTCCGCACTCCGGGGACTTGGAGATTTTTAAGTCATTTATACTCGAGTCCGCGCTCCGGGGACTTTGAGTACTCCAGTCTGCACTCCGGGGACTTGGAGATTTTTAAGTCGTTTATACTCGAGTCCACGCTCCGGGGACATAGAGTACTCCAGTCCGCACTCCGAGGACTTGGAGATTTTTAAGTCGTTTATACTCAAGTCCGCGCTCCGGGGACTTAGAGTACTCCAGTCCGCACTCCGGGGACTTGGAGATTTTAAATCGTTTATACTCAAGTCCGCGCTCCGGGGACTTTGAGTACTCCAGTCCGCACTCCGGGGACTTGGAGATTTTTAAGTTGTTTATACACGAGTCCGCGCTTCGGGAACTTAGAGTACTCCAGTCCGCACTCTGGGGACTTGGAGATTTTTAAGTCGCTTATACTCGAGTTCGCGCTCCGGAGACTTAGAGTACTCCAATCCGCACTCCGGGAACTTGGAGAGTTTAAATCGTTTATATTCGAGTCCGCGCTCCGGGGACTTTGAGTACTCCAATCCGCACTCCGAGGACTTGGAGATTTTTAAGTCGTTTATACTCGAGTCCGCGCTCCGGGGACTTAGAGCACTCCAATCCACACTCCGGGGACTGGGAGATTTTAAATCGTTTATATTCAAGTCCGCGCTCCGGGGACTTGGAGTACTCCAGTCCGCACTCCGGGGACTTGGAGATTTTTAAATCGTTTTGTAATGACCCGTAAAATTTTGATAATTTTTAATGGTTTTATTTAGCGTATTTAATATGATTTTTGAGAAATTTTAAATAATAATATTTTGAAATAAAATTTTACATTTGGATTACGTATAGTTAAATGTGGCAAATGATAAATATTCATCAAAAATTAAGAAAGTATATTTTAGGGTGTGACTCTGTTCAGTTTAAGTTAGTAATAATTGATGTTCATAAAATAATTTATTTTGGGAAATTCAAGGCACAACTGTTTTATTTGCCATCATTTCTTTTATTTATTTCCAAACGGTTCATTTTGCCTTTATAACGTGTCCTCTCATATTTATTCTTGTTGTTCAATCAAGCTATTAATTGCTTTGATTGTTTCTAAAACAGTGTGTAGCTGTTACTTTTTCTACCGTTAAAATTTCAATTGCTTAATAATTTTTCCAATTCACAGATAGACTTCCCCATTCCTAGCCATTAATAAACTTTGAAATCATCGTCCTTGCCTTTCGTTATTCCCCGTTTTATAATAATAATTGAAATTTATAGCCATTTCAGTATATAACTTTCACACGTTTTATACTCATTTAATTTCAGCAATCCATTGCCTTTAATTTTTAAACTGTTCCATTTTCTTTCCAAGAAACAGCTCACATTCCATTTCGCTTATAAATCAGTTTCCACTTTTACTTACCTGCTCACTTTTCTTCCATCTATCCGTTTAATAGTTATATATAAGTTATAATACGCTTCCTTGATTCATCTCCTTTCCTTTTTCATTGACATATTAATTCTGGGAAGTGATTAATTTAAAAACCCATCTTCTTTAGACTATCAGCTAAATTTTAGCTTGTCACCATTGCTACTAAAATCATTACTTTTCTAATATATTTATTCCTACTTTCATTGACCTTTTATTTCTTCATTTTTCCATCGTTTAAATTAATAATAATGGTTATTCGTTTTATTTTATTCAGTAATTAGCGTGACTAATTCCATTTACACCGTACCATATTTGACTATTGATTTTTGTTCAGCATTCTTATTTTAAAATAAAACGTAGAGTAACGTCGCCTTCACATTTAATTTCCAGCGTGACCTTTGTTTTTCCAAAATTTACTCCCTCTTTAACTTTGTTTCCCTTCTTACAAGATTTGTTGCCATTCCACCTTTATTTATTTCAACCAGTTACTAAAAAATCCAGCTGTTGTAATCTTATAGCCGTTGATAAAAATCAAACATACGTTTGCATTTAATTTTCTAAAAACGGTCCATATTTTAATGTTTTACTTCATTTGTTTTCATTGCGTCCCTTTATATGGCCTGAGAACAGACTCTATCCTTTCTTCTGCAAATTTATACTACAGAGAGGATATATATATATATGTGTGTACACATATACATAACAAAATTTTGTTCGAAACCATCTTTACGTTCCACCTCCTTCTCACTAGTTCAGCCACACGATCTCCTTCTCCCAGCCTCTGCCGCTCTCATCTGCTGTAGCCCATTCGTGTATGTGCATGATAACCTTAGGTAACTATAATTATATTTATATAAGTGTTTATAATATATATTATGAGTCATATAGGGTCGTGTATTTACAGTAAGTTGTATTTTTTTGGTTAGAAAGTTTTAAAAAGTTATTAAGGTTAGTTTTAGTATATATAATTCTTACATAAAGATTTCACAGAAAAGATTATATAAAGATGATATATATAGGTTTGCTTACCGTTTTATTATACTTATAAAATGCCTGTTGCTTATAGAATTTGACAAGTCAGGAGGTGAAATATAATATCAGTTTATATAGGTTAGATATAGGTTCAGTTCATATTATTTTCATAGTTGCTCAGTGTTTAAAGTCTACCGTACTACATATATTAGTTATACGTATAAAAATATGCCTTGTTTTGTCACAGCATATGTACGAGGTTGCGTCCATATATACAACATGCTTTTCTCTATTTTTTTTACATGTTTTGATTCAGTGTAACATAAAAGTTTATAATTTATTTTCAATGTAACATAAAAGTTTATAATTTACACGTATATATATATATATTTAAAAAGGATCTCTTTATATTAAGGTCACATGGTATTTGGAGAAGTATGTTTAAACTATTTTGTCACTTTTGTTTATATTTTACAGTCCCGGTCCTAGGAGCATTTGATTGTTGGCTATACATTTTGGGTCTAAGTATTTACATTTAAAAGATAATGTTTAAATCTATGTAAAGGAAGGCAAATTTTTGATGTATAAACTGGGATAGTTTAACATATATAGTCGAGGCCATCATTAATTCATACTTTCTATTTTCATCAGTTTTGGTTTATGCATTTAGTAATGCTAACTAAGCTATATATATATGTAATTGGTTTTGCAAGGTCTATAGTTATATAATATAATATGTCGATTATATGGATTTTTTTGTTTACAGTAGTGCTTCACTTTTGGTTTTAAAACATAAATAGTTATATGTTTGGCAAGTTCACGTATTGCTGTTTTGTAAGTTCACGTATAATATGTATATACTTTTTTTATATAGATGAGAACTTGGTTTTCAATTTTTTTTATTTGATATAGTACGTTTTGGGATTAACTATTTAATTTAAACAAATATATATTATTTTAAGTGTATGTTTGATTTTTAATAAATGTAAGCTTGATTTATTTATTTATTTATATGTTTGAAACACTTGTAAATTAAATTTTTGGTGTTTAAACTTAGAATATAAATTTCATATGTATATATAGTATAGGTGGTTATATAAGTTTGCTTATACCGTTTTTCTTCATCATTCCAGTTCCGATCTGTTTTCATCAATTCGTGCCAATCAGCTTTGATCGTTGAATTCGTACCGATTTTGCTTTGTTTATATTCGAAATTCAATCAGTGTCTGTATCAGTGTGCGTATCCATGTCATCTTCTATATTCTCTAGCCTCGAAAGATGAGCAATCACTCACGATTAACATTCTTTTATTTGTTAAATTTGATTAAATTGAAACGACAATTGAAATATGATGCTGTAGTTATTTAAATTGTTATAATATGCTATTGTCTGTAACTGTTCACTTATGGGATATGACACCGTATCTTATTGTTTATATTTATTTTGGATGATATATGCCTGTTGTTATTATTATTTTCATATCTGTTATCACTCTGCAAGTTCCCTGTTAGTATAGAAATCACTATGGTTTGAAATGATACATACCCAAATGGATTTTAGAATAGGAGAATTTCGTTATGGGTTGAAATGATAAACCCAAGCGATTTTCATTTGAATTGAATTTGGGATTACGGGTTGAAACGATATCCACCCGTATATGTTTAACTTACGGATTAAAATGATAAATATTCGTATCCCTTGAACAAAGAATAGAAAATTTTACATCGACGCCGTGGTCTATATGGATGTTTTGAAAATAATTTCTATGGTATTGAAAAGAAATATATGGTTTTATTGAATATTGATTTAAAGTATTATATATAAAGGTTATTTTATATATAGATTTAATATTAAGATAATTTAATTAAGATTGATTTTATAAATATGAAATATGTTTAAGGATTTATTATATTTGTATTTCTGAAATAGATTTGTGGATTATTTAAAGCTCCGAAATATATTAACTTCGAATTTTATTGAAATTTAAATGGTTTATTTTGTGGTCCAAATCCATATTTAAAATAAATAAAATTTGATTTAGTTTAGTCAGAAAGTAAATTGAATGGAAATTGATAAATTTTGATTTAATTAAGTTTGAACGAGAAGGTCGAGTTGATTTTTGAAGCGATTTGTGAAGTTGAAGAAATAAAAATACTTTACTTCATAAATTATTGGATATATATATATACTAATTTGGAAAATAGAGATATTTGAAATGGAAATGATATTTTAGTTTTGAAATATAAATAAAATTGAAATGACCACGGTGTTATAGTGTATATTTCTACCCTGTAGATAGTTCCTTGGATCCTTAGAGGATGGGTATGCCAAACATCCCCTAAGTTAATTATATTTCAGTTGATATTTCACTTGAGCTGGATTTATAGATATAAGAATGTTAATCCTGACTCGAGTGTTTAGTGTTTTGCTTTACGCTCGGGTCAGACTGAGTGATACAACATTTGAGACTCACCTTCGAAGTTGGAGCTTTGCTTGAAGATCCAACTATCTATCCTTTCAGTCATCCAGTCGATTGGTTCAGAGAAGTCATCTGCCCGTACTGGAGACTTCACTGCATCTGGGATTTTCTGATGTATTTTATTTCTAACTTTGTTTATATAGTAGGTTCATGAACTACTATTCATTTATTCTGCTGCGTATCATTGTACTACTCTGTATCTGTGATTCTGTGATTGATTTATTTACTGTAGATGTTAAGAATTTCCAAATTTCAATTAACAATTCGATATTTTGAATTATTCAAGTCAGACATGTATGGTTTTATTATCGATTTGAATGGTCCAAAATAGCGGGTTGTTACAGTTGGTATCAGAGCGAGGCTCTAGGAAAACATTAGCATATATGGTAAATTTATTTACAGAATCACTTTCGTTCGAGTTGAATCTCTTCCTTTTTGACTCGATTTCCTTTAAATTTTGGAATGTCCATCGGTTTCGAAATTCATTCTTGTCTCTTCTATTTATATTCGTTTGATTTAAGAGTATTCCATAACTCCACTGAATGTTTTGTAAAGGGGGTGAAAACTCCTTTACAATCGGCATTGATTCACCGAAGATTTATATATCCTCAGTTTAGATGCTGCAATCTCTGGTTATGCCGAATTCTATATCTGGCGATCGAATGTCGATTTGCCTTGAAATTCCGCATCGATCATATTCATGAAGTCATGGTTGAACCGGTTAAGGTCGCCCGCGATTTATAGAGTATATCCATCTTCTGTTTTGTAATTTAATTATCTCATCTTTGATATCGAGTCTATCTTCGAATCAGGATTCTATTGATTGGAGTTACTCTAAATTAAATCTCTATTGTTTTGAAATCCATTCTTGAATCATCCTTTGAAAATCGGGTTTTATTGTATTTTAAAATTGTTTTATGTACCGAAATTTTTATTTGGGTAACTATGATTTTATTCTATATACAGAAGAGAAAATGTTTTCGATAAGGATTATAAACCGTTAAAAAAAAGGAGAATTGGAGTTTCGAAAAGATTTGAAATTTTGAAAATATTATAAGAAAATTGATTTATATAAAAATGATTTGTAACTGAAAGTTTTTGAATTTGAAATTCAAGAGATTGCACTTCGGTATTTTTGAAAATTGGTTTAAGATTTTGAAATATATAATAATAAGATTTGAAAGTATTTACCGAATAAGAAATGTTTCAAATGACTTCAAATGAGTTTCAACGATTTCAAAAAAAATTTCAAAGAAGTTTTCAAGTAAATAGAAGTCCAGAACTCACTTATGTCGCTGGAAAATAATTTCGGTGATGAGTGCACGCATTATCGACATTGATTTTCGAGTTTCAGAGTGGGGAGAGGCCACTTTAATAGCTTTGCTATGCGGGTGACTTTGTGAAACCAATTTTGATTTCAAATTCCAGAGTATGATTTGGTATTCGAAAGATGTAGGTATATATATTTGAAATAATTTAAAGTAAGTCGGTGTTCAATCCTCGGGTTTTCGATTTGATTTAGTATAACTCTATTTAAAAAAAATTGATTTACTGATTTGTTGCTGATTTCCAACTCTTGGATTTGAAATTTGATTTCACCGACTATTTTGAAGGTTCGGGCACTTCCAAATCAAGGTTTAAAATTTTAAAACTAAGAAATTTCGAAGAGTATAAAATATTTGATAAAGAATATTAGTTTAGTTTTGTATGTTTAAAGTATGACTTAAGTAAATTTAAAACTCGTGTTAAATAAATAATTTGAAAAAGGAAAATTGGAGTTTTCATATAGAAATAAATAGTTTAAAGGTATTAAAGGGATAATTATAAATCTAGAAACCATTTTGAGTATAATTGATTTTGAGAAGAATATTTGGTTTTGAAATTAGATTGGAGTTAAAACCAGTACCTATATGGTGATTTTGGAAATGAATTTGTTTGACCAAAATTTTGTTGATTTGGAAATTTGGATTATTTTCTAAACCTATTGTTTAAGAAACTTTGAAACTGAATATGTTTAATTTGGAAGAAAATTTGGTGAAATCATATATGATCTTGAAACTGAAATGTTATTGAAACGAGAAAAAATTTGAGAACCTTGATTTACTAAATACTTGATTTAGGAGTTATCGAACTTATATAAAACTGATTTGTATAGTACGAAATTGATTTGAAACCTACTGATTTGAAAGGTACTCAATTTGGAAAGAGAAATTTTATATAATCGAAGTCTATATAAGTGTAATTTGATATACTATTGATTGGGAAAGTGTTCGATTGAAAATGGAATCCTATATATGATGGACTTTATATAAGTATGATATTTGAAAGTTATTTGAAAAGGTACTATATGATACATATTTTCGAAGTAAAGATATGGAAAGTGCCTTCTGCTTGATATCCGCTTTGTGGCCACATTGTGGATTCATTCTATCGATATTATTCTCTCTGAATTTTGGTTTTCTGGATGTTATACTCGAGCGTTCCCACCGTGGCGTAACCCATGGTTTTTTTATCTCGCGACTGCATAGCACGACTGCCTGGTTGAGTCTGGCCTAGGGGTACGGATTGTTTCCTGGGGGATGCAAGTGTAACCATTATGTATCCTACAATCTATGTAGGCCGTATTAGTAGCGAAACTGCCTGGCTGAGATGGCCTAGGGGTACGGATTGTTTCCTAGGGGACCCAGGCGTAACCATTGTGTATCCTGCACCCTACTAGTCATCATGGCGTAACTCGCAGGGCTGAGAAAGCTTACGGATACAGATTGTTTCCTGGGGGATCCAGGCGTAACCATTGTGTATCTGCGAACCATGGTTAGACAAATGTTTTGGTTTGGTTATTTTATTTGGATTGTACTTTCCATATCTGTTTTTAAAGGCTTTTCACGTATTTTCACTGGGTGTTGAAATAGGTCTACTAAGTACTTGGAGAATTCTAGCTTTGCGCCTGATCAACGCATGGCCAGAGTCTGCAAGAACGAGGATAAACTTGTTGAAACATCGAGTTATAAAAGTAATTTTGAAAGGAAAAATTCGTTTCGATATAAAAATATTTTATTATAAAGGTATTTCCAACAAAGAAATTTTGTATTAATATTTGAGATTAAAATTTTATGGTTTGATTTAATTACTCGAGCCCGATACTATCCCTTTGAACCTACCTTATCTGCTCAGCCTTATTTATTCACCTATATTCCATTTTTCCGAATCTACCCTCCTTTCCTTTTTGAATATAATCTTTAAAATATTGTTTATTTATATACTACATGATTTAATAGTAAATCATTAGTGTCATTAATATTTCAGAAGTTATTAATTTAATATAACATATTTAAGAAATGAGTAGTAATTTATCTATAATGTTGAAAGTGTCTTAAGATAAATTAGTAAATTTATAAACTACGGATTTAATGTTGTCAAATAACTTCCTTGAAAATATAACCAAGGATGTGAATAACTGTTTCCAAATAGTTTTCATATATATTTAAAAAGGTGTTATTTAAAACTTATAAATGGTATTTATAAAGGAAGCAAGAAATTTTACAAATGGGTTTGAATTTTTTTTAAGCATTAAAGAAAATTTAATTTCAAATGAAGTTTTCAAATGAATATTTCAAGTAAAATTTATATGGTCTTAAATTAATTGTTTATCCTTGTCTTTCAATCTATTTATCTTCCTGGTTGTTTCTATTCTCCTACCTTTTTCCTTTTCGGGGACGAAAAGCTTTGAGTAGGGGAGAGTGTAACGACCCATAAAATTTTGATAATTTTTAATGGTTTTATTTAGCGTATTTAATTTGATTTTTGAGAAATTTTAAATAATAATATTTTGAAATAAAATTTTACATTTGGATTACGTATAGTTAAATGTGGCAAATGATAAATTTTCATCAAAAATTAAGTAAGTATATTTTAGGGTGTGATTCTGTTCAATTTAAGTCAGTAATAATTGATGTTCATAAAATAATTTATTTTGGGAAATTCAAGGCACAGCTGTTTTATTTGCCATCATTTCTTTTATTTATTTTCAAACGGTTCATTTTGCCTTTATAACGTGTCCTTTCATATTTATTCTTGTTGTCCAATCAAGATATTAATTGCTTTGATTGTTTCTAAAACAGTGTGTAGCTGTTACTTTTTCTACCGTTAAAATTTCAATTGCTTAATAATTTTTCCAGTTCACAGATAGACTTCCCCATTCCTAGCCATTAATAAACTTTGAAATCATCGTCCTTGCCTTTCGTTATTCCCCGTTTTATAATAATAATTGAAATTTATAGCCGTTTCAGTATATAACTTTTACATGTTTTATACTCAATTAATTTCAGCAGTCCATTGCCTTTAATTTTTAAATTGTTCCATTTTCTTCCCAGGCAACAACTCACATTCCATTTCGCTTATAAATCAGTTTCCACTTTTACTCACCCGCTCTCCTTTTCTTCCATCTATACGTTTAATAGTTATATATAAGTTATAATACGTTTCCCTGATTCATCTCCTTTCCTTTTTCATTGACATATTAATTCTGGAAAGTGATTAATTTAAAAACTCATCTTCTTTAGACTTCCAGCTAAATTTTAGCTTGTGACCATTGCTACTAAAATCGTTACTTTTCTAATATATTCATTCCTACTTTCACTGACCTTTTATTTCTTCATTTTCCCACCGTTTAAATATATATATATATATATATAATGGTTATTCATTTTATTTTATTCAGTAATTAGCGTGACTCTTGCCATTTACACCGTACCATATTTGACTGTTGATTTTCGTTCAGCATTCTTATTTTAAAAATAAAACGTAGAGTAACGTTGCCTTCATATTTAATTGCCAGCGTGACCTTTGTTTTTCCAAAATTTACTCCCTCTTTAACGTCATTTCCCTGCTTACAGGATTTGTCGCCATTCCACCTTTATTTATTTCAATCAATTGCAAAAAATCCAGCTGTTGTAATCCTATAGCCGTTGAGAAAAATCAAACATAATGTTTGCATTTATTTTTTTTAAAAACGGTCCATATTTCAATGTTTTACTTCATTTGTTTTCATTGCATCCCTTTATATGGCCTAAGAATAGACTCTATCCTTTCTTCTGCAAATTTAAACTTTAGAGAGGAAATATATATATATACACACACACATAACATAACAAAATTTTGTTCGAAACCATCTTTACGTTCCACCTCCTTCTCACTAGTTCAACCACGCGATCTCCTTCTCCCAGCCTCTACCGCTCTCAGTAGCTGTATCCCATTCGTGTATGTGCATGATAATCTTAGGTAACTATAATTATATTTATATAAGTGTTTATAATATATATTATGAGTCATATAGGGTTGTGTATTTACAGTAAGTTGTATTTTTTTGGTTAGAAAGTTTTAAAAATTATTAAGGTTAGTTTTAGTATATATAATTCTTACATAAAGATTTCACAGGAAAGGTTATATAAAGATGATATATATATATATAGGTTTGCTTACCATTATATTATACTTATAAAGTGCCTGTTGCTTATAGAATTTAACAAGTCAGGAGGTGAAATATAATATCAGTTTATATAGGTTAGATAAAGGTTCAGTTCATATTATTTTCATAGTTGCTCAGTGTTTAAAGTCTACCGTACTACATATATTAGTTATACATATAAAAATATGCCTTGTTTTGTCACAGCATATGTACGAGGTTGCGCTCATATTTACAACATGTGTTTCTCTATTTTTTTTACCTGTTTTGATTTTCAATGTAACATAAAAGTTTATAATTTATTTTCAATGTAACATAAAAGTTTATAATTTACACGTGTATATATATATATATATATATATATATATATATATATATATATAAAGGATCGCTTTATATTAAGGTCACATGGTATTTGGAGAAGTATGTTTAAACTATTTTGTCACTTTTGTTTATATTTTATAGTCCCGGTCCTAGGAGCATTTGATTGTTGGCTATACATTTTGGGTCTAAGTATTTACATTTAAAAGATAATGTTTAAATCTATGTAAAGGAAGGCAAAGTTTTGCTGTATAAACTGGGATAGTTTAACATATATAGGCGAGACCATCATTAATTCATACTTTCTATTTTCATCAGTTTTGGTTTATGCATTTAGTAATGCTAACTAAGCTATATATATATGTAATTGGTTTTGCAAGGTCTATAGTTATATAATATAATATGTCGATTATATGGATTTTTTTGTTTACAGTAGTGCTTCACTTTTGGTTTTAAAACATAAATAGTTATATGTTTGGCAAGTTCACGTATTGCTGTTTTGTAAGTTCACGTATAATACGTATATACTTCTTTATATATAGATGAGAACTTGGTTTTCTAATTTTTTTTATTTGATGTAGTACCTTTTGGGATTAACTATTTAATTTAAACAAATATATATTATTTTAAGTGTATGTTTGATTTTTAATAAATGTAAGCTTGATTTATTTGTTTATTTATATGTTTGAAACGCTTGTAAATTAAATTTTTGGTGTTTAAACTTAGAATATAAATTTCATATGTATATGTAGTATAGGTGGTTATATAAGTTCGCTTATACCATTTTCTTCATCATTCCAGTTCTGATCTGATCCGTTTTCATCAATTCGTGCCAATCAGCTTTGATCGTTGAATTCGTGCTGATTTTGCTTTGCTTGAATTCGGAATTCAATCAGTGTCTGTATCAATGTGCGTATCCATCTCATCTTCTGTATTCTCTAGTCTCGAAAGGTGAGCAATCACTCACGATTAACATTCTTTTATTTGTTAAATTTGATTAAATTGAAACGACAATTGAAATATGATGTTGTAGTTATTTAATTGTTATATATGCTATTATCTGTAACTGTTCACTTATGGGATATGACACCATATCTTATTGTTTGTATTTATTTTTGACGATATATGCCTGTTGTTATTATTATTTTCATATCTGTTATCACTCTGCAAGTTCCCTGTTAGTATAAAAATCACTATGGGTTGAAATGATACATACCCGAACGGATTTTAGAATAGAAGAATTTCGTTATGGGTTGAAATGATAAACCCAAGCGATTTTCATTTGAATTGAATTTGGGATTACGGGATGAAATGATATCCACCCGTATATATTTAACTTGCGGATTGAAATGATAAATATTCATATCCCTTCTACACAGAATAGAAAATTTTACATCGACGCCGTGGTCTGTATGGATGTTTTGAAAATAATTTCTATGGTCTTGAAAAGAAATATATGGTTTTAATGAATATTGATTTAAAGTATTATATATAAAGGTTATTTTATATAGATTTAATATTAAGATAATTTAATTAAGATTGATTTTATAAATATGAAATATGTTTAAGGATTTATTAAATTTGTATTTCTGAAATAGATTTATGGATTATTTAAAGCTCCGAAATATATGAACTTCGAATTTTATTGAAATTTAAATGGTTTATTTTGTGGTTCAAATGCATATTCTAAATAGATAAAATTTGAATTAGTTTAGTCGGAAACTAAATTGAATGGAAATGATAAATTTTGATTTAATTAAATTTGAACGGGAATGTCGAGTTGATTTTTGAAGCGATTTGTGAAGTTTGAGGAAATAAAAATACTTTACTTCATAAATTATTGGATAAATATATACTAATTTGGAAAATAGAGATATTTGAAATGGAAATGATATTTTAGTTTTGAAATACAAATAAATTGAAATGACCATGGTGTTATAGTGTATATTTCTACCCTGTAGATATTTCCTTGGATCCTTAGAGGATGGGTATCCCAAACATCCTCTATGTTAATTATATTTCATTTGATATTTCATTGGAGTTGGATTTATAGATATAAGAATGTTAATCCTGACTCGAGTCTTTTGTGTTTTGCTTTACGCTCGGGTCAGACTGAGTGATACAGCATTTGAGGCTCACCTTCAAAGTTGGAGCTTTGCTTGAAGATCTTGCTATCTATCCTTTCAGTCATCCAGTCGATTGGTTCAGAGAAGTCATCTGCCCGTACTGGAGACTTCACTGCATCTGGGATCTTTATTGACGTATTTTATTTCTAACCTTTTTATATAGTAGCTTCATGAACTACTATTCATTTATTCCGCTGCGTTTCATTGTACTACTCTGTATCTGTGATTCTGTGATTGATTTATTTACTGTAGATGTTAAGAATTGACAAATTTCAGTTAACAATCTGATATTTTAAGCAATTCAAGTCCGACTTGTGTGGATGCGAATGGTTGAAAATATCAGTCGTTACACGTTTATACTCGAGTCCGCGCTCCGGGGACTTAGAGTACTCCAATCCGCATTTCGGGGACTTGGAGATTTTAAATCGTTTATATTCAAGTCCGCCCTCCGGGGACTTTGAGTACTCCAGTCCGCACTCCGGGGACTTGGAGATTTTTAAGTCGTTTATAATCGAGTCTGCGCTTCGGGGACTTAGAGTACTCCGGTCCGCAGTTCGGGGACTTGGAGATTTTTAAGTCGTTTATACTCAAGTCCGCGTTACGGGGACTTAGATTACTCCAGTATGCACTCCGGAGACTTGGAGATTTTAAATCGTTTATACTCGAGTCCGCGCTCCGGGGACTTTGAGTACTCCAGTCCGCACTTCGGGGACTTGGAGATTTTTAAGTTGTTTATACTCGAGTCCGTGCTCCGAGGACTTAGAGTACTCCAATATGCACTCCGGGGACTTGGAGATTTTTAAATCGTTTATACTCAAGTCCGCGCTCCGGGGACTTTGAGTGCTCTAGGGACTTGAAGAATTTAAATCATTTATATTCGAGTCCGCGCTCCGAGGACTTTGAGTACTCCAGTCCGCACTCCGGGGACTTGGAGATTTTTAAGTCATTTATACTCGAGTCCGTGCTTCGGGGACTTAGAGTACTCCAATCCGCACTCCGGGGAATTGGAGATTTTAAATCGTTTATATTCGAGTCCGCGCTACAGGGACTTTGAATACTCCAGTCCGCACTCCGGGGACTTGGAAATTTTTAAGTTGTTTATATTCGAGTCCGTGCTACGGGGACTTTGAGTACTCCAGTCCGCACTCCGGGGACTTGGACATTTTTAATGTCTGTGCGCGTTCGCACGTTAGCCGGAATAACATAATTTTATTTGCCCGTCACAGGATCATCATTTGTAGAGACATTAGTAGTTCATGGAAAAGATGGCTTCAAGCCTTTATTAATGAGAGCAAGCTAAATTGCCTTATTACATGCCAAGAATTAGAAATAAAAGCATAATGGAAATGAGTGCGACTAATACATGAAAGAAATAGACTAAGTATAATAATGCCGCAAGTCCTCGCTGTTCCATGCCCGAGGGAGTGTCGTACCATCGACGGCCGCTTGCTTGAAAGTTCCTTCTCCAAGCTTCCGTTCGATGACATATGGACCTTCCCATGAGGGATTTATATGAGGCGGGACCGGGAAAACTCGTTTCAAAACGAGGTCTCCCACACTAAAAGTTCTTCGTCGGACCTTTTCATTATAATATTTAGCGACTCTATGTCTGTATGCGGCCGCTCTCAAATTGGCTTCTTCGCGTTTTTCATCAATGAGGTCCAACGATTCCAATAAGAGATTCTAGTTCGACTCGGGGTCGTAATAAGTTACACGATAGGATGGGACCTCACGTTCCACGGGTATGACAGCTTTCGTGCCATATGCCAATGCGAACGGAGTGTGGTCAGTCGCGGTTTTGTGGGTGGTCCTGTAGGCCCATAGTGCTGTTGGAATTTCATCCACCCACCTGCCTCTAGCCTTTTCCAGACGTTTTTTCAATATGGACTTGATTATTTTGTTTATGGCTTCTACCTGTCCATTCGCCTTTGGATGAGAAACTGTTGCAAATTTCTTCTCAGTGCCATATTTATGGCAAAATTCTTTGAACTCCTCGCTCTTGAATTGAGTTCCATTGTCCGTGACGATGGTCCGTGGAAGGCCAAAATGGAATATGATATTTCATACGACGAAATTAATAACCTTCTTGGCGGTTATCGTAGCCAGAGGCTCTGCTTCTGCCCATTTGGTAAAGTAGTCGACTGCAACTATTGCATATTTCACTCCACCTTTGGCTAAGGGTAAGGAGCCTACTAGGTCGATCCCCCACATCACAAATTGCCAGGGACTAACCATTTGTGTGAGTTCCGTTGGCGGAGCTCTTGGGATTTTTGCATATATCTGGCATTTGTCACATTTTATCACATAGTTTGCAGCATCCTGATTGACAGTCGGCCAATAGTATCCGTAACGGAGGATTTTCTTTGCTAATGTTTGCCCCCCAGTGTGGTCACCGCACTCTCCCTCATGGACTTCCTTTAATACTCGTTCTATCTCATCATAGGCCACGCACCGGAGTAAGGTGGTCGAGAATCCCCTTCGATACATTATCCCGTCATGTATTATAACGCGAAGCCTTACGAAGGACTTGGCGTCTTTCGCTCGTCTTTTCAGGTAAATCCCCTTGTAGCAAGTACTGCCTAATCGGGGTCGACCATGATTCCTTCTCAGGTTCGGTTTCTAACACGATATCTATCTCCATCGTCTCTATACTCAAAGCATGGAGGGTCTCAACAGGGAACAATCCCATTTGCTGTGCATCGCCACTGCTTGTGAATTTGCCAACGAATCGGCTTCCCTATTTTGTTCGCGTGGGACATGCGAGATGTCGTAATATTCCAGATTCGCCAGCAGCTCTTAAACATGAGCAAGGTATGGAGCCAGTCTCTGTCCCTTCGCTTGATAGTCTCCCCGCACCTGATATACTACCAGTTGCGAGTTTCAGAAGATTTCAATTGACTTCACTCCCAGTTCGTTAACAAGTCTCAGGCCAACAATCAATGATTCATATTCGGCTTCGTTATTTATCGCAGCAAACTCAAGCTTCAAAGCGTAGCAAATTGATCGGTCTTCCAGAGTCACAAGGACTACGCCAGACCTCGTGCGACGGTCGTTAGATGCCCCATTGGTGTACATCTTCCATTGAACGGGAGGTATGCCACTGTGACTGCTTGGTTCATCTGGCACAGTGAATTCAGCAATGAAGTCAACTAGGGCTTGTCCTTGTATGGAACTTCACGGAAAATAGGTAATATCGAACTGACTTAACTCAATATTCCATTTCAGCATCCTTCCGGAAGTTTCCGGTCGTTGGAGTACCTATCGCAAGGGTTGGTCAGTGTAGACACCGATTGAGTGTGCCTGAAAGTAGAGGCGAAGCTTGCGTGATGCGATCACCAAGCAATAGGCTAGTTTTTCAATCTTTGGATAGTTTCTTTCCACCCCTGTCAAGCGCTTACTGACATAGTAAACTAGCTTTTGAATCTGGTCTTCCTCGCGAACCAAAGCTGTACCGATAGTATGCTGGGATACCGCCAAGTATACATACAACATTTCGTGGTCTATCGCTTGGACAGTACAAGGGAACTTTCCAAGTGCCTTATCAGAGCCCCAAATGCTTCCTCACAGTCGGATGTCCATTTGAAATTTCTCTTTCCTTTCTTTATAATGTCGATGAAGGGAATACACTTGTCTGTAGCTCTGGATATGAATCGACTTAGCGCAGCCACTTTTCCATTCAGGCTTTGCACCTGCTTTATGGTTCTGGGTACTTGTATATCGCGGATAGCCTGGATCTTCTCTGGGTTAGCCTCGATTCCCCGGGCATTCACAATGAATCCAAGAAACTTTCCTGATGCTACGCCGAATGAACACTTCAACGGATTGATCTTCATTCCATAATGCCTGAGTATGTCAAACATCTCCGCTAAGTCTCTAATGTGGTCGTTTGACTGCCGTGACTTCACGAGCAAGCCATCCACATAGACTTTCGTTGTTTTACCAATATGATCTTTGAACATTCGATTCCCCAGGCGTTGATAAGTCACTCCGGCATTCTTCAATCCAAATGGCATTAGTACATAGCAATACAATCCCAAGTTCGTGACAAAACTGGTGTGTTCTTGGTCTGGGAGGTGCATTGGGACTTGATTATATCCAGAGTACGCATCCATAAATGATAATCACTCATGCCCGGCAGTTGAGTCGACCAGCTGGTCAATCCTAGACAACGAGAAACTATCTATAGGGCATGCTTTGTTTAAATCAGAATAATCAACACAGGTCCTCCATTTTCCATTTATTTTCTTCACTAGCACCGGGGTAGACACCCATTCAGGGTAGAGGGCGTCGCGGACGACCCGTTGGCTTTGAGTTTGTCCACCTTCTAGTTGAGAGCCGCAGACCTCTCCGGGTCCATGCCTCTCCTTTTTTGTTTCACAGGTACATGTTTCGGGTCTATGTTCAACATATGACTTGCGATCGCAGGAGAAATCCCACACATATCAGAATGTGTCCTGGAAAAACATCAAGATTCGCTCGGAGGAAATCAGTAAGGTTCTCAGCGGCCAAAGGGTCGAGTTGCGACTCAATTTTAAGAACGTGTGATGGGTCGCTCCGGCTAACTGGGATGTCAATTATGAGTTCAACCGGTGCTGAATTGGTTTCCCTGGGTTCCCCATCATTGTCTTTCGGATCTATGTCCCTATAGATCCGAGAATGTTTCCCGAGCCGGGGCTCGGGCGCTTCTTGTCAATCATCAGAATTTCGGCTGCGGACGGAGTGGTCCGCAACCTTTCCTTTCTCTCTACGCTGAGCCTCTCTCAGCTCAGCCACACAACAGGCACGTCCAGTCGCTTGATCGCCGTGCACCATTCCAACACCGCTGTCTGTGGGAAATTTTAATGTCAGACTCCAAGGGGCCAATGCTGCCCTAAATTCTGCCAAGGCGGGACGTCCAAGAAATACGTTATATAGAGAGTCAACGTCCAACACTATGAATGGTAGGATTCGCACCGTCCTACGCTCGCCCTGCCCTAGTTCAAAGGGTAACTCCACATATCCCACTGCATCCGTTGCTACGCTGTTAAAGCCATGGATTCTGGCATTGGATGGTTTCAAATCCTTAGCTTCCAATTTCATTTGGTCATATGCCTTCTTGAAGATGATGTTAACGGAGCCTCCATAATCAATTAGAACTCTCATCACATACGCCGGCCCGATTGTCGCAGATATGACCATCGGGTCGATGGTAGGGGATTCCACCTTGTCCGCATCTCGGCTCCTGAATACGATATCATCATTCATCGTGCACTGCTGCTTTGCAGGAGTCCCATCCTCCACATTCGAACAACACTCATACTCCGCATGTCTTAAAGAGTTAGCATATCGCTCCATCTCCTGCCAATTCTTATCTGCAGGATGAGGTCCGCCAGCAATCGTGTTAATAACCAATCTGCCCGCAGTTCGAGTAGGTTATTCGTGTTGGTGTGGGGCCGGCCCATGTCTAGGGTCCGATGTTTCTTGTCTCGCATCCAGTGGGTCTTTGACAAATTCCTGCAGCTTTTTCTGTCTATTCAGCTTTTCTATAGCATCATGGAGGTGTCTTCACTCCTCCGTTTTGTGCCCATAAGACTCGTGAAAATGGCAATACTTCTCAGTCCGCTTCTGTTCTTCCGTCGATTCCTTTGGACGTGGCTTTCTATATTAGAAAGTGTTGCAAGTTGATAGATAGATGTTTTCAAGAGATGCGTTCAACGGGGTGTATTCATTGTATGTTGGAGTCCTTGATTTCCATTTCCCTATTTCTTTTTTCTTTCCGGGATTTCCACCTTCGGATCCTTTAGCCCGCCCAGGCTTGTTCTGGATGTTAACTAGAGTTTTTTAGGAATTATCTCCGGTTCGTTTCACGGCGATGTTACTTTTCACAGACTCTTGAACAGGCCCTGGTGCCTTGTCTCGCCTTGTCTATCGAGCTTCTTCCCTTCTTATGAATTAGTGAGCTTTCGAATAAAAGCGCTCCATCGTGGCTGGGGGCTTTCCCGCCAACCAATCTCCAAATTCAGAGTCTGGATCTACTCCACGCATTATCGCCATCAAAATTGCGTGGTCGTTTGGATTGCTCACTTCGGTAGCAGCAACATGAAATCTCTGCAAGTATGTTTTCAATGACTCTCCTGGAGCTTGGATTACGCTCGATAAGGACATCACACCCTTTGGACGAGTGGTGTGTATCCTGAATTGTTCTATGAATTTTGTTGCTAATTCGTCAAAGCTGGATATAGATCGAGGTGGGAGTCGAGTAAACCACATGGTGGCAATACCAGACAAAGTGATTGGGAAGCATCTACACTTGATCTCATCATTGGCTCTTGCAGAATCCATCATCCATCCATACCGCATCACATGTTGTCTGGGATCGGTCTTCCTCTCATAGGCAGGGATAGTCGGCATATTGAAATTCTTGGGGTACTCAGCCTGTAGGATACCATCCGTAAAGGGGGGTATGACTCTTAGACACACCCCAGTCTTAATTAGTTAGACCTTGGTTCTCGTTTATCAACTATCTGACCATAGCTGTCAAATCCGAGGTTTGTGTGGAAGATGGGAGGTTGGGTTCCGTTCCACGGGACCGTGCAGGTTGATGTCCCATCTGACTTGGGTCTTGGAGATTCGGGCGTCCGGTCTCTTCACGGGCTTGATTTCTAGTAGATCGATTAGTGGAACCTGCTTGTGCATCTTTATCCTTATGGCGTCTACGCCTAGGAGGTTCATCAGCTGAAGTCGAACTATCATCTTCAGAGTAAGGGACGGGGCCACCTCCAGCATTCTGATGCTGCTGTGGAATAAGCTGAGTTATGAGGTTAGCTTTGGCTTGCATTTTGCTCAACAAGTTGCCTTTTACTTTCCTTAAGCTCTCTTATCAAGTTATTGAAATCTACTCGGGAAACAACTTCCGCTTGGTTTTGGTTGGAGGGCCACACGCCTTGAATCGCTAGCTGATTGCTAGTTCCCAGTTGTTGCACACTAGCGGTTTCGTTGGCATCTGCATTTTGAGAGGCTGATCTAGTTCGTGGTCTTTCCATGGTAGAGTTGTTGGTTGTAACTCTGAATAGAATCAACAGATGCCTTATAAATGATTATGGATCTCCTTTGGGAGATTTATGCAATCCAGTAGCTGCAAAGTAGATCCTAATAGCCTGAGTTCAATTCTCAGTGAAAGCACCAAAACGTTAGCACCGAAATTGGTCACTAACACCCTTAGAAAGATTCTGTAGAGAGATTAATGAAGAAAGTAAATGAAAACAGAAAACATAATGTAAATTTAAATGCATAAAGTAAGAACACCAAATTTATAGTGGTTCGGCGTAGTAGTCTACATCCACTTTGAAGTTGATCTTTATTCTTTTCATTGGTACTTGATTACAGATACAATCCGCTTCTAAGTACTTGAATACAGTTGCAAGATACAAAGAAATAAGTAGGGAATGAGCCTTGAAAATGGCAGAGTCTCCCCAGTGTTCTCTAAAATCTCTTCCTTTTTTCTGTGCCCCTACCTCTCTATTATAGGCGAAGGTGGGTTGGACTTCCCTGGTGGGCCTGGTAGCTGAATATCTTGGCCCAAGTGGAGTGGTCTTTGTGCGTCGAACCAGTGAGACCGAACGACCAAATGCCGAGCCTCCCTCCTTATGCCGAACAAGGAGTGGATGTCGAACGATGTTTTTTTGGCCGAACGAAGTCCAATGCCGAACGCTCTTCCAGATGCCGAGCGCTCTTTAGATGCCAAGCAGTGTGGTGCTGAACAATCTTCTTAGGACGAACGAGATGAGGCCGAACAATCTAAACCTTGTGAGAAGCTGCCTGCCGAACACTCCCCAATGCCGAACGTCTCTAAGTGCCGAGCGTTCCTTTCTGCCTAATGTCCCCTTATGCTGAGCAATCTAGATAAGTCGAGTACTTAGTGGCTGTCTCATGCCGAATGGTATAGTATGCCGAACGATGTCCTTTGATCGAACGATAGCTTGACTGAACGATGCCTTCGGTCGAACGATATCTTTGGCCAAGTGATGTCTCTGGACGTTGGGGAGGCCGAGTACTAGCTTGCCTAGTCAAATCCCCAGGAAACAGTGTCCGCACTAGGAAGTCGGGTGGACGATACTAGTTCGGAAGTGAAATCATGTGATCGAGTGAGCGATCAGATTGGTATAGCGTACGGATGATATGTGTACATCATACAGGTTTAAATGAAATTGATATTGAAAATTTATGAATAAGAAATGTGAAATGATTTCATTTAAAATGAAAGTATATTTTGTGAAATATACAATGGATAAAAGTGAAAGTTGGATATTTTTATGATGATAAGTAAGATGGAAACAACTTTATAAAAAAAGAAAAAAGAAGAGTAATCAAATTTGAATATTTGATTTTGAATAAACAAAGTTATATATCTTTGTTATATAAGATAAATCTTCCCTTGTTGAATCTATTGCCGAAAGGAAAGGATTTTGAAAGTGTTTGAAGTATAAAAGGAGTGTTATACAAGTTTGAAATGATCCAAAGTTTTTAAAAAAAATTATGTATATATATATATATATATAAATGATCTTATGAGGATGTTGGAAAAAGGTTTTGGGAACCTTTGGATTTGGAAAGGCTTTTGATTTTTGGGTAAAATCAATATTGGAATTTGGAAAGCCTAGTTTGAGAATTATCGATTTTGGGTTAATCGATTTTGAGAAAAGGAGATTTAAATGAGATTCATACTAGGTGTACGATTTGGAAGATACTATATGTGTATAGTATAAATGTTTTGATAATGGCTCTGGGGAAAAAGGCGCTCCCTTGAAATGAACTTCTCAGGAGTGCCATAGGCTGGTACTGCCTTGAACCCTAAAGGGGGTTCTAAAATTGATCCTGTGAGGAGTGCAAACAAAACTAGTTCCTGAGGATTATGTGTAGTGTGTAACAAAAGTCGAGGGCGCCGATGCCTATAGAGGAATTTGGGTTATGCTGTGACGACAGTGTAACTTGATGTCACTACGATCTACTGTAGACCATAGCAAAAGTCGTGTATGCTGCTGAGAGCCAACAGTCTACGTTTGATTTTATTTCGGTAGACTGCGACCTATGGTAATATAGCGAAAATTCTGTGTGCTGCTGAGAGCCAACAGTCTACGTTCGATTTTATATCGGTAGACCGCAACCTATGTGGGAGTGGAGAAGTTTCATTTTTGACGGCGAAAATCGAGGACGCTGATGCCTACAGTTACATGGACTTTTGCTGCGATGGCAACGTAACCCTGTAATGTAACTACGATCTGTTGTGGGTTCCATGGCGTAATCGAGGGGCACGGAGTGCCTACAGTTACATGGACTTTTGCTACGATGGCAACGTAACCCAGGATGTAACTGTGACCATGGATGGGGTTGATGATTTTCAGAGCATTCTCACCAAAGATATTTCCTCTGTTTTCAAAAAAAGGAAGGGTTTTCGATATTTTCAATAAAATTATTTTCCAAGTATTTTCACTGGATGTTAAAAATGGGTCTGCTATGTACTTATAGATTTTCAGTCCTACGCCTAATCAACGTATGACCGAATTTCTATGAGAACAAGGATGGACTGGTTGAGACATCGAGTTATAAGAAGTCTTTTTTATAAAAAGCTATTTTAATAATATTTTGTGAATTTAAAAGTATTTCTAAAATTTTAAAATGAAAGTGTTGGAATTTTGGAAAATGAAAGAAAATCCAAACTGGAATTATGAAAAAAAATTGAACTCAGGAAGATTTAGTGAAGTGATTTTTTTAATAAAATCGAATGTTGATTTAAAAGTTGGAAGTAAGCTAATTAGCTAAATAATTATTTGATAGAGTATGTTAATAAAATTTAACTCGGTTGAATAAAATGAATTGTAAGTTAATAATGAAGTTTGAAAATAAACTCGAATTAAAATAGAGTTCGATTTGGATTGATAATGAATTAAAATAAGTGGAGATGTTGTAAAAAATAAAAATGGAATTGGATTATAATAGAAATGATTTGAGTTACAAATAAAATCCAATTCGAGTATAAATGAGTTAAATATGTGCTTGGATATTATTTTTATAAATTGAGAATGTGAATTAAAATTAAAATTAAGATGGATGGGCTAACTGAATTAAATAGAATTTGATTCAATGAGAATCAAATAGAAGTGAACTTAAGTTTGATGTTGAAATAAACTAAAGTAAATTAACTTAAGTTTAAAATTTATGGAAGCTTGGCTTCGAATAAGGGTGAAAGCCCGTTAAATAAAAGCTAGGGTTGAATTAATTTGGGAATGGTTAGTAGTACACAAGCATGGAATGTGTCGAGCTAAATAAAATGGTTGTGAATAAATTAAAATGGAATTGGATTAAATAAAATTGAGTCGGAATCAACTTAAATTGGTTATAAAACTTAAGTAATTATTTATTCACATGGATATCATCAAATTGGGTAGAAATGGTTGTTGTTTAACGTAAACGAGAATTAATTAAATTCTATGAATTAGTGGATGCAAATATAATTGATTTTTGAATCAATTGATATGAATATGAGTTTTTTTGGAATTATAAATGAATTGAAGGTAAGTAAGTGAGTTGTACATCACTTAAATTGAATGCAAGGGTAAGAAAAGTGGGTGAAAGCAAATGAACTGGTGATTGAAAACTTATTAATTACTTTTAGGTGCTGTTTGGTAGGTATGGCTTATGAAATCCATGTGTTAGCTATTGAAAATGAGTGAAATGTAAATAAATTTCCTATGTATGGCACTTACATATTTAAATTGAGTAAGTACAGGTACCTGAAGGCCATTTGGCTGGATTTGGACGCTCTAATTGCTAAATTAATAAGCCGCTTGCTTAAAATGCTAAACAAAGGTACGCCTACGCAATAAAAATAGGAAATATGAACTATTTTTGTTTTTCCGACCGTGTGGGTCGATGTATATATATTTATATCTCTTGTCAAATTGCAAAAGCTCCTCCATACAAAGGAGAATCTATTAAAATTTGTCGAAAATTTTGGGAGTTAGAAAATTTTTGGAAATTTTTTTAGCGACAAAACGATTTCAAATTTGAAATTGAAATAAATTAATGGATGAAACTAATTTAAAATAATGATATGAATCAGTTATAAATGGAAGACAAAATTCAATATTCAGAGTTGAAGATAAACTGAATTCATATAGAAATGGGAAAACTAATTTGAATAGAAATAGATATGAAAACTTCTATAAGGAAATGTATAAATGATTTTAAAAGCTATGATTGGATATTATTGCTAATAGGATATGCAGGTATTATAAAGGGAAAGGAAAATTGGTTTTGATTTCAGGAGATAATTTGAATTGCTCGACTAAAAGGTATGTGTTTAAATTTCTGTATGAAATTTGATTGGGTTTTTGATCTAGCCATTTGGCGTTTTGTTTTGTTTTGAAATTTGGGGGCCCGTAGAGGCATTTTGTAGTTGTACCGAGCTAGCTACGCAAAGAAGACGCTGGCAAAAATTTTCAAAAATTTAGAGAGTTAGAAATTTTTTGAGAAAGTTGTGATAATTTAAATTTGAATTTAAATTTGAATTTGAATAAATGGAGTAAATAATGTTGTTGGAAACGATGGAAGGTTTTGTAAAGTTGGTTGAAGTAATAGCGGGTCTTTAATAAAAGATAGGTTATGACAAGTTGATAAAATTGTTTGATTTTGGGAAAATAATAATGGGTATTGGACCATCCTTTTTGACTAGTAATTTCGGGGACGAAATTCTTTTAAGGGGCGAGGAATGTGACGACCAGGAATTTTTGTATGTTTGAAATTAGAATATTTAATTGATTTTAAATATTTAAAAGTTAATTTTTAACTTGAGTTCAAATATTATTAATATTTAGCAGTTAAGTTATTGGATATAATAAATTGAAATTGGGTAAATGATTGAATCTTCAGTTTTAAGCCTGTTAAAATTAATTTGAGACTTGTAAAATTTATATTGATAAAATTGAAGATAGTAAAATTTTTAAAATTGAATTTAACACTGATTTGTTTAGTTTTGAAATTTATAGTTTAAACCGATATTTAAAAATAGCCTTCCGAGGCAAAGTCTCGGAATCCGACGAAACTAGTTCCATTGGATCCATAATATTGTATTATTATTGAATTTCGATTTTTGTAGTGTTTGGAGTGACCGTTTGACCGTACGATAAGAAAACGCGCTGAAATTTATATCGAAAATTCAATATAATAACTGGGTCTAAAAAACTATCTTCTCCATACGATCGAATTAGGGCTTGAAAGCTTTTCCATTGCGTTCGGAATAGGGGTATAACCTTACAAACGCCAAAGGCATGCCTCGATAGGAATTCGGAATTGTAAGTTGCATTTGTCGAGACGATTTGAATTTAATTTAAAAATATGTTTATATCCTGGTTACCGTCAGCTGAAATTATTTCACTTCACAACTTTTTCCTTTCGTTTCATGACCACTATAGCTAGGCAAAACTTCTCACGTAATGTATCTTCCTCCTTTTATATTATCTGTCGAGCCTTCTTTCTAAGCCACTCATTCAATCGAAAATGGCCGAAGCCTATTCAAAATCAAACTCCCCACTTCAATTCAATTCACAAATCCAATTTCGAAAATAAATTCGACTTCTTCTTTTCATAAACCATGGCCGTAATTCGAAAATCGCGACGCGATGGCATGGAGCTCGAAATCAAGCAGGGTCACGGCGAGCTTCGCAAATAGAGGAGCAGGCGCTCGCACGCACTGAGACATCCACGACAAGTCGTCATCGTCAGAAAGCTAGGGTGGCTCGCGAGGTTCGTCGGCAATCGAAGGGGCTCTCGAAACTAGGATTTCACATTTATTTTGGGGGAGATGCGATTTAAGGGAGGATGCAACGTCGAGCGACTCGAAGGCTAGGTGGGTATGGCGAAAGTCACGACTTCGTGGTTTGAGTGGATCTCGATCAGGGAGGCGCTCATTGTGTGCGGCAGCTTTGCAGCGGTGATGACATCGAGTTGTCAGTAAGGTAGCATTCGATTTATTTTGTTTAATTTATATATATGTATACAAAAGCAGAAAGAAGAAAACTTTACAGGAAGAAATAAAAGTAATATTTTTTTACAGTAAGTTATTCGAAACAATTCTGTTTAAAATTTATATGTACCTTCATTTGGGGATAAAAGGAATTTAATGTGTAAGTTAAAAACTAGAAAATTTATTTTTATTTACTGGAAACTATATAAGGTTGAAATAGGAATTTTAAAGCATTTTGATTTGAACAGTTATATTAAAATTAGACTTTCGATTTATATAGATTATCTTATACATAATAATAATAATAAATAATGTATTTGGGTGATTAACCTGATTAATTAGTTATTAAATTTATTTTAGTTAAAAAAAAGGGGGTTTCAAAAGGGAATTATGAGCAAGATTTAATTTGTTAAGTTAAAAACCAAATTTTTAGTTAAATTAAATTGTTAGTTAACCAAGTGGTAATTAATTATTTGATCGGTTCAAATATTAATAAACTGTATAAAAATGTTATACAAGGTCAAACTTTGAAAGAAGTAAGACGGATTGGAAAGTGGGTTGTGCAAAAAAAAACCAAGGTGAGTTAATCTCACTCTTCTGGATTTTTATTTAAATTCAAATGGTTAAATTTAAATAATTGGTTGATTGCTTGATTTGATTGGATGTGCTATATTATATAATAGTATATATAGTATATATTGGAGTGATTGATTTCCCGCATTATATAGCGGATGAGACCCTATGCGCCGCATAATAGCGGATGATATTTTATTTAAACCTATATACCGCGATACTCCACCTTGAAGTGGAATTGGTATTGTGCTAATGTCTATGGATGTAGGAAAACAGGTTGGAGGGATCGAACTGGATTCCTCAAAATTATTTAGATTGTTTAATATTCTGTGTTATGAATATTGATATTTTTGATGAATTATATTGATAATTGGAATATTGAATACTATGATTTGCTTGGATATATTTCGTTACACTAGGTCATCAAAATATTTAGAATTGAATTTTTGGAAGAAATATAAGAGTAAATTTTAGAAGTAAAATAATTATAGAATAAAAATAAGAATGGTTTGGAAAGAAATAAAAGTGATTTTTAAAAACTGAAGTAAAATCGTAAAGTAGAGATTTAAAACAAATTTTAAATCAAAGTTATATCTGGAATTCAAGTTAGTGTTTTTAAACAAATAAATTTTTTAAATTTAAATTGTTTTAACAACTTGAATGTTAAAGTGCATTTTTAAATTGATTTGAATTTAAAAATGAATTCGGTTTTAAATTCCTTTAAACTTCTTTTATAAAATGAGTAAATAATTTATTTAATGAATTAAATAAAAAGGTAGTTAATTACTGGTTGAGATTAATCAAGAGTGATTAATATTTATGGTTTAATTAATGATTAACTTCTTAATGTAATTAATTTAAATTAGGATAAATTAAAATGTAATTAGAAATGATTAATTTATATAATTAATGATGTAATTAAAGGTTA
Source organism: Allium cepa (assembly GCA_030765085.1). Taxonomy (NCBI): domain Eukaryota; kingdom Viridiplantae; phylum Streptophyta; class Magnoliopsida; order Asparagales; family Amaryllidaceae; genus Allium; species Allium cepa. The sequence continues at coordinate 109,631,933 of CM060940.1, forward strand.
ATTAATTAAGATTAATTAATCAATAATAAGCGATTTATGAGAAATTAATTAATATAGTTAATTAACTTGTAAAGTAATTAAAGATTAATTACTTTTTTTGGTTAAGAATAATTAATTTGTGTAATTACTTAAAGATAATTACTTGAATGTAATTGAAGGATAATTAATCCAGGGTGATTAATTAAGATGGATAATTAAGGGATGATTAATTAATTGATTTGAAATTAATTAATGTTAAATGAAGGAATCTAAGTGATTGAGGTTAGTAATTCAATTAGAATTAATTAAATTAATTTGGAAGTGATCAAGTTTGCTTATGGATGATTGAATGGTATTGGATGCCTTGAATAAGACTCGAAGAGACCGATGCCGAGTATTAGAAAATACCCGAAACCACTTTGAATTTTTATAGATTGATATGTGAAATCTATAGGCTGGAATGAAACGATTTAAGTGAATTGGACTATTTAATCTAAATTTGGGTACTTAGAAAATTGATATGTGAAATAAGTGATGTCTATAACAAATTGTGAATTTGTAGATGGATACGAGTTACCCGGGTTTTATATAAGTTATATGCTTTGAATTCTATGTTAGATGGGTTACTCATGCTGGTTTCCAACCTGACCTGGGTGTTACTTTGACGTAATGCTCGGGTCAGACCGTGTATTACAGATTTTCAGGTAAGGACGTTCTGGAGCTCAGGAGGCGAGCTAGATGGCAAGAACGTATGGAGTGTCTCCGTTGTATTATATTGTTGTACATCTAAGACATGATGATTGTGTATATCCAGTGTCTGTGTGTGTGTATATATATATATATATATATATATATATATGTAACTCTGATGTATTATAAATGTATTTGTCATATACAAAATTTTTTTGTAAGTTGGTATTGTTTGATATTATATTTTGATCTACTGTGAATGTGAGAATCTTTGTTGTGTTTCTTCTTCTTCCTCTTTTGTCTCTTTCTTCTTTTCCTAACTATCTGGAATTTTCGGGATCGAAAATTTCGGATCTAGGACTAAACGAAAACATAAATCATCACATTTTTAGCATATCCCCTCTTATGATTACTTGTGTTATGACATAAAATGTGTTTTATGGACATACAAATATATCCTTTCATGTCATTTATGTCAATCTATTATACTTCTTCCTCTTTTTACACACTTTAAAAACATATTTTAAGGAAGGAATAAAATACAAATGAGAAAGGAAAATTAAGCAATAGAGATAATTCTATAGAGAATATATACTTTTTTATATAAAATTTATAGATATATAATGATTTTTTTTATTTTGGATGGAATTTGACTTTTTACTTTGAAGATTTTAATAATGTCAAACAATGTTGGATTTTAGATCTGATTTCAATTTTGATATGAATAGCAATTTTTGGCTTTAGGGTTTGATTTAAATTTTGTTAGGTCTAAAAGTAAACATTTAGACTTGGTTCAATTTCTAATATTTATTCATCGTAATATTTTTTCATAGTTATCAATGGTTTTCTGATTTAAGAAATAAATTGAAAAAAGTAAAGCTTATGGTCAAAATGGTTAACAATTTTTAGAATATAGATTACCAAAGAAAAGATATTGGGTTGTTTGGAAAATAATTTTTTTTAAGAGTTATTCGTTTATTAGTTAATATTTAAATAAGGTTAATTTTGTTAGATGTTCTAGTGATATTTCTCTGGCCATGGGGATCAAATCTCATCGATGTTAGTTAATCAATGTTAAAAGGTTTAATTTACTTAAACTTTTACCCTCTAAAAGAAATTAGTATTGCCCTTTGATGACACCCTTAAACTACCACATAAAATTTACTTACACTAAGTTACTATGGAAAAGGTTACCTTATGCTATACTATTTTTTACTATCCAAATTTTAAGATAGTTTTTGACAAAATTGCACTTGGATACATTTGGAATTTTGTTTGGATTTTTTATCCAAATGTAGATCAATTACAAATAAAATTGAGAAAGGAATACAAATAAGTTTTTCTAATATAGAAAAATATAAGTATCTGCATTTGTTATTTGTGTATCATAGTCTATGGATGTGACTTATCATTAATATGTATACAAGTAGTGGATACACTTTTGTGATTTCAAGTTAGTATTGTGTACATACTACAAGTGTTATTTCTCTTCTCGACCTTATATTTCATTGTCACTTACTAAGAAACCCTATTCAAAAAATATTAGGAAACCATTAGTGTTATAATCATCGTTTACTAATGAAATACCGCAATCACCTCTACCATCAAAAGATTACAATCATGTTTGCAATGTTGAATATTTGTTATCTATATAGGGGATCAATCGTATAAGAATGAATTGGTGTTTGTTATTTTAATCATCATAAAATATCCTTTTGATCTTTAAGTTCGATCGCATTTTTAGATCATGTGCATATGTATGCACATTGTGCATTCCAATCACTATTTTAAAAGATGAAATGATGTGGCTGTAAGTAATGATATAAATAACTAGAACAGAACCCGTGTTACTCATATGAGGCAACTGGATAACTATTGTGACGTTCCCTTCACCTTCGGTAAAAAAATACCAATAAAATCTGTAGGCCAATGTAGGGAAATCAGCAAGATAATACAAACAATCAATTATGAATCTATCATATATCTCACAGTGTAGAGGCAAAACATAATATCAAACATACATATAAAACACATGAGATAGTAGTATGATAAGAGATACATACAAAACATAATAAGTAGTAGCTCCATAAAATAATATATGAGTAAGCATAAGCCTCTCGTTGGTCCTCTATACATCACAGAATATATGTGACATCATATGTTATCATAGTAAAACAAGATTCATGAGATCGTACATTACAGGATATATATAAGTCAATACATCGTGGATAGATCAAAAACTACATAATACAAAACTGTCTTTATATACATAAAGTGTTGATAACTCCATAGCATTGCACGACAAAATGAGTAGCAGCTCCATAAAATAATATAAGAGTGAGCGCAAACCTTCCGTTTGTCCTCCACACAGCTCCAAGCGCTATCATCATACCAAAATTAGTCTACTAATTTAAGATAACCTAAGAATATAAAAAGAAATGTAGATAACCTTAGATTAGAAAATAGTCTAGTATAAGCCATCTATAAGCCAAAAAATAGATATATGTGCTCAATATACAATAAATAAAAGCAATATGATATGAAAAGGCATACCTCACTGCTTCTGGGTCAAAAAAGCTAGCTCATATAAGCATCCTATGCTACATTATTACAATAAAGGGTATTGTAACGACCCGCAAGTTCGATGCATTAATTATTAGTTAATTATCAATAGCCATTTAAATTAAATTGGTGATAAAAGACACTTTTGAGTAGAGTTGTCGTTTTGAGAATTTTAAAATTTCCATTGTGTTCAGAGTGTTAGAGAAATGAATTTTGATACATAGTATGTTATGGCTTAGACCTGTTGACTGAGTTGAGTATTTTTTGGCCTCGAATTGCTTTAGACCTGAAAAAAAAATTTGCTACAAATACGAGTCTTCCCTAATTCTAGGCACCACAAGGCCAGTGTTTCTTCTCTAATCCCAAAATTTTCTTTAATCTCATTTTTAATGGCAGATAGTTTTCTCTAACTATTAATTATTCAAAAATGAAAGAGGTCCAAATACCATCAAGTTATATATCAATTTAATGCCTCAACGAGACAAAGAGAACCATTGATTCTTTTGTTGATATGATTTTATATTTGGTCGGAATTAGTGGTTAAAGGTTATAAGGCGACGAATCCGTAGATCGAATTAGGGGTTTTCAATTGGGGTGAAATTAGAGATCGAGTATGGAAAAATTAGGTCGAGCATCGCATGTAGGTTCGAAATTGGTGGTGGTTGCGTGTTCAATTGATGACTATGATTGTGGAATTTGGCTAATGAAGGAGGAGAAAGAAGTGCCGATGATGGATACCGGATCGCCGTAGTTTGGACGTAGTGGCGAATTAGCGGCCATGAAGGTGTTCGACGAAGGCTATCTGGTCGGGGATAGCCACAATGAGTGGCCAAAGGGTAACAACTGTTATGTATCGCAGGAAGATGTAACTATAGCGACGGGTTAGTGAATTTATAATTTTGCCCGTATATTTTTATATTTACAATTTAAATTTTTGACCTTCTAATCACATATCTTTTGCATACGACACCACATTAAAAAGGGCATTTCGCAACGGCTCTAAACCGTTACTAAAGCATTTCGCAATGGTCCAATGCCGTTGCGAAATGGAGAGTGGTCAAATTTTGCAACAGCTCGCCATTGTAGAATTATATTTCACAGTGCCTTTCAACTGTTGCAAAGTGCATATTTAGCAACGACCATGAGCCGTTGCCAATTTATATTTAGCCATGGCTTTGAGCTAATGCTAAATATTTTTTAGCAACAGCTTTAATCCGTTGCTAAATCGTGCTTTTATTAATTTGTTTTTCTTTTGGTAGATTTAGCAACGGCTATTAGCAATTGCCGATTTCTATTAGCCATGGCTAAGTATTTTATAGGAATGGCCTTATATTGTTGCTGTTTTTTAATTCTTTTACTAGATTTTTATTATATGAAATTTTTTAATGACCTGAAAACTAGCATACACCACACACAATATGTATGTTTTATGTTAATATACATTTAAAGACAAGGTTACTCTTCAGCATTTGATAATGTAGGTAAGAAACAACATATTGGCACAACTATTAAAATTACAGATAAGCTATTTAGCAGCGGTAATATTTCAACTAGTAATGAATTTTTTAATAATGTAAATGAAAAGTAAGTGTGTAATAATTTACCTACAACAAGCATGGATCCATCCTCCACAATGCAATATAAATCTCCAACTAATATGAGAACTTGCTCAAGCCTCGAGCAAGAAACATTTAAAGTAACAGATGCAAGGGAAGATGTGATGCAAGGAAGAAATAAAGGACGAAACTAACCAATAATATGGTATAACTTTAAGATACATTTAAGTAACACACAATTTTAAGATACTTCGGTATTTGCAAATTCCACAACTTCAAGAGACAATAATAATCAGTATTCGCAATCAATTCTGGATCTAAGGAACATACTGACAGCTGTAGTCTTTGCAACTTCTAGGGCAACATCGCCAACATTAGCAAAATGGTTAACCCATCCTGTAAATGAAATACAATTAGATGATTATATTAGAAAATAACAATAATAATAGGTACATATACCTGCATTGTTATAATCAGAATTTCAAAAACCAAGTTTAGATTTTAATAGATTCACAAAGCACACAACTCACATAATTCGAGGTTGATAGATTACTTTGATTAGTATTTTGAAGTCCAGTATGAATGCCTATTGCAGTAAAGTGAAAAAGAAACCTAAGTAGTTGATGACATTGGTGCTATAATTATAGGATTTCACAAAGCGCTCTTCCATCAATCTATCAATAGATTGTCTTTGAATAGAGATGCTAAAAATTTAGACCTGAGCATGGCTGCTATAATCAGAACACAAATCCGATATGGGTAAAATAGTTATTTTAAACACATTATTCAAACCTGGTACATTATGTTTTACAAATTATAACGAAGTCCAAATATCTTAACCAAAATATTAGTGATAAGCCCAGCATTTTAACGGGTATATTAAAATTACATTAGAACCAAATTAGCTAATTTTTAAACAAACGGTAAAAATAAAAATACTTAAACAAATTTGTAAAAAAATATTAGGACCAGTTGTTTATATGGTAAGACCACCGTATTATGGAAAGATGAGTGCTCTACTTGAATAAAGATGCACTCTTGAACATTTAAATTTCATATTTGAACTCATTCTAACTAATCATAATAGTAATTGAACGATCGAGCGGTAATCAAAGCTACACTCGACCTTGGATTATTATGGAAAACTAGGTCAAAACCTATACTAACAATAGTCATAATTTTGGGAATCTAAATGATCGTCCCCAATTATTGGTGTTTGGTAGTCCTAAACAAATGAGTGAATAATTTTATAAATATATCCATTTGATTTAATGTTTGGACTATATTTACAAATATATCCATTTGATTTAAAAAATTGAATTTATTTTTTTAAACTGAGTTTAATCAGTTTAAAAATTGAGTTTAATCATTTTAAATAACTAAACTTATTTTGAAAAGTAAATTAATATATGGTTTTTCAAATTGATTAGTACTTAATTTTTAGACCAAATTAAATATTACTTAGTTTTATCAAATAGAGTAACTCTGGTTTTTTAGACTTAACTACTCAGTTTAAAAAACGGAGCATGTTACTTAGTTTAAAAACTAAGTATTGCTTAGTTTAGAAACGAGTATTACTCAAATTTAAAACTCTAGTAAGTTAGATGATTTAGTGCTTGTATTCTTATGTTCCAAGTTTACATCCATGATTTGCATCCATGATCTGCCTAGTCTACATCCATGATCTGTTTAGTCTGACCAGCAATCTTACTGTAACTTCACTAGCATCTTTCCAACCTGCTATGCATTTGCCCCACTATACAAGCTATTAAGTATTAATGAATAGATTCCTTTATTACCACCGTTTTTTATAACGAATTCAATAAACTTCTGCACTCCTTCCACATATCATGCGGTTCTACGATCAGATTCTTTCATCCACTTTTATCTATACTTGAAGGCATATTGCATCTTCATATCATGTATAATATATCATCAATTATTTTTCTACCATCTTATTATATTATATTATCACATACACAAACACATAACACAACTCAAACTAATTTGATGCATAGTTCACTCAAATACAAAAATCAAATACAGTTGCACTCATCCAACATTTTAAATATGGTAGTGCACTTGATATTCAAGTCATAGTTCAGTTTGATAAGGTTGGAGTTGTTATAAAATTTTATCCTATTTCTATAGTAATTTAAATTGATGTTTAAATTTCATTTGTTTTGCTTTGTCTAGTCTATGGCTAAAGCTTTGGAAAATCAAGTGAAAAGCAAAGTTACTATTAAGGTAATATCTAATTAACACTTCCACTTCTCTACATTAGCTATTCTCTACATCATATTGTATCTAATACATTTTTTTATTGGTTGTAAAAAAATGCATGGTATTCCAATTTTCAATGAAAAATGTTCTGGGTATAAAACTTTAGTTTGTGTAATGATATTATGAAACCCATGTTGATAATAATATAGCTCTCATTTAGTCTAGAAACAAAATATACTAAGTTGATACTATGCATCTTATATGATTTAACAATTATGTGCTGAAACTGGAAGGAAAACAGTTAGTTAGTTGTTAATATAAATCGATGGATACATTTTGCATTATATCTATACTCTGAAGTACCAAAGTTTTTCTCTAATATTATAACAACTATAATAATAATGCCTTTGAAGGTAAATACTAAACCATATTCAATTAGCCTAAATTTATTTATTTAGTAACTACCAAATTGCTTCAATTATTTAAAATAAAAAAATAAAAATAAAAAACATAGTAGGTCAGTGTTCCAATTTATAAAGAGATTGATGTCGTACTGAATCATCACACTTATATTATAACAAGCTCTTCATTTACATCTGCACTAAAACGTTCTCTTATGATTATGGTTGTTTTTAAGTTCGTACTATATTATAAAAGTACTAAACAAGTATAAAATTATAACTGTAAATAAATTTCTTATAAAAATTGGTCATTAATTAGACCTTATTCACAAATTTCTTATGCAATATACATTCTTTTTTTTCTTTTTTTCTTTCTTGGCAGGAGAATTTTTATACATACATATTCTGCAATTGGAAATTAATATTACAAGATCGATATTGGTAAATTTCTGATAAAACTTATACAATTAGAAAAACTTAATCACACATATTTAATAAATCGAAACAAAATAACCCATAATACCAGATGAGATCGTTTTATTAGAAATGTCTGTCTTTTGTAATCCCTAATCTTATAATTTATTAGAAGTTTTAAAAAATAAACTATTCCTAAATCGATAATCAATGAAACAAGTTTCGATAAAATGTAAAACAAATCAATGCCCGATCGATCTTGGGACTGAACTATGAGTGCAAGAGAAATAGGTGAAGCTAGGGTGAAGCATGACGGCGTTGGAATGATTAGGGCAAAGCAAGAGAGAGGGTGGCGTAGAGTGACTGTGCCAAAACTTGGGCATAGATAGACTAGGGTATTGCTCTGTCTTGGAAAAGTAAGTGGGGCGTATTTCAATGGAAATGGGCAAATTGTAATATGAGGTTATTGTATATGAAATGGTCACAGATCTTAACAAAAAATCGACGAACTTTACAATGGATTCAAGTCATTACAAAATTGCAAATACTCCACACTGTTGCTAATTTTCCACATTGTGCGTTGCAAAGTTATTCATATATTGTAATGTGACCTTCATTTCGTGCATGATTCGTTTCTTTAGATTTATGGAGAGATTCTGGGCATTATGCATATGGTTTGCTGGTTTTTAGAGCAGTTCATGAAAGCGACTTAGTAGGATTCAATAGTTATAAGTATTTATATTTCAAAAATATTTAAAAAGTATTTATTGATAAAAGTATAAATTTATTGATACATGACATGCATTTTTTATGATTGTTTGATTATTGTGATGTTTCGTTGTGATGTGTGTTCTGGTTTGGTTGTTTATCTATATAGTTATTGCATTGTTGAATGATGACATTTTATAGTAATTAATTGTAGATGCGAGACAAATAATTAATTAATATAGGATAAGTAAAATTTTATAATTTTAGGGCAAATAAGGTTATTTATGAACTAGAGTTATATTCGAGAAAAATTATGATTCAAAAATTTGTACAAAAATCAATGTATAAATTTTAATAAGGTAGTTATTTATACATTTCTAGGGAAATTCATAAATGATAATGAAAAATATGTTTTCAAGAGAATTTGGAGAATTTATTATTTATAAAGTAAAGTACAATTTAACAAAATAATAATTTGGTTTTTGGGAGGACTATATTATTTTGAGTAAATAACAATACAGCTGCTTTTATGGAGTTCATGAAAATTATTATTATTATTTAAATAATAAAAATAGGAGATAGTTTGAGGATAATAATAATAAAAATGTTCTTTTAGTATTCTAGGTTAATTTTTTATTTTTAGATGAATAACAGTAAAGGGATTTTTGACATTCAGTGCATATTATAATTTTTTTTTGGGTTTAGTAGTTAGACGAACTAAATAAATGTTAACATTTTAATACAAAGTAATAATATTATTGTTTCCGAACGTAATTGGATGTAAATTACTGTTTTTTATAGAATGGCTAAGTTTTGAAATATTTAAAATATACATAATAAAAATGAAGAATTTTTGAAGTATATATTTTACCATTCTTAGAAAACATTATCATTCTGGGATAAAATAAATAAACTTGTTTTTATAATTAGCAATAATAAGACAATTTTATATTTAAGTTGGAATAATAAGTGCAAATACAGTATTTTATATTGTTATGACTATTTATTAATTATTGGTTGGAATCATGATATACGTTTCTTGTGTTGAGGTGAAATCACGTTAGACGATTATGTGATGTTTTACCATTATTACTACGTAAACGTTGTGTAGTTTGTTATGGTTTTGTTGTATCGATGACATTGATCTTTATGTTGGTAGTATAGAGTAGTCATTACACGTTTGATGTTTTGTTACCAATATAAAGAGGTTAGTGCACAAAATGGATGTAGTAGAAGTAGTACTTTCGGTTTGTTCATATCCTAAACAACTTGTATGGTTGAATGCTGACATTGCATTGTTGCTTGAAGGTAGTGTTAGCATTCCAAGTGAGATTTTCTATATAAAAGGTAAAAATGTAGCCTCAAGCCTGACAAACTGGGAATGACTAAAATAGTGGATATGCCGCAAGGCTATATGGACGCACCCATTAGAGTATTATCATCACCCTTCTAGATTGTTATTTATGGATCTGGTTGTGCATGAGATTTCTTGAGAAAAGGTTGCAAAGCAACCAAGGTGATGAAATATTCGATACTATCTAGTAAGGGGTAGGTCAATCTTGTCGTGCTGGGGTCCATGCAAGGCCCTCGGTACATTTTGTTTAGAGATGTATCATGACAGGCGGTACCCCGTAGTATTAGCATGGATGAAATGCATTCTCCAATAAGCACCGTACGGACTTAGTGATGCCCAACTGTACTGGAATGTGAGATGCAAGCATTCTAAATATATTATTTAATTTACTTTAAACCCGAGATATTTTATAATATCATAGAATTTTTATGAAATATTTTGGTTATCGTAAGGCAGAAATCCGTCCGTGTTTATGTGCAGCGCGGTCTTAAGAGATACCTTTATTTTTAAAAGTTTTTATAACATTAAAATCCACTTAGGGTATGTTTCTCATGCTGGTTTACCAGATTGATCCAGAAGTTATATTCTTATAATGCTCTGGTCAGCCCGAGCATGTTTTTCAAATTTAGCTTGGATGCTTTGGAGCTTCAGGCTATGAGCTGGATGCCTCCGAGATGTACTTACAAATATGTTATTTTCCATTGCATTTGTTAGTTGTATTTATCAGCAATTGTGAGATCAAGTTGTTGTAACTGTGCAGGTTGGTGATTGGTTAGTTAACTCTAATGTATGTATGTATATTACAATTTTCTTTTGTAAAGATCTGTTGTATATTATATATTATTTGTCATGACGTGAGATTCTATTCTATCTTTTTCTCTCAACCATCTGTCTTCCCAACACTTGGATGCTCGACTCATTAATACCATAGATGTATTAGTGTCGACTTTTGAGGGTCGAAAAGGGTAAATGTTGCATGAGGGATTTTCTATAAAGCTCCTCAAAAAAAGTTTGGAAAGGACTATCGTTGGATGACGTATTTATGTTTTGAACATAAGTTGTAAGATAAAACCAAAGCAGTTTCATATATAAGGAAATTCATATAATGTTATAATATCTAGTTCATTTCACTGAGGAACAATTATTGTTTCAAGAAATATCAACTTCACAGTGAAGGAATTTTTTTGTGAAATTATTGGTAAAGTGGAACTGGATACGACACAAAGATAAAACTGATAACATAAGGTAAAATGAATTTAACTAAACTAAATGAACTCATCGCAATACACAGTATTCTCACATATTGAAGAGAAACTATGAGTTTCTTATCAATGTCAAAAATATACAATCCACCGTTGTTTAATTAAACCGTTAAGAATATTGATTCTATGATATGGTATGATGCGCAAATCCAAAAGAATTCCAAATACGTTATCAAAATATGATTTTGGTAGTCGCAACCGAAGGGATGTGATCCTTCGGCCATGGTTGTGTCTGTACGAGCAAAGTAATTTGTTATATACATCTAACTCATTGACTAATTTTGTTCCAAATAAAGCTGTTTCCTTTCTTTTATATACTTTATATAATGTGTTATCTTAATTAATTAATTTAATTAAAACTATATTTAGTAGAAAATACATAAATGTTATAATTTGTGATAGTAGTTACAAAGTGTTGTAACCGTGAGTAATTTATCACAATGAAAGCAAATATATTATTTTGAATGTTCCTAGTCAAGAATGTATCAAGACTCGATATCGACGTATCCATTGAGACTAGAGTACGAAATGCTCTCCACATGTTGAGCAGTGTATTATTCATGATTGCTAGAGGCATCTAGGGGTTACATACTGATGGCTATTGGATAATTATGGAATGACCTACTCGATGGTTTTCAATTAGTTAAGATAACTAAGGTTAAATAGAAAATATCGATATGACTGATTTACACTGTTCTCTCGGCATGAGAATACTATGGATCTTCAATATGAAAGCACCACTTTGATTATAGTCAAATCATGGGACGACGTCCATCAAGTGACTATAGTTGGATCGAGTGGTAGTATCGGAAGTGAAACAATGTTAAAGGGATGATTCATCTTCTCGGTTATATGGGTTAGCATCACGGTCAACTCAAGTCAACATAAAGTCAAAGTTTATGGCTAGACCATTTCAGTTAATAATAATTTTTATTATTGAAAAACAGACTTTTTGTTTAGACTCTAGAGTAGAATATGGATGATATTGGAATTTTGACCATTACCAAATTCCATAAATCCAAAGTGATATAGTTTTAACGAAGAAAATTGATGTAAATAAATGAAACAATCAGCTAGCACTTAATAAAGTGAAATTGGATTTGACCGAAACTAAGTAAGCGATAAATTTAGCCAAAATGTCACACCACCTACTAAGTGATGTGTGAATAGTAACATTTAAATAGTTCTATGTTAATCGTTGACCAAATTTACACTTGAAGAGTCACACAATCGAAATGATGAATTCTCTTTACAATAATACAGACACATACATATAAATAATTAATTAATATTTTAATTATAAAGATAAGTTATAAGATACACACACACACACATGTGTGTGTGTTTATGTGTATATTTATAATATTTATATAAAGAGCCAATTTACATGCATACATATATTTGGACAATATACAATTCATATCGGATGAGTTAATATTTCCGCTGTGATACAAATCCCAACATTTATGTACGGGGATGTTATACCTTGCATGGGTTATCTATTACACATGCCATACATGGATCCAATAAGGGATTTTTTTTGAAACTCATCCATAACTTCTGTAACGATTGCGGTTTTTTCGTTGCCGAAAAACCGAATAGTTAGGGTTTTAAGAAAAAGAAAAGGTAGAAGAAGAGATAAGAAGATAGAACAGAATAGAAATAACAGAACAACATCAGAATCTCATAATTCGCAGCGGAACAACATATAATAGATAAATGAATAATCTTTAAACAAAGAACTATATCAGTTATTGCATTACATTACATTTCATCATCAGAGTGTACAACAACAAACAGCGGAAAAAGAAATACTATATACTGGTAATACGCCATGCCATCCATCTTGCTTCTAGCAACTCCTGAATTCCAGAATATCCTGATAAACCTTAACTCTTGACTGCCCTTGTGGAAATTGGTGGGCACCCAGAGTTTAGGAAGGAAAACAATAAACTTCGAGTCAGTCATGTGACTGGTGTGAGAACTCAAAACAGTTTATTTATCTTTAAAATCAAAAATAGAGGAATATTTTTAAAGTCAATTCGCTATGCTTTTAAAAATGAGACTACCATAAGGCCTCCCGCACAAACACACATGCAAACGCAGAATCGAAGGAGATTTCTCCTTATGATAGTCAAAGATGCTTGATACGCATTAAAAAGAACATTTGATATTATTACTAGTGTATAGTGTATAAAACAATTTCGAAAGTAGAATATAAATCTTAGCCAACATACGACCATTATCGTATGCCTACTATAGCTACTATGTTCAATAGCAGGTTACTGCCACATTCCATAGCAGGTTATACAATTAAAACCGTACAAGATCGTATTGTTTTTTTGGATTTCCAACGAACGGTCAAGCTAAGGAACTTCCCATTGCCACATGAGAACGCCTCTGGAAGGACGTCCCCGAGAACCAAACCGGATCTCTACCAACACAAGGCCGGGTTACCCCTAACTGCGTAACTACTGACACGAGTATGCCATCCCCCGGTCCTTTGGACCTTTATCCGAGAGCTCTCTAATCAACATCACACCATAATAAATAAAGTGTTCAACATGAGTAAGTACCTGGGCTCCATACCATGATACTACCCTTTTCCAGAAGGAAATGCACATACCCTAAAGGGAGCTACCCTCATAACCTTGCCGCATCTTTCCTGTTTTGACCCTTCCGGGGTGTGAGGCTCGACGAAGTCTCGTCCACAAAGCCATGCTTTATACAAAAGCTGTGCTTTGGGTCAACAAATGATCATAGAAATGATCACAAAGATAAACAATCAAACAAATGATCCTATCACAAATGATCAACACAATGATCATTTCACAGCAACACTCAGCATGTCACATTACCAAATTGGGAATATATTGCTGATAACCTTCAACTATATAACCTCTAAGCTCGTACATCTCCGAGAAGGGTGTTAAGCTAAGAGAATAAATTCTCCGCCACCAACAGAAATATATTTGAAAGAAATCAGCTTTATATCTCAATTGTAATGTCAGACATACAATCCATACAAGTCTGTTCCGGGATCGAACAGAACCGAAGGCACTTACAAAGAAGTCCTTGCAATCCGGATAATCTCTAATCACGTCCGGATTTCCCATCACATATGGAGATCTCTACACCGGGGATCAGCCAGTGCAGAGACAATCAACAAGAAACCCTTTCGTTTTCGAAAATATCCGGTCTTCAACACCGATCTTCGAATGCAATTCATAACGACGTATCACATATTCGGAATGGGTTATACGACCCCAAGGTCCTTTCCTAGTTAACCCGAATAGTGAGCGCTTATTTAAAAAAAAAATAAGTGTGGCATTCAATTCCAAGCAAATCACAACAAATACCCATTTGAAGGTAAATATTGATAGTCGGTTATTTAACTATTTATAGATATGCACAACATCACCAGATTCCAAATAATTTTCCAAATTATTTATTTTCCAAAAATATCTTTACAAGATATATATTTTCAATATTTCAAAAATAAATGAATATTTATTTTTAAACAATTTCCCCCTTTCATTTATAAATTCCATAGTGAATTTACATTCCAAAATATTTATGAATATACGATTTCCATTCGATTTTTAATATTCATTTTCAATTTATCTTCAAAAAGATAAATTCAAAATATTCATTTAATATTGGAAAACATTTCCATACTTATTTATTTATAAGTAATTCACAAGTCTTTTTATTTTCTACACTTGGAAAATATTCAATATACTCTAATCGAAATTAAGTATATATTTCATTCTTTAAGGAAATCATTCTCTTAAACATATTTATTTGGGCCAAAACGAATGTTGCGTAAAACATCGTTACGACAACCCAAAATCACTAGTATAGGGATTCGAAATTAAAATAGATATATAAATCCCAATACTATACAAAACATTTCCTTTCGGAAATCATCTATTATAACAACAGTGTTATAATCTACCATTTCCTTCTATTTCTCGAAAACGTCTATTTCAACAATAAATGTTGAAATCTATGGTTTCGAATCTCAACACATTTAAAACATCGTTAGATCGTTTTAATTCTATTTAAAAACATCACATCCAAAACATTTCTTTAACATATTATTCACTATTCAAAAACGTGAATATACCACGTTAACCAATTTCATCACTTCTATACATTTAATCTTAAAGGATTATTCACCGTCTAAAACATGAATATAACTCCTTTAATATGCTATAGCAATTTACTTATCAAAATAAGTCGTTGCGAATTTATAAAACAATGTTTATAAATTTCATTTCTATTTATTTTATAACACTTCCTCATATAAATTTCCTTTATTAACTTATTCGATTTATAACTCAATTATATACCGAAAGTCCATATTATAAGTTAAATGCTTATAATTTATTTGTTTACAAAATTGTTCTTTTAACTTCCCAAATTATAAGTCTTATAACTTATAAGATTCATTTATTTATCCAAAATCTAATCTTTTAAATAACTTTACAAATTTTATAAACCTACTGTTTATAAAATTCCATTTATAACTTCACCGTTATAATTCTATAAATTTCATTCATTTATGAAATTTATTCACAATTCATTCTAACACTTATAAAAGCTCGTTTTACAATTTCAATATTTTTAATTTATAAATATCAATTTATAAATCTTTTATATGGATCAATTTATATTATTCTTTTAAATAACTTTACAAATTTTATAAACCTACTGTTTATAAAATTCCATTTATAACTTCACCGTTATAATTCTATAAATTTCATTCATTTATGAAATTTATTCACAATTCATTCTAACACTTATAAAAGCTCGTTTAACAATTTCAATATTTTTAATTTATAAATATCAATTTATAAATCTTTTATACGGATCAATTTATATTATTCTTTTAAAACGTCTTTAAACTCCTTTATAATCTCCTCATTTTGATTTATAAAATAATCAAAATTCATAAATCCTATTTTTAAACTTTTTATAATAAATTCAGAAAACCCAATTTAAACTATTTTATAAAACCATTAATCCCATATTTTCAAAAATCAACTTTTAACTGTATTTCTTAAAAATCATAATTTTTATAATATTAAAATTATAACGTTTATTTATTTAAGATGAATCAATTCCAAAAATATTTTAGAAACGTATACTTTCAAAAATCACTTTAGAAATCCCTTAAAATCAAAATCGTTATTTTTAAACTTCAAAATTGGATCCGATGATGCAACACATCAAATAGTCAATCACAACTTTCAAACATCATATATCGATATGATAAACAATCAAATATCACAATATCTGAATCAAATAAATATTTGTGAGGAATCCAGTTGGATCCCTCCAACCTGTTTCCCTACATCCACAGACATTAGCACAATACCCATTCCACTTCGAGGTGGAATATCGCGGTATATAGGATTTATAAAATATTATCTGCTTAATAGGCGGCGCAATAGGGTCTCATCCGCTATACAATGCGGGAAATCAATCAACTGCAATATATACATATGCCAATATATATATATTGCTAATATATATATAGATATATTCTACTATATCTAATATCACAACCAACAACAATCAATAAATAACTGCAAATCCAACTTTAAATTTTTTTGAGTGAGAAGTTCTCACCTTTGCTTTTATTTTGCAATCCATTTCCTTCTTGACTCGACTTTCTTGAGTTATACCTTGTATAAATATTTTTATACAACTGATTAATATTCGAAATAATCGAAGAACAAATTTTCGTTTTGTAATCTTAATTATTCAAGGGTTTTGTTTTAAACCAATTCCTTTAACAAGATTATTTAACCAAAAATTTAAATTTTATACTAATGATTTATTTAAACGAATCATAAATTTTAAACTAAGGACTTAATAAATTAGTTAAAAACCAAATTTCCTTTAATAATTTAAATCTTTTTTTTTTTCCAGTCAACGATTTTATTTTCAAACTAATATTTTTAACCCTTAAATTAAACTTTTCAAAACACTTCAAGATTTCTAAATAACTTAAGTTATCTGTAAATATAATAACCTCCAGTTTTAACTTAAATTTGATAATATGTGTGTACCCATTTTTTTTCTCTGTTTATAAATTTTCATTTTCTGCTTAAAATTAAATTCTCAACACATTTTATTAAATTTCAAAATTGAATTACAACTAAAGAATACCTTACTGTTAATTGGAGAACCCAGCTATTTCCCCAATTTCCACTGAAACGCGACCCACTGCTTCAAGTTGCGAAGCCTTCATGAACGCGAGCTTCGATTGCGACCTATCAGAACCCAAACCCCATGCCGCAAGTCGCCCCTCCTCCTCGAATCGCGCGGCACCCTACGCAGTCGCGACCCTCCCCCCAAACTCCAAGCGCCGCCTACTCCACGCGCGAGCACGCGCGCGTGCTCCTGCGCCTCGCGATTCCTCGAGACTGCCGCAATGGAAGAAGAGATGCGTTCGGTCGCCATTGTTTTTTTTCTGATTTGAAGTGAATTCAATTTCTTTCATGCGAACTGGAAGAGATAAGGGGCTTCAGCCATTTCTTAGTTTCGAACGAAGAAAACATTTGCTCGGCCATGATTAATTTGATTTGAACGAGAGTAATGGGTTGCATGGTTATTAAAAAGGGATGGAGGGAGACAGAAGATCGTGAATTGAGGCTGAAAGGAAGGAGAACGTGTTTGCACGTTTTAGCCGTGATCCTTGCCGTGATTTTAGGAGAGATGTTAGGGAGATAGTATGTTGTTAACTAATTAAATTTCAAATTTAATTTGAGTTTGATTTCATTTCAACGCGTTTATTCGTCGTGTGCCCACATAACAACTCCAAAAAATACGAAATTTGAAATCCGATAATAATTCAATATTACGGACCCAATGGAACTGGTTTCGTCGAATTCCAAGACTGTGCCTCGGACGGCTATTTTAAATATCGATTCAAACGATTAAAATTTCAAAACTGAACAAAGCAGTTTCAAATTCAATTCTGAAGCTTCGATTATCTTCAGTATTATCAATATGAATTTTACAAGTCTTTGAAATGTTTTTAATCAGCTTAAAATTAAAGATTCAAATTTTTATTCAATCTATTCAATAGATTAAATTTTATAATTTAATCGCTAAATTCATTCTGATAATTTGAAATTCAAGTCAAACCATCATTCAAATATTTAAAATTAATTAAATATTTTCAAATTAAATTGTTAAAAATTCTGGGTCGTTACAATCTTCCCCCCTTAAAAGAATTTCGTCCCGAAATTACAAGTTAAGAAGAATGCCCCTATCCCGTCTATTATTTTTCACAATCCAAATAGTTTTATCAACTTACTAACCTAAATCTTTTTACTAGAGATTCATTATCATTTCAACTAGTTTTCCAACTTCAATTATAAGTTTCAAACAACATTGTTTTCCTAAACAATTCAAATTTAAATTTAAATTCAAATTTTAACTTTCGAAATTTCTCAAAATTTTTCTAACACCCGAAATTTTCGAAAAATTTCGCCAGCGTCTCCTTTGCGCGGCTAGCTCGGTACGACTACAAAATGGCACCACGGCCCCTCAGAATCAAAAAGAAAAGAGAAAGCCAAGTGGCTGGAGAAGAAAATCATCAAATTTCATACTGAAATTGAAATACGTACCTTTTTGTCGAGCAATTCAATTTTATCTTTGAAATCAAAATCCCAATTCCATTTCTTTTTAATACACCTGTATATCCTGCTAGTCATAATATCCAATTTCAACATTCAAACCATTTTAAACTTCATACTTTATCAAGTTATTCAAAATAAATTTCATCTTTGAAATTCCATTTCAAAAGCTTTTCACTTTAAACCCAATCTCATTTCCAAACCATTTGAATTCAAATATTCAAATTTAAAACTATTTCAAAAATCTGTGACTTAATCGATTTCCTCATGAAATCCATATTGGTGTGTGTATAAGTGTGGTCCAGGGGTTTAACACAATAGTGCAACATCATTCAATCATCATAGATCAAAACATAGAAATATAGTTGATAAGCGATATAAACTATAACGCCCATCTTCATTCACAGATCACAGATATATATATCACAGATAAGTAAATTACGGATCACAACATAAATCAGGATGTATCACAAAGCATCATATATCAGGGATATCAAACAATTCACATTCAGTAAAATCCAAACGTTCATAAATAAGGTCAGTTAATTGTCTGATAAATTTAAATCAGATAAGTCATCAATCGTAGTTAATTAACATAAATTAATTTCAAATCATTTGATTGATTATCCTTTAATCATTTATTAATTAAATTAATTAACCTTAAATTATTTAATAATTAACCTTTAATTATTTAATTATCCTTTAATTAATTCATTAATAAATAATCAACCCTTAATTAATCACTCTTTAATAAATCATTCTTAATCAATCATCCTTAATTAATTATTCTTAATTAATTACAACAAGTTATTATTAATTAACTTTAATTTATTAGAATATCCAACATTAATTACAATAAGTAATTAATCCCTTAATTACTTTCATTAAGTAATTAACAATTTAAAACCGATTATCTTAATTAATTAATCTAATTATTGATTCTTAATTACATATTAATTACTTATTCTATTATCTAAACTTAAATTTATACATTTAAACTTATAATTACTAATTTAATCAATACAAATTATCAATTATCATTCCAATTATCTTAATGGTTAATGAATTTAATCCTTAATCTTTATTACTTAGAGTAAACTCATTTTTTTTTCATCATTGATTAAATTTCCACTTTCAATATGTTTGAAAACATCTATTTCACTTTTCCTTGAACTTTCATTTTAAATTTCAAGTTTAAACGAACACTAATTGAAGTTCAAATCTCTTTATAAAAAAATAACTTTAAAAAAAACCTTTAAATTACAAATTAAAGCAATTCTTTGTTTATGAAGGGATTTTAAATCATATTCCCTTAAATTTAGAATATTTAAACTTATTTAAAATATTTAAATTTATAAACTTTCTTCACTTCAAAAATCTGGAATTTAAATATTTCTTTAGCCTCAGTTTAATTTGATTTCAATTTTAAGACCAACATTTTTTTAAAACTGAGTACAGGTTAACTCTGAACAAAGACAACCCGAGCCAAACACTCACGATTCCCAAGTCCAGCTTCGAGTTCCCCTACATCTTCATTTGCTTCGAGTTTTTCGTGAATCCCTTCGAGTTTGCCCTGATGCCAAGCCTTCTTCCCCAACCCTGTAGAATTAACAGGCACGAACTATGTCGCGTGCATGTGCACGTTTCACCCACGTCACTCCGATGGTCGATGAGACGTCCAGCAAGTCGCGACTGACCCCAACATCGATCTCAAGTCGAAGAACCACTCAATCAGTAGCCATCCGAAATCGAGTGAAACTCGATCGACCTGGAAACGAACTTCCTCAGAAAATTTCTCTCCACGGCAACTTTGGCCACCGGAGTCGCTTCCACCTCTACTACGTTTCCTTCAGCAACCCCCACTTCCTTTCCCGAAGTCACGTGCAGCTCGATGCACACACGTGGTCACGCCGATCGACAATTTGAGCTTCAGTAAATTAGGTATAAAAAAAATTGCTCACAGTTTGAAGAAGAAAGACAGAGATGCTTTCATACTGACACAACTTTGAAATTTGCAAGCTGGAATCTCTTCTTTCATATCTGGCTTTGTAGTTGATTTGTTGTTGTTTAGGTTTTAAGATAATATTCACTTCATATTTTTTTTAGCTTTAAATGAACGAATTTATGAGAAGAAGAGGTTGATGTATATAAAAAAGCCTACAATATGGTATAGTTAGTACAGTGTGTTATAATGTAGATTTGTACAAGTGAATATAATATTTTGTATAATAGGCATGGTTGAAGATAACTCGGCTGAAGTGATGTTGTTATGTACAATATCAAAGACATTTTGTTGCAGCCTACTACTTGTCTTCATTTGTTTATACATAGGTATGGGTGATATGCTATGTTATGGTGGCTGAGATGTTTTTATTAAATGCTTTGGTACTTTATTTCCATGCTTTGCATTTCGGCTGATATAGGGAATAGAGTTGTACAGGTATATACATTGTTGTTTGTACAACATGCATGGCTGCATTAATTTCTTGAGTCTTGTTTGAATACTTGTACTTTATTTTATTACTTTGCTTTGTTTTCATAAGCTTATGCCTTAATTATTTTATTTATACTTTTGTTTCGTTTATTTTGCATATTTATTTACAACTTTGTTTCATATTTAAATGTCATTTCTTTTCTTTTCTTATGACTTACATATTAATTTTTATTTGAATCGGGGAAACTCGCTGCCATTTAAAATCAATTTTACAATTTTTAATTCAAAAATTCATTTAAATTATCAATTTAAATTCATAAAAATCTGGGGTTGTTACAAACTTCCCCCCTTAAAAGAATTTCGTCCTCGAAATTCGCAAGCACGAAAACAACACAGAGATAGACAGGTTCGATCTCCTATAATTCCTCAAACTTAAGATATGAATTCCAAACTCAAGTCGTAATATCTCAGAATACATACCAATTTGTCCCTCTTCGGACTTTGATATTCACAAGAAATTTCAATAGAATTTCAAAAATTCAAATTTGGTTTTAAACGAAATCATTTTATCAATACAATTCAAATTATCCTTCATATTCTATTAACCAATTTAACTCAATTTAAAATTTCCAATTTATTCAAAATTCCTAATTTCAAATTTCAAATTCGTATTCATTAAGGTTTAGATCAAAACTGAAAAGAAACTGATGAAATACGAAGTAAAAAATTTCCACAACGATTCGTAGGGCCATCATCGCATCGAAACTTCTTTCTAGAGCTGTCTCGAAGAAATCAAAAGAATTGAAATCGAATCAAAGGAAATTGATAGAGAAAGTTGTTTCCATTGTTACAGGGTATTGACCATTTATAGTGATACTCCCCTGTCCCCTATCGCGTTCTCTTCTTGCACTCATACTCACTACCAGTGGATAGTAAGAGAATTTACTGAGGCATTCAAACAGATATCTTAGGGATAGACTCATTCTGAGGATACTTCACCCTATCTCTAATGAGCTACTTAATGTGTTACACTCCTGAGCTAAAGTTCAACCTTAGCTCTGATACCAAATGTGACGATTGCGGTTTTTTCGAAACCGAAAAACCAAATAGTTAGGGTTTTAAGAAAAAAAAGGTAGAAGAAGAGAAAAGAAGATAGAACAGAATAGAAATAACAGAACAACATCAGAATCTCACAATTCGCAGCGGAACAACATATGATAGATAAATGAATAATCTTTAAACAAAGAACTATATCAGTTATTACATTACATTACATTTCATCATCAGAGTGTACAACAACAAACAGCGGAAAAAGAAATACTATATACTGGTAATACGCCATGCCATCCATCTTGCTTCTTTTACATTTTTACTTCACTATTGAAGTTACACATTTATTTTCATTCAATTTTACCTTTCAATTCAATTCACAATTTTAAATATTGAATTCTAACGATTAACTTTCATTTACTAATTCATATTACTACTTTAAATTAGTTTCATTCACTAATTCATTTCAATTTGCAAATTTCGAAATCGATTTGTCGTTAACTAAAATTTTTCAAAATTTTTCAATAAAATTTCTAACTCCCAAAATTCACGGAAAATTTTGGCAGAGTCTCCTTTGTACGGAGGAGCTTTTGCAATTTTACAATATGTATAAATATGTATACATCGTCCCACACGGTCGGAAAACAGAAAAACAGTTCATATTCCTATTTTTATTACGTAGGCGTACCTTATTTAGCATTTTTAAGCAAAGCGGCTAATTATTAGATTATTAGCACGATCAAATCCAGCCCAACGACTTCACTGAACCTGTACTTACTTAGTTTAAACACGTCAGTGACAAATATAAGAAATCTATTAACATTCCATTCATTTTCAATAACAAATATATATATTTCATTAGCAATACATTCAAGATAAATTCCATTAGCAATACATATGGTTTCAATTCATCTTTAGTCGCTTACGACCAATTCACATGACATTTCCATTAAATCAAGTCGTTTACAACTCATTTTCTTCA
The DNA here is from genome assembly GCA_030765085.1 of Allium cepa. Lineage (NCBI taxonomy): Eukaryota > Viridiplantae > Streptophyta > Magnoliopsida > Asparagales > Amaryllidaceae > Allium > Allium cepa. Next base: position 109,655,203 of record CM060940.1, read on the forward strand.
TTCTCTTCATTTCTAAGCAAAACGAATTCATACCTTTTTAATTGATTCAAAAATCAATTTTATTTGCTTTCATTAACTCATATTATTTTATACAATCTTGTTTGTGTCAAACGACAATTATTTCTATGCAAATTTAATGATATTCACTTAATAGAATATCCATTCTAGTTTATAACTAATTTTAAATTGATACCAATTCAATTTATTTTAATTCCACTCCATTTCAAATTTTCATATTTTCATTTGGTTTATTTTGTTAACCAAACAAATTTTCATTCAAACCATTTCAAATCTATTCCATTCACTAATTTAATTCAATTAGTACATTCACTTATTCATTTTAAATTTCAATTTCCATATTCATTTCATCTTGAATTTACTTAATTACTAACAAAGGGAATTTCAATTTATTTCTTTTACTTACTTGAATTTATATACAAATTCAAATTTATCTTCAAATTTAGCTCACGACTAAACTTTAATTTAACCAATTCAAATTCCAATTCATTAGTCCATGAATTAATAATTTATCAAGTTAGTTTACTTGAATTCAATCCATTTTATTTTATTTTTTCCAAGTTTTGATTTTTTTATTCAATTTGATCAAATCAAATCTCATTTCATCATTCATTCCCAATTCATTTATTTACAATTTATTTTACAAATCCCAATTGTATATGAATTCATTTCCTTATATATTTTTATTCATATTTATAAATTTTATTTGTTAAATGAATTTATCTCTAATCTTTGGTTATACATTTTATTTCTTATTTAAATCCATATAATAATGATAATAATTTAATATTATTACTTCCTAACAATCATGCAACCATATACTATAATAATTCATAGAAAATCATTTGTTTTCTATACAAAAATAGTTTTGGGCAAAATTATCTTGTTTACCCGATTCAAAAACAATTTTATATTCAATAACAAATACGCGCTCATATCTATTATTACACTCAAACTCATTCTAGAGTACTGCTGACTCTATCTCTAATGAGTAACACCCAACAGAGCCATGGTTGTCGCTTAACCATATGCTCTGATACCAAATCTAACGATTGCGGTTTTTTCGTTGCTGAAAAACCGAATAGTTAGGGTTTTAAGAAAAAGAAAAGGTAGAAGAAGAGATAATAAGATAGAACAGAATAGAAATAACAGAACAACATCAGAATCTCACAATTCGCAGCGGAACAACATATAATAGATAAATGAATAATCTTTAAACAAAGAACTATATCAGTTATTACATTACATTTCATCATCAGAGTGTACAACAACAAACAGCGGAAAAAGAAATACTATATACTGGTAATACGCCATGCCATCCATCTTGCTTCTAGCAACTCCTGAATTCCAGAATATCCTGATAAACCTTAACTCTTGACTACCCGTGTGGAAATTGGTGGGCACCCAGAGTTTAGGAAGGAAAACAATAAACTTCGAGTCAGTCATGTGACTGGTGTGAGAACTCAAAACAGTTTATTTATCTTTAAAATCAAAAATAGAGGAATGTTTTTAAAGTCAATTCGCTATGCTTTTAAAAATGAGACTACCATAAGGCCTCCCGCACACACACACATGCAAACGCAGAATCGGAGGAGATTTCTCCTTATGATAATTAAAGATGCTTGATACGCATTAAAAAGAACATTTGATATTATTACTAGTGTATAGTGTATAAAACAATTTCGAAAGTAGAATATAAATCTTAGCCAACATACGACCATTATCGTATGCCTACTATAGCTACTATGTTCAATAACAGGTTACCGCCACATTCCATAGCAGGTTATACAATTAAAACCGTACAAGATCGTATTGTTTCTTTGGATTTCCAACGAATGGTCAGGCCATGGAACTTCCCATTGCCACATGAGAACGCCTCTGGAAGGACGTCCCCGAGAACCAAACCGGATCTTTGCCAACACAAGGCCGGGTTACCCCTAACTGGGTAACTACTGACACGAGTATGTCATCCCCCGGTCCTTTGGGACCTTTATCCGAGAGCTCTCTAATCAACATCACACCATAAGAAATAAAGTGTTAACATGAGTAAGTACCTGGGCTCCATATCGTGATACTACCCTTTTCCAGAAGGAAATGCACATACCCTAAAGGGAGCTACCCCTCATAACCTTGCCGCATCTTTCCTGTTTTGACCCTTCCGGGGTGTGAGGCTCGACGAAGTCTCGTCCACAAAGCCACGCTTTATACAAAAGATGTGCTTTGGGTCAACAAATGATCATAGAAATGATCACAAAGATAAACGATCAAACAAATGATCCTATCACAAATGATCAACACAATGATCATTTCACAGCAACACTCAGCATGTCACATTACCAAATTGGGAATATATTGCTGATAACCTTCAACTATATAACCTCTGAGCTCGTACGTCTCAGAGAAGGGTGTTAAGCTAAGAGAATAAATTCTCCGCCACCAACAGAAATATATTTGAAAGAAATCAGCTTTATATCTCAATTGTAATGTCAGACATACAATCCATACAAGTCTGTTCCGGGATCGAAAAGAACCGAAGGCACTTACAAAGAAGTCCTTGCAATCCGGATAATCTCTAATCACGTCCGGATTTCCCATCACATATAGAGATCTCTATACCGGGGATCAGCCAGTGCAGAGACAATCAACAAGAAACCCTTTCGTTTTTGAAAATATCCGGTCTTCAACACCGATTTTCAAATGCAATTCATAACGACGTATCACATATTCGGAACGGGTTATACGACCCCAAGGTCCTTTCCCCGTTAACCCGAATAGTGAGCGCTTATTTAAAAAAAAAATAAGTGTGGCATTCAATTCCAAGCAAATCACAACAAATACCCATTTGAAGGTAAATATTGATAGTCGGTTATTTAACTATTTATAGATATGCACAACATCACCAGATTCCAAATAATTTTCCAAATTATTTATTTTCCAAAAATATCTTTACAAGATATATATTTTCAATATTTCAAAAATAAATGAATATTTATTTTTAAACAATTTCCCCCTTTCATTTATAAATTCCATAGTGAATTTACATTCCAAAATATTTATGAATATACGATTTCCATTCGATTTTTAATATTCATTTTCAATTTATCTTTAAAAAGATAAATTCAAAATATTCGTTTGATATTGGAAAACATTTCCATACTTATTTATTTATAAGTAATTCACAAGTCTTTTTATTTTCTACACTTGGAAAATATTCAATATACTCTAATCGAAATTAAGTATATATTTCATTCTTTAAGGAAATCATTCTCTTAAACATATTTATTTGGGCCAAAACGAATGTTGCGTAAAACATCGTTATGACAACCCAAAATCACTAGTATAGGGATTCGAAATTAAAATAGATATATAAATCCCAATACTATACAAAACATTTCCTTTCGGAAATCATCTATTATAACAACAGTGTTATAATCTACCATTTCCTTCTATTTCTCGAAAACGTCTATTTCAACAATAAATGTTGAAATCTATGGTTTCGAATCTCAACACATTTAAAACATCGTTAGATCGTTTTAATTATATTTAAAAACATCACATCCAAAACATTTCTTTAACATATTATTCACTATTCAAAAACGTGAATATACTACGTTAACCAATTTCATCACTTCTATACATTTAATCTTAAAGGATTATTCACCGTCTAAAACATGAATATAACTCCTTTAATATGCTATAGCAATTTACTTATCAAAATAAGTCGTTGCGAATTTATAAAACAATGTTTATAAATTTCATTTCTATTTATTTTATAACACTTCCTCATATAAATTTCCTTTATTAACTTATTCGATTTATAACTCAATTATATACCGAAAGTCCATATTATAAGTTAAATGCTTATAATTTATTTGTTTACAAAATTGTTCTTTTAACTTCCCAAATTATAAGTCTTATAACTTATAAGATTCATTTATTTATCCAAAATCTATTCTTTTAAATAACTTTACAAATTTTATAAACCTACTGTTTATAAAATTCCATTTTATAAACCTACTGTTTATAAAATTTCATTTATAACTTCACCGTTATAATTCTATAAATTTCATTCATTTACGAAATTTATTCACAATTCATTCTAACACTTATAAAAGCTCGTTTTACAATTTCAATATTTTTAATTTATAAATATCAATTTATAAATCTTTTATATGGATCAATTTATATTATTCTTTTAAATAACTTTACAAATTTTATAAACAAACTGTTTATAAAATTCCATTTATAACTTCACCGTTATAATTCTATAAATTTCATTCATTTATGAAATTTATTCACAATTCATTCTAACACTTATAAAAGCTCGTTTTACAATTTCAATATTTTTAATTTATAAATATCAATTTATAAATCTTTTATATGGATCAATTTATATTATTCTTTTAAAACGTCTTTAAACTCCTTTATAATCTCCTCATTTTGATTTATAAAATAATCAAATTTCATAAATCCTATTTTTAAACTTTTTATAATAAATTCAGAAAACCCAATTTAAACTATTTTATAAAATCATTAATCCCATATTTTCAAAAATCAACTTTTAACTGTATTTCTTAAAAATCATAATTTTATAATATTAAAATTATAACGTTTATTTATTTAAGATGAATCAATTCCAAAAATATTTTAGAAACGTATACTTTCAAAAATCACTTTAGAAATCCCTTAAAATCAAAATCGTTATTTTTAAACTTCAAAATTGGATCCCGATGATGCAACACATCAAATAGTCAATCACAACTTTCAAACATCATATATCGATATGATAAACAATCAAATATCACAATATCTGAATCAAATAAATATTTGTGAGGAATCCAGTTGGATCCCTCCAACCTGTTTCCCTGCATCCACAGACATTAGCACAATACCCATTCCACTTCGAGCTGGAATATCGCGGTATATGGGATTTATAAAATATTATCCGCTTAATAGGCGGCGCAATAGGGTCTCATCCGCTATACAATGCGGGAAATCAATCAACTGCAATATATACATATGCCAATATATATATATATATATATTGCTAATATATATATATATATAGATATATCCTACTATATCTAATATCACAACCAACAACAATCAATAAATAACTGCAAATCCAACTTTAAATTTTTTTGAGTGTGAAGTTCTCACCTTTGCTTTTATTTTGCAATCCATTTCCTTCTTGACTCGACTTTCTTGAGTTATACCTTGTATAAATATTTTTATACAACTGATTAATATTCGAAATAATCGAATAATAAATTTTCGTTTTGTAATCTTAATTATTCAAGGGTTTTGTTTTAAACCAATTCCTTTAACAAGTTTATTTAACCAAAAATTTAAATTTTATACTAATGATTTTATTTAAACGAATCATAAATTTTAAACTAATGACTTAATAAATTAGTTAAAAACCAAATTTCCTTTAATAATTTAAATCATTTTTTTTCCAGTCAACAATTTTATTGTCAAACTAATATTTTTAACCCTTAAATTAAACTTTTCAAAACACTTCAAGTTTTCTAAATAACTTCAGTTATCTGTAAATATAATAACCTCCAGTTTTAACTTAAATTTGATAATATGTGTATACCCATTTTTTTTCTCTGTTTATGAATTTTCATTTTCTGCTTAAAATTAAATTCTCAACACATTTTATTAAATTTCAAAATTGAATTACAACTAAAGAATACCTTACTGTTAATTGAAGAACCCAGCTATTTCCCCAAATTCCACCGAAACGCGACCCACTGCTTCAAGTTGCGAAGCCTTCATGAACGCGAGCTTCGATCGCGACCTATCAGAACCCAAACCCCATGCCGCAAGTCGCCCCTCCTCCTCGAATCGCGCGGCACCCTACACAGCCGCGACCCTCCCCCAAACTCCAAGCGCCGCCTACTCCACGCGCGAGCACGCGCGCGTGCTCCTGCGCCTCGCGATTCCTCGAGACTACCGCAATGGAAGAAGAGATGCGTTCGGTCGCCATTGTTTTTTTTCCTGATTTGAAGTGAATTCAATTTCTTTCATGTGAACTGGAAGAGATAAGGGGCTTCGGCCATTTCTTAGTTTCGAACGAAGAAAATATTTTCTCAGCCATGATTAATTTGATTTGAACGAGAGTAATGGGTTGCGTGGTTATTAAAAAGGGATGGAGGGAGACAGAAGTTCGTGAATTGAGGCTGAAAGGAAGGAGAACCTGTTTGCACGTTTTAGCCGTGACCCTTGCCGTGATTTTAGGAGAGATGTTAGGGAGATAATATGTTGTTAACTAATTAAATTTCAAATTTAATTTGAGTTTGATTTCATTTCAACGCGTTTATTCGTCGTGTGCCCACATAACAACTCCGAAAAATATGAAATTTGAAATCCGATAATAATTCAATATTACGGACCCAATGGAACTGGTTTCGTCGAATTCCAAGACCGTGCCTCGGACGGCTATTTTAAATATCGATTCAAACGATTAAAATTTCAAAACTGAACAAAGCAGTTTCAAATTCAATTCTAAAGCTTCGATTATCTTCAGTATTATCAATATGAATTTTACAAGTCTTTGAAATATTTTTAATCAGCTTAAAATTAAAGATTCAAATTTTTATTCAATCTATTCAATAGATTAAATTTTATAATTTAATCGCTAAATTCATTCTGATAATTTGAAATTCAAGTCAAACCATCATTCAAATATTTAAAATTAATTAAATATTTTCAAATTAAATTGCTAAAAATTCTGGGTCGTTACAACTTCCACTATGGGCCGATTCATTTCCAATAATATCTCTGGTTATTCTTTGGACTCGTTATATAGAATATAGAAGGAGCAAGTGTGATGCATGAGCACAATATAAACGGACTAGTAACGCGCGGTGGTATAAGACACTGTTGTTTTATTTATTCATCTATTCTATGCTTGTAGAAAACACACATACAGGGATTTATTGTATATGATGGGTTCTCTATGGTGAGTCATATATTTTGTTGTGTGTCGGCCTATATCGCGCTATGTGTCGACATGAGTATGTAGCTGCATATCAGCCATTATATTATACATATGTGTGTTTATGTGTGTATGTGTGTGTGTGTGTGTTTAGTATTTGTCTATTCACTGTCTGACTTCCTTTATAATGCGAAAGTTGAACTAGATTGGCTAGTATCCATCCTAGTGGCCTAATCGCGGTGGTCGCATCATGGATCTGTGATGCCTCATTCCCATGTGTAGGCGATGTTCTAACCATGCGTTAGCAGTCTATATAGCCATGTATCGGCAATTTTGACACTCCACAAATTTGATGTTAGCTATTTAGTTAGTTAATTAGGCTGCAAAAATGAAATTTGTACATATGATGGAATCTGACCATGAAACTTGCACCACCGCATTTGTGGTAAAATTTCGAGCAACTTTCATATTTAGAGTCTTGCGATCAGAGTCCAATTGAAGAAGTTACAGATGAAATACAAATTCGGAACGAAAATATTTTGATTAAAAGATTAATGTTTACACAATAGTTCCTGGGACTCACAGGTCAACAATGTTAGGAAATCAAATCTATGGTTTCGACGATGACAATTATACAATGGAAATCGAATATGCATATATATTTCTATTCATAGGTAATTGTTAGAGTAACATCACCAAAGAGACAAGAACAAGACTCGAAGAAAGTATCAAGAAGCTACAAGTCGATAGAATCAGAAGAGCAATGACACAGACACAAGAAAAGCAACATGCACAAGTTCAAACGTCTGGGTGCACTAGCCAGATGTCTGATTGAATCCTCTGGTTTGCAAATCAAACAGAATTAGACGTCTGGTTAATATACTCAGACGTATGAAAAGCAACCATATACAAAAAATATATAAGAGCCGGATGTCTGAAATTTTTTCCAGACGTCTGATTTTGAACTCGGGTGTTGATATTCAAAATACAACTATCACAATTGAAAAGACAGTTCGCTCCTCTTCGCTGCAACTCTTCATCACCATCAGAAGCAACCATAGAACACTTGCTAATGGATACAACTACACAAGGAATCTCTCTACCGCTATAAATAGCATCAAGAATCCAAGAGAAGAATTCACCTTACTTACTTATGCTCTTCATTCTTTGACTCTGATATATTCTTGATCGCTAGCACACTACACCAGAAAAGACTTTTGGTAGCGTTGAAAAAACGCTACCATAAATTGTGGTAGCGTTTTAGAGAACGCTGTTATACGACATGCAACTAAAAGTCTAAAACTTTTTGTTGCGTTGTAGTAAACGCTACCAAAAGTCACTTTTAAATGCAACTATAGGTATTTCCTGTAGGATTTAAAAAACGCTACCAAAAGTCACTTTTAAATGCATTTCTGTAGCATTTCTGAAAAGCTACTAAAAGTTATTGGTTGTTTGGTAGCATATTTTAAATGCTACTATTTACGGTTGATGGTTTATACCATTTTCAGCAGCCGCTTATATACTATTCATATTAAAACGAACGATCAATCACATAATTTTCATATATTCAAACAAACAATTAAATCACATAATTAGCATATACAAACAATCAATCATATGATCATCATATTTAAATAATTGCAAAAACATGCTAATTTCACAATCAAATATAATATCCATAATCAATTCGATAGTAGTTTTTCAACAAAATAAGTCACATACTACACGCATTCACAGACAAGTTTCTACAAATGGTACTAACAAAATACGACAACATGTATAACAATTAAATTCATGTTCGTTGCTTGATTACCAATAGTTCTTTGTTGTCGACAGTCTTCGCTTCGAAATAGCTAATTACCTGCAAACGAGTTTAACAATCAACAATATATATATATGTATGTATGTATGTATATATATATGTATATATATGTATATATAAAAATCATGTAGTCTATAACTCGATATTCTATATTAACACATATTAACAAAAATTGTTCTATTTTTATATGCATCCTATATAGTTCCCCAACGAATACACAATTTTCAATTTACACAGATATTCAGATCAAAACCGGGTTAGAAGTCTGACTGGATTTCATTCTATGTGCAGATTGTGTATTCAGTACTATGGGCAGATTGTGTATTCTGTACTATGATCAAGTTAAATCTTAGTTAACTTAATTGTATTACTATTATTAATATTATAAACTTAGTTAATTTTTATAAACTTATCGTTTCCAAATCAAAATAAAGATGGAACATAAAACAATCTTTTAGTTTAGATATAGATGTCCAAGGATCAAAATCTGTTTCGAAATTACGAGTGATTGTTGTGCCAAGAAGAGTTGATACATTCGCATACTTAAATGTCAATTAATAACCTACATGAAGCAAAATATTCTTGTATACAATTATATATAACATTGACATATGAATATTCTGAATCTGTAGTTCAAGACTTAAAAATATTTTCAATTTTAAGTTGGACTTTACCACCTACATAAAATCCCATTTTGAGAATCTTGTGTGCGGTATTTGATATGACCAACCATTACAAATTAGGATTTAAAGTTAATAATTTGTACTGTGGCATAACTAAAAGTTTGTTATGCTGGTATACGCTCATATATTAGCTCATAGATAATGTCGTGTTATGCTGGTATACGCTCATATATTAAATGTGTGTGTGTGTGGTCGTGGACCACATGTAAATGATCTAGTGCATTTATCACCTTCTGTTTAACTACGAGCACTTCTTTACAAGCTTGACTGTACATATCCATTATCTGCTTGAGTTCCAGCTTCAACCTCTTCATCTCTTCCTCGACATCATCCTAAAGTAACAATTATAATAAATCATGTAACTAGGGATTAAAAAATTGAAGTGATTTCATGAACTTGCTGAATGAGAAAAGTACACTCACCATTGGCTGGGATGACCAGGATGAGCTACTTTGATACGAATAATCACTTCCTATACTGTAGGTATCTGATCCTAGATGCCGTAAATTTTCGAAGCTATTATTAAGAGAATCAGAGGCAGGCCTTGGTGGGAACATTCCTCGTTCCACGCTTGGTCTGTTCGATCCGATGTATGATATGTCTGTGTTGTCTGACAGTTCTGCAAATGACTTGATATGTGCTCTACCTGGCCTGGAGAATGGTGACCTGAATAATGTGTGTTGAATGAACTTAATTTTCTATCACATACTCATTTTGATTAGTTTATAAGGTAAATGTAACCATGCCAACTCACCTGAATTCGTTTAGGCTCTTACTGTTCGGTGATTCTTCATGAGACACTGAAGAAAAAAAATGTGGGCAAGTTAACTAGGAGCAATATGGTTTAGGATAAATTTTCCAATATTGAAAACAAAATAATGAATGTGTACCAATGATACAGATTCATTACTGTACCACTGGTACAATTCAGAAGACAATGAACAATTTTAAACACTTTTGATACATTTAATTTGCACAAAACTTCTTGAATTCCTACTACCACGGAGATTTGGATAGCTATATTGAAAACTGAAGAAAAATAAAGGATCGTGTCTGGTTAAATTCAGACCTCTTGGAGTACCAATAGAGCGTCTAAGTGATTCAGAAGCAGACTTGAGACCAGTTTGGTTTTGTATTTGTGTACGCAGAGGAGAAACAGTAGGTGCTGCTCTGACTGCATTTCTTACCGATTGAACTTTTCCTTTCGATATCACATAAACTGTGCAGAAATCTGGAGCTGCTTTTGAAATATTTATTGGCATATCCAATGCTTTAAATCTGCTCGATAAGACAGTCCAAGTTACTTTCACTTTTATATACTTATGGTGTTTAAATTTCTAACAAAAAGACTGATATAAACATATGGATTTGCTTTGCAGTAACGCAGCAATTGTATCAGGTAGATGATTGTTACTGAAACAAATGCTACTTCAGCTCTGAAGCAAACATTATAAAAAAACAAGTTTTGATATAAGAAGTTCACCTGACAAATCCTCCTTTAGATGTAGCTCCGAGAACAAGCTTTTCGATAGGTGCATGTGCCACAAACTCGACAATTGTCTTGGCGACGTTTGTGTCTTCAAGCACTATATCTTCACATTGCACCTACAAAATTTCAAGAAATGGTACAACAACCTCCCTTTAGCAATCAACTTGCCAAAACTTCAAAATTCACAGCACAACAACAGCAGCTCCTTCAGTTCAATCCACATACAAACCTCTGACCATCAGCAAACACCTTTGTCTATTATAACCAACAACTCCCCAGTCCAATTGTTTTAACCATCACCATCTAACAGCTACAACATAAGCACCACAGCCATCATTTCACACCTCTTCCTTCAACACAGTCATCTCCCACATCATTTAACTATCTGCCTCTTCTTGCAAAACTTCATACTTTACTATTCATCTCTGATCACAGCAGTGCACATTCCTATACTTATTGCACTACCCTATACTTACAGCAACAGTGTCTCTCCTTGCCAACCTACTACCCGCCACAACAACATTCATTGCTTCATCACATGCACATAAACACCATACATACATACCTAGCATCATGATACAACATGCTATCGCATATAGCGAAGAATCTAATATTAACTTGAATTAAAAATTAGAAGAAAATAACTTTCATCCTGAGATGGATAAATAAAAAATCAATCTGACTTAACGGCTCCAGAGTACACTTGCAACTAAAAGTGAGGAATTGCTTAGGTCAATGTTTTATAATAGAAGAAATTATGTGAAAAACAGCAGGGAAAAGGGTCAACAATGTTTATTTAAGATGTGTAGTAATAACAGAAAAGAGGACACTAAAGGTTGATATCATAAAATTCAATATTTGAGTCCTTTGGGTATAGAAACTAACCATTATGATGCAATTTAGTCCCCATGACCTAGTGTTGTCCCATGATGAAATGCAAATAGTTTAATAGCATTTTAAGATAAGACAACGAAGCTGAGATACTTAATGAACATTACGTATTATTAGTTGGAAACATGATAACAAAGGAGGTTCTGCCCACTTATCAGACGGCGCTAGATACAATTGATGGAATCAGAGATGACACCGGCTCAAGCAACATGACTTGTGCTGTTTGGACTAGGATGTGGATTGCAAAAGAAAGCAGACATGGTGATTTGATTAAAAAATATTTATATTTGAGCGGAAAGTTGGATATGAGGCAGATTTACAATGTACTTGATCAGATCATGAATGGTGTGTAACTAGTGCAAATACTTCTAATACACACACACCCCAAGATAGTTTTCTATGTCATTCTATAGAAGGACTAAAATACTAATGCCTAGGCTAACAATTTTTTACCCCATCATCGGCATTTTAGTCATTTCTATGCCATGATGATATGAAGAGAAATATATCTTAATCTTCGTGTTATTGACACATATTCAGTTTCCTCTTTATATATAACTCTATGTATAATAATTTTACTGAATTTATATCTAGATATCTTCTAAATATTTATACTTGGGTGGACAACAATACATACCATCTTATTTATACTCGCCATTCCAAAAACGTGCCACGTATCTGTAAAGAAAATGAATGAAAATTTTCAAACTTACACATTTAGGGTATGAACAAACACTTGGAAAATGAATGGACAATTTTATTAACTTGAATTAAACAATGTTCAATAAACCTGACATACAAACATACATACACACACATGAAATTGCAACAGCCACATAATGTTGTTTGTGTTTCCGGCTTTGGCTATGGCCTTGAATGAGAAGTCCATTTTTGTTATATTCATCACTGGCTAACATACAAACCCATTTACCTTTATACTTACAAGTATATGTGAATCACTAATTAAGAGTTAGTTTATAGTAGTCCATAGATTTAATCATTTTTGCAGCTATTTTAGTAATGAGATAAAGGACCTACTTGAAGTGAGATCTGCCACACAGATGCCTTGAACAAGAGTGGGGTCTGCGTTGATGACCGAGGAGAAGAAGATGAGGGTCAAGAAGATAAGAAATAATCAAACATGTTATATTAAATAAGCTTTAATGATCAATAACACAATAAATGTAGGCTCGCTATATGAACAGCTATCTAAATCACTGCTGTTAAATAGTGATGAAGCACTCAACTCAGAAATCAACCTTTAACCTGGCATTATGTAGATGATAGAAATTAAAATTTTCAACTAGTAAATTGATTCCTAAGATACTATCAGCTTGGTATTAACTTTTTACAAGACATAAACTTACTTCTAATAAAATAGTTACGTAAGGTAATTAAATGAAATAATGGTGATTTAAGACAAATTCATTTCATAGACTACTATAGTTGCAAACAAAAAGAAACACATAAGAACGTAAATGATGGATTCAGTTGTCAATGAGTGATGGTTTGGGCAAAAAAAACTTCTCTGCCTCTTTCTCCAACTATTGCTAATTGCTAAAAACACTCTTGAGTGCTAATGTGGGTCTTCTATTAAAATATATTATAAACAATACTGCAACTCATCTACACCCAACATTTAAATTAAAGTTTCTTTCTTTTTGGCGTATTTAAACAACTGATAAAAATGACTATAATTTCAAACCATATTTGTAATCATACATCCTCTTCCTCGTCTAGTATTATAAATACTGGATAAGAAAGCAACTAATAGGGTGCTTCAAATGAAAAAAACAGTGCGCCATTATGGACAAAGAGAAACCATATCCTATTGAAACTTTCCCTTACGGGCTGAAATGAATTAAATTTATAAGTAGTCAACAAAGTTTTAAAATAATTATTTTTCTAACAGGAGACTTCACCTATATTTTAGTGTCATTTTGATCTACAAAACAGTTAGTCTTATGTCTTATTTCACTAGCAATATAAAAAGCTCTAGACTAATGTATCTATATCAAAAGAAACATTTTCAGTCTATTATCCATCCTGTAAATTAGAAAATATTGTCAATGATTTATTGATAAATATCTAAAATCAATTGAAAACATTTAAAATCCTTCGTCTTCCTTTAAGTTGAATAAAAAAATGATGATGTTGAGATTTCATTACACATAGTGGTAACTGTGTGTGGCCTATAAGGAGATTCAAAATAGTTAGGTATAATCCCAAATAGATGGTTATACTAGATAGAACTGTCACTCTTTCGAGAGGATTTTAAGGATTTAACTATTCAATGTGGTAAACTTAATGGTTTTTAAGGATTTAACTAGATAGGTAGAAAGTCTTAAACAATTTTGCTTTTGATTTAGACATAGTTCAACAACTATCAATCTTTTGTGTGCATAAGTAGTAAAAGATAATACCAATTGACATCAAATTACAGTATGATTCTACTATAAACGGAAGTTGAAAAACAATTGAGTAAGAAATCCTTTCTTTACTTCTTTCTGAATTCAACAAAATTATTTATATGAATAAACACATCTGTCGTTTTTTATTACATTGATACACATAAAATCAATCAATCTACATAATTAATACACCTGAGCTTCGAGAAGCTTTCTAAATCGACCAAAAGCATCTTCGAGCTAACGTTTCTGTGTGTTAGTATATTAGCAAGGAATAGATGCTTCCGAACAACATGGAAAGATCATATTTATAATTGGAAGCAGATTAGAAATGCGGATAAATAAAATTAGGGTTTTCATGCATCTACAAACCGATGGAAAAATAGATGCTTCTGAACAACGAAGGTGGAGTAGATCGACATGTGGTTTTGATTTTTGTTTGAAGGTGGAGTAATGAATGAAGATGGCAATTTAGAATTTTTGGAGAGAATATTACAAAAGTGGAAATAAGAGGGATATGAAAATTGGAAGGGAGGTACTTAGAATTTTTCGCAAAAATGTTTGGCGGGTAACCAAAAGTTAACCCTAGCGCCACTTATCACATTAATTAAAAAGAAAGCCCAACACGATGGTTGCACTTGGTCTATAAACGCTACCAATATATGCCACCAAAAATAGGTTTTCTTGTAGTGGCAATACTTCATTCGTATTTCACTCTTCCATGCACACATAATTCTTCAATTAATATCCCATAGATATATATTGGAAGCATTTGTACTTAATGTCAATATTCGTGTTATATAACACACACTTGATAAGAACAAGCTTTTGTAACCAAGCCTATTCCTTCAGGCGAAGTGATGATGTTTGATAGTCGAATTCCAAAGAGGAGCTTCGGGACTGGACGTAAGACGGGAGGTCCGAACCAGTATAAAGTCCTAGTGTGATTATTTCCATTTACTTTGCTATTACCATCTATTAAGTTTATATTAGATACATTACATAGTTAGTCACTTATACTTTCATATATATACACTACACGATCCATCATAAAGACTTACAATTGGTATCAGAGCAAGGTTTGATCAAAGAAGAGTAATACGTTTTTGAATCACTTTAATATGGCAAGTATTTTTCAAGAAGGAAAATCCACAACACGACCCCCACTTTTTAATGGATCTAACTATGCATATTGGTCAACACATATGAGAATTTTTATGGAAGCTAATGGTCTAGAAATTTTGTCAGCCACACAAGATAAATATGAAGCACCTTCTGCTGCTATGAACACATGGACTGATGCACAAAAGACCTTAGCATCAAACAATGCTAAAGCTATGAATGTTTTATTTTGTTCTCTAGATAAAAATGAATTTTCACGTGTCATGTTATGCACAACTGCATTTGACATTTGGCGTACCTTACAAATTACACACGAAGGTAAAACAAAGGTCAAACAAACTAAGATTTCAATTTTGCAAAATCAATTCTCGTCATTCAAAATGAAGCAAAATGAAACTCTGTTGACATGTATTCTAGATTTCAAACTATCCAACATGATCTCATGGCATCAGGAGTTAAGTTTACATATTTTGATTTAGTTTCTCGAACACTCAACTCTTTAACATCGGATTGGGAAAGGAAGGTATTAGCTATTGAAGAAGCTAATGATCTCTCTACTCTCAAAGTTGAAGAGCTGATAGAAAATTTAATGTCCTATGAAGATAATTTGCAGGGACGAAAAGAATTAAATTCGATGAAGAAGAACATAGCATTCCCAACAACAAAAAATGATTGATTTAAATGAAGATGAGATAGTCTTCATTGCCAAGAATTATAATAGATTCAAGAAATTTAGAAAGATGACCAAATTCCAAAAAGAAGGAAAGTCTAACACAACAAACCTATCTCAAATCAAGTGTTATAAATGTGATCAATACGGACATATGAAGAACGATTGCCCCAAACTCAATGATGATAAAAAGAAAAACAAATTTGAAAAATTCACAAAGAAGAAGGCTTTTAAAGTAAGTGGGGATGACTCGGATTCTTCATCATCTGAAAGTGATAGCGATAGTGATGGAGAACAAGCTAATGTGTGTTTTATCGCACAAACTAATGAGGTATGTCTAGAACTTAGCTACGACGAATTATTAGAACTTAGTATGGAATTAGATGACAAATTTAGACAAATTAAAAAATTAAACAAAGAATATATATAGTCAAAATAAATAGATTAGAACTTGAATTAGGAATGTTAAAAGATGAAAAAATTATCTTAGAAGAAGAACTAGAATTATCTCAAGAAAAAGTTAAAAATAATTTCATAAAAAGTGAGGCTATTGCTATTGATTTTGAAAACACTAAAATAGTAAAGGATAATTTTTAAAAGGAAAGTATCAATTTAAAAGGCAATATTGAATTATTGAAAATTGAAAATTTAGAATTAAAAGAAAAATTAGATAAAATTACAAATAATGTGTCAAAATTTAATAAAGGAAAATAAGATTTAGAAAATCTTATTGAAACTTCAAAATCATCAGGCAATAGAAATGGAATAGGATTTAAAAATATTTCTAAACAAAAAGGTAATGATGCTAAACATTTTAGTCATAAAAAAACTTAAGTTTACCTACATCTAACATGAATACCAAAAATATGAAAATTTGGATTCCTAAACCAAATAATAATTTGATTAGAAAAAAACATATTAATAATTTCTTAGAAAATGTAGTCTATAATAAAAATTATATTTATAAAGGTACCAAACCATCTTGGGTATGGCTACCTTCACCTAACAATTAAGGCCCTAACAGAATATATGGGTACCAATAAAAACATCTTTTATTTTGTAGGTACCCAAAATAAAAATTAAGGAGAAATGGATACTAGATAGCGGATGTTTCAAGCATATGACCGGAAATTCAAAAATGTTATCAAATATAACATACATCGATGGTGGAACGGTAACCTTTGGAGATAACTCCAAAGGATATGTCGTGGACATTGGAGAAGTCATCAACTCTGGTATTTCTAACTCTCCTATTATTTCTAATGTTTTATTAGTAGAAAATCTAAAACACTACCTACTAAGTATTAGTCAATTATACGATAAAGGTTTTCAAATAAATTTCGAAAAAGACAGATGTAATATTTTCGATAATAACAAACAACTTGTATTTGAAGGCTTTAGAAACAAAAATATTTATGTATTAAACATGAATATAGATAAAATTTCAAATTTATGTTTAATCGCCAAACATGATGATCCATGGTTAAGCATAAAAGTTTTTGTCATATCAATTTTAAAAATATTAACAAATTGGCAAAATATGAGCTAGTTAGAGGTCTACCTAAAACAAATTACAAAGTAGAAAATTTATGTGACGATTGTCAAATTGGAAAACCAAAGAAAAGCTCTTTTAAATATAAAAATAGTATTTCTACAAAATAACCATTAGAATTATTACATTTAGATTTATTTGGACCAACACAAATACGATCTATAAATCACAACAGATATGTTTTCGTAATAGTTGATGATTTTTCAAGATATACATGGATTTTGTTTTTAAGACATAAAAGCGATACTTTTGGTATATTTAAGATATTTGCTAAAAGAATTAAAACACAAATGGACTTAAAAATTAAAAATATTCGAAGTGATCACGAAGGAGAATTCGAAAACGATCTATTTACTAATTTTTGCAATAAAAAAGGAATAAGTCATAATTTTCGTTCCTCGCACACCTCAACAAAATGGTGTCATAGAAAGAAAAAATCTAACGTTATAAGAATGCGCACGAACATTATTACATAGTAGTGGTTTACCAAAATACTTTTGGGCAGAAGCTATTGCTATAGCTTGTTATGTATTGAATCGAGTAACTATACGTCCTATGACTAAACAAACTTGTTTTGAAATATTTTTTGGAGGAAAACCTGAAGTAGCATATTTTAAAACTTTTGGTACAAAATATTTTATATTAAATACAAAAGATAACTTAGGAAAATTTGACCCGAAGGCTGATGAAGGTATCTTTGTTGGATATTCGGATTGTAGCAAAGCATATAGAATTTTTCATAAAAGAAATAATGCCATTGAAGAAAGTTTACATGTTTCGTTTGATGAAAATCTTTTTAATCAGCATATTAATGATGAAGAAGAAATTATTCCACTAATAAATTTTATTAATAATGAAAGAAATATGCAAAATAACACTTTGATATCATCCTCTAGAATTCTTAAGAATCATTCAAGAGATAATATCATTGGAGATCTTAATTCTAGAGTAACTAGAAATCAACTTAATCAGATAAGCCATATAGCATTCGTGTCAAATTTTGAGCCAAAAAATTATAAAGAAGCTTCAATGATAATTTTTGGATAATCGCTATGCAAGAAGAATTAAATCAATTTGAACGTAATAATGTTTGGGAATTAGTACCAAGACCTGAAGAACAATCGGTTATAGGAACAAAATGGGTATTCAAAAACAAAGCAGACGAGAATGAAAATATTGTAAGAAATAAAGCACGTTTAGTTGCTCAAGGCTATAATCAAGAAGAAGGTATCGATTATGATGAAACCTTTGCTCCGGTAGCTAGATTAGAGGCCATTCAAACATTACTCGCCTTTGTAACTCATCACAATTTTAAATTATTTCAAATGGATGTCAAAAGTGCTTTTTTAAATAGTTTTATTAAAGAAAATATATATGTAGAACAACCCCCATTATTTGTTCATGAAAAATATTCGATCATGTTTTTAAATTCCACAAAGCATTATATGGATTAAAACAAGCTCCACGAGCATGGTATGAACGTCTTAAAAATCATTTAATTACATCTGGTTTTCAAATAGGCAAAATAGATACAACTTTATTTGTTAGAAAAGATAATAATGATATTTTAGTTGTACAAATTTATGTTGACGATATCATTTTTGGTTCAACCAACGAAAATCTATGTAATCAGTTTTCAAATATTATGAAAAATGAATTTGAAATATCACATATGGGAGAATTAAATTTCTTCTTAGGTTTACAAATAAAACAAGAAAATAAAAATTTTATTTATCAAGAAAAATATTGTAACGATCTATTACGTCGTTTTGAAATAGATAAAACTTCAAGCAAACCAATACAAGTGTGTACCACTATTCACTTATAAAAGGATGATAACGGAAAAGATTTTGATGAAAAATTATATCGTAGCATGATTGGTTCTTTACTTTATTTGATGGCTAGTCGATCCGATATTATGATGAGTGTATGTCTTTGTGCTCGGTTTCAAGCAAAACCAAAATAATCTCATCTAAGAGTTGTTAAGCGTATTTTACGTTATCTATCTAGTATTAGAGATTATGGTTTGTTTTACCCTAAAGGATCATCGTTCGAACTAGTTTCACATAGCGATGTGGACTTCGGTGGATGTAGAACATATCGTAAGAGTAATAGTGGAACTTGTCACTTTATCGGGCAATCAATAGTTTCATGGTTTAGCAAAAAGCAAAATTGTGTTTCTTTATCCACTTGCGAAGCCGAATATATCTCCGCAGCTCTAGCGTGTGCACAAGTGTTATACATGCAACAAACACTTACAGATTTTGGTAAAATTATCAACAGATCTCCAATATATTATGATAACACAAGTTCTATAAGTCTATCAAAAAACATTGTTAATCATTCACGAACTAAGCGTATAGATATACAACATCATTTTTTACGAGACAATGTTGAAAAAGGAACTATTTCATTAGAATACGTAAATACTGAAAATAAAGTAGCAGATATCTTTACAAAACCACTGAGTGAACAAACTTTTATTAAACTTCAACAAAATTTAGGAATTTGCTCACTTCATGATCTTCTTCCTTAAACAATCACTGCTGTATTTAGGCTATGATTAGTAATTTATTTTACTATCCATAAATTATAATTAATAACTTCTGAACATTTAATTTTTTAGATAGTTAGTTTTTCTAATAATAAGTTTTTCAACTTATATATAAACAGTTATATAACAAGAAAAACTATAAACACACAATTCATATTTTCTTCAAGAAACAAAATATAGCCATGTATTCTGACAACTCTTATATATCCATCTTGACACCTACGACGGATAGCTCGGTTGATACACCACAACGGCTTCCTACACCTACACCATAACAGGAACCGACATATAGGTGGTCCTCATATCACACGGGATTTACCCCCGATAGCAAGACGACCAAAAGATCTCTGTTTGTTTCTCCTAACACAACGAAGAAAATTGATGAAATACATCACTATCAGAAACAACAGATAGATCTATAACGAGAACTATATTTTGAACAAAAAGTTACAGCACGACGGCTAAGCTTTTTAGAGCAAGTAGTGATGAATTTTTGTACGACAAGGAAGAAAGATGTCCATGAACCACTTCCAAAACCTTGTAGTTCTTTGTACCCATCATCTTCGTATTGTACTCCTTCGAACCCTTCACCAAGACGATTTTCTGCATCCCCGAGAACTCACGAACGTGGAAATATATGGTCTCCGCTTAAACCATGGAAGGATAACAAGTCAGGAGATCATAAAACTCCATCGCCTTCTAAATAATTTTTATTTGTACTTATATGTATCAATGGTTATTTTTCATTTCACACAATTAAAAATATTTTTTATTCATAAAATAGAGAATCGAAAAATATGCAAAACCATCAAATTTTAGGCTATTTTTAGAAAACTGTCTATTTCAAACGTCTGAATATGGACCTCAGATGTCTGGCACTCTGATATACGTCCAATTTTTAAGCACTGTGCATATGTCAAACGTCTGATATACTCCTCAAACGTCTGAAAATTTGCTCTGTTTGCTCAAAATAAAAATCTCAAACATTTGAAATTAGATCCAGACGTCTGAATTAGTTCTCTGCCGCAAAAAATTTCAACATTATTCTTTTTCAGACATTTGTTTTTCAACCCAGACGTCTGGTAAAACTTTCTGACTATAAATTCTTTAAATTCGAAACAAACCAGACATCTAATCTAAAAACCGAATGTCTGAATTTATCTACTGTACCCAATTTAGGGCAAACTAGATGTCTGATTTCCAATCCAGATGTCTGAAATTCAATCGACTCTTTAAATTAGCCCAGATAACGTCATTTTTTTCTTTTACCTCAAAATTTTTAAAACCTCCGATCCCCCCAAAGACGATTTTTTCTCAACAACTTCATCTTTACGCAAATCAAATCACAATGCCTCCTCGAACTAAGAATCCCATGATTTCCAAAAGAAAACAAGACCAACCAACATCATCTTCAAATCCTCAAGTTTGCTCAGATGATCAAATGGAAAGGTGGATGAATAGAGCACCACATTTAATCAAGAGATATGAAGATGTCCAAAAGAAAAGCTTCACACAGGTCCATTCTATAATCTACTCAAATTTCGAATTTATGATTTGGATGAAATGTGTGTAAATGCCGGGTTAGAAACCTTAATTTCATTCACTCCTGATGACATCCAAATCGACCAATTAGCAATATTTCTATTTTATGTGAATTTGGATAGTACTTCAGTGTGGAACACTGAAGATGAAGATAACTGGCTCTGGTCTACCGTGTATGGAAACACGATTAGACAACCCCTGGCATAATAGGTAGTACCCTAGGATGTTTTGACACAGGGGAAGATTTATACAACATTTTCGATATGTGCTTCAAGCCACGGAACTGTATTACTCATCAAATTTGGGAGGATGATTTGCCTCCAAATATCTACGTCCAAAAGCTCGACTCCTAACCCGAATGATAATCAATACCATTGTTCCACGAATGGGAAGCCACGAGAAAATAACCGAGTTAGAGTACAAAGCCTTATATGCTCTATTTAGTGGAACAAGGGTGAGTTGGGCCAAATTCATCTTCGACGAGCTCAAGCATTTGTGGACTCGATCATGGCCATCAATTACCCAACTTATATTATGAGACTTCTTCATGCACATAACATTCTATCCTACCTATCGACCTTCGAAGAAATCTCACCTAAATCTGCTTCCACCAAATTCTTCTCCCTTATGCACCTACCCGAAATTCCCCCAGAATTCATATCCTTTGAAGATTGGACACACAATTGTCAATCTAGACGAGTTGAGCCTCCTCCTTAACCATACATTGAACCATCTCAAGAGAAGGAACAACGTCAAGAAGCAACTCCACCTCCTCCTGCACCATTTGATTATCCAGGACAGGATAAGATTATGGAGACTCGAACGTATACAAATCCAAATGTAAGTGTTCGAGATCTCACCCTTCGAAACCAACATATACTATCTCAAAATCAAAAACTTTTGGCTAAGCGAATTGACAACTTTAAAATATCATTTGCTACATGCCTAGCCACAGTTGAAGAATCTCTTTCGACTGTCTTGTCGGTTCTTAAAGAAGTACTACAACGGGTTCGCGGCCCAACACCACCTTCTAAAGATTGGCCAACCCCAGTACCTTCTCCTCCCGCAAAACATTCCAAACTCTCTGAGGATGAACCTCTCAAGCAAGCTTTGACATTTCCTACAAAGGCTAGCACATCTGAAAAAGAAGAAACAAAGGAAGATGATCAAGATAAAGCTTCTCCAAAAGAATCATAGATTTTAGTTTTTTTTAGACATCAATTTTTGTAAATTCGAAAAAAATCTATGTATGCCATCACTTTTGAATTATTAATGAAATTTTCCTTTTTGTTTGACGATCGGTTATATTATCTATTATTCTTTTTGATAATGCCAAAGGGGGAGAAATATAAGTATAATTATAAAAGATGGAATTAGGGAAAAAGACAAACTTTGATTAAAAAAAATTTGTCTCAAGGACACCATAGCTGAAGGGCAAACTTTGAAAAAAATTAGGCTGAAGGACAATGCTAGTTCTTACTAGCATGTTATTCAGTTTTTACATTATATAAAATGCTAGTTCTAACTAGCATTGTCCTTCAGCCTAATTATTTTTAAAGTTTGTCCTTCAGCCTAAAAATGAAACTTGTTGTCCTTCAACATTTTTTTTTAAGTTTGTCCTCATTCCTATTTTCCAAATTATAAAACATTAAGATTAAGCATATATTCAGGGGGAGATTTATAATTTATATATAAGTACGTTGAATAGTTGTCATCATCAAAAAGGAATCAATTCTATGGTTTCGATGACGACAACTGTACAATGGAAATCGAATATGCATATATATTTCTATTCACGGGTAATTGTTAGAGTAACATCACCAAAGAGACAAGAACAAGACTCGAAGAAAGTATCAAGAAGTTACAAGTCGATAGAATCGGAAGAGCAATGACATAGACACAAGAAAAGCAACATGCACAAGTTCAGATGTCTGGGTGCACTAGCTAGACGTCTGATTGAATCCTCTGGTTCGTAAATCAGACAGAACCAGATGTCTGTTTAATGTACTCAAACGTCTGAAAAGTAACCATATACAAAAAATATATAAGAGCCGGACATTTGAAATTTTTTCCAGACGTCTGATTTTGAACTCGGGTGTTGATATTCAAAGTACAACTGCCACAATTGAAAAGACATGTTCGCTCCTCTTCACTGCAACTCTTCATCACCATCAGAAGCGACCATAGAACACTTGTTAATGGATACAACTACACAAGGAATCTCTCTATCGCTATAAATAGCATCAAGAATCCAAGAGAAGATTTCACCTTACTTACTTATGCTCTTTATTCTTTGACTCTGATATATTCTTGATCTCTAAGAATCATACGTTTGTATTTCACTCTTCCATACATACATAATTCTTCAATTAATATCCTATAGATATATATTGGAAGCATTTGTATTTAATAGTCAATATTCGTGTTATAGAAGACACACTTGACAAGAACAAGCTTTTGTAACCAAGCCTATTCCTCTGGGCGAAGTGAGGGTGTTTGATAGTCGAATTCCGAAGAGGAGCTTGGGGACTGGACGTAGGACGGGAGGCCCGAACCAGTATTATCATATATTAAGTTTATATTAGATACATTACATAGTTAGTCACTTATACTTGCATATATATACACTACACGATCCATCATAAAGACTTACAAAAAGGTTCAATGTGATCGGTAGACATATAGCAGTCGACCAGTGCCAAGAAGCGGTCGACCGATTAGGGCCGTGGCTGCTTAGGTTTGCCTTGGTCAAGTAGCCTGGATTTTATATAATTAAATCCAATGGCTGTTGTTGATTCGAAAGACTATAAATTTAGGCCTAATCCTTCTTCTCTACTCATATTTTTTTGAAAGCAGCAGCGAAGATTTGCAATTTTCTCTTCTCTACTATTTTCTAAATTATAAGATATAATATTTATATTTTTAAAAATACACAAATTGGAGGAGAATAGAAATAAAAAAAAGAGAGAAGAGAAGTGAACCAACACTACACAACAACGAGAAGGGTGTGTGTATACACATATTTTCAACCCTAAATCTCTTCTCATATTAATAATTCTAATATATGCATATATCTTTTTTAGGAATAAGAAGGAAATGGAATTGAATCAAAGGTTTTACTTCAGATCTTGAAATTTGGAATGCTTTTAAAATGTGAGTGTAAATTTATATATTTTTTATGATTTTAAATATATTCCATTCGCATTCGTTTGATGTTATGCCTAAATGAATAATTATATGTGAGTTGTAGGCTAAAATTTGAATGTAATAAATATTGCCAACATATTCTTAGGAGATCTGATTGGAATTATTGTTACATCCTGATCTGGAAATCAGTTCCAAAAGTCATATATATGAATTTGATTGGATGTGAAGTTTATTCTTGATCTGAAATTGGATTGTAGACTATTAGTATGATTTTGATTATTGCCCTAGTTACGTTGAATTTGGAATTTTCCATAGTTTAATTTATGGGAAGAATGTCCGTTTGATTTTTATAAATTGTTTGTGTTTTCAAATTTCATAGAAAGCGTAGCGTTTGATTTAATAAGAAATATATGCAAATAAAAAGCAATAGATGTGTAAAGTACAGATTTGTTCTTTGTAGTTTACATTGTTTATTCCAATAAAAAGAAAATAATCATTCCTTGTAATTTCAAACTAGACAAGTCTTTACTTTTATTCTTGATCTTTTACTAATTTATGGAAATCACGATGGAGAATCTTCCTGTGAAATATAATTTCCGAAAATTAAATATAGGAAAGACTATTTTAGTTAAAGATTTGTGATTAAAATATATTTGGTAGAAGTAGGCATTTATACGTATTTATACACGCTAGTAAATATGACGATTATGTGTAGCGCTCGTATATGATGTTAGTTATACATAGTATTAATGTTGATTTAAGAATAGGAATTAGGAAGGAGAACGCGGAAAGGTTATAACACAAATTAATGGGTAATAAATGTGGAATGAATTTGGGAGTTACAAATAGTTGATAGGGTAAATGGATTAATGAGACTGATAAATAAAGAAGTTATGCTAATAAAGTTTGAATAGTTTGAAAATATTAATAACTAAAAATTAGTAAACATACACAAATGTCTTAATAAATGTCCATTAGGATGATAATCTTTATCATAGACAAATTGGCATTTATAGAAGAAGCAAATAAAGGGGATTTATGGGTAATTGAATATTTAAGGTAAATTATTTTCACTTAAATAAATAAAAGGAGGTTAGTAAGCTATATCTTATTTAGGATGATAAATCTTAGTCATAGTAAAGCCTAAGATAATAGACTTAAGTTGGCAAAGCCAAGAATAATTAATTTGACTTAGCAGGTTCGGATGCAAGGTTACTAGAGTCACACAAAGAATGTCTACCATTCACTGCGAGGCTACTAGCAGCTGTGTATAATTCCTACTAATGTAAGGCATCTTTAACCATAGGACTAATATAATAATTAGTTGGGCTTAGAAGATTGGGATGCGAGGTCAGTAAAGTGATATGTGGAAGTCCATCCTTCACTTAGAGGCTACCACCAGTTATGTACACTTATTACTGATGTGCGACATAACCAATCATAGAACCATGGAAAATAGTTGTATAAGCCATAGGATCTACTTAGGGGTCATAGGTATTAAGTGGTCCGAATTAATGCTTAGGAGCGGCAATGGATATCTCAGGAAGGGTCCGCTTCGGGTTTAAGGTATTAAGCGTCCGATCTAGGGTCTACCTCTCTCCTACAAAGAAGTATTAAGTGTCCCGGTGAGATTTCAAGAAATGACAGCTAGAGAGTACTAGTGAGGAGTCCGCTTTAGGATTAGATTTAAATGATAAAGGCATGGCTAGAATATAGGTATTAAATGGATAGGGATCTACATGTCCTTATTAATAGGTATTAAATGGCATGGGTACTGTTTCTCGCATGGCTAAGACTTTAATGACTATTGATGCATTAGTAGTATGACTATTATGTATTATAAAGCCATAAATAGTGGCCAAAGGTCTCTGTAACTAGGACCAATAGACTAATGATGATGATGCTCGGAGCTCACTTCATATTTGGAAGTATTAAGTGGCTGATAGACTTACATCAGTATTTATACCGTGGAAAGTGTAGACAGGTGAATCATGTTAGGTAGGAATATCGTGTGTGAAACATTAGGTTAATTTATTTTACTTCATTATAATAGACACAACAATTAAATGGAAAAAAATCAGTATAAATTTATGTTATAGACACTGTATGGATTTTCCAGGCACCTGATCATTTTTCTGACCCCTCTTCATTACAATCCATAGGACAGATTTAGAGGAACATGTCATTGGAGCTAGATGTGATTGGTTGTTGGATAAGTCTTCCTTTTCTCTCATGCTCGATGCCGATGTAGCAACTTGATATCTAAAGAATACCAGTGATTCTAAGGTAGTAGCCATAGTTAGTATTATTCCTATTATTATTTCCGCTGTGATTTTAATTTTTTATCAGTCTCTGGTAATGCTCATACTTATTTATAGGTACCAATTCAAATGATTCGTGCTTTGCTGGACTTGGATTTTGATTCTTGTCGAAATTTGGCCTTATTAAAGTGAGGGTTGTTACATTTGGTATCAGAGTCAACGTTAGTCAATCAAAGGAATTATTATAAATTGAGAGAATGTATTTCGTACTTTCCTATCTATTATTACTTTTATGCTCGACTCTAAGAATTTTGACTATAGAAGTAGTTGTAGATCCACTCCAAAGGAATGGGCAAAGAAACCATGGGTTGAAAATATCTTAGAGTTAAGATTTTTACACCGACTTTGAATTACCCATGGGGTGTTGGCGATGCATAAGGCGATGATGGAGAAGGGTATGAACTTGACATATGGAAAAATCCCGAAGATTAGAGGGTATTCGACTTGATGGTTGAGGTCTAGCTTCCTTGTGATTTTGGATTTTGAGGATAGCTTGTAATCAAAGATATACGATTGTTTCAGATAAGAGGGAAATAGAATTATGTACATCGCAAACATTCAGAAACCAGGGTTGGCAAGAGAATGTCCATCAACCACCTTTAGATGGCAAACCAGATTTTTATTTAAAGAATTACTGTCACTTCCTTAGTCTAAACCCATGAGAGAATTTTTGATAAAATATATTTTGGAACAAGGCTTTTAAGAGGATTTCTTTTCCCAAGTACTTATTTTATAATTTTGGGAAGTTTTGAATTTTTAATTTTTAATAAACACATGTACACTTAGTTGGTCGGGTTAAGAAATTTTAATGTATGTAGGAGTAGGTTTTGAAATTCTTAAATATTTATATGTGTGTGTCGATAAAGGTTTGATTTTGATTTTTGGTAAGAAAATAGTTTTCTAATTTGGGAATGAGTTTCAAAGGTTGAATATTTAGCTCAATGATTTTTCTGTTTACAAAAATCGAAGTTTTTAAAGTTTTCTCTCTTTTAAGGGACGAACAAAATAGGAATGACATTTAATTTTATTAGGGTACAAAGTTAGAATTGTTGTATCCACTAGAAATTGGAAGAAATATTTCCATGCGAGTATGGGGAATATTAGTTGGAATAATAACAGGTTTTTGGAATTATTGTTGATTGAAGCAGTATAAGTCATAGGTGTTGCGAAACAACAGAGGAATGGTTCGGACATCCAAACATTAAACTTGGGCACTGTTATTTGCACAAAAAATGGACAAACACCTCAAAGTCGTATGATTTAGTTGATTTTACGTTGTTCTTAGCGGTTTGGATGATTTATGTAAATATATAAAAAACAGGGGCTAAACTGAAAAAAAGACACGCAGATTTATAGTGGTTCGGCCAGAACGTGCCTACGTCCACTTTATATGTTATTCTCTCTTTTCGTTTTGATTACAAGTACAACGCTTTGTATACAAGTATATGAAAGTTGTTTGGAAGTTCCTTCCGTGCTTGAGCTCTCAAACTTGTCTGCCATTGTTGTACCCCTACCCCTCTATTTATAGAGTGAGGCTGGGGGCAGAGGTCCTGGAAGTATATAGCTGCTGGAGGGCCTAGGCTGGAGCGATCTGGCCTGGCAATTTGGTTCGGTCGTGTCTTCTTGGTCTTGATTCGGCAGTGGTTAAGATGGTTCGATTGGTGGTAGGAGATGGAGTGAACCGGTGGTAGGTGGTTTGGAGGTTCATTCGGCAGTGGGTTTAGAGGTGTTGGTTCGGCATGGAGCTTGGACCGGTGATGAAGTGGACCGGTGGCAGGTCGACTCGGTGGTGATGGGGAAGGGATTGGTTCGGCATGAAGGCGGTGTTGGTTCGGTAGAACATGAAGGAGAGGTGGTTCGGTCATAGTTGGTTCGGTAGCGTGGAGGGAAGGTGATTCGGTAGGGAGTTGTTCGGCAGTAGGTGGTCCGGTGATGGATGGTTCGGTAGGGAGGGAAATTGATTTAGTTCGGTATTGAAGTGGAGAAGGTTGATTCGGTAGGTAGGTGTAGGAAGGAGTTGGTTCGGCAGGGAGGTTGATTCGGTTTCTCTTAGACCGGTGGTGGCGAGAAAAGGCACCCAACACTTGCCCCCCAAAGTGGGGCACGTGCTTTGCATGTGTCGCGCTTTGTTTTCCTTCCACTTGGTGTAGCTACATTCGGTTTCAAGCGCCGAGCCTTGCGGTCCGGTCATTGAGGTTTGCTTATAAATAGGGGTCACGCGCCTTCGTCAGTCCTTACCAAACAAGCCGAACCTTTTGCCGAATCAAACCCTTAGCTTCGCCGAATCAAGACGCTAGCCGAACCAGGTGAGACCCCCTGGCTGCCGAATGAATTTTATAGACTTTCAGTACCGGATGAATTTGGAACCTTCAATACCGAATGAACTTTCATCCTTTAACACCGAATGAAACTCGAACTTTCAATACCGAATGAAACTTGAACTTTCACTACCGAATGAAACTTGAAAACTTTTTATTTTTGCGAATGAGTTTTGAATTGTGAGCAAGTCTCCAGGCTGCATGTACCTATGGGTTTTCATTTCCATACTCCTTGTTCTAACGATGTGCTTTTGCTTTGGTGTTGCAGATAAATGTCTCACAAGGTGGAAACCCGATCAGAAAAGGAAAAAAATCTACGGACAGAAGTGAGTCTTCCGTCGTGCCCCCTGCCCAGCCAGGACCGGAACGTCGTGGACCTACCCCGAGGTCGGTAGTAGACGGGTATGGTCCCCATGAGCTTCTGAACTCTCCTC
This sequence comes from Allium cepa, assembly GCA_030765085.1. Taxonomy (NCBI): domain Eukaryota; kingdom Viridiplantae; phylum Streptophyta; class Magnoliopsida; order Asparagales; family Amaryllidaceae; genus Allium; species Allium cepa. The sequence goes on from CM060940.1 coordinate 109,685,120, forward strand.
CTGATTGCTTTTCGAGCTCTCTCAGAGAGGAGCAACTTGACGTTATCTCCCGCTCCTTCGGGATTGATAGAGCATGCATGCTGTTGCCGGGGGAAGGAGTGATGCCGTATGACCCCCCCGAAGGCTACTTTGCTTACAACAAATATCATTGCATGTGTGGTGCTATCCCGCCTCTCAACGCTTGGATAGTTAGCTTTATCACATATCTGAAGGTGGCTCCATTCCAGCTTGATCCTAACTCCTACGCCATTCTGGTGAGTCTTTTCGTCATCTTTCAGAGGAAATATGGGCGTCCCCCTTCCAACCGCGAGATCCGGTATCTGTACAACTTGAGAGGCTATAAGAAAGGGTCTCCATATATCAGCTTGGAAGCGGCCGTGCCCTTCACGCCTGTTCTGGATTTGTACTCGAAGTTCAGTATGTTCAAGAAAGAATGGTTTTTCATTAAGGATGACTCTGTTTCTTTCCGCCTTTGCACTTCCGGCTGTAAGTTGAACTTTATTTATATTTTCCTCACCCTGATCGCAATGCTTCATCTTATATGCTTTTATTTCTTGCTAGCAACAGGTGGCTTTGCGGTCGTGGAGAATGATTCCTTGGCGTGGATGGCTGCTGAAATAAAGGTCATTTCGGGAAGGGATAGGTCGGCTTCCTATCTGATCAGGAATGCCACTCTCCTGGAGTATAACCTAATTCTGCCACGTCAATCTGTGGTTAAACAGAGAGATACAGCCGAGGAGAGGGCTGCTAAAGCTAAGGGTGGGGCTACTGCGAAGAGTAGAAAGAGGAGACCATTCTTGATACCTCTAGTTGTTGGGGGAAAGAAGCTTAAGAAGTCTGATGGACCCTCTCCCAGCACGTGTCCAGACATTCCGGAGGAGGAAGGTGGAGAGTGGGAAAGAGGCGAGGAGGAGAGCGGAGGAGATGGAGAAGGTGAAGGACAGGGTGGTAGTGGTGCCGGGGCTTTGTCTCCTGAGCAGGCAGGGGAGATCCAGGAGTGGACGGATGATGCCTTCCGCCAGGCTTTTAAGGGGTTGGAGGAAGGATCAGCCTCAATGGAGAAGGTAAAGGAGGTTGACAAGGCTGGGGCTGGTGCCGATCCATTCTCTAAGAGTTCTTCAGCTAAGGCGACTCCAGCGATTCAAGGTGAACTTTTGACTTCCGCGGACTCCATTTATGATAGGGACTTAGGAATATTTTATGGTTCGCTTCCGTCCTGGACTGAGATTCAGGACTTACTGCAGTATTCTACTCCTCCGCAGGGTTTGTATAACAGACGTGCCTTCTCATTCTTTTTAAGTTAACATATTTCTTGAATTATGGACCCCTGTGTGTTCGTAATACTTGTTCTTTATTACAGGGGCAGGCGAGGTGGCCAAAACTTCAGACGTTCGACACCGCCTCGAACAATACAAGTTACTCAGAGCCTCTGCCAAGCCTACGCCTTCCACTAGTCGTCCAGGAGACGTAGTTAGCTACCGTCCTCTTCTTGGGGTTATTGAAGAGAGTATTCAGAAAAAGAAGAGGAGTCGCTCCTTATTTGAATCTTCACCTGGCCCGCAGCTTCCGCCCCAACCTATCCATGATATCACGGAGGAGGACACCGAGTATATTCCCTCCTCATCCGAAAATCCTTCCGTTACTCGTATCGATCGCCCCGGCTTGGCTCGTAATCCATTTGCAGGTCATTCGGATCTGGGTTCCAGTGCTCAAGATATTTCCTTTGACGAGGTTACTGGTGAACATCTTCTCCCCCGCAATCCCATGGTACGGGTGCTTGATGAGGCTAAGTCGTTAGACCTCGATTTGCTTACTACTCGGATTGCGACCATGGGGGATGAGGCCAAGGCAATCATCGATCGGGTGGATGAGGAAACCAAGAGGCTAATGGAGCATCACGCTCGACTGGCCAGGGCCGGGGAGGAAATCGAAAGTGCTAACATCCGGTTGCGGCTACAGGTTTCTGACCAGGCCAAACAGCTTGCCGATCAGGCTATCCAGATAACCCAGCACGAGGCGGCCTCTCGACGACTAAAGAAAACCATGGAGGAGGCTAGCAAGGCTGAGTTGCGAAAGATGGAGGCCGCCTGCAAGGAACGGATTGACATAGCTATTGCTACGGTGGACGAGGTTCGAAGGGCGGATCTCGAGCAGGTAGAGGAGTTATCTGGGAGGCTTGAGGCCGCAGAGCTTACTCAGGCCAGGCTAAAGGAAGAGATGGAGGAAATGAGGAGGTCTCTCCAGGCTGAACGCTTGAGATATCGATCGGAGAGGGATGCTGCCGTCGCCAAGTTGCTGTCCTCCGAGGCCCGGGTGAGGGAGTTTGAGGAGAATGAGGGGATGATGGATGAGATGTTACAGGATATGTATTTCCGTACCTGGAAGCGTGGTAATCTATCCTGGATGGATGATTATCCCCGGATCATGGCTAGGATCTATCTTCGGGCTGTGGAGGAGGCCAGGGCCGATGCAGATAAGGAAGGTTCCAGATAAGGAAGGTGGAACGGCATTCAGGATGGACATGGTTACCGCCCAGTTCTCAGAGGAGGAGAAGTTAGCGGTGAAGGAGGGGATGCGGCTACTTGCTGTAGAGGAAGCCGGTGTGCCATCGGGGGGATGAGGACCAAGAAGCGGGTGTTGGTGAGTTTTCCCTTTTTAGCTTTTCATAACTTGATCGTTCGTTGCCGGTTTAATGGACTCTTTTTCTGAATTGGACAGGTGGGGCCTCTGGTCATCATGCTGGGAGCTCCGATCCTGCAGCTAAGTAGATTCGGAGAGCTGGTGTAGTGGTTAGCGCTAATGCCGCTAGTTATTTGGTTTGGTCTGCATGACATTCCTGTATATGCTAGTTCAAAACATTAATGTACTTTTGAGCTGTAATTATGTCATTGAACGACTTTATGTAAGTTTATAACACAAGCTGATTTTGCTATATTTTGAATGCTGTTATTATTTTGATGTGCTGCATAAGAAGTATAACTATGCATATGCCTATGATTTAGTTGTGTTTGATGCTAAGTTTTTTGCTCAAAGTATAATTTTCTCATTTTGCAACGTAAATGTGATGTGTGAATATGAACTGCAGCTATGCATTAATGTATAAAAGTAGAAGGTACCGCCCTTCATGTTTCGGCTGTGGACAACAATTTTGTGTGCCCTGTAAGACTAAGCACGGAATGCTGTTGAGTGTCTCGTCATTCGATTGTAAGTTTCCGATCCCATTAGTGAGCATTCCCTATTTCATGTCCTGTACTTTCAAGCACCGTTACGGAGAATAGGAGAAAGGTTTTAAATGAAATGGAAATATAGGAAAAGTAAAACTTCCAGTCACGGAAGGCCGTCGATGTGCTTAAGTTCGTGGAAAACGGGTTTTGTAGTCACTTTCCCTAGCTGTGGGTCTTGGAGACATTTGTCACCCATCTTACGCCTCTGCGGGGAGTTTTCTTTTTTACCACAGCCACACTTAAGACACATCGGAGCCGATCGCGCACAGTAACTACCCGGGCCATTATGGCCCGTAATCGTGGGTATTATTCGATTTACTGTAGCCGGCTAGCGTGGGGGCCGATCGTCAACTGTGAACTGCCCCTGGCTGGCCACACCTTATGTTGGGGCTTATGATCGGTTCACAGTTGCCGGCGAGCCGAATCGCTGTAATGAGCTGCCATGGCATAATCGGCCTTCTCTGTGGCTTATACTCGGCTTATTACAGTCGGCTTTAAGGGCCAAGGCAAACAATGAGTTAACTCGCGGTAGAGAGATACCGGAGCAAAGTGTCTCATTGGCGAGGGCATAGGATCGCAGCGTACCTGTTAGATTTTGTCCAGGTGGAGTTGTGTTGTGAAGCTCTGAATTGAAATGTCAACTGCAAAGGATTTTGTTCAACAGCAAAGGATAAAGCTTAACAAGTAGCCAACATATAAAGGAACAAGTTAACAAGAACCAAGTTTTTTAAAGTGGTTCGGCACGAAAATGCCTACGTCCACTGATTCCCTTTGTTAATTCACTTCATATGGGAAGTACAAGTTAAGAAAAGTATCGACGGAGGTGTCGGATGTTCCATGCCCTCTGGAACACCTCTCCGTCCACTGTTGACAAAATATAAGCTCCGTTGTGGAGATCTTTATGAATTACATATGGTCCGTCCCAGATTGGATCCAACGCTCCTGGACGCGGAAAGATTCGCTTGAGGACAAGATCTCCTTCTTGCAAGCTGCGATGTTTGACTTTGGAGTTGTATAGTGCTGCCACTTTTTGTCTGTGAGCTGCTGCTTTGAGTGCTGCATCATTACTTCTCTCCTCAATTAGATCCAAAGACATGTGGAGGAGTTCTTCGTTTTCTTCTAGGTTGTAGTGGATCCTACGGTGGGAAGGCACAATAGTCTCAACTGGGAGCATTGCCTCTGATCCGTATGCCAAAGAGAAAGGAGTATGCCCTGTTGATGTTCTGAAAGATGTGCGTTAGGCCCAAAATGCTGTAGAAAGTTCGTCCATCCAAGCGCCTTTTGACTTTTCGAGCTTCTTCTTAATTAGAGTCTTGAGAATTTTATTGACAGCTTCGACTTGTCCATTTGCCTGGGGATAAGCCACGGATGAGAAGCCCTTATGAATTCCGTGCTCTTGGCACCAGTCGGCAAATTCCGCGCTGTCAAATTGAAGCCCGTTGTCTAATATGATTCTGAGTGGAACCCCGTACCTGCATAGAACGTTTTTGATTAAGAAGTTGATAACTTTAGTTGAAGATATTTTATTCAGAGGCTCCGCTTCCACCCATTTGGTGAAATAATCAACTGCCACTAGAGCATGTCTGGCCCCGCCTCGGCCCATCAGCAGTTCGCCAATTAAGTCAATTCCCCATATTGCGAAGGGCGAAGGGCTGGTCATCTGAGCAATTTCATTGGTTGGTAGTCGAGGAATCTTAGCAAATCTCTGACATCTTTCACATCTTCTGACGAAGTCTAAGGCATCTTTGTTTAAAGTGGGCCAGAAATACCCATATCGGAGTATCTTTTTTGCTAGGGTCTGCCCTCCGGTGTGGTCTCCACAACTTCCCTGATGGATATTGGATAGAATTTCCTTGGCTTCTCTTCCAGCAACGCACCTCAATAAGGGGTTAGAGAAGCCACGCCGATAGAGGATGCCTTCTTGCATTGTGTAGCGGGAAACTTTCCTTAGAATTTTCTTAATTTCATTTCGCCCGTCGGGTAAGGTGCCGTTTTGTAAGTATCCTTGGATAGGGGTCATCCATGTTTCTTCTTCGGTTGCAGCTATCAGATTTACTTGCTCGAAACTTGGTGCCAGATGTTTTGAGATGGTTAATGCTCCGAAAATAGTGATGTTCTTCATGCTAGCTTGTTTTGCTAGTTCGTCGGCCTCTTGATTCTCTTCTCGGGGAATGTGTTTGATTAAATAGTGATCTAATTGATTAAGCAGTAGCCTGGTCTTCTTTAGATACACTGTGAGTCGTTCTCCTCGAGTCTGGAATTCTTCCAGTATTTGATTTACAATAAGTTGAGAATCACTGTGGAGACATAAAGAACTGACTCTAATTTCCAGTGCAAGTTCTAATCCGGCTATCACTGCTTCGTATTCTGCGTCATTGTTGGTGGCAGCGAATTCCAATCTTAGGGCGTAGTGCAGCTTCTTTCCTCTGGGGGTGATTATCACAACACCTGCCCCCGAGCCTTGCTCGTTCGACGCTCCATCTACGAAGAGATTCCACTTGATATCTTCTGTTGTTTCAGATTGGTCCTTACCTTCGCTAGTAGTGAATTCGGCAATGAAATCAGCTATGGCTTACCCCTTGATAGTGGTGCGAGGATGGTAAGTGATATCATATTGATTTAGTTCGATGCACCACTTAAGTAATCGCCCAGAAGTGTCGGGGCGATGGAGCACTTGCCTTAGCGGTTGATCGGTTAAAACTCTGATGGAATGAGACTGGAAATAGTGTCGCAGTTTCCGCGACGTGATAAGCAAACAATATGCTAGCTTTTCAAGTTTAGGGTATCTGACTTCTGCCCCCGTAAACCTCTTACTTACGAAGTATACGGGCTGTTGCGTGCGGTTGTCTTCTCTCACCAACGCGGCGCTTAGGGCATGTCGTGACACAGCAAGGTATAGGTATAGTTCTTCGCCTTCATTAGGTGTTGAGAGTACTGGTGGCCGCTGGTGGTGTTCGATTAGGTTAAGGAAAGCTGTTGAACACTCATCGGTCCATTCAAATTTTCCTTTGTCTTTCTTCAGGGCTTCGAAGAAAGGAATGCATTTGTCAGTTGCTTTAGAGATAAACCGGCTTAGGGCGGCCACTTTTCCGTTTAGGCTTTGCATCTCTTTTCGAGTGGATGGTATCTTGATATCTTGTAAGGCCCGGACTTGTTCGGGGTTTGCTTCAATCCCCCTGGCATGAACGATGAATTCCAAAAACTTTCCCGATGATACTCCGAAGGAGCACTTTAGAGGGTTCAGCTTCATTCCATATTGGCAAAGTACTTGAAACATCTCGTCCAGATGGTTTACATGGTCGTTGGCTTTCCTTAATTTTACCAGCATGTCATCCACATAAACTTCCATAGTTCGTCCTATAAATTCTGCAAACATCTTGTTGACGAGGCGCTGATAAGTAGCTCTGGCGTTTTTAAGTCCAAATGGCATTACCTTGTAGCATTACAATCCTCGGTCAGTGATGAAGCTAGTGTGGTCTTTGTCGGAGGCGTGCATAGGGATCTAATTATATCCTGAGTATGCATCCATAAAGGATAAAAGTTCGTGCCCGGCAGTGCTGTCCACGAGTTGGTCAATTCGGGGGAGCGAGAAGCAGTCTTTCAGGCAAGCGTCATTTAAGTTGGAGAAATCGATGCATGTTCGCCACTTCCCATTAGCTTTCTTTACCAGTACCGGGTTGGCGATCCATTCCGGGTAGATAGCTTCACGTATGAAGTCATTGGCAAGTAAGTTCTTTACTTCTTCCTCGAGAGCTGCTGATCGTTCTGCCCCCATGCTTCTCTTCTTTTGCTTTACCGGCACCTTGGTAGGATCGATGTTTAGGGCGTAGCATGCTATGTCCGGGGAGATTCCAGTCATATCAGCGTGCGTCCATGCAAATACATCCATGTTGTGGCGAAGAAAATCAATGAGTTGATTCTTTAATTCTCTTTTTAACTGAGATCCGACTCTCAGCAGTTTACTCGGGTCGCGTTTGTCTACAGACACGAATTCCATAGCCTCTGCAGGCTCGGCGGTGGCCTCCTCCTCTTTGTCCCTGGGGTCTAATTCATTGAAAGGATCACTGGTATACCGAAGAGGAGGAGCTTTCTTTAGTTTCTATGCTTCCAAGCTTTTCATGCAGAGAATAGTCTCTGCATTTTTCCCTTTATCTCTCCTGCGATTATTGCGAAGTTCGGTTACATAGCAGTCCCGAGCGGCGTCTTGATCCCCTTCTACTTCTCCCACTCCATTATCCGTTGGGAATTTCATCTTCAGGCACCATGGGGCAAGGACGATTTGGAAGTCGGACAAGGCTGGTCTTCCCAAAAAGGCATTGTAGGCCGAGTGGTTGTCTATTAGCACGAATGTTTGTTTCCGGACGGCGGAGCGGGGATGACTTCCCAATTCAACAAAGAGATCCAATTGTCCGAGGGGCATCTTTGCTTCTCCAGTGAAACCATGTAGCGGTTTGTTGCAGGGAGACACATCCTTCATTGACAGTTTCATTTTGTCGAAAGCATGCTTGAACAGAATATTCACTGAGCTTCCAGTGTCTACTAGGATTCGAAAAACTTCAGCTGGGCCGAACCAGGCAGAGATGACCATAGGATCCATTTGAGGGTATTGCCTTCCTTCTAGGTCGCGCCCACTGAATGTGATGTCACTATTTTCCCTCCGCTTAGGGTGGCGTTCTTTCATAACAGAATTGACGCAGTCTCCCTCGCTTCTGAGTGAGTTTCCATATCTTTCCATTTCTGCCCAGCTCTTGTCGGCGATGTGTAGCCCTCCAGATATTGTACGGACCACTATCTTCTCTTGGCTGGAACCGCTGGTGTTGCGATTTCCTCCGCCTGTCTCTGGGTGGAGCTGCCCAGGGTTTTCCTTGGCGGGAGCTGGAGTCCTATCCTGGCCCTTTACATAGCGTTCCAGCCTCCTTCTCCTGATGTGTTCTTCAATTAGGTCTCGGAGATGGCGGCATTCATTGGTATCGTGCCCATGAGACTCGTGGAAACGGTAGAACTTTCCGGACTGGATTGCGCGATCCGACTCTTTCTTGTACGGGGGGCACTTGTATGTAAGTTCGTCCTGGGTGGCCAGGAAGATGTTCTCGACTGTTTCATTCAAGGGAGTGTAAGCGTCAAATCTCGGTCCCGGTCGGTACAAGCGCTTTTCTCCCTTCTTGCCCCCTGCATTGTCTCTGGAGTCGTTTCTCCGAATGTCCTTCGCTGCGGCGGGGGCGTTTCCATGAGCCGTCTTAGCCTGTGGTCCTGTCTGCCTTTCAGTGGCAGCCTCTTCGAGTCTCATGTACTTCCCAGATTCATGGAAGAAATTGGGCAAGGTAGCTGGTTTTTATTTAGTTAGTCTTCTAGCAAACTTGGTATCTGGGTGCACACCACTACAGAGGGCCATTAGGGTGAGTTCCTCATCAGCATCTTGGACTGCGGCGGCTGCTGCGTTGAACCGGGTTAGATATTGTTGCAGTGTCTCTCCGGACTTCTGTTTGACAGTAGATAGAGAATAAGCATCCTTGGGTTGTTCCACATGAATGCAGAACTGGCTAATGAACTTTTCTTTCAACATCTCCCATGAGCTGATAGATCCTTGGGGTAGATGGCAGAACCAGGAGGTAGCTAGGTCTGCTAGGAATAGCGGAAAGCATTTACACAACACTCCTTCCGTTGCTCCGCTCATGAGCATATGCTGTGTGTATCTTTGCAGGTGTACAACGGGGTCAGAGGTTCCCTTGTATGGTTCCATTGTCGGCATTTTCCATTCTCCGGGGGTGATGGCAATTTCAATATCGCGGGTGAAAGGGCTGGTTACCCTAGCACCTATCCCACGATCTCTTTGGTCCCGTTGTACACATTCTCTGAACAATCATGCCATCCTCTCATCAGAATATGGGGCAGATAAGAAAGAGCTTGGTTCTTCCCTGTGGGATCGATCTCGTCCAGATGACCTGTAGGGATGGTATAGTCTATCACTTCTGACGTTATCCAATGGCTGTCCTTGGCTTCTCGGATGCATGCTAGGACCAGCTACAGTTGGCCCCTGCCTTGATCTTCCCCTGCGGGGTTCTGTTTCGAGCATTTCCATGGGGTCAACTTCGGGCTGGGTTCTAGCTCGGCTCCGTTCAGCGGGGTTTCTATGATTAGGCGGCATGACTGGCTCAGCTACATCCGACCCTCGCCTGGTGCCTCCCCCATTGGGTTCGGTTCCAAGCGCTTCCTCGAGTCGGAGTTCGGGCTGAGTCCGGGCGCGGCCCCTATCATTGTTGTTCCTGTTGATAGCTTTTTCGAAGAGGGAAGACCTTTGTTGTCTCCGAGATCCTCCAGATTGAGACTCAACCCATGATTCAGTGTTGCGGTTGGATTCTTCGGCATCCCTCAAGCGTGACATGAGTCGGTTCACCAAAGCTTCTTGTTGGGATGTGAAGCGGTTAGTTACTTCAGTCACAACTATGTCTAGATCTGCCCTAGTAATTGCTGCCGGTTGTTCTATGGCAGGGGCTGTCAGGTTTGTCTGATCCTCGTCCGGTACTGCTGTAGGAATGGGATGGTTCTCTTGATCTGTTGTTACTAGATCCGGAATGCTACTAGTTGCGATATTCTTTCCCTTGTTGGCGTCTTTTCTCGGCCTGGAAGTCATGTTTCCTAGGCAATGAAGGGTGCTATTTGGGAAAGAAGGTTGAATAAGGGAAGCTAAAGCTTCGAGTTCCAAGTTCTCAGTGAAAGCACCAAAAATGTTTGCACAAAAAATGGACAAATACCTCAAAGTCGTATGATTTAGTTGATTTTACGTTGTTCTTAGCGGTTTGGATGTTTTATGTAAATATATAAAAAAACAGGGGCTAAACTGAAAAAAAGACACGCAGATTTGTAGTGGTTCGGCCAGAACGTGCCTACGTCCACTTTATATGTTATTCTCTCTTTTCGTTTTGATTACAAGTACAACGCTTTGTATACAAGTATATGAAAGTTGTTTGAAAGTTCCTTCCGTGCTTGAGCTCTCAAACTTGTCTCCCATTGTTGTACCCCTACCCCTCTATTTATAGAGTGAGGCTGGGGGCAGAGGTCCTGGAAGTATATAGCTGCTAGAGGGCCTGGGCTGGAGCGATCTGGGCTGGAGCTCTCCGAATCTACTTAGTTGCAGGATCGGAGCTCCCAGCATGATGACCAGAGGCCCCACCTGTCCAATTCAGAAAAAGAGTCCATTAAACCGACAACGAACGATCAAGTTATGAAAAGCTAAAAAGGGAAAACTCACCAACACCCGCTTCTTGGTCCTCATCCCCCCAACGGCACACCGGCTTCCTCTGCAGCAAGTAGCCGCATCCCCTCCTTCACCTCTACCTTCTCCTCCTCTGAGAACTGGGCGGTAACCATGTCCATCCTGAATGCCGTTCCACCTTCCTTATCTGCATCGGCCCTGGCCTCCTCCACAGCCCGAAGATAGATCCTAGCCATGATCCGGGGATAATCATCCATCCAGGATAGATTACCCCGCTTCCAGGTACAGAAATACATATCCTGCAACATCTCATCCATCATCCCCTCATTCTCCTCAAACTCCCTCACCCGGGCCTCGGAGGACAGCAACTTGGCGACGGCAGCATCCCTCTCTGATCGATATCTCAAGCAGTCAGCCTGGAGAGACCTCCTCATTTCCTCCATCTCCTCCTTTAGCCTGGCCTGAGCAAGCTCTGCGGCCTCAAGCCTCCCAGATAACTCCTCTACCTGCTCGAGATCCACCCTCCGAACCCCGTCCACCGTAGCAATAGCTATGTCAATCCGCTCCTTGCAGGCGGCCTCCATCTTTCGCAACTCAGCCTTGCTAGCCTCCTCCATGGTTTTCTTTAGTCGTCAAGAGGCCGCCTCGTGCTGGGATATCTGGATAGCCTGATCGACAAGCTGTTTGGCCTGGTCAGAAACCTGTAGCCGCAACCGGTGTTAGCACTTCCAATTTCCTCCCCGGCCCTGGCCAGTCGAGCGTGATGCTCCATTAGCCTCTTGGTTTCCTCAGCCACCCGATCGATGATTGCCTTGGCCTCATCCCCCATGGTCGCAATCCGAGTAGTAAGCAAATCGAGGTCTAACGACTTAGCCTCATCAAGCACCCGTACCATGGGATTGCGGGGGAGAAGATGTTCACCAGTAACCTCGTCAAAGGAAATATCTTGAGCACTGGAACCCAGATCCGGATGACCTGCAAATGGATTACGAGCCAAGCCGGAGCGATCGATACGAGTAACGGAAGGATTTTCAGACGGATGCGGGGAGGGAATATACTCGGTGCCCTCCTCCGTGATATCATGGATACGTTGGGGCGGAAGCTGCGGGCCAGGTGAAGATTCAAATAAGGAGCGACTCCTCTTTTTTTTCTGAATACACTCTTCAAAAACCCCAAGAAGAGGACGGTAGCTAACTATGTCTCCTGGACGACTAGTGGAAGGCGTAGGCTTGGCAGAGGTCTGAGTAACTTGTATTGTTCGAGGCGGTGTCGAACGTCTGAAGTTTTGGCCACCTCGCCTGCCCCTGTAATAAAGAACAAGTGTTACGAACACACAGGGGTCCATAATTCAAGAAATATGTTAACTTAAAAAGAATGAGAAGGCACGTCTGTTATACAAACCCTGCGGAGGAGTAGAATACTGTAATAAGTCCTGAATCTCAGTCCAGGACGGAAGCGAACCATAAAATATTCCTAAGTCCCCATCATAAATGGAGTCTGCGGAAGTCAAAAGTTCACCTTGAATCGCTGGAGCCGCCTTAGCTGAAGAACTCTTAGAGAATGGATCGGCACCAGCCCCAGCCTTGTCAACCTCCTTTACCTTCTCCACCGAGGCTGATCGTTCCTCCAACCCCTCAAAAGCCTGGCGGAAGGCATCATCCGTCCACTCCTGGATCTCCCCTGCCTGCTCAGGAGACAAAGCCCCGGCACCACTACCACCCTGTCCTTCACCTTCTCCATCTCCTCCGCTCTCCTCCTCGCCTCTTTCCCCCTCTCCACCTTCCTCCTCCGGAATGTCTGGACACGTGCTGGGAGAGGGTCCATCAGACTTCTTAAGCTTCTTTCCCCCAACAACTAGAGGTATCAAGAAAGGTCTCCTCTTGCTACTCTTCGCAGTAGCCCCACCCTTAGCTTTAGCAGCCCTCTCCTCGACTGTATCTCTCTGTTTAACCACAGATTGACGTGGCAGAATCAGGTTATACTGCAGGAGAGTGGCATTCCTGATCAGATAGGAAGCCGACCTATCCCTTCCCGAAATGACCTTTATTTCAGCAGCCATCCACGCCAAGAAATCATTCTCCACGACCGCAAAGCCACCTGTTGCTAGCAAGAAATAAAAGCATATAAGATGAAGCATTGCGATCGGGGAGAGGATAAATGAAGTTCAACTAACAGCCGAAAGTGAAAAGGCGGAAAGAAACAGAGTCATCCTTAATGAAAAACCATTCTTTCTTGAACATACTGAACTTCGAGTACAAATCCAGAACAGACTTGAAGGGCACGGCCGCTTCCAAGCTGATATATGGAGACCCCTTCTTATAGCCTCTCAAGTTGTACAGATACCGGATCTCCCGGTTGGAAGGGGAAGCCCATATTTCCTCTGAAAGATGATGAAAAGACTCACTAGAATGGCATAGGAGTTAGGCTGAAGCTGGAATGGAGCCACCTTCAGATATGTGATAAAGCTAACTATCCAAGCGTTGAGAGGCGGGATAGCATCACACATGCAATGATATCTGCTGTAAGCAAAGTAGCCTTCGGGGGGGGTCATACGGCATCACTTCTTCCCCCGGCAACAGCATGCATGCTCTATCAATCCCGAAGGAGCGGGAGATAACGTCAAGTTGCTCCTCTCTAAGAGATCTTAGAAAGCAATCAGGAGGAGAGTTCAGAAGCTCTTGGGGACCATACCCGTCTACTAGCGACCTCGGGGTAGGTCCACGACGTTCCGGTCCTGGCTGGGCAGGGGGCACGACGGAACACTCACTTCTGTCCGTAGATTTTTTCTTTTCTGATCGGGTTTCCACCTTGTGAGACATTTATCTGCAACACCAAAGCAAAAGCACATCGTTAGAACAAGAAGTATGGAAATGAAAACCCATAGGTACATGCAACCTGGAGACTTGCTCACAATTCAAAACTCATTCGCAGAAATAAAAAGTTTTCAAGTTTCATTCGGTAGTGAAAGGTCAAGTTTCATTCGGTATTGAAAGTTCAAGTTTCATTCGGTGTTAAAGGATGAAAGTTCATTCGGTATTGAAGGTTCCAAATTCATCCGGTACTGAAAGTCTATAAAATTCATTCGGCAGCCAGGGGGTCTCACCTGGTTCGGCTAGCGTCTTGATTCAGCGAAGCTAAGGGTTTGATTCGGCAAAAGGTTCGGCTTGTTTGGTAAGGAATGACGAAGGCGCGTGACCCCTGTTTATAAGCAAACCTCAATGACCGGACCGCAAGGCTCGGCGCTTGAAACCGAATGTAGCTACACCAAGTGGAAGGAAAACAAAGCGCGACACATGCAAAGCACGTGCCCCACTTTGGGGGGCAAGTGTTGGGTGCCTTTTCTCGCCACCACCGGTCTAAGAGAAACCGAATCAACCTCCCTGCCGAACCAACTCCATCCTACACCTACCTACCGAATCAACCTTCTCCACTTCAATACCGAACTAAATCAATTTCCCTCCCTACCGAACCATCCATCACCGGACCACCTACTGCCGAACAACTCCCTACCGAATCACCTTCCCTCCAGGCTACCGAACCAACTATGACCGAACCACCTCTCCTCCATGTTCTACCGAACCAACACCGCCTTCATGCCGAACCAATCCCTTCCCCATCACCACCGAGTCGACCTGCCACCGGTCCACTTCATCACCGGTCCAAGCTCCATGCCAAACCAACACCTCTAAACCCACTGCCGAATGAACCTCCAAACCACCTACCACCGGTTCACTTCATCTCCTACCACCAATCGAACCATCTTAACCACTACCGAATCAAGGCCAAGAAGACACGACCGAACCAAATTGCCAGGCCAGATCGCTCCAGCCCAGGCCCTCCAGCAGCTATATACTTCCAGGACCTCTACCCCCAGCCTCACTCTATAAATAGAGGGGTAAGGGTACAACAATGGCAGACAAGTTTGAGAGCTCAAGCACGGAAGGAACTTCCAAACAACTTTCATATACTTGTATACAAAGCGTTGTACTTGTAATCAAAACGAAAAGAGAGAATAACATATAAAGTGGACGTAGGCACGTTCTGGCCGAACCACTATAAATCTGCGTGTCTTTTTTTCAGTTTAGCCCCTGTTTTTTATATATTTACATAAATCATCCAAACCGCTAAGAACAACGTAAAGTCAACTAAATCATACGACTTTGAGGTGTTTGTCCATTTTTTGTGCAAACAACTGTCGTGAAGGGTAGGGATTTTTCGGATTGTGTCAAGTCGAAGGAGGCAGCGCAAAATGATTATTTTTATTTTTATTATTGTTAATGCTATAAAATTTATCTGATCCGTATAGGAGCCAAGTTCAACCTGTGCAAAAATGTCGTATAGCGGTCGACCACCTAGAGGTCGACCAGTAGCGATTGACTTGTAACATTAGAAAGGTCGACTGGTTAACGGGTTTTCACCCAACTAGAACCTAGAACGCAACTATAAAATCGCATCTAATTTTCCTCATCCACATTCGTGCTCCCCTCTCTTCTAACAGGCAAACCCAAAAAGCTCCACCCCTTCCTCCTCCTTTAAATCAGCTCCTACTTCCTCCATTCAACCTCAAAGCGATGCCACTTATCTCCCTTTCCAATGAGCAGTAGCCTTGCCTCCCCTTTGTACCAATTTTCACAAGTTAGATCTTGCACTATCTTCACTCCAAAACTGAACCTTATTTCTTCACTTCACATCCCTACACCGCCGGTTCCCCTCGCACAACCCATATGTCACCCCTCAAGAGATCAGGTGGCTAGACCAGAATGACAAGAAGATATCTATCTTTCTCAGCTCCGCCTATTTCAAGTTTTTGCAAGGGAAACAAGTGAAGTTTGGGCACTTCATAGCTTTTGGATTAGAATAGCCTTTCGAGGTAGCGGGACTTTGCCGATTTGGATGATATTGAGATGACCGACCACGAGATCTTGCATCGGAAATTTTCCTAAGGTGTCGGTGTTTGGAGGACGAGCAATCTACGTTTGATTTCCCATCTTTTTCTAAACATTATTCAACACAACATCATCCCTAAGATGAGTAGCCATGATCAGATTTATCTTTGGGTGTGGATGGACACCTATGCGGTTATGGGTGGTATAGCCTTTAATTGGATACGCACTATTATGATTTATTTTTTCGATCAAGGAGTTGGCACCACATGGAGTTACTTCCATATTGTCACCTATCCACTCTTTTTTTAGGCGATATAGGATACCGTGCAAAGAACTGTCCCGCCTGCCATTGATAGAGCCTCCTTTAGGGAGATGAGAATTCCTTTTCCACTAGCTGCAGCAGCCAAGCCAGCAGCAGAGCATCAACCGCAGCAGGAGGCGGAGCAGGGACAGGACTCCAGAGATATCAGAGTCTCGAGCTAGTCGCCATTTGGTAGGTTTAAACTAAGCTCCAAGGGATCCACGTCGACCAACAAGAGATGAGGACCGAGCTACAATATCGGAGCTATGAGATTGGATACTTAGTCGCTATGATTCGTCATTTTCAAGGCCGTAGCAACGACTTGAGTTCCCGCTAAGGATCGGGACCATCCCATAGTTTACAGGTACTATTTTAGATTCTCTAGTGTGTTGTTGTATCTTTTCTTCCAGTATTTGTTCTTCCCGTTTTAGGTTGTTAGGATGTAACCGTTAGTTTTCTCGGTTTAAGACATGCATGATATTATGAGATGTATTTCTACCGTGTTGTTATTTCCAAACATATGAATCTCTTTTATATATGTTTGAAAGAAACAACATAAATAATAAAATCTCATAAGGACACTTAACTAATAGTAAAATGTAATATGAGACTGGAAATTTAAATAGATAGAAATTTTAGCAAGAGAAGGATAGGGTTAACATTGTTTTGGAGTCACGGGTCATTGTTCTTGTTCCTTAAAAGCTAAATTTTTTGAATAACCGAGTATAATGACATTTCAAATAAAGTATCAAGTTTTTTGGGTTAGGATTAGTTGTTGAACGTTAGAATTGAGCTTATGCGTTTAGTGCATAACCGACTTTCAACAAATGTTAAAAACATGGCTTGAATTATCAAATTTATTGAGAAAGAAAATATTTGAAAAGTTTCTCTTGATTTAGAAAGTTTTGCTTGGAAAAAATAAGTTTAGGATTTTAAATTATTTTTGGTGCTCAAATAATTTTCAAAATTTTTGCCCAAATTTTTCGTCCAGATATTTTGAATTTTTTTCAAGCAGCATAGAAATTTGAAAAGAAAAAAGTTTTTTTTGAAGTTTTTGATTTTGAAGGCCACATGTCAAGCGAAGGGAAGTAAAACAGATTAGAACTGCGAATTTAGCGGGGCATAAGGATCAATGATGCGATAAAATGTAAACGATGACAAGGGAAATGCTATTTTAGCCTTGGAATTTCTATTTTCATACCTTTTCGAGGACGACGTGCGTGAATCTATTTTTGGACTCAATTCTGTTTTAGAACTTGAAAACAAGAATCCTTATGTCTTTTATGTATGGAAAATTTAGAGTAATTTTGAAACAATGACGAAATTTCCACTGTACAACAGGGAACGAATAGCTTATAGAGTGCTAAGAATGTATAATACTCCACCTATATTCCTTTTTTGCGGCATTGGAGCGACGTTTAGGAAGCACGATTTTGATGCATTAGATTTTTGGTTGGTAGGAATTGGATACAAATGGTTGCATCATACTTCTATTCCTAGGACTATGAGGATTTTTTATTAAAAGATTTTTCAAAATCTGCATACACATAGAACTACCAGTATATATATAAGCTGTGTGTGCCATATTTTCAAAAGAAAAGCATTCACATGGAATGGCACGATTTAGAATCATTCTACATACAAATTTCAATGTTGTGATTCACTATACATTCTTATATGTTGATTGAAAAATTGATTGTGCACTAAGTTGTGTAGTTTAGGAAAATTGTGAGCTAGAATCATGACATAGCAATTGGTATAATACTGCAAACAAAACTATTTTAAGGGGGGGAGAATGTAACGGCCCATAAATTTGGCATCGGTTATTTAATTAGTTAATTAGGCTTCAAAAATGGAATTTATGCAAACGATGGAATCTGATCATGACATTTGCACCATTACATTTGTGGCAAAATTCTGAGCAACTTTCATATTTGGAGTTTTGCTAGTGGATTCCAATCGAAGAAGCTATGGATGAAAAACGAACTCAGAACGAAAATATTTAGATTAGAAAAATTAACGTTTATGTAATAATTCCAGGGATCCATAGGTCGAAAAATTCATTGCGACTGGTCGACAAGTAGCAGTCGATCGGTTCCATGAAGCAGTCGACCGGTTGGCACCATGGCGGTTAGGGTTTGCCTTGCCCAAGCGGCCAAGATCTTTTTATAATTAAATCTAACAGCCATGGTTGATTCCAGTGTCTATAAATTTTAGCCTAATCTTGTCTTCTCTTCTCATATTCGTCTGAAATCAGCACCAAAGATTTGCTATTTTCTCTTCTCCACTATTTTCTAAATAATAATAAAAAATATTTATATTTGTATTTATACAAATTGGAGAACTATATAAATCAAATAAGAGAATAAGAGAAGAGAATCAACATTATGCGATAATGAGGTTATATATGTGTCTATATTCATATTTCCCTTCAACCCCAAATCTCTTCTCAGGTGTATAATTCTAATATATGTATATACCCTTTTTATACATATTTCTTGGAATAAGAAGGAAATTAGTTGAATCAAAAGTTTTACTTTGGATTTGGAGATTTGAAAAGCTTTTAGAAGGTGACCGGAAAGTTTATTGTTTTTTATTTTGAAATTGTTCCTTTGGCATACGTTTGATTTTGATCCCTAAATGAATAAATATATGTGAGTAGTAGGATAAAATTAAGATGTAATAAACATCACCTACATATTCTTAGGAGATCTGATTAGAATTATTGTTACACCTCATTTGGAAATCAGCCCTAAAGTTATAGGTATAAGTATTGATTATATATGAAATTTATTCCAGATCTGAAATTGGGTTGTAGGTTATTAGTACGATTTTGATGATTACCCTGACTATGTTGAATTGATAATTTTCCATAATTTAATTTGTGGGAAGAAAATCCCTTCAATTTTATGAATTTGTTTATGTTTCCAAATTGCATAGAAAGTGGAGTGTTTGATTTAAGAAGGAATATATACAAATAAAAAGGAAGAGATGTGTAAAGTACAGAATTATTCTTCATAGTTTACAAAGTCTATTCCAATAAAAGGAAAATAGTCATTCCTTTTAATTTAAAACGAGGCAAATCTTTCCTTTTATTCTTGTTCTTTTTTTAAACTAATTTATGGAAATTATAATGGAGAATCTACCCAAGAAATGTAATTTCAGCGAATTGAATATGGAAAAGAATATTCTAGATAAAGAGTTGTGACTAGAATATATTTGATAGAAGTAAATATTTATACGTATTTATCTACGCTAATATATACGACGATTTATGCCTAACGCTTGCGTAGGATATTAGTCATACGTGGTAATAACATTGATTTGCAAATAGGAATTAGGGAGGAGAATGAGGAAAGATTGTAACTCAAATTAATGAAACGATAAATAAAAAAGTTAGGTTGATAACAATGGAATAGCTAGAAAAGGATATTAATTAAAAATTAATAAATAAACATAAATGTCTTAGAAAATGTTCATTAGGATGATATTCTTTATCATAAACAAATTAACATTTATGGTAGAAGCAAATAAAAGGGATTTATGGATAACTGAATATTTAAGGGAAATTGTTTAGCCTTAAATAAATAAATAAAAAGGTTAGTAAGCTAAGTCCAATATCAAATTTAGGATGATAAAGCTTAGTAATAGTAAAACTTAGGATAATATGCATTAAGTTGGTAAACCCTAGAACAATTAATTTGATTTAGTAGGTTGGGATGTGTGGTCAGTAGAGTTACGCAGTGAAAGTCTACCCTTTACTCCAAGGCTACCGGCAGTTGTGTGCACTTCCTACTGATGTGAGACAACATTAACCATAAGACCAATAGAATAATTAATTAGGCTTAAAAGATTGGGATGTGAGGTCAGTAAAGTGATACGATGGAAGTCTACCATTCACTACAAGACTACCGACGGTTGTGTAAACTTATTACTGATGTGAGACATCACCAATAATAAGACCTGTAAGAAATGGTATATAAACCATGGGATCTGTCTAGGGGTTAGAGGAAAAAAGTGGTGTTTGAGGGCCCCCCTCTTTCCTAATTAAGAAGTATTAAATGGTCCAAACTAATGGTTAGAAGCGGCAGTGGATACGTTGGAAAGAGTACGCTTCGGGTTTGAGGTATTGAGTGACTGATTTAGGGTCCTTCTGTAACGACCCACCTTTTCGACCATTGGAAGTTGACATCAAATACATCCATGACATTCAAATGCCGAATATTCAATCGTTGGAAAGACAGATTGTTAGCGCAAAATAAAAAGAACTTCACAAAAAAGAACAGGGGAAATAGAATCTCACAGTGGAATCGACAAAAAATAATATAATAAAGACAATATAAATTGCCAGTCCAAAATACATGGTACTTCAAATTCAAAACAAACACCATAAGTTGGACAGTTATAAATTTCTGACCTTACAATTTGCTGATAGGTATTTATAATACAATGAAAAGTAAAATGCTACAATAGGTGAACATCTAGCCCTACTCCATGAGCACCATATCGTACCAGTGCCAACCTACAAAAATATTCGATCTGACCCAAGCATTATAATAAAACAACATCCGGATGAGTCTGAAAAACCAACGTGAGGAAACTCAAGTAATGAGGCTTACATTTAAGGATTCTATGAAACCACACCGCTAAACGTGGAATGGGTTTTTACCTCATAAAAAACCATCCATATATAAAGAAATAAGAAACAATCAAATTAACAATCCAAACAAGGACGTGCATAGATAACAATGAAATCCAAACTTATAAAACGGTCAAATATAATTAGACATCGAGAAGAGCTTCAGACACTTCTCGATGCAAACTAAGAAACACAGTTCAAAGATTTGAATTAATAAGGAAAGGGGAAATTTTCCTACAAATGATAAGGTGGATTCTCCCCTCCTTTACCAAAAGTAAACTCCTAGAAGTATACTTGAGAATTACGATGGCTCCTGCGAACTCCGAGGCAGACCCTACCAACCTTTATAGAGAATCCGAGTATTTTACATCTCTGAAGCATACAACCAAATCCAAATTAGAATGGATGTGAAGATACCCTAATTGGAATAACCCATATAACTTGGCCTCACTCATGCTTTGGTTTTAGTCATTGTAAACAAAGGATAGCAAAGCTCAAATGAGTAACAAATCGTTTTGGATTGAGGAAACACAAACGATGAGAAGATTAATTCCAAGGTTCAAATACGAACAAGGAAAAGGAATTTATCCAACATAGCTAGGAGGGTGCTCCCCCTTACACCGAAAGTACACCTCTAGATAAAATATGCTTGAGAGCCATGCCAAACATACAACACTCTCGACGACTTCCAAGCTGGACCCCCTTAAATCAATAGGCATCTGAATATAATCACAATGACACATGCAAGTTATCGACACCACTGGATACTTGTGAATATACCCTAATTGGTGTAACCCACACGGCTTGACTTCCACTCGTGCTTTGGTTTTAGTTTTTTTCAGTGTTGGATACTAATGCTCAAAATAAGCGACAAATCATCTTAGAATGACGAAGTACAAAAATGACTAGGAGGGTGCACCATCCCTTTACGTGCACTTTGATTTTAGTCATTTTCGCCAAAGGATAACAAAAATCAAAAAACGTAACACATCATCTTAGAGTGACGAAATACAAAGAAAATAGAAATGTAAAAATCGAGAGTCGATAAATCAACTATCGAGAATAACAAAGTGATTTGTGTATGGGAAGTAAATCACATATGCTTACCACCAATAAATAATCAAACTTTTAAAACGTTTGATCCACACTTGGGCTTGCTTTTCACATTTCAAATACTATAAAACATTTTAAGAATACTCTTTGAAATATTCTTTCAAAAAGGCTTATAATACCAAATATATTAAAATAGGGGTTAAAAATAAATGTCATTGAAATATTGTTTACTATAAACCCAACACAATTCACACTTAGCTTTGTTTTTAAACAATTTCCTTTAAAAGATTTTCTCATTTATAAACTATCATTTCTATATTCAAAACAACATTTGTTATTCAAAAAGATAATAAACGAATTTAAATACCATTATAAATTTTAAACAATGTTAATTCATATCGAGGGATAATTTATAAAATCTATAACCTTCCTAGATAAACCATTTAATTATCTTCAAACACCTTTGTCAAATAAATTAACAGCTTTAAATATCTTTATTAAATTGGTTAATTAAATTTAAAATAGTTTTATTAAATCAATTGACTTGCTTTAAACTCTTATATTAAATAAGTTAATTTACTTTTAAAAATACCATCAATTAAAATTATTTATTAATCCAAATATCATTAACCAAATGGTTTAATTAGATTCAATCATCATTAATTAAATGATTAACTAAATTTAAAACATCATAAATTAAGATGGTTAGTTAATTAATATCATTAATTAGATGATTAATTAAATTCAAATCCCATTAATTAAAATGATTAATTAACCATATATATCTTTGATTAAAATGATTCATTAAATTAAAACATCATAAATTAAAATGATTGCTTAAATCCAAATATCATTAATCAAAATGATTATTGAATTTTAAACATCTATTTTGTGAATATACAATCTCAAGTTCAACACATAAAGTTTTAGGGAGATGATATTTCAATGAATGATGGTATAGCGAAAAATCGCAATAACGACACTTCAACAATACAAATAAACGATCATAATTGTTTCAACTAAACTTCAATATAATCGATAAGGGAATATAAATGAGATGTAGATAGTGGTAAATAAATAAAGGCAAGAAACCCTTTTAGGTCTCTCTAAAAATGTCCCTTGTAAATCATACATATGTATGTGTATTTTTCGAAGTGTTCCATAGCGACTTGTTTATATGAAACACTCCGACTTTTCTTTTTATCCCTTGCAACAAAATGGTTATTTATGACATCCACTACCAGGCAGGAACAAATTATAATATATATATATATATATATATATATATATATATAGTTATATGAATTTCAAAAATGGGAATCTAATCCAAACAATCAATCAAACAACAATATAAACTAACATCCTAGCAGGCAATAAATAATTTTTTTATCTACTGCAGAATATACAGATTCAAGTTATTATCCTAATAAATAATGGGTTTGGGTCCCTATATATAGGAATTCTAATCAACATTATTCAAGTTCGAAATTTTACGACTTCCAAATGAAGCATGATCATTGGCGTTCTTAGCTAAATACCACTACTCCGAACTCAATGTAACTATTTCTAGGACCTAATTCCAAAGTATATAAAAGTTATCTTTTAAAATCAAATAATATTATATATTAATTCCTAAAATTAATCGCTATGCGTTTCGAGCTCACACGACCAAATGATACGTCCAACCGTGTAACGACCCATAAAATTTTAATAATAGTATAAATTAATAGGTAGAGAATAGAACGTATAAATTAATAGGTAGAGAATAAACGTATAAATTAATAGGTAGAGAATAAACGTATAAATTAATAGGTAGAGAATAAAACGTATAAATTAATAGGTAGAGAATAAAACGTATAAATTAATAGGTAGAGAATAAAACGTATAAATTAATACGTAGAAAATGAAACGTATAAATTAATAGGTAGAGAATAATAGTATAAATTAATAGGTAGAGAATAAAACGTATAAATTAATAGATAGAGAATAAAACGTATAAATTAATAGGTAGAGAATAAAACGTATAAATTAACAGGTAGAGAATAAATGCAACGACCCATAATTTTGAACAATTTAAATTGAAAATATTTAATTAATTTTAAATATTTGAATGATGGTTTGACTTGAATTTCAAATTATCAATATGAATTTGGCGATTAAATTATAGAGTTTAATCTATTGAAAGTTGAATATAAATTTGAATCTTCAATTTTAAGCTGATTAAAAATATTTCGAAGGCTTGTAAAATCCATATTGATAATACTGAAGATAATAGAAGTTTCACAATTTAAATTGAAAGTAGCTTGTTCAGTTTCAAAATTTATAACATTTAAATTGAATTTAAAAATAGCCTTTCGAGGCACAGTCTCGAAATTCAACGAAACCAGTTCCATTGGGTCCGTAATAGTGTATTATTATCGGATTTCAAATTTCGTATTTTTTGGAGCTGTTATGTGAGCATACGGTAAGTAAACGTGTTGAAATTAAATCGAATACGATTTAAAAAATTTAAATTTAAATTTAGTCAAACATCAGCCACGTTCCTCTACTAAAATAAGCCTAAAATCATGGCTAAAATCGTGCTGAGCATGTTCGTTCAATCTTAAAATATCCCTCTTCAGAATCGAACGAAGAAAAAAAATCAGAAGAAAATCTCGTTCCAAATTAAATTAAAATGGCCGAAGCCCTCTTCTATCTGTTCATATATAAAAAAAAACTAATGGTCGAAGTCCTTTTTCGCGTCTCTCTCTCTCTCGTACAAATCAATGGCCGCGACATCAAATGGAGAGGGGGGTCGAACGATTTTTGTTCGAAATCGAAATGGCGGCAGCAATCGAGTGGCATCTGCAGACGAGTAGGGTGGTGATTTCACTGGGTCACCGTGTGGGCTTCAAGCGCTGGAGGTGGAGACTCGCAGCGGTTAGGCGATGTCGTGGAGGAGGCCGTCGAGGGGTGGGCCGTGGCTCGTGAACGCGATGGAGGCGAGGTCGAATTCGATCAATGGGCTTGCGCGATGGTTGTGATGGCACGCAAGCGGCGACTGCGAGCAGTGCGATGGTGGTGATGTTCGATCCCGGGGTGTTTTGACAGTAAGTTATTCTTTAGTTTACAATTCAAGTTCTGAAAATTAATAATTTTCTGTTGAGATTTAAATTTTAAGCAGAAAAAGGAAATTTATATACAGTTGTTTTAATTTGATATATATATATATATATATATATATATATATATATTAGAAATGGGATTTTAAATGTTTGAAGATTTAAAGATGTTTTAAAATTTATGCAGATTGAAGACTGTATATAAAATATAGTTATAAAGGTTGTTATCGGGAAGTATATACAGATGAGATTTTGAGGTGGAATCGTAGGTCAGTTAAAATATAGGCAGTATTGATTTAAGTTTTAAACCTCTGTTTAATTTAAAAGTAATACATAGGTTTGAATAAAAAAATATTACTGTTATAATTTTGTTATTAGGCAGAAGTGTTTAAAGTAAACAAAATGATAACAGTAAATTATAGAACAGAAAAGATTTTGTGAGAATAGAAAAAAAATAGGGTATAGGCAGATTCTATTTGTTATTTATAGAAAAGGAAAAAAAATGTGAGTGTTTGGAAATTTATATGAAATAGATTTTTTTTTATGAAGCCTATATAGATTATTTTACAAATATATATAGTTCATAAATAAAATAAATATAACTTAACTAATTTATTTTATAATGAGGTATTATGGAAAATTAAAGTGTGTGAATTTACCTATCTAAACTATTTTTGTTACTAAAAGATTTAATAAAGGTAAGTTAGTTCAAAATTTAATTGAATTATAAAATGGTAATTAAGGGTCGATTTATATTTCAAATATTAATAAAATAATTGGCTAATTAAATTTACCCAATAGGAATTTAAATTTTTCGATTCAGTTCAAATATTAATTAAAATCGTACAATTGTTATACAAGGTCAAAATTGTGAAGAAAACGAGCTGAAATGGAAATGGATTGCAAATAAAAGCTAAGGTGAGAACTTCTCACTCAAAAATTTAAAGTTGGAATTGAAGTTATTGATTGTTTGCTTGATTATGATACTATATATATAGTAGTATATATAGCAATATATATATTGGCATATGTATATATTGGAATTGATTTCCCGCATTGTATAGCGGATGAGACCCTATTGCACCGCATATTAAGTGGATAATATTTTATAAATCTCATATACCGCGATATTCCGTCTTGAAGCGGAATTGGTATTGTGCTAACATCTTTGGATGCAGGGAAATAGGTTGGAGGGGTCCGACTGGATTCCTCAACTATATTGATTTATTTACAGATATTGTGATATTTGTTTATTATCATATCGATATATGATATTTGGATGTCGTGATTGAATATTTGGTGCTGTTGCATCATTGGATTCATTTTTGAAGTTTAAAAATAACGATTTTGATTTTTAAAGTGATTTTAGAAAGTATACGTTTTATAAAATTTTGAATTGTTAAAATAAATAAACGTTATAATTTTTATTATTATAAAAGTTATATTTTTGGAAAATAGTATTTAAGTATGATTTTGGAGTTATATAAGTTTAAAATAATGTTTTGTAAAATATTAAAAGGTTTGGTTTATTTAAATTGAGATTTTTGAATTATTATAAACGGTGTATATGAAAGATTTCTAAAATTTATATTTATAAATTAAAATATAGAAATTATAAAACGAGCTTTTATAAGTGTTAAAATAAAGTTTGAACCTAGATTCATAAGTAAATAAGAATTTTTGATTTATAAATTATTGTTGATATAAAAGAATGGATTTGTGAATAAATAAATTATAAGTAATTTACTTATAAACCGGATTTCGACATGTAAATGGAATATAAATAGAATTGGTTAATAAAGGAGATTTATAAAACGAAGTTATTCTAAAATATAGAAATGGAATTTATAGACATTGTTTACACATCCGAAAACGACTTATTTTGATAAGTTAATTATTATAGCTTATTAAAGGAAGTATATTCACGATTTTGGACAGTAAATATATTATTAAATAAAATGGATTTATTTTGGGGAGTGATGTTTTAAATAGAATTAAAACGATTTAAAGATGTTTTATAATATATTATGAATCGAAACCCTAGATTTCAACATTTATTGTTGAAATAGACGTTTTCGAGAAATAGAAGGATAGAAGGAAATGATGGACTATAACACTGTTGTTATAGTAAATGGTTTCCGAAAGGAAATGTTTTATATAGTATTGGGATTTATATATCTATCTAAATTTCGAATCCCTATACTAGTGATTTTGGATTGTCGTAACGATGTTTTACGCAACATTCGTTTTGGCCCAAACAAATGTGTTTAAGAGAATGATTTCTTAAAGAATGAAATATATACTTAATTTAGATTTAAGTATAGTGAATATTTTCCAAATGTTGAAGTATGGAAATGTTTTTCCAATGTGAAATGAAACGTTTTGAAAATTTATCTTTTTAAAGATAATGGAAAATGAATATTAGAAATCAATTTGGAAATTGTATATTCATAGATATTTTGGAATTGTAAATTCACTATGGAATTTATAAATGAAAAGGGGAATTTGTTTAAAAATAAACGTTGATTTATTTTTGAAGTATGGGAATTAATTTACGGATTTGGAACGTAAACATAAAGTAAATCGGTAAGGATTTATTTAATTGGTTTAAATGAACCATGTTGAAATGAAAGTATTTCGCATAAGGAAAATGATTGAAATTTATTTTCAAAAGTGATAAAGGTGAAAAGTGAATTGAAGATTTGTTTTCAAATGGTTGAAGTGTGGAAAATATATATCTAGTAAAGATATTTTTGGAAAGTAAATAATTTGGGAAAATTATTTGGAATCTGGTGATGTTGTGCATACCTATTGATAGTTAAATAACCGACTATCAATATTTACCTTTAAATAGGTATTTGTTGTGATTGTTTGAATTTGAATGCCACGCTTATTTTTTAAAATAAGCACTCACTAATCGGGTTAGCCGGGAAAGGACCTTGGGGTCGTATAACCCATTCCGAATATGTGATACGTCGTAATGGATTGCATTCGATGACCGGTGTTGAAGACCGGATATTTTCGAAAACGGAAGGATTACCATTGAGTTGCTCTGCATCGGCTGATCTCCGATATAGAGGTTTTATCACCCTTAGTGACGGAAGTCCGAACGTGATTAGAAATTATCCGAAATGCAAGGACTTCTTTGTAAGTGCCTTCGGTTCTGTTCGAGCCTGGAACAGACTTGTATGGATTGTATGTCTGACATTACAAGTTGAGATATAAAGCTGATTTCTTTCAAATATATTTCTGTTGGTGGCGGAGAATTTATTCTCTTAGCTTAACACCCTTCTCTGAGACGTAGGAGCTCAGAGGTTATGTAGTTGAAGGTTATTAGTGATATACTCCCAATTTGGTAATGTGACATGCTGAGTGTTGCTGTGAAATGATCATTGTTTGATCATTTGTGATATGATCATTTGTTTGATCATTTATCTTGGTGATCATTACTTTGATCATTTGTTGATCCAAAGCATGGCTTTGTACCAAAGGCAGCTTTGTGGACGAGACTTCGTCGGACCTCGCACCCCGAAAATGGTCAAAACAGGAAGGATGCGGCAAGGTTATTAAGGGGTAGCGCCCCTTTAGTGTATGTCATTCCTTCTGGATAGAGGTGGTATCATGGTATGGAGCCCAGATACTTAACCTATGTTGTTGCTGCAAATTTATTGCTTTGTGGTTGTTGGAAATCGAGGATCCTCAGATATAGATCGGTTACGATCGGGGGATGACATATTCGTGTCAGTAGTTACCCAGTTAGGGGTAACCCGGCCTTGTGTTGGCAGAGATCCGGTTTGGTTCTCGGGACGTCATTCCAGAGGCGTTTCCATGTGGCAATGGAAAGTTCCTTGGCCTGACCATTTGTTGGAAATCCAAAAAAACAATACGATCTTGTACGGTTTTAGTTGTAAAACCTATCATTCACTTATGGTGGCGCCCCACTGTTTGGATGGTAGCTATAATAGGCATAAGTACGAAATGCCTATGCTGGCTAAGATTTATATCTTTACTTTCGAAATAATTTTCCTTCACTATGCACTAGTAATAATATCAAATGTTTCTTTTTAATGCGTATCAAGCATCTTTGACTATCATAAGGGGAAATCTCCTCCGATTCTACGTTTGCATTGTGCGTGTGTGCGGGAGGCCCTATGGTAGTCTCATTTTCTAAAAAGCATTGCGAATCTATTTTAAAATTATCCTGTTCTTTGTTTTAAAGATAAACTGTTTTTAGTTCTCACACTAGTCACATGACTGACTCGGAGTTTATTGTTTTCCTTCCTAAACTCTGGGTGCCCACCAATTTCCACACGGGCAGTCAAGAGTTAGTTTATCAGGATATTCTGGAATTCAGGAGTTGCTGGAGGCAAGATGGATGGCATGACGTATTCGCTAGTATATAGTATTTCTTTTCCGCTGTTAGTTGTTGTTTGTGTTGTACACTCTGATGATGTAATGTAATGTAATATGATGTAATGTAATAACTGATATAGTTCTTTGTTTAAAGATTATTTAATCATCTATTATATATTGTTCCGCTACGATTGTGAGATTTTGATATTGTTCTGTTGTTTCTTTCTGTTCTGTTCTATTTTTCTTCGTCTTCTATCTTTTTCTTTTTCTTTAACCCTAAAGACTCGTAAATTTGTTCCTCTTTGGTTGGGTTGTTGTGGAATGTTGCCAGCTCAAAGGAGTATGGATTTTCGGGCCTTTACAATAAATAGTATAAATAGGTAGAGAATGAAACGTATAAATTAAAAGGTAGAGAATAAATAGTATAAATTAAAAGGATCTGCAACATCGTAGTTGTAAATTATGAATGTTATTGTTTATAATCATACATGTACCTCTAATGATACGATTTTAATAAAAAATTCCGTGTACAAGATATGGATTACATAATAGTATTTTCTTAATATCCTTAGCTTTCAACAATAATCAATTAGCGACCTTAATCTTAATAGGATTTGAAAATCATCAACCTTCGGATAAGTCAAATGATATTCTAAAGGTTTAATAATAATCTTGAGACCAAAAAAAAAACTTCATCAGAAGAACATTTTGAGTACACATAAATTTTTGGTGGGATTATGTTAATATGTATTCAGTAGGCATATGCTAGCAACCGCTCAAACAAGAAATAATCACTAATACACAGTATAAATTATTTAATATATCTAAATACTATTTTGGAAAATAGCTATATTTGAAGTGAAATGATATTTGATTTTGAGGTATAAATTAAGATGAAAGAACCACGGTGTTATAGTGTATATTTCTATCCTGTAGATAGTTCCATGGACCCTTAGAGGATGGTTATTCCAAACATTCTTTAAGTTATTTGTATTTCAGTTGATATTTCACTTGAGTTGGATTTATTGATATAAGAATATTAATCCTGACTCGAGTGTTTTGCTTTACGCTCGGGTCAGACTGAGTGATACAGCATTTGAGACTCACCTTCGAAGTTGGAGCCTTGCTTGAAGATCCAGCTATCTATCCTTTCAGTCATCCTGTTGATTTGTTCAGAGAAGTCATCTACGCATACTGGAGACTTCACTACATCTAAGATATTCAGTTGTATTTTATTTCTAACTCCAATGTATATAGTAGCTTCATGAACTACTATTCTTTATCTATTCCACTGCATTATATTACTCTGTGTCTGTGATCTGTGATGATTTATTTACTATATATGTTAAGTTTTGCCAAATTTTAATTAACAATTCGGTATTTTGAATTATTCAAGTCGGACATGTATGGTTTTATTGTCGATTTGAATGGTCCAAATTAGCGGGTCGCTACATTTGGTATCAGAGCTTTGGCTCTAGGCAAAACTAAGCATATATGGTAAATTTATTTACAGAATCACTTTCACTCGAGTTGAACCTCTTCCTTTCTGACTCGATTTCCTTTGAATTTTGGAATGTCCCTCGATTCCAAAATTCATTCTTGTCTCTCTCTATTTATATTCTTTTGATTCTGGAGTATCCAATAACTCCACTAAATGATTTGTAAAGGGGGATGAAAACTCCTTTACAATTGGCGTCGATTTACCGAAGATTTTTGTATCCTCGGTTTAGATGCTACTAACTCCTGTTATTCAAAATTCTATCTCTAGCGATCGAATGTCGATTTGCCTTAGAATTCTGCATCCATCATATTGCTAAATGCACAATTGACCTGATTAAGGTCGCCCGTGATTTATAGAAGTATATCCATCTCCTATTTTGTAATTTAATCATCTTCGATCGAGTCTATCTTCGAATCAGGATTCTATTGGTTAGAGTCTTCTAATTTAAATCTCTACCTTTGTTTTGAAATCTATTCTTAAATCACCCTTAGAAAAATCGAGTATGTTATATTTTTGAAAATTTGAAAACTTGTAAGAAATTGATTTATATAAAAATGATTTACAACTGAAGGGTTAAACTTGAAATTCGAGAATTGAATTCCGGTATTTTGAAATTGGATTTAAGATTTTGGAAAATATATAAAAATAATACGATTTAAAGGTATTTTTCCAAATAAGAAATGTTTCAAATGAGTTCAAATGAGTTCCAATAATTTTGAAGAAATTTCAAAGAAGTTTTCAAGAAAATAGAAGTCCAAAACTCACGTATGTCGTTGGAAAATAATTTCGCTGATGAGTGCACGCATCATCGACATTGATCTTCGAGTTTCAGAGTGGGGGAGAGGCCACTTTAATAGCTTTGTTATGCAAGTGATTTTGTAAAACCGTTTTTGATTTCAAATTCCGAAGTATAATTTGATATTTTAGAAAGATATAAGTACATATTTGAAACAATTTAAAGTAAGACCGGTGTTCAGTCCTCGAGTTTCGAATTTGTTTTGGTATAACCCTATATATTGAAATTGATTTGTTATTGATTTTCAACTCTTGAATTGAAAATGTAATTTCCCCTTATCATTTTGAAGGTTCGAACACTTCCAAGTCAAGGTCTAAAATTTTAAAACTAAGAAATTTCGAAGAGTATAAAATGTTTGATAAAGAATATAAATTTAGTTTGAAATGTTTTGAAAAAAAATATATATAGTTTTGAATAATAGTTTTCAAAAAGGTAAATTGAATATTTCAACTAAAAATAGATAGTTTAAAAGTTTTAAAGGGATAATTATAAATTTGGAAACCATTTGAGTATAATTGATTTTGAGAAAATTTTTAGTTTTGAAATTAAATTAAAATTAAAAACCAGTACTCTTATGGAGATTTTGGAAATGAATTTGTTTGACCTGAATTATTTTAATTTAGAAACTGGGATAATTTTCTAAACCTATTATTTTGGGAACTTTGTAATTTAGATACTTAATTTGGAAGAAAATTTGGTGAAATCATACATGATTTGGAAACTGAATGGATATTGAATGATTTGAAATTGAGAACCTTATACTATTAAACACTTGATTTGGGAGTGGTCGAACTTATATAAATTGGATTTGTAAAAGTATGAAATTGATTTGAAATCCATTGATTTGAAGGTACTCAATTTGGAAAGATATTTTATATAATCGAAGTCTATATAAGTATGATTTGATCTACTATTGATTTGGAAAGTATTCAATTTGGGAAAAAGGGAATCCTACATATAATGGACTTTATATAAGTATGATATTTGAAAGTGATTTGAAAAGGTACTATATGATATATATTTTCGAAGTAAAGATATGGAAAGTGCCTTCTGCTTGATATCCGCTGCGAGGACCCGCAAATCCGTACTCCTTGAATATACACTAATCTCCATAGATTAACTCAAGATGAACAGAAATACGAATTCTCAATGTTTAAGAAAAAGAAAAAGGTAGAAGAAGAGAGAAAAAGATAGAAAATAAAGAGAAAAGAAAATAGAACGAAACAGAAAACAACAGAACAATATCAGAATCTCACAATCGCAGCGGAACAACATATAATAGATAAATGAATAATCTTTAAACAAAGAACTATATCAGTTATTACATTACATTTCATTACATTACATTTCATTACATTACATCATATCATCAGCGTGTACAACAACAAACAACATGCAAACAATGCAGCGGAAAAGAAATACTATATACCAGTAATACGCCATGCCATCCAGCTTGCCTCCAGCAACTCCAGAATATCCTGATAAACCTTAACACTTGACTGCCCGTGTGGAAATTGGTGGGCACCCAGAGTTTAGGAAGGAAAACAATAAACTCCGAGTCAGTCATGTGACTGGTGTGAGAACTCAAAACAGTTTATTTATCTTTGAAAACAAAATAGAGGAATATTTTTAAAGTCAATTCGCTATGCTTTTAAAAATGAGACTACCATAAGGCCTCCCGCACACACACACATGCTAACGCAGAATCGGAGGAGATTTCTCCTTATGATAGTCAAAGATGCTTGATACGCATTTAAAAGAACATTTGATATTATTACTAGTGCATAGTGTAGGAAAAATTCATTTCGAAAATAAAGATATAAATCTTAGCCAACATACGACCATTATCGTATGCCTACTATAGCTACCATCCAAACAGTGGGGCGCCACCATAAGTGAATGATAGGTTCTACAACTAATACCGTACAAGATCGTATTGCTTCTTTGGATTTCCAATGAATGGTCAGCCAAGGAACTTCCCATTGCCACATGAGAATGCCTCTGGAAGGACGTCCCCGAGAACCAAACCAGATCTTTGCCAACACAAGGCCGGGTTACCCATAACTGGGTAACTAGTGACACGAGTATGCCATCCCCCGGTCCTTTTGGACCTTTAACCGAGCGCTCGTAATCAACATCACACCAAATAATAAGTGCTTCAACATAAGTAAGCATCTGGGCTCCATACCATGATACCATCCTTTTCCAGAAGGAAATGCACATACCCTAAAGGGAGCTACCCCTCATAACATTGTCGCATCTTTCCTGTTTTGACCATTCCGGGGTGTGAGGCTCGACGAAGTCTCGTCCACAAAGCCACGCTTTATACAAAAGCTGTGCTTTGGGTCAACAAATGATCATAGAAATGATCACAAAGATAAACGATCAAACAAATGATCCTATCACAAATGATCAACACAATGATCATTTCACAGCAACACTCAGCATGTCACATTACCAAATTAGGAGTATACTGCTAATTACCTTCAACTATATAACCTCTGAGCTCGTACGTCTCAGAGAAGGGTGTTAAGCTAAGAGAATAAATTCTCCGCCACCAACAGAAATATATTTGAAAGAAATCGGCTTTATATCTCAATTTGTAATGTCAGACATACTATCCATACAAGTCTGTTCCGAGCTCGAACAGAACCGAAGGCACTTACAAAGAAGTCCTTGCAATCCGGATATCCACAATCCTGATCGGATTCCCCATCACATATGGAGAACTCTATACCGGAGCAACTCGGTGCAGAGTCAATCGACAGGTCATCCTATTGCTCTCGCAAATACCCGGTCTTCAACACCGGTCATCAAATGCAATCCATTACGTCGTATCACTATTCGGAATGGGTAATCCGAATAACGAGCGCAATAATTTAAAAATAAGTGTGGCATTCAAATTCAGCAAATCACAACAAATACCTTTCAAAGGTAAATATTGATAGTCGGTTATTGAACTATCAATGGATATGCACAACATCACCAGATTCCAAATAATTTTCCAAATTATTTATTTCCCAAAAATATCTTTACAAGATATATGTTTCAATACCTCAAAAATAAATCAATATTTATTTTTAACAAATTCCCCTTTTCTTTGATAAATTCCATAGTGAATTTATATTCCAAAATATCTATGAATATACGATTTCAATTATTCATTTTCAATTTATCTTCAAAAAGATAAATTCTCAACATATTCACTTTATATTGGAAAACATTTCCATACTTATTTATTAATAAGTAATTCACAAACCTATTTATTTGCGACCGTTGGAAAATATTCAATATACTTAAATCGAGATTAAGTATATATTTCATTCTTTAAGGAAATCATTCTCTTAAACATATTTATTTGGGCCAAAATGAATGTTGCGTAAAACATCGTTACGACAACCCAAAATCACTAGTATAGAGATTCGAAATTAAAATAGATATATAAATCCCAATACTATACAAAACATTTCCTTTCGGAAATCATTTGCTATAACAACAGTGTTATAGTCCACCATTTTCTTCTATTTCTCGAAAACGTCTATTTCAACAATGAATGTTGAAATCTATGGTTTCGAATCTTAACACATTTTAAAACATCGTTAGATCGTTTTAATTCTGTTTAAAAACATCACATCCCAAACATTTTCTTTAACATATTATTCACTATTCAAAAACGTGAATATACCTTGTTAACCAATTTCATCCTTTCTATTCATTTTATTTTAAAGGATTATTCACTGTCTAAAACGTGAATATAACTCCATAAACAAGTTATAACAATTTACTTATCAAAATAAGTCGTTGCGAATTTATAAAACAATGTTCATAAATTCCATTTCTATTTATTTTATAACTACTTCCTTTATAAATCTCCTTTATTAACCTATTCGATTTATAACTCAATTATAAACCAAAAGTTCACATTATAAGTTAAACACTTATAATTTATTTG
The DNA here is from genome assembly GCA_030765085.1 of Allium cepa. Lineage (NCBI taxonomy): Eukaryota > Viridiplantae > Streptophyta > Magnoliopsida > Asparagales > Amaryllidaceae > Allium > Allium cepa. The sequence continues at coordinate 109,720,139 of CM060940.1, forward strand.
TTTACAAGATCGTTCCTTTTACTTCCCAAATTATAAATCTTATAACTTATAAGATTCATTTATTTATCCAAACCATTCTTTTAATAACTTTATAAATTTTATAAACCTACTGCTTATAAAATTCCATTTATAACTTCACCGTTTATAATTATACAAATTTCATTCATTTACGAAATTTGTTCACAATTCATTCTAACACTTATAAACTCGTTTTATAATTCAAATATTTTAATTTATAAATATCAATTTATAAATTTCTTATATAAATCAATTTATACTATTATTCTTTTAAAACATCTTTAATCCCCTTTATAATTTCACCATTTTGATTTATAAAATAATCAAATTTTATAAATCATATATTTTCAACTTTTTATAATAAATTCAAAAATCCCGATTAAACTATTTTATAAAATCATTAGCCTCCTATTTTCAAAAATCAACCTTTAACTCTATTTCTCAAAAATCATAATTTTATAACAATAAAATTATACGTTTATTTATTTAAAATGGATCGATTCCAAAAATATTTTATAAACGTTTTCTTTCAAAAATCACTTTAAAAATCCTTTTAAAATTCCAAAATTTGGTCCAATGATGCTACACACCAAATAGTCAATCACGACAACACCGACATCATATATCGATATGATAATCCATCAAATATCAAAATATCTAAAATCAAATAAATACTGTTGAGGAATCCAGTTGGATCCCTCCAACATGTTTTCCTGCATCTAAAGATGTTAGCACAATACCAATTCCGTTCCAGTACGAAATTATCGCGGTATATGGGATTTAAAATATTATCCGCTTAATAGGCGGCGCAATAGAGTCTCGTCCGCTGTATAATGCGAGAAAATCAACAACTGCAATATATACATATGCCAATATATATATATATATATATATATATATATATATATTGCTATTATATATAATACCAATTTCACTGTTTATGAAATATTCGCGGTATATGTTTTTAATAAATAACATCCGCTTACTAACAGCGCATAATGTCTATTTTAACAATCAATAGATAACAATCATCATTCAAACATGCATTCAAATATTTTAAATCTAACTATTTAAAATTAAAATCGAAACCGATTCGATTGAGTGAGAAGTTCTCACCTTGATTTTAGTTTCGTTTTCAGCTTTTATTTCAAATAAAATTAAACGCGCGTTTAATTTTACCCAAAATTTTCGCTAACTCCAACCGACTCCAATCCAATTCTATCGCGTAGTGCTCGTCCATACGATTCTGACGCAACTGGTTTCGCGCGTTTTCGACCTCGTATGAAAAGGATATGATTTTTTAAAGTTTCACGAATTATAAAACATAATTAATTTACAACAATTTTTTTTGCTAAACCTAAATAGAATCATAGCCGTAGATCCACTATCATCCATCAGATCCGTGCACTCCCTCCCCCTTCTCCCTCTTTCACGTTCGCGTATCCTTCTCCAGGCAATCAATGTGAAACCGAAACCCAACTTTGATTATTAGGGTTTAATAGTTCGGCCACCACGCTCGACTAAACTCCATCACACCACAGCCAAATGAAAGCTCATCACCACCTCCACCTTCGGCCAAAACCACAGCGAGCTCGATCAAGCCTCTTGCACGAAAAACGAGGCAAAACGCATCCACTTTGACTGCAAATTGCCGTCAATCTACTCCACTATTCTCGATCATAACCGTATAGATCTTTAGCTCTCACTTAGATCTACAACTTTCATGTTGAAGATTTTTCGAATTAATTGGTGGATTAGAAGAGATTGAGGGAGGAATATGAGATGATTTCGGCCGTAGGTTTAGTTACTGGCGGCTAGGGTTTTAAACCTAATTTTTTTTATTTTGTGAAGAGATAAGGGTCCTTATATAGAGAATCGAACGAAAACACTATTCATTTCTGAATTTCCGAACTCCGATTTACGCACGGTGACTAGCGTTTCTAGGGTTTACCCCGCGTTCCGGACACAGTGGAACAGGTTCGAAAGCTAATTCGGTCATCTGTGCGAGTTATGGCAATAAACGTTCAATTTAAAATTAAACCGATTAAACGATTTTCTAGGCGTTTTAGCTTGCACCTGACAAACGATAAATCCGATTGACACGAAATTTGAAACCATATAATAATATCACATTACGGATCCGATGAAACTGGTTCGTCGAAATCCGACACTTTTTGAAAAATGGCTATTTTAACTCGCCAAATTAATATTAAAACAATTTCGATGCGTTTCGAGCTGCCACGATCAAACGATAACTCCGATTGCTACGAAAATTGAAATCCGGTAATAACAAACTATTACGGATCCAATGGAACTAATTTCGTCCAATTCTGAGAATGTTCGAAAAACGGCTAATTTCACTAGTCGATTTAAATATTAAAATATTCAATTTTCACAAATTAACTTTTAATTCAATTTTAAAAGTTCTAAAATATCATTCTAACTCCAATATGATAAAATAAAATTTTACAAATCATTTTCAATCATATTTAAACCAATTTTCAATTATTTCCATAATTTAACATATTAAATTATCGATTTAATTATCCAATTAAATTCAATTATTCGAAATAAAATTTATTCGACTTATAATTTCACTTATTAACATTTAAAATTAATTAAATATTCAAAGTTTAATAAATTAAAATTCTGGGTCGTTACATCCGCTTTGTGGCTACATCGTGGATTCATTCTATCAATATTATTTTTTCTGATTTTTGGTTTTCCGGATGTAATACTCGAGTGTTCCCACCATGGCGTAACCCGTGGGTTTTTTTCTCTCGTGAATGCATAGCGCAATTGCCTGGCTGAGTCTTGCCTAAGGGTACGGTTGTTTCCTGGGGGATCCAAGCGTAACCATTGTGTATCCTGCAATCTGTTTAGGTTGCGAATAGTAGCGCAAGTGCCTGGCTGAGTCTTGCCTAGGGGGACGGAATGTTTCCTAGGGGATCCAGGCGTAACCATTGTGTATCCTGCACTCTACTAGTCATCATGGCGTAACTCGAAGGGCTGAGAAAGCTTACGGATATGGATTGTTTCCTGGGGGATCCAGGCGTAACCATTGTGTATCTATGAACCATGGTCGGAAAAAGGTTTTGGTTTGGTTGTTTTGTTTGGATTGTACTTTCCATATCTGTTTTAAAGATTTTACAAGTATTTTCACTGGGTGTTGAAACAAGTCTGCTAAGTACTTGAAGAATTCTAGCTTTGCGCCTGATCAACGCATGACCAGAGTCTGCAAGAACGAGGATAAACTTGTTGAAACATCGAGTTATAAAAGTATTTTCGAAAGAAAAATTTATTTCGATATAATAGTATTTTATTATAAAAGTATTATTATAAAGGTATTTATTATAAAAGTATTTTTCCCAACAAAGAAATTTTGAATTAATATTTGAAATTTAAATTTTTATGGTTCTAGATTAATTATTCGTGCTTAATTCTATTCTTTGAATCTACCTTATCTTCTCAGCTTTAGTTGTTCACCTATATTCCGTTCCAGAATCTACCTTCCTTTCCTTTTTGAATATAATCTTTTAAAGATTGCTTATCTGTATACTACATTGGTTAATAGAAAATTTTAGTGGTGTAAATATTTTTGAAGTTATTAATTAAATAAAACATATTTAAAGAAAATGATTATTAATTTATTGATAATATTTGAAAAGTATCTTGAGGTAAATTAAAATTTTCATGAGTTATGAATTTAATGTTTTCAAATAGCTTCTTTAAATATAACTAATGATGTAAATAATTATTTTCAAATAGTTTTCATATACCTATAAAGGTGTTATTTAAAATATAAATGGTATTTATAAAGGAAGCAAGAAGTTTTACAAATGGGTTTTGAAAAGTATGAATATCTCAAGTAAAATTTATATAGTTAAATCAATTATTTACCCCTGACTTTCAATCTACTTTTATTTCTGGTTGTTCTATTCTCCTACCTCCTTCCTTTTCGGGGACGAAAAGTTTTGAGTGGGGGAGAGTGTAACGACCCATAAAATTTTAATAATAGTATAAATTAATAGGTAGAGAATAGAACGTATAATTAATAGGTAGAGAATAAAACGTATAAATTAATAGGTAGAGAATAAACGTATAAATTAATGGGTAGAGAATAATAGTATAAATTAATAGGTAGAGAATAAACGTATAAATTAATAGGTAGAGAATAAAACGTATAAATTAATAGGTAGAGAATAAACGTATAAATTAATAGGTAGAGAATAATAGTATAAATTAATAGGTAGAGAATAAAATGTATAAATTAATAGGTAGAGAATGAAACGTATAAATTAATAGGTAGAGAATAATAGTATAAATTAATAGGTAGAGAATAAAACGTATAAATTAATAGATAGAGAATAAAACGTATAAATTAATAGGTAGAGAATAAAACGTATAAATTAATAGGTAGAGAATAAATAGTATAAATAGGTAGAGAATGAAACTTATAAATTAATAGGTAGAGAATAAATAGTATAAATTAAAAGGATCTGCAACATCGTAGTTGTAAATTATGAATGTTATTGTTTATAATCATACATGTACCTCTAATGATACGATTTTAATAAAAAATTCCGTGTAAAAGATATGGATTACATAATAGTATTTTCATAATATCCTTAGCTTTCAACAATAATCAATTAGCGACCTTAATCTTAATAGGATTTGAAAATCATCAACCTTCGGATAAGTCAAATGATATTCTAAAGGTTTAATAATAATCTTGAGACCAAAAAAAAAACTTCATCAGAAGAACATTTTGAGTACACATAAATTTTTGGTGGGATTATGTTAATATGTATTCAGTGGGCACATGCTAGCAACCGCCCAAACAAGAAATAATCACTAATACACTGTGTAAATTGTTAGAAAATCAAACTATCTATATTTATCACGCCAAAATCATGAAGGTTATTAGTGAAATTATGCAAATCTTAACATGTGCGTAGAGGGCACATGCTGATTTTTCTAATTTTGTGCATTGCACTAAGAATTATTGGATCCTGTTCATCGTTAATTTGCTACCATTTCACGACTTTGACCACCACCTTAATTTGTTGAATGCCACGAATGCCAAAATGATGAATGATGTTGCAAGTCAGAAGAAAATGCATGCTCCTATATGCGTTTCTTTTTTTAACATGGTTGTCTGACATGATTGATGCTAGTTAACGTTAAATGCCAACAATATTATTATGCATTTTCATTATCTTAATTCTTTTATCAATTAACCTCTCCACTTTCCTTTCCAATCTGATTTATACCCTGCCTATTTACTTTTCTTATCTTGCGTGTCCATTTCAATCTGCTGGTCCACCACTTCCATTTGCATTTAATTTTTCCTTGATTTTCGATTTCAAACGCGTGATTGGTGACGGCAAATTTGCATTTTATTTATTTGCCAACGTGACCTTTACTTTTCTAGAATTTACTTCCTCTTTTTACGTTATTTCCCTGCTTACAAGATTTGTTGCCGTTCACCTTTATTTATTTACTTTCGTTTCGATTCCTTTAATTTAGCTGTTGCCTTTATTTTACGTTAGCCTAAGCTGTGACTTTATTCCTTCCTTCGGTTTCAAAAATTTGGAACGTGAATCCCAAGCAATAAAATAAATTTCTTTAATAAATTTCATAACTCCGAAATTTAAGGGACTGTAACTATTCCCAATTCAGTACACACGTTCTATTCTTTAATTCGAACGCCTCAAATTGGAAATTTTGATTTTTGATTGCTCCTTGCCTTTTTTCACCTTAATCTATTGATGGTACGTTGATTTCCTTTTTCATTCCTAACCTTACGCCCTACGCATTGTTTTATAACCGTTGAGAAAAGCAAACGTACGTTTGCATTGATTTTTTTAAATCAAACGGTCCGTAATTTATTGCTTTATGTTGGGTTAATTAATTTGAAAGTTACTTTAGTAGCGTTCCTTTTTTTTATCGGTTGCTCCAGTCTCTTGGATTCCAATTCATACTTATATATATTCCATTCTCTTCTATCTGCATCATTGTTCTCTTTTGTCTCCCCTGTTCATTTTCTCTCTGCCATTATATTCCTCCTCCCCTTCTTCTCTTCTTTCAGACCCAAACGAAAAAAAAAATGTTGAGAAGTTGCTCGCTCCACCTCCAACGTCCGCTCACCATCTCACTCTACTGCTTCGGCTGCGTATCTACATATAGTGGATACATATCCTTATTCAAGTATGGGTATGTTTTATGATTATATATATTTTACAAGTTATAATATTAGTTCCATTTGTTTTGACTTTAACTATAATATGTCAAGTCGTGCCTTAATTTTTCTTTTATGCGTTATGTTTATGTTTTACATAAGTATAAATTGTTGATTCGGTCTGTTTATATAAATTGGGTTATATAAGTTAGAGTATGTATAACATAAATTATCTTAAGTTATAAAAGTTGGTACAGTTTATATTTTTAAGATATATTAAGTTTAAAAGTATAATATATGTGGTAGTTGATACGTTGCAAATAAACATGCATAATATATATATATGTATGTATATATGTATTTATATTTTAATTAGTATTATTTCAACATATATATTGCATACATGTCTGATTTTAGTGTATATACGTTTTGTTAAAAATAATGATTTGGAATGTATGTTTATTAAATTTAGAATATGTTTTAATATTGATTTTAATATTTTATTTACAAGGGTTACTTTATAAAGATTTAAATTTTTAAATGGTGTTGGATATTGGTTTGTATATAGGTTTAAACATATACATTATTTTAAACTATACTACATATAGATATGTTTTGTTTACACCAATGGTTTTTGAAAAAATATATTTAATTTAATATATGTCTAAATTTAGAATACAGTTTTATATGGTTATATATAGCTCACTTATCCTATTTATCTTCAATCGACCCAACTCTGATTTGAGTTTCGTCAATTCCTCTTTTTCAGCTTTGATCGTTAAAATTCTTGCCAATATTGCGTTGCTTCGAAATCTGTGCTTGGATTCGTATCTCTTCTCATTCCACCCTTTCGTCTAGGGACGAAAGGTGAACAATCACTCACGATTAACGTTCTTTTATTTATTAAATTTGATTTCAATTGAAACAACAATTGAAATATGTTGCTGTAGTTATTAAAATTGTTATATTTATGCTATTACATGTATCTGTTCACCTACGGGATATGACACCATATCATATTGTTTATACTTTATTTAATTACTGATGATATATTCCTGTTGTATATTATTATCATATCCTGCTATATTTTTGTTATCTGTTATCACTCTGCAAGTTCCCTGTAGTTTAGAATTCACTATGGGTTGAAATGATACATACCCGAACAGACTTTAGAATAGGAGAATTTCGTTATGGGTTGAAATGATAGACCCAAGCGATTTTCATTTAATTAAATTTGGGATTACGGATTGGAATGATATCCACCCGTATATATTTAGTGTACGGATTTAAATGATAAATATCCGTAACACTTGACCAGATGATAAGGAATATATACAGACATCGTGGTTCATATATAAATATTTTGGAAATAAATTCTTTGTTTGGAAAGAAATATATGGTCTTAATAAATGTTAATTCTTAAATTTCTCTATATATATAGATTTAATAATATTTAATTTAATTAAGTTTGATTTAATACCTAAACTATGTTAATATTTATGTAAATTATATTTCAAATAGATTTTTGAAATAATTGGGATAAATTAAGATGGGGAGATAAATTTGAGTTTATTAAATGGTATCTAAATAAGGATTTATTTAATTAAATCGATCTAAAATTTTTAAATGGGAAATTTTAAAAAGGTAGGATTTTATAACTGGATTTTTGATTTAAGCGATTAAATGCATATTTCACGTTTAAGTAAATTAAAGAAAATATTGAGAAAAATGGAATTTAAGGTTAATTAAATAATCTTGAATCAAATGAGGAAGCATTTCAAGACTAATAATAAATGAGGTTAAATCGAGATCTATATGAAACGGTTAAATTGAATATTTAAATTTTTAAGCCTTAAACTATATTGGAATTTAAATGGTTTAAATTTGAGATTCGGATCTGTATTTGAAATCAATATGGTTGAATTTGGTATTTAGAAACTAAATTGGATTAAAATGAAAATTTAGGTTGAACTAAATTTGAATTTATTATTTAGAAAACTAAATTGAATAAAAATTTAGTTGAAACGTTGAATACTTAAAGGTTTAAAAATATTGAATATAAAGGGGTATTTTGTGATTACAAATCCGAATTTGAGATCGATAAAATTGAAGTGGTTATTTTAGGAATTGAGTTGAATTTAAATTGATAAATTGAGATTGAATTTAATTTAAATGGGAAGGTCGGGTTGATGTTGAAACAATTTGTTAAGTTGAGGGAACTGAAAATATTTTGCGGTATAAATTATTTAATATATCTAAATACTATTTTGGAAAATAGATATATTTGAAGTGAAATGATATTTGATTTTGAGGTATAAATTAAGATGAAAGAACCACGGTGTTATAGTGTATATTTCTATCCTGTAGTTAGTTCCATGGACCCTTAGAGGATGGTTATTCCAAACATCCTTTAAGTTATTTGTATTTCAGTTGATATTTCACTTGAGTTGGATTTATTGATATAAGAATGTTAATCCTGACTCGAGTGTTTTGTGTTTTGCTTTACGCTCGGGTCAGACTGAGTGATACAGCATTTGAGACTCACCTTCAAAGTTGGAGCCTTGCTTGAAGATCCAGTTGTCTATCCTTTCAGTCATCCTGTTGATTTGTTCAGAGAAGTCATCTACGCATACTGGAGACTTCACTACATCTAAGATATTCAGTTGTATTTTATTTCTAACTCCAATGTATATAGTAGCTTCATGAACTACTATTCTTTATCTATTCCACTGCATTATATTGCTCTGTGTCTGTGATCTGTGATGATTTATTTACTATATATGTTAAGTTTTGCCAAATTTTAATTAACAATTCGGTATTTTGAATTATTCAAGTCGGACATGTATGGTTTTATTGTCGATTTGAATGGTCCAAATTAGCGGGTCGTTACATTTCGTATCAGAGCTTTGGCTCTAGGAAAAACTAAGCATATATGGTAAATTTATTTACAGAATCACTTTCGCTCGAGTTGAACCTCTTCCTTTCTGACTCGATTTCCTTTGAATTTTGGAATGTCCCTCGGTTCCAAAATTCATTCTTGTCTCTCTCTATTTATATTCTTTTGATTCTGGAGTATCCAATAACTCCACTAAACAATTTGTAAAGGGGGATGAAAACTCCTTTACAATTGGCGTCGATTTACCGAAGATTTTTGTATCCTCGGTTTAGATGCTACTAACTCCTGTTATTCCAAATTCTATCTCTAGCGATCGAATGTCGATTTGCCTTAGAATTCTGCATCCATCATATTGCTAAATGCACGATTGACCCGATTAAGGTCGCCCGTGATTTATAGAAGTATATCCATCTCCTATTTTGTAATTTAATCATCTTCGATCGAGTCTATCTTCGAATCAGGATTCTATTGGTTAGAGTCTTCTAATTTAAATATCTACCTTTGTTTTGAAATCCATTCTTAAATCACCCTTTGAAAAATCGAGTATATTATATTTTTGAAAATTTGAAAACTTGTAAGAAATTGATTTATATAAAAATGATTTACAACTGAAGGGTTAAACTTGAAATTCGAGAATTGAATTCCGGTATTTTGAAATTGGATTTAAGATTTTGGAAAATATATAAAAATAATACGATTTAAAGGTATTTTTCCAAATAAGAAATGTTTCAAATGAGTTCAAATGAGTTCCAATAATTTTGAAGAAATTTCAAAGAAGTTTTCAAGAAAATAGAAGTCCAGAACTCACGTATGTCGCTGGAAAATAATTTCGCTGATGAGTGCACGCATCATCGACATTGATCTTCGAGTTTCAGAGTGGGGGAGAGGCCACTTTAATAGCTTCGCTATGCAAGTGATTTTATAAAACCGTTTTTGATTTCAAATTCCGAAGTATAATTTGATATTTTAGAAAGATATAAGTACATATTTGAAACAATTTATAGTGAGACCGGTGTTCAGTCCTCGAGTTTCGAATTTGTTTTGGTATAACCCTATATATTGAAATTGATTTGTTATTGATTTTCAACTCTTGAACTGAAAATGTAATTCCCGTTATCATTTTGAAGGTTCGAACACTTCCAAGTCAAGGTCTAAAATTTTAAAACTAAGAAATTTCAAAAAGTATAAAATGTCTGATAAAGAATATAAATTTAGTTTGAAATGTTTTGAAAAAAAATATATATAGTTTTGAATAATAGTTTTCAAAAAGGTAAACTGAATATTTCAACTAAAAATAGATAGTTTAAAAGTTTTAAAGGGATAATTATAAATTTGGAAACCATTTGAGTATAATTGATTTTGAGAAAAATTTTAGTTTTGAAATTAAATTAAAATTAAAAACCAGTACTCTTATGGAGATTTTGGAAATGAATTTGTTTGACTTGAATTATTTTAATTTAGAAACTGGGATAATTTTCTAAACCTATTATTTTGGGAACTTTGTAATTTAGATACTTAATTTGGAAGAAAATTTGGTGAAATCATATATGATTTGGAAACTGAATGGATATTGAATGATTTGAAATTGAGAACCTTATATTATTAAGCACTTGATTTGGGATTGGTCGAACTTATATAAATTGGATTTGTAAAAGTATGAAATTGATTTGAAATCCATTGATTTGAAGGTACTCAATTTGGAAAGATATTTTATATAATCGAAGTCTATATAAGTATGATTTGATCTACTATTGATTTGGAAAGTATTCAATTTGGGAAAAAGGGAATCCTATATATAATGGACTTTATATAAGTATGATATTTTGTAACGACCCGCCGCTCTGACCGCCTCTAGTCGGTAATTAAACCAACTAGAAACGTTCAAAATGACGAATTGTTAGTCAGTTTATAAAGTTTAAACAGAATCAGCCACAGAATCACAGAATAATCATAATATTATTCATAATTGAATTTTTCTTACATACATATATCAGAGTTTTTTACAATGCATAAATTTTTTTATACAGCGGAATTATATCGTTTTAGAGTACAAAGAAAAATTTTACTGAAAACTTTAGTAGAGTGCTTTAATCCCCCTCTCTCTAACTTCGCGGCCTGAAAATCTTCAAGCTGTAAAAATACTCGGTCTGACCCGAGCGTTAATTGCAAAACACAAAAACACTCGAGTCAGGATTAATCTTTATTCAAGTAATTAAATTTGAAATGAGCTGAAATAAATGGTTACAGTTATGGTGAACAAATAAATCAGTTAAATCCTATTATAGATTTTCACATTAGCGATTCCAAATTTTTATACACATGTGTGGCTGCAGTACACACGTGTACTCATACCCATGTGCAGACAACAAAAGAATGATACAAGGCAGTGCATCAATTGACCAGGCTACAACATGGGTAATGCACAATTCAAACAACATGCAAATGAAAATCACAAGTGCAAGTGCAGTTGCAGTGTGCAACTTATATACCCAAGTGCAGACAACAAAAGAAAGATACAAGGCAACACACAAAAGAATACACAATACTTATGTGCAATTGTGAAATATCACAATGGATAGGCAGTGGTGAATATGCAGACCCAAGGCACAATGCCATAGCACTAGGAACAGACATGAAATAATCCATGTCGAAAGTAATACACAAAGTAAGCAAGTGCAGACAATAGTATGCACTCAAATGCAACATATTAAACAGTCCCAAAATGGAAGCAACAGGTGAAACAATTATGGCAGTGGAACTCAAACCAGACAGCAACATGCATCAGAGAATAGGTATGGTAACAGACAGTAACCAACGCAAGTGACAGTGTCACTTTGAACACAACATGAAGCAAAACTTCAACCAGGCAACGGCACAAAGGATTTCAACAACCAGTGCCAAAATGAATGAGACGGCAAGTCAGTGACACGCACTTTTGAATTTATTTGGAAACAATGTTTTGGAAGAAAAGGTAAACTGGGCACAGAGGCATTTTTTTCTTGCCTGTACAGATTTTTTTTCTTGCCTGTACAGATATATACACATTCAAACAACATAGCACTTCAAAACAACACAGACTTAAGAGGCTAAAGGAAAACATAATATGATTATGAAAACTGAAACAACATCAGTGAAATACTTAATGCATGCCTAATGTCCACAGGCCAGAGATAACAAGTTCAAGCCAGGGTGATGAACAAGGACATAGTAACCTACATGATGAGCAAGTGCAGACAAAAATATGCACTGAAATGAAGTAATGCAGGTCATGGCAGAAATGCAAGCATGACAGAAGTGCAATGACCAAGCACTGCATTTAACATGAAACAGGACTATAACTAGGCAACAGAGAATAGGAAATACAAATGTGTGGCTGCAATATCAAGCTCATATACAAAGTGCAAAGGTGGATGCATCTACGAATGCAGACACAAAATGAAATAGCCATGTTCCAAACTTAATACAGTGGACTAAATGAAGAACAAGTATGCATAAACTTTTGAACAAGACTGCAACTCAACTAAATAGACATGAATGCAACAAACAAGCATGCAGCTGTAAGCATGCAACTCAGATCATGTACAAGGGCAGTGAGGCACAATGTAATAAATAAATGAAACTGAACAGTGGACAAAAGAACATAAACATTATCAAGCATAGCTTATCTTAACTACAACAGCAGTATACACAAAGCAATTACAAATGGTCCAGTTTAAACATGAATTCATAGGAAATGCATCAAATTTTAAAGTGGTTTATAATTATAGATTTTAAACAGAGGCTTGTAAAATAGGAACAGATATTAATTTGTTTGGGTTGCATTAAATCTGTGACTTAAGAACAGACTCAATATTTTCATATATGCAAACATACATATCAATGTATGCATATACATTCAAAACTGCAGGCATAATAAACAACCATATTCATAACACACCTCAAGTACCAGTCCAAAACCAAAGTATATAAATAGATTCAAGTGTATTTGTCCACATTTAAGGGTTTGAGGCAGAGACAAAGATCAGAGAATTGTTGATGCTTATCTAAAGTTTAAGGCTGTTATGAATATAACTAGAACAAGTGTGTCTACAGGCATGCATTCATATGACTACACCTAAATACAGGCATGCAGCAATATTCATCAACAAATCAACCAAATTTTCTTTCCATCACACATCAATAACAACTCAAAGCAAGTCAAGTTTTCCGATAGCATCTGTGCTCATCAGTTTAAAACAAAGTATCAAGTAGCATCTGTTCTTATAAAAAAAAAAAAATTAATTTTAAAAAAAAGCATCAGTTGTTATCAGTTTAAAACAAATCACAAATATAACATCTGTTATTATTAGTTTAAAAGCAAATATCAATTAGCATTTGTTCTTATCAATTTAATCACAATTTCAAATAGCACCGTTCTTATCAGTTTAAAAAAAATAAAATTAGGTAGAATCTGTTCTTACAGTAAAAAAAAAACGGGGTAGCATCTGTTCTTTTCATTTTTAAATTTCAAAAGCATCTGTTCTCAACAGTTTTAAAATTCAAGCAAATCGAGCAAATGACAGCAACTAGCAACCAAAAATCCAACATGCAGTCACAAATCTGAGCATATCAGTTTTAAAATTAAATTAGCCGAGCCAAAGATAACCAAATCACCCCAAAAACATAGCATGCAACCAAGCAATTCACTTCAAACAAATTCAAAAACTTGCACGAAGATTATCGTGAGCTTAGAAAACTCACCTTTAACTCGAATCGAAGCAACGCAAACGAAAAAGAGAACGAGAAGCAAGGATCTCGAGCATAACAGAGCTTCAATTAAGCTCCAAATTTCCCAAGCCCTAATTTTTGAATCGCAAGAAGCCAAAGCCCCAAATTCCAGACGAGCGATCGAACGAGAAGAACACGGAGCTGCCATTATCTTTATTTTTTTTTTATCTGCTTTGAAATGATGAAGGGGTAGGGTTATAAAACAGAAGAGAACGTGATTTTTTTTTTTCCCGTGGGTTATGGCGTGGAACACGGGTATGGAACACGGTATGTTGAAGGTATGGTAAGTAAGGTAATGTATACTTCTTTTTTTTATTTTCTTTTTATTATTTTTTATTTATTTTTATATTATATTTTCTTCCTTATTTCAAATCCAATTATTTTTTCTAAATCATTAATTCAAATTTAAAATATAAGTTCAATATTAAATTTTAACTTCAAAGTAAAAATTCAAATTTCTATTCAACTTTTAAATAGATTAAATTCTAAATTTTAATCACCAATTCATTCTGATAATTTGAAATTTAAGTCAAATTATCATTTAAATATTTAAAATAAATTGAATATTTACAAATTAAATTGTTCAAAAATTTAGGATCGTTACAGTCTCCCCTACTTAAAAGAATTTCGTCCCGAAATTATAAGTTAGGAAAAAACGATTGCTAAAATCTCACCGATATTTATATCCTACATAATTTTACTCAGTTTCAAACTCATAAATAAATATAGTATTCATTCCATTTATTTCATTTCACTAGTTTTGTTTATTGATTTCAATAATCAAGACACAAAAGTCTTTTACCAAACTTTTGATTTACAAAACTCAGATTTTTAAACTTGAAATCTTTCATGCTAAATATTTGCATAATATATCTTATCCAAAAGCTGTGGATTTTCAAGATATTCAAAAAGATCTTCTTCCTTAATTCATTAAGTTAGAATTATGTAATTCTAATTTCAGATTATTGATTTTCTATTCAAAGTTTTGAAAATACTTGATAACTCAAAGTTTAACAAGTTCATCGTCGTTCTCACAGACTTTAGGCATACGCTGGCCAGGCGCAAGACTAAAAATCTCCAAGTACTAAACATACTTGCTTCAACTCCCAGTGAAAATACTTTTAAAAATTCTTTTAAAAATTCTTTTAAAAATGGATATGGAAAGTCCGTTCCCCCATGGATCACAGTCACCCGGCGGTTCCGCTACTATCTCAGTAGAATCGCTTGTAACTTAGATTTCTCATCACTCCTGAATTTCGCCATGGTTGTCGCCTTAGATCGCGGTCCACACGGCGGTTACGCTACTATCTCAGTAGAATCGCTCGTAGCCTTAGGCATCACGCCCCTCGAATTACGCTTCGGTTCCCAGATCGCAGTTTACTCGGCGGTTGCGCCACTATCTCAATGGAATCGCTTGTAACTTTAGGTATCACACCCCTCGAATTACGCCAGCATCAATCACATAATCCCAACACAATGGGATAATCCCAACACAATGGGATATCAAATCAGTCCCATTGGACATTCCACTAAGGGAATTCTACGTAGCTACGATTTACAATGGACACTCCACCGAGTTCCAATCACCTTCACACATAATAAATTGGAAGGTACATTTCCATATCCTCAGTTTTTAGAAAACATATGTCATATACATATAGTACTTCATTCACATTTCGTACTTATCATATCTATGTAAACCTACACAGGATGATTTTTCTAAACTGATAGTTTTCGATTATATTCACATATATAAGTTACGAAAACTCATTTCACATTCACAACAAATAGAGGATTCAAAATTTTCTATCACGTTTAAAATTTTCCTCTCAATCGATTTGAAAATTTAAGGTTATCTCTAACCTAATTCACATTCACAATCCAATTCATTATCGATTTCACATTCGATTTGGATTTCACGTTACATCGTCAATTCTCAACACATAATTGATGTCTATCGATATATAACCTCTAAGCTCGTACGTCTCAGAGAAGGGTGTTAAGCTAAAAGAATAAATTCTCCGCCACCACAGATATATATTTAATAGAGATCAAATGATATGTCATCAATTCACAACATTAGACATACAATCCCAATCGACTATCCAAAATTCAAAGCTGAACTTATATTGTTTTTGGTGTCAAAGTTAAACTCAATTTAACTCAAAATTCAATCTTTGAAAAATTTCCAAGTTGAACTAATCGTTCACATTTCTCAAAATAATATCTTTAACAAGATATATAATTTTCACACTTAGCCATTTGAAACAAATTTCAAATATTCATTTCTCAATTTATCTTTAAAAGATAAAATTTCAAACCTTTCATTTCACATTGGAAAATATTTCCATACTTATTCAAAAATAAGTAATTCACAAATTCTTTCATTTTCAACACTTTGAAAATATTCAATATACTTGAATCAAAATTAAGTATATATTTCATTCTTTAAGGAAATCATTCTTTTAATCACATTTATTTGAGTTAAAACGAATGTTACGTAAAACATCGTTACGACAACTCAAAATCATTAGTATAGGGATTCGGATTTAAAAATAGATATATAAATCCCAATACTATCAACAATATTTCCTTCCGGAAACCATTTACTATAACAACAGTGTTATAGTCCACCATTTCCTTAATTTCTCGAAAACGTCTATTTCAACAATGAGTGTTGAAATCTATGTATTCGATAGTTAATGCATTTTAAAACATCTTTAAAACTATTAACTTTTTCTACTTCACTTAATTCATAGTTTGAATTCCTCATACTTTTCACAATATCAGTTTTAAACCGATTTCAAACTTTTCAATATTAAGTTTTTCACTTAATTTAATTCTCCACACGTTTAAATTCAAATTCATCACTGAATTTATTTAAACCTATAATGGATTATCATGTTGACAATTTCAAATTTGAAATCTAAATTCTATTTGAACTTTGCATTTACTTTATATTTCAAAAATAGTCAACTAGTTCTTTAGTAAATTGTTCATCAATTTAGCTCCATTAAATTCATATTTCCACATTAACCATTTTAGACAATAGTCTAAACTTGAAATATAAACTTCACATCGAAATTAGTTTGATTTCTACAGTTAAATCAACAATTAAACTTCATTTCATAATATTACTTCCCAAAATACTATTCGATTAAAATATTTCCTCCATACGAAATTTTACATAGCTTAATACTTTTAAAAGACGTACATAGAAGATTGTGGATTACAAAAGATAGTATTACAAAATATATCGATTGGTTTAAGATTCAGAATAATTAAGGACTAACGACTTCTTGTCCGATAGTAGGCATCTTTGCCAAACATTCATCTTCGGATGACACTACTTCATATTGTGTTAAAGGAGGATTAACACATTCAAAATCCACATGTCCCCATTCCTTACAGTTATTGCAATAATATGAGATGTTTCCATCTTTATCTATCACCATAACACTTTTCGCTCTAGCTGGTCGGGCTATAGCTTGCTCTCCCCGTTGTCTTTCGGTGCAGTTTCTGGCTATATGTCCAGTCTGCCGACAATGGTAGCAGATTGTCAATCTATCGACGGTTAAATTGAGTACGCACTTTTTCCTTTTCACTTTAGGACAATGACTAAGAAAATGCCCTCTCTCTTGACATTTAAAACACACAATCTCCTGACGAGCGAATCGGTCATCCACATTCCTTTTCTTTCTTCTCTCTCGACACTGACGGGCATAATGTCCCTTTTTATGACATCGATAGCAAATAACCTCATCATATGGACCAGGTGCTTGCCTTTCAGTGAATCTCCTTTCAATTTCCGCACGGGTCGCTTCTGCTTCTCTACGAGCAATTGCTCTTCGTTCACGGCGTGCTGCTTTTTGTGCTTCGGTTTTCGCCATTATAATTAACAAGATGTTTTCGAAGTTTCCTATCAATATTCGCAATCCTTTATTAGCAGAGGTTGGATTATTCAATCATTCTCCCTAAAACATATCTGTTTTATTCACTAATATATTCACTGTCCAAAATCGTGAATATACTTTGTCAACCAATTTCATCATTTCTATAACTTATTTTTATTTTTAAAGGATTACCCACTGTCCAAAATCGTGGATATATCTCCTTTAATAAGCTATAACAATTTACTTATCAAATTCAATTGGTTTCGAATTTATAAACAATCTTTACACATTCCATTTCTATTTATAAAATTTCGATTTATAAATCTTCTTATTGATTCTATTCAATTCAATTCATTATATAACTCAGTTATATACCCAAAAGTTCATATTATAAGTTAAATACTTATAATCCATTCATTTACCAATTCGTTCTTCACATTTGAAAACAATTCCTCAAAAGAATTTAGAATCAAATTTCCAAGTTATAGTTCAATAATCCACTTGATTATAACCAAATTAACATATCAATTTATTTCACAATTATTACTCGAAATACTCAAGTTATTCGATTTAAACCAATTTAAACCAATTTACTAATTTATTAGTTCACTTTACTCATATTTCATCTTTCATAATCTCAATAATTCGATAACGAGTTTCTGAACGATCGAAACTCAAATCTAACGAGACCTCACCGAATATAAACTATCGCAAACTCACATTTAGAGAGGGGAATTTCAAAATAATTTTAATTTCCAAAATACCTTTTATTTTAAAGAAAACAATTTTTATACTTCTTTAAATTTGAAAACACTTTATTTATAGTGGTTCTAGTAACTATTCGTATTAAACATCATAAACTGAGCTTTGAGTAAACCAAAGCTCTGATACCACTTTTGTAACGACCCGCCGCTCTGACCGCCTCTAGTCGGTAATTAAACCAACTAGAAACGTTCAAAATGACGAATTGTTAGTCAGTTTATAAAGTTTAAACAGAATCAGCCACAGAATCACAGAATAATCATAATATTATTCATAATTGAATTTTTCTTACATACATATATCAGAGTTTTTTACAATGCATAAATTTTTTTATACAGCGGAATTATATCTTTTTAGAGTACAAAGAAAAATTTTACTGAAAACTTTAGTAGAGTGCTTTAATCCCCCTCTCTCTAACTTCGCGGCCTGAAAATCTTCAAGCTGTAAAAATACTCGGTCTGACCCGAGCGTTAATTGCAAAACACAAAAACACTCGAGTCAGGATTAATCTTTATTCAAGTAATTAAATTTGAAATGAACTGAAATAAATGGTTACAGTTATGGTGAACAAATAAATCAGTTAAATCCTATTATAGATTTTCACATTAGCGATTCCAAATTTTTATACACATGTGTGGCTGCAGTACACACGTGTACTCATACCCATGTGCAGACAACAAAAGAATGATACAAGGCAGTGCATCAATTGACCAGGCTACAACATGGGTAATGCACAATTCAAACAACATGCAAATGAAAATCACAAGTGCAAGTGCAGTTGCAGTGTGCAACTTATATACCCAAGTGCAGACAACAAAAGAAAGATACAAGGCAACACACAAAAGAATACACAATACTTATGTGCAATTGTGAAATATCACAATGGATAGGCAGTGGTGAATATGCAGACCCAAGGCACAATGCCATAGCACTAGGAACAGACATGAAATAATCCATGTCGAAAGTAATACACAAAGTAAGCAAGTGCAGACAATAGTATGCACTCAAATGCAACATATCAAACAGTCCCAAAATGGAAGCAACAGGTGAAACAATTATGGCGGTGGAACTCAAACCAGACAGCAACATGCATCAGAGAATAGGTATGGTAACAGACAGTAACCAACGCAAGTGACAGTGTCACTTTGAACACAACATGAAGCAAAACTTCAACCAGGCAACGACACAAAGGATTTCAACAACCAGTGCCAAAATGAATGAGACGGCAAGTCAGTGACACGCACTTTTGAATTTATTTGGAAACAATGTTTTGGAAGAAAAGGTAAACTGGGCACAGAGGCATTTTTTTCTTGCCTGTACAGATTTTTTTTCTTGCCTGTACAGATATATACACATTCAAACAACATAGCACTTCAAAACAACACAGACTTAAGAGGCTAAAGGAAAACATAATATGATTATGAAAACTGAAACAACATCAGTGAAATACTTAATGCATGCCTAATGTCCACAGGCCAGAGATAACAAGTTCAAGCCAGGGTGATGAACAAGGACATAGTAACCTACATGATGAGCAAGTGCAGACAAAAATATGCACTGAAATGAAGTAATGCAGGTCATGGCAGAAATGCAAGCATGACAGAAGTGCAATGACCAAGCACTGCATTTAACATGAAACAGGACTATAACTAGGCAACAGAGAATAGGAAATACAAATGTGTGGCTGCAATATCAAGCTCATATACAAAGTGCAAAGGTGGATGCATCTACGAATGCAGACACAAAATGAAATAGCCATGTTCCAAACTTAATACAGTGGACTAAATGAAGAACAAGTATGCATAAACTTTTGAACAAGACTGCAACTCAACTAAATAGACATGAATGCAACAAACAAGCATGCAGCTGTAAGCATGCAACTCAGATCATGTACAAGGGCAGTGAGGCACAATGTAATAAATAAATGAAACTGAACAGTGGACAAAAGAACATAAACATTATCAAGCATAGCTTATCTTAACTACAACAGCAGTATACACAAAGCAATTACAAATGGTCCAGTTTAAACATGAATTCATAGGAAATGCATCAAATTTTAAAGTGGTTTATAATTATAGATTTTAAACAGAGGCTTGTAAAATAGGAACAGATATTAATTTGTTTGGGTTGCATTAAATCTGTGACTTAAGAACAGACTCAATATTTTCATATATGCAAACATACATATCAATGTATGCATATACATTCAAAACTGCAGGCATAATAAACAACCATATTCATAACACACCTCAAGTACCAGTCCAAAACCAAAGTATATAAATAGATTCAAGTGTATTTGTCCACATTTAAGGGTTTGAGGCAGAGACAAAGATCAGAGAATTGTTGATGCTTATCTAAAGTTTAAGGCTGTTATGAATATAACTAGAACAAGTGTGTCTACAGGCATGCATTCATATGACTACACCTAAATACAGGCATGCAGCAATATTCATCAACAAATCAACCAAATTTTCTTTCCATCACACATCAATAACAACTCAAAGCAAGTCAAGTTTTCCGATAGCATCTGTGCTCATCAGTTTAAAACAAAGTATCAAGTAGCATCTGTTCTTATAAAAAAAAAAAAATTAATTTTAAAAAAAAGCATCAGTTGTTATCAGTTTAAAACAAATCACAAATATAACATCTGTTATTATTAGTTTAAAAGCAAATATCAATTAGCATTTGTTCTTATCAATTTAATCACAATTTCAAATAGCACCGTTCTTATCAGTTTAAAAAAAATAAAATTAGGTAGAATCTGTTCTTACAGTAAAAAAAAAACGGGGTAGCATCTGTTCTTTTCATTTTTAAATTTCAAAAGCATCTGTTCTCAACAGTTTTAAAATTCAAGCAAATCGAGCAAATGACAGCAACTAGCAACCAAAAATCCAACATGCAGTCACAAATCTGAGCATATCAGTTTTAAAATTAAATTAGCCGAGCCAAAGATAACCAAATCACCCCAAAAACATAGCATGCAACCAAGCAATTCACTTCAAACAAATTCAAAAACTTGCACGAAGATTATCGTGAGCTTAGAAAACTCACCTTTAACTCGAATCGAAGCAATGCAAACGAAAAAGAGAACGAGAAGCAAGGATCTCGAGCATAACAGAGCTTCAATTAAGCTCCAAATTTCCCAAGCCCTAATTTTTGAATCGCAAGAAGCCAAAGCCCCAAATTCCAGACGAGTGATCGAACGAGAAGAACACGGAGCTGCCATTATCTTTATTTTTTTTTTATCTGCTTTGAAATGATGAAGGGGTAGGGTTATAAAACAGAAGAGAACGTGATTTTTTTTTTTCCCGTGGGTTATGGCGTGGAACACGGGTATGGAACACGGTATGTTGAAGGTATGGTAAGTAAGGTAATGTATACTTCTTTTTTTTTATTTTCTTTTTATTATTTTTTATTTATTTTTATATTATATTTTCTTCCTTATTTCAAATCCAATTATTTTTTCTAAATCATTAATTCAAATTTAAAATATAAGTTCAATATTAAATTTTAACTTCAAAGTAAAAATTCAAATTTCTATTCAACTTTTAAATAGATTAAATTCTAAATTTTAATCACCAATTCATTCTGATAATTTGAAATTTAAGTCAAATTATCATTTAAATATTTAAAATAAATTGAATATTTACAAATTAAATTGTTCAAAAATTTAGGATCGTTACATATTTGAAAGTGATTTGAAAAGGTACTATATGATATATATTTTCGAAGTAAAGATATGGAAAGTGCCTTCTGCTTGATATCCGCTTTGTGGCCACATCGTGGATTCATTCTATCAATATTATTTTTTCTGATTTTTGGTTTTCCGAATGTAATACTCGAGTGTTCCCACCATGGCGTAACCCGTGGGTTTTTTTTCTCTCGTGAATGCATAGTGCAATTGCCTGGCTGAGTCTTGCCTGGGGGTACGGATTGTTTCCTGGGGGATCTAGGCGTAACCATTGTGTATCCTACAATCTGTTTAGGTCGCGAATAGTAGCGCAAGTGCCTGGCTGAGTCTTGCCTAGGGGTACGGAATGTTTCCTGGGGGATCCAGGCGTAACCATTGTGTATCCTACACTCTACTAGTCATCATGGCGTAACTCGAAGGGCTGAGAAAGCTTACGGATATGGATTGTTTCCTGGGGGATCCTGGCGTAACCATTGTGTATCTGCGAACCATGGTCGGACAAAGGTTTTGGTTTGGTTGTTTTGTTTGGATTGTACTTTCCATATCTGTTTTAAAGGTTTTTCAAGTATTTTCACTGGGTGTTGAAACAAGTCTACTAAGTACTTGAAGAATTCTAGCTTTGCGCCTGATCAACGCATGGCCAGAGTCTGCAAGAACGAGGATAAACTTGTTGAAACATCGTGTTATAAAAGTATTTTCGAAAGGAAAATTTATTTCGATATAATAGTATTTTATTATAAAAGTATTATTATAAAGGTATTTATTATAAAAGTATTTTTCCCAACAAAGAAATTTTGAATTAATATTTGAAATTTAAATTCTTATGGTTCTAGATTAATTATTCGTGCTTGATTCTATTCTTTGAATCTACCTTATCTTCTCAGCTTTAGTTGTTCACCTATATTCCGTTCCAGAATATACCTTCCTTTCCTTTTTGAATATAATCTTTTAAAGATTGCTTATCTGTACACTACATTGGTTAATAGAAAATTTTAGTGGTATAAATATTTTTGAAGTTATTAATTAAATAAAACATATTTAAAGAAAATGATTATTAATTTATTGATAATATTTGAAAAGTATCTTGAGATAAATTAAAATTTTCATGAGTTATGAACTTAATGTTTTCAAATAGCTTCTTTAAATATAACTAATGATGTAAACAATTATTTTCAAATAGTTTTCATATACTTATAAAGGTGTTATTTAAAATATAAATGGTATTTATAAAGGAAGCAAGAAGTTTTACAAATGGGTTTTGAAAAGTATGAATATCTCAAGTAAAATATATATAGTTAAATCAATTATTTACCCCTGACTTTCAATCTACTTTTATTTCTGATTGTTCTATTCTCCTACCTCCTTCCTTTTCGGAGACGAAAAGTTTTGAGTGAGGGAGAGTGTAATGACCAATAAAATTTTAATAATAGTATAAATTAATAGGTGGAGAATAGAATGTATAATTAATAGGTAGAGAATAAAACGTATAAATTAATAGGTAGAGAATAAACGTATAAATTAATAGGTAGAGAATAAACGTATGAATTAATAGGTAGAGAATAATAGTATAAATTAATAGGTAGAGAACAAACGTATAAATTAATAGGTAGAGAATAATAGTATAAATTAATAGGTAGAGAATAAAACGTATAAATTAATAGGTAGAGAATAAACGTATAAACTAAAAGGTAGAGAATAATAGTATAAATTAATAGGTAGAGAATAAAATGTATAAATTAATAGGTAGAGAATGAAACGTATAAATTAATAGGTAGAGAATAATAGTATAAATTAACAGGTAGAGAATAAAACGTATAAACTAATAGATAGAGAATAAAACGTATAAATTAATAGGTAGAGAATAAAACGTATAAATTAATAGGTAGAGAATAAATAGTATAAATAGGTAGAGAATGAAACGTATAAATTAATAGGTAGAGAATAAATAGTATAAATTAAAAGGATCTGCAACGTCGTAGTTGTAAATTATGAATGTTATTGTTTATAATCATACATGTACCTCTAATGATACGATTTTAATAAAAAAATCCGTGTACAAGATATGGATTACATAATAGTATTTTCTTAATATCCTTAGCTTTCAACAATAATCAATTAGCGACCTTAATCTTAATAGGATTTGAAAATCATCAACCTTCGGATAAGTCAAATGATATTCTAAAGGTTTAATAATAATCTTGAGTCCAAAAAAAAAACTTCATCAGAAGAACATTTTGAGTACACATAAATTTTTGGTGGGATTATATTAATATGTATTCAGTAGGCATATGCTAGCAACCGCTCAAACAAGAAATAATCACTAATACACAGTGTAAATTGTTAAAAAATCAAACTATCTATATTTATCACGCCAAAATCATGAAGGTTATTAGTGAAATTATGCAAATCTTAACATGTGCGTAGAGGGCACATGCTGATTTTTCTAATTTTGTGCATTGCACTAAGAATTATTGGATCATGTTCATCGTTAATTTGCTACCATTTCACGACTTTGACCACCACCTTAATTTGTTGAATGCCACGAATGCCAAAATGATGAATGATGTTGCAAGTCAGAAGAAAATGCATGCTCCTATATGCGTTTCTTTTTTTAACATGGTTGTCTGACATGATTGATGCTAGTTAACGTTAAATGCCAACAATGTTATTATGCATTTTCATTATCTTAATTCTTTTATCAATTAACCTCTCCACTTTCCTTTCCAATCTGATTTATAACCTGCCTATTTACTTTTCTTATCTTGCGTGTCCATTTCAATCTGCTAGTCCACCACTTCCATTTGCATTCAATTTTTCCTTGATTTTCGATTTCAAACGCGTGATTGGTGACGGCAAATTTGCATTTTATTTATTTGCCAACGTGACTTTACTTTTCTAGAATTTACTTCCTCTTTTTACGTTATTTCCCTGCTTACAAGATTTGTTGCCGTTCACCTTTATTTATTTACTTTCGTTTCTATTCCTTTAATTTAGTTGTTGCCTTTATTTGACGGTACCCTAAGCTGTGACTTTATTCCTTCCTTCGGTTTCAAAATTTTGGAACGTGAATCCCAAGCAATAAAATAAATTGCTTTAATAAATTTCATAACTCCGAAATTTAAGGGACTGTAACTATTCCCAATTCAGTACGAACGTTCTATTCTTTAATTCGAACGTCTCAAATTGGAAATTTTGATTTTTGATTACTCTCTGCCTTTTTTCACCTTAATCTATTAATGGTACATTGATTTCCTTTTTCATTCCTAACCTTAGGCCCTACGCATTATTTTATAACCGTTGAGAAAAGCAAACGTACGTTTGCATTGATTTTTTTAAAATCAAACGGTCCATAATTTATTGCTTTATGTTGGGTTAATTAATTTGAACGTTACTTTTGTGGCGTTCCTTTTTTTATCGTTTGCTCCAGTCTCTTGGATTCCAATTCATACTTATATATATATATATATATATTCCATTCTCTTCTATCTGCATCATTGTTCTCTTTTGTCTCCCCTGTTCATTTACTCTCTGCCATTATATTCCTCCTCCCCTTCTTCTCTTCTTTCAGACCCAAACGAAAAAAAAATGTTGAGAAGTTGCTCGCTCCACCTCCAACGTCCGCTCACCATCTCACTCTACTGCTTCGGCTGCGTATCTACATATAGTGGATACATATCCTTATTCAAGTATGGGTATGTTTTATGATTATATATATTTTACAAGTTATAATATTAGTTCCATTTGTTTTGACTTTAACTATAATATGTCAAGTCGTGCCTTAATTTTTCTTTTATGCGTTATGTTTATGTTTTACATAAGTATAAATTGTTGATTCGGTCTGTTTATATAAATTGGGTTATATAAGTTATAGTATGTATAACATAAATTATCTTAAGTTATAAAAGTTGGTACAGTTTATATTTTTAAGATATATTAAGTTTAAAAGTATAATATATGTGGTAGTTGATACGTTGCAAATAAACATGCATAATATATATATGTGTGTGTGTGTGTGTGTGTGTGTATTTATATTTTAATTAGTATTATTTCAACATATATATTGCATACATGTCTAATTTTAGTGTATATACGTTTTGTTAAAAACAATGATTTGGAATGTATGTATATTAAATTAAGAATATGTTTTAATATTGATTTTAATATTTTATTTACAAGGGTTACTTTATAAAGATTTAAATTTTTAAATGGTGTTGGATATTGGTTTGTATATAGGTTTAAACATATACATTATTTTAAACTATACAACATATAGATATGTTTTGTTTACACCAATAGTTTTTGAAAATATATATTTAATTTAATATATGTCTAAATTTAGAGTACAGTTTTATATGGTTATATATAGCTCACTTATCCTATTTATCTTCAATCGACCCAACTCTGATTTGAGTTTCGTCAATTCCTCTTTTTCAGCTTTGATCGTTAAAATTCTTGCCAATATTGCGTTGCTTCGAAATCTGTGCTTGGATTCGTATCTCTTCTCATTCCGCCCTTTCCTCTAGGCTCGAAAGGTGAGCAATCACTCACGATTAACGTTCTTTTATTTATTAAATTTGATTTCAATTGAAACGACAATTGAAATATGTTGCTGTAGTTATTTGAATTGTTATATTTATGCTATTACCTGTATCTGTTCACCTACGGGATATGACACCATATCCTATTGTTTATACTTTATTTAATTACTGATGATATATTCCTGTTGTATATTATTATCGTATCCTGCTATATTTTTGTTATATGTTATCACTCTGCAAGTTCCCTGTAGTTTAGAATTCACTATGGGTTGAAATGATACATACCCGAACAGACTTTAGAATAGGAGAATTTCGTTATGGGTTGAAATGATAGACCCAAGCGATTTTCATTTAATTAAATTTGGGATTACGGATTGGAATGATATCCACCCGTATATATTTAGTGTACGGATTTAAATGATAAATATCCGTAACACTTGACCAGATGATAAGGAATATATACAGACACCGTGGTTCATATATAAATATTTTGGAAATAAATTCTTTGTTTGGAAAGAAATATATGGTCTTAATAAATGTTAATTCTTAAATTTCTATATATATAGATTTAATAATATTTAATTTAATTAAGTTTGATTTAATACCTAAACTATGTTAATATTTATGTAAATTATATTTCAAATAGATTTTTGAAATAATTGGGATAAATTAAGATGGGGAGATAAATTTGAGTTTATTAAATGGTATCTAAATAAGGATTTATTTAATTAAATCGATCTAAAATTTTTAAATGGGAAAGTTTAAAAAGGTAGGATTTTATAACTAGGTTTTTGATTTAAGCGATTAAATGCATATTTCACGTTTAAGTAAATTAAAGAAAATATTGAGAAAAATGGAATTTAAGGTTAATTAAATAATCTTGAATCAAATGAGGAAGTATTTCAAGACTAAATAATAATGAGGTTAAATCGAGATCTATATAAAACGGTTAAATTGAACATTTAAATTTTTAAGCCTTAAACTATATTGGAATTTAAATGGTTTAAATTTGAGATTCGGATCTGTATTTGAAATCAATATAGTTGAATTTGTTATTTAGAAACTAAATTGAATTAAAATGAAAATTTAAGATGAACTAAATTTGAATTTATTACTTAGAAAACTAAATTGAATAAAAATTTAGTTGAAACGTTGAATACTTAAAGGTTTAAAAATATTGAATATAAAGGGTTATTTTGTGATTACAAATCCGAATTTGAGATCGATAAAATTGAAGTGGTTATTTTAGGAATTGAGTTGAATTTAAATTGATAAATTGAGATTGAATTTAATTTAAATGGGAAGGTCGGGTTGATGTTGAAACAATTTGTTAAGTTGAGGGAAGTGAAAATATTTTACGGTATAAATTATTTAATATATCTAAATACTATTTTGGAAAATAGCTATATTTGAAGTGAAATGATATTTGATTTTGAGGTATAAATTAAGATGAAAGAACCACGGTGTTATAGTGTATATTTCTACCCTATAGATAGTTCCATGGACCCTTAGAGGATGGTTATTCCAAACATCCTTTAAGTTATTTGTATTTCAGTTGATATTTCACTTGAGTTGGATTTATTGATATAAGAATGTTAATCCTGACTCGAGTGTTTTGTGTTTTGCTTTACGCTCAGGTCAGACTGAGTGATACAGCATTTGAGACTCACCTTCGAGGTTGTAGCCTTGCTTGAAGATCCAGCTATCTATCCTTTCAGTCATCCTGTTGATTTGTTCAGAGAAGTCATCTACGCGTACTGGAGACTTCACTACATCTAAGATATTCAGTTGTATTTTATTTCTAACTCCAATGTATATAGTAGCTTCATGAACTACTATTCTTTATCTATTCCACTGCATTAAATTACTTTGTGTTTGTGATCTGTGATGATTTATTTACTATATATGTTAAGTTTTGCCAAATTTTAATTAACAATTCGGTATTTTGAATTATTCAAGTCGAACATGTATGGTTTTATTGTCGATTTGAATGGTCCAAATTAGCGGGTCGCTACAAACCGCATTGAAACTAATTGGCGTATATCGCCTTATCATTCCGGCCTTGATGGCACTAGTTTCATCAAAATCCAGGACAATGCCCCTAAAGGCTAATTTCACACGTTTAAATATCATTTTATATTTTTCGATCACGTTGTCTATGATTATAACTATTTAGCATTGGAAATAAATTTACAAATTGAATTAATCGATATTATTTATTAATTAAAAAAATAAGACTATTAAATCCGTTTAATTAATATTTCGTTCACCAATTCGCATATTAAAAAATCTCTATATTTGAATATAAGTCATTAAATCCCAAAATGCAATTATATAAATATTTAAAATTAATTAAACATTTAAAATTCAATGACCAACAGTTGGGTTGTTACATTCTCCTCAACCCCATAAAGAATTTCGTCCCTGAAATTCCCAAGGAATAAAATGTCACCAATTCTTTTAGTTTAAAAACTATTAATTAAAATGAGTTATTAAACTTATTGCTTAATTAATTCTCAAATATTACAAAAAAATTCGATAGTATCTCCTTTACACAACTCGACCAGAATAACTACTAATTGCCTATACGAGCCGCAAACCAACCAAAGAAAATAAAAGCCAAGTGGGCACCCATATCCGGGGGATTAAATCATCAACAAATTCCAATTTCTAAATCTACTACATACCCTTTTGCGTTTAAATTTTAAATTTTTTGCAAGCAATTTATTATCTTGATGCAAATGCATGTGCACAAGAATCAAATAGCAATCTCTTGTTTACCTGTACTTACACAATCCAAAAGAGAGTCAAGTTGACAAAAAACAATATGATCTAACGTATAATAATGATGCAACTCTACATGCAAAATCTAGCCTAATAAATCAACATGCAACTCCACCGTGGTATAAAGTCACATGCAACCAAAGCAAAATATCAAGCATATGCAACCAAATTATAGAGGATATCTTGTCTTAAAATAATATGCATCCAATTATTTCAAAAGATAAATTTAGAATATTATCCGGGACTCTATATTCAAAATATAATTTCGAATTTCTCCGAAGAGAATTAAATCAAATCCAGATCAAGTATGACAAGGAGGGCTTCTCATACCCATGCATGGTGTAACTCTAGAATTAAACAACATGGAGCATCCAGTGATATTTTGGTTCCTCCTAAACAACAACTAGAGAAAACAAATATATCCGACGAGTCTTCCAAATCGAAAAATTTCTAATTTCCCAACTTTAGTTATACCAAAAATATTTGAAAAACCATTTCAAAAATATTATTTTCAAACATTCTGGAATAATAACTCTTCGTCAAAAAAGTTCGAAATAATTTTTTATTTTATCTTTCACAAATTATTTCTCAAAATTACTTTTTCCAATGTACTAGGATTTAAGTCCTAATAAACAACAATTCAAAAACCTTGGTTTATAAATTCAACTTTATAAACTATGGTATATAAAATCACACAATCAATCAATCAAATTCCATAAAGGAATAAAGTAACACTACCAATTAATCAAATTTCGTAAAGGAATAAACTAACACTATCAATCAATCAAATTCCATAAGGGGATAATCTAACACTCTACATCATTTA
This sequence comes from Allium cepa, assembly GCA_030765085.1. Classification (NCBI taxonomy): domain Eukaryota; kingdom Viridiplantae; phylum Streptophyta; class Magnoliopsida; order Asparagales; family Amaryllidaceae; genus Allium; species Allium cepa. Next base: position 109,750,495 of record CM060940.1, read on the forward strand.
CAATGCCAAATGGCTTAAAACCGGATTTAGAATTTTTCTTAGACTCCCACTTCCTTAAGTCACACTCTAAGTATATAAATATATTTAAGCCTGTATGATATACATAAATCAACTGTATGCTATATTTAATCTGATCATTTGCTTGGATACATAGATTTCTACTTATAAACTAGTATTGCTCACTTGAATCCTATAAGATGGACTCCGATTAGGTTCCTCGATTAAAATTTTCTATTCTCCTTGCATAGCAATAAACTATGACAGAAAACTTAGTGTCATATCAAGAATTTGAATCAAGTGTTCACTAACAAGAATCAAGTGAGAAATCCTTTTTCAAACTAGCGTGATTCACCCGAAGTTATGTATTTGAATCCTAGATCAAGAACCATCCGAATTAAGTGATCTATGCATAACTTATGTTCTCAATTTGATTGGTCTCTTAACTACACCAATCTCTTTCTAAATCCCTTATAATATTCATTTACAGTGTTTCATTCAATACTAAAATTATTTAAAAATCATTACAAAAATTTCCACAGAAGTTTATTAACATTTTGTAAAGTTGCATACTTATAAAACATTAGATTAAAATTTATTTCTCTCTTCTTCACTTGTGTAATACTCCTTTATATCCTAAGAGTATATAGAAACATCAATTTTATTTTATTTATTTGTTATTCATTTAAATTGGAAATCCAAATGAAATACGGGTCTTTAAAACAGAGTCAACCCTTGGACCCTTTTACCCTGGAGTGCTAAGGAAATATGCTTATAAGTTGACCCAATATCACCAAATGGTTTACAAAACTTAGATGCTTAACAAAACTATGGTTTTAAATAAACCAATTCTAATAAAAACCTTCCTGTCCAATTTAACCCATTTAGAACTTGAGTAAAATTAAAACATTTTTATTGAAGAGTTTAAAATATTCATTTATGAAATTATTTGTCATAATACCTTTTTATTTTTAAATCAATTTCCTTTAAGGAAACTTAATAACTAAATTCCAGTTTTTTCTTTCAAACCTCCATTTTGAAAACATTCCACTTAAAATTTATTTTTCCAAAATACTTATATTTAAAAATACTTTCAAGTAGTACTACTATATATATTTTTTCCTAGAAACCTTTTGAACTTATTTCAAATAAGTCCGAGATTTAAAATCAAAAATCAAAAATCATTTTACAACGCATTTTATAAATAAAATTTATATAAAATTATCTTTTATACATAATCATTTCATACTATAATAATTCCCCTTTATTATAACAAAATTTTCTCAATTATTTATTCTCTAAATGCCTTATCCTAGATTTAGATTATATTAAACAACTTTTATTAAAAGTTTTACTTTTACTTAACATTATAAAACGGTGAATTTTTGACTTAACTTTTTCTCCGAACATCTTATAGTCAAATTGTGAAACTTAATTCACAAGGTGCTCGTTTATAATCAAAACAGTAAATGCATAAAATAACTTGAACACGAATGATCAGCAATCAATAAATGACAATCAATGCTCCTAATTTAATCGAGCATGGCTGATCAAACAGTGATAATAAATAAATATTATCACATTCTAACAAAGTAATACACTTTATATCTATATATGTTTTGAAAATTAATCCTTTATATAAAAAATATGTAATCTTAGATAAAATATTTCATTTACTAAATTTTCAAAAGTCAATATCATGTCTGTCGGCCTTTTTTAAGTGTTTACAAAACCCTATTGACACCGTGGTCTCCTACGTCTCGACCAGAATTCGTAAACAGTTCAATAGACCAATTAACATAATATGTTTTTTACAACAAAAACAAATACACTCTCGTATATATATTACTCTCAAACTCATTCTAGGGTGTCACTTACCCTATCTCTAAAGAGTCATACCCTACCAAAGCTAAGGTTATCGCTTAACCTTCAACTCTGATACCAAATGTAACGACCTACTTTTTTGACCATCTAAAGTCAATACTAAATGCATCCAGGGTATTCAAATGTCAAACATCCAATCGTCAAAAAGACAGATTGTTAGGGTAAAATGAAAAGAACATCATAGAAAAGAACATGCAAAATAGAATCTCACAGTAGAATCAACAATATATAATATAATAAGGACACTATAAACTGTCACTCCAAAATACAAGATACATTAGAGTTAAAACAAATCCCATCAGCTGGATAGTTATAAATTTTTGACAACTTATAACCTACCGATAGGTATTTATAATACAACGAAAACTAAAATGTTCGATAGGCGAACATCTAGTCCTACTCCATGAGCTCCATGTCCTACCAATGCCAACATGGAAAAATACTCGGTCTGACCCGAGCATTATAATAAAATAACACCAGGATCAGCCTGGAAAACCAGTATGAGAAAACTCAAGTAATGAGGCTAACATTTAATAACTCTATGAGACTACACCGCAAATTGCAGAATGGGTTTTTACCTTACAAGAACAACATCCATATATTAAGAAATGAGAAACAATCAGAATAAAGATCCAAACAAGGATGTACATAGGTAACAACGAAGTCCAAACTTATAGAATGGATAGATATAATTAGACATTGAGAAGAGCTTCAGACACTTCCCAATGCAAATTACAAAACACGGTTCAAAGATTGGAATTAAATACGAAAAGACTAAATTTTCCTACAAATTACTAGAAGGGTGCTCCCCCTTACCAAAAGTATACTCCTAGAAATATACTTGAGAACTACGATGGCTCTCGGAACTCCAAGCCAGACCCCACCAACCTTTACATAGAATTCGAGTATTTTACATCTCCGAAGTACATACCGAATTCACTCTAAAGTAGATGTGAAGAACCCTAATTGGAATAATCCCACATAACTTGAGCCAACTTGCGCTTTGGTTTAGTCATTGCTAAAAAAGGATAGCAAAGCACAAATGAGAAACAAATCGTCATGGATTGACAAAATAAAAACGATGGAAAGATTAATTCCATGGTTTGAGATAGGAACAAGGAAAATGAATTTATCCAATATAACTAGGAGGGTGCTCCCACCTACACCGAAAGTATACCTCTAGATAAAATATACTTGAGAGCCCACACCAAACATGCAACACTCTCTGGAACTTCCAAGCTAGACCCCGTTAAATCCACAGGCATCTGAATATACTCACATCGACGCATGCATGCTATCGGCAACACTAGATAAATATGAATATACCCTAATCGATGCGACCCACATGGCTTGGCTCCCACTCGCGCTTCGGTTCTAGTTTTTTCCAATGTTGGATACCAATGCTTAAAATAAGCGACAAATCGTCTTGGAATGACAAGTACAACAATGAATAAAGGGTGCACTCTCAAAACTCAAAAGGAGCAACACATCATCTCAGAGTGACGAAATACAAAGAAGATAATAGAGTCAATTTCGTGAGTTGATAAATCAATTATCGAGAATAACAAAGTGATTTTGTTAATGAAAATTAAATCGCGTATGCTTACCACTAATAAATGAATCAAACTTTCAAAACATTTGATCCAAAGGTCGGCATGATTTTCACATTAAAAATATTGTAAAACATTTTTAAAACTCTTTGAAATATTATTTCAAAAGGGCAAATTATAATACCAAGTATATTAAAACAGGGGTAAAAACTAATGCCATTAAAACATTGTTTACTATAAACCCAAATAATTCACACTTAGCTTTGGTCTTAAACAATTTCCTTTAAAAGATTTTCTCATTTATAACTACAATTTCTAGATTCAAAACAACATTTATTATGCAAAAAGATAATAAATGAATTTAAATGCCATTATTAATTTTAAACAGTGTTAGTTCATTCTGAGGGATAATTTATAAAATCTATAGCCTTCTTTAATAAACCAATCAATTGTCTTCAAAAAACTTTGCTAAATAATTTAATTAACTTTAAACGTCTTTATTAAATCGATTAATAAACTTTAAAACAGTTTTATTAAATCATTTTACTTGCTTTGAACTCTTTTATTGAATCAGTTAATTTACTTTTAAAAACACCATCAATTAAAATTATTATATAATCCAAATATCATTCTCAGTGGATTAATTAGATTCAATCATCATTAATTAAAATGATTAACTAAATTCAAAACATCATAAATTATGATGATTAATTAAAATCAATATCGTTAATTAAAATGATTAACTGAATTCATCCCATTAATTCAAATAATTAATTAATCATAAATATCATTACTTAAAATGATTCATTAAATTCAAACATCATAAATTAAAATAATTACTTAAATTCAAATATCATTAATTAAAATGATTCATGAATTTTAAATATATATTTTGTGAAAAATACAAGCTTAAGTTCAATACATAAAGATTTAGGGTGATGATATTTCAATAAGTGACGATATATCTATCGCTATAATGACACTTCAACAATTCAAATAGACGATCACGATTATTTCAACTGAACATCAATATAATCAATAAAGGAATATAAATGATATATAAATAACAGTAAATAAATAATGGCGAGAAACCCCTTTTGGGTCTCTCTAAAAGTCTCCGTTGTAAATTATATATATGTATGTGCATTTTTCAAAGTGTTCCATAGCGACATGTTTGCTACGAAAACACTCCAACTTCTTTTTATCCCTAAACAAAATGATTATTTATGACATTTACTACTAGGCGTGAACAAACAATAATATATATATATATATATAGTTATATGAATTTCTAAAATGGAAATCTAATCAAAACAATCAATCAAACAACAATATAAACTAACATCCAAGCAAGCAATAAATATATTTTTTAATCTATTACAGAATATACGGATTGACCAAAAAGCTGAGTTTAACTCACTGAAATTCCAGTTATCGCTTTTGCATTATGATTCCGTCTAGAATCGACTAGCGTTCGATTTTAGCTTGAATTTTTAAAAGCCCTAATACCTGCCAATCCAATTCCAAAGCGTAGATTATGATTTTACGAGTACAACACAACTCACCACGTTCGATTTGGACCTAGAATGAACAAGTTATGAGTATAATAAGATTTAGAATTAAATAATATAGTTAATTTAATAGTTACACAATTAATTCACTAACTACTCTATAACCCAAGCCCTAATCCTCCTTCATGAATTCAGGCTGCACGAACACCTACCTCGACCGCTCGTTCTCTCCCCTGCCATAGACGTTGGCTAACGCACTTCCACCATAGGACCGTCTCACCTCGACTAACTCAAAGAACCCGGCCTCAACCTCCCAATCGCCACCGCTGTCGCGTAAGAATGCAAAACCCAACTGCATTTAACTCCAAGTTGTCACTGCCATAGGCGACGATAGCACCCTAAACTCCCCCAGATCGAAGCTCTCTCCATCCTCCACAACTCTCCTTTAGGGTCAACCTCTTGAAAGCCATCATAGCTCGCCGCTGAACCCAAAATGGCCTCACCGTTCAGCTCAACTTAACTGCAATCTCGCTCCATCATGCCTTAATCCAACTGTCCAAACTACTCATCTCAACAAGTTGAACAATATTGTAGTTGATCACCTTGCCAAAATCGACGCCTATGAAACTTGGCCGTTGGATCTATGGTTTGAAAAACATTGGATAGAGTTAGGGATAGAGTTTGAGCAAAATGAATTGGTTTGGGGTCCTATATATAGGAATTCTAACCAATAATATTCACGTCCAAAATTTTACAAACTCTAAAACGAGGTGTGTTCACTGGCGTTCCCAGCTAAATATTCCTATTTCGAACTCAATAGATATATTGTTGGGACCTAATTCCAAAGTATACAAACTTTAGCTTTTTAAATCAAATTATATTATATATTATTTCCTGAAAATGAATCGTAGCGCGTTTCGAGCTTATACGATCAAACAATACGTCCAATCACTAAGAAACTCGTTGGCGTATATCGCATTATCATTTCGGTCCTAATGGTACTGGTTTCGTCAAAATCTGAGACAGTGCCCCGGAAAGCTAATTTCACACATTTAAATATCGTTTTATATTTTTGATCACACTGTCAATATTTATTAACTATTTATTAATAACAAATTTACAAATTGAATTCATCGATATTATTATTATTAAAAGGAGCTAAATTAGACTATTAAATTCATTTAATTAATATTTAATTCACCAATTCAAATATTTAAATAATCCTTATATTTGAATATAAGTCATTAAATTCTAAAATCCAATCATTTAAATATTTAAAATTAAATGAACGTTTAAAGTTCAATGACCAAAATTCAGGGTTATTATACCGTCTCTCTCCCATAAAGAAACACCGAATGTCTCGGTGAGATTCCAAGCACTGACAGCTAGACGGTACTAGTGAGGAGTCCGCCTTGCGGTTAGGATTTAAATGACAAAGGCTTGTCTAGAATATGGCTATTAAATGGTCAGGGGTCTGCCTAGTCCTTATTAATAAGGTATTAAGGGGCTTGGGTATTGTTTCTCACATGTAAGACTTTATGACGATAGACACATTAGCAAATAATGGTCAGAGGTATTATAGCTAGGACCAATAAACCAACGATGACGATGCTAAAAGCCCGTTTCATATTTGAAACTATTAAATGACTGATAGATTTACGTCGGTATTGTATACCTTGAGAAAGGTAGGTAAATTAATCATGTTATGTAGGAATATCATGTGTGCAATATTAGATTAGTTTGGTTAACCTTAGAATAGTAGACATAGCAATTAAATGGAAACCAATCGGTATAAATTTATGTTATGGACACTGTAGATTTTTCAGTTACTAGAACGTTGTTCTGACCTCTCTTCATTATAACCCACATGATAGATTTAGAGGAATAGTTCAATGGAACTGGACGTGATTGGTTGTTGGAGAAATCTTCTTTTCTCTCATGCTCGATACTAATGTGGCAACATGATATCTAAGAAATACCATTGATTATAAGGTAGAAGCCATGGTCGGTATTTATTTCCTATTATCTTTTCTTCTCCGAGTTTAGAATTTTATCAATCTCGATGCTCGTGCTTATTTGTAGGTACCAAATCCAAAAATTTATGCTTTGATGGACTTGGGTTTCGATTCTTGTCGAAATTTAGGCTTATTAAAGTGTGAGTTGTTACAACAATATATGGCCCATGCGTGTCACCTCGGATAGTAGTTACCATTTAGTGGCACGTGTAGGGTCGTGACCAATGCATAGCTTAGTCATGTAGTGTGTTTATCACATGAAATTGATAAGAGTCACGATTTCTGTCAAGATAACCAAGATTGTAAGAGTTGTGTGGGTGGAATACATGTGTAGTAATCATCAATCACATGTGTAGCTTCCTGGAGCAAGCATGTTTGTCGGTCTCCCATTTAATTTTGGTGTATGTGACATAAGCATTATTTATATATATCTGAGATGATGAGCTATGATTATACCTGTGATAGTGTCCAAAGTGTGATCAATCCCCGTATCCTTCTTTACCATATGTCGCTAACTGCTATTCAGTGATATGTGTTACTTATTTATTTTGTGTTGCCTATTTACCTTTCTTAGGCATGTGTCGTCGATTATTCTTTATAGACGTGTGTTGCCAATTATATCATTCACCAGCAAATGTCGCCATTTCTATGATTTTCTATGGATGATTATTTGCATCGATGTAGAGGATACTTTATTTATAAAAATTGAGTGATATATTTAGGCTAAACTATGTGTAGCCTAATTACACATGGTGATATCTCTTTATCGATGATTTCTGGATTTAAGTGATGATTTCTAAATATTGATGATTCACCCATTTGATGTTGTTTCATTATTTACAATTTGATGAGTTTTATATGGGTGATGACATCTTTATGTTGGGTATTGTGGTGTTCTACGTATATGATTTGGAATTTTTGAGATGACATTATTGTAATTATTTATACCCATCATATACTATGATCTGTATGTTTATCGACCTTGGATTTAGATATAGCCTGAACCATTTATTATTTATACAATACTCAAGTTAGTCCGAGACATTTCAGATTCAAGGACAGTGAGACCAGCTTGTGTTTTGGGCATAGAGAAGACTAGATATTCTGTATAATAGAATAATATCATGTTTTATATAGTCTCTTGAGTTCATATTGTTATTGGACATGTTTTGTACATTGCATATTATTGCTGCGATTGACTCTGAGATCTCCGATGTTTACCGTTTATTGTGTATTGTTTTATCTTAGAGACACACGTGTTTATTACTTTGTGTTGATACTGTATATATGTTTGTTGTGAGTTATATTTGATGTTTAAATACATGCTAGTATTAACCTAACGAAATATCCATGTGTGTACCTCATATCGTCTCACCTCCGTGTTATTTGACAGTATTACTATGAAATACTCTTGAATAATATGAGTATAGAGGTGGCAGTGTTTCGCAATGACTCCGCTTCAAGAATACAAGATCTTTCATCAGATTTAGAGAACTTATATCATGATATAAAAAACACATATAATAGAAAGAAAAACCAAAAACGTATTTTATTTTGAATAGGATTGTGTGCAGAATTAGGATTATATAAAAAATTACATAATTGCCCCTAAGGCACACCCATAATTCTATCACGATAGCGGTCATTTGTGTCATTATATATCGAAGAGCATTTGATTTGAAGCCATATAAATGGGTGAAGATTTCCCGGCTATATAAGTGGGTCTGAGAATCAAGGATTGATGTAGCTGCAGCATGAGTAGATGGTCATTTATTTTGAGGATGTTATAACAACCCCTCCTTAGCGGGTTCGAATTTTCACTATATCGAAAAATCCAGTCCATTAGAATATGGATCGTTGGTATTTGTACCATGTAAATAAACAAAAGCATATCAGAGCATTATCAATAAGAACTCACAGCTGAATTATAATGTATAATAAAATATACAATTACTGAGCAAGACTGATACCTCCAGTATCTAGTGCCTTTGTTAGTGTCGAGCATGCATAAGGAAATTCATCCGTCCATCATTCCCTCTTTGTACAAGTACATGCCCCTCTAAATCTATCGTGTGGGTTGTAATAAGGAAGGAGATAGAACAATGTTCTGGTGACTGGTAAATTATATTTTTTATTGATAACACTAGTTTATGTTAATTGTTTTCCATTACGTGTTATGTTTATTATTTGAAGCTTAGTTATTTTGACTTCCTATATGCGTATGATATGCCCAACCTACTTGAGGTATACATTAGCTATATACATGTATGTGTGTGTTATATATATCATAGTCTCAATAGACCAAGATACATTCCCCGCTAGTATCCGTAACTCTACACCATGCTAGACATCCACCATGTATATCCTAGCTGAATTGCTAGGGTATGCTGAGGATCATCCCGTTAGTGCTGAATAACGACATTACAACAATTTAGTCATATTCTACTTTGTCTTAAAGATTCGTCTAGGGGTTATCTAATCTTGCCTTTTAACACAAACAACTTTGAGGTAATGCATGTCCTATACGAATCATGTATTAGTTGGAGGTGTAGTCCATTTAAGCATAACCAAAGTCTTCCTAATTACCTCTCTAGGATAAATAACGCTCTCGACCTATATGTATAGTCCAATTCTTTGCATATATAGCACCAACATTGCTAACAAAGCACAGAGCCTGCGCTCACCATCCTAATTTTACCTAATTCAATCAAGGAAATGCCCACTTGTTTCATAATAATCCCATATAAGGATCGAAGTAGACACAACTTATCCTCAAACTAAGGCGAATCCACTTTGGTTATTCCCTTCACATGTATACGAACGTATATTCCCACAGGTCTTATAGTTGGAATGTCTCACATTAGTACAATGTATACACAACCGCTGGTAGCCCCTTTTGGAGGGCGGACTTCTATTGAACAACATTATTAACCTTGCATTTCAACCCTTACTAATGACTATGTCATTCATAGTTAATTAAATAATTAATTTAGATATAATAATTCACACTCGACATAACAACACTTAAGGCTATGTAAATTTAGATGTAAAATTATTGTGCCTCCTAAGTTCAATTATTAGTATTCAAACACTTTTACACGAGCTTACTTCTTTAATACTATTAAATGTCTCTTACTACATATCTCTGGTTCAACAGATTACATACTTCTTACCGCTTGATTTCCCATTTATATAATTAGATGTGTCCTACTATTCCTTTTTAACTAATAGATATACTTCTTTGATTATTACGACTTTCCTAATTTCTTATTCCGTTGTCCTGTTACTACTTTCACCGTTTAATGTTTATTTGGTAACTTACTTTTAAACATGAATATTCAATTAATAGTGAAACTATTGTTATTATTTCTATTTATATATTTGCTTTTACCTATAGGGATTTTCTATATTTTAATGCATTATAACTACATCTTCCAATAAGGTAATTTAACACTATAATTTTCCATAAATTATCTTAAAAAGGACTTGTGTTATGTTTGTGATTACAATCTATCATTATTAAAATTGATGGTACAAAATATGGTAACATCTCTATTTTGTATATTTCCTTCTTTCAATCAAATCCCTTTTTATTTCAAATTATACGCCTTCATACATGATAAAAGTGCTGGACGATTTATAGAAATTTATATTGCAACTTACTTCATCCCAAGCTTGTAAAAATCATTAGGCGGATGCTAGGAATTATGGAGGAATTGATCGCCTAGGCATGAATTTATTGAGGATTAATCGAAGCTAGGCATTTCTGATAAACTCATGCATTTTGAGCAAAATTTTAGTATTTTGATTAGTATTAACTGACCACAAAGAGATATCATGGATTTGGATGGGTTTGAAAGCAACCATGGAGACAAAATTGCTTGAAACAAACATTTTAATATTTATAATAGGCATCAAGCCTAAATTGTTGCATAAAGAGTGCCTACAAACCTATTTATGTGCTTAGATAATACAATAAGTCTCATCTAGACGGACTAGGCAAATACAAAGGCGGTAAGGCTAGCCTAGCGCCTAGGCAGGAGCCAAGAAGGATTTTTACAATAGAACTTTATTCCAATGAATTAAAATATTACTTAAATCCCAATCCAATTCGTAAAAATCTTCAATTCCTATTTAATAACATATAATATTCAAATAACAAACCTAGAATTAACATAAGAACTTTTAGGGACTACTTTCACCCCTTACTTTCTTGGTTTAGATATATATGGTATTCAATTTGATTTAATAATTCACAGAATATGTAGGCAAGGTTCTCAAATTTATTACATATACATGCTTAAGCCTACAATTAGGCATACAAGGAACAATTTCACAATGATATAAATCCAACATTATATAAAGATAAATAATTTCTCACTCACCTCTAAGCTTCCAATCTCCAGATCTGAATCCGTTATTTCAGATTGACTCCATTTCTTTCTACCAAAATATGTAACAAAAAATATATACATATTTATGAGAATTATATATCTGAGAAGAGATTTGAATTAAATATAGATTTGGATTTAGATTCATGATTACCTTTGGCTTTGGCAATTCAACCGACCATATTCTTATTCTCTATTGTTTTATGCTAGTCTCTGCTTACACACTCACACACATTATATAATTTATAGTTTGTACAATTTCTAGATTTTGTGAAGAAAAAAAAATGTCAGAGCTTCGCCGTTGCCTCGGAAAATATAAGAAGAAAAATGAAGGATCGGGCCTGTATTTGTAGGGGCTCGAACCAATCCCACACGTTAGATTAGATTATATTAAATTCGGACCATGTCTTAGTCTCAACACTCGCTGCTAGCTTACCATCGGACGATCGCTATGCCCTTACCGATCCATCACTGGTGGTCGGCTGGTCCTAATAAGGGGGTTTATTGGTCGCTGTATATGTTGATTTTTTATTTTTGATGGTTCTATTCCTTGTGCGACTTATTTTATTTAATCTGATTAAGTTAATATTACTTAGCCGTTAAGTTTTGTTTTAATGTTAAATTAACATTAATTAATGATATTTATCTCCTTAAATACATATTAGTGATTTCTAATTCGAAATCTTCAAATGTTAATAACTTTTCTTTTGAACTTTGATCGTAAAACTATATGTGAAAATTGATTAGAAAATCACCACACGCACACGGTGCAATTTCGTAGCCAAATTTTGACATTTGTAAAAATTCTATTTTCGGCTTTAATAATTAATTACTAATTTTTTAATTAATTATCGCTCAATTTAAGCGGTGTTATATTCTTTCCCCGTTAAAAGAATTTCGTCCCTAAAATTCATTAAGGACTGAGTCATTTAACGTGACACACAACCATTCCAAGTTATCCAATCAATTAGCGTACAGCCAATTTTGCAGCCAATCGTTTGCACGTGCATGGTATATCATAACATATATGATATATGTGCTGAGTATTACTAAATCGGCGCTTTCTATATAAATGCATGTTTTAAAAATACTTTTGAAAATCTGGTGCAAACAACCTATACATACTAGCAGTTCTATATGTATGCAAGTTTTCAAAAACCAAAAATCCATCTTTACACAGTAATTCCCCACATGCCTACGAACATGGGTGTGGTTCAACCAATTTTGCATCCAATCTCTGCCATTCAATATCTAGCATACCGTTTCTACATCCAAAATTTAGAAAAGTTTTCTAAACCTACATTCTTATGCGTGAAAAATGGTTTAAATGAAGAGTTCCATATTTCCATCATTCTCTTGATACCCATTTTGCTGTACCTTGGAGCCTTCTCTTTTGCTCTAGATTCTTTTTCATATATTTAAGTACAGTCCGTATAAGAAAATTTATTTTAAAATTTTAACATAGAGTTATTTCAGAACAATTTGTTCTCATATCAACAAGTTATGAAAAAAGAAATTTCAAAGCTAAAATAGTTTTTCCATTGTTACGTTCTATGTTTTACATACTGTCACTTCATCTGCGCAGTAATATTCAATTTGCTAACCCGTTGACTTTTTCTACGCTAAGCATGTGGCATTTCAAAAATCAAAAATTTTCTCTTTTTCATTCCAAATATTTTTCAATTTAATTTTTAAAATAGTTGGAAAATTTTAAAATAAGGCTTTACTTTACAAAACTTTTAGAAAAATATTTTATCTTAAAAAAAATCAAAGATTTTAGATCAAATATTTCAAAAGTGTTTGCTTCAGCTCCTCAAAACAAATTAAGTCACATCCCACGCAATCGGGATTTAGTCAATGGATTGACGTCTATGATTGACTCTTCCTGTTCCATAGTAAATTTTAAATTTCAAAAACTTCTATTTTTTATTTTAGAACACCAATGAGCACACAAGTTCATTTATAAATCTTAGGTTTTAAGACATAGGGATAGTGACTCGTGGTTGGGCAACAACCTTCCTTTTCTTTCACTTGCTAAAATTGATCTTTACAAAATTTTAGTGCTTTTAGGACTTAACATTATTTACTTATAAATAGCTACTAAATTTCCTAATTTATTTTGTACACTTCTAAGCTTACTTTGCATTAGTTAAGTGTCTACATAAGATTTCCTTATTTATTCCACTTTGCAACATGTAGCGGTTAATCTAGAAATCAATACAAAAATAAAAAGGAGCCTTTTTTATAATAATGTATGCTTTTTAATATTATAGAGACAAATAATGCTTACAACACAACTAACCTAAAAGAAACAATCGCTGGAAGCAGCTCTTCAACATCAACTGACATTATTGATGTTGTGACCCTACTTCTTCTAACTTAAATAAAGTGGACAATTTTTTTTACTAAGCTACTCTATCATAACCCTCTTATCTTACCCTTTTGGATTTTAATAAATGTGATCCATCTATTACTTTAGTTATTACAACCAATTATATTGCCATATCTTTTGATCCAAATCTTCTAATTGTATTCTCAAATCTCGGTATATACTACTTTTTTTTAATCGTTCATGCAAGTATACTCTATAATTCATAGAAATGCACTTTGATATTATTGCTCATTCCTTTATGGGTTCTTCTTTATGGTTTTACACATGTTTAATTAAACATACCTAATATAATATCAATATTTTTTATATTCCTGGGGATTCACATTCCCGAGGATTCATTATTGCTATTCTATGAGCATTTATTACTATTTTTTTGTAGCCTCATCTTTACCCTGTCTTACATAGGCAGTCACCTCTATCTACTCAATATTAAAAAATTTGGTTTGGTTTTCACTACTCTTTATAAAATTAAAACCTCATAACCACGAAGTACTTAATTCAAAACTTTTATCATTAAAAAATGTAATAGATACTTTTTATTAAATTCAACAATAGCTTGGTGTCTTAACTTTTGAAACTACAACTTAAGATTTTTAAATTCAGTTAATTTTTAATTCCAAAGCAAATGTTAGCAACTTAATTTAAAAAGATCGTTTCTTTTTTTTCAAATAGTAAAAGTCAAATTTGTACTACATGAATAGTCATTCAAATCAACTCTTCCTTTAAAGCCTTTTTACAACAAAGATTTTACTTAAGAATGAGATTCTACCCAACCCATTTATTCGGTTATGTCTTTAAAAACTCAACTGTTATATCAAACTATTTTCTTTTCTTTTTTCAAAAATGCACTTTATAATGTTTCTAAAACATCTTTTATAACTTTAAGCAATAAAAACTAGAGTAGACAAGGAAAATTTCTATCCTATTATTTGTCTACTATTTATGCTGTCTTCACTTGCTGCATATGAGGGGAACTTTTGAAAAATTTGTGTAAGTACTGCACATATTTATGAAACTATTCATTTCCTAAAGTTGTTTTTATTTAAATTTCTTCTACTTAAATTGTTCTTATTCAAATGGTTTATCCTTATATAACTCTTTTTACGTATAAACCTATTTTAAATCTTTTTCTCCGTATTTTCTTTATATGGGAATATTCTTTCTATCTTCGCCGTAGGTTGTTCTTACCCTTCCATATTCATTACCCCATTTAAATCCAGTACTACTTCCTATTGTCCACCCTTTTAGAAGAATTTTAAAACTTAAAATTTTTATAATCAGAAATATCGACGAGCTATGCGTACATTCTACTTTCTTTTTATTTCAAAAGGAATATCTCTTCATTAAAACCCTTTTTTATCAAAATTTTCGTCTAAATGATTTTAAATTTCAAATAAAAATTCTATATAAAATGATATTTTACTTTGTGGAAAACTTTAATATATACTTGCTTTTCAAAAATAGAGTTCTTTTACTTTTTAAATAAATCACTTGAAAATTATTTCAAATATATAATATATATTTTTCAAATCTTTTATTAAATTCTTTCATATGGGCCAAACTCAGAATGGTTTTATTTTTCCATTTTCTGGATTTTTCTTCTTTTCCACTTACTTCCGACTTCTCTCCTTTCAGAAAATATTAAAAATTCAGTTGTTGCCTTAGAGTGATTTCTGCACATTTTCCTTTATGAACTAGCTAAATTTTTACTTTTAGACATCTGCAACGTATAAATTCTTTACTTCTCATTTATCTAGATTTAACGTACATCATCAGTTAACAATTATGTGAGGATATAATATCATAGGGCACAGCCTAAGCCTAACAAGGGAGTCATTTACCATCCAACTTCAGGGACCCTTTTATATGTCACATTCATTCTCTTCTTAAGTCAACGCCTTTCTTTACGACCTATTCACCATGGGATGACCGGAATAGGTGTATCTTGTTACTCTATTCACTACTCCAATCCATAGTTGGCTTATCCATTTTTTTACAATATGGTTGCAACTACTTCTATGGTCGGAATTTGTAAAGTTTGGTGTTTAATACACACGCGCGCGCGCAAATACATTCACTTGGCGTATTTTAATTTTTATGATCGATTAACCTAAACTTTGATATCTAGTGTAACACCCACCCCTTAGAATGTTTGATTTTCACCAAATCAAAAACCCAAGTCCACCAGAATACGGATCATTGGTGTTGGTATCATGTAAATAAAAATAATATCAAAGCACTATCGATAAGAACTCATAGCAGAATTAAAAGTATAATAAAACATATAATTACTGACCAGGACTAATACCTCTAGTATCTAATTCCATTGTCGATGTCGAGCGTGCATAAGAAAATCTATCTTCCCATCATTCCAACATTGTACCAGTATCTTTCCTTTTAAATCTGTTTGGGAGTTGTAATGAGGAGGGTGTCAGAATAACGTTATGGTAACTGGTAAATTACATATCCATAACACTAGTTTATGTCGGTTATTTTCCATTACATGTTATGTCTATTATTTAAAGCTTAATTATTTTGCCTTTATATACGCATATGATAATCCGAACCTACTCGAGGTATACATTAGCTATATACATGTATGTAACTGTACACACATACATAACACAATGCCCATGGATCAGGATACGTTCCCCATCCATAACTCTACACCGCGCTAGGCATCCACCATCTGTGTCTAGGCTGAATTGCCAACGTTCACTGAGGGTCTTCCCATTAATGCCTAAAATGGCATTACAACTATTTTGTATTCTACTTCGTCTTAAAAAATCATCAAGCGGTTATTTAGCCTTGCCTCCTAACTATAAACAAACTAACAAACAACTTTGAGGTCGTGTATGTCCCATACGAATCTTACACTAATAGGAGGTGTAGTCCGTTTAGGCGTAATTCAAGTCTTCTTAATGATCGCTCCAAGACCAATGACGCTCTCAACTTATATGTACAGCCATACTCCTCGCATATATGGTACCAAACTGCTGACATAGCGTCGAGCCTATCCTCACTGTCCCAATTTAGATTACCTAATGCAATCAAGAAAATGCCTACTTGTTGCTAATTAAATACCCCATATAAGGATGGAAATACATTCAACTTGGCCGTTTAAGACTTCAAACAAAGACACACACTTTAGTATATTCTCTTCACCTATATACAAACGTACATTCCCATAGATCTTATAATTTAAATGTCTCACAATAGCACAATGTATGCACAACCATTGGTGGTCCCTTTCGGAGGGAATACTTCTGTTGAGAAATATTACTAAAATCACATTCCAACCCTTACTAGTGACTAAGTCGTTCATAGTTAATTTAAATCATTTCTCTAGATCAAATAATTCACACCCATAATAATGCATACTTGAGGCTATGTAAATTTAATTGTAAAATTATTGTGCCTCCTAAGTTCAATTATTAGTATTCTGACACTTTTACACGAGCTTACTTCTTACTTCTTTAATATTATAAGATGTCTCTTACTGCTTATCCCTGTTTCAATATATTACATAATTCTTACTACTTGATTTCCAATTTGTATAGTTAGATGTTCTACTGTTCCCTTTAACTAAGCGATATAATTCTTTGATTATCATAACTTTTCTAATCTCTTATTCCATTGTCTTGTTACTACTTTCATCGTTTATTATTTATTTGCCAACTTACTTTTGAACATGAATATTAAATTAACAGCGAATTTATTATTATTATTTCCATTTATAACATTTTGGTTTTACCTTTAAAGATTTCTATATTTTAATGCATTAGATCAAAATCGTCCAATAAGGTAATTTAACACTGTAATTTTTCATAAATTACTTGAAAGAGGATTTGTGTTACGTTTGTAATTACAAAGAATTATCTTTTCTATCATTACTGAAATAGATGGTACAAAAATGCTCTAACATCCATATTTTGTACATCTCTTTCTTTTAGTCATATCCTTTTTTATTTCAAACAATACGTCTTTAAACATTATAGTGTTGGATAATTTATAGAAATTCATATTGCAACCTAGTTCATTCCAATGAATTAAAATATTCTTTAAATCTCAATCCAATTCGTAACGATCTTCAATTCATTTTCAATAACATATAATATTCAAATAACAAACCTAGAATTTACATAAGAAACTTTTAGGGACTACTTTCACCCTTACTTTCTTGGTTTAGGTATACACGATATTTAATCAGATTTAACAATTCAAAATATGTATGCAGGGTTCTCAAATTTATTATATCTACTATTTAAGCCTATAACTCCAAGACTTACAACCAGGCATACAACAAATAGATTCACAACAATATAAATCCCATGTTATATAAAAATATATAATTTTCCACTCACTTCTCAACTTTCAAATCTTCAAATCTAAATCTGTTATTCCTAATTGACTCCTTTTCTTTCTATCAAAATATGTACCCAAAAAGATATACATATTTGTTAGAGTTATAGATCTAAGAAGAGATTTGAATTAAATATAAATCTGGATTTAGATTCACGATTTATCTTTGGTTTTGGCGATTCGATTCAACCATATTCTTCTTCTCTATTGTTTTCTGCTATTCTCCCTTAAATTTATATACATATAATTTATAGTTTGTACAAATTCTAAAAATTTTGAAGAAAAGAAAATGGAAATCTTCGTCGTTGCTTCAGAAGATATGAGAAGAAAAGTGAGGGGTTAGGCCTGCATGTATATGGGTTCGAATCAATACCAGCCATTAGACTAGATTATATTAAATATGGGTTTTTGGCTTGGGTTCAATACATGCCGCCAGCTTACCATTGTCGACCAATATACCACCACCCGCCGACCACTAGTGATCGACCGACACCAATGAGGTGGTCGACCGGTCACTGTATATGTTAATTTTTAAATTTGATCGGTTTGTTTCCTTGTGCAGCTTATTTTATTTGCTCTGGTTAACATTACTATTATTTAGTCGTTAGTTTTGGTTAATGTTAACTTAACATTAACTAATGAAATTTATTTCCTTAATTACATATATAATTATTTCTGATTCTAAATCTTCAAACGTTAATAACTTTTTCGTTTGAACTCCCGTCATGAAACTTCATTATAAAGATTGATCAGAAAATCGCCATGAATATAACGGTATAAGTTTCATAGCCAAATTATGACATTTGTGAAAATTCTACTTTAGGCTTTAATAATAATTTATTATTTTTTTCTAATTAATTATCTATCAGTTTACAGAGTGTTACAAATGTAGTCACAGGAACACATGCTACTTTGAAAATGCAGCCATGAGTATACACATACATCTAAGGATGTAGACATGAATGGGCACAGATATCATGTTAGGGTGTAACCATGAGTTTGTACACATGATATTTTAAAAGGTGTAAGTATAAGACAGTATACCAATTGTTTTGATGATGAGACTATGAGAAAGTAATCGATAATGTTGAGTATACACATTTATGGTGGATATGTAGTCAGTATAGGAGTTTAGCATGCATGTGTTATTTGTTGGTCTGTCAGTGTGATGATAATATCGTTTATTTTGAGTATATGTGGTTTATTTTGATGAGCTATACTAATTGTTGTTTATATATTTACTTGTTTATGTGCGTTTGAGCCAACCTAAGTTTTGTTGTGAACTTAAGTTCTGAACTATTATGGTTGGATTATTGAGATGTGCGATATGACCTGTGAACGAATTTGGTCTATGATTGATATTGCTTCAATCATATAATTTTTTTTTTGAGAAATGTAAATTTATAATATTTTGATTTAAACTTAATTAAAAATGGTTTTTGTAAAGTGTTATTGATTTTCTGAAAATTTATAAGTGAAATAAATTAATGGTAAAGTTAGAAAATCTGAAATGTAAGTAATTTTGGAAATTATAATTTGGTGATAAATGGAATTTAAATTAAATATGAAATATGATAAATTTATGATATTTTGAATTAAAATGAATTTAAAATGATTTTATAATATATTAATGGTTTTTGAACAAAGCTAAATTGTGAAATGAATGAATATTTAAGTCGAATTTTGAAATATAACTTAAATTGGAATTTATGAATTTTGTTTAAAAGTGAATTTTTGAAGGTAAGTAAAAAAATATATGAAAATAAGTTATATTTGGAGATTTAAACTTAAGTGTTAAGTTAAAAATTTAATTATAAAGAATTGAAATTTAATGTTTGAATTTAATATGTGAATTATTTTAAATATTGACTTTTGAATGGAAATTTAACTTTATAAAATCATGAATATAAGGGTATTTAAATGATTGTTTTAAAGTGAGAAATTACGATTTTTATAAGTTAAAATGATTTAAATTAAAATATAATTGTTCATGAAACTGTACTGAAAACCTTGAATTTTAATTAACAGCATTTCTAAAATGCTATCATTTCTTAAGTAAATGATATTACAGCATTTGTAAATGTTGTAGTTGATACAATGAACTATAAGGAATAGGGGCTACTATAGCACTTCGTAAGTGCTGTAGTTGCAGAATTGGACTAAAGCTTTTATTTGAAACTAAAACCAATTACAGGATTTTTGTAAATGCTAATCTTTGTTAAAATGAATTGTTTTCAAATGTAAATTTACCGTAGCATTTTTTAAATGCTGCGAAAGTTGAAATTTCATTGTTATAATACATTGAAGTGGATAAATGAATTCTGAAATGGTAAAATTTTGAGAATTGAATATTTGATTATTAAATATAATAACTTCATTTTTAAATGATTTAAATGGAATATTTAATTGGTTTAATCGGAATATTTAATTAGTTTAAATGGAGTACTTTGATTTGAAATATAAACCATTTTGAAATGTGATTTGAAATGGTATTTAAATTAAATAAAAATGAATGAGGTTTTGGAATAATATGATATTTTAAATGAATTTGAAATGATATTGAATTTTTAAATGATATTTGATTTAGAAGTATAAAATACCATTTTGAAATTTTAACCACGAGATGTATTTAAATTTATAGTTTGACTGATCCTTAGAGGATGAGCGATCCCAAGCATCCTTTCAGTTATTGTACATTACTACTACAGTTCACTTGAGTTGGTTTACATTATATAAGTATATATGTCCTGACTCGAGTGTTTTGTGTTTTACTTTACGCTCGGGTCAGCCTGAGTATTTACAGCTTAGCTTTGGATTTCTTTTCTGGAGCTAGGAATCGCTGGAGATTCTGCTTGTCTAAGTTATCTATTCCCTTTCAGTTTCAGTTGTTCTATTTTAGTTCTGGTATTTATAAACTTCTATATATTTGGGATTTCTATTGTATATGTATCAAACTGATATTATGTATAATGTTTTGAGAGTTTGTTATAGTAGCTTCATGAACTACTATGGTATTTTAGTTTCCGCTACGAGTTATTCTGGTATTTCTGTGTCTGTGATTCTATGATTGTATTTCATTTGCTCCAAATTCATTTACAATGCGGTATTTTGAGCAATTCAAGTCAGGCATGTGTGGCTGCGAATGGTTGAAAATATCGGGTTGTTACAGTGGATGGGGTGTTATTTTTGCATGCTATAATTTTGGTTGCATGGCCAACTAAGTGTATACGTTACTATAGTAAGTGTGTATTGTGTGTGGAAAATTGCATTCATTATTGTGATAGATTTTATTTTGTCATAATTGATTGTTTTATGTAGCCGTCGTGCACTACTTTTGAAGTAGTCGGTTTGTGATAAATATTATTGTCCATATTTTGTGAATAAATATATGATATATTATGATACTTTATTGACTGGATTAAGGTTTATTTTTAGGGAATTGCGGGGGTGCAATTCTTTTAGGGGAAAGAATGTAATGACCCATAAATTTACCACGTTAATTATTAGTTAATTATCAATACTCATTTAAATTTAATTGATGATAAAAGACAATTTTGAGAATAGTTGTCTTTTTGTTTTTTTGAGCATAATTGACCTTTTGAGAATTTTTAAATTTCCATTGCATTCGGATATTCAAGAAACAAATTATGATATATAACATGTTATGGTTTGGACACGTTGACCGAAATGAGTATTTTTTGGACCCACAATTGCTTTAGACCCAAAATACCATACTTTTTGCTATAAATACTAATCTTTCCTAACCCTAGCCGCTATCGGACCAGTCTCCCTTCTCTAATCCCAAAACTCTCCATAATCTCATTTTATTAATGGCGGATGATTTTCCAAAAGCCAAAATGTCCAAGTACCATCAAATTATATACCAAATTGATTTTCTTGGAAAGGCAAAAGAGACAATGGTGATTCGATTATTCATTTGACACTTGATTTTGCCTGAATTCATGGTCAAAGGCTACGAGTTAGCAAAACCATATATCTAATTAGGGATTTTCAATTAGGCGAAATGGAAGATCAAGAGTGGAAAAATTTAGTCAAGCATCGCAATGCAGGCTCGAACGAGGATGGTCGCGATTTCTATTGACGACTATGGCATATGAATTTGCCTTACATAAGCAGTGAAAGGGGCACCGACGATGGAGGAGTTAGGCGATCAGACTACCGTGGTCTTGTAGGCAGTAGTGAGTTAGTGGCCATATAGGTATTCAGCGAAGGCGTTCTGGTCGGAGGCGGCCAAAATGAGTGGTTAAAGGGTAATGTCCAGTGATGTACCGAGGGAAAATGTTACTGTAGCGATGGGTTAGTAAATTTAAAATTTAACCCTTAAATTTTTATTATTTACAACTCAAAAATCACCACATCTTTTGCAACTATCTCCGTTTCACATGCGGTTAATTTCAATGGATTTTAGGTGAGATTCCAAACAATTTGACATATGGTTTGCTAATTTTTAAAGCAGCTTGTGAAAGTGACTTGGCAGGATTCAATGATCTTGTGTATTTATATTCTAATTTATTTAAAATAAGCATTCATCAATAAAAATATACATTTATTGATATATGATATGTCATCTTTATAATTATTATGATGTTTTAATATGATGTGTGTTCTAGGTTGGTTGTTCGTCTACTTAATTTTTGCATTGTTGGATGAACATGTTTTACAGTAATTAATTGTAGGTTAGGCAAAAATAACTAAATTAATAGAGGATAAGTAAATTGTGTAACTTTGAGGCAAATAAGATTATTTGTAAACTTTGAGCGATATTTGTAAATAATTATAATTTAACAATTTGTACTGAAATTAACGTGAAAATTTTAATAAGGTTGTTACTTACGAATTTTCGAGAAAAAACTCATAAATAATAACGAAAATATATTTTTAAGAGAGTTTGGAAATTTCATTATTTTTTATGAAGTAAAGTATTTTTTAACAAATTAATAATACGATTTTTGGAAGACTACCATTATTAAGTAAATAACAGTACGACTGCTTTTATGGAGTTTATAGAAAAATATTATCATTATTCTTATTTATATAATAAAAATAAGAGGCTTTTTTAGAATAATAATAATAAAGGTATTTTTCAAAAGTATATCGGGTTAAATTGGTGCTATTTTTTGAAATGGATAACAATAAAGGAATTTTTGAGATTTAATGCAGAATGTTATTATTTTTATTTAAATGTAATAAGATGATTTAAATAAATATTATTATTTTGATATAAAGTAATAATATTATTGTTTTTGAAAGTAACTGAACGTAAATTATTGTTTTTGATTCAATAATGATGTTTTCATATATCAAAAGAAATGCTTTATAAAATAAGCATTTTTAAAGCATCTCATCATTTTGAGAAAATATTCTTGTTTTGGGATAAAATAAATAAATGTGTTTTTATAATGAACAATAATACGATAATTTATACTTGATTGGGAATAATAAGAGTAAATATGGTATTTTGGATTATTATGGCATATGCTTTAATTATTTATTGGAATTACCATATATGTTGTTGAGATGAAATCGCATTAGGATGAGTCGTGCAATGTTTTACCATTATTACTATGCACGCGTTTTGTAGTTTTTATGATTTTGTTATGTTGATGACATTGGTATATGTGTTACTAATATGGAGTGGTTAGTACACATTCGATGAGTTTGATGTTTTATTGCTAATATGGAATGGGTCTGAGTTAAAGCATTGGAAGTGAAATACCATTCAATAGAGAATTCATCTCCTCGGTTATACGAGGTTAGTATGACGGTAAAGTGTACTCAACTCTAAGTCAAAATCTCTTGCCAGAGTTGTTTGGTTAATAATAATTGTTATTATTGGATCAATGACTTTGTTTTTGAATTATACAAGTTGAATTTGAATGATAATGGAATTTTGATCAGAATTAAATTCCATAAGTCCTAATATGATAGTTTTAACAAAAAGATTTGGTATTAATAATCGTTACTATAAGGCATAGTTTAAAATAGTAAAATTGGGTTTTACCAAAAATTATATAAGTGAAAAATCTAATCAAATTGTCAAAAGATTAGCTAAGATGACGCATGAACATTAATATTCAAATTGTTCGATACGCATGGCTGATTAAATCAAAACCTTTAAGTCACACAACCGCATTGTCGAATACTCCGAAATTCATACCACATGATTAATTAATTTATAATTATTATAAATTAATTAATATTTTAAGAATGTTAATTATAAATTTTTATTTTTATTTTAGGTATTATTAGTAATTAATTGGATGCGTATATAAAAGTTATATAATTAATTGGGTGCGCATATAAAAATTATATATGTACGTATTGATATACTATATCGATAAATATTTGAATTAGATTTAAATAAATCAATTATAAAATAAGTTTGGAAATATTGTTGGCCCTTGGCTCCTTGTTTTGGCCGATCATGGAGAGGAGAGGTGAGGGTTTTAAAGTGCTCAAATAATGATTTAAATTACTACAGAAGAATGAGCAAACATAGGAGATTTGATCTCCATTTTGTACTCCATCCAGATGCCCTTTTAAATCCCCCCACTCTCATTCATTTTGCTCTCTCTATTTTTCACTACCCTAGTTGAAACTTCGAGGACCCAAAGCCAAAAAATTAGAAGCGAATTCAAAACAAAATCATTTAAAAAAAGGGTGATGTTCGTCTCTTGTTTGCTGCAAATTCAATGTAAGTCTAGATTGGATCTTGAGAAGCTATATTCAATATTCAATGTGCTCACCATTGGCCACATTTGGTAATGATCTAATTTTATTAATATTCAATATTTGTGTATGTTACTCATCTCAGTCGTATTGCTTATATACCATCATAACTGCTTGTATCTCTTTATAACGAATTCATAGATATACTTGTTGTCCAATCTTAAGTTCATACACACACACACACATTGAAAATGAGTAAACTTTTATTAAGGCATTTCAGGCCAATAAAGAGATCGACCCAAACAGCTGCGCATATAGGACATAATATGAAACATACAAAATACACTTTACAACTCGTTCAACTCGTGCAAAATAGTCAAATTAAAACTTTCTAGATCTAACTATCTTCTCTCTCCTACAATTCTTCAAACTAAAATCTATGGCGGTCGAAGATCTTCAATGCCTGTACCTTGGGTTCCTTCCATTTCCAGCCCCATCAATCCACTTCTCCAAATTCATCTTCTCCTCGTGCCAAGTAGCCGGTGAGATGTTTACCACTAATCCTTTTGCTTGCTCGTTTCACGACGATAATGGCTAATTTGCCTACTTTTCATACGTTCCTTTCCAACTTCTAGAAAATCGACGATTTGGCTCTTTCTATGCACTCCAAACAGTGACTATCAAGGAAATATAGCTCATTTTGGCTTTTAAGTCTTTAGCATATCTACGATCAGTCAAGTACTCCAATATTTCTTTAAGTTGATACTCGTGCCTGAGAAATTTTGCTGCAATTTCACAATTTTCCAAAACTTTCTTTGAGAATTCGCATTCGAAAAGTAAATGCATGTGATTTTCCTCTGCACTTTTGCATAAAACACATCCTTTATCCTTCGTCATTCCCCATTTCGAAAGTCTGTCTCTAGTAGGATGTTTACCCTTTAACGCTTTGTAAGAGTTCATTGCCATTTTTGGGAAATTTGATCTATCCCACGTAATTTTGCTCCGGACAAGTTATGGATCTTTCCTCCTTGTCGATTCCTACACAGATTGGTTGTAAAGTCCTTTGAAGTATGTTTCCAAACCCAGATATCATTGTCTCTACCCAAAAACAAAGGCATGAATTTAATTTGTTGTTCATGTCCCCTATTGCATGGAATCGAACCACAATTCCAGTTATTATCTCAAATGGTTGATTCTACCTTCCTGTTAGGACAACCATAAACAAAAAAAGTATCCTACCCCAGTTGTCTATCAATGATTCATTATTTATCCAAGGATCCCTCTAATTCTGTCTATTTCCCTTAGGCAATCTCTCTTGTGCAGATTTCAGCCAGCTTGCTCCTTATTCTCATTATAGCTTTCCAGGTAGGAGAAACATTATAATCCACACCCATTTGTCAGAAATTTTCTTTATGTACCTCCTCCTCATCCATTTTGCCCATTGTTTATTCGAATTTATAATTTTCCATCCTTGTTTCAATTTGAAAACATCCCTCGTGCCTCTTAAGTTTCTGAGCGCCGCTCCTCCTTCTTTTTTAGGCCGACATAAGTCTTGGTAATTTATTCTATGAATTCCTCCTTTTCAAATAAAGTCATCATATACTTTTTCAATTTTATCTATTGAACCATTTGGAAGTTGAAATATTTGAAGCCAAAAGTTTAACTTTTTCTTGTATTATTGAATGTACCAGTTCTATTCTGCTAGCAAAAGATAACAATGTCGAACTCCAACCTTGCAGTTTGTCTCCAATTTTGGTTACCAACTCCGTGGATTCTTTATCTGTTATTTTATTGGAAGAAAGAGGCATCCACAAGTGTTTCACTGGCAGTTCCTTTTCCTTAACTCCTAAAATATCTAAAACCCTTATCTTACTCCTTCGGAACTTGTTAAAATAGCATTTTGTCTTTTGCTCATACAATTTGAAGCCCAATCTCTCTTCCAATTTTTGAAAATTTTCTTTTATAGCCTTAGCTACTTCGTTACTTGATTTTATGAAAATCATCGGGTCATCTACATATAGAAGATGGCTCACTCTACGTTAGAAACTGTGTATAGTCTAGAATAGCTTGTTGTGGCCAGCTACCTCCATTTGGAGAGTAAAAAATTCCATAGCTACTGTGAATATGTAAGGAGATAATGGATCTCCTTACAAGATTCCATGATTACTGCTTATGTGCCATTTGGGAATACCATTCACCAGAATTGAGAAGGTAGGAGTGGCAATGCAATTACTAGCAAAATCAACAAAATTTGTTTGGAAACCTCATACTTCGAAGCATGTGCATAATGAATTGTCTATTTTGCTTATCATATGCGTTGTGGAGGTCAACCTTTAAGCAAAGTTTGTTAACACCTTTTTTGTTAAAATTTTTGATTAATTCCTGTGCGAATAGAGAATTTTCAGATATACTTCTTCCTTTAATAAATGCACTTTAACACTTTTATATGATATCTAGTAAGATCTTCATTCTATTGCAAATGACTTTACTTAGAATTTTATATATTACATTATAGCAAGCAATGGGTCTACGGTCTTCAATTCTGGAAGGTTTTACATTTTTTGAAATAAGACATGAAAGTGTAATTGACCTCTTTTAGAATTTTCCCAGTTTAAATAGACTCTTATATGGCTAACAGTGTACGATTTTTTAGGCGTGCCTGCTATTTTTTGAGGAAAGTAGAGCCCGTCCATTTAGCCCAAGGCTGGAGTCATCATGAATGGATTCCAATGCCTCCCACGGTTTAGCTTCGGTCACCTTCCTACACAGCATCCTCTTTCCATTGGAGTTTATAACTCTTCTGCATTCAAGTCGGGGTAAGCTAGAATCACATGGTCCGTCGTATAGTCCACTGTAGTACTTTATAGCCTCCTCCCTAATTTTTTGAAAATTATTTGTTACCACTCCCATTAACATTAAAAGTTATTATAAACGTTTCTTCTAATTGACATCTTAGTATAAAAGAATTTAGTGCATTCATCCCCTTCAGTAATCCCCTTCTCCTAAGCCTTTTGTTTCAACTTCATGGCTTTTATCTTAAAGGCATCTTTAAGTTGGCTGTGGGATGAATAGTATAGCTTCCAAATTTCATCGTTAGCAAGCCTCGCATCAATCATGTGTAGATATTCCTCGCATAATTGTTGCAATTTTACTATTTTATCATTGTTTACACACACATATGTATAATTACTTTAAAACCTACATATATAATTTTGTGTGTGTATATTTATGTTTTATTTCGACCTTTTATAAAAACTTTTTAAATTTAATTTTAAACTAATTTACAAATATAAATATGTTTTCAGAATTTAAATAAAAAACATATTTCAGTATTATAATAATGAATAATACATATATTTTAAATACTTATAAATTAACTAACGTGTGTCTAAAAAAAATCTATCGCACAAATAAAACCTTTGGCCGAAAATAAAAAAGGATCTTTTATTTTTAAAACATATATGTATACATTTATTGATTAATAATTTATATATATAATATAATATATAAAATATAAAAATTATACATACATATTTTTTGAAATGAAGGTTTTTATTATGTGAGTGTGTGCATAAAATATACTTTTGGATTTAAAATTTAAAATAAATATCTATCTAGATCAAGATCCGCTTTTGAATTAACCTAACAAAAGATAATTTTGGATTTTAGTTCAAATTATTTGGACTTGGTCTATTATTTAAATAAATAAACAACAATAAACATAATATCATATTGTACAAATACACTAGATCTAAACTTGCTTTTAAATTTTAAATTAATGTAAGACATTTCAAGTTTTAATTTAAATTATTTTTAATTGGTCAAAATTATTTATATAAATAAAATAATTGTATTTCACGTGCGTCTGTAGATGCGCGTTATATTTAATAATACCATGGACAACAAATGTGTATATGAAGGAAAAACTGTGCCCATTACGGTGTAAATCTCAATATTTACATACGAGCACATTAAACCATATATAGATATATATGTTGCACGTGCTCTATGAACGTATATGTGCATTTGATTCACACACACGCACACACATATACATATTACATAAACAAATCAATCTTTTACATGAACTAAATAAATAAAATCATGATTTTATTTGAAATTATTTAGATTGGATCCAAATCAAAATAGATCATATAAGATCTAAAAAAGGAAAAACTGAAATCCACTCATTTACCCGCTGCGTGCTGGCTCAGTTTTATCAATGATACCGGAGCCCAATAACATATGCAGTCTTAATTAGCAATATTAGGACTAACTTATTAAAGTTTACTCATTTAATATGGTGTCTAGAAAGGTAATGTCTAATGTTGAGTTTTTGGGTAATCTATGCACTTTGCTCTATTTGACTACTGGCTTGGCCCAAAAGATGTAGCAAGCCCAAATGTTATCTCCTATATAAAGGTCAAAATTGATCTTGGGCCTTGAGCTAGTTTTCAAAATCTATTTTAAAGTCACAAATAATATTTTAATAGGTCAGCTTTAAAATACACATGAAATTTCATAAATGTTTATAAAATATTTTTTAAAATTGTTTTCGAAGTAAATAATTATTTTTGAAAATTAGGATAATAATTAATTGGATTAGTTAAATATACAATTAATTAAAATTTATTTAATCTAATGATAAGCATATATAATGTTAAATGTAAATTTACCTTAAAATGTTTAAGGTAATTAATGAATAATTTTTGAAATTAATTAAAATCGATTAAAAAAAATTTAGTTAAATGTTAGTTAATAAATAAAATATACATGTATTATGATATATGTATATCACTACAAATGTTATAGTATATGCATTCAATTTTATAATGATTACAATGAATAAAATTAAGTTTAATAAAATGTTAATTAGTTAATTAATTTAATTAATTAATTAAGATTTGATTAGTAAATTTTAATATAAGATTATACACAAGAATATTATATAAGTTTAAAAAATATAAATTGATACATGAATTAAAATTATCTAATATGAATGTATAATAAAATATGGAACTATAATAAAGTCAAATTAGGTTTAAGGAATAAATATATATACTTATAATACATATACCGTAATTTCATATGTGTTTAACACTTGAATCACGATGGTATTTCATAAGAAATACATTACTTCATAAGTTGATATCACCCAAATAAGTTTATTAAAGATTATGAATCTTTAATATAAGTGTTGCCACTTACCATTTATATATTAATAAATTACTTGAGTGCTCTCTAGTTGTTGTGCAATCTTATTAATATATTGATAGACGTGGTAATATATATCCGTATTTGTTGAGCAAACTCAAGGAATGTACATTTATACTTAAGCCATCGTAAAATGGTAGGTATGAGTGAATAATCTCTTTCGATTTGTTGAGAAAACTCAAGGTCTAGTTAAGATTAGGACAAAGGCCATGAAGTAGGACTTGTTTATCATATGATTGATAAAGTCTTATCTATCGCTTGTTGGCCTACAATTTGTTGAGCAAACACAGGGATAGAATCCCAAGGCAGGTGAGTCCTAAGACTCATTAAAGTAATCAAAAGATTTCTATATTTCTCTTAGGGTATAGAGAAATATAAAAATCTAGTGGGAGATAATTAGTAAAATGAAATGTAATGCATAACCTTACTGATATTATAAGAACATCTCCTATTTATAAATTAAATTGATCTACTTCGAAAATTTTGTGCTATAAATATAATTGATAAAATGTATCAATCAAAATATACAAATGAACTAAATTAAGGTTGACAAATAGAAATATAAAATATACTTACCGATAAATTTTTGCATGTTGTCCATTCAACATCCAAGCAAGCGCCTAATTATACAACTACTACATATGTTTGTAACTTAATCACTTACGTATTAATTTGCTCAGACGGTGTATTATCTTATGTGAGTTTGAAACTCTAAATGATACAAGAATATGAAATTTTGATCCATATTTAAACATGTACAAATGTTATATAGTGAATCGTTGCAATTCATAATGTACAAAACTTCGATGAAATTAGTTCATTTGAAATAATTAAACCATGATGCGTGATCATGAATTCAATACGATTGATTACAATGAGAATCTTGCTGTGTTAGATGTAGCATTAGACAAAGAGCTACAAAATGTACTTAGGAATTCGATCTCTGCAATTTTAGTTTGATCGGTTTATGTAAAGTGTAATTAATTTGATATCCTTAAATGTTAATGATGACTACATGCACTTTTATAAAGAGTTCTTTATGGTCTTGTAGTAAGGATTTCATTTTGAATGGTTCAACCATTGGAAAAGGAAAGCGAATGTTTGAGTGTGAATATAGCTTAAGGCACTGTTGGGATGAAGAGAGTGAATGATCATTTCTGCTTCATGAAAAGACATCAGAATCATGAATTGTAAGAATACTAAAGATACTCGATATGGAGTGAGAAATGTAATTTCCATTCCAAAAGGTTTTTCATATAGAAAACTGTTTACTATAAAAATTATTTCTCTGATTTCAAGATATTTGATCTAAAACTATCGATGGTAAACTAGTTACATCCACGTAATAATTGTTCATGAGAGGTCGTATAGGGACTACCCTAAAGGACTTTTGGATCGATCAATACTGATCATTGTTTCAAACCTTGGATTTTGAAGGAAATCTCGAGCTGATATCTCGGCTAAAATGAAGGAGGTTTGAAACTTTGATAACTGACCAAGCTGTCAAATCTCGAATTTCGCAGAAAATCTCAGGCTTGTATTTTAGGTGAGATGAAGGAGATTTAAAACTTTGATATTGATTGACCAATTTATGTTTTAAACATAAAATTCATAAACTAAAACCAAATGAGTTTTATATATATAAGGAAATTCATCAAAAGTTTATGAATACCTATTCCGTTGAATTAAGAAAAAATGTTGTTTCAAGAAACACCAACTTCGTAGCAAAGAAATTTCTTTTAGAAATTATTGATAGTAAAATGATTTTGGATATGATCCAAAGATAAAACTGATTACAAGGGATGAAATGAAATTAAGCAAACCTAAACGGACAATACACAATATAATGTCTAATAAGTATTCTCGCACATTGAAGAGAAGCTATGAGTTTCATATCAATGTCGAGAAAAGAACTTCCTAAGTTGTCAATAAACCATAAAGGGTATTGACTCTACCATAAGACATGATGCGTAGATTAGAAATGGATTCCAAGTACATATTCAAAATATAATTTAGATAGTTGTACTCGAAAGGATATGATCCATCAGTTGCAAATGTGTCTTTAAAAGGAAGACTAGTGCAGTTGGAATATAGTAAGCAACATTGATAAGAAGAACATCGTAAATTTTAATTGTGGAAATTAACATAACAAATTTATTGCTCAACATGCTTAAGTTAATTCGGATTTTACTTATAAAATTATCACTAACATGATTTTGAGTTTTGGTGCATATATATTGAAACAGAAAATTCTAATAATGATTTCGAATAAGCCGTTTGCACATAACAACCAATGTATCTCAAAGTTAATAGGAATGATGCTTCATTTGTGGCTTTTTGGATATGATCCAAGAGCTGATACGTAAGCATTGTTCAACTAGCTTCTTATGAAAAAGTATTTAGACTCGAACTTCATAAGTAATATCGAGTCTAATATGTCAACATTAAATTCATAATCAAACCTTTGTTAAGGAGATTTAAGGTGTAAATGTTCCAAACTAATAGGTTGTGGCTGATTCAACCAAAAGGCTAAGTAAATCGTCTTGAATGACACCGTAATGATATATGCACGCATGTGTGTGTAACACAAATTTATAATGGAGCTAGAAGTGATTTCCGGTGTTGAAAATCACTTGTCACTGTTATATTATAACAATATCATGATATAGATCACAAAAGAACCTAGAACCTACTAGAAGTGATTTCAAATGTTGAGAATCACTAGTCATTGTTAAATGATAACAATATCGTGATACAGATCACAAAAGAATCTAGAACTCACTAAAAGTTGAGAAACATACTCCAGAAAGTATCACATCACAAAGCCAGTTTATTAACATCGGTGAAAGTTGATTGACATGGTAGAAAATTGAAACAACATAGCAGATCCATTCACAAAGGGATTAGCTCAGTCAGTTCTCAATAAACCGATCAAAGAGAGGAGATTGAGATTTCATAATTGGTCCCTAGTACAAGTTGGAGAGTGGTAGAGTCAGGGTATGTTGTAGGGGTATAATTTATTGTAAATTAACTCTGTAATAAAATCTCGTTTGAAATGAAATGTGTTTTTCTTTCTATTATATACTTGATACAATGTGTTATGTTAATTAATTATTTAATTTAAGTATATTTAATAGAAAATCCCTAAATGATATGTTATGTGATAGTAATTGCAATGTGTTGCAATCATGATAAATCTATCACAATACAAAAGGCATATTGTATTACATATTCCCAGCCAAGATGTTTCAAGACAGGATATTGATACATCTGTTGAGATTAGAGTATGTAGCGCTCGCCAAATGTTGAACAATGTATTACCCATGACTATTTGGGGCACCAAGGAATTATATATTGATAATTATTGGATATATATGGAATGACTCACTCGACAGTATTCTATTGGTTAATATAACAAAGATCAAACAGAGAATATTAAAGTGATGATATTACATATTCTCGATTTGAGAATACTATTAAACTTCAATTTGAACGCTCCACTTCGATTATACTTAAATGTTATCCATCGAATGACTATAGTTGGGTTTAAGTCGAAGCATTAGAAGCAAAACATTATTCAATAGAGGATCTGTCTCATTCGTTATATGAAGCTAGTATCATGGTCAACTATAGTCAACTCAAAATCAAAATAACTGACAAGAGGAGTTCGGTTAGTTATGATTGTTATTATTGAATCAAGGACTTTGTGTTTGGATTATACAAGTTGAATGTGGATGATATTGAAATTTTGACCAGAACCAAATTCCACAATTCCTAATATGATATAGTATGACGAAGAGAACTGATGTAAATAATCGTTACTACCAGGTATGGCTTAAAATAGTAAAATTGGATTTTTACCAAAAAAGTGTATGCAACAAATTCGTTTGAACTATCACACTACGAGCTAAGGTGATGTATGAACATTAATATTAAAATTGTTCGATATTAATCGCTAACTGAATTTCTACTTCAGAGTTGCACAACTGTATTGTTGAATGCTCTACAATACCATAAGATTTAATTAATTTATAATTGTTGAAAATTAATTAATATTTATGAAACATCTATTATAATTTTTTATTTTGATTTTGGGTGTCATTAGCAATTAATTGGGTGTGTGTATAAAAAATATATATACGTATTGATATATAATATCGATAAATGTTTAAATTGGATTTAAATATTCAACTATAATATAAGTTTGGAAATTTTGTAGGCCCGTTTGGCTCCTTTTTTGATCGGCCATGGAAGGGAGGGTGAGGATTTTAAAGTGCTTAAATAATGATTTGAATAAGCACAAGAGAATGAGTAAACATAGGTATTATCTCTATTTTTTACTCCATCTAGATGCTTATTTAAAACCTCCACTCCCATTCATTTTGATCTCTCTATTGTTCCCTACACCAGCCGAAACTTCTAGGATCCAAAACCAAAAAATTCGAAAGCAATTCTAAACCAAAATCATTTAAAACAAAGGGTGGTGTTCGTCTTTTGCTTGCTACAAATTCAAGGGAAGTCTAGATAGGATCTTGAGGAGCTATATTCAACATCCAAGGTGTTCACCATTGGCCACATTTGGCAATGATTTAATTTTATTAGTATTCCATATCTGTGTATGTTATTCATATGTCATATAGCTTGTATCTCATCATAACAAATTCACATATATAGTTGTCCAATCTTGTGCTTACATATACATATAAAATTGTTTAAAAATATATTTAATCTATTAAATAATAGTAAAGCGAAAGAATTTAAGCTTTCTTATTAATTCTAGGAATTTCCTCTTCTCCTTAATTCTCTCCAGATATTTTATTTTCACATCCACACAATTTATTGTTATTATAATTATTATAATGTTTTTATTGGTTTTCTCTTCTACCACTAAAATTTAGTACTAATTTTTACAATTATTTACACATTTCTTCCAAAAATTTTTGTTATTTTTACATTTAGATTCATATATATTAAATTTGGTTAGATGATCTTAAATTTAAATTTTTTATATAAATACAGTTCATGAATATTCATTAATTGATTTAATAAATTTTGAAAAATAAGAATTCAACATGCGTACTGCATTCATATTGACAAAAATGGTAAAGCTAATTTTTTTGTTCAAGTCCACATAGTTTTAATTTTCCACAATTATATACAAATTATACAATGTTTTACTAATATTCTCTCCTATCATTTTGCATTTGAATGCCAACATCTAATAATTTTTATAATTACTTATAGATTTCTCCTAAATTTTCCTATATTATTTTACATTCAACTTCATATATTTGAATTTATTAATTGATCTTGAATTTAAACTTTTTAACTAAATCTAATAACAAATATTTATTAATTGATCTAATAAATCATAAAAAATGATAATTCAATGTCTATATCGCATTTATACTGATAAATGGTAAAATTAGTTTTCCATTCAAGTTCGTATAATCTAATATTTTTATAATCATATACAAAATTATCTTTGATACTTTTACATTTTTCTGCATTTATGTTCATAAAATTTCTTTCTTTCTAAAATTAGTTATTTAATACAAAGAAATATATGCATAATTTTTTCTTTCTAAAATTAGTTACTTAATACAAAGGAATATATACATAATTTTTTCTTTCAAAAATTAGTTACTTAATACAAAGAAATATATACATAATTTTTTCTTTCTAAAGTTGTTATTTCATTACTGGTACATCAATTAAAACATATATAAGGTTTTTCCTTCCTAAAATTGGTACATCAAATGGACTCTTTATCATTATGACATTATATTTTATGATAAATAACAATACAATTAATGATAATTGATGAATGTTTGCATTTTGTATTATCGAAAAAAGAATAAATATTTTCAATTAGTATGTTTTTGTACAAAAAGTTACAACTTGATTATTGATATTCGTAATATGAGTTAATCAATGGACAAAAATTATACCATATTTTGATTAGAGATTTTTTCTTCTTCATATTTTACTATCTTTTTCACATAAATGTTAAATTTGAAAAGTTTTACTACAAAATAAAAATATTAAGGCATGAAACAATGTGATTTGTAACGTTTTAGGTCTTATTTTCACTTAATATTTCTTTTAATAGTTAAATAAATATTTTTATAAATATGTGCTACAAGAACTTTAAATGCATACAAATATATTAAGTCTTTGGTATTACACTTCTATTTTTAGGTAATTGTCGTTATTCTCCCAAGTAATATTTGATATTTAATGTATACGTCATTTACCTTTTAGTCAAATGTATCAAAAGCTAAATGTCAATTTCAAAATATATATACATGAGTATTTATTTATGAAATTTGATAAAAATATTAATTTCAAAATTTATTAAGAATACTTATTTTCATTTATTTGATTAATAAATAATGAATCCTAAAAATAATGAATTAATATATAACTCATTTTTATCAACAAAAATGATAATTTAATTTTTGTTCAAATATAAAAATAAAAATATACGAATCACATAAAAAATACACACTTATAATATAATAATTTCATTTTATAATTCATTTATCTTAACAAATTCATGAGATATTACATAATAAATTATATTCTTCAAAAATAATTAAAATATTATTTTTCTACCACATACCGTGTGCAACGCACGGATAACACACTAGTTTTGTATATATGTGCGTATGTATGTGTGTGTATGTGTTTTATTTTCGACAAAGTTTCAAAAGGAAAGTTTTTTGAAATTAAATTATTAATTTATTTTATTTTACCATTTTATAATACTATATGTAATATATATATATATATATATATATATATATATAAAGTAATTGTTCGTGCCAAAATTGGTCACAAACCCCAAATATCGTGAAAGCACCAAGTTATTAATATGGATCAGCAATACTCCAAACACAAATCTCATATCTAAGCAATAACAAACAGCAATTCAGAAATAACGAACAGGAACGCAAGATTTATAGTGGTCTGGCTATCCGGTCTACGTCCACTTCAAAAGTTTGTCTTTTATTGATGTTCTTCGCTGATTACAGATGGTTACAACAGTTACAATGAAGGAATTTGAATATAACAGCAATGGTGAGATATAGAATTGAATCCGACAGAGTCTGGACGTCCAATAGCCAAAAGATCCTTTTTCTGTAGGCTTCAAGGGGCTATTTATAGGTGTAGGAGGCTGATATCGCGCTCAAACTTCGGAAGACTCCTTCTGGCACGTGAGTGGGCCCACGCGACCGATCACGAAAAGTTTCGACTCGATTCGTGATCGATACGAACCAATTTTGTATCGATCAAAAAATGATCCGATCAAGCTGAAACTTGGCAGGAATGTTTTTTAGCTTGTACGTAAGCTCCTGTGAAAGTTTCGTAGCATTTGGACCTGTGGTTTAGGAGATATGATCGATGCAAGATTGTGTTTTCGTGAGCATTGTCGCGTTCGAATCCATGTTTCGTATCCATCCCGTTTGACTCGATTGAGGCAAGTGTGTTTGATGTGAAGAGGTGCGAGATTTTTGGATCGCTCCACCTTTTTTGCCGAGTTGACCGAGTCGTTAGTATTTGAACTCCACCCAGATCCATCCACGTCTTTTGCATTCATCTACCCCGACCCCTATTCCCAATTTCGGTCCATGTCCAGCGTTTCGTATCAATGCCTGTAGCGCGTTTCACACCGATCTTATACATGTTGATCGATCTGAAGCGGCCTTTGGATGATGCATGAAGGATCGATACGAGGATGGTGTAAGTCGATGGATACGAAGTGGGGCACGGATACGAATAAGGTCGATAGTTGAATACGAACGAAACCTTACTCGGTGGATACGACAGAGGTCTGTAGAGTCGATGGGTTCGAACTATTCACCGAACAAGATCGATTAGAAGCATGATGGATACGAATAGTTCCACACTGATCGACACGAAGCCGATGGATTCGAATAGGACGGCCAAGGTTCGACTCGAAGCCGATCGATTCGAACAGATCGTTATCATGCTGTTGATTGATTCGAACTTGATCGATTCGAAATTCAACCTCCCTCTATGGATACGAACATTGTGTTCTTTTTCTAACTTGCATCGATCATATCTCATTTATATGAACTCCGATTAACCTGAAATTTGAAACGTTGATTTTTATAGCTTTGCTTGCCATTTCTTGACAATTGTAGCCCGATCCAGACTCGGACAAAATTCATTGATATCCACAGTGAACCTGCGATGCATAATCGATATTCATGACTAGTAATCATTGATTTTCAGTTAATTTTTGGGTATCTCGGCTTTGCCAAAAGGCGGGATAACACTTTTCCCCCCAAAACATGCCTTTTGGCAAAAGGTGTGTTTTGAATAGCTTCAAATCGAATGTAGTGAGTCCATGTTTTATTCAAAGCTAATAGCATTTTCAATCAAGTTTGCGGCTGTTCGAAGCCAAATCATTATCCATTTCTTTCTGTGGAAGTTAAGAATGAAATTTTACAGTCTCTCTGGACTATCAGTGGCCACTCCGGACCTTTGCCAAGTCCATTCCAGACTTAGAGATCGAATAGAAAGATCCTGTTGCACTCCGACGTTGCCTTTTATCCCTTGCACTCTGGCCCTAGCTAGGGCGTACAACGATGTCTTGGTCGTTCTAGACCGATCGTAGCCTTTCTGGGCTCTTGCTGGATCACATCCTGTCACTCTCCGGTGAAGGGGAAACAGCGTTAAGTGAGTCGATCATGTCGCCCTCCGGCGAAGCAACTCACTTCTTGCACTCCGGTTCAGTGTATCTGAACATTAAGCGATGTCATGGCATAAATCGTGGGTCGATCGCAGCCTCTCCGGGCTCTTATCGAATCCCGATCCAATCACTCTCCGGTGAATGGGAAACGACGTTAAGTGAGTCGATCCTATCGCTCTCTGGCGAAGCAACTCACTTCTTGCGCTCCGGACCCCGCCTCTCTACGTAGGGTCATAAAGCGATCGTGTTCAAACTGGTTTATATTATTCATCCTTTAACTCTCCGATCAAAGGTTTATTTCAAGAAATTCAAGTTCATTTATTGAATTCAAATCCTAGATGTTCAATCTCAAATATTAGGAAAAACTAGACATTGCCTCTCCGGACAGATCGATCTATCTCCATCTCAGAGCATGCCTAGGGATCTCTCTGGTTCCCGTACATGTGTAAGTGGAATAGCTGTTTTATTTTTAAAATCAAATCTAAGAAATCTAACCGACCAAAGTTCAAATCCTGAACTTGGCCCTTGACATCATAATCAGTTGATGACGAGTCTCGATCCCGATCCAGGATCAGTTCTGTTAGGTGGAGGTGGTAGTTGTTCGGGTCTCACGGTCGTCGTCCGT
The DNA here is from genome assembly GCA_030765085.1 of Allium cepa. Taxonomy (NCBI): domain Eukaryota; kingdom Viridiplantae; phylum Streptophyta; class Magnoliopsida; order Asparagales; family Amaryllidaceae; genus Allium; species Allium cepa. The sequence goes on from CM060940.1 coordinate 109,789,848, forward strand.
TCTTTGGTATATTGTGGCAATCTACCACTCCTGGCATGTTCTTCCACCTCATCTTTCAGGTGGCGGCATTCATCGGTAGTGTGCCCATCCAGCTCATGGAATAAGCAATATTTTCCACTTCTGCGCTCCCGCTCTGTGGGATCTCTCCTGGGTGGTTTTCGATAGGGGAGTTGCCCCCGAGTTTCCGTGTAAATCCGTTCCAGGCTTGCCGTCAGATCTGTGTGTTGCCTGAATCTGGGCTCTCGGAATTTCTTTCGTTTATCAGGACCATCACGTCTGTCATCCTGCTTTCTCTTTCTTTTGTCTGTTCCAGACCGTTCTCAGGCGGTTCCTTCGCCCTGCACAGTGTTTGCTTCTCGCCTCTCAACTCGTGATTCTTCTAGTCGAACGAATCTTTCAGCTTTATGATAGAATTCTCCAAGATCTTGTGGTGGATCTCTTGCCAAAGAATCTTTGAATTCGGTGCCTTCCCCAACTCCTGCCACCGCCGCCATCAAAATCATCGTTGGATCCGGGCGATCTACAGAAGCACTGTTGCATTGAATCGTAGTAGAAAATCTTTCATAGACTCTCCGATCCTTTGCTTTATCGAAGCCAAAGTCATCACACTCTTGCGTCGCATCACGTGGACCCTAAACTGTCTCATGAAGCAATCTACGAGCTCGCCCCCATGTTTTGATCGATCCAGTTTCTAATTGGCTGAACCAAAGCGCAGCCAAATCTGATAAAAATAAAGGGAAACATCGTGCCACCACTTCCTCGGATGCTCTCAGCACTTCCATATGTCTGATGTATCTGGTAATGTGCATGGTCGGGTCTGACTTCCTGTCATAAGGTTCCAGCATTAGTAGTTTGAACTTTGGAGGGTTCCTTGCATTTCTGATATTCTGAATGAACGGACTCCGACTGACTTCTTCCAATCCTCCGCTCGACAATCCTCCTCTCATGATTCGTCGCACTAGACCAATCATTCTTTCATCTCCATCTGGGGGTTGCCCTATTGTCATGTTTCTATCCTGCCCCCTAAGTCTCGAAGGGAATTCCGGTACATACTCTTCGTGTGGCTCGTTATTACTAGCATTGGCTCTGGCCTGTCGAGCTCCATCCATTGGTCTTCCAGTATCAGATCCTGAGGGTCTGCCCCCAAGCCTTTGTTGATTCCCCTCTGGTTCTGTATTCTATCCTTTATTGGGTTCCCCGACCCTTCCTCCCTGTTCCACATACGCAGTTGCAGTAGTTGGCCCAAGTTTTGTGCATTTGCTGCTCTCATCGGTTCGAAGAAGTTCTGCAGCATCTCCTGTTGACTCTTCATTATTCTTTCATGCATCGAATTTGTCATAACCTCCATCTCATCCCTGGTTATGTAGATCTAAGCTTGTCCTTCTCCAGCTCCGGAGGATGCTTCTTGACTTCCTTCCTGTTGGCTTCTCTCAGCTCCCTGTCTTCTGCTTGTCTGTTGAGTCATCTCTTTCAAATCTAATTCCTTCAAGCCTTCAAATCTGGATTTTGAATCAGGTATAGCAGGTGTTAATTGTTTCTCAGTGAAAGCACCAAAGTGTTCGCGTCAAAATTGGTCACAAACCCCAAGTATCGTGAAAGCACCAAGTTATTAATATGGATCAGCAATATTCCAAACACAAATCTCAGATCTAAGCAATAACAAATAGCAATTTAAAAATAACGAACAGGAACGCAAGATTTATAATGGTTCGGCTATCTCCGGCCTATGTCCACTTCAAAAGTTTGTCTTTTATTGATGTTCTTCGCTGATTACAGATGGTTACAACAGTTATAATGAAGGAATTTGAATATAACAGCAATGTGAGATATAGAATTGAATCCGGCAGAGTCTGGACGTCCAATAGCCAAAAGATCCTTTTTCTGTAGGCTTCAAGGGGCTATTTATAGGTGTAGGAGGCTGATATCGCGCTCAAACTTTGGGATACTCCTTCTGGCATGTGAGTGGGCCCACGCGACCGATCTCGGAAAATTTCGACTCGATTCGTGATTGATACGAACCAATTTCGTATCGATCAAAAAATGATCCGATCGAGCCGAAACTTGGCAGGAATTTTTTTAACTTATACGTAAGCTCATGTGAAAATTTCGTAGCATTTGGACCTGTGGTTTAGGAGATATGATCGATGCAAGATTATGTTTTCGTGAGCATTGTCGCGTTCGAATCCATGTTTTGTATCCATCTCGTTTGACTCGATTGAGGCACGTGTGTGTGATGTGACGTGGTGCGAGATTTTTGGATCGCTCCACCTTTTCTGCCCAGTAGACCGAGTCGTTAGTATTTGAACTCCACCCAGATCCATCCACGTCTTTTCATTCGCATTCATCTACCTCGACCCCTATTCGCAATTTCGGTCCATGTCCAGCGTTTCGTATCGATGCCTGTAGCGCGTTTCGCACCGATCTTATATATGCTGATCGATCCAAAGCGGCCTTGGATGATGCGTGAAGATCGATACGAGGATGGTGTAAGCCGATGGATATGAAGTGGGGCACGGATACGAATAAGGTCGATAGTTGAATACGAACGAAACCTTACCTGGTGGATACGACAGAGGTCTGTAGAGTCGATGGGTTCGAACTATTCACCGAACAAGATCGATATCACAGTGAGCCTGTGATGCATAATCGACATTCATGACTAGTAATCATTGGTTTTCAGTTAATTTTTGGATATCTCGGCTTTGCCAAAAGGCGGGATAACAGTAATGTTTCATATTAAATATAATTTTTAACTAATTTACAAAATATAAATTGTTATCCCGCCTTTTGGCAAAGCCGAGATATCCAAAAATTAACTGAAAACCAATTATGCTAGTCATGATTGTCGATTATGCATTGCATGTTCGCTATGGATATTGATGAATTTTTTCCGAGTCCGGATCAGGCTGCAACTGACAAGACACGACAAGCGATGCCATGGAAACCAGCATTCCGAATTTCAGGTCAATACGAGTTTGTATGTTCAAGTTATGATTGATGCAATTTGGAGGAAACGGCCTTGGTTTCGCATCCATCAATAAGCTCTGATTTCGTGTCCTACGATTCGTATCCATCGCCGAGCCATATTTCGAATCGATCAGATTTGTACCCCTCCGTGTGTCCTCGTTCGTATCGATCAGTTTCGCATCCATCCTCAAGCAACTGTTTCGTATCGATCAACTACGCATCCATCAACCAGTAACGCGCTTCGTATCGATTCGCCCAATGGCTAAGTTCGTACCCATGAAGGATGTGTTTATTCGAATCCATCAGGTAGCTTAAGTTCGTATCCATCACAGATCCACCATCGATACGAGTTAAGCCATCTATCTCGATTCAAATAAACAAACTGCGAATCGATACGAGGTACACATGGTTGATTGATTCCAACTGTGCAACGGCACTCGATACAAACAAGGCGAAACTCATGGATACAACACGGTCAACTCGGAGCAAAAAGAGGATCGGTGCGAGAAGAGCGTGCCACGTCGCCGCATGGTCACGTGCATTATCGATTCGAAGTGGGTCGATTCGAAGCCATGGATACGAACGAAACAGTACTCCGAGGAACATCATCTTGTATTGATCATAGCTCGAGATCCACCAGTCCAAATGCCGTGAAATTTTCATAGAAGTTTACGTACAAGCTAAAGATCATTCCTACCAAGTTTCAGCTCGATTGGAGCATTCCTTGATCGATTCATATCGATCACAGATCGAGTCGAAACTTGGTGGGATCGATCGCGTGGGCCCACTCACGTGCCAGAATGAGTCTCCCGAAGTTTGAGCGCGATATCAACCTCTTGCACTTATAAATAGCCCCCTGAAGCCTATAGAAAGTGGATCTTTTGGCTATTCAACGTCCAGACTCTGTCGGATTCAATTCTAGATCTCACCATCACTGTTGTACATGAAATCTTCATTGTAATCCGCTGTAATCGACTATAACCAGCGAAGAACATCAATAAAAGATAATTAATTGAAGTGGACGTAGGCCGGAGATAGCCGAACCACTATAAATCTTACGTTCCTGTTCGTTATTTCTGAATTGCTATTTACTATTGCTTAGATCTAAGATTTGTGTTTGGAATATTGCTGATCTATATTAATAACTTGGTGCTTTCACGATACTTGGGGTTCGTGACCAATTTTGACGCGAACATAAATATTTTTTTGGAATCTAAATAAAAAACATTTCGACATTATAACAATAAATAATATATATATATATATTAAATACTTAAAAATAAATTAATGTATGTTTAAAAAACAAATTCTATTGCCAAATTTATATGAATTCGACAAACAAACAAAATTGTCAAAACCTTTCGATCGAAAATAAAACAAGAAAAAGTTTTTCTTATTTTTAAAGCATATATGTATAAAATTACTAATTAATAATTTTAAAAAATATATATATTATAAATATAAAATATAAAATTATACAAATGTTTTTTCAAAAAAGGTTATGTGTGCGCGCGCGTGTGTATATGTGTGTGTGTGTGTATAAAGATCTAAACTTGCTTTTAAATTTTAAGTTAATATAAGACATTTCAGATTTTGATTCAAATTATTTTGAATTGGTCAAAATTATTTAAATAAATAAAATAATTATACTATGTGTGTGCATACAAACATTATTTTTAAACAATACAATGGACAACATAAGTGTATATGAAGAGACAATGTGTGTTGCGGTGTAAATCTCAGCAATTACATACATGCACATTAAATCATATACACATCTATATGATGTTGCACGTGCACTATGCACATATATATGTATTTGATACACATATATTATACACACACAAAAACAAAATCAAATCTTTTATATAAATTAATTAAGTAAAATAATGATTGTGCTTAAAATTGTTTAGATTGGATAAAAATTAAGTTAGACTTCATAGGTCCAATAAGGCAAAAAAATGAAATTCTCAATAATCTAAAATGTAATCCTCAATAAATCTTCACTCAATGGGGCCACAGCAATAGCTCCTCTTCCTTTTGTTTTTACCATTACAGTCATGACCATCTGTAGGTGCAATTACACTAGTAGAAATTACAAAAATATAGAATTCAAAAACCATTGAGAAACAAAACATTTGCTTGCACATGTGTTTTTCAGATCGAAGTCGGTGCACGAGGCTCCCGCACGATAGCAAACTCTGAAAAGGTCGATAATGTATGCAGCATTTCTCTCGCATTGCTTGCACATGTGTAAAAAACAAATATAGTTCAAGTAAAACTAATGGCGTGGATACTGAAAAACATCACCTATTCGATTATGGGTCAGACAACAACGGATTTCACCAAACCAATTAGGTTATAAAAAATTGATGTTGCTGCCTAAATTAAAACCAAATGGTGTGTGATTTATTCAGGTGATATTGACGCCAATATCAGTAAACTATGAATGCTTCCAACTCCAGGTCACTTGATTAGATATGATATACTAAATCAAGAAGTCCTTTCTCCAATCTAATGTTAATCTTCTTTGCCATCATGTTGTAAATTAAATAGAATACCTCAGACAGTTAATGTGCAGAACTTCCTAGAATAAAGCCAAAAAAATTGACATCGCAACTTAGAAAATAATATGGATAACCACATATGATTACGCCTAAAGGAGAAGAATAAACAAAAACTCATCAACTACAAAAAGCATGAAGAGTTAAGGATGCATTCATTTCGCCAATATTAGCCATAGTTTGTTTGTTTTTATTTTGAACTCCCAAATGAACTATGAGGGAGTAACAGTATGCATAACATGCCAACTGGACAGCCCCTATGGGTTTATATAACAGTCATGGTTTAATTTTGTAGTTAACACAACAATCACTCATGGATAATACTATAGTAGACGTTAATATTTTGTTCAAAGGAATAATAATCAGATAACAAGAACATATCAGCTCGACTTAAGATCTAAAAGACTGCATGAATGTTCACCGTTCACCAGTGACAACTTATCCGCTTTTGTGACAGCTTCAATGGGCAGAGCACAGTAAGTTTTAGATGGACCATAAAAATGAGGAAATAAATTGACTTCATCGACTTTTTCATAAATCAACCCCTCTCCAAGCTGCATGAATAACAAATAAAACTGATGTACTAAAAACAAATAAACATGAACAATGCTAAAGGAATAAGGTCCAGTGATTCAGTATTTGCTAGTATTTGCTTAACTCAATTTTGGAGGAATTGCACAAAGATTCTAGTGTACAAGTGTACTCGGATTTCAACATGAATGTATCACCAAAGATGAATACATAAGGGATTTGTTTTCATGTGATCTCACTAAACACTTCTCGTATAATCAAAGAGGAATACATAAGTGCATGCTTCCATGCACTTCATGGCATAGAACAAAAGAAAGGTTGGAAACCGACTAAATATGCATTTAAAAACCTCAAACTCAACTCTTATCTTTATATATATGTGTAAGCCTATCCACGTCAAAGTGCTTCCATCTTACTCAAGAAATTTTAAATTACGATCTCTACTTGTTACTGTAATTTGATAGGTAAATCAATGAATTGCCGTAACCAAAAATAGAAGGAAAAAGGGTTATTATATCACCAGTGAAATGCTGCAAAAGAATTTGTCTAGTTAGTTAGCACGAGTGTCTATTAACATTAAACATTTAATGCAACATGTGAATCTTGATGATTAAAATTATTAAGCATCAAGCATGCTGTTTTTAATGGTTATTACACTATACTTGCAATATTCTGATTGTGAACAATCACTCATAAATGTTAAAATTGATTGAACATTCACCGATCAAACTTATAATATTAAACACAACCTTACACTTACCGCATCTAAATCATTCATTTGTGTAGTGAAAACTGAATTCCTCAGTCTCTAACCCTCCCCAAGTTAACAGCTGACCTCGCCCCTTATTACAAATTTAAAATTAATTTGTTGCCAGTAATCATACATGAACTAGTGTTATTAATTAAAATTGGATACACGGACATTACAATGAAATCAAGAAAGGTTAGGGAAAATCTGAATTTATTATTACCTTCGATGAATCGATCTGGAGCAAAAACAAGTCATCCCTGCCCTCGTAGAAATTCTTTAAAGTCATCTTTACCTGCAACAAAAGAAATTATGAACATGGAGACAGTCTCATGCTGCGCAAAAAAATAAAAATAAATTAATAAATAAAGAGCTTGCTACATACCCAGTCATCAAAATCAAGAAAAAATTTAACAGTTATTAAAATTATAAAGAATTAAGGATGGAGTTAGACGTTAAGTTTACCTGATGAAGACTGCTGAGGTGAACGTACCCAGAATTTCGGTCCAGATCTCCGCCGTAAGTTGATCCAGAAAGCTGCATCGCCTCCCATTCTTCGGCGCTGCTTATCCTATACACGAATTCTTCTTTCATTATTTATTCGTTGTCCACTTTTTTGCTCTTTTTTTGGTTGAAAGAAGAAATATTTGGGAAAATTTTGAGATGATTAATCGGGAAATTGATTGCAACGGCCAATTTCATGTGGAATTGTGGATCAGGGTGTACGGCTAGCGTTGAGTGTCACTGCACTCACTTGCAAGGCAGCAAATCAGCTGGACCTAATGCCCCTATTCCGGTGGGAGAAACCAATCAGAACATAGATATTTTTACAAAAAACTTCATTCTCTCTTTTAGCTAGAGTTTCTTTGTAACATTTCCTCAAAATCTCGTGTTCTAATTGACTACCTCACGAAGACAACTGGAATTAGACTCACGTGATGTCAATCTCACTTGTAACATTTTACAAAGAAGTCTAACACACTTTAATAAAGGGGGCATTTCACTAAAAGGACAAACTTTGCAGTCCAATTAATTTCTAGGACATACATCCACAGAAATTAATTTTAAGGCCAAAGTCAGCAGAATAATTACTTTTAAGGACAAATTCAGCAGTCCAATTACTTTCAAGGACATAATTTCATAGGTTTTTAGGCCTTATAAACTAATTATTTTTTATTTTGTCCTTAAAAGTAATTATTTCAGTTGTGTGTCTTAGAAACTAATTGCACTTACTAAAGAGGTCCTTGTGGCTAATTTCCGCTTAATAAAGTGTGTTTTCTTTCAAAATATTACAAACTCCTATTTGTCGGATACATCAAATCACCAAACGCTAAGGGGCATTCGTGGACCCAAAAAAAGGGCCAAGTTCACCTTCGATCACCTTCGACGCATCTGAAGTTTGACATTAGTTAACCGGGCAATTACGTTGCTCACCAAATCGATGAAAATTGAACCGCTGGAACATGATGTGTCGTATGTGTCATGTTCTAATGGATCAATCTGAACGGTCATTTTTGATCTTATATAATTCCAACTCTCTTCTTCTTCTTCCATCAAGCTCAAATACCCGTAATTCGAACTTCCCAACCATTTTCGTCACTTCTCAAGCTCAAATCGAGATAATTGCTTTTACAGTTATGTTTATTTTGAAAAGGTTAATGATATGTCCTAGGTGCAATCATATAATTTGTTACATGTATCTAATTATGTAGTCAACTTGTTCGTAACAAATGTGTACGTTTTCTGTTAAATGCACTAATATATTGTGATATAATTAATTGAGTAATTAATTTAAAGTATGTAATTAGAAAATCCTAAAATAAAATATTATATGACTGTAGTTACAAATAGTTGCAATCATGAGTAATTAATCACAAAATAAATAGACATTTTGTTTTAAATATTCATGATCAAGATGTTTTGAAATAAGGATATTGATTCATCTGTTAAGACCAAGTTCGTAACACCCTCCAAATGTTAGACAGCGTATTACTTATAATTGCTAGGGTCACCAAGCAGTTATATACTTGTAGTTACTGGATGACTCGTCTGAGAGTTTCGTGTTGGTTGACAACAACTATGTTAAATAGGAAATCTCAATGTTACGATGTTACATATTTCCCTCAACTTGAGAATACCATGGAACTTTAATGTGAATACTGCACTTTGATTATAGTTAAACCATGGCATGGCGATCTCCAAATGTTGAACAATGTATTACTTATGATTGTTGGGGGCACAAAGGGGTTTCGAGCTGATAGTTATTGGATAACTATGACATGACTCACTTGAGAGTTTCATGTTAGTTAATAATAACTAACGTTAAATATGGAATCTTGAAGTAATGATATTGCACGGTTCTCTCGACTTGGGATTACTGTAGAACTTCAATGTGGATATTCCACTTTGATTATAGTTGAATCGTGTCATGGCATCCATCGACCGAATATAGTTGGTCTTGAGTTGAAGCATTAAAAGTGAAACACTATTAAATAACGAATTCATCTCCTTGGTTATGTGGGGTTAGTATCATGGTCAATTGTAGTCAACCCAAAGTCAAAGTCTCTGACCAAAGCAGTATGGTTAATAATAAATGTTATTATTAAGCCAAGGACATTGTTTATGGATTAACCAAGTTGAATATGGATGAAATTGGAATAATGACCAAAACTAATAAGTCCTAGTGTGATATGGCAGTGATGAAGAGAATTGATATAAAATGTCATGGACCACAAACTCAACCGGTTAGTGGTATGACGCTCTTGACTCGGATTCTAAAGGAGATCATGCGTTCAAACTCCTGAGATATCAAAATGAGTGATACGTTTGAATAAAGTACCACTCTTACTATAATAAAAAAAACTAGTGTAAAACAATTGTTGCTAAAAGGCACTACTTAAATTGGAAAACTGGATTCTACCGATGAAGATTTATAAGCAATAAATTCGACCAAACTATCACACCACTTACTAAGATGACATGTGAACGTTAATTATTCAGTATTATTCATTGATTGAATTTACACATATAAGTCACACAACTACGTTGTTGATGTCTTTGAAATACCATACGATTTAATTAATTTATAATTGTTAATTAATTAGTATTTATAAAATATTATTTATTTATTTGACATATTGGACGCTATTAGTATTTTTTGGTTGTCGTTAGTAATTAACTAGGTGCATATATAAAAGTTATACATGTAGTATAGATATACGATAACGAAACACGTTTAAACACGATTTAAATTTCACTAATTATTAACTGGGTTGAGATTATATGAAGCCTCATAAAGCCTTATCTTTGGTCGGCCCTGACAAGGGTAAAGAAGAAAAAAAATTTGGTTTTGAATTTTAGATTTAGATTTAAGAATCGGAAAAGGAGAAAGAGTAAAAGTTGGAGAATTTCTCTCCGCCTACTTCTTTGTTTAAATGCAATCGTTCGCTTATTTTCTTCTTGCTTCTCGACTCTACCTTGGATGTCATACCCTACCCCTCACACACATAGCCATATAAATCTATCTCATTTCCACGTCAGTCAAATAAAAATTTTAAGGCCCTTAATCATTACAAGGTTTTGAGATCGATTCAAGGTGAATCTAATAATTACCTTCAACCAATGTGCATTCAGTGACCTTATCTTCAAAGGTTTGTCTTACTTTCAATTTAATCATAGGGGAGTTAGATCTATATATGTATGTTTATAACACCCTGGGTTAATAAAAAAATCTAATAAGAGTAAAAATGTAATTTTATATCAGATGATAAAAAAATTCTCACAAACATTGAAATTAAGCTTTGAAATACATTCAATTGCGTTCGGAATATTGTTTACAGTTAAGAAATGTATATAACTTGTTAAATTTGATAAAACGTATCAAAATGAATGAAAATTATAGCCAACGGCATTTCTATAATTTTGGGTTTTGACCAGATAACCCTAGTTTTCAACTATAAATAAGGCTCTAAACCTTCACTTCTCTTTATCCTAAGGTCTAGCTCTTGTCTCATCATTTCTATACGTTTCTTTTCTTATCCTTCTTCCTCATCGAAAACTCCAATTTCTTAAATCACTTCCTTAATTTTTGAAATTAGAACGAAACGAAATGAAATCAAAGGGGGGAGAGAGAGAGAGAAGTGGAGAATCGAAAAGTGGAAGATTCAAATTAAAAGGAAAAGGAACAAATCAACAAAGAAGGGGAGTAGAGGATTCAAATCGAACTAGAATAGGGATTCCTTCAAGGTAATAGAGTTGATTACGACATTATGATGGTTCAAAAGTAATTAAATATCTTTATACTCTACCTAAATAAAAGTATGATTTTGGATTTTAAATAACAATTTCAACCTAGCACTTGTTTGAGTTAAAATTTCAGCTATAAATCAAAAATGACAGTAATGTGGAAAACACTAAGTGTTAATTTAATAAGAATAATTATTAAAAAGGGAAAAATGATAGGCCAGTGAAATTCATCTCAAATTCTACAATGGTAGACCTTTATTTAGTAAAGTTTGGTTTGATTTGGATAAATGAAAGAAATTGAATACCCTTTTATTTCACCTTGAATTGGTTATATAATTTGAAATATATATAGAGTTTTCGTTTATAAGCACATGCATGGTTAAATAAAAAGTTATATATATTATGATCGTTGGAATAAATAGTTGAATTTGTGTAAACAAATATAAAGACTATACACAAACTCGGTCAAAAATGAACCTTAAGTCGATATTAGAATCTACGAAGAAGATGGACAAAGTAAACAAAATAAACGGAAATTGAAAAACACCAAAATCAGATGTCTAAAGGGTAAATCAGACGTCTGAATTCATTTTCAGACTTTTGGATTTCAAACAGTCTTAGCTCGAGAGAAATCGGTTCAAATTTGACTAGATTCGGACTTCTGAATTTTTTTTCAAATGTTTGTAATCAAAGTCAGATGTCTAAGGAAAGAAGCAGACGTTTGAATACCTAAAAAATATTATTTTTTTTTAAAGGAGAGTTAGATGTTTGAAACTGATTTTCAGATGTCAATAAGCCTAGGTTGAACCTGGACCTTATGCAGGCCAAGTGGGGGCAAATTAGAGGATTTGTTCCCACTTTCTCGACTTTAGGAGTTCACGCAGCTTCATAGAGTAGGTGCAACGTGTAGTATCAGTTCTACCGCAGATGACATACTTAGGGTCACACTTCATGGCAGGCGTAAAGTGCACCTCGACAAGGCATGTGATTCACGCCCTGTCATATGTTAAACGTGTTCAATTCGAGGAAAGGAGACGAAGACATGCACAATATTTGGGTTATATGACCAGGTAACAGCTGAACCTAGGGAGAATCGTTATAAGCGATTATTTAGCTTTAGGTTGAACAATAAAGGGCATGGAACACATTTACCATTGAGAAGGTGACACAAATGTCGGTAGGGCATAAATCATTGAGTTAGTAGGGCATAGAACACATTTACCATTGAGAAGGTGACACGAATGCTTCGGTAGGCCATAAATCATTGAGTTAGTATACTCTGCATGAACCTAGGCATTGCAATGTTCGCTCAATGTGCATGTGTGATTTACATGGTTTTTCATTGGAAATATAACTCAATGTTGGTTAGGAGGTTATTTACCGGGACCATATACTAGGAATTAACCCAGAGTTATTAGTCGTTTGTTGCTCAACCCTCGTTTGGAAACCTTTGTAAGTTTTTAATTTTTGTAGGTGTAATTACACTCCATGATTTATAAAATAACCAATCTTTTATATGTAATATACGAACACAAATAGATACCTTAGGTTGTGTAGATTACAAATGAAGTCAATTGCTTGTGAACACCACAAACTAATAATATAATTCATTCACCAGACTTTATTTGATCCACTCCTTTTCTTTTCCTTTCATACCCATTATAGGAGGGCAAGCCAGTATGTGATTTGGTCAGAAGACGGTGCATAGGGGAGGAGACTAGGCATCCAGAGTTACATGAAATATAGTTATTTTCCATGTATTTTATATTATATTATTCTTTCAGTCGGACTTTATGTTGTTATTTGAAGACATCATTATATGGACTATGCTAGGTTGAGGTTATTATTTGATTTGCTTATTTTAAATATTTATATTTTATATCATTCCACTGTAAGATATGAAATTGTAGAATACTTTAAATTTTATTTTAGCCTTTGTATCATGTAATGTTCTAAAACCCCAACGACTCATACTTTTTGACATGACGCGAGTTCGAAAGCTAGTTTAGGCTTTGAATCGATATGGCCGAAGGTGCGAGTTGTTTCATTTAATATCAAAGCTTAGGTTTAGAATTCATTAAGGATTAGGCACATATTGAGAGAGCATACTTGTATATTTTAAAAAGTTATTATACACACACACATAAGTATAATGCAAAAACATCCTCATATTCTAGTGATGCTTAACACTATTTGAGGAAAGTTCTTAATAATTCCATTTACAAATAAGTGAGAGTGAGCAATCAAACTGGAAATAGTTCTAGTGAGGCAGCTTAGGTTGTAGATGTGAACATTCCTATATGGTTCCTACTCGGTTTGTTACCGAACTGAATTTTAGATTCGATAATAATACCGAACCATTGCCTTTTCAAAAAATGGCTAAGATATCGCCCCCTTGGTCAACTCAGGCTTGCCCTAGGTCTAGTGGCCTATGTACTTGAAGCAAGCTTCAAGGAAGAGCTTTGATGTATAACCTGGGGAAGTTTCCGGATACAAGTAGTGCTTGTGTGACGGCCCGGAATTTTCGATCCCGAAAATTCCAGATAGTTAGAGAAAAGAAGAAATAGATAGAAGAAGAACAAAATAGCAACAAGTCACAGAAACCTCACATTCGTAGCGGATCAAATATAATATCAAATAAAATAGCAGTTCTACAAAGAAAACTATATCTTTTAATTTACATTTAAATACATCAGAGTTACATCATACACACAACACTGGACAGTCTAAACAACAAGACCCAATTACACAATAATATATCGTAGCGGTAAAGCACTCCATACGCTTCAGCCCTCCAGCTCGCCTCCTGTGCTTCAGAACGTCCTTACCTGAAAATCTGTAATACTCGGTCTACCTCCTGCTCTGCACTTCTAAAAATCACCCTACCACCCTTAAAAATTATCTTTTCCCTCAACGATCGCGGTAACACAAACCAAGACTCAAATCTTGGTGATCAAATTTTGACTAAACTTGATGACTTACTGCAAAACATACATAATACAAGCCTATACTTCAATATATCTACTGAAACCGGTTTTAAAATAAAGTATACCTCATAACCAACAACTTTTCTTTTAATATCACCACTTAAAACTAATTAGATTGAGTGGTAGAAATTTTTGAAGTCAAGCCTAGCATATTTTATTTTGAAATTTTAACAGAGCGGTGTAAAAGAAACATCCTAACTTCTCTGGTTTAATCACTTATTTACTCATATATGGGTACATACATTCAGAACAAAGCATACTTATCAAATCACACTTTAATCCCATGATAAACATAACTACATTATAATAAAGGATTTTGTTTACTCACCTGTAAAAAGGTTTGAATAGAGCAGTGTTTACTTTTCTTTTTTTTTCTTCTGAAACTGTTTCCTTGCTTCATGCTTGTGCTGTTTGGTTTCAGGTTTGCTTTTCTCTCTTTTTTTCCAGTTTTGCAAGGTGGAAATGTTAAGTATTTCTCTGATATGCTGTAATGAATGAACTATAACAAAAGTGATGCATATGTAGAGAATAGTTAGGTACAGGTGTAGGTTGTAACTAGTTAGGCTTATTCTACTTTGATCAGATTTTTTTCCTTTTTTCCTTGCTTTGACTCAAACAGTATTTCGACTGAAAAGAAAAGATTTGCAAATATTTTGAATGACAAAATGTTAGGCTGAATTGGTAGCAAATTAAATGCTTGGTTTCCCAAATATGTTTACATGCTATAATTATGTTTTGCTGTCTATAAAGTTTTTGTATGTAAAGGTACACTTGCAGTTAGACATAGCTTGTAAATGAAGATATGTTGTATGAAAATATTTGTTTTAATATTTACTTGCTTAATTCATATGCAAATGTTTGTCTTATTTTATTTTATATTTTGTACTTACAAAACTTCAACTTATGTTGTCTACATACCAAACCCACTTAATTCTTGTTTTCATTTTAATGCTATTTATATGTTAACTGTTAAAAATTAAGTTATATTCATAAGTTTACTTACTTCGATCTATATTTTAGCCATCAACATTCAAATTATATTCATGCTTACTTATTCATGTTTATATTTTATATTTTAACTATCATATTTAAACTATATTCATATGTTTTACTTATATTTAATATTTATATTTTATTTTGATAGACTTTGATTTTATTCCAAACATTAGATGTTAACAAGGTAAGCATTTTAATTTAATTATATAAGATAAATTTTATTTTAAATATTGTCAAAAGATTTTACTTTAAATTTCCAGAATCCAATTTCCTTTTTAAAATACAAAACCATACAAATAATTGACAATTATTACAAAAGTCATATTGATTTTAAAACGATGAGTTTACATTATATTTAATTGGATTAAATATTTATTAAAATAATAGGGTCAAAATCCAAGGTCGTCACATTCCTCCCCCCTTTGAATCTTTTCGTCCTCGAAAAGGAACGAAGCCAGATTTATTAAAATGCTGAAAATCACATAAATTTTCTTTGATCATTTTTAAACTACTTTAAAAATCTATATAATATTTCTAAAATAGTTTTCATAAAATATTTTTATAACTCGATGTCTTGACAAGTCTATCCTTGTCCTCATAGAAATTTGGTCATACGTTGATCAGGCGTACGACTGGAAATCTATAAGTACTTGGTAAACCCATTTTCAACACCCAGTGAAAATACTTGGAAAATAATTTTAATGGAAATCTAGAAAACAGTTTTGAAAATAGTGGAAATATATTTAGTGAGGATGCTCTGGAAATCATCACCCCCATCCATGGTCGCAGTTAACCCGATGGTTACGTTGCCATCCCGACAAAATCCACAGATAACTGTAGGCCTCAGCGCCCCTCGATTACACCATGGAACCCGCTACAGATCGCAGCTACAACTGGGGTTATGTAGCTATCACGGAAAAAACCCATATAACTGTAGGCATCGGCGCCCTCGAATTTCGCTGCAAAAGAATGAAACTTCTCCACTCCACTTGACCATAGATCGCTGTCTACCGATGTTGCATTGCCTTCCCGGCAAAATCAAGTGTAGACCGTTGACACTCATCCTCCACACGATTTTCGCTATGGTTCCCACAGTAGATCGCAGCGACATCGAGTTACACTGCCGTCACAGCATAACCCAAATGCCCCTGTAGGCATCAACTACCTCGACTTTCGCTACCCAAAAATCCTCAGGAACTAGTTTTGTCCGGAATCCTCACAGGATCAACTTTGGAACCCCCTCTTGGGGCTCAAGGCTGCACCACCCGGTGGTACTCCTGAGAAGTCCATTCCAAGGGAGCGCCTTTTTCCCCAGAGCCATCATCAAAACATTTTATACTATAGTATCTTTTAAATCATACACCTAGTATGATCTCATACAAATCTCCTTTACATACAAAATCGATTATTCCAAAATCGATAATTTTCAAACTAGGCTTTCCAAATTCAATATTGATTTTACCCAAAAATCAAAAGCCTTTCCAAATCCATAGGTTCCCAAAACCTTTTCCAAAATCCTCATAAGATCCTTTATATATATATATATATACACACATACACACAAATATATATAATTTTAAAACTTTGGATCATTTCAAACTCGTATAAAACTCCTTTTATACTTCAAAACACCTTAAAAATCCTTTTGTTCTGGCAAAAGATTCACCAAGGGGAGTTTTATCTTATATAACAAAGATATATAACTTTTTACTCAAAATCAGATATTCAAATTTGATTACTCTTTCCAATATCACTTTCATCCATATCCGTATGATGTACACATATCATTCGTACGCTATATCAACCTGATTGCTCCCTCGATCACACAATTTCACTTCCGAACTAGTATCGTCCACCCGATTTTCTAGTGCGGACTCAGATCTGGTTTCTTGATCAGAAACCGCCATTCTCCTTGCATAGTCATAACTATGATAGAGAATATCCAGAACCAATCAACAATCCATATCCAGGTTCGTCGTCGAAAATCGAGTGAAAAATCCCACTCGGATCGATAAAACTATCTCGAAATTCTGTGCTCGAATCTGGATCACATTACTATGCGAATAGAATAACATAAGTACATCCTACGTATTTATCATTATTGGTTATTTAGCCAAATTAATTCCATTTCTATTCACATTCACTTTGATTTTTATTCACTTACTCACAATTGCTTCAATCTATTGGGATTACCACCTCTATTCTTATCTCGATTGGGTAATTAATTAATAACAGTTTGAACTCCGTCCAGTTTAAGTTTAGAAAATAACTTGAAAAGTTAAAGAAATAGATAAGTAGTTGAAAAATAATTACCAGTTTGTAAAATAGCTGTACAATAGTTTAGTAACTGTAAAATAATTGGAAAATAGTTAAATAGTCATAGAAATTTTTAATAATTGCAAAATAACTATAAAATAGTAATTAGTAGTTGAAAATAGTAATTAATTTATAAAATAGTTAGAAAATTGTTAAACAATTTCAAAAATAATTGTAAAACAAGTATAAGATAGTTTGGTTTTTAAAAGAAAGGTTGTATATATAATAAATAGCTTTTGGAAAAATAGGTTTATATTAAAACAATTTTATATTTAAAAAAATAGTCTAGAGTCAAAACTGTTCATTTCCCAATCTCCATTCTCATTAATTCAATTTTAAATTTCCTCTATCATTTAAATTGACCCAATTCCAATTTAAATAACTTCAATTTCCATTGAATTTGATTTATTCCCAATTCAAGCTGAACTAATTCTCAATTCCCTTTTAAATTTAAATCAAATTCCATTTGATTTTAAACATATTCAGCTTTAATTACAATCCCAAGTTATTTCAATCACTTTTGGACTAATATCCATTCAATTGAACCTACTTCAATTCCAATCCGTTTCAACTCCAGTTGAATTAATCCCAATTTCAAATTCCATTTCCAAATCAAGTTGAATTATTCTTGATTTCCTCCCAAATTAAACTCCAATTTTATCTTGAAAATTTCAAATCAGGTTGGTCATTCGAACTTATTTAACTCTTCCCAAGTTAAACTCAATTCACTTAATCCAATCAACCTTACCCAATTTGAACTTCCTTTTCAAGTTTTAAACTTCACAAAAATAATCTTCCCACTTATTAAGTTCAAAAACTTATCACTTTGGGTATCATATCTTATCCCAAGTTTAAAACTCAACATTTAGAGTTTATTTCAAACCATATTTGATATTATGTATATCCACATATATACATATTAACTTCTTTTACCTACCAAGTTATACCTTAAAATTTTAAACCACCTTTGGTTTTTAATTTAAACAAATTCTTTCAAAATTTCAAACAACCCTTGTTTGAAATAGGACCCTTTCATTTGAATATATTAAATAACATCTCTTATTTTAAAATTCCAAAATAGTTTGAATAATATTATCTCCTTTAACATTTTGAAATCAATTCAAATGTTTTATTATTTCTTTAAATTAATTCCGTCATTAATTAATTCTAATTAATCATATTCGGTAATCAACTTACTTCTTAATTACCTTCATTAAGTACTTGTCCCTTAAATTACTTACCTCTAGTTACTTCATCATTTCCAATTATTATCCATTAATTAATCTCATTAAATAAGGTTTAAATAATTACATAAATTAATTGATTATCCTTATCCTGAAACCTTTCCCAAATTCAAGATTAAATTTTCAGTTTGGTTACTATTTGTTAGAAAGATATATTGCTTTATATATCAGAATATAATCTTATATAAAACCATTTAAATTCTTTATATAAGAAAATAACAAGTACGCTCTCTCATATATATACACTCAACTCATTCTAGGGTATCACTTACCCTATCCTTAATGAGTAATCCCACCAGAGCCAAGGTTCTCGCTTAACCTTCAGCTCTGATACCAAATGTAACGACCCGGAATTTTCGATCCTGAAAATTCCAGATAGTTAGAGAAGAGAAGAAATAGATAGAAGAAGAACAGAATAGTAACAAGTCACAGAAACCTCACATTCGCAGCAGATCAAATATAATATCAAATAAAATAGCAGTTATACAAAGAAAACTATATCTTTTAATTTACATTTAAATACATCAGAGTTACATCATACACACAACACTGGACAGTCTAAACAACAAGACCCAATTACACAATAATATATCGTAGCGGTAAAGCACTCCATACGCTTCAGCCCTCCAGCTCGCCTCCTGAGCTTCAGAACGTCCTTACCTGAAAATCTGTAATACTCGGTCTACCTCCTGCTCTGCACTTCTAAAAATCACCCTACCACCCTTAAAAATTATCTTTTCCCTCAACGATCGCGGTAACACAAACCAAGACTCAAATCTTGGTGATCAAATTTTGACTAAACTTGATGACTTACTGCAAAACATACATAATACAAGCCTATACTTCAATATATCTACTGAAACCGGTTTTAAAATAAAGTATACCTCATAACCAACAACTTTTCTTTTAATATCACCACTTAAAACTAATTAGATTGAGTGGTAGAAATTTTTGAAGTCAAGCCTAGCATATTTTATAGTAGAGCAGTGTAAAAGAAACATCCTAACTTCTCTGGTTTAATCACTTATTTACTCATGTATGGGTACATACATTCAGAACAAAGCATACTTATCAAATCACACTTTAATCCCATGATAAACATAACTACAATATAATAAAGGATTTTGTTTACTCACCTGTAAACAGGTTTGAACACAGCAGTGTTTACTTTTTCTTTTTCTTTTTTCTTCTGAAACTGTTTCCTTGCTTCATGCTTGTGCTGTTTGGTTTCAGGTTTGCTTTTCTCTCTCTTTTTTTCCAGTTTGCAAGGTGGAAATGTTAAGTATTTCTCTGATATGCTGTAATGAATGAACTATAACAAAAGTGATGCATATGTAGAGAATAGTTAGGTACAGGTGTAGGTTGTAACTAGTTAGGCTTATTCTACTTTGATCAGATTTTTTTCCTTTTTTCCTTGCTTTGACTCAAACAGTATTTCGGCTGAAAAGAAAAGATTTGCATATATTTTGAATGACAAAATGTTAGGCTGAATTGATAGCAAATTAAATGCTTTGTTTCCCAAATATCTTTACATGCTATAATTATGTTTTGCTGTCTATAAAGTTTTTGTATGTAAAGGTACACTTGCAGTTAGACATAGCTTGTAAATGAAGATATGTTGTATGACAAATATTTGTTTTAATACTTACTTGCTTAATTCATATGCAAATGTTTGTCTTATTTTATTTTATATTTTGTACTTACAAAACTTCAACTTATGTTGTCTGCATACCAAACCCACTTAATTCTTGTTTTCATTTTAATGTTATTTGTATGTTAACTGTTAAAAATTAAGTTATATTCATAAGTTTACTTACTTCGATCTATATTTTAGCCATCAACATTCAAATTATATTCATGCTTACTTATTCATGTTTATATTTTAACTATCAATATTTAAACTATATTCATATGTTTTACTTATATTTAATATTTATATTTTATTTTGATAGACTTTGATTTTATTCCAAACATTATATGTTAACAAGGTAAGCGCTTTAATTTAATTATATAAGATAAATTTTATTATAAATATTGTCAAAAGATTTTATTTTAAATTTCCAGAATCCAATTTCCTTTTTAAAATACAAAACCATACAAATAATTGACAATTATTACAAAAGTCATATTGATTTTAAAACGATGAGTTTACATTATATTTAATTGGATTAAATATTTATTAAAATAATAGGGTCAAAATCCAGGGTCGTCACAGCTTCAACCCAGGCTTGCCTTGGATCAGTCATTACTGACCAAAATCTCTGGCTTCGTTCCAATGTGACATTCTCTCGGCTTCTACCATGTCTAGTAGGCCTTCCACTTGCTCTTTTAAATTTGTATCAACTCCAAATTTAACTCTACTTGTTGAGAAAAGTTTTACCAACACTCTAGCGTGTTCTCAATCCCCAAACAAACATTCAAGCATATGCATGTATTATAACAGGGAAATAGACAAAATCAAGCGTGTTAAATCATTAATCAAATAGTTTGAAGAACACTTAAATTGCATATGCAAGCATATATTGTCCTAACATATATTCTAATCTATATCAAATCATTAAAACATCAATATATAGTCATTTAAATTTATGGGCATTGAATAATAATCATATATTTTTGTTAAAATAGATCCAAGGTGATTTTAAAATGTAAAATTGATTTATGAACAACTCAACCAGATTTAATCTTTGATACTATAAAAGTAATCAAATCATCTAAATAGATTCCAACATGTGAAGAATAACACTAGTCAGCCCCCAAATTAATTCATTTGATGGTTATGCTATGTCACTTTTGTTAGTTAGCATTGGATATACTAATTTCTCTTCAAAAGTCAATGATTTCCTTTGAACTGGGAAAATGTAATGATGTTTAGGGTTTGGAAATGTTTTGGCAATGACAAAATGAGTTTGGTATTTTGTAAAATCTAGTTAAAATGGCTAATCTTGAAATAGGTACTAGACCTTAATTAATTACCCGTTAAATGTTGACTGCTATAAGATGAAAACTCAAAATAGTCATAGGTTTCAAATGGTTGGGATAAGTAGCTATTATGACCCCTCTAGGGATAGTAATCTATGTGGTCTTTCATATGGGATAAAAATTAGCTTATAATTCAGCTCTTATCAAAAATTATACAAAATATGTTGTATTCTCAAAAAGTTATACTAAAATAGTAGGCCCAAAATTCAAAATTTGTAGAATTTACATTCTTACAAATTTTTTCCTTAATAACGCTACAAGAAAAACTATTTTTAGTTGCATTTATTATTTGCTTTTAAGGCTATAGGCAACCGTTAATCATTTTAATGTAATAGAATGAAAAATTACACGCGGCCAAATATATCCCGCCAACAATTCACTAAAAGTTTGCCAAAATTTTTTGCGACCCCTCATGTTTGTTTCTCACTTGTGCTTTTACTTCCTCCTCTCACCAGAACTATGATGAAAACCCCTAGAAAAAGACTTTTTTCGATTTGATTTAATGCCTTTTGTTTCTCTTCTTCTTTTATCAATCATCAATCAAATCCCTCATCTTCACCTTCCAAAATCGCCACTTTTCTGGCTTCACCCAAAATCGGTTAATGAAGACATTACGGGAAAGATGAGCGGAGGAGAAAGCATGCAGTGTAGTTTGCTAGCGGTGACAATTTGGCGGATTTGCGGGCCTAGCAGTGGCGATTTGGGGGATTTGCAATGACGATTATAGTTTCTCCTTTATGCTGGCAATTTCATTTCTCTACCTTGCTTTCCTTCTTCTATCATAATCTATCTGTACACTTGCAAATTACAAAAGGAATAAAAAAGCAATCCATTCTTCCTCCTTTTTTTAGAGACGTTTATTATCAATTTCATGAGATGGGCTGAGATTGAATTCTTCACTGCAACTAAGGGAATTATTTTTTAATTTTGAAAAGAAAACGAAGCTTTTAAATTTTAAAGTGAGTGGAACAAGGAAGAAACTCAAAATTTTGAGAGAACATGGGAAATTGTTTGGGATCAAAAGTGAAGTCTATGAGCCCATCAAATACAACATCAAGCAGTCCAAGTACTTGTTTCAGCTGCAATTCTGTTAATTTTTGTTAACTTTATTTGGATTCATAACCATATTAGAAATTATGTTGATATGTTTGTAAATCTTGGATTAGTCCTTTTAAAAGTTAAGGTACTTTTAAAATCATGTCTTTGGTCTTCATGTTTTAAAATTTGTGACAATTGAGTGAAATATAAGTTAATATATGTTTCAGTTTGTTAATACTTTGATGCTAATATAGTAATTGTTTCCATGGTTCTAGAATTTGGTCACTTGGATTACCTAATATTTTAAGTTATATGTTTATCATTCATATTCAGTATAACCATTCGGGTCTGGATCATTAAGATGTTGAAGTTTTCAGTCTTTTGTTTTAACATCTATCATATTGTTCCATATTAGAGTTGATCATAACTTGCACATTTTGCTCAAGTGAAACTCATAATATTATTTTTATATAACATGTTAATAGATGTTCAACCTGAATTCCTTTATTTGATATGTTAATGTTAGTTTTGACTATACATCTATTGATGATTTCAACTTACATAATATGCAATAGTCATTATTGTAATTTTTTGGTATTTAAAAAGGCCATTTATCATCAAAAGCAAGCAGCAGCACTACAAGAACTAGCAAACTATCAAACACTAGCAGCATATTTGGTCAATCAACATGTAGTGTCAGTGTAGATGACTTTCATCCAGAGAATCGATTCTTGACCACCCAAACCTTAAAGTATTCACATATGATGAACTGAAAAGTGCAACGAAGAATTCTAGGCCTGAAACTGTACTAGGTGAAGGTGGATTTGGTAGTGTATAAAGGTTTAGTTGAAGAAAAAACTTTTAATCCTGTACAAAGTGGACTTGGTATTGTAATTGCTGTTAAGAGGCTCAACTCTGAAAACATGCAAGGATTCAAAGAGTGGCAGATAAATGTCTAAATATACAATCATTTTGATTGTGGTCATTACTTCAAACCAATATGTTACTTTGATGATACCACAGAAGTTAGACATAAATAAATTGAAGAACCTTGAAGAGTGATCGGATACCTTGGATTCTCCCAGTGGGGCAAGACCAGATAAGGTCATTATCATCTCAATCCACTTCATCCAGCTCTGTTCCATCGTCAGCAAAAGGAAATAATCTACCTGCTTTTGCATCTTTTGAAGGTACACCCGATTTATAGCATAAGTATGTGAATATTTTCTATATAGAAATCTTCAGTTTTAGCCTGAGGTGTAATTAAGTTAACCTGCCTAATACATGGTAAATCTACTTTTTCTGCCATTTGCTTCGTGAAATTCATGCAAGAACAGTTATCCCTATCTCAGGTAATGAGAATGTTCTGTTATGAAATATGTAACATATGTTCCATCAAAGTTTCATTTGTTATCATCACAATTATAAATTTTGTATGAACAAGGGGTAATTTAGAATCGCACCAAATGAATTTCCTATTTTGAGGGCATGCGAATTATTAAACTGAATGTTTATTGGTTTTTGTTAATATGCAATACCAAAGTATCAACCAACATCATATAAGTTCTTGAAGATTCTATCTTGTGAGAAAAAAAATGAAATATTCTTTTGAAATTAAATATCTTTTTTTAGACTGTATATGCTCTGTGGCATATGTGCATCCCAAAGTGAATAGTTCACGGTCTTCTATTTGAAACTACTTAATTATATATTGGTTTACATCGAAGCAAATTGGTTAACTTGATTAATTTTATAATTTGAATTGAAAGATAAATATGTATCTTTGTTGCGTACATCATGTTTGTGTTGATTTTGAGCTGTTATTTCATTAAGTCAACATTCGACTGTGTTTAGATTGTAGAGGCATAGCTTGTTTGCTTGATGAATTTAGATATACAATTTCAAATTCCCTCATTAGTTAAGCAATGTAAAGATATTATAGACCAGTTTAAGATGAACAAGAAACTACTTGATTTGGGTAAGAAAATTGAGCTCCCAAGCAGGAACTACCAAGCATGGCAGTCTGGTGATTTCCCTAAAGAATCACATCCCATTACATGCAATCTGAAGAAATTCCTTCACAATAACGAGCATAGTGATGCAAATATATACATTAAGGGTCACAATATTCTTACTCGATCTCACAAACTTATCCTTAATGCTTGGAGTGCACCACTTGCAAAAGGTATTTCACCTTTAATATTGATCAAGTGTGAACCTTTTCTTCTTCTTATATTGCTTATCTTTATGATTCCTTTAAGTACATTATGTTTCACCATCAGCCACTCAGGATAATAAATTATTGACTGATTGCACAAACACTCTAACTCGACATACTTTTTAACCAAGCATGACAATTTAAAGTTTTTGTCCATGATCAAGTTTTATCTTCCAAGTTCAATACATAAGCTTATATTTTATTTTAAATTATAGGTATTTTGGTTATATGATTATAAAAAAACATGATGCAAGCATGAAATGATTGGTGAAATGCAAATGCTTTTGCAGGGTGAGTTATTGAACTAGTTTAATTATAATTTTCTAACGCGATTGTGTGAATAAGGTCAGCTATTTGTAAAATGATCTTAGCTTTAGAAAAATAATAAAATGCAGGCACTTAGAGCATCAGAAAAATTATACATTGTCTCTTTTATCAACATGTCATATTGGTCAAATGTTTTTTGGCATAATATGTTGATCATTATTTTAGCATAAAAGACATGACTATTAGTTACTTTAAAGAAGCATCAGTTCGGCATATTACGTGATTATAACTATATTGATTTTATTGGTTAGATGATTTAATCAGTATGTCATATTTAATTATATGGTTACCATGATCCGACGAGCTACTACTTAAGCTTGTATATGTTCATTTTTAGTTGTTCCTTCACGTGGCCGATTGATGAAAATATACTAGAATATATATTGTTGAGAAGGTATATTGTTTAAAAATAGTCATGCATTGGTTTGGGATGTTGCAATATTATCATATTGTTTTGAGAATATTTCAGTTTACTTCGTCTCTTAAATTTTACCTTCTTGTAGTTTTCTATATCTTTGTCGCTATTGAGCTTGATTAGTTATTCCATTTACATTAGTTTGTAAAAACCTATTTATTATATTTGCATATTTACAAATTCAATCACATCATCTTTGATTTCCTTTAACCGATAATTCTTTTAGGTAGTAGCCCTTTCCGTTTAGAAATTCAGAGCGCTTATGCTTCTAAGTAGATTCAAATTGGATATTAGCAAGTTACAATTGAAATCATTTTAGGTAGTGTTTATTAATTTTTGAATTCTATTTATTTAGCTATTAGTTTTTTATATGCATGGTTTTGGTCACAACTGTACTTTTGTAGATGGGTTTGGAAGTCGATTCTAATGCAGTTGCAAAAATCATTATGGAAGAGTCACCGATCATTTTGAAAGTGTCAAGTCTTTGGTCGAGGTGGTTGGGGTTAATGGCAAATTTTCCAAAGAGATCTATAAAGCTTTTCCAGGTAATAAGTGCGCATTCATATCCTTAACTTAGCTTGGTTAATGATTTTCTTGCTGGGATTAATTAATAATTATTAACTTAGTTGTGCATGTAAATTAAAGAACCTAACATGCACAACTAGTGGAAATAATTTGTTCATTCCACTAAGTTAATCAATAATAATAATATAATTAAGTTAACTGAGTTTTAATAATGATAATGGTAATAATAAGTCAATTAAGTTAACTAAGTTAATAAAATTAATTATTAAAACTAAACAAGTTTTATAAAATTAACTAAGTTTAGGTTAACTAAATTTTATAAATAGTAATAATATAACTAGTTTAACAAAGTTTTATAAATAAAGATGATGATAACGAATTAACTAAGTTTATAATAAGAATAATAATAAATTAACTAAGTTAACAAGTTAATAAAAATTAACTAAGATTTGTTAAAATTAAATAAGTTTTATAAAATTAACTAAGTTTAAGATAACTAAATTTTATAAATAATAATAATAACTAATTTAAAAAAGTTTAAGTAATAATAATGACGATGAAGAAGAATTGACTAAGTTTATAAAAATTAACTAAGTTTATAATATTAATAATAGTAATACAATTAAGTTAACTAAGTTTTAATAATAATAATAAAATTAACCAAGTTAATTGAGTTAATAAAAATTAACTAAGTTTTGTTAAAATTGACAAGTTTTATAAAATTAACTAAGTTTAAGTTAACTACATTTTATAAATAATAATAATATAACTAATTTAATAGTTTTATAAATAATAATGATGATGAATTAACCAATTTATTTTAAAATTAACTAAGTTTATAATAATAAAATAATTAAGTTAACCAAGTTCTAATAATAATAATAATAACAACAATAATAATAAAAATTAACCAAGTTAACCAAGTTAATAAAAATTAACTAAGTTTTGTTGAAATTAAAGAAGTTTTATAAAATTAACTAAGTTTAATTTAACTAAATTTTATAAATAATAGTATGATATACCTGTACAATGTTGTAGTTGTTTGATATTAGATTTGAAGTCTTACGAATTAACATAATTGTTTGACTATATGTTGTAATTTCACTTGTGCAGGCATTGGATTTTCGAAGAGAGCAAGGTTGGACTTTTATGGTGCTAGCTTTCGCTTGTGCATGCAACAAAGAATTATGGGTAAACAAGCGTTTTGTTAGCACCAGTTGTGTGACTATGTACGGTTATGTACTACTTCTGTATCAATGTATGATGATGTACTACTTGTGTTTAAAGTGAACTGGACAGTGAACGAGCTAACAGAATGTGAGAAATAGACAAAGAAAAGCAAAAATATTTAGTGGCGCTTATCAAACGCTGCGGAAAAAATATAATGGCAGCAAAAAACGTAACAAAAAAATATTGCTGCGGTAAAATATACAACCTTTAAAATGATCAATTTATAACAGCGTCTATTTAGTGGCGTTTAGAAAACGCTACGGAAAAATATGTTGAAAAAATATCACTTTTGGTGGCTTTTCAACATGCTACAAAAAAAGATTTACGGTGGCCTTTTTTTGCCGCCACAATAAAGCACATTATAACGTCGTTTACAAAAACGCAACCAAAAATATTAGTTTTTTAGTTGCATGTCATATGGCGGCGTTCTCTAAAACGCCACCATAAGTTATGGTTGCGTTTTTTATGCGCCACCAAAAGTACTTTTTGATGTAGTGTAAGGTTGTTTGGATATGCTATTTTATTTTTTGTTAGTTACACATGAAGTGCAGTTGTACTTATGCTGCAGACCAAAAGAAACGATTTGTGTAGGTGGGATAGACTAATCTTTGGGGAGCGTGGGTTCAACAGGAGTCATCAGCTACATAATCGACATGTATGCTACTTCCATTACATCTCGACTACTTCCCGACGAGGCCTTGGAAACATCCATATGGAGATGTTTGAGCCGAGGAATTGAAATTTCGAATTCTAGATCTTCCACGTTTTTATCTTCCGCCTCTTCCTTAAGAATTATCATCCTCTTCTTCTCCTTAATCTTCTCTTCTTCATTAGTTTCCTCTTCCTCCTTCCTTCAAGTTCTTCCTCGTTTTCTTTTATAGTTGTCTTCTAGCTGGTGCCTGTGTATGTTGGACAACTGATGTTCGTGTATGTTGAATTGGATGGGGTCAAACTCTTCTGCTTTCAGGGATAGGTCGCTCGTAAATAAGGTTATAAAGCGAAGTTTAAATTCAGTTAGGATAAAGAAAGTGCTACGTTCGGTCTCTAGGATCGCTTTAAGGTCGAAAACTATCCGTCCTAATGTATTATTTTTGACTCTTAGTGGAATATCTATAAAGGTTAAAGTAAGTTAGTGATATGAGCAAAGGAAAATTTAACGGTAGAGGTTGGATGTGTAAAGTGAGGAACTCATCTGAAGAGTCATTGATAAGCAAAGCCTTCAACACAAGTAACAAAGAAATAATTGTCCTTAAAGTCACTCCTTTTGTTGTGGAGGTCAACCACAATCTTATCCTAGAGGTATGCTTCAAAGATTACGTAGGAAGTGTTGGGCGACTTTTGCTTCAAGTTGTATGAGGATTGAATCTCGGTCATATTAGGAGCTTGACCTAAACAGTTTGTGAGCAGTATGTAGAGATTCAAAAGCACCAAACAAGTATTCGAGTGCAACTGTGATGGAGCAAATTTTTTTATGATTAAAAGATTTAGTGTAGAAATGTAGTGAAAGACGGGATAGAACCGTCCAATCACATGTATCTACTACATGCAATATAGCCAATCGAGGGGTTTTGTGCATGCTCAAACGGTTGCGGCAGCTTATCTTCATCCTCGAGGATGTCACATTTTGGCATATTTTAAGAAAATCCCTGACGATAAGGAGGGATATGGGGAATCTGGTTAATTATATAAGATGGATAACCCCTGAAGTAGCATGTTTAGAGCACTAACAACTTCAAGTAGATCATCAACAAACATGATGGGAACAACGGTCGTGGAAGCACTTGAAGTGGTAGATGGACTAACAATGGTTGCAAAAGGTATAGCTAGCATAGAACTGGATGTACCTACATAACAAGTAGATGTAGAGGCAGCAGCCATGGTAGTGGATCTGGTAAAACATCGAAGGTCCATAAATGATGTCTAATCTAAACACAAACTTAAAGGGCGTACGTCCTATCAAGTACAATTTATTTTTTATAATTCTTATACATGTGCATGTCGTTGTGTTTGTATTACGCCCTAATGTAGTTGATGTATAGTGCCTAATACATGTTGACGTATGTGGACAAATCAGACACTTTACATTTAATAAGGCTGAGTGCTATCTTAGATATGCATGCATGACATACTTTGTATGTAATGTGTGGTAGTGTGCTATATGTTATGAAAGCTCGCTCGTGCTTACAACTGACTTCCCCGCACATGATGGAATTAAGTGCATGATGGAAAGCAGATACCACGTTAATAGTCCTGGATTAACCCATATAGGTGGGAAGTTTTGTTGTTGATCGGTTTTTGTCCGAAGAGGTAACATATTTTTGGGAAACTGAAGACTCTTGAATCATTGGGAGCCAATGGTAATGGAATGTGTATTCTAGTTATTCCAACAAGTCAGAACTGGAGAAGTCCCAAAAATCAACACTATCAACCCATGTCGATCGTCGTTGATCGATGTAGGGTTTGGCGATCAACCAAAGATGTTGGTACTGATGTGAAATTGATGCAATCGAAGAATAATTATATGCGATCTATCAATGCAATAATGAGCATTAAATCATCGCGATATGACAAGTTAGGTCGATCGACCCAAAAATGGAGTGAAAGAAATGGTCTTGGACTAGTTCAACGTTGGCATAATTAGGTGTAGAAATTGATGGGGATCCATCCACCTGATTGTTTTGAGTTGATTTGTTATGAATTAAAGTGATTCGGATGAATTTTATGAGCCCTAGCTTAAGAGTGGACGAAGTGGTGGTAGAGAAGAAAGCTCGATCTAAAAAATTTTGATAATTCCTTAAAAAAAAATATTGGTATCGATCCATAAAAAATGATAATTTTTGCACTTTTCTTGGGCAATTTTAGAACATGATGATTGCAGCTGAAATTTATAAATTTATGGACATTAACTTACCTATCGATTGATGAATTTCCCATTGGAAAAGATTAATTTTCTAAACTTCAAAACTTTGGAATTTATATCAAGTAAAAGGATGTACCTCAATGATCTGTGTGAAGTAGAAGTGTTCTTTGGACCATTATTATTAAAAATCCTAAAATCTTACGATTTAAATCCCGATTCAGATCGGATCTCTTCTTTTACGATTCGATTTATTTTACGATTCAAACTTAGTTAAAATCGCAATTTAGAAAATGATTCAACCCATACTGATACGTTTAATATATTTATTAATTATTAGAATCCACAATTCAACTTCTAAAGTTTTCTAAATTAAATAGAGTGGAATAATAGAGAAAATTGGGTTTTAGGTTTAAATTTAGAAGTTCAAACGTCAAAATCAATGTAAAAACGTGTATAAAACTTGAAAATACGGATCTTTTGAATCTATGATTTGCGATTTAAATCCTGTTTCGATTTAAGTTTGAACTTCACGATTTAAGATTTGAAACCAATATTGAAAACCTTGTTTGGGCGTCTGTACGATTTAGGATTTGCTTTATTGTCTCTGAAAAAAGCACGCTTTGTGTTTACAAAAGCGTTCTTTAGAGGCAAGTGTTATCAGTTTTCACAAATGACAAATCGGTGATACCGGAGTTTGAAATGATGAAGGAATAGATATAGGGTCTTAAATGATTGAGTACAAGACAATGCAAAGAAAATATAAAATCAAGTTGATGAAGTACATCGATCGACACTGATCCATAAAAACTTTGATTTTTAGCGAATTCTTATGGTAATTTGCCTAAAGAGCATGAAACAAGATTAAAGCATGAAGTGATATTGGATCGGTAGATAGGATGAAGTAAGATGGGAAATTTCCACACGTCTATCAATTGGTATCGATTCATAACAGATTTAATCTTCCACTGATATTTTTCCTATGAGTTCAAATTTGAAATGAAAATATTTTAAACGATTTCTTATAGAAAATTTCCCCTAAGGCCCAATTCACTCTTCTGCATCTATAAATACATGGTACATGCACCTAGCAGAGTATCAAACTATTTTTTACTAAGGTGAGATGTTTTCATTGTTAATCTCAAATCTTACTGCGATTTTAGGGTTACCATTGTATTCATCTCCTGATTCTTGTAAAAAGAACATAGGCATATCTAAACAGTTATAAATTTGTTTTCTTTATATCAAATTTTAACTCGTATATAAGAAGAAACTAAATCCATCTAAAACTACGGTGAACAACTACACTAAAAATTATTAGTTCCTTTTCCTAGCCTCCAAGGGTGCTAAACCAACTTTTTACTAATGGTGAACATTCCATTTACTTGTTGTAGGTGAGTAACTCGGCAGCAGTACAAACAACGATCAATTATAAAACTAGTAAAACTTGTATGCTTTTGATTTAGCTGACTATCTTGATTGTAGCTGAGCAAGCATCCAATTACTGATCATTGGCATGTTAGAGTATGAAGTTCCTAGATGACAAGATTTCATATAAAATCTACCGATATTTACCCTGGCTACACAACACATAAAACCATGTTTTATTTTCATTTCGCTAGTACCATGAAATATGACGATTCTAAACATAAACCAACGTAACAAAAGGTTTTTTTCCCACTCGATACTTGCAACAAGCAAAACTATAGCCAAATGAATCGACTTTATAAAATATCATACCGAACCAAATCAATGAAACCAGCAATTTCAAAATGTATTTTCAATGAAAAAACACTACAACAAAATAGTCTTTTTACAAAGGGCAATGCCCGTTGTAATATGGCTTTCGCAACGGGCATATGCCCGTTGTAATAGGCCTTGTTGTAATAGTTCCACCACATTTTACAACGGGCAAAGCACGTTGTAAAAACCGTTGCAAAATACCTATTTAAAAACGTGTGTTGACCGTTGTAAAATACCTATTTAACAACGTGTGTTGACCGTTGTAAAATACTTATTTAACAACGTGTTTTGACCGTTGTAAAAAAATTATATAACAACGTGCAGTGACCGTTGTAAGAAGCTTATATAACAATGCACATTGCCCGTTGTAAAATAAATACAAATTTTAAAAAAAATTACAGCAACATCCATGCAATACATCCATACTAATACTAAATATTGTCGTAAAATAATTAAAATCACATACGAAAAGACTAAAAGCTAGAGTCGTAGAATTCTAACACTCCAAAAAGTTAGATAAGTTTACATCCCAAATACACAAAGCATTAACACATAACAGTCCGCTACAAATATCATGTTCTAAGTATAATCATACTATACCACAGAGATGAAGTATTTATACCACGCGACGGTTGATCCAACGGCCTCTTTGTAGTCTATAATTGATATAGCCTTAGCTCTCTTAGCATCCAGCACACTTCCATTTGAATATCCACAGGACTTGGAATATTTGTTTCAAGGTTTTCTTCCATGTTCTGACAAATCTGCATATTACATGATGAGTTTTGAACGTTGTCATCGTGGGAATTGATACTAATTCGATCGTCATCACAGCAACATAGCTCCACTATATTTGTCTTGTCCTAACTACATTGTGCATTTCCTACTGTCATATACCACCATCACATAAACAATCCCCTACTTTCACCTACCACTTCACCGACCAAACACTCCATCAAACTACCTTTTACCTGCAGATTCATGCTGCCTTGCAACCTACACGCCATCTTGCACTAACAATCACTGCCCTGTCAACTGCTAATACCACCAAAAGTGCATACAACCCATTCCCTGCCGTCTAACACCACTGCATCCCTTCCACAATATTCTTACATCACCTCTAATAACAACCTTCATACAAACAATACCCTGCAGCTACTTAACTTATACTCTAACATAACCACCCTACACAACAATTATCCCTCTTCTAAACTGCTGCACATCACCACCATCCACACCTAACAACACATCCATCCCCTGCATCTCCTTAAAACAACCACTTCACTTCTACCACATCCACATTCAATTTGCCTCACCACCGTCATTGCAGTCATACTTTAAATTCAAAAATCAACCAACTGTACAAAACTACCATATAACAACTACATCCTCATAACCAACTACATACCTCACTGTGAGCAATCAACACTTCCTCGCCAAACATTCCTCTGCAAACTGCCTATCCACTGCTGCATATCCCCTTCAAACATTTTGTAGCTGTTAAAGTGAGGGAAAAAAGGTGATAAAAAACAGAATTTAGGCAAAGAACGGTAAAATTTAGGACTGTAGATGTCAAACGGCTTGTCGATTTCGACTAGTCTATCTTTCAGTATAGAAATCTGCCCCTCTTTAATCAGGACGTGTTCATCAAGATCTTCGATTTTCTTTTTAAGGAATTGACCTCGAGATCAAGAAGCATTGCCGACTCTTTTGAACTCTTTACTTCATGGCACATTTGATCTCTTTCCTCTCTTACCGTTACTAGCATGCTACGGGTCGATGTCAGTTCCTTTGTGCATTCTTTTAGATCTTGCTGGAGTTGGTTTATGTTATCATTTTTCCTGGTTATCTAGAATTTGTTGTGTATACATAAATAAATTTCATTTTAACACTAACTTGTAAAGTAAATGTTACAAAAATGCAAGATGAAAACAGCTTTTAAAAAAACAGGCAGACAGATGTAAATATAACTTCACCTGAAGCTCATCATTCCTAGATTTGTGTATGAGGCAAGAAAGTTCATCCTGCAATCTTTGTATCTCAGATTGCAGAATGTCATGAGTGTGCACTGACCATGCAAACCGTGACTGCAATTCCTTGAGCTCCATCTCTTTAGAGTATACCTTTTCTTTAAGTAATCTACAGATCAAAATTTCTGCTTTCAATTCTACTTCCAGTTCATTCTATTGAGGAAAATTGCAAAATTAAGAAACTGCAGAGACAACGATCAGTGTGTGTGTGTGTGTGTAAAGGTGGATCATACCTCTGATTCCTGACACTCATATTTCTGCTTTGATAATGATGATTCTGTATCTGACGCAACTATATTCCCCCACTCACTTGACAGTTTAGCTACAGTTATCAAGCTTCCTCTAAAATTTTCAATCCCTCTCCTTAAACTATGATATTTTGCAGCGTGCTCACCACATATATAACCATCTTCTTCATATTGCTTGCACTTCGTGAGGTCTAGTATTTTGTTGCAAAATCGACTATGTTCATTCAACAAAGAAATGCCTTGATTCTGCAAGAATTCTATTCGAGCTTGAAACTCTTCATCAACCTTCGCTAAAAGGTAAAATCTATTTTCATTTCTATTTTCTTGCAATCTGTTCAAGAGAGACATATTCTCGTGCCTTAAACAATCTATATCGCGTCTGCATGATGCTATTTCTTTTCTTAACATCTGCTCTACACCTATCAGTCTTAATTGCTCCATTTGCAACATGTTTATTACACAATCACTTACTTTATTTCCAGTTTCATCAGAATATACCTGCCTCAATCCATTGATTGACTTCTCTTGTTCATTGCACATCCTTTGTAATCGTATAACAGACATTTGCAGTTCCTTGTTTTCTATCTCTTTCATGTTATGATCCTTTCGAGTACAATTAAGTTTTTGTTCCACAACCTTGAAGCTTTCTTGTAGCTCTTCGAATTCTCGATGAAGATTATGGTTTTCGGTTCTTGCTTCTTCTAAACTAGATAATAAATCATTCATTTGAATCTCTGAGTTTAGTGTTCTGCTCCTAATCGATTCTTCACTGTCTTTCAGTGAAGATATTTCCCTTTGCAAAGACACATTTTGCTCTGCAAGTTCTCTTACTCTTTCACAGAGTCGAGATTCTTCAGACTGAAACTTTTCAACCTTCATTGACCAATCGGTTGATCTTCTATCCAATTCTTTTTCCAAACTAGACTGCAACTCACCTTTTTCTTGTTGCATTCTTCTAGTTCTTGTATCAAGTTCAAATCTGTCACTTTTAAATCCATCTCTTGCAGAAACTCTTTCTGCCAACCGAGATTTTAATTGTGAAGAAAGTTCAAGTGCCAAACGTTTCCTGTCATCGAGAAAATATTTGGTCATTTGGATCAATTTTGACATATCTAAAGTGTTGTTGTTTTTTAACATTTCAAGCTCAAGCTCTTCATTTGACATTACTGTCAACATGTGCTCTATTTCTTTCACCTTGTCAAGTAAATCTTCATCGATTCTTAAACTGGAAAATCCTTGTCGATTTTCTCCATAGTCAAACTGCTCCATAATGAATTATAGTCTCAGTATAGTAAAAATGTTTTTTACATAGTCAAATGAATTATAGTCTGCATAATGCATTGACCGAACGTTTACCCAAATCAATTTAACTCGATTTCTGAGTAAATTTAACTCAACTCAAGCAGCAAACTCCAACATTTTACTCAACTAAAACCAAGCAGCAAACTCAATAAACATTAACCTAACTCAACTCAAACAGCAAAGCGAAAATAAATTTGATTTTTAAATTACCTATTGAGAACTGGATGTGCTAAGATTCTTCGATGCTAGGGTCTTGAGGTGGAACTGAGACGAGGTCGAGCTATGGTTCTCCGGTGCTAGGGCTTTGAGGTGGAAGTGAGGCGAGGTGGATTCCACTACACGATTTCTCTGGCGTCAGCCTGTGGAGAAAGTGGATTATGGTCGGATGTGGAAATAGTGGAGAACGGGGAGTATTTTAGAGGAGAAAGTGGAGAGTAAATGTTTGATTTTGTTTATGAGATCTGAAACTTAAAGCGAAAAAAAATGGGGGAAGCTGATAATGGAAATTAAGCGGGAAATGAAATTTGCCAAGAAACGAGGGCGAGATTCTATTGCTTGCGTTATCAATTAATTTCAAGTCAATGATGACAAAGCATTGAGTATAAACAAATATATTATAAATTTTTATTTTTGAGTTTTAGAAAAATTCCAAAATTTTATTTCTAAATTTTATGAATATTTTAAATTTTTTTCTGAAATTTTAAATTTTTTAAATATTAACTATAAATATTTATTGTAGTTATTAAAAATCAAATACTAAATAATAAATATTACTTCTTAATTATTTATTATTTATTATTTATTAAACATTATTTAATCGTAATTATTAATTAGTAAAAATTAATTATTAAATGTAACTTCATATTTATTAATTAAAATTTAATGTTAATTATTAACTGTTAATAATCAATATGTATATATTATTAATTTTTAATTTTTAATAGTAACTATTACTCATAAATTACTAATATTTATTATTAATTATAAATTATTATATATTTAATATTAATTACTCGATATTACTTATTAATAATTGGAAAGTAAAATTAAGCCCGTTGGAATACTGATTATGTATAGCAATTAGTAATTAGTGATTATTTAATAATAATCATTAATTATTATAAGTTATGAATGATTAATATAATATTATTAATGATTATTTATTAAATATTAATAAATAATATAGTATTATTAATGGTTAGTAATTAGTAATATAATATTATAATTAGTAATTAGTAACATATGATTAATATAATATTATTAATGAATAATTATTATATATTAATAAGTAATAAATATTAACTTCAAGAAAGCATTGTAATTATTAATTATTGTTTGTCAAAAATTGGCAACAAACATTTATTACAACGGGGATTTTATGACCGTTATAAAATTGGCACCTATTACAACGGGCATTTTTAGCCCGTTGTAAAATTGGAACCTATTACAATGGGCATTTTTAGCCCGTTGTAAAATTGACACCTTTTACAACGGGCATTTTGTGACCGTTGTAAAATTGTTGGCACCTCTTACAACGGGCATTTTGTGACCGTTGTAAAATTGACATCTATTACAACGGGCATGAAAGAGGACCGTTGTAATAGCATTCTATTACAACGGGCAGTCATTGCCCATTGTAAAAAAAGGTGTTGTATATGGCATCTATTACAACGGACCTGAATGGACCGTTGTAATAGCCTACTATTACAACGGGGAGCCAATGCCCGTTGTAAATAGGGCGTTGTAATAGAGTATTTTTGTTGTACTGAAAGGAAAAAACGGTAGGATCGATTTCACCATGGAGGGGGGTGAATAGGGTGATACTATTAATTATAAAAATTTATGCGAAAATATATAAAATAATTGCAGCACAGATAACAGCCGAATAATAGCAGCACAGATTATAGCAGAATAATAAAAGCAAAATAGAAAAACACATATTCATCCAGCTTCAGCAAAACCCTGCCTACGTGCTGCTCTTAAGCATTCTACTAGAAGTTAAGTAGTCGGACGCTTACACACGTAAACTTGCAACACCCGCTATCGACTAACCTAACTCTATGCTCAAAACTCAGCCACAACTCAGCCATTGAGTTGCGAATTCTCGAACTACACAACCGTAGTTCATACCTAGTCACACGACTAGAATTTACAAAAGTCTAAATGAAAAATACAAATTAAAAACAACTAAAAACAATGAAACCCTAATTTTAAAAGTTAAATCCCAAAACAGATTATAAGCCGGCCCATAAAAAAATGTGATAAAATAATTACACTACCCCCCTTTTCCCTTTTATTTCTTCGGCCCGCTTTCTTGGTGAAAATGTCAGCGTCGTTCTTCTTCGTTCAAAATTAGGGCTTCGTGAGAAATTGAGCATGCCGACTTTGAATGATACTTCGATTGCTTTCTGTGATCAATTAATTTGTTCACGGCTACTCCAAATTGTCGAGCTTCAATGTTTAAAATGGTATGTGATTTTACTTTTCCAATTTGCTTATGCTCGACTTGATTCGAGTGTTAATGATTTATTGCTTCTCTATTTTACTCGAACTCGAATGCTTTTTCCATGTGGATGATGATATGCATTATATAGGGTTTAATTCCCTTAATTTCCATTCGAATTTATTCATTTGAATTTGTCAGTTAATTTACCTCGTCCATTCGATTATGCTTGAATGCTGGTGATGTTTTCTGACTTCTTCAATTCGTGTATATGGTTTCTTGGTCACCTTGGCTTGTTTTATGATATGGTTTCATTCTTTGACTTCGGCCACTTTGATTTTGTAAAAAAATTGACTTTATTATTATCTTGACTTGTTTGAACTTTGGCTTGGTCACCACGGTTTTGATTTTGGTGATAATCTAGAAGTTTTGAATTTGGTTTCATTCTTTATGTTGTTGATATCGGCCGCTTATTTTTGTTTGGATCTTGATTAACACTTGGCTTTTACTCTGACTTCGTTCAATCACTTACGGCTTCATATGACTTTTACTATTGAGGCTACTGGTCTTTGCATTCATGTAGTTTGCACTGTGTATTCACCTGTTTTCATGTGTCTGAATGTGCTTGTGTATTTTATGGTTCACCTGAACTTGAATTTGTCTTCACTTGTTTATTTGACTGCCTCCATGCCTGGTGATTGTTTTCACTTGTGTAGTTCTGAACATACACAGTTAAGTTTTGTTGCACAATGTAATTTGCTTGAAGTTGTAGCCTGGTTTGAGTTGAGTTGCATCTGAAGTTGAATCAGTCTTCGATTCATCCCCGTTGAACTGCTTGTTCTTGTTTCACTGGTGCATGTGTGTTGGCACCATATCTGACCACGCTTCATTGTTTTCATTTGAGTCTACACTTGCTTATGTATGTAATCTTGTAAGTATTCATTTGCACTTTGATATTTGCAGTCTGGTTTTGTATTCAATTTGCACATTTTCTTGAGTTTGAATGGTTCTATATGAAGTCTACATGTGATTATTGATTTGAAGTACTGCCTTGTATTTGCAGTCTTCATTTCTGGGTTTAGTTGAACCTGAACTGCACCTTGTCTTGTTTGAAGTGTTTTATGACTCCACTGTCTTGACTTGTGCTTGATCATATGCATATTTCCGTTTGCTTCATTCTTGTTTGGTTGCGGCATTGTAATTGTAGTCTCTTTCTCTGCTGCCTTCTTTCTTGGTTCTTGCATATAGTATCATATGCATGTCTGATTGTCGAGTTATAGTGACCTGCCTCGTGTTAGATTGATCTGGTTTGTGTTATTATTTCATGTATGCTGACCTGTGACCCATTTGAATGTTGAGGCTGTGTTGCTTGAGAACTTGTACTCGACAATTTTATGATGTTTTTGTATTGCACTTGAGTTGAATCCAGCATCGACTCGGATTTGACCTTGTGCTCACCTGTCGCTGCAGTTTTATCAACTGCATATCGGTGTTCATGGCCTTATGGCCTGTACAGTGATACACTGTGTATGTCACAAGTTGTTAGTGTATAATGAATTCAAACATGAATATGATGACGAACAACCCAAATAACTGAGGCAAATAATATTTTCAAAATACACATTTTATTTTACACTACATAAATATTTCTTTTTCAATTTTACTGCGTGAGTGTTTTTTTAGATAACTCAGATGCTGGTGGATTCAATCTGGAATAGAGTTGAAAATAAATAAGAGTGAATGAGCGATATGTAGTGAGGACATTTGTGTAAATTAAACTGTATTGTAATTTAAATTTTTTATATATAGTGAGAGCACAAATTTATACTATTCGATATTGTAATAAAATATTTGTTTGAATAAAATATTTTTTTGAATTTAAATTCTGTCATGTTTATTTTATTCAGCTAATATTTATGTAGTTATGTGAAAATAAAATAGTACAATAAGAAATACATTTAAATGAATATATATATATATATATGTTTATTATCATCAAACAAAAATCATATACCAGTATATTCAACAATCTCTCCATTTTGATGATAACAAACATATATTTAAGATTTTGAATTTATTAAATGTATTTGATCATTCAATTTGCTTCCCCTATTTGAATGCTCCTTCTCTACACAAAGCTCACCCTACATATATGCATGGGAATAAATAAAAATATGCAAATGAAACTAGATGCAAATGGAAAATACAAAATAAAGCATTTGACCTTTAACTGTCAAAATCTTAACTTTTCTCTCCCCCTTTTGTTATCTGCAAAAGAGTAACAGTATTAGAAAAATAGAGATAAAGTGATAGACATTAATACAATATTAATACCCAATCAAGTATAAATATTTTCAGTTTCAGTAAAAAATCAAACAAAAATCATAAATACTCTGTTAGGCATATATTTCACTTTAGAATGATAGGGATGATGTAAAACCATATAGCTGTATCTATTTGTGGTATATTTATATCAAGAATTTGAATATCTACTAACCATGCAGAACCATTAGGACTTTTAAATGAGATTAGTAGTATTCCAAATTTTTATAAAAAAATGAATTCAAATATTTTCTAACCATGCATAACCGTAAGGAGTTTTAAATAGGATTAGAATCGACTTGTCTATTTAATCAATCAATTTTGATATGTGTTCCATACATGCATAACCGTGAGGACTTTTAAATGAAAGTGAATATCGTGGATGTTTTTATTGCAAAAAATATAATAAAATGAAAAAAAATGATTTCCCATTTAAAATACCACATATTGACATACTATATTGGATTTTGATGAGTGATGGTTGTTAGAAATATGATAGAAATAGAAATGGTCATGGAATTTCTACCAAATAAGAGTTATTATAAATCTTGTTTAAATTTTTAAGGAAATTTACTAAATATACTCTCTCAAGTTATAATATATATATAATCAAAATCAATACTCATCACTTTTTTAATCACTATTTATTTTTTGATAATCATTAGGGAGTCAGATTAGTTAATATAGTCATTTAAGATCAAGTCCAAAAATAATTATAAAATCAAATTTTCTAAAAGTGACTAATCTGAAACAAAGTCAACAAAATCTATTTCTAGAAGGGATTTTATATGAAAATTTTATGCTAATTGAGAATCAGTTGAAACGAAAAATATGCAGATGTTTTTTCTAAAAATGTGATGTAATTAATGAATGTCTTGACATAAAACTCGTTAATACTTTTTCTACCAACTGGGTTGCCGGTGTAACATGCATCTAAATTCCCCTTTAACTCAAGGTTATCATTAGATGAATATCATCTCAAAAATTAAAATAGGTGAAAATCAAATTTCTGTAAGGGGTTTTTGTGAAAATGACTTCAA
Organism: Allium cepa; assembly: GCA_030765085.1. Classification (NCBI taxonomy): domain Eukaryota; kingdom Viridiplantae; phylum Streptophyta; class Magnoliopsida; order Asparagales; family Amaryllidaceae; genus Allium; species Allium cepa. The sequence continues at coordinate 109,831,166 of CM060940.1, forward strand.
GTTGAAAATCAATATAAATAATCAAATAATTGCAAAAATGATTTTACATGACATGATATTAGATACCACTTGTATTTGAGATAATCATGACGATATATAGTGGTATATAAGAAGAACGTGTACTCCCCTCAACACTTAAATTTGTCAGCATGTCCATTTATATCAAGCACAAGTAAAGTAATCTAAATTGAGCAAAAACACACATTCAGAAGAAAAAAATCGTCAAAGCAGTTTTTCTTGTTATTCCAAAGTGAATCGCTAAAAAATCAAAAAATTGTAGCATTATGAGTTAGCTTTCTATAACTTCAAGAATAAATCAAAGTTGAGATGTTCAATACTTCAACAATGTCGATCAAAAACAATATGTGAACAAAAATTGAGTTAAGAGATCATACCTCACTTTTCTTTGATGTTGTGATATCCAAAATGCGATGATCTCCATCTAAACTTTATAGGCTAAGGAACATTTAAATTTTAGTCTATCAATCACTTAGAACAACTCGAAATCTATCTCCATCATAGTTGTTCCTTAGCCCACTTGTGTGTCTAAATTTTGGAGAAGGCAAGTGATCAAACCAAAGATGTAGGACTACTATTATTATCCATTGAACTCTTTGGTACACAAATTTGTCCGTATAATAAACTGTTAGCATCTACAATTGTACCATAGGGAATCCAAATCTGTTTAAATTTCAAACCATTTATATTTGTACCTTTTGGAATCCATATTTGTTTAACGGTTTTGTGTTTTTATATATTACGACAATTATTCTTGCCATGTCCAATATTTTCACACTTTACATATTTGGGTATCACACATTTCCCATTAACAGTGTTAGTAGTTGTGTGTTCATATTTTGACACTTTTGCAAATCCAAATCCATTCCTTTTATTCTTGAAGAGTTGATTTTCTAAGAGTATATTAAATGGTTTATTCTAGTCAAAAATATTCGAGCAACCAACTCAAGTTTATTAATTTTGGATTTTAAAAGTTTATTTTCATTTATTAGCTTCGAATTACAACTAATGCTACTATATCTCTTTTCAAAACTATTCATTTTTAATCGCATATTTTCATTTTGAAGCTCCCTAATTTTATTCTCAATTTCTAGCGTCTCAGTTTCAAAAGGTTGGAGTCTTTTAAATTCAATTTTTTCAAAATCCTTGATTTTTTCAATCTCCTTTTCGAACTCGTGATTTAATCGAATAATTTTAGTTTTTCTCAATCACGTTTTCTTTTTCAAGGGTTTTGAAATTTTCGCTGATCTCGTTTAATTTCTCCTCAAAAATCGCACATTTAGAAATTTCCGACTTCTTAAAGCTATCCAACTCTTTTTGCAAAATATTATTTTTACAAATCAACTCAGTTTTGTTTTTCTCTCGAATCAAAATTTCGTTTTCTAACTTTTGAAAGTTTTCATGAAAATAGGCAAATCCTTTTTCATGGTTCAAACACCTTTTGCAATTAGAATTTTTATTTTTCTTAATATTTTTAAGCTCATTTTCCAAATCATTATTTTTCTGATGAAATTTAGCTTGTTCCCTTTCCAACTTATTATTTTCAACTCAAGAGCTTCATTACTTTCAATTAATTTTTGGCACAAGAGAACTAAATCATTGAATGAAAAATCATTTATCTTATCAGCTATTGAATCTTCATCACTGCCGCCTTTTGCCGATCATGCTAAGCACATTTTTATAACTGAGTCGATTATGGAGAATTTCTCATTGTTGTTGACTTTTGCACCGTATATTGCATCAAATGTATTTAAGATTTCCTGTGCATTTTCACAATAAGAGATAAAGTTCAAATTATCTTGGTTAATATGATAATATAGTATATACATAGCAAGAGCATTAATCGAAGTATTTTTCCCATCTATTATATCACACTCACTTTCAATAATATCCCAACATTTAAAATTAACAGATTTTAAATAAGATTCCATTGTTAATTTCCAATTTAAAAATCTGTTCCATCAAAAATACGAGGAATAATACGGGACCGACCCTCGGCAAAAGCATTATTAAAAGAAGCCATTTAAATAATCAAATTTTTAAAACAATAATTTGTTTTTGAAAAATCAAAATTTTAAAACAAAAATTGGCTTTTATTCCGAGCTCTGGTACCACTTGTAGGATCGATTTTACCCTAGAGGGGGGTGAATAGGGTGATACTAATAGTTATAAAAATTTATACGGAAATATATAAAATAATTGCAGCATAGATAACAGCCGAATAATAGCAGCATAGATAATAGCAGAAATAGAACAACACAGATTCACCCAGCTTTGGCAAAACCATGCCTATGTGCTGCCCCAAGGTTTCTATTAGAAATTAAGTAGTCAGACGTTTACACACATAAACTCGCGACACCTGCTATCGACTAACCTAACTCTATGCTCAAAACCCTGCCACAACCCAGTCACTGAGTTGGGGATTTTCGAACTACACCACCGTATTTCGTCCCTAGTCACACGACTATAATTTACAAAAGTCTGAAAGAAAAATTCAAATTAAAAACAACTAAAAACAATGAAACCCTAATTTTAAAAGTTAAAGCCCAAAAGAGATTATAAGCCGGCCCATAAAAAACATGATAAAACAATTAAACTATCCTCCTTTTCTCTTTTATTTTTTCGGCCTGCTTTCTTAGTGAAAATGGCAGCGTCGTTCTCCTTCGTTCAAAATTAAGACTTCATGGGAAATTGAGCACGCCGACTTTGAATGATACTTCGATTGCATTTTGTGATCAATTAATTTGTTCACGGCTGCTCCAAATTGTCGAGCTTGAATGTTTAAAATGGTATGTGATTTTACTTTTACAATTTGCTTATGCTCAACTTGATTCGAATGTTAATGATCTATTGCTCCTCTGTTTTGCTTGAACTCGAATGTTTTTTCCATGCCGATGATGACATGGGTTAGAAGGGTTTAATTCCCTTAATTTCCTTTCGAATTGATTCGTTTGAATTTGTCAGTTAATTTAACTCGGCCATTCGATTATGCTTGAATGCTGGTGATTTTTTCTGATTTCTTCAATTCGTATATGTGCTTAGCTTGGTCACCACGGCTTGTTTTCTGATTTGGTTTCGTTCTTTTCCTTTGACTTCGGCCATTTTGGTTTTGTAAAAAAATGACTTTGTTATTATCTTGACTTGTTTGAACTTTGACTTGGTCACCACAGATTTGACTTTGGTGATAATCTGGAAGTTTTGAATTTGGTTCTATTCTTTATGCTGTTGATATCGGCCACTTATTTTCGTGTGGATGCTTGATTAACACTGGCTTTTACTCTGACTTCGTTCAATCACTTACGGCTTCATGTAATTTTACTGTTGAGGCTACTGGTCATTGCATTCATATGTGTTCATGTAGCCTGCACTGTGCATTCACCTGTTTTCATGTGTCTGAACGTGCTTGTGTATTTCATGGTTCGCCTGAACTTGAATTTGTCTTCACTTGTTTATTTGATTGCCTCCATGCCTGATGATTGTTTTCATTTGTGTAGTTCTGAACATACACAGTTGAGTTTTGTTGCACCATGTAATTTGCTTGAAGTTGTAGCCTTGTTTGAGTTGAGTTGCATCTGTAGTTGTATCTGTCTATGATTCATCTCTGTTGAACTTCTTGTTTCACTGGTGCATGTGTGCCGTACCATATCTGACCATGCTTCATTGTTTTCATTTGAGTCTACACTTGCTTATGTATATAGTCTTGTGAGTATTCATTTGCACTTTGATATTTGCAGTCAGGTTTTGTATTCAGTTGCTCATTTCCTTGAGTTTGAATGGTTCTATATCAAGTCTACATGTGATTATTGATTTGAAATACTGCCTTGTATTTGCAATCTTCATTTCTGGGTTTAGTTGAACCTGAACTGCACCTTGTCTTGGTTGAAGTGTTTCATGACTCCACTGTCTTGACTTGTGCTTGACCATATGTATATTGTTGTTTGCTTCATTCTTGTTTGGTTGCGGCTTTGTAATTGTAGTCTCTTTCTCTGCTGCCATTCTTTCTTGGTTTGCGTATAGTATCATATGCATGTCTGATTGTCGAGTTATAGTGATCTGCCTCGTGTTAGATCGATCTGGTTTGTGTTGTTATTTCATGTATGCTGACCTGTGACCTATTTGAATGTCGAGGCTGTGTTGCTTGAGAACTTGTACTCGATAATTTTGTGATGTTTTTGTATTGCATCTGAGTTGAATCCAGTCTCGGCTCGGGTTTGACCTTGTGCTCACATGTCCCTGCAGTTTTATCAAGTATACATCGGTGTGCACGGCCTTATGGCATGTACAGTGATACACTGTGTATGTCACAAGTTGTTCGTGTATAATGAATTTAAACATGAATATATGACGAACAATCCAAATAATTGAAGCAAATAATATTTTCAAAATACACATTTTATTTTACACTGTACAAATATTTCTTTTTCAATTTTACCGCGTCAGTGTTTATTTTACAGATAACTCAGATGCTGGTGGATTCAATCTGGAATAGAGTTGAAGATAAATACGAGTGTGAGCGATATGTAGTGGGAATATTTGTGTAAACTGAACTGTATCGTAATTTAAATTTTGTATATATAGTGAGACAATAAATTTTTACTATTAAAAATTGTCACACATAAAATTGTACAATAACAAATACATTTAAATGAATATATGTGTATGTGTGTGTTTTTATTATCATGAAACAAAACTCATACTGAAGTGCTTCAGTAAGAAAACCAGGCTATCACAAAAAGAGACGATAATAACTTTCATCACATGAATGTAATATGCATCAGTTCAGAAACTAACAGAAACATCATCTCATCATCCAAATACAACTATACTAAAAACCTAAAAACTTCGTCCACTTTTAAAAATAAGAGAGGTGGGAGACATAAGTAGCAAAATGAATTCAAAAGATCCCTCCAATCAATTATGATTTGTCATCATATGTAAAAACATAACATTCTTAGCTTTCAATCGACCGCACGTATCCACCACTACCTACTAATCGACTACCGTAGATCTTATCTTCTTCAACCACTTTGTATGTTAGGATCAGAAGAAGGCTGCGCAGGAGGAGCAGCCTGAGCAGGATCGGCAGTGGGGACAACATCAAAGCCTGATCTCCTTGTCCTCTGAGGCCGCCTCTCAGCACTAAGGCTTCTGCTCCTGCTTCTACTCCGGCTCCTAGACCAACTCCTGCTTCTACTCCTACTCCTGCTCCGACTATCATCGCTGCTGTATCCCCACGTGCGAACCCTATCCCTATCAGGGCTACGGCTATAGCTCCTATCCCTCCTCCGGTCCACAGACCTTCTTGGCGGACCATCAAACCGTCCACCGGGTGGGCCTCTATCATATCCACCTCTCCCTCTGCCTCCACGCCCACCACTTGAAAAGTCGTTTCTGCCCCTCATTCCCCGACCTCCAGAGTCCCTTCCATCAAACCTACCACCACGGCTTTTGAAGTCATCCCTCATACCACCACCACGGCCGCCTCCTGAGTCCCAGCGACCTCGGCTGCTGAAGTCGTCCCTCATGCCACCGCGCCCAGTTCCAGAATCCCAACGAGAGGGGGGTCCACTGCCTCGGCTGCCCATGTCATCCCTCATGCCACGGCCTGCACCCGAGTCCCAACGGCTGGGCATGCCGCCTCGGCCTCCTCCTCTGGAATAGGATTGGGGCCCACGGGCCACCATGTCACGGAGGTCCGGCGGCACCTGTTGGTTTGCACCTTCCAAGATTTTGACCAGATCGGCCGCGTGCTTCCAGTCTTGGTCGGATATGAATGTGTATGCTATTCCTGTCGCTCCTGCTCTGCCTGTTCTCCCTATTCGGTGGACATAGTCTTCTATCCCGTTTGGAAAATCATAATTCACCACAATCCTGAAATATTTATGTAAAGATATATGTAAGCGGCAGATAAATATGGAGGTTCTTAAACCAAGCTGTGAAGCATATCATGAGTTTATTGATAAGAGTATGTATCAATTATCCCGCCACCCATCATGAAATCAAACGTACTTTCTTTCTCTTTATTATTACAAGCGTTACGCTACGTGTATTTCGCGCGTAATGATGGTATGCGTTTCGTGCATGAATTGTTTTTCTACAAATTGTATATGTTTTAACACATTTCAGAGAAGATGATTTGTATAAATATTTAGTCAATATTTACATTGAAATAATGTGTAGTTAGTTTGAATTTTTATTTCTATGTTACAACATTTAATTTTTTTGTTAGGTTGAACCTTTAATTATATTATTAATTAATAAAGAATGAATTTTTACTGGAAGTTTGTTTGTTAGATTCTATATTTAAATGATATTAAGATAGATGATATTTGTAGATGAACGTTATGAATTTGTAAAAAATAAAAAAATAAAAAATAAAATAAAATGTTAGTTTCTAATTTTAAGCGATATTAAGATTTGACAAAATCTATAGAGGGACGTTTTTTGTAGTTCATGTAGTTCAAGTTGAGGTGTGACACCAAACACATTACAATAACTATTAGAGGTTATAATGGTCTCATTGTAAATATATCATTAATACATCCCTCTCCTTAAAGCAATATAAGTTACAGCATTGGTTTTATATTCAAAAAAGTTAATTGTTGAAAATATGTTAAAACTGACATTGTATTTTATTTTATTCTCAATCATCATCAGAAAAAATCTAATGTTTTACTAATGTTATGTGAACATCAAATGTTGAACCTAATGTACTATTATATTTTCAAAAAACATATTGACAGGGGAAATGCTGTTGGTGCAAATATTAATTTCTTTCTCAATTGAAGTCACAAATATTACAAGAAAATTACCAAAAAAAAATGTTTCAAAACATTAGCTAGATCAACCATACTCGAATTTCCGGAAAGAACGCTTGTGTTAAAAAAAATTGCAGAGCAATAATTTGTAAGGACGTAAGTATAAAGGAAATGTCCAAAAATATAGAAAACAGTTTGCTGTGAAATAGGAAAGTGGTTCAAATTTTCACTTAAATTTAACCCTATAAATGAATATCAAGAATCAAATGACTAAAACATAACTATCACAGATCGGCAGCCGATGGAGGAAAAAGCATTTGTAATTTTGTTTCCCAGTTATGCTCCATTGTTCTTAATCCCATACGGGATTCAGGTACAGTCAGTAGAGGATAAAGTACTATTTCTGTTACTTTATGCTGTAAGGTCTTCAGAAACATGATAATGCAATTCAGGACCGCGTAGAGATATGCATGTTTGCCTTTATCGGTGTTTAGTAACTAATTGTCCATAATATTTGACAAAAGAGTTTGCTTCTACACGTAAAGGTTTATACATTGAAGCAAAACACAGATTAACTTAGTATTGCAGATTTGACATTGCATCAATAAACAAATGCATGCAGCAATATATAGCACTGTATAATACAGAGTACTAGTTTAGGAAAATGAAACAAGCATTGCTTACCTAATATCTTTAACATCAAGCCCTCGAGCAGCAACATCAGTTGCTACCAATATAGGTGTTCTACCTTCACGAAATTGATTCAGAACATAATCCCTCTCCCCTTGATTCTTATCGCCATGAATAGCAGCAGCACCATAGTTACGCATACCACGAGCAAGATAATCACATTGTTTCTTAGTCGAACAAAATATGATGACCTTTGAACCTCGCTCCTGACTTCTAAGTATCTGTTCTAATCGCCTTTGCTTCTCCATTTGTGGCACAACTTCAACATGCTGCACAAGGAACCAGATCCAATAAACAAGTGCAAAATTAAGGTAAAAATATTACACAAACAAATGGCAGCAATTTGCCATGAAACTAACAACCAGAAATAATAATGCAAGACGTCAAGGTATACAGTGAAATGCATTTCTGGAACATGAACTGGCCAAAAAGAACAGTCTGATATTCATAATAAAAAATCTTATGTTAAACGTATCAAAAAAAAAATTAGGATTACAAAAGACATGTTGGCACTTCAAGTAAAAAGAGAAAAAACAAATAAAGCATAGGCCATAGAGTAATAGAAAGGTACAACATTATGACAAGCTAACCTGTGTAATAGATTTGTTGGCAGAAAGCTCATCACTTCCAATATTAACCTGGACAGGATTTATCAACAAATCCTCAGCTATTTTCCGCACCTCTTTTGGCCAAGTGGCAGTATACATGAGTGTTTGTCTGCGTGGAGGGATCTCTTTTACAATTCTACGAATCTGAGGTTCAAACCCCATGTCAAGCATTCTATCTGCTTCATCGAGAACAAGAAAAGAGACCTGACTAAAATTTATTTGCTTCATTTCAAGTATGTCATTAAGTCGACCTGGTGTTGCCACAACAATATCTACTCCCCTCTCAATTTCTCTAAGTTGAGGACCTTTGGAAGCACCACCATATAGACACTGGATTAAAACATGTACACTTTCACTACTGAAGGCAGAAAAGATGTAGAAAGCTATTATAGCATACATAAAAAACATATGATAATGTAAAGAAGAATATGTTTTTGAGATCAAATTCTTCACACACACACACACACACACACACACACACATATATTATTCACCAGTTTTCAATAGATATTGACAGTGCTATGTTAAATATTTGATATAGTTGCTTACTAAAATGTTATACTGAAGTTCAGCTAAGCACAAACGGAAGTATCATGAGAATCAAGGTTGGTTACACATAGAAACAACTACAATCCACATATGTTTACAAAAGAACTACCCTGTTCCTCCCAGATATAAACCTCAAAATTTACATCAATCAAAACTAAACAATTCCACACTACTGCGTTATTTCATGAATATAACGCCATAAAAGAAGTTATCATTTAAAACTGTAACAAATTGATAATTCCACGCTCAATGCCGCAGAAAATTCAAAATAAACATTTAAAACATATCATCTACATGACACAGACAGTAATATTAAGTTTTATAATTCCGTGCATGCCCTTCTAACCATGTACAATTCTAACAATCCCCTTACACAACTTCTAGAAATCAAGATGGTCCAGGTCTTTCATAACACAAAAAATACTATCAATCCCTATAATAATAAATTTACAAAAGAACCCCCTTGTTTCAGAGATTCATGAAAACCGTCCTTAAAAATTATACTAACTGTACGTGAGACTGAAGTGTCATTTACTACTATTATTCATCCTCGGTTACGTTGATTGAGGGTGAACACTGCTCGATGCTACAGAAAATTCAAAGTGTGCAGCTGAAACGCGCCATTTATGCAACACAGACAGAAATGTTAATTTTCTAATTCCAGGCAAAACCTTTTAGCCATGTACGGGTCCAACAATAGCCTTGCACAACTCATACAGCACAAAGGACAAAATTACTAAAACTTACAGTGCAAGAGATCCTAGATGAACGACCAAATCTAATAGCCTCCTCTTGAATTTGGGTAGCAAGCTCTCGAGTTGGAGATAGAACCAACACAGTTGGTCCAGATAGTGGGTTATTTCGGCATTGCTTTACATGAAGGAAAGCTGGAATGAGGTACCCTAAAGTTTTGCCAGACCCTGTCTTAGCAATGGCCACAACATCCCTGCTTTGAAGTGCGATCGGCCATGTTTGTGCTTGAATGGGTGTAGGAGAAGGGAATCCAGCAGCATGTATCTGACAAGGAAGAAATATAAGGACATAAGTATGCTAATTATATGTATACTGCAAACTTACATGTTAAACATATTATACATACATACATACATACATACATACATATATATATATATATATATATATATATATATATTAATACATATACTACAAGCATATACGACTCATCTGCGTTTTTAACATATGGGATGCTTTATATTAGAAATAACAATCTAGCAAAACGTAATATGCATGTTAATTATATGTATATTACAAATTTATATATTTATATTACAAACATATACGACAGCTACATTTTTAACATATAAGATGCCTTGCATTAAAAATAAGAATCTAGCGAAGCGCAATATGTGGTAAGTGCCTAGTGATTATTAATAACAAAACTTGTTAACATTTGAAAGTAATGGTAAAAGGAAAACCCCTAAAGGACACGGTTGCTTACTGAAGCAACGCGATGCAGAGGGGAATTCCCACTTTTGAATATTGGAAAGAAGGCACCCTCTCCAAACTTGTCTAGAGGAAGGGCTCCAAATTATATATATGATTGCAGCCTTCGAAAACAAAGCAGTTGCTGTGTACTGGAATGTATAGCAGCACTGCCTACGACAAATGCTCTTTTCTTGAGCAAATATCGCATCTGGGAAATGGTAATAAAAATTAATAAAGTCAGACCACTACAGAAAAGTAAACTGTCGCATGTTTAAAAAATGTGGAAGGAACTAGTAAAAAATAAGAATAAAATGGTTTAATGCAGAGCCAGGAAACTTGGGTATAAAATAGAACTAACCTCTCTAAGTATTTCAGGATCAAATCCAGTAGCCTCGAATGTCGTGAATGGAGGAGGAATATTGTCACCCTAATGAAGTCATTCAAGATTAACACAATGAGTTATTTATAATAGATCTACCTAATACAATTCTAGCAGCATGATATTCTTAATCAATACATTTTAAAGGTAACATTTTCTATACTTCCAAACATGATACAAATATAACAAGAAGGTTATCTAAGATAATTAGTTTTTAAGGAGATAAATATTCAGTTTTTGTTATTTGCCAAAAATGATCAGCTATACAATGAAATAATCACGGAATCCAAAAAAACTACACAATAACATAATAATGTGTAACCTGTGGACAATTAGCTATCATTACACTTATCACTTGCATGAGATGACACAACTAATAGTACAGCACTTGAACATATGATTTAGCAACTGCCATGAGCTGGATATGGTCCTAGGAAAAGCACAATTTAATGACACAATGGAACTATTATCTCACGGGTTAGCGTCGAAATTGGGACAAATTGAACTGTACTATTGGATAAGTTATGACACATGTTAACTTCATTAATTGGTATCGCATGTTAAAATGTTTGCTAAGTTTGGCTAGCAATTTAGCTAGTTCAAGTGGGGCCATTAGCGGGTTATATACCCTTGCCTCGCTCATCTTTCAACTTATGTCATGAAATGATATATAATATACTTTACTAGTTAAATTTATCAAGTCCAATCTAGATATAAATCGTTAGCTAAAGTGAACATATGATGAGATAATTGTTGCTTTATGACCTGCATGAAACTTAGCTAGTGAAATTTAGGTAGCCATTGTTGACGCTTTTCCAAATATTAAGGTTTCCAATATGAAACAATAGTGAACGGAGATTAACTGAAAAAATAACACACATGCACAAAATAACAAATCACAACCGCAATGTAATTTACCGTAACAGTTATTTCATGGTGCTGGCAATATGCATCAGTGGATTGGATATGTGAAATCGAGGCACCAAACATTTTCTGAGGTGTTGCTCTGGGAGCTGCATTTAAAAATGAAGCATTATTGTGAATTTTAGGATTTGCTGCCTCGTGTCCCATAGTACCACCAAAATGACCTGACATAACCGGCCGAGTAACAGGTCCTGTCTTCATATCTTGCTGCAAAATAACATAAAATTGTGTTAAAAATGTCAGTCTTTCAATATTTTGTTTACAATCATGATACATGTTATCAGCAAAAATAGTCTCCTAGAAGGCTAGGATTTCATAGGACAAAACATTTTGTTTTTGTACCAGCCAGGAACGGTTGTCATGTATTTAAAACACACATTGCAAAGTAACTGAAAATAACCATATGATTTCCAGCATTAGAAACACTTGCATTTGGTGGTTGCTTTTGAAGCATCATCTGCCCTTCAGTCCTCCCTCTTCCTTGATCATCATTGTTATAATTCATATTTAGTCCCATATACGGCTGGCTTCTAGGATTTCCCATTTGTGACTGCTGTGGTTCACCATAAGCACCACTTGGACGAACAGGATATTCACCTGGCCTTGCCATTTGAGGACTAGGTCCAGGGAATTGACCACCTGGTGCCACAGTAGTCATAGGTGGGCCAGCATAACCCATGGATTCTGCTACTTGTCTACTTTCGACTGGAAATCCATTTGGTTGTGTTTTCTGACTTCCCATTGGTGGTCCATGTTGTTGAGGGGGTGGGTATTGATATTGCCCATTTGGTTGTGGATAGAGGGATGATGAATTTGGGGCTGGAAACTGTGTGGGTGTCATTTGGTTCATTTGCATAGGTGGGTACTGCTGGTTTGGTTGATTCATGGCAGGATTCGGCATTAGATGCATCTGTGGATGCTGTTGCAGTTGTTGAGGAATCTGATGCATCTGAGATGGGGCTTGTTGTTGTTGAGGAATCTGATGCATTTGAGATGGTGCTTGTTGTTGTTGAGGCATCTGATGCATCTGTGGTTGTTGTTGTTGCTGAGGCATCTGGTGCATCTGTGGCTGCTGCAGTGGTTGTTGCTGTGGCATATGGTGCATCTGTGACTGCTGCTGTCCAACTTCAGCGGTAGGACCAGATTGCGGTTGAGCTGCAGCCGAATTCGCTGGAAACTGAGGTTTAGCCGCAGGAATTGGGGTAAGAGTCGGTGTAGCAGAAGGTGGTGGAGGCACAGGAGCTGGTTTTTCATATTGGGTGACGTTTGTTTCAGGGTTCCAATAATAAAGGACACCTGTACTTCCATCAATTAATCCAGTCCAAGGCTTTGGTAGAGTTGGATCTTCAGGTGCATAGCTTGGACCTGAGGCAGCAGACACTTCTGCTGAAGCCATGGATCTAGAATTCTATCATACAAATATAGTACATATTATAAGAGTCCAGAACTGATGGAACGGAAATACTAATGTTTGAAACAAACACTGTTTGCGGATGAGTAGTAAGTAGTAACAAGATGCAGACTTTATCACAAAACAGAATAATGAGTTCAAAACTTCAAATGTTTGTAGTATTCATATCATAGCTGCAACTTTTTTCCTACTTTTATTGTATTCAATCAAACAAAGATATAATTGTACTGTCAAAAACATGGAAGATGTTAAACAAAAAAAGTAATATGACAGAAGACAGGGACAGTAGGTCAAATGTATAAATCAGTGATTGCAAAAATCGCGAAATCGTACGTTCCAAAGCGCGATGTTGTAGGAATCGCAGTCTTCCCGATCCAAGAGTTAAATTGGATCGCAATCCGTGTAAAATGTGCGATTCTATTTCAGAACGAAAATATTGGAGTCCAATACCGGATCGCGAATTCAATTTAAACATCGAATTGAAACAAAATCAAAAGAGATTTAGTTCGGCATCGAGATCTCGATTCAGTTAAAAAGTAGAAAACAAAAAAACAAAAAAAAACTAACAAAAAACAAAAAAAAGAACAGGTATAGGAAGAAGCAGCAGCTGCAAACCTGGATTTTTTTAGAACCCTAAGCTTCAGGGAGGAAGATGATTGAAAGTTTTAAGATTGGGGCGGTCTTATCTCCGCACACCAAATTATCAACCCAAGCTCATTTGTCCTCGCACCCATGCATATTCTCCACACAGGCATGGTCTACATTCCAAAACTTATTTTATTTCATTTATTTATCTGTACAATTTTCCTCTTTTCAAATAAAAAATCGTAAACCACGTTTAAACATCACTTTGTTGATTCCACCTCATTGATTCACGGGCAGTTTGTATTGATTTTAAACGCAAAAGTTTCTCGAGTCATGTTCTTTTCGGCATCCCATTTTGTTCGTTAATTGTCAGATATTCAAATCGTTGGCTGTTTTCGGTAAATTTATCACAGCCTTGAAATCGATTTAGTTTATGGAAACTATACTAAAATGATGAAGGAATGAATGAGGATGCTTGAAAGATGTCAATGTTGAAGAAATTAAAGATTTGGTCAATTTTATAAAATACAAAACAAATTGACACCGACATATTTTGGTACCGACGCGATTTGATAACTATCAAGAATGATAAAACGAAAGAGCACATAAAATTTGACTAAGTTTGGGATATCCCGGTACCGACATGATTTGATCAATACCAATATAATTTTAGATCTTGATTTAGCTACTTTGGAGGCTTGGAACTTAAGTTACAAAGAAAAGTTAAACTTTTGACATACAAAAACATGTCGGTGTTGACATGTTTAGTTGCCTTGGAAAACATGTACGACGATCTATTCTTCATGCTGGAAGTTCGGATCTGAAAGAAATGACTCGTTCAAACTGGATATGACGAAATTCATGTTGAATCTCATCTACAAATAACAATATATCTTCAACTAGAAAGAAAATCAATCTTTTTCATCTTCTATTTCATAAAACTTTGAGAAAATGGAGATATATTAGATTATAACTCAGGTTTGATTATAAATTGTGTATTCCGGAGAGAATTCATAAATAAAACTGATTGAGTGGACATAGGCCGAAGATTTTGCTAAATCACTATAAAAAACTTATGTCCCTTTTTCATACTCTTTTGATTTCTTCATTTTTAATATATGTTTAATTCTTTTTTTAGTGATATTAGGGTCTTGTACCAATTATTTAGGCAACATTATTTGAGTTTCCACTGAAATAAACTTAGATCTTATATTAGAGAAGATGATAAGGAATACTGTATGAACCATTAATGGACCAAGTCAATTAGAGCACGGACAGGCAAGAGGTGTCGGCTAGTTCAAATTCACACTTTATCTATGTGATTAGAGAGGAAATGGATGGGATGGTAACAAGTTTGCAAGGGAGATTGATAGCTTGATTAAAAAGAAATGAATGGATTCTTTCCGAATGATGAAATAATAAAATGCAGCTAAATAGAATCGGAAGCTAGGTGGCGGAGCATATAGACAAGCAAATGAAGCAGAACAAGCTGGAACCATCCTCCAGCATGCCGATAAGTCGGTACCAAGAGGTCCAGAACAGTCGGTAGCGACATGTTTGGACAGGCGAGCATGATCGATCTAAATGTCGAGCATGGAAGGGTGCGTCAAATGGATAATGTCGAGCCTTGAAATCAAAATGCACACTTACAACCGCAAGGACTAGAACCGAAAGTTCCCATCAGGAACGAAGGCATGAAGAAGATTTGAATCAAAGGCATGCAAAGAGATTTCAACTGAATCTAAGTGATCGCTTTGCTGAGATGGTAAGACATGTACTTCAAGGTGAAGCTATGAATGGAATTTTGGAGGATGCGAACAGAAACAATTTCACTCCAAACATCCAATATGCTAGAAACCCACTTAATTTCAAGTTACCTAATTTGAAGCCATATGATGGAAGGATGGATCCAACTATTCATATAATGATATACATCCAAAATATGACAGTGTTAGCAGCTTTGGAAGAGGTGATGGGACGATGCTCCTATTGTATTAACTGATTTGGCTGCCATGTGGTTTCGCCAACTGGATAATTGATCCATAATCAGTATGTGGACCGAGTCAGTGGAAAAGCTTATGAGTCAATTCAGAGTTTACATAGTTTGACCAAGGAATGTACCGATACTTTCGAGGGTAAAGCATGGAGAGAATGAGCTTTGCGGAGTTACTTAATTAGGCCTAGCGCATAACCGCTGCATATTAGAAACCATACTTGTCGATAGTACTAATGACGACGGTTTTCGGAGTCGCTAATAAGACTAATTTTAAAAAAGCATTGGAAAGAAATCAACCAGTGGATCTCATGGACTTTTACTATCAAGCTGAGAGATATTTGGGCTAGTAGGATATAAAAGCCGAAAGCGGCGAAGATGGAAGGCCATTTAAGGCAAGATTCTGAAAAGATAAAGGAAAAAAAAGAGCTAACGATAGCTCAAGATGATCGAAGCGACAAAAGAAGGAACCGAAGTTTACTCTTATACTAAGTTGACCGAGACCCCGAAGAGGATTTATCTTGATACTATAGGTAGATTATCCAACTCTGCAGTTATGTAATTTATTATAAATTATCTAACTCTGTTATAAAAGGTGCTTGATTTCTTTTACATAATTTGTTATATTGTGATGTAAAGAAATTAATTAAAACAATATATATAAGAATTTTTTTAAATAAATTGTTATGTGATTGTAACTGCAAGTGGTTGCAATCATGAGTAATAAATCACAACACAAAATAGCATTTTGTTTTAGATATTTCTAGTCAAGTGTTTCGAGAAAGTATATCTATGCATCCATTAAGATCGGTGTTTGTAACGCACTCCCAAATGTTTGACAGTGCATTAATCATAACTACCGGGGAACCAATGATTACGTACTCATAGTTATTGAATAACTATGCAATGTTAACATTTGAATTATTCAGTTATTAATTAGTGACTGAATTCATGCTTGTGAGTCGCATAGTTGAATTCATTTAGTATTTGAAACACCAACTGATTTAGTGTATTTAATAAATGGAATAGTCTGCAAAAATATTCTAGGTGCTAATAGTAATACACACACACACACACATATGTACATATCAGTATACGAAATCAATGTACATTTAACTTGGACTTAAATTGAATTGATTACAATTGGGTTTCATAGTTTATTAGTCCATTAAAGGACCAATAGGGGTAGACCATAAGGGGATAAAGAAGATATCTTAGAGTTGGACTTAGCAGGAGAGAATAGTGGAAAATATTTTCCACTTGTTCCTTTATATAAGCAAACCTACATTATTTTGGTTCCTACTTTCTCCGATCCTTGGCCTCTATTTACATCCATCCTTCCTCGTCATAGTCGATCTCCATTCAGCCTCGAAACATCAAATAACTCAAATCAAGTGGTGATATGTTAAAACCAACAACTTTAGGTAGGGATCTAAGAGATCTACGAGACCTTCAAAATCGATTACATCTTAATCAAGTAGAATCTAACTTACATCTGTACTACTATTATTTAAAATCACTTTTATATACATTGATTATTATGCTTTAGTTATAATTGATCTAATAGTAAGTTAAATGCATTTGTTTATTTTGACATATAATAATATAAATAATATATATATGTATATATGTATATGTACGTATGTATATTTTTATTTCGGCCATATAATCGTTCTAAAGCATGTAAAATATTTTTCTAAATTTAAATTATATAATTTACTAATTAAAATTATTAATTATTAATTAAAATTTTTTAAATTATAACATATGTTTATATCAAATTTGAATATATATGACATTTAAAATAAAATTGCCCATTGCAACTAAAAAATATCGGCCCAAAAGATACATACACACACACATATGTGTGTGTGTGTGTTATAATTAAAAGGGTACTTTTAAATTATATGTTAGTGTGTGTATTTATTTATTTATTTATTAAATTACTTTCAACATTTTATAAAAACGTATTGTCGAAAGCACATATATACATAATTCTATAAAATTTATTTATGTTCAATTTAAATATAAAGATTTATTAAAAAAAAATCTTCAGTGGCGTTATATCTAAATCAATATATTTATTTTATTATAATATTACTTAGTCATATATAAGATATTTTACAGCTTTGAATTGATATCTTAGACCTAAGTTTGATTTTTTATTTACCAAGTCAAAATTTGATATTTTATTTAAAATTTCAAATTTGAAACTCTTGACCCAGTCAAATTATGTAA
Source organism: Allium cepa (assembly GCA_030765085.1). NCBI lineage: Eukaryota > Viridiplantae > Streptophyta > Magnoliopsida > Asparagales > Amaryllidaceae > Allium > Allium cepa. The sequence goes on from CM060940.1 coordinate 109,848,765, forward strand.
CATGTTCTATAAAATTTTATTCATTATTTTATTACATATATATTATAAACATATTTTTATATCAAATAGTTTAATCATGGTAATTTATACATACAGACACAAACAAACATATGGTAGAACAAATCTCATATCTACACACACGCATATATATATATATATATATATATATATATATATATATATATTTGACCATGCTTTTGTTCGATATCATAGACATTACATATATATGTCATCTCACATATTTATATATACATAACGGTACATTCGTAATTATACACATATTATATTTAATCATTGCATATTAAATAAATAAAATGAAACAATAAATAAAATATGATTTAATCAGAAACAACTAGATTGGATCCATTGTTAAATATTAGATTTCATCGGGCCATTAAGTTGCAATTAGAGAATTTTTTGCAATTTACTCATTTCAACCGTTGCTAAATGAGCCAAATTCAGAAATTTATGTATTCAATAACTACTGAAGTCTTTCTTCCAATAGTTTTTCTCTTCGTATGGTTGATAGCTACTTCTTTCGTATTTGAATGATTAATGACTAGAAAGTTTTATATAATATCGGCATTTTTTAAGTATTTATACATTTAATGTGCATATTAGTGTAACATACTTAATTATAGATATATAAAATTATATAAAATATTTTAGTTAATTTTTACGTGGCTAAGCGATTTGATGCTGTAGTTATTTAGCTATGGACCATATATCTAATTTCCAATGACAACTAAATATGTGTACAGTTCTTCTTTCATAGTCAAAATTGGAGTGTGGAATTTTCATTAATGAGTACACTTTATTTTTATAAATGTTACTTCATTAATTAAAAAAGGGTGTAAAATTTCACAAAAAATACACTTTATTTTTACAACTTACTATTTGAAACCCATTCGGAACTATGATTCACGATTCGGATCCAGTTTCGATTCAAATTTTGAATTTTACGATTTAAGATTTAAATCTCATATGAAAATCATTGGTATAAATCATAAACAAGTTTGAGATGTAAATACTAGAGATTTTTATTCCTTAGAGCAATTCAAATCTTAGAAAGACCAATATGCTATTAATCCACACAAACATAACCAAATAAAATGACTTATTTGTCGATAATGTCAAACTTATACAGCACTAATAATCGATGCCCAAGAAGCTTGAATAAATATAAAACACCATCAAACACTGACTTATGAATAAAATAGTATTAGGCGGTTCTAATTCGAACAACAAGCACTGAATATCAATATTTTAGATCTACTCACAATGAAAGAAAGACGAACTATTCTCCTTAAAAAAAATCGCACGTAATTTCCAAATCTATACATAACGAAAACCTGAATAAGAGCCAAATTCACTTCGCAAAACCTACAAATTGACAATATAAATAAAATGGACAGAGATAAATCTTACTTCGAAATTAAGGGATTTCATTGAACAAATCGAATAGCTTTAATGCTCTTTTTTGATAAAATATCTCCCCAGATTGGAGAAGAAAATGAAGTGGAAACCCTAAGATGAAATGGGCATGGATTTTATAAGTCGCCTAGGATGGAGTTTCTTACGATTGTAAGTTATGCTACTTTCACCGGATTAAAAGTTGGATTTTGCGAGTGAAATGGAGGTGAAAGGATCAATGAAAAGGATGGATGGATATTGAAACGCTGTTTTTAGTATATAAAAAATGATCTATAAATATATTATTTTATAGTTAGCCTGAGTAGGATGGCATACGGAAAAATTGTAAAACTACAACATTTAAATTTTAGCAGTACTAGTAAAAAACGCTCAATGGTGGAGAACCACCATTTAATTTCATAATTTTAAAACAAAACATTTATTAAAAAGTCCATAAAGTTTAACTAAACGTGGAATAATAAAAAGTTAGATTAAAAAATATATCTTTGTTAGGCATAAAAACTATAAAAAAGTGACAATAAAGACGATTATATATATATATATATATATATATATACATGTATGTATGTATGTATGTACATATGTATGTGCGTGTACATACATACATACATATAGTATTTCAATATCTTTGTCTCGTTAAAATTCATTTTTAGTATATTATTTACTATAACAACTTAACCTAACCATTTATTTTGAGTATTATTATTTTTGTAGGGCTAAAATATCGAATAATCTAAATTCTTGCAGATATGGAATTACTGCTAAGTGTATCATATACATAGAAAGTTATGTTATTTCATTAATTATATATACCAAAATATGAATCAAATCATTCGCAAATGCGAAAAGTTGGGGATGTGGATCTATCATCATGTATACACACGCACCAATACAAAATTGTATATGGACACATGCGCTCCACGTATTGCAATAAAATAGTAAGCAAGCTCTTTTTTGTTGCAAACTTGGTAGAGTTACTAGATGCACAAGTAGAAACCAAACAGTGTTGCTGTGAAGGAATCATATTACATGCTATAATTGAAACACCATCGTTGAGGTAGAAAAATCCCTGTAAAGATGATTATTGCATGCTTTAATTGCGTATATCAAGCAACATGCTCTTGTATTGTTTCTTTTACATAGCAGAAAAACTTGAGCTTAAAGATTTGACACTTTACACACATATTTCAATTTTTATACATAAAATCAGTAGATTATGTTTTCGCTAAAGCATACACGAGATCATAAATTGACATACATAAAGGGATTGATGTATAAAAGGATGTAAATACCATATAATTTCATATATGCTTTTTTGTTACAATAATATCAAATATATCCTCATATAATGACAAATATCCATCTTTCCCATTTACGTAAGTTCTCTTGGTCAACTTTTTTCCCCTTCTTTATAGTTGTAACCCTTTAAATCTATGTTGTATAATACCAATCCAACACCCGAAGCCTATGTTTGAAACCATTAGGTACGTATTAAAGACCATGCTTGAAATCCATGGCTCGAGGCACTTTAGGGTAGTAGTATAGACTCTATAAAGGCAATGATGTTGATGCATAAAACTATAAAATATGTTGTACGAGAAAAGGATTACTTCAAACATCAAACAGACCAAACAAACAGGTAGGAACAGCGGGTTCAACAAAGTCTATAGCAAAAAATGACACTGTGACGCCCCACCTCTATACCCACGCTAGCCAAGGACACTACAGGGTAATGCCGTCAACTAACACGAAGAATAAGGCTGGTTAGGAGCGACCATCTATAGCCTTGCTCTAACTATCTATTGAATACATCGACAATAAACATACTAAGCAGGTCGACATACCCAATGGATACTTAAAAACAAAACCATAGGTGGTTGGATCTATCAGAACAGAATATAACAACTCAAATGTAATATACATCACAGAACAGCAGATCATCATATACACATATATTGATACATAACAGAGTATACAAAATAATACAAGTCAAGTGGTATAACAGACCACAATATAAAGACGAGTTCACAAGAATAAATATCAGAGTTACAACATAATAGGACTACACAAAAGCTATAACGAAAAGGAACAAGCTGAATAGTCCATGCGGAAGCAAAATAGGCTAAGTCCCAATGTACCTAACCCGAAACATCTCGGTCTGACCCGAGTATGAAATACACAGGTCAGTCTAGCTAAACAAATCAGTTAGATAAACTGAACAACAATAAACCTGCAAGGTTACAAAGCATAATAGATATCTCTAAAAGAGATAACACAATTATCTAACGAAAGATGAATCATATAGAACAAGCCTCATATCATCGGCAACATATAGAAACAAAGGATAAGAATATCCCAAAGCAAGCCAAAAGGCAATAACAAATACCAATAAGGTATACAAGTTCCACAAGGTAAACGTTATGCATCATGCGGCTCATAATGACCAACATCGAAGGACGATACCTAGGGAATATACATATGAATAAAACATCAGAAAATTTGCTCGAGCTCAGTACTGTACAAACAAGGATCCATGAGCCCGAAGACTCCAAACCCAATATCACCCATGCGGCTCATAACGACCAACATCGGAAGCGATACTAAAGGGAAACCCAATATCACCCATGCGGCTCATAACGACCAACATCGGAAGCGATACTAAAGGGCAACAAACCCGAAGGCACATACCCGAAGGCAACAAACCGTAGTGGTGAAGGTCAGAGACCCAGTACTGGACACCACTAACTGGCGGAATGTGTCACAACTCTCGAAGAGGAATCCGAAAAGTGTTAAAGTATGTCCCATAACCACTCGTTCGCACTAAACGGTTTACTATCCGTCAGTCACTTTCACACTCAAAGCAGTACAAAGTTCACCTCATATCATCGGTAAACCAAACCAAAGGTCAAAACGATCAATTGAATAGGTCGGGGATTAATCGGAAAGATAAACGCACAGATTCATGGTCCGTGATTTGCCCAACCATTTAATCACCCTTCCACTTCGCTTGAAGTGCGAAAGTGTGTGTTTTAAATAGAATTTATAAATTGGAGAAACGAGCTTTTAAATGTGATTCGAGAGATTATTTTATAAAAACCCGTGGATGAAGTCAAAAATGAGTTATCAAAGTCAAAGAGGCGATAACCACCACTAAGAACCAACATGAATCGATAAAATCCGGAAAACCAATCAAAACGAGCATAAATAGACAAAACAGGAAAACAGGAGCAGGTCAGTTGACTGAAATCCCTGTTCAGTCGACTGAAAATTGTCCAGAAAAATTTCGGGCTTCAGCTCAGTCGACTGAACAGAGGATCCAGTCGACTGAACCCAATTTCCTGCATTTCCTACTTATAACAAATGAAGTGCAAACTCTCCCAACTTCCAACCGGACGAGCACGGACGCTAGGGGTTTATGCCTGGCGGCTACCCGGCCCTATAAGCACTTCAATGCATCACCAAAACATGATCAAAACATCAAAGTTAGGATCTCTAAAGAATTGAACCCAAAACATTAAAAATTTGGGTATTCACTAATTCAATCCAAACTAAAAGCAAGTGCATATGAACAAGTGCTAAGAATTCATACCCAACATCAATGAAATCAAGAGAAGTAGATGTGAGTTCAAAACTCACCTTTAACCCAAAAACAAGAAGATGGAGCTCAATAACAAGGAGAAGACCAACCAAACACTACTTCAACTCAACAAGCTTCAATCTAAGAATAAAACACATATTTCCCAATTTAGGTTTTGGAAATTTTCTGAAATTGAAGAGGAGAAGAGTTGAAGAAGATGAAGAAGAGCTTACCTATGTCTTCCCTATGAATTTGGAGCAAAAAAATCAAGTCGTAAGAGAAAACTAGGGCTTGCAAATTTCTATTTCTCTTTCCCTTCCACCATTTTAAGTTCTAGCTTAAGAAATGAAATGAAATGAGGGTGAATGAAGAGAAGGGGTTGGGTTAGGGTATTAGTTAACTAGTGGGCTGAACCCAAACCCAAAACCCAATAGAATAAGGGTCAAATTTTCACAAACTCCAAACATATCAAAGATTATACTCAAAAAGATCGCAAGCGCCATTTTGGAACCAATGGACGTAGTTTCGAGTTCCAATTCGGCTATTTGCAGAAAGTAACATTTCGGACCCAAAATCCGACTAACGACGCTGTATTCAAATAATACATTTAAATATATAATCGTTAATATGCGGGTTGTTACAGACACATTGTTAATGGCTTGGTATAACGGTGTAGAAAGTTTTAGTTAACACTGTGTAATTATGTTTTTTAGTAAGGTCAAACATTATATGCTTTAGGTTGTAGTCATCTTGTATACTAGCTGGATTTGGGAAGCCAAATCTAATTTATTTATGTCTGGAACGACCCAGAAATTTTAATAAATAAATTGGTTAATTTAATTAGATTTTTTAATTTAATTTAGAAAGAAATAAAAAATTTATCATTTATATTGAAGTAAATGTTAAGATTGAATTGTAGCAATGGTTATTAAATTCTAATGACTGAAGTGGTGAAAAGTGTTATATCTGGATATAAATTGAATATGAGAAAATAAAAGTAAGTATTGAATTAATTTATGAGATAATACATTGTTAACAGTAATTAAATGTAAATTAAGGAAATACGTTAATGCAAGTTAATAATTTATGAACTTGAACGAACATTTCAATTTAATAAAATAATTTAATAGTTATGACTTAGTTATAAGTGGAATATAATAAAAACAAATGTAATTATTGTATTAATGTGTGACATAATAGGATAGAGGGTAATTGTTGTAGAGAATAACCATACAAGTATTATAGAGTATATTGGTGATAAATGGTTATTACAAATAAAGATAATTAAATATTACTTTAATGAAAATAAGTGTAGTAACGGAAGTGTGAATGTAAATTTAATAGAAACGTAAATTTATTTTATGGTAGTAATTGGTGAATTGGGAAATAAGTTCAAAGTATGATAATTGAGGAATTAATACGTAATATATGTAAAGTAATAAATTGGTATAAGAATGAAATTAAGGTAAATTCATTAATTAGATTTAACCTAAATTAATGTGTACAATTGATGGAAGTACACATTTAGAAATGTAATATTTATTCAAATTAAGATGTAAATAGGCGCATATTAATGTAATGAAATAAAATTAGCGTTGTATATGGAATTATAATCCGGATTGATATGTAACGAACTTATAAATGCAATTAAAAGCAAATAGGTGGCAATTAATATAGGTTGCTTGTTTATTTAAGGTATTAAATAAACTTTGGTAATCAATTGTAATAAATCTAAATTTAACATTTTATTAATGTAAATTAAAGTAATAATTGGAAATAATGTTAATTTTATTTATAAAATGACAGTTGGTTGAATAAAAGGAGTGCAAAATAAAGCTTTGTCAATATATTGGAATTTAGTGTATGATAATAAGATAAAGTGCAATTAAATGAAATTAACTATTTAAATATTAAATAAATAGAAATTTAGATGAAATATGAGAATATTAACGAAATGGATTTTTAACCCAAAGTTAATCCCATCCTGTTGATAATAATAAATTGAATAATAGAATGAAAAGTAAATTAAATAGAATTTTTGGAAATTAAATTTATAATTTTTGAATTTTTTTAACAATTGAGGTTAATACCGAAATTGATAAATTAATCAACTCCAATTTGACATTTTATTTGTTTTAATCATTGTAAATGATTGAGAAATAAAAAATGATAGAATTTATCAATTATAGAATTAGAATTGAAAATTTGACTTAATTAATTAATTATAAATTATTTAATTAATGTAAAAATAGCCATTTTGGCCACTGACTCGGATTTTGACGAAACCAGTTTCATCGGATCCGTATCGGTGAATTATTGTAGGGTTTTAAGTTTCGTAGCGATCGGACTTGTCATTTGATCGTACGAACGTGAAACGCCTTGAAATCAATGAAATTGAAATCAATTTGAAAAATATTGATTTTAGCATAACTTTTTCATACGATGGAATTTGAACTTGAAACCTATTTCATCGAGCTTAAAATATTTTAAAACATCAATTTTGATATATGGATTGACTCAATTTCGTTCCGAAGTCAGAACGGGCTTTTCGGGCCATTTATCGTTCAGCGCGTTTATAAATCGGGTCCATCTATTCTATTTTCAACTTTGTTTATAAGTACCCTGTTATAAACCCTAGCCTACCTCTATTTCTCATTTGTCCGCACGTACAATTCAACTATCTCTCCTCCTCAATGGCAGACAAGACAAAAATTCTCAATTACGATTCCAAATCAAACCCAAATCCAAAAATTCCAACTCCACAAACAATATCAAATTATATATCTCGGAAAGCTCCTGAAGAGCGCAATCCAGATCCACTGTCTGTTTTTCGATCGGAGTTCCTGTGCATCCAAAATCAGTGGAAACATTCACGGCCGTTCATCGCGCGTCAAAGAACGTTGTCGGATCATCGATTCGTTTCTGAGTTTTGTGGAGATTGAGGCGCGTAATCCATCGGCATAGTTTGTTTGATGTTTTAACGGCTAGATCTCGATGAAAAATTGATCTAGGGTTTAAACCCTAGGCGGCGGCGCGGCGATTTAAGGTGGCCGGAGGTCATAGGACCGGGTCTGGAGGTACCGCAGGGGAGCACGGTCGTGATGGTGGTGGTGGCATCGGCTTACGTGGTCGAAGGCGCTCGCATATCGTGGTCAAAGCAGCAGCCAATGTCACTTGTATGGGTTCGGTTTCATCGTTTTTCTACGAGCCTGGAAGATGAAGCCGCGTGATGACATGGCAAGTGGTTGAAGAGGTATTCGTTTCTTTTTTTATTTTTATTAAATTTCAAACACTCAAATCTTAATAACTTCCACATATGAGGTCGAATTCACACGCGGTTTTCTTCGCTAGGTTCGTATGGAATTCCAGACACTTTGGCGCTGGTTTGGACAAATTCTTAGACCGTTCAATTTTTGGGTTTAAATTGGATTTAAATTCAATTTAAACCCCAAAGGTGACTATTTTAACCCACTCACAGCTTCTAAAATTTCTTATGTTTGTTAAATTAAATTTTTGTTGTGATTACGCATTTATTTATGACTTTTTCGTATATTTTTAATCATCATCTCAGTTATTGCATTTATTTAAATTAAATCGTTATTTAATTTATTATTGAATGCAGTTAAATACCTGTTATATATATTATCAGTTATCTATTGGTATTGATTGATTGTTTTGGATGATGATTGTGATTGATGTGTGATCTATTGATGGATGAATGGATGTTGTATTATATATTATTTTAAACTGCAAGTTGTTATGCATTTTATTTCATTCGGGATTGCGGTTTGAAATGATATATAACCGTAATTTTATTTTAAATTACGGATTGAAATGATAAATATCCGCATCACTTGACCATAGGGTAGAAAATTATATACATGCAACGCAGTCTATATATAAAAATATTTTAAAATGATTTTCTATGGTTTATAAAGAAATATACGGTTTTATGAGGTATGGATTTGGATATTGTATAAATATATGTTATATATAGTTAAATTCTTGGGTTCAAGCTATGAATAAGATTTATTTAAAGTATAAATAAGTTAAATAATAAAGTTGGATTTTATTAAAATATAATATGGTTAAGTATTTACTTAAAGTATTTTTTTTATAGAGTTTATATTGATTTTTATAAATCAAGGTTGAGAAGATAGTTTTGAAATTGATTGGAGATTTTATTCAATTAAAGAATTGTATTTAATAATAATCCTTTTAGAACTTACTGAAATTGAGATTTTAAAAGAATATGGTTTTATAACTTAATTCGGGTTTAAGGTGATTTGAGTGAATAAACTGAGGAATATTTCGTTATTGAAAATTGAAGTTCTATTTAAAGGATACTGGATTTAGCAAGCAAATATTTCAAAACTAAATAATAGAAAAAGTGAAATTGGTATATATATATATATATGAATTATAAAATTTAGTTTTGAATATTAAATATCTAAGCTTTGAAATATATTGAATTTGAAATGGTTTATTTGGAGGTTCAAATCGGTATTTGGAATTTATTTGTGAAATTAAAGAAGATATTTTATTTTGTAAAGTAATTTAATATTTAAACCATTTAAGTGGTGTAATTATATTTCAAAGTTATGAAATTCAAAGTTTTATGTTTTGGAAGGCTATATTTCAAGCGTTTGGTTTCGAAATATTATAACTTTGAAAATGTTATGGTTTTAGAAAAGGATATATTTGAAAATGATATCATATTGATTTGGTTTTAAAAGGGAAAATGATATCGTAATTATATGGTTTGAAATGGATATTATATTCTGGTTTGAAGTATAAATTATTTTGAAATGACCGCGGTATTATAATAACGTTTTGTTGTTGAAGAGATCGAGATCGGAAGTTGTCATACTCTCTGCCAACTCCGAAAACCACTTTAACAATCGTGTACACGGTGGAGATTCCAGAACGAAGTGGGATGGTGACGGCATTTCCTCTGAGGTACATACATGGACCCGACTCCATGAGTTGGCATAAGGTGGCTAAAACAGGAGCGATTCTCGGGCCAATGTGGTCATTCCTCTGATCGGACGCACTCCTTCGATATTATACTCTGACTTTTGGATTGATTCGGTGACCACTTTTGATTTTTGATTTTTGGGGTGTTGTTCGTGGTGGTTGGTAGTAGCTGCTACGCGTTACCACCAGTCCAGATAGCAATTGGTATATCTACCCTGGCATCGCCTAGTTGTGTCGTGTCACCTACTATATCGGGCCTTTACTACGAGTTTCTATTTGTGTCGTACCTATGGAGTATCCTCTGGTAGCCTTCCGTTCAGGAGGTATTACAGTACTGTATAGACTATTGGCATTATTTGTGTTAAGGGCTATATGGGTAACCCCTTAACGCTATTTAAAAGTAAGTTTATTTTACTATAGACATAATTATAATAGCGAAATATTACTACATAGTAAATAATTTAACGGATCCTTTGGAGATGTGAATCCCGAGTATCTCTTAAGTTACTACACTCATATTTATTTCTGTTGATTTAACTACATAAGATCTTTTAGTTCCGACTCAAGTGTTTTGTCTTTTCAATTCGCTCTGGTCAGCCTGAGCATTTCAGGATTTGAAGACTTTAGCTCTGGAGGACGAAGACGAAGATTTATATTACTATTATATATTATATTCCACTACATTCATACTGTTCCGCTGCATTAATTATTATTCTCTGGTATGTGCAACTCTGATATGTATTATATATGTATAATTAAATATTTTGTAAACAGCTTCATGAACTGTTATTTGATTATTATATTTTATCGTTCCGCTGCAAGATTCTGTTTTGTTCTTTTTCTTTATCTGCTTTTTCTTATTTACCCCATAATAATCCGCCCTTCTATATGGTTTTAAGTCTGACGTGTGCAGTTTATCGTCGATTTAAAACGTACAAAAAGACGGGGTATTACATCAGGTATCAGAGCTTTGGTTTAGCGATAAACCTTAGCTTTGTGAGGTCAGACTCTTTATCAATAGGGTAGTAATACCCTATGATGAGTCGCTGAGTGTATATATATCAAAGAGCGTATTTGTTAGTGTTATAAAAAGGTTTTAATATTATGTTAATCTATTCCGTCTTGTATTTATAAATTCTGGTTGGTGCATGGGACGCTATGACATCAATAAGGATTTCTAAACACTTAATAGAACAGACCGACATAATATTTGTTTTAATATAGGTGAATGAAATAATTTTGCCTATTATATTTTTCTATATATATATATATATAATAAATTTTATAAATAAGATTATATTTGGTTGTAGTATATTGGCTGTTTGGTAATGAAATTTATAAATAATAGTCGAAATAAGATTGAAAATAAAATAAATGAAATTGGAAATTTAGAACTTAAGTTCCAGGCTTTTGAAAATTTCTTTCAAATAATTTTGGAATATAATAATATTGTTTATAAGTATTTTCTGATATAAATATTTTAATATAATTTGGAAGAATTATTCTAAAGAAGAATTTGGAAAAAAATAAGTTCTGTACTTCCCTCTCTATCGCTGGAAAATAATTTCGGTGATGGCGGCCACATCATCGACATTCATTTCAAGTTTCGAAGGGGAAATGCCACTGTAGTAGTTTTACTACAGATTTATTTTGATAAACAAAAAAATTAATTTCAAATTGTTTTAAATATAATTGGATATGTAAATACGTTTATCTATTATTTTAAAATGATTTGAGTTTTAAGCCGGTATTTAGTTCTTAAGTTTCCATTAATTAATAGTTTCAATTGTTGTAGTGAATTGGAAAGTAGGTAATTAATAATTGAAACTTCTAAAGAAAATAAGAGATTTAATGCTAAGTTATAAATTAAATAAAAAGAAAATTTGAATTTGTAACATATAAAACAAAGGATTATTATTGAACATTTAATTAATTGAGAAAAACTTGTATAACTTTCAATTACATTCTTAAAGGCATATATATAACTTACCAAAAGATATAAAAAGTTGAAATGTTAATAAGAAAATGTAATAGATATTATACAAGTAATGAACTTGAGGTAATGAAAGTAATTAATAAAATTCTTTAATAAATAAGAATTTGATGTTGTGATTGTTATAAACTTAAGTTATAACGGAAATCTTACTATAATAAAATAAGATAGAAGGTAAATGTTGTAAGTAAGTAAGTATAGACTTAAGTAAATGGTGAAGTTATTTATTTTGAAAATAAGCAGATAGATGAATACTGTAAATGAATGAAATTAAGCAGTGAATAAATGAATGTAATATAATAAAAGGAAAATTTCATGATATGAATAATGAAAATAAATAAAAATTGTAAGAAGTTAAATGTAAAGTAAAAAGATAAATCATTGTATAAATTAAAAGGAAAATCAAACAACAAATGTTATGAGATGAAATTATTCTGAATGAACTTGATCTATAGTTTGGAATTGTTGTTTGTTCTGGTTTATGGTTGTTTGGGGTAAGATACTTTAGACTTGCTTAAATGTATGAATGATCTATCTAGTTCATCTAAGACTGTTGAATAAGTGGAATACTTCAACGTTATTTGTCATTCTATGTGATATAAGTGTCTTAACCCGAACAAACCAATTGTTTGTCTGGCTTGGATGGTTGATTTGTGTTTGATGTGTATGATGTTTGTGGCAATTAATTGTTGTTGTTTCCTGGAGATTTTAACCAGGCAACTTGGTAATCGACTCAATTGGATTGTTCGGCACATCGTCACGGTCGACATCAGGAAGTACTTAACATTTAGGAGCGCTCGGCATAAAGGGACGCTCGGCAGAAAGGAGTGCTTGCACTTAGAAGCATTCGACATTAGAAAGTGTTCGGCAGACAAGCTCGTTCGGCATGGCAGAGCACTCGGCATCTAGTAGGCGTTCCGCATTGGATAACGCCGGCATCTAGAGAGCGTTCGGCATTGATAACGCTCGACATTCAGGGTGTCCAGCATTCAGAACGCTCGGCAACCATGCTTCACTCGGCATTCCTGGACTATTTAGCATTCCAGCCTCGCTTGGCCTCATCCTCGTTCGACATCGATCCTCGTTCGACATTGGGAAGTGTTCGGTAAACAAGCTTGTTCGGCATGGCAGAGCACTCGACATCTAGTGGGCGTTCGGAATGGATAACGCCCGACATCTGGAGAGCGTTCGGCATTGATAACGCTCGGTATTCAGGGCACTCGGCATTCCTAGACTATTTAGCATTCCAGCCTCGCTCGGCCTCATACTCGTTCGGCATCGATACTCGTTCGGCCTGCACCCCTCACTCAACACATCACATCGTTTGGCACGAAGATGATGGTTCGGGATTACTCAACCCATCGCATCGTTCGGCACGAAGATGATGGTTCGGCATTACTCAACCCATCGCATCGTTCGGCACGAAGATGATTGTTCGGCATTTAGCCGTTCGGCATGTTCGGGTCGGCACACAGAGTCTACTCCATTTGGGCCATGATATCCAGCTACCAGGCCCACCAGGGAAGTCAACCCACCTTCGTCTATAAATAGAGAGGCAGAGGCACAGTGAAAAGAATCGGTTTTTTGGGAACGCTGGGGAAACTCTGCTGCATTCAACACTCATTCAAGACTCAATGTTTTACTTTGCACTTGTATTCAAGTAATTAGAAACGGATTGTATCTGTAACCAACTATCAAGAAAATCAATAGAAATCAACTTCAAAGTGGACGTAGGCAGTTACGCCGAACCACTATAAATTTGGTGTTCTTGTCCTCTGCATTTAAATTTTATATTGTTCTCTATTTTAATTTACTTTCTTCATTACTCTCTCTACACAATCTTTCTAAGGGTGTTATGACCAATTTTGGTGCTAACATTTTGGTGTTTTCACTGAGAATTGAATTCTCAGGCTGTTAGGATCTGCTTTGTAGCTACTGGATTGCATAAATCCCCTAGAGGAGATCCAAATCATTGACAAGGCGTCTATTGATTCTATCCAGAGTTATAACCAACAACTCTACCATGGGAAGACCACGAACCAGATCGGCCTTTCATAACGCAGATGTCCACGAAACTGCTAGCGTACAACAAGTTGGACCTAGAAATCAGCAAGCAACAAGAGGTGCTGGGCCCTCCACCCAAAACCAAGCGGAAGTCGTTTCCCAAACAGAGTTCAACAACTTGATAAGAGAACTCAAGGAAAGTAGAAGGCAACTTGCTGAGCAGATTCAAGCCAACACTAACCTCATGACTCAGCTCGCTCAGCAACAGCGCTAGGATGCTGGAGGTAACCCTGCCTCTTATTTTGAATCTGATAGTTCAACGTCAGTTGACGAACCTCCTAGGCGTAGACGTCGTAAGGATGAAGGTGCACAAGCAGGCGTTGGGCCGCGAAGAGACCGGACACCCGAATCTCCAAGACCCAAATCAGGCGGGACATCAACCCGCACGTTCCCTTGGAACGGAAACCAACCTTCCATCCTCCATACAAACTCCGGACTTGACAGCTATGGTCAGGCAGTTGATGAGAGAGAACCAAGGCTTGACCAATGAAGATTGGGGAGTGACCAGAAGCCATACTCCCTTTACGGACGGTATCCTGCAGGCTAAGTACCCCAAGAAGTTCAATATGCCGACTATCCCAGCCTACAAAGGGAACACTGATCCTGGGCAGCATGTGATTAGGTACGGATGGATGATGGATTCTGCAAGAGCTAATGATGCAACCAAGTGTAGGTGCTTCCCAATCACCCTATCCGGAATTGCCACCATATGGTTTACTCGACTTCCCCCACGGTCTATATCCAGCTTTGACGAATTAGCAATGAAATTCATAAAGCAATTCAGGATACACACCACTCGTCCAAAGGATGTGATGTCCTTATCAAGCGTAATCTAGGCCCCAAGAGAGTCATTGAAAGCATACTTGCAGAGATTTCATGTTGTTGTTACTGAGGCGAGCAATCTAAATGACCATGCAATTTTGATGGCGGTAATGCATGGAGTGGATCCAGACTCTGAATTTGGAGATTGGTTGGCGGGAAAGCCCCTGGCCATGTTGGAGCGTTTTTATTCGAAAGCTCATCAGTTCATAAGAAAGGAAGAAGCTCGATGGAAAAGACGAGACAAGGCACCAGGGCCTGCGCAGGAGACTGAGAAAGGTACCATCGCCATGAAGCAAACCAGCGATAATTCGGGGAAAGCCCAAGTCAACGTCCAAAACAAGTCTGGGTAGTCTAAAGGATCCGGAGGTGGAAATCCCACAAAGAAGAGAGAGACGGGGAAATGGAAGTCAAAGATCCCGACCTACACTGAATACACCCCGCTCAACGCATCACTTGAGAACATCTATTTGCAACTTACAACACTTACCAATATAGGAAACCACGCCCAAAGGAATCAACGAAGGAACATAAGCGGAATGGGAAGTACTGCCGCTTTCACGAGTCTTATGGGCACAACACAGAGGAGTGCAGGCACCTCCATGACGGTATTGAAAAGTTGATTAGACAGAAGAAGCTGCAGGAGTTTGTCAAAGACCCACAAAACGGAAGACAAGAGACATCGGACCCCGGACGTGGGCCAGCTCCACGCCAACCAGAACAACCTGTTTGAACTGTGGGTAGATTGGTTATCAACACGATTGCGGGCGGACCTCATCCTGCGGATAAGAATTGGCAGGAGATGGAGCGATATGCTAACTCTTTAAGACATGCGAAGTATGAGTGATGCTCGAATGTAGAGGATGGGACTTCTGCAAAGCAGCAGCGAATGATGGATGATGATTTTGCATTCAGGAGCCGAGATGCGGATAAGGTGGAGGCCTCTACCATCGACCCGATGGTCATGTCTGCGACAATCGGGCCAGCGTTTGTGAAGAGAATTCTAATTGATTATGGAAGTTCCGTTAACATCAACTTCAAGAAGGCATATGACCAAATGAAGATAGAAGCTAAGGATTTGAAACCATCCAATGCTAGAATCCATGGCTTTAACGGCGCAACAATGGATGCAGTGGAATATGTGGAGTTACCAGTTGAACTGGGGCAAGGCGAGCATAGGAGGGTGCGAATCCTACCATTCATAGTGTTGGACGTTGACTCTCCATATAACGTATTTCTAGGACGTCCAGCCTTGGCAGAATTTAGGGCAGCATTGGTCCCTTGGTGTTTGACATTAAAATTTCCCACAGACAGTGGTGTTGGAGTGGTACACAGCGATCAGGTGACCGGACATGCCTGCTATGTGGCTGAGCTGAGAGAGGCTCAGCGTAGAGAGAAAGGAAAGGTTGCGGACCGCTCCGTCCACATCCGAAATGCTGATGATTGACAAGTAGCTCCCGAGCCCTGGCTCGGGCAACATTCTCGGATCTATAGAGACAGAGATCCGAGAGACGATGATGGAGGACCCAGGGAAACCAATGTAGCACCGGCTGAACTCACAATTGACATCCCAGTCAGTCGGGATGACCCGTCCTCACTGACTTCCTCCGAGCGAATCTTGATGTTTTCGCTTGGATCACTCTGATATGTGCGGGATTTATCCAACGGTTGCGAGTCGTATGTTGAACATAGACCCCAAGTATGTTCCTGTAAAACAGAAAAGGAGAGGTATGGACCCGGAGAGGTCCGCAGCTCTCAAAGAGGAGGTGGACAAACTCAAGGCCAATGAGTTCGTCCGCGATGCCCTATATCCCGAATGGGTATCTAACCCAGTGCTGGTGAAGAAAGCAAATGGAAAGTGGAGGACTTGCGTTGATTACTCCGATCTGAATAAATCGTGCCCGAAGGATAGTTTACCTTTACCTAGAGTCGACCAGCTCGTCGACTCTACCACCAGACATGAATTACTATCATTTATGGATGCATACTCTGGACATAACCAAATCCCGATGCACCTCCCAGACCAAGAACACACCAGTTTTGTCACAAGCATTGGGTTGTATTGCTATGTAGTGATGCCCTTTGGATTGAAAAACGCGGAAGCAACTTATCAACATCTGGTAAATCTGATGTTCAAAGACCAGATTGGTAAAACGATGGAAGTTTATGTGGATGGCATGCTCGTGAAGTCACGGCAGTCAAGCGACCACATCCGAGACTTAGCGGAAATATTTGACATACTCATGCATTATGGAATGAAGATCAATCCTTTGAAGTGTACGTTCGGCGTAGCGTCAAGGAAGTTTCTGGGTTTCATTGTGAATGCGCGGGTAATCGAGGCTAACCCGGAGAAGATTCAGGCTATCCGAGATATACAAGTGCCCAGAACCATAAAACAGGTGCAAAGCTTGAATAGAAAGGTGGTCGTGCTGAGCCGATTCGTATCCAGGGTCACAGACAAGTGTATTCCTTTCTTCGATGTCATAAAGAAAGGAAAGAGGAATTTTGAGTGGACATCCGACTGTGAGGAAGCATTTCGAGCTCTTGTAAGGCACTTGGAAAGTCCCCCGATATTGTCAAAACCAATAGACCACGAAATGTTGTACGTATACCTGGCTGTATCCCAGCATGCTATCAGCAAAGCCCTGGTTCGCGAGGAAGACCAGGTTCAGAAGCCAGTTTACTATGTCAGTAAACGCTTGACGGAGGCAGAAAGAAACTATCCAAAGATTGAAAAACTAGCCTATTGCTTGGTGATTGCATCACGCAAGCTTCGTCCGTATTTTCAGGCACACTCAACCAGTGTTTATACTGATCAACCTTTGCAACAGATACTCCAACGATCGAAAACTTCCGGAAGGATGTTAAAATGGAATATTAAGCTAAGTCAGTTCGACATTACCTACCTGTCGCGAAGGGCCATACAAGGACAAACACTAGCCAACTTCATTGTTGAATTCACTATGACAGACGAATCAAACGATCACAATGTCAGATCTCCCGTTCGATGGAAGATGTACACCGATGGGGCATCTAACGACCGTTGTTCGGGAGTTAGTATAGTTCTAGTAACTCCTGAGAACCGATCAGTTTGCTACGCTTTGAAGCTTGAATTCACAACAATGAATAACGAAGCCGAATATGAAGCGTTGATTGCCGGCTTAAGACTTATCAAAGAACTGAGATTAAAATCGGTTGAAATCTTTAGCGACTCTCAGCTGGTGGTGTACCAAGTCCGAGGAGACTACCAAGCAAGGAGGCAGAGACTTGCCCCATATTTGGCCCGGGTTCAAGAGCTGCTAGCGAATCTCGTGTATTATGATATTTCATATGTCCCGCGCGAGCAAAACAGAGCAGCCGATTCATTGGCAAAATTCGCAAGCACTGGTGATGCGCAACAGATGGGATTATTTCCTGTTGATACCCTCCATGCTCCGAGTATAGGTATGATGGAGGTAGATTTCGTGTCAGAAATAGAAATCGAAAAGGAATCGTGGATGACCCCAATCAAGCAGTACCTGCTATTCGAGATCTTACCCAAAGAAAGGAGCAAAAGACGACAAGTCCTTCGTAAGGCTTCTCGCTATATAATGCAGGACGGAATAATGTATTGAAGGGGATTCTCAACCCCATTACTCCGATGCGTTGCCCATGATGAGATAAAACGAGTCCCGAAGGAAGTCCATGAAGGAGAATGCGGTGACCATACTGGGGGCAGACATTAGCGAAGAAAGTCCTCCGTTATGGATACTACTGGCCAACTGTGAATCGGCATGCCGCAGACTATGTGAGAAGATTTGACAAATGCCAGATATATGCAAAAATCCCGAGAGCCCTGCCGACGGATCTCACGTAGATGGTTAGTCCCTGGCCATTTGCAATGTAGGGGATTGACCTAGTCGACTCTTTACCCATATCCAAAGGTGGAGCGAAATATGCTATAGTTGCGGTCGACTACTTCACCAAAATGGGCAGAAGTTGAGCCTCTGGCCACAATAACCACCAAGAAGGTTATTAATTTCGTCGTACGAAATATCATATGCCGTTTTGGCCTTCCACGGACCATCATTACAGACAATGGAACTCAATTCGAGAGCAAGGAGTTCAAAAATTTTTGTCAGAAATATGACATTGAGAAGAAGTTTGCAGCAGTTGCTCACCCGAAAGCCAACGGACAAGTGAAAGCCGTAAAAAAGATAATCAAGTCCATATTGAAAAAGCGTCTGGAAAAGGCTAGGGGCAAGTGGGTGGAAGAACTTCCAACGGCGCTTTGGGCCTACAGGACCACCCACAAAACCGCGACCGGCCACATTCCATTCGCATTGGCATATGGCGCGGAAGCCGTCATACCCGTGGAACTTGAAGTTCCATCACATCGGGTAACTCATTACGACCCCGAGTCGTACCAGAATCATTTATTAGAATCATTGGACTTCATTGACGAAAAATGCAAAGAAGCCAACTTGAGAGCGGCCTCATACAGACATAGAGTCGCAAAATATTATAACGAAAAGGTCCGACCAAGAATTTTTAGTGCGGGAGACCTCATTTTGAAACGAGTTTTTCCGATCCCGTCTCATATGAATCCCGTATGGGAAGGTCCATACGTCATCGAACGGAAGCTTGGAGAAGGAACTTTCAAGCTAGCGACCGTTGATGATGTGACACTCCCCCGAGCATGGAACAGCGAGCACTTGCGGCATTATTATACTTAGTCTATTTCTTTCATGTATTAGTTGCACTTATTTCCAGTATGCTTTTATTTCTAGTTCTTGGCATGTAGTAAGACAATTCAGCTTGCTCTCATTAATAAAGGCTTGAAGCCATCTTTTCCATAAATGACTAATGTTTCTACGTATGATAATCCTGTGACAGGCAAATGAAACCGTATTATTCTGGCTGACGTACAAACACGTATAAACGACTCAAAATCTCCAAGTCCCCAAAGTGCGGACTGGAGTACTCTAAGTCCCCGGAGCGCGGACTCGAGTATAAACAACTCAAAATCTTCATGTCCCCAGTGTGCGGACGGAAGTACTCTATGTCCCCGGAGCGCGGACTCGAGTATAAACGATTCAAAATCTCCAAGTCCTCGGAGTGCGGACTGGAGTACTCTAAGTACCCAGAGTGTGGACTTAAGTATAAACGATTCAAAATCTCCAAGTTCCCGGAGTGCGGACTGGAGCACTCTAAGTCCCCGGAGTGCGGACTCGAGTATAAACGATTCAAAATCTCCAAGTCCCCGGAGTGCGGACTGGAGCACTCTAAGTCCCCGGAGTGCGGACTCAAGTATAAACGATTCCAAATCTCCAAGTCCCTGGAGTGCGGACTGGAGCACTCTAAGTCCCCGGAGTGCGGACTCGAGTATAAACGATTCAAAATCTCCAAGGCCCCGAAGTACGAACTGGAGTACTCTATGTCTCCGAAGTGCGGACTCGAGTATAAACGATTCCAAATCTCCAAGTCTCCAGAGTGCGGATCGGAGTACTCTAAGTCGCCGAAGCACTGAATCGAGTATAAATGACTCAAAATCTCCAAGTCCCCAGAGTGCGGACTGGAGTACTCTATGTCCCCGGAGCGCGGACTCGAGTATAAATGACTCAAAATCTCCAAGTCCCCGGAGTGCGGACCGGAGTACTCTAAGTCCTCGGAGCGCGGACTCGAGTATAAATGACTCAAAATCTCCAAGTCCCCAGAGAGTGGACTGGGGTACTCTAAGTCCCTGGAGCACAGACTCGAGTATAAACGACTCAAATCTCCAAGTCCCCAGAGCGCGGACTAGAGTACTCTAAGTCCTCGATGTGCGGACTAAAAAATATTCTAAGTGCTTGAAGCGCGGAAGGAAAAACGGACAACTCTCTAAGATTCTCCGAGCTATATGAAGATGAACCGAGAAGTCCGTGTTATTCACAACAACATGGATTTAAATCATAATCATACAAAAATTGAACGACAAGAGCCTTTTGAAGACAGAAAAAGGAACTAAACTTTATTCAAACAAAGTTTTTACTGCAAAGTTCGAAGTAGACAATCTATTTACAAAGACTACTGAAGTAGATGAAAATAATTACATAACTTAAACTAACTCTCATTGAACAAGAGTAATGGTCACTTCTTGTGCTTCTTCAACTTCCTCACCTCCGTGGCCTTCTCAGACGGCTCCTCCCCTGTGCGTTTACCCTTGGTACTCTTCTTTGATGGAGGGGTAGCAGCTAAAGAAGTACGGGAAACATCCACGGGCTTGGACCTGCCAGGAAGAATGACCTTCAGTGGCTTGTGCAAGGGATCATCTGGGTCCACAACTCGAGGCTTGACCTTGATCTCGGTCGTCTCTCTCTTCGCCTTCTCGAGCCGCTCCTTCATACTCAGCTCAGATGTGTGTTTAGAGGCGTCTGTGATCTCTACTTCAAAACTCCCCTCGATGGGAGAAGAAGTCTCAGATTTGTCTTCATCTGGCGCCCCAATCACCTGAGCAGCCCGAGAGCTTCTCCCGCCTGACTGGCCTCACCTATCTTTTCCTCCACCTCCTTGGCGACATCGCTCCTCGGAGTGGGCCCGAGATCAGAATGACCTGCGCGAAAGCATGTAAAAAGCATTAGAATACGATAGTCCTTCATAAAGAATGATGACATTTGAAATCTTAAAGTGAAGAGTTATCTACCAGGTTCCGGCAGGCTCTCAGCCGTCAAGGGAGTCTCACCCTTTGGAATGGGAGACAGAATATGGACGCCAAGGCCGGAGTCCTTCGGATTGTAACTGATATGCTGCTCAAATGGATCGAATATCGGCCGATCGAGTAGGTACATGAGCTGGAGGCACGACCCCGGACGGACCAGTAATAACTTCTTTCCCTTTCTTTGAGAGGGAGCCTTTGCCATATATAGCTTTAGCTGCAGACAAGTCCGAAGGCTCTTTTCCTTTGAGGAATTCTTTTATCAAGGCCCCTCATCAATCTCTTCAGTGCAGTGCTCGGTCTTCCTGATTTCTATCAAGGCCTCCCATGCCTCGGCCAGAGATTCAAGATAACCCTCGCCCAAGAAAGTCAAGTCTCGATGCATGAGAACGCGGGCGTTGAACTCAGTAATTAGCGGGTCAGACATATTTTTGACCTCCTCCCTGCCTTCTTCTCTAGCCACCTCAAGACGCGAGTCGATATCGATGGACGCTATCCTCTAGCCCTCTTCACGGGCCTCACTCTTTAACGCCTCAACTCTGGAAAGCTCGCCCTCAAGTTTTTCTTTCAAGAGTCGAGTGGCAACGATCTCATCACAGTATCGTTGTAACTCCTCTTGGGCTGCCGTTTTTTCTTCCTTCTCTCTGCGGAGCTGCTCCTCAAGTTCCTTGACGTGGAGACTGAATGCGTCCCTCTCCTTTTGAACCGAGTCCTTCTCTAGAGCCAACGCCCCACAACGCTGAACCGCCTCGTCGAGTTCTTTCTTGTGAGTTACTTCCAGACGAGTGACGGCCTCCGCGGTATCCTTGGCGCTCCGGTGGGCGACGTCAAGTTCAGACTTGTAAGTTGCGATTTCTTCGTCCTGAGCCTTAATGATGTCATTGTCGTGGATAGCGTCAAGCTTCAGGCGATCGATTTCATGTTGGCGCTCCATGGAGACTTCGGAAAGTTTTTCAGCCAAGTGAACAAGCGCGTCATGTTGAACATATATGTCGTTGGTATAGGCGATGGCGCTCTGCTTGACATGACCGGGGATATGATGAATCGCAGGGAGGAATTTTAGGCCGTCGAAGCAAATTTTCAAAAATTTATCTTTAAGCTCGGCCAGTCTCTCCGATACTGTCAGGTCTGTTGCAGGAGCGGGAGGAGACGACTTTGAAAGTTCGCCTCTCCTGTGAGAATCTCGGGACTGCCGAGTGGAAGAGGAATCAGAGTGTTGGTCTCGGGGAGCATCAGATTGCAACCTCTTATGGTCGCGCGTGTCTTTACTTTGCTCCGGGTGAGAGGAGGTATCCTGGTGGTATTTTGGCTGATAGTAAGTTTTCCTCCGAGACGACGAGTCCCGGGAATGATGGCCTTTATCGCCGTCACCATCTCTATCTCAACGTCTCCCGGAACCCGAGTCCCGTCCGGACTGATAAAAAATTAGACGAACCACGAAGACGATCGAATCCATGTGAGCGCCCCATGTCACCTGTACAGAATTCAAATAACAACGAATTAGCAAAGAATAGCGTGACGACAAAATCTAGGTGCAAATTGAAGTGCAAGTGTTCGTGTGTTCCTAGTGTTTCCCCCCGACGGACCAGTTGCTTTGCTAATATGAGTTTTCTCTCCCTGACTTTGGGTTAGAACGCCCGCATCGCCTCTGATAGGCGAATGAAGCTTAAATGCCTCCAGATCATCGAAGTCATAATTGAGCAGGTCATCGGAAATGGAGAGGTTCGATAGGCCCTTTAAAGAACTTTCTACATGTTGTGAAGAGGCCTCTTTCTCCGTTGGAACGAGTGTAACTTTTGAAGTTCCGCCAACCTTCTCCTTTCTAATCTTGTACCTCAATCACTTTTTCCTCTTTGAAGGGGAAGATGACGTTTCGATATCGTGTACTTCGACTATCGGATCCTGAGTGGGACCCAAGTCCTCACCTTGTGCTTCGGGTGTTTTGTTCCCTTGAATTTCCCCCTCTTCCTGTGCACCAGGGGTGTGACGTGATGACGACTCAGCCAATTTTTTTCTTTACCGGATGCGTGCTTGGGTATGGAGATGCCCTCAGGGAGGCTTACCCGACGACCTTCTGCTAACAGTCCGAACCTCGATAGTGACTCATTTGAAATGAGAGTTCGGATGTCTCGTTCTTCGGTGGGAAGAGATCTAATAGCTTCAACGGCATTAGAATATCCACGGCCGTCAGGACGTGGATTGATACCCGAGAAGATGAAACAAGAGTTAAAAAAGGATAGCACCGACCAAACATGAGTATCGTTTTAAGAAGAAGACTTACTTCCTTCAACCCATCTCCTCGCAAAATCAGGAGGGCAACGCACATAGAACCATTCCTGTTTGTATAAGGAAAACTTGCTCCATGCCCCGGTTAAAATCTGGCATTTGCGATAGGGCTTGAGAAACATGTAAGAGGGACTATCTCCCCGCTTCTTGACCATATAAATATATTTGATATCGCTAGGAGTTGGAGGCCTAGAGAGGATGGTCATAAAGAGGATGTAGGTACCGTAGATAAATGCATGGCCGTTCGGGTGCAATTGCGACGGGGCAATGTCAATGTATTACAGCACATCCCGAAGAAATAAACTGAATGGTGGTACGCTACCAACCCAACACATGAATTTATTACACGCCATGTATCCAACTGGGGGCAAATGTGGACGATCGTGCCACGAGGGAACCAACACGTTGTCAAAAGGGATCCCATGGATGGAGCATATTTGCCGGAGCGCAACTTCATTGACCTTCGAAGCCAGTGAATCAACAGGATTATCCAAAAGAATCGCTGCCTCCAAAGCGTCGGGGGCTAAGTTATGTGCATGGGAGGTTGACGGGTTTGAAACATCCGCGACTTCTTGTCGGGTGGACGGTCCCGGTCTATCGGAAATCGTGGCGGAGCTAGATCTCTTAGACATTTCCAATAAATATTGAATCCTGCAGAGTACCTAATTGAACTATACTCGAAAAGCAATCGACGTCAGAATTAACAACAAAAGAATTCCCCCCGTGTGGTGTGTTAACTAGTGTGATCATTCGTGTTTAAGTGCTAAGAGATTATGAGTCACAGAATTAATGATATAAAGTCGAGCTTGGGACTGTCGCCTTCGAAGACCGTCATCGCTGACCGTCTCCGAAAACCATCCTTGTGATGCTTTCAATTTTGGAATCGGGCATTGGCACTACGAGTTAAAAGCTTTTGTCTATTCTTATCAATTTAAGTTATCGGTCTAGATCAGTTCAATATGATAGTATGCTAGAGTTTCTGCCCTTGTTTTGCTATATGATTAGGCAAGGCAAATGATGGTTCGGCATCCATAAGTGTTCGGCCTGTATAAAATGGTTCGGCATTTATAATTGTTCGGCTTGGGTATCGTTCGGCCTAAGCTAAGGGATGGTTCGGCATTCATAATGGCACGACCTAAAAGTTGTTCGGCCTAAGTATCGACCGGCCAAACTGTCGTTCGGACCAGCTACCGTTTGGCCTGAATATTGTTTGATCAAGCTTTTGTTCGGCCTAATTAACATTCGACCTAGGTGGCGCTCGGCAAAGTATCGTTCGGCCAAGATTCTATTCGGCCGAAACAACACTCGACATCCCATCTAACTCATGCTTCCTCCCAAACCTCCCAACCCACTATTCGGCATGTGGTGAGACACGCCGAACCAGACTACGCCGAGCCCCAACACTCGGCAATCCTCCCTTAACTACGATTTCATTTCCCTCTCCTCCTCCGTCCTCTCTTCTCCTCCAATCTCGTTCGGCACAAAGAAACCATGCCGAACCACAATACATCACCCAACAACTCCCTCACATGTTCATCCCTGGCCAATTCTTCCTTCCTTTCCTCCACATTATTTACCCTAAAAGTATCCTAATCGAGTTTCGATTCCCTATCGGCTACGGTTCTAATTTATGAACTCAAGCCTCTAATTAAAACTGTTTAATCACGGAAAGGATTTAGATAGAGGAGTCAGTACCTAGTTGGAAGATCGAGGCTTGGGAAGGATCAGTTAAGTCTTTCGTATCCGTTAACAGACGAGTAGAAAGTACGAGATAGCAGAGGTAAAAAGGTGAAAAGAGAAGAAGGGGAAAACGCTGGCCTTTATAGGGAAGAAGAAGAAGTCGAAGAGGCTATGGCCGGTGGAACTGGTCAAAGTCGCATCGTTCGGCTTCGGCATACAAAGTCGCTCACTACGCGTGGAGCGTCCGGCCTCGGTTGTATTGTTCGGCATTTGCGTTACGCTCGGCACACACTACCACATCTGATATTCACGGGAAAACAACCTCCAAGAGAAATAAATCAAGAATCGAAGAGGTGCCCAGGGGACACGTAATTCAAAGCGCATCACGTTCGGTCACGCGATACACTTTGGGGGGCAAGTGTTTCCTAGAGATTTTAACCAGGCAACTTGGTACTCGGCTTAATTTGATTGTTCGGCACATCGTCACGGTCGGCATCCAGGAAGTACTCAACATTTAGGAGCGCTCGGCATAAAGGGACGCTCGGCAGAAAGGAGCGCTCGGCACTTAGAAGCGTTCGGCATTGGGAAGTGTTCGGCAGACAAGCTCGTTCGGCATAGCAGAGCACTCGGCATCTAGTGGGCGTTCCGCATTGGATAACTCCCGGCATCTGGAGAGCGTTTGGCATTGATAACGCTCGGCATTCAGGGTGTCCGACATTCAGAACGCTCAGCATCCATGCTTCACTCAGCATTCCTAGACTATTTAGCATTCCAGCCTCGCTCGGCCTCATCCTCGTTCGACATCGATCCTCGTTCGGCATTGGGAAGTGTTCGGCAGTCAAGCTCGTTCGGCATCGTAGAGCACTCGGCATCTAGTGGGCGTTCGGCATTGGATAACGCCCGGCATCTGGAGAGCATTCGGCATTGATAACGCCCGACATTCAGAACGCCCGACATCCATGCTTCACTCGGCATTCCTAGACTATTTAGCATTCCAGCCTCGCTCGGCCTCATCCTCGTTCGGCATCGATCCTCGTTCGGTCTGCACCCCTCACTCAACACATCGCATCGTTTGGCACGAAGATGATGGTTCGGCATTACTCAACCCATCGAATCGTTCGGCACGAAGATCATGGTTCGGCATTACTCAACCCATCACATCGTTCGGCACGAAGATGATGGTTCAGCATTTAGTCGTTCGACATGTTCGGGTCGGCACACAGAGTCTACTCCATTTGGGCCATGATATCTAGCTACCAGGCCCACCAGGAAAGTCCAGCCCACCTTCGTCTATAAATAGAGAGGCATGGGCACAGTGAAAAGGATCGGTATTTTGGGAACACTAGGGAAACTCTGCTGCATTCAACACTCATTCAAGACTCAATCTTTTACTTTGCACTGTATTCAAGTAATTAGAAAAGGATTTTATCTGTAACCAACTATCAAGTAAATCAATAGAAATCAACTTCAAAGTGGACGTAGGCAGTTACGCCGAACCACTATAAATTTGGTGTTCTTATCCTCTGCATTTAAATTTATATATTGTTCTCTATTTTAATTTACTTTCTTCATTACTCTCTCTACACAATCTTTCTAAGGGTGTTAGTGACCAATTTTGATGCTAACAGTTGTATTGATTGTTTGCTTGTGGTTGAAACAACTTTAGATATTTCATTTTATATAATTGTTAATATTTTTGGATTATATAAGTGAAATACAGGTTATGGAAGCAATTGCTGCTGCTTTTGGTTTCATAATTTAAGCGTTGTTTGCCCGACAAATAGGTACGTTTTCGGATTATGGTTTATAGCGTATTATATTGTTTTTCCCGTATTGGGATATATATTATTTTGGATTGTTTTTCCCGTATTGGGATATATATTATTTTGGAAAGTATATGTTATATATTGTTATATTTGATATTATATTTTCTCTTGATCCTCTCCGTACAAAGGAGACTCTGCCGAAATTTTCAGTAAATTTTGGACTTGGAAAATTTTGAAAAAGTTTTTCCAAACTTTATTTACTTGAATATAAAAGGATTTAAGAGTTATAAATTGATATATTTTGTTTAAATTAATTGATTTTGTAAATTAATTTTTATAGATTCAATATTTTAAATATGATATATTATTTCCTTAATTCTTTCCTTTCTCTTCCTTTTCCTTTCGGAGACGGAAAGTTTTGAGTGGGGGAGAGTGTAACGACCCGAAAATTTTAATAAATAAATTGGTTAATTTAATTAGATTTTGTAATTTAATTTAGAAAGAAATAAATTTTTTATCATTTATATCGAAGTAAATGTTAAGATTGAATTGTAGCAATGGTTATTAAATTCTAATAACTGAAGTGGTGAAAAGTGTTATACCTGGATATAAATTGAATATGAGAAAATAAAAGTAAGTATTGAATTAATTTATGAGATAATACATTGTTAACAGTAATTGAATGTAAATTAAGGAAATATGTTAACGCAAGTTGATAATTTATGAACTTGAATGAACATTTCAATTTAATAAAATAATTTAAAAGTTATGACTTAGTTATAAATGAAATATAAAAAAACAAATGTAATTATTGTATTAATGTGTGACATAATGGGATAGAGGGTAATTGTTGTAGAGAATAACCATACAAGTATTATAAAGAGTATATTGGTGATAAATGGTTATTACAAATAAAGGTAATTAAATATTACTTTAATGAAAATAAGTGTAGTAACGGAAGTGTGGATGTAAATTTAATAGAAACGTAAATTTATTTTATGATAGTAATTGTTGAATTGGGAAATAAGCTCAAAGTATGAGAATTGACGAATTAATAGATAATGTATGTAAATTAATAAATTGGTATAAGAATGAAATTAAGGTAAATTCATTAATTGGATTTAAACCTAAATTAATATGTACAATTGATAGAAGTACACATTTAGAAATGTAATATTTATTAAAATTAAGATGTAAATAGGCGTATATTAATGTAATGAAATAAAATTAGCGTTGTATATGGAATTATAATCTGGATTGATAAGTAACGAACTTATAAATGCAATTAAAAGCAAATAGGTGGCAACTAATATAGGTTGCTTATTTATTTAAGGTGTTAAATAAACTTTGGTAATCAATTGTAATAAATCTAAATTTAACATTTTGTTAATGTAAATTAAAGTAATAATCGGAAATAATGTTAATTTTATTTATAAAATGACAGTTGGTTGAATAAAAGGAATGCAAAATAAAGTTTTGTCAATATATTGGAATTTAGTGAATGATAATAAGATAAAGTGCAATTAAATGAAATTAACTATTTAAATATTACATAAATAGATATTTAGATGAAATATGAGAATATTAATGTAATGGATTTTTAACCCATTGTTAATCTCATCTGTTTAATAATAATAAATTGAATAATAGAATGAAAAGTAAATTAAATAGAATTTCTGGAAATTAAATTTATAATTTTTGAATTTTTTTGAAATTGAGATTAATACCGAAATTGACAAATTAATCAACTCTAATTTGACATTTTAATTTATTTTAATCATTGTAAATGATTGAGAAATCAAAAATGATAGAATTTATCAATTATAGAATTGGAATTAAAATTTTTGACTTAATTAATTAATTATTAAATTATTTAATTAATGTAAAAATAGCCATTTTGGCCACTGACTCGGATTTCAACGAAACCTGTTTCATCGGATCCGTATTGGTGAATTATTGTAGGGTTTTAAGTTTCGTAGTGATCAGACTTGTCGTTTGATCGTACGAACGTGAAATGCCTTGAAATCAATGAAATTGAAATCAATTTGAAAAATATTGATTTTAGCATAACTTTTTCATATGATGGAATTTGAACTTGAAACCTACCATCGAGTTTAGAATATTTTAAAACATCTATTTTGATATATGGATTGACCCAATTTCGTTCCGGAGTCAGAACGGGCTTTTCGGGCCATTTATCGTTCAGCGCGTTTATAAATCGGGTCCATCTATTCTATTTTCAACTTTGTCTATAAGTACCGTATTATAAACCCTAGCCTACCTCTATTTCTCATTTGTCTGTACGTACAATTCAACTATCTCTCCTCCTCAATTGCAGACAAAACAAAAATTCCCAATTACGATTCCAAATCAAATCCAAAGCCAAAAATTCCAACTCCACAAACAATATCAAACTATATATCGTCGGAAATCTCTTGAAAAGCTCAATCCAGATCCACTGTCTGTTTTTCGATCGGAGTTTCTGTGCATCCGGAATCAGTGGAAATATTAACGGCCGTTCATCGCGCGTCGATGAGCGTTGTCGGATCGTTGATTCATTTATGGGTTTTGTGGAGATTGAGGCGCGTAGTCCATCGGCATAGTTCGTTTGATGTTTTAACGGCTAGATCTCGGCGAAAAATTAATCTAGGGTTTAAACCCTAGGCGGCGGTGCAGCGATTTAAGGTGACCGGAGGTCACAGGACCGGGTTTGGAGGTACCGTAGGGGAGCACGATCGTGATGGTGGTGGTGGCATCGGCTACCGTGGTCGAAGGCGCTCGCATATCGTAGTCAAAGCAGCGGTCAACATCACTTGCATTGGTTCGGTTGCGTTGTTTTTCTATGAGCCTGGAAGCTGAAGTTGCGTGATGACGTGGCAAGTGGTTGAAGAGGCATTTATTTCTTTTTTTATTTTTATTAAATTTCAAACACTCAAATCTTAATAACTTCCACATACGAGGTCGAATTCACGCACGGTTTTCTCCGCTAGGTTCTTATTGGAATTCCAGACACTGTGGTGCTGGTTTGGATGAATTCTAAGACCGTTCCATTTTTGGGTTTAAATTGGATTTAAATTCAATTTAAATCCCAAAGGTGAGTGTTTTAACCCACTCACAACTTCTAAAATTTCTTATGTTTGTTACATTAATTTTTTTTTGTGAATATGCATTTATTTATGACTTTTTCATATATTTTTAATCATCATCTCAGTTATTGCATTTATTTAAATTAAATCGTTATTTAATTTATTATTGAATATAACTGCCAGTTAAGTACATGTTATATATATTATCAGTTATCTATTGGTATTGATTGATTGTTTGGATGATGATTGTGATTGATATGTGATCTGTTGATGGATGAATGGATGTTATATTATATATTATTTTAAACTGCAAGTTGTTATGCATTTTATTTCATTCGGGATTACGGTTTGGAATGATATATAACCGTAATTTTATTTTAAATTACGAATTGAAATGATAAATATCTGTATCACTTGACCATAGGATAGAAAATTATATACAGGCACCGCGGTCTATATATAAAAATATTTTGAAATGATTTTCTATTGTTTGTAGAGAAATATACGGTTTTATGAGGTATGGATTTGGATATTGTATAAATGTATTTTATATATAGTTAAATTCTTGGGTTTAAGCTATGAATAAGATTTGTTTAAAGTATAAATAAGTTAAATAATAAAGTTGGATTTTATTAAAATATAATATGGTTAAGTATTTACTTAAAGTATATTTTTGTATAGAGTTTATATTGGTTTTTATAAATCGAGGTTGAGAAGATAGTTTTGAAATTGATTGGAGATTTTATTTAATTAAAGAATTGTATTTAATAAGAATCCTTTTGGAACTTATTGAAATTGAAATTTTAAAAGAATATGGTTTTATAACTTACTTCGGGTTTAAGGTGATTTGAGTGAATAAACTGAGGAATATTTCGTTATTGAAAATTGAAGTTTTATTTAGAGGATATTGGATTTAGCAAGCAAATATTTCAAAACTAAATAATAGAAAAAGTGAAATTGATATATATATATATATATATATATATATATATGAATTATAAAATTTAGTTTTGAAATATTAAATATTTAAGCTTTGAATTATGTTGAACTTGAAATGGTTTATTTGGAGGTTCAAATCGGTATTTGGAATTTATTTGTGAAATTAAGGAAGCTATTTTATGTTATAAACTAATTTAATATTTAAACCATTTAAGTGGTGTAGTTATATTTCAAAGTTATGAAGTTCAAAATTCTATGTTTTGGAAGGCTATATTTCAAGCGTTTGGTTTCGAAATATCATATTGATTTGGTTTAAAAAGGGGAAATGATATCGTAATTATATGGTTTGAAATGGATATTATCTTCTGGTTTGAAGTATAAATTATTTTGAAATGACCACGGTATTATAATAACGTTTGGTTATTGAAGAGACTGGTATCGGAAGTTGTCATACTCTCTGCCAACTCCGAAAACCACTTTAACAACCGTGTACGCGGTGGAGATTCCAGAATGAAGTAGGATGGTGGCGACGTTTCCTTTGAGGTATATGCGTGGACCTGACTCCCGTGAGTTGGCATAAAGTGGCTAAAACAAGAGCGATTCTCGGGCCAATGAGGTCATTCCTCTGATCGGACGCACTCCTTCGATATTATACTCTGGCTTTTGGATTGATTCGGTGGCCACTTTTGATTTTTGATTTTTAGGGGTGTTGTTCGAGGTGGACGGTAGTAGCTGCTACGCGTTACTACCAGTCCGGATAGCAATTGGTATATCTACCTTGGCATTGCCTAGTTGTGCCGTGTCACCTACCATACCGAGTCTTTACTACGAGTTTCTATTTGTGTCGTACCTATGGAGTATCCTCTAGTAGCCTTCCGATCGGGAGGTATTACGGTACTGTATAGGCTATTGGCATTATTTGTGTTAAGGGCTATATGGGTAACCCCTTAACGCTATTTAAAAGTAAGTTTATTTTACGATAGACATTATTATAATAGCAAAATATTTCTACATAGTAAACAGTTTAACGGATCCTTTAGAGATGTGAATCCCGAGCATCTCTTAAGTTACTACACTCATATTTATTTCTGTTGATTTAACTTACATAAGATCTTTTAGTTCTGACTCGAGCGTTTTGTCTTTTCAATTCGCTCGGGTCAGCCTGAGCATTTCAGGATTTGAAGACTTTAGATCTGGAGGACAAAGACGAAGATTTATATTACTACTATTTATTATATTCCACTACATTCATACTATTCCACTGCGTTAATTATTATTCTCTGGTATGTGCAACTTTGATATGTATTGTATATGTATAATTAAATATTTTGTAAACAGCTTCATGAACTGTTATTTGATTATTATATTTTATCGTTCCGTTGCAAGATTCTGTTTTGTTCTTTTTCTTTCTCTGTTTTTTCTTATTTACCCCATAACAATCCGTCCTTCAGTATGGTTTTAAGTCTGACGTGTGCGGTTTATCGTCGATTTGAAACGTACAAAATGGCGGGGCGTTACAATGTCATAGGAAACATCAAGGGAAAATTATGTCTATATATTAGATAAGTATAACCATATAATAACTATAATAATAACAATAGTGTGCCAAATAATCAACTTTTCTCTCCCTGACTACGAAGGTATAAAAATAATAAAAAAATCAATTTTTATAAACAACAGTGGAAGTTATTTCCATATTTGATAGTAACCGTTCATTCTCGGTTTAACATTATGTAGTTGTTTTCCTATTTAGTTAGTTCTTCTTAAATGCAAAGATATTAAAATTATAAAAGTTAATTATTACAAATAGTATACTAAATAAAAGGATGCAAAAGGGAATGGAGTAACATGCCCATGTCACGATTCCAACTTCCAACGTGTCAGTACACGTAAAAAATAGAACATGCCAATAAATGGCCGTGAATAAGCTCGTCAACATATTCATCCGGATGCAAACGGTGTCATATTTACATCTACATCCGAAATACTTTTTGAATAATGGATATCTGTATCCACGAGTACGAATGTATATCAGATATTTATTCTCTCGGCTCGTAATTAATAAAGTCAAAAAACTGTTTAACATAAATCTATTTAATGGATGATGCTAACATAAATACAAGGAATAAAAAGTACAATCATAATAATAACTTTTGGATAGCAAATGTTTATTTATACATGGATAATATGAATTATTACTATGACTATCAACCATTTTTATTTTAAAATATGTGTAATTTTCAACTACTATATAAATAGAAAAAGAATACATAATATGGATTATCTATTCTTACATGCATAATATGTGTATCGTATACATATACAACGATACTTAATAATGATAATATTTTGGTAAAAGCCTAATAATTTATGAGTCGTGACACACAAATTTGTCAAATAGGTAGTATGCTTCATTTTGAGCTTGTGAAGAAAACAATTTGGATTTTTAAAATAGATATTGATAGAAATATTTAACAATGCCTGATCAACGATGGAAAATCCAAAAATGATTTAACATCGTTCATTAAAATAACACTTTTTGGGCCAAAAAGTGGCACAACACTCCCAATATATAGAAAAACGAGTAGATTTAGTAAGGAACAGCAAGTTAACAATAAGAACGCACAAATTTTTATAGTGATTCAACATATTCTATGGCCTTTTAGTCTTATTTAGATTGAGTTTATCACAAGTTGCTACAAGAAAATGACCCTATTACAACTACTTATCTACAACTATGACTAGATGACAGTTGTAATAGATGGTTTTTTACAATTGGTATTTACTGATAGTTATAATAAAGGGTTTTTAACAACTGGTATTTATTGACAGTTGTAATAAAAGGTTTTTAACAACCAGTTTTTCTTGATAGTTCTGAGTTTTCCTGCTAGTTGTAATTAACATATGTTTAATAACCGTTTGTTTTAACTAGTTGTAACAAAGATCTACAACAACTATTTAACATTGACCGTTTTAATTATTCGTTTATACCCATTGTCTTACATATAAGTTTTAAGTGATTGTTAAACCACTTTCAAGTAAACGTTGTTGATTACAAACAAAAAGCCGAGCGAACACAAAGGTTTCCGCTTGGATATTTTAATTAATAACAAATAATTAGTACTTATTTAATAATTTGAAAATATTAATTTATAATTAATAATTATAAGTGGCAACTTATATATGTCATTGTTTATAATTTTTTGTAATTAGTGATTATCAATAAATAATTTATGATTACTAATTATTATCAATAATCAATAATTATTTTTTATATTTAATTATCTATCATAGATAATTATTAATAGTTAATAAATTATAGTTAATATTTATTAATTATAGTTAATAATTAATTATTTAATAGTAATTACTTAATATTAATTATTTAACAGTAGTAATTTAATATTAATTATTAATAAGTAATATTTAATTAATAATAATTAATTAACAAGTAATGTTTAAATAATAATTACTTATCATTATTAATTAGTTAATAAGTAATATTTAATAATTAATAAGCAATATTTAATAATTAATAATCATTAATTAATAATTACTATTAAATAATAATTAACAGTTAATATAATAATCAAGACTGATTATCTAACAATTAATAACAAAATTTAATAATTATGAAGTGATATTTAGTATTTAATAATTAATTTTAAATAATTATTAATTAGTAATGATTATTGAAAAATTAATAATCATGCTTGAGTTGCTTATTTATGGAGGCCGAGTTGTTCTCCATGCTCGAGTTGCCAATTAATCGCATGTGTTGACGCTTGACGGGATGCAACATGATTTATTATAATTAATACTTTATATTTAATAATTAATAATTTAAAATTAATAGTTTCTAATAATTAACGGTTTATAATTTTTAAATTACATAATACCAACTAGCTTCATAAAGTTATACATACATTAGTTAGTGTAAACTCAAAAGTTCAGAAGTTTACTAAAATTTGGAAAACTAATAATACAACACTACAAAAAATATTGTTATTTACAACACTAATAATAAGCATTTAATTGGTAAATGATACTTAAAAGTATCGAAAAATAATAATAAATTAAAATTTTATGAAAGCCTATCCCCTAGGTCAATATATTTACCTTTACCGCCTTTAATTTTCATCCTCCCGCTTCTCGAATCACAATAAAAACGGGAACCCTCCTTCGATTTGGGATCCGTGCCTTACCTAACACTCGCAAACAATGGATTCATGGGTCCGATGCTCTGTACGATGTGCAATTCATCGCACTCTCTGATTAAGATTTTATTGTTGAACAATAAACTGTTGGGGTGCTTGCCGTACGAGATCGAGCTGCTGAAACACGCGATGGTGTTCAATGTTGGGTTTAATATGGTTATGGGCCCGATCTCGTTGTCATTCGGTTGTATGAGGAAGGCGGAGTAGATGAATTTGGTAGGTAATTTGTTGTACAGAAGAGAGCAAGATGTTGTTTGCGATTTGGCCAGACATGGGAATCAAGTGAATTTATCACTATCTAGAAATTATTTCAGTTCGATCGGGTATAGGTGTTTAGAGCTAGTTAAGAGTAAATTTGTTGGTTTATTTCAAATTCCAAACGTCAAACAACAAAATCATAACATAATATCAATGATAACCATTACATCATCATGTCCAAAAATACATTTTTAATTTCAAATGGGTACATTGAAAATAGCATAAATAGATAAATATAATACTGTCACAAGCTTCTCTCATCGTCATCTCCACCTTGATCATCGTCTCCTTTCCTAACCTATGTTGTAATGGGGAGGGATTTAAAACAACAATGTCTGGTGAATAGAAAACCCCAAGCCTTTCTATATTAGTACGTGGGCAGTACAATTAAAATAAGGATATGTCTTTCGCATTTTAAACTATATTCAAAACCAATTAATACTTCATATAACGGAAAGAGCCGGACCCTCAAATAACAACTTGATACATTTAATTACCTGAAGCAAGTTTTTCCATAATCATTATAGGCACCTATAACTGTCGTTATTAATATCTACCAATACGAGAGATAGAACCCAAGCTACTTAATACCCTTTAATGGAAAATAGCGGGACTTTGACCATTTAAGACCTCAATTGAGGTAGGCCCCTATCATTTAATACTTATTCTCAAGGAGGACTCTACACAGGTATCTATCAAGATGACATTGCATGGAAATCTCTTCAGATATTTAATATTTCAGTTTAAGTGGACCTTATTGAAATATCCTCAATTATTCCTAAACTCAATCTCGACCATTTATTACTTTATATAAGGGAAAGAGGCGCACCTTCAAAAAATCACTTAATACCTTCAATTTCCCCAAAGAAGGTCCTTCGTATGATATCCATTCTCATGGAGACGTCTCACATTAGTCTGACTATTCGTAGACACCGGTAGCTAGATTAACTTGGTAGATTTATCCTTAGAATTGGGACTAATCTTGCGTCATTCGTAGTTACTTATTACAGGCGATGTCTAGCATTAGCCCTAAAGTTACACTACTGGTAGCTAGATTAGCTGGGTAGATTTCCATGTGCTTTTGATTGACCTCGCATCCCTATAACTTAGTCATATTTCATAAATTCTCTTGGTGTATTATCACACATCTCACCATATTCATTATTTAGGTTTTATAAGAATTTTTTTTTATTTTAACTAATTAATCACTTTAATAAGGGGGGTTTAAATGACAATTATTAAGTCAATTAACTACGCAATGAGTACGTTACAATTGTATGTTATTTATGCTAGTATGTATATATATAAGCACGCATTTATTAATTTCTACACGTGTAGAGATTATGCCCCAAACTAACGTTCAAATGTAAATCTTCCGAAGTTATACAAGTCTCATTTCCATAATAACGTTTCTACCATAAATCCAATATTTCAAAATAAAATCAATTGACATGTACTTAAATCCAAATCCAACTTATTTATATAAAACAATGAAACAAATCAATAATAATGGAAGCTTACAATTTAATTCATTTTACGTTCTATTCAACTTATTTTTCATTAAATTAGACACGAGTTTCTATTCAATTTGTAGAAATAGGCAGTGCAAACTACGAATAAGAAACCTTACACACCATTTCTTAATCAAGTCCCTTAATCAAATTCAAAGAAAAAACATAAGTAGTGGAATAAAAGGTAAGACACATATATTTCAAAATCGACAAAAACTACAAAACAATTAAAATTCCAACCTAAGAATTGACATTTTACGTTCGGAGAATTTTGGGGATTCTTATTATGATGTAAATTCCCTAAGGCATTCATCAAATCCAAACTACACTATTCAATTACTAAAATAGAAAAATAAAGAATTCCACTCACAGAGGTCCTTAGCTTTGCCTTCTCTTGAATTTGACATGACTTTAATGAACCCTTTCAGATCTCTTCTTTTTGATATAAACAGCAAGGGTTTTGTATATATGTTAGATTCAGAAAATTAGAGATTTGAAGGAGAAGAGGTTCAGAAAATAAACAATAAATAAAGATATGAATTGTTATTTGAAACCCTAATGGAATTTTCTAAATCTATAAAGAGACGAACTGATAGAGCTTCGCTAATGTTCCCAAAACATTGTGTGAATAAAAACGAGGGGACTTAGCTCTTATTTATAGTGGTTGGAATGCATCAGAACCATTAGATTTAAGTCAGTTTAAAATTAATAACCTTAATGTGCTTTTATACATATTTTGACGTAAACCGCTCCAAATAAATTAAAATGAATATTACTCTTGGGTCCATATTTTAACTGAATTGCAAAGCGAAACTCTTATTAACTAATTATATAAGTTAGGTCTCTACCTCTTTAACATCACACCCGACAATTATTAACGTTCACCAACTCATTTATTGTCAATCTTTAAAATGTGATAACTTTTTGCATATTAATCGGATTTAAGAATCATTTTCACCATTTAATCAAAAATTAATAAGCTTTCCAACAATATATGTTGTTGGATTCGAAAAATAAATTTTTAATAATAATAATTTTATATAGCAGTTTTTAACTGCATTTTAGTAATGCAGTTAAAACCACATATATTAAGTGTAGGTTTTAACTACAATTGCTGTAGTTTTTAATTACATTTGACAAATGTAGTTAAAAATCACATTATAGTAATGTAGTTTTTAATTGCATTTGTGAAATACTGTAAAAAATGCATTGCTATAATGTAGTTTTTAACCGTATTGTAGTAATGCAGCTTTTAACTACATATCACTAATGGGTTAAAAACTGCTGCTATTAAGTGCAGTTAAAAACGGCATTATAATGATGCCAAATTTTTAAAACACGAATTTGAAACAAATGAGTTTTGAAGTTTTGGTTTTTATATATTCATAATGCATATCATTAGAAAGATAAAAAAAATTTACGATTTAATGTGAAAATGGTTTGTTAATCTAATATATCTAAAAGAAATTATTTCATTTTAAAAATAGATAATTAATAGGCGCTAATATTAATTAAGAGTGTAAGAATAATAGTCACATGTAGAGAAATGCATGTGTATGGACCTAATTTACATAAATTATTAGGTTTGGGGCCTAATTTACATAAGTATTATGTAGGGGCATTTTATTTATTTTAATTAATGATAGGAACTTGTCGTACAAAGTCCATAAATTAAAACATAGAAACTTACATTCCAAGGGCAATCTAATTTACAACCTAATTACAGATCTGGAATATCTTAACAACTTTACCACCTTTTACAAACAAAGGTTTGGGACTGATTATAAATTTCCAGATCAGATTGTATATATTATTCTTATTTTATTCATATACTAAAACTTTAAACTGTCTTGTCTAATTAGTGATCTTAATCTACTCCAAATTAAAAATTTAGGTTTAGTTCCCACTATTCCTTATAAAACTAAAATTTCACAACCTTGAAATGCCTAATCCGAAATCTTTACCATTGAAAATATAAACGTAGAAACATTTATCAAGAATTCAAAATTACTTAGTTTCAAAAATGAGTAAAATAATTTTCCTTCTCAAATACTTTCTACATCAAAGATTTATTCTTTTAAAAGTTAGACTTTTAATTCGTACATTCAAAAATTGATAGGTTTCCAAAAAGAAACTATGAAAATTTTCCCTTCTTAACTACTTATTATAACAAAGGCTTTATTCTTTTTAAAGTAGGATTATTTAACCCAAAACATTGAAAAACTCAATTATCATACCAAATAATCATTCATTTCAATTTTTCAAAAACATCTTGTATAACTTTAAATAATGAAAAGTGGAGTAGACAACGATAACTTCCATCCTATTATTTTTCTGTTATGTTACTTCTAATTAGGCTAATAATCATATTTTATATAAATTCCTAATGCTATTACTATCCATCTCAATTATTATTCTTCGCATTTTGTTATACAGAAATGTTCCTCCTACCCACCTTATCGAGCATTCTTAACCTTCAATTCTTTCTATCCTATTTAATCAGGTGCCATTTCCAATTATACACCCATTTAAAAGAATTTTAAAAAAATTTATCAAGTCTAACCTGCATTTTACTTTACATTTCAAAAACAAAAAATCACTTTATCGAAAAATCTTTTAAACCAAAAACTTTTTGGCCCAATAAACTTTAAATTAAGAATTTTAAAGATGCAAAATCCCTTAAATTAGAACTTTTTAACTCAAATACTTTTATAAATTATGAATTTCCAAACTTTCTTGCTCTTTCAAAATAACAACTTCCAATTTTATAAAGTGAGAGAAATCATCGGGTCCGACATGCGCCCCATTTAGCAATTATTTCAAAAACGAAAAATTTAGAAATTAAAAACTGTTTAACTTAACTAATTTTAAACTACGAATTTCAAAACCCCCTTTTTTCAACTCTTCAAATCATCGTATTAAAAATTTTCTTTTTATAAAGTTTATCCACCATTTTGTTTCTAAAATGTCCATTATTTTTCAATATTACAACCTTTTCCCAAACAATTGGCAGCATATTTCCAAACTCGACTAAAATCACTTTCTTTTAGAAAAAGAAATTTCAACTTATGATATATAAGATCTTCATTTCTAATTCATTGAAAATCCCTTCTAAAACATTTAAAGGAATTTTCAAAAATCTTTATCAGATTTTTTCTTATGAGGTTGGGTTTAGAAATTGACTTTAGTTGTTCCTTGTTTTGAACTTTTCTACTCAACCTTGAAAACTCTAGTTATCTTCTTGTGGTGATTAATGTATACATTCTTATGGAAGCTTGTTTCAAGTCTTTCTTCTATATTTTAACAAATATATTGCCTTATAATATTTAATAACTACCTAGCATGTTATCTGCTATTTCTATAAATGTCAATTATCCGTAATAAATGGTTATAATTCTAACAGACATTTCTTAAACATTTATTCATTCATTCTAATTTTACTTATTATGCCTTCCTTATCTCACCGTAAGTTCTCTAATAATATCTTTATTTGTCCATTTATATCTCTATTAAATTCTTGCGATTCCCTGTTTATTCCACATTTATTGTCTCATTAATCTTGAAGTTACAATCTTCCCATTTACATTTTCTATCCCTACTTAAGGAAGTCTAGGTCAAACAAAGGAGTCAAGTACCATTCAGTTTCTAGGGTGTTTCCATATGTCGTAGTTATTTTTTCTTAGTCCACTCTGAAGGTAGCGGAATTATGAATCTTAAGACTAATTTAACATTAGAGGGGGGGGGGGTTGAATAGTATTTTCTAACTTATGTAAATCTTTTCAATTTTCTTTCAAGACTAGTATTAAATCACAGGTTAACGACATAGAATTATACTAAAAATCGGTTACAGATGCAATCACACATAAACATAAAAGCAATAAAACAAAGTAAAGAGTTAGAAAGATGACACCGAAGATTTTATACTAGTTTGGAATGTTCCTACATCAAGTCCCATACAATTTCTTATACAGA
This sequence comes from Allium cepa, assembly GCA_030765085.1. Lineage (NCBI taxonomy): Eukaryota > Viridiplantae > Streptophyta > Magnoliopsida > Asparagales > Amaryllidaceae > Allium > Allium cepa. The sequence goes on from CM060940.1 coordinate 109,890,017, forward strand.
GTTGCCTACTTTAAATAGATAGCAAGCAAACCCATTACAGTCTAGATTTCAAGGCTACAAGATACATCAGTGATACTTTGTAAAATAGTTTGAACATAATTTATAAACATTTTGAACTTCAAAACAACTTTTATAAAATATTTTGAAATTTATTTTAGTTTAAAAATATGAAAGATTTAGAAAGAATATATTTTGATTAAATACAAAAGATTTAGAAAATATATTTTGGTTAAAAAAAATATAAAATGATATTTTGGTTAAGAATATAAAAGATTTAAAAGATTGGACATAGAGATCAAAGATTGCTATCAAGGACTTTAACAATGTATGCTATGACTCTATACACTAAATTATAGTCTTTAAATCTTCATATCTTGTTCTTTAAACTCATGATTATTCATGCCCATCTCTTAAGTCTTTATATCCATCCCTTGAGTCTTTATACTATACAGTCTTCGATTCAACATCTGTCTAATTTTCTGCACTATATAATATATAACTTGGTAAGGTATTAATATCTATATTTTTTATGATTGTATATGACCGTTGCCATCAAAATCAATAACCGAGGTATTAATAACTTCTCCTTTTTTGATGATGACAACCATTAAATATTCCTGTATATAAAACATGATATGACTCCTCCTGAATTAGATAACTCCCCCTGAATAAATGCATGTGTATATTTTATATTTTTATCCCATTTATCATCAACAAAAATGGGTAAACAAAATCCCGCTAGATAATATACTTAAAACTATGGAATCAAAATTAATATTTAAGAATTAAGTTATATGTAAAACACATGTGATCTAAAAGATGCATTATGAGAGATATAAATGAAGAACATACTGTATATCATGGAAGATATTGGATATATATGATGATCAATCTTTAAATATAAATAAATAGGATAAGGAAAAGTTATCTATTTACTATACTACAATCAAAGTCAAATCAAAACCTTAATTATATTTCACACCAAATCAAATCTATGATAATCAATCCAAACTTAATTATTTTCATATTTAATCAAACCAAAAATTTTTATTAAAAATACTCTTTAAATGTAATGCCATTTTATGAGAGACTAAATTTGAGAAACTATTTATTTAATTAATACCAAATATGAATGTATGATACTATTATTAATATCAATAATAATGGAAATAAACTCCTAAGTAAGATGATATATACATCGAAATCAATATCTAATCTAACAATCCACTCTTTCATACAGCTTAAGCGGACAATCAAACATACATGACCCACTTAAATTAAATGGAATGATGGATAGTTAGGGAAAAAATAGGAAGAAGACAAGAAGAAAATAAACATCACAGAATCTAACAATAGAGCGAATAATATATAATATACAACAAATCTTTACATAAAGAAAAATGTAATATACATACACCAATCATAGTACACTAACTTTTTTCAGCCTTGACAACTAAAACAGCCTATCCTCACAATCGTTGATGAATACAATAATGAATACAACAAAAAATAACTATGTACATGAATACATCTCTGGATTTCCAACTTGTCTCCTAAAGCACTAAAGCAACCAAACGAAATATGTAATATGCTCGGTCTGACCCAAGCATTATAATATATAACACCCGAGTCAGTCTGGAAAAACAACGTGAGAAAAACACACCCACCTAGATTTTAAAATTATAAAAACCTTTGAAACCAAAAGTATCTCATAAGACCACGCCGTATATAAACACGAATGGGTATTTACTTTACGATAGCCAAACCATTTCATATGAAGTTCTCTGATATTATTATAGTGTCAAAGGTACAAATACTTATAATCACAGCCGAAATTGTTACATCAATTAAATTCCAACACAATATGTATACAACTAAAACCGTAAAGGCAAGTATGGGAAAATGGGTTCATACAATGACAATGCTACTGGGGTACCGCTCGTCACGGTGCATCTCTAGATAAAATAACACTGAGGTCGAACTTATCGACCTTTGCTAACACAGAACCATCCTACCCTATACTAGATAGTACCGAGTATGATCACCCCTCCGTTAACGGGCCTTGAAGCATTGAATGAGAGATAATATCGACTCTAGATAGGAATGATCATACCCTACTTGGGGGTGACCCACTTAGCCCTGCTGCATTTCCTTTGTTTTAGTCATTCCTAATTGATGAGGCATGAGAATATGTTTTACCTTTTATATATAGCACTTTCCACTTGGAATGCTAACACTGCCATCCTAACAACAATGCAATGCCAGCATTCATGCATACAAGTTCGTTCCACGATTGAAATAACGCTTGAGAGCTCCATCTTCAATTCCATCATCTTCAAGATGTCTCCACTTTGAAACGTTTGAGTTAGATCGAAGTGGTTTTTGGACAACATATCCGATCTCGGTCTCTACGAAACAACATTCATTAGTTTCCAATAAACTCAATCCGGTTCTTTAGGAAACAAGTAGTTAAAGATAAGAACGGAGATCACGTTCTAAGTATTAGTGGACCGATTTCCTTATCATTTGTCTTAGGTGAACAAAACTAGATTTATATGCATAGTAAAACATCATCGGAGATGACCGTGGCATATATCTCACGTGTTTCTTCTAGATATTTCCAATTACATTTTGAGTCCATATTTGATAGCATGTTATTTAACTATCAACAAACACATATTTAAATCAAGGATTTATTTAAAATGGGAAAACCAACAATGGTTAAACACATAAGTAACCACTAGCCTCTTTAATTAATCCTTTCATTATTTAATATCACCTTGTATTAAGATACTTTTATAAACATTTATCCCAAAACCTTATATTTCAGTACTTAGAAAATATCCATATACTTTTCTTAATGGTATAAGTATATTAACAAAACAAAGAACGGTTCCCTTTTTATACAATTCTAAAGATCACTTTATAAATTCCTTAATAAATTTCTAAACCCATTTATAAATTATTTTATAAATCTCTAAAAAAAACCATTTATAAGCATCTCTAAACCATTTCTCAAATCATTTATAACTCTTTATAAATCCATAAAACTAGTTACAATACTCCTCTTATAAATCTATTAACTTTTTCTAAAATTTGTTTATAAATATCTAATCATTTATAAAACTCTCCTTATACATTGTAGACGATTTCTCTTTAAGTCTTCCAAAACATTTTAATTTCCCTTTTTCCAAATTCTAAAACCATTTATAAACTTCTTTCTATATATTGTAAATATTCCTCCTTTAAGCCTCCAAGCCCTTTTATAAAATTCTTCTAATAAGACCAAGACTGTCAATAAAACTCTATTTATAAATCTTGAAACATTTATAAATAAATAATGATCATTTACTTTAAAACCACTATTATATAAATATAATTATTAACAATAATCATTTTAATTAAATAATAATTATTTAATTCAAAACATCTTAAAACAATGATTAATAATTTCAAAACATTATTAATAAAACAATAACATTAAACCTTCACTATTATTATAAATAATAATAATTAACTTCCAAAACATTATTAACAATCATCACTACTAATTTAAACCCATATTAATTATTTAAATAATTAACCTTTCAAAATATTAAAGTACTAGCAAAATAAAATTAAATATGGACAATCTTAAAACAATATTAAACATAAATAAGAAAAATTTATAACAATATTAAATTCATATAAGTAATTTTTAAAACTATATTAAATGTAATTATAAACTTGCTATAAAACAAATTGATTATAAAAATAAATTTAACTTTTGAACAATGTATAAATTAACTTTAGAAATAATATATTACAATAATAAATTAACTTTAAAATCATATTATTATAAAAATAAATTACTTTAAAACTATATTATTATAACAATAAATTACTTTAAAGACCAATGGAAACTTAAGTTGATTTGAATATAAAACTTTTCGGATTTGAATAGTGGCTTAGCAATCACTATGGTACTTAAATGAGCTACCATTTTATTTTAATTATCTAACTCAATTAATTACTGTTATTAACATCAATCATGGGTTAATACATCTCTTAACAATCATTTTTACTGATTTTCCACCCCTACAAGCTTTATGTTGAACATAAACAATGTCACATTTAATTAGGCCAATCAATCAGGTTTTTGATATTCAATAATTATATAACATGATTATTATTAAAATTAAATCAATAATGGTGAGAAATCCTGTTGGATCCCTCCAACCTATCCTCCTACATCACAACTCATATATTTCATCATATGTAAATGAAATCAAACAGAGGCATGGAATCCTGTTGGACCCTTCAACCTGTTTCCCTGCAGTTGATTTCATATATTAACCACTTCCAAAAGCGGCAATTCATCAAAAATAAAATAAAATATAACCTTCATACATTCAATCAGTAATTTTTATTGACTATATAATATTATTATTTAACGAAATAGGTGAGTTTAACTCACCATTATTCCAGTTGTTTCTTGCGTGTCGAATTTGGCATAAAATTCCAGCAGATCCAATCGTCACCAATCCAATCCCATATTGTAGTATTTGTCGATACGATCCTAACGCGAATGACCACGTTTAATTTCGACCTAGTATGAGTTAAATATCACGTTTATAAGATTACCAAATAAATAAATTAATATCATGCACTAATTACAATTTGTTAACGTTAATCACTAATCTTAAACCCTTAAACCTCCTCTCCTCTTTCTCATTGTTTATTCCAAGAAAGAAACCCAACAAGGTGCAACTTCAGCCATCGATCGCCACCTCCTCCGGCCACCGTCCTTGTCCGTGTCACCGCCCGAACACCTCCCGACCGCGAGACGACCCCCACTCCACTGACATCCTTTCTTTTGGCTCGGTTCACTGTGAATTTCCCAAACCCTAAACCCATTCAACCGTCCCTAACTCCACTGCCTGACCCTTAGGGCCTCACTCCAACCATCGACGAACTCCCCTAGACCCTCTCTACCCTTCCTTTTCACAAGTCATTGCCTGAAAATCCACCAAATTCACCGGAATTTGGATGAACCCATTCGTTGTTCCTCGAGCGTTTTCTGCCTCCATGCCATATCGACGTCTATACCGACTGTTGAATGGGTTGAAATCCTCCCCATGATCATCTTTGTAGTTGAACTCGAGGCCTGAAACGACACGAAATTGTCCTGATTGCTTGTGGTCGTTCGATTTGGTGAGGATTTGATTTCAAATTTTGAAACATCGATGCTTTCTGCTTTCTGGTTGGAGGAACGGTTTTACAGAGAAGATCGGGATGGGTAAGCATGGCCAAAAGCATGGGAAAGTATGGATCCGAATAGTGCAAGGTATGGTAGGGTACGGGCTACTTATTATCATATTCAAAAATATCCACTCAAGGCACTCAAAATTTCGAACTTCGATCGAGGCATGTCGCTTTGCGTTCTATATGTAATACCCTTATTTCGAACACAATGAAACTATCATCGAGATCTAATTCAAACATATGCAGAAGTTAGCTTTTTGAAATCGAATTATATCAATTTAATTTCTATAATTAATTTCTACGCGTTTCGAGCTCGCACGACCAAACATTACGTCTAATCGCCATGAAATTCGATAACGTATTATAACTCACTATTATGAATCCGATGGAACTAGTTTCATCCAAATCTGAAATAGTGTCTCAGAAGGGTATTTTCACATGTTCATTAAAACAAATTATTATTAAAACAGTTTCAATCACTTTTAAATTGAATTTTAAAGTTTACTATTATCGTTCTTAACTAAACAGAATTTAAATAAGATTTCCTAATTTATCATTCACATAAAATCAAAGATTTAATTATTAAAATAACCACGTTCTTTAGTTTACTATCCGATATTTTTAATTAATCGCTGTTCACATATTCAAATAAATTTCATATTTGAAATTTAAGTTATTTTATTTTTAAAATTAATTAAATATTTTAAATTCAAATGCTAAAAATTCTGGGTCGTTACATTCTTCCCCTTAAAAGAATTTCGTCCTCGAAATTACTAAGGTAAGAAAAATGTGTACAACCCATTTACTTTTCAAAATAAATTAGTTGAAGCTTTTATCAAATTTTCTAACACTTAAATTTAGGGAAAATTTCAGCAGCGTCTCCTTCGCGCAGCTAGATCGGTACAGCTGCAAATCGTCACTACAAACCTAATACCAACCAAAAGAAACAAAAGCCAAGTGGCTGGCCATAAAATCATCAAACCAAACAACAATACAAATATGTACCTTTTAGTCAGCAATAAGAAATTTCTTATGTAACCAAAAGAATCAACTAGCTTTTGCTTCCATAAACTTGCATCTTATTTACACATAATAAGCATATCATATCATTTTGCATTTTTCAATGTCAACATTTAATTTATTAAAGTCCGTATGATGTACATATACCATCCATGCACAATATCAAATCAGATCACTTGCTCGATCACATATTTCACTTCCGAACTAGTATCGTCCAATCAACTTCCTTAGTACGAACTCCAATCCGATTCCTTGATTAGAAGCCGTCATTCTCCTTACATAACCGTATATTGTGATAGAAAACTTTAGAATTAATCAAAAATCTATAACAAGTGTTCCCCATTAAGAATTGAGTGAAAAATCCTTGTCTGAATTGATGTAAATCATCTCGAAATTATACACTCGAATTTGGATCAAATAGTTACGCGAATAAAATGATTTACGTACAACTTACATATTTATTTAAATTGGTTTTCAAATTTAGCTAATTCTTTTTATTCACCTCATTTTATTCACATTCATTATATTCACATTTATTTACTCACACTCATTTATTCACATTCTTTTATTCACCTAATAACGCTTAGGAACCATTCCATAAATCCATTATTTAAGTTTGTCATAAACATTTTATACAACATCACTTATGTTAATTATCACCTCAAAACTTAAGTTCATATTCAGTTCATAAAATTATCTTATTTATCTATACTTGAGTTTAATTTATTTCCAGAAATCATTTCATTTAACTTAACTTAAGTTAAATTTTATTTCACATCTCAGTTTTAGATTATCATTTCCTTTTTATACCTTTTCCAATTTATAAATTACAAAAACTTATTTTCATATAATTTCACAAAATATTTAGCTAAAAGTTTTTAGAAGTTAAACGCCGACTTCTTATTTCAAATCATTTTGAAATCATAATACACACATTTCATTTGTACTTCAAATCTTAATTTTTAAAATCCAAAACAATCTTTGTTTGCCAAAATAAACTTTCATGGTTGCAATCCATCACTTGAAAACTTAAAAATGAATACTGATGATACGGCCGTCATCACCCGAATTATTTTCCAATGACTGAAGTGAGTTTGGTGCTTCTATTTGTTTTAAAATCCTTTCATTCAAAATACTTCCAAAGTATTTCTATTATTATTTCTTGAAAACTTTGAAAATCATTTTCCCAAAAACACCGTAATTTAAATTCTAAAATTCTTAGTTTAAATTCTTTTTAATTTATAACCCATATTTATAAATCACTTCCTTATATAACTCGTTCACAATTGTTAAGATTATCACAATAATTTTTTTATGAAAGCCCAAACAACGAACAATAAATGATAATAATTTAATATTATGATTCTCTAACAACAGAACACACCATATATAACTATAATAATTTCTGAAAATTTATTCCTTTATATATAAATTATAATCTAGCTAAAATTATTTCATTTACCCAATTTCAAAACAATATTATGTCGATTGGCCTTGTTCAAGTGTTTAGAGATCCCTATCAATAACGTTAGCTACTCGTATTGACTGGAGTACATATGCCATTCAACAGATCAGTCAACACCATATAAAATATTTTTATATTATTAACAAATATGTGCTTATATATATAATACACTCAAACTCATTCTAGGGTGCTACTGACCCTATCTCTAATGAGTAATCCCTACCACAGCCTAGGTGTTCGCTCAACCTTAGCTTTGATACTACATTGTGACGACACACTTAAGCGGACAATCAACCACACATGACCCACTTAAATTGAACGGAAAGGCGAATAGTTAAGGAAAATAGAAGAAAGAAGACAAGAGGAAACTAAACAACACAGAATCTTACAGCAAAATTAATCATCTATAATATACAACAAATCTTCATACAAAGAAATATATAATATACATCACCAATCGGAGTACACTAATCTTTTTCATCTCGGATAGTTATAATAGTCTGTCTTTACAACTGCTGATAAATACAACAATAAATACAGTGGAAAAATAACCATGCATGTGAATATGTCTTTGGACCTCCAGCTCGTCTCCTAAAGCTCTAAAGCATCCAAACTAAATCTGTAATATGCTCAGTCTGATCCAAGCATTATAATAAAATAACACCAGAGTTAGTCTGGAAAACCAATTAGAAAACATACCCAACTATATTTTAAAGTTATAAAAACCTTTGAAATCAAAATTATCTCGTAAGACCATACCACACATAAACACAAACAGGTTTTTTTACCTTATGATAACCAAACTATTTAATATGAAATTCTCTGATATTATTATAGTATCTAAGATATAAATACTTATTAATCATAGCTGAAATGGTTACATTAGCTAAATTACAACATAATAGGTATACAACTAAAACCATAAAGGCATGTAATGGAAAATGGATTCCATACAATGACTAGGCTAATGGGGTACCCGCCCGTCATAGTGCATCTCTAGATAACATAACACCGAGATCAAACCTATCGACCCCCACCATCACAAAACCGACCTACCCTTCACTAGATAGTACCAAATACGATCTCCCCTCTGTTAATGGGCCCCAAAGTATATAAATGAAGGATAGTATCGAATATTGATAGGAATGATCATACCCTACTTGGGGCGACCAACTTAGGCCTACAACATCTTCCTTATTTTAGTCATTCCCGGTTATGAGGCTTGAGGCTACATTATACCTTTTGAATACACTTCCCACTTGGAATGTTGACACTGCCTTCGAGGCAACAATGCAATGCCAGGATTCATATATACAAGTTCGTTCTGGGATTGAATGAACGCTTGAGAGCTCCATCTTCAAATCCATCATCTTTAAGTTGTCTCCACTTTGAAATGCTTGAATGGATCGTAGAGGTTTTCAGATAACATATCGGATCTCGGTCTCTTCGAAACAACATTTGATAGTTTCCGGTAAACTCAACCTCGGTTCTTTAGGAAATTAATAGCCAAAGATAAGAATAGATATCACCTCCTAATCTTTAATGGATGGATTTTCTAATAATGTGTCCCAGGAGAACAAAACGAGATTTATACACATGGTACAACATCATCAGAGATGATCATGCCATATAACTCACGTGTTTCTCCAAGATATTTCCAAAGTTACATTTTAGGTCCATATTTGATAGCTGGTTATTTAACTATCAATAAACGCACATTCGAATCAGGGATTTATTTAAAACGGGAAAACCAACATTGGTTAAACACATATGTAACCATTATCCTCTTTGATTAATCCATTCATTAATTAATATCACCTTGTACTAATTGTATTAAGATACTTTTACAAAGATTTATCCACAAACCCTTATATTTCAGTACTTGGAAAATATCTATATACTTATCTCAACGGCATAAGCATATGCACAACACAGAGAAAGGTTTCCTTTTTATACAATTCTAAAAATCACAAATCCCTTAATAAATTTCTAAACCCATTTATAAATTATTTCATAAATCTCTAAAAACCATTTATAAGCATCTCCGAACCATTTCTTAAATCATTTATAACTCTTTATAAATCCGCAAAACTAATTACAATACTCCTCTTATAAGTCTATAAACCCTTTCAAAATCTGTTTATAAATATCTAATCATTTATAAAACTCTCTTTATACATTGTAAACAATTTCTTTTTAAGTCTTCCAAAACATTTTGATTTCCCTTTTTCAAACTCTAAAACCATTTATAAACTTCTTTCTATATATTGTAATCATTCCTCCTTTAAGCCTCCAAATCCTTTTATAAAATTCTTCTTATAAGCCTAAGTCTGTCAATAAAACTCTATTAATAATTCATGAAACATTTATAAATAAATAATGACGATTTTCTTTAAATCCACTATTATAGAAAAATAATTATTAACAATAGTAATTTTAATTAAATAATAATTACTTCAAAACATCTTAAAAATAACAATTAATAATTTCAAAACACTATTAATAAAACAATTATATTAAATCTTCACTATTATTATAAATAATAAAAATTAACTTCCAAAACCTTATTAATAATCATTACTATTAATTTCAACCCATATTAATTGTTTGAACAATTAACTTTTCAAAATTTTAAAATATTGGTAAAACAAAATAAAATACGAATAATCTTAAAACAATATTAAATATAAATAAGAAATCTTTAAAACAATATTAAATATAAATAAGTACTTTTTAAAACAATATTAAATATAATAATAAAGTTGTTATAAAACAAATTCGTTGTAAAAATAAATTTAACTTTAGAACAATGTATAAATTAACTTTAGAAATAATGTATTATAATAATAAATTAGCTTTAAAACCGTATTATTATAAAAATAAATTACTTCAAAACCATATTATTGTACAATAAATTACTTTAAAAACCAATGTAAACTGAAGTTGATTTGAATATAAACTTTTCGGATTCTAAAAGAGGCTCAACAAACACTATGGTACTTAAATGAGCTACCATTTTACTTGAATTAACTAACTCGGTTAATTACTGTTACTAACATCAACCACGGGTTAACACATCAATTAATAACCGTTGTTAATGATTTTCTACCACTACAAGGTTTATGTTGAACATATACAATGTCACATTCAATTAGGCTCACCAATCAGGTTTTTGATATTCAATAATCATATAACATGATTATTATTAAAATTAAATCAACAATGGTGCGGAATCCTGTTGGATCCTTCCAACCTGTATCCCTGCATCACAACTCATATATATATATATATGTATGTATAAATGAAATTCAACAATGGTGAGGAATCCTGTTAGATCCCTCCAACCTGTTTCCTTGCAATTAATTTCATATATTAACCGCTTCCAAAAGCGACAATTCATCAAAACCAAACAATTAATATATAACCTCCAAACATCCAATCAATAATTTTTATCGACCACATAATATTATTCATTAATGAAAAAGGTGAGTTTAACTCCCCATTATTCCAGTTGTCGCTTGCCCATTCTGGTTTCGTCTGAATTCGAATGACGTTCGAATTTGCATAAACTTCCACTAGATCCAATCGCCACCAATCCAATTCTATATCGTAGTGTTCGTCGATTTGATCCTAACGCGATCGACTGCGTTCAATTCTGATGTAATATGAGTTAAATATCACGTTTATAGGATTACCGAATAAATTAATTAATATAATTCACTAATTACAATTTGTTAATGTTAATCACTTAGCTTGAACCCTTAAACCTCCTCTACTCTTTCTCGTTCATTAATTTCAAGCAAGCAACCCAATAAAATGCGACTTCAACCATCAATCGCCACTTCCTCCGGCCACCGACATTGGCCACCTCACCGCCCAAACACCTCCCGACTGCGAGACGACCCCTAGCTCCACCGATGTCCTCTCTTTTGGCTCCCTTCACCATGAATTTCCCAAAACCGTAAACCCATTCAACCACCCCTAACTCCACTATCCGACCACCTGGGTCCTCACTCCAATCATCGACAAATTCCCCTAGATCCCCTTTACCTTTCCTTTTCACCACTCATCACCTGAAAACCCACCAAATTCACCGAAATTTGGCCAAACCTATTCATCATTCCTTGAGCGATTTCCACTTCCACACCTCACCAATGTCCATCTCTGCCGTTGAATGAGTTGAGTACCTCCTCATGATCATCTTTACAGCTGAACTCGAGGCCTGAAACAACACGAAATGGTCCCGATTGCTTGTGGTCGTTCAATTTGGTGAGGATTTGATTTCAAATTTAGAAACATCAATCCTTTTCTTTCTGGTTAGGGAAAGGGTTTTATAGAGAAGATCAGTATAGGTGAGATGTCCAAAAGTGTTGGAAAGTATGGACTTGAATAGTACAAGGCATGGTAGGGTATTGTTACTTATTATTATATTCGAAAATATCCACTCTAAGCACTCAAAATTTCAAACTCTGATCGAGGCATGCCGCCTAACGTTCTATACGTGATACGAATATTTCGAAAACAATGGAATTATTATCGTGATCTAATTCGATCACACACAGAAGTAAGCCTTTTGAAATTGAATTATATCAATTTACTTCCTGTAATTAATTTTTATGCGTTTTGTGCTTGCACGAGCAAACGATATGTCTAATCGCCACGAAATTCGATGGAGTATTATAACTCACTATTATGGATCCGATGGAACAAGTTTAATCCAAATCCAAGACAATGTCTTAGAAGGGTAATTTCGCATGTTAATTAAAACGAATTATTATTAAAACAGTTTCAATTGCTTTAAATTGAATTTTAAAGTTTACTATTATCATTCTTATCTAAAAGAATTTAAATAAGATTTCCAAATTATTTCCATTCACATAAAATCAAAGATTTAATTATTACAGTAACTCCATTCTTTAGTTATTGTCCAATATTTCTAATTAATCGCTATTCACATATCCAAATAAATCTCATATTTGAAATTTAAGCTATTTTATTTTTAAAACTAATATTTCAATATTTAAAATTAACTAAATATTTCAAATGCCAGAATTCTGGGTCATTAATATAAAAATTAATATAAACTAGATGATATATACGAAATCAAAATTTAATGATGAGAGTATGCAAAATAATTCAATATAACAAAAATGATATTATATATAATCCTAAGCATCCTAATTTGACAAAGAAATTTATATATTAAATTTATTACATAAAATTCATATATAATAAACCATGAGTACAAAATTTTATGACAGCCTAATTATAATAGTTGATAAGTACGCAAATGACCAAGTTTATATTTAATAAATTTTTGAAGTAAATATTATTTTATTCTTATGCATTGTTTATTTCTAGAAAGACATGATAATTTATAATATTTTTTTTAAAGCATAACATGGAAAGTATAAGTGAGATATGTAGAGTTAAAAAACATCATTAAAAAGCATCATATAAATTTAATAATAATAAAGAGAACCTGGGAATGGCAGTAAGATAGTTGATTGTATGTTTCAATGTCATTGCCATTTTGAAAATTGTCTTTTTCGGAGTACATCATGCTATGATTGATCATATAAAAGGTCTCCATGGTCATTTTTTCATCTTTCTCATCTTATTGTACGCAGTGCCTAAAGGAATAAAATATATTTGTACCGGCATCCATACTATGTTGGATCTGTATGGTTAATCTTTTAGAAATCAGACCCAATATTTTTAAGAGTATACCATCATGAATTTTTAAATCATGAAAAATCATGAATGATTACATACAATGAAAACATAATAAAAACTAAGATATTCTACAAAATCTTTTATTTTCAATTTTGATTCAAGACAAGCAGAGTTCTAAAATTCGTTCGTAATACTATTATGTATGAGAAAATGTGAATAAAAAATATAACATAATGTATTTTGTATCTGATCCATTATTTAAAATACAAGTGTATTAATGAATTACATATGTAAAGACACTTGGTACCATTCATGTATACGATGATCTTCCTAAAGGACAATTATGATGATATATGCCATTTTGTATCCATATTACTATTTATTTACGTAACAAGGGTCATATGATTTGGTGTGTTCACATTGATAGAAAGAATTCTACAAATAGAGCATTATTCACACACTCTAAGTACGTTCAATTAATTTCATTAAGCCATAAAATTAATATCTAAAGTTAGTAAGAAATATGAGTGAAAGAAGTCAAACCAACATTTGAAAAGTTGAAATCATGGAAGAAAGTATGCTTTTCTATTTAGTATAGTCATGATAAATAATTAGTAGGATTTCATTAGAAAGGAAACACTAAAATTCATTAGTGAAAAAGTATGACCAATCATGAAGAAGCATGATCTATTTAAAAAGAATAGAAATTAAAAGCACAACTTGGCAGTTGAAGTGTCTATTCAAATTTAACAAAATAAAAGAAAACGGTACATTTATTTAAAGTGCTCAGAATTTGTTATATAGCTATATATACTAATTATATTTTGAAAAATATTTTTTTATGTTAAATTTTCTTATACAAAAGAATATAAAAATTCAAAATTGCAACGACCTACGTCAGAAATATGGCTCTGTAACCATCAAGTGTCTGTTTATTTGAAAATAATAGAATAGTTATCTTTCGAATTTTGATATGAAATTTTATTATATATATAGTTCAAAGTAGATGTTATCATATAAAAAAAATCTTATGTAAAAATATACATTTTATAATTTTTGAGATTTACCCAAAAATTAATGCGCTTAACATGCATGTTCGACATTTAAAGAGAGTAGTCAATTTTGTATAAATATTTAGAAAAGGTCATATTATTTAAAATTCTTTTAGGTTTTTTGTATAATTAAATGTATTTATTTCTTTCAGAAATATATTTTTATGATCGAAAAATGACCTAATTTGAAGGTCATAAAAATTCAAACTTTGGCTCCAAATTCTTGAAATATAGCCATTGTAATTTACTAGGTGTCTATTCATTCAAAAATATTAAAATAGATTTAGAATTTTGGCTCCAAAATTTTTACGAAGCTGAGTATATCTATCTTATACTCATGTAAAAAAATTCATTTAAAATTCATTAGTTTATATTACTGAGGTTTAAACATACTACTGCATTCAATATTTTCTTCTCTTTTTTCAAAGTGTATAGTCGGTTTTGAAAAAATTCTACAAAATTTAAAAGTTAATATTTTTTTTTGAAATATTTTTTGGCTTTTAATACATAATATTAATTATAAAAAAATATAATTTATTATTAGATAAATATTAAAATATTCTCTATATAAAGTCATAAGGCATTTCGAAAATTAAAATGTCTTTTAAATTTAAAAACTAGCCATTATTTTTAAGGGGAAAACTTGTTTAAACCATTTTGGTTATTTGGAACGTAGAAGAAGAACTAAAGTGTATTTCTACCTAAAAAACTCATTAAAAGGTAATGTATAAAAATTTAATAAAGTTTCAAGATTACCGACATTGCTGATGTCCTTCATTCCTATATTCCCGTTTCTCCATCCAAAGGTTTATCTTTAATCATACATATCTGCATTGTTGCTCCTCCTTTCTCTTGATCTTCCATCATGTCTTTTGAACATCTACCATCTAAAATTCATTTTCCTTCTTTATTTGTGATGTATAACTATCAAGTGCTTGTTCACCATCAACCATATAACGTAATTATTCCTACAATTCAACATTATACATTTCCAAAATATTAAATGACTTTTTAAAATAATTAATTTCTAATCTAATTGAAAACAACATATTGGTTGCACATTCTTTTTCCATAAAAGTGTTAAAAATTATGAGTTTTTGAAAACCTAATGCTTTGATACCAAATGCAGGTTGGGGAATTATGGATCTTAAGACTAATTTAACTCTAGAAGAGGGTGAATAATGTTTTTTAACATATGTAAATATTTTTAATTTTCTTTTAAGGTTAATCTTAAATCACAAATTAATAACACAGAATTATACTAATAATCAGTCACAAATGCAATCACAGGTAAAAGCAAAAGCAAAGTAAAGAGTTAGAGAGATGACACTAAGGAATTTACACTGGTTTGGATTTCTCCTACATCTAGTCCCATACAATTTCTTGTATAGAATTCTTTTTAAATGCCTACTTTAAATATGTAGCAAGCAAACCCATTACAACCTTGATTTCAAGGCTATGAGATACTCCCTCACGATTCCAGAATTCAGGGTAGACTCACTTGATTTGAATGGGCTACACGTGCATCTAGTTGATTTGACCTGGCTACAAGCGTACCTATTTGATTTGAACGGGCTACAAGCACACCTACTTGATTTGAACAGGCTACAAACACACCTAGGAAAATACAAATAAAGTTGATAATTTTTCCAAAGACAAATTCTAGATGTTTGCGAAATAGTAAGAAAGTAGCATTGAATCAATACAATGAAGTATGAATTGATTCTATGTGATTATAAAGAGAATACAGTACATTTTTCAATGGAGTTTTCAAGAGAGTTAGAGGAAGGAAGAAAGTAAGTGTCGAAAACTTCGTTTGCACTCCCCTTTATTTAGTAAATCAACATGTGTATCTTCGTAAAGAGTTATGATGAATAGACACTTCCTTTCAAAATTCAAAAAACCACTTGGCGGCATATATATCGACATATGTTATATAGGTATGTCGACATACTTAGCTAAAAATGAAATTTGTTTTATAATGTTTTAAAAGGTCCTATACTTTTTGAAATATTTTGATACTTTGTAAAATAATTTGAACATAGTTTATAAACATTTTAAACTTTAAAATATATAAAATATTTTTAAAATTTATTTTGGTAAAAATATAAAATATTTATAAATAATATATTTTTATTAAAAATATAAAAGATTTAGAAAATATATTTTTGTTAAAAAAATATAAAAATATTTAGAAAATATATTTGTTTAAAATTATAAAAGATTTAGAAAATTGGTAATAGAGATCAAAGGTTTCTATCGAGGACTTTAACAGTATATGCTATGACTCTATACACTAAATTATAATCTTGAAATCTTCATATCTTGATCTTTAAACTCTTGAGTATTCATGTCCATATCTTGAGTCTTTATACCTATCTCTGGAGTCTTTATAATGTACAATCTTTGATTCAACACCTATCGAATATTCTACACTGAATACTATATAACTTGGTAAAGAATTAGTATCTATGTTTTATATGATAGTATATAGTTATTGTCATCAAAATCAATAAACGAGGTATTAACACACTCCTACAATACGACCTTCGCTCATGGATAATTGGAGCAGGAATATGAATTTAACTCTATTTATTTTTTCCAACTCATGGTCGCTTCGCCCATCCTTTTGGAATATGGTTGCAAGTACCTCTATAGTTGGAATTTATAGAGCTAGGCGTATGTTTAAAATAAGTATATATACATATATATATTTATATACAGTAGGGTCTTTGAAAAATACTTTTCAAAAATGACAAATAGGCCACTCATATGTATACTTTTCCTCATTGGTTAGGTAACCTAGGCTCTGATACTAAATGTAACGGACACTTTAAATGGTAGTGGCAACAAATGATAACCTTGGCAACTGGTTTTATGGCAAGCCTCTCAACTCCTAGGCCAGTCCTCTGACTACCTAACCAACTCATCCTAGGATAGGTAAGGGTTTTCCATAATTCACAATGCGAGAACCCCCATCATGCTTCAACTTGCTCTGATACCAAGTGTGACAACCTACCTCGAAACAGGCCTAAATTCGGACCAGAAAAGGCCCATCGAAACTTAAACCCATTACAAATCTGGTTGTTGGTTGGTAAAAAAACAATACAGAGATATTTACCTATTCATTCAGAACTTACAGTGGAAGGATGAAATATAATAACATAAATAATACCCATTTTATTTCAAATTCCAAATGTCACAAAACAAAACCATAACATAATGTCAACAATAACCGTTACATTAACATGTTCAAATTACATTTTTAACTTCAAATATGTATATTAGAAAATAGCATAAATAGGTAAATAGACTACTTCCATAAGTTCCTCTCATCATTATCTCCATCTTGATCATTTTCTCTTTCCCTAACCTATGCTGTAATGAGGAGGAAGTCAGAACAAAAATGTCCGGTGAATAGAAAATCTCAAGCCTTTCTATATCAGTACTTAGGCAGTATAATTTAAATAAGGGTATGTCTTTCACATTTTAAACTATATTAAAAACCATTTAATACTTCATATAATGGAAAGAGGCGGACTTTCAAACAACCACATAATACTTCAATTACTCGAAGCAAGTTTTTTCCATAATCAATAACCCATAACTATCGTTATTAATGTCTACTAATGCAAGAGATAGAACCCAAGCCACTTTATACCTTCTAATGGAAATAGACAGACTATGACCATTTAAAACCTCAACCGAGGTTGGCCCCATCATTTAATACCCATTCCCAAGGCGGACTCCACACATGTATCTATCTAATTGACATTACATGGAAATCTCTTCGGATACTTAATACTTCAACCGAAGTGGACCTTTGTGAGATATACTCAATTGTGCCTAAACCCAATCCCGATTATTTAATACTTTATATAAGGGAAAGAGGCAGCCCCTCAAACAACCACTTAATACCATCAATTCCCCAAAGCAGGTCCTTCATATTTTGAATCGTCCCTATGGAGATGTCTCGCATTAATCTGACTATGGTATTGTAGAAAAATTAACTCGACAGCTTTATCCTATAGAATTGAGACTAACTTCACGTCATCCGTAGTTAGTTATTATAGGCGATGTCTCACAACTGCCCCAAAATCACACTGTTGGTCGTCAGATTAGTTAGGAAGACTTTTGTGTGCTTTTGGCTGACATCACATCCCTGTAACTTGGTCATATTTCATAACGCTCTCTCAGTGTATTATCACAAAGCTCATCGTATTCATTATTTAATCCTTATAAGTTCTTCTTATTTTTCCTAATTAATCACTTTCCGAAGGGTGATTTAAATGACAAATATTAACTTAATCACTACGTAATTAATACATTACAACTATATATTATTTATGCTTTATGTATGTATGTATGTATGTATGTATATGTGCATTTATTGGTTTCTATATGAGTAGAGATTACGCCCTAAGCTAACGTTCGAATGTCAAATCCTCTAAAGTTATACAAGTCTCATTTTTGTGAGAAATGTGGATTACGGATCTTAAGGCTAGGATTAACACTAGAGGGGGGTGAATAGTGTTAACAAAGAATTACTAAATCTTTTTTAGTTTATGTTAATTTAGACACCTATGTATGCAATATACAGACACAGATATGATCATAGAAACAAACATAGATGTAGAAATAAAATAAAAGCAGTGAAGGAAAGAACACACCAAATTTTATACTAGTTCGGAGTTACCCTACATCCAGTCCCACAATACAAGTACGGATTTCCTTTCAAAAGCAATTGTACAATTACGCCCTCGGTTTCAAGGCTATGAGGTACACCATCCAGAATTTCTATCCTCTGGGTAGAGATACTTGATTTCCGGGCCACAAGTTTACCCAATTGATTTACCAAGGCTAAAATCACACCTTTTCTCTCTTGATTGATTTCCAAGGCTACAATCACACCTTTTCTCGCTTAATAGATTACAAATAAGTCTATAACTCTGAATAGCACTGAGAACCTTGTAGAGATAGTGATAGAGAATCAAACTAAAAGTAATCAAGTTCGATTCATTGTTGATTTCGGCAGAGTAATGGTAAGAATATGTATTAAGAAATGTGGAAGAAGAAGAGGAGTGAAAAACCAGAAAATCTCATATATAATTCGTTGAAACTAACCTCTATTTATAGAAGAACAACAGCCGTGTCCATTCATGAAGAGTTATGGCGAATAGACACTTCTTTTGAAATTTAAATTTTGAATTCAACTGACACCATGTCGACATGGTTACCCTAGGCATGTCGACATCCCAAAGCAATTTTTGGTGATTTGATTTTCTTTGAAAATAACCTTTATCTTATATTAAAACTATTTTAAACTTTACAAATATACTTGACAATAGTTAAGATTCATAAGTAAATGTAGAGAATAATATATATAGATTTTAACTATAATTTTATATTTAAATCTAAGTATAAAAGTTAAATATATAATTCAAAAAGATAGTTTAAAATCAAGAGTAATTTGACTTTGAAATTAAAGATAATTTTGAGGCTAAAATTATTTGAAATCAGGATAGAGGGTTTTGATGTTTTTAAAAGGAAAGTTTTGAAATCATTTTGAAAACAAGATAATTTTGTAAAATCATTTGAATAAAAATTAGTGGATACAAAACAATGTTCCACTAGATTTTCATAGGTTCCATCCTACTTAGGGTTCCATCCCTTTAACAGGCTCGAAGTGGATTCCATTCCACGAACAAATTGGATTTTAAGATGCCAGTGCTTTTCTACGAGTTTTAACAAAAATTCCTAATAAAAATACTTATGCTTGAAATCTTGAACTCTTGATAATCTTGATACTCATGAGTCTTCTATCTCGATATCTTGAATCTCTATACTGTACAGTCTTCATTCTTGGTACCTGCATGGTTAAATCCTGCATATACATATGTATCTAAACTTATAATGTCAGTATTTATATTTTATAATCTATTATAAGGTTGTTCTCATCAAAACCATCATCTCACGGACTAACAATCTCCCCCTTTTTGATGATGACAACCTTTGTTTATAAAATATTATTTCTATCCTAATAACTGCCCTTAAAACTAATAAACTCCCCCTTAATTTATGCCACTACCCTATTTTATATTTCTCCCCCTTTGTCATCAACAAAAGACTCACTCCAAACTATATAACTCCCCCTAAAACTAACGCTCTATGACATGTGATTATAATGATAGTGTTATCATAAGTAATCATCACTTAAATCTAATACTAAAACATAGTCCTAAACTATTAACTATCCTAACTAAAAATTCACGATAGTACTTATAACTAAAACTCATATAAGAACACGAGTTATTTATTACGTATGAAGTTGTATATACATGAGCGTTTAGAAAACATAAAGAAATACAAACAACAATAGAGAAGAAAGAAAAGAAACTATTGTGTGTTTTTAAACATAAGAGATCTATGAATCGAACAGTTTGGATAGTGGAAACAGAAATTTTCATGTTGTTCGACAAGATTCCTATTCTTGTCAAAACACACTTCTCCAACACACACGACTTAGTCATCATCCTCCTCGTGCGCTTCTTTCATGGGTTCTTCTTCTTCTTCTTCTTCGCTGGCCTTTTGTTCTTGATTGAGTGAAGAGTCTTCATCAATCAAGATAGGATTGGCCTGGTTATTCATTAGGAATTTTTGCAAATTCCTAAGAATCTTGCCTTTCCTCTCTTGTTCCTTTGCCATATGGAGTTGAGTCACTTGAATTTTAGTCATCATCTGAAGTGCATCCTTCAGAGAGTCCTCTATTTTAGTCACACGAGCGAGAGTAGTACGTTGAAAAAGACCAGACGTAGGAGAGGGGAATGAAAAGGTTGATTTTATGTTTGATTTAGAAGAGGAGGCCATTGATTATTTGATTTCAGAGAGAAGAACAGAGAGATAACAGAAAGGATGAATAAAATTTCGGAAACGTGAAGAATTTATAACCAATTATTTTGAATTTTGGTGGGAAAAATTTCAAAATTTAAAAACGTTGCATGTCGACATGGGTATATGGGGGATGTCGACATGATCTTTTATATTTTAACTCTTTGAATTATTTTAATATTAATTATTAATTATACTTGTTATTTATATTTTATATTTCAGTTATAGAACGAATACCTAATTCTCTTCTTAATTTAGTAAATATTGATTCATTTAAGGGTTTTGTTAAGATATTAGCAATTTGATTCTCAGAATTGATATAATCGAGAGTAACTACTTCCTTACTTATATTATCTCTGAGAAAATGATGTCTGATATCAATATGTTTAGTTCGAGCATGTTGAGTAGTATTTTTGGATAAATTTATCGCACTCGTATTGTCACAATAAATTGGTGATTTTGAAAATTTTAAACCAAAATCTTTTAAGGTTTGTTGCATATATATTACTTCAGAACAAGCCAAAGCAGCAGAAATATACTCTGCTTCAGTTGTTGATAAAGAAACTGTGTTTTGCTTTTTACTAAGCCAAGAAACCAGAGAATGCCCCAAAAAGTGACAAGTCCCACTTGTACTTTTTCAGTCTGATTTACAACCAGCATAGTCAGCATCACTGTAAGATATTAAGTTAAAAGAATTATTTTTAGGGTAGAATAAACCATAATCAAATGTGTGTTTAACATATCTTATGATTCGTTTTACGGCTTTTAAGTGGGTCTCTTTAGGTTGGGATTGATATCTGGCACAGAGACAAACACTATGCATGATATCAGGTCTACTGGCAGTAATATAGAGTAGTGATCCAATCATTCCTCTATATAGTTTTTGATCTACATCTCTCGAGAGATCTTCTTTACTAAGGTACTCATTGGTTACCATGGGAGTGGGTTTTCCACTCGCAGTAGTCAAACCAAATTTACTAATTAGGTCTTTAGCATATTTTTCTTGACTAATAAAGATACCATTATCTAATTGTTTTATTTGTAATCCTAAAAAGAAATTTAATTCACCCGTATGACTCATCTTAAACTCTTTTGTCCTTATTTCAGAAAATTCTTTATTCATTTCAAAATTAGTTGAACTAAAAATGATATCACCTACGTAAACTTGTACTAGTTGAATATCATTTTTATTTCTTTTAATAAAAAGAGTATTATCTACTTTACCAAGTTCAAAATTAGATTGCAATAAATAAGATCTTAGTCTATCATACTAGGCTCTAGGAGCTTGTTTTAGACCATATAATGCTTTCTTAAGTTTGTAAACATGATTTGGTAATTTATCATTTTCAAAAAGTGGTGGTTGTTCAACATATACTTCTTCTTTTACAAATCCATTTAAAAAGGCACTTTTAACATCCATTTGAAATAATTTGAAATTATTATGATTTGCGAAAGCAAGTAGAATCCTAATGGCTTCTAATCTTGATACGGGAGCAAAGGTTTCATCAAAATCTATTCCTTCTTCTTGACAATAACCTTGAGCGACTAATCGAGCTTTATTTCTAACTACGTCTCCTTGTTCATTCATTTTATTTTTATAAACCCATTTAGTTCCAATTATAGTTTTATTTTCTGGTCTAGGAACAAGTTTCCAAACATCATTTCTAGTAAATTGATTTAATTGTTCTTGCATAGCCAAAATCCATGAATCATTAGTTGATGCTTCTTTTGGATTTTTGGGTTCAATAGTTGATATAAAAGCTACATTACTCATTTGACTTAGTTGATTTCTAGTTTTAACAACAGATTGCATATCTCCCAGTATATTTTCTATAGGATGATCTTTTAAAAGTTTTGTCCTTTTATTAGGATGATTAATTTCATTATTAGTTTCAATTGATTCTTGATTTTGAGTGATTAAATCCTCTTCATCATTTGTATCTTCAAAAATTTTAAATTTTCATCAAATGAAAAATGCATTGTTTCTTCAATGGAATTAGTTTTTAAATTAAACACTCTGTACGTTTTACTTCTATTAGAATATCCGATAAAGATACCTTTATCGGATTTAGGATCAAATTTATCTAAATTATCTTTTATATTTAAAATAAAGCATTTACTTCCAAAATTTCTGAAATAAGATACCTTAGGTTTCTTTGAATAAAGAAGTTCATAAGATGTCTTATCAGTTAGAGGTCTAATTAAAATTCTGTTTAAAATATAACAGGTGGTAGCAACTGCTTCTGCCCAAAAATTCTTAAGTAAATTACTATCTGTAAGCATAGTTCTCGTACACTCTTGAATCGTCCTATTTCTACGTTCTACTAGTCTATTTTGTTATGGAGTTCTTGGAAATGAAAAATTGTGAGTTATTCCCTTTTTATTGCAGAATTCCTCAAACTTTTCATTTTCAAATTCATCGCCGTGATCACTTCGAATAGTTATAACTTTTAGAGAAAATTGATTTTGAATTCTTTTTGAAAATGTCTTAAATCATTCAAAAGTATCATTTTTATGTTTCAAAAATATTGTCCATGTAAATCTTGAATAATCATCTACAATTACAAAAACATATTTGCTATGATTTATTGAAAGAATTTGAGATGGACCAAATAAATCAAGATGAAGTAATTCAAGAGGTTTTGAAGTTTAATCATATCTTTTAACTTGAATGAACTTTTTCTAAGTTTTCCTAATTGACAAGCATGACATAAACTATCTACTTTAAAATTCATTTTAGGGAGGCCTCTTACTAGATCATGTTTTGATAGTCTAGATAAGAGTTTGAAATTCAAATGCCCAAATCTCTTATGCCAAATCCAAGGGTCACTTGTATTTGCCAACAGACACAGGTTATCATTTGAAACTTTCATACTAAGAATATAAATATTCATTTTCCTAACTCCCTTAAATATAATGGTTGAATTATTATCTTCAATGTGACATTTATCTTTTTCAAATTTAATTTTATATCCTTTATCACACATTGACTTATACTTAGCAGATTATGTTTCAGATTCTTAACTAGCAAAACATTAGTAATAGTAGGAGTTTTAGAATTACCGACTTTGCCAATGCCAATAACATATCCTTTTGAATTGTCTCCAAAGTTAACTAGTCCACCATCTTTGAATATAATATCATTCAGTATATCTGGATTGCCAGCCATGCGTCTAGAACATCCACTATCAAGTATCCATTTGTTCTTTCTGATCTGCATAATTTGTCCGTTGTGGATTGATTTCTCAACACCCATAAAGCATGATTCCTGCACATCAAACAATCTTGGTAGACAACTTGAATTTGAATATTGTTATATGCAGACTCAAGAAATAATGATGGTTTGAATACTTCAAAACTAGTATTATCAAATATAGCCATTTTAAAAACTTTTTCAAAAAATCAGATTATGAAACTTTGAAAACCTCGCTCTGATACCAATTGTGAGAAATGGGGATTACGGATCTTAAGGCTAGGATTAACACTAGAGGAGGGGGGTGAATAGTGTTAATAATGAATTACTAAATCTTTTTTAGTTTATGTTCATTTAGACACCGATGTATGCAATATATAGACACAGATATGGTCACAGAAACAAACACAGATGCAGAAATAAAATAAAAGTAGTAAAGGAAAGAACACAACGGATTTTATACTGGTTCAGAATTACCCTACATCCAGTCCCACAACACAAGTACGGATTTCCTTTCAAAAGCAATTGTATAATTACACCCTTGGTTTCAAGGCTACGAGGTACACCCTCCATAATTTCTATCCTCTGGGCAGAGATACTTGATTTCCGGGCCACAAGTTTACCTAATTGATTTACCAAGGCTACAATCACACCTTTTCTCTCTTGATTGATTTCCAGGGCTACAATCACACCTTTTCTCGCTTAATAAATTACAAAGAAGTCTATAACTCTGAATAGCACTGAGAACCTTGTAGAGATAGTGATAGAGAATCAAACTAGAAGTAATCGAGTTCGATTCAATGTTGATTTTGGCAGTGTAATGGTAAGAATATGTATTAAGAAATGTGGAAGAATAAGAGGAGTGAAAAACCAGAAAATCTGACATAAAATTCGTTGAAACTAACCCCTATTTACAGAAGAACAACAGCCATGTCCATTCATGAAGAGTTATGGCGAATAAACACTTCTTTTGAAATTTAAATTTTGAATTCAACTGACACCATGTCAACATGGTTACCCTAGGCATGTCGACATCCCAAAGCAATTTTTGGTGATTTGATTTTCTTTGAAAATAACCTTTATCTTATATTAAAACTATTTTAAACTTTACAAATATACTTGACTATATTTAAGATTCATAAGTAAATATAGAGAATAATATATATAGATTTTAACTATAATTTTATATTTAAATCTAAGTATAAAAGTTAAATATATAATTCAAAAAGATATTTAAAATCAGGAGTAATTTGACTTTGAAATTAAAGATAATTTTGAGGCTAAAATTATTTAAAATCAGGATAGAGGTTTTTGATGTTTTTAAAAGGAAAGTTTTGAAATCATTTTGAAAACAAGATAATTTTGTAAATCATTTGAATTAAAATTAGTGGATACAAAACAATGTTCCACTAGATTTTCGTAGGTTCCATTCTACTTAGGATTCCATCCCTTTAACAGGTTCGAAGTGGATTCCATTCCACGAATAAATTGGATTTTAAGATGGCAGTGCTTTTCTACGAGTTTTAACAAAAATTCCTAATAAAAATACTTATGCTTGAAATCTTGAACTCTTGATAATCTTGATACTCATAAGTTCTACCTCGATATCTTGAATCTCTATACTGTACAGTCTTCATTCTTGGTACCTGCATGGTTAAATCCAGCATATACATATATATCTAAACTTATAATGTTGGTATTTATATTTTATAATCTATTCTAAGGTTATTGTCATCAAAACCATCATCTCACGGACTAACAATTTGCACAATAACATCTCTACCATAAATCCAGTATTCCAAAATCAAATTAGTAGACTTGTACTAAAAATCCAAATCCAATTTATTTCATATTAAAACAATGGAATAAATCAATAATAATAGAAACTTAAAATTTAATTCATTTTACATTCTATTCAACTTTTTTTACATGAAATTAAGCGAGGGAATTTTTATTCAATTTATAGAAATAAGCAGCGCAAACTACGAATAAGTATTCATACCTTACACATCATTTCTTAATAGCATCTCTTAATCAAATCCAAAGAAGTAGAATAAGAAGTGGAATAGAAGGTAAAACACCTACATTGCATAATTCATAAAAACTTTATTATTTTAATACAAAACAATTAAGATTTCGACCTAAGAATTGACATTTTGCTTTAGGGGAATTCTAGGGATTTTTATTGTGATGTTTTCATAATCCAAAATTTCCTAAGGCATGCGTAAAATGCAAACTACACCATTCAATTACCAAAATAGAAAAACTAGGTTTTCCACTCAGATAGGTCCCTGGCTTTGCCTTCCCTTGGATTGACATGCCTTCAATGAACCCTTAAAGATATATTCTTTTTTATATATACAATAAGAGATTGCATGTATGTTAGGTTTAGCAAATTGGAGGTTGGGAGGAGAAGTGGTTGAGAAAATAAACCATAAACAAAGATAGATATATATGGTTACTTACCTGAAACTATAATGCAGTTTTTTGAATCTATAAAGAGACGAACTGACAAAGCTTCGTTAGTGTTCCCAAGATATTATATGAATAAAAGTGAGGGGTTTCAAATATTATTTATAGTGGTTGGAATACATTAGAATCATCGAATTTAAGTCGGTTTAAAATTACAGAATCCAAAACATTTATTGCTGAAGACCATAGCCGCCACCCTGTATCTACTGGTCGACCTGTCATGGGTCAGGGGTCGGCCTGTGCTATTTTGACAACATTGATTTTGATTTTGCCGTTGTTTATTTTGTTATCTTCCTTAATTGAAATTTAACATAAATGTTAATTCTAACATTTATTTAACCCCAAGTGTAATTACTATTAGCTTTTAAATTTAAAATTTGGGAATTAATTATTCATTTGAATTTGAATTCTATTTAAATTACTTTAAATCCAAACACTTCAAACGTTCATAACTTCTTCGTTTGATATTTATTTTCAGCATATTATATACGAAAATTGATCATAATTTCACCACGTACGCAGTGACCTAACTTTTATTGTCAAATTATAAATTTTGCAATATTTTTATTTTAACCCCTATCTTATTTAAATTAATTTATCCAACCTATTTATTTATGGTTGATTTTATGAGATGTTACAAACACACAAGCACACAAGCACACACTCATGTATGTGTATAGCTAAGTGCTTTATATTTGTTAAGGTGGAGACAATAATAGAAGAAGCTAAAAGACAAAGGTCGAGGAGAGCAGAGATAGAAATGGAGCTCATGTGTGTTAGACACAATATGCTAGCATTACATCCTCCAGTAGCATTACATGGAAATATTTCTAATAGGTATGTCCTATTATTTAACTTTATTCTGATGCTCTAAACCTTAGGTGTCTATTCATTGTAACATCCACATACTTGGAGGCCTAAAACTAATGGCTACGAATAACATAGCCATCCATAGTTATTAATCCTCGACCACCAAATACGGCGGTGTAAGATACATGATACATAGATCATAAGAATATGGAATTTTTTTAACAAAATAAAAACACGTTTCGACATTCCATTCCAAACATTTCATATTCATTACATAATCCACCCACATTAACCACGTTCAGAAAAATATAATTATTACACACACGCCAATAGCGACATATAAAGATACCTCCAGGGTTGATCAGAGTATATAATAAGGCTTATAAGTCTGCCTTTACATTCAAAATACACAGTGGAAAAAGATAACTCTAAATAACTAAATGCCTCCTCCAAGCCTCCAGAAGCTTTATTCGTCTAAGAAGAGAACCTGGAAACCTTAAATCTCAAGCTACTCAAAATCAATTGAGTACCCGAGAGTTTAAGGGGAAAAAACTTCGAGTCGGACAAAAAGCCTGGTATGAATAATAATCTAACATCTCAATCTATTTAGGTATCTAGTGAGATCATGCCGCTTAGCGGAACAGGTTTTCCCCTCACTAGTATCTTAAAACCTTTTCAAAACCATAAACCGCGCTCCTGCATCACAATGGTTAAACATATAGCATTTCAAAAATATTATGATGATATGTATACATAAACAATTTTGATTTACCATCCCCGGTTTAATTGACTCCCTATCACACACACACACATATATGTGTATATAGTTTCTAGGATCAATATTAACCTATTAGTATTCATGGGTTTGCTAACAACCTTTTTATAATTCGTTGACACCCTATCCTATTTCAGAGTTTTTAAGGGATCACTAAGAACCTATAGGCCCCTACCAATTAACTTAATTAATTCATGGGTTCCCTTGAACCTATTGGTCATTTCAATAACTCATCTTATATCCTAGTTTTCATGGGTTAATAAGGAACATGTGGATTACTCCAGTAACTCTCTTCTTATCCTAGTTTTCTTGGGTTGGCTAGGAACCTATTGATGCCTCCAATAACTTCTCTCTTATCCTAGTTTTCATGGGCTGATTAGGAACCTTTTGACTGATGTTAATTCTTAATCCGGATATAGTTTCAACAGTTCACTTCAAACCAGTTGGCCCCTGCCAACCATCCTTAATACATAGTTTTCATGGGTTTACTATGAACCTGTTGGTTACTCCCAATCACCTCCTAATCATAGTTTTCATGGGTTTACCATGGATCTATGTCCCAAACAACTTCAAAGTTTAGGGATCCTATATTCTGGTCTCCCTGACTCTGTGGATGCAAATCTACTCAATCGGGATTTTAATAAATTTATATTCACCACTAGGTTAACCTAGCTGGTCCTTTATCCCCAAAATATAGTTATGGATCCTTTATCATGTGAATATATTCATATTTGAAGAAGCAAACATAATAACTTAACGATACCGCTCTTGTGGGTTTAAGGTCCTTGAAAACATTTATATATAAAACATGGTCAATCCCCTTAACCTATACTTTTATCAAGGAAATACTTCTTCAAATTTGCATATATGAAATGCTTTCAAAATTCCTTTATTTAGCCATGGGTTTTTTCCCTTTAAAATGAGTTTGAGTTTCAAAAGCCTATCGACACCTTCAAAACCTTGCTTTCGACCTCATAGGATGACCATCTTCAAAAGCTTAAAGTACATCTTCAAAAACTTTGGCTCTTGCCTTTCGAATACTTTAAAACATCTCTTTCAAAACCTTTCAACCTTATTAGAACATTATCATATAAAATAGAAGCATAGCTTCAAAACCATTCAAAAATACTCCTTTCAAAACCGTTGAAGGTTACCCTTCGAAACCATTTCCTTTCGAAGTCATTGGAAGTATACCTTCCGAAACCATTGGAGGTTACCCCTTCGAAACCATTGAAAGTACCCATTTAGAAATCATTGGATTTAAAACATCATTTTGGGTTAAAGTGTAAATAAGTGAAAGCATCTCTTTCGAAAACCATTCTTTATTTCAAAAAATATTGGGGAAGATTGATGCGTTGAAACTATCTTTTCGAAAGAATTAAAACATCTGGGTAAAATAATGGAAAGTTGGCTTTGAAACCCCTTTCGAAACCATTGCCTTCGAAACCCCTAACCCCTTTTGAAAGCATTAGGAAGCGGCTTATATTTTATAAAAACAATAGTACCTTTCGATAACATTGATGTCTTCAATACCATCGAAAGGCATCTAAGCACAGAAGGGTTTCGACTTGGTCGAGGCTACCCCTTCCAAAAGCTTCAAATAAAAGCTAAGTAACTTCTTCGAAAGCTACTATTTGAAAAACAAGGCGGCAGCTCTCTTTCGAAAGGTTCTTTAGAAATATTCTTTTGAAACCATTGGTTTTGACTACTTTGAAACCCCTTTGTAAACATGCAAGCGCTTTTCTTTTAAAACAAAAGAAAACAAAACAAAGGATCCAACCCCTTCGGAAGCTATGTTTCGACACCCCACCTTCCGCCTTTCTCCAATCCACTACATACCAGCTAACTGATACCATGTGATTGGTTTACTGGTTTCGACCTAGAAGGTTTCGACTAGGTTAGAGGGGAAGCTCTAGGTCGAAAGATCCTTTTAAAGAAGGCGAAACCCACTTTTCTGAGCTAAAGGTTGATTTTATTAAATAAAGTAAACTTTTTGTAACTAACTTGACCACTTATAAACACATTTAGGTCCTTCTTTAAAGTAATTAAATCATTTAGGTCCTTCTTTTAAAATAATTTAATTTCCATACTAAATCACTTAATAAAAATCCCCAAAAATTCACTTTAATCATGTTACCTTACATGTCATAATTTCAGACCCAAATTCTTAATATAATTTTCGAAAAAAATTTATAAACCCAAATAACCATATTTTCCTTTGAACATTCATAACTAATTCTCCACAGCTTCGAAAATTATAAAAATTGAAACCCAACACCAAAATCATGTTTCTCATATCATATAATTTTTCCATGGCATTTAAAAATCATTTAACCTCATTTTTACCCTAAAACCATGCATATCTCCTTTAAAACAATATTGTTCAATCTAAACAAATTATAAATCAAGCATCCCATCATTCAATGTATCATAAAAATGAATTTACCCTTAAATCCGAAATTATATGATTATAAAACCAAAAATAAAGATGCAGTGATTATTATTCACATTAGTTTGGATAAGAAAATTGGAGATTATTTGAGATTGATTTCTTCTAGCATGATCCGATGCTTTAGATTTGATTTCTCTTTTCTTCCTTCTCCTTAATGGTCGGCTCCCATTAGCTTTCTTACATTTTTACTTTTGCTTAATGAAATGAACGTGTATGGCTAAGGGGATAACAGTATAAGGGTGGGAAACATGGGTGGCAATTTACTCTGGTGCCCTTATGTTAATTAGCTAACACTTAACACTTTAAACTCATTCAATTTAAATAGCACGATTACTAAATTAATTAACCAACCTCATTTTCCTTATCACTCTACGTTATTCTATTTAATTTATTCTAATTAAATCTCCTGAATAATGTTATCAAAAATTAGGAGTGTTATAAGCTCTCATCTTTAAAGAATTTCGTCCTCGAAATTTAGTAAGGATTACCTAGAAAACATAGCAATCATCTGTAACGACTCCTTACATCTATACTAGCCTACCCGATTAGCAACTAATCTATATAAATCTAATATAGACATACCATCATAGTAGATCAATATAAGCATCTCGAATCTTGTCTTTGGTCCCCCAAGTACTGTCTTTTCTCGTTATCGTTCCACTAAACTTTCACCAACTTGACTGTCTTGGTCCCGATCTTTACTCATCCCCACTACAACCCGAACTGGTTGTCTAACAAAAGTCAAATTAGGCCTTACTAGCAAGTCCTCCAACTCTACATGAGGAATAGTAACCTCTTGATTGTGTACATACTTGTGCAGGTAAGACACATGGAATACATTATGGACACCTACCGAACTGCTCGGTAACTCCACTCTATATGTGAGCTTTCCAATCCTTTCTAATATCTAGAACGGTCCAACATATCTCGGGGTCAACTTTCTCGATTTCCTAAACCGTACCACTCTCTTTATCGGTGATACCTTAATGAAAACCTTATCTCCCACTGAGAACTCTATTTCTTTACGCCTCTTATCTGTTAACTCTTCTGTCTGGATTGAGCTTCCTTCGTTCATCCTTGGATTAACTCAATCTTTTCTGACGCCTCCTTAACCAAATCCGAACCTAAGAATAATCTGTCTCCAGTCTCTAACCAACATGCTGATGATTTCCATGACTTTCCATAAAAAGCTTCAAAAGGTGCCATTTCTATGCTAGACCGATAAATATTATTAAAGGAAAACTCAGTCAAATGTATGTGGTCCTCCCAAGATCCACCAAAGTCCAACACACAAGCTCTCAATAAATCCTCGAGTACTTTGTTGACTCTTTCTGTCTGCCCATCCATCCGTGGGTGATAAGCTGCACTCATCTTGAGCTCAGTACCCAGAACCTCTTATAGACTCTTCCAAAATTCGCTAGTGAATAATGCATCTCCGTCGCCGACTATAATACTAGGAATCCCATGAAGTCTAACTATGTTCTTCATGAACAACTTTGCCAAAAAGGTGCCATCCTGGTTGACTTTACTGGAATGAAATGGGAACTCTTGGTCAATCTACCCATAATAACCCTTAAACTCTCATTTCCTCTCCTTGACCTTGGCAACCCATCTATAAAATCCATGGATATTGAATCTCATTTCCATACTGGAATCTCTAAAGGCTGAAGCAACCCACTCGGCTTCTGATGTTCGACCTTCACTTGTTGACAGTTCACACACTGCCTAACCCACAAGCCGACATCCCTCTTCATGCCTTCCCAATAGAAACTCCTCTTCATATCCTGATATATCTTGGTCTCTGCAGGATGAATCGTAAACTTGGATCGATGACATTCTTACAGAAATTCTCTACTTAAGCTCTATACATAAGGAACACATAATCATCTCTTCTTTCTCAACCATCCCCTTTGGTCAAGGCTATAATCCTTTAGATCATCGATCTCTAACCCTACCTTAAGTCTTCTAATCCTATTGGCTAAAACTAGATCTTCCCTCTGCTTAGAATCTACCCTCTCGATCAGCATCAGTTGAACTTCTAAACAGGACAACATAGCAGTCTCCTCATTAGAACTAGCAGTAGACCTTAACTGCACACCGCAACTGTCCAAAGCTTCAAGATTCTTCCATTCTGCTGACATGGCTAACACCACATTCTGATGTTTTCTACTAAGAGCATCTTCTACCTTATTACCTTTCCTAGGAGTATACTCTATACCAAAATCATAAGCAGCCAAAAATTCCAGCCATCTCTGCTGTTGCATATTCAACTCATTCTGAGAAAATAAATATCTTAAAGTTTATGATTGGTAAACAACTCAAATCTCTCCCCTAAGAGATAATGTCCCTAAATCTTCAAGGCAAGAATCACCGTAGTCAAGTCCAAATCATGAGTAGGATATCTTACTTCGTGTGGTCTAAGCTGTCTGGATGCGCAGGCAATAACTTTACCCTTCTGCATCAAAACTGCTCCCAATCCCGTTCCATATGCATCGATGTATACTACCAACCCTTGGTTTTCATCTGAACCACCAACACTGGAGTATTGGTCAACAAATGCTTTAACTTAAGCAATGCTTCCTCACATTTGTCGAACCAAACAAACTTCACATCTTTCCTAGTCAATTTAATCAAAGGTGCTGATATCCGTGAGAAATCCTTAATGAATCTCCAGTAATAGCCAACAATCCAAGAAAACTCCTGATCTCGGTTACCATCTCTGTCTCTTCCAATTATTGACAGCTTCGGTCTTATCTGGATTAACTGACAATCCTTTCTTTGAAACCACATGACCAAGAAACTTAACCTCTTTCTTTCAAAAATGATACTTGGAAAACTTCGCCTTCAGCTAACTCTTCCTCATGTTTCAAGCACCACTCAAAGATGATTCTCATGCTCTCTTTTATCTTTCGAGTACACTAAAATGTCATCAATGAATACCATCACGAACCTATCCAAGCGCTCTCGAAAAACTCGGTTCATCAAATCCATGAAGAAAGCAGGTGCATTTGTCAACCGGAATGGCATCACTAACTGCTTATATGAACCATATCTAGTTCGAAATGCTGTCAAAGGAATATTGTCCTATGCCACTCTTAACTGATGGAACCATATCGCCAAATCTAATTGGAAAAACAGCTTGGCTTCACTCAACCGATCAAACAGTTCATCTATCCTTGGCAGAGGGTAGCTATTCTCGATCATCCTTTCATTTAACTTACGATAGTCGATGCACATCCTTAATGAACCATCTGCTTTCTTCACAAACACCGCGGCACTCTCTAAGGCGAACTGCTTGGTCTAATAAAATTCCTTCCTTCTAGATCCACTAGCCGCAACCTCAATTCCTTTATCTCTATTGGTGTCATCCTGCTAGGTGGTTTGCTCACAGGTACGGCTCCTGGCACAAGGTCTATCCGAAACTCAACAGCTCGTTTCGATGGTATTTTCGTTACCGACTCAAAGACATCCGCAAATTCCCTTGCTACTCAAACCTGACTTAACTCATCTCCAGCCTTCATAGCATTTAACAAAGCCCAAACATTCCTAACAAAGCCCAAACACTCCTACTGGAATTTTCCAATAGGAAGATGACCCGGCTATGACTATCTGTGTGTCTTAACGATATTTTCCTATCCTAGTAAAATATTTTAGCTTCATACTTACCCAACCAATCCATATCCAAAATGATCCCAAAATCTACGAAATAAAAAACATACATGCTGCATGCAAACTTATGACCTAACAAATCAAGTTCTAACTAGTCACATCTCATCCCTAGAGTTGCATGCCCTCCTATTGGATTCGCAACCCTTAAGGATGTGACAAGGTATGTAGGTTATATGCATAACTTATCAACCAAATACTGTGATATAAATGAATGTGATGCATCGATATCAAAAAATACCCTAACTTGTATACTCTAAATCAAAAGCGTACCTTCCATCGTAGTTTTCCTTTTCTCTACTACAGTAAGCCTAGAAGAAGATGGTGGTATAATGGCAAAAACCTTCCCTATGTCTTCCTTGGCTGGATCTGGACACTAGTTCTTGTAATGCCTAACTTGGTCGCAGTTGAAGCATTTCACATTCTTCTTCTCTGCAGGTTTCTTCCCTTTGACTGTACGGCACTCGTGAGCATAATGATCTTTCTTATCACACTTGAAGCACACCATATCATCCTTTTCCTTCTTAGCAGCCTCCTTTTTCTGGGCTTTCTTCTTTTTAAAGAATTTCCTTTTCTTTCCCAGAGAACCCTGGGATTCAACCGACTTCTCCCTTGCAAAAACAACAAGCATCTCTTCATGGCGAATAGCCATCTCCGCTACCACATTACAAGGCTCTCTAACATGAGTCATAGTCATCTAGCAAGCTTCAGACTTAGTCCTCGGATGAACCTTTCATTTATTTTGATGTAAGTGTCTATCGTAACATATCCATATCGACATTGCTCATCAAACTTAGCAGCATACTCAGTTACTGATATATCCCCCTGCATATGGTCCATAAGCTTTCTCATCAATGTCAACTTGGCAACCTTAGATAAGAACCTCTGCTCAAATATCCTTCTGAAATCAGCCCATGTCAGCTCTTCCTCTGGAACTCCAGTGGTCACACTATTCCACTAATGAAGCGCTATCACTTTGCAACTGCCTAGAGGCTAGCCTTCTCATTTCCCCATCATCCAAACCTACATCAGTACGATTCTTCACGGCTCAATAGCCAATTATCAACCTCAAGCATCCTTCGTCCCAAAAAATGGATTTCCACCCAGACTGGTGTAATTCCTGCTCAGTCTAGCATAATTATATCCAGATGGAGCTACAAGATTAGCTCCTCCAACATTACCGGCAGTTCCTGCTTGTAAAAGATTGGCCAACAACTGATATACCATCCCTACATCTACCGGCGGATTTCCAGCACTTACATTGGCTTCAGCATTTGGATTAGCATTAACCTGTCGATCTTGGTCCCTCCTAGTATTAGGTCGAGCATTTCCATTTGTTGTGTTTCCTCCTCCACCTAGATTTCCTCACCCTTTTCCTGCTTTCATATCCTCTTTCTCATAAATCTACATACAAGCCTTAGTAAGCTACAGAAGAACGGTCTAAGAGAAAGGAGAATACGTACTTAGATGTATACCTATATATCAAATACAAATGCGTTACTGTAGCATTAACTGAAACCTCAATCATATTTTCAAAATCATTGTATTATGTTTCAAAAAGATTTTAGGTTTTACTTTTCTTTTAAAATTTCATGAACCTATGCTTTGATACCAACTTGTAACATCCCCCTACTTGAAGGCCCAAAATTAACGGCTACGGATACTGCAGTCATCCATAGTTACCAATCATTGGTGACCACATATGAAGGTGTTGGATATACCGATACACAGATTACAAGAATATGGAAAAAATTTAACAAATCAAAAACACATTTCCATATTCTATACCAAATATTTCATGTTCATTACATATTTCCATGAATGTTAACCACGTTCAGAAAAATATAATTATTACACATACGCTAAGAGCGACATATGAAGATGCTCCCTTGGTTAATCAGAGTATATAATAAGGCTAATAACTCTACCTTTACATCCAAAATACACAGTGGAAAAAGAAAACCCTAAATAATTAAGTGCCTCCTACATGCCTCTAGAAGCTTTATTCCTCTAAGAAGAGAACCTGGAAACCTCAAATCTCAAACTACTCAAAATCATTTGAGTACCCGAGAGTTTAACGGGAAAACAAAAACTTCAAGTCAAACATAAAGCATGGTATAAATAATAATCTAACATCTTAATCCATTTAGATATCTAGTGAGACCATGCCGCTTAGTGGAACGGGTTTTCCCCTCACTAGTATCTTAAAACCTTTTCAAAACCATATACCGTGCTCCTGCATCTACAATGGTAAAAAACGTAGCATTTCAAAAATAATATGATGATATGTATACATAAAAATTTTGGATTTCCCATCCCCATTTAATTGAATCCCTGTCATGTGTGTGTGTATAGTTTTTAGGGTCAATATTGACCTATTAGTTTTCATGGGTTTACTAATAACCTTTTTATAATTCATTGACACTATGTCCTATTTCATAGTTTTCAAGGGATCACTAAGAACCTATAGGCCCTTGCCAATTAACTTTATTAATTCAAGGCTTCCCCTGAACCTATTGGTCATTTCAACAACTCATCTTATATCCTAGTTTTCATGTATTGACTAGGAACCTATAGATTACTCCAGTAACTCTCTTCTTATCCTAGTTTTCATGTGTTGAATAAGAACCTACTGATGCCTCTAATAACTTCTCTCTTATCCTAGTTTTCATGGGTTGACTATGAACCTTTTGACCGATGTTAATTCTTAATCCGGACATAGTTCTCATAGGTTCACTTAAAACCAATTGGCCCCGCCAACCATCCTTAATACATAGTTCTCATGGATTTACTATGAACCTGTTGGTTACCCCCAATCAATTCCTAATCATAGTTTTCATGGGTTTACTATGAACCTATCTCAGAACAACTTCAAAGTTTAGGGATCCTATATTCTAGTCTCCCTGACTCCCTGGATGCAGATCTACTCGTTCAAGAGTTTAATAAATTTATATTCACTACTATGTTAACCCAACTGGTTCTTCTACCCCTTTATCCCTAAAATATAGATATGGGTCCTTTATAATGTGAATATATTCATATTTGAAAAATCAAACATAACAACTTAATAATACCACTCCTGTGGGTTTAAGGTCCTTAAAAACATTTATGTATAAAACATGGTCAATCCCATTAACCTATACTTTTATCAAGGAAATACTTCTTCAAATTTACATACTTGAAATTCTTTCGAAACTCCTTTATTTAGCCATGGGTTTTTTTCCTTTAAAAATGAGTTTGGGTTTCAAAAGCCCGTTGACACCTTCGAAACCTTGCTTTTGACCTCATAGGATGACCACCTTCAAAAGCATTAAAGTTTATGTTCAAAAACTTAGGCTCCTGCCATTCGAATATTTTAAAAGATCTCTTTCGAAACCTTCCAACCTTAATAGAATATTATCATATAAGTATAGAAGCATAGCTTTCAAACCATTCAAAAATACTCCTTCCAAAACTGTTGAAGGCCACCCTTCAAAACCATTTCCTATTGAAGCCATTGGAAGCATACCCTCTGAAACCATTGGTCGAAGGTTACCCCTCCGAAACCATTGAATGTACCCATTTCAAAATCATTGGGTTTAAAACGTCATTTTGGATCAAAGTGTACATAAGTGAAAGCATATCTTTCGAAAACCATTCTTTATTTCAAAAAATATCGGGGAAGCTTGATGGGTCGAAACCATCCTTTCAAAAGCATTAAAACACCTGGGTAAAACAATGGAAGGTTAGCTTCAAAACTCCTTTCGAAACCATTACCTTCAAAACCCCTAACCCCTTTTGAAAGCATTAGGAAGCAGCTTATATTTTATAAAAACAATAATACCTTTCGACAACATTGATGTCCTCAATACCATCGAAAGGCATCTAAGCACAGAAGGGTTTCGACTTGGTCGAAGCTACCCATTCCAAAAGCTTTAAATAAAAGCTAAGTAACTTCTTCGAAAGCTACTATTTGAAAACCAAGGCGGCAGCTCTCCTTAAAAAGCTTCTTTACAAATACTCTTTCAAAACCATTGGTTTTGACTACTTTGAAACCCCTTTGTAAACAGATAAGCGCTTTTCTTTTGAAACAAAACAAGACAAAGGACCAAACCTTCGGAAGCTACGTTTCGACACCCTACCTTCCGACTTTCTCTAATCCATTACATACCAACTAACTGATACCATGTGTATTCGTTTACTGGTTTCGACCTAGAAGGTTTTGACTAGGTTGGAGGCAGAAGCTCTAGGTCGAAAGGTCCTTCTAAAGAAGGCAGAACCCACTTTTCTGAGCTAAAGGCCGATTTTGCTAAATAAAGTAAACTTTTTGTAACTAACTTGCCCACTTGTAAACGCATGATTGGTTACATTAAACTTTCAAATTATTTTACTAAATTTGTTTCATTTTCTCAGATCTAAAACAATTAACATTTAACAAATAAGCCCATCCAAGTAATAAAGCAATTAAATCATTTAGGTCATCCTCTTAAAATAATTTAATTTTCACCCTAAATCACTTAGTAAAAATCCCCAAAAATTCCAGAGATGCACTTTAATCATGTTGCCTAACATATGAAAATTTCAGACCTAAGTTCTTAATAAAATTTTCAAAATAAATTTATAAACCCAAATAACCATATTTTCCTTCGAAAATTCATAATTAATTCTCTATGGCTTGGAAAATTGTAAAAACTGAGAACCAACACCAAATCATGTTTCTCATAACATATAATTTTTCCATTGCATTTAAACACCATTTAATCCCAGTTTTACCCTAAAACCGTGGATATCTCCTCTAAAACAATATAGTTTAATCTAAACAAATTATAAATCAAGCATACCATCATCCAATATATCATAAAAACAAATTTCCCATTAAATCCAAAATTATATGATTATAAAACAAAAAATAGATACGTAGTGACCTTAGTTCGGAAAAGGAAATTGGAGATTTTTTAAGACTGATTTCTTCTAGCTTGATCCTAAGCTTTAGATTTGATTTCTCTTCCTTCTCCTTAATGGCCAACTTCTATTAGCTTTCTTACGTTTTTAATTTTGTTTAATAAAATGAACGTGTATGGCTAAGGGGATAATAGTATACCAAGGAGTAATAAAAAGGTTTTTCTATCCTCGTTTGGGTTTTCTTTTCACAAATTCCCTCTTCTCTTCAACCTTTACTTGGTTTGAATTGGCTAGCTTGTAATGTTGGTAAATTGAAATGTTTTGACTCTAATACAGTTGCGCGTGAAAAATTGGTATTCGCTAAGGCTCTGATTGAGATTTCCCCTTTTAAGCCTCTCCCTTCCTCTATTCCTGTTCAACTAGCTGTTGGGCATGTAGTGGAAGTTCGTATTCGATACGGTTGGGTTCTAGATATTTGTTCTGCCTGTCACTCCTTTGGACACCTAGCTATCACCTGCTCATATTCTGTTGTTTCCGCGGCTGCTCCTAAGATCCCTCTTCCTCGGCCTACGCTCAGGAAATGGGTACCTAAGGTTTGTTCCTCTGACTCTCAGTTTGCTTCTCCTTCTGCAATTCCTTTATTTGTCTCGGATCCGCCTCCTTGTTCTGATGGTCGGCCTGCCTCCCCTGCTGCTTCTATGGTCCCTTGTGTTGTTTCAGTAGTTCCTACTGCTGTTCTGGATCTTGTTCCGCCTCGTTTGCCTGTTGTTTGGGATGAGTCCGAGAGATGTTGGGTTGATCATAAATCTGATATGCGATTCAACCCCTTGGATGATACCTAATTTAGATTTGTATCCGATGATCATTTGGACCTTAGATGCCTTTATTACAGACCTTCTGGTGACTCCTTAGTTCTCGATTTGGACGGTCCATATGCGGGGTCGAATTCTGCCATGCTTGATGATACTACCTGGGATCAATCCTTTATTCACTCTTTTGATGCTGAGGTTTATGATCCTTGTCTTGCTATCCTTTTCTGCCCCTTTGCTGGTCTTTTTGGGAATATCCCTTTGGTTTCTTTCCAGGTGATTGAGGACGTTGGTGCTTCTTCCTCTCCGGAGGAGACCTAGTCTAGGCGATTTTATAGTAATTGTGACATGTCAATCACATTCCTGTGCTCTATTTTCCTTTTTTCTTAGTAGTTAAGGTGTTTTTTTACCTTACTCCTGTATTTCAAGTTTTTATTACTTTCGTTATAAAAGTGGATGGTCTACTATAAAACCGGCTAGCCTTGCCAATAAAAGGGGATAATAGTATAAGAGTGGAAAACATGGGTGACAATTTACTCTCATACCTTTATGTTAATTAGATAACACTTAACCCTTTAAACTCATTCAATTTAAATAGCACGACCACTAAATTAATTAACCAACCTTAATTTTCATGCTACATTATTCTATTTAATTTATTCTAATTTCCTGAATAATGTTATCAAAAATTAGGGGTGTTATAGTTGTAATATTTTATTTTGAAGTTTTTCTTTAGGCCATTAAAAGAGAAAATCTTAGAACTACAAGAGCTTGGAAAACCATGCAAAATCTCTGAAAGAAAATTGCTGATAAGGAACAGAGATTTGCATTAAGAGTATGCATATTTTGATACTTGTTCTTCTAGCTTATATCAGGTGTTCTTATTTATTAATTCCATGGTTAGCTCTTTAATATGCAGTACTTTGCTACTTATACAAATATATTTCAATAATTAGTTAAATGTTAATGTAAGGGACAAGGGTATTAAGATTCAATCATGGTGCTATCACCCAACTTGCTAGGTCCTTCAATTACTTACGTTAGTAGACCCATAATTACTTACGAAACTTGACCCATAATTACTCGTAAGTCATATGTATAATTTATTGACAAAGAGGGTTTTTGTGTTGGTCATGAGGTTGGTTTAGTGAATCAACTTTATATGTAAGGTTCAACTTGCAATTAAATCTTATAATTATCATAACAAATCTGTTTTTTAGGAAATATATAATTTGATGTTTTGATTCTAGAATGTTAGAACTGTAATTCATTTAAATCTTTAATTATGCTTGCTTCAATTATTATTTTTATGCCTCGATGTATGGATGCTCCAAATGGAGAATAATATACAAATAGGAAACTATCAATAAAAAGGATTAAGTTCCTTACCTTTGCCAGTTTCCACATGTCTTCAATATGGAATGAGCCAGTGATCTTTAGCGACATTCTTCATTTTTCTTCTTCTTAATAACAGTCAACCTTATCTTGATCCTACAAATTGAGAATAATGTATAGAATAGTGTAATCAGTAGCATAGGTTGACAAGTATAATTTTTTTCTATGTGTGCTCTATTTACTTATTTTTGGTGAAAAAGGGTCCTGTAAATTTGATGAAGAGACTTGAAACTAAATAACTGGCTATTATGCATTTTAGCTTATATAATGGACAAACCAATACTGGATACCATTTTAATATATGCCATCACATATTTTTGCTTCAAAATAAAGAAAATTAACAAGCAGATTAGTTTCTTTCATTAGTTTTATCCTAAAATGATGCTTCTATGAAAACAAAGCATGCGTTGAATCAAGATAACATATATAACCATTCGCCCAAATCTATTGGCCTTCCAAAGTATGCTTCTTTAAAAAACAAAGCATGCTTTGAATCAAGACTAGCATATATAACCATCCACACTAATCTATTGGTCATCGAAGAATCATTTTGATGCGTCGCCTCTATTTTAAGAGCATCCGTTCAACTACATCAAATAGTAGTTGTACACTTTCCATGTCAAGGTCCTAATTTACGCCACTTTGAAGATTGTCCTATGTATCAACCAGTAAGTGTTTTTTTATGTATTGACAATCAAATCATATTGTTACTGATCATTTGATATCGATACCGACAAGAATTGTTGATTCACCACTATAAATTCCAACACTTAGAGTTTATACCCTTCACTTTTCACTTTTACTCAGTCCGACTTTTTACTTCCTACCATCGAAACCTTTTCCTCTGCAACCTTGGATCTTTAATCGCCACCATAAAATTCGTCTTAGCTTTGAACCGGCACCGCCAACTTCAGATCATCCTCATTGTCATTCTAGGCAAACTTCATGGTTTTAAAGAATCTGGTCCTAACTCCTTGGTCCCTTCGATTCCTGGATCCAAATTCAACTGTGTCTTTGAAGCCAATTGTAACATCCCAGAATTTTATTATTTTAATTGTAAATATTTAATTGATTTTGGATATTCAAATAATTGATTTATGAAATATAAATAACTTATACTCAAATATAGAGACTATTAAATATTTGCATGGTGAATTAAATATTGATTAAATGGAATTAAAAGCTTTTTAACTTCTTTTAATTAATAAAAAATAACGATGAACCATTTTGTAAATTTATTTACAATAATAAATAATTCGAATAAATATCAAAAAAATCAATTTGTAATAAAATTATTTGATTTATTTTAGTATTTTTGATTTAATTTATAGGATTTTTCATAATTTTTTATTTGGAAAACATTTAAATTGTCGTTCGACATATTTTATGATAAACGATGGTATTTCTATAATTTTACAAAATAGGGTAACCAATATATATTAATATTTTTTTGATCATGTTGCATTTTTATGCATGACCATATTTATGTTTTTTCGTTTGCAGTTCGTATGCGAACGGATTCTGTGTAGGGAGATGCTGGAAATTGCTAAATAAACTTTTCTTTTCCCCCTCTCTTTTCATTTTTATTTCTTGTAACCAAAAACAAACTAAGCTTCCTGATTCAAAAATTAAAATAAAAAATCAATGAAAAATTATAAAACAAGTACCTTTAAGCTCGTGGTATTGAGATCTACAAGCTTATTTAGTTTGGTTGAGTTCGATCATTATTTGGGGTGTTTGAAATTTTATTATGAAACAAGGGTTTCACTTGGTTGTGGATTGGAGGCGATTTGGGCCAAAGGGAGGATGGATCTGGGTTTCTACAGCGGAAAGCGTTGTTTTGCTAAAGTTTGAAGGTGTGCAATGTGGTATTGGGAATCACGACTTCGGTATAGATGAGGAGGCGAGCGTGGATGTCGCGATGGATCTAGATGTGTTGAGTTATGTGATTTTGGGTAGATCGAGTCGAGCTCGGCAAGAGAAGTTCATAGATGGAATTAGATTCAGTTTTCGTTGAGGTATGGCAGATTTGGGGTGAACAACGTACATGTTTGGGGGTATGCATTTCTTTTGTGTACATGAATTGGTGTTAGTGGTTGGACAAGGAGGGTTAAGGAAGAGAGATTAGTATAAGTGATGCAATTAGTAAATATATTATATTGTTTGGTTCGATAGCTTATAAAATTAATATCTTGTGCATACGAGGTCGGGTTCATTCATGGTCAGTTGCGTTGGACTCGTACCAATGTTATCTTTGTATTAGAATTGGATTTATTGAATTCAATGCTAGTATAATTTTTAGATAAAATCAGACGTCGTTCGATTTTAGATCAAACTGGAATGCGGAAGGGTCAAGTGGAATTTTGGTGAGTTTCATAACACCCCTAGTTTTGACTAACATTATTTAGGATATTTAATTAGATAAATTAAATAAAATAATGTAGAGGTGATAAGGAAATTGAGATTTGGAAACTAAAATGGGTCAAGCTTTAATTAATAAGCTAATGAAACTAATCAGAAAATTCATTAAAGGAATGATATATGAGGAGGGCGAACTAGGAAAGGCTCATACTTCCTTAAAATATACGTGCATTCTCATTTCCACATTCGTTTCATTTAATACAAACAAAATTAAAGAGGAGAAATAGGCCGGCTGTTATCAAGGAATCCAAAGGAAGATAAGCTAGGAAGAAAGATCAAAGCTTAAGGGAATCAAATCAAATACAA
Organism: Allium cepa; assembly: GCA_030765085.1. Lineage (NCBI taxonomy): Eukaryota > Viridiplantae > Streptophyta > Magnoliopsida > Asparagales > Amaryllidaceae > Allium > Allium cepa. The sequence continues at coordinate 109,934,542 of CM060940.1, forward strand.
ATCTCAACCTTCTTAAACCCTTCAAGGCGGATAATAGTTATGCATCTCAAGTTTTTGTTATCTTTTTGATTTTGATTATAAATCCAAATATTTTGATGTTATTATGTTATGTTCTAAAGGACCGAATGATTACATGCTTATTGATGAATATTTGGATTTATTTATGAATTTAGTTAATTGGTTTAAGTGTAAAAGTATATCATATGATACCCAAATGACTTGAAATTTTTATATAATGTGGGAAACATTATTTAGAAGTGGGTTTTAAATTTTATAAATTTCCAAGCAAGTAGAATTTATTATGAATTTTCTAAGTGGATAAAATGGATTATTTCGAGTTTTAATTATTAAAATTAAATATTATTTATGGTCTCAAAATTTTTATATGTTAAAATATATAATAAATTGGATTTATTATGATTTTTGGGAATTTTTCCCAAGTGTTTACAAAGGGTTATAAAATTATTAAGCTAGAAATGCTTAATTATTATATTAAGTTATTAATATAAGACTTAAGTGTTGCAAATGTTTGGAAATGATAAACCTGCTTTAGATTACTTTTCCAGATAAAAATTTTGATAAAGAAAATTTGTCTAATAGGATTTTAAAAAATAAAAAGAGTTGGTGAAAAGAAATTATTTTTAATAGCAAAATAGCCGTTTTCTGGTTATTTATGACATTACCATGCCGAAACCATTGTCACCGAAGACCCTGATGCCACCATTATACATTGTCGACTTAATGAATACATAGAATATCACCCTAGATGATATGGTATGAATTCAAGAGGGTTGGAGTTGAAGTCGATAAGGATACTCTCAACACCATGATCTTCGACGTGGACGATGTCACCTGTTTTACCGAAACGTTTTGACACCTCCTATTTTCAATAGTGTCACCGACCCTATTCCTTTTGAAGTAACCTATGTCAGCAATAATGAAGCCTCACATTTTGATAATGACTCCGAAAGGCAATGATGCTGTATTTTATCGTTTCGACCTTAATAATTGCCAATTTTTATCCTCAACACCTATTTTCGAAGAAGGCTGTGTTGCCACCTATTATTACTTAGGCCCTAATGATGTTGTTATTTTCTTCAAGGCATTGATGCTGGTACCATCGACGCTTGTCTTTTTAAGCTCTACACAATGAAAATTAATGAGATTAGATACCATGCTATACGAAGTGGTCAGCTTCAACTTTATACCCTTATGTTTTACAAACAAAAGTATTTAACATCTTTTGAGGGGAAAAGACCCTTATTGGCTATATCCTTGCTGCGTTTATCAATACAAAGGCTTTATATTGTTTTGGCTCTATAGCCTATGGTTTTGAGAGGCGATGACCTCAAGTGATTTCGAACTTCATCAATATTGTTTTATAAAAGCATATATCATGGCATACATATTTTGGATAAAATAAAAGGCTATAATTTTCCTTGTTTTGAATGTATGATTTCAAGAGTTAAATCATTTATAAAGAAAGTGATTTAAAGGAAATAGAAATGGGTACTTAGCCCGAAATTTTACTTAAGAATTATTATTCGTATCAATTTTAGATAGACCGTGATAGGATGAATTGACTTAGAGATTAGAAAACAAGATGAGACCGGTGTAGGATAGCTCCCTATACTTCAACTGTTATCCCTAGTAGATATAAGTCCAAAATTCCAGTGCGTAAGGCTATATCGACGGTAAGACTAATAGTACTTTACACACTGAAAGGAATACATAAAGATAAGATAGGTTATAGGTTGGCATGCAAAACCTTTAATTCATAGCAAGCCTAGAAAAACATGGGATTGACAGATATTCAGACTAACATTAGGATAAGTGTATTTGGAGAGACCGTCCAGTTTTCTTCTAATAGACAGTTAGGAAATTTGGTATATCTGGTAGGCCCGATGTAACGACCCAAAATTTTCGAACCCGAAAATTCCAGATAGTTATGGAAAAGAAGAAAGAGATAGAAGAAGAAGAACAGAAACACCAAACATCTCACATTCGCAGCAGATAAAATATCATAATAAATAATAATAACTTACAAAAGAATACTATATCTGTCGATTACATTTAATATACATCAGAGTTTCACATTATATACAGTCACTGAATATTTACAATTACATGTCTCAGATTATCAATAATATAAATACAGCGGATATATTCTAAGCGATACTGTCATCCTGCTCCCCTCCTGAGTTCCAGGACGTCCTAACCTGAAAATCTGTAATACTCGGTCTGACCCGAGCATTACATTCACAGTAACACCCGGGTCAGGCTGGAAACCAACGTGAGTAAACCCAACTAACATGGAATACTAAATAAATCAACTTATATAAACCCGGGGTAACATATGTCACTTTATCCAATTCACAATTTGCTATAGACAACTCTTATTTCACATATCAACCCTAAATACCAAGCTCGGATAAAATCTCCAGCCCTTGATTTCACATATCAATTCACAAAGTCACACTTGTCATACTCATAACTTATTTTCAAAATAAGAATTCTATGTGCTAAAATTTCGATTAAATAATCCAATTCATTTTAATCCATTCATCCAAACCTATCAATTCCTCATATCAATTTATAAGAAATTCGAAGTGGTGTCGGGTATCTTCCCAATACCCAACTCCAGCCTCTTCGAGTCTCATGTCATCCTAATCCAAGCTATCCAAATGAAATACGCAACATTTCATACCAAAGATATTAACTTATTCAAATCAACCAATACAAATCTATCATCCATAAGCAAAGTTTAATCACAAACAAATCAACTCAGTTGATTCTAATTTATTTTCAATCCTCAATCGTTTAGGTTCTTTTATTCATTAGTTCCAAACAATTAATTGATCAATCATTTCTTTCATCTTCATTCATCTTAATTAACAACCCTGGATTAATTATCTTTCTATTCCATCCAAGAAATTTTCTTTAATTAAATTCACGATATTAATTATTCTTACCAAAACAATGAGTAATCTTTAATTTTTCACAAATTAATTATCTATAGTCAATTACACTAATTCTTAATTACTTATATTAATTTTCTTCTCAAAAGTCACTTATTATGAATTTAGTGATCTCAATTAAACAAATCTTTAATTACTTCATCAATTATATGCATTACTGATTTCCAATTATATTTTAGTTTCTCTTAATCTAAATTAATTACATTAATTTGAATACCATATTAATCGTACTTGATTTATTTTATTAACTTCATGAAGTAATTACTTGTTAAACCATCCAATGATTATTCTGAACTACTTTCACTTAATTAATTAACATAAACTTAATTAATTAATTCGAACACTTCACCACTAAATTAGTTAAGCCAAATCATTAATTAATTAAATCAATCAATTATTCATTTCAAATTCCCTACTAATTTAATGAATCACAACACATCAAGCCCTTACTAAATCTAAAATGGAATCATTTTCTTATTTATGATTTAAGTTTAAAACAATTTAAAACCCCATATACTTCGAGTCAATCCACAATTAACTCGAGAATCAATCAAAACCAAAATCATATCATCATCAGTATATATCCAATCAACTTAAACGTTCAACCAATTATTTAAATTTAACCATATAAATTTAAATAAGAACCAGATAGAGTGAGATTTACTCACCTTAAATTCTGCCGTTTGAAACCCTTCCAAACAGGCTTGTTTCCATGATTTTTAACCTTGAACAAACATCATACAATTTATTAATATTATAATTAACCAAACACTTAATTTTTCCTTAAATAAATTTAATTAACCCAATTTTCCTGTTCATAAATAAAATTTAAGTTCCAAAAATAAATCGAATAGGTTAACCTCCTAAATACTATATTTATACAGAGGATGTTTATATGGTTATACTATATATATACATATATATATCTAACTATCCTCTGTAATAGTTATCTGTAGGATGTTAATCTACAGATTTACAGAGGATGTACATTTGCAAATTTTTGTGCATATAGGATAGTTATCAAGATTAAATGTGTACAGAGGATGTTATATTATTTACAGTTCTGAAATACTAACTCTGTACATGTCAGGACCCGATTCTTCGTCTTCCGAAAATTCAACATCGATACTCACTTTATCGACTGCCGAGCAATCGAACGACGGAAAACCGAACACTGAGGGTTTTAAGAAAAATTTAAGAAAAGGAAAAGGCAGAAGAAGAGAGGAAAGAAAATAGAAAGTAGAGGGAAAAGAAAACAGAAAATATAGAAGAGATAGAGAATGGAGGGGAAAGAAAAATAGAACGGAACAGAACAGAAAACAAAACGGAATAGAAAACAACAGAACAACATCAGAATCTCACAATTCGCAGCGGAACAACATATAATAATAAATGAATAATCTTTAAACAAAGAACTATCAGTTATTACATTTTATACATTACATTACATCATATCATCAGAGTGTACAACATCATACAACAACAACAGTGCAGCGGAAAAGGAATACTATATAAGTAATACGCCATGCCATCCAGCTTGCCTCCAGCAATTCCTGAATATCCAGAATATCCTGATAAACCTAACTCTTAACTGCCCATGTGGAAATTGGCGGGCACCCAGAGTTTAGGAAGGAAAACAATAAACTCCGAGTCAGTCATGTGACTGGTGTGAGAACTCAAAACAGTTTATTTATCTTTGAAAACAAAATAGAGGAATATTTTTAAGTCAATTCGCAATGCTTTTAAAAATGAGACTACCATAAGGCCTCCCGCACACACACACATGCAAACGCAGAATCGGAGGAGATTTCTCCTTATGATAGCCAAAGATGCTTGATACGCATTTAAAAAGAACATTTGATATTATTATTAGTGCATAGTGTAGGAAAAATTCATTTCGAAAGTAGAATATAAATCTTAGCCAACATACGACCATTATCGTATGCCTACTATAGCTACCATCCAAACAGTGTTGCGACACCATAAGTGAATGATAGGTTCTACAACTAATACCGTACAAGATCGTATTGTTTCTTTGGATTTCCAACGAATGATCAGGCCAAGGAACTTCCCATTGCCACATGAGAATGCCTCTGGATGGACATCCCCGAGAACCAAACCGGATCTCTACCAACACAAGGCCGGGTTACCCCTAACTGAGTAACAACTGACCGAATATGCCATCCCCCGGTCCTTTAGGACCTTTTCACCGAGCGCTCGTAATCAATTCACACAATCATAACAAAGTGTTTTCAACATGAGTAAGTATCTGGGCTCCATACCATGATACCACCCTTTTCCAGAAGGAAATGCACACATCCTAAAGGGCGCTACCCCTCATAACCTTGCCGCATCTTTCCTGTTTTGACCATTCACGGGGTGTGAGGCTCGACGAAGTCACGTCCACAAAAACATACTTTATACAAAAGCCATGCTTTGGGTCAACAAATGATCAACACAATGATCACAAGGATAGACGATCAAATAAATGATCCTATTACAAATAATCAACACAATGATCATTTCAGCATCACTCAGCATGTCACATTACCAAATTGGGAATATATCGCTGATAACATTCAACTATATAACCTCTGAGCTCGTACGTCTCAGAGAAGGGTGCTAAGCTAAAAGAATAAATTCTTCGCCACCAACAGAAATATATTTGAAAGAAATCGGCTTTATATCTCAACTTGTAATGTCAGACATACAATCCATACAAGTCTGTTCCGGGCTCGAACAAAACCGAAGGCACTTACAAAGAAGTCCTTGCAATCCGGATATTCACAATCCTGATTGGATTCACCATCACATATGGAGAACTCAATACCGTAGCTACTCGGTGCAGAGTCAATCGACAGGTCATCCTATCGTTCTCGCAAATACCGGGTCTTCAACACCGATCTTCAATGCAATTCACAACGACGTATCACATATTCGGAATGGGTTATACGACTCCATGGTCCTTTCCCGGTTAACCCGAATAGTGAGCGCTTATTCAAAAATAAGTGTGGCATTCACATTCAAACAAATCACATCAATTACCCATTCAAAGGGAAATATTGATAGTCGGTTATTGAACTATCACTGGATATGCACACATCACCAGTTTCCAAATAATTTTCCAAATTATTTATTTTCCAAAATATCTTTACAAGATATATAATTTCAATATTTCAAAAATAAATCAATATTTATTTTTCTAAACCAATCCCACTTTCTTTTATAAATTCCTTAGTGAATTTACATTTCAAAATATCCATGCATGTGATTTCAATAATTCATTTCAATTTATCTTCAAAAAGATAAATTCTCTAAACGTTTCATTTCACATTGGAAAAACATTTCCATACTTATACATTCATAAGTAATTCACAAATTTTATTTATTTTCAACACTTGGAAAATATTCAATATACTTCAATCAAAAATAAGTATATATTTCATTCTTTTAAGGAAATCATTCTCTTAAACATATTTATTTGGGCCAAAACGAATGTTACGTAAAACATCGTTACGACAACCCAAAATCACTAGTATAGGGATTCGAATTTAAAATAGATATGTAAATCCCAATACTATACAAAACATTTCCTTTCGGAAATCATTTACTATAACAACAGTGTTATAGTCCACTATTCCCTTTTCATTTCTCGAAAACGTCTATTTCAACAATTAATGTTGAAATCTATGGTTTCGAATCTCAACACAATTAAAACTTCGTTAGATCGTTTTAATTCTATTTCAAATATCACATTCAAAACAATTTCTTTAACATATTATTCACTATTCAAAAACGTGAATATACTACGTTAACACATTTCATCCTTTTATACATTTTATTTTAAAGAATTATTCACTATTCAAAAACGTGAATATAACTCCATTAATAGGTTTCAACAATTTACTTATCAAAATAAGTCATTTGCGAATTTATAAAACAACGTTTATAAATTCCATTTCTATTTATTTCATAACTACTTCCTTTATAAATCTCCTTTATTAGCCTATTCGATTTATAACTCAATTATAAACCAAAAGTTCATATTATAAGTCAAATGCTTATAAAACGATTATTTTACAAAATCGTTCTTTTAAAGACTTTCCAAATCATAAATCTTATAACTTATAAGATTCATTTATTTAACCAAATCTATTCTTCAAATAACTTCACAAATTTATAAATCTTACTATTTATAAATTTCATTTATAACTTCACCATTTATAATTTTATAAATTCCATTCATTTACAAAATTCATTTTCACTTCATTCAAACACTTATAAAACTCGTTTTATAATGTCAATATTTCAATTTATAAATATCCATTTATAAATCTCTTAATATAAATCAATTTATATTATTCTTTAAAACGTCTTTAATCTCCTTTATTATTTCACCATTTTGATTCATAAAATAATTAAATTTTATAAATCCTATATTTTAAACTTTTCACAATAAATTCTAAAATCCCGATTAAATTATTTTATAAAATCATTAGCATCATATTCTCAAAAATCAGTTTTTAACTATTTTTCTCAAAAATCATAATTTTTTATAACATTAAAAATTATGACGTTTATTTATTTAAAATAGATCAAATTCCAAACATAAAGTATATTTTCAAAAATCACTTTATAAATCATTTTAAAATTCCAAAACTTGGTCCAATGATGCTACATATCAAATAGTCAATCACGACAACAACGATATCATATATCAATATGATAATCCATCAAATATCAAAATATCTGAAATCTAATAAATACTGTTGAGGAATCCAGTTGGATCCCTCCAACCTGTTTTCCTGCATCCAAAAACATTAGCACAATACCAATTTCGCTCCAGTACGAAATTATCGCGGTATATGGGATTTAAATATTATCCGCTTAATAGACGGCGCAATAGGGTCTCATCCGCTAAACAAAAAAATGCGGGAAATCAATAACTCCAATATATACATATGCCAATATATATATATTGCTATTATATATAATACCAATTTCACTGTTTATGAAATATTCGCGGTATATGTTTTTAATAAATAACATCCGCTTACTAACGGCGTATAATGTCTATTTTAACAATCAATAGATAACAATCATCATTCAAACATGCACTCAAATATTTTAAATCTAACTTATTTAAAATAAAAATCGAAACTGATTCGATTGAGTGAGAAGTTCTCACCTTGATTTTATTTTCCGTTTTAGCGATTTATTTCGAATAAAATTAAACGGACGTTTAATTTTACCCAAAATTCTCACTAACTCCAAACGACTCCAATCCAACTGCATCGCGTAGTTCTCGTCGATACGATTCCAACGCAACTGAGTTTGCATTTTTTCGACCTCGTATGAAAAAGTTATGATATTATGAAGTTTATACGAATTTAAACTTAATAATTACAACTTAAATTCATAATTAAAACCCTACACTAATTCCAGGCCACAAGATCATACAACCCTCCATCATCACCGTGCGTTTTCTTCTCCTCCCCCACTTCATTCACGCGCATACAGGCATGAGGCCGAACCCAACACCCTAGGTTAGGGTTTTATATTGCAACTCCAAAACTCGACGGAACTTCATCAAACTACCCTCATTCGAACGCCTCTCACATGCTCCACCTTCGGCCATAATATCATGGAGCTCGGTCATCCATGTTTCGCGCAAATCGAGGCCGAACGGCCAGGCTTCTAGCTCGATTTCTGGCCACCACGTCACTCCAAATCACATCTCCACCGTTGACATCCAAGATCTCACCATCCTCTACGAGTTTCTAGTTGAAACCTAAGGCTAATTGTCGACGGATGAGGAGATAATCGAGGTGGAAGTTGGGACGTTTCTGGCCTTCGGTTTATAGGGTGGCGGCTAGGGTTAGGTTTAGGTTATATTTTTTTTTTTTCAAATTTATGAAGGTGTTGGTCTATTTATAGGGAAAAATCGAACACTATTCATCCGGAAATTCCGAACTCCGATTTACGCGCCGTAACCAGCGTTTCTAGGGTTTACCCCGCGTTCCGGACACAATGGAACAGGTTTCGAAAGCTAATTCGGACATCTGTGCAAGTTATGGCTATAAACGCTCAATTTAAATTAAACCGATTTAAGCGATTTGCTAGGCGTTTTAATTTGTACCGGACAAACGGTAAATCCAATTGACACGAAATTTGAAACCTTACAATAATTTCACATTACGGATCCGATGAAACTGGTTTCGTCGAAATCCGAGACTTTTTGAAAAATGGCTATTTTCACTCGTCAAATTTAAATTAAAAACAATTTGATGCGTTTCGAGCTGCCACGATCAAACGACAGTTCCTATTGACACGAAAATTGAAATCCGGTAATAACTAACTATTACGGATCCAATGGAACTGGTTTCGTTCAATTCTGAGACTGTTCAAAAATTGACTATTTTTACTAGTCGATTTTAATATTAAAATATTCAATTTTCACAATTAAACTTTTAATTCGATTTTAAAAGTTCTAAAATATCGTTCTAACTTTAATATGATAAAATAAAATTTTACAAATCATTTTCAATCATATTTAACCCTATTTTCAATTATTTCCATAATTTAACATATTAAATTATCGATTTAATTATCCAATTAAATCCAATAATTCAAATAAAAATTTATTCGACTTATAAATTCACTTATAAATATTTAAAATTAATTAAATATTCAAATTTTAATTATTAAAAATTCTGGGTCGTTACAATCTTCCCCACTTAAAAGAATTTCGTCCTCGAAATTATTAAGTAAGAAAAGTTACAGAATCTATTAATTTTCCAAAATTCATAGTTAAACTTCTTACAATAACTTACTAAGTTTTCAAAATCATACTTAGTTATCCTTTCAAAAACAACTACTATTGTTTAACTTTCAATTCCAAAATCAAAGTTTAAGTTTTCAAAATTTTCCAATTTTTCTCAAATTTTTTTCTAACGCCTTAAATTTCCGAAAAAATTCGCCATAGTCTCCTTTGCGCGGCGCGATCCGAAAAAAAAATGACAGTATATATATCACAAATATACATCTCATCAAGTAATGAGGCATCCCGAAGGGAAAAAATGTAAAAGTACGATATTTAATCCGAGATATGTACCTTATATTTTATTAGCGAGCATATACGGCTAATATAGCGCGAAAGCGAGCTCCAAATGCGAAGCAAACGCGATCCGCACCTACTAAACACTCAACAAACAACATGAGAATCATGCATATAGATAATAGTATCGATATACATCATATAGCAACATAATAACTATACATGTCAACATAGCAATGCAACAAAACAACAAATGCAATATATATTCAACCATCAACCAACTATCATCCAACTAGCATTCATAACCAAAATATATTCATTCATATTCTCATTAATATTCAATGAATTGGTTTTCAATTTAATCACATTTGATTCATTAACAGTGGATGTTTACTAACATTCATTCTCAATTAGTTTATATTCACTAATCCATATTCAAGTTGGTTTACTTCCAAATCAAATTCAATTCTATTTAAGATTTACTTAACTTCCAATTGGATTTCAACTTCTTTAGCTTTCAATTTTCATTAACACTTAATGAATTATATACAATCAATTAACAATCAAATAACAACCAATGTATATTCAACATAACCAAATTATTCACTTTACATTAAATTTGGTTCAACACATTTAATTCCATTTGGTATAACATTAAATTGATTTCCATTCCAATTCATTCAACTTTCAACAACATTAGATTTTAATGAATTAACACTTACATTCATTATTTCATATCAATTTAATTCACATTCAATTGATTAATATTCAATCCATTCATTCTATTCAATTACCAATTCATTTTTATTTCAACTCATATTTATAAATATATTCACATAGTTTCACTTCTTATATATATAAGTTTTATTTCACAATTGTAAATCACTTTAATTATAATTTAACTCTTATAATTCTTTTTGCTTATTCAATTTATCTTTTATTTAGATTATTCAAACAACTAAACAATCCACTTATATACTTTAATAATTCTGAAAAAAAAATTATTCTTTTATATATAAAATATAATCAAGATAAAATTATTTCATATACCCAATTTAAAAACAATATTGTGCCGAATTGTTCTATTCAAGTGTTTAGAAACCCCTTCGGCATAGTCTTGCGGACCACGCTGACGAAAGTTCATATGCCACTCAATAAACCAATCATCACAATATAAAACAATTTTATATGTTCACTAACAAATACGCTCTCATAGCTATTATTACACTCAAACTCATTCTAGAGTACTGCTGACTCTATCTCTAATGAATTATACCCAACAGAACCATGGTTGTCGCTTAACCATAAGCTCTGATACCACATTGTCAGGACCCGATTCTTCGTCTTCCGAAAATTCAACATCGATACTCACTTTATCGACTGCCGAGCAATCGAACGACGGAAAACCGAACACTGAGGGTTTTAAGAAAAATTTAAGAAAAGGAAAAGGCAGAAGAAGAGAGGAAAGAAAATAGAAAGTAGAGGGAAAAGAAAACAGAAAATATAGAAGAGATAGAGAATGGAGGGGAAAGAAAAATAGAACGGAACAGAACATAAAACAAAACGGAATAGAAAACAACAGAACAACATCAGAATCTCACAATTCGCAGCGGAACAACATATAATAATAAATGAATAATCTTTAAACAAAGAACTATCAATTATTACATTTTATACATTACATTACATCATATCATCAGAGTGTACAACATCATACAACAACAACAGTGCAGCGGAAAAGGAATACTATATAAGTAATATGCCATGCCATCCAGCTTGCCTCCAGCAATTCCTGAATATCCAGAATATCCTGATAAACCTAACTCTTAACTGCCCGTGTGGAAATTGGTGGGCACCCAGAGTTTAGGAAGGAAAACAATAAACTCCGAGTCAGTCATGTGACTGGTGTGAGAACTCAAAACAGTTTATTTATCTTTGAAAACAAAATAGAGGAATATTTTTAAGTCAATTCGCAATGCTTTTAAAAATGAGACTACCATAAGGCCTCCCGCACACACACACATGCAAACGCAGAATCGGAGGAGATTTCTCCTTATGATAGCCAAAGATGCTTGATACGCATTTAAAAAGAACATTTGATATTATTATTAGTGCATAGTGTAGGAAAAATTCATTTCGAAAGTAGAATATAAATCTTAGCCAACATACGACCATTATCGTATGCCTACTATAGCTACCATCCAAACAGTGTTGCGACACCATAAGTGAATGATAGGTTCTACAACTAATACCGTACAAGATCGTATTGTTTCTTTGGATTTCCGACGAATGATCAGGCCAAGGAACTTCCCATTGCCACATGAGAATGCCTCTGGATGGACATCCCCGAGAACCAAACCGGATCTCTACCAACACAAGGCCGGGTTACCCCTAACTGAGTAACAACTGACCGAATATGCCATCCCCCGGTCCTTTGGGACCTTTTCACCGAGCGCTCGTAATCAATTCACACAATCATAACAAAGTGTTTTCAACATGAGTAAGTATCTGGGCTCCATACCATGATACCACCCTTTTCCAGAAGGAAATGCACACATCCTAAAGGGCGCTACCCCTCATAACCTTGCCGCATCTTTCCTGTTTTGACCATTCACGGGGTGTGAGGCTCGACGAAGTCACGTCCACAAAAACATACTTTATACAAAAGCCATGCTTTGGGTCAACAAATGATCAACACAATGATCACAAGGATAGACGATCAAATAAACGATCCTATCACAAATAATCAACACAACGATCATTTCAGCATCACTCAGCATGTCACATTACCAAATTGGGAATATATCGCTGATAACATTCAACTATATAACCTCTGAGCTCGTACATCTCAGAGAAGGGTGTTAAGCTAAAAGAATAAATTCTTCGCCACCAACAGAAATATATTTGAAAGAAATCGGCTTTATATCTCAACTTGTAATGTCAGACATACAATCCATACAAGTCTGTTCCGGGCTCGAACAAAACCGAAGGCACTTACAAAGAAGTCCTTGCAATCCGGATATTCACAATCCTGATTGGATTCACCATCACATATGGAGAACTCAATACCGTAGCTACTCGGTGCAGAGTCAATCGACAGGTCATCCTATCGTTCTCGCAAATACCGGGTCTTCAACACCGATCTTCAATGCAATTCACAACGACGTATCACATATTCGGAATGGGTTATACGACTCCATGGTCCTTTCCCGGTTAACCCGAATAGTGAGCGCTTATTCAAAAATAAGTGTGGCATTCACATTCAAACAAATCACATCAATTACCCATTCAAAGGGAAATATTGATAGTCGGTTATTGAACTATCACTGGATATGCACACATCACCAGTTTCCAAATAATTTTCCAAATTGTTTATTTTCCAAAATATCTTTACAAGATATATAATTTCAATATTTCAAAAATAAATCAATATTTATTTTTCTAAACCAATCCCACTTTCTTTTATAAATTCCTTAGTGAATTTACATTTCAAAATATCCATGCATGTGATTTCAATAATTCATTTCAATTTATCTTCAAAAAGATAAATTCTCTAAACGTTTCATTTCACATTGGAAAAACATTTCCATACTTATACATTCATAAGTAATTCACAAATTTTATTTATTTTCAACACTTGGAAAATATTCAATATACTTCAATCAAAAATAAGTATATATTTCATTCTTTTAAGGAAATCATTCTCTTAAACATATTTATTTGGGCCAAAACGAATGTTATGTAAAACATCGTTACGACAACCCAAAATCACTAGTATAGGGATTCGAATTTAAAATAGATATGTAAATCCCAATACTATACAAAACATTTCCTTTCGGAAATCATTTACTATAACAACAGTGTTATAGTCCACTATTCCCTTTTCATTTCTCGAAAACGTCTATTTCAACAATTAATGTTGAAATCTATGGTTTCGAATCTCAACACAATTAAAACTTCGTTAGATCGTTTTAATTCTATTTCAAATATCACATTCAAAACAATTTCTTTAACATATTATTCACTATTCAAAAACGTGAATATACTACGTTAACACATTTCATCCTTTTATACATTTTATTTTAAAGAATTATTCACTATTCAAAAACGTGAATATAACTCCATTAATAGGTTTCAACAATTTACTTATCAAAATAAGTCATTTGCGAATTTATAAAACAACGTTTATAAATTCCATTTCTATTTATTTCATAACTACTTCCTTTATAAATCTCCTTTATTAGCCTATTCGATTTATAACTCAATTATAAACCAAAAGTTCATATTATAAGTCAAATGCTTATAAAACGATTATTTTACAAAATCGTTCTTTTAAAGACTTTCCAAATCATAAATCTTATAACTTATAAGATTCATTTATTTAACCAAATCTATTCTTCAAATAACTTCACAAATTTATAAATCTTACTATTTATAAATTTCATTTATAACTTCACCATTTATAATTTTATAAATTCCATTCATTTACAAAATTCATTTTCACTTCATTCAAACACTTATAAAACTCGTTTTATAATGTCAATATTTCAATTTATAAATATCCATTTATAAATCTCTTAATATAAATCAATTTATATTATTCTTTAAAACGTCTTTAATCTCCTTTATTATTTCACCATTTTGATTCATAAAATAATTAAATTTTATAAATCCTATATTTTAAACTTTTCACAATAAATTCTAAAATCCCGATTAAATTATTTTATAAAATCATTAGCATCATATTCTCAAAAATCAGTTTTTAACTATTTTTCTCAAAAATCATAATTTTTTATAACATTAAAAATTATGACGTTTATTTATTTAAAATAGATCAAATTCCAAACATAAAGTATATTTTCAAAAATCACTTTATAAATAATTTTAAAATTCCAAAACTTGGTCCAATGATGCTACATATCAAATAGTCAATCACGACAACAACGATATCATATATCAATATGATAATCTATCAAATATCAAAATATCTGAAATCTAATAAATACTGTTGAGGAATCCAGTTGGATCCCTCCAACCTGTTTTCCTGCATCCAAAAACATTAGCACAATACCAATTTCGCTCCAGTACGAAATTATCGCGGTATATGGGATTTAAATATTATCCGCTTAATAGACGGCGCAATAGGGTCTCATCCGCTAAACAAAAAAATGCGGGAAATCAATAACTCCAATATATACATATGCCAATATATATATATTGCTATTATATATAATACCAATTTCACTGTTTATGAAATATTCGCGGTATATGTTTTTAATAAATAACATCCGCTTACTAACGGCGTATAATGTCTATTTTAACAATCAATAGATAACAATCATCATTCAAACATGCATTCAAATATTTTAAATCTAACTTATTTAAAATAAAAATCGAAACTGATTCGATTGAGTGAGAAGTTCTCACCTTGATTTTATTTTCCGTTTTAGCGATTTATTTCGAATAAAATTAAACGGACGTTTAATTTTACCCAAAATTCTCACTAACTCCAAACGACTCCAATCCTACTGCATCGCGTAGTTCTCGTCGATATGATTCCAACGCAACTGAGTTTGCATTTTTTCGACCTCGTATGAAAAAGTTATGATATTATGAAGTTTATACGAATTTAAACTTAATAATTACAACTTAAATTCATAATTAAAACCCTACACTAATTCCAGGCCACAAGATCATACAACCCTCCATCATCACCGTGCATTTTCTTCTCCTCCCCCACTTCATTCACGTGCATACAGGCATGAGGCCGAACCCAACACCCTAGGTTAGGGTTTTATATTGCAACTCCAAAACTCGACGAAACTTCATCAAACTACCCTCATTCGAACGCCTCTCACATGCTCCACCTTCGGCCATAATATCATGGAGCTCGGTCATCCATGTTTCGCGCAAATCGAGGCCGAACGGCCAGGCTTCTAGCTCGATTTCTGGCCACCACGTCACTCCAAATCACATCTCCACCGTTGACATCCAAGATCTCACCATCCTCTACGAGTTTCTAGTTGAAACCTAAGGCTAATTGTCGACGGATGAGGAGATAATCGAGGTGGAAGTTGGGACGTTTCTGGCCTTCGGTTTATAGGGTGGCGGCTAGGGTTAGGTTTAGGTTATATATTTTTTTTCAAATTTATGAAGGTGTTGGTCTATTTATAGGGAAAAATCGAACACTATTCATCCGAAAATTCCGAACTCCGAGTTACGCGCCGCAACCAGCGTTTCTAGGGTTTACCCCGCGTTCCGGACACAATGGAACAGGTTTCGAAAGCTAATTCGGACATCTGTGCAAGTTATGGCTATAAACGCTCAATTTAAATTAAACCGATTTAAGCGATTTGCTAGGCGTTTTAATTTGTACCGGACAAACGGTAAATCCAATTGACACGAAATTTGAAACCTTACAATAATTTCACATTACGGATCCGATGAAACTGGTTTCGTCGAAATCCGAGACTTTTTGAAAAATGGCTATTTTCACTCGTCAAATTTAAATTAAAAACAATTCGATGCGTTTCGAGCTGCCACGATCAAACGATAGCTCCGATTGACACGAAAATTGAAATCCGGTAATAACTAACTATTACGGATCCAATGGAACTGGTTTCGTTCAATTCTGAGACTGTTCAAAAATTGACTATTTTTACTAGTCGATTTTAATATTAAAATATTCAATTTCACAATTAAACTTTTAATTCGATTTTAAAAGTTCTAAAATATCGTTCTAACTTTAATATGATAAAATAAAATTTTACAAATCATTTTCAATCATATTTAACCCTATTTTCAATTATTTCCATAATTTAACATATTAAATTATCGATTTAATTATCCAATTAAATCCAATAATTCAAATAAAAATTTATTCGACTTATAAATTCACTTATAAATATTTAAAATTAATTAAATATTCAAATTTTAATTATTAAAAATTCTGGGTCGTTACAGTACATTTAATAAAATATAACTTGTTAACTATCCTATAATTTAGGTAATGTACCTAAAAACTAATTTTGAGTATTTACCTAATTTGGGAAAATTACCTAAACTGTTATTAAGCTATCTTAGAATAGTGTTACTCAATTTCTAATACAACTTGAGTTGAATTAATCGTACGAAGGAGACAAGAAAACGCTCACCTCTCATGCTGTCGCCGCCACAGCCACCACAACTGCATCCCATCAATCGCTCGAACTCGAACAGTCGCGCAGCCAACCCTCGCCGCAACAAACCTAACTCGAAAACGTGACTACTCCACGCCGCCCTCTTCGTACGATCGCGACCCAAATCGCGAATCCCAACAAACCTTGCCATCACCTTGCAGCCCCGGATCTTCGAACTTAACTCGATTCGAGTTGATTTTGAAACGCGCGACCAACAACCCACGAAAGAATAGTCGCGACGTCCCGAAGCCGTGATCCCCTTTTTGTTTCGAAAGGAAGGCTACCTCGACTCAAATAGCGGTGAGAGGAAGTAAATTGATTTCGAGCAGAACAAATGAGGCTACAGCCATTAATTTATTTGTATATATTATTTTTTTCTTGAGGGATACCGTAAACTGTTTCTTTATTTGGGGAAGACAGGTAAAAGAAATAAGTGGACGAGGCTTTTCGTGTACGATTCAAAGAAAATATCTGTTGACCAATTTGATTTTTAATTTATTATATTATAAAATGCCCCAAACGTCTTGTAAAATGTCAATAAAAATTTCGAACTCCTCCTAAGGAATGTCGCTTGATGATTATAAGGTTTTACCCGCGCTCCGAACACAATGGGACGTGTTTCGGAAGCTGATTTGAGCGTATGTGTGAGTTACGGAATTAAACGATCCATTTTAAATTAAATCGATTAAACAATTCTAAGCGTTTCGAGCTGCCAGGGTCACTTGACAACTCCGATTGCTACGAAAATTGAAATCCGATAATAACTAACTATTACGGATCCAATGGAACTGGTTTCGTCGAATTCTGAGACTGTGCCTCGGAAGTCTATTTTTAAATATCGATTTAAACGATATATTATTAAAACTGAACAAAACACTTCCAAACTCAATTTCAACACTTTCACTATCTTCAGTGCTATCGATAACAATTTTATAAGCCTTCAAATTATTTTATCTGGCTTAAACTCCAAATTCAGCGGTTTACCCAATCTTCAATTATTAAAATCAATATTTAAACTATATAATTCAATGATTTAATTATCAAGTAAATATTGATATCCTGAATTCAAGTTAAAATTAACTTTTAAATAATTTAAAATCGATTAATTATTCCAATTTTAATTTGTTAAAATTTCCGGGTCGTCACATTCCTCCCCCCTTAAAAGAATTTCGTCCCCGAAATTACTAGATAGGAAGAACTGTCCGATACCCGTTTATAATTCCCAAAACTCATAATTCAACATCCAACCAACTATCCTTTATTAAAAACCCACTATCACCTTGACCAACTTCCCAAAACCTTCTATAGTATCAAACAATACCCTCTTCTCAATCATTTAAATTTCAATTTTAAAACCAAAATTTTGAATTATCAAATTTTTCTCAAAAATTTTCTAACTCCCTAAATTTTCGAAATTTTTTGTCAGCGTCTCCTTTGCGCGGCTAGCTCGGTACTACTATAAAAGGCCTCTACGGGCTCCCAAATCCAAAAGAAAACAAAAGCCAAGTGGCTACATCAAAAACCCAATCCAGTTTCATCCAGAAATTTAAATACATACCTCTTAGTCGGGCAATTTAGTTTTATCCTTTGGAACCAAATCCAATTTCTTTTCCCTTTAATACCTGCATATTCTATTTAACAACAATATTCAATCGTAACCTTCAAATCGCTGTATACATTTCCTTACAGAAGCTTTCACATTTGCTTCTATTCAAATTAGTTTTATCTACTGATTTACTTTAAATTTTCAATTTGAAAACGTTTTGTCCTTAACTTTTTTTTTTCCAAAATTTTTCCAAAAATTTTCTAATTCCCAAAATTTTCGGAAAATTTTGGCAGAGTCTCCTTTATACGGAGGAGCTTTTGCAATTTGACAAGAGATATAAATATATATACATCGACCCACCCGGACGAAAAAAGCAAAAACAGTTCATATTTCCTAATTTTATTGCGTAGGCATACCTTATTTAGCATTTTAAGCAAGCAGCTTATCAATTTAAGCAATTAGCGCAATCCAAACCAACCAAACAGTCTTCAGGTACCTGTACTTACTCAATTTAAATATGTAAGTGCCATATATATGAAGTTTATAACATTTCTCTTGCTTAAACAACTACAACACATCAATTTTAAAAGAAATGCATTCTAAATAACTTCCACAAGCACTTTATATGACTTCAAAACTAATTCCATTGTTTTCAACCAATTTATATACCATTTCATTCAATTTTAATGGCTTACTACTCAAGTGCTTGCATTCAATTTATTTTTAATCCAATCAAGCTTAGATTCACTTCAATTGATTCAAAAGTCAATTATATTTGCTTCCACTAATTCATAGAATTTAATTAAATCTCGTTTACGTTAAACGACATTTATTTCTACGCAATTTGATAATATCCATGTGAATAAATAATTACTTAAGCTTTATAACCAATTAAAATTGATTCCAACTCAATTTTATTTAATTCAATTCCTTTTTAATTTATTCACAATCATTTTATTTAGCTCGACACATTCCATGCTTGTGTACTGCTACCATTCCCAAATTAATTTGAACCGTGCTTTTATTTAATGGCTTTTACCCTTATTCGAAGGCAAGCTTCCTTAAATTTAAACTTAAGTTACTCTACTTTAATTTATTCCAACATCAAACTTAAGTTTACTTCTATTTGATTCTCATTTAAGCAACTTCCAGTAAATTTAGTTAACCCATCCATTTTAAATTTTAATTTTAATTCACCTTCTTAATTTCCAAAATAATATCCAAGCACATACTTAACTCATTTATATTTCAAACTAACATGTCACCGAACTTAAGTTCAGTCTGCTAATTTCAATCACAACTTTGACTTAGTTTTTAATCAATCAGACTTCATCTATTTATGATTCATCTCAATTAACCTATTTTTAAAATTTTAATTTATTTATTTAATACATTATCGAGTTTATTTTATTAATACAAGCCATTTTCAATTTATTTCTATTTACTTGGGGAAATTTTGTTTTGCAACTCAAACCATATCTATTATAATCACTTCTATTTCATTAAATATTATTCAAATCACCTTTGAATTTTATTTGTAATTCAAACCATCCCATTTTTCAACCCAACTCTATTTTATTTTTACTTTACAACATCTCCTCTTATTTAATTCATTACCAAATCCAAGTCGAATTCTATCAACAACTTGAATTCATTCCAAACTCCATTATTAATTTACGATCCATTTTATTTTACCGAGTTAAATTTTATTAATATAGTTAATCAAATAATTATTTAGCCAATTAGTTTACTTTCAATTTTTAAATCAATACTCGATTTTAATTACAAAATCACTTCATTAAAATTCTAGTTTGGATTTCCTTTTTATTTCCTAAAATTCCAACTCTTTTATTTAAAATTTCAGAAAAGCTTTTAAAGTCACATAATACTATTAAAATAACTCTTTATAAAAATATCTTTTATAACTCGATGTCTCAACCAGTCCATCCTTGTTCTCACAGAAATTCAGTCATACGTTGATCAGGCGTAGGACTGAAAATCTATAAGTACTTAGTAAACCCGTTTTCAACACCCAGTGAAAATACTTGAAAAATAATTTTATTGAAATATAGAAAACAATTTTTGAAAATAGAGGAAATATCTTTGCTGAGGATGCTCTGGAAATCATCACCCCTATCCATGGTCGCAGTTAACCCGATGGTTACGTTGCCATCCCGACAAAATCCACAGATAACTGTAGGCCTCCGCGCCCCTCGATTACACCATGGAACCCACGACAGATCGCAGCTACAACTGGGGTTACATAGCTATCACAACAAAAATCCATATAACTGTAGGCATCAGCGCCATCGAATTTCGCTTCCAAAAATGAAACTTCTCCACTCTACTTGACCATAGATCGCAGTCTACCGATGTTGCGTTGCCTTCCCGGCAAAATCAAGTGTAGACCGTTGACACTCATCCTCCACACGATTTTCGCTATGGTCCCCACAGTAGATCGCAGCGACATCGAGTTACACTGTCATCACAGCATAACCCAAATGCCTCTGTAGACATCAACGCCATTGACTTACGCTACCCAATAATCCTTAGGAACTAGTTTTGTCCGGACTCCTCACAGGATCAACTTTAGAACCCCCCTTAGGGCTCAAGGCAGCACCACCCGGTGGCACTCCTGAGAAGTTCATTTCAAGGGAGCGCCTTTTTCCCTAGAGCCATCATCAAAATATTTTATACTATACACATATAGTATCTTCAAATCGTACACCTAGTATGATATTATACAAAGCTCCTTTACACAAAATCGATTATCCTAAAATCGATAATTCTCAAACTACGCTTTCCAAATTCAATATTGATTTTACCCAAAATCAAAAGCCTTTCCAAATCCAAAGGTTCTCAAAATCTTTTCCAAATTCCTCATAAAATCCTTTATATATATTCAGATATATAAAATTTTAAAACTATGGATCATTTCAAGCTTGTATAAAACCCCTTTTATACTTCAATTCTTACCTTAGTTGGGTATTTAAATTAATAACAGTTTGAACTCCGACCAGTTTATATTTAGAGAGTAGCTTGAAAATTCTAAAAATAAATAAGTAGTGGAAAAAATAATTATTAGTCTGCAAAATAGCTATAAAATAGGTAACTAACTGTAAAGTAGTTAAGAAATAGTTGAATAGTTTCAAAATTTGTATATAATTGCAAAATAGTTGTAAAATAGAAATTAGTTTGTGAAATAGTTGAAAAATAGTAATTAGTTT
The DNA here is from genome assembly GCA_030765085.1 of Allium cepa. Lineage (NCBI taxonomy): Eukaryota > Viridiplantae > Streptophyta > Magnoliopsida > Asparagales > Amaryllidaceae > Allium > Allium cepa. The sequence continues at coordinate 109,956,528 of CM060940.1, forward strand.
AGTTAACAGTTGAAAAATGGTTAAATAGCCCCAAAAATAATCGTAAACAAGTATATAAAATAATTTGGCTTTAAGAAAGAGAGGTTGTATATATTTAATAGCTTAGAAAAATAAGTTTATATCAAAACAATTTATATTGAAAATAGTCAAGAGCCAACTGTTCACCTTCCCAACAATTCAATTTAAATTGACCCAATTCCAATTCAAATAACTCCAAATTCCATTGGAGTTGATTAACCCCCAATTCAAGTTGAATCAATCTTGATTCTTTACCCAATTTAAATTAAATTCTAGTTGATTTTAAATCCTGTTCAATTTTAACTATAATTTCATACTACTCCAATCAATTTGAATTATTATCAATTTAATTTCAGAATCCAAATCACTTCAATTTAATCCAATCAATTTCCCATTTAAATTTTTTTAAACTTATACATCTTCAATCACCAATCCAATTACTTCAAACCAAATTCAATTTTAAACTAATTCAATTAAACCTTGAATTTAAACTATCTCGAATTATAGAAATTCGAGTTAAATTCTCAAAGGTTGGTTTAACTCTTTAAACCAAATTAACTTTTAAATCAAAGTGTTTAATCATTCTAATTTCTGAGCCCAATTTCTCAAAATTCTCATTTTAAACTATTTTTACTTATGTATTTCAAGGTTCGAATAAGAGTTCAACGCAAATTTTATTTGTTTTCAAAATTTAATTTATTATTCAAATTTATCTTCCAGTTTGAAGCCAGTTATTAAACAGTTTAATTTACAATTTAATTATTTAAATTCATTTTATTTGTACAATACCATTCTCAATTTAAAGATTTTTATTAACAATAGGATGATATCATCCAATTTATTTTAGAACATCCATCCATTTTAAATTTTAAATCTCAAACCCGTTTGAGATCACACAAATTTCCAATTCAAATCAACCATTTAACTTTCCAAGTTAAATTTCAACTTACCTAATCCAATCAACCTTACTCAATTTGAATTCCCACTTCAAACCTCAAAATTCTTTCCCTCTTATAAGTTCGAAACTTATATCACTTTGAGAGTTTTATATCATATTCCAAGGAAAAATCAAAACTCAACCTCTTAGAGTTTATTCTAAATTATCTTTGATATCATGTATATCCATAGATATATACATCTTTATTTCTTGACCCTCCCAGCCATATTTTAAAATTTAAACCACCTTTGGTTTTAAATTCAAATCAAATTTCAAACAACCCATTGTTTGCAATAAGTCTCATTTTCCTTTTTATATTATTCTTATTTCTATAAATTCAAGATTAAATCTCAGTTTGAATCCCATTTCAAACTTACATTTATTTAAAGCTTTTTTTAAATAATTTAATTCCCGAATTCTAAATTTAGAATTTAAACTTCAATTAATTAATTTCGATTTGGTTGTATTTTCGTTTTTACTTCATCTAATTCTAATTCAAGACTTCAATCAATTGTATTATATGACTTCTAAATTTTAATTCCAATAATTTAACAACCAATCACCTTTATATTAATTTGAAGAAAATATTACTTTATATATAGCAATATATATATATATATATATAAAATCATTTAAAACCTTTATATAAGAAAATAACAAGTACGCGCCCATATAAATATACATTCAACTCATTTTAGAGTACCACTGACTCTATTTAATGAGTAATCCCCACTAGAGCCAAGGTTCTCGCTTAACCTTCTCGCTCTGATACCAAATGTAACGACCCGAAATTTTCGAACCCGAAAATTCTAGATAGTTATGGAAAAGAAGAAAGAGATAGAAGAAGAAGAACAGAAACACCAAACATCTCACATTCGTAGCGGATAAAATATCATAATAAATAATAATAACTTACAAAAGAATACTATATCTGTCGATTACATTTAATATACATCAGAGTTTCACATTATATACAATCACTGAATATTTACAATTACATGTCTCAAATTATCAATAATATAAATACAGCGGATATATTCTAAGCGATACTCTCATCCTGCTCCCCTCCTGAGTTCCAGGACTGAAAATCTGTAATACTCGGTCTGACCCGAGCATTACATTCACAGTAACACCCGGGTCAGGCTGGAAACCAGCATGAGTAAACCCAACTAACATGGAATACTAAATAAATCAACTTATATAAACCCGGGGTAACATATGTCACTTTATCCAATTCACAATTTGCTATAGACAACTCTTATTTCACATATCAACCCTAAATACCAAGCTCGAATAAAATCTCCAGCCCTTGATTTCACATATCAATTCACAAAGTCACACTTGTCATATTCATAACTTATTTTCAAAATAAGAATTCTATGTGCTAAAATTTCGATTAAATAATCCAATTCATTTTAATCCATTCATCCAAACCTATCAATTCCTCATATCAATTTATAAGAAATTCGAAGTGGTGTCGGGTATCTTCCCAATACCCAACTCCAGCCTCTACGAGTCTCATGTCATCCTAATCCAAGCTATCCAAATGAAATACGCAACATTTCATACCAAAGATATTAACTTATTCAAATCAACCAATACAAATCTATCATTCATAAGCAAAGTTTAATCACAAACAAATCAACTCAGTTGATTCTAATTTATTTTCAATCCTCAATCGTTTAGGTTCTTTTATTCATTAGTTCCAAACAATTAATTGATCAATCATTTCTTTCATCTTCATTCATCTTAATTAACAACCCTGGATTAATTATCTTTCTATTCCATCCAAGAAATTTTCTTTAATTAAATTCACGATATTAATTATTCTTACCAAAACAATGAGTAATCTTTAATTTTTCACAAATTAATTATCTATAGTCAATTACACTAATTCTTAATTACTTATATTAATTTTCTTCTCAAAAGTCACTTATTATGAATTTAGTGATCTCAATTAAACAAATCTTTAATTACTTCATCAATTATATGCATTACTGATTTCCAATTGTATTTTAGTTTCTCTTAATCTAAATTAATTACATTAATTTGAATACCATATTAATCGTACTTGATTTATTTTATTAACTTCATGAAGTAATTACTTGTTAAACCATCCAATGATTATTCTGAACTACTTTCACTTAATTAATTAACATAAATTTAATTAGTTAATTCGAACACTTCACCACTAAATTAGCTAAGCCAAATCATTAATTAATTAAATCAATCAATTATTCATTTCAAATTCCCTACTAATTTAATGAATCACAACACATCAAGCCCTTACTAAATCTAAAATGGAATCATTTTCTTATTTATGATTTAAGTTTAAAACAATTTAAAACCCCATATACTTCGAGTCAATCCATAATTAACTCGAGAATCAATCAAAACCAAAATCATATCATCATCAGTATATATCCAATCAACTTAAACGTTCAACCAATTATTTAAATTTAACCATATAAATTTAAATAAGAACCAGACAGAGTGAGATTTACTCACCTTAAATTCTGCCGTTTGAAAACCCTTCCAAACAGGCTTGTTTCCATGATTTTTAACCTTGAACAAACATCATACAATTTATTAATATTATAATTAACCAAACACTTAATTTTTCCTTAAATAAATTTAATTAACCCAATTTTCCTGTTCATAAATAAAATTTAAGTTCCAAAAATAAATCGAATAGGTGAACCTCCTAAATACTATATTAATACAGAGGATGTTTATATGGTTATACTATATATATATATATATAACTATCCTCTGTAATAGTTATCTGTAGGATGTTAATCTACAGATTTACAGAGGATGTACATTTGCAAATTTTTGTGCATATAGGATAGTTATCAATATTAAATGTGTACAGAGGATGTTATATTATTTACAGTTATGAAATACTAACTCCGTACATTTAATAAAATATAACTTGTTAACTATCCTATAATTTAGGTAATGTACCTAAAAACTAATTTTGAGTATTTACCTAATTTGGGAAAATTACCTATACTGTTATTACGCTATCTTAGAATAGTGTTACTCAATTTCTAATACAACTTGAGTTGAATTAATCGTACGAAGGAGACAAGAAAACGCTCACCTCTCATGCTGTCACCGCCACAGCCACCACAACTGCATCCCATCAATCGCTCGAACTCGAACAGTCGCGCAGCCAACCCTCGCCGCAGCAAACCTAACTCAAAAACGCGACTACTCCACGCCGCCCTCTTCGTACGATCGCGACCCAAATCGCGAATCCCAACAAACCTCGCCATCACCTTGCATCCCCGGATCTTCGAACTCAACTCGATTCGAGTTGATTTTGAAACATGCGACCGACAGCCCACGAAAGAACAGTCGCGATGTCCCGAAGACGTGATCCCCCTTTTGTTTCGAAAGGAAGGCTACCTCGACTCGAATAGCGGTGAGAGGAAGCAAATTGATTTCGAGCAGAACAAATGAGGCTGCAGCCATCAATTTGATTTGTATAATTTTTTTTTCTTGAGCGATACTGTAAACTGTTTCTTTATTTGGGGAAGACGGGTAAAAGAAACAAGTGGACGAGGCTTTTCGTGTACGATTCAAAGAAAATATCTGTTTACCAATTTGATTTTAAATTTATTATATTATAAAATACCCCAAACGTCTTGTAAAATGCCAATAAAAATTTCGAACTCCTCCTAAGGAATGTCGCTTGATGATTATAAGGTTTTACCCGCGCTCTGAACACAATGGGACGTGTTTCAGAAGCTGGTTTGAACGTATGTGTGAGTTACGGAATTAAACGATCCATTTTAAATTAAATCGATTAAACAATTCTTAGCGTTTCGAGCTGCCAGGGTCACTTGACAACTCCGATTGCTACGAAAATTGAAATCCGATAATAACTAACTATTACGGATCCAATGGAACCGGTTTCGTCGAATTCTGAGACTGTGCCTCGGAAGTCTATTTTTAAATATCGATTTAAACGATATATTATTAAAACTGAACAAAACACTTCCAAACTCAATTTCAACACTTTCACTATCTTCAGTGCCATCAATAACAATTTTATAAGCCTTCAAATTATTTTATCTGGCTTAAACTCCAGATTCAGCGGTTTACCCAACCTTCAATTATTAAAATCAATATTTAAACTATATAATTCAATGATTTAATTATCAAGTAAATATTGATATCCTGAATTCAAGTTAATATTAACTTTTAAATAATTTAAAATCGATTAATTATTCCAATTTTAATTTGTTAAAATTTCCGGGTCGTCACACCCGAGTCAGCCATGTAGGTTGGTAGTTACCGTGTGAAAACTAAACATTGGATGGATAGTCCACTTGTTTGACGGATAGTCGTGATTACCCATGTTGCATGCATACACATTAATGTTTATATTGTCTATTTTAACCATTGTGGTTGCAGGAGATATTTTGCAAAAGATATATTTTAAAATAGATATTAGTAAGGGGAAGACCCATTCCGCTCAATGGCACGGTCTCACTAGAAATCCATAATCGAGATGGCATATTATTATTCATACTAGGATTTTTGTCCAACTCGAAGTTTATGTCTTCCCCTTAAATTCTAAGGTGCTCAAAATTTGATTTGAGCAGGTTGGGATTAAGTGTTTTTCAGATTAAGTAGGTTTTGGAAAATAAAGCTTTTGGAGATGTGCAGGAGGCAGGGCTAGCTATTTAGGAGTCTATCTTTATATATTATTAATGCATTATCTTGAAGTTATCTTATTGAGTTATATGTAAAGACCGATGTTATAACTGTCTAGTAGTAAACCCTGATCAACCAAAGGGGCATCTTCATATGTCGCTCTTAGAGTATTTTGTAATAATTATATTTTCTCTAAACTTGGTCAATGTTTGAGATTATGTACTAAATATGAAGTTAGGTCTTTAAAAGGAAATGCAAAATTTATTTTGGAATTAAGTTTAAAACATTTCACATTCTTGTGTCTTTTATGTTATGATATAATAACATGATGAAATTTTGTCATCGGAAATTAATGCTGTAGACGACTATAATATCTGTAGCGGTTAGTTTTGAGCTTCTAAATATCAGATGTTATAAGTTTACTTACCACTAAATAAGCTGTACAAAATCTATGTTGCTATAGATTATCGTTTAATGCTTGGATGATAGTTGATAGTTTTAATAAAGTACGGTAAAATTATAGTGATTTAATCTAATTACTTTTAATGTAGTTAAACTATATCACTTTGTTTACGATATATATATATATATATATTTAGCAGAATAAATCATTACTCTGCTATAGTTAAATTGAATATATTATTTTGGACATCTATCGATAAGAATAAATCACATTCTGTACTTGCAACAAAAAGATTATTTTTGAAGGTAAATTAATATGCGAGTTAGTTAATAAATGATATGTTAGCTATTGATTGTTAACTTTTGATAATAATATGTTTGTTTTTATTATTTGATAGTTTGTTTGGATTTGAATTCTCGCTTGAAAAACAGATTGCATAAATAACCATTGTTTTGCAAGGGACTTTCATGGAGAGATCCTAAGGGTTTTCTCACTATTATTAATATACTTTATACGCATCTTACTCATATTATTATATTGATTATATTGACATTGGTTGAAATATATATGACATGCTATTTGATTTTTAAAAGTGTTGATATAGCAATTATTGCTATGCCATTACTTGTGGAATATCAACCCTTTAAACCTTTGTGTGTGTTGAACTTTAGCTTATGTTTTTACATAATGAATGTTTGGTTGTGCTTTTACACTTTGAAAGTTTTTTAAACAATATTTTCAGGTATTTTGAGAATTTTAAAAATAAAGGATAAGTGTTGATTAAAATTTAAAAAAGGAGCTATAAATTTAATTAATTTTTTAGGATGATTAACATTGTTTTAAATTTATAAATTATAAACTTGATTAGTTATCTTTTGTGATAATTAAAAGAGATAATTAATTAAGTTTACAATATCTAAAGGATTATAAAATGGATTTTATTATCTTTTAGGACAATAATGTTGTTTAAATTTATAAAGGTTATTTACCTTAAATATTTTGTAAATTCTTTTCAAACGGGTTTGTAAAGATTGAATAAGTATTTTAAAAGAATAGGAGCTTAAATATATTCCTAATTATTATTTAACTATAATAAAGTTAGTTAATAATTTTATTAATGATTTTTAAAGTTAATTAACTGATTTAATAAAAGTGTTTTAAAGTTAATTAACTGATTTAATAAAAGTGATTAAAGTTAATTAACTGATTTAATAATGTGTTTAAAGTTAATAAATTGATTTATCAAAGGAGTTGCAAATTTGATTAATTATTTTTAGGAAAATTAATGTGGTTTTAAATTTATGAAAGAATTATATCAGTTATCTTTCAAGATGACTAATATTGTTTAAATTTATAAAAGCATTTAAATTGATTAATTATCTTCTAGGAAACAAATATTGTTTGAAATTTGTAAATGATAGTTATAAATACGAAAATCTTTAAAATGGAATGTTTAATATAAAGCTAAGTGTAAGTTGTTTTGGGATGACATGAAATGATGTTTTAATGACATTTATTTTTGACCCTTCTTTTCGATACTGTAACGATCCCGTTTTTAAGTCGAATTTAAATTGTAATTTATATAAGTTTTTGAATTAAATTGTGAATTAATTTGAAATTGTCCAAAATAAATAAGATATGTGTTTGTTTATTTATATAAATAGATTGTAATTTGAAACTTGAACTTGGAATTCAAATATGTATATTGAAAATAAATTGGATTTAAAAACTCTATATTTTAAAACTAATAGAAATTTGGTTTCTAATTTTAATATAATACATATGTATATATATTTGGAAGTTATATTTTGAATTCAATATAATACTTTCAAGGCTATTTAAACTTTATATTATTAAACAACAAAGATACCATTCTTTCCTTTTAAAATTGTTTGAACTAAAATTGGTTTGTGTGTGTATGTTTGTCTATATATATATAAAATTAAAACATAATACATATAAATATATACATAAATTAATATAAACACAAACATATTAATATAAAAGATAACCCTATATAAATATAAAAATTAAATAAAATTAAGTAAACGGGTTTAAACATAAAAATATTTAGTTTTGACATTTGTAAATTATATAATACATGCATTGATAAATGTTTGATAAGTAACATACAATAAACAAGTGGCAACATTTTCTTTAAAAATTTAAATATATAAATAATATGTTGATGAGAAAACTAGGCTCTTCTCAGTTTTAAACTTCTCAAACTAAAAAAAACCAGATCAAAAGAAAAAAACAAACAAAAGAAAATCAAAAGCTGAATCAAAACAACAACAACCTGAGATATCAAACAAATGCAAGATCACCTCAATATTTATCAAGCAAAGATCGTTTCAAATAAAGCAGATTCAAAGTCAACTGGAAATCAAAGCAAAACATAGTCAAGTACAGACCAAATCAAATACAAAGTTCCAGATTTAAAAGATTAGCCTTTTATCTGTTTCTCTGGAATTAGGTGAGTAAACTAACCTATTTAAAACCTGAATCTGTGATATATCTTGATGTTTGGTGATTAATATTTGTAGTTAGTGAGAAAAATGTAAGTATGAAATGAAAATATATCTGCATGTTGTATATATATGCGTGGATTGATGTGTACAAGCGTATATCTCTGTTCATAATTACAGGGTTTAAAACCTATTCAAAAATTCAAATCATCCCATCTAAATGATTTTAGGTTTCGATCTCTAAATGAAAAGTGATTATAACTATGTAATACCAATTTTAAAAATGGTTTCAAGTGTATTTATTGAGTAAATATTTTAAAATTGGAAAATTACAGTAACGGACATTTTATATCAGAAAAATCAAGCGCCATAATTCCAAGTTTCATTTATATATTCTGATTCGTGCTAGAAAATAATGATTTTTGATGATAAAATTATGATTTTTAAGTCTGGGATGGTCGAGATATTTCGAGTTGAACGGATTTTGGTTTTTGATCGATTTCTGGCGATCGGTTTATAGATGTTCGTTGGGAGACGCTGAAGGAAGGTGGAGGATGGGGGAACAAAGGAAAAATGCTCGGAGCATTTATAGATGGTTGAGGTGGTTCACCGATGATGATTTAGGGTTTAAGGTATGGTTATGGTCGTAGTGTTTCTCGGGATGTTTTTGTCGTCGAGGCTGAATCGAAATCAGTCGCAAGGGGCTGGATCGATGCATCGGGGCGTGGCGTAGCTTTGGACTTGGTGGCTCGTGTCCGAGTGGTCGAAGGCGATAGCGTGGAGGATAATTGTTGATCAGGTTTTTGGTTTGTAGGTAGCTCATGTGTTCGATTTCGAATTACGGTAGGGTCGGCGGTGCTGGGTGGTCTAGGTTGTCGACGACGATGTCGTTGATTTGTGGATGGTTAGAGCAGAGGTCGGAAGTGGTCTGGTCACTTGTACACATGCACGCAAACATGTGTATGTCTGGGTTGTTTTGTGGATTAGGGAAGACGAAGTGTTCTCGGGTTTAAGCACAAGAAATCTTGTTGTTTGACTCGAAGTTTATCGAGTAAAAGTGAAGCATGGGTTGTTGCTCTGGTATTTATGGTTTGGGCTCGAGTTATTTTTGCTTTTGTTAACAGTTTTTTTATAAAGTACGAGCAAGTGTTATTTTTTTTAAAAAAGGAAATAAATTTTCAAGAGGAATGTTTTCCAAGTTTCAAAGTAAATTATTCAACAAGATTTCAAACGAGTTTCAAAGTTTAAATTTTAAAGTTAAATGTTTTTAAAAAATTGTTATAGTTTATATAATTAAATATTAGGTTAATTATTTTATTACACCTCAAATAGTTTTCAAAATACGAGATGTAATTAAGTAAGTTAGATCATGGAAAGAACTAAAATGATTTTGTGTATCAAATTTTAAGCATTTAATTTAATTTAATAATGTGATTAATTGAAGAATAATTAATTAGTTTAAAGTAATTAAAGGATAATTACTCGATTTAATTTATTTAAAGGATTGATTACTTAATTTATTAAAGAACGATTAATTAATGTGATTAATTAAAGGGTTAATTTATTTATGAAATTAATTAAGGGTTAATTTATTAATTGGTAATTACGGATTAATTACTTAATAATTGAAGGTTAATTATTTAATAATTAAAGGATAATCAATTAACTAAAAGTTAATTAATTAATGATTAAGGGTGAATTAAGTAATGATTAAAGATTGATTAATTTATGATTGAAAGATAATTACTTAAGATAATCGATTAAGGGTTAATTAATGAATGTAATTAACTTAAGGTTAATTAATTTATGTGATTAATTAAGGATAATTAATTAATTAATTGAGGATAATTAATTAAGTTGAACAATCAAGGATGATTAATTAATTGCATTTATTAATTAAAATAATATCGAATGATTGTAATTAATAAATGTTAATTAAGCAGGATTGGGTAATTAATTCATAAGTAATTAATTTAATTAGAAATTTAATTAAATTAATTAGGGATTGAGCAACTAATTAATATTGCTTATGTATGATTAGATTCTATTGAATGCCTTGAATTGTTTGATATCCCTGATGTGTGATGTTCTATGATATAAATTATGTGGATTAAGCTGTGAACTGTGATTTATTTATCTGCGATAAATTTACTTGTTTATTTATGAATGGAAGATGAGCGTTATAGGATTATACCACTTATCGATATTGTAGTGCTTGAATTAACGATGGTTGTGATTTTTTACTGTTGCCTATGAAACCCCTGGACTACACCACACACACACAAATATGGATTTCACAAGGAATTGGTTAAGTCATAGATATTTGAATTTAATATTATTTTATTCAAAATGATGAAATGGTTTTAAAAGTTGAATTTTAAGTCCAGTTGGTTTGGAAGTGAAGTTGAGTGGAATATGAAAAGCTTTTGGAAAGGAAGTTTGAAATTAAAATTTAGTTGGAATATAATATGTCTGGTTAAGTCTTGATATTATTTTGAAAACTACGGGTTAAAAGGGTTATAAAAGTTATACAATATATATATGGATTTTAAACCATTTTGAAGCATATTGAGTAAATTATTTTGGGAATTTAAATTTAATTCAAACAGATCTTGCCAGCAATACAGCAGTTCGCTAATTTTCTGGTTTATACTTTAAAAGGCTCTAACTTAAGCAAATTTAATCGCATTTTTCCGAAACGAAAAACCTTTGTTTTCAAATGATAATAGTTTTCATATGAAGAAAGAATTCCTAGGTTTTGTTGTAAGGATTTCAAGTTATGGGTGAATTAAAATAGAAATAGCTTTGAAAACTGTGAATAAATCCTTGTTAAATATTTGGTGAACATTGTTTCAAATTGAAGAGGATCTTCAAGGTGAATCTTTTGTTTAAAAGATTAAAAGTGGAAATTTTTTTAAACCATTCAAAAGGAAAGGTTTTGGGAAACAAATGTTAAAAGTTGTGACTTAACAAAGATCCTAATATATCCATATGCTTTTTAAAATAAGCGCTCATTATTCGATTTAGCCGGGAGAGGACTTTATGTCATAAAACCCATTTCGAATTTATGATATGACGAAATGGATAGCAATGGTGGTGAAGACCATGTATTTTCGAGAACGAAAGGATTACCTGTCGAATGTCTCAACACTAAGTTGCTTCGGTATAGAGATCTCCATATGTGATGGGGAGTCCGATCGAGATTGTGAATACCGGGATTTGCAAGGGATTCTTTAAAGCGCCTTCGGTTCCATTCAGACCCATAATGGGGTACGGATGTATGTGCGACGTTACACTTTGAGATGTAAAGCTGGTTTCTATCAAATACATTTCTGTTTTGGTGGCGGAGAATTTATTCTCTTACCTTAACACCCTTCTCTGAGATGTACGAGCTCAGAGGTTATGTAGTTGATGGTTACGAGTGATATATTCCCAATTTGGTAATATGGCATGCTAAGTGTTGATTACTTATTGATCAAAGCATGGCTTTTGTGAAAAGCGTAGCTTTGTAGGACGGGACTTCGTCGAACCTCACACCCCAGAAATGGTCGAAATAGGAAGGATGCTGCAAGTTTATCAAGGTCGCTCCATTTAGGGTATGTGCATTTCCTTCTGGATAAAAAGTGGTATCATGGTATAGAGCCCACATATTTGACTTATATAGTTGTTGCAATTTGTTAGTGAATCTCGGGATAAAGGTCGGTTACGACCGAGGGATGACATACTCGTGATAGTAGTTACCTAGTTACAAAGGTAACCCAGCCTTGTGTTGGCAGAGAGCCAGTTAGGTTCTCGGGGCGTCCCTCCAGAGGCATACCCATTCGGTGAAGGAAGTTACTTAGCCTTGACCATTTGTTGAAAATCCAATCACCCAATACGTGATCTGTACGGTTTTAGTTGTAGAATCTTCCATCTGACATGGTAGCTATAGTAGATATACTATAATGGTACGTATGCTGGCTAAGATTAATATTATACTTTCGAAATGTTTTCTGCACTATGCACTAATAATAATATCAAAAGGATTTTTGTGTATCAAGCATGTTTGACTATCATAAGGAGAAATGTCCTCCAAGAGTGCGATTGCATTGTGCGTGTGGTGGGAGGCCTTATGGTAGTTTCATTTTCCAAAAAGCATAGCGAATTTCTTTTATTTCTTTTACTATTTATTTTTGTTCAAAACAACTGTTTTTGTTTGCTCACACTAGTCTCATCACTGACCTAGAGTTTATTGTTATGTTTCTAAACTCTAGGTGCCTAAATTTTTTCACACAGGCAGCCTAGAGTTAGGTTATCAGATAATCAGCTAGTAGGTATAGCTTTTGGCAATCTTTAGAGTCTTTGGTTTGGCGATCGCATTGTGCACCGAGTTTGCTTAACTTCATCATGATGGTGGTTTAAGCTTCTTGGTTTGGAGTTTGGAGCTTTGGCATTGAAGATATTATCTTTCCACTGATGTGTTTTCCGCCATTATATCTATCTCTGATAGTGTTGATCATTTCATTTGTATCATTGTTGTATATCAATAAAATTATTCTTCTGTTTCCGCTGTGTTGTTATCACCTAATGTTGTTATATGCTTCGACGAATCAGATTTCAACGTTTGAATCCACGACATTCGAATACGGGTGATGTATGGATGCCAATTTTCAAGCGTTGGAATTCGAGTTGTCACATGTGGTATCAGAGCTAAAGGTTGAATAAGAACTTTAGCTTTGGAGCATAACACATTAGGTGACTCATTGTAGTTAGGGATTGAAATTCCCTAGAATGAGTATATCCTTATGATATCTTGTCTGTATGCCTCAGTCAATTCTCTTACTATTCATTGATAGTGAGAATGAGTGTAAGAAGAGGATGAGGTAGGGGACAGGGGAGTACCACTACAAATGGTCAATACCCTGCAACAACAAGAACAAACTTTTCCCATCAATTTCCTTTGATCATCATCCAATTTCAATTCTTTGACGGCTTCCTGGCAGTTACAAGAAGAAGCTTTGGTGTGATGATGGCCCTGCTAATTTTGTCTACGTTGTAGAAAGGTTCCTATTTCGTATTCTCTTCATCAGTTTTCTGTTTTTAACTTTAATAAATTTGAAATTTTATTTGGAATAATTGATTAACAAAATATGAAGTTAAGTTGGATTGTATCCATTTATATATTGGGGTTTCGATATATTCTACAAATGATTACCTATCCTTTGGACTAACCAACGCCCTACATATTTTGTAGACCCGATGACCTGAGTATTTCGTGAAATACTGAATAAATCCGTTCTCATATTTATTCTGATTTGGTAAGGCAAATATAGAATTAATGTTCAATTTGATCTGGAAAGCTATTTCTCTATCTTTGTGTGTTTATTTGTTCTTTGGTTGTCTCCCTGTCTAGAAAATTTCGGGGATGAAATTTTCTTAAGGGGGAATCTGTAGCGATCCCATTTTTAAGTCGAATTCAAATTGGTAATTTATATAATTTTTTGAATTAAATTGTGAATTAATTTGAAAATTTTCAAAAAAAAAAGATATGTGTTAGTTTATTTATATAAATAGATTGTAATTTGAAATTTGAATTTGGAATTCAAATATATAGATTGAAAATAAATTGGATTTAAATACTCTATATTTTAAAACTATTAGAAATTTGGTTTCTAATTATAATATAATACATATGTATAAAAATTTGGAAATTATATTTTGAATTCAATATAATAATTTTCAAGGCTATTTAAACTTTATATTTTTAAACAACAAAGATAACATTCTTTCTTTTTAAAATTGTTTGAACCAAAATTGGTTTGTATGTATATGTGTGTATATATATATAATTAAACATAATACATACGAAAATATATACATAAATTAATATAAACACAAACATATTAATATAAAAACATAACCCTATGTAAATATGAAAATTAAACAAAATTTAATAAAAGGGTTTAAACATAAAAATATTTAGTTTTGACATTTGTAAATTATATAATACATGCATTGACAAATGTATGATAAGTAACATACAAATAAACAAGTGGCAACATTTTCTTTAAAAATTTAAATACATAAATAATACGTTGATGAGAAAACCAGGCTATTCTCAGTTTTAAACTTCTCAAACTAAAAACAAAACAAGATCAAAAGAAAAAAATAAACAAAAGAAAATCAAAAGCTGAATCAAAACAACAACAAACCTGAGATAAAAACTTAAAAAAATGCAAGATCAACTCAATATTTATCAAGCAAAGATCATCTCAAATAAAGCAGATTCAAAGTCAACTGGAAATCAAAGCAAAACACAATCAAGTACAAACCAAATCAAATACAAAGTTCCAGATTTAAAAGATCAGCCTGTTCTCTGTTTATATGGAATTAGGTGAGTAAAGTAACCTATTTAAAACCTGAATCTATGATACATCTTGATGTTTGGTGATTAATACTTGTAATTATTGAGAAAAATGTTGTATGAAACTAAAATATATCTGCATATATATATATGTGTGTGTGTGTGTGTGTGTGTGTGTGTGTGTGTGTATGTGGATTGATGTGTACATGCATATATCTCTGTTCATATATTACAGGGTTTAAAACCTGTTCAAAAATTCAAATCATCCCATCTAAATGATTTTAGGTTTTGATCTCTAAATGAAAAGTGATTATAACTATGTAATACCAATTTTAAAAATGGTTTCAAGTGTATTTATTGAGTAAATATTTTAAAATTGGAAAATTACTGTAATGAACATTTTAAATCAGAAAAATCAAGCACCATAATTCCAAGTTTCATTTATATATTCCGATTCGTGCATGAAAATAATGATTTTTGATGATAAAATTATGATTTTTAAGTCTGGGATGGTCGATATATTTCGCGTTGAACAGATTTTGGTTTTCGATCGATTTCTGGCGATCGGGTTATAGATGTTCGTCGGGATCATCGCCGAAGGAAGGTGGAGGATGGGGGAACTCTGGAAAATGCTCAGAACATTTATAGATGGTTGAGGTGGTTTATCAATGATGATTTTAGGTTAAAGGTTTGGTTTTGGTCGTAGTGTTTCTCCGGCTATTTTCGTTGTCGAGGCTGAATCGAAATCAATCGCAAGGGGCTGGATCGATGCATTATGGCGTGGTATAGCTTTGGACTTGGTGGCTCATGTCCGGGTGGTCGGAGGCGATGGCGCGGAGGAGAATTGTTGATCAGGTTTTGGGTTTGTAGGTAGCTTATGTGTTCGATTTCGAATTACGGCAAGGTCGACGGTGCGGGTGGTCTGGGTTGTTGACAACGATGTCGCCGATTTGTGGATGGTCAGAGCAGAGGTCGGAAGTGGTCTGGTCGCTTGTACACATGCACACGAACATGTGTATGTCTGGGTCGTTTTGTGGATTGGGGAAGACGAAGTTTTCTCGGGTTTAAGCTCAAGAAATCTTATTGTTTGACTCGAAGTTTATCGAGTAAAAGTGAAGCCTGGGTTGTTGTTCGGGTATTTATGGTTTGGGCTCGGGTTATTTTTGCTTTGTTAACCAGTTTTACTTTTATAAACTATGAGCAAGTTTTAAAGTTTTTTTTTAAAAAAGGGAATAAATTTTCAAAAAGAATGTTTTCCATGTTTCAAAGTTAATTATTAAACAAGATTTCAAACGAGTTTCAAAGTTTAAATTTTAAAGTTAAATGTTTTTAAAAAATTGTTATAGTTTATATAATTAAATATTAGTTTAATTATTTTTTACATTTCAAATTGTTTTCAAAATATAATAATGTAATTAAGTAAGTTAGATATTGGAAAGACCTCAAATGATTTTGTGTATTAATTTTTAAGCATTTAATTTAATTAAATAATGTGATTAATTGAAGAATAATTAATTAGTTTGAAGTAATTAAAGGATAATTACTCAATGTAATTTATTAAAAGGATTGATTACTTGATTTATTAAAGAATGATTAATCAATGTGATTAATTAATTTATGTGATTAATTAAAGGGTTAATTTATTTATGAAATTAACTAAGGATTAATTACTTAATAATTGAAGGTTAATTATTTAATAGTTAAAGTATAATTAATTAATTAAAAGTTAAATAATTATTGATTAAGGGTGAATTAAGTAATGATTAAAGATTAATTAATTTATGATTGAAAGATAATCACTTAAGGTAATTAATTAAGGGTTAATTAATAAATGTAATTAACTTAAGGTTAATTAATTTATGTGATTAATTAAGGATAATTAATTAAATAATTTAGAATAATTATTAAAGTTGGATAATTAAGGATGATTAATTAATGCATTAATTAATTAAAATAATATCGAATGATTGTAATTAATAAATGTTAATTAAGCAGGATTAGGTAATTAATTCATAAGTAATTAATTTAATTAGAAATTTGATTAAATTAATTAGGGATTGAATAACTAATTAATATTGCGTATGGATGACTGGATTCTATTGAATGCCTTGAATTGTTTGATATCCCTGATGTGTGATGTTCTGTGATATATATTATATGGATTGAGCTGTGAACTGTGATTTATTTATCTGCGATAATTTACTTGTTTATTTGTGAATGGAACATGAGCGTTATAGGATTATACCGCTTATAGATATCATAGTGCTTGAATTGATGATGTATGTGATATTTTATTGTTGCCTATGAAACCCTTGGACTACACCATAAACACACAAATATGGATTACACGAGGAATTGGTTAAGTCACAGATATTTGAATTTAATATTATTTTAATCAAAATTATGAAATGGTTTTAAAAGTTGAATTTTGAATCTAATTGGTTTGGAAGTGAAATTGAGTCGAATATGAAAAGATTTTGGAAAGGAAGTTTGAAATTAAAATTTAGTTTGAATATAATATGTTTTGTTAAGTCTTGAAATTATTTTGGAAACTATGGGTTGAAAGGGTTATACAAGTTATACAATAAATATGAATTTTAAACCATTTTGAAGTATAATGAATAAGTTATTTTGGGAATTTAAATTTAATTCAAATAGAACTTGCCAAGAATACGGCAGTTCACTAATTTTCTGGTTTATACTTTAAAAGTCTTTAACTTAACCAAATTTAATCGGCTTTTCCCAAAACGAAAAACCTTTGTTTTAAATGATAAGAGTTTTCATATAAAGAAAGAATTCCCAGTTTTTGTTGAAAGAATTTCAAGTTATGGGTGAATTAAATGGAAATAGTTTTGAAAACTTTGAATAAATCTTTGTTAAAGATTTGGTGAACATTATTTCAAATTGAAGAGGATCTTCAAGGTGAATTTTTTGTTTAAAAGATTAAAAATGGAAATTTGTTTAAACCATTCAAAAGGAAAAACTTTGGAAAACAAGTGTTAAAGATTGTGACTTAATTAAGATCCTAATATACCATATGTTTTTTAAAATAAGCGCTCATTATTCGGTTTAGCCGGGAGAGGACTTTATGTCATAAAATCCATTTTGAATAAATGATATGATGAAATGGATAGCAATTGAAGATGGTGGTGAAGACAGGGTATTTTCGAGAACGAAAGGATTACCTGTCGAATGTCTCTACACTGAGTTGCTCCGAGATAGAGATCTCCATATGTTATGGGGTGTCCGATCGGGATTGTGAATACCAGGATTTGCAAGGGCTTCTTTGAAGTGTCTTCGATTCCATTCAGACCCAGGATGGACTTGTATGGATGTATGTCTGACGTTATATCTTGAGATGTAAAGCTGGTTTCTATTAAATATGTTTCTGTTTTGGTGGCGGAGAATTTAATCTCTTAGCTTAAAACCATTCTCTGAGACGTACAAGCTCAGAAGTTATGTAGTTGATGGTTACTAGTGATATATTCTCAATTTGGTAATGTGGCATGCTAAGAGTTGATCATTTGTTGATCAACACATGGCTTTTGTGAAAAGCGTAGCTTTGAGGGACGAGACTTCGTCGAAGTTCACACCCCAAAAATGGTCAAAACAGGAAGGATGCGGGAAGGTTATGAGGGTCGCGCCCTTTAGGGTATGTTCATTTCCTCCTGGATAAAAAGTGGTATCATGATATAGAACCCAGATATTTAACTTACGTGGTTGCTGTAATTTGTTGGTGAATCCCAGGATAAAGGTCGGTTACGACCAAGGGAGGGCATACTGATGACAGTTAGTTACCTTGTTACAGAGGTAACTTGGCCTTTTGTTGGCATAGAGCTGGTTAGGTTCTCGAGGCATCCCTCTAGAGGCATACCCATTTGGTGAAGGAAGTTTCTTATCCTTGAACATTTGTTGGAAATCCAATCACCCAATACGCGCCCTATATGGTTTTATTTGTAGAACCTACCATCTAACATGGTAGCTATAGTAGACATACTATAATGGTACGTATGCTGGCTAAGATTAATATTATACTTTTGAAATGTTTTCTGCACTATGCACTAATAATAATATCAAAAGGATTTTCGTGTATCAAGCATGTTTGACTATCATAAGGAGAAATCTCCTCAAAGTGTGCGATTGCATTATATGTGTGGCGGGAGGCCTTATGGCAGTTTCATTTTCCAAAAAGCATAGAAAATTTCTTTTATTTCTTTTGTTGCTTCTTTTTGTTCAAAACAACTGTTTTTGTTTGCTCACACCAGTCCCATGACGGACCTGGAGTTTATTGTTCCCTTTCTAAACTCTGGGTGCCCACAATTTTCCATACGGGCAGCCTAGAGTCAGGTTATCAGATAATCAACAAGTATGCATAGCTTTAGCAATCTTTGGAGTCTTTGATTTGGCGATCGCATTGTGCACTGAGTTTTCTTAACTTCAGCATGATGGTGGTTCGAGCTTCTTGGTTTGGAGTTTGGAGCTTTGGCATTGAAGATATTATCCTTCCGCTGTTGTGTTTTCCGCAGTTGTATCTATCTCTGATAGTGTTGATCATTTCATTTGTATCATTTTTGTATCAAACTTTGTGTATAAATAAAATTATTTTTCTATTTCCGTGTGTTGTTATCACCTAATGTTGTTATAAGCTCCGGCGAATCGGATTTCAACGTCTGAATCTGCGACATTCGAATACGGGTGATGTATGGATGTCGATTTTCGAGTGTTGGAATCCGAGTCATCAAAATACTCTAAGAAATATAATTAGCTCTTTAAATAGAGTTTTTTTTAAAATATTTACAAATATTTATGATGTGAAAAATCAAGCACAAGTGTTAGTCAAATGTTCTAAGAGATTTAATTTTCATATACAACCATTTTTTCATATCCAATAGTTGACTTAGCGACTATCAGTCCAGCTATCTTCTTTGAGATTCATCAATTTAAGACAATTTATTGCTTATTTAAGCGTTGATATCCTTTATCGAAAATGATTAAAATCAAAAAGCAAGTGGACATCAAGCTATATAAAGTTGCTTGCATTAAGATATTTTCACATCTACTATAGACTAGATTCGGATATATGCGCACGAAGATGTAAAATACTTGGATACTCGGTAAGGTTGGTGGGGTTTGGATTGTATATTTCCAAGAGAGTTATAGAGTAAATGACCATCTCAAGTATATTGTCTATAGTTATACTTTCGACAAGGGAAGCGCATCCTCCTAGTCATTGTTGGAAAAACTCCTTTTCGTTATATGATTCAAATCTTTGAATCATTTTCTTAGTTACATCGAGAAGTGCCTGGAGCTCTTCTCGATGTTTAATAATTTGTTGCCATTCTTTCAAGTTGGATTTTATTCCAACTTGTTTCCATTCTTTCATCTACACATGCTGTTCTTATGAGGTAAAACTCATTATGTGTTAAGCAGTGTGGTTTTAAAAATTATTATATATTCACCACATAACTTGAGTTTTCTTACACTGATTTTCCAGACTGATCGAGATTTTATTTTATTATAATTCTCGAGGTCAAAACGAGTATATTTTCCAAGTTGTCATTGGTGGGACGTGGAGCTCATGAAATAGAGTTGGATGCTCATTTACCGTAATATATTTATTTTTCACCGTATTATTATGTATACCAATCAGCAATTATAAGGTCAGGAAGTTATAACGTTCCAGGCTGATGAGGTTTTGTTTTAACTCTGATATACCATGTATTTTAGAGTGATAGCTTTTATTGTCTTTGTTATATTATATGTTGTCATTCCTGCATTTGTTAGAGTGATAGCGCGAAAGGGGGGCTCTCGCATTGTAAACTATGTGATGAAGCATTGTCTCTCACCCCTACATGTCCCTTTATGGGTTGGTTGAGAATTCGAGAGGCTGGACGTAAAATCAAGAACGAGGTTGCTATTTGTAGTCATCTTTAAGGAGAGAGAATGTTACATTTGGTATCGGAGTTGAAGGTTAAGCGAGAACCTAGGCTTTGTAAGGGTATAACTCATTAAAGATAGGGGATCTGACACCCTAGAATGAGTTCGAGAGTATTATATATATGAGAGCGTAGTTGTTATTGCTATAAAAACGTATTATGTTAATCGGTCTATTGAGTGGTTTATGAATCATGATCAAGAAGTGGAACGCCACAGTGTTGATAGGATTTCTAAACACTCGAACAAGGTAAACAGACACGATATTGGCTCTTGAAAATTGGTAAATGTAATATTTTACCTAGGATTATATATATATATATATATACACGAATAATTTTCAAATTGACATAGTTATTTATGTTGTGTTTTTTGTTTTAAAATGGCAGTATGTCCTTATTATTATTGTTTGATTTGTCGTGCTTGGATACTTTAGGAGCATTGACTATCGTTAGTTGATTTTTAGTTTACGCTTGATTAGCTTATAAGCATTTATTGTTTGATTATTGTAAGTACATTAAAACGAACCCTTTATGAATTAAGTTTTATGATTTAACTATAGGTATTTGAAGAAAATGTTAAGTTAAAAGTCAACTTCAATAATATTGAGTTAAAAGTAAAACTTTTAATAAAATTTGTTTAATATAATCTAAATGGGAAGCTAAGACATTTATAGGACAAATATTTGAGAAAAGTTTATTATAGTAAAGGTAAGTTATTATAATATAAGATGATTTTAAATGGTACATTTTATATGAGTATGGAATATAAAATGATTTATATAATTTATAAAAGGTGTATTATAAGAGTTTTGAGAATTTAAATCTCGATGTTGCTTGAAATGATTTCAAAAGAAATTTTGAATAAAGTAATAATGATATTACTTGGAAATATTTGTAAGCATAAATATTTCAACGAGAATTTTTAAGAAATATACATTTTCTTAAGATAGTTCGAGAAAAATATATCAATTAGTTTTATGGTAATATAAATAAGATTCTAAGTGACGATCAAATGTTTGTTTAGGTGAATGTTGCAATATACTTAGTAAATTATTTTCATTATGATTATGTGATCGAAATAAGTTCGAATCTGAACAAACCCAAAGCAAATGTTAGTGAATAAAGTGTTAAAGTTATAAATATAGCAATATATGTAATATGATTTTCAAAAGAATTTTGCAATAAAAACCAGGTATTTAGTCTTAAGTTTCCATAAAGGAAATTGATTTAAAATAAAAGTTATTTTGAATAATAATTTGATAAATGAAATTTTTTAACTCTTGGACAGAAAAGAGATAATTTAACTCTAGTTTTAAATGCGTTAAACTGGATAGGAAAGTTTTAATAAGTATTGTTTTATTAAAATCATAGTTTTTGTTTAAACATCTAAGTCTCATAAACTATTTGATGTTATTGGGGCGACTAATAAACATCTTTCCTTAGAAACCCTAAGATAAAGAGGCCGAAAGGTTGACTCGGTTTAAAAGACCTATATTTTGTTTGGGCCTCCATTTGAATTTTGAAAAATAAAATTAAAACTAAATAAATTAATTACAATTGACATTTTTTATATACTCTTAGGATGTAGAAGAATTTGTAATTTAATATTTTATTACAATATGTCTTTTTAAAATGTTCATAAACTTAGGTGAAAATATATAAAGTAATTCATAAAAAATTTAGTATTGAATGAAATACTATAAATAAAAATGGATGTGATTTAGAAAAAGGTATAATCAAGATACCAATAAAAAAAAAGTATGTAAGTTATACATTGGTCATTTTATTCGCATGGTTCCTGATGTAGGATTCGAGTACATAACTTTAGGGTGATTTACATCGGTTCGAAAAAGAATTTCTAACTTGATTCTTGTCAACGAACACCTTATTCGAACATTTGATAAAATACTAAGGTTTTCTATCATAGTGTATGGCTATGTAAGAAGAACTAAAGCATCCCACATCCCTTAATATACCCAAAAGGATACATTAAAAGGCGTGGTGCATTGTAGGTATAACTAAAATTAAAAGAGAATGAGATTCACAAGACAAAAATAGGTAAAAACAATGGAAACTAAAATAATAACTTATTCAAAACAAATACTTCATAATTGCTTCATTAGTCAAATACCAAATACAACATACATGTCTCAAAACCCAATATGTCTCATGAAATAAAAACTTGTAGTCTCAACAAATATCAAATTATAAATATCCCTCTCAAGTGCCAGTAAAAAGAAAGAAAAACGGAAATAAAAGAAGGGAAATACATAGTGGAATCTTCTCTAAGAAACCTACGAGCAACTGCAATCTACTGCCCTCTCTCTTGATTGCTTATGGGGGAAAAGGGGAAAATAGAGGAGTGGGCCGGACTAAAAGTCTGGTGAATGATAGTAACTACTAGAATCTTTAAGCAAAGTAAAAGTAATAGACTCTTCGATAGTTCTAGTATGTATAAAAGGGATCAAAGGAAATAGGAGAGATAAAGTAGGAAATAAATATGAATTGACTAGTACTCAATTAGTAAGATAGGTTAATTTTGATTGTTTGCACTTGTCCTTGATAGCTGCTTTGATTATGCTGAATTCCCAATTCTACCCTTTGATCGGCCTGCTGCTCCATAGAATCTACTGTGGACCAGATGTTTCCATACACAGTAGACTTTGGTGTTTATGAAAGACACACTTACTTAGCGTTTGGAACTCATAGCGATTACTGAGCACCGTAATGGAAGTCACATTCATAAATGCCACCATGCTCATGCTACCTGTTGCTCCATCTTTTGACCTTCTATTTATCCTAGCCGGCATAAGCGTGCCCCTCGCCCCACTTCAGGATTATGTGAAGAACTTCATCTCACTTCAGGATTATGTGAAACATCATGTCCATAGAAAAATAGAAAAAATATTGTTGGTACCAGTCCCTATCAAACAATAATCTAGTTGCGCCCCTTGTTCAAATGCCCTAGATTTGAACTACCATAGATTGACCGTTTACTACTACTATAACCATAAGCGTACCCTTTGCCGCACTTCAGGATTATTTGAAGCACCCCGTCTCACTTCATGATTATGTGAAACACCGTAACCATAGAAATATTAGGGGAATGCTATTTGGTACAGGTCCTACTCTTATCTTTGCTTATTAACTTAGATAAATTATTTAAACAAGCATTTATTTTTATCAATTACTATTATTGCTTATTAATTTATCCTAAGTCTTAAAATAAACGCCATTGTTTACCATAGTTTCCATAGTTTATCAATTTATAACTTACGTTATAATCATGCTTATTACTCAACCCAAGGTCTAAGTGTGAAAATAAGCTTCTTTCTTCTTTTATTCTTTTTAGTTATAATTCTAATTTATAACCAGGCCAATCTTCTTAATTCAGTCCAATTAATATCATAATTAAGTATAATTTCAGTTGTATTCCAATTAAATTATAGTCTTTGTGATTTACATCTCATATTCCATTATTTCAGATTTCTTATAATTTAATCCAATTTCGCGTTAATTCCACGAAGAAGAAGAAGGAGAAATAAAAGAAAAACTGAAAATAGAAGGAAATCCAAGGCGTAGGAAAAAGATATAAATAACGCATAATTAACAGTAAATAAATTAAAATGCTGTAAATAAACTATAATTAAATGAAAAAGCTATAACTAACAGAAATAAACTAAAATTAACTGAAAAGAAAAGCCAGAAGGAATAAAAGAAAAGCCAGAAGGAATAGGCTGAGAATAATTCTAAACAGTGTAAATAAATTACTAAAAGGTTACTAAAAAAAATCGTATTTAAACTATAACTATTGGAAACCCTATTATTTTAAATTACTTAAAAGAAATTTAAAATAATTACAATTACTCACCTCTGGTCCTTAGCTCTTCCCTTTAGGCCTTCACAGATCCACTTGGGGTTGTTAAATATTTTTATTTATAACGATTTACTCCTTGGAAAATTATTCCGCTTAGGGTCCTTCTTGAATAGGTGAACCCAATTGAAGAAAAACATAGAATGAGAAAAAGTGTTCGACCTAGGGTTCTATTTATAGGGGTAGAAGTGGATCTCAGACCGTTGGATTTGGGGATTGAATAGGATGCAACCATGTTATAGGCTAAATAGGAGCCATCAGATGCAAGAATAGAAGGACTAGATCAGTTTAAACAATGCAAATTACGTGATTTCGTTCACGAAAATAGGCAGGCAGGTCAATCGGGCGGTCGACCGCCCTTGCGCCCAGATCGACCGGCCGGTCGACCTGGCATGTGTGTGTATATATATATTTATATATTTCGTTTCTTTGATTATTTCGTTCCTTACTCATATTAACTTGGATTGTGACGTTCTATATATGGAAATCGACCAGAAAATTACCATGGACATAATGGTGCAACTCCCATGGCTCAATTCTAATAATTCGAAGAAGTTATTTTATTATTTGATTAATTAGTAAATTAATTATTACGGGTTAAATTTTAAGTTGTTACATACTCCCCTCCTTATGGGATTTCTTCCCCAAAATCTCTAAGGATAAAACAATGTACTAAATGTTTTCATCCAATTCTACAATCAACTACTCACTCATCGATGATTCATCCATTGTCCTTAAGTTTTTCTAGTGCAATTTATGATACTTATGCAATTAGTGTAGTATAAATGTTCCTATTTAATGCAAAAGATTAGGCAGTCCACTGATTCAGTTGACCTCCTTTTATGCAATCAAGTCCGTACCATGTATCCCAATGAATGCAAAAATTCCCTAATGACAACTGATAGTTCTATATGCATGCTACAAACATCATTCAAATGCAGTAATCGTGTGATAATCATCCTTCATAGCAACCATGAAAAATAGAATAAAAATGCGCACACATCCATATGCATATGCTCTAGTGTCCTAGTTAGGTCGATCCCTAAAGAATAATAGTACCTAGTGTACCTATATGCGTCCCTTAGCATCCACTAGCAAACACCTGCAACCATTAGCATACATCATTCATAACATGTTCTAATAACATGTTTACATCAAATCCTACCATCCATAGGTTAAATCCTAAGTTCTACCCTCCTAAAGGAAAATAAAGAAAAGAACCTATTCAAAACTAAAGATGGAAATAGGAAATTCTGTAAACTTATTATCGAAAAGATGAGGATAGGAAATATGAATATTCTCTTCTGCTTTCCAAGTGACCTCTGCAACATCATCTCCCCATTGTACCTTTACTAAAGGAACCTCCTTATTGCTTAGTTGGTCGATGTCTCTTCCAATAATCTTCGTGGGGATATGCCGAACATATGCTTCCCTTTCTACCTACACCTCCTCCAACCAACTAGGCTCTACAACTTCCGCTAAGTCATGTAAGCACTTTTGCGAGTGCGAAACATGGAAAACGTCGTACACTTCTACGAGCCTATCAGGTAACTTCACTCGAAAAGCCATCTTCCTAACTCTCTCTATGATAGGAAATGGTCCAAAAAATCTGGGGGCTAACTTTCCATTTGATCCGAACCTTACCACCTTCCTAAGCGGGGATACCTTGATAAAAACTAAGTCTCCAACCTCAAACTGAATGTCTCTCATCCGCTTATCCATATAAGACTTTTTCCTATCTAGAGCTGTCTTCATCCTTCTCCAAATTTAATCTACTCTCTCCGATGTATCCCTCACCATGTTAGGCTTAAGTAGCAACTTCTTCGTAGCCTCCACCCAACATGAAGGGGACTTGCAAGGTCTCCCATATAAAGCCCCAAATGGTGCCATTCCTATGCTCGCTTGGTAATAGTTATTGTACGCAAACTCAACCAACGGAAGACGCTGTTCCCAAATTCCTCCAAAGTCAAAAATGCACATTTTCAGTAAATCCTCAAGCGCTCAATTAACCCTTTTCGTTTGGCCGTCTGTCCGGGAATGGTAGGCCGTACTCAACCTAAGCCGTGTCCCTAGCGCCTCTTATAAGTTTCTCCAAAACTCACTAGTGAAAATGGGATCTCTATCACTCACGACGTTAGAAGGGACTCCTTAAAGTCAGACTATCTCTCGAACATAAAGGGATGCCAAATATGATGCTGTGTGCTTACTCTTAACTGGGATGAAGTAGGCGCTCTTGGTCATTCGATCAACAATCACCCAAATGTTAATATTCCCCTTCCTAGAATGAGGTAAACCATCTATAAAATCCATAGAATTACTATCACACTTCCATTCTGCCACATCTAAGGGCTGAAGTAATCTACTAGGCTTTTGTTGCTCTGATTTTACCCTTTGAAAAATGAGGCATTTAGCTACGAACTCCGCCATGTCCTTCTTTATTCCATTCTAATATAACATCCTCTTCATATCCCGATACATTTTGTGACCACCCGGATGAATAACCATAAAGGAATGGTGTGCCTCCTCCAAAACCACTCTCAACAAGTCACTGGCGTAGGGAACACAAAGCCTACCATCTCTCCTAAGCCACCCATCTCTCCCATTTTCTGAAAATTTATAAGTGAGATAAATTAATGAAAAACTAGAAAATCTGAATGTAAGTTATTTTGGAAATTTTAATTTGGTGATAATTGGAATTTAAATTAAATATGAAATTATGATAAATTTATGATAATTTGGATTAAAATGAATTTAAAAGTGATTTTATAATATATTAATGATTTTGAATAAAGTTGAAATGTTAAATGAATGAATATTTAAGTTGGAATTTTGAAATATAACTAAAATTGGAAATATGTGAATTTGGCTTAAAAGTGAATTTTAAGTTAATTAAATAAAAATGAAATTAAGTTATATTTGGGAATTTAAACTTAAATGTTAAGTTGAATTTTAATTTAATGAATTTAAAATTTAGTTTTGGAATTTAATAAGTGAATTATTATTAAATCTTGATTTTTGAATGGAAATTTAACTTTATAAAATCATGAATTTAAGGAAAATTAAAGGATGATTGTAAAAGTGAAATATTATGATTTTATAAGTTAAAAATGATTTAAATAAAAATATAATTGTTTGTGAAATTATATTGAACATTTGAATTTTAAATAACAGTAATTTTGAAATGCTATAAATTCTAATGTAAATGATAATACAGCATTTGTAAATGCTGTAGTTGATAATAATGAACCAATTGGCTTAATATAATTAAAGGCTATTATAGCATTTTGTAAGTGCTATAATTGTTGAATTTAACTAAGTTTCTTTAAATCTAATGTAAACTTATTACAGCATTCGTAAATGCTGTCTTTTGTTAAATTGAACTGTTTTTAGTGTGACTTTTTGTAGCATTTTCTAAATGCTACGAAAGGTGGATTTTCATTGTTTTGATAAAATTAAGTGAATGAATGAACTTTGAAAATTTTAAATTTGTGGAAATTTAATAATATAATTATTAAATATAATAACATTTTTTTTATGATTTAAAAATGAAGTAATTTGTTTTGAAATATAAACTATTTTGAAATGTGTGTTGAAATGGTATTTTAAATAAATGAATGTGGTTTGGAAGATACGATATTTGATATTTTGAAATGGAGTTTTGAATGATATTGAATTTTTGAAATTATATTTGATTTCGAAGTATAAAATACCATTTTGTAATTTTAACCACGAGATGTATATAATTTATAGTTTAACTGATTCTTAAAGGATGAGCGATCCCAAGCATCCTTTAAGTTATTGTGCATTTCTACTACAGTTCACTTGAGTTGGTTTACATTATATAAGTATATATGTCCTGACTCGAGTGTTTTGTGTTTTACTTTATTCTCGGGTCAGCCTGAGTATTCACAGCTTTGGATTCTCTTTCTGGAGCTGGTCTTTGCTGGAGTTTCTGCTTATCTACATTTATATCTATTTCTGTTTCAGCTATTCTAGTTTATCTCATGTATTAGTGAACTTCTATGTATTTGGGATTTCTATTATGTTGTTTTCAGATTGTATTTATGTATTTGGTTTGAGATTCTGTTATAGTAGCTTCATAAACTACTATGGTATTTTAAATTTCCGCTGCGAGCTATTCTGATATTTCCGTGTCTGTGATTCTGTGAATTGTATTTCATTTGCTCCAAATTTATTTACAATGCGGTATTTTGAGCAATTCAAGTCCGGCATGTGTGGATGCGAATGGCTGAAAATATCGGGTTGTTACAATAGAGGGCTTAAAATCAAAAGTAGAAATAAACTCCAAGCTCCTCCACTCTATGAACAAAGGAATAAGGGTTGCTTTCTTTCTACTCAATGCATCTACGACCACATTACCCTTGTCTGGAGATAAGCATTCTTAAAATCATATGAGGCTAAAAATTCCATCCACCTCTATTGCCCCAAGTTCAAGTTAGAATAGATACTTCAGTGACTTGTGGTCGGTGAAAAGCTCGAACCTCTCTCCAAGCATATAGTGTCCCCAAGACTTGAGTGCAAAAACTATGGCCGCCAACTCCAAATCGTGGGTAGAGTAGTTCTTCTCATGTTTCCTCAACTACCTACTACTATAACATGCCACCCTCCCTTCTTGCATCAACACCGCTCCTAGGCCCATCCTACATGCATCATTGTATACAGTAAATGGCTTAGCTCTATCGCGTAGTACCAACATTGGTGCACTTGTAAGGGATCTCTTAAGCTTGGTGAAGAAATCCTCACAATCCATGTCCCACAAAAAAGCTTTATTCTTCTTAGTAAGGCGCATGAGTGGTTCCAAAATCTTAGCAAAGTCTCTAATGAACTTCCTATATAACCAGCCAATCCTAAAAAGCTTCTAACTTCAGCAATGTTCTTTTGGGCCTTCCAATCTTGTATAGCAATCACCTTAGCGGGGTTAACACCCAAACCTTCCTTTGAGACCACGTTCCCCAGGAAACATACCTCTCCAAAAGTGACACTTCAAAAACTTAGCTCTCAAATGATGATTATGAAGTGTGCGAAGAACCTCCTCTAAATGAATAGCATGGTCCTCCGTATTCTTGGAAAATACCAAGATATCATCCACGAATACCACCACGAACTTATTTGGGACTTCTCTAAAGATGCGGCTCATCAAATCAACAAAGTAGGCTAGGGCATTGGTTAGCCCAAAAGGCATAACCAACCACTCATAAAGTCCGTTTGGAGTCCTAAACGCGGTCTTATCTATGCTGTCATCGGCTACCCTAATTTGATGGAATCCCATGGCCAAATCAAGCTAGGGGAAAACCAAAGAGCCAACTGACTGGTCAAAAAGATCATCAATCCTATGGAATGGATATCGGTTCTTCTTTGTGAGCTTACTTAATTGTCTATAATCAACGCAAAGTCGAAGAGAACCATCCGTCTTAGTAGCGATGACGACCGGTGTTCCTCATTCTGATATGCTCCTTCTTATGAATTCCTTCTCCAAAAGCTCACGAATTTACTTTTCAATTCCTTCCTCTCCCTAGGTTCCATGTTCCACACTGGTTATGCTACTGACTTAGAATTCTTGGTCAAATAAATCCTAAAGTCAATCTATCTCTTACGGGGTAGTTCCCTATTCTCCTCAAAGAAGTCCGAAAAATATCTGAAGATAGAAACTGAATCAAGCTCTACTGAAGATGAATCGAGGGAATAGAGAAAACCTAACATGACTGACGCTTGAGGGTTGCAAGATACCTCGAGAGTCCTACCACTATATGTCTCTAGTCTAACAATTCTCCTCTCGTAGTCTAAAATAGCTCCATATATGGATAGCCAATCCATACCCAAGTCATCCCATTCCCCAAGAATCCCAAAACATAGCCGTCGTAGTCAAATTCTATGCCTAGGACATAAATTTTCAAACCCCTACAAACTACAGACAAGTATGTCGATTCCCCTATAGGGTTTGAAATAACGATGGGGTCCACTACTAAAGAAATCATAAGTGTAAACAATCCACAAGAGAACTAGAGATAAAAGAGTGTGATGCTCCAGAATCGAATAAAGTCCCAATAAAAAACCAGATATAGAAATCAAACCTTCAATTGTGACTTTTTTACCTCTATCTGGAATGCTGCTCGAAGGTGCTGCGTCTAATGCTTGGATTTACGCGACTGGTGCACTAGTCCCCTGTCCTGCTCTCTTGGGACAATTCCTACTCAAATGACTAAGCAGTCCATAATTGAAGTACTTTCCCTTCATCTTATCCCTTCTGCAATGCTTGGTGACATGTTCAACAATCCTACAGTTACTGCACTTCAAACCTTTCTTAATCTTCTTCTGAGGGCCATCACCTTTCTTCATCTCCTTACTATTTTCCACCATTTCTTCTTTGAACCTTCTGACTTAACCACTTCTTTAGACTCTCTTTCCTTGACAGCATCTAACATAAGCGCCATCTCAACCAAAGACTCATAAGTAGCTCGCATCAGTGCGTGAGTCAACAATAATCCCTGAAGGGGTTGATTCAATCCCTTCGCAAAGTTCATAGCTTTCTTGTGCAAGGTATTCACCAACTGCATACCAAATCATGACAATTCATTGAACTGATTGATGTATTCCTTAACAGACAACCTTCCTTGCTTCAAATTGATAAACATCTCTAGCTGAACACTCTCGTCCGTTAGAGACAGAAACTTCCTCTCAAACCTCTACGCAACCCATTCCAATAGACTTCTCTTCCTTCCAACTCAACAACATTCCACCAAGAAGAAGCCACCTCTTTCAGCTGCCAAGAGGCCAGCTGAACCTACTGCCGGTCTCCCAATCCCAATAAGCCAAATATTCTCTCGATGTCCCTAAGCCAAGCCCTTGCCTCCACAAAAGTCTCTTTTCTAGGAAAAGTCTTCCGCCTAAACTCGAAAAATCCTTACAAAGCTTAGAGAAATTGATGGCAGCATGTTGGTTGATAGGGTTCCCATCCGCTGGTGCAGGATTGGGAGCTGTCCCGTGAATCTCTAGAGCCGTGGCTTGTAAATACGTACGAAACCAGACTGGGACTGGAATGCCCTCGGGAAGGTTTGGGGCATCAGCCATTCTACGAAAAGAAAATGAAAGTTTAGGAAAGAGTTAAAGGAAGATTGAACTGTACTTATGAGGGGATTTTATAAAAATTCTTTTGTACTTAAAACATTTCTAAGAGTTCTTTTCTAAAAAATACTTTACTTTTAAAAATAAATTAGAGATCCTATAACCTCGCTCTGATACCAAGTGAAATACCGTACACCCCTTAATATACCCAAAAGGACACATTAAAGGCTTGGTGCGCTGTAGGTATAACTAAAACTAATAGAGATTAAGATCCACAAGACAAAAATAGGTAAAACCAGTGGAAACTAAAATAATAACTTATTTAAAATAATTTAAAACAAAAACTTCATAATTGCTTCATAAGTCAATTACCAAATACAACATACATGTCTCAAAACCCAATATGTCTCATGAAATAAAAACTCGTAGTTTCAACAAAAATAAGAGTATAAATATCCCTCTCAATTGCCAGTACAAAGAAAAAAAAAAATAGAAGTAGGGAAATACATAGTAGAATCTTCTCCAAGAAACCTCCGAGCAACTACAATTTGCTGCTCTCTCCTTTGATTGTCGGTGAGGGAAAAGGGGAAAATAGAAGAGTGGGTCAGAATAAAAGTCTGGTGAATGATAGTAACTAGTAGAATCTTTAAGCAAAGTAAAAGTAATAGACTCTTCAATAGTTCTAATATATATAAAAGAAAACAAAGGAAATAGGAGAGGTAAAGCTGGAAATAAATACGAATTAACTAGTACTCAATTAATAAGATAGGTTTATTTTGATTGTTTGCACTTGTCCTTGATAGCTGCTGTGATTAGGCTGAATTCCTAATTCAACCATTTGATCGGCCTTCTACTTCATAGAATCTACTATGGATCGGATGTTTCCCTACACAGACTTTGGTGTCTATGAAAAACACACTTACTAAGCGTTTGGAACTTATAGCTATTACTGATCACCGAAATGGAAGTCGCATGCGTAACTGCCACCGTGCCCATGCTACCTGTTGCTCCCTCTTTTGACCTTTTATTTACCCTAGCCAACATATGCATGGCCCTCGCCTCACTTAGAATTATGTGTAGCACCTCGTCTCACTTCAAGGTTATGTGAAACACCGTGTCCATAGAAAAATAGGGGAAATGCTGTTGTTACTGGTCCCTATCAAACAAAATATAATTGCGCTCCTTGTTCAAACCTCCTTGATTTGAACTACCATAGGTTGACTATTTACTACCACTATAAGCATAAGCATCACCTTCGCCTCAATTCAAGATTATGTGAAGCACCTCATCTCACCTCGATATTATGTAAAACATCGTAACCATAGAAATATTAAGGGAATGCTATTTGGTACAGGTCCTACTCTTATCTTTGCTTATTAACCTAGATAAATTATTTAAATAAGCCTTTATTTTTATTAATTACTATTATTTCTTATTAATTTACCCTAAGTCTTAAACTAAGCGCCATAGTTTCCATAGTTTACCATAGTTTATCAATTTATAACTTACGTTATAATCATGCTTATTACTTAACCCAAGGTCTAAGTGTGAAAATAAGCTTCTTTCTTCTTTTTAGTTATAATTCTAAGTCATAACTAGGCCAATCTTCTTAATTTAGTCCAATTAATATCATAATTTGGTGCAATTTCAGTCCTATTCCAATTAAATTACAGTCTTTGTGATTTGCATCTCATATTCTATTATTTCAGATTTCTTATAATTTAATCCAATTTCACGTTAATTCTATTCTAATCCATACGCGAAGAAGAAGAAGGAGAAATAAAAGAAAACTGAAAATAGAAGGAAATACAAGGCATAGAAAGAAGATGTAAATAACGCATAATTAATAGTTAATAAATTAAAATGCTATAAATAAACTGTAATTAAATGAAAATATATATAATTAACAGAAATAAACTAAAATTAATTGAAAAGAATAGCTAGAAGGAATAGACTGAAAATAATTTTAAACACTGTAAATAAATTACTAAAAGGTTACTCAAAAAAATCATAGTTAAACTACAAGTATTGGAAGCCCTATTATTTTAAATTACTTAAAGAAATTTAAAATAATTACAATCACCCACCTCTGGTCCTTAGCTCTTCCCTTTAGGCCTTCAGGATACACTTCAGGTTGTTAAATATTTTTATTTACAACGATTTCCTTCTTGGAATATTATTCCGCTTAGGGTCCTTCCTGAATAGGTGAACCCAATTGGAGAAAATCTTAAAATAAGAAAAATTGTTAGGCCTAGGGTTCAATTTATTGGGGTAGAAGTGGATCTCAGAACCATTGGATTTGAGGATTGAATAGGATGTAACCGCATTGTAGGCTGAATAGGAGCCATCAGATGCAAGAATAGAAGGACTAGACCAGTTTAAACAATGCAAATTATGTGTTCAGCTTTCGAACGAATGAACGTTCGTTCATTCACGAAAATAGGCAGGTCGACCACCCTTGTGCCCAGATCGACTGGCCGGTCGACCTGGCCTATATATATGCACACACATTTTTCGTTTCTTTGATTATTTTGTTCCATGCTCATTTTAACTTGGATTCTGATGTTTTATATATGGAAACTGACCAGAAAATTACCACGGATATAATAATGCAACTCCCATGGCTCAATTCTGATATTTTGACAAATTTATTTTATTATTTAATTAATTAAAAAATTAATTATTACAGATTAAATTTTGGGTTGTTACAAGAACGGAGGTTTCTAATCAAGGAACCTGATCAGAGTCTGCACTAAGGAGGTCAAGTGAGCGATACAAGTTTGAAAAGTAAAGTTAATGTATTTGAGCGAGTGGTCAAGTCTCACTTATGGATGATCCATGTACATTTTTCGAGCATTAGTATTTTTTCATGCTAGGTTTTGTCGTTTATGGAAGTAGGAGTAAATTTGAATTTTGTTTGAAGGAGCTTCTTTTAACTAATAAGTGAAGGCTGATGAGTGTAATGATATGCTTAGGAAATTATCTATATCATTGGGAGATCAAGAAAGTTGTGAAGCTAAGCAAAATTCTAAATCTTTTTTGTTAGTCATTTGACATTTTAAATAATGTTAACTATCAATTTATTCCTTTATGGAATGTGATTTGATTGATAACGTGATTTTATAGACTACGATTTATAAAGATGTTATTTATTAGGACTAAAATCTTGGTATTTTTTAAGAAAGCGATTTCAAAAGCATTTTTGAGAGAGATAATATTAACATTATTTGGGAAACTTCATTGATGTATTATTATCACAGGATATTTGAAAGGAGTTTTTATGAAGCAATTTTTTCAAACATTTTGTTATTACTAAAGTTAGGCGATTGGGAGTTTTCCCATTTGGAAGACTTGCTGGGGATAGTTGTTTGCTATAGTTATTGTTTTAGAAGGAATCGAAATACCACTGGATGCTCTTTGTTATTTGATTCTAAAATTATACTATGCTTCGATAGAGGTGCCCCCTTCTCGTCATAATTGATTTTGGTTTTGATAATTTTCTCTTTAAGGGAACTTGAAAATATATTTTTGAACAAAGGAAAAACTAAGTTATTGGTTCAAAAAATTTATTTTTTTAGAAAATATTGGATTGTTATTATTTTATCATAGAGTATCCTCTGTACTTTTGTTGAATGTGGTTATTATATTGTTTATTTTGCTGTTGCCTATGATAGAAATAACTTGTGTACTACTCTTTTATCAGCATGGTTCCCTTTAAATTATGTAAGTACAAGATAATTACATTGAAGTAAGAGGTTACTATCTGATTTCTTGCACACCTGCATTCGCATCGAGATAGTAATTTGCTTGCTAAATTAAAATCAAATGTAAAAGAGGTATGTAGTAGATGTAGAAATTGGTTAATGATTTTACGCCCTAGATATGGGAGACTGCTCGGCTTTTGTTTGCTTTATTGATTTGGGTCAGTTGTGGCGAGTTGTAGTTTTTTTTGGATCAGTCGTGTAAAGTATGTGCTGTCGAAATTTTCCATAACATAAAGGACACTAAAGGCTTAGAAGTTTTTAAACCTTAAGGGTTAGGAGACATTTTTTTTCCTTTGGAAATTTCGGGGACGAAATTCTTTTGTAGGGAAAAGAATGTAGCATCCCAGAATTTTATCATTTTAGTTGTGAACTTTTAATTAATTTTATGTATTTAAATAATTGATTTTTAAAATATAATTAACTTATATTCAAATATAGCGATTATTTAAATATTTGAATGGTGAATTGTATATTGATTAAATGGGTTTAATAACTTTATTTAACTCCTTTTAATTAATAAACAATAATGGTGAACTCATTTGTAAATTTATTTACAATAATAAGTAGTTCGCGTAAATTACAAGAAAACTAATTTGTAATAAAACGACCTGATTTTTATTGTAGTATTTTTAATTTAATTTATAGGATTTTTCCATAATTTTTTATTTGAAAAACATTTAAATTATCGTTTTGACGTATCTTATCACTAACAATAGTATTTCTATTATTTTATAGAATAAGATAACCAGTGTATATTATTGTTGTTTTGTAATCATGTAGCATTTTTGTGCGTGATCATATTTTTCTTTTGTCGTTCGTGGTTTGTACGTGAATAGATTTCTATGTAGCGAGATGCCAAAAATCGCTAAATAAACCAAACTCAATACTTAGAAAATTCAATGTAAGACTATTCTTTACTTAAAATTTTCTTTTCCCCCTCGCTTTTCATTTTTATTTCCTCTAATTGGAAACAAAGTAAGCTTCTTCATTCAAAAATTTAAATAAAAAGATTTACTCAATGAAAATTGTAAACAAGAATCTTTGAGCTCGTGGTGTTGAGATCTACAAACCATGTATTTGGTCGAGTTCGATCGATGTTTAGGGTGTTTGAAATTTTATTGTGAAATAAGGGTTTCATTTGATTATGGATTGGAGGCAATTTGGTCTAAGGGGTGGATGGATCTGGGTTTCTAAAGTGGCGAGCATCATTTTTCCAATGTTTGGATGTGTGCGACATAGTATTAGGAATTGCGACTTTGCCTGGATGAGGAGGACATTATGAATGTCACGGAAGGTCTTGGTGTGTTCGAGTTAGGTGATTTTGGGTCAGTCAAGTCGAGCTTGGAAAGAGAAGTTCGTAGGCAGGGTCAGATTCGATTTTCGTTGAGGGATAGCCAATCAAGGGTGAATGATATGCACCTTTGGGGATGTGCATTTCTGCCGTGTAGGATTTAGTGTCGCGAAGGGAGAAAAAGGATTAAGGTAGAGAGATTAGTTTAAGCGATTTAATTAGTAAATAAAATATTTTTTTAATTAGATGGCTTATAAAATTAATATTTTGCTTATACAAGGTCGGATTCAGACGCAGTCAATTGCGTTGGACTCTTATCGACGTTATCTTCGTATTGGAATTGGATTCATTGAATTCGAAGCTAATGGAATTTTGGGGTAAAATTGGATGCCGTTCGATTTTAGATTAAACTGGAATGCAAAATCTTCAACTGGAATTTTGGTGAATTTACGCACCTCTAAATAAACAATATAATATCTATGTTGTTATAGATTATTGTTAAATGCTTGGATGACAGTTGATAGTTTTAATGAAGTACAATTAATGGTAAAATTATAGTGATTTAGTTAAATTATGTTTATGAAGTTAAACTAGTTATACCTCGTTTGCGATATCTGTTTAGCAGAATAAACCACCATTCTGTTATAATTAAATAGAATAGATTATTTTGGATATTTATTGAGCGGAATAAATCACTGTTCTATGCTTGCAAAGTAAAACAAACATTTTTAAAATCAAATTAATATGCGGGTTAACTAATGAATGTTATGTTCCCTATTGATTGTTAATTGTTGATAATAATACGATTTTTTTATTGTTTGATAGTTTGTTTGGATTTGAATTCCCAGTTGAAAAGCAGATTGCATAAATAACCATTGTTTTTGCAAGGGACTTTTGTAGAGAGACCCTAAGGGGTTTCTTGCCATTAATAATTTATTGTTATATGCATCTTACTTATATTCTTATGTTGCTTATATTAATGTTGGTTGAAGTATTTGCGACATGCTTTGATTTGTGTAAGTTCGTTATAGTGATTATTGCTATACCATCACTTATGAAATATCAACCCCTTAAACCTTTATTGTGTGTTAAACTTGTGCTTATATTTTTATAAAATAAACGTTTGGTCATGTTTTTGCACTTTGAAAGTTGTTTAAACTATATTTTCAAGTATTTTGAGAATTTTGAAAATAAAGGATGAGTATTGATTAAAATTTATAAAATGAGCTATAAATTTAATTAATTATCTTTTAGGATATTTAATTCTATTTTAAATTTACAGAGATTATAAATTTGATTAATTATCTTTGAATATTATTAATGTCATTTTAAATTTATAAAGGAATATAAATTGGATTCAATTATCATTCGGGATAATTAATGTTGTTTAAATTTATAAAGGTTAATTAACTTAAATATTTTGTAAATTCTTTCCAAATGGATTTATAAGAATTTTATAAGTATTTGAAAAGAATTGAAGGTTTAAATATACTCTTAATTATTATTTAACTACAATAAATTTAGTTAATAAATTTATTAATGACGTTTGAAATTAATTAACTGATTTAATAAAAGTGTTTTAACGTTGATTAACAATTTTGATAAAAGTGATTAAAGTTATTTAACTGTTTTAATTAAGGTGTTTAAAGTTAATTAATTGATTTATTAAAGGAGTTATAAATGTGATTAATTACCTCTTAGGATAACTAATTTAGTTTTAAATTCATAAATGTATTATGATTAACATTGTTTACATTTATAAAAGCATTTTAATTGATTTATTATCTTCTGGGATAATAAATGTTGTTTAAAATTTATAAATGATAGTTTATAAACAAGAAAATCTTTAAAAGGGAATGTTTAATATAAAGCTAAGTGTACGTTGTTTTGGGTCTATGGAAAACAATGTTTTAATGACATTAGTTTTTAACCCTATTTTTAAATATACTCAGAAATATGATTAGCTCTTTAAAAAGAATACTTTTAAAGAGTATTTTTAAAGTATTTTACAAATATTTATGATGTGGAAATCAAGCACAAGTGTGAGTCAAATGTTTTAAGAGATTTAATTTTCATATACGACCATTTTGTTATACTTGATAGTTGATTTATTGACTATCGGTCCAGTTACCTTCTATGAAATTCATTAATTTAAAACGATTTGTTGCTCATTTAAGCGTTGATATCCTTTGCTAGAAATGACTCAAACAAGAAAGCGAGTGGACATCAAGCTATGTAAGGTTGCTCTCGTTAGGGTATTTTCACATCTACTCTAGATTAGATTCAGTTGTTTGCACACTACTAGGTTACTCGGTAAGGTTTGTGGTGTCCGACTTGTACATTTCCAAGAGAGTTACAGAGTAAATGCCATCTCAAGTATATTGTCTAGAGGTATACTTTCGGTAATGGGGCGCACCCTCCTAGTCATTATTGGAAAAATTCCATTTTCTTATTTAATTCAAATCTTTGAATCGTTTTCTTAACTGCATCGAGAAGTGCATGGAGCTCTTCTTGATATTTAATTATTTATTTCCATTCTTTAAATTCTAATTTTGTTCCGACTTTTCCCATTCTTTCAACTATGGATGTTGTTCTTGTAGGGATATAAACCCGTTCCATGATTAGCGGCATGGTCTTACAGAATTATGATATGTACATCATAGTTCTTGAGTTTTCTCACGCTGGTTTTCCAAATTGATCCGGGTGTTATTTTATTATAATGCTCAGGTCAAACCGACTATATTTTCCAGATTCTCATTGGTGGGACATGGAAATCATGGAGTAGAGCTAGATGTTCACATGCCATAGTACTTTTATTTTCCGCTGCATTATTATCTATACCCGTCAATAATTGTAAGGTTAGGAAATTATAACTGTTTAGGTTGATGAGGTTTGTTTTTGACTTTGATATACCATGTATTTTAGAGCGGCAGCTTTTACTATTTTTGTAACGACCCTGGATTTTGGCCTTGTTTATTTTGATAAATATTTAATCTAATTAAATGAAAAGTAAGCTGATCAATTTAAAATGGACATGATTTTGGAAATATTGCCATTTGTTTATGATGGATTTGTATTTTGAAAGAAAATGAAGTTGGAAATTTAAAATAAATATCTCAATAATATTTACAATAAAGATCTATCTTATATAATTTAATTAGAATACTTTACTTTGTTTACATTGGGTAAATATACATATTGATAATAATGTTTAAAATTTTAAAATAAAGTCTCTTAATAATATTTATAATAAAACTTATCTTATATAATTGTATTAAATTGCTTTACTTTGTTATCTTTTGATAAAATATATATAGATGATAATGTTTAAATTAAAATCTAATTCTAGCAATATAAAATATAAATGTATAATATAAGTCAAACTCATGTATATAATTTAAATAAAATACAAGTAGAAATAAATATAAAAATAAGCATAAATGTAAGTAAATCATATTGTACATAATTTAAATATTGATAGTCAAAGTTAAAATACAAATAGAAATAAAAATAAGAATTAAGTGTTAGTGTATGCTTGCAACATAAACTGGAAAATTTAAGAACAAAATATAGAATAGAATAAAAACAAAGTATAAAAATAAGCATAAGGTATAAAAAGTTAAACAAGATAAGTATATACATGAGTTCAAGCTAGAAGTATTACCAGATAAAACAAACATCTCTAAAACAAATATCTTCACATATAAAATAATAAAATCAAATATTTATATACAACATACCTTCATTCACCAGACCAAAGTA
This sequence comes from Allium cepa, assembly GCA_030765085.1. Classification (NCBI taxonomy): domain Eukaryota; kingdom Viridiplantae; phylum Streptophyta; class Magnoliopsida; order Asparagales; family Amaryllidaceae; genus Allium; species Allium cepa. The sequence goes on from CM060940.1 coordinate 109,997,075, forward strand.
AAAGTAAACCTGACACATAAGTGCATAAATTATTCAAACTAGATGTTAATAAAAACAAAACAATAACACAAGTATCTTCATCTACAAGCCAAATTCCTAACTGCAAAGAGAACATATGCATGTAAAATATTTTCACACAGTAAACAAAAGGATAATTATGTAACATATTAAGCAACAAAACATTTAATGCTATCATCTCTAGCCCAATATTTTGTCTAGTCAAAATATCACAAATCCTTTGCTTTTCAGTAATGTAAAATCTGGTCAACACAAAACAAAAATAAGAAATAACCTAACTAGTTACTACCTTCCTTAAGCTTCCTGTTCTTCTCTTATATATATATATATATATATATATATATATATATATGAATATATCTGGCTACTCCTAGTTCGTTCAATAAACCTTAGAAAACTTGAGAAAAAGAAAAGCAAGCAAAGCTCAAGTTTAAAATCAAAAACAGAAAAATATACAGGAAGTTTCAAAGAAACAGGTTTTCAAAACATCAAGTGCTTTCTGTTCAAAGGAATTTTCTGGTGAGTAAACATCAAATTTAAAATTTTAAGTTTAAATTAAACAGTTCATGATTCAATGATTATATGATATGGTATATACTTTATCTTGTATACATTTCTATGTTGCTGTGCTCTCTGTTGTGTTACAGTTTGCATATTTTTCTTTCAAAACTCAAATATTTTTCATCTAATCATGGTAAGTTTAGAATTCTAAATATATACAAGATGATTAAACCCTAAACTAAGATTTTTAAAACTATTTAAAGCATGTTGGAGAGATAGTAACCCTGGAAAATCATGTTTACAGGAAATCAAATAATAATTTGATAAAATTCAACTGTTGTAAAATATTAATTCAAGTTTATATATTGAATCCTTACAGAATTTTATAATTTTTAAAACAAAGACGAAGATTTTAAATTTAGTAATTTGAGAGCAGTTTGTATTTGAAAAAAATTTACATTTTTACCAATTTCAGATGATTGATCCAATAATTACAGCTGAAATTTGGGATGAAGCAAGTTTAAGCATCTATGTTTTCATGAAAATTATCAGAAAATTTTTCCATTGTGTGAATTGAAGAAACAAGATCCTATTAGGGTTTTTAGTCGAGCTGTTGCACATGTCTGTTGACGTGATGAGTTTGTCATCTATGTATGATCGAGTGTCTCAAGGTTCAAGGGGATGGAAGGGGAGCGTGTTGTCGTCGTGTGTGCAAAGTTTTGGCTTCTCTGGTGGCTTGGACGACGATGGCGAGGCGTTTTACTGGAAGGGTTGGTTGCAGTTTTTCTTGGGCGAAATGCTAAATTTCGAATTCGAATTTATGTTAGCGATTTGAGTTTAGATTTTATGCTTTGGCGTGATCTGTGGCTCGCCTGAGGGTTTACAGTTCATCGAAGCTTGGTCGCGCCGCCGTGCACGTGTACGGCGCAGTGAATCATGTCAGGGTCGTCGATGGCAGCTGACTCGAGTCGTGCTCGAGTAAATAGGTGATTTTCTTCGGGTTAGTTTCGAGTTCGAATGGGTAGCCTGATGCGTGAATTTGTAACTCAGTTAAAACTTAAACTATAGGATAAAAAAAGAAGAAGAAGAATGTACAGGGGAGAGTCTCGGGTTTGTTATTTTCAACTGCAGTAGTGCATTTTAAAAATAAAGCTTAGTGAAAAGATTTCCATCAATGTTAAGTACTGTAAAACTTAATAAGTATTTAATCGTTTTAAGGTAAAACTTAATACAGGTTTTAGTTACTTTAGTTAATGCTTAACCACGTTTTTAACACTTAGTTAATATTTTAATTAATTTAAGTTAAGTATAAAGTTAATTAACGCTTAAGTTTGTGGTTAATAATAATTCGATTTCCAAAGTTTAAAGAGGACTTTTAAATGTTAACTAAGTTAAATAATAAAATTTAAATTAATTCTTTCTAGAAATAATTAAGAATAACTACTTTATAACTGTAAATAAAGATTGATAAATTAATGCTTAAGTGATTAATAAATTTTTAATTAGCTACGTAAGTTATTTAATGAATGATTAATAGTTAATAAATTAAGGAATTTAATTAAGAATTAATAATTGATTATCTAAGTAATTAATGGTTAATCAATGGATAATTTAAGATTTATTAATTAATAATTAAAGTTATTAATTAATGATTAAAGGCAAGTAATTAAGAAATTAAGATTTAATAATTGATTAAGAAAATGATTAACTAAAATTAATCATTTGAAAGAAATAAGTAATTAATTGATCATGAATGATTAATTAAACAAGGATTAAGTAATTAATTCTCAAGTAATTGGTTTAATTGAATTGATTAAATTAAGAATTAAAGATGATTGCTTATGAATTGTTATGTAGAATATCTGATCAGTGATATTTATTTGATGATATTATGTGATGTTCTGTGATATGCTCTGATATATCTCTTATGGTTGTGTATGATTTATCTGTAATAAATGCTATATGAATTCATAGTATTGAATTAAACTATTTAAGTTAATTAGACAACTTGGCCTTTAAAATGGCGTTTGGATTTCGATGAGACCGGGATCAGGTGTCAATTTGATATTCCGAAAACCACATCGATCCAAATTAAACATTAGGTCGTGAATTCTAAAGTGAAGATCGAGATGGTGTTTTCAGAATGCAAGGGTTATTGTCGTTGACTCTGAGGGTGATTCCAAAATGAGTGTAACGAGATAATGCCTTTGGTTTCATTCAAACCCGGAATAAACTTGTATGGATTGAATGCTTTCACCACATCGTCTGGCGGACGTTGAGCATTCTAAGAGTTATGTTCTATAAAGGTAATCGCAGCCTCAAGCCTCATCAACCGGGAATGGCTAAAACAGGGGATGTGTAGCAAGGTTAGGTCGGTCATGCCCAAGCAGGACGAGATATACCCCTGTCCAGATGTCCCTTTTTATTTCAGCTGTGTGGGCGGTTGCTAGCTACCACCTCGGGGTTATCTTGTTCGGGACTGTTCAGTAAGGAATGGTTCCGGCCTTGTGTTGGAGGGGAGTTAGGGTGGCTCCTCGGTACGGTGATCTAGGCCCCGTACTGTGACAGGCAGTACCCCAGTAGCTCTGCCATTGATGGAAAACCATTTTCCCTACGAGGCCCTACGGTTTTGATTTGTATTACCCACTTTCGTGGCTAGTAGCTGGAATTTAATGAATGTAACAATTTTGGCAATTTTCTATTTACTTGAAAACCCTAGACACTATTATAATATCACCGGATTTCCTATGAAATGTTTTGGTTAGCGTAAGGTAAAAACTTACCCGTATTTATTTGTAGGGAGTCTTACGTGATACCTTTTTTTTCAAACGTTTTTCAAAGTTAAACAACTTTAAACCGTTTACTCATACCAGACCTATGTCTGACCCGGAGTTTATATTTTGTTTTCCATAAACTCTTGGGTACTCAAATTTTTATGAGTAGCCATGTGATAGGTTTTGGACTTTGATTTCTGGAGGAGCGTGGAGCAGGAGTTCCAAATGTATGTAGATATCTATCTAGTTTCCGCTTTGTCAGTTAGTTAGAGAATGTTGTATCTTTGATGTATCATGACAGATGGATATATGACTATCATGTGTATTGATATTTTATAGCTCTGATATATGCAAAACTATGTAATAGTTATGTGATGTATTATATTTTGTTCCGTTCCATTGTGAGATTCTGATGTTGTTGTTCTTTCTTTTCTATTCTTTTCTATTTTCTATCCCTTTCGTTCTTAATGATGATACGTCTTTCTGGGAGTAGAAGGGCGGGTCGTCATAATTTTTGTTACATTATATGTCGTCGTTCCGCTATGAGATTCTGTTTTTCTCCTGTTTTTTTTTCCTTTTTACCTTAAAAATCTACATTTCCGGCACTTGGATGCTTGGCATTGTAATACCGTGGATGTATTAGGTGTCGACTTTCGAGGGTCAAAAATGCGGGTCGTTACACTATGCTCTATGGTGGTAGTAGTTGTGTCGATGGTCAGAGTTTTCCTTCAGCTAGATAAGCGGTTGGAATTTCAAATGATGATTGTTTATTATCTAAGTTCCAAGTCTATAGCATGGCCTAGGTAGCTCTAAGGTGAAACTTAAGTCCGACCCAAAGATCATAGTAGAAACCGCCTAACTTTTTCCATATTACTTCTACTTGGTGTCGACTCTATGTCTTTTACCTCCCTTGCTTCAGGTCCTTCATGAGATATCCTTGCCTTGCCTTAGCTCCATCCCTTTGTACTCCATAGTTCTAGGGCTAATATCCCCAAAACTTGATCAATCACAAATTTCCATTTGAACTTTGAAGAAATGGTTTTGATATAAGGTCATGTCGAACACTATGACTCCCCACCTCTATACCCACGCTAGCCAAGGACACTGTAGGGTAATGCCGTCAACTAGCGTGGAGAATAAGGCTGTTGAGGAGCGACCATCCGCGTAATTGCTTTGTGCTAGTACCGATATGCCAGAAAAAATATAACTTGCATTTCAAGAGGGAATCCGACATACCGATGCAAACTCAAAGCTACTACACAGTGGCTATAATATCGTCGGAAACAAATATAGAAATATCATAACACAAATCAGTTACAGAAGTTCATATCTCAAAGGAGGAAACCAATATGAATATTACATATGAAAGTGTATATCAGAGTAGTGGTCAAACAAGATCCACAATATCACAAAAAGAATAGTTACAAGTGCTACACAAAAGAATAAGTATACATCAATGAGTCTATATCTCAAATGTACACAATCAAAAACTCCTAATCTAAGTAGTTAGCCAAAAGTCAGGATAATAATCTCAGATGAGAAGTCAAGCAGAAGCACCTGTAACATCTCGGTCTGACCCGAGTATTATTTAATAAGAAAATAATAAACGGATCAGCCTAACTATAAATATCAGATAAAATGATATAGAATAAGAGATATGACAAAAATGTAAGATAACCATAAAGCCATACTATGATAAGTATGTAATTGAAAATCAACCAGGGATTAATCAATATCACAAGAATCTTCTCAAAGATCAAAAGAATGTCATACTCTTTAGTTTTATTCATCAAGTCACAAATATCGACATCATATCGATGCCAATCGTAAAAGCCGGTGGATCACAAATTCTAGAAATCATCAATAGAAATCCAGAAATCACAAAAAAGGGGAGGCCTATCACAAAACGGGAGCATGAAAACTCACCAACACGTGTATCACCAACGGGACGCTATCCCATGGTTGCTAACCATAGAGCCGGTGCAACGACGTAGTACAATATCGGTACGCCCGAGGAACCTGAAACTCGAATAATTCGGAACAACGACGTAGTACAACGGTACGCCCAATGATCCTGATAAGCTGGTGCAGTCAACGTAGTACAAAGGTACGCCCGATGGACCAAACCCCATAAATGAACATGGGTCGCTAGCCCACAAAAATTGAGTCGAAACTCCAAATAATACATAGGTCGTTAGCCTATAAAAGAAATAAGACAAAACTCAATAAAACGAGGTATCGTCCACTACGTGGACAAGAAACATAGCATATCGCTAGTCCAAATCACAAAATGATCATCGTGTCAATTACACTAAGCTAGTAAATGTATGAGCTTAGCTTCATGTTCCATAACCACTAACTTAACTTAAATATTTACGAACAAACTGTAAGTCTCCACTCGAAAATTGTCACAAGAAATTCAATCGAACAAGTCCAAGAATTAACCGAAGAAGTAAATGCAAGCATTTCATACCACTTGTTTTACTAACCCGTTCAATTAGATTTCTCATATGAGTGAGGTAAAGGTTTGTATATACTAATAGATTGGAAAACGGTTTAAGAAACGAGCATTGTAATAAAATAGTGTTGAAATCGTTTTGATAGAAGAGTTTTGATATTTACTACTAGTATTGAAACCTTTATATTTTTAAAGTGAAAAAGCACAAAAATGATTGTAGAAACAATAAGTCACCAAAATTCACATACGAAGACGTGAATTAATTCCAAAGAAATCGATATCAAATCCATCAAAATGGATATTTCCACTAATCCCAAAATAGAAGTCATCAAAGTCGAATAACAATTGATACAACAAGTGGGAATAAACCCGAATCGATTAAATTTGAAAACACAAGAGAAATAGACAAAAATAGGCATAATAGGCATTTAAGAGCAGGTCAGTCGACTGACTCAATGAGTTCAGTCGACTGACTGCAGGAAACAGAGACCTCCTGTCTCTGTTATCTACCTTTTGTACGCCAATTGGCTACAGCCAGTCGACTGGATTCAAAGTCCAGTCGACTGACTGGAATCTAGACAGTTTTTCTGCTTGCACAAAATAACGTGCAAACCCAACAAATTCGCGATCGATCGAGCAATGACGCTAGGGATTTATGCCAATTGGCAACCCGGCCCTATAGACACTTCGATGCATCACCAAGAACACGTTCAAACATCCATAAAAGGATTTTCATAGGTTTTGCTTCCGAAGCACCAAATGTTGGAATATATACCAAATCAATCCAAACCAAAAGCAAATGCACATGAATAAGTGTTAGGAACTCATATCCAACATCAAAGATAGATATAAACATAGATGTGAGATAAAAATCTCACCTTTAAACCCAAAACTATGAAGAAGAAGCTATAGAATAATGGCAAGGACAATCACTCTTCAATACCAACCCAAAGAGCTTGAGTCTAATCTTAAAAGAGAAACATTTCCTAAATTAGGTTTAGGAATTTCTGAAATTGGTAAGAGAATGAGTCGGAGAAGAAGAAGTGGAGGCTTATCAAAGCTTCTTCTATAAATTTGGAGCTAGAACTTGATTTGCAAATGGAAACTAGGGCTTGGAGTTTTAATTTCCCATTCCTCTCTCCATTGTTGATAAAGCTTGAGTATAAGGAAATAGAAATGAAGTAATGAAGAGAAGAGGGGTGAAGCTTGGGTCTAATGGGCTGAAACAAAAACCAAAGCCCTAAGTGAAAAAGTAGCCAAATTCCACTAACTCCAAACATATCAAAGTTTATACTCAAAAAGATCGCAAACGTCATTTTAAACTCAATGGGAGTGCTCTCGGGTCATAGTTCGACCCTTTGCAAAAAGTAGCTTTTCGGACTAAAATCCGACTAACGATGAAATATTTAAATAAAATGTTTAAATACTTAATCGTAAAATATGCGGGTTGTTACATACTCCCATCCTTAAAGAAATTGCGTCCTTGCAATATTTAAGAAGAAAATATAAAGTAACAACCATAAAAGCATATTCAACACAAAAGAAATTTGAAATAAAAAGTTTACCTCAAAGAGCACGAAAAAGTAAGTCCGGATGTGTTTGCTCGATGAATTCTCTAGATTCCCAAGAGCAATCCTTAGGATTTGATGACCATTGAACTTTCACAAGCGGGACATCTTTATTTCGAAGGCGTTTGACCTCCGAAGCAATAATACGAATAGGATGTTGCTCATAAGTTAAATTAGGCGAAACGTCAATTTCTTCCACAACACCGGACTCAAGAATAGAATCGGAATCTCGAAGGCATTTCCGTAGTTGAGAAACATGAAACACGTCATGAATAGCAGAAAACTGAGCCGGTAATGAAAGGCGACAAGCCACAGAACCAATATGTTCGGTGATGGGAAATGGAACAATATATCGAGGTGCTAACTTTCCCGATCGACTGAAACGCACAACACCCTTCATAGGTGAAACAAGAACAAACACAAAATCTCCCACAGAAAATTCTAATTTCCTTCTTCGGTTATCGGCATAGGATTTTTGCCTACTTTGAGCTTCTGTCATCCTATGACGAATAAGGTTAATCTTTTCTGTGGAATCACGAATAAAATCTGGACCAAAAATCAGCTTCTCACCGACCTCAAACCAACAAGTAGGAGATCGTCATGGCCTTCCATAGAGTGCCTCGAAAGGTGCCATACCAATACTAGATTGGAAGCTATTATTATAGGAAAACTCAACAAGAGAAATATGATCTTCCCAACTTCCACCAAAATCAAGAACACATGTACGAAGAAGATCTTCAAGAGTTTGATTCACACGTTCCGTTTGTCCATCGGACTGAGGATGATAAGCGGTGCTAAAATTAAGCTTCGTTCCCAAAGCTTTTTGAAGATTTCCAAAATCCACTAGTAAACAATGGATCACAATCACTAACAATAGAAGTAGGAAATCCATGTAATTTAACAATTTCTTTAATAAAGAACTTGGCCAAAAGAGAAACGGTTCGGTTAGACCGAACGGGGATAAAATGGGCGGATTTAGTAAGAGGGCATTTTACTAGAAGGGCAAACTTTATAGTCCAATTAGTTTCTAGGACACACATGCACAGAAATTAATTTCAAGGCCAAAGTCAACATAATAATTACTTTTAAGGACAAAGTAATCAGTCCAATTACCTTCAAGGATATAATTTCATAGGTTTTTAGGCCTTAGAAACTAATTATTTTGCATTTTGTCCTTAAAAATAATTATTTCAGTTGTGTGTCCTAGAAACTAATTGCACTTGCTAAAGAGGCCTTTGTGACTAATTTCCACTTTAGTAAGTCTATCAACAATTACCCATAAGCTATCATGATTCGAACGAGAATGGGGAAGGCCGTCAATAAAGTCCATGGAAATTTGATCCCACTTCCGAATTGGAATTTCTAAAGGTTGCAATAACCCACCGGGCCTTTGATGCTCGGCCTTGACAAGTTGGCAAGTTATGCAACGCTTAACAAAGTTAGCAATATCAGATTTCATTCCATCCCAATAATAAAGTCGCTTCATATCCGCGTACATTTTACTGTTACCGAGATGAATGGTAAATTTAGAACAATGAGAATCTTCTAAAATGTCTTCACGAAGATCACTAATATTAGGCATAATAATTCTACCAAATTTTCGAATGCCACCACGAGAATCAATATCAAAGTCTTTCAAACCTTCAGTATCAATTTTATCCCTAAAATTTTGGACAAGAAGAGCCAATTCGGGATCTAGCTTTTGAGCTTCAAGAATGCGGTCTAAAAGAGAAGGATGAGCCTCAAGGCTATGTAAAACAAGAGATGAACATAAATTGGAAACACGATCTCGAATCTCACTAGTGGATAAAACCCTGAGATCATTCCATTCGGATATCATCATAGAAACAACCGCTTGTAGCTTCGGCTAAGGACGTTGGCAACGCGATTTCCCTTTCCGGGAGTATATAGAATGTCTAGATCATAAGATGCAAGGAACTCGAGCCCACGTTGTTGACGCAAATTAAGTTCCTTTTGAGAAAATAAATATTTCAAAGATTTATGATCGGTATAGAGAACAAATTTCTCTCCCAAAAGATAACGACGCCAAATTTTAAGAGCGAAAACAATAGCCACGAGCTTTAAATCATGAGTGGCATATCTAGTCTCGGCAGGCTTCAATTGCCTTGAAGCATAAGCAATAACACGTTCTCCTTGCATGAGAACGGCTCCCAAACCAACACGACTAGCATTGGTATGAACAATAAAATCTTGATTCCCCTCGGGAATAACAAGAATAGGAGCATCAGAAAGGAGTTCTTTTAATTTCTGAAAAGAAGACTCACATTTGTCTGACCAAATGTATTTAACTCTCTTCTTTGTCAAACTAGTAAGAGGCACAATTTTTTTGGAAAAATCTTTTATGAAATGGCGGTAATAACCTGCCAATCCAAGAAAACTACGGATCTCCATCACACTCTCCGGTCTCTTCCAATTTTGAATCGCTTCAATCTCTGAAGGATCCACGGAAATTCCAGATTCGAAAATAAAATGACCAAGAAACTTCACACGAGATTGCCAAAAGTGGCATTTAGAAAATTTTGCTTTTAATTGATTACTCCTAAGAGTTTCCAACACAATTCGAAGAAGCTTTTCATGCTCCTCCTTGGTTTTTGAATACACAAGAATATCATCAATAAAGATGAGAACAAATCGATCGAGTAAGTCTTTGAAAACTCTATTCATAAGGTCAACGAAATAAGCCGGAATATTCGTTAAACCAAATGGCATAACAAGCCATTCATAAGATCCATAACGAGTACGGAACGATGTCAAAGGAATATTATCCTCTGCAATACGAAGCCGATGAAAACCGGTTGCTAAGTCTAATTGTGAAAAGACTCTAGCACCACTAAGTTGATCGAATAGATCATCAATCCGAGGTAAAGGATATTTATTCTTGATAGTAAGATCATTGAGGTTGCGGTAGTCAATGCAAAGCCTAAGTGTACCATCGGATTTCTTCACAAAAATAGCCGAAGCTCCCCAAGGAGAGGAATTAGAGCGAATAAATTGCTTCGTCTCCAATTCAGATAATTGTTTGCGCATCTCCACATTTTCTTTATTGGACATACGATAAGGAGGACGAGTAATAGGTAAAGCTCCAGGAATTATATTAATTCTGAATTCAATTTCTCGCTTAGGTGGTAATCCTAAAATAGGCTCAAATATGTCGGAAAATTCACGAACAACGTGAATAAGAGAAATGACATCTTCCGCATCATCAGTATCGTCATCATGAGGATTTAAAGAATATAAAGATGAAACCAAGTTGGAGTCCAAATCTTTAAGATCAATAGAAATCTGCTTAACAGATTGAGGATGTCGAAGATGAATAGTCCGCTCAGGACATAAGATTTGAGCTTCATAGCGATTAAGCCAATCCATTTCCAAAATCATTCCAAAGGCTAAATAACGCATGACATGCAAATCGGCTCGGAAAGAAAAATCACACAAAATAATCTCGACATCTTTACAAAGTAAACTAATTGTTCAGTTTTATGGATGTTTGAACGTGTTCTTGGTGATGCATCGAAGAGCCTATAGGGTCGGGTTGCCGATTGGCATAAATCCCTAGCGCCATTGCTCGATCGGCCGCGAATTTGTTGGGTTTGCATGTTATTTTGTATAAGCAGAAAAACTGCCTAGGTTCCAGTCAGTTGACTGGACTTTGAATCCAGGCAGATATAAGCAGAAAAACTGCCTAGGTTCAAGTCAGTTGACTGGACTTTGAATCCAGTCGACTGGCTGTAGCCAATTGGCGTACGAAAGGCAGATAACAGAGATAGGAGGTCTCTGTTTCCTGCAGTCAGTCGACTGAACTCATTGAGCCAGTCGACTGACCTGCTCTTAAATGCCTATTTTTGTCTATTTCTCTTGTGTTTCCAAATTTAATCGATTCGGGTTTATTCCCACTTGTTATATCAATTGTTATTCGACTTTGATGACTTCTATTTTGGGATTTGTGGAAATATCCATTTTGATGGATTTGATATCGATTCCTTTGGAATTAATTCATGTCTTCGTATGTGAATTTTGGTGATTTATTGTTTCTACAGTCATTTTTGTGCTTTGTCACTTTAAGAATATAAAGGTTTCAATACTAGTAGTAAATATCAAAACTCTTCCATCAAAACGATTTCAACATTATTTTATTACAAAGCTCGTTTCTTAAACCGTTTTCCAGTCTATTAGCATATACAAACCTTTACCTCACTCGTATGAGAAATCTAATTAAATGGCTTAGTAAAACAAGTGGTATGAAACGCTTGCATTTGCTTTGTCGGTTAATTCTTGGACTTTTTCGATTGAATTTCTTGTGACAATTTTCGAGTGGAGACTTACAGTTTGTTCATAAATATTTAAGTTAAGCTAGTGGGACATGAAGCTAAGCTCATATATTTACTAGCTTAGTGTAATTGACACTTCTTGATGATCGATGATGATCACTTTGTGATTTGGACTAGCGATATGCTATGTTTCTTTGTCCACGCAAGGGATGATACCTCGTTTTATTGAGTTTCATCTCATTTCTTTTATAGGCTAACGACCTATGTATTATTTGGAGTTTCGACTCAATTTTTGGGGGCTAGCGACCCATGTTCTTTTATGGAGTTCAGTCCATCGGACGTACCTTTGTACTACGTTGATTGCACCAGCTTATCAGGATCATCGGGCGTACCGTTGTACTACGTCGTTGTTCCGAATTATTCGAGTTTTAGGTTCCGCAGCCGTACCGATATTGTACTACGTCGTTGCACCGGCTCTATGGTTAGCGACCATGGAATGGCGTCCCGTTGGTGATACACGTGTTGGTGAGTTTTCATGCTCCCGTTTTGTGATAGGCCTCCCCCTTTTTGTGATTTCTGGATTTCTATTGATGATTTCTAGAATTTGTGATCCACCAGCTTTTAAGATTGGCATCGATATAATGTCGATATTTGTGACTTGGTGAATAAAACTAAAGAGTATGACATTCTTTTGATCTTTGAGAAGATTCTTGTGATATTGATTAATCCCTGGTTGATTTTCATTTACATACTTATCATAGTATGGCTTTATGGTCATCTTACGTTTTTGTCATATCTCTTATTCTATATCATTTTATCTGATATTTATAGTTAGACTGATCCGTTTATTATTTTATTATTAAATAATACTCGGGTCAGACCGAGATGTTACAGGTGCTTCTGCTTGACTTCTCATCTGGGATTATTATCCCGACTTTTGGCTAACTACTTAGATTAGTAGTTTTGGTTGTATACATTTGAGATATAGACTCATTGATGTATACTTATTCTTTTGTGTAGCACTTGAAACTATTATTTTTGTGATATTGTGGACCTTGTTTGACCACTACTCTGATATACACTTTCATGTGTAATATTCATATCTGTTTCCGACTTTGAGATATGAACTTCTGTGACCGGTTTGTGTTATGATATTTCTATATTTGTTTTCGAAGATATTATAGCCACTGTGTAGTAGCTTTGAGTTTGCATCGGTATGTCGGATTCCCTCTTGAAATGCAAGTTATATTTTTTCTGGCATATCCGTACTAGCACAAAGCAATTACGCGGATGGTCGCTCCTCAACAGCCTTATTCTCCACGCTAGTTAACGGCATTACCCTGTAGTGTCCTTGGCTAGCGTGGGTATAGAAGCGGGGAATCAAAGCTTGGTATCAGAGACAAATTTCAGAACAATGCAGAATAATTTAACAAGGATCATCGTCCTAAGTCCATCTTAGGAGTCATGCCTTAGGATTTAATTCGTATCTTCGTACCGTCCTATCCTATTTTCTTTTGTGATTCCTTGTTTTATCAATCACTATTGTTTGATATTCATTTTATGAATAACCTTTTTCTTCTTCTTCTTTCTTTCTTAATGAAGAAAATAGTTAGACTTGGCCGTCCCAGCGCTGGTCAATCTAGTGCTACTCCCTAAGATGGAGTATTTATGTCTTCCCAGCAGCTTCTTGATCTAGTAAAGAATGCTCAAGCAACCGGTTCTAATCCGGAGTCTACTCACCCTAAGTCTGGATTTGCACGTTTGTGCAACAATTATACCAATTTGGGTGGGAAGCCATTCAAAGGTTCTGAAACCATTATTGAAGTCCAGGCTTGGCTAAGAACATGCGATCGAGTCTTTTCTCGCATGAATCTAATTGATCTTCACCGTGTCCAAGTGGCTTTAAGCATGCTCCAAGAAAGAGCATTAGATTGTTATGAGCTTCTTATTTCTGAAATTATTGAAGCGGATCTTACTTAGGAGAAATTCCGAAAACGATTCGAGTTAAAATTTGTGCCAGAAGCTGAGAAGGTGACATTGGCTCGTCGTTTCATAGACCTTGTTCAAGATGAATCCTCTGTGGCAGAATATGTCCCATCATTCGAGTCACTTTCTAAATACGAGGTCGAATATATAAACACCCCATTGAAGAAGAACCAAAGATTTGTCTATGGCTTGAACAAAAATCTCAAGAAGCCATTACTTCTAAAGTTAGAAGTTTCTTTTGATCAACTTGTTGATATCGCCCTTCGACTTGAAGAAGCAGATAAAGAAAGTGATGTTGAAGTCATGGGTGCCAAACCAAACTTCAACAACAACAAGAAAAGGCCTATTAAATTCAAAGGTCCTTATCCCAATAAGAAAGGGAAACAAGAAGCTTCTGTAGCAAAGACTCCTACCCCTAGTAGTGGGCAATGCTACAATTGTGGTTCTAAAGACCATTATGCCAATAGATGTCCGAAACCTCTCTTTTGTCGCTATTGCAAAAGTTCGGGTCATCTTTTATCTTCTTGTCCCAAACTTCAAGGCAAGAAGGAGGGAAAGTTAAATATTGCACAAGCCCCTAGCAATACTTCTCGTGGTCAAGGTATTTCTCATTCTATCCTTGATGGCATTATTTTATTTCGTGATCAACCTATTCGAGTTCTTTTTGATATAGGTGCGTCCCATTCTTTAATATCAAAGGAACTTATTGATACTTTTTCTTTAAGTGTTGTTGCTTTAATGACTTCTTTAAGAATCGCGAATCCGGTGGGTGGATCCGCAACAATTAGTTTACTTTGTAAAGATGTCGAGATTATTTTGTGTGATTTTTCTTTCCGAGCCAATTTTCATGTCATGCGTTATTTAGGCTTTGAAATGATTTTGGGAATGGATTAGCTTAACCGCTATGAAGCTCAAATCCTATGTCCTGAGCGGACTATTCATCTTCGATATCCTCAATCCGTTAAGCAGATTTCTATTGATCTTAAAGAATGGGACGCACCCGTATCAAAAAGAACTCGAATAGGTTGATCACGAAATAAAATAATGCCATCAAGGATAGAACGAGAAATACCTTGACCATGAGAAGTCTTGCTAGGGGCTTGTGCAACATTTAACTTTCCCTCTTCAAACATCCATAAAAGGATTTTCATAGGTTTTGCTTCCGAAGCACCAAAAGTTGGAATATATACCAAATAATCCAAACCAAAAGCAAATGCACATGAATAAGTGTTAGGAACTCATATCCAACATCAAAAATAGATATAGAATAGATGTGAGATAAAAATCTCACCTTTAAACCCAAAACTATGAAGAAGAAGCTATAGAGCAATGGCAAGGACAATCACTCTTCAATTCCAACCCAAAGAGCTTGAATCTAAGCTTAAAAGAGAAAAATTTCCTAAATTAGGTTTAGGAATTTCTGAAATTGGTAAGAGAATGAGTTGGAGAAGAAGAGGAGGAGGCTTACCAAAGCTTCTTCTATAAATTTGGAGCTAGAACTTGATTTGCAAATGGAAACTAGGGCTTGGAGTTTTAATTTCCCATTCCTCTCTCCATTGTTGCTAAAGCTTGAGTATAAAGAAATAGAAATGAAGTAATGAAGAGAAGAGGGGTGAAGCTTGGGTCTAATGGGCTGAAACAAAAATCAAAGCCCTAAGTGAAAAAGTAGCAAAATTCCACTAACTCCAAACATATCAAAGTTTATACTCAAAAAGATCGCAAATGTCATTTTGAACTCAATGGGAGTGCTCTTGAGTCCTAATTCGACCGTTTGCAAAAAGTAGCATTTCGGACTAAAATCCGACTAACGATGAAATATTTAAATAAAATATTTAAATAATCAATCGTAAAATATGCGGGTTGTTACATAATATCAAATCCATCAAAATGGATATTTCCACAAATCCCAAAATAGAAGTCATCAAAGTTGAATAACAATTGATACAACAAGTGGGAATAAACCCGAATCGATTAAATTTGGAAACACAAGAGAAATAGATAAAAATAGGCATAATATGCATTTAAGAGCAGGTCAGTCGACTGGCTCAATGAGTTCAGTCGACTGACTGTAGGAAACAAAGACCTCATGTCTCTGTTATCTGCCTTTGGTACGCCAATTGGCTACAGCCAGTCGACTGGATTCAAAGTCCAGTCGACTGATTGGAACCTAGGCAGTTTTTCTGCTTATACAAAATAACGTGCAAACCCAACAAATTCGCGACCGATCGAGCAATGGCGCTAGGGATTTATGCCAATTGGCAACCCGGCCTGATAGGCTCTTCGATGCATCACCAAGAACACGTTCAAACATCCATAAAAGGATTTTCATAGGTTTTGCTTCCGAAGCACCAAAAGTTGGAATATATAGCAAATCAATCCAAACCAAAAGCAAATGCACATGAATAAGTGTTAAACTCATATCCAACATCAAAGATAGATATAGATGTAGATGTGAGATAAAAATCTCACCTTTAAACCCAAAATTATGAAGAAGAAGCTATAGAGCAATGACATGGACAATCACTCTTCAATTCTAACCCACAGAGCTTGAATCTAAGCTTAAAAGAGAAACATTTCCTAAATTATGTTTAGGAATTTCTGAAATTGGTAAGAGAATGAGTTGGAGAAGAAGAAGATGAGACTTACCAAAGCTTCTTCTATAAATTTGGAGCTAGAACTTGATTTGCAAATGGAAACTAGGGCTTGGAGTTTTAATTTCCCATTCCTCTCTCCATTGTTGCTAAAGCTTGAGTATAAGGAAATAGAAATGAAGTAATTAAGAGAAAAGGGGTGAAGCTTGGGTCTAATGGGCTGAAACAAAAACCAAAGCCCTAAGTGAAAAAGTAGCGAAATTCCACTAACTCCAAACATATCAAAGTTTATACTCAAAAAGATTGCAAACATAATTTTGAACTCAATGGGAGTGCTCTCGAGTCCTAATTCGACCGTTTGCAAAAAGTAGCTTTTCGGACTAAAATCCGACTAACGATGAAATCTTTAAATAAAATATTTAAATACTCAATCGTAAAATATGCGGGTTGTTACAAACACATTCTAGCATTCGAATAATCTTTCCATAAAGTATTCCCAGTGGCTGCTCAATCCCGTGTTCCTATAAAGAAAACTCTACGTGGGTATGGATAACGGTTCCTTTATCGATTATTCAACGACGATGGGTAAGACTCGATACATAACTCCATCGTGAGATGGAGCTTGTTTGCCAGCACGAGTAGGCTATCTACACATAATGTTTTTTCATCATGTATCGTGCAATAAAGCTCGTTCTGCTCCCATTAGTCGATCAACGAGCGCACGATCCTCCATACACAGCCTGCAATTAATGCATGTGCATAGGAAGAATTATACCACCTTTTGATCCTTTCATCCAAGGCTTCCTTTAAGAGCTTGGGCTTGCTCCTACCTAAGTGCATCCCAACAGATATGCCCTCTTGAACCCCCTATATGTCTTATTCATGACATAGCTTCAGTGAATTCTGACTTTCGGGAGTTAACACGTCTCATGAGCTTCAAGAAAAGAGCCAAGTCATCTTCCTTGTCGATCACTGAAGCTTAATGCTACTACAATGTCATTGAAGCACTTTACAATAAGCATTCCTACTTTAAGAATGAATTCTTCTTCATCCCCTCCCTCTTCGGGTTCAAACCACTCTCATTATCTAGACGTAAGACTTCCTTCTTTCTACCATTTTCAATATTTGGATTCTCATCATCCAAGTATCTAATGTCTTACCCGCCTTCTTCGTAGATATTCCCCATCTAGATGGTAGCTACGTGCACTTTGAAACCTTAAAGGTCCTCATAAGAGTCCACATCCACTATTGCGCTCCTCCTTCATACAAACAAACGAGAATCTTCATCAATGTGGCCTTCTACACTCCGAGCGATTTGTTGTTCCAATTGAATCTCCACCTAGAAGAGCTAGAGTTTCTACTCGATTTCCTGCCCTCACTCAGCACTTTAGTGATGGTATCCAAGGAGGCATTGAAGGTCCATCGGGCGAGATAAATGCCAATGAAAGTGCGGATAGAGCGATGGAAGAGAATTTGACCAAGGAGGTGTACAAAGAAAGAGTAGAGGAAGGAGGAAGCATGGAAGGAATACAAGAAGAAGAAGGAAATGACAAAGAGGAGAACGATAAAGAAGATGAAGACGAGGGTTTTGATCATGGAATATATGAATCATGTAGGGAAACATCTCCTAAAGGCATAGAAATCCTTGTCTCTCTATGTCCTAAAAGAATAACTATGTAATCTTTACAACAATCCTTTGGTCCGAGTATAACTTCATTTGTGTGGTAACTTCTCATACATATCTTCTAAAAACATCTTTGGCTCATTCAGCGATCTTGACATCCTAATCAATGATCTTCTCAAGGACCTTCTAGTTTCAATTTCCCATTTAGTGACCTCCTAGCTGAAGGATATAAACCCCTATCTTTGCGAACCTTCGAAAATGGTCTGTAGAACACTTAGGGAAATATCAGCATTCCACACACTTTTAAGATCACTAACACCCATATCCTGCATTCGCCCAGACTTTAGTGTTCGGAGGTTGATACAATCTTTTTTTCTTTCATTTTTAGGTATAATAGTAAGTGACCTGTTCCACTACCTATGCTCGAGTATTGGAGAGGGCCAGGGAACTACCCTAAATCCTAACCTGACTACATTTCCTTGCACCGAGAAACTAAGAAAGAGAGATTACAATTGAAGGAAAGGGAATACTTTGAGGATATGGATAAAAAAAGCTATCAGGCTGAAAAAAGAGAATAGTATGGCCAGAGGTAGAAGTCCTATGGTTCTCATGACTGTCATGATCTCATAGTTGGTTCATCCCAATCATGCTTACAACTCCAACTCAACTCAACGGCTTCTAGCAATTTAGCCCCTACTCGCTACTACATCAGCTTCTCAAAAATCCAAGGAAGTTTCTACTCATCTTCCTCCACCACTCCTTCAGATTTTTCCACATTCATGATGAACAAGATGTAGGCCGCCTCTCCTAACCTCTTCTTAATTGGGGTGAAGTTTGACCATAATATTAAGGATATCTCCTGCAAAGAAGCTAATCGTAGAGTTGGAGGGGTTACTGAACTCGTTGATCGACTCTTAGAATGGAGAAAACAAGCCTTTGCTCTCTTCGACGTCAATAGAATCAATCAGATAGACATCTATCCATTTAAGTGAGGGAGGAAACACTATGCTAATATAATAACTGATTACAAGAATGAGGTGTCCTAGCTTAAGAAACAAATAGGTGAAGCTCGAATAACAGCTGAATACTCTAAGGCACTGTCAACTAGGTTTTTAAGCAAGCAAAAATTAACAGGAGTTAGAATGTTAAGACGAAGAAGAAATGACTTAAAATCTTGGAGGAACACTTAGATAGTATATAGAAATAACTCAGAGAAGTTTCAAAATAAACAGAACAAATGTGAGAAGTCGGCATCGACATCATCATATCGGCGATGACTTCACATGCTTCCATATTTCTCCCTCAAACTTTGCACGAGCTCTTCTTTGTCTATTTTATGGGTGCCGCAAGAAATATCAAAGGATTCCGATTAACCTATTACCATAATTGAAGAGCTAGCAATCGGAATGTTAGAATAAATCAGGCGACGAAGGAACATTCACCAATATCAACTGTCTACACAAAACAACAACTTGAGACATCTTGAAATCAAGTAGCATAATGGATGCAAGAGAGCTCAACCCATTTAGGTTAAACCATAGATGTTGGCACCGACTTGAGAAGTTAGAATCGACATGTGGTGTTAACCCATATGGGTTCACGATTGCAGGCACTATCGAGGGCTTTCTTCTAGGCTCTGCTCTAACTCTCTGTTTAGCCCAATATGACTGGTAAACTACCAAGAAAGGATGAGGTTTCTGCCGTCACCACGCGGAAGCTCTATCTCTTTTTAAACTCTTTCCTTTACACCATAGTCACTAAGGCAGCTATTCTAGGCAATTCTAGGACTTAGAATTAGTCTGATACATGTACTTTTGACTTTTTCTCTCTCAAATCTTTTGTAATCCTAATCAAATTTATAAGCAACAAAGCTATAAAGTGGATGTAGGCCTTAAACTGCTGAACCACTATAAAGTCTCATGTCTCTCACTTATTTCCTTTGACTTTATTGCCAATTTTTATTATCTTTGCATTATTTTAAATAGGGATGGTGCTTTCACATATCACACTAGGGTGTCGATCCATTTTTAGGTTAATATTTTGGTGCTTTCACTGAGAACGTCAAACTCGGGTTTGGACCTAGCTATCTACTTTAGGTTCGATAGCTCCCGGGGTTAGATCGAGAAAGTTTACTTGAAGAAAGTTATAGATTTGCTATTCTAATGGATCCTACAAGGAAGTCAACATCTAGAATATCCGTTGGGATAACACTGGTGTTGATGAAACCAGTCTCAAGCAAATGAAAGTAAACAACGCTAACAATCTCCGAACAGAGGTTCATGCTAGAAACCTAGCATCAGGTGCTTCTGTAATACCCTAATTTTAACTAGCATTATTTAGAACATTTAATTAGATAAATTAAATGAAATAATGTAAATGGTTAAGGGACTGAGATTTGAATAATGTAAGGTAGCTGTGCTTAATTAATCAAATAACCAAAGGGAATTAAAATGAACTAAGTAAGATGATTAAGATAAGGGAAAAATAGGAATAAGTTGTATTCTTATACCCTCAACCCTCATTCTATTTTCATTTGACACGTTCACAAATAAATCTAAACCTAAGTTTGGCCGACCACTATTAAAAGAAGATAGGGGGAGATAAGCAAGGATCCAAGTAGGAAGCTTAATCAAATCAATTTAAGAGAAAATCTCAACCTTCTTAACAATCAAGCCAAGGTGAACAATAGACTACATCTCATTTTTATTGTTTATGTTTCTAGATTAGATTCGAATATATTTTGCAAAGTAAAATGCTATGTTTTGATTGTTAAATGGATATATATGCTTGTTGATGATTGGTACTAACTCATATAAATTTTGTGATAAGGATTAATTTTGAAAACCTATTAAAAGACATCCAAATGGCTTGCGTTTCTGATATAAGGTAAGAAAACATTATTTTAGAGATGGGTTTTGTAATATCCCCCACTTGGAGACCCAAAACTAACAGCTATGGATGCTGCAGTCACCATAGTTATTAATCTTCGAGGACAAAATACGGTAATGTTAGATAATTGATATAACAGAAACATATAAATATGAAATTTTATAATCAACAATCGACTTTCTCATCCCATTTCAAAGCAGGTTTAAATTCATTACATAATCTTATAATTGTTAACCATGTTCAGAGAAAAAATATTTATTACAACATACGTCAAGAGAGACATACGAAGATGCCCCTTTGGATGATCAGAGTATATAACTAGGCAATTAAACAACTTTGCCTTACAACAACAACAAAACGGAATCAAAATAAAAGAGAACTTTATATAGTTATCATGCCTTCTATATGTCTTCGGAAGCTTATTTGGCTAAAGAGATACCTAAAAACTGAACTCTCAAACTACTCAAAATCAATTGAGCACCCGAGAGTTTAAGGGAAAACATGAACTTCGAGTCAGACATAAAGCTTAGTATGAATAATAATCTACCATCTCAAATCATTTAGATATCCAGAGAGACAACGCCGCTTAGTAGAACAGGTTTTCCCCTCACTAGTATCCTAAAACTATATAATCCATATACTATGCTCCTGCATCTACATGGTTAAAATATTAGATTTCAAAATAGTATGATGATATGCAAACAAATAAATTAATTCTATATTTCCCATCTCCATTTATTCTGACTACCTGACTTAGTTATACTTTCTAGGGTAAGTATTAACCTATTAGTTTTCATGGGCTGACAATGTTTAACACTTATGGACTCCCTTTCCAGTTTCATAGTTTTCATGAGATCACTAAGAATCTATTGGCCCCAGCTGGTAACTTTACCGTTTCATGGGTTCTCCCTGAACCTATTGGTAACTCCAACAACTTCCCGCTTATCCTAGTTTTAATGGGTTGACTATAAACCTATTGATATATGTCAATAACTTAATTCGGATATAGTATTCATGGGTTCACCACAAACCTATTGGCCTATGCCAGTAATTCTTTCTAATCATATTTTTCATGGGTTTACAATGAACCTATTGGCATCTGCCAATAACTTTTCATAAACATAGTTTTCATAGGTTTACTATGAACCTTTAACGATCCATATTTTTGGATAATTAAAATATTAAATTTAATAAGATTTAGAATTTAATATTGTCAGAAATTAATATTTATGATTTATAAATGGGAAGAAATTATTAAAATATAATTTAATAATGTTGATTGAATGAAATTGACAACTGTTTAATGTAATTTCAATCAATTGTAATGGTAAAGTTAATTTGCAAGATAATTGTAGAGGTTAATTTGGATATAATGGTAAGTTAATACGAATAAATTAAATGTTGTATCAAAAATAGAAATAATATGCATTTAATTGAAATTGGTTAATATTGAACATGAAATCAGTTTTGGGTAAGTAATTTATAATCCTTGGTTGTAAACAATGAGTTGATGTATATGAGTTATTAATGTTTAACAATTGTTTTGATTTATTATCATCTCATTAACTAAATCGGTTGAAATTAATTTGGAGATTAATGAAATTAATGTAATGGAAATATCACAACTAATATGGTGAAAGAGGTTTATTGTAGAATATGAATGTAATAAAATGTAAACTAATGTTAGTTATATTACATAAGGAACTGCTGATTAATAATAAGAATGTAAATCAACGTAAATTTAAATTTAAATTATAACAAATTGGGGTTTTATTACTATTGTAATTTAATATTGTAATTAACGTAATATTTAAATCTTGAAATCCACATGGAAAATTTAGTTTTTAAAAGATTATTAATTTTCTGTATGATCAAGAATGATAAAATGATTAGACTAAATTGAGTTTTAAATAATAATTCATTTAATTAACATGTAAAATTAGCCTTTTTGGCACTGTCTTGGATTTCAATGAAACTAGTTTCATCGGATCCAAAATAGTGAGTTATTATAGGATTTCATGTTTCGTAGCGATCAGACTTATCGTTTGATCGTGCGAGCTCGAAACATGTAGTAATCAATTAAAGGAATTTAAATGAAAACAATTTGATTTTAAAAGCTAACTTTTATATACAATGAAGTTCGGGTTTGAAACTAGTTCCATTGAGTTTAAAAATATCGAAAACCTATATTTCGATATATTGGATGACCTATTTTCATTCCGGGAACGAAACGGGCTTTTCGGGTCGTTGTTATCGTTTCGACCCAATTCGATCTATTCCATCCATTCTTATCCATCTCTATCTATATATAGGCTATTATAAATCCTAGCAGTCTTTTTTTATTGCCTGTACGTACAATTTCTATCTCACCTGTTCCTTCTCAATGACAGACACCTCAAAACCCTAATTACTGATTCCAAATCAAACTCCAAAATTCAACCTGCTCAAATCATGTCATATAATATATCATCGCGAAGTTCTCGACGAACGTAATTTATGTATGCAATTCATTTTTCGATTGGAGTCTCCGTTTTTTCAAAAATTAGTGAAGAATTCTCGGCCGCTCATGTTAGGGTTTTACGATCAACGGTGGATCGTCAACTATACGACGATCGGAGGTGACCACTGGGTAGAGGAGGACACGCTTGGTCAATCTACTGTCTTAGTTTGTTATCAGTGCATGAAATCACCAGATTTCGCACTCAAAGGGCAGCGATGGCGGAGTGTGCTTCGGTGATCAGAGGCGACCGTGTGGGTACCAATGGAGGCGGCTCCGCGTGGAGATCTCGGTGATGTGGTCTGATCGGCCCGCGGTCGCATGTGGTGGCAACGATTGGCGGATGAACGTGACGATGGAAGAGCGACAATGGGTTCGACGGCCCTATAGGGTTGTAGATGGTAACATATTTATAGTTTTGCCCTACGATGTTTTAATTTAAATTTTCCAATCTTCTAACGTTAATAACTTTGCATACGAACTCGGATTTGGACGCGGTATCTTCCATTGGGTTCGTATCGAAATTCCGGACAACATAAAACTAGTTTTGTTGAATTTAGAGATTGTTTAAATTTTGGGCTTTTATTGTATTTTAAATCAGCTTTAAATCAAAAGTGAGTGATTTAACCTACTCATGCAATACTAAACCTTCTTATGTTAGTTGAATTAAATTTATAACGTGATAAGACTTTTATTTGTTGCTGTTTGGTAGTTTAAATTGACGTTTTAATTTGAAATTGAATATTATTGAATTAATCTTCCATTTAAATTAATATTGAATTTAATTGCTAGTTAAATACCTGATATTCATAACCAGTAAATTGTTGTGAGTTATTAGCTGATTTGGATGTTGATTGTGATGGATATCTATGTGTTCATAATTTGGATGATTGGATGTTTATTTATTTTTATATATCCCTGTTATCACTTTGTATATTAAATGAAAACACATAAACTGTTATTTGAATTATTTCGAATAAATTAAGAAATAGGTTGAAATGACATTTATCTATGACACTTTAATTTTGGATTGAAATGATATATATCCATCCATGTAATTAAATTGTTAGTAATTGATCACTTGGCCATAGGGTAGAAAATTATACAGACACCAGATTGGTCAAATTAAATAGTTTTAAAATCTTGAATTTGGATTTTGATTAAATAATATTGTTTAAAAAAATAAATTTAGGATTTATATGAATTGAATTATTGTCTCATTCAAACTTTGAAATATTGAAACTAAAATTGGTTAAAAGAAATTGTTCCAAAAGAGGTGAATTTAAATTTGAAATTGTAATTGATATATGACTTTAAATTTTGGAAATTGATTACTTTTAAAATTTAGATCTTAAAATTAAACAATGAGGTTTAATTTGATTTAAGTGTTTTAAATCAAGTAAATTGAATTGGATTTTTGAATGAAGTTTGAAGTAAAAAAAATGAATGATTTGAAAATTGAAGTTATTTCGAATTGAAATTGAAATCAAATTGATTTGAAATAAAATTGGAATTGAGTCAATAGAATTGAAAGATTGAAAATTCAGTTTTATTGATTTGAAATTTGGACATGGGTTCAGATTGTTGAAATGGGAAGAAACAGTCTGATTTGATATTATATTCAAAATAAATTATTTTAATACAAACTGTTTGAAATCTATCTTTTTAATATTCAAATTATTTAGATTTTCAAGATAAGTTTACTATATAAACCATCTTCAATACTCAAACCCTTTTATATTAACTATTTTAAACCATTTTAAACTATTTTTACACTATTTGTAACTATTCAAACTATTTTCTAGAATTTCAAACTGTGCGAAGTTGAAATGTTTATATTTAAATCAGTGATTTAAATGCAAATGGGGTTAAATGATGTTATAACCTAAGTTGTAATTTGAAATGATATTTTCAAGTGAAAATGCATGTCTAAGTAAATATAATGATTTTTAAATGAAGGTTATTTTGAATTGAATATGATATTTTGATATCAAATATGAATCAGTTTTGAAATGTAAAAGAACCAACCGGTGTGAAAAATGACATTTGGTTGTTAAAGAGACCGAGGCCTCTTATTGGCATACTCTCTGTCAATATTGGAACCACTTTAACAACTGTATACGCGGTGGATGATATCCAGAATATAGAGATTGAATTGGAGGCATTTGCTAGATTTAAAGAAAGAGTAATGATGGATGATCCAAGCACTTGTGCCAATTTAAAATGACTAAAATAGGAGTCTTTTCTGACCACCGAGGCTAGCTACCTCTATTGGACACACCTTTTCGTATTACTATTCACATTGACTTGATCAATGTACCTTGATTGATTTGATTTTTGGGGGTGTTGGATGCGGTGGGCCGTTAGGGTTTACCACCAGTCAGGAAATGCAAAATGATAGTATCCTACCTTAGGCATCGCCTTACATGCCTTGTCATACTCTTTATCTCGTGATCGCTACAATTTTGTTTTAGTGTTGTCTTATCACGCTGCCTCCCTGGCTATCGACGTTACTTTTGATGCGCTTAAAAGACACTACATATGAAGCGTATTTTACTACATATAGATAGTTTAACGGATCCTTAGGAGATGAAAAACCCTGTAACATCTCTTAAGTTATTGCACATAAATTATACACTGGATAGCAGATGTAAAATCCCATAAATGTCTCTGAAGCTATTATACTCATATTTACTTGTTGATTTAACTTACATAAGAACTTTTAGTTCTAACTCGGGTGTTTTGTCTTTTCATTACGCTCGGGTCAGCCTGAGCTTTTCAGTGTTTGAAGATATTAGGTATATTACATTATTAGTAATTTTCCACTGAATCATCATTTTGGTATGTTTGTTGATTGTACTCTGAATATGTTGTAAAAATTTGTGAAATCAAATGTATATTGTAAAACAGCTTCATGAACTGTTTATTTGATTATTATATTTCGTCAATTCCGCCGCGAGATTCTGTGTTTTGTTTTTCCTTCTTTTCTCTTATTTTCTTATTTACCCCGTTGACAATCCTCCCTTCTGAATGGTTTGAGTTAGATATATGTGGTTTATTGCCAATTTAAACCATCCAAAAGATGGATAGTCACAGAACCTGTCAATCCGACAACTTCACTATTTAGGCATTCCACATTCTGGTCTATCCAACCTCCTAGATGCAATTCTACTCATTCAGGAGTTAATTCAAATTATATTCGATAATGGGTCAACCTAACTGGTTATTCTACCTATTTTCCCTAAAATACAGTTATGGGTCCATTAAATTGTGAACATATTTATATATGAAGAAGTAAACATATTAACATATAGTACCAATACATGTGGTTTATGTGATGCCCCACCCCGAAACCCACATTAATTAAGAGAATTACATAGTAACTCTGTCTGCTAATGCGGAGAATAGGGCTGGTTAAGGGCGACCATCATAGTTTTGCATTAGATAAGAGCTAAGTATGTCGGTTTTTAGCACTTATTTTTTTTTTTCATTTTTCATCTCGAATAATCAACATACTTAATTCCTATCCAACACACAACTATGGTGGCTACATGATTGATTCAGAAACAAAATACAATAACTACAACAATCACAGTCATAGAACAACAACATAGAATATTTACACATATCCATATATCAAATGTAATACAGCTCATCAGAAGTGGTATTCAACCATGATATATACGTATATATATCCCACAAAAGAATATACATCATATAGTTCCCAACCCAAAAGATTACTACAGAAAAACTATACTATAATCACAAAGACGATGGAGAAGACCCAAAAAAAGCTACCAAAGGTCCATAAGATGAGCTAGTCCAAAAGGTAGGCAAGCTAAGAGTCCAACTAGCTAACCTGCAACTCGGTCTGACCTGAGTAATAAATACATGGGTCAGGCTAGCTAGAACTTAATATTAGAACAAGCTAAGAGAAATATAAGTGCATAAGGGAATTCTTCCTTTAACTATAAAGGAAGGTTAAGAGTGTGGTTCAATTGTAATTCCATAGTATAGATTCATAAAGGGTTGTCACATGAATAAGTTAAGTTCAATATAAGAAATCCATACTCGAAGGCATTCAACACAAATGCAATAAACCATTCAAAAGTCATAAGGGAAACTCATCAAAATTCCCAAATTTGGATCTTATGGAACTATAAAAAGAGTTCTAATCTTATAAAATCGAAATCACCATTTATATATAACATCTCATATAGCACTAGGCTATCGATGCAACGAAACATCTCAAAAATGGTGAAATCGAATAAAACTCAGAAATGTTAGAAAACCCGATTGGCCAGATTCTCGATTGCAATGCCAAAGCAATGTTGCACATGCTAAACTCTTGTCTAGTGCTATATATAATTTAGGTACCTAACTAGTGGACCCCAAGGCCATACTCTTGGTGATCAAAGTCACACAACTTGTGGTGACCGAAGTCACATAACTCAGATGACCGGAAGGTCTATAGCACTACCATACCCATGGATTGTCACAAACTCTCGGAAAGGAACCCGAAAAGTGTTAACGTGCGTTTCATACCACACGTTCGCACTAAATGGTTTACTAACTGCTAGTTAACTCCACATCATAAAAATAAAATCTCAAATCTTAGAAATCTCAGAATACTTATATATCTTACCTCATATCATCGGAAGTGCAAATAAATCTTATAATGGTTTCTCGTAAACCATAATTCCCGAAAAGGGAAATCTCTTCTTAAGACTCGCCTCTCATCGGCGAGTAAAACAACATCTATAAGTGGTTTCATCGATTATTACTCCTATAGTAGGAGATCTCGAACGTCTCAACTCGCCAAATATTGGCTAACTCAGATAATTCCTATAATAGAAATTATAAATCTCAAATATCTACTAAAATACAATACTCAAGAGGTTTCGATCGTATAAATCCGGAATTAACCGAAACAATAAATTCACGTGTCTCATACGACATGTTTAACTAAATAATTTAATTCTCTTTCTTATTCGTCTAAAGAGTGCAAAAACATGCATTTTTATATAGAAAAATATATTTTAGCGAAGTCGAGATTTGAAATAAATTTCAGAAAATATTTAATAAATCAACTTTGAAAATCCCTTTATAATTTAGAAATATTAGTTATTTCAGGTTCTATACGAAATCACCGTGTAAAATATATTTATTAGAACAATAGATAAAATATAAACACTTTTGGAAAAATAGTTTGAAAATACGTGCATGTGTGCTCGGAATCACAATGAAAACATCACAGAATGAATCATCAAAATACATTAAATTCCTAATAACGGATTCGTGGAAATCCGAGCTTCTATATAGTAGAAGAAACCCAAAAATAATCACAAGAAGCATGGTTTATCCCTTGAATAAGATAATACAACACTCATGATCCGTATTAAAATTTATCATTGAAACCATGCCCGAACAATCCAAGAAAATACATGATTCAATACTAGAGCATATGTGATATAAAGTTATCAATATTTGCACTGAAATAAGCATCAAAACCATGCTTGGAAAACACAAGAGAAAGCACCAAAAACTGGTGCAACAATTCAAGATACCTAGGAAGACACTTGGGCGTTTTGCCCAGGCCTGTGTCTTGTTTGGTCAGTTTGCCCCTTTTAAACACATAATTTGAGAAAACACAAAACATAAAAGTTGTAGAAGATATCTTGAGCTTTCCAGAACATTAATGATTATTCAATTCCGACAAGAAATGTTAAATTTATGGGTAAAACAATTCTAAGATTTGAATTTCACTACTTCTGTCATTTTGGTCTAGGGACATCGATCTTAGATTGAACTTTTGACCACGTAAATTTCAAAATTTGACAAAAATCCAAAATATAAAAGTGATTTTCTTAGTTGAAACCGGAAAATGAATCGCCAAAATTAGATTACAGATCAAAAGATAGGGCCAAAATAATTCTTAGGTCAACGATCATTGTTGCTGTCGTTTTGCTCTTGGGATAGCAATAAACAAACACTATTTTGACCAAGCTAACTTTAAAATTTCAGAAAACCCAAAACATAAAAGTAGAGGGTGATTTTATTAGCTTGAAAAAAAAAGAATCACCAAAATTGGACTTACAGTTCAGAAGACACGGCCTAACAATTCTTAGATCAACGATCATTGTTGCTGTCGTTTTGCACTCGGGATAGCAACAATAAAACATAATTTTGACCAAGCTAACTTCAAAATTTCAAAAAAATCAAAACATAAAAGTTGAAGGTGATTTTCTTAGCTTGAAATTAGAAAAGGAATCAGCAAAATTGGTCTTACGGATCAAAAGATACGGCCAAAACAATTCTTAGATCAACGATCATTGTTGCTGCCGTTTTGCTCTCGGGATAGCGATACATAATCACAATTTTGACCAAGCTAAATTAAAAATTTCAGAAAAATCAAAACAAAAAGGTTGAAGTAAAAAGTATAATATTTTCAAAATATCTAAAATTATTGAATTTGGATAAGAATCGTGAGAGATATGGCCACTCAAAGTGGCTATCAGAAATCAGGAAATAAAGAGAATAACAACTAGAAAGAATAACATATATAGTAAACGAGTTTGCAAATTTTTTCGTAGGAACTTCAATTTTTAGCTAGCAATTCATGACCCACCTGACGATTTAACAAAGAGTTTGGTAGCAAGCTATGATCTTTTGAGATGATTTGAGGCTCTAGCAACCTGTCGAAGCTTGAAACAGACATGCAAAACAAACCAAAATAAATTAAAGATAACTCATCTTGATTCAAGATGAAAACTTTTGGTAGTGGATAGAGATTACCTTGTATAATATTATTTAGATGGATTTATTCTTTAATTGCAGCAAATTGGAGTGGAAAATCGAATTTAGATGGAGAATGCCATTTTTTTCTTTTGTTGCTTTACTGTAAACTTTTTCTCTTTGAAAAAAAAAAGAAACAATGTACTATTTTTCTTTTCTCACCAAAAGTTTTCAGATTTACTAGTTGGATCCAAATACTAACCCAACAAGCCCAATACTAAATGTACTTAGTGAAATGCTAAGTACAAATGCACATATTAACTAATTTTAACAATAAATGTCCAAATTTTCTCATTTTTAACCAAATAAAACGTATATAACTAATTATATGAAAATAAAAATTGTTATTTGAAAAAAATTAAATTTATTTTTAAAAAGTTATTTTTAACGATAAAACCTTATTTTTAATAATATTACACAATTTTCACAATTTTATTACAAAACACTATTTTTAGTACAACAATTTGTACTATTTTTTTTCTTGTCAAATAAATTACAATAAATCATTTTAACTCCTTTTAATCATCGAAATATTATATTTAAACAAAATTTCATCTTTTATTTTAATAAAACACATATTATCTTTATATTTCTCATTTTAAATTCAATAAAAGATTAATATTGACAATGTTTTCCAATATTGTTGTGTTTACCCAAATAAAATTGTAATTTGATTATTTTCTACTC
Organism: Allium cepa; assembly: GCA_030765085.1. Lineage (NCBI taxonomy): Eukaryota > Viridiplantae > Streptophyta > Magnoliopsida > Asparagales > Amaryllidaceae > Allium > Allium cepa. The sequence continues at coordinate 110,027,752 of CM060940.1, forward strand.
AAATTCTCAAAATAAAGTTTTTAAAATTTTATTTTCATTATTTTATTTATTCCAACAATTTAACATTGAAATACATCACCTAATTAATTTATTAGCTCCAAACTAAAAAATACCCAATATTTCAATTTATTTAAACCAAATACTTATCCAATCAATATTTAATCCCATATTTATACCCAAATAAACAAAATAAAATTTCAAACCTTATTTTTCTCATTTTATTTACAAAATTCATTGTTTATTCCGAATTGTTTGCACAAAAAATGGGCAAACACCTCCAAGTCGTATGATTTAGTTGATTATATGTTGTTCTTAATGATTTGGGTGATTTATGCAAATATATAAAATAGATGGACTAAACTGCAAAAGACACACAGATTTATAGTGGTTCGGCCAGAATGTGCCTACGTCCACTTTATATGTTATTCTCCTTTTCTGTTCAGATACAAGTACAAAGCTTTGATTACAAGAATCTGAAAGTTGTTTGAAAGTTCTATCCGTGCTTGAGCTCTCAAACTTGTCTGCCATTGTTGTACCCCTACCCCTCTATTTATAGAGTGAGGCTGGGGGCAGGGGTCCTGGATGTATATGGCCATTGGTGGGCCTGGGCTGAAGCAATCTGGCCTGGCAACTTTGGTCCGGCAACGCCTTGGTTCGGTAGTAGATGGCTAGAGTTGAGGCCTTGGTCCGGTAGTACTTTGGTTCGTGTTGGTTCGGCGTTGAATTGGTGATCTGGTTCGGTGGCGTTGGACCGGTTGTGGATGGAAGGTGGCGGTTCGGCGGTGTTGGATCGGTAGTAGGTGGAAGGTGGCTGGTTCGGTAGTGAATGGAGTGGGTTGGTTCGGTGAAGGTGGATCCAGTAGTAGGTGGGAATGGGATTGGTTTGGCTATGTGGGGAAGGGAGTTGGCTCGGCAATGCATGGAGAGGAGATGGTTCGGCATTTCTTGGAGAGGGACGGTTCGGTAGTGAAAATGTGCCCAACATTTACCCCCCAAAGTAGGGCATATGCCTGTATATGGCGTGCTTTGTTTTGAGTAATGCCGAACCAACTGGTTCGGTCATTGATTTTGCTTATAAATAGTGGCCTAACGCTTTCGTTATTCTTTATCAGCCGAGCCAACCCCTTGTTTTTGCCGAATCGAAATATTATCTTCGTCGGACCAAACATGTTAGCTGAATCAAATTCCTATCCTTGCCGAACCAGGTGAGAACCTTTTTTGCCGAATGGGTTTTTGTTTTGAACTACCGAATGGACTCGGGAACTTGACTTACCGAATGAACCTTGTGGGTTTTAAGTACCGAATGACAATTTCATACTTGAATTGCCGAACGGAGTGTGTGTCTTGACCACCGAATGAGACTACACTGTATAAGTGTCGAATGAGCCTTATATACTTGAGTTTTTATGTTTTGAATTACGAGTTAAATTCCGGACTATATATACTTGCATGTTTATGTCTCTATATTCCTTGTTATAACAGTATGTTTTTCTAGTATCGCAGATAATGTCTCACAAAGTGGAAACTCGATTAGAAAAGAGAAAATCTACGGACAGAAGAGAGTCCCCTGTGGTGCCCCCAGCCCAGCTAGGACCGGGACGACAGGGACCCACCCCGAGATCACTAGTGGACGGATATGGTCCTCAAGAGCTTCTGAACTCTCCCACTGATTGCTTTCCGAGCTCTCTCAGAGAGGAGCAGCTTGATGTTATCTCCCGCTCCTTTGGGATTGATAGAGCACACATGCTGTTGCCAGGGAAGGGGGTCATGCCATATAATCCCCTGAAGGATACTTCGCTTATAGTAGGTACCACTGCATGTGTGGGGCCATTCCTCCAATCAATGCTTGGATAGTTAGCTTCGTCACTTATTTGAAGGTGGCCCCCTTCCAGCTCCAGCCTAACTCCTACGCTATCTTGGTGTGCCTATTCGTGAGTTTCCATAGGAAGTACGGGCACCCCCCTTCTAACCGGGAGATTCGATATCTATATAACTTGAGAGGTTACAAGAAGGGGTCTCCATACATCAGCTTGGAATCGGCCGTGTCCTTAAAGCCGGTCCTGGACTTGTATTCAAAGTTCACCATGTTTAAGAAGGAATGGTTCTTCGTCCAGGATGACACCGTTTTGGTCCACCGCTTCACCTCTGGCCGTAAGTTGAAGCTTATTTATAATTTCCGTTCTGACTGAGATGCTTCTTCTTATGTGTTTTTATTTCTTGCTAGCAACAGGTGGATTTGCGGTCGTGGAAAATGATCACCTGGTTCAGATGGCCGCGGAGATAGAGGCCATTTCGGGAAGGGATAGGTCAGCTTCTTACCTAATCAGGAATGCCACTCTCCTGGGACACAACTTGATTCTACCACATCAGTCTGTGGTCAAGCAGAGGGATATGGCCGAGGAAAGAGCTGCCAAAGCCAAAGGAGGGGCCACGACAAAGAGCAGCAAGAGGAGACCCTTCTCGATACCTCCAGTCGTCGGGGGGAAGGAGCTCAAAAAATCTGATGGAACCTCTCCCAGCACATGCCCAGATGTTCCGGAGAAGGAAAGTGGAGAGGAGGAAAGAGGCGAGGAGGAGAGCGGAGGTGATGGAGAAGGTGATGGTGGTAATGGTGGCGATGGACGGAGTGGTAGTGGTGTTGGTGCCTTGACCTCTGGGCAAGCAGGTGAGATTCAAGAGTGGACGGATGATGCTTTCCGCCAAGCCTTTGAGGGGTTGGAGGAAGGGTCGGCCTTGGTGGAGAAACCGAAGAAATCTGATAAGGCCGGGACGGGTGCCAGTCCATCTTCTGAGAGCATTTCTGCTAGGGCAACTCCGGCGATTCAAGGTAAATTTTTGACTCCTCTTCTAACTTCACATGTTTCTTGGATTATAGTCTCATGCATGCTTGTAACACTTGGTTTTTATTCCAGGAACGGGTAAGGCGGCCAAGACATCAGAATTTCGACACCGCCTCGAGCAATTCAAACTCCTCAAAGCTTCTTCTACACCGAAGCCCTCGACTGACCGTTCCGGGGGCGTAGTCGGCTACCGTCCTCTTCTCGGAGTCATTGAAGAGGATATTCAAAAGAGAAATAGGAGGCGTTCCATGTTTGAACCTTCACTTGGACCTCAGCCCCCAACCCAGCCTATTCCTGACGTCACGGGGGAGGATACCGAGTCCATAATATCTCCGCATCCATCAGAGGATCCCACCGTTACTCATGTTGATCGTCCCGGCTTGGCTCGTAACCCATTTGCGGGTTATCCAGATCTGGACCCGAGTTCTCATGATATTTCCTTCGATGAGATTACCGGTGAGCACCTCCTACCCGGCAATCCTATGGTAAGGGTGCTTGATGAGGCTAAGTCTTTGGATCTCGACATGTTGACCACTCGGATTGTGACTATGGGGGATGAGGCCAAGGCAAACATCGATCGGGTGGCTGAGGAGACCAAGAAGTTGATGGGGCATCACGCTCGACTGGTCAAGGCTGGAGAGGAAATCGGAAGTGCTAACATTCGGCTGCGGCTAATAGTTTCTGATCAGGCCAAACAGCTTGCCGATCAGGCCATTCAGATCTCCCAGCATGAGGTGGCCTCCAGACGACTCAAGAAAACCATGGAAGAGGCTAGCCGAGCCGAGCTGCGAAAAATGGAGGCTACCTGCAAGGAACGGATCGATATGGCCATTGCCACGGTGGATGAGGTTCGGAAAGTGGATCTTGAGCAGATAGAGGAGTTATCTAGGAGGCTTGAGGTTGCAGAGCTTGCTCAAGCCAAGCTGAAGGAGGAGATGGAGGCGATGCCGAAATCCCTTCAGGCTGACTGCTCGAGATACCGATTGGAGAGAGATGCTGCCGTTGCAAGGCTTTCGGCTTCCGAGACCCGGATGAGGGAGTTTGAGGAGAACGAGGGGATGATGGATGAGATGCTCCAGGACATGTACTTCCGTACTTGGAAGCAGGGCAACCTATCCTGGATGGACGATTATCCCCGGGTCATGGCTAGGATATATCTCCGGGCTTTGGAGGAGGCCAAGGCTGAGGCAGATAAGAAGGGTGGCATGGCCTTCAGATGGATGTGGTTACCGCTCAGTTCACCAAGGAGGAGAAGGTGGTGGTGAAGGAGGGCATGCGGCTTCTTACCGCCGAGGAAGTGAGTGTGCAGTTGGAGGAAGATGATCAAGGAGCAGACGCTGGTAAGTCTTCCCTTTTAATCATTTCTTAACTTGATTGCTTATCGTTTGTCTAATAGATTCTTCTCCCGAATTGGACAGGTGGGACCTCTGGTCAGCATGTTGGGAGTTCTGATCCTGCTGTCAAGTAGATCTTGGGGGGTTGCAATGATAGAGATGAAGTTCTGATGCTGCCGACTATTTTGACTTGATCCAGACATTTTTTGGTTTTACTTGACATTCCTGTATATACTAGTCCAAAACATTAATGTACTTTCAGGCTGTAATTAGGTAATCATGTCATTGTAGCGAATGATTTTATTCTTATATAGTTTTACAACATAAGCTGATTCTGTCATATCTGAATGCTGTCGTTATTTTGATATGTTGCATAAGAAATATAGCTGTGTACATGCATGTGTTTCAATCGTGTTTGATGCTATGCTCTTGCTTAAAATATAATTTTATGTCTCGCAATGTTAGTGTGATGTGTGAATAGGCTATAGCTACATGTTTATGTACAAGAAAAGGAAGTACCGCCCTTCATGTTTTAGTTGTAGACGGTAGCTTTGAATGTCTTGTGTGACTGAGGATGGAATGCAGCTGAGTGACCTGTTATCCAGTTGTGAGTTCTCATTTCCACTAGCGAGTGTCTCCTATTTTGTGTCATGTACTTTAGTGATCGTTATAGAGGATAGGAGGAAAGTTTTTGTAAATAAAATGGAAATATAAGAAATAGTAAAACTTCCAATCACAGAAGGCCTTCGATGTGCTTAAGTTCGTGGCAAACGGGTTTTGTAGTCACTTTTCCTAGCTGTGGGTCTTGAAGACATTCGTCACCCATCTTACGCCTCCGCGGGGAGTTTTCTTTTTTACCACAGCCGTACTTAAGACACATCGGAGCCGAGATCGTGCATAGTAACTACCCGGGCCATTATGGCCCGTAATCGTGGGTATTATTCGATTTACCGTGGCCGGCTAGCGTGAGTGCCGATCGTCAACTGTGAACTGCCCCTGGCTAGCCACACCTTATGTCAGGGCTTATAATCGGTTCACAGTCGCTGGCGAGCCGAACGCCGTAATGAGCTGCCTCGGCTATAGCCGTCCTTCTCGGTGGCTTATGATTGGCTCATTACAGTTGGCATTGAGGGCCGTCGCGAGCAACGAGTTAACCCGCAGCAGAGGGATGCTGGAGCAAAAGTGTCTCATTGACGAGGGCATAGATTCATATAGTACCTGTTAGGTATTGTCCAGGTGAGGTTGTGCCGTGAAGTGTCCAGAATGGAAATGCCGTTATACAGGATTTTGTTCAACAGAAAAGGACAAAGCTTAACAAGCAGCCAAGATATAAAGGAACAGGCTTAAAAAGAGACAAGATTTTTTAAGTGGTTCGGCACGAAAATGCCTACGTCCACTGATTCTCTTCGTTAGTTAACTTCATATAGGCAGTACAAGTTAAGAAAAGTATCGACGAAGGTGTTGGATGTTCCATGCCCTCTGGAACACCTCTCTGTCAACTGTTGACAAAATATAAGCTCCGTTGTGGAGATCTTTATGAATTACATAGGGTCCGTCCCAGATTGGATCTAGTGCTCCGGGGCGCGGGATGATCCGCTTGAGGATAAGGTCTCCTTCTCGTAAGCTACGGTGCTTGACTTTGGAGTTGTATTGTGCTGCCACTTTTTGCTTGTGAGCTGCCGCTTTGAGTACTGCATCATTTCTTCTCTCTTCGATTAGATCCAAAGACATGTGGAGGAGTTCTTCGTTCTCTTCTGGGTTGTAGTGGATCCTACGGTAGGAGGGCACTACAGTTTCAACTGGGAGCTTGGCCTCCGATCCGTATGCCAAAGAGAAAGGGGTATGTCCTGTTGATGTTCTGTAAGATGTGCGGTAGGCCCAAAGTGCCGTAGGAAGTTCATCCACCCAAGCGCCTTTTGACTTTTCAATTTTCTTCTTGATTAGAGTTTTGAGAATTTTGTTGACAGCTTCGACTTGTCCGTTTGCCTGGGGATAAGCTACAGATGAGAAGCTTTTGTGAATTCCGTGCTCTCGGCACCAGTCGGTGAATTCCTCGCTGTCAAATTGAAGTCCATTGTCCGATATGATTTTGAGTGGAACCCCGTACCTGCATAAAACATTTTTGATCAAGAAGTTAATAACTTTTGCCGAAGATGTTTTATTCAGAGGCTCTACTTCCACCCATTTGGTGAAATAGTCAACTGCCACTATGGCATATTTGGCTCCGCCTCGGCCCATTGGCAGTTCGCCAATCAAGTCAATTCCCCATATTGCAAAGGGCCAAGGGCTGGTCATCTGAGCAATCTCATTGGTTGGTAGTCGAGGGATTTTAGCAAATTTCTGACATCTGTCGCATTTTTTGACGAAGTCCAAGGCGTCTTTGTTTAAGGTGGGCCAGAAATATCCATATCGGAGTATCTTCTTTGCCAGAATCTGCCCTCCAGTGTGGTCTCCGCAACTTCCTCGATAGATGTTGGATAAGATTTCCTTAGCTTCCCTTCCAGCGACACATCTTAATAAGGGGTTAGAGAAGCCGCGCCGATAGAGAATGCCTTCTTGTATTGTGTAGCGGGAAGCACTCCTCAAGATTTTCCTGACTTCGTTACGCTCGTTGGGTAGTGTGCCATCTTGCAAGTATTTCCGGATAGGAGTCATCCAAGCTTCTTCTTCGATTGTAGCTATCAGATCCTCTTGTTCGAAACTTGGGGCTAGTTGCTTCGAGATGGTTATTGTTCCGGAAGTGGTACCATCCTTCATGCTAGCTTGCTTTGCCAGTTCGTCGGCCTCCTGATTCTCTCCTCGAGGAATGTGTTTGATTAAATAGTGATCCAAGTGATTGAGCAGCAGCTTGGTCTTCTTTAGATATGCTGTGAGTCGTTCTCCTCGAGTCTGGAATTCTCCCAGTATTTGATTTACAATAAGTTGAGAATCACTATGGAGACATAAAGAACTGACTCCAATTTCTAAGGCAAGTTCTAGTCCTGCTATTACTGCTTCATATTCTGCATCGTTGTTGGTGGCAGCGAATTCCAACCTTAAGGCATAGTGCAGCTTCCTTCCCCTAGGGGTGATTATCACAATACCTGCCCCCGAGCCCTGTTCATTTGACGCTCCATCTACAAAGATATTCCACTCGATATCTTTTGTTATTTCAGATTGATCCTTACCTTCGTTGGTAGTGAATTCGGCAATAAAATCGGCCATGGCTTGTCCCTTGATGGCGGTGCGAGAATGGTAGGTGATATCATATTGACTCAGTTCAATGCACCATTTAAGTAGTCGTCCAGAAGTGTCGGGGCGATGGAGTACCCGCCTTAGCGGTTGATCGGTTAAAACTCTGATGGAATGAGATTGGAAATAGTGTCGCAGTTTCCGTGACGTGATTAGCAAACAGTATGCTAGCTTTTCAAGTTTAGGGTATCTGGCTTCTGCCCCTGTAAATCTCTTGCTTACAAAGTATACGGGCCGCTGCGCGCGGTTGTCCTCTCTCACCAAAGCGGCGCTTAGAGCATGGGATGATACAGCAAGGTATAGGTATAGTTCTTCGCCTTCATTTGAAGTTGAGAGTACTGGTGGTCTCTGAAGGTGTCCGAATAGGTTAAGGAAGGCTGTCGAGCATTCGTCAGTCCATTCGAACTTTCCTTTGTCTTTCTTTAGAGCTTCGAAGAAAGGGATGCATTTGTCGGTTGCTTTAGAGAAGAACCTGCTTAGGGCGGCCACTTTCCCATTTAGGCTTTGCATCTCTCTTCGAGTGGATGGTATCTTGATATCTTGCAAAGCCCGGACTTGTTTGGGGTTTGCTTCAATCCCCCTGGCATGGACGATGAATCCCAAGAATTTTCCTGACGACACTCCGAAGGAGCACTTTAGAGGATTCAACTTCATTCCATATTGGCGAAGTACTTGAAATATCTCGTCCAGGTGGTTTATATGATCGTTGGCTTTTCTCGATTTTACCAGCATGTCATCCACATAAACTTCCATAGTTCGTCCTATTAGTTTCGCAAACATCTTGTTGACGAGGCGCTGATAAGTAGCTCCGGCGTTTTTAAGTCCAAAAGGCATTACTCTGTAGCAGTACAATCACCGGTCAGTGATGAAACTAGTGTGGTCTTGATCGGGGGCGTGCATAGAGATCTGGTTATATCCTAAGTATGCGTCCATAAAGGATAAGAGTTCATGTCCGGCTGTACTGACCACGAGTTGATCGATTCGGGGGAGTGGGAAGCAGTCCTTCGGGCAAGCGTCATTTAAGTTGGAGAAATCGATGCATGTTCCCCACTTCACATTAGCTTTCTTTACCAGTACCGGGTTGGCGATCCATTCTGGGTAGATGGCTTCTCGTATGAAGTTATTGGCAAGTAGGTTCTTTACTTCCTCCTCGAGGGCTGCTGATCGTTTTGCCCCCATGCTTCTCTTTTTTTGCTTTACTGGCACCTTGGTGGGATCGATGTTCAGTACGTGGCATGCTACGTCTGGGGAGATTCCAGTCATGTCAGCGTGAGTCCATGCAAATACATCCATGTTGTGGCGAAGAAAAACGATGAGTTGATCCTTCAATTCCGCTCTTAACCGAGACCCGACTCTCAGCAGTCTACTTGGGTCGTGTTTGTCTACAGATACAAATTCCATAGCCTCTGCAGGCTCGGTGGTGGCCTCCTCCTCCTTGTCCCTGGGGTCTAATTCGTTGAAAGGATCGCTAGTATATCGAAGAGGAGGGGCTTTCTTTAATTGCTATGCTTCCAAGTTTTTCTTGCAGAGAGAAGTCTCTGCATCCTTCCCTTTATCCTTCCTGCGGTTATTGCGAAGTTCAGTTACATAGCAATCTCGAGCGGCGTCTTGATCTCCCTCTATTTCCCCTATTCCGTCATCTGTTGGAAATTTCATCTTCAGGCACCACGGGGCTAGGACAATTTGGAAGTCAGACAAAGCTGGTCTTCCCAAAAAGGCGTTGTAGGCCGAGTGGTTCTCTATTAGCACAAATGTTTGTTTTCGCACAACGGAGCGGGGATGGCTTCCTATTTCGACAAAGAGGTCCATTTGCCTGAGGGGCATCTTCGCATCTCCGGTGAAACTATGTAGCCACTACACCAAATACTGAGATTTGCAACTAACCATCCGCGCATTTGGCAATGGTTATTAACCGTTGCCATTTAGAAACGGTTAATCACCGTCTTGGTTCAGTTAGCAACGGTTTTTTATCGTTGCTAATTGGGAACGGTTATTAACCGTAGCTTCTTTGGAGACAAATGATGGCGGTGAATTTCATCCTTTCACGCCATAATTTTTGGCGCGCTTCGTTCCAACTAGCAACGGTTTTCAACCGTGGCTAATTAGCAACGGTTTGTAACCGTCGTAAATGTTGTGGCAAATAATAGTGCTAATTTTGTGCCAAATATTCGCTGGGAGCCAAAAAGAATTGGCCCGTCACTTTTCCTTCCCTCCTTTCCTTTGATATTCGTTTCGTCCTCTTTCAACGGAAAGAAAACCTAAAAAAAAACCCCAATTCCACCAATTCGATTTGCTTCAACCCGCTCATCTTTCCATCTAATCGTGAAATCATCTTCCATCCAACCGCGAACCCATCTTTCCACCTAATCGTGTCCAGCTGCGAACTCATCTTCCTTCCAGCCACACCAGTTCTTCCTTCATTCAACGCCAATCAGTGGCCCTCTCAGATCTGTGTTCGGAGAAGTATTACAACGTGAATTTATCGAATACCTACTCCAGGTTGGGTACTCATTTTTAATTATTTGATTTCTATTTTAAATTTGATTTTGTTTCATACTTGCATTATAAAATCTAATTTGAAATCTTAATTATCTCAGATCTGTGTATCTTTGATATTTGGTTCCTCGAGTTTCATTGGCATAATCGAAGAGAGCGCATAACTGCCAGGTAAGCTTTGTTTTATAATAATACTTGTTGTCAATTGAAATGGAAACTCTGTGTACATCCAGGGCCGGCCCAGGGGCAAGCCCACCAAGCCGTTGGGATGGGGCAGCCCACTGAGTCGGGCACCAGGAAAAATCTATTTTATTTAAAGTTACAGCTCAATAGCAATCTCCATGTTGGCGATGCTTGAACCCAAAAAAACTATGGTTTCAAAAATCAATGCCTTCTAAATAATCATCGCTGTATACTCGGCTATTCCATCAGCCATCGTCGGTTCATCCTTGCCTCCTACGCGATATTTTCTACTGTTGATTTGAAGTCCTGCTATAGTCTCTTTATACTGCCACTGCTAATTAAGTATGCGAATTTCCTTTTTTGAGTTGTCTAATTTTCTAAAATTGAGTCGCCCTTTTACTGCTTTAAATTTCATTAACATTGAAAACGCCTGAAGCTAATAACTTATTAGTATTTAGTTATAAACAACTAGTTTTCTGTAAATGATCGTTTAGGAATTGAAATTTGAAAGCCGAAGCTAAAAAACTAACAATTATTTAGGAATTGATACTTACATCGATGTACTATTTTTCCTACAGTGTGTGTATGTCTACCCGCAAACATTTAGGCAGAACCCAATATGATTTGCCTGTACACTTAACTAGATACACTAGTTTGTAAACTTGATACATTTAGTTAAAAATTAAATGCACTGTTTTGTAAACTATTCGAGACTATAAGTATTGCAACCCACTTAATGTGGCAAATTTTGTATAAAAAGTTGGTACTTTGTTATGTTATAGTTTTATATGTGATTTTATGCTTATATATATAAAAAAAAATTAAAAAAATTGGCATGTTATATAGCAAGGGGCAAAAAAAATTCACATTGGGCTTGGGCAACCGATTCTTTGGGCCGCCCCTGGTTATATCACAGTACTTATGTGTAGAATTAAAAGGACCTTTAACTTCATACGTTGCTCGGCTAAGTCTTGAAGAACCAGGTTTAAATTTAACGTGAATATCTTCATGGTGATAAGATAAACTTTTAACTATGTACCAAGGATTTTCTGATTCTTCTCGGCCAAAAATTTGCCACCTTTTGCTTGTTCCATGTCGCTGAAAAGAGATTTAGGACGAATGCTACAGTCACCTTGAAAATTGACTTATCACAACATAGTTAAAAGATTGTCAAATGCAATGATAACAAATTAATATGTAATCCACACATGATTAATAGAAATCAGTAAATTATTTGGAAAACAAGCATATGTGTTTCTACTCAGTGCTTTATATGTATTATCGACGACTGGCTGTCTGTACACGGTGAATCCATTCGTTTCTATGGTTGAATAATAGGAAAAGATTACATGCTTATATTTGTAGTTTAGAATAATAAAGAAAGGTATGCAACACAAGTTAAGGAACAGTTTATTCCCTATAATGCTTGCTTATGGGTTTGTTTAGTGTTACCATATAAGCTGTCATTTGAGTTCCATCATTATCTTCATCTTTTAGGATTGATGTTTCATTAATTTTTGAGGGATTGATTATAGTCAATATCTACTACTCTTTAACAGTTTGCCAAAGTAGAGATGCACCTTCTAATCTGAACCATCAGAATACAAATTTGATGTTTTAAGTGTACAGTGTTAGAGAACCAAGAAACAATTGGTTATGCAAAGGATGATCTTTTTACATTTATATATGATTTGTTTTACAAACCGTACAATGTGAGATAATCTAACACGTCCCCGTACGTGTGGTGTATCATCAGCCAAACATTGCAACATGGAAGAGAAGTAGTGTTGTAGTGTGCATTCTCATATTTACTAAAGCCTAAATGTTGTACTGTACTGCATGCTAGTTAGACATAGCTGCTTATAGTGACTGCTAGGGTATAAGTTGATGCAATGAATTTTGTTTTACTAAATATGTGACCATATTTAGTAAGTGGATAAAATTGTTGTTAATGGCGCAAGCCAAGTATCAGAGGAGGGGTAATGCATAGACATTACTCTGGTGCTACAAAATGGCGCCGTTGTAATGGCAAATTTTTTGGAAACAGTTTGATGCTAATGTTAAATTTCAAGTGAAATCAGAAGAATATACATCTGTTTAGTTAATATCAGAGTTGAACTTGGTGGAAAGTCATAAGATATTGTTACCCATGATTTCTTAGTAGCTCTTGTTATTTTCTTTCAGTACGTCTTTTAGTATAGACAAACAATGGATGAATCAATCTAATCGAAGAAATACAGAATATGTGAAACGTGTGAGAAATTTCGTTAAATTTGTTGCTGAAAACGATGGCAATAAGGAAAAGTATTCGTGCCCTTGCACGTAGTGCAAAAATGAAGATACATTCAAATTAAATGACATTCATTTCCATTTTCTTAGATATGGTATTGTTCGATCATATACCGTGTGGTGTTTTCACGGGGAAAGAATACCGAAAAAGCCAAAACAACAACCGGTTAGTCATGCCACAAATACTGATGAGTCCGAACATATTAGGATGGAGGATTTGATCAATGATGCAGATAGATTCCATCATTTTCAACCTACAAGTCAGTTGCATGATAATGCTAATATTGGTGAGCAGTTTACGGATAAATCATTTTTGGATAGTGCAACTGCAACAGAGCCATTGTATCCTTCTTGTCTAAAAGAGATTACAAAGTTGTATGCCATTGTGAAACTGAATAGCTTGAAGACCCAATACGGCTTTTCAGACAATGGTGTGACTGCACTACTCGAATTCATAAAGGAGTTACTCCCCGAAGGTAACACGCTACCGTCAAAGTACCCCGACGTGAAGAAGATCATTAAGCAAGTTGGGATGAATTACATAACTTATGATACATGAATTAATGACCGCATCTTGTACTGGAAAGATAATGCGAACAAAGTTTCATGTACAAATCGTAACGCACCAAGATATAAGACATCATTCGACGAAGAGAGAAAAGCTACCACAGTGCCTCAAAAGACCTTAAGACATTTTCCTTTAATTTCTAGATTGAGAAGACTGTATACTGTACCATGGATAACAGAAGCGATGACCTGGCATGGTCGTGCCAAGTCCGGTACAACCGTAATGCGTCATCCGCGTGATACTTCTCAATGGAAAACTACAGATTCTTTTGATTCTTCGTTTGCTGCTGAACACGAAATATCACGCTTGGAATAGCAACAGATGGTTTCTGTCCGAATGCTTCTTTAACTAACCCTTACAGCTGTTGGCCAGTAATTGTAGTACCATATAACCTTCCTCCGTCTTTGTGCATGAAAAGAGAGTTCTCAATGTTAACACTGTTGATTTCTGGGCCAAAACAACCGGGGAAGGATATTGATGTTTATTTAGAACCTTTGATAGACGAGTTAAAGCAGTTATGGGAAGGAGTCGTTACATTTGATTCATTTAAGAAATCTGAGTTCATAATGAGAGCTAGAGTGTTGTGGGCAATCCATGATCATCCCGCTCTTGGGACTTTATCGGGATGTACAACTCACGGCTACTTTGCATGTCCTATTTGTGGAGAAGAAACTACATCTGTTTATCTCCCTGAAAGTAAGAAGATTTGTTACATGGGACATCGTAGATTTCTTCCGCCCAAACAAGTTTCGATACGATAAGACAAATTTCAACAACGAGCAAGAACTTAAGCGTCCTCCAAAACCACTGACTGGTTATCAAGTTGAAAAAAGGTAGCGAATATAAAAATGAAAGTTGGTAAAAACATACCGGAAATTGGTCGAAAATGGAAAAAGACAATCGATGAAGAAGTTCCTGCATGGTATAGGAGGTCGAAGTTCTTTGATTTGCCATATTGGAAAACAAATTTGACCTGACATAATATTGATGTTATGCATACGGAGATGAATGTCATGAAACATTTGATCAACACAATTATGAACCATAAAGACATGTCAAAAGATGGGATCAATGCACGGAAGGATGTGAAAATCACGGGTATAAAACAAAAGTTGTGGGTGATAGAAGATCCTGAAACAAGTAAAGTAACCATACCAAATGCGACTTTCACTTTAAGCAAAGAAGAAAAGATACGGTTTTGCACCGTTTTGAAAAATTTGAAAGTGCCGAGCGAATTCTCTTCGAACTTCCATAACAATGTGAGCATCAACCCTCCTGAACTAAAAAATATGAAGTCACATGATTACCATGTCATAATGCAACATTTACTTCTGGTATTGCTTCAGCATTGTTTTCCGCAACATAAGGATCTACGGAATTCACCGCATTAGTCTCTTTTATAACATTTTGTGCTCAAAGGTGATCAACAGGGAACATCTTCTAAAAGCAAAGGCTAGTTTGGTAGAAGCAATGTGTGTTATTGAAAAACATTTTCCGCCTGCATTTTTTGATATCGGTATTCACCTTATGGTTCATTTAGCCGATGAAGCATTGGTTTCTGGTCCTGTTAGATATAGGTGGATGTACCCATTTGAACGGTAAATTACTAATTTTAGTTATGTACATAATTATTCGATTTAAATAGCTATTGATGTCTACATTTTACAATTATTCATCTTCATAGGTTGATGAAAACATATAAAGGATATGTGCGCAACAAAAGATATATTGAAGGGTGTATTGCAGAAGGATACATTATACAAGAAGCTAGTCTTTACTGCATGGAGTATATGCCAAAAGGAGTTGCTGGCACTCATAAACATACCCGTGAAGCGTTTTTAGACGAGGATGATGAGTTTGCTGATGAAATAGCACTAGATAATGGTAAAGATATAACGTTAACTCAAGTGCAATTTCAACAAGTGCGTAAATGGGTCCTTGATAAGTACGACGGATTGGATGAATGGAAGAAGTAAATTCATGAATTTGTTCTGAATTCTTATTATTGTAAATCAATTCATATATATAGTATTTATTGTGTGTTTTTTGTAGGAGGTATAACTCCTATGTTCAAAGCACCAAATCTCAAACTCGAGGGCGGGGTACATCTGGGGAAGCTATTAAAAGTTTCACTTTTTGGTTACGTGAGGAGGTATATGTATTAAATATTTAACGTATTTTCAAGTCGACCATACACCTCCTTGACAATGTTTTTTTACTTATTGTGTTTGTTGTAGTTGTTGAAGACCGTCGATGTTGACTCAACTCTTTGGCGGTTAGTTAATGGGCCGAAGTTTGATGCCCGTAGTTATATGAAGTACCAAGTGAATGGGTTTTTATTTTCTCCAAAGAGTTATGAAGAGCGAAAGCTAACACGGGATAGTGGTGTATGCATGAGAGCAATTACACAATTTAGAGCGAGTGGGAAGGATAAAATTTTTAAGGAAGCAGAAACAACTTATTACGGAGTCATTCAACAGATAATTGAGTTGGATTACATTGACTTAAAACAAACAGTTTTTTATTGTGATTGGGTAAAGGTCGAAGATAAGATCAATGGTTGTAAAATAGATTCTGTTTCAAGCTTAATCACAGTTAACTTGGGAAATTAAAGAATAAAGATAGCATGAATGATGAGCCATTTATTCTTGCATCGGAAGCGAGTCAAGTGTTCTACTCAAAAGATTTAAAAAATAACGGATGGTTTGTGGTTTTGCATACACCAAAATGGTTGACCATAAATGTGGATGACACTGAGTTTCCCACCGTTTATCAATCAGCTTTTGAAGACAAAGAAAAATTAGAAGATCTTATCAAATGCATATGTTAACTTTGTATTTCAGAGCAGTTATTGTACCTTAACAAAATATTTATTTAAAATGGTGTAAAATGTAAAATGGTGTGTTATATGATAGTAATAGATGCATTATATTTTTTATTAGTGCCATTATAATATCCTGATGGATCCATAAGGATGGATATATTGCAAGAGTTCATTTTGTGTTTGTAGTTGTTGGTACTTACATATGATCACATACATACACACATGTACACATACATACATATGATCAGCTTGACTATTCTTTCTTTCTTTGTGCTTGTAGGTAGACAGGCAGTTCAAGATATTGTATTTTCACCCTTTAGTTCAGCAGTGCTAAGTTAATATATTTTTGTATTTGCATCCTTTATTTCAGTCAGTATTTTAGATATTGTTTTGAATCCGCTTAAGTTTAAAATTCTGGTGATGCAGGAAGACTTTATCACTGCCGCATAAAAGTGAATGTTCCCCTTCCCGCCCATCCCTGTGATGCCCGATTGCTATTAAGCTGCTGTACATCTGATATAGTAAACAACGTCCCCTTCTGATTTGTCTGATCCCACCAGTTTCTCATCACATTACGATTATTGTTAGTCGGACTGACAAAAATTGTAATGTGGTGAGAAGTTGGTGGGATCAGACAAATCAATAAGGGGACATTGGTTCATATATCAGATGTACAGCAGCTTAACAGTGATCGCTTGGAGCAAATTTTATTAAGACATATAAGGCGTTTGATCTTGTTATGGAGGGGACTCCGTGCAATAATTTGGCCGACAGCAATCGGGCATCACAGGGATGGGCTGGAAGGGGAAGAAATGTACGTTATAATGTTGTTGGGATTATTTTAGGATTTTAAACTTTGTAGGACATAATTTCACAAGATGCCACACCACCGTCAAATGATACAACTTCACAATCATCCACTTTAAAACGGGAGAAAATTGATATATACAACTATGGTTCTCCAGTCGAAAAAAAGGGTTCAAAGGTCGCTACGAAGATTGGTAAACTAGTAAGAAATCATGTGCCAATCTCATATCCAAGTTGGAAAAAAGTTCCGCCAAATTACAAGGAAGACGTGTGGAATCAATTGGAGGTAAGTTTTCCAATCTCATAACCATTTTTATGTACTGTTTCTGTTTGTAAAATATAGTCGTCTGATTGTAATATGCACCCTTTTTATGTACTGTTTCTGTTTCTGATTGTAAAATAGGCCTGAATGAGCGAGGGTTCATATGAGACCATATTTATGTACTGTTTCTGTTTCAAGATATATTCTTTTATGATATTTATAGGATATTTAGATTGATCACTTTATTCATAGAGACTGATGAAACTATATACGTTGAAATGTAAAAATCCATATACTTTGAAATGTAAACTGTGTACATGAACTTAGATGGTTTAAATTCATTTATAATGCTTTCAATACATAAATAAAAAATGGTTTACATGCATTTTTTTGTTATGCAGAAATATTATGAGCTCGATCCTCTATCAAAGGACCTTGTTATGAAAAAAATGTCCGAGGCTTTTAGGAGACACAAGAATGATTTGCGCAAGAAATCATTATGATCATTTCATCACTGACGAAGAAAGAATGAGAAATTGTCCACCGAAAATTGTTCAAGATGATTGGGATGAGTTCATAAGAAACGAATCAAAACCCGAGGCGAAAGAAAAAAGGAAGCGAGGCAAACAAAATAGATCAATGCTCGAATATGGTCATCATTCAGGACGTAAGAGGCACGCTATGATTACTCAAGAAATGGTATGTGTCATTGAATTGGTGCATCACATTGCATATACCATTAGTTCCAAATATAATTTTAGGTCATTGTATGCAGGTCGATTCAAGTAGTCCGGGAACAGAAGTATCACATCTTCAAGTGTGGGAGAAAACGCATAAGAAAAAAGATGGCAACATGTCAGATGCGACATCTTCCTACTTTGTAAGTTAAACAAATAATAACGCCTCTAAATTAAATTTTCATTATTCATATATATGTATTTACTTTTTAGGACAAAATTGAAAAAGAAAAGGAAACGACGAGTGGTGGTGATGAAGTCGTCTTTATATCAGTGTTTGGTAAAGATGTAAAGGGCAGGAGCCGAAGTATTGGGACCAATATAGCTCCTAGCCAAGTTAAGAGTGCTGCCATTCCATGCAAACGGCTCAAACAGGCCCAAGGAGTATATGAGCAGCGATTGCAAAATGTGGAGCAAAAATTGATGAAGCTGGACAATATGGATGATAAACTGGAGCGTCTTCTCAGCATAGCCCAAGATAATCGTCAAGTAGGCAGTGAAATCGCATCTTCTCAGTTTGCCACTCCGAACAATCAGTTAATCGACCAAAGATGTGAAATCCTGAACTTCGAGGACGAAGTAATTGCAACAGGTACTATTTTAATCGACCAATCAGTCTTTTTGTGCTTCAACCGAGTTTGCTGCTCTCTGTTATTGTGCATAAACAAATTAATGAGTATTAGTGCATGTGTATTTATAGATTCCAAATTATCTTTTGCTATAGAAAAAGAGGTTAGGCAACAAAGGTTCACGTTTGACGTGTACATCATAACTAGGTTCACAAGAGGTGTATATGACATTTTCAAATCCAAATTAACATAATCATAAGATATAAGAGAATATTTAGCAATATTTATAATGCTATAACCATAGGATAAAGCAAATTAAGCAGTTTTAAGTAGTTTTAGCAAATCAATA
Source organism: Allium cepa (assembly GCA_030765085.1). Classification (NCBI taxonomy): domain Eukaryota; kingdom Viridiplantae; phylum Streptophyta; class Magnoliopsida; order Asparagales; family Amaryllidaceae; genus Allium; species Allium cepa. Next base: position 110,046,241 of record CM060940.1, read on the forward strand.
ACAATGATCACATGGATAAGTTCTGGTGGGCACAACCTTCACTAAATTCTTGCTTGGCTGAAAGTACAGTGTTATTTAAAAAAAGGTTGTGTTCATGATTAGATTTGAGAAATAGTGAGAGATAGAAAGAAATGATGAAGAATCACGTAAAAGTTCAAAATGCTATTGCAGAGCTGGAGTTTGAGACAACGAATAAATGACAGAGATGAGAAGGAATTCATTGTCAATAGCGATCTAGTTTGTATACTTATACTCATCGTAGTCTTTATCTTATATCTGTTTTGGTTTCAATTTTCATTGACACTCACAATAGCCATTATGTCCAAAAATAAATCAGTAAACTCCAAAACAAAAAAGGATATAGAAAGATCATAAAAGTTTACACCTTCCATTCCAATCTTGCATGATTGTAAAGATCGAATATCGCATACGTAATGGGTCTAGGACTTGTGTAGCTCTGCACAATGGTCTTAAATGTTTGGGAACTTGTTAGTTCTGTAAATGTGATTCCATATATTCACTCCAGAAATGCTTATATAACAGGTACTATATGCCGAGATTCCACAACATTAGTAATTCATGGAAAACCAGTACCACCCACATATGAAAAAGTGTTGTTGGACAAAATTTTATTGCCGGATGAGCTAACCGCCAAAATATGTTGACAATTTACCGAGACCTTTGGGGATGTTGGAGCCGGAGGTTATGTGAGCCATCAAAAGGGTTTGATACGATATCTTTAGTCGGAGGTATTGATATTTCTGACTTGTTCTTTGCATATATTGCTTATTTTCTTTTGTTTGCTGTATATGAAATTTGCATATGCAAATGCATGTGTATTTTGTCCTGGTCTGTCTTGTTTACAAGATAATCGACAATTTATCAAATACTAGGAAGTAAAGTCAAAATTCAAGGACAAAATCAAAAAACAAAAAACATGATCAATGTGCCTGAATGATGAATGGAGGTCCAATAAACTAAAAATTGATTAGCTAAAAAATTTTATGTGTGTATCGTACTAATTGGGTTTAATGGGTGGTAAAATAATTTGGTTATGATGTAGGGGAGGGGACTGAAATGGTAGGGGACTGGAATGTTTGGTAGAGAACTGGAGTGGTTACTAGAGTGTTTACTGGTGGTTGGAGTGGTTGATACTGGTGGTTTGTGGTAGAGTTGGTGAATAGGAAGTGGGAGGCAGTTTGTAATGTTGGAGTTCATTGCAGAATGTGGAGTTAGAGAGGTTGGTCGGGATAGTTGAATTATGCTGATAGTGTTATGGTTGTGATTTGGTTTGAAGAGGAAATGAAATGTGTAGTGATTGGTTTGAATAGGAAATATGGAAATGTTGTTGGAGTGCAGGCAGGTTTGTAGTTTGTGTTTGATGGCTTACTGGTACCAAGGGAACTAGGTTGGAAGTGTAAATGGTGGATGAAAGGGAAGTTGAAGGCTACGGAGCAGTCAGAAGAAGACTGTTACAGTTTTTGTAATGTGATGTGAATGTGCAGTTGACAGGGGATTGGTTTTGAAGCAGACAATAAAAGGAATTACAGTTGTTAGAATGCATATAATTGATTTAAAAGTTATAACAGTTAGAATGCATATAATTAACTCGTTTAATCAATGTTGGATTACCAGCAGTAACACTCTCCGCATTCGCAGACATCTCTTTTGCCTGAGTATTGAGTAGAACCAAACTGGTACATGGCTTATTTATGATAACGAGGCTATGTGCAATATCCTTTTGTTTTCATATATTCTAGGTGAAATCAATCATAGATTAAGCATACATAATGTACACCTATCGATGAGATAATAACTTAAAGGTATACTGCAATATAGCTTTTGTTGGATATTAATGGTGCAAAATTGGCACATACTATTAACATCAAGCAATATTTATTGAAAAAACCATTATAAAATGTTTGGATTTAACTTGATAGGTGTGTGCACGTACAAACTTTAAAGATTATGGATTTAACAATACCCGAATGAGATAATTAAGAAAAATAGTAGAATCAAATGCATTCGGAGGAGGTGGACATTTAAGGTTAGATATGTCCGAGCAACTTGTTCATATTACTTGATTTCTGGCTCAGTACAAATGGTGCAACATTGGACAAAAACCCAAAAATAGTGTAGTACTTAAGTGTAGTACTTGACCAAGCTAATGGTGTATGTTGTTGACAGGCAATAGGCAGTAGGGGGTTGATGTAGTACATAAGTGTGGATGAGATGAAACAGAGAAAATGAGGAAGTGCTGTAGTGTGTAGGAGTGTGGTTGTGAGTGGAAGTGTATAACAGAGGGGATGGGATGAAGTTGAAAGGCGGTTTTTTTTGTTAGTTTGTTATAGTTGTTTAAATGTTTGCTGCCACTTTTACTTATGCATTATTATTGCTTACACAGGAATTCCGTTGCTCTATTAACTGAACTTGACCAAGCTAAAATTCACTATATGATTTGAGTTTAAAACCTGTTTTTACTTTTGCGCAGGAATTGGATAGAATACTGTATGCACCACAGCATGAGCCAAAGAAATATCAGCTTCGGCTAACCTGCTCAGCATCCTTTTAATGTGTTTATTATATGTAGACTTCACTGCTTGCAAAACAATGTAGTGTAATTAATGAAATCTTTGTAGTGTAGTGTAATAAACAATGCAGTGTAATAAGTATGATATTCCGGCACGGTAGCATTCTGTTTGCAAAACAATGAGTGTAATTATAAGTTTGATAATTTTATATGTATGGTATATGTGCGATATGTTTATAGTGCTTGTGTACCAATATTTTGATATTCTTGCATGTTTTGATATATATTGATATTCTGGTATATATACTGAGATATGCGTGTAACGCAGTAGTGAGTTACATATGTGATTTTGTAGGAGCAGGAGCAGGAGCAAACACTATGTGCAACGGGTATTAACCGTTGCTTTATGTGTGACTTTGGGCATAAAGCAACGGTTTTTAACCGTTTTTTACTGGACATAAAGCAACGTTTTTTGGCCATAAAGCAACGCTTGCACCCGTTGCTTTTTGGACAGAAAGCAACGGTTTATATCCGTTGATTTTTTGCCCATTAAGCAACGGTTTGTAACCGTTGCCTTTTGTACATTAAGCAATGGTTTATACCCGTTGCCTATTGTCCATAAAGCAACGGTTTATACCCGTTGCCTTTGGCCCAATTTGCAACGGTTAATACCCGTTGCCTTTGGCCCAGTTTGCAACGGTTTATACCCGTTGCCTTTGTCCCAATTTGCAAAGGTTTATACCCATTGCCTTTTGGACATAAAGCAACGGTTTTCTCCCGTCGCTAAATTCAACCACTCCTGTGTTGAAGACGGTTTTTACCCGTTGCTTTTGGACTTAACAACGGTTTTTACCCGTTGTTTATAGCTTATAATGGTGTAGTGAGCGGTTTGCTACAGGGAGACACATCCTTCATTGACAGCTTCATTTTGTCGAAAGCGTGCTTGAATAGGATATTTACCGAGCTTCTAGTGTCTACTAGGATTCGGAAAACCTTGGCTGGGCCGAACCAGGCAGAGATGACCATAGGATCCATGTGAGGGTAATGCCTTAACTCTAGATCACGCCGACTGAATGTGATATCATCATTCTCTTTCCGTTTCGGGTGGCGCTCTTCTGTAACAGAATTAACGTAGCCTTCATTGCTTCTAAGTGACTTACCATATCTCTCCATCTCTGCCCAGCTTCCGTCGGCGATGTGTGGTCCTCCTGATATGGTAAGGACCACTATCTTCTCTTGACTGGAGCTGCTGGTGTTGCGATTTCCTCCGCCTACTTCCGGGAGGGGCAGCCCTGGGTTCTCATTGGCAGGAGTTGAAGTCCTATTCCGACCTTTCACATAGCGCTCTAGTCTCTTCCTTCTGATGTGTTCTTCAATCAAGTCCCGGAGATGATGGCATTCATTGGTGTCATGCCCATGAGATTTGTGGAAGCGGCAGAACTTTCCAGACTTAATTGCATTATCTGATTCGTTCTTGTGCGGGGGGCGCTTGTATCTAACTTCGTCTTGGGTGGCCAAGAAGATGTTTTTGATTGTTTCATCCAATGGAGTGTAAAAGTCAAATCTCGGTCCTGGCCTATATAAGCGCTTTTCCCCCTTCTTGCCCCCAGCACTATCTCTGGAGTCATTTCTTCGAACGTCCTTTGCTACTGCGGGTGTGTTGCCATGAGCTGCCTTGGTTTGTTTCCCTGTCTGCCTTTCAATGGCAGCGTCTTCAAGTCTCATATATTTCCCGGCTTCGTGGAAGAAATCGGGTAAGGTAGCTGGCTTTTCTTTCGTTAATCTCCTAGCAAACTTAGTATCCGGATGCACAGAACTGTAGAGGGCCATTAGGATAAGTTTCTCGTTGGCATCTTGGACTGCGGCTGCTGTGGCGTTGAATCGGGTTAGATATTGTTGCACTGTCTCCCCGGGCTTCTGTTTGATATTAGATAGGGAATAAGCGTCCTTGGGTTGTTCCACATGAATGCGGAACTGGCTGATGAACTTTTCTTTCAACATTTCCCATGAGATGATGGATTCTTGGGGCAGATGGCAGAACCAGGAGGTAGCTAGATCTGCCAAGAATAGTGGAAAGCATTTACACAACACTCTCTCTGTTGCTCCGCTCATGAGCATATGCTGTGTGTATCTCTGCAAGTGTACAACGGGGTCAGAGGTTCCCTTGTAAGGTTCCATTGTTGGCATTTTCCATTCCCGGGAGGTGATGGCAGTTTCGATATTGCGGGTGAAGGGGCTGGTTACCCTAGCACCTATCCCCCGATCCCTTTGTTCCCATTGGACGCACTCTCTAAACAATCGTGCCATCCTTTCATCAGAACTTAGAGCGGATAGAAATGAGTTTGGTTCTTCCCTGCGGGATTGATTCCGTCCAGATGACCTGTAGAGATGGTATCGTCTATCACTCCTAACATTCTCCAATGACGGCCTCTGGTCTTCCGGGGGCATGCTGGGGTCAGCCACAGTTGGCCCTTGCCTTGATCTTCCCCTGCTGGGTTGTGTTCTCAGCACTTCTTCGGGTCCAAATTCGGGCTGGACTCCGGCTCGGCCCCGTCTATTGGTGTTTCCATGGTTAGGTAGCATGACAGGCTCAGCCATATCCGACCCCTGCCTGGTACCTCCCCCGTTGGGTTCGGTTCCAAATGTTTCCTCGGGTCGGAATTCGGGCTGAGTCGGGGCTCGGCTCCTACCATGGTTGTTTCTGTTGTTAGCCTCTTTGAAGAAGAAAGACCTTTGTCGTCTCCCAGATCCTCCAGACCTGGACTCACCCCATGATTCAGTGTTGCGGTTGGTTTCTTCAACATCCCTTAAGCGTGACATGAGTTGATCCACCAAGGCTTCTTGTTGAGATGCGAAGCGGTTAGTTACTTCAGCCACAACCCTGTCCAGATCCGCCCTTGTAATTGGTTTTTCCGTAGCAGGGGTTGTCGGATTTGCCTGATTTCCTTTTGCTGTTGAAACCAGACGATTGTCTTGATCTCTGATCACTGGATCTGGGATACTGCTAGTTGCGATATTCTTTCCTTTGTTAGCATCTTTCTTCCGTCCGGGAGGCATGTTTTTCAAGTAATGAACGATGCTGATAGGAAAAGGGATAAGTGGGAGAAGCTGAAGCTTCGAGCTCCTGCTCTCAATGAAAGCACCAAAAATGTTTGTACAAAAAATGGGCAAACACCTCCAAGTCGTATGATTTAGTTGATTATATGTTGTTTTTAATGATTTGGGTGATTTATGCAAATATATAAAATAGATGGACTAAATTGCAAAAGACACACAGATTTATAGTGGTTCGGCCAGAATGTGCCTACGTCCACTTTATATGTTATTCTCCTTTTCTGTTCAGATTACAAGTACAAAGCTTTGATTACAAGAATCTGAAAGTTGTTTGAAAGTTCTATCCGTGCTTGAGCTCTCAAACTTGTCTGCCATTGTTGTACCCCTGCCCCTCTATTTATAGAATTAGGCTGGGGGCAGGGGTCCTGGATGTATATAGCCGTTGGTGGGCCTAGGCGGAAGTAATCTGGCCTGGCAACTTTGGTCCGACAACGCCATGGTTCGGTTGTAGATGGCTGGAGTTGAGGACTTGGTCCGGTAGTACTTTGGTTCGTGTTGGTTCGGCGTTGAATTGGTGATCTGGTTCAGTGGCGTTGGACCGGTTGTGGATGGAAGGTGGCTGTTTCGGTGGTGTTGGATCGGTAGTGGATGGAAGGTGGCTGGTTCGGTAGTGAATGGAGTGGGTTGGTTCGGTGAAGGTGGATCCAGTAGTAGGTGGGAATGGGATTGGTTTGGCTATGTGGGGAAGGGAGTTGGCTCAGCAATGCATGGAGAGGAGATGGTTCGGCATTGCTTGGAGAGGGACGGTTCCGTAGTGAAAACGTGCCCAACACGAATAAACAATTTAAAATTTTCAATTATATTTTAATTTACAATATTAAATCACAACTTCCGTTATAATTTAATATATACAGGTAATCTCCAAAGTATGGCTGTTACAAACTCCCCCCTTAACAAAATTGCATACTCACAATTTCTAAAGGAGAATTTGTATCAGCATATTAATTTTATCAATCAAAGAAAGGATAGACAAGCATGAGATTAAAAATCCTCACTCTCCACCCAAGGTGAAAGAAGACCAAGATAAAATTGTTTGGTAAATTCAATGATTTTCCTAAGTATAAATACTAGGATTTGTTGACCATTGAATTTCTTTGAGAAATACATCATGATTTCGAAAGAATCTCACTTTCAAAACAAAAACACAACGGGGTGCTACTACAACTCTATCGAAGGAGATTTATTTCACAAAAGTTTCTCTAATAGAGTTGGGATTTAGCATCATTTTATCCGAACTCCAACAACAAACTGATGATTTTTCATATGTCACTACAGAAGGAGCTATGTTGATAATAAGATAACAACCATTGAGGTAAGAAGACCCGATGAGAGATGCTTACTTCAAAGATCATTCTACTCAAACGACCGCAGAATGCTAGTCGTTAGACTATTGCAATAAGGCAAGACAATCACTAGGAACACAATAAATATAAATTTAATTTACAATCAAAATTTATTAGAGTTCGAAATTCATTATCTTCAAAACCATAATCTAATTTTTTTATAATCAAACGTCTTAAAGTTCCAAAATTCATTGCCTTCAAATTCAAAATCTCAATTTTCAACACTTGGAAATTTTCCAAACTTCTTCTTGTTGTTCTTATAAAGTGACAAATAATTTCAAAATCATATTCCCTTTTTTTATTCCAAAATTAAATTTTTGGAAGAATTTGTATAATTTCATTTTAATGATTCTTAAGATAAAATTTTAAAATTTACTACTCTTTATTTTTAAACACACAATTCTCATAACAACTCCATCTTTAACATGTATACCTCATTTTAAAATATTCAATACCCATTTTTTTAAACAAAGCATTATCTCATAATTTTAGTAATAAAACATAATTATATTCAAACTCACATATTTCAATTATCATAATGGCATTGCTTCGCCATTGATTTATAATAAATAACCCTATCGATTGGTTATAGCTTTGATCAAATGATCAAAACCACCTTGCCACTCATCCTATTCCACCATGGTTCAATGGTTGCATATGTCATCTAGAATAAGATTTACTTTACAAATATTTTCAGTTTATTTCCAAATTTAGTCTGATTAAAACTTAATTTATCATGTTTGATTGTCTCATCACAGCGTTTAGGAAATTCCTATTGATAACGTTGATCAGGCGTATCGATCAGAATTCTTAAAGCACTTGTAGATAACCCAATACAAAAACCATCTTCTATAAAAGAAGTATCTCGTATTTAGTTCTCAAAATGCTCATTATTTATCTCAAAAACCAAATCCAATTTCTCATAAAAATATATCTTAAATTTTTGAAAAATTTGAAAACACAATTCATTACATATACCCAAACTCAAAAACACAAAAGAGACTCATCGAAACATTCCCTAAATATGCTCAATTCACAAGATTGAGGGAATAGATTAGAGCATTCGTCATTCATAACGGTATAACGAACTACTTAGGAACTCGTAACAAGTGCAGAATGCGGTGAAAGAACACTATCCTCTGCAAATTGAAGCTAATGAGAATCGGTGTAGGGTCAAGCTGAAGAAAGGCCCTAGCACATCTAATAGATCGAATAAGAAATCGATGAGATATAAGGGTAAGGGTAAAATATCTTCTCGGATGAGAAAAAGAGCACAAACGACAAATCATTACTTCGATTGATGTAATATTACTAAGCCCATAAATGGGTATCCAAAAAGGTTATCTCAAAAGAGGTAAGAATTGCAATATCAATTTAATTCCAAGGATCACCCCATTTTCCTTAGTGGGCATCCTAGTGGAAGAATGACCGAAAGGCTAAGAACTAGGAATGAGGTCAATACAATATTCCATTTCCCTATTGGGTGTCATACCCGATCGGACTTACAGAAATCAACAAAGTCATAATGATGGGGAATTTGAGATATATCATCAACATCTCGAAACTCAAGAGTAAATACAAAGACTTCAAAATCATAATAAATATTCCGAAGATAAGAATTAACCAACCAACTAAATCACAATACCTAAATATAGGACCCTTCAAATCATAAAATGTGGCTTGATAAAATGCAAGCCACTCCCTCTCAACTTACTCCAAACTCAAGGTAGAAAATAGCATGTTAATACGTATACAAAAATAAGCTACAAGGAACAAATCCCAAAATTCTCATGTCAAGTATTGCGGATCCCCTCAAAAGGACTTACAATCCTCAAGTAAGCAACCAGACCAGGACATCTAATAGTACTAACAAAATTTTCATTACGGATAAATTCCAAGCACCCGCATCGAAGAGGACTTGAATAGAACATTCATGAAAAGGAAAAGAACCTCCCAAAATAGCAGGAGATATACCTTGCGACTGGGATGCACTACCAGAAGCCTGAGCCACATTCAGATTCCCCAAACCTGAACTCTTCACCTTCTTAGTACATTCCGAAACTATATGTCCTTCCTTATTGCAATAATGGCACTTGGGGATTTGAGGACATTCTCTAACTAAATAGTCTCTAGAACCACAATTGAAGCAAGCCAATGCTCTAGCTGAAGGAGGTGCTGCATTAGAATGTGAACCAAAATTACCTTTCTTCATCTTCTTCTTAGGAGGAAATGATTGGATTCCCTAAAAGGGAAATTTCTTCTTATTTGGGTTCATTCGAACTTCGGCCTCGTCACTACTATCCTTTTCTTTTTCGACGGCTTTGAGGTGAAGCGCCGAATCCACAAGCTCCTCGAACGAGAGCTTAAGCTGAAGCATGAGCGAATTATTCAAATACTTCTTAATTCCAGATACAAATTTAAGATTCTTCTTATATGGGGTACTAATGAACTCGAGCCCATACTTGGATAGAGACTCGAAGGAGGATACATAACTCAATATAGAGGATTTTCCCTGCTTCAACTCTAGAAAGCGAAGGGCAAGGAAAGTCTTCTCGGATTCTGGTACGAACTTAAGCTCAAAACGATCTCGAAAATGCTGCCATGTTAGAGTACACTCGTCAATCTCAGCTATAAAGAGCACGTACCATTCTAGTTCTCATTCTTGCAGCATATTCGATGCCATAAGAACACGATGATGATCAGAAATCTCCATGCGAGTGAAGATGTGCTCGCATGTTCGGAGCCAAGCCTGAACCTCAAAACTGTCTCGTAACCCTTGAATGGCTTGCCTCCGAGATGGGTGAAGTCGCTATACATACACATAAATGTGGATTTGCGTGGAGGAGAGGGATGAGTAGGAGCATAAGGCCGTGTACTCCTATGAAGCTCAAGAATCTGGTCGGTCGACATATAAACTCCTTTGGGACGAGGACCACTGGACGGTCCTGCCTCCGAAGTGCGACCTCTACCTCTTTCAGCCATTTGCCGAAAGTTACGTTAAGCTAGGATTATTCATCGAGTGAGGAATACTGTAGAATTTAAAATTAGCATTCCAAGACATATTCCTTTCTGTTTACCCCCAAAGAACTCGAAAGGTTGAGGAAAAGGCTGGGTTCAACTACGATTTATGGATGATGTTTACACTTGTATTATACTTGATGTATGGAAATCATGTATACTATTCTTCGTTTGTTACATTTTGTTCTGAATCCAGCTCTGATATCAAGTTGTGATGCCCCACTTTGAGACCCACATTAACAAAGAGAATTACATAGTAACTCGATCTGATAATGCGGAGAATAGGGTTGGTTAATTGCGACCATCATAGTTTTGCATTAGATAAGAGCTAAGTATGTCAGTTTTTAGCACTTATTTTTTTTTCCATTTTTCATCTCGAGTATTCGACATACTTAATTCGTGTCCAATACACTACTATGATGCCTACAAGATCGACTCAGAAACAAAATACAATAACTACAACTATCACAGTCACAAAACAACAACACAGAATATATATACATATCCATACATAAAATGTAATACAACCCGTCCCAAGTGGTATTCAACCACGATATATACATACAAATATCCCACAAAATAATATATATCATATAGTTCCCAACCCAAAAGATTAATATACAAAAACTATGTTATAATTCTAAAGACGATAGAGAAGACCCAAAACAAAAAGCTAACTAAGGTCCATAAGATAAGAAAGTCCAAAAGGTAAGCAAGCTAAGAGTCAAACTACCTAACCTGCAACTCGGTCTGACCCGAGTAATAAATACACGGGTCAGGCTAGCTAGAACTTGATATTAGAACAATATAAGAGAAATATAAGTGCATAAGGGAATTCTTCCTTTAACTATAAAGGAAGGTTAAGAGTGCGGTTAAAATGTAATGCCATATTATAGATTCATAAAGGGTTGTCACATGAATAAGTTAAGTTCAATATAAGAAATCCATACTCAAAGGCATTCAACACAAATGCAATAAACCATTCAAAAGTCATAAGGAAAACTCAAATTCCTAAATTTGGATCTCATGGAACTCTAAAAGGATTTCAAATCTCATAAAATCAAAATCGCCATTTATATATAACATCTCATGTAGCACTAGGCTATCGATGTAACAAAACATCTCAAAAATGGTGAAATCGAATAAAACTCAGAAAACTCAGAAATCTCAGAAAACCCGGATTGGCAGATCCCCAATTGCAATGCCGAAGCAATGCTGCACATGCTTAACTCTTGTCTAGTGCTATTTATAATTTAGGTACCTAACTCGTGGACCTGAGGTCATATTTGTGGTGACCGAAGTCACATAAATCAGATTACTCGAAGGTCTATAGCACTGGCATACTTATGGATGTGTCACACACTCTAGAAAAGGAACCCGAAAAGTGTTACCGTGCGTCCCATACTATAAGTTCGCCTAAACTGTTTACTAACCGCTAGTTAACTCCACACAATAAAAATAAAATCTCAAATCTCAGAAATCTCAGAACATATAATTTTTAATGTATCATCGGCAAGTGCAAATAAATCTCTTAATAGTTTCTCATAAACCATAATTCTCGAAAAGGGAAATTTCATCTGAAGACTCGTCTCGTCTCATCGGCGAGTAAAACAACATCTATAAGTGGTTCTCATTGATTATTACTCCTATAATATGAGATCTCGAACGTCTCAACTCGCCAATATTGGCTAACTCAGATAATTCCTATAATGGGAATTATAAATCTCTATATCTACTCAAAATACAATACTCAAGAGGTTTTGATCGTACAAGTCCGGAATTAACCAAGAAAGTAAACTCACGTGTCATACCACGTATTTTACTAAATCGTTTAATTCTCTTTCTCATACGTCCGAAAAGTGCAAAAACATGTGTTTTTATATATAAAAATATGTTTTTATCGAAATTGTGATTTGAAATAAATTTCGGAAAATATTTAAGAAATCGACTTTGAAAATATCTTTATTATTTAGAAATTTAATTATATCTGGTTTTATATGAAATCACCTTTGTAAAATATATTTCTTAGAACAATAGACAAAATATAAACACTATTGGAAAAATAGTTTGAAAACACGTGCACATGTGCTTAGAATCACAATGAAAACATCACAGAATGAATCATCAAAATTCATTAAAATCCCAATAATGGATTCATGAAAATCTAAGCTTCTTTATAGTAGAAGCAACCAAAAAATAATCACAAGAAGCATGGTTTATCCCTTGAATAAGATAATACAACACTCAAGATCTCTATTAAAATTTATCATCAAAACCATGCCCGAACAATCCAAGAAAATACATGCTTCAATACTATAGCATATGTGGTATAAAGTATCAATATTTACACTGAAATAAGCATGAAAACCATGCTCGAAAAACACAAGAGAAAGCACTAAAAACTGGTGCAACAATTCAAGATACATAGGAAGACACCTAGGCGTTTTGCCCAGGCTTGTGTCTTGTTTGGTTGGTTTGTTCCTTTTAAACACATAATTTGAGAAAACATAAAACATAAAAGTTGTAGAAGAAATCCTAAGATTTCCAGAATATTAAAGATTATTCAATTCCAACAAGTAATGTTAAAGTTATGGCTTAAACAATTTTAAAATTTGAATTTCACTACTTCTGTCATTTTGGTCTAGGGACATCGAGCTTAGATTGAACTTTCGACTATGTAAATTTCAAAATTTGACAAAACACAAAACATAAAAGTTGATGGTGATTTTCTTAGCTAGGAAGAAAAAAAGAATCTCCAAAATTGGACTTACGAATCAAAAGACAAGACCAAAACAATTCTTAGATCAACGATCATTGTTGCTATCGTTTTGCTCTCGAGATAGGAACAAACTAACACTATTTTGACCAAGCTAACTTCAAACTTTCAGAAAACCCAAAAAACAAAAGTTGAGGGTGATTTTCTTAGATTGAAATCAGAAATAGAATCACCAAAATTGAACTTACGGATCAAAATATACGGCCAAAACAATTCTTAGATGAATGATCATTTTTGCTGTTGTTTTGCTCTCAGGATAGCAACAATAAACACAGTTTTGACCAAGCTAACTTCAAAATTTTAGGAAATTCAGAATATAAAAGTTGAAGATGATTTTCTTGGCTTGAAATCAGAAAAAGAATCACCAAAATTGGACTAACTGATCAACAGATACGACCAAAAAAATTCTTAGATCAACGATCATTGTTGATGTCATTTTGCTTTCAGGAGAGCAACATAAAAACACAGTTTTGACCAAGCTAACTTCAAAATTTCAAAAAGTACAAAATATAAAAATTGAATTACAAAGTCCAAGATTTTCGAAACATCTAAAATTATTGAATTTTGATTAGAAAAGTGAGATATATGGCCACTCAAATTGGCAACCCGAAACTAGGAAACAAAGAAAATAACAACCAGAAAGAATAACATATAGAGTAAATGTTTTGCAAATTTTTTCACAGGAACTTAAATTTTTAGCTAGTAATTCATGAGCTTGTACTCATCTAATGATTTAACAAAGATTTTGATAGCAAGCTTTGATCTTTTGAGATGATTTGCGGCTCTAGCAACCTGTAAAAGCTTGAAACAGACATGCAAAACAAACCAAAATAAATTAGAGATAACTCATCCTGATTCAAGGATTTTTGATGAAAATTTTTGGTATTGGATAGAGATTACCTTGTATAATCTTATTTAGGTGGATTTCTTCTTTAATTATAGAAAATTGAATTTGGATGGAGGCTGCCATTTTTTTCTTTTGTTGCTTTACTGTAAACTTTTGCTTTTTGAGAAAGAAGAAGAAACAAAGCATTGTGTTTCTTTTCTCACTAAAAGTTTCCAAGTTTACTAGTTGGATCTAAATACTAACCCAATAAGCCCAATACCAAATATACTTAGTGAAATTCTAAGTACAAATGGACAAATTAACTCATTTTAACAACACATGTCTAAATTTTCTCATTGTTAACCAAATAAAATGTATATAACTACTTATATGAAAATAAAAATTGCTATTTTAACAAAATAAAATTTATTTTAACAATAAAAGTTATTTTAACAATAAAACCTTACTTTAATTATATTACACAATTTTCACAATTTTATTACAAAACACTATTTTTAATACAACAATTTGTACAAAAATTGTTTTCTTGTCAAATAAATTATAATAAATCATTTTAGCTCTTTAATCATCAAAATATTATTTTCAAATAATATTTCATATTTTATTTTAATAAAACACTTATTTTCTTCATATTTCTCATTTTAAATTCGATAAAAGATTAATATTGACAATGTTTTCCAATATTAGTGTGTTTACCCAAACAAAATTGCAATTTGATTATTTTCTACTTAAATTCTAAAAATAAAACATTTAAAACTTTATTTTCATTATTTTAGATTTATTTCAATAATTTAATATTGAAATACATGACTTAATTAATTTATTAGCTCCAAACTAATAAATACCCAATCTTTCAATTTTTTTAAACCAAATACCTACCCAATCAATATTTAGTCCCATTTTTATAACCCAAATGAACAAAATAAAGTTCTAAACTTTATTTTTATCTTTTTATTTAGAAAATTCTTGGTTTATTCTAAATAAACAATTTGAAATTTCAAACTATATTTTAGTTTACAATATTAAATTATAACTTCCGTTATAATTTAATATATACAGGTAATTTACAAACCAGGGTTATTACAGTTTAATATCCTTGAAATCATTTTATATAAAACTTGGTTAATCCCTTTAACCTATTTATCAAGGAAAAATTCTTCCAAAACTCAATATTAAAATCATTTCAAAACTCTTTTGTTATTATTCCATGGTTTTCCTTTAAAATGAGATTGGGTTATACATTTTGAAAACTAAAGCCTTCGAAGCCTTAAAACGTTACTTTCGAAGATACCTTCCTTCGAAAGCATTGGAAAATTCTTTTCAAAACACTAAATATATGCCTTTTGAAACTGTTTAAATTATCTCTTTTGAAATCAAAATGTACCTTTCGAAGGTACCAAAGCATCACTTAATAATCCTTAGAAACTTAGCTTTGAAACCAATGAAAGTAACTCTTTCGAAACCATTGGATTTTGCTTTAAAACATCTTTTTGGTCAAAGTGAATATAAACAAAGTATCCCTTTTGAAACCTTTAACCTTCATATAAATTTTTTTGGGAAAAATGTGATGGCGTCAGCAGCATTCTTTCGAAAGCTTCAACACATTTAAGTAGAATATTGGAGGTTAGCATTGAAACCCACTTTTAAAAGTATTTAGGAAGTGACTTAGTATAGGTTTTAAAAAAGGAAACCTTTCGAAAGCATTCACAACTTTTATACACTTAAAAGACAAAAGTATGTCAGCTTGGTTTCGACCAGGTCGGAACCACTACTTTCGAAAGCATTATTTTACAAATAAAGGAATTCATTCGAAAGCCTCTACTGTTAAAACATAAGATGGCAATCCTCTTTGAAAGCCGTTTAGAAACCCCTTTCGAAAACATATATTTTGACTCCTTCAAAAGCTTTTAGTAAAAAAAAGCAGGTGCTTAACATTTGGAAGCAAAGCAAGGGTTTCGTGCCCATCGGAAGCATTGCTTTCGACATCATGCCTTCCGCCGATCCACTTCGTACCAATCTCATTGATACAATATGTATTGGTTTCGGCTTTAGTAGGTTTCAGATAGATTGGTTTCGACTGAGTCGAAGCGGAAGAATTGGAGTGGAAAGGCGAATCTAAAGAGGCAGAACCAACTTTTTCGAGTAAGGCTAAATCGAGCTGAATATGCAATCGCAATCCAAGGACACATAATGCTACTTTTAATAATTACCTGATAACTAACCTGCCTATTTATAATCCTTTGATTGGTTGCTTCAAAACTTTCCAAACCTTATAAAATAACTGCCGCTTATTTTCAGATCTAAACCAATGAAAATTTAAAAATTAAGCTCTTCCATTATGCAAAACCGATAATTCAAATAAGTCATTCCTTCTAAAACAATTTAATTTCCATAGTAAATTTATTAGGAAAAATCCCCAAAATTACAGATATTCACTTTCAACGTATTTTTTAACATACAAAAATTCCAAACCCAATTTTTTTATGGAATAACCGAAATTAATTTTTGTACCTAATTTCATCATATTTCCCTTCAGAAATTCATATTAAATTTTCCTTAACTTTAAAAATTACAAAAATTAAACTTATCTCCAAAATCATGTTCTACATAACATATAATTTTTCCATAGCATTCAAAATCATCTACAATTGGTTTTTTAACCCTAATACCATATAAATCCATATTTAAACAATTGATTAAAATCAAACATATTTTAAATCCAAGCATATCATCATCCAATCATCATAAAAATGGATTTAATCTTATATCCGAAAACAAATTATTATATAACAAAATAGAAATGATCTAGATTATTGTTCACCTTGATTACGATAAGAGCTTTGGGATTTGACTAGTGATTAATCCTCTTTCTTTAATTCCTTAGCTTGATTAAAATTTCTCTTTTTCTTCCTTGTAATAGCCGGCTTCCTTTAGCTTGATTAATCCCCTTTGCTTGATCTAGGTTTTCATTTGTTTGAATTTTAAGAAATGAAAATGTACGCGAATGGGAAAATGAAATGTGAATGGATGTATAGCCGTGGATATGTAACGGTTATGGTGATAAGACGCGGCTATTTCCCAATATTCCCTTATGTAACTTAATTAGCCTATAAGCCATTCTTAAGCCCATTTAAATAATTAAGCAGGACCTATAAATTTGTTTTCAGATCTCAACCCCTTATAATTTTGATTATTTACATTATTCTATTAAATTTATCCAACTAAATCTCCCGAATAATGTTATTAAAAGTAGGGGTGTTACAAGTTTCAAGTTTATAAAACCTTATAAACTATGCTCCTGCATCCACAATGGTTAAAATATAACATTTCAAAATAGTATGATGATACGCAAACAAGTAAATCAATTCTGTATTCCCCCTCCCCATTTATTCTGACTACCTGCCTAGATTATAGTTTCTAGGGTCATTATTAACCTATTAGTTTTCATAGGCTAGCTAATAACCTGATAGTTTCATGGGCTGATTATTAACCTGTTTAACACTTATGGACTCCCTATCTAGTTTCATAGTTTCTATGGGACCCCTAAAAACCGATTGGCCCTTGCCAATAACTTTACTGTTTCATGGGTTCTCCTTGAACATGTTGGTAATTCTAATAACTTCCCACTTATCCTAGTTTTAATGGGTTGATTAGGAACCTACTAACATCTGCCAATAACTTAATTCGGATATAGTTTTCATGGATTCACTACGAATCTATTGGCCCCTACCAATAACTCTTTCTAATCGTAGTTTTGATGGGTTTACTATGAACCTATTGGCATCCACCAATAACTTTTCCTAAACATTGTTTTCATGGATTTACTATGAACCTATCAATCCAACAACTTCACTATTTAGGCATCCTACATTTTGGTCTGTCTGATCTCCTAGATGCAATTCTAATCATTTAGGAGTTAATTCAAATTATATTCAATGCTGGGTCAACCTAGCTGGTTATTCTGCCCCTTTTTCCTAAAAATACAGTTATGGGTCCATTCCAACATAAATATATGTATATATGAAGAAATAAACATATTAACATATAATATCAACATCCATGGTTTAATATCCTTGAAATCATTTTATGTAAAACTTGGTTAATCCCTTTAGTCTATTAATCAAGAAAAACTTCAAAAACACCATAGTTAAATCATTTCAAAACCCTTTTTTTATACCATGGTTTTCCTTTAACATGAGATTGAGTTATATGTTTTAACAACTAAGCTTTCGAAGCCATAAAACTTCACTTTCAAAATCCCTGGATACTTCCTCCAAAAGCATTAAAAACTTCTTTTCAAAACACTAAATGTACACCTATCAAAGCTCTTTAAATTATCTCTTTCGAAACCAAAATGTACCTTTCAAAAGTACCAAAGCATTACTTAATAATCCTTAGAAACTTAGCTTTGAAAAAAATGAAAGAAACACTTTTGAAACCATTGGGTTTTGCTTTAAAAACATCTTTTAGGTCAAAGTGAATATATACGAAAGTATCCCTTTCGAAATCTTTAATCTTCATGTAAAATTGTTTGGGGAAAATGTGATGGCATCGGCACCATCCTTTCGAAAACTTCAAAACATTTAAGTAAAACATTGAAGGTTAGCATCGAAACCCCCTTTCAAACGTATTTAGGTAATGGCTTAATATAGGTTTAAAAACAAAGGCTACCCTTCGAAAGCATTGATAAATTTTATACACTTGAAAGACAAAAGAACGGCAGCATGATTTCGATCAGGTTGGAACCACTACTTTCGAAAGCATTATTTCACAAATAAAGGAACTCATTCGAAAACCTCTACTTTTAAAACATAAGATGGCAAACCTCTATGAAAGCTGTTTAGAAACCCCTTTCGAAAACATATGTTTCGAACCCTTCAAAAGCTTTTAGTAAAGCAAAGCTGGCTTAACATTTGGAAGCAAAGAAAGGGTTTCTACCTCATCGGAAGCATTGCATTCCACATCATGCCTTCCGCCTTTCTCCAATCTAGTTTATACCAATCTCATTGATACGTTGTGTATTGGTCTTAGCTTTAGTGGGTTTTGGATAGATTGGTTTCCGCTGGTTCGCAGTGGAAGCATTAGAGTCAAAAGGCGCTTCTAAAGAAAGCGGAACCAACTTTTTCGGGTAAACTGAATTAATGCTATTTTTAGTAATTACTTTATAATTAACTTGCTTATTTGTAATCCTTTGATTGGTTGCCTTTAAACATTCCAAATCCTTACAAAATAACTGCCGCTTGTTTTCAGATCTAAATCAATGAAGATTTAACAATTAAGCCCTTCCATTAAGCAAAACCGATAATGCAAATAAGTCCTTCCATCTAAAACAAATTTAATTTCCATAGTAAATGAATTAGGAAAAATCTCCAAAATTGTACAAATTCATTTTTAACATACAAAAATTCTAGACCTAATTTCTTTATGGAATAATAAAAATTATTTTTTAAACCAAATTTCATCATATTTTGCTTTAAAAATTCATATTATATTCTCCATAACTTGGAAAATTACAAAAACTAAAACCATCTAAAAAAAATCATATTTTGCATAACATATAATTTTACCATGGCATTCAAAATAATCTATAATTGGTTTTTTACCCTAAAACCATATATACCATATTTATATAATTTGATTTATATTAAACATATCTTAAATCCAAGCATATCATCATCCAATCATCATAAAAATGGACTTAATCTTAAATCTAAAAATAAATGATTATATAACAAAATAGAGATGATCTAGATTATTATTTACCTTGATTATGATAAGAGCTTTGATATTTGATTTATGATTAATCCCTTGATTTAATTCCGTTGCTTGATTAAATTTTCTCCTTTTCTTCCTTGTAATGGCCAGCTTCCCTTAAGTTTTCGTTTGTTTGATTTTTTAGAAATGAAAATCTATGCGAATGGGAAAATGAAATGTGAACGGATGTATAGTCATGGATATATAAGGGTCATGGTAATAAGATGCAGCTATTTCCCAATATGCCCTTGTGTAACTTAATTACCCTATAAGCCATTCTCAAGCCCATTTAAATAATTAAGCACAACCCATAATTTTATTTTCAGATCTCAATCCCCTTATCACTTTGATTATATACATTATTATATTTAATTTATCTAGTTAAATCTCCTAAATAATGTTATTAAAAATAGGGTGTTACAGGTTCCAAGTTTCATAATTTTCTTAGTTATAGTGGATTTATTATGAATTTTCTAGTACAAAAAATGGTCAAATTGGGTTTAAAATTAATTTTGGCTATTATATGTTTGTTTTGGGTCAAAATTTTTAATATGTTAGAAAACATATTAAAAGTAATTTATAGGAATTTCTGGAAGATTTTCCTAAGTATTTTATTAAAGGTATAAAAATATTTAAGGTATGTGACTTAAATGTTTTATATGTTTATAAAATGAGAAGGAGAAATTTGCTAAATGTCTTAAATTGTTAATTGCTAAATTCGACGGCACTATTAGAAATGATTTTGAAAATGAATTGGTAACCAATTATATATTGACAAATAAGGCAAATTAGTTGGAAAGATATTACTTTAGAAAGTTAAAAATCAGTTTTGTAAAGGATTGTTGCTTCGCCACTTTCGGCAGCCACCTTTCGAACACATACCGTTACCTTCAACCTAGTTGAAATCAACACACATGGTATCAATGCCTTAGTACGTAGTGGATTGGAGATAGGCGTAAGGTATAGAGTCAAAATATGCTTTCGAGTAGATAGAAGTAGTCTTTATAAACACATAACTATTTACAAAATGAGGCTTTCAAGGGAAATAGCTTCCGAATTAGTCAGGTATGGCTTTGTTTTAGAAAAGAGCTTTCGAAAGAGGTTGCCACCTTTTGTTTTAAAATAATCATTCGAAGGAATCGAACTCCTTGCTACCGCATTCAACATTTCGAATCAATGCATTTGAAAAGCTTCTTTTGCCTTAAACTTTAAAGTCGCTTCTCCATGCCTTCGAAAGAGTTGATTTTGAAACCATCCACCTTCTTTTACTTAGGAATAATGCTTTCAAAAGAGCTTCCTTCGCCTCAGTTCTTTTAGGATCCCTTTATTCATATTAAAAGTTAAACCTAAAGGTTTCGAAAGGAATGGTTTTAAATGGTTTTGAACTATGTTTCACAAACTTTTACTTGAACCCAATACTTTTGAATGGTTTGTTTTAAGCAAGGAAGTTTAATACTTTCGAAATGTGTATAATATAGGTTTTGAAGGAAAAATACCCCCAATGTTTTTAAGAGGTTTAATTGAGGTTTTAAATGGAAGGTTCCCAATGCTTTCGAAAGACAAGTGTAAATTATTTGAAAAGGGAATGTCCAAGGTTATAAAGCTTTTGAAGGGATACTTTCAATGATTTTGAAAGGTTTATTTTGAAGGGTTCGAAAAGTATGTTTTGGTCTTTTGGTCTAGTGTTACAAGTTATAGCAGTTAACTTATTTTGAAAGGGGTCCTTTCAATGGATTCGAAAGGTGTTATTTAATGTTTTAAGCATAGGTTTTGAATGGTTTACCTTGGCTTCATTACCTAAGAGCTTTTAAGATAAAAAGGGTTTTTAACTTACTTTGAGAGCTATATAACCCATTATATTCCATCAAATTATTTTGCGTAAAGCATATATAATGGCAAATATATTTAAGTAAGGCAAAAGTTATATTTTCCTTGTTTAACTATGATTTAAAGGGTTAAATCAATTTGAAAGAAATGTTTTCAAGGAAAATTTAATAGGGTAATAAACCTTAAGTAAATGACTCAGATACTAGAATACCAGATGGGACCGGTATATGGTCGCGTCCTATACTTTAGCTAATAAGCCCCTAGCTAATATCAGTCCAAAATTCCATTATGTAAGGCTTTGTCACAGGTAAGACTAAAATGATACTACATACCGAAAGGAATATATAAAGGAGATGTAGGTTATTGGTGAGCCCCAAAAAGCATTAGGTTCAGTTGACCCTAGAAGAAGATAGTTAAGGGCAGTCATCCAAGAAGTTTGTCTAATAGAAGTTAGATAATTGAGTACGTCTAATGGGCTCGAGTCGGCCAATGGATAATAATTAGCCAAACAAAACTATATTTTGGAGACAGATAGTCCATTGATTACCTGATTTATATGCATATATGATATTACTATTATGGCTTTAATCATTTTGATTTCAGGATTCTAATTTGCAAAAGGTACGCTTTTAAAATAATACTAGTGATGAAAATCCCGTTCCGCTAAGCAGCGTGGTCTCACTTAATATCAGTAAACCGAGATGTAAGAGTATTATTTACACTAGGCTTTATGTCTGACTCGAAGTTTATGTTTTCTCCTTTAAACCACAGGTGCTCAAAATATGATTTGAGTAGATTGAAAGTTGAGGTCTTTCAAGTTAATAGTTTAGACAAATAAGCTTCCAAAGATGTGTAAGAGGAAAAGCTAGCTATATAGGAGCTATTTAGTTTTATTTCCGCTCTGTTATATTATGACTAATTTTCTATTTAGCAATCTGATCATCCAAGGGACATCTTTATATGTCGCTGTTGTCGTATTTTGTAATAATTATATTTGATCAAAACCTGGGAATCTGAATATGAAATACTCATTTGAACTGTTATTCAAAAAATATTTTAAATCCTTAATGAATTTATTTCATATTCATGTGCTTTTGACATTATGGATACCATTAACATTGCTATATTTACCACCGAAGGTTAATACTTTGGATGGCTGCAGCATTTGTGGTGCTTAACTTCAGGCCTCAAGATAGGGGATGTTACAACTTGGTATCGGAGCATAGGTTTATGAAAAACTTAAAATAAATTTCAAATTTAAAATGATTTTGAATACATAATCTTAATAAATTAGAGAAAAGATTGGGGCATGGGATAAAGCTATAGTAACGTACTTGTATTTGCTATATATATATGTACACATTTTATCTCTATTCTCCTATCTTTCCTAGGCTATTCTTCTTTATCTTACAAAGACTTAAATGAAGATTTTAAGGATGTAAGATATCGATTTTAGGAGTGGAATAGTTAACAGTGGTGGAGGAAGCACTAAAACTAATGGGAATGCTAGACCAGACACTAGAAGGAATCTAGGTTAGGCACAAACTGCTAATGTGGGCGTTAGAGTGCCAAAAGTTGATATGGAAGCTATGTACCAATTCTTTGTCAGCATGATGTAGGTAGGAGTTGCTACGGGTTTAGTTGGAGGAAATGCTGAAGGAGGAAATTAGAAAGCTCTAATAGTCAATAACTATGCTCTATTGAGTAAAGATTATGCCAGGTTGGGAGGAAAACCGTTTATCGGGACTGAAGACACAGTTGAAGTAGAGAACTTGTTACTTCATTGCAAGAGAATTCTTGCTGATTTAGAGCTTAACGATGAGCAAAAGAGAAGGCTTTCTTCTAGACAGTTACAAGAAGCAACATTATTTTTGTGGAATGGTGTTACTGTGGGAGTCAATGTGGAGACCATGACTTGGGCTGCATTTAGAAGGAGGTCCGACGAAAGATTTATGTCAGAGATTGCAAAGTCAACTATACTTAGGAAGTTTATGGAGTTGAAGCAAGAAGATATGACAATGCTTGAATATGAAACCAGATTTGAGGAGCTATTGCGGTACTAATATGCTACGGTTGATACTGTCAATAAAAGGAATAAAAAGTTCATTCGTGGGTTGATGCATGAGCTTGCTAAGGCCATACTGTTGCATATTAGAGATCCGTGTAATGTAGTTTTTAAGATGGCACTGAAGCAAGAGGAGACACTTGCTTATCTTGAGGGTAATAAGGTAGGAGGAGCTTAAGGAGGGAAGAACCAAAAGAGGAAGTTTTTCCATAAGAAGGACGCTAAGAAGAGTGGAGCTGCCAAGAAGGGAAAGGCAGAAGTTATCTGCTATAAGTGTGATAGGAAGCGACACTATGCTCATGAGTTCCGGACAGGAAAAGGGAAGAAATTTGCTGACAAGAAAGGAGTGAGATGTTCCAACTACGATCAAATTGGACATTATAAGAACCAGCTCAAGGAGGTAGCCTAGGATGGAAAAGGCAAAGTGTTTGCATTAGAGCCAGCTACCTCAAGACCAACAGCAGAAGAAAAGGAAAAAGCTATGTTGGGAGGTATGCTTTTGCTTCATAGTGTATCTATTAGAGTTCTATTTGATACTGGTACATCGCATTCTTTTATATCTCATTATTTGGTAGATAAGCTTAACCTAGAACCCTCATACCTAGTTACTTCCTTAAGGGTTGTGAATCCGATAGGAGGATATGAGACTCTTGGGATGAGATGTGACTGCCTAGAGTTTGAACTGTTAGGTCATGTAATTACTTGTAGTTTACACATATTTGATTTTGTAGGATTCGGAATTATTTTGGGTATGGATTGGTTAATTATATATGATGCTAGGATATTTTTCCATGATAGGAGAATATCACTACATACCTCGATTGTAGTGATCAGATTATATACACTGTAGAAAACCCTAGTTTTGAGGTTAATGATTTATTGGGTATCGTGGAGGCAGAAAATGAGTTAAATTGAGTTTTCATTGTTAAAGAATTTGCAGATGACTTTGATCCAATGGTAGGACTGCTGCCGAAACATTCTATTGAGTTTCGGATAGATTTAGTAGCAGGAGAAGAACTAGTGAGTAGTCCACCAAGCAGAATGACACCTATCGAGATGAGGGAGCTAAAGGTGCAATTGGTGGATATGGAAAATAAGAACTTTATCAGACCAAGCAGTTCGCTTTGGGGAGCCGACTCAGTGTTTGCAAGGAAAATGGATAGATCGTTGAGATTATGTATCGACTATCGCAAGTTAAATGAGAAGATGATAAAGAATCAATATCCGTTACTTATAATTGACGATTTGTTCGACCAGTTGAGTGGAGCTAAAGTATTTTCCTAGTTGGATTTGGCAACATGATTCCATCAGCTAGAATTGCTATGTATAGTATCCCTTTGAAGGCATTTAGAACCCGATATGGATCGTATAAATGGTTAGTGATGTTGTTCGTACTAACTAATGCACTCATTGTTGATTTGATGAACCGGGTTTTCCAAGAGCACTTGGATAGGTTCATATGGTATTCATAGAAGACATTTTGATATACTCTAAAGATGAAAGAGTGCATGAAGTTCATTTTAGAGTGGAGCTTGAGACGTTGAGGCAGCATTAACTTAAAGAAAAATTTTCGAAGTGTCATTTCTAGAAAAAAGAAGTGAATTTCCTTGGTCATGTAGTCTTAGAAAAAGTGTTGTCAGTAGATCCAGCTAAGATCGAGGCAGTGAATAGTTGGAAGACACCCGAGACTGTGGCTGAGATAAATAGTTTTCTTCGATTAACTGGATATTATCGGAGATTCATTAAGGAATTTTCACGGTTAGCGGCACCGATGACTAAGCTAACGCAGAAAGATGTGAAGTTTGTCTGGACTGATAAGTGTGAGGAAGCATTCCAGAAACGGAAACACGTATCTACAAATGCACCTATGTTAGTTGTCCTAAAGAGGAATCAGAACTTAGTGGTGTACATGTATGCATGTGGAATAGGATTAGGAGCCATGTTAATGCAGAAAGGTAAAGTGATTGCATACGCTTCTCGATAGCTTAGACCACATGAGGTTAGATATCCGACTCACGATTTGGAATTAGCTGCAGTAATTTTTTCATTGAAGGTGTGGATACATTACCTTTAGGGAGAAAGATTCAAGCTATATACAAATCATAAGTCGCTGAGGTATTTGTTCTCTCGGAAGGAGTTAAATATGAGACAACAAAGGTGGTTAAATTTTTGTCGCTTATGACTTTGGTATTGAGTGCATACTTGAAAAAGGAAATAAGGCGGCTGATGCACTTAGCAGAAAACATTAGAATGTAGTATTGACAATGATAGTTGAGTGAATAGATTTAGAAGCATTGACTACCCACGGGGTACGATGGAGATCTGATACTAGAACTAGTAAGAAAGCAACTATGTTGTCATGTTTAGAAGTTCAACCAAGGAGGATCGAAAGGATTGCATCTAAGCAAAGGAAGGATCCATTATTAGCTGAACGGATCAAAAAGTTAAGGGATGGAATGGAGAGTGATGAATTAAAGGATTTCAATGGATGACTATGTGTCCCAAATGTGGGAAACATTAGAAAGGAAGTTCTTGGAGAATGCCATCATTTAAAGTTCACTATTCATCGGGAGGAACTAAGATGTATCAGGACATCAAGTGGAGTTTCTTTTGGGAAGGCATGAAGAGAGATACAGGCTTATGGGTAAAGTAGTGTTTGGACTATCAACAGGTAAAAGCCGAACATCAGAAACCAAGTGGGTTACTTCGGCCTTTAGATGTTCCACTATGGAAATGTGATTCTATCTCAATGGATTTTATAGACGGATTGCCAAGGTCAAATAGAGAAAATGAAAGCTTATGGGTTATAGTAGACAGATTGTCTAAGAGTCCCTATTTCATTCCAATTAAGTCAACCAAAAAAACACATGTTTTGGCAAAGTTATTCATGAAGAATAAAGTTAGACTGCATGGAATTCCAAGTAATATAGTAAGTGATAGAGATTCCTTATTCACTAGCAAGTTCTGGAAGAGTCTATAGGAGAATATGGGTACCAAGCTCAAGATGAATACCGCTTACCATCCACAGATAGATGGGAAAATGAAAAGAGTTAACAAAGTCTTAGAGGATTTGTTAAGATCCTGTGTGCTAGATTTTTGGGGATCGTGTGAAGATCACTTAACTTAGTCCAGTTTTCGTATAACAATAGTTATAGACTGGTATACGGATGGCACCATTTGAAGCTTTGTATGGAAGGCCATGCAACTTGGCCATTTGTTAATTAGAGACCAGAGATAGGTTAGTTCTTGGCCCGGATTTGGTCAGGGAAGCTGTAGAAAAGATTGAGCTAATTCGAGCTAGAATAAAGGAAGCTCAGTCTAGGCAGAAGAGTTATGTTGATAAGAGACGGAAATACTTAGAGTTGTCAGTTAGAGACCATGTTTTCATCAAGGTATCACCGATGAAAGGTGTAATCAGATTCGGAAAATCGGGAAACTTCGGACCGAGATTCGTATGACCATTTCCTATTATAGAAAGGATCGGTAAACTCACATATAGAATAGAGTTACCGAATAGTTTGGCAGGAGTCCACAATGTTTTTCATATATCTCATCTAAGGAAGTGCATTTGAGACTTAGAAACTACTATTGCAGTGACTGTGTCAGATGATATAGTAGTGAAACTAGATATGACTATAATTAGAAAACCAATTCGCTTAGTCATGAGAATGAGAAGAGACTAAGGAATAAGACAGTCAGATTAGTCAAAGTCCAGTGGTGACGATGAGAAATAATGTACTTGGGAAACTGAGAGCAGGATTAGAGATTCATATCCTGACTTGTTTCTTGGTAAATTTTACCTTTATGATCAATTTTATGAGTACCTTATCACAATTTCGAGGACAAAATTCTTTAAGGAGGGGAGTCTACAATGACCCTAATTTTGACTAGCATTATTTAGTACATTAGTTAGATTAATTAAATGAAATAATGCAAATGGTTAAGGGATTGAGATTTGAACAATATAAGGTAGCTATGCCAAATTAATCAATGAACCAAAGGGAATTAAAATGAAGCAAGTAAGAGGATTAAGATAAGGGAAAAATAGGAATATGTTATACTCTTATACCCTAAACCCTCATTCTATTTTCATTTACCACATTCACAAACAAAACTAAACCTAAGTTTGGCCAACCACCATTAGATGAAGATAACCAAGGATTCAAGTAGGAAGCTTAATCAAATTAATTCAAGCGCAAATCTCAACCTTCTTAACAATCAAGCTAGATTACATCTCATTTTTATTATATCGGTTTCTAGATTAGATCCGAATATATTTTCCAAAGTAAATTGCCACGTTTTGATTGTTAGATGGATAATATATATGTGTGTATATATATATATGCTTATCGATGATTTTTGCTATTTTATATGGATTTTGTGATAAGGATTACTTTGGAAAACCTATTAAAAGACATCCAAATGGCTAGCGTTTTTTGATATAAGGTCAGAAACGTTATTTTAGAGATGGCTTTCAAGTTTAATAATTTTCTAAGTTGTTGTGGATTTATTATGAATTTTCTAGTAAAGAAAATGGTTAAATTTAATTTAAAATTAATTTTGGCTATTATATGTTAGCTTTGGGTTAGAAACTTAAATATGTTAGAAAACATACTAAAAGTGATTAATGAGATTTTCTGGAGAATTTTCCTAAGTGTTTTATTAAAGATATAAAATTATTTAAGTTATGCGACTTAAATGTTTTATATGTTTATAAAAGGAGAAGGGGAAATTTGCTGAATGTTTTAAATTGTTAATTACTGATCGGTAGAACATTTAGAAAAGATTATGAAAAAGAATTAGTAACCAATTATATGTTGTCAAATAAGGTAAGTTAGTTGGAAAGATATCACTTTAAATGGTTAAAAATCAGTTTTTTAAAGGATTGTTGCTTCGCCACTTTCGGAAGCCACCTTTCGACCCCATACTGCCACCTTCAACCTAGTCAAAATCAATACACATAGTATCAATGTCTTAGTACATAGTAGATTGGAGATAGGCGAAAGGTATAGAGTCGGAACATGCTTTCAAAGGGGGTAGAAGTAGCCTTTATAAACACATAACTATTTTGGTTACAAAATGAGGCTTTCGAGGGAAATAGCTTTCGGCTTAGTAAAATATGGCATTGCTTTATAAAAGGGATTTCGAAAGAGGTTGCAGCCTTTTGTTTTAAAATAAGAATTCAAAGGGTTCAAAACCCTTGCTGCTGCATACAACCTTTCGAATCAATGCCTTCGAAAGGGTTCTTTTTCCTTAAACTTTGAAGCCGCTTCTCCATGCTTTCAAAAAGGTTGGTTTCGAAATCATCCGCCTTATTTTACTTAGGAATAATGCTTTTGAAATAGCTGCCATTGCCTTAGTTCTTTTAAAATCCCATTATTCATATTAAAAGTTAAACCCAAGGTTTTGAAAGAATGGTTTTAAATGGTTTTGAAGCTATGTTCCACAAATTTTTACTGGAACTCAATGCTTTCATAAGGTTTGTTTTAAGCAAGGAATTTTAATACTTTCGAAAAGTGTATAATGTAGGTTTCAAAGGAAAAATGCCTCTAATGTTTTTGAAAGGTTTACTTGAGGATTTAAATGGAAGTTTCCTAATGCTTTCAAAAGACAAGTTTAAATTATTTGAAAGGGGATGTCCATGCTTATAAAGTTTTTAAAGGATACTTTCAATGATTTAGGAAGGTTTATCTTAAAGGGTTCGAGAGGTATGCTTTGGCCTTTCAGCATAGTGTAACAAGGTATAATAATTAACTTATTTTGAAAGGGGAACTTTCAATGGATCCAAAAGGTACTGTAAGGTTTTAAGAAAAGGTTTTGAATGGTTTACCTTGGCTTCATAACCTAAGAGCTTTTAAGTTAGAAAGGTTTTTTAACTTACTTTGAGAGCTATATCATCCCATTATATTTCATCAACATTATTTTGTGTAAGTCATATATCGTGGCAAAGATTTTGAGTAAGGCAAAAAGTATATTTTCCTTGTTTAATTATGATCTAAAGGGTTAAATCAATTTGAAAGAAATGTTTTCAAGGAAAATTTGATAGGATAGTTAACCCTAAGTAAATGACTCAGATATTAGAATACCAGATAGGACTAGTATAGGGTCGCGTCCTATACTTTAGCTAATAAGGCCCTAGCTAACATAAGTTCAAAATTACAATGTGTAGGGCTTTGTCATAGGTAAAATTAAAATGATATAACACATCGAAAGGAATATACAGAGGAGAGACAGTCTATTGGTGAGCCTGCAAAACCATTAAATTTAACTGATCCTAAAGGAAGATAGTTAAGAGCAGTCAGCCTAGTAGTGTATCTAACAAAAGTTAGATAATTGAGTATGTCTGGTAGGTCCAAGTCAGCCAATTGTTAACAGTTAGCCAAACAAAACTATATTTTGGGGACAGATAGTCCATTGTTTACCTGATTTATATGCATATATGATATTGCTACTATTGCTTTAATCAATTTGATTGCAAGATTCTGATTTGCAAAAGGTATGCTTTTAAAAGAATATTAGTATGGGGAAACCCGTTCCGCTAAGTGGCATGGTCTCACTTAATATCATATAACCTAGATGTAATAGTATTATTCACAACATGCTTTATGTTTAACTCGAAGTTTATGTTTTCCCCCTTAAACTCTCGGGTGCTGAAAATGTGATTTGAGTAGATTAAGATTTGAGGTTTTTCAGGTTAGTAGGTTGGACAAATAATCTTTCGTAGACCTGAAGGAGGCAAATCTAGCTATATAGGAGCTACTTAGTTTTATTTTCGTTGTGTTGTATTAAGAGTAATTTGCCTATTTTGTACCCTGATCATCCAAGGGGGCATCTTCATATGTCGCTCTTGGCATATTTTATAATAATTATATTTGATCAAAACTTGGGAATTTTTTTGGAATTATGTATCTAAATATGAAATACTAATTTGAAATGTAACTTGAAAAAATGTTGTAAATCCATGTTGATTTTATTTCATACTCATGCGCTTCTAATATTATGGATACCATTAACATTACTGTATTTTGTCATCGGAAGTAACTACTCTGGATGAATGCAACATCTATAGTGCTTAGCTTCGGGCCTCAAGATAGGGGATGTCACATCTTCTGCGAACATGAGGTTGTCACTAGAGGAGGGCTTAACTAGATGGTTAATCAAATTAACTAGAAGATAGTTGATAGCCAAAAGGCTCTTATAAACATGATTAATGGTTTGCTAGCGCTACAACCACCAATTACTCCAAGGACTAGGCTAGAAATTGAAGAGGCAATAGAATAGGATAATTCCTCCATCTCAGGCTTGAATAAGAGGGATAACAAGCAAAAGCAAAAGGAGATTGTTGTTGGGGCGACTGGAATCGTTATTGAAGGTAATGGAAGTACTCCTCCTATTGGAGGACAACTTGCCGCAAACCCTAACCTTGGAGTGAAGGCTCTACAGGGAAATGTTGTAATGCTTCTCTCTGATTCTCAAGATGACATGCAACTTCATTCTAAAGGACTGGAACTGAATGCTAACATGGGCAGGCAAAACGCCAGAAAGGAAGTTCAAACTGCTGCTATAAGGCCAACCGCATGCCAACAGAATTCTGCAGGAGTGGTTCTCTTAGAGAATGGAGAACTTAGACTCCAGTTAAGTCAAACGCTTGGCATAAGCCATGACAGTCAACCCGTGGACTACCGGACTATTGAGGCCTTTATTGCGGACGTGGTCAAATGCTTGATGGAAAAAGTAAAGGCAGGAAAGACGACAATTAGGGTTCTGCACTAAGCCGGACACTATTTATAGAAAACATTCTAAAGGAAGAGTACCTGTAGAAATTTACTATGCCCACTATGCCATCTTACAATGGGGCGACAGACCCTAAACGACACTTGTACGAGTATAGTTGGCATATACATGAAGCTAGGGCAACGGATGTTGTCCGCTGCAGTTATTTCCCTATCTCCTTAGAAGATGTTGCTTCTATGTGGTTTACCAGATTCCCACTAAGATCCATTTCGACCTTTGATGAGTTGGCAAGGAAATTTTTGAAACAGTTCAGACTTAATACAACATAGGAAAAAGAGGGGATGTCTCTATCTAGCCTTTTCCAAGGGCCAAATGAGTCATTTAATACTGTGGCTATCGAGATGAGCAATCCTAATAAAGATATGGTGTTCATGGCTTTGGTCCGAGCTATCCATCCAGATGCATACTTTGGAAAATGGTTAAGATGAAACAACCGACCATCACGAAGGAGTTTAACTGAAAGAAGAGTCGGTATTTGAGACTGGAAGAGGCGGACGCATTGGAAGTGAAGATCGCCAAGTGCAACCGAAGGGGATAGTTCATAGCAATGTAACAGTCAGCCAAGATGGAAACAGTTCTGGAACCATGACAGGAAATGTAAGGAAAGATGGAAATCAGAAAAGGAAAAACTTAAGAAGTAGTAGGTGTGATGGGAATGGAAAGCGGATTAGCAATCTGAGACCTTAGGAGTATACGCCATTGAATAATAGCTTGGAGAAAATCTACCTTACAACTCAGGGAACCATGCGATTGAACAAGCTTTCCAGGAAGGAAAAATCTAAACAACAAAACCAATCAAGGAAGTTCTACCGCTTCCACGAAACTCATGGGCATAACATAAATGAATATCTGCATTTGAAGGGCTTAATCGAGGAACCAATATGAAATAATAAGCTCCAACAGTATGTGAAAAAACTATAGAACTCTGACCAACCTGCTAGACCCTAAGTTCCAAGCAATCAAGGAAATCAAGCCGCATTCAACAGAGAAGGAACTCGTCAAATTGATCAGAGACTCGTCATAAGTACTGTTTATAGAGGACTTCACCTAGTACAGATGAGTTAGGGTGAGATATAATGACATGCGAGTTCACCAAAGCATGCTCCAAAGGAAACTTATTATGCAATTGGGGATGGAACTCTGACCAAATAGTAGAAAACAATCACAGATGATATTATATTTCAGAGTTGGAATACTTAAGGAATAGAGGGGACAACTCTTGACCCGATGGCGATAACCATTGAAATCGAAACAATAGTTATGCATCGGGTATTGATTGATAGTGGGAGCTCGGTCAATATTTTGTTTCGACATATGTTTGATCAATTGAAGATAAGCATCAAGGATGTGCTACGTGCTGAACTAGGATTCAGGGCTCTATGGGTGAGTCGAAACAACCAGTTGGGATGATTGACTTAACTATAGAGCTCGGAGAAGGAGAACGAAGGGTAATCCTTATCCAAACCTTTGTAATAGTCGATGAAATGTCCGCTTACAATGCTTTCTTGGGACGACCAGCATTTGCTGATTTTAGAATAGCTTTGGCTCCCTGGTGCCTTACCATGAAGTTTCCAATGAAGAATAGGATTAGGGTAGTGAGGGAAGACCAAACCACCGCAAGAATGCTACATTGCTGAACTGTACAAATCTAAGGGTCGTGAGAAAGGTTGGAATATAAGGAAGTCTCTCCACATTCGTGAATCACAAGCATGGCAATTACGGAACGGCCACTTGCCCGAGGACCATAGCCGCTTTGACAAGGCTTTGGACCCTACGAAGAAGAGTTTAGGCGATGAGTGGGCAATACTCGTAGAGTTTACGGTTGTTGTCCCTGTTGACATGGATGACCCAATTTTGTATCTTAAAGATAGGTTCATAGCTTAGATTCAAGATGCAAAATGAACTGAAAAAATTTCTTCGTGCCAATATAGATGTGTTCGCTTAGATGCATTTCGAGATGTGTGGGATATCATCAGAGAGAGCATGTCATGCATTTAATATCGACCATAAATTCACACTCGTAAGGCGGAAGAGACATGGTCTAGATCCGGAGTGATTCGCTACATTGAAGGAAGAAGTGGATAAGCTATTGGCCAATGGCTTTATTCGTGACACAACATATCCTGAATGGATATCAAACCCTGTACTAGTCAAGAAATCAAACAGGAAGTGGTGGACTTGTGTCGACTAATCAAACTTGAAGAAAGCTCGCTCGAAAGATAGCTCTCTACTACCCATAATCAACCGATTAGTTGATGGAACAGCTGGACACGAGCTGCTCTCACTCATGGATGCCTATTCAAGAAACAATCAGATTATGATGCATTAGCCTGATCAGGAAAACATTAGCTTCATTACCGATATAGGGCTGTATTGTTATAGCATGATGCTGCTTGGATTAAAAAATCCTAGTGATACTTACCAAAGATGAGTGAATTCAATATTCAAGAATCAGATCGGACGGACGATTGAGATATGTGTGAACTACATGCTTGTGAAGTCGTGGGTGTTTGGAAATCATTTGGACGATCTCTCGGAGTTGTTTGAAATCCTTTGAAAATACAGTGTGAAACTAAATCCACTATTGTGTCGTTCCAACATAGCTTTTGGAAAGTTCCTTGGATTTGTTATAAATGCCAGGGGCATCGAAGATAACCTAGAACAGATAGCTACCCTATAGAATGTCACAACCCCCTCAACATAGAAGGAATTGTAGAGCTTGAATGAGAAAATCGCACCAATAAATCGATTCATTTCTAAAGCAATAGATTAGTGTATACCATTCTTTGACCCACTCAAGAAAGGTAAGAAGAACTTCGAGCAGAATCAATTTTGACAGATGGCTTTCGAAGAACTACTATGACACATGGAGACTCACCGGTCCTATCCAAGTCGATGGAAAGAGAGGATTTGTTCATCTATTTGGTAGTGTCCCATCATGCTTTAAGCGCAACACTTGTACAAGAGGAAGCCGAATTCAATGGACCATCCAGCAGATTAGCAAATGCTTCACTGGAACTGAACGGAACTATCTGAAGTTGGAAAATTTGGCATATTGCTTACTGACAATGTCAAGGAAATTGCAACTGTACTTTCAAGATCATCCAAAAAAGTGTTGATAGGTTAACCTTTGAAATAAATACTTTATCGACCTGAGACGTTAGGGCGACTTCTAAAGTGAATATTCAATTGAGCCAGTATGACGTGACTTATCATTCCAGGAAGACAATTAACGGACAAATGTTGGCTGATTTCATCACAGAATTCACTATTTAAGCGGGAGAAGAGTAGGAGACAACGGATTTGGTTTCACGATGTAAGTTGTTTCTCGATGGCGCATTGAAGGAATTCTACTCAGGAGTGGGAGTTGTGCTTAAGATTTCCAAAGATGATCGATGTACTATGCCTTACAGCCATAGATCCCTGCTACTAATAACAAGGTGGAGTATGAGGCATTGATTCCAGGACTGAAGATTGTGAAGGAACTGGGAATAAAAGCTGTGCATATCTACAACAATCTCATCTAGTCGTTTGTCATGTAAGGAGGGAATATCAAGCTAAAGGGGAAAATCTCGCTGTCTCCATGTCAAAAGAATGGGAACTGCTCAACGACATTGAACGCTATATGATAACCCGTATTTCCATATTCCTAGTGAGCAAAACATGAAGGCTGATTACTTAGCCAAGCTGGCCAGTTTCGGAGAGGCACAATCAATAGGATTGGTTCCAACTGAAGTGTTAACATCTCCAAGCATAGATTAGATGGATGTAGATTGGATTTTGGAGACCATTGAAGAGAATGAATCGTGGATGATGCAATCAAGGATTATCTGCTCAAAAGAATACTCCTAAGAACAAATTTAATTCATTGAACAAAATATTTTATTACATAGGATTTAATTAACTAAAATTTATTTTTAATTTATTTTTAAACTATAAAGTATCCAATATCGAATTCAAATAATTTTTATTTTTATTAAATTTATTTGTTTATAAGGCATAGAAAATAGGGTTGTTATAGATTTTTTTTCATTTAATTTTTTTATGAACTTTAGTTTTCTAGGAGAGGGGGTTTTACTTGTACTTTACATTGCACGGGGTGAGTATCGCCATATGTCGTGCATGCTGACAGCTTTATATTTCATGTAGAAAAATACATGACTGCTCTCCTCTTCTAATAGAGGATCACTAATTTTTTCACAAAAGTACACACACACACATACATAAATATGCACACATACATATGTACATATATACACAATATATGTATATATGTATGTCTGTGTGTATTTAGTCAATATTGAAAACATTTATTATTTCGCAAGTAATATTCGGTATATAACCAAAAACAAAATTTTCATATCTCATTGCGTCCATTTATAAGTGTCATATGTTATGCTCTCACAATTTCTGTCATTACTATAACAGCGCATGAAATACGAGGCTTCGTTTAATTATATATTTCTTTTACTATGACTAATATTAGGACCGCCCAATACCACCCGCACATCAGTGACCTAAAAGAGCGCTATAACAGTGCCAGGATGATATGGAATGATCATCAAGGTTTAAATTTAAAGAAAAAAACCTGTTTCATATTTCACAATGCATGGATAGAATATGATATAGAAAATATACAAAAGAAAATAGTGAACCATCACTAAATCATGAGTTATGGTACAAATGTCATAATATCTCAATACAACATTTCCTCACTATATCCCTCAGAGTTCATAGAAATAGACAACAGAAACTAAAAATATAAAGTAATATGCCATAACTTCTCTAATCTCATCTTCGTACAACAACTGTGACTCCAAAATTGTCATCTAGTCTACTCATTTAAGAGTACCAA
Source organism: Allium cepa (assembly GCA_030765085.1). Classification (NCBI taxonomy): domain Eukaryota; kingdom Viridiplantae; phylum Streptophyta; class Magnoliopsida; order Asparagales; family Amaryllidaceae; genus Allium; species Allium cepa. The sequence goes on from CM060940.1 coordinate 110,082,164, forward strand.
AGATGATAAGAAGAAACATAAAATACTGGGTCAGACAACAGTCGGCTATAAGCGGTAAATGACTATCAAAAGCTATACTGGAAAATATGATAATAAATAGGTACAATAACCCATACCTGACTTGTCCCTACAACCAAAGAGTTAGCGCATAATAAGGTATAATATGCAACTCAAATAAACGACAATAGAATACTGTAACAGAACAGGATAGAAGAATCTAAGCAGCCTCCTCCATTGACCCTATTCCTAATCCCTTTTCCAGCATTCACATAGATGACAATCTACCAAGAGAAATAGAAAACATAGCAACCATAGCATCCATCAACCAAAACCTAGCTGTCATATTCGAAAGCCTTGAATATATTATAAATCGTATGGCGCCGTCCTCGCTTGCCAGAGACTAATGTAAATCCCAATTATCGATTGTGTTCCCCCATACTTTCAAGTTTGAAAATCTGCACGGTTGTCTCCTACAGTACGTCCTTATTGTCTGACACTAGACCTTTTAGAGCGGTCCCGGATACACGATTGGGGCTACCAGGCCTCGAGCGTCTCCGCATATGATACCCTTTCTTGAACGCAACCGAAACACTCTGAATTATCAACGATTTCTTAGCACTCCCAAATCTTCAAAGCTTTCACAACTCCAATCCATTTCCAGGCACAAGTCCTGCCACTCAACCTAGCCCATTATACCACAGCCTCGTTCCATCCTGAGATGTTTATCAACTCCTTCGATCCTATTCCTTATCCGAGCCCCCGACTGAAGAACAAGAAACTTCATCATGCAATGACTTCTTAATCGTAGAAGTAATAAACAAGCAACAACTTCCAACATGACCCTATAGACCCAAGAACTTTCCCCTAGATCTCACATCCAACTATATTTTTACGTTGATATCATTTGTTATTAGTTTAAATTTCATTTCTAAGTTGCAACATCTAATTTTTCAAGTTTTAATTTTTATTTATATTATTAATTAATAATTTATTTGTTAGGCCTTATTTCTAAGTGATATTAAGATTTCATAGTAGCTGTGGATGGATGTTTAGAATTTGTAAAAGAACTGTATTTGTTAGATCCAAGTGATAATAAAATTTGTTAATATTGGTAGATGGATATTTTGAATTTGTAAAAGAAATTGAATTGTTAGATCCTATTTTTAAGTGATAATAAGATTTGTGATTATGGGTGTTTTTGGTAGTTCATGCTAACATCAAAAAGTGTTACACCCAATGCCTTACAATTATTATTAAAGATATTTAATTATATATATAAGCTTTAAATTTTAAATACTACATCCTCCATAAAAACATGATTATAATTTTATATAAAAGTATCATATTTATACCACTATTGACAGAAATAAGAATAATATATATATATATATATATATATATATATATAATTTAACTATTATTTAAATTGATTACTTATGTAAATTAATTATATCAATCTATATATTGTATAAAATATGTTCTATATTTTATAAAACCAAATTAATATTTAATGTACTTTCAAAGGAGAAAATAATAACATTATATATATATATATTAAATATTTAAATATATGTTGCAAATTAAAAATAGATTTTAAAATTGGTTTTAAATTATATAATTACATATAGTAAATGCTCAAATAACAAGATATCACTCAGAATTTGGCTAAAATTTTAATTCAAATATATATCTTAAAAATATTTCTTTTAATTTTTAAGCAATATCCATGTGGTTATTTTATTTAAAATATTTTTATAACAAACAAAATTACATTTTTGTAGTGCACATTATCATGCATATTTTTTTAATACATGCATACATACATAGATATATGTTACATATTTTTAAAAGTATTGATACATGCAAATTTATTATTATATTGTTCATATATCTGTGTGTATGTATCATATTCGTTTAAAAAAATCATATATTTATTGCTATCGGCTTTCCAAAAGACTTAACATAATTTATAAATGTTTTAAAATATACTTGTATATAATTATATACATGCAATCTTAAAATTCCATGTATAGTATATATAATTATTTAAAATAAAATATAGTTTATTTGTTTATATATATATATTTATATTTATATAAATGAAATATTTTTTGTATGTAAATTGAAGCATATAAACATACAATTTGACAATATATTTGTACACCAGATGAGCTAACATGTTTATTACAGTGTAAGTCCGAATACTTATACACGGACATGTTATACCTTACATGGATTATTATTTTACACATGCACACACACAAAGATATATATATGTAAATATATATATATATATATGATACACCCATATATATAATATAATTTTAATTACATAAAATAAATTATATTATAAATTTGAATAAAATAATGATTTTATTTAAAAGAAATTTAGAAATGTTCTAAATAAATTATGCTTCATAGGCCCAATAAAGATCCAAAATGGTAAAAGAATAACTGAAATTACCATTACTTCCATTACGGGCAAACCCAGTTCTGATAATGGTACCAATGTTCAATAGCCTATGCGGTCTAAATTAGTCATGTTGTGGTTTGCTAATTGAGCTCACAGCTTAGATAGTAGGGTGTCTAGAAAGGTAATGTCGAAGGATTGAGTTTGTGTAATCAAGTATTCTACCCTACCTAGCTATTAGCCTGACTCGAACATATATGTGAGCCTAGAGGTTGCTCCTAATAGGAAAGCCCTAATTTGAACAAGGCCATGAGCTGATTTTCAAAATTATATAAATATTAAAAATATAAGGTTTTAAATTTAATAGTTAAATTTAAATTAAATATATGTACATATTATGTATATTATAATATAATAAGATTTTTTTTCCAAATGTTATAATTTAATATTATGATTAATATATCGAATGGACGAGATAAGGTAACTATATATATTTTTTGAGCAAACTTAAGGAATCAAGGTACATATACTATACTTAGGCCATCATAGTATGGTAGGTATAAGTGAATAATTTCATTTTGATTTGTTAAGAAAACTCAATGTCAAAGTGAAATTAGGATAAGGTATCAAGGGTTTGGAGTTGTATATGATACATCGATAAGAAGTTATCCATCATGCGCGGAGCTATGACTTGTTGAGTAAAACTCAAGGTTAAAATTCCAAAACGGCGAGTCCAAAACACCTACCAGTAAAATCAAATAGGTTCTATGTTTCGACTTAGGTTTTTGCGAAATATAAAAGACTAGTGGGAGGTTATTAGTAAAATGATACATAAAGTTTAACTACTGATATTATAAGAACATTTACTATGATATTTTCATAGTAATCTACCAATTAAACATGCGAAAAAAGTCAACTCCAAAACTATTTTATGATAATGACAAGCTTATTGGACCAACTATATAAATTGGCTAAGAGAAAATAAAATAGCATTCTTACGAGTGCCTATGGTCGATTATTACATGCAAACCTAAAGAACAACCCATCGATGATGCGGACTCCACACTAAGGCATATGTAAAAAGGGTGTAAGACTTAGACATTGTCCAAGTTTCGTGTTGTCTACGTTAGATAAGCCGTTGTAGAGGCGGCACGAAAATATTCTATCCATGAGATAATTGATAGACTCAAGGCCCTGTATGGTTAATAGTCATGTTCTGCAAGGTGCAAGCTTAAAAAAAGCTGTTCAATACCAAAATGACAAAGGAAGAAAGTGGACGATTACGTACTAATGATGAAGGGCTATATTGATAGGCTTTCACAATTAGACGTACAGATAAGTAATGAATTGCATGTTGATTTTGATCCTTGGTTCTCTTACTCATCAATATGAGCCATTCATACTAAACTATAATATGAAACGATTAAATGTGAATCTCTTGGATGTCCTCAATATGTTGAGGTCAGTGAGTCTGCATCTAAGGATCAAAGGGTTGTTTCTATTGTTGAGGGTAGTGCATCATCTTTGAGGAGTTCGAAGAAGTGGAAAGGAGAAGGTAAAAATAAGAAGAAAAGTAAGAAGACCGATAACAAGGATGAATGTCACTACTACAACTACAAGAAAGGTCATTGGAAAAGGAATTGTCCATACTACTTGAAGAATGTTAGAGAAAGGAAGCAGAATGGTTTTGTAGATCCATTAGGTACATTTATGATTTAAAATTGGTTTGTAGTCAATTAAATGTCTAGAGTCTTAGATACTAGATCTGGAACTCGTATTTGTAATTCATTATAGGGTTTAGGAAATGGCAACATGTGGCAAAAAGAGAGATGAGGCTCCAAGTTGTTGAGGGATCTATCATAGATGCAATAGTGGTAAGAGACTATCATTTATGTTTTCTTAGTTGAGTAGTTTTGATATTAAATAAGTGCTATTTTGTAAAAGACTTTATTTACGGGATTATTTTTATTTCTAGATTGTTAGAAATTAAATACACATACAAATATATATATATATATATATATATATATATCATTATGCAAATAATTCTATGAACATTAGTTTGAATGGAAATAAAGCCTGCGATGTTATTCTTTAAAATCACATTTACGCGATCAATACTTATTATGTGTGTTCTATGAATAACGCATCTAACAATATAAATTATTGTTATCTTTGGCATTGTAGACTATGTCATATTAACGAGAAACGACTATACAAAATGAAAAAACTAAAAGTTTTCTCTGGTCACTTGATTATGAATCATTTGACACATGTGGTTCATGTCTCAAAGGTAAAACAACTAATCACCCCTTCAGTGAGAGCAGTGAAAGAGTTGATAAATTCTTATTATTAGTAAAATGATGTATGTGGCTCTATGCCTATAATAACTAAAGATAATAATACTTACTTTGTTACCTTCATTGATGATTTCTTGAGACTATAATATGTGTATCTTACGAAGAATAAATCCAATTCCTATGAGAGATTTTTCGAATATAGAAATGTATTAGAAAACCAAACGAGTCGTGTGATTAAAATTCTTCAATCAGATTGAGGAGGTGAGTATGTCGGATAGGAATTCCAATAGTATATAAAAGATAATGGGATTATCTCTTAGATTACTCCAACTTATACTCGACAATAAAATAATATGTTGGAGTGAAGGTGTAACAAACGGAAATCATTCACTTAACCATATTTATTTGGGCCAAAACGAATGTTGCGTAAAACATCGTTACGACAACCCAAAATCACTAGTATAGGGATTCGAAATTAAAATAGATATATAAATCCCAATACTATGCAAAACATTTCCTTTTGGAAATCATTTACTATAACAACAGTGTTATAGTCCACCATTTCCTTTTATTTCTCGATAACATCTATTTCAACAATAAATGTTGAAATCTATGGTTTCGAATCTCAACATTTTTATTTAAAACATCTTTAGATCGTTTTAATTCTATTTCACACATCACATCCAAAATAATTTCTTTAACAAAATATTCACTATTCAAAAACGTGAATACACTTGTTAATAAATTTCATCACTTCTATTCATTTTATTTTAAAGGATTATTCACTGTCTAAAATATGAATATAATTCCATAAATAAATTACACCAATTTCTTATCAAAATAAGTCGTTGCGGATTTATAAAACAATGTTTATAAATTCTATTTCTATTTATTTTTATAACAACTTCCTTTTATAAATTTCCTTTATAAATCTATTAAATTTCATATCTCAATGATATACTAAAATTTCATATTATAAGTCAAATACTTATAATTTATTTATTTATAAAAAATCATTCCTTCAAACTTCCCAAATCTATAAATCTTATAACTTATAAGATTCAATTATTTGTCCAAATTCCATTTCTTTAATAACTTTATGAATTGTATTTTGTTTTCCTTTACAAATTTTATAAACCTACTATTTATAAAATTCTATTTATAACTTCATCGTTATAACCCCATAAATTTCATTCATTTGTGAAATTCATTCACAATTCATTCTAACTCTTATAAAAGCTCGTTTAATAATCCCAATATTTTTAATTTATAAATATCAATTTATAAATCTTTTTAATATAAAACAATTTATATTACTATTTTAAAACGTCTTTTAACTCCTTTATAATTTATCATTTTAATTTATAAAATAATCAAATTCCATAAATTCTATAGATTTCATTCCTTTATGAAATTCATTTACAAATCATTCTATCACCTATAAAAGCTCGTTCAATAATTCAAGATATTCTAAATTTATAAATATCAACTTATAAATCTTTTAATATAAATCAATTTATATTATTACTTTAAACATCTTTAAACTCTTTTATAGTTTCATCATTCTGATTTATAAAATAAAAATTTTATAAATCCTATTTTTAAACTTCTTATAATAAATTCAGAATTCCCAGTTCAAACTATTTTATAAAATCACTAATCCCATATTTTCAAAAATCAACTTTTAACTGTATTTCTCAAAAATCATAATTTTTAAAATATTAAAATTATAACGTTTATTTATTTAAGATGAATCAATTCCAAAAATATTTTATAAACGTATATTTCCAAAAATCACTTTAGAAATCAAAATCGTTATTTTTAAACTTCAAAAATTGGATTCGATGATGCAACACATCGATAGTCAATCACGACTTTCAAACATCATATATCATCCATGATAACAATCAAATATCACAATATATGAAATCAAATAAATATTTGTGAGGAATCCAGTTGGATCCCTCCAACCTGTTTCCCTGCATCCACAGACATTAGCACAATACCATTCCGTTTCAAGACGGAATATCGCGGTATATGGGATTTTATAAATATATGTCTGCTTACTAACGGCGCATAGGGTCTCATCCGCTAAAAGAAAATGCGGGAAATCAATCAACTGCAATATATACATATGCCAATATATATATATTGCTATATATAATATAATACCAATTCCACTTCGAGGTGGAATATCGCGGTATATGTGTGTAATAAATAACCTCCGCTTACTAACGGCGTATAGGGTCTATTCACATCCAATATATATATATATATATATATATATATAACAATCATCATTCAATCATTCAATCAACACAGCCAAGCAAATTTTAAATCTAACTATTTAAAATTTAAATAAACAATAAAATTCCTTTTGAGTGAGAAGTTCTCACCTTTATTCCCGTTTGCAATCCACTCCCAATTCGACTTGTTTTTTTCATTTATACCTTGTATAAATATTTATACAATTCATTAATATTCGAATCAATCGAATAATAAATTTTCATTTGATTATTTTAATTCATCGGTTTTCTCCTTTAATAGTTTAAATTAACTGATAGTTTTATTTAAACCAGTTTCTTATTTAATAATTTATTTTAACTAATTATTTTACTTTTAAAAAAATTTTTAACTAGAAATTTCCAATTGAACTGAATTTCCTTTTTATAAATTATTTTAAACTAATTTTGTCCTTTTAAAATAATTTTAACTAGAGATTTCCAATAGAACTAAATTTACTTAACTAATTTATCCTTTTAAAATAATTCTAATTAGAAATTTTAGATTGAACTAAATTTCTTTTTTTTTTATAAATTCAAATCAACTAATTTTTTTTTCTTTAATAAAATTATTTTCCTTTCAACCAAATTTCTATTAACTAATTATTTTCTGTTTATAAATTTTATTTGGACTAATGATTAAATTCCCTTTTATAACATTTACTTAACAAAAAATTAAATTTAAAAACTAAATTTCCTTTAATAAATTATTTTATCAAATGATTTGAATTCTTAACAAATTTTCCTTTTAAAAAAATAATTTTCATTTGAAACTAAATTTATATTTAACTGATAATTTTGTTTTAACAAATAAATTTAATTTTAAACATATCTTCTTTTAATAAATTTGATTAACTAATTCTTTTACTTTAAATCAATTTCTTTCAATAAAATTATCTAATCGAAAAATTTAAATTTTAAACTAGAATTTCTTTACAAAATTTAAATTATCCAATTCTGTTTAATAAATTCATCTAACTAAAATTTATATTAAATAATTAAATTTCCTTTTTCCTTTACTGTCCATATACAAGTATCCAACTTCATATTTTATTTTTATTTTTTTTATTTTTTTGCATAAAAATTAAATTTTGAAAAACAAAATTTATAGAATTACCTCACTGCAAAATATGAAAACCACGGCCACCCAAATCCAACGTCGCTCCATCATCGCGAGTCGCCTCACGCGCGCCACCCCAGATCTATCTCCCATCATCCTCTCGAGCCACCGTTGATCGAATTCGACCCTGCCTCCTTCGCCTCGACCTAGCGCACGCAAGCGCCGCCGCTTCGGTATACGCGCGCCACGACAGCGCCGTCGCCGCCCTCCATTTCCTGCGCCTCGCGCGCGCGCCGCGCCTCCTAAATCGACATCATCCCCGCGACTTCGCCTCCATTCGAACGCGACCTCGTGTCGATTGCGCGACATTGATTTCCTTTTTTTTTTTTTTTATAACTGAGGGAATCGGTATTTGTTGAAGAAGATGAAAAGGGGGGAAACGAGATGGCTTTTATTCATCGCGTTCGAACGAGAAGCTTTATTATTATCTCTTCATATCGGCCATGGTTTTCATTTTTATTTTTCTTCGTGAATTTGATTTTTAACGAGAGGGAGGTGATATTTAAAAACGAGAAGAACATGGGCTGCACGATCTTTTTCCATGATTTTAGGCTGAAACAATGGGGATAACGTGGTGTGTGTTGACTTAAATATTTAAATTTAAATTTAAATTCGTTTAAAATCTTCAACGCGTTTATGTGTCGTGTGCTCACATATCAACTCCGAAAAATACGAAATTTGAAATCCGGCAATAATTCAATATTACGGACCCAATGGAACTGGTTTCGTCGAATTCCGAGACTGTGCCTCGGACGGCTATTTTTAAATATCGATTCGAACGATTAAATTTCGAAACCGAACAATTCACTTTCAAATTCAATTCTGAAGCTTCGATTATCTTCAATATTATCAATATGAATTTTACAAGCCTTTGAAATATTTTTAATCGGCTTAAAATTGAAGACTCAAATTTTTATTCAACTCTCAATAGATTAAATTCTATAAAATTAAATCGCTAAATTCATTCTGATAATTTGAAATTCAATTCAAACCATCATTCAAATATTTAAAATAAAGAAAATATTCTCAATTTAAATTATTCAAAATTCTGGATCGTTACAGAAGGAATTGTACCCTATTAAAATATTATTTGTTCATGATGAGTAAGGTTGAGTTACCTTTGTTCTATTGGGGATACGCGCTAGAAACCGCAACACATATATTAAACTTTTTGCACACTAAATCTATGCCTAAAATGCCATATGAGCTGTGGTATGGTAAGAAACTCCAACTCAAGTCTTTGAAGGTGTGGCATTGTCCGACATACATTAAGAACGATGATCCGAACAAACTAGAAGCAAGATCAATACCATGTAAATTTATAGGATATACAAAAAACTTAATGGGATATACTTTCTGCAATACCGAGGAATGGAAAGTTATTGTTTTTCGACACAATGAATTTTTATAAAAGGAATTTATATGAAAAAAAATTAACAACAAAGTTATAGAGTTGGATGAGATCTAAGAAACTAACACCTAGGCCGAACAGTGGGAGAACAAAGTTCACAGTTTAAGAAAACACGCAACCTATTAGAAGGTCTAGTAAAGAATTTCACATATCAAATAGATACTATGTTTTTTCTTGTGGATGGAAAGAAGGAGGACCATGTCTTAGATAATAACACTCCTCTATCTTTCCAACAAGCATTGCAGAGCAAAAACTTTTCACTATTACTTGGAGCAATGAAATTCGAAATGGATTCCATGTACGAAAATAAAGTATGAACTTTTTCAAAAGTACCCGAAGGGAAAAACCCATCGATTGCAAATAGATTTTTAATAAAAAGCTAAATGCAAATGGAGATGTAGAGATTTATAAGGCAAGGCTAGTTGTGAAAAGATTTCACCAAATTCAAGGTTTTGGTTACGACGAGACTTTTTTGCCCTTGGCTATGCTTATGTCAATATGGATCATGTTAGATATTGATGCATTTGATGACTATGAAATACGGTAAACAAAATTAAAAATGGCATTTTCAAATGGTGATTTAGAAGAAACTGTCTATAAGTCATAGCTCAAGGATTTTTGGTAAGTGGGAGTGAGGGCAAGGTTTACAAGTTGTTAAAGTGCATTTATGGTCTTAAACAAGGTTCAAGAAGTTGGAATAAGTGTTTTAATAAGATAATAAAATAGTTTGGTTTTTATCAGAACACAGAGGAAGCATGGGTATACAGAAAGGAATAGGGCAACGGTATTGTATTCTTAGTCCTTTACGTCGATAGTCTACTATTAATTAGCAATGCACTTCATCATTGCAGTCAGTGAAAGCTTGGCTTTCCAAGAACTTCTCCATGAAGGATTTGGGAGAAATAGCCCATATACTAAGTATAAAGATCTATAGAGATAGATCAAAGAGGTTGTTGGGATTGCCTTAATCTTTGTACACAGATACCATACTGAAAAGGTTCGGTATGGAAGTTCCAAACATGGAAATGTTCCAACGCAATTTGGAATCATCCATTCTAATAAGGGCACTCCTCATATCGATGAGGAGAAAGAGCGTATAAAGAGGATTCTCTATGCTTCAGCTATAGGATTCATAATGTACGCTATGTTATGTACCTGACCAGATGTGGCATGCACATTAGGAAGTGTAAGCCGATACTGGTCTAATCCTAGAGAAATACATTTGATAACCATAAAATGCATACTAAAGTATTTAAGAAATACTAAGGACTTATTCTTCATATATGAAAATGAAGACCTCCTTATGAAGGGGTATATAGACTCAACCTTTCAAGGTGATATAGATGATAACAAGTCATTATCTGGCTATTTCTTTACACTTAACGGTGAAGACGTTAGTTAAAAAAGTTCCAAACAAAAGACAATAGTTGGTTTGAATAGAGGACGAATACATTTCCCTCAATGAACCTGCTAAAGAGATATTCTGGATACGCAAATTTTTGAGTGAACTTGGAGTGACTCCCGAAGCAGAGAATCCTATGGCATTATTTTATTATAATAATGCGACAATTAGTTCGAAAAAGTACCCAGAGTACACAAGAAGCCATGGCATATTCTTCAGAAGTTCCACTTTATAGAGAGTTCATTGAGAAGAAAGAGGCCATGAAACAAAGGATAAAAACCAATGGCAACATAGTGGATCAATTCACTAAGGTTTTGGCTTGGTCGGCTCTTGAGAAGCTGATTGAAGGGATAGGGATGAGGTTTTCTAATTGGCCCAAAGTGTAAGTGGTAGATTAATAGAACTAGGGGTATGACCTAGGGGAAATTCACATAAGCTTTACATTTTAATATTACATCTTACTCTATACAAAATATGATTTTTAAAATTTTATATAAATAATATTATATTTAAAATATTTTCGATGGAAATAAAATTCATATATATATATAATTTAAATATTGATTAAATTAATTAATTATGTTAACTAATTATATCAATATATATATAATATGTTTTATATTTTACAAAAATAAATTCGTTCGGAAAATAAAATAAAAACATATTTTATATATTTTTTAAGTATTTAAATATCTGCCGAATTTAAAAATAGATTTTAAAATTGTTTTTGCACAATAAAATTATATACTAAATATTCAAATAACAAAATACGATTCAGGATTTTACTAAACTTTTAAAATTCAAAATTATGTCTTAAAATAAATTTTTATTAATTTTTTACTAATATAAGTATGGATATTTAATTTAAAATATTTTAAAAATAGAAAAAACAACATTTATACTATGCACATTATCAAATATATATATATATATATATATATTAATGTATATTTTTTGTATATTTCTAAAAGTATTAATATATATAATTTTATTTTAATAATATTTAAACATATATATATATATATATATGTATGTATGTATGTATTTTTTGTATGTACGCTTTAAATAAAATATCATTTGATTCGAAGCATGTTTTTGCTCAGATTTTTACAGTGAAAACAATGTTTGGGTTTAAGTTTGAGTCATCATAACTTTCTCATACCTTGTCTAAATTGCTTGAATCTTTTTGCAGTTTAAAGTATCATAGTTGAGCTTTATGCATGTTAAACTTCAGGTCATTCCGACCTTTATGGGCTATAGAAACATGCTGCCAAACATTGAACAGGAGCATGTTTTGCTCCAGCCTTTGACAGTGAAATCTGGCTGCAAGTCCAACTTTGGGAGGTCATATCTCTCTCGTTTCTTATCCGATACGTTCGATCAGTTAAATGGCACTAAGATATTCTCACAGCTGGGTATTAGTTTCATCTTTGCAAAAAAAATTAAATTTAATATAATTTATAAAAAATTAAAATATACTTATATATAATTGTATACTTACATTGTTTAAGTTCCATGTATGTAACGACCCGTATTTTTAGCTATTTTAATTAGAAAATTTAAGGTGATTATTGAAGGAAAATGATTATTAATGTAATTTGTTGAATAATTTAATATTTGAAATTATTTGAATAATTGGATAACGGGTTTAATATGATTAAAAATGATTTGTAAAATTCTATTTTATCATATTAAAGTTAGAATGATGTTGTAGAACTTTTAAAATCGAATTAAAAGTAAATTTGTGAAAATTGAATATTTTAATATTTAATTGACGAGTTAAAATAGCCATTTTTCAAACAGTCTCGGATTTCGACGAAACTTGTTTCATCGGATCCGTAATAGTAAATTATGGTAGGATTTCAATTTTCGTAGCAATTGGACTTGTCGTTTGGCCGTGCGATCTTGAAACGCGTAGAAATTTAATTTCGAATTTAATTAAAATAATCGACTTCGAAAAGCTATCTTCCAGATATGATCGAATTAGGCCTTGAAACTAGTTCCATTGCGTCCGGAATGGGGGTAAAACCTTATAAACGCCTGGCGGCACATCTCGATTGGAGTTCGGATGATTTTGGACCTACCTATATAAATACGCACGCAAACCGAGACAGTTTTATTATTATTTTAATCCAGAAACCCCAATTCTAAATCATGGCCGCCGCCTATTCCATGGCCATAAATTGCCGATCTTCTTTCCTTAATATCTCTCAATCCGCTCGACGAAATCGAAAAATTCCAAAAGCAAAAGTGTACATCTCGACGAGCTCTTCAAATCCATACGGTTGATGTATGCTAATTTTTCATGGATTCGTCCAGATCTGACTTGGAAGTGTGTACGTATTTCCTTGGATTGCGTGCAAACGACGGCGAATGACGGGATGAAACTTGGCGCGTAGGTGGCCCTGGTGAAGGGCTTCGTGGTGGCGCTAGCTGATCGTTCTGGAAGTCGACGAGGTGGTCATGAAAATTGCTTGAAGATCGGCGGCTAATGGGTTTGCATACGTGAATTTCACGTTGGGGAAGAAGCGCCGGAATCACGGAGATGAGAGCTGCGATGCAGTGCAGATCCGAAAGTGTTTGGAGCTCATTAAAATTTTATGTTAAATCGAACGTCGTTCGATTTGATTTAAAATCGTAAAATCAAGGTGAGTGTTTTATAACGCTCACAACGTACTGAATATCTTTATGCTAGTTAAATTTGACATTATGCATAGTTATGATTTTTATTTGTTGTTGTTTGATAAAATTTAATTATCATATTGATTGTCATTTGAATTCACCGTTAAAAAAATTAAATTGACAGTTAAATTTAAATTAAAATTGAATTGCGATTAAATTACCTGACATTGATAAATATGAAATTGCCGTGAATTGTATTGCATATTGGATGATGTATTTCGATGGATGTTATTGGTTGATATTTAAATGTTTGGATGTTTATTTGTTTATATATATCCTGCTATGCATACATATGACACTGTGATTGATTTAAATGATATATTCATCCCTGACATTTAATTGTAATGACTAATCACTTGGCCATAGGTTAGAAAATTATATACGAACACCGAGTTGGATAAATTAAATGATTTTAAAAGTTGTTTTGAAATTATTTAAATGAATTGATTTTAAGAATAAAATCCAATTTATGGAAATTGAATTATTTTGAATTGGAGCTCTAAATGTTAGAATTTAAACTTGGTAAACGAAATTATTAAATAAAATCGAAGTTTAGATTTAAATTGAAAATTGAAATACGGTGTAAATTTTTGAAAGTTGATTTGTTTTAAAAGATTGGACTTTTAATCGAACTCTGAATATTTCTAAGAAAATTGATATGAAATGGTATTTCAAGTTTGAGTTTGGAATTGAAAATTTATTTGAAATTTAGATTTAAATTAATTTGGAATTGAATTGAAATTTAAAGAAATTTGTGAATTTAAATCGAAATTTACGTGGAATAGAAATTTATTCAAGTTGAAATTGGAATAAATCGATTAAATCGAAATGGAATTTGGATTTGATTTGGATAGGAAATTTGGGAAGTTGACCGGTTTGACTTTGGAATTATTTATCAAATAATTTTTGATTTTTTCCAAACTATTTTATATATAAACCATTTTATATTCAAATTATTTTCGATTAAACTATTTAAATATTTTCTATTAAACTATTTTGAATTATTTAACTATTTTAAACTATTGAAACTATTTTCTTAAATTCAAACTGGTTAAAGAGACGGAAATGTTTATATTTAAACCTTTGGTTTAAATACGAACTAGGTTAAAGTAGAGATTATAACCTAAATTGAATTCGAATCAAATTTTGAAGTGAAATTGATTTATCGGACAAAATTGATAATTTTGAATATATGATGATTTTGAAATGGATTTGATTTTAAAGCGAATATGATATTTTGTTATCAATCATGAATCAATTTGAAATATAAAAGAGCCATCAGTGTAATAATACGTAGTTATTAAAGAGACCGGGATCGGATATGGACATACTCTCTGTCGATACCGAAAACCACTTTAATAACTATTATACGTGGAGTGTTGATCCAGAATGAAGTGGATGGTTTGGTGAACGCGTTGACTGAAGAAAGAGAACGATATTGGATGACCCCTGACATGACTAAAACAGGAGCCGCGCCGGGCCATTGAGGTTCGCCACCTCTAGCGGACACACTTCTTCGATACCATATCTATTACATTTGTGATTTGATTTGGGTGCACCCCTTGATTTGGGAGTGTTGTTTCGCGGTGTTGAGGTAGTAGCTGCTATGCTCAACATCAGTCCGGATCACGCAACTACTAGTATCCTAGTTGGTATCGCCTCATGTACCTTGTCATACTGATTATCCTATTCGCGACCACTACGTTTTGGTTTGTACCTTGAGTATATGGATTGCCCTCTGGTGACTTCCGGTTTTGGGGAAACTACGGTCTTGTATATGCTTTTGGGAATATAAAATGTGTTAAGGGGGATTATGGTAACGCCTTAACGCTATTTTGATACTTTATATTACTGATAGACATTATCTACTTAGCGTACATTACTACCTAGTAGATAGTTTAACGGATCCTTGAAAGGTGGAAAATCCCGTAACATCTCTTAAGTTATTGCACGCACGTTGACACTGGATATGAGATGTCAAACCCCGTAAACATCTCTGACGCCGTCACACTCATATTTATTTACGATTGATTTAACTTTCGTATGGATATTTTAGTCCTGACTCGAGTGTTTTGTCTTTTCATTACGCTCGGGTCAGTCCTGAGTTTTCAGATTTTTGAAGATCTATTCTGGAGGACGAAGACGAAGATTTGGTATACTATTACTATTATTATTTGTGCATCATGTTGTCTGCTGCATTATTTATTTGTTCTGTTGTATATGTATAACTCTGATAAATGTTGCATAAATAATTGTCTAAGTATAGTAAACAGCTTCATGAACTGTTTATTTGACTATTATATTTTATCGTTCCGCTGCGAGATTCTGTGTTGTTTCATTTCCTTTATTTCTTTTCTTTTCTTAATTACCCCAATAACCATCTGCCTTTTTTTAATGGTTTGGAACCGGCATGTGTATTTGATCGTCGGTTTAAACTGTCCAAAAAGGCGGGTCGTTACAATGTATATGTTTACATATACATATTTATTTATTCATATAAAATTATTTAAACTAAAATATAATTTATATGTTTACATATATATAATTGCAATATTTTGTATACATAATTAAACTATGTAAACATATATCTAGACAATATGTTTGTATACTTGATTAGCTAACATATCAGTTGTATTGTAAATCCCAACACCTATGAACTGACATATTATAACTTACGGGTTGCTATGTTACACATGCACACAGATATATATGTGTATATGATACACCTATATATATAATATAATATTTATTATATGAAATAAAATTATATTATAAATTTAAATAAAATAATGATTTATTTTAAAAGAAATTAAGAAATGTTATAAATAATTAGACTTCACAAGTCCAATAAAGATCCAAAATGGTAAAAAAATTGAAAATCATCCATTATTTCCATTGCATAATGGTCCAACTCCAATAATGTTAATAACGAGAGCACTGCTAAAACTGCTTTATTGGTTTATTAAAGTGAGTAGCAACTTGGGAGTAACCTCTTATATGGCTTAATTGAAGTTCTCATTTTAGACTATCAAGACGTATGTCATGTTTATAATGCATACATATATTTAGTTTCACTATTTAGATATACAAACATTATTAAGGATTGTGTAATGTGAACTAAATTATAGGACATGATCTACTTTTATTTTTTTTTGAATATTGCAACATATTGAACTTATAAACAGTATTATATTTTTCTATTTTCAAAATTAATGTTCATCCACTCAAAATATATCAAATTAATTTTCTAAACTGTGACGCTCGAACAAAGTAATTCAATATTTTGAAGTTATATTAAATACCAATAGCATTGAACTTTGAATATTTGTGTATCTTAAGCTCAATATATGCTTCTTGCTTGGATGACATTGAGGATAAAGTGCCCAAGATTATGCTTATTACTTCCAAAAACGTTTAAGATTTCTTTATGTGTTATCAAATTCATTTCATCATTCATCATGTTGTGCAAATGGAGTTTGAATCCCATATTTTTTTAAAGAAGAAAAGTGCCTAAATCATGGAACTTTCCTAAACAGTAAGAAAAGTGAAATAAGAAGGTATTATAGTTTGAAAATGGGAGCATCATGGAGCGGTTCTTTGATGTTACAAGCAATGTTGGAAGTGAACCTCTTATTCTCTAGCTTAATGGAGGAATGAATTTGAAATTATATGTACATAATTCATATTTATTACACACACATTCAAATATTATGTTATAATATATGTATACATATACACGTACAATTTTGAGAATTGTGTTATATGAATAAATTTACTGACCTAGATCCATTTTGATATCTGCAAAAATCACAACATATTAAATACTTTTAAAATTTCTACATATCAAACACATATAAATAAGTTTTAAAAATATATTTTTAACATTAAAGTTTATTTATTCAAAATAATTATAATTAATTTTGTAAAACACAGCATCCTAAAATAATAATTTTATATTTGGATATTTTATTAAAGACAAAAGTTTATTATCATTGGAATTTTCCATATCTCTCTTTCTTTTGCTCTATATGTGCTTCCTACTTGGAAAACATTAAGAATAAATTATCTAACATTATACTTTTAGACTTTGATAATGATTAATTTTAGCTATCCTTATATAATTTTTTTTGTATGTATGTGAGTATATGTCAAACTCAATCCACCATTTATAAAGCTACGAGTTTACATGCTACATTTTTTGCAAAAGAAAAAAGGCAAGATAAATGAAATTTCCCAAACAGCAACAAAATGATATAACTAAAGTAAGGTTATTCGAAAATGAGTAGAAATAAATCATGTATCCAAGTACAAAATAAGCTTAAAAGATACCATAAAGAAATACCATTCCCATTTCATGATATAATTGATAATTCACATGAAACATTTTTTTTGCATTTCTACAATAAAGCCAACCTTATATTTTCTTTCAAACCGAAATTGTCTTTTGACGTTTCCTTCATGCAACTAGCGAAGAAAATGAATCTTGGGCATGACGAAGCTCGAAACAGATAGTTGAGGGCATGGAATTTTATGTAATTAGATTCAACACTCCAGATCCAAAGTCAACTACTTCCCCTTCAGTTTACATTTCTCTCTCTAATTTTGTTACCGACTTTCTTAAGCAAACCGAGCACAACAATAGTCAAATAGGACAAACATGCATGTTCCTTCAATTTCCAAAGCTACTGTAACTTTAGTTGCATCTTACTTAGTAAAGTTATCTTGCTTGAGGTTTTTAGCATCAAAAGTGGACATAAAAATTTGGATTTTATTATAAACATTTTGGATTGAGAAACATAAAGCATTAAATAGTTCATAGGTCAGCATTCTCTGCTTTTTAAATGTAATCTACTATACATTCTTGTAGAAAAGTTTAAATTTGCAACGACCCAATATTTTTTTGACAGCAAGAATGATACTTTATTCAAGTAGAGCACTCGTTTTGATGCGTTCGAGGATCGAAACCATGACCTCCAGCACCTAAGGTAGGGCACATATCATTAACCTGTTAAGCTAGCAGTCGTTGACGTTAGGACCCGGAATTTTAAATGCTTTATATTTAAATATTAGAATTATTTATATATTTAAATCTTGAATTCAATGATGTAAAAATGATTTATAAAAGATTATTAAATTCTTTTTAATTTGTAAATGATAATGGTAAAATTTTAGTTAATAATTAATGTGGTTAAACTTGTTTTAAAATTCATTCTTTTTTAAAACTCATGAAATTATCATTTCGAGGCACTATCTTGGATTCAAATGAAACTTGTGTTATTGGGTCCAGAATAATAAGTTGTTACGCACCGACAAGTTTTATGATGATCCAATGCACTGTGTAGTCATGCGAGCTCAAAACACTTAGCAATTAATTACAAAAGTTAATATACAATGTATATATATACCTTGCTATATATACTTCTATACTTAATTTCTCTCTTACACTTCTTCTCTTTCTTTTTTCATTTTTCCTATAACTTAAACAAAGCTTCAACTGCCTTTGATCTTTGAATTGCACTTGGAGCTTCGCTTAACAAAAACAAACAACGTTGATTCATAGGTTTTTGTGATGAGGAGATCTATGGGGTGGTGTATGCGCTATTGGGTGTGGTGGTGGTCAAGTTGCTTCATGTTTTGGAGGCCGTGATTAGGGTTGAACTCCATCAAAGATTTAGGCGGAGTTAGGAAAAAGGGATGTTGGTGTGGTGTTTCTCATGCGAGGACAAGTTGGTTGGATGGCTTAATTGGTGATGAGGTTGCCGGGAATGGATTGCAACATGTATTTTCGTAAGGAGAAAGAGATGGTTGCATTGTAGAGGAGGTGGCCTGAGGTTGATTTGAAGGTAGCGACGAACTTGGGTTGTAAAATGAGTTGATTGGGGGTGATCTGAGGAGCTATAATTCGTCAAGGCAATTTGCAACCTAGGCAAGGCGATTTGGAGGTAATGATGTCATGATTACGCACGTGGGGCTAGAGTAGCCGAGACTGGGTGTATCGTAAAGCACTCACGAAGAGAATTTTGTTGGCGCTGACCGTTAGTCGATTAGTGGAGCATAGCTCCATGTTGCTATGTACATGCATGGGTTGGATTAGGGTGTTATGCATGTATAGGGTAGTGATTTGTTGGGGAAGAAGAAGATCAAGGGGTAAGTGAAGATTAGTAAAAATAATTAGTTAATTATTGAATTATTAAATCCAAATTCCTATAAAATCCATAACTTTTCATATGAGGTCCAATGGAGATGTCATTTTCTCCATTGCATTTGTAGTGGAATTTTCTTCATCTTAATTTGGTTTAGGTTTGGGTGAATGTACACACCAGATGTTTTGTATATTGTCATGATATAACATTTGTTGTGTAAATATAAATTAAAATAAATAACAATGCAAGTTATTATTTTTGGACACATCCTTGCTTTTGAAAGCAAGTGACAATATTATATATGGCATATTCTCTCTTATAACCCTCTAAAACATGTATTGTGGCACAGACTTGTTTATGTGGTTGATAACATTGTTGAATGATAAAGTCGGAAATTGTGTGTGAATGGTTGAAGCGAAATTGTTGCTATAAACACACTTTGATATTCTCTTATTTGGCATATGTTAAATTGGTTTAAATTTCAATATATCATGAAAATATATATTCGGTTTTTCTTTACACCTATTCAGGTATATTTTACCTAATGGAATAGGTTTGGAAATTTATAGAAAATATAAAATGTTATTGCATAAGTTTGTGTAGCGAAAGATGGCTATAGATGCTCTTTGAAAATTTTGTTTTAATAAAGTATAAAAAGGTGGATACTTTAGATATTTTCTAAATTCTTTTAAAGGAGTTTGTAAATGCTATTAAAGTATTTTGAAAGGAAGTTTGAAGTTTGAATATGATTTTATAATCATTTATGAATGGTTTAAATAAGGGTTTTAAATTATAAAACTTGATTTTATGGTTCTTTAATTTTTTTTATAAAATAGATATTTTAAGTAATATTTTGGTTAAGTGTTTAAACCATATTATAAGTATTATAAAGAAGTATTTGGGATTATAACACTTATGATATAATGAATGGTTATGTAAGAATATTTAAAAAGGTATATCACCTTGTTTAAAAAGTGAAGATGTGCTCAGATCTTTAAATGGATGCGTTTCAAAGTTGATGACAAGTATAAAAGTGATTTTGGGATTACATCAATGATATTTAAGCAATAACTATTTTAACCCATTTAATTATACATTTGAAAAGTAATATATATATATATATATATATATATATATATATATATATATATATAGTTTTAAATATAACGATTAAATGTGAAATGTTTGAGGTTTGTAGTAAACAGCGTTTTAATAAATCTGTTTTAAACCTTTGAATTATTTTTAAAGTGGAAAATTATAGTTAAATGATTTTAGGAAAATACTTAGATCTTTAATAATGGAATTTTAAAGATAATAATAAGTATGGAACATTTCGAAAATGATAGAAAGTATAAGTTTTAAAATATGGATGAGCGAAGGGGTTTATAGTAACATTGTTCGAGTGACATTTGTTTTTAACCTCTTTGACCGGTTTTAAAGTAAATAAAACTTGTTATTGATTTGTGAATATACTTATACCTTTGAGATAAATATATGAATATTTTGAGAGGATTGAAATGTATAGAAACGAATAATGTAGTTTTAATTAAAAAGTGAAGTTTAATTAATAAATAAAGTTTTAATTAATGGAAGAAGTTTTATTAGATAAAAAGGCTTTACTAATAAAAGAGGTTTTAATTAATAAAGGTTTAATTAAATAAAAAAGGGATTAGAAGTCGTTTATATGACTTGATCATGCTTGTGGTGTCAATTATGCTTTGTATGTTAATTGCTTATGGAAAGTATACGGGACTTAGTTTCCCTTATGTGATTATTCTTATTTATTATTGAAATTAACCAAATATAACTTTGGAAATATCTAGAAGAAACACAAGAATTATATGGTATAGTTATCTTTGGTGATGCCATATTGTACGTATAAACTCGTTTTGCTCTTCTATGATAAATAATAAGGAAATCCAACCCCGTCCGGTTAGGAGGTGATTTCTGCTCTTATATATTGTCTATTTATCCCCAAAAGAACAAGAGTTGAGCTTACAAAAAATCCATCGATTGGTTTTTGGAGCCCAAATAAGCAGGGGAGTGTACTTATATGAGATGATTAGAAAATATAAACACTCCAAAATCATATACGTGTTCTATGCTTTGGAGAGGTCTATGATTGGCTCGATGTTGGAATTTATATGGAGATTCAAGATCTGTTTGAGATGCTCAAACACATATAGGTGTTTGTGATCTATTCAGGATATGAGAAAGCATGTGCTATTATGAGATCTGCTGACATATGGGAATCCATGTGTAATTACGAGATTTATTGAGATCTAAGAATCCATGTGTGGCTCCGAGATCTGTTCAAGTTGGGCACTCGTGTGCCGAGGTCTGATCGAATGGTGACTCATATGCTGGAATGTCGAAGATAATCTTACCATTCAATATGACAAAACCAGAGATAAGATGCATAGACCAAGTGTTTAGCAAACACAAGGGTGCATGCGACTCTACCCTAGAAAGGCGCACTCGGCTTCATGCTGTAGCCAGCTATGTATTTCCTATGTACATCAGTTAGGGATTTACATTGGGGAGGATATCACCAATCCTTATGTAGGAGGACCATTCTCGAAGTACAAAGGCCACCTCCATGGAATCCTACACAATTAGCGAACGAGCCTTAAGGATTTCGATTATATACCTATTATTGTTGTGGTGTACACTTACAAGCATCACAACTACTTGATTATTTACATTTCTCATCCTAGACATTATTACAATATCATTGGATTTTCTAATAAAAATTATTTGGTGGTCATAAGGTAAAACCCGCTCGTGTTTATTTGTAGCATAGTCTTACTAGGTACCTTTATTTTTGAAGATTTTTAGAAGTATAAAAATCCATATGATTTGAGTTTCTCATGCTAGTTTACTAGACTGATCCAGGTGTTATTTCATTATAATGCTCGGGTCAACCCCGAGTATATTACCAAATTTAGCTAGATGCTTAGGAGCTTCAAGAGATGTGTTGTGTATTTGTTTTCCATTGCATTACTTGTTTATATTTATCAACATTTGTTAGGACAGGTTGTTTTAACTGTCCAGGCTGATGATAGCTTAGTTTACTCCAATTGTTGTATATATATATTAAAGTTTTCTTTTTTAGTAAAGATCTTTTGAGATATTATATATTATCATTCTGCATGTGAGATTCTGATATTGTGTTCTTCTTTCTTATTTTGTTTCATTTTCTTTTACCCTAATGTTATGTCTTTTCGACATTGGGTGCTCGGCACATGAATATCGTGGATGTATTAGTATTGACATTGGGGGGCGAAATAGCCATTCATTACATTTGGTATCAGAGCTGAAGGTTAAGAGAGAACTTTGGCTTTGGTAGGGTAAACTCATTAGGAGATAAGGTAATGAATTGCCTAATTATGAGTTGAGTATATTATATATATGAGATGCATGTTTGTTATTGTTATAAAAAATGTTTTGAATTGTGTTGAGTGATTTATGGATTTAGATCAATATGTGTTGCTAAAGTTATTGATAGGGATCTTTAAACACTTGAACGAGACAAATCTCATAGTATTATGTTGAAATTAGTATATGAAATAATTTTACTTATGATTATATTTTATATATAAAATAATAATTTTCAAAAATTGATATAGTTTTTTATGATGTGTTTGTTTGTTAGGAAATGATAATATTCCATAATTATAATTTATTGTTTGTTGATTTTTCAATTGTTCTCACATAGTTATAAGCAGTTTTAACTTTTCACTGCATGGATTGGGTAGATAGTAACTTGTGGTAACATTGAAAGGAACACCTTATGAATTAACTTTCAAGGTTTGACTATAAGGCATTCGTTGATAATGTTGAGTTAAAATATTATTTTAATAAAAGTTGCTTAATATACAAAAATAAATATTTATGAAATGATTTTGCATAAGGAAGTAACTTTATATAAGTATGGTTTATAAAGTATAGTTTACAAATAAAAAGGATTTAAACTGAGAATATAAGAAATTAAATCCTGATACTTTTGGAAATTGTTTTTCAAAGTTGTGAAGAGGAAATAATGATAGTACTATTTAAAAGTATTTATAAATTGAAATATTTTAAAAGGGCTTTAAACGAGATAGAAAGTACCGAACTCACTTCTGGTGCTAGAAAATAATTCTGATGGTGACTATAACATCATCGTTGTTCATTTTTGAGTTTCAAAGTGGGAAATGCTAAGTAGTTTTGCTTCATAGTTTTTTTGGTAAACCAAATTTTGATTTAAACCCAGAAGTATGATTTGATATACAAAAGGTTTTAAGTATATATTATTTTAAAACGTTTTGAAACAAAATCCGGTGTTTAATTCTTAAGTTTTCTATTAAGTTATATTATAGATGCACGTATCTTATGCATTAGGGTAGTTTGGTTGTGCATCTTGTTTGATCTATTGATTAGTAGTTTTTAATTATATGAATAAAATGGAATTTTCGATGATTTTGGACAGTCGAAAACTTCTAAATTGATATAAGAATCTAAAGCTAAGTGTTTTTGTGAAAATATAAAAAAGTTGAGTTTTTGCAACTCTTAAATTAAAAATAGTAGAATTTAAACAATTTTAAATTGATTGAACATTTTGTTAAGTAGAACAATCATAGTTATAAGGCCAACACTAATACACGTCTTTATCTAAGTTGGTCTAAGAAAAGTATACTCTAGTCTTAAGTTTGGACAGTAGAGTCTGACTCTTTCTAGCTATTTGCTTAGCCTGATGATAAAGAAGCCTAAAAGGTTGATTAATGATAAGATCCAAATTTAATTCGGGCCTTTGTTGAATTTTTAATAAGTAAAATGAATAAGATTGTTTTGTATATACCCCTAGGACGTAGTGGAATGCTATACAATTTGAACTTGAGTTTTGAAAAGTTTTAAAAATGAAGTCGTTGCTTTTTTAAATGATTATAATATTGATTAATGTTTTATATGGAAAATGAATGTGAATTAAAATAAAAAGTAATTGAGGTAGTTAAGAAACCAATTGAATAGAGCATAAAAGTTGTATGTAGATCATTTTATTCGCATGACAGTTCTTGATCCAGGATTCGAGTACATGATTTTGAGGTGATTTACATATGTTCGAGTTAGGATTTTTTTGCTCGATCCTTGAGGGAAAACACTTGATATGGATTTTCGATATGATCCAAAAGTTTTCAATCATAATATATAGCTATGTAAGGAAAATAAAGGTTTCTAGCCAAGGAACCTGATCGAAGTTCGCACTAAAGAGGTCAAGTGATCTATACAAGTTTGAAAGTGTAATTTATGTGATCGAGCTAGTCATCAGATTTGATTTTTCATACGGATGATATATGTATATTGTATAGGCTTTAGTATATTTTTATTATATGTGTGTTGGCTTGTGGAGAGTTTGGAAATGACTCTTCGATTTGTACTGAGGTAGCATGAGTAATCAACTAACTAATAATCTGAGGCTGTTTTGCATTAGGTAACGCTTAGTGCATTGTGTATCATTCTTGAGCGATGAGAAGGTTTCTGAACCCAAGAAAACCATGAGCTAGGACTGCTAGTGACGTATTACTGTATAGTATTGTTATGTGATTATTTCTTTAGTTGCCAATGATTCCAATACCATTAGGTATTGGTGTGTAATTGTTGTTCTGTTGTTTATGTCAGTATCTCGAGGATGAAATATTCTAAAGGGGGGCATATGTAATGACCCAAAATTTTAAATGCTTTATATTTAAATATCGGAATTATTTAAATATTTAAATCTTGGATTTAATAATGTAAAAATGATTTTTAAAAGCTTATTAAATTCTTTTTTATTCATAAATGATAATAGTAAACCTTTAATTAATAATTAATATGATTAAACTTGTTTTAGAATTTATTCTTTTTTAATAATTCATGAAATTATTATCCAAATGCACCATCTTAGATTTTGATGAAACTAGTGTCATTGGGTCCAAAATAATGAGTTGTTGTGCACTGACAAGTTTCATGATGATCCGATGCATGTGTGGTCATGCGAGCTCGAAACACATAGCAATTAATTTCATAAATTAAAATATAAATATATATTACTATATATATACCCTTACACTTATCCTTTTTCTTTCTTTTCATTGTTCCTGTAACCTAAATAAAGCTTCAACCACCTTTGATCTTTGAATTATTCTCGGAGCTTCGCTAGAAGAAAATGAACGACGTTAAATCCATTGGATTTGCGATGAGGAGATCTACAAGTTGGTATGCATGATGTAGGATGCAATGGTGGTCGAGGCACTTCACGTTTTATAGGCCGTGATTAGGTTGAACTCCATTGGAGATCTAGGTAGAGTTAGGCGAAGGGGATGTTGTTGTGGTATTTCTCATGTGAGGATGAGTTGATTGGAGGGCTCAATTGGTGGTGCGGCTTCCTAGAATGAATTACGATATTTAGTGTCATAGGGAGGAGGAGATGGTCGGATTGTGAAGGAGGTGGTCGGAGGTCGATTCAAAGGCAGTGGCAAGCTCAGGATGGCAAGGCTAGTTGATTGGGGGTGGTCTGAGGAGCTGTAATTGGCCGAGGCGATTAACAACTTGGGCATTGCGATTTAGGGGTGATGATGCCACAATTGTGAAGGTGAGGCTGGGATGGTCGAGGTTAGGTGCATCGTGAAGCACTCACAAAGAGCGGTTTACTTGCACTGACCGTTCATCGATTGGTGTAGTGCAGCTCTGAGTCGTTGTGTGCATGCATGAGTAGGAGTAGGGTGTTGTGAGTGTATAGGGTAGCGAAGAACTGGGGAAGAAGAGGATTAAGGTGTAAGTGAAGATTAGTTAAAGTAATTAGTTAATTACTGAATTATTTAATCTAAATTCTTATAAAATCCATAACTTTTACATATAAGGTACAATCGAGACACCATTTTCGCTGTTGCATACGTAGTGGGATTTTCTTCGTCTTGGGTTAATTTAGGCTTAGGTGAGTACATTCACCAATTTATTTGTATATTGTCGTGATACAACATTTTTTGTGTAAAATATAAATTAATATAGATAACAACGCAAATTATTATTCTTGGACCCCTTCTTACTTTTTAAAGCAAGTGACAATATTATATATAGTATATTCTCTTATATAACACTCTAAAACTTATATGGTGGCCTGGAATTGTTTATACGGTTGATAATGTTGTTGATTAATGAAGTTGGAAATTGTGTATGAATGATTGGAGCTAAATTTTTTCTATAAACACTTTTGAAATTCCTTGTATTTGAATTGGTTCAAATATGAATATATAGTGTAACGACATGGAATTTCACTACTTTGGTTTGCGAATATTCAATTAATTTTAAATATTCAATATATAATTTTTATAATGAATATAAAATTCTTTTGAATAATAAATAATGATGGTGAAATAATTTTTAAATTTTTTTTACACAGATATATAGTTCAAAGAAAAACAGAAAATGTGACCGAAATTCGTTTTCCAAGTTTTCGACTTTTCGTTGGTTAAAAGTTATCGGAAATGTTGTTAACACTAATGTAAATATATTTACGTAAATATATAAATATTTTAGTGTATATTGGCATGTGTACTTGTGGTGAGGTGGAGGTTTTATGATGTGGCAACCATGGAGTAGAGGCAAAGTACTATGGACATTTGAGTAATTTGACTATCTCATTTTATATAAAAACATTTTTTCCTTTTCTTTTCATTTGTTTTTTTTGTTTTCTATTTTTCATAAAGCTTTCTTCCTCCTTCCTAAGCTCTAAAGTATTTTAATGTCTTCCAAAAAATTTCTATAATTTGAAAACTTTGATTCATATATGCGAAATCTTTTAAAATGCTAGCTAAACTCCTTTTTTGCATGTATAAATTCCTTCATTTTTACCATAATTTCCTTTGACCATAGCTTCCAATAAACTTTACCAAAACAGGATTTACGTTTTTATAAAACATGTAGAATTCCAGTGGCTATAATTTTTTCCTTCACCACTTTTTTAGATTTTGAACATAGCTAGGCCAAAATTTCAATTCTTTATAGTGTATTTTTGAACTTAGATTCAAAAGGCCGAAATTGGTCCTCTTTATTTCGGTCATAACTTCCTCAAAATTTAATATTTTTGAGTAACTTTTTTTAAATGGTAGATAAAATAAAAATACAAAACTTTCCTTTTGACCACTTTTCCAAATTCAAAGAGGAATGGGTTAGAAAATCGAGAGCAATTTGACATATTTTCAAGTTGGTTTTGTTGATTTCCAAGCTTTACAAGTCCTAAGTGTTTTTGCAAAAATTCATCAAATTTTGGTGAGTAAATGTTTGTTTTAAACTCAAGCTTTAAAATTTTATATGTTGGTTGATTGTGGCTTGGATTGCTAGTTGAAATCTTAGTTTATTATGTGATTGCTTGTACGTGTACATTGGTTGTATGTGATGGTAGTTAGACTCGAAGTTGAAATTTAAATATGGTATGGTTCGGCAAGTTGTAAACTTTATTATATGTTATGATCTTGTTTGTATTTTTTTTATGTATATGTTGGCGTCGACATGATTGTAAGTTAGGTAGCTAAGAAGGATAGCACTTTGATTTGGTTTCCGATGGAGAATCCTTCTATGGAAGAAAGATACAAACTTTTGTTTTAAATCCAAATCATTTAAAAGTTAGTGAATGGAAAGTTATTAAGAGATGTAAGTGAATGGAAGTTAGTGAGCAATATTAGCACTTGAAATTACGGGTATCCATAGCGATGGTCGCTATAGATGTAGTTTCGCGTTAAAAATCTGATTTTTGAAAAAAATTGGTTTTTAAACTTAAAAGTGTTTGTAATTGTTTTATAAACTAAATAATAATGTTTTAGAAGTTAATTAAGTTTTTTAATAACTAATTTTAATTAAGTTTTTAATAATTAATAATTAATTAAGGATTAAACAAGGTTTAATAATTATAATCAAGTAAAGATTGATTATTAATTAATTATTTTATAAAGTAAAATTTATTTTAATTAATCTAAGTTGAGTAAATGATTTATTTTTAATTAATTAAGTATAAGGTTAGTTATTAATAAATTATTAATTAAGTGTTAATTATTATAAACTAATTAAGGTTTAATTTATAATAAATTATTTATAAAAGGTTTAATTTATAATAAATTATTCTTAAAGTCTAATTTAATAATTAAATTTAATTAAAGATTATTTCATTAATTAATTGAGATTAATTAATATTTAATTATTACAAAATGTTTAATTAATTGTTTAATAACTAATAAAGGATTATTTTGAGTTTAATTAATAGTTAATTATTATTCAACTATTTAATTAAATTAAGTTAAGATTCAATTAAAATTAATTATGATTTAAATAAGCATTTAACTTATAATTAATTACTTTAAAAAGGGTTTAAAGTTTTAAATCTTTTGGTTTCCAAAAGTAAAATTATTTAAAGGTGTTTCTTTTTCAAAGATGATTTTAAAAGCAAGGGGTTCATGTGTTGGTACCACTAAGAAACCATACAACTATGAATGAGTTATAATGTGGATTGTTGGATTGTGTGGACATGTGTTAGCAAAATAAATCCCCATTCTGTTAGAAATTGTTTGCTTGTTTGTTTGTGTGGACATGTGTTAGCAGAATTAATACCCATTCTGTTATAAATTGATTGAATCGTTTGGACACCTGTTTAGCAGGAGAAATCTCCATCATCCTATTGTATTATTTGGACATGTATATGCTAGTTAGTTCATATTGACATGTTATTCCCTTATTGGATGTGATTTGGATTTACATATATGTTGATCTATGTAAATAACTGATAAGTGAATTGGAATTGAATGACAACTTAAATTAGCACTATTGAGATTGCTAAGCCTTCTTTTGAAATTATATAGTGTGTTTTTGAATTAACCTAAATTCTTTGATAAATTCGGGTTTAAAGCTCATGAATAATTTCAAGTTATTTTATAAAGTTAGTTTTAACTACTATCTTGTTTATCAAAGGAGTTTTGCTAAAGAGATTACTTAAAGTAGTTTACAAAAGATATTTTGTAAATGATATTTTATAAAGAATTTATAAGGAAGTTTTATAAATAGTGTTGAATTAGAAAGAGATTCATAAACCATTTTAGAGATTTTAGAAGAAGTTATAAATCTATTTTGAAAATTTATAAGTGGTTTGAAATGTGTAGTGAACCTATAAATGTATTTTTATAAGGGATAAGTGAATGTGTTTTATGGTAGATGATGTTTTGAAAGGGAATGGTTTGGCCATTTAATATGGAATGTGAGAAGAGGAATTTTCCAAATTTTTTTGGTAAATGTTTATGTTATTTTCCAAATAAAAGGGATGTAAGGGGTTTGGGATAGGTGTTTTAGAAAAGATCCTTTGATTAAAAATTTATAAAGTGATTTTATTAATTAAAAATTAATTAATAAACTCTTAGAGGATCCCATATGGATTTTACTCAATATTTGATTGTTTGATTTAGATAGTTAAATGACTGACTATCAAATCCGAACCAAAACACAACCTTGGAAATATCTAGGAGAAACACAGAAATTATATGGTACAGCAACCATGCTATATTGTACATATAAATTCAATTCATTCTTCTAGGATGATAAGGAAATCCGTCCACTAATGGTTAGGAGATGAACTTCGCTCTTATCTTTTATCTGCTTATTTCCTAAAGAATCAGGATTGAGTTTACCACAAATATCGAAAGTTGTTTCAAAGAGACGGGATTGGATTTGTTATCTGAAAACCACATCAATCTAACTCAAGCGTTTTGAAATGAAGACATCTTGAAGCATGGGATCAAAGACGGAGCCATTATAGTGCAAGGGCTTCTTGCTACTAATCCTGTGGGTGATTCCAAGATGGATGTAGTAGAAGTAGTGCCTTCGGTTTGTCCTTATTCTAGACAAATTGTTTGGATGAATGCTGGCAGTGCCTGTAGGGCCATGTTAGCATTTCAAGTGGGATTGCTCTTCAATAAGGGAAAACGTAGCCTCAACTTCATCAATCAGGAAATGACTAAAATAAGACATGCAGCAAGTCTAAGTGGGTTGCTCCCATTAGGGTATGTCATCATCTTTCTAGATTACCCTATTTTTATGGATTTGGTTGTGCATAAGAGACCTCGATTAAGGTTGGAAGACCGGGATGATGACATAATCGGCACACCTGGTCATAATATGGATTCATTCTCTAATATGTGCCTTTACGCTTATGATTGTAGAACCTAGTATGCTGGAATTTAATTAATGTAACAACATCGGTTATTTTAATAAGTATTTGAACTTTAGACATTATTATAATATCACTGGACTTTGTATAAAAGTGTTTTGGTTAACGGAAAAAATCCCTTCTGTGTTTATGTTCGACGTGGTCTTGCGTGATACCTTTTATTTTTAAAGGTTTTGAAATGTAATAATCAAGCTGTTTGATTTTACTCACATCAGACATGGTCCGGAGTTTTATTTTCTTTCCCTAAAATTCTTGAGTGTTCAAATTTTATGGGTAGCCAAGTAGTTCAA
This sequence comes from Allium cepa, assembly GCA_030765085.1. Classification (NCBI taxonomy): domain Eukaryota; kingdom Viridiplantae; phylum Streptophyta; class Magnoliopsida; order Asparagales; family Amaryllidaceae; genus Allium; species Allium cepa. Next base: position 110,113,428 of record CM060940.1, read on the forward strand.
GTTTTTCCATGGATGCATTTTGGAGGAGCTTGGAGCAGGAGGCATCATCGATGGCTCGTTATTATCTTGTTTCCGCTGTATACTATATACTTAATATTTGATGTATAAGGACAGGCTGTTATAACCATCCTAGATTAGGAATTATATTAGTGTAACTATGATGTATCATTCTTGAAATGACTTTGTAAAGAATTATGTTGATTAATATATTTTATTCCGTTGTGCCATGAGACTCCGTGTTTGTTTTTAGTTCCTTCTGTCTTCTATCTTCTTTCTTTTCCCCTAATAATCTGTCTTTTTGGTACTTAGTTGTTCGCCACATGAATACCGTGGATGTATTCGTCTCGAATTCTAGGGTTCGAAAAGGGGGGTCATTATAGTTGCTATCAGAGCTGAAAGTTAAGCAAGAACCTCGGCTTTGGTGGGGTTAACTCGTTAGAGATAGGGTTAGTAGTACCATAGAATGAGTTTGAGTGTGTGTTATATGCGTGTGCGTATTTGTTAGTGATATTAAAATGTTTTATATTGTACTATTTGATCTGTTGAGTGGCTTATGAATTCTGGTCGACATGCTTGATCAAGTTGCCGATAGAGGTTCCTAAACACTTAAACTAGGCAAATCGACACGGTATGGTTTTGAAATTGGGTAAATGAAATAGTTTTTATACGAAGATATATTTTATATGTAAAGAATGATTTCTAAAATAACATAGTATTTTTGAGTTGTTGTTTGCTAAGAGATAATAATATTTATTATTATCATTTAGGGTTTGTTAGTCATGCTCGTCCGGTTTAGGCATTGATTATTGTTAATGTTTATGGTAGCTCCCTCTTTAAGATTTGTGTTGGGTAAATAGGAATTGGGTAAAACATTGAAACGAATATGTTGTGAATTAAGTTTCAGAATTTAACCCTAAGGCATTCAATGTTAATGTTGAAATGAAATTTGATTAAAAATGTTATCAAAGGTTGGAATATTTTGAAATAAATATTTAGTAATGGATTAATAAGAATGGATCTTTTAACTAAAAATAAATTAGGTTGAAAACTTAAGAACTAAATCCCGGAGTTTATGAAAAATAGCCTCCATGGTTTTGGAAAATAATAAAAGTTTTTAAAAGTAATTTTGATTTGAGTACAAATTTTTAGGATTGAAAATGTTAAGTAAAATGTGTTTTCTTTAGGATAGTTTTGGAAACAAGATTTGATTGTCTTATGATGATCGGAATAACCTTCTAAGTGGAAGTCAGATGTTTTCCTAGGAGAACGTTGAAATGCACTTATTAAATTATTCTCTTCATCATCGTACGATCAAAACATGTTCAAACTCGAATGAAACCAAAGCAAGTTGTGAAAAATGCTTTGTGGAAAAATAAAAGGTATTGTTTCTAAAAATGAAATTTTGGAAATAAAGAAATATTTTTGAGTTAACTAGTTTGAGTGGCTCGAAAATAACTTAAAATTGGGAAAGAGATGCGTTCGGATGGTAAACACCTCTCTTGATCATTACCCTTCTTAGTAAGGGAAAGTACGATATTGTTTGGAAGTACCCAGTCCCTTAGTATTATTTTGGAATTACCCAAGCTATATGTATATATATATATTCTGCAATTTAAATACAGAATTTTATTTCAAAAAGGTATTTGAAATAAAAGCCGGGTATTTGGATCTTAAGTTTCTTAAAGAGATAAATTCAAAATGGAATAGTGGAATCAGATAAGGATATATACACTTAGGCTGTAGTGGGTATTATCCAAGTTGAAACCAAGTGTTATTTATGAATGTTTTCATAAATGATTCAGTGAAATAGAATTGGTATTAAGGATAATCAATATGGTAAGTGTGTAGGGTGGACGTAGATCAATTCTCCTTTTCATAGAATTTGATCTAAGATTCGAGTATATGACTTTTAGGTATTTGCACCGTTTCAAATAAGGATTTATTGATCGATTTTTGACAGCGAACATTTGATGTGAATTTTTGGTTTGGCACCAAAGTTTCTATCGTAGTTGCAACTACATAAGGAAACAGAGATTCCAAATCAAGGAGCCAGATCGAAGTCCGCACTAGAGAATCGGGTAAGCGATACTAGTTCGGAAGGAAAGTTATGTATTCGTGTTATGATCGAATCAAACTTGGTATAATAATGATCTACCTACATCATATGGATCAATGTATAGTGTTAAGAGTTTTCTAGGATAGGTGGAGGCGTAATTTCAGGGACGAAATTCTTTTAAGGAGAGAAGAATATAACGACCCGGAATTTCACTACTTTGATTTTCAAATATTTAATTAATTTTAAATATTCAATATATAGTTTTTATAATGAAAATAAAGCTGTAATTTTTTTTACAAAGATATACAATTCAAAGAAAAAAAGAAAATGTGACCGGAATTCGTTTTCCAAATTTTTGACTTTTCGTTGGCTAAAACTCATCAGAAACGTTCTGAACACTAACGTAAATACATTTATATAAATATATAAATATCTTAGTGTATATTATCATGTATATATGTGTATATATACATAAGTATATAAGGTTTTAAAAATAAGTAAATAAAATAAGAAAACATGATGCGACATTTTGTCGACTCGAGGACGAAACATGTTTAAACCACAAGTACACATGCAATTAGTGCATGTTGGATTAGGAATTTAGGAGGGGGACAAGGGAGGACTCCGGTACATGGTGAGGTGGAGGTTTTATGATGTGGCAACCATGGAGTGGAGGCAAAGTACGATGGGCATTTAAGTAATTTGGCTATCTCCTTTTATATAAAAACATTTTCCCCTTTTCTTTTCGTTTTTTTTCATTTTTCTATTTTTCCTAAATTTTTCTTCTTACTTTCTAAGCTCTAAAGTATATTAATGACTTCCAAAAATTTTCTATAATTTGAAAACTTTGATTCATATATGCAAAATCTTTTAAAAAGCTTGCTAAATTACTCTTTTGCATGTATAAATTCTTTCATTTTTACCATAATTTCCTTCAGCCATAGCTTCCACTAAACATTACCAAAATAAGATTTTCATTTTTTTAAAACATGTAAAATTTCAGTGGCTACAACTTTTTCGTTAACCACTTTTTTATACTTTGAATATAGCTAGGCGAAAATTTCAATTCTTTATATAGTATTTTTGAACTTAGATTCTAAAGGCCGAAAATGGTCCTCCTTATTCCGGCCATAACTTCCTCAAATTTTAATATTTTTGGGAAATTATCATTTTTAAATGATAGAGAAAAGAAAAATCTAAAACTTTCATTGTGACCACTTTTGCCAAAATCATAGAGGAAAGGGTCGGGAAACCGAGAGCAAATTGACATATTTTCAAGTTGGTTTTGTTGATTTCCAAGCTTTCCAAGTCCTAGGTATTTTTACAAAAGTTCATCGAATTTCGGTGATTAAACATTTTTTTAACTCAAGCTTTAATCTTTTATATGTTGGTTGATTTGTTGCTTGGTTTGCTAGTTGAAATCTTAGTTTATTATGTGATTGCTTATATGTGTATATTGGTTATATGTGATGGTAGTTAGACTTGAAGTTGAAATTTAAATATGGTATCATTCGACAAGTTGTAAACTTTGTTATATGTTATGAGCTTGCTTATGTTTTGGTTGTTGTATGTATATGTTGGCATTGACATGATTATAAATTAGGTTGCTAGGAAGGATAACACTTTGATTTGGTTTTCGATGGAGAATCCTTGTATGGAAGAAAGATACAAACTTTGGTTTTAAATCCAAATTGTTTAAAAGTTAGTGAATGGAAAGTTAGTAAAACATGTTAGTGAATGGAAGTTAGTGAGAAATATTAGTATTTGAAATTACAGAAATCCATAACGGTAGTCGCTATGGATGCAGTTTCGCGTTAAAAATCCGATTTTTGAAAAAAATTTGGTTTTTAAACTTAAAAGTGTTTGTAAATGTTTTATAAACTTAATAATAATATTTTAGGAATTTAATTAATTTTTCGATAACTAAATTTTAATTAATTAAGTTTATAATAATTAATAATTAATTAAGGATTAAACAAGGTTTAATAGTTATAAATAAGTAAAGACTGGTTATTAATTAATTATCTTTTAAAGTGAAGATTTATTTTAATTAATTCCGAGTTAAGTAAATGGTTTATTTTTAATTAATTAAGTATAAGGTTAATTATTAATAAATTATTAATCAAATGTTAATTATTAGAAATTAATTAAGGTTTAATTTATAATAAATTGCTTATTAAAGGTCTGATTTACTAATTAAATTTAATTAAATATTATTTAATTAGTTAATTGAGATTAATTAATAATTAATAAAGGTTTAATTAATTATATAATAATTAATAAATGTTTAATTAGTTATTTAATAATCAACAAAGGATTAATTTGGGTTTAATTAATTATTAATTATTTTTCAACTGTTTAATTAAATTAAGTTAAGATTCAATTAAAATTAATCATGATTTAACTAAGCATTTAACTTATAATTAATTACTTTAAAATGGGTTTAAAGTTTAAATCTTTTGGTTTCTAAAAGTAAAATTGTTAAAAGGTATTTCTTTTCCAAAGATGATTTTGACAACAAGTGATTCAAGGGTTGATACTGTTAAGAAACCATATAACTATGAATGGACTATAATGTGGATTGTTGGATTGTATGGATATGTGTTAACAGAATAAATCCCCATTCTGCTAGAAATTGTTTGTTTGCTTGTTTGTTTGCGTGGACATATGTCAGCAGAATAAATACCCATTCTGCTATAAATTGATTGAATTGTTTGGACATCTGTATAAATCACCATCCTGCTATTATGTTATTTGGACATATGTATGCTCATTAGTTCATATTGACATGTTACTACCTTATTGGATGTGAGTTGTATTTACATATATGTTGATCTATGTAAATAACTGATAAGTGAAATGGAATTGAAATTGATGATAACTTAAATTAGTACCATTGGGATTGCTAAGCCTTCTTTTGAAATTATAAAGTGCATTTTTGAATTAACCTAAATTCTTTGATAAATTTGGCTTTAAAGTTTATGAATGATTTCAAGTTATTTTATAAAGTTAGTTTTAACTAATATCTTGTTTATCAAAGGGGTTTTACTAAAGAGACTACTTAAAGTGGTTTACAAAAGATATTTTGTAAATGATATTTATAAAGAATTTATAAAGAAGTTTTATAAATAGTTTGAATTAGAAAGAGATTTTAGAGATTTAAAAGAAGTTTCAAATCTAGTTTGAACATTTATAAGAGGTTTGAAATGTGAAGTGAACTTATAAAAGTATTTTTATATGGGATAAGTGAATGGGTTTTATAGTAAATGATGTTATGAAAGGGAATGGTTTAGCCATTTAATATTGAATGTGAGAAGAGGAATCTTCCAAATGTTTTTGGTAAATGTTTTTACTGTTTTCCAAGTAAAAGGGATGTAAGAGGTTTAGGAAAGGTGTTTTAGAAAAGATCCTTTGATAAAGTTTTATAAAGTAATTTTATTAATTAAAGATTAATTAATAAAGGCTTAGAGGATCCCATATGGATTTTACTCAATGTTTGATTGTTTGTTTATTTGATAGTTAAATAACCAACTATCAAATCTGGACCATAATATAACTTCGAAAATATGTAGAAGCAACAAGGAAGTAATATGGTACAGTTACCGTCGGTGGTGCTATACCATGCGTATAAATTCGTTTCGTTCTTGTAAGATAATTGATACGGAAATCCTTCCACTAAAGGTAAGGAGATGAACTCTGCTCTTATCTTTTATCTGGTAATTTCCTAAAGAACTGGGGTTGAGTTTACCGAAAATGTCGAAAGTTGTTTCGAGGAGGCCGTGATCGGATTTGTTATTCGAAAATCACTTCGATCCAAATCAAGAATTTTGAAATGAAGACATCTTGAAGCATAGGATCGAGGACGGAGCCACTAAAGTGCAAGGGCTGCTTGCTACTAACATTTAGGGTGATTGCAAAATGGATGTCGTAGAAATAATGCCTTTCCTTACCCTGGACGACTTGTATGGATGAATACTGACAGTGCATTGATGACCAAAGGGCAATGTTAGCATTCTAAGTGGGATTGCTCTTTGAAAAAGTAGAACATAGCCCCAAGCCTCATCAACCGGAAAATGACTAATACATGGCATGATGTAGGGCTAAGTAGATCGCTCCCATTAGGGTATGTCATCATCTTTCTAGATTTTCCTATTTTTATGGATTTGGTTATGCATGAGAGATCTCTATTAAGGTTGGAAAACCGAGATGATGACATATTCGGTACTACTAGTCAAATGGTAGGCCGGTTCTGTATGGCAGGGTACAAGATGTTCTTGTCAGACCCGGGTGTATTTTTCTAGAGATGTACACAATGGAGGTAGTTCCTTACCTGCTCATAGTATGGAATCCATTTTCCAATACGTGCCTTGACAGTTTTGATTATAGAAAATAGTATGTCGGAATTTAATTAATGTAACAATTTCAGCTATTTCAATAAGTATTTGCACTTTAGACATTATAATAATATCAATGATTTTGTGTAAAAATATTTTGGTTATTGTAAGGTAAAAACCCATCCATGTTTATGTACAGCGTGGTCTTACGAGATACCTTTTATTTTCAAAGGTTTTTAAATGTAATAATTAAGTGTTTTGAGTTTACTCACACCAGATCGATGTCTGACCTGGCGTATTATTTTCTTTCCTTAAAAATCTTGGGTTCTCAATTTTTTACGGGCAGCCAAGTAGTTTAAGTTTTTCCACCGACGCATTTTGGAGGAGCTTGGAGCAATAGGCTCCATCGGTAGCTCATTATTATCTTGTTTCTACTATATACTAGATACTTTATATCTGATGTATAAGGACAGACTGTTAAAACTGTCCTAGGTTAGGAATTGTATAAGTGTAACTCTGATATATCATTCTTGAAATGACTTTGTAAAGAATTATGTTGATTAATATATTTTATTCCGTTGCGCTATGGGACTTTGTGTTTATTTATAGTTCCTTCTATCTTCTATCTTCTTTCTTTTCCCCTAACAATCTGTCTTTTCGGCACTTAATTGTTCGGCATGTGAATACCATGGATGTATTAGTGTTGACTTCTAGGGTTCAAAAAGACGGATCATTACATATAGTGAAAATATATATTTGGTTGTTCTTTACACCTATTCGGGTGTATTTGACCTAAAGGAATTAGTTTGGAAATTTATAAAAATTGTAAAATGGTAGCAAAAAGATCTTATAGATGCACTTTGAAAATACTGTTTTAATAAAATATAAAAAGGTTGGATATTTTACATATTTTATAAAATCTTTCAAAAGAGTTTGCAAACGGTATTAAAATATTTTGAAAGGAAGTTTGAAGTTTGTATATGATTTCATAACCATTTATAAATAGTTTAAGTACGGGGTTTAAATTATATTTTTTATGGTTCTTTAAATAAATTACAAAATAGATATTTTAAGTAATATTTTGAATAAGTGTTTTAAACCATATTATAAGTATTTTAAAGAGAGTTTTGGGATTATAACATTTATTTTACAATGAATATTTTTGTAAGAATAATTAAAAAGGTATATCACCTTGTTTAAAAAGTGAAGATGTACTCAGATCTTTAAATTGATATATTTCAAAGTTAATAACAAGTATAAAAGTGTATTTTGGGTTTACAGAAATGATGTTTAAGCAACAATTGTTAACCTATTTAATTATACTTTTGAAAAGTAATATAATTTTTAAAATAGAGTTTTAAGCATGAAGTGTTGGGTTTGTAGTAAATCGTGTTTTAATAACATTTGTAGCAAATGCCTGGAAAAATATAGTTAAGTGATTTTGAAAAAAAATACTTAGACCTTTAACAATGTAATTTTAAGATAATAACAAGTATTGGAAAAGGATAGAAAGTATAAGTTTTAAAGTATAAAAGAGCAAAGTGGTTTATAGTTGAGTGAACTTGTTTTCAACTTGTTTAACTGGTTTTAAAGTAAGTAAAACTTATTATTGATTGGTGAATATATCTTTACCATTGAGAAAAGAATATGAATAAATTTGAAAGTACTAAAAGTACAAAAATGAGTAGTGAATTTTTAATTAAAAAGTAGAGTTTAATTAATAAGTGAAGTTTTAATTAATGGAAGATGTTTTATTAGATAAAATGGAGTTTTACTGATAAAATAGATTTTAATTAATAAAGAATTAATTAAATAAAATGGGGATTGGAAGTCGTTTATATGACTTGATCATGCTTATGTGTGTTGATCATGCTTTGTATGTTACTTGCTTATGGAAAGTATATGAAACTTACTTTCCCTTATGCGATTATTATTTATTTATTTTTGAAACTGACCAAGTATAACTCTAGAAATATCTAGAAGAAACACAGGAGTTATATGGTACAGTTATCTTCGATGATGCTATATTGTATATGTAAATTCGTTTTCCTCTTCTAGGGACATAAATGATAAGGAAAACAGGATCGTTCAATTAAGAGGTGATCTCCGCTCTTATGTATTGTCTGTTTATTCACTAAAGAATTGGAGTTGAGTTAACCAAAAATCGATCAATTGATTTTTAAAGCGCCCGGTAAGTAGGAAGTGTACATATATGAGATGACTCAAAACCGTAACCACTCCAAAACCATATACGTGTTCTATTCTTTGGAAGAGATTCATGATTGTTTCAAGATTTTGTAATTTATGTGGAGATTCGAGATCTGTTTGAGATGCTTGAACATATGTAGTGTTAATGACCTATTCAGGATATGGAAATCCATGTGTGATTCCGAGATCTGTTGAGATATGGAATCCATGTGTGGTTCCGAGATTTGTTCAAGTTGGGGACTCCTGTGCCGAGATCTGTTTATGTGGCGACTCGTGTGCTGGAATTCCGAACATAACATCACCACCAGATATGACTAAAACTAGAGATATGATGCATAGACCAGGGGTTGGCTAACCCAAGGGTGTAGGCGACTCTACCCTAGAGATAACTATAATCATGCATGCATGAACGGTGCACTCGGCTTCATGTTGTAGCAAGCTATGTAATTTTTATGTACATTAGCTAGGGATGCACGATGCTTCAGATGGATATCTCTAATCCTTGTGTAGGAGGACAGTCCTCGAAGTACCAAGGTCATCTCTGCAGAATCCTACATAATTTGCAAATAGGCCTTAGCGGTTTTGATTGTATACATATTATTGTTGTGGTGTACACTCACAAGCATCACAGCTACTTGCTACTTGATTATTTATATTTCACACCGTAGACATTATTACAATATCACCATATTTTCTAATAGAAATGATTTGGTTATCGTAAGGTAAAAAATCATTTGTGTTTATTTACAGCGTGGTCTTATGAGATACCTTTTTCTTGAAGGTTTTAGAAATATGATTTGAGTATCTTACGTAGGTTTACCAGACTGACCCGTTATTTCCTTATAATGCTCAGGTCACCCCTGAGTATATTTCCAAATTTAGTTGGACGCTTTGGAGCTTCAAGTGGCAAGTTGGATGCCTCGAAGACCAATTCACGTATTTATTTTCCACTGCATTACTTGTTTGTATCTTTCAGCATTTGTGAGGACATGCTATTATAACCGTCCAGGTTAATGATAAGTTAGTTTACTTTGATTGTTGTTTTTATATTAAAGTTTAATTTTTGGTAAAGATCGTTAGAGATATTATATGTTATCATTTCGCATGTGAGCTTTTGATATTGTGTTCTTCTTTCTTCTTTCGTTTCTTTTTCTTTTTTTCTCTTTTACCCTAACGTTTTATTTTTCCGGCACTTGGGTGCTCGGTACATGAATACCGTGGATACATCAGTGTTGACATTCAAGAGTTGAAAATGTCGTTCGTTACAAAATTGCAACTAATATCATGTAATATAATTGGTGATTTTTGTAAAAAATGGAAAAAATTATGCACATCCGTTGGTATATGAAAGCTTCAACAATTAAATGTACTATGAGTTTACTATTCATGCTACATCAAACAATTATTAACTAAACATTATTTTCCATCCTATAATTGTATTCATAATATAAGTTCACATTGTATGATGTCTATGAATTACCGAACAATTTGCGACTAAAGTTAAATCTGTAGTTACATTCCTTTATTTTCTTATTAAATGAAGTATATGTGAATTAGCGAATTTTGGATACTAAATAATTTTAAATTTTTTTACAATATTGTTTCCTATCAGGTTTATATTTTTCCAAAGAATGAATTTTCAAACAACGAAATTTTTTTCAATCATTTATAGTATTAGCTTATTATTGAACCCTTATGCATAGCATGGTTGTACTAGTAAATAGTAGTTGCATAATTTTTAGCATTTGCATGGATCTTAAATGAAAACATGCCAAATAATTTATAGACAAGTATTGAAGTTTTTTATTAGCCCTTATTCATTATATGAGTATATTTCAATTAATAAACAACTTTATCAATTATGTTGGATAATTTTTTTTTTATTAAAGTGTATAATTTAATTTTATATATTATGTTCATACAATAGTAGAAAGATTAAATGTATTCATTTCATTTTTCTAATAAGGCTCCCACTTGATTTTAAAATTCCTCAAATTCCTAATAAATATATAAATTTTTAATTCCTTTAGTGAATGTTATGACTCGCTTGCCTTAGGATTCCAACCTTGAGTTTGGTCAACAAATCATAGCTCTATGAGCGATGAATAACTCTTTATTATATCATATGGTCCTTACCTTGATTATAAACCCGACCTTGAGTTCGTTTAGCAAATTGAAAGAGATTATTTAATCATACCGATCATTTAGTAACGACCTAAATATAATGTATATATCTTGAGTTTGCTCAGCTAATACAATCTTCTATCTAACCTCGTCTAGGCAGTATATTAATTATACTTCTCACAACATCTCTAGCTTGAGTTTGCTCATCGACTAGTGAGTGTGTAAGTAATCTATCAATATATAAATGATAGAGGACAAGCTTATATATTTGAGGTTCACAATCTCTAATATATGCATAAGAGTGATATCAATTTAAAGAATAATGTATTTTTATGAAATATCCTCATGATCAAGTGTCGGAAAATCATGGTATACATACCATACTTATATATTTACTTCAAAAATCTATTTTGCGTTTGTTTTAATTCCATATTCATTATATTTGTACATATATAGTTATATAAGTATAACTTATTTATAACTGTTATAATTTAATTAATTTATATAATACAGACATGCAACTTTATTAGTTAAATATTATTTAATTTAATTTATTTATTCAATTTAATTAACTAATTTAATTAAATATCATATAAAATTTAATTCTTTTATTATATTCATTTTAGACTATATAAGAAGAATATTCAACTATAACCATTATAGTTTTATATACAATGAATACTTGTATATGTTAATTAATCAACTATTAGATTATAAATTAATTAACTAAATTTTTTAATTAAATATTCAATAAATTTCAAAAGTTTATTTAGGTTAGTTCCTTATGACAACTTTGAGAGAATCATAACATTTTAAGTTACTAAACTATTACCTTATAGTTTATTTACATATATATTAACCTATATAATTTAATTAATTATTTATCAAATAAATCGTTTATTCATTTAAACATTTTAACTAATAATTTCAAAATTTTCGAAAATATTATTTTAATTTAGATAAATTTTCAACTATTGTAGCGAACCGGGATTTTCGACCCTCGAAAAATTAACACCAATACGTTCACTATATAACTTGCCGTATATTCAAGTGCCGAAAATATTGATTGCTAGGGTGAAGAAGAAGATAGAAGAAACAGAAAAACAACACAGAATTTCACAATCGCAGCGGAACAAATTATAATATATAATTACAGATTTTTATTCAAAAGAATATACAGCTATTAATATATACACAATCATCAGAGCACATCAATCAATAATCAATCTGGATAGTTATAATAACTTTTCCTTACAAATATTGAACATTCAGTTGAACACACAGCGGAATATAAATCAAGTACATTATATACATCTGAAATCCTCCAGCTCATCTTATGAGCTCTATAGCATCTTAACCTGAATCTGTAATATTCTGTTTGACCCTAGCATTGTAATAAAATAACACCCAAGTCAGTCTGGAAAACCAACATGAGAAAACATACTCAATTTGAATTATTATTATTTTCAAAATCCTCTGAAAAAAAGGTATCTCGTAAGACCACGCCACAATAAACACGATGGGTTTTTACCTTACGATAACCAAAACATTTTATATCAATAATATCGGATATTATAATGGTTGCTATAGAAAGTAAATTAGAAAATAGCTGAACTGCTTACATCTCATGTTTCAGCATAGTTGGACACAATCAAAATCGCACAAGCTCATAGTGGATATTGGATTCCATATAATCACTGGGCTACTGGGTTACGGCCCATCACAGTACACCTTTAGAAAAATGTACTAAGGACCTCGCCTGGATCCCCTGCCAACACAGGACCGGCCTAACCCTAACCTGAATAGTACCAAATATGTTATCACCCTGGGTGTTCCTACCTTATCGAGCGCTCTATTTTTCATGCACAACCATATCCATAATTTTATAATATATCCGATGGTATCTAGAAAAACGATAACATACCCTAATTGGGTGCGACCCTCTTAGCACCACTGCATCTCCTATGTTTTAATCATTCTTGGTTGATGAGGCTATGTTTTACCTTAAGAATGGCATTCATACTTGGAATGCTAACACAGTCTTCCAGGCAAGCAATGCAATGATAACATGCAACCATACAAGTTGTTCTGGGTCTGAACAAACCAAATCTCCTTCAAGTTCACTATCTTTTTTATCTATGAGATTCACCATTCGTAATGCACAAAACGGATCAAAGTGGTTTTTGGATAATTAAATCCGATCTCGATCTCTTCAAAGTAATCAACGAATTTGGCCCAATTTGAAAGTTGGTTATTTAACTATCAAATAACATCCATAAGAAATCACTAGGCCCCATTTTATAAAAAAATTCAAATATTCATTTCAAAATATCTTTACAAAGATACGCATTTAAATCTCTTCCAGTATATCAATAATTGAAAACAATTCAAATTCCTATGTCCAAAACAGAATATTTAAATACACATCAACACTTAGAATATTTCTTTCAATCCCATTTATAATTCAACCCTTTTGAGAAATATTTCTGAAATAGCAATCTCGTAGTTAAATATTTAAAATCCTCAAAGTTTAATACATAGAAAATATTTATAATGTATTTTCCTAAAATCGCTTTATTTCCAATACTTAGGAAATATTCCCTTTTATTTCATACTTCTCAAAATCCTTATAATCCACTTAAAATTTCCTTAAACCATTTATAATGGATTTGATAAGTTTCGGAATTCATCAATTAATCCACTTTAAAATTTCCAAAATCGATTATACTCGTCTATAATCTCAACTACCCATTTCCAACTTCCTTTTTATGAATTTTAATTCATTTTCGAAATTTCTATATTTAAACACTACGGAAATTTCCTTAAGTCCTAAGAATTTCACTATAAGATTTCTCTTATAAAAATCATCTTAGTTAAACAAACTCTGTTTACAAAGCTCGAGAGGATTTATAAATAAATTTCAGTGATCTCAAAACAATATATATATGTATGTAATAAGTATTTTTAAATAATAATTTATTTTAAAACATATTTAAGTAATTATTTAAAATATGAAAACACTTTAAATAGACATCAAGAATTCATTCCTAAATAATTTTTAAATAAGTTAATTGATTTATAAAGCTTATTATAGAAAACAGAATTTATTTCAATAAATATTAAATATTGGAATAACTAACATTTTCAAAATACTTTAATCTAGATAATAGTTTTTACACTATGTAATGTAATAAATAAAAATTTCAATTTAAAACAATTTTTAATTTCTCGAAAAAAATTCATTTTAAAATCCAATATCCCAATTTCAATTTATAAATCCCTCTCGATTCATATCACCTAGATTTTATTTCAATTTCCTAACCTTCTCACATTTCAAAAATAGAATCCTCTATTTTTCCCCAAACTCGATTTCCCTATCTCGATATAAAGTCACACTTTGTATTTATGTTCTCGATTTATCAACTGATATCATCTTCCCTTATTTATAAACATTGTTTGTAAATTTATAAACCCATTTGGGTTTTACTTGTTTACAAATATAATCTCATTTATAAAATTCCATTTTATAAATCCATTTCTTTATAAATCCCACTTCTTTTTCAAATCTATCTTAAATATCGATTTTAACTACTTTTCCATATTTTTCCCAGCAATATCGTTTTAAAATCCATTGTTAAAATTCTCTATGTAAATTATTTTAAAATCTCTATTTAAAATATTTATTCGAATAATTAAGTACAATCCAAAATCAATTATTGTTTCATCCAAATCAATTTTTTTTTTTTAAAATCCAAATTTTGATATAGATATTTTTATACTCAAAACCTCCTTTTGAATTCTTCCAAATTCAAAAATAATATTTTAGGGTATTTAAAATACCAAAATTATGGCCAATGCTACTATAGCATCCAAAAATTCAATCATAACAAAATCTATATCAGATTATTCACACAAATCATATATCACTATATACGAAATTAAAATCAACATTTTTGAGGAATCCAATTGGAATCTTCTAACCTGTTTCCCTTCATGCATAGAAGTAAGACAACATAAAATACAAATCTCACTTCAAGGTTGGATATCGTGGTAATATAGGGTCATCTACTATTATGCGGGGTGCATAGGGTCTCATCCGCTCCAACGACGGGAAATATATCCAATTACTGCTATATACTACAATATATATAACATCCAAACTAATAATAATTTATAAATTCAACCTGAATCTAATAATTAATTATAATTATTATTAATTAAATCTAGCCTTCCAAAAAGAATGAGATTTACTCACATTGATATTTAATTTTCAATCTGTTCCAAACTTATTTCATTGCGTATATTCCGCAGCTATGAACCAACTCAACTTGGCTCATTCATTTTCGACCTCGTATGAATTAGTAACAACATTCATAAGGTTCACAAATTTATTTATATGTTAATTCTGCTAATCCTTCATTAGATAAATAATTACCTTTGATAAACAAATCACTCTACTTCCCAATTTCATTCACATGCATGCTCTCTCATTGCCGCTCACCTATGCTCTATCTACCACTGCCACCACGAATTAAATATTGTAATCAATTCCTAAATCACAGTAATTAAATTAACTACTCGAGTTAAATACCTTAATCTCCAATGCCTAATCGCATTCTTCCCACTTCTAGGCTTCATGCAAATCTCCCATCGATCGCGACCTCCCAAATACACACACACACACATATATGTATGTGTGTGTGTACATATATGTGTGTGTTTGTATAGGCTCGTAGTAGATATTGGATTCCACATAATGACTGGGCTACTGGGGTACCATCCATCACGGTACACCTTTAGAAAAATGTACCGTGGACCTCACCTGGATCCCCTGCCAACATAAGGCCGGCCAACCCCTAACCTAGATAGCATCGAATATGTCATCACCCCAGATGTTCCTATCCTTATCGATCGCTCTCTTTTTCATGCATGACCATATCCATAATTTTATAATATATCGGAGGGTATCTATAAAAGCAATAACATACACTAATTAGGCGCGACCCACTTAGCACTGCTGCATCTTCCCTGTTTTAGTCATTCCCGTTTGATGAGGCTTGAGGCTATGTTTTCACTTTAGAATAGCATTCATACTTGGAATGCTAACACTATCTTACAAGCGAGCAATGCAATGATAACATTCATCCATACAAGTTGTTCTGGGTCTGAACAAACTGAATCTCCTTCAAATTTACTATCTTCTTTATCTTCGAGATATCACCATTCGTAACGCACAAACCAGATCGAAGTGGTTTTCAAATAATTAAATTCGATCCCGATCTCTTCAAAACAATCAACGAATTTGGTCAAATTTGATTGTCGGTTATTTAAATATCAAATAACATCTATAAGAAATCACTAAGCCCCATTTTATAAAAAAATCCAAATATTCATTTCAAAATATCTTTACAAAGATACATATTTAAATCTCTTCTAGTATATTCAATAATTGAAAATAATTCAAATTCCTATATCTATAACAGGATACTTAATTCCATATCTACACTTAGAATATTTCTTTCAGTCCCATTTATAATTCAATCCTTTTGAGAAATATTTCTAAAATAACATCTCATGTTAAATATTTAAAATCCTCATAGTTTAATACTTAGAAAATATTTATAATATATTTTCCTAAAATCACTTTATTACCAATACTTAGGAAATATTCCCTTTTATTTCATACTTCTCAAAATCCTTATAATCCACTTGAAATTTCCTTAGCCCATTTATAATGGATTCGATAAGTTTTCAGAATTCATCAGTTAATACCCTTTAAAATTTCCAAAATTGATTATACTCGTCTTTAGTCTCAACTACCCACTTCCAACTTCCTTTTTATGAATTTTAATTCGTTTCCGAAATTTCTGTATTTAAACACCTTGGAAATTTCCTTACGTCCTAAGAATTTCACTATAAGATTTCTCTTATAAAAATCATCTCAGTTAAATAAACTCTGTTACAAATCTCGAGAGGATTTATAAATAAATTTCAATGATCTCAAAATTATACATATATATACATAATAAGTATTTTTAAATAATAATTTATTTTAAAACATATTTAAGTAATTATTTAAAATATGAAAACACTTTAAATAGACATCAAGAATTCATTCCTAAATATTTTTTAAATAAACTAATTGATTTACAATGCTTATTATAAAAACTAGAATTTATTTTAACGAATATTAAATATTGGAATAACTAACATTTTCAAAATACTTTAATCTAGATAACAGTTTTTAAACTACATAGTGTAATACATAAACATTTCAATCTTTTTAAAATTCAATATCCCAATTTTAATTTATAAATCCCTCTTGATTCATATCACCTCAATTTCATTTCAATTTCCTAACCCTCTTACATTTCAAAACTAGAATCCTCAATTTTTCTCCAAACCCAATTTCCCGATCTCGATATAAATTCACAATTTGTATTTATATTCTCGACTTATCAACTTATATCATCTTCCCTTATTTATAAACATTGTTTATGAATTTATAAACCCATTTGGGTTTTACTTGTTTACAAATATAATCTCATTTATAAAATTCCATTTTATTAATCTATTTCTTTGTAAATCCCACTTATTTTTCAAATCTATCTTAAATATCGATTTTAACTACTTTTCCATATTTTTCCCAGCAATATCATTTTAAAATCCATTATTAAAAATCCACTATGTAAATTATTTTAAAATTTCTATCTAAAATATTTATTCTAATAATTAAGTACAACCCAAAATCAATTACTGTTTTATCCAAATCAATTTCTTTAAAATAATCCAAATTTCGATATAAATATTTTTATACTCAAAACCTCCTTTTAAATTCTTCCAAATTGAAAAATAATATCGCAGAGTATTTGAAATACTAAAATTATAGCCAGTGTCACTATACCATCCAAAAATTCAATCATAACAAAATCTATATCAGATTATTCACACAAATCATATGTCACTATATATGAAATTAAAATCAACATTTTTGAGAAATCAAGTTGGAACCTTTCAACATGTTTCCCTGCATCCATAAAGGTGAGACAACATAAAATACCAATCCCACTTTGGGGTGGGATATCGTGGTAATATAGGGTCATCCGCTGTTATGCCGGGTGCACAGGGTCTCATCCGCTCCAACGGCGGGAAATATATCCAACTACTACTATATACTACTATACATATGACATCCAAATGAATTTTATAAATTCAACCAGAATCAAATAATTAATTTTAATTATTATCAACTAAATATAGCTATCCAAAAAGTGTGAGATTTACTCACATTGATATTTATTTTGCAATCCATTCCAAACTTATTTAATTGCGTAGATTCTGCAGCTACGAACCAACTCAACTTGGCTCATTCATTTTCGACCTCGTATGAATTAGTAACAGCATTCATAAGGTTCACAAATTTATTTATATGTTAATTTTGCCAATCCTTCATTAGAGAAATAATTACCTTTAATAAACAAATCACTCTACTTCCTAATTTCATTCGCCTGCATGCTCTCTCACTACCACACACCTATGCTCGATCTACCACTACCACCACGATTTAAATATTATAATCAATTCCTAAATCACGGTAATTAAATTAATTACTCGAGTTAAATACCTTAATCTCCCATTCCAAATTGTATTCTTTTCATTTCTAGGCTGCACGCAAATCTCCCATCGATCGCGACCTACCAAATATATATATATATATGTATGTATGTGTGTGTCTACATATGTATGTGTGTCTATATATATATATATATATATATATATATATATATATATATATATATATATATATATACACGTATGTATGTATTTGTGTGTGTCTGTATTATTTTTTCGATACAGTCGCGTGCGTAACCCAACACGAACCCAAACTTCACCAACGCCAAAACCGTAACTCTGAAACCCATAAAATCCATCTTCAACTTAACCTTTGCGAACCTATTCGCACAGCCTGGACAAGAATGTGTACAACTTGACCGCGCCTTTCTCAACCACATTGCCGACCCACCACCAAGTGTCATGCCATCCCTCCACCTGTATGCAATTCTACATCGACCAAACTCACTCTCCACGACACTTGACCCCATCAGATCCAAGCTCCCATCCCTAGCCATCGTGTCAAGC
Source organism: Allium cepa (assembly GCA_030765085.1). Taxonomy (NCBI): domain Eukaryota; kingdom Viridiplantae; phylum Streptophyta; class Magnoliopsida; order Asparagales; family Amaryllidaceae; genus Allium; species Allium cepa. The sequence continues at coordinate 110,132,289 of CM060940.1, forward strand.
ACAGCGCTTGTCGACCGAGTCGCCTTGGCGATGCACGATTTTTATTTTGTTTTCATTTTTTTCAAACTGATTTTGATTTCCTTATTTGAATTCAAGAAGAAGAAAAGGGACGACATGATTTAAATGATAAAGGTGGCTATATGAACATAGCTGGGGTGGCGTATGGACTAAGTCGGCTCTGAAATGTCGACTTGATTTGTTATTATTATTATTATTTTCAAAATATCTACATCACATATCTCAAAATTTGGAATCCCTATGGAGGCATGCCGTCTGACGTTTCTAATATTATACCCCTATTCAAACCCAACGGAACAAGTTTCAAGGTCTAACTCGACCGTAGGGAGAAGATAGCCTTTTAAATCGACTATTAAATCAAATTCGATCAAATCATTTCTAGACACTTTCAGATTGTGCAACCAAACGATAAATCCAAACGCTATGAAATTTGAAACCCGATAATAATACACTATATGGATCCAATGGAATTAATTTCGTCAAACTCCGAGACTGTGCACTATATCGCTATTTTAACGCGTCGATTAAATCGATGATTTCAAAGATTGGCAAAATCGCTTGAAATTCCCGTTTTATAAACTTATTAACTCAATTATAATTCAAGTAAATATTAGAAATCGTTTAAATTCATGTTTAATTCAATTTCAATTATTCATCATTTTCGTATTACAATGAATCACTACATTTGGAATTTAAATTCATTATATAGATTTCAACAAAAATCTTCATATTCAAAAATCAAACTCTATTCCAATTAAATATTTAAAACTATTTAAATATTCAAATTTTAATGTTGGAAAAGCTGGGTCGCTATATTCCTCCCCCTTTAAAATAATTTCGTCCTCAAAATTGCTAAAGCAGAAAAAATGCTCCTAATCCATTTCTTTTCGAACCCACTTAGTTAACTCTACATTAGACCTTTCTACATTTCTAAAACTACATTCCCTAACTAATTCCAAACATTTATCCAAACCCTTTATTTCTCAGTTAAATTCAAAAATTAATTTCTAGTTAATAAAAATTTTGAAAACTTTTCTAACACCCTAAATTTTGGAAATTTTTTGGCAGAGTCTTCCTTGTATGGAAAGCCTTTTGCAATATGAAAAAAGTGATAAAAAGATATACATCGACCCACACGGTCGGAAACACAATTAATATCAATATTTATTTCATTGCTATATTTAATTCGAAAACGTACCTTTGTTTAGCGTTTTTAAGCGAGCGAGCTTACTTATATGCAAATTTAGCAACCCAAAATATTGTCAAATGGTCTTCTTGTTCCTGTACTTAATTTGAACACGTAAGTACTAAAACGTGAAAATTTGAAAACATTTCATTCATTTAAATAGTTAAACATATACTTTGCATAACCAAACATGTTCAACATATATTTATAAGCAATTATAAGGTTCTGAAACTAATTTAATTACTATCAATCGATCCATATACCATTTCATTCAATTCGAATGATTTACAACCAAATTTACTTGCATTCATTTTATAATTACACACATTATATTTATATCCATTCCAAATTGGTTCTGATCCACTTTATTCACTTTTCATTGATTCAAAGAATTTTATTTGCTCCCGTTGATGTAACAACAAATTTTCCATGCTATTTGGTGCTATTTATTTATAAAACAACCATTTCAGCTTATAAACCATTCAAATTGATTCCAAATTAATTTTTCAACTTCCATTAATTCACATTCAATTTTATTCACAAAAATTGTGTTCGCTTCATTTTTATTTTCAACGACAATCCAATCCATGCCAGTTTATTTATGAACCATTCTATAAATTTATTTGAGCCAAGCTTCCATCTAGAAATATTAACTTAAGTTAATTCGTTTATTTCGAATTATTTCCACCATAAAACTTAAGTTATTTCCATTGCAATCAAGTTCCATTTAAAATTTATAACTTATAGTTACTAGAAAAGAATTTAACCATAGAAGCAGTGATGCTTTTTTTAGGTATGAGATTTTGGGAATAACTAGAAGCTAGCCATATAATTTAAATCATTGGCCTAACTATGTCAATATTTCCTACTAATAATGCATATTATATAGCATATATTACTCAGTTTAACTAGTTGGTAATCTTCTTGATTACTGATGCAAAAATGATCAGTTGGAAATGTAATCTTTAGTTCCTTTCGAATGTGCAGGCAACTTCAGTTTCATGGAGAAGATTTTAGTTAAATATTCAGGAGCGGGAGCTATGTATTTTGTATCTAAGAAACCGAAGAAACATATCACTGATCCACGTGCCTCATTATACGAGACTGCAAATACATGGATCAAAGCTTTAGGAAGCGAGGATTTCATATACACCACACGTAAGTTAATTATGACCTGTATTTGTCCTATTTGGTTAGGAAAGGAGTATGTAGAAATTTAGAAATATAGAGTTTCAATGCTAGTAGGTTGTTTTTTTTCATGTTTGAAAGCAATAGAGAATCAAATAATGTAAATAAACAATCTAATAGGTCAAAATGTATTGCAGTCTGTTTATAGTTATCGTAGACAAAATATCATATGTATTTTCATAATATATGAAGTTTAGCACAAACTATAGTAGGAATAACTTTCAATCGCCAAATGCATTTGATGATAAAATTACAAGGCAGTCCACTGGAAACATCCAACAGTTGATACAAACTGACAAGGGAGTTTCATGTTGTCTTCAAATGTTGGGAGATAAAGTAACAAAATGCTTACTTGAGTATATTCACAAACATTTTTAACTCAATACTTACATCACTTCATATCTTATGTATATATTTATTACATTCAAAATTTAAAACTTATAATTATATAGTTACTTTACAATTCAATTTATATATTCAGTTCAATTTTCATATAACTTATCTCAAGTTAAAGTCTAATCCATACTTATCTCAAGTTAAAGTCTAATCCATACAATTTTCTTTTACAAATTTAATTTATTTAACTTGCATAAGTTAAGTTTTAATTTCACATTGAAATTCACAATTCCAGGTTAAAATTTATTTTTCATAAGTTTCATAAACATTCAAATGAATTTTCTAGAATTCACTCTAAACTAAATTTCATTTAATCAAATCATTAATTCTTTTCTTTATCACAATCACTTCATTTATTTTTCTCCATTTAGCTTCACTTAAGTTAACTCCCATTTAATTAACGCACTTCATTAATTCAATTCAACTCAATTTTATTTTAAAAATTATTTTATTTAACTTAAGTTGGATTCCTTTTAGACTTCTTTTCTTATCTAAGCTATTTCTCAAATTATAAGTTCAAAAAATTTTATATAATGCTTCCACACATCATTAGATGAAATTCCAGAAACATCCAAATTTATTTTAAATCTTTTTGAGAGCATACGAGTATATATAAATATATAACCCTTTGTTTTAACAAACCATCCCTTTAGAAATTTTCAAAATCAACTTGGTTTTATCCAAAACATATTCCTTACGGAATTTCTGAAACAACATTTGTTTTCTACAAAAAATTTCCATATTAAATTACTACGGTAGTGCTCCATCACTTAAAAACTCGAAAATGAAGACTGATCATGCGGCCATCATCACCAGAATTATTTTCTAACAACTGAAGTAAGTTCAGTGCTTTTATTTTCTTCAAAATTCATTTAAACAATTTCCATTCAGAAATATTTCAAATAATATTATTATTCTTCTTTTCAAAACATTTTGGAAAACATTTCCAAAAATCTCCGGGAATAAATTTTCCAAATTCTGGTTTGAATCAAATTTTAGTTTTATAATTCATACTTGTACAATTTAATTTTGTTTTTATAAATATCTTGTTAGATATTAATATTATCAACCAAACACTCCAATACTATAATAAATGCCAAAAATTATTTCCTTTATTTTAAAATATAATTTGGGTAAAATTATTTCATTTGCCCATTTTAAAACAATTCCATGCCGAATTGCTCTATTCAAGTGTTTAGAAACCCTTATCGATACAATTGTACGAACTCTACCGACCAGAGTTCATAAGCCACTCAATAAATCAACCAACACAATATAAAACAATTATATTCACTAACAAAGATGCGCTCAAATCTATTAATACACTTAAACTCATTCTAGGGTACTACTGACCCTATCTCTAATGAGTAAGCCCCGTCAAAGCCAAGATTCTTGCTTAACCTTCAGCTCTGATACCAAATGTAGCAAACTGGGATTTTTGACCCTCGAAAATCGACATCAATACGTTCACTATATAACATGTCGAATATTCATGTGTTGGAAATATCGATTGCTAGGTGTAATGAAGAAGATAGAAGAAGTAACAGAACAACAACATAGAGTCTCACCATCGCAGTGGAATAAATTATAATATATAATAACAATTTTTATACCAAAGAATCTGTAGCTGTTAATATACATACAATTATTAGAGTACAACGATCAATAATCAATCTGGACAGTTATAACAACTTGTCCTTACAAATAATAAACATTTAGTTGAACACATACAGCGGAATATAAATCAAGTACGTCGTCTGAAATCCTCCAGCACATCTCCTGAGCTTCATAGCATCTTAAATTGAATCTGTAATACTCGGTCTAACCTGAGCATTGTAATAAAATAACACCCAATTAGTCTGGAAAAACAGCATGAGAATACAAACTCAATTTGAGTTATTATTATTTTCATAATCGTTTGAAAAACAAAGGTATCTCGTAAGACCACGCCACACATAACGATGGGTTTTTACGTTACAATAACCGAAATATTTTATATCAAAATCATCTAATATTATAATAGTGTCCACGGTATATTAGAAAATAGCTGAAATGCTTGCATCTCACGTTTCAACATAGCTGGACACAATCAAAACCGTACAAGCTTAGAGTGGATATTGGATTCCATAAAATGACTGGGCTACTGGGGTACCTTCTATCATAGTACACCTCAAGAAAAATGTACCAAGGACCTCGCTTGGATCCCTGTCAACATAGGACCAGCCTACCCTAACCTGGATAGTACCGAATATGTTATCACCCTAGATGTTCCTACCCTTATTGAGCGCTCTCTTTTTCATGCACAACCATATCCACAATTCTAACATATATCAGAGGGTATCTAGAAAAATGATAACATACCCGAATTGAGTGCGACCCACTTAGCCCTACTACATCTCCCATGTTTTAGTCATTCTCGGTTGATGAGGCTTGAGACAACATTTTACCTTTAGAATAGCATTCATGCTTGGAATGCTAACATTGTCTTCCAAGTAAGCAATGCAATAATAGCATTCATCCATACAAGTTCTTATAGTTCTAAATAAACCGAATCTCCTTCAAGATCACCATCTTCATTATCTTCGAGATATCACCATTCATAACACACAAACAGGATGCAGTGGTTTTCTGATAATTAAATCCAATCCAGGTCTTTTTGAAACGATCAAAGAATTTATCCAAAATTTATAGTCAGTCTTTTAACTATCAAATAACATCCATAAGCAATCACTAGGGCCCATTTTATAATTTTTTTTTCAAACATTCGTTTCAAAATATCTTTACAAAGATACATATTTAAATCTCTTTCGGTATATTCAATAATCGAAAACAATTCAAATACCTATATCCATAACAGGATATTTAAATCCATATCAACACTTAGAAATATTTCTTTCAATACTATTTATAATTCAACCCTTATGAGAAATATTTCTAAAATAACAATTTCGTAGTTAAATATTTCAAATCCTCATAGCTTAATATTTAGAAAATATTGTAAAATATTTTCCTAAAAATTCTTTATTTTCAATAATTTGGAAATATTCCATTTTATTTTATACTTTTCAAATTCCTTACAATCCACTTGAAATTTCCTTAACCCATTTATAACAAATTTGATAAGATTTCGTAACTCATCAATTAATCCCCTTTAAAATTACCAAAATCGATTACAGTCATCTATAATCTCAACTACGCATTTCCAACTTCCTTTTTATGAATTTTAATTCATTTCCTAAATTTCTATATTTAAACACTTTGGAAATTTTCTTAAGTCCCAAGAATTTCACTATAAAATTTCTCCTATAAAAATCATCTCCGTTAACAAATCTTGAGAGGATTTTTAAATAAATTTCAATCTTATCAAAAACACACACATATATAATAAGTATTTTTAAATAATAATTCATTTTAAAACATATTTCAGTTATTATTTAAAATATGATTACACTTTAAATAGACATCAAGACTTCATTTCCAAATCAATTTTAAATAAACTAATTGATTTAAAAATATTATTGTAAAAATTAGAATTTATTTCAATAATATTAAATATTGGAAATAATTAACATTTTCGAAATATTTTAATCTAGATAATAGTTTCTAAACTGTGTAGTTTAATAAATAAAAATTTCAATTTAAAACAATTTTTAGTTTCTCGGAAAAAAATCAATTTAAAATCCGATATCCCAATTTCGATAATCCCTCTCGATTCATATCACCTCGATTTCATTTTGATTTCCTAACCCTTCTCACATTTCAAAAATAGAATCTTCTATTTTCCTGAAACATGATTTCCCTATCCCGATATAAATTCACACTCGGTATTTATATTTCTAATTTATCAACTGGTATCATCTTCCCTTATTTACAAACATTATGTATAAAATTATAAACCCTTTTGGGTTTTACTTGTTTATAAATATAATGTCAATTACAAAATTCCATTTTATAAATCCATTTCTTTATAAATCCCACATATTGTTCAAATCCATCTTAAATATCGATTTTAACTTCTTTTCCATCTTTTTCCTAGCTTTATCGTTTTAAAATCCATTGTTAAAAATCCTCTATGTAAATTATTTTAAAATCTCTATTAAAAATATTTTTCTGAATAGTTAAGTACAACCCAAAATCAATCATTGTTTATCCAAATCAATTTCTTTAACATTACCCAAATTTCGATATAAATATTTTTATACTCAAAACCTCCTTTTAAATTCTTCCAAATTCAAAAATAATACTTTATGGTATTTGAAATACCAAAATTATGGCCAGTGCTACCATAGAATCCAAAAATTGAATCACAACAAAATCTATATCATATTATTCACACAAATCATATATCACTATATATGAAATTAAAGTCAACATTTTTAAGGAATCCAGTCGGATTTCTCCAACTTGTTTCCCTACATCCATAGTGGTTAAATAAAATAAAATACCAATCCCGCTTCGAGGTGGGATATTGCAGTAATATAGGGTCATTCGCTATTATGCGGGAGGCATAGGATCTCATCCGCTCCAACGGCGGGAAATATATCCAACTACTATATATATATATATATATATATATATATATATATATATAACATCCAAACTGATGATAATTTATAAATTCAACCAGCATCCAATTATTAATTTTAATTATTATCAATTAAATCCAGCCATCCAAAAAGAGTGAGATTTGCTCACCTTGATTTTTATTTTGCAATCCATTCCAAAATTATTTTATTGCATAGATTCCGCAGCTTCGAACCAACTCAACTTGTCTCATTCATTTTCAACATCGTATGAATTAGTAATAGCATTTATAAGATCCAGGAATTTATTTATATGTTAATTTTTCTAATCCTTCATTAGAGAAATAATTACCTTTAGTAAATAAATCTCTCTACTTCCTAATTTCATTCGCCTGCGTGCTCTCTCATTGCCGCATACCTATGCTCGGTCTACCACTGCCATCGCAAATTAAATATTTTAATCAATTCCTAAATCATAGTAATTAAATTAATTACTCGAGTTAAATACCTTAATCTCCCATGCCAAATCACGTTCTTCCCATTTCCAGGCTGCACGCAGATTTCCCATCAATCGCGACCTCCACTATATAAACGTGTATATATATATTCGATAGAGTTGCGTGCGTAACACAATGCGAACCCAAACTTCATCAACGCTGAAACCCGAAATCTGAAACCCATAAAACCCATCTTCAACTTGACCTGTGCGAACCCATTCGCATGCCAAGACACAAACGTACACAACTCGATCTTGCCTTTCTCAACCACATCGTCGACTGCCCACCATGTGTCGCGCCTTCCTTTTGCCTTTACGCGATTCGACCCCGACCAAACCCACTCTCCATGACACTCGATCCCATAAGATCGAAGCCCCCATCCCTTGCCATTGCACCGAGTATAGCGCTCGCTGATCAAATCGTCTTGGCGATTCACGATTTTTATTTTGTTTTCATTTTTTTAAACTGATTTCGATTTTCTGATTTCCTGATTTGAATTCGAGAAGAAGATTAGTGACGACGTGATTTAAATGATGAAGGTGGCTATATGAACATAGCTAGGGTGGCGTATAGACTAGGTCGGCTTTGAAATGTTGATTTGATTTGTTGTTATTATTATTATTATTCTCAAAATATCTACTTCACATATTTCAAAATTTCAAATCCCTATTGAGGCGTGCCACCTGGCATTCCTAATGTCCGAACCCAATGGAACAATTTTTGAGGTCTAACTCGACCGTATGGAGAAGATAGCTTTTGTAGCGACCTGATATTTTCAACCATTCGCATCCAAACATGTCGGAATTGAATTGCTCAAAATATCAAGTTGTTAATTTACATTTAGCAAAACTAGGCACATACAGTAAATAAATAAATCATAGATTCACAGACACAAAGTAATATAATAATAATGCAGCGGAAACAAGAGAATAGTAGTTCATGAAGCTACTATATATATAACAGAGTTAAATAAGATACAACAGAAGTCTCGAATAAGACAGTCAAATACAAGATCAGAATACATCACTAGAACCAACTGAATATCTGAAAGCTAGATAAATAGCTGGATCTCCAAGCGAAGCTCCAACTCCAAAGGTGAGTCTCAAAAGCCATATCACTCAGTCTGACCCGAGCATAAAGAAAAACACAAAATACTCGAGTCAGGATTAACATTCTTATATCAATAAATCAAACTCAATTTAAATAACAACTGAAATACAAGTAACTCAAAGGATGTTTGGGATAACCATTCTCTAAGGATCCGTTAAACTATCTACTATGTAGTAATATACGCTATTATAATAATGTCTAAAGTAAAATAAACTTACTTAAAAATAGCGTTAAGGCTTCACATTTTCCACCTTAACACATATATAGTGGCAATAGTCTATACTGTACCATCGTACCTCCAGATCGGGAGGTTACCATAAATACTTCATAGGTATGACACAAATCAAAACTCATACAAGGAACGCTAGGGTAGGTGACACGACACAACTAGGCAATGCCATGGTAAATATACCAATTGCACTTCCGGACCGGTGGTAACGCGTAGCAGCCATTACCGCCCACCTTGAGCCACACTCCCAAAAATCAAAGGTGCAACCAATAAATCACAAAGTAATAGAATGGCATCGAAGGAGTGCGTCCGAACAGAGGAGCTGCCTCATTAGCCTGTCGATTGCTCCTGTTTTAGCCACCTTATGTCAACTCTTGGGAGTCGAGTTCACATATCTACTTCAATAGAATGTCGCCACCATCCTACTTTATTCTGAAATCTCCACTATGTACAGAGTTGTTAAAGTGGTTTTCGGAGTTGGTAGAGAGTATGAAAACTTCTGATCCCGGTCTCTTTAACAACCAAACGTTATTATAATACCGCAGTCATTTCAAAATAGTTTATACTTCAAAACCAAAATATCATTGCCATTTCAAAACCATATCAATACGATATCATTTCCATTCCAAAACCAAATACAATATCATTTCCAAAATCATAGCACTTTCAAAGTTATGACATTTTCGAAACCAAACACTTGAAATTATAACACTTTCAAAACATAATACTTTGAAATTCATAACTTTGAAAACATAACTTCCACCACTTAAACAGTTTAGATATTAAAATAATATATATAATAAAATAGTTTATATAGTAAAATAGTTTAAATAAAAGAGTTATAAGTTAAGATAGTTTATATTAAAATAGTTAGTATATTAAAACAGTTTATATTAAAAATGATTTATATTAAAATATAAAATATTTTAAATAAAATTTTAAAATACTTCATATAATAAAATAGTTCCTCAAATTTCACAAATCAATTACAAGTCGATTCGAGTTCCAAAATTCAAATTTAATCAAATCCCAAATCATCAATTTCAATTAAGTTCGGTTTCTCCATAAACAATTTCCAATTATATCATTTCAAATACAGATTTTTAACCACAAAATAAACCGTTTCAATTTCAGTATTTCAAAGCTTTAAATATTCAACCATTTCAAAACTGATTTGATAATTCCATTTCTATATCAAATTCACTTTACTAATATTTATTTTGAAATATTTACTTAATCACTCAAACATTTAAATAACTTAAAATTTCAAATTTAAATAAAACTAAATATACCATTTTCGATTTATGTAACTTTGAATTATTCACTTAAGTCATTATTAATCAAAAAAATCAAGTTATAAAATCATATATTTAAAATCCCAAATTTAATAAATTTCAAATCAAACTTATTTTATTTAAATTTCAAAACCTTGGAAATCACTTCAAACAAACATATAATATCTCAAAATCAATATTTATTAAATCATTTAATCCTTTCCAAAACCAAAGAAATCATTTTCAATATATATATATATATATATATATATATATATAGACTAGAGGTGTCTGTATATAATTTTCTACCATTTAGTCAAGTGATACGGATATTTATCATTTCAATCCGTAATTTAAATATATACGGGTATATACATTTCAACTTGCAATCCAAATTTAATTCAAATGAAAATCACTTAGTTTTATCATTTCCACCCATAACTATTTTCTCCAATTCTACAGATCGTTTGGGTATGCATCATTTCAATCCATAGTGAATTTATACCAACAGGGAACTTGCAGAGTGATAACTTATATTATAATAATATAATAGGCATATATCATCAATATAAATAACAGATAATGGTGTCAGATGTCACAGGTGAACAGATACAAATAATAGCAGATATATATAGCAATGTAACTAACTAACATCAGCATATTTCAATTGTCGTTTCAATTGAAATCAAATTAAATAAATATAAGAACGTTATCGTGAGTGATTGCTCACCTTTCGAGGCTAGTGATGAACGAGGATGAGATGAGTTACAAACCCAAATATGAATTCCAAAGCGAAACAAGATTGGCACGGATTCAACGAACAGAGTTGACAACAGAAATCAATGGGAACGAATCAAATTAGCTTGATACAAAATTTAGACAAGATGTATTTTATATTATTAATTTCCTTAAACCCAATATTTAATTTAGACATACATATTCCTTTTTAAATAAATCATAAATTTAAATATATATACACATTGAAATCAAATATATATACATATTATATTTTAAATCAATATATGTATATATATATTCAATAGTATCAAATTTTACTCATACCTTATAACACCACATGTATAACTCATATATGGACTCAACAGATCACTTGCTTATGCAACTTAAGTATACAACAACAGCTATATATAACTTATGTAAATAAATGTATGAGGACCTATGAACCTGTATGTAGATTTCATTTATAAACTTTATGTGTAGATTACACTATTAACCAAAGATGTGCAAAACCAATATATATACTGTAAACAAAATACTCTTTTAAATTATACATACTTATATATAGGCACTAAAACTACTATATACTATATACATATAACATGACTCATTTTATACATATAATTATTTAACATACTATACTATATACATATTTTTAAACATATACATCATATGCACGCGTGTGTATATATAACATATAAAACAAACCCATAAGGTATGTAGACCGCATAAATTCTTATAGTAAGATTTTTGTGAATAAACCGACATATAAACTTGCCTATATATGCAGATCATATAATATTTAAAATTTTATATAAATAGAGCTTATAAATCATAATCTATATATCCTATATAATATACATACAAACTATATAAACCTTTTATTTTATAACAACAGACCACTCAACCCTTACACATGCAAGCAAATATACATGCCACTTGAATTTTGTGTAGACCGATTATATATAACTAACATATGTATATATATGCATTCCCAGAGGTAGATTATATGTACAACATTTCCTGTACATAACAAACTATTTTAAATATATATTAAAACTCGACACAAATATATATTACCATGCCTTTATGTATAGATATAAAAATATATACATGCAACTGTACTATACTACAGTTACACTTTGTAAACAAATATAACCTTACGCAATAAAACAACAAGAATCTGATATAAAATCAGATCACATATAATACTATTAAAATTTATACAAACTGATTTTAAACAAAATACTATTAGAAACTTATATACCCAATTTGTATATACTCGAGCTAATTGTTGAAATATATAGAACATACGCAACAATGCAGACCCGCAACCTAGTTTAAACACATATGATCTTGAATCAAAATATATATACCATACCTGTTAAAGAAAAAGTGAGGACTTGAGTTTGATGGGCATGGCTATTGGCCAAGGGAGGGAAAGAAAGAACACAGGAAGAGAACACGTGTGCTGAGTGCTTCGGCCAAGATGAAAAGTGTGCTGAGATCTGGAGGTGGTGAGGAGGGAACAACCAGGTCAGTGGCTACGGCAGGGAATGCTATATCTGGTGGAGTTTCGACTATTGGGTGGGCTGCACGATAGAGAGCTTTGGTGGTTTTGGGTTGGCGATGGGAAGAGTAGCAGGGTGGAGCTGCAGTGCTTGGATCTGGTCAGGAAGAGATGAGAGCGGAGCACGAGGCTAGCTTAGAAGGGAAGGGAGGCTCGGTTTGGATATGCTGTTCGTTTTTTTGAAAGAGCACGACCATGAATTTTCTTTTGAAGCTTGAGAGAATATGAACAAGCTTCATCTGCAAAAAGAAGAGCACATGCCTGTACAAATATAAGCTACCAGTACTCTTCACGGCATTGTATCGTAAGTGGAAAAATGAACCGACAAAAATAAACGTTACAACCAGTGGAAAAGAAAAAGTCACATCCGTTGAATTCATGAATATAAATCTCAAATGGCTCATTGATACACGGTGGAGATAATAGATAGAGGAAACTAAAAACTTGAAAGCGGATCGATACGGCTAAACATTGCACAGACTTCGCCACGTATCGGATTCTGAAACACAAAAATGAATATACCATGGAGGTCAGCACAACGAGATGATCAAATCGGCATATAGATTTTAGTGATAGGATCAACCGATCAAAAGTTGATATCGGTATCAAAAATGCTGCTATTTCGTCGAAAATAAGGTCGAAGGAGCAACAGTCCAGATTTAAAGAAACAAAATATGACGTCTCACTTAGAAGATGATTTACAAATTTTCCATAGAAGAATATTCAGGTTTGGAAAACATTTTATCATCATCAAATTTAACTGATTTAAATTGAAATAAAACTACACAATAAAATAAACTTCTATATTATCAAATGAAGATTTACCAGTTGCTATGTTTAAGTAGACGTATTTCGAATTTTAAATTTATATTTCAAAATTTCATTATTTAAAATTTCCAAGATTTCAGTTAATTAAAATAAATAAAACCGCTAAGAATTACGGGTCGTTACACTCTAACCCACTCAATACTTTTCGTCCCTGAACAGCAACGAGGTAGGAGAATAGAAACAGCCAGAAAGAATATAGTTTTTAAAAAAACAAAAAAATAAAAAAATCTACTTAAAACCATATAAATTTCAGTTTAATATAATTAATATTCGATAATTGATTTTAAATTCAAGGTATTTCAATAAGTTGATTTAATTTTATTTATTAATATTTGATACCAAAAGATTTCTTCAAAACAAAATTTTATTTAATTTGTCTCATTTACTATTCAATTAACTTATTATTATTCTATTTATCTCTATTAACATTTTATAATTAAAAGTCAAGTGTATAACATTTATTATAACCACTCAAATTTTATTTGTAAAATCATTTAACATCAATTTACATTATAAATTATTTAATTACATATTCAACTTCTAAATGATTTAGGTAAGTTATATTGGAATGTAATTGAGTATTATACAAATAAAAATTTCTTAATTCAGTTACTCAAGTTTAAATATTTATTCAAAATTTTTGCTTTATTTATAATTTGAATCAACCTTTAAGAAAATTTTATGAATTAAATTTTCGATTAACTTTAAACAATTTAGAGATAAATATATACACTATATATCAAATTTATTTTCCAAAACAAGTGTAGCAAAGCTACAAAATGGTCGCTCCACTTCGAAACTTGAAAATTAATGTCGACGATGCTGTAGTCATCACCGAAATTATTTTCCAACGACAAAAGAGGAGAGCACTGACTTAAAAACTTTATAATTCTTTGGAAACGATTTCTATTTGAAAATACTTTAAATAATATACATTTCAAAACTTTAAATCCAAAGTTTGAAATTACCGAAAATTAAATTCCCAAATTCTAATTTAAATCCATTTAAATTCCAAATCAATTTACAAAACATTTTTTATAATTTCATTTATTTATATGTTGGTAAAATCAATGGTTTACAAAATAATAAATGAAAATCAAAGAATATCATTTGGTTAACCAATTCATTTAACAATTATCTTTTAGAAAAAAAATTTGCTCACATATATAATATAATTATACAAATTTTATTTTATTTACCAAATTTGAAAACAATATTATGTCAGTTTTCTCTGCTTAAGTGTTTTGGAAATCCTATCGATAGCGTTGATCAGACGAATCGATTGAAAACCCAAATCAACATCAACAACACAAACAACACAATATATAAAATATTTTTAATATTAATTTACAAATACACTTCCTCACTCGACGATACAAGAATGGATTTCAAAGCAAAGGTAGAGATTCAAATTTGATGGATTTAAATCAAAGAGAATTTTGATTCGAAGATAGGTTCGAAATAAAGATAAGATGATTAAAATAACAAATAGGAAGATGGATAAGTTTATATAAATCGCGGGCGACCTTAACCAGGTCGACCGTGACTTCAAGAATAAGATCGATGTAGAATTCCGAGGCAAATCGACATTCGATCGCAAGAGATAAAATTCAGGCATAGCAGGAGATAGATAGCATAGTAAACCAAGGATATAGAAATCACCGGTAAATCAATGCCTATTGTAAAGGAGTTTCACCCATTACAAATCATTCGAAGATTGGTGAGACCGTCGATTTATTATAGAGTGTATTCGAAGTGAAGTTATTGGGTACTCCAAAATCAAGAAGCACGAATAGAGAGAGATAAGGATGGATTTCGGAACCGAGGGGAATGTTCCAAAATTCAAAGGAAACCAAGTCAAAGATAAAGGGATTCAAGCTCGAACGAAAGTGATTCCGTAATTATATTTGCCCTACATGTTGAGTTTTGCCTAAAACCAAAGCTCTGATACCAAATATAACGACCTGATATTTTCAACCATTCGTATCCAAACATGATGGAATTAAATTGCTCAAAATATCAAGTTGTTAATCTATATTTGGAAAAACTCAGCATATACAGTAAATAAATAAATCATAGATTCATTGACACAGAGTAATATAGCGATAATGCAGCAGAAACAAGAGAATACCAGTTCATGCAGCTACTATATATATAATAAAGTTAAATAAGATACAATAGAAATATCGAATAAAATAGTCAAATACAAGATCAGAATACATCACTAGAATCAACTGAATATCTGAAAGCTGGATAGATAGCTGGATCTCCAATTGAAGCTCTAACTCCAAAGGTGAGTCTCAAAAGCTGTATCACTTAGTCTGACTTGAGCGTAAAACAAAACCCAAAACACTTGAGTCAGAATTAACATTCTTATATCAATAATCCAACTCAAGTGAAATAACAACCGAAATACAAATAACTCAAATGATGTTTGGGATAACCATCCTCTAAGGATCCGTTGAACTTCTACTATGTGGTAATATACGCTATTATAATAATGTCTAAAGTAAAATAAACTTACTTAAAAATAGCGTTAAGGCTTTACATTTTCCACCTTAACACATATATAGCGCTAATAGTCTATACAGTACCATCGTACCTCCAGACGGGAGGCTACCATAAATACTCCACAGGTACGACACAAATCAAAACTCGTACAAGACGCGCTAGGGTAGGTGACACGGCACAACTAGGCAATTCCAGGGTAGATAAACCAATTGCACTTCTAGCCGATGGTAACGCTTAGCAGCCACTACCGCCACCTCAAGCCACACTTCCAAAAATCAAAGGTGCACCTAATCTTTCACAAAATAATAGAATGGTATCGAAGGAGTGTATCCGATCAGAGGAGCTGCCTCATTATCCCATCAATTGCTCCTGTTTTAGCCACCTTATGCTAATTTACGGGAGTCGGGTCCATGTATCTACCTCAATAGAACGTCGCCATCATTCTACTTCATTCTGTAATCTCCACCGCATACACGGTTGTTAAAGTGGTTTTCGGAGTTAGCAGATAGTATGACAACTTCTGATCCCGGTCTCTTTAACAACCAAACGTTATTATAACACCACGGTCATTTCAAAATAGTTATACTTCAAAACCAAAATATCATTGCCATTTCAAAACCATATCAATACGATATCATTTTCATTTCAAAACCAAATACGATGTCATTTCCAAAATCATAGCACTTTCAAAGTTATGAAATTTTCGAAACCAAATACTTGAAATTATAACACTTTCAAAACATAATACTTTGAAATTCATAACTTTGAAAACATAACTTGCACCACTTAAACAGTTTAGAGATGGAAATAGTACATATAATAAAATAGTTTATAAAGTAAAATAGATTAATAAAAGAGTTATAAGTTAAGGTAGTTTATATTAAAATAGTTAGTATATTAAAATAGTTTGTATTAAAAATGATTTATATTAAAATATAAAATATTTTTAAATATAATTTAAAAATACTTTATGTAATAAAATAGTTCCTCAATTTTCACAAATCAATTCCAAGTCAATTCGAATTCCAAAATTCAAATTTAATCAAATCTCAAATCATCAATTTCAATTCGATTCGGTTTCTTCATAAACCATTTCATATTATATCAATTACAAAACACAAATTTTTAACCATAAAATAAACCGTTTCAATTTCAATATTTCAAAGCTTTAAATATTCAAACATTTCAAAACTAGATTTGAAAATTCCATTTCAATATCAAATTCACTTTACTAATACTTATTTTGAAATATTTACTTAATCGCTCAAATAACATTTAAATAACTTCAAATTTCAAATTTAAATAAAAATAATATACCATTTTCAATTTATGTAACTTTGAATTATTCACTTAAGTCACTATTAATAAAGTTATAAAATCATATCTTTAAAATCCCAAATTTAATAAATTTCAAATCAAACTTATTTGATTTAAATTTCAAAACCTTGGAAATCATTTAAATCAAACATATTGTATCTTAAAATCAATATTTATTAAACCATATAATTCTTTCCAAAACCATAGAAATCATTTTCTATATATATATATAGACCAGTGGTGTCTGTATATAGTTTTCTATCCTATGGTCAAGTGATACAGATATTTATCATTTCAATCTGTAATTTAAATATATTCGGGTATATATCATTTCAACCCGCATCCCAAATTCAATTCAAATGAAAATCACTTGGGTTTATCATTCCATCCCATAACGATTTTCTCCCATTCTACAGATCGTTTGGGTATGTATCATTTCAATCCATAGTGAATTCTATACTAACAGAGAACACGTAGAGTGACAACAGATGTGGTAATAATGTAACAAGCATATTCATCAATATAAATAACAGATAATGGTGTCAGATGTCACAGGTGTACAGATACAGATAATAGTAGATATAAATAGCAATGTAACTAACTAACGGCAGCATATTTCAATTGTCGTTTCAATTGAAATCAAATTTAATAAAATAAGAACGTTAATCGTGAGTGATTGCTCACCTTTCAAGGCTAGAGATGAACGAGGATGAGATGAGTTACGAACCAAAGCACGAATTCCAAAGAGAAATAAGATTGGCACGAATTCAATGAACATAGCTGATAATAGAAATCAATGGGAACGAATCAAATTAGTTTGATATAAAATTTAGATAAGATGTATTTTATATTATTAATTTCCTTAAACCCAATATTTAATTTAAAAATACATATTCCTTTTTAAATAAATCATAAATTTAAATATATACACACATTTAAATCAAACATATATACATATTATATTTTAAATCAATATATATATATATATATGTACACGCACACAACAGTATCAAATTTTACTCATACCTTATAACAACAGGTATAACTCATATATGGACTCAACATATCACTTGCTTATGCAACTTTTTTTTTTTTTTTTTTTTTTGGGAAAGAAATATATATAAACAAAAACCAAGAGCTGTCAACAAGCCTGACAGGTAACTCAAAAGAAAAGCAGAACAGCCCAGCCTAACAAAAACAAACAAACGCCAGAAAGAAAACAACAAGCCAAACAAAACATAAGCGGCAAGAAGACACAAGCACCTGCCGCCAAAAAAAAGCAACGAGAGAAAAAGCAAGCAGGGAAGAAAACAGATGAGCACCGGGAAAACCACCTCCCATCTAACATCATCATCGAACTCCGTCAAAGCCACCGCCCGATGCCGATGTCAAAATCCAACCAAGCAGAGAAGCAATAGGAAGCAGAACAAGCTCTAAAGAAAACCACGGCTAAACGCCGACAGTCAAAGAACAGCAGACCTGGATGCCTCGTGAATGAACCGAAATCCCAACTGCCAAGCATCAACTAACAGCGCGAGAAAGAGCTCCAGCCCATCCAACAAACAATAATCAGACAACAAAGGACTCGAGAAACGACAAGTCCATCGCCCTCAGGGCAAGATAGAAAGACATCCAATAAGCCAAAACCAACCCGCAGAAAGGAACCGAGAAAAGATCCATCCACAAGACGAAAACCTACAAGCAGAAAACACAAAGAAGAGATAAAAAGAAGGGGGGGAGGGGAGGTCAGGGAGCAAAGGGGAAGCGAACCGAAGGGACCACTAATACTTAAACAGGAGTCCCTGAGCTGGCAATCACCCAATTCCTGCTCTGTAAGAAGAAGGAGAGCATTGAATAGAAAAAAGAGACACAAAGCGACGAGACCGAGCACCGACCGAACCCCGGAAGGGTCTACCACGAAAAGCCAATAAAATATCATCTCTAACCCGCCGAATAACGGATAGGGGTTCCATAGGAACCTCGTCAAAAATAGCCTTATTCCTCGCACACCAAATATGCCAGCAAATCAGACAAGGAATCAAACGAAAGATGATAGGCCGAAGCGATTTCCCAGTACAATCAGACCACCAAGAAGACAGCAAATCAGAAGGTGATAAGATGATACCAACGACTCCCAATAAATGACTGAAATAATTCCAGATGGATCTAGCACACCATCCACCGAAAAACAAATGAGAGGATGATTCTGTTTCCCCATTGCCACAGCACCTGCAACGGGAAACAAACGGAATGCCAATACGCTGGAGGTTATCATCAACCGGGAGCCCAGAGTGAAAAATACGCCACATCAAGAGAGAGGCTTTCGGCGGGAGACGAGCATCCCAGATGTAGGCAAAAAGAGGAAGAACAGGATAAGGAGATCGAATAGAGCTCCAGGCTTTCAGAACAGAGAAAGAGCCACCATCCCAGCCTGATAGACCGCCATGAGAATCGACGAGCACTTTAACCGATTGCATATGCTTCCAGGTTTCACTGGCATAACTAGGGGAACCAGAAAAGCCTGAGGACGCCAGTCTCCGGTACTTAGCATGAAGGAAATTGCCCCACAAGGAATCGTTAGATCCAAACCTGGACCACAATTTGCAAGCGAACGCCAAACACATGTCCCTAGGATGACGCAGACCTAATCCACCCTCACTCTTAGGACGACAGATGACAGACCAAGACACCCATTGATGTCTACGATCATCACCCTTCGAACCCCAAAAGAACGAAGAAGCTAGAGATTGGAATGAGCGAAAGAAAGAGACAGAGGGAGACATAGCTGCGAAGATGTGAGTACCCAGAGAACAGAGAACCGAACGAATAAGCACTAATCTACCAGCCTGAGAAAGAAGAGACGCATTCCAACGGATGATCTTACCCCTAACCTTATCCGTAAGAGGATCGAAGATGGCGTTAAGTTTCCTACCTCGGTATAGGACTATACCCAAATAAGGAAAGGGAAGGGAAGAAGCCTTGAAGCCAGAAAAAGTCTCGACCCACGAAACACGAACAAGGTCCATATCTTTCGTGGGAACGAAACAACTCTTAGCGGAGTTGACCAATTGACCCGAGCACCTCTCGTACAGATGAATAAAACGAAAAAGGCGACGCACAGATGACCGACCACCGTTGGAGAAAATGACAATGTCATCCGCAAAAGACAAAGAGGAGACGAGCGGACACCCGCTCGGAATACCAAAACGCTGAATCTGACCATAAATCGTCAGCGAGTGAATGCCCCGAATGAAGGCTTCGGCCGCAATAACAAAAAGGGAAGGGGAGAGAGGATCGCCTTGGCGGATCCCTCTTCCGGCCTTAAAAAAGCCATTGGCCGAACCATTAATCAGCACAGAGAACCAACAGTTGGAGATGAGCCTCCAAACCAAATCAATAAGGGTCTCAGGGAAACCGAAAGCACGAAGGACCCTAATGATGAAAAACCAAGACATACGGTCATATGCCTTTTCCATATCTAGTTTGAAGACGATGTTAGAACCCCTGACCTTTCGATCTAACTAAGAGATCAGTTCTTGGGCTAGAAGGACATTATCAGTAATCAAGCGGCCTTTAACAAAACCAGCTTGGGAAGGAGATATAATGCGGTCAAGGTAAGGAGCCAACAGAGTGGCTAAAATCTTGGAAATAACTTTGTTAGTAAAGTTACACAGACTGATAGGACGAAACTCCGAGCACGCCCTAGGATTGTCACACTTCGGAATAAGGACCAAATTAGTTGAAGACCAACTAACCGGGAGAGTAGCCCCAGAAAAGAAATGCCGAATCGCCAAACAAAAATCAGTTTGGATAATATTCCAAGTAGAACGAAAAAAGGAACCATTAAAGCCATCCGGCCCACTGGTACTGTCCTTGCTGAGAGCAAAAACACAGGCACGAATCTCATCGGACGATGGCAGGGCAGCCAAATCAACACTGTCCAAATCAGGGACAATCCTAGGAATGAAAGCCAATATGTCCACAACTGGAACAGAAACCGAAGGGGCTCCCAAATAAGACTGAAAGTGGGAGATCAACACCTCCTTGACTTCGGAAGGAGACGAAGCCACAGATTGGTCCGACCTCACAATCTCGCGAATCGAAAGCAAATTTGCTTTCTTACGAATAGAAGAGTGGAAGAATCTAGAGTTCGAATCACCCTCTATCACCCACTTGACCCTCGCTTTCTGGCGAAGATAAGAGTTTTCAATACGAAGTTCAGAAGAGAATGACATTTGAGCGCAAGCCCAAATCTCCTTGTTTTCGGCGGAGGGATTCTCGTCGAATAAAGCTTCGGCAAGAATCAGAGACTCTTCAGCCGCTCTAACTCGATCGAAAATGTTACGGAAAACAACAGAATTCCACGATTTCAGGCAAGCCTTAAGGCGCTTCAATTTCCCAGCAAAAGCCCCCATGGGGGCAGCCAGAAGGGGGACAGACCACGATTCCTCAACCGTCTGAAGAAAAGAATGGTGGGAACTCCACATGCTAAGGTAGCGAAATGAGGAAGGACCCGAATAGGAACGCGGTGAACAGCGCAAGACAAGAGGAGCATGATCAGAGCAAGCCCGGTGGAGATGAGAGATAGAGAAAGAATAAGGCAGGTTGAACCAATCAGCAGATCCAAAGACCCTATCTAGTCTAGAAAGGATCCGATTAGGACCTGCCTGATTGTTAGACCAAGTAAAAGAAGAACCAAAGAAAGGAATCTCCGATAACCCAGACCTCGCAATGAAAGAATTGAAATCTGAGACCGAGAGACGATTGACGGCAACCCCGCCGATTTTTTCAGCCTGACTGGCTACAACATTGAAATCGCCACCAACTACAGACAACGGGTAACCGAAATCAGAGAGGGACAAAATGTCATTCCAAAGAGATAATCTATCTACCCGGTCGCACTTGGCGTACACCGCCGAGAAAACGAACGGAAGCGGGGAGAAGGAGGAGCTACACAGGATAGATAAAAGTTGGGTAGAATCAAAGACAGGGCTAATATTCCAGTCTTTGGACCAAAGAATCCAAATTTTACCCGAAACATTAGAAACAGCACCGCCAAAACCTAACGACAAAACCGCCTTTGTGAGCTCCCCGGGACCCACAAAAGGCTCAAGAATCGCCACTAAACCGATGGAATGCTTACGGACAATCCGTCTAAGCCTGGCAGAAGAAGCATCGTTGCCAATGCCACGAATATTCCAAAATAGAAAGTTCGACATGAAGCCAACAGAAAAGGAAACGAGCAGAGAACCTAGAGCAACAACACAGACGGAACTCAGATAAGATACAAGGATGATAGAGCAGATCGACCAATCTGCTCTCTCGCCGCTATAGAGCGAGTACGGATAGTGCGGGGAATGATCGAGGCGCCACGAGATCTGCGACTGGGCGGCCTGCGAGAAGGACGACGAACAGGAGCGGAATCAAAAGAATCACCCAATCTTGCCGACGCAGCAGACGAAGCAGACGAAGAAGAAGATGAATCGGAAAAGAAAGAGTTCTCGGTAAGACGAGAGAGGCGTTCATTAATCAACGCAATTTCTTCAACAGAAAGCATCGGGATGACGATCGATAAAGAGCAAGAGGACGAAGGAAGGGAGCATCGACCAGAACATAAAGCAGTCGAAGAGACAGGCAGAGGCGGAGGAGGAAGAATGTAATGATGATATGTAGGGTAGCGGCAAATACGCATCCCATAATGCAACTTATGCAACTTAAGTATATAACAACACTACATATAACTTATGTAAATAAATATATGCAGACCTATGAACCTGTATGTAGATTTCATTTATAAACCATATATATAGATTAGACTATTAACCAAAGACGTGCAAAACCAATATATATACTGTAAACGAAATACTCTTTTAAATTATACATTCTTATATATAGGCACGAAAACTACTATATACATATACATATACATATACATATAACATGACTCATTTTATACATATAATTATTTAACATACTATACTATATACATATTTTTAAACATATACATCATATGCATGCGTATGCGTGTATATATATATAACATATAAAATAAACCCATAACATATGAAGACCACATAAATTCTTATACTAAGATTTTTGTGAATAAACTGACATATAAACTTGCCTATATATGCAGATCTTATAATATATAATATTTTATATAAACAGAGCTTATAAATCATAATCGATATATCCTATATAATATACATACAAACTATATAAACCTTTTATTTTATAAAAATAGATCACTCAACCCTTACACATGCAAGCAAATATACATGCCACTTGAATTTTGTGCAGACCGATTATATATAACTAACATATGTGTGTGTGTACATATATATACACACACACATTCCCAGAGGTAGATTATACGTACAACAGTTCCTGTACAAAACAAACTATTTTAAATATATATTAAAACTCGACACAAATATATATTACCAAGCCTTTATGCATAGATATAAAAATATTTACATGCAACTGTACTATACTACAGTTACACTTTGTAAACAAATATAACCTTATGCAATAAAACAACAAGAATCTGATATAAAATCAGATCACATATAATAATATTAAAATTTATACAAACTGATTTTAAACAAAATACTATTAGAAACTTATACACCCAATCTGTATATACTCGAACGAATTGTTGAAATATATAGAACATACACAGCAATGCAGATCCGCAACCCAGTTTAAACACATATGATCTTCAATCAAAATGCATATACGATACCTATTAAAGAAAAAGCGAGCACTTGAGTTTGATGGGCATGGCTATTGGCCAAGGGAGGGAAAGAAAGAACGCGAGAGAACACGTGTGCTACGTGCTTCGTCCAAGATGAAAAGTGTGCTGAGATCTGGAGGTGGTGAGGAGGGAACAACCAGGTCAGTGGCCACGACATGGGAATGCTATATCTGGGGGAGTTCCGTCTATTGGGTGGGCTACACGATAGAGAGCTTTGGTGATTTTGGGTTCGTGATGGGAAGTGTAGCAGGGTGGAGCTGTAGTGCTTGGATTCGGTCGGGAAGATATGAGAGCGGAGCACAAGGGTAGCACAGAAAGGAGGAGAGGCTCAGTTTGGATATGCTGTTCATTTTTTTGAAAGCACGGCCATGAATTTTCTTTTGAAGCTTGAGAGAAGATGAACAAGCTTCATCTGCAAAAAGAAGAGCACGTGCCTGTACAAATATAAGCTACTAGTACTCTTCACGGCATTTTACAGTAAGCGGAAAAATCAACCGACAAAAATAAACGTTGCAACTAGTGGAAAAGCAAAAGTCACATCTGTTGAATTCACGAATATAAATCTCAAATGGCTCATTGATATACGGTGGAGATAATAGACAGAGGAAACCAAAATCTCGAATGCGGACTGATACAGCTAAACATTGCACAAACTTCGCCACGTACTGGATTATGAAACACAGAAGTGAATATATCGTAGAGGTCAGCATGACGAGACGATCAAATCGACATACAGATATCAGTGATAGGATCAACCGATCAAAAGTCGATATCGCTATCAAAAATATTGTTATTTCATCGAAAATAAGGTCGACGGAGCAATAACAGTCCAAATTTAAAGAAACGAAATACGACATCTCACTCAGAAGATGATTTACAAATTTTCCATAGAAACATATTCAGGTTTGGAAAATATTTTATTATCGTCATCAAATTTAACTTATTTAAATTGAAATAAAATTACACAATAAAATAAACTTCCATATTATCAGATGAACATTTACCAGTTGCTATGTTTAAGTAGACCTATTTCAAATATTAAATTTATATTTCAAAGGTTTATTGTTTAAATTTTCCCAAATTTCAGTTAATTAAAATAAATAAAACCACTAAAAATTACGGGTCATTATAGCTTTTTAAATCGACTATTAAATTAAAGAGTGAATTAGTGAAAAGGACAAACTTTGAAAAAAATTTAGGATGAAGGACAAGAATTTTTATTTTTAGGCTGAATGACAAATGCTAGTTAAATTTTGCATTATATTCAACTTTTACACTATACAAAACGCTAGTTATAACTAGTAATATATTCAGTTTTATACTATACAAAATGGTAGTTGTAACTAGCATTGTCTTTCAGCCAAAAAAATAAATTTTCTATCTTTCAGCCTAATTTTTTTTAAGTTTGTTCTTGTGTCTATTTTCCTGTAAATTAAATTTGATTAAATTATTTCTAGACGTTTTAAGATCGTACGACCAAACGGTAAATCCAACACTGCCAAATTTGAAAGGTTTTGAAAGGTTTGGCGTCTATTTGAAGAGTTGTTGTTGTCTCCGAAAAGTGTTGCTTCAACCCATTCGAAAGGTCTTCAATCATATGGAATCACCTAATTCGAAAGGTGGTCTTTGAAGATGGAAGGATGCTTTCGATTCCTTTGACCCCTTTGAAAGGTAAAGAATCTTCTGGCCTTTGGCTATAACATCCTTTCAACCTTTTCGAAAGGTTCTAAAGCTTTTGGACTTTAGTTGTAGCATCCTTTTGACCTATTTGAAAGGTTCTGAAGCTTTTGGAATTTAGCTGTAGCATCCCTTCGACTCTTTCAAAAGGTTTGGTTAGAGTCTTTTCCTCTTGTACTTCTTTATCTTATGCTCAAACAGCTTTCGACTAAGTCGAAAGGAATTTTTGGTAGTAACAAATACATATATGCTAAATTAGAGGCAATCTAATGGGCTTGACCCAATTTCATTTCATCCAAACAAAAAACACCATTCACTCTAAAAATTCATTGACTCCAAACAAAGTTAAATTTATACTCGTTTTGCCCACGTTGAAAAGCTGTCTCAACTATGGATGTCTCGAGACCTAATTCTTCCGTCTCTAAAACTCAAGTATAATAGATGTTTTATTAACTAACGGTTAAATATTTAGATTAATTATTTAAATATTCGGTCGTCATAATTAGGAGGGTGTTGCATTCTACCCATCCTCGAAATTCCTATGAGTACGAGAAAGTAACAAGACCGACCAAATTTCCCAAATCTCAATTTTGGAAAATGTCAATAGTACTTTCCCTTATGCCATCAGCATTACGAAAACTTCCAAATTAAAATGCATAACACAACTAGGGAATATGCGATAACCTACGTTATCCCACATCCCAAAAATACATAACTTTTTTTAAGAAAGCTTCTCACCGTGTAAATGCATAAACAAATAAATGTTCATGCTTTAGTTCTGAAGTACCTAATTGTACTCCACTAAAAGGATTATATATCAACAACAACAACAACAACATAGAAGTCATACATGTATAACCTTAGTTTAGTAATCGAAATTAACCTAATCATACATGATAATCTATTGAAGGGTAAGCCAAATAAATCAGTATCAAAATATACCACAGACTCCAATTCACATCAAAAGGCAGTAGACTTGTATAGATCTCATTTCAACCACAGTAGGCATATATGATACGAGATCAATTTTATCTAGCTATCGCTATCGCTCTTTGAACATACTTTAATTGTGAAATTATAGCTGCCATACAAGTAATCAAACACACAAGACAAGCAACAATCAATCACTAATAATCAATAATAATAAACGACAAGCAACCATCAAACAATAGCAAATAATCACCACAATAATTTTACCCTTTAGCAATGAAAAATAATGTTACTAAAGATCAACCATCCATCGTAAAAAGTTTCCAACGATGAAAAAATTTGTGTTGCATAAACGTCGCAAAAGGTGCGGTCGCAAAAGAAATTTTTCTGCAGAATTATACGTTGCAAGAAGTTGATCTCTTGTGATATAATATATGGCGTAATCAATTTAGGAATGTTGCCAATAATTTACATCAAAAATTCTATAGTTGTGATTAAAATTACATGTGACATGGATGAAGCATAGCTAAATAAAGGCAAATATGTGGCAATTTGGTCACAAATGAATTTTTTGTTTAATACAGATACATGTGTTGCAAGTAGTTATATTTTTAGCAACATACGTATCCATGGGTAATGGGTTCGATATTTGCAGCACCTACAAAGGTCGCAAAAGGTGGTTGGAATTTGTAAAGGGAATACCACCTTTTGTGAAGCTTTGTTCTTAGCTAATGGTTGTCAAATAGCAGCTTCTTTAAACGTTGCAAATGATTAGCTATTAGCTACATACGTGCCACTGTCAAAGTGATCTCATGGAGGTTTAATTCTTGAAGCTATCATTTGTCTTCATTTTATTATTTATTTAGGTGGTTTCTATTATATATTTTAATGACCTTAATTACCTTAGGGTCTACAACATAAGAAGAAAAAAAGTCAAGAAACAATATACCTAATCCCCGTTCTATAATTCAAATTATTCATTCATTGTTAAGAATTTCCAAAGCAACATTTTATTTTCTCATGAGCTAAAATTAACTAAACTCTCGTTCCACCTTAAGTTAATGATATAGTAACTAAACACCAAACCATTCTCCAAAGAAACCTAACGTAAGGGTCACTTAAAGGTTTACATTATAAACTACTTATAGCATGGGTGTATGTTTTGCACATGAGCCCTTAAAAGTTATCCATGATATGCAAAATGAGTATTTCTAGAAGTTCAGTGTATGGTAGAATTGCTGGGAAAAATATCAAAATACAATTATTTTGTTTAAGCTACCTCCACTCTAAGACAATTTATCAAAATAACTCCCGTTTTGTCATTACAGACCATGTTTAATATTAATAGTAGAATGAATACAACTTCCACCGCCTGCACATAAATCTCTATCATGTTTCTTAAGAAACAATGTGAAGCAAGGTATGTTCATCAATTAAAGACTACTTCATACAGACTTTACAATTGCACATATAATACATACACATCAGAAAATTAGATTACCACATTGCACAAAAAAACCAAGAAAGATATCTGAAAAAACCAAAAATTCAGTACAATAAATTTAAAGAAAAATAACCAGTTCACTATCATACCGATTGAATAAAAACACAAAGAAGAGTGATCAGAATCAATCGGGAATCATAAAAAACATCATAGCAATCAATGGGACAGACAATGAATTTTCATCATCACTTCAGTTGGCAGTTTATATTGAAAATGAATGAAATGGTTTATAATACGTTTAGATGTGCTTCACATCTACTAGATCTAACTTAGTGGTTTAGCCAATTGGTATAAATCTAGACTGGTGATGATTTTCTTAAGTATAAATCCAGACTGGCAAGATAAACTACGACAAGAAGTCCTCACTGACTGTGGCACAGGATTTCCTACCGCTAACAACTTAACGAATTTCAAATTCACAAGTTAGAATGAAACTGAAACTGAAACTTACATGTGGCCATTTCTTATCGTACCAAGTAGTACACCCCATGGTTGCATTGATTTATTTCATTAAAACTGAAGTTCGTCTATACACTTCACCCTTGCTTTATCTCAAATCATGGAATAAGTTCCCTATGCCTAAGGCTATTAGATTGAATAGTGATGTGGACTACAGTTGGCATTGTCGAATATTTAATGCAAGTAAAAACCATTAACCAGTAAGGAAACCCTGGTTAAGTCTTGTGAATCAACATTTTATTTGGTTGTTGATGGTATTTTCCAA
Organism: Allium cepa; assembly: GCA_030765085.1. Taxonomy (NCBI): domain Eukaryota; kingdom Viridiplantae; phylum Streptophyta; class Magnoliopsida; order Asparagales; family Amaryllidaceae; genus Allium; species Allium cepa. Next base: position 110,161,263 of record CM060940.1, read on the forward strand.
AACAATAGCAATACAATGGAATCCCATCAACACAAGGGTGTTCATTTTAATGCTATCATTTAAGATTCAACTGATTCACTAAATATTGACTTAATTCACCAACTACAAATAACAAAACAATATAATGGTGTTTTCTCAAATACACCAACTGCAAGTAACAACAGCAATATAATGGCTTCCAATCAATAGCTGCAAGTAACAAAACATTGACCACTTAATGGCCCGGTAGTAACTTGATTCATTGAGAATAATATATGAAAAATGTAACGACCCGATATTTTCAACCATTCGCATCCGCACATGTCGGACTTGAATTGTTCAAAATACCGCGTTATAAATAAAATTTAGAAAATCTTAGAATATACAATAAATACATAATCACAGAATCACAGACATAGAAATCAGAATACTTGCAGCGGAATTAAAATAACTTAGTGGTTCATGAAGCCACTATCAATAGTCTCAAAATAAGAAATTTTTACATAGTCTTTAAAACCAAATATTGTTTGAATCAACCACAGAAAATCTCAAAATTCAATTATCTGGATTACAAAAGCTAAAATAAGAACTGAACAGAAACTTGACAGCAGCTTGAAAGGAGATAATCTTCAGAAGTCCTAGCTTCAGAGAAAGAGGTTCGAACTGAAACTCAGGCTGACCCGAGCGTAAAATAAACATAAACACTCGAGTCAGGACATACATACTTATACAGTGTAAGCTAATTCAAGTGAACTGTAATATAAAGACAAGTAACTTAAAGGATGCTTGAGACCGCCCATCCTCTAGAGATCCGTTAAACTATTTACTATGTAGTAATATTTCGCTAATATAATAGTGTCTATTAGTAAAACAAACATACTTTTAAATAGCGTTAAGGCTTTACATTTTCCACCTTAACATGTAATAATGCCAATAGTCTATACAATACCGTAATACCTCCTGATCGGGAGGCTACCAGAGGATACTCCATAGGTACGACACAAATAGAAACTCGTACAAGGCGCGCTAGGGTAGGTGACACGGCACAACTAGGCAATGGCAGTGTAGATATACCAATTACGCTTCCGGGTCGGTGGTAACGCGTAGCCGCAGCTACCGCCCACCTCGAGCCACACCCCCAAATCAAAGAAATCAAAAGTGGCCACCGAATAAATCCAAAGTCAGAGTTGAATATCGAAGGGATGTGTCCGATCAAAGGTGCTACCTCAATTAACCCGTCGATCGCTCCTGTTTTAGCCACCTTATGCCAACTCGCGGGAGTTGGGTCCACGTATTTATCTCGAAGGAAACACCGTCACCATCCTACTTCATTCTGGAATCTCCACCGCGTACATGGTTGTTAAAGTGGTTTTCGGTATCGACAGCGAGTATGCCCATATCCGATCCGGGTCTCTTTAACAACCAACGTTATTAATACCCGTGGTTATAAATTCCAAAATAGTTAATATTAAATCAAAATACTTCATTTAACTTTTAAAAATGAAGTTATTATAATTACGAATCGAATATCCAAAAATCTCAATTTCAGCCACTACAACACTTAACAAGTGTTATTGTAACCTTTTTATTTATTCGGGTTTAATTTAAATTTCACGACCACGGCACTTACCAAGTACTGCAATAGCCCTTAATTAATTTTTAGCTTTTAGTTCATTTGCATCAACTACGGCACTTACAAAGTGCGGTAATATCCCTTACAACAGTTTTCAATTAATTAATATATTTTTTAGACTTCAATATAAATTCATCAATAATTAAACTTAAATTTTAAACTAAATTTACTTATAAAAAAAATCATATTATCCATTTGAAATAATCATTTAAATCTACCTAAAAATTTATGATTTTTATAAAGTATATTCCACTAATAAATATCAACCTCTCAAGGCTTTACTTATTAAAGTTAAATGCCCAAATTTCTATATTTTTCTATATTCAAATTTTTTTTAACCATTTAGTTGAATTACCATTTCAAAATATAGCTAAATTTCCTCTTTATTTATTAACTTAACTTTTATTCTTAAACCAAAGTTCCATTTCTACATTAAGATATATTTCAAATTTTATGTTTAAGTATTTATTTATTTAACTATTAAATTCATAGAAAATTCAATAACACCTTATTAATTTATTTAAATTCCAATTTACATCAAAATTTATTACATTTACATAATTAGCTTGAATTCCATCAAAATTTCCAAAATGAATTTATTACTTCAAATTCCAAATTACCATTTATTTATTTATACATTTAACTTGTATAAGACTACCAACAATTTATTTTAACCCAATTTAAATCAAAATATTAAAATATATATATTTAAAATACTTAAAATTTCCAGAAATATATATATATATATATATAATAACCATGGGTCTGTATAATAATTTCTAACCTAGGTCAAGTGATACGGATAATATATCATTTCAATCAGTAATTTACAAAGAAAAACTCAGGTTCTATCATTTCTAACCCGCAATCCCAAGTTAACTAAATAAATAAATAAATGAATAAATAAATAAACAATATCGTTTAGGCCTATCATTTCAGCCCGTAACGATTTCTATTCTACAGGGAACTTGCAGTGATGAACAGTAGATAAATAAATAGTATAACAGCTTAAATATAACAGTATATAATATGACTGATGATGTATCAAATTAATAACAGGGTTTTGAACATCATAAATTTATATCACAGGCAAGAAAAATAAAATATAAATATTCTACAATTACACTTGTTATTAATTTACAGATCTATAAGCACGTTTGTCTGGTTAGAATACTCACATCTATGCTACTGAAGATTAGACTCAAGACTAAGATAACCACACCGAAACAGCGTAGAAAGTACGATCAAATATTGGAAGATGAGACAAACTGATTTCGATCTTGTAACAAGATAAATAAATAAAACTGAGTACGCGAATTCCAATTTCGGACAAAGCAAATCTTTAAATAAACAAAATTGGAACGAGCTAAAATAAAATGGAAATTGACTCAAATTGCTCGACCACTCCACCGCACGACTTGACCCATTAAAACAAAAGCTCAGCCCGCCCATTTATTTTTTTTCCAAATCAAATTTACAAAATAAATTTATACTCCTTATTTTTTTACCCTTTTTACAAAATATTATGACGTGTTAATAAAAAGATGGCAAATCTTATGTGGGCAACATGCAATTCACGGCAGTGATACATAAAGGTGGCGCATGCAATATTTATTTACTATATACATATGTTTTCTTTCTTTTTATTTTTTATTTTTTATTTTTCTTTTTTTTCTTTTTTTTTCTTTTTCCTTTTTTTCTCTGTTAGGAAACAAGTAAAATATCAAAATCTCCAAATCAAAACAACATTATATTGTTCTTACATATATCATATATCCTCATACGTAATGTTTCTAAATTTTAAAACACAGGTGAACAAAAAAAAAAGGTGTACGGTCTGGAAATACTTCTTCCCTGAACACTCGCGTAAACAAAGTAGTGGAATTATCTGAAAAATTTTAGGCTGGACAAACCTTAGGTGGCGTACGCCTATACTCAAACAAGTATGCAGTGATACAATATACAAGTGGCGATAAGATAAATATTCAAGTGCTAGGTTAAACTGCATCAGAGATGCATGGCAATGCACGGCCAAATCGGAGAGGAGGGGAAGGAAGTTAGGCGTTTGTCATGCGGTGGATCAGTTTGAACAGAACAATGAATAAAACAAAAGAAGAAAATAAAGTTGTAGCCATTACCTGATGCTACTGATTCTTACGCACGCAAGGAAGAAGAGGAGAAACCAAATGCAGTGAATGATGGAATTTTTCGTGCACTCGATTTATATATATAACATAGGCTGCGTAAATCAAGGGAGGATTTTTTTTTAAATTTTATTGGTAAACATTCGTACGTGTTAAATTAAGGAAGGAAATGGGTTGATTTGATTGGAGCAATATTTGTAGTGGACATAAATTTTAATCAGTGGAGATTGCGTTAATTAAGGGGAAAGAAACGGCAAGCACAAATATGTTTAAACGGTAAGTAGCATGAACTTTCGAACGTGTATAATTTAAAAGATGGAAACTTCCAGTGATTGAGATAAAATAATAGGCAAGCAAGGATTGATTGCGTTGATTGAAAATAAGAAACAACAAGAATTTATTTGGCAAGCATTTGTACTCGTTTGAAATTATTAATAAGAGAATGCGTTGATTAATAAAAAGAAACGACAAGAATTTATTGAAGCAAATAATTGCAGTGGGTATGAATTAATCAGCGAAAGAATACGATAAGCAATTATATTTTCTTTGAAACGGATAAGGAAATTTGGAAATTTTTTGCACGTTTAATAATTTAGCAGAAAATTATGCGTTTGATATCGGTGGGAGAGGGAAAATGGCAAGTAATAAATTTTATTTTGGTAGGCTTTGCAGTTTCAAATATTTTATATATGAACTTCAGGTTTCTAAAGTAGGAAAGCACAAATTAATGCATGCGTAATTTAAGGCAAACACGGATTTAAAATTTTTGAATGCTAAAGGAAAAATGATTTCTTTCATTATCAAAGGGGTGCGCGGGTTAATATTTAAGTAGGGAAGTTTTGCATATGTTTGCGGGAATTTAGGTGAAATAAAATAGCAAAGAATAATTTATAAATCGTCAGAGGAAATTTCGAATATATTATTCATAGTTACATGCGAAACAATGAAAATACGTGAATTTTTTTTTGAACGCATTTTATAAATAAAAAATTCCGTTGATTTAGGAACAATGGCAAGAATTAAATGTGAACGATTATGAAATTTTTTTGGATAACGTTTCTATTAAATTAGGAAAGCAAAAGGAAGGTGGAATGTTTACACGCGAATTTCAATCAAGCTTTAAATGAAATTTAACGGTTCTCTGGAAGAGTCAAAAAGATTATATACATATTAAACAAATTAAAGTAAAGGAAAGTGGAAAGTTATGCGCGAATGAAAATGCTATACGTGAATTTTGAATGTCAAGGAAATTAGTATTTAAAGATGAAACTTGCGATGATTGAGGTAAAAATAGGCAAACAAGAATTTGATTGTGATAATTGATAAAAGAAAATGGTAAGAAATTATTTGGCAACATTTTATACTCATAAAAATTATTAGGAAGAGAATGCGTTGGAATGTAAAAGAAAATTATTGCGAGGCTTGTATACATCAGAGGGGTGTGTGGGTTTGTATTCAAAAGCAGAAATTTTGCATTGCAAGAAATATTTGATAAAATGTAATGCGAAAATAAAGGAGGAAGTAAATTTGCGTTTACGTGAAAATTTGCCTTGATTGAATGAGGCACGGCCAGCAGTAATTAATTTTGAATGATTGAATTTGGAAGGCTATTCCTAAAACAAAGATTCCTTACCACATTTAAATGATTTATGAAAAAGAAACGTGTTATATAAAAAAAATTCTTATTAAAGAAACTTGCGTTGATTTATACAAAGAAATGGCTAGGACTACTTGGCAAACATTTGTACTTGTTTAAAAATTTGAGAGTAAATGCGTTGATAAACTTTTCTTTCCTTTTTGAAAACGCAAAAATAAGATAAAGAGGGAAGGCGTTCATAAAGGAGGCAAGAATTTTTTTGAAACAAAATGGGATGCAATATAATTTTGAACGTGAGTTTTGAATTCTAGAGAAGTTGTGTGATTTAAACCAAAGAAAATATAGCTAGAAATAATATTCATTTACCACTTAGAATTTTACGTTTACTGTTTAATTTATCCATTTATAGCTAAGGTAAAAATTAAAAATACTTACTATAGACGCAACATTTTATGCCCAAATTTAAAATGAAAATAACGTTTTTTTTTACATTTATACGTTTAAAGAGTATCCATTAAAGACATACTATTTATACCACCAAATTAATCAAAACGGGTATAAATGTGCAAATTAAAAATCGCCTTTTTATAAAGCTTATTTATACAATATATTTTTATCCAAGTTTTATTGCTTAAATAAAACATGATTTTGCTTAAAATTTAGTTATTTACCATTTTAACAAAATAAACCAAATTTTCAATTAAAGTAAATCCTTAACCAAAGTCAAAATTTCTGAGATCTTATCCTTTAATTAAAAATTTAGGCAATGTTTCAATCAAATTCAAAATTTAGATTTTTATATAATAAACCCCCAAAGTATTATAATTAAAATAATGCAATATTTGTTAAAATTTTGGGCTGTTACACTCTCCCCCACTCAGAACTTTTCGTCCTCGAAAAGGAAGAAGGTAAGGTAATAGAAACAACCTGAAAGAAAACTAAATTGAAACTCAAAATAGAATCATTAATCTAAACCATACAAATTAAATTTTGAATTAATAATTGATTTCATCTATTTAATTTCACTTAAGTTAAATTTTACTATTTCAAATTTCATTACTTTATCTTTCAATTATCTTAAAATAAAAATTTCTAAAATCATAAATTTGAAAATCATTTGTTATACTCAAAAATGTGTTCAATAAATTAATATCTTTTTTTATTCCTAATTATAATTAAATTTATTTCTCTCAATATTTTTTTTATCATCTATGTTAAATATGTTTACACTTATTACAACTGCTTAAATTTATTCTTAGTTCCTTTAACATCATTTTATATTGTAAATTATTCTATTACCTTTGTTAATCTTTTTATAACTAGAATTTAAGTGTATAACATTTATTATAACCACTCAAATTTTATTTATAAAATCTTTTTATATTGTATATTATCCAATTAAATTGTTAACTTCTGAAAACCATGGTAAGTTATATTGAAATGAAATTGAGTATTATACAAATAAAACTTTCAAACTCAATTATCTCAAGTTGGAATCATTTATTCAAAAATTTGATTTTCTTTTTTTTTAATAATTGAAATTATTCCTCAAGATAAAATTTAAGAATTTAATTTCCGATTCCCCTCAAACCATTTAGGGATAAATAAATATATGTATAAAATATGTCAAATCAAATTTAAATGATATATCTATATATTATAAATCAAGTCATATTTCAGAGATTCAAATCAATTAAATTCTCAAGGTAGCACTGTGGCCAGACTGCAGAATGGTCTCTTCACTTCGAAACTCAAAAATGAACGTCAATGATGTTGCAGTCGTCACCGAAATTATTTCCTAACGATAAAGAGAAGAGCATTGATTTTTAAACCTTTAAAATTCTTTGGAAACAAATTTCTATTCGAAAATAATTTAAATAATATATCCTTTTAAAACTTTAAACACAAGGTTTGAAACCATTGGGAATTGAATTCTCAAGTTCTAGTTTTAAATTCATTTCTGTTTCAAAATTAATTTATAACCATTATTTATAGTTCAATTATTTATATGAGACAAAACCCATGGTTTACAAAACCATAAATAAAATCAAAGACTATTATCTCTTGACAACTAGTTAAATTAATTATCAAAATTCTGAAAATTATACTTATATATAATATTAGATTTTTTTTCCAATTATAGGAATAAATTTTTCAAAACAAGGATAGAGATTCAAATTTGATGGACTCAAATCAAAGAATATTTTGATTTAAAGATAAGTTTAAATCAGAAGATCCGATGATTAAATAACAGAATAAGGAACCAGATAAGTTTATATAAATCGCGGGCAAACTTAACCGGGTCAACCGTGACTTAAAGAGTAAGATCGATGTGGATTTTTCTGGGGTAAATCTACATTCCATCTGTAGAGATAGACTTCGGAATAACCAAAGATACTAGCATCTAAACTGAGGATAAATATAAATCTCTGGTGAATCAATGCTAATTGTAATGGAGTTTCACCCCTTTATTAGAATATTGGCGAGACCACCAATTCACTATAAAGATCATCCGAAGTGGAGTTATGGGATACTCCAGAATCGAAAGAAGATGAATAGCGAGAGACGCAAATGAACTTTGGAACCGCAGGGATCGTTCCAAAATTCGAAAAGGAAGAGATTCAAGCTCGAATGAAAGTGATTCTGTAAGTCAAATTTACCATACATTCTAAGTTTTGCCTAGAGCCAAAACTCTGATACTAAATGTAACGACCCGATATTTTCAACCATTCGCATCCGCATATTTCGGACTTGAATTGTTCAAAATACCGCGTTGTAAATAAAATTTGGCAAATCTTAGAATATACAGTAAATACATAATCATAGAATCACAGACACAGAAATTAGAATCTTGCAGCGGAATTAAAATAACTTAGTGGTTTATGAAGCCACTATCAATAGTCTCAAAATAAGAAAATTTACATGGTCTTTAAAACCAAATATAGTTCGAATCAACCACAGAAAATCTCTAAATTCAATTATCTCGATTACAAAAGCTAAAATAAGAACTGAATAGAAACTTGACAGTAGCTTGAAAGGAGATAATCTTCAGAAGTCCTAGCTCCGGAGAAAGAGGTTCGAACTGAAACTCAGGTTGACCCGAGCGTAAAATAAATATAAACACTCGAGTCAGGACATACATACTTATACAGTGTAAGCTAATTCAAGTGAACTGTAATATAAAGACAAGTAACTAAAAGGATGCTTCGGACCGTCCATCCTCTAAGGATCCGTTAAACTATTTACTATGCAGTAATATTTCACTATTATAATAGTTTCTATTAGTAAAATAAACTTACTTTAAATAGCGTTAAGGCTTTACATTTTCCACCTTAACACGTAATAATGCCAATAGTCTATACAGTACCGTAATACCTCCTGATCGGGAGGCTACCAGAGGATACTCCATAGGTACGACACAAATAGAAACTCGTACAAGGCGCGCTAGGGTCGGTGACACGGAACAACTAGGCAATGCCAGGGTAGATATACCAATTACGCTTCCGAGTCGGTGGTAATGCGTAGCCGCAGCTACCGCCCACCTCGAGCCACACCCCCAAATCAAAGAAATCAAAAGTGGCCACCGAATAAATCCAAAGTCAGAGTAGAATATCGAAGGGATGTGTCCGATCAAAGGTGCTACCTCAATTAAACCGTCGATCGCTCCTGTTTTAGCCACCTTATGCCAACTCACGGGAGTTGGGTCCATGTATTTACCTCGAAGGAAACGCGCCGCCGTCATCCTACTTCATTCTGGAATCTCCACCGCGTACACGGTTGTTAAAGTGGTTTTCGGTATCGACAGAGAGTATGCCCATATCCGATCCCGGTCTCTTTAACAACCAACGTTATTAATACCCGTGGTTATAAATTCCAAAATAGTTAATATTAAATCAAAATACTTCATTTTAACTTTTAAAAATGAAGTTATTATAATTACGAATCGAATATCCAAAAATCTCAATTTCAGCCGCTACAACACTTAACAAGTGCTACTGTAACCTTTTTATTTATTCGGGTTTAATTTAAATTTCGCGACCACGGCACTTACCAAGTACTGCAATAGCCCTTAATTAATTTTTAGCTTTTAGTTCATTTGCATCAACTACGGCACTTACAAAGTGCGGTAATATCCCTTACAACAGTTTTCAGTTAATTAATTTTTTTTAGACTTCAAGATAAATTCATCAATAATTAAACTTAAATTTTTAACTAAATTTACTTATAAAAAAAATCATATTATCCATTTGAAATAATCATTTAAATCTACCTAAAAATTTATGATTTTTATGAAGTGTATTCCACTAATAAATATCAACCTCTCAAGGCTTTACTTATTAAAGTTAAATGCCTAAATTTCTATATTTTTCTATATTCAAAATTTTCTTAACCATTTAGTTGAATTACCATTTCAAAATATAGCTAAATTTCCTCTTTATTTATTAACTTAACTTTTATTCTTAAACCAAACTTCCATTTCTACATTAAGATATATTTCAAATTTTATGTTTAAGTATTATTTATTTAACTATTAAATTCATAGAAAATTCAATAACACCTTATTAATTTATTTAAATTCCAATTTACATCAAAATTTATTACATTTACATAATTATCTTGAATTCCATCAAAATTTCCAAAATGAATTTATTACTTCAAATTCCAACTTACCATTTATTTATTTATACATTTAACTTGTATAAGACTACCAACAATACATTTTAACCCAATTTAAATCAAAATATTAATATATATATATATATATATATTTAAAATACTTAAAATTTCCAAAAATATATATATATATATAATAACCACGGGTCTGTATAATAATTTCTAATCTACGTCAAGTGATACGGATAATATATCATTTCAATCCGTAATTTACAAAGAAAAACCAGGGTTCTATCATTTCAAACCCGCAATCCCAAGTTAAATAAATAAATAAATAAATGAATAAATAAACAATATCGTTGAGGCCTATCATTTCAGCCCGTAACGATTTTTATTCTACAGGGAACTTGCAGTGATAAACAGTAGATAAATAAATAGTATAACAGCTTAAATATAACGGTATATAATATGACTGATGATGTGTCAAATTAATAACAGGGTTTTTAACATCATAAATTTATATCACAGGCAAGAAAAATAAAAAATAAATATTCTACAATTACACTTTTTATTAATTTACAGATCTATAAGTACGTTTGTCTGGTGAGAATACTCACCTCTATGTTGCTGAAGATTAGACTCAAAACTAAGATAACCACGCCGAAACAGTGTAGAAAGCATGATCAAATATTGAAAGATGAGACAAACTGGTTTCGATCTTGTAACAAGATAAATAAATAAATAAAACTGAGTACGCGAATTTCAATTTCGGACAAAGCAAATCTTTAAATAGACAAAATTGGAACAAGCTAAAATAAAATGGAAATTGACTCAAATTCCTCGACCACTCCACCGCACGACTTGACCCATTAAAACAAAAGCTCGGCCTGCCCATTTATTTTTTTCCAAATCAAAATTTACAAAATAAATTTATACTCTCTATTTTTTTTTACCCTTTTTACAAAATATTATGACGTGTTAATAAAAAGGTGGCAAATCTTATGTGGGCAACATGCAATTCATGACAATGATACATAAAGGTGGCGCATGCAATATTTATTTATTATATATATATGTTTTCTTTCTTTTTATTTTTTATTTTTTTTCTTTTTCTTTTTTTTCTTTCTTTTTTTTCTTTTTTTTTCTTTTTTTCTATGTTAGGAAACAAGTAAAATATCAAAATCTCCAAATCAAAACAAATTTATACTGTTCTTACATATATCATATATCCTCATACGTAATGTTTCTAAGTTTTAAAACACAGGTAACCAACAAAAAAACGCGTACGGTCTGGAAATACTTCTTCCCTGAACACTCGCTAAACAAAGTAGTGGAATTATCTGAAAATTTTAGGTTGGGCTAACCTTAGGTGGCGTACGCCTTTTATATTTTTTTTTCAAACTGAAGTGCGTCTATACTCAAACAAGTATGCAGTGATACAATATACAGGTGGCGATAAGATAAATATTCAAGTGCTAGGCTAAAACTGCATCAGAGATGCATGGCAATGCACGGCCAGATCGGAGAGGATGGGAAGGAAGTTAGGCGTTTGTCATGCGGTGGAGCAGTTTGAACAGAACAATGAAAAAAAACAAAAGATGGAAATAAAGTTGTAGCCATTACCTGATGCTACTGATTCTCACGCACGCAAGGAAGAAGAGGAGAAACCAAATGCAGTGAATGATGGAATTTTTCGTGCACTCAATTTATATGTATAACATAGGGTGCGCAAATCAAGGGAGGAATTTTTTTTTATTTTATCGGTAAAATTCGTATGTGTTAAATTAAGGAAGGAAATACGTTGATTTGATTGGAGCAATATTTGTAGTGGACATAAATTTTAATCAGTGGAGATTGCGTTAATTAAGGGGAAAGAAACAGCAAGCACAAATATGTTTAAACGGTAAGGAGCATGAAATTTTGAACGTGTATAATTTAAAAGATGGAAACTTACGGTGATTGAGGCAAAATAATAGGCAAGCAAGGATTGATTGCGTTGATTGAAAGTAAGAAACGACAAGAATTTATTTGGCAAGCATTTGTACTCGTTTGAAATTATTAAGAAGAGAATGCGTTGATTAATAAAAAGAAACGACAAGAATTTATTGGAGCAAATAATTGCAGTGGGTATGAATTAATCAGCGAAAAAATATGGTAAGCAATTATATTTTCTTTGAAACGGATAAGAAAATTTGGAATTTTTTTGCACGTTTAATAATTTAGCAGAAAATTATGCGTTTGATATCGATGGGAGAGGGAAAATGGCAAGTAATAAATTTTATTTCGGTAGGCTTTGCAATTTCAAATATTTTATATGTGAACTTCAGGTTTCAAAAGTGGGAAAGCACAAATTAATGCGTGCGTAATTTAAGGCAAACACGGATTTAAAATTTTTGATCGCTAAAGGAAAAATGATTTCTTTCATTATCAAAGGGGTGCGCGGGTTAATATTTAAATAGGGAAGTTTTGCGTATGTTTGCGGGAATTTAGGTGAAATAATATAGCAAAGAATAATTTATAAATTGTCAGAGGAAATTTCGAAGATTTTATTCACAGTTACATGAGAAGCAATGGAAATACGTGAATTTTTTTTTGAACGCGTTTTATAAATAAAAAATTCCGTTGATTTAGGAACAATGGCAAGAATTAAATGTGAATGGTTATGAAATTTTTTTGGATAACGTTTCTATTAAATTAGAAGAGCAAAAGGAAGGTGGAATGTTTACACGTGAATTTCAATCAAACTTTAAATGAAATTTAACGTCTCTCTGAAAGAGTCAAAAAGATTATATACATATTAAACAAATTAAAGTAAAGGAATGTGGAAAGTTATACGCGAATGAAAATGTTATACGTGAATTTTGAACGTCAATGAAGTTAGTATTTAAAGATGAAACTTGCGATGATTGAGGTAAAAAAAGGCAAACAAGAATTTGATTGCGTTGATTGATAAAAGAAAACGACACGAAATTATTTGGCAACATTTTATACTCACAAAAATTATTAGTAAGAGAATGCGTTGGGATGTAAAAGAAAATTATTGCGAGGCTTGTATACATCAGAGGGGTGTGTGGGTTTGTATTCAAAAGCAGAAATTTTGCATTCCAAGAAATATTTGATAAAGTGTAATGCAAAAATAAAGGAGGAAGTAAATTTGCGTTTACACGAAAATTTGCCTTGATTGAATGAGGCACCGTAACATCCTAGAATTTATTAATTTGAATTTGGTAACTTATTTAAAAATTTTGGAAATTTAATTTGAAAAGTTTTAAAACAAATAAAGTACGTGTTGATTTAAATGAATAAAACTTCAGATTCTTTTGGAAATGAAATCACTTGAATTTAACATTCTATATATATATTGGATTTGAATTAACTTTTAAAATAAATATATGAAGTGAAATAAAATATAAACAAAATATACTTACCAAATAATACAAATAAATTATATATATTGATTTAACACTAAAAGTTATGTAATTTGCATAAGTATAAAGTTATATGGATATAAATAAATGTTTGATAGTTTAAGTTTTTAAATGAATGATAAATTAAATGTTGATTGTAAAACTTCAAATGGAAATAAAATAAACAAAGTATGTTGTAATAAGATTACGTATAAGAATCAAATGAATATGTTACTGTGAGATTTAAATCAAAACAGGGAAACTAAGACTTAGGCAAGGCATAGAAAAAATCTCCTAATAAAATAAAATTGTACTTACAAATGTAAAATAAAATTTTATGTAAACTAAGATGGGAACACATGCATTAAATGCCATCACCTCTACCCTAAATCAAAATCATTTCAGCCACCATTGAGAGAAAAAATATATACAAAATATTACAAAGTACAACAAAGAAAAAAATCTCTGGTTTCAGTCCTTTGCTAAACCCTGTGCATTTCTTTTATATACACATCTATATCTGTTTTAGTTCGTCTAAAATATGATTTACCAACCCGGAAAAGATAAAAAAAAGAAACTAAGTATTATCATTCTATAAACTATAATCTAATTCAACAAAACAAAGTAAGAAGTTTCAAAGGAAGATCAACTGCAGCTGTTTGAAACACCAAAGTATCCTCTGTTTCAAATTTAAAGCAGCTCTCTGTTCAAACCTTTGTCAATGTGAGTAAACCTATTTTCTTTTAAATTTAAGTATCTGGTTTATCAAATCTTGAGCTTACTGCATATTGAAAATCAGAATTTGTTATGTACGTATGTTGAGTTACAGGAAAGCTTTGAATGACTGTCTTCTGAAACTCTGGTTACAGAGTAAAGTAAATAATTTTTTTTTAATACATCCACATATGGAACCTTTAAAACTCGAGATTTTTAACAAAAGCAGTTGTTTAAACTTAAACCATAGTCTAGAAAAAATTCTTGCTTGAGAGTGAAAGAACTGGACCCTGTAAACTAAAATTTGCAGCGAAAATAAATCATATGAATTATTTCGAGTATTTTAATTTATTGGTTTGATTTCATAGCTTGGATAAACAGCTAAAAGTAGGATTTTTGAAATTAACATAATGATTTTTAATGAAGTGTTCCAAGTACAGTTAATAATAAAAAAAAATTGCATTTTTATCAATCCCTGATAATCGAATCATTTATAAATTTTGTAATTCAAACTGAAGTATGCTTGAACATCTACGATGTTGGGAAAAATGTTAAAAGAATTTTCTATTGTGCGAATTCGGGGAATGAAGTCGAATTAGGGTTTTGGGTTCAGAATTTTTGGTGTTCTATAAATTGGGTTTTCGTCGCCGTCGCTCGATCGAGTGGCATGTGGATTTGGGTGAAGGTAGAGGGGGACATGTTTGAGGTACGACCGGAGTGTCATCGCCTCCAGTGGTAAGCACGAGGGTGGCGAGGCGCTTTTGCCGACGGGGTTCGTTCCAGTTTTTCGAGCGACAGGAAAAATTTTCGATTTCGTTTTTTTTTTAATCCTGGCTTTTGATTTCTAATGTAGGGATGAATCGCGACTTGTTGGTGGTCGCGATGGTCATCGGAGTCGCGGCGAACCACTGTGCACGTGCACGGTGGCGCGGGTGTGCAGCGACTTCGTGGGTTGTTTTCAACTCGAAGGATTCTCGAGCGTATGGGTTAAGTGACTCGGGTAGAATGTGAGTTCGGGTGAGATTTAGCTCTGCAGTTCTACAGGTTTAAAGTTTTTGAGTTTTAAAGTTTACGAACGTAGATGAAGAAGGAAGGGTACAAGAGAGACTCGGGAAATGTTTGGAAATACACGGGGTTCGACCCGAGTTTGCCTGGGTTTGCTCAGGTTTACTTTGAATATGGGTTTGGACGGAAAATAAAAATTTAACCTTTACTGTTAACAGATTTTAGGGCAATGAATTTTGACTATATTGAATTAAAGGCTTATTACTAATCTTAATAAACTAAGTGGATACTTAATAATCTAATAAATATTTTAAATAATTAAATTTAAAATAAGAATTTAAGTTAATTAACATTAAACTTTTTATAACTGTAATAGATTGATTTCCAAAGTATAAAGAAGTTTTTCAAATGGTAATAAAGGTAAATAATGATTATTAATTAATGATTTTGAAAAGAAACTAAAAATGATTTAAAATTTGTAATTAAAATTGATTTATAAACAATTAAGTATCTAAATAAATTTGCAATTTAGAATATTGTTAATTTGATAAATTAAGTTAATTATAATTGGCAGCTAATTAAAATAACTAATTATGAAATAATAAATTGAGTTAATCAAGATTTAATTTATTTATCGAAATATTAGTCATTGATTTTAAACATCACTACAAATAATTGTGTGGTAAGTTTATTTAAACCACATTCGAAAATAAATTAACTATGACTGAGCACGATGTTGATATTTCTATTCTGATTGTGATACTGTGTGATGTAGATTGCCATGTGCTGCACTGTAGTGTGGTTTGTTCTGTATTGACGTGAAAACCCTGTTGCCCGTAAAACGACATTTAAACTTCGATGCGACAGGTAATCGGATTTTAGTTTGTTATCCTAAACCTACATCGAACCTGTGAATTTTTGTAAACAACATATCCACATGTTTTAAAATTGATTCTCACTATTTAGTTTAGCCGAGAGAGGACCTTTGTGTCACATAACCCATTTCGAATAGTGACACGTCGAAATGGATAGCATTTGAAGACCGGTGGTGAAGACCGGGTGTCTTCGAGAACGATAGGATAACCTATCGATTGTCTCTGCACCGAGTTGCTCCGATATAGAGATTCCCTAAGTGATGGGAAGTCCGATCGGGATTGTGGATACCCGGATTTGCAAGGGCTTCTTCCTTTATTGGACGAAGTGCCTTCGGTTCTGTTCGAACCCGGAACAGACTTGTATGGATTGTGTGTCTGACACTACACTTTGAGATATAAAGCACATTTCTTTCAAATGCGTATCTGTGGTGGTGGAGAATTTATTCTCTTAGCTTAACACCCTTCTCTGAGATGTACGAGCTCAGAGGTTATGTAATTGAAGGTTATCAGCGATATACTCCCAATTTGGTAGTGTGGCATGCTAAGTGTTATTGTGTGTTGATGATCATTGGTTGATCATTTGTGATCAAAGCAAGGCTTTCGCGTAAAGCATAGCTTTGTGGACGAGACCTCATCGGACCTCACAACCCGAAAATGGTCAAAACAGGAAAGATGCGGCAAGATTATGAAGGTCGCGCCCTTTAGGGTATGTCATTTCCTTCTGGAAAAAGTGATGTCATGGTATGGAGCCCAGATATTTACCTGTATGGTAGCTCTAATCTCATTTGCTGTGTGGTTGTTGCTTTGTGATAGAGGGCCCTCGGATAAAGGTCCCAAAGGACCGGGGAGTGGCATACTCGTGTAGTAGTTACCTAGTTACAGAGGTAACCCGGCCTTGTGTTGGCAAAGAGCTGGTTAAGTTCTCGGGACGTCCCGCCAGAGGCATACCCATGTGGCAGTAGGAAGTTCCTTAGCCTGACCATTTGTTGGAAATCCAATTCCCAGTACGAAACCCTGTACGGTTTTAGTTGTATAACCTGTCATTTACTTATGGTGGCGCCCCACTATTTAGATGGTAGCTATAGTAGGCATAGTTCGGAA
Organism: Allium cepa; assembly: GCA_030765085.1. Lineage (NCBI taxonomy): Eukaryota > Viridiplantae > Streptophyta > Magnoliopsida > Asparagales > Amaryllidaceae > Allium > Allium cepa. The sequence goes on from CM060940.1 coordinate 110,178,332, forward strand.
TGTCTATGCTGGCTAAGATTTATATTCTATTTTCGAAATGCTATCTACACTATGCACTAGTAATAATATCAAAGAATTTTTATCGTATCAAGCATGTTTGACTATCATAAGAAGAAATCTCCTCCAATTCTGTGTTTGCATTGTGTGTGTGGTGGGAGGTCTTATGGTAGTCTCATTTTTCAAAAGCATATCGACTTTTCCTTTATAAATCTGTTTTTATTTAGAAGCAACTATTTTTGTCTACTCATACCAGTCCCATGACTGACCTGGAGTTTATTGTTCTTTTCTAAACTCTGGGTGTCCATAATTTCTACACGGGCAACCTAGTAGCAGGTTTCCGTATTTTGGAGTAGCAGCATTTTGACACTCTTGCTTTGGAGATAGCATAGGAGCTTTTTGGGAGATCTCAGGTGTTTAGCTTTTAGGAGTCCGTTATCACTTCTTTCATTGAAGAATTTTGGATATATGATCATCAATGTAATATTATGATGTTTTTTGGAGTTGTGGCATATGTATTAAATACTCTAATGTATTATTGGATACTCTGATGTTGTACCTGTGTTGTATGCATGATATTCATTTTGTTCCGCTGTTTTATATTCATCTGATGTTGTTATAAGCTCCGGCGATACGAATTTGATGTTCGTTTGTCGAACATCGAGTTTGGGTCGTCACAAGTGGTATCAAAGCTGTAGGTTGAGTAAGAATTTTAGCAACGGAGTATAACACATCAGATGGCTCATTAGAGATAGGGTGAAATACACCCTAGAATGAGTATAACCAAGATTGGAACTCCAAATTTTATTAGTCTATTTCTTTTTACTGCCGATATTCCTTAAGATATTTCGTTCGTGCATCTAAATCAATTTTCTTACTAATTACAGATAGTAAGAATGAGCGGACGAAGGGGAAGAGTTAAGGGTCAAGGAGGTGCCACAGCACCTGATCAAGATCCCCCAACAACAATAGCAGCAGTTCAACAACAGCCGAATCTGGCTGATTTACATAAAAATTTCTCGAGACTTGATGGTAAGCCGTTCAACGGCAAAGAGTCGATCGTTGAGGCTCAAGCCTGGATAAGATCGTGTGAGAAAATCTTCAGAGGGCTAAAACTGCAAGATGATCAGAAACGACTCATAGCTTCTTGGCAAGTTCAAGATGAAGCCTCAGCCTAGTGGGAGACAATCACGGTGATAAGCCAGAAGATGAGTTTTCTTGGGAGAAATTCAAAGAAGTGTTTGAGAAGCGATATTTTCCATCAGTTGGAATTTCTCGAATGTACCAGGAATTTATGGACCTAAAGCAGGGAAGTTTATCGTCTGAAGATTATCTGAACAGATTTAATGAATTGTCTCGTTTTGGTCTCGAATTGGTGAATACGCCTTTAAAGACGGACGAAAGATTCATTCGCGGAATGAATAAGAAATTCCATGAAAGAATGACGGGCCATGTTAAGAAATCTTTTTCAGATTTAGTTGATATGGGGTACAGATATGCCACACTTGATATACAAGAAGCCCCAGCAGAGAAAGGAAATTCGGGCAATCAAAATTGGAAGAAGCGGAAATTTAGAGGCAAGAAACCATGGCAGGGCAACGAGAAAAAGAAGAGCATTCAGGGAAGTACGACAGAGAATGTCACTTGTTATAACTGCTTGGAGAAGGGCCACTATTCGAGCAGATGTACAAAGACTAAGAAACAAATCAGTCAATCTGCTCAAGCAAAGCCTAGGAAGTGCTATTACTGTCAGAAAGTGGGGCATGAAGTTAAAGACTGTCCAACCATGAAACAAGCTCAAACAGCAAAGGTGTACACAGTCAAAGACCAACCTGCATCTTCCAAAGCAGAAAAAGGAAAAGGAGTTCTGGAAGGTAATCTTATCATTTATGATAACATGTTAGAGTTCTATTTGACACGGGCGCTACACATAGTTTTATCTCTCAGCGAGCTGTCAATGAATTAAATCTTGAACCTGATTTTGTTGATGAGCCTATATGCGTAAGGAATCCAGTTGGAGGTCCCTCTAATCATTGTCTTCGATGTAGAGACGTTCCTATCTCATATTCTCATTATCAATTCCCCATTGGTCTCTTCGTTCTTGATTTTAGCGAGTTTGAAGTCTTACTCGGAATGGATTGGCTAGCAAAATATGAAGCCAAATTGGATTGCCTAAATCGATTGATTTCGATTAAAACCGAATTTGGAGATTTCATCGAAATTTCTTATGAGGACCCTAGTCCAAAAAGAGAAGGATTGATGTATAATTTGGGTTATCCCGAACCGAGTTTGGAGTCTATACCAATTGTTAGAGATTTTTCGGACGTGTTCGGAGAAGTAAAATCTTTACCTCTCACATCGAGAAATAGAATTTAGAATTGACCTCGTACCCAATGCTCGTCCTGTTGTTCACGCAAGTTGCAGGATGGCACCCAGGGAAAAGGTTGAATTAGTTCAACAAACCAATGATCTAATAGCAAAAGGATTAATCCGACCCAGTGTTTCTGAATTGGGTTCAGTTGTTGTGTTTGTCGCTAAATCGGATGGATCTTTGAGATTGTGTGTAGATTACCGCGATCTCAATAAAATGACTCTCAAGAATAAGTTTCCTTTACTCAGGATCGATGATTTATTTGATCAATTGCACGGCGCTCGTTTCTTTTCAAAGATGGATCTAGCTCAAGGATTCCATCAACTACGAATCGCCGAAGATTGTGTACATTTAACTGCTTTCAGGGGTCCCAATATGTTTTACGAATGGTTAGTCATGCCTTTTGGGCCAACCAATGCTCCAGCATACTTCGTAGATTTGATGACCCGTGTGTTTCGAGAGGTGCTGAATAAATTTGTTCTTGTATTTATTGATGATATCCTAACCTACTTCAAAACCGAGGAGGAACATGTTGAACATCTCAGAATTGTTTTGGAAATTTTGAGAAGGAACATCTTATTTGCAAAAAATTTCAAATGCCACTTTTGGGTCAAAGAAGTCAAATTCTTTGGCCATATTGTTATAAAGAAGGAATTTCGGTTGATCCTAGCAAAGTTTCCGCTATTCTTAATTGGAAGCGACCCACGAATCCAAAAGAAGTTTGAAGCCTTTTGGGTTTAGCAGGCTATTACCGAAAATTCATTCAAGATTTTTCTAAGATAGCTAGTCCATTGACCAAGCTAACTGTAACGATTGCGATTCTTTGACGCTCGAAAACCGACATCAATACGTCCACTGTATCAACTGCCGAGCAATTGAATGCCGGAAACCGTACCGTTATAGTTAAAGAAGAAGAAAAAGATAGAAGAAGAGAGAAAAAGATAGAACAGAACAGAAAGAAACAATAGAACAATATCAAAATCTCACAATCGCAGCGAAACAACATATAATAGATAAATGAATAATCTTTAAACAAAGAACTATATCAGTTATTACATGACATCATATTACATTACATTACATCATCAGAGTGTACAACAACAAACAACAACAAACAGCGGAAAAGAAATACTATATGCTAGTAATATACTACGCCATGCCATCCAGCTTGCCTCCAGCAACTCCTGAATTCCAGAATATCCTGATAACCTAACCCTTGACTCCCCGTGTGGAATTTGGTGGGCACCCATAGTTTATGAAGGAAAACAATAAACTCCGAGTCAGTCATGTGACTGGTGTGAGAACTAAAACAGTTTATTTTTAAAACAAAGTACAGGATAATTTTTAAAATAGATTCGCAATGCTTTTAGAAAATGAGACTATCATAAGGCCTCCCGCACACACACACACAATGCAAATGCAGAATCGGAGGAGATTTCTCCTTATGATAGTCAAAGATGCTTGATACACATTAAAAAGAAACATTTGATATTATTACTAGTGCATAGTGTAGGAAAAATCATTTCGAAAGTAAAGATATAAATCTTAGCCAACATACGACCATTATCGTATGCCTACTATAACTACCATATTCAATAGTAGGTTACCGCCACATTCCACGGCAGGTTATACAACTAAAACCGTACAGGGTTCGTATTGTTTCTTTGGATTTCCAACAAATGGTCAGGCCAAAGAACTTCCCATTGCCACATGGGTACGCCTCTGGAAAGACGACCCGAGAACCTAACCGGATCTCTGCCAACACAAGGCCAGGTTACCTTTCAAACTAGGTAACTACTGACACGAATATGTCATTCCCCGATCGTAACCAATCTATATACGAGGATCCTCGATTTCCAACAACCACAAAGCAATAAATTTGCAGCAACAACATAGGTTAAGTATCTGGCTCCATACCATGATACCACCTCTATCCAGAAGGAATGACATAAACTAAAGGGGCGCTACCCCCTAATAACCTTGCTGCATCCTTCCTGTTTTGACCATTTTCGGGGTATGAGGTCCGACGAAGTCTTGTCCACAAAGCCACACTTCATGCAAAAGCTGTGCTTTGATCATCAAATGCTCAACAGCACTTCGTATGCCACATTACCAATTTGGGAATATATCACTAGTAACCATTAACTACATAACCTCTAAGGGTGTTAGGCTAAGAGAATGAATTTTCCGCCACCAACGGTAATATATTTGATAGAAACCATCTTTACATCTCAAATTGTAATGTCAGACACACATCCATACAAGTCCCTTCCGGGATCGAACAGAACCGAAGGCACTTACAAAGAAATCCTTGCAATCCGGATATTCACTAATCACGACCGGACTTTCCATCACAAAGGGTAATAAATTTCTATATCGGAGATCAGCCGATGCAGAAACATTCAACAGTAATCCTTCCGTTTTCACAAATATCCAGTCTTCAACACCGGTCATCAAATGCAATCCATAACGACGTATCACATATTCGGAATGGGTTATACGACCCCAAGGTCCTTTCCCGACTAATCCGAATAGTGAGCGCTTATTCAAAAATAAGTGTGGCATTCAAATTCAAACAAATCACAACAAATACCTATTTAAAGGTAAATATTGATAGTCGGTTATTTAACTATCAATAGGCGTGCACAACATCACCAGATTCCAAATAATTTCCTGAATTATTTATTTTCCAAAAATATCTTTACTAGATATATAATTTCCACACTTCAACCATTTGAAAACAAATTTTCAAATCACTTTTCACCTTTACCACTTTTGAAAACAAATTTCAATCATTTTCCTGATGCGGAAATACTTTCATTTCAAAATGGTTCATTTAAACCAATTAAATAAATTCTTACCGATTTACTTTATATTTACGTTCCAAATCCGTAAATTTATTCCCACACTTCAAAAATAAATCAACGTTTATTTTTAAACAAATTTCCCTTTCTTTTATAAATTCCACAGTGAATTTACTATTCTAAAATATCTATGAATATACGATTTTCAAATCGATTTTTAATATTCATTTTCAATTTATCTTTAAAAGATAAAATCTCAAAATATTCACTTCATACTGGAAAACACTTCCATACTTATTTAATAATAAGTAATTCACAAATCCATTTATTTTCAACACTTGGAAAATATTCAATATACTTAAATCAAAATTAAGTATATATTTCATTCTTTAAGGAAAACATTCACTTAAACACATTTATTTGGGCCAAAACGAATGTTGCGTAAAACATCGTTACGACGACCCAAAATCACTAGTATAGGGATTTGAACTTAAAATAAATACATAAATCCCAATACTATATAAAACATCTTTCGAAAATCATTTACTATAACAACAGTGTTATAGTCCACCATTTCCTTCTATTTCTCGAAAACGTCTATTTCAACAATGAATGTTGAAATCTATATATTCGATTCATAATACATTTTAAACATCTTTTCAAAATAATTAACTTCATTTTATAATATCGGTTTTCCAAAACATAACCATTTTATTTAATAATATATTCACTGTCCAAAATCGTGAATATACTTCACTAACCAAATTCAATATTTTCTACATATTTTATTTCAAGGATAATTCGCTATCCGAAATCGCGAATATATCTCCTTTAATAACCTTCTATATTAAATTTATCAAATTCAATTGATTTCGGATTTATAAACAATGTTTTATAAATTCCATTTCTATTTATAAAAACTTCAATTATAAAATCCCTTTTATAAATCAGTTCAATTTATAACTCCACTTTATACCAAAAATCTAATTTACAAGTTAATTACTTATAAGTCCTTTATTTTACGAAAATCTATTTGTTTTATAACTTCAGGATTTATAAATCGATAAATTTCATTTACTTAAGAAATCCAATCATTCTTCATTTTAACACTTACAAAAACTCGTTTTATAATTCCTATATTTTTAATTTATAAATATCAATTTTATAAATCTTTTATATAAACCATTTATAATAATTCACTCTCAATTTAAATAAACCAATCCTTTTAATAATTTACAAAATGTTATTTAAAACTTATATAAATCCAAAATTATACTTAAATACTATTTTCCAAAAATATAACTTTTATAATAATAAAATTATAATGTTTATTTATTTTAACAATTCAAAATTTAATAAAACGTATACTTCCAAAAATCACTTTAAAATTCTTTTTAAAATCAAAAATCATTATTTTAAAACTTCAAAAATGGATCAGATGATGCAACAGCACCCAAATAGTCAATCACGACATCCAAATATCATATATCGATATGATAATCAACAAACATCACAATTTCTGTAATCAAATAAATACTAGTGAGGAATCCAGTTGGATCCCTCCAACCTATTTCCCTGCATCCAAAGATGTTAGCACAATACCAATTCCGTTCCAGTACGGAATTATCGCGGTATATGAGATTTATAAAAATATTATCCGCTTAATAGGCGGGGCAATAGGGTCTCATCTGCTATATAATGCGGGAAAATCAACTCCAAGCACATATATAATACCAATTCCAATCTAGATGGAATTATCGCGGTATATGTTTTTAATAAATAACCTCCGCTTACTAACGACGTATAATGTCTATTTTAACAATCAATAGATAACAATCAACATTCAAACATACAATCAAGAAATTTTAAATATAACTATTTAAAATTTAAATCGAAACTATTCGATTGAGTGAGAAGTTCTCACCTTGGTTTCAATTCAGTTCCCGCGTTTTATTTCGAATAAAATTAAACAAGCATTTTAATTTTACCCGAAATTCTCACTAACTCCAAACGACTCCAATCCAGTTCCATAGCGTAGTGTTCGTCCATACGAACCCTACGCAACTTGTTTCGTGCATTTTCGACCTCGTATGAAAGAGATACAATATTTTAAAGTTACAAGAATTATATTATATATAGATAAAAATTACAACTTTTTATTTTAAATTTTTTATACCCTCTACACATCAGGGCGTTCACTCCACTCATCAAATCAGTGCCGCCCATTTCTTTCTTCCTCCCTCACGTATGCTTCTCCAGGTTTTCACGTAACCCATGCCGCCCTTGCTTCACCAATTTTCGCGACCTCCACGACGACTTCCAGAGCGATCAACCACCTCCACGTCGAAGCTCGTCATGAGCACTACACTCGGCTGGAACCATGATGAACTCGGCCTCATCCTTGCATCGAAAAACATGAAGATGCGTGCGACTTTGAACTGGAATTGCCGACGATCAGCTCAACAAAAATCGATCGTGACCGTTGAAATCGTAGAACTCGTGATGTTCTTCCTTTTTGTAGTTGGATGATTTTGACGAAAGTGAGTGGATTGTGAGATTTTGAGGGAGAGAGGTACGCTATTTCTGGTCGTTGAAGACAATAGAGGCGGCTGACCTAATTCAGTTAGGGTTTTTGCAAAAAGAAAGAAAATGGGTCCTTATATAGACATTTCCACCAAACACTATTCATTTCCAATTTTTCCGAACTCCAAATCTCGCGCGGTGACCGGCGATTCTAGGGTTTACCCTGCGTTCCGAACACAATGGAATAGGTTTCGGGAGCCAATTCGATCATCAGTGCGAGTTACGGCAATAAAAGATCGATTTTAAATTAAATTGGTTAAACTAATTTCTATGCGTTTTGGCTTGCCCCGGACAAACAATAAATCCGATTGACACGAAATTTGAAACCTTACAATAATATCACATTACGGATCCGATGAAACTAGTTTCGTCGAAATCCGAGACTGTTTGAAAAATGACTATTTTAACTCATCAATTAAATATTAAAATATTCGATTTCCACAAATTAACTTTTAATTCGATTCTAAAAGTTCCATAACATCATTCTAACTCCAATATGATAAAATAAAATTTTAAAAATCATTTTTAATCATATTTAACCCAATTTCCAATTATTTCTGTAATTTCAACTATTAAATTATCGATTAAATTATCCAATTAAATCCAAATATTCGAAAAATAAATTATTCGACTTATAAATTTCACTTATTAATATTTAAAATCAATTAAATATACAAATTTTAATTAATATAAATTCTGGGTCATTACACTAACAATGAAAGATGTAAAATTTAATCGGACTCCGAAATGTGATGAAGCTTTTCGGGAGTTGAAGAAGAGATTAACCACTGCTCCTATTCTCGCTATTATAAACGGGAATCAGGGATTATCTATTTATACTAATGCATGTGGTGATGGGGTAGGTGCAGTATTAATACAGAATGGAAAGGTAGTTGCCTACGTGGGTAGACAATTACATCCGCACGAGAGAAACTACCCAACACATGATTTGGAACTTTTGGCTGTTATTTTCGCCTTAAAAATCTGGCAACATTATCTTCTGGGTAAGAATCTTTTCAGCTTGCTTAACAATTTACGAAATTAACTAAAGAAATATACTTAATAAACTCTCTTTGTTTTAGGTGAAAAATTTGAATTATTCACCGACCATAAATCTTTGAAATATCTCTTTACCCAGAAGGATCTGAATCTGCGACAACAATGTTGGTTGGAATTTCCGGCATCTTATGACCTAGATATTTTGTATACGCCGGGAAAAGCCAATGTGGTTGTCGATGCTTTGAGCAGAAGACATGTTGTTCTCACATATCTTGTTATCACTCCTACTCTTCTTAAAAAGATCGCGAGCAAGCAACATGAAGATGAGTTTCTTCAGGGAATTTATAAAAGGATTTGCCAAGGAGAAGACACTAGTTTTGAGATGGATAATAGAGGAGTTATAAGGATGAAAGGCAGAATTTGTGTTCCAGACTTCCCTGATCTGAAACATGAAGTATTGGACGAATGCCATAAGTCCAAACTTTGCATCCATCCAGGAATTAATAAAATGCATCGAGATATCAAAAGAACTTTCTAGTGGAAGACAATGAAAGGAGACATATCTATTTACGTGAGTCGCTGTGCTACTTGTCAAAAAGTCAAAAGCGACCAAAAGAAAGTAGCCGCTTTACTTCAGCCTTTGGAAGTACCGAAATGGAAATGGGATCAGGTATCGTGGATTTCATCGACGGATTGTCACAAAACAAGAAGGGAAATGAAGAAATTTGGGTTATAGTGGACCGTCTAACCAAAACTGCTCACTTTATTCCAGTGAAATCCACTCGTACTGCAGCAAGCTTGGCAGGTGTATATATATAAAGGAAATTGTTCGTCTCCAAGGTATTCCCAGCAGTATAGTGAGTGATCGTGACCCGATCTTCACTAGTAGATTTTGGGAGGCATTCCAGGACGCTTTGGGAACAAAATCAAAATTCAGTACTGCTTATCACCCACAATATGATGGGCAGACTGAGAGAATTAACCGAATTCTAGAAGACCTTTTGCGTACTTGCTTTCTCGATTTTGGTGGTTCTTAGGAGGACCATTTGCATCTGGTTGAATTTTCATATAATAACAGCTATCAGGCAAGTATAAAAATGGCTCCTTTCGAAGATTTATATGGTCGTCCATGTCGATCACCTGCATGTTGGATCGAATCAGGTGATAGACTCGTCCTTGGACCCGATATGATTAAATAAGCCACGGAGAAGGTAGATTTTATTCGAAAAAAGTTATTAACTGCCCAAAGCCGTCAAAAGAACTATTATGACCGTCGAAGAAGATATTTGGAATTTCAAGTTGGGGATTCTGTATTTCTGAAAGTGTCTCCGATGCGGGGTGTATTGAGATTCGGGAAAACTGGAAAGCTAGCACCGCGTTATATTGGTCCTTTTCCTATTCTGGAAAGAATTGGTCCTCTAGCATATCGAGTGCAACTACCCAGCTGGATGTGACGACCCGGAATTTTCAAGCATTTAAAATCGGAATATTTAATCGATTTTGAATATTTAAAGGTTAATTTCTAACTTGAATTTCAAATGTCACAATTTATTTGATATTTAAATTATTAAATTAAATAATTTGGAATTGGGTAAAATATGAAATCTGAAGTTTTAAGCCTGTTGAAAATAATTTGAGGGTTTATAAAATTTATATTGATAACATTGAAGGCAATGGAAGTGATAAATTTGATGTTAACAGGGGTTTGTTCAGTTTTAAAGTTTTATAGTTTAAATTGAATTTAAAAATAGCCTTTAGAGGCACAGTTTCAGATTTGGACGAAACCAGTTCCATTGGATCCATAATATTGAATTATTATTGGATTTCCATTTTCATAGTGATCGGTGTTATTGTGTGAGCGTACGATATATATAAATGAGTTGAAAACTTAATCGATAATAATCTGATGAAATTTAACTTAATTAGTCAAGCTTTTTGTGTACGCCACTACCATTATCTAAAAATTGTGCCTCCCATTCTCTATTTAAAATCGTAAGCAAATAAAAAAAATAAAAAAAAATAAAAAAAATAAATAATAAATGTCAGATCGTAGCCAACCTATCTCTGTTCAAAACCGACCTAACCCTGAAGGCGCCGCTCCCTAGCTCTGAATAATGTCGTCCCCTTCAACTTTAAATCGCATACCCTCTCTCTTTTCAATTCAGTTCGAATGAAAAAAAAGAAAATTAAAATGGCCGATGCTTCAGCCCAAAAAAAAAATTGAAAGCCGATTTCATCGAAGAAGCACTTGCGTGCTCGCGCACGCGAGAGAAGCGGGTTCGTCTTGGCGGCGGCGACGCGGATTTGAAAGGGGGGTACGACTAAGGGTTGCAAGTGGTGAAGGGTCTATGGCGATGAGAATTGGGTGGAGACGGCTGTTGCTAGGGCGTGTGCTTCGCGACAGTGGATTTGGGGACGAGGCCGCCGCACGCTTGGTCGAGGTCGCGAGCAAGGCAGAAGCTGGTAGAGGACGAGGCGGTGTTAGCTGTGAGGTATATTTTTTTTTGCATTTATTTTTAAATATTGATTCATCAGTGAAGTTAAAATGCTTATATATATATACATACATATCTTAATATAAACAGAAATTTTATATGAACAAATTTTGAAAAGAATTTAAAATGGCAAAGGGTATTTACGGGAGTAGGTTATTAAAATCTAAATACTATTTTTATAAGTAAGAATATGCAGTTTCAAAAGGAAATGAATATACATATAGATATTTTGATTTGCTTTTTTTTAAATAATGTATTAAGGCTGTTTATTTTTAAATTTGTTATTTAATAATATATATACAGGTTGAAAATATGTATATATATAGAGTTAAAGCAGAAAACTTTTTAGGGAAATATATAAATATGTGTATATAGTTAAACTTAGATTTTTGGAAGATGCATAAACAAATATTTATTTATGCATATAAATAAACAGGAATAACAGTATATACCTGTAGATAAGATTTTGGGAATGGAAAGTTAAATGTTGAGGAGTTGATATAAAATCAGATCCATATAGATTATTTCATAAAATATATGTAGTACCAAAAGGAAAACTATTGGTTAAAAATTAAAACACCAATTAAATTATTAACTGCTTATGGACTGTTCGATTAGTTCAAATGTTAATAAACCGTGTAAATGTTATTCAAGGTCAACATCTGAAAGGAAGCAAGGCGTTTATAAGTGGATTGCAAATTAAAAGCAAAGGTGAGTTAATATCACTCAGTTAAATTTAAATTCAAATTTAAATTTAAATGATTAAATTTAAATAATTGTTTGAATGGTCGAGATTGATGGGCTGTAGTTTGGTATAATTTGGGATTGATATTTATATTGTGCTAACGTCTGTGGATGCAAGGAAAACAGGTTGGAGGGATCCAACTGGATCCCTCAACATTTATTTAAATTGTTTAATACCCTCTGTTGTGATTATTTTATTTTCTATGATGAATGATATTGGAATATTGAATGTTATGGTTCGATTGGATATAATAGGGTATAATAAATTATCAAAATATATATATAAATTGGATTTTGGAAGGAAAATAAAAGAAGTGAATTTGTAAGAAAATAATTATAGAAAATTTGAATAAGTTTAAGAATGAATTGGAAAGAAATAAAGTGACTTTAAAATTCTAATAAATAAAACTAGAGTATAGAAAGGAAATTTTGAATAACAGGAAGTTAATGAATTTTAAACTACAGTGTTATTATTTAAAAGAACAAAACATTTATTTAAAATTAAAGATTTAAATTATTGAAAGGAATAAAGAAGAAAATTGGGAAAAAAACCTGAAATTTGTATATTTCAGTTAAGAGATTTAAAATCAAATGGAAAATAATAACAATAATGATAAAGTCCATAATTAATGAATATTGAAATGAATTGAGTAGGTAATGAAATTTATTTCAAATGGAGTAAATTGGAAATCAATTTGGGAAATTGATTTAAGTGATTGAGATTGGAAATTCTCCCTGAATAACCAAGTACGTTCCAAAGCAAAATTTTAAAATATAAGTTAAAAGTTTTAAAGTTGTTTTGAAAAGCAAGTTTTGGAAAATTTATTATTTCTAATATTTAAATTCTAAAGTAAGTATTTCCTTTAACCTATTATGATAGTAATTATTTAAAGAGTGACTTAGTATTTTGTTTTTTTTTAAAAGTGAAAATCTAGTTTTATATTTTATTAAATAACTTTATTTTTAAATATTCATATAGAATGTATTTTTAACAAATTATTGAAGTAGTTTTAAATTAAATGTTTTAAAGTATATTTCAAAGTAAAGTGTTTTAAATTATTTTAAAAAATCTAGTTTTGTGCTTGGTAATTACAGTGGAGACAGAAAATATTTGGGAAGGTTTCTTCTGAAAAGGAAGAATGGTTTGAAAATTGTTTTCAAAATGGTTTGAAAAGTGGAAATATATCTTGTGAAAATATTTTTGAGGTTAATAAATAATTGGGACAATTATTTATTGTTGGATGGATGTTGCGAATATTAATTGATAGTTAAATAACCGACTATCAATATTGGCCAAATGCGTTGATCGTTTCGAAGAGACCGGGATCGAGATTTATTTCTCGAAAACCACTTCGATCCGGTTTGTACGTCTCGTGGAAACGAGTTTGGATTCGAAGATGGAGCGGTGAAGTGCAAGGGCTAGTCGCTACTAATCCTGAGGATATTTCCAAAATGGATGTAGTAGGAATAGTGCCTTCGGTTCCGTTCAAACCCGGGACGAACTTGTATGGATGAATGCTTTCGGAACACCGTCAGGTGGACGATGGGCATTCTAAGGGATATGTTCTATAAAGGTAATGCTTAGCCTCAAGCCTCATCAACCGGGAATGACTGAAAATCAGGGGTTATGCAGCAAGGCTAGGTGGGTCGCACCCAAGCAGGGTGAGGTCATTCATGTCTAGATGTCCCTTTTATTTCGGCTTAGTGGGCGGTTGTTGATCCCAACCGTGGGGTGATCTCACTCGGGATTATCCAGTAAGGGGTAGTCCCGGTCTTGTGTTGCAGGGGAGAGGGCGTACTCCTCGGTACTGTGACCTAGGCCACATACTGTGACAGGTGGTACCCCAATGCCTAGTCATTAGTTGGAAATCCGTTCTCCCTACGAGCCTTGTACGAGTTTTGTTTGTATTACCCACTCTGTGGCTAGTAGCTGGAATTTAATAGATGTAACAATTTCGGCTATTTTATAAATATTTGTATATAGACCCTATTATAATATCAAAGGATTTCTATAAAAGTGTTTTAGCTACCGTAAGGTAAAAACCCGACATGTTTATTTGTGGCGTGGTCTTACGAGATGCTTTTGTTTTCAAAGGATTTTTGAAACTTTAATAATCAATTGAGTGTGAATTTCTCACGCTGGTATTCCAGACTGACTTGGGTGTTATTTAACTATAATGCTCGGGTCAGACCGAGTATTATATGATATAGGATTTGATGATGTGGAGCACAGGAGACGAGCTGCATGACGATACGTACTCTCGTACTTGTTTTTATATATATTCCGCTATGTTGAGTAGTTGTGTATCCAGTTGTATGTTATTGTTGTTGATGAACTCTGATGATGATGTATGTATAAAACAGATATATATTTGATTTGGTGTAAAGATCTGTTATTATCTAATATATTTTATTCCTCTGCGTTGGTTAGATTCTGTTGTTGTTTCTATTTTCTCCTTCTATCTCTTCTTCTTAAATCAAAATGGTTCGCATCTCTGGACATCTTGAGTTGATTGATGTAGAATAGTGTTGACTCAAGGGGTACGGATTTGCGGGTCATTACACTGGTTGTCTGGCGTGCATAATGTGTTTCACGTTTCTAGTTTCGAAAGTATGTGTATGACCCAGATGATATTATTAAAGAAGCGGCTCAGCAGGATCTTGAAATCACTCCTAACTTGGCAGTTAAAAGAGAGCCGATAAAAATTGTAGATCGTAATGAGAAGCGATTGCGAAACAAAGTTGTGAAACCGGTCAAAGTTCAATGGAGTGGCGATCCAAAGGACTGTACTTGGGAGACTGAAGATAATATGAAGAAATCATATCCCAAATGCAGAATAGACATCTCGGCTTAAAATGGTAAGCCATTTCCTTATTTCTGAATTTGTATATTCTTTGTTTGCTTTTTTCTCTCTTTCAATTTCGAGGACGAAATTTTCTTCAGGAGGGGATGTTGTAACATCCCAGAATTTACTAATTTGAATTTGGTAACTTATTTAAAATTTTTGGAAATTTAATTTGAAAAGTTTTAAAACAAATAATATACGTGTTGATTTAAATGAATAAAACTTCAAATTCTTTTGGAAATGAAATCACTTGAATTTAACATTTTATATATATATATATATATATATATTGAATTTGAATTTTTAGTTAAAATAAATATATGAAGTGAAATAAAATATAAACAAAATATACTTACCAAATAATATAAATAAATTATATATATTGATTTAACACTAAAAGTTATGTAATTTACATAAGTATAAAGTTATATGGATATAAATAAATGTTTGATAGTTTAAGTTTTTAAATGAATGATAAATTAAATGTTGATTGTAAAACTTCAAATGGAAATAAAATAAACAAAGTATGTTTTAATAAGATTACATACAAGAATCAAATGAATATGTTACTGTGAGTTTTAAATCAAAACAGGGAAACTAAGACTTAGGCAAGGCATAGAAAAAAATCTCCTAATAAAATAAAATTGTACTTACAAAAGTAAAATAAATTTTTATGTAAACTAAGATGGGAACACATGCATTAAATGCCATCACCTCTACCCTAAATCAAAATCATTTCAGCCACCATTGAGAGAAAAAAATATACAAAATATTACAAAGTACAACAAAGAAAAAAAAAATCTAGTTTCAGTCCTTTGCTAAACCCTGTGCATTTCTTTTATATACACATCTATATTTGTTTCAGTTCGTCCAAAATATGATTTACCAACTTGGAAAAAAAAGAAACTAAGTATTATCATTCTATAAACTATAATCTAATTCAACAAAACAAAGCAAGAAGTTTCAAAGGCACATCAACTGCAGCTGTTTGAAACACCAAAGTATCCTCTGTTTCAAATTTAAAGCAGCTCTCTGTTCAAACCTTTGTCAATGTGAGTAAACCTATTTTCTTTTAAATTTAAGTATCTGGTTTATCAAATCTTGAGCTTATAGCATATTGAAAATCATAATTTGTTATGTATGTATGTTGAGTTACAGGAAAGCTTTGAATGACTGTCTTCTGAAACTCCGGTTACAGAGTAAAGTAAATAAATTTTTTTTTAATACATCTTCATATGGAACCTTTAAAATTCGAGATTTTTAACAAAAGCAGTTGTTTAAACTTAAACCATAGTCTAGAAAAAATTCTTGCTTGAGAGTGAAAGAACTGGACCCTGTAAACTAAAATCAGCAGTGGAAATAAATCATATGAATTATTTCGAGTATTTTAATTTATTGGTTTGATTTCTGTTTGCACAAAAAATGGGCAAACACTTCCAATTCGTATGATTTAGTTGATTATATGTTGTTCTTAATGATTTGGGTGATTTATGCAAATATACAAAATAGATGGACTAAATTGTAAAAGACACATAGATTTATAGTGGTTCGACCAGAATGTGCCTACGTCCACTTTGTATGTTATTCTCCTTTTTTGGTCAGATTACAAGTACAAAGCTTTGATTACAAGTATCTGAAAGTTGTTTGAAAGTTCTATCTGTGCTTGAGCTCTCAAACTTGTCTGCCATTGTTGTACCCCTACCCCTCTATTTATAGAGTGAGGCTGGGGGTAGGGGTCTTGGATGTATATAGCTATTGGTGGGCCTGAGCTGATGTAATCTGGCCTGGCAGTGTTGGTTCGGTAATACCTTCCTCATGTTGGTTCGGTAGTGGTAGCATGCCTCTGGTTCGGTAGTGAATGGCGTGTGTGTTGGTCCGGCGGTGAGGGCGTAGCTTGGTCCGGTGGTGGATGGTTCGGGCCTTAGAGGTGAGTTGGTGTCTTGGCTCGGAGGTAGATGGTTCGGTGGTGAGTGGTTCGGCTAGGCATGGAAATGGAGTTGGACCGGTAGTGCATGGAAATGGAGTTGAACCGGTAGTGCATGGAAATGGAGTTGAACCGGTAGTGCATGGAAATATGCCCAACATTTTCCCCCCAAAGTGGGGCATATGCTTGCATATGGCGTGCTTTGTTTTAGGACAGCCGGCTTGGACATCCTCATTTGGTCCCGAGTGTCGAAGTAGTTGGTCCGGTCATCTATATTCGCCTATAAGTATGGGCTTTATTCTTTCGTTATTCCTTACTATCTGGAACAGCCGAATCGAATTCTACTTCTGCCGAATCAATCATACTCTCGAGCCAACCTTTACTGCCGGACCAGGTGAGGCTTTCTTCCACCAAGTAAGCTCCGTTCTTGAATGACCGAATGGTACTCGGGGACCTTAAGTACCGAATGAGCTCAAACCTTGAATTACCGAATGATCTCAAATCTTGAATTACCGAATGTACTCAAATTTTGGATTACCGAATGAACTCAAATCTTGGGTTACCGAATGAACTCAAATCTTGGGTTACCGAATGATACTCGGGGACCTTAAGTACCGAATGAACTCAAGCCATGAATTACCGAATGCGTTTGAGAAGTACGAGTGTCGAATGGACTTTAGTCCCGAACTACCGATCGGGCTTTTATGTTTTGAACTACAAATGAAATTCTAGACTTCGTGCACTTGCTTATTTACTTCCCTCATTCTAACGACGCACTTTTTGTGTTTGCAGATAAATGTCTCGTAAAGTCGAAACTCGATCAGATAAGAAGAAATCCATGGACAAGAAGAGTCCTTCACAGTGCCCCCAGCTCAGTCAGGATCGGGACGTCATGGACCTCCCCCGAGATCACTAGTAGATGGATACAGCCCTAAGGAGCTTCTGAACTCGCCACCTGACTGCTTTCCTAGCTCCCTTAAAGAGGAGCAGCTTGATGTTATATCTCGTTCTTTTGGGATTGGCAGAGCGCACATGGTGCTGCCAGGGAATGGAGTTATGCCGTATGACCCCCTAAAGGATATTTCGCTTATAGTAGGTACCATTGCATGTGCGGGGCCATTCCCCCGATCAATGCTTGGATAGTCAGCTTCATTACCTATTTGAAGGTGGCCCCTTTCCAGCTTCAGCCCAATTCTTATGCTATCGTGGTGAGTCTATTCATCATTTTCCAGAGAAAATATGGGCGTCCCCCTTCTAACCGGGAGATCCGGTATTTGTACAACTTGGGCTATAAGAAGGGGTCTCTATACATCAGCTTGGAATCATCCGTATCCTTCAAGCCGGTCCTGAACTTATATTCGAAGTTCAGCATGTTCAAGAAAGAATGGTTTTTCGTCAAGGATGACTCGGTTTCTATCTGTCGTTTCACCTCCGACTGTAAGTTGAAGCTTATTTATAATTTTCGTTCTGACTGCAATGCTTCTCCTTATGTGTTTTATTTCTTGCTAACGACAGGTGGCTTTGCGGTCGTGGAGAATGATCACCTGGTTCGGATGGCTGCGGAGATAGAAGCCATTTCGGGAAGGGAGAGGTCAGCTTCTTACCTGATCAGGAATTCTACTCTTCTGCAGCACAACTTGATTCTACCACGTCAGTCTGTGGTCAAGCAGAGAGACACAGCTAAGGAGAGGGCTGTTAAAGCTAAAGGAGGGGCCACAATGAAGAGCAGCAAGAGGAAACCCTTCTCGATACCTCCAGTCGCCGGGGGGAAGAAGCTCAAGAAATCCGATGGACCCTCCCCTAGCACATGTCCAGATGTTCCAGAGGAGGAAAATGTAGAGGAGGAAAGAGGCGAGGAGGAGAGCAGAGGTGATGGAGAAGGTGATGGTGGTTATGGTGGCGAAGGACAGAGTGGTGATGGCGCCGAGGCTTTGTCTTCTGGGCAAGCAGGGGAGATCCAAGAGTGGACAGATGATGCTTTCCGCCAGGCTTTTGAGGGGTTGGAGGAAGGATCGACCTTGGTGGAGAAGCCAAAGAAAACTGATAAGGCCAGGACTGGTGCCGATCCATCTTCCAAGATCATTTCAGCTAGGGCAACTCCGGCAATTCGAGGTGAATTTTTGACTCCTCTTTTAACTCCACATGTTTCTTGGATTATAGTCCCATGCATGCTTGTAACACTTGGTTTTTATTCCAGGAACGGGTAAGGTGGCCAAGACATCAGACATTCGGCACCGTCTCGAACAATTCAAACTCCTCAAAGCTTCCGTTAAACCAAAGCCTCCGACCAACCGTTCCGGGGACGTAGTCGGCTATCGTCCTCTTCTCGGAGTTATTGAAGAGGATATTCAAAATAAAAGGGGGAGTCGCTCCTTATTCGAACCTTCACCTGGCCCTCAGCCCCCAACCCAGCCTATTCATGATATCACGGGGGAGGATACTGAGTTCATTCCCTCTCCGCATCCGTTTGAGAATCCTACCGTTACTCAGATTGATCGTCCCGGCTTGGCTCGTAATCCATTTGCGGGTCATCCAGATCTGGATCCGGGTTCTCATGATATTTCCTTTGACGAGGTTACCAGTGAGCACCTTCTCCCTTGCAATCCTATGGTAAGGGTGCTTGATGAGGCCAAGTCTCTAGACCTTGATTTGCTTACTACTCGAATTGTAACTATGGGGGATGAAGCTAAGGGCAAATATCGACCGGGTTGCTGAGGAGACTAGGAAGTTGATGGGGCATCACGCCCGACTGGCCAATGCCGGGGAGGAAATTGGGAGTGCCAACATAAGATTGCAGTTAGTGGTTGCCGACCAGGACAAGCAACTCGCCGATCAGGCCATCCAGATCTCTCAGCACGAGGCTACCTCCAGACGGCTAAAGAAAACCATGAAAGAGGCTAGCAGAGCCGAGATGTGGAAAATGGAGGCCATCTGCAAGGAACGGATCGATATGGCCATTGCAACGGTGAACGAGGTTCGGAAAGCGGATCTCAAGCGGGTAGAGGAGTTATCTGGGAAGCTTGAAGCCGCGGAACTTGCTCAAGCCAAGCTGAAGGAGGAGATGGAGGCGATGAGGAAATCCCTTCAGGCTGACCGCTCGCGATACCGATCGGAGAGGGATACTGCCATTGCAAAGCTGTTGGCTTCTGAGGTCCGAATGAGGGAGTTTTAGGAGAACGAGGGGATGATGGATGAGATGCTCCAGGATATGTATTTTCGTACTTGGAAGAAGGGCAACTTATCCTGGATGGATGATTATCCCCGAATCATGGCCAGGATTTATCTCCGGGCTCTGGAGGAGGCCAAGACTGATGCGGATAAGGAGGGTGGCATGGCCTTCAGAATGGATGTGGTTACGGCCCAACTCACTAAGGAGGAGAAAGTGGCGGTGAAGGAGGGCATGCGGCCACTCGCTGCTGAGAAGGTAGGTATGCAGTTGGGGGGTGATGATCAAGGAACAGATGGTGGTAAGTCTTACCTTTTAGACTTTTCATAGCTTGGTTGCTTATTGTTTATTCAATGAATTCTTCTCCTGAATTGCACAAGCGGGACCTCTTAAGCACCAACTATCTCTGGTCAGTATGCTGGGAGCTCTGATCCGGCGGTTAAGTAGACCTCGGAGGGCCAGCAGGATAGAGGCGAAGCCCCGATGCAGTAGGCTCCTTGGCTTAATCTGGACATTTTTCAACTTACTTGACATTGCTGTCTATGTTAGTTTTAAAATATTAATGTGATTTTCAGGCTGTAATTATGTAACGAACAACTTGATTTTTGGCATGTAACTTTATAACATAAGCTGATTTTGTCATGTTTGAATGCTATCGTTATTTTGATGTGTTGCATAAAATATAGTTGTGCATGTGCTATTGATTCAATTGTTTATGATGCTAAGTTCTTGCTTAAAATATAATTTCATGTCTTGCAATGTTAGTGTGATGTGCAAATAAATTATAGTTACATATTTATGTACAAGAGAAGAAAGTACCGCCCTTCAAGTTTTAGCTGCAGACGGTAGCTTTGAATGCCTTGTGTAATCGAATATGGAATGCAGCTAAATGACCTGCCATCCAGCTGTGAGTTCTTATTCCCATTAGCAAGTGTCTCCTATCCTGCGTCCTGTACTTTAGTGATCGTTATAGAGGATAGGAGGAAAGTTTTTAAAAATAAAATGGAAATATAAGAAATAGTAAAACTTCCAATCACGGAAGGCCTTCGACGTACTTAAGTTCGTGGCAAACGGGCTTTGTAGTCACTTTCCCTAGCTGTGGGTCTTGGAGACATTTGTCACCCATCTTACGCCTCCGTGGGGAGTTTTTCTTTTTTACCACAGCCGTACTTAAGACACATCGGAGCCGGGATCGCACACGGTAACTACCCGGGCCATTATGGCCCGCAATCGTGGATATTATTCGATTTACCGTGGCCGGCTAGCGCGGGTGCTGATCGTCAACTGTGAACTGCTCCTGGCTGGCCACACCTTATGTTGGGGATTATAATCGGTTCACGGTCGCTAGCGAGCCGAACGCCGTAATGACCTGTCTAGGCCATGACTGGCCTTCTCGGCGGCTTATAATCGGCTCATTACAGTTGGCTTTAAGGGTCGTCACGGGCAATGAGTTAACCCGCAGCAGAGGGATGCTGGAGCAAAAGTGTCTCATTGGCGAGGGCATAGATTCGTATAATACCTGTTAGGTTTTGTCCAGGTGAAGTTGTGCTGTGATGCCCTGAATGGGGATGCCGTCTACACAGGATTTTGTTGAACAGAAAATGATAAAGCTCAGCAAGTAGCCAAGATATAAAGGAACATGTTAAAAAAGAGACAAGTTTTTAAAGTGGTTTGGCACGAAAATGCCTACGTCCACTGATTCTCTTTGTTAATTCACTTTATATGGCAGTACAAGTTAAGAAAAGTATCGACGAAGGTGTTGAATGTTCCATGCCCTCTGGAATACCTCTCCGTCCACTGTTGACAAAATATAGGCTCCATTGTGGAGATCTTTATGAATTACATATGGTCCGTCCCAGATTGGATCTAGTGCTCCGGGGCGCGGGAAGATTCGCTTGAGGACAAGATCTCCTTCTTGTAAGCTGCGATGCTTGACTTTGGAGTTGTATTGTGCTGCCACTTTTTGCTTGTGAGCTGCTGCTTTGAGTGCTGCATCATTTCTTCTTTCTTCGATTAGATCCAAAGACATGTGGAGGAGTTCTTCGTTCTCTTTTGGGTTGTAGTGGATCCTACGGTGGGATGGCACTACAATTTCAACTGGGAGCATGGCCTCCGATCCCTATGCCAAAGAGAAAGGAGTATTCCCTGTTGATGTTCTGAAAGACATGCGGTAGGCCCAAAGTGCCGTAGGAAGTTCATCCACCTAAGAGCCTTTTGACTTTTCAAGCTTCTTCTTGATTAGAGTTTTAAGAATTTTGTTGACAGCTTCGAATTGCCCATTTGCCTGGGGATAAGCCACATATAAGAAGCTTTTGTGAATTCCATGCTATTGGCACCAGTCGGCGAACTCCTCGCTGTCAAACTGAAGTCCATTGTCCGATATGATTTTGAGTGGAACCCCGTACCTGCATAGAACATTTTTGATCAAGAAGTTAATAACTTTTGCCGAAGATATTTTATTTAGAGGTTCCGCTTCCACCCATTTGGTGAAATAGTCGACTACCACTATAGCATATTTGGCTCCGCCTCGGCCCATCGGCAGTTCGCCAATCAAGTCAATTCCCCATACTGTAAAGGGCCAAGGGCTGGTCATTTGAGTAATCTCATTTGTTGGTAGTCGAGGAATCTTAGCAAATTTCTGACATCTGTCACATCTTTTGACGAAGTCTAAGGCGTCTTTGTTTAAAGTGGTCCAGTAATATCCATATCGGAGTGTCTTCTTTGCCAGAGTCTGCCCACCAGTGTGATCGCCGCAGCTCCCTTAATGGATGTTGGATAAGATTTTCTTGGCTTCCTTTCCAGCAACACACCTTAATAAGGGGTTAGAAAAGCCGCGTCGATAGAGGATGCCTTCTTGTATTGTGTAGGGGGAAGCTCTCCTCAGGATTTTCCTGACTTCGTTACGCTCGTTGGGTAGTGTGCCATCTTGTAAGTATTTCTGGATAGGAACCATCCAAGTTTCTTCTTCGACTGCAGCTATCAGATCCTCTTGTTCGAAACTTGGGACTAGTTGTTTTGAGATGGCTACTGTTTCGAAAATGGTGTTGTTCTTCATGCTAGCTTGCTTTGCCAGTTCGTCAGCCTCTCAGCTCTCCTCTCGAGGAATGTGTTTGATTAAATAGTGGTCCAACTGATCGAGTAGCAGCTTGGTCTTCTTTAGATATGCCGTGAGTCATTCTCCTCGAGTCTGAAACTCTCCTAGTACATGGTTTACGATAAGTTGAGAATCACTATGAAGACATAAAGAACTGATTCCAATTTCTAAGGCAAGTTCTAATCCTGCTATTACTGCTTCATATTCTGTATCGTAGTTGGTGGCAGCGAATTCCAACCTTAGGGCATAGTGCATCTTCCTTCCCCTGGGGGTGATTATCACAATACCTGCCCCCGAGCCTTGTTCGTTTGATGCTCCATCTATAAAGAGATTCCACTTGATATCTTCTGCTATTTCAGATTGCTCCTTACCTTCGCTGGTAGTGAATTCGGCAATGAAATCGGCCATGGCTTGTCCCTTGATGGCGGTGCGAGGATGGTAGGTGATATCATATTGACTCAGGTCAATGCACCATTTGACTAGTCGCCCAGAAGTGTCGGGGCGATGGAGTACCTGCCTTAGCGGTTGATCGGTTAAAACTCTGATGGAATGAGATTGGAAATAGGGTCATAGTTTCCATGACGTGATTAGCAAACAGTATGCTGGCTTCTCAAGTTTAGGGTATCTGGCTTCTACCCCCGTAAATCTCTTGCTTACAAAGTATACGGGCCGCTGCGCGCGGTTGTCTTCTCTCACCAAAGCGGCGCTTAGAACATGGGACGATACAGCAAGGTATAGGTATAGTTCTTCGCATTTATTTGGAGTTGAGAGTACTGGTGGTCTCTGGAGGCGTTCGATTAGGTTAAGGAAGGCTGTTGAGCATTCGTCAGTCCATTCGAACTTTCATTTGTCTTTCTTTAGGGCTTCGAAGAAAGGGATGCATTTGTCGGTTGCTTTAGAGATGAATCTGCTTAGGGCGCACCTTCCCATTCAGACTTTGCATTTCTTTTCGAGTAGAAGGTATCCTGATATCTTTCAGGGCTCGGACTTGTTCGGGATTTGCTTCAATCCCTCTGGCATGGACGATGAATCCCAAGAACTTTCCTGATGACACTCCGAACGAGCACTTTAGAGGATTCGGCTTCATTCCATATTGGCGAAGTACTTGAAACATCTCGTCCAGGTGGCTTACATGATCGTTGGCTTTCCCCGACTTTACCAGCATGTCATCCACATAAACTTCCATAGTTCGTCCTATTAGTTCCGCAAACATCTTGTTGATGAGGCGCTGATAAGTAGCTCCGGCGTTTTTAAGTCCAAAAGGCATTACTCTGTAGCAGTACGATCCCCGGTCGGTGATGAAACTAGTGTGGTCTTGATCGGGGGCGTGCATAGGGATCTGGTTATATCCTGAGTATGCGTCCATAAAAAGATAAGAGTTCGTGCCCGGTTGTGCTGTCCACGAGTTGATCGATTCGGGAGAGTGGGAAGCAATCCTTCGGGCAAGCGTCATTTAAGTTAGAGAAGTCGATGCATGTTCGCCACTTCCCATTAGCCTTCTTTACCAGTACCGGGTTGGCGATCCATTCTAGGTAGATGGCTTCTCGTATGAAGTTATTGGCAAGTAGGTTATTTACTTCTTCCTCGAGGGCCGCTGATCGTTCTGCCCCCATGCTTCTCTTTTTCTGCTTTACTGGCACCTTGGTGGGATCGATGTTCAGTACGTGGCATGCTACGTCTGGGGAGATTCCAGTCATGTCAGCGTGCGTCCATGCAAATACATCCAAGTTGTGGCGAAGAAAATCAACGAGTTGATCCTTCAACTCTTCTCTTAACTGAGACCCGACTCTCAGCAGTCTACTTGGGTCGTGTTTGTCTACAGATACAAATTCCATAGCCTCTGCAGGCTCGGCGGTGGCCTCCTCCTCTTTTTCCCTGAGGTCTAATTCATTGAAAGGATCACTGGTATATCGAAGAGGAGGGACTTTTTTTAGTTGCTACGCTTCCAAGTTTTTCTTGCAGAGAGAAGTCTCTGCATCCTTCCTGCGGTTATTGCGAAGTTTAGTTACATAGCAATCTCGAGCGGCGTCTTGATTTCCTTCTACTTCCCCTATCCCATTATCTGTTGGAAATTTCATTTTCAGGCACCAAGGGGCCAGGACAATCTGGAAGTTAGACAAGGCTGGTCTTCCTAAAAAGGCATTGTAGGCCGAGTGGTTATCTATTAGCACAAATGTTTGTTTCCGCACCACGGGGCGGGGATGACTTCCTATTTCAACAAAGAGGTCCAATTGCCCGAGGGGCATCTTCGCATCTCCAGTGAACCATGTAGTGGTTTGTTGCAGGGAGACACATCCTTTATTGACAGCTTCATTTTGTCGAAAGCATGCTTGAATAAAATATTTACGGAGCTTTTAGTATCTACCAGAATTCGAAAAACTTCGGCTGGGCCAAACCAGGCAGAGATGACCATAGGATCCATGTGCGGGTACTATCTTTCTTCTAGGTCTCGCCTACTGAATGTGATGTCATTATCCTCTTTCCGCTTCGGGCGGCGTTCTTCCATGACGGAATTGATGCAGTCTTCATTGTTTCTAAGTGACTTTCCATATCTTTCCATTTCTGCCCAGTTCCTATCGGCAATGTGTGGTCCTCCCGATATTGTATGGACCACTATCTTCTCTTGACTGGAACTGCTGGTGTTGTGATTTCTTCTGCCTGTCTCTGGGTGGAGTTGCCCTGGGTTCTCCTTGGCAGGAGCTGGAGTCCTATCCTGACCCTTTACATAGTGTTCCAATCTCTTCCTTCTAATGTGTTCTTCAATCAGGTCCCGGAGATGACGGCATTCATTTATATCATGCCCATGGGATTCGTGGAAACGGCAGAACTTTCCAGACTTGATTGCGTGATCTAATTCCTTCTTGTACGGGGGCGT
This sequence comes from Allium cepa, assembly GCA_030765085.1. NCBI lineage: Eukaryota > Viridiplantae > Streptophyta > Magnoliopsida > Asparagales > Amaryllidaceae > Allium > Allium cepa. Next base: position 110,204,230 of record CM060940.1, read on the forward strand.
TTGTATTTAAGCTCGTCTTGGGTGGCCAGGAAGATGTTTTCGACTGTTTCATTCAAAGGAGTGTAAGCGTCAAATCTTGGTCCTGGCCGATATAGGCGTTTTTCTCCCTTCCTGCCCCCAGCATTGTCTCGAGAGTCATTTCTTCCGACGTCCTTTGCTGCAGCGGGTGCGTTGCCATGACCTGCCTTGGCTTGTTGCCATGTCTACCTTTCGGTGGCAGCGTCTTCAAGTCTCATATATTTTCCGGCTTCATGGAAGAAATCGGGTAAGGTAGCTAGTTTTTCTTTCGTTAATCTTCTAGCAAACTTGGTATCCGGATGTACGCCACTACAAAGAGCCATTAGGATAGGTTTCTCATCGGCATCTTGGACTGCGGCCGCTGCGGCGTTGAATCGGGTTAGATATTGTTGCACTGTCTCTTCGGGCTTCTGTTTGATATTAGATAGCGAATAAGCGTCCTTAGGTTGTTCCACATGAATGCGGAACTGGCTGATGAAATTTTCTTTCAACATTTCCCATGAACTGATGGATCCTTGGGGTAGGTGGCAGAACCAGGAGGTAGCTAGATCTGCCAAGAATAGTGGGAAGTATTTACACAACACTCTCTCTGTTGCTCCGCTCATGAGCATATGCTGTGTGTATCTCTGCTAGTGTACAACGGGGTCAGAGGTTCCCTTGTAAGGTTCCCTTGTAAGGTTCCATTGTAGGCATTTTCCATTCCCAGGGGGTGATGGTAGTTTCGATATTGCGGATGAAGGGGCTGGTTACCCTAGCACCTATCCCCGATCCCTTTGGTCCCGTTGAACGCACTCTCTAAACAATCGCGCCATCATTTCATCAGAACTAGGAGCGGATAGAAATGAGTTTGATTCTTCTTTGAGGGATTGAGTCTGTCCAGATAACCTGTAGGGATGGTATCGTCTATTACTCCTAACATTTTCCGGTGGCTGTCTTCGGTCCCCTGGAAGCATGCTGGGGTCAGCCACAGTTGGCCCTTGCCTCGATCTTCCCCTGCTGGGCTCTGTTCTAAGTATTCCCTCGGGTCCAACTTCGGGCTGGACTCCAGCTCGGCCCCGTCCATTGGTATTCCCATGGTTAGGTAGCATGACAGGCTCAGCCATATCCGACCCCTGCATGGTACCTACCTCGTTGGGTTCGGTTCCAACTGTTTCCTCGGGTCGGAATTCGGGCTGAGTCGGGGCTCGGCTCCTACCATGGTTGTTTCTGTTGTTAGCCTCTTCGAAGAAGAAAGATCTTTGTCGCCTCTCAGATCCTCCAGACTGGGACTCACCCCATGATTTGGTGTTGCGGTTGGATTCTTCAGCATCCCCTAAGCGTGGCATGAGTTAGTCCACCAAGGCTTCTTGTTGAGATGCGAAGCGGTTAGTTACTTCAACCACAACTCTGTCCAGATCTGCCCTAGTAATTGGTTGTTCCGTAGCAGGGGCTGTCGGATTTGCCTGATTTCCATTTTCTATTGGAACAGGACGATTCTCTTGATCTCTGATCACTGGATCTGGGATACTGCTAGTTGCGATATTCTTTCCTTTGCTAGCATCTTTCCTCTGCCTGGGAGGCATGTTTTCCAAGTAATGAGCGATGCTGTTGAGAAGAAGGTTGAGTGGGAGAAGCTAAAGCTTCTAGGTCGAGCTCTCAATGAAAGCACGAAAAATGTTTGCACAAAAAATGGGCAAACACCTCTAAGTCGTATGATTTAGTTGATTATATGTTGTTCTTAATGATTTGGGTGATTTATACAAATATATAAAATAGATGGACTAAACTATAAAAGACACACAGATTTATAGTGGTTCGGCCAGAATGTGCCTACGTCCACTTTATATGTTATTCTCCTTTTCTGTTCAGATTACAAGTACAAAGCTTTGATTACAAGTATCTGAAAATTGTTTGAAAGTTCTATCCGTGCTTGAGCTCTCAAACTTGTCTGCCATTGTTGTACCCCTACCCCTCTATTTATAGAGTGAGGCTGGGGGTAGGGGTCTTGGATGTATATAGCTGTTGGTGGGCCTGGGCTGATGTAATCTGGCCTGGCAGTGTTGGTTCGGTAATACATTCCTCATGTTGGTTCGGTAGTGGTAGCATGCCTCTGGTTCGGTAATGAATGGCATGTGTGTTGGTCCGTCGGTGAGGGCGTAGCTTGGTCCGGTGGTGGATGGTTCGGGCCTTAGAGGTGAGTTGGTGTCTTGGTTCGGAGGTAGATGGTTCGGTGGTGAGTGGTTCGGCTAGGCATGGAAATGGAGTTGGACCGGTAGTGCATGGAAATGGAGTTGGACCGGTAGTGCATGGAAATACGCCCAACAATTTCATAACTTGGATAAATAACTAAAAGTAGGATTTTTGAAATTAACATAATGATTTTTAATGAAGTGTTCCAAGTACAGTTAATGATCAAACAAAATTTGCATTTTTATCAATCCCTGATAATCGAATCATTTATAAATTTTGTAATTCGCACTGAATCATGCTTGAACATCTAGGATGTTGGAAAAATGTTAAAAGAATTTTCTATTGTGCGAATTTGGGGAATAAAGTCGAATTAGGGTTTTGGGTTCAGAATTTTTGGTGTTCTGTAAATTGGGTTTTCGTCGCCGTCGCTCGATCGAGTGGCATGTGGATTTGGGTGAAGGTAGAGGGGGACATGAGGTACGGCTGGAGCGTCTTCGCCTCCGGTGGTCAGTACGAGGGTGGCGAGGCGCTTTTGCCGAGGGGGTTCGTTCCAGTTTTTCGAGCGACAGGCAAAATTTTCGATTTCATTTTTTTTGAATACTGGGTTTTGATTTCTAATGTAGGGATGAATCGCGACTTGTTGGTGGTCGCGATGGTCATCGGAGTCGCGACGAACCACCGTGCACGTGCACGGTGGCGCGGGTGTGCAGCGACTTCGTGGGTTGTTTTCAACTCGAAGGATTCTTGAGCGTATGGGTTAAGTGACTCGGGTAGAACGCGAGTTCGAGTGAGATTTAGCTCTGCAGTTCTACAGGTTTAAAGTTTTTGAGTTTTAAAGTTTAAGAACGTAGATGAAGAAGGAAGGTATAGGAGAGACTCGGGAAAAGTTTGGAAATATATGGGGTTCGACCCGAGTTTGCCTGGATTTGCTCAGGTTTACTTTGAATATGGGTTTGGACCTAAAATAAAAATTTAACCTTTACTGTTAACAGATTTTAGGGCAATGAATTTTGACTATATTGAATTAAAGGCTTATTACTAATCTTAATAAACTAAGTGGATACTTAATAATCTAATAAATATTTTAAATAATTAAATTTAAAATAAGAATTTAAGTTAATTAACATTAAACTTTTTATAACTGTAATAGATTGATTTCCAAAGTATAAAGAAGTTTTTCAAATGGTAATAAAGGTAAATAATGATTATTAATTAATGATTTTGAAAAGAAATTAAAAATGATTTAAAATTTGTAATTAAAATTGATTTATAAACAATTAAGTATTTAAATAAATTTGCAATTTAGAATATTGTTAATTTGATAAATTAAGTTAATTATAATTGGCAGCTAATTAAAATAACTAATTATGAAACAATAAATCGAGTTAATCAAGATTTAATTTATTTATCCAAATATTAGTCAATGATTTTAAACATCACTACAAATAATTGTGTGGTAAATTTATTTAAACCACATTCGAAAATAAATTAACTATGACTGAGCACGATGTTGATATTTCTATTCTGATTGTGATACTGTGTGATGTAGATTGCCATGTGCTGCACTGTAGTGTGATTTGTTCTGTATTGATGTGAAAACCCTGTTGCCCGTAAAACGACATTTAGACTCCGATGCGACAGGGAATCAGATTTCAGTTTGTTATCCGAAACCCACATCGAACCTGTGAATTTTTGTGAACAACATATCCACATATTTTAAAATTGATTCTCACTATTCGGTTTAGCCGGAAGAGGACCTTTGTGTCACATAACCCATTCCGAATAGTGACACGTCGAAATGGATAGCATTTGAAGACCAGTGGTGAAGACCGGGTGTCTTCGAGAACGATAGGATAACCTATCGATTGTCTCTGCACTGAGTTGCTCCGGTATAGAGATTCTCTATGTAATTGGGAAGTCCGATCGGGATTGTGGATACCCGGATTTGCAAGGGCTTCTTAATTTATTGGACAAAGTGCCTTCGGTTCTGTTCGAACCCGGAACAGACTTGTATGGATTGTGTGTCTGACACTACACTTTGAGATATAAAGTAGATTTCTTTCAAATGCGTATCTGTGGGAATTTATTCTCTTAGCTTAACAACCTTCTCTGAGACGTATGAGCTCAGAGGTTATGTAATTGAAGGTTATCAGCGATATACTCCCAATTTGGTAGTGTGGCATGCTAAGTATTGTTGTGTCTTGATGATCATTGGTTGATCATTTGCGATCAAATCAAGGCTTTCGTGTAAAACATAGCTTTGTGGATGAGACCTCACCGGACCTCACAACCCGAAAATGGTCAAAACAGGAAAGATGCGGTAAGGTTATGAGGGTCGCGCCCTTTAGGGTATGTCATTTCCTTGTGGAAAAAGGTGATGTCATGGTATGGAGCCCAGATATTTACCTGTGTGGTAGCTCCAATCTCATTTACTGTGTGCTTGTTGCTTTGTGATAGAGGGCCCTCAGATAAAGGTCCCAAAGGACCGGGGAGTGGCATACTCGTGTAGTAGTTACCTAGTTATAGAGGTAACCCGGCCTTGTGTTGGCAGAGAGCTGCTTAAGTTCTCGGGATGTCCCGCCAGAGGCGTACCCATGTGGCAGTAGGAAGTTCCTTAGCCTGACCATTTGTTGGAAATCCAATTCGCAGTACGAAACCCTGTACGGTTTTAGTTGCATAACCTGCCATTTACTTATGGTGGCGCCCCACTGTTTAGATGGTAGCTATAGTAGGCATAGTTCGGAATGTCTATGCTGGCCAAGATTTATATTCTATTTTCGAAATGCTTTCTACACTATGCACTAGTAATAATATCATAGAATTTTTCTCGTATCAAGCATGTTTGACTATCATAAGAAGAAATCCCATCCAATTCTGCGTTTGCATTGTGTGTGTGGCGGGAGGTCTTATGGTAGTCTCATTTTTCAAAAGCATATCGACTTTTCCTTTATTATTATTTTTATTTAGAAGTAACTATTTTTGTTTATTCATACCAGTCCCATGACTGACCTGGAGTTTATTATTCTTTTCTAAATTCTGGGTTCCCATAATTTCTACACGGGCAGCCTAGTAGCAGGTTTCCGTATTTTGGAGTAGCAGCATTTTGGCACTCTTGCTTTGGAGATAGCATAGGAGCTTTTTGGGAGATCTCAGGTGTTTAGCTTTTATGTAACGACCCAGAATTTTTATTAATTAAAATTTGAATATTTAATTAATTTTAAATATAAATAAGTGAATTTATAAGTCGAATAAATTTTTATTTGAATTTTTGGATTTAATCGAATAATTAAATCGATAATTTAATATGTTAAATTATGGAAATAATTGAAAATTGAGTTAAATATGATTGAAAATGATTTGTAAAATTTTATTTTATCATATGGATGTTAGAATGATATTTTAGAACTTTTAAAATCGAATTAAAAGTTAATTTGTGAAAATTGAATATTTTAATATTAAAATCGACTAGTGAAAATAGTCAATTTTTGAACAGTCTCAGAATTGAACGAAACCAGTTCCATTGGATCCGTAATAGTTAGTTATTACCGGATTTCAAATTTCGTGTCAATCGGAGTTATCGTTTGATCGTGGCAGCTCGAAACGCATCGATTTATTTTTAGTTTAAATTTGGCGAGTGAAAATAGCCATTTTTCAAAAAGTCTCAGAATTCGACGAAACCAGTTTCATCGGATCCGTAATGTGATATTATTGTAAGGTTTCAAATTTCAAGTCAATTGGATTTACCGTTTGTCCGGTACAAATTAAAACGCCTAGAAATCGCTTAAATCGGTTTAATTCAAATTGAACGTTTATTGCCATAACTCGCACAGATGTCCGAATTAGCTTCCGAAACCTGTTCCATTGTGTCCGGAACGCGGGGTAAACCCTAGAAACGCTGGTTACGGCGCGTAAATCGGAGTTCGGAATTTCCGGAATGAATAGTGTTTCGGTTTTCTCTATAAATAGCCCTCACACCAATTAAAAAGAAAAAAAACAAAACCCTAGCAAAACTGCAGCCGCCTCCATTAGCCATGAACGGCCAGAAAACTCCCAACTTCCACCTCGATTATCTCCTCATCCGTCGACAGTTAGCCTTAGGTTTCAACTAACAAATTGAAGAGGACGTCAAGCTCTATAAGTTCAACGGTGGAGATCGTGTTTGGAGCGACGATGGGGGAGATAAGGGGCCGCGTCCTCCATGGCCTGCGCACGCGTTTCTATGCAGATGTGGGGGCCGAGTGTGCCGAGCTTCAGGCCGAGCATAGCTCTCGCGTAGGCGGTGAGAATGAAGGTGGTATGATGGAGTCTCGTCGTCGTTTGAGGTTGTAATATTAAACCCTAAATTTGAATGATGGGTTCGGCCTTGGATTAGTGTACTGGAGAGGTGCGTGAGTTTGGGGAAGATGGAATGCACGGTGGAGATGAGCAGATGCAAGATCTAGGGCCCAGATTAAAGTTAGGTTTATAATTTAAATTTATGTTGTAATTTTATTAAGTATAAACACGTGTAACTTCAAAAATTCATAACTTTTTCATACGAGGTCGAAAACGCACGAAACCAGTTGCGTTGGAATCGTATGGACGAGCACTACGCGATGAAATTGGTTTGGAGTCGTTTGGAGTTAGTGAGAATTTTGGGTAAAATTAAACGTCCGTTTAATTTTATTCGAAATAAATCGCTAAAACGGAATTTAAAATCAAGGTGAGAACTTCTCACTCAATCGAATCAGTTTCGATTTTATTTTAAATAGTTAGATTTAAAATATTTGAATGCATGTTTGAATGATGATTGATATCTATTGATTGTTAAAATAGACATTATACGCCGTTAGTAAGCGGATGTTATTTATTAAAAACATATACCGCGAATATTTCATAAACAGTGAAATTGGTATTATATATAATAGCAATATATATATATTGGCATATGTATATATTGGAGTTATTGATTTCCCGCATTTTTGTTTAGCGGATGAGACCCTATTGCGCCGTCTATTAAGCGGATAATATTTTAAATCCCATATACCGCGATAATTTCGTACTGGAGCGAAATTGGTATTGTGCTAATGTTTGTGGATGCAGGAAAACAGGTTGGAGGGATCCAACTGGATTCCTCAACAGTATTTATTTGATTATGGATATTTTGATATTCATTGATTTTCATATCGATATATGATATCGTTGTTGTCGTGATTGACTATTTGGTGTGTAGCATCATTGGACCAGATTTTGGGATTTTAAAATGATTTATAAAGTGATTTTTGAAAATATACTGTATGTTTGGAATTGATCCATATTAAATAAATAAACGTTATAATTTTTAAAGTTATACAAATTATGATTTTTGAGAAATATAGTTAAAAACTGATTTTTGAGAATATGATGCTATTGAGTTTATAAAATAGTTTAATCGAGATATTTTAGAATTTATTGTGAAAAGTTTAAATATAGAATTTATGAAATTTAATTATTTTATGAATCAAAATGGTGAAATAATAAAGGAGATTAAAGACGTTTTAAAGAATAATATAAATTGATTTATATTAAGAGATTTATAAATGGATATTTATAAATTGAAATGTTGACATTATAAAACGAGTTTTTATAAGTGTTTGAATGAAGTGGAAATGAATTTCATAAATGAATGAAATTTATGGAATTATAAACTGTGAAGTTATAAAAGAAATTTATAAATAGTAAGATTTATAAATTTGGTGAAATTATTTGAAGAATAGATTGGTTAAAGAAATGGATCTTATAAGTTATAAGATTTATAAATTGGAAAGTCTTTAAAAGAATGATTTTGTAAAATAATCGTTTTATAAGCATTTAACTTATAATGTGAATTTTTGGTCTATAATTGAGTTATAAACTGGAATAGGTGAATAAAAGAATTTATAAAAAGGAAGCTTTTTTTTTATAAAATAAATAGAAATGGAGTTTATAAACGTTGTTTTATAAATTTGAAAATGACTTATTTTGATAAGTAAATTGCTGAAACCTATTAATGGAGTTATATTCACGTTTTTGAACTGTGAATAATCCTTTGAAATAAAATGAATAAAAGGATGAAATTTGTTAACAAAGAATATTCACGTTTTTGAATTGTGAATAATATGTTAAAGAAAACGTTTAGAATGTGATGTTTTAAATAGAATTAAAATGATCTAACGATGTTTTAAATGTGTTGAGATTCGAAACCATAGATTTCAACATTTATTATTGAAATAGACGTTTTCGAGAAATAAAAGGAAATGGTAGATTATAACACTGTGGTTATAATAAATGATTTCCGAAAGGAAATGTTTTGTTTAGTATTGGGATTTATATATCTATTTTAATTTCGAATCCCTATACTAGTGATTTTGGGTTGTCGTAACGATGTTTTACGCAACATTCGTTTTGGCCCAAATAAATATGTTTAAGAGAATGATTTCCTTAAAGAATGAAATATATACTTAATTTCGATTGAAGTATATTGAATATTTTCTAAGTGTTGAAAATAAATAAAATTTGTGAATTACTTATGAATAAATAAGTATGGAAATGCTTTCCAATATAAAGTGAATATCTTAAGAATTTATCTTTTTGAAGATAAATTGAAATGAATAATCGAAATCGAATATTCATAGATATTTTGGATTATAAATTCAATATGGAATTTATGAATGAAAAGGGAAGTTGTTTAGAAATAAATATTGATTTATTTTTGAAGTGTGAAAATTATATATCTTGTAAAGATATTTTGTGAAATAAATAATTTGGAAAATTATTTGGAAACTGGTGATGTGTGCATATCCATTGATAGTTCAATAACCGACTATCAATATTTCCCTTTGAATGGGTAATTGATGTGATTTGTTTGAATGTGAATGCCACACTTATTTTTGAATAAGCGCTCACTATTCGGGTTAACCGGGAAAGGACCATGGGGTCGTATAACCCATTCCGAATATGTGATACGTCGTTGTGAATTGCATTGAAGATCGGTGTTGAAGACCGAGTATTTGTGAAAGCGATAGGATGACCTATCGATTGTCTCTGCACTGGGTAGCTCCTGGTATAGAGATTTCCTAAGTGATGGGAAATTCGATCGGGATTGTGAATACCCGGATTTCAAGGGCTTCGTAAGAAGTGCCTTCGGTTCTGTTCGAGCCCGGAACAGACTTGTATGGATTGTATGTCTGACATTACAAGTTGAGATATAAAGCCGATTTCATTCAAATATATTTCTGTTGGTGGCGAAGAATTTATTCTTTTAGCTTAACACCTTTCTCTGAGACGTACGAGCTCAGAGGTTATGTAGTTGAATGTTATCAGCGATATATTCCCAATTTGGTAATGTGACATGCTGAGTGTTGCTGTAAATGATCATTGTGTTGATTATTTGTGATAGGATCGTTTATTTGATCGTCTATCCTGGTGATCATTTCTATGATCATTTGTTGACCCAAAGCATGGCTTTTGTATAAAGTATGTTTTTGTGGACGTGACTTCGTCGAGCCTCACACCCCGTGAATGGTCAAAACAGGAAAGAAGCAGCAAGGTTATGAGGGGTAGCGCCCTTTAGGATGTGTGCATTTCCTTCTGGAAAAGGGTGGTATCATGGTATGGAGCCCAGATACTTACTCATGTTGAAAACACTTTGTTATGATTGTGTGAATTGATTGCGAGCGCTCGGTGAAAAGGTCCCAAAGGATCGGGGGATGGCATATTCGGTCAGTTGTTACTCAGTTAGGGGTAACCCGGCTTTGTGTTGGTAGAGATCCGGTTTGGTTCTCGGGGATGTCCATCCAGAGGCATTCTCATGTGGCAATGGGAAGTTCCTTGGCCTGATCATTCGTTGGAAATCCAAAGAAACAATACGTGACTTGTACGGTTTTAGTTGTATAACCTGCTATGGAATGTGGCGGTAACCTGCTATTGAACATAGTTAGCTATAGTAGGCATAGTTCGGAATGTCTATGTTGGCTAAGATTTATATTCTACTTTCGAAATGAATTTTTCCTACACTATGCACTAGTAATAATATCAAATGTTCTTTTAAATGCGTATCAAGCATCTTTGACTATCATAAGGAGAAATCTCCTCCGATTCTGCGTTTGCATTGTGTGTGTGTGCGGGAGGCCTTATGGTAGTCTCATTTTTAAAAGCATTGCGAATTGACTTTAAAAATATTCCTCTATTTTGATTTTAAAGATAAATAAACTGTTTTGAGTTCTCACACCAGTCACATGACTGACTCGGAGTTTATTGTTTTCCTTCCTAAACTCTGGGTGCCCACCAATTTTCACACGGGCAGTCAAGAGTTAAGGTTTATCAGGATATTTTGGATATTCAGGAATTGCTGGAGGCAAGCTGGATGGCATGGCGTATTACTAGTTTATATAGTATTTCTTTTTTTTTCCGCCGCACTGTTTGATGTTGTATATTGCTGTACACTCTGATGATATGATGTAATGAAATGTGATGTAATGTAATAACTGATATAGTTCTTTGTTTAAAGATTATTCATTTATTATTATATGTTGTTCCGCTGCGAATTGTGAGATTTTGATGTTGTTCTGTTTTCTTTCTGTTCCGTTCTATTTTAAAATTATGTTCTATTTTTCTTTCCCCTTCTATGTTCTCTATTCTCTTTTTCTTCTATTTAAAAATGATCTATTCTCTTTCTGTTCTATACTTTCTCTATGTTCTTTTCTCTCCATTTTCTACCTTCTAATCTCTTCTTCTGTCTTTTTCTTTTATTAAATTTTTCTTAAAAACCATAACATTTCAGGTTTTTGGCCTTCGATTTCTCGGCAGTCGATAAAGTGAGTATCGATGTTGAATTTTCGAAAGTCGAAAATTTTTGGGGCGTTACATTTGGTATCAGAGCATATGGTTAAGCGACAACCATGGTTCTGTTGGGTATTACTCATTAGAGATAGAGTCAGTAGTACTCTAGAATGAATTTGAGTGTAATAATAGCTATGAGAGCGTATTTGTTAGTGAATATAAAATTGTTTTATATTGTGATGATTGGTTTGTTGAGTGGTATATAGATTCTGGTTAATACGAGTAATTAACGTTGTTGATAGGGATCTCTAAACACTTGTACAGAACAATTCGACACAGTATTGTTTTAAATTGGGTAAATGAAATAATTTTACCTTGATTATATTTTATATATAAAGAAATAATTTTTTCAGAATTATTAAAGTGTATGTAAGTTGATTGTTAAGTTGTTTGAATAATCTAAATAAAAGAATAATTGTATAAGCAAAATGAATTATCAGAGTTGAATTATAATTAAAGTGATTTACAATTGTTAAATAAACTTATATATATAAGAAGTGAAACTAATGAATACATTTATGAATATGAGTTGTAAGAAAAAATGAATTTAAAGTAAAATGAAGTATAACTTAAGAGATGTTGAATGAAGTTGATATTAGTATCAAACTAAATTAATAAAGTTAAGTGGTGGATGTGAACTTGAGTTATATAAATGAAATTCAACTTTTGTAATAGAATTGAATGAATGGATTGAATATTAATCAATTAAATGTGAATAATTGATATGAAATAATGAATGTAAGTGTAATTCATTAAAATCTAATGTTATTAGAAGTTGAATAGTTGAATAAAAATTGAATGAAAAATCCAATAATTAAACCAATTGAAAGCAAAGGAATTTGGTTGTAATTGATATACATTGATTGTTATATGATTGTTGATTGATTATATGTAATTCATTAAGTAGTTAATGAAATTGAAAGCTAAAGTAATTGAAATTCAATTGGAAGTTAAGTGAATCTTGAATAGGATTGAATTTGAATTGGAAGTGAACCAACTTGAACATGAATTAGTTGAAAATGAATGCTAGTAAATCCAATGTTAATGAATCAAATGTGATTAAATTGAAAACCCAATTCATTGAATATTAATAAGAATATGAATGAATATATATTGGTTATGGATGTTAGTTGGTTGATGGTTGAATATATTGCTTTTCATACATTTGCTATGTTGGCATATATAGTAATTATGTTGCTATATGATGTATATTGATACTATTATCTATATGCATGATTCTCATGTTGTTTGTTGAGTGATTAGTAGGTGCGGATCGCGTTTGCTTCGCATTTGGAGCTCGCTTTCGCGCTATATTAGCCGTATATGCTCGCTAATAAAATATAAGGTACATATCTTGGATTACATACCGTACTTTTACACTTTTTTCCCTGCGGGATGCCTCATTACTTGATGAGATGTATATTTGTGATATATATACTGTCATTTTTTTTTGCGGATCGAGCCGCGCAAAGGAGACTATGGCGAATTTTTCCGAAAATTTAAGGCGTTAGAAAATTTTTGAGAAAATTGGAAAATTTTGAAAACTTTAACTTTGATTTGGAATTGAAAGTTAAACAATAGTAATTGTTTTTGAAAAGATAACTAAGTATGATTTGAAAACTTAGTAGAGTTATTATAAGAAGTTTAATTATGAATTTTGGAAAATTAATAAATTCTGCAACTTTTCTTACTTGTAATTTCGAGGACGAAATTCTTTTAAGTGGGGAAGATTGTAACGACCCAGAATTTTTATTAATTAAAATTTGAATATTTAATTAATTTTAAATATAAATAAGTGAATTTATAAGTCGAATAAATTTTTATTTGAATTTTTGGATTTAATTGAATAATTAAATCGATAATTTAATATGTTAAATTATGGAAATAATTGAAAATTAAGTTAAATATGATTGAAAATGATTTGTAAAATTTTATTTTATCATATGGAAGTTAGAATGATATTTTAGAACATTTAAAATCGAATTAAAAGTTAATTTGTGAAAATTGAATATTTTAATATTAAAATCGACTAGTGAAAATAGTCAATTTTTGAACAGTCTCAGAATTGAACGAAACCAGTTCCATTGGATCCATAATAGTTAGTTATTACCGGATTTCAAATTTCGTGTCAATCGGAGTTATCGTTTGATCGTGGCAGCTCGAAACGCGTCGATTTATTTTTAGTTTAAATTTGGCGAGTGAAAATAGCCATTTTTCAAAAAGTCTCGGATTTCGACGAAACCAGTTTCATCGGATCCATAATGTGATATTATTGTAAGGTTTCGAATTTCAAGTCAATTGGATTTACCGTTTGTTCGGTACAAATTAAAACGCCTAGAAATCGCTTAAATCGGTTTAATTCAAATTGAACGTTTATTGCCATAACTCGCACAGATGTCTGAATTAGCTTCCGAAACATGTTCCATTGTGTCCGGAATGCGGGGTAAACCCTAGAAACGCTGGTTACGGCGCATAAATCGGAGTTCGGAATTTCCGGAATGAATAGTGTTTCGGTTTTCTCTATAAATAGCCCTCACACCAATTAAAAAAAAAAAAAAAAAAAACCCTAGCAAAACTGCAGCCGCCTCCATTAGCCATGAACGGCCAGAAAACTCCCAACTTCCACCTCGATTATCTCCTCATCCGTCGACAGCTAGCCTTAGGTTTCAACAAACAAATTGAAGAGGACGTCAAGCTCTATAAGTTCAACGGTGGAGATCGTGTTTGGAGCGACGATGGGGGAGATAAGGGGCCGCGTCCTCCATGGCCTGCGCATGCATTTCTATGCAGATGTGGGGGCCGAGTGTGCCGAGCTTCAGGCCGAGCATAGCTCTCGCGTAGGCGGTGAGAATGAAGGTGGTATGATGGAGTCTCGTCGTCGTTTGAGGTTGTAATATTAAACCCTAAATTTGAATGATGGGTTCGGCCTTGGATTAGTGTACTGGAGAGGTGCGTGAGTTTGGGGAAGATGGAATGCACGATGGAGATGAGCAGATGCAAGATCTAGGGCCCAGATTAAAGTTAGGTTTATAATTTAAATTTATGTTGTAATTTTATTAAGTATAAACACGTGTAACTTCAAAAATTCATAACTTTTTCATACGAGGTCGAAAACGCGTGAAACCAGTTGCGTTGGAATCGTATGGACGAGCACTACGCGATGAAATTGGTTTGGAGTCGTTTGGAGTTAGTGAGAATTTTGGGTAAAATTAAACGTCCGTTTAATTTTATTCGAAATAAATCGCTAAAACGGAATTTAAAATCAAGGTGAGAACTTCTCACTCAATCGAATCAGTTTCGATTTTATTTTAAATAGTTAGATTTAAAATATTTGAATGCATGTTTGAATGATGATTGATATCTATTGATTGTTAAAATAGACATTATACGCCGTTAGTAAGCGGATGTTATTTATTAAAAACATATACCGCGAATATTTCATAAACAGTGAAATTGGTATTATATATAATAGCAATATATATATATATTAGCATATGTATATATTGGAGTTATTGATTTCCCGCATTTTTGTTTAGCGGATGAGACCCTATTGCGCCGTCTATTAAGCGGATAATATTTTAAATCCCATATACCGCGATAATTTCGTACTGGAGCGAAATTGGTATTGTGCTAATGTTTGTGGATGCAGGAAAACAGGTTGGAGGGATCCAACTGGATTCCTCAACAGTATTTATTTGATTATGGATATTTTGATATTCATTGATTTTCATATCGATATATGATATCGTTGTTGTCGTGATTGACTATTTGGTGTGTAGCATCATTGGACCAGATTTTGGGATTTTAAAATGATTTATAAAGTGATTTTTGAAAATATACTTTATGTTTGGAATTGATCCATATTAAATAAATAAACGTTATAATTTTTAAAGTTATAAAAATTATGATTTTTGAGAAATATAGTTAAAAACTGATTTTTGAGAATATGATGCTATTGAGTTTATAAAATAGTTTAATCGAGATATTTTAGAATTTATTGTGAAAAGTTTAAATATAGAATTTATGAAATTTAATTATTTTATGAATCAAAATGGTGAAATAATAAAGGAGATTAAAGACGTTTTAAAGAATAATATAAATTGATTTATATTAAGAGATTTATAAATGGATATTTATAAATTGAAATGTTGACATTATAAAACGAGTTTTTATAAGTGTTTGAATGAAGTGGAAATGAATTTCATAAATGAATGAAATTTATGGAATTATAAACTGTGAAGTTATAAAAGAAATTTATAAATAGTAAGATTTATAAATTTGGTGAAATTATTTGAAGAATAGATTGGTTAAAGAAATGGATCTTATAAGTTATAAGATTTATAAATTGGAAAGTCTTTAAAAGAATGATTTTGTAAAATAATCGTTTTATAAGCATTTAACTTATAATGTGAATTTTTGGTCTATAATTGAGTTATAAACTGGAATAGGTGAATAAAAGAATTTATAAAAAGGAAGCTTTTTTTTTTTATAAAATAAATAGAAATGGAGTTTATAAACGTTGTTTTATAAATTCGAAAACGACTTATTTTGATAAGTAAATTGCTGAAACCTATTAATGGAGTTATATTCACGTTTTTGAACTGTGAATAATCCTTTGAAATAAAATGAATAAAAGGATGAAATTTGTTAACAAAGAATATTCACGTTTTTGAATTGTGAATAATATGTTAAAGAAAACGTTTAGAATGTGATGTTTTAAATAGAATTAAAATGATCTAACGATGTTTTAAATGTGTTGAGATTCGAAACCATAGATTTCAATATTTATTGTTGAAATAGACGTTTTCGAGAAATAAAAGGAAATGGTAGATTATAACACTGTGGTTATAATAAATGATTTCCGAAAGGAAATGTTTTGTTTAGTATTGGGATTTATATATCTATTTTAATTTCGAATCCCTATACTATTGATTTTAGGTTGTCGTAACGATGTTTTACGCAGCATTCATTTTGGCCCAAATAAATATGTTTAAGAGAATGATTTCCTTAAAGAATGAAATATATACTTAATTTCGATTGAAGTATATTGAATATTTTCTAAGTGTTGAAAATAAATAAAATTTGTGAATTACTTATGAATAAATAAGTATGGAAATGTTTTCCAATATAAAGTGAATATCTTAAGAATTTATCTTTTTGAAGATAAATTGAAATGAATAATCGAAATCGAATATTCATAGATATTTTGGATTATAAATTCAATATGGAATTTATGAATGAAAAGGGAAGTTGTTTAGAAATAAATATTGATTTATTTTTGAAGTGTGAAAATTATATATCTTGTAAAGATATTTTGTGAAATAAATAATTTGGAAAATTATTTGGAAACTGGTGATGTGTGCATATCCATTGATAGTTCAATAACCGACTATCAATATTTCCCTTTGAATGGGTAATTGATGTGATTTGTTTGAATGTGAATGCCACACTTATTTTTGAATAAGCGCTCACTATTCGGGTTAACCGGGAAAGGACCATGGGGTCGTATAACCCATTCCGAATATGTGATACGTCGTTGTGAATTGCATTGAAGATCGGTGTTGAAGACCGAGTATTTGTGAAAGCGATAGGATGACCTATTGATTGTCTCTGCACTGGGTAGCTCCTGGTATAGAGATTTCCTAAGTGATGGGAAATTCGATCGGGATTGTGAATACCTGGATTTCAAGGGTTCGTAAGAAGTGCCTTCGGTTCTGTTCGAGCCCGGAACAGACTTGTATGGATTGTATGTCTGACATTACAAGTTGAGATATAAAGCCGATTTCATTCAAATATATTTCTGTTGGTGGCGAAGAATTTATTCTTTTAGCTTAACACCTTTCTCTGAGACGTACGAGCTCAGAGGTTATGTAGTTGAATGTTATCAGCGATATATTCCTAATTTGGTAATGTGACATGCTGAGTGTTGCTGTAAATGATCATTGTGTTGATTATTTGTGATAGGATCGTTTATTTGATCGTCTATCCTGGTGATCATTTCTATGATCATTTGTTGACCCAAAGCATGGCTTTTGTATAAAGTATGTTTTTGTGGATGTGACTTCGTCGAGCCTCACACCCCGTGAATGGTCAAAACAGGAAAGAAGCAGCAAGGTTATGAGGGGTAGCGCCCTTTAGGATGTGTGCATTTCCTTCTGGAAAAGGGTGGTATCATGGTATGGAGCCCAGATACTTACTCATGTTGAAAACACTTTGTTATGATTGTGTGAATTGATTGCGAGCGCTCGGTGAAAAGGTCCCAAAGGACCGGGGGATGGCATATTCGGTCAGTTGTTACTCAGTTAGGGGTAACCCGGCCTTGTGTTGGTAGAGATCCGGTTTGGTTCTCGGGGATGTCCATCCAGAGGCATTCTCATGTGGCAATGGGAAGTTCCTTGGCCTGATCATTCGTTGGAAATCCAAAGAAACAATACATGACTTGTACGGTTTTAGTTGTATAACCTGCTATGGAATGTGGCGGTAACCTGCTATTGAACATAGTTAGCTATAGTAGGCATAGTTCGGAATGTCTATGTTGGCTAAGATTTATATTCTACTTTCGAAATGAATTTTTCCTACACTATGCACTAGTAATAATATCAAATGTTCTTTTAAATGCGTATCAAGCATCTTTGACTATCATAAGGAGAAATCTCCTCCGATTCTGCGTTTGCATTGTGTGTGTGTGCGGGAGGCCTTATGGTAGTCTCATTTTTAAAAGCATTGCGAATTGACTTTAAAAATATTCCTCTATTTTGATTTTAAAGATAAATAAACTGTTTTGAGTTCTCACACCAGTCACATGACTGACTCGGAGTTTATTGTTTTCCTTCCTAAACTCTGGGTGCCTACCAATTTTCACACGGGCAGTCAAGAGTTAAGGTTTATCAGGATATTCTAGATATTCAGGAATTACTGGAGGCAAGCTGGATGGCATGGCGTATTACTAGTTTATATAGTATTTCTTTTTTTTCCGCTGCACTGTTTGATGTTGTATATTGTTGTACACTCTGATGATATGATGTAATGAAATGTGATGTAATGTAATAACTGATATAGTTCTTTGTTTAAAGATTATTCATTTATTATTATATGTTGTTCCGCTGCGAATTGTGAGATTCTGATGTTGTTCTGTTTTCTTTCTGTTCCGTTCTATTTTAAAATTATGTTCTATTTTTCTTTCCCCTTCTATGTTCTCTATTCTCTTTTTCTTCTATTTAAAAATGATCTATTCTCTTTCTGTTCTATACTTTCTCTATGTTCTTTTCTCTCCATTTTCTACCTTCTAATCTCTTCTTCTGTCTTTTTCTTTTCTTAAATTTTTCTTAAAAACCATAACATTTCGGGTTTTTGGCCTTCGATTTCTCGGCAGTCGATAAAGTGAGTATCGATGTTGAATTTTCGAAAGTCGAAAATTTTCGGGGCGTTACATTTTAGGAGTCCGTTATCACTTCTTTCATTGAAGACTTTTGGATATATGATCATCAATGTAATATTATGATGTTATTTGGAATTGTGGCATATGTATTAAATACTCTGATGTATTATTGGATATTCTGATGTTGTACCTGTGTTGTATGCATGATATTCATTTTGTTCCACTGTTTTATATTCATATAATGTTGTTATAAGCTCTGGCGATACGAATTTAATGTTCGTTTGTCGGACATCGAGTTTGGGTCGTCACAGGCACGACCAGCCGTAATTAATTTTGAATGATTTAATTTGGAAGGCTATTGCTAAAACAAAGATTCCATACCACATTTAAATGATTTATGAAAAAGAAACGTGTTATATAAAAAAAATTCTTATTAAAGAAACTTGCGTTGATTTATACAAAAAAATGGCTAGGACTACTTGGTAAACATTTGTACTTGTTTAAAAATTTGGAAGTAAATGCGTAGATAAACATTTCTTTCCTTTTTGAAAACACAAAAATAAGATAAAGAGGGAAGGCGTTCACAAAGGAGGTATGAATTTATTTGAGACAAAATGGGATGCAATATAATTTTGAACGCGAGTTTTGAATTCTAGAGAAGTTGTGTGATTTAAGCCAAAGAAAATATGGCCAGAAATAATATTTATTTACCACTTAGAATTTTACGTTACTGTTTAATTTATCCATTTATAGCTAAGGTAAAAATCAAAAATGCATTCTACAGAAGTAACATTTTATGCCCAAATTTAAAATGAAAATAACATTTTTTTACATTTATACGTTTAAAGAGTATCCACTAAATACATACTATTTATACCACTAAATTAATCAAACCCGTGTATAAATGTGCAAATTAAAACGCGTCTTTTTATAAAGCTTATTTATACACTATATTTTTTTCCAAGTTTTATTGCTTAAATAAAACAAGATTTTGCTTAAAATTTAGTTATTTACCATTTTAGCAAAATAAACCAAATTTCCAATTAAAGTAAATCCTTAACCAATGTCAAAATTTCAGAGATCTTATCCTTTAATTAAAAATTTGGGCAATGTTTTATTCTAAGTCAAAATTTTGATTTTTATATAATAAACCCCCAAAGTATTATAATTAAAAGAATGAAATATTTGTTAAAATTTTGGGCTGTTGCACAAAAACCACAACCAATGTATATATTTTCATTTTATATGCATAAATGCCATATTAATATAGGTGTTTTCTAAAATACAGATTTCATAATAGTATCAAAATATTGCAACTAGGGTGGATTCAAAAGTATACATCTGTTTAGATTTTTTTTCTCGCCAATAGAGTTATCAATCCAGAGAAACATTACAAAATACTCGTGAATGCTTGTCAATGTTAATTCAATGATCCAAAGTAATAATCTATAAGAACATGTTAGTTTTATCAAATATATTCGTGAAATAAACCATCTAAATTTGTATAATAAATTGTATATTAATTGAGCTAAAAGGAAGACACATGTAATACCTAATGATATTTCACAATATTAATAGGAAACACCAAATATATTTCTTTAGAATTAGCTAATATATATGGCATGGCTGAACAAATTAATTAACAGTAAAAATATATTTCATATATTTACCCTTTTATGGTTATTGTATTAAATGGATTAATTTTATTTTATCCCGTTTAATATGTTTTTCGGTACTAAAAAAATCGTTTTGAGAGTTCATACAGTGAAATTGGATATAAATTAGCAATGTAAATCAGTTATTGGTATAAATTGTTGAGCGAAATTTTAATTAATTTGCACTATGTCCAAAGCTGCAGGGGAATACTAAGGTGCAGAATCAACCAAAGGAGGGATCTAGCTTATTGACTAATTATCAACTGCCAATACAGTGAAAAATAATCACCAAACAATTAAAAATAGAAGAGTAGACAACACATAGATTTAACGTGGTTCGCTAGATTGTCTACGTCTATGGACCCAACAATTATTCTTTGTTTTACTAAAGAATGAGAGTACAATAAAGAGATTGAAAATTATAAGTAGCAAAGTGAAGAGGCTAGCCTACAATTACAAATTGAAAAATCAATTTCTCTTAAGACTTGTTTGCGCTCAGAACCCCTAATTTAATTTGGCTGCAGAAATTAGAGTTTACTGAAGAAGAGGATAATTGAGTATGCTCTCTCTAACAAGCCAATATAAAAATGAACTCCTTCAATTATATAGACTTCAGAATGAAGGAATTACTTGAAGATTAAGAAAATTAATTTTTCAATCATCTTAAAACTTTCCAAATATCCTTAATTTGATTTCAATGCAAATAGAATGCAAAGATCCAGGTTTCCTCAAGTTTCTTCAATTGCTTGAATCTCCATTAAGAATCTTTTCTTTCTTTATATTGCAAAATCAATGAATTTATAAATAGATTTCTTTCCTCATTTTTAAATCTATTGAGTAATTAATTGATTTGACAATTATTTCGTTTCCTTCCAAACTATCCTCTTAAATCTTTCCTCATATAGCCTAAGTGATTGATAAGATTAATTAGCTAAATTCTTTACTTCTTTGGAAAATATTCGAATCATCCAAATTTAACACTCCACTTTGATTCAAATATGAAAATCTCTCCTCATCGCTACATCTTAAGAAATTGTTGGATTTATGCTACATGGTGCCAAACTCAAGATGAACAAGTTTGGGCATTGTTGTCGAAATAAAACTTTATATTCTTTCTCAATCATAAGAAAGATAGTATGCACATCAACAAATAAAATGCATATGAGAAAATACCTAAATTCTTTAACAAATCTGATGTTGAAGACGAACATGTAGATACGAAGCTTCCAGAGGCCAGTAGAAATTTAACTGCACGATTCACCTTCTCTATTCCAAATTGAGTGAGGACATACTCAACATTATCTACTCCAATCTCCTCCACAAGAATTTTGCTAGACTTCCCTAAGTTAACACCAGCAGACTCACCGACAAGCTATGCAATATTCAAAGTATAAGATGAAGAATCATTGCTACAAATATGCTCACAAATAGGGCAACTAAACTAAAAGGCCTTTCCTGCAACCGAGCTCCACCTAGAGTCTGAACCTTTGCAATCTTCTCATTAATCATGATATCATCAGAAATACTAATATCTCTTTGAATATGGAAACAATCTGATGACTGCCAATGTGTTTGGAAATTTTTTGTCTTCCCAATGTCATCACCTAATGAGGCTCCACCTTCAACAAAGGCCTCTCATCAAATATCGCATGTCTGCTAATCATGATTCTCCTAGTTGTTTTACACCACAGCCTATACCTCTTCACTCCTTCTCCATTGTCTAACAAAATTGCTTGCTTTCCCTAGGCTTCAACTTATCATGTCTCTCACCTTCTAAATAAGCCGAACAATTAAACACTTTAAGGAATAAATAATCAACAGACTCTCTTTTCCATATCTCTTTTGTGTTCTTCATGTCTATGGCAACAGAAAGTGTATGGTAAATGATAAATGCTGCCACAGATCGCTTCTTTTCAAAATCCCTCTTCTAGACCAGTAGTCGTTCTCAAGATCATAACTCTCTCCCATTATATATGGTACATGCTCTCTGCCACTCCATAACAATGCGACTTAACGAAAATAGAAAAATCTCTAACTACATGCTCGGACCTATAATAGTTTATGAATTTTCTTGGCATGAGTTTACTAATATTTCCAAACCTGAGAACCTTTAAACACTTCTCGGCCGCTCTTCTACCAAGATCTTCAAATTATAAACTAGGAAAATATTTCATCTTTGGTCTTTAAGAAATAAACTCGGACCTTATGTGAGAAATTATCCACAAATAAGATGATGTAACTAGCTCCACCAAAAGATGCAATTGGGGTGGGTTCCCAGACATAACATTGAACATACTCTAGAAACTCTATAGCTCTAGGTCTTGCAACATCAAATGTGACATGCTTCTTCTTTCTAAAAGAACAATCTCCACAAGAGCTAGGCTTTGACTGATAAACACCATCAATCAACCTCCGTTTCTTTAAACTTCAGGATTCTCATCATCAACATGACCTAAATGAAGATGCCATAACTGAGTAGAATATGGAACACTAAAATCAGTAGAAACTATTGAGTCTTCCAAGACTATCTCTCCATGAAGCACATACATATCATCAACTTGCATCCCATTCATCACTACCAAGGAACCCTTCACCACTCTCAAATTTTCTCCATCTACTATTATCCTCATACCAAGTACTCTCAAAGCTTCAACTGACAAAAAACTTCTATGTAGCATCAGACATGTCTAACATTCGTGATAGTCCTAACAGCACCATCATGCATCCTAAACCTCATAGTTCCAATGCCCTTAGCATGACAAAATGTGTCATTCCCTATACAAAATGCTACACCATCAATCTTCTTGTAACTAAAAAATAACTCCTATAAGAGTCATATGACAAGAGGCTTCAGAATCAATCACCTAATTTGTACTCTATAAAGGGCGAAATACTGGCTGAAAATAACGATGTATTACTATCGCTTCTATCTACATCTGATCTAACTACTATCGAAACTAAAGCTTTCGCCTTCTTCTCTCTTCTTGCTAAGTGCTGGAAAATCCCATATGAAATTCCCCTTCTTCTTACAATAATTGCAAGCACCCTTTGTAGGACCCATGAAGTGGGACCTATGCATATCTCTTCTACCTCTAATGTGCTTTTGGCTTTTATTTCTTCCTCTAAATGAACGAAGTTGTTGCTAAATAAAAACGTCATTAGTCTTCACCTATTATGTCCTAAAAACTCCTTTTCTAGAAAATTTGGTGATGATATAATTTTTCATACAACTACTAAATGAATTAGCAATTGATAGCCAATCTAGAACAAGACAGCCAGCTTCGATACCAATCTATTGTGAGAAATTTTAATTAATTTGCACTAACTCTAGAACTACGGTGGAATACAAAGGCGTTGAAACAACCAAAAGAAGGATCTATCTTGTCGATTAATTATCAGCCGCCATTCAATGAAAAATAATAACCAAACAAAGAAAAATAGAAGAGTAGAGAACACAAAGATATAATATGATTCGACTAGATTGCTTATGTCCACAGACCCAACACCTATTCTTTAAAGAGAGTATATGAGAAAGAGAGAGAGAATACACAATTATAGTTAGTAAAATGGAGAGACTAACATATAATTACAAATTGAATAATCAATTTCTTCAAAGATTTATTTGCGCACAAAACCCCTAATTTGATTTGGCAATAGAAATTAGGGTATACTGAAGAAGATAATTGAGGATGCTCTCTCCGACATGCCAGTATGAAGATGAACTCCTTCATTCAAATAGACATTAGAATGAAGGAATTACTTGGAGATTAAGCAAATTAATTTTTTGATCATCTTGAAACTTTCCAAATATCCTCGATTGATTTCAATGCAAATAGAAAGTGAAAATCTGGGTTTCTATAAATTTCTTCAATTGATTGAATCTCCGTCAATAATCTTTTCTTCCTTTATATTGCAAAATTAATGAATATATACATAGACTTCTTTCCTCATTTATAAATTTATTGAGTGATTCATTTATTTGATAATCAATTTGTTTCCTTCCAAAATATCTGCTTTAATTTTTCCGCATATAGCCTAATTGATTGATAAGATCAATTAGCTAAATTCTTTACTTCTATTGCAAATATTCGAATCATCTAATTTAGCAGAAACTCTATTCAAAGCAGTGAAGAAAAACTAGAGGTGAATAGATATATCTATGTATATTGGCAAAAGCATAACTTAAGCCCTTAAACACACATTTATTTTATGTTAAGTTTGACTTATAGACAGGTAAAAGTACTATACTACCACTAGTTACCTTCCTCTTATATTGGTGCTTCATCTCCAACAGGAAATTTGAAATTAAGGTGTAATCCAGTTAATCTTAAAAATTTGGCAGTTAGTAATTTAGGGTAGTCCTAACTTGTTCACAGTGCATAATTTTCATTAACAGTTTGATCATAATGCATATGATGTAAGCTGAAAACCAAGCCAATATGCCTAAGAAACCTTATGTTCATTAAGCTAAAAGGAAGATACATATGCTCAATGATATTTTATAGTATCAATAATTCTACATATATTTCATCAAGATTAACTAGTATATATGGCATGGTTGAATAGTTTGATTAATTATAAAAACAGATATTTAATATATTCAACCTTGGCATTTAGTCTGATGATTGTTATTTTGTTAAATGGATTCATTTTCTTTTATTCCTCCAAACGTGCTTTTAGTATTAAAATAAACATTATTTTGAAAGTTTAGACATTGAAATTGGATACAAACTAGTAATGTAAATCACTTAATACAATTCTATAGGAAATTGGATATAAATAGTATTATTACCATGTAGAAGATCTGATGCCACTAAAATGTGGCACAGAGCTATCCCAACGAGCTGCCATGGTGTTTTGCTAATTTTCTAACTCTTCAATCTTATGATTTTGTTCTTGCATTTGAAGGATTGTTCTTGCAATCGTATGGTGAGCTCATTGTTATTCCTTTCTGCATTCTATGCCTTAAAGATAACATTACTCAAGTCAAACTAGTTGCAACTTGAAGTCGAAGATAGTAGTATGCCATGCCCAAGGCCTTTTATGTTAGTACCTCAGGTTTTGGTTTTGATGATAATAACTATAGGACATTATATAAAAATATAGATACTAATATTTTATCAATATATATATATATATATATAGTATATAGTGCAGGATATTAGACAGGTGTTGATTAAGAAGACTATATAGTATCAAGAGTAGATTCAAGATGCTGATATCAAGAGTAGGTTCAAGATGATGATAATTGAAGACTTATGAGCATTGAAGAGTTAAAGATTTCAAGATATTCCACTTAAGTCATAGAGTCGTAGAATTTATGTTAAAACCTTGATAGCACTTTCTTGATCTCTCTTCTCCTTCTTTAATTTGTTATAAATTGTTTTTCTAATATCCTTGTTTTAAATTAATAGTTTGTTTTAAATTGGTTTTCAAATATCCTAGTTTTAAAATAATCTTTTCAAAATATTTCTCAAAATGATTTTCACTCTCTTATACTTATAAAAATATTATTTTAGTGTTTTTAAGTTTATATATATTGAATTTTTGTTCACCCTTTAATAAGTTATAATTATATTGATTTTATGTATATTATTTACATTATATTGAATATTCTTATTAAATCTTTCAAAATTCTTTTATAAAGCTTTACTAAGTTATAATTTGATTACAATGTGTATAAACTATATTTAAATAATTCTATAAAGTATCAAATTATTTTACAACGCAACAGTATTCAAATAATATTTTAGAAGTGGTTTTCAATTTTGTGAAGGATATGTCGACACATACAATCCCTATATGTCGACATAACAGCCGTAATTTTCATAATTCAAATTTGAAGGAAGTTTCTATTCATCAAATCTCTTCGTGAGTAGACATGACCATTGTTTCCTTGTATATACCGGACTTCCAAATGAATTTTTAACATCTACTTTCTTATTCTTCTCTCCTTATTTCACTCTCTTGATTTCTAAATCAATTTCTACCCAAATATGCAAAAGTTCAACTAGAACCAAATTCAATCATCACTAGTTTGATTCTCCTTTATCCACTCTTTGATTTCTCTCATCTCTCTCACTCAAATCAAGGTTAAAGTGCTATCCAAGAGTTATAGGATCAATTTTAATCAAGATCGAATATCTGAGTCTATAATACTCTTTCAAATCATACTGCTATACTTGCGGGTGTGATCGTAGCCTATAAAATCAATTGGGTATGCTTAGTAGCCCATAAATCTAATGGATGTGCTTGTAGCCTGAAAATCAAGTGACTCTACCCAGAGGTCGGGATTTTGAAGGATGTGACTTGTAACCTTAAAATTGAGATTGTATTCACGTTTACTAGTTAAAAACAAATACATACAAGGAATTATGTGGGATTAGATGTAGGGTAACTCTGAATCAATATAAAATCCTAGCGTACTCTTTCCTTTTTTTACTTTTACTGCATTTACTTCTTATCTGCACTTTAAATTTGTGATTGTTTATGTAATTGTTAATTACGTCATTCTAAGTAGAATCTTAAAGAATTTTAAAAAATTCATATAGTTACTTAATTACTATTCACCCCTCCTTTATTGTTTATTTAACCTTAAGATCCATATTTCGCCAACTCACATTTGGTATTAGAGCATTGGTTTTCAAAGTATTCATCGTCTGATTTTGCATAATGGACTGCTAACCAAAAAGCAATTGCACAAAGTACTCTAAGGCTATGAATATATAGTTTATTCACTGGATAGAAATGAATTTAATAGAGCATATATATGTAAATCTGCCTTTGAAATTTGGCGAACTTTGCAAGTTACACATGAAGGCACAAGTAGGTTAAGCATGCCAAAATTTCTTGGTTAACAAACCAATTTCAATATTCAAAATGAGTCCAAACAAGCACATATCAAATATGTGTAGCAGATTCCAAGATATAGCACACTCATTTATTACACTGGATAAAATTTTTCAAAGGAGGATCAAGTTAGAAAAATTCTCAATTCATTTACTCCTGAATGGGATCAAAAGACTCTTGCAATCAAAGAGGCTAGTAACATTACACTCTAGAAGAGTTAATTGGCAATATAACGTCTTTTGAAGCACAAGTGCAGGGCAGTAGAGAAAGCAAAGCGATAGAGAAGAAATCTGTAGTTTTTAATTCAATAATGGATAATCTGGATTCAAAGAGCGATGACGATGAAGAAATTGCTTTCATGATAAGGAAATTTTAGAAAAATTCTAAAATATATAAAGATGAATGATTTCAAAAGAAATGATTATGAAAAGATGAATAATTTACGGTAGAGAGGCATAATGTTAGGCTTGGCTTATGTACGGATGGATTTTCGCCATTTTCTCAGTTTGGTGGTAAATATTCATCATGGCCTATTATTATTACTCCTTGTAATTTACCTCCATGGATGTGTATGAAAACTCCATATATGTTTCTAACGATTGTCGTCCCTGGTCCCGACGATCCGACATAAGGAATTGATGTTTATCTACAACCACTAATCGACGAGTTGAAAACACTATGGCATGAAGGAGTTGAAACATATGACATTTCGAGAAAAAGGAATTTTCGTATGTTTGCTTCTTTATTATGGACTATTAGTGATTTTTCGGCGTATGACATGCTTTCAGGTTGGAGCACATCTTGACGTCTAGCTTGTCCTTATTGTATGGATGAAACACGAGCATTTTCATTAAAGTATGGATAGAAATTTTCTTGGTTTGACTTTCATCGGTGTTTTATACATATCAATCATAAATTTAGAACGAATAAAAAGAACTTTAAAGCTAACAAAGTAGAGAGTATGCTACCACTAAGGTTTGGACAAGTGAAGAGTATATGAAATTGTAAAAGACTACCCAAAGATACATGAAACTGGGGTATAGGTTGAAATTCCAAGTAAATCGGACATTCATAACTGGTGCAAGCAAAGTATATTATGGGAGTTACCGTACTGGAAAAATATCCTACTCCAACATAACATTGATGTCATGCACAATGATAAAAACGTGTTTGACAACGTGTTTAATACAATTTTGAATGTGAAGGGGAAAACCAAGGACGATGCGAATTCAAGACGTGATATATTACACTTCTGTAAGCGGCCCGAACTTCAATTATACGACGATAATAAGTAACCCAAAGCATGCTATGAGCTAGACAATAAGCAAGTAAAACTCATTCTAAAGTGGGTGGAAGGACTTAGATGTCATGATGGGATTTCTTCTAACATCCGTAGATGTGTTGACTTTAAAAACAGCAAATTGAGTGGGATGAAAGGTCACGAGTGCCACATTATGAGGGAGTATTTTTTTCCCATGATTTTCAAAGAATTGCTGCATGCAAAAATATGGAGTGTTACAATAGAATTTAGTATGTTTTATAAACAGCTTTGTTCTACGACGTTAAAGGTAGATCGTATATGTAAACTTGAAGCAGAAATCCTTGTACTTCTATGCAAACTGGAGAAAATATTTACGCCTGGTTTTTTTAATGTAATGGAGCATTTACTTGTTCATCTTCCATCTGAAGCACTCCTTCATGGTCCTGTGCAATATGGATGGATGTATCCATTTGAGAGGTAATTTAATTAATTTCGGTTCAACATATAAATTTAATTAATTTTGTTATAAGTACCTGAATCATTTGAAGAAAAAATTAGACAAAAAGCATGAGTAGAAGGTTCGATTTGCAAATCGTACCTTAAAGGAGAAGCTTCATTTTTTTCTCACATTACTTTAGTAACGATGCGAACTTATCGTTCGTAAGTGTTCCTCGTAATGAAGAAACTATTGAGCATGATTCTTCTCAAACAATGTTATCTATTTTTAGACAACATGGAAGACTTGCTGGAAAATTGTGGAAATATGGTTAGATCATAGAGATTACCATGTGGCACACAAATATGTTCTTCTAAATTGTGCCGAAATCACACCATTTGTCAGGTAATCATGAATTCATATATAATTCAATTATACATGTATATATTAATTATAAAGGAATATAATACATATTTGCAGCATATACGAATCACAACATCCATTTGGCAATCTCAGTAAACAATTTGCTGGATGGTTTTCAAACTACGTTCATGATATAGGAAACTGTGTTATTGAAGAAGGATTACGACATCTTGCTATCGGACCAAAATGAAATGTCAAGACTTATCCAATATTCTTCATCAATGGATTTAAATTCAACACTAAAGATTACGGGGCTGAAAAATTAACATATAACAGTGGTGTATTTGTCAAAGGAAGTGATGATCCAGAGGAGCATATAAAAGATTTTTACGGTGTTCTAACACAAGTTTTAGAGTTGACATACTATATACAACATGTAGGGTAAGTTGTTTTATTCAAATGCAACTGGTTTAGCAATGTTCCTGGCTCTAGAATTAACGTGCACAAAGATTATAAGCTAATTGAAATAACGCATACGTCGCATTGCTATAAGTATGATCCTTTTGAATATTAGCTAAGCAATCTTTACAAGTTTATTTTGCTCCATATCCCTCCTTAAAAAAAGATAAAGCAGACTGGTGGGCTGTTTTTAAAACGAAGGCAAGATATACATTTGATGGAAATAATATTCCAGATGAAGCAGCGTATTAAGCGGATCTTGAGCCAAATATTGAAATAGTGATAACCGATGACATTGATGTAGGGTCGTTGGCTGATGAATCGAATGTTTTAATAGATGCATTTGTAAGTACCGAAGAAAATGATATAGAGTACGAGACCGAGTCTGAATCAGAATATGACAAAGATTGATCATAGATGGCATCGCTTGTTGTATAATTCTGAGCTATGTATTAACAATAATGACTATGTTCTGTAATATTCTAAGCTATGTAAAAATAATGATGACTATATATGATGTGTATCATTCTAAGTTATGCATTATTCTTTTCATGTATGCTTTTTCGATGATTACGTGCAGAGTATGCTTATGTGATGATTATCACTTGATTAATAATTATGTGATGATTAACGATTATGTGATATTAATTGATGATTATGTGATTCTTATGTTATCAGTACCCTTTTCTAAGCAGCGTATGATATTATATTTATGTCTGTGCTAGATATGTTTGATAGGCGACGTAATCGACGTAGTACATCTCAGTCACCTTCACTTGGAGCAGGTCCGAGTAGCTCTAAGCCAGATCTCTGTCGAGTTGCGAAGATAGTTCTGAAAAGTGCTGGGTATGTATCAAACTTATTTGAATTATATTATATGAAATATATTGAATATATACATCAACATTTCTATGGAGGGTTCGAGGTGGAGCTGTCCGAGTTCATTTTACAAGTATCGAAGGAAGCATACAAGAGTAGGATGTCTGGTTGTTGGCCTCAGTGGGATAACATCCCAACACATATAAAAAATGCAATATGGGTTGATCTTATGTTAAGTACAACTTTTTAATATATAATTATGCCTTATATAAAATCAAAAACAATATGCCATCATGCCATATGATATTAGTTTTACGTATTCTGTTCTACTGATTGTTTTTTAAATATATAATCTCATTTACATAACACGTATGATAATTCAATATGTAGGCAGCTGTACGTGTGGATCCTTAGTGTAATATCCCGGAAATTTGGACAATTTAAATTTAATAATCTGGGTTTAAATTTAAATTGAATTGATGAATTTTGTTAATAAATTTGGTTTGATTTAATAATTTTCTTTATTTAAATATTTAATTTGTGAAATTATTTTAATGAGTTAATAAATTGTTTTCTATTTAATAATGTGTATGTTTTTGTATATATTTTTAAATAGACAAGTTGGTTTTTATTTAAATTAGTATAGCATATTTTAATGTTTTAAAAATAGGATTTTGTGATTTATTTTTAATATTAAGCTTTTCAAAAAAAAAAATATTTCATAAAATACTCTATGATTTTAAAACATGTAAGATAAATGTTTTAATTGGTTTAAAATTCATTTAATTCAAGTTTGAATATTAAAATAAGTTACAAAATGTTTGTGTTAATTCTTTTAAAAATATTTATTTATAAATTTGATTTGTTAATTTAATTTGTAAATTTGAAATACAAATTAAAATATGAACATGTATTCATATAAGTTATAATATCTTTCATAAATTGTTTAAAGAATATAAGAACTAATTACCTAAGTTTAACTTTCTTTAACATTTAATTAAATAACAAAAACATTTAAAATACATGTGTAAACTTATCATCAATCTAAAGTGACAAATGTAATAGCTTGAGACAAGTGTCATTGGTTTAATTTTATTTTCCTTTAACTTGCACATATTCATTTCCTCCCCTCTTTCTCATTTTTCTCATTCTAAAAATAAAGAAATCTGAAACCCTCTTCATCATAATGCAAACAATTACATTTTTCAAGCAAGTAAACATTGCTTTGCATTCAAACTCTTCAAAATGCATGTCTGCATCCTCCAAACAAACCTGCATATCATAACCTGTAACTTCTCTTTTTCAAACTCTTCAAGTATGCATCCTCCAAAAACAAAATCCTTGCCTATCAATCCCTATAATATACAAATCTGCAATC
This sequence comes from Allium cepa, assembly GCA_030765085.1. NCBI lineage: Eukaryota > Viridiplantae > Streptophyta > Magnoliopsida > Asparagales > Amaryllidaceae > Allium > Allium cepa. The sequence continues at coordinate 110,235,853 of CM060940.1, forward strand.
ATGAAGCATTTCAATTTTAAACAAATTGAGCCTGCATGTTTTCATGAAACAACCTGGGTTGAACTGCATGCAACAAATTCAAGTTGCATCTGCAATTTCAAGTTGAAGCCTGCATTTTATTCAAGCAATCAACCTGCATGCCACAACTTCAAGCAAGAAAGATGTCTGCATTTTTTCAAATGAATCTGGGAAAAAGCATTAAAACAAAGGAAGGCCTGCAATTTCAATTAGCAATCTGCATTTCAATTTTTATCAAATGAAGCCTGCATGTATTCAAAAGCAACCTGGGGAGGGGATTTGCATCTTCATTCAAGCTACTGCATACATGAATTTGTGCTCTGCATGTTTAAATTTTGAGCTCTGCATCATTATACAGGTGAGTAACTCTAATTTATAAAATTTATTAATAGGTAAATATTGTTTCTTGCTTTTAAATAAGAATGAAATTAAGATTTGAATTTTCTGTGAACATATATGCATGTGAAAATATTTATGTGTATATGCCATTTTCTGTGTCTTGCTATTCTTCAAATTCCTACTCTTGATTGATTCTAAAAAAATATTTTCTTTTGGTATGTTTGCTGATATGATTTCAAATCTGAATGAAGCTTGTTTAATATAGGATAAGTTATAGATAAAAATTCTGTTTACTTGAAGTAAATATAACAGAGTAAGAAATTGTTTATGGTAAAAATCCAAACATTATAAAACAATGATTCAGGTTTGTATATCAAACCATCATGCAAAAATAGGATTTTTAAAAGTAAAATGATAATTTTTAGTGCTGTAAAATAAATGCAGATTTGGGGTTACTGTATTTTACAATTTGGTTGAGCATAGTTGAAACTTGCATTGGATCTGGATGAATTTGATTCTTAGGATAGAGTAGCTATCTACGATTGTAGGAAAAATACTAATTTGGATTACAATTCAATATTGGTGTTGAATTTGGGGTTTTTATGTATGAACCCTAGTTTTTCTGGGTTTAAGAATTTTTAGTGATGCTGTTTCTTCAAGTGACCGAGTTCTACCATTTTTGGCGTGATGGTAGCTGGTGGTTTGGGGAAGCTTTCACCGAAGTTTTAGTGGCAACGGCGGTCGGTGGCGTTGGGGAAGAGTGTTGACAGGTTTTAGGTGGAGGGGGTTCGACCTGTTCCAGGTGTGGATGAGAAGCTCGTTTTCGAGTTTGAGTATTTGGTAGCAATGTGATGATTGTGAAGGGCTACATGGATGATCGGTGATGTGTGGAGATCATCAGAGGTGATCAGTGAGGGTGGCGTCGTGGGTGCATGTACACAGAGCAAGGTGGTTACAGGTAAGTGATGGGTTACAGGAGTTAGGATGTCCCGTGATTGTCTCGGGGAAATTGGATTTGAACTCGAAGCGAGAAAGCATGGAACCCGGAGTAAAATTAGTAGTAGCTCGGATTTTTTTTTTTTTTTTTTTTTCTTCCTTCAGTGTTTCAGGTTTTTGTTTTTGCAAAACCTGTTTTTTTTTCAGACTTTTAAAATTTTAAAAAGTTTTTAAATAAACTTAAAACCTGAATAAGTATGGAATTTAAACTGAATTTAAATGTGGATTCAAAAGTTTTAATTCTGTTGGTTTAATAATTTGAATTTTTTTTTTTTTTTAAATGTAAGCATTGCTGTTTAAAGGTTGCTCAGCAACCTGTTTTCCAGTTTTTTTTTAAAAATTTGAAGTAAAAGGGAATTTCAAACAAATCTGGAAATAAGTTGGAACCTGGAAATGAAGTTGAATTCAATTAAGTTTTAAGTTTTAAAATCTTTGAATTAAATTTAAAATGCTTTAAAATTCAAGCTGGGTTTAGATTAATACAGAAACTGATTTTCTGTTTTGGAAATTTAAAAGAAGAGTTTAAACTTAAAGATGAAGTTCAATCTGAAAATGTTTAAACCTGAAACTTTAAGTATGAATTCAGTAATTTAAACATTTGTTTTTGAAACATGTTTGAATTCAAAATTTAAGATATTATGCCAAAACAGGAAGTTGTTTTCTGTTTGAATTTGAAAAGATGCAACTGAAAAATTTTAAATAAGTTAAATCTGGAAAATTTGAAGTATGGAACTTAGTAAATAAATCTAAGTTTGAATTTAACTTGAAAGCTGGAAATTTAAATTTAGATTTTAAACTTTACAGTATTAAGGAACCTTGGTTTTGAGTTTGAACTATAAGTTTTAAATTTATGAAATAAGAGTTTAAAATAAGTTTAAATTCAGTTTTGAAATCTGGAATTTGACTTTAAAGTCAGTTTTAAAATATTAAATAAGTTTTAAATTTTAATTTGTTTTAACTATTTAGAATGTTTAAATAAATTTGAATTTGAAAATAAAGGTGGAAGTGTAGATAAAGTTTTAAATTTTAAGTTTGAATTTGAATAGAAATTTGAATTGTGTTCAGTTTGAAATTTAAAAAGAAATTTTTAAATTTGAATTTTGTTTGAAACAAAGTGTTTAAAATACTTTGTTAAAGAAGAATGTTTTTAAATTTGAACTTAAGAAATTGGTTTCATTTAAATTATTTAATTAATTTAAATGGAATGTTAATTATTTAATTAATTAGTAATGTGGATGTTTAATTAAGTAATTAATGATTTTTAAAGTTAATTAATTAAGATTTGAGATTAATTAATTAAGGTTAATTAATCTATAGTTAAGATTGTTAATTAAATTTTAATTAATGATTAAAATTTATTTAATGATTTTAATTAATAATTAATTAATTGATAATTAGAGATTAATTAATTTACAATTAATAATGGTTGATATAAGTTAATTCTTAATTATGTAATTAAGAAATGTTAATGAAAGTCATTAACTTAAGATTATTTAACAATTAATTAATGTGATTAATTTTAATAGTTAATTAGATTAATTAATTAATAATAATCAATTGTTTAATTACTTAATAAAAGCAATTAATGAATTAATTACTTGGTGTAATTAATTTGATTAAGGTGATTAGTTTAGATTAATTAAGTTTAATTAATTTAAACCATTGTTGATTGTTTGATAATTACTTTATGTAATTAATGAATTTATAATTACTTAGAGAAGTAATTAATTAATAATTACAGGATGTAATTAAAGATATTAATTATAGAAGTAATTTTGATTTAAATTACTTTGAAAATTAATCAAGTGATTAATGAGAATAATTAATTAAGAGTAATTAATTATGGGAGGAGTAATTAAAATAGTTAATTACTAAAAGGATATTAATCATGGGTGATTAATATATATGGTTTAAGTTGAAGATTAATTACTTATGTAATTAATTTATATTAGAGATTGATTAAATGTAATCATTAATTAATTAATTAATGATGTAATTTGGAATTGATTAATTAAGGTATAATTAATATTCAATGCTAATTACTTATTGTAATTAGATATGGTTAATCATTAATGATTAAGTGAATATGAATATTTAGATGGTGATTTATAAATTGATTTATAATCAATTGATCATTAAGATAAGCAGGATTTGATGATGAAGTAATTAATTTAATTTATTTTAATTAATTAGAGATTAGGTAATTAATTTAATTCATTTTAAATTAATTATGGATGGTGTGATCATTAGATAGTTGCTTATGTTTGATGATTGGTATTGGTTGCTTGGTATGGTTTGTAATCTCTGTATAAGATGAGTAGTGTATGTGATATGGATGCATTGGTTGCTTTTGGATGATAATATGGATTATCTGATTATGATATGAATTATCTGTTGGTAATGATAATGTTGATTATCTATTGTGTTGTGAATTATCTATCTATGTATATTTAGATAATGAATTGAATTGTTTTAAACTTAAAACAACTTGGACCTTAAAAGACACGCTTTGGTTTTCGATGAGACCGGGATCGGGTTTCCATATTTGGGATCCGAAAACCACATCGATTCCAAATAACGTTAGGTCGTTAATCCAAGAGGAGCGAGTGAAGACTCGAGGTGTAAGGGCTATACGTCAGTATAACTCTGTGGGTGATTCCGTAATGAGTTTGACGGAATAGTGCTTATAGATTCGAGATGAAGATTTAAAGTGCAAGGGTTATTGTCGTTAACTCTGAGGGTGATTCCAATACGAGTGTAACAAGATAATGCCTTCGGTTTCGTTCGAACCCGGAACGAACTTGTATGGATTGAATGCTTTCAGAACATCGTCAGGTGGACGATGAGCATTCTAAGTGATATGTCCTATAAAGGTAATCGTAGCCTCAAGCCTCATCAACCGGGAATGGCTAAAACAGGGGAGGTGCAGCAAAGCTTCGTGGGTAGCCCCCACTTGAGAGCAAGATTTATCCCTGTCTAGAGGTCCCTTTATTTTCGGCTTAGTGGTGCGGTTGCTGATCACAACTGCGGGGTAGTCTTGTTTGGAACTGTTCAGTAAGGAACGGGTCCGGCTTTGTGTTGCAGGGGATGAAGGGAGTAATCCTCGGTACGGTGATCTAGGCCACGTACTGTGACGGGCGGTACCCCAGTAGCCCTGCCATTGATGGAATCTACAATCCAATAAGTGCCAACGGTTTTGATTGTATTACCCACTTTTGTGGCTAGTAGCTGGAATTTAATCATGTAACAATTTCGGCTATTTCTTATTTATTTGAAAACCCTAGACACTATTATAATATCATCGGATTTCCTATCAAATGTTTTGGTTAGCGTAAGGTAAAAACTTTTCCATGTTTATGTGTGGGAAGTCTTACGTGATACCTTTTCTTTTTAAAGGTTTTTTCAAAGTTAAGCAACTTTAACCTGTTACTCACACCAGACCCATGTCTGACCCGGAGTTATTTCTGTTTTTCCATAACTCTTGGGTACTCAAATTTTTATGAGTAGCCAAGGGAATTCAGGTTAGGATTCAGGATAGCTTTGACGAATTGTGGAGGAGCAATGGAGCAGGAGGCTTCTGCGTATAGTTATATAGTTTCCGCTGTGTTGGTATCTCTGAGTGTTTGTGTTTGTGATTGAGATGTAATAACTAGACAGGTGTTTATAACTGTCTAGTATGTGTTGTATATGTCTGTGTAACTCTGATATTTAATGTATACTATGTAATACTTTGGTTATTAATATAATTTATTCGTTCTGCTGTTGAGATTCTTGTGTTGTTTCTTCTTTCTCTTCTTTCTTTTCTTCTTCTATCCCTTTCTTTCTTAATTCATGACGCGATTTTCTGGGAGTGGAAAATCGGGTCGTGACATGTTGGTATCAGAGCTGTAGGTTGAGTGAATACCTAGGCTCTGAAATGTGTCTTTCTTTAGGGAGCGTTAGGTTGAGTGAATACCTAGGCTCTGAAATGTGTCTTTCTTTAGGGAGCGTTAGGTTGAGTGAATACCTAGGCTCTGTAATGGTGTCTATCTTGAGAGAGCGTATTTGTATTTTTATGTATATATATTTTTATGGTTCTACCTATTTATTGGTTTACCTGTTCGGGTATTTCCAATGTAAGTTATAAAGGTAGACGAGGTAGAAGTGTGTGTAACACGACTAAAATTGGTTGGTGTTTGATGGATGAGGTTGGAAGTGTATTTGTCGAGACTGTAGACCTAATACCGTCTCGAGTGAGTTTTGTTGGTTTAAGGACTTCATCGATCTCTGAAGGTAACCTGTAAAGGTTCGGAGTTCATCTTTGAAGTGCAGAATTGAGTTTTGATCTGTCGGTAGGGCAGAAGCCAGTGAGTAAAGATATCTTGATATCTCAGGAAGTAGTAGCTGCGTGATGAGATGCAGTGAATATGGATATTTTCGAAGATGTTTTCTTTGGAACAGGAGTAAGAAGTGAGTCAGCCCGGTGATGTGGCTGAGTTTAGCAGAGTATTCTGAGTTGGAAAGGAGTCTTCTGGCTGAGTAATTTTTCTGAAGTGGAGTTCAGAAGCAGCATAGTGAATCCGTTACTCGTGTAAGTTGGCTAAGCCAGCATAAGCTGTTCTGTTTGGTAAAGAGAGAGCATTTTCTTTGGATTTAGGCTGAGTTGATCGCAAAAGTGACTTGCGATAGTTAAGTGTTCTTTTGGAACTGGTGGTTCAGTTAGTAGGTGGATGGTTCCTTGAGATAGAAGTTGGTGGAGTAACTCGGGTTTGGGAGGAACATCTGAGTTTTCTTATGGATATGTGGAACCATATTTCTGTGCTAGGTTGTCTGGTCTGTGCCTGTGCTGTTCTTCAGCATTTTCTTCTGTTTCGGATCAGAGTTGTGCAGCGGAAGCAGTTTGGGAATGCTTCTGTTTTGTTTTCTCAGATAAGGAGAAGTTTGTTCTGTCTTCTGTTGATGAGAAGCAGAGTGTTTGTTCTTGGTTTTTGAGTGATCTTGAGGAGATCATTGGATTGTTTTGATTCAGTCTGTTTCTAATGGAATCAGCAAGAGTTAAGCTGATCAGGAAGGATGTTGGTAGCCCAGGATCGTCCGAAGAGTTTTTATGGATAAGAGACGGAGAATTTGGATTCTGGAATCGGAGATTGGATTTGGGTTAAGTTTTTCTCTGATTCAGGGAGCTATAAGTTTGAGAAGCTAGCTCCGTAGTGGTTTGGTTTCTTCTGAGATTTGGGTTAGATCAGTGTTTGGTTTTTTAGAGTTGGATTGCCAGTTAGGATAACTGGGATTCAGTATGTTTCACGTATCTCTGAGAGAGTACGTGTTCGATATTTCTGGTTGTAGAACCACTAGTTTAGGATGGTTTGTTTGTTGAGTCAGACTCGTTTGTAGTCTGATATTCTGTATAGAATTGTTGTTAGAAGCTCTATAGCTTAATAGTATTGATTGATTGGATTCTATAGAGCGAGTATCCCGATATATATATACCGGGGAAACTCGTGAAAGTTTTATCCAAAATTCTTTTGGATAACTAGATTTGTTTTGATTGTGTGAATTGGTTGCTTTGGTTGTTGGCATATGATTAACATATGCTGTGTTTTAAAATTAAATCTGTAAATAGATTATTAAATTGCCTTTGTTTTAAATTTCGGGGACGAAATTCTTTTAAGGGGGAAGGATTGTAATATCCCGGAAATTTGGACAATTTAAATTTAATAATCTGGGTTTAAATTTAAATTGAATTGATGAATTTTGTTAATAAATTTGGTTTGATTTAATAATTTTCTTTATTTAAATATTTAATTTGTGAAATTATTTTAATGAGTTAATAAATTGTTTTCTATTTAATAATGTGTATGTTTTTGTATATATTTTTAAATAGACAAGTTGGTTTTTATTTAAATTAGTATAGCATATTTTAATGTTTTAAAAATAGGATTTTGTGATTTATTTTTAATATTAAGCTTTTCAAAAAAAAAAATATTTCATAAAATACTCTATGATTTTAAAACATGTAAGATAAATGTTTTAATTGGTTTAAAATTCATTTAATTCAAGTTTGAATATTAAAATAAGTTACAAAATGTTTGTGTTAATTCTTTTAAAAATATTTATTTATAAATTTGATTTGTTAATTTAATTTGTAAATTTGAAATACAAATTAAAATATGAACATGTATTCATATAAGTTATAATATCTTTCATAAATTGTTTAAAGAATATAAGAACTAATTACCTAAGTTTAACTTTCTTTAACATTTAATTAAATAACAAAAACATTTAAAATACATGTGTAAACTTATCATCAATCTAAAGTGACAAATGTAATAGCTTGAGACAAGTGTCATTGGTTTAATTTTATTTTCCTTTAACTTGCACATATTCATTTCCTCCCCTCTTTCTCATTTTTCTCATTCTAAAAATAAAGAAATCTGAAACCCTCTTCATCATAATGCAAACAATTACATTTTTCAAGCAAGTAAACATTGCTTTGCATTCAAACTCTTCAAAATGCATGTCTGCATCCTCCAAACAAACCTGCATATCATAACCTGTAACTTCTCTTTTTCAAACTCTTCAAGTATGCATCCTCCAAAAACAAAATCCTTGCCTATCAATCCCTATAATATACAAATCTGCAATCATGAAGCATTTCAATTTTAAACAAATTGAGCCTGCATGTTTTCATGAAACAACCTGGGTTGAACTGCATGCAACAAATTCAAGTTGCATCTGCAATTTCAAGTTGAAGCCTGCATTTTATTCAAGCAATCAACCTGCATGCCACAACTTCAAGCAAGAAAGATGTCTGCATTTTTTCAAATGAATCTGGGAAAAAGCATTAAAACAAAGGAAGGCCTGCAATTTCAATTAGCAATCTGCATTTCAATTTTTATCAAATGAAGCCTGCATGTATTCAAAAGCAACCTGGGGAGGGGATTTGCATCTTCATTCAAGCTACTGCATACATGAATTTGTGCTCTGCATGTTTAAATTTTGAGCTCTGCATCATTATACAGGTGAGTAACTCTAATTTATAAAATTTATTAATAGGTAAATATTGTTTCTTGCTTTTAAATAAGAATGAAATTAAGATTTGAATTTTCTGTGAACATATATGCATGTGAAAATATTTATGTGTATATGCCATTTTCTGTGTCTTGCTATTCTTCAAATTCCTACTCTTGATTGATTCTAAAAAAATATTTTCTTTTGGTATGTTTGCTGATATGATTTCAAATCTGAATGAAGCTTGTTTAATATAGGATAAGTTATAGATAAAAATTCTGTTTACTTGAAGTAAATATAACAGAGTAAGAAATTGTTTATGGTAAAAATCCAAACATTATAAAACAATGATTCAGGTTTGTATATCAAACCATCATGCAAAAATAGGATTTTTAAAAGTAAAATGATAATTTTTAGTGCTGTAAAATAAATGCAGATTTGGGGTTACTGTATTTTACAATTTGGTTGAGCATAGTTGAAACTTGCATTGGATCTGGATGAATTTGATTCTTAGGATAGAGTAGCTATCTACGATTGTAGGAAAAATACTAATTTGGATTACAATTCAATATTGGTGTTGAATTTGGGGTTTTTATGTATGAACCCTAGTTTTTCTGGGTTTAAGAATTTTTAGTGATGCTGTTTCTTCAAGTGACCGAGTTCTACCATTTTTGGCGTGATGGTAGCTGGTGGTTTGGGGAAGCTTTCACCGAAGTTTTAGTGGCAACGGCGGTCGGTGGCATTGGGGAAGAGTGTTGACAGGTTTTAGGTGGAGGGGGTTCGACCTGTTCCAGGTGTGGATGAGAAGCTCGTTTTCGAGTTTGAGTATTTGGTAGCAATGTGATGATTGTGAAGGGCTACATGGATGATCGGTGATGTGTGGAGATCATCAGAGGTGATCAGTGAGGGTGGCGTCGTGGGTGCATGTACACAGAGCAAGGTGGTTACAGGTAAGTGATGGGTTACAGGAGTTAGGATGTCCCGTGATTGTCTCGGGGAAATTGGATTTGAACTCGAAGCGAGAAAGCATGGAACCCGGAGTAAAATTAGTAGTAGCTCGGATTTTTTTTTTTTTTTCTTCCTTCAGTGTTTCAGGTTTTTGTTTTTGCAAAACCTGTTTTTTTTTCAGACTTTTAAAATTTTAAAAAGTTTTTAAATAAACTTAAAACCTGAATAAGTATGGAATTTAAACTGAATTTAAATGTGGATTCAAAAGTTTTAATTCTGTTGGTTTAATAATTTGAATTTTTTTTTTTTTTAAATGTAAGCATTGCTGTTTAAAGGTTGCTCAGCAACCTGTTTTCCAGTTTTTTTTTAAAAATTTGAAGTAAAAGGGAATTTCAAACAAATCTGGAAATAAGTTGGAACCTGGAAATGAAGTTGAATTCAATTAAGTTTTAAGTTTTAAAATCTTTGAATTAAATTTAAAATGCTTTAAAATTCAAGCTGGGTTTAGATTAATACAGAAACTGATTTTCTGTTTTGGAAATTTAAAAGAAGAGTTTAAACTTAAAGATGAAGTTCAATCTGAAAATGTTTAAACCTGAAACTTTAAGTATGAATTCAGTAATTTAAACATTTGTTTTTGAAACATGTTTGAATTCAAAATTTAAGATATTATGCCAAAACAGGAAGTTGTTTTCTGTTTGAATTTGAAAAGATGCAACTGAAAAATTTTAAATAAGTTAAATCTGGAAAATTTGAAGTATGGAACTTAGTAAATAAATCTAAGTTTGAATTTAACTTGAAAGCTGGAAATTTAAATTTAGATTTTAAACTTTACAGTATTAAGGAACCTTGGTTTTGAGTTTGAACTATAAGTTTTAAATTTATGAAATAAGAGTTTAAAATAAGTTTAAATTCAGTTTTGAAATCTGGAATTTGACTTTAAAGTCAGTTTTAAAATATTAAATAAGTTTTAAATTTTAATTTGTTTTAACTATTTAGAATGTTTAAATAAATTTGAATTTGAAAATAAAGGTGGAAGTGTAGATAAAGTTTTAAATTTTAAGTTTGAATTTGAATAGAAATTTGAATTGTGTTCAGTTTGAAATTTAAAAAGAAATTTTTAAATTTGAATTTTGTTTGAAACAAAGTGTTTAAAATACTTTGTTAAAGAAGAATGTTTTTAAATTTGAACTTAAGAAATTGGTTTCATTTAAATTATTTAATTAATTTAAATGGAATGTTAATTATTTAATTAATTAGTAATGTGGATGTTTAATTAAGTAATTAATGATTTTTAAAGTTAATTAATTAAGATTTGAGATTAATTAATTAAGGTTAATTAATCTATAGTTAAGATTGTTAATTAAATTTTAATTAATGATTAAAATTTATTTAATGATTTTAATTAATAATTAATTAATTGATAATTAGAGATTAATTAATTTACAATTAATAATGGTTGATATAAGTTAATTCTTAATTATGTAATTAAGAAATGTTAATGAAAGTCATTAACTTAAGATTATTTAACAATTAATTAATGTGATTAATTTTAATAGTTAATTAGATTAATTAATTAATAATAATCAATTGTTTAATTACTTAATAAAAGCAATTAATGAATTAATTACTTGGTGTAATTAATTTGATTAAGGTGATTAGTTTAGATTAATTAAGTTTAATTAATTTAAACCATTGTTGATTGTTTGATAATTACTTTATGTAATTAATGAATTTATAATTACTTAGAGAAGTAATTAATTAATAATTACAGGATGTAATTAAAGATATTAATTATAGAAGTAATTTTGATTTAAATTACTTTGAAAATTAATCAAGTGATTAATGAGAATAATTAATTAAGAGTAATTAATTATGGGAGGAGTAATTAAAATAGTTAATTACTAAAAGGATATTAATCATGGGTGATTAATATATATGGTTTAAGTTGAAGATTAATTACTTATGTAATTAATTTATATTAGAGATTGATTAAATTTAATCATTAATTAATTAATTAATGATGTAATTTGGAATTGATTAATTAAGGTATAATTAATATTCAATGCTAATTACTTATTGTAATTAGATATGGTTAATCATTAATGATTAAGTGAATATGAATATTTAGATGGTGATTTATAAATTGATTTATAATCAATTGATCATTAAGATAAGCAGGATTTGATGATGAAGTAATTAATTTAATTTATTTTAATTAATTAGAGATTAGGTAATTAATTTAATTCATTTTAAATTAATTATGGATGGTGTGATCATTAGATAGTTGCTTATGTTTGATGATTGGTATTGGTTGCTTGGTATGGTTTGTAATCTCTGTATAAGATGAGTAGTGTATGTGATATGGATGCATTGGTTGCTTTTGGATGATAATATGGATTATCTGATTATGATATGAATTATCTGTTGGTAATGATAATGTTGATTATCTATTGTGTTGTGAATTATCTATCTATGTATATTTAGATAATGAATTGAATTGTTTTAAACTTAAAACAACTTGGACCTTAAAAGACACGCTTTGGTTTTCGATGAGACCGGGATCGGGTTTCCATATTTGGGATCCGAAAACCACATCGATTCCAAATAACGTTAGGTCGTTAATCCAAGAGGAGCGAGTGAAGACTCGAGGTGTAAGGGCTATACGTCAGTATAACTCTGTGGGTGATTCCGTAATGAGTTTGACGGAATAGTGCTTATAGATTCGAGATGAAGATTTAAAGTGCAAGGGTTATTGTCGTTAACTCTGAGGGTGATTCCAATACGAGTGTAACGAGATAATGCCTTCGGTTTCGTTCGAACCCGGAACGAACTTGTATGGATTGAATGCTTTCAGAACATCGTCAGGTGGACGATGAGCATTCTAAGTGATATGTCCTATAAAGGTAATCGTAGCCTCAAGCCTCATCAACCGGGAATGGCTAAAACAGGGGAGGTGCAGCAAAGCTTCGTGGGTAGCCCCCACTTGAGAGCAAGATTTATCCCTGTCTAGAGGTCCCTTTATTTTCGGCTTAGTGGTGCGGTTGCTGATCACAACTGCGGGGTAGTCTTGTTTGGAACTGTTCAGTAAGGAACGGGTCCGGCTTTGTGTTGCAGGGGATGAAGGGAGTAATCCTCGGTACGGTGATCTAGGCCACGTACTGTGACGGGCGGTACCCCAGTAGCCCTGCCATTGATGGAATCTACAATCCAATAAGTGCCAACGGTTTTGATTGTATTACCCACTTTTGTGGCTAGTAGCTGGAATTTAATCATGTAACAATTTCGGCTATTTCTTATTTATTTGAAAACCCTAGACACTATTATAATATCATCGGATTTCCTATCAAATGTTTTGGTTAGCGTAAGGTAAAAACTTTTCCATGTTTATGTGTGGGAAGTCTTACGTGATACCTTTTCTTTTTAAAGGTTTTTTCAAAGTTAAGCAACTTTAACCTGTTACTCACACCAGACCCATGTCTGACCCGGAGTTATTTCTGTTTTTCCATAACTCTTGGGTACTCAAATTTTTATGAGTAGCCAAGGGAATTCAGGTTAGGATTCAGGATAGCTTTGACGAATTGTGGAGGAGCAATGGAGCAGGAGGCTTCTGCGTATAGTTATATAGTTTCCGCTGTGTTGGTATCTCTGAGTGTTTGTGTTTGTGATTGAGATGTAATAACTAGACAGGTGTTTATAACTGTCTAGTATGTGTTGTATATGTCTGTGTAACTCTGATATTTAATGTATACTATGTAATACTTTGGTTATTAATATAATTTATTCGTTCTGCTGTTGAGATTCTTGTGTTGTTTCTTCTTTCTCTTCTTTCTTTTCTTCTTCTATCCCTTTCTTTCTTAATTCATGACGCGATTTTCTGGGAGTGGAAAATCGGGTCGTGACACTTAGGATATGGATGTTTTCTTAAATCATTGGAATAAAAAGATGAGGAAAAATTATAGAGAGAGACTCTATCAAGGGCTAAGAGTTCAGGGAAAAAGCCAAGTTGGATGGGGGATGATATTTGGGTTGGATTCCAACAACATTGGGAATCTGAAGCATTCAAAGTAAGTTATATTATCACTATATTTTTACATTTAAATGTGTTGAATTATTTTACTTAATAGTTTATATAAATTAATACAAATTATCGGCAAGAAACAAGGCTAATAGGAACAAAAACTCCGCTTTACATCGTGGTGGCTCGAAATCCTTCCAACAACATAGGAGGGAATTGGTAAATAAATTAACCAATATTTATGTTATTGATGTATATATTTACTAGTGTCTCTTTACCATATATTCTATTCTTGTATATAATCTATTCTTGTATATACTCATGCAAATTTTCAATATAATCTATTCTTGTATATATTCAGTGGGCAAAGTATGAAAGGGAGCCTACAACGGCTGAGGTTTTCAGAATCACACATGTAGAGGAGGATACAAATGAGGATGAGAATGTTTCATATGATTGATCGGACGATAAGGCTGCTTCTGTAATGGTAAATATGTTTATTTCGGTAATGAAAATATTTCATATTCGTTTATTTCACAGTAAATAAGTAAATTGTATAGCAGTTGTGTCAAATATCTATTCGTAATTATAAGAGAGATATAAAGCAGAGCATGCACGAGTGATACAAGTGAGTAAACGGGAGTCGTTTACGGTTGATGAGTCTAATCGGATATGGGTTCAATCATTGAACCGGCAAGTCGAAACAAGCGTTATAGTTTCGGCAATATGGTACGTACTCAACGTTTACATAGTAGAAACCTGTATGCCATGAACTTCTTATTCACCTGAGTTTATTACCGATAACTTGAGTTTTTTTTTATTGTTATTATATGCCATGAACTTCTTATTCGCTTGAATTATTTCACAGGCTCTAAATTTTCAAAGGGCATATAGGAGATCCATATATGAGGAAGAGATTGCTCGAATGCAAACACAATTAGATGAGCTCAATGATTGGCGGAAGAGTCAGTTGGCGATGCAGATAGATGAGCGTATTCCAACCTTCTATCAGGAGCATGGGTCAATGCCTAGGGAAGGAGGTGAAGATGATGATGATGATGCTTAGTTGGTTAGTTTTGATGGGTATGCTTTATATATATATGTACATATTATAATGGGTTTGACATTTGGTACTTTGGATGTTGTGATTGATACTTAGTGTTTTAATGGATTTGGTATTTTGGTTGTTGTGATTGATACTTTGGCACTTGATATGTACTGGTCATTTAATTTAGTTATGTAACGATCCCGAATTTAATTAATGTTAAATTGATAATTAAATTTATTTTTGATTGAAATTTGTGAAATTAAATGATAAATTGATTCGAGTTTTTCCAAATTCAAATAAATTATGTTATTTATATAGTTCTTTTATAAATTATTTTAAATTTAGTATTGAGATATTTTTAAACAATATTAATATAGAGATATTTGAATTCAATCTTATGAAATGGATTTTTGTTTTAAGTTGTGTGAATAATAACAAAATTTTTGACATAAATATTTAAGTTAAAAATAAAAGCAAACATGCAAAATATAAATGCAAAACATATTTAATAAATTCTAACAGCAAATTAAATATAGAACTACATCCAAACTATAAAGCATAAAGTAAGTAAAACAAATATAAATATGATAAAGTGAAAACATAAATTACTAAGTAATTAATGCAACAAAAGAAAAAGTATGCAGCCGCCAAAGTGATAAATGTAAATCTCTTTAGTCACCAAAACAAAAATATAAAACTACGAGCTGAAGTCAATACAAACTGTACATGCATAAAGCAAAAGAGTATAAGCATAAAAACATAAGTACATCAGCCCCCAAAACGATTATTCATATCTTCAGCCGAGACAATATGCAGGCAAGCATGAGTACAAGTGCACATAGTATAATAACATGTACTAAAAAAAAGAAAAAAAAAAGAGATATATGTACTAATTTATATCTCTCAGCCAAAATAACAACATATCAGCCGAAGTAGGCTACATCTTTTCAGCATGTAAAAGATCTTCTCAGCCAAGATTTGCTTTATAATAAAATTATATGTAGTTAACAAAAGGAGTAGCCTATACTTGATAGCCTTCCCCTATGCACACTGTCCTCTCTATATTTGTATGTATACATCTACGTTACTTCATTTTGTTCAAACCATACACCATCTTCTTATACCCAGTTCATTCATTTAAAGCAAATCCGAAAAAAAAAACAAAGATTATCAACAATTTCAACTTCAACAAAACAAAGAAGCAATGTTTCCAATGATTCAGACCTGAAGCATTTCAGATCATCAAACTCTAGTTTGCAAAAGCATTTCCAGTTTCAAGCCTGAGTCACCTCTGTTTAATCAATACACAAGGTGAGTAACATTTTTAATAACCTAAGTTTTAGTATAGTTGTATGTTGATATCTAACAATATGTTTTCATAAATATTCATACGTGCATTGTGTTGTGTATGGTGAAAAGTAATATCTGTATGTTGATAGTTTGTGAACTACCTCTGTTTAAGTTTATCAAGCTCATACCTTACTTCCAAAATCATTTCTGCTTGATTCTTTTGATGATAGGACTTAAGATCCAAAACAAAGTTTGTTTGTTTAGTTATAGAGTAAGTTTTAAAAATCGAATTAAGTTAATTTAAATTTATGTTGACTCAGGAAAATTTAAAACAATAGAGCAACCTTTAAATAGTTAAAATAAACATTATCATGATTCAAGAATTTAAAGATATGAATCAAATACTTGAACTAAAATTTGATTTTTGAAACTAAATTCACGATTTTTAGTATAGGGTTTTGAGGGCATTTCTAGTTTAACCAGAAATTGGAATTTGAGAAATTTCTGATGATCGCACTAATTTTAAACGTTGAGATCTTGCTTGAAGCAAGTATGGCCATCGATGATCTCAGGAAAAATGTAGAAAAAAATTTCGATTGCAAGAAATGGGAGAACGAATGGAAACTAGGGTTTAAGGACTGTAAACAATGGCATTTGGGTTTTGGGCTCGTGCGCATGCCTCAATGTGTCGAGTGTGGTCGGATAAGGAGGGGGTGTGCCTGAGGCGTAGACAAGGGCATGGACAGTGGCGCGGCAGTTTCAGGTGGTCGAGGTGGCGAGGGTAGGGTGAGTTGTCTCGAGTTTCCAGGTTTGGGGTTATATGCTCGATTTTGATTTGATGATCTCCTCAAGCGTTTGGGTGGTCGCGGGGCTTCGAGGCGACGTCGTTGACTTGCTGGTGATCACGACAGTGATGGGAGGCGATCATAGCCAGTGTGCACGTGTACGTGCTAGTATGTGCACGTTGATTTCAGGTAAAAGAAATGGGAAGAGGGAAAAAAAAGAAAACTGGGAAGGAAGAAGGTACAGGAGCTCAAGTTGCTCGCGTGTTTGCCTCGGTGGGAACGTGGGGGTTTGATTGTGTAACTGGGTTGAACAGGCTTTAAGAAATTGTTACAGGAAGTTTTAAATAAAAAGAACTTGGTTTTCAAAGAAAAAGAAAATTCTAAGTTGTAGACAAAAGTAAACCAAGTCTTACCTATGAAAGTAAATGGTTTTCAAGAACAATTGTTTTAACCGAGTGTCCAAGTTTTAAAAATAAAGAAGTTTGAATTTGTAAATAATTCAGGTTTTAAAACAAATATAAATAAGGTTTAAAATTTGTAATTAAAGATTTATTTTAATAATCTTGCGGAAACCAATTTGTAATAAATTATTTAATTAACCATTCAAAGTTAATTAATTAACTAATAAATAGTAGTGGTTAACTAATTAAATAATTAATTAAGAATTAAATGACTAATTAATTGGTAATTGAAAATTACTTAATAAATAAAGGTTAATCAAAGATTAATTTAAAAAAAAATTGATTAAGGTAAATTAAATAAATGATTAAAAGGTTAATTAATTCGAAATTAAGGGGTAATTGATTTTTTTTTGTAATTAACTCAAAGCCAATCTATTTATGTGATTAATTAATTAACGTAATCAATTTGGGAAAAAAATTAATTCATTAAAGGTTAACTAATGATTAAAGGATAATTAATTCGAATGGTTTGTAATTAATTCATAAACAATCGCTAGGATTAGTGTTATTCATAAGTAGTTACATATGATTTAAATTAATAAATCCTACTTATGGATGTTTAGATTTTATTGGATGGTGAATTGTTTGATATTTTCTGTTATATGATGCTTTATGATTATCCTGATTTGTGTTGTGATCTATGATGAAATTTACTATCTGTGATATATATATCTGTGAATCTGTGTATGAAAGATAAGCGTTATAAATTTATATCGCTTATCGAATATATTGCTGTATTTGATCTATGATGGTTGATTGATGTTGCACAAATTGTGTTAAACCCCTGGACCACACCTATACACACACAATTATGGATTTCACGTGGAAATCGGTTAAGTCACAAATTTTTGAAATAGTTTTTAAATTTTAATTTTTAAATTCAAATGTTTTGGAAATGGAATTGGAATAAAAGTGAAAAGCTTTTGAAATGGAATTTCAAAGATGAAATTTATTTTTGAATAACTTGATTAAATTTTTGAATTTAAATAATTTGATTTAAATTTAAATTCAAGATTTGAAATTGAATTCTATGATTTGAAATTAGAAATTAAAGATGTTATACCAGTTATACATGAGTTAAACCATTTTAAATATATTGATTTTGACAATTAGAATTTAAATTCAAGGGCTTTAACTTGAGCAAATATAATTGGATTTTTCTGAAACGAAAACTGTTTATTTTCAATTAATAAAAGCTTTCACATAAGAAATGAACTTCCAATTTGAGTTAAAATGACCTCTAATTTGAAATGAAGATAATTTCCAAGTTATGAAAACGATTTGAAAGCTATAAGTTAAATCTTTAATTTAAAGATTTAAAAGGGTTGATCCTATAGAAATGAAATTGTTTTGGAAATCTATGAATTGATCTTTGTGAGATAAATCATTTTGTTTAAAGATTTGAAATGGTAATTTGTTTAACCATTTAAAGAAAATTTTGGGTTTAAGTTGTGACTTAATTGAAATCCCAATATCCATATGTTTTTGAACTATTTCGCTCACTATTCGGTTTAGCCGGGAGAGGACCTTTGTGTCATATATCCCATTCCGAATATGTGATTCGTCGTTATGGATAGCATCTGAAGATCAGTGATGAAGACCGGATATTCACAAAAAACGAAAGGATAACTCGTCGATTGTCTCTGCACTGAGTCGCGCCGGTATAGAGATTTCCTAATTGATGGGAAGTCCGATCGGGATTATGAATACCCGGATTGCAAGGGCTTCGTAAGAAGTGCCTTCGGTTCTGTTCAAACCCAGAATAGACTT
Source organism: Allium cepa (assembly GCA_030765085.1). NCBI lineage: Eukaryota > Viridiplantae > Streptophyta > Magnoliopsida > Asparagales > Amaryllidaceae > Allium > Allium cepa. The sequence goes on from CM060940.1 coordinate 110,254,516, forward strand.
GTATGGATTGTGTGTCTGACATTACACTTTGAGAGATAAAGCAGATTTCTTTCAAATACATTTCTGTTGGTGGCGGAGAATTTATTCTTTTAGCTTAACACCCTTCTCTGAGACGTACGAGCTCAGAGGTTATGTAGTTGAAGGTTATCAGCGATATATTCCCAATTTGGTAATGTGACATGCTAAGTGTAGCTGTGAAATGATCATTGTTTGATCATTTGTGATATGATCATTTGTTTGATCATTTATCTTTGTGATCATTACTTTGATCATTTGTTGACCCAAAGCATAGCTTTGTCCCAAAGCGTAGCTTTGTGGACGAGACTTCGTCGAGCCTCACACCCCGGAATGGTCAAAACAGGAAAGATGCAGCAAGGTTATTAGGGGGTAGCGCCCCTTTAGGGTATGTTCATTTCCTTCTGGAAAAGGGTGGTATCATGGTATGGAGCCCAGATACTTACTCATGTGGAAAAAACTCTATTTATTATGGTGTGATGTTGGTTATCGAGCGCTCGGTTAAAGGTCCTAAAGGACCGGGGGATGGCATACTCGTGTCAGTAGTTACCCAGTTATGGGTAACCCGGCCTTGTGTTGGCAGAGATCCGGTTAGGTTCTCGGGGACGTCCTTCCAGAGGCGTTCTCATGTGGCAATGGGAAGTTCCTTGGCCTGACCATTGTTGGAAATCCAAAGAAACAATACGAGCCCAGTACGGTTTTAGTTGTATAACCTGCTATGGAATGTGGCGGTAACCTGCTATTGAACATAGTAGCTATAGTAGGCATACGATAATGGTCATATGTTGGCTAAGATTTCTATTCTACTTTCGAAATGCTTTTCTGCACCGTGCACTTATAATAATAATATCAAAGAAATTTTCTGCGTATTAAGCATGTTTGACTATCATAAAAAGAAATCTCCTCCAAGTCTGCGTTTGCATTGTGTGTGTGGCGGGAGGTCTTATGGTAGTTTCATTTTCAAAAAGCATTGCGAATTTACTTTAAAATTCTTTTATTGATTGAATTAAAAGATAAACTGTTTTTTTTGCTCACACCAGTCCCATGACTGATCCAGAGTTTATTGTTCCTTTCCTAAACTCTGGGTGCTCACTATTTCCCACACGAGCAGTCTAGAGTTGGGTTTTTCAGATACTTAGGTTCAGTGAATTATCTGGAGTTAGTTCAGTCTTTGGTTCGCACCAGTCTTGCTTAGCTTGGTGCATTGTTATGGGGAGTTCGAGCTATTGCTGGATTAGTTCTTGGAGATGGAGTTCAGATTTGGAATTCTTCATTGAAGACTATCTTAGAGTTATTTTGTTCCACTGCTAGTGTTATCTATTTTTTTTTCCGCTGCTATATTTCTTGTATCTCTGATGTATATTGATATCTACTGTATCACTCTGTTGTATCAGATATTGTATCAAAGCTGTATATCAATGTATTATTCTTTTTATTCTGCTGTGTTATTTACTTAATGTTGTTATAAGCTCCGGCGAATCGGATTTGAACGGTCGAATCTACGGCATTCGAATACGATTTGAAGTATGGATGTCGATTTTCGAGCGGGCAAAAACCATGATTCGTTACATTTGGTATCAGAGCTAAGGTGAAACTTTAGTTCAGGAGTATAACACGTTAAGTAGCTCATTAGAGATAGGGTGAAGTATCCCTAGAATGAGTATATCCCTAAGATATCCGTTTAAACGCCTCAGTAAATTCTCTTACTATCCACTGATAGTGAGTATGAGTGCAAGAAGAGAACAGGATAGGGGACAGGGAAATACGACTATAAATGGTCGATACTCTGTAATAACAGTGGAAACAAACTTTCTTATCAATTTCCTTTGATTCGTCTCTAAATTCTTTTGATTTCTTCGTGACAACTGCAAAAAGAAGTTTTGATGCGGTGATAGCCCTACGAATCGTTGTAAAAAAATTCTTACTTCATATCTCCATCGATTTCTTATCAGTTTTTGATTTAAAATCTTAATGAATATGAATTTGAAATTTGAAATTAGAAATTTTGAATAAATTGGAAATTTTAAATTGAGTTAAATTGATTAATAGAATTGAAGGGTATCAATAAAACGATTTCGTTTAAACCCAAATTTAAAATTCTATTGTAATTCATTGTAAATATTGAAGTCCGAAGAAGGAAAAATTTGTATATAATTTGAGATATTCCGACTTGAATTTGGAATTCATACCTTGAGTTGAAGGAATTATAGGAGATCGAATCTATCCATCTCTGCGTTATTTTCGTGCCTGCGAATTTCGAGGACGAAATTCTTTTAAGGGGGGAAGTCTGTAACGATCCCGAATTTAATTAATGTTAAATTGATAATTAAATTAATTTTTGATGGAAATTTGTGAAATTAAATGATAAATTGATTCGAGTTTTCCCAAATTCAAATAAATTATGTTATTTCTATAGTTCTTTTATAAATTATTTTAAATTTAGTATTGAGATATTTTTAAACAATATTAATATAGAGATATTTGAATTCAATCTTATGAAATGGATTTTAGTTTTAAGTTGTGTGAATATAACAAAATTTTTGAAATAAATATTTCAGTTAAAAATAAAAGCAAACATGCAAAATATAAATGCAAAACATATTTAACAAATTCTAACAGCAAATTAAATATAGAACTACATCCAAACTATAAAGCATAAAGTAAGTAAAACAAATATAAATATGATAAAGTGAAAACATAAATTACTAAGTAATTAATGCAACAAAAGAAAAGGTATGCAGCCGCCAAAGTGATAAATGTAAATCTCTTTAGTCACCAAAACAAAAATATAAAACTACGAGCTGAAGTCAATACAAACTGTACATGCATAAAGCAAAAGAGTATAAGCATAAAAACATAAGTACATCAGCCCCCAAAACGATTTTTCATATCTTCAGCCGAGACAATATGCAGGCAAGCATGAGTACAAGTGCATATAGTATAATAACATGTACTAAAAAAAAAAGAAGAGATATATGTACTAATTTATATCTCTCAGCCGAAATAACAACATATCAGCCGAAGTAGGCTACATCTTTTCAGCGTGTAAAAGATCTTCTCAGCCAAGATTTGCTTTATAAAAAAATTATATGTAGTTAAAAAAGGAGTAGCCTATACTTGATAGCCTTCCCCTATGCACACTGTCCTCTCTATATTTGTATGTATACATCTACGTTACTTCATTTTGTTCAAACCATACATCATCTTCTTATACCCAGTTCATTCATTTAGAGCAAATCCGAAAAAAAAACAAAGATTATCAACAATTTCAACTTCAACAAAACAAAGAAGCAATGTTTCCAATGATTCAGACCTGAAGCATTTCAGATCATCAAACTCTAGTTTGCAAAAGCATTTCCAGTTTCAAGCCTGAGTCACCTCTGTTTAATCAATACACAAGGTGAGTAACATTTTTAATAACCTAAGTTTTAGTATAGTTGTATGTTGATATCTAACAGTATGTTTTCATAAATATTCATACGTGCATTGTGCTGTGTATGGTGAAAAGTAATATCTGTATGTTGATAGTTTGTGAACTACCTCTGTTTAAGTTTATCAAGCTCATACCTTACTTCCAAAATCATTTCTGCTTGATTCTTTTGATGATAGGACTTAAGATCGAAAACAAAGTTTGTTTGTTTAGTTATAGAGTAAGTTTTAAAAATCGAATTAAGTTAATTTAAATTTATGTTGACTCAGGAAAATTTAAAACAATAGAGCAACCTTTAAATAGTTAAAATAAAAATTATCATGATTCAAGAATTTAAAGATATGAATCAAATACTTGAACTAAAATTTGATTTTTGAAACTAAAATCACGATTTTTAGTATAGGGTTTTGAGGGCATTTCTAGTTTAACCAGAAATTGGTATTTGAGAAATTTCTGATGATCGCACTAATTTTAAACGTTGTGATCTTGCTTGAAGCAAGTATGGCCATTGATGATCTCAGGAAAAATGTAGAAAAAATTTTCGATTGCAAGAAATGGGAGAACGAATGGAAACTAGGGTTTAAGGACTGTAAACAATGGCATTTGGGTTTTGGGCTCGTGCGCATGCCTCAATGTGTCGAGTGTAGTCGGATAAGGAGGGGGTGTGCCTGAGGCGTAGACAAGGGCATGGACGGTGGCACGGCAGTTTCAGGTGGTCGAGGTGGCGAGGGTAGGGTGATAACAGGTTTGGGGTGAGTTGTCTCGAGTTTCCAGGTTTGGGGTTATATGCTCGATTTTGATTTGATGATCTCCTCAAGCGTTTGGGTGGTCGCGGGGCTTCGAGGCGACGTCGTTGACTTGCTGGTGATCACGGCAGTGATGGGAGGCGATCATAGCCAGTGTGCACGTGTACGTACTAGTATGTGCACGTTGATTTCAGGTAAAAGAAATGGGAAGAGGAAAAAAAAAGAAAACTGGGAAGGAAGAAGGTACAGGAGCTCAAGTTGCTCGCATGTTTGCCTCGGTGGGAACGTGGGTGTTTGATTGTGTAACTGGGTTGAACAGGCTTTAAGAAATTGTTACAGGAAATTTTAAATAAAAAGAACTTGATTTTCAAAGAAAAAGAAAATTCTAAGTTGTAGACAAAGTAAACCAAGTCTTACCTATGAAAGTAAATGGTTTTCAAGAACAATTGTTTTAACCGAGTGTCCAAGTTTTAAAAATAAAGAAGTTTGAATTTGTAAATAATTCAGGTTTTAAAACAAAATATAAATAAAGTTTAAAATTTGTAATTAAAGATTTATTTTAATAATCTTGTGGAAATCAATTTGTAATAAATTATTTAATTAACCATTCAAAGTTAATTAATTAACTAATAAATGGTAGTGGTTAACTAATTAAATAAATAATTAAGAATTAAATGACTAATTAATTGGTAATTGAAAATTACTTAATAAATAAAGGTTAATCAAAGATTAATTTAAAAAAAATTGATTAAGGTAAATTAAATAAATGATTAAAAGGTTAATTAATTCGAAATTAAGGGGTAATTGATTTTTTTTTTTTTGTAATTAACTCAAAGCCAATCTATTTATGTGATTAATTAATTAACGTAATCAATTTGGGAAAAAATTAATTCATTAAAGGTTAACTAATGATTAAAGGATAATTAATTCGAATGGTTTGTAATTAATTCATAAACAATCAGCTAGGATTAGTGTTATTCATAAGTAGTTACATCTGATTTAAATTAATAAATCCTACTTATGGATGTTTAGATTTTATTGGATGGTGAATTGTTTGATATTTTCTATTATATGATGCTTTATGATTATCCTGATTTGTGTTGTGATCTATGATGAAATTTATTATCTGTGATATATATATCTGTGAATTTGTGTATGAAAGATAAGCGTTATAAATTTATATCGCTTATCGAATATATTGCTGTATTTGATCTATGATGGCTGATTGATGTTGCACAAATTGTGTTAAACCCCTGGACCACACCTATACACACACAATTATGGATTTCACGTGGAAATCGGTTAAGTCGCAGATTTTTGAAATAGTTTTTAAATTTGAATTTTTAAATTCAAATGTTTTGGAAATGGAATTGGAATAAAAGTGAAAAGCTTTTGAAATGGAATTTCAAAGATGAAATTTATTTTTGAATAACTTGATTAAATTTTGGAATTTAAATAATTTGATTTAAATTTAAATTCAAGATTTGAAATTGAATTCTATGATTAGAAATTAGAAATTAAAGATGTTATACCAGTTATACATGAGTTAAACCATTTTAAATATATTAATTTTGAGAATTAGAATTTAAATTCAAGGGCTTTAACTTGAGCAAATATAATTGGATTTGTCTGAAACGAAAACTGTTTATTTTCAATTAATAAAAGCTTTCACATAAGAAATGAACTTCCAATTTGAGTTAAAATGACCTCTAATTTGAAATGAAGATAATTTCCAAGTTATGAAGACGATTTGAAAGCTATAAGTTAAATCTTTAATTTAAAGATTTAAAAGGGTTGATCCTATAGAAATGAAATTGTTTTGGAAATCTATGAATTGATCTTTGTGAGATAAATCTTTTTGTTTAAAGATTTGAAATGGTAATTTGTTTAACCATTTAAAGAAAATTTTGGGTTTAAGTTGTGACTTAATTGAAATCCCAATATCCATATGTTTTTGAACTATTTCGCTCACTATTCGGTTTAGCCGGGAGAGGACCTTTGTGTCATATATCCCATTCCGAATATGTGATTCGTCGTTATGGATAGCATTTGAAGACCGGTGATGAAGACCAGATATTCACAAAAAACGAAAGGATAACTCGTCGATTATCTCTGCACTAAGTCGCGCCGGTATAGAGATTTCCTAAGTGATGGCAAGTCCGATCCGGATTGTGAATACCCGGATTGCAAGGGCTTCGTAAGAAGTGCCTTCGGTTCTGTTCAAACCCAGAATAGACTTGTATGGATTGTGTGTCTGACATTACACTTTGAGAGATAAAGCAGATTTCTTTCAAATACATTTCTGTTGGTGGCGGAGAATTTATTCTTTTAGCTTAACACCCTTCTCTGAGACGTACGAGCTCAGAGGTTATGTAGTTGAAGGTTATCAGCGATATATTCCCAATTTGGTAATGTGACATGCTAAGTGTTGCTGTGAAATGATCATTGTTTGATCATTTGTGATATGATCATTTGTTTGATCATTTATCTTTGTGATCATTACTTTGATCATTTGTTGACCCAAAGCATAGCTTTGTACCAAAGCGTAGCTTTGTGGACGAGACTTCGTCGAGCCTCACACCCCGGAATGGTCAAAACAGGAAAGATGCAGCAAGGTTATTTGGGGGTAGCGCCCCTTTAGGGTATGTTCATTTCCTTCTGGAAAAGGGTGGTATCATGGTATGGAGCCCAGATACTTACTCATGTGGAAAACACTCTATTTATTATGGTGTGATGTTGGTTATCGAGCGCTCGGTTAAAGGTCCTAAAGGACCGGGGGATGGCATACTCGTGTCAGTAGTTACCCAGTTAGGGGTAACCCGGCCTTGTGTTGGCAGAGATCCGGTTAGGTTCTCGGGGACGTCCTTCCAGAGGCGTTCTCATGTGGCAATGGGAAGTTCCTTGGCCTGGCCATTGTTGGAAATCCAAAGAAACAATACGAGCCCAGTACGGTTTTAGTTGTATAACCTGCTATGGAATGTGGCGGTAACCTGCTATTGAACATAGTAGCTATAGTAGGCATACGATAATGGTCGTATGTTGGCTAAGATTTATATTCTACTTTCGAAATGCTTTTCTGCACCGTGCACTTATAATAATAATATCAAAGAAATTTTCTGCGTATTAAGTATGTTTGACTATCATAAAAAGAAATCTCCTCCAAGTCTGCGTTTGCATTGTGTGTGTGGCGGGAGGTCTTATGGTAGTTTCATTTTCAAAAAGCATTGCGAATTTACTTTAAAATTCTTTTATTGATTGAATTAAAAGATAAACTGTTTTTGTTGCTCACACCAGTCCCATGACTGATCCAGAGTTTATTGTTCCTTTCCTAAACTCTGGGTGCTCACTATTTCCCACACGAGCAGTCTAGAGTTGGGTTTTTCAGATACTTAGGTTCAGTGAATTATCTGGAGTTAGTTCAGTCTTTGGTTCGCACCAGTCTTGCTTAGCTTGGTGCATTGTTATGGGGAGTTCGAGCTATTGCTGGATTAGTTCTTGGAGATGGAGTTCAGATTTGGAATTCTTCGTTGAAGACTATCTTAGAGTTATTTTGTTCCGCTGCTAGTGTTATCTATTTTTTTTTCCGCTGCTATATTTCTTGTATCTCTGATGTATATTGATATCTACTGTATCACTCTGTTGTATCAGATATTGTATCAAAGCTGTATATCAATGTATTATTCTTTTTATTCCGCTGTGTTATTTACTTAATGTTGTTATAAGCTCCGGCGAATCGGATTTGAACGGTCGAATCTACGGCATTCGAATACGATTTGAAGTATGGATGTCGATTTTCGAGCGGGCAAAAACCGTGATTCATTACAAGTTATATGGTTTGGTTTAGTGGATTTTCATATTCGTTTATGTTGATTTTCTTATATGCTTTTGTGAATATATGTTGGAATATGCAATATTTGATGATTTGGTTGTGTTGATATTGATTATATGGTATGATGGAATGGTATTATATGTGTGGAATGATGGAATTATATTATTTGGATTGATTGGGATTGAGGGTTGAGTGTGCTCACTACAAGAAAAACCATTTATAGTTGCAAAAATTTGTTGCATTTCCGTTAAATGCAACCAATAATATTTTCACTAATAACATAAACGCCACCAAAAACATTTCGCGTTCTCGCCTTTCCTAAAAATTTCCGCGTAAGCTAAATAAACGTGACCAACCTAAATCCATTTGTATACTTAGAAAATTTATTATCCTCTTTCACTTTTACCCCTTTCGCTTTCTACTGAAGTAAAATTTCTCCCCTTTTAATCGAGCTCAAATTTCATAGTGCTGAAAAGGTTGTCCTTTTCATCGTCGATTCCATTCGTTGTACTCCACTCAACGTCGTCGCGGCGGCTAGCATAAGTTTCTCCTTACAGTACAGGTATATTTAGGTACGAATTTTTTAAATCGATTTTGTTGCTCAATTTGATTTTATATTAATTTGAATGCATCGTATTCTCAAATTTTTGTCTAACTTGAGCAGTTTATTTAACCCTAATTTGAGCATTGTATGGCTGAGTCAGTAACTTCATGAGAATGTTATGTTATTTGTGCAGTCTGCTTTAGTCTGGCTAAATGTTAAACATCATTTTATTTTTCTATTGTAAGTTACCTAACACAACTGCTTTTCGGTACACAAACATAAAAAGTGAATTTCATATTACTAAACTACATTTTGGCTTTCATTTCAGCAAGCTATCGAAACACTGTTTTACTAAAACCTGTGACACCCTTAATAAAATATATTAAATGTCCCCCATTCGATTTTGATGGTAAAACAAGCTTAAATGTTATCCCATTGTTTCATGTTTTTCTTCAATAACTAAATTTTATTCCTGAACGTGGCATTGGTATATGATTAATACAAGAGATGTTTCTTTGTGATAATTTAGGAGTTTGGTTGCCAAATTTGATTTGTTCAAAATCAGTTTATTTTAGAAAATGTAGTTTATTATCCTTACTATGGGCATGTTACCAATGTTCCAGATAGTGCATTATTTGTAAGATGCTTGGTTGTTTTTTTGGGTAATAACTTCAACATCTAGTTATTTTTTTGATTACAACAGATAACCAATTTATACATCAAAGATTGGAAACTTATTTGCCTTCATATGTCGAAAATGGAAAAAGACTGGGTTTTTTTAAGCAGGTGATAAAACCATGATTAACTTAATATGTATTTTGAGAATTATAACGTATAATCTAATATTAAAGCTCAATTTTTTTATTTTTTTTACTTTTTTCATAGAACTAGTATAGAGTACCGACAAGGAGCAATGAATTTTGTGAATGCTGCAAAGAGGAATGCAAGAAGTGTAGAAAAAATTTTATGCCCTTGCAAGGATTGTCGGAATCTTAGTCGTCATGATGAACAAATCATCGTTGAACATTTAATTATAAAAGGAATGGATTCTAAATACACCGGTGGTGTATGGTTTAACCATAGTGAAGAGATAAATGTAGAGAAGAAAACAAATACGTTTGATGTATATGATCTATTCAAGATGATTCACTATGAAGATGAAGATTTTTTGAATCAAGATTTTTTTGATGATGATAAAGATAATGTTAATTCTCAAAGAAAAGAGGATGAGTTACTCAAGAACTTGGAAGATGTAGAAACTCCATTATATCCGGGTTGCATAGATCACACAAAATTATCTACTATCACCGTCTTGTATAATCTTAAATGTGAGACTAGCTTGTCTGATAGTGGGTTTGATAAGCTTTTAACTGTGCAACATTTATTTCTGCCGAAGGATAACGTGCTTCCTAAAAACTTATATGAAGTAAAGAAATTTCTTAGTATTCGACATGGGTTTTGAAAAGATACATGCTTGTGAGAATGACTGTTTCCTTTACAAAAAAGAATACAAAGATTTAGAAAGTTGTCCAAAATGTGGTTCTTCAAGATGGAAGAAAAATCAAGATACTGAAGAGGTTATACAAGGTATTCCAATTAAAGTATTGAGATATTTTCCAATAATTCCGAGATTTAGAAGACTGTATAGATCTCAAAAGATGGCAGAAGATTTAAGATGGCATTTTAATAATACAAGCAACGATGGAAAAATGCGTCATCCCGTGGATTCTACGACATGGAAAATGGTGGATGAAAAGTATAAATCTTTTTCATCTGATCCACGCAATCTTAGGCTTGGTCTTGCTACAGATGGATTCAATCCAATTTCCATGTTGAGTTCGAAATATAGTTGCTGGCCGATGATGCTTGTGACATACAATCTCTCGCCTATGTTGTGTATGAAGAAGGAAAATATTATGTTAACTTTACTTATTCCTGGCCCAAAGCAACCCGGGAATGATATTGATGTATATTTGGCACCTTTGGTGGAAGACTTGCATCATTTGTGGTGTAATGGAGTTGATGCTTATGATGCATTTAGCAAAACTTTGTTTAAACTGAATGCAATTTTGCTATAGACAATTAACGATTTTCCGGCTTATGGAAATCTTGCTGGATGTCGTGTGAAGGGAGGAAAAGCTTGCCCATTATGTGGTGTCAATACCCATTCTCGTTGGTTGAATCATAGTCGAAAGAGCGTCTACATGGGTCATAGAAGATTTCTACCTGCTTCAGATTCACGGAAGAAACAAAAGGCATTGTTTGATAACACCATAGAGAAAGGTAGTGCTCCTAGACTACTAACTGGGAGAAACATTTATGCATTGTTGAAGGATTATCCAAATGATTTTGGAAAAGAAAAAGAAGAGAAAAGTAAGAAGAGAAAGTGTGTTTATGATACAGAAGATGAAGATGATAATACTAACGATTCTACAAAAATAGAGCTATCGAGGTGGAAAAAAAGATCAATTTTCTTTGATTTACCTTATTGGAAGGTTAGTGGTTAGTTTATTTATTTTTCATTGTTTTAATAGAAGCAAAACCCAATAATGCGTTATAGTTTTGGTTTTCGCAGGAGCTTCCATTACGTCACAATATAGATGTGATGCATGTGGAGAAAAACATTGGTGAAAGCCTATTAGGCACGATGTTGCATGGTAATAAATCAAAAGATGGAACCAACTGTAGAAAGGATTTAGAGGATTGGGGAATTCGAAGTGAGCTTCATGCACAACCTCATGGGAATAAAACATATCTTCCACCAGCTCCATACATGTTGTCAAAATCCGAGAGAAAAATATTTTGCAAAAGATTGTACGATTTCAAAGGACCAGATGGCTACTGTTCAAATTTGAAAAATCGGATTTCGTTCCAGGATTGCAAAATTAGCGGATTGAAGTCACATGATTACCATGTATTAATGCAACATTTATTGCCAGTAGCATCGAGAGGATTAATGGAAAAGAAGGCAAGAAAAACAATAATTCACTTATGTTCTTTTTTCAACAAATTATGTCAACGTGTTCTTGATAGAGAGAAGGTAGAACAAATCAATGTTGAGATTATTAAAGTTTTATGTGAGCTTGAAAAATATTTCCCACCATCTTTTTTTGATATAATGGTACATTTATCCATTCATCTGGGAAAAGAAGCAATAATGTGTGGACCGGTTCGTTTTCGTTGGATGTACCCATTCGAAAGATACATGAAGACACTTAAAGACTATGTCAGAAACTATGCACGACCAGAGGGATGTATTGCAGAATCCTATCTTGCAAAAGAATCCATGATGTTTTTCGATGAATTTTTGGAAAAATCAGGACATGTAGAGGAGAAAGAATCTCGAAATGAAGATTATGAAAGCAGTGTAATACTCGAGGGACGTCCGATTTCAATATCCAAGACAGTTAAACTGTCAGTTAATGACAAATAAAGTGCTCATTTAGCCGTGTTAATGAATATGGCTGTGGTGGAACCATTTATAGAGTAAGTGTATGTTATATTGTTTTAATTATTTTGATGTGTTCGTAATGCTATATATAACTTATAATCAATTATTCAATACTAGTTTGCATTTGGAGGAATTAGAAAAGTCAGACCCATGCATGACAAAAAATGCGACCTTACTTTGGGAAACGCATACAAAAATTTTTGCCGATTGGATTAAAAGAAAGGTTAGTTAGATTTCAAATATATTCTCTTTTGACTATTAATCTTACTATAAAATATACATGCTAAATAAAATTTGGTGTAGATACCTATTACCTCCAAGGATCATGATGACATGTTAAGATGGATTGCTTTTGGTCCGAAGGATGATGCCATGTCTTACAACGGATATATCATCAATGAGCAACGTTTTCATATACAACATGTAGGGAGAGAAACTCAGAATTGTGGGGTGACTTTTGATGTGACTACTATGTGTAGAGCAAGTGCAAAAGATATGTCCTAAGTGGTTGATGTGGTCACTTACTATGGAATATTAACAGATATAATTTTATTAGATTATCAAACGTTTTATATTCCAGTTTTTAAGTGTCGTTGGGCGTATAAAGGAAATGGAGTAAAATTTGATGATGATGTGTTCACTCTTGTTAATTTACAGCAAGCATCGTTTTCACGAGATCCATACATACTTGCATCAAAAGCAAGACAAGTATTTTATTCAAGAGAGAATGATGTTTCTAATTGGTATGTTGTAATGAAAGCACCATCAAGAAGTTTTAAAGATTTAGAGGATCACGATTGCATCGAGGAAGATATCCAAGTCATGGAAGGCAGCGAAATAACTGAAATGAATGATGAAGATGTTAGTTATGTTAGAGAGGATTGCGAAGGAATACTTGAGTAGATTATATGTTCTACTTGAGTAGATTATAAAATTTGTTATACTATCATTTGAAAATTGTATTACAATCAAGTAGTTTCTTTTCCTTGTTTCATGACAGCTTTGACATTTACCACCTTTGCGCTGTCTACTACTCAAGAATCAAAACCTAGCATTAAACCTTACATATATGTCATTTGAAGATGTATGGTCAACTTCTGATTGAGGATCTTCATTTCTACTCTAGCATGCATCATTTCTACATATAACTCATTTTTTTCTATATTAATTTTGTAATATATTTCTTTTTTGTCTGACTCTATTTGGATTTGATATGTCAAATCTAATTTAATATTATGTTTATGTTGAATTTAATTCCATTCAGCTAATGTTTGTTTGATAATCTTCCCTTGACATATGTGGTACATAATTGGAAGTTGGGCATATTTTGTTGTTTTTTGATAGATTTAGTATGTGACTACAACAGTGTATTCATATTGCTTTATGAGTTATATGATATCAAATTATGATTTGGGCATGTCCTCTCCCAGACTCAGATCACAAGGTACTGTAAAACTGTTTATGTAATACAATTTTTCAACTTTGGAATATTTTCATTTACATAAGGTGCATATTAATACAATAGTGACTGATAAGGTAAGTGGGTAGTTAGTCTACATATGTGTTTGTGTGTACTGTGTATTCATATTGCTTTATGAGTGTGTTGTGCTTTTTTTTTATTAGATGTTAGGTGCCTTCATTTGTAAAAGCAAGCATAAAAAACATATTAATATACATTTACAAAAATTATATGTTTTGATTATTCCATTATTAAGTATTAATGTGATTATTTACATAGTTTACATTACAGAGTTCATATACATGTATTAATAACTATTGTATTCAAGGTTACATAATAGATACTGTTAACTGTCCTTTATATGAAGTATTCTCAAAATAAGTTACTGTTTTTTGTTTCATTTGCAGAAAAAAGATGCATTCAAGCTTTGTACGTACTCGCAACCAGAGAAAGGCTGGTGAGGAATCTCAGAAGGATAAGTCAAAGCGGAAGTATAATGCAAAGAAAAAGGTTAAGATTCTAGCTGGTGCTTGCACCGACAGTGAAGAACCAACAGTCAACGCTAAGAAACAAGCCATTTTTTGCAATGAAGACAAAGAACAAGATCAGTCACATGTTACCCCCTCCGACCCAAATGAAGAAGGACTTCGCTCAGAAAATGAAATCCTTCCTGAACAAACTGATGATGCTGAGGGAGAAATTAGGAGAGCAAGTGAAGCTGAATCCAGAATTACATCTCGAAAAAGAGACGGTAGAGGTCCAGCAAAAGCAAAAAGACTTTCGTTAAGCAGTCAGGATCGAATTGAAGTTGAGTTCAATGATATAGGTATACCAATAGGGAAAGGATCAGTACATTTATCCTCTTTTCTTGGACCGCTTGTGCGGGAGCTGGTTCCATACACACTTGATGATTGGAGGAATCTAAGTGATGAGTTAAAAGTTGTTTTGTGGCAATCGATTCAGGTATGAGATAAAAATTGTTTTTGTTGTTTATACATCTGTTTGCAAGTTGCTACATTGCTACATTGTTACATCACGTATTATAGTTATAGTTGAAAAAAATTGTTTGATGCATACATATGGCTGTTGTTTGATTTTAATATCATGTTTTATGTATTCTTGTAGATTAGATTTAAACTGGAAGATGATTGGCAAAGAAAAGTTGTATTTCAGCAAATGGGAGTAATTTGGAGATCGTAAAAAAGTAAATTGGTTCGAAACTTAAATAAAGCGGAGAACGAAGAGGAAAGACTAAAACTGAAACCTACCAACATCAAAAGCATGAACGAATGGAGAAGGTTTGTGAAGGTGAAAACAAGTCCGGAGTTTAAGGTAACACTATTCACTATTTTATTTGGTAGAACACTTTAAAAGTTAATGATTGGGATCCAATAACACATATGGTTATTTGCACAGCAGAGTTGATTATCATTTTCAAAGAACAATTTTATTATCCAATAACACATATCTTGTTCACTTGATTATCATTCTGCACACATTTCTTGTTTACTTGAATTTAGTTCAGTTTAGTGCTGTGTGTTTGGTTTTGTATTGTGTTTTTTTGACTAAAAAATTTGTTGGATTTGTTTTCATCTTGCATTGGAATTTTCAACTAGTTTGCTATTACATTTCTTTCTTGGCTTTTGCGTTTCGTTTTCTGTTTTACATTGATGTTGCATTTCATACTTCAACAAGCTTGCATTGCATATACCCAAAAACAAAAATAAAACAAAAAACATTGCATTTCATCTTAGATTTTAGTTTTCATTTTTACATATCTGTTTCTTGTGCTCGCTGTTTTCACTTGATATTATGTTCACTATTTTATTTCATTTGTCTTTTAGTTTCTGATACATTGAATTTTCCTCTACTACAAGCAACTGTTTTCAAGTTTTTGTTCTCTATTTACAAAAAAATATATCCATGTTTCTTCTTTACATTGCCTTTATCAAACACTTCTCAAACAACTTCTCTCTATCACTCTTCACTTCCTCAACCAAGCTGCCATTATCATATAACAATATATCAACTTCTCTCTGCCACTCTTCACTTTCTCAAACAACGAAGCTGCCATTATCCTATAATAATATATCAACAATATATCTTTCTACTTTACAGAAAAGAAGTGAGAAATATTCGGCCCTTAGGGATAAACAACTTCAACACACAACTGGTCGTAAGGGAATGGCTAGATTGACCGAAGACATGGTTAGTTAATTAAGTATAGCTTTATTTAATATTATTTTATACCTGTCCGGTTTTTTATTCAATGTTATCCTAAATTTAGAAAAAAGAAAGTCCAAGTCCATCGTCCATAACTAGAGCTGATGTTTGGATTAAATCTCACATAAAAAAATGGTGAACCGGTGAACGCGGAAGCTGGAAATGCTATTGAAAGTTTTTTTTATTTTATCTGTATATAAAAAATTGTCCGAAAGTACGATGATTTTACCATTGTACATTATCTATTTGTATTTATTTATGTAGGAGGAGATTAAAAAATTTGGTAGCTTATAACATTCCTGTTCGTCACAGAAAGTCGGTGGAGATGCTCTTGTACATGTACTTGGACAAGATAAACTAGGACGGTTCAGGGCATTGGGAAGGGGTTGCACTTTAACCAAGCTAGCCGTGGCCCAGTCCAAAGATGAACAAATATCGCAGTGTCGAGAGGAAATAGCAGAAATGAAGAGTATGCTGCAGGTTCTGATGAACCAGAAGGTAAACTATTAAAAGTAATTTATATATGTAAAATAAAAAATTCAAAGCGCCATATAATTTAAAATACTAAAAAGAACAAATTTATTCTCTCTCACAAACTTATTATATGTTCTCTGCCATTTTAAGTATGGTAATTTTAATTTTAGCAACTCAATTTTATCTTTTTCACTTGCTGGTTTCGGTAGCCATATTAATTTCATCCCATCATTTATAGTTGTAAAATACATTAACTGATCAAAGTCCGTTTAGTAGTTTTCGATAGTCAATTAAACGCCTACATTACATTTAATTGAGTGCTTTTAAGATTAAAATATCCTGATATTAGAGCTTTGCTGCAGGGTGTAGAAAGTTCGAAAACGAGCACATCTGAATTGGTAAAACTAATAATTATATTACTCAAGAAATAACATTTAGATTTTACATTTTGATCCAGTGATTGCTATAATTTTTGGTTGAATAATTGCAGAGCAATGACGATGTATGTTCGATGTTTAATTGGGATGGAAACTGTGAAGTTGTTGCCAATGGGAGGGTGTTGTCCAGGGACCCAACTGCGGTCGTTAATGGCATTAATCTTGGACCAAATGCTGTGAGCGTTATTGTAGATATCGTGGATAAACCAGATACTTATTTATGAAGGCCTACACCTAAAATGATAGTATTAGCAGACGCTGTGAATAAGGCAGTAGCTTGGCCATCAACTTGCATTAAGATGGCGCTGCGAGTAAATTTGAACGATGTCAGTACGGTAAATTTTACACTTCTCATACTAAACTGTTGAATTACACTTCTCATTGAAACATACTAAAGTTTTAGTTTTAGTTTTTAGATATTAGTACCCCAAATTAATTCATTTGTATATTTATTTGTTTGTTAAAATTACACTTCTCATTTTATAACCTGTGAATGATTTGATAAGTAGAAATTTATTTGTTTCTTAAAATAAACCATCTTTATATTTATTTGTTTGTTAAAATTACACTTCTCATTTTCAGAATAACAGCACTGTCCAAGACGACAAATGCAGGATTTATGGTTGGAATGAGGGTGAAGGGGTAGTTGCCGAAGGAAGAGTCTACTCCAGAGAGCCATAGTATGTTGTTAATGGTATTCCGCTCGGCCCGTCTGCCGTTGTGATTTCGGTCGACAAAGTAATAAATAACGATGCTTATTTGTGGCGACCCACATGTGATATGTCGTGCATTGGACATGCACTTGGTAGGAAAGTTGCATGGCCAAAATCAAAAGTTGAAGTTGATAAAGAAAATGTAAATGACAGTGTAAATTATGTGACTTCTCCCATGAAATCTACACCCGTGGTCATGAAGAAATCAGAGCATGTAAGTATTAATTTTCAAAATTGAAGAAATTACCTGCGTATGAAAGTTTATTTATTATGTGTATGTATATATTCTGCATAATAATCTCTTTTTTCCAGCCAATTGCACAGTGGACAAAAGATAGCAAATGCCAGCTGATCGATTTGGGTGGAACAAATGTAGTGGCTGAAGGAACTGTTGCATCAACTGATCCGATAACGCTGGTCTATTGTCGTCCATTGGGACTTAATGCTGTCAAAGTTTGGGTTGATATTGTGAGAGATGCAAATGCAGAGCTATGGAGACCAACGTCGGCGTTGACGTGCATGGAAGATGCACTTGGCGTTCCCATAGCTTGGACAAAGGAAAAAGTCATTCTGAAAACAAACTGAAAGGTATATAACTTGTTCATCATAAATGTTTTCAAACTTTGATTCTAATACCATGACAATATTCCTAGATAATCGACTATAAAAATTAGTTATATTACTCAATAAATATTGGTGTAGAGCTAGAAAGTGATTGAATTGGTGATTGTCGGATTTTGATATGTTGTGGAGTTAGAGTTTGTATTCCAGGGTTTGGTGTTGATATGTTGGCAGTGTGTTGTTTAATGACAGCGGCGATTTTGAAAGTCCCGACTTGGTCGGTGGTCTATCAAGTGATGGTTTTGGGTCAGCGAGGGGTAGCAGTTTGGTTTCAGGCGATTTGTGGTGGTGATTATGGTGAGGCAGATCGTGGTAGCGGGTTGGATCGATTGTCGCAGCGATTTGGGAGGAAGTGCAATGGTGTTGTAGTGATGCTCGCAGGCAGGGGAGGTAGGGGTTATTGATGGTTGTCAGGCAATCTTTGATGGTGCTGCTTTTTTGGTCAGGGAGAACAGTTGTATTGAGATGGTCGTGGTGTGTCAGTAAATTATCAATGAAGAATTGTGGTTTCTGGGTTTGCAGCTGTAGGAGACAGAGGAGCAGGTGGAGAAGTAGATGGTTGGGAAGTTTGCTTTGTGTGGAGGAGTAGTAGGTGGTGACTGCAACAGAATGTATGGGAGATAAGTGATGCTGGTAGTTCAGTGATGAGGAGGATGATGAAATATCTGATGTGGGAAGCGATGAAGTAGAGTTTGAGATGAATGATGATGGAAGTTTAGTGGATTAAAAGTGTATATGTAAATGCCTATAGTGACTGTGATGCTTGGAGGTTATGAAGTATGTTTGGTAAATTAAGTCTGTGGAGGAGATGCAGTGGGATGTGTTGAAGTGGTGAAGTGATGATGATGGTTTTATGAACTGGTATGGTCTTGGTTAGGGCCAGGAGATGTCAGAGATTGGTAGAATGGCACTGGATGCTGTTGTAAGGCAGGGGTAATATTTGAGCACTGTGATGAAGTGAATGGCTATGGGCAGTGGTTGTTGTAGTAGTTGAGATTGTTGTAGTTGGGTGAATAAGGCAGTGATGTTTGTATTTGCAATTTAAGGTTGTATATGCAGTGTCAATTTGAGTTGGTATATGTAGTGTTGATTGTAACTACAACAATTTTTTATCTTGATACCTTCACCTCACAAATATTTAGTAACATGATTATTATTGTTTACAGGTAGATAAACGTTTGTGAAGAATTCAAGCATCAACACTGGTTTTTGGTATGGTAGCAGCACATGTATGTAGTTTGGTTGATTAAAACTGTTATGAAACTATTATGAAACTAGTATGTATGGTAGCAGCACTACTTTAGCTGCATGTACTATTATCAAATTGTTTATGGTAGTTTGGTTGTGTAAATGTATGGTTAACCTTTTGTCTTGACACTAATGTTATGATATAGTGGTGATTATGTAATTGCTTTTGTTTGTGTTATTGTGGTTCATTGAATGTGTTATTTTTGAATGTGCATGAGTTTATATATTACGTTATTGTATAAGTTTTGAAGTACTTGAATTGGAGGCGAAATCAGATGCAGTCGTGGAACAGCAGGCAATAAAATCGAAACATGCGGTGGCGGAGAAAAAACGCCACCAAAAATAATTTTTTTGTAGCGTTTATAAAGCGCTACAGAATCAGCAATTATAGTAAGTCAGATAACCTCCGTGGCGTTCAAAAAACGCTGCAAAAAATAATAATAAGTGCAACAAAAAAATAAGATAGTAAACGACACCTTTTCAGTGGCATTTCTTAAACGTTGTAAAAAGATCTTTAGTAACGTTTAAAAAACGCTGCCAAAAATTCATTTATAGTGGCGTTAAAATAAATGCAGCAAAAAATCATGGATTTTTAGTCGCATGTTTTCTAGCAGCGTTTATCAAAACGCCGCCAAAACTTTTTGTAGCGTTTTTTGAGCGCCACTAAAAATCAAATTTCTTGTAGTGGCTGTAATGTGGAAGCAAATATATTCCAATTTTGCAACGGCTAGCTACGGTCCTGTGGTAAAATATAGCGACTGCTAGCAACAGCAATATTGCAACGCTTTGCATCAACAACCCGGAAAACCAAAAACCCCAACGGTTGCTTCCACATGGACACTTAGCCATTACAAGCTATTGCAAAAAGAACAACGGAGCCGTCGCTAAGGCGTCGCTTTCTTTAGTTGCAACGAGATATTTTGCAACGGTTTTTACCAACGGCTAGCGATGGCTAGTTACGGCCGCTAGCGGCTATTAGCCATCGCTAAACAGTGCTTCTTTTATAGTGTAGCTACCTCCACTCTAAGACAATTTCTAAAAATAACTCATGTTTTGTCATTACAGACCATGTTTAATATTAATAGTAGAATGAATACAACTTCCACCACCTGCATATAAAATCTCTATCATGTTTCTTAAGCAACCATGTGAAGCAAGGTATGTTCATCAACTAAGGACTACTTCATACAAACTTTACAATTGCACATATAATACATACACATCAGAAAATTAGATTACCACATTGCACAAAAAAACCAAGAAAGATATCTGAAAAAACCAAAAATTCAATACAATAAATTTAAAGAAAAAATAATCAGTTCATTGTCGTACTGATTGAATAAAAACACATAGAAGAGTGATCAGAATCAATTGGGAATCATAAAAAACATCATAGCAATCAATGGATTAACAGATAATGAATTTTCATCATCACTTCAGTTGGCAGTTTATATTGAAAATGAATGAAATGGTTTATAATACGTTTAAATGTGCTTCACATCTACTAGATCTAACTTAGTGGTTTAACCAATTGGTATAAATCTTGACTGGCAACGAATTTGTTAAGTGTAAATCCATACTGGCAGGATAAACTACGATAAGAAGTCCTCACTGAATGTGGCATAGGAATTCCTGCTGCTAACAACCTAACGAATTTCAAATTAGCAAGTTAGAATGAAACAGAAATAGAAACTTTACATGTGGCCATTTCTTATCGTACCAAATAGTACACCCATAGTTGCATCGATTTATTTTGTTAAAATTAAATTTCTTCGACATACTTCACCCTTGCTTTATCAAATTATGGAATAAGTTCCTTATGTCTAAGGCTAATGTTTGAATAGTGATGTGGAAAATAGTTGGCATTGTCGAATATTTTGTGCAAGTAAAAACCATTAACCAGCAAGGAACCCTAGTTAAGTTTTGTGAATCAACATTTTATTTTGTTGTTCTAAATGGTATTTTCCAAAATAATAGCAATACAATGGAATCTCATCAACAACCCAAGGGTGTCTATTCTAATGCTATCATTTCAGATTCAACTGATTCACTAAATATTGACTTAATTTACCAACTACAAACAACAAAACAATATAATCGTGTTTTCTCAAATACACCAACTGCAAGTAACAACATCAATATAATGGCTTCCAATTAATGGCTGCAAGTAACAAAACATTGACCACTTAATGGCCCGGTAGTAACTTGATTCACTGAGAATAATATATACAAAAAACACAATCAATTTATATAATTTGACTTTATACGCATAAATGCCATATTAATATTGTTGTTTTCTAAAATACAGACTTCATAATAGTATCAAAATATTGCAACTAGGATGGAATCAAAAGTATACATCAGTTTAAAGTTTTTCTCGCCAGTAGAGTCATCAATCCAGAGAAACATTACAAAATACTCATTGAATGCTTGTCAATATTAATTCAATGATCCAAAGTAATAATCTATAACAACAAGTTAGTTTTATCAAATATATTCATGAAATAAACCATCTAACTTTTATAAGAAATTGTATATTCATTGCGCTAAAAGGAAGACGCATGTAATACCTAATGATATTTCACAATAATAATAGGAAACACCAAACATATTTAATCGGAATTAGCTAATATATATAGCGTGGCAGAACAATTTAATTAACAGTAAAAAAATATTTCATATATTTACCCTACATGGTTATTGTGTTAAATAGATTAATTTTATTTTATTCCATTTAATCTGTTTTTAGTACTAAAAAATTTGTTTTGAGAGCTCATACAGTGAAATTGGATATAAATTATCAATGTAAATCAGTTACTAGTAGAAATTGTTATGCGAAATTTTAACTAATTTGCACTATGTCCAAAGCTACAGGGGAACACTAAGGCATAGAATCAACCAAATAAAAGATCAAGCTTGTCGATTAATTATCAACTGCCAATATAATGTGAAAAGTAATCACCAAACAAATAAAAATAGAAGAGTAGAGAACACAAAGATTTAATATGGTTCGGCTAGATTGTCTACGTCTATGGATCCAATAACTATTCTTTGTTTTAATAAAGAACGAGAGTATAAGAGAGATTAAAAAATTATAGGTAGAAAAGTGGAGAGACTAACCTACAACTAAAAATTGAAAAATCAATTTCCCTTAAGACTTATTTGCGCTCAAAACTCCTAATTTGATTTGGCCGCATAAATTATGGTTTAATGAAGAAGAGGATAATTGAGGATGCTCTCTCTGACGTGCCAATATAAAGATGAAATCTTACATTTAAATAAACTTCAGAATGAAGGAATTACTTGGAGATTAATCAAATTAATTTTCCAATCATCTTGAAACTTTCCAAATATCCTTAATTTGATTTCAATGCAAGTAGGAAGTGAAGATCAAGGTTTCCTTAAGTTTCTTCAATCGATTGAATCTCCATCAAAAATATTTTCTTTCTTCATATTGCAAAATTAGTGAATTTATAAATATACTTCTTTCCTTATTTATAAATTCTATTGAGTAATTAATTGATTTACTAATCAATTTGTTTTTTTCCAAACTATCCTCTTAAGTCTTTCCACATATAGCCTAAGTGATTGATAAGATCAATTAGCAAAATTCTTTACTCCTTTGAAAAATATTTGAATCATCCAAATTTACCACTCCGCATTGATTCAAATATGACAATCTCATTTCATTGCCTTGTCTCAAGAAATTGTTGGGTCTACGCTACACGGTTCCAAACTCAAGATGAACAAGTTTTGGCATTATTGTCGAAATAGAACTTTAGATTCTTTCCCAAGCATAGGAAAGATAGTATGCACATCAACAAACAAAATGCATATAAGAAAATACCAAAATTCTTCAACAATTCTAAGGTTGAAGACGAACATGTAGATACTAAGCTTCGAGAGAGAAATAGAGATCTAACTGTATGCTTTACCTTCTCTATTCCAAATTAAGTGAGGATATACTCAACATTTTCTACTCCAATCTCCTCCATAAGAATTTTGCTAGACTTTCCTAAGTCAACACCAGCAGACTTGCCAACAAGCTCTGCAACATTCAAAGTATAAGATGAAGAATCATCGCTATAAATATGCTTACAAATAGGGCCAACTAGACCAAAAGGACTTTCCTACAATTGAGCTTCACCTAGAGTCTGAACCTTTGCAACAGCCATGGCATCATCGGAAATACTAGTATCTCTATGAATATGAAAACGATTTGATAACTTCCAATGTGTTTGAAAATTTTCTTTCCTCCCTATGTCATCACTTAATAGAGGCTCCACCTTCAACAAAGACCTCTCATCAAATGTCGCCTTCTTGTTAGTCAGGATTCTCCTAGGTTTTTTACACCAAACCTACACCTCTCCACTCCTTCTATATAGCCTAACAAAATATGTTTGCTTTCCTTATGCTTCAACTTATCATATCTCTCATCTTCCGAATAAGCTGAACAACAAAACACTTTAAGGAATGAATAATCAACAGGCTCTCTTTTCCATCTCTTCTATGATCTTCATATCTATGGCAATAGAAGATGTATGGTTGATGATAAATACTGCCATAGATATTGCTTCTTTCTAAAATCCCTCTTCTAGATAGCAGTCGTTCTCAACCTCATAGTTCTCTCTCATAATATATGACACATGCTCTCCGCCACTCCATAACAATGTGACTCAACGAAAATAGAAAAATCTCTAACCACATGCTCGGACCCATAATAGTTAGTGAATTCTTTTGACATAAATTAACTAATATTTTCAACTTTGAGAACCTTCATATACTTATCGACTGCTCTTCTACCAAGGTCTTCCGATTACAAAACTGGGCAAATATTTCATCTTTAGCCTTTAAGAAATAAACCCAGACCTTATGTGAGTAATCATCCATAAATAAGACGAAGTAACTGGATCCAAAAAAAGATGCAACATGGGTAGGTCCCCACACATAAAATTGATCATACTTTAAAAACTCTGTAGCTCTAGGTCTTGCAACATCAAATGTGACATGCTTCTTCTTTCCAAAAGAACAATCTCCACAAGAGCAAGACTTCGACTAATAAACACCATCAATCAACTCAAGCTTCTTTAATGCTTCAAGACTCTCCTCATCAACATGAGCTAAACGAAGATGTCATAACCGAGTAGAATCTGAAACACTAGAATCGATAGAAATTATTGACTCTCCCAAGAATATCTCTCCATGATGCATATATATATATATATATCATCAACAAGCACCCAATTCATCACTACCAAGGAACCCTTTGCCATTCTCATTTTTTCTCCATCTACTATTATCCTCATACCAAGTGTACTCAAGCTCCAAATGACAAAATACTTCTATGCAGCATCGGACATGTCAAACATTTGTGATAGTCCTAACTGCACCATCATGCATCCCAAACCTCATAGTTCCAATGCCATAGCATGATAAGATGTGGAATTCCCCATATAAACTGCTCCACTATCTTCTTGTTAGTGACAAGACAACTCCTATCTGGCATCATATGATAAGAGGCTCTAGAATCAATCATCTAACCTGTACTCTATAAAGGTGAAATACTAGTTGAAAATAGTGATGTATTACTATCACTTTTATCTGCATCCGATCTAACTGCTGTCGAAATCGAAGCTTTCTCCTTCTGCTTTCTCTTCTTTCTAAGGGCTGGACAATCCTATATGAAATGCCCCTTCTTCTTCTTACAATAATAGCAAGCAACCTTTCAAGGACCCATGAAGTGGGACCTATGTATATCTCTTCTACCTCCAAGGTGCTTTTAACTTTTATTTCTTCGTCTAAATGACCGAAGTTGTTGCTGAAGAAAACCGTCACTAGTCTTCACCTGTTATGTCACAAAAAATCCTTTTCTAGCAAATTTGGTGATGATATAATTTTTCATACAACTACTAAATGAATTAGCCATTGATAACCAATCTAGAATAAGACAACTAGCTCATACCAATCTGTTGTGAGAAATTTTAATTAATTTTCACTAACTCTAGAACTGCAGTGGAATACTAAGGCGTCGAAACAACCGAAATAAGGATCTAGCTTGTCAATTAGTTATCATCCACCATTCAATGAAAATAATCACCAAACAAAAAACAGAATAGTAGAGAACAAAAGGATTTAATACGGTTTGACTAGATTGCCTAAGTCCATGGACCAACAGCTATTCTTTAAAGAGAGTATAGGAGAGAGAGGGAATACAAAATTATAAGTAGTAAAGTAGATGAACTAACCTATAACTACAAATTGAATAATCAATTTGTCTAAAGATTTGTTTATTCTCAAAACCCCTAGTTTGATTTGGATATAAAAATTAGGGTTTACTGAAGAAGATGATAATTGAGAATGCTCTCTTTGACACGCCAATATGAAGATGAACTCCTTCATTTAAATAGACCTTAGAATAAAAGAATTACTTAGAGATTAAGCAAACTAATTATTTGATCATCTTGAAACTTTCCAAATGTCCTTAATTGATTTCAATGCAAATAGAAAGTGAAGATCTGGGTTTCCATAAGTTTCTTCAATTGATTGAATCTCCATCAACAATTTTTTCCTTTCTTCATATTGAAAAATTAATGAATATATAAACAGATTTTTTTTTTCTCATTTGTAAATTTATTGATTAAGTAAATGATTTGATAATCAATTTATTTCCTTCCAAAATATCCTCTTTAATTTTTTCACATATAGCCTAATTGATCGATAAGGTCAACTTGCTAAATTCTTTACTTCTTTTGCAAATATTTGAATCATCCAAATTTAATAGAAAATCTATTCAAAGTAGCAAAGAAATACTAGAGGTGAAGAGATAAACTATTTTTTATGTATGTATGTTGGTAAAAGCATAACTCATGCCCTTAAAAACACATTTATTTGATGCTAAATTTGACTTACAGACATGGTAAATGTATCATGCTACCACTAGTTACTTTCCTTTTATATTGGTGCTTCATCTCCAATAGGGAAGTTTAAATATTTGAAATTAACGTGTGATCCACTAAATCTTAAAAATTTGGCAGGTAGTAATTTAGAGTAGTCCTAACTTGTTGACAGTGCATTATTTTCATTAACAGTTTGATCATAAATGCATATGATGTAAGCTAAAAACCAAGCCTGTATGCCTAAGAAATATTATATTCATTAAGCTAAAAGGAAGACACATATTCTCAATGATATTTCATAATATTAATAAGTCTACATATATTTCATCAAGATTAACTAGTATATGCGGCATGGCTGAATAGTTCAATTAACAGTAAAAACATATATCTGATATAGTCAACCTTGGCATTTAGTCTGAGCATAGCTACTTTGTTAAATGAATTAATTTTCTTTTATTCCTTCAAATGTGTTTTTAGTATTAAAGCAAACATTTTTTTGAAAGTTCACACATTGAAATCGGATACAAACTATTAATGTAAATCACTTAATACAATTCTATAGGAAATTGGATATAAACAGTATTCTTACCATATAGAAGATTCGATGCCATTAAAATAAGGCATAAAGTTGTCCCAACGAGCTTCCATGGTGTTTTTCTAATTTCCATACTCTTCAATCTTACAATTTTTTTTGCATTTGAAGGATTGTTCTTACAATCGTGTGGTGAGCTCATTGTAATTCTTTTCTGCACTTTATGCCCTAAAGATAACATTTCTCAAATCAAACTGCTTGCAACTTGAAGCTGAAGATGGTAGCATGCCATACCTAAGGACTTTTATGTTAGTACCTTAGGTTTTGGTTTTGATGATAACAACTATAGGATATTACATAAAAATGTAGATACTAATGTTTTATCAAGATATATATAGTATATAGTGTAGGATATTAGACAAGTGTTGATTAAGAAGACCGTATAGTATCAAGAGTAGATTCATGATGTTGATATCAAGAGTCGGTTCAAGACGATGATAACAGACCCATGAGTATTGAAGTCCATATAAGTTATAGAGTCGTAGAATTTATGTTAAAATCTTAATAGCACTTTCTTGATCTCTCTTTTTCTTCTCTAATTGTTTTAAATTGGTTTTCAAATATCGTGATTTTAATTAATAGTTTTTTTATTTTATTTTTCAAATATCCTAGTTGTAAAATAATCTTTTCAAAATATTTCTCAAAATGATTTTCAATCTCTTATGCGTATAAAGATATTATTTTAGTGTTTTTAAGTTTATATATATTGAATTTGTGTTCATACTTTAAAAAGTTATAATTATATTGATTTTATATATATTATTTATATTGATTTTATATATATTATTTACATTATATTGAATATTCTTATTAAATCTTTAAAAATTATTTTATAAAGTTTTATTAAGTTATATTTTGATTAAAATGTGAATAAACTATATTTAAATGATTCCACAAATATCAAATTATTTTACAAAGCAACGGTTTTCAAAATAATATATTAAAGTGTTTTTCAATTTGTGAAGGATATGTCAACATATCCAATCCCTATATGTCGACATAGTGGCCATAATTTTCAAAATTCAAATTTGAATGGAAGTGTCTTTTTATAATATCTCTTCGCAAGTGGACATGACCATTGTTTCCTTATATATATCGGACTTCAAAATGAATTTTTAACATCTACTTTCTTATTCTTCACTCCTCTTTTAGCACTCTTGATTTCTAAATCAATAGCTACCCATATCTACCAAAATTTAACCAAAATCAAATTCAATCATCACTAGTTTGATTCTCCTTCATCTACTCTTTTATTGCTCTCATCTCTCTCACTTAAATGAAGATCAAAGTGCTTTCCAAGAGTTATAGCATCAACTGCAATATAGATCGAAGATCTGAGTCAGTAAAACTCTATCAAATCATTCTGCTATACTTGCGGGTGTAATCGTAGCCTGTAAAATCAATTGGACATGCTTAGTAGCCGATAAATATAGTGGATGTGCTTATAGCCTAGAAAGCAAGTTACTATACCCACAGGTCAGAATTTTGGAGGGTGGGTCTCGTAGCCTTAAAATCAAGATTGTATTTTCATTTACTAGTTGAAAAGAAATCCATACAAGGAATTGTGTAGGACTAGATGTAGGGTAAATCCGAACCAATATAAAATCCTGGTGTGTTCTTTCCTTTTTACTTTACTGCATTTACTTCTTATTTGCACTTTGATTTGTGATTGTTTCCATAATTCTTAATTACACCATTCCAAGTAGAATTTTAAAGAATTTGAAAAATATTCATACAATCAATTAAACACTATTCACCCTCTCTACTGTTAATTTAGCTTTAAGATCCATATTCCAATGACTCACATTTGGTATCGGAGCATTGGTTTTCAAAATATGCATCATTTGATTTTTCACACTGGACTGCTGACCAAAAGGCGATTGCACAAAGTAACTCTAATGCTATGAATATATTATCTTATTTACTAGATAGAAATGAATGTGATAGAGTGTCTATCTATAAGTTTGCATTTAAAATTTGAAGAACTTTGCAAGTTATCTATAAAGCCAAAAGTAGGTTAAAAAGGCCAAAACTTCCAGGTTAACAAACCAGTTTCAATTAATCAAAATGAGTCCAAATAAGCCTATATCTAATATGTGCAGCAGATTCAAGACATGGCACACTCACTTATTACACTGGATAGAAGTTTTTCTAAGGAGGATCGAGTTAGAAAAATCCTCAATTCACTTACTCCTGAATGGGATCAAAAGACTTGCAATCGAAGAGACTAATGACATTAGCACTCTAAAAATTGAAGAGTTAATTGGCAATTTAATGTCCTTTGAAGCACATGCATAGAGCATGAGAGAAAGCAAATCAATAGAGAAGAAATTTATAGCTTATAATGTAATGACAGATAATCTGGATTTAGACAGCGATGACATTGAAGAAATTGCTTTCATGATAAGAATTTTAGAAAATTTCTAAAATATAGAAAGATGACTAATTTCAAAGAAATGACTATAAAAATCTAGGAAGTAGAAGTGGAAGCAGAAATGGCATTGGATGTTATAACTGCGATGAACCTGGCCATTTAAAATGAAACTGTCCACAAATCAATAAAATGAAAACTACACCAAACACTGATTCATCAAGAAAATAGAGAAGAGCCTATACGGCAATATTAGATGGTTCAGACACGTCCTCAAGTTATAACGAATCAAATGCAGAAATTACTAACATGTTCTTCACACCAATACATAATTCAGAACAAAATAGTGATGGATCAAATAACGGTAGCTTGTAATATATCAAAAGTTTTAATTTCTTGAATGAATTTTTTGGTTTTTTTATTAGTTGTTAGCAATATCCCACAGATTAATAATTATATTGGTTGAATATTGTGTTATTATATTATAAATTTAATATTTTATATATTTTAACAATATAATAATAATATATTTTAAAATTATTTTTCTAAAATTAAAATAACTATAAATAGATGTATATAATATAATAGGATATAATTAAACAAAAATCATTTTTGAAAATTTCGACCTATATGCTGACATACCCCACATGCAAATGTCGACATATGTAGGCAGATTTTGAAATTCAATTTCAAAATTTAAAATTTCCTCCACCTTTTCACCAACTCCTATTGAAACGATCCTGACTCGACCTTCGAAAATCGGCATCGAATACGACACTCATATTCAAATGCCGTAGATCCAAATGTCAAATCTAGTTCGCCGGAGCTTATAACACCATTAAGTACAACACAGCGGAAGAAATGGATAATATCATGTACAACATTGATACAATATCAGATACAGTGATGATATAATAGAATGATATAATAAATATCAATACTATAAGAGATACAAGGAATAGCAGCGGAAAAGAATATCTTCAATACAATACATCTCCAAAATGCAATTGCAACACCATCTCTAAATTAAAAATAGCTCGAACAACCATCAAGTTGCACCAAACTAAGCAAGGTCAGTCGTAAAAGCTGGAGTGTAGAAAATGAAATCCATGATCCAAAAGGCTTTGTAGGTTATCGAATCAATTCCTGTTATTCGATTATCTGAAAAACCCAACTCTTGACTGCCTATGTGGAAAATTGTGGGCACCCAGAGTTTAGGAAAGGAACAATAAACTCCAGGTCAGCCATGGCACTGGTGTGAGTAACAAAAATAGTTTTTATCTTTAAAACAAGCAACAAAGGAATTTAAAACATTGAAAACCGCAATGCTTTTTGGAAGATAAAACTACCATAAGGCCTCTCGGCACACACATAATGCAATCGCACAAAATGGGGGAGATTTCTCCTTATGATAGTCAAACACGCTTACTACTCAAAATTCTTCTTTTATATTATTATTAGTGCATAGTGGAAAAACATTTCGAAAGTATAATATTAATCTTAGCCAGCATAGGTACCATTACATTATGCCAGCTATAGCTACCATTTTAAATGGCAGGTTCTACAACCAAAACTGTACAAGACGCGTATCGTTTTGATGGATTTCCAACAAATGGCCAGGCAAAGGAAATTCCCACATAAAATGGAATGCCTCTGGAGGGACGCCCCCGAGAACCATACATGATCTCTTCTACACAAGGTCGGGTTACCTCTATAACAAGGTAACAACTGACACGAGCATGCCATCCCCCGGTCGTTACCGACCTTTATCCGAGGGCCCTCAATCCAACAACCACACAGTAAAGTATCTGGGCTCCATACCATGATACCACTTTCATAAAAATCAACATAAGTAAATATCTGGGCTCCATACCATGATATCACTTTATATCCAGAAGGAAATGGTCATACCCTCAAGAGGAGCTACCTCCAAATAACCTTGCTGCCACGATTCCTATTTCGACCTACCAGGTTGTGAGGCCCGACGAAGTCCCATCCACAAAGCTACGTTTTTTCACAAAGCCATGCTTCGATCACAAATGATCAACCAATGATCATTAACACACAGCAGCACTTAGCATGCCACATTACCAAATTGGTAATGTATCACTAGTAACCATTAACTACATAACCTCTGAGTTCGTACGTCTCAAAGAAGGGTGTTAAGCTAAGATAATAAATCTCCGCCACAAACACAAATGTATTTGAAAGAAACCAGTTTTACATCTCAAAGTGTAATGTCAGACACACATCCATACAAGTTTGTTCCGGGTTCGAACAGAACCGAAGGCACTTTCAAAGAAGCCCTTGCAAATCCGGGTATTCACAATCCCGATCGGACTTCCCATCACTTAGGGAATCTCTATACCGGCGCGACTCAGTGCAGAGACAATCGACGGGTTATCCTTTCGTTTTCAAAAATACCCGGTCTTCACCACCGGTCTTCAAATGCTATCCACATCGACGTATCATTATTCGGAATGGGTTATATGACACAAGGTCCACTCCTGGCTAAACCGAATAATGAGCGTAAATTTAAAATCATATGGATATGGGATTTCAATTAAGTCACAACTTAATATTCAAAACTTTCCTTTCAATGGTTTAAATTTCCATTTCAAATCTTTTAAATAAAAGATTTATTTCACAAAGTTCACCCAGTTTCACAAAGATCCATTCACGGATTTCAAAAAAATTTCCATTTCAAATTGGATTAACTATCCAATCTTTCAGTTTAATATTTAATTCATAACTTTCAAATTCCAATTCAAATCTGGTATATGGAAGATATACCGTTAAAAATCCTCTTTGATTTCAAAATAAGATTTGATCGTCTTCACAAAGATCAATTCATAGTTTTACCCAAACTATCTACAATTTCATTTCAAACTTGAAATCTTTCGATACACATTGGAAATTCTTTCTTTTTATGGAAGCTATAACTATTTGAAACAAATAGTTTTCCATTTTTGGGAAAACTGATTACAATTTACACAGTTATAGCCATTTAAGTATAAAACTTGGATTTAAATTTAAATTTCCAAAACCATACTTTTTAAATGGTTAAACCCATATAAACATCTTTATAAGGTGCATAATCATTTTAGACCATAATTTTCGAATCATTGAGTTCAATTTCATATATTGAATTCGAATTTAAACCAAATTATTTAAATTCTGAGTTTTATTAAGTTATATAAAATAACTTTTATTTTTGAAAACTCATTTTCAAATCTTACAATTCCAATTCCAAAACTATTTTTGGTTCAAGAATTCAATCTTTAAAATTGTTCAAAATATATGACTTAGCCGATTTCTTCGTGCAATCCGTATTTGTGTGTTTATGGTGTAGTCCAGGGGTTTAACACAATAGTGCAACATCATCGGTCATCACATCACATATTAAAGCACATCAATATTGATAAGCGGTATGATCTATAACGCTTATCGTTCATTCACAGATAAATAATATAAATTTATCACAGATAAATAATCTACATTCATCACAGATCACACTGAAACAATCATAGCACGAAGCATAACATATCAGAAATATCAAACAGTTCAAAAAATCAATAGAATTCAAAAATCTATAAGTAAACTCATTTAATTACCTGATTGATTAAAATCAGATGGTCATCAATCATAATTAATTAACTTTAATTAATTTCAAATCATTTGATCAATTGTCCTTTAATCATTCATTAAATAAACCAACCTTTAATTATTGAATAATTGACCTTTAATTATTCAATTATTCTTTAATTAATTTCCCTTAATTAATTCATTAACAAATTAATTAACCCTTAATTAATTACCATTTAATTAATTATCCTTAATTAATTACAATAAGTGACTATCCCTTCATTAATCACTTAATCCACTTTAATTAATTAATTACTTAATTAATCTTTAATTTATTTCATGAATTATCAAAGTCTTAATTACACTTAAGATAAACATCCTCTTTGTCAAATACTAAATCACAGTTCTAAAACCTTTACCTTTAATTATAGTTTGACTTTATTTATAAATTAATTAAATTTAAAATATCTTTAAGTAATTTACATACTTAATTTAAAAATCAAACAAGATTATTAATATCAAATTTTAATTACAAATTTATTTAATCTTAAATAATTTATTTGATTATAATTATAAATTAATTACATTCTTGATTAACTTTCACTTTAAATTTATTGATCATCTTACATTTGCAAACCTCTCCCTTAATAGTTTTAAAATCAAATTTTAACTTAAACTTGTCAACATTATTAACTTCATTAATACCAAGTTTTGTTTAACAAAATAACTTAAGATTTTATTAAGTTAATCCACTAGAGAATAGAACCCGAGGTAAACGCTGAGTTTACTCGAGTATAACTCGGGTCTTCCCTTACCCCTTCCCGAGTTAAATTTTGTTTAAATCTTTAATCATTTTATAAGATACTTTAACACTTTAAAGTTATTGAAACGTTTCATCTTTCTATAAAACTTATGTATAAAAGAAAACTGAAATTCAAATTCATTTTAAATACAAATTTTAACCCAGTTTTTCAAACCATTATTTTTAAACTTGCTTTTCACTTTTAAATTCAGTTTAATTTTAAAACTCAAACTCTATCAGGTTTAGACAGAACCTGTAACAAAACAATCCACTCGAGCCCTATATCAAAACCCCGAGCCATCACACCCCTGTGCTTCGAGAAATCTACGAAATAACCCGAGTAAGCACTCGAGTACAAGCCCACTGCTCCACTCATCTTCACCAGAAATCACAACTGCACCGTGCACGTGCACAACACCGCCGTTCGCCTCCGGACATCGCCTCGTCGTTGAGCATATCGAAGTCCATACATGAATCAATCTCCGATCACTCGAACCCTACCATCACGTCTAAATCGAAATCGAGGTTTCGAAGCCACAACCTGGAAACGCGAACTGGAAACACCCTCGACCTGTCAACGCCTCATTCTCCCAATCACGACCACCAGAGAACCTGAAACTCCGACCAAACACTCGTCCACACCTCCTCGACCATCAGCCAGTGCCGCGTCGCGCTCGATCCAACGTAGATGACGAACGAGGCCAATTACACAACCACGTCAAACTAGGTTAAAAAGTTTCAAATGCTCGCCGCTGCCGCCGCGTCCATCTACCGACCATCTCACTATTTTTACCATGACCTCTGATCACTCCTCCACCTCTAGGAGGAAGCTCGGCCTCTCCGATCAACGAGATCGACCGTGACGACCAGAAATACACAATTCAAACAAAACCAAACTGCTCTTCATCCCTTCATCTAAAAATTAGAATTCTTGCTTTAAAAATCATGTTACCATATAAGAGTTCAGACTATATACTTGAATTCATGAATTAAAATGTTTGAAATTTGACTTATTTAAAGTTTGGTTCAATTATCTTAATTTTCGGAGTGATTAACAAGTTGTTTTGACTTGAATAAGTTTTTAATCTTGAGTATCTGCCATAACAACCCATTTCTATTTTAATATTAAACCCAAATAGCAAGTGGATTAAGCAGAAATGATTTTCTTTTTGAATCAAAATCTTGTTAACATCTAAGACAGAGGAAGTACATAAACAACAACTTGTACAAAATATTTCCATCTTTCAAATACTTAGAGAATCCATGTATGTATACAAACATACTTGTTTAAAGATATAACTTGCAACAAACTTGTATTTTTAAATTGTTTAAAGTGATGTTACTCACCTGAAACCCAATTGGAACACAGAGCTGTCTTGGTTTTTTGAAAACTACATATTCAAATTTTCCTTAATCTTGCTTTGTTTTTTTGTTGAATAGAATGATGTTTTGAGTTGTATAGATTAGTTTCTGAAATGCTAAGTTATGTTTTTGAATGAGCAAAGACTAAATTGGATGTATATATAAAAAGAACAGTTTGTATAAGGGAGGTGTTTACGGGGTTAAGCTTTTTTGTTTTTTTTTATTCAATCGGATTTCCTGCTGCGTACATTTGTTGACCAAGGATATTTTTGTTTTGGAGGCTATTTCAGCTGAAAAGATATTAATAAGTACATATGTTTACTTCTTTGTTTACATGAATTATCTCTTTTGATGTTTTGTTCATGTAGATACTTTTGTTTGTTGTTTTGCTTTCTCCTTATGTCTTCTTATACAAGCCTACATACTTAAATATATTTTTTCTTTTGTTTTATCTTGCAATGCATATGAATTTACAGAAACCATATTTGTCTTCTCTTCTTGCTTAATAAAAATTGTTATGGTTATGGTTATTTTTTTCCTTTTCAGTTTTTAATTTATATTGTACACCTAAGAATATTATTTGTATCTATTTCTAGTGTAAATACCTATATCTTCCTTTTATTTCTTTGTTTTAAAATTTAACAGTCAAATGTTTAATTCATATTGATATATCTTTATGCTTTTAAAACTAACCACCATTAATTAATTTACATAAATAGTGTTTTCAAACCCAAATTGTTGTTCTAAGTCATTTATTTAAAATTTAAATACAAACTCAATATTGAAATTCAAATTCTAAAGTCAAATTCAAATTAATTCCAAAATTCTTTCCGAAATTCACATTAATTATTAATTTAAATTTAATTCAAAATTGAGATCGTTACAGATTCCCCTCCTTAAAGAAATTTCATCCCCGAAATTTGCATGCACGGAAATAACAAAGACAGATACACAAAGATAGAGAAACAGATTTCCAGATCAAACTGGATATTAATTCTGTATTTGGCTCACCAAACCAGAATATCACCAATATGAGAACAAACTCATACAATGCTACACAGGATACTCGGCTCATCAAATCTACGAAATATGCAAGGCACTGGTTAGTCCGAAGGACAACTAACCGTTCGTAGAATATATCGAGACCCAAACAATAGATAAATGGATTTAATTTTCCACAATTCTCAACTACTAGATATGGATTCCAAACTCAAGTCAGAATACCCTAAAGTATATATCAACTTGTCCCTCTTCGAACTTTGAAATTCACAAGAAATTACAATAGAATCCCAAATTTGGTTTTAAATCGAAATCGCTTCATCGATACCAATCTTCATATTCAACTTTATATTAAATACTACCAATTTATTTCAAATAGAATTTCAAATTCGTTGAAGTTAAAGACGAAAAGCTGACAGAAATTTAACGAAGAGAACACGAAATAGAAACTTATCTACATGATTCGTAGGGCCACCACTACACTGAAACTTCTCCCTCGAACTGCCACAAAACAAATCAAAGAATTGAAATCGAATCAAAGGAAATTGATAAAGAAATATTGTTTCCGCTATTGCAGGGTATTGATGATTCATACTGGTATTTCCTGTCCCATATCTCGTCCTCTTATTGCACTCATACTTACTACCAGTGGATAGTAAGAGAATTTACTGAGGCATTCGAATGAATATCTTAGGGATTACTCATTCTAAGGTATACTTCACCCTATCTCTAATGAGTTACTTAGTGTATTATACTCCTTAGCTAAAATTTTAACCTTCAGCTCGGATACCAAATTGAACGATCCTGACTCGATCTTCGAAAATTGGCATCGAATACGGCACTCATATTCAAATGCCGCAGATCCAAACGTCAAATCTGGTTCACCGGAGCCTGTAACACCATTAAGTACAACACAGCGGAAGAAATGGATAATATCATATACAACATTGATACAATACTAGATACAGTGATGATACAATAGAATGATACAATAAATATCAATACTATCAGA
The DNA here is from genome assembly GCA_030765085.1 of Allium cepa. Lineage (NCBI taxonomy): Eukaryota > Viridiplantae > Streptophyta > Magnoliopsida > Asparagales > Amaryllidaceae > Allium > Allium cepa. The sequence goes on from CM060940.1 coordinate 110,291,325, forward strand.
GATACAAGGAATAGCAGCGGAAAAGAATACCTTCAATACAATACATCTCCAAAATGCAACTGCAACACCATCTCCAAATTAAAAATAGCTCAAACAACCATCAAGTTGCACCAAGCTAAGCATGGTCAGTCGTGAAAGCTGAAGTGTAGAAAATGCGATCCATGATCCAAAAGGCTTCGAAGGTTATCGAATCAATTCCTATTATTCAATTATTTGAAAAACCCGACTCTATACTGCCCGTGTGGAAAATTGTGGGCACCTAGAGTTTAGGAAAGGAACAATAAACTCCAGGTCAGTCATGGGACTGGTGTGAGTAACGAAAATAGTTTTTATCTTTAAAACAAGCAACAAAGGAATTTAAAACATTGAAAACCGCAATGCTTTTTGGAAGATGAAACTACCATAAGGCCTCCCAGCACACACACAATGCAATCGCACACATGGAGGATATTTCTCCTTATGATAGTTAAACATGCTTACTACGCAAAATTCTTATTTTATATTATTATTAGTGCATAGTGGAAAAACATTTCGAAAGAATAATATTAATCTTAGCCAGCATAGGTACCATTATATTATGCCAGCTATAGCTACCATTTTAAATGACAGGTTCTACAACTAAAACTATACAAGGCGCGTATTATTTTGATTGGATTTCCAACAAATGGTCAGGCAAAGGAACTTCCCACATAAAATGGAACGCCTCTGGAGGGACGCCCCGAGAACCAAACCGGGTCTCTTCTACACAAGGTCGGGTTATCTCTGTAACTAGGTAACAACTGACATGAGCATGCCATCCCCAGTCGTTACCGTCCTTTATCCGAGGGCCCTCAATCCAACAACCACACAGTAAAGTATCTGGGCTCCATACCATGATACCACTTTCATAAAAATCAACATAAGCAAATATCTGAGCTCCATACCATGATATCACTTTATATCCAGAAGGAAATGGTCATACCCTCAGAAGGAGCTACCTCCAAATAACCTTATTGCCACGATTCCTGTTTCAACCATTACCGGGTTGTGAGGCTCGACGAAGTCTCATCTACAAAGCTACGCTTTTTCACAAAGCCATGCTTCGATCACAAATGATCAACCAATGATGATCAACACACAGCAGCACTTAGCATGCCACATTACCAAATTGGTAATGTATCACTAGTAACCATTAACTACATAACCTCTGAGTTCGTATGTCTCAGAGAAGGGTGTTAAGCTAAGAGAATAAATCTCCGCCACTAACAGAAATGTATTTGAAAGAAGCTAGTTTTACATCTCAAAGTGTAATGTCAGACACACATCCATACAAGTCTGTTTCGGGTTCGAACAGAACCGAAGGCACTTCCGAAGAAGCCCTTACAAATCCGGGTATTCACAATCCCGATTGGACTTCCCATCACTTAGGGAATCTCTATACCGGCATGACTCAGTGCAGAGACAATCGACGGGTTATCCTTTCATTTTTGAAAATACCCGGTCTTCACCACCGGTCTTCAAATGCTATCCATATCGACGCATCATTATTTGGAATGGGTTATATGACACAAGGTCCTCTCTCTGCTAAACCGAGTAATGAGCGCAAATTTAAAAACATATGGATATGGCATTTCAATTAAATCACAATTTAATATTCAAAACTTTCCTTTCAATGGTTTAAATTGCCATTTCAAATCTTTTAAATAAAAGATTTATTTCACAAAGTTCACCCAGTTTCACAAAGATCCATTCACGGATTTCAAAACAATTTCCACTTCAAATTGGATTAACTATCCAATCTTTCAATTTAATATTTAATTCATAACTTTCAAATTCCAATTCAAATCTGGTATATGGAAGATATACCATTAAAAATCCTCTTTGATTCCAAAACAAGGTTTGATCGTCTTCAGAAACGTCAATTCATAGTCTTACCCAAACTATCTACAATTTCATTTCAAACTTGAAATCTTTCGATACACATTGGAAATTCTTTCTTTTTATGAAAGTTATAACTATTTGAAACAAATAGTTTTCCATTTTGGGAAAACTGATTACAATTTACACAGTTATAGCCATTCAAGTATAAAACTTGGATTTAAATTTAAATTTCCAAAACCATACTTTTTAAATGGTTAAACCCATATAAACATCTTTATATTTGCATAATCATTTTAGACCATAATTTTCGAATCATTGAATTCAATTTCAAATATTGAATTCGAATTTAAATTAAATTATTTAAATTCCGAGTTTTATTAAGTTATATAAAATAACTTTTATTTTTGAAAACTCATTTTCAAAGCTTACAATTCCAATTCCAAAACAATTTTGGATTCAAGAATTCAATCTTTAAAATTGTTAAAAATCTGTGACTTAGCCGATTTCCTCGTGCAATCCACATTTGTGTGTGTATGGTGTAGTCCAGGGGTTTAACACAATACTGCAACGTCATCAGTCATCACATCATAGATTAAAGCACATCAATATTGATAAGCGGTATAATCTATAACGCTTATCATTCATTCACAGATTCACAGATTCACAGATAAATAATATAAATTTATCACAGATTAATAAACTACATTCATTACAGATCACATTGAAACAATCCATAGCACGAAGCATAACATACCAGAAATATCAAACGGTTCAAAAATTCAATAGAATTCAAACATCTATAAGTAAACTCATTTAATTATCTGATTGATTTAAATCAGATGGTCATCAATCATAATTAATTAACTTTAATTAATTTCAAATCATTTAACCAATTGTCCTTTAATCATTCATTAAATAAACCAACCTTTAATTATTGAACAATTGACCTTTAATTATTCAATTATTCTTTAATTAATTTCCCTTAATTAATTCATTAACAAATTAATCAACCCTTAATTAATTACCATTTAATTAATTATTCTTAATTAATTACAATAAGTGATTATCCCTTCATTAATCACTTAATCCACTTTAATGAATTAATTACTTAATTAATCTTTAATTAATTTCATGAATTATCAAAGTCTTAATTACACTTAAGACAAACATCCTCTTTGTAAAATACTAAATCACATTTCTAAAACCTTTACCTTTAATTATGATTTGACTTTATTTATAAATTAATTAAATTTAAAATATCTTTAAGTAATTTACATAATTTAAAAATTAAACTAGATTATTAATATCAAATTTTAGTTACAAATTTATTTAATCTTTAATTTATTTAATTACAATTATAAATTAATTACATTCTTGATTAACTTTCACTTTAAATTTATTGATCATCTTACATTTGCAAATCTCTCTCTTAATAATTTTAAAATCAAATTTTAATTTAAACTTGTCAACATTATTAACTTCATTAATACCAAGTTTTGTTTAAAAAAATAACTTAAGATTTTATTAAGTTAATCCAATAGAGAATAGAACCCGAGGTTAACACTGTGTTTACTCGAGTATAACTCGGGTCTTCCCTTACCCCTTCCCGAGTTAAATTCTGTTTAAATCTTTAATCATTTTATAAGATACTTTAACACTTTAAAGTTATTGAAACGTTTCATCTTTTTATAAAATTTATGTATAAAAGAAAATTCAAATTCATTTTAAATACAGATTTTAACCCTGTTTTTCAAACCTTTATTTCTAAACTTGCTTATCACTTTTAAATTCAGTTTAAGTTTAAAACTCAAACTATGCTAGGTTAAAACAGAACCTGTAACAAAACAATCCACTCGAGCCCTATATCAAAACCCCGAGCCAACACACCCCTGTGCTTCGAGAAATCCACGAAATAACCCGAGTAAACACTCGAGTACAAGCCCACTGCTCTACTCGTCTTCACCAGAAATCACAACTGCACCGTGCACGTGCACAGCACCGCCGTTCGCCTCTGGACATTGCCTTGTCATTGAGTAAGTCGAAGTCCATCCATGAATCAATCTCCGATCACTCGAACCCCACCATCACGTCGAAATCGAAATCGAGAGTTCGAAGCCGCAACCTGGAAACACGAACTGAAAACACCCTCGACCTTTCAACGCCTCGTTCTCCCAACCACGACCACCAGAGAACCTGAAACTCCGACCAAACACTCGTCCACACCTCCTCGACCATCACCCAGAGCCACGGCGCTCTCGATCTAACGTAGACGATGAATGAGGCTAGTTACACAACCACGTCAAAACTAGGTTAAAAATTTTCAAACGCTTGCCGCCGTCGCCACATCCATCTACCGGCCATCGCACTATTTTTACCATGACCTATGATCACTCCTCCACCTCCAGGAGGAAGCTCGGCCTCTCCGATCAACGAGATCGACCGTGACGACCAGAAATACACAATTCAAACAAAACAAAACTGCTCTTCGTCCCTTCATCAAAAAATTTGAATTCTTGCTTTAAAAATCATGTTACGATATAAGAGTTCAGACTATATACTTTAATTCATGAATTTAAATGTTTGAAATTTGACTTATTTAAAGTTTGGTTCAATTACCTTAGTTTCCAGAGCTATTAACAAGTTGTTTTGACTTGAATAGTTTTTAATCTTGAGTATCTGCCATAACAACCCATTTCTGTTTTAATATTAAACTCAAAGAGCAAGTAGATTAAGCAGAAATGATTTTCCTTTTAAATCAAAATCTTGTTAACATCTAAGACAGAGGATGTATATAAACAACCTGTACAAAATATTTCCATCTTTCAAATACTCAGAGAATCCATGTATGTATACAAACATACTTGTTTACAGATATAACTTGCAAAAAAATTATATTTTTAAATTGTTAAAGTGATGTTACTCAACTGAAACCCAGTTTGAACACACAACTGTCTTGTTTTTTGAAAACTGCAGATTCAAATTTTCCTTAATCTTGCTTTGTTTTATTGTTGAGCAGAATGATGTTTTGAGTTGTATAGATTAGTTTCTGAAATGCTAAGTTATGTTTTTGAATGAGAAAAGACTAAATTAGATGTATGTATATAAAGAACGGTTTGTATAAGGGAGGTGCTTACTGGGGTAAGCTTCTTTGTTTTTTTTTTATTCAATCGGATTTCCTGGTGCCTACATTTTTTGACCAAGGATATTTTTGTTTTGGAGGCTATTTTGGCTGAAAAGATATTAATAAGTACATATGTTTACTTCTTTGTTTACATGAATTATCTCTTTTGATGTTTTGTTCATGTAGATACTTTTGTTTATTGTTTTGTTTTCTCCTTATGTCTTCTTATACAAGCCTACATACTTAAATATATTTTTTCTTTTGTTTTATCTTGCAATGCATATGAATTTACAGCAACCATATTTGCCTTCTCTTTGCTTAATAAAAATTGTTATGGTAATGGTAATTTAAATTTTTTTTTCTTGAATACAATTTTTTTCCTTTTTCAGTTTTTAACTTATGTTATACACCCAAGAATTATTTTTTGTATCTATTTCTAGTATAAATACCTATATTTTCCTTTTATTTCTTTGTTTTAAAATTTAACAATCAAACGTTTAATTCATATTAATATATCCTTATGCTTTTAAAACTAACTACCATTAATTAATTTACATAAATAATGTTTTCAAACCCAAATTGTTGTTCTAAGTCATTTATTTAAAATTTAAATACAAACTCAATATTCAAATTCAAATTCTAAAGTCAAATTCAAATTAATTCCAAAATTCACATTAATTATTAATTTAAATTAAATCCAAAATTGAGATCGTTACACCTATGTTCTATAAAGATGTCTCTTGACCAGAGAACATGTCCTTTGATTCTCTTTTATTTACTCTATCTCCATCCATTCATTTTTCACTTTCATTTTCAAATTCAAAAATCATAAGCTCTCTTATCTCTTTAAACTACTCTTCAATGGCATCATCAAGAAATATTACGGCAACCATGAGACTTTCGAAGAAAGTAATAGACTATCTTTTTTATGATCAAGAAGCTATGCAAGCCTATATTGAGATATATCTTTCGAAAAAGTCTTTTTCGAAAGATTTGCTATTTTTGATGATTTTTCTACCAATGATCTTTTTAATCTTTGTTTGCAAAATTAAATTCTTGGCAATCGATGTTTCTCAAAATGATTTTATTTGTTATCCAAAATTAGGGAAGATGCTTTATGCAAATTTAAAAGACAAGTTTTATGATGGAAGAAGGAGAAGTTTGGAGTAGTGTTAAGAGGACACGGATTGTTTTAAATTGTGAACCTTTGTGTCACATTCTTGGATGCAAATCTAGTGGAATGGACCTCTAAAATTTTCAAATTTGTTTTTAAAATCGTTAAGTAATCCATGACATTTTCGAAAATGACGACGATTTTGAATTTAAAAACAAATACTTGAAAGAAAGAATTTTAAGTCTTATTTTACAACAAAGTATCACTCCTAGAATGGGTAATTATAATAACCCGATATAAAAAGTTTTCAAAGCTCTGTTCGCCATTATGGTCAATATCATATAAATTAGGCTCAAGTCATTTTGGATGAACTTTTTCCTATAAATCTTCCTAGACATGAAAATACACTATTTCATGATGTGTATCTTACTCATGTTTTCAACTATTTTGTTGTTGACCTTAAAGGAGAGAAAACAATTCCTTGAAAAATATTTGACATGGCCAACATTTCACTTATGCATATTTTACCCTTTTTCGAGCCTTATGAGACACTTGCGGAAAAGGAACAAAGGTTGGCTTAGGGAGAGGAGCAAGAAATAAGAGAAGAGATGGAGGAAGGAGAGGAAATGAAAGTCGAGGAGGAAGAACAAGAAGAGGAGGATGATACTTCTTTGGAAAGTATCAACATGCCATCTAATCCTTCCAACAAAGGTCTTCTCAAATGTTAAAGAAGATCGTTCAAACCAAAGAAATCTTAAGAAATCATTCTCAAAAATGTTTACCTCATTTTCCAACAAAATTGATAAATTCTTTGAAAAGATCATCCGCAAGCTTGTTGGTTCTTCTTCATCTTCATCAATATCTTTCTAATTGTCTGTTTAAGCTATCTTTGTATTTGGACTTTCTTTGTCTTAAGTTTATGTTGAATCTCATGTATCTTTCTTTTATTCCCTGTACTCATCCTTATTCTTAATGAAAATTCTATTTCTTGCCGTTATACATTGTCAATTATCTCTAGAAAGTCATACAAATATAATAGTATAGGCTAAAATAATATAATTGTAAAATTAAGTAGATTTGAAAAATATACTGCATATGTTGACATATGCAAATCATGTATGTCGACATACAATGACCAGTTTTTAGAATTTCTTAAAATTATATACATAATATCTACCAAACTTCAATTCATTTGAAATGACTTATTGCCTCTATATATACCTATTCACTCTTGAAAATCATTATTTCCAATCTCTATCATCACTCTTTTTCATATATAAACTTATCTCTTCAATAATGGCTTCCTCACACCAAAACTTTGCGAAAACCTCAAAAATCTCTTGAATCATTCAAGAACACTCATTTTTCATCCTAAGAAACCAAAGACACTTAGAATTGATTCAAATGCAGATGATCAATGAGCAAGAAAAGCATTTCGATGTGATTCGGTGGATGATTTTTGCCTTGAACAAAGAAGAACCAACCACCAATCCAGAGTGTACCATCAATAAAGATGATGAAGATTGGGATGCTATCAAAGCAGATCCAATCTTTGGCACTGATCGATGGACTGAAGTCTCTTGAATGTGTAGTTTAAATAAGTTTAATTGTATATAAATAATAATACTTGATTTAGTTTGGATTTGATTGGTTTTATTTGTATGGATTAGTTTGAATGGTGTGTGAGATTAACTTTGTTGGATTGGATGAATATTTGGATTGATTGTGATTATTTCATGAATATATAAACTTTAAATATCACATATTATTTTTATACAATCATTCTCGTCATCATTATATATATTCTTATGTATATATCTCAATTAATATTTTATTTAGGGGGAGTTAGAGTTAGAATTAGTGTAAGAGTTAGTGTTAGAGTTATAGTTTAGTTGGTTATTTTTGTTGATGATAAAGGGGACAAATATATAAAATCTAGGCATATATTAAGGGGGAGTTTTGTAACCCAGGGGGATTTATATTATATCTTATATACAAAGTTATCATCATCAAAAAGGGGGAGATTGTTAGTACCTTAGGTTTTAGTTTTGATGAAAATAACTATAGGACATTATATAAAATATAGATACTAAGGTTTTATCAAGATATACATAATATATAGTGCAGGATATTAGATAGGTATTGATTACGAAGACTACATAGTATCAAGAGTAGATTCAAGATGTTGACATCAAGTGTGGATTCAAGATGATGATAATTAAAGACTCATGAATATTGAAGAGTTCAAGATTTCAAGGCATTCCAGATAAGTTATAGAGTCCTAAAATTTATGTTAAAACCTTGATAGTACTTTCTTGATCTCTCTCTCTTTCCTTCTCTATTTTAAATTGTTTTTCTAATATCCTAGTTTTAAATTAATATTTTGTTTTAAATTGTTTTCAAATATCTTGGTTTTAAAATAATCTTTCAAAATATTTCTCAAAATGATTTTCAATCTCTTATACTTATAAAGATATAATTTTAGTGTTTTTAAGTTATATATATATATTGAATTTTTATTTATACTTTAACAAGTTATAATTATATTGATTATATATATACATATATTATTTACATTGTATTGAATATTCTTATTAAGTCTTTCGAAATTACTTTATAAAGTTTTAATAAGTTATATTTTAATTAAAATGCGTATGAACTATATTTAAATGATTCTACAAAGTATCAAATTACTTTACAAAGCAATAGATTTTCAAAATGATATTTTTAAAATGTTTTTCAATTTTGTGAAGGATATGCCGACATATCCAATCCCTATATGTTAACATATAGTGGCCATATTTTCCAAAATTTAAATTTGAATGGAAGTGTCTTTTGGTCGTATCTCTTTGTGAATGGATATGACCATTGTTTTCCTATATATACACCAGACTTCTAGATGAATTTTGTGTTAGAAATGCGGATTACGGATTTTAAGGCTGGATAAACACTAGAGGGGGATGAATGGTGTTTTAAGGAATTACTAAATCTTTTGAGTGTATGTTAATTTGAACACAAATGTATGCAATATTAGGACACAGATATGATCACAGAAACAAACACAGATGCAGAAATAAAGTAAAAACAGTAAAGGAAAGAACACATCGGATTTTATATTGGTTCGGAGTTACCCTACACCAGTCCCGCACACAAGTACGGATTTCCTTTCAAAAGCAATCTTTACAATTACACCCTCGATTTCAAGGCTATGAGGTACACCATACAGATTCACAATCCTCTGGGTAGAGATACTTGATTTCACGGGCAACAAGTTCACCCAATTGATTTTCAGGGCTACAATCACACCTTTTCTCACTTGATTTATTTCCAAAGCTACAGTCACAACTTTTCTCACAGAAATTGATTACAAAGAAGTCTATAACTCTGAATAGCACTGAGGATCTTGTTGAGAGAATGATATAGAATCAAACCAGAAATGATCTAGTTAGATCAATGTTGATTTCGACAGAGTAATGGTAAGAATATGTATAAAGAAATGTGGAAGAAGAAGAGGAGTGAAAACCATAAAAATATGAATAGAAATTCGTTGAAAACAGCCCATATTTATAGAAGAACAACAACCATGTCCATTCGTGAAGGGATACGATGAATAGACACTTCTTTTGAAATTCAAAATTTTGAAATAAACGCCACTATGTCGACATGGGTATCTTGGGTATGTCGACATGCCAAAGTAAATTTTGGTGTTTTGTTTTTCTTTGAAAATAACTTTTATCTTATATTTAAACTTTTATAAATATACTTAACTATAGTTAAAATACATAAATAAATATAGAGAATAATATTTTGGAATATATAAAATTTTATTATAATTTTATATTTAAATCTAAGTATAAATATTAAAATTTAAATATATTATTATTAAAGATAATTTAAAACCAAGGATAATTTGATTTTGAAATTAAAGATTTTTTGAGACTAAAAGTATTTAAAATCAGGATAGATGTTTTTGATTCTTTTAAAAGAAGGTTTTAAAAACATTTTGAAAACAAGATATAATTTTGTAAAATCATTTTGAATAAAAGTTAGCGGACACAAAACAATGTTCCACTAGATTTTTCGTAGGCTCCATCCTACTTAGGGTTTCATCCCTTTAATGGCTCGAAGTGGATTCCATTCCACAAATAAATTGGATTTTAAGATGCCAGTGCTTTTCTAGGAGTTTTAACCAAATTCCTAATTAAATTACTTATTCTCGAAATCTTGAACTCTTGATAATCTTGATATTCTTGATACTCAGGAGTCTTCAATCTTGATATCATGAATCTCTATACTGTACAGTCTTCATTCTTGGTACCTACATGGTTAAATCCTGCATATACATATATTTCTAAACTATAATATTAGTACTTATATTTTATAATCCTATTCTAAGGTTGTTGTCATCAAAACCATCATCTCAAGGACTAACAATATAATGTTAGAAATGCGGATTACAGATCTTAAGGCTGGGATAAACAATAGAGGGAGGGTGAATAGTGTTTTAAGGAATTACTAAATCTTTTTGAGTTTATGTTAAGTTGAACACAAATGTATGCAATATTCAGACATAGATACGATCACATAATCAAATACTGATGTAGAAATAAAGTAAAAGCAGTAAAGGAAAGAACACATCGGATTTTATATTGGTTCGGAGTTACCCGACGTCCAGTCCTGCACATAAGTATGAATTTCCTTTCAGAAGCAATCGTTTACAATTACACCCTCGGTTTCAAGGCTACGAGGTACACGCCCCAGATTCACAATCCTTTGGGTAGAGATACTTGATTTCAGAGGCAACAAGTTCACCCAATTGATTTCCAAGGCTACAATCACACCTTTTCTCACTTGATTAGAATCAAACCAAAAATGATCTAGTTAGATTCAATGTTGATTTCGGCAGAGTAATGGTAAGAATATGTATAAAGAAATGTGGAAGAAGAAGAGGAGTGAAAAATAGAAAAATATGATTAGAAATTCATTGAAAACAGCCCCTATTTATAGAAGAACAACAACAATGTCCATTCGTGAAAGGAAATGACGAATAGACACTTCTTTTGAAATTTAAATTTTGAAACCGACTGGCACTATGTCGACATGGGTAGCTTGGGTATGTCGACATGTAAAGGAAATTTTGGTGTTTTGTTTTTCTTTGAAAATAACTTTACCTTATATTTAAACTTTTATAAATATACTTAACTATAGTTAAAATACATAAATAAATATAGAGAATAATATTTTGGTATATATAAAATTTTACTATAATTTTATATTTAACTCTAAGTATAAATATTAAAAGTTAAATATATTATTACTAAAGATAATTTAAAACCAAGGATAATTTGATTTTGAAATTAAATTATTTTGAGGCTAAAAGTATTTAAAATTAGGACAGATTTTTTTTTCTTTTAAAAGGAAGGTTTTGAAAACATTTTGAAAACAAGATATAATTTGTAAAATCATTTTGAATAAAAGTTAGCAGATATAAAACAATGTTCCATTAGATTTTTCGTAGGTTCCATCCTACTTAGGGTTCCATCCCTTTAACGGGCTCGAAGTGGATTCCATTCCATGAATAAATTGGATTTTTAGATGCCAGTGCTTTTCTAGGAGTTTTAACAAAATTCCTAATTAAATTACTTATTCTTGAAATCTTGAACTCTTGATAATCTTGATATTCTTGATATTCATGAGTCTTCAATCTTGATATCTTGAATCTTTATGTTGTACAGTCTTCATTCTTGGTACCTGCATGGTTAAATCCTGCATATACATATATTTCTAAACTATAATGTTAGTATTTATATTTTATAATCCTATTCTAAGGTTGTTGTCATCAAAACCATCATCTCAAGGACTAACAATCTCCCCCTTTTGATGATGACAACCTTTGTTAGTAAAATATCACTTCTATCCTAATAACTCCCGCTAAAACTAAGAACTCTCCCTTAATCTATGCCTAACTATCCTATTTTATATTTCTCCCCCTTTGTCATCAACATAAAACTAACTTCAAAGTATATAATCTCCAAACTATATAACTCCCCCTTAATCTAATACTATGTGATTATAATGATAGTGTTATCATAAATAATCAACACTTAATTCTAAAACTAAAACTTAGTCATAAATTACTAACTATCCTAACTAAGTATAATAATACTTTTAATAGAAAACATATAAGAACACAAATTTTTTATTAATTATATAGTTATATTTATATTCGTAGAGAACGTAAGAAAGGACGTACAACAATAGGAAAAGGAGAAAAGAAACTAATGAGTGTCTTCGAAAATGGCAACAGGAAAATTCTGTACCTATGTCGACATCCCCCCATGACCATGTCGACATGTACTGGTCGGAAATGACATTTCATTTTGAATTTAAAAATTGAATAACTACCTTATGTCTATTCATTTCAAACGAATTTCTACACCTATAAATACCTATTTCTTCCAGAATTCATCACTCAATATTATTTCTTGCTCACTTTGTCTCTCATTCTTCTCACAAACTCGAATATGGCCAATTCAATTCATAATTTAACCGAGAATCTTGAAGAAACTCTTAATTCTTTCAAGAATATTCTTTCGTTCATTCTTCGTAACCAACGACATTTAGAGTTGAGACAAATGCAGATGATCAAGGAGCAAGAAAAGCATTTCGATGCAATACGATGGATGATTTCCTCCCTGCACAAGGATGATAACGAAGTACATCCTCCTACCTCTCTCACCAATGACAATGAAAATTGGGATGCCATTAAAGCAGACCCTATATTTGGAGAAGAAGGATGGATGGAAGTTCCTCGTGACGTTTGATTTGATTGCTTTGTTTGATTTGAATTGTTTGCTTTGATTGATTTGATTTGATTTGGTTTGGTTTGGTTTGCATTGATATTTGGTGTGAAAAACATGTATAAATATGTATTGATATTTATATGATCTTTAATTAATTATCATATCTATCAGTATAATTATCTCTTAATCTATCTATTATATACTCCATTGTATAGTTTATTAATGCAGGTACTTTAGTCTAAGAATGAGGGGGGGGGGGGGGTTATATAGTTTGAAGATTATATAGTTTGAAGTTAGGTTTTTGTTGATGACAAAAGGGAAGAAATTTAAAATAGGATAGTTAGGCATAGATTAAGGGGGAGTTCATAGTTTTAGCGGGAGTTATTAGGATAGAAGTAATATTTTATTAACAAAGGTTGTCATCATCAAAACCATCATCTCAAGGACTAACATTTTGAACATCTATTTTCTTATTCTTCTTTTTCACACTCTTGATTTCTAAATCAATTTCAACCCAAACTCCGTCAAAATTCAACCATAATCAAATTCAATCATCAAAAGTTTGATTCTCCTTCATCTGCTCTATGATTTCTGTCATCTCTTTCACTCAACTAAAGATCAAAGCGATATCCAAGAGTTATAGGATCAATTGTAATATAGATCAATGATTTGAGTCCGCAAAATTCTATCAAATCATACTGCTACTCTTTTGGGTGTGACTGTAGCCCGTAAAATCAACTGCATGTTCCTAGTAGCCTATAAATCTAGTGGATGTGCTTATATTCCGAAAATCAAGTGACTCTACCCAAAGGTCAGGACACTGGAGGGTGTGTCTCATAGCCTTGAAACCGAGAATGTATTTGCATTTATTAGTTGAAAAGAAATCCAGACAAGGACTTGTGCGGGACTAGATATAGGGTAACTCTGAACTAGTATAAAATCCCTGTGTGTTCTTTCCTTTTTTACTTTTAGTGCATTTACTATTATCTGCATTTTGATACTGTTATTGTTTCTGTAATTGCTAATTACATTCCAAGTAGAGAAATACAATTAGACATTATTCACCCTCCTCTAGTGTTAATCTAGCCCTATGATCTTTATTCCACTTACTCACATTTTATATATCCAAGCTTTGTACCCAATACTTGATCACATATTTCATCTTCGATCATTGAAATGGATTCTTTAACTATAGACTGCTTTTGGAGATCCACCATATGGTTCTACAAGTATAAATTTGATATGCCATTTAAAAAAAATCTGAGATAAGAAACTATTATCATATGTTTATAAAATATCATAGTTACATAATTTGTTTCTGCTTCTAGGCAAGTCCACTTGTCTCCTTTTGAGTGAGTTAAACGATATAACTCAATTATGCTTAGCTCTTGTAGAGTCTCCTAGTTACGCTATTATAAACATAAAAATCATATAAAAGTGACGAGTGTAAAAATTTCACTATGATATAGTATGCATCCTTATAAATGCTCGTTTCATACCACCATTTCCTCTCTATAACATGCAAATGGTTTAGATCTTGCACAATGATTCACCTTGAGTTGTTGCCTGCTAATTTTACTTTTTACACCAAGTTCTCGAGATTTAAATTTTGGTGACAACATATGTCATATATAAATAGATAAATGTAACCAGTTTAAAGAAATTATTATTTTGAATTCTTTTGTTTCAAACATTCAATAATTGATTTCCCACTTCTCATGCGTGATGCCTATATATAGGTTTTGATGGCTTTGTTCTTCATTTTCAAATTTTAGATAGAGTTTATGGAGTCTGCACCTAAAGTCTTTAAACCACTAGCTCATATAACAGTCCACAGCTTGCTCCACGTGAGGAATGTGAAGATCAATATCAAACTTCTCCTACATAAGGTAATAATTAACCTTCAAAGTCAATTATACAAAATTCAAAATGAAGCCTGCATTTGAAATAGAAAAGAAAATCACTTATTAAAATATGACGGTGCAATCTATGCCAACAAGGTCCTTTAACAAACCTCCAATCATGACATGTCAAAGATGCATATCTGCGATAAATTATTTCAACTTCTATTGCAAACTCCTGGCACTATGTCCTTATTGGTTTTGCCATCTATTGTTTGATCTCTATTTTAAGGTCTTGACTTATTGCTTTTAAATATTTTGTAATGGAATTTTTTTATGCTAGACCTCTTGGTTTTCCTGTTGATGGTGCAGAAGATGGACATCACATTATTCTGTTAACCAAGTGAATTTAGCAAGTGGTATACTAGGACAAGGTATTTTGTTATGCAATGTAAGCATTAATAATTTTATATTTATCCATTATACCGATCGGTTAATGCATGTCTAACTTAGTATACATACGAAATAATGTTTAGCTAATACACAAATGGGTAACTCAATTAGTAAATGTAACATCTTGGAATTTTATCGTTTTGATTTGGAATATTTAATTAATTTTAAATATTTAAATAACTGTTTTTAAGGTTTAATAACTTATATTTAAATATAGGGATTATTTAAATATTTGAATTGTGAATTAAATATTAATTAAGTGAATTTAATAGCCTTATTTAACTCCTTTTAATTAATAAATAATAATGGTGGACTCATTTTGTAAACTTATGTATAGTAATAAATAGTTTAAATAAATAATAAGAAAATCAATTATTATTATTAAAATGACTTAATTTTTATTGTAGTATTTTTGATCGAATTTATGGTATTTTTTCATAATTTTTAATTTGGAAAATATTAAATTTTCGTTTGACGTATATTACGGCAAACGTTGGTTTTTTGAAATTTCACAGAATAAAATAATTTATGTATTTTATTGTGAATTTGTGATACTGTCACATTATGTTGCACGATGATTTTTATTTTTGCTGTTCGCGGTCCGTATACGAATGGAATATTGTGTAGTAGAATACCGCAAAACTATCTTTTCAAAACCTTTTAAATATCAAATCAAACTCAAAAAATTTGACGGCGATGTGATGGCTTGCTTGAAATTTTTGTGTAACTTATGAAATAAGGAATTGACTTTGTTTATAAAACTAGGTAAAAATTCAACACTAGGCCATATTTCTTTACTTCATTTATCCTCCTCCATGTTTACCGTAAATAAAAGATAATGGTCGTCCCTTGAAATTCAAAATCAAATCTTATAGTTATCAAAAAAAAGAATGGATCCAATGAGTTTGTAGTAGCTAAAGCTTCAATTTGGTGTAGGCTAGGTTGGGTATGACATCGATTTTGGTTGCTTGAATTTAGGGTTGTGAACTAGGGTTTCATGTGGTCGATGATCTAGGTGGCGTTAGGAGAATCGAATGGTAATATGGTGCTTATCTTGCAAACGAACTTCAATTTGCAAAGTTTGGGAGGATTCGATGCTTTATGATAGGTCACGCTCATCACGTGGTCAAGGGCTTGAGCTCCAAGTCACGATCAAATAGGAAGGATCGAGCTGCCTGAATTTGGGATTGGTATGTAGCTCTTTTGAAGATCAATGCAATGGAACGAATGGCATTGATATTCGTTGAGGGTCTAGTGTAGGAGATGGTGGAGATGCACTGTAATGTGGATTCCAGCGTGTGTCTATTTCTTGCACGCATGATAGTGTATTAAAGGAGAGGGAAGATGTATTAAGGTGGGGTGGTTAACTTAAGTGATTAATTAAATATTTAATGTATATTTTAAAATCCAATAACTTGTAGAATGAATATCTCTTCCATATGAGGTCGGATTTGAACACGGTCTTTTGTGTAGATTTGTATCGACATTAGCTACATGATGGAATTGATTTGGTTGAGTTTGGAGTAAGAAAAATTTTGATCTAAAATCGAACGTCGCCAACCGGAACGCGAAAGCATCCACTGGAATTTCGATGAGTTTACTCACCTCTAAATAAATTTTATGATATCTGTATTGCTATAAATTATTGTTGAATACTTGGACGATAGTTGATAGTTTTAACGAAGTATAAATTAGTAATAAAAATTATAGTGATTTGATTTAACTACGTTTAACGTAGTTAAATTAGTTATGTTTCATGTGATATCTATTTAGCAGAATAAAACGCCATTTTGCTATAATTAAATTGAATAGATTATTTTTAACATCTATGGAGCACCATTCTATGCTTGATAAGTAAAAAGATTATTGTTTGGCTGTTTGTTTAGATTTGAATTTCCGTTTGAAAAGTGGATTGCATAAATAACCATTGTTTTGCAGACGAATTTTATAAAGAGACCTTAAGGGGTTTCTCGCCAATATTAATTTATTATATTCTGTTATTGCTTACATTGTTGTTTGGTTGAATATTTGTGACGTGTTATTTGGTTTGTATAAGTCTCATTAACGGGTTATCGTTATACCATCACTTATCAAATATCATCTCCTCAAACCCTTGCTGTATGTTGAACTTGAGCTTGTATTTTTGTAAAATATTTTTAGCCGTGTTTCTACACTTCGAAAATTGTTTAAACTATATTTTCAAGTAATTTGAGAATTTTGAAAATATAGGATAAGTGTTGATTAAAATTTATAAAAGGAGTTATAAATTTGATTAATTATCTTACTGAATAGTTAACATTGTTTTAAATTTTTAAAGAGATTAAATTTTAATTAATTGTCTTTCGAGATAATTAATGTCGTTTTAAGTTTATAGAAGATTATACATTGGATTTAGTTATTTTTTGGAATAATTAATGTTGTATAAATTTATAAAGGTTATTTACCTTAAGTATTTTGTAAGTTCTTTTCATATGGTTTATAGGAATTGTATAAGTATTTGAAAATAATTGAAGACTTAAATATTTTCTTAATTATTATTTAATTATAACAAAGTTAATTAATAAATTTATTAATGATGTTAAAAGTTAATTGACTGATTTAACAAAGGTGGTTAAAGTTAATTGATTTGTTAAAGGAGTTATAAGTTTGATTAATTGTCTCTTGGGATAATTAATATGGTTTTGAATTTATATAAGAATTATATCAATTATCTTTGCGGATAATTAACATTATTCTAATTTATAAAAGCATTTTAATCGATTTATTATCTTTTGGATAATAATGTTGTTTGAAATTTATAAATGATGGTTTATAAATGAGAAAATCTTTTAAAAGAATTTTTAAAATAAAAATAAAGCTAAGTGTTAATTGTTTTGGGTTTATAATAAATAATGTTGTAATGATATTTGTTCTTGACGCTTCTTTTTAATACGCATAAAAATATAATTTTCTCTTTAATAAGTATATTCTAAAGAGTGTTTTTAATGTGTATTATAGATATTAGTGATGTGAAATCCAAGCACAAGCTCGATTAAAAGTTTAAAAGGTTTGATTCGGTTATGGAAAGGACAAGAAAATTGATTTTCGTAAACGGTACCTCCTATGTGGAAAAGATTTAGTCATACTCTTGGAACTAAATGTCGAGGTATGGAAACTCGATTTTATCTCGAGGTTTAAAATTGTTATTAAGGTAACGTCTAGAGATAACACTACCTTAACATATCCTGCTTCATTTTCAATCCGGGGATAGTATAAGTTTGAAATCACTGATTAGTGGTAAGTGTATGAGATTTAATTCCATACACGATCATTTTGATTATTCTCGATAGTTGATTTATTGACTATTGATTTAGCTTTCTTCGTTGTGTATCGTCAATTTAAGGCAATTTGTTGATCATTTGAGCATTGATATCCTTTGTCGAAAATGACTAAAGCTAAAGCACGAGTGGGGACCAAGCTGTGTGGGGTAGCTCCCGTTACGTTTTCATATCTAGTGTAGATTGGTTTCAATGGTATGTGCACGGAGATATGAAATACTCAGATTCTTGGTAAGGTTGGCGGGGTCCAGCTTTGAGGTTACCGAGAGAGTTCCAGAGTATATAACTCTCTCAAGTGTATTTTCTAGAGGTATACTTTCGGTGAGGGTTCACACTCCTAGTCATTGTTGGAAAATTCCTCTTCCTTGTGTTTAATTCAAATTTTTGATTTGTTTTCTTTGCATAGAGAAGTGCCTGGAGCTCCTCTCGATGTTCAATTATTTGTATCCATTCTTTAAGTTTTGATTTTGATCTTGCTTATGTTCATTCGTTCAAGTTTGGGTTTTTTTTTAATTTTTTTCATTCATTCATGTGTGAAAGTTGTTCTTGTGAGGTAAGACCCATTCCACGAGTTGACAATGTGGTCTCATAGAATTATTATATGTTCACCATATTACTTGAGTTTTCTCACTTTGGTAGACTGGTGTCAGACCAAGTATTTTTCCAGCTTGGGATAGGAAGCTCATGGAGTAGAGCTAAATGTTTACTTACCACAGTATTTTATTTCCATTGTATTACATTGTATACCTATTAGCAATTATGAAGTCAGAAAATTATAACTGTCCAATTGATAAGGTTAGTTTTTAATGCTAATGTACCTTGTATCCTGGAGTGACAGTTTGTACTGTCTTTGTTATATTATATGTTGTCATTTCCATTGTGAGATTCCATTTCCTCTACTGTTCCTTTTATTTTACCCTAACAGTAGTCCTTTTCGACGATTGGAAGTTTGGCATTTGAATACCGTGGATGTGTTGAGTGCCGACTTTCGATGGTCGAAAATGCAGGTCATTACATTTGATATTGAAGCTGAAGGTTAAGCAAGAATCTTGGCTTTGGTAGGGTAAACTTATTAGAGATAGGGTAAGTAACTTCCTAGAATGAGTTGAGAGTATTATATATACGAGAGCATATTTATTAATGTTATGAAACGTATTGTGTTAATTGGTCTATTGAGATGTTTATGAATTCCGGTCGAGATATAGGATGCCAAGGTGTTGATAGAGATTTCTAATCACTCTAGCAAGGCAAACTGACGCGATATTGATTTTTTTGAAAATTTGAAAACTAAAATATTTACCTAGGATTTATTTTTATGTATATATAGAATAATTTTCAAATTTATATAGTTGTTGTTATGTGTTTGTTTGAAATGATAATATTTATTTATTATCATTATTGGTTGATTTGTCATGCTCGAATAGTTAAGGAGCATTGATTATTGTTTGTTGATTGTTGATTTATACTCAACTAATTTATGAGCATTTATTGATAATTATGCGTATATTAAGATGGAACCCTTGTGAATTGAGTTTCACAATTTGATTATTAGGTGTTCAATGAAAATGTTAGGTTAAAAGTCATCTTTTTATAATGTTGAGTCAAAAGTAAACTTTTCATAAAAGTTGTTTAATATAATCTAAATGGAAAGGTAAGACATTTAGAGGATAAATAATTATGAATTTTTTTATTAAGTAAACGAAAAGTTATTATAGTATAAGATGATTTTTAAAAGGTACATTTTATATGAGTATGGTATATAAAATGATTTATATGATTTATAAATGATGTTTTATGAGTAAAAGGGGTTTTTGATAATTTAAATCCTAGTATTACTAGAAATAATTTCCAAAGAATTTTGAGAAACGTGGAAGTAATATTACTTGGAAGTATTTATAAGTATAAATATTTTGGAAGAGAACTTTTAAGTGAAATACATTTTCTTTGGTAGTTTGCAGAAAACATCTCGATTAATTTTATAGTAATCTGAATAATCTTCTAAGTGATGATCGAATATTTGCTTAGGTGAATGTGGTAGTGTACTTAGTAAATTATCCTCTTTATCAATGTGTGTTGAATGAGTTCAACTCCGAATAAATCCAAAGTGAGTGTTGATGGGAAAAAAATGTTACAGTTATTTTATATATGAAAATATATGTAGTATGATTCCAAATGGGGTTTAAAAATAAAAAATAAAGTACTTAGTTCTCAAGTTTCCTTAAAAGAAATTGATTTCAAATAAGAAGGATATTTATCTTTGACTAAATATTTAAAACCCTTGCTTTGAAAAGTGATTTATATTTATGAGAGGTAATTCTAAGATGCGAATTAAAATACATATCAATGAATATGTTGGAAATAAATTTTTGTGAAAATGTTTTCGTAACCAGAATATCTTTAAAAGCAAATATATTTTTGAATAAACAGTGATTGAAATGTTTTGTTAAATGATTTTTTTTTTTGATTCTGGGATAGAAAAGAGATAATTTAACATTTGTTTAAATGGGTTAAAATGGATAAAATGGTTTTAATATGCATTATTTTATTGTTTTATTAAAACCATTGTTTTTTTAAATATCTAAGTTGTATAAATTATTATTGGACCAACTAAATAAATATCCTTCCTTAGAACATTCTAAGGTAAAATGGTCGAGGTAGTAGACTCAGTTTTAAGACCCATATTTTGTTTGGGACTCCATTTGAATTTTGAAGATACATTTTGCATGTACTCTTAGGATATAGAAGAGCGTTATATAAGTGAATAAAATGAAGTAAGGTTTTTTGATTTATAAAGAAATATCTTTACAAAAATGTTTATAGACTTAAGTAAAAAATTTTGAAATGATTTATAAATAATTTTGGTATTGAATGAAGTACCAAATGAAAAATATAAGCGATTTAGAAAAATTGGTTTAGTCGAGAAAATCAAAAAGTATATTTGTATGCTTAGTCGTATGGCTTATAAGAATCTAGAAAGTGACTTTCAATTTTGTCTAAGAGAGCTTAGATAATCTTTTAAGCAATAACCAAAAGCTGATGAGCGTAATTGTACACTTAGGAAATTATTTATATCCTTGGACAATTAAGAAAGTTGTAAACCTAAGAATAAAAAAAGTTCTAAATCTTGTTCATTAGTCATTTAACATTTTAAATAATGTAAAGTGTTAGTTTATTCCTTTGTGAAATTTAATTTGATTGATAATGTGATTTTATAGACTACGGTTTATAAAATTGTTGCTTATTAGGACTTAAATCCCAGTGCTTTAGAAAAGTGATTTTGAAAAATTATGAAAGAAATAATAAAATTATTATTTTGAAAACTTTGATGAAGTGTTATTATTTTAGAATATTTGAAGAATGTTTTTATGAAGTGATTTTTCAAATATATTTAGTTATGACTAAAGTTGGGCGATTGGGGATTTTTTGATTTGGAAGACCTACTAGTTATATTTGTTTGCTCTAGATGTTATCTTAAGAGGAACCAGAATATCACTGGATGGTCGGTGTTTGTTAGCACCAGAATTGGTCACTAACACCCTTGAGAAATATTATGTAGAGAGATTAATGAAGAAAATAAATTAAACCGAGGACAAAAACACAGTAGAATACATTGATAACTATAAGAAACTAGAACACCGGATTTATAGTGGTTCGATGTAACTGTCTACGTCCACTTTGAGTATAATCTTTATTGCTCTCACAAATAATTGAATACAGATACAATCCATACACCAATGACTTGAATACAGTTTTAACTGAAAAGAATGAGTCTTCAAAGTAGTAGAGTCTCCCCAATATTCTGGAAAAAAGGTCCATTTCACTATGCGCCCGCCCCTCTATTTATAGGCGAAGATAGGCCGGACTTCCTTCGGGCCTAGGGGCAAGGTATCTCGGCCCATAGTAAGTGACCCCCGTGCACCGAGCCAGGCATAGCGAACGGGCTATGCCGAGCGAGGAGTGCCGGTCAAGAACTGTCTGGATGACCATGGAGTGACTCGAAGTAATCACACATGAGAACCAAAGCAAGTAGTGAGTCGGGCCGAAGAGAAGCGAGGCCGAACGCCCTTATTTCGTTGTGGACTTGGTAGCTTGTTAACATCCCTCGTATGCCCCGACCCAGGAATGTCAAGAAAGGTACTTGTGCTGGACGAGGAGAGATGCCGAGCGAGGAGTGTAGGACGAACGAGGTACTCGTGCCGAGCAAGGCTCTTGCGCCGAGCAAGGAGTGTAGGCCGAAGGAGGTATTCGTGCCGAGCGAGGCTCTTGTGTCGATCGAGGTACTCATGCCGAGCGAGGCTCTTGTGCCGAATGAGGAGTGTAGGACGAACGAGGTACTCGTGTCGAGTGAGGCTCTTGTATCGGGCGAGGAGTGTAGGTCGAACGAGGTACTCGTGCCGAGCGAGGCTCTTGTGCTGAACGACGCATGTATGCCGAACGGGGATTGTTGGCCAAGCGATGTCTTTTCTCTTGCGTTGCACTCGTTTGATGAACCTCATGTTACCAGGTTAATCAACCGGGTAACACTTGCCCCCCAATGTGTGTCATGTGAATCAACATGACATGCTTTTGAGCCAATATCCAATTCTCGCCTCTGGAATTTGAACGTGCTTAATGAAGGCCGAAGCACTATAGTCATGAGTCCATTCCTTCCCTCTCTTTGATACATACACAATAAGCCGTTCGGCATAGGGATGCCGAACCACTCGTTCGGCAAGCCTCATGCCGCTCGGCATATGTATGCCGAACCATCGAGATATCTTGACCGGCTCCACTGGTCGATGCATGTTCATCTCCCATTTTCCCTATATAAGCCAATACTTCTCCTTTTTCTCCCCTTTACTTTTACTTCCGTTCTACAAGACTTTTGAACTCGTCTTCCACCGGACTCCTGCTAATACCTTAATATTCCTTCTCTTCCCTAATCCAATACATTGCCTCACATCCTCTCCCAACAACGAACCTGAACATTTTTCGATTTCAAATCCAGAATTCCCTTCAAGCCATTTCCTTAGGTATGAATTTTTCTCTTGCCCGACTCTCCCGATTAAGGCTTTCATACGAGACTCGAATTCATAATAATATTTAAAAAAAAACTACAATGGTAGAAGTCGTCTAGAGGAGGAAGATGAATATAAGGTTTAAACATGCTTAGGGTTAGATGGAGAAGAGGAAGGAAGAGGGTGTCAGAGGCTTTTAGGATGTAAGTTCTTGTTGGGTTGCCAAGTGTGGGAATAGGAAGTGTGGTAGGCTCAGTAGGAATTAGCGAGGTTAGGGAGTGTTGGTTGAGTGTGGTGTGTGAGTTGGAGTGGCGTTCGACTGGCTATTTAGGAATGTGTTTAGGTTACTCGAAGAAGTGAGTTGGAGGAGAACGTATGGTTGTGGCTCTGTATGACTTTCACATGCCGAACGGTGAAGAGGGAGTGTAGGAGAGAAGTAAGAGTTGGGTTCACTGTGTTGAGCAACGCAGCTCGGTATGACCACGTCTCGACATGACTCCCGCATGCCGAGCGGTGAAGAGGGAATGTAGGAGAGAAGTAATAGTTGGGTTCAGTGTGCCAAGCGATGCGGCTCGGTATTGAGCCTTTGGCATGTAAGAGAGTTTAGGTGGTTGTTTAGTTGAGTCTTTGGAGTGTCGCTCGGTATTTAATCTTAAAGTAGGCAATAATAGTCGAAACAATCCCAACTCGAACATAGTTCATGTTGACTTGACTCACATTCTTTGCCTAAACATATGACAAAAACAAGGACAAGGATCTAAGCAAACAAGCATATCAACCAATCCAGACTAATAATTCCCCTGTCTCAATAATTATAAACCTGAATTTAACTCGATAGAAACAGACAATAGCTTTCGACATATGGTGCCAACTTCTGAGTTCAAAACTGAAAACTATCACTGGACACTTATACTTTACTTTATTTTATCAGCTCCATGACTTCTAATCCTTTGACACTTGTACTCGAACGATTGCACTAGTTCACGCACTACACGGAGGGGAGGAGGAGTATTTTTGTTGTTATGTCTAATGTTGATTGTTTTTCAAGTATAGTTCGAACAGGTGTTTTTTCATATTCAACACTTATTGGAGATGTCTAGAAAGTCGAGTTCTGCTACTTTCTCAGATAGACTTGAGCCAACTTCTCAACAAGAAGTAGTTGGAACTTCGAATCCATCGACTGCTCCTGTACAAGATATTCTGAGTCCCACAGTTGCATCTGCTGACCTGGCTCCCGATGCCTTAGATGCAGCGATCTTCCTAGATAATTCAGTCGATTCTCAAGCTTTGAGAATCAATGAAAGTTCCCTTCATCGACCATGTTCAATGCACAAAATTCCTTTCGACGATGTACTGGTCCCATCAAAGCAAGATCATCCCCACCTGCCCCCAGCCAGATATACTGCCTGCAACAAATTCATGTGCTGGGCTGGTAGCATGCCACCATTCAACTCCTTCCTACGTGATGTGCTGCAATATATAGAGATCTCCCCATTACAGCTAAATCCCAACAACCACACGTTTTTAAACGACACATGTATTCTCTTCATGAGCATTCTACTTAGGCTCCCCATTCCCGGCAACATCCGCTATATTTATCATGTCAAGAGGCGATCTGACAGCCCATCTTTCATATTCCTTGAGCTGCACAACCAGTGCCAAATCCTTATAGGGGTGTGGAGAAAATTTGCCAACTACAAGTAAGAATGGTTTTACGTGTGCTTCCCCCTGGTTTCGCAAGGAGATGACTGGGAGGGAGTAAGTTCCTTATCTAGATTAATAGTCATATGCGCTAGGAAATGCATTCTTCCTTAACCTTTTCTTGATTTTCCACAGGCGTCAGGAGTATTCTAAGGCCGTTGAAGCAATCTGAGTTGGCCCTATAGGAAACCAGGACATTAGATCTATTATTTCAAACGAATCACTCTCGAAATTTAGGCTGCTGGCAGAAGGTCGCCGAATAAGTCTTCCTCACGGTGTCACATCTGGACCTGCCTTGGACAAAGGAAAAAGTCAAGTCGGTCCTTCATCACGTGGTGCCCCTGACACGCCTGAGAAGAGGGAGATTAGAGAAGCTAAAGTGCCCGAAGTACTGGGTGATAATGTTAGTCCTTCTCGGGAGCCGGTGGTTGAGGTTCACGATATCGAAGTAACGTCTCCCCCTACGAAGGGAAAGAAGAAACTAGCTTACAAGTTGAGGAAGAAAATAATGAGTGGAACCTCAAAGGTCACAATCACCCCTGTGGAGAAAGAGTCTTCTCCTCAACACTTAAAGAGCTCTTTGAAAGGCTTGTCGAACCTCACTATTCCCGATGATTTTCTTAATTATGGTTTCGAACGACCCGAAATCCCTAGAACTCCACTCGCCCATGAGAGGCGATGAAGGCGTTCGAGCCCGAAATCAAGGAGTGAAAACACTGATAAGTAAAGTAAAATATCAAGATCGTCGAGGGGAAACGCTAGGACACACACAATAACGCTCACGCTTCGTTTTGCACTTAAATTTTAGCCATCACTCTATTTTTTGCTAACTTTTCGTCATTCAATTTATGCGCAGGTGATATGGGGCGTACTCACGGACTCGACCATCTTCGCGGGTCATCTATCTTTCATCATTCTAGTAGGGATTCGGGCTTCGGAAAACGCCGGGACAGAGATGACATAGGCAATCAAGACTATCGCCCCTTAGAATCATCTTATCAAAGAAAAAAATATAGCCTGTCTTCCTACTCTCGTGATCCCCCTTCTCAATCAAAGCAAGGAAAAGAGAAGTCTACGGATAAAGGGTCCCAGCCTGAGACTCACTGTGACCAACATCCTGGTTTGTCTAGTACCGGGCAATCACGGGAACCTCACAAAACATCTGTATTCTCTAGGCAAACACCTCTCGCTGCTATGCATGATCCGTCGATAGTGGAAAGATTTATTAATCTCAAAGCCACATTCTCGAAAATATGCTTCGAAGATCTGAAATTTCTTACAATGATTCATCATATTCCAGGGCACGTCAAACAAAGTGCCATCGCTTGCAACAATGATGCCTATGTTCAACATGACGCATTTGTTCATTTGGCAGAGAAAGTGTCAGAGGTTTCTATCGAATGACAACATGAAATTGGTTGCTTGAAACTCGAAGTCATTGATAACAAAGACATCATTAAAGCTCAGGATGAAGAGCTTCTCTCATACAAGTCTCAACTTGAAATTGCTTAGAAAAATGCTAAAGACACAGCTGAGGCAGTTAACCGTCTGGAGGTTACTCATAAGAAAGAGATCGACGAAGCGGTCCAACGCTGTGGTGCCTTGGCTTTAGAGAAAGACTCAGTCTACAAGGAGAGGGATGCATTCGCTCAGTGAGTCAAAGAGTTGGAAGAGCTACTTCTTAAAGAGAGAGAGGAAAAGATTGCTGCTCAAGAGGAGTCGCAATGATATTGCGGTGAGATTTTTGCTACGCGACTCCTGAAAACAAAGCTCGACGACAAACTCTCCAAAGTTGAGATGCTGAAGGATGAAGCCCGTGAGGAGGGCAAAAGAATAGCATCCACGGAGATTGATTCTCGCCTTGACGTGGCTACGAAGGCTGGAAGGGAGGAGATTAAATGCATGTTTGATCTGCTTATTGCCGAGTACAACGCTCGAGTTCTCATGCATCGCGACTTAACATTTCTTGGCAAGGGTTACCTCGAATCTCTAGCCGAAGCATGGAAAACTTTGATAAAGACCATAAAGGTTGAGTCGGGCACCAAAGAGGATGACAAGGAGGCTTTAGTAAAGGAATTTCTCAGGGGGAATGAGCCTTTAGACTTATCTGCAGTGAAGGCTCTCTATAGCAAAAATTCCTCCTCGTCAAAAGGAAATAATGACATTTCTGGTCCATCTAGAACCGAGTATCCAGTTTCTCCCTTACTCAATCGACTGGTCGGCCAGTACTTGATCCATTCGAGCAGCACGTTGGTTATGACCTGGAAGATCCTGGCCTTGACATTCATGTTCTATCTCCCATCCCAGAGGGTGAGACTCCCCGAATGGTTGAGAGTCAGCAAGAAATCGATACATAACTTTTCTTCTTAAAGTTCAAAGAGCCGTCATTTTTGACAAGAGGTTATTGTATTCTAACATTTGTTTCTTATGATTTCGTGTAGGCCGTACTGATCCTGAGCCAACTCCAAGGAGCGACGATGCTACGGAGAAGAAGGAGAATACGAGTGAGGTCATTCAAGTAAGAGAGACTCCCAATCCTAATGCTCAAGTGATTGAGGCGCTTGATGAGGACAAGTCTGAAACTTCGTCACCCGTCGAAGAAGGTTATGAAGTTGAGATTACAGGCATCTCTGGACACACTTCAAAAGTGAGCATGAAGAAGCAACTTGCGGCAGAGAAAAAGAAGAAAGTTGAAATCAAGGTTGAGCCCCAAGTAGTGGAGCTAGATGACCCTTTGAACAGGCCTTTGAAGGTCATTCTCCTTGGTGGGTCCAGGCCACTAGAAGTTCCCCTTCCTTCCTCGGATGTTACTTCCTCATCAAGTAAAGCGTCCAAGCGAAAACGCGTGGGGGAGGACTCATTTGAGAAAACGAGGAAGGAAAAGAAACCAAAGAAGTAGTTTTACACTCGTTTGAAGAGAGTTAGTCTAGTTTTATGTAATTATTTTTATTTATTTTCATGGCCAATGTAAATAGACTTTTGACTCCGAGTTTTGGAGGGATTGTAGTGGAACCTCATATTGGATTGATAAATAAAATTTAGTTTCTTTGACTTTCAAATGATTTTATCGTTCAGTTTACTGTCTAACTTGTTACCATAACTCGACATTTGGTGATTTACCCGAGCTCCAGTTCATCTCCATGTGACTCGGAATTTTTTTGAGAATCGTAAATCCTCTGTTTCATGCTTTGGGTACTTAGAATATTTTTAATCCGCACTCCGGGGACTCAGAGTACTCCATTCCGCACTTTGGAGACTTGAAGATTTCAAGTCGTTTATACACTAGTCCGCATCCTGGGGATTTAAAGTACTCCAGTCCAAACTCCGGGGACTTGGAGATTTTAAGTTGTGTGAGATTTTAAGTTGTTTATACTCTAGTCCGTACTCTGGGGACTCATAGTACTCCAATCCGCACTCAGGGGACTTGGAGATTTTGAGTTTTTTATACTCTAGTTTGCACTCTGGGGACTTAGAGTACACTAGTCCGTACTCCGGGGACTTGGAGATTTTAAGTCGTTTATACTCTAGTCCGCACTCTGAGGACTTAGAGTACTCCATTCCGCACTCCAAAGACTTGGAGATTTTGAGTCGTTTATACTCTAGTCCACACTCTGGGGACTTAGAGTACTCCATACCACACTCCGGGGACTTAGAGATTTTAAGTTTTTTATACTCTAGTCCGCACTCTGGGGACTTAAAGTACTCCAGTCCGCACTCCGGGGACTTGGAGATTTTGAGTCGTTTATATTCTAGTCCGCACTCTGGGGACTTAGAGTACTCCAGTCTGCACTTTGAGGACTTGAAGATTTTAATTCTTTTGTACTCTAGTCTGCACTCTAGGGACTTAGAGTAGTCCAGTTCGCACTCCGGGGACTTGGAGATTTTAAGTCATTTATAATCTAGTCCGCACTCTAGGGACTTAGAGTACTCCAGTCTGCACTCCGAGGACTTGGAGATTTTGAGTGTTTGTGCATGTTCGTATGTCAGACATAATAATGTAACTCTATTTTTTTGCCGTAGAGTTATCATATACGGAAACGTCAATAATTCATGGAAAAGATGGCTTCAAGCCTTTATCAACGAAAACAAACTAAATTGTCTTATTACATGCCAAAAACTAAGAATCAATGAAATGAAAATATAATGGAAATATTTGGAACAAAAATACGAAAGAAATAGACTAGTATAATAATGCCGTAGATGCTCGCTAATCCATGCCCGGGGGAGTGTCGCGCCATCAACGGTCGCTAGCTTGAAAGTTACTCTCCAAGCCTCCGTTCAATGATGTATGGTCATTCCCATGTGGGATTCATACGCGATGGGACCGAGAAAACTGCTTTCAAAACGAGATCGCCCGCATTAAAGGTTCTTGACTGAATTTTTTCATTATAATATTGAGCAACTCGGTGTCTATATGCAGCCGTCCTTAAATCAGCTTCTTCATGTTTTTCATCAATAAAGTCCAATGATTCTAGTAAAAGATCCTGATTCGTCTTAGGGTCATAACGAGTTACTTGATGCGAAGGAACTTCAAGTTCCACAAGTATAATAGCTTCTGTCCCATATTCCAATGCGAATGGAGTGTGACCGGTCGTGGACTTATAGGTAGTTCTGTAATCCCAAAGCGCTGTTGGAAGTTCATCCACCCACTTTCCTCTAGCCTTTTCCAAACGCTTTTTCAATATGGAATTGATTATATTGTTCACGGCTTCTACTTGTTCATTGGCTTTTGGATGAGCAACTGCTGCAAACCTTTTTTCAATGCCATACTTTTGAAAAAATTCTTTGAACTCCCTACTTTCGAATTGAGTTTCATTGTCTGTAATGATAGTCCGCGGGAGGCCAAAACAGCATATAGTGTTTCGTACAATGAAATTAATGACCTTCTTGGTGGTGATTGTGGCTAAGGGCTCTGCTTCTTCCCACTTGGTAAAGTAATCGACCGCAATTATTATGTATTTTGCATCACCTTTGGATATGGGTAAAGAACCGATTATATCGATCCCACATATTGCAAACGGCCAGGTACTAGCTATTTGTGCGAGTTCCTTGGCGGAGCTCTCAAGATTTTTGCATACCTCTGGCATTTATCACATCACCTTATGTAGTTTGCAGCATCCCAGTTTACAGTTGGCCAATAGTATCCATAGCGGAGGGTTTTCTTTGCTAACGCCTGCCCCCACTATGGTCATCACATTCTCCTTCATGGACTTTCTTTAGGACTCGTTTTATCTCAATATGGGCAATGCACCAGAGTAAGGGAGCCGAAAATCCCTTTCGATACAGTGTTCCGTCCTGCATTACATATCGCGAAGCTTTACGAATGACTTGCCGTTTTCTTCCTTTCTTTCAGGTAAGACCCCATGTAGCAAGTATTGCTTAAATGGGGTCATCCATGACTCCTTCTCGATTTCTATTTCAAACACAAAATCTATCTCCATCACATTTATACTCGGAGCATGTAAGGTTTCGACGGGAACCAATCCCATTTGCTGTGCATCGTTGGTACTTGCAAATTTTGCCAATGAATCGGCTTCTCTGTTTTGCTCACGCAGGACATGCGAAATATCATAATATTCTAGATCTGCTAGCAGCTCTTGAACCCATGCAAGGTATGGGGCAAGCTCTGTCCCTTTGCTTAATTGTGCCCCCACACAAGGTATACCACCAATTGTGAGTCACAAAAGATTTCAACCGATTTTACTCCCAGTTCTCTGATAAGTTTCAAGCCAGCAATCAATACTTCATACTCGGCTTCGTTATTTGTTGCTGTGAAATTGAGCTTCAAAGCATAAAAAATTGATCGGCTTTCGAGAGTCACAAGAACTATACCAGCCCTAGAGCAACGGTCGTTAGATGCCCCATCGGTGTACAGTTTCCATCGAATGGGGGGAATAACATAGTGGCTGTTTGGTTCATCTAAAGCGATGAAGTCTGCTAGCGCTTGCCCTTATAGGGCCCTTCTTGGAAGGTAGGTAATATCGAACTGACTCAACTCGATATTCCATTTTAACATCAAGTTTCTGGTCATTGGAGTACCTGATCCAAGGGTTGGTCAGTATAAACATTGATCGAGTGTGCCTGAAAGTACGAATGAAGCTTGCATGATGCAATCAACAAGCAGTAGGCCAGTTTCTCAATCTTAGGATCATTTCTTTCTGCCCCCGTTAAACGTTTAGTTACATAGTAAACTAGCTTTTGAACTTGGTCCTCCTCGCGAACCAAAGCCGTACTGATAGCATGCTAGGATACAGCCAAGTATACATACAATACTTCATGGTCTATAGGCTTCGACAGCATGAGGGAACTTTCCAAATGTCTCCCCAAAGCTCGGACTGCATCCTCACAGTCGGGCGTTCATTCAAAATTTCTCTTTCCTTTCTTTATTACATCAAAGAAGGGAATACACTTATATGTGGCTCTGGATATGAATCGACTCAGCGCGGCTACTTTTTCGTTCAGGCTTTGTACTTGCTTTATTGTTTTGGGCACTTATATGTCCCGAATAGCTTGAATCTTTTCTGGGTTAGCTTCGATTTCTCGTGCATTAACAATGAAACCCAAAAACTTCCCTGACGCAACGCCAAAGGAACACTTCAAAGGATTGATTTTCATTCCATAATATCTGAGTATGTCAAACATCTTCGCTAAGTCTCGAATGTGGTCGTTTGACTGCCGTGACTTCACAAGCATGTCATCCACACAGACTTCCATTGTTTTTCCATCTGGTCTTTAAACATTCGATTCACCAGACGTTGATAAGTCGCTCCTGCATTTTTCAATCCGAAGGGCAATACTATATAGCAATATAGCCCGACGTCTGTGACAAAACTGGTGTGTTCTTGATCTAGAATATGCATCGGGATTTGATTATATCTCGAGTACGCATCCATAAATGACAATAACTCGTGTCCTGCCATTGAGTCGACTAGCTGGTCAATTCTGGGTAAAGAAAAACTATTCTTAGGGCATGCTTTGTTTAGATCAGAGTAATTTACGTAGGTTCTCCATTTCTCGTTTGCTTTTCTCACTAGCATGGGGTTAGACACCCATTCAAGGTGGAGGGCATCGTAGAGGGCATCGCGGACAAACCCTTTGGCTTTGAGTTTGTCCACCTCCACTTTGAGAGCAGCGGACCTCTCCGGGTCCATGCCTCTCCTCTTCTGCTTTATTGGTATGTTCCTCAGGTCTATGTTCAACATATGACTCGCAACAGCAGGAGAAATCCCACACATATCAGAATGTGTCCAAGCGAAAACATCCAGATTAGCTCGGAGGAAATCAGTGAGATCCTCGGTCATCGAGGGGTCGAGTTGTGATCTAATCTTAAGTACTCACGAAGGGTCATCTAATCTGACTAGAATGTCAATCACCAGTTCAGCCGGTGCTGCTTTTGCTTCCCTGGGTTCCTCATCATCATCTCTCGGATCTTTGTCTCTATAGATCCGATTGTGTTGCCCAAGCCATGGCTCGGGCACTACTTGTCAATTTTCAGTGATTCGAGTGCGGACGGAGCTGTCCACAACCTTTCCTTTCTCTCTCTGCTGAGCCTCTCTCAGCTAGCCACATAACATGCACGACAGGTCGCCTGATCGCCATGCACCACACCAACTCCTTTGTCTGTCGAAAACTTCAAAGCTAAACATTAACGGGCCAAAGCTGCCCTAAACTTTGCCAGGGCTGGTTGACTCAGAAAAACAGTGTATGGAGAATCGACATCCAAAACAATGAAAGGCAGGATTCGCACCTTCCTTCGCCCATCTTGTCTGAGTTCAACTAGCAATTCGACATAACCCACTACGTCAGTTGCTGCACCATTAAAGCCATGGATGTGGGCTTTAGATGGTTTTAAATCCTTGGTCTCCATCTTCATTTGGTCATATGCTTTCTTAAAGATGATGCTAACAAAACTTCCACAATCAATTAAAATTCTTTTCACAAATGCTAGCTGATTATCACGGAGATGACCATCGAGTCAACGGTAGGAGCTTCCACTTGATCAGCATCTCTGCTCCTGAAAACTATATCGTCCGTCATCGTTCGCTACTTCTTAGCTGGGGACCCGTCCTCCGTGTTTGAACAACACTCATAATCTACATGCCTGAGGGAGTTAGCATACTGCTCCATTTCCTGCCAACACCGACTATCATGTTTATGACTAGTCAACCAACGGTTTGAGCAGGTTCCTCTGGATGGCGTGGAGCCTGCCCACGTCCGGGATCTGATGTTCCTTGTCTATCCTCCTACGGGTTCTTGACGAACTCCTGCAACTTTTTCTGTCTAATTAGCTTTTCTATAGCATCATAGAGGTGTCCACATTCCTTTGTATTGTGCTTATAAATCTCATAGAAGCGACAATACTTCTCGGTTCGCTTTTGTTCCTCCATAGACTCCTTTGGGAATGGCTTTCGGTATTGAAAAGTATTACAAGTTGGCAGGTTTATATTTTCCAAAGATGCATTCAGAGGAGTGTATCGTTGTAAGTAGGAATCCTTGGTTTCCATTTCCCTGCTTCCCTTTTCATTCCAGGATTTCCTCCTCCGGACCCTTTAGATTGCCCAGGCTTTTTCTAGACATTGACCTGAACCTTCCCTGAGTTATCACTGGATTGTTTTATAGCAATGTTTCTTTTTACAGCCTTCTTGCCAGGCCGTGGTGCGTTATCTCACCTCGTCCACCTAGCTTCCTCTCTCCTTATGAATTGATGAGCCTTTGAATAAAAACGCTCTAGTGTGGTCGGAGTCTTTCCTGCCAACAGATCTCCAAACTCCAAATTCGGATCCACTCCTCGCATCAAGCCATCAGAATTGCATGGTCATTTGGGTTGCTAACTTCAGTAGCCACAACATGAAATCTCTATAAGTACCCCTTCAATGATTCCCTGGAGCCTGAATCACACTGGAGAAGGACATCACGTCCTTGGGACGAGTGGCATGAATCCTGAATTGCTCCATAAATTTTATCGCTAATTCATCAAAGCTGGATATTGACCACGGAGGAAGTCGAGTGAACCACATGGTTGTAATTCCGAATAAAGTTATCGAGAAGCATCTACACTTAGTTGCATCGTTTTCTCTAGCTGAATCCATCATCCATTCATAACTCATCACATGCTGTCGGGGGTCAGTCTTCCCATCGTAGGTCGGGATGGTTGGCATGCTAAGCTTTCTAGGGTACTCGGCCTATAGAATAGTATCTCTGAATGGATTATAACTCATGGATATCCCCTAATCTTCGTTGGTCAAGCCTTGATTATCTCTCATCGGTTGTTTGACCATAGCCGATAGGTCCGGGTTTGTATGGCAGGTGGGAGGTTGGAATCTGTCCCGCGTGATCTTTGTAGTTGATGTCTCCTCTACTGGCGGTCTTCCAAACGTGTATCCTGGGGACCAGTTTCATTAGGACCTTGGTGAGCCGACCGTCCAACTTCCACTCGCATTCCAGATCCTAAGTTTCTTGCTCCAGATTGGGTGTGGTTTCCAAGGTGTAAGTGATCTCTAGTTGATCGTTGAGCAGCACCTGCTTGTGTTGTTTCAGTTTTGCGGCATCTACACTTGGGAGGTTCATCAGACGAAGTCGAGCTATCAAATGAAGAGTAAGGTTAGCGTTAGCTTGGATCTATTCGCTAAATTGCCTCCTGCATTTCATGAGTTCTCTCATCAGGTCCTTGAACTCCGCTCTGGTGACAACTTCCATCTAGTTTTGGGCAGCGGCAGTCCCTGTGCCCACATTAACTTGTTGATTGTAGGTCCTAATTATTGGACACTAACAGTCTCATTGACGTCTACATTGTGTGAGGCTGATCTAGTACGAGGTCTTCCTATTGTAGATTTATTGGTAGAAACTCTAAGTAGAATCAACGATTTTCCTGTGAATAACTTGGATCTCCTTCGGGGGATTTCTTCAAACCAGTAGCTACAAAGCAGATCCTAGTAACCTGAGAATGTGTTCCCAGTGGAAGCACCAAAGTGTTAGCATTAGAATTGGTCACTAACACCCTTGA
The DNA here is from genome assembly GCA_030765085.1 of Allium cepa. Classification (NCBI taxonomy): domain Eukaryota; kingdom Viridiplantae; phylum Streptophyta; class Magnoliopsida; order Asparagales; family Amaryllidaceae; genus Allium; species Allium cepa. The sequence goes on from CM060940.1 coordinate 110,326,535, forward strand.
GAAAGATTATGTAGAGAGATTAATGAAGAAAGTAAATTAAACCGAGGAAAAAAACACGGTAGAATGCAATGATAACTGTAAGAAACTAGAACACCAGATTTATAGTGATTCGGTGTAACTGCCTACGTCCACTTTGAGTATAATCTTTATTGCTCTCATGATTAATTGAATACAGATACAATCCTTACACCAACGACTTGAATACAAGTTCTAACTGAAAAGAACGAGTCTTCAAAGTAGCAGAGTCTCTCTAGTGTTCTCGAAAAAAGGTCCATTTCATTATGCCATGCCCCACTATTTATAGGCGAAGATAGGCTGGACTACCTTTGCGTGCCCGGGGAAAGACATCTCAGCCCATAGTAAGTGACCCCCGTGCACCAAGCCAGGCATGCCGAACGGGCCATGCGGAAGGAGGAGTGTTGGTCGAGAACTGTCCGGATGACCATCGAGTGACTCGAAGAAATCACACAAGAGAACCGAAGCAAGTAGTGAGTTGGGCCGAAGTGAAACCATGCCGAACTCCCTTATTTCGTTGTGTACTTGGTAGCTTGTTAGCATCCCTCGTATGCCCCTACCTAGGGATGCCGAGTGAGATACTCATGCCAGACTAGGAGAGATGCCGAGCGAGGAGTGTAGGACGAACGAGGTACTCGTGCCGAGCGAGGCTCTTGTGCCGAGCGAGGAGTGTAGGCTGAATGAGGTACTCATGTGGAGCGAGGCTCTTGTGCCAAATGAGGAGTGTAGGACGAACGAGGTACTCGTGCCGAGCGAGGATCTTGTGTCGAACGAGGTACTCGTGTCGAGTGAGGCACTTGTGTCGAACGAGGTACTCGTGCCGAGAGAGGCTCTTGTACCGGGCGAAGAGTGTAGGCCAAACGAGGTATTCGTGCCAAGCAAGACTTTTTTTTTGAACGAGGCATGTATGCCGAATGGGGCTTGTTGGTCGAGCGATTCCTTTTCTCTTACGTTTCACTTGTTTGATGAACCTCATATTACCGGGCCAATCAACGTGGTGACAATGTTGTTTTAATTTTAGAGTTATATCATGTTTCCATAGTAGGAGCCTCTTCCTTGTCATAATTGATTTTGGTTTTTATTTATTTCTCTCTAGAGGAATTTGAAAATATATTTTAATATAAAATCCCATGCATTTAGTTCTAAATTTATCTTTTGATAGATTGGATGCTTAGTATTTTATTATGGAGTATTCTCTATACTTTTGTTGCATATGGTTGCTATATTGTTTATGTTGCTATTACCTATGATAGAAATAGCTTGGTTATTGCTTTTTTGCAACATAGTTCTCTTTTAGATTATGAGTACTAGATAGGTACAGGGAAATAATAGATTGCTATTGATTTCTTACGCACCTACATTCGCATCGAAATAGTGAGTTACTTGCAAAAATAAACTTCAAGTGCAAAGGATGTACGTAGTAGATTTAGATATTGGTAATTGGTTGATGATTTTATGCCTAAATATGGGAGGCCAGTTGGCTTTGTTTTCTTTTGTTGATTTAGGTCAGTTGTGGCAAGTTGTAGTTTTTTTGAATAAACCACACAAAGGAGGTACTGCCGAATTTTTTTTTTGTAATATCAAGAACTTTAAATTTTTAATAACCCATTTTAATCAATAGTTTTTAAACCTAAAGGGATTGGAGACATTTTATTCCTTTGGAATTTCGAGGACGAAATGATTTTAAAGGTTGAAGAATGTAACATTTTGGAATTTCATCATTTTGATTTAGAACATTTAATTAATTTTAAATATTTAAATGAATGGTTTTTCAAGTTTAATAACTTATATTCAACTATATGGATTATTTAAATATTTAAATTGTGAGTTAAATATTAATTCAATGGATTTAATAACCTTATTTAATTTTTTTAATTGATAAATAATAATCGTGAACTCATTGTATAAATTTATTTATAGTGATAAATAGTTCGAATAAATAATAAGGAAATTAATTGTTAACAAAATGACTTAATTTTTATTATAGTATTTTTTAAACAGCCCATACCCTAACGGGACTAAATTTCGACAAAATTTGAAAACCAAATCCATAAAAGCACGGATCGTTGGATTGGGTACTTGCATATAAGCATGAGCATTATCATAAATTAATAGAAATATAAACTCACAGCGGAAACAATAATAGGTTAAGAATACTGACCGTGGCTACTATCTTGGAATTAAAGGTATTCCTTGGATTGAAGATTGTCACATGAGCATCGAGCATGAAAGAAAGAAGACTCTCCAACAACTAAGCACATCCAGCTATAGTGACCTATTCCTCTAAATTATATCCTATGGGTCATAATGAGGAGGGGGTCAGAACAGCATTCTGGTGATTGGAAAATATAAACAGTCCATAATCATAAACTAATACCGATAGGTTTCCATTTACTTGTTATGTCCATTAAGGTTAGAAATTCTAATCTATCCTTGCATTCCACAAACGGTTAAATACTTATCCCTTCCCAAGGTACAAAATACTAATGAAGCCATATCATTCACCTAATACTTCCAAATCCATTAGCTACTTAGTACTTCTAAATATAAAGCAGGCTTATATAATACTTTTAAAAGAGAAATAGGCAGACCTGTCATTTACGACCATAATTGAGGTAGACCCCATCATTTAAGAACTATTTCTAAGGTGGTTTACTAACGATATTGTCAATGGTCAGTGGGTCCTAGCTACAAGACCTCTAACCACTATTTAAGGCTTTTGACATTTAATGTCCAATTATTACCGCATTTGTCATCGGTAAAATCGCAGTCATGTAATAAACAGTACCCAAGCCACTTAATACCTTTTTACTAGAAAATATGAATACTCTGGTCATTTAAGACCTTAACTAAGGCAGAACCCATCATTTAAACCTATCCCCAAGGCACGGTACTAAATGATACTATTATTATTTCGACTTCAACAATGTAAGAGACTGTACCCAAGCCATTTAATACTTTACAGTAGAAAAAAGGCATACCATGTCATTTATTACCTACTTCCTAAAGCATGCTCCCAATGGTACTATTTAGTTGTCATTGCCTAGATATCTCGTTGAGTTACTTAATACTTCTTTTATTAGGAAAGAGGAGGACTTTATAGTTACTTGAGACCCCAAACCTGAAGCGAAACCTTCCCGAGATATCCACTCACTCTTTAATTATAAATACGGCATCTCATTAGGTTACTTCTTTCAGTAGGGAGGTGACCGTTCAGCCACTTAAGAACTCAACACTGAAATAAACTCTTTTTAGATATTGCTTGAAAATCTCATTGGGTCACTTAATACTTCTTTTATTAGGAAAGAGGAAGACTTCATGGTCATTTAAGACCCCAAATCTGAAGTGAACCCTCCCAGAGATATCCACTCACTCTTTAATTATAAATATGGCATCCCATTAGGTTACTTCTTTCAGTAGGGAGGCAGATCCTTCAGCCATTTAAGACCTCAAATAAAAAGAAAACCCCTATGGAGATATCTCTCGCCACTCCTAATTCCATATTTGGACCGTTTAATATTTTCCAATTAAGAAAGCAAGCCTAATTTCTCAAGTCGTCGCAGATTGTTGGATTAGTGATATCTCACATTAGTAGTAAGTACACCCAACTGCTTATCCTCAGAGTGAAGGGTAGACTTTCATCAAGTGACTCTATTGACCTCGCATTAGTAACCTAGTTAGTCTAGTTAACCATCCAAAGTCTTTATTTATATTACTTAGGTAGACATTGGATGTAACGACCCAGAAATTCCTCACTTAAGAAAAATTTTCAAAATATTCAAATATAAGATTTTTTTCAATATAAATAATGATTTTTTGAAAAATAAATAATATTGGAAATATCATTTTGAATAAATATTTGCCAAAATATATACTTTGGAACAAATATCGATAAAGTGACCGAAAATCATTTTATCGATAAAAAGCTCTTTGACCATCCGACATCGTGCACAGAGCTGGATACATACACTCATTTATTCATATGAGTGAGAATATGTAATAAAATAATTTATTTTATTTTGGAAAATTAAAGTACATATGGCATCATTAATAATGTCGCTATTTTGGGATAATTGATTTTTTAATTTAAATGGAGTTTTATGGTATAATTATTAATTTAATTGTTAAATAAGCCCTTTTATTTATTATATAATGATAGAAATATTATTATCAAATTTTGTTTACACACACACATATATATGTGTGTGCGCGCGCGTGTGTGTGTGCGCGCGCATGTGTGTGTATATGTGTGTGTGTGTGTATATAATAATTGAAAAGTGAAAATATGACCGAAAATCGGAATCATTCGTAATGGTACAACGTGTGGAAGTTGTGAAACATTGTGAATTAAATGTGACATGCATATGCACATATACATGTACACATCCATGATCATATCTACATGCACATGAACACACACATACACGCTTATATATACATATACTTAAATAAATATATTATCAAAAATATCTAAGATATTTTCTCACTTCCTTAATACTTGAGCATTACAAAGTCAACATTTACACACAAGGACATGCACATGGGCTACACGCATGGGGGGCATAGTCGGTCAAAAGGAGTGAAGTGGGAGGTGGGCGAGGCGGTGATGAAGTGATGATGTATATGCACTTAAATATCATGATATTTTATTCATTCCTTTGCATATAAATGCAACACTCCATCTTCACTTTCATTCCACATTTCCTTTTATTTTCTAAAGCTTCTTCTCTCCATTTTATTAGCCTCTTGCCTTAGCAAAATTATGGCAAAATCTATTTCAAAAAGGAGAAAAATTTATATTGTGTAGATACATACATACATACATACATATATATAATAACACCAAAATTTTTTCACTAAACTCCTCCTCTCTACCTAAATACCCCATGGACACCACCTTATTTCTCCATAGCCGAGCCTTTCTCCTTCCCTAAGCTAGGCCTTGAGTCATACAAGCCTCCAAGGTCAAGGCCGAGCCTTCTAAAGGCAAAAGTCCGAGTATTCGTGAGCTTTAAACTCAAGTTAGCGAAGCTATAGCCATTTTTAAGTCAATCGTTTATTCAAGGTGATAAAACTCCGCTTTTATTTATGTATATACTTTAGATGATGATATGCTACGTTATTTGGTTGCTATGATATGTTCATCATGTTTGATTGTGAAATATTGTTGTTTGGATGTGTAAAAAAGTCATGTTTAAATGCACGTCGAAATATCACAAAGGAAATCACCTTCCTTTTTGTAAATGAAATGGCATATATGAGATGTCAAACATCTTTTGATTTTGTTTAAATTTTTTTAGACTTGTTTTATAAACATTTAAAAGTATTTCGATAAGGTTTGAAAAGAAAACGAAAATGAAGTTGAAAATTGGCGCGTTGCGTAACGATAGTTCGTAATTTCACACCGTAGAAAGTTAAAACCGTTTAAACGATGGATTCGAATTACGAATTCTTTGAAATAACAATTTTCCAAACTCTTATGATCATTGTTTTCAAACAAAAGAAAAGGATCGAGATTTCGTTTGGTAGATTTTAAAATGAGTAAATCAAGTTTTCAAAATAGTCGTGGTTTGGCAGTTCGGAAACCAAAGCAACAAATTCTCTACAAAAGATATTTTTAACTCTTTAAAATATGCAATAGATTATTTACTTCTTTTAAATGTTTTAAAAGAGATTTGAATTATAAAAATGGGTTCCTACTTGATCGAAAAGTTGTTTTGATCAAATAAGCTTTAAAAGCACTCTTCGCATCACTTTTAATAACTTTTGAAATATGGCTTTAAACTTAAATATTCCTTTCCAAAGCTTTTATAAATGCTTTCCAATTAATAATTAAGTATTTTAAAGATGATTTGAAGATTTTATAATTTATTTTAAAAAGTTTGTATAAATGATTTGAAGAAAAGATGTTAAAATCATGTGATTCAGTCTTGAGTCTAAAAGTCGATGAGTAGACTGGATTTTTCTATTTGCGAGATCCGGATGTGAGGTGCTTAAACTAATGAGATGTCAGGAGAAACCAATGCCCTAGCTCATCTAGCCTCTTTCTTGGACGAGGAACAGATAAGGTTGAAATGTCGGAATGAGGCAAGTATAAAAGATTCAATTTTTCAAATTTAATTTAATACAACATAGATTGTAAAGAAATAATCTGCTTATACTTGGTCTTAAATTACAAGAAGGGAACCCGTACTACCCATGTGAATTTTAAAGGTGATTTCACCGTTATTGATGGATTTTAAAGGTTGAATACGGAAATTGATGTTGAGTAGAATTAGTATAATTTCTATCAACCCTTTTTACCCAATAAGATTTTGCAATATGATTTATGAGAAATGATTTTGATTAGTACTTTCAAACTTAAAAGAGAAGTTTAATGATTCCATATATACTGGAAAGAAATATTTTAAAGATACATATCTCTAGAAGATATTTTTGATAAAAAGGAAGTAACTAACCAAATGATAAGCACCTATTTACTTAACATCTTTTTATCAATGATTGGCTCAAAGGAACAGGGTCAGATTTGAGTGATTCTTATCAAAAAACTATTTCGAACAAATTTACGTATTCGAAGTGAAGATAAGGAATGATAGTAAATGAATGAAGGCTATTTGTCACTGACCCTTGGGGAAAATTTCTAATATCATATATATGTGGCAGTAGTATCTTCATTTGATTTTTGACGCAAGGGATGTTTGCTACTAATCCTCAGGATGATTCCCGACAGGATGTGGTATGGGAGCTCCTTCGCTTTGTCTTATTCTTGGACAACTTGTGTGGACTAATGTCTGACATTGCATTTCTAATCACATGTTTGATCTCTATAAATGTATTAACTGTTTAGTGGTGGAGAAAGCAACTCATCTTAGCTTAACACCCTTTCCCAAGGCGTACGAGCTCAGGAGTTATACGTTTGTAAAAATTAGTTGTCTGATCATGAAATGGCAGTGTGGCATTCAAGGTAGGATGCACTATTTGAAAGGTAATCGTTACTCGGACCTTATCACCCAAAAATGGCTTAAACAGGGTATGCCGTGAGGCTATGTGATTCGCAACTATTAGGGTTTAAGCATCACCTTTCTAGATTACTATATATATGTCGAGTATTTTGTGTATATTATGGGATGCCAAATAGTTTAGTTATGACCGAGGTGGTGTCATATTTGGTTCTATCCGCCACCAAGTTGGGTCTGTGGGTAGGCCAGTCTTGATAGTGCAAAGATTTCAAAAGCTGTTGATCCTCAGTACATTTCTCTAGAGATGTATTATATGAAAGGTAGTTCTTTACCTGCCATTGTATGGAAATCCATTCTCAAATAAGTGCCTTCGGATTTGATTAGAGAGCCTACTTTTTAGCTAGTATTCTAGAATTTAATCAATGTAACAATTTTGGCTAAGATTCATAAGTTTATTTGAAAAGTATTTTCTAAAGAATATCATTAAAAATTATATTTCCAGATTTTGCATAGCAAATATTTTAGTCATCATAAGGTAAGCCCGTTCCATGTTTATGTGGGTTGTGGTCTTATGGGATACCATTTGTTTCCACATATCAGTATTTTGAGTTTCTTAAATTAGTCCTATGACCGACCCAGAGTTACTTTCTTTATCCTTAAACTCTGGGTGCTCAATTTTCCTGGGCAGCCATGTAATTAGGTAATCTTAGAGTATTTTGAATGGAGCGTGGAGCATTTTGGGTCTTTTTATTGAAGTTGTCTATCACATTTCGCTATATCTGTATTTTATATTATGTATTACCAGCTCTTGTAAGGATATGTCGTTATAACTATCCTGACTGGATTAGTACTTACTAGTACTCTGATGGAGTAATTTGGAGTAATTGCATGCAGTACTCATATGTATAATTATGTGTTGAATACGATGTGAGATTCTATTACTGTCTTGTCTTCTATTTTCATTTTCTTTACCTTATGATAATCTGCCTTTCTGGCACTTGGATATACGGCTTGTCGATGGTGAGAATGTATTAGTGTCAATCTCTGAGGGTTGAGGAGGTGGGTCATCACATTGAACTTAGCTTACCTTTTCATTTAAGTCAATAAAATTTACCTTAAATATATATCTACTCATAAATCCCCGTTTAATGCTCATTAAAGTCAATCTGTTCAAAAAATCCTAATGGACATTCCCTAAGACATTTATGTATGTTTAATAATTTCAAATTAGTAACCTTTTATATCTACTCCATTTTTATCAATTCAATTTCTTTATTTCTCAGTCCCATTAATCCATTTCCCCTATCATATACCATATTTATTACCATTTATTGGAGTTACAACTTTTTAAATTCTTTTCTCATTAGTTAATTTTCCTAAACGTGAATATTACACGCAAGCGTCGTTATTAGCTTTTAATTATTTTAGGTATAGTAATTACACATAAATATGTACCTTGATTAAATATATCCTTGTTATATATCTTTACTATAATATACTTTTCCATGTTAAATTGTGGGAATCATATCTAAAAAGATTACCGGGTACAATTTCCATAAACTAGTCCAAAATAAAAGGCTTTAACTTTAAAATATAAAAAATACGTCGTTTGACATTATAAGGAATAATCATTTCTTCTTATTACTGAAATAGACATTGTAAACAATAATGAATTCATACTTTATACATCTCTTTCTCTTTCTATTTGCATCCATTACTTGTTAGGTCAAATGCTGTATCTTTTTAAAAGGAAAAGAAATTAAACTAATTTACAATCATTACATGGATCTAAATTCCAACAATTCTAAATATAGAAAAGTTTGTTTTCTAACAAAATTAGGGTAATAATCCAAATTTATGATATTATTATATAACCTATTTCAAATCTGGAATAAATTTCATTTAAATCGATATTTTAAATTCATACTCGTAGGACTGATTTTCAGATCAGGTTGTATACAATGCTAAATCAATTTATAAATAAGAATATGTAGGTAATATTTATTATATTCAGATCCTATTCAATCTGTTGCCTACCATATACAATTATCCAATTAGGCATAAAAATCAAATAAACACCAATAAGATAATTTTCATATCATAACAATCTATAAAAAACCCTCCAACCTACCATTTAAAAGCGATCCAAATCTCCATATCTGAAGTAGAGCATTTGATTCATCTCCAAATCATTTTTAATCCAAGAGATATGTATAAAAAGGTATATTCGTACATTACAATTACAACTTTGAGAAGAGAGTTCAGATTTGAGGAGAAAATAGATACAAATATATAAATTACCTCAAATACGCATATGGTTGATTCTCTTCTATTCTCCTTTTTATTAGATTTCTACTCTTCTTCGATTTGTATGAATATATATACAATATATTATCTTTTATAATCTAGAAAGAAAGTGGAGAAGAAGAAATGGTAGAGCTTCACTGCTGCTTCTATTAAAATATGAGAAGAGAAATGGCGGTTAGGCCTGAATTTATAGACGCTAGAATCAACAAGAACGTTAGATCGAAATATTTTAAATCCGAGCCGCTGCGGCCTAGGTTTTTCGGACCTGCTAGGTCACCACCAGTCTACCGCCCTTGGCTAAATGGTCGATCTCTAGGGGTCGACCGTCCCCAATGATGGGTCGTCTATGGCCCCGGTTAATTAATATAAAAACGTTAATTATTTTTTATTTAAATATTTTCATTTCGAATTCGTTTTTTGTCCATAACTTCTTCATTTGGACTCCGATCACAAAACTCCAAATATGAAAGTTGCTCAGAATTCCATCATGAACGCAGTGATGCAAGTTTTGTAGTCAAACTCCATCATTTATACAAATTCCATTTTTGGAGCATAATTAATTAACTAATTAACTAATTAAACAACTAACGCCAAATTAGGGGGTGTTATATTCTTCCACCCTTAAAAAGAATTTCATCCTTGAAATTTCTCCAATGGCTAAGTAAGGTTTTGGCTCCTAATCATCCTAAACTACACAACCAATTAGTGTACAACAAATTTTTGCAACCAAACGTGCATAAGTGCATAGTGTATCACTATATCATCATACACAAAAAATGTATGAAGAATGATTCTAAATCGGATCCTCCTATATGAATGCATTTCTTTTGAAAATAATTTTGAAAAACATGATGCAAACAACCTACGAATATACTGGCAGTTCTACATGCATGCAGCTTTTTGAAAAATCTTTTCGACCAAAACCCCCATACTCCTACAATAGATGTATGAAGCAACCAAATTTACATCCACTTCCTATCATCCAATAATCTAATGCATCGAAAATCGCTTCCTAAGCTTCACTCCTATGTTGAAAAAAGGAATTAAGGCAGAGAATTTAACATTCTTACCATATAATAATATTCATATTCTCGTAGTACAGTGTATATTTCTTCGTTTTCCTGGATTCACTCTCAATTTTTCATGTACTAAACGCATAAAGAGGCTTATTTTCAAGTTCTAAAACATAATTAAGTCTAAAATAGACTTACGCTTGTCGTCGGCAAGGTATGGAAACAGAAATTTCAAGGTTGAAACAGTTTTCCCTTGCTATTGCTTGCATTTATCGTATTGTCGACCCTAATGCACTACTAAATTCATGAATTCTAACTCTATTGGTCTTTGCTATGCCTACTATATGACCCTCAAAATCAAAGTTTTCATAATTTTTTTTCACTTTTCAAATTTGTACGTAATTTGAAAATGAAACCCCAAAATATTTAGACGCACATTTTCACCTGAAATAAAATTTTGAACAAGAAATCTAAAAATAATTTAAGAGTCAAAAATAACTAAAACATGAAATTTAACTTTTTTTTCAAAAGGGAACATTTCAAATCAAGCGGAAATTTTTCAAAATATTTTCCTTCTCAAAATTTTGATAAATTAAGCCACACTTTTCAGTGTAATCGGAGGCCAGTTATGCACTAAATGCACAAATCAAATTCTAAATGCTATAACTAACCTTTATCTAAAAATTTGACATTTTATTTAAAAATGTCAATGTGTCTATTATTCAAAAATTTAGCTTTTAAGCAGCATGTGCAATGACCCATGATATTAAACAACTTTATCATGTCCTTTGCTAAAATTTCCAACTATTCCAAACTTCCAGTTTTACATTGCATTTACTGTTATTTAAGTATCTTTATAAGATTCTCATGTTTGCATTGTTTCTCTACTATGCATATATAGGAACGATTCACATATCTAAAAATAATAACATAAAAAATGAATAAAGACCCATAATATCATGTGTGCCTTTTATAAGGGACAACTAACAGTTTTATAACCCAACAACCCAAAAGAAAAGAACAAATGTTGGAAATAAAATGTTACAACAATCCTAAGTAAAAACACTGCCTAAGATCTATGAGAAGGTCTCGCTGCGCGGTTGGAGCTTGAGCCATTGTCACGATCGTGGAATGGTTGAAGCATGGAGGCAATGAACCCATTCTTACACCCTTGGCACTACTGCTCCGTCCTAATCTCTCAAAGCTCTACCTGCACCTGACGGATAGCAGCAAGCTCAGGACTCTTATATGCCTTGGTGCCCTGCGTTATCCCGTGCTGCTGGTGTTGGGCTCTGGTTGCGGTACAGGCGGTGCGGCAGGTGGTAAAGGAATACTCACCCTCTTAACGATGGTCCGGTCGATGGCGGGAGAGACCTTTCTCACTACAGCCTCTTCGCTTAAATTTACCTCGTAATGCCTAAACACTTAAGTGAGCAAGTGGCAATATGGAAAGTGAGTACTTAGGGTACTAACTCCCTGATAAACCATATGAAGCATCAAGACACGAGCCCAGTTGACAGCTATGTCACCAATCATAGCACGGGTGGCCTTCCGTATGGAGTGTAGATCTGGTCATGGCTCCACGACTTTGGAAAGATGTTGTAGTGAATGATGTGCATGACGAGACAGGCCATCGGTTGAAAATTATCGATCCTCCAATCATCGACATTTCCAAAGAAGATCTATTGAAGAATCTTAAGGTCAGTCATCTCAATGTCATCCAAATCTGCACCTACTGCAGATAACTCCAAGATCCTAGCGAGATCATCATCTGAAATCTCAATCCGAGCTCCTTTAGTGTAGCTGTTGCCATCATCAAAGTTCTACATTATCTGTGCATTGAAAAGACGGATGTAACGCGCATAGTATTCCCGCTCATAGGTCTCGAAGCAAAGGATCGGTGCAAGTCCTGCAGTAATGAAAACCACTTCAAGCCCAAGAGCGACAAGATCTTCGAACTTCACTGGTCGTTGTTGAAGGAGATCAAAGTCCACCGTTCCAAGATTGGTGGCAATCTTCTGCTTGCTCAGGTCAAGCGAAGTGGCTTCTTACAGAGTGAGGTCGGGGTGACGAGAGGAGAGCAGCCGGTATGTGGCGGTGCCATAGGCTGAGTCGTGGGTGGAAAAAGGGAGAAAAAGGTCTAGATCTGGAGTAATGGTGGGGCATGATCTAGTGTGCAAGGATTTTGGCGTCAGTTGGCGGAGGAGTGGAGAAGAGAGGCCATGATTAAGCACATGAAGGAGGAGATGGAATTGGATTTGGCTAAGAAAATTGAAGAGGAGTAAGAGAGTGAGGAGTGTGGCAGCTGAAGGTTTAGACATGAGTTATAGTCACGTTCTAGATTCGGTTTTTCCCTGAATCCACCTTATTGTCGACCGCTATTAGGTCAACCGGTCGACCACTAGCCCAGATTTGACAACGGCCTGAGCCAATTGGGCTGTTTAAATTAATTAATATTCTAATAACCGTTTCGTACACTATCTTCAGCTTACTTATTCAAAAAAATTCTACCTTCCACACGACAATATCCACCGTACCATATAGACCCTTCCTTACCAAGATTGCAATGGCCTTAACAAAACTTTTGTGACCCACAATACTTCCAAAAACCCAAAATATTCCAATTTTTGTTTCCTGCCTACTTCACATGGAAATATTTCTTCCAATAGCTAGTGGGTTTGACAATACTTCAAATTACATACCCTGATATTCCTATTTTGTTTGTACCCTAAAGAGAGAAAATATAAAAACCATCAATTTTATAAACCGAGAAATCATTGAGCTAAATATATGCTCCTTTATATTTGTTTTTAAATAACGCAAACCATTTCATACCAAAACTTTCCTTAAAAGTCAAATTTATACATATTTATAAATATACCAGGGTTTCCAAATACCTTTTTAAAACACAAATTTCCCAAATATGGGAAACTATTTTCTTGCTAAAAAATCAGTATCAAGCCTTTGCCGATATATACATATAAATATTTAAGGATTTAAAGAATTAATCTTCATAACCAAAAATTTCTTAACACGACCAACCTAGTGGTAAACGTGTTTCTTTGAAAATTAAAATTTCAGACTTGCCCAAAACAAAATTTTCAAAATAAATCCTTGGAAAAAGGGATCCTTTGAAAACTCTTTTTCAAAAATCAAAGGCATTTCCAAAATATACTTTATAAAAATTCTCTCACAAGTTTTAGACTAAGAAATTAACATTATCATTCAAATAAAAATCCGGTTTGCCATCAAAGAGGTGATCAATAATTGCACCCTAGCGAAACTTGCTTTCGGATAATTGTGATATACAGAATCTAATTTCTCATCCATCTAGAATAATTATGTGTCTCCGACTGGAACTCAAAGTCCAAAATCTGAAGGTAGCTAGGATTTCAACCATCAAGTCAAGCACCTCCGGTCCTTGGGATTCAGTAATATGTTGTACTCATGTTCTTCATTAACGGTGCTTTAAGCGTCGCTAGAACCCTACTTCGAAGTCGGTGTGAAAATCTTAGCTCCAAGATATTTCCAACTCATGGTTTCTTTGCCTATTTCTTCGGAGTGGAACCACAACACTTCTATAGTCAGAACTTTTAGAATCTAGTGTAAAAATATAATATTACTAAATGGGAAGGTACAAATTGGTTATCTTGATTGATCCTAATCCCTCTAGAGCATTGATACCAAATATCACAACTCATAACCTAATGGGCTTAAATTTTGAACAAAATCAAATCTAAGTCCATCAAAGCACAGATCGTTGGATTTGGTACCTATAAATAAGCATGAGCATTATTAGAAATTGATAAAAATCTAAACTCACTGTGAAAATAATAATAGGATAAGAATACTGATCATGACTACTAGCTTGGAATTAACAATGTTTCTTGGAAAGCAAAATGTCACATTAGCATCTAGCATGAGGGAAAGAAGACTATCAAACAACTAAGCACATCTAGCTTCAGTGATCTGTTCCTCTAAATTATATCCTATCGGTTATAATGAGGAGGGGGTCAGAAAAAAGTTTTGGTGACTGAAAAAATATAAACTGTTCATAACATAATTTATATCGATAGCTTTTCATTTAATTGTTATGTCCATTAAAGTTAGCAATTCTAATCTAACCTTGCATTGCACATACGATTACATACTTACCCCTTCCCAAGGTATGAAATACTAATGAAGCCATATCAACCACGTAATACTTCCAAATCCATTAGCCATTTAATACTTCTAAATATGAAACGGGCTTCTGTAATAATTTTAAAAGAGAAATCATAAGAATCTGTCATTTAGGACATTAACTGAGATAGACCCCGTCATTTAAGACTTATTCCTAAAGTGGTTCTTTAGCAATGTTATCAATGCTCGGTAGGTCCTAGATACAAGACTTCTAACCACTATTTAAGGATTTTTACATTTAATGTTCAACTATTACCACATTTATTGCCGATAAAATCGTGGTCATGTAATAAATAGTACCCAAGCCACTTAATATTTTTTGTTAGAAAACAGGAAAACTCTAGTCATTTAAGACCTTAATTAAGGCAGACCCCATCATTTAAAACTTATCCCCAAGGCGTGCTCCGAAATGACACTATTATTATTCCGGCTGTAGCGATGTAAAAGACCGTACCAAAGCCACATAATACTTCCCAATGGAAAATAGGTAGACCCTATCATTCAAAATCTACTTCGAGAAGCGTGCTCCTCAATAGTACTATCTAACTGTCATTGCTTGGAAATCTCACTGGATTACATAATACTTCTTTTATTAGGAAAAAGGAGGACCTTATAGTCATGTAAGACCCCAAACCTGAAGTGAACCCTTCCCGAGATATCCATTCACTCTTTAGTTATAAATATGGCATCTCATTAGGTTACTTCTTTCAGCAGGAAAGCAGACCCTTCAGCCACTTAAGACCACAACACTAAAGTAAACCCTTTTTAGTGTAACGATCCCCTTTTTAAATCAAATTTAAATTAGTAATTAATATAAAAATTTGGATAAATTTGTGAATAAATTTGAAAATTTCAAAATAATTAAGATATGTATTGTTGTATATAAGATTGTAATTTGAATTTGAATTTAAAATTCAAATATACAATTCTTAAAAATAAAAGGAATTTAAAAATAATAATGAACGTGATTATTTATTAATGTATAATTTAGTTTCAAATTATTTTCTTTAAAGGTTATATATAAATAAAGAAAATGTATTTATAAAATAGAAAATACAATTTAAAATAATATAAAAAGACATAAAAACATGCAAAATTACAAATGTAAGTTAATAATAAAGGATATTAACAAGTGTTAGCTTAATGGAGCATGAAATTAACAAGTGTATTGATTTTGTCATTAAAATTAACAAGTGTCATTCTTATTTTTTATTTTTGATATATCAATAAAATAGAAACAAGATTATATAAACACTACATATCCTTCTTTCTCGTTTCTTTTATCTTCACTTTTCAGAAATTCGAGCAGATAAAAAACAAAACCACAAAACAAAGAAAACATCAAAGTAAACCATCAAATTTTAAAAATCAAAATTAAAAAATAAACTTGAATTCATTTCAAAAAAGTCTGAAGCCTGAAATCATCTCAAACGTCAAAGCAATCAAGTAATTAAGCAAATTCAAAGATTCAACTCAACAAATCAAAATTAGTTTCAACTCAAAAACAAGTTCAATTCAAATCAAGTACCAAAGCAGATCAAAATCCAAAAACAAATTCCAGTTTTCAAGTTACAGGTTCTCTGTATTCTTCTTAAAAGGTGAGTAAACCTCCTTGATCTGATCTATAAACTTGATGCAGTGTTAAATGTGTGAAGTAAAGCTGTGATAAATGTTGCTTGAGTGAAATTATGTTTGTATATATATACAAATATGAATATGTATGCTTGTGCATGTTAGTTACAGGCAGAAATGCCCTCTATTCTAGGTTTCCAAGCATCAAAAACCTGTAAAAAAAATTCAAATGCTCTCCCTCTAATCTCCTTAAGGCTTTATGATTCAAATAAAACATGTTTATATAATCATGTTTTAAGTTTTAAAAATGATTTCAAGCATAATCAATTAAAGTATTTTCTGGAAAATCAAGGAATACAGGCAACCTCAAAATATGTTGGAATTTTAAACATCATAATTTATGGATTTAGGTATATTATTTGAAACGTTTTCAAAAACAATGATTTTTAAAAGTGGAATCATAATTTTTAAGTGTGTATCCACGGAGAACTTGCGGGTTAAACGATTTTGGGTTTTGTGGCAAATTCTGGTGATCGATGGAAGTGGTTGTCTCGGGATCGTGGCTGAGGGTAGCTGGGTGATGGACGAGCTCGGGAAAAATGATCAGGAAAATTCCTGATCATCGTGGTGGCCGAACGTTGATAATCTAGGGTTTTAGCTCACGTTTTAGCATTGATCGGAGTTCGATAAACTGTAGCGTCATCAGTGGATCTGTAACGACCCGCTATTTTGGACCATTCAAATCGACAATAAAACCACACGTGTCGGACTTGAATACTTCAAAATACCAGAATGTTAATTTAAATTTGGCAAAACTCAGCATATACAGTAAATAAAGTAACCACAGAATCACAGATACAGAGTAATATAACAATAATGCAGCGGAAACAAGAGGAGTAGTTCATGAAGCTACTATATATATAACAAAGTCAAATAAGATACAACAGAAGTCTCGAATACCATAGTCAAATACAAGATTAGAATACATCACTAGAATCAACTGAATATCTGAAAGCTGGATAGATAGCTTGATCTCCAAGCGAAGCTCTAACTCCAAAGGTGAGTCTCAAAAGCTGTATCACTTAGTCTGACCCAAGCGTAAAGCAAAGCACAAAATAATCGAGTCAAGATTAACATTCTTATATCAATAAATCCAACTCAAGTTAAATAACAACTGAAATACAAGTAACTCAAAGGATGTTTGGATAACCATCCTCTAAGGATCCGTTAAACTATTTACTATGTAGTAATATACGCTATTATAATAATGTCTAAAGTAAAGTAAACTTACTTAAAAATAGCATTAAGGCTTTACATTATCCACCTTAACACATACATAGTCCCAGCAGTCTATTCAGTATCATAGTCCCTCCTGATCGGGAGGATACTTCATAGGCTACGGCACAAAACCAAAACCGTACAAGGCGCGCTAGGGTAAGTGACACGGGACAACGAGGTAATGCCGGGATAGATATACCAATTAAAATTCCGGGCCAATAGTAACGCGTAGCAACCACTACTACCCACCTCGAGCCACACTCCTAAAATGAAAGGTGCACCCAATCAATCACAAAGTAATAGAATGGTATCGAAGAAGTGTGTCCGATAAGAGGAGCTACCTCATTAGCCCGTCAATTGCTCCTGTTTTAGCCACCTTATGCCAACTCACAGGAGTCGGGTCCACGTATATACCTCAATAGAATGTCGTCACCCTTCTACTTCATTCTGGAACCTCCACGGCATACACTGTTGTTAAAGTGGTTTTCGGAGTTGGCAGAGAGTATGAAGACTTCCGATCTCGGTCTCTTTAACAACCAATGTTTTTATAACACCGCGGTCATTTCAAAATAATTTATACTTTAAAACCAAAATATCATTGCCTTTTAAAACCATATCAATACGATATCATTTCCATTTCAAAACCAAATACAATATAATTTCCATTTCAAATATTTCCTTTTCCAAAAATCATAGCATTTTTCAAAGTTATAACACTTTCAAAACCAAACACTTGAAATTATCACACTTTTAAAACATAATGCTTAAAGTTCATAACTTTGAAAACATAACTTCCACACTTAACCGATTTAAATATTAAAACAATATATATAATACAATTGTTTTCCTCAAATTTCACAAATTAATTCCAAATCAACTCGAATTCCAAAATTCAAATTTAATCAGACCTCAAATCATTAATTCCAGTTTAGCTTCTAAATAAACCATTCAAAATTATATCGATTTCAAATACAGATTTGAACCTCGAAATAAACCATTTCAATATATTTCAAAGCTTTAAATATTCAACATTTCAAAACTAAATTTGACAACTTTATATATATGTATCAAATTCAATTTACTATTATTTAGTTTTGAAATATTTACTTAATAAATCCAGTATCATTTAAATAAACTCCAAATTTCAAATACTGAATATTTTCCTCAATTTATTCAAACTTGATATATTCATTTAAATCACTTTCCAAAATCAAGTCATAATGTCATGTCCTTTTAAAATTTCAAATTCATAACTTTCAAATCTATTTAATTAAATAAATTCTTAATTAAATACCATCAAATCCAATTTCAAATCTATCTTCCCTACCTTAATTTAGTAAAATTTGTTATAAACTCCATATTTGAAGATATAGTTTTAAATAGATACTTAAACACATTACTAAATCAAACTTCATCAAATTAAATCTTTTATCAAACTTATTTTATAATTTATACATAATTTAAAATAGTAAAATTTACAAGTAAAGTCTTAAAATTTATAATTTAAAAATCAACTTATAACTATACAAATTTAAAAATCTAAATTTCAAAACTTTAAAAAATTGATTTATATATAATATCTTAAAATCAATAATTATTAAACCATATATTTCTTTCCAAAACCATAGAAATCATTTTCAAAGTATTTATATATAGACCAACGGTGTCTGCATATAATTTTCTATCCTATGGTCAAGTGATATGGATATTCATCATTTCAGTCCGTAATTTAAATTATATATAGGTATATATCATTTCAACCCACAATCCTAAATTCAATTGAAAATCGCTTAGGTCTATCGTTTCAACCCATAACGATTTTCTTCTATTCTAAAGTCCGTTCGGGTATGTACCATTTCAACCCATAGTGAATTCTATACTAATAGGGAACTTGTAGAGTGATAAAAAATATGATAATAGTATAACAGGCATATATCATCAATATAAATAAAAGATAATCATGTCAGATGCCACGTGTGAACCGATATAGATAACAACATATATATAGCAATGTAAATAACTAACAGCAGCATATTTCAATTGCCGTTTCAATTGAAATCAAATTTAATAAATATAAGAACGTTAATCGTGAGAGATTGCTCACCTTTCGAGGCTAGAGAGTTTGGACAATGAAATGTGTTACGAATCCAAGCATGAATTCCAAAACAAAGAGAGATTAGCACGAGTTTGACGATTAAAGCCGATTAATTAGAAATTGATGAAAACAAATCAAATCAGTTGGATAAAAATTATAACAAAATGTATATTATCTCGATATAATATTCCTTAAAATCAATATAAAATTAAAAACACATTCATATAAAATCAAAAAAGATATATATATGTACACATATAGATATATATCTTAAAATCATTATTTAATTTAAATCCAAATAGAATAAATCTCAAATTTACAAATACATATGCTAATGCGTATACATGCAAATAGTACAAATATATATATATATATATATATATATATATATATATATACATATATATATACACACACAACATATAACTCATATATGAATATATCTAGAACTTATATGTATACCTTTGCATTCAGACAACATGTTATGTATATGACTTATAACAAAATATATACAAATGTTTAAATATTTTGTTACTAACAAATCATAAAAATATGGTATACCAACCAATTAAATAAAACTTTGTAAAATAAAATGGATGAGTGCTACAGGCATACACGCAGCCTTCAGATAATCGCATTTTATACTAACAATAGTGAAACAATGGTTGAAGCATGTAAGTACTGCTGTACGTATAATACAGTAATATATATATATATATATATATATATATATATAAACTTAAAGTCAAAGCTTATATATACTTAGGTAACTATATACATATAAAATAAGACCTAAACTTACATACGTTTATATATATATAGCAGAATCAAATATATGTGTATATATCAAAATATACTAACTTATATGTATAAATATACATGGAACATAAATTTGACAAAATCTGTACATACATAAATATCTATATACATGTTATATTAACCCAACATACATAATATTACTTATTTATATACACACCCACCCACACACACACAAATATATATATATATATATATATATATATATATATATATATATATATATATAAATACATATAGATATACAGGTATACAAAAGAAGTCGGTATTATTTTAAATACATATATAAACACAACTTATATAAACTACTTAAATCATTTCTTAAAACCCAAAAAAAGGTATGTATAGTAATTTATATATACTGTCATATAAGACTCAATTTTATTTAAAATGTAACACATATAAACTATATAACACACACACACACAACATATATATATTACTATAATTTTCTTTTCTTTTTACAGCAAACCAAACAAATCCATGTTTTTGAAACCTATAATCTAAACATAATATAAATACATATAACATAACGCATAACTTACTATAAATGGATATATTTATATACCTAGGTATAAACTATATATATATATAGTAATTGCTTTTAAAAAAAATATAAAATAAATACCTTTACATAGGAATAAAAGAGGCAGCCGAACAAAAGAAAAGCAAGGAGGGGATAAAAGCGATTTGAAGGGTCACAGCAGTGGAAATAAGGTGGAGCCTTTGATGGTGTGGTATGCCGAGATAGGAGCTGTACATGGTTACAAGGGGAAGGGAGGCAGACATAAGGTGGCTCGGCCTTTGGGGTTGATGTGGTTAACAGTGGAGGCTCGACTGCTGTTAGCGGTGGTCGAGAGATGAGGCTGGGCTCGCGTGGCTGCTCACTTAGGTCGAGGCATGGAAGAATGGAAGAGGAGCGAAGGATTGAGTTTTGAATGTGCTCTCAGGAAATTTGAAAGAAAGGAAAAAAGTTTGCAACTTGTTATATTATATCCATATTTCGGAAAAGCAAATGTCAGAGCACCAAAGAGAAAGAAGAAAGAAAGCTAGAATGGGGGAACTGCGAAATAGGAACGAACTAGGAAAAGGTGAAATAGTAAATATATTGAATAGATGGGATAGCAACAGTCAAGCATAAATTCAAGGAATAATAATGATGGAAAAACGGTTATTTGCTTTCTTATCTCAACCGTTGGAAAATTTGAATGGATAAAGAAATCAAAAGTTAAAACGGATAACGATACATTGGACCGTTACTCAGCTTAGTTGCATACCGGATGTCCAAATGCATAAAGAAATATACAGTGAAGATTCGCACGATGAGATGATCAAAACAGTATACAGCTATCAGTGGTACGATCATCCCATCGAAAGTCGATAATCGGTACCGATGTACGTTGCTATTCCGTACGGAAAAATCCAAACGGAGCTAGAAACGTCCGAATTTCACAAAACGAATTTCGCCTTCTGATTCATAGTGTTTTAAATAACTTTTCTCATGTTGACATATTTAAGTTTCAGAATACTTTTAAATTCAACTATTATTAACTGATTTGAACTGAATTTCTAGCGACTGATGGTACATCTATATTATTCGACGAAAATTTGCCATTTGCTATGTCTAGATAGACGTATTCCAAATATTAAATTTATATTTCAGACTTTTATTGTTTAAAATTTCAAAAAATTTCAATTAAATATATTAATAAAACAAATAAATCTATTAAAATTTATAGGTCGTTACACTCTTCTCTACTCAAAACTTTTTGTCCTCGAAAAGGAACGAGGTAGGAGAAAAGAAACAACCAGAAAGAAAATAGATTGAAACAAAATAAAACAATTAGCTCAACCCATATAAATTTCAATTTAAATTAAATAATATTCAATAATTGATTTTAAATTCAAAATAATTCATTAAGTTGATTTTATTTCAGTTTATTAATATTTGATACCATAAAGGTTTCTTTCAAACAAAATTTTATTTAATTTGTCTCGTTTACTATTCAATCAACTTATTATTCTATTTATCTCTATTAACCTTTTTATAGTTAAAATTTAAGCGTATAACATTTATTATAACCACTCAAATTTTATTTATAAAAATCATTTTATATTGTATATTATCCAATTACATGTTCAACTCTTGAATGATTTTGGTAAGTTATATTGAAATGTAATTGAGTAGTATACAAGTAAATTTTCTTAATTCAATTATTTCCAGTTCATTCAAAAAATTTGGCTTCATTTCTAATTGAATCATATATTAACAAAAATTTAAAAATTAAATTTCCAATTAACTTCAAACCACTTAGAGATAGTTATGTATATACTATATATATATCAAATCAATTTAAATTTAAAATAATATACCTATATATATAAATCAGATCATACTTAAGAAATTTAAATCAATTTAATTTCCAAAACAAAACTGTAGCAAAGCTACGAATTGGTCCCTTCATTTTAAAACTCAAAAATGAATGTCGATGATGCTACAGTCATCACCGAAATTATTTTCCAACGACAAAAGGAGAAGAGTGCTGATTTAAAACTTTAAAAAATTCTTTGAAAACCAGTTCTATTCGAAAATACTTGATATACATTTTAAAACTTTAAAAACCAAAGTTCAAAATCACCGAAAATTAAATTCTCAAATTCTTGATTTAAATTCATTTAAAATTTCAAATCTGGATGTTGAAATAGTCAGTGGTTTATAAAATAATAAATGAAAATCAAAGATTATCATTTCTGATAACCAATTTAATTAACTATTAAATTCCAGAAAGATTTATACTTAAATAAATAAAATCATACAAAAATTTATTCCATTTACCAAATTTTGTAACCAATATTGTGTCAGTTTGCTCTGTTCAATCGTTTTGGAAATCCTATCGATAGTGTTAAATCAGACAAATCGATCGAAACCTAAATCAACATCAACAACTCAAACAACACAATATATATATGTATACATAACATTTTAATATTAATTTACAAAATACACTTCCTTGCTCGACGATACAAGAATGAATTTCAAAGCAAGAATAGAGGTTCGAATTTGATGGACTCAAATCAAAGAGAACTTTTATTCGAAGATAGGTTCGAAACAAAGATAAGATGATTAAATAACGAAATAGGGAGATTGATAAGTTTATATAAATCACGGACGACCTTAACTAGGCCGATCGTGACTTTAAAAATAAGATCGATGCGGAATTCCGAGGCAAATCGACATTCGATTTTAGAAGATAGAATTCAGACATAGAAGAAGATATCAGCATCTAAACCAAGGATATATATAATCTCCGGTGAATCAATGCCAGCTGTAAAGGAGTTTCACCCCTTTATAATCATTCAAAGATTGGCAAGACCATCAATTTATTATAGAGATTGTTCGAAGTGGAGTTATGGGATACTCCAAAATTAAGAAACATGAATAGGGAGAGATAAGGATGAATTTCGTAAACGAATTCCAAAGTCAAAGGAAAATTGAATCAAAAGAAAATAATTCAAGCTCGAACGAAAGCAATTCTGTAATCAAATTTGCTACATATGTTGAGTTTTGCCTAAAAGCAAAGCTCGGATCCCATCTATAATGACTCGCTATTTTGGACCATTCAAATCGACAATAAAACTACATGTGTCGGACTTGAATACTTTAAAATACCAGATTGTTAATTTAAATTTGGAAAAACTCAGCACATAGAGTAAATAAAATGACCATAATATCACAGACACAGAGTAGTAAAACAATAATGCAGCGGAAACAAGAGATAGTAGTTCATGAAGCTACTATAAATATAACAGTGTCAAATAAGATACATCAGAAGTCTCGAATACCATAGTCGAATACAAGATCAAAATACATCACAAGAATCAAATGAATATATAAAAGCTGGATAGATAGCTGGATCTCCAAGCGAAGCTCCAACTCGAAAGGTGAGTCCCAGAAGCTGTATCACTCAGTCTGACCCGAGCGTAAAGCAAAACACAAAACACTCGAGTCAGGATTAACATTCTTATATCAATAAATCCAACTCAAGTGAAATAACGGTTGATATACAACCAACTCAAAGGATGTTTGGGATAACCATCCTCAAAGAATCCTTTAAACTATTTACTATGTAGTAATATACGTTATTATAATAATGTCTAAAGTAAAGTACCCTACTTAAAAATCGCGTTAAGGCTTTATATTTCCTACCTTAACACACATATAGTCCCAGTAGTCTATCTAGTATCATAATCCCTCCTGATCGAAAAGCCACCAGAGGATACTCCATAGGCTACGACACAAAAAACAAAATCGTACAAGGCGCGCTAGGGTAGGTGACACAGCACAACTAGGCAATGCCAGGGTAGATATACCAATTACACTTCTAGGTCGGTGGTAACGCGTAGCAGCCACGACCGCCTACCTCGAGTCACACTCTCAAAATCAAAAGTGCACCCAATCAATCACAAAGTAATAGAATGGTACTGAAGAAGTGTGTCCGATAAGAGGAGCTACCTCATTAGTCCGTCAATTGCTCCTGTTTTAGCCACTTTATGCACCCTCATGGGAGTCGGGTCCACGTATATACCTCAATAGAACGGCGCCACCATCCTACTTCATTCTGGAACCTCCACCGCATACACAATTGTTAAAGTGGTTTTCGGAGTTGGTAGAGAGTATGACGACTTTCGATCCTGGTCTCTTTAACAACCAACGTTATTGTAACACCGCGGTGATTTTAAAATAATTTATACTTTAAAACCAAAATATCATTGCCTTTTTAAAACCATATCAATACGATATAATTTCCATTTCAAATATATCCTTTTCTAAAAATCATAGCATTTTTCAAAGTTATAACACTTTCGAAACCAAACACTTGAAATTATACACTTTCAAAATATAATACTTGAAATTCATAACTTTGAAAACATAACTTCCACCACTTAACCGATTTAAATATTAAAATAGTATATATAATAAAATTGTTTTCCCCAAATTTCACAAACTAATTCAAAATCAACTCGAATTCCAAAATTCAAATTTAATCAGATCTCAAATCATTAATTCCAATTTAGCTTCTAAATAAACCATTCAAAATTATAACGATTTCAAACAGATTTGAACCCCAAAATAAATCATTTCAATATATTTCGAAGCATTAAATATTCAACATTTCAAAACTAAATTTGATAGCTTTATATATATATATATATATATATATATATTAAATACAATTTACTATTATTTAGTTTTGAAATATTTACTTAATAAATCCAGTATCATTTAAATAAACTCCAAATTTCAAATACTGAATATTTCCCTCAATGTATTAAACTTGATATATTCATTTAATCACTTTCCAAAATCAAGTCGTAAAGTCATATCCTTTTAAAATTTCAAATTCCATAAGTTCCAAATCTATTTATTTAAATAAATTCTTAATTAAATACCATCAAATCCAATTTCAAATCTATCTTCCCTACCTTAATTTATTAAAATTTATTGTAAACTCTATATTTGAAAATATAGTTTTAAATAGATACTTAAACACATTATTAAATCAAACTTCATCAAATTAAATCTTTTATCAAACTTATTTTATAATAAAATAATTTATACATAATTTAAAATAGTAAAATTTACAAGTAAATTCTTAAAATTTATAATTTCAAAGTCAACTTATAACTATACAAATTTCAAGACATGTAAATTTAAAAATCTAAATTTTAAAACTTTAAAAAATTCATTTATATATAATATCTTAAAATCGATAATTATTAAACCATATATTTCTTTCCAAAGCCATAGAAATCATTTTTAAAGTATTTATATATAGACCAACGGTGTCTATATATATTTTTCTATCCTATGGTCAAGTGATACGGATATTTATCATTTCAATCCGCAATTTAAATTATATACAGGTATGTATCATTTCAACCTGCAATCCCAAATTCAATTCAACTGAAAATTGCTTGGGCCTATCATTTCAACCCATAATGATTTTCTCCTATTCTAAAGTTCGTTCGGGTATGTATCATTTCAACCCATAGTGAATTATATACTAACAGGGAATTTGCAGAGTAATAACAAATATGATAATAATATAACATGCATATATCATCAATATAAATAACAGATAATGGTGCCAGATATCACAAGTGAACTGATATAGATAACAGCATATCCATAGCAATGTAAATAACTAACAGCAGCATATTTCAATTGTCGTTTCAATTGAAATCAAATTTAATAAATATAAGTACGTTAATCGTGAGTGATTTCTCACCTTTCGAGGCTAGAGAGATTGGACAATGAAATGTGTTATGAATCCAAGCGTGAATTCCAAAGCAAACAGAGATTGGCACTGATTAAATAGAAATTGATGAAAACAAATGAAATCGGTTGGATAAAAACTGAAACGAAATGTATATTATCTCGAAATAATATTTCTTAAAAATCAATATAAAATTAAAAACACATTTGTATAAAATCAAAATCTATATATATGTATACATATAGATATATATCTTAAAATCATTATTTAATTTAAACCCAAATAGAATAAATCTCAACTTTACTAATACATAAGCCAATGTGTATATATGAAAACAGTCCATATATATATATACACACACACACACACACACACATACATACAACATATAACTCATATATGAATATATCCAGAACCTATATGTATACCTTTGCATTCAGACAACAAGTTATGTATATGAATTAACAAAATATATACAACTGTTCTAATATTTTATTACTAACAAATCACAACAATGTGCTATACCAACCTATTAAATAAAACTATGTAAAATAAAGTGGATGAGTGCTACTGGCATACACTTAGCCTTCAGATAATTACATTTTATACTAACAATAGTGAGGCAATGGTTGAAGCATGTAAGTACTGCTGTATGTATAATACAGTAATACAAATATATATATATATATATATATATATATAAACTTAAAACTCAAAGCTTATATATACTTAGGTAACTATATATATATAAAATCAAACCTAAACTTATATACGTTTATATATATAGCAGAATCAAATATATGTGTATATATCAAAATATACTTACTTATATATATAAATACACATGGAACACAAATTTGAAAAAATCTGTATATTTATAAATATCTATATACATGTTACATTAACCCAACATACATAATATTACTTGTTTATTTATATAAAAAATACATATAGATATACAGGTATACAAAAAAAGTCGGTATTATTTTAATTATGTATATAAATATTTAATTGAAATTGCTGAAAAAAGAAAAAATGGCGTCAGCTTCTTGTCTTCGCTCTCAAAATTCATTCAATTTATCTTCGATCCGTAATTTTGCTCAAGTGGATTCTTTCGATTGTAACCTAAATCAAGTTTCTTCTCATCTTCATACCTATACACAAGTGGTTAAAGATCGTCTACCTTCTAGTAAAACTAAATTCTCGCAGTCGAACAAGAATTGGATCGACTCTAAAATTAACAAGAATTTTTGTTATAGATGTGGAGACTACACTCACTTTGCATTTCAATGCCGAGATCCAATTCGATGTTTTACTTATGGGAATTTTGGGCACAAGAGGAACAGTTGTTCGATTAATTCTAGTCTTCCTGTTTCTTCAGATACATTTGTAGAGCATGGTTTTCAATTCGTGAAAGGGATTCTTCTCGATTACCTTTGGCAGAACAGATTTGAGGGAATTAAATATCTTGAGGAAATGCTATTTCACTTGAAAATTGTTAATTCACCAAATATTGGTATGGGATACGAAGCAAAGTTTGGCAATCCAGAGCTTTACTTTAGCAAAATGGAGTTCTCTTCTAATCATGATGTCTCTTCTTCTCAGTTGGTTGAACATGGCTTCAAATTTGTGCTGAAATTCTTTCTGCTAAACGGTGTTTTATTAGATCATCTATGGCAACAAAGAAATAAGGGATTTAAGTTTTTAGATGATCTTTTAACTCATTTCAACGTTGTAAATTCACCTAATATTGGAAAGGGCTATCAACATAGATTTGGTTTTCCCGAGAAAATCAGTGATAAATCTGTTTTTCTACCATTTCTCCAAAGGAAAATCTGAAATTCGTAAATAAGGAGGATAGAGTTGTGTTTGAAAATGAAAGAAGTGATGAATTATCATCTTTAGATAATATCTTGTTCGATCCAGATGTTGTTTCTTGTAAATGCGAAGATCTTCAAACTGTCACTGAGTTAAGGGGCAAAGATATTGATTCGAATAGTGGTTTCATTCGTGCAAAAACCAAAAAAGGTAAATCTTTTTCTCACGGTTTGGAAATATTTGAGGTTTCTACTGCAAATAAATTCGCTTGTTTGGATACAGAGGCTATCTCAGATAACTATGCTAAGTCTGATGGTCATTCTAATAAGGAAATTGTTTGCGATGAACCTGCTGTAGATTGTGTTCGTGTGAAAGACAGTCCTCATTAGTTAGTGATAAGCAGTAGTTTGGATCTGGATCTTGACTTTCAGAATATATCTCCAGTTGGTGATTCAGAAATTTGTAGTAGCAATGATCAGTTTTCTAAATATAATGAGAGTTTTGTTAATGAATTGAGAATGATAACACTAGAGAATGATACGCCTTCGGTAGTCTAATCCAAGTTTAGCATTGATAGTTTGAATTTTAGTAACTGGATAGACAAAATTTTGGTATTGCTTGATGAGACTCCATTCATGGTGGATTTTGATCCTGTAGGTGACAGTATGTTGCGGCAATTAGGAGATATTCATGATTGGTTTTTAACAACAGCTATTCACATTAATGAAGAGATGGAATCAATAATGGAGGAACATATTTTTATTGAAGAAATCATGTTTGTTAATCATATGGACTCAGGTGTGCATGATGCACAGAGTTTGCAAATTGCGGTTGCACAGAATTTGTTTTCTCCTGTAAGTAGAAAGTCTGTTGGCTGTTTAGAAGAGAAGAAGAGTGTTGTTGACAGTATGGGTGATTTTTTGCGGGATTATAAGGCAGTGTTAGGTTTAGGTGTTTTTAATGATAGTTCAGCTAATGTTGGTGGCGCATTTGTTTTGGAGAAGCTCGGAGATGACAGAGATTCTTCACATCTGTCATTGAGAGATGTTATCACTGTTGCTAGTAATTCTGATTCTCTTTCTTCTTCATTAAAGAGAGGTAAACGTAGGAAGGACGTGGCTTCTTATGGTTTTGTTCGTCATAGTGTTAGGCTTCAAGGTATTCATTCTCAGTCCTCAGGTGAGTGTCCTGATTCGAGTACTGTTAGCAGTGCTACGATTTCAGGCTCATGTACGCTTTTTAGTTTGGGCAGTTCTTTTTCATCTTATGCATTAAGTAATTTGTCTTCTTCTAAATTTAGTCAGCACTGCTTACATTTTTTCTGATATTGAGGTAGATCGTGAGTATATTAGAAGTAAGGAACTTGATAGGGCTAGATCTATTGGTATATGAGGATCATTAGTTGGAACATTAGAGGTTTGAATGACTTAAATAAATTTGATAAGGTTAGAATCTTTTTAAAGACTATTCTATTGACATTGCTCTCCTTCAAGAGACTAAAATAGATTGTCCCGATATTCATTTTTATAGAAGACTAGGTGGTTATCATTTTAGAAAATAGGTTTTTTTACCTTCTGTGGGCTCTTCTGGGGGTTTAATGATTAGTTGGAGTGATAATCATTTTAAATTACTTTAGTGTATTTACAAACAGCTTTCTTTACACATTATTTTAATTAATCTAACTGACAATTCTTTTTTAAATATATCTAATGTTTATGGGCCTAACTCTAAAATAGATAGACGGATTCTTCGGAATGAATGCCTCGAGTTTAGATCACTAGCTCCCGGATCTTGGATTTTGGGGGTGATTTTAATGTTACATGTTTTATTGGGGAGCGTTCACCTCGTGAAGGAGATTATTCTGCTATGGAGGAATTTGACCAATTTATTATTAATTCTAATTTGATTAAAATTCCTCTTTCTAACAGAGAATTTACTTGGTGTAATAATAGGGAATCCCCCTCCTTGGCTCTCTTAGATAGGTTTTTCGTTAGCGACGAAATAGAGGATAAATTTCCCATCTGTACAGTGTCTGGTTTTCCTTACACTCTTTCAGACCATTGTCACATTATCCTCACGTGCGATCGTCATAGAGTTATTAGTAGGTCTTTTAAATTTGAAAAAATGTGGCTTCTAGAGCCGTGCTTTTCAAATTTAATTATTAATAAATGGTCGTCTATGAGTTTTTATAGTATCAAATATAGAGATAATTCAGCTAAAGATTTTGTTCTAAAACTTAGAAAACTTAGGATTTTCCTTAAAAATTGGAATAAAAATACTTTTAGTAACATTAAAATTAAAAAAGAAAATATTCTTAATGAGATGCTTAAGCTTAATAAGTTAAAAGAAACTAGACATTTAAGTCAAGGTGAGCGGAATGTTCTCAATAACTTATAAGAGGAGCTTAACTCTATTCTTGAAAAAGAGGAAGTTATGTGGAAACAAAGATAAAAAAATTCAATGGATCAATGAAGGTGAAAATAACACCAAATTTTTTCATAACATGGCCAATAGTAGAAAACGTAGTAATATAATTAACTGCATTTAAAAATGTGGAATTAGTTGATTAAAGAGACCTCAATAAGGCTTTCACAGATTATAATAAAGATATTTTTGGTAATAAAAATAAGCATAGAATTAGTGTTAGATGGAACAATCTTTATCCGGCTGTCTCTAATATTAATCTTTTTGGTTTAGATGTTCCTATTACTGAAGAGGAAATCCGAAAAGCCATCTTTGATTTACCGGGTGATAAATCCCCGGGTGCAGATGGATTTCCAATTTTCTTCTATAAAACCTTCGGGATGTCATAAAATTAGATTTAATTAGTGTAACGATCCCGATTTTTGAGTAAAATTAAATTTAGTAATTGATATAAATTTATGAATTTAAATTGTAAATTAAATTAATTTTTCCAAGATTAAATAGGATATTTGTTTATTTAGACATTGATTTTTTTTAAATTTAATTGTGGATTTGAAATTCTATATTTAATATCTTATAAATAGAATTGGATTTGAAAACTATATAATTTTATACTAGTAGAAATTTTTTTTCTAATCTTAAGAGACATATGTAATATTTATTTTGAAAGTAATATTTTGAATTAGATATAATTGATTCTCAAAACAATTGTTTAAAACTAAATACCATTATATATGTGTTTATTTATTAAAAGCATGATTAGTTTAAAATCATTTCTTTCTTTAAATTGGTATAAGTAGAAACAATAAACAAAATATATATAAAACAAGAAATAAAAGTTTAAAATAATACATATATCGATAATTATTTATTTAAAAAGTATAATGGTTTGAAATAAGTTTAATATTCTTTTTCTTTAAGTTATACAAATATAAATAGAGAATAAATGTATGAATGAGAATAAATAATGTTACTGATTAATGGTGTTGCACTTTTACTGTGTAAAACCCCTGAACCACACTTATACACACACAAATATGGGTTGTATGTGGAAATTGATTGAGTCACAGATTTTTGAAACAGTTTTAAAATTTTGAATTTTTGAATCCAAATGATTTTCGAAATGGATTGGGTTTAAAATAAAAAGCTTTTGGAAAGGACTTTTAAAGATAAAAGTTATTTTTTTGAAATAACTTGATTTAGCTTTGAAATTTGATTTAAATTTGAATTCAAAAAAATATTGAAATTGAATTCTATTTATGATCCAAAAATAGAAAAAAAGGGTTATACAAGTAATATATGGGTTGAACCATTTTAAAAGTGTTGTTTTGGGAATTTGAATTTAACTCAAATTTTATATTTGAAAAACTTTAACTTGTATAAATGAAATCGAATTTTTCGAGATGAAACTGTTTGTTTTTAAGTAATAAAAGCTTTCATATAATAAATGAATTTCCAATTTTTGTTAAAGGGATTTCAAGTTGAAATGAAAATGGTTTTCCAATTTATGAATAAATTTTTGGAAACAGGTTTGAAAGCTATAAGTTAAATCTTTAATTTAAAGATTGGATGAGTTAATCCTAATTGAAATGGAAATTGTTTTGAAAATCTGTGAATGAATCTTTATGCAACTGAGTGAGCTTTGTGAAATGGATCTTTTTGTTTAAAAGATTTGAAATGGTAATTTGTTTTAAACCATTTAAAGAAAGGTTTTGGGTTTAAAGTTGTGACTTAAATGAAATCCCATATCCATATGTTTTTTAAATATTGCGCTCACTATTCGATTTAGCCGGGAGAGGACCTTGTGTCATATAACCCATTCCGAATAGTGACACGACGTTATGCATTGCAATTGAAAACCGGTGGTGAAGACCGGATGTCTTCGAGAACGATAGGATAACCTGTCGATTGACTCTGCACTGAGTTGCTCCGGTGTAGAGTTCTCCATATATGATGGGGAGTCCGATCGGAATTGTGGATACCCAGATTGCAAGGGCTTCTTTAGAAGTGCCTTCGGTTCTGTGCGAACCCGGAACAGACTTGTATGGTTGTATGTTTGACATTACACTTTGAGATATAAAACCGATCTCTATCAAATACGTTTATGTTTGGTGGCGGAGAACTTATTCTCTTAGCTTAACACCCTTCTCTGAGAGGTACGAGCTCAGAGGTTATGTAGTTGATAGTTATCAGTGATATACTCCCAATTTGGTAGTGTGGCATGCTGAGTGTAGCTGTTTATCATCTGTTTATCAAAGAATGGCTTTTGTGAAATCGTAGCTTTGTGGACGAGACTGCATCAGGACCTCACATCCCGGAAATGGTCGAAACAGAAAAGATGCGGCAAGGTTATGAGGGTCGCTCCCTTTAAGGTGTGTCATTCCCTTCTGGAAAAGGGTGGTATCATGGTGTGGAGCCCAGATACTTAACTCATGTGGACACTGCAAATCTATTACTTTTTGATTGCTTTTGTGGTTGAGATGCACCTCGGATAAAGGTCCCAAAGGACCGGAAAATGGCATGCTCGTGTAGTACTTACCTAGTTACGGAGGTAACCCGGCCTTGTGTTGGCAGAGAGCTGTTTAAGCTCTCGGGACGTCCCTCCAGAGGCATACCCATGTGGCAGTAGGAAGTTCCTTAGCCTGACCATTTGTTGGAAATCCAATCTTCAATACGTGCCTTGTACGGTTTTAGTTGTAGAACCTGCCATTTACTTATGGTGGTTACCACTGTTTAGATGGTAGTTATAGTAGGCATAGTTTGGAATGTCTATGCTGGCTAGGATTAATATTATACTTTCGAAAGGTTTTCTGCACTATGCACTAATAATAATATCAAATTATTTTAGCGTATTAAGCATGTTTGACTATCACAAGGAGAAATCTCCTTCAATTATGTGTTTGCATTGTGTGTGTGGCGGGAGGCCTTATGGTAGTTTTATATTCCAAAACGCATTGCGGATTTAATTTAAACTCTTTTGTTGTTTGTTTTAAAAGATAATTTGTTTTGTTTGCTCATACCAGTCCCACGACTGACCTTGCTTATCTTTGTGAAACGTGGTGTGGGGTTCTCACTTTTTGTTTGCTGGCGAGCAGGAGACTCTTACCCCTACACGTCCTCTTTAAGGGGTTAGTTAGCCGTAAGGCATGACAGTCGAAAGGCTGGCCGTAAAAGCAAGGGCAGGGTATCAGTGTATGGCACGGCAGGGCTGGTATGGTTGAAAAGCCTACCAGTCGAGATTTGCCACTGTCGATGGTTGAAAAGCCTAGACTGTTAGAATTGGTATCTGAGCTGAAGGTTGAAACTTTAGCTCAGGAGTATAACACATTAAGTGACTCATTAGAGATAGGGTGAAGTACACCCTAGAATGAGTATTCCCTAAGATATCTGTTCGAATGCCTCAGTAAATTCTCTTACTATCCACTGATAGTGAGTATGAGTAGAGGACGAGATAAGGGACAGGGGAGTACCACTACAAATGGTCAATACCCTGCAATAGTGGAAATAACTTTCTCTATCAATCTCCTTCGATTCGATTTCAAATTATTTTGATTGCTTTGTAGCAGCTACAAGAAGAAGCTTCGGTGCGATGATGGCCTACGAATCGTGTAGATAAGTTCCTATCTCGTATTCTCGTTATCAGCTTTTCGTTTTAAACACTAATGACTTTGAAAATTTATTTGGAATAAATTGGTTAACAAATATAAGGCTAAATTTGAATTGTGTCAATAAAACGATATCGGTTAAAACCAAATTGGAAATTCTGTTGTAATTTCTTTTGTGTTGATCGAAGTCCGAAGAGGGACAGGTTGGTATATACTTTGGGGTGTTCCTACTTAAGTTGGAATCCATTTATCTTTTGCCCGGGTCTCGATATATTCTACGAACGGTTAGTTATCCCTTCGAACCAATCAATGCCCTTGCATATTCGTAGACCGGTGGACCCAAGTATCTTGTGAAATAATTGTATGAGTTTGTTCTTATATTGTTGATATTCTGATTTAGTAAGCCAAACGCAGAATAAATATTCAGTTTGATTTGAAAAGATATTTCTCTATCTTTCATCTTTCCTTTGTTGTCTCCCTTACAAATTTCGAGAAAGAAATTTTCTTAAGGGGGGAATCTGTGACGATCCCCAGTTTTGAGTAAAATTAAATTTAGTAATTGATATAAATTTATGAATTTGAATTGTAAATTAAATTATTTTTTTCAAGATTAAATAAGATATTTGTTTATTTGGACATTGATTTTTTTTAAATTTAATTGTGGATTTGAAATTCTATATTTAATATCTTATAAATATATAAAATTTAGATTTGAAAACTATATAATTTTATAATAGTAGAAATTTGTTTTCTAATTTTAAGAGACATATGTAATATTTATTTTGAAAGTTATATTTTGAATTAGATATAAATGATTCTCAAAACAATTGTTTAAAACTAAATACCATTATATATGTGTTTGTTTATTAAAAGCATAACTAGTTTAAATCATTTCTTTCTTTAAATTGGTATAAGTAGATATAATAAACAAAATATATAAAATAAGAAATAAAAGTTTAAAATAATACATATATAGATAATTATTTATTTAAAAAGTATAATAGTTTGAAATAAGTTTAATATTCTTTTTCTTTAAGTTATACAAATATAAATGGAGAATAAATGTATGAACGAGAATATAAAGTGTGTGTATATATATAAATATTTTAACTCAAGTTTGAGATTTAAATAAAATCAAAAAAATAGGGTCAATCTTCTTTCTTGTAAAATATAATAACAAGAGGGTTTAAAACTAAATTTTAAATAAATGTGTAAACTAATTTCAAGACTAGGGACTTTAACATAATTTTATAAATAAAAATAGAAAGAGGGTTTAAACATTTTAAAAAAACATATGTTGTACATGAAATTTTATTACACAAAGGGTTAAAACAAATTTACAAAAAATAATTTAAACTAAGGAGTTAAACATAAAATACACATTTGTGACATTCGTGAAATAAGGGTTTAAATTAAAGTTTATAAATAAAAATATGAGACAAGGTTTTAAACATAAAAATGCATGCTGAAGACAAGTGTAAGTCATGCGCAAAAGAGACTAACAAGTGAAAATAAATCATTACAAATTTTACAAGTGGCAGCATCACTTTTTCTTTTGAAATTGAATTACCTCAACCTGAAACCAAGTTTCAAAACTTCACATCTTCATTTGCTAAAAAAAATCAAAATCTGAAAGTGGAAACAAAGGATTGGAGAAAATCAATTCAAACAACAACCTGATTAAGTTCTCAAGCCTGGAAATCAAAGACAAAAGCAACCCGAGGCAATCAAAATTCTGTGCAACAAGATCAAAGCGTGGAAAATTAACTCAAGCATGCAAATCAAGCTAATTGAAGTTTCAGGCAATCTAAAAAAACAAAGAAATCAAAATTCTCAAATTCAATGCAAAGATCTGTACAATTCAACTAAAGCAGTCAGATTGCAGATCAAAGATCATGTTCAGAAAAACATTTCTAGGTTTAGACACTCAAATTTGTTCTCGGCCTTCCTCTGTTCTCTACTGCAACTTCAGGAGAGCAAACTCACTTGAACCCATCTATATGTTTGATACATGAATTGATACTCGAAGCTTTATTATGGAAGATAATGTCTGCATGCTTGTTGATATGTGTAAATATATGCGTGCCTGTAAAAATATACCTCTGTCCAAAGCTCCATAGGTCTTTAAACAAATAAAACCATTCGGTTTCTCTTTGCCCAATCTGTTTTAGGCTTAGATTCTTAAAGAAGAAATGATAATGATAATGTGACATTATTTTTGAAAATAATTTCCAGTTAAAATAATTAGTAATTATTTCAAAAACTAGAAATTACAGTAAAAATCATTTAATTCAGGATAATCCATTATCATATTTTTGAGTTTCAATGTTATAATCTGGTTTGAATTTGGAAAAGGTGATTTTAAAAAATAATATCATGATTTTTAGTAATGGGAATGAAGGGGTTTCTCGAGTTGAACGGAAATCATATTTCTGTCAATATCTGATCAACGACGACAATTCGTGGGTCGTGTCTCATCGAAGGTAGCATGGAGGTTTCTTGTAGGATCTTGATTAACCCTAGAGGGGGGTGAATAGGGTTATAGCAAATTTTCTCGATTTAAACATAGAAACAAACTGCAGAAATAAATATGCTGAAAAGTAAATCACACACAAAATTTACCCAGCTTCGGCAACCCCTGCCTACTGCTGCATTCCCAGATTTCTATTAGAATTAAACAGTCTCCCGCTTACAAACACTCTAACAGACTCGCAAACCCTGCTCCCGCTTACAAACACTCTAATAGACTTGCAACCCCTGCTCCCGCCTATAGAGTTTTGCAAACTCGCAAACCCTTGCTCCCGCCTATAGAGTTTTGCAAACTCGCACACCCTGCTCACTGAACTAATTCTAACAAGACAATCTGACACTACCTACAACCTAGGTGGTGATTTACTAATATTTTGACTCGAAAAGAAAAAATGACTTCAAAAATAAAAACAAGAGCAAAAATTAAAATACAAACTTGAATCCATAATTTTTGCTCAAATAAAACTAGATTTAAAAATTAAACCCTATTAAAAATAAACTAAAGCCCTCAAAATAAAACCCCTTTTATAAAACAAGGCCGACCCTTTTATTCTTTAACCCGATCCTTTTCTCTGGCTTGTGAAGAGAATGGCGGCTTGTTCTTCTTTCTGAAATTAGGGCTTCGGCTCTTGTGAGAATTAGGGCTTTCTCTGGTTTGTGATGCTCTTTGCTCACTGCTTCTCTGATAATCGATCCTCTGGTTTGCGTTGCTCCTATGTTGGTCGATTCTCTGATTTGCGTTACTTGCGCTCGTTCGCAGCTGCTCCTTTGATCGAGTTCACTGTTGCTTCGGTATGTAATTTCCCTATTTGTGCTTTTATGATTTCTCGTATTCGAACTCGATACCAATGATGAATTTGAGGTTTGGTATTTATATGAATTCGACACTTGAGTTTGTTCGTATCAATTCGATACTTTCCTAATTTTCGCTTTCCTGATATATTTTCAACTTGATGCGCACGGCCTTGTTTATGCAGCGTTCGATTTAACTTGTTTGATACGGCAGAAAGTTTCCTTTTTTTATTTTTCTCTGACTATTTCAAAGATACGCATATGAATTTTTTTAAACACGAATTTTATCACTTGAATTTTTGACTTGGTCATCTGATTATATGACTGCGACTCCATGACTTGCCATTACCATTGTGTTGACATTCAACTGCAGTTGTTCACTGGTCAATCACTGCTTTGATTCGAGTACCATTGTGAGAAAAAATTGACTTTGGCCAACGTGTTCATCCTTGTAGCATATTTTTTTTCACTGTAACATTTGTTCTGCTTTGACACAAATGCTTCACTTGTTCATGCACTCGACATTGCCATGCTATTCACTGTTTGCATTGTAGTTTGCATTGTTCATCTCGACTTGTTCTTGTACACTGCATAATGTGATCTGTTGGTCATGTTGCTTTCATTGCTGTTGACATGTGCATTTGTCTTTGTGGTCTTCATATTTATGTGTGTCTGGCCATGTGTTCATCCCTGAGTACTTTTCGACCTGTTTGCAATTGAAAATCTGATCTGGTGTGTTTGTATGCATGCCACTGACTTGTGTTCCCTGTTGCACATTCACCTGTTTACTCAAGACTATATATGTGCATACATACATATGTATGTGTGTATGCTTATATTCTTGGATTTGTACTAAGCTTGAGTTATTTGAATTGCTGTTGTTACATTTGTGTACTTCATTCAGTCTTCATGCACTTGGTTTCTTCACTGTGTTGCATTGAGCATAACATTTTCATCATTATGGTTTCACTTGTGTACACTCTCGAGTTGCACACTGCTTGTTAACTACTGCTTCAACTTGTCACTTGATCTATTTCATTTGACTTGACTGTGTTGATCCAATTCACCATGCATTGTTTCACTTGTAGTCTGCTAATTTGCTTTGGTGTATATTCATGATGCTTTGATTTTCATTTGGCTTCTGTAGCTTCATTTTGCACACTTCTACTTGTCTGTAGCCTTTGTTGAGTCTGTGTCATCTGCTCTTGTACACTCCATTCTTTGGTCTGGCCCTGTTGCATGCTGTTACTTACTTGGTGCATTGCCACATTGAACTTGATTCATGCTTGTTGCATTCATTTGTTTGTTGCAGTCCATGTTGCATGCATGTTTTCCTGTGTTCATGTTCTTGTAGTCTTCATTTTGTACTTCTTTGTGTTCTGGTCATTGCTTGTGACATCCATGTTGCAACTGGTTTGGACTTTGAATGCATCTATGCATATCACTGTTGCATTACTAGTCTTTGCATCCATTCATGTTGATTTTTGAAATTTCACTTGAGTTGAATCCAGTTTCAAAAACTCGGGTTTGACCTTGTGCTGCTGACGAGATTTTGAATATATTGCACCTGAGTTGAACCTGTCTGTATATTTGGGTTTGACCTTGTGCATACCTGTCCCTGTAGCGTTATCAAGTGTATATATTTATGTGCACGACTTTATGGCATGTACAGTGATACACTGTGCATGTCATACTGTTCGTGTGTGATGAATTCAAATATAAATGATGACGAACAACCCAAATAACCGAGGCAAATAATATTTTCAAAAATCATACTTCATTTTATATTGCAAAAATATTTCTTTTTCAATTTTACTACGTTTGAGAATATTTTTGCAGATTACTCGGATGCTGGAATCAGACTGGAATGTCGTTGAAGACAAAATACGAGTGTGAGTGATATGTAGTGAGGTTATTAATGTAAAAATAATTGTGATGTAATCAAAATTGTATATGTATAGTGAGAGCTTGAATTTGTACTATTCAAGATTGTAATAAATATTTGTTTGAATAAAATTTCTGTTTGAATTCAAATTCCATTCAAATTCTGTGTAATTTATTTTATTCAACAAATATTTATTTAATCTATGAAAAATAAAATAGTACGTTAACAAATACATTTAAATGAATATATATATGTTTATTATCATCAAACAAAAATCATATACTCGCATATTCCACAGTTTCCAAACACGGGAAAATTGGTGGTTAAATTTATAATGGGCTGTGGCGTCGACTTGGTGGTCTGGTAGGGTTTTGGGTCGACGAGGTTTGAGGAGGGATTCTTCAACGGTGGTGATCAATAGGCGATCGCATATGGAGGAAATAAAGCGTTGGTCAGTGGAAAAGGTTCGAGAAGGTTGACGAGTTTTCCGATGGCTTCTGGCAACAGTATGAGATGGGTT
Source organism: Allium cepa (assembly GCA_030765085.1). Classification (NCBI taxonomy): domain Eukaryota; kingdom Viridiplantae; phylum Streptophyta; class Magnoliopsida; order Asparagales; family Amaryllidaceae; genus Allium; species Allium cepa. Next base: position 110,366,623 of record CM060940.1, read on the forward strand.
TTGATGATCGAGTTTTGGTACCTGATGCGCTTAACTTGCTCGAATTCGCTCGATTTTGATTTAGGCAAAATTATGTATATTGGGTTGTTCGAATTAACTTGGAGTTGGTCGTGAAGTTTGTGCACGTGTACATGCCTATGTACGTATCTAGGTTGAGATGGTTGGGGAAGAAGATGGGGGAGCTCGAGTTAAAGCGCGTGCAAATAGAGGATGGACTCGAAGCATTCGAGTAATCGTCTCAGGGAAAAGAAAGTTTGGGCATGAATGGATGGCGAGTGGCACGAGAGAGGCTCGGGATTTTTAGCAATTGCTCGGGTTTTTTATTTTTAATTATCAGTTTTTTTTTTAAATTTAAAAGGAACACTTTGTTTCAGGTTTTAAAATATGAAGTATAAATATGTTTTAAATATATGAATGGATTTTCAAATGATATGTTAAACCAGGTTTTAATACACTAAAGCAATTCAAGTTATAGAACAAAGTTTTCAAAGATTTAATTTTACAATAAATGCTTTTAAAATTTATTTGATTATGTGATAGGTTAATTATCTTATTATTTTTAAAAATATAATAATGTAATTAAGTAATGAATTAAGATAAAACGGTTTATCATTAATTTATTTAGATAGATAATTAAAGGTATAATTATTTGATTAATTTATTAAAGTAATTAATTGATGGTTTACTTACTTCATTACTTAAAGAGTAATTTGTTAATGTGATTAATCTATGGTTAATTAATTAATGTAATGAATAATTAAAGGTTAGTTAAGTAATAATTTAAAAGTTAATTAAATTGTAATTGAAGGGTAATTAATTTGTAATTAATTAATTGAGGAATAACTAATTAATAAAAGTAATTAAGATTTAATCAATTAACAATTAAGGGTTAATTACTTAAGACAATTAATTTAAGATTAATAAAGGGTAATTGATAGACAAATTTAATAATGAAAGTGAATTAAAGAAAATTACTTTTTGTAATTAAATAAAAACTAATTACTTTGTGTAATTAAATAAAAGCTAATTCCTTAGTGAAATTAATAAAGGATAATTAATTAAGGGTTAGTTAATTAATTAAGATAATTAATTAAATGGTAAATTAAATAATTAAAGGTTAATTATTCAATAATTAAAAGTTGATGAATTATAATTAAAGGTTAATTAATTTATTATTAATAGTTAATTAATAAATGGTTAAAGAATAATTAATTAAAATGATTTGTAATTTATTAATGTTAATTAACCCGGATTAGTAATTCATAAGTAATTAATCTGATTTGAATTAATCAGACAATTAACTGATCTTACTTATGAATGTTTGGATTCTATTGGATGATTTAATTGTTTGATATCCCTGATTGTGATGCTCTGTTTTTGATTTGAGCTGTGTTTAATGTAATTTATTATCTGTGATATATATATCTGTGATCTGTGAATGAAAGATAAGCGTTATAGTTTATACCGCTTATCAAATATATTGTTGTATTGGAATATGTACTGATTGATGGTGTTGCACTTTTGCTGTGTAAAACCCCTGGACCACACTTATACACACACAAATATGGGTTGCACGTGGAAATTGGTTAAGTCATAGAATTTTGAAATAGTTTTAAGAATTTGAATTTTTGAATCCAAATGATTTTGGAAATGGATTGGGTTTAAAATAAAAAGCTTTTGGAAAGGAATTTCAAAAATAATTTTTTTTTTGAATAACTTGATTTAGCTTTGAAATTTGATTTAAATTTGAATTCAAAAAAATTTGAAATTGAATTCTATTTATGATCCAAAAACAGAAAAAAGGGTTATATATGGGTTGAACCATTTTAAGTGTTGTTTTGGGAATTTGAATTTAACCCAAATTTTCTATTCGAAAAAAGTTGTATAAATGAAATCGGATTTTTCCGAGATGAAACTATTTATTTTAAAATAATAAAAGCTTTCATATAAGAAATGAGTTTCCAATTTGTGTTAAAGGGATTTCAAGTTGAAATGAAAATGGTTTTCCAAGTTATGAATAAATTTTTGGAAACAGGTTTGAAAGTTATAAGTTAAATCTTTAATTTAAAGATTGGATGAGTTAATCCTAATTGAAATGGAAATTGTTTTGAAAACCTGTGAATGAATCTTTATGCAACTGAGTGAGCTTTGTGAAATGGTTCTTTTTATTTAAAATATTTGAAATGGTAATTTGTTTTAAACCATTTGAAGAAAGGTTTTGGGTTTAAAGTTGTGACTTAACTGAAATCCCATATCCATATGTTTTTTAAATATTGCGCTCACTATTCGGTTTAGCTAGGAGAGGACCTTGTGTTATATAACCCATCCCGAATAGTGATACGACATTATGCATTGCAATTGAAGACCGGTGGTGAAGACCGGGTGTCTTCGAGAATGATAGGATAACCTGTCGATTGACTCTACACTGAGTTTCTCCGGTATAGAGTTCTCCATATGTGATGGGGAGTCCGATCGGAATTGTGGATACCCGGATTGCAAGGGCTTCTTCGGAAGTGCCTTCGGTTCTGTTCGAACTCAGAACAGACTTGTATGGTTGTATGTCTGACATTACACTTTGAGATATAAAACTAATCTCTATCAAATACATTTCTGTTTGGTAGCGGAGAATTTGTTCTCTTAGCGTAACACCCTTCTCTGAGATGTACGAGCTCAGAGGTTATGTAGTTGTTAGTTATCAGTAATATACTCCCAATTTGGTAGTGTTGCATGCTGAGTGCTGTTGTGTATCATCTGTTGATCAAAGCATGGCTTTTGTAAAAGCGTAGCTTTGTGGACGAGACTGCATCAGGACCTCATACCCCGAAAATGGTCGAAACAGGAAAGATGGGGCAAGGTTATGGGGGTTGCTCCCTTTAGGGTGTGTCATTCCCTTCTGGAAAAGGGTAGTATCATGGTATGGAGTCCAGAAACTTAACTCATGTGGACACTACAAATCTATTACTTTGTGATTGCTTTGTGGTTGAGAGGCGCCTCGGATAAAGGTCCGAAAGGACCGGGGAATGGCATGCTCGTGTAGTAGTTACCTAGTTACAGAGGTAACCCGGCCTTGTGTTGGCAGAGAGCTGGTTAAGCTCTTGGGGGGACGTCCCTCCGGAGGCGTACCCATGTGGCAGTAGGAAGTTCCTTTAGCCTGACCATTTGTTGGAAATCCAATCTTCAATACGTGTCTTATATGTTTTTAGTTGTAGCACCTGCCATTTACTTATGGTGGTCACCACTGTTTAGATGGTAGCTATAGTATGCATAGTTCAGAATGTCTATGCTGGCTAGTATTAATATTATACTTTCAAAAGGTATTCTGCACTATGCACTAATAATAATATCAAATTGTTTTAACATATTAAGCATCTTTGACTATCATAAGGAGAAATCTCCTCCAATTCTGCATTTACATTATGTGTGTGGCGGGAGGCCTTATGGTAGTTTCATTTTTCAAAAAGCATTGCAGATTTAATTTAAACTCTGTTGTTGTTTGTTTTAAAAGATAAACTGTTTTTTTTTCTCATACCAGTCCCATGACTGACCTGGAGTTTATTGTTTTCTTCCTAAACTCTGGGTGCCCACAATTTTCCCGCACGGGCAGTCTAGAGTTGGGTTTTTCAGAAAATCAATAACAGGTATAGATTCGATAGCTTTCGAAGTCTTTGGTTTGGTAGCTTTCAGTCCTTGGGAATCTTCTTCAGTCTTTGGACGACTGACCTTGCTTAGCTTTGTGCATCGTTATTGGGAGCTCGAGCTATTTCTGTATTAGTGCCTTGGAGATGGAGATTACCGATACTGGAGTTCTCTCTTGAAGACCATATTGGAGATATTATTCCGCTACTGGTGTTATCTTTTCTTTCCGCTGCTATTGTCCTGTATCGTATCTCTGATGTATATTGGTATTTGTTGTATCATTATTGTATCTGAATATTGTATCAATGTTGTATATTGATATATTCTTTTTCTTCCGCTATGTTGTACTTAATGTGTTATAAGCTCGGGCGAACCAAATTCGACGTTTGGATCTACGGCATTTGAATGCGAGTGTCGTATTCGGTGCCGATTTTCGAAGGTCGAGTCAGGGTCGTTAGAATTAGTATGTTTAATGAATTTTATAATGGAAATCTCCAATTAAGTAGATTTAATTTTTCTAATGTCATTTTATTGCACAACAAAGTAAGTGCTAATACTTTTAAAGATTTTGGACCCATTTATTTGATTAACTGCTCAGTTAAAATTATTTCTAAACTTTTAGCTAATAGACTTAGTATCAAAATGAATGACCTAATCGACTGTTCACACTCTACTTTCATAAAAGCTAGAAATATCACAGATGGTGTGGCAGTTGTTCAAGAGTACCTTAATCATTGTTGTAAGAATAATATTACTTGTGCTATTTTAAAATTAGACTTTGCTAAGGCTTTTGATTCAGTAGATTGGGACTTTCTTATGGATATTTTTCATGCTAGAGGCTTTAGTAATAGATGGATTAACTAGATCATGATTTTGCTTAAAACTGAACTCTAGTATTATGGTAAATGATATTTTAGGTAATAAAATCCAATCTAAGAGAGGTTTAAGGAAAGGGGACCCTTTATCGCCCCTTCTGTTTAATTTAGCTGCTGATGTTTTTTCTAAGATAATTAAAAATGCAGTCAATAATAGTTCTCTGGGTAATATAGATAACGATATTTCGAGTTATGGTTTATTAGTCCATCAATTTGCGGATGAGACTTTGCTCTTTTCCTCTCATCTTCCTAGACACATTATTGCTCTCAAGTTTATTCTTTATAGTTTTGAACTTTTATCAAGTTTAAAAATAAACTTTGATAAAAGTTCTATTTTAGTTTTAAACGATTTTGAAAAAGTTGAAAATTTAGTTGCTAATACATAAAATTGTAAAACTATGAATTTTCCATTAGACTATCTTGGTTTTGTTATTAGACCTACAAAAGTTAAACACGACGATTGGTTAATAATCATTGATAAAATCAAAAATAGGATTACTAACTGGAATGGGAGATTCTTATCTAGAGCTGGTAAACTGGTTAATTAATTCTGTTTTATCAGCTCTCCCTATCTATTGGATGTCTATGCATCTTTTTCCTGATTGGGTGATAGATAAAATAGATAAAATTAGAAGAGATAACCTTTGGAGTGGTCAAAATCCAAACGGTTGCATAAAATGTTTAGTTAATTGGGAAACTGTCTGTAAGTCCAAAAAAGAGGGTGGTTTAAGATTCATTAATTTACGAAATATGAACTTGTCTGTTCTTGGTAAATGGTTAGGGAAATTCAGAGATACTAATGATAATGCCATTTGGAAGGTGATTATTTCTAAATATTACTACAATGGTAGTAATAATCTCCATCAAATTATTTCTTCGATTTCTCGTAAACAATCTTATTTTTGGAAATCCATCTTAAAATGTAGTGAGATTTTCAACTTAGGTGTTAATATTATTGTTCACTCAGGTAATAATACATCTTTTTGGCATGATAGTTGGATTTCCGCTACTCCTCTAAAGAATGAGTTCAAAGAATTATATGATATTTTTAACTTTATAATATTGACAACGATAACGATTATATTAGTTGGGAGTGGGATAAGAGTAAGAAATATTCTACTAATTCTTTTTACAAATTTATTAACTTTTCGGGTGTATTTGGTAATTGTTTTAAATTTATTTGGAAGTCTAACGCTCCTTAAAAATCTAAAATCCACATGTAGCTTATCATTCATGGTAAATTAAGTACTATAGAATTTTTAAAAAAGAAAAATATTAACATTGATAATAAATGTTATTTTTGTAATACATATTCTGAAAATATTACTCATATTTATTACGAATGCATGGATTCTCATTTTATTCTTATAAATACCCTTAATATTTTCGAGTTTAAAATTATTATTAGAGTTACTGATTGTTGTTTCTATTGGAACACTTTTAGATTTAAATTTAGTAAGGATAATAGATACTTGCTTGATGCTATATTCACTATATCTAGTTGGTACATTTGGTTTGAGAGGAATCAAAGAATTTTTAATAATAACAATATTCACTATAATAATTTGATACTTTTAATTTCATCTTTTTTCTTAAATTGGATCTCAAATCATAAATATAAATTAGCCAAAAATAATTGTTTTAAGGAATATATTAACAAGGTTAAAAATAATATTAATATATTCAAACATAACATTAATAATTTTGACACTAATAATATTTATATTAATACCTTTCCTAATTTAAATGATGTTCACATGATGCATAATAATTTTCTTCCTATTATAGGTCCTTAAAGATGTTTCTAGTAATGTTTTTTGTTTTTACATTTTAGTTTTTAGTCCTAACTTTTTATTTGTTTACCTTTTTCAGTTTGGTTCATATTTCCTTTACTTTTTAGAATTGTTAGTTATTGGTTCTAGTTTATCTTTGCTTTATTTTTCACATTAGATTTTATTCTCACATATATGTATATAAATTCTATTTATATACATATATGTGATTCATACTAATATGTTTTCCTAGTTTTGTTGCAGGTTTGGATTAGGTAGATTGCTAGTTTCTCTTTACAGGTTTGTAGGATAGCTAGCATCTTTGTACATGTTTGCAGGATAGTCATTCCCAGGTGTTTTGTGTAACAACCCTGTATTTTGTAATTATTTTATTGTATATTTTAATTATTTTTAATGTAAAATTTTGATTTAAAAACTTATTTTTTTATTATTTGAATGATTAAATTTATTATTTAAATATAATCTTGATTTTTTATGAGTTATAATTCCAAACTTGTGTAAGTTGAATATTTGCCTGAAATGCTGATTTTGGTCAAAATAGTCAAACTGTGACTTTCAACTTAAAATTTTAAAAGTTTAAAATTTTAATTTTTTTTCTTTTATTATGAAAGTACATAAAATTCTAAGAACACCACTTTTCGTTTCGTTGAATTTGGACGTAAATTGTGAAAGTTATACCCTTTACAATATTGTGCGTATATAGGGTTATTTAACAATGACTATTTTAAATTGTATAAATTACTTCTCCTTGGTTATATTTTATTTTAATATGTGATAATATGTTATATTATGTATATTTTGACTTTTAAGTATTTTTAAAATGATAACATAATTTTTCTAAAGTTTATTTGAATTTATTTCAATTTATAAAGCCTAGTCTGGTATTTACTGCATTTTTCTTTATTTAAAATTCTATTTAATAAAAAATTAAATTATTATTTTACCTTGAAAATGTTTTAAAACCATTTTTAATTCAAATTTTGTGTTTTAATATTTTTTTATGAAGTAATAAATTTTCCAAAGTCATTGGAGATCTTCTTGTAATTTTTATGTCAGGGTTGCTATTTTTAAGCAATTTCTTATTTCCTTTTTCTATTTTACTTAAAATAATTTTATTATTATTTTATTCTTACTTAATTTCGGTTTTAAATAACATTTCTGAGTTTATTTTGTTTTTATAAAATTAAAAAGAAAAGGAAACGCAAAAGGTTTAGAAAGTTAAGAGATTTTAAAAGCCTGAAACGGAAAGGCGTTTTATCCGTTTCTTTTTGCAATTAATACATCAATTTATCTTAGCCATTGCTTTCCTCATCCTTTGCAGCCGACTCCCTCATATTATTCACGAATTTTCAAGCTCCAAAACCCTAAAAATCATGGCCTCCATCTTGAGAAAAAATCTGGCAATGGCTACATCCTTTTTCTACCTTTTTCTTCTCATTTTCTATGTATTTTGTCTAGTTTTCTATGCTTTCTGGATTGGCCTCTACCACCCACCATCACCACCATACTCTCCACCATCCCCTACCACTCTTCCTTGGCATCATCTCCAGCCATCATTTCAGATCCATCCATGGCCACACCTCCCTTGGTGACAAAACTCCACAAAATTGCAAATAATGTCCAAAACAATGCACTAGCCACCACTATTACTTCACCCATTTCATCAACCACCTTGGCCACCACCATAGGCCGCTACCACCACCTTTTCCAGACCTCCCCACACCCCTCCATCTACTTTCCAAACCTATACAAGTATGGCCAAGCCCCTCTTGACCCAAGGCCGAGCCTTGTTGTGCTCAAAAACTTCATATATGTTGCCTTGACCAATTGTATGCTTCATGTTATAACCCTACCACTCCATACTCCTTCTAGCCGTGAGTTATGGTGCCAAACCTGAGCAATATCATCATCATGGCTGAACCCAAGAACCTCCTAGGCCAAGCATTTGAATGGTTAAAGCAAGGTCAAGTAATATATTCCTTTGTTGCTTCGTATTTTCATTATTTCAACATTGTTTTGCGTTGAATATTTATGTGTGTATTGTCTTGTTTTGGTTATTGTTTACAAGACAAATATCAAGGCTCTCCATTCATTCGAATCAAAATTCATGCTATATCGTGCTTGTCGTGCTTTTGGAATCGCACTTGTGCTTGTTGTTTTGGTCTTCAGCTTGAAAAAGTGAGTCTTTTTCACTCTGACATTTATACTTATGAAAAGTGAATTGATGACAAGTGTTTAGTAATATAAAATGTTTATGCAAGATAATGATGATCAAATGATATGATATGCCATGTTATTACCATGTTATTACCATGTTTAAACTGTTAATTTTCACCTGACATCTGATATATGACTGTATATTGTGATATTGACCTTGTTTATATTATTCCTGTATATGATTACACTGCAAGTTCCCTGTTAGAATAGAATCATTACGGGCTGAAATGATAGGCCTGATTTATTTTATTTAATTTATTTTAACTTGGGATTACGGGTTTGAAATGATAAAACCCGGATTTTCTTTGTAAATTACGGGTTGAAATGATATATTACCCGTATCACTTTACCTAGCGTAGAAATTTTATACAGACCCGTAGTTAAAATATGCTTTTCTAAAAATTTTAAAATATTTTAGAAATTTAATTATTATAATATTTTGATTTGAAATTTAATAAAAATAAGATTTTTGTAAAATATTATTGATTTTCTGAATAATTGTAAGTGAAATGAATTAATGAAAAAGTTAGAAATTTTGAACGTAAGTTATTTTGGAAATTTTGATTTAATTTTAATTGAAAATTTAACCGAGTATGAAATTATGACAAATTTATGATAATTTGAATTTAAATGAATTTAAAATGATTTTTATCATATTTATGATTTTTAATAAAGTTGAAATGTGAAATGAATAAATATTTTAAGTTGAAACTTTGAAATATAACTAGAATTGGAAATTTATGAAATTGACGTAAAAGTGAACTTTTAGTTAAGCAAATAAAAATAAAACTAAGTTATATTTGAGAATTTGAACTTAAGTGTTAAGTTGAAATTTAATGTAATGGATTTTAAAATTGAACGTTGCATTTTAATAAGTGGATTATTATTAAATCTTGATTTTTGAATGGAAATTTAACTATATAAAATCATGAACTTGAGGAAAATTAAATGATGTTTATAAATGTGAAAATGTATGATTTTATAAGTTAAAAATGTTTTTAATAAATATATAATTGGTTGAGAAATTTTATTGAATATTTGAAGTTAATTGACTGTATTTTTGAAATGCTATTAATTACAATGTAAATGATATTACAGCATTTGTAAACGCTGTAGTTGATGATAATGAACTAAAAAGCTAAATTGAATTAAAGCATTATAGCAATTTTTGTAAGTGCTATAATCTTTGAATTTAACTAAGTTATTCGAAATTTAAGTAAACCTATTATAACATTTTAAAATGTTGTCCTTTGTTAAATTGAACTGTTTTGAATGTAACTTTCTGTAGAAGTTTTCTAAATGATGCGAAAAGTGAATTTTCACGGTTTTTGATAAACTTAAGTGAATAAATAAACTTTGGAAGTTGAAATTTTTGGAAATTTAATAATTTAATTATTAAACATAATAACTTCATTGAAATGATAAAAAAAAAGAATTTTCGGAATATAGACTGTTTTGAAATATGAATTGAAATGTTATTTTAGATTGAATAAAATGAATAATGATTTGAAATGAATAAAGTTTTGAAAAGATACGATATTTTGATATATTAAAACGATTTGAAAATGAAGTTTTGAAAGATATGATATTTTTGATATTAAATGATTTGAAACACGGAGTTTGAAAGATAGGACATTTTGATATTAACATGATTTAAAAAGAAGTTCTGAAAGATATGATATTTTGGAAATGAAGCTTTGAAAGGTTATGATATTTTGATATATTAAAATGATTTGAAAGGTAGTGTTGAAAGGGTATGAAAATTTAATATATTGAAATGGTTAGAAATAACTTGATATTTATTTTAACAAATATTTGAATTGAAAGATATGTTACGATGATATATTGAAATGGTTTGGAAATGATTTAATCTTTATTTTGATAAAGATTTGGGTTGAAATGATAGTTTATTTTGAAAAAAAAATTGGTTTAAAGTTATAACTACGGGTTATAATAACGATTGGTTGTTAAAGAGACCGGGATCGGATATTGTCTTATAGCCGGTCAATACCGAAAACCACTTTAACAACTGTGTACGCGGTGGAGATTCTAGAATGAAGTAGGATGGTGGCGACGTTCTCAAGGTATATTACGTGGACCCAACTCCCGTGAGTTGGCATATATGACTTAAACAGGAGCTATACCGGGCTACACAAAGGGTCGCACCCTTTCATCGAGCATGCTCCATCGGAAACCATTCTATTACTTTTGTGATTCGATTCGGTGGTGCCACTTTTGATTCGGGAGTATTGTTCGAGGTGGGCAGAAGCTGCTGGCTTGCCATCACCACCAGTCTGGGAGAGCAAACGGTGTATCCACCCTGGCATTTCCTTACGTGTCGTGTCATATCCTTATATCGAGCCCACTACAATTTTGGTTTTAAAGATCCGACCGCGTTAAGGTTCACCATCCCCTTAACGCTATTTTCTATATGATTATACTTTACTTATTAGACACTACCGTATATAGCGTATATTACTACATAGTAAATAGTTTAACGGATCCTTAGAGGATGGGCGGTCCCAAGCATCCTTTAAGTTACTGATGCATTTTGTTACTGTTCACTTGAGTTGATTTACAGTTTATAAGTATTTATGTCCTGACTCGAGTGTTTTGTGTTTTGCTTTACGCTCGAGTCAGATTGATTGAGTTAGCATTCAAGATTCACTTTCGGAGTTGGAGCTTTCCTTGAAGATCCAGCCATCTATTTTGTTTCAGTATCCAATGTTTCAGTGATGTATCTGATTTGTACCTGATGTATCTTGTTACTCTTCGGTTGTATCTTATTTAACCTTGATGTATCTTATATTTTATATAGTAGCTTCATGAACTACTATCTCTTTTTCTTCCGCTGCATTATTATTTTTTTGTGTCTGTGATCTGTGATTTTATTTACTGTATATTCTGAGGTTTGCCAAAATTTTATTTACAACGCGGTATTTTGAGCAATTCAATTCCGGCATGAGTGTCTACCTATACACTTATAATGGATGCGAATGGTTGAAAATACCTGGTCGTTACAGTTGGTATCAGAGCTTTGGTAGCTCTAGGCAAAACTCAGCATGTGGAGTGAATGTATTTACAGAATCACTTTCATTCGAGTTTGAATCTCTTCCTTTTTGACTCAATCCTCTTGAATTTTGGAACGTTCCCTACGGTTCCAAAATCCATTCGTATCCCTCACTATTCATCTTCTTTTGACTCTGGAGTATTCCATGACTCCGCTTCGAATGATCTTTCTAGTGAGTCGGCGGTCACGCCAATTTCAAATTGAATTGAAAAAAAGGGGGAAAACTCCTTTACAATTAGCATCGATTCACCAGAGATTTATATCTATCCTTGGTTTAGATGCTAATATCTTTTGTTATTCCAAACTCTAACTCTCACGGTTGACCCAGTACATGTTGCCCGTGATTTATTTAGGCTTATCCACCTCCCTGTTTTGTTATTTAATCATCTTGTCTTTTGTTTCCAATCTATTCTTCCAAACATTTTGAAGTGTACTTGTATATCTTTGTTTTGTTTTAATATTGTGTTGTTTGAGTTGTTGATGTTGAGTTGGGTTTCTGATCGATACGTCTGATCAGCGCTATCGATAAGATTTCCAAAACACTTTGACAGAACAAATGGACACAATATATTTTTAAAAAATTTGGTTAATGAAATAAATTTTGATATATAAGTAAATTTATGGAACTTAATGAAATGATTTTAAACTGATAATTTGAAATGATAATACTTGATTTATCATTTATTGTTCTACAAATAGATCTATAAATATTTGTTTATAAATTTATTTGGGAACTGAAATGAATTTAAAACAAGAATTTGAGGATTTGAATTTCGATTATTTCGAACTTTGGTTTAAAGTTTTAAAAGGTTATATTATTTAAAGTATTTTGAATAGAATTTGTTTTCAAAGAATTTTAAAGGTTTAAAATTAGTGCTCTTCTCTTTGTCACTGGAAAATAACTTCGGTGATGATCGCGACATCATCGACGTTCATTTTCGAGTTTCGAAGTTAGGAGACTGTTCTGTAGTCTTGCTACAGCTTTGTTTTGGGAAATTAAATTGATTTGAATTTCTAAAATATGACTTGATTTATAATATATATATATATATGATTGAAATTTGATTTGACATATTATATATGTATATATATTATTACTTATCTCTAAATGGTTTGAAGAAATCGGAAATTTAATTCTTAAATTTTATTTTAAAAGAATAATTCCAAAAAAAAATCAAATTTTTGGATGAATATCAAGCATGAAATGATTTAATTGGAAATTTTATTTGTATGATACAATTGCATTCAAATATAACTTACCAAAATTTCAGAAGTTAAAAATGTAATTGGATAATATACGATATAAAAAGATTTTATAAATAAAATTTGAATGGTTATAATAAATGTTATACACTTAAATTTTAACTATAATATGATTAATAGAGATAAATAAAATAAAAAGGGGAAATTGAATAACTTACAATAAAATAATGTTAAAAGAACTAAGATTAAAAGAAAGTTGTTATAATAAGTGTAAGTATGTTTAACATAAGTGATAAATATATTGAGAGGAATAAATCTAATCTTTACTTGGAATAAAGAAGAATAAAATTTATTAAGTACATTGTGAGTGTAATAAATGATTATTTTTCCAAACCCATGGTTTTAAAAATGGTTAATTTTAAATGATTGGATAATAAGATAATGAAATTTGAGATAGTTAAGATTTATTTAACTTGTGTTAAGATTTATTCTCTGTTTAAGTTGAAATTTCCATGCTTTCAAATTCATTTCCTTATTTTGTTTTTCAAACTATCTTTTGGTTGTCCTTAACATCCTTATCTTGCTATAGACTGGTATGTGCATCTTTCTATAATCTTTCTGTTTAGAAATCTTTCTATAATCTTTGATAGACCTTTGGTAATTATTTTGAATCCACCTTTTTCGTGCTTGTGTTCTTGATTCTGGAGGATCTTGGAAAGATCATCTCCACCTTGTTAAACTTACCTATAACAACAGTTATCAGGTATAATTTCAATCTTCTTGTCATCTTATCTTAATCTTATTTCACTCCATCTTTTCTGTGCCCTTCCATAACTCATTCCTTTTCGGGGACGAAAAGTTTTGAGTGGGGGAGAGTGTAACAACCCTGTATTTTGTAATTATTTTATTGTATATTTTAATTATTTTTAATGTAAAATTTTGATTTAAAAACTTATTTTCTTATTATTTGAATGATTAAATTTATTATTTAAATATAATCTTGATTTTTTATGAGTTATAATTCCAAACTTGTGTAAGTTGAATATTTGCCTGAAATGCTGATTTTGGTCAAAATAGTCAAACTGTGAGTTTCAACTTAAAATTTTAAAAGTTTAAAATTTTAATTTTTTTTCTTTTATTATGAAAGTACATAAAATTCTAAGAACACCACTTTTCGTTTCGTTGAATTTGGACGTAAATTATGAAAGTTATACCCTTTACAATATTGTGCGTATATAGGGTTATTTAACAATGACTATTTTAAATTGTATAAATTACTTCTTCTTGGTTATATTTTATTTTAATATGTGATAATATTTTATATTATGTATATTTTGACTTTTAAGTATTTTTAAAATGATAATATAATTTTTCTAAAGTTTATTTGAATTTATTTCAATTTATAAAGCCTAGTTTGGTATTTACTGCATTTTTCTTTATTTAAAATTCTATTTAATAAAAAATTAAATTATTATTTTACCTTGAAAATGTTTTAAAACCATTTTTAATTCAAATTTTGTGTTTTAACATTTTTTTATGAAGTAATAAAATTTCCAAAGTCATTGGAGATCTTCTTGTAATTTTTATGTCAGGTTTGCTATTTTTAAGCAATTTCTTATTTCCTTTTTCTATTTTACTTAAAATAATTTTTTTATTATTTTATTCTTACTTAGTTTCGGTTTTAAATAACATTTCTGAGTTTATTTTGTTTTTATAAAATTAAAAAAAAGGAAACGCAAAAGATTTAGAAAGTTAAGAGATTTTAAAAGCCTCAAACGGAAAGGCGTTTTATCCGTTTCTTTTTGCAATTAATACATCAATTTATCTTAGCCATTCCTTTCCTCATCCTTTGCAGCCAATTCCCTCATATTATTCACGAATTTTCAAGCTCCAAAACCCTAAAAATCATGGCCTCCATCTTGAGAAAAAATCTGGTAATGGCTACATCCTTTTTCTACCTTTTTCTTCTCATTTTCTATGTATTTTGTCTAGTTTTCTATGCTTTCTGGATTGGCCTCTACCACCCACCATCACCACCATACTCTCCACCATCCCCTACCACTCTTCCTTGGCATCATCTCCAGCCATCATTTCAGATCCATCCATGGCCACACCTCCCTTGGTGACAAAACTCCACAAAATTGCAAATAATGTCCAAAACAATGCACTAGCCACCACTATTACTTCACCCATTTCATCAACCACCTTGGCCACCACCATAGGCCGCTACCACCACCTTTTTCAGACCTCCCCACACCCCTCCATCTACTGTCCAAACCTATACAAGTATGGCCAAGCCCCTCTTGACCCAAGGCCGAGCCTTGTTGTGCTCAAAAACTTCATATATGTTGCCTTGACCAATTGTATGCTTCATGTTATAACCCTACCACTCCATACTCCTTCTAGCCGTGAGTTATGGTGCCAAACCTGAGCAATATCATCATCATGGCTGAACCCAAGAACCTCCTAGGCCAAGCATTTGAATGGTTAAAGCAAGGTCAAGTAATCTATTCCTTTCTTGCTTCGTATTTTCATTGTTTCAACATTGTTTTGCGTTGAATATTTATGTGTGTATTGCCGTGTTTTGGTTATTGTTTACAAGACAAATATCAAGGCTCTCCATTCATTCAAATCAAAAGTCATGCTATATCGTGCTTGTCGTGCTTTTGGAATCGCACTTGTGTTTGTTGTTTTGGTCTTCAGCTTGAAAAAGTGAGTCTTTCTCACTCTGACATGTATACTTATGAAAAGTGAATTGATGACAAGTGTTTAGTAATATAAAATGTTTATGCAAGATAATGATGATCATATGATATGATATGCCATGTTATTACCATGTTATGACCATGTTTAAACTGTTAATTTTCACCTGACATTTGATATATGACTGTATATTGTGATATTGACCTTGTTTATATTATTCCTGTATATGATTACACTGCATGTTCCCTGTTAGAATAGAATCATTACGGGCTGAAATGATAGGCCTGATTTATTTTATTTAATTTATTTTAACTTGGGATTACGGGTTTGAAATGATAAAACCCGGATTTTCTTTGTAAATTACGGGTTGAAATGATATATTACCCGTATCACTTTACCTAACGTAGAAATTTTTATACAGGCCCGTAGTTAAAATATGCTTTTTTAAAAATTTTAAAATATTTTAGAAATTTAATTATTATAATATTTTGATTTGAAATTTAATAAAAAATAAGATTTTTGTAAAATATTATTGATTTTCTGAATAATTGTAAGTGAAATGAATTAATGAAAAAGTTAGAAATTTTGAACGTAAGTTATTTTGGAAATTTTGATTTAATTTTAATTGGAAATTTAATGGAATATGAAATTATGAGAAATTTATGATAGTTTGAATTTAAATGAATTTAAAATGATTTTTATCATATTTATGATTTTTAATAAAGTTGAAATGTGAAATGAATAAATATATTAAGTTGAAACTTTGAAATATAACTAGAATTGGAAATTTATGAAATTGACGTAAAAGTGAACTTTTAGTTAAGCAAATAAAAATAAAACTAAGTTATATTTGAGAATTTGAACTTAAGTGTTAAGTTGAAATTTAATGTAATGGATTTTAAAATTGAACATTGCATTTTAATAAGTGGATTATTATTAAATCTTGATTTTTGAATGGAAATTTAACTATATAAAATCATGAACTTGAGGAAAATTAAATGATGTTTATAAATGTGAAAATGTATGATTTTATAAGTTAAAAATGTTTTTAATAAAAATATAATTGGTTGAGAAATTTTATTGAATATTTGAAGTTAATTGACTGTATTTTTGAAATGCTATTAATTACAATGTAAATGATATTACAGCATTTGTAAACGTTGTAGTTGATGATAATGAACTAAAAAGCTAAATTGAATTAAAGCTATTATAGCAATTTTTGTAAGTGCTATAATCTTTGAATTTAACTAAGTTATTCGAAATTTAAGTAAACCTATTATAACATTTTAAAATGCCGTCCTTTGTTAAATTGAACTGTTTTGAATGTAACTTTTCGTAGAAGTTTTCTAAATGACGCGAAAAGTGAATTTCACGGTTTTTGATAAACTTAAGTGAATAAATAAACTTTGGAAGTTGAAATTTTTGGAAATTTAATAATTTAATTATTAAACATAATAACTTCATTGAAATGATAAAAAAAGACTTTTTGGAATATAAACTGTTTTGAAATATGAATTGAAATGGTATTTTAGATTGAATAAAATGAATAATGATTTGAAATGAATGAAGTTTTGAAAAGATACGATATTTTGATATATTAAAACGATTTGAAAATGAAGTTTTGAAAGGATAGGATATTTTGATATATTAAAATGATTTGAAACGAAGTTTTGAAAGATATGATATTTTTGATATTAAATGATTTGAAACACGGAGTTTGAAAGATAGGACATTTTGATATTAACATGATTTAAAAAGAAGTTCTGAAAGATATGATATTTTGGAAATGAAGCTTTGAAAGGTTATGATATTTTGATATATTAAAATGATTTGAAAGGTAGTGTTGAAAGGGTATGAAAATTTAATATATTGAAATGGTTAGAAACGACTTGATATTTATTTTAATAAATATTTGAATTGAAAGATATGTTACAATGATATATTGAAATGGTTTGGAAATGATTTAATCTTTATTTTGATAAAGATTTGGGTTGAAATGATAGTTTATTTTGAAAAAAAAATATTGGTTTAAAGTTATAACTACGGGTTATAATAACGATTGGTTGTTAAAGAGACCGGGATCGGATATTGTCTTATAGCCGGTCAATACCGAAAACCACTTTAACAACTGTGTACGCAGTGGAGATTCCAGAATGAAGTAGGATGGTGGCGACGTTCTCAAGGTATATTACGTGGACCCAACTCCCGTGAGTTGGCATATATGACTTAAACAAGAGCTATGCCGGGCTACACAAAGGGTCGCACCCTTTCATCGAGCATGCTCCATCGGAAACCATTCTATTACTTTTGTGATTCGATTCGGTGGCGCCACTTTTGATTCGGGAGTATTGTTCGAGGTGGGCGGAAGCTGCTGGCTTGCCGTCACCACCGGTCCGGGAGTGCAAACGGTGTATCCACCCTGGCATTTCCTTGCGTGCCGTGTCATATCCTTATATCGAGCCCACTACGATTTTGGTTTTAAAGATCCGACCGCGTTAAGGTTCACCATCCACTTAACGCTATTTTCTATATGATTATACTTTACTGATTAGACACTACCGTATATAGCGTATATTACTACATCGTAAATAGTTTAACGGATCCTTAGAGGATGGGCGGTCCCAAGCATCCTTTAAGTTACTGATGCATTTTGTTACTGTTCACTTGAGTTGATTTACAATTTATAAGTATTTATGTCCTGACTCGAGTGTTTTGTGTTTTGCTTTACGCTCGAGTTAGATTGATTGAGTTAGCATTCAAGATTCACCTTCGGAGTTGGAGCTTTCCTTGAAGATCCAGCCATCTATTTTGTTTCAGTATTCAGTGTTTCAGTGATGTATCTGATTTGTACCTGATGTATCTTGTTACTCTTCGGTTGTATCTTATTTAACCCTGATGTATCTTATATTTTATATAGTAGCTTCATGAACTACTATCTCTTTTTCTTCCGTTGCATTATTATTACTCTGTGTCTGTGATCTGTGATTTTATTTACTGTATATTCTGAGGTTTGCCAAAAATTTATTTACAACACGGTATTTTGAGCAATTCAATTCCGGCATGAGTGTCTATCTATACACTTATAATGGATGCGAATGGTTGAAAATACCTGGTCGTTACATTTTGATTGCGTCTAGCATTTCTTTTTGATATACAGTGTCTTCGGAGTGGAGTTCTTCTTTATGGTTCATTTCTTGGAGTTCTTATTTATGGATCATTTCTTATTCGAGATTAGCTTTTCTCTTCTGAGGAAGCTACATAGAGTCTCTTTTTGATGGTACTGTCTTTCAGTATCTATGGTTTTTGATACTTGTTCAGTTTACTAGGTTCCTCTAGTGGTGGCCTGCCGGAGCTTAGTATTATGGTGTAATGGGCGGTGGCTTTGCCGGAGCTCATTAGAGGGTATTTATTTCTTTATTTGTTCTAGTACATAGACTTGTCACCTGCCAGGCATGTTGGCAGCACCATCTTATATGTTATATACACATATATATAGCTTCATGTGTGATCTCCTCTTTTATTAGAGGATCACACATTTCTCTCAAAAAAATACGTATATAAATACAACTTATATAAACTACTTAAATCATTTCTTAAAACCCAAAAAATGTATGTATAGTAATATATATATATATATATATATATATTGTCATGTAAAATTCAACTTTATTTAAAATGTAACACATATAAACTATATAACCTATATATATATTACTATAATTTTCTTTTCTTTTTACAGCAAACCAAACAAATCCATATTTTTGAAACCTATAATCTAAACAACATACAGGTACATATAAGATCATGCAAAACTTACTATAAATGGATATATTTATATACCCAGGTGTAAACTATACATATATAGTAATTTCTATTTTTGAAAAAAAAATAAAATAAAACAAATACCTTTACATAGGAATAAAAGAGGCGGCCGAACAAAAGAAAACCAAGGCGGGGATAAAGGCGGTTTGAAGGGTCACGGCAGTGGAAATAAGGTGGAGTCTTTGATGATGTGGTAGGCCGAGATAGGAGCGGTACATGGCGTCAAGGGGAAGGGAGGCAGGCACAAGGTGGCGCGGCCTTTGGGGATGATGCAGTTAACAGTGGAGGCTCGGGTGTTGTTGGTGGTGGTCGAGAGATGAGGCTGGGCTCGCGTGGCTGCTCACTTGGGTCGAGGCGTGGAAGAATGGAAGAGGAGCGAAGGCTTGAGTTTTGAACGTGCTCTCAGGAAATTTGGAAGAAAGGAAAAAGTTTGCAACTTGTTATATTATATCTATATTTCTGAAAAGAAAATGTTAGAGCACCAAAAAGAAAGAGGAAAGAAAGCTAGAATGGGGAACCGAGAAATAGGAACGAACCAGGAAAAAGTGAAATAGTAAAAATATTGACTAGATGGGATAGCAATAGTCAAGCATAAATTCAGGGAATAATAATGATAGCAAAACAGCTGTTTTCTTTTTTTCTCAACCGTTGGAAAATTTGAATGGACACAGAAATCAAAAGTTAAAACGAACACTGATACATTGGACCGTTAATCAGCTTTAGTTGCATACCGGATATTGAAATGCATAAAAAAATATACAGCGAAGATAAGCATGATGAGGCGATCAAAACAGTATATAGATATCGGTGGTACGATCATCCCATCTAAAGTCGATAATTGATATCGATGTATGTTGCTATTCCGTACGGAAAAATCCAAACGGAGCTAGAAACGTCCGAATTTCACGAAACGAATTTCGTAGTCTGATTCAAAGTGTTCTAAATAAAATTTCTCATGTTGACATATTTAAGTTTCGGAATACTTTTAAATTCAAGTGCAATTAACTGATTTAAACTGAATTTCTAGCGACTGGTAGAACATCTATATTATTCGACGAAAATTTGCCAGTTGCTATGTATAGATAAACGTATTTCAAGTACTAAATTTTTATTTCATAATTTTATTTTTTAAAATTTCACAAAATTTCAATTAAATTATTAATAAAACAAATATATTTATTAAAATTTACGGGTCATTACAGGATTGTAGGTAGCCAGACATGGGGGAATCGAGGCGTTGGACATCGATGAAGCTTCAGGTACGTTCGTGTGAGCTCTAATGGTCGGAGGTGGAAGTACGAGGTGATCTTGGGTGTCTGGGTTTGTTCTAGTAGGTAGTTTAAATGCTCAATTTCGATTTGCATGTGTGTTCGTCAATCTGGGTTGTCTGAAGGCTTGAGTAGATGGTCGTCGATGTGTTGAAGGCGGCAAGGTTGATCCGAGTTTGTCAGATCTTCGGTGCACGTGCACATGATTCTAGTTTGTGTCAGTAGCTTGGGTTGAGAAAGAAAGATGGTTGTCTCGAAGAAAATCTCGAGAAATTTGTGTGCTGGCTTGAGTTTTAGTTCGGGTATTTTTGAGTGCATATCGGGTAGTAAAAATATTGGGTGGTTCGGGGAAGAACTTGGGTAATTTTGTTTCTGGCTCGGAGTGACGCTCGAGAATGTCTCGGGTTAGTTTAAAAACAGTTTTCAAGTTTTAAAATAAATTTAAGTTTAAACAAATTTTAACTCAATTTTTTTAAATAATTGTTTATTTAAAAATGGGATTAGTGAAGGTTTTTAGTAAGTTATTTTAAATAATTACGTTTAATTTATTTAATCATGTGATCTTTATTTGTAAATTAATTCTTAATTTATTTTAAATAAATAATGTAATTAAAGAGTTAATTAAGATGAAATATTTTTAATTAACCTAAATCTCTTAAGTAATTTATTTGTTAATAACGATTAATTAATTAAGTCATTAATTAAGATAAATGATTTATCTTCTAATAAATTAATTTTTAAATAATTAAAGATTGATTAATTAGTGAAAGCAATTAAAGGTTGATTACTTAAAGAATAATTACTTAATATAAGTAATTAAAGAATAATTAAGGGTTAATTAATTATTGATTAAAGGTTGATTAATTAATAATTAAAGATTAATAAATAATTAAAGTTAATTAATTTATAATTAAGGATTAATTAATTTATAATTAATATAATTAATCATTAATTAAGGATAACTAATGAAAGTAATTATGTTATTAACTAATTATAATCACACAATTTATTTATCTTGCTTATAGATGGTTGATTATTATTGAATGCCTTGGAGTGGTTGATATCTCTGACATGTGATTGTGATACTTTGTGATGTGAACTGTTGTAAATTGAAATATGACTTCTGTGATAAATTGCTGTGTGAATGTGAAAACAGCTTGGTCTGAAAAACGGCATTTGAATTTCGATGTGAGAGGGAGTCGGATTCCAATTGGGCATCCAAAACCCACATCGAATCTTAATGATGAATCTTTGTGATTGATATATCCACGTGTTTTAAAATAAGCGCTTCTTATTAGGTTAAGCCGGGAGAGGACATTAAGTCATAAAACCCATTTCGAATAATGATACGATGAAATTAGAGTGCATTTGAAGACGGCGGTTGAAGATCGGATATTTTCGAGGGCGAAAGGATTACCTATCGATTGTCTCTGCACTGAGTTGCTCGGTATAGATATCTACATATATGATGGGGAGCCCAGTCGGGATTGCGGATACCCGGATTGCAAGGGCTTCTTCCTTTATTGACGAAGTGCCTTCGGTTCCATTCAGACCTATGATGGACTTGTATGGCTGTATGACTGACATTACACTTTGAGATATAAAGCTGTAACATCCTGCCTTTTCGCACACTTTAAATCGACACACATGCCAATTCAAACCATACGGAAGGGTGGATTGTTATGGGGTAACTAAGAAAAATAGAGAAGAGAAAAAAACTAGACAGAATCTCACAGCGGAAGGATAAAATATAATAATACATATACAGTTCATAAAACTGTTTACAAAACATTTGATTCTTCTTTCTACAATAAATACCAGAGTTCACATACCAATAAATACCAATGCAGCGGAATACAGTATGTAGTGGAACCATATAATATAATAATAATAATAATAATGAAATCTTCGACTTCGTCCTTCAGAAATTAAGTCTTCAAATCCTGAAATGCTCGGACTGACCCGAGGGAATTTGAAAAACAAAAACACTCGAGTCAGAACTAAAAGATCTTATGTGAGTTAAATTAACAGAAATAAATATGAGAGCAGTAACTCAAGAGATGCTCGGGATTTACATCTCCTAAGGATCCGTTAAACTGTTTACTATGTAGTATATTGCGCTATTATAATAGTGTCTAATTGTAAAATAAACTTACTTTTTTCTTAGCATTAAGGGGTTACCCATATAGCCCTTAACACGTAATAGTCCCAGTAGTCCATCCAATATCATAGTCCCTCCTGATCGGGAAGCCACCTGAGGATACCACACGGGCTACGGGAGAAATCCAAACTCGTATATGGCGCGATAGGGTAGGTGACACGGAACAACTAGGCAATGCCAGGGTAGATATACCAATTGCTATCCAGGCTGATGGAAACGCGTAGCCGCAGCTACCGCCCACCTCGAAACAACTCCCCAAAAAAATCAAAGTAAAAGTAGCCACCGAATCAATCCAAAGTCAAAGTATGTCGAAGAGGAGTGTCTGATTAGAGGAATGACCTCATTGGCCTGAGAATCGCTCCTGTTTTAGCCATCTTATGCCAACTCACGAGAGTCGGGTCCACGTATTTACCTTGCAGGAAACGCCTCCACCAACCTACTTCATTATGGAATCTCCACCGCGTACAGTTGTTAAAGTGGTTTTCGAAGTTGGTAGAGAGTATGACAACTTCCGATCCTGGTCTCTTCAACAACCAAACGTTATTACAACACCGTGGTCCTTTAAAATAATTTATACTTTAAAACCAGAATAAAATATCCATTTTAATCCCATATAAATACGATATCGTTTATATTTTTAAAACCCCAAATAAATAAGATATCATTTAGGCCCAAACCAATATGATGTCATTTTATTTTCCAATATATATTCTTTCCAAACTCATAGGGTTTTCAAAGTAAAATATTTAGAAATCAAAACTATGGAATATAATATTTTCAAATTATACTACCTTGAAAATCATAACTTTGAAACAAATTTCCATCTCTCAAATGGTTAAATATTAAATTTCTTTTATAAAAAAATAGCTTCTTTACATTTCACAAATCAATTCCAAATATCGATTTAAAACTACCAAATACCATTTCAATTCTTATGTTTCAAAGCTTTAAATATTTCACCATTTCAAAAACAAACTCATTTGACAATCCCATATATATTAAATTCAGTTACTTATTATTTAGACTTGAAATATTTACTTAATGAATTCAATATAATTTAAGAAAACCTTTAACTTCACATGACTGGAAAATCTTTCAATTTATTATATATTCATTTAAATCAACCTGATATTCATTTAGGTCACTCTACACAAACATCAAGTTATAAAATCATATCCTTTAAAAATTCTAACATTTTCTTTAATTCCAATTCAACTTAATATTCATATTCCAACCTTATTCTCATTTAAGTCATAAAAACTCCAGAAATTAGATTTTAAATAAAGGCTTAATCGTATTTGATCTTAAAAATCAAACTTTATTTTATACTTCAAATCAAATTTATACAAAGCTTAAAAACCAAAAATTTACTATATATATATAAATAACCAAATCAATATCCCATAAACCATATATATATATATATATAGCTTTAAAAAACCATAGTAAAACATTTCAAAAATAATTTTATATATTTACCGCGGTGCCTGTATAAAATTTCCTACCTTATGGTCAAGTGATACGGATGTCTATCATTTCAATCCGCAATTTAAAATAAAAATGCGGTTGTATATCATTTCAAACCGCAATCCCGAATGAAATGAAAATGCATGATGTCTTGAAGTTTATACAATATAAATGTAGCATCCATTCATCCAAATATCAATCATCAACCATTATTTGCAATCGTCATCCAATTTAAACAATCATCGATATAGAGCATATAAATTATACAGGTAATAAATAACATGTATTAATCAACAGTTTATATTCAATAATAAATTCAATAACTGTTAAACTAGCAGTTTATATGCAAATAAATAAATTCTTTACTGTCAATTCATATGCAATAATAAAATTAGCTAACAGTTAAACTAAATAAATGCGATTTAACGGAGGTGATAAATAAAACATGCCAAACAGTCATAAATAACTTCCTACTCATATCTTAAGTCAAATTAACAAACATAAGAAATTTTAGAAGTTGTGAGTGGGTTAAAAGACTCACCTTTTGGATTTAAATTGAATTCAAATCAAATTTAAACCCAAAAATTTGACGGTCTCCAAATTCATTCAAACCAGCGTCAACAGATCCGGAATTTAATTACGATCCTAACAAAAAAAATCACGCGTGAAATAGAGTTCGTATGTGAAAGTTATCATAATTAAACGATTTGCAATAGAAATTAAAAATAAACAAAACAAAAATAAAATATTGTGCCACATTGTAACAACCCGCATATTTGTCGAGTTTGTATTTAAATATTTTATTTAAATATTAACTCGTTAATCGGATTTTGGTCCGAAAAGCTACTTTTTGCAAACGGTCAAATTAGGACTCGAGACCACTTCCATTGAGTTCGAAATGTCGTTTACAACTTTTTTAAGTATAAACATCGATAGGTTTGGAGTTAGTGAAATTTCACTAACTTTTCCCGCTTTGGACTTTGGGTTAGTTTAGCCTATTAAGCCCAAGTTCCAACCCTCTTCTCCCCACTCTTCATAAATTTCCTAACTAATCAAGCTTTGGCATTAATGGTGGAGGGAATGGGAAATTAAAATTCCAAAACTCAAATTCAATTGCAATCCATCTTTCTACTCCAAATTCAAGAAGAAGACATTGGATTCAAGCTTCTTGTGCTTAGATAGAAGAAGGATTGATTCTTGCTTGCTTAAAACTTCATTTTCATTGATATTTGATGCAAAGGTGAGATTTTTATCTCACAAATCTATTCTATAACTATATTGGACTGTTGGGAATGATTCCCTATCACTTTTGCATGCACATTTGCATTTGGTTTGGATTGGATTGGCGAAAAACTCCAATTTTTAGCGTTTTGGTGAATTTTCTGCACTTAGGTCGTTCTGGCCATTTTCGTGTGTTCGAAGTTAGGTCGCTCGCGACCTAACCCTTAGGTCGTAGGTCGTTTCTTGCCTTAAATTCCCCCTGCAGCGTTAGGTCGTTAGCCTCGGAATTAGGTCATTGACCCTTAGGTCGTAGGTTGTTTCTGGCCTTAAATTCCCCCTGCAGCGTTAGGTCGTTAGCCTCGGAATTAGGTCGTTGAGCCTTAGGTCGTAGGTTGTATGGACCTTAGGTCGCTAGGTCGTATGGCTTTAGGTCGCTAGGTCGTATGACCTTAGGTCGTTAGGTCGTATGGTTTTAGGTCGCTAGGTCGTATGACCTTAGGTCGTTAGGTCGTTTGGCTTTTACGCCGCTTCCACGCTAGGTCGTTCGACTCTTAGGTCATAACACTTAGGTCGCTCGCCTCTTAAGTCGCTAGGTCGCGTGCCTTTAGGTCGCGTTTCTTTATTAGGTCGCGTGTCTTTGTTAGGTCGCTGACCTTCTTAACTCGCATGACCTAACCCCTAGGTCGTTGGGCCTCGTTTCTACTTAGGTCGCTGCTTCTTATAGGTCGCTCGGCTCCTTAATTTCTTTAGGTCGTTTGAGTGTTAGGTCGCGAACCCATTTTAGGTCGCATGACCTTTACCCTATAGGTCGCTGGACCACTAGGTCGTGCCCCTTAGACCCCTAGGTCGCAACCATTAGGTCGCTCGACCCTATCCCTCTTAGGTCGTTAGAACTCATTTTGTCTTCACTAAGTCGTACCGTTTTGGACGGGGCGCTGCCCCGCACCCCACCGGGGGCGCTACCCCCTGGACCCCCATTAGATCGAACCCCGTAAGCGGTGGCGTTGCCCCCGCACCCCCACCTTGGGGGGTTGCCACCCCCCCTGGACCCCCCCTCCGTAGGGGATCTTATCTGAAAAACATTGAGCTGATTTCCTTGGATTTTATTCACATCTCCGTATGCGATCTTTGTGACTGATTGTTTCTACAATTGCTTCTGTGTTTTGTCACTTTATAATATAAAGGTTTCAATACTAGTAGTAAATATCAAAACTCTTTTAACAAACAATTTCAACTCTATTTTTAATAACTAAGCTCTTTTCTTAAACCGTTTTCCAATCTATTAGTATATACAACCCTTTACCTCACTCGGATGAGAAATCTAATTAAACGACTTAGTAAAACAAGTGGTATGAAACGCTTGCGTTCACTTCGTCGGTTAATTCTTGGACTTGTTCGATTGAACCTCTTGTGACAATTTTATTAGTGAAGATTTACAGTTTTTTCGTAAATATTTAAGTTAAGCAAGTGGTTATGGGACATGAAGCTAAACTTCTATATTTACTAGCTTAGTGTAATTGACACTTCTCGTTGATCATGACGATCATTCTGATGATTTAGACTAGCAACCGTGCGATGTCTCTTGTTGCGAGGTTAGACTAGACACCACTTGTGTGATTCCACTCACACATAACTTTTTGCTTTTTGGTTAGTCTGGACCTTAATCTGTGTGATTCCATTCACACATGTGGGGTAGCTCCCCTTGGTCTTCGGACCGTCATGTGATAGGCCTCTTTCTCTTTTCTATGATTTCTGGAATTTATGTCATTGACTTGTTATGAGTAGAAGTTTGGGGTATGATGCCCTTTCCGAATCTTTGAGAAGATTCTTGTGATATTGATTATCTCTTATTGATTGATCTTCTGTTGATCATTATTTACATACTTATAGTGGTATGTCATTATGGATGTTTATGTTTATGCCATATCTTTTATGTTATATCATGTCATCTGATATTTATAGCTAGACTGACCCGTTCATTATTTTCTTAAATAATACTCGGGTCAGACCGAGATGTTACAGGTGCTTCTGCTTGACTTCTTCCCAGGGATTCATCACTCTGACTTTTGGCTAACTGTTTAGATTAGCAGTTTTTGTTGTATACACTTAAGATATAGACTCATAGTTGTATTCTTTTTTATAGCACGTGTTGCTATTCTTTTGTATTATCGTGGATCTTTCTGACCACTACTCTGATGTATACTTTCATGTGTTAGTTATATATTCATATCTTCTTCCGCCTTTGTGATATGGATATCTGTGACTGATTTGTGATATGATTATTTCTATGTTTGTTTCCGAAGATTATTTATAGCCACCGTGTGATAGGCAATTACATGGATGGTCGCTCCTCAACAGCCTTATTCTCCGTGCTAGTTGACAGCACTACTCCGGAGTGTTCTTGGCTAGCGTGGGTATAGAGGTGGGGCGTCACACACATCCACTCTTCCCTCGCATATGCTTCTTCTTGATTGCTAGCTTTGTTCCATTATTTTTCTTTTATTTCGATTTACTTTAATTTTCCTCCTTATTATATGAATGTATGTATTTTTAAAAGGTTGAAAGAAAAAAAAAGATTTGAAAAAGAAGAATTGAAAAAGAAAATGATTAAAATAAGAACTGAAAATGGAAGAAAAGATCTAAATTTGAAAAGAAAGAAGAAAGTTTGAAATAGAAGAAAATTTTGAAGAAGAAGAATATTTGAAGAGGAAGGAAAAATTAAAATGAGAGATAATAAGGAGATTTGAAGAGAAAAGAAAAAAAAGAAAAGGAAAAAAGAAGAAGATTAGAATGGAGGCTGTGGTTTCATTTGCGTCATATCTTATTTGTAAGGTTAGAATTAGGTTTAGGATCAAAGATATTTGAAAAGAGAGACCGCTGTAAATTAGAAATAAATGAAATGACGTTTCAGAAAAGTGAAGTTGGGAAATGAATGGAAAGAAATAAAGTAAATACGAACAAATTTGGTTTTGAAATATAGTAAATATGAACAGCCTTTTTAAAAGTAGCAGGTATTAAAAAGAGGCAATTATTAATTAGAAAGGGAATGAATGGACTAACTCTATATTGTAAACAAACTTTTAGAATTCAAATTTCAAAACAATTGTTTACTTAATAAATTTTGTTAACCCTAAACACACCAAAATTACTTCATTAACTCAAGTAATATTCAAATTTCTACGCATTTGGGTTTTTGTCTATGCATAATAATTTTTTATAATTACCTTAAAAATGAAAACATTTGATTTGTTTTTCCCAAAATGATCTCTTATTACCATTGAAACACCCTTTTTGTTTACCACAGAACGCGCGTTTTTTTATTAAATCTATTAATTGAAATCACCGTTTTCTTTCCTTTTAATTGAAATTTTGAACTACATTAATTGCAATCACTTACAAGGTTAAATTTTAAAATAGATAACAAAAATGCATTAAAAAAAGAAAAATTGTTTATACACAAGAGTAATAAATAGATTATTTTCCTATTCTTGTAATCAGTCTGTAAGCTAAACACAGTTCAAATAAACATATATTTCTTTCTATAAAATCAATCTTTCTATTTTTTTATTTAAATTAAACTAAACCTACGTTCACAGATGAAACATTCATTTTATTGATGTAAATGTTTTTTTTTTCATTGAATCAAAACTTTCCTTATATTTCACAAAACATAAGCCGCTTTTAATTGCACCTATTACAATTAGTATTCTCTCTCCTATTGATTGAAAATTTTCAATTACATTAATTTCTGTTGATTAAGTTTCAAAATGGGCTAAATGAATGAAATGATAAGTAGAACAATTACTTCCTATTAACGTAATATTTAGATGTTAAATTTCATTTATTTCGATTAAACCTATTTTCATACATTAATTCAATATACTGACAAACTTACTTTTGCACCCTTTCATTTACCCAAATGCCTTTTTATAAATAAACTTAACAATAGATTCATACTCTATTACATAAATGCCTACCCTTTTACCTAAATTAAAATCTTCATAACTTCAAACATTTAATCCATTTAATTCCAATTACTCCTTTCATTACATTTTGGATTCAAATTAATTTATAAAGCTTTACCTCCATTCTTTATATACACTAACCATCATTTAATGGAGAATCTATTTACGTTATTCCCCATTTATTACCTTACTTTATTCATCGTAACATTTAATTTTATAATTATTGAAATGATTTTCGATTTAATTGAAGGAACTAAGTATATAACTCAAACTCTTAATCCTACATTTATAAGTATATCCTTGTCCGTTATATCTATTAATTAAATAAATTCCATTAAATTAATATAACAAATCAGATTTCCATTCACACTTTAATACAAACCTAAAATTTTCAATTCATTATCTTGTATTGATTTTATACAATTACCATAAACTTTACATTCCATTACTATTCACTATATATTCATTCATCAATCAATTCGATATTTATTCTTCTTCCCTTCTATTTGATAAATAACCTAGTATACATTTACATACATTCATTTCATCCCATTCATTTATGGGTATTGCATTAAAATTTAGTTTATTAACTAATACCAACGTTATTATCATTAATTACAATTGGATTCCCAATTTTTATTCAATACCCTGAACAAATGACATATATATTAATCAAATCCTTACATATCTTTTTCTCACGTTCCATTAAAAATCAAATCATAACATTTAAATGATTTTATTGAATTGGAATCTCATTCAAGTCATAAATTATTAATTTGTACTAATATGATTCCTTAATTTATTCCAATTACCGTTTACAATCTTTTATTGCATTAAATCAAATTAATACTTTCATAAATTTCTCATATAAATTTTATATCCAGGTAGAAATCTTTTTCCTACTTAATTCATTTGGATTTTATTTAAATTTCTATAATAGGTTTTAAGCCACCATTTACATAATTTATTTTAGCCTTCATTTTAACATTTATATCCAAATGCGACAATTTCCACTATTACAAATCAATTTCAATATAAAGTCTAATTTGTAAATTTTAAATTATCCTTGATACATCTAATTTTCAACATTCTCTTTCGTATAAATAAATAATATTTCTATTTATTTCTAAATTTAAAATAAAATCCTATTAATTTAATTCATTTTAAATATCGAATTTACACGGGTCGTTACACTCTCCACCACTCAAAACTTTTCGTCCCCGAAAAGGAAAAGAAGGGAAAAGAAGAATTAAATAACAATACATCTTATTCAAAATATTTAACTTATAAATGATAATTTACTAAATTTATTACCTTAAATAAACCGTAATCCGAAACGTACCTATTTGTCGGGCAGCTTACGCTAAATTTACGGAACCAAAAGCAGTATCAATTGCTTCCATAACATGCATTTCACTTATAAACACTTATAAAATCTAAAGGGTTAACAATTTATATAAAGCGAACTATTTAAGTGGTTTCAATTTCTAACAACAAATCAGTACAACAACCATCAATTCGACAAATAGCATACACAACAAATTCAAAGCAACCATTTAACCCGACAAACAAATAGTTGTTCGGGTTCAAAACTTTTATATTGTACGGAATGAAGAATAAATCATCAAGTGCATCATTTACTCAACAGTGTAAGATAAACTAAATAGATTATTCATTCACTCCAAATCCAATTTTCAAAGTATTTTACCCAAACAACCATGACCAAACAACAACAATTCAAACAACAATCAACTTAACCTTTTATTAATTACATACCTTTGTTGTTTGATTTTCTTTTTATTTATACGGTGATTTATCTTTAAATCTACATTTACTTATTACTTACAAATATTCAATCCATTAACTCAGGTCATGCCAGTTTTTTTTATTTCATTATAATTATTTTTTCATTTATTATTGCATGTCCTCATTTATTTATTACAGTATTCATTTCCCTGCAAATTTTATTTTCACTTTAATTACTTAAGTTTAAAATCGTCTATTATGCTTACCTTTAATTATATTTACTTGGTAAAATTTCAATTATAACTTAAGTTCATAACATTAAATTCTCATTTAATATCAAATTCATTGGGTACTTCATTACCTACTTTTACTTGTACAATTTCCATTACTTTTCTTATAAAACATTTCAAATTTTTACATTTGGTAAGTTATATATGTTAAAGAAAAATGCAGATGAACTTATACAAGTTTTCTCAATTCTTTTTAATTCATTCATGGTTCAATAAACCTTGACCCTTTGTCTTATAAGTTACAAAATTTCAATTTTATCTTTAATTCCTTTTATTTATAGTAACATTTTAGTTATGCTTAAATTTAATCAATTCTTATAAATAAAGAATTTCATCAATTCATTTACTAAGGTTTACAATCCTTTATTTTCATTACTTATCTCCCTATTATACTAATTTTTTTTTTACTTAAAGTAATGGTTCTAACTTTTAATTACTAACCTTTCATCTCACTACAAAAATTGAAAAATTAATAACTGGAAATTTAAGAATTTAAATACCGGGTTAAATTTCAAATTATTTTAAAATAATAGATAAATATATTCTTATAACTTATATACCTCTAATTATATATAAAACAATTCAAAATTTATAGATTTTTCTCAAAATAAATCTGCAGTGGAACTACTATAGTGGCCTTTCCCCTTCGAAACTCGAAAATGAAAGTCGATGATGCGGCCGCCATCACCGAAAATATTTTCCAGTGACAGAGAGTAAAGTAGAAACTTATTTTCTCAAAAAAAATCTTCTTTAAAACAATTCTTCCGAATTATAATGAAATATTTATATCAAAAAATACTTATAAACCATATTAATATATTTTAAAACTTATTCGAAAAATTTCAAAACCCCGGATCTTAAGTTCTAAATTTCCAAATTTATTTATTGATTTTAAATCTCATTTCAACTATTATTATAATTTTTATTAACTATCAACCAATCTATTGCAGCCAAATATAGATATCATTTGAAAATTTTATTATATATATAGAAAATATAATAGGCAAAATTATTTCATTCACCTAGATAAAACAAATATTATGTCGGTATGTCCTATTAAGTGTTTAGAAATCCCTATTGATGTCACAGCGTCCCATGCACCAAGCAGAATTTATAAATACAAAACGGAATAGATTAACACAATATTAAAATCTTTTTATAACACTAACAAATATGCTCTCTCATATATATACACTCAGCGACTCCCATAGGGTATTACTACCCTATTAGTAAAGAGTCAAACCCCACAAAGCTAAGGTTTATCGCTAAACCAAAGCACTGATACCAGATGTAACATCCCGCCTTTTCGCACGCTTTAAATCGACACACGTGCCAATTCAAACCATACGGAAGGGTGGATTGTTATGGGGTAACTAAGAAAAATAGAGAAGAGAAAAAAACTAGACAGAATCTCACAGCGGAAGGATAAAATATAATAATAAATATACAGTTCATAAAACTGTTTACAAAACATTTGATTCTTCTTTATACAATAAATATCAGAGTTCACATACCAATAAATACCAATGCAGCGGAATACAGTATGTAGTGGAACCATATAATATAATAATAATAATAATAATAATAATAATGAAATCTTCGACTTCGTCCTTCAGAAATTAAGTCTTCAAATCCTGAAATGCTCGGACTGACCCGAGCGAATTTGAAAAACAAAAACACTCGAGTCAGAACTAAAAGAGCTTATGTGAGTTAAATTAACAGAAATAAATATGAGAGCAGTAACTCAAGAGATGCTCGGGATTTACATCTCCTAAGGATCCGCTAAACTATTTACTATGTAGTATATTGCGCTATTATAATAGTGTCTAATTGTAAAATAAACTTACTTTTTTCTTAGCATTAAGGGGTTACCCATATAGCCCTTAACACGTAATAGTCCCAGTAGTCCATCCAATATCATAGTCCCTCTAGATCGGGAAGCCACCAGAGTATACCACACGGGCTACGGGAGAAATCCAAACTCGTACAAGGCGTGATAGGGTAGGTGACATGGCATGTAACAACCCGCATATTTAACGATTTTATATTTAAATGTTTTATTTAAATATAGCGTCGTTAGTCGGATTTAGGTCCGAAATGTTACTTTTTGCAAACGGCTGAACTGGAGCTCGAAACTACCCCCATTGGTTCCAAAATGGCGTTTGCGATCTTTTTGAGTATAATCTTTGATATATTTGGAGTTTGTGAAATTTTGACCCTTTTTCTATTGGATTTTGGGTTTGGGTTCAGCCCACTAGCTTAATTAACCCTCTAACTCAACCCCTTCTCTTCATTTCATTTTTATTTCATTTTCATTTCTCAAGCAAAACTGAAAATGGTGGAAGGGAAGAGGAAATAGAAATTGCAAGCCCTAGTTTCTCCTTTGTAACTTGATTTCTTGCTCCAAAATCATAGAGAAGCCATAGGTAAGTCTCTTATTCTTCTCCAACTCTTTCTCCTTCAATTTCAGAAAGTTTTCCTAAACCTAACTTAGGAAAATACTTGTTTGTTCTTAGATTGAAGCTTGTTGGGTTGAAGTAGTGATTAGTTGGTCTTCTCCTTGTGTTTTAGCTCCTTTATCTTCTTTGTTTGTGAGATTAAAGGTGAGTTTTGAACTCACATCTACCTCTTTTGATATCATAGATGTTGGGTATGAATTCCTAACACCTTGTTCATATGCTCTTGCTTTTGGTTTGGATTGAATTGGAGAATATCCAAACTTTTAGTGTTGGGTTCAATTCTTTAAAGATCCTAACTTTGATGTTTGAACATGTTTTTGGTAGCGAATCGGAGAGCTAATGGAGCTGGGGTATCTATTGGCTAAGGCTCCTTAGGTCCATTGCTCGAACGATCGCGTTTTGGAAGAAATTGCATTTCATTAGAAAAAGGGCAGAAACTGCAGAAATATGCAGTTCGGCCGACCGAGCCCTGTAGCCGGTCGACCGACCTGCTCATGTCGAGTTTTTTTATTTCCTGCATCTGGCCAGCCGACCGAGCCCTGCAATCGGTCGACCGACCTGCTCATGTTTTGCCTGTTTTGCCTATTTTTGCATATTTTGATTTGTTTTCCAAATTTTATCGATTCAAGTTGCTTTTTAGTGGTTGTCATTGCATCTTTGGCTTTGATAACTTATTCTTGACTTCATCCATGGGTTTTTATAAAATAATCTCTCGTATCACATTTAAAAGCTCGTTTCTCCAATTTATAAATTCTATTTAAAACACACACTATCGCACTTCGAGCGAAGTGGAAGGGTGATTAAATGGTTGGGCAAAAACACGGACCATGAATCTGTGCGTTTATCTTTCCGATTAGTCCCCGACCTATTCAATTGATTGTTTTGACCCTCGGGTTTGGTTTATCGATGACATGAGGTAAACTTTGTACTGCTTTGAGTGTGAAAGTGACTGACGGATAGTAAATCGTCTAGTGCGAACGAGTGGTTATGGGACATACGTTAACACTTTTCGGATTCCTCTTCGAGAGTTGTGACACATTCCGCCAGTTAGTGGTGTCCAGTACTGGGTCTCTGACCTTCACCACTACGGTTTGTTGCCTTCGGTTATGTGCCTTCGGGTTTGTGCCTTCGGGTTTGTTGCCCTTTAGTATCGCTTCCGATGTTGGTCATTATGAGCCGCATGGGTGATATTGGGTTGCCCTTTAGTATCGCTTCCGATGTTGGTCGTTATGAGCCGCATGGGTGATATTGGGTTTGGAGTCTTCGGGCTCATGGATCCTTGTTTGTACAGTACTGAGCTCGAGCAATTTTCTGATGTTTCATTCATATGTATATTCCCTTGGTATCGCCCTTCGGTGTTGGTCATTATGAGTCGCATGATGCGTAGCGTTTACCTTGCGGAACTTGTATACCTTATTGGTATTTGTTATTGCCTTTTTGGCTTGATTTGGGATATTTGTATTCTTTGTTCCTATATGTTGTCGATGATACGAGGCTTGTTCTATATGATTCATCTTTTGTTAGATGATTGTGTTATCTCTTTTAGAGATATTTGTTATGCTTAGTAACCTTACAGGTTTATTGTTGCTCAGTTTATCTAACTGATTTGTTTAGCTATACTGACCCGTGTATTTTATACTCGGGTCAGACCGAGATGTTTCAGGTTAGGTACTTTGGACTTAGCCTATTTTGCTTCCGCATGGACTACTCCGCTAGCTTCTTTTTGTCATAGCTTTTTGTGTAGTCCCATTTTGTAGTAACTCTGATATGTATTCTATGGACTCATCTGTATATTGTGGTTTGCTATACCACTCGACATGTATTATTTTGTATACTCTGTTATGTATCAGTGTATGTGCATATGATGATCTACTGTTCTGTGATGTATATTACATTTGAGTTGTTATATTCTGTTCTGATAGATCCAACCACCTATGGTTTTGTTTTAAGTATTCATTGGGTATGTCGACCTGCTTGGTATGTGTATTGTCGATGTATTCAATAGATAATTAGAGCAAGGCTATAGATGGTCGCTCCTAACCAGCCTTATTCTCCGTGTTAGTTGACGGCATTACCCTGTAGTGTCCTTGGCTAGCGTGGGTATAGAGGTGGGGCGTCACTGCGTGGTATCAGAGCCGAGTTTAGAACAAAATATGATAAAAACAGAATAGATGCACATATTACGGTACATCAAAGTGTACAAGTGATACAAATCTTTGAATCATCGTGTCTCTTTATTCCATCAAGGTTAGATATAGTTGGGAATACGTCTAGGAATGCATTTCTATTCCGTAGTATTCCATATTGTAATATCTACCTTGTGAATAATCTTGTTCTTATCTTACCTTCAGCGTATGGCTGGAAGAGGCAGGGGACGACGTTCGGATGCTGGGCAATCCAGTGGCTCACATCCGGATGGCGTTTATATGTCTGCTGATCAGTTTATGCAATTGTTTAGGAGCACTCAGCCTCCAGTTCTTCCTCGAGTGTCTCCACCTCGCAAGTCTGCTTTTGCACGCCAGTGCAGTGATTTTGCTCATCTTGGGGGAAAGCCGTTTAAAGGCTCTGAGTATGTTCTTGAAGTCCAAGCTTGGTTCCGCACGTGTGAGCATATCTTTTCTCGCATGGATCTTTCTGACCATGATAGAGTTCTTGTAACTTCTAGCTTATTACAAGAGCGTGCCCTTGATTGGTATGAGCTTCTTGTAGCCGAGATTGATGAGTCTACTCTTTCTTGGACTCAGTTTCGGGAGCGATTTGAACTCAAGTTCGTTCCCGAATCTGAAAAAGTTTTATTGACCCGTCGCTTCCTTGAGTTGAAGCAAGGGAAATCTTCTGTTTCTGAGTATGTTGCATCATTCGAGGCTTTATCTAAGTATGGTCTTGGATTCATCAGCACTTCTTATACGAAGAATTTGAAGTTTGTTTCTGGTCTTAAGAAGTATCTTAAGAAATCTTTGTTGCTCCAACTTAAGCTTTCTTTTGAGGAGTTGGTTGATTCGGCACTTCACCTCGAGACCGTCGAGAAGGAGTGTGATAGTGATGTTGATGTCGAGGTTTCCAAGAACCCCAACAAGAGGCCGTTTCCAATTCAAAAGTCCAGGCCTTTTCCTTCTAAGAAGAAGAAGACTGGTGGTCCTAGTCCTCAGCCTCAGTCTTCCGGAACACCTTTCGTTCGAAAGTGTTTTAATTGTGGTTCTCTGGATCATATTATTCGAGCTTGTCCTAAACCTCTCTTCTTCCGATATTGCAAGAAGGAAGGTCATCATGTTTCAGCTTGCCCTACTGTCCCGGCTAGTGCTAAGTCTAGCAGGCTTTATGCTGCTAAGGCTTCTGAAGGTCCTTCTCATCCCAAAGGTATCTCTCTATCTATTTTGGAAGGTTCTATTTTATTCCGTGATCATAGTATTCGAGTTCTTTTTGATACGGGTGCTTCACATTCCTTCATATCGAAGAAGCTCGTCGATAATTTATCTTTGGATGTTTCTTGTTTGGTTACATCATTGAGGATTGCGAATCCTATTGGGGGATCCGCAACCCTTAGTTTGTTTTGTGATAATGTTGGGATTTTTTTATATGGCTTTTCTTTTCGTGCGAATCTGTACGTTATTCCTTGTTTGGGATTTGATATGATTTTGGGTATGGACTGGCTAGTGAGATATGATGCCAGGATTATTTGTTCGGAGAGAATTTTATATCTTCGACATCCGAATTCGCCTACTCAGCTATCTCTTATTCTTCGGGATGTGGATAATTCCGAAATGGCTTTGTATTCTCTTGATTCGCGAGATGGTGATGAGATATCTCGTATTCCTATTGCTTGTGACTTTTCTGATGTTTTTGAGCCTGTATCGGGTTTGCCACCTAAGCGGGCAATTGAGTTCCGCATTGATCTCATTCCAGGCGCGCAGCCAGTTAGTCGTCCTCCTACGAGGATGTCTACAAGGGAAAATGAGGAACTCAAAAAGCAGCTTTTAGAGCTTGAGTCCAAGCAGTTGATTCAGTCCAGTTTTTCTCCGTGGGGGTCCGCGGTTGTCTTCGTGAAGAAGTCTGATGGAACTCTTAGGCTTTGCATTGACTATCACAAGCTTAACGAGTTAACCATCAGGAATAGGTACCCATTGCCTAGGATCGATGATATGTTCAATTTATTGAGTGGTGCTAAGGTCTTTTCTCAGCTTGACCTTGCCACAGGTTTTCATCAGTTACGAGTCGCGGAGGATAGCATACCTCTTACAGCTTTCCGCACTCGATATGGTTCTTTCTAGTGGCTCGTTATGCCGTTCGGTTTGACGAACGCTCCTGCTTTCTTTGTTGATCTCATGAATCGGGTATTCCGGGAATATCTCGATAAGTTCGTTCTTGTGTTCATTGATGATATCCTTATTTATTCTAAGTCTGAAGTCGAGCATGCTAATCACTTGAGAATTGTCTTGAGTATTCTTCGTCGTCATCAGCTTAGAGACAAATTCTCCAAGTGCCACTTTTGGGAGAATAAGGTTAAGTTCTTAGGCCGTGTTGTATCTTCCGATGGCATTTCTGTCGATCCCTCAAAGATCGAAGCCATCCAGTATTGGAAGAGGCCTGAGAATGTTCATGAGATTCGTAGTTTCCTTGGATTGGCGGGTTATTACCGTCGATTCATTAAGGACATTTCCCGTGTTGTGCTTCCTCTCACTTGCCTTACTCGGAAAGGCATTCGTTTTGATTGGTCCGACAAGTGTGAAGCTTTCTTTCTGACATTGAAGGAACTTCTCACTAATGCTCCTATTCTTGTGGTTCCCGAGGGGAATCATGATCTTATTGTATACACCGATGCTTGTGGTAGTGGTCTCGGTACTGTTCTTATGCAGAAAGATCGGGTAGTTGCTTATGCTTCTAGGCAACTGCGTCCGAATGAAGTCCGCTATGCCACTCATGATCTTGAGCTTGCCGCCATTGTCTTTGCCTTGAAGATTTGGCGACACTATTTGTTAGGCGAGCGATTCATTCTCTATACCGATCATAAATCTTTGAAGTATTTGTTCACTCAGAAGGAACTCAATATGAGGCAACAACGTTGGCTCGAGTTTCTTGCCTCCTATGACTTTGATATCCTATATACCCCTGGTAAGGGTAATCGTGTTGCAGATGCGCTCAGTCGCAAACATTCGGCTGTCGTTTCCATGATGCTTGCTGAATGGAATATTCTTGAGACTCTATCTTTTTGTGAAATTCGAAATCAAGGTTCATCTTCTGATTCTCCTATCCTACTATTTAGTTTGGGAGCTCGACCTATTTTGTTGGATCGTATTGTCGATGCTCAGCGGCGTGATCCTGGTTTGTTGCATCTTATTCAGCTTTGTGAGTCTGGATCCTATGATGAGGCGTTGCGGGATTTTAGCATTGATTCTCATGGGTGTCTTCGTAAGAAGAACTGTCTTTTTGTGCCTTCTGATCTTGCACTTAGGCATGACATTTTTGATGACTGTCACTGTTCTAAGTATACTATTCATCCCGGTAGTAGTAAGATGTATGCCGATATGCGTCGTCTTTATTATTGGGAAGGTATGAAGCGCGATGTGGCGAGTTATGTGAGCAATTGCATAACTTATCAGCGTTTCAAGGCCGAGCATCAGTGTCCTTCGGGTCTTCTTCAGCCTCTTGAGATTCCATTGTGGAAATGGGATCAAATATCTATGGATTTCATTGACGGCCTACCTCGTTCGAGATCAGGCCATTCTAGCATTTCGGTTATTGTTGATCGCCTTACCAAGTCTGCTCATTTTGTCCCTATTAAGTCTAATAGAACTGCTTCGCATTTGGCTAAGTTGTATGTTAAGGAAATCGTGAGATTTCACGGTGTTCCTAGTTCTATTGTAAGTGATCGTGATCCTTTATTCACGAGTCATTTTTGAAAGAGTCTTCAGCAAGCTTTGGGAACAAAGCTTAATTTTTCTACAGCTTATCATCCACAGTCTGACGGACAGACTGAACGGGTGAATCGTATCTTGGAAGTCTTCTCCGTATTTGTATTTTTGATTTTGGTGGTAGCTGGGAGGATCATCTACCTCTTGTAGAATTCTCCTACAACAATAGTTTTCAATCTAGTATCGGTATGGCTCCTTTCGAATCCTTATATGGAAGGCCATGTCGATCACCTTCATGTTGGTTGGAATCTGGAGAGAAGCTTATTCTTGGTCTAGATTTTGTTCGTGATACTTCTGAGAAAATTGGTCTTATTCGGTTGAGAATGAAAGAGGCACAGAGCCGCCAGAAATCCTACGCGGATAACCGTAGGAAGCCTCTCGAGTTCTCGATCGACGATCTTGTCTTTATTCGTGTTTCTCCTTTGAAGGGGGTTATGCGTTTCAGTACGACTGGAAAATTGGCTCCTCGTTATGTAGGGCCATTTTCTATTACTGAACGTATTGGCCCTGTGGCTTATAGAGTTTCACTTCCAGCTCATTTATCTGGCATTCATGACGTGTTCCACATCTCGCAACTTCGGAAGTGTCTTCGGGAGTCGGATTCTGTTATTACTTCTCCTGATTTGCAAGAGCTTGAGATCTCACCGGACTTATCTATTGTACAGCAACCTATTCGCGTGCTTGACACGGAGGTGCGACACCTTCGAAACAAGGACGTGCCGCTCGTTGAGGTTCAATGGTCCGTTAATCCCAATGACTGTACTTGGGAAACCAGAGAGTTTATCGAGCGATCTTATCCGGGTTTTCTATCTTAGCTTGTAAATGGTGAGTATGTCTTTTCATCTCAATCTTATTTCCTTTTTCTTTTGAATGTTGCATGTATGTAGTTGTTACAAATATCGTCTCTAGGAATTGCGGGGATGCAATTTTTGTAAGGAGGGGAGATCTGTAACAACCCGCATATTTAACGATTTTATATTTAAATGTTTTATTTAAATATAGCGTCGTTAGTCGGATTTAGGTCCGAAATGTTACTTTTTGCAAACGGCCGAATTGGAGCTCGAAACTACCCCCATTGGTTCCAAAATGGCGTTTGCGATCTTTTTGAGTATAATTTTTGATATGTTTGGAGTTTGTGAAATTTTGACCCTTTTTCTATTGGGTTTTGGGTTTGTGTTCAGCCCACTAGCTTAATTAACCCTCTAACTCAACCCCTTCTCTTCATTTCATCTTTATTTCATTTTCATTTCTCAAGCAAAACTGAAAATGGTGGAAGAGAAGAGGAAATAGAAATTGCAAGCCCTAGTTTCTCCTTTGTAACTTGATTTCTTGCTCCAAAATCATAGAGAAGCCATAGGTAAGTCTCTCTTCTTCTTCTCCAACTCTTTCTCCTTCAATTTCAGAAAGTTTTCCTAAACCTAACTTAAGAAAATACTTGTTTGTTCTTAGATTGAAGCTTGTTGGGTTGAAGTAGTGATTAGTTGGTCTTCTCCTTGTGTTTTAGCTCCTTTATCTTCTTTGTTTGTGAGATTAAAGGTGAGTTTTGAACTCACATCTACCTCTTTTGATATCATAGATGTTGGGTATGAATTCCTAACACCTTGTTCATATGCTCTTGCTTTTGGTTTGGATTGAATTGGAGAATATCCAAACTTTTAGTGTTGGGTTTAATTCTCTAAAGATCCTAACTTTGATGTTTGAACATGTTTTTGGTAGCGAATCGGAGAGCTAATGGAGCTGGGGTATCTATTGGCTAAGGCTCCTTAGGTCCATTGCTCGAACGATCGCGTTTTGGAAGAAATTGCATTTCATTAGAAAAAGGGCAGAAACTGCAGAAATATGCAGTTCGGCCGACCGAGCCCTGTAGCCGGTCGACCGACCTGCTCATGTCGAGTTTTTTTTTTTTATTTCCTGCATCTGGCCAGCCGACCGAGCCCTGCAACCGGTCGACCGACCTGCTCATGTTTTGCCTATTTTGCCTATTTTTGCATATTTTGATTTGTTTTCCAAATTTTATCGATTCAAGTTGCTTTTTAGTGGTTGTCATTGCATCTTTGGCTTTGATAACTTATTCTTGACTTCATCCACGGGTTTTTATAAAATAATCTCTCGGATCACATTTAAAAGCTCGTTTCTCCAATTTATAAATTCTATTTAAAACACACACTTTCGCACTTCGAGCGACGTGGAAAGGTGATTAAATGGTTGGGCAAAACATGGACCATGAATCTATGCGTTTATCTTTCCGATTAGTCCCCGACCTATTCAATTGATTGTTTTGACCCTCGGGTTTGGTTTATCGATGACATGAGGTAAACTTTGTACTGCTTTGAGTGTGAAAGTGACTGACGGATAGTAAATCGTCTAGTGCGAACGAGTGGTTATGGGACATACGTTAACACTTTTTGGATTCCTCTTCGAGAGTTGTGACACATTCCGCCAGTTAGTGGTGTCCAGTACTGGGTCTCTGACCTTCACCACTACGGTTTGTTGCCTTCGGGTATGTGCCTTCGGGTTTATGCCTTCGGGTTTGTTGCCCTTTAGTATCGCTTCCGATGTTGGTCGTTATGAGCCGCATGGGTGATATTGGGTTGCCCTTTAGTATCGCTTCTGAGTTGGTCGTTATGAGCCGCATGGGTGATATTGGGTTTGGAGTCTTCGGGCTCATGGATCCTTGTTTGTACAGTACTGAGCTCGAGCAATTTTCTGATGTTTCATTCATATGTATATTCCCTTGGTATCTCCCTTCGGTGTCGGTCATTATGAGCCGCATGATGCGTAGCGTTTACCTTGCGGAACTTGTATACCTTATTGGTATTTGTTATTGCCTTTTTGGCTTGATTTGGGATATTTGTATCCTTTGTTCCTATATGTTGTCGATGATACGAGGCTTGTTCTATATGATTCATCTTTTGTTAGATGATTGTGTTATCTCTTTTAGAGATATTTGTTATGCTTAGTAACCTTACAGGTTTATTGTTGCTCAGTTTATCTAACTGATTTGTTTAGCTAGACTGACCCGTGTATTTTATACTCGGGTCAGACCGAGATGTTTCAGGTTAGGTACTTTGGATTTAGCCTATTTTGCTTCCGCATGGACTACTCCGCTAGCTTCTTTTTGTCATAGCTTTTTGTGTAGTCCCATTTTGTAGTAACTCTGATATGTATTCTATGGACTCATCTGTATATTGTGGTTTGCTATACCACTCGACATGTATTATTTTGTATACACTGTTATGTATCAGTGTATGTGTATATGATGATCTACTGTTCTGTGATGTATATTACATTTGAGTTGTTATATTCTGTTCTGATAGATCCAACCACCTATGGTTTTGTTTTAAGTATTCATTGGGTATGTCGACCTGCTTGGTATGTGTATTGTCGATGTATTCAATAGATAATTAGAGCAAGGCTATAGATGGTCGCTCCTAACCAGCCTTATTCTCCGTGTTAGTTGACGGCATTACCCTGTAGTGTCCTTGGCTAGCGTGGGTATAGAGGTGGGGCGTCACATGGCACAACTAGGCAATGCCAGGGTAGATATACCAATTGCTATCCGGGCTGATGGAAACGGGTAGCCGCAGCTACTGCCCACCTCGAAACAACTCCCCAAAAAAATCAAAGTAAAAGTGGCCACTGAATCAATCCAAAGTCAAAGTATAATATCGAAGAGGAGTGTCCGATCAGAGGAATGACCTCATTGGCCCGAGAATCGCTCCTGTTTTAGACACCTTATGCCAACTCACGGGAGTCAAGTCCATGTATTTACCTTGCAGGAAATGCCTCCACCAACCTACTTCATTCTGGAATCTCCACTGCGTACACGGTTGTTAAAGTGGTTTTCGGAGTTGGCAGAGAGTATGACAATTTCCAATCCCGGTCTCTTCAACAACCAAACGTTATTATAACACCGCCGTCCTTTAAAATAATTTTCACTTTAAAACCAGAATAAAATATCCATTTTAAACCCATATAAATACAATATCGTTTATATTTTTAAAACCCCAAATAAATACGATATCATTTAGGCCCAAACCAATATAATGTCATTTTATTTTCCAATATATATTCCTTCCAAACTCATAGGGTTTTCAAAGTAAAATATTTAGAAATCAAAACTCTGGAATATAATATTTCCAAATTATACTACCTTGAAAATCATAACTTTGAAACAAATTTCCATCTCTCAAATGGTTAAATATTAAATTTCTATTATAAAACAAAATAACTTCTTTACATTTCACAAATCAATTCCAAATATCGATTTAAAACTACCAAATACCATTTCAATTCTTATGTTTCAAAGCTTTAAATATTTCACCATTTCAAAAACAAACTCATTTGACAATCCCATATATATTAAATTCAATTACTTATTATTTAGACTTGAAATATTTACTTAATGAATTCAATATAATTTAAGAAAACCTTTAACTTCACATGACTGGAAAATCTTTCAATTTATTATATATTCATTTAAATCAACCTGATATTCATTTAAATCACTCTACACAAGCATCAAGTTATAAAAATCATATCCTTTAAAAATTCTAACTTTTTATTTAATTCCAATTCAACTTAATATTCATATTCCAACCTTATTCTCATTTAAGTCATAAAAACTCCAGAAATTAGATTTTAAATAAAGGCTTAATCGTATTTGATCTTAAAAATCAAACTTTATTTATACTTCAAATCAAATTTATACAAAGCTTAAAAACCA
Organism: Allium cepa; assembly: GCA_030765085.1. Taxonomy (NCBI): domain Eukaryota; kingdom Viridiplantae; phylum Streptophyta; class Magnoliopsida; order Asparagales; family Amaryllidaceae; genus Allium; species Allium cepa. Next base: position 110,411,154 of record CM060940.1, read on the forward strand.
AAAATTTACTATATATATATAAATAACCAAATCAATATCCCATAAACCATATATATATATATATATATATATATAGCTTTACAAAACCATAGTAAAACATTTCAAAAATAATTTTATATATTTACCGTGGTGCCTATATAAAATTTTCTACCCTATGGTCAAGTGATACGGATGTCTATCATTTCAATCCGCAATTTAAAATAAAAATGCGGTTGTATATCATTTCAAACCGCAATCCCAAATGAAATGAAAATGCATGATGACTTGAAGTTTGTACAATATAAATGTAGCATCCATTCGTCCAAATATCAATCATCAAATATTATTTGCAATCATCATCCAATTTAAACAATCAACAATATAGAGCATATAAATTATACAGGTAATAAATAACTTGTATTAATCAACAGTTTATATTCAATAATAAATTCAATAACTGTTAAACTAGCAGTTTATATGCAAATAAATAAATTCTTAACTGTCAATTCATATGCAATAATAAAATTAATTAACAGTTAAACTAAATAAATGCGATTTAACATAGGTGATAAATAAAACATGCCAAACAATCATAAATAACTTCCTACTCATATCTTAAGTCAAATTAACAAACATAAGAAATTTTAGAAGTTGTGAGTGGGTTAAAACACTCACCGTTTGGATTTAAATTGAATTCAAATCCAATTTAAACCCAAAAATTTGACGGTCTCCAAATTCATTCAAACCAACGTCAATAGATCCGGAATTTAATTACGATCCTAACAAAAAAAATCACGTGTGAAACGGAGTTCGTATGTGAAAGTTATCATAATTAAACGATTTGCAATAGAAATTAAAAATAAACAAAACAAAAATAAAATACCGTGCCACATCCACTCTTCCCTCGCGTATGCTTCTTCTTGATTGCTAGCTTTGTTCCGTAATTTTTCTTTTATTTCGATTTACTTTAATTTTCCTTCTTAATATATGAATGTATGTATTTTTAAAAGGTTGAAAGAAAAAAGAAGATTTGAAAAAGAAAATGATTAAAATAAGAACTGAAAATGGAAGAGAAGATCTAGATTTGAAAAGAAAGAAGAAAGTTTGAAATAGAAGAAAATTTTGAATAAGAAGAATATTTGAAGAGGAAGGAAAAATTAAAATGAGAGATAATAAGGAGATATGAAGAGAAAAGAAAAAAAAGAAAAGGAAAAAAGAAGAAGATTAGAATGGAGGCTGTGGTTTCATTTGCATCATATCTTATTTATAAGGTTAGAATTAGGTTTAGGATCAAAGATATTTGAAAAGGGAGACCGCTATAAATTAGAAATAAATGAAATGACGTTTCAGAAAAGTGAAGTTGGGAAATGAATGGAAAGAAATAAAGTAAATACGAACAAATTTGGTTTTGAAATATAGTAAATATGAACAGCCTTTTTAAAAGTAGCAGGTATTAAAAAGAGACAATTATTAATTAGAAAGGGAATGAATGGACTAACTCTATACTGTAACCAAACTTTTAGAATTCAAATTTCAAAACAATTGTTTACTTAATAAATTTTGTTAACCCTAAACACACCAAAATTACTTCATTAACTCAAGTAATATTCGAATTTCTACACATTTGGGTTTTTGTCTATGCATAATAATTTTTTATACTAACCTTAAAAATGAAAACATTTGATTTGTCTTTCCCAAAATGATCTCTTATTACCATTGAAACACCTTTTTTGTTTACCACAGAACGCGCGTTTTTTTATATTAAATCTATTAATTGAAATCACCGTTTTCTTTCCTTTTAATTGAAATATTTGAACTACATTAATTGCAATCACTTACAAGTTAAATTTTAAAACAGATGACAAAAATGCATAAAAAAATAGAAAAATTGTTTATACACAAGAGTAATAAATAGATTATTTTCCTATTCTTGTAATCAGTCTGTAAGCTAAACACAGTTCAAATAAACATATATTTCTTTCTATAAAATCAATCTTTCTATTTTTTATTTAAATTAAACTAAACCTACGTTCACAGATGAAACATTCATTTTATTGATGTAAATGTTTTTTTTTCATTGAATCAAAACTTTCCTTATAGTTCACAAAACATAAGCTGCTTTTAATTGCACCTATTACAATTAGTATTCTCTCTCCTATTAATTGAAAATTTTCAATTACATTAATTTCTGTTGATTAAGTTTCAAAATAGGCTAAATGAATGAAATGATAAGTAGAACAATTACTTCCTATTAACGTAATATTTAGATGTTAAATTTCATTTGTTTCGATTAAACCTATTTTCATACATTATTTCAATATACTGACAAACTTACTTTTGCACCCTTTCATTTACCCAAAAATGCCTTTTTATAAATAAACTTAACAATAGATTCATACTCTATTACATAAATGCCTACCCTTTTACCTAAATTAAAATCTTCATAACTTCAAACATTTAATCCATTTAATTCCAATTGCTCCTTTCATTACATTTTGGATTAAAATCAATTTATAAAGCTTTACCTCCATTCTTTATATACACTAACCATCATTTATTGGAGAATCTATTTACGTTATTCCCCATTTATTAGCTTACTTTATTTATCGTAACATTTAATTTTATAATTATTGAAATGATTTCCGATTTAATTGAAGGAACTAAGTATATAACTCAAACTCTTAATCCTACATTTATAAGTATATCCTTGACTTCTATATCTATTAATTAAATAAATTCCATTAAATTAATATAACAAATCAGATTTCCATTCACACTTTAATATAAACCTAAAATTTTCAATTCATTATCTTGTATTGATTTTATACAATTACCATAAACTTTACATTCCATTACTATTCACTATATATTCATTCATCAATCAATTCGATATTTATTCTTCTTCCCTTCTATTTGATAAATAACCTAGTATACATTTACATACATTCATTTCATCCCATTCATTTATGGGTATTGCATTAAAATTTAGTTTATTAACTAATACCAACGTTATTATCATTAATTACAATTGGATTCCCAATTTTTATTCAATACCCTGAACAAATGACATATATATTAATCAAATCCTTACATATCTTTTTCTCATGTTCCATTAAAAATCAAATCATAACATTTAAATGATTTTATTGAATTGGAATCTCATTTAAGTCGTAAATTATTAACTTGTACTAATATGATTCCTTAATTTATTCCAATTACTGTTTACAATCTTTTATTGCATTAAATCAAATTAATACTTTCATAAATTTATCATATAAATTTTATATCCAGGTAAGAATCTTTTCCCTACTTAATTCATTTGGATTTTATTTAAATTTCTATAATAGGTTTTAAGCCACCATTTACATAATTTATTTTAGCCTCCATTTTAACATTTATATCCCAATGCGACAATTTCCACTATTACAAATCAATTTCAATATAAAATCTAATTTGTAAATTTTAAATTATCCTTGATAGATCTAATTTTCAACATTCTCTTTCATATAAATAAATAATATTTCTATTTCTTTCTAAATTTAAAATAAAATCCTATTAATTTAATTCATTTTAAACATCGAATTTACACGGGTCGTTACAAAAGCTGATTTCTATCAAATACATTTCTGTTTGGTGGCGGAGAATTTATTCTTTTAGCCCAACACCCTTCTCCGAGAAGTATGAGCTTAGAGGTTATTTAGTCGATGATTATTAGTAATATACTCCCAATTTGGTAGTGTGGCATGCTGAGTGCTGATTATTTGTTGATTGTGGGACGAGACTTCATCGAACCTCACACCCTGGAAATGGTCGAAACAGGAAAAGATGCAGCAGGGTTATGAGGGTCGCGCTCTTTAGGGTATGCGCATTTCCTTATGGATAAAAAGTGGTATTCTGGTATGGAGCCCAGATAATTTGCTTTGTGGTTGTTGGTGTTGAGGACCCTCGATAAAGGTCGGTTATGACCGGGGGATGGCATACTCATGATAGTTAGTTACCTAGTTACAGAGGTAACCCGGCCTTTTTTTGGCAAAGATCCGGTTAGGTTCTCGAGGCGTCCCTCCAGAGGCGTACCCTTTCGGTTAAAGGAATTTCCTTAGCCTTGGACATTTGTTGGAAATCCAAACAAAACAATACGAGCCCTTTACGATTTCAGTTGTATAACCTGCCATGCAGCGTGGCGGTAACCTTCCATAAAACATTGTATCTATAGTAGGTATACTATAATGGTAGTAAGCTGGCTAAGATTAATATTATATTTTTGAAATGTTTTCACACTATGCACTAATAATAACATCAAAAAGAATTTTCTCGTATCAATCATGTTCGACTATCATAAGGAGAAATCTCCTCCAATTGTGCGATTGCATTGTGTGTGTGGCAGGAGGCCTTACGGAAGTTTCATTTTAATGAATTTATTTTTGTAAATTGTTTTTGTTCAAAAAACTGTTTTTTTTTTTACTCATACCAGTCCATGACTTACCCGGAGTTTATTGTTCCCTTCCTAAACTCCGGATACCCATAATTTTTCACATGGGCACCCTAGAAGCAGGTTATCCACGATCTGGAGTGAAGTTGGATTGTAGATTTGGATCTAGATGTCTTTTGAAGCCTTTGGTCTTTGAAGTTTTTGAGCTTTTGGTTTGGAAAGTCTTTGGAGATTCGGAAGACCTTATGGAAGTCGTAGTACGTTGGAATCATTTTCAAGACCCTGTTGTTGTTCTGCTGTGGTGTTATATTTTGTTGTTGTATCATATATATAGCACTCTAATGACGGTGGCTATCTGTTGTAATCAAATGTTGTATCCATGTTTTTTATCAATGAAATCATCTTTTGTTTCCGTTGTGTTGTATTCATCTAATGTTATTATAAGCTTCACCGAACTGGAGTCCGAGTTTGAATCTCCGGCATTCGAATACAAGTGAGGTATTTGATGTCGATTTTTGAATGCTAGATTTTGGGTCGTGAGATGTAGGTACGTCCTTATTTATTTATTTATTTATTTGAAATCACACTAGGTTACTTAACAGTTCCATTTAAGAGAGAGACGTACCCTTCAACCACTTATGACCTCAAACCAGAAGCGAACCCTAATAAAGATATCTCTCACCACTCTTAATTCCAAATTTGTACCATTTAAAATTTTCCAATTAAGAAAGCAAACCCAATCTCCCATATCGTCACGGGTCATTGGATTAGTGATATCTCACATCAATATTAAGTTCACCCGACCGCTGGTAGCCTCAGAGTAAAGGGCAGTCTTCCATCGTGTGACTCTACTGACCTCGCATCACTAACCTACTAAGTCCAATTAATCATCCTAAGTCGTTATTTATATTATCTTAGGTAGACATTGGACTTTGCTCACTAATTCCCTTTTCATTTATGGCAATAAGATTTACCTTAAAATTTATCTACCCATAAACCCTCATTTAACGCTCATAAATGTTAATCTACCGAAAAAATCACAACGGACATTTCCTAAGACATTCATGTATGATTACTAACTTGAATTAGCAACCTTTTATATTTGCTCCATTTTTATCAATTCAACTTCTTTATTTATTAGTCCTATTAATCCATTTACCCTATCAAATTATTGCTACTCCCATATTTATTACCATTTATTGAAGTTAATACCTTTTAAAGATTTTCTCATTAGTTAATTTTTCTAAACATTAATATTACATGCAAGCATCATTATTAGCTTTTTATTTGATTATTACAAGCGCACTAATTACGCATAAGTATTTGCTTTTATTAAATATGTTCTAGTTATATACCTATACAAGAATATACTTTTCCATGTTAAATTGTCGGAATCATATCTAAAATGATTATCAATTATAATTTTCATAAATTAGTCCAAAACAAAACATTTAACTTTAAAATATAAAAGATTACGTTGTTTGAAATTACAAGGAATAATCATTTTTTTTATTATTGAAATAGGCAGTGTAAACTATAATGAATTCATACTTTACACATCTCTTTCTATTTGCATATATTACTTGTTAGGTCAAACATTGTATCTTTTTAAAAGGGAAGAAAATCGAACAAATTTACAAATATGAAAAGGATCTAAATTCCAACAATTCCAAATACACAAAAGTTTATATTCTAACAAGATTAAGGTAATAATCCGGAATTGTAACATTATTATAGAGCCTATATCAGGCCTGGAATAAATTTCATTTAAATTAATATACTAAATTCATACATTTGGGACTGATTTCCAGATCAGGTTGTATACTATACTAAATCACTTTACAAACAAGAATATGTATGCTATATTTATTATATTTAGATCGTAAAATTTCACATTATACAATCAGTAAAAAATCCCACTCGCCTTTTGAAATCACGCAAATCTCCAGATCTGAATTAGATCTTTGATTCATCTCCAAATAATTTTTAATCCAAAGGATATGTATAAAAGGTTATATATATATACATTAAAAATTATAGGTATGAGAAGAGATTTGGGATGGGAGAGAAAATAGATACAAAAATGAAAATATATAAATTACCTCAAATATGCATATGGTTGATTCTCTTCTCTTCCACTTTTTATTAGGTTTCTACTCGTCCCCGATTTGTATGAATATAGTTACAGATATATTATCGTTTATAATTTAGAGAGAAAGTGCAGATGCAGAAATGGCATAACTTTGCTACTGCTTCCATAAAAATATGCGAAGAGAAACAAGGGTTAGGTCTGAATTTATAGACACTAGAACAACCAGAATCGTTAGACCGAAATATAATGAATCTGGGCTATTGTAGCCTAGGTTTATTGGAGCCGCCGGGTCGCCAATGATCGACCTCCCCTAGAGGACCAGTCGACCGCTAAGATTCAACCGTTCCCAATGATTGGTCGGCCCGTGGGCTCGGTTAATTAATTAAAAAAACGTTAATTATTTCTTATTTAATTATTTTTATTTCGAATTCGTTTTTCATCCTCAACTTCTTTTTTGGACTCCAATCGCAAAAATCCAAATATAAAAGTTGCTCATAATTTTGCCACGAATGCAATGGTGCAAGTTTCATGGTCAAATTTCATCATTTTCACAAATTCCCTTTTCGTAGCCTAGTTAACTAACTAATTAATTAAATAACTAACGCCAAATCATGGGGTGATACAATTTTTAATTGAATTTATAGGATTTTTCTATGGCAAACATTGGTATTTTTTAAATTTCACAAAATAATATGATCTGCATTTTTATTTATGGATTTGTGATCGTATCGCATTTGGGTGCACAATCGTATTTTTATTTTTGTCGTTCGTCGTCCATACGCGAACGAAATATTGCGTAGCGCATACTGCAAAACTCTCTTTTCAAAACCATTTAAAAATCAAATTAAATTCAAAAAAATTGATAGCGATGTGATGGCTTAATTGAAATTTTTGTGTAAATTGTAAAATAAGGAATTGACTTTGTTTATAAAGTAGATAAAAATTCAACACTCGGCCATGTTTCTTCACTTCATTTTTCTTCCTCCATGTTTACAGTAAACAAAAGACAACGACCATACTTTATATATTCAAAATAAAATCTCATACTCATCAAAAATATAAGAATGGATCTAATAACTTTGTAGTTGCTAGAGCTTCGATTCGGTATAGGCTAGATTGGGTACGACATCGATTTAGGATGCTCGAATTTAACACAGCGAACTAGGGTTCCATATAGCCATGATCTAGGCAACGTTAGAAGAATCAAAGGGTAGTATAGTGTTTGTCTTTAAAATGAGTTTCGATATGCAAAGTTTGAGAGGATTCGCTACTTTGTAGTGGGTTGCAACCATCACGTGGTCCAGGGCTTAAACTCCAAGTCGCGATCTAATAGGAAGGATCGAGCTGCCTAAATTTGGGATGGGTAGGTAGTCTTGCATAGAGTGATCCAATGGCACGAACGACATTGATTTTCATTAGGGTCTAGCGTGGAAGAGGGTAGAGATGCACAGTAATGTTTGTTTCAATGTGTGTCTATATCTTGCATGCACAGTGGTATATTAGAGAAGTGGGAAGATGTATTAAGGTGGGGTGATTAACTTAAGTGATCAATTAAATATTTATGTATATTTTAAGATCCAATAACTTATAAAATGATATCACTTCCATATGAGGTTGAATTTGGATGAAGTCTTTTGCGTTGGACTCGTATCGATGTTAGCTACATGATGTAATTAATTTGGTCTAGTTTTGGACAAAGTGGAATTTTGAGATAAAATCAAACATCGTTCGATTTTAGACCAAACCAAAATATAACAATGTCCGTTGGAATTTTGGTGAGTTTACGCACCTATAAATAAATTTTATGATACCTGTGTTCCTACGGATTATTATTGAATGCATGGATGATAGTTGATGGTTTTAATGAAATATAAATTAGTGGTAAAATTTTCAGTGATTAAATTTAATTATGTTTAGCATAGTTACTTTAGTTATATTTCGTATGTCTATTTAGCAAAATAAAACATCATTCTGCTATAATTAAATTGAATATATTATTTTGGACATCTATCAAGCAGAATAAATCATCATTCTGTGCTTGTCAAGTAAAAGATTATTGTTTAACTGTTTGTTTGGATTTGAATTCTTGCTTGAAAAGCGGATTGTTTAAATAACCATTGTTTTGTAGGGGACTGTTGTAGAGAGACTTTAAGTGGTTTCTTGCCAATATTAATTTAGTCATATTCTGATGTTGCTTATACTATGGTTTGGTTGAAATATTTGTGATATATTGTTTGGTTCTTATGAGTGTCGTTAAAAAGATTATCGCTATACCATCACTAATGAAATACCCATCTCCTTAAACCCTTGTTGTGAGTTTAACTTGAGCTCGTATTTTTATAAAGTAAACGTTGGTCGCGTTTTTACACTTTGAAATTTGTTTGAACTATATTTTCAAGTATTTTGAGAATTTTGAAAATAAAGGATAAGTGTTAACTAAAATTTATTAAAGGAGTTATAAATTTAATTAATTATCTTTTGGAATGATTAACACTATTTTAAATTTTTAAAGAGATTAAAATTTGATTAATTTCTTTCAAGTTAATGTCATTTAAATTTATAAAAGATTATAAAATGGATTTAAATATCTTTCAGAATAATTATGTTGTTTGTAACGACCCGAAATTTCGATAATTAAAATATTGAATTCAATAAGATTTTGTAATTCAACATTGAAAGTAATTAAAATTTATGGTTTATTAATAAGAAATAACTAGAATGTAATGTTGAAAATGTTAATTCAATACAATTGATAACTACTTTAATGTATGTCTAATTAATTGAAATGATTGTAAAGTTAAAATTGGTTATAGGTTGTAAATAAGGTAATAGGGTTCAATAATGTAAATTTAATATAATAAATGACTAATTGAATGAAATCTCAAATAATTGTAATAAAATGTAAAATTACATTGGTTAGAAATTGTAATGAGAAGATAAAATCAATGTGAAGTTATTTGTTTTATTTGTTAACAATAAACTTGGAAATGTGTTTGAATTGGCAAATTGTAATAATGGTTAATTAATTCATTGAAATTTAATTAGTTATAAATGATAAATAAGGGAATAAACTAAATGTTATAATTAATTGGTGAAATAATATGTAACTCATTGTAATTGGGAAAAATCAAGGTGGTGTAAGTAGTTATAACATTTATTTGAAGATAATAAACTTACAATTGTGATTAAAGTAAGAAAAGTGACAATTATTATATGTTACCTATTTACTCAATCTGTTGAATTTAATTTCAAATAAATACGACTGAATGTAATTAAATATTACGTTAATGTAAATTAAGATGAAATTGGAGAATATTAATGTAATAAGATATAAACCAATACTAACTATGCCTATAGGGTAATGATTGATTGTAATATGTTAATATAAGAATGGAATAATTGAAGAAATAAATGTTGGAATATGAAATGAACAATAAATAGTTCTGGTATAATGATAATTTGTTCGAAATCTAATATTGAATATAAACTACAATAATAATTGTTGGAATCCTTTAATTGAAAAGAAAAGACAAGTGCATTGTAATTAATAAGCTCAACATACGAACTTACATTTTAAATTAAATTAAGATAAAGATTTTAACGACTAAGCTTTGACTTGAAAAGAATAAACTGTATGTTTTCTTCTAACGGGAATAACAAATTTTCAGTTTGAATAAAGGATTTACTAAATGTTTTAATGAAAAAATAACATAATTTATTATTTGAAATGCACCTGGGAGAAGTTGATTTTCAATAAGATAAAAACATTTACTTTGTAAATAGTGTATAAATTTTGTTGTATATGAAATTTTATAAAACATGTTTGAATTGGTATAAATGAAAAGAAAACTATAATAGCCCGGTATTTCAAACCATTTGCATCCGCATGTGTCGAACTTGAATTGCTCATTGTTATTTTATATTTGGCAAAACTCAGCATATATAGTAAATAAATGAATCACAGACACAGGGTAATATAACAATAAGTAGCGGAATAGATAAATAGTAGTTCATGAAGCTACTATATAAATAACAGAGTTTGAAATAAAATACAATAGAATAACTCAATATATAATGTAGTCTTGAATGCAAACAGATGACAAGTCTAACAAACAACTGGATAGCTGGTAGCTGGATAGATATAGATGGATCTCCAAGTAAAGCTCCAACTTCAAAGGTGAGTCTCAAATGCTGTGACACTCAGTCTGACCCGAGCGTAAAGCAAAACGCAAGACACTATAGTCAGGATTAACATTCTTATACTAATAAATTCAACTCAAGTGAAATGTCAATAGAAATACAAGTAACTTAAAGGATGTTTGGGATTTCCATCCTCTAAGGATCTATGAAACTATCTACTATGTAGTAATATGCGCTATTATAGTATGTCTATAGTTAAGTAAAAGCATTAAAATAGCGTTAAGGTGTTACCCATATCCCCTTAACACATTTTATATACTCCCGTAGTCTATATAATGTCATACGCTCCTCCGTAAACTGGTGGTTTACCTAGAGGATATCACATAGGTACGGTACAAAACAAACTCGTAGAAGGCGCGATAGGACATGCAACAAGGCACTCGAGGCAATGCCAGGATAGATATATTGTTTGCGGATCCGGACTAGTGATAACACATAGCATCTACTGCCGCCCACCTCATGACACACTCCCAAATCAAAGAGTGCATCTAACCAAATCACAAAAGCAATAGAATGGTATCAAAGAAATGTGCCCGATCAGAGAAATGACCTCACTTGTCCCGGCGTGGCTCCTATTTTAGTCGCATTAAGCTGACTCATGGGAGTCAGGGCTACGTAAATACCATATAGAATCGCCACCAAACCATCCTACTTCATTTTGGAATCTCCACCTTGTACACGGTTGTTAAAGTGGTTTTCGGTATTGGTAGAGAGTATGACAATATCTGATCCCGGTCTCTTTAACAACCAAATGCTTATTTCACACTATGGTCATTTCATTTCAAATAGTTCATACTTCAAAACCAATATATCATATTCATTTCAAAAATTATATCAATTTGATATCATTGTTTACTTAAAATAATATTCACTTCTAGAATCATAACACTTTAAAAATTTATAACACTTTCGAAATCATAACACTTTTGAAATCATAACAGTTTTGTGATCATAACACTTTTGAAACCATAACACTTATGAAACCATAACACTTTAAAAATCATAACACTTCCCACTTAAACAGTTTAGACACTAAAGATAATATATATATATGTATATTAAAATGGTTATAGATTAAAATGGTTTATATATTAAAATAATTTACATATTAAACCAGTTTCCTCTAATTTCACAAATTGATTCAAATATTTTAAATTCCAAAATTGAATTTAAATCAATTCCAGTTTAACCATTTCGAATTTCAAAGTTCAAAGATTCAAGTTTATAAATTCAAACATTTACAGTATAAATTCCATTTATATTTCAATATTTAACTTTAATTTTTTTCAAATCGGACAATATTCACTTAACCATTTTAACAACAATTTGTTTGAGTTCCAATTTTAAATCAATATTGAATATTAAATCTCAATTTTATTTAAAGTTGAGAATATTTATTTAATCACCTTTCATCAAATCAAGTTATAAATCAAATCTTCCAAAACCTCAAAAATCAATAAGTTTAAATTAATTCCTATTTAAAATCAATTTAATTCCAAGCCAACATTAATTTATCTTCCCCACCATTATTATTAAAATTATAAAATTTATTTTAAAATATTAATATAAATTTAAATAGTTACTTAAACATAGTATATACTAATTAAATTAAATTTTTATTAAATTAAATCTTATTACTAAATGTATATTTTATATTACATATTATTTTATGTATTTTTAAGAAAATAAAATTATAAGAAAAATCTGAAAATTTATAGTTTCAAAACTAACATATAAATTAAAATTTCCAAAACATATTATTTAAAAATCTAGATTTTATACATATGTCTTATATATTATATTTTAAATCAATATTTATTAGAACCATGTATTTCCTTTCAAAACATTGGAAATCATTTCTCAAAATATAGACCAACGGTGTCCATATATAATTTTCCATCCTAGGGTCAAGTGGTACGGATATTTATGTTTTCAATCCGCAATTTAAATGTCTACAGGTATATATCATGTCAACCCACAATCCCAAATTCAAAATCAATGAAAATCGCTTGGGTTTATCATTTCTGCCCATAACGATTTTTTCTTATTCTACAAAATCGTTCGGGCATGTATCATTTCAACCCATAGAGAATTCTATACTAACAGGGAACTTGCAGAGTGAGAACATATATGATAATAATATAATAATCAACAATATGCATATATCATCAGTGATAAAATTAAATAAAATACAAACAACAAGATATGGTGTCATATCTCACAGTTGAACAATTTCAGATAATAGCATATCATATATAGCAATTATATAATTAACAGTTAAATCTAACAGCAATTTCAATTGTCATTTCAAGTGAAATAAAATTTAATAAATATAAGGATGTTAATCGTGAGTGATTGCTCACCTTTTAAGGCTAAAGAGAGAACATGACGCATGAAAAACTACGAATTTGAATCGTGATCTAGACCATTGACAGATCCAACGATAAATCTCAAAACGAAGTAAGCTGAACATGGATTTAACAGACAAAGCTGATAGATAGGAATTGGCGAGATCAAATCAAAACCGGATTGATAAAGATCAATGGTATAAGTGAAACTATATATAACTACATATGACTATATATATATATATATATATATATATATATATATATTCATATTCTAAATTCAAACACATATAAAATTAAATATACATGTATTTCAAAAATCATTGTTTTAAATTAAAACACATATCAGAATTAAAAATAAAACCCCTAGTTGAAATAAAACCTTTACCTTATTAAAACCCAAAACTCATTATAAAGTTATATATAATCCAATAGATCATATAAATAACAAATACATTATATAAATAGAGAACTTGTGACACATTTTGTAACTTTATAACAACAGATCAATGTATATACCAATATATGTAAACCACTTTATAAAATTTAAAAGTCAATATATATCAACAAATATATTTAGTTAATAAATAATATATACTTCTTTTATATAACTTCTTATATATTATATACAGTAATCATATATATACTATAACCTATATACTTGTAAACATATCTACATAGCTGTATATATTCAAACATTACCTCTAAAATACAATTAAAGTTTAGCATAAAACTCTTATGTTATACAGAAAGCCAAACTTACGTATAAAATATTTAACTTAGGCAAACATATATATAAACTTTATATTCTCATCTCTATTATGAAACTTAAATCATATACTTTATTACAGTCAATATATAAATGAAAGAATGGTATGGTCTTAAACTTATAGGAACCCATATATACAACAGGTTATGCATAGCTTAAATAAACTTACATATAACTTCTTTTTAAACTTATATAAACTATATACCCTCCTTTCTATAGAAAGAACAAAAATACATAAAAGAAAAGAGCAACAGGATCTCAAACTTGCAAATATGAAGGCTTACATAATGCATAGTTCATACACACACAAGTTAAAAGTGACAAGTATCAAATATATAAACATGGAATGGAAGAAGAGGATCGTCAGGGCGAAGGGAGTTGCTTGCGTGTCTGCCGCTTGGAGGAGCAAGGGGCGAAGGCTATATGCATGGCTAAAGGTTTGGGCGAAGAGTAGTGAGGAGGTGTGTAGGAAAATGGCAGGGAGGAGGAAAATAAGGTGGAACACGGAGGTCCAGTGCTAGGCTGTCGAGTGGGTTACAAGCATGAGAGTAAGAGGAAGGTGGTGAGGAAAGCACGGAATAGATGAGAGGTGAGGCTGTTGGAAGTCTTGGCCAAGCTATGCGAAAGTGAGGGAGGAAAGAAGGGAGAGGGAGGTGAGCTTCGGGCAAGCAAGTGGGAAAGCAAGAAAATTAGAGTGGAAGCAGTTGGAAGTGAGCGAGGCTGTGGCCATGAAAATATATACAAAGTTTCTAGAAACAAATTTCGTATATTACATTTTCTTTTATTTGCTTTCTCTGGATGACAGGAGGAAGAAAAAAAGAAGAGGGGAAGGAATAGATCTGGAGGAAAGAGATTTAGGAATGAATGGTTTCAAATACTCAACTTGTATATTTTTATTAACTGATAGAGCGAAGTTTATGAAGAGAGATTTTGAAATAAATTGTACCGACAATCAAAAGCAAACAGTGGGGAAATAAAAAAAAGCAACCATTGAATTCAAGAGATATAAATGTTATAAACGTTAATGGCTATTTATTTTAGCCGTTTGAAACTTGAACGGGCATGAAATATCCAAAGTTCAAAAACGGATGCCGATGCGGTTAACCTTTTTCACATATTTCACCCCATACCGGACTCCGAAATGCAAAAATGAGCATACAACGGAGATCAGCACGAAGAGACGAACAGCATGGTATGCAGATATCAGTGGTACGACCATCCTATCAAAAGTCGATAATCGATACCCAAAAATACTGCTAAAAGACTGAAAATAAGATAAATGGAGCAATAGCAGTCCAAATTTGACGAAATGAAATATGACGTCTCACTCTGAAGATCATTTAAAAATTTATTATGTAAAAATCTTCAGGTTTTGAAAATATTTTATTACCATCAGATATTAACTGATTTAAATTTAAATAAAATTACACAATAAAATAAACTTTCATATTATCTGATGAAAATTTACCATTTGCTATGTTTATATAAACGTATTCGAAATATCAAATTTTCATTTCAAAATTTTATTATCTAAAATTTCACAAAAATTCCGTTAATTACATTATTAAAACTGTTAGAATTTATGGGTCGTTACACTCTCCTCCACTCAAAACTTTTCGTCCTCGAAAAGAAGCGAGATAGGAGAATAGAAACAACCAATAAGAAAAGATATATTGAAATACAAGCTGCAACAATTAATTTAAACCCGTTTATATTTTATTAAATTTTAATTTGACTATTATTCAACCAATTTAGGTTCAACCTATTTTGTTCAATCAATAATTATTCTTTATAATCATATTTTGTTGATTCGATTTAGTGTATATCAATCAATAGATTTGATTTCAAGTTATTAACATTTATAAAAAAAATTCATTCAAAACAAAACTTATTTTATTTAGCCTACTTATTAAATCAATTCGACCTCACTCATCTTCAGTTAAGTTGATTTTACTAAAATTCAATTTCAACTATTCTTAAGTTCATATTTATCTACTTAAATAGCCTTCTTTTTTTTTTCTTTCTTTCACTTAACATATTTTGCAGCATATATTAGGTGCGTACATTTTATAACCATATATTATTCAACAAATAAAATTTTCCTTTTATTATCCAATTTATTATCAGCAAATCCCCTTAATAAAATATCATTTTTGATATCCTATTACTTATATCATAGTGTATACTATCCAATTACATTCTAATTACATTTAAACTTTCTAGGGAAGTTATATTAATGTTTCCGAGTGTAATTAAACACTATACAAATTTACCCCCCTTTTCTTTCCATTAATCACAATTTAGTTTGAGCATTTTACTACTTAAATTTTCTCTTGTAAAACCCTTAATTATATATTCACTTTAACATTTTAACTTTTTGCATATTTTTAGGTTAGTTATATGTATATTAGAATGCAAATATAGTATTAAGTAAGTTTTATTCCAATTCAACTATTTCAAGTAGGTTAAATTTCATTTATCATTTTAGATATTCCAATTATTCAAAAATTCAACTTTATTTCAATAATGGAGACCATTTCTAAATATGAAACTTAAGATTCAAATTTCTGGTTTCATCTCAAATTATTTTGAAATAATTATATACATAAATATTTAATAAATCAATTTATACACAAGAAATTCAAACAAAATTCATTGTCTACTAAGTGGTCTCTCCACTTTGACACTCGAAATTGAATGTCGATAATGCTGCAGTCATCACCGAAATTATTTTCCAGCGACAAAAGAGGAAAGTACTAACTAACTTCTTCTTTTAAAATTCTTTGAAAACAATTTATATTCGAAAATACTTCCAAATAATATATTTTCTTAAACTTTGAAAATCAAATTTTTGAGAAGTACTGAAAATTAAATTCTCAAATTTTTAATTTAATACATTTCAAATCCAAATCAATTTATAAACCATGTTTACAATTTCATTTATTTATCATGTTGCGATAGCCAATGGTTTACAAGATGATAACCAAATATTACCATTTCTAACAATCAATTCATTTAACTATTTAATTTCATAAAATGATATCTTTATATATATAATATAATCACACCCAATATTATTTCATTTACAAATTTTGAAAATCAATATTGTGCAAGTTTGCTCTGTTCAAGTGTTTTGGAATTCCTATCGATAGCGTTAGCTAGACGAATCAGTCGAAACCTAAAATTCAAAATTAAAAACTCAAACAACACAATATAAAATAGTTTTTTATATTAATTTCAAATCATTCCCTCATAAGATAGTTCAAAATAGATCTAGAACCAAGATAAAGATTCAAATAATGGGGGACCCTAATCAAAGTGGGTTCTAACAAAGATGATATGCTCGAAAGGATGATAATATAGTTAAAATATAAAGAGGAGAGGTGGATAAACTTAATTAATCATGGACGACTTTAACCGGGCCAACCGAGATTCCAGGAGTAAGATCGATGTGGAATTTAAACTTCCCACATGAAGGGAGGAGGAATGACTTTACCAAAACATCCGGAAATAGTCGGACAACAGGGGTGGAGTCAAGATTACAAGGGAATTACCCTGATCGTTTACTAGAGACGGTTCGGGCTTTGCAAGAGACAATAGCATCTAAACCGATGATGTTGAAATCTCCGATGAATCGATGCTTGTTGTAAAGGAGTTCACCCCATTTCAAATCAGAATAGAATTGGCAGGACCGCTGATGAAATTTGACACACAAGAGGACATAGTTGCCCATTGAGGTGGCAAGATATTCTCAAATTCATTATAGAGATCAACCAAAGTGGAGCTATGGGATGCTCTAGAATAAAGAAGAACGCGGATGGGAGAGGACAAGATTGGATTTCAGAACAAAAGGGAATGCCCCAAAAATTTCAAAGAAATTCTTATTCAGGAGAATCCTATCGAAGAATTTCAATTCGAACGAATATGATTCTCTAATTTATATTTACTCCATATGCTCAGTTTTTCCTAAACCAAAGCTCAATTTTATTTCAAGTTGAGAATATTCATTTAATCACCTTTCATTAAATCAAGTTATAAATAATAACTTCCGAAACCTTAAAAATCAATAAGTTTAAATTAATTCCTATTTAAAATCAGTTTAAATTCCAAGCCAACATTAGTTTATCTTCCCAACCTTTATTATTAAAGTAATAAAATTTATTTTAGAATATTAATATAAATTCAAATAAGTACCTAAACATAGTATATACTAATTAAATTAAATTTTTATTAAATTAAATCTTTTTACTAAATGAATAGTTTATGTTAAATATTATTTTATATATTTTTAAGAAAATAAAATTATAATAAAAAACTTAAAATTTATAATTTCAAAACGAACTTACAAATTAAAATTTCCAAAACATATTATTTAAAAATCTTGATTTTATACATATAAAAATATATCCTATATATTATATTTTAAAATCAATATTTATTAAAACCATATATTTCCTTTCAAAACATTGGAATTCATTTTCAAAATATAGACCAACGGTGTCCGTATATAATTTTCTATCCTAAGGTCAAGTGGTATGGATATTTATCATTCAATCCGCAATTTAAATGACTATAGGTATATAACATTTCAACCTGCAATCCCAAATTCTAAATCAATGAAAATAGCTTGTGTAACAACCAGGTATTTTCAACCATTCGCATCCATTATAAGTGCATAGGAAAACACTCGTGCCGGAATTGAATTGCTCAAAATACCATGTTGTAAATAAAATTTTGGCAAACCTCAGAATATACAGTAAATAAAAATCACAGATCACAGACACAGAGTATATAAAAATGCCGCGGAAGAAAAAGAGATAGTAGTTCATGAAGTTACTATATAAAATATAAGATACATCAGAGTTAAATAAGATACAACAGAAGAGTAACAGGATACATCAGGTACAAATCAGATACATCACTGAACCACTGGATACTGAAACAAAATAGATGGCTGGATCTTCAAGGAAAGCTCCAACGCCGAAGGTGAATCTTGAATGCTAACTTAATCAATCTGACCCGAGCGTAAAGCAAAACACAAAACCCTCGAGTCGGGACATAAATACTTATAAACTGTAAATCAACTCAAGTGAACAGTAACAAAATGCATCAGTAACTTAAAGGATGCTTGGGACCGCCCATCCTCTAAGGATCCGTTAAACTATTTACTATGTAGTAATATACGCTATATACGGTAGTGTCTAATCAGTAAAGTATAATCATATAGAAAATAGCGTTAAGGGGATGGTGAACCTTAACGCGGTCGGATCTTTAAAACCAAAATCGTAGTGGAATCGATATAAGGATATGACACGGCACGCGAGGCAATGCCAGGGTGGATACACCGTTTGCACTCCCGGACCGGTGGTGACGGCAAGCCAGCAGCTTCCGCCCACCTCGAACAATACCCCCGAATCAAAGTGGCGCCACCGAATCGAATCACAACAGTAATAGAATGGTTTCCGATGGAGCATGCTCGATGAAAGGGTGCGACCCTTTGTGTAGCCTGGTATAGCTCCTGTTTTAGTCATATATGCCAACTCACGGGAGTTGGGTCCACGTAATATATACCTCGAGAACGTCGCCACCATCCTAATTCATTATGGAATCTCCACCGCGTACACAGTTGTTAAAGTGGTTTTCGGTATTGGCCGGCTATAAGACAATATCCGATCCCGGTCTCTTTAACAATCATCGTTATTATAACCCGTAGTTATAATTTTAAACATATTTTATACTTCAAAAGAAAATATCATTTCAACCCAAATCTTTATCAAAATAAAGATTAAATCATTTCCAAACCATTTCAACATATCAACATACCGTATCTTTCAAATTCAAATATTTATCAAAATAATCATCTAGTTATTTCAAATCATTTTTTTTATACATAAACATAATATCTTCCAAATTCAATATTTATCAAAATAATTATCAAGTCATTTCAAATCATTTTTAATACATAAACATCACATCTTTCAAACTTCATTTTCAAATCGTTTAATTTCAAAGTATCATAACTTTCAAAACATCATCTTCGAATCATTTAATATATACCAGAATATCATATCTTTCAAAACTTCATTTCAAATCATTTCAATATATCATATCTTAGCATCTTTAAATTCAAAGATAACATTCAATTATTATCATCTCAAATCACCTTTAAATAATTTATATTCCATCGATTTAACTCAATAAAAAATCATTTTAAAAGTGTAATTATTATGCTTCCAAATCAAGTATTCAATTTCCAAAGTTCCAAACCATTCTGAGTTCGTTTACTAAGTCAAAAACCATAACTATTACAATTTCAACATTTCACAGCATATAGAAAAACTATTATAAGTTATACTTGAAAACACTTTAATTCAGCAGAGACAGCATTTAAAACTGCTGTTAAAACTCATTTTTTAGTTGAATTATAGTTCAAAACAGAAAAGACAGCATTTCAGAAGTGCTGCGGTAGTTCAGATTTCAAAACAAGGTTTAAATTGATTTCAGCAAAGACTGCAGACCACAACAGCATTTTACAGGAATGCTGTAATAAACTCGAGTCCAAATATTAGCCTATGAGTTCAGTTACAACAACTACAACATTACAGACCTGCTGTAATAGCTCATTTTTCATAGTTTTAGTTCAATTCAGAAACCATAGCATTTCTGAATGCCATTAAAAGTAAATGCCAGGTTTTAGTGTATTTCCAACAATTTAATAACTTCAATTTAAAACAAATAAACATTTTAAAAATCATCTTTTTAACATTTAAGATGTTCATTAACATATCAATTGACATATTATTTTTAGACAATAAATTTCTTATAAATAAATCCATATTTCAATAATTCCACTTATTAGTTCAAGTGTCTAATTTTCTTTCTTCACTTTTCAACAAATAAACTTAACACTTCAGATTTATATTACCATTTCACAAATTTAACTAAATTTCCAAATTATTTAATTAATTTAAATCTTTAGTTAAAACTCAAATTTCACATTTTCAAGTCAAGTTATATTTTAAAATTTCACTTTTCAACAGTCATTTATTCAACCACTTAAATTTATAGAAAAATCAATAATTCTTTAATAAATCACTTAAATTCAAATATAAATCAATTTACCATATTTACAATTTTACAAATATAATTAAAGTCTATTTTATTCATATAACTTAAATATCAATTTTAGTCAAAATTCCAAATTTTCAAACATAAGTTATATTTCAAAAATCCAGTTAAACCATTCCTAAATTACATTTTTAACACATAAAAAAATCAAAATTTATTTATTTTAAAACCTTTCTACATCAAATTTCATATATTTTATATTTTTAAAATACTTAAAAATATTCAAAACACTTTATAGAATAACCATGGGTCTGTATATAGTTTTCTAACCTAGTTTAAGTGATACGGATATGTATCATTTCAATTCGTAGTTTAAAAATAAAAATCCGGGTTCTATCATTTCAAACCCGCAATCCCAAGTCAAAATGAATAATTTAAAAACCATTCGGGCCTATCATTTCAGCTCATAACGAATTTTATTCTAACAGGGAACTTGCAGTGTGATCATATACAGAAATAATATAAACAATGTCAATATCGTAATATACAGTCATATATCAGATGTCAGGTGAAAATTAACAGTTTAACATGGTAATAACATGGCATAACATATCATATGATCATCATTAACTTGCATAAACATTTTATATTACTAAATACTTGTCATCAATTCACTTTCCATAAGTATAAATGTCAGAGTGAGAAAGACTCACCTTTTCGAAGCTAGAGACCAAAACAACAAACACAAGAGCGATTCCAAAAGCACGACAAACACGATTTGAATGGAATGAATGGAAAGCCTTGATAATGATCTTGTATACAACAAATAAACAAGACCATATAAACATATGCATACAATACAAAACAACATTGAAACTGATTGAAATAAAAACAACAAATGGACAAGATGATTTTACCATGCCTCAATCACTTCAATGCTTGGCCTAAGGGACACTTATGCTCGGCTATGATGATGCTTTGGCCCAGGTATGGAATCATATAGGTCAGGTTTGGATAGGGTTTGGGTCTGGTTTGGACCTAGAAGGTACGGCTACATGGAAAGAGCAAGGTGGAGGTTACAAGGCATGAGAATACAAAGGGTTAAGGCAAACAAGTGGGTTTTTGGTGCACATATGGGTTCGGCCTTGACTGATGTGGGCTTGGCTATTCATGCTACAGGTCAGATCAATGCTGGAGTGGTGCGTGGTGATCAGGTCAGTGGTGGTGGTGGCGGCTATGGTGGTGGTTTGAGTGGTGGATGAAGGAAATGAGGCAACAACGGTAAAAAACATTGTTTTTAGGCATGTAGGTTGCGATTTGAAGGGTTTGGCCACCATAGATGGCTCGGCCATGGTCATGGCTGGTGGAGTAGATGGTGTTGGAGGCATGGAAGAGATGTAAGAGTTTGTGGCTGTGGCTATGGAGAAGAGGCCGATCCAAACTAGAAGAGAAACAAAGCAAAATTTAGAGAAAACAAGGAGAAAAGAAGAATGTACCTAATTTTTTTTGCAAGAATGGAGGCCATGTTTTTTTTAGGGTTTTGGAGCTTGAAAATTCGTGAATAATATGAGGGAGTCGGCTGCAAAGGATGAGGAAAGGAATGGCTAAGATAAATTGATGTATTAATTGAAAAAGAAACGGATAAAACGCCTTTACGTTTCAGGCTTTTAAAACCTCTTAACTTTCTAAACCTTTTGCATTTCCTTTTCTTTTTAATTTTATAAAAAAAAAATAAACTCAGAAATTTTATTTAAAACCGAAACTAAGTAATAATAAAATAAAATAAATAATTTATTTTAAGTAAAATAGAAAAAGGAAATAAGAAATTGCTTAAAAATAGCAACCCTGACATAAAAATTACAAGAAAATCTCCAATGACTTTGGAAAATTTATTACTTCATAAAAAAATATTAAACACAAAATTTGAATTAAAAATGGTTTTAAAACATTTTCAAGGTAAAATAATAATTTAATTTTTATTAAATAGAATTTTAAATAAAGAAAAATGCAGTAAATACCAAACTAGGCTTTATAAATTGAAATAAATTCAAATAAACTTTAGAAAAATTATATTATCATTTTCAAAATACTTAAAAGTCAAAATATACATAATATAACATATTATCACATATTAAAATAAAATATAACAAAGAAGAAGTAATTTATGCAATTTAAAATAGTCATTGTTAGATAACCCTATATACGCACAATATTGTAAAGGGTATAACTTTCACAATTTACATCCGATTTCAACGAAACGAAAAGTGGTGTTCTTAGAATTTTATGTACTTTTATAATAAAAGAAAAAAAATTAAATTTTCAAACTTTTAAAATTTTAAGTTAAAAGTCACAGTTTGACTATTTTGACCAAAATCAGCATTTCAGGCAAATATTCAACTTACACAAATTTGGAATTATAACTCATATAAAATCAAGATTTATATTTAAATAATAAAATTTAATCATTCCAAATAAGTAAAATAAGTTTTTAAATCAAAATTTTATATTAAAATAATTAAAATATACAATAAAATAATTAAAAAATACAGGGTTGTTACACTCTCCCCTACTCAAAACTTTTCGTCCCCGAAAAGGAACGAGGTACGGAAAAGCACAGAAAAAATAGAATGAGACAAGATTTAGACAAGGTAACAAGAAGATTGAGATTATACCTAGTAACTATGATCTTTTAAATCAAGAACACAAGCACGAAAAGATCCTTTAAAATCTGATTCACCCTTTTCCGTTTGACTATCGGTCTATGGATGGTAAGCAGTGCTCAGATCCAGATAAGTACCCAAGATTTTCAAAGATTATAGAAAGATTTCTAAATAGACTGGTGTAAGCAATAGCCTTCCCATTCTGTAACAAGATAAGAGAAATGAGGACAACCAAAAGATAGTTTGAAAAACAAAATAAGATAATAAATTTGAAATCATAATGCTTTGAAATCATAATACTTTGAAATCATAACAATTTAGAGATATTATCATTTGGAAATCATACTACTAAAATCATAACACTTATAAAATAATCTTCATTTAAACCATTTAAATTCAAGGTCAAATAATATTCATTTCAAAGTTGTAATATTTCTAAGTTCATTCATTCAATTATAAAATTTTCATTTTTCAAGACATCTCTATTACATAAATAAAATATTTATCATAGCAAATATAATAATCAAATTTCCCTACACATTTATTCATTTAGACATCAATTAAACTATGAATTCAAGTTAAATAAACTTTATTACAAAATGTCCAATTCAAATGTATTTTATTTTATCTATTCAAAGATACATTTTTTTTATACACATATTCATTTTAGGAAATGACCTTTATTAAAATTCCTAGGTTAGACTTAAGGTTCCATATTAAATCAAATTTGATTTTTCAGTTATTTAAATAAAATTCTTTAAATTTTCTTTTTCTCCTTTTACCTCTGTAAATCTTTTATAACTAAAATTTAAGTTTATAACATTTATTATAACCACTCAAATTTTATTTATAAAATCTTTTTATATTGTATATTATCCAATTACATATTCAACTTCTGAGAATTAAGGTAAGTTATATTGGAATGAAATTGTGTGTTATACAAATAAAACTTTCAAATTCAATTATCTCAAGTTTGAATCATTTATCCAAAATTTTAATTCTTTTTTATAATTGAAATTATTCTTTAAGATAGAGTTTAAGAATTTAATTTCCGATTCCATTCAAACCATTTAGAGATAAGTAATAATATATACATAATATATCAAATCAAATTTCAATCGTATATTTATATATATGTTATAAATCAAGTCATATTTTTGAAATTCAAATCAATTTAATTCCCAAAACAAAGCTGTAGCAAGACTACAGAACAGTCTCTTCACTTGGAAACTCGAAAATGAACGTCGATGATGCTGCAGTCATCACCGGAGTTATTTTCCAGCGACAAAGAGAAGAGTACTAATTTAAACTTTAAAATTCTTTGAAAACAAATTTCTATTTGAAAATAGTTTAAATAATATATCCCATTTAAAACTTTTTAAACAAAAGGTTTGAAACTATCGAAAATTAAATCCTCAAATTTCATTTTCTAAATTCATTTAAGTTCCCAAATCAATTTATAAATAATTATTTAAAAATTCATTTATAGAACAATAAATGATTAATCAAGTATTATCATTTCAAATTATCAATTTGAATCATTTCATTAAGTTCCATAAACTTATATCAAATTTATTTCATTAACCAAAACAAAATTTAAAATAATATTGTGTCAGTTTGTTCTGTCAAAGTGTTTTAGAAATCCTATCGATAGCGTTGATCAAACGAATCGATCGGGAACCCAAATCAACATCAACAACTCAAACAACACAATATAAAAAAAAAATAGATTGACAAATACAATTCAAAAATGTTGGAGAAAAAGTTGGAAGCAAAAGACAAGATGATTAAATACAGAGTAGGGAGGCAGATAAGCTAAAATAAATCACGGGCAACCTAATCGGGTCAACCGTGACTTAAAGTATAAGATCGAAGTGGATTTTCTGGGGTAAATCTACATTCGACCTCAAGAGATAGAGTTTGGGATAATAGGAGATACTAGCATCTAAACCGAGGATATAAAATCTTTGGTGAATCGATGCTGTTGTAAAAGAGTTTCACCCCTTTTACAAGAAATTTTTTGAGATTGGCGGGACCGCCAATTCAATATAAAGATCATTCGGAGTGGAGTTATGGGATACTCCAGAATCAAATGAAGATGAGTAGCGGGAAATAAGAATGGATTTTGGAACCGCAGGGAACGTTCCAAAATCCAAAGGAATCGAGTCAAAAGAAAGAGATTCAACTCGAATGAAAGTGATTCTGTAAATACATCTACTCCATATGATGAGTTTTGCCTAGAGCTACCAAAGCTCTGATACCAACTGTAACAACCAGGTATTTTCAACCATTAGCATCCATTATAAGTGCATAGACAGACACTCATGCCGGAATTGAATTGCTCAAAATACCGTGTTGTAAATAAAATTTTGGCAAACCTCAGAATATACAGTAAATAAAAATCACAGATCACAGACACAGAGTATATAAAAATGCAGCGGAAGAAAAAGAGATAGTAGTTCATGAAGCTACTATATAAAATATAAGATACATCAGAGTTAAATAAGATACAACAGAAGAGTAACAGGATACATCAGGTACAAATCAGATACATCACTGAACCACTGGATACTGAAACAAAATAGATGGCTGGATCTTCAAGGAAAGCTCCAACGCCGAGGGTGAATCTTGAATGCTAACTCAATCAATCTGACCCGAGCGTAAAGCAAAACACAAAACCCTCGAGTCAGGACATAAATACTTATAAACTGTAAATCAACTCAAGTGAACAGTAACAAAATGCATCAGTAACTTAAAGGATGCTTGGGACCGCCCATCCTCTAAGGATCCGTTAAACTATTTACTATGTAGTAATATACGCTATATACGGTAGTGTCTAATCAGTAAAGTATAATCATATAGAAAATAGCGTTAAGGGGATGGTGAACCTTAACGCGGTCGGATCTTTAAAACCAAAATCATAGTGGGCTCGATATAAGGATATGACACGGCACGCGAGGCAATGCCAGGGTGGATACACCGTTTGCACTCCCGGACCGGTGGTGACGGCAAGCCAGCAGCTTCCGCCCACCTCGAACAATACCCCCGAATCAAAGTGGCGCCACCGAATCGAATCACAACAGTAATAGAATGGTTTCCGATGGAGCATGCTCGATGAAAGGGTGCGACCCTTTGTGTAGCCCGGTATAGCTCCTGTTTTAGTCATATATGCCAACTCACGGGAGTTGGGTCCACGTAATATATACCTCAAGAACGTTGCCACCATCCTACTTCATTCTGGAATCTCCACCGTGTACACAGTTGTTAAAGTGGTATTCGGTATTGGCCGGCTATAAGACAATATCCGATCCCGGTCTCTTTAACAACCCATCGTTATTATAACCCGTAGTTATAACTTTAAACATATTTTATACTTCAAAAGAAAATATCATTTCAACCCAAATCTTTATCAAAATAAAGATTAAATCATTTCCAAACCATTTCAATATATCAACAAACCGTATCTTTCAAATTCAAATATTTATCAAAATAATTATCAAGTCATTTCAAATCATTTTTTTTATACATAAACATCATATCTTCCAAATTCAATATTTATCAAAATAATTATCAAGTCATTTCAAATCATTTTTAATACATAAACATCGCATCTTTCAAACTTCATTTTCAAATCATTTAATTTCAAAATATCATAACTTTCAAAACATCATCTTCGAATCATTTAATATATACCAGAATATCATATCTTTCAAAACTTCATTTCAAATCATTTCAATATATCCTATCTTAGCATCTTTAAATTCAAAGATAACATTCAATTATTATCATCTCAAATCACCTTTAAATAATTTATATTCCATCGATTTAACTCAATAAAAAATCATTTTAAAGGTGTAATTATTATGCTTCCAAATCAAGTATTCAATTTCCAAAGTTCCAAACCATTCTGAGTTCGTTTACTAAGTCAAAAACCATAACTATTACAATTTCAACATTTCACAGTATATAGAAAAACTATTATAAGTTATACTTGAAAACACTTTAATTCAGCAGAGACAGCATTTAAAACTGCTGTTAAAACTCAGTTTTTAGTTGAATTATAGTTCAAAACAGAAAAGACAGCATTTCAGAAGTGCTTCGGTAGTTCAGATTTCAAAACAAGGTTTAAATTGATTTCATCAAAGACTGCAGACCACAACAGCATTTTACAGGAATGCTGTAATAAACCTGAGTCCAAATATTAGCCTATGAGTTCAGTAACAACAACTACAGCATTACAGACATGCTGTAATAGCTCATTTTTCATAGTTTTAGTTCAATTCAGAAACCATAGCATTTCTGAATGCCATTAAAAGTAAATGCCAGGTTTTAGTGTATTTCCAACAATTTAATAACTTCAATTTAAAACAAATAAACATTTTAAAAATCATCTTTTTAACATTTAAGATGTTCATTAACATATCATTTGACATATTATTTTTATACAATAAATTTCTTATAAATAAATCCAAATTTCAATAATTCCACTTATTAGTTCAAGTGTCTAATTTTCTTTCTTCACTTTTCAACAAATAAACTTAACACTTCAGATTTATATTACCATTTCACAAATTTAACTAAATTTCCAAATTATTTAATTAATTTAAATCTTTAGTTAAAACTCAAATTTCACATTTTCAAGTCAAGTTATATTTTAAAATTTCACTTTTCAATAGTCATTTATTCAACCACTTAAATTTATAGAAAAATCAATAATTCTTTAATAAATCACTTAAATTCAAATATAAATCAATTTACCATATTTACCATTTTCCAAATATAATTAAAGTCTATTTTATTCATATAACTTAAATATCAATTTTAGTCAAAATTCCAAATTTTCAAAAATAAGTTATATTTCAAAAATCCAGTTAAACCATTCCTAAATTACATTTTTAACACATAAAAAAATTAAAATTTATTTGTTTTAAAACCTTTCTAAATCAAATTTCATATATTTTATATTTTTAAAATACTTAAAAATATTCAAAACACTTTATAGAATAACCATGGGTCTGTATATAGTTTTCTAACCTAGTTTAAGTGATACGGATATGTATCATTTCAATTCGCAGTTTAAAAATAAAAATCCGGGTTCTATCATTTCAAACCCGCAATCCCAAGTCAAAATGAAAAATTTAAAAACCATTCGGGTCTATCATTTCAGCCCATAACGAATTTTATTCTAACAGGGAACTTGCAGTGTGATCATATACAGAAATAATATAAACAATGTCAATATCGTAATATACAGTAATATATCACATGTCAGGTGAAAATTAACAGTTTAACATGGTAATAACATGGCATAACATATCATATGATCATCATTAACTTGCATAAACATTTTATATTACTAAATACTTGTCATCAATTCACTTTCCATAAGTATAAATGTCAGAGTGAGAAAGACTCACCTTTTCGAAGCTAGAGACCAAAACAACAAACACAAGAGCGATTCCAAAAGCACGACAAACACGATTTGAATTGAATGAATGGAAAGCCTTGATAATGATCTTGTATAAAACAAATAAACAAGACCATATAAACATATGCATACAATACAAAACAACATTGAAACTGATAGAAATAAAAACAACAAATGGACAAGATGATTTTACCATGCCTCAATCACTTCAATGCTTGGCCTAAGGGACACTTATGCTCGGCTATGATGATGCTTTGGCCCAGGTATGGCATCATATATGTCAGGTTTGGACCTAGAAGGTACGGCTACATGGCAAGAGCAAGGTGGAGGTTACAAGGCATGAGAATACAAAGGGTTAAGGCAAACAAGTGGGTTTTTGGTACACATATGGGTTCGGCCTTGACTGATGTGGGCTTGGCTATTCATGCTACAGGTCAGATCAATGCTGGAGTGGTGCGTGATGATCAGGTCAGTGGTGGCGGCGGCGGCTATGGTGGTGGTTTGAGTGGTGGATGAAGGAAATGAGGCAACAACGGTCAAAAACACATGTAGGTTGCGATTTGAAGGGTTTGGCCACCATAGATGGCTCGGCCATGGTCATGGCTGGTGGAGTAGATGGTGTTGGAGGCATGGAAGAGATGTACGAGTTTGTGGCTGTGGCTATGGAGAAGAGGCCGATCCAAACTAGAAGAGAAACAAAGCAAAATTTAGAGAAAACAAGGAGAAAAGAAGAATGTACCTAATTTTTTTTGCAAGAATGGAGGCCATGTTTTTTTTTAGGGTTTTGGAGCTTGAAGATTCGTGAATAATATGAGGGAGTCGGCTGCAAAGGATGAGGAAAGGAATGGCTAAGATAAATTGATGTATTAATTGAAAAAGAAACGGATAAAACGCCTTTACGTTTCAGGCTTTTAAAACCTCTTAACTTTCTAAACCTTTTGCATTTCCTTTTCTTTTTAATTTTATAAAAACAAAATAAACTCAGAAATTTTATTTAAAACCGAAACTAAGTAATAATAAAATAAAATAAATAATTTATTTTAAGTAAAATAGAAAAAGGAAATAAGAAATTGCTTAAAAATAGCAACCCTGACATAAAAATTACAAGAAAATCTCCAATGACTTTGGAAAATTTATTACTTCATAAAAAAATATTAAACACAAAATTTGAATTAAAAATGGTTTTAAAACATTTTCAAGGTAAAATAATAATTTAATTTTTATTAAATAGAATTTTAAATAAAGAAAAATGCAGTAAATACCAAACTAGGCTTTATAAATTGAAATAAATTCAAATAAACTTTAGAAAAATTATATTATCATTTTCAAAATACTTAAAAGTCAAAATATACATAATATAACATATTATCACATATTAAAATAAAATATAACAAAGAAGAAGTAATTTATACAATTTAAAATAGTCATTGTTAGATAACCCTATATACGCACAATATTGTAAAGGGTATAACTTTCACAATTTACATCCGATTTCAACGAAACGAAAAGTGGTGTTCTTAGAATTTTATGTACTTTTATAATAAAAGAAAAAAAATTAAATTTTCAAACTTTTAAAATTTTAAGTTAAAAGTCACAGTTTGACTATTTTGACCAAAATCAGCATTTCAGGCAAATATTCAACTTACACAAATTTGGAATTATAACTCATATAAAATCAAGATTTATATTTAAATAATAAAATTTAATCATTCCAAATAAGTAAAATAAGTTTTTAAATCAAAATTTTATATTAAAATAATTAAAATATAAAATAAAATAATTAAAAAATACAGGGTTGTTACAGCTTGGGTTTATCATTTCAACCCATAACGACTTTTCCTTATTCTACAAAATCGTTCGAGCATGTATCATTTCAACCCATAGGGAATTCTATACTAATAGGTAACTTGCAGAGTGAGAACATATATGATAATAATATAATAATCAGCAACAACCATATATCATCAGTGATAAAATTAAATAAAATATAAACAACAAGATATGGTGTCATATCTCACAGGCAAACAATTTCAGATAATAGCATATCATATATAGCAATTATATAATTAACTGTTAAATCTAGCAGCACATTTTCAATTGTCGATTCAAGTGAAATCGAATTTAATAAATATAAGAATGTTAATAGTGAGTGATCTCTCACCTTTCGAGACTAAAGAGAGAATAGGACACATGACAAACTATGAATTTGAATCACGATCTAGACCATTGACTGATCCAACAAAAAATCTCAAAACGAAGTAAGCCAAACATGGATTTAACAGACAAAGCTGATAGATAGGAATTGGCAAAATCAAATCAAAATAGGATTGATTAAGATCAATGGTATAAGTGAACTTATATATATATATATATAACTATATATGAATATATATACATATATATAAAATCATATTATAAATTCAAACACATATTAAATTAAATATACATGTATTTCAAAAATCATTGTTTTAAATAAAAAACATATTAGAATTAAAAATAAAAACCCTTAGTTGAAATAAAACTCTTACCTTATTAGAACCCAAAACTCAGTATAAAGTTATATATAATCCAATAGATCATATAAACAACAAATATATTATAGAAATAGAGAACTTATGACATATTTTGTAACTTTATAACAACAGATCAATGTATATACTAATATATGTAAACCACTTTATAAAATTTAAAAATCAATATATATCAACATATATATTTATTTAATATATAGTATATACTTCTTTTATATAACTACTTATATATAGTAATCATATATATACTATAACCTGTATACTTGTAAACATAACTATATAGCCGTATATACTCAAACATTACCTCTAAAATACAAATTAAAGTTTAGTATAAAACTCTTATGTTATATAGAAGGCCAAACTTATGTATAAAAAATATAACTAGGGTAAACATATACATAAACTTTATATTCTCAGCTCTGTTATGAAACTTAAATCGTATACTTTATTACAGTCAATATATAAATGGAACAATGGTATAGTCTCAAACTTATAGGAACCCATATATATAATAGGTTACTCAAAGCTTAAATAAACTTACATATAACTTGTTTTTAAACTTATATACACTATATACCCTCCTGTTTATAGAAATCACAAAAATACATAAAAGAAAAGAGCAACAGGATCTCAAACTTGCAAACAGGAAGGCTACATAATGCACAGTTCATATATATATATATATATATATTCATAAGCTAAAATAGACAAGTATCAAATATATAAACATGGAATGGAAGAAGAGGAGGTACCGTCAACGCAAAGGGAGCTGCTTGAGGGTCTGGCGCTTGGAGGAGAAAGGGGGCGAAGGCTATGCACATAGCTGAAGGTTTGGGTGAAAAGTGAGGAGGTATGAAGGCAAATGGCCAAGAGGCGAAAAATGAGGTGGAACGCGGAGGTCTAGGCCTAGGCTATCAAGCGGGGTTGCAAGCATTAGAGTAAGAGGAAGATGGTGAGGGATGCACGGAGGAAATGAGAGATGAGGCTGTAGGAAGGCTTGGTCACGCTATGCGAAAGTGAGGAGGGTGGAAAGAAGAGAGAGGGAGGTGAGCTTCGGGAAAACAAGTGGGAAAGCAAGAAAAGTGGAGTGGAAGCAGGTGGAAGTGAGCGAGGCAGAGGCCATGAAAATATATACAAAGCTTCTGGAAGCAAATTTCGTATATTATATTCTCTTTTATTTTCTTCCACTGGATGACAGGAGGAAGAAAAAAAGAAGAGGGGAAGAAATAGATCTGGAGGAAGGAGATTTAGGAATGAATGGTTTCAAATAAACAATTTATATATTTTTATTAGCTGATAGAGCAAAGTATACGAAGAGAGATTTTGAAATGAATTGTCGACAATCAAAAGAAAACGGTAGGGAAATAAAAAATATCAACCGTTGAATTCAAGAGATATAAATGTTATAAATGTTAGTGGCTGTTTTTTTCAGCCGTTTGAAATTTGTACGGACACGGAATATCCAAAGCTAAAAAACGGATGCCGATACGGTTAGACGTTTTCATGTATTTCACCGCATACTAGACTCCGAAATGCAAAAATGAGTATACTGCGGAGATCATCACGTTGAGATGAACAAAACGGTATACATATATCAGTGGTACGACCATTTTACCAAAAGTCGATAATTGGTATCGAAAAATGTGCTAGAACGACGAAAATAAGATAAAAAGAGCAATAGCAGTCCAAATTTGACGAAACGAAATATGATGTCCCACTCAGAAGATAATTTACAAATTTATTATATAAAAATATTCAAGTTTTTAAAATATTTGATTACCATCAGATATTAACTGTAACAACCCGAAAATTTTAGTAGTTTTTATAACGCAATTAACTGAAATTTTGCTTAAAATTTTATAATTGAATTTGGAAATAAAAATTTAATATTTGAAATACGTCTATTTTAACATAAGAATTAGTAAATTTTCATCAGATAATATTAAAGTTTATTTTATTATGTAATTTTATTTAAATTTAAATCGGTTAATATTTGATGATAATAAAATATTTTCCAAACCTGAATATTTTTATATAGAAAATTTGTAGATCATCTTCTGAGTGAGATGTTATATTTCGTTTCTCTAAATTTGGAATGCTATTACTCCGTTTATCTTAATTCTGGCGTTTTAGCAACATTTGGGTACCCATATCGATTTTCTATCGGGTGATCGTACCACTGATTTCATTATACCATTCTGCTCGCCTCATTGTGTTGATTTCTGTGGATTATTCAATTTTTTGTTTTGAAGTCCGGCACACGGCAGAATACGTGAAGCCGGTAACATATCAGTACCAGTGAACTTTTGTTTTTTTTGCATTTCAAACTTTGAACCTTATAGCCTGTAAAGACCCAAAATTTTCTAACCCGAAAATTCCAGATAGTTACGAAAAAGGAGAAAGGGATAGAAGAAGTAGAACAGAAACACCAAACATCTCACAATCGCAGCGGATAAAATAAAATAAATAATAACAGTTTACAAAAGAATATTATAACTGTCGGTTACATTTAATATACATCAGAGTTTCACATAATATACAGTCACTGAATATTTACAATTATCATGACTCAGATTAACAATAATATAAATACAGCGGATATACTCTATACGATATCGTCACCAGCTCGCCTCCTGAGCTCCAGAACGTACCTACCTGAAAATCTGTAATACTCGGTCTGACCCGAGCATTACACCAAAGTAACACCCGGGTCAGGTTGGAAACCAGCGTGAGTAAACCCATCTAACATGTAATACCATAGCATACAACTTAATTAAAACCCGGGGTACTCATATCAATTCACAAAGCCACAATTTATTTTAGACACCACTTATCCACACATCAATTTAGAAGTACCAAACTTAGATAAAATAATCCAATTCACCTAAATCACTTCATTCTAGCCTATTGATTTCACAAATCAATTTATAAAATTCGAAGTGTTTTCGGGTATTTCCCAATACCCGACCCCGGTCTCTTCGAAACTCATATCATCAACCCAAGTTATCCAAATGGAATACACAACATTTAATATCAGAGATATCAACTCATTCAAAGCATCCAATACCATTCAACCAATCATAAGCGAAGCTTAATCACTCAAATCAATTCAATTTGATTCTAATTGCATTTTCAAACCTCAATCACTTAGATTCCTTCATTTACATTTATTTACTCCAAATCGATTTAATTAGTCAACCCATCATTATTCATCTTAACTTGTCTTCTTAGATTAATTATTTTTCAATTTCATTCAAGAGATTATCATTAATTAACTTCACAATATTTATTATTCTTAACCAAAATCATTAAGTAATCTTATTGACTTCATTAATTAATTAACCATATTAATTACCGTTATTTTTAGTTACTTATATTAATTAATTTCTCATATGTCATTATCTATTGAATTGATTTAATCTTAACTAATACATCTCTA
The DNA here is from genome assembly GCA_030765085.1 of Allium cepa. Lineage (NCBI taxonomy): Eukaryota > Viridiplantae > Streptophyta > Magnoliopsida > Asparagales > Amaryllidaceae > Allium > Allium cepa. The sequence continues at coordinate 110,446,097 of CM060940.1, forward strand.
TTTCCATCATTGTTTATATAAATTATTCTCATTTACATTTCCGTTAATTCTAATCTAATTCCTCATTCATAAGGGATGCTTAAAGGAATTTAAACCCAATTTTATATATATTTTCTTTTATTCAATTCGGTTTACAATTTCACTTTAACATTCAAGTTGTTATCCACTTAATATTTTTAAAACTTTACTTGTTAGATTTAACTTGATTTAAAACACGTTTTACATCTCTGCTTTACAATTTTTACCTCAGTTTAAATATCATTTTCATTTCTTCCCAGCTTATTCTTATTTTTATTCTTATATTATTTCACTTTAAAAATTCACCCTTATATTCCTCACAAAATCCAATTTATATATTCCGATAACCCAGGGTACCGGAATATTCAGGCAACTCACAGCATTCATTATTCCAATTTCCCATAATAATCATTCCAAACTACCCATCATTTCAATATAATCTAGATATTACTATACAATATAGCAATCCAATTCAATTCAACCAAATATTTAACTTTAACCATTTAAATTTAAATAGAAATCCAACAGGGTGAGATTTACTCACCTTTTATTTCCGATTTGCGAATCCGATCCAATCTCGGCTTGGCTTCACGGTTATAGACCTTGTATAAACAAGTTATTAATACTTGAAATAATTAAATTACCAATTACCATTAAAAAATCCATCTTCAAGATCTGACCTCTATATTTAAATAATAAAAAGAAATGGGTTTGCATCAGACTGCAAAAATCAATTACTGGGTTATGTATATATCCTATTATATTTTATTTTCTGTTTCACTATACATATTTATGTAGATATATTAAATTGAGATGAATAAATTGAATATACCTCACTTTTCTATGCACTCGTCTGGATCATCTCGACAAAGCTCACGCTGCTCGTAACTCCCCCTTCGAAACGCCGCTACCAAGCTCAAGTACGAGCCTATCCTTATCGTCGCTGCCTTACGAATCCCAAAGCCCTTCCCTTCCACAGAACTACGGCCTCCTATTCCTCGCTCCACGCGAACGAACCTTGAGTGGATCTTCTCGCCTGCCTAGAGACATCAAGTCGAGATTCGATCCCTCCCCCTTCCTTCATGAGAGATTCAAGTCGTAACCAGCTCGGGTCGCCGCCTCGCATCCTTCTCCTCGCGTTCGATCGCGCCCCCTTCACATACATCAAATCGCGACGCCTACCTTCGAGCCCAACTCATAACACAATCATAGCTCCAAAGTTACTGAACCACCACCCAATGACACCCCTTACTTCTCCCCAAAACGACGAATCCCTACCCCAATCTCCTGCCACTCAAACGCGCACGCGATTTTCCCCTTTTTTTTTATTATTCGCGAACGAGACCTCTGCGTTGATGTGGATTAGTTTGTGAAGGCTGAACAAAGGAAGTTGGGGATGTTGAATTCAAATGAGGCTGTTGTGTACCAATTTGGATTAGTTCTTGAGCAACTGATTTCTTTAATTTTTTTTTTTTTGAGATCGATTTCGTTTTTCTGTTTTATTATTTTTTAGATTAGAGAGAGAGGATGAAGACTAAATATCAGTTTGAGAATATGGCTTCTCGAGTATGCTATTATAAAAATATCTCTGCCTGTGTTGACTTTAAATTATGTTATACTATAAAACTCCCTAAACGTCCCGTTAATTGCCATATAAATTTTCGAACTCCTCTTAAGGAATGCCGCGAGGGGATTTCAGGGTTTTACCCGCGTTCCGAACACAATGGAACGTGTTTCGGAAGCTAATTCGTTCATATACACGAGTTATAGAAGGAAACGATCAATTTAAAATTAAATCGATTAAAATAGTTCTAAGCGTTTCGAGCTGCCAGGGTCAAACGACAACCCCGATTGCTATGAAAATTGAAATCCGATAATAACTAACTATTACGGATCCAATGGAATTGGTTTCGTCGAATTCCGAGACTGTGTCTTGGAAGGCTATTTTTAAACTCAATTTAAACGATATATTTTTAAAATTGAACAAATCGCCTTTAAATTAAATTCCAACCCCTCTATTATCTTCAGTATCATCATTATAAATTTTATAAGCCTTCAAATTATTTTTAACAGGCTTAAAACCGAAGATTCAATAATTCATCCGATTTCAATTTTATTAATCTAATAACTCATTTGCTATATAATTATATTTGAATTCAAGTTAAAATTTTACCTTTAATTATTTTAAAACTAATTAATTATTCTGATTTAAATTGCTGAAAATTCTAGGTCGTCACATTCCTCCCCCCTTAAAAGAATTTCGTCCTCGAAATTACTAGTTAGGAAGAATGGTTCAATACCCGTTTATCTTTCTCAAAATTCCTAATTCAACATCCTACCAACTATCTTTTATTAAAGACACACTATCCTTAACCAACTTCTCAAAACCTTCTATAGTTTTCATACAGCATCCTTTTGCTCTATCCTTTAAATTTCAATTTAAATTCAAATTTTGAATTATCAAAATTTTCTCAATATTTTTCTAACTCTCTAAATTCCCGAAAAATTTTGCCAGCATCTCCTTTGCGCGGCTAGCTCGGTACAACTACAAAAGGCCTCTACAGGCTCCCAAATACCAAAAAGAAAACAGAAAGCCAAGTGGCTAGATCAAAAACCCAATCCAATTCATATAGAAATTAAATACATACCTTTTTGATGGGTCATTCAAATTTATCTTTTGGAATCACATCCAATTTCCTTTTTCCTTATAATCCCTGCATATCTTACTTAACAATAATATTCAATCGTAACATTTCCAATCATTATATACATCTTCTTACATAGGTTTCCTATCTATTTCAATTTAGTTTTTATATATATTTTTTTCGTAGGATATCAATTTGTCTTCAACCCTGAATATGGAATTTATCTTCCATTTATAACTGATTCATATTAGTTTTCAATTTGAAACCGTTTTGTCGTTAACCAAATTTTTCTCAAAAATTTCAAAAATTTTCTAACTCTCAAAAATTTCAGAAAATTTTGGCAGAGTCTCCTTTGTACGGAGGAGCTTTTGCAATTTGACAAGAGATATAAATATGTATACATCAACCCACACGGTCGGAAAAAGCAAAAACAGTTCATATTTCCTATTTTTATTGCGTAGGCGTACCTTATTTAGCATTTTAAGCAAGCAGCTTAATAATTTAAGCAATTAGCGCAATCCAAACCAACCAAACGGCCTTCAGGTACCTGTACTTACTCAATTTAAACATATAAGTGTCGTATATAGAAAATCTATTTGCATTTCACTTACTTTCAATAGCTAAACACATGCATTACATAAACAACAACCACGAAATGCTTTCCATAAGCGATTTATATAATTTTAAGGCTAATTCAATTGCTTTCAACCACTTCATAAACCATTTTATTCAATTTTAATGGTTTGCAACTCAATTTCTTACATTCCATTGATTTTTAATCCAAACAAGCTTATATTCACTTCAAATGATTCAAAGTCAATTTCATTTAATCTCTATTACGTTAAACGACAATTATTTCTACGCAATTTGATAATATCCATGTGAATAAATAATTACTTAAGTTTTATAACCAATTAAAATTGATTCCAACTCAATTTTATTTAATTCAATTCCATTTTAATATATTCACAATCATTTTATTTAGCTCGACACATTCCATGCTTGTGTATTTCTAGCCATTCCCAAATTAATTCAATCCAACCTTTTATTTAATGGCTTTCACCCTTATTCGAAGCCAAGCTTTCATAAATTTTAAACTTAAATGGATTTACTTTAGTTTATTCCAACATCAAACTTAAGTTTGCTTCTATTTGATTCTTATTTAAGCAACTTCCATCAAATACAATTAGCCCATCCATTTTAAATTTTAATTTCAAATTCACCTTCTCAATTTATTAAAATAATATCCAAGCACATATTTAACCCGTTAATAATTTTAATTAATACATCACCAAATTTTAAGTTCAGTCTGATAATCCAATCACAATCACAACTTGATTTAGTTTTTATTCAATCAGACTTCATTCAATTATTATCTAATTCAATTAACCCATTTTAAAATTTTCATTTATTTAATTCATTATCGAATTTATTTTATTAATACAAGGCCATTCTCAATTCATTTCTATACACTTGGGTTTTGTTTGCAACCCAAACCATTTCTATTATAATTCTCTTTCAGTCCATTCGACGACACTTCCATTATATCAAATTTACTCGCAAATTATGTTAAATATTATTCAAATCACTTGAATTTTATTTGCAATTCTAACTATCACTTTCCAATCCATCTCTTCTTATTTAATCCATTATCAAACCCAAGACGAATTCTATTTATAATTCGAATTCATTTCCAAACTTCATTATCAACTTACAATCCATTTTAGTTAACCAAGTTAAATTTTATTAACATACTCAATCAATTAATTATTTTGTTAATTAGCTTACTTCCAACTTGTAAATCAATATGTGATTTTACTTCAAAGAATCGCTTTATTTAAATTTCCGGAGTTCAAATTTTGTTTTATAATTCCAGTTTGGATTCCCCTTTTTTTTAGACTTAGAAATGCCTTACATTCAAATAGTACAATTAAAATAGCTTTTTACAAAAATATTCCTCATGACTCGATGTCTCAACCAGTCCATCCTTGTTCTCACAGAAATTCAGTCATACGTTGATCAGGCGTAGGACTGAAAATCCATAAGTACTTGGTAAACCCGTTTTCAACACCCAATAAAAATACTTCGAAAATAATTTTACTAAAAATATCGGAAACGGTGTTTGAAAATAGAGGAAATATCTTTAGTGAGGATGCTCTGGAAATCATCACACCCATCCATAGTCACAGTTACATACCAGGGTTACGTTGCAGTCACAACAAAAGTCCATGTAACTGCAGGCTCTCCGCGGCCTCTTGATTACGCCATGGATCCCACACAATAGATCACAGTTACATCTAGGGTTACGTTGCCGTCACAGCAAAAGTCCATGTAACTGCAGGCTCTCCGCGGCCTCTGATTTTTGCTATCGAAATGCAACTTCTCCACTCCTACATAGGTCGCAGTCTGCCGATTTAAAATCAACCGCAGAATGTTGGCTCTCAGCGGCACACACGACTTCCGCTATGTTATACCATAGGTCGCAGTCTACCGATATAAAATCAAACGTAGACTGTTGGCTCTCAGCGGCACACACGACTTCCGCTATGGTATACACTACTCATAATCCTCAGGAACGAGTTTTGTCCGAACTCCTCACAAGATCAACTTTACAACCCCCCTTGAGGCTCAAGGCAGCACCACCCAGTGGCACTCCTGAGAAGTCCATTTCAAGGAAGCGCCTTTTTTCCCAGAGCCATCATCAAAACACTTTATACTATACATATAGTATCTTCAAATCATACACCTAGTATGAATTTCATATAAGGCTCCATTACACAAAAACCGTTTATTTCAAAATCGATAATTCTCAAACTAGGCTTTCCAAATTCCAATATTGATTTTACCAAAAAATCAAAAGCCTTTCCAAATCCAAAGGTTCCCAAAACCTTTTCCAAAATCCTCTTAAGATCCTTTATATATATTCAGGTATATAAAAATTTTAAAACTTTGGATCATTTCAAACTTGTATAAAATCCTTTTATACTTCAAACGCTTTCAAAAACCATTTTCTTCCGTCAATAGATTCAACAAGGGAAGATTCTCATATAACAAAGATATATAACTTTGTTTATTATTCAAAATCAAATATTCAAATTCGATTACTCCTTCCAATATCAATTTCATTCAAATTCGTACGATGTACACATATCATCCGTACTCATCAATCTGATCGCTCACTCGATCACACAATTTCATTTCCGAACTAGTATCGTCCACCCGACTTCCTAGTGCGGACTCAGATCTGATTTCTTGATCAGAAACCGTTATTCTCCTTGCATAGCTATAACTATGATAGAGATTATCAGAACCAATCAACAATCCATATTCCAGGTTCGCCGTCGAAAATCTAGTGAAAAAATCCAACCCGGATCGATATATCTATCTCAAAATTCTGTGCTCGAATCTGGATCAAATCACTATGCGAATAGAACAATATACGTACATCCAACGTATTTAACTCCATTGGTTATTAGCCAAATCAATTTCCTTTCTATTCACATTTTCTTAAATTCCCCTTCACTTATTTACAATTGCCTTAATCCCCATTCGGATTATCACTTCAATTCTTATCTCAGTTGAGTATTTAAATCAATAACAGTTTGAACTCCGACCAGTTTATATTTAGAAAAATAGCTTGAAAATTTTAAAATAGATAGGTAATTGAAAAATAATTATTAGTTCACAAAATAGCCATGGAATAGTTAACTAATTGTAAAATAGTTGGAAAATAGTTAAATAATTATAGAAATCTTAGATAGTTGCAAAATAATTGTAAAATAGTAATTAATTTATAACATAGTTGAAAAATAGTAATTGGTTTTAGAAAAAAGTTGAAAAATGGTTAAATAGCTCCAAAATAATTGTAAGACAGGTATAAAATAATTTGGCTTTAAGAAAGAAAGGTTATATAGCTTGGAAAAATAATTTTATCAAAAAAAATTATATTAAAAACAGTCCAGAGTCAAAACTGTTCACTTCCCCAACAATTCAATTTAAATTTCCACTCCTATTTAAATTAACCCGATTCCAATAACTCCAATTTCCATTGGACTTAATTTGTTCTTGACTCAATTGAATTAATTTTCAATTTCCTTCCAACTTCAAATCAAATTCCATTTGATCTTAAACCAATTTCACTTTAATTACAATTCCAAATTTATTCAGATAAATCAGGACTAATATCAATTGAACTCACTTCAAGTTCAATACCCTTTTCCAGTTAAACCAATACAAATTTTCCATTTGAATTTTAAACTTGTACAACTTTAATTATAATTTAAATTTTACAACTTCTATTCAAAATCAATTACATTCACACTTTGCTTTTTAACTTGGAGTTATACATTTTATTTAACCAATATATTTTGTTATTCCATAAACATTTAATCAAGATTTCAGAGTTTAAACCAATTTCCAAAATTTCAATACCACCTTAGAATTCAACTATATCCAAAATTCTTTGGCGAATTCAATTATCCCTTCAAATTTCAAAACCAAACCCAGTTCACCAACAATTCCAATTTAAAACAATTCGGTAGCAATTTCTCTTTTAGAAACTCGAAAATAAACATCGATGATGCTGCAGTCATCACCGACGTTATTTTCCAGTGACCGAAAGAGTTCAATGCTTTTATTTCTTTAAAAACATTTCCAAATATTTTTAATTTCAAATCTCCCAGATTTCAAATTCAACACAAAAATATTTTTGAAATAATACTATTATTTTTCCAAAATCTTTGGAAACCACTTCCAAATCCAAAGGAATTTTAAATTTTCCCAAAAATTCCAAATTCCCAATCCATCCAATTCATATTTAAACATTACTCTGGAATTTCATCTCACTTTATTTTCAAATATTATCCAGAATTCTATTTCAACTTATAATCTCACTTTTAAACCATCTCGAATTATATAAATTCGAGTTGAATTCTCAAAGGTTGGTTTAACTTTTTAAACCAAATTAACTTTGTTTGTTATCCCATTTTTGGTCAAAACTGGAATATCAATGTTTTGTGCATTTCCACCACGACCGAAGCAAGAAGAAGCAGCCAGCAAGCGTATAGAAGTCTGGGATTTCACTCATGATTCAAGTATAAAAGTCCATTCGGTATCAAAGTTCATCCGGTACACATACCAAAGCCGAACCATGTTCCTTCGCTACCGAACCAGCACGAGGAGAAGGCCAACGAATCATTCGATACCGGACCATTCGGTACCGGACCAACGTCCTACCAATCCAAAACTCCACTGCCGAGCCAAATCTCAGCCTCCACCGAACCATCTCATCTCCATGACCGAACCAGACCTCGCCTCGCTACTTGCCGAATCAGACCTAAGGCACCACATGCCGAACCAGAGGCCTTTCCACCTCCCACCGAATCAACCTCCTTTCCATCCACTACCAAGTAAACCGCCGGGCCAACACTCCACTCAACCTACCACTGGACTAACACTCCACTCAACCTACCACCAGACCAACCTACCACCGGTCCAACCATCCCATCTACGGCCGAACCAAGCTCCGCCGAACCAGATGTGCCAGGCTAGATTGCTTCAGCCCAGGCCCACCAGCAGCTATATACATCCAGGACCCCTGCCCCCAGCCTCACTCTATAAATAGAGGGGCAGGGGTACAACAATGGGGGACAAGTTTGAGAGCTCAAGCACGGAAGGAACTTTCAAACAACTTTCATATACGTGTAACCAAAGCTTTGTACTTGTAATCTAAAGAGAAAAAGGAGAATAACATATAAAGTGGACGTAGGCACGTTCTGGCCGAACCACTATAAATCTGTGTGTCTTTTACAGTTTAGTCCCTGTTTTTTTACATATTTGCATAAATCACCCAAATCACTAAGAACAATATAAAATCAGCTAAATCATACGACTTTGAGGTGTTTGCCCATTTTTTGCGCAAACATTTTTGGTGCTTTCACTGGGAGTTGAACTCAAGGACCTACCGCTTGGAAGTTGAATTTGAGAGTTTAGAGATTCAGATTGGAAGAGTCATGGCGAGACAATCAAGCAGAAGGCCAAGGCCAGAGCAGAGTCAATAGGAAGGGAGTCAAGAGGCTTCCTCAGGAGCAAACCAAGCTTCAGCCTTCATCACCAGGGATGAGATGGAGGCTATGATGAGAAGACAAGAAGAGATGATCCAGAACTTGCTTCAGCAAATTGGGCAATTTGGAGCACAAAACCAAGGAGCAACTGGAGTTCAGAACGGAGTAGGACCATCTGGCGTAGCACCAGAGCTAGGGGGCACTCACGCAGAGCATGTTGATCCGACCCCGGGAAGAGAGATGGGGGCATCCGAGCCACTTGGTAGCAATAGAGGAATGAACGTTCAGCCAGGGAGGCATACACATGAAAACTCCCGCGGACTTGGGGGGAAGGTCGAAGGCAGTGAACGGGGACTACAGCTTGGAGACAATGACAGATTAGCAGAGATGGTTAGAAGAGCTATGAGAGGCGGTTTAGTAAACAGAGACTTAGAAGATGTAAACATGAGTCCTTTTTCTTCTGCGATTAGGATGGCTAGGAACCCACCAGAATTCAAGCTACCATCAGTAGAGATGTACAATGGGAGGACAGACCCTGCGGTCCATCTTACTAAGTATATGAGGCATATGGAAGTGCTGGGGGCATCACAGGAGATCATGGCCCGGTGCTTTCCACTGTATTTGACGGACATTGCAGCGTTATGGTTTAGGCAACTGGAGAGCGGCTCCATAGGAACGTGGGCAGATTTAACTGAGAGATTCATGAGGCAATTCAGGGTTCATATTGCGAGACCCAAGAATGTGATGACTTTGGCAACCTTGAAGTAGAAAACTGGAGAGACTTTGAGAAGCTTTCTAACGCGATTTAATGCGGCGGCAGCATCTGCGGATCGACTAGATCCATCTATGGTCATGATGGCGGCTGTATCTGGAATAGCTGATAGTACAGAGTTCAAGAATTCATTAACCAAGGACCCTCCTATGAATCTGGGAGAGTTCTATCATGAGGCTGAAAAGTTTCTGCGTTTGGAAGATGCTAGTGCAGAAAGAGAGGAAGAAGATGACGTTTACGCAATCAAGAGCGGAAACCCACCTGGAAAGGGTGCGGAGACTAGCAAAGGAAAGAGAAAGGCTGAGAATAATGATGACAGGACAAAGCGGCAACGGAGGGAGCCGCAATTCACCACTCACACTGAGCTGAATGAGAGTCTGGAACGAATTTATCAGGATACCAAGGAGCATGTTCCGTATCGTAGACCAATACGAAGGGATCCAACCTCTGACGAAAGAAAATCAGATAAGTTTTGTGTATTCCATCAATTAAACGGTCATAACACTAATGATTGTAGGCATTTGAAGGACGAGGTGGAAGGGCATATCAGGAACGGTATGCTCCTTCAGTATGTGAGGAGGCGAACTCCAGCTGTGGAGCCAGAGCGACCACCGTCTACATCGGCTAGAGGTGACCCTGGATCGGGGCACCGTTTGATTATCCATTGATTTCTTGATTAAAATAACGATGAACAAGTTGTAAACCTCTCGCTAACATGGTTAAATCATTCACACATATGAGCGATCGCGCACGATCCATAGGCATGCTCTGAATGACTACCAGCCGCGTTATAGTAAGAGTTTACGCTTTGACATCTTCATTCTGCTCTTTGCTTTGATTTTGATTTGAACATTTAAATTCTTCCTGTTTGGACATGTCTGCTGTAAGGTTCATATGATTATTGCTTTAACATTTACAATTCTATGGAAAAATTACTTGTATGCCCGTGGATCGCGAACGGTCCACGAGCACCTCTTGCATGGCAGTGAACTGCCGAAGTCTTTGATTCGGAAACTCCTCCAAACAATAACTCCGGCACTGATAATATTAAGTCCCCCCCAGGCACGCTCATTCGCCTCGAACGGCACCCGACCTCGAACGGTCACAACTCGCCTCGAACGGCACCCGATCTCGAACGGTCACAATTCGCCTCGAACGGCACCCGACTTCGAACAGTCGCAAACTCGCCTCGAATGGCACCCGACTTCGAACAGTCACAAACTCGTCTCGAACGGCACAACTCATCTCGCCACAAATGGCTCGATCGTGAAAGGTCGCCATTTGAGGTCCACCCCCTGACCGCCAACAGTCGCACCTTACCACGAATGGCTCGATCTCGAACGATCGTCATCCGAAGTAAGGCGCTTGACCGCGAACGGTCCCATTTCATCTTTTGCCGCGAACGGCACCGGCCGTGAACGGTCACATTTCACCCCAAGTGGCTTGATCGCGAACGGTCGCCATTTGAGGTCCGCCCTCTGACCGGGCTCGGTCGCACTTTACCTCGAATGGCTCGATCCCGAACGGTCGTCATTTGAAGTAAAGCGCTTGACCGTGAACGATCACATTCCACCGCAAATGACTCGATCTCGAACGATCGTCGCATGGATTTAGACGCTTGACCGTGAACGGTCGCACTTCACCTCAAATGACTCGATCGCGAACGGTCGTCATTTGAAGTTAGGCGCTTGACCATGAACGGCCGTGCTTCATCCCAAATAGCTCGATCCCGAACGGTCGTCATTTGGGGCCATATAAAATATCAAGCCCTTTACAGCTTGTCAACAGGATATGAACATCCAGCTCATGGCATTACAAAATACGCCTTCCTACCGCAAGGACATCAACAGGATATGAACATCCAGCTCATGGCATTACAAAACACGCCTTTCTATCGCAAGGCATGTTTTGGGGGACAAAGTGTTATCTCATTTTTGGTCAAAACTGGAATATCAATGTTGTGTGCATTTCCACCACGACCGAACCAAGAAGAAGCAGCCAGCAAGCGTATATAAGTCTGGGATTTCACTCATGATTCAAGTATAAAAGTCCATTCGGTATCAAAGCTCATCCGGTACACATACCAAAGCCGAACCATGTTCCTTCACTACCGAACCAGCACGAGGAGAAGGCCAACGAACCATTCGGTATCGGACCAACGTCCTACCAATCCAAAACTCCACTGCCGAGCCAAACCTCAGCCTCCACCGAACCATCTCATCTCCATGACCGAACCAGACCTCGCCTCGCTACTTGCCGAATCAGACCCAAGGCACCATATGCCGAACCAGAGGCCTTTCCACCTCCCACCGAATCAACCTCCTTTCCATCCACTACCAAGTAAACCACCGGGCCAACACTCCACTCAACCTACCACCGGACCAACATTCCACTCAACCTACCATCGGACCAACCTACCACCGGTCCAACCATCCCAGCCATGACCGAACCAAGCTCCGCCGAACCAGATGTGCCAGGCTAGATTGCTTCAACCCAGGCCCACTAGCAGCTATATACATCCAGGACCCCTGCCCCCAGCCTCACTCTATAAATAGAGGGGCAGGGGTACAACAATGGAGGACAAGTTTGAGAGCTCAAGCACGGAAGGAACTTTCAAACAACTTTCATATACGTGTAACCAAAGCTTTGTACTTGTAATCTGAAGAGAAAAAGGAGAATAACATATAAAGTGGACGTAGGCACGTTCTGGCCGAACCACTATAAATCTGTGTGTCTTTTACAGTTTAGTCCCTGTTTTTTATATATTTGCATAAATCACCCAAATCACTAAGAACAACATAAAATCAGCTAAATCATACGACTTTGAGGTGTTTGCCCATTTTTTGCGTACAAACATTGTTCATTTAAAGTTTTTAAACAATTTAATTTCTGAGTTCTAATCCCAGAATTTCATTTTTAGTTAATTTAATTTTAATTTGGTTGTATTTCTGTTATCTCCTAATTTAATTCCAATTCAAGATTTCAATTTGATTGTATTATATTACTTCTTAATTTTAATTCCAATGATTTAACAACCAATCACCTAAATATTTATTAGAAGGAAATACTGCTTAATATATCAAACTATACTTTTACATAAACCATTTAAAACTCTTATATAAGAAAATAACAAGTACACTCTCATATATATATATACACACACACACTCAACTCATTCTAGAGTTCTATGGACTCTATTTAATGAGTAATCCCCACTAGAGTCAAGCTTCTCGCTTGACCTTTCTGCTCTGTTACCAAATGTAAAGACTCGAAATTTAGAGCCAAGCTTCTCGCTTGACCTTTCTGCTCTGTTACCAAATGTAAAGACTCGAATTTTTCTAACCCAAAAATTCCAGATAGTTATGAAAAAGGAGAAAGAGATAGAAGAAGTAGAACAGAAACACCAAACATCTCACAATCGCAGCGGATAAAATAAAATAAATAATAACAGTTTACAAAAGAATATTATAAATGTCGGTTACATTTAATATACATCAGAGTTTCACATAATATACAGTCATTCAATATTTACAGTGAGAAGAGAGGGAGGAAGGGAGGAGAGAGGGAGAGGAGAGAAGAGGAAGGGAAAAGAGAGAGATGCTCGCCTCCTGAGCTCCAGAACGTACCTACCTGAAAATCTGTAATACTCGGTCTAACCCGAGCATTACACCAAAGTAACACCCGGGTCAGGCTGGAAACCAGCGTGAGTAAACCCATCTAACATGTAATACCATAGCATACAACTTAATTAAAACCCGGGGTACTCATATCAATTCACAAAGCCACAATTTATTTTAGACACCACTTATTCCACACATCAATTTAGAAGTACCAAACTTAGATAAAATAATCCAATTCACCTAAATCACTTCATTCTAGCCTATTGATTTCACAAATCAATTTATAAAATTCGAAGTGGTTTCGGGTATTTCCCAATACCCGACCCCGGTCTCTTCGAAACTCATATCATCAACCCAAGTTATCCAAATGGAATACACAACATTTAATATCAGAGATATCAACTCATTCAAAGCATCCAATACCATTCAACCAATCATAAGCGAAGCTTAATCACTCAAATCAATTCAATTTGATTCTAATTGCATTTTCAAACCTCAATCACTTAGATTCCTTCATTTACATTTATACTCCAAATCGATTTAATTAGTCAACCCATCATTATTCATCTTAACTTGTCTTCTTAGATTAATTATTTTTCAATTTCATTCAAGAGATTATCATTAATTAACTTCACAATATTTATTATTCTTAACCAAAATCATTAAGTATTCTTATTGACTTCATTAATTAATTAACCATATTAATTACCGTTATTTTTAGTTACTTATATTAATTAATTTCTCATATGTCATTATCTATTGAATTGATTTAATCTTAACTAATACATCTCTATTTCCATCATTGTTTATATAAATTAACGATTTCTCATTTACATTTTCGTTAATTCTAATCTAATTCCACATTCATAAGGGATGCTTAAAGGAATTTAAACCCAATTTTATATATATTTTCTTTTATTCAATTCGGTTTACAATTTCACTTTAACATTCAAGTTGTTATCCACTTAATATTTTTAAAACTTTACTTGTTAGATTTAACTTGATTTAAAACACGTTTTACATCTCTGCTTTACAATTTTTACCTCAGTTTAAATATCATTTTCAATTCTTCCCAGCTTATTCTTATTTTTATTCTTCAATTATTTCACTTTCAAAATTCACCCTTATATTCCTCACAAAATCCAATTTATATATTCCGATAACCCAGGGTACGGGAATATTCAGGCAACTCACAGCATTCATTATTCCAATTTCCCATAATAATCATTCCAAACTACCCATCATTTCAATATAATCTAGATATTACTATACAATATAGCAATCCAATTCAATTAAACCAAATATTTAACTTTAACTATTTAAATTTAAATAGAAATACAACAGGGTGAGATTTACTCACCTTTGATTTCCGATTTGCGAATCCGATCCAATCTCGGCTTGGCTTCACGATTATAGACCTTGTATAAACAAGTTATTAATACTTGAAATAATTAAATTACCAATTACCATTTAAAAATTCCATCTTCAAGATCAGACCTCTATATTTAAATAATAAAAAGAAATGGGTTTGCATCAGACTGCAAAAATCAATTACTGGGTTATGTATATATCCTATTTTATTTTATTTTCTGTTTCACTATACATATTTATGTAGATATATTAAATTGAGATGAATAAATTGAATATACCTTACTTTTCTCTGCACTCGTCTGGATCATCTCGACAAAGCTCACGCTGCTCGTAACTCCCCCTTCGAAACGCCGCTACCAAGCTCAAGTACGAGCCTATCCTTGTCGTCGCTGCCTTACGAATCCCAAAGCCCTTCCCTTCCACAGAACTACGACTCCTATTCCTCGCTCCACACGAACGAACCTTGAGTGGATCTTCTCGCCTGCCTAGAGACATCAAGTCGAGATTCGATCCCCCCTTCCTTCACGAGAGATTCAAGCTCGTAACCAGCTCGGGTCGCCGCCTCGCATCCTTCTCCTCGCATTCGATCGCGCCCCCTTCACATACACCAAATCGCGACGCCTACCTTCGAGCCCAACTCATAACACAATCACAGCTCCAAAGTTACTAAACCACCACCCAACGACACCCCTTACTTCTCCCCAAAACGACGAATCCCTACCCCAATCTCCTGCCGCTCAAACGGGCACGCGATTTTCCCTTTTTTTTTTATTATTCGCGAACGAGACCTCTGCGTTGATTTGGACTAGTTTGTGAAGGCTGAACAAAGGAAGTTGGGGATGTTGAATTCAAATGAGGCTGTTGCATACCAATTTGGATTAGTTCTTGAGCAACTGATTTCTTTAAATTTTTTCTTTTTTTGAGATCGATTTCGTTTTTCTGTTTTATTATTTTTTAGATTAGAGAGAGAGGATGAAGACTAAATATCGGTTTGAGAATATGGCTTCTCGAGTACGCTATTATAAAAATATCTCTGCCTGTGTTGACTTTAAATTATGTTATGCTATAAAACTCCCTAAACGTCCCGTTAATTGCCATATAAATTTTCGAACTCCTCTTAAGGAATGTCGCGAGGCGATTTTTGGGTTTTACCCACATTCCGAACACAATGGAACGTGTTTCGGAAGCTAATTCATTCATATACACGAGTTATAGAAGGAAACGATCAATTTAAAATTAAATCGATTAAAATAGTTCTAAGCGTTTCGAGTTGCCAGGGTCAAACGACAACCCCGATTGCTATGAAAAATGAAATCCGATAATAACTATCTATTACGGATCCAATGGAACTGGTTTCGTCGAATTCCGAGACTGTATCTCGGAAAGCTATTTTTAAACTCAATTTAAACGATATATTTTTAAAATTGAACAAATCACCTTTAAATTAAATTCCAACCCCTCTATTATCTTCAGTATCATCATTATAAATTTTATAAGCCTTCAAATTATTTTTAACAGGCTTAAAACTGAAGATTCAATAATTCACCCGATTTCAATTTTATTAATCTAATAACTCATTTGCTATATAATAATATTTGAATTCAAGTTATAATTTTACCTTTAATTATTTTAAAACCAATTAATTATTCCGATTTAAATTGCTGAAAATTCTGGGTCGTCACATAGCCCAAGCAATATAATAAATTGCTTTAATTATTTTCAGCTGAATCTAAGGCGCTAGACCGTTGAGATTGCTTTATTGAGTTTGAAAAAACTTATATGTATAACACTAGATTACATTATAATATATATATAACTTACCTAAATTATTCAAAAAGTCAAAATGTTAGAGTAAATATTTAGTAATTTGTATAGTGTTTAATTACACTTTGAAACATTTATATGACTTAACTGGAAAGTTTAAATGTAATTACAATGTAATTGGATAGTATACATTATGACAAAGGTAATAGGATATCAAAAATATGTTTTGCTAAGGGAATTCACTAATAATAAATGGGATAATAAATTGGATAAAAATTTGAATAATAAAGAGGAAATTTTATTTAAGGAATATTTAGGGTTATAAGGATGTTTATACACGTAATATATGTTGCAAAATATATATTATGTGAAATAAATCTAATAAATAAAGGAGAATGCTTGTTAAGCAAATAAATATGAACTTAAGAATAGTGAAATTGAAATTTTAAGGTAAATCAACTCAACTAAGGTCAAATGGGTTTAATAAATGGGTAAAAAATTGAGTTAAATCAAGTAAAATTCGTTTTAAAAAGAAAATTTTGTAACAAGTGCTAATAAATTGAAATCAAATCTATTGATTGGAATACATTAAATTGAGCCAATAAAATATGGATATAATAATTAGTTATTGATTTAGTAAAATGTATTAAACCAACTTGTTGAATATTAATTGAAATCTATATGGTTTTAATAGTTAAAATTGAATATTGTGGTGGAATTAGCTATAATTGATCAAATAGGATTTAATAGATGAGTAAAATAAAACAAATTTTGTGGTGAAATTTTTGTGATGAATGTTAATAAATGGGAAACAAATCATTGAATAAAATATATATGAAAATGAAATCAATTAAATGTGAACACCATAAATTTGATTGATTAAATAAAATGAATCGGAATCAATTAATTGAATATAAGCCAATTTTAAAATAAATGTAGTTTATCTAGTTTAAAATTTATTTCAGACTATTTTTCTTTCTGGTTGTTTCTATTCTCTTACCTCCTTCCTTTTCGGAAACGAAAATTTTTGAGCGGAGGAGAGTGTAACAACCCAAAAAACTTAATAGTTTTCATAATATAATTAACTGAAATTTTGCTTAAATTTTTTTTGATTGAATTTGGAAATAAAAATTTAATATTTGAAATACGTCTATTTTAACATAACAACTAGTAAATTTTCATATGATAATATTAGAGTTTATTTTATTGTGTAATTTTGTTCAAATTTAAATCAGTTATTATTTGATGATAGTAAAATGTTTTCCAAACGTGAATATTTTTATATAGTAAATTTGTAAATCAACTTCTGAGTGAGACGTCATATTTCGTTTCTTCAAATTTGGACTGCTATTGCTCCGTTTATCTTAATTTGGGCGTTTTAGCAGCATTTTAGTATCGATATCAATTTTTGATCGGATGATCGTACCACCGATATCGTTATACCGTTCTGTTCGTCTTGTCGTGCTGATTTCTACGGTATATTCAATTTTGTGTTTTGAAATCTGGTACACAGCAGAATCCACGAAACCGATAACCGTATCAGTACCAGTGACCTTTTATTTTTTTTGCATTTCAAACTTTGAACCGTGCAACCCAAGCAATATAATAAAATGCTTTAATTATTTTTAGCTGAATCTAAGGGGCTGGATCGTAGAGATTACAATTTATTTATATTCGTTCAAAACGAAATTTGTGTCTACTATCTGTTCCACCTGCTTGCTTCCTCTCCCCTTTACTATTTTCCTTTTCTCTTCCTCTTTCATTCTTGTCTACAGGAGAAACATTAAGAACCACCTTCAACTTCCACCGCGTCAACATCATAGCTCCGACCTTTCTCCCCTCTCTCTCTCTTCACCGACCTTGCCTTTATGGCTGCTCCTCTCCACTTTTTCTCTTCCTCTCCAACCTTCAACCCACTAGTGCCGAAAGCACCACTCCATGCCACGCACAAATCCATCCCTGCCCTATCTCTCCGCCCTCTGACCACACCGATAGCCTTCCACTCTTCGATCTTCGACCGCATCGCTAACCTACTTGAGAACACGGCCCCGACCTCTTCCTTCAGCTCCATAGCCATCAGTGTGGCATGCCCCTCCACCTTGCTGCACTTCCTGTCTGGGGCGAAAACTTCTCTTATATATATAAGGTGTGTATACACACACACACACACTTTTATTTATATTTGTTTGTACACATGTGTTTTTCATATACTTAAGTCTATGTAAAAATAAATATACATATGAACCTATAAATTTGCATATATACCTCTTCTCACTATTAGAGTTGAATATATGTATTAGTTATATATTATATATGTATATATCGGTTGTTAAAAATATACAATTATATATAGAGATATGTACAGGTGCAGTGGATGTTGTATGTTTGTTATATATGTAAGAGTGTACATTTTCATGCTTTTAAAAATTCTGTTCCTATATATATATATATTCATCTGATCTGTATGTGTTATTACTTTGTTATAAAATTCATATAATAATACATTTGTTTTATTAGCTTATATACATATAGTTTATATGTTGATGTACAATATATATATATATATATATTTAAGTTTTGTATGCAACATATATATATATATATATTATGTTTTAAGTTTTGTATGCAACATATATATATATGATATACGATTGTTTGTTATATAAAGTTGTTAAGTTATATATATATATATTCTATTTTGTATAGTTCTCAGCCTTTGCTCACTTGGTTATTTTACATATAGTTATGTAACGTTTATATAGAATCGGTTTGGGTTTAATATATATATTATTATGTAATTTAAAAGTTTTGACTTTGTAAATCATAACTAGAGTATATATATATGTTATATATACATTAAAAAGTAAGTGGGTTACAGCATTTATATTTAGGATTGTACATGTTTGCGGTTTTAAAGCTGCAGGTTTTTGTACAAGTCATATATATATCAGTTTTAAATATATAATACATGATGTTTATGTTATTCCTATAATATTGAATTTGCACGTGTGCATGCATATGTGTAATGTTTTTTTATTGAATGTAAGGTTAGTTAGTTAGTGTATAAATGTATATGGATGTTATGTGTATATATAAAGATTTTTTATTTTTAAATATGTGTTCGAATTTACAATTGATTTTTTTCTTTTATAATATATATATATATATATATATATATATATTGATTTTATAATGAATATTAAATATATATATTCCGCGTAGTTATATACATGTTGATACTTTATTTTATATTCATAAGTATATGTATATGTATTGTTATGGTTATTGTTCTAAAATATAATATATCTGTTTTTCTATTTATATCAAGCTAATTCGATTGTTTCATCGATCCCTGTTATCAGCTTCGTACGTCGAATTCGTGCCAATCTCGCATTGTTTTGGAATTCATGCCTGCATTTCGTAACTCAATTCCATTGTCGAATCTATCTAGCCATGAAAGGTGAGCAATCACTCACGGTTAACGTTCTTATATTTATTAAATTCGATTTCAATTGAAACGAAAATTGAAATATGATGCTGTTAGTTTTTTTAAATTGCTATATATATGCTATTATCTGTATCTGTTCACCTGTGACATCTGACAGCATTACCAGTTATTTATACTGATGATATATGCATGTTATATTACTATCATATATGTTATCACTCTGCAAGTTCCCAGTTAGTATAGAATTCCCTATGGGTTGAAATGATACATACCCGAACGATCTGTAGAATAGAGGAAAATGATTATGGGTTGAAATGATAAACCCAAGCGATTTTCATTGAATTGAATTTGGGATTGCAGGTTGAAATGATATATACTCGTATATATTTAAATTACGGATTGAAATGATAAATATCTGTATCACTTGACCATAGGATAGAAAATTATATGCAGACAACGTTGGTCTATATATAAATATTTTGAAATGATTTCTATGAATTTGAAAGGAAATATATATGGTTTTATTTAAATTTGAAAATATTATGTATATGAATAAGTTTTAATATAAAATAGACTTGATAATAAGCTTTAAATTTAGTAAAGCTTGAATTAAGTAAAATGCAATATGTTTAAGTATTTATTCAAAAATTATATATATTTTTATGGATTTTATTATAAATTCTATAAGTTAAGTTTGGAAAGACAAAATTTGAATTTATTTGAAATTGTATTTGATTAAGAATTTTGTTTAATTAAATCAATTTGAAACTGACTGAATGTGAGATTTTTGAAAGGATATGATTTTATAACTTGATTTTGGTTTAAGATGATTTATGAATATTTCAAGTTTAAATTTAAACGATGCTGGATTTATTAAGTGAGTATTTCAGAACTAAATAATAACGAAGTTAAATTTTGATATATACGAAATTATCAAATCTAGTTTTGAAAATGTTTGAATATTAAAGCTTTGAAATATATTGAAATTTAAATGGTTTATTTTATGGTTCAAATTTGTATTTGAAATCGATATAATTTGAAATGATTTATTGAGAAACTGAATTGAATCGAAGTTGAAGAATTGAGATTGAATTAAATTGGAATTTTGGAATTCGAGTTGAATTGAATCGATTTGTGAAATTTGAGGGAATTAATTTATTTTATAAATTATTTTAAATTATACTGTACTTTATAAACCATTTTAATATAAACTATCTTATATACAAACTATTTTATAATACTATTTTATTATATATTATTATTAATATCTAAACTATTTAAGTGGTGAAAGTTAGGATTTCAAAGTTATGATTTCCAAATTGTTGTAGTTTCAAGTTTTTTGGTTTCGAAAGTGTTAAAACCTTGAAAGTGATGATTTTTTGAAATGGATATATTTGAAGCGGAATGATATCGTATTGACATGGTTTTGAAATGGAAATGATATTTTAGTTTTGAAGTATAAACTATTTTGAAATGACCACGGTGTTATAATAACGTTTGGTTGTTAAAGTGACCGGGATCGGATATTATCATACTCTCTGCCAATACCCAAAACCACTTTAACAACTGTGTACATGGCGGAGATTACAGAATGAAGTAGGATGGTTTGGTAACGATTCTATATGATATTTATGTGACCTTGACTCTCGTGAGTCAGCTTGATGCGGCTAAAACAGAAGCAATGTCGGGCTAAGTGATGCCATTCCTCCAATCGGGCACATTTCTTCGATCTCATTCTATTGCTTTTGTGATTGATTGGTTGCACCCTTTGATTTGGAAGCGTGTCATGAGGTGAGCGGTAGTAGATGTTATGTGTTACCACCAGTGCGGATACGCAAACGGTATATCTACCCTGGCATTGCCTCAAGTGCCTTGTCGTGTGCCCTATCAAGCCTTCTACGAGTTTGTTTTGTATAGTACCTATGTGATGTCCTTTGGGTAAACCTCTAGATTATGGAGGAGCGTATGGCATTGTATAGACTATGTGAATATATAAAATGTGTTAAATGGGATATGGGTAATGCCTTAAAGCCATTTTAATACCTTTTTCTTTACTATACACATGTTATAACAGCGTATATTACTGCATAGTAGATGGTTTAACGGATCCTTAGAGGATGGTTATCCCAAATATCCTTTAAGTTACTTGTATTTCAGTTGATTTTTCATTTGAGTTGGATTTATTGATATAATAATGTTAATCCTGACTCGAGTGTTTTTTGTTTTGCTTTACGCTCGGGTCAGACTGAGTGATATAACATTTGAGACTCACCTTTGTAGTTTGGAGCTTCGCTTGGAGATCTAACTATCGATTCATCTGTGATATCCCGGAAATTTTGGCAATACCAATTTAATAATCTGTATTTAAAATTAAATTGAGTTGATAAATTCTATTAATAAATATTAACTTGATTTAATAATCCAATTAAATAAGTGTTTAATTGGTGAATTTTATCTTTTAAAAACTAATAAAATGCTTTCTATTTATAATGTATATATATTTATATATATTGTAGATAGATAAGTTTTGATTAAAGTTTAATAAACTAATAAAATCTTGTTTTTAAATTCTAATATTCATTTTGATAATTTGGAAATTATTATTTTATTTAATAAATAACTATTCAAAACTATTAAATAAATAACTATTTGGTTTTAAGATACTCAAAGAAAATGTTTTAATTTGTTTAAATATATATAAAGCATAGTTTAAATTTTAAATAAGATAAGCAAAAGTTTATTTTATTTTCTTTTTGAATATAGCTTAATAAATATAATCTGGAATAATATATGAAAATTTAAAATACCATTTATATATTAAAACATTTATGTATTTAAACAAGTTAGACAAGTGATAAGTAATTTATAATTTCTTTTATAAATTATTTGAATTAATACATATGTTATTTTCAAATAATAATAAATGTATAATTATAGATAAATTTTAAAAGACAATATTATTATTGTTAAATTAAGTATGTTAATATAAATTAGTTTTAAATTGGATTTTTAAATGTATGAATAGAATTTGAATTTGAATTTAATTTTGAAATTTCAAATGAATAAACATATCTAAATCTTGTAAGTAAGCTTTCATTTTTATATAAAATTGTTTCATTTCATTTTCTTTAAGAAAAAATGCATATGCATTTACTTATGAAAATATTATATATATATATATATATATATATTTAATAAATAAAGATAAAAAGGGTTTCATTTACTTTTAAAATAAATAAAAATAAATAAAATTTCTTACATGACACATGTTATTTTTTTAAGTGGTATAATGACAAGTGTAGTTAACTTAAATGACTAATGTAACAAGTGTTAGTTTTTTTACATGTGTCATATTTATTTTTAATTTTTCTTTTAATTTTTAAATAAATCAATTACACTTATATAAACATGTTTCTTCAATCTTTCCTTTTCTAATCTTCATTTTTTTTTCAAAGTTAAGAAGATATGATCTCAGCAGAAACAAATTTGTTTCCTAAACTCTCAACAACCAAAAATAAAATCATGTTAAAAACTGAAATTCCTCCTCAAATCAAAATCAATTTCAAAAGATCTGAAACCTATAATTTCATTGTCAATATTAACTCCTTAAACTAGAAACCAAAGCAAATCAAACCTGTAATTCCTTATTGCCTGCATTCTTTAAACCTGAAATCTGTAATGCAAGTTTTAAAGCAAGCAAGTCCTCTGTAAAACCATTTTCAAATGCAAAATCAAAGCATATGCCTGCATGCATCTTTTAACCTGGGAATATAAAGTGAATCAGCAATTCAAGTTTAAATAAAATGAATCTGGGTTTGTCTTCAATAAAATTTCATTAGCATGCAACTACAAGTTCAAATCAGCAAGCAATTCAAGTTTCTTAATCAGAATCAAAGGAGTAAAAGCTTTACCGGAAATTTAGTGCTCTGTCTTTCAAAAAATATCAGGTGAGTAACTTTTAAAATAAAATAAAACTTAAGTATAATCTGTTGCTTGATTTATGACCAAAATGAGTATGCCTTGTGTTTGTATATCTAGTAGCATGTTGATTTGTATGTTTGTGAGTAACATCACAGTTTTAAAAGATTTAAGTAAATATTTATGTTGCCTGATCATCTATAAAACAAGTATGTTATGAATAAATTTATCAGTGAGCTTTGTGTATATATATGAAATGTTGTTGTGCGTATATTTGTATTTCCTCTGATTCTAGTTCCAGGTCCAGTTTCTTAATAAATAAAAAATCCGCTTGCTCTTGTTCAATATTTTGTTAAGGCTTAAGTCCTGAAATAAACATGTTAATTATACCATAGTTTTAGTTTAAAATTTATTGAGTAAAAATAAATTTGGTGTTGTCCCTGTAAATTTAAAAAAAATAAACATCATAGTATGTTAAATAAAGGTAAAAACTCAAATGAAATAATTTATAAATTCAGTATTATAAACTGAAAACTTAAACAAAAAGATGACTTTTAAAACTAAAATCATAGTGTTTAGTTTGGAATTGAGGCTACAGTACTTGTTTGAACAGAAAATGGGTTCTAGTCAAACCTTGGTGATCGAGTTGATCGGAATGTTTGGGGTTCTTGGTGGTGGTAGTGGAGTGATCAGAGGGTGTGGCAAAAATGCCAGGACGATGAATAAGGCTTGGTGAAGGCGATGGGAGGTTGATGAAATCTGTTAACCTAGTTTTTGGGGGTAGTGCAGTGTTTTGATCGGCATGGTGGCTACAAGGGATCGAGTGTTTATATATTTGGGGAGATGGCTGCTTGGGTGTCGAAGAGATGTTGGAAGGAGTTCCAAAGCCTCCGATGGCCGGAGGAGAGTGGATGGGGTTTTCCAGGTTTTGGATGGTGATACTTGTTCCAGCATTTTTAGGTTTTGAATTGGGGGAACTCAAATTTGATTTCGTGATTTTTGTGGGGTTCTAATGATCGTTGATGATCTGTGGGCAAGCGTCGACATGTCCGAGGTCTTGGTGGTGGTCGGAGGTGGCTAGAAACACCGTGCATATGCACGGTGAAGAAATGGTGTTAGGTGATGTATGGGTTTTGCAGTTATTTTGTGCTTGGGTCATACTCGAGTAATTCGAGTTTTTGCTCGAAGTTGTTTAAAGTTGTACTTGAAGTCAAGAACAGAGGACTCGGGTATTTTAGGAGTTACAGGTTTCTCTGAGACCTGTACATTTCCAATTCAAAATTAGTTTTAAAATCTGGAACAAGGTTTTAAAACAAAATTTAAAACTTAAATTTAAAGTATGGTTTTCAAACTGAGTTTGAATCCAAGTTTTAAAATCTAATTTAAATTTTATAAATTAAAATGTTTTAAACAACTATAAAAGAGTTTAAATAAATTGGATTTAAAGGTTAAGTTTAAAAATAAAGAGTAGAAGATTTAAACATAAGTTTTAAACTGGAATCAAAATCCAATTTGAATCATAACTTTGAAAATAAAGGAAGTTTTAAAAAATTTAAATGTTAAACAACTTTGGATGTTAAAACATATTTAAATAGGATTTGTATTTGAAAATGAATGTGATTTTAAATTTCCTTTAAACTTCTTTATAAAATAAGAAATTATTTAGTAGAAGTTTTAAAAAGGTTTTTAAATGTTTTTTAAAAAAAAACTTTGATAAGGTTATTTTTATTTCATTTTAAATTTTAAATTTAAAATGTAATTTGGAAACAAATTTAAAGAAAAGTTGTTTTAAATTTGCTTTGTTAACGATAATGTAATCATTAATAAGAAATGTTATATTTTAAAATAAATCAAAGATTTAATGATTTTGATTATTTAAATTAGTAAGGTAATTAGATGGATAATTAATTAATTAATTTAATTAATTAAGTAAGAATTTTATATTAATTAATTAAGGTTGAAGTTAATTAATTAAGATTAATTAATTTGGAAATAAGATCATTAATTAAATAAGTTAAGATTTTAATTAATGATTAGAAATTAATTTATCAAGAGGTTAAGATTAATTAAGTTAAGAAAACTTAATTAATAAAATAATTAGTGATTAATTAAATGATTATTAAAGATTAATAAATTTGTGATTAATAATGATTAATTTAAGTTAATTACTTAAGGAAGGTAATTAAGGAAATTTTTGGTAAGTTAATAAGGTCATTAACTTGGGATTATTTATTAATTAATTAATGTGATTAATTTTGATAATTAATTAGATTAATTAAATTAGATAATCATTATGGAATTTGGTTAAATATGGTTACCATATGAAAGTAATTAAAGTTATTAATTACTCATTGAAATTAATTAATTGATTTGATTAGTTTAAATTAATTAATTAAGTTTAATTAATTTAGATTAATCATTTGATGGGTTGATAAGTAATTAATGAAGGAAAATTACTTAGAGAAGTAATTAAAATGAGTAATTGCTGGATATAACTTATTGAAGTATGAAAGAGTTGGTGTTATTTGCTAGTGCAATTATTATGGAGGATAATTACTTTGTGAAAGTAATTAATAATTAATTACTTGGTGTAATTAATTTAAGCATTGATTGATTAAATCATTTGGGAAAATAATTAAGTAATGTAATTAACTAAGGGTAATTAATTATTAATAAAATTGATCAAGGATGATTAATAAATATAATTAATTATTAAATATAATTAATTTAGGGGTAATCAATTTACTCAATGAAGTAATTAAGAGTAATTAATTACTGAAGTTAATTAAACGATTAGTGATTAATAATTATGGTTAATTACTTAATGAAGTTAGTTAATTAAATGTAATTAGAAATCATTAATTAATATAATTAATGATGTAATTAAGATTAATTAATTTAGATTAATTAATCAATGATAAGTAATTAATGAAGTAATTAAGTAATGTGATTAATTAAGGATTAACGTAATTAATTATAATTAATTAATTAATAAAGTAATTAAAGATTAATTACTGTATTTGATTAAGAATAATTAATTTGTGAAATTAATTACTTGAATGTAATTAAAGGATGATTAATCAAGGGTAATAATCAAGGGAATTAATTAGTGGTTAATTAATTAGTTGATTGGTTTGTAATTAATGGTTATATAAGCAGGATTTGTAGATTGAGGTAATTAATTTAATTTACTTTAAATTAATTAGAGATGATGTAATTAATTTAATTCATTTTAAATTAATTATATATGGTGTTATTATTAACCCTTGTTTATATATATATATATATATATATATATATATATATATATGGATGATAGAGATTTCCTTGAATGGTTTGAATCTTAGATATGAGATTAGTAATGATGTGTGATATGGATGCATTGGTTGCATTGTGATGATAATAGGGATTATCTGTGGTGATGATTATCTATTGTGAATATGTGAATTATCTATCTGTGTGTATATAGATAGTTTAATTGAATAGTTTTAAACTTAAACAACTTGGACCTAAAAGATGGCGTCTTGGATTCGATGAAACCGGGATCGGGTTTCCATATTGGATATCCGAAAACCACATCGATCCAAATTAACGATAGGTCGTGAATCTCAAGTGAAGATGAAGATTCAGAATGCAAGAGTTATCATCGTTAACTCTGATGGTGATTCCAAAATGAGTGTAACGAGATAGTGCCTTCGGTTTCGTTCGAACCCAGAACGAACTTGTATGGATTAAATGCTTTCAGAACATCGTCAGGTGGATGATGAGCATTCTAAGAGATGTGTTCTCTAAAGGTAATCGTAACCTCACCTCATCAACTGGGAATGGCTAAAACAGGGGAGATGCAGCAAGGCTAAGTGGGTCATGCCCAAGTGGGCAGTTGGGTCGCGGCCAACTATGGGGTTGTCTTTTTGGGGGCTGTCCAGTAAGGGATGGTTCCGGCCTTGTGTTGCAGGGGATTGGGAGTGATCCTCGATACGGCGATCTAGGCCCCATACTGTGATAGGCGGTAGCCCTGCCATTGTGTGGAATCCACAATTCAATAAGTGTCGTACATATTGGTTGTGCCCAACTATGTTGGAACGTGAGATGTAAGCATTCCAGCTATTTCTGTATTTTACTAGAAAACCCTAGACCCTATTATAATATCACCGGATTTCCTATCAAATGTTTTCGTTAGCATAAGGTAAAAACTTGTCCATGTTTATGAGTGGGAAGTCTTACGTGATACCTTTCTTTTTAAAGTTTTTTCAAAAGTTAAGCAACTTTAACCTGTTACTCACACCAGACCCATGTCTGACCCGGAGTTTATTTCTGTTTTTCTTAAACTCTTGGGTACTCAAATTTTTTCGAGTAGCCAAGGGGTTTAGGTTAGCTTTGACGAATTGTGAAGGAGCAATGGAGCAGGAGGCTTCTGCGTTATAGTTATCTAGTATTCCACTATGTTGGTATCTCTGAGTCGTTTGTTTGAGTTGTTTTGTACTATGTTGTAACAACTAGACGGGTGTTTATAACTGTCTAATATGTGATGTAAAATCTGTGTAACTCTTATAGTTGTTGTATATCTATGTAATACTTTTGTTATTAATATAATTTATTCGTTCCGCTGTTGAGATTCTGTTGTTGTTTCTTCTTTCTTCTCTTTCTTTCTCTTTCTATCTCTTTCTTTCTTAATTCATGATACGTCTTTCTGGTTAGTGGAAGACGGGTCGTGACAGTTGGTATCAGAGCATTAGGTTGAGTGAATACCTAGGCTCTGGAGTGGTGTCTATCTTGAGAGAGCGTATTTGTAATTTTATATATATATATATATATATATATATATATATATATATATATATATATATATATATATATTATTTCTACCTATCTATTGGGTTACCTGTTCGGGTTTTCCAATATAGGTTATAAAGGTAGATAAGGTAGTGATGTGTGTAACACGATTACTACCATTGGTTGGAGTTTGAATATTTAAGGTTGGAAGTGTATTTGTCGAGACTGTAGACCTAATACCGTCTCGAGTGAGTTGTGTAGTGGTGTTAAGATTTCATCAATCTCTGAAGGTAACCTGTTAAGGTTCGGAGTCTACCTTTGAAGTTGGATGAGTTGAGTTTGGATCTGTCGGTTCAGCAGAAGTGTGTAATGGTATTTTGATACCTCAGGAAGTGGTAGCTGCGTGATGTGATGCAGTGAATATGGATGTCTTCGAAGAAGTTTTCTTTGGAACAAGTATTAGGAAGTGTGTCTGCTTCGGTGATGTGGCAGAGTTCAGCTGGTTGTTTGTGTTTGGCTTTGAGGTCCGAGTTTCTCGAAGAGCTTTGGGTTAGGAAGTCTTTGGCATCGATGTTAGCAGTGCAGCTCGGAGTGTTCTGTATCGGCAGAGAGTCTTCTGGTTAGCAGTTTCTGAAGGACGAGTTCAGAAGCAGTAGAGTGGACCCGTTTCTTCGGTGGATTGGCTAATTAAGTGTAAGCTGTTCTGTTTGGTAAAAAGAGAAAACAGTTTTCTTTGGGAATTGGTCTGGATTGATCGCAAAAGTGACTTGCAATTGTTTGAGTGATCTCTTGGGTTATCAGAGATTTTCTGGATGTCTTCTGAGGAGTCAGAGGTTTGTCTGTATCTGAAGATCGAATTTTCTTATCGACCAGATTCCAAGAGTACTACCGGTGGATCAGCAAGTAGAAGGATGGTTTCTCGAGATAAGTTTGGTAAGCAGCACAGGATTGGTGGAACTTCTGAGCTTTCTTTTATGGATCTGTTGAATCATATTCTGGGATGTGTTGTCCAGATTGTGCTCGAGTTCATCATCAGTATTTTTTTCCTTCTTTTCTTTTCCAGATCAGAGTTGTGTAGCGGAAGCAGTTTGGGAGTGTTTCTGTTTTGTCTTTTCCTAGAAGAAGTGAGTTTGTTCTTCTGATGTTTAAAGAGTAGAGTTGAATTGCAAGTTGGATAATTGGATTCAATGAGATTCACGTATCTATGAGGGAGTACGTGTATGAGTTATCTCTGGTTGTGGAACCAGCTTTTCAGGAAGGTTTGGTTGTTGAGTCAGACTCGTCTGTAGTCTGATATCTTGTCTAGTTTTCTAGATCTATATGAGGAGAAGCTCTTTAGCTTCGTAGTTTAGATTGTTTGGATTCTGTAAAGCGAGTATCTCGGTATATATATATACTTGGGGAAACTCGAGGAAATTTTATCCAGAATTTTGTCTGGATAATTAAGTTTGTTTGATTGGATGATAAATTGGTTGTTTTGGTTGTTAGCATATGATTGATATATGCTTGTGTTTAAATTAAATCTTTAATGAGATTATTAAATTACTTTTTCTTTTAAATTTCGGGGATGAAATTCTTTTAAGGGGGAGGAATGTGATATCTCGGAAATTTTGGCAATACCTATTTAATAATCTGTATTTAAAATTAAATTGAGTTGATAAATTCTATTAATAAATATTAAATTGATTTAATAATCCAATTAAATAAGTGTTTAATTGGTGAATTTTATCTTTTAAAAACTAATAAAATGCTTTCTATTTATAATGTATATATATTTACATATATCGTAGATAGATGAGTTTTGATTAAAGTTTAATAAACTAATAAAATCTTGTTTTTAAATTCTAATATTCATTTTGATAATTTGGAAATTATTATTATTTAATAAATAACTATTCAAAACTATTAAATAAATAACTATTTGGTTTTAAGATACTCAAAGAAAATGTTTTAATTTGTTTAAATATGTTTTAAAGCATAGTTTAAATTTTAAATAAGATAAGCAAAAGTTTATTTTATTTTCTTTTTGAATATAGCTTAATGAATATAATTTGGAATAATATATGAAAATTTAAAATACCATTTATATATTAAAACATTTATGCATTTAAACAAGTTAGACAAGTGATAAGTAATTTATAGTTTCTTTTGTGAATTATTTTAATTAATACATATGTTATTTTCAAATAATAATAAATGTATAATTACAGACAAATTTTAAAAGACAATATTATTATTGTTAAATTAAGTATGTTAATATAAATTATTTTTAAATTGAATTTTTAACTGTATGAATAGAATTTAAATTTAATTTTGAAATTTCAAATGAATAAACCTATCTAAATCGTGTAAGTAAGCTTTTATTTTTATATAAATTGTTTCATTTCATTTTCTTTAAGAAAAATTGCATATGCATTTACTTATGAAAATATTATATATATATATATATATATATATATATTTAATAAATAAAGATAAAAAGGGTTTCATTTACTTTCAAAATAAGTAAAAATAAATAAAATTTCTTACAAGACACATGTTATTTTATTAAGTGGTATAATGACAAGTGTAGTTAACTTAAATGACTAATGTAACAAGTGTTAGTTTTTTTTACATGTGTCATATTTATTTTTAATTTTTCTTTTAATTTTTAAATAAATCAATTACACTTATATAAACATGTTTCTTCAATCTTTCCTTTTCTAATCTTCATTTTTTTTCAAAGTTAAGAAGATATGATCTCAACTGAAACAAATTTGTTTCCAAAACTCTCAACAATCAAAAATAAAATCATGTTAAAAACTAAAATTCCTCCTCAAATCAAAATCCAATTCAAAAGATCTGAAACCTATAATTTCATTGCCAATATTAACTCCTCAAACTAGAAACCAAAGAAAATCAAACCTGTAATTCCTTATTGCCTGCATTCTTTAAACCTGAAATATGTAATGCAAGTTTTAAAGCAAGCAAGTCCTCTATAAAACCATTTTCAAATGCAAAATCAAAGCATATGCCTGCATGCATCTTTTAACCTGGGAATATAAAGTGAATCTGCAAATTCAAGTTTAAATAAAATGAATCTGGGTTTGTCTTCAACAAAATTTCATTAGCATGCAACTGCAAGTTCAAATCAGCAAGCAATTCAACTTTCTTAATCAGAATCAAAGGAGTAAAAGATTTTTTGGAAATTTAGTGTTTTGTCTTTCAAAAAATATCAGGTAAGTAACTTTTTTTGAAAAATAAACTTAAGTATAATTTGTTGCTTGATTTATGACTGAAATGAGTATGCCTTGTGTTTGTATACCTGGTAGCATGCTGATTTGTATGTTTGTGAGTAACATCACAGTTTTAAAAGATTTAAGTAAATATTTATGTTGCCTGATCATCTATAAAACAAGTATGTTATGAATAAATTTATCAGTGAGCTTTGTGTATATATATGAAATGTTGTTGTGCATATATTTGTATTTCCTCAGATTCTAGTTCTAGGTCCAGTTTCTTATAAAAAAAATCCTCTTGCTCTTGTTCAATATTTTGTTAAGGCTTATGTCCTGAAACAAACATGTTAATTATACCATAGTTTTAGTTTAAAACTTATTAAGTAAAAATAAATTTGGTGTTGTCTCTGTAAATTTAAAAAAAAATAAACATCAGAGTATGTTAAATAAAGGTAAAAACTCAAATGAAATAATTTATAAATTCAGTATTATAAACTGAAAACTAAAACAAAAAGATGATTTTTAAAACTAAAATCATAGTGTTTAGTTTGGAATTGAGACTGCAGTACTTGTTTGAACAGAAAATGGGTTTTAGTCAAACCCTGGTGATTGAGTTGATCAGAATGTTTGGGGTTCTTGGTGGTGGTAGTGGAGTGATCAGAGGGTGTGGCAAAAAAAGCCAGGAGGATGAATAAGGCTTGGTGAACGCGATGGGAGGTTGATGAAATCTGTTAACCTAGTTTTTGGGGGTACTGCAGTGTTTTGATCGGCACGGTGGCTACAGGGGATCGAGTGTTTATATATTTGGGGAGATGGCTGCTTGGGTGTCGAAGAGATGTTGGTCGGAGTTCCAAAGCCTCCAATGGTCGGAGGATAGTGGATGGGGGTTTTCCAGGTTTGGGATTGGATGGTGATACTTGTTCCAGTATTTTCAGGTTTTGAATTAGGGGAACTCAAATTTGAATTGGGGTTCTGATGATCGTTGATGATCCGTGGGCAAGCGTCGACATGTCCGAGGTCTTGGTGGCCAGAGGTGGCCAAAACCACCATGCATATGCACTGTGAAGAAATGGTGTTAGGTGATGTATGGGTTTTGCAGTTATTTTGTACTCGGGTCATACTCGAGTAATTCGAGTTTTTGCTCAAAGTTGTTTAAAGTTGTACTCGAAGTCATGAACTGGGGACTCGGGTATTTTAGAAGTTACAGGTTTCTCTGAAACCTAAACATTTCCAATTCAAAATTAGTTTTAAAATCTGGAACAAGGTTTTAAAACAGAATTTAAAACTTATTAAATTATGGTTTTCAAACTGAGTTTGAATCCAAGTTTTAAAATCTAATATAAATTTTATAAACTAAAATGTTTTAAACAACTATAAAAGAGTTTAAATAAATTGGATTTAAAGGTTAAGTTTAAAAATAAAGAGTAGAAGATTTAAACATAAGTTTTAAACTGGAATCAAAATCCAATTTGAATCATAATTTTGAAAATAAAGGAAGTTTTAAAAAATTTAAATGTTAAACAACTTTGGATGTTAAAACATATTTAAATAGGATTTGTATTTGAAAATGAATGTGAGTTTAAATTTCCTTTAAACTTCTTTATAAAATAAGAAATTATTTAGTAGAAGTTTTAAAAAGGTTTTTAAATGTTTTTAAAAAAAAACTTTGATAAGGTTAATTTTGATTTCATTTTAAATTTTAAATTTTAAATGTAATTTGGAAACAAATTTAAAGAAAAGTTGTTTTAAATTTGCTTTATTAATGATAATGTAATCATTAATAAGGAATGTTATATTTTAAAATAAATCAAAGATTTAATGATTTTGATTATTTAAATTAGCAAGGCAATTAGATGGATAATTAATTAATTAATTTAATTAATTAAGTAAGAATTTTGTATTAATTACTTAAGGTTGAAGTTAATTAATTAAGATTAATTAATTTTGAAATAAGATCATTAATTAAATAAGTTAAGATTTTAATTAACGATAAAAAATTAATTTATCAAGAGGTTAAGTTTAATTAAGTTAATAAAATTTAATTAATTAAATAATTAGTGATTAATTAAATGATTATTAAAGATTAATAAATTTTTGACTAATAATGATTAATTTAACTTAATTACTTAAGGAAATTTTTGATAAGTTAATGAAGGTTATTAACTTGGAATTATTTATTAATTATGTAACGACTAGAATTTTGCCCGCTCAAAAATCGACATCCATACTTCAAATCGTATTCGAATGCCATAGATTCGACCGTTCAAATCCGATTCGTCGGAGCTTATAACAACATTAAGTAAATAACACAGCGGAATAAAAGAATAATACATTGATATACAACATTGATACAATATCTGATACAACAGATGATCCAATAGATATCAATATACATCAGAGATATGATACAACAAATAGCAGCGGAAAAGAAAATAGATGACATCTAGCAGCGGAACAATATAACACTTAGATAGTCTTCAAAAGAGAACTCCTAGAACTGCAACTCCATTTCCAAGAATCAATCCAGCAATAGCTCGAACCCACAATAACGATGCACCAAGCTAAGCAAGACTCGTGTGGTCCAAAGACTGAACTAACTCTAGATAATCTACTAAACCTGACTATCTGAAAAAAAACCCAACTCTAGACTGCTCGTGTAGGAAATTTTGAGCACCCAGAGTTTAGGAAGGAAAACAATAAACTCCGAGTCAGTCATGTGACCGGTGTGAGAACTCAAAACAGTTTATTTATCTTTAAAATCAAAATAGAGGAATATTTTTAAAGTCAATTCGCAATGCCTTTAAAAATGAGACTACCATAAGGCCTCCCGCTCACACACACAATGCAAACGCAGAATCGGAGGAGATTTCTCCTTATGATAGTCAAAGATGCTTGATACGCATTTAAAAGAACATTTGATATTATTACTAGTGCATAGTGTAGGAAAAATTCATTTCGAAAGTAAAGATATAAATCTTAGCCAACATACGACCATTATCGTATGCCTACTATAGCTAACCATGTTCAATAGCAGGTTACCGCCACATGGCAGGTTATACAACTAATACTGTACAAGGTTCGTATTGTTTCTTTGGATTTCCAACGAATGATCAGGCCAAGAAACTTCCCATTGCCACATGAGAATGCCTCTGGATGGACATCCCCGAGAACCAAACCGGATCTCTACCAATACAAGGCCGGGTTACCCCTAACTGAGTAACAACTGACCGAATATGCCATCCCCCGGTCCTTTGGGACCTTTCACCGAGCGCTCGTAATCAATTCACACAATTATAAAGTGTTTTCAACATGAGTAAGTATCTGGGCTCCATACCATGATACTACCCTTTTCCAGAAGGAAATGCACATATCCTAAAGGGCGTTACCCCTCATAACCTTGCCGCATCTTTCCTGTTTTGACCATTCCCGAGGTGTGAGGCTCGACGAAGTCACGTCCACAAAAACATACTTTATACAAAAGCCATGCTTTGGGTCAACAAATGATCATGGAAATGATCACCAGGATAGACGATCAAATAAATGATCCTATCACAAATAATCAACACAATGATCATTTAACAGAAACACTCAGCATATCACATTACCAAATTGGGAATATATCGCTGATAACATTCAACTACATAACCTCTGAGCTCGTACGTCCCAGAGAAGGGTGTTAAGCTAAAAGAATAAATTCTTCGCCACCAACAGAAATATATTTCAAAGAAATCGGCTTTATATCTCAATTTGTAAGGTCAGACATACAATCCATACAAGTCTGTTCCGGGCTCGAACAGAACCGAAGGCAGTTACAAAGAAGTCCTTGCAATCCGGATATTCACAATCCCGATCGGATTTCCCATCACTTAGGGAGTCTCTATACCGTTGTAACTCAGTGCAGAGACAATCGATAGGTCATACTATCGTTCTTGCAAATACCCGGTCTTCAACACCGGTCTTCAAATGCTATCCATAACGACGTATCACATATTCGGAATGGGTTATACGACCCAAAGGTCCTTTCCCGGCTAACCCGAATAGTAAGCGCAACATTTAAAACATATGGATAAGGAATTTCAATTAAGTCACAACTTAATAATCCAAAACTTTTCTTTCAAATGGTTTAAACAAATTACCATTTCAATTGGATTAACTCGTTAAATCTTTAAATCAAAGATTTAACTCATAGCTTTCAAAATTCGATTAACTTGTTGAATCTTTAAATCAAAGATTCAACTTATAGCTTTCAAAATCATTTCCAAAGATTCATTCATAGCCTTTCAAAAACAATTTCAATTCAAGTTGGATTAACTCATTCGGCCTTTGGATCAAAGATTCATTTCATAGCTTTCAAAACATTTCAATTCTATTTCAGCTTGAAACCTTTTCAACATAATTGGGAGATCCTTTCTTTAAAATGAAAGCTATTAGTATTTGAAAACAAGTAGTTTTCGTTTTCTAAGAAATTCGATCTTATTTATACAAGTTAAATCTTTTGGGTTAATTCAAATTCCCAAAATAACATCTCAAAAATGGTTTAAAAACCCATATAACTTATTATAAGTTGAATAACTTTTCTTTATATCCTAGTTTCCAAATCATAGAATTCAATTTCAAATATTGAATTCAAATTTAAATCAAAATATTTAAATTTCAAAACTCAATCAAGTTATCCAAACTATATTTCATCTTTGAAATTCCATTTCAAAAGCTTTTCACTTTAATCTCAATTCATTTTCAAAACATTTGAATTCAAATATTCAATTTTATAAATCATTTCAAATCTGTGACTTAATCGATTTCCTTATGAAATCCATAATTATGTGTGTGTGGTGTGGTCCAGGGGTTTAACACACAATAGTGCAACAACATTCAATCATCACAGATTAACAGATAATATACAGATGTATCATCCATAAATGAATAAATTTTACATACCACAATCTACAGAACAAAATATCACAGATCAGATAGGACAGTCAATTCAAGGCATCTCATACAATTCGATCATTCATAAGTAAGGTCAAACATTTGATAATCATTCATAAATAGGATTAATAAATCGTTAAATCCTAATTTATACAAGTTATTTCCAATTTAATTAATTACTTATGAATTTATTATCCAATTCTGATTTATTGATTACAAATCACTTGTTACCAATTTATCTAATGATTTTCTTAAATTACTTAAACAAAATTTATTAACTTTAATTAAATCAAAATATCCAAAATTAATTACAATAAGTGATTTATCCTTAATTACTTTTTATTAAGTAATTACATTTAACAATTTATAATTGATAAATTTAATACAAATTGTAAATTCTTCATCCTAATTAACTCAATAATTAATGGATTAGAAATCGTTAAATCTTCATTAACTCAAGTTTAAACTTATTCTTATTTATCATTTAATCATCACCCACAATACGTTTTAAAGAGATTTATTTTCCCAATTACTTTCTAAATTTCATTTTAAAATTTGATACTTAAAATAAATTCCAATTTATCCTAACTAAAGATTTAAAACTAATTTTTTTTTCAAAATCCCTTTAAATTTACATATTTAAAAGCATACCTTAACACTTAAAACTTATTTACGATTTAAAACTTAATTTTCAAATTCAAACTATTTAAACATTTAAGGTTGTTAAACGATTCAAAATCTAAAAACTTTATTTTACTTTTAAACTTCTAATTACTAATTTAATTAATATTCAACATTAGTTATTCCATTCAAATTGACTTCAAAAAATTTATGAATTACAATTTATTTATTGAATCTTTATTTACTTAAAAGTAAAACTCGTATATATTAATGATTTAAGTAATACTCACGATTTTTTTTTTACTTGCTTTTAAATTTTACTTTGTTTAAGTTTAAAATTTAAACTCTACCAACACACCAAACATTGATAGGTTTTCATCAAAACCTGTAGAAATGCAAAAGTAACCCCACGCCCACCATTAACTTCGAGTTTCCCTTCCTTTTGCTCCGAGCCCTACCCCCAATAACCTCGAGTAAACTTCGAGTCAACACACGCAGTTCATCACCCTGCTTCTTCCCCACTTCCCACCCAGATACGTACACCGGCATGTACATGTACACGACTTCGCGACCAACTCCGGTCAACGCCGCAGCCACCTAAGCGTCATCGTCGACCCCCCATATCAATCCGAGCAACCCAATATACACAAACTTGTCCAAATCACAATTGAGTGAATTTGAGCCCGAGATTGAAACCTGAAACACGCGAGAGCATCACGACGTAAACCTGAAAATCATCGTCGTTCTCGACACCTCGATCACCGGAGTTCGTACAACTCCGGTCATCTACTCGTCCATCTCCCCTCTTCTACCTTCCAGAAGCACGTGCGACTCGATCGCGTATTGATGACGATCTCGACATAAAACAGACAAGTGCCGAAACTTGAAGTAAAACCCTAAAAGGGTTTCGACCCAACAATTTATCCAATTAAAAAATTTTCTGATAATTTTCATAGGATCGATGATGTTCATACTCGCTTCAATTCAAATTCCAGCATTTTAAATTGGATTGATCACCTGAAATTTGCAAAAATGTAATTTTCGTTCATATACAAACTGTACCTTAAATACAAATCTAAAAATCTTCATTTTCATTTTAAAAATCATATTTTTCAAAGATGATTCGAGGCATATACTTGAATCAATAATTAGTGAGGTTCGAAAATTCCAGAATTTAAAGTTCCTACTGTAACATTTTGATTTTCCATTATATATACATTCTTATTTCATGAAACTATTTTTAGATTCTGACTTATGCTTAAACATAAATATTTTGTCTTAAAGCCAAGGCCTGATACTGATTGGAAAAAAAGAAATTGAATTTCTTGTTGGTCTGTACTCTGTAAAGCAAGAAGAACAGATACATACACATATAGACACAGCACTTTCAAATATATATATACTCAAGTTAATATTTGCTAGTTGATACTTACAGATATACCTATATATATATAAGCAACAGTTTTATATTTAAAAAGTATCTAAAAAGAATAAGTTACTCACCTTGTCTAAAAAGAAATAAACAGAGGAGACTCAGGCTTGAAATTGGAAATCTGTAATGATTTGTTTTTAGCTTGTTCAATCTGCTACTTGCTTTGCTTCATGAATTTGAAGTTAAACCTGGAGCTTGCTTTCAAACTTGAATTTTGTTTTGTTTATATTTTTTTTCTTTTCTTTCTCAGTTTCTTTCTTACCTTTATTTTTAAATGAAACGAAGTGGTGATGAAGAAGATATAAAGAAAGAAGTATATTGGGATAGAAGTATACAGGGTATACAAAACTGGTACATGTGATATCTTTATCTATTTAATAAGCATGGCTGAAGTATGTTGCATTAAATGTTGAGATGTATTGCATTTATTGCCTTGTACATATATACTTTCCTCTCCATACTCCATTTCAGCTGTACAAATTTGAGATGATAGTGATGGCTTGTATTTGTTTAAGTGTATATGTATTTTATTTGTTTCTTTTCTTTTTAACTTTGAATTTTATCTTGTTGGTTTGTTGCCTTCGGGTTTGCATATGTGTATGTTGTATATATGTATTGTATATACATAGATTTGTTTACTTTGTTTTATTCCTATTTCTAGTATAACACTTACTCTTTATTTCTTTGTTTTATTTAGCATAATATAATGGCTGGTATGCTTGCATTAATTACTTAAAACTTTATGCAGGCTATATTTTATTTCTTCATTTGACAAGGGTACATGACTATATGTTTTGTTTGCTTTGACTATGCTAATTTGATTTCAGCTGGAGATATTAGTGGACTGCAGATTTGTTTATTAACTTGTATTTATATTTTGAATTTATATTTCTTTTTGGTTTGATTTATCACTTTATATTTAAACTTTGTTTTGTCATTTCTTTTGTTCCATTGTCTTATTTTTATTCCTCTTTTATTTTAACTTAAATTGTTTATTTTACTTTAAATATTTATTGTTTTATATTAAATTTATAAATTCAAATTATTATTAACCATCAATTGTAATACTTATTATTATTAATTATTATTAAACCATTCATTTACAATTCATATCTAATGTATATACATATATATCTCTATATTTATTTTTAAAACCATTTATTTAAGATTATATTTCAAATCCAATTTAATATATATTCACATATATACAAATTGTCAAATCCATATGACTTTGTACATTTTCTAGTCGAATCGGGGAAACTCGCATCATTTAAAAAAATCAATTTTACAATTTTTAATTCAAAAATTCATTTAAATTATCAATTTAAATTCATAAAAATCCTGGGTCGTTACAAATTAATTAATGTGATTAATTTTGATAATTAATTAGATTAATTAAATTAGATAATCATTATGGAATTTGGTTAAGTATGATTACCTTATGAAAGTAATTAAAGTTATTAATTACTCATTGAAATTAATTAATTGATTTGATTAGTTTAAATTAATTAATTAAGTTTAATTAGTTTAGATTAATCATTTGATGGGTTGATA
The DNA here is from genome assembly GCA_030765085.1 of Allium cepa. Lineage (NCBI taxonomy): Eukaryota > Viridiplantae > Streptophyta > Magnoliopsida > Asparagales > Amaryllidaceae > Allium > Allium cepa. Next base: position 110,486,242 of record CM060940.1, read on the forward strand.
AGTAACTAATGAAGGATAATTACTTAGAGAAGTAATTAAAATGAGTAATTGCTGGATATAACTTATTGAAGTATGAAAGAGTTGGGGTTATTTGCTAGTGCAATTATTATGGAGGATAATTACTTTGTGAAAGTAATTAATAATTAATTACTTAGTGTAATTAATTTAAGCTTTGATTGATTAAATCATTTGGGAAAATAATTAAGTAATGTAATTAATTAAGGGTAATTAATTATTAATAAAATTGATCAAGGATGATTAATAAATATAATTAATTATTAAATATAATTGATTTAGGGGTAATTAATTTACTCAATGAAGTAATTAAGAGTAATTAATTACTGAAGTTAATTAAACAATTAGTGATTAATAATTATGGTTAATTACTTAATGAAGTTAATTAATTAAATGTAATTAGAAATCATTAATTAATATAATTAATGATGTAATTAAGATTAATTAATTTAGATTAATTAATCAATGATAAGTAATCAATGAAGTAATTAAGTAATGTGATTAATTAAGGATTAACGTAATTAATTATAATTAATTAATTATAATTAATTAATTAATAAAGTAATTAAAGGTTAATTACTGTATTTGATTAAGAATAATTAATTTGTGAAATTAATTACTTGAATGTAATTAAAGGATGATTAATCAAGGGTAATAAATCAAGGGAATTGATTAGTGGTTAATTAATTAGTTGATTGGTTTGTAATTAATGGTTATATAAGCAGGATTTGTAGATTGAGGTAATTAATTTAATTTACTTTAAATTAATTAGAGATGATGTAGTTAATTTAATTCATTTTAAATTAATTATATATGGTGTTATTATTAACCCTTGTTTTTATATATATGGATGATATAGATTTCCTTGAACGGTTTGAATCTCGGATATGAGATTAGTAATGATGTGTGATATGGATGCATTGGTTGCATTGTGATGATAATTGGGATTATCTGTGGTGATGATTATCTATTGTGAATCTGTGAATTATCTATCTGTGTGTATATAGATCGTTTAATTGAATTGTTTTAAACTTAAATAACTTGGACCTAAAAGATGGCGTTTTGGATTCGATGAGATCGAGATTGGGTTTCCATATTGGATATTCGAAAACCACATCGATCCAAATTAACGATAGGTCGTGAATCTTAAGTGAAGATGAAGATTCGGAATGCAAGGGTTATCGTCGTTAACTCTGAGGGTGATTCCAAAATGAGTGTAACGAGATAATGCCTTCGGTTTCATTCGAACCCGGAACGAACTTGTATGGATTGAATGCTTTCAGAACATCGTCATGTGGATGATGCACATTCTAAGAGATGTGTTCTCTAAAGGTAATCGTAGCCTCAAGCCACATCAACCGGGAATGGCTAAAACAGGGGAGGTGCAATAAGGCTAAGTGGGTCATGCGCAAGTAAGATGAGATTTTCCCCTGTCTAGAGGTCCCTTTTTATTCGGCTGTGTGGGCGGTTGGGTCGCGGCCAACTGCGGGGTTGTCTTGTTCGGGACTGTCTAGTAAGGGATGGTTCCGGCCTTATGTTGCATGGGATTGGGAGTGATCCTCGATACGGCGATCTAGGCCCCGTACTGTGATGGACGGTACCCCGGTAGCCCTGCCATTGTATGGAATCCAGAATTCAATAAGTGTCGCACGTATTGGTTGTGCCCAACTATGTTGGAACGTGAGATGTAAGCATTCCAGCTATTTCTGTATTTTACTTGAAAACTGTAGACCCTATTATAATATCACCGGATTTCCTATCAAATGTTTTGGTTAGCGTAAGGTAAAAACTTTTCCATGTTTATGAGTGGGAAGTCTTACGTGATACCTTTCTTTTTAAAGGTTTTTCAAAAGTTAAGCAACTTTAACCTGTTACTCACACCAGACCCATGTCTAACCCGAAGTTTATTTCTGTTTTTCTTAAACTCTTGGGTACTCAAATTTTTTCGAGTAGCCAAGGGATTCAGGTTAGCTTTGACGAATTGTGAAGGAGCAATGGAGTAGGAGGCTTCTGCGTTATAGTTATCTAGTATTCCGCTGTGTTGGTATCTCTGAGCCGTTTGTTGGAGATGTTTTGTACTATGCTGTAATAACTAGACAGGTGTTTATAACTGTCTAATATGTGATGTAAAATCTGTGTAACTCTGATAGTTGTTGTATATCTATGTAATACTTTTGTTATTAATATAATTTATTCGTTCCGCTGTTGAGATTCTGTTGTTGTTTCTTCTTTCTTCTCTTTCTTTCTCTTTCTATCTCTTTCTTTCTTAAATCATGATACGTCTTTTTGGTTAGTGGAAGACGGCTCATGACATCATCTTTCAGCTTTTCCAGTTGATTTGTTCAGAGATGTCATCTGTTTGTATTCGAGACTTCATTGTATTTGAGATATTATGCTGTATTTTATTTCTAACTCTGATGTTTATATAGTAGCTTCATGAACTACTATTTATCTATTCTGCTGCTTATTATTGTAATACTCTGTGTCTATGATTCTGTTATTTATTTATTTACTGTATATACTAAGTTTTGCCAAATATAAATTAACAATTTGGTATTTTGAGAAATTTAAGTTCGACATGTGCGGATGTGAATGACATGAAATATTGGGTCGTTACAGTTGGTATTAGAGCTCTGGTTTAGGCAGAACTTAGCATATAGAGTAAGTTTAATTACAGAATCATCTTCGTTCAAGCTTGAATTTCTCCCTCTTTGATTCGGATTTCTTTCGAACCTTGAGAACCCTACCTTTTTTTTGAAATCCATTCTTGTCTCTCCCTATTCATGTTTCTAAACTCTGGAGTATCCCATAGCTCCACTTTATAATTTGTAAAGGAGTGAAACTCCTTTACAATAGGCATCGACTCATCGAATATTTATGTATCATCGGTTTAGATGATGCCATCTCTTGCTATGCTTGGATTCTATTCTCTTATGATCGGATATCTATTTGCCTCAGAATTCTGCATCAATCTTATTCTTGAAGTCACGGTTGATCCGGTAAAGATTGCCTGTAGTTAATATTAGTATATCCATCTTTCTATTCGTTGTTCAATTGTCTTACCTTCATTTCGATCTTATCTTCGTAGTTAGAATCCTCTTTGACTAGGGTTCATCTAGTTTGGATCCCCATCCTTGTTTTAAAATCCATTATTGGATCAATGAGTGAGGGAGTGTATTGGAAATTAATATAAATGTTTTATATTGTGTTGTTGAGTTATTGAGGTTGATTTGCGATTTCGATTGATTCGTCTGGCCTACGCTATTGATAGAAATTCCAAAACACTTGAACGTAGCATACTAACACAATACTATTTTGAAATTGGTAAAATATAATAATTTTGTGTATGACTATATTATATATAAAAGCATAAAATTTTGAAATTAAATTGTTAAATGAATGGGTTGTCAGAAATAATAATATTTGATCTTCATTTATTATTTTGTAAAACCATTTGACTATTGTAACATGATATAAATAAATGAATTTATAAACATGGTTTATAAATTAGATTTGAAAATGAAATCAATTTAAAAGGAGGATTTGAGGATTAAATTCACGGTACATTTCAAAGTTTGGTTTTAAAGTTTTGAAAAGTATTATTATTTAAAGGTATTTTCGATTTGAAATTGTTTCAAAAGAATAGTTTTAAAGCAATTAAGTATGTACTCTCTTTATTTGTTGCTGGAAAATAATTTCAGTGATGACCGCAACATAATCGACATTCATTTTCGAGTCTCGAAGTGGAGAGGCCCTTAGTAGCTTTGCTACATTTTTTGAAAGAAAAAAGGGATTTAGTTTAAATTGTTGTGCATAATATGATTTATAATATATATATATATATATGTATACATATGTATATAATTATCTCAAAAATAGTTTGAAGTGAAACCGAAAATTTAAACCTTAAGTTTTATATTAAGAAATGATTTCAATTACTGAAATAAAGTGAAATTTTGAATAAGTGGAATATCTAAAATGATAAATGAAGTTTAACCAACCTGAAATATTGAGTTTGAACAAACTTATCTGTATAACACTAGATTACATTCTAATATATATAACTTACCTAAATTATTCAAAAATTCAAAATGCTAGAGTAAATATTTAATTGAGGTTACACAAGAGAAACTTCAGTAATAAATTGTTCAAACTAAAATTTGGCTAATATAAATGTTGAAAAAAGGTAATTCGTATAGTGTTTAATTACACTTTGAAACATTTATAGGACTTACCTAGAAAGTTTAAATGTAATTAGAATGTAATTGGATGGTATACATTATGACATAGGTAATAGGATATCAAAAATATGTTTTGCTAAGGGAATTCAATGATAATAAATTGGATAAAAATTTGAATAATAAAGAGGAAATTTTATTTGTTGAATATTATAGGGTTATAAGGGATTTTTATACACGTAATATATGTTGCAAGATATATATTAAGTGAAATAAATCTAATAAATAAAGGAGAATGCTAGTTAAGCAAATAAATATGAACTTAAGAATAGTGAAATTGAAATTTTAAGGTACATCAACTTAACTAAGGTCAAATGGCTTTAATAAATGGGTAAAAAAAATTGAGTTAAATCAAATAAAATTCATTTTAAAAAGGAAATTTTGTAACAAGTGCTAATAAATCGAAATCAAATCTATTGATTAGAATACATTAAATTGAGCCAATAAAATATGGATATAATAATTAGTTATTGATTTAGTAAATGTATTACACCAAATTGTTGAATATTAACTGAAATCTATATGGTTTTAATAGTTAAAATTGAATGTTGTGGTGGAATTAGCTATAATTGATCAAATAGGATTTAATAGATGAGTAAAATAAAACAAATTTTATGGTGAAATTTTTGTGATGAATGTTAACAAATGGGAAACAAATCATTGAATAAAATATATATGAGAATGAAATCAATTAAATGTGAACACCACTAATTTGATTGATTAAATAAAATGAATTGGAATCAATTAATTGAATACAAACCAATTTTAAAATAAATATAGGTTATCTAGTTTAAAATTTATTTCAGACTATTTTTCTTTCTGGTTGTTTCTATTCTCCTACCTCCTTCCTTTTCGGAGACGAAAGTTTTTGAGTGGGGGAGAGTGTAACAACCCAAAAATCTTAATAGTTTTCATAATATAATTAACTGAAGTTTTGCTTAAATTTTTTTTGATTGAATTTGGAAATAAAAATTTAATATTTGGAATGCGTCTATTTTAACCTATGTAGTTAATGCCCCGCTATTACCCCGCTATAACCCCGCAATATCTTGTAGCGGATTTTTACCGCTACGATTTTTCCATATAGCCTTTCCGCTTTAATCCCCGCTATTTCCGCTATATCCTGTTATTCCCGCTATATTTTTCTATTTTCGCTATATCTTCTTTAATAAAATGAATTAAAAAATTGCATTTATGCATTATAAAAATTATGAAACTAATTTATTTGATTTAATTTTTAATATATTTTCAAAAATGAAAATACTCTATTATTCTACTAAATTCAATTACGTTTATATAACAGTTTTACGTTTATTTAAAGTATATTCGCACGTGTTTTTTGTTTAAAATCATTTATGTATTAATTATAATTCAATTGAATGATAATTTTTCATTTAATTACCATTTATATATTTGTAAAAACATTAAGTACAAGTTTTATATGCTATTTTAGAGCTATCCGCTATATCCCGCTATATCCCGCTATATCATCGCTATATCCCCGCTATGACTTTTTGCACCTCCACCGCTTTGAATCTGCCGAGCGATGTAACTGCATAGATTTTAACATAACAACTAGTAAATTTTCATCTGATGATATTAAAGTTTATTTTATTGTGTAATTTTATTCAAATTTAAATCAGTTATTATTTGATGATAATAAAATGTTTTCCAAACCTGAATATTTTTATATAGAAAATTTTTAAATCAACTTCTGAGTGAGACGTCATATTTCGTTTCTCCAAATTTGGACTATTATTGCTCTGTTTATCCTAATTCTGGCGTTTTAGCAGCATTTTGGTACCGGTATCAATTTTTGATCGGATGATCGTACCACTGATATCATTATACCATTCTGTTCGGCCCGTCGTGCTGATTTCTACGGTATATTCAATTCTGTGTTTTGAAGTCTGGTACACAGTAGAATCCGTGAAACCGATAACCGTATCAGTACCAGTGACTTTTTTTTTGCGTTTCAAAATTTGAACCGTGCAACCCAAGAAATATAATAAAATGCTTTAATTATTTTTAGCTGAATCTAAGGGGCTGGATCGTAGAGATTACAATTTATTTATATTCGTTCGAAAGGAAATTTGTGTCTACTATCTGTGCCACCTGCTTGCTTCCTCTCCTCCTTACTATTTTCCTTTTCCCTTCCTCTTTCATTCTTGTCGACAGGAGAAACATTAAGAACCACCTTCAAATTCCACCACGTCAACATCACAGCTCCGACCTTTCTCCCCCCCTCTCTTTCTTCACCGACCTTGCCTTTATGGCTGCTCCTCTCCACTTTTTCTCTTCTTCTCCAATCTTCAACCCACCAGTGTTGAGAGCTCCACTCCATGCCGCACACAGATCCATCCCTCCCCTATCTCTCCGCCCTATGACTGCACCAATAGCCTTCCACTCTTCGATCTTTGACCGCGTGCCAACCTCCTCGAGAACACGGACACGACCTCTTCCTTCAGTTCCGTAGCCATCAGTGTGGCCGTGCCGCTCCACCTTGCTGCACTTCCTGTCTGGGCCGAAAACATTTATGCTATATATATAAGATACACACACACACACACACTCTTTTATTTATATTTTTATACATACGTGTTTTTCATATACTTAAGTCCATGTAAAAATATATACAAATATGAACCTATGACGTTGCATATATACCTCTTCTCACTGTTAGAGTTATATATACATACATATATATATATATTAGTTATATATATATTAGTTATATATATATATCGATTGTTAAAAATTATACAATTATATATAGAGATATGTACGGGTGCAGTGGATGTTTTATATTTGTTATATATATAAGACTGTATATTTTCGTACTTTTAAAAATTCTATTCCTATGTATATATATATATTCATCTGGTCTGTATGTGTTATTATTTTGTTATAAAATGCATATAATAATACATCTTGTTTTATTAGCTTATATACAAATAGTTTATATCTTGCTGTACAATATATATATTATGTTTTAAGTTTTGTATGCTACATATATATATATATATATGTTATGTTTTAAGTTTTGTATGCAATATACATATATATATGCTATACAATTGTTTGTTTATATAAAGTTGTTAAGTTATATGTATATATATTCTATTTTGTATAGTTCTCAGCCTTGGCTCACTTAGTTGTTGTATATATAGTTATGTAAAGTTTATATAGAATCGGTTTGGGTTTAATATATATATTAGTATGTAATTTAAAACTTTTGACTTTGTAGATCATAACTAGAGTGTATATATTATATATATTTACAAGTAAGTGGGTTACAGCAGTTATATTTTGGCTTGTACATGTTTGCGGTTTTCAAGCTGCAGGGTTTTGTACAAGTCATATATATATATGTATGTATCATTTTTAAATATATAATATATGATGTTTATGTTATTCCTATAATATTGAATTTGCACGTGTACATGTAAATGTGTAATGTTTTGTTATTGAATGTAAGGTTAGTTAGTGTATATATATAAGGATGTTATGTGTATATATAAAGATTTTTTATTTTAAAATATGTGTTCAAATTTAAAATCGATTTTTTTCTTTTATAATATATATATATATATATATAGATTTTGTAATGAATATTGATATATATATTCTATGTAGTTATATACATGTCGATACTTTATTTTATATTCATAAGTATATATATATATATATATATATATTGTTATGAGTATTATTGTAAAATATAACATATCTATTTTTCCATCTAAATCAAGCTAATTCGATTGTTTCATCGATCCCTGTTATCAACTCCTTTCGTCGAATTCATGCCAATTTTGCTTTGTTTTGGAATTCGTGCTTGCATTTCGTAACTCAATTCCATTATCGAATCTATCTAGCCTCGAAAGGTGAGCAATCACTCACGATTAACGTTCTTATATTTATTAAATTTGATTTCAATTGAAACGACAATTGAAATATGCTGTTGTTAATTACTAAAATTGCTATATATATGCTATTATCTATATCTGTTCACCTGTGACATCTGACACCATTACCTGTTATTTATATTGATGATATATGCCTGTTATATTATGATCATATCTGTTATCACTCTGCAAGTTCCCAATTAGTATAGAATTCCCTATGGGTTGAAATGATACTTACCCGAGCGATCTATAGAATAGAGGAAAATCGTTATGGGTGGAAATGATAAAATCAAGCGATTTTCATTGAATTGAATTTGGGATTGCAGGAATTGAATTTGGGATTGCCGGTTGAAATGGTACACACCCGTATATATTTAAATTACAGATTGAAATGGTAAATACCGTATCGACCATAGGATAGAAAATTATACACAGACATCATTGGTCTATATATATTTTGAAATGATTTCTATGATTCTGAAAGGAAATATATGTGGTTTTATTTAAATTTGAAAATATTATGTATATGAATAAGTTTTAATATAAAATAGATTTGATAATAAGCTTTAAATTTAGTGAAGTTCGATTTAAGTAAAATACTCTACGTTTAAGAATTTATTTAAAAATTATATATTTTTTTATAGATTTTATAATGAATTCTATCAGTTAAGTTTGGAAAGATAAATTTGAATTTATTTGAAATTTTATTTAATAAGAATTTTGTTTAATTTAATCAATTTGAAACTTATTAAATTTGAGATTTTTGAAAGGGTATGATTTTATAACTTGATTTGGGTTTAAGGTGATTTATCAATACTTCAAGTTTAAATTTAAATGATACTAGATTTATTTAGTGAATATTTCAAAACTAAATAATAATGAAGTTAAATTTTGATATATATGAAGTTATCAAATCTTGTTTTGAAAATGTTTGAATATTAAAGCTTTGAAATATAATGAAATTTAAATGGTCTATTTTGTGGTCCAAATTTGTATTTGAAATCGATATAATTTGAAATGATTTATTGAGAAACTAAATTGAATCGAAATTGAAGAATTGAGATTGAATTAAATTGGAATTTTGGAATTCGAGTTGATTTGAATCGATTTGTGAAATTTGAGGAAACTGATTTATTTTATACATTATTTTTAAATTATATTCTACTTTATAAATTATTTTAATATAAACCATTTTAATATAAACTATTTCGTATGCAAACTATTCTACAAAACTATTTTATTATATATTATTATTAATATCTAAACTGTTTAAGTGGTGGAAGTTAGGATCTCGAAGTTATGATTTCTACAGTGTTATAATTTCAAGTGTTTTGATTTCGAAAGCGTTATAACTTTGAAAGTGATATGATTTTTTGAAATAGATATATTTGAAGTGGAATGATATCGTATTGATATGGTTTTGAAATAGAAATGGTATTTTAGTTTTTAACTATAAACTATTTTGAAATGACCATGGTGTTATGATAACGTTTGGTTGTTAAAGAGATTGGGATTGGATATTGTCATACTCTCTGCCAATACCGAAAATCACTTTAACAACTGTGTACATGGTGGAGATTACAGAATGAAGTGGGATGGTTTGGTGACGATTCTATATAGTATTCACGTGACCTTGACTCCCATGAGTCAGCTTAATGCGGCTAAAATAGGAGCCATGCCGGGCTAAGTGAGGTCATTCCTCCGATCGGACACATTTCTTCGATACAATTCTATTGCTTTTGTGATTGATTGGGTGCACCCTTTTATTTGAGAGTGTGTCATGAGGTGGGCGGTAGGAGCTGCTATGCGTTACCACCAGTCCGAATACGCAAACGGTGTATCTACCCAAGCATTGCCTCGAGTACCTTGTGGCATGCTCTATCGCGCCTTCCACGAGTTTGTTTTATAGCGTAACTATGTGATGTCCTCTGGGTAAACCTCCAGTTTACGGAGGAGCGTAAGACATTGTATAGACTACGGGAATATATAAAATGTGTTGGGGGGAATATGAATAACGCCTTAACTCTATTTTAATACCTTTTACTTATTATTGACATATTATAATAGCATATATTACTACATAGTAGATAGTTTAAAGGAATCTTAGAGGATAGTTATTCCAAATATCCTTTAAGTTACTTGTATTTCAGTTGATATTTCACATGAGTTGGATTTATTGATATAAGAATGTTAATCCTGACTCGAGTGCTTTGTGTTTTGCTTTACGCTCGGGTCAGATGAGTGATACAACATTTGAGACTCACCTTTGGAGTTTGGAGCTTCGCTTGGACATCCAACTATCGATTCAGCTTTTAGCTTTTCCAGCTGATTTGTTTAGAGATGTCATCTATTTGTATTCAAGACTTCGTTGTATTTGAGATATTCTGTTGTATTTTATTTCTAACTCTGATGTTTATATAGTAGCTTCATAAACTATTATTTATCTATTCCGCTGCTTATTATTGTAATACTTTATGTCTGTGATTCTGTGATTTATTTATTTACTATATATACCGAGTTTTGCCAAATATAAATTAACAATCTAGTATTTTGAGCAATTTAAGTCCGACATGTGCGGATGCGAAGGGCACGAAATACTGAGTCATTACATTAACTGATTTAAATTTAAATAAAATTACACAATAAAATAAACTTTCATATTATCTGATGAAAATTTACCATTTGCTATGTTTATACAGACGTATTCCAAATATCAAATTTTCATTTCAAAATTTTATCATTTAAAATTTCATAAAAATCCAGTTAATTACATCATTAAAACTGTTAAAATTTATGGATCGTCACAAAAATAGTGTTTATAATTAGAATTTGTTGAAATTAGTAATGAAATGAATTGGAGTTAGATTAATTGAAATGTTTCACTAAAAGGAAACATAAACGAAATTGTAATGAATGATTTAATATAGAAACTTGCATTTTTTGTCAATATGGAATGAACATTTTAATTAAGATAATTGCATGTTTTGAGATATACAAAAATAGAACTTTCATTTTGAATAAGTATGATTTTGGAAAAAAATTGAATTTTAGGATAATATGTACACACACACATTAATATCCAAATTTCTAAATATATCAGAGGGTTCATGGTTGTGTAAATGTTAGGGAATCAATTAGAATTACCTTTAATTAACGATTGTACATTAATTACACACGTTCATGTGTATTTATTTTTCCATTCCATATATGTTAAAACTTGTAAATTTGTTGCATTAATGTGACCGTTTCAATAATTAAAAAAGTAAAGTGAATCATTTTATAATGCACGAATAGATGTATATTCATTAATTAATAAAATTGGTTTGAGTAACATAAATAAATGAATAGATTAAATGATTGATTGATTATTAATTGACTAATTGCGCTAATGGAGTGTGCAAAATGAATGTTTTAGTAAAGAATTAAATGATAAATATATGTATATTTGGGTTGTTGAAGTGAATTAATAGGAGTAAGTTTTGAAATTTGGATCCCCAAAAGTTTGTTTATAGTATATAAGTGGTCCCTTCATTTACTTTGCATTTATTATCACATCCACATTCTTTTTTTCATTTTTAAGTTATCCGTATATGTTTGATTTGAGCATCCATTTAATTATTAGACTACTCATTCGTTTCTTGTTAATTAATAAGTGCCTCATTCTTTTCATTTGTTTCTCATTTGTTCGTTTGCTCCTTTCAAGTGCTTTACCTGAAGTTTTTTTCCTTTTTCTTTTTCCATTTTTAATGTGAACATCTAAATTAATTTTCATGCCATCTAACTAGCATTTACCATTCTCCGCTTCTGAAGTTTATTTCGTTCATGTGTAATTAGTTCTTGTAGTTTCCTTTCATTAGCAACACTTTCTTCTGAAGCTTCATATTAAAGAACAGAGAATTTATTTTTATCTTTATTCATATATTTATTCATTTACTTTACCTCTTTCAATACTACCATTTTAAGGTTGTTCATATTCTTATTTCAATTACTAGTTTGTTTATGTATACTTTATTTCCTTTTCATTTGTTTCCATCTTCATCCATGCAGCTTCATTTCAATTTTCAATCTCATCTTCTGTAGCTTCATTCCTCCAAACAAACTTCTATCTCATTCTCTCTTTCTCTCTCTCCCTCTCCCTCTCTTCATTTTCCTCCTCCTTCATTTTTATTTTTTCCTCAAATATCCTTCTTCTTCTTTTCTCAAAGCTTCCCTTTTCTTATTTTTATTCTTCAAACCTACTTCTTCTTTTTCAAAGCTTCCTTTTCCTTTTCGATTCTTCATCTTCTTTAATTTTTCTTCTTCTTTTTCAAACATTCTTCTTTTTCCAAATCCTTTTCTCCAAATCCAGATCTATACAAACTTCTCTATATCTTCCAAAACATTATATAAAAAATAGAAGATTAAGATAGCAAGGAAACAAATCAAATGAGGAAGTAATAGCGGATCCAAGTCCAACTAGAAAAGGAAAATCCATAAGGTGGCTGTTTTAACCCACTCACACCAACTAAATTATCTTATGTTAGTTAAATTGAATTTATGATGTGACTTGGAATTGATTGGTTGATGTTTTGGTATGTTAGTTAAATTGTCATTCTAGTTAAATTTAAATTTTATTGCATTTAAACATCGTTTAATTTAATATTGAATTTAGTTATCAATTTAATACGAGTTAATGATAATCAGTTACCTATTGATATTTATTGGTTAATTTGAGTGATAATTGTGATGTATATTTAATTTTTGATATTGCAAGATTTGATGTTATATTTACATTGTTATAACATTGCAAGTTCCTTTAATTATTGTTAGAAAATCCCTATAGGTTGAAATGATACATACTCGAACAATCATATAGAATAGGAGAAAATTGTTATGCGTTGAAATGATAAACCCAAGCGATTTTCATTGATTTGGAATTTGGGATTGCGGGTTGAAATAATATATACCCATAAATTGAAATTTTGGGATTGAAATGATAAATATCCGTATCACTTGGCCATAGGGTAGAAAATTATATATGGACACCGGATTGGTTAAATTTGACGATTTTAAAACCCTTAAATCTTGAATTAGATTAAATGATATTTTAAAGGAAATTGATTTATATAGATTAGATTACTTTGAAAATCCAAATATGAAGGTTGGAATTGGAAATTGGTTTAAATCGAAATTCTAAAGTATTTTAATCTATTTAAAGTATTTTAACCCATTTTAATCTATTCTAAATTATATTAATCTAATGTAATCTATTTAAACTATATTAATCCATTTTAATCTATTTTAAACTATATTAATCTGTTTTAATCTATTTTAAATTATATTAATCCATTTTAATCTATTTTAAACTATTTCAATCTATTTTAAATTATATTAACCTATTTATTAAACTATATTAATCCATTTTAATCTATTTTAAGCCATATTAATCTATTTTAATCTATTTTAAACTATCTTAAACTACTTTTAAAACTAGTTTAAACTATTTAAACTGTTTTTTGAATTTCAGGTTCTGTAAAGTGAAAGTTTTATATTTGAATCCTTGATTTTTAAGTAGAATACGATTTAATGATGTTATAACATAAGTAGGGATTTAAATGACATATTTGAGGAATATGATGATTTTAAATGAGGATTTAATCTATTTTTGGACATATATATTCGAAAGTGATATGATTTCAAATGTGATATAATTTCAAAAGTAAATATGATTTAGAAAATGATATAGTTTTGAGAATATGATATTTTGATATAAATTATAAATAAATTTTGAAAATGTAAAAGAACCGTCTGGTGTGAAATAAGCGTTTAGTTGTTTAAGAGACCGGGATCAGATATTGTCATACTCTCTGCCAATACTGAAAACCACTTTAACAACTGTATACGTGGTGTGGATTCCAAAATGAAGTAAGATGGTTTGGTGTATGATCCTGTATGAGGTATTTACGTAACCCTGACTCCCGTGAGTCAGCTTAGATGTGACTAAAACAAGAGCTATAGCTAGACCAAGTGAGGTTGCACCTCTGACCGAACATGCTTCTTCGATACCATATTTATGACTTTGTGATTGATTTGGTAGCCACTCCTTGATTTTATTATGGAGTGTGTTCTAAGGTGGGCAGTAGTAGCAGCTATGCATTACTACCAGCCTGGTTCTGCAAAACTGTTGAGTCCTACTTTGGTATTGCCTCGAATGTCGTGTTCACAATCTCTATCGCACCTTCTACAAGTTTGTTTTGGACAATACCTATGGAATGCCCTCTGGGTAAACCTTACGGAGGATCTAACGGTACTGTATAGACTATGGGAATATATAAAATCTGTTACGGGGGATATAGACAACGCCTTAACGCTATTTTAATACTTTACTTTACTGTAGACACTATTATAATAGCATATTGTACTATGTATGTAAATAGTTTAATGGATTCTTAGGGGATGGAAATCCCAAACATCTCTTAAGTTATTGCACTCATGTTGACACTGGATAGAAGATGTCAAACCCTATAAACATCCCTGACACCGTTACACTTATATTTATTTACTGTTGATTTAACTTACATAAGATCTTTTAGTTCTGACTCGGGTGTTTTGTCTTTTCAATTCGCTCGGGTCAGTCTGAGCTTTTCAGTACATCGAAGACTGCTTTTCTGGAGGGCAAAGACGAAGATTTAGTACTATTACTATTTATTATATCCATACCACTGCATCATGTTATTATGCTGCATTTTTATTGATTCCTACTGTATGTAACTCTGATTCTACATTGTAAAAGTGTAATCAAATGTTATTTGTAAAACAGCTTCAAGAACAGTTTATTTGATTATTATATTTTGTCATTCCACCATGAGATTCTATGTTTGTTTCTTTCTTTCTCTGCTTTTTCTTATTTACCCCATAACAATCTGCCCTTTTGAATGGTTTGAGTCTGACGTGTGTGGTTTATTGTCGATTTCAACCGTCCAAAAAAGCAGGTTGTTACATTTTTTAAACGTATAAAGATTATGTACCTTAAATATTTTGTAAATTCTTTTCAAATGGGTTTGTAGGATTGTATAAGTATTTGAAAATAATTTGAGGTTCTAATATATTTGTAGTTATTTTTTATTTAAGTTAATTTATAAATTAATTAATGATGTTTAATATTAATTAATAGATTTAATAATGGTGTCAAAAGTTAATTAATTGATTTATTAAATGAGTTATAAGTTCGATTAATTGTCTCTTGGGATAACTAATGTGGTTTTGAATTTACATAAGAATTACATCAATTATCTTTCCGAAAGATTAACATCATTTTAATTTATAAAAGCATTTTAAGTGATTTATTATCTTTAGGGATAATAAATGTTGTTCGAAATTTATAAATGATAGTTTATAAATGAGAATTTTTTTAAAATGGAATTGTTTAAAAAAATAAAGCTAAGTGTGAATTGTTTTGGGTTTATAGTAAATAATGTTTTAGCGACATCTGTTTTTTACCCTTATTTTTAATATGCTAAAAAACATAATTTTCTCTTTAAAATGAATATTTTAAACGGTGTTTTTAAAGTATTTTATAAATATTTGTTATGCGAAATCCATGCACAAGTTTGGTTTTAAAAGTTTAAAAGGTTTGATTCGGTTATGGAAAGGATAAGAAATTTGATTTCCGTAAACTGTACTACTTATATGGATAGGATTTAGTCGTACTCTTAGCACTAAATGTTGAGGTATGAAAACTTGTTTCTATCTCGAAGGTTAAAATTGTTGTCAAGGCAATGCCTAGAGTAAGCACTACCTTAACCTATTCAGCTTTATTTTCAATCGAGGGATAATACAAGTTTGAAATCAACGTGCAGTGGTATGAGTATGAGATTTAATTTCCATATAAGATCATTTTGATTATTCCTGATGGTTGATTTATTGACTATCGATTCAACTTTCTTCTTTGTGCATCATCGATTTAAGATGATTTATTGCTCATTCAGTGTTGACATCCTTTGTCGAAAATGACTACAAATAAAGCACAAGTGGGTGATAAGCTATATGGGTTTACTCCCATTAGGGTATTTTCATATCTACACTAGATTGGTTTAGGTGGCACACATGCGAAGTTGTGAAATACTCGGATTCTCGATAAGGTTGACGGGCTTTGGCTTGGAGGTTTCTAATAGAATTCCAAAGTATATGACTCTCTCAAGTATATTTTCTAAAGGTATACTTTCAATGAGGGGGGTGCATCCTCCTAGCTACTTTTGTAAAATTCATTTTCCTTATGTTTGATTCAAATCTTTGAATTGTTTTCTTCATTTCATCGATAAGCATCTAGAGCTCTTCTTGATGTTCAATTATTTGTGTCTATTCTTTAAGTTTATATTTTGATCTTGTTTGTACCCATTCTTTCAAGTTTGGGTTTTTTTTAATTAGTTTCCATTCGTTCATGCATGGAAGTTATTCTTGTGAGGTAAAACACATTCCATGAATTAACGGTGTGGTCTCATAGGATTATTACATATTTATCGTATTACTTTCGTTTTCTCATGTTGGTATTTCTTAGACTGATCCGGGTGTTATTTTATCATAACGCTCGGGTCAGATCGGGTATTTTTCCATGTTGTCGTTTATAGGACAAGAAGCTCATGGAATAGATCTGGATGTTCACCTACCACAGTATTTTATTTTTCACTGTATTACATTGTATACCTATTAATAATCATAAGGTCGGAAAATTATAATTGTCTAATTGATGAGGTTTGTTTTAACTCTGATGTACCTTGTATCTTGGAATGATAGTTTATATTGTCTTTGTTATATTATATGTTGTCGTTTCAGCTGTGAGATTTTATTTCCTTTATTGTTCCTTTTATTTTACCCTAACAATCTACATTTTTGGGGATTGAAAGTTCAACTTTTGAATAAATATATTTATTGAGTCCCGACTTTCCATGGTTGAAAAGGCGGGTCGTTACAGTAAAGATGTTTCTTTGTTTCAATTTTTGATATCTCCTTTAATGAGCATAACTTTTATATATTAAACTGAAATGAATGCTTAGCGTATAAACTATGAATCAACTCCAAAATGCATGAATTTTCTGCTATAAATATTGACTTACAGTCACTATTCGTAAAATATATAAGGAACATGGAACTTCAACAAAATCATCAACTAATGAATCCATTTCTTATAAGACCTTACATTAAATTTTCTTATTAGTGCTCTAAATTGCATCATTGGCCATTACTTAGAATAAGGTCAACTTTGAAAACTAATACAGTAGTTAATTTATAAATGTTGATTACATTATGTTTTGTTAAATGAATTATGGTCATTGATTGATTTTGGGTTAAAGAAAGGAAATTTTTTGTAACCAACTTGTGTAAAATAAGTTTAATAAAGAAAACTAAAAGATGTATATATGTGACATAAATAAACTCAACTTCTTTTTAGGAAGTTCAATTTCATTAGAATAAGTTTAGCTTCAATCAGAAAAGTGTACTATAGACATTGGATTATACATCACTAGAAAGCTTTCGACCTGTATGACTGAATAAAGAAAATGAGTTTTCAACATATCATTAGAAGACATAAAAATTTAGTATTTGATGATAGAAGATGGATCTAATTTTTAATTATATCTTATAGAAAATATTGCATTTTAAGGATTTTTCCTAATGTCATCTGAAGGGACCTAATTGGAGGAATATACATGGTTGCAAACATGTAATATGCAAGTAGATTATGAGATAGGGAACAACTTAAAATGTTCTGAGTAAGAAATATTAACAAATTCCGACCTACTGATGCCAAAACTAATTCTTCAAACTTAAACATTTGTCATGGAAGAACTTGATAGTCATTGTTCTATCAGTTTAAACAACATGTCTCATGTCTTTCCTCATGTTTTAGCATTATCCACAACTAAGATGCTTTATATTTTTTGCCTACCACATGCCACTAGTTACGACTTTTTCTCAAACCTTTCACATGCCAATTTGTATATCTTATTTTACATTTAGATATATGGGATGGATGCAACTTCAGAAGTTGCTATTTTGGCCCTATATATCTCTCCAGGAGATCATGTACTTGATTGTGTGCAGCTCCAAGTAATGATTATTTTTCCTGGACATGAAATCTAATTGTATAGTTCAACTGAACATATATATCACAAACGCCATTGTATTAGAAATCTATTGGAACAAGTCGTAATAGAGATATCAAGGTAAAAGTATACGAGTAAACAATTTATTCAGTATCAATAGCATGTGATCTTGCACATTTTATTATCCTTGAGCACTACCTATGTACTATATCACAATTATATAAGTTTACAACATCATATGCAAGTACACAATTTCGGTAGATATTACGCATGTGTGCGCACACACACATATTTATATATATATATATATACACACACACACATATATATTTTGAAAATACTTTCAATCAACTTCCTCCGCGAAGTTAAGGTTTCAAAAAAATTCAGGTTTGCTACTGCTGCTTCTTCCTATACCTTCTTTTTTTTCTTTTTTCTTTTTAGCTGAAACGAGATCACGATGCCGAACCAAATCTCTTTTGATTTTGTTTCAATTCGATTTTTAAACTGAAATCGCGATCCAGTATTGGACTCCAATATATACATATATATACATGTATATATATATATATATATATATATATATATATATATATATATATATATATCTATGTGTGTTAGATATTTATCTATATTTTTGTCAATGGTTGCAACTACTAAGATTTACACAAATTAGTTCACAGGATTAAATACATTTCTTCTTATCGCTAAAGCTAAAATATAGTAACTAGTTTTGTAATTTTTTAAAATCTATTGCTTTTCAACTTGCTAAATTGTTAAGCATTTGAAAATGAATAAATTTGATGATTATTTTAAAATGAAAAACTAAAAAAACTAACAGTTAAGTCTCCAAACAAATAAATTAATAATCTTACTATCACAAGATTGTGTTGCTGATGTGCCCGCTTTTTCCTTGATGATGATGAGCTAGGAATAGCAATAGATTATGGCACTAACAATGGGTTAGGAATAATTATTGATTCTATCATTAATGTGCATGGGTAAAGCAACATACTGTGAATTGGATCGTGTACACATACATGGAGCCATAATTGCAAAAAAAAATCTAAAATAATTAATGTGTATCTAAATTGAAAGTATGAACAACAATAAATCCAATATTATTTTCTAACATAGGACAACTAAATTTAAGATAATGCACTCAATATGAACTACTAAAAAAGTGCTTAACATATTCTCTTTTATGATCCAAGCTATAAAACAAATATAAAAAAAATAGCAGCAAATAGCAATTATGTCAAACATTTTCATATTTTGAGGAGTTATTATATCATATGCTATATAGCAACACTTACTACCATATGAACTAATTGTCTAGTTCTAACATTATTACACATAATTTCATTGATTAGATTATCAAAAAACTAAATGTTCGGACAAAACCATGGGTGTTAAGAAATTAAACACATTGGCCACAACAAAGATGATCGATGGAGAAAATAATCAAAACATTAATTGAATAAAGTGGAATTTATTTTTTGCACAAACATTTGAAATGAATAACCATTAGTTTCTCTTGGAGATTTATACATTCAAATTTTAAAAAGATAATCTAAAGCTAAAAAATTTGCATGACAAAATTATGCCACAATTTCGACTTCATGCTAGAACCTCTATTCTATGATTTCGATGACAACAACTATACAATCATACACATACAATATATTCCGTCTATTTGCAAGTAAATGCTTCAACAATTCACGATAGCACAACTTGAAGGCGATTAGTAGACGAAAAGAATCATTGGTATTAGCGAAGCTATTATAGTATGTTATAGTCATAGACAAATGGTTTATAAAATCTCCTTTAATAACGTTTTACACAAAATTGCACATCAAAATGTTTACAACATTTTTCACCATATTTTAGAGGTGCACAAGCATCAAACATCTATCCATAGATGTCAAACGTTTGAGTAAGCTCTCTACCTACAAATTTAATAAACAGACATATGTCTAAATTTTAACCTAGATGTTTGAAAATGCTCATTAGTTAAAAAATATACAACCAGACAGACGTCTGAATTTTATCCCAAATGTCTGAGCTGGGTAATGGCTAAAACTCTAAAAAGCCACTTACTTCATTCTAATAGTTGCATCCACATCTTTTCACTGCATCTCTTCTTCCTCAAAGATTGCAACCCTTAGACTGAAATAGAACATACTAAAGGATGTTAGTCCTCAAGAAAACTTTTTAACACCTATAAATATGTAAAGTTTTGAGAAACAAACTTACAAGGATTTTCTGAATCTTTTTCTCTCAACTCTTTGCATACTTTGATTTCTAAAAGCAAGCAACATACCTTTTTCTTCCTAAAACAAAGTCTCACATACTACTCAAAGGAGATTAAAGGAAGATTTGTATCATGCAGTCAGAATCAGTGTTACTAAGAACACATACTATAACATCCCGGTATTTTCAACCATCTGCATCCACGCATGTCAGACTTTAATTGCTCAAAATATCAGATTGTTAATTTATATTTGGCAAAATTCAGCATATACGGTAAATAAAATAATCACAAAATCATAGACATAGAGTAATAAAACAATAAGCAGCGGAAACAAATGAATAGTAGTTCATGAAGCTACTATATATAAAAGTGTTAACACAAGATACAACAGAAGTCACGAATACATGGAAGTCTCAATACAATAGTCAAACAACAAAATCTGAATACATCGCTGGAATCAACTGAATATCTCAAAGCTGAATAGATGGTTGGATCTCCAAGCAAAGCTCCAAACCTCAAAGGTGAGTCTCGAATGCCGTGACACTCAGACTGACCCGAGCGTAAAGCAAAAACACAAAACACTTGAATCAGGATTAACATTCTTATATCAATAGATCTAACTCAAGTGAAATATCAACTAATATACAAGTAACTTGAAGAATGTTTGGGATACCCATCCTCTAAGGATCCGTTAAACTACCTACTATGCAGTAATATACGCTATAATAATAATGTCTATAGTAAAGTAAACTATTAAAATAGCGTTAAGGTGTTACCCATATCCCCCTTAACACATTTTATAATGCCAATAGTCTATACAGTGCCATAGTTCCTCCTGATCGGGAGGCCACCAGAGGATACTCCATAGGTACGACATAAAACAAACTCGTAGTGGTCTCGATAGGGTAGGTGACATGGCACAACTAGGCAATTCCAGGGCATATATACTAATTACACTTCCGGCCTGGTGGTAACGCATAGCCGCAGTAACTGCCCACCTCGAGCCACCCTCCCAATTCAAAGGTGCGCACCAAATCAATCACAAAGTAATGGAATGGAATACGAAGAAATATGTCCGATCAGAGGAGCAACCACACTTGGCCCATCGATTGCTCCTGTTCTGGCCACCTTATGCCAACTCACGGGAGTCGGATCCACGTATATACCTCATATAGGACATCGCCACCATCCTACTTCATTCTGGAATCTCCACCGCATACACGGTTGTTAAAGTGGTTTTTGACAGAGAGTATGACAATAGCTGATCCCGATCTCTTTAACAACCAAACGTTATTATAACACTGCAGTCATTTCAAAATAGTTTATACTTCAAAAATCAAAATATCATTTCCATTTTAAAAACCATATCAATACGATATCATTTCCATTTCAAAAATCATATCAATACGATATCATTTTCACTTCAATTATATCAATTTCCAAAAATCATCGCACTTTCAAAATTATAACATTTTCGAAACCAAAACCCTTGAAATTATAACATTTTCGAAATTATAAAGCTTCTAAAACCATAACACTTTAGAAATCATAACATAGAAATCATAATACTTTTGAAATCATAACACTTTGGAAATCATAATTTAGAAATCATAACACTTTGGAAATCATAATTTAGAAATCATAATACTTGAAAATCATAACACTTTGGAAATCATAATTTGGGAATCATAATACTTTCCTTTAAATCATTTAGATACTAATGATACTATATATATATATAGTAAAATAGTTTATACAATAAAATAGTTTATATAAAATATTTATAAGTTAAAATAGTTTATAATAAAATAGTTAGTATATTAAAATAGCTTATATCAAAATGATTTATATAAATATAGTTTATATTAAAATAATTTATAAAGCAAAATATCAAAATAGTTTTAAGTATAATTTAAAAATACTTTATATAATAAAATAACTTCCTCAAATTACACAAATCGATTCAAAACAACTCGAATTCCAAAATTCACATTTAATTCAAACTCAATTCATCAATTTCAATTCAATTTAGTTTCTCGATAAATGATTCCAAATTTTATCGATTTCAAATACAGATTTGAACCACAAAATAAATTTTTTAAATTACAATATATTTCAAAGCTTTAAATATTCAACACTTTCAAAACTAAATTTGATAATTTCATATATATCTTAATTTAACTTCATTATTATTTAGTTTTGAAATATTCACTTAATAAATCCAACATCATTTAAATAAAAGCCCAAATTACAAATAAACAAAATATTTCTTTTAATTTATTTAAACTTGAAATATTCATAAATCACTTTAAACCAGAATCAAGTTATAAAATCATATCTTTGAAATCTCAAATTAAATAAGTTCCAATCAACTTAATTAAATAAAATACCTAATTAAATGCAATTTAAAATAAATTCAAATTTATCTTCCCAACCTTAACTTATAAAATCCTTATAAAAATCTATTTGAAATATAATTATAAATAAATACTTAAAAATATTATATATTAATTAAATCAAACTTTATTAAATTAAAGCTTACTAGTAAACTTATTAATTTTAAATCTTAATTTATATATTTTTAAAGTAGTAAAATTATAAGTAAAATATTAAAATTTATAGTTTCAAAACTAACTTATAACTCTTAAAATTTTCAAAACATATAAATTTAAAAATCTAAATTTTAAAATTTTATAAAATAACATATATATGTAATATCTTAAAAGCATTATTTATAAAACCAAAATATTCTGTTTTAAATCTTGGAAATCATTTTCAAAATATATATAGACCAACGGTGTATGTATATAATTTTCTATCCTATGGTCAAGTGATACGGATATTTATCATTTCAATCCGTAATTTAAATTATATACGGGTATATATCATTTCAACTCGCAATCCCAGATTCAATTCAATGAAAATCGCTTGGGTTTATCATTTCAACCCATAACGATTTTGTCCTATTCTACAAATCGTTTGGGTATGTATCATTTCAACCCATACGGAATTCTATATTAACAGGGAACTTACAAAGTGATAACAGATATGATAATAATATAACATGCATATATCATCAATAAATAACAGATAATGATGTCAGATGTCACAGGTGAATATATACAGGTAATAGCATATGTATAGCAACGTAAATAACTAACAGCAACATATTTCAATTGTCGTTTCAATTGAAATCAAATTTAATAATTATAAGAACGTTAATCATGAGTGATTGCTCACTTTTCGAGGCTAGAGATGAACGGGAATGAGATGAGTTTCAAATCCAAACACGAACTCCAAAAAAAAAGCTAGATTGGCATGAATTCGAAGGAAAGCTAATAAATAGGAACTAACGAAATTGAATTTGGATCGATGAAGGTAAATGGTATAAGTGAACTTTTATATATAACTATATATGACAATTTATATATATATATCATATTTTAAATTAAACAGATTTTAAATATAAATATATATATATATATATCTATATTTCAAAATCATTGGTGTAAATAAAACCCAAAAATAAAATAAAATAAACATATTTTCATAATATAATTTGATATAAATATGTATATATACTTAAATGAAAAATGAAAAATACTTACCTATATTGTATGCTCAGTTATATATATATATATATATATATATATATATATATATATATTCAAAAATCAATCTAAACAAAATTTCAAATTAATATTTAATTCAAACACATAAAAATATCTATATATATTTGGAAACTAAGTTCACATATATTTATATATAAACTAATATATATATATAAGCTTATAAATTTTAAAACTCGACAGACCCCGTATATATCTACTAATATATATGTTCACAAATCAACATATTATACATAGCCAATACAATTAATGTAGTCAAATAGATTTTTATACCTTATAGCTAATTACATAAATATATATAATATACGAACTCCCACAGATCGAGCATAACTTATATACCAGATATGTACAACCATGGATTTTTATCCAACTCATCAAACCTGTGCATTATAACCGACTTTATACCTATATATATATATATATCCATATAATATATGCAGACAAAAAGTTATATATATATACACACACACAACTAAACAAAATAAAACATGCATGTCGTAAACCATATAAAATACTCTTATATATATAACAGGAGAGAAGGCTTTTCAGATATATGCAACTACAAAGTTTATATATACTAACCGTGAACATAAAAAAATCAGAACATAAAAGACAAATATACCATAATGTTTATGTAACTTGTATAAATTCATATTTATACTTACTGTGAACCTATTTATACTTAAAGACAAACATACCATATATATACTTATAGAAAATAAAATAAAACATATATCTATAACAATACTTAAAAAATGAATACCGCTTCTACAATGTAATATGATGCAAATATGTTTACTGCACACACACACATATATTTTTTCTTAAAACATATAGTGTCATATATATGTTAAAACCTATAAACTAACATACATTGAGTATATAACCTATTAAAAAATTTATATAGACTACACATATACAAACATATATTTTCAACCCAAATTATATATACCTTTATAAAAAAACAAGGGTGTTCAAGCCTGGGCTGCTCAAAATTTGATGGCGAGGAAAGGAGCCAGGTCGGGGAGTGCGGTGGTCCATTGGATCGGCTCGGCTGCAAATGGATTTCGGCAAGATGAGGGTGGAGGTGAGACGGATGCGGGTTTGAAAGGAAGCAGGTGATGGAAATGGGAATTTTGTTTGGTGAGAAAAGAGAGAGGACATAGCAAAAGGAGATGTAGGTATTCACAAAAAAAATATACAAACTATATTTCTAACATATACTTATTTCCAAAAGCAATGAAAACAAGAAAACAGAAAGGAGGAGAGAGAACTAGAAAGTGAAAGGACAGATCAATATAAAATGAATAATATGGAATAATAAAGTCATGCCAATTGAATGATAGAAATATTAATAGCTAAAGACGATTCAATGTTTCAGGGCTGAAAATACGAAAGGACAAAGGAACAAAATGGGTCCAAACGAATACCGATACAGAAAACTGTCACTCAGTTCTCGGCATATACCGAGCGCCGAACTATACAAATGAATAAAGTGTTGAGATCAACATGACGAGACGATCAGAATGGTACACAGATATCAGCTATACCATTGTCCAATCAAAAGTCGATAATCAGTACAAAAAAAAATGCTGCTAATTTGCCAGAAATAAGATAAACGGAGCAATGGTAGTCAAATTTGAAGAAACAAAATATGATATCTCACTCAGATGATGATTTACAAATTTATTATATAAAAATATTCAAGTTTGAAAAACATTTTATTATCATCAAATATTAACTAACTGGAATTGAAATAAAATTACATAATAAAATAAAATTCAATATTATCAGATGAAAATTTACCATATGCTATGTTTAGATAGACGTGTTCCAAATATCAAATTTTTATTTCAAATTTTATTATTTAAAATTTCACAAAATTTCAATTAATAAACCCACTAAAATTTACGGGTCTTTACATTCTCCCCCACTCAAAACTTTTCGTCCCCGAAAAGGAACGAGATAGGAGAATAAAAACAAACAGAAAGAAAAATAAATTGGAAAACGAAATAAAATAATTTATTCAAAGCCATATAAATTTCAAATTAATTAATTAATATCCAATAATTGATTTTAAATTCAAGGTATTTCATTAAGTTGATTTAATTCAATTCATAAATTTTTTTAACATTATTTTACATTGTAAATTATTCAATTACGTATTCAACTTTTGGATGATATAGGTAAGTTATATTGGAATGTGAATGATTATTTTACAAGTAAAATTTTTCTAATTCAATTGTTTAAGTTTAAATATTTATTCAAAATTTTTGGCTTTATTCAATAATTAAAATCATCCTTTAACATAAAATTTAAGAATTAAATTTCCGATTAGCTTCAAACAATTTAGAGATAAATATATATATGCATATTCAATATATCACATCAAATCTTTAATCATATACCAATATATATATATATATATATATATATATATATATATCAAGTCACATTTCAGAAATTCAAATCATTTTAATCTCAAAAAAAAGTGTAGCAAAGCTACGAATTGGTCTCGCCACTTCGAAACTCGAAAATGAATGTCGATGATGCAGCCGTCGTCACCGAATTTATTTTCAAGTGACAATAGAAGAGAGTACTGGTTTTATGCAACTCATCAAACCCATACATTATAACCGAATTTATACCTATATATATCCATATAATATGTGTAGACAAAAAGATATATATGTATATATACAACTAGACAAAATAAACATGCATGCCATAAACCATATAAAATACTCTTGTATATACATAACATGAGGGAAGGCTTTTTAGATATATGCAACTACAAAATTTATATATACTAACTGTGAACTTAACAAAATCTGAACGTAAAGATAAACAGACTATAATGTTCATATAACTTGTATAAATTCATATTTATAGAACTTACTATGAACCTATTTATACTTACTATGAGCCTTTTTATACTTAAAGACAAACAGACCATATATATACTTATAGAAAATAAAATAAAACATATATGTATAACAATACTTCAAAAAATGAATACTGCTTCTACATGTAATATACTGTAAGTATATTTACTACACACACATATATTTTTTTTCTTAAAACATACAATATCATATATATATATATTAAAACCTATAAATTGACATACACTGAGTATATAACCTATAAAAAAATTATATAGACCACATATATACTAACATATATTGTCAACCCAAATTATATATATCTTTATAAAAAACAAGGGTGTTCAAGCCTAGGTTGCTCGAAATTTGATGGCGTGGAAAGAGGTGGATTGGCAAGTGCGGTGGTCAGTGGGGTTGGTTTGGCTAGAAATGGGTTTCGGCAAGATGAGAGTGGAGGTGGGACGGATGTGGGTCTGAAAGGAAGCAGGTGATGGAAATGGGAATTTTGTTTGGTGTAAAGAGAGAGGACACAACAAGAAGGAGATGCAGGTATTCACAAAAAATATACGAACTATATTTCTAACATATATTTATTTCCAAAAGCAAATGAACAGAAGAAAACGGAAAGGAGGAGAGAGAACCAGAAAGTGAATGGACAGATCAATATAAAATGAACAGTTTGGAATAATAAAGTCATGGCAATTGAATGATAGAAACATTAATAGCTAAAGACGATTCAATGTTTCACGGCTGAAAATTTGAAAGGACAAAGGACAAAGGAACAAAATGGGTCCGAACGAATACCGATACGGAAAGCTATCATGCAGCTCTCGGCGTATACCGAGTACTGAACTATACAAATGAATATACTATGGAGAATAGCACGACGATACGATCAGAATAGTACACAGATATCGGCTATACGATTATCCAATCAAAAGTCGATAATCGGTACCAAAAAATACTGCTAATTTACCAGAAATAAGATTAACGGAGAAATAACAGTCAAATTTTAAGAAATAAAATATGACTCACTCAGAAGACGGTTTACAAATTTATTATATAAAAATATTCAAGTTTGGAAAACATTTTATTATCATCAAATATTAACCAACTGGAATTGAAATAAAATTACACAATAAAATAAACTTCAATATTATTGATGAAAATTTTACATTTTCTATGTTTAGGTAGACGTATTCCAAATATCAAATTTTTATTTCAAAATTTTATTATTTAAAATTTCACAAAATTTCAATTAATAAAGCCACTAAAATTTATGGGTCCTTACACATACTTGTCAAGAAAAAACTTTCTGTATCAAGCCTATTCCTTCGGGCGAAGTGAGAGTTGTTTACTAGTTTAAAACCGAAGGGGGGCTTCGGGACTTGATGTATGATAGGAGGTCCGAACTAGTATAAAAACTCTGGTGTGATTGTTACTTTACTTTTATTTATTCTACTCTAGTTGTCATTAGTTTGCTTTTTATTACACTTGCGTATTAAGATATAAATGCCCGATCCATAAACACTGTTATTTGGTATCAGAGCACAGTTATTTCAAATTACAGTAACATGTAATTGAAACATATTTAATATGGCAAGTACATTTCAAGAAGGACAATCCACTACACATCCTCCACTATTCACTGGATCTAATTGTGCTTATTGATCTACACGAATGTGTATTTTATGGAAGCTAATGGTCTAGAAATTTGAATACAACTCAAAATGAACATTAAGAACCAAAAACAGACATAAGCACTTAGACAGATGTTCAAAAGACACAGCAACAAACAATGCTAAAGCCATGAATGTTCTATTCGATTCACTTGAAAAAATGAATTTTCACGTGCCATGTTGTGCACTACCGCATATGATATATGGCGTACACTACAAATCACTCATGAATGCAAAAAATAAGTTAAACAAACAAATATTTTCATTTTACAGAATTAATTTTCTTCTTTAAAAATGAAATTAAATGAATCAATTGGCGATATGTATGCTAGATTTCAAACTATTTAACATGATATTGTGTCACTTGGGGTAAATTTACAGTATTTGATTTAGTTACACGTATTTTAAATTCCTTAACTAATGAATGGGAATGAAATGTGTTGGATATAGAAGAGGCTAATGATCTATCTCAACTAAAAGTTGAAGAATTAATAGGAAATTTGATGCGCACGAAGCAAATTTACAAGCAAGAAAAGAACAAAATAATGAAAATAAAAATATAGCTTTCCAAGCCAATGATAATAATTTGGACTTAGATGAAGATGAGATCATATTTATTGCCAAAAACCACAGCAATATCAAGAAATTCAAAAAGATGATGAGATCCCAAAACAAAGGAAATTCAAATTCATCCAACCAAACTTCAATCAAATGCTTGGGATGTGATAAGTTCAGACACATAAAGAAACAATGCCCGGAACTCAATAATGACAAAAAGAAAAGCAAGTTCGAGAAATTCAAGAAAAGGAGGGCTTTTCAAATGACTTGGATTCATCTTCATAATTAAACAGTGACAATAATAGTGATCCTGAGCAAGCCAATGTATGCTTCATGGCAAACACTAAGGACGTATATCCTAATCTTACTTATAATGAAATTTTAGAACTTAGCATGGAACTACATGACAAATATAGAGAAATTAAAAAGTAAAACGAAGAATATGTTTTCAAAATTAATCGAATGGAGCTTGAAATAGGATTATTAAAAGAAGAGAAAACCATTCTAGAAGAAGAACTAGAAACTACATAAGAAAAATGTAAAAATCTATCTAGTCAAAATGATTCTTTATTATGTGAAATAGGAAAAGTTAAACTAGAAAATGATGATATTAGAAAAGAAAACATTGAACTAAAGGATAATCTAGAAGCATCAAAAATCAAAATTTCTTATCTTAAAATGAGTTAGATAAGATTACAAACAATGTTTTAAACTTTGATAAAGGAAAGCAGAACTTGGCAATTTTGATCAAAATTTCTAAACCATCTAGAAATCGAAATGGATTAGGTTTCAAGGAAACATAAAGACATAAAAAATATACCTCACTTTATAAAAGGTTCAAAAAGCCACATACTAGAGAAAAGGCTTCTAAATCTAAAGTAATAAAAATATGGATTCCAAAATGTGGTAACAAATTAATTAGACAAAAGCGCATAGATAACTATTTAAAAAGGGTTGTTCATAATAAAAATTACTCTTTTAAAGATCCCCAATCCTCTTGGGTATGGCAACCTTGATTCTCTAACACTTAAGACCCTAACAAAGGAAGTGGGTACCAATTAAATTGATTTTATCTTGCAGGTATCAAAAGAAAATCTAATAAGGAGAAATGGATACTTGATAGCGGATGCTTCAAACATATGACTAGAAATGCACAAACATTATCGAATATAACACACAGAGATGGTGGTACCGTAACTTACGAAGATAATTCAAAAGGATTTGTCATTGGAATTGGAGATGTGATCAATGTTGGTATGTCCACTTCACCTATTATTACAAAAGTTCTTTTAGTTAAAAATCTAAAACATAATCTATTAAGCATTAGTCAACTTTGTGATAAAGGATTCAAAATTGATTTTGAAAAGAATAAATGCAACATATTTGATCAAAATAAAAATATAATCTTTGAAGGTTTAAGAAAGAGAAACATATATGTCTTAAATATGAAATTTAATAAGTCCAGCGATTTATGCCTATCCACTGATTTTTATGATCTATGGATATGGCACAAGCGGTTGTGTCACATAAAATTTAGGATTATAAACAAATTAGCTAACACGATTTGGTTAGAGGTCTTCCTAAAATAAACTATAAAGTTAAAAATTTATTTGATGCATGTCAATATGGAAATTAATAAAGAGTTCTTTTAGATCTAAAAAGGAAATTTCTACCAAACAACCCGTAGAATTATTACATCTTGATTTATTTGGACCTACTCAAGTACGTTCAATAAACCATAACAAGTATGTATTTGTTATCGTAGATGATTGTTCAAGATATACATGGACACTGTTTTTAAAACATAAGATTGATATGTTTGAGATATTTAAATTTTTTGCTAAAAGAACTAAAAACTTAATGAATCTTAAAATAAAGAGTATTAGAAGTGATCATGAAGGTGAATTCGAAAATGAGATTTTTGAAAATTTTTATAACATAAAAGGAATTATCTATAATTTTTCATTTCCTCGGACACCAAAACAAAATGGTGTTGTAGAAAGGAAAAATCGTATGCTCTAAGAATATGCATGAATTATGTTTAACAATAGTAATCTACCAAAGAATTTTTTGGCAGAAGCTGTAGCTACTGCTAGTTATGTATCGAATCGTGTCACTTTATGTCCTTTAACCAAAAATATCTGTTATGAAATAGTTTTTGGTAAAAAAACCAGTGTCATACTTTTGAATATTTGGTTGAAAATGTTTTATATTAAACACTAAAGATAATCTTGGAAAATTCGATTCAAAAGCCGATGAAGGAATCTTTGTCGGATCCTTAGATCGTAGTAAAGCATATAGAATATTTAATAAACGTACCAAATCTGCAGAAGAAAGTTTACACGTTTCATTTGTCAAAACCTTTTCCAATAACAAAAACAGTGATGATGATGAAATGTTAACAAAAATATTGTAACGACCCAGAAATTTTAACGATTTTATAACGTAATTAACTTAATTTTTCTTGAAAACAAAATAATCAAATTTTACAATGAAAATATGATATTTGCTATGTCTTTATTTAAATATAGAAAATGGCAAGTTTTCATTGTTAAATATATAAGTTAGTTTCGTTGTGTAATTTTCAATTTCAATTTAAAATCAGTTAATTTGATGGAAATAAAATGTTTTCGAAATTTGAATATTTTTATATAATAAAAATGTAAATCATTTTCTGAGCGAAACATCATATTCCATTTTGCCAAATTTGGACTTCTCTTGCCCTGTTTATCTTATTTTCGACGGATTTCAGTTTTACTAGTGAATATCAATTTTTGAGAGGATGATCATATCGCTCATACCTGTGCACGGTTCTGTTCGTCTCGTTGTGCAAATCTTCATAGTGTATTCATTTGTGTGTTTCGGTGTCCGATATGTGGCGAAACCCGTAGAACGGTTAACCATATCGGTGCCTTTTTTTGAATCTTTTTATTCCCATTCTCCCTTCACTGTCCCACCATGAGAAATGAATAGCCATTTTCTTTAAATATTCCTTGAATTTAGTTGTGATTTTTTATGGTTGGTTCATTTTCTCTCCATCTCTTTCCTCTCTTTAGTTTCTGTTCGTATAAAAGAAAAATATATATACCAAAAATATTTTGCCTACACGTCCTTCTTTATAAACCCTCCTCCATGCTTGATCTATTCAAATCAAAGTTAGCCATCTTATTCCCCTTTGCTTCACCCATTCACTTGACATTATTCCACCTTTTATAAAAAAATAATTTGCAACCGCATGTAAATTGCTCTTCTCCTTCACCTCCCTAGTGCACCCACGGCCATAATCTCCAAAAGCTATTTCAACCCGCCACCGTGTTCATTCTCTACTCCAGATCTTGACCATTCCCTTTACCCACTCCATTGGCCAAATACCACGTGCCGACCTTGCCCACACTTCCTCTCGCCCTTCCACTGCAGATCAACCAACCTCCGAGCATAGCTACCACTTCAAACCCCTTCGACCTCTACCTCCACATTCAGCCACACCACAACTCCACCAAGCACACAGCCAGATCCCGCCATCACCCACTGACCTCGCCACCCCACCACTTTCCTACCTGTAGCCTTTTTTATGATTTTGATTTAAATTGGAATTGTTATGATTTGAAGTGAATATGATTTCGGAAAGGATATGATTTCCAAAATGTTATGATTTCGAAAGTGATATGATTTCAAAGTGAATATAATTTCGAAAGTGATATAGTTTAGAAATGAATATGATATTTTGATACGAAGTAAGAACTAATTGAACGTTTATAAAAGTGATTTTTATAAAATGACCATAGTGTGAAATAAGCATTTGGTTGTTAAAGAGACCGGGATCGGATATTGTCATACTTTCTGGCAATACCGAAAACCACTTTAACAACCGTGTATGTGGAGGAGATTCTAGAACAAAGTAGGAAGATTTGGCAACAATTCTGTATTAAGGTATTAACGTACCCTGACTCCCGCGAGTTAGCTTGATATGGTTAATATAGGAGCCATGCCAGGCCAAGTAAGGTCGCTCCTCCAATCGGGCACATATCTTCGATACCATACTATTACTTTGTGATTTTATTGGGTGCACCTTTGATTTATGAGCATGCCTCGAGGTGGGCGGTAATAGCTACTATGCATTACCACCAGTCCAGATCCGCAAAGCGGTAGAATCCTATCCTGGGCATTGCCTCACGTGCCTTATCACATGCCTTATCATGCCCTCTACAAGTTTGTTTTGTACCGTGCCTATGGAGTGCCCTCTGAGTAAACCACCGGTTTGGTGGAGTTTACGGTACTATATAAACTACGAGAATATATAAAATGCGTTAAGGGGGATATAGGTAACGCCATAATGCTCTTTCAGTACTTTACTTTCCTAATAGACATATTATAATAGCATATATTACTACATAGTAGATAGTTTCATGAATCCTTAGAGGATGGAAATCCCAAACATCCTTTAAGTTATTTTGTACTTCACTTGACATTTCACTTGAGTTGATTTATTAGTATAAGAATTTTAATCCTGACTCGAGTGTTTTGTTGTTTTCCTTTATGCTCGGGTCAGACTGAGTGTCGCGGCATTTGAGACTCACCTTTGGAGCTTGGAGTTTCGCTTGAAAATCTGTCTTTTATCTGTTCAGCTTTATGTTACTTTCAGTTGCTTATGTTCAGTCTTGTCAATTACTTTTGTATTTGAGACTACTTTGTATTTGAGATTTCTGCTGTATTTTGTTTTAAACTCTGATGTTTATATAATAGCTTCGTGAAATACCTTTGATCTATTCTGCTGCTTATTATTGTATTATTCTTTGTCTGTGATTCTAAGATTAATTTATTTACTATATATGCTAAGTTTTGCCAAACATAAATTAACAATCTGTTGTTTTGAGTAAGTCAAGTCTGACATGAGTGGATTATTGTCGATTTGAATGGTTCGAAATCTCAGGTTGTTACACTTCGTATCAGAGCTCTGCTTTAGGAAAAACTTAGCATATGGAGTAAAAATTCATTAGAGATAGGGTAGGAATACCCTAGAATGAGAAGAATCAATTATAGAA
This sequence comes from Allium cepa, assembly GCA_030765085.1. NCBI lineage: Eukaryota > Viridiplantae > Streptophyta > Magnoliopsida > Asparagales > Amaryllidaceae > Allium > Allium cepa. The sequence continues at coordinate 110,520,526 of CM060940.1, forward strand.
TCATATTCATTCGAGCTTGAAATTCTTTGTCAGGGTCCTCCTGGTTTAGGATTTCTTTGAATTTTGAAACTTTCCCTTTTATTCTGAAATCCATTCTTGTCTTGTCATGATCGTGCTCTTTTGATATTGGAGCATCATATAGCTGCAACCTCAACTGCCAACTTCATCCTCTTATGTAACTAATCCCATCGATGGTTCCGCCAATCTCAGTATGATTTGTAAAGGGGTAGAGACGTTGATTCACCTGATATTTCTATATCCGAGGTTTTGATGCTGTTATCTCTTGCAAATCCCGAACTAATTCTCTAGTAGGAGGCCAGGGAAATTCAATTGAATGTCGAATGCCTCAGGAATATCCAGGCAGCTTTATCTTTTCGTTTAATGCTCATCTCAGTGATCTTAACTCCGCCTCTGTTGTCCAACTTTTCCTGGATGTCTTTGGTGAAGTCGCTTACTTCTCTCCCTCCCAAGCGGGAAATTGAATTCCGCACCAATCTTATTTTCGAAAGCTTGACCTATTATCTTTCTTTCAGATGAATGGTTTCTATGAATGGTTAGTCATGCCATTGGATTAACTAGTACTCCTACCCTCTTCGTCGATCTCATGAGTCGTGTTTTCCGTGATGTTCTCAATGAGTTTGTCCACAATTTCAATGATGATATTCTCATCTTTTGTATGTCTTGATTGACCCAGTTAAGGTCGTCGCGATTAATATAAGTTTATCCATCTTTTCTATTTCGTAATTTAATTATCTTATCTTCCTTTCGAGCTTATCTTCATAGTTAGAATTCTCTTTGATTACGGTCCTTCTAAATTTGAATCTCTATCTTTATTTTAAAATCCATTCTTGAATCATCCTATGAGGGAGTGTATTTGTAATTAATATAAAATATTTTATATTGTGTTGTTTGAGTTGTTAAGTTTGAATTTTAGGTTTCGATCGATTCGTTTGGCTAACGCTATAGATAGGAAAACACTTGAATAGAGAAAACTAACACAATATTGTTTCCAAAATTGGTAAATGAAATAAATTTGTGTATGATTATATTTTAAAATATAAAGGATAATTTTTTGAAATTAGATAGTTAATGTATTGGTTGTTAGAAATGATAATACTATGTTATCATTTATTGTTTGGTCAACATTCTTAAACCATTAACTATTATTGTTTGATTTTAAAACATGTTTATAAAACTGATTTCCAAATGAAATGAAATTATATTAAAGATTAGAAAATTTAATTTTCGGTGCTTTTCTAAATTTGGTTTTCAAAATTTTGAAAATATATTATTTTTGAAAGTATTTTCGAACAGAAATTGGTTTCAAAATATTTTAAAGGAAGTAAGTCAGTACTCTCCTCTTTTGTCGCTGGAAAATAATCTTGATGATGACTGCAGCATCATCGACATTCATTTTCGAGTCTCAAAGTGTAGAGGCCACTCAATAGCTTTGCTACAATTTTATTTTGGAAAATGGATTTGGTTTAAATTTCTTAAGTACGAATTGATTTGAATTTCTTGAATATAATTTGCTGTACAAAACATATATATGTATATTTATTTCAAAATGGTTTGAAGTTAAACCGGAAATTTACTTTTAAATTCTATGTAAAGTCATGGTTTTCAAATTATCGAAACAAAGCAAAATTTTGAATAATTTAAGTGTTTAAAATAAGAAATGAAATTTGAAATAACTTAAAACGGATGAAATAAGATAAAATTAATTTGTATAATACTCATTTGCATTATAAAAACATATATAACTTGCTTAAAATATTCAAAAAATTAAAATGTTATGAGGATATGTAATTGAAGGTTATACAAGAGAAACTTAGGTAATAATAATGTTCAATCTAAATTTTTATTTAATGGTAATGTTGTAAATAAAGTTAAGTTTGTATAGTGTTCAATTACACTCGGAAACATTAATAAACTTACATGGGAAAGAGTTTAAATGTTAATGAGAGCATGTAATTGAATAATATGCAATATAAAGGCAAGTAATAATATGTCCCAAAATTTAATTTTGTTAAGGGAATTTGTTTTTGAGTGGTTATAATAACTATTTATACACCTAATATATGTTGTAAGATATGTTAAGAGAAACAAATTGAAAAAAAAAGAATGCTATTTAAGTAAATAAATATGGAATGTTAATGCTAAACTTAAATAATTCATTGAAGGGTTATTTAAGTGATATAGACATTAAAGGAATATAATATGTGAATGAAATAAAACCAATGAAATTTATATGGTTTTGAATTAAATGATGTATCTGATTCTATGTATTTCAAATCTATCTTTCCTTTCTGTTACTTTCAGTCTCCTATCTCATTCTTTTTCCGAGACGAAAAGTTTTGAGTGGAGGAGAGTGTAACGACCCAGAAATTTTAACAATTTTATAATGTAATTAACTAAATTTTTCCTGAAAACAAAATAATTAAATTTAACAATGAAAATTCGATATTTGTTATGCATTTATTTAAATATAAAAAATGGCAAATTTTCATTGGTAAATATATAAGTTAGTTCTGTTGTGTAATTTTCAGTTTTAACTTAAAATCAGTTAATTTGATGGAAATAAAAATTTTCGAAATCTGAATATTTTCATATAATAAAATATAAATCATTTTCTAAGAGAGACTATAACGGCCCAATTTTTCAACTTTCGAAAGTCGATATCAATACGTTTACTATATCAAATGCCAAACAATCGAATGCTGGAAAATAGAACCATTAGGGTTAAAGAAGAAGAAGATGAAGAAGAAACAGAAACAATAACAGAATCTCACATTCGCAGCGGAACAATATATAATAGATAAATGAATAATCTTTAAACAAAAGAACTATATCAGTTTTTCTACATACATCATCAGAGTCATATACAACACAACGATGAAAAAGAAATATCATATACTAGTGATACGTCTCGGCATCCAGCTTGCCTCTTGATCTCCACAGCACATCTTCCTGACTTCGGTCCAGAACAACTGATAACCTAACTCTAGGCTGCCCGTGTGGAAAATTATGGGCACTCAGAGTTTAGAAAGGGAACAATAAACTTCAGGTCGGTCATGAGACTAGTGTGAGATCTTAAAATGGTTATTTGCACAGAAGGAAATAAAAAGAAATTGGCTATGCTTTTGGGAAATGAAACTACCATAAGGCCTCACCGCACATACACAATGCAAGCGCACAATTGGAGGAGATTTCTCCTTATGATAGTCAAACATACTTGATACGAAAAATCTTTTTGATATTATTATTATTAGTGCATAGTGTGGAAAACATTTCAAAAGTATAATATAAATCTTAGCCAGCATAGGTACCATTATATTATGCCTGCTATAGTTACCACCTGAGGTGGCAGGTTGTACAATTGCAATCGTAAGCGCTCGTATTGTTTTGTTTGGATTTCCAACAAATGATCAAGGCTAAGAAACTTCCTCCACTGAATGGGTACGCCTCTAGAGGGATGCCCTAAGAACATAACCGGATGTCTGCCAACACAAGGCCGGGTTACCTTTGTAACTAGGTAACTAACTGTCACGAGTATGCCACTCCCCGGTCTAGATCGACCTTTATCTATGGCGCCTCATCAACCAACAACCACATAAGTAAATAATCTAGGCTATATACCAGAATACCACTTTTAATAATCTACACGAGTTAAATATCTGGGCTCCATACCAGATACCACTTTTTATCCAGAAGAAAATGTACATAGCCTAAGAGGCGCGACCCCCGTAACCTTGCTGCATCCTTCCTGTTTCGACCATTTCCGTGGTGTGAGGACCGGCGAAGTCTCGTCATCAAAGCTACGCATTTCACAAAATCCATGTTCGATCAACAAATGATCAACACTTAGCATGCCACATTACCAAATTGGAAATATATCACTAGCAACCATCAACTACATAACCTCTAAGCTCATACATCTCAGAGAAGGATGTTAAGCTAAGAGAATAAATTCTCCGCCACCAGCAGAAATGTATTTGATAGAAACCAGCTTTATATCTCAAAATGTAACGTCAGACATACATCCATACAAGTCAATTCCAGGTTCGAACGGAACCGAAGGCACTTCCTCCAATTAAGGAAAGAAGCCCTTGGAAATCAGGATATTCACTAATTACGTCTGGACTCCCCATCACAAAGGGTGATACAAATCTCTATACCGGAGCAACTCGGTGTAGAGACATTCGACAGGTAATCCTTTCATTTTTGAAAATATCCGGTCTTCAACACCATCTTCAAATGAAATCCCATTTTGTCATATCATTATTCGAAATGGTTTTACTGACACAGTCCTCTACCGGCTTAATCGAATAATGAGCGCTTATTTTGAAAACAAATTCAAGTGCCGTTACAAAGGCCAATATTGATAGTCGGTTATTTAACGATCAAACAACATTCACAACAACAATCAAGCCTCAATAATTTCACAAATAGTTTATACTGATAGTCGGTAATTCAATTATCAAACAATATTCACAACAACAATCAAATTTAAATAATTTCCCCAAGTTATTTATTTTCTTCGCAAGACATATTTTCACGCTTCAATCCTTTGAAAACAATTTTCAAATCACTTTCCTTTCGTGGAACAAATTTTCAATATTATTTATTTCCACAAAAAATTTACCGAGTCCAAATACTTTAAATTACTTAACCAAAAACATACTTGGAAACACTTAAAATAGAAATTACTTTAAACGCTATATTTAAGATACTAGTTATCAAAATTTTATACCAATATTTCATAAAAATCTCAAGTCCAAACTAATTTAAAAATAAAATTATTTGATGGAGTATAATTATTTAAATAACAATTTTCTAAATCAAATATCAATTAAATCTTTAAATAATCATTTCTATAATTAACTTAATAAATATTTTCTTTAAAGATTTAAAAACAACTTACGAAAACAATTTCTCCAAAGACAATTTTTTAAAACCAACTTTAGAACCTATAATTTATATTTGAAAGCCGCTTTATAAACATACTCGTCTTTCCAAGGAAAAATACACTTTCCATTTCAAAATGGTCCATTCAAATCAATTAATAAATCCTTCTCGATTTATTTCAAATTTACATTCCAAATTCATAAATTTTCTTTCCACACTTTTCAAAAATAAACCAATATTTATTTTTAAAACAAATTTCCCTTTCCTTTAAAAATTACGATTGTGAATTTAAATTTCCAAATATCCATTGATATACTTTTTCAAATTGATTTTTAAATATTCACTTTCAAATACCAAATCAATTTTCAAATTGATTCCCAAATTTATTTCAAACACTAAATCAAATTCCAAATTGATTCCTAAATTTATTTCAAATACCAAATCAAATTCCAAATTGATTCCCAAATTTATTTTAAACACCAAATCAAATTCCAAATTTATTTCCAAATTTATTTCAAACCCCAAATCAAGTTCCAAATTGATTTCCAAATTTATTTCAAAAACCCATGTACCCAATATTAATAATTTTATTTAGAATTTAAAATCTGAATTAAAATAAATTCTTCAACTTTTAAATAATATTACTCAAAATCCATTTATTAAAATCTTTTCCCCATATTTTGGAATTAATTTGATACGATTAAAAAAATCAATCTTTTCACTTTTCAAATTCCTTCTTCTAAATTTATTTAATTCTCTAAAGTTAATTTACATAAAATTTTCTACTTTAATTTCCAAAAATCCAATTATATATTTCTCATATCCTACGATACCAAAAATATATTCGACTAAATCATAGCCTTCAATAAATTTCAATCATCGTATAATCATTCACAGATTATCAATAATCACAACAGAACATGAAAATAAATTCAAATATTTGTGGAATTCAGTTGGATCCTTCCAACCTGTTTCCCTTCATCCACATATGTTAGCACAACAATTACATATCAATTCCACTTCAAGGTGGAATATCGCGGTATATGGGATTATATCATATCATCTGCTATTATGTGGTGCATAGGGTCTCATCTGCTATATAACACGGGAAATCAATCACTCCAATATATATATATATATATATGTGTGTGTGTGTGTGTGTGTGTGTGTGTGTGTGTGTGGGTATGTATATACTATCATATATACTATCATAAACAATCAATCAATAATTGAAATTCTAATTAATTCAATTGAGTAAGAAGATCTCACCTTTGCTTTTGTTTTGCAACCCATTTCTCTTCCAGCTTGTTTTCATGATTTTTAACCTTGTATAACATTTATACAAATTATTAATATTTGAACAATTAGACAATCAATCTCCATTAAATAAATTTTATTTTATCTAATAATTTAATTTCAAACTAATTTCCTTTTAATAAAAATACTTTTAGCGACTAAAATAATTAAATAAGTTATTAGACAATCAATCCCCATTAAATAAATTTTGTTTTATCTAATAATTTAATTTCAAACTAATTTCCTTTTAATAAAAATACTTTTAGCGACTAAAATAATTAAATAAGTTTATTAGACAATTTAATCTCCATAAAGCATTATTTTTAAATTAAACTAGTAACTAAAAAATAGGTATATGTAAATCTATTTTATTTCCCATTTTCAACCTGCTTAAAAATAATCTATATAGGTTAAGAAATCTATTTTACATATTCATCTATATATATATATATGTATATACCGTATATATGTGTATATATTAAATTTAATAAAATAAATTTCCTTTCCAAACTTATATACATATACTAAATTAAAAACAAAACTACTTTAAATTTTCTTTTCTGTTTTTACACACATATATATCCATATATATATATATATAAATTGAAAATGGTCTGCTAATATATCTCTTACTGTATATTGTTCCTCTATAAATATGCATATTTATAATATATAGTTTTTCATACTTGTATTCTTTTCGGTAAACAGCAAAATTAAATTTACTTTATTGTGTCATACATTTTTGTTTTTATTTTTATTTTATTGATAAAGTTCACGAAACCAAATTCAGAAATTAAACTAGACTAATAAAATACCCGTACTTATATTGTCGAAAGAAGAACACGGTTCACATTCGCCAGAACCCTAGCCTCGATCATTGCCTCGCTATCACCACTAGATGCCCCATCGCGCGCGAACCATTTCAAGTCACAGTCGTCCTCTCCTTGTCGCTAACATCGCGAAACCCTACCTCATCTTCCTTCGCACTCGCGTACACCAGGGAACATTCCCTCAACCTCACACGCCATCAAATCGAATCACGACACAGGCGACGTCGCACGCCATTCGCGACCAACGCGCACACTATAGCACGACTGCGTCGCCAAAACCTAGCTCGCCCCTTCTCCACGCGAATGTCGATCGCCATGGAATTAATTTCCTTCCGTAGCCCTAGCGTTGTCGTTGCCGTTGCCATTGATAAACGAGATGAAGTATTCGAGTTCATGGATATGATTTTGGGTCACAACCATTTTTAAACGAGAAGGGGAAAATGAATTCGCATTGGCCATTACCTATTACTTTGAATTTTTGAAGCCAAGAGTTTTTTTCAGATGCAATATTAACGAGATATGTATATTTTTTTCTTTTAATTTCTAAACGAATGCGTGTAAGAAAAAGTGACACGTGCTTTTAAATACTCTGCACGTGTTGCAAGGCTTGCAATAGTATTTTAAATGAAATTACATTACTTATGTTTGAATTTAAATTATCGTGGAAACAAAGACTAAAATCTCGATCTTCAATCGAGGCGTGCCGCCAGGTATTTATAATGTTAAACCCTATTTCAAACGTAATGGAAAAGGTTCCGAGTCCAATTTTGATCATATGGAGAAGATAGATTTTTGAACCAGATATAATATTAAATTTAGATACATGACAATTCTGAATGCTACGGAAATTGAAATCCGATAATAATACACTAATACGGATCCAATGAAACTGGTTTCGTCAAATTATGAGACTGTGCCTCGGAAGGCTATTTTAAATATCGATTTAAATGGTATAATTTAAAAACTGATCAAAGCATTTCCAAATTCAACTCTGAAGCTTCCATTATTTTCAATATCATCAATTTAAATTTTCTAAGTTTCAAAATATTTTTAACAAGCCTAAAACTCAAGATTTAATATTTTACCCAATTTCATAGTATTAAATTTAATAATTTAGTTGCCAAACAAACAATGATATTTGAAATTCAAGTTGAGTTAACTTCTAAATATTTAAAATCAATTAAATATTTCAATTTCAAATGTTCAAATTTTCCAGATCATCACATTCTTCCCCCCTTAAAAGAATTTCGTTACGAAATTACTGGTGAAGAAGAATGATCCTTAACCCGTTTATAATTTTCCCAATCCAAATAGTTTTATCAACTTGCCAAAATAAATCTTTTCATTAAAGATCCATTATCACTTCAACTAACTTTTAAAAATCTTCCATAGTTTCCAAACAGCATCATTTTCTCAACAATTCAAATTTAAATTTAAGCTCAAATTTTAAATTATCCAAATTTCTCAAAAAATTTCTAGCTCCCCAAATTTTCGAAAAATTTCGCTAGTGTCTCATTTGCGTGGCTAGCTCGGTACGACTACAAAATGCCACAACGGGCCCCCGGATTTCAAAAAGAAAACAAAAGGTCAAGTGGCTAGAAAAGAAAATCATCAAATTTCATATAGAAATTTAAGTATATACCTTTTTGTCGAGCAATTTAAATTATCTTCTGATATCAAAAATCCAATTCCCTTTTTCCTTTATAATACCCTATATCCTACTTAACAATAATATCCAATTATAACATCCAAAAATCTTTTTGCATATCTCTTTACAAAAGTTTGAATATTTATTTCATTCAAATCCGTACGATTTAATTATATCATTCATACGCAATCTAAGTTCGATCGCTCACTCGATCACACAATTTCACTTTCGAACTAGAACCGTCCACTCAACTTCCTAGTGCGGACTCAGATCTGGTTTCTTGATTAGAAACCGTCATTCTCCTTGCATAACCATAAACTATGATGGAGAAGATCAACCAAAATCCATATTCAGGTTCGCCATCGAAAATTGAGCACAAAATTCTAACTCGGATCGATATAATTATCTCGAAATTCTGTGCTCGAATTCTGGATCAAATAGCTATGTGACTAAGATAATATACGTACATCCCACGTATTAATTTCAATTGATTATTAGCTATATAAATTTTCTTTCATTCACATTTATATTAATTTCTATCTACTTATTAATAGTCACCATTTACAACTTCCAGTTTAACCTCCATTCAATCTTTAACTTAGAATATTTTCTCAATTCAAAATTTACTTAAGAATTTCACCTTTATTTCTTAAGTTTAATTTAAACATTCCATATAATTCTTATATTTATTTTCAATTACCACTTGGTTTTATATCTACTTATATTTAAACTGGATTTCCAATTCCAAATGAATTCAATTTACCTTTCATTTATAAATATTGAATTCAATTCATTCAAACCATATTTAATTTGCCATTTCTTCAATTCGTTTCACTTAGTAATTTTATTTCAATATTTTGCTTCATTGGTTCAACTTGACAAATTTCCATTTCAGTTAATTTAACTTAATTCAAATATTCAGTTTTAATCCAAATTTTTAAGCTTCGATAAGTTTTCCAACTTATTTACATTTCAAGCAAATTTCCAAATTTAATAAATTATTAATCCTCTTATGATTCCATAAGTATTTTAAATAGGATTCCATAGTCTTTTCATCATTTCAAAAAGCATTTTTGAAATCAGTTCAAATTATCCTTTGAATTTCCAAAACCAAACCCAATTTTGCAAACAACTTCAATTTAAAACATTTAGGCAGCAATTCCTCTCCTAGAAACGCAAAAATGAACACTGATGATGTCGCGATCATCATCGGAATTATTTCCCAGCGACCGAAAAGAGTTTAGTGCTTTTACTCCTTTAAAACATTTTCCAATATATTTTTTTAAATTCCAAATTTCACTAGATTCCAAATCCAAATCAAAAATATTTCCCAAATACTTTCACTATATTTTTTCCAAAACCTTTGAAAATCATTTTCAAACTCGAAAGGGATTTTAAATTTCCTAAATCTCAAAATTTCAAATCATTTCAAAAACATTCTCAAATATTTCTCTGGAATTCTATTTCAAATTGTAAAATCACAATTACAATTTACATTTACAAACCCTATTTGCTATAAATTTATTTCTTAGCTTTTGGTTAAGATTTCATTTCTTATTCAATTTCACACTTAAATGATTATAATTTAATATTATCACTTCCAAAAAACCAAGCAACCTTATATTATAATAATTTATGAAAAATTTATTTATTTTTATGTACAAAAATAATCTGGATAAAATTATTTCACTTACCCTATTTTAAAAAATATTGTGTCAAATTGTTCTATACAAGTGTTTAGAGAGCCCTATCAATAACCTTAATTACTCTTATTGACCATAATCCATATCCCACTCAACAAACCAATCGACACAATATAAAACAATTTTATATTCACTGACAAATACGCGCTCATCTATATTAATACACTCAAACTCATTTTAGAGTACTACCGACTCAATCTCTAATGAGTAATCCCCACTAGAGTGAAGGTTATCGCTTAACCAACTACTCCGATGCCACATTGTAACGACCCAATTTTTCGACTTCCGAATATCGACATCAATACGTCTACTGTATCAAAATGCAGAACAACCGAACGCCGAAAAACTGAACCGTTAGAGTTAAAGAAGAAGAAGATAGAAGAAGAAACAGAAACAATAACAGAATCTCGCATTCGTAGCAAAACAATATATATTAGATAAATGAATAATCTTTAAACAAAAGAACGATATCAATTTTTTTTACATACATCATCAGAGTCATATACAACACAACGGCGGAAAAGAAATCACATATACTAGTGATACGTCTCGGCATCCAGCTTGCCTTCTCATCTCCATAGCACATCTTCCTGACTTCGCTCCAGAACAATTGATAGTCTGACTCTAGGCTGCCCGTGTGGAAAATTATGGGCACCCAGAATTTAGAAAGGGAACAATAAACTCCAGGTCAGTCATAGGACTGGGGTGAGATCTTAAAACAGTTATTTGCACAAAAGGAAATAAAAAGAAATCCGCTATGCTTTTGGAAAATGAAACTACTGCCCCCCGCACACACAAAATGCAAGCGCATAATTGGAGGAGATTTCTCCTTATGATAGTCAAACATGCTTGATACGCAAAATCTTTTTGATATTATTATTAGTGAATAGTTGGAAAACATTTCGAAAGTATAATATAAATCTTAGCTAGCATAGGTACCATTATATTATGCCTGCTATAGCTACCACCTGAGGTGGCAGGTTATACAATTGCAATCGTCAGGTCTCGTATTGTTTTGTTTGGAATTCCAACAAATGGTCGAGGCTGAGGAACTTCCTTTACCGAATGGGTATGCCTCTGGATGGACTCTTCAAGAACCTAACCAGATCTCTGCCAACACAAGGCTGAGTTACCTCTGTAACTAGGTAATTAACTGTCACGAGTATGCCATGCCCGGATCTAGACCGACCTTTATCCAAGGCGTCTCATCAACCAACAACCACATAAGTAAATAATCTGGGCTCCATACCAGAATACCACTTTTAATAATCCACACAAGTTAAATATCTGGGCTCCATACTAGATACCACTTTTTATCCAGAAGGAAATGTACATACCCTGAGGGGCGCGACCCCCATAACCTTGCTGCATCCTTCATGTTTCGACCATTTCTGTGGTGTGAGGTCCGACGAAGTCTCGTCCACAAAGCTACACTTTTCACAAAAGCCATGCTTTGATCAACAAATGATCAACACTTAGCATGCCACATTACCAAATTGGGAATATATCACTAGCAACCATCAACTATATAACCTTCGAGGTCGTACGTATCAGAAAAGGGTGTTAAGCTAAGAGAATAAATTCTCCGCCACCAACAGAAATGTAGTTGATAGAGACCAGCCATATATCTCAAAGTGTAACGTCAGACATACATCCATACAAGTCTGTTTCAGGTTCGAACGGAACCGAAGGCACTTCCTCCAATTAAGGAAAGAAGCCCTTGCAAATCCGGATATTCACTAACCACGTCCGGACTCCCCATCACAAAGGATGATATAAATCTCTATACCGGAGCAACTCGGTGTAGAGGCATTCGAAAGGTAATCCTTTCGTTTTTGAAAATATCCGGTCTTCAACACCATCTTCAACTGAAAAACGAGCGCTGATTTTGAAAACAAATTCAAGTGCCGTTACAAAGGCCAATATTGATAGTCGGTAATGATATTCACAACAGCAATCAAGCCTTAATAATTTTACAAATTGTTTATACTGAAAGTCGGTTATTTAACTAGCAAACGATATTCACAACAACAATCAAATTTAAATAATTTCCCCAAATTATTTATTTTCAAACTATCTTCGTAAGATATATTTTCACACTTCAACCCTTTGAAAACAATTTTCAAATCACTTTCCTTTTGCGGAATAAATTTTGAATATTATTTATTTCCACTGAAAATTTACCGAGTCCAAATACTTTAACATAATTTAAATTACTTATCCAAAAACATACTCGGAAACACTTAAAATAAAAATTACTTTAAACGCTTTATTTAAAATACTAGTTATGAAATTTTATACCAATATTTCATATAAATCTCAAGTCCAAACTAATTTAAATTAAAATTATTTGATAGAGTATAATTATTTAAATAGCCATTTTCTAAATCAAATATCAATTAAATCTTTAAATAATCACTTCTATAATTAACTTAATAAATATTTACTTTAAAGATTTAAAAACAATTTACGAAAATAATTTCTCAAAAAACATTCTTTTTAAACCAACTTTAGAACCTATAATTTATATTTGAAAGCTGCTTTAAAAACATACTCGGCTTCCCAGGGAAAAATACACTTTCCATTTCAAAATGGTCCATTTAAATCAATTAATAAATCCTTCTCGATTTATTTCAAATTTACATTCCAAATTCGTAAATTTTCTTTCCACTTTTTAAAAATAAACCAATATTTATTTTTAAAACAAATTTCCCTTTCCTTCGTAAATTCCCATTGTGAATTTAAATTTCCAAATATCCATTGATATACGATTTTCAAATCGATTTTTAAATATTCACTTTCAAACACCAAATCAATTTTCAAATTGATTCCCAAATTTATATCAAACACCAAATCAAATTCCAAGTTGATTCCCAAATTTTTTTCAAACATCAAATCAAATTCCAAATTTTTTTCCAAATTTATTTCAAACACCAAATCAAATTCCAAGCTGATTTCCAAATTTATTTCAAAAACCCATAAATCCAATATTCACACTTTTATTTAGAATTTAAAATCTGAATTAAAATAAATTCTTCAACTTTTAAATAATATTACTCAAAAATCCATTTATTAAAATCTTTTCCCCATATTTTGGAATTAAGTTGATAGGATTACAAAAATCAATCTTTTCCCTTTTCCAAATTTCTTCTTTTAAATTTATTCAATTTTCTAAAATTAATTCACTTAAAATTTTCTACTTTAATTTCCAAAAATCCAATTATATATTTCTGGTATCCTACGATACCAAAAATACATTCGGCTAAATCATAGCCTTCAATAAATTTCAATCACTAATATAATCATTCACAGATTATCAATAATCACAACACAACACGAAAATAAATTCAAATATTTGAGGAATCAAGTTGGATCCCTCCAACTTGTTTCCCAACATCCATAGATGTTAGCATAACAATTAAATACCAATTTCACTTTGAGGTGGAATATCGTGGTATATGGGATTATATCATATCATCCGCTATTACGCGACGCATAGGGTCTCATCCGCTATATAATGCGGGGAATCAATCACTCCAATATATATACACATACACACTCTATCATATATACTATCACAACCACACAATCAATCAATAATTGAAATTTAAATTATTTCATTTGAGTGAGAAGATCTCACCTTTGCTTTTGTATTGCAATCCATTTCCCTTCTAGCTTGTTTTTATGATTTTTAACCTTGTATAGCATTTATACAATTTATTAATATTTGAATAATTGGACAATCAATCTCCATTAAATAAATTTTATTTTATCTAATAATTTAATTTCAAACTAATTTCCTTTTAATAAAAATATTTTTAGCGACTAAAATAATTAAATAAGTTTATTAGACAATTTAATCTCCATAAAGCATTATTTTTAAATTAAAGCAGTAACTGAAAAATAGGTATATGTACATCTATTTTATTTCCCATTTTCAGGCCGCTTAAAAATAATCTATATAGGTTAAGAAATCTATTTTACATATTCATCTATATATATACTGTATATATATGTATATATTAAATTCAATAAAATAAATTTCCTTTCCAAATTTATATACATATACTAAATTAAAAACAGAACTTCTTTAAATTTCCTTCTATTTTTACACATATATATCCACGCATATATATATATATATAAATTGAAAATGGTCTGCTGATATATCTCTTATTGTATGTTGTTCCTCTGTCCATATGTGTATTTATAATAAAAAAAATTCATACTTGTATTCTTTTTGGTAAACAGCAAAATAAAATTTACTTTACTGTGACATACATTTTTGTTTTTATTTTTATTTTATTGATAAAGTTCATAAAAAATTCAGAAATTAAATTAGATTAATAAAATACCTGTACCGATACTGCCGGACGACGAATGCGATTCACATTCGCCAGAACCCTAGCCTCGATCATGGCCTCGCTATCATCACTAGACGCCCCATCGCGCGCGAACCATTCCAAGTCGCAACCGTCCTCTCCTTATCGCCAACATCGCGAAACCCTACCACATCCTCCTTCGCACTCACGTATGCCAGCGAACATTCCATTAACCTCGCGTTCCATCAAATCGAATTGTGACACAGGCGACGCCGCGCCCCATTCGCGACCATCGCACACACCATAGCACGACTTCGTCACCAAAACCTAGCTCATCCCTCCTCCATGCGAATGTCGCTTGCCATGGAATCAATTTCCTTCCGTATCCCTAGCGTTGTCGTTACCGTCGCCATTGATAAACGAGATGAAGTATTCAAGTTCGTGGATATGATTTTTGGGTCACGACCATTTTTAAACGAGAAGGGGAAAATGAATTCGCATCGGCCATTATCTATTACTTTGAATTTTTGAAGCCGAGATTTTTTTTTCAGATGCAATATTTTTGAACGAGATATGTTCATTTTTTTCTTTTAATTTCTAAACGAACGCATGTAACAAAAAGTGACACGTGCTTTTAAATTCTCTACACGTGTTGTAGGGCTTGCAATAGTATTTTAAATGAAATTACATTACTTATGTTTAAATTTAAATCATCCAGAAAACGAAGACTAAATCTCGATCTCCAATCGAGGCATATCGCCAGACATTTATAATGTTAAACCCCTATTTCGAATGCAATGGAAAAGGTTCCGAGTCCAAATTTGATCGTATGGAGAAGATAGATTTTTGAACCAGTTATAATATTAAATTTCGATATAGATTCTAGCGCGTTTATTAACTGTACGATCACACGACAATTCTGAATGCTACGAAAATTGAAATCTGATAATAATACACTATTACGGATCCAATGAAATTTGTTTCGTCAAATTCCGAGACTGTGCCTCAGAATGCTATTTTTAAATATCGGTTTAAACGATATAATTTCAAAATTGATCAAAGCATTTCCAAATTCAATTCTGAAGCTTCCATTATTTTCAGTATCATCAATATAAATTTTCTAAGCTTTCAAAATATTTTTAACAAGCTTAAAACTCAGGATTTAATATTTTACCCAATTTCATATTGTTAAATTTAACAATCTAATTGCCAAACAAACAAGATACTTGAAATTCAAGTTGAATAAACTTCCAAATATTTAAAATCAATTAAATATTTCAATTTCAAATGTTTAAAATTTTCGGGTCGTCATAGAGACTTCATATTTCGTTTCGCCAAATTTGGACTACTCCAGCCCCGTTTATCTTATTTTCGGCGAATTTGCAGCAGTTTTGTCAACGAATATCGACTTTTGAAAGGATGATCGTATCGCTCGTATCTGTGCATCATTTTGTTCGTATTGTCGTGCAGATCTCCATAGTATATTCGTTTGTGTGTTTCGGTGTACACATCAAATCCCAAGGAACGGTTAACTGTATCGGTGCCTGTTTTTTTGAACCTTTCGTTTTCGGTGTCCCTTCACTGTCCAGCCTTGAGAAAATGAATGGCCACTAGCTTTAAATATTACTTGAATTTTGTTGTTACTTTTTCTTTTCCACTATTCAATTTATATTTGCTGGTTCACATTGATTTTTATGGTTGGTTCATTTTCTCTCTAACTCTTTCCTCTCTTTAGTTTCGATTCATATAAAAGAAACATACATAGATTAGAAATATTTTTCCTGAATGTTATTCTTACAAACCCTCCTCCATGCTTGATCCATTCAAATCGAAGTTAGCCATCTTCTCCACCTTGTCTTCACCCCTTCGCCTGACATCATGCCACCTTTTATGTAAATGAAAAATTGCAGCCGCATGTAACCATCATTTCCATAACCTACCTCAACCCGCCACCATGTTCATTCTCCTCTCCAGATCTTGGCTATGATGCCCCACCCCGAGACCCATCTTAGTAAAGAGAATATACAAGTAATTCCGTCTACTAAAGTGGAGAATAGGGCTGGTTAAGGGCGACCATCTATAATTTTGTCTTAAACATCTACTGAATGCATCGATAAATGCAATATAATTTTTCTTTTCAACTCAAATGGATCGACATACCCAGTAAATGCTTAATCCAAAATTATAGGTGGCTAACGGATCTATCAGAACAAAATACAATAACTGAATGTGAATCACATCACAGAACAGTAACAACATCATATATATACATATACACTGATACATATTTAGTACAGTACAATATGAATACAATAAATGTGGTACACGACCACACCATATACATCGAATCAAATGTAAATACGTCAGAGTATGCGAAAGAAATAAACTACTCAAGCGATAGATAAGCTAATGACCAACATCAACTTCATGCTAAGCCCAATAGATGATACCTGAAACAACTCGGTCTGACCCGAGTACAAAATACACGGGTCAGTCTAGCTAAAAAAAATCAGTTAACAAGGATAGATGATAATATGAAGCATAAGATACAAGATGATAATTCTTTTTGAATGAGAAGAGACAACATAAAGAATTACAACCTATGACTTAAGTGAACTAATGTCACTTAATTATACAAAGACCTCAAAGGAGGTAAATTCAATAATAATACCCAAATAATACAAACATTAGCCTCATATCATCGGCGACACCCTAAAGTGTCTACATGGTTTCCATGAACCTTATCTCCTCAAAAGAAGAAACATCAATACAAACTCTCGCCAAAATGGCAAACATAAAACATTCTCAATAGGATGTTCCAAAACTCATGTATAAAAGAATCTCTAAATTTAATTATACCTCATCTCATCGGTATAAATGTGTATAAATTTCAATCTCAACTCGCCAAAATGGAAAAACCCAGAATATCCTTTAAAATCATGAAATCATCCAAACTCACAACTCAAGGAACTCGATAAGAGTTCAAAACATCATAAATGAAATCACCATTTATATAACGTCACATATAGCACAAGGCTATCAATGTAATTAAACATCTTATAATGGTGATATCATAATAAAACAGAAAACTCAAAAACCCCGGATTAGCCAAATCCCCGATTGCAATGTCGAAGCAATGCTGCACGTGCTAAACTCAAACGGCCGAAGCCTCAGACAAGGTCGCTAACACCTCCCAAAGCAATTTGTCCTCATGAAAAGGTCGCTGACACCTCTCCAAGCTGTTTTGTCATCCCTAACAAGGTCGCTAACACTTCCAAAGCAGTTTGTCCTCATGACTAGGTCGCTGACACCTCTCAAAGTTGTTTTGTCAGCCCTAACAAGGTCGCTAACACCTCCCAAAGCAGTTTGTACTCATGACTAGGTCGCTAACACCTCTCAAAGCAGTTCTGTTAGGTAAACATCGTGAATGTGTCACAAACTCACGAATAGGAACCCAAAAAGTGTTAATGTGTGTCTTATACCACACGTTCGCACTTAGTGGTTTACTAGCCGCTAGTCGATGCCACATCAAAATCAGAAAATCACATCTCTCTCGTCTCATTAGCGAGTGATAAAAAGATACTATACTCGTCTTGTCTCATCGACAAGTATTAAATGGCATCGTAACTTGTCTCATCTCATCGACAAGTGAAAACATCGTGATGGTTCCTCATAAACCATAAATCTCAAAGTAGAAATCTCAAACCATAAAACTAGCCAAATATTGGCCTTCCCAGATAATTCCTAAAGATAGGAATTATAATCTCAAAATCCCACCATAAATTGGCAAACTAACTCAGAATCAATAACCCATGTAGTTTCGATCGTACAAGTCCGGAATTAACTGAAATAGTAAACGCACATGTCCCATACCATATGTTTTACTAAATCGTTTAATTCTCTTTCTCATACATTCGAATATTGCAAAAGTGTGTTTTGATATTTAAAATAGTTTACTAGAGAAAACAAGCTTTTAAAACTTTTTCCCGAAAAGATTAATAAAACCAATATTTAAAATTCCTTTATTATAGGAAATAAATAGATTTTATATTAGAAAAATAATTTTAAAAAACTATGTAATAATAATTCGAAATGTCCATTTATTTCAAAAATCACTTCAAAATGGTTTAGTGAAAATCGTGCTCGAAAACGATGAAAAACAAGAAAGATTACTCAAGACCGATAACTTGAATTCGATACGAATTCAATTCAAATTCAACCCAAAGTCAATTCAAATTCTATTTAAATTTGGGTTTTAAATTCTCTAAATATAGCTAGCCTATTGACAGGCATTATAGCTCTCAAAACTTCTCAAAAACAACATCAAAATCGAACAAGAATGTGAGCAAAAATAAGCCAATACAATTCTCAGTTCAATGATTGTTATTGCTGTCGTTTTGCTCTCGAGACAACAACAAACAAATATGTTCTGACCATGCTAACTTTTAAATTTCAGAAAACACAAAACATGAAACTTCTAACACAAAGTCTAAGCTTTCCGGAACATCTAAAATTATTGAATCTGGATAAGAAACGTGAAAGATACGACCAAAACAAATTTTAGATATGAAGTTCACTACAGCTGTCGTTTTAGTTTCGGGACAGCGATACTAGAATGAATTTTCGACCATGTAAACATCAAAATTTGACAAAACACAAAACATGAAAATCATATAATATAATCTAAGCTTTCTGGAACATCAAGATTCGTCAAATTCGGACATCAAACGATAAAGATATCCTTAAATTACCAACAACACTTAGCACAGAAAGTCACAAATTTACAGTGACAGAGCAGCGAGTTTGTATTGGGTTTTTCGATCCTCAATGCTCAAAATTTTCGAAAGTGATCGACAGGAAAGTTGTCACATTCTTTTTAAGCTTTCTAGAACTTCAAAAAAAATTGAATTCCGATGTAAAACGAAAGAGATATACATAATTTACTGACAGCGATTTTCAATCGAACATGCAACAATAACAAAAGTTGAGATTTCTTATCTTAAAATCTCAATCAAAGCTAGAATATGTGAGTTTTGATACTCACCTTGCAATTCGTGGAGATTAATATAAATAAATTTATCCAAAACTGAAGCACGATGAAGGCTTTAGGTAATAGAAAGCTTCAGCTACCTTTAGAAACTTAGAAACAGAACATGCAAAGAAGAAGAACAAGTAATTAACAGATAACCCAAAAACAAAATTGAAATTGGATGAATTCTCTGTGATTTGAATTATAATACCTGTTGAAATAAGTTTTTAATTGATTGAAACATCAATCCATGAAGAAATTAAGGAATTGAAGGCCATAGATTGAATAGGGTTTCTATCTTTTGTTTACGGCTAGAGGAAGAAGATAGGATAGTTTCTGTACGTACAGGAAATATTTTCTCATTTCTTTGTCTTCTGGTTGTAGGCTAATGGGCTTTTGGACTCAAATAGAAAATAGATTAATTAGCCTAAGGTTTTAATTCAAACTAAGTCAATATGCACATTTTTACACTATGTTATAATAAAACAATGCATTTTCTTTCAAATTTCTACACAAACAAAATATGTAAACTTATATACATAAAAAATATATTCTACATCATGTAAAAAGTTTAATTTTAAATTTAATTTTTTTATATATTATTAAAACGCTTATTTTACATAGATACACAATTTTACACTAATAAATGAATTACTCCATATTTTAACTCCAAAAAAATTTCTACTAAAATATTTTTCTTGTTTAGAAAAATATGACAAAGCATTTTAAACTTAATTTCATAACCAAAACTCCTTTTTAAATCAAATTCTATCCTTCTGTTTGAATAAACAATCTTAAAAATCAAATACTTCCTTTAATAATTATTAAAAGAAGTAATTAGCAATAATTAATAAAATTATTGCATTTTCTCCAAATTACAACCATTTTCCGTTCACTATTAACTCAAACAAAATAAAATAAAGTTCCAAAAATTATTTTCTCATTTTATTTCTAAAAATTCATTGTTTATTCTAAATAAATAATTTATAATTTAAAATTTTATTTTTAATTCGCAATATTAAATCGTAACTACCTTTATAATCTAGTATTTACAGGTTATCTTCAAAACCCGGGTTCTTACAGACTCTCCCCCTTAGGAAAATTGCATCCCGCAATTTCTACAGAAGTATTTATATTCAACTCATCTATTTCATCAATCAAAAGAAGGGTAGACCAACACGAGATTAAAAAAATTCACTCTCAACTCAAGATGATAGAAGACCAAGATAAAATTGATCAACAAATTCTATGATTTCCCAAGTATAATTACTGGGATTAGTTGACCATTGAATTTCTTCGAGCAATATTTTATGATTTCGAAGGCGCCTTACCTTCAAAACAAGAACAAAAATTTGAATGCTGCACAAAAGATCGATCAAGTGAGATTGATTTCTCAAAAGCTTCTCAAATACAGTCGGGATTTTAGGATCATTATATCCTGGACTCCAATCAACAAGATCATTATTGACATGACTTTCTATGTATCACTATGGAAAGAGCCACATTGGTTTTAGATTGACGACAATAAAGATAAGAAAATTTGACGAGAGGTGGTTCTTCAAATGCTACCAAACTCGGACGACCGCATAACTGCAAGTCGTTAGACCATTGCACAAAAGCAAGATAGACACAAGGAACCAAAATATATATATTTATATTAATTTTCAATCAAAAATTCTTAGAGTTTCAAAACTCATTATCTTTATGATCACAATTTTCAATACTTGAAAATTTACAAAACTCTTATTTAAATTTAAAATTAAACTCATTACTCTTTATTTAGAGTAAATAAAATTTAAGCTGTTTATTCTCCAACTCTTCCATAAATATATTTTTATTTGTAACACATATTTTTCCACACTAATAATCAATTTAAAAAAAATTATTTCAAACATGACTTGAAAAGTACTTATAATCACACCCTTCATCGATGGCTGTTTACACATAGCTATCTCCCTAGCCCATTTATTACCATTATGGACTTTGAGTCTTACACAACACATTTAGGAGACAAAAAATAAACCACTTAAAAACACATCGAATTTTTTTTTTTCAAATTTATTTCTCAAAATTTTCTAGGTGTTAAAATTTTTTTGGAAAATTTGACGGAGTCTCCTTTGTATGGAGGGTCATTTACAATATTACAAAAATGATTTATATAATACACATCGGCCATTAGGTCGGAAACACAATATATATATCAACATTTAACACTTAAAAATTTAATCCGAAAACATACCTTTCTTTTTAGCATTTTAAAGCGAGTTTGCACAATCTTATATAATCTTTTTGGCTCAAAATATAGCACAACCATCATTTTTCACCTGTACTTACTCAAATAGATGATATTAGTTTATGTTCATAAATAAAAAGGTGCTACACTTAACTATTAAGAAGAAATAAATCAATTTCATTACAGACCTTCTGTAAAGAAGACCCGTTTTGACCCAGAAAACAATAAAATCTAAAAAACTTGGTAAAGTGGAAGTTATTCTACTCTGTCTAAGCTTTCCAGAAATATAAAGATCATCAAAATCGGACTTACGGCTTGAAATATATGTTAAATTTACTTTCAACTTAATCTTAGAGAATTTTGTAATTGGGCAGAATTGCTTATCCCCATTCAAACCCATTTTAGCCTCTGTAAATAACAAAATATTTAAAGGTGGTAAAAAGAAATTTTATATCTTACTGATTGACCTTTCATTAGAAAAAAGATTGAGCTCATTTGGATTCATGAATCTCTAGTTATCGCTGGTTTAGTACAGCAGTTTTCTAAATGAAATTTCAGCTTTCAAACAAATTTGAAATTTGAAATTTTTCCCCAAACCATTTTAATTTTAAACTACATTTTCAAACAAGATTTTTGCTAAACAATTTAACAAATGATCTTATTTTTCCCAGAAAGTTAAGACATACAAAATATGATTAACTCTGTGTAATCATCTTTTAAAAGAAACAATTCACTAGTTGGAAACACTTTTATCATTTTACACAAACAAGTTTTTTTTCCTCTCAAACAACTAACTTCGAAGAGTTATTTTGAAAGAGATAACTAATCTCTTTCATTATCAATAGATAATTATCCATCCAAAATAAATTTTGAATTTACTTGTTAAATTTTAAATTGTTCTCACAATTTAAAATGATTACATCTCATGACTTATTCATTTATTAAAATTTGCATATGTTAATATAGCATTTAAAAATAAATGAACCATTCAAATTCGTATTTCCTTTTGTCACAGAATTAAATTTCCATATTTTAAACAACATAAATTTAATTAAAGTTGATAATTAACTCAAACTTGTTTTCAAAATAATTTTACAAATTTATTTCAACAATCCTTAAGATAAAATAATTTAATTCTTGAAAATTCCTTTATTATAAAATGACTCTTTCAACAATTTTATTTCAACAAACCTTAAGATAAAAAAAATTCCAATTTTTCTACTCTTTATTTTCAACTACCCAAATTCTCAAAACAAACTCCATCTTCAACATGCATAACTCATTTTAAAATATTCAATAAAAAAAATACTTTTCAAACAAATTATTATCTCATCTCAAGTACATCATTTCAATAACAAAACATAACTATATACCATTTTGTAAAATTTCAATTATCATAATTGCAATGCCTCGCCATAGTTTTGTAATAAATAACCCTATCGATTGGCTGCAAAGTTGACCAAATGATCAAAACTGCCTCGCCACTCATCCAACCCGCTATGGATCCAGGGCTGCATATATCATCCAAATAAAATTAATTTTCAGACCATTTTAATTTACTCTCCACTTAATGGATTAAAAAAAGAGATCAATGAGATATAAGAGTAAGGTTAAGATATCTTCTCGAATGAGCAGAAGAACACTAACAACATATCATTACTTCGAGTGAAGTAATTTCATAAAGTATAATAACAATTGAGCATCCAAAGAGGATATCTCAAAAGGAGGTAAGAATGACAATATCAAATAAATTCAATGAATCACCTCACTTCCCTAGTGGACATCCTCATGGAAGGATGACCGAAAGGCTAAGAACCGAGAATGAAGTCAACACAATATTCAATTGCCCGATTGGGTGTCTACCCAAAACAAACTCACAGAAATCAACAGAGTCAGAATGACTGAAATTCGATATATATCATTAATATCTCAAAACTCAAGAGTGAATACAAATACTTTGGAATGATTACTAGCATTCCAATGAACAAGAGAAACAAATCAACTAAATTAGGATACTAAAATATAGTATCCCCTAAATCTTAGAATGTGGCTTGATAATATGCAAGTCACTCCATCTCAAATCATTCCAAACTCAAGATAGAAAATCTAGATAGAAAAAAGCATGCCAGTACGCATGAAAAATAAAAATAAAAATAAGCTACAAGGAACAATCATAAAATTTCCAAACATTTCACCCAAATATTGCGGATTCCCTCAATTGGATTTGCAATCCTCAAAGAAGAACAAGATAAGAACCAACGAAAAGCATCAACAAACTCCTCCGATACAGATGAGTGTCAAGCACCCATAGCGAAGAGGAATCAAATAGAATAATCCTAATGGATTACTCCTAAGATAAGGTATCATCAATTCAATTTGGGAATACTACGGAATAAGATATATTCCTAGGCATATCCTAATTATCTACTTCAAAAGATACAAAAAAAAGGCCAAGGACCAGAAATTACGAAATTTGATACACTTGTACAATACTTGGATGTATCATCATATATGCTTCTGTTCAGTATTTGTCATATTTTGTTCTGAACTCAGCTCTGATACCAAGCTGTGACGCCCCACCCCGAGACCCATCTTAGTAAAGAGAATTAACAAGTAATTCCGTCTACTAAAGTGGAGAATAGGGCTGGTTAAGGGCGACCATCTATAATTTTGTCTTAAACATCTACTGAATGCATCGATAAATGCAATATAATTTTTCTTTTTAACTCAAATGGATCGACATACCCAGTAAATGCTTAATCCAAAATTATAGGTAGCTAACGGATCTATCAGAACAAAATACAATAACTGAATGTGAATCACATCACAGAACAGTAACAACATCATATATATACATATACACTGATACATATTTAGTACAGTACAATATGAATACAATAAATGTGGTACACGACCACACCATATACATCGAATCAAATGTAAATACGTCAGAGTATGCGAAAGAAATAAACTACTCAAGCGATAGATAAGCTAATGACCAACATCAACTTCATGCTAAGCCCAATAGATGATACCTGAAACAACTCGGTCTGACCCGAGTACAAAATACACGGGTCAGTCTAGCTAAAAAAAAATCAGCTAACAAGGATAGATGATAATATGAAGCATAAGATACAAGATGTTAATTCTTTTTGAATGAGAAGAGACAACATAAAGAATTACAACCTATGACTTAAGTGAACTAATGTCACTTAATTATACAAAGACCTCAAAGGAGGTAGATTCAATAATAATACCCAAATAATACAAACATTATCCTCATATCATCGGCGACACCCTAAAGTGTCTACATGGTTTCCATGAACCTTATCTCCTCAAAAGAAGAAACATCAAACTCTCGCCAAAATGGCAAACATAAAACATTCTCAATAGGATGATCCAAAACTCATGTATAAAAGAATCTCTAAATTCAATTATACCTCATCTCATCGGTATAAATGTATATAAATTTCAATCTCAACTCGCCAAAATGGCAAAACCCAGAATATCCTTTAAAATCATGAAATCATCCAAACTCACAACTCAAGGAACTCGATAAGAGTTCAAAACATCATAAATGAAATCACCATTTATATAACATCACATATAGCACTAGGCTATCAATGTAATAAAACATCTTATAATGGTGAAATCATAATAAAAAAGAAAACTCAAAAACCCCGGATTGGCCAAATCCCCGATTGCAATGTCGAAGCAATGCTGCACGTGCTAAACTCAAACGGCCGAAGCCTCAAACAAGGTCGCTAACACATCCCAAAGCAATTTGTCCTCATGACAAGGTCGCTGACACCTCTCCAAGTTGTTTTGTCATCCCTAACAAGGTCGCTAACACCTCCCAAAGCAGTTTGTCCTCATGACTAGGTCGCTGACACCTCTCAAAGCTGTTTTGTCAGCCCTAACACGGTCGCTAACACCTCCCAAAGCAGTTTGTACTCATGACTAGGTCGCTAACACCTCTCAAAGCAGTTCTGTTAGGTAAACATCGTGAATGTGTCACAAACTCACGAATAGGAACCCAAAAAGTGTTAACGTGTGTCCCATACCACACGTTCGCACTTAGTGGTTTATTAGCCGCTAGTCGATGCCACATCAAAATCAGAAAATCACATCTCTCTCGTCTCATTAGCGAGTGATCAAAAGATACTATACTCGTCTTGTCTCATCGACAAGTATTAAATGGCATCGTAACTTGTCTCATCTCATCGACAAGTGAAAACATCGTGATGGTTTCTCATAAACCATAAATCTCAAAGTAGAAATCTCAAACCATAAAACTAGCCAAATATTGGCCTTCCCAGATAATTCCTAAAGATAGTAATTATAATCTCAAAATCCCGCCATAAATTGGCAAACTAACTCAGAATCAATAACCCATATAGTTTCGATCGTACAAGTCCGGAATTAACCGAAATAGTAAACGCGCATGTCCCATACCATGTGTTTTACTAAATCGTTTAATTCTCTTTCTCATACATTCGAATATTGCAAAAGTGTGCTTTTGATATTTAAAATAGTTTACTAGAGAAAACAAGCTTTTAAAACTTTTTCCCGAAAAGATTAACAAAACCAATATTTAAAATTCCTTTATTATAGGAAATAAATAGATTTTATATTAGAAAAATAATTTTAAAATACTATGTAATAATAGTTTGAAATGTCCATTTATTTCAAAACTCACTTCAAAATGGTTTAGTGAAAATCGTGCTCGAAAACAATGAAAAACAAGAAAGATTACTAAAGACCGATAACTTGAATTCAATACGAATTCAATTCAAATTCAACCCAAAGACAATTCAAATTCTATTTAAATTTGGGTTTTAAATTCTCTAAATATAGCTAGCCTATTGACAGGCATCATAGCTCTCAAAACATCTCAAAAACAACATCAAAATCGAACAAGAATGTGAGCAAAAATAAGCCAATACAATTCTCAGTTCAATGATTGTTATTGCTGTCGTTTTGCTCTCGAAACAGCAACAAACAAATACAGTTCTGACCATGCTAACTTTTAAATTTCGAAAAACACAAAACATGAAACTTCTAGCATAAAGTCTAAGCTTTCCGGAACAACTAAAATTATTGAATTTGGATAAGAAACGTGAAAGATACGACCAAAACAAATTTCAGATATGAAGTTCACTACAGCTGTCGTTTTAGTTTCGGGACAGCGATACTAGAATGAATTTTCGACCATGTAAACATCAAAATTTGACAAAACACAAAACATGAAAATCATAGCATATAATCTAAGCTTTCTGTAACATTAAGATTCGTCAAATTCGGACATCAAACGATAAAGATATCCTTAAATTACCAACAACACTTAGCACAGAAAGTCACAAATTTACAGTGACAGAGCAGCGAGTTTGTATTGGGTTTTTCGATCCTCAATGCTCAAAATTTTCGAAAGTGATCGACAGGAAAGTTGTCACATTCTTTTTATGCTTTCTAGACTTCAAAAAAAAAATTGAATTCCGATCTAAAACGAAAGAGATATACACAACTTACTGACAGTGATTTTCAATCGAACATGCAACAATAACAAAAGTTGAGATTTCTTATCTTAAAATCTCAATCAAAGCTAGAATATGTGAGTTTTGATACTCACCTTGCAATTCATGGAGATTAATATAAATAAATTTAGCCAAAACTGAAGCAAGATGAAGGCTTTTGGTAATAGAAAGCTTCAGCTACCTGTAGAAACTTAGAAACAGAACATGCAAGGAAGAAGGACAAGTAATTAACAGATAACCCAAAAACAAAATTGAAATTTGATGAATTCTCTCTGATTTGAATTATAATACCTGTTGAAATAAGTTTTTTAATCGATTGAAGCATCAATCCATGAAGAAATTAAGGAATTGAAGGCCATAGATTGAATAGGGTTTCTATCTTTTGTTTACGGCTAGAGGAAGAAGATGAGAATAGTTTCTGTACGTAGAGGAAATATTTTCTCATTTCTTTGTCTTCTGGTTGTAGGCTAATGGGCTTTTGGACTCAAATAGAGAATTGATTAATTAGCCTAAGGTTTTAATTCAAACTAAGTCAATATGCACATTTTTACACTATGTTATAATAAAACAATGCATTTTCTTTCAAATTTCTACACAAACAAAATATGTAAACTTATATACATTAAAAATATATTCTACATCATGTAAAAAGTTTAATTTTAAATTTAATTTTTTTTATATTATTAAAACCCTTATTTTACATAGATACACAATTTCACACTAATAAATGAATTACTCCATATTTTAACTCCAAAAAAATTCTACTAAAATATTTTTATTGTTTAGAAAAATATGACAAAGCATTTCAAACTTAATTTCATAACCAAAACTCCTTTTTAAATCAAATTCTATCCTTTTGTTTGAATAAACAATCTTAAAAATCAAATACTTCCTTTAATAATTGTTAAAAGAAGTAATTAGTAATAATTAATAAAATTATTGCATTTTCTCCAAATTACAACCATTTTCCGTTCACTATTAACTCAAACAAAATAAAATAAAGTTCCAAACTTTATTTTCTCATTTTATTTCTAAAAATTCATTGTTTATTCTAAATAAACAATTTAAAATTTAAAATTTTATTTTTAATTCACAATATTAAATCGTAACTACCTTTATAATCTAGTATTTACAGGTAATCTCCAAAACTCGGGTTGTTACAGTGGCTATTCCCTTTGCCCTCTCCGTTGGCCAAGCACCACCTACCGACCTTGCCCATACTTACTCCCGCCTTTCCGTTGCAGATCAACCAGCCTCCAAGCATATCTATCCCCTCAAAACCCTTCGACCTCCACCTCCATGTAAAGCCACACCACAACCCCTCCAAGCACACAGCCAGACTACGCAATCACCCACGGACCGCACCACTCCACCGCTTTCCCACCTATAGCCTTGCTCTGCCTAAGCCTACGACCTCCTTCCTCGGCCCTCCTCAGCATAGCCGCATGGCCTGCCATATAAACCAGATCGCCAGCCACCCTGCCCAAACCATAGCCTCGCAACCTTTCACCACTCACTCGAAACCCAGCTAAGTAATCACCATTAGCTGTTCCTCCTCCCCAAGCATGCAGCCACACCGAATACCCAAACGCCGAGCCAAGCGCTGACTAGTGCAGCCTCCACCTCAGTCAATTAGGCCACCCAACTGACCGCCCACCTTCTTATTCCAAGCACCTGTTAGTGTATATATGTATAAGTATATAAATATATATATATATATATATATATATACTATGTGCGTATTTAAAGGAATATTGATTTTATGAATGTTGATTTTAAATATTGTTTTAAATGTAATATATAGATGTTTTGATCTTAAATTATACGTGTTTAAAATGATTTTGTAACATAATATATACATATATATATATATATTATGTTAATATGTTTTATTATTGATTTTAAAATATATTTATAAGGATTTATTTTGATATTGGTTTTAAATACATGTATATAAAGATTTTTAAATATGTATTTTAAATTGAATATTTATTTTAAGAAAATATAATATATATATATATATATATATTTGTTTCCATTTATATCAAGTTATTTAGATTCCTTTTCATCATTTCCAAGCTATCAACTTTGCTCGTCAAATTCGTAGTCGTTGTGCCATGCTTTGGAATTTGTGCTTGGATTGTCGCATCTTGTTCTTGTCTTTTCTCTAGCTTCGAAAGGTGGGCGATCACTCACGATTAACATTCTTATATTTAGTAAATTCAATTCACATGAAATGATGATTGAAATGTGTTGTTAAATTTGAAATGTTAAGTTATTTAATTGTTAAATGTGATATGTCATTATTTGCAATTATTTACCTATGACATATGACACCGTAACATGTTGTGTATATTATATTTAAATTTGTTACTAATTATATATGCCCGTTGCGCATATTTTATATTATTATCATATTTATTCTCACTTTGCAAGTTCCATGTTAGTTTAGAAATTCCCTATGAGTTGAAATGATACATACCCGAATGATCTTATAGATTAGGAGAAAATCGTTATGGGTTGAAATGATAAACCCAAGCAATTTTCATTGATTTTGAATTTGGGGATTACGGTTTGAAATGATATACTCGTAAATATTTAAATTCTAGATTGAAATGATAAATATCAGTACCACTGGAACATAAAATAGAAGATTAAATACGTACACTGTTGGTTTATTTTGAAAAATGATTTCCAAGGTTTTGAAAGAAAATATATAGGTTTTAATAAATATTGATTTTAAAATATAATATAAAATTTTTATTTTAATATATAAGCAAAATTTAGATTTTTAAAATCATATATTTGGAAATTTAAAATTTATAAGTTAGTTTTGAAAATATAAATTTTAAGATTTTACTTATAATTTTATTATTTTAAGTATATAAAATAAGATTTAATTTAAAATAAACTTAACAATAAGATTTAATTTAATAAAATTTATTTTCATTAATATATATATATATATATATATTATGTTTAAGTATTTATTTAAAATTATATTTTTAAAATAGATTTTGTGATAACTTTAATAAATTAAGGTTGGAAAAATAAATTGAAATTGATTTGAAATTGTATTTGTTTATGAATTATATTTAAATAAAATTGATTTGAAACTTATTGAATCTGAGATTTTAAAGAAATGATTTTATAACTTGATTTTGATTAAAGGTGATTAAAGGTGATTAAATGAATATTTTCAAATTTAAATAAATCGAAATTGAATATTTAGTTTTGATTTAAATGTGTAATTGGAGATTTTATTTAAATGCTTATAAAAAGTCATTAGGTGAATATTTTAAAATTAAATATAATTGAAATTGAATATTTAATTTTGATTTTGATTTTATTTAAATGTGTAACCGGAGATTTTATTTAAATCTTATTAGAATGATTAAGTGAATATTTTCAAATTTAAATAAAATTAAGAGTTGAATCTTGAATATAAATAAAATTTATCAAATTGAGTTACTGTAAATTGTTTGAATATTTAACTTCAAAACCTACTGAATTGAAATTGGTTAAAATTTGTAGTTCAAAAATGGATTTGAAATCGATATAAATTAAAGATGGTTTTAATGAGATTTTGAATTGAATCGAGATTTATTTGAATTGAATTTTTGAAGCTAAAGTTGATTTGATTTGATTTGTGAAATTGGAAGAAACAATTCTAATTTGAAACTATTTTCGATATAAAATATTTTAATATATAAACCAATTTTCTTATATAAACTCTTTTTAATATATAAACTATTTTAATTTATAACCTATTTTTAAATATACAAACTATTTATAATTTATAGCTACTTCAATATATTTAATATTTTCAATATTTAAACTATTTAAGTTGGAACTATTATAAGTTAAAGTGAATATGATTTCGAAAAGGATATGATTTCGAAAATGATATGATTTCGAAAGTGATATGATTTCAAAGTGAAGATAATTTAAAAAATGATATAATTTTGAAATGAATATTATATTTTGGTAGGAAGTATGAACTATTTGATTGTTTATAAAAGTGATTTTTTTTTAAAATGACCACGGTTTGAGATAACGTTTGGTTGTTAAAGAGATCGGGATCGAAATTGTCATATTCTCTGCCAATACCGAAAACCACTTTAAAAACTGTATACGTGGTGGAGATTCCAGAACAAAGTCGAAAGATTTGGCGACGAATCTGTATGAGGTATTAACACAGGCGTGACTCCCGCGAGTCATCTCGATATGGCTAAAATAGGAGCCACGCTGGTCCAAGTGAGGTCGCTCCTCCGATCGGGCACATTTCTTTGATACCATTCTATTTCTTTACGATCTGATTGGGTGCACCTTTGATTTGGGAGTATGTCTCGAGGTGGGTGGTAGTAGCTGCTATGCATTACCACAAGTCCGGATCTGCAAAACGGTAGAATCCTATGTCGGGCATTGCCTCGCATGCCTTATCACATACCTTATCATGCCCTCTACGAGTTTGTTTTGTACCATACCTATAGAGTGCCCTCTGGGTAAACCATAGGTTTGGTGGAGCTTACGATATTGTATAGACTATTTTATATGTTAAGGAGGATACGGGTTACGCTTTAACGCTATTTTAATACTTTACTTTACTGATAGACATAGTATAATAGCGTATACTACTACATAGCAGATAGTTTCACAGATCCTCAGAGGATGGAAATCCTAAACATCCTTTAAGTCATTTTGTATTTCACTTGACATTTCACTTGAGTTGATTTACTAGTATAAGAATGTTAATCCTAACTCGAGTGTTTTGGTGTCTTTCTTTATGCTCGGGCCATACTGAGTGTCATAGCATTTGAGACTCACCTTTGGAGGTTGAAGCTTTGCTTGAAGATTTATCTTATATCTGTTCGGCTTTCTGTTGTTTCTAGTTGCTTATGGTCAGTCCTGTCAGTTACTTTTGTATTTGAGACTACTTTGTATTTGAGATTTATTTTATATTTAGTTTTAAACTCTGATGTTTATATAGTAGCTTCACTAACTACTATTGATCTATTCCGCTGCTTATTATTGTATTATTCTATGTCTGTGATTCTGTTATTGATTTATTTACTTATATGCTAAGTTTTTCCAAATATAAATTAACAATCTATTGTTTTGAGCAATTCAAGTCTGACATGAGTGGATGATTGTCGATTTGAATGGCTCGAAATCTCAGGTCGTTGCAACTATCCGAAAATAACTCGAACAATAATGAGAATACAATCTAATACGAAAATACGTTAAGGTCGCCACCTCGTATTTTTAAAGATCATCCAATTAACAATACAATTGGTGATTTGAATAAAAAATTTCTACTAGATATTAATTAAATCAAATGAGTCACGTTGCATTCATTTCAAATTTTAAGCCAACGAATTATAAAGAAGCATCGAATGACGAGTCATGGATCATGGCAATGTAAGAAGAACTCAATCAATTCGAAAGAAGTGAAGTATGGGAACTATTACCAAGACCTACAGATCAATTTGTAATCAGGAAATAATGGATTTATAAGAATAAAACTGATGAACATGGAAGTATTATTTGGAACAATGCAAGGTTAGTAGCACAAGGATATAATCAAGAGGAAGGCATCGACTATGAAGAAAATGTTGGCTCCAATTGCACATCTAGAAGCCATTCGAATGTTACTCGCTTTTGCATGTCATCATAGGTTTAAACTTTTTCAAATGGACGTAAAAGTTCCTTTTTAAACGTTTTTATAAAAGAAAAGGTTTGTGTGGAGCGGCCTCCGTTGTTCATACATAAAAAAATTTCCTGAACATGTCTATAAACTAAAGAAAGCATTATATGGTTTAAAATAAGCACCTCGTGCTTGGTATGACAGATTAAAAACTCATTTAACAACTTTTGGATTTCAAGTTGGAATGATAGATACAACCTTGTTTGTAAAAGAGACCACAATGATATTTTGGTTGTTCAAATATATGTGGGTGACATAATATTTAGATCAACAAATGAAAAGTTGTGTATTGATTTTGCAGATATCGTGAAAAATGAATTTGAAATGTCCCATATAGGAGAATTTAACTTTTTCTTAGGATTACAAATTAAACAATTAGAAAATGATATATTTTTTTATAAATCAAGAAAAATATTGTCACGATTTGTTAAATCGCTTTGGAATGGAAAAAACGTCTAGTAAGCCAACACCTATGAGCACCAGTAGTCATTTAGATGAAGATGAAAATAGAAAATATTTTGATCAAAAATTATATCGAAGTATAATAGGATCACTTTTATACTTAATGGCTAGTAGACCCAATATCATGATGAGTGTGTTTATGTGCAAGATTTCAAGCACAACCTAAAGATTCACACTATCGAGCAGTTAAATGTATTTTGCGCTACTTAACCAACACTAAGAATTATGGCCTTTTCTATCCTAAAGGCAGTTCCTTCTTACTCGTATCATATAGTGATGCAGATTTCGCTAGTTGCAAAACAGATAGGAAAAGCACAAGTGGCACCTATCACTTTATCGGTCAATCGTTAGTTTCATGGTTTAGTAAAAAAAAATGTGTTTCTCTTTCAACATGTAAAACCGAATATATTTCTTCTGCCTTAGCTTGCGCACAAGTAATATATATGCAACAAACACTTAAAGACTATGGGAAAATAACAAACAAATCTCCAATATACACGAGTGCTATAAATTTATCTAAAAATCCTATTAATCATTCTCGAACAAAACATATAGATATTCATCACCATTTTTTGAGAGATAATGTTGAAAAAGAGATAACAACTCTAGAATTTGTTAACACGGAAAATCAAATGGCTGATATTTTTAAAAAAACCGCTAAGTGAACAAACTTTTATCAAGTTAAGACATGATCTAGGAATTATGTCGTTAGATGATTTATAATTTGATATTAAAGTATAAAAAAATTTAAATAAAAATTTAATAGAACAAAAAATTGGAGATGATGGCACTCGAACTCCTCACTCATCGGAAGAAGTCACATGTCTTTTCAATTTTCTATTATGTTACTTGTTTTAGGACCTTACATATCTTTTATTTTATGAGAGGTTATAATCTCTTTTATTTCTTAACCTGTCACTTTCCTTGGCTGAAAACTTCTAAGAAATAATAACTTTAAAACAATAATCTTAAATAGATAATAAACCTAGAGTGTGTATATATATATAATTGATCAAAATTTTATTAAACTCATATACAAACTTTAAAAATTAAACAAAACAGAGATTAAAATTCTAGCAACATATCAAAAAATGTCTTTTGATCACGACTCCACTTATTCCGCTATTAACTACACCTCCCCATTGTCCGGCAGCACTTATGTCTCTCCCACAAAGATCACTTCTACATCATCACCGTCCCTTAACATTATCGCTTCTCCAAAATAGCATGCTGGTTTTTCTTCGAAAGAAAAGAAAGCAAAATATTCCATTGATATGAAATCCTCATCTCTTTTTGACAAAGTCGATGAGATACATCATTACCAACAAGACATGATTGGCGTTCAACATAAGATGTATTGCAAGCAACGTCGTCAAGGGTCCCATTTAAATTTCCTGGAAAAGTGTATTCTTGCAACCTGTGGTCATTCACCAACAAAAGATTGTGTATATATTCGATCTGCTCGGTTACGCAAAACACCTTCAAAAGAACATAATATTACTCCATGAAACCTATAGGGAGAAGGGACATCAAACACCGAACATACTCTTGCTCTTCCATACCGGTATCCTCTTAAGCCTTCTTTCGAGTAGACTAAAATCGAGCAAAATTTGTGGGAAAAACAAAACCACCGATCTTCCAACTCGTATGGTGACAACTAGAGAAGTCTTTCGAAGAGGCATTTAATATTATAATAAGAATGTATAATTCATAAATAATCATTTGTAATTTTTCATTATAATTTAATTTTGTTTCCATATACCAAAAATTATTAGAAAAAGAATATCAATGAAGACCAGACATGTGAGAATATAGGCAGATGTCTATCTCCAGCAAGTAACAAAATTTGTTTTGGCACAAACGTCTGAAAAAGAAATCAGATGTATGTCTACAGCCACTGAATTTTTTTTATTTCAGCTCAGACGGCTGAAAAAGAACACAGATGTCTATTCGACCTTTCTAGAAATATCTATACTTCAGCACAGACATCTGAGGAAAGATTCAGACATCTACCAGTTTCCTCTGGAAAAATTATTCCTCCAATAAAGACGTTTGAAGATACTACCGGACGTCTTTTTGTCCCTTCTGTTTAAATATTTATCTTTGTTCAGAAGTCTGACTTATAATTCCAGACGTTTGTCATTGCCTGAGCCCACACCTTTTCGACTCTACTACATATCATCTTTTCCTCCTTTCTATTTTTTCACTGTTTCACTATTTCAAAACCCTAGAACCTAAATTCCCAAATCAATTTCTTCAGCCCAATTCTCTGATCAATGGCTCCAAAAGCAAAAACTCCAGTTGCTAAACGTAAGGAAGCTATTGCAGGCCAAAGCACTTAACCTTCCACTCAAGGATTCGTCATGGATCATCACATTGAAGAATGGATTGTTGAGAAATGACATGGAAAGTAAAAATTGCAGAATTTGGAGAAGAAGACCCTGTATTCTGGTCCGTTTTATCCAATTCGAAGTTTTATTAATTACTATGCTATCGATTTGACTGAAGATGCTAATGTCTATCACCGGATCAACTATGATGATAATGCTAGAAAAATAGATCAATTAGCAGTATTCTTCTTTCTTATTAATTTAAGCTCCTTGAAAATTTGGAATCCTTTGGATGATGAAAATTGGATTTGGACAAGTTTTTATGGAATCATAATAAAATTTAATATTGGAATGCTTGGCCAAATTCTTCATTGTTCATATACGGGAATTCGGTTACAAGACGTTCTCGATACACGATATGCCTCAAGAGATGTTGTTACTCATCTTATTTGGGAATATGATATGAGAAAATTAAAAACATATAGATTTCTTCCAAAAGCTCGATTACTTAATCGTATGCTCATCATTACAGTCATCTCTAGGTTAGGTAGTCATGAACAAGCATAAAAAGATGATCATAAAGCTTTGTATGCTATATTGGGTCATATTGAAGTCCACTGGACACAATATATTTCTAAGCAAATTAAAAGCTTCCAGATGCCTCAACGTCATAGCATTGTTTATGCTCCGTATCCATGAAAATTCTACGATCATTTGGCACCCCTTCATATCTTTCCCAATATGAAGAAATTGCAGCGAAAGATAGTGGAATTCGATTGTTATCTTTGATGCATCTTCCTGAAATTCCATCAGCAATATCACCTTTCTCACAATATCAATAGCCATAACAACAACAGCAACATACTCCAACTCGACCTTCCTAATCTACGGGACCTTCAGAACCTACAGAGAATTACTCTGATTGAGAGATTCAAGAAGCTAGAATTGCAGCTGGGCAAGGGGAGAACTATTGAGATGTTGCCCTTCAAAACCAATGTCTCCTCTCCTTGAACCAAAAATCATTAGATAAAAAGATTTCTTTCTTAGAGTGATCTTTTTCTACTAGAATGACCAAGGTAGGAAAAACATTAAAAAAGGTCGTTTCCACTTTCGGGAAAGTCATGAGAAAGGTAAGGGGTCCTTCTTCTTCACGGTCTTTATCTTCTCCATCTCCGACACCACCGTTGCCACCAAAGGTGTTGCAACCAGGATGTTCTTCAGGCACAGGACCGTCAGGTGAACCCGCACCAAAATTTCATCCTGATAAGATACTAATAAATGTTCACACTAAAGAAAGCGAAGATATATCTTGGCCCCTACAAAACCCTCTGCATTATAGTCATTACGCATCATTTCAGGGTCTCTCTATTCAAGAGGATGAGGAGTACAATGATCAAGTATCATTGGCAACACGACGGATATGATGAAGATTCATCTAATTTCTGGGTTTACTTCAACTATCAGTGAGTTATCTTATATTTTATAATTATATATGTCTTATGTATCTCTATTTTATTTCTTGAGAATAATTTTTTTTATAAATATGTCAAATATTATATGTGACTCTGTGCAAACTTATGTTCTTTATGGTTCTTCCAAATTTTGTTATTTATGTATCTCTTCTTGATAATGTCGAAGGGGGAGATATGCCATATTACATGTATATAGGGGGAGGAATCACATTCAGGGGGAGTTATATGCTTATTTAATAAGTGATTGTATAGTTGTCATCATCAAAAAGGTGGAGAATGTTAGAACCTTTATTCTATGATTTTGATGACAACAACTGCACAATCATACACATATAGTATAATCCATTTATTTCCAGGTAAATGCTTCGAGAATTTAAAATAGCACGACTTAAAGATGATTAGTAGGAGAAAAGAATCACTGGTATTAGAAAAGCTGTTATAGTATGTTATAGTCATATATTGTAGGTTTGTAAATCTCTATTAGTAATTTTTTACACAAAATTGCACAACAAAATTTTTACACGATTTTTCACTATTTATTTTCAAAAGTGCACAAGTATCAGACGTTTGTCCATAGAAGTCAGACGTCTGGCTAAGCTCTCTGCTAACAAATTTTACAAATAGGTATATGTTTGAATTTTTAACCCAGATGTCTGATAGAGATCACTGGTTAAAAATGTACAACCAGCCAGACATATGAATTTTATCCCAAACTTTTGAGCTGCGTAACAGGCTAAAACTCAGAAAAGCCGCATACTTCATTCTAATTATTGCATCCACATATTTTCATTGCATTTCTTCTTACTCAAGGATTGCAACCCTTATACTGAAATAAAACATACTAAAGGATGTTACTCCGCAAGAAAACTCTTTAATACCTATAAATATGTAAAATTTTGAAAAACAAACTTACAAGGATTTTCTGAATCTTTTTCTCTCTACTCTTTGCATACTTTGATTACTAAAAGCAATCGGCACACCATTTTCTTCCTAAAAACAAAGTCTCACATACACATACTACTTAAATGAGATTATAGAAAGATTTGTACTCTGCAGTCAAAATCATTGTTACTAAGAATACATACTTGTCAAGGAAAAACTTTCTGTATCAAGCCTATTCTTCTGGGTGAAGCGAGGGTTGTTTACTAGTTTAAAGCCAAAGGGGAGCTTCGGGACTGGACATAGGACAGGAGGTCCGAACCAGTATAAAAACTCTAGTGTGATTGTTACTTTACTTTCATTTATTCTATTCTAGTAGTAATAAGTTAGCTTTTTATTACACTTGCATACTAAGATATAAATACACGATCCATACACACTATCACTTCACACATCTGTAATATATAATGTAATATATGTCATCAATAACAGGTACAATAAAATTACAGTTTATGAGCCATTAGTATCAGGAAAAGAGCACATGCATCAGTTATGAAATATAAGATGATCCTATCAACAATGAAATTTATCATATAAGTGAAAGAAACTAATTGCATGAATAAATAACTGGCAAAAGTAACTATAACCGTGCACACTTTAAATTATAGAAATATTTCATACATATAGATTTTTGTCATAGTTTTAAAGAAATAATTTATATTTTACTTTATAGGAAGATAGAAAAATATTAGATCATTTGAACTCAAAGGTAAAATAATCATTTGCAATGAACCGAGAGCATAAAATAGTCCCAATAATAGATCTGAAAAGATATGTAATGTTAGTGACAATGAAAGTGTGCAAATTAAGAAGTATAATGATCATGAATAGCTACTAATGTTCTCTCATTAATAATAATAATAATTAATCAGAAACTCCTACGTTGTGAAAAATAATATAAAAGGATACAAAAAATCCAAACCATTTTTTTAATAATAGATTATAATACATTCCCATTCAAATTGGATATAATGGAATACAATCATACCATGTCACTATAATCACTTGAAATTATTTCTCTTCTTCACTAAAACAATCCATTAATGTATCGTCTTCTTCGTTAGATTTTCATTAATAGTAGTATCTTCCATCAGATTTAGTACCATACTAGCAGTGATCACATTCATATCCATTAATCTCATATAATTCATCGTTTCCACATAAAGCAATTTTTTTCTCATTTTCAATAATGTCATTGAATGGAAGCTGCTCTTCATTTTGGTATACCTCTCACCATCATCTTTTGGCCCAATATTTTCTAATTCTGATACATTATACGTATTACATGGTCATGCCTTCAGCATGACATGCCAAGCACCATGCAATTTAGTATCTTTCACATAAAAGACTTGCTTTGCTTAGATTGCAAATACGAATGGGTCATCTTTATACCATGTCCGAGATGTATTAACAACTATGAAATGATTATTTATTTGGATGACATACTTTTTTGTTCCTTGATCCCATCAATCACATTTGAAAAGATAAATGTGGTTTCCAAACAGGTAATCTAATTCTATAATGTCAGTCAAGACGCCATAAAAAATCAATTTCCTTTGATTTACGCTCTCCTTTTAACAACCATGCCACTATTTTCGATCCTTAAATGTGCCTCATGATCTTTTGTGTGAAAGTGGATGCCACTCACAATGCAACCACTATATCATTTTATGCATAAATCGGGTCAACATGCTAATGAATACAATTCATTGGTAGCTTCAATAGACTTTTCATCTCGTATTTTTTCCATCTGCCAACCAGTTATACTAAATTAAGATAAACAAAATTTTCATTCAAGGTGTATCATTAATAAACTCTATTTAGACACTTACAAGTTGTTCAAACCATACAATAAACCATTTTTCTTGTTCATCATGTAAACTAAGATTTTTATTGTTATGTTCTTAAGTGTATTGTCTGCAAAAAATAAGAATATCAAGTTACTTTGAACTAGATAATAAAAAATTCATTGCTTTATGTATGAGGATATTTCATCTGAATTGTTCAGCATGTAATATCGAGCTTTATCAAAATCTTTACTCTAAAGCTTGATGTCCAAACGGTCGAACACTATGTGTGAAGACCTTTAAACCTATGTATTGTGTTGTAGTACCACTGTCGAAATTTCTTTCTTCACGATTGAATCATGTTTTAATATTTTGGAGATACATGGAGAAAAATGTTAAACATTCTCTATTTACATAGGCTTCTGTTATTGATTCTTCTGGTCATGCCATGTTATGAACATATCGTTTTAACATGTGTAGAAATCTGTACATATTTTTTATCATTTAATAAATATAAGTAGTATATTTAAAAGTTATTAACTATAATGAATTAATAGATTCATTCATCGATAATGCACAGATCCACCAAGAATAGCCTCACAAAGTAAGTGAATGGCTAAATGGACCATTACATCAAAGAATGCAAGTGGAAATATTTGTTTAAGCTTGCAAAGTGATATAGAAATCTCCTACTCCATTCTTTCCTATACTTCCAACTTTAGCGTCATGGAACAAAACTCCTTAAAGAAACTACCTAGCTTAATCAATGTTTCAGATACATGATGAGGCAAGAAACCGTGCATGATAATTGGAAGAAGACATTGTTAAAATATATGGCAACCATGACTTTTCATTCTTGATATCTTAGTATCTCTTTAATTCACACATCGAGCAATATTTGATGCATAACCATCTGGAAACTTCACTAATCTTAACCGTTCACATAATGATTGTCTCTCTTTAGATGACAATATATAAGATGCAGGTGGTATGATGACCTTGTTGCCTCTTTTGACTGTATGTAACTCATGTCTTAGGTTCATTGCTTCCACTTCAAGTGAGTACATAACATCAAGATTGTATGTTATTTTGTTTGTTTTCCAATAAGGCAGTTTAAATAACATGCTCACTTTTATCCAATTCAAACCAAATTCGGTATGCTTCCTTTTCTTGTTACTTGGGGCTTTCCTAAAAAAATTATTCGATACGTTCTAATTGAGATAACATTTGATCTCTGGATAATCTTCTTGGTTGTTCTCTATTTTCATTCTTTCCAATAAATAATTTCCTTCCACGAGTTTTCCAAGCATGTTTCTGCGGTAAAAAAACAACGATGAACCATATAACATAGCTTTCTACCATTTATCAAGTACATAGAACACGTATCCTTATTGCAAATAGGACTAGTCATGATCCCTTTAGTACTCCATCCAGAAAAGTTTCTGTATGCAAGAAAGTCATTTATCGCCTACAACAAAGCTGCATGTAACCTAAAATTTTCTTTTGTTACTGAATCATAAGTATCCACACCATATTCCCATAATTCTTTCAGCTCATCTATTAATGAGCGTAAGTATAAATCAATACCATTACCCGGCTCTTTAGGTCTAGGTATGAGTAGAGACATAAAAATAAATATCTTCTTCATGCACTTCCAAGATGGAAAATTATATGGTATGTCCATTATAGGCCACATACTATATGAGATGCTCATATCACAAAAATGGTTAAATCCATCGGTTTCTACACTAAAGCGAACATTGCACTGATCATTAGAGAACCACTCGTGCTCATTATCAAACTCTACACAAGCTTTGGAATCTATCGAGTGCCTAACACATTCTCTCTAGGGTTATGTTTATCCTTATGTCATTTCATATCTTCAGAAAGCACCTTCGAAGCAAATGATTGTTGAAGCCTTGGTTTCAATGGAAAATATCGGAGAACCTTTCTTGATATTTTCATACCTTTTCCTTCGAAAACTTTATGCCTTGGCCCATCACATATAGGAAAATTCATGAGATTCTTATATTCCTCCCAAAATATGACACGGTCATAAATACATGCATAAATTGGTACATACCCAAGTCCCAAATTTCCCATTAAGGTCATTGCTTCATAATACGACTTTGGAAGTCTTTTGCCTATAGGTGGCCCTGCTATGAACAACTCAAGAACCATATTAAAAGATTTGTTAGTCCAATTGTTGGTTATCTTTAGATGAAGCAACTTTACAACAAAATCCAACATTGTAATTTTCTTACAACCTAGATAAAGAGGTTGAACCACATCATTCAAAAGATTACTGAAATATTTTGATTTAGTTCACACGCATTAGTAGAATTAACAAATTCTTCCCTTCACGTTACATTTTCAATATTTATAGAAGTTGTAGCTCATAATTCTTCAAGCATGTTATGCAATCCATTGAATCGTTCTTCTTCACTATCTAGAAAAATTTCGTTCATCAGAACCATCATCGTAATCATCTTTGGATAGAGTTTCATAATCTTCACTATAATGCACCCATCTAGTATAATTTCTATCTATTTCATTGTCAACTCTATTAATATGAAAATAACTTGCTCTATTTTTACATCCACCACATAGGTATATCACTCTATCCAAACTATCTTTATTATTGTAGGCAATCTACATGAATTATTTAATACCATCTATGTATTCAAGCTAGTGTATATTATATAAGCGAATCCAAATTTCTATCCATTTTTGCTCAATATAACAATTTCATTACACATACATACAAAACGATTTTCAAGTTACCTTAAAAGTATATTGTATTATTTAAAATTAATAAATGTGTGTTTCAACTGCATAATATTGTTTATTTATTTACATGCATATTTCATTTGATTCCAATTAGGGAAGATTAAAAAAATTATATAGGCTAATAGCAAAAAAATGGCAAAATATATTTAGGAATGTCAAAAGTTTGAGATATGTTATGTTATCATGTAAATGAGAATTAAAAAAACCACTTTTTTCTTGAAAAGTTTTATGTTAGAACATGCAAAACAACATGATATAAGTGAAAAGGAAATGAATTTAAAAAGCATTACATAAAAGGCGTAAAATGAAATAAAAAATTATCCTACACAAAATGATAGACAAAGGTTCAAATTTTTTTATCTAGACTTAAATTTCGCAACTAAGCTCATAAAACCCGATGTTTAGGTCATGTTTTGTATCCACGTTCAAATTATACTTTATCAAATTTACATTCCTCAGAAAAATAGAGCAGCACTACTAGCCACTTTGGCTTACAAATTTTTTAGTCAAATGAAATTGACTGACCAATGTAATTCATTTCGATATTACAAACTTAATATTGAAATGCCCGTGCAATATGTCAAAAACCTGAAGCATATTCTTAGAAATTGAATGACATAAATTTATGATTTTAAAAGTCAATGGTGAATAAATGATTTTATTCAACCTTGATTAAAATTTAAAATGGAAACAAGTTAATTTTTATTAGAAAATTTATGTGAACAAGCAAAAGTTTTCACAAGCATCATCAATAGACTACTTGAAATGCATTATTTAATTGTACAATTTAATTATTTATAAACTATTGTAAGCAAGTTGCCTGAAAATAAATATTGCATCAATTTTATTTGAAATAATACAGGTAATCTATATCAATGGTTATATCTAGTATATGATAGATATAATTCTTTTTTTCTAAAATCTATTTCCTGTTATGCTAGAAAATAAAATTGCAATAAATTAACTAATCATATTTCCCTTAAAATTATTGCATGGAAAATATTTCTATAACAAATGCCTTGAAAATATATAGGTTTGACTATTGATCTAATGGGAAATATCATATTTTAAATATACATTACTATAAGATCATACAAATTTTATCACAATGAATATTAAATTCTCTTTTTATGAGAGAAGGAAATTGAAAAATAGATATAATGTAAACGTTTTAGTAAATTAAAACGTCAAATTTACCTCAAGAAAACGAAGATGATTAAACTGACAATTACTCATATGGATATAAACATTAATTCCTAACATAGCTTACTCAAAATATCAGGAGGGAAAATTTAAATTTCCAATTCTTAATCCTATCCTAGACCCAACTTGCAGAAAAATGGGAACTATTATTTTTATTATCAGATTTTTCAGAAATTTTGACTTATTTACGTTGAATCGCAACCTACATAAATATTATATTTTGAAGGTTTCCAAATTTACTCCCATTCTTCCATACATTGCTAAGTTTCTTGCATTCATAAAAGATGATTTCTATCATCTTTGGACGCTAATCAATAGGGAAGTAAATTGTAAACTACAGTGAAAGATTAAGAATTAACATAGTTCTAAAGGTTTAAAATATTTGGTAGATATGAATCAAAAATAAGGATAACTCAACAAAAGAACAATTCAATTTAAACTTATAATATACTGCCTTAGCGATTGAGATACTAGTGAAACTAGTT
The DNA here is from genome assembly GCA_030765085.1 of Allium cepa. NCBI lineage: Eukaryota > Viridiplantae > Streptophyta > Magnoliopsida > Asparagales > Amaryllidaceae > Allium > Allium cepa. The sequence continues at coordinate 110,565,204 of CM060940.1, forward strand.
GAGTGATTGAGATAGTGACAATGAACTAAATCGTTTTTGCACATTGAAGAATTAATTGAAACGCTAAGAAAATGATGGAGACCTAGCTACTAAGAGATTGAAAGACACGTTAAATAACATTAGAGTTAAGAAGTGAGAAATGAGAGAAATAGGAATATCATCAGATTCAAAAGTGCAGTAGTAGGGCGGGCCGATAGTATGTAAATGTAAAAGCCCATCCAACCAAAATATTAATTAATTTTATATTAAATTATTTCCATTTATATTAGGCTTATAAAAGAATTCAAAAAATTAATTTGTATTTTCAAAATTTGCAGTTGAGATATGTAGTAATTATTGCAATCTCCTTTTGTTTGTGTTTCCACACTTGTACATGAATAACGCATTAAGGAGAAAAATTTATACCTCTATATATAATTTGAAATGTTAGATTAACGAAACATGCTAATATTCACACATTTGTAACATCCGGGTATTTTCGACCATTCGCATCCACACATGCCGGACTTGAGTTGCTCAAAATATCGGATTGTTAATTTAAATTTGGCAAAACTAAGCATATATAGCAAATAAAATAATCACAGAATCACAGACACAGAGTAATATAATAATAATGTAGTGGAATAGATAAATAGTAGTTCATAAAGCTACCATATAAACATCAGAGTTTGAAATAAAATACAACAGAATATCTCAAATATAGACCGATGACATCTCCGAACAAATCACTGGAAAAGCTAAAAGCTGAATCGATAGTTGGATCTCCAAGCGAAGCCCAAACTCCAAAGGTGAGTCTCAGATGCTGTATCGCTCAATGTGACCAGAGCGTAAAGCAAAACACAAACACTCGAGTCAGTATTAACATTCTTATATCAATAAATCCAACTCAAGTGAAATATCAACTGAAATACAAATAACTCATAGGATGTTTGGGATAACCTTCCTTTAAGAATCCACGGAACTATCTACTATGTAGAAATATACGCTATTAACAATTAAACGTCATTATAACACTATGGTCATTTCAAAATAATTTATACTTCAAAACCAAAATATCATTTCCATTTCAAATATATCTGTTTCCAAATTAGAGCACCTTCAAATTTACAACACTTTCGAACCCAAAAGACTTTGAAATCATAATTCTTTGAAATCATAATTCTTTGGAAAACCAAAACTTTGAAATCATAGTTCCACCACTTAAACAGTCTAGATATTAATAATGGTACATATAATAAAATAGTTTATAAGATAAAATAGTTATTAAAATAGTTTATATTAAAATAATTAGTATAAAATAGTTAAAATAGTTTTATATTAAACTGATTTATAATAAAATAGTTTATATCAAAATAATTTATAAAGTAAAATAAATAAATTGTTTTAAATATAATTTAAAAATATTTTATTTAATAAAATAGCTTCCTTAAATTTCACAAATCGATTCAAATTAACTCAAAATCCAAAAATCTCAATTCATCAATTTTTAACTCAATTCGGTTTCTCAATAAACCGTTTCACATTAAATCGATTTCAAGTACAAATTTGAACCACCAAATAATTCATTTATTATTAATATATTTCAAAATCTTAAATATTCCATAAATTCAAAACTACATTTGATAATTTCATATATCTCTTTAATTTAACTTCATTATTATTTAGTTTTGAAAAATTCACTTAATAAATCTAATATCATTTAAATAAACCTTAAATTTCCAAATTTTAAATAAAACTAAATATACCATTTCAATTTATGTAAATTTCAAATACTCATTTAAATTGCTTTCAATCAAATTCAGGTTATAAAATCATATCTTTAAAATCTCAAATTCAATAAATTTCAAATCAACCTATTTAAGTATAATTCTTAAATAAATATAATTTCAAACCAATTTCTATGATAAACTTATATTTGAAATATAATTTCAAAACTCATTTATAACCATACAATTTTCAAAACATATAAATTATAAAATCTAAAGTTAAACCCTTATAAATAACAAATATATATATATATATATATATATATAATGTTTTAAAATCAGTTATTTATTAAAACCAAAATATTCATTTTTAAAACCTTGGAAATCATTTTAAAATATATATATATTCCAACATGTCAGTATATAATTTTATATCCTATGGTCAAGTGATACGGATATTTATCATTTCAATCCGCAATTTAAAATATATACGGGTACATATCATTTCAACCCGCAATCCCAAACTCAATTCAATGAAAATCGCTTGGGTTTATCATTTCAACCCATAACGATTATCCCCTACTCTACAAATCATTCGGGTATGTATCATTTCAACCCATACGAAATTCTATACTAACCGGGTACTTGCAAAGTGATAACAAATATATTAATAACATAACATGCATATATCATTAATAACAATATAATATAAACAACTGGGTATGGTGTCATATCACACAGGTGAATAGTTACAGATAATAGCATATATAACTACTTAAATAACTACAGCAGCATATTTCAATTGTGGTTTCAATTGAAATCAAATTTAATAAATTCAAGAATGTTAATCGTGAGTGATTGTGCACCTTTCGAGGCTAGAGAGGATAGACAATGACTGAGTTACGAAATGCAAGCACGACTTCCAAAGCAAAGCTAGATTGACACGAATATAACGGACAAGCTGATAGATAGGAATTAACGACATCAAATTAGAACTAGATCGATGACGATAAATGGTATAAGTGAACTTATATATAACTGTATATATGTGTCAGATTATATAAACTAATATACTTTTTAACTATAACAGATCTTATGGTTTTTATATACATCATATAAGCAAACAGAACCTATACATTTTAAATCAATATCAACTATATCAGCTATTATAGATACTTATATAAAATTATATACATGTATATGTTGATAATAAGTAAATCCAATTATATACAGATATACTCACTGCAAAATATCAACATAATATTATATTAATAATTTCCTTATACAAATACTCAATTTAATTTTTTTTTTAATGACATGTTTACAAATTACATTTAATAAAATTAAACATATACTTACAAATTTAAGTTATTAAAATAACTATATTAACATATCTCATTATAGTGTAAACAACATATAGAAACTAGGTGTAATATACCATATCATAACTTATATATATATATATATAGTGTAAACACCAACTGCAAATAAACAAAGCTTTACAAAAAACTTTATAATATGATATATAATACAACTTGCTTTATATTTGTGGCTCACGATACCATAGTATATAATTCATATACAATTTATTATGTAAGATATATAACAGTAAATCACTATATACTTACACAAATAACAGACTGTATATATACTTCTTAAAGCAAAATTAAAACATAGATATAACTAACTTTATAACTATATATATATATATATATATATATATATATATAACAAATCACATATAGGCTAAGAAAAAGTTATATATGGAAATCTTATACTTATATATATACCGTAGAATATAAGCTAATATATATACGCATATATATATTATGTAAAACTGCCATATAAACCTTTACATATTATGACAAATATATATATATATATATATGTATATGTATATGTATATGTATATGTATATGTATATGTATATGTATATGTATATGTATATGTATATGTATGTATGTATGTATGTATCACAAAACATTTATATGTATACTTAACAAACTATAAAATATATGTATAAACTAGAATATATCTATATATTACTTATGAAAACTCTTATATATATAACTATACTTTAAACTTATATTCGGTTATCAAAACCTTGCTATATATTTGTCCAAACTCAATTATATTTGTATACGTATACATAGACTTATGTTTGTTCATTTATCTCAAACCATCTAAAAGAAAAATCCAATAATTTAATTTATTAAAGCTTATATACAACTTGAAATCATATATAGAATATAAGAATATAAAACATATATATAGTCTCAACAATCGTTATAACTAATGAAAGCAAGCTGTATTTATATTATATAGATTTATATATAAACAACATATTGTTATCATACAAACTATATATATGCAATAAAATATACGAGTGTATATAACTTAGTATAATATATATAAACTAGTATACTTACAATATGCATATATATGAGAATGAAGGCCGAGTGCAGAGGGTGGACCGAAGGGAAAGGATGGCTGCATTGTGGTAGATCCGCATTTTGGCAAATCATGGAGAGGTAAAGGAGGAGTTCGGCCGCAGTAGGAAGTTTGTGGCTACGGAGAAGGAGGGTTTGCCGAGAGCTTAAGCGTGCGGCCATTGGTGGCTAGTCAAGCGAGATGGAAGGCTCACGCGGCTAAGCAATGGGGTTTGTGTGTTGCATAAGGGAATAGGTAAATATATTTTTTCGAAGAAAGAAAATGGCATTGAACCGGTTTAAAGAAAATGGGAGAGAGAAAATGACATTATATTGTATAACAATTTGGAGAGGACAGAGAAGAGAGATGCAGGATTTTAAAAGGGTGGAGGAGAGGAATAGGCAAGCGAGCTACAGTTGGAAGAAAAGAAATCAACCGGTTGTAAAAAAATGAACATAAACGTATAACGAATATAAAAATTATATATTCCAAACTGATGGAAATGAAAGCAGCGAACCATCAATGCATTGAAATGATGGAATAGTAACAACTGATAATAAATGCAATGGCCATCTATTTCAGACATTTGAAATTTGAATGGACATCAAAAGTGGTGCCGATACAAAATTGTTTTTCACGAATTCCGTTGTGTACTGGACTTCAAAACACATAATTGAATATACCATAGAGATCAGCACGACGAGACGATCTAAACGGTACACATATATTAATGGTACGATCCTCCTATCAAAAGTCGATATCGGTACCAAAAAATGCTGTAAATTTGTAGAAATAAGATAAACGGGGCAATAGCAATCCAAATTTGGCGAAACGAAATATGACGTCTCACTCAGAAGATGATTTACAAATTTATTGTGTAAAAATATTTAGTTTTGGAAAATAATTTATTATCATCAATATTAACTGACTTAAATTGAAATAGAATTACACAATAAAAATAAACTTCTATATTATAAATTGAAAATTTACCATTTGCTATATTTAATTTGACGTAATTCAAATATCAAATTTATATTTCCAAATTTTATCATTTAAAATTCTACAAAAGTTCAGTTAATTACGCAAATAAAACCATTAAAAATTATGGGTCGTTACACTCTCCTCCACTCAAAACTTTTCATCCCCGAAAAGGAAGGAGGTAGGAGAATAGAAATAACCAGAAGGATAAATAGATTGAAAGACAAGGATATCAATTAATTTAAACTATATAAATTTCAATTTAAATTAATTAATATTCAATAATTTGGTTAAGCCCATTTGTTATATCCATAAATAGTTATTCGATTCAAATTTGTTAGTTCAAACTGTCAATTCAGATCATAAAGTTTTCATTTAGTTTTAAATTGATTTCCATTCACTTATTTATATAAAGATCAATCACTTGCATAAAATACTAATAATTTATTATTAAACCATGTAGTATACAAATAAACAGTATTTTAAACATTTTAAATTATTTAGAAAGAAAGAAAAAAATGATCAAAATATCCTTTATATAATACTTTATCAAAATACTTTTATAACTCGATGTCTTAACAGGTTTATCCTCATTCTTGTAGAATCTAGCCATGCGTTAATCAGGCGCAAAGCTAGAATTCTTCAAGTACTTAGTAGACCTATTCCAACGTTTAGTGAAAATACTCAAAAAACCTTTAAAACTGATATGGAAAGTACAATCCAAACAAATCAACTGAATCAAATCATGGATCGTAGATACACAATGATTACGCCTGGATCCCCCAGGAAACATTCGTACCTTTTAAGCAATCTCTGCCTTGCGAATCTCGCCATGATAACCAAAAAAACTGTAGACCGTGGATACACAATGGTTATGCATGGATCCCCTAGGAAACATCCGTACCCTTTAAGCAATCTCTGCCCTGCGGATTACGCTACGATAACAAAAAACCTTGTAGACCGCGGATACGCAATGGTTACGCTTGGATCCCTCAGGAAATATCCGCACCCTTCAAGAAATCTTTGCCTTGTGGATTGCGCTATTAAAACGACCATAGATTGCAGATACACAATGGTTATGCTCGGATCCCCCAGGAAACATTCGTACCCTTTCAAATCAATTTCAAATATCATGCTTATATAAAGTCAATTATATATAAGATTTTATTTTCAAATCGAACACTTTCCAAAATCAATAGTATATCAAATCACACTTATATAGACTTCGATTATATAAGATTTTGCTTTTCAAATTGAGTACCTTTCCAAATCAATAGTTTTTGAATCAACTTCATACTTATACAAATCAATTTTATATAAGTTCGATAACTTCCAAATCAAGTATTTGGTCAAATAAGGTTCTCAATTTCAATTCATTTCAGTATCAGTTCAGTTTCAAAATCATATGATTTCACCAAATTATTTCTTCCAAATTAAGTATCTTCAGTATCAAAGTTCCCAAAATAATAGGTTTATAAAATAATCCTACTTTCCTAATCAACGTAATTTAGGTCAAACAAATTCATTTTCAAAATCATCATATAACTACTAGGTTTTAAATTCCAATCTATTTTCGAAACCAAATTTTTTCTCAGAATCAATTATACCCAAAATGATTACCAAGTTTATAACCACCCTTTTAAAACCTTTAAACTATTTATTTCTATTTGAAAAATCCAATTTACCATTTGAAAATTATTATATATATATATATAGTTTTATAAAAGATGTTACTAAGTTAAAAACAATTAAAACTAAATTTTTATTCAAAACATTTCAAAACTAAATTTCATATTAGTATAATTAAAATAGTCTTATTCATTTACTATACAAAACAGTTTCGAACCTATTTAAATCATATTACTTCATACTTAAACATTCAAAACTAAACTTATATACTTTATCAAATAATTTATACTTTTTGAAATTACTTAGCTTTGAAAATTAAACCTCGATTTGGAAGTGTTCGAACATTCAAAATAGTCGGAGAAATCAAATTTTCAATCGAAGAGTTAGAAATCAGCAACCAATCAGAAAATTAATTTCAATATATAGGGTCATACCAAAACAAATCCGAAACTCGAGGACTGAACACCGGGCTCACTTCAAATCATTTCAAATATATATACATATATCTTTCAAATATCAAATCATACTTCAGAATTTGAAATCAAAATTGGTTTCACAAAATTAATCGTATAGAAAAGCTACTAAAGTGGCCTCTACCCACCCTAAAACTCGAAAATCAATGTCGATGATGCATGCACTCATCACCGAAGATATTCTCCAGCGACATAAGTGAGTTCTGGAATTCAATTTTCTTGAAAACATCTTCGAAATCATTGGAACTCATTTGAAGTCATTTGAAACGTTTCTTATTTGGAAAATACTTTCAAATCATATTATTATATATTTTGAAAATCTTAAAACCAATTTCAAAGGAATTCAATTTCTCGAGTTTCCAATTTAAAACCCTTCAGTTATAATCATTTTTATATAAATCAATTTCTTATATAATTTTCAAAATTTCAAATCCTACCGAAACTTCAAATTCTCACTTTTAAAAGGTATATAATCCTTATCGAAAACATTTCAATTCTATATATAGAATATAATCATACTTATCAAATAATAATTTCGATATATAAAACAATTTATAAAATACAAACAAACGCGATTTTTCAAAGGATGATTCAAGAATGGATTTCAAAACAAAGATTGAGATTCAAATTAAAGGATAATCAAACAGAATTCTGATTCGAGGATAGGATCGAACGAAGATGAGATAATTAAATTACAAAATAGAAGGTGGATATTCTTATATGAATTGCGGGCGACCTTAACCAGGTCATCCATGACTTTAGGAAATATCGATGCGGAATTATAAGGAAAATTGACATTCAATCGCCAGAGATAGAATTCGGCATAACAAGATATAGCAACATCTAAACCGAGGGTATAGAAAATCTCGGTGACTTAATGTTGTTGTAAAGGAGTTTCACCCCTTTTCAAATAATTCATTGGAACTATTGGATGCTCCAAAATCAAAAGAATTTAGATAGGGGAAGAGAAGAATGGATTTCAGAACGAAGGTAGGGTTCCAAAGTTCGAAAGAAATCCAAATCAAAGAGGGAGAAGTTTAGGCCCGAACGAAGGTGATTCTGTTATTAAATTTACTCTATATGCTAAGTTTTTCCTAAACCAAAGCTCTGATACCAACTGTAACATCCTGGTATTTTCGACCATTTGCATCCATACATGCCAGACTTGAATAGCTCAAAATATCGGATTGTTAATTTAAATTTGGCAAAACTCAGCATATATAGCAAATAAACGAATCATAGAATCACAGACACAGAGTAATATAATAAAAATGCAGCGGAGTAGATAAATAATAGTTCATGAAGCTACTATATAAACATTAGAGTTTGAAATAAAATACAACAGAATATCTCAAATACAGACTGATGACATCTCTGAACAAATCATGGAAAAGCTAAAGCTGAATTGATAGTTGGATCTCCAAGCAAAGCTCCAAACTCCAAAGGTAAGTCTCAAACGCTGTATCACTCAATCTGACCTGAGCGTAAAGCAAAACACAAACACTCGAGTTAGGATTAACATTCTTACATCAATAAATCCAACTCAAGTGAAATATCAACTGAAATACAAGTAACTCAAAGGATGTTTGGGATAACCATCCTCTAAGAATCCATGGAATTATCTGCTATGTGGAAATATACGCAACTAACAATCAAACGTCATTATAATACTGTGGTCATTTCAGAATAATTTTACTTCAAAACCAAAATATCATTTCCATTTCAAATATACTATTTCAAAATTATAGCACTTTCAAAGTTACAACTTATGAACCCAAAATACTTTGATATCTTAATTCTTTGGAAAACCATAACTTTAAAATTATAACTTCCACCACTTAAACAGTTTAGATATTAATAATAGTATATATAACAAAATAATTTATAAGATAAAATAGTTATTGTGACATCCCGGAATTTTGACCCTATTATTATAATAAGTTTTTGATCAAATTTAAAATAAATACGAGATTGTCATTTATAAAATATAAGATGTTGGACATTTTTGGTTGTATATGTGTTATAAAGGAATTTATAATTTCAAAATATAAAATAAACTCTTTTAACAATATTTAAAATTAAATCTGTGTTATTCTATTAAATTAAAAATTATATATTAATGACATTTAATATCATAAGTATCTAAGTAGTTAATAATAATAAGTACAATAATACAATTTTATTCATATGAAATATAAATATAAAATACATTAATGCAAATACGTTACAAATTAAATATTGGAAAATTTAACTTTGAATAAAAATAAGATCAAGTAGTGTTTTTAAACAACAATTTTCATAATTAAAATAAAATAAGCTTATAAATATTTAGTATAAGTATAACATAAAAATATGGATATTAATAAGATCTAAATAGAAGTGTTAACTATGTAAAGTTTTGTACTTAAGAATACATGACATATAGGGGTTATTCATGCAATAAAGACAATGTAAAAATCTGCAAGCAAACATATATAATTGGTCAAAAACCAATGTATAAAACTTTGTGTTTAAGTTAAAGGATGATAAAGTTTAAAAGTAAACAAACATAGAATATTAAACATAACATGAAAAAAACAAGTATAAATCGTAATTATAAACATAAGTATAAACCATAATTATAGAATATAAAATATAACTAAGATTATAAATATACGAATAAAATTTACATATGAAATATTATGAATCAAATGCTTGGAAATCTAAAGTGCAAATAAATTACAATCAATGAAGTCAAAACAATAACCTGTAAATTTCATTTGTACAATATAGGACTTTTAAATATTATGTGAACTTGTTCAATGCATAAGTAAAAAGGGAATAACTTGTAACATATTCTGTACTAAACATATATGCAGCTGTAAAGATTTTTATAGGCAGAAGAAAACAAAAGTTTTCACTTCAATATAAATAAAACAGCTCTTTGTCTTGTACTAAAATAAACAAAATCCGAAACATTTATTACTTGTTAGCATAAGCATTAATTAGATGTAAGCAAATATGAACACATGCATTAAAGATTAGCACAACTTCTTGTTTAACAAGTACAGGCAGTCGAAATCTCTTATCACTTCATTCTGCAGCATATTTTACTTGACCAATTAAAAAAAAGTGACAAACAAACAAAACTGTCTAGGTACAACCTGTATTCAGTGGCTTCAATCTATATATATATCCACCTATATACTATGTTCGTGTATAAACTTAACTGAACAAAACCAAGTGCAAAAACTTGAGATTAGAGAAGGAAGTAAATAGCTTTATCTGGTAAATTAAAATTTATTCAAATTCAGGACAGTGAAGTTTTCAAGGAATCAAACCTGTAGCCTTTCTTCATCAAATTGTTTCTTGTGAGTAAACATACTTTCTTAAATTTTAAATATGATAATTAGCTTATGATATTTGTGATTGCTATATATATATTGAATATACATGAACCTGTATTTATCTTATACACTGGAAGCTTCTGTGCCTGTTCTGTTTCTAGCTTCTGAACTTCTGAGTAGAAGAAGTAAAAGATATTAATACTCTTCCATTTGAATTAATTTTAAACCTAAAAGATGTAAGTAATTCAAATTGTTTAACATAAAACAAAGCTTGAGAATATGTTTGCAGTATATCAGTAAGATGTAAACACTGTTTTTTTTTTCAAATGACAGGTAAAAGAAATCAAAGGCCAAAATTTGAATATTTAAATTTGTAAATTCAATAATATATTTAGATTTCATATACATAATTATAATTTTTAACATAAAAATCTTGATTTTTAAACATGCGTATGAAGAGCAGTTTTTAAATGAAACTAAAATGGATTTTCGTCAAATTTGGAAGATTGGGTTGATTTTAATCTCCGTAAATCGATAGGAAGCAAGTTTGTAAACCATTTGATTTAAGAAAAATGTCGAAATAATTTTCGAATACACGGAGTTTGGGTTTGGATTGAAGATAGGGTTTACTGCTTACATTATCAATGCTCTGTAAAACAATTGATTTCGGCATCATGGAGAGACCGAGTTGAATGCGGTTACAGGAGGGGTGAGGGGTGAGTGTGGTCGAGGTATTGGTGGAGTTTCATCACCTCCGGTGATGTATGGTGACCGCACGAATGATTTGACAGGGGGTGTTTGTTATCATGTTCGAGCTACGGGTCAATTTTTGTTTTCGGCTTGTAATTGAAAATCTGTGCTTCGATTTCATTTGAGTAGATAATTTGTGGTTTGTGGGGGCTGTCGTGAGGCGCCGGAGGCCAAGCGCACCACCGTGTACGTGCACAGTGGCGTGAGCGTGTCAGTGAGGTCGTGGTGGTTTCGTATCGAGTGATACTCGAGTGGGTACTCGAGTAAGGTGGTAGGTTGGCTCGAGATAGGACTCACGTTTGCGTGAGTAACTTCTGCTGTTTTAACTTTACTTAAACTAAAAAAAATAAGTGGGAAGAAGAAACAGGAAGAGGAGAAGAAGATGGGGAGAGAAACGCAAGGGAAGCACAGGAAGAAAACTCGATGTTTCTCTCGAGTAAGGTTGGTGCTGTCTTGGGTCTTTCTCCAATTTAACGCATAGCATGATTTAGTTTAGATTAGTAACATAACTAAGTTAAGTTAGCATTAGTATTTAAGTTAATATTTGTTTTAAAAGATTAATAAGGTAAGTAATGTAAAAATAGTCGATTAGAAATAAGAAATTTGAATGTTAAGTAATTTATACATGAAATTTTATATTGATGACTTTAAATTAATTTTGTAATTTAAAGATTTATCATCTGTTTAATCATTTTAAAACTTAAGAACGTTAGCTAATTATTTGAAGTTAATTATTGGTAATTAACTTAAGTAAATATTTAAAGATTATATGATTAATTAAATTGATAATAATTGATTAGTTAAAGTACTTTGTGATAAGTAATCTTTAATAAATAATCTTAAATAAGTAATAAATCTTTAATAAGTAAGTTATTAATTAGGAATCAATTAATTAACTGAGAAATTAAGTATCAGTTAATGAATAAAAGTTTAGTAATTAATTACTTAATTAAAGATGAGATGATTAATAAATTGATAATTAATGATTAACTAAGTAATTAATTGATCATTTATAAGTTAATTAATCAGTAGAATAAAATAGTTTATTCTTAAGCAATCAATTTAGTTAAGTAAAACCAAACTGATTGGTAAGCATTGACAATTCTGTTTGATTGATTTTGATATCTGTTTGATGATATTCTGTGATATGTTGTGATATAGTCTGGATATATCTGAGATATCTGTGTATGATTTATCTGTTATATCTGTTATGTTAATTCTTAATATTAAATTGAACTGTTAAGCTAAATAGACAACTTGGCCCTTAAAATGGCGTTTGGATTCGATGAGACCGGGATCGGAAGAATCAAATTTGATTCTCCGAAAACCACATCGATCCAAATTAAACGATAGGTCGTGACTTATCAAATGGTGATCGTGATGGTGTTTTCAGAATGCAAGGGTTATCGTCATCGACTCTGAGGGTGATTCCAAAATGAGTGTGACGAGATAATGCCTTCGGTTTCGTTCGAACCCGGAACAAACTTGTATGGATTGAATGCTTTCAACACATCGTCAGGCGGACGATGAGCATTCTAAGTGATATGTTCTATAAAGGTAATCGCAGCCTCAAGCCTCTTCAACCGGGAATGGCTAAACCCAGGGAGATGCAGCAAGGTTAGGTGGGTCATGCCCAAGTAGGACAAGATATTACCCCTGTCTAGATGTCCCTTTATATTTCGGCTGTGTGGATGGTTGCTAGTTACAAACGCGGGGTTTATCTTGTTCGGGACTGTTCAGTAAGGAATGGTTCCGGCCTTGTGTTGTAGGGGGTCGGGAGTGATCCTCGGTATGGTGATCTAGGCCCCGTACTGTGACGGGCGGTACCCCAGTAGCCCTGCCATTGTTGGAAATCCATTTTCCCTACGAGACCCTACGGTTTTGATTTGTATTACCCACTTTTGTGGCTAGTAGCTGGAATTTAATCATGTAACAATTTCGGCTATTTTCTATTTACTTGAAAACCCTAGACACTATTATAATATCACTGGATTTCCTATGAAATGTTTTGGTTAGCGTAAGGTAAAAACTTACCCGTATTTATTTGTGGGAAGTCTTACGTGATACCCTTGTTTTCAAATGTTTTCAAAGTTAAACAACTTTAACCGTTTACTCATACCAGACCCATGTCTGACCCGGAGTTTATATTTTGTGTTTTCATAAACTCTTGGGTACTCAAATTTTTATGAGTAGCCAAGTGATAGGTTTTCGACTTTGACTTCTGGAGGAGCTTAGAGCAGGAGTTTCCAGACGTATGTAGCTATCTATCTAGTTCCGCTGTGTTAGTTGATTTGTACTGTACCTCTGATGTATACAGTGATAAATGTATGCATGACTGTCATATGTATTGATATTGTATAACTCTGATATATGTGAAATATGTAATATTTATGTGATATATTATAGTTTGTTCCGTTCCGCTGTGAGATTCTGATGTTGCTGTTCTTTCTTTCTCTTTCTTTTCTATTTTCTATCCATTTCTTTCTTAATGATGATACGTCTTTCTGGTAGTTAGAAGGGCAGGTCGTCACAGTTATAAGTTAAAATAGTTTATGCTAAAATAATTAGTATAAAATAGTTAAAATAGTTTTATATTAAAATGATTTATAATAAAATAGTTTATATCAAAATAATTTATAAAGTAAAATAAATAGATAGTTTTAAATATAATTTAAAAATACTCTATTTAATAATATAGATTCCTCAAATTTCACAAATCGATTCAAATTAACTAAAACTCCAAATTTCAAATTTAATCTCAATTCATCAATTTTTAATTCAATTCAGTCTCTCAATAAACCATTTCACATTAAATCGATTTCAAGTATAAATTTGAGCCACCAAATAAACCATTTATTTTCAATATATTTAAAAAACTTAGATATTCCACAAATTCAAAACTACATTTGATAATTTCATATATCTCTTTTATTTAACTTCGTTATTTTTAGTTTTGAAATATTCACTTGAAAAATCCAATATCATTTAAATAAACCTTAAGTTTCCAAATTTTAAATAAAACTAAATATACCATTTCATTTTATGTAAATTTGAAATATTCATTTAAATCGCTTTTAATCAAATTCAGGTTATAAGTCATATCTTTAAAATCTTAAATTTAATAAATTTCAAATAAACCTATTTAAGTATAATCTTAAATAAATATAATTTCAAAACAATTTCTATTATAAACATATATTTGAAATATAACTTCAAAATTCATTTATAACTATACAATTTTCAAAACATTTAAATTTTAAAATCTAAATTTAAACCCTCATAAAAAACATATATATATAATGTCTTAAAATCAATTATTTATTAAAACCGAAATATTCATTTTTAAAACCTTGGAAATCATTTTTAAATATATATATATATATATATATATACATATATATATAGACCAACGGTGTCTATATATAATTTTCTATCTTATGGTCAAGTTATACGGATATTTAACATTTCAATCCGCAATTTAAAATATATACAGGCATATATAATTTCAACCCGCAATCCATTCAATGAAAATCGCTTGGGTTTATCATTTCAACCCATAACGATTTTCCCCTACTCGATAGATCGTTTGGGTATGTATCATTTCACCCTATAGGGAATTCTATACTAACTGGGTACTTGTAGAGTGATAACAGATATGATAATAACATAACAAACATATATCATTAATAACAATATAATATAAACAACAGGACATGGTGTCATATCCCATGGGTTAATAGTTACAGATAATAGCATATATAACAATTTAAATAACTACACCATCATATTTCAATTGTGGTTTCAACTGAAATCAAATTTAATAAATAGAGGAACGTTAATCGTGAAGTGATTGCTCATCTTTCGAGGCTAGAGAGGATAGACAATGATTGAGTTACAAAATGTAAGCACGACTTCCAAAGCAAAGCTAGATTGACACGAATATGACGGACAAGCTGATAGATAGGATTTAACGAAATTAAATCAGAACTGGATCGATGATGATAAATGGTATAAGTGAACTTATACATAACTATATATGTGTGTGTGTGTATGTGTGTGTGTCAGATTATATAAACTTATATACTTTTTACCCATGACAGATCTTATCGTTTTTATATACATCATATAAGTAAGCAAAATCTAATCATTTTAAATCAATATCAGCTATATAGCTATTATAGATACCTATAAAAAATTATATACATGTATATGCAGACAATAAGTAAATGCAATTACATACAGATATACTCACTGCAAAATATCAACATAATATTATATTAATAATTTCCTTATACAATTACTTAATTTAAATACATTTATTTAAAATGACATATTTACACATTACATTTAATAAAATCAAACATATACCTTAGAAATGTAAGTTATTAAAATATCTATACTAGCATATTTCATTATACTGTAAACAACATATAGAAACTAGGTGTAATATACCATAACATAACATATATATATATATATATATATATATATACTGTAACACTAACTGCAAATAAACAAAGCTTTATAAACAACTTTATAATATGATATATAATAAAACTTGCTTTATATTTGTAGCTCACGATATCATAGTATATACTTCATATACAATTTATTATATAAAACATATAGCAGTAAATCACTGTATACTTACACAATTAACAGACCGTATATATACTTCTTAAAGCAAAATTAAAACACATATATAACTAAATTTATAACTATGTATATATAACAAATTATATATAGGCTAAGAAAAAGTAATACACGGAAATCTTATAACTCATGTATATACCGTAGAATATAATCTAATATATATAGGCATATATATATATATATATATATATATATATTATATAAAACTGCTGTACAAACCTTTACATATTATAACAATATATATATATACACACGTAACACGAAACATTTATATATACAATTAACAAACTATAAAATATATGTATAAACTAGTATATGTATATATAACTTATGCAAACTCTTTTATATATATATATATATATATATATATATATATATATATATGCTTTAAACTTATATTCAGTTATCAAAACCTTGTTATATATTTGTCCAAACTCAATTATATTTGTATACGTATACATAGACTTATGTTTGTTCATTTATCTCAAACCAACTAAAGAAATATCCAGTAATTTAATTTATTAAAGCTTATATACATCGTGCAATCATATATAGAATATAATAATATAAAACGTGTATATATAGTCTCAACAATCGTTATAACTAATGAAAGCAAGCTGTATATAAATTATATAGATTTATATATGAACAACAGATTGTTATCATATAAACTATATATATGAAACAAAATTTATGAGGGTATATAAATTACTATAATATATTTAAACTAGTATACTTACAGTATGCGTATATATGAGAATGAAGGCCGAGTGTAGAGGGTGGGCCGAAGGGAAAGGATGGCTACGTTGTGGTGGATCTGCATTTAAGCAAATCTTAGAGAGGCGAAGAAGGAGTTCGGCTGCTATGACAACCCAGAATTTTTAAATATTTAAAATTGGAGTATTTAATTGATTTTAAATATTTGAAAGGTTACTTTTAACTTGAATTCCAAATATCACTTTTTGTTTGATAATTAAATTATTGAATTTAATATTTGGAAGTTGGGTGAAATATTGAATCTTTAGTTTTAAGTTTGTTAAAAATAATTTGAAGGCTTGTAAGATTTATATTGATAGAACTGAAGGTAGTAAAAGTGTTAAAATTTAACTTGGAAGTGTTTTGTTAAGTTTCGAATTTTTTTCGTTTAAACTGATATTTAAAAATAGCCTTTCGAGGCACGGCCTCGGAATTCGACGAAACTAGTTCCATTGGATCCGTAATATTGTACTATTATCGAATTTCAATTTTCGTAATGTGTAGATTGATCGTTTGGTCGTAAAGTGGATAAACGTGTTGAAATCTATATTGAAAATTTAGCAAATAACTGGGTTCAAAAAGTTATCTTATGCATACGATCGAATTAGGCCTCCAACCTTTTCCATTATGTTCAAAATAGGGGTTTAACATTATAAATGCCTGACGGCATGCCTCGATAGGGGTTCGCGGTTTTAAGCTACGTAAATCGAGACGATTAAATATAAAATATAAATGCTTTGACTGGTCAATTGTTCACATCAGAAACTTTTCCCACAATTTCAAATCACTATATTCCTTCTCTTATACGCCAATTCATTTCTTGTCTCCCTTTTCTTTTTGACCAAGCCGAACGTAGTGCAAAGCAAGAAAAAATTGTATAAAAAAATCAATTCGAAAAAAAATGGCCTTCCCCTTTTCTTATGGATTCGAGTATTCTTAATTTCTATCGCTATCGATTTATGGCAGAAGCTTGGAGGTTGAGATCTTCACTGAAATAAAATAGATGGCAGATTTCAAAGGAAAGCCCAATCGCGATTTTCGTTCCCTTCTTCTTGCAAGCGCCGAGCTCTTCAATCTAGGCCAAGGAAGATTCGATCGAATCAAATTCTTTCGTTTAAAAATCAATTCGTGTTTGCTGCCGCTCCAATTTCTTAAGCTCTTCGTGGCAGTCTCGAGCGAGATTTGGGCGATTCAGTGCATCGACTTCGCTAGTTGGGGATAGCGATGTCTTGTGCGATGGTGCAGGCGAAGCATGAGGGTTAGTCGTGGGCTCGAGCGCGTGATTGGCATTGAGGCAGGGATGGTTAGGGTTTTGTGATGTAACAGCTCGGCATGGGTCGTGGGTTTAGGAAGGTGCGGCAATGCCTGGATGGCACGCGCGAGGAGGGAGCTAGGCTTAGCGCAAGTCGAGGCAGTGCATGGATAGGGTTGACGGCGATCGGCGTTGGGTTCGGATGACGACACCTGATGGTCGCGGCCATGCCGTTTTAGAGGGAGTGTTTGAGGTAGTGTTCTCTGAATTTTAATTAAATCGGAATTATATAGAGTTAAATTTTGTAAAATCTAAACAGGATTGCTAGATGAGGAATTTCAAGATGAAAATTATGCTATTATGTAATACTGCTTAAATTAGAATGAAATATAGATAGTTTTTTTAGAACAATTTACTTTGAAGATTTATATATATATATGTGTACACAATAGGAAATAACAAAAAAAGGTTTATTTTGTTTACAATATATATATATATATATATATATATTAAATATACATTTTCATACTTTAATTTTCCAGTTTATTTTTAATAATGGGTTGGAGATTAAATTGTCCAAATTACTTATTTGATTATTTTAGTTATAAAAAAACATTTTTATTCGAAGGCATTAGTTTAAAATTTAATGATTAAAGAAATAAAAAAATATAATAATAAAACCATTGGGTTATTAAATTTATTAAATGGAAATTGTTTGTTCGATTTATTCGAATATTAATAAGGATCATCTAATATTTAGACAAGGTCAAAAAAATAACGAAGAACAAGCTGGTTTGGATTGGATTGCAAATTAAAAAGCAAAGGTGAGTTAATCTCACTCTTCTGGATTGCTATTTAAATTTAAATGGTTAAATTTAAATAATTGGCTGAGTGATTGGATTGATTCGATGTGCTATATTATATATAGTAGTATATATATTGGAGTGATTGATTCCTCACATTATATAGCGGATGAGACCCTATGCACCGCATAATAGCGGATGATATTATATTAATCCCATATACCGCGATATTCCACCTCGAAGTGGAATTGATATTGTGCTAAGGTCTGTGGATGCAGGGAAACAGGTTGGAGGGATCCAACTGGATTCCTCAAAATTATTTTGATTGTTCTAATAATTCAGTTATGATTATTTGATATTATTTGATGGATTATATTTTTAATTGGAATATTGGATGCTATGTTTGATTGATTATATTTGGGTATATTGAGTTATCAAAATATATAGATTGAATTTTTGATGAGAAAATAAAAGGAGAGAATTCTTAAGTGAAAATAATTTTTGAAAGTTGGATAAATAAAAAAAGTGAATTAGAAAGGATGAAAGTTGAATTTTTAAATTCTAATAATAAATTCCAAGTATGGGAAAGAAGATTTCGGACAAAAAGGGGAAATAGTGAATTTTAAAACTTAAGTGATATTATTTAAAGGAATAAAGAATTTACTTTAAAATTCAAGGCTTAAATTTATTTAAAAGGATAAAAAAGGAATTTTGGGAATCTGAAATTGGTATTTTTCAATTAAAAGATTTTAAATCATAAGTAAGAAATAAAAATCTGAAGTTAATGGATTTTGAAATAAATTGAGTAAGTAAATAAATTTATTTCAAAATGGAGTAATTTGAAAATCAATTTGGAAATTGATTTAAGTGTTTGAAAATTGGAGTTATAAAGGAGGATGAGACTAAGAAATTTATAAACTGGGTTTATAAAAGTGCAGTAATATATCAGTAGATATTTGGAAGAATAAGATCACGGTGGGAATTTATAAAAGGAAGTGGTAAATTTGTTTAAAATAAACAGTGATTTATTTTTAAAAGATGTGGAAGAGAAGCGTATTTCCCTAGATGGCCAAGTATGTTTTCGAAGCAAATTTTAAGCATAAGTAAAAGTTTTAAAGTTGATTTAAAGGTAAGTTCTAGAAAATTTATTATTTTTAAATGTTCAAAATTTTGAAGCAAGGATTTTTCAAATTTATTATAGTAGTAATTATTTAAAGGTGACTTGGTGTTTTGTTTTAAAGAAAGAGAAAAGTAAGTTTTATAATTTATAAAGCGGCTTTAATTTAAATATTCTTAAAGTATATATTTTGAATAAGTATTAAAGTAGTTTTTAATTTAAATATTTTAAAGTATATTTTATAATAAAGTGTTTTTAAAATTTTCTAAAATCTAAAGTGTTTGTACTTGGTGTTTCCAGTGGAAATAGAAAATATTTGGGAAATGTGTTCCGTGAGAGGAAGATGGTTTGGCACTGTCTTCAAAGGGTTGAAAGTGGAAATATGTGATGCCCCACCTCTATACCCATGCTAGCCAAGAACACTACGGAGTAATGTCGTCAACTAGCGCGGAGAATAAGGCCGTTGAGGAGCGACCATCTGTATAATTGCTTTGTGCGAGTACCGATATGCCAGATAAAATTGCAACTTTTCATCACAAGAGGAAATCCGACATACCGATGCAAACTCAAGGCTACTACATAGTGGCTATAATATCTTCGGAAACAAATATAGAAATAAGTATAACACAAATCAGTCACAGGTATCCATATCACAAAGGGGGAAAAAGATATGAATATATAACACTTAAAAGTGTACATCAGAGTAGTGGTCAAAAAAGATCCACAATATAACAAAAGAATAGTTACAAGAGCTTCACAAAAGAATAAGTATACATCATTGAGTCTATATCTCAAATGTATACAATCAAAAACTACTAATTTAAGTAGTTAGCCAAAAGTCAGGATAATAATAATCACAGACGAGGAGTCAAGCAGAAGCACCTGTAACATCTCGGTCTGACCCGAGTACTATTTAATAAGAAAATAATAAACGGATCAGTCTAGCTATAAATATCGGATAAAATGATATAGAATAAAAGATATGGCCAAAACGTATGATAACCCTAAAGCCATACTGTAATAAGTATGCAACTGAAAATCAACTAGAGATTAATCAATATCACAAGAATCTTCTCAAAGATCAAAAAGAATGTCATACTCTTTATTTTTATTCACCAAGTCACAAATAATGACAAACATCACAACGCCAAAAGTTGTTGAAACACAAATTCACCAATGCACAAATATTGATAGAACTTATCAACGAAATCACAAAAATTGGCGAAACACAAATTCTAGAAATCATCAATAGAAATCGAGAAATCACAAAAGGGGGAGGCCTATCACAAAATGGGAGTATGAAAACTCACCAACACGTGTATCACAAAACGAAACGCTATTACATGGTTGCTAACCATTAATTTTGAGCCGAAGCTCCACAAAAGGGCCCGAAGACCATGGGTCGCTACCCCACCAATTTTTGAGTCGAAACTCTACAGAAACGGGTTTAGTCTCCCTCGCAGACAAAGAGACATCGCACATTGCTAGTCTAAATCACAAAAATGATCATCATCGATCATCAAGAATTGTCAATTATACTAAACTAGTAAATATGAGCTTAGCTTCATGTCCCATAACCACTAGCTTAACTTAAATATTTACAAACAAATTGTAGTTCTCCATTAGAAAATTGTCACAAGAGATTCAATCGAACAAGTCCAAGAATTAACCGATGAAGTAAACGCAAGCGTTTCATACCACTTTTTTCACTAAGCAGTTTAATTAGATTTCTAACACGATTGAGATAAAGATTTGTATATACTAGTAGATTGGAAAACGGTTTAAGAAACGAGCCTTGTAACAAAATAGTGTTGAAATCGTTTTGATGAAAGAGTTTTGATATCTACTACTAGTATTGAAACCTTCATATTTTTAAAGTGACAAATCAAAGAAATGATTGTAGAAACAATCAATCACCAAAAATCCACATTCGAAGACGTGAATTAAATCCAAAGAAATCGATATCTAATCCATCGAAATGGGTTTTCCCAAAAATTCCAAAGAAGATGTTATCAAAGCCAACAAGGTGATAACAACTAGTCATAGAAAGAAGAATCCATAAAAAAGTGGAAACTAAGCAAAATAGGCATAAATAGGCAAAACAGGGAAACTAGGAGCAGCTCAGTCGAATGACTCAGAGGGTTCAGTCGACTGAACACAGACCCAGAAAATTCTCGGTTTTCGGTTTAGTCGACTGACTCAGAGGATTCAGTCGAATGAACACTGTTTTCCTGTATTCCTAACCTATGTTAATTGAAGTACAAACTCTCTCAATTTGCAATCGGACGAGTAACTTGCGCTAAGGGTTTACGCCAATCGACAACCTAGCCCTATAGGCTCCTCGATGCATCACCAAAAGCATGATCAAACATCAAAGTTATGATTTTTAAAGATTTGACTTCAAAACACTAAAAATTGGAATATACACCAAAGCAATCCAAATCAAAAGCAATTTCACATGAATAAGTGTTAGGAATTCATGCCTAATAACAAGGATAAATATAAACATAGATGTGAGATAAAAATCTCACCTTTAAATCCAAAACTATGAAGAAGAAACTATAGAGCAATGGCAAGGACAATCACCCTTCAATTACAACCCAACAAGCTTGAATCTAAGCTTAAAAGAGAAATATTTCCTAAGTTAGGTTTAGGAATTTCTAAAATTGGAAGGAGAATGAGTTGGAGAAGAAGAAGAGAAGGCTTACCAAAGCTTCTTCTATGAATTTGGAGTTGGAGCTTGGATTTGCAATGAAACTAGGGCTTAGGAATTCTAATTCTTTCTCTCTTTCCCCATTTTTTTCTAAAGCTTGAGTATTAGGAAATTATGAAGGAATGAAGAGAAGAGGGGGTGAGGCTTGGGTCTAATAGGCTGAAACCAAACCAAAGCCCTAAGTGAAAACGTAGAAAAATTCCTCTAACTCCAAACATATCGAAGTTTATACTCAAAAAGGTCGCAAACGTTGAACTCAATGGGGGTAGTCTCGAGTCCTAATTCGGCTGTTTGCCAAAAGTAGCTTTTCGGACAATAATCCGACCAACGATGAATTATTTTAAATAAAATATTTAAATATTCAATCTAAAATATGCGGGTTGTTACAAAATATATCTTGCGAAAATATTTTAAGGTTAACAAAAAATTTGGTGAAATTATTTATGTTTGATGGTTGTTTGTGAATGTTATTTGATAGTTAAATAACCAACTATCAATATTGGCCAATGCGCTGATCGTTTCGAAGAGACCGGGATCGGGATTTATTTCCTCAAACCACTTCGATACGGTTTGTACGTTTTCGTGTGGAAAACAAGAGTTTGGATTTGAAGGTGGAGCAGTGAAGTGCAAGGGCTAGTCTCTACTTATCCTAAGGAGATTCCAAAATGGATGTAGTAGGAGTAGTGTCTTCGGTTCCGTTCGAACCCGGGACGGACTTATATGGATGAATGCTTTCAGAACATCGTCAGGTTGATGGTGAGCATTCGAAGTGATATGTTCTAAAAAGGTAACGCTTAGCCTCGACCCTCATCAACCGGGAATGACTTAAAATCAGGGGATATGCAGCAAAGCTGAGTGGGTAGCAACCATTAGGGTAAGGTCATCCCTGCCTAGATGTCCCTTTTTATTCGGCTTAGTGGTGCGATTGCTGATCCCAACCGCGGGGTGATCTTAATCGGGATTATTCAGTAAGGGGTGGTCCCGGTCTTGCGTTGCAGGCGACTAGGAGTAATCCTCGGTATGGTGATCTAGGCCACGTACTGTGATAGGTGGTACCCCGGTGCTTAGTCATTAGTTGGAAATCCATTCTCCCTACGTGCCATTATGATTTTTGTTTGTATTACCCACTTTGTGGCTAGTATGATGGAATTTAATCATGTAACAATTTCAGCTATTTAAATAAGTATTTGTACATAGACACTATTATAATATCAGATGGATTTGATAAAAAGTGTTTGGGCTATCGTAAGGTAAAAACCCAACATGTTTATTTGTGGCATGATCTTACGAGATGCTTTTGTTTACAAACAATTTTGAAACTTTAATAATCCAATTGAGTATGGTTTTCTCACACTGGTATTCCAGACTGACGTGGTCGTTATTTAACTATAATGCTTGGGTCAGACTGAGTATTATAGAGTACAGATTCTGGATGGACTGCTGTGGAGCTCAGGAGACGAGCTAGATAGCGATACGTGCTTCCGTACTTGTTTTAAATATTCCGCTGTGTTGATTAACTGTGTATTCAGTTTTATGAGGACAGGTTATGATTACTTTCCAGTTGAGTGTTATGTGAACTCTGATGATGTAATGTATAAACAGATTTGCTTTTGTGAAAAGATCAGTTATTATCTATTATATTTTATTCCACTGCATTTGTGAGATCTAATGTTGTTTCTATTTTCTTCTTCTATCTCTTTCTTCTTTAACCCTAATGGTTCATATTTTCGTTCATCTTGAGTAGATTTGATGGAGAATTGTGACGACCTGTAATTTTCGAGCATTTAAAATCGGAATATTTAATTGATTTTAAATATTCTATAGAGCAATTTTAACTTGAATTACGAATATCAATTTATTTGCTGATTAAATTATTGAACTTAAATAATTTGAAATTGGATAAAATATGAAATCTGAGATTTTAAGTCTACCAAAAATAATTTGAAGGCTTATAAAATTTGTATTGATAATATTGAGGATAATAGAAGTTGTAAAATTAAATTTAACAGTGATTTGTTCAGTTTTGAAATTTATATCGTTTAAATTGAATTTAAAAATAATCTTCCGAGCCACAGTCTCGGAATTCGACGAAATCAGTTCTGTTGAATCCGTAATATTATATTATTATCGGATTTCAATTTTCGCAGCGTTCGGGGTTACCATTTGATCATACAACCAGTAAATGCATAGAAAAATTAATTAACTTTAATTTACATGGTCAAACCTTTTCATAGAAGCCACAGTCCTCTAGCTTCTAGCGCAAGCTTCTTTCCCCCTCTTCAGATTCATTTGCACTTAAGTAAATTGGTCGAAGCCTCATCTTCAAAATCGTAATCAAACTCTCACTTTAAAAATGGCCGAGCCTTTCAAAATTGTTTTCGCATCTTCCAAAAAAACGGCCGAATCGTGGAAGCCTCCTCAGATCATCGTGCCGACATCTTTTCGTTCGAATCGCGGCGTGTGCTCGGCTGTAGCGCCTAGGGTTTTGGGAGGATCGAAATCAAGTTCGATCGAGAGGCGGTCGTTAGCAAAAGGGGCGAAGTTGTTCAACCTCACCGCTGTTCGTTGTCGATCGAGGCGATGTATGGGGGTTCGCGAGCTCGGCGATGCGTGGGAGGGTTGCGGTTGTCTTTGCGTGGGCGTCGTGACTTCGATCTGGGATTCGGAGGCGATTTTATGGCGTCACGATTTGCGATGGTCGGTGTTTGGGATTTGGGTTGTAGGCCGTAGCTTCGCGCAGTCAAGGCGAAAGAGGTCGCGCGCGTGAATGGCATATTGACTCATGATTTAGGGTTTCGATCGTATGAGCTTTGGTCGCGGCTAATGATCGCGAATATTGGAGTCGCGATAGTCAACGATGAGGTATATTTTCTTATTCGATTTAAATATCAGAAGTTTGTGAGTGAAAATAAAATAAAATAAAATAAAATAGTATTTGATTTTTGATTCACACATATTTTTTCACCTACAGGTTTAAGACAGAGGCTTTTAATAATCTGTGGGTGTTAATTACAAATAAGGTTGGGAAGAAATAGGATTTTAAATGTTTGAAGATTTTATAAATTATATAGTATATGCAGTTTGAAAACAAGAAATAATAATAAAATAAGATCTATTTAAGTTTTTAAATTATATATATAGTTTATGTATATTAAATAATAATAGGAATAAATAAATCTGCATAGGTCTATAGTAACAAGATAGTTTTGGTTCAATATATATTAAAAGGGAATTGTATATTTTATTAAAATTTATAAATGTATATTTGTGGACGTATATAAGTTCAAAGCAGAATATATATAGATAAAGATTTTTAGGGGAATTTTAGTTTTAAAATTAAATCATCTGTAAATTAAATAAATTGTTCAATTTATTTCAAATATTAATAAACTATATAAATTGTTTATTTAAGGTCAAACACCAGGGAATCCAAGGCAATATTGAAATAGACTGCAAAACGATTAAGGTGAGTTAATCTCACCCAGTTGAATTTAAATTTAAATTTAAATGATCAAAGTTAAATAATTGGTTGAATGGATGAATTGATTGAGGTGCTATAATTTGGTATATTTGGAATTGGATTTTATGTGGTGCTAACGTCTGTGGATGCAGGGAAAATAGGTAGGAGGGATCCAACTGGACCCCTAAACATTTATTTAAATTATTTAATATTCCCTACTGTGAATATTGATATTCTATGATGAGTTATATTGGAATATTGAATGTTATGGTTGATTGGATATATTTGGGTATAATGAATTACCAAAAATATATAAATTGGATTTTGGAAAGAAAATAAAAGAAATGAATTTGTAAGTAAAATATTTATTGGAAATTTGAATAAAATTAAGAATTGAATTGAAAAGAAATAGAAGTAATATGAAAATAATAATAAATAACTTCGAGTATGAAAGGAATTTTGAATAAACCGAATTTAATGAATTGTAAACTTAAGTTATATAAATTAAAGGAATAAAGAATTATTTTAAAATTCAAAGTTTAAATTTATATAAAAGGATTAAGAAGTAATTTGAGAAATCAAAAATTGGTATTCTTAGTTAAAAATATTTTATATCATAATTAAGAAATAAAATCTGAAATTAATAGACTTTGAAGTAAAAGGGAGTAAATTGGAAATCAATTTGGAAATTGATTCAAGCGTTTGAAATTGAAAATTTAAAGAAGATTGTGAAGAGAAGTATATTTCTCTGGATAGCCAAGTACGTTCAAAGTTAATTTTTAAATATTAGTAAAAGCTTTAATGTTGTTTTAAAAAGCATGTTTTAGAAAATTTATTATTTCTAATCTTTTTAATTCTAAAGTAAATAATTTCAAATCTATTATCGTAGTAATTATTTAAAATGGTAACTTAGTGTTTTGTTTTAAAGAGTGAGAACCTAGTTTATATTTTATAAAGTAACCTTATTTTTAACTATTCATATAGTATGTATTTTTAGCCCATTATTGAAGTAGTCTTAACTTAAATGTTTTAAAGTAAATTCCAAAGTAAGTGTTTTGTTTAATCTATTATCGTCATAATTATTTAAAGGATGATTTTGTATTTTTTTCAAAAAAGAAAATCTAGTTACATTTATAAGGTAAACTTATTTTCATTATTTCTAAATTATCATTTTAAATTAAGCACTAAAGTAAAAATTCTAAATTAAATGTTAAACATATTTACAATAAAGTGATTTAAAATTATTTTAAAAATCTAAAATCTTGTGCTTGGTGATTCCAGTGGAAATAGAAAATACTTGAAATTTATTCTGAGAAGGAAGATAGTCTGAAAACTATTTTCAAAAAGGGTTTGAAATTGGAAATATATCTTGCAAAGATATTTTGAAATTAATAAATAATTTGGGAAATTATTTATTGGTTGATGGTTGTTTGTGAATATAAATTGATAGTTAAATCACCGACTATCAAAATTGGACAAATGCGTTGATCGTTTCGAAGAGACCGGGATCGAGATTTATTTCTCGAAAACCACTTCGATCCGGTTTGTACGTTTTGTGGAAAATGATTTCGGATTCGAAGTTGGAGCAGTGAAGTGCAAACGCTAGCCGCTACTAATCCTGAGGATATTTCCAAAACGGATATAGTAGGAATAGTGCATTCGGTTCCGTTCGAACCCGGGACGGACTTGTATGGATGAATGCTTTCGTTAACATCGTCAGGTGGATGATGGGCATTCGAAGGGATATGTTCTAAAAAGGTAACGCTTAGCCTCAAGCCTCATCAAATGGGAATGACTGAAAATCAGGTGTTATGCAGCAAGGCTGGGTGGGTAGCACCCAAGCAGGGTGAGGTCACCCTGCCTAGTTGTCCCTTTTATTTCGGCTTAGTGGGAGGTTGCTGATCCCAACCGCGGGGTGATCTCACTCGGGATTATTCAGTAAGGGGTAGTCCCGGTCTTGTGTTGCAGGGGAGCGGGCGTACTCCTCGGTACTGTGATCTAGGCCACGTACTGTGACAGGTGGTACCCCAGTGCCTAGTCATTAGTTGGAAATCCATTCTCCCTACGAGCCTTGTACGAGTTTTGTTTGTATTACCCACTCTGTGGCTAGTAGATGGAATTTAATAGATGCAACAACTTCGGCTATTTTATAAGTATTTGTATATAGACCCTATTATAATATCAGAGGATTTCTATAAAAATTGTTTTAGCTATCGTAAGGTAAAAACTCGACATGTTTATTTGTGTGTGGTCTTACGAGATGCTTTTGTTTTCAAAGGATTTTTGAAACTTTAATAATCAATTGAGTGTGATTTTGTGACGCCCCACCTCTATGCTCGCAATAACAAAGAGTATTAAAAGAAATACTGTCTGTTGTCACGAAGAATAAGGCTGGATAGGAGCGGCCATCCGTAGTTAGGCCTTACACTAGTATTGGTTACCTCGATAGGAGTGGTATATATTTTTATTTTTCATCTCATATTTATTTACTCCCATCGACATACTCAATTCTAGTATAAAACGAACTACGATGGTTCATAATAGTTTAGGACAATCTATATAATAATAACACAGATAAAGTAAGTGCGGAACACAAATATAACAGAAAGTCTCATATATATATAATAACTGATGTCAGTTACAATACATTTGACACAATACATATGATACAACTACAACAGTCAACTCTGGAAGTTATATATACAAGTACATTATCAACTAATATACATGAATACATATCATCCTATACAATGACACGACAACTCCAAAAGATGTGAAAAGTCTTCAAGCTCAAACAGCAACCCAAAGTAAAATATCAACAACCTGTAAATACTTGATCTGACCCGAGTATTAAATTCAAAAGAAAATAATACACGGGTCAGTCTAATTCAAACTCAGTTATTAGTGCACAGAAGCAATAATAATTAAATATGAATAGATGACAGTCACAATAAATCTCGTCTATCCGATCCTTAAATAAAGAAATCGGATAACGATAAATATAACACGCAACAGTGTTAAACAACAAATCAACAATTTAAACCAAATCAGAATACGGAATTGAATAAACAAAACAGTTCAAACAATTGAAACATCAATTAAAACATCAACTCGAGTAGGGCTGCAGTACACGCACGCGTGCACTGCCTTGCCACTACAGCATATGGAATATGCAAAAGATCAAACAATCAAAACAAAATAAAATATCATACTCGCCATACCGTGTGGCTGCAGTTCACGCTTGCGTGCACTGCCTTGCCACTACAGTGATGATGTACCTAACCGAATACCGTGTGGCTGCAGTTCACGCTTGCGTGCACTGCCTTGCCACCACGGTGATATGTACAAAATGAAATTTCACCACCGAACACAAGGTCAAACCCAGAATCAGGTTCAACTCACTGTACAGAAGCAAATACAAAGCAAAGGTCACAATGAAACTACAATTGCAACCAGGTACAAAGACAAAGATAATGCACATGACAACAGCACATAAATATGTGAATGAGTGATACCACAGTTCAGTGATCCCACAAGCAACCGAAGATTCAAACATCAATGCCGCTGCCTCAATGGTCATAGCAGAATGGCAATGGACAATGTGTACATATATACACATGACAGTGAATTAGATCAGAGTGGGTAGGGACAACATACATGTCGACCAGGCTGCATATTGAAGAAAATATGCAATGCAAGCAGCCTAAGTCGAGACAAAAATCAAGTTCAAAAGTAGCAAGTGAAGATGACAACAGCTAGCTCCAACAAATGTCCAGAGACCAAGTTTATATGCAAAGTGTAGAACAGTCAAAGACACAATACACAAATGCAAGGCAAAATTTATGTATCAAGTGATGCATTTGTGTAAGAGACATAGCAACCACAAGATACTGCAACAAACAACCTCAATATGGCAGACTCAAAGACACGGTGAAGCTCAAGTATAACACTGCAGGAGTTCAAATCAGTTCTACAACTCAAAGCAATGAATAGTCCCATAATGAAACTACAGTGGACAGGGCATACACAAGAAGCAACAAGGCCTGACTGGAAGGTTCAAACATGAACTATAATTCAATGTCAACAAAACTACTCAGGAGATCAATACACATGACTCACGTGAACCCGATCTTATATCGCACAAGTGAAATAGCCACAGCTTCAATTGAACAGAGAAAGGAACAACAAGTGGTATGAGACTGAACTAGACAAATGGAACTGAGTTCAAGTGAATAACACATCATGAACTCGATGCAGTGCAACTCAATGCAACAAAAGACCACAAGACTCAACCTAGGGAAATGGATCAGTTGCACTAATTGAAATTGGGAATTGCAATTAACAATTATAGTACCCAAAACATGGGTCAGAAGCAACCAAGTCCAGACACAACAAGCATCGTGTAGCAGTGCAATACGAAGTCAAGAAAAGCAACTGCAGCTCGAAAGCAGGCTCAATGTAACAAGTGAACACTTGTGTACATATAAAAAAACTGAAGTGAAGTCACAAGTGCACAACTTCAACAAACCAAACGTCATCAAGTAAACATGATTCAAGCAGTAATAACACTGCAGCACAAGAGAATGCACAGAACTAAATGAACTCATGTGGATAGTGCAGCAAGAATCACGCATGACACAGCAAGTATAAGTGTCAAAACTGGTCAGAGGCAGTGAAACACAAAAGAAATTCGAACAAAAGGAATTTCCAATCAGAAATTTCAGCAAAACGATCGAAATCATTCAAACATTTACACAAAACTATAACTGTAAATTCCAACCAAAGTCACTGCCGAAATCAACCAAACATCAATTTCCAGAAAATTGAAATAAGTGCACCAGGAAATCTTCGACATCTCAACAAAACAGTGCCGAGACAACCAAGTAGAAAAAGATGTGAGTAAAACTCACTCAAGTTCAAAAGTCATGGAACAGAAGTAGAACAAAAATCAGAAATCACTAAAACTCGAAGCAACATTAGCCAAGAATTCAAGCAACAAAATACACAGATAACTCGAGACCTGAATTAGATGTGAGCAAGCTCACCTTTGCTTTGTCGAAGTGGCCGAAACCCTGAATCGCCGTTCGAAGTGACGAAGTTGAACTCGAATGAGATGACGAAGCCGGCTCTCTCTCGAAGCCCTAATTTGGAGACGAATGAAAACTTTGAGCCGCCACCATTTTATTTTTTCTTCGTTCGATTTAATGTTTAGGGTTTGAAAAATGAAAATGATCGAGAGAGAGTGGAACGGTATTCACAATTAACACGGCACAAAAAAAAGGCATGGGCCAAAATATGAAGCCCACAAATTTTTAAACACATTTTTAAAAGAATTTACCCGATTAAAACTCCAAATAGCAATTAGCAAGCCACATTAATTGTCTAATGACGAAAATTAATTTCCACAAAAACTCGGGTTGTTACAGACTCCCCTCCTTATAAAAATTGCGTCCCCGCAATTTTCATAATTAAGGTCGTCACTAACAATAAATTTTCTAACATAAACTGGTTAAGCTAGAAAACGAAGGCAGAGAATTCAAACATAAAAGAAATCTTTTAATTTCAATAAAAGAAATTCAAAAATTCTCAACTAAATCTAACTATCAATAGATAGTCAGAAAACAACAAAGGCCTAATTATCAAAAACGATAGTTAGAAATCTCAAATCAGCAAATATTTAATTATCAAAAGCGATGATTAAATCTCAAATCAACAAATATTCGATTATCAAAAACGATAATCAAATCAACAATTATTCGATTATCAAAAACGATAATCAAATCAACAAATATTCGATTATCAAAAACGATAATCAAATCTCAAATCAACAATTATTCGATTATCAAAAACGATAATCAAATCTCAAATCAACAATTATTCGATTATCAAAAACGATAATCAAATCAACAAATATTCGATTATCAAAAACGATAATCAAATCAACAAATATTCGATTATCAAAAACTCTCAAATCAACAAATATTCGATTATCAAAAACGATAATCAAATCAACAATTTTTCGATTATCAAAAACGATAATCAAATCAACAAATATTCGATTATCAAAAACGATAATCAAATCTCAAATCAACAATTATTCGATTATCAAAAACGATAATCAAATCAACCAATATTCGATTATCAAAAACGATAATCAAATCAACAAATATTCGATTATCAAAAACGATAATCAAATCTCAAATCAACAAATATTCGATTATCAAAAACGATAATCAAATCAACAATTATTCGATTATCAAAAACGATAATCAAATCAACAAATATTCGATTATCAAAAACGATAATCAAATCTCAAATCAACAAATATTCGATTATCAAAAACGATAATCAAATCAACAAATATTCGATTATCAAAAACGATAATCAAATCTCAAATCAACAAATATTCGATTATCAAAAACGATAATCAAATCTCAAATCAACAAATATTCGATTATCAAAAACGATAATCAAATCAACAATTATTCGATTATCAAAAACGATAATCAAATCTCAAATCAACAAATATTCGATTATCAAAAACGATAATCAAATCAACAAATATTCGATTATCAAAAACGATAATCAAAACTCATAACATCAAATATCTAATTATCACAAGTGATAATCAGAACTCATAACATCAAATATCTAATTATCACAAGCGATAACCAGAACTCATAACATCAAATATCTAATTATCACAAGCGATAACCAGAACTCATAACATCAAATATCTAATTATCACAAGCGATAACCAGAACTCATAACATCAAATATCTAATTATCACAAGCGATAACCAGAACTCATAACATCAAATATCTAATTATCACAAGCGATAACCAGAACTCATAACATCAAATATCTAATTATCACAAGCGATAACCAGAACTCATAACATCAAATATCTTCATAACATCAAATATCTAATTATCACAAGCGATAATCAGAACTCATAACATCAAATATCTAATTATCTGTAGATAATTAGATTCAACATATATCTAGAATCAATTAAGATAACTAGAAAATCAAACATAAAAGGTTGGATCGATCCCATCATATGGCGAGTTTTAGCTACGCCGCACGTGCATCTCATATGGCCGAAGCCTACCAAGTACCCATCATAATTTTGGCGCCCATCATATGACCCGAAGGTCCAACATATGACCCGAAGGTCTGGTACTGGTATTTGACCCGAAGGTCCATCATAGTGGCTCGAAAGCACACGAAAATCATCATATATTCAATTAACGAGTCCGGAATTAACCGAAATAGCAAACGCACATGTCCCATACCACGTGTTTTATTAAATCGTTTGATTCTCTTCATCGTTTCCTTGAACGTGTAAAATCATCAAAATCATCAAACAGCATATGTTTCAATTAACGAGTCCGGAATTAACCGAAATAGTAAAAGTGTGATTCCATACTCCGCACTTTTGCTACATCGTTTAAATCTCTTCATCGTTTCCTTGAAAGTGCAAATTGTGTATTCCAAAAATAACATTTCACATTCTCAAACGGACAAGTCCGGAATTAAGAGAATCAGTAAAAGAAAGGGGTCATAATCCTCGATTTTTCTGAAACGTTTAAGTCACTTTCTCATTCTTCTGAAAACACAAACTGTAAAAATTCTGAAAAAAATTTCATTTATTTCATAAAAGTAATAATTTACATTCTCAAACGAACAAGTCCGGAATTAAGTGAATCAGTAAAAGAAAGGGGTCATAATCCTCGATTTTTCTGAATCATTTAAATCTCTTTCTCATTCTTTTGAAAACGTAAACTGAAAAAATTTTGAAAACAATTTTTATTTTAACACGCTTTTTATAATCACGTGATTAAATCAGCAACATAAGTAGCAATTTCAACAAGAAAATGGTACTTCTCAAAACAACATAAAACTAATCTCAAAATCAGCATTGCGGGATAGCCGCTCGAAAATCCACTTTAAAATTTGACAGTTACTGAAGTCAAGTCGACAGTAGTTTTTAAATGTCAAAATCTCATCAAAATAATTTGCATCAAAATAATTTGCATCAAATATAATATCAGTGAATTTTCATTCATTGAAATATGTCAACAAAACACCGTGCTTCAAAATATAGCATTGGTGTGAAAAGCCCGTTATAAGAATAACGGCAACAAAATACGTTTCATAACCAAGCATCGGTTCAACATAAAATTAATTCAGTAACGTGCAGCTCGAATTTTGCACGTACACTACAAAATGAACAAAGAAATCATTCGAATATATCTTCAATGAAGATAATTCAAAATAGCAAAATCTAATCAACATGTGATTAGCATCAAAGAAAACCAGCCAAACTTTCAACAAATCCACATAGCTGCAATTGCTTCGAATCCTCAAATCGAATTCGAAGTTTTTAAAGAAAACAAATTAAACACGGCTATGTAAACAACAAATGAAATTTATTTCAATTTCATATTTTGATTTTTAAATCAAAATAATTATCAGTTGTACTCAGCGAAGCAGTCACACTGTTTTCGCTGCGCACTCTGATAAACAGAACACAAATCAATCGAATCATCAAAACTCAAATCAACCTTTATTTTTAGATATAGCTATTTAAAAATTTCATCAAAATTTCAAAACTTTAGTTTTGACTCAAAGCACATATAAAACATCGACTAATAGTTGTAACACATGTTCCATCTAAGTTATGTTTTATATTATGTCCATAAACCCCAAGCTCTGATACCAACTGTGACGCCCCACCTCTATGCTCGCAATAACAAAGAGTATTAAAAGAAATACTGT
Organism: Allium cepa; assembly: GCA_030765085.1. Taxonomy (NCBI): domain Eukaryota; kingdom Viridiplantae; phylum Streptophyta; class Magnoliopsida; order Asparagales; family Amaryllidaceae; genus Allium; species Allium cepa. The sequence continues at coordinate 110,600,035 of CM060940.1, forward strand.
CTGTTGTCACGAAGAATAAGGCTGGATAGGAGCGGCCATCCGTAGTTAGGCCTTACACTAGTATTGGTTACCTCGATAGGAGTGGTATATATTTTTATTTTTCATCTCATATTTATTTACTCCCATCGACATACTCAATTCTAGTATAAAACGAACTACGATGGTTCATAATAGTTTAGGACAATCTATATAATAATAACACAGATAAAGTAAGTGCGGAACACAAATATAACAGAAAGTCTCATATATATATAATAACTGATGTCAGTTACAATACATTTGACACAATACATATGATACAACTACAACAGTCAACTCTGGAAGTTATATATACAAGTACATTATCAACTAATATACATGAATACATATCATCCTATACAATGACACGACAACTCCAAAAGATGTGAAAAGTCTTCAAGCTCAAACAGCAACCCAAAGTAAAATATCAACAACCTGTAAATACTCGATCTGACCCGAGTATTAAATTCAAAAGAAAATAATACACGGGTCAGTCTAATTCAAACTCAGTTATTAGTGCACAGAAGCAATAATAATTAAATATGAATAGATGACAGTCACAATAAATCTCGTCTATCCGATCCTTAAATAAAGAAATCGGATAACGATAAATATAACACGCAACAGTGTTAAACAACAAATCAGCAATTTAAACCAAATCAGAATACGGAATTGAATAAACAAAACAGTTCAAACAATTGAAACATCAATTAAAACATCAACTCGAGTAGGGCTGCAGTACACGCACGCGTGCACTGCCTTGCCACTACAGCATATGGAATATGCAAAAGATCAAACAATCAAAACAAAATAAAATATCATACTCGCCATACCGTGTGGCTGCAGTTCACGCTTGCGTGCACTGCCTTGCCACTACAGTGATGATGTACCTAACCGAATACCGTGTGGCTGCAGTTCACGCTTGCGTGCACTGCCTTGCCACCACGGTGATATGTACAAAATGAAATTTCACCACCGAACACAAGGTCAAACCCAGAATCAGGTTCAACTCACTGTACAGAAGCAAATACAAAGCAAAGGTCACAATGAAACTACAATTGCAACCAGGTACAAAGACAAAGATAATGCACATGACAACAGCACATAAATATGTGAATGAGTGATACCACAGTTCAGTGATCCCACAAGCAACCGAAGATTCAAACATCAATGCCGCTGCCTCAATGGTCATAGCAGAATGGCAATGGACAATGTGTACATATATACACATGACAGTGAATTAGATCAGAGTGGGTAGGGACAACATACATGTCGACCAGGCTGCATATTGAAGAAAATATGCAATGCAAGCAGCCTAAGTCGAGACAAAAATCAAGTTCAAAAGTAGCAAGTGAAGATGACAACAGCTAGCTCCAACAAATGTCCAGAGACCAAGTTTATATGCAAAGTGTAGAACAGTCAAAGACACAATACACAAATGCAAGGCAAAATTTATGTATCAAGTGATGCATTTGTGTAAGTGACATAGCAACCACAAGATACTGCAACAAACAACCTCAATATGGCAGACTCAAAGACACGGTGAAGCTCAAGTATAACACTGCAGGAGTTCAAATCAGTTCTACAACTCAAAGCAATGAATAGTCCCATAATGAAACTACAGTGGACAGGGCATACACAAGAAGCAACAAGGCCTGACTGGAAGGTTCAAACATGAACTATAATTCAATGTCAACAAAACTACTCAGGAGATCAATACACATGACTCACGTGAACCCGATCTTATATCGCACAAGTGAAATAGCCACAGCTTCAATTGAACAGAGAAAGGAACAACAAGTGGTATGAGACTGAACTAGACAAATGGAACTGAGTTCAAGTGAATAACACATCATGAACTCGATGCAGTGCAACTCAATGCAACAAAAGACCACAAGACTCAACCTAGGGAAATGGATCAGTTGCACTAATTGAAATTGGGAATTGCAATTAACAATTATAGTACCCAAAACATGGGTCAGAAGCAACCAAGTCCAGACACAACAAGCATCGTGTAGCAGTGCAATACGAAGTCAAGAAAAGCAACTGCAGCTCGAAAGCAGGCTCAATGTAACAAGTGAACACTTGTGTACATATAAAAAAACTGAAGTGAAGTCACAAGTGCACAACTTCAACAAACCAAACGTCATCAAGTAAACATGATTCAAGCAGTAATAACACTGCAGCACAAGAGAATGCACAGAACTAAATGAACTCATGTGGATAGTGCAGCAAGAATCACGCATGACACAGCAAGTATAAGTGTCAAAACTGGTCAGAGGCAGTGAAACACAAAAGAAATTCGAACAAAAGGAATTTCCAATCGGAAATTTCAGCAAAACGATCGAAATCATTCAAACATTTACACAAAACTATAACTGTAAATTCCAACCAAAGTCACTGCCGAAATCAACCAAACATCAATTTCCAGAAAATTGAAATAAGTGCACCAGGAAATCTTCGACATCTCAACAAAACAGTGCCGAGACAACCAAGTAGAAAAAGATGTGAGTAAAACTCACTCAAGTTCAAAAGTCATGGAACAGAAATAGAACAAAAATCAGAAATCACTAAAACTCGAAGCAACATTAGCCAAGAATTCAAGCAACAAAATACACAGATAACTCGAGACCTGAATTAGATGTGAGCAAGCTCACCTTTGCTTTGTCGAAGTGGCCGAAACCCTGAATCGCCGTTCGAAGTGACGAAGTTGAACTCGAATGAGATGACGAAGCCGGCTCTCTCTCGAAGCCCTAATTTGGAGACGAATGAAAACTTTGAGCCGCCACCATTTTATTTTTTCTTCGTTCGATTTAATGTTTAGGGTTTGAAAAATGAAAATGATCGAGAGAGAGTGGAACGGTATTCACAATTAACACGACACAAAAAAAAGGCATGGGCCAAAATTATGAAGCCCACAAATTTTTAAACACATTTTTAAAAGAATTCACCCGATTAAAACTCCAAATAGCAATTAGCAAGCCACATTAATCGTCTAATGACGAAAATTAATTTCCACAAAAACTCGGGTTGTTACAGATTTTCTCTCGCTGGTATTCCAGACTGACTCGGGTGTTATTTAACTGTAATGCTCGGGTCAGACCGAGTATTATAGGATACATAATTTGGTGCTGTGGAGCTTAGGAGACGAGCTGGATGACGATACGTATATCCATACTTGTTATATATATATATATATATATATATATATATATATGTATATATATATATATATTCCGCTATGTTGATTAGCTGTATATCCAGATGTATGATATTGATGTTGAGCTGTGATGGATGTACTCTGATGATGTAATATATAAACAGAGATATTTGACTTTTGAGTAAAGATCATTTATTATCTATTATATTTTATTCCGCTGCGATGGTTAGATTCTGTTGTTGTTTTCTATTTTCTTCTTCTACCTCTTCTTCTTTAACCCAAATGGTTTGTATTTCTGTACAACTTGAGTTGATTTAAGTAGAATAGTGTTGATTCAAGGGGTACGGATTTGCGGGTCGTTACATTTGGTATCAGAGCATAGGTTGGTGATAACCTTGGCTCTGGTGGGAACTACTCATTTCAAATAGAGCCCGTCGTACTCTAAAATGAGTTTGAGCGTATTAATATATATGAGCGCGTATTTGTTAGTGAATATAAGTTGTTTTAATATTGTGTTGATTGGTTTGTTGAGTGGCATATGAACCTTCGTCGGCATAGTCTGTACAAATGTATCGAAGGGGATTCTAAACACTTGAATAGAACAATCGGCACGGTATTATTTTAGATATGGGTAAATGAAATAATTTTACCCAAAAATATATTTTGACATAAAGAAAAGTTTTTGTAAATTATTTTAGCTCACATATGGTTGCGTGGATGTTAGGAAGAATAATATTAAAGTACTATCATTGTAAAGTGAAAATTTAACTAGAAATTGAAAATATAACCAAAGTTCAAGGGAATAAAATCATTATAAAATGAAATTTATAAATATGATTATGAATGTAATTTATGAATTGAAATATAATCAAATGAGAATTTGTATGAGCATAAGCTATGCAAATGAATTACAGTTAAAATTGATTTAAGCAGGATTTGGAAATTTAAATCCCGGAGATTTGGAAGTATTTGAAGATAAATAATAACATTATTGTTTTAGAGGTATTTCTGAAAGGAAATTTGTTTTAAATGGATTTTGAAAGTGATATAGCATTGAAATCACTTGGATTATTGGGAAATAATTCTGATGATGACGGCCGCATCATCAGTATTCATTTTCGAATTTCTAAGTGACGGATTGCTGCCAAAAAATTGATTTGTTCAGAAAAGCTAGTTGTTTTTGAAAATCTCCAAGGAATTTGTTGAGAATAAAACCAGGATTGGTTTGACTTTTGAGAAATGTGATTTGAGAAGTTGGAGATTCCAAAATAATTTGAAGCCAAAGGTCGGATGTTTAAAAATCCTGATGAGATAGGTTGTAAGCTTATAAATTGAGATGATTTTTAATTCAGGAAGGAAATATAAGCTTTGAATGTTGGAATATAAATTTAAGGTGAAAGGTTAAAAATGAAATTTACTTGGATTGGAAATAAAATTTAACTGGATTGAAATTAATTAAATAGGCTGAAAATAATATCCAGTTGTTTTCGAATTAAGTTGAAATCGAATTGAGTTAGGTAAATCGGAGTTAAAATAAAATTGAATTGGAATAAAAATTCAGTTGAATTATTAAATGGAATTAGATGCTTACCTGGATAAATGGAAGTAAGTTGGATAAGAAATAAGTTGAAATAAATAACTCAGAATGACTTATAAAAAAATCAGAATTAAAAACCCTGGTAATAAAAATATGCTTGGGTTATAAATAAGCATAAGGCTTAAGTTAAAAATAAAGGAAGAATATATTCAAGCCTAGAATGAATGGAAATGTGTAAAATAATAAGTTGTGATTTATAAAATTGAAAATGAAATACAAAATCCAAAATAAATATTGTTTGATGTTTTGGATAATAAAACAAAAATCCAAACTCGAATTATAAAATAAATTGAACGTAAGAAAATTAAATGCAGTGATATTTGGAATTAAAACTTAAGTATTGAACTATAAATAGGGAGAACTAATTTGTTAATAAATTGGTTAATGAAATTTATAAATGAAACCTATTGTAGTTAAGTAAAGCTGAATTGTGAGTTAATAATGAAGTTTGAAAATAAAACTCAAGTTATAAAATCAAATTCGACTTGAATTGTTAGTAAAGTAAATGTGATTGAACTATGAGTTCATGAAATTGGGTGGTAATTGAAAATGGATAGTGGATTCAGAACTTGAGTTATAAATTAAAATTTAACTTGAAGTGTTAACAAATTAAATATAATTAGAAATGTATCGAATAAAAATGAAATTGTATTAAAATAGTAATAGTTTGAATTGCAAATATAATCCAAATATGTGGAAATAAATTGGATATGGCCTTGTAATCAATTGAATGAGTTGAATCTGAAAGTTAAATTTTATAATAACTAATCAGATGAAATTGCAGATTTAAAATGAGATTTGGTTGAGATAGAATTAAGTTGAATAGAAAAGAAAAAATTACTCATAAGATGAAATGAGCTTAAGTATAAATTGAATTAAATTAATTTAAGCTAATAGATGGAGGTTAATTGAATTTAATTCAACTTAAACTAAGTTTAATGGTATTGGATTGGATTTAAATTAACTGGAAATAAATTTTAATCGGAATAAAATTCGGTGAGTTACAGATAATATTTAATGGGATGAAATTCTTAAATAATTAATTGTAAACCATTTAAATTGTTAAGGAATTGAAGTAATTTGAGACAATAAGAAAAACAGAATGTCTTAAGTTAATAGAATGGATTTAAATGAATGCGGATTAGAAATGAAACGCAAATGAATAGATTGTGAATAAAATTGAAATGGTATTAAATGAAATAGCCTGGATTGTCTTCGAGCTAAATAAAATAGTTTGGAATAAACAAATATGGAATAAATTGAGTAAAGTAACTAAAGCTTGGGTTGAATTAATTCGGGAATGGTTAGTAATATGCAAGCTTGGAATGTGTCGAGCTAAATAAATGGTCGTGAATGAATTAAAATAAAAAAGAAATTTAATTGGCAATGAAGATGAACCTAATTTGTTAATGGTTTTGAATGAACTAGTTTGGTTAATCAAATGAAATGCAAGTGAATGGATTCAAAAATGCAATGAAAATGAGAATATATGGATTGTGAACAAATTTAACAGTAGAATAGAATTAAGTATAAATTGAGTCGAAATCAATTTAAATTGGTTATAAAACATAAGTACTTATTTATTCACATAGATCTCGTCGAATTGCATAGAATAAATTGTCATTTGATGTAAATGGAAGTAACTAAGATGCTATGAATTGATAGGAGTAAAATAAATTGATTTTGAGAGCAATTGAATTGAATATGAGTTCAGTTTGCTTAAAAATAAATTAAATGTAAGTGATTGAGTTTTAAACCATTCAAATTGAATGAAATGGTTTATAAATTAATTGAAAACAGTTAAATTAGTATGAAAACTATATAAGTTACTTACGGAAAAATGTTTGGTGTGAATTTCTTTTAGAATTCATATGTTTAACTATTGAAAATAAGGGGAATATTGTTAAACTTTATATATTTGGCACTTACATGTTTAAATTGAGTAAGTACAGGTACTGGGAAGCCATGTGACTGGATTTTGGCACGCTAACTGCTAAATAAATAAGCTATTTGCTTAAAAATGATAAATAAGGTACGCCTACGCAATAAAAATAGGAAATATGAACTGTTTTTGGTTTTTCCGACCATGTGGGTCGATGTATATGTATTTATATCTCTTCTCAAATTGCAAAAGCTCCTCCGTACAAAGGAGACTCTGCCAAAAATTTTCGGAAATTTTGGGAGTTAGAAAATTTTGAGAAAATTCTGTTAACGACAAAACGATTTCAAACTGGAAATTAAAAATAAATTAATGAATGAAACTAATTTAAAATAATGACATGAATTAGTTAAAAATAATAATAATAATAATAATGAAATTCAAATATTTAGAGTTGAAAATAAATTGAATTCATATGGAAATGAAAGAATCAATTTGAATAGATATAAAATGCTTTTACTAACTTAAGGGGAATAGTGAATCCTTAAATGAAAAGTTGATACTACTAATATAATCTAAGTCAATATTTGAATGAATAGATATTGGCATTTTGTGAGAAAGTCGATAAAGTGTTGTGGAATGTTGTGAATGGGTATTAGTGCCAAGCAGGATATGCAGGTAATATAAAGGGAAAAGAGAATTGATTTTGATTTCAGAAGATAAATTTGAATTGCTCGACAAAAAGGTATGTGTTTAAATTTCTGTGAAATTTGATTGGGTTTTTGGATCGAGCCACTTGGCGTTTTGTTTTCTTTTGGATTTGGAAGGCCTTAGGGCCATTTTGTAGTTGTACCGAGCTAGCCGCGCAAAGGAGATGCTGGCAAAAAATTTCGGAAATTTAGGGAGTTAGAAAAATTTTGTGAAAATTTTGGTAATTCAAAATTTGGATTTAAATTAAATTTAAATAGTTGAATAAGTAAAGTTATTTGGGAACTAAGGAAAAGTTTGGGAAGTTAGTAAGAAAGATAGTGGGTCTATTGTATAAAAAGATAGTTGGTAAGATGTTGAATTGTTAGAAACTGTTTGGATTTGGGGAAAATAATAAACGGGTATTGGACCATTCTTCCTAACTAGTAATTTTGATGACGAAATTCTTTTAAGGGGGGAGGAATGTGACGACCCGGAATTTTCGAGCATTTAAAATCGGAATATTTAATTGATTTTAAATATTCTATAGCGTAATTTTAACTTGAATTACGAATATCAATTTATTTGCTGATTAAATTATTGAATTTAAATAATTTGAAATTGGGTAAAATATGAAATCTGATATTTTAAGCCTATTAAAAATAATTTGAAGGCCTATAAAATTTGTATTGATAATACTGAGCATAATAGAAGTTGTAAAATTAAATTTAACAGTGATTTATTCAGTTTTGAAGTTTATGTCGTATAAATTGAAATTAAAAATAATCTTCCGAGGCACAGTCTCGGAATTCGACGAAATCAGTTCCATTGAATACGTAATCGGATTTCAATTTTCGCACCGTTTGGAGTTACCATTTGATCGTACAACCAGTAAATGCATAGGAAAAATTAATTAACTTTAATTTACATGGTCAAACCTTTTCATAGAAGCCACACTCCTCTAGCTTCTAGCGCAAGCTTCTTTCCCCCACTTCAGATTCATTTCCACTTAAGTAAATTGGCTGAAGCCTCATCTTCAAAATCGTAATCGAAACCCTCGGTTTAAAAATGGCCGAGCCTTTCAAAATTGTTATCGCATCTTCTAAAAAAATAAAATAAATGGCTGAATCATGGAAGCCTCCTTAGATCATCGTGCCGACATCTTCTCGTTCGAATCACGGCGTGTGCTCGGCCGTAGTGCCTAGAGTTTTGGGAGGATCGAACTCAAGTTCGATCGAGAGGCGGTCGTTGTCAAAAGGGGAGAAGTTGTTTAACCTGACCGCTGTTCGTTGTCGATCGAGGCGATGTATGAGGGGTTCACGAGCTCCCCGATGCGTGGGAGGGTTGCAGTTGTCTTCGCGTGGACGTCGCGACTTCGATCTGGGATTCGGAGGCGATTTTGTGGCGTCGCGATTTGCGATGGTCGGTGTTTGGGATTTGGGCTGTAGGTCGTAGCTTCACACAGTCAAGGCGAAAGAGGTCGCGCGCGTGAATGGAATATCGACTCGCGATTTTGGGTTTCGATCGTATGAGCTTTGGTCGCGGCTGATGATCGCGAAGGTTGGAGTCGCGATGGTCAACGATGAGGTATAATTTCTTATTCGATTTAAATATCAGAAGTTTGTGAGTGAAAATAAAATAAAATAGTATTTGATTTTTGATTCACACATATTTTTCACCTACAGGTTTAAGACAGAGGCTTTTAATAATCTGTGGGTGTTAATTACAAATAAGGTTGGGAAGAAATAGGATTTTAAATGTTTGAAGATTCTATAAATTATATAGTATATGCAGTTTGAAAACAGGAAATAATAATAAAATAAGATCTATTTAAGTTTTTAAATTATATATATAGTTTATGTATTTTAAATAACAATAGGAATAAATAAACTGGCATAGGTCTATAGCAACAAGGTAGTTTTGGTTTAATATATATGTTAAAAGGGAATTGTATATTTTATTAAACTTTATAAATGTATATTTGTGAACGTATATAAGTTCAAAGCAGAATATATATAAATAAAGATTTTTAGGGGAATTTTTAGTTTAAAATTAAATTATCCGTAAATTAAATAAATTGTTCAATTTATTTCGAATATTAATAAATTATATAAATTGTTTATTTAAGGTGAAACATCAGAGAATCCAAGGCAATATTGAAATGGACATCAAAACGATTAAGGTGAGTTAATCTCACTCAGTTGAATTTAAATTTAAATTTAAATGATCAAAGTTAAACATTTGATTGAATGGATGAATTGATTGAGGTGCTATAATTTGGTATATTTTGGAATTTGTATTTTATATTGTGCTAACATCTGTGGATGCAGGGAAAACAGGTTGGAGGGATCCAACTGGACCCCACAACATTTATTTAAATTATTTAATATTCTCTACTGTGAATAATTATATTCTATGATGAGTTATATTGGAATATTGAATGTTATGGTTGATTGGATATATTTGGGTATAATGAATTACCAAAAATATATAAATTGGATTTTGGAAAGAAAATAAAAGAAATGAATTTGTAAGTAAAATAATTAAAGGAAATTTGAATAAACTTAAGAATTGAATTGAAAAGAAATAGAAGTAATATGAAAATAATAATAAATAACTTCGAGTATGAAAGGAATTTTGAATAAACCGAATTTAATGAATTGTAAACTTAAGTTATATAAATTAAAGGAATAAAGAATTATTTTAAAATTCAAAGTTTAAATTTATTTAAAAGGATTAAGAAGCAATTTGAGAAATCAAAAATTGGTATTCTCAGTTAAAAATATTTTATATCATAATTAAGAAATAAAATCTGAAATTAATATGTAACGACCCAGAATTTTTAATAATTTGAATTTGAGTATTTAATTAATTTTAAATATTAATAAGTGGAATTTTTGGAGTCGAATAAATTTTATTTTGAATTTTGGATTTAATTTTGCAATTAAATCGATTTATTTAATAGTGAAATTCCAGAAATAATTAAATATTGGGTTAAATATAATGGGAAATGATTTGGAAAATTTTGTTTTATCATATTGAAGTTATAGAAATATTTTGGAACTTGTAAAATTGAATTTGGAGTTAATTTGTGAAAATTGAATATTTTAATATTTAATTATCGACTGAAAAATAGCCAATTTTTGAACAGTCTCGGAATTGAACGAAACGAGTTCCATTGGATCCGTAATAGTTAGTTATTATCGGATTTCAATTTTCGTAGCAATCGGAGTTGTCGTTTGACCGTGGCAGCTCGAAACGCATCGATATCGTTTTAATTTTAATTCGGCGAGTAAAAATAGCCATTTTTCAAACGGTCTCGGATTCCGACGAAACCAGTTTCATCGGATCCGTAATGTGATATTATTGTAAGATTTCAAATTTCAAGTCGATCGGATTTATCGTTTGTCCGGTACAAGCCAAAACGCCTAGAAATCGTTTAAATCGGTTTAAATTTAAATCGAGCGTTTATTGCCGTATCTCACACATATGATGGAATTAGCTTCCGAAACTTGTTCCATTGTGTCCGGAATGTGGAAAAACCTTAGAATCGCCTGTCGGAACGCGTCGTTTGGAGTTCGTTTGCAAAAGTGTTAAATTGGAGATTTTATTATTAAAATAATAATAATAGTTGTTTATAAATGCAATTATCTCTAAACCCTAGCCCATTTTTGCTCCAGCCGCCACTTCCATGTCTATGGCCAGAAACGAGCGAAATTCATCCCTCATAATCTCAAAATCCATGCATCGAATCGAGAAACTTTCAACACGAAACTTGTAGAGGACGTCAGGATCTATCCATCCAACGGTGGATCTGGCGAATCGTCGCCGTTTGGAGGGTATAATTGCCCGCGTTCCCTGATGTTGCGCGCGCAGCCCTAGGCACCAGGTGGGGCCGAGCTTGGCCTAGCTCTGGGCGTTGGTGGCTCTTGTCGAGGCCGTTCGGTTGGCGCTCCCCGATCGTGTTTTCATGCAGCGAGGAGGTGGTGAGATCAAACCCTAGTTCTAGCTTGTATGGGTTCTTGTTGCGTTCATCACCTGTAGCCGTGCGTGCACATGAGGAAGAGTAGGAGGGGGAAGGAGATGTGCGGCCAGGATCAATTTAGGTTGAGAAATGTAAAATAATGTTGATTTATTCATATTTAAATCGTGTACAAACTTTAAACTGCGATATCTTTTTGCTGCGAGGTCCGATTTGGGCGAATCAAAGTGCGTTGGAATCGTATGGTCGCGCTCTTCGCAATGCAACTAGTTTGGAGTCGATTGGAGCTCGTTTGAATTTCGGGTAAAATTAAACGTTCGTTTAATTTTATTCGAAACGAACGCCGAAACCGGAAATAAAATCAAGGTGAGAACTCCTCACTCAATCGAAAGGTTTTGTTTAAAATTTTAAGTAGTTAATGTTGATTGATGATTGCTGTTTGATTGTGCTAGTAGATATAGTAGGATATATATTATATATAGCAATATATATATATTGGCATATGTATATATTGGATTTGATTTCCCGCCTCGTATAGCGGATGAGACCCTATTGCGCCGCCTATTAAGCGGATATTTTATAAAATCCCATATACCGCGATATTCCACCTCGAAGTGGAATTGGTATTGTGCTAACGTCTGTGGATGCAGGGTAACAGGTTGGGGGGATCCAACTGGATTCCTCGCATATTTATTTGTTTATAAATATTATGTTGATTGTTGATAATCATATTGATATATGACACTTATTCCCGTGATTGACCATCTGATGTTGTTGCATCATCGGATTCAAATTTTTAAAAATTAAAATAACGGTTTTGAATTTAAAAGGGGTTTTAAATCGATTTTTCAAAGAATATGGTTTATTAAAAATTTTGAATTGATTAAATTTTAAAATAAATAGATGGATAAATTTTTATGTTTTAAAAATTTATATTTTTATAAAATATAACTTAAAAGAAATTTTTAACAATAATAGGTTTTTATAAAATAGTTAAATTTGGTTTTTGGGAAGTTATTATTATTAATGGTTTATATAAAGGATTTTATAAATGGATTTTTTTTAAATAAAAATTGTTGAAGTTATAGAATAAATTTATAAAGTGTTAAGTTGATGTATAACATGAATTTCACTAGGATTTATAGATTAATAAATGTGAAATTTATAAAACGAACGGTTATTGGAAAAATTTAAGTTTATAAGTTATTAACTTATAGAAATGGATTTGGGCATTAAAAAGGGGAATTTTATAGAAATTGTTAATAAATGAAGATTTCATTAGTCGAAATTATTATAAACCATAAAGAAATCTTGTAAGTGATAAGATTTTAAATTGGTGAAGTTCAAAGGAACGATTTGGTAAATAAATAATATTATAAGTATTTAACTTACAATATGGCTTTTGGGTATGAAATTGGGTTATGTAAATTGCATCGGATTAATAAAGGAATTTATAAAATTGGGGTTTATAATAGAAATGGAATTTATAAACTATGTTTATAAATTTGAAATCCATCGAATTTGATAAATTGAAATATGGGAATTTGTTAAGTGGGCTATATTCACTATTTTGAAAATTGAATAGATTATTAAATAAAATGGGTCTGTTTTTGGGAAAGGAATGTTTTAAATGGAATTTAAAACGAATTAAAGGTGTTTTAAAATGTATTGAGTATTGAAAACATAGATTTCAACATTGATTGTTGAAATAGACGTTTTCGAGAAACAGAAGGGGATAATTTGTATAGTATTGGATTTATATATCTATTTTTAATTTCAAATCCATATACTAGTGTTTTTGGGTTGTCGTAACGATGTTTTACGCAACATTCGTTTTTAACCCAAATAAATGTGAATAAGGGAATGTTTTCTTAAAGAGAATGGAGTAAATACTTAACTGTGATTTAAGTATATGGAATATTTTCAAATCGTTGAAAATAAATAAATTTGTGAATTACTTATTTTTAAAATAAGCATGGGAATGGTTTTCTAATATGAAATGGAACGGTTTTTGTGAATTCACCTTTAAGGTAATTGAAAGCAAATAACTTGAAATCGATTTGGGAATCGTATGCTGGTAGATGCTTGGAATTTAAATCCACCTTGGAATTTATGTATATGAAGGGAAATTTGTTTAAAAATAAATGTTGATTTATTTTTAAATTTGAAAATATAATTTACGAATTTGGAACGTAAGTTAAAATAAATCGGTAAAGATTTATTTGGTGGTTTGAAATTTGTTTCAAAAGGTATATATGGTTAAGGTGATTTGAAATTAGTTTTCAAATGGTTAAGGTGATTTGAAATTAGTTTTCAAATGGTTAAGGTGATTTGAAATTAGTTTGCAAATGGTTAATGTAATTTGAAAATTGGTTTTCAAATGGTAAAGGTAAATTGAAAATTGGTTTTTCAATTGGTTAAGTGTGGAAAATTTTATCGTGAAGTGGTTTTGGTAAAGCAAATAAATTGGGCAATTATTTGGAAATTGTATATATATATCTTGTAAAGATATTTTGGGACTTAATAATTTTGGAAAAATTATTTGGAATCTGATGATGTGGCGCATCTTTATTGATAGTTAAATAACCGACTATCAATATTTACCCTTGGATGGTATTGATTGTGTTTGTTTGGAATTGAATGCACACTTATTTTTAAAATAAGCGCTCGCTATCCGGTTTAGCCGGGAGAGGACCTTTGTGTCATATATCCCATTCCGAATATGCGATACGTCGTTTGGATTGCATTTGAAGACCGGTGTTGAAGACCGGGTATTTGTGAAAACGATAGGATGACCTATCGATTGTCTCCGCATCGTTAGCTACGATATGGAGATTTCCTTTGTGATGGGAAATTTTATCGGGATTGTGAATACCCGGATGGCAAGGGCTTCCTTGGAAGTGCCTTCGGTTCTGTTCGAACCCGGAACAGACTTGTATGGTTACGTGTCTGACATTACATTTTGAGAGATAGAGCAGATTTCTTTCAAATACATTTCTGTTGGTGGCGGAGAATTTATTCTCTTAGCTTAACACCCTTCTCTGAGACGTACGAGCTCAGAGGTTATGTAGTTGAAGGTTATCAGCGATATTTCCCAATCTGGTAATGTGGCATGCTGAGTGCTGCTGTGTGATGATCTTTGGTTGGTCATTTGTGATATGATCATTTGTTTGATCATTTATCTTTGTGATTATTGCTTTGGTCATCTGTGGACCCGAAGCATGGCTTTGTTGTACAAAGCGTAGCTTTGTGGACGAGACTTCGTCAGGACCTCACTCCCCGGAAATGGTCGAAACAGGAATATGCGGCAAGGTTATGAGGGTCGCGCCCTTTAGGGTATGTCATTTCCTTCTGGAAAAGGGTGGTATCATGGTATGGAGCCCAGATATTTACTCATGTGGAAACACTATATATATATTTCTGTGTGGTGTTGTTGGTATCGAGCGCTCGGATAAAGGTCCCAAAGGACCGGGGGATGACATATTCGTGTAGTAGTTACCTAGTTACAGAGGTAACCCGGCCTTGTGTTGGCAGAGATCTAACCGTAACGTTAGTTCTCGGGACGTCCCGCCAGAGGCGATCCCATGTGGCAGTAGGAAGTTCCTTAGCCTGACCATTTGTTGGAAATCCATTCATCCAATACGCGCCCTGTACGGTTTTAGTTGTAGAACCTGCCATTTAACATGGCAGCTATAGTAGGCATAGTATCATGGTACCTATGCTGGCTAGGATTTATATTATACTTTCGAAATATTTTCCACTATGCACTAGTAATAATATCAAAGAATTTTTCTCGTAGTAAGCATGTTTGACTATCATAAGGAGAAATCTCCCCCATGTGTGCGTTTGCATTGTGTGTGTGCCGGGAGGCCTTATGGTAGTTTCATTTTCCAAAAAACATTGCGGATTTCAAAATTTAAATTTTCTTGTTGCTTGTTTAAAGATAAACTGTTTTGAGTTCTCACACCAGTCACATGACTGACCTGGAGTTTATTGTTCCTTTCCTAAACTCTGGGTGCCCACTATTTTCCACACGGGCAGTCTAGAGTTAGGTTATCAGGTTATTCTGGATTCGGGAGTTGCTGTGCAGATGTTGGAGGCGAGCTTGGATAGCGTAGTCTATTATCTATTGTATATAGTATTCTTTCCGCTGTTTTATTGTTGTACACTCTGATGATATGATGTATTGTGATGTATGTATAAAATGTATAGTTCTTTTGTTTTAATGAATATTCATTTATCTATTATATGTTGTTCCGCTGCGACTGTGAGATTCTGTTATTGTTTCTCGTTCTGTTACTTGATTTTCTGTTTTCTCTTCTCTTTCTTTTCTTTCTTCTTCTACCTCTTTCTTCTTCTAAAACCCTAACGGTTCGGTTTTTCGGCAACGAAAAATCCCGATCGTTACATTTGGTATCAGAGCATATGGTTAAGCGACAACCTGCTCTGTTGGGTATTACTCATTAGAGAAAGAGTCAGCAGTACTCTAGAATGAGTGTGAGTGTAATAATAGATATGAGTGCGTATTTGTTAGTGAATATAAAATTGTTTTATATTGTGATGATTGGTTTATTGAGTGGTATATGAACCTTCGTCGGCGCAGCCTCGAAAACTGAATCGAAGGGGTTCCTAAACACTTGAATAGAACAATTCGACACAATATTGTTTTAAATTGGGTAAATGAAATAATTTTACCTCGATTATATTTTATATATAAAAAGAAAATAATTTTTCAGGAATTATTGAAGTGTGTATATAATTGATTGCTTGGTTGTTGTAAATGATATATATATAAAATAATTAAAAGTTGTTTGAATAAGCTGATAAAAGCAACTATTGTAAAAGAATAATGGTATAAACCAATGAATCATAAGATGAAATAATAATTAATGATGATTTACAATTGTAAGATAATCATGTATGTATATAAGAAGTAAAAAATTATATAAGTAAAAGGGTTATAAAAGTGATTTATGAATAGAAAGGAACTTTTTGAAAGAATATTTAGCATTGATTTCACTATTGTCACTGGGAAATAATAAGGGTGATGACTGCAGCATCATCAGTATCATTTTCGAGTTTCTATGTGATGGATTTGCTACAATAATGAATTAAAAACTGAAGTTTTGTTGTAATAAACAAATTTGAAAATTAAAATTCAACTTGAAGTTGATAAATATAAGTGAAAAAGGTTTTGAACTTATAATATAAGTTAGAAGTTGAATAATAAGTTTTATAACTTATTAAATGGAAAATGTAAGTAAAACCGATTATTGAAATGGTTAAACAATAAAGTTAAGTAAAATGGAATATGGATTTAAATGTTGATATGAAGTTGTCTTAAGTAAGTGTTAAATGGAATTAACTTTAGAATTGAAATTCGAACTTGACTGATAAGTGTAAAGCTTAAGTTTATTTGAACAAATGATGTTAAATGGAGTATAACTTAAGTGAAGTTGAATAAAAAAAAAATTGACCTTTGTATCAAAGTTAAATAATCAAGTGAATTAAATGAGGTAAATAAAGTTGAAATGGAATATAACTTAAGTAATATTGAAAGAATTGATGTTAATATCAAAGTAAGTGAATAAAGTGAGTAAATGAAATTGTTAAAGGTGTGAACTTAAGTTATATAAATGAAATTCAATTTTATTTGTAAAAAAAAAAAAAAAAAAAAAAGAACTAGCAATTGAATTAAAGAATGGATTGAATGTTAATCAATAGAATATGAATAAGTTGATATGAAATGATGCATGCAAGTGTAAATTCATTTGAAAATAGTTGAATAATAGAATGAAAATCAATTGAATGTTAAACCAATTGGAATTAAAACAGTTGAACCAAATTGAATGTAAGTAAAATAAATAAATTTGGTTGTATTGAATGTACATTGGTCGTTATTTGCTTGTTGGTTGATTGTATGTAAATTCATTAAGTGTTAATGAAATTGAACTAGCGCAATTGGAAGCTATGTAATTGAATTCAAATGAAATTGAATAGAATTGAATTGGAATTGAAACGAATGAATTGAATATGCAACTTCAATAATAAACCAAAAATGTATAAGAAGCATGTATTGGAAATTTTGTAATTGAATTGGCAAAATGATTGGAATGTTGATGTTGGAATTGGATACTATTACTAGTATGATATACAGGTATATAATGGAATTGGGATTTTGGTTATGAAGTTAAATTGAATTGCTCAACAAAAAGGTACGTATTTCAGTTTTTATATGAGATTTGGTGATTTCCTTCTCCAGCCACTTGGCTTTCTTTTTTTCTTTTGATTCTGAGGGGCCGTGGTGCCATTTTGTAGTCGTACCGATCTAGCCGCGCAAAGGAGACTCTGGCGAAATTTTTCGAAAATTTAGGGAGTTAGAAAAATTTTGAGAAATTTTGAAAGTTTGAAATTTGAATTTAAATTTAAATTTAAATTGTTGAGTAAACGAAGTTGTTTGAAACTTATAATTGAATTGGGAAAGCTAATTGAAATGATAGTAAATCCTTAATAAAAAGATTGGTGTTAGAAGGTTGATAAAACTATTAGTTTTGGAAAAATAATAAACGGATTATGAATTATTCTCCTTAACTTGCAATTTCGAGGACGAAATTCTTTTAAGGGGGGAAGATTGTAACGACCCAGAATTTTTAATAATTTGAATTTGAGTATTTAATTAATTTTAAATATTAATAAGTGGAATTTTTGGAGTCGAATAAATTTTATTTTGAATTTTGGATTTAATTTTGCAATTAAATCGATTTATTTAATAGTGAAATTCCAGAAATAATTAAATATTGGGTTAAATATAATGGGAAATGATTTGGAAAATTTTGTTTTATCATATTGAAGTTATAGAAATATTTTGGAACTTGTAAAATTGAATTTGGAGTTAATTTGTGAAAATTGAATATTTTAATATTTAATTATCGACTGAAAAATAGCCAATTTTTGAACAGTCTCGGAATTGAACGAAACGAGTTCCATTGGATCCGTAATAGTTAGTTATTATCGGATTTCAATTTTCGTAGCAATCGGAGTTGTCGTTTGACCGTGGCAGCTCGAAACGCATCGATATCGTTTTAATTTTAATTCGGCGAGTAAAAATAGCCATTTTTCAAACGGTCTCGGATTCCGACGAAACCAGTTTCATCGGATCCGTAATGTGATATTATTGTAAGATTTCAAATTTCAAGTCGATCGGATTTATCGTTTGTCCGGTACAAGCCAAAACGCCTAGAAATCGTTTAAATCGGTTTAAATTTAAATCGAGCGTTTATTGCCGTATCTCACACATATGATGGAATTAGCTTCCGAAACTTGTTCCATTGTGTCCGGAATGTGGAAAAACCTTAGAATCGCCTGTCGGAACGCGTCGTTTGGAGTTCGTTTGCAAAAGTGTTAAATTGGAGATTTTATTATTAAAATAATAATAATAGTTGTTTATAAATGCAATTATCTCTAAACCCTAGCCCATTTTTGCTCCAGCCGCCACTTCCATGTCTATGGCCAGAAACGAGCGAAATTCATCCCTCATAATCTCAAAATCCATGCATCGAATCGAGAAACTTTCAACACGAAACTTGTAGAGGACGTCAGGATCTATCCATCCAACGGTGGATCTGGCGAATCGTCGCCGTTTGGAGGGTATAATTGCCCGCGTTCCCTGATGTTGCGCGCGCAGCCCTAGGCACCAGGTGGGGCCGAGCTTGGCCTAGCTCTGGGCGTTGGTGGCTCTTGTCGAGGCCGTTCGGTTGGCGCTCCCCGATCGTGTTTTCATGCAGCGAGGAGGTGGTGAGATCAAACCCTAGTTCTAGCTTGTATGGGTTCTTGTTGCGTTCATCACCTGTAGCCGTGCGTGCACATGAGGAAGAGTAGGAGGGGGAAGGAGATGTGCGGCCAGGATCAATTTAGGTTGAGAAATGTAAAATAATGTTGATTTATTCATATTTAAATCGTGTACAAACTTTAAACTGCGATATCTTTTTGCTGCGAGGTCCGATTTGGGCGAATCAAAGTGCGTTGGAATCGTATGGTCGCGCTCTTCGCAATGCAACTAGTTTGGAGTCGATTGGAGCTCGTTTGAATTTCGGGTAAAATTAAACGTTCGTTTAATTTTATTCGAAACGAACGCCGAAACCGGAAATAAAATCAAGGTGAGAACTCCTCACTCAATCGAAAGGTTTTGTTTAAAATTTTAAGTAGTTAATGTTGATTGATGATTGCTGTTTGATTGTGCTAGTAGATATAGTAGGATATATATTATATATAGCAATATATATATATTGGCATATGTATATATTGGATTTGATTTCCCGCCTCGTATAGCGGATGAGACCCTATTGCGCCGCCTATTAAGCGGATATTTTATAAAATCCCATATACCGCGATATTCCACCTCGAAGTGGAATTGGTATTGTGCTAACGTCTGTGGATGCAGGGTAACAGGTTGGGGGGATCCAACTGGATTCCTCGCATATTTATTTGTTTATAAATATTATGTTGATTGTTGATAATCATATTGATATATGACACTTATTCCCGTGATTGACCATCTGATGTTGTTGCATCATCGGATTCAAATTTTTAAAAATTAAAATAACGGTTTTGAATTTAAAAGGGGTTTTAAATCGATTTTTCAAAGAATATGGTTTATTAAAAATTTTGAATTGATTAAATTTTAAAATAAATAGATGGATAAATTTTTATGTTTTAAAAATTTATATTTTTATAAAATATAACTTAAAAGAAATTTTTAACAATAATAGGTTTTTATAAAATAGTTAAATTTGGTTTTTGGGAAGTTATTATTATTAATGGTTTATATAAAGGATTTTATAAATGGATTTTTTTTAAATAAAAATTGTTGAAGTTATAGAATAAATTTATAAAGTGTTAAGTTGATGTATAACATGAATTTCACTAGGATTTATAGATTAATAAATGTGAAATTTATAAAACGAACGGTTATTGGAAAAATTTAAGTTTATAAGTTATTAACTTATAGAAATGGATTTGGGCATTAAAAAGGGGAATTTTATAGAAATTGTTAATAAATGAAGATTTCATTAGTCGAAATTATTATAAACCATAAAGAAATCTTGTAAGTGATAAGATTTTAAATTGGTGAAGTTCAAAGGAACGATTTGGTAAATAAATAATATTATAAGTATTTAACTTACAATATGGCTTTTGGGTATGAAATTGGGTTATGTAAATTGCATCGGATTAATAAAGGAATTTATAAAATTGGGGTTTATAATAGAAATGGAATTTATAAACTATGTTTATAAATTTGAAATCCATCGAATTTGATAAATTGAAATATGGGAATTTGTTAAGTGGGCTATATTCACTATTTTGAAAATTGAATAGATTATTAAATAAAATGGGTCTGTTTTTGGGAAAGGAATGTTTTAAATGGAATTTAAAACGAATTAAAGGTGTTTTAAAATGTATTGAGTATTGAAAACATAGATTTCAACATTGATTGTTGAAATAGACGTTTTCGAGAAACAGAAGGGGATAATTTGTATAGTATTGGATTTATATATCTATTTTTAATTTCAAATCCATATACTAGTGTTTTTGGGTTGTCGTAACGATGTTTTACGCAACATTCGTTTTTAACCCAAATAAATGTGAATAAGGGAATGTTTTCTTAAAGAGAATGGAGTAAATACTTAACTGTGATTTAAGTATATGGAATATTTTCAAATCGTTGAAAATAAATAAATTTGTGAATTACTTATTTTTAAAATAAGCATGGGAATGGTTTTCTAATATGAAATGGAACGGTTTTTGTGAATTCACCTTTAAGGTAATTGAAAGCAAATAACTTGAAATCGATTTGGGAATCGTATGCTGGTAGATGCTTGGAATTTAAATCCACCTTGGAATTTATGTATATGAAGGGAAATTTGTTTAAAAATAAATGTTGATTTATTTTTAAATTTGAAAATATAATTTACGAATTTGGAACGTAAGTTAAAATAAATCGGTAAAGATTTATTTGGTGGTTTGAAATTTGTTTCAAAAGGTATATATGGTTAAGGTGATTTGAAATTAGTTTTCAAATGGTTAAGGTGATTTGAAATTAGTTTTCAAATGGTTAAGGTGATTTGAAATTAGTTTGCAAATGGTTAATGTAATTTGAAAATTGGTTTTCAAATGGTAAAGGTAAATTGAAAATTGGTTTTTCAATTGGTTAAGTGTGGAAAATTTTATCGTGAAGTGGTTTTGGTAAAGCAAATAAATTGGGCAATTATTTGGAAATTGTATATATATATCTTGTAAAGATATTTTGGGACTTAATAATTTTGGAAAAATTATTTGGAATCTGATGATGTGGCGCATCTTTATTGATAGTTAAATAACCGACTATCAATATTTACCCTTGGATGGTATTGATTGTGTTTGTTTGGAATTGAATGCACACTTATTTTTAAAATAAGCGCTCGCTATTCGGTTTAGCCGGGAGAGGACCTTTGTGTCATATATCCCATTCCGAATATGCGATACGTCGTTTGGATTGCATTTGAAGACCGGTGTTGAAGACCGGGTATTTGTGAAAACGATAGGATGACCTATCGATTGTCTCCGCATCGTTAGCTACGATATGGAGATTTCCTTTGTGATGGGAAATTTTATCGGGATTGTGAATACCCGGATGGCAAGGGCTTCCTTGGAAGTGCCTTCGGTTCTGTTCGAACCCGGAACAGACTTGTATGGTTACGTGTCTGACATTACATTTTGAGAGATAGAGCAGATTTCTTTCAAATACATTTCTGTTGGTGGCGGAGAATTTATTCTCTTAGCTTAACACCCTTCTCTGAGACGTACGAGCTCAGAGGTTATGTAGTTGAAGGTTATCAGCGATATTTCCCAATCTGGTAATGTGGCATGCTGAGTGCTGCTGTGTGATGATCTTTGGTTGGTCATTTGTGATATGATCATTTGTTTGATCATTTATCTTTGTGATTATTGCTTTGGTCATCTGTGGACCCGAAGCATGGCTTTGTTGTACAAAGCGTAGCTTTGTGGACGAGACTTCGTCAGGACCTCACTCCCCGGAAATGGTCGAAACAGGAATATGCGGCAAGGTTATGAGGGTCGCGCCCTTTAGGGTATGTCATTTCCTTCTGGAAAAGGGTGGTATCATGGTATGGAGCCCAGATATTTACTCATGTGGAAACACTATATATATATTTCTGTGTGGTGTTGTTGGTATCGAGCGCTCGGATAAAGGTCCCAAAGGACCGGGGGATGACATATTCGTGTAGTAGTTACCTAGTTACAGAGGTAACCCGGCCTTGTGTTGGCAGAGATCTAACCGTAACGTTAGTTCTCGGGACGTCCCGCCAGAGGCGATCCCATGTGGCAGTAGGAAGTTCCTTAGCCTGACCATTTGTTGGAAATCCATTCATCCAATACGCGCCCTGTACGGTTTTAGTTGTAGAACCTGCCATTTAACATGGCAGCTATAGTAGGCATAGTATCATGGTACCTATGCTGGCTAGGATTTATATTATACTTTCGAAATATTTTCCACTATGCACTAGTAATAATATCAAAGAATTTTTCTCGTAGTAAGCATGTTTGACTATCATAAGGAGAAATCTCCCCCATGTGTGCGTTTGCATTGTGTGTGTGCCGGGAGGCCTTATGGTAGTTTCATTTTCCAAAAAACATTGCGGATTTCAAAATTTAAATTTTCTTGTTGCTTGTTTAAAGATAAACTGTTTTGAGTTCTCACACCAGTCACATGACTGACCTGGAGTTTATTGTTCCTTTCCTAAACTCTGGGTGCCCACTATTTTCCACACGGGCAGTCTAGAGTTAGGTTATCAGGTTATTCTGGATTCGGGAGTTGCTGTGCAGATGTTGGAGGCGAGCTTGGATAGCGTAGTCTATTATCTATTGTATATAGTATTCTTTCCGCTGTTTTATTGTTGTACACTCTGATGATATGATGTATTGTGATGTATGTATAAAATGTATAGTTCTTTTGTTTTAATGAATATTCATTTATCTATTATATGTTGTTCCGCTGCGACTGTGAGATTCTGTTATTGTTTCTCGTTCTGTTACTTGATTTTCTGTTTTCTCTTCTCTTTCTTTTCTTTCTTCTTCTACCTCTTTCTTCTTCTAAAACCCTAACGGTTCGGTTTTTCGGCAACGAAAAATCCCGATCGTTACATAATAGATTTTGAAGTAAAAGGGAGTAAATTTGAAATCAATTTGGAAATTGATTCAAGCGTTTGAAATTGAAAATTTAAAGAAGATTGTGAAGAGAAGTATATTTTTCTGGATAGCCAAGTACGTTCAAAGTTAACTTTTAAATATAAGTAAAAGCTTTAATGTTGTTTTAAAAAGCATGTTTTAGAAAATTTATTATTTCTAATCTTTTAAATTCTAAAGTAAATAATTTCAAATCTATTATCGTAGTAATTATTTAAAATGGTAACTTAGTGTTTTGTTTTAAAGAGTGAGAACCTGGTTTATATTTTATAAAGTGACCTTATTTTTAACTATTCATATAGTATGTATTTTTAGCCAATTATTGAAGTAGTCTTAACTTAAATGTTTTAAAGTAAATTCCAAAGTAAGTGTTTTGTTTAATCTATTATCGTCATAATTATTTAAAGGATGATTTGGTATTTTGTTTAAAGAAGAAAATCTAGTTATATTTATAAGGTAAACTTATTTTAACTATTTCTAAATTATCATTTTAAATTAAGTACCAAAGTAAAATTTTCTAAATTAAATGTTAAACATATTTTACAATAAAGTGATTTAAAATTATTTTAAAAATCTAAAATCTTGTGCTTGGTGATTCCAGTGGAAATAGAAAATACTTGAAATTTATTTTGAGAAGGAAGATAGTTTGAAAACTATTTTCAAAAAGGGTTTGAAATTGGAAATATATCTTGCAAAGATATTTTGAAATTAATAAATAATTTGGGAAATTATTTATTGTTTGATGGTTGTTTGTGAATATAAATTGATAGTTAAATCACCGACTATCAAAATTGGACAAATGCGTTGATCGTTTCGAAGAGACCGGGATCGAGATTTATTTCTCGAAAACCACTTCGATCCGGTTTGTACATTTTGTGGAAAACGATTTTGGGTTCGAAGTTGGAGAAGTGAAGTGCAAGGGCTAGTCGCTACTAATCTTGAGGATATTTCCAAAATGGATATAGTAGGAATAGTGCCTTCGGTTCCGTTCGAACCCGGGACGGACTTGTATGGATGAATGCTTCCGTAAACATCGTCAAGTGGACGATGGACATTCGAAGGGATATGTTCTAAAAAGGTAACGCTTAGCATCAAGTCTCATCAAATGGGAATGACTGAAAATCAAGGGTTATGCAGCAAGGCTAGGTGGGTAGCACCCAAGCAGGGTGAGGTCATCCCTGCCTAGATGTCCATTTTATTTTGGCTTAGTGGACGGTTGCTGATCCCAACCGCGGGGTGATCTCACTCAGGATTATCCAGTAAGGGGTAGTCCCGGTCTTGTGTTGCAGGGGAGCGGGCGTACTCCTCGGTACTGTGATCTAGGCCACGTGCTGTGACAGGTGGTACCCCAGTGCCTAGTCATTAGTTGGAAATCCATTCTCCCTACGAGTTTTGTTTGTATTACCCACTCTGTGGCTAGTAGCTGGAATTTAATAGATGTAACAATTTCAGCTATTTTATAAGTATTTGTATATAGACCCTATTATAATATCAGAGGATTTCTATAAAAATTGTTTTAGCTATCGTAAGGTAAAAACCCGACATGTTTATTTGTGGCGTGGTCTTACGAGATGCTTATGTTTTCAAAGGATTTTTGAAACTTTAATAATCAATTGAGTGTGATTTTCTCACGTTGGTATTCCAAACTGACTCAGGTGTTATTTAACTGTAATGCTCGAGTCAGACCGAGTATTATAGGATACAGGATTTGATGCCGTGGAGCTCAAAAGACGAGCTGGATGACGATACGTATATCCGTACTTGTTTTATATATATACTCCGCTGTGTTGATTAGCTGTATATCCAGATGTATGATATTGATGTTGAGCTGTGATCGATGTACTTCGATGATGTAATATATAAACAGAGATATGTGACTTTTGAGTAAAGATCATTTATTATCTATTATATTTTATTCCGCGGCGATGGTTAGATTCTGTTGTTGTTTTCTATTTTCTTCTTCTACCTCTTCTTCTTTTACCCAAATGGTTCGTATTTCTGTACAATTTGAGTTGATTTAAGTAGAATAGTGTTGATTCAAGGGGCATGGATTTACGGGTCGTTACAAGAATAGTGTCGACTCAAGGGGTACGGGGTTGCGGGCTGTTACAGTGGTATCAAAGCTGAAGGTTAAGCGAGAACCTTGGCTCTGATGGGGATTACTCATTAAATAGAGTCCGTAGTACTCTAGAATGAGTTTGAGTGTATTAATAGATATGAGCGCGTATTTGTTAGTGAATATAAAAATTATTTTTATATTGTGTTGACTTATCGGTTGAGTGTTTATAGATTCTGATCGATGTGTGGGACGTCATGTCATCGATAGGAGTCTCTAAACTCTTAAACAAGATAAACCGACATGGTATTGTTGTAACGACCTTGGATTTTTGACCCCATTTATTTTAATATATTTAATTTAATTAAATAAAATGTAGCTTGATCATCTTAAAATGAATATGATTTGGAAATACTGCCATTTATTTATATAAACTGTATTTTTAAAAAAGGTGGGTAATATGAAAATTTAAAATAAATCTCAATTATATTTACAATAAATTGTTCTTATATAATTCAATTGAAATAAAATTTATCTTATATGATTGAATTACAATACTTTGTCTTATTAACATGTGATTAATAAATATATTGATGTGAATGATAATGTTTAAGTAAAATTAAAGTTTATCAATATAAAATATAAATATTAAATATAAGTAAAACTTAAGAATATAATGTAAATATTGATAATCAAAATATAAAATACAAATATAAATAAGTAAGCAAGCAGATGAATATCATTTAAATATTAATAGCTAAAATACGAATACAAACCAATATAAGTAACCAACCACATGAATTTTTCAAGCTAGAACAAATATCTTTATATGCAAAACTATTGTCAATCTGTTAAGTGTATAAAGCTAAAAAAATAAAATAAAACACAAGTAAGATAAAACAAGAACAAAGTATACCAGTAATATAAAACCAAATGTAATATAAGACCAAACACAAACATATGCATATAAACTATTTCAACTAGAAGAAATGAACAAAAATGTTTTCATGCAAAATATCTACATCTACATGACCAAAGTCAAACTGAAAATGTATGTTTCCAAAATAAAAATAACAGGACAAAATAAAGCTTCTCACACAAGCCATAAGTTAACTGCAAAGTGAACAAGTTCATATAAATATCAAGGAACATTAATTATATGTTAACATAACTGAAGACATATTCATTAATGCTAAGTACACAATTTGTCTTTTTAGGTTACAAAATAATTTTTTCAGCCGAAATCTCAATATCTTTTCATATTGATGTAATTTAATTCAAGTCATATAGGGTCAAACAAATAGAACTTGACCAGTAAATACCTATGCTGTTCAAAGCCTTTCTATATATATATCCATCATATGAGCATGTTAGTTTATAAACTTAACTAAAACCTAAGAGCAAACCTGAAAAGAACAAAGGAAGATAAACATTCATTGCCTACAACTCAAATATATTCAAACAGCAAAACAAGTTCATCCAAGTAGAGAAGTTGTTCAGGAAATTTTGCGGTTTCTTCATCAACTTTGTTTTCTGTTTCAACAAAATTTAGGGTGAGTAAACAAATTTTTTTTTTAAAGTTTAAGTTAATTAAATAGTCATGATTCTTTAACTAATATAATTTGTATATGGTTTTATGTTTGAATATGAATCTGTATATGTTATACTGCATATTTATCTCCTCTCCTATGTGTTCTTGGTGGTTACAGTTACTTATTCTTGTTCAAAATTCAAGCTATTCTCATCAATATTGAAAACTGTAATTATTTCCACTCAACAAAATGTTAAAACTAAATTAAGATTTGATTTCTAAAGCTAATTTTAAATATGTTGAAGGAAGTACTTCTCTGTAACATGTTATACAGGTAATTCACATATTACTTGATAAATTCGAATGTTTAAATTTGTTAATTTGGATTCAAATCTTGAATAAACATTTCAAAGTGGGATTTTTAAAACAAAGATCAAGATTTATAAATTAATATTCAAAGAGCAGTTTGGAATTAACGTAAATTTGCATTTCTTCCTATTTCAAGTGGTTGATTCAATTTTAATCAATGAATCTTGGATTGAAGCAAGTTTATATATCCATAAACTCGGGAAAAATGGGAATTAATTTTTCTATCGAGCGAAATTTGAACACGAGACCTTATTAGGGTTTTACTGGAAGTTTTGTTCTTCTCTGTTAATAAATCACGTACGGAATCCACGCGTGATCGAGCTCCACAATTTTCGAGGGAGTGATAGAGGGCCGTGTTGTCGTGGTGTGGCCAAGGGTGGAGGGCCTCAGGTGGTTTCTGTATTGATGGCGAGGCTGTTTTATCAACAGAGGTGAGTTCTGTTTCTCAAGCAAAAAGGCATTATTTGATTCGAGCTTCCTTGAGATGATTCGAGAGTGTTTTTCGTGTATACGGATAATTTGCGACTTGTTGAGGTTGTTGGTGATCGCCGTGGTGCAGTAGTGCCGCCGTGCATGTGTACGGCGGTGGATGGTCGTGTCTGTGTCGGCGAGGGGAATTGTCGCGTGTCGTCTCGTGTCGTGCTCGAGTGGAAGTGGGGTTTGCTTGGAGTTTCGATCACAAGCCAATTTTTGATTCCTGATGTTTGTTTTATATTTAAGATTTTTAACAAACTTACTGTAAATAAATTAAAAAAAGAGAGAAGGAGAAGAATGGGTTTCAGGGGAAGACTCAGGGAAGGTTGCGTGTAACTCGAAGTAATACTCGAGTATAACGTAGGGGAGGCCTCGGGTTTTACCTGGGAAGTCTCGGGTTGGGTCAAACTTCAGTTTTGTAGTGTTGTAGAAGTTGAGTAAAAATTTGTTTTTTTCAAAATTTGTTTAAACACTTCGAGCTTAGAAAATGTTTAAAGGTTAAGCTAAGGTTTTGTTCAAGTTTTAATTATTTAGTCGAAAGCTTAACGATGTTCTTAAACACTTAAATCATTTTAATTAAGAAATTAATTTAAATTAAGTATAAGTTAACTAATAATTAAAGTTTGTAGTTAATACTATAATTGATTTTTAAAATTAAAGAAAAGGGAGACTTTTAAAACGTTAATTAAGTAGAATGATTGATATCAATAAATTATTTTCGAAATTAATTAAGAACGATTAACATTTTAAAACTTAATTAGAGTTTGGATTATGTAACTATTTTGTGATAAATAAATAGTAATTAGCTACTTGAGCAAATAAATAAATAATTAGTAGTTAAGTAATTAAGAATAATTCAAACATAATTAGTGATGGATTATAAGTAAATAAATAATTGAAATCAACTACTTAAGTTAATTAATGAATGAATTAATAGTTAATTAATCAAGTAATTTAATTATGAATTGATAGTTAATTAATTAAGTAGTTTGATTAAGAATTAATTGTTGATTAATTAAATAATTAGCAGATAATAATTGGATAATTAAGTTTTATTAATAAGAAATTAAAGATATTAACTAATGATTAAGAAACAGTTAATTAAGTAATTAAAATTAAATCACTTGATTATGGAAGTAATTAATTAATAGTATGAAACAAAATAATTATGTAATTAAGATTTAATGATTAATTAAAAAATCATTAATTAAACATTTTGAAATGAAATAAGTAAGTGATAGCTAATTAATGATTAATTAAACAGAGTTAGGTGGTTAACTCTCAGGTAATTAATTCTGAATTGAATTAGTTACAAATAAGACTTAAAGGTGACTGCTTACGGACTGTTGTGTTGAATATCTGATTGAGATATTTATTTGATGATATTATGTGATGCTCTGTGATATACTGTGTTATATCTATGATGCTTGTATATGTTTATCTGGGATAAATGCTATGTCAATTCAATATGATGAATTTAAACCGTTTAAGTTAATTGGACAACTTGGCCTTTAAAATGACGTTTGGATTTCGATGAGACCGGGATCGGGTATCCAATTGATATTCCAAAAACCACATCGATCCAATTTAAACGTTAGGTCGTGAATTCTGAAATGAAGATCGAGATGGTGTATTCAGAATGCAAGGGTTATCGTCGTTGACTCTGAGGGTGATTCCAAAATGAGTGTGACGAGATAATGCCTTCGGTTTCGTTCAAACCCGGAACGAACTTGTATGGACTGAATGCTTTCAGCACATCGTCAGGCGGACGATGAGCATTCTAAGAGATTTGTCCCATAAAGGTAATCGCAGCCTCAAGCCCCATCAACCGGGAATGGCTAAAATAGGGGAGATGCAGCAAGGTTAGGTGGGTCATGCCCAAGAAGGACAAGATATTCCCCTGTCTAGATGTCCCTTTTTATTTCGGCTGTGTGGGCGGTTGCTAGCTACAACCGTGGGGTTTATCTTGTTCGGGACTGTTCAGTAAGGAATGGTTCCGGCCTTGTGTTGTAGGGGGTCGGGAGTGATCCTCGGTACGGTGATCTAGGCCCCGTACTGCGACGGGCGGTACCCCAGTAGCCCTGCCATTGTTGGAAATCCAATTTTCCTACGAGACCCTATGGTTTTGATTTGTATTACCCACTTTTGTGGCTAGTAGCTGGAATTTAATAGATGTAACAATTTCGGCTATTTTCTATTTACTTGAAAACCCTAGACACTATTATAATATCACTGGATTTCCTATGAAATGTTTTGGTTAGCGTAAGGTAAAAACTTACCCGTATTTATTTGTGGGGAGTCTTACGTGATACCTTTATTTTCAAATGTTTTTCAAAGTTAAACAACTTTAAACCGTTTACTCATACCAGACCCATGTCTGAACCGGAGTTTATATTTTGTTTTTCATAAACTCTTGGGTACTCAAATTTTTACGAGTAGCCAAGTGATAGGTTTTGGACCTTGTTTTCTGGAAAAGCTTGGAGCAGGAGTTCCAAACGTATGTAGATATCTATCTAGTTCCGCGGTGTCAGTAGTTGTTGTATACTGTACCTTTGGTGTATATAGTGATAGATGTATGTATAACGGTCATGTGTATTGATATTGTGTAACTCTGATATGTGTAAAACTTTGTAATATTTATGTGATATATTATATTTTGTTCCGTTCCCCTGTGAGATTCTGACGCTGTTGTTCTTTCTTTCTCTTTCTTTTCTATTTCTATCCCTTTCTTTATTAATGATGATACGTCTTTCTGGTAGGAGAAGGGCGGGTCATCACAGTTGGTATCAGAGCATAGGTTAGTAATAACCTTGGCTCTGGTAGGAATTACTCATAGAATAGAGTTTGTAGAACTCTAAAATGAGTTTGAGTGTATTAATAGATATGAGCGCGTATTTGTCAGTGAATATAAAATTGTTTTTATATTGTGTTGACTTATCTGTTGAGTGATTATGAATTCTGGTCGATGTGTGGGACACCATTTCATCGATAAGGATTTCTAAACTCTTAAACAAGGTAGACTGACATAGTATTGTTTATAAAGTAAGGTAAATGGAATAATTTTACCCAAAATTATATTTTGACATAAAAGAAATATTTTTCTGAAATTATATCTGGATGTTTGGTTGTTAAAACCATAATTGAATAAAAATTTAAAATTTGAGTGGTTTATAACCAAATAAAATTGTTTAAATATGGTTTAAATAAAAAGGAATATAACTAAATTTTGGTTAAACCAGAATTTAAGTCCCGGAAATTTGAAAGGTGTTTAAATGAATTTAAACAAAAGGATTTGGGAATTTAAAAATCTTGGGAATGTTTGAAATGTTTTTCCAAAGATTTGGAGGCAATAATGGAGTATTGTTTTGGAAAATATTGTTGAATGGAAATTGTTTGGAAAGAATTTGTGGAAGTAAGGAAGCACTGAACTCACTTCAGTCGTTGGAAAATAATCCTGATGATGACGGCCACATCATCAGTATTCATTTTCGAGTTTCTAAAGTGATGGATTGCTACCAGGATAGTTGGTCATGATATTGTTTGGGCTTGTTGGGTATACAAGTTGTTTTAGAAATTTAAAAAGGGAAAATTTGTTTTGGTGAAAACTAGTGTTTGGAATTTGGAAATTTGATTTGATATACCAAGTGGGTATGTGTAGTTATCATTTCAACATGGTTTTGGAAATGAAAACCGAGCAATTGAATTCTAAGAAATTCTATTTAGATAATGTGAAAAGTTTAAATGAATCAACTATTGAGCTTATAAAGTAAAGTTGATATTAATAAGAATAAATTGGGAATTTTAATCCAGGAATTAAAATTTAATTTAAGTAAATGAAAGTGAAGAAAATATATTTGAATTTAACCTGAGATAAGTTAGATAAAATTGAAGTTGAAATTAAATTGAAATTGAACTAAATTGGAAGGTAAAATGATTGTAATGGTGAAATGAAAATTTATTCCTTAAGATAGTAAGTGTTATATATATATAATCTGAAATTGTGATTATAAGATGAAATGACCCAAATGAGTAATATAAACTTTTAAGTAAACAAATAAGTTTTGAGCTCATATATTGAGAAATAAATTTAAAGAATGGTAGGTAGCTAGATCTACTGAAGTTGAGTTGGAATAAAACTGAATTTGAATGAATTCAATTGAATTACAGATAATATTGAATGGAATAAAATTCTTAAGTAAATAAGTATGTGTTGAATTGAATTAAAATAGAATTGGAGTGAGTTGTAAACAAATCTAACTCAAGCATAAATTGAATGACCTTACTATAAATAAATTCAATAATGAATTGTTAATGTAAATTAAAATTTAAGAATGAATAAAAGAATGAACTAATCTAATAAATTAGTAAATAGTTGGGATTTGATTAAAGGAAAAATCAAATCAAAGATTTAAATGGAAAATGGTGGAATAGAATAAACTTAAGTTATTGGGTAGAACAGTTTAAAGAAAATAAATAACTTAAGTAAATTATGAGATGATTATTTAAAATATTGGTTATCGAGTTTAATATAATGGTTTGGAATAAAACTTTTTGAAATGAAAGAAAATGCAATGAAAAATTTGTGAATAAATTAAATTGAGATGGAATCAATTTAAAATTGTTATAGAGCTTAAGTAATTATTTATTCACAATAATATTAAGAAAATGGATCGTTTGAAGTAAATGAGATTAGATAAATTTTATGAATTATTAGAAGCGAAATAGGATGATTTTGAATATGAGTTTGATTTGCTTAAATAGATTATATATAAGCGAGTAAGTTGTAAATCACTTAAACGAAAAGGAATGATTTGAGAATTGGTTGGAAGTAATTATAATAAGTGTTGAAACTATACATATGTGCTTATGAAAATATGTAATGCTAAACAAAAGAAACTCTGCTAAAACTTTTCAAAATTTTAGGAGTTAGAAATTAAAACTTTAGGAACAAACCAATTTCAAATTGAAGATTGAAATAAATTAGTGGATGAAACTAATTTAAAATAATGATAGGAATCATTTATAAATGGAAGATAGTCAATAAAATTCAATATTCAGAATTGAAGATAAATTGAATTCACATGAAATTGGAAATTCAAATTTAAAATAAGAAGATGTAAAGGCTAAGGTGGTAAAGGAATAATATAAGAGTATATATATAATGCTTATATTAAACTTAAGAAATGAGTGGTGAAATTCTTAAGTAAATTTGGTATTGAGAAAATTATTCTAAGTGGATAGAAATCAGAATAATGTGAATAAAAGAAAATTGGTATAATTGATAATCAATGGATATAAATACGTAGGATGTACGTATATTATTTTATTCGCATAACAAATTGATCCAGATTCGAGCACAGAATTTCGAGATAGTTGTATCAATCCGAGTTGGGATTTTTCACTCGATTTTCGATGACGAACCATGGATATGGGTTTTGATTGATTCTAGAGATTCTCTAACATAGTTGTGACTATGCAAGGAGAATGACAGTTTCTGATCAAGAAACCAGTTCTGAGTCCGCACTAGGAAGTCGGGTGGACGATACTAGTTCGGAAGTGAAATTGTGTGATCGAGCGAGCGATCAAATTTGATATTACGTATGAATAGTATATGTACATCATACGGGCTTGATTGAATAGATATTGAAATTCTGTTAAGAAGTCAATAAAATTTGGAAAGAGTTAATACTGTAGATTTCAGAATTGAATTGCCAGAACTGGTGTCTGGAATTTATTGTGTATTCCATATATTCCATCTAAGGAAATTTGTTCATGATCCATCATTTGTTGTAAAATTGGTAGTTCAGGGATTTGGAAGTCTAATCAAATTTGACTATGGTCAGGAATCTAGTTCGGATTGTTGATCATCGAGAGACAACTCTGGATAGTTTTGGGAAAACTTATCCGGATTTGTGTTCAGATAGGTAGTAATTTTTGTTAGGATAATCTGTTTGATTGTTAGCTACTGTATGAATGATATCTATGTTTGAATGATTGGCATAACAGCTTTTAAAATTATCTTTGTTTTAAATTTCTGGGACGAAATTCTTTTAAGGGGGGAGGAATGTAACGACCCTAGATTTTTGACCCCGTTTATTTTAATATATATTTAATTTAATTAAATAAAAAGTAGCTTGATCATCTTAAAATGAATATGATTTGGAAATACTGCCATTTATTTATATAAACTGTATTTTTAAAAAAGGAGAGTAATTTGAAAATTTAAAATAAATCTCAATAATATTTACAATAAATTGTTCTTATATAATTCAATTGAAATAAAATTTATCTTATATGATTGAATTACAATACTTTGTCTTATTAACATGTGATTAATAAATATATTGATGTGAATGATAATGTTTAAATAAAATTAAAGTTTATCAATATAAAATATAAATATTAAATATAAGTAAAACTTAAGAATATAATGTAAATGTTGATAATCAAAATATAAAATACAAATATAAATAAGTAAGCAAGCAAATGAATATTATTTAAATATTGATAGCTAAAATATGAATACAAACCAATATAAGTAACTAACCAAATGAATTTTTCAAGCTAGAACAAATATCTTTATATACAAAACTATTGTCAATCTGTTAAGTGTATAAAGCTAAAAAAATAAAATAAAACACAAGTAAAATAAAACAAGAACAAAGTATATCAGTAAAATAAAACCAAATGTAATATAAGACCAAACACAAACATATGCATATAAACTATTTCAACT
Source organism: Allium cepa (assembly GCA_030765085.1). Lineage (NCBI taxonomy): Eukaryota > Viridiplantae > Streptophyta > Magnoliopsida > Asparagales > Amaryllidaceae > Allium > Allium cepa. Next base: position 110,634,764 of record CM060940.1, read on the forward strand.
AGAAGAAATGAACAAAAATGTTTTCATGCAAAATATCTACATCTACATGACCAAAGTCAAACTGAAAATGTATGTTTCCAAAATAAAAATAACAGGACAAAATAAAGCTTCTCACACAAGCCATAAGTTAACTGCAAAGTGAACAAGTTCATATAAATATCAGGGAACATTAATTATATGTTAACATAATTGAAGACATATTCATTAATGCTAAGTACACAATTTGTCATTTCAGGTTACAAAATAATTTTTTCAGCCGAAATCTCAATATCTTTTCATATTGCTGTAATTTAATTCAAGTCATATAGGGTCAAACAAATAGAACTTGTCCAATAAATACCTATGCTGTTCAAAGCCTTTCTATATATATATATATATATATATATATATATATATATATATATATATATCCATCATGTAACAACCCGCATATTTATCGATTTTATATTTAATATTTTATTTAAATATTTTATCGATACTCGGAATTTAGTCCGAAAAGCAACTTTTTGCATACGGTCGAATTAGGACTCGGGACCACTCCCATTGAGTTTAAAATGCCGTTTGTGACCTTTTTGAGTATAAGCTTCGATAAGTTTGGAGAAGGTTGAATTTTGCTACTTTTTGCTTAGGGCTTTGGTTTGGGTTGAGCCCAATAACCCCACTTATGTATTCAGTCCCAACTCCACTTCAACTCCTCATTTACTTCATTTCCAATTCCTAATACTCAAGCTTTAGCAACAATGGTGGGAGAGATGGGAAATTAAAACTCAAGCCCTATTTTTCTTTTGCAAATCAAGTTCTAGCTCCAAACTAATAGAAGAACCCTTTGGTAAGCTTCTCTTCTTCTTCTCCAACTCATTCTCTTATCATTTCAAAAATTCCTAAACCTAACTTTGGGAATGTTCTTCTTTTAAAGCTTAGAATCAAGCTTATTGAGTTGGATTTGAAGAGTGGTTGATTCTCCTTTGCTTTCAAGCTTCTTCTTTATTTATGTGATTTCAAAGGTGAGATTTTTATCTCACATCTATGACTATAATTATCTTTGGTTGTTGGGTATGAATTCCTAACACTTCTTCATGTGCATTTGCTCTTGATTTGGATTGGTTTTGTGAATATTCCAATTTTTGGGTTTTTTAAGTCAAATTTGTGTGAAATCCTTTTATGGATGTTTGATCATGCTTTTGGTGATGCATCGAGGAGCATATAGGGCCGGGTTGCCAATTGGCATAAACCCTTAGAGCCAATGTTCGTCCGGTTGCATTTTGGAAGAGTTTGCTCTCCATTTGAATAGGCTGAAAAACAGCCCAGGCATGATTCAGTCGACTGAATCTTCTGTTCAGTCGACTGAACCTGGAACCCAAAAGTTTCTAGGCATGATTCAGTCGACTGAATCCTCTGTTCAGTCGACTGAACCTGGAAACATAAAGTTTCCTGAACCTGGAAAATTTCCAGGCACAGGGTCAGTCGACTGAAAACTCTGTTCAGTCGACTGAACCTGCTGTTTGAGTCCATTTTGCCTTTTTGGATTGAATTTCCAATTTAAATCGATTCTTGATGATCCTATTTGTTGTTATCATTTATTATGACCTTGATGACTCCTTTTTAGGGATTTTTGAATATCCATTTCGATGGATTCTTTATCGGTTTCTTTGAATTTTATTCACATTTTCGTATGTGAATTTTATTGATTGATTGTTCCTACAATCTTCTTTGTGATTTGTCACTTTAAAAATATAAAGGTTTCGATACTAATAGTAAAAATCAAAACCCTTTCTTCAAATGATTTCAACACTATTTTATTACAAAGCTCATTTTCTCAAACCGATTTCCAATCTATTAGTATATACAAACCTTTACCTCACTCGTATGAGAAATCGAATTAAACGACTTAGTAGAACAAGTGGTATGAAACGCTTGCGTTTACTTCGTCGGTTAATTCTTGGACTTGTTCGATTGAATCTCTTGTGACAATTTTCTAGTGGAGATCTACAATTTGTTCGTAAATATTTAAGTTAAGCTAGTGGTTATGGGACATGAGGCTAAGCTCATATATTTACTAGCTTACTGTAATTGACACTTCTTGATGATCATGACGATCATTTTTGTGATTTAGACTAGCAATTGTGCGATGTCTCTTTGTCCACGTGGAGGACAGTAACTCATTTTATTGAGCTTCGTCTCATTTCTTTTTGGGGTAGCTCCCCATGGCCTTCGGGCCGTTCGTGTGTCAAAAATTAATGGCTAGCTACCATGAGATAGCTTCTCGTTCGTGTGTCAAAAATTAATGGCTAGCTACCATGAGATAGCTTCTCGTTCTTGTGATAGGCCTCCTCCAATTTTTTCTTGTGACTTCTGGATTTCGTATGTTGAATTCTGGAATTTATGCCTCACCTATTTTCGTGATTTCCATTGATAAGTTTTATCAATATTTGTGCATTGGTGAATTTGTGTGTCATTGACTTTTGTGAATACAAGTTTTGGGTATGAAACCCTTTTTGGATCTTTGTGAAGATTTTTATGGAATTGAACGATCTTTTGTTGATTATCATTTACATACTTATAGTAGTATGCCATTACGGATATTATACGTCTATGCCATATCTTATATGTCATTTATTGTGGCTTGGTGAATGAAATTAGGAGTATGACATTCCTTTTTTTTATCTTGAGTAGATTATCATGATATTGATTAATCTCTTGTTGATTTTCAATTACTTATATATATCACAGCTTGGCATTGTGATTATTATGTGTTTAGTCATGTCTCCTATTCTATATCATGTTATCTGATATTTATAGTTAGACTGATCCGTTTATTATTTTCTTATAAATAATACTCGGGTCAGACCGAGATGTTGCAGGTGCTTCGACTTGACTTCTCTTCGGGGATCCATTACTCTGACCTTTTGCTTACTACTTAGATTAGTAGTTTTTTGTTGTTGTATACATTTGAGATACAAACTCCATAATGTATACTTATTCTTTTGTGTAGTTCATGTAACTATTCTTTTGTGATAATGTGGATCTTTTTAGACCACTACTGTGATGAACACTTTCATGTGTTATATTCATATCTATTTCCGCCTTTGTGATATGAATTGTCTGTGACTGATTTGTGTTATGTTTATTTCTATATTTGTTTCCGAAGATTATTATAGCCACTGTGTAGTAGCTTTGTGTTTGTATCGGTATGTCGGATTTCCTCTTGAAATAAAATGCAAGTTATACTATCTGACATATCGGTGCTCGCGCAAAGCAATTACACGGATGGTCGCTCCTCAACAGCCTTATTCTCCGTGCTAGTTGACAACATTACACCTAGTGTTCTTGGCTAGCATGGGTATAGAGGTGGGGCGTCACACATCATATGAGCATGTTCGTTTATAAACTTAACTAAAACTAAGAGCAAACCTGAAAAGAACAAAGGAAGATAAACATTCATTGCCTTCAACTCAAATATATTCAAACAGCAAAACAAGTTCATCCAAGCAGAGAAGTTGTTTAGGAAATTCTACAGTTTCTTCATCAACTTTGTTTTTTGTTTCAACAAAATTTAAGGTGAGTAAACTAAGATTTTTTTTTAAGTTTAAGTTAATTAAATAGTCATGATTCTTTAACTAATATAATTTGTATATGGTTTTATGTTTGAATATGAATCTGTATATGTTATACTGCATATTTATCTCCTCTGCTATGTGTTCTTGATGATTACAGTTACTTATTCTTGTTCAAAATTCAAGCTATTCTCATCAATATTGAAAACTGTAATTATTTCAACTCAACAAAATGTTAAAACTAAATTAAGATTTGATTTCTAAAGCTAATTTTAAATAAGTTGAAGGGAGTACTTCTCTGTAACATGTTATACAGGTAATTCACATATTACTCGATAAATTTGAATGTTTAAATTTGTTAGTTTGGATTCAAATCTTGAATAAACATTTCAAAGTGGGATTTTTAAAACAAAGATCAAGATTTATAAATTAATATTCAAAAAGCAGTTTGGAATTAAAATAAATTTGCATTTCTTCCTATTTCAAGAGGTAGATTCAATTTTAATCAATGAATCTTGGATTGAAGCAAGTTTAAACATCCATAAACTCGGGAAAAATGGGAATTAATTTTTCTATCGAGTGAAATTTGAACACGAGACCTTATTAGGGTTTTACTGGAAGTTTTGTTCTTCTCTGTTAATAAATTGCGTACGGCATCCACACGTGATCGAGCTCCACGATTTTCGAGGGAGTGGTAGAGGGTCGTGTTGTCGTGGTGTGGCCAAGGGTGGAGGGGCTCTGGTGGTCTCTGTAGTGATGGCGAGGCCGTTTTATCAATAGAGGTGAGTTCTGTTTCTCAAGCAAAAAGGCATTATTTGATTCGAGCTTGCTTGAGATGATTCAAGAGTGTTTTTCGTGTATACGAATAATTTGCGACTTGTTGAGGTTGTTGGTGATCGCCGTGGTGCAGTAGTGCCGCCGTGCATGTGTACGGCGGTGGATGGTCGTGTCTGTGTCGGCGAGGGGAATTGTCGCGTGTCGTCTCGTGTCGTGCTCGAGTGGAAGTGGGGTTTGCTTGGAGTTTCGATCACAAGCCAATTTTTGATTCCTGATGTTTGTTTTATATTTAAGATTTTTAACAAACTTACTGTAAATAAATTAAAAAAAGGGAGAAGGAGAAGAATGGGTTTCAAGGGAAGACTCAGGGAAGGTTGCGTGTAACTCGAAGTAATACTCGAGTATAACGTAGAGGAGGCCTTGGGTTTTACCTGGGAAGTCTTGGGCTGGGTCAAACTTCAGTTTTGCAGTGTTGTAGAAGTTGAGCAAAAATTTGTTTTTTTAAAAATTTGTTTAAACACTTCGAGCTTAGAATGTTTAAAGGTTAAGCCAAGGTTTGTTCAAGTTTTAATTATTTAGTCGAAAGCTTAACGATGTTCTTAAACACTTAAATCATTTTAACTAGGAAATTAATTTAAATTAAGTATAAGTTAACTAATAATTAAAGTTTGTAGTTAATACTATAATTGATTTTCAAAATAAAAGAAAAGGGAGACTTTTAAAACGTTAATTAAGTGGAATGATTGATATCAATAAATTATTTTCGAAAGTAATTAAGAACGATTAACATTTAAAACTTAATTAGAGTTTGGATTATGTAACTATTTTGTGATAAATAAATAGTAATTAGCTACTTGAGCAAATAAATAAATGATTAGTAGTTAAGTAAGTAAGAATAATTCAAACATAATTAGTGATGGATTATAAGTAAATAAATAATTGAAATCAACTACTTAAGTTAATTAATGAATGAGTTAATAGTTAATTAATCAAGTAATTTAATTATGAATTGATAGTTAATTAATTAAGTAGCTTGATTAAGAATTATTTGTTGATTAATTAAATAATTACCAGATAATAATTGGATAATCAAGTTGTATTAATAAGAAATTAAAGATATTAATTAATGATCAAGAAACAGTTAATTAAGTAATTAAAATTAAATCACTTGATTAAGGAAGTAATTAATTAATAGTATGAAATAAAATAATTATGTAATTAAGATAATAATTAATTAAGAAATCATTAATTAAACATTTTGAAATGAAATAAGTAATTGATAGCTAATTAATGATTAATTAAACAGAGTTAGGTGGTTAACTCTCAGGTAATTAATTCTAAACTGAATTAATTACAAATAAGACTTAAAGGTGGCTACTTACGGACTGTTGTGTTGAATATCTGATTGTGATATTTATTTGATGATATTCTGTGATGCTCTGTGATATACTGTGTTATATCTATGATGCTTGTATATGTTTATCTGGGATAAATGCTATGTTAATTCAATATGATGAATTTAAACCGTTTAAGTTAATTAGACAACTTGGCTTTTAAAATGGCGTTTGGATTTCGATGAGACCGGGATCGGGTATCCAATTGATATTCCGAAAACCACATAGATCCAATTTAAACGTTAGGTCGTGAATTCTAAAATGAAGATCGAGATGGTGTATTCAGAATGCAAAGGTTATCTCGTTGACTCTGAGGGTGATTCCAAAATGAGTGTGACGAGATAATGCCTTCGGTTTCGTTCGAACCAGGAACGAACTTGTATGGACTGAATGCTTTCAGCACATCGTCAGGCGGACGATGAGCATTCTAAGAGATTTGTCCTATAAAGGTAATCGCAGCCTCAAGCCTCATCAACCGCGAATGGCTAAAACAGGGGAGATGCAGCAAGGTTAGGTGGGTCATGCCCATGAAGGACAAGATATTCCTCTGTCTAGATGTCCCTTTTTATTTCGGCTGTGTGGGCGGTTGCTAGCTACAACCGCGGGGTTTATCTTGTTCGGGACTGTTCAGTAAGGAATGGTTCCGGCCTTGTGTTGTAGGGGGTCGGGAGTGATCCTCGGTACGGTGATCTAGGCCTCGTACTATGACGGGCTGTACCCCAGTAGCCCTGCCATTGTTGGAAATCTATTTTTCCTACGAGATCCTACGGTTTTGATTTGTATTACCCACTTTTGTGGCTAGTAGCTGGAATTTAATAGATGTAACAATTTCGGCTATTTTCTATTTACTTGAAAACCCTAGACACTATTATAATATCACTGGATTTTCTATGAAATGTTTTGGTTAGCGTAAGGTAAAAACTTACCCGTATTTATTTGTGTGAAGTCTTACGTGATACCTTTATTTTCAAATGTTTTTCAAAGTTAAACAACTTTAAACTGTTTACTCATACCAGAACCATGTCTGGCCTGAAGTTTATATTTTGTTTTTCATAAACTCTTGCGTACTCAAATTTTTATGAGCAGCCAAGTGATAGGTTTTGGACCTTGTTTTCTGGAGAAGCTTGGAGCAGGAGTTCCAGACGTATGTAGATATCTATCTAGTTCCTCGGTGTCAGTAGTTGTTGTATACTGTACATCTGATGTATATAGTGATAGATGTATGTATAACGGTCATGTGTATTGATATTGTATAACTCTGATATGTGTAAAACTTTGTAATATTTATGTGATATATTATATTTTGTTCCGTTCCACTGTGAGATTCTGATGATGTTGTTCTTTCTTTCTCTTTCTTTTCTATTTCTATTCCTTTCGTTCTTAATGATGATACGTCTTTCTGGTAGTAGAAGGGCGGGTCATCACAATTGTTCTAAAATAGGGTAAATGAAATAATTTTACCCAAATTATTTTTGTATATAAAGGAAATAATTTTTCACAAATTATTATAGTTATATAAGGATGCTTGGTTGTTAGGGATGATGATATTAAATTATTATCATTAACGTGTAAAATTTAATAAGATATTGAAAATATAACTAAAGCTAAGGAATAAATTCATATACAAATGGGATTTGTAAATGTGATTTATAATTTGAAATAGAATTCCAGATAAATATTTGAAAATAATTTGTGATGAAAATTCAAGAATAATGTTTAAATATGAATTGAAAGGGTTTTGGAGAAATAATAGTAATACTATTTGGGAAATATTTTTGAATTGGATATGAAATCTGGTGAGATTTGGAATTTAAAGATATTTGAAATGTTTTGGAAGGATAAAAGCACTAAACTCTTTTCGATCGCTAGAAAATAACTTCAGTGATGTTCGTGTTCGAGTTTCCAAGAGAGAAATTGCTACCAAATTGTTTCAAACTGGAATTGTTTGCAAAAACTGGGTTTGGTTTTGAAACTGGGTTTGGTTTTGAAATTCAAACAGATAGTTGAATTTACCAAATAATTTTGGATATTATTGATTTCAAATAATTTTTGAAATACTTAAGTGATTATTGAAGACTCTGAAATTGGTTTAAATGTTTTGAGTGTCTAAGTAGTGGCTTAAGCTCTAGAGGTTTAACTAAGAATGTTTATGGATTATAAAAAGATTTAGAAATTTATAAAGTCTGAAAATTTCCTGGAATGGAATTAACTTGTAAAAAGTTAATAAGTTAGAAGAGTAAGTCGAATTAAATGAACTTAAGCTAAGTTTAATAATATTGTGATTGCATTTGGATTAAAGTTGAAATGTGAGTTAATAAATTTTGTTTGTGAATTAAATGATAGAAATAGAACTTGAGTGTAAATAATATTCATCTCATATTGTAAGTGGATTAATTATGAATCGAAGTTGTCAAATGAAATGGAATTGGATTATAATAGAAATGATTTGAGTTGCAAATAAAATCCAATTCGAGTATAAATGAGTTAAATATGTGCTTGGATATTATTTAACAAACTGAGAATGGGGTAATTGAATTTGATGAGAGTCAAATTAAATAGAAGTGAACTTAAGTTATGAAGTTGAAAAAGTTTAAAGAAAGTTAACTTAAGTTTAAAATAATAGAAGCTTGGCTTCGAGTAAGGGTGAAAGCCCATTAAATAAAAGTTTGGTTAAATTAATTTGGGAAATGGTTATTAATATTATCATGGAATGTTGTCAAGCTTAATGGAATGGGTTTAAATGAAACCGATGCGGGAATGAATGAAATGCAAGTGAATGGTTTGTAAATAAGTTAGAATGGAATAAAATTTAATTAAATTGTATTGGAATCAATTTAAAATGGTTATAAGATTAAGTAATTGTTTATTTACATAAATATCACTGAATTTGCATAGAAATAATTGTCGTCTGACGAAAATGAGATTAAATAAAATTTTATGAATTAATAGAAGTAAATAAAATTGATTTTTGAATCAATTGAAATGAATATAAGTTCGTTTGGTTTAAAAATGAATCATATGCAAGCAAGTGAGTTGTAAATCACTTAAGTTGAATGTATGGGTTGAGAGTTGATTGAAAGCAATTGAAATAAGTGTCGAAACCTTACCTATGTTCTTATGGAAGTATATAACATGCATTGTTATAGAATCCATTCTTTAGCTATTTAAATGTAAGTGAAATGCTATAAACTTCTTATATATAGTGCTTATATGTTTAAATTGAGTAAGTACATGTACCTGAAGGCCGTTTGGCAGGATTTTGGTCGCGCTAATTGCTAAATAATAAGCCGCTTGCTTAAAAATACTAAATAGAGGTACGCCTACGCAATAAAAGTTAGGAAATATGAACTATTGTTTGTTTGTTTTTTGTTTTTCCAACCGGGTGGGTCGATGTATATATATTTATATCTCTTGTCAAATTGCAAAAGATCCTCTGTACAAAGTAGACTCTGCCAAAATTTTCTGAAAATTTTGAGAGTTAGAAAAAAATTTGTGAAATTTTTTGTAGCGACAAAACAATTTCAAATTGGAAATTGAAATAGATTAGTGGATGAAACTAATTTAAAATAATGATATGAATCAGTTATAAATGGAAGCTAAAATTCAATATTCAGAGTTGAAGATAAATTGAATTCATATGGAAATAGGAGAACCAATTTGAATAGAAGTAGATATAAACTAAAGTGGTGAAGTGAAATAAATATAAGAAGCGTATAAAATACTTATAGTGAACTTAAAAAGAAATGGTGAAATTCTTAAGTAACATGGGTGTCGGGAAAATATATTGAATAAGCATTTGAGTGAAGATTTAATAAAAATTTGTGAAATGATAAGCGTTGATAGGTGAATAGAAATCAAAATGAATGTGAATAGAAAAAGAACTGATATAGTTGATAATCAGTTGAGATAAATACGTAGGATGTACGTATATTATTTTATTCGCATAGCAATTTGATCCAGATTCGAGCACAGAATTTCGAGATAGTTATATCGATCCGAGTTAGGATTTTTCACTTGATTTTCGATGGCGAACCCTGGATATGGGTTTTGATTGATTCTGGAAATTCTCTATCATAGTTATGACTATGCAAGGAGAATGACGGTTTCTGATCAAGAAACCAGATCTGAGTCCGCACTAGGAAGTCCGGTGGACGATACTAGTTCGGAAATGAAATTGTGTGATCGAGCGAGTGATCGAATTTGATATTGCATACAGACGATATATGTACATCGTACGGGCTTGGATGAATAAATATTGAAATTTTATAAGGGAGCCAATAAAATGATTTTGAATGTTGTAATTGGACATTATTGCTAAATAGGATATACATGTGTGTTAAGGCAAAGGATAAATGAATGTATTTGATTTCAGAAGATAATATGAATTGCTCGACAAAAGGTATGTATTTAAATTTTTGTATGAAATTTGATAATTTTCTGGTTTAGCCGCTTAGCTTTTTGTTTTTGAATTTGGGGACCCGTAGAGGCATTTTGTTGTTGTTCCGAGCTAGCCGCGCAAAGGAGACGCTGACGAAATTTTTCGGAAATTTAATGAGTTAGAAAAATTTTAAAGAAAATTTTGATAGTTTAAAATTTGGTTTAAACTATTTGAATTATTAAGGGGATGATATTATTGGTAACCTATGGATGGGTTTGGAAAATTACTAAGCATGATAATGTGTCTTTAATAAAAAGATTGTTCTGGGAAGTGTTTGAAACTGAATGATTTTAGGGAAAATAGTTAATGGGTTGTGGACCATTCTTCTTAACTAGTAATTTCGGAGATAAAATTCTTCTAAGGGGGAGGAATGTGACAACCCATAATTTTTTAAATATTTAAAATCGGAATATTTAATTGATTTTAAATATTTGAAAGGTTAATTTTAAATTGAATTTCAAATATCACTATTTATTTGATAATTAAATTATTGAATTTAATAATTGAAAGTTGGATGAAATATTGAATCTTCAGTTTTAAGTTTGTTAAAAATAATTTGAAGGCTTGTAAAATTTATATTGATAGAACTGAAGGTAGTAAAAGTGTTAAAATTTAATTTGGAAGTGTTTTGTTAAGTTTTGAAATTTTATCGTTTAAACCGATATTTAAAAATAGCTTTTCGAGGTACAGTCTCGGAATTCGATGAAACCAGTTCCATTGGATCCGTAATATTGTATTATTATCGGATTTCAATTTTCGTAGTGCGTAGAGTGATCGTTTGGTCGTAAGGTAGGTAAACGCGCTGAAATCTATATTGAAAATTTAGTAAATAACTGGGTTCAAAAAGTTATCTTCTGCATACGATCGAATTAGGCCTCGAAACCTTTTTCATTGTGTTCGAAATAGGGGTTTAACATTATAAACACCTGGCGGTATGCCTCGATAGGGGTTTGCGGTTTTAAGCCACGTAAACCGAGACGGTTAAATATGAAATATAAGTGCTTTGACTGGTCAATTGTTCACATCAGAAACCTTTCCCAACATTTCAAATCACTGTACTCCTTCTCTTATAGGCCAATTCATTTCTTGTCTCCCTTTTCTTTTTGACCAAGTCGAACGCAGTGCAAAGCAAGAAAAAATTGTATAAAAAATCAATTCGAAAAAAAACGGCCTTCCCCTTTTCTTATGGATTCGAGCATTCTTAATTTCTTTCGCTATCGATTTATGGCAGAAGCCTGGAGTTGAAATCTTCACTGAAATAAAATAGATGGTAGATTCAAAGGAAAACCCAATCGCGATTTTCCTTCCCTTCTTCTTGCAAGCGCCGAGCTCTTCAATCTAGGCCAAGGAAGATTCGATCGAATCAAATTCTTTCGTTCGAAAATCAATTCGTGTTTGCTGCTGCCCTAATTTCTTAAGCTCGTCGCGGCAGTCTCGAGCGAGATTTGGGCGATTCACTGCATCGACTTTGCTAGTTATGGATAGCGATGTCATGTGTGATGGGGCAGGCGAAGCATGGGGGTGGTCGTGAGCTTGAGCGCGTGATTGGCATTGAGGCAGGGATGGTTAGGGTTTCGTGATGTAGCAGCTCGGCATGTGTCGTGGGTTTAGGAAGGTGCGGCAACGACTGGATGGCGCGCACGAAGGGGGAGCTAGGCTCAGCGCGAATCGAGGCAGTGCGTGGATAGGGTTGATGGCGATCGGCATTGGGTTCGGAAGATGACACCTGAAGGTCGCGGCCATGCCATTTTAGAGGGAGTGTTTGAGGTAGTGTTCTCTGAATTTTAATTAAATCGAAATTATGTAGTGTTAGATTTTGTAAAATCTAAACGGGATTGCTAGATGAGAAATTTCTAGATGAAAATTATGTTGTTATGTAATAGTGTTTAAATTAGAATGAAATATAGATAGTTTTAGAACAATTTACTTTGAAGATTTATATATATATGTATACAATAGGAAATAACAAAAAAAGGTTTATTTTGTTTACAAATATATATATATATATATATATATGTTAAATATACATTTACATATTTTAATTTGCTAGTTTATTTTTAATAATGCGTTGGAGATTAAATTGTCCAATTTACTTATTTAATTATTTTAGTTATAAAAAAACATTTTTATTCGAAGGCATTAGTTTAAAATTTAATTATTAAAGAAAGAAAAAATATAATAATAAAATCATTGGGTTATTAAATTTATTAAATGGAAATTGTTTGTTCGATTTATTGGAATATTAATAAGGATCATCTAATATTTATACAAGGTCAAAAAAATAATGAAGAACAAGCTGGTTTGGATTGGATTGCAAATTAAAAAGCAAAGGTGAGTTAATCTCACTCTTCTGAATTGCTATCTAAATTTAAATGGTTAAATTTAAATAATTTGTTGAATGATTGGATTGATTTGATGTGCTATATTATATATAGTAGTATGTATATATTGGAGTGATTGATTCCACGCATTATATAGCGGATGAGATCCTATGTGCCGCATAATAGCGGATGATATTATATTAATCCCATATACCGTGATATTCCACCTCAAAGTGGAATTGGTATTGTGCAAACGTCTGTGAATGTAGGGAAACAGGTTGGAGGGATCCAACTGGATTCCTTAAAATTATTTAGATTGTTGTAATAATTCTGTTATGATTATTTGATATTCTTTGATGGATTATATTGTTAATTGGAATATTGGATGCTATATTTGATTGATTATATTTGGGTATACTGAGTTATCAAAATATATAGATTGGATTTTTTATGAGAAAATAAACGGAGAGAATTCTTAAGTAAAAATAATTTTTGAAAGTTGGATAAATAAAAAAAAGTGAATTAGAAAGGATGAAAGTTGAATTTTTAAATTCTAATAATAAATTCCAAGCATGGGAAAGGAGATTTCGAACAAAAAGGGGAAATAGTGAATTTTAAAACTTAAGAAATATTATTTAAAGGAATAAAGAATTTACTTTAAAATTCAAGGTTTAAATTTATTTAAATGGATAAAGAAGGAATTTTGGGAATTTGAAATTGGTATTTTTCAGTTAAAAGATTTTAAATCATAAGTAAGAAATAAAAATCTGAATTTAATGGATTTTGAAATAAATTGAGTAAGTAAAGAAATTTACTTCAAAATGGAGTAATTTGAAAATCAATTTGAAAACAGATTTAAGCGCTTGAAAATTGGAGTTATAAAGGAGGATGGGACTAAGAAATTTATAAACTGGGTTTATAAAAGTGAAGTAATACATCAATAGATATTTGGAAGAATAAATTAATGGTGGGAATTTATTAAAGGAGTGGGTAAATTTGTTTAAAATAAATAGTGATTTATTTTTAAAAGATGTGGAAGAGAAGCGTATTTCCCTGGATAGCCAAGTACGTTTTCGAAGAAAATTTTAAGCATAAGTAAAAGTTTTAAAGTTGATTTAAAGGTATGTTCTAGAAAATTTATTATTTTCAAATGTTCAAAATTTTGAAGTAAAGATTTTTCAAATTTATTATAGTAGTAATTATTTAAAGATGACTTTGTATTTTGGTTTAAAGAAAGAGAAAAGTTAGTTTTATATTTTCTAAAGTGGCTTTAATTTAAATATTCTTAAAGTACATATTTTGAATAAGTATTAAAGTAGTTTTTAATTTAAGTATTTTAAAGTATATTTTATAATAAAGTGTTTTTAAATTATTCTAAAGTCTAAAGTGTTTGTACTTGATGTTTCCAGTGGAAATAGAAAATATTTGGGAAATGTGTTCCGTGAGAGGAAGTTGGTTTGGCACTCTCTTCAAAGGGTTGAAAGTGGAAATATATCTTGCGAAGATATTTTGAGTTTAATAAATTATTTAATTAAATTATTTATGTTTTATGGTTGTTTGTTAATGTTATTTGATAGTTAAATAACCGACTATCAATATTGGCCAATGTGTTGATCGTTTCGAAGAGACCGGGATCGAGATTTATTTCCTAAAAACCACTTCGATCTGGTTTGTACGTTTTCGTGTGGAAAACATGAGTTTGGATTCGAAGGTGGGGCAATGAAGTGCAAGGGCTAGTCGCTACTAATCCTGAGGAGATTCCGAAATGGATGTAGTAGGAGTATTGCCTTCGGTTCCGTTTGAACCTGGAACGAACTTGTATGGATGAATGCTTTCAGAACATCGTCGGGTGGACGGTAAGCATTCTAAGTGGTATGTTCTAAAAAGGTAATGCTTAGCCTCGAGCCTCATCAACCGGGAATGACTGAAAATTAGGGGATATGCAGCAAGGCTAAGTGAGTAGCACCTATTAGGGTAAGGTCATCCCTGTCTAGATGTCCCTTTTTATTCGGCTTAGGGGTGCGGTTGCTGATCCCAACCACGGGGTGATCTTACTCTGTATTATCCAGTAAGAGGTAGTCCCGGTCTTGTGTTGCAGGGGATTGGGAGTAATTCTCGGTACGGTGATCTAGGCCACGTACTGTGACAGTTGGTACCCCAGTGCCTAGTCATTAGTTGGAAATCCATTCTCCCTATGTGCCTTTACGATTTTTGCTTGCATTACCCACTTTGTGGCTAGTATGCTGGAATTTAATCATGTAACAATTTCAGCTATTTGAATAAGTATTTGTATATAGACACTATTATAATATCAAGCGGATTTGATAAAAAGTTTTTTTGCTATCGTAAGGTAAAAACCCGACATGTTTATCTGTGGCATGATCTTACGAGATGCTTTTATTTCCAAACCATTTTGAAACTGTAATAATCCAATTGAGTGTGGTTTTCTCACGCTGGTATTTGAGACTGACTCGGGTGTTATTTAACTATAATGCTCGGTGTCAGACCGAGTATTATAGAGTATAAATTCTGGATGGACTGCTGTGGAGCTTAGGAGACGAGTTGTATGGCGATACATACTTCCTTACTTGTTTTAAATATTCCGCTGTGTTTATTAGCTGTGTATTCAGTTTTGTGAGGAGAGGTTATGATTACTGTCCAGTTGAGTGTTATGTGAACTCTGATGATGTAATGTATAAACAGATTTGCTTTTGTGTAAAGATCAGTTATTATCTATTATATTTTATTATGTTGCGTTTGTGCGATTCTGATATTGTTTCTATTTTCTTCTTCTACCTCTTTCTTCTTTAACCCTAATGGTTCGTATTTCCGTTCATCTTGAGTGGATTTGATGGAGAACAGTGTCGACTCAAGGGGTAGGGGTTTGCGGGCTATTACAGCCGCAGTAGGAAGTTTGTGGCAATGGAAAAGGAGAGTTTTCCGAGAGCTTAAGCGTGCGGCCATTGCGGCTGGTCGAGCGAGGTAGAAGGCTCATGCGGCTGAGCAATAGGTTTGTGTGTTGCAAAAGGGCATAGATAAATATATTTTTTCGGAGGAAGAAAATGGCAGTGAACCGGTTTAAAGAAATTGGGAGAGAGCGAATGACATTATATTGTATAATAATTTGGAGCGGATAGAGAAGTGAGATGTAGGATTTTGAAAGGGTGGAGGAGAGGAATAGGCAAGCAAGCTACAGTTGGAAGAAAAGAAACGAACCAGTTGCAAAACAAATGAACGTATAACGAATATAAAAATTATAAATTCCAAACTGATGGAAATGAAAGCAGCGAACCATCAATGCATTGAAATGATGAAATAGTAACAACTGATAATAAATGTCAATGGCCATTTATTTTAGCCATTTGAAATTTGAATGGACATCAAAAGTGGTACCGATACGAAATTGTTTTTCACGGATTCCACTGTGTACCGGACTTCGAAACACAGAATTGAATATACCGTAAGGATCAGCATGACGAGATAATCAAAACGATATACAAATATTAGTGGTACGATCCTCCTATCAAAAGTCGATATCGGTATCGAAAAATGCTGCAAATTTGCAGAAACGAGATAAATGGGGAAATAGCATTCCAAATTTGGCGAAACGAAATATGACGTCTCCCTTAGAAGATGATTTACAAATTTACTGTGTAAAAATATTCGGGTTTGGAAAATAATTTATTTTCATCAATATTAACTGATTTAAATTGAATAGAATTACACAATAAAAATAAACTTCCATGTTATAAATTGAAAATTTACCATTTGCTATATTTAATTTGACGTAATTCAAATATCAAATTTAGTTTTGCAAAATTTTATTATTTAAAATTCCACAAAAATACAATTAATTACGCAAATAAAACCATTAAAAATTATGGGTCGTTACAACATTAATCATTCAAATGTTGATTTAATTAGCTAACATCGTATATTTAACTAAAAGATTACACAACAATATCAATTAAAATTAGACAGTTGATATACAAAGATGATATTTAAAAAAATTAATCTCACTAAAAGAACCTCACTTAATATTTACATAAAATATGATATTTAGATATTTACATCTTTCGAATAAATTGTTCCCATGAAATTTAGATAGCTTCATATAAAATGTATTGATTGCAACAGATATGAACATCACTAATAAATAATTATTCACAATGCAAGGTGATGTTGCTAGTTTAAAAATATTATTAATAACATAACGCAAAGAGTGTAAAAATTTGCCACAAAAAAATCATTGTTAATATTGACTTTTAATGACATGGAGATATGCCGATAATGTTAAAGAAACATTAGCAGCACAAGTTAGCATTGTAAAACATCAATTTCTTTTGCAACACTTGTAATATGTAGCAAATATGTACAAATTTGAATGATTTTTATTTGTGTGTCTATTTTCAATGCATAATACACTCGTAGATTATTTAAATTAATTTACATGACCATTCACTACCTATATTAGGCGCGACATAAATAATCATTGCAAATATTGGTTTTTCGAGACTTATTATCTTACATTGAAATATTACACGTAGTTAAAGAGAAATTTTGTTGTAGCGAATGATAGGTAAAAATAGCTAGCTTACAAATTATTATACATGGAAGAAGGCAACAAAAATCAATAGCAAACAAAATCACCCAATAAAAAAATCAATCAACAAACAACACCAACAATAGCATGCAAACATGAGCGATAGCAAATAACAGTAAGCAACAACAAGCATCAGCAACCATTAATAAGAAATAATAAATAGTCGGCATACAATTAATACACAAACAACCAATCAACAAGCAAAAAAAAGCATAAAAGCAATGGATAATTCAAAAAGTTTTAAAATCGGCATGCACAGTAACCAATCAATTGTCAAATGCACATGTCAAACCATAAACTACAATGAGCCTATTCAACATCCAAGCGAAAAAATGATGTAACTCTATCGTGAATACTGCTTAACGACGAGTTTTCTATCGGGCTAGAAAATAATCAAAAAATTTGTGACGCCCCACCTCTATACCCACGCTAGCCAAGAACATTACGGTGAATGCTGTCGACTAGCACGGAGAATAAGGCTGTTGAGGAGCGACCATCCGTGTAATTTCTTTGCGCGAGCACCGATATGTCAGATAATATAACATGCATTCTATTTCAAGAGGAAATCCGACATACCGACACAAACTCAAAGCTACTACACGGTGGCTATATAAATCCTTCGGAAAACAAATATAGAAATAAGCATAACACAAATCAGTCATAGATAATTCATATCACAAAGGCGGAAGAAGATATGAATATATAATTAACACATGGAAGTGTATATCAGAGTAGTGGTCAAAGAGATCCACAATAATACAAAAGAATAGCAACACGTGCTATACAAAAGAATACAACAATGAGTCTATATCTCAAGTGTATATAACAAAATAAACTACTAATTTAAGTAGTTTGCCAAAAGTCAGAGAAGTCAATCCCAGGGGAGAAGTCAAGCAGAAGCACCTGTAACATCTCGGTCTGACCCGAGTATTATTTAATGAGAAAATAATAAACGGATCAGTCTAACTATAAATATCATATGAAACGATATAGAATAAGAGATATGACTAAACACATAATAATCACAATGCCAAGCTGTGATATATATATATATATATATATATATATATATATATATATATATACTTAGTTGATAATCATCAAGAGATTAATCAATGTCACCAAATCTACACAAGAATCAAAGAAACGTCATACTCCTTATTTCGATCACCATACCATAAATATTGATGCTAATATCAATATCAATCACAAAAGTCAATGACACACAAATTCCAGAAGACTACACAAGAAATCCAGAAATCACTAAAGTCAATGACACACAAATTCACCAATGCACAAATATTGATAAAACTTATCAATGGAAATCACGAAAATTGGTGAAACACAAATTCTAGGAATCTACACAAGAAATCCAGAAATCACAAAAGGGGGGAGGCCTATCACAAACGGGAGCATAAAGCTCACCAACACGTGTATCACAAACGGAATGCTAATTCCATGGTTGCTAACCATCACAAATTGAGCCGAAGCTCCACAAACGGCCCGAAGACCATGGGTTGCTACCCTACCAATTTGAGTCGAAACTCCACAAAACGGGGTTTAGTCTCCCTCGCAGATAAAGAGACATCGCACATTGCTAGTCTAAATCACAAAGATGATCGTCATGATCAACGAGAAGTGTCAATTACACTAAGCTAGTAAATATATGAGTTTAGCTTCATGTCCCATAACCACTAGCTTAACTTAAATATTCACGAACAAACTGTAGATCTCCACTAGAAAATTGTCACAAGAGTTTCAATCGAACAAGTCCAAGAATTAACCAACAAAGTGAACGCAAGCGTTTCATACCACTTGTTTTACTAAGTCGTTTAATTAGATTTCTCATACGAGTGAGGTAAAGGTTTATATATACTAATAGATTGGAAAACGGTTTTATAAACGAATTTGGTATTAAAATAGTATTGAAATCGTTTGAGGAAAGAGTTTTGATATTTACTACTAGTATAGAAAACCTTTATATTTTTAAAGTGACAAAGCACAAGGGGGATTGTAAAACAATCAATCACAAAGATCACATTCGAAGATGTGAATAAAAATCCAATGAAATCGATAAAGGATCCATCGAAGTGGATATATCTAAAATTCCCAAAGAAAATAAGTCATCAAAGATGATAATAAATGATGACAATAAATAGGATCATCACGAATCGATTTAAATTGGAAATTCAATCCAAAAAGGCAAATTAGACTCAAACAGCAGGTTCAGTCGACTGAACAGAGTTTTCAGTCGACTGACCCTGTGCCTGGAAACTTTCCAGGTTCAGGAAACTTTCTGTTTCCAGTTTCAGTCGACTGTGCAGAGTTTTTCAGTCGACTGAATCATGCCTGGAAACTCTTGGGTTTCAGGTTCAGTCGACTGAACAGAGTTTTCAGTCGACTGAATCATGCCTGGGCTGTTTTTCAGCCTTATTCAAATGAAGAGCAAACTCTTCCAAAATGCAACCGGACGAACATTGGCTCTAAGGGTTTATGCCAATCGGCAACCCGGCCCTATATACTCCTCGATGCATCACCAAAAGCATGATCAAACATCCATAAAAGGATTTCACACAAATTTGACTTAAAAACCCAAAAATTGGAGTATTCACAAAACCAATCCAAAACAAGAGCAAATGCACATGAAGAAGTGTTAGGAATTCATACCCAACAACCAAAGATAATTATAGTCATAGATGTGAGATAAAAATCTCACCTTTTCACAAAATCGAACAAGAAGAAGCTTCAAAGCAAATGGAGAATCAACCTCTCTTCAACACAACCCAATTGAGCTTGAATCTAAGCTCAAAAACAAGAAGATTCCCAATATTAGGTTTAGGAATTTCTGAAATTGGTAAGAGAATAAGTTGGAGAAGAAGAAGAGAAGCTTACCAATGGGTTCTTCTTGAGTTTGGAGCTAGGAATTTGATTTGCAAGGAAAACTAGGGTTTTGGAGTTTTAATTTCCAATCTCTCCCACCATTAAAGCTAAGAAAACTGAAAAGAGAAAGAAGTGAGGGAGAATGGGGAGAGTGGTTCAGTTTTGGAGTATAAGTTAACATAGGGCTGAGCCCAAAAACCAAACCCAAAGTAAAAAGTAGCAAAAATCAACTTTCTCCAAATATATCGAAGCTTATACTCAAAAAGGTCGCAAACGGCATTTTAAACTCAATGGGAGTGGTCCCGAGTCCTAATTCGACCGTATGCAAAAAGTAGCTTTTCGGACTAAAAATCCGACTAACGATGAAATATTTAAATAAAATATTTAAATATAAAACCGATAAATATGCGGGTTGTTACAGACTCCCCTCCTTAAAGAAATTGCGTCCTCGCAATATTTTAAGAAGAAGATATATAGTAACAACCATAAAAGCATATTCAACACAAAAGAAGTTTGAAATAAGAAGTTCACCTCAAAGAGCACGAGAAAGTAAGTCTGGATGTGTACGCTCATGTACTCTCTAGATTCCCAAGAATAATCCTTAGGATTTGAAGACCATTGAACTTTAACAAGCGGAACATCTTTATTTCGAAGTCGTTTGACTTCCGAAGCAATGACACGAATAGGATGTTGCTCATAAGTTAAATTAGGCGAAACTTCAATCTCTTCCACAACACCGGGCTCAAGAATAGAATCGGAATCTCGAAGACATTTCCGAAGTTGAGAAACGTGAAACACGTCATGCATAGCAGAAAACTGAGCCGGTAATAAAAGGCGATAAGCCATGAAACCAATATGTTCGGTGATAGGAAATGGCCCAATATATCGAGGCGCGAGTTTTCCCGATCGACTGAAACGTACAACACCCTTCATAGGTGAAACACGAATGAACACAAGATCTCCCACAGAAAATTCTAACTTCCTTCTCCGGTTATCGGCATAGGATTTTTGTCTACTCTGGGCTTCTTTCATCCTATGACGAATAAGTTCAATTTTCTCTGTGGAATCACGAACAAAATCTGGACCTAAAACCAGCTTCTCACCGGCCTCAAGCCAACAAGAATGAGATCAGCATGGCCTTCCGTAGAGTGCCTCGAAAGGTGCCATACCAATACTAGATTGGAATCTATTATTATAGGAAAATTCAACAAGTGAAATATGATCTTCCCAACTTCCACCAAAATCAAGAACACAAGCACGAAGAAGATCTTCAAGAGTTTGATTCACACGCTCAGTTTGTCCATCGGACTGGGGGTGATAAGCGGTGCTAAAATTAAGCCTCGTTCCTAAAGCTTTTTGAAGACTCTTCCAAAATCCACTAGTAAACAATGGATCACGATCACTAACAATAGAAGTAGGAACTCCATGCAATTTAACAATTTCTTTGATAAATATTTTGGCCAAAAGAGGAACGGTTCGATTAGACCGAACGGGAATAAAATGGGCAGATTTAGTAAGCCTATCAACAATCACCCATAAGCTATCATGAACCGAACGAGAACGGGGAAGGCCATCTATAAAATCCATGGAAATTTGGTCCCACCTCCAAATTGGAATTTCTAAAGGTTGCAATAACCCACCGGGCCTTTGATGTTCGGCCTTAACGAATTGGCAAGTCATGCAACACTTAACAAAGTTAGCAATATCGAGTTTCATTCCCTCCCAATAATAAAGTCGCTTCATATCCGCGTACATTTTACTACTACCGGGATGAATGGTAAATTTAGAGTGATGAGAATCTTCTAAAATATCTCTACGAAGATCACCAATATTTGGCACGACAAGTCTGCCAAATTTCCGAATGCCGCCACGAGAATCGATATCAAAGTCTTTCAAACCTTCAATATCAATTTTATCCTTAATATTTTGGCCAAGAAGAGCCAATTCGGGATCTGGCCTTTGAGCTTCAAGAATGCGGTCCAAAAGAGAAGGATGAGCCTCAAGGCTTGTTCGTCGACGGAAATTCTATCGATTTAGAAAACCGTCGAACGAATTTAGAGATAAAAATAACCGCAAGCGCACGGTGTACGAATGTAGCACACGGCGAATACGGGTCGATCCGCAGGGAATTGATGATTTTAAAAATCTACTCAATCAAATTAACCAAAGTTGGAAGAGTAATTAACTAAAAAAAATGACAAAAGAAAATAGATAAAAATATGAGAGTGTTAAGACAATTTAGAGGCAATTTCCACTCTCTAGATCACATAAATCAACAAAATGAAGTTATGATCTCTCTTTTCTTGTCATTAGTGAATTAGTTGATGTGCTTATCATAAGTATGGTATATTTGTGCTATTAATTAGCTCAATATAAACCATCAAACTATAACACAACCACTAATACACTTTTAAATCTCATGAAATATGACAACAAAGTTGAAATAAAAATCTATTTTAAGCATAGCCTATTAACTATTGTTTAGAAATATAGGCTATCAAATTTCAATTTCAACATTCACTTCTTTGCCATAATCATATTTAGATGAAGAGGCAATTTGTGTTATGTTTGTTTAAGCATAGTCTATTTGTTATGAACATCATAGACTATCAAATTCAAAATTAAAAAACAAGCTAACCACTTCATACATTCACATTAAAGCATAAAAAGAGAGTACAAAACATCAAAATGTTGAAGCTACATGATTAGAGGCTTCATTACCCCTAAATTGAAGGGATTAGCCTCTCATATTTGTCATCATATGAACAAATGTAGCAAGCAACATTGAATAAAAAGAAGAGGAAAAAGAGAGCAAAGAGAAAAACTATACTACTTGCATGAAAAATAAATCTACACTACAACATGAAAGTAAATAAGCATGAAAATAAAAAGAACATGTATTGAAGTTGCATAAAAAAAACTACATAAAGAGAAATGGCCAAGTAGCCATGAAAGAAAAAAAGAGAACTTGTCTTTTATTTTGATCCTAAACTAATGAAGAGAGACTAAGAGAGGAGATGGCTACATGATACATAAGGGGTATTTATACAAGTTAGAAACCCTAATCCACTTTTTTGGGGAATGCCCAAAATGCCCCTTAGGAAGTATGGAGGCCAAGTAATCATTAACATGTCTTAATCCCCCATTAAGTGTACATGAAGCCATTAAGTCCAAAAGCATGTGCATTAGCCTTTAATTTGTACATTAAGGTAGGTGGGTAGGTGGGGTCCTCCATGATCTTCAATTTGAATTATTTCCATCTTCATTCCTTTATATTCTTTGTGCATGCATATTTCTTCATGAAACCACTCCTATTTGAGACCATTGTCCTATAAAAATATATATAAATTTCCAATCAATTTTTCTCAAAGAAATATATGCACTTAAATGACCGTTTTGCCCCTATATGAATATGAATATGTGAAAATTTGGAATTAAAATGAATTTTGGTTAAAACAAGTTAAAATACCCAATATGATCATTTATTTAATTTAAATAGAATAAATATGGTGGTAAAAATATGCACATTTACGTGCACATCAAATACCCCCACACTTATCTTTTTATTCGTCCTCGAATAAACTAAAACTAAGATAAATCCGTTTTCGTAGGGAGCACGATTGCATTGAGCGTATGCAATAAGCCGTTAAACCTCTGGGTGTCCCCAGTAGGACGAGTGTTGTCTCGTGAGGGTTTTCAGCGGATACTACCCACAAAATCCAAATGCAGGATGAAAATATTTACAAATGCAAGATTTATTTACAAAGAGATGAATGCAAGTTTTTGAAAATATTTACAAATGAAGGATTTATTTTTAAATTGACACAAATAATTTTAAATATAGGTTTTGGTTATTATCTTGAAAATTTATGTCATTTACTCGTCAAAATTTTCAAAAAAAATCAAGTTATCATAACGAATAGATTATAGTTTAGCTCGTTGTTTCGGTTGATAACAAAGTGTAATCATCGAATGAATCCTTAGTTGATTATCAAAGTTTATCAAAGTGGTATTTTCATTTCTTTTCAATAACAAATCAAATGAAATAAGTAAAAATAGTGCTAGGATTTCAATTGCTTGCTCTCTCATTATTTGCAAGAAAAATTACACACCTAGCTCAGGTAAACTGAGGCCAGATATACCACCCATGCACTGCCTTTCGGGCTTATGTGAGGGGAGTACAGAGCATGGCGAGTGCACACACTTTCATGCATACACTATCGACCGTAGGTGGTTTTTATTAAGTCTCTTTTTTTTACATACATGTCTTCCATACATCATAACCGTGAGGACTTTTAAATGAGTATGAAAGCACATAATCAAAAATTCCAAGTAATCACCCCTGCATAACCGTGAGGACTTTTAAATGAGAGTGAATACTTGAATGTTATTAATTTTTTATTTTTTTTTGAGAGGGAGTTTTGCAAAATTATCTTAGCACCATTTAACTTAGAAGACAAAAAAAATGTTATATCCTTTACTTTAAATTCACCACTTTTAAAACAAAGATTTTCAATTAGGATGTATTTCATAATTAACACGTATGAACCTTCCTATATACCAGTTAAACCATTGTTATTTATAATCAAACTTCATTTTTATTTTTGTTAAGACGAATAAATTTTCAAAAATTTCAATTTAATAAACCAAAACCATATATTTATCCTATGGTGTTTCTTTAAAAATAAATCAAATTCTAAAAAAAATTGTATTTTAAATTTTTTTTTTTTTTGAGTTTTGGAAGAAAAAAGAAAAAATGAAATTTTAATCATGAAAAATCTAAAAGAAAATGAGTCTCCCCCCCACACTTGATTTTGACTGTGTCCCCACAGTCAACCCGAGTGGAAGGAGAAAAATAAAATAAAAATCTAATATTTACATGAAAGATTATTATTT
Organism: Allium cepa; assembly: GCA_030765085.1. Classification (NCBI taxonomy): domain Eukaryota; kingdom Viridiplantae; phylum Streptophyta; class Magnoliopsida; order Asparagales; family Amaryllidaceae; genus Allium; species Allium cepa. Next base: position 110,659,627 of record CM060940.1, read on the forward strand.
ACAAGAGATGAGAAAGTATATAGTCAAAAAGTAAATGAAACGGTCTTCCAAAGACCAATTCATTTGTCTCGTCAAATGCATGAGACACGGCTTAAGCACGAAAAACCAAATCGTAAAAGAATTTGAAGTTGATTGTCGATTTGGAAAAACGAATGTCGTTTTATTAAAAATCGTACGAGTTGTTTTGTTTTCGATGATTTTCAGGGTCGACAAAACAATTGATTGAAGCTCAAGTTTATTTTCACCAATTTGAAATTCAAGCTTATCATTGAAAACATTTTCACGATTATTGATTTCAAAATCAAAATCGTGATTTTCATCTTCCCCTTCGGAATTTAACAACTCGTCATCCAAAAGTCCAAAAAATTCGTGTTCATTAAATTCGTCTTCCTTTGTTGGATTATAAACAACTTTATTACATAAATAAAGTTCAAAATTCAAAGTTGTTGTATTCAAATTTTCAGAAAAAGGAAGATCGAAATTTAAATCGAGTTTCGCACTCTCAAAAGAATTGAAATCCAACTCAATTACCGTATTTTCAACAACTTGATTAAGATCATCATTATCAAATTCAAAAGTTGTTATTTGAAAATCGTCGATTTAGGTAAAAGATGGATTATCACTTGACTCATCACACGTTGAGATTTGATTTTGTTGTTCACGTTGTTTCATATAAGTTTCAAACAACAAATCCGTGTGATCATCGTAAATTTCTTTCATTTGTTCAACAAAATCCAATTTATAGTTATTAAATTGAGAATTTTCGATTTGGAAAAAATTTTCACTCGTAACATGGTTAAGATTATTCCCATTGCCAAATTCGTTTGAAAAGTTGTTCCCATTTTCATGTTGAGTTTGGAATTCATTTTGGAGCTCGAAATTAAATTGGCATGGGTTATAATCGTAATCGTTTGAATTTTGAATTGAATTCAAATTTTGAAATCCTCGACTTGAGTTATTACACAAATCAGAATTACATAAATCATTTATCTATTGATTTTGTCGTGTAGAAAGTTCGAGTAAAGATGAAATCATTTCAGTGCTATTTTCAAGAGTCGAACGTTGGTCATCGTTTTGAAAATTTTGTTGTTCGAAATTTGAATTATTTACACAAAAGTTGTTAAAATATCCATACGAATTTGGACTAAACTCATATGGATTATATTGATTTTCGCAGTTAAATTCAAGCGAGTAAGAAAAAGGAAACTCGGACATTTTCAAGAATTTTTTTTTTTTTGGTTTTTTTTATAAACAAAAATATTTACAAGTAGAATCTATTTTTCAGAATTGAAAATTGATTTTAATTTTTTTTTGGATTTTTGGAATTTTGATTTGAAAATTTTCAAAAGAAAAGAAAAAAAAAACTAAGTTAATAAATATTAACAATTTTTTTTAGTTTTGGATTTTGAATTTTTTTTGTTTTTTTTAATATGCATGAACTAATGCAACTAAGTGAATGCAAGGGTTAATTACAAATGATTTATCCTAAGTTAACCCAAAATTGTATATTCACAAATTGTCTTAGATAAACAAGATTGTTCTCAACCAGGTAACGGGCAGGATTTATCGGTGCACCACGAATCACCGTAGCAATGCAGCCGAAAGTTTAAGTACCTTCAGAGGAACAACCACTATAATATTTACGAATCACCGTAATATTTATAAATGGTTATTACTCTGCCGTAGCCTAGACACCAAGAAATTAAATTGTTCAAAAAAAGACAAATTGTCAATATACAATTAAGTGTTATCGATGTCTAACCGTTATTATTAATCAAAATCTAAGATGAAAATGCAAAGCAGAAATTAAACGTGTATTAACAATGCAACTACAATGGATTTTTTGTTTTTTTTTTTGAAATTTTTTTTATGTATAATTTCAAATGCAAGCAATCAACAATGCAACTAATAAAAACAAGAGATATATACAATGCAAGGCAAATAAAACAAAAAAAACTATTAGCAAGCAGGCATTTTTTTTTGGCAGCAGTCGTCCTTCTGAAATTATTCTTTGGCAACCTGAAATATAAAACAAGAATATGTACAATTTTTTTTTTTGAAAGGAAACTTAAAAGTGTATATCTATACCCACGCTAGCCAAGAACATTATGGCGAATGCTGTCGACTAGCACGGAGAATAAGGCTGTTGAGGAGCGACCATCCGTGTAATTTCTTTGCGCGAGCACCGATATGTCAGATAATATAACATGCATTCTATTTCAATAGGAAATCCGACATACCGACACAAACTCAAAGCTACTACACGGTGGCTATATAAATCCTTCGAAAAACAAATATAGAAATAAGCATAACACAAATCAGTCACAGATAATTCATATCACAAAGGCGGAAGAAGATATGAATATATAATTAACACATGGAAGTGTAAATCAGAGTAGTGGTCAAAAAGATCCACAATAATACAAAAGAATAGCAACACGTGCTATACAAAAGAATACAACAATGAGTTTATGTCTCAAGTTTATATAACAAAATAAACTACTAATTTAAGTAGTTTGCCAAAAGTCAGAGAAGTCAATCCCAGGGGAGAAGTCAAGCAGAAGCACCTGTAACATCTCGGTCTGACCCGAGTATTATTTAATAAGAAAATAATAAACGGATCAGTCTAACAATAAATATCAGATGAAACGATATAGAATAAGAGATATGACTAAACTTATAATAATCACAATGCCAAGCTGTGATATATATATATATATATACTTAGTTGATAATCATCAAGAGATTAATCAATGTCACCAAATCTACACAAGAATCAAAGAAACGTCATACTCCTTATTTCGATCACCATACCATAAATATTGACGCTAATATCAATATCAATCACAAAAGTCAATGACACACAAATTCCAGAAGACTACACAAGAAATCCAGAAATCACTAAAGTCAATGACACACAAATTCACCAATGCACAAATATTGATAAAACTTATCAATGGAAATCACAAAAATTGGTGAAACACAAATTCTAGGAATCTACACAAGAAATCCAGAAATCACAAAGGGGGGAGGCCTATCACAAATGGGAGCATAAAGCTCACCTACACGTGTATCACAAACGGAATGCTAATTCCATGGTTGTTAACCATCACAAATTGAGCCGAAGCTCCACAAACGGCCCGAAGACCATGGGTTGCTACCCCACCAATTTGAGTCGAAACTCCACAAAACGGGGTTTAGTCTCCCTCGCAGACAAAGAGACATCGCACATTGCTAGTCTAAATCAAAAAGATGATCGTCATGATCAACGAGAAGTGTCAATTACACTAAGCTAGTAAATATATGAGTTTAGCTTCATGTCCCATAACCACTAGCTTAACTTAAATATTTACGAACAAACTGTAGATCTCCACTAGAAAATTGTCACAAGAGTTTCAATCGAACAAGTCCAAGAATTAACCAACAAAGTGAACGCAAGTGTTTCATACCACTTGTTTTACTAAGTCGTTTAATTAGATTTCTCATACGAGTGAGGTAAAGGTTTATATATACTAATAGATTGGAAAATGGTTTTATAAACGAATTTGGTATTAAAATAGTATTGAAATCGTTTGAGGAAAGAGTTTTGATATTTACTACTAGTATAGAAAACCTTTATATTTTTAAAGTGACAAAGCACAAGGGGGATTGTAGAAACAATCAATCACAAAGATCACATTCGAAGATGTGAATAAAAATCCAATGAAATCGATAAAGGATCCATCGAAGTGGATATATCCAAAATTCCCAAAGAAAATAAGTCATCAAAGATGATAATAAATGATGACAATAAATAGGATCATCACGAATCGATTTAAATTGGAAATTCAATCCAAAAAGGCAAATTGGACTCAAACAGCAGGTTCAGTCGACTGAACAGAGTTTTCAGTCGACTGACCCTGTGCCTGGAAACTTTCCAGGTTCAGGAAACTTTCTGCTTCCAGTTTCAGTCGACTGTGCAGAGTTTTTCAGTCGACTGAATCATGCCTGGAAACTCTCGGGTTTCAGGTTCAGTCGACTGAACAGAGTTTTCAGTCGACTGAATCATGCCTGGGCTGTTTTTCAGCCTTATTCAAATGAAGAGCAAACTCTTTCAAAATGCAACCGGACGAACATTGGCTCTAAGGGTTTATGCCAATCGGCAACCCGGCCCTATATGCTCCTCGATGCATCACCAAAAGCATGATCAAACATCCATAAAAGGATTTCACACAAATTTGACTTAAAAACCCAAAAATTGGAGTATTCACAAAACCAATCCAAAACAAGAGCAAATGCACATGAAGAAGTGTTAGGAATTCATACCCAACAACCAAAGATAATTATAGTCATAGATGTGAGATAAAAATCTCACCTTTTCACAAAATCGAACAAGAAGAAGCTTGAAAGCAAATGGAGAATCAACCTCTCTTCAACACAACCCAATTGAGCTTGAATCTAAGCTCAAAAACAAGAACATTCCCAATATTAGGTTTAGGAATTTCTGAAATTGGTAAGAGAATAAGTTGGAGAAGAAGAAGAGAAGATTACCAATGGGTTCTTCTTGAGTTTGGAGCTGGGAATTTGATTTGCAAGGAAAACTAGGGTTTTGGAGTTTTAATTTCCAATCTCTCCCACCATTAAAGCTAAGAAAACTGAAAAGAGAAAGAAGTGAGGGAGAATGGGGAGAGTGGTTCAGTTTTGGAGTATAAGTTAACATAGGGCTGAGCGCAAAAACCAAACCCAAAGTAAAAAGTAGCAAAAATCAACTTTCTCCAAACATATCGAAGCTTATACTCAAAAAGGTCGCAAACGGCATTTTAAACTCAATGGGAGTGGTCCCGAGTCCTAATTCGACCGTATGCAAAAAGTAGCTTTTCGGACTAAAAATCCGACTAACGATGAAATATTTAAATATAAAACCGATAAATATGCGGGTTGTTACAAAATTTCAAATTTAAATTTAACCTCAAGTGCACAACGTATAATTTTAGTACGTGACAAGTACAGATCGATCCATAGGGAATTTTCAAGATTTTAAAATTTTCTAATCAATCAAGAGTGGAAATTATTTTGAAAACTAGAAAGTTAAGAAAATGTTGAGATTGAAAACTATGTGACTAAAATGCAATTTAGAGGCAAATCCACTTTCTTATATTTTTCACATAAATCAACATAAAATCAAGTGATGATCTTTTTTTTCTAAGTAGGATTAATTATGTATTTATCATAAGCATAGCCTATTTGAGTTATTAATTAACACAAACCAAACAATCAAAATATAATACAAATCTAGTCCTACTTTTTCAATTCTCATGAAATAAGGCATATAAAATGAAACGAAAATCTAGTTTAAGAATGATCTGTTTACCATTAATTAGCAACATAGATCATAAAATTTTGATTAAAACTTCACCTCATTGCCATGATCATATTTTTAGATTGTAGCAACCCTTTATTTTATGATTATTTTAATTGATATTTTAATTATTTTTAATTGAATTCCTGATTTAAAAACTTTATTTTATTTATTAAAATGAATAAATTTTGTTATTTTAAATATAAATTTTTATTTTATGTGAATTATAATTCCAAACACGAATAAATAGAATATTTTCCAGAAATGTGGATTTTGGTCAATGTGGTGAAACTTTGACTTTTAATTTAAAATTCTAAAATTTTGAATTTTTGAATTTTATCTTTTAATATGAAAAATAAATTTAATTTCAAGTATACTGCTTTTCGTTTCATTGAAATCTGATTAATATTGTGAAAGTTATGCTTTTTAAACCATTGTGTGTAAATTGTTAATTTAACAAATTGTTTTTTTTAATTTATATAAATAATATTTTTGTTTGCCATATCATGTTCTAATTTGTGTATACATGTAAAACATGACATGTTATGTATATATTTTATTTTTAAAACATTTTAAAAGTTTAGTTATAATTTTCCAATGTTTATTGTATTTTGTTTACAATTCTTAATTCTAGTTTCAATTTAATAAACTATTTTCTTATTTATTTTCTATTTTTCCTTTTTATTATTTTCATTTATAATTTATTTTGTTTTCATTTTCTATTTCATTTACTTGCTTTTTTATTGGTTTATTTTGAACAAAAGAAATTAGAAATTCAAAGAGAAAAAGCTTTTAATTTCTTGTGACTTTTCAATAGCCTTGCCTTTTCATTTTTCTTTTTTCATTTTGTTTTGCCTGTACTGTAACGACCCAGAATTTTTAGAAATTAAAATTTGAATATTTAATTAATTTTAAATATTAATAAGTGAATTTATAAGTCGAATAAATTTTTATTTGAATTATTGGATTTAATTGGATTATTAAATCGATAATTTAATATGTTAAATTATGGAAATAATTGATAATTGAGTTAAATATGATTGAAAATAATTTGGGAAATTTTATTTTATCATATTGAAGTTAGAAATATATTTTAGAACTTTTAAAATCGAATTAAAAGTTAATTTGTGAAAATTGAATATTTTAATAATTTAAATCGACTAGTGAAAATAGTCAATTTTTGAACAGTCTCAGAATTGAACGAAACCAGTTCCATTGGATCCGTAATTGTTAGTTATTACCGGATTTCAATTTTCGTATCAATCGGAGTTATCGTTTGATCGTGGCAGCTCGAAACGCATCGATTTATTTTTAATTTAAATTTGGCGAGTTAAAATAGCCATTTTTCAAAAAGTCTCGGATTTCGACGAAACTAGTTTCATCGGATCCGTAATGTGATATTATTGTAAGGTTTCAAATTTCAAGTCAATTGGATTTACCGTTTGTCCGGTACAAATTAAAACGCCTAGAAATCGACTTAAATCGGTTTAATTCAAATTGAGCGTTTATAGCCATAACTCGCACATACTTCCGAATTAGCTTCCGAAACCTGTTCCATTGTGTCCGGAACGTGGGGTAAACCCTAGAAACGCTGGTTACGGCGCGTAAATCGGAGTTCGGAATTTCCGGGATGAATAGTGTCGTTCGTTCTCTTATAAATAGCCCCTACCCTTCATATAGAAAAAAAAATAAAAAAAACCTAATAAAACCCTAGCCGCCTCTTTTGTATCAAAGGCCAGAAACGCACCAAATTTCTTTCTTCAATCTCTTCCCATCCACACATCGATTCGAGAAATATTTAACTACAATGTTGTAGAGCGCTGAGAGATCTTCACATCCATACGGATATGATGGAGGTTGAAGCAAAGTAGACGTCTCAATGGAGCCGCGTTCTTCACCGTTTATGCACGAGATTCGCGCATCACGAGGCAGCCGAGCATCATGGGGTTGAGGCCGAGCATGGTGTTGACGAAGGGCTTTGTATTGGTGCTATTTGATCGAAGTATCGTCGAGTATAAGAGGTGCATAATTAAACCCTAGTTAGTTTGTAATGGGTTTAGGAGCACGGCCTCAACCTGTAGCCAAGACATGAGGAGGAAGGAGCAAAATGCACGGCTAGGATGCATGGGTATAGGATCTAACGGCCAAAGCTTGTATAGGTTATAAATTATAAAGTTTAAGTTGTAATTATTAAGTTTAAATTCGTATAAACTTCGTAAATTCATAACTTTTTCATACGAGGTCGAAAAATGCAAACTCAGTTGCGTTGGAATCGTATGGACGAGCACTACGCGATGGAGTTGGTTTGGAGTTAGTGAGAGTTTTGGGTAAAATTAAACGTCCTTTTAATTTTATTCGAAATAAATCGCTAAAACGGAAATAAAATCAAGGTGAGAATTTCTCACTCAATCGAATCAGTTTCGATTTTATTTTAAATAGTTAGATTTAAAATATTTGAATGCATGTTTGAATGATGATTGTTATCTATTGATTGTTAAAATAGACATTATGCACCGTTAGTAAGCGGATGTTATTTATTAAAAACATATACCGTGAATATTTCATAAACAGTGAAATTAGTATTATATATAATATCAATATATATATATTGGCATATGTATATATTGCAGTTGTTGATTTTCCGTATTTTTTAGCGGATGAGACCCTATTACGCCGTTATTAAGCGGATAATATTTAATAAAAACATATACCGCGATAATTTCGTACTGGAGCGAAATTGGTATTGTGCTAATGTTTTTGGATGCAGGAAAACAGGTTGGAGGGGTCCAACTGGATTCCTCAACAGTTTTTATTTGATTTCAGTTATTTTGATATTTGATGGATTTTCATATTGATATATGATATCGTTGTAGTCGTGATTGACTATTTGGTGTGTAGCATCATTGGACCCAGATTTTGGAATTTTAAAATGATTTTTAAAGTGATTTTGGAAAATATACTATATTTTTGGAATTGACCCATTTTAAATAATTAAACGCTATAATTTTTAAAGTTATAAAATTATGGTTTTTGTGAAATATAGTTAAAAGATTGATTTTTGAAAATACGGGTTAATGATGTATAAAATAGTTTAAACTGGGATTTTTGAATTTATTGTGAAAAGTTTAAATATAGGATTTATAAAATTTAATTATTTTATAAATCAAGAGAATGGTGAAATTATAAAGGAGATTAAAGATGTTTTAAAATAATAATATAAATTGATTTATATTAAGTGATTTATAAATGGATATTTATAAATTGAAATATAGACATTATAAAACGAGTTTTTATAAGTGTTTGAATGAAGTGAAAATGAATTTCATAAATGAATGAAATTTATAGAATTATAAACTGTGAAGTTATAAATAAAATTTATAAATAGTAAGATTTATAAATTGGTGAAGTTAATTGAGGAATAGATTTGGGTGAATAATTGAATCTTATAGGTTATAAGATTTATAATTATGAAGTTCAAAGGAACGATTTTTGCAAACAAATAGATTATAAGCACTTAACTTATAATATGAACTTTGAGTTATAATTGAGTTATAAACTGGAATAGGTTAATAAAAGAATTTATAAAAAAAGAAGTTTTTATAAATAAATAGAAATGGAATTTATAAACGATGTTTTATAAATTCGCAAATGACTTATTTTGATAAGAAAATTGTTGGAACCTATTAAAGGAGTTATATTCACATTTTTGAATAGTGAATAATCCTTTGAATTAAAACGAATAAAAGGATGAGATTTCTTAATGAAGTTTATTCACATTTTTGAATAGTGAATAACACATTAAAGAAAATGGTTTGAATGTGAATGTTTTAAATAGAATTAAAACGATCTAACGATGTTTTAAAAAGGTGTTGAGATTCGAAACCATAGATTTCAACATTCATTGTTGAAATAGACGTTTTCGAGAAATAAAAGGAAATAGTGGACTATAACACTGTTGTTATAGTAAATGATTTCCGAAAGGAAATGTTTTGTATAGTATTGGGATTTATATATCTATTTTAAATTCGAATCCCTATGCTAGTGATTTTGGGTTGTCGTAACGATGTTTTACGCAACATTCGTTTTGGCCCAAATAAATATGTTAAGAGAATGATTTCCTTAATAGAATGAAATATATACTTAATCTCGATTTAAGTATATTGAATATTTTCTAAGTGTTGAAAATAAAAAGATTTGTGAATTACTTATTGAATAAGTATGGAATTGTTTTTCCAATATGAAGTGAATATTTAGAATTTATCTTTTTTGAAGATAAATTGAAAATGGATAGTTGAAATCGTATATGCATAGATATTTTGGAATATAAATTCATTATAGAATTTATATGTGAAAGTGAAATTTGTTTAAAAAAAAATATTGATTTATTTTTGAAGTGTTGAAATTATATATCTTATAAAGATATTTTGGAAAATAAATAATTTGGAAAATTATTTGGAAACTGGTGATGTGTGCATATCCATTGATAGTTCAATAACCGACTATCAATATTTCCCTTTGAATGGGTAATAGATGTGATTTGTTTGAATGTGAATGCTACACTTATTTTTGAATAAGCGCTCACTATTAGGGTTAACCGGGAAAGGACCATGGGGTCGTATAACCCATTCCGAATATGTGATACGTCGTTGTGAATTGCATTTGAAGATCGGTGTTGAAGACCGAGTATTTGCAAAAGCGATAGGATGACCTATCGATTGTCTCTGCACTGGGTAGCTCCTGGTATTGAGATTCCTTAAGTGATGGGAAATTCGATCGGGATTGTGAATACCCGTATTGCAAGGGCTTCGTAAGAAGTGCCTTCGGTTTTGTTCGAGCCCGGAACAGACTTGTATGGATTGTATGTCTGACATTACAAGTTGAGATATAAAGCCGATTTCTTTCAAATATATTTCTGTTGGTGGCGGAGAATTTATTCTTTTAGCTTAACACCCTTCTCTGAGACGTACGAGCTCAGAGGTTATGTAGTTGAATGTTATCAGCGATATATTCCCAATTTGGTAATGTGACATGCTGAGTGTTGCTGAAATGATCATTGTGTTGATTATTGTGATAGGATCGTTTATTTGATCGTCTATCTTGGTGATCATTGTGTTGATCATTTGTTGACCCAAAGCATGGCTTTTGTATAAAGTATGTTTTTGTGGACGTGACTTCGTCGAACCTCACACCCCGGAAATGGTCAAAACAGGAAAGATGCAGCAAGGTTATGAGGGGTAGCACCCTTTAGGGTATGTACGTTTCCTTCTGGATAGAGGTGGTATCATGGTATGGAGCCCAGATATTTAACCTATGTGGTTACTACGAATTTATTACTTTGTGGTTGTTGGTTTTCGGGATCCCGTGAGAAAGGTCGTTTACGATCGGGGAATGGCGTGCTCGTGTCAGTAGTTACCCAGTTAGGGGTAACCCGGCCTTGTGTTGGCAGAGTTCCGGTTTGGTTCTCGGGGATGTCTTTCCAGAGGCAGTCTCATGTGGCAATGGGAAGTTCCTTGGCCTGACCATTTGTTGGAAATCCAATTCCCAATACGAAACTTGTACGGTATTAGTTGTAGAACCTGCCATTCACTTATGGTGGTCACCACTGTTTGGATGGTAGCTATAGTAGGCATAGTTCGAAATGTCTATGTTGGCTAAGATTTATATCTTTATTTTCGAAATAATTTCCTACACTATGCACTAGTAATAATATCAAATGTTATTTTAAATGCGTATCAAGCATCTTTGACTATCATAAGGAGAAATCTCCTCCGATTCTGCGTTTGCATGTGTGTGTGTGCGGGAGGCCTTATGGTAGTCTCATTTTTAAAAGCATTGCGAATTGAATTTAAAAATATCTCTCTATTTTGATTTTAAAGATAAATAAACTGTTTTGAGTTCTCACACCAGTCACATGACTGACTTGGAGTTTATTGTTTTCCTTCCTAAACTCTGGGTGCCCACCAATTTCCACACGGGCAGTCAAGAGTTAAGGTTTATCAGGATATTCTGGATATTCTGGAATTGCTGGAGGCAAGCTGGATGGCATGGCGTATTACTAGTTTATATAGTATTTCTTTTTCCGCTGCACTATTTGTTGTTGTTGTTGTACACTCTGATGATATGATGTAATGAAATGTGATGTAATGTAATAACCGATATAGTTCTTTGTTTAAAGATTATTCATTTATTATTATATGTTGTTCCGCTGCGAATTGTGAGATTCTGTTGTTTTCTGTTCCGTTCTGTTTTTCTTTCTCTTCTCTGTTTTCTTTTTCCTCTATTCTCTTTTTCTTCTATTTTAAAATTTTCTATCTTCTTTTCTGTTTTCTCTTCTCTCTAATTTAAATTTTCTATTTTCTTTTCCCTATCTAAATTTTCTATCTTCTTTTCTCTTTCTTTCCTCTCTTCTTCTTTTTCTACTTTTTCTTTTCTTAAAATTTTTTTTAAAAAAACCCCTAAGGGTTCGTATTTTCGTTCATCTTGAATTAAACAAAGGAGATTAGTGTCTTCAAGGAGTACGGATTTACGGGTCTTTACAGTTGGTATCAGAGCTTATGGTTAAGCGACAACCATGGTTCTGTTGGGTATAATTCATTAGAGATAGAGTCAGCAGTACTCTAGAATGAGTTTGAGTGTAATAATAGCTATGAGAGCGTATTTGTTAATGAATATGAAATTGTTTTATATTGTGATGATTGGTTTATTGAGTGGCATTTGAACTTTCGTCAGCGTGGTCCGCAAGACTATGCCGAAGGGGTTTCTAAACACTTGAATAGAACAATTCGGCACAGTATTGTTTTAAATTGGGTAAATGAAATAATTTTACTTGATTATATTTTATATATAAAGAAATAATTTTTTAGAATTATTAAAGTGTATATAAGTTGATTGTTTAGTTATTTGAATAATCTAAATAAAGGAATTGTATAAGCAAAAAGAATTATAAGAATTAAATTATAATTAAAGTGATTTACAATTGTGAAATAAACTTATATATATAAGAAGTGAAACTATATGAATATATTTATGAATATGAGTTGTAAGTAAAAGTGAATTTAAAGTTAAATGGAATATAACTTAAGTGATATTGAATGAAGTTGATATTAGTATCAAAGTAAAATAATAAAGTTAAGAGATAAATGTGAACTTAAGTTATGTAAATGAAATTCGATTTTGTAATTGAATTGAATTAATGGATTGAATATTAATCAATTAAATGTGAATTAAGTTGATATGAAATAATGAATATAAGTGTTAATTCATTAAAATCAAATGTTACTGAAAGTTGAAAGATTGAATGAAAATCAATTAATTAAACCAATTGTAAGCAAAGGAATTTGGTTGTAATTAATATACATTGATTGTTATGTGGTTGTTAGTTAGTTGATTGTATATAATTCATTAAGTATTAATGAAATTGAATTAATGAAATTGGAAGCTAAAGTAATTGGAATTCAAATTAGAAGTTAAGTGAATCTTAAATGAATTGAATTTGATTTGGAAGTGAACCAGCTTGAATATGAATTAGTTGAAAATGAATGCTAGTAAATCCAATGTTAATGAATCTAATGTGATTTAAATTGAAAAAACCAATTCATTGAATATTAATGAGAATATGAATGAATATATATTGGTTATGAATTTGTTGAATGTTAGTTGGTTGATGTTTGCATTTGTTGCTTTAGTTGCATTTGCTATGTTGACATATATAGTTATTATGTTACTATATGTTGTATATTGATACTATGTTCATATATGCATGATTCTCATGTTGTTTGTTGAGTGATTAGTAGGTGCGGATCGCGTTTGCTTCGCATTTGGAGCTCGCTTTTGCGCTATATTAGCCGTATATGCTTGCTAATAAAATATAAGGTACATATCTCGGATTAAATATCGTACTTTTATACTTTTTTCCCTGCGGGATGCCTCATTACTTGATGAGATGTATATTTGTGATATATATACTGTCATTTTTTTCGGATCGAGCCGTGCAAAGGAGACTATGGCGAATTTTTCCGAAAATTTAAGGCGTTAGAAAAAATTTGAGAAAATTGAAAAAGTTTGAAAACTTAAACTTTGATTTTGGAATTGAAAGTTAAACAATAGTAGTTGTTTTTGAAAAGATAACTAAGTATGATTTGAAAACTTAGTAAAGTATTGTAAAGAAGTTTAAATTTGTTTTTGGAAAATTAATAAATTCTATAACTTTTCTTACTTGTTAATTTCGAGGACGAAATTCTTTTAAGTGGGGAAGATTGTAACGACCCAGAATTTTTAGAAATTAAAATTTGAATATTTAATTAATTTTAAATATTAATAAGTGAATTTATAAGTCGAATAAATTTTTATTTGAATTATTGGATTTAATTGGATTATTAAATCGATAATTTAATATGTTAAATTATGGAAATAATTGATGATTGAGTTAAATATGATTGAAAATAATTTGGGAAATTTTATTTTATCATATTGAAGTTAGAAAGATATTTTAGAACTTTTAAAATCGAATTAAAAGTTAATTTGTGAAAATTGAATATTTTAATAATTTAAATCGACTAGTGAAAATAGTCAATTTTTGAACAGTCTCAGAATTGAACGAAACCAGTTCCATTGGATCCGTAATAGTTATTTATTACCGGATTTCAATTTTCGTATCAATCGGAGTTATCGTTTGATCGTGGCAGCTCGAAACGCATCGATTTATTTTTAATTTAAATTTGGCGAGTTAAAATAGCCATTTTTCAAAAAGTCTCGGATTTCGACGAAACTAGTTTCATCGGATCCGTAATGTGATATTATTGTAAGGTTTCAAATTTCAAGTCAATTGGATTTACCGTTTGTCCGGTACAAATTAAAACGCCTAGAAATCGACTTAAATCGGTTTAATTCAAATTGAGCGTTTATAGCCATAACTCGCACATACTTCCGAATTAGCTTCCGAAACCTGTTCCATTGTGTCCGGAACGCGGGGTAAACCCTAGAAACGCTGGTTACGGTGCGTAAATCGGAGTTCGGAATTTCCGGGATGAATAGTGTCGTTCGTTCTCTTATAAATAGCCCCTACCCTTCATTTAGGAAAAAAAAAAACTAATAAAACCCTAGCCGCCTCTTTTGTATCAAAGGCCAGAAACGCACCAAATTTCTTTCTTCAATCTCTTCCCATCCACACATCGATTCGAGAAATATTTAACTACAATGTTGTAGAGCGCTGAGAGATCTTCACATCCATACGGATATGATGGAGGTTGAAGCAAAGTAGACGTCTCAATGGAGCTGCGTTCTTCACCGTTTATGCACGAGATTCGCGCATCACGAGGCAGCCGAGCATCATGGGGTTGAGGCCGAGCATGGTGTTGACGAAGGGCTTTGTATTGGTGCTATTTGATCGAAGTATCGTCGAGTATAAGAGGTGCATAATTAAACCCTAGTTAGTTTGTAATGGGTTTAGGAGCACGGCCTCAACCTATAGCCAAGACGTGAGGAGGAAGGAGCAAAATGCACGGCTAGGATGCATGGGTATAGGATCTAACGGCCAAAGCTTGTATAGGTTATAAATTATAAAGTTTAAATTGTAATTATTAAGTTTAAATTCGTATAAACTTCGTAAATTCATAACTTTTTCATACGAGGTCGAAAAAATGCAAACTCAGTTGCGTTGGAATCGTATGGACGAGTACTACGCGATGGAGTTGGTTTGGAGTCGTTTGGAGCTAGTGAGAATTTTGGGTAAAATTAAACGTCCGTTTAATTTTATTCGAAATAAATCGCTAAAACGGAAATAAAATCAAGGTGAGAATTTCTCACTCAATCGAATCAGTTTCGATTTTATTTTAAATAGTTAGATTTAAAATATTTGAATGCATGTTTTAATGATGATTGTTATCTATTGATTGTTAAAATAGACATTATGCGCCGTTAGTAAGCGGATGTTATTTATTAAAAACATATACCGCGAATATTTCATAAACAGTGAAATTGGTATTATATATAATATCAATATATATATATATTGGCATATGTATATATTGCAGTTGTTGATTTCCCGTATTTTTTAGCGGATGAGACCCTATTACGCCGTTATTAAGCGGATAATATTTAAAAAAAACATATACCGCGATAATTTCGTACTGGAGCGAAATTGGTATTGTGCTAATGTTTTTGGATGCAGGAAAACAGGTTGGAGGGATCCAACTGGATTCCTCAACAGTTTTTATTTTATTTCAGATATTTTGATATTTGATGGATTTTCATATTGATATATGATATCGTTGTAGTCGTGATTGACTATTTGGTGTGTAGCATCATTGGACCCAGATTTTGGAATTTTAAAATGATTTTTAAAGTGATTTTTGAAAATATACTATATTTTTGGAATTGACCCATTTTAAATAATTAAACGCTATAATTTTTAAAGTTATAAAATTATGGTTTTTGTGAAATATAGTTAAAAGATTGATTTTTGAAAATACGGGTTAATGATGTATAAAATAGTTTAAACTGGGATTTTTGAATTTATTGTGAAAAGTTTAAATATAGGATTTATAAAATTTAATTATTTTATAAATCAAGAGAATGGTGAAACTATAAAGGAGATTAAAGATGTTTTAAAAGAATAATATAAATTGATTTATATTAAGTGATTTATAAATGGATATTTATAAATTGAAATATAGACATTATAAAACGAGTTTTTATAAGTGTTTGAATGAAGTGAAAATGAATTTCATAAATGAATGAAATTTATAGAATTATAAACTGTGAAGTTATAAATAAAATTTATAAATAGTAAGATTTATAAATTGGTGAAGTTAATTGAGGAATAGATTTGGGTGAATAATTGAATCTTATAGGTTATAAGATTTATAATTATGAAGTTCAAAGGAACGATTTTTGCAAACAAATAGATTATAAGCACTTAACTTATAATATGAACTTTGAGTTATAATTGAGTTATAAACTGGAATAGGTTAATAAAAGAATTTATAAAAAAAAAGAAGTTTTTATAAATAAATAGAAATGGAATTTATAAACGATGTTTTATAAATTCGCAAATGACTTATTTTGATAAGAAAATTGTTGGAACCTATTAAAGGAGTTATATTCACATTTTTGAATAGTGAATAATCCTTTGAATTAAAACGAATAAAAGGATGAGATTTCTTAATGAAGTTTATTCACATTTTTGAATAGTGAATAACACGTTAAAGAAAATGGTTTGAATGTGAATGTTTTAAATAGAATTAAAACGATCTAACGATGTTTTAAAAAGGTGTTGAGATTCGAAACCATAGATTTCAACATTCATTGTTGAAATAGACGTTTTCGAGAAATAAAAGGAAATAGTGGACTATAACACTGTTGTTATAGTAAATGATTTCCAAAAGGAAATGTTTTGTATAGTATTGGGATTTATATATCTATTTTAAATTCGAATCCCTATACTAGTGATTTTGGGTTGTCGTAACGATGTTTTACGCAACATTCGTTTTGGCCCAAATAAATATGTTAAGAGAATGATTTCCTTAATAGAATGAAATATATACTTAATCTCGATTTAAGTATATTGAATATTTTCTAAGTGTTGAAAATAAAATGATTTGTGAATTACTTATTGAATAAGTATGGAATTGTTTTTCCAATATGAAGTGAATATTTAGAATTTATCTTTTTTGAAGATAAATTGAAAATGGATAGTTGAAATCGTATATGCATAGATATTTTGGAATATAAATTCATTATAGAATTTATATGTGAAAGTGAAATTTGTTTAAAAATAAATATTGATTTATTTTTGAAGTGTTGAAATTATATATCTTATAAAGATATTTTGGAAAATAAATAATTTGGAAAATTATTTGGAAACTGGTGATGTGTGCATATCCATTGATAGTTCAATAACCGACTATCAATATTTCCCTTTGAATGGGTAATAGATGTGATTTGTTTGAATGTGAATGCTACACTTATTTTTGAATAAGCGCTCACTATTCGGGTTAACCGGGAAAGGACCATGGGGTCGTATAACCCATTCCGAATATGTGATACGTCGTTGTGAATTGCATTTGAAGATCGGTGTTGAAGACCGAGTATTTGCAAAAGCGATAGGATGACCTATCGATTGTCTCTGCACTGGGTAGCTCCTGGTATTGAGATTCCTTAAGTGATGGGAAATTCGATCGGGATTGTGAATACCCGTATTGCAAGGGCTTCGTAAGAAGTGCCTTCGGTTTTGTTCGAGCCCGGAACAGACTTGTATGGATTGTATGTCTGACATTACAAGTTGAGATATAAAGCCGATTTCTTTCAAATATATTTCTGTTGGTGGCGGAGAATTTATTCTTTTAGCTTAACACCCTTCTCTGAGACGTACGAGCTCAGAGGTTATGTAGTTGAATGTTATCAGCGATATATTCCCAATTTGGTAATGTGACATGCTGAGTGTTGCTGAAATGATCATTGTGTTGATTATTGTGATAGGATCGTTTATTTGATCGTCTATCTTGGTGATCATTGTGTTGATCATTTGTTGACCCAAAGCATGGCTTTTGTATAAAGTATGTTTTTGTGGACGTGACTTCGTCGAACCTCACACCCCGGAAATGGTCAAAACAGGAAAGATGCAGCAAGGTTATGAGGGGTAGCACCCTTTAGGGTATGTACGTTTCCTTCTGGATAGAGGTGGTATCATGGTATGGAGCCCAGATATTTAACTTATGTGGTTACTACGAATTTATTACTTTGTGGTTGTTGGTTTTCGGGATCCCGTGAGAAAGGTCGTTTACGATCGGGGAATGGCGTGCTCGTGTCAGTAGTTACCCAGTTAGGGGTAACCCGGCCTTGTGTTGGCAGAGTTCCGGTTTGGTTCTCGGGGATGTCTTTCCAGAGGCATTCTCATGTGGCAATGGGAAGTTCCTTGGCCTGACCATTTGTTGGAAATCCAATTCCCAATACGAAACTTGTACGGTATTAGTTGTAGAACCTGCCATTCACTTATGGTGGTCACCACTGTTTGGATGGTAGCTATAGTAGGCATAGTTCGAAATGTCTATGTTGGCTAAGATTTATATCTTTATTTTCGAAATAATTTCCTACACTATGCACTAGTAATAATATCAAATGTTATTTTAAATGCGTATCAAGCATCTTTGACTATCATAAGGAGAAATCTCCTTCGATTCTGCGTTTGCATGTGTGTGTGTGCGGGAGGCCTTATGGTAGTCTCATTTTTAAAAGCATTGCGAATTGAATTTAAAAATATCTCTCTATTTTGATTTTAAAGATAAATAAACTGTTTTGAGTTCTCACACCAGTCACATGACTGACTTGGAGTTTATTGTTTTCCTTCCTAAACTCTGGGTGCCCACCAATTTCCACACGGGCAGTCAAGAGTTAAGGTTTATCAGGATATTCTGGATATTCTGGAATTGCTGGAGGCAAGCTGGATGGCATGGCGTATTACTAGTTTATATAGTATTTCTTTTTCCGCTGCACTATTTGTTGTTGTTGTTGTACACTCTGATGATATGATGTAATGAAATGTGATGTAATGTAATAACCGATATAGTTCTTTGTTTAAAGATTATTCATTTATTATTATATGTTGTTCCGCTGTGAATTGTGAGATTCTGTTGTTTTCTGTTCCGTTCTGTTTTTCTTTCTCTTCTCTGTTTTCTTTTTCCTCTATTCTCTTTTTCTTCTATTTTAAAATTTTCTATCTTCTTTTCTGTTTTCTCTTCTCTCTAATTTAAATTTTCTATTTTCTTTTCCCTATCTAAATTTTCTATCTTCTTTTCTCTTTCTTTCCTCTCTTCTTCTTTTTCTACTTTTTCTTTTCTTAAAATTTTTTTAAAAAAAACCCCTAAGGGTTCGTATTTTCGTTCATCTTGAATTAAACAAAGGAGATTAGTGTCTATTCAAGGAGTACGGATTTACGGGTCTTTACATGTACATTCCTCTATTTTAGCCGTGTATTCTTCTTTTTCATCCACATGATAAATTTCTCATCTCTTCAAAACTCACGGCCATTCCATTTTATGAAAAAAAGTTGTAAGTCATGGCTTCATTTTCTCACTTTTTCTCTTCATTTACCATTGATTTTGCCTTGATTATTCTTGTGCTTTGCTCGGCCCCTACCACCCTCATCACCACCGACCACCACCATCACCATCCACGGTAGTCACCACTTCATTTCCCCTTGTCCAGATCTGGCCGTGCCTTCATATGAAGCCATCACCACAAAATTTGAATAAAACTCCACCAAAACCATACTGGCGGAGCCTATATTCCACTATCTCCTTCATATGTCACTTCAGCCACACCCTTAGCCGCCACCACTAGCAAGTACACCACCTCTGGTCGCAGCTTCACCACTGGCCAAATCTGTAACTGACATGGCCGAACCCATATGTGACCAGACCGAGCCTAATTATGCACCATGCTTTACCTATTTTTCCTTGTCCTTTTGCATTCTTCATGTTATAACTCCTACCCCTTCACATCCACTTCTAGCCGTGTGTTTTGACCCATACTCGAGCCAAAATATGATCATGGCCGAGCAAATGAAACCCCTAGTCGAAGCACTTGAGTGGTTAAAGCAAGGTCAAACCATTTTGTTCTTTGTTAATTTTTAATTTCCAAATTGTTTCAATATTGTTTTTTGTTGAATATTTATGTTTATATTGTCTCGTCTTATTTGTTGTCTAGAAGATCAACATCTTGGCTCTCCACTCATTTGAATCAAAAGTCGTGTTGTGTCGTGTTTTCTGGAATTTATTCGTGTAGTTTGATTTGCTAATTCCAGCTTGAAAAGGTGAGTGTCCACTCGTGACATTATACATATATAATTTGTGAAGTGACAACAAGTGAATGTGTAGAAATATTATATCATATTATACCTGCCTGTGATGTGAATTATATGATGTTAAACCCTATTATAAACTTGTCACATCATTTGCTATGTTATATTCTGTCATACTGTTTATTTATTTCTGTTTCTCACACTGCAAGTTCCCTGTGGAATAGAATCACTATGGGTTGAAATGATACATATCCGAACGAACTTTATAATAGGGAAAAATCATTATGGGCTGAAATGATAGGGCTAAGCGATTTTTATTTACTTATTTAACTTGGGATTGCGGGTTTGAAATGATAGAATGCGGATTTTTTCTTTGTAATTATGGATTGAAATGATATATTATTTTAATCATTTGACTTAGGCTAGGAAATATTATACGGACCCGTGGTTATTATATATATTTTTCTTGAATTTTTAATGTATTTTAAAAATGTAAAAGTATAATAATTTGATTTAAATTTGAATTTAAAATGACTTAATAAAGTGTTATTGATTTTTCTATGAATTAAAATGGTTAAATAAATGAATGTTTAAAAGTGTAATTTGAAATATAACTTAATTTAGAAATTTGAGATTTTGTTTAAAAATGAAGTTATGCTAAGCTAATAAAATGGAAATTAAGTTTATGTTTTTAAATGGTAATTGAAAACTTAAGTGTTAAGTTAATTTTTAAAATGCAAAGAATAGAAAATTTTATGCTTGAATTTAATAAGTGAATTATTTAAAAATTTGATTTTATGTATAAAATGTTACTTTATAAAAATCATAATTTAAAGGGTATTTAAATGAATATTTTGAATGTAAAAAATTACGATTTTTATAAGTTAAAAGGGTTAAAATCAAAGTTTAATTGTTTTTGAAATTTCATTGAAAATCTGGAAATTTAGTTTATAGCACTTCAGAAATGCTATCATTTCTGAAGTTAACTTAAAATCTGTTGTAAAGGATATTACAGCACTTTGTAAGTGCTATGGTTGATGCAAATGAACTATGGCTAAAATTTAACTAAGTGATATTACAGCACATGGTAAGTGTTGTGGTTGCAGAAAGAAAACTAAAATCTGAAATTAATAAAAGAGCTTTTGTAGCACTTGTTAAGTGCTGCAGTTGGCTGAAATGAGATTTTTGAATATAATTGAACTATTACAGTAGTTTTGTAAACGCTGCCTTTGCTGAATTGAATTAGATCTTTTAATTTGAAACCTGAACTATTACAACAGTTTTGTAAATGCTGTCTTTGCTAAATTGAACTATTTTTCAACTAAAACTGAACTATTACAGCAGTTTTTAAATGCTGCCTTTGCTGAATTGAATTGTTTTCAAATGTAACTTATCGTAGCATTTTCTAAGTGCTGCGAAGGCTGAAATTTCACTATTTTAATGTATTTAAGTGAATGAATTAAGTTAGAAAAGACTAAATTTTTGGGAATTGAATATTTGATTTGTAAGTATAATAACTTCACTTTTAAATAGTTTAAATGGAGTATTTTGATTTGAAATATAAACTATTTTTGAATTGTAATTTGAAATGGTATTTAAAATAAATAAAATGAATGAGGTTTTGAAAAGACATGATATTTTGATATTTTGAAACGGACTGGAAGTGATTTGATCATTATTCTGATAAATATTTGAATTTGAAATGATATTTGATTTTGAAATATAAACTATTTTCGAAATTTATAACCACGGGTTGTAATAACGATTGGTTGTTAAAGAGATCGGGATCGGATATGGACATACTCTCTGTCGATACCGAAAACCACTTTCACAATAATGTACGCGGTGGAGATTCCAGAATGAAGTAGAATGGTGGCGACGATCCTATTATGGTATGAACGTGGACCCGACTCCCGTGAGTTAGCTTAAGGTGGCTAAAACAAGAGCGATCTATGGGCCAAGTGAGGTAGCTCCTCTTATCGAACACACTTCTTCGATACCACTCTATTACTTTTGTGATTGATTGGGCGCACCCCTTTGATTTTGGGAGTGTGGCTCGAGGTGGGCGGTAGTGGCTGTTATGCGTTACCACCAGCCCGAAAGCGTAGTTGGTATATCTACCCTGATATTGCCTAGTTGTGTCGTGTCACCTACCATAGTGAGCTTTACTACGAGTTTGTTTTTCTCCCATAGCCCATGGAGTATTTAGGGTAGCCTCCCGATTTGGAGGTATGCTGATACTGGATGGACTATTGGGACTATTACGTGTTGAGGGCTATATGGGTAATCCTTTAATGCTATTTAAAAGTAAGCTTATTTTACTGTAGACATTATTATAATAGTGCAATATTACTACATAGTAAATAGTT
Source organism: Allium cepa (assembly GCA_030765085.1). Lineage (NCBI taxonomy): Eukaryota > Viridiplantae > Streptophyta > Magnoliopsida > Asparagales > Amaryllidaceae > Allium > Allium cepa. Next base: position 110,682,131 of record CM060940.1, read on the forward strand.
TACGGATCCTTAGAGGATGGGCGATCCCAAGCATCCTTTAAGTTACTTGTACATTTACCGCAGTTCACTTGAGTTGGTTTACATTGTATAAGTATGTATATCCTGACTCCAGTGTTTTATTTTTGCTCGGGTCAGCCTGAGTATTCATAGCTTTGGATTTCTCTTTCTGGAGCTAGGAATCGCTGGAGATTCTGCATATCTAGTTATTTATCTATTTCATTTTCATTTTTTCTATTTCAGCTCTTGTATTATTGGACATCTGTGTATTTGGAATTTCTATGGTGTTTGTTTTCAGACTGATATTATGTATTTGTTTTGAGACTTTGTTATAGTAGCTTCATGACCTACAATGTTATTTTATCTTCCGCTATGAGTTATTCTGATATTTCTGTTTCAGTGATTCTGTGAATGATTTTATTTGCTCCAAATTTTATTACAATCTGTTATTTTGAATTATTCAAATCTGACATGTGTAGATTATTGTTGATTTGAATGGTCCAAAATAGTGGATCATTACAGTTGGTATCAGAGCTTTGGTTTTTAGGTAAACCTTAGCCTACGGAGCAAAAACTCATTAGAGATAGGGTAGGAATACCTTAGAATGAGTGAAATCAACCTCGGAATCATTTTCTTAGTGAGAGAACGTATTTTCAAAGTATAAACTGATTTTAAAATGACTTTTTCAAAGGATTTTTTCAAAGATTATTTTGATACAAATTTTCTTGTTTTAAAGGAAAATTATTTTCTAAACTTCCTTCCTTTCGTATCTACCTTGTTAGCATTTTCTTCCTTTAGGATGTCTTTCCAGGCAAATTCTATCTTCAGCATCTTCTCCTTCTCAGAGGCAGCCTGTTGACCTTTCTACCATCACCTGCTTCAAATGTGATCAGAAAGGACACTATGCCAATAGTTGCGCTACTTTAGCTGGTGCTGTTGTTCCTCCTACTCAGTTGGGTAAGCCTTCTGGTATATTTGCTGTCACCTCAGCATCTTCTCCAGCTCCTACTCCTAGTGATCACCAAGGTACTCTTTAGGGAACCTTTTCTTTATGTCAATATCATATTCGTGTTTTATTTGCCAGCTCCTACTCCTAGTGATGACCAAGGTACTCTTTAGGGCACCTTTTCTTTATTTCAGTATCATGTTCGTGTTTTATTTGATACTGGAGCTTCCCATAGTTTTATTTCTATTGATTTGTGTGATAAGTTCGAGCATCTCCTTTCTCCTGAGTATGCTTCTGTACCTTTATGTGTTTTAAATCCAATTGGGGGTCCCGTAAACCTTAATCGGATTTGTAAGCAAGTGAAACTTCTCTATTCTGATCATTACTTTAGTGGTGATTTCTGTGTTCTTGGCTTTGATGCTTTTGATTTATTACTTGGAAGTGATTGACTTGGTAGGCATGATGCCCATATCTCTTGTAAAGCTGGTCTGTTTATCTTGTTGATGATCAAGGAAATCCCTTGATTATTCAATGCCGCATGCCTCAGAATTTTACTAGCAGTTTTATTTATTCTCTGGATTCTTCTCCCGGTGATCTTCTTTCGACCCGTGTGGTCAGACTCTATCCCGATGTATTTGGTGAAGTCACTTCTTTACCTCCTAAGCGGGAAATTAATTTCTGTATTGATCTTGTTCCTGGAGCTCGACCTATAGTTCTTCCTCCTAGAAGAATGACACCCCACAAGAAGGTGGAGTTGGGAATGTAAATTGAGCACTTGTTCTCCAAAGGTCCGATCAGACCTAGCCATTCAGAATGGGGAGCAATGGTGGTTTTCATCACTAAGTCTGATGGTTCTTTGAGGATGTGTGTTGATTATAGGGAGCTGAACAAGCTCACTATGAGAAAACAGATATCCAATGCCTCGTATCAATGATATGTTTGATCAGCTTTATGGTGCCACTGTTTTCTCTCAGGTTGATCTTGCCATAGATTTTCACCAGCTCAGTGTTGCTGAGGAAAGTATTCCCAAGACTACTTTATGTACTGAGAATGGGTTTTATGAATGGTCAGTCGTGCCTTTTGATTTGACTAATGCTCCTGCTTTGTTTGTTAATTTGACGAATCACGTTTTTCATGATGTGCTTAATAGATTTGTTCTAGTCTTTGTTGATGATATCCTTGTCATTTCTAAGACCAAGAAAGAGCATGAGTCGCATTTGAAATCTGTTCAGGAAACTCTTAGAAATCATCAATTGAAGGCTAAATTTTCTAAATGCCATTTCTGGAAGGATGAAGTCCGATTCCTTGGACATATTGTTTCTAGTAATGGAGTTTCTGTTGATCCAGTCAAGATCGCTGCGATCAGTGTAAGTCTTTCTTTCTCTTTTTCCTTCATCATTTAATTATTCTATCTTTTTTGTTGTTGTTATTTCTCCCTATTCTGCTATAGGATCGGGAAACTCCTAAGACTCCTTATGAGATTCATAGCTTTCTTGGCCTTGCTGGTTATTGCCGGAGATTCACTGAGAATTTTGCTCGGATTGCTGCACTTCTCACTGCTTTGACTCGCAAGAATGCTAAGTTTATCTGGGTTATTATGGATAGACTGACCAAGTCCGTTCATTTCATATAGGTTAAGTCTACCCGTTCTACTTCTAACTTGTCTGAGATCTACATGAGAGAGATTGTTCGTCTCCATGGTGTTCCTCTCAGTATTATTTGTGATCGTGATCCTATCTTTGCCAGTCAGTTTTGGAAAGCTTTTCAAGAATCTTTGGGTACTCATCTAAATCTGAGCACTACTTACCATCCACGGACCGAACGGTCAAACGGGAAGAGTGAATCAGATTTTCGAAGATCTTCTTCGTGCTTGTGTGCATGATTATGGAGGATCTTGGGAAGATCATCTCCACCTTGTTAAACTTACATATAACAACAGTTATCAGGTATAATTCTAATCTTATTTTAATCTTGTCTTAATCCTATTTCGTTCTATCTTTTTTCGTGTTTTCCCGTACATCATTCCTTTTCGCGGACGGAAAGTTTTGAGTGGGGGAGAGTGTAGCAACCCTGTATTTTGTGATTATTTTAATTGTAGATTTTAATTATTTTTAATTGAATTCCTGATTTAAAAACTTTATTTTATTTATTAAAATGAATAAATTTTGTTATTTTAAATATAAATTTTGATTTTATATGAATTATAATTTCAAACATGAATAAATAGAATATTTTCCAGAAATGTGGATTTTGGTCAATGTGGTCAAACTTTGACTTTTAATTTAAAATTTTAAAGATTTGAATTTTTGAATTTTATCTTTTACTATGAAAAATAAATTTAATTTCAAGTATACTACTTTTCGTTTCGTTGAAATCTGATTAATATTGTGAAAGTTATGCTTTTTAAACCATTGTGTATAAATTGTTTATTTAACAAAATTGTTTATTTTAATTTATATAAATAATATTTTTATTTGTCATATCATGTTCTAATTTGTGTATATACGTGTAACATGACATTTTATGTATACATATTATTTTTAAAACATTTTAAAAGTGTAGTTATAATTTTCCAATGTTTATTGTATTTTGTTTATAATTTTTAATTCTATTTTCAATTTAATAAACTATTTTCTTATTTATTTTCTATTTTTCCTTAAAATATTTATTTATTTTCATTTCTACTATATTTTGTTTTCATTTTCTATTTTATTTACTTGGTTTTCTATTGGTTTATTTTGAATAAAAGAAATTAGAAATTCAAAGAGACAAAGCTATTCATTTCTTGTGACTTTTCAATAGCCTTGCCTTTTTATTATTCTTCTGGCTTTTCATTTTGCTTTAGCCGTACATTCCTATGTTTTTTCCATGTATTATTCTTTTTCATTCACATGAGAAATTCCTTATCTCTTCAAAATTCACGTCCATTCCATTTTCTGAAAAAAAGTTGTAAGCCATGGCTTTATTTTCTCACTTTTATCTTCATTTACCATTGATTTTGCCCTGATTCTTCTTGTGCTTTGCTCGGCCCCTACCACCCTCATCACCACCGACCACCACCATCACCATTCACGTTAGCCGCCACTTCTTTCCCCATGTCCAAATCTGGTCGTGCCTTCATATGAAGCCATCGCCACAAAATTTGCATAAAACTCCACCAAAACTATGCTAGCCGGGCCTATATTCCACTGTCTCTTTCATATATCATTTTGGCCACACCCTTAGCCACCACCACCAGCACGTACACCACCTCTAGCTGCAGCTTCACCACTGACTAGACCTATACCTGACATGACCGAGCCCATATGTGACCGGGCCGAGCCTAGTTATGCACCAAACTTCGCCTATTATGCCTTGTCCTTTTGTATTCTTCATGTTATAACTCCTACCCCTTCACATCCACTTCCAGCCGTGTGTTTTGACCCATACCCGAGCCAAACCATGATCATGGCTGAGCAAATGAAACTGCTAGGCCAAGCACTTGAGTGGTTAAAGCAAGGTCAAACCAGTTTGTTCTTTGTTAATTTTTAATTTCCAAATTGTTTCAATATTGTTTTGTATTGAATATTTATGTTTATATTGTCTTGTCTTATTTGTTGTTTACAAGATCAACATCTTGGCTCTCCACTCATTTGAATCAAAAGTCGTGTTGTATCGTGTTTTTTGGAATTTATTCGTGTAGTATGATTTGCTAATTCCAGCTTGAAAAGGTGAGTGTCCACTCATGACATTATACATATATAATTTGTGAAGTGACAACAAGTGAATGTGTATGTGAATTATATGATGTTAAACCCTGTTATAAACTTGTCACATCATTTGCTATGTTATATTCTGTCATACTGTTTATTTATTTCTATTTCTCACACTGCAAGTTCCCTGTAGAATAGAATCACTATGGGTTGAAATGATACATACTCGAACGGATTTTAGAATAGGAAAAAATCGTTATGGGCTGAAATGATAGGCCTGGGCGATTTTTATTTATTTATTTAACTTGGGATTGCGGGTTCGAAATGAAAGAACCCTGATTTTTTGTTTGTAAACTACGGATTGAAATGATATATTATCCGTATCACTTGGCATAGGTTAGAAAATATTATACAGACCCATGGTTATTGTGTGTGTGTGTGTATATATTTATGGAATTTTAAAGTATTTTAAAAATGTAAAAATATGATAGTTTAATTTAAATTTGAATTTAAAATGACTTAATAAACTGTTATTGATTTTTCTATGAATTAAAATGGTTAAATAAATGAATGTTTAAAAGTGTACTTTGAAATATAACTTAATTTAGAAATTTGAGATTTTGTTTAAAAATGAAGTTAAGTTAAGCAAATAAAATGGAAATTATGTTTATATTTTTAAATGGTAATTAAAAACTTATGTGTTAAGTTAATTTTTAAAATGCAAAGAATAGAAAATTTTATGCTTGAATTTAATAAGTGAATTATTTAAAAATTTGATTTTATGTATAAAATGTTACTTTATAAAAATCATAATTTAAAGGGTATTTAAATGAACATTTTGAATGTAAAAAATTATGATTTTTATAAGTTAAAACGGTTAAAATCAAAGTTTAATTGTTTCTGAAATTTCATTGAAAATCTAAAAATGTAATTTATAGCACTTCAGAAATGCTATCATTTCTGAAGTTAACTTAAAATCTGTTGTAAAGGATATTACATCACTTTGTAAGTACTGTGGTTGATGCAAATGAACTATGGCTAAAATTTAACTAAGTGATATTACAGCACTTGGTAAGTGTTGTGGTTGCAGAAAGAAAACTAAAATCTGAAATTAATAAAAGAGCTATCGTAGCACTTGTTAAGTGCTGCAGTTGGCTGAAATGGGATTTTTGAATATAATTGAACTATTACAGCAGTTTTGTAAACGCTGTCTTTGCTGAATTGAATTAAATCTTTTAATTTGAAACCTGAACTATACAGCAGTTTTGTAAATGTTGTCTTTGCTGAATTGTGCTATTTTTCAACTAAAACTGAACTATTACAGCAGTTTTTAAATGCTCTCTTTGTTGAATTGAATTGTTTTCAAATGTAACTTATCGTAGCATTTTCTAAATGCTGCGAAAGCTGAAATTTCACTATTTTAATGTATTTAAGTGAATAAGTGGACTTAGAAAAGGCTAAAAATTTTAGGAATTGAATATTTGATTTGTAAGTATAATAATTCACCTTTAAATAGTTTAAATGGAGTATTTTGATTTGAAATATAAACTATTTTTAAACTGTGATTTGAAATGGTATTTAAAATAAATAAAATGAATGAGGTTTTGAAAAGATATGATATTTTGATATTTTAAAATGGTTTGGAAGTGATTTGATTTTTATTCTGATAAAGATTTGAATTTGAAATGATATTTGATTTTGAAATATAAACTATTTTCGAAATTTATAACCACGGATTATAATAACGATTGGTTGTTAAAGAGATCGGGACCGCATATGGACATACTCTTTGTCGCTACTGAGAACCACTTTAACAACTGTGTACATGGTGGAGATTCCAAAATGAAGTAGAATGGTGGCGACGATCCTATTATGGTATGAATGTGGACCTGACTCCCGTGAGTTGGCTTAAGGTGGCTAAAACAGGAGCGATCGACGGGCCAAGTGAGGTAGCTCCTCCTATCGAACACACTTCTTCGATACCATTCTATTAATTTTGTGATTGATTGGGTGCACACCTTTGATTTTGGAAATGTGGCTCGTGGTGGGCGGTAGTGGCTGCTATACGTTATCACCAGCCCAAAAGCGTAATTGGTATATCTAACCTGCCATTGCCTAGTTGTGCCGTGTCACCTATCATAGCGAGCTTTACTACGAGTTATTCTCCCGTAGCCCATGGAGTACTAAGGGTAGCCTCCCGATTTGGAGGTATGCTGATACTGGATGGACTACTGGGACTATTATGTGTTGAGGGCTATATGGGTAACCCTTTAACGCTATTTAAAAGTAAGTTTATTTTACTGTAGACATTATTATAATAGCACAATATTACTACATAGTAAATAGTTTAACGGATCTTTAGAGGATGGGTGGTCCCAAACATCCTTTAAGTTACATGTACATTTACTGCAGTTCACTTGAGTTGGTTTACATAGTATAAGTATGTATGTCCTGACTCGAGTGTGTGTTTTATTTACGCTCGGGTCAGCCTGAGTATTCACAGCTTTGGATTTCTCTTTCTAGAGCTAGGAATCGCTGGAGATTCTGCTTGTCTAGTTATTTATCTATTTCAGTTTCAGTTGTTCTATTTAAGCTCTTGTATTAGTGGACTTATATGTATTTGGGATTTCTATGGTGTTTGTTTTCAGACTGATATTATGTATTTGTTTTAAGACTTTGTTATAGTAGCTTCATGAACTACTATGTTATTTTATCTTCCGCTGCGAGTTACTCTGATATTTATGTATCTATGATTTTATGATTGATTTTATTTGCTCCAAATTTTATTACAATCTGTTATTCTGAATTATTCAAGTCTGACATGTGTAGATTATTGTCGATTTGAATGGTCCAAGATAGTGGGTCGTTACATAGATGAAGAGGCAATTTGTGATTAATGAGATAAGCATAGCCTATTTGTTATGAACAAAGTAGGCTATCAAATTCAACATAAAACACAAACAAACATAAACATCCATTTCTCATGAATCACAAAAGAGATCATACATAGAAAATTATATTGAATCTACATGATAAAAGAAAGCTTCATTACCCCTAAATTGTAAGGATTTAGCCTTTCATTTGTGTCATCATTTCAACATATAGATATTTCATCATTGAAAATAAAATAAAGTAGAGAATAAACAAAGAAAAAGAAGATTAATTAATAGAAGGAAATTAACTAAACTAGTGCATAAATGTAAATCTAAACTATAAACATGAAATAAAAGAGAGCATAAGAATAAAAATGATCGTAAAAGTAAATAAAAACAAGTAGAAAAGAGAAGAGAAAGAGGCTAGGAAGCCATTTTTATTTCATGAAACATAGAGCTTACAACTTGCATTTTAATTTCATAACTAATGTAAAAGAGTAGAAGATATTTACAAGTACATAAGAGGGCTATATATACATGCATAAAACCCTAAATCAATTTTTAGGGTGCTTTCCAAATACCCTTTAGGAAGTGTGGCCACCAAATAACCATTATCCACTAATTAATCCATCATTAAAAGTGCATGAAGGTTTAACCTCCACTTAGTTGCCCATTAGCTTCTAATTGTAGAATTAGGTAAGTAAGTGGGGTCCTCCATTATCATGAGCTTGAATTAGTTCCTCTTCGGTCCTTTGTATTCCCATGTGCATGCACATATGTTCATGATACCATCTTTCATAGTGCATCAAAATTTCCTATAAAAATCATAAAAATTTCCAAGTAAAATTCTCAAACTGACACATGCACAAAAAAGACCATTTTACCCTTGGAAGAAAATTAATATATGATGATTTGAAAATAATTGAATTTTTGTTTGACACGTGTTAAAATGCCCAAATATGACATTTAAATAAAAATAGATAAAATATGGATGTAAATATATGCACATTTACATGCACATCAAATACCCCCACACTTATCTTTTTATTCGTCCTTGAATAAAGGAAAACTAAGATAAATCCATTTTCATAGGGAACACCATTGCATTGAGCGTATGCAATAAGCCGTTAAGCCTTTGGATATCCCCATTAGGTTGAGTGTTGTGTCATGAGGGTTTTCAGTGAATACTACCGACAAAATCTAAATGCAGAGTGAAAATATTTATAAAATGCAATATTTATTTATAAAGAGATGAATGCATGTTTTCAAAAATATTTACAATGAAGGATTTACTTTTAAATTGATACAAATAAGTTAAATATAGGTTTTTGTCATTATCTTTAAAATTTAAGTCAATTAATCATCAAAATTTCCAATAAAAACAAAGTTATCGAAACAAATGGGCTATAATTTAACTCATTGTTTCGGTGATAATACAGTGTAACTATGAAATAGATCCTTAGTTGATTATCGAAGTTTATCAAAGTTATATTTTCATTTCGTTCCAATAACAAGTCAAATCAGACAAGTTAAAATGGTGCTTGGATTTCAATTTCTCACTCTCTCTTATATGAAAATTTTATTGATATTAACAATATTTACATATGCCAAACTCAGGTAAACTAAGGCCGAATATATTACCTGTGCACTGCCTTATGAACCGATGTGAGGGGAATGCAGAGCGTGGCCAGTGAACACACAAGTGTAAACACTTATCAACTATAGGCGTTACTAAAAACAATTTTTATATACATACACCTAACTCAGATAAACTGAGGCCAATATATCAATTGTGCACTGCCTTTTAGGCTTACATGAGAAGGGTACAGTGCATGGCGAGTGAACACACAAGTGTGAACACATAACTCTAATATATACATATATACAAATGTTTTTTTACTTATATATTTTTTGTTTTTTATTCTATTTTTTTAGAAAGAGAGAGTTTTTCAAAATCATCTTAGCACCATTTAACTTAGAAGATAAAAAAATTTATCCCTTACTTTAAATTTACCACTTTTTTAAACAAAGATTTTCAATTAGAACATACTTAAAATTAACACACTGAACCTTCCTATATACTAGTTAAACCATTGTTATTTGTAATCAAACTTCATTTTTATTTTTGTTAAGACAGATAAATTTTAAAAATCAATGTATTAATCAAAACTTATACTTATCCTATAGTGTTTCCTCAAAAATAAATCAAAATACTAAAAAGAAAATGTTTTTGAGATTTAAAAATTTTGAAATTTTCTTTTTCAACTAAAAGAAATGAAAGTTCGAAAATATCATGAAACTTTTACAAAAATAAAAATGAGACTCCCCTCCCCCTACACTTAATTTTGACTGTGTCCCCACGATCAATGCATGATATAATGAGTGTCACGGGGAAACTCTATACATATTTACAAAAGAGGGTTAACATTCCTACTAGACGGAGGTTGGCTCATGAAGGATCATGAGCTCCTCCTCTTGGTTATTTGGCAATTCCAAGAAAGGTTTCAAGCGATGACTGTTGACTTTGAAAATCAATCCATCCCTGGGGTTTTCTATTTCTACGGCATCATGTGGAAAAATAGTTAGTAGCACAAATGGTCCAGTACATCTTGATTTAATTTTCCCAGGGAATAAATGAAGTGTAAAGTCATATAAAAGAACTTTTTGGTATGGCGAAAACATTTTCCTTAGGATTGACTTGTCATGAAAAACTTTGGTTCTTTCTTTGTAAATTTTCTCATTTTCATACGCGTCATTCCTATGTTATCTAGGTCGTTGAGTTGTAGTTTTGGTTTTCGCCAGCTTTTCTAGGTCAAAGTTTAAGTTCTTTATTCCCCACAATGCTTTGTGTTCGATTTCAACTGGTAAATGGAAAGCTTTACCGTATATAAAAAAAAATGGGGACATCCCAATGTTAGTTTTGAAAGAGTACGGTAAGCCCAAAGCTTGTCGGTCAATTTCTGAGACCAATCTTTTCGATTTTTGTTAATAGTTTTTTTCAAGATTTGTTTTATTTTTCGATTTCAAACTTCAACTTGCCCACAAGTTTGAGGATGATATGGAGTGGATAACTTGTGGGTTATCGAGAATTTCTTCATTAATGTTTCAAAAGATCGATTGCAAAAATGGGTCCCATTATCACTGATTATTGTGAGAGGTATGCCGAACCTCAAAAAGATGTTTTCTTTGAGAAATGTCACAATAATTCTATGATTGTTGGTTTTGCAAGAAATGGCTCTGACCCATTTTGAGACGTAATCGACAACGAGAAGGATATACAAGTGTCCAAAAGAATTGGAAAAAGGTCTCATAAAGTCAGTACCCCAAATATGAAAGATTTCGATTATAAGAATAGGGTTTAGAGGCATCATATCTCACTGAGAAATTCTTCCAAGAATTTGACATCGATCGCGAGGTTTTCAAAATTCAAAAAAAAATTTGAAAAGAGAAGGCCAATAGAAACCACATTGAAGCACTTTTCCACAGTTTTTCAAGGACTAAATGTCCACCGCATGCTTGATCGTGGTAAAACGAAAGAACACTCCTAATCTCATTATCCGGAATACAACGTAAGATGATTTGGTCAGGACAATATTTGAACAAGTATGGACCGTCCCAATAGAAATATTTCACTTGGGACATGAATTTGTATTTGTCATGTTTGGATCAAGATGAGGGGGTTTCTTTAGTGACTAAGTAGTTTAACATATCAGCGTACCATGGATCGATAGAAATTGAAAGAAGTTGTTCATCATGGAAGTTTTCATTGATTGGCAAAGAAGACGGTGCATTCGGAAGACAGGGTAAGTGATTGGATATGACATTATTGGATCCTTTTTTATTTTTGATTGTAAGGTCAAATTCTTGAAGTAAAAGGATCCAACGAATCAAACAGGATTTAACATCCTTTTTAGCGAAGAGATATCGAAGTGCAGAGTGGTCCGTCTGCACAGTAATGTGTGAACCTATCAAGTAAGGTCGAAACTTTTCGAGTGCAAAAAAGACAGCTAGAAGCTCTTTTTTGGTTGTTGTATAGTTGAGTTAAGGGCGTTCAAAGTCATACTTGCGTAGTCAATGACATGAAGAATTTTGTTTATGCGTTGTCCTAAGACAGCACCAACTGCAAAATTTGAGGTGTCACACATTATTTCAAATAGGAGATCCCAATTGGTCGCACAAATGATTGGAGTAGAAATGAGTCATTTTTGAGACGTTTGAAAGAAGAGATACAATTAGAGTTAAAATCGAAAGGAACGTCTTTTCCAAGAAGAGTCGTCAAAGGACGAGCAATTTTGCTAAAGTCTTTCACAAAGCGTCGGTAAAAGCCACTGTGTCTTAGAAATGTTCGAATGTCCTTAACAGATTTGGGAATTGGTAGGTTTGCAATTACTTCTATTTTTGCTTTATCTACCTCAACGCCTTTATTTGGGATGATATGTCCAAGGACTATGCCTTGTTTGACCATAAAGTGGCATTTTTTCTAATTCAAAGTCAAATGTTTTTTTTACATTGATTTAGAACCAAATCGAGATGATGTAAATATTGGGAAAAAGAATCACCAAAGATAGAGAAATTGTCCATTAAAAATTCTAGAAAGCATTCAATCATGTCGAAAAAATGCCAACCATGCATCGTTGGAAAGTAGCAGGAACATTGCAAAGTCCAAATGGCATACGTCGATAAGCAAAGGTACCAAATGGACACGTGAAATTCATTTTCTCTCGATCTTCGGGAGCGGTGGGAATTTGGTTATAGCCGGAATAACCATTAAGGAAGCAGTAGAATTCGTGGCTGGCTAAATGTTCGAGCATTTGGTCGATAAATGGAAGAGGGAGGTGATCCTTACGTGTTGCGGCATTTAGTTTTTGATAGTCAATGTAAACAAGCCAACCCGTTTGAGTATGAGTTAGAATAAGTACATTTCAATCGTTCTTGACAACGGTTAGCCCAGACTTTTTTGGTACAACGTGAATTGGGCTAACCCATGAACTATCATAGATTGGGTAAATGATTCTGTTGTCGTGAAGTTTAAGAATTTCATCATGCACCGCATCTTTCATTTTTGGATTAAGCCTTAGTTGTGCATCACGAACAGGCTTGGCATCGTCGATTAAATGGATGCGATGTTGAACAATAGCAGGGCTAATTCCCTTAATATCGGTAATGGACCACCCAATTGCTTCTCTATTTTTCTAAAGAATAGAAAGTAAGGAGGTTTCTTGATCAAGAGAGAGAGTTGCGGAAATTATAACGGGCAGTGTTTCGTTATCACCTAAGTATGCATACTTAAGGTGATAGGAAGTGGTTTAAGGTCCAATTTCGGGAGTTTTTCAATCAAAGAACTGGTTTGAGATTTGGAGTCAACCGGAAGTAGTTCAAAAGAAATGGTGTATTCAATCTCATTGGGAATTTCATGAAACAATTTTTTGTATTCGGCCTCGCGTTCATCATTAAGGTCAAGTGTCTCGTTTTCGAAGTTTTCGTAAATGACACTAACTTCCAACGTTTGGTCACGAGGTTCATTTGACTGGCTTTCAAGATTGAAAATGTTGACATCCAAAGTCATGTTTTCAAAAAAGATTTTCATCGAACCGTTATGAAAACTGATTAAAGCATTTGAGGTGGCTAATAATGGTCGGCCTAAAATCAATGGAATTTGACTCGCGGGATTGGTCACGGGTTGTGTTTCGAAAACAATAAAATCAATGGGGAATATGAATTGCCCTACTCGAATAAGCACATCCTCGATTTCCCCCACGGGCTTCTTAATGGAACGATCGGCGAATTAAAGCATAATTTTATGGGTTTGAGCTCACCTAAGCCTAATTATTCGTACGTGAAGTATGTAATCAAGTTGACACTCACGCCTAAGTCTATCAAACATTTGTTGATCATCCTGTCTCCAATTGTACATGAAATCGTAGGGTAGCCAGGATCTTTGTATTTAACAGGCATGGATAGGGACAAGACTTCACTCAAACTGGCGGCTATGAAGGCTTTTTTGGGCACTTGAATTTGTCACTTTTGGGTACACAAGTCCTTAAGAAATTTCGCGTAAGTGGGGACTCGTTGAACAATGTCAAGAAGCGGGATGTTAACTTTCACTTGCTTAAAAATTTCTAACATTTTTCCATTTATTCCGAGTGTTTGTTAGGTCGAAGACGACGTGGAAATAGAACATGATACTCGGTAGGCAGGTCTACTTGTGTAGAAGAAGAATTTTGATTGGCATTCGATTCAATGTTTGGCTCCACGTTCTGTTCAGATTCGTTCGTTGTTTTAGAAGTGTCGAGAGCGGTTTTCGTTAAATCCTTTGGATTAACGACTTGATTATCGATTTGTTTACCGAAATGTGGAGTTGTGATAGCATTCAATTGGGTGATGTTGCTATCTTGAACAACATGGGCTTGATTTGAATTTATGTTTTGGTTTTTGGATTTGGAAAGGCTTGGCTTGGGAATGTTCCTCGTTCGCATTCACTTACGGACGTGGCTAATGTTGAGTCACAAGTTTTATGAAGGTTTTGATTTCTGACAAATAACTAAAGGCGATCGACAAAACAAGGTCATTATGGCTATAAAGAGCTACATATGGTACTCTATATTGTAGGTTGATTATTTGATATTATAATGGTGATAAACTTGTTAAAATCTATCCTCAAATAATCATGCATTTTCAAGGAAATCAATATATATACGAATAAATTGTAGTTGCACATTCAGTGTGCAACTTTACAGGGACCGGTCGACCGGTCACAATATATGCGGTCGACCGTTCCTGCATAATTTGCACACTGAACGTGCACACATGCACATAACGTATATATATTTGAATTCCTGTCTACTGGTCACTTTTTAACCTGTCGACCATTTTTAAACAGAAAGCAATTTTTTCAAAAGACACTTCTTTTCTCCAAAGGTTGCATCTCTTACCTTTCATCAAAGATCATATCTTTTAATGGCAACTGCTCACAAAGAGTTACAACCATTCTTATCTATATAAACTCATCTAAATCGTTGATTAAAACAACATGATTATTTTATGCTTTTTACTCTAATCTCTTATCTTACTTTCTACATACTCCTGCATTCTAAAAGCTCTCAATTATTTATTGAACCATTGAAACTATTTCATATCTTTTGATTCAATAAGTAATATACTTTCCTTAATCTTTTCAAAACATCATTCGCATACTTTGAGGATAAGATTATAGGAAGGGTGTACTACTAGTGACAAATCCGTGTTTTCAAGAGCACAAGTTGTCAACAACAATTGTATTTCTTCTTTTGTTGAAGTCCTCTGTGTTGTAAGAGGCAAGTGTTGAAGTCCTCAGTGTATTAGAGGCGTGAAATCCCGTTCGGTTGCTCGAGTGTTGTAAACCTGTTCCTCCGGGTGAAGCGAGGTAGTTAATAGTGAAAATCCAGATAGAAGTCTGGGACTGGACGTAGGACGGTGCTCCGAACCAGTATAAAAATCTTTGGTGTGATTTTTCTAGTTTTATTTACTATGCTATTATCATCTATTTCCGCATTTATATTATAGTCCATATTACACGATCCGTGTGTACTATATTAGCACAGATAATCGTATACACACCGCACTTACATTTGGTATCAGAGCACGGTCATCATATAACCGTAACACAGTTATTTGATATATTATAGTAATATGGCAAATAACGTAAGTACTAGCACTCAAAACACCACTTACACGGAGGGTCAATCAACACAAAGACCTCCATTTTTCAATGGTCTTAACTATAGTTATTGGGCAACACGTATGTCATTCTTTATGCAATCAAATAGCTATGATGCTTGGAATGCCACTCAAAGAGAAATAGTGAATCCAACAACTGATTATTCAGAATGGACTGCAGCTGAGAAAACGGCAGCAGCCGTAAATGCAAGAGCAATAAATATGTTGTTCTGTGCATTAGACCAAAATGAATATAACCGTATTAGTATCTGCACTACTGCATATCAAATTTGGCAAACACTAAAAATCACTCATGAAGGTACTAACAAGGTTAAACAAGCCAAAATAGCCATGCTGAAAAGTCAATTTCAAAATTTCAAAATGAAACCAAATGAGACAATCAATGACATGTATTCACGGTTTCAAACTATTCACCATGCACTTATTGGCTTAGGACAAAAGTATTCTGATTTCGATGTTGTTTCAACAGTCCTACATTCTCTGACTAGTGAATGGGAAGGAAAAGTATTAGCAATTGAAGAAGCTAATGACCTTTCCGTCATGAAGCCAGATGAATTGATAGGAAATTTAATGTCCTATGAAGCAAATTTGCAGGCTAGAAAAGAACAGAAAGAAGAAAAGAAAATTGTAGAATTTCATGTTGAGAAAGATGAAAATGAATCAGATTCTGAAGACGAAGATTTGGCATTCATTGCGAAAGGATTCAAAAAATTCCTAAAATATCGAAAAGCCAGTCGTTACAATAAAAGGAAACCTGGATCAAATAAACCATCTTCATCTGCTATAGAATGTTTCAACTGCCACAAAAAGGGACACATGCAGAAGGACTGTCCAGAACAAAAGAAGAAGTCAGAAAATGACAAATTCAAATATAAGAAGGACAAATCTAAGAAACGAGCTTTCTCAGTAACATGGGATGATTCAGAGTCATCTTCATCAGAAAGTGAAAGTGATTCAGAGAATGAACAAGCTAATGTTTGTTTTATGGCAACAGAAGATGAGGTACAAATTCCTACATTTGATGAATTACTTGATATTAATGCTGAATTGATAGTCAAATATAAAGACATAAAACGTCAATTAAAAGTAGTCAAAGCAGATTTAAGTAGAGCAGAGTTTGAACGAGATATGTTAAAAGATGAGAAGAAAATATTAGAAGAGGAACTTGAAAATATTCAAGAATCATCATCTAATGTTGACTCTCAAATATCTCTTTTGAGTCAAGAAATAGAAGCTCAAAAAGAGAAAAATAATGCTCTCACTACTGAAAATCATGAGCTTAAAGCAAAAGTCAAAATTCTAGACCTAGAAAAAGCTAGCTTACAAACAAAGTTTGATGACATTACTCAAAATGTTTCTAACTTTAACAAAGGTCGAGAAAATTTGACAAAAATCATTGAAAGTTCACAATCTATTTCAGACAAACAAGGATTGGGATATAACAAACAAGAAATCAAGAAACATCTTGGAAATAAAAGGAAGAAGAAAGTACAAAAAACTGACTGAAGCTAAGAAAAATCTTAGTTTATTATATTCCAAACCAAAACCAATTGTGAAATTTCAAAAGAAAAATGTCAAGACTATCAAAATATGGGTTCCTAAAACAAATAACAATTTGATTAGGAAAAAATACATTCAGCAATTCATGAATACTGTGCATTTTAATAATAATTATATATATAAAGGGGATACCGGACCCATATGGGTTTGGACTCCTAAGACCTAACTCTTAGGACCCTATAAAAAGTGGGTACCATGGACTTAATTCTATTTTTTGCAGGTCCCACTTAAGAAAAGAGGAAAGTGGATATTGGACAGTGGTTGCTCAAAGCACACGACGGGAGACAAGAGCTTATTAACAAATATTACATACTCAGATGGTGGCTCCGTCACTTTTGGAGACAATTCAAAAGGCTATATCATCGGCAAAGGCGATGTGAGCAATTGCGGTACATCTAACTTACCTCTTATTACTAATGTCATGCTAGTTAGAAATTTAAAACATAATTTGCTTAGTATTAGTCAGTTATGTGACAAGGGTTTTATAATTTCATTTTAGAATAATAAGTGTAGTATTTTAGACAAAGACCATAATTTGGTTTTCGAAGGTTATAGAGACAGAAATATATATATTCTGAATATGAATATTAATCATAATTCAGATATGTGTCTTGTGGCTAATGACAATGATCCATGGCTATGGCACAAACGCTTCTGTCATATAAACTTCAGAACTATTGACAAGATAGCCAAAAACAATCTAGTTAGAGGACTACCCAAAATGAGTTTTAAAGTTAACAACATTTGTGATGCATGTCAATTAGGAAAATTGACCAAATCATCTTTTAAGTCCAAGAAAGTCATATCAACATTACAACCACTTGAGTTACTACACATGGATTTATTTGGACCTACTAGGGTTCAATCAATAAATCACAGTCAATATGTTCTTGTAATTGTTGATGATTTCTCTCGTTATACATGGACAATTTTCTTAAAAAATAAAAGTGACACTTTCGATCATTTCAAATCTTTCGTCAAAAGAATTCAAAAATCAAAAGGGATTAAAGTTAAAAATATAAGAAGTGATCATGGCGGAGAGTTTGAAAATAATGAATTTGAACATTTTTGTACAAAGAAAGGTATATATCATAATTTTTCGTTTCCCAGAACTCCACAACAGAACGGAGTTGTAGAACGGAAGAACCGAACTTTACAAGAATGTGCAAGAACATTATTGAATGGAACCACCTTACCAAAACATTTTTGGGCGGAAGCTGTCGCAACTGCCTGTTATGTTTTAAATCGTGTGTCCATAAGACCTCTTACCAAAAATACTCCTTATGAATTATTTAACAAAAGGAAGCCTAAAATCTCATACTTCAAAGTTTTTGGTTCCAAGTGCTTTATTTTAAATACGAAAGACCAGCTTGGCAAATTCGATCCAAAAGCCGATGAAGGAATATTTGTCGGTTATTCGGAACGAAGTAAGGCCTATCGGATATGTAATAAACGAACCAAAACTATTGAAGAATCACTTCATGTCTCTTTTGATGAAATCTATCAGCATCCTCACACTATAACAGATGATGACGAATCAATAGTCACTGACAATCCAATCATCACAAATATTGATTCTGACTCGGAAATAATATTGAGAATATTCCTCAAATATGTGAGTTACAATCACCACCAAGAATATTAAGAGACCATCCGGCTCAAAATATAATCAGTGAAATAACATCACATGTCAGAACAAGGAGTCAACTCAATCAAATGGGTCATGTCGCTTTTCTCTCAAATATCGAACCTAAGAATCCAAAAGAAGCTGCTACAGATGATTACTGGATCATTGCCATGCAGGAAGAACTAAATCAGTTTGAGCGCAATGACGTTTGGGAACTTGTTCCAAGACCAACTGATCGGTCAGTTATTGGTACTAAATGGGTCTATAAAAATAAGGCTGACGAACAAGGAAATATCACCAAAAATAAAGCAAGATTAGTAGCACAAGGATATAATCAGGAAGAAGGTATCGATTATGAAGAAACTTTTGCACCAGTTGCTCGACTAGAAGCTATTAGAATCCTATTATCTTTTGCTTGTCACCATAATTTCAAACTTTATCAGATGGATGTCAAAAGTGCTTTTCTCAATGGATTTATCAAAGAGAATGTCTATGCCGAACAACCTCCTTTGTTCGTACATGAAAAATATCCTGACCACGTGTTCAAACTTAAGAAAGCTCTGTATGGTTTAAAACAAGCACCTCGTGCTTGGTATGAACGACTACGTAGCTATCTTATTAACTCAGGATTTCAAATAGGCAAAGTCGATCAAACTTTGTTTATTAAACATTCTCGAAAAGATATTCTAGTTATCCAGATATATGTAGACGATATCATCTTTGGTTCAACAAACGATAAACTCTGCAAGGAATTTACAAGTATTATGACCAAAGAATTCGAAATGTCTCATGGGAGAACTATCTTATTTTCTTGGACTTCAAATAAAGCAACTTTCAAACGGTATTTTTATCAATCAAGAAAAATACTGTGAAAACCTTATCAAACGCTTCGGATTAGAAAATACATCTGGTAAACCAACTCCTATGAGTACAACTACACATCTTGAAAAAGATGAAAGTGGTAAGAATGTTGACCAGAAATTATATCGAAGCATGATTGGTTCTCTTCTTTATCTTACAGCTAGTCGTCCAGATATAATAATGAGTGTTTGTTTATGTGCTCGTTTTCAAGCCGATCCAAAGGAATCACATCTACGAGCAGTGAAACGTATAATTCGTTATCTTAATAATACCAAAGATTTCGGTCTTTTTTATCCAAAAGAATGTCCATTTGAATTAGTATCATATAGTGATGCTGATTTCGGTGGCTCACGAACGGATAGAAAAAGTACAAGTGGTACGTGCCATTTTATTGGAAAATCACTTATCTCTTGGTTTAGTAAGAAACAGAATTGTGTTTCACTATCAACATGTGAAGCTGAATATATATCAGCAGCTCTCGCTTGTACTCAAGTACTATATATGCAACAAACACTTCAAGATTTTGATATTCATTTATCAAATTCTATTATATACTGTGATAACACCAGTGTTATAAATCTCTCTAAAAATCCAGTAAATCACTCTAGAACCAAACACATTGATATCCGTCATCATTTCCTTCGAGATAATATTGACAGAGGAAATATATGTCTTGAATATGTTCATGCTGACAATCAATTAGCGGACATTTTTACTAAGCCTCTGCTCGAATCTAATTTTATTAGATTACGAAGAGAGCTTGGTTTAATTTCAAGAAAAAATCTTGACTGAGTAATTTCTAAAGAACGTCTTCTTTTTAGTTATTCTTTAACTATAACTTTTGCATAAACTATTTTTTTTACATTAAATATAAGCCACTGCTTGATTTAATGGTTAATTCTCTATACTCATTTTTTCATTCTTTTCTTTTAGTGATCGTCCTTTCCTTTCTTATTTTATAATTTCAGTTTTAAAAGGAGAGCTATTTTTAGAGTTAACATAAAGTTTCTGCTTATGTTTTCTTGGTCAAAATTTTCCATTAACTCACATCCATAGGTTTATACATAAGAAACTTGTATATAAGCTTGCAAAAATTTCATATTTTGTTCATCTTTTTTTATCTAACCATAATATTCTATACAACATTCCATATGGCTCACATTTGTGATAAATGTGCTCAAGAATCATACATTTCTATTACGAGTTCTGAGTCGGAGGAATATTATTCTCCTACAACACCAAAACAAAAACCAAGTTGTCATCATCAATGCTCTTGTATGTCTGATAAAACTCCAAATTCAAAACGAGTGAAGAGGACACTGTTCTGTTCTCCTCGTACCAAAGCACAAATCGATGAGATACACCACTATCAGAAACATCAAATAGACCTTCAGAGACAGCTCCATTATGGGCAAAGTCAACTTTATCATGAGCAACAACGGACATCGGCATGATTATCCGTTTTAGAAAAGTTGGCAACATTTTTCTGCGGTTCCAATAAGCATGACGTGCATGAACCAATGCCGTCTAGGCCACCAACATCTAAAAGTCCTAATTCTTGGGATCGGAACTATGAGAAGAATGAAGGTGCTCAGAAACACTGGAGTCCATGGTCAAAACGTATTGAAGGAAACAACAATAATTCTAATCACGAACCTTCCACTTCTCATTAGATTTATATATAGTTATTATATCTTTATCTATCACTTGTGTAATAACGGTTATATTTTGTATTAAGAATGAAATATAATATATATAGGTTGATATATTATAAAAACTTGCAAAATAAAATGTTATTACACAGCATTCAAAACCGGTCGACCGCCCCGATTATAGCCGGTCGACTGTTTGCTCCCTGGTTGAAAACGGTCGACCGGCCATAATTCTTTGGTCGACCGGTTGACGTATTTTCAGTTTTTTTTATATATATCTATGCGTCATTTTTCCTTCTACCCTCTTTCTCTTTTGACTCAAGCTGTTCTTTTTTCCCAAAATCACAAACCCTAGTTTCCTATTTTCAATTCCCAAATCTCAAATCTTTCAACAATGGATCCTCCTCAAAAGAAATCCAAGAAAGGAACAACCTCTGAAACTTCATCTCTGAGCATCTCCGCCAAAAAGTGACTTCAAAGTCCAATTGCTGTAACAAGATGGAATTAGATGACAAATTACAAATTTCATCCAGGCTCTTTCATCAAATTTGATGATTTCACGGCTTATGGAGTTCGGAGGTTAGCCAATAATTCCAACATTACTCCATTGATAGATTTTTCAGAAAATAATGTGGAGATAAATCATTTGATGATCAAATTGTTTTACGCCAACATGAATCTCGACGAGTATCAACCTGATAATCCAAACGGAGTCATCTGGTCTGTGGTCTGTGGCAAGCAAATTTTTCTTACTCATGCTAGAATTGCCTCTATACTTGGTATACCAAATCGAGGCGATGAGTTTTCATCTACTTTCTGCGAAGTCTTCACTCTCAATATTACCAGTCATCAGTTCAAAGAAGACAATAGTGATGGCACAAAGTCTATTGTACTTCGACCGACAGCCAGACTACTTCATCGTGTTTTGATGCATTCTCTTTTTCCTAGACTTGGAAATTATGATGCTGTATATAAAGAAAACTTCAAAGCTCTCTATGCTATTTTTGGTGAAATCCAAATCAATTGGGTACACATGCTTTTTGATGAAATTCTCAAGGTAAATAACTCTACACGACCTCATTTCTTCTACAATGAATATATCATGCGACTTTTGTTAGCTTGTGGGGTCAATCCTCCTGATTCTGCAACCTCAAAACCAAAATGCATTGATTCCATAACCATCAAACGAATGAAGCTTCCTCCACCTTATCTTGAGATTATGCCTTTTGAGGAATGGCAACAAAGAGGACCAAGAAAACAAAAAGCAACTTCCTCTCGTCCTCGTTCCGATGAAGTAAAACTATTAAAATCAAAATCATCCACAAAAGAATCACTTGAAACTATTGCGCGTAACCAATTTTTGCTTGAATCACGTCTCAAGCGCATGGACTCTAAAATTGATAAGCGCTTCAATAAGATCAAGTCATTCTTTGGTATGCTATGGGATGCTATATCATGTTCCACATCCACCTCTGTTCAAGCACAAGACCCAGGAAAACGTCCTGCTGCTCCTGTTTTCACCTGGACATCATCTGACGAGTCTACTGGTATGAGTGGTCATGGACATGGAGAATCATCTAGAGGGAACAATGATGAGGAAGAAGAAGAAGATGATGATGATGACGACGACGATGATGATGATGAAGAGGAGATACGATCTGCTTCATCTTAGATTCTATTATGGTTTAGCACTTTAAAAACATTCGTCGACACTTGTACTAAATAGTGTCGTTATTCTTATTTTTCGTTTGACATTATGGTCTGTATTATACTCTGTTATGTTTTGGATGTGTTAATGTTTTATTTTGCTATGCATATCATATTAATTCTACTATTCTAGTATCTGTTGCTCCTTTTTGTCGATGACAAAGGGGGAGAAAGGGCTAACAATTATTTGCAGGAACGTACATATATAAGAATTCAAAGAGAGAGATCACATATTCAGGGGGAGATTCAGATTTGCAGATATATATTGTCATCAATCAAAAAGGGGGAGAATGTTGAGTCACAAGTTTTATGAAGGTTTTGATTTCTGACAAATAACTAAAGGTGATCGACAAAACAAGGTCATTATGGCTATAAAGAGCTACATATGGTACTCTAGATTGTAGGTTGAATATTTGATATTATAATAGTGATAAACTTGTTAAAATCTATCCTCAAATAATCATGCATTTTCAAGGAAATCAATATATATATACGAATAAATTGTAGTTGCACATTCAGTGTGCAACTTTACAGGGACCGGTCGACCGGTCACAATATATGCGGTCGACCGTTCCTGCATAATTTGCACACTGAACGTGCACACATGCACATAACGTATATATATTTGAATTCCTGTCTACTGGTCACTTTTTAACCTGTCGACCGTTTTTAAACAGAAAGCAATTTTTCCAAAAGACACTTCTTTTCTCCAAAGGTTGCATCTCTTACCTTTCATCAAAGATCATATCTTTTAATGGCAACTACTCACAAAGAGTTACAACCATTATTATCTATATAAACTCATCTAAATCGTTGATTAAAACAACATGATTATTTTATGCTTTTTACTCTAATCTCTGATCTTACTTTCTACATACTCCTGCATTCTAAAAGCTCTCAATTATTTATTGAATCATTGAAACTATTTCATATCTTTTGATTCAATAAGTAATATACTTTCCTTATACTTTTCAAAACATCATTCGCATACTTTGAGGATAAGATTATAGGAAGGGTGTACTACTAGTGAAAAATCCGTGTTTTCAAGAGCACAAGTTGTCAACAACAATTGTATTTCTTCTTTTGTTGAAGTCCTCTGTGTTGTAAGAGGCAAGTGTTGAAGTCCTCAGTGTATTAGAGGCGTGAAATCCCGTTCGGTTGCTCGGGTGTTGTAAACCTGTTCCTCCGGGTGAAGCGAGGTAGTTAATAGTGAAAATCCAGATAGAAGCCTGGGACTGGACGTAGGACGGTGCTCCGAACCAGTATAAAAATCTCTGGTGTGATTTTTCTAGTTTTATTTACTATGCTATTATCATCTATTTCCGCATTTATATTATAGTCCATATTACACGATACGTGTGTACTATATTAGCACAGATAATCGTATACACACCACGCTTACAGCTAATTGACTCATTTGCATTTCAATTTTTACAATCGATTCGATTGTGTTTTGCATATATGAGGTCGACAAATTTTGAAAATTATTGTGCGATTGAAGGCTTTGAGTAGTTGCTTTAGCCAATGTTTCAAGAGTTTTCTCAAGTGAACTTAAATGTTTATCGTCTTGGGGAGGATGAGCAAAATTTGGTTGAAAATTTTATTACTGTGATTGAATATGAAACGCACCCTCAAAGTTTGGCTGAAAATGGTTGGGGTGAAAGGGAGGATTCGAAGCATTATTCGAGAAAGCTTGAAAATGGGAAAGAATAGTATTCGTGTTGAGATTTTTTTGGTTCCAAGTAAAATTCGGATGATTTCTCCAACCAGGATTGTACGTTGGAGAAAACGGGTCGTTTTTTGCTTCATTGAATGCATTGATTTGTTCGATAGAATTGGAGAACTGATCGGCTATATGATAAGGATCATTGCATTTATAACATATCGGTTGAGAAGCTTGGTTCATTTGATTCGATGTGAAAACGTTATCGAATTTTTTAATCATTGCATTGATCTTAGCTTCCAACGCAGAAGAACATCCTATCGAGTGTGCAATCGATCATGAGTAAATTGATTTTTGGTTCGAACGTTCCCATTGGGATGATTTTTCGGCAAGGTTTTCAATAAATTACCAAGCATCATCGTGATGTTGGGCAAGAAAGTTGTCTTGGCACATTGATTCGAGCATGGTTCGTGAGCTGATTTTGAGTCCATCGAATAAGATTTGGCAAACCGTCCATTTTTTGAAGTTATGGTGTGGACATTTTATCAAAAGCTCTTTGAATCTTTCAAAATACTTTTCGAATGGTTATCCCTTGAATTGATGAAAGTTTACAGTTTCGTTTTGGATTCCACTCATTTTTTCCAAAGGGTAGAACTTTTTTAAGAAAGCTTTTACAAATTCTTCCCACGTTTTAATTGAGTTCGATGGTAAGCTATACAACCATTTTTCAACGTATTCGTAAGAGCGAATGGGATTAATCGAAGTTTGATTCCATCATCGGAAAGTTGTTGGATTTTAATGGTTGCGCAAACTTGTTCTAATTTAGTCAAAAAGATGTATGTACCATCGTGCTCGAAATTGCCAAATTTTGAAAGTGTGGCAATATGGTTCGAGTGAATTTCAAAATGGTTACCCATAGGGGCGGGTAACGTGATGCAAGATGAAATAGAAACTCTATCGGGAAAGATTCTATCCATAAGAGTTTGAGGGGTGTTCTCATTCGCCTTTTCGAGAGGATCGTCTGATTGAGTTAAACGATTAGTTATTGAGTCACGAGTCCAACGATTTATTGTTGTGTTACGACCCCAAGTACTCATGCACAAGTGAAATTCGAGAAGAGAAGGAAGTTAGAATCGAGTTTGGAAAATGAAACAAGAGTTGGAAAATGAAGTGAAAAATTGTTTTTATTTTCTCTTTTTTTTAAAAGGAAGAAAAATATTTACCAAATGAAATTTATTTTCGAAACAGAGGTTTGATTTTTGTTTTTTTTTCAAATTTTCATAACTTTTTGTTTTTGTAATTTTTTTGTTTTTGAAATTTCAGATTTTCAAATATTTACCAAAAGGATTTTTTTTAGAAAATGGGAATTTGATTTTTGTTTTTGAATTTTCTATTTTTTTTTGAAAAGATATAATGTTTTTTTATTGAAAATTTTCAAAGGAAAATATTTGAAAGGATTTTTTCTTGAATAATAAAAAAACTAAGTTAAGTAAAATTTACAATTTTTTTTGTTTTTGGCTTTTTGATTTTTTTTTTAAATATGCTTGGGCTAATGCAACAAAAGGAATGCAAAGAACTTAATTACAGTTTTCTGCACTTAGTAGCTCTTAACCCAAAATTGTATAATCGCACTTTGTCTTAAATCAACAAAAATATTTCTCAGCCAGGCAACGAGCAGGTGTTATCGGTGCACCATGAATCACCGTAGTAATGCAACCGAAGGTTTAAGTACCTTCAGATGAACAACCATTATAATATTTATGAATCACCGTGATATTTATAAATGGTTATTACTTTGTCGTATCCTAGACAACAAGATATAAAATTGTTCAAAGAAAATAATTGTGAAGATACAGCTAAGCGCTAGATGAGCTCGCGACACCCTTAAGTCGAATGTTTATCCTTTATTATTGGTCAAATTCTGCGATGAAATGCAATTTGTGGGCCAAGAAAAGGGTGCTGAAATCCCTCATAAGGGGCATTGCCCTTAGAAAAAAAAGATGAGATGAATGCAAAGCAAAAATTAAACGTGAATTTACAATGCAACTATAATGAAGTTTGGTTTTGATTTTGGATTTTGAAATTTTTGTTATATATAAATGCATATGCAAGCAACCAACAATGAAATAAAATAAAACTGAAGATGAAAGCACGATACCAGAGCATGCAGATTATTAGAAAAAAATTCTTTTTTCAGCGGCAATTTTTTTTGTTAAGCAAGCAATTCTTCCTTCTTGATTTTCTGCTGTGGTACCCTAAAATCAAAAACAACATATGTACAATTTTTTTTAATACGAAAGAAGTAACTAAAACAAATGAAAAGCCAAAACAATTGAAAACAACTTGTTATACTTTTTATTAAAAAAAATCAACTAACAAACTTCTTTTTTTTACAAGAAAAAGGAGAAGTAAAACATCTTCACTAAACAAACTTGTTTTTTTTAAGAAAATGTAATCAGGACCCGGCCCAAAAATAAATAAATAAATAAGTGGAAATTAGGAAAGCATCCCTATCATACTTTCATATTGTAAAGCGGGTCCCTGTCAAAGTTTCATTGTAAAGCGGGTCCCTATTTTCTGGAAACGAAGAAAAATTATTACTGAAATGTCAGCAAATTTTATAAATAAGTGTTGATATTTCAGCAACTTTTCCTGTCAAAGTTTCATTGTAAAGCGGGTCCCTGTTTTCTGGAAACGAAGAAAAATTATTGCTGAAATGTCAACAACTTTTACAAATAAGTGTTGATATTTCAGCAACTATCATACATTGTGTTTACAGTGTACATAAATGTTGTTAAAATGTCAGCAACTTTTATAAATAAGTGCTGATATTTCAGCAACTTTCATACACTATGTTTACAGTGTACAGAAAAGTTGCGGAAATGTCGGCAACTTTTATGAAAAGTTGCATCATGCACTGCAATAATTGTGAATAAAAAACAGGGACCTAATTTACACTGAAATTTAGTGAAGGACTTTTCGTGAATTTTGAAACTTAATAAGGACCTATTCCAAAAGTACCCTAAATAGAATTTCAAAACAAACGAAACCACTACTCTCTTAAAACTTCACTACTCTGTTCAAAGTGAACGAAACCTAAATTAAATAAAATTCTAAAAACAACGAAAATTGCTGCTTGCCTCCAATTATAATATTCAAAATTCCAAAACCAAAATTAATCAAATTGTCACCACATCGGTTCGAATTCGATTGAACGTTCGAAGGTGTATGCGAATGGTGGAGGCAGAAGAGGTTGAGCTGCAGTTTGATTTGCGGCGATTAGAGGGCGTTTTCGGTTGTTCGATGATTGTCGAGTGGTGATTTGGGGTGAGTTTGAAGTGGTTGCTCTGGTCGATTTGGGAATTCAGGTATTTGAGTGCTGTAGCAGTGTTGTTTTAAAGCGTGGGAGGGGGTATGGGGATGTTGCAGCGATGAAGTTTGGTGAATTGCTGATGATGAGGCAGATTGCCTGTGAATGGGAAGTTTGGTTGAGTGGCTGCAGGCAGTTGTTCTTGTGTTTGTAGTGGGTAGTATGGTAGTGGTTATGGAGGCCGATTGTTGGTGACGAGGTGAGGTGTTAAGGTGAGTGGGAAGAGACAAGCTATATGATGTGGTGTGTATGATTTGGGTTTGGAAGTGATGCCAGTGGTTTTGGAGATGGTCATAGGTGTTTGTCAATAGTGATGTTGTGGTTTTTCTTAAAGTTTGTAATGTGAAGGGGTGTGTTTGGAGATGATGTCGCAGAGAGTACTTCAGGTTAGAGGAGAATGAGGGATCGGTAGCTGTTGGAATGTAGTGACAAAGGTGGTTGTTATAGCTTTGGTAGGAGGGATGGCTATAGTAGAGCAGTGGTGAACAATTGTGGAGAGTTTTAGGTTGCAACTGTTTGTCAGAGGGGGTGAAGTGGAAGAAGCAGTGGTAGTGTTTAGGGACTGTTATGAAGTTGGTGTGATGGTGGCAGATCAGTAGTTTAGTTTGTGAACAGCGGCGGTATTTGGTAAGAAGTGTAAATGTGGTGGTATTTGTGTTAACATTTCAAAACATAGAGATATCAACATTGAAATAAAATAAAGTAGAGAATAAACAAAGAAAAAGAAGATTAACTACTAGAATAAAATGAACTAAAATAGTGCATAAATGTAAATCTAAACTATAAACATGAAATAAACGAGAGCATAAGAATAAAAGTGAGTGTAGATGTAAATAAAAACAAGTAGAAAAGAGAAGAGAAAGAGGCTAAGATGCCATTTTTATTTCATGAAACATAGAGCTTACAACTTGCATTTTAATTTTCTAACTAATGTGAAAGAGTAGAAGATATTTACATGTACATAAGAGAGTTATACATACATGCATAAAACCTAAATCAATTTTTAGGGTGCTTTCCAAAATACCCTTTAGGAAATGTGTCCAACAATGAACCATTAGCCACTAATTAATCCATCAATAAAAGTGCACGAAGCTTTAACCTCCACTTAGTTGTCCATTAGCTTCTAATTGTAGATTTAGGTAAGTGAGTGGAGTCCTCCATTATCATGAGCTTAAATTATTTCCTCTTCATTCCTATGTATTCCCTTGTGCATGCACATATGTTCATGAAACCCTCTTCCATATTGCATCAAAATTTCCTATGAAAATTCTCAAATTGACCCATGCACGAAAAAGACCATTTTACCCCTGAATGAAGATGAATATATGATGATTTGAAAATAACTGAATTTTGGTTTTAAACATTTTAAAATTCCCGAATATGATATTTAAATAAAAATAGATAAAATATGGATGTAAATATATGCACATTTACGTGCACATCAAATACCCCCACACTTATCTTTTTATTCGTTCTCGAATAAAGGAAAACTAAGATAAATCCATTTTCATAGGGAGCACCATTACATTGAGCGTATGCAACAAGCCGTTAAACCTCTGGGTGTCCCCAGTAGAGCGAGTGTTGTCTCGTGAGGCTTTTCGGCGGATATTACCCATAAAATCCGGATGCAAAGTGAAAATATTTACAAAATGCAATATTTATTTACAAAGAGATGAATGCAAGTTTTTGAAAATATTTACATTGAAGGATTTGCTTTAAATTGACACAAATAAGTTAAGTATAGGTTTTTGTCATTATCTTTAAAACTTAAGTCATTTACTCATCAAAATTTCCAATGAAAAAAAAAATCGAAACAAATGGGCTATAGTTTAACTCGTTGTTTCGGTCGATAATACAGTGTAACTATGACATATATCCTTAGTTGATTATCAAAGTTTATCAAAGTGATATTTTCATTTCTTTCCCATAAAAAGTCAAATCAAACAAGTTAAAATGATGCTTGGATTTCAATTGCTTACTCTCTCTTAATTGAAAATTTTGTTGATATTAACAATATTTACATATGCCTAACTCGGGTAAACTAAGGCCAGATATATTACCCGTGCACTGCCTTGCGGACCGATGTGAGGGGAATACAGAGCGTGGCAAGTGAACACACAAGTGTGAACACTTATCGACTGTAGGTGTTATTAAAAATAATTTTTATATACATACACCTAACTTAGATAAACCGAGGCCAGATATATCGATCGTACACTGCCTTTTGGGCTTACACGAGAAGGTTACAGTGCATGGCGAGTGAACACACGAGTGTGAACACATGACTCTAGGTGTTAAAAATATATACATATATACAAATGTTTTTTTACTTATATATTTTTTGTGTTTTTTTCTATTTTTTTTTAGAAAGAGAGAGTTTTGCAAAATTATATTAGCGCCATTTAACTTAGAAGATAAAAATGTTGTATCCTTTACTTTAAATTTACCACTTTTTTAAACAAAGATTTTCAATTAGAATATACTTCATAATTAACACATATGAACCTTCCTATATACTGGTTATACATTGTTATTTGTATTCAAACTTCATTTTTATTTTTGTTAAGACAAATAAATTTAGTTAAAAAATTTCAATTTATTAACCAAAATTTATGCTTATCGTATAGTGTTTCTTCAAAAATAAATTAAAATACTAAAAAGAAAATGTTTTTGATATTTAAAAAATTTCATATTTTCCTTTTCAATTAAAAAAATTAAAGTTCAAATACCATGAAACTTTAAAAAAATGAAAATGAGACTCCCTCCACACTTAATTTTGACTGTGTCCCCACGGTCAATGCATAATATAATGAGTGTAATGGGGAAAACTATGTACATATTTACAAAAGAGGGTTAACATTCTTACTAGACGGAGCTTGGCTCATGAAGGATCATGAGCTCCTCCTCTTGGTTATTTGGCAATTCCAAGAAAGTTTTAAACGATGACCGTTGACTTTGAAAATCAATCCATCCCTGGGGTTTTCTATTCTTGGGCACCATGTGCAAAAATAGTTAGTGCCACAAATGGTCCAGTCCATCTTGATTTAAGTTTCCCAGAGAATAAATGAAGCCTTGAGTCATATGAAAGAACTTTTTGGTAAGGCGAAAACATTTTCCTCAGGATTGACTTGTCATGAAAAACTTTGGTTCTTTCTTTGTAAATTTTCTCATTTTCATACGCGTCATTTTGCAGTTCTTCTAGTTCATTGAGTTGTAGAATTCGATTTTCGTCAGTTTTTCTAGATTAAAGTTTAAGTTCTTTATTGCCCACAATGCTTTCTGTTCGATTTCAACGAGTAAATGGCAAGCCCTACCATAAAAAAAACAAAATGGGGACATACCAAGGTTAGTTTTAAAAGCATTATGGTAAGCCCAAAGCGCGTCGGTCAATTTCTGGGACCAATCTTATCGATTTTTGTTAACACTTTTTTCCAAGATTTGTTTTATTTGTCGATTTGAAACTTCAACTTGCCCACAAGTTTGAGAATAATATGGAGTGGATAACTTGTGGGTCATCGAGTATTTCTTCATTAATGTTTCAAAAGATCGATTGCAAAAATGGGTTCAGTTATCACTGATTATTGTGCGAGGTGTGCTGGACCTCGAAAAAATGTTTTCTTTGAGAAATTTTACAATAATTCTATAGTAGTTGGTTTTGCAAGGAACGACTTCGATCCATTTTGAGACGTAATCGACAACTAGAAGGATATACAAGTTTCCAAAAAAATTAGGAAAAGGTCTCATAAAGTCGATACCCCGAACATCAAAGATTTCGATCATAAGAATGGGCTTTAGAGGCATCATATCTCCTCGAGAAATTTGTCCAAGCATTTGACATCGATCGTGAGTTTTACAAAATTCAAACAAGTTTTTGAAAAGAGAAAGCCAATAGAAACCACATTGAAGCGCCTTTTCCACAATTTTTTTAGGACTGAAATGTCCACCACACGCTTGATCATAGCAAAACGAATGTACACTTCCGATCTCATTATCCGAAATGCAACGTCAGATGATTTGGTCAGGGCAATATTTGAACAAGTATAGATCGTCCCAATAGAAATATTTCACTTGGGGAATGAATTTGTATTTGTCATGTTTGGATCAAGATGAGGGAGTTTCTTTAGTGACTAAGTAGTTCACTATATCAGCGTACCATGGATCGATAGAAATTGAAAGAAATTGTTCATCATGGAAGTTTTCATTGATTGGCAAAAAAGATGGTGCATACAGAAGAGAGGATAAATGATCGGCTATTACATTATTGGATCCTTTTTTATCTTTGATTGTAAGGTCAAATTCTTGAAATAAAAGGATCCAACGAATCAAACAGGATTTAGCATCCTTTTTAGCGAAGAGATATCAAAGCGTAGAGTGGTCCGTGTACACAGTAGTGTGTGAACTTATCAAGTAAGGTCGAAGTTCAAGCATAAAATGATAGCTAGAAGCTCTATTTTGTTGTTGTGTAGTTGAGTTAAGCGTCGTTCAAAGTCATACTTGCGTAGTAAATGACATGAAGAATTTTGTTGATGCATTGTCCTAAGACAGCACCAACTGCAAAGTTTAAGGTGTCATACGTTATTTCAAATGGAAGATTCCAATTGGGCGCACAAATGATTGGAGCAGAAATGAGTTCATTTTTGAGATGTTTGAAAGAAGAGATACAATCAGAGTTAAAATCGAAAGGAACGTTTTTTTTCAAGAAGGGTCGTCAAAGGACGAGCGATTTTGCTAAAGTCTTTCACAAAGCATCGGTAAAAGCCAGCGTGTCCTAAAAATAATCAAATGTCCCTAATAGATTTGGGAATGGGTAGGTTTGTAATTACTTTAATTTTCGCTTTATCTACCTCAATGCCTTTATTTAAGATGATATGTCCGAGGACTATGCCTTGTTTGACCATAGAGTGGCATTTTTCCTAATTCAAAGTCAAATGTTTTTCTTTCAAATCGAGATGATGTGAACTTGGGAAAAAGAATCGCCAAAGAGAGAGAAATCGTCCATAAAAACTTTTAGGAAGTGTTCAATCATGTTGGAAAAAATGCCAACCATGAATCGTTGGAAAGTAGCGGGAGCATTGCAAAGTCTAAATGGCATACGTCGATAAGAAAAGATACCAAATGAAAACGTGAAATTCATTTTCTCTTGATCTTCGAGGGCAGTTGGAATTTGGTTATAGCCGGAATGACCATCAAGGAAGTAGTAGAATTCATGGCTCCTAAATGTTCGAGCATTTGGTTGATAAATGAAAGAGGGAAGTGATCCTTACGTGTTGTGGCATTTAGTTTTCGATAGTCAATATAAACATGCCAACCCGTTTGAGTACGAGTTAGAATAAGTACGTTTGAATCGTTCTTGACAACGGTTACCCCAGACTTTTTCGGTACAACGTGAATTGGGCTAACTCATGAACTATCAAAGATAGGGTAAATGATTCCATTGTCGAGAAGCTTAAGAATTTCATGACATACCGCATCTTTCATTTTTGGGTTAAGCCTTCGTTGGTCATCACGAACAGGCTTGGTATCGTCGATTAAATGGATGTGATGTTGAACAATAGCAGGGCTAATTCCCTTAACATCGGAATGGACCACCATATTGCTTCTCTATTTTTCGAAAGAATAGAAATTAAGGAGGTTTCTTGATCAAGAGAGAGAGTTGCAGAAATTATGACGGGCAATATTTCGTTATCACCTAAGTATGTGTACTTAAGGTGATCGGAAAGTGGTTTGAGGACCAACTTCGAAAGTTTTTTGATCAAAGAACTGGTTTGATATTCGAACTAACTGGAAGCGATTCAAAAGGAATAGTGTATTCAATCTCGTTGGAAATTTCATGAAACAATTTTTTGTAATCGGCTTCGCGTTCATCATTAAGGTCAAGTACATCGTTTTCGAAGTTTTCTTAAATGGCAGTAACTTCCAACGTTTGGTTGGAAGGTTCATTTGATTAGCTTTCAAGATTGAAAATGTTAAGATACAAAGTCATGTTTTCGAAAAAGAATTTCATCGAACCGTTACGACAAATGATTAAGGCATTTGAGGTGGCTAATAATGGTCGGCCTAAAATCAATGGAATTTGACTCGCGGGATTTGTCACGGGTTGTGTTTCGAGTGCAAGGAAATCAACGGGGAATATGAATTGCCCTACTCAAATGAGCACATCCTCGATTTCTCCCGTGAGCTTCTTAATGGAAGGATTGGCGAATTGAAGCATAATTTTGTGGGTTTGAGCTCACCTAAGCTTAATGGTTCGTACATGGAGTATGGAATCAAGTTACACTCACGCCTAAGTCTATCAAACATTTGTCAATCATATTGTCTCCAATTATACACGAAATCTTAGGGCATCCAGGATCTTTGTATTTAACGGGCATGGATTGGGACAAGGCTTCACTCAAACTGGCGGCTAAGAAGACTTTTTTGGGCATATGAGTGTGTCGCTTTTGGGTACACAAGTCCTTAAGAAATTTCGCGTAAGTGGGGACTTGTTGAACAATGTCAAAAGGCGGGATGTTTCCATTTGGTCTGAGTGTTTCTTGGGTCGAAGACGGTGTGGAAATGGAACACGATACTCGATAGGAAGGTCTACTCAAGTAGAAGAAGAATTTTGATTGGCATTCAATTCAATGTTTGGCTCCACGTTCTATTCAGATTTGTTCATTGTTTTAAAAGTGTCGTGAGTGGTTTTTGATAAATCGTTTGGATTAACGACTTGATTATCGATTTGTTTACCGGAATGTAGAGTTGTGATAGCATTCAATTGGGTGATGTTGCTATCTTGAACAACATGAACTTGATTTGAATTTGTGTTCTGATTTTTGGGATTTGGAAGGGCCTGGCTTGGGAATGTTCCTCGTTCACATTCACTTATAGACATAGCTAATTGGTTCATTTGCATTTCGAGTTTTACAATCGATTGGTTTGTGTTTTGCATGTATGAGGTCAATAAATTTTGCAAATTCCTGTTTGATTGAAGGCTTTGAGTATTGCTTTAGCCAATGTTTCAAGAGTTTTCTCAAGTGAATTTAAACTTTTATCGTCTTGAGGAGGATGAGCAGAATTTGGTTGAAAATTTTATTGTTGCGATTGATTATGAAACGGACCCGCAAAGTTTGGTTGAAAATGGTTGGGCTGAAAGGGCGGATTCAAAGCATTATTCAGGAACGCTTGAAAATTGGGACGAACGGTATTTGTGTTGGGATTGTTTTGGTTCCAAGTAAAATTAGGATGATTTTTCCAACTAGGATTGTACGCTGGAGAAAACGGGTCGTTTTTGGCTTCATTGAAAGCATTGATTTGTTTGACAGATTTGGGAAACTGATCGGCTATATGATTAGGATCGTTGTATTTATAACACGTCAGTTGGGAAGCTTGGTTCATTTGATTCAATGAGAAAACGTTATCAAATTTTTTAATCATTACGGCTATCTTAGCTTCCAACGCAAAATAAGATCCTATCGAGTGTGCACTCGATCGTGAGTAAATTGATTTTTGGTTTGAACGTTCCCAGTGGGATGATTTTTCGGTGAGGTTTTCAAGAAATTGCCAAGCATCATCGTGATATTGGACAAGAAAGTTGTCTTGACACATTGATTCGAGCATAGTTCGTAAGCTGTTTTTGAGTCCATTGTATAAGATTTGACAAATCGCCCATTTTTTGAAGTTATGGTATGTACATTTTATCAAAAGCTCTTTGAATCTTTCAAAATACTTTTTGAAGGGTTGTCGCTTGATTTGATGAAAGTTTACAATTTCATTTCGGATTTTACTTGTTTTCCCCTTTTTTAAGAAAGCTTTTATGGATTCTTCCCACGTTTTAATTGAGTTCATTGGTAAGCTATACAACCATTTTTCATCGTAATTCGTAAGAGCGAATGGGATTAATCGAAGTTTGATTCCATCATCGAAAAGTTGTTGGAGTTTAATGGTTGCGTAAACTTGTTCGAATTTAGTCAAAAAGATGTATGGATCACCGTGCTCGAAATTGCCAAATTTCGAAAGCGTGGCAATATGGTTCGAGTGAATTTCAAAATGGTTACCCGTAGGGGCGGGTAACAAGATGCAAGATGGAATAGAAACTCTATTGGAAAAGATTCTATCCATAAGAGCTCGAGGGGCGTTCTCATTCGCCATTTCAAGAGGATCGTCTATTCGAGTTAAACGATTAGCTATTGAGTCGCGAGTCCAACGATTTGTTGTTATGTCACGATCTCAAGTACTCATGCACAAGTGAAACTCGAGAAGAGAAGGAAATTAGAATCGAGTTTGGAAAATGAAACAAGAGTTGGAAAATGAAGTGAAAAATTGTTTTTATTTTCTCTTTTTTTAAAATGAAGAAAAATATTTACCAAGTGAAATTTATTTTTCAAAAGAGGGGTTTTGATTTTTGTTTTTGTTTGTTTTTTTCAAAATTTTATATGTTTTTGTTTTTGTAATTTTTTTGAATTTTCAAATATTTGCCGAAAGGATTTTTTATTTTTTTTTGTTTTTAGAAAATGGAAATTTGATTTTTGTTTTTGAAAATTTTCAAAGAAAAATATTTAAAAGGATTTTTTTCTTGAATAATAAAAAGACTAAATTAAGTAAAATTTACAGTTTTTTTTTGGTATTTGGCTTTTTGATTTTTTTTTTAAAATATGCTTGGACTAATGCAACTAAATGAATGCAAAGAACTTAATTACAGTTTTTTGTACTTAGTAGTTCCTAACCCAAAATTGTATAATCACACTTTTTCTTAAATCATCAAAAATATTTCTCAGCCAGGTAATGGGCAGGGGTTATCGGTGCACCAAAATCACCGTAGCAATGCAACCAAAGGATTAAGTACCTTCTGAGGAACAACCACTATAATATTTAGGAATCACCATAATATTTATAAATGGTTATTAATCTGTCGTAGCCTAGACAACAAGAAATAAAATTGTTCAAAGCAAATAACTGTGAAGATACAATTAAGTCCTAGATGAGCTCACGACACCCTTAAGTCGAATGTTTTAGCTTTATTATTAGTCAAATTCTACGATGAAATACAATTTATGGACCAAGAAAATGGTGATGAAATCACTCACCTTATGTGAATT
Source organism: Allium cepa (assembly GCA_030765085.1). Taxonomy (NCBI): domain Eukaryota; kingdom Viridiplantae; phylum Streptophyta; class Magnoliopsida; order Asparagales; family Amaryllidaceae; genus Allium; species Allium cepa. Next base: position 110,718,872 of record CM060940.1, read on the forward strand.
GGGGTATTACCCTTAGAGAGAAAAAAGATGAGATGAATGAAAAGCAAAGCAAAAATTAAACGTGAATTTACAATGCAACTAAAATGAAGTTTTGTTTTTGTTTTTGGATTTCTAAATTTTTATTATATATAAATGCAAATGCAATCAACCAACAATGCAATAAAATAAAAAAGGAGATGAAACCATGATACCAGAGCGTGCAGATTATTAAAAAAAAATCTTTTTTTAGCGGTAATTTTTTCTGTTAAGCAAACAATTCCTCCTTATTGATTTTCTGCTTTGCCACCCTGAAACCAAAAACAAGATATGTACAATTTTTTTTAATATGAAAGAAGTAACTAAAATAAATGAAAAACCAAAACAATTGAAAAAAACTTGTTATATTTTTTTATTAAAAAAAATTCAATAAACAAACTTGTTTTTTTTACAAGAAAAAGGAGAAGTAAAACATCTTCAGTAAACAAACTTTTTTTTTTAAGAAAATGTAATCAGACCCCGGCCCAAAAAATGAATAAATAAAATTTCAAAACAAACGAAACCACTGCTATCTCAAAACTTCACTACTCTATTCAAAGTGAACGAAACCTAAATTAAGCAAAATTCTAAAAACAACGAAAATCGCTGCTTGCCTCCAATTCGAAAATTCAAAATTATAAAACCAAAACTAATCAAATTGTCGCCATGTCTGTTCGAATTTGATCGAACTTTCGAAGGTGTATGCGAGTGGTGGAGGCAGAAGAGGTTGAGCTGCAGTTTGATTTGCGGCGATTGGAAAGGGTTTTGATTGTTCGATGATTGTCGAGTGGTGATTTGGGGTGAGTGTTAGGTGGTTGCTCTGGTCGATTTGGGGATTTGGGTATTTGAGTGCTGTAGCAGTGTTGTTTCGAAGCGTGGCATGGAGGTAAGGGGATGTTGCAGTGATGGAGTTTGGTGAATTGCTGATGATGAGACAATCTGCCTGTGAATGGGAAGTTTGGTCGAGTGGCTACAGGCAGTTGTTCTTGTGTTTGTAGTGGGTAGTATGGCAGTGGTAATGGAGGCCGATTGTTGGTGACGAGGTGAGGTGTTAAGATGAGTGGGAAGAGGCAAGCTGTATGATGTGGTGTGTATGATTTGGGTTTGCAAGTGATGCCAATGGTTTTGGAGATGGTCAGAGGTGTTTGTCAATGGCGATGTTGTGGTTTTGCTTGAAGTTTGCAATGTGAAGGGGTGTGTTTGGAGATGATGTTGCGGAAGGTACTTCAGGTTAGAGGAGAATGAGGGATCGGTAGCTGTTGGAATGTAGTGACAAAGGTGATTGTTATAGCTCTGGTAGGAGGGCTGGCTGTAGTAGAGCAGTGGTGAACAAATGTGGAGAGTTTTAGGTTGCAACTGTTTGTCAGAGGGGAGTGAAGTGGAAGAAGCAGTGGTAGTGTTTAAGGACTGTTATGAAGTTGGTGTGATGGTGGTAGATCAGTAGTTTAGTTTGTGAACACCGGCAGTATTTGGTAAGAAGTGTAAATGTGTGGAAGGGTTTCTCAGGAGGTTGTATTGTGGAAGATTGCGCACTTGAAGGCAGTTCGTATAGCCAATGGGAAGAACAAGAGTGTAAACCATTGACAGTGATGAAGTATTGTGGGCAGATTACTAGTTTGTAGTTGCATAGTTGCAAGGTTAAGGAATGTAACAGTGGTAGAAATAGTGATGCTTTGTGATATGCACAGCAACTATTACACAGTGTAATTTTTTTCTTTTTTAGGAACTGAATGTACAAAAAATGCAAATGATATGTAATTAAAAAACTTACAATCCAAATGTAAACAAAATTGAAGTGAAATTAAATGCAGTGGTCTTTTTTTAATATGATATGCACTGCAAATAGAAGATTAACAACAAGCAAACAAATTAAATGAAAGAACAATTCACACAAACACCTTTTCTTAATGCAAACACACAAAAACTAAAAACACACAAAAATCAAACAAAATAATTCAAATAATAGAAAATAAAATCAAAATAAATTCTCTGGCAACGGCGCCAAAAACTGGTTTAACGACGAGTTTTTTATCGGATTAGAATATCGTCAAAAATTTCAAATTAAAGTTTAACCGCAAGTGCACGATGTACAATTTTAGTAAGTGGTGAGTACGGGTCGATCCACGGGGAATTTTTAAGATTTTAAAATTTTCTAGTCAATCAAATTAAACCAAGAGGGAAAATTGTTTTGAAAACTAGAAAGCTAAGCAAATGTTGGGATTAAAAACTAAGTGGCTAAAATTCAATTTAGAGGCAAATCCACGTTCTTATATTTTTCACATAAATCAACATAAAATCAAGTGATGATCTCTTTTTTTTCTAAGTAGGATTAGTTATGTATTTATCATAAGGATGACTTATTTGAGTCATTAATTAACTGCAATCAAACTATAATAAAAATCTAGTCCTACTTGTTCAATTCTCATGAAATAAGTCATAGAAAATGAAACCAAAATTTAGTTTAAGCGTGATCTATTTACTATTAATTAGTAGCATAGATTATCAAATTTTGATTAAAACTTCACTTCAGTGCTATGATCATATTTTTAGACGAAGAGGCAATTTGTGATTAATGAGATAAGAATGGCCTGTTTGTTATGAACAAAGTAGGCTATCAAATTCAACATAAAATGCAAACAAACATAAACATTCATTTCTCATGAAGCACAAAAGAGATCATACATAGAAATTTATGTTGAATCTACATGACCCCTAAATTGTAGGGATTTACCCTCTCATTTGTGTTATCATTTCAACACATAGAGATTTCAACATTGAAAATAAAATAAAGTAGAGAATAAACAAAGAAAAAGAAGATTAACTACTAGAAAGAAATGAACTAAACTCGTGCATAAATGTAAATCTAAACTATGAACATGAAATAAAAGAGAGCATAAGAATAAAAATGAACATAAAAGTAAATAAAAAACAAGTAGAAAAGAGAAGAGAAAGAGGCTAGGAAGTCATTTTTATTTCATGAAACATAGAGCTTACAACTTGTATTTTAATTTCCTAACTAATGTGAAAGAGTAGAAGATATTTACATATACATAAGAGAGTTATTTATACATGCGTAAAACCCTAAATCAATTTTTAGAGTGCTTCCCAAATTTCCCTTTAGGAAGTGTGACCATCAAGTTACCATTAGCCACTAATTAATACATCATTAAAAGTGCATGAAGCCTTAACCTCCACTCAGTTGTCCATTAGCTTCTAATTGTAGGTTTAGGTAAGTGAGTGGGGTCCTCCATTATCATGAGCTTGAATTATTTCATCTTCATTCTTTTGTATTCTCTTGTGCATGCATATATGTTCATGAAACCATCTTCCATATGCATCAAAATTTCCTATAAAAATCATAAAAATTTCCAAGTAAAAATTCTCAAATTGACACATGCAAAAAATGACCATTTTACCCTTAAATGAAGATGAATATATAATGATTTGAAAATAATTGAATTTTGGTTTTAAACATGTTTAAATGCCCAAATATGATATTTATTTAAATAAAAATAAATAAATTATGGATGTAAATATATGCATATTTACGTGCACATCAAATACAACACATGAAAAACTATTATACCTTATGCTATGAAAAGGAAAATTTACACGGTATATATGATTGTTGAGTCTCAAAACTCTCGAATAAATAAAGCAATCTAAGCTCAACTTTCCTTTTCTTCCAAATAGAACTCATTCTCCAAAGGAGAAAACTCTACTAATTAGATTATCATTAAATGGCGATCTACAAAAGCTTGAGTTTACTTGGATTCAAACTCACCTAAACTGCACAATGTTAATAAGGATAATATAATAAGTGCATTACGACGCTCGCCTAGGTAAGTATCATCTTGTCACTTAGAAGATTATCCGAATTGTCACAAAATCCATTAAGTATCCTTCCCTAAACTATCCTAAGCAGCCTTAACTATACCACACTAAGATTTACAATAACTAAAGATCATCCAAGACAACACGATGTCTGTTCCAACCCTTCGTTTGCTCAGAAGATTTCTTTCTTAAATTAGGGTAGGCCACCCGACTCTTCTCATGTGAACTTTGATCCATTTCTTTGACCTGACTAATGAAATCTCCGCCACATGACCATGGCCATACTTCAAAAATCTCCTAGTCACCTCAAGAATCTGAATCCTCATCTATAAAAATCAAGTGAAAAACCCTTTTCTAACTAGTATAAATTGTTAGGGATGCGGATTAAGGATCTTAAGGCGGAAATAACACTAGAGGGGGGGTGAATAGTGTTTTAAAGAATATATGAACTATATAACTAAAATAAAACTTTCAACAGAAATCTAAACAGAATTCTAACACAGAATGATCACAGAACATATAACAAATGCAAATAGTAAAGTAAAGCAAGTAAAAGGAAAGAACACACCTGATTTTATACTGGTCCGGAATCCTCCTACATCCAGTCCTGCACCAAGGCAATATCCTTGTACAGATTTTTATAAGCCAATATCCAAATTACAACCCTCAATTTCTAAGGCCTTGAGGAACCCTCCTATCTCCGAGTCTGGGGTAAACTCTCTTGATTTACGGGACACAAGATCACCCTAATACTTCTTAATAACAATCCTTTTGAATGGATAGACTCTATGGACTTTTTGAATACAAATTAATCCTATAACTCTGAATAGCACTTTGATCTTTAGTAGAATGATGGAGAATCAAATAGAGAGAGTATCTAAATGATTTTCTATTGAGAATTTGGCAGAATGATGGCACGATCTTGAAAATATGAAGTTTTATGGATATGGAATGGTGGAGAAGAAAGAGTGAAGAAAATAAGAAAGTAGTTGTTAAAAATTCGTTTTGGAAGCCTTTATATAGATGCACAACAGTCATAACCATTGGAGAAAGGTTTTCGAACGAATGGACACTTCTTTTGAAAATTGAATTTTGAATCCAACTGTCACCATGTCGACATGGGGTATCCCCTTATGTCGACATCCCTTAGTTCAAAATTATAGAGATGTTGTTTTGTAAAGACAATTGAATTTAAAACAAGTTGAAACTTCTCTGAAGCAAAGTAAAGTGTTTAAACAATATTTTAAGGTAGAGAATGACTACAAAACATTATTTTAAATATATATATAATTGATATAGACCGTCAATTATATAAGTAATATTTAAAATCAGAATAAGTTTTGATGTTTTAAAAATAGAAGTTTTTAAAATCAGAATAGAGGAATATTTCAAGGCTAAAACAAGGTTTGAAAACATTTTTGAAAACATGATTTTGAAAGCTAAAACATTTTGAAAACAGATTTAAAAAACATTTTGAAAAATCTATTCAAACTGAAATTGCAAGAACCTTCCTACAGAGCTCCTCCATAGGACTCGAGAACTTGTACAAAGTAGTTTAAATGATTTTGATTTTCGTGGGTTTGTAAGCCACTTGTCGTAGGTTTGTAAGCTACTTGTTGTGGGTTTGTAAGCCACTGGTTTCGATAGAAATTGGGTTCCATCCCAAAAGAAAATTAGAAGAAAGATGAGAGTGCTATTATGAAGTTTTAACAAAATACTAGACACTTATCTTGAGATCTTGAAATCTTGATTCTCTAGAGTCTTGAATCTTGAATCTCTAATCTTCATCTTGATGCTTGAGTCTTTATACTGATCAGTCTTCGATGATACCTGCATATACTTCCTATATACATATATATATCTATCTATATGGAAATGTTAGTATATATTTTATAAAGTAAAGTATAATAACTATATAAGGTTGTTGTCATCAAAACATCATCAACTCAGTTCCTAACAATCTCCCCCTTTTTGATGATGACAACCTTTATTTATAAAATATTCTTACCATACCATAACTCTCCATAACTCCCCCTTACTCCTTGACTTCTTCTTAAAACTACAACTCCCCTTTATTCCATAACTCCCCCTTACACCAAGCACATATATTTTTATAACTTTCTCCCCCTTTGTCATCAGCAAAAAGGAATAAAAGATTTACCTGTTCTAAGATAATCAAGTATATATAGAATAAAAGTGTAAAGTGAACGTGTAAGTGATCAAGTGTGTGAGCATATATATAAGTGTAACTTGACAATCAAATCAATATCATACATAGCAAACCAATCATGAAGTTATATACAAACCAAATCCAAATCAAACTTAAGTAAACAATTCAATCAAATCCTAATCAAATCTAAATCAAATCAAATCAAACAAACAAACAAACATACATAATGATCAGACATTCCTTGGGACTTCCACCCATCCATCTTCTCCAAAGATAGGATCAGTTTTGATAACATCCCAATTATCTTTGTCGAGGGTAACCGGTGGATTCGCTTCGGGTTCGTCTTTGCTAAGGCTTGAGATCATCCAACGAAGTGCTCGAAGTGTCTCTCTTGCTCTTTGATCATCTGCATTTGGCTTAATTCTAAGTGCCTTTGATTTCTAAGTATAAAAGAAAGAATATTCTTGAAAGAAGTAAGATTTTCTTCAAGATTTTCACTTAAATTCTTTATTGGAGAAGCCATATTTTAAGAAATAAGTTGAAGTATGAGAGGAGATGAATAGAAATGGAGGTAGAGAAGTTTTTCTGGAAGAAATAGGTATTTATAGGAGTTATTGGCCATTCAAAATGAATCGTCACTTGGTAGTTACAAGAATTTGAAGTTAGAAATTGTAACTACTTTCTGACTGTTATATGTCGACATGGGGGGATGGGGCATGTCGACATGGTCTAGACAGAATGACCAAGTTGAGTTATTTTTAATTTCTAAGTTTATTTTTATACTAGTGGACCTATATAAACTTAAAATAAATAACTATCAGAGATATATAAAGCTGGAAAATAGAGAATAAGATAGAATTACTTATATTAGTTAACATTACATAATATTAACCAAAAAAATAGAAAATACAAAGATAGATAAACGATAGCTAGAGAGATAATGGCTAGAATTAGTTTGATGAAGATGATGATGAGGACAAGCCAAGTTTCCTGCCTATCTTCCCAAAGAACTTGTCGATCTTGGTAGAGATTTTATCCATTTTCTTGCTAATAGATCTCTTAAGAACCTTTTGGTTTTGAGCAAGTATCTTTTGGTTCTTGAGTATGGTTTTGTTGGATGGATTGGCGGGTGTATGTGGATACTCTATACTTTCCAAAGAGGTTTCGTCATCTTCCTCTTCTTCTTCAATTTCCATTCCTTCCCCTTCTTCTTCCTCTTCTTCTCCCTCTTCTTCCATCTGCTCATGAGCAAGTCTCTCTTCCTTTTCGGTAAGTGTTTCATACGGTTGAAACATAAGTGGGATTTTCATAAGAGAAATGTTCCCATGATTGAACACTTTCCTACTTACAAACTCTTCCTTTTTAACATCCACACCAAAATAATTGAAAATCCGAGTAAGGTAAATTCCATGATAAAGAGTAAATTCCATGATAAAGAGTGTTTTCTCCCATAGTAAAATTTTTGGGTCTTAACTCATCCAAAATAGTTTGTGCCCAATTAATATCATATTTTACAAATATAGCAAAAAGAGCTTTACACACTTTTGAGGTGGGATTATTGTAGTTTCCCGACCTAGGAATAACGGTGTGTTGAATAAGAAGGTTGATAATTCTTGCTTTTGGGCGGAAAAAGCGATTCTTAAAATCCATGTGGTCGTCGTTTTCAAAAATGTGATGAAAAGTCTCTCGATCGGTTTCATTGATTTGAAATTGCGAGAGATTCATACCGGTAGATTTGCAACCCAAAATATTGGAATCCAAAACAATAAGTGTTCCTTTAACACTGCTCCAAATTTGATCTTCACTTCCATTATAAAATTCACGGTTTAGGTTTGCATAAAACATTTTGACAAGATTTGGATAACAAACGAAACCATTTTGCTTGTTATCAAACAAGCTAAGAATGGAGTTTTCTTCAAAAAGTTGATCGATTTCATAAGAAGGAAAATCATCAAAAATAGCAAATTTTCCCGTATTGACTTTACCATAGTTTACATAACTTATGTAAGCTTTGATAGCCTCCGGGTCATTAAAAAGATCATTTTTGATGGAATGGGTCAGCCTCATAGTTGATGGGGTACTTGAGGAAACCATAGATGAGTGTTTGAGAGGAGTAGAAGATAATGAAGAAAGTTTGAATTATGAGAATAAAGTGAAAAGAGATGATAAGAGAAGTATATTAAATAGATTCTCCAAAGTCATGTTCTCTGGTCAAGAGGTATCTTTTCAGAATTTTGAAGTAAGTGAAAAGGTGGAGGGAAATTCAAAAGTTTGAATTCAAATTTTGAAATCAAATTTCTGAGAGACATGTCGACATGGGGTATTTTGGCATGTCGACATGTGCCTGTTGAATTTGAAAAGGGGCGTCCTTTTCTAAAATCTAAGAAATTCCTAAAATCTTAAGAAAACTAATCTATATTCTATATCTATATATAATTCCAGTAATAATATTAAATATAATAATATTAAAATATTTTAATATTTAAAATAATATTATTTTGAATTTAAAAATTCATATTTCAAAGGGTGATTTTGAATTTAAAAATTCAAGAAATTGCAAACAAAATCAAAACAAACAAGCATCCAATAAAATTAAAATAAATGTGTACCTATTTTTAGATCCAAACTCCGATCGTCTTCTGATTCGAGAATAGCCATGAAGCATAGATTTGAATTATCAATTTTCTTCTCGTCATCACTAGATAAATCTGAATCATCAAGAGTTGCTGCATATGTCTTCTTTCCTTTCCTTAGTTGCTCGTTGTTTGGTTGAAATGTCTGTTTGTCTAGATATGGACAATCTATCTTGTAGTGCCCTGTTTTGTTGCAGTTGTAGCATCTATCACCATTGTTGTTGTTGTTTTGTAATTGTTGTTGTTCTCCGAAGTATTTCTGGAATTCCTTTGATCATTTCTTTTAATGTTATTCATCCTTCTATACTTCAGAAACTTTCTGAAATTTCTGGTTATGAAAGCAATTTCTTCATCACTATCTTGTTCTGAATCTCCAGTTGTTGCTTTGAATGCGATCGATTTCTTTTCCGTTGCCTTAGATTCTTTTCTCCCTTGTAGTTGAACTTCATAAGACATTAGATTACTGATTAACTCTTCGATCTTCATTTGACTAACACATTTGCCTCTTCAATAGTAAGTGTCTTTTGATCCCATTCTGGAGTGAGTGAATTGAGTATCTTTCTGACTTGATCTTCTTCTGAGAAACCCTTTCCTAAAGCAATCAATGAATGTACAATATCTTGAAATCGACAATACATGTCGGAAAGGGACTCATTTTCATGCATTTTAAACAATTGAAACTGGTTAGTTAATATGGAAATTTTAGTCTGTTTAACTTTGCTTGTTCCTTCATGAGTAACTTGCAAAGTTTTCCAGATTTCAAATGCAGACTTACAGAGACTCTATTAAACTCATTCCTATTTAGTGAACAAAATAGTGTATTCATAGCCTTAGAATTGTTTTGTGCAACCGTCTTTTGCTCAGTAGTCCACCGGGCAAAATTATTAGTTGGTTCAGCATATTCAATTTGTGTCATATTCCAAGCATCTAAACTTATGGATTGTAAATAAATTTTCATCCTACGTGCCCAATATGCATAATTACTACCATTAAAAAGTGGTGGTCTGACAGTAGACTGACCTTCTACAAATGAACTAGTGTTAGTGCTTATGTTGACAGAAGTAGTGGTGACAGGAGTGACATTATTAGTGTGTTGTGCCATTAAAACTTTTCAAAATTTCAGATTATGAAAATAATGAAAACCAACGCTCTGATACCAATTGTTAGGGATGCGGATTAAGGATCTTAAGGCGGAAATAACACTAGAGGGGGTGAATAGTGTTTTAAAGAATATATGAACTATATGACTAAATTAAAACTTTCAACACAAATCTAAACAGAATTCTAACACAGAATGATCACAGAACATATAACAAATGCAAATAGTAAAGTAAAGCAAGTAAAAGGAAAGAACACACCAGATTTTATACTGGTTCGGAATCCTCCTACATCCAGTCCTGCACCAAGGTAATATCCTTGTACAGATTTTTATAAGCCAATATCCAAATTACAACCCTCAATTTCTAAGGCCTTGAGGAACCCTCCTATCTCCGAGTCTGGGGTAAATTCTCTTAATTTACTGGACACAAGATCACCCTAATACTTTTTAATAACAATCCTTTTGAATGGATAGACTTTTTGAATAAAAATTAATCCTATAACTCTGAATAGCACATTGATCTTTAGTAGAATGATGGAGAATCAAATAGAGAGAGTATCTAAATGATTTCCTATTGAGAATTTGGCAGAATGATGGCACGATCTTGAAAATATGAAGTTTTATGGATATGGAATGGTGGAGAAGAAAGAGTGAAGAAAATAAGAAAATAGTTGTTAAAAAAATTCGTTTTGGAAACCTTTATATAGATGCACAACAGTCATAACCATTGGCGAAAGCTTTTCGAACGAGTGGACACTTCTTTTGAAAATTGAATTTTGAATCCAATTGTCACCATGTCGACATGGGGTATCCCCTTATGTCGACATCCCTTAGTTCAAAATTATAGAGATGTTGTTTTGTAAAGACAATTGAATTTAAAACAAGTTGAAACTTCTCTGAAGCAAAGTAAAGTGTTTAAACAATATTTTAAGGTAGAGAATGACTACAAAACATTATTTTAAATATATATATAATTGATATAGACCGTCAATTATATAAGTAATATTTAAAATCAGAATAAGTTTTGATGTTTTAAAAATAGAAGTTTTTAAAATCAGAATAGAGGAATATTTCAAGGCTAAAACAAGGTTTGAAAACATTTTTGAAAACATGATTTTGAAAGCTAAAACATTTTGAAAACAGATTTAAAAAACATTTTGAAAAATCTATTCAAACTGAAATTGCAAGAACCTTCCTACAGAGCTCCTCCATAGGACTCGAGAACTTGTACAAAGTAGTTTAAATGATTTTGATTTTCGTGGGTTTGTAAGCCACTTGTCGTAGGTTTGTAAGCTACTTTTCGTGGGTTTGTAAGCCACTGGTTTCGATAGAAATTGGGTTCCATCCCAAAAGAAAATTGGAAAAAAGATGAGAGTGCTATTATGAAGTTTTAACAAAATACTAGACACTTATCTTGAGATCTTGAAATATTGATTCTCTAGAGTCTTGAATCTTGAATCTCTAATCTTCATCTTGATGCTCGAGTCTTTATACTGATCAGTCTTCGATGATACCTGCATATACTTCCTATATACATATATATATATGGAAATGTTAGTATATATTTTATAAAGTAAAATATAATAACTATAAGGTTGTTGTCATCAAAACATCATCAACTGAGTTCCTAACATAAATAACCTAGAAACTCTGCTCTCGGACTAGGGGTTAAGAACTGGCATGTGAATGGACCAATCTTTAGAAAATATCCCTTTCGGCACATGGGATTACTCCCATCACCTAAGGTTTACTAACACAAAGAAAACAATTCTAACACGAACGACTTTCGATCAATGCTTATAAGTCATCTGCTTGATATTTAATCATTATTGGGCATCTACGGAACCCTACTTGGATACAAATTTAAGTCACACTTCATTGACGAACCGCACTCAACTTGAAAGCTTGTGCATCAAGTTCGAATGGTGGTACTCTTAGTCGCTTCACCTCAGCATTGCAACTAAGGTTACTCGTATAAGGTTTATTTTTACAGAAGAAGTTACCAATTATAAACGGTGTCGAGTTTAGCCGATCTACCAAGTAACTAGCAATCAGATGGATATACAGCTCAATTATCAAAAGAATAGAAGTGAGCACCCTAAATATAGAGCATACCCCCCCACATAATCTCCTTCCATTTCTTTAAGCGGTAGGAATGAGAGGACTCGATAATGCCCATAAGATATAAGTCATTATCACTTACCTACTATAACCTCACTAATTTTTAATAACATTATTCAGGAGATTTATTTAGATAAATTAAATAGAATAATTTAAATATTAGAGAGATAAGGGGATTGAGATTTGAATATATACTTAAAGGTCGAGCTTAATTATATAAATTGGCTTATGAATGGTTTTATAATTTACTTAATTAAAATAAGGGCATACTAAGAATTGCGCACCGTAACTCCTTAATACATTAAACCCACGTTTCCTTCATTTCACGTTTATTTTTACAAAATACAAACAAACGTAAATCAAAGGGAGAAGCCGACCATTACCAAAGGGGAGAAGTTAAATCTAAAGCTAAGAATTCAAGCTAGAGGAATTAATCAAGGAACAAATCTCAAAGTCCTTATCCTAATCAAGGTGAATAATAATCAAAACCATCTTTATTTTTCTTTTATAATAATTTGATTTTTAGGTTTAAGATTAAACCCATTATGATGATTTTTGATGACGATATGGGTGGATTTTATGACATATTTGATTCAAACAAAATTGTTTGACAATTGTTTTTATGATTTTAAGGGTAAAACCGATTATATTGAATTTCGAATACCATGATGAAATTATATGTTATGTTAAACATGAATTTGGATATGGGTTTCAATTTTTATAATTTTCCAAGCTATGGAAAATTTATCATTAATTTTCAAAGGAAAATATGAATAATTGGTTTAGAAATTAATTTCGGTTATTTTATGAAGAATTTAGGTCTGGAAATTTTATATGTCAGATAACATATTGAAAGTGAATTTTTATCATTTTTGAGGATTTTTCCTAAGTAATTAACTATGGAAATTAATTTATTTTAGGGGGAGGGCTTATTTATTAAACTAACCTTTGTTTAGATCTGAAAATATGCGGCAATTATTTTGAGAAAGGATTTGAAAAGTTTATGGCAATCAATTAAAGGTTTGTAAATAGGTAGGTTAGTTATAAAGTGATTAACTTAAATTGCATTAAAATAAGACTTTATTTAGAAAATATGTTCCACCTCTTTCAGAAGTAACCTTTCGACCCTATGCTTCCACTTCAACCAAGTCGAAACCTACCAAGCTGAAACCAATACACAAGGTATCAATACATTGGTTCATAGTGGATTAAAGTAAGGTGGAAGGCATGGTGTCGAAACCCTTGTTTCTACTGGGGCAGAAACCTTTGTTTTACTTTTTAAAGAAATGCGCTTGCCTGTTTTTACTAATAGCTTTCGAAGGAGTCGAAACAAATGCTTTCGAAAGGGTCTTCTAAATAGCTTTCGAAGGGGCTTTCGAAGGGGGTTGCAAACTTTTTGTTTAAGTGTAGCTTTCGAATGAGTCCCTATGTTTTAAACTAATACTTTCAAAAAGGTAGTCTCAACCCAATCAAAACCTTGTTGCCGTCCTCATGCCTTTCGAATGGATTGAAGTCATCAACCGATTCAAAAGGTAACTTTTGTTTAAACCTGTACTAAGCCACTTCCTAAAGCTTATGAAAGGATTTAAGGGTTTCAAAGGCAATGGCTTCCAAGGGGTTTCGAAGCTATCCTTCGAATGTTTTACTTAAATTTATGAGCTTTCGAAAGGATAGTTCCGAAGCCATCAATTTTCCTCAAATAATTTTATGTGAAGATTAAAGATTTCAAAAGGGGTACTTTTGCACTTTGATCCAAAAGATATTTTTAAAGATAAACCCAATGCTTTGAAAGGGGTACTTTCAAGTTGTTTCAAAGCTATGCTTCTAAGAGTTAATAAGTAATGCTTTAATACCTTTGAAAGGTATAGTTTAATGATTTCGAATGAGATGTTTTAAAGTGTTTTGAGAAGCATATGCTTAGTGTATTGAGAAGAAGATTTAAATGCTTGCGAAGGAGGTTATCCAATGGTTTTGAAACTAAAAGTTTTAGGTTTCGAAAGTCTTAGTTTACAACGCAAAGAACCCAATCTCATTTTTAAAGGAAAAACTAGGTCATAAATAAAGGAGTTTTAAAATGCTTTTAAGTATAAAGTTTTTGAAGAAGCTTTGCCTGATAAAATAATAAGTTAAAGGGGTTAACTATGTTTTATATGAAAATGATTTCAAGGATATTAAACCACAGATTTAGGGATGGGTAACCTAGAATTAATTTGCTTGTTTGCATATCATCACAATATTTTGAATTGTTATGTTTTAACCATTGTGGATGCAGGAGCACAGTATATGGTTTTTATAAAGTTTTGGATAAGATAATAGTGAGAGGAAAACCCGTTGCACTAAGCGGCGTGATCTCACTAGATAACTAAATGGTTTGAGATGGTAGATTATTATTCATACTAGGCTTTATGTCTCACTCGAAGTTTATGTTTTCCCCTTCAAATCTCAGATGCTTAATTAACTTTGAGTAGTTTGAGAGTTAAAGTTTTCACGTACCTCTTTAGACGAATAAGCTTCCAGAGACGTACAGGAGGCATGATAACTATTTAAAGTTCTTTACTATTTTGATTCTGTTGTGTATTGTTGTAAAGGCAAAAGTTCTTTAATTGTGTATTTATATACTATGATCATCTACCTTCATATGTCGCTCTAGGTGTATATAATAATTATATATTCTCTGACCGTAGTTTTCGAATATGGGATTATGTAATGAATGTTGAAATTATCTAAAATTGAATGTGAAGGTTATTAAATGATTTTAATTTTTTTCCATATCCATTCGTTTTTGTTATATCAACGCATCTAACATTACCGTATTTGGTCGCCGGGAATTAATAAATATGGATGACTGTAGCATCCGTAGCCGTTAGTTTTAGGCCTCCTAGTAGGGGATGTTACAAGTTAGTATCAGAGCGTAGGTTTATGAAACTTAAAAGAAATTTAAACCTAAAAGTTTTTCAAAACATAGTCCAATGAATCAAAAAATAAGATTAGGGTTCGAGAGAACACCATAGTAACATACTTCTATTTGATATAGATATATATATATATATATATAAGTACGTATTCCCCTTTCTCTTAGATCGTTCTTCTGTATCTTACCAAGGCTCGTATACAGATTTACGAGAAAGAAGATATGGAGGTAGGAAATGGAAGAGGAAATCTCGGTGGAGGAAGCACCACAACCAACATAAATTTTCGACCCACCAGAAGGAACTCGGGTCAGCAAGCTAATGCTTTGTAACGACCCGCCCTTCTCGATCTTCGAAAATCGACACAAATATGCCACTGTATAATATGGCGACGATTAAGTGCCGGAAAAGACAGATTGCTGAGGGAAAAGAAAGAAGATAGAAGAAAGAAGGAACTAAACAAATAAAAGAATCTCACAATCGCAGCGGATCAAATATAATAGACAATAACTGATCTTTACACAAAAAGAAACTGTAACTATTTTATACATTACATCATCAGATTACATCACAAACAAAACAATAATTACCAGCCTGGGCAGTTATAATAGCCTGCCTTAACAGCTTGCTGGCAATTTCAACAATCACACCAGCGGAAATAAACAAGTACAGGTAATACGTCTCCCACTCCAGCTCCTCTCCTAAGCCCCTAAGCAGCATATCCTGTATTTATAATACTCGGTCTGACCCGAGCATTATGATAAAATAACACACGAGCCAATTTGGAAAACCAGCGTGAGGAAAATACATTCAATTGAATTATTAAAGTTTTCAAAATCCTTTGAAAATCAAAGGTATCTCGTAAGACCATGCCACAAATAAACCTGTCGGGTTTCTACCTTACGATAACCAAAACATTTTCTTATAAAATCCTCTGATATTATAATAGTGTCTATATACAAATACTTATCCAAATAGCCGAAATTGTTTCATTATTAAATTCCAGAAATACTAGCCATAAAGTAGGTTCTCAATCCAAACCATAAAGGGCACGTAGGGAGAATGGATTTCCAACGAATGACTAGGCACTGAGGTACCACCTATCACGGTATCTGGTCTTGATCAGCATACCGAGGACCCCTCCGTTCCCTTGCAACACAAGAACGGACTACCCCTTACTAGATAGCCCGAGTAAGATCACCCACGATTGGGATCAGCAACCGTCCACACAGCCGAATAAAAAGGGACCTCTAGACAGGGATGACCTTACCCTAATTGGGTGCTACCCATTTAGCCTTGCTTCATATCCCCTGGGTTTCAGTCATTGCTGGCTAATGAGGTTCAAGGCTCAGCCTTACCTTTTAAGAACACATCTCACTTAGAATGCTCATCGTCCTCCTAACGATGATCTAAAAACATTCATCTATATAAGTCCGTTCCGGCTTCGAAAGGAACTGAAGGCATTACTCCTACCACATCCATTTTGGAATCACCCTCGGGATTAGTAGCGATTAGCCCTTGCACTTTACTACTCCATCTTCGACTCCAAGCTCTTGTCTTCATCATGAAAACGTACTCATTGGATCGAAGTGGTTTTCGGATTACAAATCCGATCCCGGTCTCTTTGAAACAACGTTCGCTATTTCTCGATAAACTCAACCCCGGTTCTTTAGGAATACTCAGACGAGAATAAAATCAGAGTTCACCTCCTAGCCGTTATTGGACGGATTTTCTTATAAACGTCTTAGAAGATCGAATAAGTTTATACGTACAGTATAGCACCTCGAACGATAACTGTACCATATAATTCTCATTCCTCTTCTAGATATTTGCAAAGTTAAATTTTGGGTCCAGATTTGATAGTCGGTTATTTAACTGTCAAATAAACAATCAATTGAATCAATTATTTTATTTCCACTGAAAACACAATGTCTCATAAAATTTAGATTTTTAAAGAAATTAAATCACTTTCAAAAATATACTTAAAACATTTAAAATAAAACTACTTTAAATAATTTTTAATTAAAATAATACTCAAGAAATTCTATACTAATTTTTCAAGTAAAACTTAAGCCAAAACTACTTTTAAAATAAACTATTAGATAGAGTGTAAATATTTAATAACCATCTTTTAAATCAAATACTAGTTCAACCTTTAAAATAATCACTTCGATAATTAACTTAATAAATATTCACTTAAAAATATTAAAATGACTAAATAATAATTTCTCTAAAACATTCTTTTAATCAACTTTAAAACTTCCAAATTATATAAAAATATTCTTTGAAAATATACTTGGCTTTAAAGGGGAATGCACTTCCATTTCAGTATATAACCCATGTAATCCTTTATAAATCCTGCTCGATTTATCCTAATCTAATTTACGTCCCAATCCCCTAAATTTCTTTCAACATTTTAAAAATAGAACACCTTTTTATTTTTAAACACATTTACCATCTCTTTATAATCCTTCAAAAATGTGTACTTAAATTATTTACATTAAGGCTACTAAAATTACTTAAATAAAAAAATACTTGAGAAATCCTATAAGAGTTTCTGAGTAACTTAAACCAAAATTACCCTTTAAAATAAAATTATTATACCAAATATTTAGGTTAAATTTTCCTTTAAAAAACACTAATTTACCTTTAAAATAATTAAAAATAACATTTTTTTCTAAAACATTCAAAAAAGCACATTTTTAAGCTTCTAGTTTATACTTTGAAATATTTTCTTTGTAATTTCTCACCGGAAATCTGCACTTCCAAATTTATCTACTGATAAGTATTCCACTTCATTTATACATCCAGTTACAAATTTCCATTCCTCGTTCCCTTTTAAGTCATAGTTTCAAAAGCACTTAACAGATTTCAAATCGATTTCCTGAATTAAATTCCTTTTAAATTTATTACTTAAAAGTTTTCTTTTCATTTCCTTTAAAACCCAATTCATTCCATTTTACATTTTAAAATACCAAATTATATTCGTCCAAACCATAACACCGCATAACTTAATTTCCAATTCAATCTATCACAGGATATCACATCACAGATATGAAAAATAATTACAATATTTTGATGAATCCAGTTGGATCCCTCCAACCTATTTCTCTGCGTCCACAGAAGTTAGCACAACAAATAAAATACCAAATCCCACTTCGAGGGGGACATTGTGGTGTAAAGGGTCATCCTCTATTATGCGGGGTGCATAGGGTCTCATCCGCTATATAATGGTGGAATATCAATCACTCCAATATATATATATATACTACTAAATGTAATATCACATTCAGACTGATAATAATAATCACGTTCATCAATCAATCAACAATTTAAATCTCAACTATATAAATTAAATCTGGAAATCCAGATGTGATTGAGATTAACTCACCTTGTGCCTAAAACACCGAGCGTTTCAAATTTTGAATTAAATCGAGCCCGTACGATTTAATCTAAAATTCTTGTTTGCTCCAAATGCCTCTAGATATGATGTAGTGCGTAGATCGCGTCGCTGCGATTCCGGCGCAGCCAGTTTCGTCAAATTCTGATAATGTATGAAATTTAATGCCATTTTAAAGCCTTTAAAATTTATAAAACATTTAAATTTCAAAAAATTTAACCTAGGCAAGATCGGCCATCGGATCTGCTCAAATGAATCACGGCTGCACAAAACCTTTCTTCCCTCATGCAAACATCCAGGTTCGAACGAACCATCAACGCCTCCTCCCCTTTCAAGCCGTGGCCACCGCATTGTTCTAGAATACGATCAACACCCACCACGACGAAGCCCCACACGGCGCGCACCTATGTCCAGAAAGAAGCCAAGCTCGGCTTCCTCGATGCATCGAAATTCGTGCATGAATACCTCACGAACGCGGCCCCCAAACTCCTCCTCTGGTCGACGAAAGCCAATCTCCACTGTCAGATTTAAAGACCACAGCACGCTCTACGATCTTCGTGTTGGGGCTTTTTGATATTATTGTGTGAAGGAGGAGAAAAATCGAAAATAAGAGTAGCGAGATATCGGCCATTGATGTTAGCCGGCGGCTAAGAGACCTAACTAGGGTTTCCATACTGTTTACACAGTATATATAGACATAATTATTTTATTTTATTGTTATCCTCAAATAAAATGATCACTTTCAAAAGAACTCCAAACTGACCATGTAGCCAGGCATTAATAAGGTTTTACCCGCATTCCGAACACAATGGAACGTGTTTCGGAGGCTAATTTGGTCGTATGTGGAAGATAGCCTTTTGAGTCGAGTTGAAATATAAAATTTTCGATTTTAATTTCAACGCGTTTCTCACCCGTACGAACAAACTGTGACTTCAAATACTATGAAATTTGAAATCCAATAATAATTAACTATTACGGATCCAATGGAACTAGTTTCGTCGAATTTCGAGACCGTGCCTCGAAAGACTATTTTAACTCGTCGATTTAAATCGAACGATTTCGAAATGGTCGAAATCATTTAAAATTTCACTTTAAAAACTTTACTAACTTAATTATAAATCATATAGAATTTATATTTACATTAGAAATCATTCCGATTCATTTTAAATCAAAATCTGATTATTTACATTATTATTATATTAAAATTCCATTATTAATTTAATATAAAAATTCAATTTTAACTTATCGACTTTTGATTCCATCCAAAAGTCCAATATTAAAATTCAAATCCAACTAGACTTTAAATAAATTTTAGAAACCACTCCCATATCGATATACACCGTGATTCATAAATTATCCCAATTTCAAATAATAAATTATTATTATTATTATCCAAATCCATTTGAATTTTCATATTTGAAACTATAACAAATCTTATTGATTAAACCAAAACCTACGTATTTCAAAACCAATTTATAATCCACATTCAATATTTAAATGAATTAAGTGTTAAAAATCTAACGACCAAAATTTTGGGTCGTTACATTCCTCCCCCTTATAAAAATTTTGTCCCCGAAATTTGCTAAGGTAGGAAAATGCTCCTAATCTCACTAACTTTCCCAAAATCCATTTTATTAAAATTTACATTCACTTCTCAAAAACCCTTTTAGTTTAATCCAAAACCATTGGCCTTCTTTTCTATCTCAAAAACTTTTCTTTCTAACATTGTTCCCAAAAACGCTTTTCTAGTTAACCAAAATTTCGAAAAAAATTATGACTCCCAAAATTTTCGAAATTTTTTGGCAGCATCTCCTTTGTACGAAGAGCGTTTTACAATATCACAATAGATATAAATATATATAGATCGACCCACACGGTCAGAAAACAAAATATTTATATAAAAATATATTATCATTCTAAATTTTATTGCATAGGCATGCCTCACATTAGCGTTTTATAAGCGAGCGGCTAATTCATTATGCATTTATGCGCTCCAAACTCTATCTGATTGCCTCTCATACCTGTACTAACTCAAACATTCACATAAATTTTCAACCATATGAAATTTTTAACAATAATTCATTTACCTACTAGCCTAACACATCAATTACATAGCCCAAACAATAAACTTCATAATCCTACATGTTAACCAAACACTTAAGCGATCACAAGGTTTCATCCTATTTTAATTCCCTCATAAATACATATTTCATTTTATTCAAAATGATTTACAACCAATTTCACCATATTCAATTCACCTTTGCACCAACTAATCTCATATTCATATCAAATGGATTCATATGCCTTACTTACATAATTTCACTTTTTCCCAATTTCCAAATTTATATATTTTCATTACATTAAAATTCACTTCATTTACATGCAAATCCACTTAATTAAATTTCAATCTATTCCAATTGATTCAAAAAACTAATTTTATCTACTTCTTTTAATTCATTTACTTTCGTTTACAATAAAACGACTAATTTTCTATGCAAATTTGATGTTATTCAAGCAAATAACAATTTCTTAAGCTTATAGTCATTTTAAATAAATTCTAACTCAAAATTATATTAATTTGATTCCGTTCTGAATTATTCACAACCCAACAATCTCAATTTTATCACATTATTAATTTAAATCCTTCCACTTGCATTTCATTTCATTATCCAAACAAGTTTTATTCAAGACCATTTAACAGAATTACTTTTAAGGTTTATTATCAGCATTCATCTCACTGCTTAAGTTATTACCAGCTTAAAACTTAACTTCGTTTCTAAATTCTATTCCAAATTCATATTTCAAATCATCTTCAATTCGTCTTTACTTTATTTACCCTTACATTAAATCCATTTCTTGTTAACAAATACTTAATCATTAAATTTTGGGTATGCTTTTCACTTTCCCAGCTTAATAAGTTATATAAACTTATCTATTCATAATTTCTTTAATTTCCTCTTAAGTTTATCCACATTAATATTTATAACATATAATTGCATAAATAATTCACCATTCATATTTATATTTAACTTACCCAAGTCCGATTCACCACTACATACAAATTCAAATTTTTACTTTCCCAATTCTTTTTACTTTATTACCAAACCATCTCCATCTTGGTTCATTATTTCATCTCCCAATTTATAATTTCAAAACTTATTTACTTACTTAAGTCCATTCACATTTATATTTTACTTTATCTTATTCCAATTCACATTTCGGGTTTAGAATTCAATGTTTAAACTTTCCATTCTTTTCACCATAACACTCAGCCATTTTATTTAAGTTTTACAATTCCATTTCTCTATTCACAAGTTCACCATTTATTTACTTAAAATATTTACATTCATCATTTGGATTATTTATTTTACTTAAATACTTAAGTATATTCATCCCATTCAATAATTGTAACTTATACAATTATCCTACCTTTCCACTTATATCCAACTCAGTTCATCCCAAACTTTAATTTCATTTAACTTTTCTTAAGTTAAATCCCAATATATCTTATCGACTTTTATTACTCAAATTAAATTTTAACTCCAAGATTAAAATTTTCAATTTTCTTTCTTAATTAGATCAACTTCACTTTATTACTTAAATACCGATTCCTTTTGGCTTTTTACATCACTTTAAATAGAATTCCCAGAGTTCAATTACCCGGTTTTATTTCAAAACCATTTCGAATTCATAAATAAAACATACCCTTTTGATATATCAACCAAACCTTCGGATTTCAAAACAACTGGGTTTCATCAAAACAATTTCCCTTTGGAATTTTCTAATAAACTTGTTTATCAAACCAGTCCAAAAAATAATTATACCAAGCTACCCGGTAGTAATCCATCACTTAGAAACTCGAAAATGAATACTGATGATGTGGCCATCATCACCGGGATTATTTTCCAACGACTGAAGTGAGTCCAGTGCTTCTTTACTCCCAAAAATCATTTTAAAACAATTTCCATTCAAAAATATTTACCAAAATAATACTCCATTATTTCCTTTAAACACTTTGGAAAACATTTCAAAAATTCTCATGATTAAAAATTCTCAACTTTTTGTTCAAATTCATTTAAAAACATTTTCCAAAATACTCGGATTTAAATTCGGGTTTAAATCAATTTTGGTTATGTTCCATTGTATTTATTTCATGCTTTACAATTTTATTTGGTTATAGATTTAAAACATTTCAATTTCAAATTCTTATTTGATTACAATATTAACAACCAAACATCTAAATATATATAATAATTTCAGAAAATTAATTCTTTTATATGAAAATATAATTTTGGGTAAAAATATTTTATTTACCCACTTTTAAAACTATACTACGTCGATTTATCTTATTTAAGAGTTTAGAAACCCCTATCGATACGGTTGTACTTCCCGTGCCGACCAGAATTCATAAACACTCGATCGATAAGCCAACACAGTATAAAAACAATTTTATATTCACTAACAAATACACGCTCATAACTATTAATACACTCAACTCATTCTAGAGTGTTATTGACTCTATCATTAATGAGTAATCCCCACTAGAGCCAAGGTTATCGTTAACCTGGCTCTGATACCACTGTAACGACCCGCCCTTCTCGACCCTCGAAAATAGACACAAATATGCCGCTGTACAATATGCTGACAATCGAGTGCCGAAAAAGACAGATTGCTGAGAGAAAAGAAAGAAGATAGAAGAAAGAAGGAACTAAACAAATAACATAATCTCATAATCGCAGCGGAACAAATATAATAGATAATAACTGATCTTTACACAAAAAGAAACTATAACTTTTTATACATTACATCATCAGAGTGCATCACAAACAAAACAACAATGACCAACCTGGGCAGTTATAATAGCCTACCCTCACAGCTTGCTGGAAATTTCATCAATCACAGCAGTGGAAATAAACAAGTACGGGTAATACGTCTCAGACTCCAGCTCTTTTCCTGAGCTCCTAAGCAGCATATCCTGTATTTATAATACTCAGTCTGACTCGAGCATTATAATAAAATAACACCCTAGTTAGTTTTGAAAACCAGCATGAGAAAAATACAATCAATTGAATTATTAATGTTTTCAAAATTCTTTGAAAATCAATGGTATCTCATAAGACCACGCCACAAATAAACATGTCGGGTTTTTACCTTATGATAACCAAAACATTTTCTTATAAAATCCTCTGATATTACAATAGCGTCTATATACAAATACTTATCCAAATAGCCGAAATTGTTACATTATTAAATTCCAGCAATACAAGCCACAAAGTGGGTTCTATAATCAAAACAGTAAAGGACATGTAGGGAGAATGGATTTCCAACCTAAGCACTGGGGTACCACCTATCACGGTACCTGGTCTAGATCTGCATACCGAGGACCCCTCCGTTCCCTTGCAACACAAGACCGGACTACCCCTTACTGAATAGCCGAGTAAGATCACCCCTCGGTTGGGATCAGCAACCGTCCACACAGCCGAATAAAAAGGGACCTCTAGACAGGGATGTCCTTACCCTAACTGAGTGCTACCCACTTAGCCCTGCTGCATATCCCCTGATTTTCAGTCATTCTCGGTTGATGAGGTTTGAGGATCAGTGTTACCTTTTTAAAACACATCTCACTCAGAATGCTCGTCGTCCTCCTGACGATGTTCTGAAAATATTCATCCATACAAGTCCATTCCGGGTTCGAATGGAACCGAAGGCATTACTCCTACTACATCCATTTTGGAATCACCCTCAGGATTAGTAGCGATTATCCCTTGCACTTCACTGCTCCATCTTTGACTCCTTTCTCTTGTCTTCATCACGAAAACGTACTCATTGGATCGAAGTGGTTTTCGGATTACAAATCCGATCTCGGTCTCTTCGAAACAACGTTCGCCATTTCCCGGTAAACTCAACCTCGATTCTTTAGGAATACTCAAACGAGAATAAGATCAGAGTTTACCTCCTAACCGTTATTGGACGGGTTTCATATAAATGTCCTAGAAGAAAGACAAGTTTATACGTACCGTATAGCACCTCGAACGGTAACTGTACCATATAATTCTCATGCCTCTTCTAGATATTTCCAAAGTTATATTTGGGTCTAGATTTGATAGTCAGTTATTTAACTATCAAATAAACAATCAATTCAACCAATTATTTTATTTCCACTGAAAACACCAAGTCTCATAAAATTTAGATTTTTTAAGAAATTAAATCACCTTCAAAAATATACTTAAAACATTTAAAATAAAACTACTTTAAATACTTTTTAGGGGTTTTTAGGCTCAAGGAAAAAGTTAGAGAAAAATTTAGTCCCAAGGACAAGAAGTTTATTTTTTAGGCTGAAGGACACTTTTTAGTGTAAATCAGAGAATGATAGTTGTAACTATCATTTTCAATTTACACTAAAAAGTGTCCTTCAGACTAAAAAACAAACTTGTTGTCCCTGAGACTAATTTTTTTTGCAACTTCTTCCTTGTGCCTATTTACCTGTACTTTTTAATTTAAAATAATACTCAAGATATTCTATACTAATTTTTCAAGTAAAACTTAAGCCAAAACTACTTTTAAAATAAACTATTGTATAGAGTGTAAATATTTAATAACCATCTTTTAAATCAAATACTAGTTCAACCTTTAAAATAATCACCTCGATAATTAACTTAATAAATATTTACTTCAAAATATTAAAATGACTAAATAATAATTTCTCTAAAACATTCTTTTAATCTACTTTAAAATTTCCAACTTAAATAAAAAATCTTCTTTGAAAATATACTTGGCTTTGTAGGGAAATACATTTCCATTTCAGTATAACCCATATAATCTTTTATAAATCCTGCTTGATTTATCCCAATCTAATTTACGTCACAATACCATAAATTTCTTTCAACATTTTAAAAATAAAACACCTTTTTATTTTTAAACACATTTTCCATCTCTTTATAATCCTTCAAAAATGTGTACTTAAATTATTTACATTAAGCTACTAAAATTTCTTAAATAAAAATAATACTTGAGAAATCCTACAAGAGTTTCTGAGTAATTTAAACCAAAATTACCCATTAAAATAAAGTTATTATACCAAATATTTAGGTTAAAATTTCCTTTAGAAAAACATAATACTAATTTACCTTTAAAATAATTAAAAATAATAATTTTTCTACAACATTTAAAAAAAACACATTTTTAAGCTTCTAGTTTATGCATTGAAATCTTTTCTTTATAATTTCTCACCGGAAATTTGCACTTCCAAATTTATCCATTGATAAATATTCCACTTCATTTGTAGATACGGTTACAAATTTCCATTCCTCATTTCCTTTTAAATCACAGTTTCAAAACACTTAAAAATTTCAAACCGATTTCCTGAATTAAATTCCCTTTAAATTTATTACTTAAAAATTTTCTTTTCGTTTCCTTTAAAACCCAATTCATTATATTTTAAAATACCAAATTATATTCATTCAAACCATAACACCACATAACTTAATTTCCAATTCAATATATCACAGGATATCACATCACAGATATGAAAAACAATTACAACATTTTGAGGAATCCAGTTGGATCCCTCCAATATGTTTCCTTACATCCACAGATGTTGGCACAACAAATAAAATACCAAATCTCACTTCGAGGGGGACATCGCGATATAAAGGGTCATCCGCTATTATGTTGGGGGCATAGGGTCTCATCCGCTATATAACACGTGAATATCAATCACTCCAATATATATATATATATATGTGTGTGTGTATGTATAATATCACATTCAGACTTATAATAGTAATCACGTTCATCAATCAATCAACAATTTAAATTTCAACTATTTAAATTAATTCTATATCCAGATGTGAGTGAGATTAACTCACCTTGTGCCTAAAACACCGAGCATTTCAAATTAAATTAAATCAAGCCCATTCGACTTAATCTAAAATTCTCGTTTGCTCTAAATGCCTCCAGACCTACAGCAACATGTAGATCACGTCGCTGCGATTCCAACGCCGCCTATTTCGTCAAATTCTGATAATGTATGAAGCTGTTATGCCACTTTAAATCTTTTAAAATTTATAATACAATTAAATTTCAAAAAATTTAACCTAGTCAAGATCGGCCATCGGATCTGCTCAAATGAATCACGGCCGCACAAAACCTTTTTCCCTCACGCAAACATCCAGGTTCGAACGAACCCGTCAATGCTTCCTCCTTTAAGCCGCGGCCACCACATCGTTCTAGAATACGATCAACACCCACCACGACGAAACCCCACGTAGCACGCACCCATGGCCAGAAAGTAGCCAAGCTCGACCCCCAAACTCCTCCTCCAGTCGACGAAAGCCAATCTCCACCGTCAGATTTAAAGATCTCAGCACGCTCTACAATCTTTGTGTTAGGGCTTTTTGATATTATTGCGTAAAGCTGGAAAAGGTCGAAAAGATGAGTAGCGAGATATCGGCCATTGATGTTAGCCGGCAGCTGAGAGACCTAACTAGGGTTTCCATGCTGTTTACAAAATATATATATAGATATAATTATTTTATTTTATTATTATCCTCAAATAAAACGATCATTTTCAAACGAACTCCAAACGGACCATGCCGCCAGGTGTTAATAAGGTTTTACCCACATTCTGTACATAATGGAATGTGTATCGGATGCTAATTTGATCGTATGTGGAAGATAGCCTTTCGAATCGAGTTTAAATATAAAATTTTCGATTTTAATTTCAACGCGTTTCTCACTCGTACGAACAAACAGTGACATCAACTACTATGAAATTTGAAATCCGACAATAATTAACTATTACATATCCAATGGAACTGGTTTCGTCGAATTCCGAGATTGTGCCCCGAAAGGCTATTTTAACTCGTTAATTTAAATCGAACGATTTCGAAATGGTCGAAATCATTTAAAATTTCACTTTAAAACTTTACTAACTTAATTATAAATCATATAGAATTTTTATTTATATTAGAAATCATTCTTAATTCATTTTAAATCAAAATCTGATTATCTACATTATTACTATATTAAATTTCCATTATTAATTTAATATATATTCCAATTTTAACTTATCGACTTTTGATTCCATCCAAAAGTCCAATGTTAAAATTCAAATCCAACTAGACTTTAAATAAATTTTAGAAACCATTCCCATATCGATATACACCTAGATTCACAAATTATCCCAATTTTAAATAATAAATTATTATTATCCAAATCCAATTGAATTGTCATATTTGAAACTATAACTAATCTTATTGATTAAACCAAAATCTTTGTATTTCAAAACCAATTTATAATCCACATTCAATATTTAAATGAATTAAATATTTAAAATCTAACAACCAAAATTCCGGGTCGTTACATGCTAACTAAAATGCAGATGCCAATGTGGGTGCTGGAAATCCACCAGTGGATATGGAGGGCGATGTATTAGTTCTTTGTCAATCCGATACAAGTAGGAGTTGCTGTTGGAGTTGTTGAGAATGTTGGAGGAGCCAATCCTGTGGATCCAATTAGGAATAACTTTACTAAGTTAAGCAGAGACTACACCAGTCTTGGTGGAAAGCCGTTTATGGAAACGAAGAAGGCTATAGAAGTTGAGAATTGGCTATTGCATTGCGAGAGAATCTTTTCTTATTTGGGTTTGGATGATGAGCAGAAGAGGAGGCTGGTCTCTAGGCAGTTACAAGGGGTAGCGCTTCATTGGTGGAATAGTGTTACAACCGGAGTTCCGAAAGAAGAGTTTCGACCTAGGTAGAATTCCAAAGGAGATTCTAAAAGAGGTTTTTATCTGAAGTTTCCAGTCAGCATTGATGAGAAATTTTATTGATTTGGTGCAGGGAAAGATGTCGCTAATCGAGTTTGGACACCATCATCAAGAGGAATGGGAGGTTCATTCGAGGATTGAGTCCCGAGATTATAGGGCAACCCTAACAAATCTCTATGATCCTTGTAATGTAGTTGTGGAGATGGCAATACGACATGAGGAGATGCTTTTTATTGTGCGAGAGAAAAGCCGATTGAAACCCAGGTTTCTCAAGGAAAGAAGAGAAAGTTCTTTAAGAAGAAGGGAGCCTGGAAGGGAGAGGCTGCCAAGAAGGAAAAGGCTGATTTAGTTCGCTTCAAGTGTGATAAGAAAGGTCATTATGCTCATGAGTGTCGGTCGGGCAAGGGGAAGAAGGCTGAAGAAAAGAAGAATGTGAAGTGTTTCAACTATGACCAAGTTGGGCAATATAAGAATCAGTGTCCAAAACTAATCAGGGTGGACAAGGGAAAAGTTTTTGCTGTTGGACCATCATGTGCTAGGCCAACTGCAGTTGGAAAAGGGAAGACTGTGATGGAAGGTACGCTTTTGATTCAAAGCATACTAGTTAGGGTATTGTTTGATACCAGTGCATCACACTCATTTATATCTTATTGTTTGGTTGATAGCTTATGCTCAGAACCCATAAACATTGTTACTTACTTAAGGGTTGTGAATCTGACAGGAGGATATGCAACTCTGAGGATGAGATATGACCAGTTAGAACTTAATTTGTTAGATCAAAAGTTTGCATGCAGTCTGCATGTTATTGATTTTGTAAATTTCGGAATCATTTTGGGTATGAATTGGTTGGGTAACTTTGAGGCTAGGATATTTTCCCAGGATAAGGAAATATCACTAAGACACCCGAATAGTCATAACCTAATTATATTCTCAGTGGAGAATTCTTATTGGAGCAGTTATGTTTTCATAAGTGCTATGGAAATAGGAGAAGAGTTAGGTTATGTTCTGAGTAGCAAGAGATTTCGCAAATGTCTTTGAGTCGGTTAAAGGTCTACCATCGAAATGAGCTGTTGAGTTTCGAATAGATCTTGTGCCAGAAGCTGAACCAATGAGTAGACCACCTAGCAAGATGACATTGACCGAGATGAAGGAATTGAAGGTGCATATAGTGGATCTAGAAGGAAGGAAATTTATTAGACCAAGCAGTTCACCTTAGGGAGTGGTTGCCGTGTTCGTGAAGAAATCAGATGGTTCGTTGAGGATGTGCATCGACTATCATAAGTTGAACAAGAGGATGATTAAGAACAAGTATCATTTGCCGAGAATTGATGATCTATTTGAACGGTTGCATGGAGACAGAGTATTTTTCTTAATTGAATTTGGCGATAGGTTTCCATCAGTTAAGAGTGGCAGAGGACAGTATTCCTTTGACAGCATTTCGGACTAGGTACGGTTCGCATGAGTGGATAGTAATGCCATTCGAATTAATGAATGCACCTGCTTTCTTCATGGATCTGATGAACCGAGTTTTCCAAGAGTATTTGGATAGGTTTGTGTTGGTATTTATAGATAGAAATTTAGTGTACTCTAAGGATGAAAGAGAGCATGAAGATCATCTTGGAGTATCGCTTGAGATGCTAAGACAGCATCAGCTAAATGCAAAGTTTTCCAAATGTCATTTTTGGAAGAAAGAGGTTAAGTATCTTGGTTATATGGTTTCAAAGAAGGGCTTATCAGTCAATCTTAATAAGATCAAAGCTGTTAATAATTGAAAGAGACCAGAAATGGTGACTGAGATTAGAAGTTTTCTTGGACTTGCTGGCTATTATGGGAGATTCATTAAGGATTTCTCGTGGATAGCAGCACCTTTGACTAAGTTAACCTAGAAAGATGTGAAGTATGTTTGGTCCAACAAATGTAAGGAAGCATTATTTAATTAAAGCATTTGTTAACCAATGCACTGGTGTTAGTAGTTCCAGACGAAAACTAAGGGTTGATGGTGTATACCGACGCATGTAGGACTGGATTAGGAGCTGTGTTGACGCAGAAGGGTAAAGTTATTACCTATGCTTCATGACTGCTCTAACCGATGAAGTGAGATATCCTAGTCATTATTTAGAGTTGGCAGCAATGATCTTTGCATTGAATATTTGGAGACATTATCTCCTGAAGGAGAGATTTGAGCCATACACAGATCATAAGTCCTTAAGGTATTTATTCTCTCAAACGGAGTTGAATATGAGACAGTAGAGGTGGCTGGAGTTTTTAGCAGCTTATGATTTTGGTATAGAGTATACTCCTGGAAAAGGTAATAAGGCAGCGAATGCTCTTAGCTGAAGACGTCAGAATGTGGTGTTAGCTATGTTGGCAGAATGGAAAAATTTAGAAGCTTTGACTACTTGTAGTTTGTAGATAAGATCGACTGTTAGCTCTAGTCAGAGCACTACCATGTTGTTCTATTTAGAAGTTTGACATGTGTTGATTGAAAGGATTTCTTCAAAGTAGAAAGAGGATCTAGTATTAGCTGAGAAGATTAGAAGGCTTGAGGTTGGAACTGAGATCGATGATCTAAAAGATTTTAGTCTTGACCAAAGAGGATGGTTGAGAAAGAAGGGACGGTTGTGTGTTTCAATTGTTGAGGACTTAAGGAAAGAAGTTCTTGGAGAATTTCATCGGTCCAAGTTCCTGGAGGGACCAAGATGTATCAAGATATGAAGAAGAGCTTCTATTAGGAAGGTATGAATAGGGTTGACTTGTGAGTTAGGCAGTGTGCAAACTATCAACAAGTGAAGGCCAAACATCAGAAGCTGAGTGGGTTGCTTCGTCCTTTGGAGATTCCATTTTGAAAATGGTATTCGATATACATGGATTTTATAGACGGGTTGCTAAGGTTAAATAGAGGAAATGAAAGTATATGGGTCATAGTGGATAGGTTGACCAAGAGTGCCCATTTCATTCCTGTTAAATCAACCAGGATGGCACATGTTGTAGCTAAGTTGTTCATAAAGAACATAGTTAGACTACATCGGATTCCTAGTAGTATAGTCAGTGGCAGAGATGCTTTGTTCACTATTGAATTCCGGAAGAGTCTGCAGGATGTGTTAGGCACTAAGCTCATGATGAGTACTGCATATCATCCTCAGACGGACGGGTAAAAGGAGAGAGTCAATAAGGTACTCAAGGATTTATTAAGAGCATGTGTATTGGACTTTGGTGGATCTTAGGAAGATCACCTACATTTGGTTGATATTTTTTATAATAATAGTTATCAAATTAGCATAGGAATAGCGCCTTTTGAAGCTTTATGTGGAAGGCCATGCAAATCATCAATATGTTGGTTGGAGACTGGAGATGGATTAGTCTTAGGTCAAGATCTGATTAGAGAGGCGAAAATGAAGATTGAGTTAATCCGAGAAAGGATGAAGGAAGCTCGGTCCAGATAAAAGAGTTACACAGATAAGAGGCATAAAGATCCAGAATTCTTACTTGGAGATAAGGTTTTTGTTAAAGTATCATCGATGAAGGGTGTGATACGACTTGAAAAGTCAGGGAAATTGGCACCGAGATATGTTGGTCTGTTCCAAGTTATAGAAAGGATTGAGAAGCTTGCATACAGAGTAGAGTTGCCAAGCAGTATGGTAGGTGTCCATAATGTGTTTCATGTGACTCATCTTTGCAAGTATGTGCATGATCCAATGACTACTATTCCTCCAACAAGGTTGAAAGATTTGATAGTAGAGCCTAATTTGACTTTAGTTAAACAACTAGTTCGGATTGTAGCAAGTGATGAGAGAAGATTGAGGAACAAGACAGTCAGGTTGGTGAAAGTTCAGTGTAGAGATAACGAGAAGAACTGTACTTGGCAGATGGAAGATGGGATTAGAGATACTTACCCTGATCTGCTTTAAGGGCATGTCTATATTAGCTTTATACAGATAGTTGCTAGTTAGGTAGGCTGGTATGGTTGTTAGGAGTAGTTACAGATGATTGTGACGTTTATTATTTAGTCCTTACTGAATTTCAAGGATGAAATTCTTTAAGGGGAGCCTGTAACACCTTATTTTTTAATAACACTATTCGGGAGATTTAGTTAGATAAATAAAACAATATAAATATTAGAGAGATAAGGGGATTGAGATTTGAATAAATACTTAGAGGCCGAGCTTAATTTTATAAATGGGCTTATGAATGATTTATATTTTACTTAATTAAAACAAGGGTATATTAGGAATTGTGCACCATAACTCCTTAATACATTAAACCCATGTTTCCTTTCATTTCACATTTATTTTTACAAAATACAAAAAACGTAAATCAAAGGGAAAAGCTGACTATTACCAAAGGGGTGAAATTAAATCTAAAGCTAAGGATTCAAGCTAGGGGAATTAATCAAGAATTAAATCTCAAAGTCCTTATCCTAATCAAGGTGAATAATAATCAAAACCATCTCTATTTTGTTTTAATGATCATTTGATTTTCGGGTTTAAGGTTAAATCCAATATGATGATTTTTGATGACGATATGCTTGGATTTTATAACATATTTGATTCAAACAAAATTGTTTGATAATTGTTTTTACGATTTTAAGGGTAAAACCGATTATATTGAATTTCGAATTCCATGAGGAAATTATATGTTATGTAAAACATGAATTTGGAGATGGGTTTCAATTTTTATGATTTTCCAAGCTACAGAAAACTTATTATGAATTTTCAAAGTGAATTTTTGTAATTTTTGAGGATTTTTCCTAAGTAATTAACTACAGAAATTAATTTAATTTAGAAGGAGGATTTAGTTGTTTTAGTCATCTTGTTTAATGGAAGGGCTTATTTGTTAAGCTAATCTTTTTTTGATCTGAAATTATGCGGCAAATATTTTGAGAAAGGATTCAAAAAGTTTATGGCAACCAATTAAAGGTTTACAAATAGGCATGTTAATTATAAAGTAATTTCTTTAAATGGCATCAAAATCAGACTTTATTCAGGAAATATGTTCCGCTTCTTTCAGAAGCAACCTTTCGACCCTATGCTTCCACTTCAACCAAGTCGAAACCTACCAAGCCGAAACCGATACCTAAGGTATAAATACATTGGTACATGGTGGATTGGAGAAAGGCGGAAGGCATGGTATCGAAACCCATGCTTCAATTGGGGTAGAAACCTTTGTTTTACTTTCTAAAGAAATGCACTTGCCTGTTTTTTCTAAAAGCTTTCAAAGGAGTCGAAACAAATGCTTTTGAAAGGATCTTCTAAATAGCTTACGAAGGAGGTTGCCACCTTTTGGTTAAATTTAGCTTTCGAATGAGTCCCTATGTTTTAAACTAATACTTTCGAAAGTGTAGTCTCAACCCAATTGGAACCTTGCTGTCGTCCCCATGCCTTTCGAATGGATTAAAGTCATCAACCAATTTGAAAGGTAGCTTTTGTTTTGAACCTGTACTGAGCCACTTCCTAAAGCTTATGAAAGGATTCAAGGGTTCCAAAGGAAATGGCTTCGAAAGAGGTTTGGAAGCTATCCTTCAAATGTTTTACTTAAATGTTTTGAGCTTTCGAAAGGATGATTCCAGAGCCATCAATTTTCCCCCAAACTATTTTATTTGAAGATTAAAGGTTTCGAAAGGGGTAATTTCGTATATATTCACTTTGACCCAAAAGATATTTCAAAGATAAACCCAATGCTTTCGAAAGGGGTACTTTCCTATAGTTCGAAGCTATGCTTCTAAGAGTTAATAAGTAATGCTTTAATACCTTCGAAAGGTATAGTTTGATGGTTTCAAAAGAGATGTTTTAAAGTGTTTTGAATGCATATGCTTAGTGTTTTCAAAAGAAAATTTGAATGCTTTCGAAGGAGGCTATCCAATGGTTTCGAAAGTAAAAGTTTTAGGTTTCGAAAGCCTTAGTTTTCAAAGCAAAGAACCCAATCTCATTTTTATAGGAAAAACCATGGTTTAAATAAAGGAGTTTCAAAATGCCTTTTAAGTACGAAATTTTTATAGAAGCTTTCCTTGATAAAATAATAGGTTAAAGGGGTTAACCATATTTTATATGAAACCGATTTCAAGGATATTAAACCATAGATGTTGGTGATTATTATGTTATTATGTTTGCTTTTACATATTCACTTTAGTATGGACCTATAACTGTATTTTAGGGAGAAATGGCAGAATAACCAGATAGGTTGACCCAGTAGTGAACATAAATTAGTTAACTCCTAAATGAGTAGAATTGCATCTAGGAGGTCTGATAGACCAGGGTATAGGATGCCTAAATACTGATTAAAGAAGTTGTCAGATAGATAGGTTCATAATAACCCACGAAAACTACGTTTAAGAAAAATTATTGGCATGGACCAATAGGTTCATAATAAACCTATGAATATGATTAGAAAGAGTTATTAGCAAGGGCTAATAGGTTCATAGTGAACTCAAGAAAACTATATCCGGAGTAAGTTATTGACAGAAGTCAACAAGTTCCTAGTCAACCCATGAAAACTAGGATAAGAGGGAGGTTATTGGAGATACCATTAGGTTCAGGAAGAACCCATGAATAAGGGACTTATTGGCAGGGTCAATAAGTTCTTAATAATCCCATGAAAATTATGAAACTGAACAGGGAGTCCATAAACATTAAACAGGTTATCAGTCAGCCCATGAAAACTATTAGGTTAGTAGTAACCCTAGAAATTATAACTAAGACAGATAGTCGGAATGAATGGGGATGGGTAATGCAGAATTGATTTACTTGTTTGTATATCATCATAATTTTTTGAATTGTTATGTATTAACCATTGTCAATGCAGGAGCATAGTATATGATTTTATAACATTTTGGATAAGGTACTAGTGAGGGGAAACGCATTCTACTGAGGGACGTGGTCTCACTAGATATCAAATGGGTTGAGATGGTAGATTATTATTCATACCAGGTTTTATGTCTGACTCGAAGTTTATGTTTTCCCCTTAAACTCTCTGGTGCTCAGTTAACTTTGTGTAGTTTGAGAGTTGAGGTTTTTAGGTACCTCTTCAGACGAATAAGCTTCTGGAGATGTGCAGGAGGCATGATAGCTATTTAGAGTTCTTTTCTATTTTGATTCCACTGTGTTTTGTTGTAAAGGAAAAGGTTATTTAATTGCTATTTATATACTCTGATCGTCCAAGAGGATATCTTCATATGTCGCTCTTGGTATGTTGTAATAATTATATTTTCTCTGACCATGGTTCTCAAATATGGGATTATGTAATGAATGTTGAAATGATTTGAAATGGAATGTGAAAGTTATTTAATGTTTTTAATTTATTTTTTTCCATATGCATGTGTTTCTGTTATATCAATGCATCTAACATTACCGTATTTGGTCACCGAGGATTAATAACTAGTGATGACTGCAGCATCCATAGCCGTTAGTTTTGGGCCTCTATGTGGAGGATATTTCATGCACCCCACTGCAACATAATACAATCCTTCCTCAAGTGATCAAGGTAATCGCAATTGAAGCACTTATGTTTCGTTTTAGCTGGATAACATCTCCTAAAAAAATGCCCCTACATGCTATAGGAGTGACATATTAGGTCAAGTTTCTTCTTCGCTTAGGCTCGATCTTCCTTGTATCTATGCCTTTGCACCTCGATTGGAGCTTTGGTTTGCATTCATTACCTCTAACAGTGCCTCACTGGTGCCCTCCCAAAGGAGAACCATCCCAATGACACTTTATAAAATGGCCCTTAATATGGATAAGACTAGCAATGAATCCTCAACCAATGCTTTAAGACAAAAGGCAAACTCCTTTGCTTACACTAATGGAGTACCAACTGCCACAATCCTCAAATCAAACCAAAAGACTGGATCAGTCAACATCCTCTCTTACTAACAAGCTGCTGAACACAAAATGGTTAAAGTCCTCAAGCTACATGCCCTTCTAGATCTCAGAAATGATTTGAAACCTAAGCGATGCCTAAATTCACTCCGAGTCATGGGTCTTCTCATCAAACACTATATCCTACCCATCCAAGTCTCCTCTCTCCATATGCTGAGAAGCAATCTTCCCTGTGAGAACATTCTCTAGACCTATATTGATGGAACCCTCGGATGAACATGTTCAAGGCCATTTCTCAACAACAGTCTCGGGACTTGGATATGGCTTCCCACTATGGCTAAGGAAATCCCAGCATAGCTTCAAAGATCCTAAAGCTAGTGGAGCTAGAAATAATGGTGCCCCAAAGGTCACACCACCTTTGTCACCTACTGCATTTGCTAGTAAAGTTCGCGGGCAGCGGAACAAACCTTAAGGCAGCTAAATAGGCTATGAACTAATCAGGCATCTCAAACTGCCTATCCCCAATCGCTCGCGCACCCCATCTTCTTGTATTAACATTTTGACAAAGATACCATTGAGACTAGCGATCGACATAAGTAAAGGTCCAAAAGACATAGGGTGTGTATAGTATAATATAGTAGAAAAATAAAAGTATGCTCTCTCAACATATCTTATTTTACTAGATTGATTAACATAAACCGACCTACTTGGTCCTAGTGTTGAGCCTAGGCTTTCATACCAAATATAAGAACCGGGCCTTCGTATTACCCTGAAATCAACATCGAATGACATCGTCTGACTCCTGAATACCACCAAAGACACATTGTCAAGAAAAGAAAATTAAAACAAATAATAAACTAAGGAACATTGATAGGATCTCATAATTGAATGATAATAGATAATATATTGAATATACATGCACAGAACGGGATAATAATCTATATGAGAAGCCGCACTATGAAAGTAATTGATAAGTGAATAATAATATAGAAAGTCATAATACGTCAACTACATACAGATGGAATCCTGAATATAATACTTAATGCATCCTTCTCATATGTAAATACATATATGTCATGTACTACTACAATATTGGGTGTATATATATGAAGTATCAACATCGCCTCCATAGAATGCTCCAGCTGTCCTTAAAACATATCCCCAAAAGAACCCTAACTCCTAAATTACTCAATCGACCGAGAGTTTTCATGGCATAAACAGACAATGACAAAACGTGGGTCAGACATACAACATGGTGTGAGGGGAACTATTTCAAAAAAACTATATACAAATAAATAGGAAACTATTAAGGCACAACCTATCCTCTCCACAATCATGGCCCAGGGGTAATCCGAACTATCCGTAAACGAGTAAAGTAAATGCATCCCAAACATCGAAAATAAAACCATGACCAACTCTTCTCCTGTAATGCAACAACATGACTTTTCGATCCTTAGAAGTCGACACTAATACATCCATGGTATTCATGTGCCGAACATCCAAGCACCTAAAAACCAAATCATCGGTGAAAGAAAGAAAAGATAGAACATAATCCCACAACGTAATGAGAAATATATAATATACCAATGATCTTTACAAAAGAAACCCGAACTTTAATATACATACATAAAATCAAAGTAACTAACATACCATCGGCATGGACATTTATAAAGTATATCCTTACAATTGCTGATAAATGCAGACAAGAATAAACAGTGAAAGATAAAATATGGGAATACATCATGGAGGATCCAGCTCATCTCGTGAAGCTTCAAGTGTTCACCTAAATATGGAAAATATGTTTAGGCTGACTTGAGCATTATAAGAAAATAATGCTTGAAGCAGTCTGGTAAAAGCAACGTGAGAAACACAATCAAATGGATTCTTAATATTATAAAACCTTTCAAAATAAAGGTATCTCGTAAGACCACGCTGCATATAAACACGGACGGATTGTACCTTACAATAACCAAGCCATTATATAGAAAATCTTGTGATATTATAATAATGTATAGGTTGTAAAATAAATAGTAATCATAGCTGAAATGGTTATATTAGTTACATTCCAGCATAATAGGTATATAACTAAATCCGTAAGGGCACATATTGGAGATTGAATTTCCATCAATGACTGGACTACTGGGATACCGTCCATCACAGTAAACCTCTATATAAGATGAACCGGGGTCAAAACGAACGCCTTGCACTTGCCAACACAGAGCCAACGGCCCCTTTAACATGATATACTAGTTACATCAACCCCTGGGCACCAAGGCACCAAAACATTTGCACCTGGCCCTAATCTTCCCATGCGCTCGCATACCATAATCCATAAATATCTAGATTGAGGAATGATGCTCCTAATGGTAGCAAACCACAAAGCCCTACCACTATCCCCTGTTTTTGCCATTACTAGGTTGTAAGGCTTGTGAGGTCGCAGTTACCTTTTTCCTCCGTTAGCAATTCACTTGGAACGGTAACACTGCCTTCCAGGCAATAATGCAATGCCAACATTCATCCAAACAAGTTATTCAAGATACAAACAAACCGAAGGCACTATTTTTACTACATCCATTTTGAAATCATACTCAAGATTAGTAGCAAGTAGCTCTTGCACTTCAAAGAACTTCATCTTCAATCATCTCGAACCAGTCTTGAACCTCTAATACATATATGGTTTTGAAATGGTTTGAGCCATTTCATATAAGTACACTCCCCCACTTAATCGTTGCTCTAAAACCAATCGATATTTCCGGTAACTCAACTTCGGTTCCTTTTGAATAATCAAATAATACATAAGAGTGAAGATCACCTCCTAACCGTTTAAGTGGACAGATTTCCTTATCATTTGTCCCAGGAAAATAAAATGAGATTTATACACACAAACAGCATCGTACAAGATGACTGTGCCATAAAACTCTCGTATTTCACCTAAATATTTCCATAGTTATAATTGGTCAACATATGATAGTCGGTTATTTAACTATCAAATAAAAAATAATCAATATAGATTTGATTTCATGTGGAATCTACTAAACCTCTATTAATTAATATTTCGTTAATTAAAAATTCTTTCAATTATTTGATTCAAAATACCTTCATAAAAGATAATATTCACAAACCTCTTATACTTCTTTAAATACTTGGAAAAACATTCATATACTTATCTCACCAGTATAAGTATATTACAAACCATTATTTTTCAAATACTTAGAAAATATCCATATAATTATCTCAACGGTATAAGTGTACTAACAAAACTTAAGGAAGATCTCATTTTCTCCCGATTCATATTTAAACAGACCAAACAAATATTATTTAAAATATTTCTTACGCTAAACCAAATAACCTACCCTTTGGTGTTATGTATGAAAAGAATGTTTCTATACCACCATAATTAAAAAGGATTAATTATTAAAATCAAACCTCATTACTTTTATAAAATTATCCTTTTATAAGCTCATTTTGTATTTACAAATCCTTTTATCAATCTCTAAATTAATTTATAAGACTTCTTTTATAAATCTCTGAAATGACTTCTAACATTTCCTTTCTATTTATAAAGCTCTTTCTATTAACAAAACTCTTTTCTGTTTATAAAACTCTTTTATAAACTACTTTATACAATCCTTAATAAAAAAATCCTTTATAAATTCGAACACATTTTTTTACAAATCATATATGAACACAACCTACGCTATGTTTAAAAATATCACTTATAAATTCATTATTTATAAATTACCATTTATAACTTTCTTTTTCAAATATCACTTATAAAATTCCTTTAAAAAAATATCATTTGTAAATCTCCTTTACAAAATATCATTTGTAAATCTCCTTTAAATAAATCCTTTTTATTAAGTATAATCCGTTTTCTAAAACAATTTATTATTTATAAAAGCCTTTATTAAATTAATTAATCACATTTAAACATCATAATAAAGTTATTAATAATTTTAAAAAAAATCCTTAAATAAAAAAATCAATTAACTTGACCAATCATTAATTAAATCAATTAATTAACTTAAACCATAATTAAATAAATAAATTAACCTAAAACAATGTTAATAATATAATTAAATAACTTTAAACATCTTTAATAGAATAATTAAATATCTTACTTTAAAACATCATTAATAAAATAATTAAAATCATGTAGAATTAAATAAATACTTAACCTCAAATTGTTATAAAATTGAAGTTGCTTTTAAATCCATAACCTTTCAAATTCGAAAAGAGGCTTAGTGACCATAACGCTACTTAAACAAGCTACCATTTATTTTTTATTCACTTTCCGAGTCACATCATTAGTATTTACATAGGCAGGCATATATGTAAATAAAATCAATTAGCAATCACTAGCTAATCTATCACTTATCTAATTTAAATTAATCCGAATATTAATTAACTAGAATTTGAGTAAATGTCCAAATACATATAGTAGCAGAATGGGGATTTATTCTGCTAAACGGATGCCATCAAAAATCTATTCAATTTAAATATAGAGAAGGGTTCCGCTAAATAAATGTCCAACTTAATTTATTCCATTTAATTTAACAGAACGGTGTTTCATTTGGCCAAATAGATAACGCCAATAAAGTATAACTAATGTAACTATGTTATTATTTAAAACAATGTAATTAAATTCATCATTATTATTTAACCATAAATTTGTGCTTCAATAAAACTATCAACAACTTATACTTTAGTGTTATACCATACGAACCTAGTGCTAAAATTTGTGGTCAAACGAATTTAATATGAGCAAGATGTTACATTTTAGAGCTAATAACTTTTATTATGTAATTTAAAAAAAAAAAGTTTTCTCACCTAAGCTTAAGTAGGCCCAAGGCCCATGCATTCAAACCCGCTACCATCCTCAACCGTCAGCGTCCCAAATTCCCAATCCCCAACTCTATTTTCTAGAACTCAACTTTCCTGTGCACGGTGTGCACATGCACACACATCCCCAACCACCAACCGACAATCTCTGATCGCCTACAAACTCTCCTCGTCATGCTCGATCCACTGCGCCTCTCCGCCACCACTCCGAGCCTTCCAATCAATTTCTGACCATAATTCCCAAATCGAAAACTTGTTCCAAGCACCCAAACGAATAAGAACACGACCCCCTGCCGTCTTCGCTGACCATGCCTAGCCTTGCCGCCACAGCCATTAGAACCTCCACCTTTTGCCTAACCTCCACACCAACCCTTAACGATCCTGATGCACCACATCACCGCCTACGATTGAAACTTCGATCCCAAACCCAATAGTGCCTTAAATCCTAACCATAGCTCCATATGTCGCCACCGAACGTCGCTCTACTGCTGACCACCCATATCACCTCCAGCTCAACCCAAGGCAGCTTCCGATCATCGCTGCTTAACCCACACCAACACCTTCTTGGAGAAAGCCACATGAACAGAATTAGTTCATTTAACTGCCACAACCAACCCCAACCTTTTAAAATCACATGACCACCTCCAAAAATCTTGATTCGTCGATATGAACACAACCGTGCTCTTCGTTCGCCATTCCGTGTTCGATAAAAAATTGTCATATCACAACCTCCACTGTTTTCGTGCATTTGCTGCCAGACCACTCAATAAATGTCGAGCTATAATTTTTTAAAAATACTAGAGGTCTAAAGAAACACATTTTATGTTGGAACGTTTTGCTAATTGTAGATAGATTAAAAGAAAATGGTTTTTGAAGCAAGATAGAGGTTTGTTATTCTTTGCTCAAGAAGTTGAAACAGTGTAAAAAGAAGAAGAGCATAGAAAGAAGGCAGCAACAAGAAGGAAAGAATGAAATCAAGGAGTGATGGATTCTAGTACTTATAACAAACAACTTTAAAATTAAGCAAACTAAAACTCAAAACGCTCTTAAATCAACTTTTCACTCTTCCATCATATCTCTAGCCACTTAAGTAAAAACGTTTTGATAATATGGTGGTTCTTAGCATGATCTATGCATTAAATTGATTTTCACACTCAAGGCATCATGAAATTCTAACTCAAAATTTATCCCATCACTTAATATTTTCAAATTTAAATTCTTTTTTGTAAACATCACTTCATATTTTCAAATTAATTTTTTTTTGTAAATTCTTATTATTATAATATTGTTACATTTCACACATACGGTTTTCTTAACTTAACCCAACCATTTAAATGTTGTTCAAGATGTAAAAAAAAGTTCAATAACTTTTCTACAACTTATCGTTCAATAAAAAGTCGAAAATCCGAAAAATGGGTTTCGGTCGCATTTTCTGTTTTTCGTCGAACTATCAATTTTTGTAGACAAAATTCAAAAATGAATTATCTATGATTAGATATGTAAAAGAGGATTATTCGATTATTAAACCTTAAATATTCCCATATCAATGACAAAATTTTGCATCGTTACTTTCTCCCCTTTTAAAAGAATTTTGACTCCAAAATTTCATTTCAAACAAACAAAGAAGGAAACTAGTTAACACAAAACTTAACCATTTTACTTCCGTAACTATTTATCGAAACAATTTCATAAAACCAAGCTTACGTTCACAAACTTGTATAATACTCCTCTACATTGAGGGTATATACCACTATCTAATTCAAACCTTTTTATTTTAAATTTATTTCCCTTAAGTAAACTCAAGGTCCAAATACCCGGTTTTACTTCAAAACCCTTTTTGAAGCAATACTATATACTTTAATCATAGAATATATATATGTAGTCCGAGTAACCCCAAAATGATACTAAGAAACTGGATAATACCAAATGGTATCATATTCACCTTAGTAAGAAGGGTAATACTCAAGAGAACTCTTACCATCCAAACACATCTCTTTCCTATTTTTTACTTATTTTCGAGCCACTCGAACTAGTTAACATAGTAATACTTCTTCTATTTAAACATTCCATTTTTGAAACAGTACAACAAATATTTATAAACAAATATTTTGAACAAAATATCAATTTCGAATTTGCTTTGGGTTTGTTCAGATTTGAACTCTTTTTGATCATGCAACGATAAAGGGAATAATTTACTAAAGGCACTACATCGTTCGCTTAGGAAAACATCTGATCATCACTTAGAAGATTATCCAGATCATTACAAAACAAAACAAATCAAGACTCATGTCCCAAACCAATCCAAAGAAAGTATACCTTACTTCAAAATTACCTTCCCAAATATTTACACTTTAAAAACTTCCAAGTAAACTATTACTACTATTTCCAAAAATCATTTGAAATAATAATATACATATTTCCCCTTTGTAAATTCAGTCATGCTTTTGGAATCAAATCAAAATCTGCTTTATCAAACAACTTTATAACAAATTGCTATGGTAGCATTTTCCTACTTAGAAATTCAAAATTAACACCGATGGTGCTGCAATCATCATCAGAATTATTTTTCCAATGACAAAAGTGAGTTCAGTGCTTTCTATCTCCTTTAAATTCCCTTAAAATACTTCTATTCATCAATACTTTCAAATAATACTATTATTATTTTCCCAAAACCTAGAAAACTATTTTTCAAAAGCATTGGAATTTAAGTCCTCAAATTCTTCGATTAAATCCTTTATATTTATAAATAAAAAAATTTATAAATCAATTTTATAAAATTAACTTCTTCTATAAAACCATTTCTCAAAATTAATTCTGAAATATCCTAGCTTTCTTTTAGTAGACACCATTTTATTAAAACCTAATTTAACCAAACAATATCATCGAACGCCTTATAGTCAAACCATGAAACTTAATTCATAAGGTGTTCATTTCAATGTTTCCTCAATTCCTACATACCCAACCCAAGTTTTAATGAAGGAAAGTTACTAATAAATCAACAAACAATAGTCAATGCTTAAAACTGGACGAGGATGACTAATCAAATCCTAAATGACAATAATTAAATATTATCATTTCCTAACACTAAGAAAATCAAAAATAACTATTATAATTTTCAAAAATTATTCTTATATATAAAATATACTCTTAGGTAAAATTAGTTCACTCTCCAATTTAAAACAATAATGTATCAATTAGCCTTGTTTAACTATTTAGAGATTCCTATCAATAACATTAGCTACTCATGCTGATCAAAATCCATAAACCACCCAACAGATAAATTAACATAATATAAAACATTTTTTATAGTACTAACAAATATGCTCTCACACACACACAAACACATAAATGCTCAAACTCATTCTAGGGTATTACTAACCCTATCTTTAATGAGTTTACCCCATCAGTGCCAAGCTTCCTGCTTAACCTTTGGCTTCGATA
This sequence comes from Allium cepa, assembly GCA_030765085.1. Lineage (NCBI taxonomy): Eukaryota > Viridiplantae > Streptophyta > Magnoliopsida > Asparagales > Amaryllidaceae > Allium > Allium cepa. The sequence goes on from CM060940.1 coordinate 110,762,916, forward strand.
CCAACTATAATAACCCTCCATTTCGACCCCTAGAAGTCGACACTAATACATCCATGGTATTCACATGCTAAATATCCAAGTGCCAAAACAACAGATCATTGGTGAAAGAAAGAAAAGAAAGAATATAATCTCACAATGTGATGAGTAATATATAATGTATCAATGATCTTTACAAAAGAAAATTGAACTTTAATATATATACATAAAATTAGAGTAACTAACCTATCATTGGCCTGGAAAATTATAACAATTTATCCTTACAATTGCTGAAAAACACAGACAGGAACAAACATCGAAAGATAAAATACGGGAATACGTCATGCAGGATCCAGCTCGCCTCTTGAAGCTTCCAAATCCCTAGCTAAATCTGGAAAATATGCGCGGGCTAATTTGAGCACTATAGGAAAATAACGCCCAGATGAGTATGGTAAAACCAACATGAGAAACACAATAAAATGGATTCTTAATGTTATAAAATCTTTCAAAAATAAGGTATCTCGCAAGACCACACCGCACATAAACACGGACGGGTTTTTACCTTTACCATTTTAACGAAAATCTTGTGATGTTATAATAATGTCTAGGGTGTAAAATAAATATTAATCATAGTCGAAATGGTTACATTAATTACATTCCAACACAATAATATACAACTAAATCTGTAATGGCACAAGTTGGAGAATGAATTTCCATCAATGACTGAGCTACTGGGGTACCGTCCGCCATAGTACACCTCTACACAAGATGAACTGAGGTCGACAAAAACATCTTGCACCCCTGCCAACACATAGCCGGCTGCCCCTTTAACATGGCATACTGGATTACATCATCCCTCGAGAACCAAGGCTGCAAAATGTTTTCATCTGGCCCCACTCTTCCTGTGCGCACGCATATCAAAATCCATAAATGTCGAATCTAGATCAAGGAATGATGCTCCTAATGGTAGCGAACCATATAGTTATGCAATATATACCCTATTTTAGTCATTATCGAGTAGTGAGGCTTATGAGGTCACGACTACCTTTTTCGTCCCTTAGCAAATCTCACTTGGAATGTTAACACTTCCATCTAGGCAACTTTTCAATGCCAGCATTCATCCATAAAAGTTGTTCAAAAAATGAACAAATCAAAGGCGCTACTTCTACTATATCCATTTTGGAATCACCCTTAGGATTAGTAGCAAATAGCTTTATCACTTCAAAGAAATTCATCTATGATCATCTCGAACAAATCTTGAACCTCTTCCCAAAGCATTGAATACATATATGGTTTCGGAATGGTTACGGTTTTGAGTCATCTCATATAAGTACACACCCTCGTTTAACGGCCGATCCAAAACCAATCGATATTTTTGGTAAACTCAAATCTAGTTCTTTTGAAAATAATCAGACAATATATAGGAGCATTGTTCACCTCCTAACCATTTAAGTGGATCGATTTTCTTATTGTTTATCCTAGGAGAACAAAATGAGATTTATATGCATAGCACAACATCATTGAAGATGACTGTTCCATACCTAGATATTTACAGAGTTAAAATTGGTCAAGATCTGATAGTAAGTTATTTAACTACCAAATAAACAATAATCAAAATAGATTTAATTCCATGTGGAATCTACTAAGCCTCTATTAATTAATCTTTCATTGATTAAAAAATCTTTTAATTATCCGATTCAAAATACCTTCACAAAAGATAATATTCACGAACCTCCTATACTTCTTCAATACCTAGAAAAACATTCATATACTTATCTCACCAATATAAGTATATTACATGACGTTATATTTCCAATATTTAGAAAATATACATATACTTATCTCAACGGTATAAGTATATTAACAAAACTTAAGGAAGATCTCCTTTTCTCCCGATTCATATTTAAATGGACCAAACAAATATTATTTAAAACATTTCTTACAATAAACCAAACCACTTACCTTTCGGTGTTATGTGTGAAAAGAATGTTTCTATACCACCATAATTAAGATGGATTAATTATCAAAATCAAATCTCATTCCTTTTATAAAATTCTCTTTTTATAAGCGCGGTTCATATTTGCAAATCCTTTTATTGATCTCCAAATTAATTTATAAAACTTCTTTTATAAATCTCTAAAATGACTTATAATATTTCCTTTTTATTTATAAGGATCTTTATATTAATAAAACTCTTTTCTATTTATAAAACTCTTTTATAAACTCCTTTATACAATCCTTAATAAAAATCCGTTTATAAATCCAAAAATCATTTTTATATAAATCATATATGTTGAACACAATGGACGCTATTTTTAAAAAATATCATTTATAAATTCATTATCTATAAATGACCATTTATAACTCTCTTTTACAAATATCACTTATAAAACTCCTTTACAAAATATCATTTGTAAATCTCCTTTACAAAATATCATCTGTAAATCTCCTTTAAATAAATCTTTTTTATTAGTTACAACCCATTTTATAAAATAATTTATTATTTATAAACACCTTTATGAAATTAATTAATAGAATTTAAACATCATAACAAATAATTAATTGATTTTAATACAGCCTTAGATAAAATAATCAATTACTTAACCCATCATTAATTAAATCAATTAATTAACTTAAAACAATGTTTATAATATAAACAAATAACTTTAAACATATTAATAAATAATTTAATATCTTATAAAACATCATTAATAAAATAATTAAAATCATTTATAATTAAATAAACACTTAACCTCAAATTATTATAAAATTGAAGTTTCTTTTAAATCCATAACCTTTCAAATTCAGAAAGAGGTTTAGCGACCACAATGGTACTTAAGTAAGCTACAATTTATTTTTAGTTCACTTTCCATGTCATACCATTGGTATTTACTTAAGCAGGCAAATATGTAAATAAAATCAATTAGCATTCACTGGCCAACACATCACTTATCCAATTTTAACTAATCTACATATTAATTAACTAACATATGAATAAATGTCCAAATACATATAATAGCAGCAGGGATTACTTCTGCTAAACAGATGTTGTCAAAAATCTATTCAATTCAATTACAGAAGAACGGTGTTTTATTCTGCTAAACAGATTTCCAATTTAATTTATTCCATACAATTTGTAATTCAATAAAACTATCAACAATTATACTATAACGTTCTTCCAGTTCATACGAACCTAGTGCTAAAATCTAATTTAAACAAATAATATGAAAAGCTTTCCCACCCAAGCTTAAACAGACCCAAGGCCCACACATCCAACTCGCACCCATCTTTAAAAGTCTTCTTACCAAATTCCCAATCCTCTATTCGATTTCCTGGAATGCAACTTGCCTGTGCACGGTGTAACGACCTATAATTTTAACACCTTACAAATGAGATATTTAATCATTTTAAATATTCAAATGTATAATTTTCAAACTTAAACAATCATGTTCTATATGATAAATAAGAATGGTAAACTTATTTTTGATATTGAATAAAGATTTTGGTTTCCCATTGTAAAATTGAAAAAAGTCGGATTTCGATAAAGATAAATATTCGAGAAATTTGTTTAAAGGATAAACAATTCCTTTTAAATATATAATCGATATTAAACTCATTTGATAATAATAGTAATTCAATTTATATCAAACTGGTTTTATAAAATTGACAAATTTCGCCGCATATCAATTAATTAATGTCGTGTTTTTATAAGAAGATTTGGATATTGTTTTACATTATTTTATAAGTCAAATATGCTTGTTTTAATTATTCAAAGATAATAAGAAATTTCTTATGAATTTTAGAATACATGAATAAATAGTTTAACAAAAACGTCAAAATGTGACCAGAAAACGTTTTGTCGAAAATCAACGTTTAATTCAAAATAAATTGTCGCAACATTATCGCATCTTTGTTAATATGTTTTAACATATATATTACATATTCTAATAACTAAACATGTTTACTTTTACTAAATATAATTAGAAAACTTGTAGAACATCATTAAGAAAAGTAAGTAAGTTTAAGAAAAGTCAAAAGTAAACATCAAATTTGAATCACATCAAAATCCAACAAAATAATTACTTTTCTTTACTTAATCTTTAGGTGACTAGGACATAAAGTAAGGATGTGAAAGATGATGTTAAATATTGAAAAAGTGGAGATTGCTTTAGGTTGAAGTAAGGTTAGTTTGGTAATATGGTAAGAGGTTATTTGGGTAAATTTACCACTTCTTTCTTTTTCTATAAATACCCACCTCCTTCTTCACTTTCATTCACAATTCTTCTTCTTCTTTTCACAAGCTTCTTTATCTTCTTCCTCATTTCCTTAATGACTTTCAAGCCATAGAAAAAAATTATAAAGAAATAATGCTAAAATATATTAAAATATTCAAAAGAAATCAATGTTTATTCTCTTCAAATCAAACTTCTCTTTTCTCCATATTTTACCTCTTATTCTCTCGCCCATAAATTCTACAAAAAAGAATCAAAATGTAAAATTATTTTTATCAATTCATGTATTTTATAGTGTCAATAACTTTCATGTTGACCATTTTGTCCAATTGTTACCATAAATATATCAAAAATCCACTTCTTTCTATTGCATTCTCTGGCCCAGTTTTTAAGCCAGATAATACGCCATTTTGTTTTGATCATAAGAATCATAAATTATCCAAATTAAGAAAATCTTTTTTACAAACCATATTAAGTTCTAGTGGCTACAACTTTTATGTTGATCACTTTTTTCATTTTTGAGGTTTGGTTCACTGAAACTCAATTCTTTGAAGTGCATTTTTGGGGTTCATTTTTGTCAATCCGACAATACCTCTTCTTCATTCTTTCATATCGCCCTCAAAACAACTTGGAATCAAGTGACTCTTTTTTTAAATTCAAGAGAATAGAATTTTCAACAACTTTCAAGTTAATAAGTTTTTTAAATTTTAAGAGTAAGAGAGTCAAAAACAAGAGAGAAAATGAACTATTTTCCAGGTCTAATTTTGAGAATTCAAGTTCAAAGCTCTACCACTTCTTCTCTATAATTTCGGTCAATCTCCACATCAATCCTTGGCCAAGCATTAGGAAGGAGAAATTTGGGCTTATTTTCATTTATTTTCCAAATCATAGCAGAAAGTATGCATGAGATCTTAAAGTTCCTTGCCTTAAAGTTTGACGGAGTGGAATCCAAAGTGAGTACAACTCACTCTTTTTGTCTCACTGATATTTATATATAAGTGAGAATAAATATTATTTATGATGATTGATGACTATTTGGATGATATATGATATTATATACATATATATATATATAAATTGGTATTTGGATATATTCCTGCCTATTGGAGCAGATGAGACCCAATATGTTCCCGTGTATGAGCGGATGACCCATTGTATGCGCGTCTGCCTCGAAGCGGGCATTGTACACATATTGTATTATGTGTATTTGTTGCAGGTGACTGGTTGGAGGGATCCAACTGGATTCCTCACCCGCATTGGCTTTATTTATATATATTGTGATATATGCTGTTATCATGTGATATATGATGAGTTGGATGCCGTGATTGATGTATTTAGTGTTGTGGCAGCATTGGGCCATCTTTTGGAAATTTAAAAATGTTAAAGTGATGATTTCCAAATTAAAAAGGATTTTAGAATTGATTTTGAATTTGCACGTTTTGTTAATTTTGAACAGTTAAGGAAATGAATTTATTTTAAAAAAATGATAGATATAATTTTTATGTTATGAAAATTCATGATTTTTGTGAAATGGAATTGAAATGTGATTTTTGAAATATGGAGTTAACTATTTTGTAAATAGTTTAAATGGAATTTTTGAATTATTATAAATGGTTTATATATAAGATTTATAAAATTGAATTTTTATAAATCAGAATAATGGAATTATAAAAGGGTTTTGTAAATGTTTAAAATGAAGTTATAAATGGATTTTATAAGTGAATAAGATTTATAATTTATGAAATTATAAAAAAGAATGAATTTGTAATAAGAGATTTATAAGTAAGTAACTTATAATTTGGATTTTGGCATATAAATGAGATAAATGGAATTTGTTAATAAAGGGATTTTATGTATGGAAGTTTTATAAAATAGAAATGTGAATTTATAAACATTGTTTTGCAAATGTGAAATCAATTTAAATTGATAAACTAGATATAGATCTTTATTAAAGGAATTTCATCCACGATTTTGGACAGTGGATAATCCTTTAATTAAATGTGCAATAGTAATGAATTTGGTAAAACAAATATATCCATGATTTTGGCAGTGGATAATCCTTTAATTAAATGAACTATATTCACGATTTTGGATAGTGAATAATATATTAAATATAATATATATGTTTTGGAAAGTGATCTTTTAAGTTTAAAGACAAGTTTTGAAAAGTGATATCTTAAGTGAAGTTAAATGGTGAAAGATGTTTTAAAATATGTTAAGTATCAAAACCATAGATTTCAACATTTGTTGTTGAAACAGACGTTTTCGAGAAATAAGGAAATGATGGACTATAACACTATTATTATGGTAAATGATTTTCGAAAGGAAATGTTTTATATAGTGTATGGGATCTATATATCCATCTTATTTTTGAATCCCTATACTAGTGATTTTGGGTTGTCTTAACGATGTTTTACGCAACATTCGTTTTGACCCAAATAAATGTGTTTAATAAGTATGTTTTCCTTAAAAAATAAATTATATACTTAATTCTGATTTAAGTATATATGATACTTTCTAAGCGATGAAAATAAATAGATTTGTGAATACGCATATATTGTTTAAATAAGTATATGGAAATTTTTTCCAATATTGAAATGGTTTTGAGATTATGTCTTTTTAAACATAATTTAAAGTGAATATTTGACAAGTGACTTAATTAATAAAAGATTAATTAAAAGGGCCTAGTGATTGCTTATGGTGCTAAATATTTGTTTGTTTGCTTTGATAGTTAAATAACCGACTATCAAATTTGGCCATTTTAGTTCCTCTACTTGATGTGGGAACTATTTAGTCGTACACTTAGTATTTAGCCTTCTGTGTAGGCTTATTTTCGTTTTTGTTGAGGATATTGACTTATGTAGTGTGGACTATTACTCCAGTCTCTCGAGCTTCCTTCTTGGCCCGAAGGATAGCAAGTTGAAAGTTGGGGACGTGATAAGTCTATGAAACTTAGTTTTTATATGAGATTGATAAATGCTTTTGCGTTGTTGGTGCGAAGAGACCGGGATCAGATTTATCTGAAAACCACTTCGAACCAACATTTATGCGACGATTATGGAGGTTGGTTATGATGATATCGATATTCAGGATTTTCATAGTGAGGGACTACTTATTGATCATTTGGGGTTAAAATATACATCCATTAGCATTAGTCTATTCGTTATGAAATATCCAATGCAAGGACTATTCGCTACTAATCCTAGGGATTCCCCTATATGATGTGGCAGGAAAGTACCTTCGGTTTGTCCTGTTCCTGGACAACTTGTATGGATGTTTGTCTGACAATGCATTTCTAAAGATTACGTACACTGGTTTTTACAAACGTACATCAGTGGTGGTGGAGAAGGCAACTTCTCTTAGTTTTACACCCTCCTTGAGACGTATGAGCTTAAGGGTTGTATTTTTGTGGAAGGCGATTAGTAGTCAACAGAAATGGCCGTGTGACATTCAAAGTGATGTGATATGTGACGTGTGAAAGGTAATCGTTACCTCAAGCCTCATCAACCAAAAATGACCAAATCAGGGTTAGATGCAGCAAGGCTAAGTGGGTCGCTCCCAAGTAGGATATGATCGTCCTCTTCTAGATATATCTTTACATGCTATGACGTCGTGTATCTGATTACTGTGGTTTGTATGCTATAAGGGCCCATGGAAAAGGTCGGTAATGACTAGATGATGACATATTCGGTACCATCTAGTTATAGAGGTAGGCCGGTCTTGTGTTCGTAGAGGGCAAATGTTCTGTGCCTCGAGACATCCATCTAGAGGTGTACCCATCGGAAGGTAGTCTCCTCACCTAGTCATTTGTATGGAAATCCAAACTCCACTACGTAGATTCCATTTTGATTGTATTACCTATGTTGGGCTATATGCTGGAAATTAATCAATGTAACAATTTCGACTATGATTAACATTATTTGTATACTAGACACTATCATAATATAGGAGGATTTGATATGAAATGTTTTAGTTATCATAAGGTAAAAACATGTCTGTGTTTATGTGTGGGTTTGTCTTACGAGATACTTTTGTTTTGATAAAGGAAAAGTTTGGTAATTTAATGAATTCAGTTAATGTGTTTATCATGCTGGTTTACCAAATTGATCTTGGCGTTCTTTCCTTTTAATGCTCGGATCAGACCGGGTATATTTACAGGTTTAGTTTTCGTGCTTTTGGAGCTTCAACAGGAAAGCTGGAGATCTTCATTCTCATATACACGTATCTGTTTTGATTACTGTTGTGCTTAGTTGTTGTATATTATCAGCAATTGTGAGGACGTATTATTATAACTGTCTAGGCTGATAACTAGTGATTGATTGTTGAACTCTGATTGATGTATGTATATACATTTTCTGTTTTGTAAAGATCATTGATATGATATTATATGTTTTCCGCTGCAATGTAAGGTTCTGTATCGTTCTGTTTTGTCTTTTCTTCTCTCTTTCTTCTCTTCTCTTCTTCTCTCTTCTTTTCTTTCTCCTGACTTTCCCTCGGTCTGTGCTTTTTGGGTTGGACATGTGTGGTTTATTGTCGATTCAAAGGGTACAGATTTGCTGGTCATCACACGTGGTATCAGAGCTTAGATTTTGTATATTCCTAAGTTTTGACGTGTACTCGGTATAGATAGGGATAGTAGCACCCTAGATTGAGCTTGAGTGTATTATATATATGAGCACATATTTGTTAGTGAACATAAAAATGTTCTATATTGTGTTTTCTTATCCGTTGAACTGTTTGTGAATTTTGGTTGGTATGTGGGACACCATGTTATCGATAGGGATTTTTAAACACTTAAACAAGGAAAGTCGACATAGTATTATTTTAAATCGGGTAAATGAAATAATTTTACCTCGATTATATTTTATATATAAAAGAAACAATTTTTCAGAAATCATTATAGTTTATCAAATTGATTGTTTGGTTATTGAAAATGTAAATATATATATATATAAGTTAATAAAAGCTGTTTGAATAATCTAAATAAAAACAATAATTGTAAAAGAATGAAATTATATAAACAAATGAATTATAAAGTATGGAATTATAATTAATATGATTTACAAATGTGAAACAATTTTATATATAAGAAATGGAACTACTTGAGTATATTTATAAATATGAATTGTAAATAAAAATGGATTTAACTAAGAATTTGTAAATGTTGAATTCCGTTTATTTTGAAAGTTGTTTTTCAAAATTAAAGAGATTATATTACTATAATCTAAATAAAAAAATGAAGTTGGAATGGTCTTATACAAGTGAAGTAATATAGTGAAATTATATAAGTAAAAGGTTTATAAATGTGATTTATAAATAATAATAAAAAATTAAAAAGAATATAAAGCACTGAATTCACCACTGTTATTAGAAAATAATAAGGGTGATGACTGCAGCATCATAAGTATCATTTTCGAGTTTCTATGTGATGGATTTGCTACCAATAGTAAATTGAAAAATTAAATTTTATTTCGATAAACAAATTTTAATTTAGAATCTAAGTTGAAATTGATAAATATAAGTAAAATGATTTTTGGGCTTATAATATGAAGAAAAAAATTAACTTTGGTAAAGTTGAAATAAATTTGGGTTAGTATAATAACATATATGAATTGAAATTTAACTAATGGAAAGTTAAATAAATTGAATTGGATTTGAACCAGATTTGATAAGTTATTGGAATGAAAATTAAACGTAAGGGGTAAGTGATTATATAATATGAATTTGGAAGTTTAGATAATTAAGTTGCATAACTTAGAAAATGGAAAAATGTACGTAAAACCAATTGTTAAAATGGTTAAATAATTTTGTTAAGCAAAAAAAAAATCAGAATTTGAATAAGTGATATGAAATTTGACTTAATTAAAGTTAAATAAAATAGAATTTGAATTAAATTAGTAGTTGAACTTTAAGTTGTATAGTGGAAGTAAATGCAAGTGAGAGTGAAATGAAATTTAACCTAAGTAATGTTGAATCAAGTTGATTTTGATAAATAAAATGAATATACAAAGTAGAGTTGAATAATAAGTAGTTAATAAAGTGAAGTGATGAATATGAATTTCGGTTATATAATGAAATTCAACTTTAGTAGTAAAATGAATTAGCAATCGAATTAATGAATGGATTTGAAAACTTAGAGAAGTTGTTATAAGAAGTTTAACTAAATGATTTTGGAAAAGTTAAACATTTAAGTGATTTTGGTAATCCAGTCTGAATGGGTTGTTGTGAAAAGTTAATGGATTCTGTGACTTTTTCTTAGTTAGTAATTTCGAGGACGAAATTCTTTTAAGTAGGGGAAAATGTAACGACCCGTAATTTTAACACCTTGAAAATGAGATATTTAATTATTCTAAATATTCAAATGTAGAATTTTCAAACTTAAACCATCATGTTTTATATGATAAATAAGAATGGTAAACTTATTTTTGATAATGAATAAAGATTTTGGTTTACCATTGTAAAATTGACAAAAGTCGGATTCCGGTAAAGTAGGACAAATATTCGAGAATTTTTTTGTAAAGGATTAATAATTCCTTTTAAATATATATAATCGATATCAAACTCATTTGGTAATAATTGTAATTTATTTTATAATGGTTCGATAAATATATAAAACTTGTTTTATAAAATTGACAAATTTCGTCGCATATCGACATCGTATTTTTATAAGAAGATTTGGATATTGTTTTATATTATTTTATAAGTCAAATATGTTTGTTTTAATTATTTAAAGATAATAATAAATTTATTTTGAAGTTTTGTTTACATGAATTAATAGTTTAGCAAAAACATCAAAATGTGATCGAAAAACATTTTGTCGAAAATCAACGTTTTATTCAAAATAAGTTGCCACAACATTATCGCACCTTTGTTAATACGTTTTAACATATATATTACATGTTCTAATAACTAAACATGTTTAATTTTACTAAATTTAATTAGAAAACTTGTAGAACATTATTAAGCAAAGTAAGTAAGTTTAAGAAAAGTCAAAAGTAAACATCAAATCCAAATCACATCAAAATCCATCAAAATAATTACTTTTCTTTACTTAATCTTTAAAGTGACTAAGACATAAATTAAGGATGTGAAAGATGATGTTAAGTATTGAAAAAGTGGAGATTTTCTTAGGTTAAAGTAAGGTTAGTTCGGTAATTCGTTAAGAGGTTATTTTGGTAAATTTATCACTTCTTTCTTTTTCTATAAATACCCATCTACTTCTTCACTTTCATTCACATTTCTTCTTCTTCTTTTCACAAGCTTCTTCATCTTCTTCCTCTTCTCTTTAATGGATTTCAAGCCATAGAAAAAAGTTATAAAGAAATAATGTCAAAATATTTAAAAATATTCAAAAGAAATCAATATTTATTCTCTTCAAATCCAACTCCTCTTTTCTCCATATTTTACCTCTTCTTCTCTCGGCCATAAATTCTTTAAAAAGAACCAAAATGAAAAACTGTTTTTCTCAAATTATGTATTTTTCCAGTAGCTATAACTTTCATTTTGACCACTTTGTCCAGTTGTTAGCATAAATATGTCAAAAATCCACTTCTTTCCACTGCATTCTCTGGCCCAATTTTTAAGCCTGAGAATAGGCCATTTTGTTTTGATCATAACTGATCCAAATTAAGAAATTATTTTTTAAAGCCATATGAAATTCCTGTGGCTACAACTTTTATGTTGATCACTTTTTCCAATTTTGAGGTCTGTATACGTGAAACTCAATTCTCTGAAGTGCATTTTTTGGGCTTCGTTTTTGTCAATCCGACAATACCTCTTCTTCATTCTATCATATCTCCCTCAAAACAACTTAGAATCAAGTGATTCTTTTTCTTTAAATTCAAGAGAAAATAATTTTCAACAACTTTTGAGTTAATAAATTTTCAAATTTTAAGAGTAAGAGAGTCAAAAACAAGAGAGAAAATGACATATTTTCTGGGTCTAATTTTGAGAATTCAAGTCCAAATCTCTACCACTTCTTCTCTACACTTTCGGTCTATCTCCATTTCAAGCCATGGCTAAGCATTAGGAAGGAGAAATTCGGGCTTGTTTTCTTTTGTGTTCCAAAGCATAGTAGGAAGTATGCGTTAGATCTTAAAGTTCCTTGCCTTAAAGTTTGGCGGAGTAGAATCCAAAACGAGTATAACTCACTCTTTCTGTCTCACTAATATTTCTATATAAGCGAGAATAAATATTATTTATGACGATTAATGACTGTTTGGATGATATATTATATATTACATATATATATATATATATATTAATTGATATTTGGATATATTCCTGCCTATTGGAGCATATGAAACCCTATACGTTCCTGTGTATGAGCAGATGACCTTTTGTACGCGCATCTGCCTCGAAGCAGACACTATACACATATTCTAATATGTATATTTCTTGCAGGTGACAAGTTGAAGGGATCCAACTGGATTCCTCACCCATATTGGTTTTATTTACAGATATTGTGATATATGCTATTATCATATGATATATGATGATTTGGATGTCGTGATTGATGTATTGTGATATCCCGGAAATTTTAGCAATATCAATTTAATAATCTGTATTTAAAATTAAATTGAGTTGATAAATTCTGTTAATAAAAATTAACTTGATTTAATAATCCAATTAAATGAATATTTAATTGGTGAATTTTATCTTTTAAAAGCTAATAAAATGCTTTCTTTTTATAATGTGTGTATATATATATTGTAGATAGATAAGTTTTGATTTGAAGTTTAATAAACAAATAAAATCTTGTTTTTAAATTCTAATATTCATTTTGATAATTTGGAAATTATTATTTTATTTAATAAATAACTATTCAAAACTATTTAATAAATAATTATATGGTTTTAAGATACTTAAAGAAAATGTTTTAAATTATTTAAATATATTTTAAGCAAAGTTTAAATTTTAAATAAGATAAACAAAAGTTTATTTTATTTCCTTTTTGAATATAGCTTAATAAATATAATTTGGAATTATATATGGAAGTTTAAAATACCATTTATATATTAAAACATTAATGCATTTAAACAAGTTAGATTAGTGATAAGTAATTTATAATTTCTTTTATAAATTATTTAAATTGGATAAATGTGTTATTTTCAAACAATAGTAATAAATGGATAAATATAGATATGTTTTAAAAGACAATATTATTTTTATTTGTAATATAAATTAGTTTTAAATTGGATTTTTAAAATTTATAGAATTTGAATTTGAATTAATTTTGATTTCAAAAGAATAAACGTATCTAAATTATGTAAGTAAGCTTTCATTTTTATATAATTTGTTTCATTTCATTTTCTTTAAAAAGAAATGCATATACATTTACTTACGGAAATAATTTATATATATATGTATTTAATAAATAAAGAAAAGGGTTTCATTTACTTTTAAATTAAATAAAAACAAATAAAATTATTCTTAAGACACGTGTTAATATATTAAGTGGTATAATGACATGTGTTAATTAATTAATTGAAATAGATGACAAATGTTAGTTCTTTTACATGTGTCATATTTATTTTTAATTTTTCTTTTAATTTTCAAATAATTTTTTTTATCTTATATAAACAAATACCTCATCTCCTCATTTTCTTTTAATCTTTATTTTTTTTCCAAGTTAAGAAAAAATTTCAGCTGAAACAAATTTGTTTCCAAACTCTCAAAAAAAATCATGTTCAAAATCTGAAAGCTTCCTCCACAAATCAGAAAGAAATCTGCAAACCTCTTTTCTAAATCCAAGTTATTCAACCTATAATCATTTTTCAAATTTTTCATATGCAAATCTGTAAAGCAAATCCTCAAAATCAAAACCTGGAAATTCTTCTCAAACCCAAGAACAAATCAAGCCTGCATGCTTTATTCCTGAACAATTGGCATTTTTTTTCAAATCTGAGTAAACTAAAGCATGCAACTGCAAGTTTTTCAAAATAAAGCATTTTCAAATGAAATCTAGGGATTTTTTTCTACAACCTGGAATCTTGGACCTGCATGGAAAATTTAAACAGCATCATAGGATAAATCAAACTTCAGCAACTCAGTTTATAATCAAAGAAGTAAAAGCTTTTCAAAAAATGTTGTGCTCTGTTTCATGCTATATCAGGTGAGTAACATCACAGTTATTAAAAGTTAGGTAAATAATTATGTTGCCTGATATCTATGAAACCAGTATGTTTGTGAATGAAGTTATAAGTTTAGCTTGTGTACATATATGAAATATTGTTGTGTAGATATCTGAATGTTTGGAACTTCTCTGGCTTTAGTTCCAGATTCAGAAGATAATCAGATAATCAAAAAAAATGATATGTTAATAGTTCAATCTATAACTTAAGAATTGAACCAAATATATGTTATATATCATCAGTTAAGTTTAAATTTTGTTTAAGTTAGAAACAATTAGTATTACCTCTGGAAGAAATAAAATATCAGAGCAATCTTTAAAAAGTCAAATTTCAAATATCATGATTCTTGTATTCAGGAATCTAACTCAAATGCTTAAACCAAAATTGGATTTTAAAACTAAAATCACTGTTTTTAGTGAAGAGGTTTGGATGTATTTCTGGTTTAAACAGAAAATAAGAATTTAGTGATATCTGATGAACTCTGTAGTCTGAGGGATCGGAATTTCTTCCGGTGATGGACGAGTGATGGGTGAGTGGAGGAAAAATAGTGGAGGTGGTGGAAGATCATCGTGGTGACGATGGTTGATCATTTTGGTTTGTAAACCTAGTTTTGGTTGGTCTGGCGATTTTGATTGTCACAGCCTCTCTAAGTGATCGAGTGCTTTGGGATTCCAGGGATTGATAGCTAGAGCTTTGACATAGACGTAGCCGGAGTTGCAGTCGACACGGTGATCGGAATTTGGTAGCGTCGCAGTTTCCAGGTTTTGGGATTAAATGGTGGTGAAGTTCCAGTATGTTTCCAGGTTTCTGTTTTGGGTACTCGAATGTGATTTCGAATGGATTATGAGGTTTTGACGGTCGTGACAGTTGGTATCAGAGCGCTAGGTTGAGTGAATACCTAGGCTTTGGAGTGTTTTCTTCTTGAGAGAGCGTATTTGTAATTTTAATATATATATATATATATATATATATATATATCTGTGTGTGTGTGTGTTTATTTCTACCTATTTGTTGGGTTACCCATTCAGGTTTTCCAATATAAGTTATAAAGGTAGATAAGGTAGTGGTGTGTGTAACACGACTACTACCAATGGTTGGAGTTTGAATGTTTGAGGTTGGAAGTGTATCTGTCAAGACTGTAGACCTAATACCGTCTCGAGTGAGTTTTGTAGCTTGGTGTAAGGATTACATCGATCTCTGAAGGTAACCTGTTAAGGTTCAGAGTCTATCTTTGAAGTTGGATGAGTTGAGTTTTGTGACGTTCGCGACTTTTCGACGCTCGAAAACCGGCATCAATACGTCCACTGTATCAACTGCCGAGCAATCGATTGCCGGAAAACCGTACCGTTAGGGTTAAAGAAGAAGAAAACGATAGAAGAAGAGAGAAAAAGATCGAACAAAACATAAAGAAACAACAGAACCATATCAGAATCTCACAATCGCAGCGGAACAACATATAATAGATAAATGAATAATCTTTAAACAAAGAACTATATCAGTTATTACATTACATCATATTACATTACATTACATCATCAGAGTGTACAACAACAACAACAAACGGCGGAAAAGAAATACTATATACTAGTGAATACGCCATGCCATCCAGCTTGTCTCCAGCAACTCCTGAATTCCAGAATATCCTGATAAACCTGACTCTAGACTGCCCGTGTGGAAATTGGTGGGCACCCAGAGTTTAGGAAGGGAACAATAAACTCCGAGTCAGTCATGTGACTGGTGTGAGAACTAAAACAGTTTATTTTTAAAACAAAGAACAGGATAATTTTAAAATAGATTCGCAGTGCTTTTTAGAAAATGAGACTACCATAAGGCCTCCCGCACACACACACAATGCAAATGCAGAATCGGAGGAGATTTCTCCTTATGATAGTCAAAGATGCTTGATACGCATTAAAAAGAAACATTTGATATTATTACTAGTGCATAGTGTAGGAAAAATCATTTCGAAAATAAAGATATAAATCTTAGCCAGCATAGGCATTTCGCACTTATGCCTACTATAGCTACCATCCAAACAGTGGTGACCACCATAAGTGAATGATAGGTTCTACAACTAAAACCGTACAAGATCGTATTGTTTCTTTGGATTTCCAACAAATGGTCATGCCAAGGAACTTCCCATTGCCACATGGGTACGCCTCTGGAAATACGACCCGAGAACCTAACTGGATCTCTGCCAACACAAGGCCGGGTTACCCCTAACTGGGTAACTACTGACACGAATATGTCATTCCCCGATCGTAACCGATCTATATCCGAGGATCCTCGATTTCCAACAACCACAAAGCAATAAATTTGCAGCAACAACATAGGTTAAGGATCTGGGCTCCATACCATGATACCACCTCTATCCAGAAGGAATGACATACACTAAAGGGGCGCTACCCCTTAATAACCTTGCCGCATCCTTCCTGTTTTGACCATTTCCGGGGTGTGAGGTCCGACGAAATCTCGTCCACAAAGCTACGCTTTATATAAAAGCCGTGCTTTGTTTCAACAAATGCTCAACAGTACTTCGTATGCCACATTACCAATTTGGGAATATATCACTAGCAACCATCAACTACATAACCTCTAAGGGTGTTAAGCTAAGAGAATAAATTCTCTGCCACCAACGGTAATATATTTGATATAAACCAGCTTTACATCTCAAATTGTAACGTCAGACACACATCCATACAAGTCTGTTCCAGGATCGAACGGAATCGAAGGCACTTACAAAGAAGTCCTTGCAATACGGATATTCACTAATCACGACCGGACTTCCCATCACAAAGGGTAATAAATTTCTATATTGGAGATCAGTCGATTCAGAAACATTCGACGGTAATCCTTCCGTTTTCACAAATATCTGGTCTTCAACACCGGTCATCAAATGCAATCTATAACGACGTATCACATAATCGGAATGGGTTATACGACCCCAAGGTCCTTTCCCAGCTAACCCGAATAGCGAGCGCTTATTCAAAAATAAGTGTGGCATTCAAATTCAAACAAATCACAACAAATACCTATTTAAAGGTAAATATTGATAGTCGGTTATTTAACTATCTATAGGCGTGTTCAACATCACCAAATTCCAAATAATTTCCCAAATTATTTATTTTCCAAAAATATCTTTACTAGATATATAATTTCCACTCTTCAACCATTTGAAAACAATTTTCAAATCACTTTTCATCTTTACCACTTTTGAAAACAAATTTCAAACATTTTCCTTACGCGGGAATACTTTCATTTCAACATGGTTCATTTAAACCAATTAAATAAATCCTTAACGATTTACTTTATATTTACGCTCCAAATCCGTAAATTTATTCCCACACTTTAAAAATAAATCAACGTTTATTTTTAAACAAATTCCCTTTTCTTTTATAAATTCCATAGTGAATTTACACTTTCAAAATACCTATGAATATATGATTCCCAAATCGATTTCTAATGTTCATTTTCAATTTATCTAAAAAAAGATAAAATCTTAAAATATTCACTTCATATTGGAAAACATTTCCATACTTATTTAATAAGTAATTCACAAATCTTTTTATTTTCTACACTTGGAAAATATTCAATATACTTAAATCGAAATTAAGTATATATTTCATTCTTTAAGGAAAACATTCACTTAAACACATTTATTTGGGCCAAACGAATGTTGCGTAAAACATCGTTACGACAACCCAAAATCACTAGTATAGGGATTCGAAATTTAGATAGATATATAAATCCCAATACTATACAAAAACATTTCCTTTCGAAAATCATTTACTATAACAACAGTGTTATAGTCCACCATTTCCTTCTATTTCTCAAAAACGTCTATTTCAACAATGAATGTTGAAATCTATGGTTTCGATATTTAACACGTTTTAAAACATCGTTACAACAATTAACTTCATTTTTAATGTCACTTTCCCAAAACATATCCATTTTACTTAATTAATATATTCACTGTCCAAAATCGAGAATATACTTCACTAACCAAATTTCAACATTTTCTACATATTTTATTTCAAGAATTTATCCACTACCCAAAATCGTGAATATAATTCCCTTAATAACCTTCTATACTAAGTTCAAATTTGATTGATTTCGGATTTATAAAACAACATTTATAATTCCCATCCCTATTTATAAAAACTTCGATTTATAAATCTCCTTTAATGACCAATTCAATTTATAACTCAATTTACATACCAAAAGTCCATATTATAAGTTAAGTACTTATAATTCATTTATTTACCAAATCGTTCCTTTAAAACTTCACAAATTTTAAATCTTATTACTTATAAGATTCATTTATATTTTATAACGACTTCAACTTATAAAATCTCCTTTACTAACAATTTCTATTAATATCTCATTTAAATGCCCAAAATCCAGTTTATAAGTTAATTACTTATAAATCTTTTATTTTACAACATCTATTCTGTAACAGCCCTAGTTTTAGCTATTTATTTTATTATTTAATTTTGAAATATATTTATATAAATTGTGTTTAACAATATAGTTTAATTATTTAATTTGAAGATATATTTTATAGATTTGTGTATGTCAATAAAATTTAATAATAACTATGAAAATTTAATCTAAGATTGAACAGTTAAATTTCGCGTTTGACAGACGCGTCAATTATAGGGTATAAAGCAACGTAACAAAACGTGTGTTTTTAAAATGTTATTTTTCCAGAAATTTTTGATGTTTTAACCTACATCTGTTTAACGTAGTATAAAAATCAAGTTTTCAAATTATTTTGAAGAAATATATCAGTCAGTAGTTTTATAGCAACCGTTACGTTGTTTTAACGAACGGTCTGATTTCAAATAAATTGTATACGTTTTCTCTACATAAATATTCACCTTACTATTTATTGTCATCAAACCAAAATTAAAATTCAGCTAAATTAAAAACAAATCACGTATAACGTTCAAACTTTATTAACAAAGCATATGTCACGCAAGCATTGATAAAAACTGTGTAACGTTTGCATTTGCCTTCTTTCACCTCTACTCTTTTCAAATGCCTTACATTTATGGCAGCACTCAACATATTCTCTGATCTAGTGCCTTCATTTATGTTGCATACGTTCCTTTCTTTTGCCATTTCTCTCCCCTAAGATCACGCAAGCTTTAAAAATTTAGAAGTAACCTCTGTTCGTACCAAATACACCAAACCCTTTCATCACGCAAAAATATAACTCTGGTCTTATAAACATCATCAAGTTCCAAATTTAAAACCTCTGGCCTTAAATACATCAGATACATTTTTGATCTCTCGGCCTCATCTGATATTCCAAAACGTTCAAACAAATTTTAACTGGAAACCCTTCATTTCCATTCTTCTTTGCTTTAATCACGCGCAGCATTTATCAAAGAAAAACTGACATGTTTATTTACCTTCAATTCGAAAGCCGCTACCTATATATTTATACCCACCCCATCAGTTCCTTCCACATTTTGACTATCTCTCTGGTTTCATCTCATCATCAGGTAATGATCTTGTTTTTCCTTTCTTCAGTTCTTTTCCTTTTGATGCCTTGCTCGGCCACACTTTCGTTCACTGTGTTCCTCTGGGATTCTTGGCATATGACTTGAGTTTAAACATATAGGGACTGGGTTCACAGAGTTCTCCTTTTGGTAGTTCTCATATACATATAACATCAGAGATAGTGGGCTAAGAGTTGATCTGATTTTGGTGTGAAAGTAGGTGCAAAAATTTTGGGCATGTTTTAAATCTGGGGTTTTGCCTGATTCATATTTAAGGTATAAGGTTATGATGTAGGTAGGAAATAGTATAAAGACATAGTGGAAGAAAAGATAAGTCCTGCATTTTAGAATTGTCTGCATTTTTTTTTCCAGATCTTCCATTTGTTTGCAACCCTAGTGTGTCCACCACATCATTGGCTCGTTTTGCATTTTAGACAACCTAAGTTGTTAGGGGTAGTTGGGTGTGTACTGGTAGAAGAATGCATATTTATAAGTCTGGAAAGTTGTTTTGGTTAAATGAATTTAAGTTAAAACAAACTGTAGGAGATGGTTATGTTTGTTGTAGTCTGGGCTGGGCACTTTGACCTTACAGTGAAACAGACTGGTAGACTAAATAGGGATTTGCAGTAGAAAATAAATACAAATGTTGGGTAGGTGTAAATACTTTGGGGTGAGTTTCAGATTAAGTCTGCATATGTACCAAAGGTTAAGAAGATGGAGATGTTTTGGGGTGTGCACGTGTACACATAGGTATCACTGTGTACATGGGTGAAACTGACATGAACAAGATGCAAACTGGAGTTTTGTTGATGCCGAGCTTCAGTGATTTGGTAGGCAAGTAGTGGTGAACTGGAAAGAAGGAGAAAGCATGCACATGCACACTGCTGTGCATGTCAGGCTGGCCAGGTGGAAGTTCAGCTGAGCTTGATCTTGCTGCTAAACTGATGGGGGTGGAACACATTGGGCAGAGAAAGTATGGTAGAGAAGTATGGGAGATGGTTATGTCGGTATAATGGTAAGGCACTTAAGCCTGTGCTTGTCTGAAAGTGGTTGATGTGTATCTGACCTGGGTTATGAAGATTTAGAGTTGATGGCGATGGACAGTATTAAGGGCAGTTGGTATGGTATACTTATATATTATCTGTTCCTATGTTGTTAAAATGGTCAGGGTCAGATACAGAGCTACCAAAGCAGGGTACTGGTGGAGTTGATGAGTAGATAGAAATAGGAGAAGTGATTCTTTTCAAGTTTCAGTGGTGTAAAAAAAAAAAAAAAAAAAAAAATTTTTTTCTCGAAGCAGAGACACATGTGACTCGAACATATTGGAGGGTGACTCGAAGTGATTTAGCAGCTGTCTCGAAGCAGAGTTGCCTATTTCAGTTTAGTCTGGAAGTAGATTGAAGTTGAGATTTAATCTTAGCTGAGTTGGTGAAGGATGTTGATGGGCAAAGACAACCAGATGGAGTCTGCATGGACATGTTGTAGCCTGAGAAAGAAAAAAAAAAGGTGTAAACCAGTTGCTAATACAAGTAGCTGAATTAAAGTTGTGAATATAAGAAAGAAGAAGCTATGTTAGTTTTGAAAAGAACTGAATTCAAGTAGCTGAAGCATGATAGGTTCTGATTTAAGGTATGGCCACTTGATATGCATGCATGAATAGATTAGGCAGCAGTGAAATGGTGGGGGTGTGTACGTGTGCATGAGCAAAAGAAAGGAGGCGTGCACGTGCACCAATGTACTACGGCATATAATAGGAAAGCGTTCCCATATTGCTTAGTCTGACTTTAGAAAATTTTGTCGAAATTTTTAGTATTAGCCCGGTTCACATTTTTGGGTTATATTTTGGCCTTATTACACGGTGGAGTGGTCGAGCAAAGCAAATCAAATTTTGTTCTATTTTAAATTTTCATTTGACCGAAATTTCTAAAGTCGCGTTTCAAAATATTTGAATTTTATTTTAGATTTGAATCTAGGCGACATCAGAAGAAATTTGATCGTTATTTTCTGTCGGTCATTACCGGTGAATCGTCATTTTGAATTCAAATTTTCTGCAACGTCCAGGTGAGTATTTCTCACCAGACATACGTATTTATATTTCGTAAATTATTGCAAGTGTATGTGTATAATTGTATTTCACTATTATCTGTCCGTAGTGTAATATAGAATGATGAACCCCATTTAAATTGACACCTCATCAGTTATTATCTGTTGTATGATATTCTGCAGTTATATTATATTATTGTTTATTTACTACTTAAATTACCACTGCAAGTTCCCTGTTATTATAGATTGTTATGGGCTGAAATGATAGGCCTAATTGATTATTATTGTTCACTTGTTCTGTTAACTGTTGTAAATTAACTTGGGATTGCGGGTTTGAAATGATAGAACCCGGGGTTGTGTAAATTACGGATTGAAATGATATAAATCCGTATCACTTGACCTAGGATAGAAAACTATATACAGGCCCGTGGTCTTTATTATATTTTCTGAAATTTTTAAAAATTATTTTGGAAGTTAAATATTTGATTTAATATCTTTAAAGGATTTTATATTGGTTCTGAATGAGTTAAATGTTAATAAATAAATAAATATTTGAATAAAAGTTTGGAATATAACTTAATTTGGTAATTCGGGATTTTTGAAAGAATAAGATTTCAGTTAAGAAAATATATATAAATAAATAAGTTATATTTGGAAATATTTATTTAGTTAAACAATCTACTACAGCATTTAAATGCTGTCTTTTTGAAATTGGACTAGTTTCACCCGTAACTTTAGGTAGCATTTCCTAAGTGCTACAGAATCTAGAATTGATTGTTTTAAATTTTAAGGAATTTGATAAATTTTATTTTTAAGTTTTGGAGAATCTTAAGATATGATTTATAACTGGATTTCCTTAATAAATTTAAGATGAATATTCTGGTATTAAGTAAATTTTGAAAATAATTAATGGCTAAAATTGGAGTTTATTTATGAAATTTAAGGGAATATTCAAGGCTAAAAATAAAACATTGATTTGTTGAAGGATAAAGTCCAAACTTGGTTTGAATAGTAAGTACTCCAATTGAATATATATATATATATATATATATATATATATATAAGAATTGAAATAGTTTTGGGAACATAAAGTGATATTTAAATTATGGTTTAAACTTCAAATAAAGAAAAATTATTTGTAAAGCTATGTAAATTCTCTTCTTTACAAAGTAACCATAAAGTTAACCCATTTATTATATATACCGTTGAATATCCAAACCATTGTGTTTGGGAGTTATGGTTTTAAAGTAAATTTCCAAAATATTATGTTTCGAAGATATAATTCAAATATTTGGTTTCCAGATATTATAAATTTTAAGCAGTATGGTTTTGGAAAAGAATTATATTTGAATATAACGATATCCTATTGTTTTGGTTTTAAAATGATATCGTATTTATAATTTGAAATGGAAATGATTATTCTGGTTTTAAAGAATAAACTGTTTTTAAATGGCCACGGGTTATAATAACGTTTGGTTGGCAAAGAGACCGGGATCGGATATGGACATACTCTCTGTCGATACCGAAAACCACTTTGACTAACCGTGTACGCGGTGGAGATTCCAGAATGAAGTAGGTTGGTGGTGACGGTTTCTTGAAAGGTATATACGTGGACCCGACTCCCGTGAGTTGGCATAAGGTGGCTAAAACAGGAGCGATTCTCGGATTAATGAGGTAGCTCCTCTGATCGAACGCACTTCTTCGTATACCATTCTATTACTCTTGTGATTGTTTGGGTGCACCCTTGATTTGGGAGTGTTGTTCGAGGTGGGCGGTTGCTGCGGCTTCGCGTTACCACCGGTCCGGATAGCAATTGGTATATCTACCCTGGCATTGCCTAGTTGTGCCGTGTCACCTACCATATCGAGCCTTGTACGAGTTTGGTTTTCTCCCGTAGCCCGTGTGGTATCCTCTAGTTGCTTCCCGATCAGGAGGAGCTATGATATTGGATGGACTACTGGGACTATTACGTGTTAAGGGCTATATGGGTAACCCCTTAATGCTAAGAAATAAGTATGTTTACTTTATAAATAGACACTATTATAATAGCGCAATATACTACATAGTAAATAGTTTAACGGATCCTTAGAGGATGGGCGGTCCCAAGCATCCTTTAAGTTACTGGCTATATATTACAGTACACTTGATTTAGCTTACATTATATAAGTATGTATGTCCTGACTCGAGTGTTTGTTTTATTGTACGCTCGGGTCAGCCTGAGTTGCAGCTTCAGTTTCTTCTCCGTAGCTAGGACACTCAGTAGATCATTCGTGCTGTTGGAAGTTGATTCAGCCTTTATCCTTTCTGGAATTCAAGACTTTGAAGACTCTATCTCTATTTATGTCTTAACATTGTATTGAGTATTATAGACAATGTAAGTTCTGTTTTGTAAAAGTTATATCAGTGGCTTCATGAACCACTAAATTTTTAATTTCCGCTGCGAGATTCTGATATCTGTGTATGTGATCCTGTGATTTATTTATTGTATATTCTGAGTTTTTGCCAAATTTATTCTACAACGCAGTAATTTTGAACAATTCAAAGTCCGACATGTGCGGATGCGAAGGGTTGAAAATACTGGGTCGTTACATTTGGTATCAGAGCTTTGGTTCTAGGCAAAACTTAGAATGTATGGTAAATTTGATTTACAGAATCACCTTCATTCGAGATTGAATCTCTTCCTTTTCGAATTTTGGAACATCCCCTATGGTTTCAAAGTTCATTCGTGTCCCTCACTTTTCATCACTTTAGATTCTGGAGTGTCTCATAACTCCACTTCAGATGATCTTTTTGTGAATTGGCGGTCTCGCCATTATTCTAATAAAGGGGTGAACTCCTTTACCATTAGCATTGATTCACTGGAGATTTATATTTATCCTCGGTTTATATGCTAGTATCTTTGGTTATTCTGAACTCTATCTCTTCAGATCAATGTAGATTTAACCCAACCACATCGATCTGACTCTGTAAGTCACGGTTGACCCGGTCAAGGTTGCCCGCGACTTATATATCTTACCCAGTTCCTTATTTTGTTAGTTAATCACCAGATTTTCTGATCCCAACATATCTTGGATTCTATTCGATTTGAGTTCATCAAAATTTGAGTCTCTATCCTTGTTTTGGAAAATTTATTCCTATATTTGAAAATAAAATCTAATATTATATATAAGTATGATTTTCAGAATTTATAATTAATCTAACTATGTGTCAAGAGATAATAGTTTTGATTTATTTTTGATTTTGTAAACCATGTGCTTGTCTAATATAAAAATTTAAATATAAACAATGGGTATAAATTAATTTAGAAACAGGAATGAATTTAAACAAGAACTTGAGAATTTAATTTCCGATGGATTCAAACCTTGTGTAAAATTTTTTTTTTTTAAAAAAAAAAAAGGGGATATCCTATTTAAAGTATTTTCGAATAGAAGTTTGTTTCCAAAGAAATTTTAAAATTAGTGCTTTTCTCTTTGTCGCTGGAAAATAATTTCGGTGATGACTGCAGCATCATCGACATTCATTTTCGAGTTCGGAGTGAAAAGACCATTCTGTAGTCTGGCTACAGTGTTACCTTGAAAATTTAATTGATTTGAATTTCTAAAGTATGACTTAATATATTTAGATATATAATTAAAATTGATTTGACATATTATGTATATATGGCTATCTATCTCTAAATGGGTTGAAGGGAATCAGAAATTTAATTCTTAAAATTTACCTTAAGAGAAATTTCAATAAAAGGAAAATAAAATTTTGAATAAGAAATTCCAACTGGAAATAATTGAATTTGGAAGTTTTAGTTGTATAATACTCAATTTCATTTCAATATAACTTACCTTGATTTTCAAAAGTTAAAAATGAATTTGGATAATATACAATATAAAAAGGATGTTATAAATAAAATTTGGGTGGTTATAATAAATGTTATACACTTAAATTTTAGTTATAAAAGATTAATAAGGGTAAATAAGGAAAAGGGAATTTAAGAAATTTATTTAAATAACTTAATAATCAAATTTGATTTAATATGGAACCCTAGATCTAACCAAGAGATTTCAATAAAAATTCTTTTCCTGAAGGGAATATGTTCATAAATTATTGAAGAGATATTTTGTAGTAAGGATTATTTATCTTAAAAATCATAGTTTAATTGATGTTGGATGAATAAATATTTTATTTGAGAAATAGACATATTTTAATATCAGTAAAATTTGATAATTGAAATTTGGTTTCAAATGGAAATTTCAAGAGTAACTTATTAAAAAGTATCTTATTTATAAAATAGGTATTTTAAAATAAGTGTTAGGTTATTTTTTAAATTAAGAGTTAAGTAAAATAATGAACTTGACTTAATAAATGAAGTTGAATATCCCATTCATAAAGGTTATTTATAAAATATAAGTAAATAATATCCAAATGAATATTTCAGAAATTGAACTGATTTGAATTACTAATATATCTACTATAGCATATTATAAGTGCTGCGGTTCTAAAAATAAAATGTTTTGGAAAATTATAATTGAGTAAATGAAGATTTTTTTTAAAGTGTTTTGGTTTTGGTAGTATGATTTCCAAATGATAATATCTATAAAATCTTATTGACTTTCAAAGTATTATGATTTCAAAAGAATTATGATTTCAAAGTTATTATCTTATTTTGTTTAAAACTATCTTTGAGTGTCCTTGGTTTCCCTATCTGCTACAGAATGGGGAGGCTATTGCTTATACCAGTCTATTTAGAAATCTTTCGATAACCTTTGAAATCTTTTTACTCATCAGGACCCGAGCACCGTTTATCACCCATGGACTGACGGTCAAACTAAAGGAGTAAAACCGATGCTAGAGGATTTTCTTCGTGTTTCAAATCCGGAACTATTCGGTTAAGATTCTTGTTTATCTAGCTTATCTTCTTTTGTTTCTCTTCTTTCGTTCCTTTTCGAGGACGAAAAGTTCTTAAGTGGGGGAGAGTGTAACAGCCCTAGTTTTAGCTATTTATTTTATTATTTAATTTTGAAATATATTTATATAAATTGTGTTTAACAATATAGTTTAATTATTTAATTTGAAGATATATTTTATAGATTTGTGTATGTCAATAAAATTTAATAATAACTATGAAAATTTAATCTAAGATTGAACAGTTAAATTTCGCGTTTGACAGACGCGTCAATTATAGGGTATAAAGCAACGTAACAAAACGTGTGTTTTTAAAATGTTATTTTTCCAGAAATTTTTGATGTTTTAACCTACATCTGTTTAACGTAGTATAAAAATCAAGTTTTCAAATTATTTTGAAGAAATATATCAGTCAGTAGTTTTATAGCAACCGTTACGTTGTTTTAACGAACGGTCTGATTTCAAATAAATTGTATACGTTTTCTCTACATAAATATTCACCTTACTATTTATTGTCATCAAACCAAAATTAAAATTCAGCTAAATTAAAAACAAATCACGTATAACGTTCAAACTTTATTAACAAAGCATATGTCACGCAAGCATTGATAAAAACTGTGTAACGTTTGCATTTGCCTTCTTTCACCTCTACTCTTTTCAAATGCCTTACATTTATGGCAGCACTCAACATATTCTCTGATCTAGTGCCTTCATTTATGTTGCATACGTTCCTTTCTTTTGCCATTTCTCTCCCCTAAGATCACGCAAGCTTTAAAAATTTAGAAGTAACCTCTGTTCGTACCAAATACACCAAACCCTTTCATCACGCAAAAATATAACTCTGGTCTTATAAACATCATCAAGTTCCAAATTTAAAACCTCTGGCCTTAAATACATCAGATACATTTTTGATCTCTCGGCCTCATCTGATATTCCAAAACGTTCAAACAAATTTTAACTGGAAACCCTTCATTTCCATTCTTCTTTGCTTTAATCACGCGCAGCATTTATCAAAGAAAAACTGACATGTTTATTTACCTTCAATTCGAAAGCCGCTACCTATATATTTATACCCACCCCATCAGTTCCTTCCACATTTTGACTATCTCTCTGGTTTCATCTCATCATCAGGTAATGATCTTGTTTTTCCTTTCTTCAGTTCTTTTCCTTTTGATGCCTTGCTCGGCCACACTTTCGTTCACTGTGTTCCTCTGGGATTCTTGGCATATGACTTGAGTTTAAACATATAGGGACTGGGTTCACAGAGTTCTCCTTTTGGTAGTTCTCATATACATATAACATCAGAGATAGTGGGCTAAGAGTTGATCTGATTTTGGTGTGAAAGTAGGTGCAAAAATTTTGGGCATGTTTTAAATCTGGGGTTTTGCCTGATTCATATTTAAGGTATAAGGTTATGATGTAGGTAGGAAATAGTATAAAGACATAGTGGAAGAAAAGATAAGTCCTGCATTTTAGAATTGTCTGCATTTTTTTTTTCCAGATCTTCCATTTGTTTGCAACCCTAGTGTGTCCACCACATCATTGGCTCGTTTTGCATTTTAGACAACCTAAGTTGTTAGGGGTAGTTGGGTGTGTACTGGTAGAAGAATGCATATTTATAAGTCTGGAAAGTTGTTTTGGTTAAATGAATTTAAGTTAAAACAAACTGTAGGAGATGGTTATGTTTGTTGTAGTCTGGGCTGGGCACTTTGACCTTACAGTGAAACAGACTGGTAGACTAAATAGGGATTTGCAGTAGAAAATAAATACAAATGTTGGGTAGGTGTAAATACTTTGGGGTGAGTTTCAGATTAAGTCTGCATATGTACCAAAGGTTAAGAAGATGGAGATGTTTTGGGGTGTGCACGTGTACACATAGGTATCACTGTGTACATGGGTGAAACTGACATGAACAAGATGCAAACTGGAGTTTTGTTGATGCCGAGCTTCAGTGATTTGGTAGGCAAGTAGTGGTGAACTGGAAAGAAGGAGAAAGCATGCACATGCACACTGCTGTGCATGTCAGGCTGGCCAGGTGGAAGTTCAGCTGAGCTTGATCTTGCTGCTAAACTGATGGGGGTGGAACACATTGGGCAGAGAAAGTATGGTAGAGAAGTATGGGAGATGGTTATGTCGGTATAATGGTAAGGCACTTAAGCCTGTGCTTGTCTGAAAGTGGTTGATGTGTATCTGACCTGGGTTATGAAGATTTAGAGTTGATGGCGATGGACAGTATTAAGGGCAGTTGGTATGGTATACTTATATATTATCTGTTCCTATGTTGTTAAAATGGTCAGGGTCAGATACAGAGCTACCAAAGCAGGGTACTGGTGGAGTTGATGAGTAGATAGAAATAGGAGAAGTGATTCTTTTCAAGTTTCAGTGGTGTAAAAAAAAAAAAAAAAAAAAAAATTTTTTCTCGAAGCAGAGACACATGTGACTCGAACATATTGGAGGGTGACTCGAAGTGATTTAGCAGCTGTCTCGAAGCAGAGTTGCCTATTTCAGTTTAGTCTGGAAGTAGATTGAAGTTGAGATTTAATCTTAGCTGAGTTGGTGAAGGATGTTGATGGGCAAAGACAACCAGATGGAGTCTGCATGGACATGTTGTAGCCTGAGAAAGAAAAAAAAAAGGTGTAAACCAGTTGCTAATACAAGTAGCTGAATTAAAGTTGTGAATATAAGAAAGAAGAAGCTATGTTAGTTTTGAAAAGAACTGAATTCAAGTAGCTGAAGCATGATAGGTTCTGATTTAAGGTATGGCCACTTGATATGCATGCATGAATAGATTAGGCAGCAGTGAAATGGTGGGGGTGTGTACGTGTGCATGAGCAAAAGAAAGGAGGCGTGCACGTGCACCAATGTACTACGGCATATAATAGGAAAGCGTTCCCATATTGCTTAGTCTGACTTTAGAAAATTTTGTCGAAATTTTTAGTATTAGCCCGGTTCACATTTTTGGGTTATATTTTGGCCTTATTACACGGTGGAGTGGTCGAGCAAAGCAAATCAAATTTTGTTCTATTTTAAATTTTCATTTGACCGAAATTTCTAAAGTCGCGTTTCAAAATATTTGAATTTTATTTTAGATTTGAATCTAGGCGACATCAGAAGAAATTTGATCGTTATTTTCTGTCGGTCATTACCGGTGAATCGTCATTTTGAATTCAAATTTTCTGCAACGTCCAGGTGAGTATTTCTCACCAGACATACGTATTTATATTTCGTAAATTATTGCAAGTGTATGTGTATAATTGTATTTCACTATTATCTGTCCGTAGTGTAATATAGAATGATGAACCCCATTTAAATTGACACCTCATCAGTTATTATCTGTTGTATGATATTCTGCAGTTATATTATATTATTGTTTATTTACTACTTAAATTACCACTGCAAGTTCCCTGTTATTATAGATTGTTATGGGCTGAAATGATAGGCCTAATTGATTATTATTGTTCACTTGTTCTGTTAACTGTTGTAAATTAACTTGGGATTGCGGGTTTGAAATGATAGAACCCGGGGTTGTGTAAATTACGGATTGAAATGATATAAATCCGTATCACTTGACCTAGGATAGAAAACTATATACAGGCCCGTGGTCTTTATTATATTTTCTGAAATTTTTAAAAATTATTTTGGAAGTTAAATATTTGATTTAATATCTTTAAAGGATTTTATATTGGTTCTGAATGAGTTAAATGTTAATAAATAAATAAATATTTGAATAAAAGTTTGGAATATAACTTAATTTGGTAATTCGGGATTTTTGAAAGAATAAGATTTCAGTTAAGAAAATATATATAAATAAATAAGTTATATTTGGAAATATTTATTTAGTTAAACAATCTACTACAGCATTTAAATGCTGTCTTTTTGAAATTGGACTAGTTTCACCCGTAACTTTAGGTAGCATTTCCTAAGTGCTACAGAATCTAGAATTGATTGTTTTAAATTTTAAGGAATTTGATAAATTTTATTTTTAAGTTTTGGAGAATCTTAAGATATGATTTATAACTGGATTTCCTTAATAAATTTAAGATGAATATTCTGGTATTAAGTAAATTTTGAAAATAATTAATGGCTAAAATTGGAGTTTATTTATGAAATTTAAGGGAATATTCAAGGCTAAAAATAAAACATTGATTTGTTGAAGGATAAAGTCCAAACTTGGTTTGAATAGTAAGTACTCCAATTGAATATATATATATATATATATATATATATATATAAGAATTGAAATAGTTTTGGGAACATAAAGTGATATTTAAATTATGGTTTAAACTTCAAATAAAGAAAAATTATTTGTAAAGCTATGTAAATTCTCTTCTTTACAAAGTAACCATAAAGTTAACCCATTTATTATATATACCGTTGAATATCCAAACCATTGTGTTTGGGAGTTATGGTTTTAAAGTAAATTTCCAAAATATTATGTTTCGAAGATATAATTCAAATATTTGGTTTCCAGATATTATAAATTTTAAGCAGTATGGTTTTGGAAAAGAATTATATTTGAATATAACGATATCCTATTGTTTTGGTTTTAAAATGATATCGTATTTATAATTTGAAATGGAAATGATTATTCTGGTTTTAAAGAATAAACTGTTTTTAAATGGCCACGGGTTATAATAACGTTTGGTTGGCAAAGAGACCGGGATCGGATATGGACATACTCTCTGTCGATACCGAAAACCACTTTGACTAACCGTGTACGCGGTGGAGATTCCAGAATGAAGTAGGTTGGTGGTGACGGTTTCTTGAAAGGTATATACGTGGACCCGACTCCCGTGAGTTGGCATAAGGTGGCTAAAACAGGAGCGATTCTCGGATTAATGAGGTAGCTCCTCTGATCGAACGCACTTCTTCGTATACCATTCTATTACTCTTGTGATTGTTTGGGTGCACCCTTGATTTGGGAGTGTTGTTCGAGGTGGGCGGTTGCTGCGGCTTCGCGTTACCACCGGTCCGGATAGCAATTGGTATATCTACCCTGGCATTGCCTAGTTGTGCCGTGTCACCTACCATATCGAGCCTTGTACGAGTTTGGTTTTCTCCCGTAGCCCGTGTGGTATCCTCTAGTTGCTTCCCGATCAGGAGGAGCTATGATATTGGATGGACTACTGGGACTATTACGTGTTAAGGGCTATATGGGTAACCCCTTAATGCTAAGAAATAAGTATGTTTACTTTATAAATAGACACTATTATAATAGCGCAATATACTACATAGTAAATAGTTTAACGGATCCTTAGAGGATGGGCGGTCCCAAGCATCCTTTAAGTTACTGGCTATATATTACAGTACACTTGATTTAGCTTACATTATATAAGTATGTATGTCCTGACTCGAGTGTTTGTTTTATTGTACGCTCGGGTCAGCCTGAGTTGCAGCTTCAGTTTCTTCTCCGTAGCTAGGACACTCAGTAGATCATTCGTGCTGTTGGAAGTTGATTCAGCCTTTATCCTTTCTGGAATTCAAGACTTTGAAGACTCTATCTCTATTTATGTCTTAACATTGTATTGAGTATTATAGACAATGTAAGTTCTGTTTTGTAAAAGTTATATCAGTGGCTTCATGAACCACTAAATTTTTAATTTCCGCTGCGAGATTCTGATATCTGTGTATGTGATCCTGTGATTTATTTATTGTATATTCTGAGTTTTTGCCAAATTTATTCTACAACGCAGTAATTTTGAACAATTCAAAGTCCGACATGTGCGGATGCGAAGGGTTGAAAATACTGGGTCGTTACATATTCATTTTATAATCTTCACAATTTATAAATCTATAATTTTTAATGAAATCCATTTTATACTTCATTTTAACACTTAATAAACTCGTTTTATAATTCCAATATTTTATATATATATATATTATAAATATCAATGTTAAAAATCTTTTATATACATCCTTTATAATAATTCAAAAATCCAAATTTTAACTATTTTATAAATCTATTTATTTTAAAAATCACCTTTTGGTTATATTTCACAAAAATCTTAATTTTTATAACATAAAAATTTATAACGTTTTAATTATTTAAAATGAATCAATTCAAAATTTTAATAAAACGTATACTTTGAAAAATCATTTTAAAAATCCTTTTAAAATCAAAAATCATTATTTAAACTTTAAAAATGGATCCGGTGATGCAACAGCACCCAATAGTCAATCACGACAACAAACATCATATATCATCATATGATAATCAACAAACATCAAAATATCTGTAATCAAATAAATACTGGTGAGGAATCCAGTTGAATCCCTCCAACCTGTTTCCCTGCATCCACAAACATTAGCATAATACCAATTCCGTTCAAAGCGGAATATCGCGGTATATGGGATTTATAAAATATTATCCGCTAAATAGACCGCACAATAGGGTCTCATCCGCTATATAATGTGGGAAATCAACTCCAAGTACATAAATAATACCAATTCCAATCAGGATGGAATTATCGCGGTATATGTTTTTAATAAATAACCTCCGCTTACTAACGGCGTACAATGTCTATTTTAACAATCAATAAATAACAATTTATCATCCAGGCATACAATCAAAAAAATTTAAATATAACTATTTAAAATTAACATCGAACAACTTCGATTGAGTGAGAAGTTCTCACCTTGATTTCAATTCTGTTTCCGTGTTTTATTTCGAATAGAATTAAACGTACCTGAAATTCAAATTAGCTCCAATCCAGCTCCATAGCGTAGTGCTCGACAAAACGAATCCAACGCAATTCGTTTCGTAAAAATCCGACCTCGTATGAAGAAGTTATGACATTTATAAGTTTACACGAATTTAAATATAAATAAATTACAATTTCTTTTTTTTATTAACCAATTGAATATCGGTCGCACGTTTTTGAAGATGGAATGCAGGCCGCACGCGACTTCATCTCCTCCATCAGGTAAATACGCGAGCTCGAACCCATATATCACGTTGAAACCCTAAATCTCACGACAAATTCAAGCACTTTCACGTTGATCAAACGTTCCCACTTTGAAGCCCTTCACTCGAGACACCTTCGGCTCCAATCTGATGCAACTCGGCTGCCTCCTTGGCACGAAATTCGAGAACGAACGCGGCGACTTTGATCGAGAATTGCCGTCGATTGGCTGCATTGATTTCGATCACAGCCGTTGAAAACGTACAGCTCGTGAAGCTCTACAATGTTCTAGTTGAAGTCGAAGCGTAATAATTTGTAGATTGGAAGAAATCGAGGAGGAAACGAAATTAATTTATGGCCATTGAAAATAATGTAGGCGGCGGCTTCTAGATAGGATTAGGGTTTTGCAATTTGTGAACAAAGGGGGTCCTTTTATAGACAACCGACGAACACTATTCATCTTCAATTTTTCGAACACCAAATCTCGCGTGGTGACTGGAATTTCTAGGGTTTACCCCGCGTTCCGGACACAATGGAATAGGTTTCGAAAGCTGATTCGATCATCTGTGCGAGATACGGCCATAAACGATTGATTTAAAATTAAATCGGTAAATCAAATTCCTGTGCGTTTTAGCTTGCCCCGGACAAACGGTAAATCCGATTGAAATGAAATTTGAAACCATGCTATAATATAATATTACAGATCCGATGAAACTGGTTTCATCGAAATCCGAGACTTTTTGAAAAATGGCAATTTTTACACGTCAATTAAATATTAAAATATTCAATTTTCACAAAGTAACTTTTAATTCGATTTTAAAAGTTCTATAACATCATTCTAACTTCAATAGGATAAAATAAAATTTTACAAATCATTTTTAATCATATTTAACCCAATTTTCAATTATTTCTGTATTTTCACATATTAAATTATCGATTTAATTATCCAATTAAATCTAGATATTCGAAAAATAAATTATTCGACTTATAAATCCCACTTATTAATATTTAAAATCAATTAAATATACAATTTTAAATTGACAGAAATTCTGGGTCGTTACAAGTTTGGATCTGTCGGTTTAGCAGAAGTGTGTAATGGTATTTTGATACTCAGGAAGTAGTAGCTGCGTGATGAGATGCAGTGACAATGGAGGTTTCCGAAGAAGTTTTCTTCGGAACAAGTTTTAGAAAGTGTGTATGCTTCGGTGATGTGGCAGAGTTCAGCTGGTTGTTTGTGTTTGGCTTTGAGGTCTGAGTTTCTCGAAGAGCTTATGGATTAGGAAGTCTTTGGATTTGGTGTCAGCAGTGCGGCTCGGAGTGTTCTGTGTTGGCAGGAAGTTTTCTGGCTGAGTAGTTTTTTCTGAAGGTGGAGTTCAGAAGCAGCAGAGTAGATCCGTTTCTTCAATGGATTGGCTAGACCAGAGTAAGCTGTTCTGTTTGGTAAAGAGAGAATAGTTTTCTTTGGGATTTGGTCTGGATTGATCGCAAAAGTGACTTGCGATTGTTTGGGTGATCTTTTGAGTTATTGAAGATTTTTTTGGATGTCTTCTGAGAAGTCAGAGGTTTGTCTGTATCTGGAGATTGAGTTTTCTTGTCAACCGGATTCCATGAATGCGACCGGTGGATCAGCTAGTAGAAGGATGGTTCCTTGAGATAAGGTTTGGTGAAATAGCTCAGGATTGGTGGAACTTCCGAGTTTTCTTTTATGGATTTATTGAACCATAATTCTGGGATGTGTTGTCCAGATTGTCCTCGCGTTCATCATCAGCATTTTTCTTCTTTTCCAGATCAATGTTATGCAGCGGAAGCAGTTTGGGAGTGTTTCTGTTTTGTCTTTTCCTAGAAGAAGTGAGTTTGTTCTTCTGATGTTTGAAGAGTAGAGTTGGTGATCTTGGTCTTGGTTGATCCTGAGGAGATCGTTGTGTTGGATTGTTTTTGGTCCAGCTTGTTTTTAGAGGCATCAGCTAAGATTGAGATGATCAGGAAGTTTGTAGGCAGCCCAGGATTGTCAGAAGAGTTTTGTGGTTAAGAGATGAAGGAATTGGGATTCCGAAGTCGGAGATTTGATTTTGGATAAGTTTTCTCCGATCGAGGGAGCTATAAGTTTTGGGTAAGTCTGGGAAGCTAGCTCTGAGGTGTTTTGGATCTCATCTGTGTTTTGGTTGGATTGGTGTTTTGGTTTTCAAGAATTGAATTGCCAGTTG
Source organism: Allium cepa (assembly GCA_030765085.1). Classification (NCBI taxonomy): domain Eukaryota; kingdom Viridiplantae; phylum Streptophyta; class Magnoliopsida; order Asparagales; family Amaryllidaceae; genus Allium; species Allium cepa. The sequence goes on from CM060940.1 coordinate 110,798,809, forward strand.
GATAATTGGATTCAATGAGTTTCACGTATCTCTGAGGGAGTACGTGTATGAGCTATCTCTGGTAGTGGAACCAGCTGTTCAGGAAGGTTTGGTTGTTGAGTCAGACTCGTTTGTAGTCTGATATCTTGTCTAGTTTTGTAGATCTAGATGATGAGAAGCTCTTTAGCTTCGTAGTTTTGATTGTTTGGATTCTATAGAGCAAGTATCCTGGTATACATATACTTGGGGAAACTCGAGGAAATTTTATCCAGAATTTTGTCTGGATAATTAAATTTGTTTGATTAGATAATTTGGTTGCTTTGGTTGTTAGCATATGATTGATATATGCTTGTGTTTAAAATTAAATCTTTAATGAGATTATTAAATTACCTTTGCTTTTAAATTTCGGGGACAAAATTCTTTTAAAGGAGGAGGAATGTGATATCCCGGAAATTTTGGCAATATCAGTTTAATAATCTGTATTTAAAATTAAATTGAGTTGATAAATTTTGTTAATAAAAATTAACTTGATTTAATAATACAATTAAATGAATATTTAATTGGTGAATTTTATCTTTTAAAAGCTAATAAAATGCTTTCTTTTTATAATGTGTGTATATATATATATATATTTATATATATTGTAGATAGATAAGTTTTGATTTGAAGTTTAATCAACAAATAAAATCTTGTTTTTAAATTCTATATTCATTTTGATAATTTGGAAATTATTATTTTATTTAACAAATAACTATTCAAAACTATTTAATAAATAACTATATGGTTCTAAGATACTTAAAGAAAATGTTTTAAATTATTTAAATATATTTTAAGCATAGTTTAAATTTTAAATAAGATAAACAAAAGTTTATTTTATTTCCTTTTTGAATATAGCTTAATAAATATAATTTGGAATTATATATGGAAGTTTAAAATACCATTTATATATTAAAACATTAATGCATTTAAACAAGTTAGATTAGTGATAAGTAATTTATAATTACTTTTATAAATTATTTAAATTGGATAAATGTGTTATTTTCGAACAATAGTAATAAATGTATAAATATAGATATGTTTTAAAAGACAATATTATTGTTATTTTTAATATAAATTAGTTTCAAATTGGATTTTTAAATTTTATAGAATTTGAATTTGAATTAATTTTGATTTTAAAAGAATAAACATATCTAAATTATGTAAGTAAGCTTTCATTTTTATATAATTTGTTTCATTTCATTTTCTTTAAAAAGAAATGCATATACATTTACTTATGAAAATAATGTATATATATATATGTATTTAATAAATAAAGAAAAGGGTTTCATTTACTTTTAAATTAAATAAAAACAAATAAAACTATTCTTAAGACACATGTTAATATATTAAGTGGTATAATGACATGTGTTAATTGATTAATTGAAATAGATGACAAATGTTAGTTCTTTTACATGTGTCATATTTATTTTTAATTTTTCTTTTAATTTTTAAAGAAATATTTTTATCTTATATAAACACGTACCTCATCTCCTCATTTTCTTTTAATCTTCATTTTTTTCAGAGTTAAGAAAAAATTTCAGCTGAAACAAATTTGTTTCCAAACTCTCAAAAAAAAATCATGTTCAAAATCTGAAAGCTTCCTCCTCAAATCAGAAAGAAATTTGCAAACCTCTTTTCTAAATCCAAGTTCTTCAACCTATAATCATTTTTCAAATTTTTCATATGCAAATCTGTAAAGCAAATCCTCAAAATCAAAACCTGGAAATTCTTCTCAAACCCAAGAACAAATAAAGCCTGGATGCTTTATTCCTGAGCAATTGGCATTTTTTTTTCAAATCTGAGGAAACTAAAGCATGCAACTGCAAGTTTTTCAAAATAAAGCATTTTCAAATGAAATCTGGGGATTTTCTTATACAACCTGGAATCTTGGACCTGCATGGAAAATTTAAACAGCATCACAAGATAAATCAAACTTCAGTAACTCTGTTTATAATCAAAGAAGTAAAAGCTTTTCAGAAAATCTTGTGCTGTGTTTCATGCTATATCAGGTGAGCAACATCATAGTTATTAAAAGTTAGGTAAATAATTATGTTGCCTTATATCTGTGAAGCATTATGTTTGTGAATGAATTTATAAGTTTAGCTTGTGTACATATATGAAATATTGTTGTGTAGATATCTGTATGTTTGGAACTTCTCTGGCTTTAGTTCCAGATTCAGAAGATAATTAGATAATAAAAAAAAATGATATGCTAATAATTCAATCTATAACTTAAGCATTGAACCAAATATATGTTATATATCATCAGTTAAGTTTAAATTTTGTTTAAGTTAGAAACAATTAGTATTACCTCTGGAAGAAATAAAATATCAGAGCAATCTTTAAAAAGTCAAATTTCAAATATCATGATTCTTGTATTCGGGAATCTAACTCAAATGCTTAAACCAAAATTGGATTTTTAAAACTAAAATCACAGTTTTTAGTGAAGAGGTTTGGATATATTTCTGGTTTAACCAGAAAATAAGAATTTAGTGATATCTGATGAACTCTGTAGTTTGGGGGATCGAAATTTCTTCCGATGATGGACGGATGATGGGTGAGTGGAGGAAAAATAGTGGAGGTGGTGGAAGATCATCGTGGTGATGATGGTTGATCATTTTTGTTTGTAAACCTAGTTTTGGTTGGTCTGGCAATTTTGATTGTCACAGCCTCTCTGAGTGATCGAGTGCTTTGGGATTCCAGGGATTGATAGCTGGAGCTTTGACGTAGACGAGCCGGAGTTACAGTCGACACGGTGATCGGAATTTGGTAGCGTCGTAGTTTCCAGGTTTTGGGATTAAATGGTGGTGAAGTTCCAGTATGTTTCCAGGTTTCTGTTTGGGGTGCTCGAATGTGATTTCGAATGGATTGTGAGGTATTGACGGTCGTGATGTGTTTCAGGGATGAGCGTCGTCATGCTCGTTGTCTTGGTGGTGACTGGAGGCGGCCAGAACTACCGTGCATATGCGCGGTGCAAGGAATGGTGTCAGAAAGAGGGTTGGGGTTGCAGAAAATTTGGACTCGAGTTTTACTCGCGTAATTCGAGTTTATGCTCGAAGTGGTTAGGGATTTTCTCTAAGTAACTGAAGGGGGGTTTGCGTATGTTAGTAGTTACAGGTTTCTCAGGGAAAACCTATTTGTTTACAAATCTAAAAATTCAGTTTAAAAAAATCTGAAACAAGTTTTAAAATAGAATTTAAAATCTAAATTTAAAGTATGAATTTCAAACTAGGTTTGAATCCTAGTTTTAAATTTTAATTTAAATTAAAATGTTTAAACAACTTTAAAAGAGTTTAAATAATTGAATTTAAAGATAAAGCTTTAAAATTAAAAGTAGAAGATTCAAACATAAGTTTAAGTCTGGAATCATAATCCAATTTGAATCAATGTTTTGAAAATAACGGAAGTTTTAAAATTTTAAATGTTTAAACAACTTTGGATGTTGAAACATATTTTAAATATGATTTGTATTTTAAAATAAATATGGGTTTAAATTCCTTTAAACATCTTTACAAAATAAGAAATTCTTTTGCAAAAGTTTAAAAAAAAATTAAAATACTTTTAAAACTTTGTTAAAGTTAAGTTTGATTTCGTTTTAAATTTAAATTTTAAAATGTAGTTTGAAAACAAATTTTAAAGTAAGTTGTTTTAAATTTCTTTGTTAATGATAATGTAATCATTAATAAGAAATGTTTTATTTTAAAATAAATCAAAGATTTAATGATTTTAATTTAGTAAATTAGTAAGGTAATTAGATGGATAATTAATTAATTTATTTAAGTAAGGATTTTGAATTAATTAATTAAGGTTGAAGTTAATTTATTAAGATTAATTAATTTGGAAATAAGATCATTAATTAAATAAGTTAAGATTTTAATTAATGATTAGAAATTAATTTATCAAGAGATTAAGATTTATTAAGTTAAAAAGTTAATTAATTAAATAATTAGTGATAATTAAATGATTATTAAAGATTAATAAATTTGTGGTTAATAATGATTGATTTAAGTTAATTACTTAAGAAAGGTAATTAAGGAAATTGTTGATAAGTTAATGAAGGTCATTAACTTGGGTATTAATTAATTAAAGTGATTAATTTTGATAATTAATTAGATTAATTAAATTAGATAATCATTTATGGAATTTGGTTAAGTATAATTACCTTATGAAGGTAATTAAAGGTATTAATTACTCATTGAAATTAAATAATTAATTAGATTAGTTTAAATTAATTAATTAAGTTTAATTAATTTAGAATAATCATTTGATGGGTTGATAAGTAATTAATGAAGGATAATTACTTGGAGAAGTAATTAAGATGAGTAATTACTGAATGTAACTTATTGAAGTATGGAAGAGTTTGGGGTTAATTGCTTGTGTAATTATTATGGAGGATAATTACTTTGTGAAAGTAATTAATAATTAATTACTTGGTGTAATTATATTAAGCATTGATTGATTAAGTCACTTGGAAAATAATTAAGTAATGTAATTAATTAAGGGTAATTAATTACTAATAAAATTGGTCAAGGATTATTAATAAATATAATTAATTGTTAAATATAATTAATTTAGGGGTAATCAATTTACTCAATGAAGTAATTAAGAGTAGTTAATTACCGAAGTTAATTAATCAAAAGTGATCAATAATTATGGTTTAATTAAGGTTAATTACTTAATGTAGTTAATTAATTTAAATATAATTATGGATCATTAATTAATATAATTAATGATGTAACTAACATTAATTAATTAAGATTAATTAATCAATGATAAGTAATTAATGAAGTAATTAATTAATATAATTAATTAAGGATTAATGTAATTAATTAATTAATGAAGAAATTAAGGGTTAATTACTGTTTTTGGTTAATAATAATTAATTTGTAAAATTAATTACTTGAATGTAATTAAAGAATGATAAATCAAGGATAATTAATCAAGGGAATTAATTAATTGATTAATTTGTAATTAATGGTTATATAAGCAGGATTTATAGATTTGAAGTAATTAATTTAATTTACTTAAAATTAATTAGAGATGATGTAATTAATTTAATTCATTTTAAATTAATTATATTTGGTGTGATTATAAATCATTGCTTATGAATGGATGATATGTGTTTGCCTTGAATGGTTTGAAATCTCAACAATGAGATTAGTAATGTTAAGTGATATGGATGCATTGTTTGCATTATGATGATGATTTGGATTACCTTCTGATAATGATAATAGGGATTATCTGTGGTGATGATTACCTATTGTGAATCTGTGAATTATCTATCTGTGTGCATATAGATAATTAAATTGAATTGTTTTAACTTAAAACAACTTGGACCTAAAAGATGGCGTTTTGGATTTGATGAGACTGGCATCGGGTTCCGCATTTGGATATTCGAAAACCACATCGATCCAAAATTAACGATAGGTCATGAATCTCAAGTGAAGATGAAGATTCAGAGTGCAAGGGTTATCGCCGTTAACTCTAAGGGTGATTCCAAAATGAGTGTAACGAGATAATGCCTTCGGTTTCGTTCGAACTCGGAACGGACTTGTATGGATTGAATGCTTTCAGAACATCGTCAGGCGGACGATGGGCATTCTAAGAGATGTGTTCTCTAAAGGTAATCATAGCCTCAAGCCTCATCAACCGAGAATGGATAAAACAGGGGAGGTGCAGCGAGGCTAAATGGGTCATGCCCAAGTAGGATGAGATTTTCCCCTGCCCAGAAGTCCCTTTTTATTCGGCTGTGTGGGCGGTTGGGTCGCGGCCAACTGCGGGGTTGTCTTGTTCTGGACTGTCCAGTAAGGTATGGTTCCGGCCTTGTGTTGCAGGGGATTGGGAGTGATCCTCGGTACGGCGATCTAGGCCCCGTACTGTGACGGACGGTACCCCGGTTGCCCTGCCATTGTATGGAATCCAAAATCCAATAAGTGTTGTACGTATTGATTGTGCCCAACTATGTTGGAACGTGAGATGTAAGCATTCCAGCTATTTCTGTATTTTATTTGAAAACCCTAGACACCATTATAATATCACCGGATTTCCTATCAAATGTTTTGGTTAGCGTAAGGTAAAAACTTTTCCATGTTTATGTGTGGGAAGTCTTATGTGATACCTTTCTTTTCAAAGATTTTCAAAAGTTAAGCAACTTTAACCTGTTACTCACACCAGACCCTTGTCTGACCCGGAGTTTGTTTCTGTTTTCTTAAACTCTTGGGTACTTAATTTTTTACGAGCAGCCAAGGGATTCAGGTTAGCTTTGACGAATTATGGAGGAGCAATGGAGCAGGAGGCTTCTGCGTTATAGAAATCTAGTATTCCGCTGTGTTGGTATCTCTAAGTCGTTTGTTTGAGTTGTTTTGTACTGTGTTGTAATAACTGGACAGGTGTTTATAACAGTCCAGTATGTGCTGTATAAGCTGTGTAACTCTGATAATGATTGTATACCATGTAATACTTATGTTATTAATATAATTTATTCGTTCCGCTGTTAAGATTCTGTGTTGTTTCTTCTTTCTCTTCTTTCTTTTCTCTTTCTATCCCTTTCATTCTTAATTCATGATACGTCTTTCTGTTTAGTGGAAGACGGGTCGTGGCATGTATTTAGTGCATTTGCAGCATTGGGCCATATTTTGGATATTTAAAAATATTAAAGTAATGATTTCCGAATTAAAAAGGATTTTAAAAGTGATTTTGAATTTGTACGTTTTGTTATTTTTGAATGGTTAAGGGAATGAATTTATTTTTACATAAATAAAAGATATAACTTTTATGTTATAAAAAATTATGATTTTCATGAAGTGGAATTGAAATGTGATTTTTAAAATATGGAGTTACCTATTTTGTAAATAGTTTAAATTGCGATTTTTGAATTATTATAAACGGTTTATATATAAGATTTATAAAATTGAATTTTTATAAATCAGAATAATGGAATTATAAAGGATTTTTGTAAATGTTTAAATGAAGTTATAAATGGATTTTATAAGTGAATAAGATTTATAATTTATGAAATTATAAAAAAGAATGAATTTGTAATAAGAGATTTAAAAGTAAGTAACTTATAATTTGGATTTTAGCATATAAATGAGATAATGGAATTTTTTTAGTAAAGGGAATTTATATATGGAAGTTTTATAAAATAGAAATGTGAATTTATAAACATTTTTTTATAAATGTTAAATCAATTTAAATTGATAAACTAGATATGGTTCTTTATTAAAGGAATTTCATCCATGATTTTGGAGAGTGGATAATCCTTTAATTAATTGTGCAATAGTAATGAATTTGGTAAAAGAAATATATCCATGATTGCGGATAGTGGATAATCCTTTAATTAAATGAACTATATTCACGATTTTGGACAGTGAATAATATATTAAATAAATGGATATGCTTTAGAAAGTGATTTTCAAATTTAAAGACAGGTTTTGAAAAGTGATATTTTAAGTGAAGTTAAATGGTGAAAGATGTTTTAAAATATGTTAAGTAACGAAACCATAGATTTCAACATTTATTGTTGAAACAGATGTTTTCAAGAAATGAGGAAATTATGGACTATAACACTATTGTTATAGTAAATGATTTTTGAAAGGAAATGTTTTATATAGTATATGGGATTTATATATCCGTCTTATTTTCGAATCCCTATATTAGTGATTTTGGGTTGTCGTAACGATGTTTTACGCAACATTCGTTTTGAAGCAAATAAATGTGTTTAATAAGTATTTTTCCTTCGAGAATAAAATATATACTTAATTCTGATTTAAATATATATAATATTTTCTAAGTGATGAAAATAAAGAGATATATGAATATGCTTATATTGTTTAAATAAGTATATGGAAATGTTTCCAATATTGAAATGGTTTTGAGATTATGTCTTTTTAAAGATAATTTGAAGTGAATATTTGACATGTGATTTAATTAATAAAAGATTAATTGAAAGGGCCTAGTGATTGCTTATGGTGTTAAATATTTGTTTGTTTGCTTTGATAGCTAAATAACCGACTATCAAATTTGGCCATTTTAGTTCCTCGACTTGATGTGGGAACTATTTAGTCGTACACTTAGTACGTAGCCTTCTGTGTAGGCTTGATTTTCATTTGTATTGAGGATGTTGATTTGTGTAGTGCAGAGTGTTACTCCAATCTATCGAGCTTCCTTCTTGGCCCGAAGGATAATAAGTTGCAAGTTGGAGACATGATAAGTCAATGAAACTTAGTTTCTGCATGAGTTTGAGAAACGCTTTGCGTTGTTGGTGCAAAGAGACCGGGATCAGATTTATCTGAAAACCACTTCGGGCCAACATTTATGCGACGATTGTGCAGGTTGGTTATGATGATATTGATATTCGGGATTTTTATAGTGGGGTTGATCGTTTGGGGTTAAAATCCCAATATACATCCAGTAGCAGTAGTCTCTTCTTTATGAAATTTCCAATGCAAGGACTATTCACTACTAATCCTAGGGATTCCCCGACAGGATGTGGTAGGAAAGTACCTTCGGTTTGTCCTATTTCTGGACGACTTGTATGGATGTTTGTCTGACATTGCATTTCTAAATATTACGTACATCAGTGGTGGCGGAGAAGGCAACTTCTCTTAGCTTAATACCATCCTTGAGACGTATAAGTTTAAGGGTTGTATTTTTGTGGAAGGCGATTAGTAGTCAACGGAAATGGTCATATGACATTCAAAGTGATGTGATATGTGATATGTGAAAGGTAACCGTTACCTCAGGCCTCATCAACCGAAAATGACCAAAACAGGGTTAGATGCAGCAAGGCTAAGTGGGTCGCTTTTAAGTGGGAAATTATCATCCTCTTCTAGATATATCTTTACGCACTATGACATCGTTTATCTGAGTATTGTGGTTTGTATGCTATGAAGGCCCTCGGAAAAGGCCTGTAACGACCGAAGGATGACATATTCGGTACCATCTAGTTGTGGAGGTGGACTGGTCTTGTGCTGGAAGATGGCACATGTTCTACGCCTCGGGACATCCATCTAGAGGTGTATCCATCGGAAGCTAGTCCCTTCACCTGGTCATCTGTATGGAAATCCAAACTCCACTATGTACCTGCCATTTTGATTGTATTACCCATTTTGGTCTATATGTTGGAATTTAATCAATGTAACAATTTCGGCTATGATTAATATTATTTGTATAATAGACACTATCAAAATATAAGAGGATTTGATATGAAATGTTTTAGTTATCCTAAGGTAAAAACATGTCTGTGTTTATGTGTGGGCTTGTCTTACGAGATACTTTTGTTTTGATAAAGGAAATGTTTGGTAATTTAATAAATTCAGTTGAGTGTGTTTCTCATGCTAGTTTACTAGACTGATCTGGACGTTCTTCCCTTTCAATGCTCGGGTCAGACCGAGTATATTTATAGGTTCAGTTTTGATGCTTTTGAAGCTTCAGTAGAAGAACTGGAGATTTTCATTCTCGAATACATGTATCTGTTTGATCATCCGCTGTGCTTAGTCGTTGTATATTATCGGCAATTGTGAGGACATGTTATTATAACTTTCCAGGTTGATAACTAGTGATTGATTGTTGAACTCTGATTGATGTATGTGTATACAGTTTCTATTTTGTAAAGATCATTGATATGATATTATTTGTTTTCTACTGCGACGTAAGATTCTATGTCGTTCTGTTTTGTCTTTTCTTCTCTCTTTCTTCTCTCTTCTTTTCTTTCTCCTGAATTTCCGTCGGTTTGTGCTTTTTGGGTCGAACATGTGTGGTTTATTGTCGATTCAAAGGGTACGGATTTTGCCGGTCATCAGATTCGGCGTGCACATGCATACACATCCCCAACCACTAATTGATAATCTTTAATCACCCGTAAACTCACTTCGCCATGCTCGACCAAATGCGCCCCTCCGCCACTACTTTGGCCCCTCTAGTAGATTTTTGACCATAATTCCCAAATCAATAACTCGTTCTAGGCATCCAAACGAACACGAATGTGACCACACTACCAGACCATGCCCCGCCTTGCCATCGCCATCATCAGAACCGCCTCCTCTTGCCTCACCTCCGTGCCAAACCTCGGCAATCCTAATGCACTACATCACCGCCTACGATCGGAACTTCAATCCCAAACCCAACATTGCCTCCCTAACCATAGCTCCCCACACCGTTACCAGCTATCGCTCAACTGCCGAACATCATCTCCTCCACGACCTAAGGCAGCTTTCAGTCACTGTTGCTTAACCCCACGACCAACACCTTGCTAGAAAAGCCACATGAACAGAATTTGTTCATTTAACTTCCACGACCAACCCTAATCTCCTAAAATCATACAGAAACCACTAAAAACTCAATTCATCTATACAAACACACCCATGCTCTCCATTCGACATCTGTGCTCGACGAAAAACTGCCATATCTCAACCTTCACTATTTTCAAGTATTTTCCACAAAGGCACTCAATTAAATGTTGAGCTATCATTTTTTTTAAATACTTGAGGTCTAAACAAACACTTTTCATGTTTGAACATTTTGCTAATTGTGGACGGATTAGAAGGAAATGATTTTTGAAGTATGATGGAGGTTTGTTTTTCTTTGCTCTAGAAGTTGACATAGAGAAAGAAAGAAAGAAAGAAAGAAAGAAAGAAGGCAGCAATAAGAAGTGAAAGAATGAAATCAAGGAGTGATGCATTGAAGTACTTATAACAAACAACCTTAAATTTAAGCAAACTAAAACCCAAAATGCTCTTAAATCAACTTTTCACTCTTGCATCATATCTCTAGCCACCCAAGTACAAACTTTTTGATAATACGGTGGTTCTTAGCATGATCCATGTACATAAGTTGATTTTCATACTCAAAGCATCAAGAAATGTTAATTCAAATTTCATACCCAGCGCTTCATATTTTCAAATTTAAAATTTATTTTATAAATTCTTATTATTGTAATATTGTTCCATTTCACATATATGGTTTTCTTAACTTAACCCCACCATTAATATTGTCTAAAATGTAAATAAAGGTTCAACAACTTGTCGTTGGATAAAAAGTCGAAAATTCGAAAAAGGGGTTTCTTTAACATTTTCTGCTTTTCAACGAACCATCTACTTTAGTAAAAAAATTAAAAATGAATTTTATATCATTAGTTATTAAGTAAAAGAGGGATATTTGATTATAAAACCATTAACTGAATATTTAACATAAATTAAATATTCTTAAATCAATCGATAAAGTTTCGGTTCGTTATATGTAATCAACAAGTCAGCACAACTAATATAATGTGACTGATACGTAACAGTATACCATGATAAGGTAATACAATACACAAATGCAAAGGAAATATAAATATCATGGTATAAGCATATCCCAGAATGCACATCAACATTATCAACCAACTAATATAGCATGCAATGTCATAACGATACATGACAAATATTATATGTAAATTGATACTCATCATTGTTGATAAGTGAAGTCCGAAGTGGACATTAACTGTGATTCAATATTCCCTATATCAGGTCCAACATAGATAAAGTCAGTACATAGTTGTATCAAAGATCCCGAGCTACATCCAATGTGATCGAACTTGTGCAGATCTCACTATACCACATAGCGAGCATAAGTGATCTATGACTTACTTTAGATATCTAGCACCTATATAGATCATACTATAATCCAATGATTCCCGTTGAGGGTCTAAAATAAACAGAGCCAGCGCATAATCATACCAATCCCCGAGCCGCATCCTGATTAATCGAACTTGTGTAGATCTCACCGTACCCCATATATAACATAAGTGATATATGACCTACTTAAGATATTTGAAACCTGTATGGACCTCACCGTACCCCATATCAAGCATAAGTGATAAATGATCCACCCATAAATGATTATCACCATCTCCCCCTTAGTCATCATAGATTTCTTAGTAAATTCACATAATGTCTCTACAAAGAGAACGACGGGTGTCCCATAAAATACGCTATTGGGACCATAAAGGAACACCAATACCATATAGGTATACATTAAAATATAACATAGCGTTATCAAATACGCCTATCACAAAAAAGAACAATATCTCATCATTGTTTATATATACGGATGGTCACTACTAAAAGATCAATAATATGCATAGCCACTAATATAAGGCCAATACGATGTATGATCACTAATATAAGATCGGTACTACATATGGTCACTAATATAAGACCAGTACAATTTATCAACCTATACGTACCACGAGGTCAAAGCAAGAAGGCACAGATTTACATCATTCGATCGTACATGCTAGTCATATGTGATTGTGACAAATTGTCATGTCGATCCCATGCTTGACCATTGTTGATTCCGTGGGAATCACTCAACATTTGAATCAGATCTTGAGCTTTGCTTTGCATTCTACCTCTTCGAATAGCCCATAGTCTTCCCTGAAGTTGCGTCGAAGTTTCATTCGAACCCACATCCGAAACCGGGGGAAAACCCTCGATAAAATGGCACCTGACTTGGGCTTTACTACTAAGGTTAGTGCACCACTAGTCCACTAGTGGTACACCACCTGTCGACCGATGGTAGCCTATCTCGGGCAGTAAAGTTTGGGGCAAGTGCCACCAACGGCTACAATCACTGATTCATGCATTATTTCCTCTGTTACTTTTCCTGGTGACCCGGTAGCTTCCGAAGCCTACCTCCATCCCATCGAACCTTCTCCGGAGTACATTGGTTGATTTTATGAAAGTGGTTCCTTATATGTTCAAAAATCGATTTCCATATAAATTCACACTTTACACATGTAGAATTAAATGGGCGAATCTAGGGACCCGACCTACTCTAACACGCCAAAACAACATAACCAAACTTCTTAACTTATGCAATGACTACATGTTTGCCCATACACCTATGCATGTACGTTTACACACACAACCACACTTTCAATTATATAAATCACGCTTTGGACTTTACTAGAACGATTACTCGATTTGATATCTTCTCACATAACTTAGTGCATACGATAGTCGGTATAGCTAGATGAGACACTCGTCATGTGTTTATATACAAATATGGATATTCACACACACACACACACACACACACACACATATATATATATATATATATTTGTATGTCTGTACATATGTAGATACACACACACACACACATATATATATATATGAATATAGACACAACTACATTCAATAATCCCAGTTACTAAAAAAGAATTATCCTGGTTATTATACTACTTCAACTACATGTATATGTATATTTGCTCATGCACATATACTTGCAAGTATATTCGGGTAAATAATTCAAATATTACTTAAATCAAAACTAAATTTTATTTGCCAATTCTTTGAATAAAAGTAAACAAAACATCTTTTTATATTATTTCATAAAATCTTGTACCATTTTATGAAATATAATAATAGCTTGTAAATCCATTTTAGCCTCTGAAACACTAAACCTCTTCATTTACAATTAAGTATTCCTTTCATAAATATTTTATAAAACCTTATAAATATCTTTTAAAACATCTTCTTCGTTTGTCTTATAAGATCTTATAATTTTTATAATTATCTCATTCATACTATTTTATGAAATAGCACTTTCTTGCTATTTTATAAAATCACTTATCTTATAAAATATTGCTCTATTTTATAAAATCACATATTTTATAAAATATTGCCTTTATTTATAGAATTATTTCTTTACAAAATAATATTTATAAATAAATCTTTCGTTATAAAATTATTTCTTCATTTTAAATTAGCCTTTGATCGTTCAAAACATTACAAAAAATCAATTATTTGACCCATAATCCATTTCTATGCTTACTAACTTTTTCAAAAGTAATAGTTAAGGTATTAAACGATAATTGGTTAATATAATCATGTTTATAATATGAATACAAGCCTACTAATCTCTAAACCAATTCATATCACTTTATAATCATAAATGAACAAATCTATGAAGCGTAACAAATAAATTAAGTAGGAGAATCATCCCACTCACCTTGCTTTTACATAAGTCGAGTCTAATCATCAAACCCACTCTAAAGCTCTTTTAAAATCCTAGATGAAGCTCTAAATCACAACTTCATGCTAATCCCTTAATGGTTTTTTAGATAATTGAATAAAAGGAATTATGTTGATTATTATTTGGTTTAAGAATTTTATATGAAGGGTTTAGGGTTTGGAGATTAAGGAGGGATTAAGGGGAAATTATGAAGTAATTAGAGAAGTGGAAGAAGAATGAAACATTGGGATGAAAATGAATGAGGAGTTAGCTACATATGAACTAACATAGAGGCAAGCTAGTGGGCTTGGCCCAATTTCATTTCATCCAAACAAAAATGTTATTTACTTTAAAAATTCATCGACTCCAAATATAGTTAAGTATGTACTCATTTTGCTCGCATCAAAATAGCGGTCTCAACTACAGGTGTCTTAAGGCCCAATTCTTCTGTCTCTAAAAGTCGAGTATGATGGACGTTCATTAATTAAAGATTAAATATTTAAATTAATCATTTAAGTATTCAATCGTTATAGTTGTGGGGTGTCACATGGAGGCAGAGGCCATGTCAGCTGAGATCTATGGACAATGTCTAATCTAAACACAAAACTCAAAGGATGTATGTCATAATATGTATAGTTTATTTTTATAATTCTTAAATGTGTGCGTGTAGTTGTATCTGTATTACACCTTAATGTAGGTGATGTATAGTGCTTAATAAATGTTGATGTGTGTAGGCAAACCAGACTCTTTACATCAAATGAGGCTGAGTAGTGTCCTATATGTGCATGCATGACATACTTCGTATGTGGTGTGTGGTAGTGCGTTATATGTTATGAAAGCTCGCTCGTTCTTATAACTGAATTCCCGATACTTGATGGAATTGAATGCGTGATGGAAACTACTAACACAGAGACTATGTTAATAGTCTTGGACTAATCTATGTAGGTGGGAACTCATGTCCTTGACCGGTCTTTGCCCAAACAGGCAAAACATTTTTCGAGAAATTGAAGATTCTTGAATCGTTGGAAATGAATGGTGATGGAATGTGTAGTCCACCCAACGAGTCAGACTTAGTAAAGTCCTAAAAATCAACACGAACAACAAGTATCATCGACGTTGATCAATGCAGAGTTTTGTGATTGATCCAAGATGCTGATATTGATGTGAAATTGATGCAATCGGAGAATAGTTATATGTGATTGATCAAGGCAGCAAAGAGCTTTAAATCATCATGATTTGGCAATTTATGTCGATCGACCCAAAAATAGATCAATGCACCTTTTGATTCATGGCCATACCATTCACGATTCATTTTTTCACGTTCATTCTTGAAAAAAGAACCTAAAACACAACTCAAACCTTAAGAGAAGCCGGTCATTAACAAGGGAAAAGAGGGAGAAAAATTAAATCAAATCTAAGGATCAAAGCTAGGAGACTCAATCTTCTACAAATCTTAAATTCCTTATCATATCCAAGGTGAATCATAATTTATACCATCTCTATTTTGTTTGTACAATCGTATGTTTTCAAATTTAAAATTAAATTCATTGTGTATGATGTTTTGGATGAAGATATGCTTGAATTATTATATGTTTTCGATTTAAACCAATTCATTTACACATGAATTTGCACGCTTCAGGGTAAAATCGATTGTTATCGATCTTAGAATGCCACGGAAAAATTATATGTTATGTAAAACGTGATTTTAGAGATGGGTTTAAATTTTCATCTTTTTCCAAGCTGTGGAAATTTATTATGAATTTCTAAAGGAAAATATGATATAATTAGGTTTAGAATTAATTTCGATTATTTCAGGAAGAATCTGGGTTTGAATTTTAATATGTTTGATCATATGGTGAAAGTGAACTTCTATGATTTTTGGAGATTTTCCTAATGGATTTGCTATGGAAATTAAATTATTTTAAAAAAAGGACTTAATTGCAATATTAGATTTGCTTAATGGAAGGGCTTAAACTTTACTTTTTCCCTTGATTAAGATCTGATAAATGAATCAGTTATTTTGTAAAGTATTTGAAAAGTTTTAAGGCAACCAATCAAAGGATAACAAATAGGCAGGTAGTTATTAAGCAATTATTAAAAGTAGCATATTTCAGCTTTTATTCAAAAAAGTTGGTTCCATCTCATATAGTAGTGCCTTTCAACTCCAATGTTTCCGCTCTAACTCAGTCAAAACCAACCCAACCGAAACCCACCTAGTCTAAGCCAATAAACAAGGTACATTTAGATGGTACGAAGTGGATTGGAGGGAAGGCGGGTGCCATGGTGTCGAAAGCAATGCTTTCGATGGGGTCAAAACCTTTGTTTTGTTTTTAAATGTTAAATGCCTGCTTTGTTTTACTTAAAGCTTTCGACGTAGTCGAAGCATATTTTTTCGAAAGGGGTTTTTCTGAATATATTTCAAAGGAGGTTGCCATTTTATATTTTAAAGGTACAACCTTTTAAAGAGGTTACTTTATTTATAAAAGAATGCTTTCGAAAGTAGTGATTTCGAAACTAGCCGAAAACCCAACCGCTTTTCTTTTACCTTTCAAGTATATTGAAGTGATCAATACTTTTGAAGGGTACTTTTGTTTTAAACTTATGTTAAGCTACTTCCTAAATGCTTTCGAAAGGGGTCAAGGGTTTTGAAGGTAATGGTGTCGAAAGGGGGTTTCGTTGCTATCCTTCTAAATTTTACTCAAAGGTTTTGAGCTTTCGAATAGATGGTTCCAACACCATCAAAATTTTCCCCAAAACAATTTCATTAAGGGTTTAGAAAGAGATACTTTCATACACAACCACTTTGACGCAAAGATGTTTTTAGAAGTAAAAATCAATACTTTCAAAAGAGGTACTTTCATGTGTTTCGAAGGCATGTGTCTAAAGACTTTTGAGTAACGTTTTGATACCTTCGAAAGGTATATTTGGTTTCGAAAGAGATGTTTCAAAAAGGGCTTCGAAAGGTATATACATAGTGTTTTGAAAAGGAGTTTTCTTTGCTTTCGAATGAGGTTATCTAGGGATTTCAAAAGTGGTGTTTTATGTTTTTCAAAATAAATAACCCAATCTCATTTTAAGTAAAACCATGGCATAAATAAATTAAAGAATCTTGAGTTAGAAGAAGTTTTCCTTAATTTATAGGTTAAATGGTTTAACCAAGTTTAATATAAAATGATTTCAAGGAAATTAAACCATAGAGGTTGGTATTTTTATGATTTCTTCTTCATCTATTTATTCACATTGTAATTCACCCATAAAGGTTCTTTGGGGAAGGGAAGGATAACCAGCTAGCTTGACTCGGTAGTGAATATAACTTAAGAAATGTTAAATTCTTAACTAAAGATATTAGCAAGGGCCAATAGGTTCACAGTAAGCCCATGAAAATCATATAAAGGAAAAGATATTGGCAGGGGCTAATAGGTTCATAGTCAGCCCATGAAAACAATGATTTGATATTAGCATGGGCCAATAGGTTTATAGTTAGCCCATGAAAACTATATCCGGATTAAGATATTGACAGTTAGTCAATAGGTTCCTACTCAACCCATGAAAACTAGGATAAAAAAAGATATTGGAGTTAACAATTCTTGGTGATCCCATGAAAACTATGAAATCGGACATGTAGTCCATAAACATTTAACGGGTTATTAGTAAGCTCATGAAAACTAATAGGTTAATAGTAACCCTAAAAACTATAATTGAGATAGATAGTCAGAATGAAAGGGGATGGGTAATCTAAAATCAACTTACTTGTTTGCATATCATCGTATTATTTTGAATTGTTTTAAACATTATGGATGTAGGTGCATGGTATATAGTTCTATAAAGTTTTTAAGATACCAGTGAGAGGAAAGCCTGTTCCGCTAAGTGGCATGGTCTCACTAGATATCTAAATGGTCTGAGATGGTAGATTATTATTCATATCAAGCTTTATGTCTGACTCAAAGTTTTTATTTTCCCCTTAAACTCTCGGGTACTCAATTGATTTTGAGTAGTTTGAGAGTTAAGGTTTTCACGTACCTCTTTGAAGAATAAAGCTTTTGGAGACATGCAAGAGGCATGATAGCTATCTAGAGTTCGCTTTTATTTTGATTCCGATGTGTTGTTTGTGATGGTAAAGTTGTTAAATTTCCTGTGTATACTTTGATCATCCAAGGGGGCGTCTTCATATGTCGCTCTTGACGTATGTTGTAATAAATATATTTTCTCTAATTGTGGTTAGCGACTGTGGGATTATGTAATGAATTTGAAATGTTTGAAATGGAATGTGGAATTTCTTTAATGTTTTAAATTTTTTCCATATTCATGTGTTTCTGTGTATCAATGTATCTAACATTACCGTATTCGGTCACTGATGATTAATCACTATGGATGACTACAGCATCCATAGCCATTAATTTTGGGCCTTTAAGTAGAGGGATGTTACAAGTTGTTATCAGAGCATAGGTTTATGAAACTTAAAAAGAAATTTAAACCTAAAAGATTTTCAAAACATAATCCAATGAATCTGAAAATATGATTGGGGTTTGGGTTAATGTTATAGTAACGTACTTGTATTTGATATAGATATATAAGTACATAATCCCCTCTCTCTTAGACCATTCTTCTATATCTTACTAAGGCTCGTATGTAGATTTACAAGAAAGAAGATATGGAAGCAGGAAACTGAAGAGGAAATCTCAGTGGAGAAAGCACCACAACCAACGGAAATGCTCGCCCTAATACCATGAGGAACCAAGGTCGACGGGCTAATGCAAATCAAAATGGTGATGCGAATGTGGGTGCTGGAAATCCACCAGTGGATACGGAGGTGATGTATCATTTCTTTGTCAATATGATGCAAGCAAGAGCTGCTGGTGGTGGTGTTGGAAATGGAGGAGGAGCTAATCTTGTAGTTCCAGTTGGAAATATTTATGCTAAGCTGAGTAGGGACTACACCAGTCTTGGTGGGAAGCCATTTATGGGGATGGAGAATGCTATAGAGGTTAAGAATTGGCTATTTCATTGTGAGTGTATCTTTGCTGATTTGGGTTTAGATAATGGGCAAAATAGAAGGTTAGCCTCTAAACAGTTGCAAGGGTCGGCGCTTCATTAGTGGAATAGTGTTACTGCTGGAGTTTCGGAGGAGCGGTTGACTTGGACAGATTTTAGAAGGAGACTTAAACGAAAGTTTGTGTCTGAGTTTGCTAAGTCAGAGTTGATGAGGAAGTGAATTTGGAGAAAGGAGAGATGTCGGTTGTTGAGTATGCCATTAAGTTCGAGGAGTTGTCCCGTTATGGACATAATACTATAGACACTGTCATCAGAAGGAACGAGAAGTTCATTAAGGGACTAAGGCCCAAAATTGCTATGGCGACTCTGCCACATCTCCATGATTCTAGTAATTTATTTGTGGAGATGGCCATTCGCCATGTGGAGATGGTTTCTTGTTGTGCTAGAGAGAAGCAAGTGGAAATTCAGGGTTCTTAGGGGAAGAAGAGAAGGTTCTTTAAGAAGAAGGGAGCCCATAAAAGAGATACTGCCAAGAAGGCAAAGGCAGAGTTAGTTTGCTATAAGTGTGACAAGATGGATCATTATGCGAGTGAGTGCCAGTCAAGTAATGGGAGGAAGGCTGCAAATAAGAAGAATGTGAAGTGCTTCAACTGTGATCAAGTTGGGCATCACAAGAATCATTGTCCAGAGCCAGTTAGGGCAAACAAAGGAAAGGTTTTTGCTATTAGACTAACTGGGCCTACTGCAGCTGAAAAAAGGAAGACTGTGATGGAAGGTTCGCTTTTGATTCGGTGTGACATCCCGAAAATTTCAAGCAAAATTTAATGTGATATCCCGGATTTTCGAGCATCAGATAATTGGATGTTATCTGATTTAACTTTTGAAAATACTGATTTATAAATTGAAAAAATTCAAATGTGATAATCTTCATTTTAAATTATTTAAAATTTTGCAAGATTGTTAATTTCAAATCAATAATAATATGTTGTGTGTGTATACAGAATTATTATATACAAATCGAATTTGTATTTGTTTAAATATATGATATATATGTATATATCAAGTTGGTTTTTAAATTAGATTTGAAGTTTAATTTGAATTTGATTTAAAATTCAAAAGATAGATATTTAAAAATGTTTGGATTTAAATTTTATATATAAGCTTTTATTTGTATATATAGTTTGTTTTATTTTATTTCCCTTAAAAAAATTCATATATACATTAGATAAGAATTCATAAATTAGGAATAAAAGCTTATGTTTACATTTAAAATAAATTAAAATAAATTACTTAAGAGACATGTGTTGATACATGAAGACACCTTAATAACAAGTGTTAATAAATAAGTAAATGTAAATGACACATGGTGAGTTTTTTTTACAAGTGTCATTTATTATTTTGATTTTTCTTTTATTTTAATTAAATCGCATTTTAACCTATTAAACCCATACCTTCCTTCCCGTCATTTCTTTTTTCTTCTCAAAACCTAGAAAAACAATACCCTGTAACAAATACGCAAAAACAAAATCTGAAAATCAATACTGCTTTAATTAGAAAACTAATCCAATTCAACAGCCTGTATTTCATTTTCAATTTTTAAAACCAGAAATTTTATCAAGCAAAATCACCTTTGTTTCAAAGATAAATCTTCTCAACAACTAAGCTTTAGATTTAAAAGGATTTCCAGTTCAAACAACAAAGCACTTCAGTTTTAAAAGATCAGCAAATTCAAAGTTTTGAGCTTCCAGTTTCCAAATTTTAAAATCTACACCTCTTTTCAAAAACCCAGACAGGTGAGTAAACTCTTCTTTAAATCTGTTCTAAATCCTTTTTATGTGATAAATCTATACAGAAATATTATAATATGCTTTGCATGGTTGTTTTATCTGGAACATATATATTTAAACTGCTCTGTTTATATGTGTATATGCCTGAGTGTATGTATATTAGACTCCGTTATGATCACAGACTCAAGGATATAACAAAGGAATTCATATTCTCCTTATATATTCAAATTTAGACGATGATCACCAAAGAAGAGATGATTGTATGAACGTAATGGTGTTATAAAAAAATCCAAGAGTTTATGTTTCTTGTTTATTTCTAAACTGGAAATTTACAGCAGCAAACAAAAATAAGTCAAAAATCAACTAAAACGATTTCATGATTGGATTTCATAAATGGATTCGTGGCAAAAAAATTGAATTTTAATGTAAGAATCAAAAATTTTAGATTGAAAATCAATTGGAATTTTGGAGTTGAAGGGTTTGGGCTTTTGGGTTGACTGCCGTTGATCGGCACGGTGGATGGAGTCAAATTTTCGATCGAAGTTGGCTGAAGGGTTTCCAATGGTAGGAAAAATGGCTGTGCATTTTTTCGATGGCCATGGTGGCCGGACTTGGATGATTTAGGGTTTAGGTGGCCTTTTTGGTCGCGACTGTTCCTTGGGGTCGTATGGTTTCAGTGTCGCGTCGTAGATGATCGCGATAGGGGAAGTAGCGGCTGGAGTTCGAGACAATGCTTGAATGTGGATGTTGAGGTGCAATGTGGTTGATATCGGCGGCGATGGTCGTTCTTTTCCGATGCGTTCGTTTCCATATTTTCGATCGAGTATCGATTTTTTGTTGTGGTCCTCGATTCGTACCTCTAGGTTGTCGTGCTGATGGACGAGGTCGTGGGTGATGCTTTGGGGCCGGAGGCGATGATCGGAGAAGGCATGGGTGGTGGTGCACGTACACGGTGTACTCGTGTATCTGGGATGATCGTTTAGTTTGGGAAGATGATATTCGACTCGATGTGGTGTTCGTGCAGACTGATGTGCGACTCGAAGTAGGTAGTTTGGCATGTGATTTTGAGTGTAGCTCGAGTTTTTGAATGATGGACTCGGGTTTGTACTGGGGTGATGATCTGGTTTTAGTAAAGCAAATATTTTTGTCAAAGAAATTAAGTTTTAAATAACTATAGGTAAAAAAATTAATTAGCAACTTTGGAAGAATTCAAGGATTTATAAGTTAGTTAGATGTTCAAATTGCTTTTAATTACAATTGATTTCCAAGTGTTTTAATTAGATAAAGATTAATGATTTAATTAAGCAAAAATCAATTATGAGGAAGAGTTTATCTTTAAGTAATTAAGATTTTGATATTTAATTTGTGAAGATAATAAAGGTTGATTAATCAGTGTACTTAATCAAAGGATTTATATAATTAATTAAAAAGGTTAATTAGTTAAAGTAAGTAATTACAGAATAGTTAATTACTGTTTATGATTAATCAAGGTTGAATTAATTAATTAAAGTATAATTAATTAATTGTAACGAATTAAGGATTAATGTAATTAATTATTGTTAATTAATTAATGCAAGTAAATGGAGGGTCATTAATTAGTGTAACTAATGAAAGTAATTAAAGGTTAATTACTGTATATGGTTAAAGATTATTAATTTGTGAAATTGAAGCCTTTAATTAAGAAAGGTCTTAAGTAATAAGGATTGATTAATTAATAAGTTAATAAGTAATTAAAGGTTAATTAATCAAGGTGATTAATTAAGGTTAATTAATCAGGGATGATTAAGATAGATGATTAAAAAATAATTAATTAAGAGGGTTGTAATTAACTAATGTTAAGTGCAGGATTAAGATAATCCAAGTGAATAAAGTTGGTGATAAATTAATTCGAGGTTAATTAAAATTATTTGATATTATATATGTAATAAATCTTGTGTATGAATGGTTGAATGGATTTGGATGATTTGAATTGTTGTTGTCTCTGATGACCGATTGAGATGTGGTGATGTAAATGATTTGACTGTGATAGCGTGGGATTATCTATCCGAGTTAAATTATTATGAGGTATGATATCCAGAATATGAATTATATTGTTTTAAACCTTAACAGATTGGGTTAGGAATGATATTGGACTCGAAGAGACAGGGGTCGGGTATCAGTAAATACCCGACACCACTTCGATTTGAAATCTTCTATAATCCATATAAATTTGATATGTGTAATAAATAGTTTGGAGTGGAATAAAATGGACCATTTAAACCTAAGTAAGATACTTAGGGATTGATTTGTGGATATAAGTATTGACTATAACAAGTAATGAACTCATAGTGAAGTACGAGTTACCCCGTGTTTTTCTTTTATGGTTTGAACTTAGTATTTCAAATTATATGGATTTACTCACGCTGGTTTCCAGCCTGACCCGGGTGTTACTTTGAAGTAATGCTCGGGTCAGACCGAGTATTACAGATTTTCAAGTAAGGACGTCCTGTAGCTCAGGGGGCGAGCTGGATGGCAGAAACGTATGGAGTGTTTCTGCTGTGTTATATTGTTGTATATCTGGAACAAGTTATTTTAACTGTCCAGTGATTGTAAATGTTATAACTCTGATGTATAAAAATGTAATTGACTGATACAGTTTTCTTTGTGTAAAGAATATTATTTGTTATGATATTTTATCCGCTGCGAATGTTAGATGTTGGTGTTTCTGTTTCTTCGTTTTCTTCTATCTCTCTCTTCTTTCTCTAACAATCTGGGATTTTCGAAGTCGAAAATTTCGGGTCGTTACATTTGGTATCAGAGCAGAAGGTTAAGCGAGAACCTTGGCTCTGGTGGGATACTCATTTAGGATAGGGTCAATGGTACCCTAGAATGAGTTGAGTGTGTGTGTGTGTGTATGAGAGCGTGCTTGTTATTTTCTTATATAAAGATTTTAGATGATTTTATATAAGAATATATTTTGATATATAAAGCAATATTCTTTCTAATAAATATTAAGGTAATTGGTTGTTAAATTATTGGAATTAAATTAAGTGGTAATAGAAATACAACCAAATTGAAATTAAATAAAGATAGGTTTGAAATGGATTCAAATTGAAATTAAAATCTTGAATTTGGGGAAGAGTTCCATAATAAGATAATAATGAATTGGTTTCCAGATATGATAATATAGGTTATTATCATAAATGATTGTTGTTTTTAATAATAAAATGTGTATTAATGAGTAAGCAAAATGAAATGTTTTAGGGAAGTAAAACATTTAGGCAAATATGACTTATAAATTGGAACTGAAGAGGATCGAAATTGTGAAGTTTTAAATCTAGGTCCAAAATTTTGAAAAATTGTTTCAAAGGTGATAAAAAAAAAATATTATCTAATGTATTTGAATGAAAGGGTCCTATTTCAAACAAGAGTTGTTTGAAATTTTAGAGAAATTTGTTTTGAATTAAAAACCAAAGGTGGTTTAAAATTTGAGATAACTTGATGTGCAAAGGAAATAAATATGTATATATGAGGGATATGCATAATATCAAAGATGATTTGAAATAAACTCAAAATGTTGAGTTTTAAATTTGGGATAAGATATGATACCCAAAATGATAAGTTTTCGAACTTATAAGTGGGAAGATTATTAATGTGAAGTTTAGAATTTGAAATGGGAATTCAAATTGTTAAGGTTGGCTGGATTAAGTAAATTGAATTTAACTTTAGGAAAGTTAAGTAATTTAACAAGCAACCTGAATTGGAAATTTCAAGATGAAATTGGGATTTAACTTGGAAAGTTAAATGGTTAATTTGAATTGGGAGTTTGTGTGATCTCAAAATGGGTTTGAGATCTAGAAATTGGAAATGGATAGATGTTTTAAAATAATTTGAATGATACCATCCTATTGTTATTAATAATCTTTAAGCTGAAAATTGGATTTGTTTAAATGTATGAAGAAATGGGGTGTGGTAATATATCCATTATTAAGATAAAATGGAATCATTTTGGACTTAAGATTTGAATGTTTAAGATAAAACTTCAAAGGTTTGGTTTCAAAATTAAAATTCGATGGTAAATTGAATTACAAAGATTTAGTTGTTTAAAAAGGTTTTGGATTATTATTATTTGAACTTTGAAATATGTTAAAAATGGAATTTGGATTCAGAATTAAATGGTTTAAAGATATAAGTTGATTTGATTAAATCAACATTTGGAAATTTAAATCAAATTTATATAATTCGAGATGGTTTAAATTTGAAATTTGAATTGAATTAGTTCAAATTGAATTTGATTTGAATTAATTGGAATAATAATTGAAGGTGGATAAGTTTAAAAATTCAAATGGAAAATTTGAATTGGATTAATTTGAAATGAAATTGAAGTTGAATGAGTTCAAATTCAAATGCGAATTGGGATTAATGCAAACTGGAATTGATTCGAAATTGAAATGGGTTCAATTTGAAATTAGTCCAAATTGATTTGAATAATTTGGAATTGTGATTAAGGTTGAATAGGTTTAAAATTCAACTAGAATTTGATTTGAAATTGGAAAGAAATTGAGAGTTAATTCAACTGGAATTAGGGATAAATCAATTTTAATGGAAATTGAAGTTATTTAAATTGAAATTGAGTCAATTTAAATGGAAGTGGAAATTTAAATTGAATTGATGGGATTGGAGATTAGGAATTGAATAGTTTGACTCTAGAGTATTTTCAAAATAAATTATTTTAATATAAACCTATCTTTCCAAGCTATTTACTAATTACAACCTTTCTTTTTAAAGCCAAACTATTTTACACTTATTTCACAATTATTTTTGGAACTATTTAACAATGTTTCAACTGTTTTATAAACTAATTACTATTTTTTAACTACTTTATACTAATTACTACTTTGCAACTATTTTGTAATTATTTAAAATTTCTACAACTATTTGACTGTTTTCCTACTATTTTACAATTACTTAACTATTTTATAGTTATTTTACAAACTAATAATTATTTTTCAACTACTTGTCTATTTTAACTTTTCATGCCATTTTCTAAATATTAGCTGGTTAGAGTGCAAACTGTTTATGAGTAAATATCCATTTGAGATAAGAATTGAAATGTTAAACAAAAGGGATATTGGGAGAAAATGTGAATAAGTGAATAGGAAATGTGAATAGAAAAGGAGATCGATTTGGCTAATAACCAATAAAGATAAATACGTAGGGTGTACATATGTTATTCTATTCGCATAGTGATTTGATCCAGATTCGAGTATAAAATTTCGAGATACTATGTCGATCCGAGTTAGGATTTTTCACTCGATTTTCGATGGCGAACCTGGATATGGATTGTTGATTGATTCTGGATATTCTCTATCATAGTTAGGCTATGTAAGGAGAATGATGGTTTCTGGTCAAGAAACCAGATCTAAGTCCGCACTAGGAAGTCGGGTGGACGATATTAGTTTGGAAGTGAAATTGTTTGATCGAGTGAGTGATCAGATTGGTATAGCGTACGGATGATATGTGTACAACGTGCGGTTTGAATGAAATTGATACTGGAAATTTGTGGATATGAAATGTGAAATGGTTTTTTTGAAATGAAAGATATATTTTGAGAAATATATGATGAAGTAAAGTAGAAATTGGATATTTCTATGGTAAAAATTTTACTTTATGGAAGTAAGTAATTTGGTAAGTGACTTTATAGAGTAATCAAATTTGAATATTTGATTTTAAATAAACAAAGTTATATATCTTTGTTATATAAGATCAATCTCCCCTTGTTGAATCTATTGCCGAAAGGAAAGGATTTTTGAAAAGTATTTGAAGTATAAAAGGGAATTTATACAAGTTTGAAGTAATCCAAAGATTTTTTTTATAGTGTTATATATATATATATATATATATATATATATATATCTGTGTGTGTGTAAAGGATCTTATGGGGATTTTGGAAAAGGTTTTTGGAACCTATGGGATTTGGAAAGGCTTTTGATTTTTGGGAAAAATCAATATTGGAATTTGAAAAGCCTAATTTGAGAAGTATCGATTTTGGGATAATCGATTTTGAGAAAGGAGATTTATATAGGATTCATACTAGGTGTATGATTTGGAAGATACTATATATTTATAGTATAAAGTGTTTTAAATATGGCTCTGGAGGAAAAGGCACTCCCTTGGAATGAACATCTTAGGAGTGCCACAAGAGTGGTACTGCCTTGAACCCTAAGGAGGGGGTTCTAAAGTTGAACCTGTAAGGAGTCCGGACAAAACTAGTTCTTAAGGATTCTTTGTAGTTGGTAGCGGAAGTCAAGGGCGCTGATGCCTACAGAGGCATTTGGGTTATGCTGTGACGATAGTGTAACTCGATGTCACTGCGATCTACTGTTGACCATAGAGAAAGTCGTGTGTGCCGCTGAGAGCCAACAGTCTACGTTTGATTTTACATCGGTAGATTGCGACCTATGGTAATATAGCAAAAGTCGTGTGTGCTGCTGAGAGCCAACAGTCTACGTTTGATTTTACATCGGTAGACTGCGACATATAGAGACATAGCGAAAGTCGAGAGGCCGTGAGAGCCTAAGGCTACATTGGGACTTGACTGATGTATTCTGCGACCTATGTGGGAGTGGGGAAGTTTCATTCTTTTGGCAGCGAAATTCGAGGGCGCTGATGCCTACAGTTACATGAACTTTTGCTACGATGGCAACGTTACCCTGGATGTAACTGCGATCTGTAGCGGGTTCCATGGCGTAATCGATGCGCGGAGGCCTACAATTATCTACGGATTTTGCCGGGACGGCAATGTAACCATCGGGTTAACTACGTCCATGAATGGGGGTGATGATTTCCAGAGCATTCTCACCAAAGATATTTCCTCTATTTTCAAAAATGTTTTCTATATTTCCAGTAAAATTATTTTCCAAGTATTTTCACTCGGTGTTGAAAATGGGTTTACCGAGCACTTATAGATTTTCAGTCTTACACCTGGTCAACGTATGATCGAATTTATGTGAGAACGAGGATGGGCTGGTTGAGACATCAAGTTATAAAAAGTATTTTTATGATATTTTAAAGTGTTTTAATAAAGATCAAAGATTAATTTTTCTGTTATTAAGCATTTTAATAAATTCTGGCTTCATTCCTTTTCGAGGACGAAAAGATTCTAAGGGGGGAGGAATGTGATATCCTGAAAATTTCAAGAAAAATTTAATGCGATATCCCAGATTTTCGGGCATTGGATAATTGGATAGTTATCAGATTCAACTTTTGAAAATACTGATTTGTAAATTGAACAAATTCAAATGTGATAATCTCCATTTTAAATTATTTAAAATTTGGCAAGATTGTTAATTTCAAATCAATAATAATAATATGTTGTGTGTGTGTGTATATATAGAATTATTATATACAAATTGAATTTGTGTTTTTTTAAATATATATAACATATATGTATATATCAAGTTGATTTTTAAATCGGATTTGAAGTTTAATTTGAATTTGAATATTTAAATTTAAAATTCAAAAGATAGATATTTAAAAATATTTGGATTTAGATTTTATGTATAAGCTTTATTTGTACATATAGTTTGTTTTGTTTTATTTTCTTTAAAAAATTCATATATACATTTAGATAAGGATTTATAAATTAGGAATAAAAGCTTATATTTACATTTAAAATAAATAAAAATAAATTACTTAAGAGACCTGTGTTGATACATGAAGACACCTTAATAACAAGTGTTAATAAATAAGTAAATGTAAATGACACAAGGTGAGTTTTTTTACAAGTGTCACTTATTATTTGATTTTTCTTTTATTTTAATTAAATGACATTTTAGCCTATTTAAACCCATACCTTCCTTCCCTCATTTCTTTTTTCTTCTCAAAACTTAGAAAAACAATACCCTGTAACAAATACTCGAGTACAAAATCTGAAAATCAATACTCCTCTAACTAGAAAACAAATCCAATTCAACAGCCTGTATTTCATTTTCAATTTTCAAAACCAGAAATTTTATCAAGCAAAATCACCTCTATTTCAAAGATAAATCTTCTCAACAACTAAGCTTCAGATTTAAATGGGTATCCGTTCAAACAACAAAGCATTTCAGTTTTAAAAAATCATCAAATTCAAAGTTTTAAGCTTCCAGTTTCCAGATTTTAAAATCTACACCTCTGTTCAAAAACCCAGACAGGTGAGTAAACTCTTCTTTAAATCGGTTTTAAATCCTTGTTTATGTGATAAATCTGTATAGAAATATTGTAATGTGCTTTGCATGGTTGTTTTATCTGGAATATATATATTTAAACTGCTCTATTTATATGTGTATATGCCTGAATGTATGTATACTAGACTCTGTTATGATCACAGACACAAGGGTATAACAAAGGAATTCAAATTCTCCTTATATATTCAAATTTAGGTGATGATCACCAAAGAAGAGATGATTGTATGAATGTAATAGTGTTTTAAAAAAATCCAATAGTTTATATTGCTTATTTATTTCTAAACTGGAAAATTACAGTAGCAATAAAAAATAAGTCGAAAATCAATTAAAATGATTTCATGGTTGGATTTCATAAATGAATTTGTGGCAGAAAATCTTGATTTTTAATGTAAGAATCAAAAATTTTATATTGAAAATCAATTGGAATTTTGGAGTTGAAGGGTTTGGGCTTTTGGGTTGATTGTCGTTGATCGGCACGGTGGATGGAGTCGAATTTTTGGTCCAAGTTGGCTGGGTTGCCGATGGTAGGAAAAATGGCTATGCATTTTTCTGATGGCCATGGTGGCCGGACTTGGATGATTTAGGGTTTAGGTGGCCTTTTTGGTCGCGGCTGTTCCTTAGGGTCGTATGGTTTCAATGGCGCGTCGCAGATGATCGCGATAGGGTAAGTAGCGGCTAGAGATCGAGACGATGCTTGGATGTGGATGTCGAGGTGCAATGTGGTTGATATCGGTGGCGATGGTCGTTCTTTTCCGATGCGTTCACCTCTATATTTTCGATCGAGTATCGATTTTTCGTTATGGCCTTCGATTCGCACCTTTAGGTTGTCGTGCTGATGGACGAGGTCGTGGGTGATGCTCTGGGGCCAGAGGCGATGATCGGAGAAGGTATGGGTGGTGGTGCACGTACATGGTGTACTCGTGTATCTGGGATGATCGTTTGGTTTGGGAAGATGATATTCGACTCGGTGTGGTGTTCGTGCAGACTGATGTGCGACTCGAAGTAGGTGGTTTGGCATGTATTTTGAGTGTGGCTTGAGTTTTTGTATGATTGACTCGGGTTTGTACTGGGGTGATGATCTGGTTTTAGTAAGGCAAATTTTTTTGTCAAAGAAATTAAGTTTTAAATAACTATAGGTAAAAAAATTATTTAGCAACTTTGGAAGAATTCAAGGATTTAAAGGTTAATTGGATGTTTAAATTGCTTTTAATTACAATTGATTTCTAAGTGTTTTAATTAAATAAAGATTAATGATATAATCAAGCAAAAATCAATTATAAGGAAGAGTTTATCTTTAAGTAATTAAGATTTTGATAATTAATTTGTGAAGATAATAAAGGTTGATTAATCAGTGTAATTAATCAAAGGATTTATATAATTAATTAAAAAGGTTAATTAATTAAAGTAAGTAATTACAGAATAGTTA
Source organism: Allium cepa (assembly GCA_030765085.1). Taxonomy (NCBI): domain Eukaryota; kingdom Viridiplantae; phylum Streptophyta; class Magnoliopsida; order Asparagales; family Amaryllidaceae; genus Allium; species Allium cepa. The sequence goes on from CM060940.1 coordinate 110,829,237, forward strand.
ATAACTGTTTATGATTAATCAAGGTTGAAGTAATTAATTAAAGTATAACTAATTAATTGTAATTAATTAAGGATTAATGTAATTAATTATAGTTAATTAATTAATGAAAGTAAATGGAGGGTCATTAATTAGTGTAATTAATGAAAGTAATTAAAGGTTAATTACTGTATATGGTTAAGGATAATTAATTTGTGAAATTGAAGCCTTTAATTAAGAAAGGTCTTAAGTAATTAGGATTGATTAATTAATAAGTTAATAAGTAATTAATGGTTAATTAATCAAGGTGATTAATTAAGGTTAATTAATCAGGGATGATTAAGATAGATCATTAAAGAATAATTAATTAAGAGGGTTGTAATTAACTATGTTAAGTGCAAGATTAAGATAATCCAAGTGAATAAAGTGGGTGATAAATTAATTGGAGGTTAAATAAAATTATTTGATATTATATATCTAATAAATCTTGTGTATGAATGGTTGAATGGATTTGGATGATTAGAATTGCAGTGTCTCTGATGAACAATTGAGATGTGGTGATGTAAATGATTTGAATTGTGATAGTGTGGGATTATCTATCCGAGTTAAATTATTGTGTGGTATGATATCCAGAATATGAATTATATTGTTTTAAACCCTAACAATTTGGGTTAGGAATGATATCGGACTCGAAGAGACCGGGGTCGGGTATCAGTAAATACCCGACACCACTTCGATTTGAAATCTTCTATAATCCATATAGATTTGATATGTGTAATAAATTGTTTGGAATGGAATAAAATGGACCATTTAAAACTAACTAAGATACTTAGGGATTGATTTGTGGATATAAGTGTTGACTATAACAAGTAATGAACTCATACTGAAGTACGAGTTACCCTGGGTTTTTCTTTTATGGTTTGAACTTAGTATTTCAAATTATATGGTTTACTCATGCTGGTTTTCAGCCTGACCCGGGTGTTACTTTGTTGTAATGCTCGGGTCAGACCGAGTATTACAGATTTTCAGGTAAGGACGTTGTGGAGCTCAGGAGGCGAGCTGGATGGCAGGAACGTATTGAGTGTTTCCACTGTGTTATATTGTTGTATATCTGGAACAAGTTATTTCAACTGTTCAGTGATTGTAAATTTTGTAACTCTGATGTATTAAAATGTAATTGACTGATACAGTTTTCTTTATGTAAAGAATATTATTTGTTATTATATTTTATCCGCAGCGAATGTGAGATGTTGGTGTCTCTATTTCTTCTTTTTCTTCTATCTCTCTCTTCTTTCTCTAACAATCTAGGATTTTCCAAGTCGAAAATATCGGGCCGTTACATTCGAAGTATACCAGTCATAGTACTTTTTGATACTGGTGCATCACATTCATTTATGTCCCAGTGTTTGGTTGATAGGTTATGCTTAGAAGCCACATACCTTGTTTCTGCCTTAAGGGTTGCGAATCCAATAAGAGGGTGTGCAACTCTAGGTTTGAGATGTGACCAGTTAGAACATGATTTGTTAGATCATAAGGTTGCATGCAGTTTGTATGTTATTAATGTCATAGATTTCAAAATCATTTTGGGTATGGATCGGTTGGGTAGGTATGAGGCTAGAATATTTTGCGAGGATACGGAGATTTCACTGAGACACCCTGATAGCCATAACCGATTAGTATTCTTAGTGGAGATTTCTAACCGGAATGTTAGTAATTTGCTTAGTACCATGGAGAAAAGAGATGAGTTAAGTCAGGTTCAAGTAAAAAGAAAGTTTGCAGATGTCTTTGAGCCAGTCACAGAACTACCACTGAAACGAGCTGTTGAGTTTCGGATAATTCTTGTGCCAGGAGCTGAACCTATGAATAGACCACCTGGAAGGATGACATTGACTGAGATGAAGGAATTGAAGGTGCAACTAGTGGATCTAGAAGGAAGAAATTTTATTAGGCCAAGCAGTTTACCTTGGGGAGCGGCCGCAGTGTTCGTGAAGAAACTAAATGGGTCATTGAGGATGTTTATCGACTATCGTAAGTTGAATGAAAGGATGATTAACAATAAGTATCATTTCCCAGAATAGACAATCTATTCGATCAGTTGATTGGAGCCAGAGTGTTTTTCCTTTTCGATTTAGCGACAGGTTTCCATCAGTTAAGAGTGGCTGAGGACAATTTACCTTTAACAGTATTTCGGACTAGGTATGGTTTGTATGAATGGTTAGTAATGTCATTTGGATTAACAAATGCACCTGTTTTCTTTTTGGATTTAATGAATCGAGTTTTTCGTGAGTACTTGGATAGGTTGTACTGGTGCTTACAGATGGCATTTTAGTATACTCTAAGAATGAAAGAGAGCATGAAGTTCATCTCAGAGTGATGCTTGAAATGCTGAGGTAGAATCAGCTATAGGAGAAGTTTATCGACTGCCAATTTTGGAAAAAAGTGGTTAATTTTTTGGTCACATGGTTTCAAAGAAAGGCTTGTCAGTCGATCCAGATAAGATCAAAGCTGTGAATAATTAGAAAAGATAAAAGATGTGACTGAGATTAGAAGTTTTCTTGGACTTTCTGGCTATTACTGAAGATTCATTAAGGATTTCTTACGGATAGAGACGCCTTTGAGTAAGTTAACCAAGAAGGAGGTGAAGTTTGTCTGATCTGACAAATGTGAGGAAGCACTCCTTAAGTTAAAGCATTTGTTAACCAATGCACTAGTATTAGTAGTTCTAGATGGAAACCAAGGGTTGGTGGTATATACTGATGCATGCGGAACTGGATTGGGAGTAGTATTGATGCAGATGGGTAAAGTTATTGCCTATGCATACAGACAGCTTAGATCGCATGAAGTGAGGTATCTTACTCATGATTTGGACTTAGCTGCGGTGATCTTTGCATTGAAGATTTGGAGACATTCTCTCTTAGGAGAGAGGTTTGAGCTTTATACCGATCATAAGTCTTTATGATATTTATTCTCTCAGAAAGAGTTGAATACGAGACAACAGAGGTGGCTAGAGTTTTTGGCTACTTATAATTTTGGTATAGATTATACACGAGGGAAAGGTAATAAAGTAACGGATGCTCTTAGCAGAAGACATCAGAATGTTGTGTTAGCTATGTTGGCCGAATGAAAGGATCTAAAAGCTTTGGCCTGGTTGTGGTGTGCAGTTAAGATTGACTGCTAGTTCTAGTCAGAGTACCGCCATGTTGTCCCGTTTACAAGCTCGGCCAGCGCTGATCGAAAGGATTGCTTCTAAGAAAAAAGAGGATCCAGTTTTAGCTGAGAGGATTAGAAGGCTTGAGGGTGAAATTGAGGTCGGTGATCTAAAAGACTTTAGTCTTGACCAAAGAGGATGGTTGAGAAAGAAGGGATGGTTGTGTGTTCCAAATGTGGAGGACTTGAGGAAAGAAGTTCTTGGAGAATATTATCGGTCCAAATTTACGATTCATCCTGGAGGAACCAAGATGTACTAGGATATGAAGAGGAACTTCAATTAGGAAGGTATGAAAAGTGTTGGCTTGTGGGTTACAGTGTGCAAATTGTCAACAAGTGAAAGCTGAATATCAAAAGCCAAGTGGGTTGGTTCAACCTTTTGAGATTCCAGTTTAAAAATGGGATTCGATCCATGGATTTTATTGACGGGTTGCCAAGGTCAAATAGAGCAAATGAAAGTATATGGCTCATAGTGGACAGGTTGACCAAAAATGTCTATTTCATTCCAGTTAAGTCAACCAGGAAGGCACCTGTTTTAGCTAAGTTGTTCATAAAGAACATAGTTAGACTGCATGGAGTTCCTAGTAGTATAGTCAGTGACAGAGATATCTTGTTCACTAGTGAACTCTGGAAGAGTCTACAGGAAGTATTAGATACCAAGATTAATATGAATACTGCATTTCACACTCAGATAGATAGGCGGACTGAGAGAGTCAATAACGTACTCGAGGATTTATTGAGAGCTTGTGTATTAGACTTTGGTGGATATTGGAAAGATCACCTACATTTGGTTGAGTTTTCCGATAATAATAGTTACTAGACTAGTATAGGAATGGCGCCTTTTGAAGCTTTGTATGTAAGGCCATGAAAATCACCAGCATGTTGGTTGGAGACTGGAGACAGATTAGTCTTAGGTCCAGATTTGGTTAGGGAGGCATCAGAAAAGATAGAGTTGATCCGAGGAAGGATGAAAGAAGTTCAGGCCAAACAGAAGAGTTACATGGTTAAGAGGCGTAAAGACTTAGAGTTCTCAGATGGAGATAAGGTTTTTATTGATGTATCACCGATTAAAGGTATGGTGCGATTTGGAAAGTTAGGGAAACTAGCACTAAGATATGTTGGTCCATTCCAAATTTTAGAGAGGATTGGAAAGCTCATATATAGAGTTGAGTTACCGAGCAGTATTACAGATATCCATAATGTTTTTCATGTGTCTCATCTTCGCAAGTATGTGCATGATCCAGAGACAACTATACCTTCGACAAGATTGGAAGATTTGGTAGTAGAGCCTAATTTGACTTTTTTTAGACAACTAGTTCGGGTTGTAGCGAGAGATGAGAAAAGATTGAGGAACAAGACAGTCAAGTTGGTGAAAGCTTGGTGGAGCAACAACGAGAAGGACTGTACTAAGGAGACGAAGGATAGGATTCGAGATACTTATCCTGATCTGCTTTGAGGGTATGTCTATATTAGATTTATACAGATAATTTCTAGTAAAGTAGACTAGTATGGTTGTTAGGAGTCATTACAGATGATTGCTATGCTTAGTATTTAATCCTTACTGAATTTCAAGGATGAAATTCTTTAAGGGGGGAGCTTGCAACATCCCTAATTTTCAATAACATTATTTAGAAGATTTAATTAGGTAAATTAAATAGAATAATGATGATAAGGGGATTGAGATTTGAATAAAACTATAAGAAGGTCGTGCTTAAGTAATTAATTAAATGAGCTTAGAATGGCTTATATGTCATCAATCATAAAATGGGAATAGTAAAAAGCCACACCATTTGATTCGCGGTTATACCCATTCATTTTCATTTTTCTCTTTTTTTTCACATTCAATCTGAAAAAACCTAAAATGCAAATCAAACCCTAGGAGAAGCCGGCCATCAACAAGAAAAAGAGGAAGAAAAATTAATCAAAGCTAAGGACCAAAGATAGGGGAACAGATCTTCAAAAAATCTCAAAATTCCTTATCATATCCAAGGTGAATAATAATTTATACCATCTCTATTTTGCTTGTACAATCATATTTTTCAAATTTAAGATTAAATTCGTTTTTATGATGTTTTGGATGATGATATGCTTGAATTATTGTATGTTTTTTATTTAAACTAATTCATTTTCATATGAAATTGCACTGTTTTAGGCAAAATCGATTGTTATTGATTTTAGAATGTCATGAAAAAATTATATGTTAGGTAAAACATGATTTTAGAGAGGGTTTAAATTTTCATAACTTTCCAAGCTATGGAGAATTTGTTATGAATTTCTAAAGGAAAATATGATATAACTGGGTTTACAATTAATTTCGATTATTTCAGGAAGAAATTGGGTCTGAAATTTTAATATGTTTGATAAGATGATAAAAGTGAACTTCTATGATTTTTGAGGATTTTTCCTAATTGATTTTCTATGTAAATTAAATTATTTTAAAAAGGACTTAATTATAATTTTGGTTTTGCTTAACGGAAGGGCTTAAACATTACTTTTTCCTTCGATTTAGAACGGATAAATGCTGCAGTTATTTTGTAAAGTATTTGAAAAGTTGGTTCTTCCTCATATAGTAGTGCCTTTCGACTCCAATGCTTCCGCTCCAACTCAGTTGAAACCAACCCAGTCGAAAACCACCTAGTTGAAACCAATACACAAGGGATCATTTAGATGGTATGAAGTGGATTGGAGGGAAAGCAGGAGCCATGGTGTCGAAAGCAATGCTTTCGATGGGGTCGAAACCTAAGTTTTATTTTCAAATGATAAATGCCTGCTTTGTTTTACTTAAAGATTTTGACGTAGTCGAAGCATATGTTTTCGAAAGAGGTTTTTCTAAATAGTTTTTAAAGGAGGTTGCCATTTTATGTTTCAAAGGTATAAGCTTTCGAAGGGGTTAGTTTAGTTATAAAAGAATGTTTTCGAGAGTAGTGGTTCCAAACTAGTCGAAACCCAGTCTTTTTTCTTTTAACTTTCGAGTATATTGAAGTCATCAATACTTTCAAAGGGTGATTTTGTTTTAAACTTATGTTAAGCCACTTTCTAAATGTTTTCGAAAGGGGGTTTCGATGCTATCATTCTAAGTTTTACTCAAAGGTTTTTAGCTTTCGAATAGATTGTTTAGACACCATCAAAAATTTCCCTAAAACAATTTCATTAAGGGTTTCGAAAGAGATACTTTCGTACGTAACCGCTTTGACCGAAAGATGTTTTTAGAAGTAAGACCTAATACTTTCAAAAGGGGTACTTTCATTTGTTTTGAAGCCATGTACCTTTGAGTAACGTTTTGATACTTTTGAAAGGTATATTTGGTTTCAAAAGAGATGTTTTAAAAAGGGCTTCGAAAAGTATATACATAGTGATGTTTTATGGTTTTTAAAACTAATAACCCAATCTCATTTCAAGGAAAAACCATGGCATAAATAAATTAGAATAATCTTGAATTAGAAAAGGCTTCCTTGATTAATAGGTTAAAGGGTTTAACCAAGTTTTATATAAAATGATTTCAAGGACATTAAACCACAGGGGTTGGCATTTTTATGATTGCTTCTTCATCTATTTATTTACATTGTAATTCACCCATAGCGGTATTGGGGAAGGGCATAATAACCAGCTAGGTTGACCCAGTAGTGAATATAACTTAAGAAATGTTAAATTCTTAATTAAAGATGTTGGAATGGGCCAATAGGTTAATAGTAAGCCCATGAAAACTGTGTAAAGGAAAAGATATTGGCAGGGGCCAATAGGTTCATGGTCAACCCATGAAAAATATGATTTGATATTGACAGTTAGTCAATAGGTTCCTAGTCGGCCCATCAAAATTAGGATAAAAGAAAAGATATTGGAATTACCAATAGGTTCTTAGTGATCCCGTGAAAACTATGAAATCGGACAGGTAGTCCATAAACATTATTAGGTTATTAGTAAGCCCATGAAAACTAATAGGTTAACAGTAACCCTAAAAACTATAATTGAGACAGATAGTCAAAATGAAAGGGGACTGATAACCCAGAATTAACTTACTTATTTGCATATCATCGTATTATTTTGAATCGTTTTAATCAATGTGGATGTAGGAGCACATTATATGGTTTTATAAAGTTTTTAAGATACTAGTGAGGGAAAAACCTATTTCGCTAAGCGGCGTGGTCTCACTCGATATCTAAATGGTTTGAGATGGTAGATTATTATTTATAACGGGCTTTATGTCTGACTTGAAGTTTTTTTCCCTTTAAACTCTCGGGTACTCAATTGATTTTGAGTAGTTTGAGAGTTGACTTTTTAGGTACCTCTTAGACGAATAAAGCTTTCGGAGACGTGCAAGAGACATGATAGTTATCTAGAGTTCTCTTTTATTTTGATTCTATTGTGTTGTTTGTGATAGTAAAGTTGTTAAATTGTCTGTATATACTCTGATCATCCAATGGGGCACCTTCATATGTCGCTTTGGGCGTATGTTGTAATAAATATATTTTCTCTAAACGTAGTTAACGATTGTGGGATTATGTAATGAAACTGATATGTTTTGAAATGGAATATGGAATTTGTTTGATGTTTTAAAAAAATTCATATTCATATGTTTCTGTGTATCAATGTTTCTAACGTTGCCGTATTTGATCGTCGAGGATTAATAATTATGGATGACTGCGAATCCGTAGCCGTTAGTTTTGGGCCTCCAAGTAGGGGGGTGTTACACGGTCTAAGCAATGAAAGCCTCTGTTTGATTTAGGATTTAGTCGGTTATCTCCGAACGAAGCACTCTTTGTGTTCACAGAAGCGTACTATATATGCAAGTGTTATCCGTAATTTTTCATAAGCAATGATTGGATGATATTGAAGTTTGAACTGATGAAGTAATTAATAATGGGCTCTTAAGCAATCGAGTACAAAGTAATGCAAATGAAATGTAAAAAAAAGTTGACAAAGTTGACTAAGCACATCGATCGATGTCGATGCAGGAAAACTTTGATTTTTTGTGAATTCTTATGGTAATCTGCCTTGAAAGCATGGAACAAGATTAGATCATGTAGTGGAATTGGATCGATAGACAAGATGAAGTAAGACAGAAAATTTCCATAGGTCTATCAATCAGTATCAGTCCATAGACAGATTTAATCTTCTCCTAATATTTCTCCTCGATCTATAATGAAAATATTATGAACAATTTCTTAAAGAAGATCTCGACTCCAATGCCCAATCACTCCTCTACACATGTAAATACATCAGTACATGCACTTAGTAGAGTATCGAACTATTTTTCACTAAGGTGAGGTGTTGTCATTTTTATCTCAAATCTTACAGCAATTTCAAGATTATCATTGTGTTCCTCTCTAGGTCCATGTAAAAAGAATAGGAATATCCGAACGATTATAAAATTATTTTCTTATATATCAAGTTTTAACTCATATATAAGGTAGGTCAAAGGCTAAATCATGAAACTGCACTCAAAGTTAATGGTGCCTTTTCATAGTCTCCGTGGGTTTTGGACCAATGGTGAACATTCCATTTACTTGTTGTAGATAGTAACTCGATAACAGTACAAACAACTGCCAATTATAAAACTAGTAAAACTTACATGCTTCTGATTTAGCATACAATTTTGGTTGTAGCTGAGCAAGCATCCAATTTTTATTTCAGTAGCATGTTAGAATATAAAGTTCCAAATAATAAGGTAGCGTTAGGTTAGAAAACAAGATTTTTGTTTTGCATGTTCAACCATCTATTTGAAAATACATTGAGGAAGAGCTTTTGTTTTGCATGTCCAAATATCTATTTTAAAAATGTGGAGGAATGGATAAAAAAATGATTGGTTTGGAAAATGGTTTTAACATATATGACTGAAAATGGTTTTTTATTGTTTTTCTTCTTTAGAAAATATCAACAACTATCTTCCCTCTTACCACTTCCTCTTTTTGTTGGAACAACGAGGATCCTCCAACTCCCTTTTCTCTCCCACGTCATTTGACATCATGCACATTGAAAAGCACAAAATTCATTGACTAGCCAAATGCTTTTATAATTTCCCATCTAAAATCGTTAACCAAATTTTTTTTATTTCAATTTATTTCATTAATGGATTCCACTCTATCCCTAGATCTGATAATCATCGCCATCGCAAATTACTCTCCTTCTCTATAAACCCTTTGTTCCACTATTCTTAGCCTCCTAAAAAATCATCATCTTTTATAGCATCAGAAATAGATGTGATTTTTAACTCTACCTCTAACGGATATCATAATTCATCCTTCGCTATTTATCTTCCCACTTCAGTAAATCCTCTTGTCCTTTCTCCGAAATTGTCGAACCCTAACTCTTTTGATCGATGTCAATATACTTCATCCCTTCCTACCACATCGAATAATTCTCTGACAACCGATGATGTGCTAGAATTTATATTTCATTCCCCAAACCAATACCATAATTACGCCAATGTAGTCAGGTATAATACTCATCGTCCCTTCTTCCCTCCTTCATCCCTAAACAGAACCCTACCACTTCAGTTTAAATCCTGGCTTCACCGTCAAAAATTCATCACTCGATGCTTTCGATGTGGAACCTCATATCATACCACTTCGTCTTGTAGAGATCCTTTCCAAAGCTTTTTTGGTGGTTACTTTGGCCATAGGCAATAGATATGTAAGCTTCGTAAGTCTAGTTCCAATTTCCTAACTCCTCAAGTACCTGCATTGTGACGACCCATCTTTCTCTCCACGGAAAGACGCATCATCTTTAAGAAAGAAAGGGATAGAAAAGAGAAAGATAGAGAAGAAAGAAAGAAACAACATCAGAATCTCAACAGCGGAACGAATAAATTATATTAATCACATAAAATAGTACATAGTATACAACATCTATCAGAATTACACAGATTACACATCACATACTAGACAGTTGTAATCACCTGTCTAGTTATTACAACTCAAATACAGCACAAACAATCGACACAGAAAACACACAGCGGAACACTATACACACACACACACACACACACACACAAACGATGAAGCCTCTTGCTCCATTGCTCATCCAGAATTTGTCAAAGCTAACCTGAATCCTTTGGCTACACATAAAAATTTGAGTACCCAAGAGTTTAAGAAAACAGAAGATAAACACCGGGTCAGACATGGGTCTGATGTGAGTAACAGGTTAAAGTTGCTTAACATTGAAAAGTATTTGAAAACAAAAGGTATCACGTAAGACTCCCTACATATAAACATGGATAAGTTTTTACCTTACACTAACCAAAACATTGATAGGAAATCCAGTGATATTATAATAGGGTCTAGGGTTTCAAGTAAATAAGAAATAGCCGAAATTGTTATATTTATTAAATTCCAGCATACATAGGTATACAATCAAAACCGTAAAGGCACGTAGGAAGAATGAGTTTCCATCAATGGCAGGGCTACTAGGGAACCGCCCGTCACAGTACGTGGCCTAGATCACCGTACCAATGATCTAGCCTAAATTCCCTGCAACACAAAGCCAGAACCATCCCTTACTGGATAGTCCCAAACAAGACAACCTCGCAGTTGTTTGCAACCAACTGCCCACAGAGCCGAATATAAAGTGACTTCTAGATGGGGGTAAATCTCATCCTACTTTGGTGCTACCCACTTAGCATTGCTGCACCTCCCCTGTTTTAGCTATTCCCAGTTGATGAGGCTACGATTACCTTTAGAGAACACATCTCTTAGAATGCTCATCGTCCACCTGACGATGTTCTGAAAGCATTCAATCCATACAAGTTCGTTCCAGGTTCGAACGAAACCGAAGGCATTATCTCGTTACACTCATTTTGGAATCACCCTCAGAGTTAACGATGATAACCCTTGCACTCTGAATCTTCATCTTCACTTGAGATTCATGACCTATAGTTAATTTGGATCGATGTGGTTTTCGGATATCCAAATCTGGAAACCCGATCCGGTCTCATCGAAATCCAAAACCCCATCTTTTAAGTCCAAGTTGTTTTAAAGTTAAACAATTTGATTCAATTCATTATCTACATTCACACAGATAGATAATTCGCATTATCACAGATAGATACGTCATATTATCACCATTCAACCAAAGTATCCATATCACAGATAAGCATATATCCCATATTAGAGATATCAAACCATTCAAGTCAATAAATATCATCCAACCATCCATAAGCAAAGATCTATTAATCACATCATCTATAATTAATTTAAAATGAATTAAATTAATTACTTCATCTCTAATTAATTTAAAATAAATTAAATTAATTACTTTTATCACTATAAATGTTGCTTACTTAACCATTAATTAATTACAAATCAATTAATCATTCCCTAAATATCCATCTTTAATTAATCATCCTTGATTAATTATTCTCTAATTATTTTAAGTAATTAGCCTTTAATTAATTTCACAAATTAATTAACCTCAACCATTTACAGTAATTAACCTTTAATTACTTCATTGATTAATTAATTATAATCAATTACATTAATCGTTAATTAATAAATTACTTTATAATCACTTATTATTGATTAATTGCCCTTTAATTAATCAGTCCTTAATTACATCATTAATTACATTAAATAATGATCCCTTAATTACTTTTTAATTAATTATTAATCCTATTTAATAATTAATCTTTAATTAGTCTTTATTTATTAATCAACCTTGATTTATCACAATTAGTAATTAATTATCCTTAATTAATTACATCACTTAATTAATTTCCAATAACTTTATTAATCAATTCTTAAATTAATTACACTAAATAATTAATTATTAACTACTTCCACTAAGTAGTTATCCTTTTGATTAATTACACAAAGTAATTAAACCCAAAGCTACTTTCAATCGTTAATTAATTACATCCTGTAATTACCATCATTAATTACTTCACTAAGTAATTGTACATTAAGTAATTATACTTAGCAAATCATCCAGTCATTATTTTAAATTAATTAAACTAATTAATTAGCTTAAACTAATCACATTAATTTAATTAATTACATTGAGTAATTAATTCCTCTAATTACTTCCATTAAGTAATTATACTTAAATAATTTCCATAAATGATTATCTTTAATTACTTAATATAATTAATTATTAAAAATCAATCACATTAATTAATAATCTAATAATCCCTAGTTAACGATCTTCATTAACTATTATTAATTCTTTAATTACTTTCCTAAGTAATTATGCTTTAATTAACTATTATTAATTACAAATTAAATTAATTTTTAATTATCAATTAATTAATCTCTAATTACTTAATTAATTAAGTGCTTAACTATAACTTAATTAATCTTTAATTACTTGATTAATCAATTTCTAATCATTAATTAATAATTTATAATTATCTAATTAATGATCCTTAATTTTCAAATTAATTAACCCTTAATTAATTAATTTAAACCCTTAATTACTTAATTAATTAATCCTAAATTATTAATTAATTAAATTAATTAATTACCCTTATATTTCCCTATTAATTTAATGAATCACCAATTATTAAAACTTAATTAACGTTAAGATAAAAACATTATTCTTATTAATGGATTAATTATCGTTTAAAAATGCATTTGAAAACATTTTACTTTAAATTTTCTTTTAAGATTTCATTTCAAAATTAAGATTCAAAATGATTAACAAATTTAAACTTTAACCAAATTTAAATCAATTTATAAACCTTTTTAAACAAATGTAAAGAAACATTTATCTTGTATAAAAGAACATATATAAAGAAAAGTTTCAACTAAATTACTTAATTATAATTAAAACCAAGCTTTAAAAATAAATTAATTATTTAATTTAAATATAAATTAATTATTTAACTTAAAATTTTAAGTTAATTTAATTTATGTAACTTTCCATTCAAAGGTTAAACAAAACTTCTATAAAAGAGTTTTGCATAAACAAAGTTTTAAACATCTTATTGGAAAATCATTTCATTTAAAATATACTTTAAACATTTAAACTAGTTTAAATCATTTAATTTTATAAAACTTTATTTATTTTTAAACTAGGATGCAAAAGTTAGTTTGAATCCATACTTTTAAAACTTGATTTAAGACTTGTTTAAATCTTGCTTTCAATTTAAAATTCAATTTTAAAATTTTAAAACCTGTAACAATTCAAATGACCCAAGCCAACCCTTCAAAGATTTCGAGTCAAAACCCACACATCTTCAAGTATCACCCGTAACTGACTCGAGTAAACTCGAGTACCTCCTTCCCTTCAACCCAGGCTTCACCAGATACAAGCAAATGCACCGTGCATATGTAGGTGGCTCCGACCATCCCTGGTCATCACCACAACCTCAAGCAAGATGGCGATCACATCCCTTGACGATCCAAACCCCTAATTCTTCGATTCACACTCGATATCAAATTCGAGCATCAAAGCACAAAACTGGAACAAGAACCCAAAACCTAGAAATCCCTTCTTCCTCATCCCTCTAATCACCAGAAATGCTGAGCCATCGGCCATGACTTCGACAACCACCATGCTAACATTTCCCAGAACCCCAAGCAACTCGATTCACCATTGATACCACAGTGATCGAATTTCTGACCAAGACTAAAAACTAGGGCTACATGTTTAAAACAATCGCCGCCGCCGCTATAGTGCTTGGATCACCCATCTGATAGTTTTCCCTCAATCTCCGATCACTCCACTACCATCAGTGATGACCGTGACTTCCCCAAGCAACTAGATCACCAGAATCAATCCAATACACCAAATACTGATCAACTCGAATGCACCCTAGTCTCTCAACTAAAAATTGTGATTTTACTTCTAAAAATCATAATTTTGTTTAAGGATTCAGATCATACGCCTGAATCAATGAACTAATAAGTTTAAATTTTTACTTATATTAAACTTGCTCTATTGTTTTAAATTTCCAGTGAGATTTCAAATTTAATTTAACTTAAAGAAAATTTTAAAACCTTCTCTATGATAAAACAAACAAGTTTTGTTTAAAACTTAAATCCAAACATAGGTTGTGTAACGACCCGGAATTTTCAATCCAGAAAATTCCAGATAGTTAGGAAGAAAGAAAAGAGATAGAAGAAGAAACAGGATAGAAACACAGATTCTCACATTCGCAGCGGATTAAAATATAATATCACATAAATAACAGTTTACAAAGGAAAACTATATCGGTCGATTACATTGTAATACATCATAGTTACAACATTTACGCAATCATTGGGCAGTTAAAATAACTTGTTCCAGATAAATAACAATATATCACAGCAGTATACACTCCATATGTTCCTGCCATCCAGCTCGCCTCCTGAGCTGCAGAACGACCTTACCTGAAAATCTGTAATACTCGGTCTGACCCGAGCATTACATCCAAGTAATACCTGGGTCGGGCTGGAAACCAGCGTGAGTAAACCCATCTAACATGGAATACCAAAGCAAACAACTTACTTAAAATCCGTGGTAACTCGTAACAAATTTACAAATTCACAATTTGTTATAGACAACACTTATTCCACATATCAATTTCTAAGTACCAAAACTTAGATTAAATGGTTCAATTCACTTAACTCATTCCATTCTAGCCTATTGATTTCACATATCAAATCTATATAGAATTATTATAGATTACAAATCAAAGTGGTTTCGGATATTTACTAATACCCGACTCCGGTCTTTTCGAATTCATTACCATCTTATCCCAAATTATTCAAGTGAATCACAATTCAAACTTCAAATACAGGGTGTCACCTATACAAATTAATTCATCATCGATAGATAACCACATTATCTCAGTTTAAACCCAACATATCGTATCACATAGCATCACAAATCACATATCCGAGATATCAATCAATCTAAGGCATACAATATTTTTCAATCATTCATAAGCAAGATAAATTAGTCATACCACTTCTAATTAATTTAAACAAATTAAATTAATTACTTCAATCACCCTTAATCTTGCTTACTTAACATTAATTAATTACAAACAAATTAATTAATCATCCTTTAATTATCCATTTTAATAAATCATCCTTTAATTATCCATTTTAATTAATCATCCTTTAATTATCCATTTTAATTAATCATCCTTTAATTATCCATTTTAATTAATCATCCTTCATTAATTATCTTCAATTACATAAAGTAATTATCCTTTAATTAATTACACAAATTAATTATTTTTAACCATTTACAGTAATTAATCTTTACTTACTTCGATTAATTACATTAATTAATTACATTAATTAATGATCCTTAATTAATTACTTCCATTTATCAGCCTTAATCAATCATAAACAGTAATTAACCATTCTGTAATTACTTACCTTAATTAATTAACTCCTTAATTAGTTATATTAATCCTTTAATTAATTACACCAAGTAATTAATCATTAATTACTTCTCCTAAGTAATTATCCCTTAATTACTTTCCATTAAGTAATTTTCCTTATATTAATTACATCCAGTAATTTATCCATCAATTACTTCACTAAGTAATTACACTCATAAATCTTATTAAGTAATTATACTCAAATTTCTTAATCAACTTAATTAATCTCTAGGCATTAAACCTTAATTATCTTAAGATAAAACTTATCTTATTAATGCCTTATTACCATTATCATTTTTAAAACATTTTATCATTATGATTACCTTTACTTAATTAATCATTAATTAAGTTTTAGAATAAAATAATCATTTAACTTGATAATTTTAAAGTTAACAAAACTTAACTTCCTTAAAATAACTTAAAACATTATCAAGTAGAAGTTTTCAAGAACTAATTCCAATTTGTATTTTAAAACTTGTTTTATAAAAATCTCATTTAAATTAAGTTTTAGAATCACTTTAAATTTTACAAAATTTAAGTTAAACCAATTTTCAAAACCTCTTAATTAATTGTTAAAGAAAACAATTATAAAAAGAGTAAGCTTAAATAAGAAAATTTAAACTAGATTTAAATTTAAATTTCAAAAAAAAATTGATTTTAGAACATTTAAAAAAAACTGTTCAACACAGTACTTCGGGTCAAACCCAAAAACCACCCAGGTCTACCCCGAGTTTCCCCCTCCTTCCTCCCTTTTTTTCTTTCAAAAACTTGAATTTTAATTTAAGTCAAAAAAAACTTGCTTCATTTTATTCTTTCCCTTTATTTCCTTAACCATCGTTTAAATTCAATCACTTAAACAAACCGGCCCACTACCTTCGGTCCACCAAGACCAGGATCCACGAAAGCAAACGAAATCCCCACTTCCATCTTCTTATCAACAGCAACAGTCGAAACGGTCTACAGGATTGAACCCGAAGACGTCATCGATAAAACCCTCATCTTTTCCCAAGCATTAACACAAAACAAAACAACGGCTACACACGAAAATGCGTGCACAGGCACACGACATCGGTGCCGTTCTGACCAACTCCGATGCCATCCAAAGATGTCGTTGATCACCCCGACACACCTCAGCTACCCAGATCCCTCTCGAACCATATTGATTTGAATTTGAACAGTTCGACACCCAACAGGAAACATCCAGTCACCAAACTTCCCAGTATCGCCACCTCACATCACCGATGACCATAAAACTTCGGCTAAAGCTTCGGCATCCCTCCCTTCAGCTAATTTGCCTACACCGCACCTTCCGATCGTCACCTCAACGCCAAAAATGCTCGAAAACTCACCACGCCTCAAATGAACCGAAAACCCTACTGAGGCTTCCCCTCGTCGCCACAGTGATCGAAAAAATGTGGCATCATTTTTCACGTGTCCACCCACCCATAACCCAACTCCAGTAAAGACCCCTACTCTACGGAGCCCCGTGGTCACCAGAGTTTGATCAAAAACCCAATTTTGTTTATCACGAAACTGCCTCCGAACCTCCAACTTAAAAATCTTGATGAAGTTATTAAAAATCATAATTTTTAATGCCGAGTAAGATTATAAAATCAAAACAAAGAAATTAAACTATCGATTTTTCCAATTCTAATAGATTTTTTTTCTGTTCTTGCTTGATTACTGAAGACTGCTTGATATTTATGCTCAAGTATGATTTTAAAATTTTAAACAAGAGGATTTAACCATCTTCCATCTAAAAATCATCACATAAATCTTTTTACAACATAAGACGAAAAAATTCTCGAATTTATTGATCCTGTTATCAATCTGTATATACTAACAGAAACATTCATATGGATATTCACTGACATGCACACCAATATATCCTTATAGATAAATATGATCATATTAAATAATTCTACGATCACAAAATTTACTTCAAGATCACACATGTAACAAGACTAAAACAGATTAAAAACTTGTTTACTCACCTTGTCGATTGAACAGAGGGCCTTGGCCATGGATTTGCTATCTGCTTTTAAATCCTGATTTTTAATCTTCTATGTTTAGTTGAGTGGCTTGATTAGTTTTAATATTTCAGATGGCAGTATTTCCTCTGTTATCAGCATAATTAGAAAACAGAGAACAGGACGGTAATTTGAAATCTGGAGAGTTTGATTTGAACTTATCTTCTGCTTTATTTGAAGTTGAATCTGAAATTGATCTTTGCATTTGTGGCTTGTTGTTAGATTTTCCTTTGATTTCTTGTTTTAGATTTTTCTTCCTCAGGTTTTGGCTTCCAGTTTTTGATTTGGAATTTTCTTAGCTTCAGGTAATAAAATGTCAAAGATTGTTTGTTTGATTTTTATTTTTTTCAGGTTTCATTTCTCTGATTTGTATATTTTGATCAAGTTTTTCTTTAACACTAATTTGTGATAAAAAAAATTAGGAATAAAAATTGCCACTTGTAAAATTGCATGCACTAATAATTCCACATGTTATACACTTGTTAATCTTATGTGCTATAAAGCTTACATATGTTAATTTGTGTGTTAGAATATTTACACTTGTGTTTTGAATGTATTTATTATTGTAAATATTTTTTTTTTAGAAATCTTTATATTTAATTTATATTTAGTTAACATTTTTCTTAATGTATATTTAGCATGTCATTTAAAAGAAAATAATATAGAACAAATTTTATACAAATAAAATCATATATATATATATATATTATTTTTAAATCCAATTTACCTTAAGATATTTATCTTTTGAATCTCAAATCCAAATTCAAATTCAATTAAAAATCAACATATATAAAATCTTTTTTAAACAAACACATATTTAATTTGTTTTTAAAAGGGTAATTTGCCAATTTTAAATAATTATATTAGGAAGATTATCCCTCCAATATTTATCCAGATATGTATATTTTTATTATCAGAATTATATATTTAACTTATAAATTAGTATATTTTACTAATTAAATCCAGTTAATTTATCAATTACTGATATTCTAAAATCCGGGTTATCACAGGTTGGATCAAGGGAAAATGATTTTTGAATCAAAAACTGGAGCCTGGTATTTAAAAACAGATAAAAACACAGATACAAAGCAACATGCACACACCTATATACATTCATATATATATATACACACACACACACACAGAATCATTTACATATATTCACACAAAACACAATTACCACAGAAATTAACATGCAACCATATTTATACTTAATTTATTTATTTTTTAAAAATGTTACTCACCTGATTACAAGTGAAGATGAACAGAGCACCTTCTCTTTTTTTTAAAAAAGCTATTGAACTTTAAACTTTGAGTTGCTGGAATGCTGAAGATTTCTTCTTTGATTTAAAACTTGAATTACTGATCTTAAAAATGCTTGGAAACAGAGACTGCTTTGATTCCAGGCTTGCTTTGGATAAATCCCAGATTTTGAAGAATGGAGTTTGCAGGCTTGATTTTGAAATTGAGTTACAGGTTTATGATTTTGAAAATGATTTGCAAACTTGCTTTGCTTGATTAACTTGCTTTTGAAGCAAGTTATATGCCGAAGAAAATGTAGCCTTTCCGATTTCAGATTGAAGAAATGATACAGGTTGTTGAAAATATTTTTTTGATTTTTTTTTTTGAAAATGATATGCAATCTATTGTTTGATTCTCTGGTTAAAGGAGTTGATTACAGATTGAAGAATGTTGATTATCAGACCTGTTGTGAGAGATTTGTACAGACTGATTTTTTTTCTTAGTTTTTGAATTGAAGATTAGAAAAGAAATGAAGAGGAGAAAGGATATGTATTTATAAAGGCTGAATTGATTTTTAAAAAAATAAAAGAAAAATTAAATCAAATGTGACACTTGTTTTAAAACTTAACATTTGTCACATTCCCTTGTTTATTACTTAACACATCTTACTATGATTACTTAATATATTAACACTGTCTTATGTATTATTTTATTTATTTTAAATGTTAATAAGAGGTTTTTATATTAAATTTACTAATTCTTACCTAATTTTATATATATGAATTTCTGGTTAAAGAAAATAAAATAAAACAAATTATGTACAAATAAAAGCTTATTCAAAAAGTTAAAATCCAGAATATTCTAAAATATCTACCTTTTGAAATTTCAAAATTAAATTCAAATTAAATTTAAAATCTAATTAAAAATCAAGTTATAACAACACATTCAATTTGAAAAATATAATTTTATTTTATTAAAATCTATATATATCTATATATAAAAACAATACATTATTACTATCTAAAAATATCAATTAAAAAAATAATTTTATAAAAGTGATTATCTTATTATTTATAATTTACTTATTTTACTAAATGAATGAATATATCATATGTAAATTACATTTTAAACTTTTAAGCTAAAAATATATTTTAAACAATTAACATTTACCTTAAGTATCTTAAAACTATATAATTATTTTGTTTAAATAGCTTTGAAAAGTTTTATATTAAATTAAATCAGAATTTCCAAATTGACAAATATATTTTAGAATTTGAAAACAAGATTTTATTTATTTATTAAATTCAAACCAAAGATTTCTATTTACAATATATACATTACAAATAGAAAACCTTTTATTAGCTTTAAATTTTACCAACTTAAATATTTATTTGCTTTTAAAAGAATAATTTGTCAATTTAAATTAAAATTATAAAAGACAATTATCAAATCAATTTAATTTTTAATACAGATTATTAAATTGATATTGCCCAAAATTCCGAGTCATCACATGCGCTCAGCTATCAATTCGCATCCTAAGTATACAGTTTCCCAAATCTCCAATCTGCCCTCGTCATCGACTGATGGCTTGATTCCTGAAATTGGCATCACTTGAAATTCGTTCTTTATATAGATAAATTAGGGAGCATGACACTTCCAATAATTTGCTTGTCTTATCAGAGCAGCTTCTCAACCTTCTTACACCTTAGGACTGGGAAGTTGTTCCAGACTCAGATCCTTCTTACAGCGAACTGGCTTATCCAGTCACTTCCTCCTTAAATGAAGAGGGTAAGTTGCTTTCTTGGTCTTGCAATCCCTCATCAAGTGCTAATTTTTAAAAAGACTTTGACATAGTTATTGCATCTAGATGTCCAATACTATTATAATTGTAAAGAACCCCTTCATATAGTTGCAGTGGAGATAGAAATGGAGCTTACAGATGTAGTTCAATTCAACATAATAGCAACCCCAAAAAACACATCTAGGAATACTACAGCTAGCAGAAAATCTAGATCATGGAGTAGATATGGTGGATTAGTGCAGAGGAGCTCTAGATATCTATTCTCAGCTTCTTCGGATTTCTACTCATCGAGTGACTATGTTCTGTTGGACGTACTTTTACTCCTATTATTTTGAATATTATAATGCCTAATCAAGCTTATTAAGTGGCGAAGAACACTGGTTCATATATGAATTAAATGGTAAAGAATTTGAATTAATTAAAACAAAAGAATCGAAAAGAGCTAATAATAGTAACATATGTTAATATTAAGTTGGAATATTAGAGGCTTGGGTTTACCTAAAAACGATATAGGATAAAAAGAATTATCAAACATATCAAGGTGGATATCACTATTCTTCAAGATACAAAAATTGAGTCAACTAGCCTTAGTTTCACTAGATCAATTGGAGGTAGTACCCTCCCTGAGTCGGCATTTATCCCTTTGATAGGTAGTTCGGGAGGAATTATGACTTTCTAGAGAGGAGATAGATTTAAGTTATTGCAAGCAGTTTAAATTCTCACTCTCTCCACGTAATTCTTTTAGACCTTAATGACAACCAGATAATCAACATTTCCAATGTCTATGCGCCTAACTCCAAATTACTCAGGCAGACACTATGGTCGGAATTATCCAATTTTAGATCCCTCTCCTTTGGTCCCTGGATTGTAAGGGGCGACTTCAACGTCACCAAACACATCAGAGAGCGATTTCCAAGGGGGTTCATATTTGGATATGGAAGAATTCAACTATTTCATTAACCTAATCATCTTATTGAACTCCCCCTTTCGGATAGAAAATTCACCTGGTCCAACGGTAGAGAAATTCTTTTGATGGCTTTGCTTGACCGGTTTCTTATTAATAAGCAATGGGAAAAAAGTTTCTTCTCTCTAAATCTATTGGCCTAGCCAGCGTCTATGTCGATCACTATCCTATCCTTTTCAACTCTCAATAAACAAACCCTTTAAATTTGAAAAAATATGGTTCGAAGAAAATTATTTTGAATACTTGGTAATCTCAAAATGGATATATTTAAACAACCGAATATTTAATAATGCTACGAAAAGTTA
Organism: Allium cepa; assembly: GCA_030765085.1. Classification (NCBI taxonomy): domain Eukaryota; kingdom Viridiplantae; phylum Streptophyta; class Magnoliopsida; order Asparagales; family Amaryllidaceae; genus Allium; species Allium cepa. The sequence goes on from CM060940.1 coordinate 110,851,069, forward strand.
GGTTCTAAGGTTGCATGAAATTAGATCCCTTCTTAAGAATTAGAACTCTAAAATAGTCTGCAATATTTAAATTAAAAAATACAATCCTTGATGGGATTCTAACATTAAATAAGTTAAGCGATCAGAGGAATTTAAATGTGGTGGAAAATCAAAAATTAAGTAACCTAAACTTGGAAATGGATAAATTATTAGATCAATAAGAGATCATGTGGCACCAACAATCTCATGTTCAATGAATAAATGAAGGGGATAAAAACACCAAAAATTTCCACTAAGTTGCAAATGGTAGACGTCGTTTTAATTCAATTAGCCATATTGCAGTAAATGAAACAAAAACAAAAGATCAAACCCTTCTGAATAACATCTTCACTAATTATCATAAAGATATTTACAATAGTAAACATAGTCATAGAATCCAAGCAGATTAGTCATCACTATACCCAATCCTTGGGTGATTTAGACTCTCGATTAACCGAAGAGGAGGTATGGGCAGCTATAAAGTGCTTGGCTAACGACAAAGCCTCGGGTCTTGATGGTTTTTCGATAATATTTTACCAAAAGTTCTGGCTTTTTATCAAAAACAACTTCACTCCTCCCTTGGATGAGTTCTACGATGGTAGGTTACGACTAAGTAGGTTCAACCAGGCTGACGTCATCCTTACCCCTAAAAAAATCTGGTTGAAATTTCTAATTTTAGACCTATGTCCTTAATAAATTGTTCGGTTAAAATAATTACTTAAGTGCTGGCTAACAGGTTAAAAAATAAAATGAATAACTTAATCGATAAATCTCAATCAGTTTTCATTTAAGGAAGACATATTCTAAATGGAGTAACCACAGCCCAAGAAGTAATTAACTATTGCAATAATGAAAACATAACATGTGCTCTTCTCAAATTATATTTTGCTAAAGAATTTGGCTCCAGTGATTGGGAATTTATATTAAATATGCTGAGAGCTTAGGGGACTCAGCTCATGTAGATATCTTGGATTATGTCATCTTAAAATCTAGTGTACCCACAATCTAAGTTAATGGGATTGAGGGCATTAAATTTAAATCTAAAAGAGGCCTAAGGCAAGATGATCCTTTATCACCCTTACTGTTCAATCTCTCGGCGGATGTTTTTAACAAAATTCTAAAACTAGCTATTAATGGTAACATTCTCCCGGCCATCGAAAGCGAAATCACTAACGGAGGAATTACTTCCCTCCAGTGTGCAGATGACACCTTGGTATTCTACTCTCACATTATATTGCATCTCTTAAGTTAATTCTTTGTAATTACGAACTTCTCTCCGGTCTTAAAATTAACTTCTACAAAAACTCATTTCTTGCAATAAACGGCCACTCTAACATTACTTATAATATAGCAGATACACTAAACTGTAAAACAACGAATTTTCCAAAAAACATTTTAGGCACCCTATTCGTAAAAAAAAACTAAAAAGAGAGGACTGGAACATTGTTATAGATAAAATCAATAGAAGAATCCCTTCTTGGAAAGTAAATTGCTTATCTAGCGCAGGTAGGGTGATTCTTGTAAATTTAGTCTTATCCGCTATTCTCCCATATTGGATGTCCTATTTTAAATTCCCTGTTTGGGTAATCGACAAAACTGACTCCATTAGAAGAAGATTCCTCTGGGAAGGAAATACCGGCTGCTCTAATCTTAATTGTCTCGTCAATTGAGAATTGATCTGTAAACCCAAGATTCATGGAGATCTAGGAATCACAAATGTGAAAGCCTTGAATATTTCCCTACTCTGTAAATGGACTTGAAATTTTTTTTACAACAGCCAATCGATGTGGAAAGACATTATTCCAAATTACTACTATAACGGAACCAAAAAAATTTATAAACCTATAATCACCTTTTTTTCTAGAATAATATCCCAAATTTATTTAGTTTATTTAAAATGGTTCTTAAATTCAAATTACATGATGGCAATAAAAATTCCTTTTGGAATGATCCTTGAATATTGCTTGTTGCGCTTAAATATGAATTTCCTGACCTTTATTTGGCTTCCAACTGTTAGTTCCTGAGATGATGGTTTTGATGACAACAACCTTAGGACTTGCTATAAAATATAAATACTAATATTATTGTCTGGATATATATGTATATACAGGGTATATATATGCAAGTACTGAGAATGAAAACTGTACAGTAGAGAGATTCAAGACTGACGAATTCAAGATTGAAGAAACCAAGACTGGAGACTCATGAGTCAAGAGTTCAAGATATCAAGATAAGTAATAGAGTTTAGATTTATGTTAAAACTTTATAATAGCACTAAAATCTTTATTCGGATTCTAATTGTGGAATGAAATCCACCTTCTCATTTGAATAGTGGGATGGAACACACAACCGCTTTAGTGGGATGGAACCCACGACCTTCTCTAGTGGAATGGAATCCACGAAATATTCAAAATAATTTATTTTAACTATTTGTCAAAAAACTATCTTTTTAAAAGTCGTCTCTATCAATTTAAATATTTTAGCCTTTCAAAAACTATTCTTATCATCTTTTAATATTTTGATCTAAAAATCATCTCTTGGTTTTTTAAACTATTTCTTGATTTTAATATTTTAGCTTTAAATCTAAAAATATATTTTAAAGAAGTCTATACTTAGTTTTTAATATTACTTTTATATTATAGATTATATATTTTAAGATTACTTTCTAAAACTCTTTTATAAGTTTAAACTATATTCAAAATGGTGTACAGAATTTAGAAACTATTTTGACAAGTTCTAGAATAGAAATCATTTTAAAGAAAAATCAATTTTCAAAAATAACATAGGCATGTCGACATCCCTATACCCCCCATGTCGACATGGTAGCCGTAGATTTCAAATTTCAAATTTTCAAAAGAAGTGTCTATTTGTCATAACCTTTCGCGAATTGACATGACCATTGTTCTCCTATATATCCTAGTTGTTTTCAACGAATTTAAAGTTAGTTTTTCTTCATTTCTTCTTCTCCACTCAAATATTTTTTTATATTTCAAATGCTTTAACAAAACTCTACCAAAATCCTAAGTGAATCAAATTCCATCGTCTCTGGTTTGATTCTCTGTCACTCTCTCTCAAAGATCTCGGTGTTGTTCAAAGTTATAGAATCATTTGTAATCAAAGATCGAAAGATCGAAGTATATCGATTCTCTCTATCAAAGTGTGATTGGAAACGGTGTGATTGTGGTCCATAAATCAATTGGGTGTGATTGTAGCCCGTAAATCAATTAGGTGATTTTGTAGCCTGGTTAAATCAAGAGATTTTGTCCTGGACTCGAAGACAGGAGGGTGTATCTCATGGCCTTGAAATCGAGGTTGTAATATCGACATTATATTTGAAAAGAAACCAACACAAGAAATTGTGTGGGACTAGATGTAGGCTAACTCTGAACCAGTATAAAATTCCGGTGTGTTCTTTCTTTTACTGCTTTTATTTCCTATTTTCATTTATGTATGGTTCTGTGATTGTCTCTGTGTTTATGAATTACATCTATTTGTGTTTAATTTGAAAATATTTCAAAATTTCCATAAAATCCATTTAACACTATTCACCCCCCCCTCCTCTAGTGCTAATCCAGCCTTAAGATCTGTAATCCTCATTTCCAACATTTGGTATCAGAGTGAGGTTTCAAAGTTTTCATAATCTGATTTTTGAAAAGTTTTCAAATGGCTGCCAACACTGGTAATGTCAACACTGTCACTAGTTCATTTGTAGAGGGTCAGTCCACTGCCAAACCATCAGTTTTTAATGGCTGTAACTATGCATATTGGGCTTGTAAAATGAAAATCTATTTAAAATCGATAGGATTAGACACTTGAAATATCACACAAACTGAGTACATTGAACCCACAACTCATTTTGCACAGTGGACTGCTGAGCGAAATACTGTTGCATAAAACAATTCCAAAGCCATGAATATTATATTCTATTCACTTGATAGGAATGAGTTTAATAGAGTATCTGTCTATAAATCTGCATATGAGATCTGGAAAACTTTGCAAGTTACTCATGAAGGAACAAGCAAAGTTAAACAGACCAAAATATCTATCTTGATCAATCAGTTTCAATTATTCAAGATAAATCCAAATGAGTCCCATTTCAGACATGTACAATAGGTTTTAAGACATTGTGCACTTACTAATTGCATTAGAAAAGAACTTTTCCAAAGAAGATCAAGTCAGAAAAATTCTGAATTCACCACTCCGACACGGGATCAGAAGACTCTAGCAGTTGAAGAGGCTAATGATATTAGTACTCTGAAAATTGAAGAATTGATTGGAAATTTGATGTCGTTTGAAGTACAAATGAAAGGGAGAAGAGAAAGCAAGGCCTAAGAAAAGAAGTCAATAGCGTTCAAATGCAATAACAGATGGTTCAGACTCAAACAGTGACGACAATGAAGAAATAGCCTTGATGATAAGGAATTTTAGAAAGTTTTTGAAATACAAAAAGATGAACAATTACAAGAGAAATGATCACAAGAATTTTGGAAATAGTAATGAGACTCAAAACAGCGTCAAATACTAGAATTGTGATGAACCAGACCACTTAAAAAGAGATTGTCCGCATCCGTATAAACAGAAATTTTCTCCAAGTAATGATTCGTCAAAGAAAGAGAGCATATACTGCTACGGTAGACGATTCAGACTCATCCTCTAGTAATGAAGATCAAGACACGGAAAATTCAAACATGTGCTTTATAGCTGTTCATGAGTTTGATGATCTCGGAAATATGCATCTAAAAATAGGTAGGCATTTAAATTATATTGATTGAAATTACTTGTTTGAATGTTTGGTTGTTTGCATGTGTTGAAATTGCTTGTTGTTTGAATTAAAAAATTTGATTTTCAAAAATAATATTATTCGAATAATATTATTATTAAAGTGTTATTATATTTAATATTATTTCAGATAAAATATAAATTAGATTGTAGGATACATAGATATAGATATTAAATAAAGTAGGAAAATAAGTCACATGATTTAGGGGACCCATGTCGAAATGACCCTAACCCTCCATGTCGACATCCCTGCTAGAAATTTAAAGTTCAAATTTGAATTCAAAACCTTGAATTTCCCTCCATCTTTTCACCAATTCCAAAGCCGTGAAAAGGTATCTCTTGACCAGAGAACATGGCTCTTAAATATATGTTTATCTCCTTAACTTTATCCTAACTTTTCACTTTCATTTCAAAATTCAAACCCTCTTTTAAACTCTCAAGCTCTCTACTTTCTTCAAAAATGGCTTCCTCAAGCACTTCATCCACCATGAGACTGTCCAAGGCCACCAAAGAGTTCCTCTACAGTGATCCGAAAGCTATCAAAGCTTACATTAGCTATGTAAACTTTGGAAAGATCCATACGGAAAATTTTGCTATGTTTAGTGATTTTCCTTCATATGACGTCAATGTTCTTTTCTAAGAGAATCAAATTCTTAGCTTAATTTATGATTCTCAAAATGATTTTGTTTATTATCCGAATCTTGTCAAAACGTATTATGCAAATTTGAGTCGTGGTTTTTATGAAGAAAATGAAGGGGAAGTGTGGAGTAGCGTTAAAGGAATGCGTATTGATTTAAATAGTGAAATTTAGATAACATTCTTGGTTGTAAAAGTACGAGAATGGATCTTTCAGATTTTAAAATTGATGAACATGAACGCGAGACATTTCATCACATTTTTGAAGAGGATGATAACTTTTAGTTTATAAACTGAAATTTCCGTCCTAAAGCTAGAACTGTAAACCTTCTTTTGCAACATACCATAACTCCAAGATCAGGAAATTTCAATCACCCGACCTTAAAAGTTTGTAAGGCTCTTTTTTCTATTTTTGGCCACTATGAATTAATTAGGTGCAAGTGATTTTGGAATAACTTCGTCCAAAATTTTACTTTAAGTGAAAACACTTTATACCATGGAATTTACCTCATTTGGATTTTCAACTACCTTGGTGTTGATTATAAGAGAGAGGAGTTCATTTCTAGAACAGTATTTAACTATGCTAACATCTCTCGCATGAGAATTCCGCTTGTGTTTCAACCATATGAAACACTTGTCGAAAAGTATGAGAGATTGGCTCATGAAGAGAAAGAAAAAGAAGAGGAGGAGGAGAAGGAAGAAGAGGACGAGATGGAAATTGAAGAAGAAGGAGAGGAGGAGGAAGAGAATTCATTAGAAAGCATTGAATACCCTACCACTCCTACCAATCCATCCAACAAAACGCTTCTTAAGAACCAAAAGATTATCATGGAAAACTAACGGATTCTAAAAAGATCCGTTAGTAAAAAGTTGGACAAGATTTCCACTAAAATGGAAAAATTCTTTGGGAGAGTGAATCGCAAGATTGGATTATCATCATCTCCATCATCCTCTAACTAATACTAGTTTCATTTCATGTTGTATTAGTTTGCATCTCTCTTTAGTTAATGTTATGTGTCATTTTATGTAATGTTAACTAAAATTATCAATGAAAATCCTTTATTTTTATTTATTAGCTCTAAATTATCCCTAAAATGCTTGTTATTATATTATATAAGTTTATATATATAGACTTGTACATAATATAAAGAAACAAAGCAAATTATTAAAATTAACAGAGGCATGTCAACATCCCCCTACCCCCTATGTCGACATGTAATGGTCAGAAAAAAAATTATTTTAAAATTGAAATTGACATAACTACCCTGTGTCTTTTCATTTCAAACGATTTAATAACTCTTTAAATACCTGTTTCTTCCAAAAAAAATGCATACTTCCAATTCTCTTTATTTTCCATTGAATTTCTTCATATATTATCAAAAAATGGCCTCTCCTATTCATGATCCAAGTGAGAATCTTGAAGAAACTCTCAATTCCTTCAAGAAGATACTTACTTTTATCCTTCATAATGAACGACACTTAGAATTAAGCCAATTTTAGATGATGAAGGAACAAGAAAGGCACTTCGATGCCATTCGATGGTTGATCTCTGCCCTCAACAAATAAGAACTTGAAGCGAATCCAGAAGGAATTTTGTAATGAAGAATGGGATGCTATAAAGGCAGATCCTATCTTCGGTGAAGAATGATGGGTTCAAGTTCCAAAAAATGTTTGATTTGACATATGTGGTTTGATTTACTTTGATTTGGTTTGAATTGTTTGGTTTGATTTGATTTGATTTAGATTAGTATGGTTTGGATTGATTTGAATATGGTGTGTAATATATGATTGGACACGGTATGGTTTGATAAGAACATGATGTATACATTGATTGATTATGTTTAAAATTTTCATATCTCTCACATTTACCTTACTATATTTTACTCATATTATTATCTATCTTATTTACATTCTACTACACTATGTTTTTATCGTATACAGTGCTATGGTATAAGATTTAGGGGGAGTTATGTAATTTAGGGTTAGTTTTGTTGATGACAAAAGAGGAGAATTATAAAATAGGTTAGATAGACTTAGATTAAGAGGGAGTTAGTAGATTAAGGGGGAGTTGTTGGAATAAGGGGAGTCGGAGTAGAATCGAAATTTGTTGGAGTAGATTTTATAAACAAAGGTTGTCATCATCAAAAAGGTGGAGATTGTTAGTTCCTGAGATTATGGTTTTGATGACAATAACCTTTGGACTTGTTATAAAATGTAAATACTAATATTCTTGTCTAGATATATATGTATATGCAGGGTATATATATGTAGGTACTGAGAATGAAGACTGTACAATATAGAGATTCAAGACTGACGAACTCAAGATTGAAGAAATCAAAACTTAAGACTCATGAGTATCAAGAGTTCAAGAGTTCAAGATATCAAGGTAAGTAACAGAGTCTAGATTTACGTTAAAATTTCATATAGCACTAAAATCTTTATTCGGGTTTTAATTGTGGAATGTAATCCACTTTCTCGCTTTAATAGTGAGATGAAACCCATGACCTCTTTAGTGAGATGGAACCCATGATCTTCTCTAGTGGAATGGAATCCACGAAATATACAAAATAATTTATTTTAACTATTTTTTCCAAAAATTATCTTTTAAAAGTCATCACTATCAATTTTAATATTTTAGTCTTAATTCAAAAACTATTGTTATCATCTTTTAATATTTTGATCTCAAAATCATCTCTTGTTTTTTAAAACTATCTCTTGATTTTAATACTTTAGCTTTAAATCTAAAAAAAATATTTTAAAGAAGTCTATACTTGGTTTTTAATGTTACTTTTATATTATAGATTATATATTTTAAGATTACTTTCTAAAACTCTTTTATAAGTTTAAACTATATTCAAATGGTTTATAAAGTTTAGAAATTGTTTTGACAAGTTTTAGAATAGAAATTATTTTAACGCAAAATCAAATTTTAAAAATAGCATAGGCATGTCGACATCCCTATACCCCCCATGTCGACATAGTAGCCATAGATTTTAAATTTTAAATTTTCAAAAGAAGTGTCTATTTGTCATAACATTTTGCGATGGCCATGACTGTTGTACTCCAATATATACCATTTGTTTTCAACGAATTTTAAGTTAGTTTTTCTTCATTTATTCACTCTTTCTCCACGAAAATATTTTCTTATATTTCAAATGCTTTAACAAAACTCTGTCAAAATCCTAAGTGAATCAAACTCGATCGTCTCTAGTTTGATTTTATGTCACCTTCTCTCGAAGATCTCGGTTTATTTAGAGTTAAAGGATCATTTGTAATCAAAGATCGAAAGATCGAAGTGTATCGAGTCTCTCAATCAAAGTGTGGTTGGAAACGTATGATTGTGGTCCGTAAATCAATTGGATGTGATTATAGCCCGTAAATCAATTACGTGATCTTGTAGCCTGGTTAAATCAAGAGAATTTGCCCTAAACTCGGAGAAAGGAGGGTGTATCTCGTGGCCTTGATATCGAGGTTGTAATATCGACGTTATATTTGAAAAAAAAAATCTGCATAAAAAATTATATAGGATTCGATGTAGGGTAACTCCGAACCAGTATAAAATTCCGGTGTGTTCTTTCATTTACTACTTTTATTTACTATTTGCATTTGTGTCTGATTTTGTGATTGTCTATGTGCTTTTGAATTGCATATGTTTGTGCTTAATTTGAGAAGATTTCAAAAATTCCATAAAATCCATTAAACATTATGCACCCCCCTTCCTCCTAGTGTTAGTTCAGCCTTAAGATCTGTAATTTGCATTTCCAACACCAATAATAAGAACGACCTCATATTAGACATCTTTGAGCCCCACGATAATTTCAAGTGGAATCTCTCTTTTAACCAAAATTTGATAGGAAATACCAATTTCAAAGTCTGATCGATATAACTGATCCCATCAGCTCAGATGACCAACAAGATAACTTAATTTGGTGTTGTAATAATAATAAAATTATTCCTCAAACTCTGTGCAAATTCCTGACATTCTCGAGCATTCCAAGTCGTCCATGCTTTGATTATGTGTGAAAAATGAGAGTTACCCCCAAAAATTAAGATTCACATGTGGTTAGTCCTCCACAGTAAATTAAATGCTATTGATAGTTTTAACTCAAAACTTTTAAACAACATTAACCATAACATGTACTATTTTTGCAATTCTTTCCCTAAAAACACTCGACATCTGTTTTACAACTGTCAGTTCCTCCAATTTATTATTACTAGTCTATTAGGTATCCTTAACATAACCATTAATATCGACATCCCTCCACCTTTTGAATACTGGAATAACTTCAGATATAAAATCTCTGTACCTTTAAGAAAAGTTATAGATTCAATTTACTCGAATACTGGTTGGGGTCTTCTTCTTCTAGAACTCTAGTATGGCTAATAATCCCGCATAGCAGCCCAGGGTAGATTGATGGCAGTTGGACAGTACAAATCCTATTCTCTTCAAACCGATAGATGCACCAGCATGTGCATACGGCTGGTTTCTTACCGTACATTCATTTTTGAAACTACAACGGAATATTCAACAATGATGTTTGTGCGTCATTCATTTCAACTCATTAGCACCCATTCAGTTCAGTTCAACATTCAACAATAAAATACTCAACAATGTTGCACCTGCATGGTTAAATCCTGCATATGCATATATATCTAAACTTGTAATGTCACTATTTATATTTTATAATCTATTCTAAAGTTGTTGTCATCAAAACTATCATTTCACGGACTAACAATCTTCCCTTTTTTATGATGACAACCTTTGTTTATAAAATATTACTTCTATCCTAATAACTCCCTCTAAAATTAATAACTCTTTCTTAATTTATGTCCAACTACCCTATTTTATATTTCTCACCTTTTGTCATCAACAAAAAAAACTCACCCTCCTCATTCTTGGGCTTCAGTACCTGCATTGAATGCCAGAGAGTGATAACAGACGGGCAGGCTGACTTGGCAGGTAGCCTATTCGTCTGTTATCACTCTCTAGCAGCAGCCCCTGACACACAGTCCTCTCCTGCAACACAACTTTGCTTGTAGCAGCTCCTGACATCAATTCTTCATTCACTCATATCTGAGCCAACGATGGAATATTCAACCATGCCGTACACCAATTAGCACCCATTCAGTTCAACTCTACTTACATTTCAAAGCATGCTGCCTGCAATGTCATATTCAATAATGTGTGTCATATTCATATCATACTACTCATATCCAATCCAACAACTCACACTCAAAAATCCATGCATGCATATCCCGTGACACACACTCTCTGCCTGCCTGCTTTCATTTTCTAGCAGCAGCCACTGACACGCTTTTCTCTCCTGCAACACAACCTAGCAAGCAGCAGCTACAGACATCAAAACTTCATTCCTACAACAACTTGTCTTCCATCAGTCTCTCACACTGCATTTAAAATAACAATTCAACGTACGGGCAGTTTTTTGAAAGCTCTTCTTATTAAAGCATACATAATGGCAGTTGTAGTGGCGTAAAATAAATGTATAACATTTTGTTTGCTCTTGCTTTATTTTATTTTTTGATTATCTATGTGATGATTTAATCTGTTCGTTTGTATATTTTCACATACACTTGCATGGTTTTTGGTATATGGTTAATATAATATTATGAGTGCTCTATTTTTTGAGAACCAATCTTTTATTAAAAAACATACATACATATTTAATGTACGTATAATAGTAACCAACACATATTTCGATTCCTGAAGTTCCATAAGATAAAAAGAAACTGCAGGTTTCCATAACAAGAACGAAGTAAAATCTATTGATATTCAGCCACGCTATAAAGCACATAAAAACCATGCTTTATTTCCATTACGCTAGCATCATGTAATATGACAATTCCAAAAACAAACCAACGTAACAGAAAAAAAATTCACTCATGCTTCTTGAGAACAGGTAAAATTATAGCTAAATGAATCGACTTCAAAAAATATCACCCCGAACCAAACCAATAAAACTAGCATTTTCAAAATGTATTTTCAATGAAAAGGTTAAAAACATTTCTGGGAAATGCAGCAGTAAGCATTTTACTAGAAACATGCATCAGTTCAGAAACTAACAGAATCATCATCATCGATTCATCTACCAAATACAACTATACTAGAAACCCACATCGTACAACTCTGATTTTAAAAATATGAGGTGGGAGACATAAGTAGCAAAATGAATTCAAAAGATCACTCCAATCAAATTAGGATTTGCCATCATATGTAAAAGCATAACATTCTTAGCTTTAAATTGAATGCATGTATCGATCACCACCTACTAATCGACGTAGATCTCTTTTTCAACCGCTTTGTATGTTAGGATCCAAAGAAGGCTGCGCAGGAGGAGCAGCCTGAGCAGGATCAACAGTGGGGGCAACATCAAAGCCTGATCTCCTTGTCCTCTGAGGCCGCCTCTCAGCACTAAGGCTTCTGCTCCTGCTTCTACTCCGGCTCCTAGACCAACTCCTGCTTCTACTCCTGCTCCTGCTCCGACTATCATCACTGCTGTACCCCCACGTGCGAACCCTGTCCCTATCAGGGCTACGGCTATAGCTCCGATCCCTCCTCCGATCCACAGACCTTCTCGGAGGACCATCAAACCGTCCACCGGGTGGGCCTCTATCATACCCACCTCTTCCTCTGCCTCCACGCCCACCGCTTGAAAAGTCGCTTCTGCCCCTCATTCCCCGACCTCCAGAGTCCCTTCCATCAAATCTACCACCACGGCTGTTGAAGTCATCCCTCATACCACCACCACGGCCGCCTCCTGAGTCCCAGCGACCTCGGCTTCTGAAGTCGTCCCTCATGCCACCGCGGCCAGTTCCAGAATCCCAACGAGAGGGGGGTCCACTGCCTCGGCTTCCCATGTCATCCCTCATGCCACGGCCTGCACCCGAGTCCCAGCGGCTGGGCATGCCGCCTCGGCCTCCTCCTCTGGAATAGGATTGGGGCCCACGGGCCACCATGTCACGGAGGTCCGGCGGCACCTGTTGGTTTGCACCTTCCAGGATTTTGACCAGATCGGCTGCATGCTTCCAGTCTTGGTCGGATATGAATGTGTATGCTATTCCTGTCGCTCCTGCTCTTCCTGTTCTCCCTATTCGGTGGACGTAGTCTTCTATCCCGTGTGGAAAATCATAATTCACCACAATCCTAAAATATATTTGTAAAGATATATGTAAGCACCGATAAAGATATATGTAAGTTCTTAAACCAAGCTGCTGGTTTGAAGCATATCATGAGTTTATTGATAACAGTGTATACCAATTATACCACCACCCATCGTGAAATCAAACATACTTTATTTCTCTTTGTTATAATGGTATAATTGTCTCATTGTTAAGATATCCTTACTTGGGAATATTCAATGTTGCAAGAAAAATTAAGTCCACGCCCCTCCCCTTGAAGCAATATAACCCACAACATTGGTTTTATATTCAAAAAAGTTAAATCGTTGAAAATATGTTAAGATTGACATTATGTTTGTTTTTTCAATCATCTTCGGATAAAATCTAACATTTTACCTACGTCTTGTGAACATCAAATGTTGAACCTAATGTACACGGAGTAACTATTTATATTTCCTAACGATATATTGAAAGCGGAATTACTGTCAGTGCAAATATTAATTTCTCTCTCATTTAGAGTCACAAATATTAGAAGAAAATAACAAAAAGATGTTTCTAAACATTAGCTAGATTGACTACACTCAAATTCCCAGAAAGAACGCTAGTGTTAAAAAAAAAATTGTAGCGCAATAATTTGCAAGGACATGATTGAGTGTAAGGAAAATGATTAAAAATATAGAAAAAAGTTTACTGGGAAATAGGAAAGTGAGATCGAATTTTCACTTAAATTTAACTCTATCAAATGAATATCAAGAATCAAACTACTAAAATATAACCAACACAAACCAGTAGTCTTTGGGGGAAAAAGCATTTGTAAATTTGTTTCTCAGTTATGCTGCATTGTTCTTAATCCCATACAGGATTCAAGTACAGTAAGCAGAGGATAAAGTACTATTTCTGTTACTTTCTTTATGTTGTAAGGTCTTCAGACAAATGATAATGCAATTCAGGAACGTGTACGCATGTTTGCTAACTTAACATCTGAGAGCAAAACATTGCCCTTTTAATCAAAACAACCTTTATCGGTGTTTAGTAACTAATTACCAATAACATTTGACAAAAGAGTTTGCTTCTACATGTAAAAATTTATACATTGAAGCAAAACACGACTTAACTTAGTATTGCAGATTTGACATTGCATCAATAAACAAATGCATACTGCAGATTTGACATTGCATCAATAAACAAATGCATACGGCAAAATAATGCACTGTATAACACAGAGTATTAGTTTAGGAAAATGAAACAAGCATTGCTTACCTAATATCTTTAACATCAAGCCCTCGAGCAGCAACATCGGTTGCTACCAATATAGGTGTTCTGCCTTCACGAAATTGATTCAAAACATAATCTCTCTCTACTTGATTCTTATCACCATGAATAGCAGCAGCACCATAGTTACGCATACCACGAGCAAGATAATCGCATTGTTTCTTAGTCGAACAAAATATGATGACTTTTGAACCTCGCTCCTGACTTCTAAGTATCTGTTCTAATCGCCTTTGCTTCTCCATTTGTGGCACGACTTCAACATGCTGCACATGGAACCAGATCCAATAAACAAGTGGAAAATTAAGGTAAAATATAACACAAACAATTGGCAGCAACTTGACACGAAACTAACAACTAGCAATAATAATGCAAGACGTCATGGTATACGGTGAAATGCATTTTTGGAACATGAACCGACCAAAAAGAACAGTCTGGTATTCATAATAAAAAATCTTATGTTAAACGTATCAAAAAATAATAATTAGGATTACAAGAGACATGTTAGCACTTCAAGGAAAAAGAGAAAAAAACAAAAAAGCATAGGCCATTGAGTAATAGAAAGGTACAACGTTATTTAAAGCTAACCTGTGTGATAGATTTATTGGCAGAAAGCTCATCACTTCCAATATTAACCTGGACAGGATTTACCAACAAATCCTCAGCTATTTTCCGCACCTCTTTTGGCCATGTTGCAGTATACATGAGTGTTTGTCTGCGTGGAGGAATCTCTTTTACAATTCTACGAATCTGAGGTTCGAACCCCATGTCAAGCATTCTATCTGCTTCATCGAGAACAAGAAAAGAGATCTGACTGAAATTTATTTGCTTCATTTCAAGTATGTCATTAAGTCGACCAGGTGTTGCCACAACAATATCTACACCCCTCTCAATTTCTCTAAGTTGAGGACCTTTGGAAGCACCACCATATAAACACTGGATTAAAACATGTATACTTTCACTGCTGAAGGCAGAAAAGGTGTAGAAAGCTATTATAGGATACAGAAAAAAGACATGATGATGTAAAGAAGCATATGTTCTTGAGATCAAATTCTTCATATATATTATTCACCAGTTTTCAATATATATTGACACTGCTATGCCAAATATTTGACATGCTTACAAATGGAAGAATCATAAGAACCAAGGTTGGTTACACATAGAAACAACTATAACCCACGTACAATTACAAAAGAACTGCCTTGTTCCTCCCAGACGTAAACCTCAAACTTTACATCAACCAAAACCAAACGGTTCCACACACTACTGCGTTATTTCATGAATATAAAATCTTAAGAGTTATCATTTAAAACTGTAGAAAATTGATAATTCCATGCTCAATACCATAGAAAATTCAAAATAAACATTTAAAACATATCATCTACATGACACAGACAGTAATATTAATTTTATAATTCCGTGCATGCCCTTCTAGCCATGTACAATTCTAACAATCCCCTTGCACAACTTCTAGAAATTAAGATGGTCCAGGTCTCTCATATACACAAAAAATACTACCAATCCCTATAAATTTACAAAGGAACAACCTTGTCTCCGAGATTCATGAAAACCATCCTTAAAAATTACGTTAACTGTACGTGAGACTGAAGTGTCATTTGCTACTGTTATTCATCCTCGGTTATGTTGATTGAGGGGCGAACACTGCTCGATGCTACAGAAAATTCAAAGTGTGCAACCGAAACACGCCATTTATGCAACACAGACAGAAATGTTAATTTTCTAATTCCAGGCACAACCTTCTGGCCATGTACTGGGGTCCAACAATATCCGTACACAACCCATACAACACAAAGAACAAAATTAATAAAACTTACAGTGCAAGAGATCCTAGATGAACGACCAAATCTAATAGCCTCCTCTTGAATTTGGGTAGCAAGCTCTCGAGTTGGAGATAGAACCAACACAGTTGGTCCAGAGAGTGGGTTATTTCGACATTGCTTTACATGAAGAAAGGCTGGAATGAGGTACCCTAAAGTTTTGCCAGAACCTGTTTTAGCAATGGCAACAATATCCCTGCTTTGAAGTGCGACCGGCCATGTTTGTGCTTGAATGGGTGTGGGAGAAGGGAATCCAGCAGCATGTATCTGAATTAGACAAGGAAGCAATATACGGACATAAGTATGTTAATTATATGCATACTACAAACTTACATGTTAAACATATTGTGTGTGTGAGTGTGTGTGTGTGTGTGTGTGTGTGCTACAAGCATATATGACTCATCTGTGTTTTTAACATATGCTTTATATTCAAAACAACAATCTAGCAAAACACAATATGCATGTTAATTATATGTATATTACAAATTTATATATTTATATTACAAACATGCATATGACCTTAACTGCATTTTTAACATATGAGATGCCTTACTTTCAAAATAAGAATCTAGCAAAGCACAATATGTGGTAAGTGCCTAGTAATTATTAATAACAAAACTTGTTAAAATTTGAAAGTAATGGTAAAAGAAAAACCCCTAAAGGACACGGTTGCTTACTGAAGCAACGCGATGCAGAGGGGAATTTCCACTTTTGAATATTGGAAAGAAGGCCACCCTCTCCAAACTTGTCTAAAGGAAGGGCTCCAAATTATATATATGATTGCAGCCTTCAAAGACAAAACAGTTGCTGTGTACTGGAATGTATAGCAGCACTGCCTACGACAAATGCTCTTTTCTCGAGCAAATATCGCATCTGGGAAATGGTAATAAAAATTAATAAAGTCAGACCACAACAGAATAAATAAACTGGGGCATGTTTGAAAAAAAGTGGAAGGAACTAGTAAAAAATAAGAATAAAATGGTTTAATGCAGAGCCAGGAAACTTGGGAAGAAAATAGAACTTGCCTCTCTAAGTATTTCAGGATCAAATCCAGTAGCCTCAAATGTCGTGAACGGAGGAGGAATATTGTCACCCTAATGAAGTCATTAAAGATTAACACGATGAATTATTTATAATAGATCTACCTAATACAATTCTAGCAGCATGATATTCTTAATCAATACGTTATAAAGATACCATTTAATTTTCTATATTTCCAAACATGATACAAATATAGCAACAAGGCTATCTAAGATTATTAGGTTTTAAGGAGATAAATATTCAGTTTTTGTTATTTGCCAAACATGATCAGCTATACAATGAAATAATCATGGAATCCAAAAAACCTACATAATAACATAATAATGTGTAACCTGTGGACAATTAGCTATCATTGCACTTATCACTTGCATGAGATGGCACAACTAATAGTACAGCATTTCAACATATGATTTAGAAACTGCCATGAGCTGGATATGGTTTTGGGAAAAGCACAATTTAATGACACAATGGACTATTATCTCACGGTTAGCGTCGAAGTTGGGATGAATTGAACTGTACAATTGGACAAGTTATGACACATGCTAACTTCATTAATTGGTATCGCATGTTAAAATGTTTGCTAAGTTTGACTAGCAATTTAGGCTAGCTAGTTCAAGAACATGCTAACTTCATTAATTGGTATCGCATGTTAAAATGTTTGCTAAGTTTGACTAGCAATTTAGGCTAGCTAGTTCAAGAAGGGGCCATTAGTGGGTTATATACACAATACACTTGTCTCCATTATCTTTCTACATATGTCAGTTTGTTGTTGAAATGATATATGATATGCTTAACTAGTTAAATTTATCAAGTCCAATCTAGATATAAATCGCTAGCTAAAGTGATCGTATGATAAGATAATAGTTGCTTTATGATCTGCATGACCCTTCCCTAGTGAAATTTAGGTAGCCATTGTTGATGCTCTTGCAAATATTAAGGTTTCCAATATGGAGACAATGATGAACAGAGGTTAACCGAAAAACTAACACACATGCACAAAAATAACAAACCACAACTGCAATGTAATTTACCGTAACAGTTATTTCATGGTGCTGGCAATATGCATCAGTAGATTGGATATTTGGAATCGAGGCACCAAACATTTTTTGAGGTGCTGCTCTGGAAGCTGCATTTAGAAATGCAGCATTATTGTGAATTTTAGGATTTGCTGCCTCGTGTCCCATAGTACCACCAAAATGACCTGACATAACCGGCCGAGTAACAGGTCCAGTCCTCATTTCTTGCTGCAAAATAACATAAAATTGTGTTAAAAATGTCAGCCTTTGAAATATTTTGTTTACAATCATGATACATTTTATCAGCAAAATAATCTGCTAGAAGGCTAGAATTTCATAGGGCAAAACACTCTCATTTTCTACCAGCCAGGAACAGTTGTCATGCATTTAAAACACACATTGCAAAGTAACTGAAAATAACCATGTGATTTTCAGCATTAGAAACACTTGCATTTGGTGGTTGCTTTTGAAGCATCATCTGCCCTTCAGTCCTCGCTCTTCCTTGATCATCATCGTTATAACTCATATTTTGTCCCATATACGGCTGGCTTCTAGGATTCCCCATTTGTGAATGCTGTGGTTCACCATAAGCACCACTTGGACGAACATGATATTCACCTGGCCTTGCCATTTGAGGACTAGGTCCAGGGAATTGACCACCTGGCGCCCCAGTAGTCATAGGTGGGCCAGCATAACCTATGGGTTCTGCTACTTGTCTATTTTCAACTGGAAATCCATTTGGTTGTGTTTTCTGACTTCCCATTGGTGGTCCATGTTGTTGCGGGGGTGGGTATTGATATTGCCCATTTGGTTGCGGATAGGGGGATGATGAATTTGGGGCTGGAAACTGTGTGGGTGTCATTTGGCTCATTTGCATAGGTGGGTACTGCCGGTTAGGTTGATTCATGGCAGGATTCGGCATTAGATGCATCTGCGGATGCTGTTGCAGTTGTTGAGGAATCTGATGCATCTGAGATGGGGCTTGTTGTTGTTGAGGAATCTGATGCATCTGAGATGGGGCTTGTTGTTGAGGCATCTGATGCATCTGTGGTTGCTGCAGTGGTTGTTGTTGTTGTTGTTGTTGTTGAGGCATCTGGTGCATCTGTGGCTGCTGCAGTGGTTGTTGCTGTGGCATATGGTGCATCTGTGACTGCTGCTGTCCAACTTCAGTAGTAGGACAGCTAACAGATTGTGGTTGAGCTACAGCCGAATTTGCCGGAAACTGAGGTTTAGCGGCAGGAATTGGGGCGAGAGCCGGTGTAGCAGAAGGTGGTGGAGTAACAGGAGCTGGTTTTTCATATTGGGTGACGTTTGTTTCAGGGTTCCAATAATAAAGGACACCTGTACTTCCATCAATTAATCCAGTCCAAGGCTTTGGTAGAGTTGGATCTTCAGGTGCATAACTTGGACCTGAGGCAGCAGACGCTTCTGCTGAAGCCATGGATCTAGAATTCTATCATACAAATATAGCACATATTTATAAGAGTCCAGAAATGATGATGGAACAAAAATACTAATATTTGAAACAAACACTGCTTGCGGATGAGTAGTAAGTAGTAACAAAATACAGATTTTATTACAAAACAGAATAATGGGTTCAAAACTTCAAATATTTGTAGTATTCATATCATAGCCGCAACTTTTTTCCTACTTCCATTGTATTCAATGAAACAAAGATATAATTGTACTGTCAAAAACATGGAAGATATTAAACAAGAAAAGCACATATGACAGGGACAGTAGGTTAAATGTATAAATCAGTAACTGTAAAAATCGCGAGATCGTACGTTCCAAAGTGCGATTTGGTAGGAATCGCAGCCTTCCCGATCCAAGAGTTAAATCGGATCGCAACCCGTGTAAAATGTGCGATTCTATTTCAGAACGAAAAATATTGGAGTCCATTACTGGATCGCGATTTCAATTTAAAAATCGAATTGAAACAAAATCAAAAGAGATTTTGTTCGGCATCGCGACCTCGATTCAATTTAAAAAAAAAAAAAAAACAGAAAAAAGAAAAAAGGAGCTATAGGAAGAAGCAACAGCAACAGACCTGAATTTTTTAGAAACCCTAAGTTCAGGGAGGAAGATGATTGAAATCATTAAGTTTGGGTCGGCCTTATATCCGCACACCAAATTATCGGGCCAAGCCCATTTGTCCTCCCACTCATCCTTGTACTTCACATGTCCTCTAGTAATCTGCATCCCACAGCTTATTTTTATTTCTTTTCTCCCTACACGTATTACAGTTTTTCCTCTCCTCAATAAAAAATCGTAGATCCCGTTTAAGCATTGGTACATTAATTCCACTTTATTGATTCATATGCAGTTGGTCTTGATTTTAAATGCAAAAGATTCTCCGTTTTTTTTTCATTCAATTTTGTTCATCGGTTGCCAGATATTCCAATCGACGGCTATTTTCGATGATTTTACCATAGTCTTGAAATTGATTTAAAGAAACTAGACTATAAAATGACGAAGGAATGAGCAAGAATGCTTATAAGATGTCAAGATTGAAGAAATTAAAGATTTGACCAAATTTCTAAAATACAAAACATATTAACATTGATATTGACATATTTTGTACCAATATAATTGGTACCGACATGGTTAGTACCGATGTGATTTGGGAACTATCGTAAATAATAAAAGAAAAGAGTACAAAAAATTTGACTACGTTTTGGACAACAAAAACATATCGATACCGACGTGGTGTAGTTGGTATCGACATAATTTTAGATCTTGATTTTGCTACTTTGGAGGCTTGGGACTCAAATTACAAAGGAAATTTAAAGTTTTGACACACATAAACCTATCGATGCCGACATGTTTGATTGCCTTGGGAAACGTGTGTGACGATCTATTCTTCGTGTTGGAAGTTCGGATCTGACAAGAATGAGTTGTTCAAACCGAAAATGGCTAAATTTGTGTTGAATTTCATCTATAAATAGCAGTCTATCTTCAACTAGAAAGATGATCAATCTTCTTCATCTTCTATTTCATAAGACTTTGAGCAAACTGAGATATGTTAGATTGTAACTCGGATTTGATTATAAATTGTGGTTCGGAGAGAATTCATAAATAAAACCGATTGAGTGGAGGTATACCAAAGATTTTGCTAAATCTCTATAAAAATCTTATGTCCTTCTTCATTCTCATTTGATTTCTTCATTTTATTATTTGTTTGATTCATTTTTTAGTGATGTTAGGGTCGTGTACCAATATTTTGGACAACGTTTTTGTGCTTCCACTAAGATATGAACTTTAGAAAAGGTGAAAAGGCATACTATAAGAGCCATTGTTTGACCAATCAACTACTGCATGGGGCAGAAATGAGGTGTCCGCTAGTTCAAATCCACATTTTATCTATGCGCCTAGAGAGGAGATGGATGAGATGATGACAAGTTTGCAAGGGAGTTGGTAGCTTGATAAGAAAAGATATGAATGGATTCTTCCGAAGGATGGATATGCAGCTAAATCAGAATCACAGGCTAGAAGGTAGAGCAGATGACAAGGAAATAAAGTGGAATAAGCTGGCACCATCCTCCAGCATGCCAACAAGTCGGTACCGAGAAGTCCAGATCTGTAACACCCCACAATTTTAATGATTGAATATTTAAATGATTATTTTAAATATTTATTCGATAAGTAATGAAATGCCTCTTATACTTGATTTTTACAAACGAGCGAATTAGGACTCAACACACCCATGGCTGAGTTCACTTTTTCGAAGCAAGTAAAATGAGTATAAACTTGGTTATGTTTGGAGTCGATAATTTTCGGAAATGAATAATGATTTTGGGAAAAGAAATGAATTTGGGCTAAATCCATTTACCTAGCCTATATGAAGCTAACCTCTTCATATTTTCATTATCGCTTTCATTTCGCATTCATTCATCTTCCCCTTCTCCTAATCCTTTCTTAATCACCCCTTAATCCTTCCTTAATCCCTCAAGCCCTAATCCTGTTAAATAAAGTTCCTAAAATCAAATAAAAATCACCACAATTCTTGTCTTTCAATTCTCTATAAAATTCATGAAGGAATTAGCTTCAATCTGATCTTAGAGGGAGATCTCAACTTTAAAGTAAGCACGGAATTGAGATTTGGTGATTTGAAGCTCGGTTTAGGAAAGAAGAGGTGGGTGGGGTTGATTCTCTTATTTAATTTATTTACATGTTATACTTCATATATTTGTTTATTAACGATTATAAATTGATTGGAATGGTTTGAAGAATGCTAGTAATGTAATCAGGCTTGTGATTAGGCCTTAAACATGTTTTTATCATCATATTATCAATTAGGAACCTTAAAGATCATATTTTGAAAAGTCACTAAGCTGTAGAATTGATTAGAGGTTAATTGGATAATTGTTTGTGATGTTATGGATTGATATGTGACTTTATGCGATATAATGATTTTCATGTCATTAGTTAATAATAATTAAACTAACTGAAATGACTTCTGAAATTTGTTAGCAAGCTAATTTAACAATTTTTGAACTCTGCGTTTATTTATTAAAGTGATTAGAGGGTTAATGGGGCTAAATTAGTATTTATAATCATCGTTTAAATAAAAAGAATGATTTTTATAAGTAAGAAGGTATGTTATAAAATGGTATTGGATTTTGTAAAATAGCAAATGAAGCTCAACGAGAATTTATAAAATGGTTAGATGATTTTATAAATGAATTGTAGATTAATAAAATGGGAACAAGATTTTATAAAATAGTTGTATGAAGTATACTTAATTTCAAGTTAGATACTTAAGCATTTAAAGGCTTAAAATTAGTGTATAAGCTAATGATATTTTTTATAAAATAGAAGTAAGATTTTATAAAATAGTTTGAAACCACATTTGACTTTTACTGAGAAGATTGGTAATAAAAGTAATAACCGATTAAGTGATAAATGAATTACTTATTTAAATATACGTGTATGTATATGAGTATGGACAAGTATACGTGTACGTTTATTTGAAAATATATGATAATCATAACAATGGTTGAATTGTAGTTAAAATTCTTTTATGTTTGGTTGTTTATATACATTTGCAATTTGTTTGATTATACAGAAATATAATTGATTACAAGTCCATTATGACCATTTCATACACCCATAGCGGTTATCGCATGTGCTAAGTTGCATGAGAATATAACGGGCTGACTAATCATCCCGGTGAAGTCTGAAACGTAATTTATGTAGTGATGGCGTGTTTGCATGAACGTGTGTGCATTAGCATACATAAAATGGGTGCACCAACACACGTATAAGCTATGCACTAGGCAAGGAGGCTGGTATGTCGTTTTGGCGTTTAGAGGAAGCCGGATCGCTATAATCGCCCATTAAACTATACTCATGCAAAGAGTGGATTTTTGGCGTCGAAACCAATTTTCAAATACTTATCGAATCCACTTTCAAAACGTCAACAAATGAACCCGGGTATATGTTCGATAGGATCGAGGCAGGCTCTAGAAATAAGGCAACTCACGAAGCATGGGGGAAATAACATGCAGATTGGCGACCATTTTGTGGGGTTTGCCCCTACTAGGTTCATTACGAGAACTTAGCAATATTTAATCGACTGAATATATTTGCTCGACTGAACAGGGTGGAATTGAACCGGAGGGGGAAGCTTCAACCAGTGGACTAGGGTTATTGGGATTAGTCGACTGAATGAATCCCCAATCGACTGAACCCTTGGGGCAGTGAAGACTTTGGGGGATATTTCCCCATATTCGATCACGGTACTTCATGGCATCTTAGCAAAACTTTGGGGAGGTTCTGGACTACTCGTAGATGCGGATGCAAGGCGAAACTCATGACTTGAATACGAATGTTCAGGGATTTCTTTGGAATCGATAATGATCACGCACAGAATTGGTACGGTCACACCACTACGTCCGACGAGCGTGTACAATCGAATGAAATGAATGCGTACCTTCGAGGGTTGGCTTTGGGGTACTTATAGTTTGATAAATTGTACTGGTCTTATATTAGTGACCATGCCTATTATTAGATCTTAATAGATGTCTGGGTACGTCAGCGTGATGACTCTATTTATTATAGGATCATGGCAGAGGTCTGGGTACATCACTGTGTTGGCTCTACTTATTATAAGATCGAGATAGATGTATGGGTACGTTAATGTAATGACTCTATATACTGATGCGCTATGCCACAAAGTGAATCAGATAACAGTGATCCCACGACATAAGGTAGATTTTCTACTATCCCATTTTTTCACACAACACATGACAAAACCATTTGTTGTTTGAAGGGCCACATAATCTTTCGTTTGTTGTCTGAATGGCCCATGAAATCCCTATGTACAAGCTTCTTATTCAAACAACATTTTTATATGTCGTCTAATTTAAGTTATCAAAATTTTTATTTTTGGCTCCAACTTTTCCCTCTTAGTTATTTCGTAGCCGCAATTCCCCCCTTTATTATTTCATTTTGTTCCCCTCTTTATTATTTCGCTCCCCCTTTTTATTTTATTCAAGAGAAAATCGTCATCTTCTTCTCGCTGTTAACTTACGGTTTTATGAAATTGAAGTTGTCTTTTTCTCGTCTTCTCTTCTTTGTGCAAATTGATGGTTGCCTACTTCATTCGTTATAGAGTGTTCTTCGATTAGGGCTATTGATGGTTGTGACTCCCTGTTGATTGTTCATAGATCAATTTTGGTATGAGTTTTGCCCCTTTCCATTTATATTGTTCTCAAATGCCAATGATGAATTAGGTTATTTATATAGGAACTAATTTCTTATATTTCCGTATATATGTTGAGATTTCTGCCCCTTTTGATTTTGTATCGATCTCGACTTGATTTCCCTTTCAATTTCTACCCCATTTGATTTTGTATTAATCTCGACTTGATTTGCCTGTGATGATTTGAGTGTTTATGTGACAATGAACCCAACATGTTTTGGTCATGTTTGTATTATATTTTCAATTCTTGTATATACTTGAATTTTGTTTATTTTGAAACTTGACTTGTTCATTTGTGATATACATATACATATATATATATACATATTCTGATATGTTCACAATATGCTTTGACCCTTGCTGAATTTCTATTTCAAGCTTCCCTTTTTCCGATGAACTGAGTTGAACTTGTTTATTTGTTTTCATACATCCCGTTTAGTGTGCAATTACACTGTGTTAAGCCTGAGTGTTTAATTACATACATTCACATGTATTGCATTTGACAATTGACATGTATTGCATATATACATGTATGTACATATGTTTTATATTGTTTTGATATGTGTTAATTATGCGTTTGTGCATATATGTATATATGTGTTTTGGTACTTAAAATATGGTATGTGTTTTGATACTTAAAATGTGGTTTATCCATGTTACAGTTTCCTGGAACTTTGATGCTTATGTTGGTTGTTGGTTCATCCATGTATATACATGCATACATATGTATGTTTATATGTGTGGTTGCACTTATTGTTGACTCTATGGTTCGCTGTATTAATTCAATATACTTGATTCTGCCGCGAATCTGGTTTGATGCTGCTCGACTTTGTGCATCCCCATGTGCATTGAATTATTCATGTGTTCATATGTTTTATATATATGTATACATGTATATACATACATGTAAAATCCCTTAACCGGATTTTGAATAGCTTTGACCTGCTTTTGAATTGTTCATGTGTTCATGTATATATGTATATACATATGTGCTTTGAGCTGATTTTGAATTGCTTTGAGCTGCTTTTGAATTGTTCATGGGTTCATATGTTGAATTTTTGATGCGTTTTGCTTTGATACTTGAATGGATTTTTCTTTGATTGCTTTCCTGAACCTAAAATGCATTTTGATACATGTATACATCCTTTAGTATGCATTTGGTTTATATATGTATACATACATACATTCAAAGTTTATGCATATATACATGTATGCATTTTGCTTTGAATGGTTTATACATACATACACACACACATGTATACATACATACATATACACACACACATACATATACATGTATCAATTTTAGGCCATTCAAGTATCAAAGCAATCAAAGATTTATACATGTATATATGCTTTGATATCAAAATATATTTTGCTTTGATTGCTTTCCCTGAACCTTGAATGTACGCATCCTTGCGTTTCCTAAACCTTGAATGGCCTGAAATTGATACTTGAATAACTTGAACCTTGAATGGTTGTTACTGCTATATGCAGTCTTCTTGCTTGTTACTTCCATGTATATATACACATACATATGTATTATATATGTGTGAAATATTTCCATGTTTTCCTTATTTTTGTTTGGTTTATACATGTGCACTTCAGCTTTGTTCATGCTGCTCCTATGTGCACTATGCTTAAACTGTTTTGAGATTTCTTGCCCTATAGTCATTATGCACTCTTGGGTTGTTGAATTGATGAAACTTGTTTATGGTATGTGCACCTGAGTTGAACCCGAGGAGGCTGGTGCTTGACCTTGTGCACATTTGCGCTGCACTTATTTTATATCATAGTTGATCTTGTTGTAGTGTGTGGTTTTCCTTTTGTTAAAGTCTGGTCCTTCTTGATTTTCTGGTTTGAGTTGCATTTCCTTATGCACCTGAGTTGAGCCCGATGAGGCTTGGGCTTGACTTGTGCACATTTGCACTGTGTTGAGCCTTTGGGCTTGATCTTTGCAATAATCCATGAGATTTAATTGATGTTCGGCCTTGTGATATTTATAACGATACATTGTGCATATCATAAGTTATCCGTGCACATATATATTTGTTTGGCCATGTCTAAAACATGAAGAGAAAACAAACCCATAAATTGAGGCAATATTAATATTCAAATTTTATTTTATTTTTGCAATTTAGGTTTGTTTCCTTTTCCATTTTACTGCGTTGTTTATTTGACAGGTATAAGAGATGTTGGACACAAGCTGAAGCAAGCAAATGAAGATCAATATCAAAATAAACTCGAGTGAGTGGAAGTGAGTGCTAGTAAAAAAATGTTATATATGAGAGTGTAAAGAAAAGTTGTATATATGAGAGTGATGGTGAAAGTTGTACTGTATTTGAAAGTGTAAGGATATGAAAGTTGTATTGCATTTGAAAATGGAAGTATAGTGAAAGTTGTATTGTATTTGAATTTGATTTGAAATAAAATATTTGTTTAAATAAAATTGTGATTCATTATTTCATTTTGCAAATATAACATAAGTGTAATTGATATGCATATTAGTCAATATTTATATGTTGTCCAATAGAAAATTTTAGAAATGATACTATAACATTAGACAATGTATGGTTTTTTTCTTTTAATGTGTTGGTGCATATCAGACGACGGGGCATATCTGTGGTTTGATGTGCAATGAGAGGCATAGAAATAGATGACAAATAGATATGCAATCAGGCGATGGAGCAAATCTATCGTCTGATATGTTTTTTCCTATAGTGATAGATCATGATAGATAATGTATGGGTACGTTAGTGTACTGACTTTGTGCAACGAACCGAATTTTCGGCCATCGAAAATCGACACTAATACGTCCACTTTATTACATGCCGAGAAATTGAACGTTGGAAAACCCAATCGTTAGGGAAAAAGAAAGAAGGAAGAAGATAGGAAGAAACCTAAACAACGCAGAATCTCACAGCGGAACAAATAATCTATAATATACCACAAATCTTTACACAAAAGCAAAACTGTAATATGTGTATATACAGATATCAATCAGAGTACACTGACCTATTTCGGCCCGGTCAGTTATAAAAGCCCGTAAACACAACAATGGATACAACAGAAAATAACCATCTACGTGAATACGCCTCTGGGACTCCAACTCGTCTTTTGAAGCTCCAAGCATTCAAACCAATCTATAATATGCTCGGTCTGACACGAGCATTATAATAAATTAATATCCGAGTCAGTTTGAAAAACCAGCGTAAGAAAGCACACCCACTGGGCTTTAAAGTTATATAAACCTTTGAAATCAAAGTATCTCGTAAGACCACGCTAAAAATAAACACGACAGGGTTTTACCTTACGATAAACGAAACATTTTTTATAAAAAATCCATTTATATTATAATAATGTCTAGGGGTCAAAATAAAATATGAATATAGCTGAAACGCCTGCATCTCACACTTCAGCATAGTGGGGCACAACTAAGTCTGTACAACGCTTATTAGAGAATGAATTCCATACAATGACTAGGTTATTGGGGTACCGCCGTCATGGTGCATCTTTAGATAAAATAACACTACAATGCTGAAACGTGGACCTTGCTCGGATTCCCTACAAACATAGGACCGGCTTACCCCTTGCTGGATAGTACCAAATATGATCACCCCTCCGTTAATGGGCCCCGAAGCATACAATTGAGAGATAATAATGACTATGGATAGGGATGATCATACCCTACTTGGGAGCGACCCACTTAGCCCTGCTGCATCTTCCATGTTTTAGTTATTCCTGGTTGATGAGGGTTGAGGCTACGATTACCTTTTAAGAACATTTACACTTAGAATGTTTATTGTCCTCTATTGACAATGTGCTGATAGCCGTTCTAGGTCTGAATGAAATCGAAGGCACTATTCATACTACATCCATTTTGGAATCACCCTCAGGATTAGTAGCGATTAGCCCTTACACTTAACATCTCTATCTTCGATTCCATACTCTTCATGATGTCTTCACTTCAAAACGCATTCGTTGGATTGAAGTGGTTTTGAACTAATATATCCGTTCTCGGTCTCTTTGAAACAACCTTCAACAATTTTCGAAAACCCATCCTCGGTTCTTTAGGAAATAAACAGTCAAAGATAAGATCAGAGATCACCTCCTAACCGTTAGTAGACGGATTTCCTTATCATTGTCCGAGAAGAACGAGACAAGATTTATACGCACAATACAGCATCATCGGAGATGAATATGCCATATAACTCATGTGTTTCTCCTATATTTCTAAAGTTACATTTAGGTCTAGATTCGATAGTTGGTTATTTAGCTATCGAGTAACAACATTCAATCAAGGATTCATTCTATAGGGAAAACCAACGTTGGTTTAGCGTATAAGCAATTACTAACCTCCTTTAATACAACTTCATAAATAAAACCCACTTTGTAAATTACTTGCATATAAACACCACTACAAAGATATATTCGCAAATCCCTACCTTTCAATGCTTAGAAATATCTTATCTCAATAGTATAAGTATATCCATAAAATTTAGAAAGATTTTCTTTTTATTCGATTCTCCAGTCATTTAAAAAACTCCTTATAGTCCTTCCTAGAACATTTATAGCTCATTTTACAAATCTTATGGACCATTTAAAAATTCTTTTATACATTGCAATCGTTCATAAATTCTTTTTTCACATTTCTAATATCATTTCTAAAGCATTTATAGATCTAGAAAACCACTTATAAAACTTCTTTCATGAATCTATAAACCTGTCTCTAAAATTGGTTACCCAACCATTTATAAACTCTTTCACCTTGCGAATACCCTTCCTTTAGTTCTTCAAACCATTTTATAAATTCCTTTATAAAATTCAAGTCTTTCGACTACATTCCTAGGTCTCAAAAACATTTATAAATAATTTAAATCATTTACTTCAAAACATCACTATATATAATAATAATTATTAACAATGAACATTATAGATAAATGGAAATTATTAACTTTAAAACATCTTAAAATAATAACTAATAATTCCAAACTATTATTTAAGAAATAATAATAATTAATCTTTACTATTTTATAAGTAATAATAATTTATTTCAAAACCTTATTAATAAATACTTATTATTAATTCCAAACCATAATTACTCTTAAATAATTGACTTTATCCCATTTTGATAACTCTTTAAATCTATATTACTATAAACAATTAACTCTAAAACAATACCAATATAATTAAATAACCTTAAATTAATATTGCTATAATTAGTTAACTTTAAAACCATATTAACATAAATTAAATACTTTTTAAACATTATTAATTTAATTAAACACTTTAAAACAATATTACTATAATAAAACAATTTTAAAACAACATTAATATAATTAAATAACCTTAAAATAATATTATTAAAATCAAATAACTTTAAAAAATATATTAATATAATTAAATAAATAATCTTTAAAACAAAAGATTTCGAAACCCAATTTTGGATTTTAAAAATCGTTTCTTATCTCAAAATCCAATTCCAACTTGAACGACAATTTACAGTATTTCTAAAATACTAATTTGAGGCCAATAGCCACCCAACACTCGATATTGATTTTCTATCACTACTGGTTTTTAGTTTTTAACATATAACAATGTTATAACCATAATGTCCATAATCGGGTTCATTTTTTAATAATCCATATAAAAATATATTATTGAAACAATTCAACAATAGCGAGGAATCATGTTAGATCATTCCGATCTATTTCCCCTTACATCATAAATGCTATATAATCATAAAATATAAATCAACCGCATCGAGGCGGGATTCCTACACAAAGGGTCATCTGTTCTTACACTGGAATGTAATAGGGTCTCATCCGCTCCAATAGGCGGGAATATATCCAAACCAACTAATAAATATAATAATTCATCCAAGCAATCATTCAACAATTTTTATCAACTGTGACGACCCACCTTTATGAACCCTGAGAACGACACTTAATACATCCATGGTATTCATGTGTCATTGCCAGGTATCTGAAAGATGAGTTGCCATGGGATAAAATATAAGAACAGAACAATAATCTCACAACAGAACAGTTAAATATAACATAAAATTAAGACAGTACAAAAGGTTACTCCCCGACATAAAGTAATCAGAGTTACAACAAAAGCACTACTATCAGTCTAGGTAGTTAAAACAACCTTCTTTTAAATATACATATTTAGAATAACATCTCATAACAGCGGAAATAAATAGCTAGATAGATACGGATTCTCCTACTCATCCAAAATCTTCAAAAAAGCCTAAAGAAACCTATCGTTTTTGGACTACTCAGATGTAAATGAGTACCTGAAAGTTGAGGGAAAATAAACAATTCAGGTCATACAATAAGTCTGGTATGAGTAAACTCCAAAAAATAGAACACACAAAATAACTAGTGAGACCATGTCACAAAAACGCAGAACGGATTTTTCCCTTACAAGGACAATATCCAAGTATAAGACAATGGACACAAATAACTAAACATTGCGAAGAGCATAAGATGCTTCCCGATGCACTATTGAAAGAATACTCCAAAGATTTGAATCAAAAATAAGGAAAGGGAATTTTTTTTCCAAAAATGATAGGAGGGTGCGCCCCCTTATTGAAAGTATACATCTAGAAAATATACTTGAGAAATACTATGACTCTCGAAAACCTTCAAGTCGAACCCTGCCAACCTTACCGAGTATTCGAGTATTTCACATCTCCGTGCACATACAACCAAAACCAATCTAGAGTAGATATGACAATACCCTAATAGAAGCAACCCCACATAGCTTGGCCCCCACTCGCTCTTTATTTAATCATTTTCGATAAAGGATATTAATGCTATAAATGAGCAACAAATCGTCTTAGATTAACAAAAAAAAAACAAAAGGAAGAAGGGTATCGAAATCGATAGTTAAGATATCAACTATCGGGGATAACAAAAAGATCGTATGTGGAAATTAAATCTTATACACTTTCAATGCTAGGGAAATATCCATATACTTATCACATCCGTTAAATATATTCACAAAGCAACTAAGAGGATTTCATATTTCAAAAGCATACTTAAATGAGTCAAAAACAATTGTCTACAAGAAATGTGAATGTTTTCCATTATAATTATAAAGATCATTTATGTAAATCAAATCTTCTACACTTGTCACATTTCCAATATTCTCGACTCACTCTACCCCTCACCCAGAAACAAAGCCAGGTAAGTCAGGGCACCGGTTGCTCCTAACCTTGTCGAGGCACTTCGGTTCTAGATCTTACAGATAGAGGATCAATCTACTCATCGGCTTTTAGCGCCAAGTATAGGACTACTTACTTTATATAAATAACCCATTTAAATCGTTAAATATAATTTGAAGCTCCTTTAAAATACTTTGAATAAAGATTCAAAACTTCCATTCAAATCATAACTTAAAACCATCACTTTTAAAGGAGAATACGACCAAAAGGGGTAAAGCTCCCTCTTAATCAAATGAGATAACTAAAAGGGGTGTTATTTCCTTTTAACCCAAAAGTCACTAAATGTCAGTCCTAACTTAAAAGGTGGTGTAAGTTCCCTTTAACTAACATCAAAGTTATTGCTTATAAACTGGTCGAGCACAAATCAAACAACCAAACAAGAATAATAACAATAATAACAGACTCGTTATTATTAACAGTTCACAATCAGTAGTTAACACAACATTTGTTAAACTGTGGATGAGTCAAAGGAAAGAGATTAAGATTACACTGACTATAAAATAATTAAATTATACTCACAGAATAAGTTATACCCACTAAACTATGAAAACAAGGAATATACTCACATAATAAGTTATACCCATTAAACTATCAAAGGAGTATACTCACGTAATAAGTTATACCCACTAAACTATGAAAGTAAGGAATATACTCACATAATATGTTATACCCACTAAAGTATGAAAGCAAGGAATATACTCACATCCTATTTGCTTTGATGGAGACTTGGAATACTTCACCTTTGATAATGAATTTTAGATCTTTTCTTTAGTTTGTGAATGGATTAAAATGAGATATGGACTTGGCTATTTATAGGTGAAGAGAAGGGTACTTTGGTCATTTCCTATAGCCTAACCAGATTCGACCAGATTTTGGTCCAATAGAAACCAGCCTTATGGCCTAGTTTGATTCGACCACATTCTGGTCCAATAGAAAACATCTTGATGGCCTAATTTGATTCGACCATATTTTGGTCCAATAGAAAATATCTTGATGGCTTAATTTGATTTGACCACATTTTGCTATGGCATAACATGATTCGACTAGATTTTTGTCCAATGGCAACCGTCCGCATGGTAGAACCTGATTCGACCAAATTTTGGTCCAATGGCAACCATCTGCATGGAATATAATAATCATTATGCTATTTTGTTTCATTAGGCAAGTAATTATACTATTCTGTTTTATTAGGCAAGTAATTATACTATTCTATTTTATTAGGCAAGGTTAATAATTCTCTCTTGTTCTATTAGCCAAGGTTTTATTAGGCAGGGTTAATAATTCTTTCTTGTTTTTTTAAGCAAGTAATTATACTATTATGTTTTACTAGGCAAACTTATTCTTTAATAAATTGGTACCCCTAACCGCCTTATAACTCGAACCATCTTTAAACTAACATTTTACATTAGTTTAAAAAAAATCCATTCAACACGTTTTATCCAAATTTTTATTCTAGATACAAAATCCATTATTTAATCATTTAAAAACATACTAACTATTCAAGTTCAAAGTGATTAAATTATGGGTCGTTACATCAACTTGAATAGTCATTACGTTTTTAAATGATTAAATTATAGATCGTTACATCAACTATATATTATACTAGTTAACCAAAAAGGTGAATTTAACTCATCGAAATTTTCTGTTGTCGCCGAGGTATTCCGGTTTGGAATTAAAATCGAACAATATCCGATTTTAGCTCAAAATTCAGTAGTCTCCGAATTCATCCAAACTAATTCCATTATGAAGCTTTCGTCGATATGAGCGCAACGCAAAAATCCACTTCTCGATTGGACCTCGTATGAAGGAGTTATCGATTTTATAAATTATCGATACATTTTTTAATTAGAATAAACTAACTAATTACAACTTCTGTTTTATTATGCTCCAACCCCTAACAATTTTCTTCCCCAATCGATCAATACATGCCCGTACATGTACAGGTGCATGGCCATGCACCATATCTCCCTCCCTAACCAACGATACTTTGAATCGACGCCGCCAGCCTCCTTTCCATCGAAAACCACACCTCCCTGACACCACTGCGACTCGCCTCGAACTCCCAGACGAAACGCAACTTTCCACGGCCCTACCACTATAGCACGGTGACGCAATCGCCACCAATGGGGCTCACCTAAACTTCAACCAGAGGTGCTGCTTTCCATCACAAATTCAAAACGATGCTTCGTTTATCCTCCCATCGATCGTGCTTCGAAAAATCGCCAACCCTAGTTTGCAAAACCCAAATGCCTTCACTGGACGTGAATGGCCTCCCTTCAGACTTTGATCAGACACCACTAAATTCAAGTGGGGGTAGATCTTTGAAAATGAACCTTAAAGAAACTTGTTTCAGAATTTTTCATGAAGCATTTGAATTTATTTTAAATTTTGAAAATTAGAAAAAAACACTACATGCATTAATTTAAACTGGGAAGAGCGCGTGAGAAGGGATGGGCTTGTGTACGGATCTGGATTGATGGAGATGGAACATGGTAGAGGGGGTGGGTTGATGGAGATGGGGCAATGGGCTGTGTGGTCAAATCAATATATATGTATGTATGTATTTAAAATTAAAAATATCTAGCTATAAAATTTCAAACCCCGATCGAGACGTACCGCCTAGCGTTTTATATGTTATATCCCTATTCCGAATGCAGTGGAACTTGTTTCGAGACCTAATTCGATCATATGCAGAAGATAGCTTTTTGAACCCAATTATTATATTAAATTCTACACGTTTCAATATCGCACGACCAAACGATAAGTCTGATCGTCATGAAAGTAGATAGTGTATTATAATTCATTATAACGGAACTAATGACACTGGTTTCGTCGAAATCCAAGAAGGTACGTTGGAAGGCTATTTTTATATGTTAATTAAAATGAGTTATTTTCAAAAATCGAGTAAATCACTTTTAAATCCAATTTAAAAGTTTTATTATCTTTATTCTTATTAAATAGAATTTAATAAGCTTTTAAATCAATTCATCCAAATAAAAATCCAAGATTCAATTATTTAAACGATTTTCAATTATTAAATTCAACAATTAAATTATCCAATAAATCGCTATATTTGAAATTCAAGTTATTTAACTTATAAAATTAACATTTCAATATTTAAAATCAATATTCCAATCTCAAATGACTAAAATTTCGAGTTGTTACATTCTTTACCCTTTAAAAGAATTTCGTCCTCAAAATTGCCAAGTGTAGGAAAAATTCCCAAACCCCTTGCTTTTTAAAACCAATTATTTGAAATAACTTACCAAATCCTTTTAAGCCTTTAACTTCCCAAAACCAATTTGTTGAACCTTGTTATTACTTTTGCTAAGATTCCAAATTCATTCATAGATTCTAACTAATATCATCCATTCACTCATTTCAGGTTATAAACTAAAACCAATTTTTGGTTATCAAAAATTTCTTCAAAATTTCAAACTCGTTAAATTTTCATTAAATTTTGCTAGTGTCTCCTTTGCATGGTTAGATCAGAACACTACAAATCGCCACTCAGGACCCAAACCAAAAAAAGAAAACCAAAGCCAAGTGACTCAATCATAAAACCATCAAATTCAAATACAATTTAAACGTGTACCTTTTAATCGGGCAACCAAATTTTTATTATGAAATCAAACGCATCAAATTAGCTCCTGCTTTTTTATATACCTACATCTTATTTACCAATGATATACAATCATATAATTCATAACCATACAATTATACAATTTTAATTTTCAACATTTTCTTTACTAAAACCGTATGATGTACATGAATCATTTGTAAACACAACCTATTTGATCGCCCGCTCGATCACACGATCTCACTTTCGAACTAGTATCATTCACACGACCACTCTAGTGTGGACTCAGGTCCGGTTTCTTGATTAGAAACCACCATTCTCCTTACATAGCCATATACTATGACAGAGAACTCAGAAATCAATCAAAAATCCATATCCAGTGTTCGCCGTAGAGAATCAAGTGAGAAATTCCAACTCGGATCGATATAAATCATCTTAAAATCCTATGCTCGAATCTAGATCAAACCGTTATACAAATAAAATAATATAGGTACAATTCACGTATTTATTTCCATTAATTTCTTAGTTATACCAAATCCCTTTTATTCACATTCACTTCTTTACTTAGTATATTCCTTTCAATACTAATGTAACTTAAGAATTTTCCCTCAAATTCTATGTCTGACAACATTCCACTCTATACTAAATTCATTTATGAATTATTTCATAAATTCTTACTTAAGTTTATAACAACATCTTATACCACACTTCACATGTTTATTTCCATTCTATAACTTAAGTTCATGTTTATTTCTAACCAAAATCAATTTCATTTTACTCAATTCATTTTCCAATTTTCAATATTCAATTCTAACCATTCTCAATTTTCTAATTTATTTAACTATCTCATTTCATCAATTTATTTCAATCCCAACTAGTTCTTTTTTCAAAAATCACTTCATTTAGCCTAACTTAGGTTGAATTTCCTTTCAAATTTTATCTTATTTATCTTACCTTAAGTTGAATTTCATTCTAAAGTTCAATTTTAAATTTTACTTTTCTTAACATTCATATTCATCAATTTAAAACATTGTTTTAACTCACTAATTCTCAAAATTTATAAGTTATCAAACTTATTTTCTCATATTTTCATAAAACACTTAATTAAAAATTTCCAGAGTTTAAACACCTTATTCTTATTTATTTCAAATCATTTGAAATAATATACATACATAATCCCCTTGGTATATCAAATCATTCTTTTGGATTTTCAAAATCTAGCTAGTTTTATCAAAACAAAACTCCAATGGTAGCAACTCTCTTGGAAACCCGAAAATGAACGTCGATGATGCTGTAGTCATCACCGAAATTATTTTCCAACGACCGAAGTTAGTTCAGTGCTTTTACCTCTTTGAAATCCTTTTTAAAATATTTCCATCCAAAATATTTTCCAAATAATATTGCTATTATTTTCCAAAACTTTGAAAAACCATTTCCAAATCCAACGGGATTTAAATTCTCATATTTCCATCTTTTAAATCCTTTCAAATTTATAAACTGCTTTATAAATCATATTTACAAAATTTTACTATGGTTATATAAAACCATTTTCTTAATTATTTATCTTGTTCGTATTATAATAATAACGCTTTTATTCGATCACAAACAATAAACAACAAATAATAACAATTAGATAGTATCATTCAATAACAACCAAACACACCACATATATACTATAATAATTTCTGAAAAATTTATTTCTTTACATATAAAATATAATTAAGGTAAAATTATTTCATTTACCCAATTTCAAAACAATACCATGTCGAATTGCCCTGTTCAAGTGTTTAGAGATCACTCAATAGATCAACCAATACAATATAGAGCATTTTTATATCACCAACAAATATGCACTTATGTATATGCACTCAAACTCATTCTAGTGTGCTATTGACCCTATCTCTAATGAATTAGCCCACCAAAGTCAAGGTTCTCGCTTAACCTTCACCTCTAATACAAAAAAGTAATGAACCAGATTTTTGGCCCTTGAAAATCAATACTAATACGTCCACTATATTACATGCCAAGAAATCGAATGCCAGGACACCAGATTGTTAGGGAAAGAGAAAGAAGGAAGAAGATAGGACTTAAACAACGCATAATCTCACAACAGTAATGAATACTGCGGAAAATAACCAACTACGTGAATATGTCTATGGGCCTCCAACTCGTCTCCTTAAGCTCCAAGCATCCAAACTAATCTTTAATATGCTCGGTCTGACCCGAG
The DNA here is from genome assembly GCA_030765085.1 of Allium cepa. Classification (NCBI taxonomy): domain Eukaryota; kingdom Viridiplantae; phylum Streptophyta; class Magnoliopsida; order Asparagales; family Amaryllidaceae; genus Allium; species Allium cepa. The sequence goes on from CM060940.1 coordinate 110,888,550, forward strand.
CATTATAATAAAATAACACCCGAGTCGGTCTGGAAAACTAGCGTGAGAAAGCACACCCAATTAGACTTTAAAATTATATAAACCTTTGAAATCAAAATGTATCTCGTAAGACCATGCCGCACGTAAACACAGATGAGTTTTTACCTTACGATAACCAAAACATTTTCTTATAGAAAATCCATTTATATTATAATAATGTCTAGCTGTGAAAATAAAATATGAATATAGCCGAAATGCTTGCATCTCACGTTTCAGCATAGTTGGGCACAACTAAGTCCGTACGACGCTCATTGGAGGATGGATTATATATAATGACTGGGCTATAGGGGTACCGTCCGTCACGGTGCATCTCTGATAAAATAACACCAAGGACCTCGTCCGAATCCTCTGCCAATACAAGACCGTGCTACCCCTTGCTGGATAGTACCGAATATGATCACCCCTCCGTTAATTGGCCTCGAAGCATACAATTGAGAGAGAATAGTGACTCTAAATAGGAATGATCACACCTACTTGGGAGCAACCCACTTAGCCCTGCTGCATCTCCCATATTTTAGTCATTCCCAGTTAATGAAGCTTGAGGCTACGATTACCTTTTAAGAACATTTACACTTAGAATGCTCATTACCCTCCAATAACAATGTGCTGATAGCATTCATCCATACAAGTCCGTTCTTGGTCTGAACGAAACCAAAGGCACTATTCCTTATACACCCATTTTGGAATCACCCTCAGGATTAGTAGCGATTATCTCTTACACTTCACATCTCTATCTTTGATTCCATGCTCTTCACGATATCTTCACTTCAAAATGCATTCGTTGGATCAAAGTGGTTTTCGGCTAATATATTTGATCCCAGTCTCTTCGAAACGACGTTCGATAATTTCCGATAAACTCAACCCTGGTTCTTTAGGAAATAAACAGTCAAAGATAAGATCGGAGATCACCTCTTAACCGTTAGTAGATGGATTTCCTTATCATTGTCCTAAAAGAACGCAACAAGATTTATACGCACAGTACAATTTCGTCAGAGATGACTATGCCATATAATTGTTTCTCCTAGATATTTTCAAAGTTACGTTTGGGTCCAAATTTGGTAATTGGTTATTTAACTATCGAATAACAACGTTCAATCAAGGATTCATTCCATAGGGAAAACTACATTGGTTCAACATATAAGCAATTACTAGCCTCCTTTAATAAATCTTCATAAATAAAACCTACTTTGTAAATTACTTGTATTTAAACACCATTACAAAGATATACTCGCAAATCCCTACATTTCAATGCTTAGAAATATCTTATCTCAACAGTATAAGTATATCCATAAAATTTAGAAAGATTTTCTTTTTATTCGATTCTCCAGTCATTTACAAAATCCTTATAATCCTTCCTAAAGCATTTATAACTCATTTTATAAATCTTATGAACCATTTATAAAATTCTTTTATACATTCCAAAAATTCTTTTTGTACATTTCTAAAATCATTTGTAAAGCCTTTATAAATTCAAAAAACCATTTATAAAACTTCTTTCATGAATCTACTAACCCGTCACTAAAATTGATTTATAAATATCTAACCATTTATAAACTCTTTCACCTTGCAAATACCCCTTCCTTTAGTTCTTCAAACCATTTTATAAATTCCTTTATAAAATTCAAGTCTTTCGACTCCATTCCCGAGTCTCGAAAACATTTATAAATAATTAAATCATTTACTTCAAAACATCACTATATAATAATAATTATTAATAATGAACATTATAAATAAGTGGAAATTATTAACTTTAAAACATCTTAAAATAATAATTAATAATTCTAAAATATTTGTTAAGAAATAGTAATAATTAATCTATACTATTTTATAAATAATAATAATTTATTCCAAACCTTATTAATAAATCCTTATTATTAATTCCAAATCATAACTATTCTTAAATAATTAACCTTATCACATTTTGATAACTCTTTAAATCCATAAAACTATAAACAATTAACAATAAAACAATACCAGTATAATTAAATAACCTTAAGTTAACATTACTATAATTAATTAATTTTAAAACCATATTAATATAATTGGATATTTTTTAAACAATATTATTTAATTAAACACTTTAAAACAATATTACTAAAATAAAACAACTTCAAAACAACATTAACATAATTAAATAACCTTAAAATAATATTATTAAAATCAAATAATTTTAAAACAATATTTATACAATTAAATAAATAATCTTTAAAAAAAATATTTTTGAAACCCAATTTCGGATTTTAAAAATCGTTTCTTCTCCCAAAAACAAATTCCAACTTGACCGACAATTCACAGTATTTTTAAAATACCAATTTGTGCTAATAGCTATCCAACACTTAACCAATATCGATATTTGTAGCAACCCAGTTTTTTTTTGTGATTATTTTTATTTGTTTATTTTAATATTTTAAATTGAATGGTTGATTTAAAAACTTTATTATATGGATAAATTTTGTTATTTTAATTATAAATTTTGATTTTTATGTGAATTATAATTTCAAACCTGAATAAATTGAATATTTCCAAAAAATGTGGATTTTGGTCAATCTGGTCAAACTTTGACTTTTAAATTTAAAATTTAAATTTTTGAATTTTTGAATTTTATCCTTTATTATGAAATATATTAAATTTCAAGAATACTGCTTTTTATTTCGTTGAAATCTGATTTATATGTGAAAGTTATACTTTTTACAATTTTGGGTGTAAATTGATTTATTTAATAAAATTGTCTACTTTAAATTATATAAATAATATTTTTATTTGTCATATCATGTTCCAATATGTGTAATTTGACTGTTAGGTATATATTATATTTTTAAAACATTTTAAAGTGATGCTATAATTTTCCAAACCTTACTGTATTTTATTTTCAATTTTTAAAACCTAGTTTCTATTTTTAAGCTATTTTCTTAATTAATTTATATTTATCTAAAATTTATTTATTTATTTTTATTCATACATTATTTTGTTTTTTTTTATTTTATTTACTTACATTTTTCATATGTTTAAAAATGAATAAAGAAAATCAGAAATATGAAGAGTTTTATAACCTTTCACATGCCTTTGACTTTTCAACTTCTTTTTACCTTTTCATTTCCAAATCAACACTTGCATTCAATTTGGCTGACCATATCCTTTCTTTAGCCCATCACCTTCATTTTTCATGAAAAAAATAAGTTTCTCAACCCTAAACTTTCAGCCCTCAACTTTTGAGCAAAAAAATTGGTAATGTTCTTTCACTTTTTTTTCATTTTTTCCTTGTTTTATGCATTCATCTTGCACTTTCTTTCACTTTGGATGTTCGGCCTGTAGCCTACACCATCACCACCACCTCCACCACCATCATTCTTAGCTATCATCACCTCCATCTCCTTTGACCTACATGGCCGTGGCCATCCTTGATGAAAAGCTCCACAAAAATTAGCAAATCATCACCTTAAATATGCATAGCCGATCACCGATGTCTCCACCACTTCACCACACCCCTTGGCCACCTCTTGCATCACTTCCACCAGCCCCTACCTGACCCAAATTCACTGCCACACCATCCCCTAGCTTCCACCAGGCCTGGCCGAGCCAATACATGCCATGGCCGAACCTTGTAGTGGTGACAAAATTCATTTTTATGCATTGGCTTGTGATGTTCATGCATTACAACTTCCACTCCTTCACTTCCTCATTTTGGCCGACCCCATGAACTATACCTGACCCAAATTCATAGCATAGTCCGTGCATTTTTATACCTAGTCTGAGCATAGGATGGGTGAAAGCAAGTGCAAGTGATTTGGTTCTTGGTTGTGCATTATTTCTAGTCTTATTTAATGTTATATTGTGTTGTATATTTATGTGAAATATGTTGTTTTGTTTCATATGTACAAGACAACTATTTTGGCTCTCCTCTCACTTGAATCCGTAATCGTACCTTCGTGCTTTTCAGGCCTGAGCGATTTTTATTTATTTCATTTACTTGGGATTGCGGGTTTGAAATGATCAAACCCGGATTTTCTTTGTAAATTACAGATTGAAATGATATATTATCCGTATCACTTTACCTAGGCTAGGAAATGATATACAGACTCGTGGTTAAAATATATTTTTCTAAATTTTTTAAAGTATTTTAGAAATGTAAATATTATAATATTTTGATTTAAACTTAATTAAAAATGATTTTTGTAAAGTATTATTGATTTTCTAAAAATTTATGAGTGAAATAAATTAATGGTAAAGTAGAAAATCTGAAATGTAAGTTATTTTGGAAATTATAATTTGGTGATAAATGGAATTTAAATTAAATATGAAAATATGATACATTTATGATATTTTGAATTAAAATGAATTTAAAATGAATTTATAATATATTAATGATTTTTGAATAAAGTTAAAATGTGAAATGAATGAATATTTAAGTTGTATTTTAAAATATAACTTAAATTGGAATTTATGAATTTTGTTTAAAATGAATTTTTTTGAAGGTAAGTAAATAAAATGAAAATAAGTTATATTTGGAGATTTAAACTTAAGTGTTAGCGTAAAATTTAATTATAAAGAATTGAAATTTAATGTTTGAATTTAATATGTGAATTATTATTAAATATTGACCTTTGAATGAAAATTTAACTTTATAAAATCATGAATATAAGGGTATTTAAATGATTGTTTTAAAGTGAGAAATTATGAATTTTATAAGTTAAAAATGGTTTAAATTAAAATATAATTTTTTATGAAACTGTATTGAAAACCCTGAATTTTAATTAATAGCATTTCTAAAATGCTATCATTTCTTAAGTAAAGGATATTACAGCAATTGTAAATGTTGTAGTTGATACAATGAACTATAAGGAAAAATGAACTAGGGGTTATTATAGCACTTCGTAAGTGCTGTAGTTGCAGAATTGAACTAAAGCTTTTATTTGAAACTAAAACCTATTACAGCATTTTTGTAAATGCTATCTTTATTAAAATGAATTGTTTTCAAATATAAATTTACCGTAGTATTTTCTAAATGCTGCGAAAAGTTAAAATTTCATTGTTTCAATAAATTGAAGTGGATAAATGAATTCTGAAAATGGTAAAATTTTGAGAATTGAATATTTGATTATTAAATATAATAACTTCACTTTTAAATGATTTAAGTGGAATATTTAAATGATTTAAATGGAATATTTAATTGGTTTAATTAGAATATTTATTTGGTTTAATTGGAATATTTAAATTTGCTTTGATATATAAACCATTTTGAAATGTGATTTGAAATGGTATTTAAATCAAATAAAAATGAATGTGGTTTTGGAAAAATATGATATTTTGATATTTTGAAATGGATTTGAAATGATATTGAATTGTTAGATGATATTTGATTTACGAAGTATAAAATACCATTTTGAAATTTTAACCACGGGATGTATTTAATTTATGGTTTAACTGATCCTTAGAGGATGAGCGATCCCAAGCATCCTTTAAGACTGTGCATTACTACTACAGTTCACTTGAGTTGGTTTACATTATATAAGTATGTATGTCCTGACTCAAGTGTTTTGTGTTTTACTTTACGCTCAGGTCAGCCTGAGTATTTACAACTTAGCTTTGGATTTCTTTTCTAGAGCTAGGAATAGCGAAGATTCTGCTTGTCTATTTATCCGTTCCCTTTCAGTTTCAATTGTTCTATTTCAGCTCTGGTATTTATAATCTTCTATGTATTTGAGATTTCTGTTGTATATGTTTTAAACTGCTATTATGTAATTGTTTTGAGAGTTTGTTATAGTAGCTTCATGAACTACTATGGTATTTTAATATCTGCTGCGAGTTATTTTGATATTTCTGTGTCTGTGATCTTGTGATTGTATTTCATTTGCTCCAAATTTTATTACAATGCCGTATTTTTGAGCAAGTCTGGCATGTGTGGATGCGAATGGCTGAAAATGTCGGGTTGTTACAGTTGGTATCAGAGCTTTGGTTTTAGGCAAACCATAGCCTGCGGAGCAAAAACTCATTAGAGATAGGGTAGAAATACCTTAGAATGAGTGAAATCAATCTTAGAATCATTTCCTTGTGGGAGAACGTATTTTCGAAGTATAAAATAATTTTCAAATGATTTTTAAAGGATTTTCAAAGATTATTTTGGTATAAAAATTTTCTTATTTTGAAACCAAGATTTTCAAAACTTCATCCCTTCGGTATCCACCTTGTTAGAAATCTCTTGGTTAGGATTCTTATGGATTAGGATTGCTTAAACTTTGGAACACTCTTGCTTGTTCTAAAATCCAGTCTTGTCTTACCTATTTTATCCTTTTTACTTGGGGGCATTGCATAACTCCACTTTGGAATGACCTCTCTAAAGATCGGCGATTTCGCCAATCTTTGAATAATTTGTAAAGGTGTAAAACTCCTTTACAATTGGCATTGATTCAACGGAGATTCTTGTATCCTCGGTATTCGATGCTATCTATTTTCTGCTATATCTGGATTCTATTTCTGGCAATCGAATGTCGATTTGCCTTAGATTTCCGCATTGATTATATTCCTGAAGTCACGGTTGACCAGTTAAGGTCGCCCGCGATTTATAAAGGCTTATCCATCTTTTATTTGGTAACTAAATTATCTTATCTTCATTCGAGTTTATCTTTGAACCAGAATTCTATTTGATTAGAGTTCCTCTAAAATTGAATATCTGTTTGTTGGAAATTCATCCTTGAATCATTCTTTGGAAATTGGTGTTTGGTTGTATATTGAAATTGTGCATACATCGAAATTATTATTTTGATAAGGATGACCCCATTTTATATATAAAAGTGAAATGTTTTCGATATGGATTATATATTTTCTTTCTTTGAAATTTTAAGCTTTGAAAGGATTTGAAATTTTGCAAATTTTTCAAGAATTTGACTTATATAAAAATGATTTATAACTGAAGGGATTTGAATTTGAATTTCGAGGAATCAGACTCCGGTGTTTTTGAAATCGGTTTTAAGATTTTGGAAAATATATAATAATGATATGATTTAAAGATATTTCTCTGAATAAAAATGTTTCAAATGTATTCGAATGAATTTCAAAGATTTCGAAGTGATTTCAAGAAAATAAAGTCCAGAACCCACTTATGTCGCTAGAAAATAATTTCGGTGATGAATGCATGCATCATCGACATTGATTTTTGAGTTTCTGAGTGAGGGAGAGGCCACTCTAGTAGCTTTGCTATGCGAGTGATTTTGTGAAACCAAATTTTGATTTCAGATTTTGAAGCATGGTTTGATATTCGAAAGATTGAATAAATAAACTTTGAAAGATGATGTATGTATATTTGAAATAATTTAAAGTAAGTCGGTGTTCAGTCCTCGAGATTCAGATCTGTTTTGATATAACCTTATCTTTTGGAATTGGTTTACTGATTTGTTGGTGATTTCCAACTCTTGGATTGAAAATATGATTTCTTCGACTATTTTGAAGATTCGAATACTTCCAAATCAAGGTTAAATTTTCAAAGCTAAGAAATGTTGAAAGGTATAAGGTATTTGATAAAGAATATAAGTTTAGTTTTGTATGACTAATGTATAAAGTAATATGATTTATATATGTTTGAAACTGTTTGTTGAGTGAAATAAATAAGACTATTTTGAATAATTCTGGTATGAAATATAGATTTAAATGTTTAAAAGAAAGTATATATATATAGAATAATAATCTTTCCAATGGTAAATTGGATTTTTCATATAGAAATAAATAGTTTGAAGGTTTTAAAAAAAGAGATGGTTTTAAACTTAGTAACCATTTTAGATATTTGATGATTAAAATGGTTTGGAAATAATTTAATCTTTATTTTGATAAAGAATGTGAATTTGAAATGATAATTGATTTTGACAAATGAATATTTAAGTTTATATTTGTATGAAAGGATATTTGGTTTACTTGTAATTTGAGTTTATTTAAAAATGATGGATTTATGAAATGAATATTTCAAAACTAAGTACTAATGAAGTAAAATTTGAGATATATGAAATTATAGAATTTAGTTTTGGAATATGGTATATTTAAGCTTTGAAATATATTAATGATTTAATAGTTTATTTTTTTGGATCAAATCTTTATTTGAAATTTGATAATATTAGAAATGGTTTTGTTGAAAAACTAAATTGAATTGAAACTGATGATCTGATTGAATTAAAATTGGAAATTTTAGGTTTGGGTTTAATTGAATAAATTTGTGAAATGTAAAGAATTAAAAGAATGTTTTATGATTTCAAATGTATGATTTCGAATGCAATGATTTTCAAAGCGTAATGATTTCAAGTATTTTGGTTTCGGAAGATTTATAACTTTGGAAGTATTATGATTTTTTTTGAAAGTGAATATATGTTTGAAATGGAAGTGAATTTGTTTGACATAAATTTTGTTGATTTGGAAATTTGGATTATTTTCTAAATATATTGTTTTAAGAAACTTTGAAACTGAATATATGTAATTAGGAAGAAATGATCTGGCGAAATCATAGATGATTTTGAAACTGAATTGATATTGAAATGGTTTGAAATTGAGAACCTTGTTTATTTAAATACTTTGATTTGGGAGTTATCGAACTTTTATAAAATTGACTTGTATAAGTATGAGGTGATTTGAAAACTATTGATTTGGAATGGTACTCAACTTGTAAATTGAAATCTTATATAATCGAAGTCTATATAAGTATGATTTGATATACTATTGATTTGGAAAGTATTCGATTTGAAATAAAATCTTGTATATAATGGACTTTAAATAAGTATGATATTTGAAATTGATTTTGAAAGGTACTATATGATACATATTCCGAAGTAAAGATATGGAAAGTGCCTTCTGCTTGATATCCGCTTTGTGGCCACACTGTGGATCCATTCTATCGATATTATTCTCTCTGATTTGGGTTTTCCGAATATGATACTCGAGTGTCCATCGAATTCCATGGCGATCTCCATGGTCTTATGATTGCGACTGCATAGCGTAATTCACTGGGGCTGCGAGAGCCTAAGGGTACGGATGTTTCCTGGGGATCCAGGCGTAACCATTGTGTATCTGTGATCTATTGGGTTGCTTGGTAGCGTAATCTGTAGGGGCTGTGAGAGCCTAAGGGTAAGGATGTTTCCAGGGGATCCAGGCGTAACCATTGTGTATTTGCGGTACTACCAGTCTTCATGGCGTAATCGCAGGGCTGCGGTAGTCAGCCTACGGGTACGGATGTTTCCTAAGGGATCTAGGTGTAACCATTGTGTACCCGCGATCCATGATAGACATGTTTGGTTTGGTTGTTTTGTTTGGATTGTACTTTCCATATCCTTTTTTAAAAGGTTCTTCAAGTATTTTTAATTGGTGTTGAAACAAGTCTACTAAGTACCTAGAGGATTCTAGCTTTGTGCCCGATCAACGCATAGCCAAAGTCTGCAGGAACGAAAGTAAACTTGTTAAGACATCGAGTTATAAAAGTATTTTGATAAAGTATTATATAAAGGATATTTTGATCTTTTATTTTATTTTTCTAAATAATTTAAAAATGTTTTAAATATTGTTTACTTCGAACTAACAAATTTGAATCAAATGACAATTCATCATACTATAAAATGTTTAAAATGTTAAATATAAAATTTCAAACTGAAATTATATAGTTTTAGATATGGTTCATCCTTTTATTTTAACCTATTCCCCCTTCGAGCTAATTCTACCTTCTTCTTCTTTGAGGGTCCTTTCCGCATGGTGGACAGAGTTAGTTCTTTGGCTTATCGTTCGGATTTGCCTGGGAAACTTTCTGGAGTACATGATGTATTCCACGTCTCACATCTTCTCTGGTATCTTCATGACTCATCTCTTTTTGGTCAGCCTTCTGCTCTTGATAGTTTGGATATTTAGCCTAATCTGACTATCGAGAGTAAGCCACTTCGTATTATCAACAGAGGTACGAAGCAGCTAAGAAGGAAATCTGTTAGTATGATCAAAGTACAATGAAGTACTGATGATTGGGATTGTACCTAGAAAACAGAGGTGAGCATTCGAGCTTCGAATCCGGAATTGTTTTTCCAGGTACTATTTGTTTGTCTATCTTGATTTTCCTTATTTTCCTTGTTCGTTCTTTTCGAGGACGAAAAGATTTGAGTGAGGGAGAGTGTAACAACCCAGTTTTTTTGTGATTATTTTTATTTGTTTATTTTAATTATTATAAATTGAATGGTTGATTTAAAAACTATATTATATGGATAAATTTTGTTATTTTACTTATAAATTTTTATTTTTATGTGAATTATAATTTCAAACCTGAATAAATTGAATATTTCCAAAAAATGTGGATTTTGGTCAATTTGGTCAAACTTTGACTTTTAAATTTAAAATTTAAATTATTGATTTTTTAGTTTTATCTTTATTATGAAAATATATTAAATTTCAAGAATACTACCTTTTGTTTCGTTGAAATCCGATTTATATTGTGAAAGTTAAGCTTTTTACAATTTTGAGTGTGAATTGATTTATTTAATAAAATTGTCTATTTTAAATTATATAAATAATATTTTTATTTGTCATATCATGTTCTAATATGTGTAATGTGACTGCTAGGTATATATTTTATTTTCAGAACATTTTAAAGTGGTGCTATAATTTTCCAAAGCTTACTGTATTTTATTTTCAATTTTTAAAACCAAGTTTCTATTTTAAAGCTATTTTCTTAATTAATTTATATTTATCTAAAATTTATTTATTTATTTTTATTCATACATTTTTTTTATTTACTTAGATTTTTCATGTGTTTAAAAATAAATAAAGAAAATTAGAAATATGAAGAGTTTTATAACCTTTCACATGCCTTTGACTTTTCACCTTCTTTTTACCTTTTCATTTGAAAATCAACACTTGCATTCAATTTGGCTGACCATATCCTTTCTTTAGCCCATTACCTTCACTTTTCACGAAAAAATAAGTTTCTCAACCCTAAACTTTTAGCCATCAACTTCTGAGCAAAAAAATTGGTAATGTTCTTTCACTTTTGTTCGTTTTTTCCTTGTTTTAAGCATTCATCTTGCACTTGCTTTCACTTTGGATGTTCGGCCTGTAGCCTCCACCATCACCACCACCACCATCATTCTTAGCTGTCATCACCACCATCTCCTATGTCCTACATGCCGTGGCCATCCTTGATGAGAAGCTCCACAAAAATTAGCAAATCATCACCTTAAACCTGCATAGCTGATCACCGATGCCTCCACCACTTCACCACACCCCTTGGCCACCTCTTGCATCACTTCCACCAGCCCCTACCTGACCCAAAGTCACTGCCACACCATCCCCTGGCTTCCACCAGGCCTGGCCGAGCCAATACATGCCACGGCCAAACCTTGTAGTGGTGACAAAATTCATTTTTATACCTTGGCTTGTGATGTTCATGCATTACAACTTCCACTCCTTCACTTCCTCATTTTGGCCGACCCCATGAACAATACCTGACCCAAATTCATAGCTTAGGCCGTGCATTTTTATACCTAGTCTGAGCATAGGATGGATGAAAGCAAGTGCAAGTGATTTGGTTCTTGGTTGTGCATTATTTCTAGTCTTATTTAATGTTATATTGTGTTGTATATTTATGTGAAATATGTTGTTTTGTTTCATATGTACAAGACAACTATTTTGGCTCCTCTCACTTGAATCTGTAATCGTGCCTTCGTGCTTTTCAGGTGTTTGTTTGTGTGTCTAAATCGGTTATCTCTAGCTTGTAGAGGTGAGTTATTCTCACCAGACAGTTTTATACTTATATGACTAGTAAACCGATCACATTTGAATCTGTAAAATGCATCACCATGTTACACCTGCTATGTTATGATCATATTGTTCACCCATGCTTATTTACCTGTTATATCATCTGTTGCTATTATATAATGCTATTCTGTTATTTATATCAGTTTATCACACTACAAGTTCCCTTTAGAATAGAATCACCATGGGTTGAAATGATACATACCCGAACGGACTTTAGAAAAGGGAAAATTTATTCTGGGCTGAAATGATTGGCCTGAGCGATTTTTATTTATTTCACTTACTTGGTATTGCGGGTTTGAAATTATCAAACCCGGATTTTCTTTGTAAATTACGGATTGAAATGATATATTATCCGCATCACTTTACCTAGGCAAGGAAATGATATACAGACTCGTGGTTAAAATATATTATTCTAATTTTTTAAAGTATTTTAGAAATGTAAATATTATAATATTTTGATTTGAACTTAATTAAAAATTATTTTTGTAAAGTATTATTGATTTTCTAAAAATTTATAAGTAAAATAAATTAATGGTAAAGTAGAAAATCTGAAATGTACGTTATTTTGGAAATTATAATTTGGTGATAAATGGAATTTAAATTAAATATGAAATATGATAAATTTATGATATTTTGAATTAAAATGAATTTAAAATGATTTCATAATATAGTAATGATTTTTGAATAAAGTTAAAATGTGAAATGAATGAATATTTAAGTTGAATTTTGAAATATAACTTAAATTGGAATTTATGAATTTTGTTTAAAGTGAATTTTTTTGAAGGTAAGTAAATAAAATGAAAATAAGTTGTTTTTGGAGATTTAAACTTAAGTGTTCGGTTAAAATTTAATTATAAAGAATTGAAATTTAATGTTTGAATTTAGTATGTGAATTATTATTAAATATTGACTTTTGAATGGAAATTTAACTTTCTAAAATCATGAATATAAGGGTATTTAAATGATTGTTTTAAAGTGAGAAATTATGAATTTTATAAGTTAAAAATGGTTTAAATTAAAATATAATTGTTTATGAAACTGTATTGAAAACCCTGAATTTTAATTAACAGCATTTCTAAATGCTATCATTTCTTAAGTAAAGGATATTACAACATTTGTAAATGGTGTAGTTGATACAATGAACTATAGGAAAAAATGAACTAGGGGCTATTATAGCACTTCGTAAGTGCTGTAGTTGCAGAATCGAACTAAAGCTTTTATTTGAAACTAAAACCTATTACAGGATTTTTGTAAATACTATCTTTGTTAAAATGAATTGTTTTCAAATGTAAATTTACCGTAGCATTTTCTAAATGCTGCGAAAAGTTGAAATTTCATCGTTTTAATAAATTAAAGTGGATAAATGAATTCTGAAAATGGTAAAATTTTGAGTTGAATATTTGATTATTAAATATAATAACTTCACTTTTAAATGATTTAAATGGAATATTTAATTGGTTTAATTGGAATATTTAATTAGTTTAATTGGAATATTTAATTGGTTTAATTGGAATATTTAATTTTGCTTTGATATATAAACCATTTTGAAATATGATTTGAAATGGTATTTAAATTAAATAAAAATGAATGTGGTTTTGGAAAAATATTATATTTTGAAATGGATTTGAAATGATATTGAACTGTTAAATGATATTTGATTTATGAAGTATAAAATACCATTTTGGTATTTTAACCACGGGATGTATTTAATTTATGGTTTAACTGATCTTAGAGGATGGGCGATCCTAAGCATCCTTTAAGTTTGTGCATTACTACTACAGTTCACTTGAGTTGGTTTACATTATATAAGTATGTATGTCATGACTCGAGTGTTTTGTGTTTTACTTTACGCTCAGCTCAGCCTGAGTATTTACAGGTTAGCTTTGGATTTCTTTTCTACAGCTAGGAATCGCTGGAGATTCTGCTTGTCTAGTTATCTGTTCCCTTTCAGTTTCAGTTGTTCTATTTTAGCTCTGGTATTTATAATCTTTTATGTATTTGAGATTTCTGTTGTATATGTTTTCAAACTGCTATTATGTAATTGTTTTGAGAGTTTGTTATAGTAGCTTCATGAACTACTATGGTATTTTAATTTCCGCTGCGAGTTATTCTGATATTTCTGTGTCTGTGATCCTATGATTGTATTTCATTTGCTCCAAATTTTATTAAAATGCGGTATTTTGAGCAATTCAAGTCTGGCATGTGTGGATGTGAATGGCTGAAAATATCGGGTTGTTACAATATTGATTTTCTATCACTACCATCTTTTAGTTTTCCATATATAACAATGTTATAACCATGATGTCCACAATCAGGCTTATTTTTCAAATATTCCTATAAAAATATACTATTGAAGCAATTTAACAATAGCGAGGAATCATGTTGGATCCCTCCAACCTGTTTTCCCTGCATCACAAATATTATATAATCATTAAATATAAATCAACCGTTTTGAGGAGGGATTCGTATACAAAGGGTCATCCGCTCTTACACATGAATGTAATATGGTCTCATCTTCTCCAGTAGGCAGGAACATGTCCAAACCAACTAATAAATATAATAATTCATCCATACAATTATTTAATAATTTTTATTAACTATATATTATACCTGTTAACCAAAAAGGTGAGTTTAACTCACCGAAATTTTCTATTGTCGCCGAGGCATTCTGATTTGGAACTAAAATCGAACGACGTCCGATTTTAGCCCAAAATTCGCCAGTCTCCAAATTCATCCAAACCAGTTTCATTATGAAGCTTTCGTTGATACGAGCACAATGCAAAAATCCATACCTCGATTGGACCTTGTATGAAGGAGTTATCAATTTTATAAGTTATCGATACATTTTTTTAATTAAAATAAACTAACTAATTACAACTTCTATTTAATTACACTCTTACACCTAACAATCTTCTTCCCCGATCGATCAATACATGCCTGTACGTGTATAGGTGCACGGTCGTCCACCATATCTCCCTCCCTAACCAATGATACTTCGAATCGACCTCGCAAACCTCCTTCCCATCAAAAACCACACCTCCCTGACACCACTTCTAATCGCCTTGACCCTCCAGATGAAACGCGATCTTCCATGCCCCCACCACTATAGCATGACGATGCGATTGCCATCATGGCGACTCAGCCCCCAAACTTCAACTCGAGGTTCTGCTTTCCATCACGAATTCAAAACAATGCTTCGTTTATCCTCCCATCGATCGTGCTTCGACAAATCGCCAACCCTAGTTTGCAAAAACCAAATGCCTCCACTGTACATGAGCGTCCTCCCTCCAAACTTTGATCGAACACCACTAAATTCAAGCGGGGGTAGATCTTTGCAAATGGACCTTAAAAAAAATTATTTTGGAATTTTCATGAAGCATTTGAATTTTTTTTAAATCTGAAAATGAGAAGAAAAAAACACTATAGGCATTAATTCAAACTGCGAAGAGCGCATGGGGAGGGATGGGCTTGGGTACGGGTTTGGTTTGATGTAGATGGAAACATGGCAGAGGGGTGGGCTGATGGAGATGGGGCAATGGGCTGTGTGGTCAAATTAATATATATATATACATACGCACATACAAAAATATATATATATATATATATATATATATATAAAATTCAAAATATCTTGCTATAAAATTTCAAACCTCGATTGAGATATGTCGCTTAGCATTCTATATGTTATACCTATTCTGAACGTAATGGAACTTGTTTCGAGACCTAATTTGATCATATGTATAAGATAGTTTTTTGAACCCAATTATTATATTAGATTTTCAATATTAAATTCTACGTGTTTCGATCTCGCACGACCAATGACACGTCTGATCGCCATGAAATTTGACGACGTATTATAATTCATTATTATGGACCCAATAACACTAGTTTCGTCGAAATCCGAGATGGTGCCCCGAAAGACTATTTTTATATGTTAATTAAAACGAGTAATTTTTAAAAATCGAGTAAATCGCTTTTAAGTTCAATTTAAAAGTTTTATCATCTTCATTCTTATTAAATAGAATTTAAATAAGCTTTTAAATCAATATATCCAAATAAAAATCCAAGATTCAATTATTTAAACGGTTTTCAATTATTAAATTCAACAATTAAATTATCCAATAAATCGCTATATTTGAAATTCAAGTTATTTTACTTATAAAATTAACTTTTCAATATTTAAAATCAATTAAACATTACAAATGACTAAAATTCTAGATCGTTACGCTTTGTTCGTTAAAGATTGTGATAGATAAAGTCTAGGTACATTAGTTTAATAACTCCATATGTTGATAGATCTTGAATGATGATATCTGGATACGATAATGTATTTACTCTATTTGTTAATAGGCTGCGATAGGTGATGTATGAGTACATTAGTGTACTGACTCCAATTATTTTTAGATCGAAATAGATGTTTGGGTACGTTAGTGTAGCATCTCTAAGTATGATTGGATTGCGATAGATGTCCGGATACGATAGTGTACCGACTCTATGTATTGTTGGTTCGCGATAACCGTCCATTGTTGACTCCATCCATCAACAATGACAGTATTGATTTGTATTCCGTAGTTATCTTCCATTTTTATATTATGTGTGTTATTAGTTGGTTTTGTTGTTGTTATTTCTACATTTACTCTTATTTTGTACTTCGTGATAGACTTGTATTATAGTCGCCCTGCTTTTAGATGTTGGGTTACTTTTATCATAATATGATATTTACATTTCAGTCACATTATATTAGTTATGCTGACTCATTGATACATGAGAAGAGAAAACTATAGTATGATCCCCTATTTTTCAGATGGGTTTACTGTACTTGTTTATAAGAAGTTTGGATTACCCCTGAACCACATTTGTGGAGAGGGTCGGCAGTGACTTAGTTGTTTCATGCTTATTTTTATATAGCTTTATTATACCATATTTTAAGATAGTTCCCCTTATACCAGGCTTTACATCTGACTTGCATTTTATCTTTATCTGCTTATGTCTTACAGCTCTCGAGCCCTCGATTAAGTAGATTAAGAGTCATGTGCTTTCGGGGATATGTTATCAAGATGTGCAGTTGGAGCTCTTTAGAGGCGTAATATTAATATTTTATGATATGTATACTTGATGTTTTTATAGTACATGACAGAACTATTATTTGTATATATTATCCCGCCTTTTGGCAAGGTCGTGATACCATGGATTTAGCAAACGAATTTCATGATCATCAAGGCAGGAAGCCCAAGGAGATGATTATCAAGACTGAAAATAAGTTATAAGAAAGGTTATGGATGATAGTCAAGCGGACTTAGACGAATGACATCTTGGAATTGGCTAAGTATGGATAAGTGCTTCTCCTGGGTAGGGGTTTCATACATATCTCTTCCCCTAGGCAGGGGATTAGATCAGATCACTATGGCTATGGATACTTAACTCAACAACTCAACACTATGAAAATCGATCGATATCTCCAATTTTCACCTAGGCAACGTTGCAGAACAACTTTGAAAACACGAATCTAGCTTGGAAAAGGGCCCACCATAGGGTCATCGACCCCAATACTCAAGTATTGGGGATCGGTGTCGATCCCCCTGTATGGTTCAGTGCCGATCCTTTAGAAAGGCCTGCATGGCCCACATATATTCTAGAGGGGTTCGCTTGGTTGTGGGCTTCTATATACAGATTTTCAGCTTGATATTTGCACGTCTTCTCTTATAAATATAGTGGGCATGACACTTATTTGTGGATCTTCTTCTCTCTTTGCTACACTCTACTAGTTTTATTACTCGCATTCAAATCATCGTAATTGCAATCAGCAGTATAAATAAAATAAAATATTTGGAGTGGACATAGGTTGGAGTCAACTGAACCGCTATAAAACCTCTTATGTTCATTTCTTACCATTTTAATTTTTAGTTCTTCATATTTAATTATTTACTTCACTCTGTTTGGAATTGATTATTGGATTTGTGGTGCTTTCACTTTGTTTGGGTATTAGCAGCCATTTTTGACATCAAAATTTTAGTGCTTTCACTGGGGAGACTTCCTCCCGTGGATTTGGAAGTTAGAATCTTGGATTTGAAGCTTAGATATTTGGATCTAGAAAGAAATGGATAGGCAATCAACAAGGAGGCAATTGGCAGATAGGAGTCACCATGGAGAGAGTCAGATGGCATCCTTGGGAGCTGGAGCTGAAGCTAATCAACCCTCCGTCTACATCACTAGGAACGAGATGGAGACTATGATAGAGGCGATGCAGGAGTAGGTGATAAAGAGACAAGAGAAGATAATGTAGAATTTCCTCAAACAAATCAGATAGGCTGGAGCAGGAGATACTGGCAATCTAGATCAAGGAGTTGGAGTAGTGGGAGTTGTAGAAAATCAGAATCGGGAACAGGGGAATGGAGCCAATGGCTAGGAGATCACAGCGAAGCAGCCGGTGGCAGCCCCCGACCAACATCAGGGAATCGATGGCGATCCCCCTAAAGGGGTCAGTATTGAACCCCCAATGCTTAGGGGCATGCCTCTAGGTCGGGTCGGTTCGGATGTCGATATGCCAATGGTTGTTGCTGTGCGGGTCGATGCAGATCGAAATGCGAATACCCATTCGGAGGAGTATGTTTCAGAATACCCTTACAGATTCAGGGGGCAGGCTAGTAATATGGATTGGAGGCCACCTTTGGATAGCAGTGATAGGTATGTAGAGATATCAGACGAGCGATGAAAGGAAGATGTGTGAACAAGGATTTGAAAGATGTGAATATGAGTCCATTCACTCCTGATACCAGGCATGTTAGGAATCCACCAGAGCTTAAGTTACCAACACTGGAAACATATGATGGAAAAGCGGATCCTAATGTTCATTTTATTGAGGTATATGAGGCATATGGAAGTGTTGGGGGCATCGGAGGAAGTGATGGCACAATGTTTCCCCTTGTATTTGGAAAATATAGCTGCATTATGGTTTAGGTAATTGTAGAACAGTTTCATTGGTACTTGGATGGAGTTTGTGGATAACTTAATAAGGCAATTTCAGGTCTACATCATGAGATCTAAGAATGTGATGACGTTGACGACAACGAAGCAAAGGATCGAGGAATCTATCAGGAATTCCTTCATAAGGTTTAATGCGGTGGTTACTTCAGTGGATCGGCTCGATCCATCAATGGTTTTGATGGCGGAAACATCAGGGATAGCTGATAACATGGATTTTAAGGTGGCATTAGAACAGAATCTCTGATGGATCTTGGGGAATTTTATCATGAGGCCAAGTGGTTCCTGCGATAGAAAGATGCTAAGGCTGATAGAGAAGAAGAGAATTTTGGTTCTCACTTTTATCGCTTCGAACCATCGAAACCATTATCCACCTTCCGCTTTCATTTTCCTTGCCCGAACCTTCTCCAAACGGTCCTTCATCCCTTACTGCGTTAACTTCTTATATATATTTAAAGGAGACTTTAGAGAGGATTTATTTGGATACTCGAGGACGCCTTCCATACTAGAGGCCAATAAGAAGAGAACCCACAGAACATGAGCTGACATCACGGAATTACTACTTATTCCATGATCTAGATGGGCATGATACAAACGACTGTAGGCACTTGAAGGGTATGGTTGGGGAAAAATCAGCTGCCATAATATGCGAGAGCTTAGGCTGTGGCATTAGAACATGAGCATCCACCATCCACATCAAATGGAAATGGCCTTGGATCGAGGTCACAGATCATCATCATTTTATTAGGATGGCATGAAATAAATAAATAATAAACTCCATGATAAAATGGCTAAGTCACTTACATAAGTACAAGATCAAGTTCAATCCCTAGGTATGCTCTGAGATGATGATGAAACGTCATGCCTAGAGAGACAACATTTGGTTTTTGATGTTTTTGGTTTTCTGTTTGAAAGAACTTAAATTTAATAATTTATAATTTAATAAATGGATTTTAGAACACTCAAATCTGCATTAAAGTAATAAATGAAATAGCTCGCGATTGTTCCTATTGGAGAGACGGGGTAATAACTGCAAAGTGCAAGTTCCTTCGTCTGAGAGCGACAGTTTGGACTCTTACATCATGGATTTAGTCCTCGACTGGGGGATCGAGACCAAAGAATAAAATCCCATAGATCGTGTTATTTTTTGACCAGAAAGATGGAAGAAGTGTATGAAGTAGACCGCTTCGCCGAAGAGCTATAGGATTGGCCTGCTTATCGTTGTGCCTTCCTCGTTGGAGAGTGAATAGGTTAAGTAAGGGTCTAGAGAGACCATAGTCGATCCGAACAGGCATACTCATCATTAAGTTTGGATTGGACTTAGCAAGGTTCGGAGACCATCGATCGGTCGAGAAAGACCGTGAACTTGGATAACAATCCGTAGAGATCATGGATTAGATTACTGACTTCTAGGATTTCAAACGGTTATTGATTTGGATATTGACCCAAAGAGGCCACGGTTTGGATGATGATCCCATGAGATCAAGGATTTTGCTAACGATCTGGAGAGACCGAGGATTTGAATAACGATCCGGTAAGATCAAAGCTTGGAATTTGGCAAACGATCCGGTGAGATCATGGATTCGGTTACTGGCTTTGGATAGATATGGATTCGGCTAAGCATTTGGAATGGTTTTGGAATTGGCTATCGACTAGAAACGGTCATGGATTTCACTAATAATCCAAAGAGA
Source organism: Allium cepa (assembly GCA_030765085.1). Taxonomy (NCBI): domain Eukaryota; kingdom Viridiplantae; phylum Streptophyta; class Magnoliopsida; order Asparagales; family Amaryllidaceae; genus Allium; species Allium cepa. The sequence goes on from CM060940.1 coordinate 110,909,024, forward strand.
TTGAGGATTCGGCATGCAAATACCATCTCTCGAACGAACTCGGGATGGTTCATGGCAATTTGGTTTGGCAAAGGATTGGATTTTGGATTGGAATATTCACTTGTCGATGGATTTCAAACTTCGGACTTATGGCAATTCAAAACATACCTTCCTATCACAAGACATGTTTTGAGGGGGAAATGTTATCCCATCTTTTGGCAAGGCTGTGATACCATGGATTTGGCAAAAAAGATTTCATGATAATCAAGGCAAGAATCTTGAAGAGAAGATTATCATGATCGAAGATCAGTTATAAGCAATGCTATGGATGATAGTTAAGCGGATTCAGGCGAATGACATCTTGGAATTGGCTAAGTATGGATTGGTGCTTCCCCTAGGAAGAAGACTGGTACCTATCCTTTCCCCCTGGGCAAGGAATCGAATCAGATCACTATGGCTATGGACGCTTAACTCAAAAGCTCAACTCAACGAAAATCAATCGATATCTCTAATTTTCATCAAGGAAACATCGTAGAACAACTCAAGAAACACATAGCTGGCCTGGAAATAGACCCACCATAGAGATCGCCGACCCCAATACTTAAGTATTGGGATGAGTGCTGATCCCTCTATAAGGGTCGCTGCCGACCCCTCTATAAGGGTCGGTGTTGATCCCTCAGAAAGGCATGGATGGGCCCTATTTTTCTAGAGGGGTTCGTCTTGGTCTTAGGCATTTGTATGTGGATTTTAACTGGATATTTGCACGTCTTCTCCTATAAATACAACAGACATGGCAATCATTTAGGGATTTTATTCTCTCTTACCTACATTCTACCATTTCATTCTGATTCAAATCATTGTAATTGTAATCGACGGTATAAAAAAAGGAAAACTTTAGGAGTGGATGTAGGCCGAAGTTAGCCGAACCACTATAAAACATCTTGTGTTCATTTCTTACTGTTTTAATTTCTATTCTTCATATTTTAACCTCTACTTCACTTTGTTTGAAATTGTTCATTGGATTTGTGTTCTTTCACTTTGTTTCGGTGTTGATGGCCATTTTTGACGTCAACGATATGTGAGACTGTTGTATCGAACATTTATTCAAAACTCAGTGCTTTTAGAAGTTGATGTACTCCAACTTTCTATACTGATATATATATTTATCAGCTACTTCCACTTGTGTGGTCTATTATACAATGCATTAGATTCTGTTAATTTATATTCGGTATATTATATGTTATCATTTCGTTGTGAGGTCTTATCGATGTCTTGGTTTAGTGTTTTGTTCTAATTTTACCTTGACAATTTGTCTTTTTGGGTATTTCATATGGGCGGGTTCTTATAGGTGGTATCAGAGCATCAACTCAACACTCGGACCAAGTAGACTAGTTTGAGTTAATCAATTTGGTGAAAGGAGATACGTAAAGAGAGCGTATTTATATTTTCTACTATTTTATACTGTATACACCGCTTGCCTTCTGGACTTGAATTATTTTTATCCCTAGTTTCCAAGATATCTTCATTAGGCTATCGGTATTAGCAGATGGAGTGCATATATGACTATGGATAGGCAGTCCGAGATGCCTGATTAGTCAAAGATTTTGCCGCACTACAATATTTCCAACAGATTGCGGTTAGTGCCAAAAGTTTTTGGCACTTTGGGCACCAGTATTTTTAGTGCACCATCTTTAGACTCTTCGAAGCAGTGCCGAAATTTCTTTACCCTTAGAGGGAAGACATATCTGAGTTCTTAGACTATTATCGAGACATGATCTTGGACATAAACATGAGAAGGCTTCCATCGACATAAGTCTAGGGAATATTCTCACAAGGAAGATTATTTCTTGGTATTTTGAGAAGGGAGACTTTGGCTGGTTAGGATGCAATATTTATGTGGTTGATAAGCAGACCCATGATTCATAATTTATTCAGGCTTCGTTTTGGTTTTCGGTTCATTTCTAAAATTAGGAAGAGCATGTAGCTTGAGCATTCCACACATCTTGAGCAGGACAGCTTATCAGTGAAAGAGTGTTGACCAACTCAACCTTTTGTTTTTAGAGTTTGAGCTGGTTGGTACTCTGTTGTTATGGGCAAAGAGGTTTGCCTTGGGTCCTTAAGCATTGGTTGGGGGTTCATTGCTTAGCATTATCCCCATTAGGGTTCACTATGAAAATTTTGTTGGGATAGTTCTCCTTCATGAGAATGCCCATGAGATAACTTTGAGATAATAAAAGTGGAAAACAACCGAAACTCCAGTCGAGGCGAAACGACCATGATATAAGGAAGATTGAGCTTGTTTGAAAAAGAAATGAACCGAAACTCCAGTCGAGGCGAAACAACCATGATATAAGGAAGATTGAGCTTGTTTGAAAAAGAAATGATGACCTATTATGTCACTCTTGTGGCATATAGGAGATATTTCGCTATGAAATGTCAACCAGCTAAAGAGAAGCATATGTGCTTCAATTGCGATCGGCTTGATCACTTGAAGAAGGAATGTCCTACTTTTTCGAAGGGTGTGTAAGGGATGATGACATGTGCCTTTCAAGCATTACCGGATCCTAGCAAGCTTATGGCTTAGGAAAATCGGATGTGTAGTGAGGTATGCTGTATTTTGGGAACTCATTTCTGGTCCTTTCGACACTTAAGCGATATATTTTATATGTTGCTAGTTTCTCAATAAATAGGCTTAACTTAACACCTTTCATAGTGGGTAAATTCTTCTATAAAGATAAACATTGAATGAGCCATCTTAGTTGCAGAGCTAACGTGAAGCGATCGAAAGTGTTACCATTCGGACTTGATGCATGAGCTTTCAAGTTGAGTGGGTTTGGTTGATGAAGTATGACTTAGATTTATTTCCAGGTAGGGTTCAATGGATGCTAGTAAATAGTAGAGACTGAGCGGGTAGCTTATAGGCATTTTCCTAAAGTCGTTTGTATAATAATTGTTTTCTTTGAGTCAGTAAGCCTCGGGTGATGGGAGTAATTCCATGGGCCGAAAGGGATATTTTCTAAAGACTGGTCCATTCACTTTCCACTTCTTAGCCTATAGTTTAAGCGTAGATTTTATAGGTGATTTGCACCAGTTGAAAAGGAATTTTTCACTTGATTTTGATAGGCAAGCACCTGAGTTGGATCCTTGGGATGACTGAGAAATTTTCGCAACATGTCCTTAATCGTGCGAGGAGATTTTAGTAGTCACATCAAGGAACCGGTTTAGAGTTTACACAGATAGAGTTAGTTGGCGGACTCTAATTTAATAAAGAAATCTTGCGAGCAAACGAAGGGTTGAAATGAGCATCGTGTCATTTGGGATAATCTTTAGTTATTGAAAATTTTAGTGTAGTCTAAATATTATTGCGTGGGATAGTTCGAGGAAGGATTTCTCGACTAGTTTTGTGGCGATTCAGATATTCTTCTAAGTGACAAGATGATACTTGCCCAGACGAGTGTCGTAGTGCACTTAGCATATTATCCTTATTAACATTTTGCGGGCGAGGTGAGTTTGGACCCGAGCATACCCAGGCAATTGTAAATCTTCATTTAATGACGATTTAATTAATATATTTTTCTCTTCTTGAGAATGAGTTTGGTTTGGAAGAAAGAGAAAGTTAAGGAATCAATTACTAGATATATTCGAGAGTTAGGAGACTCGATGATCATGTATATTATATAGGTTTCCTTTTTGTACAGGGAGGTGTAAAAGTCTTTTGTGTATTATATGCACGTAATAGGTTACACCACTTACGTGTTTATTCCTTTTGAATGTCAAATAGATTCATTAGAGTTTACAGTCTGACATGCGCATTTGACTCTTGATTGGTTGCTATGCACATCGGTATAAACTCCATTTGAATATTTTATTATATGTATGCTTTTTTTATTGCTTGTTGTTGTTTGTTGTTTGTTGTTTGTTATTTCTTATTTTTTGTTGCTTGTAGTTGGTTGCTTGTTGTTTATTGCTTGCTTTCATGTTTAATAATTTGTATGCTAATTATTGTTGCTCATTCTTGTTTACTTTGATTTATTAGTTTTTTTGTTGTTGGTTCCTTATTATTGCTTGTAGTTTGATAGTTTACTATTACCGTTTGCTATTGTTTGATTTTTACTTCCTTATGTATTTGATTGCTTGTATGGTAGTTATAATATCAAAGTTTAAACTAAGATTCAAAGACGGGTAGTGATAGCTATCTGGAATATAGCATATCATCCATGCCCACTATGGGGTCGAGATGAGATCGAGAAGAGTCCATTGCCTTTTGATGTGACATAGAGTCCATGGTATATTTTGATACTGACTGGCTTAAGCTTACACTGATTTTCATGTATGACTATAGTAATAATAGTTACTATGCTGAGGTTGTACGTGTTTGAATTCTGTTTTAGTGCATAATCTTATTTGTATGGTACAATTAGGTACTTGAGAGCTGATGTATAGCTATTTAAATGTTTATTTGCTTTGATTGGCATTTAAACAGTACGAAGCCTTCTTAAAAGAGGTATGAATTTTTAGCAACGTGGGATAGTGTAGGTCAGCGTATATTTCCTAGTAGGCAACACATTCTAATTTGAAAGTTCCAAAGTGCTGATGGCACGAGAGAAGGTACTGTTGGAATTTTCCAAAATTGAGATTCGAGAAGTTTTGTAATAAACGGATTAATAATTATCTAATTAATAATTGATTAATAAATTCTAATTGTTAATATGAAGAGTTAAATTGAGAAGTAAATTTAATTTGGATAATTGGTATGGAATTTATGCATTCTAAAAGAAGATTTCAATTTAAAATAGGGAAAAAAAGTTATAATATAATTTGTGTTAATTTGTCCGTTGAGAGTTTTGAGAATTCTGGTCGATGTGTTTGGCCAATGTTATCGATAGAGGTTCCTAAAACACTGCAACGAGACAATATTTCAACACTGTGATTTGGAAAGAATAATTAAAATTTGAGGTTTATTTTATTTGAGTTGGTTTGGATTTTGTCAAAATGTAATAATATTATCTATTTTAAGATTTTTAAAATAATGTGAAAAGGATTCTAAATTATTTTTATTTTAGTTATAATTCTTTTGTTTGGAATGTCTTGTTAAGTGCAAATTTAATTAAATAATGCAATAACCTTTTCTTAAGAAACTTAGGCTAAGCATATCCAAGACCATTAGTAAATATTATAACTTCATTCCTTAATCAATTTTCTAATTCAACTACTGTTTACTCATTTACGTATCTTCTCCAGGAAACTAAGCAGAATGAAAGAGGCAAGCAAACCCAATTTTCAGCCCTAGTTTTGATTTTAGGAATTCAAGCAAAAATCAATAAATCTAAAATTAAATAGGTATGAATTCCTTGCTTTTTCCTCCGTCGATTAATATTTTCAATTTGAAATTTTTATTCAGTTAGTAATCTTTGGATTTTTGATGATTAGGGGTTATTTTGAGGAGCTTTGGAGTTTGTGAAGAAGCAGTGCTACAGTTGTTTCAACCTAATCAAATTTAATTCATCTCGTTTTCGTTTTGAATTCAAGGTGAGATAATAATCTCACACTAGTATATCTATGATTTGAGATGATTTATTGTTTTAAATTGATTTGCAAAATGGATAATCTGGTTAATAAAAAAATGAAACAAATTGGTATAACTTAACTTCTTGAAATTAAGTACTGTTTAATTGAACTGAGCAAATATGAGTTTATCAGCTTAACTTCAGATTTTGAAATTTGCCCTATGAGTTTCGTACCTCCCGCCTCCCTACCATGTCAGTTTATTATGTCCCTACCTTCCTTGCATTTGTATTCATTTTTTTGTTAGTTTAAATTTTGTTTACAAGCTACATGAATTATTAATTGAATATAAAAGGACATGTCCTTTATTGTCCTTGTTTTGAAGAAAAGTCACATTCAACACTTGCATTTAATTAGGTACATGTCTGACATATTAAAAGGTGGGGACATATATATTAGTTTAGAGTAAGAATTGGACTTTTCTTTGATTATATATGTTCATCTACTTCTTTTCTTTTTATTATGTAGCCTTGAGAATTACCCTCTTAAGCAAGCTTTCTTGCCTTATAATTTCGTCCCTGCCATGTTATGTTTGAGCATAATTTGCATAAATATATCCCTATACTTTACTTTTATTTTATTGCTTTATAATTCACATAACCAAGCAAGTATTCATGCTTGATAGGCATGCATGGCCTGAGTATGTTTTAATTTTATAACTTTGCTAATGAAAGTGCTTGTACGTGCTTTATATTTGTGCAGCATTTATTTATGTAACTTGACTTTGTTATTTTTAGGAGCCTAGCTTGATCTGACATCACTTTGAATATTTATATATAAGTTTACTGGCCCATAAATATGTAGTCAAAATTGACTAGTTATATAGGATAGTACTCTTATTTTGAATTTAATCAATTGTCTATATATATGAGTCAACCAAGTTTTACGTTTTAATATACATATATCTAACTCATTAATGCCTGTAGCCTTGAAACATGTAGACTAACTTTACAAAACATATATAAAAGTTGTCAAATTTTCACTGTACATACTCTTCTATACATGATTTTATTTTGTAGCTTAGCTTTTACATAAAACATATATACAAATCTTGAACTGTCGATCTTTTAGTTTTTTTCTTCATACTTTGATTACCTTTTATTCACATAGTATTATATATATAAATAGCTTGACTTGACCTACATGTGTTATTCATTTTTGTAACCTACTTATACATGCTTTGAAATGTCTCTTTTCATGAAATATTTTAATATAAAGTGCTAAAAAAAAATCAAAAGTAATAATAACAAAATAATAAAATTTCTTTTGTTTTATTTCTTATGAATTTGGGGTTTTAATGAAATTTTGTGATTTTCTATGAAACAAAGAATTTAACAAATGATTGAGTTGTCGGATTGGTATGGGACATTTCGTACAATTCTTTCACTTATTATTATAAGTTATTAAATAGAGTTTGAGCGGAATTTACTAGCTTTTAGTAAATACTAGAATTTCACCTTCTGGTATGGGATAGTTAGTTAGATTCTAGTGAATAGAGTGAAAGTGAGCTACATTTAGAGTTATATTATCTTAGGTTGTTCAGATTTCAGGTTGATAGATCCCTGAGAGACGATAACTCATTTTTATTCACATAAGAGTTGATACATTCTTAGATTTAGGGTAGGAAGGCCTATTTCTTTTAGTTAGGTTTGTTATGGTATGACATTAATGCCCTTTTCTATTTTTGGCTAGGTGTTATATGCAGGCCTATCAGTTATTTTACAATTGGGCAATGTTTACTTATTTATGCTCATTAGGTAAATTCACATAGTTTCATCGTAAACATGGCAACTTATTTCTTATCGTTAGGAGTTGGGGTTTTTACCTGATAGTCCTTTTCTTTTTGTTAGACTATTGCGCTATATGGCGAGGTTTCTTTTCTTTTTGTTAAACTATTGCGCTATGTGGCGAGGTTTATTTATTTTAGTGAGGCCCCGTATGGCACTGTATCACACTGATAGTTGACTACCATTATTATTTCACTAGTGGTAGTTATTTCTTCAAAGATTTTGGGATAGATATTTAGTATCTTTTTGGCTCTGGAGAATTTTGAATTCGTTGTCGATGTGTTTTTGATGACATTCCATTCTATACTTGATATGGAATTAAAGAAATGGTGATTGGTTATTATGCCTTACTTTGGTCGTTGTTCTGGCATACTTCTATTTTGGCTTATTTAATTTAAGTCATATGTTTACGACATCATTATCTCATCTCTTTATTAGATATAGTCTGACCCTTTTATTTTAAAAATACTCGGATCATGCCGAGACTCTATAGGTACTAAGACTCGTTGACCTTTGCATCTTGGGCTAGCAATGAAGTAGATTGTTTTGACCATTTTAGTTTACTTCATACTTGTATATATTGACATTAGGAGTTTGTATCAGTATCATATATTTTATCTAGTAATCATTGTATACCCGATACAGTACTTCGGGATGTGAGTATATATTTATGTTGGTCTAATACCGATATTTTGTAGACTCACGTTCTATTATGTAAATGATGTATGGTATTCCGTTGTGATCTATGACTCTGATTCTACTTTATCTATATTATATATTGTTTTGAATCTTTTTAATTGGTGTGTATATTACTTTGTAATAATACTGTACATGTCAAAAAAAAATTCAGTTCAGATCCTCTAAAGGTAATAAAGACGTGTCAATGTTAGTACAAAGATATATTCATATTCGATCACCCTTAACCAACCGTATTCTCCATATTATTAGATGACATTACTTGTAATATTCTTTAATAATATTGGTGTAACGATAGGGTCGTTACAAGTTTGGTCAGTCCGGTTACTTTCTCGTACTTATGTGAATTTCAGGGACGAAATTCTATTAAGGAGGGAAGAATATAACACCCCATAATTTTAACGATCGAATATTTAAATGATTATTTTAAATTTTTAACCGACAAGTTACGAAAATACTCTTATACTCAATTTTTACAAATGAGTGAATTAGGACTTGACACATCTGTAGTTGAGTTCGCTTTTTCAATGCGAGTAAAATAAGTATAAACTTGGATATGTTTGGAGTTGATAATTTTCGAAGATGAATAGCGATTGAGGAAAAAGAGATGAATTTGAGCTAAGTCCATTTACCTAGCCTATATGAAGCTAACCTCTTCATATTTTCATTCTCACTTTCATTTCACATTCACTTTTTCCTCCTAATCTTTTCTTAATCACGTCTTAATCCCTCCTTAATTTCCAAGCTAACATATTTAATAAAATTCCTAAAGTCAAATAAAAATTACTATAATTCCTCTCTTTAAATTCTCTACAAAACCCACGAAGGAATTAGCTTCAATCGAATTTTGGTGGGAGATCTCAACTTTAAAGCAAGCATGGAATTAGGATTTGGTGATTTGGAGCTCGGTTTGGGAAAGAAGAGACGAGTGAGATGATTCTCTTATTTAATTTACATGTTATACTTCATACATTTGTTTATCTATGATTATAAAGTGATGTGGATTGATTTAGCAAATGTTAGTAACGTAATTAGGCTTATATTTAGTCTTTAAACATGTTTATATCATTACATTATCAATTAGACACCATAAAGATCATATTTTTAAAAGTTAGTAAGTCCTAAAATTGATTTTGGGTCAATTGCATAATTGTTTGTGATGTTGTGGATTGATATATGACTAGTTATGCCATATAATGATATACAGGTCACTAGTTAATAATAATAAACTAATTTAAATGTTTTTTGAAATTTGTTAGTAAGCTAATTAAACAAGTTTCGAACTCTACCCTTATGTATTAAAATGATTAGAGGGTTAATATGGCTAAATTAATATTTATAAGCATCGTTTAAACAAAAGAACGATTTTTATAAATAAGAAGGTATACTATAAAATGATATCGGATTTTGTAAAATATCAAATGAAGCTCAATGAGTATTTATAAAATGGTTAGATGATTTTATAAATGAAGTATAGATTAATAAAATGGAAATAATATTTTATAAAATAGTAATATGAAGTTTACTTAAATTCAAATTAGATAATTAAGTATTTAAAGGCTTAAAATTGATGTATAAGCTAATGATATATTTTATAAATAGAAGTAAGATTTTATAAAATAGTATGAAACCATATTTGATTTTTACCGAGAAGATTAGTAAACAAAAGTAATAATTGATTAAGTAATAAATGAATTACTTATTTAAATATACGTGTATGTATACAAGTATGGGAAAGTATACGTGTGCGTGTATTTGAAAATATATAGCAATTAAAACAATGGTTGAATTGTAGTTAGAATCATCATATTTGTAATTTGTTTGATTATATAGAAATATAATTGATTACAAGTTCATTGTGGGCATTTCACATATCCCTAGCAACTATCACATATGCTAAGTTGTGTGAGAAAATATCGGTTCGAGTAATCGTCCGAGTAAAATATGAAACGTGATTTGTGTAGTGATGGTGTGTCTGCGTAAACATGTGTGCATAAGCATGCATAAATGGGTGTATCAACACACATATAAGCTACGCACAAGGCAAGGAGTTTGGGTATGTCGTTTTAGAGTGTTAGAGGAAGCCAACTTGCTATAATTGTCCGTTGAACTTTACTCATGCAAAGAGTAAATTTTTGGTGTCAAAACTAGTTTTTGAATACTTATTGAATCCACTTCCAAAACATCAACAAATGAACCCCAGTAGATGTCTGATGGAATGGAAGCAGGCTCTAGAAACAAGGTGACTCGTGGAGGCGATGCGTTGGAGGAATTAACATGCAAATTGGCAACCATTTGGTGGGGTTTCTCCGTGCCTAGGTTCAGTGCCAGAACATGGCAATATTCAGTCGATTGAATATTATATTCAATCGACCGAATAGGGTAGGATTGAACTCGAGGGGGGAAGCTTTAACCCATGGACTGGGTTATTGGGCTGAATCATCTAGGCTCAGTCGAATGAATGAATACCGCAGTCGATTGAACCTTTGGGGTAGTGAAGACTTTGGGAGATTTTCCCCACATTCGACCAAGGTTCTTCGTTGTGTCTTGGAACAACTTCAAGGAGGTTTTGGGCTACTCGAAGAGGCATGATGCAAGGCGAAGCTCATGATTTGAATGTGAATGTTAAGCGATTCCTTTGGAATTGATAATGATCATGCACGGAGTCGGTATAACGATTTGTCGCATGATCATGTCCGACGAGCATGTATAATCGCATGAAGTGAATGCGTACCTTTGGGTGTTGACTTCAGAGAACGTATAGTTTGATAAATTATGTTGGCCATATGTTAGTGATCACGCCTATTATTATATCCTGAAGGACATTTGGGTATATTAGTATGCTGGTTCTATTTATTATGGGATCATGGTAGATGTTTGGGTACGTTAGTGTGCTGGCTCTACTTATTGTAAGATCGAGATAGATGTCTGGATACATTAGTATGATGACTCTATGTGTTGATAGATCGCGATAGATGATGTTTGGGTATGTTAATGTAGTGACTGTTTATAGATTGTGATAGATGAAGTCTAGGTACGTTATAGTACAACTCCATATGTTGATAGATCAAAATAGATGATGTTTGGATACGATACTGTATTTGTTAATAGGTCATGATAGGTGACATATTGTACTGAATCCAATTATTATTGGATCATGACAGATGTCCGGGTACGTTGGTGTACCGACTCTAAGTATGATTAGATTGTGATAAAGTTTGGATACGATAATGTATTGAATTTATGTATCATTGGGTCGCGATAACTGTCCATTTTTGCCTCCGCCCATCAGTAATGATGGGTATTGATTCGTATTCCTTAGTTATCTTCCATTGTTATGTGTGTTATTAGTTGGCTGTTGTTGTTATTGTTGCATTTACTTTTATTTTGTACTTCATGATAGGCTTATATTATGATCACCCTAATTTTGAATATTGGGTTAACTTTATCATAATATGATATTTTTGTTTTTGTCACATTATATTAGTTGTGCTAACTCAATTATACAGGAGCAGAGCAGGCTATGGCATGATCCCCTATTTTTGAGATGGATTTACTGTACTTGTTTATAGGCAATCCAAATTACCCTTGAGCTACAATTGTGAAGAGGGACAGCTGTGACTTAGTTGTTTCCTATTTATTTGTATATAGTTTTAGTATACAGTATTTTGAGATAGTTCCCATCATAACAGGCTTTATGTCTGACTTGCATTTTGTCTTTGTCTATTTATGTCATGGCAACTCTCGGGTACTCGATTGGGTTGTTTGAGAGTTAGGTGCTTTTGGGGATACACTACCAGGATGTGTATCTGGAGCTCTTTGGAGGCGTGGCGTCGATGTTTATGATATGTATACTTGATATTTTTTGTACATGACAGACCTGTTATTTGTATATGCAACTACTCTATCAGATATTTATTTAGAACTCCGTGTTTTTAGGAGTTGATGTACTCTGACTTTCTGTATCGGTATCTATTTATCAGTCGCTTTCACTAGTACAATCTCTTATATAGTGCATTATATTCTGTTCATATATATTCAGTATATTATATGTTATCATTTCATTGTGAGATCTTATCAATGCCTTGGTTTAATGTTTTGTTCTAATTTTACCCAAATGATCCATCTTTTTAGGTATTCCCGAAGGTTGGGTTGTTACAAGACCAGTCGATAACGATATGTTTGGACATGGAAAGGCATGTCAAATGGATGATGTTGAATCTTGAATTTAAGATTAAAATGCAAGCTTGCAACCACAAGGATTAGAACTGAAAGTTCCCTACAGGAATGGTGTAACGACCCAGAATTTGACCAATTAAAAATATAATATTTAAAGTGATTTTTAAATATAAAGTATAAAAGGTTTTATGATTCAAACAACATTAGATATGATTTGAAAATAAAAATATACATAAAAATAGCAACATTTGATATATCAACGAAAGTGACAAAATCTTAATTTCAGAAAAGTAAGTTTAAATGGTTTAAATAATTATTTTAATTTATATATGAGTGTTTATATTTTAAAATAAAATTATAAAAATTTATTTTTAAATTTGGTTTTCACAAATAAATAGTTCAACTAAAACATCAAAATATGACCGTAGAATATTTTGTCAAAAATCAACAATTTATCGATTTAAAGTTGTCGCAATGTTATTACAACTTTATGAACACAATTTTTATAAATATGTTAATATGTAAAGGTAGTTAACAATTAACTAAACATTGTTACTTTTAGTAATCACACTTAGAAAATTTTAGAAAGTAATTAGAAAAAGTAAACTAAAAAAGACAAAACACTTGTCACATCACATGTGACATAAGGTAAAGTAATCATTCTTATTCTTTACTTAACTCTTAAGTATTGAATTTTAGAAGTGTGATGTGATGTGGATGGTAAGTGTTGAATTAAAAAAGTTTACTTAATTCTTAAGGAAGGTTATTTAAGTAAAAATACAAATCTATATTTTAATCTCAATTATTTTCTATAAATACTCATCCTTTTCTTCTTCACTTTTGCACAATTTCTTCTCAACTTTCTTAAGCTCTCTTATATCCTTTAATGGCTTCTTTCCACAATTAAATAATGCCAAAATATTCTCAAAAAACAAAGAAAAATATCGACAAAACTCCGTCTGAACCACTTCAAAACTCCTCCTTCCTTTACAATACATGACCCACCCCTTCACCATCAAGCCAAGCCCAAAACCTCCTTGGACTCATGGTCTAAAGCTCCAAAGACCTCTACAAGTCAAGTCAAGCCACCTAGAAGCTTTAAAACAAGCATTCGTGAACACCCAATTGAAGTTAGGAAAATTATAATCACTTTAAAGTTAGTTCATTTGCAACTAAGGTGAGAACTCAAAATTGTTAAGAAGGAAATGTTTATATGTTGTTTTGCAAGTTATAAATGTTGTTTGGATGTTAATAATGATGTTTGATAAGTGTTTGAAAAAGAAAGTAACCACCTTTAAGTCATTTGCAAAAGTTAGTAAGCAAATATGTACATAAATGACAATTATGTGACATTGTAAAAAAAAAGTTGTTAAATTAGTTTGCAAGTTCATATGATATGTTAGGATATGTTAAAATGATTATAAACATTGTTTTGGATATATATTAGTTGTATATTGAATATATATGTTGAAACAAGTCATGGATTTACACGACATATAATCACATGGAACCCAAAAGAAATAAAATGTGATACAGAATCATTTATACCTTTGAAAAAATGTTTGAATATGATTAGAAATGATTTCTAAGTGTTTAAACTTTTCTTGTCATAGTTTGGATATGAATCTCCAAATACGCTAAAATTTTTATGCGTCATGTAACGTAGTTCATGTTTTCGCGTTAAAATTTCAAATGAAGATACGAAGTGGAATATAATTCGGTATTCTTCGAAGTAAGAATTTTTCGGATCTCTATATACATATCTTTCATATTAAAAAAGAAAATCAAGATTTCATCTTGTATGTTTTGAAATATGGCAAAATCAATTTTCAAGAAATATCTAGTTTTTGCACTAAATGACCAAAGTTGAAAATTGATAAAATAATCATTTCAAAAATATGAAATAAATTATAAAATCTTCTAAAATGTTTTAAAAGTTATTTAAATTGAAAATATGGTTTTCTAAATGATATAAAAATTGTTTTGAAGAATATAGGTTTTATAGCATTTTTTGTAACAATATTTGCAACGCCTTTTGCAATGCTTTTCAATAACTTTTGAAATAAAGGTTAGAACTAAACAATTCTTTCCCAAGTCATATGAAAACATTTTTAAGTAAATAATAAAGCATTTTAGAAGAAATTTGAACAATTTAACATTATTTCAAAGGTAGTTAAACAAATAGTTAAGTGATTTAAAAAGGAAAAATGAGTATGCGGAAACGACTAGTACATTTGTCCCGCCTGTGAGATCTAAAAGTGAAAACAAGGTGTGCAACTAAGGTTAGAGATGAAGCAAACAATGCCCTGAACTTACCTGACCTCAGTTTTCTCTTTTAGGCAAGGGGTGGAACATATCGAATGGAATGCCCGGACACTCAACTTGGATCTTATAGAAATAATCTTCTTATACTCGTTATTAAAATCCGAAGAGGGAACTTGTCCTATTCGTGGAATTTAAAAGGTGATCTCACCGTTATTCCGCCCGTAGCCCTCGTTGAATGGGAAGTTGATTTTGAATAAAAGTAGAATGATTTCTATAATCCTATTTTCTCAAAAGATACTCTTTAAAAAAATGATTTGAGAAATTTTCAAAAAGAGGTTTAAATGATTCCATATTCACTAAAAGAATATTTTGAAAACATATATCTCTCGAAGATATTTTGGTAAAAGAAAATGAATGAATCGAAAAACAATCATCTAATTACATCATTTTTATCGATGATTGGATTTCAAAGAAATCAGGGTCGGATTTAGGTGATTGCTATCCAAAAAATACTTTGAAACATTTTACGTGTTTGAAGATCGAAGATGTATGAAGATGGAGATATTGAGATGAATAATAATGAGTGACCACTTGTTTATTAATCGGGGATAAATTTTCGATTCACTATATTGTAGCAGTGGTCTCTTTGTTATGAAAAACCTCAAAACCACAAGGGCTTCTCGCCTAGTAATGGACGAGGAAAGTACCTTCGGTTTCATTCAGTCTTAGAACAAATTTGTATGGATGAGTGTCTGACCTTGCATTTTAAATCATAATGAGTGGTCTCTATAGATGTATATCAGTCGGTGGCCGAGAAGACACCATCTCTTATCTTAACACCCTTTCCCGAGACATATGAGCTTAGGAAATTATACATTTGTAGAAATCAGTCGTGTGAATATGGAATGGCAATGTGGCATTCAAAGTGAAAGAAGATATGCTATGTGAAAAGGTAATCGTTACCTCGAGCCTCATCAACTAGAAATGACCAAAACATGGTTAGATGCAGTAAAGGTAAGTGGGTCATTTCTAATTAGGGTATGATCATTCTCTTTTAGATATATTTCTTCCCGCACTGACGATCAGGATGTAAATAAATGTGGATGTATGCGAAGAGAGCTCTCAGATAAAGGTCGGTAACGATCGGAGGATGATATACAGGATTATCTAGTTACAAAGACAGGCCGATCTTGTGTTGGTAGAGGATCCTTTGTGATAGTACTCGGTACATTCCTCTAGAGATGTACTGTTGGAAGGTAGCCCCTTCGCCTAGTCATTTGTATGGAAATCCATTCTCCAATAAGAACTTGCGGTTTTATTTGTAGAATCCAGTATGCTGGAACTTAATAATGGCAATAATTTCGGCTAAGATTAATAAGTTTATTTGCAAATATTTTTGAAGAATGTCATTAAAAATAATATCCCCAAGTTTTACGTAATAAAAAGTTTTGGTTATCATAAGGTAAAAACCCGTTCCGTGTTTATGTGCAGCGTGGTCTTATGAGATATCCTTTTGTTTTCAAAACATCATAGTTAGAGTTCTCACACCAGTCCCATGACCGACCCAGAGATTGCTTTTCCCTTTAAACTCTGGATACCCTATTTATTGGACAGTCGTGTAGTCAGGAGACCTTAGGAGCATTTTGGAGCATGTTAAGGAGCATTTTGGAGAAGTCTTTTGGAGCTATGAAGCTGAAGTACCTTATATAGATATCTACCCATTTTTCCGCTGTGTTATATAGTATGTATTTCCCAACATATGTACAAATAGACAGTTATAACTATCCCGTTAGATTTGTATTTGACTCTGATCATTTATGTATAATTAAAATGTTGAATGCGGTGTGATATTCTATTATTGTGTTATCTTCTATCTTTTATTCTTTTACACCCTTTATAATCTGCCTACCCGACACTTGGATTTACGGCACGTGAATACCGTGGATGTATTAATGTTGATTTATGAGGGTCGAGGAGATGGGTCATCACAAACGGGGGGCATGAAGAAGATTTAAATCAAAGGTGAGCGAAGAGATTTCAACCGAATTCAAATGATCTCTTAATTGAGATGGTAAGACATGTACTTCGAGAAGAAGCCATGGTTCAAAGTTTGGAAGATGTGAATGGAAACAATTTTGCTCCAAACGCTCAATATGCTAAAAATCCACCTGATTTTAAGTTATTTACTTTGGATCCATATGATGGAAGGATGGATCCAGCTATTCACTTAGTGATATACATCCAACGTATGAGAATGTTTGCTGCTTCGAAGGAGGTGATGGGACGATGCTCCCATTATATTGACTGATTTGGCTGCCTTGTGGTTTCGCTAGCTGAATAATTGGATCATAATCAGTACGTGGACCGAGTTAGGGAAAAGTTTTATGATCCCATTCAAAGTTCACATATTAACCAAGGAATATGCCGACACTTTCAAGGGTAAAGTAGAGAGAGAATGAGCTTTCTAGAGTTACTTGATTTAGGGCATAACCGTTGCATTCCAGAAACCACACTAGTTGATTGTATTAATGGCAACGGTTTTCGGAGTCGCTAATAAGACTAATTTAAAAAAGGATTGGAATGAAATCCACCGTTGGATCTCGTGGACTTTTACTATCAAACTAAGAGGTATTTGCGCTAAGAGGACATCGAAGCCGAGAGCGGCGAAATTAACTTTGTGGAGGATGAAGGACCATTTAAGGTAAGATCTGGAATGACGAAGGAAAAAAGAAAACTAATGATGGCTTAGGATGATTGAAGTGGCAAAAGAGGGAATCAAAGTTTTCCTTTTACTCTAAGTTGACAGAGACCCCGAAGAGGATTTATCTTGATACTAGAGGTAGATTATCTAACTCTACAATTATGTATTTGTTATAAATTATCTAACTTTGTAACAAACCTCACTCAAAATAAAAGGTGCTTGATTTCTTTTATATGATTTGTTATATCATGATATAAAATAATTAATTAAAAATATATTCATTAGAAAGTCCTTAAACAAATTTTTGTGTGATTGTAATTGCAAGTAGTTACAATCGTGAGTAATAAATCACAACACAAAATAGTATTTTATTTTAAATATTTCTAGTCAAGTGTTTTGAGAAAGGACATCGATACATCCAGCAAGACCGGAGTTCGTAACGCTCTCCAAATATTGGGCATTGCAGTAATCATGACTACTGGGGCACCAAAGGGTACATACTCATGGTTATTGGATAACTATGTAATGTTAACGTTTATATTATTCAGTTATAAACTGATGACTAAATTCATGCTTCTGAGTCGCATGATTGAATTCATTCAGCATTCGAACGCCACCTGATTTGATTAGTTTATAATATTTTTAAATTAATTAATGTTTAATAAATATTAATTATTGTTGTATATTATGCTTAGGGCATATTTAGTAAATGGACCGGTCTTTAGAAATATTTTGGGTGCCAATATTAATTAATACACATGTAAGTAATATACGTACATACCAGTATACGATATCAATGTACATTTAATTTGGATTTAACATGAATTGATTACAATTGTGTTTTGTAGTTTATTTGTCCATTAAGGGACCAATAAGGGGTTGACCATAAGGGAATAAAGAAGATACATTGGTGCTATGCAGTTAAAGCGCTCAACAGATTTAATACGACATAGGTGTAAAAAGTCATAGCGAGGATACAACAAGTATATAGCGGAATATAGCTGATGACTTTAAAATAACATATAAAGCTCGTACTTAATATTTTTACAAATATATAAATGGTAATTAAATGAAAAGTTAATATTCAATTGAATTATAATTAGTACATAAATAGTTTTAAATAAAAAAATGCAAATATACTATAAATAAACATAAAACTGTTATATAATATAATTGAATTTAGTAGAATATTATAGAGTTTTCATTTCTGAAAATATATTAAAATTTTAATTGAATAAACTAATTGTTAGAACCTTAATTGTTGGATTTTAATGACAATAATTATACAATTATGTCAAAGAATCTCTAAGCTAATTTGCAGGTACATGGGCATCAAAAAGAGATAATCAAATACATTCAAAATGAAGATACACAATACAAAAGAATAAAAGAATGTATATAGAGATACAAAAAGAGATATATACGATAGAGATAAGACAAAGGTGACAAGCAAAGTACTATTAGTCATAGAGTGTCGTGTCTAGAGTTTAAAAATGTTAAAATCTTCTCCAAATGGTATACACATATATACATTCATATTTTAAATGAAAAATCAAGTTTTCAAAAATTACATGGAGCGAGACTCGAACCCGAGTCACTAGTTTAGAGGGCAAGTGCTCTAACCATTTGAACTATGGTAAATTTTAGTTACAAGTCAAATTCAGACGTCGAAATTGACCATTTCAGACGTCCGAATCTAGGCAAAAACGGCGTATTTCTTTTCTGGTTTGCACGTTTCAAATTTTAGAAGTCTGAAATTTATTTTCAGATGGCTGAACTTCTTCAACTGCTATATTTTTGAAAAGACATTTCATTTTCATAAAGAGTTACAACCTTTTATTAAGAGATACATCCATACTCTTTCATGATAACTTTTCACGAATAATTACAACTCTTTATACTCTATATAAACATATTAGAATCATTCGTTTAACTCACCAAAATTGATCAAAAGCTTTCTATTTATATACTACACTGATTCTAACATTTTGAGCATTCAAATTTCTACATAATAATTCATTTACTTCCATATTCTTCCCATACACACATACATATCAAAAGGAGAAGATTATAGGAAGATTGTACTATCAAGAGACAAATTCGTGTTATTGAGAACACACTGTGTCATATACTTTCTGTATAAATTGAAGTCCTGTTCTGCCGTTCAGGCAAGTGAAGTCCTCTTCGGCTGTTGAGGCGAATTCCTGTTCTGCTGCTCAGGTCCCTTGTTCGGCTGTTCAACGGTTGTTGTAAACCTGTTCCTCCGGGTTAAGTGAGGATTGTTGTTAGTGAAATTCCAGAAGGAGTCTGGGACTGGACGTAGAAAGGGAAGTTCGAACCAGTATAAAAATTCCTGGTGTGCTTGTTTTATTTTTTCTTATTTACTCTGCTACGGTAACTTTGTTTTATTTCCGCACTAGTATATTATAATTCCATATAGCACGATCCGCACCACCACTTTCATTAATTTCATAATTTTTATAATGTATGAATACCACTTTTCAACTAATCTCTTTTAAAGAAGATATAGCGGAAATAGCGAAATATAGCGAGAATAATGGGATATAGCGGAAATAGCGGGGTTTAAAGCGAAAAGGCTATATTTGTGGCTATATGGAAAAATCGTAGCGGTAGAAATTCGCTATGATATAGCAGGGCAATACTGGGGCATTAACTGCACAGCCTTGGTGTGACGACCCACCCTTTTCGACCATCAAAAGTCAACATTAATACATCCATGGTATTCATGTGCTGAGCACCTTAGTGCTTGGAAGACAGATTGTTGGAGAAAATAAAACAAAAAACAGAATAGAATCTCTTAATGCGAGGAGTAATATATAACATATACATGATCTTTACAAAATAAAACTATAATATACATATTTCAATCAGAGTAAACTAACTTTTCCATGCGCAAGCATACCAAAATCCATAAATATCTATCTAGATCTGAGAAATGATAACCTTAATGGTAGCAACTACCGCTTCCCTTGATTTTAGTCATTACTGGGCTATGAGGCTTGTGAGGTTACAATTACCTTTTCCACTTAACAAATCCCACTTGGACTGCTAACACTGCCCACTAGGCACAATGCAATACTAGCATTCATCCATACAAGTTGTTTAGGATACAAACAAACCGAAGGCACTACTTCTACTACATCCTTTTTGGAATCACCTACAAGATTAGTACCAAGTAGCCCTTGTACTTTAAAGAACTCTGTCTTCGATCATCTTCACGATGTCTCAAATTCGAATGCATTTGCCGGTTCGAAGTGTTTTTCGGATAACTCATGCTTATCTAATCCCTATCTCTCCGAACCAACCTTTTATAATTTCAAAATTGGCCAAGATTTGATAGTCGTTTGTTTAATTATCAAATAGACAAATGCTTGTATCAAAATACTTTTATAGAGATATACATATGTATGCTACTCATTCACTATTTATTTATACTCTTTCAATGATTGAAAAATATCTATACACTTATCTCATTGGTGTAAGTATATGCACAAAACACTACACCTTCAATACTTAGAAAATTTAACGATATGCTAACCACGCATGTATAAAGAATTTAACTTCCAAAACCATACTTATTTGGGTTAAAAAAATGTCATTTAAGACATAGATAACAGTAAACCCAAAACACTTTTGGAGCAAGTAAATGGATCGTAGGGAAATTAGACCAAGCATATTTATTCCCACTTTCCGATTTAATACTAGTACTATCCCACGATTAACAACGTAGTAAGACAGTTAGCGTACCATCCTTACCTTGACATGCATTAATTCTTATAGATAGAGACGAGTTTCCATACCTCGGAATTTGGTGTTAAGTATGAAAATAATACTTTCCATACCACTATAAGTTATAAAGATAATTTACGAAATTCAAAACGCATTCCTTTTATAAAACTCCTTTTTATAAATCTCTTTTATATTTATAAAACTTCTTTTATAAATCTATTTTGTAAAACTCCTTTTATAAATCCTTATAAACCTATCTTTTATTACAAAAATTTATTAAAATGTTTCACCAATATTTATTCCAAAATATTCCTATCTTCTTCGAAAATAGAATCACTTTATTACAAAAGATAAATTATCCCTTTTGTTTTCTTAATAATAAACATTCCTTATTATAATAACTTTTCAGCAAAATTAGTATTATAAACATTTTCGAAAAGGTTGGAGTAAAGTAGAGAAGTTCAAAAACCCTTTCTAAATAAATATCATAGAAAATTCCAAAAGTCACATTTTAAATCATTTCTCGAATCAAAACCATTTTCAAATCAAAACAGTAAATAATAGTATTTAAGAATACTATAATGAGGTCTAGAATACTATACGAAACCAATGTCAAATCCTATTGTCACCTAAATCTCACTCAATCCATAATCCTAATTTCCAACCCCCATGTCAACTTTGGCCTTGATGTGCCGCATCCTCCAAATCTTGCATATATTCAAAGCACTCCTCCTTACGAGTTCATCAAATATAATTTCATAATTTTTCATGAACCCTAGCTCTTGACTGTGATTTTTATTGGTGATGATTAGGTTAAAGTGTTTATAGGAAATGGAGAAAGAAAGAAAAGAAGGAAAAGTGAAAAGTGAGAGAGAGTTGTGTGTGTGTGGGGGGGTTTATTTTATGTTATAATTATTGCACGTCGCTACATAATATCACGTTTGCGTACAAACTGCAAAAGACAGAAATAAATATACGATCAAACATAACAATGTGACAAAGTCATAAAATAATAATAAAATACAATAGACATCTTATTATGTGATATTTCAAAAATACCAATGTTTGCCACAAAATACGTCAAACAATAATTTGAATATTTTCCAAGTTAAAAATTATGGAAAAATCTTATAAATTCGTTTAAAAATACATCATTACCATCAAATCATTTTATTAACAATTGATTTTCTTGTTATTTATTAAATTTTAATCGAACTTGAATATTTAAATAAATAAATATTCATATTCAAAATGTTAAAATTGCATGTCGTTACATTATCCTCCCCTTAAAAGAATTTTATCCCCGAAATTCCAAAAGAAGAAAATGTCTCCAAACCTTAGGCTTTTAAAATCAATTAATTAAAATGAGTTATTAGGCTTTTAAAATCACATATGTTATGGAAAATTTCGACAGCACCTCCTTTGCACGGCTAGGTCCGAAAAATTCCCAACATCAATATAAGCCCATATCTATGACCTTCCATATATGGAAACTACACAATAACAATATATACGTACGATATACCTTATAGAGTGTGTATATCATATAGCAAAAACACCCATTAAGCATAAACACATACCATTTTTTGAGCAACGTGACTCTGCTCATGAAATCAAAAGCAACTTGCGAACATTTGCTTCCATGTACCTGAATTTTACTTACATAACCCAAAAGAGAGCTAAACACGATAATTGAATCAATACAACAACTCATTCATTATATATCGTATATAGCAATCCCCTCACATCAACATGCAATCTCAAACCATGTAAATTGCATTTGTAATGTAAGAAGCATATAATTACATTAAAGCCTGTACAATGCACTTATGTCATCCATATGCAATATCAAATCTAGCCACTCGCTGGATCATATAAACTTCTTTTCTGAAATAGCATCGCTCACGCGACTTCCCTAATGCAGACTTCGATTAGGTTGATTGATTAGAAACCTCCATTCTCCTTACATAGCAATATACTATGAAATAAAACTTCAAGATCGTATCTATAATCCATATCAAGTGTTCGTCGTTATGAATCGAGAGATAAATCCTAACCCGGATCGGTGTAAACCACCTCAAAATCATGTACTCGAATCTGGACCAAAGATAGTTATGCGAATAAAGTGATCAACATCCAGCTTACATACTTATTCGATTGGTTTGTTAACTATGCCATGTGCAATTAAAGTGCTTAGCGGTTCCATAGCAGTGGGTGTAAAAAGTTATAGCGGGTATATAATAGAAAATAATAGAAGTGCAAAATGCTTCATTAGATATAAATTTTTTTTTTAAATTTAATTTATTCTCATTCTTACATCATTTGTGTAGGAAAACGAAAGATTATTTAATCTTATATAGAAAAATTAAAGAATATTATGATTTTTGTAGTCCAAATTGAGTGATTATAATAGATTTTTAAGTCATATTGAGCGCTTTTGCCTTAAAATTAGGTCTTTACCCTAACTTTGTTGATTTGTTTCAAATGAGAACTAGTCAAATCAACTTTTTTAAATTAATTTTGCTACAACAGGTGCCAAAAATCCTTGATTTAGCGAGTATAGTAAAAAAAAAGCAGGGCTTAAAGCAAATCTATTATTAAATGATGTATATTGAAAAAGCATTGCGATCGAAGAGTGCTATGCACTATAGCGGGGATTTTGCAAGGCTTTGGCAGGGCTTTAACTGTAAATACCACACTAGTTCCTTTTTTACTTCAACTCAGATGCAAACCCAAATAAATAATCTGTGTCTTAAACTATGTCAACCTCCATGACATCTATATCCATCTGGTCTGGTAAGTAGCGAAGAAGAGTAGGATAATGGTATTCGAACTTGGTCCTAAAGTCTTCTTTTCCTTAGACATCTCTAATGTAAAGATGTTTATTAGTCAGCTCTAACATCAAGTAGTTTATACAACTTAGATATTAAAACCAAAAGCATAGTTTAATAAAACAAAACTTGTTAAAGTCTTTCTTATTAAATTGAACCCATTAAACTTATGTTAAATTATTTCATCTCCATTGAAGAGTTATATATATAAAATAACCTTTTATTTTATATTAAATCTCCTTAAAGGAAATTTAGGAACCAAATACACGTTTTAATTTCAAAACTTTTTTGAATTAATACCGTATATTTTAATCCATAGAAAATATACATATAGTTTCAACAAAATATCTATTACTACCTGCTTTAGGTTCACTCGAATTCAAACTCGTTTCGATCGTACAATGATAAAGAGAATAATTTACTAAGTGCACTACAACATTCGTTTAAGCAAACATCTGATCGTCACTTTAGAAGATTATTCAGATTACCTCAAAACTAATCGAGACTCTTTCCTCGAACTATCCAAAGAAAATGTACGTTTAAAAATTCATTTTGAAATATATATACTTATAAATACTTTCAAGTCATAATATTATTACTTTTTCCAAAATCATTTGAAAAATTTTCAATACCGGGATTTGAATTCTCATAAATCCCCTTTATTTTATAAGACATATCTTATAAACCAAATTTCAAAAGAAACCTTTATATAATAACTTTCTTTATTATACAACCCTTTATAATAATATTACTACCGACACCTTACTGTCAAACTATAATACTCAATTCACTCGGTGTTCATATTTAATTAAACCAAAATAATAAATGCTTATAAACTAGCTAAGTATAAATAATCAATCAACACGTTGTAGTTAATGCTCCTGAACTGGCGGAGCATGATTGATCAAACAATACTTGATAATAATAGAATATTATTATTTCCTAACAACAAACACACCATAAATAATTATATTAGTTTTATTGAATTATATATATATATAAGATAAAATCTAGGTAAAATTATTTGATTTACCAATTTTTAAAACAATACTATATCAGTTTGTGTAACACCCCTAATTTTAATGATGACATTATTCAAGAGATTTGATTAGAATAAATTAAATAGAATAATGTAGATAAGGAGATTGAATAATAAAATTTAGTGGCTGTGCTTATTTAACAAAATGAACTTATGAATGGTTAAGTAAATAAACATAAAGGCGTTAGGGTAAACAATCGCCTATATTTCCCCACTTATACTATTAGTCATACACGTTCATTTAATCTCAATTAAAAGAATTTATAACTGTAAGAAAGCAAGGCCGACCATTAGGAATAATGAAGAGAAGAGAAAAATCAAATTTAAGTTTAGGATTCAATCTAGAAGAAATCAATCCCAATGAATCATCAATTTCCTTATCCAATCTAAGGCGAATAATTATTTCTATATCTCTTTTTTGGTTTTATATTCATATGGTAAATCTGTTTTTATGATATATTGAATGATGATATGCTTGATTTATGATTTATATATGTTTAAACATGTTTGTTAAAGGAGATATATGCGGTTTTAGGGTAAAACTGAGATTAAATGATTTTGAAATGCCATGGGAAATTTTATGTTACGGAAAACATGATTTTGGAGTTGGGTTTCAATTTTTATAATTTTCCAAGTCGTGGAGAATTAGTTATGAATTTTCAAAGGAAAATATGGTTATTTAGGTTTATAAATTTATTTTGGAAAATATATAAAGAACTTGAGTCTGAAATTTTGATATGTAAGATGACATGATTAGAGTGAATTTCTAGAATTTTTGGGGATTTTTACTAAGTGATTTAGTATGGAAATTAAATTATTTCGAAAGGAGGACCCAAATGATTTAGTTGTTTATATTAGAGGAAGGGCTTATTTGAATGTTAATTTGATTTTAGATCTGATAATATGCGGCACATATTGTCCAAATTATTTAAAAGTTGTGAAAGCCAATCAAATGTTTACAAGTAGGCAAGTTTGTTACAAAAAATTAACTTATTTTGACATAATCAGCTTTTACCTAGAAAATGGTGGTTTCTCCTTCTTTGGAAAACCTTTCGAATTAGACATATCGACTAAGACCTTTTGACTTTAGTGACCAACAAGGTCGAAAGCAATGCACATGATATCATTCAGGTGGTATGCAGTGAATTGGACCAAATCGAAAGGTATGGTGTCGAAGGGTTGCTTTCGAAGGAGATGGACCCTTAGTTTACTTTGATTTGATAAAGAAAATCACTTTTCGGTTTTAAAAATCTTCCAACATGGTTAAAAGCTGTGAAGCCCCACCCCGAGACCCACATTAATAAAGAGAATTACTTAGTAACTCTGTCTTCTAATGCTGAGAATAGGGCTGGCTAAGGGCGACCATCATAGTCTTGCATTAGATAAGAGCTAAATATGCCGATTTGGTATTTTTTTTCATTTTGTATCGAGTATTCAACATACTTAATTCCTATCTAAAACACAACTATGGTGGCTACGGGATCAATTCAGAAACAAAATATAATAACTACAACAATCTCAAGTCACAGAACAGTAACATAGATAATATACATATACACATACACCAAATGTAATACAACATGTAACACGTGGCATTCAACCACTATATATACATACATCCCAACAAAAGAATATATACATCATGATTTTCCCAAACAAAAGACTACTACACAGAAACTATGGCATATCCAAAGTCGATAAAGAAGCCCAAAAAATAAAGCTAGCATAGGTCTAAAGGCTAATCGGCAACTCGGTCTGATCCGCTTAATAAATACACGGGTCAGGCTAACTAGAACTTTATATTAGCAAGAGATAAAGGGATATAAGAATATAAGTGAAACATTCCTTTGAATATAAAGGAATGACATAAGTAAAGTTCAATCTATGCTTCCAAGGGTGGAAATGTCATAATGGTCCAAAGTTAACTTATGAATGGGTTTAACATGGCATAGATGTTTCACATCCAAAGGTTATACAATATAAGTGAACATAAACAATCACATACACCATAAGTGAAATCATCGAAATCTACAAAAATAAAATCTCATGGAACTCAAATAAGAATTCATAATCTTAATATCGAAATCAGCATAAAACATATATAAGCCTGTCTCTACTCAAGGCTATCAATAAAACCATCATCTCAAATTGGTGAAATCAAAATCGAAAACTCATAAAAATCCTCGGATTGGCCAAATTTCAAATGCATGACAAAGCGATGATGCACTGCCAAACTCAGACCAGTGCTATATATATGATTTAGGCACCTATCCCAGACGATCAAAGTCGTTAATTCCAGACAACGAAGTCATAATCCCAGACGACCAATTCGTAAATCCTAGATGACCCGAAGGTCTATAGTACTGGTAATTCCAGAAAGTGTCACAAACTCCTAGATAGAAACTAGAGAAGTGTTAACGTGTGTCTCATACCACATGTTCGTACTTAACCATTTACTAACCGCTAGTCAATGCCACATTAGAAAAAAGAAATCACTATAAAATCTCAAAACTCGAAAAACTTAGACTTGCCTCATCTCATTGGCAAGTAAAACACTATAACGGGTTCTCATAGATTATGCTCCTAGAATAGGAGATCTCGAACCACAACTCGCCAAATATTGGCCTTCCCAAATACTTCCTAAAGATAAGAATTATAATCTCAAAAACTCGCCATAAATTGGCTAAATAACTCAGAAATCAATAATCCCGAGTAGTTTCGATTGTACAAGTCCGGAATTAACATATAAAGTAAACTCACGGGTCTCATACCACATGTTTTACTAAACCATTTTATTCTCTAATTTCTCATACGTCCGAAAAGTGTAAAAATAATGCATATTATTTATAAAATACTTTTCTTGAGAGAATGTGATTTTAAAACAACTTTCCGAAACCACTTTGAACGCAATTTATTGAAAATTCTTTTTATTATAGGAAATAATATATTCAAAATATTTTAACATAATTTGATAATAATTTATAAATAATTTTAATTTTTTTTATAATAATGATTTCAAAAGCCAAATTATTTAGAAATTTTCTCAAAATTTGTTTAGAAGAAATAGTGCTTGAAATCGAAGAAATACGAAGAAAATACTCTAAATCGATATTCAAATTCAATTCAAATTTTTAAATTTCAAATTCCTTAAAAATTTGGCTAATCCATTGATGGATATCATAGCTCATAATCATCATCAAAAACATCTTGAAAATTGCAAAAGAATTGGCCACAAAACCGTAGCAAAAAAGGGATAAATGCTGCGAATAACAAAAAAACAAAGCCAGGCTATATAAGTGAATGGGTCGACAAAGGGTCGACCCCATGCCCCATCAAGTCAACCGCCAGGCCGACCACCTAGGGGACCAGGTCGACAGGCCGGTTGACCTGGTGAGGTGCTGGGTCGACCTCCTTGTCGACCCAGGCTACGGATGTTGTTCCTCTACTTTTTTCTTGCACGTACTGATTTTCCAGGATTAAATTGATTTAGAAAAAAGCAATATTTTGATATGAAATTTGACATGCAACAAGATTAACAACTAAACTACACTTTGGAAATGATCCGGCGGCAATTCAGGTGAAAACCAAGAAGTTATGGCCACTCAAGGTGGCAACTAGAAACGAGAAACTCAATAAAACAACTAATAGAGAAGTATACGCAAACAAAACTTTTACAGAGCAATTTCTTACAGGATCTAAAGATATTAGTTAGAATTTTTGAGTACTTTACTCACCTCAGTGATTTAGAAAAGATTCAAATGATTTCGAAGTCAAGATACCATCTTTTGGTGAAGAGATTGCTTGGAAGAACCTGTAATAGCTGAAACAATAACATGCAATAGAGAATAAAGAATTAACAGACAACTTGTTTCCAAATTCGAGATTTTTGATGAAATCTATCTAGTATTGGATGGAGATCACCTTCTATTATCTTGTTCTAGTGGATTCTCTTTTTGATTTAGCAGCAAATTGGGTGAAAATTTTGTTTTAGTTGAAAGTAGCCATGATTTTCTTTCTTTTCTATTTACCGCGACCTTTTAGTTTTTAGAAAGAGGAGACAACAAAACTAGGTATAGCAATTGTTTCTCACCAGAAGCTTATAGGGTAGGGATAATGGATCATCAATTCTTACCCAAATAAGCCCAAGACAATAATACTTAGAGAAACATATAAAGCTATGTTCATTTCTTTCCTACATTAACACTAAACAAGCAAATTTTCACATTTTAAAGTGAAATAAAATTCTATTCAACCAATATATGCAACCAAAATTATTATTCAAATAGAATAAAATTTATTCTAACAATAAAAAGATACTTTTTATAAATAAGGCCTTATTTTGACAATATTTCACATTTCACATCATTTTAAAGTAAAACCACTATTTTTAAAGCATAACTCGTTCAAAAATTATTTTCTTTGCCAAATAATTTACAATAAGCCATTTTATCTTTATTGAATCAATAAAATATTATTTTCAAACAATATTTCATCTTTTATTTTAATAAAACACAAATTATCTACATATTTCTCATTTTAAATTCAATAAAAGATTAATATTCACAATGTTTTCTAATAATGTTGTATTTACCCAAATAAAATTGCAAT
This sequence comes from Allium cepa, assembly GCA_030765085.1. Classification (NCBI taxonomy): domain Eukaryota; kingdom Viridiplantae; phylum Streptophyta; class Magnoliopsida; order Asparagales; family Amaryllidaceae; genus Allium; species Allium cepa. The sequence goes on from CM060940.1 coordinate 110,938,424, forward strand.
ATGATTATTTTCTACTCAAATTCTGAAAATAAAGTTTTTAAAACCTTATTTTCATTACTTTACATTTATTTCAACAATTTAACGTTGAAATACATTAGCTAATTAATTTATTAGCTCCAAACTAATAAATACCCAATATTTCAGTTTATTTAAACCAAATGCTTATCTAATCAATATTTAACCCATATTTATACCCAAATAAACAAAATAAAGTTCCAAATTAAATTTTTCTCATTTTACATACAAAATTCATTGTTTATTTCGAATAAATAATTTAAAATTTCCAATTATATTTTAATTTACAATATCAAATCATAACTTCCGTCATAATTTAATATATACAGTAATCTCCAAACTAGGGTTGTTACAGACTCCCCTTTAACAAATTGTGTCCTCGCAATTTCTAGAGAAGAGTTTGTATTCAACATATTAGTTTCATCAATTAAAGGAAGGATAGACTAGCACGAGATCAAAATTCCTCGCTCTCTACTCAAGACAAAAGAAGACGAAGATAAAATTGTTTGGTAAATTCAATGATTTTCCTAAGTATTGGGATTTTTGGACGATTGAATTTCTTGAGAAATATATCATGAAAGGTTTCTCACTTTTGAAACAAAAACACAATGGGCCGCTACTCAAAATACTATCGAAGGAGATTGATTTCACTAAAGTTCCTCGAAATAGAGTTGGGATTTTAGCATCGCTTTATCCGAACTCTAACAACAAGCTGATGACTTTCCGTATGTCACTACGGAAGGTGCAATATTGATACTAAGATTACAACCATTGAGGTAAGAAGACCCAATGAGAGATGGTTACTTCAAAGATCACCCTACTCAATCGACCGCAAAATGCTAGTCGTTAGACTATTGCACTATTGCAAGACAATCACGAGGAACACAATAGATATAATTTTTTAATTTACAATCAAAATTTATTAGAGTTCGAAATTCATTATCTTCAAAACCATAATCTAATTTTTTTACAAGCAAACTTCTTAAAGTTCCAAAACTCATTGTCTTTAAATTCAAAATATTAATTTTCAACACTTGGAAAATTTCCAAAATCCTTCCCATAGTTCTTATAAAATGATAAATAATTTCAAACTCATATTACCCTTTTTATTCCAAAATTAAATTTTCGAAAGATTTTTTATAATTTTATTTCAACAATTCTTAAGATAAACTTTTAAAATTTAATACTCTTTATTTTCAAATACCCAAATTCTCATAAAAAACTCCATCTTTAACATGTATAACTTATTCTAAAATATTCAACAAACATTTATTATTTAAATAAAGTATTATCTCATCATTTCAACAATAAACATAACTATATTCAAACTCATACATTTCAATTATCATAATGGCATTTTCCATGCCATTATTTTGTAATAAATAACCCTATCGATGGCTGCAGCTTTGACCAAATGATCAAAACCTCCTCGCCACTTATCTAAACCCACTATGGTTCAATGGCTGCATATGTCATCCAAAATAAAATTTAATTCTTAAATATTTTTAATTTGTTTCCAAATTTAGTCTTATTAAAACTCAATTTATCATGTCTGATTGTCTCACCACAGCGTTTAGGAAATTCCTTTCAATAATGTTGATCGGGCATATCGACCAGAATTCTTAAAGCACTTGACGGACAACCCAACTTAAAAATCATCTTCTATAAAAGAAATATCTAATATTTAGTTCTAAAAATTTTCTTTATTTATCCAAAAACCAAATCCAATTCCTTTTAGAAATATACCTTTAATTTTTGGAAAATTTGAAAACACGATTCACTACATATACCCAAAATCAAAAACACAAAAAGGGACTCATCGAGATGTTCCCTGAATATAGTAGATTCACAAGATTGAGGGAATAAATTGGAGTGTTTTTCATTCCTAACAGTATAACGAACTACTCAGAAACTCATAACGAGTGCGGAATGCGGTAAAAGAACACTATCCTCCGTAACTCATAGCTAATGAGAATCGGTGCAGGGTCAAGCTGAAGAAAGACCCTAGAACCACCAATAGATCAAATAAGAAATCGGCGAGATATAAGGATAACGATAAAATATCAATGAGATATAAGGATAAGGGTAAAATATCTTCTCGACTGAGAAGAAGAACACAAACGACAAATCATTACATCGGGTGAAGTAATATTACTAAGCCTATAAATGAGTATCCAAAAAGATTATCTCAAATGAGGTAAGAATGGCAATATGAATTAAATTCCAAGGATTACCTCATATCCTTAGTGGGCATCCTCGTGGAAGGATGACCAAAAGGCTAAGAACTGGGAATGAGGTCAATACAATATTTGATTGCCCAATTGGGTGTCATACCCAAACGGACTTACAAAAATCAACAAAGTTACAATGGCGAGAATTCAAGGTATATCATCAACATCTCGATACTCAAGAGTGAATATAGAGACTTCGGAATCATAATCAATATTCCGAAGACAAGAATTAACCAACCAACCGAATTAGGATACCTAACTATAGGACCCTTCAAATAATAGAATGTGACTTGATAAAATGCAGGCCACTCCCTCTCAAATTACTCCAAACTCAAGACAGAAAATAGCATGCTACTACGCGTACAAAGGTAAGCTACAAGGAACAAATCCCAAAATTCTCAGGTCAAGTATTGTGGATCCCCTCAAAAGGATTCGCAATCCTCAAGTAAGCAACACGATAAGAACATCTAATAACATTAACAAAATTTTCCGTTATGGGTAAGAGCCAAGCACCCATATCGAAGAGGATACGAATAGAACGGTCATGAAAAAGAATAAAACCTTCCAAAATAGTAGGAGATATACCTCGTGACTGAGATGCACTACCAGAAGCCTGAGCCACATTCAAATTCCCTGAACCTAAACTCTTCCCCTTCTTAGGACATGCTGAATTTATATGTCCTTCCTTATTGCAATAATGACACTTGGGTTTGAGGACATTCTGCAGCTATATGGTCACTAGAACCACAACTGAAGCAAGCCAACACTCTTGCTGAAGGATGTGCTGCACTGAAATAAGAGCCAAAATTGCCTTGCTTCTTCTACTTCTTAGGAGGAAATGATTGGGATCTCTAAAAGGGAAATTTCTTCTTATTTTGGTTCATTCGAGCCGCGGTCTCGTCACTACTATCCCTTTCTTTTTCGACGGCTTCGAGGTGAAGCGTCGAATCCACAAGCTCCTCGAATAAGAGCTTAAGCTGAAGCATGAGCGACTTCTTCAAATACTTCTTAAGTCCAGATACAAACTTAAGATTCTTCTTGTATGGGGTGCTAATGGACTCAAGCCCATACTTGGATAGAGACTCGAAGGAGGATACATAATCTGACGCAAAGGATTTGTCTTGCTTCAACTCTAGGAAGCAACGAGCAAGGAAAGCCTTCTCGAATTCTGGCACGAACTTAAGCTCAAAACGATCTCGGAAATGTTGCCGTGTAAGTGTAGGCTCATCTATCTCAGCTATAAGGAGCTCATACCAGTCTAGTGCTCATTCTTGCAGCATACCTGACACCATAAGAACACGGTGATGATCGAAAATCTCCATGCGAGTGAAGATGCGCTCGCATGTTCGGAGCCAAACTTGAACCTCTAAAACTTCCTTAGAGCCTTTGAATGGCTTGCCTCCGAGATATGTGAAGTCGCTACACATACGCGCAAATGTGGATTTGCACGGAGGAGAGGGATGAGTAGGAGCAAAAGGCTAAGTGCTCCTAAGAAGCTTAAGAATCTGGTCAGTCGACATATAAACTCCTTCGGGACGAGAACCATTGGACCGTCCCACCTTCAAAGTGCGACCTCTTCTTCTTCCAACCATGAGCTGAAAGTTAAGATAGGATAGGATTATTCGCAAGGGTAGATATTTGCAATTTAAGTTTGTCAAATAGGAATACTATAGAATTTAAAATTAACATTCCTAGACATACTCCTTTCTATCTACCCCAAAGAACTCAAAAGGATAAGGATAAGGCTGGGTTCAACTACGATTTGGGGATAATGTTTACACTTGTATTATACTTGATGTATGGTAATTGTGTATACTGTTCTGCGTTTATTACATGTTGTTCTAAATCTAGCTCTGCTACCAAGCTGTGACGGCCCACCCGAAGACCCACATTACCAAAGAGAATTACTTAGTAACACTGTCTGCTAATACGGAGAATAGGGCTGGTTAAGGGCGACCATCATAGTCTTGCATTAGATAAGAGCTAAGTATGTCGATATGGTACTTATTTTTTCCATTTCATCTCAAGTATTCGACATACTTAATTCATCAATTCACTACTATAGTGGTTACAGGAACAATTCAGAAACAAAATATAATAACTACAACGATGTCAAGTCACAGAACAAAAACATATATAATATACATATACACCAAATGTAATACAACATATAACAAGTGGTATTCAACCACTATATATATACATAAATCCTAACAAAAGAATATATACATCATGATTTTCCCAAACAAAAGACTATTATACAAAAACTATACCATATCCAAAGTCGATGAAGAAGCCCAAAAGGTAAAGCTAGCATAGGTCCAAAGGTTAATCTGCAACTCGATCTGACCAGGGTAACAAATACACAGGTCAGGCTAACTAGAATTTTATATTAGCAAGAGATAAAGGGATATAAGTATATATGTGAAACATTCCTTTGAATATAAAGGAATGACATAAGTAAAGTTAAATATATGCTTCCAAGGGTGGAAATGTCATAATGGTCCAAAGTTAACTTATGAATGGGTGTAATATGGCATAGATGTTTCACATCAAGGGTTATACAATATAAGTGAACACAAGCAAACACATACACCATAAGTAAAATCATCGAAATCTCCAAAAATCAAATCTCATGGAACTCAAATAAGAGTTCATAATCTTAATATCAAAATCACCATAAAATATATATATAAGCCTTTCTCTACTCAATGCTATAAATAAAATCACCATCTCAAATTGGTGAAATCAAAATAAAAAACACATTAAAATCTCCGGATTGGCCAAATCCCAAATGCATGTTGAAGCGATCCTACATGTGCCAAACTCAGACTAGTACTATACATATGATTTAGGTACCTATCTTAGATGACCGAAGTCGTATCCCAAAGGGCCGAGGTCGTAATCCCAAACAACCGAAGTCGTAAATCCCAGACGACCTAAAGGTCTATAGTACTGGTAATCTCAGAATGTGTCAAAAACTTCTACATAGGAACCCGAAAAGTGTCAACGTGCATCACATAGCACACGTTTTCACTTAACTATTTACTAACCACTATTCAATGCCTCGTTAGAAAATAGAGATCATCATAAAATCTCAAAACTCGGAAAATTCAGACTCGCCTTATCTCATCGGCATGTAAAACACTATAACGGGTTCTCATAGGTCATACTTCTAGAATAGGAGATCTCGAACCACAACTCGTCAAATATTGGCCTTCCTAGATAATTCCTAAAGATAGGAATTATAATCTCAAAAAATGACATAAATTGGCTAAATAACTCAGAAATAAATAACCCTGAATAGTTTAGTTCGTACAAGTCCGGAATCAATAGATAAAGTAAACTCACATGTCCCATACCATGTGTTTTACTAAACCATTTAATCCTCTTTCTCATATGTTCGAAAAGTGTAAAAATAATGTATATTATTTATAAAATACTTTCTTGAGAAAATAGTATATTAAAACAATTTTTCGAAACCATTTTGAAAGCAATTTATCGAAAATTTCCTTACTATAGGAAATAATATATTTAAAATACTTTAAAATAATTTGATGATAATTTAAAGATAATTTGAAAATATTTATAATGATGATTTCAAAAGCTAAATTATATAGAAATTTTCTCAAAATTTATTTAGAAGAAATAGTGCCTGAAATCGAAGAAATACTAAGAAAATACTCTAAATCGATATTTGAATTCAAATCGAATTCAATTCAAAATTTTGAATTTCAAATTCCTAAAAAACTTGGCTAATCCATTGATGGATATCATAGCCCATAGTCATCATCAAAAACATCTTGAAAATTGTAAAAGAATTGGCCACAAAACCATAGTAAAAGAGGGATAAATGCTGCGAATAACAAAAAAACAAAGTCAGGCTATATAAGTGAATGGGTCGGCAAGGAGTCAACCACATGCGTCATCAGGTCGACCACTAGGTCGACCTCTTAGGGGACCAGGTCGATAGGCCGATTGACCTCCATGTCGACCCAGGCTACGGATGTTGTTTCTGTGCCTTTTTCTTGCACGTGCTGATTTCAAGGACCAAACTGACTTAGCAAACAGCAATATTTTGAGATGAAATTTGACATGCAATGAGATTATCAAGTAAAATACACTCTAGCAATGATCCAGCACAAATTTGGGTGAAAACCAAGAAGTTATGGCCACTCAAAGTGGCAACTAGAAACAAGAAACTCAATAAAACAACTGATAGAGAAGTATACGTAAACAAAAAACTTTTACAGAGCTTTTGGTTAGCATTTGTGAGTATTTTACTCACCTCAGCGATTTAGAAAAGATTCAGATGATTTCGAAATCAAGATACAAGCTTTTGGTGAAGAGATTGCTTGGAAGAACTAGTAAGCTGAAACAAAAACATGCAACATAGAATAAAGAATTAAAAGACAACTTAATTCCAAATTCGATACTTTTAATGAAATATATCTAGTATTGGATGGAGATTACCTTTTATTATCTTTTTATAGCGGATTCTCTTCTTGAATTAGCAGCAAATAGGGTGAAACTTTTGTTTTAGTTGAAGGTTGCCATGGTTTTCTTTCTTTTCTTTTTACTATAACCTTTTAGTTTTTAGAAAGAGAAGAGAAACAAAACTATGTACACCAACTTGTTTCGCACCATATGCTTCTAGGCTAGGGCTAATGGATCACTTCTTACCCAAATAAGCCCAAGATAATAATACTTGGAGAAAAATATAAAGCTATGTTCATTTGTTTCCATATTAACACTATATAAGCAAAATTTCACATTTTAAAGTGAAATAAAATTCTATTCAGCCAATATATGCAACCAAAATAATTATTTGTACAAAATAAAATTTATTCTAACAATAAAGGCTATTTTTATAAATAAGACGGTATTTTTGACAATATTTCACAATTTACATCATTTTAGTGTAAAAACACTATTTTTAAAGCATAACTCGTTCAAAAATTATTTTCTTTGTCTAATAATTACAATAAACCATTTTAACTTTACTGAATCATTAAAATATTATTTTCAAACAATATTTCATCTTTTATTTTAATAAAACACATTATCTTCATATTTATCATTCTAAATTCAATAAAAGGTTAATATTGACAATGTTTTCCAATATCGTTGTATTTACCCAAATAAAATTGCTATTTGATTATTTTCTACTAAAGTTCTCAAAGTAAAGTTTTTAAAACTTTATTTTCATTACTTTAGATTTATTTCAACAATTTAACGTTGAAATACATCACCTAATTAATTTATTAGCTTCACACTAATAAATACCTAATATTTCAATTTATTTAAACCAAATACTTATTCAATCAATATTTAATCCCATATTTATTCCCACATAAAAAAATAAAGTTCCAAACTTTATTTTTTTCATTTTATTTACAAAACTCATTGTTTATTCCAAATAAATAATTGAAAATTCTCAATTATATTTTAATTTACAATATTAAATTATAACTTCTATTATAATTTAATATATACAAGTAATCTCCAAACCAGGGTTGTTACAAAAGCTATGTTTGCTTTCAATAAGGTCGAAAGCTATGATTTCGAAAGGTTGGTTTTATAAAGAGCTTCCGATAAGGTCGAAAGTTATGCTTGCTTTCGACAGGGTCGAAAGCTATGGCTTTGAAAGGATAGTTTTTAAAGGAGCGTTTCGAAAGCTATATTTTTAAAAGGTTGTTTCAGAGAGGATTTTGAAAAAAGTGCCAACGCCTTTATTTTTCTTTAAATCTTTTTAAGGTGTCGAAACTAGGAGCTTTCGACAACCTGTTTTTATAAAAACCATTAAACCTTTTGACAATGCCGAAAGCAGGAGCTATCGACATTGTCAAAAGGTTTAATGGTTTTTATAAAAACAAGCTGCTTTCCCAAACCTTTCGAAGAGGTCGAAAGTAGGAGCTTTTGACGTTGTCAAAAGGTTCAGTTGTTTCCCAGATGTTATAATGCTTTCAAAAGGATGGCTTCGACACCAACAAACTTCCATAATATTTTATAAAATAAAGTGTAGTTTGAAAGAGACGCTTTCACCTATTTTCACCATGACTCAAAGTAATATTTATAAGTACAAACCCAATGTTTTCGAAAGTTTTGATTTTCAATGCTTTCGAAATGTTTAGCCTTCATCGATTTCGAAAGGCTTTACTCTTATTTAATGATGCTTTAAAAAGGTCGAAAGGTTTCGAAGGAAGTGTTTTAAAGTATTAAAAAGGCTGGAGCTTATCATTTTAAAAGATATGATTTATCCTTTTGAATGGGTCGAAAGCAAAGTTTTTGATGGGGTCGAAGGCTGAAGCCTTAGAGGTTGTCGAAAGGTTTTAAAACCCTAACTCAAAATTTTAAAGGAAAACCCACGACTTACATAAAGGAGTTTTGTAATGACATTAAGTATGTAATTTTGAAGAAGTATTGCCTTGATAAAAATATAAATTAAAGGGGTTAACTATGTTTTATATGAAATGTAATTCAAGGACCTTAAACCCATAGGTTTGGTATTGTTAAATTGTTGTTTTTCTTCTTCGAATATGAATATATTCACATGATAACCCACAAATGTATTTTGGGGAAAAGGGGGTAGAAGAACCAGCTAGGTTAACTCCTAAGTGAATATAAATTGCTTGAACTCTTAAATGAGTAGAATTGCATCCAAGGAGTGAGGGTGACAAAAAAAATAATATAGGATGCTTACACTTAGTAGTTATTGGAGGTAACCAAAAGGTTCATAGTAAACCCATGAAAACTTTGGTTATGTAGTTATTGGAGGTGACCAACAGGTTCATAGTAAACCATAAAAACTATGTATTAAGGATAGTAAGCAAGGGCTAATTGGTTTGTAATGAACCCATAAAAACTATATCTGGATTAAGAATTGACATCAGTCAATAGTTTTCTAGTAAACCCATGAAAACTAGGATAAGAAAGTGGCTAATGAAAGTATCAGTAGGTTCCTAGTCAACCACGAAAACTAGGATGTGAATTGAGTTACTGGATGAATCCATAGGTTCCTAGTCAATCCATGAAAACTAGGATGTGAAGTGAGTTACTAGATGAATCCATATGTTCCTAGTCAACCCATGAAAAGTAGGTTAAGGTGATTAGTTATTGGAATAACAAATAGCTTCAGGGTGACCCATGAATTAATTAAGTTAACTGGCAGGAGCCTATAGGTTCATAGCGACTCCATGAAAACTATGAAAAGAACTAGATGTTCATTAATTATATAAAGGTTATTAGTAAACCCATGAAAACTAAAAGGTTTATAGTGACCCTAGAAACTATAATTTTGACAGGAAGTCAGATTGAACTAGGGATGGGAAATCCTAATTGTTTTAAGTATGCATATCATCGTAATATTTTGAAAATGTATGTTTTAACCATTGTAGATGCAAGAGCACAAAATATGGTTTTAAAAAGGTTTTAGGATACTAGTGAGGGGAAAACCCGTTCTGCTAAGCGGCATGGTCTCACTAGGTATCTAAAAGAATTGAGATGTTAGATTATTATTCATACCAGACTTTATGTCTGACTCGAAGTTTTTTCCCCTTTAAAGTCTCGGATACTCAATTCATTTCGAGTAATTTGAGGTTTAGGGATTTCAGGTTCTCTTCTTAGATGAATGAAGCTTCCGGAGGCAGATAGTTATTTAGCATTATCTTTTTCCTCCATGTATTGGGATGTAAAGGAGATTTATTAGCCTTATTTTATACTTTGATCAACCAAGGGGGCATATTCATATGTCGCTATTGGCATATGTGTAATAATTATATTTTGCTGAACGTAGTTAACGTTTTGGGATTATGTAATGAATATGAAATATTTTGAATGGAATGTGGAAATATGTTTTTGAATTGTTAATTTTTTTCCATATTCTCGTGATCTGAGTATCAATGAATCTAACACCGCCGTATTTGGTTGCCGAAGATTAATAACTATGAATGACTACAACATCCGTAGCCGTTAGTTTTGGGCCTCAAAGTAGAGGGATGTTATAGTTTGGCCTGTTTGAGTATTTAGAAACCTCTATCAATATAGTTGTACCTTCTTTATCAACCAGAATTCATGAACCACTCGACAGATCAATCAACACAACACAAAATATTTTTATAGCACAAACAAATACGCTAACGTATATAAAATACACTCAATTCATTCTAAGGTGTTACTAACACTATCTCTAATGAGTTTACTCCCACAAGGCGTAGGTGTTTGCATAACCTAAGCTCTGATACTACGTTGTAACGACCCGCCCTTTTCGACCCACAAAAATTGATACAAGCACATCAATGGAATTCACGTGCCAAGCATCAAAGTGCCGAGGAAAAGTAAACAAAAGATGAAATAGAATCTCACAACGTGATGAATAATATATAATATACACACGATCGTTACGAAAGAAAACAGTAATATATATACATCAATCAGAGTAAACTAACCCATCATTGGTCTTTAACTTTAAATATAATTCAATCAATCAACATGAAAATTTAAATTTCCAGATTTAAAGAAATGGAATTTAAATTAAATGTTAAAACGTAGAACTAAAATAAAACATTGTATTTTGAAATATATAGATGTAGTTTAAATTTAATGAAGTAAAGAAAAACAGCTAGTCAATTCAAACATGTAAGCATTTACTACACTTTAATTAGAATGTTTAAACATAGATCTACGCTTAAATATTGTTCTAAAAAATAAACAAATTTAATTTTTATCTATCAAGTGAAAACTCAATCATGTCATTCAATAAATAATTCAATCTTTATAAACAATTTTTAATTAAGCTAGACAGTAACACATCATACAAATTATGGAAGTCAAATTAAATTTTCATCAAACATTGCAAAATAACTATCTATATATAGAAATTAATAATCTTGCCACCCAATCCTTCAAACACACCTAGTTGATGTTGCCTTTGATTTGCACCTTGAATGAAGAATTCTTAGATTCAATTGAGTCACCTTATGATGTTGCCTAGAAATCACACCTTGAATGATGGTATCTCATCAGATCTTCAAGATCCACATCCTATCCGTGCAAGAGATGGATGGACAACTTTTTTTTTTTAATTTGTTAGATCCTTTTATTTGAAGTTGAAAGATTTTTAGAATTTTTTTCTGCCATGAAAAGTTAGGAGGAGAGAAAGAAATAGACTAAATGAAAAGAATGAATTGTACGTATAAAATGAATTAGAGAATATGTTTTATTTGAAATAATGAAACTTTTCCAATTCTTTAATTAAAACTTCCCTAATTAATTCCCTTAATTATTTCTCCCTCTCCAATCCTTTCTTTACACATATGTCATCAAATGACATAAAATTTATATAAACCATTTCATGCAATTGTCTTTAAATTACATCGATAACGTAGATCAATGCGCCTAAATATAACTTTTGTAAATGCATTAAAAAATTACAAAAAACTTCCAAACATCAAATAAATAATCAATAATATTTCTCAAATATCAATTAGTCTAATCAATTTACAAAATTTATAAATAAATTAAATCATGTGGTTTTTCAGTGAATTCATCATTACGGTTATGTGACTCAAAGGTGTAAATTCAGTCAGCGATTAATATCGAACTATTAGAATATTAACGTTCACAAGTCACTTAGAAGGTGGTGTGACATTTTGGCCGAATTTATCGTTTACACATCTTTTGGTAAAATCCAATTTTTACTTATTATAAGCGGTACCTAATATTGACAATTATTCACACCAATTCCCTTTGTCAAAACTATATTAGGACTTATGAAATTTAGTAATGGTCAAAATTCCAATATCATCCACATTCGACTATATAGTCCAAACACAAAGTCCTTGATTCAATAATAACAATTATTATCAACTGAAATGCTCTAACCAGAGACTTTGACTTTGAGCTGACTTGAGTTGACTGTGATACTAACCTCATATAACCGAGGAGACGAATCTTCTCTTGAATAGAGTTCCACTTCCAATTCTTCAACTCGACCCGACTATAGTCTTTCGATGGACATTGTGCCATGACTTAACTATAATCAAAGTAGAGCTTCCACATTGAAGATCAAATGTATTCTCAAGTCGAGAGAACTATGTAAATTAGTCACATCTATATTCTTTGCTTGACCTTAGTTATATTAACCAACAGAGAACTATCGAGTGACTCATTCCATATTTATCCAATAATTTTCAGTATGTAGCCCTTTGGTGCCCCTATCAGTCATGAGTAATACACTGCCCAACATCCAGAGAGCGTTATGTACTATTATCTCAACGGATACATCGATATCCAGTTTCGATGCGTCTTGACTAGGAACATTTAAAATGGCATATTGTTTCATTGTGGTAAATTAATCACGCTTACAACACTTTGTAAATTAATCACCGTTACAACACTTTGTAAATACTATCACAAAACATACCATTTATGGATTTTCTATTAAACATACTTTTAATTAAATTGATTAGTTAATATAACAACATTATATCAAGTATATAATAGAAAGAAAATACCTTTATTTCAAACAAGATTGGTCAACGAATTAGATGTATGTAACAAACTACATAATTTCCTCTAGGGAATACTCCTAACTCTTTCAAATACGTCTTGGAGGCATCCAAATTGTCTTCTGAAGCTCCAAAGCATTTACAACTAAATCTGAAAATATGCTCAGACTAACCCGAGCATTATAATAAAATAATGTCCGGATCATTCTGGTAAACCAGCATGAGAAACTTAAATCATATATATTTTTAATATTATAAACCTTACAAAAATAAAAGTATCTTGTAATACCATACTGTAATAAACACAGATGGGTTTTACCTTACGATAACCAAACTATTTTTATCAGAAAATCCAATGATATTATATCAACATTTAGGGTTTAAAATAAATATATAACATATCTGGAATGATTACCCATAATTAAGTTCAACAGTAATAGATTCTACATTTAAAACTGTAAGGAACATACTGGAAAATGAATTCCATCAATGACAAGGCATCGAGGTACCACCTACCATAGTACATCTCTAGATAATGTACCGAGGTTACAAACCTCACAACCCTCACAAACACAGAGCCGATTTGTCCCTTGAACATAACATAGCCAGATTACAACATCCCTTGGGCACCGAAGCTGTAAACGTTGCACTCAACACCATCATTTTTCGTTCGTATGCATACCAAAATCCATAAATATCGATCTAGATCCGAGGAATGATGCTCCCAATGGTAGCGAACTACATAGTTATGCTACATTTGTTGATTCCAGTCATTACCAAATTGTAAAGCTTTTGAAGCCACGATTACCTTTTCCTCTTTGCATATCCCTCTTGGACTGCTAACCCCGCTCTCCAGGTATAATGCAATGCACCATTCATTCACACAAGTTGTTCAAGATATATTAACAAACCAAAGACATTACTTCAACTACATCTATTTTGGAATTACCTTCGGGATTAGTTGTAAGTAGTCCTTGCACTTCAAAGAAACTCCGTCTTCGATCATCTATAAGATGTCTCAAATTCGAATACTTATGCCGGTTCGAAGTGGTCGTCAGATAACCCGTACTTATCAAATATCGGTCTCTCCGAATCAGCCATTGATAATTTCAAAACTGGCCAAGATTTGATAATTGGTTATTTAATTATCAAATAAACAAACAACCAATCTGAGATTTAATTTCATAAGGAAACCAAGCATGGTTAACTACATAAGCAACCACGAAGCCTCTTTAATCAATCCTTTCATTAATTAAAACCACTTTATAAATACTTATATCAAAATACTTTTACCAAGATATACATATGTATACTACTAATTCACTATTTATTTACACTCTTTCAATGATTGGAAAAATATCCACACATTTATCATATCGGTATAAGTATATTCACAAAACACTACACTTTCAATACTTAGAAAATGTAACCCTATAACTTATCTTAACGGTATAAGTATATTCATATAACGTTTATAAAATATTTCACATCCAAAACCAAACTTATTTGGGTTAAAACAAATGTCATGTAAAACATTGATAATAAAAAATCTAAAAAACTTTTGGTGTAAGTAAATGGATCTTAGCGGAATTAGACCAAGTATACTTACCCCTACTTTTCAATTTCAAAGTTGTATTATCCCTCGATTAACAAGGTAGTTAGACAAGTTAACTCACTATTCTTGTCTCGACATACATTATTAATTATCACAGATAAAGGCGAGTTTCCATACCTCAGAATTTGGTGTCGAGTATGAGAAGAATACTTTCCATACCAGCATAAATTATAAAGATCATTTATGGAAATCAAATCTCATTCCTTTTATAATTTTTTTTATAAATCTCTTTAATATTTATAAAACTTCTATTATAAATCTCTTTTAGAAAACTCCTTTTATAAATCTCTTTTATTTATAAAACACCATTTATAAATCTATTTTTTATTTATAATATACCATTTACAAATCTATCTATTATTTATAAAATACCATTTATAAATTTATCTTGTATTAAACAGTTTATAAAATCATTTTACCAATATTTATTCCAAAATATTTCTATCTTCTTCAAAAACAGAATCACGATATTATAAAATTTAAATTTCCCCTTTTGTTTTCTTGATAATAATCATTCGTTATTGTAATAACTTTTCAGTAATATCAATACTATACTATTAAAACATTTCCAAAAAGGTTGAAGTAAAATAAAGAAGTTCAAAAATTCTTTCTAAATAAAATATCATAGAAAATTCCAAAGACATATTTGAAATCATTTCCCATATCAAAGCCCTTTTCAAATCAAAATAGAAAATAATGATATTTCAAAATATTACGATGAGGCCTAGAGCTACCATAGCACTAAACCAATGCTCTATTACCTTTATCACTAAAAAAGTTCAACTTTTAACACATATCAACGGCACATCAAGTAAGGCCAAACTACCAATCTTTTAGATTCACTAATTTATACAACAAATATATAAATGAAATTAAAATCAACCATGCAAGGAATCCAGATCCCTCTATAAAATTCCATGTATTTCATTTTATTTTTCAACTGCTATTCAAAGTGAAAATTCAATCAAATCCACCAATGAAATAATTCGAACACACAAACAATAATTTATATCAACACATATATCATATAGTATTCATTCAAAGATGAGTTAACTCACCAAAATTCAAGCTAATGCTTACACATTCTCGTTCAATCTAAAATCGAACGATATTCAATTTTAGCTCAAAATTATAATTGCTCCATACTTGACGAATTCAGCTCTAGTGTGTAAAAACGCTCCTACGAGCACAATGCAAGAGACCCATCTCGATTAGACCTTGTATGAAGAAGTTAATGATTTTATGGGATTTAGATATCAATTAAATAATTAATTTACTAATTACTTTACTTAAATGTTAATTATCCTTCTTTCCTAAAACTAATCCCTCCTTGTACGTGTACAAATCATGTACAAGAAACCCACTCCAGCCGATCCACCTTTCTCCTCTTCTCTTTCTCAATACTCCACGAAATCTCCCAGAACCGTCTCTGACGAATCCCACTTCACAAGCACTATGTATCCCATCCATCAACTCGAAGCCCGATTAAGTCTAGCCTAAAATGACCTGCTCCATTTCTCACGCACCATGCAACGTTGCACTTCCCAAAATTGCATCATATAACCCAAAATTCACCCAATGATGCCCCTTAACAAGAGAAACACATTGAAACCAATGTCGTACCCTATCGTCGCCTAGACTCACTCAATCCCTAACCCAAGTTTCCAACCTTCACATTGACCTCGGCTTAGATGTGTTGCACCCCCTAAATCTTGCATAGATTCAAACAACTCCCCCTTACGAGTTCAATGTATCTAATTTCATAATTTTTCGTAAACCCTAGCTCTTGATTATGATTTTTATTTATGGCCGGCAGGTTAAAGTTTTTACTGGAAATGGAGAAAGAAAGAGAAGAGGGAAAAGTGAAAAGTGAGAGAGAGTTGCGTGTAATGGAATTTATTTTATGTTATAATTTTCGGTACATCGCTATATCATGTTCACGTACCAATGGCGAATGGTAGAAACAAACATACGATCACACAAAACAATGTGACACGATCATAATACAAAAAAATACATTGGTTAATTTATTTTGTTAAATTTTAATACCAAATGTTTATCGCAAAATACGTCAAATGATAATTTAAATATTTTCCAAACTAAAAATTATGGAAAAAATCCTATAATTCATTTAAAAATACATCATTAAAACTAAGTCATTTTATTAATAATTGATTTCTTGTTATTTATTAAATTTGAATCGAGTTTGAGTATTGAAATAAATTAAATATTCCCATTCGAAACGTTAAAAATTAGGGTTGTTACACTTGGAAGTTGGACTTGCAAGATATAATATAATGGAATATATTTTCCACTTGAAAGCAACTCAAACCTAAATTGTTTTTGTTCCTGCTTTCTCCTATCCTTGGCCTCCATTTCATCTATCCTCCCTCATTATAGTCGATCTCCATTCAACCCTCTATTCAGCTTTAAAACATCAAACAACTCAACTCAAGTGGTGATACGTCGAAACCAACAACTTTAGGTAGGTATCTACGAGATCCATAAGACTTCCAGAATTGACTCCATCTTGATTAGGTAGAATCTAACTTACATATGTATTACTATTGTATGCTATTTAGAATCATTTTTATATACATTAAGTGCCATGCTTTAGTTATAATTCAATATATTAATCTAATAGTAATTTAATGTGACGCCTCACCCCGAGACCCACATTAACAAAGAGTTACTAGGTAATACCATTTGCTAATGCAGAGAATAGGGCTGGTATCGAAGCTGAGTTCAAAACAAAATATGATAAACACAGAGCAGAAGCACATATTACGGTACATCTAAGTATTATACAAGTGTTAGGAATCCCTTAATCGTCGTGCCTTTGATCTTTTCTTGTCCTTTGGGGTAGATAGAAGTTTGGGAATACGTCTAGGAATGCATTTTAATTCCATAGTATTCCTTATTGAATTAATGATATCTACCCTGTGAATAATCTTTATCTTATCTTAACTTTTAGCTAGTGGCTGGAAGAGGCAGAGGATGACGCTTGGATGATGGGCAATCCAATGGCTCGCATCCAAACGGTGTTTATATGTCTGCCGATCAGTTTATGGAATTATTTAGGAGCACTCAGCCTCAAGCTCCTAGTTGAGCATCTCCTCTGCGCAAGTCTGTCTTTGCACACTTGTGCAGTGATTTCTCTCAGCTCGATGGAAAGCCGTTCAAAAGCTCCGAGTTCGTTCTTGAGGTCCAAGCTTGGATTTGTACGTGCGAGCGCATCTTCTCTCGCATGGATCTTTCTGACCATTACAGAGTTCATAGCATCTAGCCTATTGCAAGAGCGTGCCCTTGATTGATACGAGCTTCCCATAGCTGAGCTCGATGAGTCTACTCTTTGTTGGACTCATTTTTAGAAACGATTCGAGCTCAAATTCATTCCTGACTCTGAGAAAGCTTTATTGGCTTGTCGCTTCCTTGAGTCGAAGCAAGGGAAGTCCTCCATCTCTGATTATGTTTCATCATTCGAGGCCTTATCTAAGTATGGTCATGAATACATTAGCACTCCATATAAGAAGAATCTGAAGTTGATCTCCTGTCTTAAGAAGTATCTCAAGAAGTCTTTGATGCTCCAGCTCAAGCTTTTTTTAAGGAGTTGGTTGACTCGGCGCTTCATCTTGAAGCGTCGAGAAGAAGTGCGAGAGTGGTGATGAGGTGGAGGTTCGTAAGAACCCCAATAAGAAGAAGTTCCCATTTCATAAGCCAAACTTTTTCCGTTCCAAGAAGAAGAAGCCCATTGGATCTGGTCCTAGTTCTCAGCCTAGTGGAACACCTCCTACTCGGAAGGGGTGTTTTAATTGTGGTTCTCCTGACCAACCTATTATTTGCCTCTATTGCAAGAAGGAGGGTCATCGAGTTTCCACTTCTCCTATTGCTCCGAATACCTAGTCTCGCAAGCTGAATGTAGTGGATGGTTTTGGAAGGTCTTCTTAACGCAGAGGTATATCTCCTTCTATCCTTGAAAGCTCTATTTTTATTCCATGATCGTACTATTCGAGTTCTCTTCGATACGGGTGCGTCGCATTCATTCGTATCGAAAGAGCTCGTTGATGCTATTTCTTTGGATGTTTCATACCCTGTTACTTCATTAAGGACAGGGAATCCTATTGGGGATCCGCAACCCTTAGCATGCTTTGTGATGATGTTGAGATTGTTTTATGTGGATTTTCTTTTCAAGTAAATCTACGTGTTATTTTTTATTTGGGTTTTGATATGATTTTGGGTATGGACTGGCTAGTGCGATACGATGTCAGGATTATTTGTTCTGAGAGAGTTTTATATCTTTGACATCCAGATTCGTCTACTCTACTATCACTTGTTCTTCGGAACGTGGAAAATTCTAAAGTGGCTTTATATTCTCGAGACTCATGAGATGATGACGAAATCTCGTATACCCGTTGTTTGTGATTTCTCTGATGTTTTTGAGCCTATTTCGGGTTTGCCACCTAAGCGGGTGATCGAGTTCCGCATTGATCTCATTCTAGGCATGCAGCAAGTTAGTCGTCCTCCTATGAGGATGTCTATAAAGGAAAACGAGGAACTCAAGAAGCAGCTTTTAGAGCTTGAGTCCAAGTAGCTAATTCAGTCCAGTTTTTCACCATGCGGTACCACGATAGTCTTCACGAAGAAGTCCGATGGAATTCTTAGGCTATGCATCGACTATTATAAGCTTAACGAGTTGACCATCAAGAATGGGTATTCCTTGCCAAGGATCGACAATATGTTCGGTCAATTGAGTGATGCTTGTTGGATCGATTTTACCCTAGAGGGGAGGGGGGAGGAATAAGGTGATACTAATATCTATAAAAATTTAAGGCGGAAATATATAATAATGCACACAGATAACAGTAGAATAACAAAAGCAGAAATAGAACAAAACAGATTTAACCAACTTCGGCAAAACCCTGCCTACATGCTGCCTCCAAGGTTTCCACTAGAAATTAAATAGTCAGATGCTTACATACGTAAACTCGCGACACCCGCTATCAGCTAACCTAACTCTAAGCTCAGAACCCTACCACAACTCAGCGACTGAGTTGCTAATTCTTAAACTACACCCAGTACTTTGTACCTAGTCACACGACTAGAAAATTACAAAAGTCCAAAAGATTTACAACTGAAAATAAAAAAACTAACCAAAATAAAACACAAAACCTATAATAAAATTTAAAGCCCACTAGAAACCGACCCAAAAGAAAAAACTAAGATAAAAAAATTATTCCCCTTCTTCTTATTTTATTGGCCACTTTCTCTTCCGTTCAACTTCCTCGTTCGTTCCACTTCGAGAAATTAGGGCTTCGTGATAATCTAAGGCCACCGCTTGAAATTGTTGTTCGAATTTTAGTAAACTTTACCTCTGGTTCTTTCGTTAGACGAATCATTAGCTATGATTTTCTCTGTTGCTTTTCTTTGATTATGCCTGTGACTGCTCTCAGGATTGAGTTCGAATCAATGAATCCGGTATGTAAATTATGTCGTTTAAATGCTCTTTTGTTTTGCCTTGATTCGAACTTGATTCGAGTTGTTGATTTGGGATTTAAATTGAAACTTGCCTCTGTGATTTTTCTTAAACTCGAATACATTAAATGTCGATGATGTTAATGGTTTATATAGGATTCGAAATCCTATAATCTCTTCGTATATATTTATTTGATTTCTTCAATTGATATGCTTGGCCGTTCGATTTACGATGAATGCTGGCGGTGTTTACTGACTTTTTCAATTCGTATATTTTTTGATGTGCTTGCATACCACGACTTCATGAATTTGAGCTTGCTCTGTGAATTTCTTTTCTCCTATGACTTCGGCCTTTTGAATTTCTTTAGATAATCCGGAAGCTTTTGACTTGTTATTCCCTGGTTTTGACTCCGACTTGATCGATTCCTATTATCACCTTGGCCACCACGGCTTTGACTTTGTTATTTAAAATCTGATATTGTCAGGTAGAAATTCCTATGATATTGACTTTGATCATTGACGATATTACTGGTTCCTTGTTTCAATTGAGTTTGTACTTGGTTTGCATATGACCTTCATGTGTATATTTTGATGAGACTCCATGTTCACTATTAGCTCGATTATTGTTCGAACTGTACCTTGATGACACATGGCTTCTGACCATTTTTGATTCGTTCTTGCCGTGTTGATTGATCATAGTCACTTGCTTACTTGTTCTATAGTTGACCATTGGTTTTCTGTTGCCTCTGGTTGATTGTCTCCACTTGTGTAGTTATGTTCATGTCTGAACCTTCATTCATCTTCATATGTTTTCATGTACATTTGGAGTTTCAGAAGTATTTTCTACCGGCTCATTTCCAATTGCAATTTGTTGAGCACCATGTACATACATACATACATACATACATACATACATACATACATACATACATACATACATACATATACATACATGCATGCATACATACATATATATATTTGTGTGTGTGTGTTTTCACTTGTCTACCTAGCTTCGACATTCATGTTATGGTAATCATGTTACTTTGAAACTGTCCATCTCACTGTACTTGTATTCTTGAATCTAGTATGGTTGCAATTCTGGGTTTCCAGTTTCCTCTAAAGCTTTGCATTATGTTAATTAATTGTATTTTGGAATATGATTTTGGACTTGAGTCTTGTACATGTGCAATCTGATTCACTGCAGTCATGTATTCTCTGGTCTTGTTTCACTGTTCATTGTTCACTGGTCCTGGTTACATGTGCACTGCCTATATATATATGTATACATGTGTGTATGCATATGTGTATGCACATAAATGTGTGTGTATGTTTGGGTCCATATAGTTTTCTTGAAGTTGTGGCCTTGCTTGCATATTGAACTGCATATGTGTATGCATATGTGCATTCATGCTCTAATGCATATGCTCTGGTTTGCATTGATTTATGGTTCACTTGATATCTTAACATATTATTTGTCTCCATGCTTACTTGTTCCACATGAGTTTGGTTGTATTCTTTGGTTTACCACTTTGTGGTTGCTTCTGAACTGATGGACTCTGGTAGTTGTAGTATCATGTGGTCTTGTTCCTTGAGTTCATATTGTAACTATGTCATATTGAGGCAGATCATGTTTGTTTATGTCTTTGAGCCTGGGCATGTGTGCTCATTACTACTGCCACCTCAGCATTTTATTGTTCGAGCCAGTGCATATGAACTTGTATGCTTGGTTTGTACTTATGGTCCGATCATTTCACGCTCTACGCTGATGTATGTGTGTGTCACCACTGTTGCATTCCATTGTTCACTGTTTTTGCATATGAACTCAAATTGCTTTGACTCCATTGTCGAGTCTGTTCTAATGTGTACACATTTATGTAATTATTAGCATGGTCTGGTTTTGGATTCTTGTTTCATGAGAACTTGTACTCGAAATTTTGTGATGCTTTTGTATTGCACCAGAGTTGAATCTAACCTCCGCTCGGGTTTGACCTTGTGCTCACCTGTCCCTACAGTTTTGTCAAGTGTATATCGGTATGAACGGCCTTGTGGAATGTACAGTGATACACTGTGCATGTCACAAGCTGATTGTGTATGATGAATTTAGAATAAATATGATGACGAACAACCCAGATCACCAAGGCAAATAATATTTTCAAAAACACATTTTATTTTACACTGTAAAAATATTTCTCTTTCAATTTTACTGTATCAGTGTTTATTTTACAGATCTCCCAGATGTTGGATTCAATCTGGAATAGAGTTGTAGAAAAATACGAGTGAATGAGTGATATGTAGGGAGGTGAACATTGTAAATTGAAAATTGTGATGCAATTGAAATTGTATTGTAATTGAAATTGTGTATATATAGTGAAAGCTCAAATTTGTACTATTCGAAATTGTAATAAAATATTTGTTTGAATAAAATATCCATTTGAATTTAAATTCTGTGTTATTTATTTTATTCAGCAAATATTTATTTAATTATATGAAAAATAAAATAGTACAATAAAAAATACATTTAAATGGATATATATATATATATACATTTATGTTTATTATCATCAAACAAAAATCAAATATAAGCATATTCAATAATCTCCCCCTTTCGACGGTAACAAACTTATATTTAAGATTTTGAATCTATTAAATGTATTTGATCATTCAGTTTGCTTCTCCTATTTGAATGCTTCCTCTCTACAACAAAGCCCCCCTTCATATATGCATGAAAATAAATAAAAATATAAAAATGAACCTGAATGCAAATAGAAAATACAAAATAAAATATTTGACCTTTATTTGCCAAAATCATAACTTTTCTCTCCCATTTATGTTGTCAGCAAAAGTGCAATAATGTTAGAAAAATAGAGATAAAATGATGGACATTAATACAACATTAATACCCAATTGAGTATAAATGTTAAATTTCAATAAAAAATTAAACAAAAACCGTAAATACTCTGTTAGATGCATATTCACTTTAGAATGATAGGGGTGATGTCGGCATATAAAACTATATAGTTGTGTCTATATATGGTATATTTATATCAGGAATTTGAATATCTACTAACCGTGCATAACCGTTAGGACTTTTAAATGAATTAGTAGTATTCCAAATATTTATAAAAAAATGAATTTCAAGCATCTTCTAACCATGCATAACCGTGAGGACTTTTAAATGGGATTAGAGTCAACTTGTCTATTTAATAATCAATTTTGATATGTGTTCCATACATGCATAACCATGAGGACTTTTAAATGAGCATGAAAGCACATAATCAAAAATCCCAAGTAATTCACCCATGCATTACTATGAGGACTTTTAAATGAGAGTGAATACTTTGAATGTTTTTATTGCTAAAACTAAAATAAAATGAAAAATGATTAATTTCCCATCTAAAATACCACTTATTGACATACTATATTGAATTTTGATGAGTGATGGTCGTTAGAAATATAATAGATATAGAGATGGTCATGGAATTTTACCCATCAAAAGTTATTATAAACCTTGTTTAAATTTTTAAAGAAATTTACTAAATATACCGTCTCAAGTTATAATATATTATTAATATCAACACTCGTCACTTTTTCAATCACTATTGATCTTTTGGATAATCAGTAGGAAGTCAGATTAGTCAATGTAGTCATTTAAGATCAAATCCAAAAATAATTATAAAATCAAATTTTCTAAAAATGACTAATCTGAAACAAGGTCAATGTTTACTTATTCCTGGAAGGGGTTTTATAAAAAAATATCTGCTAATTAAAAATAAAGTTGAAATGAAAATATGCAGATATTTTCTTTGAAAAACGATGCAACTACTGAATGTCTCAATGTAAACCACAATCCACTAGTAATTTTTCTATCAACTAGATTACCAGTATAATAAGCATCTGAAATTTCCTTTGACTCAAGATTATCATTAGTGTGATGTTATAGACCAGACCATGAAGTTGTAACAAATACCCTAAAATCTTTTTACAGCTTTTAAATGAAATTCTTAAGGATTTGAATTGAAATCGTGTAGATAAACATACAATAACATAATGTCAGAATGATAAACAAATATACCCACGTGTTAGTAATCATCAACCAACATTGTTAGTCCAAGCAAATCTATACGAAATAGTTCAAAGATGATTTGTCAACATTTTAAAATCAATATCAACATTTATTTCATTGTCACATAACTGGCTGAATTGAATCAGATCATGGTGTATATTTTCACATTTAATAAATCGTTCAAGATAAATATATTGCTACCTATTTTACCTTTACGATAATTTTTCATTGTTGCCCATTGTGACTCTACCACCTTTGTACTAGGCTAAAGAACTTTGATTTGTCGCCCATCGTGTGCTTGGAATAACCAGAATCCAGGTAACACTTTTGTTATTCTTAGCCTGCCACCACACCTACATGAGAAAAGATTTTTGTGACCTATTTTTTTTATAGGTCTATGGTTGTTAGTGACAAAAGATTTTGAAAAATATGTTTGTGTAGACCCAAGACTATCTATATTTATTCCTTTTAGCACCCAGATTTGTTTAACTTTAAGGGATTTTATATTTGTTCCCTTTGGAACCCAAGTTGGTATGGTTTTCACATTTTTAGGTCTATACCAACAATTGTTTTGATTGTGTTCAAATTTTCTACAAATTTTGCACTCGGATATGTCTTGATTAATTTTTCTTCTAACAAGTTCAGATTGATTATATCCAAGTCCTTATCTAATAGTATTAACGATTTGTTTCCCTAATAGCATATTTTAATAATCTTTCTCCTTTGGAAAATATTCTTAAAGTTGTAGACAATTGTTGGACTTGTGTTTTGAGAGATTCATTTTCATTCAATAATTGAGTGCACTTTTTGATAGAATTTTCTCTCCTAGTATTTTCACTTTCTTTCAAAAATCAAATTTCATTTTCAAGTGATTTAATTTTAATTTCTGATTTTTTTATTTCTTCTTCAAGTGATGGACACTTGTCATACTTAGGGCTCTTTGTTTGATAGTTTTTAACCAATTGATCAAGTTGTTTATTTAAATCTATCAAAATATCTCTTTGTGATTCAATTTTAGCGTATTTCTTCCAAAGTCTTTCGAAATGACCATTTACTTCATGACAATATATAAGTAAATTTGAACGAGTAAGCTTTAATACCTCGCTTGGCTTGTCATCATCATTGTCAGTTATATCACCTCGAAGGCATAGATCTGCTTTTTCACTCTCACTGACACTGCTTTTATCATCTTCATCGGTTTCATTCCAAGTGGCTGCAAAACTTCTCCTTTTCAGTTTCTTTCCGTGGCTGAGTCGATTCTAAGGACAGTTGGGCTTGGTATGACCGAGTTTATCACTCTTGTGACATCTAATCTCCTGCAATTCTTAGTTGTCTAGTACTTTGACTATTCTGCTTTTCAATTGTTGATTTGGAGCTCCATTTCCGTATTTGTGATTCCACCTTTTGAATCTCTTTATCAATAGTGCTAATTCAGCTACTCCATCATCATCATCATCACTTTCTGTTGTTCATTTAAGAGCTATCGATTTCTTTCGAGTATCACCTCCTTCTCGTTCTTCCTTGAATTTCATTTCTAGCTCATAAGTGGTGAGATTTCCGATGAGTTCTTTGACTTTAACTTGTTTCAAATCTTTTGATTCTTGAATGGCTGTAACTTCTGCTTCAAAATTTCATAGAAGGACTACGAGGATTTTTCGGACTACTTCCAACTCTGTGTATGATTTTTGAGAGTTTTGATTTGTATATTAGATTGGAAAGTCGTCTGTACATCTCTTTGACATTTTCATCCTTGGCCATTATGAAGTTCTCGTATTTGCCACTAAGCATGGCAAGGCGAGCTTCTTTGACTTGAGGTGTTCCCTCATGAGTCACTTCAAGTGTGTGATATATTTCATACGCAATTAGACAATGTGAGACACGATTAAATTCAATTTGATCTAATGAACATATAATAGAATTCATAGCTTTAGCATTAGCATTCTGCAGTTTATTTTCAAGATCTGTCCATTGATCCATCAATTTATCTATTTTCTGATTATCTACTACTATAGTTGGTGTCCTCTATCCTGTCTCAATAATATTCCAAGCATAATTGGTTTCTAGAAAAAATTCCATTCTATTTTTCCAGTAAGCATATTCACCATTGAACATTGGTGGTCGAACTATGGACTGATCCTCAGCAAAAGTGTTAATAAAAGAATCCATTTAAAAAATCAAAATTTTAAAACAATAATTTGTTTTTGAAAATTCAATTTTTTAAAAACAAAAATTGACTTTTGTTCCTAGCTCTGATACCACTTGTAGGATCGATTTCACCCTAGAAGGGGGAGGGGTGAAGAGGGTGGTACTAATAATTATAAAAATGTAATGCGAAAATATATAAAATAATTGCAGCACAAATAATAACAGAATAATAAAAGCAGAAATAGAAAAACACGGATTTACCCAGCTTGGGAAAAACCCTGTCTATGTGCTACCCCTAAGGTTTATGCTAGAAATTAAGTAGTCAGATGCTTACACACGTAAACTCACGACACCCGCTATCGACTAACCTAAATCTACGCTCAAAACCCTAGCACAACTTAGCCATCGAGTTGCGAATTCTCAAACTACGCCTCGTAGTTTGTCCCTAGTCACCGACTAGAAAATTACAAAAGTTTAAAAGATTTACAACTGAAAATAAAAACATAACCAAAATAAAACACAAAACCCTAATAATAAAATTTAAAGCCTACTAGAAACCGGCCCAAAAGAAAAAATTAAGATAAAAAACTATTACCCTTCTTCTTCTTTTATTGGTCGCTTTCTCTTTCGTTCAACTTCCTTGTTCATTCCTCTTCGTGAAATTAGGGCTTCGTGATAATCTGAGGCCGCCGCTTGAAATTGATGTTCGAATCGAAGTAAACTTTACCTCTTGTTCCTTCGCTAGATGAACCGTTTGCTATGATTAGCTCTGCTATTTTGCTTTGATTATGCTTGCGGCTGCTCCCAGGATTGAGTTCGAATCAATAAATCTGGTGTGTAAATTATGTCATTTAAATACACTATTGTTTTGCCTTGATTCGAACTGGATTCGAGTTATTGATTTGGGATTTAAATTGAAACATTCCTCTATGATTTTTCTTAAACTCGAACATATTAAATGCCAATGATGTTAATGGTTTAAATAGGATTCAAAACCCTATAATGTCGTTTGTATATATTTTATTTGATTTCTTCAATTGATATGCTTGGCCGTTCGATTTACGATTGAATGCTGGTGATGTTTTTCCGACCTTTTCAATTCGTATATTTTTTGATGTGCTTGCTTACCTCGGCTTCATGAATTTGAACTTGCTTCATGAATTTCTTTTCTCCTGTGACTTCCGCCTTTTGAATTTCTTTAAATAATCTGGAAGTTTTTGACTTGTTATTCCCTAGTTTTGACTTCGACTTGATTGATTCCTGTTATCACCTTGGCCACCTGGGATTTGACATTGTTATTTAAAATATGATATTGTTAGATAGAAATTCCTACAGCATTGACTTTGATCATTGACGTATATTACTAATTCCTTATTTCAGTTGAGTTTGCACTTGGTTTGCATATGACCTTCATGTGTATATTTTGTTGAGACTCCATGTTAACTGTTAGCTCGATTCTTGTTCGAACTGTACCTTGATGACCCATGGCTTTTGACCATTTTTGATTCATACTTGTTGTGTTGATTGATCATAGTCACTTCCTTACTTGTTCTATAGTTGACCATTGGTTTGTTGTTGCCTCTTGTTGATTGCCACCACTTGTGTTGTTATGTTCATGTCTGAATCTTCATTGATCTTCATATGTTTTCATGTACATTTGGAGTCTTGGAAGTATTTTCTACAGGTTCATTTCCAGTTGCAATTTTTTGAGCACCATGTACATACATGCATACAGACACATGTGTGTGTGTTGTGCATTTTCATTTGTCTACCTAGCTTGGACATTCATGTTATGGTAATCATGTTACTTTGAAACTGTCCATCTCATTGGACTTCTATTCTTGAATCCAGTATGGTTGCAGTTTTGGGTTTCCAGTTTCCTCCGAAGCTTTGCATGTATGTTAGTTCATTGTATTTTGGAATATAATTTTGGACTTGAGTCTTTTGTATGTGCTATATGATTCATTGTCATCTTGTTTCACTTCACTGTTCACTGGTCTTGGTTACATGTGCACTGCTTACACACACACACATATATGTATACATGTGTGTATGCATATGTGTGTGTATATATATGCATGTTTGGGTCCATGTAGTTTGCTTGAAGTTGAGGCCTTGCTTACATATTGAACTGCATATGTGCATTCATGCCCTAATGCATATGCTTTGGTTTGCATTGATTTATGGTCACTTGATATCTTAACATATGTATACTTGTTTGCCTCCATGCCTTTACTTGTTTCACATGAGTCTAGTTGTATTCTCTAGTTTACCACTTTGTGGTTGCTTCTGAAATGATGGACTCTGTTAGTTGTAGTATCATGTGGTCTTGTTCCTTGAGTTCATATTGTAAATGTGTCAAACTGCTTCGAGGAAGACCATGTTTGTTTATGTCTTTGAGCCTAGGCATGTGTGCTTGTTACCTTAGCTACCTTAGTTTTGTATTGTTCGAGCCAGTTATGGTTTTGGATTCTTGTTGCATGAGAATTAGTACTCGACAATTTTGTGATGATTTTGTATTGCATCTGAATTGAATCCAGCCTCGGCTCGGTTTTGACCTTGTGCTCATCTATCCCTATAGTTTTATTAAGTGCATATCGGTGTGCATGGCCTTAAGGCATGTACAGTGATGTACTGTGTATATCACAAGCTGTTCATATATGATGAATAAATAATAGAACAACCCAAATAACCGAGGAAAATAATATTTTAAGAAACACATTTAAAAATTATTTCTCTTTCAATTTTAATGCGTCAGTGTTTATTTTGTAGATCGCTCGAATGCTGGATTCAATCTGGAATAGAGTTGAAGATAAATACGCATGAATGGGTGATATGTAGTGAGGTGAACATTGTAAATTGAAAATTGTGATGCAACCGAAATTGTATTGTAAATGAAATTGTGTATATATAGTGACAGCTCAAATTTGTACTATTCAAAATTGTAATGAAATAGTTGTTTGAATAAACTATCTATTTGAATTTAAATTCTATGTTATTTATTTTATTTAGCATATATTTATTTACTTATGTGAAAAATAAAATAGTACAATAACAAATACAATTAGATGAATATATATATATATATATTTAGTATCATCAAACAAAAATTATATACTAGCATAATGAACAACACTAAGGTCTTTTCTCAACTAGACCTTACCACTGGTTTTCATCAGCTCCGAGTTACGAAAGATAACATTCCTCTTATAGCTTTCCACACTCAACATGGATCTTACGAGAATGACGTTCGGTTTAACGAGCGCTCCTACTTTCTTTGTCGATCTTATCAATCGAGTATTACGGGAATATCTCGATAAGTTTGTCCTTGTATTCATCGATGACATTCTTATTTATTCAAAGTCTGAAGTCAAGCTTGCTAATCACTTGAGAATTGTCTCGGGTACTCTTCATCATCATCATCTTAAGCCAAATTCTCCAAATGCTATTTTTGGGAGAATAAGGTTAAGTTCTTAGGCCATGTTATTTCTTTCGAGGGCATTTCAATCGATCCTTCGATGATCGAAACCATCCAGAATTGGAAGAGACCTGAGAATGTTTATGAGATTCGCAGCTTCCTTAGATTGACGGGTTACTACCGCCGATTCATTAAGGATTTTTCCTACATTGTGCTTCCTCTTACTAGCCTTACTCGGAAAGGCGTTCGATTTATTTGGTCCGACAAGTGTGAAGCTTCTTTTCAACAGTTGAAGGAGCTTCTCACTAATGCTCCTATTCTAGGGGTTCCCAAAGGGAATCATGATCTTGTTGTCTACATCGATCTAGTCATTATAGCCTCGGTGCCGTGGTTATGCAGAAGGATCAGGTAGGTTCTTATGCTTCGAGGCAATTGCGACTGAATGAAGTTCGCTTTGCCACTCAAGACCTTGAGTTAGCCGCCATTATCTTCGCCTTGAAGATTTGGCAACATTATCTATTAGGCGAGCACTTCATTCTCTATACCAATCACAAGTGCTTGAAATACCCATTCACTCAGAAGGAGCTCAATATGAGGCAACAGCTTTGGCTCGTGTTCCTTGCCTCCTATGACTTTGATGCCTAGTATATCCCTAGTAAAGGTAATCGTGTTACTGATGCACTTAGTCTCAAACATTCGGCTGTCGTTTCTATGATGCTAGCCAAGTGGGATGTTCTAGAGATCTTATCCGTTTGTGATATTCATGATAGAGCTCCATCTTTTGATTCTTCTATTTTATTTTTCAGTTTGGAAGCTCAGCCCTGTTTATTGGATCGTATTGTCGATGCTAAGCGGTGTGATCCCGATCTTGTGCATCTTATTCAGATTTGTGAGTCTGAGTCCCGTGATGAGGATTTGTGGGATTTCAATATTGATTCTCATAGGTGTCTTTGCAAGAAGACCCGTCTAGTCATGCCTTCTGATTTTGCACTTAGGTGTGACATTCTCGATGACTATCATCGTTCTATGTATAACATTCATCCCAGCAGTAGTAAGATGTACGCCAATATGCGTCGCCTTTATTATTGGAAAGGCATGAAGCGCGATGTGGCGTGTTGTGTGAGTAATCGCATGACTTGTCAACTTATCAAAGCCGAAAATCAACGCCCTTCTGTTCTCCTTCAGCCTCTAGAGATTCTATTGTAGAAATGGGATTATATTTCCATGGATTTTATTGATGACCTACCTCGTTCAAAATCCGACCATTCTAGAATTTAGGTTATTGTTGATCGCCTCACCAAAACAGGTCATTTTATTCCTATTAAGTCTAATAGGAGTGCTTCTCTTTTGGCCAAGTTATATATCAAGGAAATCATGAGACTTCACAGTGTTCCTAGTTCGATTGTTTGTGACCATGATCCACTATTCATGAGTCATTTCTGGCAGAGTCATCAGCAAGCTTTGGGAACAAAGCTTAATTTCAGCACTGCATATCATCCACGGTCTGATGGACAGATTGAATGGGTGAATCGTATTCTTGAGGATCTTCTCCTTGCTTGCATTCTAGATTTCGATGGTAGTTGGGAGGATCACCTACCTCTTTTGGAATTCTCCTACAACAATAGTTTTTAGTCTATTATCAGTATGGCTCCTTTCGAAACCCTTTACGGAAGACCATGTCGATCACCTTCACGTTGGTTGGAATTTGGAAAGAAGCTTATTCTTGGCGCAGATTCTGTTCGTGATTCTTCTGAGAAGATTGTTCTTATTCGGTAGAGAATGAAATAGGCATAAAGCCGCCAGAAATCCTATGTGGACAGCTGTAGGAAGCCTCTCGAGTTCTCTGTTGGTGATCACATTTTCATTCGTTTTTCTCCTCTGAAAGGGGTTATGCACTTCAGTATGACTAGGAAATTGACTCCTCGCTTTTTGGACCATTTCCTATTACTGAACGTATTAGCTCTATGGCTTATACAGTTTCACTTCCAGCTCATCTATCTGGTATTCATGACGTGTTGCATGTGTCTTAGCTTCGAAAGTGTCTTCGAGAGTCGGATTATGTTATTGATTCTTCTGATTTACAAGTGCTTGAGATCTCACTAGACCTATCTATTATGCAGCAGCCTATTTGTGTACATGCTTCGGAGGTGAGATGCCTTCAAAACAAGGACGTGCCGCCCATTAAAGTCCAATGGTCCGCTAATCCAAATGACTGCACTTGGAAAAGCCAAAGAGTTTATCGAGCATTCATATCCTAGTTTTTTTTCTTCACATAACGACAGTGAGAATGTCTCCTTATCTCAAGCCTAATTTTCTTTTCCTTTGAGTGATGAAATTAAATAGTTGAATACAAATTCTTCTCTAGAAATTGCGAGGATACAATTTTGTTTATGGGGGAGTCTAAGAGTTCAAATTTCCATGAGTAATCGCCATATATATAAATAATAGCCTAAATGATCAAATGGCCAATAATAAAAAGGCGATACGCTTGGGAAATCACAAACATCAATGAAATCATCTCAAAGATATAGCACATGCTTATGGCCAAAGCCTGCCAAGTATTATTTTCCCAAATAAGGCACCAAATCTCTTAGACAAACATCCTGAAGGACAAATAAATACGTCTCTTAGACAAACATCCAAAAGACAAATACGTCAAAATGATAAACGTCTCTTAGACAAACATCCCAAAGGGCAAATGACTCGAAGGTCCAGTACTGGCAAAGATATCTCTTAGATAAATGTATCACAAACTCTCGGATAGGAACCCGAACAGTGTTAACTTATGTCCTATACCACACGTTCACACTAAATGGTTTACTAACTGCTAGTAAATTTCACACTCAAATCAGTAAAAGAATTACCTCATCTCAACGGTAAACTCGACCCGGAGGTCAAAACACTCAAATGAACAACTCCGAAATTAACCGATAAGACCATCACACGTGTCCCATACCACGTGTTTTACTAAACCATTTAATTCTCCTTCTCATTTGCTTGAAATGTGAAAAAACATGTAATTTATATATAAAATAATTTACTTTGGAAACAAGCTTTGAAAACCAATTTCCGAAATCAATTTGAAACCTATATTTGAAAATTCCATTATTATAGAGAATAAATAGATTTTGCACTAAAAATACTTCAAAATATTATATAATAATTATTTTGAAATGCCCATTAATTTTAAAAATCATTTCAAAAAGATTCGGAGAAAACCGTGCTCGAAAATGAATAAAAACAAGGAAAATCACTCAAAACGATATTCGAATTAAAATTCAAAATAATTCAAATTTCGAATTTTAAATCTTCAAAATTTGGCTAGTCTATTGATAGACATCATGGCCTATAATCATCATCAAAACATCATGAATATAGCTGGAAAATTAAAGCAAACGAAAGTCGAAATCAACAAAACACAAAGGGGCAAGGCAACATTTTTCCCCTTGCCAGGTCAACTTTGAGGTCCACATGGAGGTCGATCTCCTTGGTCCCTAGGTTGACTCTACAGTTGACTTAGAAGGCACTAGGTCGACCTGCATGTCGACCAAGGGAAGGTGGCAGTCGACCTGGAATATGTACTTTTATTCCAGGCGATTCCTACTTGCGAATTGTTTTTTTAGCTTGAGTTTAGTATAGCATATAGCCTCAGTTTTCAACAAAAATTTACACAGATGTAATTCAACATGCAATATACTAAACACAAGAAATCCAGCAGCATTTCGTTGCTAGAATCACAATATACAAGGTCTCAAAGTAGCAACAGAAACTAGATTATAACAGAGAAAATTCAACTACAAGAAAACAATGAACAAAAGCAGATTTTCAAAAATTTCAAGCTTTGGCACTTTTTTTTTTCTAGATTGTGAGCTTATACAACTCACCTTACTAATTTGTTGCATAAGCTCAGATTTTGTAGCAAATTTGAAGCTTTTCTTGAGATAACAAGCCTTGAGAACCTGTAGATTACAGACATGCAAAACAAATAAGTAAAGAAAATTAGAAAACTTCTTACTGTAAAAGGAATTTGGTGATGAAATTGTACGATTTGGAGTTATATACCTTTTATTTATCTCTAACTTGCAAAAAGATTTGAATTTGGTTGAGTTTGGTGAAGAAATTAGCTTGGTTTTGAAAGGTTGGTGAAAGGTTTCCTATTTTCTATTTCAGTTGGAGGAAGAAGAAGGAGGACTGAAATGAACATACAGCTAAACACTAATTCTTCTTTTCTTAACCAGGCTAAGTGATATTGGGCTAGTTGGATTTGAAAATAAAAATAAATAATATGGTTTAGGCTAAAAATCAACACTTAACAAAGAAATATGTGTATATATTACATATACACAAATAAAAATTCATTTTCTTCTTACTTACACAAAAGAAAAATACGAAAATTTGCATACTTGTAAAATAAAAAATTTCTTACCATACAAAAAGATTAATTTATATTTTTAAAACATAATTTATTATTAAAATCTTTTATTTAATAAAAATACACCATTTTGAAAGGGTTTTGCCGAAGCTGGGGTAATTTTGTGTTGTTCTATTTCTGCTTTTTAATATTCTGCTATTATCTATGCAGCTATAATTCTGCTATTATCAGTACTACGATTATTTATATACTTTTGCACTAAATTTTTGTAATTAATAATATCACCTTATTCACCCCTCTCTAGGGTGAAATCGATGCTACAAGTGGTGTTAGAGCTAGGAACAAAAGTCAATTTTTGTTTTAAAAATTTGATTTTTCAAAAACCAATTTATGTTTCAAAAATTAAAATTTTTAAGTGGCTTTTTTTAATAATGCTTTTGCTGAGGGTCAGTTATAGTTGGACCACCAATGTTCAATGGTGAACATGCTTACTGGAAGAATAAAATGAAATTTTTCTAAAAACCATTGATGCTTGGAATATTGTTGAGACAGGTTATAAAGCACCAGCTATAGTTGTAGATAATCGAGAAATAGATAAACTGATGGATCAATGGACAGATCTTGAAAATAAATTACATAATGTTAATGCCAAAGCTATGAATTCTATTATTTGTTCATTAGATCAAATTGAATTTAACCGTGTTTCACATTGTCTAACTGTGTAGGAAATATGGCACACACTTGAAGAGACTCATGAAGGAACATCTCAAGTCAAGGAATCTCTCCTTGCCATGCTGAGTAGAGAATATGAGAATTTTACAATGGCCAAGGAAGAAAATGTCAAAGAAATGTACGGACGACTTTCCAATATCATATACAAATCAAAAGCTCTTGGAATATCATACACGGAGTTGGAAATAGTTTGAAAAATCCTCAGAATCCTTCCACGAAGTTTTGAAGAAAAACTCACCTCTATTCAAGAATCAAAGAATTTGAAAAAAATCGAGCTGAAGAGCTCATCAGAAATCTCACCACTTATGAACTAGAAATGAAATTCAAGGAAGAGTATGAAGAGCAACTGAAAGTGAAGATGATAATGATAATGATGATGGTGAAGCTGAACTGGCACTATTAATAAAGAGATTCAAAATGTGGAGCCGCAAACATGGAAATCCATCCAAAAATCATCAATTTAAAAGCAGAATCAGCAAAGTTCTAGTCAGAAAAACAAGAATCATCCGCCACAAGTGTAATAAACCAGGCCATATCAAGCCAAATTGTCCTCAAAATCTACTCAGCCAAGGAAAGAAACAGAAAAGGAGAAGTTTTGTAGCCACTTGGGATGAAACTGATGAAGATGAAAATGATAGCACTAGTAGTGAGAGTGAAAAAGCAAATCTATGTCTTCATAGAGAAATAACCGACAGTGTTGATGACGAGCCAAACGAGGTATCAAAACTTACTCATTTAGAA
Source organism: Allium cepa (assembly GCA_030765085.1). Lineage (NCBI taxonomy): Eukaryota > Viridiplantae > Streptophyta > Magnoliopsida > Asparagales > Amaryllidaceae > Allium > Allium cepa. The sequence continues at coordinate 110,973,736 of CM060940.1, forward strand.
TTACTTATATATTTTCACGAAGTAAATGGCTGTTTTGAACGACTTAGGGAGAAGTATGCTAAAATTGGATCACAAAGATATAGTTTGATAGAATTAAATAAATAGCTTGATCAATTAGTTAAAAACTATCAAAACAAGTGCCCTAAGAGTAATAAGTGTCCAACACTTGAAGAAGAAACAAAAAAATCATAAATTAAAATTAAAACACTTGAAAATGAAAATTCATATTTGAAAAGAAAGTGAAAATACTAGGAGAGAAAAATCTATTAAAAAGTGCACTCAATTGTTAAACGAAAATGAATTCTCAAAACACAAGTCCAAAAACTATTTACAACTTTAAGAAAATTTTCCAAAGGAAAAAGATCGTTAAATATGTTATTAGGGAAACAAACTGTTAATACAGATAGACAGGGACTTGGATATAATCAACCTAACTTGTTAGAAGCTTAATCAAGTCAAAACTGAGTGCATAATTTTTAGAAAAATTGGACACAATCAAAACATTTGTTGGTATAGACCTAAAAACGCAAAATCCATGCCAATTTGGATTCCAAAAGGCACAAATACAAAATCCCTTAAAGTTAAACAAATCTTGGTGCAAAAAGGAACAAATATAAATAGTTTTGGGTCTACACAAACAAATTTTATAGAACCTTTTGCCACTAACAATCATGGACCTATAAAAACAAATAGGTCACTAAATTTTCTTCTTGTGTAGGTATGCTTGTAGACAAAGGAACCACAACAATGGTATCTAGATTCTGGCTGTTCCAGGCATATAACAGGCGACAGATCAAAGTTCCATAGTCTAGAGAAGTATAAAGGTGGCAGTGTCACAACGGGTAACAATGAAAAATGTAGAATTATCTGTAAAGATAAAGTAGGTAACAGTACATTTACCTTAAATGACGTATTATATGTTGAAAATCTGCACTACAATTTGATATCAATCAACCAACTATGTGATAAAGGAATGAATGTTATTTTTGACTCTGACTTGTGCAAAATTGTTGACCAATCATCAAAAGAAATATTTTTTTCAGGTAAAAGAAAGGTAATATATATTCTCTAACTTTTGATGATCTTACTCTTTCAAAATGCCTAATATCTAAGGATGTAGAAGTAAACCTATGGCACAAACGATTAGGACATGCTAGTATAAATCTATTAAACAAATTAAAACGAAATGACTTGGTAAGAGGTTTACCATCTCATGGTTTCAAAACAAAAAATCTATATAAAACATGTACTATGGGAAAAATTAAGAAATCATCTTTTCATGCCAAAAACACTGTAAGCACTTCTAGAATTCTTGAACTAGTTCGTATGGATCTATTTGGACCTAATGACAATGCTAGTTTAGGTGGTAAAAAATATTGTTTTGTGTTGGTTGATGATTACTCAAGATATACATGGGTGTACTTCTTAGCTAAAAAACCAGAAACCTTATCATACTTCAACAAATTCACAAAATTATTTAGAAATGAAAAAGGAGTTTCTATCATTTCATTAAGAAGTGATCATGGTGAACAATTTGAAAATTGCTGTGATGAAAATGGATATAAACATGAATTTTCTGCTCCATGCACTCCACAACAAAATGGGGTAGTCGAGAGAAAGAATTGAACATTGCAAGAGTTGGCTAGGTCTATGATATATGAGTATGAACTACCTTTGTTCTTTTGGGCAGAGGCAGTAAATACAACTTGTTATGTAATGAATAGAGTTATGATTAGACCGATCCTTAAGAAAACACCCTATGAGCTATGGTTCAAAAATAAACCAAAACATTGCATACTTCAAAGTTTTTGGGTGTCCGTGCTATATTCTCAATACAGGTGATCAATTTGGAAAATTTGAAGCAAAAGTTGACGAGGGCATGTTCATGGGATACTCTTCTAGAAGCAAAGCTTATAGAATCTACAACAAAAAGACCAAAACAATTGTGGAGCCAATCAATGTGAAATTTGATGAAGCATTGATGATCAAACAAGGAAACAATCAAAAGAAATGTTGAAGAGGAGAACGAAAAAGATGAAAATGAAAAACCAAAAGAAACTATAACCACAAAAGTAGTCCGAAGGAATCTGGATCCAGAGAGATTGAAATTCAAGGCAGATCATCCTACTGAATTGGTAATAAGAAATCCTATCATACGTGTTCAAAATTGTTCCTCCTTTAGAAATTTGTGTGATTTATGTTTATATAGTGGATTTATTTCAAAAAATGAACCCAAAGATATAGATACAGCTCTTAATGATAAAAATTGGATTATGGCTATGCAAGAAGAGCTAAATCAATTTGAGCGAAATGATGTTTGGAGTCTAGCACCTAGGCCTAATGAAATCCAGCGTAGGAACAAAATGGATTTTTAAAAATAAATATGATTAATCTAGAAATGTGATAGGAATAAAGCTAGGTTAGTTGCTAAAGGATATAATCAAATAGAAGGAATTGATTTTGATGACACTTTTGCACCAGTAGCTAGACTAGAATCCATTAGGATATTATTAGCTTTTGCTTGCTATAAAGGATTTAAACTAAGACAAATTAATACTAAAAGTGCTTTTCTTAACCTAATTTTGAAAGAAGATGTTTTTGTTGAACAACCCGGAGGTTTTGAAAGTCATGAATATCCTAACAATGTATATAAACTTAAAAAGGCATTATATGGATTAAAACAGGCCCCTAAAGCTTGGTATGAATGTCTTAGTACTTATCTCCTTGAAAATGGGTTCAAAGTGGGGGTGTATAGACACCACACTATTTCTATTGCATGAAAAGATGATCTTTTGATTGTTCAAATATATGTTGATGACATTATTTATGGTGCCACTAACAATTTGTTGTATGAGAAATTTGAAAACGTTATGCAGGAAAAGTTTGAAATGAGCTTGATTGGAGAGCTAAACTTCTTTTTAGGATTTCAAATCAAACAAAGTTTGATAAAGGTACATTTATTTCTCAAACGAAATATATTAGGGAAGTTGTCAACATATTTGGATTGAAAGATGCTAAACCAGCAAAAAAAACCCATGAGCACAACAATTAAACTTGACAAGGATGAAAAAGGTAAGACAATTGATCAAAAGCAATATCGAGGTATGATTGGATCACTTCTTTATCATACCACTTATAGACTTGACATCATGTTTTCTGTCTGCTTGTGTGCACGATTTCAATCTAATCCAAAAGAAACTCATTTAAAAGCTATTAAAAGAATTATAAGATATTTGTTGCACACCCCATGTTTTGGTCTTTGGTATCCAACTAATGATAACTTTGAAAGGATATTTGCATGTAGATTTTTCTGGAAATCTAGTTGATAGAAAAAGTAATAGTGGAATGTGTTTTATGTTAGGATATTCGCTAGTTGAATAGTCAAGTAGAAAACAGAATTGTATTGCATTGTCCACCACATAGGTAGAGTATATTGCTCCAAGTTGTTGCTCTGCTCAAATTTTATGGATGATACAAACTTTGCAAGGCTATGGTCTAAATTTTGAATGTGTACCACTATTGTGTGATAGCAAAGTGCAATTGATCTCATAAATAATCCTGTACATCACTAACGAATAAAACATATAGATGTTAGGTGTCATTTTATTAGATCATATTCCCAAAGAAAATATGTGCATAAATTTCATTTCAACCGATTCTCAATTGGCAGACATTTTTACAAAATCCCATCCAGAAAATAGTTTTTATAAACTTCGTTTCAGTTTAGGTGTTTTAGAAATTTGAATTTTGCATATTTTAACAAATCCGACTCCCTACAGATTATCGAAAAGATAAATAGTGATTAGAAAAGAAATGAGCATTGATATGAATCAAATATTATAACTTGAGAAAGTATATTTATTAAATTTCCTTAAATTTTTTAAACAAGAGTTATAAAAACTTTTTATTGGTAAAAATTCCATGAACATTTCTATTTCTGTCATATTTATATCAACCATCACTCATCAGAATCCAATATGGTATGTCAATATGTGGTATTTTCAGTGGGAAATTATTCGATTTTCATTCCATTATATTTTTAATAAATAAAAACATCCAAATTATTCACCCTCATATAAAAGTCCTCACGGTTATGCATGTATGGAACACATATCAATATTGATTAATTAAATAGACAAGTTGACTCTAATCTCATTTAGAAGTCCTCACGGTTATGTGCTGTTAGAACATACTTAAATTCATTTTTATTAAAATGGAATACTACTAATCTCATTTAAAAGTGCCAATAGTTATGCATGGTTAGTAGATATTCAAATTTCCGGTATAAATCTACCACAAATAGATACAACTATATGGCTTTGTATACCGACATCATCCCTATCATTCTAAAGTGGAATATGCATCAAATAGAATATTTATGATTTTGTTTGATTTTTTTTATTGAAATTTAATATTTATATTAGATTGAGTATTAATATTGTATTAATGCCTATCATTTTATCTCTATTTTTCTAACACTATTACTCTTTTGCTGATAACAAAAGGGGGAGAGAAAAGTTAAGATTTTGGCAAATAATGGTCTAATATTTTATTTTGTATTTTTTATTTGCATCTAGATTCATTTTCGTATTTTTATGTACGTATGAAGGGGGAGCTTTGTTGTAGAGAGGGAGCATTCAAATGAGGGGAGCGAAATTGAATGATCAAATACATTTAACAAATTTAAAATCTTAAATATATGTTTGTTATCATCAAAATGGGGAGATTGTTGAATATACAAGTATATATGTTTGCTTGATGATAATAAACACACACACACATATATATTCATTTAAATGTATTTGTTAATGTATTATTTTTTCCACATAATTAAATAAATATTTGGTGAATAAAATAAATAACAGAGAGTTTAAATTCAAACGGATATTTTAATCAAGCAAATATTTATTACAATTTTGAATAGTATAAATTTAAGCTCATACTATATATATACAATTTTCAATTACAATACAAATTTGACTACATCACAATTTTCTATTTACATTTGCACCTCACTACATATAACTCATTCACTCATTTTTATCTTCAGCTCTATTCCAGATTGAATTTAGCATCTGAATTATCTGCAAAGAAAACACCGACGCAGTAAAATCGAAAAAGAAATATTTTCGCAGTGTAAAATAAAATGTATTTTGAAAATATTATTTGCCGTGGTTATTTAGGTTTTTCGTCATCGTTTAATTTTGAATTCATCAAACATAAACAACTTGTGAGATGCACAGTGTATCAGTGTACATTCCACAAGGTCGTGCACACCGATATATACTTGATAAAATTATAGGGGCATGTGAGCACAAGGTCAAACCCAATCAAAAGCCGAGTTCAACTCAAGTGCAATACAAATAAAGTCACGACACGAGGACAAGGTCTAACCCGAGCTATAAACTGGATTCAACACAGGTGCAAATCCAAATGTACAAGTTCAATAAAATGGTCAAGGCAACTAAAACAACTTGACTAGTCCAAAATCAAAAATGAACAAGTACAAAAAGTAGTGAACAATACAAAATTGAGGGGACTAAACAGTCCAACCAGATTCAAGTGAAGCAGAGAAAAGCACAAAACTAAAATGTGCAACAGCAAAATGCACATGTCAACAGTCTTAACAACATATACACATACATGCATATGCATGTGTACACATGGTGACATGCAACAAAGACCACAATTATGAACTTATCAGGTGCAACAAAGGTCAGAGCCAGTGAAACTACAACAAGCCTCAATAGTCAAAATGTACAAAAGTAGTGACTGCGGCAGCGAATTTAACTTGAACCACCAAACAACTTCGTTAACAAGTGACTCAAACCGGTGCAGTCGAGATAGACCATATAATCAAACGTGTAAATAGTGAAACAACACTGTATATACATATGTATATGTAACTACCAGACTCCAACAGTGCAGTCAGACTCATTGAAACAAAGGAGCAACCAGAAAGCATTGGAATCATATCAAGCTAATGAACAAACATAAGGACATGGCAACATACTCGAACACACATGTATGCAGTGCACAACAACTATATACAAGCAAGGCTACTACTTCAAGTACAAATGCACATCAACACTACACCAGATCACAAAACAATGTACAGAAACTATACACATGAATGCAATGACCAGTAGCCTTAACAGTAAATGAATCACATGACAATAGTAAACATGTATACAAAGGCAACAGGACAACTCGGTTAACATCATCATGGAAGACCAGAAAATCAGTGCAGACCAACCCAGTGAAATAAGAAAAGGCATAAGCCCAAGCAAGACGTGGTCACACATTTTCAGTCAGAGCAATACAAAAACACATGTATACATATATGACATATGTATACACATGCATATATACATACATACATATATATACACATACATACATATAAATGTATGTGTGTGTGTGTGTGTGTGTATATATATATATATATATATATATATATATCGATGAAACTATAGCAGGTTGAACCAGCATAAGCAAGTGTAACAGCAGTTTCTAATCAAGTTGAAGCCATGAGTCAAACAATTTCAAAAAGAAATATATACAGTAAATCGAACAAAGTCCATAATTATTTCAAATGGCTGAATTCAACCACGACCAAAGTCAAGATAAATCAACATCGTCAGAGAATTCAAAGCCATGGTAATCAAGGAATCGAGCAAGTTCAAAATCAAAGCCGTGATAATCAAGTAACCACAAAATATACGAATTTGGACAAGTCGGTACAAATCACAATCCCAAGTCATCATCGGCGTGAAAAAGCATCGAATTCAAGCATATCAATGAGAATAACAAAGAAAATAACATACCAGATTTTTCGAAATGAACTCAAGAATTGAAGCAGCCGAGTGTAGTAAAAAGGCAAAGCGATCGATCAACTATGCTACACAGGAATATCTATTCAATCGATCAATTTGAAGTCAGCGCCTTTCAATTCCCATGAAGCCCTAATTATCAAAAATAAAGACGAACAAACGAGCTAAAGGAAGCCGCCATTTTTTCACAAGGAAAGAGATACCAGGCCGAAGAAATAACAAAGAAAAGGGGATTTCTTTTTAATATTTATTGGGCCGGTTTTTTTAGGCTTAGTATATTAATTAGGGTTTTTCGTGTTTTAAATTGTTTTTAATTTGTATTTTTCTTTTAAACCTTAATAATTTTCTAGTCGTGTAACTAGGGACAAACTACGGAGCGTAGTTTGAGAATTCGCAACTCAGTGGCTGAGCTACGGTAGGGTTTTGAGAGTAGAGTTAGATTAGGTGATAGTGGGTGTCGTGAGTTTACGTGTGTAAGCGTCTGACTACTTAATTTCCAGTAGAAACCTTGGGGGCAGCACGTAGGTAGGGTTTTGCCAAAGCTAGGTAAATTCTATTTTGTTCTATTTCTACTTTTTAATATTCTGCTATTATCTGTGCTGCTATTATTCTACTATTATTAGTACTGCGATTATTCATATACTTTCACATTAAATTTTATAATTAATACTATCACCCTATTCATCCCCCTCTAGGGTGAAATCGATCCTACAATTATTTATATATTTAATGCACATATTAGTGTAATATACTTAATTATAGATATATAACATTACATCAAATATTTTAGTTAATTTTTTATATGGCTAAGCGATTTAATGTTATATTTATTTAGCTATGGACGATGTATCCAATTTCCAATGACAATCAAATATGTTTATAGTTCTTCTTTCATAATGCAAAAAATGGAGTGTAGAATTTTCATTAATGAGTACACCTTATTTTTACAAATGTTACTTCATTAAGTAAAAAGGAGCATAGAATTTCACAAATACACTCAATTTTTATAACATACAATTTGAATCCCACTCGGATCTATGATTCATGATTCAAATTTCGTTCCAATTCAAATTTTTGAACTTTACAATTTAGAATCTAATATGGAAATCATTGGTATAAACCATAAACATGTTTGAGGTGTAAATGCAAGAGATGTTTATTCATTGAGCAATTCAAACCTCAGAAAGACCAATATGCAATAAATGCCACAAACATACCCAAATAAATGACTTATATGCGATTAATACCAAACAATCTAGTTAAATTTATGTAGTACTAATAACCAATGCTTAAGAAGCTTTAATAAATATAGAATACTATCGAACACTGATTTATAAATAAAATAGTATCAGGTGGTTCTAATTCGAACAACATGCACTGAATATCAATTTTTCAGATTTATTCACGATGAAAGAAGTACAAATTATTAATCTTAGAAAACACACACTCAATTTCCAAATCTATACATAACGAAAACCATAATAAGAGTTGAATTCATTAATGTTTGCAAAATCTACAAATTGATAATATAAATAAAATGGATGGAGATGAATCTTACTAAGGGATTTCGTTGAATAAATTGAATAGCTTCAATGCTCTTTTTTGATTAAATATCTCCCCGGATTGATTGGAGGAGAAACAAAATGGAAACCCTTGGGTGAAATGGGCATGGATTTTATGAGTCGCATGGGTTGGAGTCTCATATGATTGTAAGTCATGCAACTTTCATGTGATTAAAAGTTAGGTGGTGCGGCTGAGTTGGGAATGAAAGGATCAATAAAGAGAATGGATGAATACAGACACACTGTTTCTAGTAACACAAGTGTTCTACAAATATATTATTTTATAGTTAGCTTGAGTAGGGTGGTATACGGTCAAATTGTAAAACTATAACATTTAAAATTTAGCAATACTAGCAAAACTGCACAATGGTGGAGAATCGATCATTTAATTTCATAATTCGAAAACAAAACATTTATTAAAAAGTTTATAAGGTTTAATTAAACACGAAATAATAGCAAGTTAGATAAAAAAATATTTCTTTGTTAGAAAAAAATATAAAAAAATGGACAACAAAGACAATTAAATACTATACATGTATGTGTATGTGTATGTGTATGTGTGTGTATATATGTGTGTTATAGACACACACATATATAGTATTTCAATATTTTTGTATCGTCAAATTCAATTTTAGTATATTATAAACTTAATGTAACCTTTTGTTTTGAATATTATTGTTTTTATAGGGCTAAAATATCGAACTAATCTAAATTCTCGCGGATATGACATTACTATTAAGTATATTATATATATAGAAAGTTATGTAATTTCATTAATTATATATACCAGAATATGAATTGAATCATTCACGGATGCGAAAAGTTAGGGATGTGGATCTGTCCTTGTGTATACACACGCACTCGTACAAAATTGTACGTCAACACATGTGCTCCACGTATTGACATATATTGAAATAAAATAGTGAGAAAGCTCTTTTTGTTGCAAACTTAGTAGAGTTATTGGATGCACATGTAGAAGCCAAATAGTATTGCTATGAAGACGTCATATTACATATTACAATTGAAATATCACCGCTAACGTAGAAAAATACCAATAAAGATGATTATTCCATGCTTTAATTGCATATATTAAGCAACAAGCTCTTTTACATAATGAGAGAATTGTGATAAAAAAACATGAGCTTAAAGATTTGACTCTTTACACACATATTTCAATTGTTACACATAAATCATTAGATTATGCTTTCACTAAAGAATACACGAGATCATAAATTGACGCATATAAAGGGATTGATGTATAAAAGGATATAAATACCCTATAATTACATATATGCTTATTAGTTACAATAATATCAAGCATAACCTCATATAATGACAAATATCCATCATTCCCATTTACATAAGCTCTCTGGATCAACTTCTTTTCCCTTCTTTGTTGTTGTAACCCTTCAAATCTATGTTGTACAATATTAATCCAACACCCAAGGACCATGTTTGAAACTATCAATTATGTACTAAAGACTGAGCTTAAAATCTATGACTCGAGGAACTTCAAGGTGGTAGTATAGACTATACAGAAGCAATGATGTTATGCATGAAACTATCAAATATGTTGTAGGAGAAGAGGATTTCTTCAAACATTAAACACACCAAAAAAACATGTTGGAATTGTGGCTTTAACATAACCTATAGCTAAAAATGATACCATTATTAATGGCTTGGTATAACCGTGGAGAAAGTTTTAGTCAATATTGTAAAATTATTTTTTGTATTAAGATCAAACATTATATGCTCTATGCTATAGTCATCTCATATACTTGTTATATTTGGGAAGCCAAGTCTAATTTATTTATGTCACAAGAAACATTAAGGGAAAATTATGTCTGTATTAAATAAGTGCAACCATATAATAACAATAATAATAACAATAATGTGCCAAAAAAATCTGCTTTTCTCTCCCTAACTACGATGATATAAAATGGTAAAATCAATTTTTACAAACAACTAGGGAAATTATTTCCAGATTTGATGGTATCTGTTTATTCTCGGTTTAAAATCATGTACTTGTTTTCCTATTTAGTTAGTTCTTAAATGTACAGATACTGAAAATATAAAAGTTAATTATTACAAATAGTGATATTAAATATTTATAATTTTAGAAGGATGCAAGAGGGAATGGTAACATGCCCATGTCACAGTTCCAACTTTCAACGTGTTGGGTGCGTAAAAAATAGGAACAAGCCAATAAATGGCTATGAATAGGCCTGTCAACAGATACATTCAGATGCAGATGGTGTCATATTTGCATCTGCATCCAAAATAATTTTTGAATAACGGACATCTATATCCCTGAATATAGATGGATATTAGATAGTTATTCTCTCGACTCATAATTACTAAAGTCAAAAAAGTAAATGAATTTTTTTGTCTAATGTGAATCCGGTTAAGTGATGATGCTAACATAAATACAAGAAATAAAAAGTAAACCATAGCAATAACTTTTGGATAACAAATGTTCATCTATACATTCATAATATAAACTACTATGATAAAAGAGTAAATACCAACTTTTTTGAAAAGGCACTTAGATACAACATGTCACTAGGACAACATATCACAACTCACATGTCAATAAATGTTCGAATCACACTACGCAAGTTTCAAACTTATGACCTCTCGCACCAAAGTCAAATCACTTAACCACTTGGACAACGATGCTTGTCAATATCAACCATTTTTATTTTTAAAATACGAGTAATCTCAACTACTATACAAATACAAAGAAGAATGCATAACATGGATTATTTTATCTAACATGCATAATATGTGTATCATGTACATATACAAAAATACTTAATAATGATAATATTATGGTAAAAGCTTAATAATCCATGTGTCGTAGCACATAAGTGTGTTAAAAAGGCAGTACACTTCATTTTGAGCTTGTAAAGAAACAATTTGGATTTTTAAATAGTTTGAAAGAAACATTGAACAGTGGCTGGGTAACGTTGGAAAATCCAAAATGATTTAATGTTATTGGTTAAAATAATGCTTTTTGGACCAAAAAGTGGCATAACACCCCTAAATTATGGGAAAACCAGTAGATCTAGTAAGAAATAGCAAGAAAATAAAAGAAACACAAGGATTTTTTACAGTGGTTCGGTATATTCTATGGCTATGTCCACTTTAGTCTTATTTAGATAGAGTTTATCACAAGTCACTAAAAGAAAATGACCTTATTACAACTAGTTATCTACAACTGGTGCTAGATGACAGTTGTAAATTATAATAAACCAGATTTTCGACCCTCGAAAATCGACACTGAAACATCCACTGTATCACATAACGAACATTCAAGTGCCGAAAATACTGATTTGTTAGGGTGAAAGAAGAATGTAGAAGATAGAAGAAAACTAAACAACACAGAATCTCACAAAGCAACGAATAATATATAATACAATAATGACTTTACAAAAAGGAAACATATTTATTCATATAACATCAGAGCACACAAGACTTATCCTAAATTTGGGCAGTTATAGAAACCTGCCCTTACATTGATAAACATAAATACTCTATAATACAGCGGAAGAAAAATATACATGAATATATCTTGACCATCCAGCTCCGCTCTAACTCCAAAGTATCTAGCTAACCTGGGAAAAACATGCTCGGTCTGACCTAAGCATTACATGGGATAACATCCGGGTCAGTTTGGTAAACCAGCGTGAGTAAAACTCGATAATAAGTAACAACCAAACTGATTTCTACATTCGAAATTTTTTCAAACAAAGGGTATCCCGTAAGATCACATCGCACATAAAAACGGATGTGTTTTTATATTACGATAACCAAAACATTTTATATCTAAATCCAGTGATATTTTCATAGTGTCTAGGTTTAAAATAAATAGATAAAATAGCAATGCTTGCATCTCACATTCCAATATACTAGGCTCTACAATCAAAACCATAAGGTACGTATTGGAGATTGGATCCCAACAATGGCAAGGTAATGGACTTCCTTCAGATGATACACCTCTAGAAAATGCACTAATGTTAACACAATGGTGACTGCTCCTTTTACATGGCCGACCAGATTACCTCACCCTATTGACACCAAGGCCTTATACTACCACAGTGTTTGCGTGCAAACCAATTCTGAAAGGGACATCTAGAATGGGTGACGGCTTCTAATGGTAGCTAACCACATAGCTCTGCTGCATGCCTGTTTTTGCCATTCCTCCCGGTTGTGAGGCTTGAGGCTATGCTTTACCTTTCTGAATAGCAATCCATCTTGGAATGATAATTCTGCCCTCCAAGTAGTAATGCAGTGCTAGCATTTATCCATATAAGTTGTCCAGGATAAGGACAAACCGAAGGCACTACTTCTACTACATCCATTTTGGAACCACCCCCGGATTGGTAGTAAGCAGCCATTGCACTTCGGTGGCTCCATCTTCGATCCCATGCTTCAAGATGTCTTCATTTCGAAATGCTTGAGTTGGATTGAAGTGGTTTTCAGATAGCATATCCGATCTCAGTCTCTTCGAAACAACTTTCGATATTTTCCATAAACTCAACCCCGGTTCTTTAGGAAATAAATAGACAAATGACAAGAGCGGAGTTTACCTCCTAACCCTTGGTGGACGGATTTCCTTATCATTCATTCCTAGAAGAATGGAATGAGTTTATACGTGTAGTGTATCACCTTCGACGATAATCGTGCCACATAATTCTCATGTTTCTCCTAGATATTTCCAAAGTTACATTTTGTCCAGATGTGACAGTTGGTATTTAACTATCAAATAAACAAACATCCAATCATGGTTTAATTTTCTTATGGGATCCAGTAAGCCTTTATTAATTCTCTTTAATTAATAAAACCAATGTATAAAACATGATCGCAAGATCTGTTCAAAACACTATTCCCAAACCCCTTACATTTCCTTTTATACTTAGGAAACATTTATACACTTATCTCAATGTTATAAGTATATTACCAAAACATTTTACTTTTCATGCCTTGAAACAAAATCATATACTTATTTTATCAGTATAAATATATTTACAAACTTTTTAAAGTTTTCTTCTTTCCAAATACCATATTAATTAACCAAACATTTCTTCCAAATAAAACATTCCGCTTATCCTTTATCAAAATTTCCCTTTTAAAAAGTTCATCTCATATTTCAATTAACTATAACTTTCAAAATAAAGTTATAACCCATGTGTTTGCACAAAAAATGGGCAAACACCTCCAAGTCGTATAATTTAGTCGATTTTATGTTGTTCTTAGCGATTTGGGTGATTTATGCAAATATGTAAAAAGCAGGGACTAAACTGTAAAAGACACACAGATTTATAGTGGTTCGGCCAGAATGTGCCTACGTCCACTTTATATGTTATTCTCCTTTACTGTTCAGATTACAAGTACAAAGCTTTGATTATAAGTATATGAAAGTTGTTTGAAAGTTCTATCCGTGCTTGAGCTCTCAAACTTGTCTGCCATTGTTGCACCCCTACCCCTCTATTTATAGAGTGAGGCTGGGGGTAGGGGTCTTGGATGTACATAGCTGCTGGTGGGCCTGAGCTGATGTAATCTGGCCTGGCAATGTTGGTTTGGCAAAGACTTGGTCCGGAGATGGTTGGAGTGGATTTCGGTCCGGTAGTGGTTGATTCGGTAGTGGTTGATCCTGTGGAGAGTGGTGAGTGAGATTTGGTTCGGTAGTGGTTGATTCGGTAGTAGTTGATTCGGTGGAGCGTTGGTCCAGTGGTAGGTGAGTGAGAATTGGTTCGGTAGTGGTTGATTCGGTAGTAGTTGATTCGGTGGAGCGTTGGTCCGGTGGTAGGTGAGTTGGTGTTTGGTTCGGTGGTAGGTGAGTTGGTGTTTGGTCCGGTGATGAATGGTTTCGGTGAGGCCTTGGATCGGTGGTGAGAATTCGCCCAACATTTGCCCCCCAAAGTGGGGCATATGCCTGCATATGTCGCGCTTTGTTTTAGGCCATTCAACTTGGATACTCTCATTCGGTCCCAAGTGCCGAACCAGTTGGTCTGGTCGTCTGTGTTGGTCTATAAGTAAGGGCTTCGTGCCTCTGTTATTCCATACTAGCCGAACCAAACTCTTGTCTTTGCCGAATCAAACGTATCACCAGACCTCAACTGCCGGACCAGGTGAGGCCTTCTTCTGTCGAATGAGCTTTCGCTTTGACTTACCGAATGAACTCGGGGATTCCGAATGCCGAATGAATCTTTAACCTTGACTTACCGAATGAGCTCGGGGATTCCGAGTGCCGAATGAATCTTTAGTCTCGAATTACCGATCGAGCTTTTATGTTTTGAATTATGAACGATATTCCAGGTCGTATGTGCTTGCTTGTTTATGTCTCCGCACTCCTTGTTCTAATAATGTGTTTTCTCTTGTTGCAGCTAATGTCTCATAAAGTAGAAACCCGTTCCGACAAGAAGAAATGCAAGGACAAAGGCGAGTCCCCCATTGTGCCCCCAGTTCGGGCAAGACCAGAACGTCATGGACCAACCCCGAGATCATTAGTAGACGGGTATGGCCCTCAGGAGCTCTTGAACTCTCCGCCTGACTGCTTTCCGTGCTCCCTCAAAGATGAGCAGCTTGATGTTATATCTCGCTCTTTTGGGATTGACAGAGCGCATATGTTGTTGCCGGGGGAATGAGTGATGTCGTATAACCCCCCTGAAGGATACTTTGCTTATAGTAGGTATCATTGTATGTACGGAGCCATCTCTCCGATCAATGCTTGGATAGTTAGCTTTATCACATATTTGATGGTGACCCCTTTCCAGCTTCAGCCCAACTCCTATGCCATCTTGGTGAGTCTATTTATTATCTTCCAGAGAAAATATGGGCGTCCCACTTCCAACCGGGAGATCAGGTACTTGTACAACTTGAGAGGCTACAAGAAGGGGTCTCCATATATCAGCTCAGAGTCGGCCGTGTTATCCCGCTTTTTGGCAAAGCCGTGATATCAAAAGATTGGTCGAAAACGGGAAACAGTCCGTCTTAGAGATTGGTTATACATCACTTAGCTATGGATATCGATGAATTTTGCCCGAGTCCGGATCAGGCCACGATTGATAGGACACGACAAGAAAGGTTGTAGGAGCCATCATTTCAAGTTTCAAGTCAATCCGAGTTCGTATGCTCAAGATATGATGGATTCAGTGTGAAGAGAAATAGTCATTGTCCGGTTCGAAACCATGAATTTCGAACCCATCCTTTTCGAAACCATGCTGTTCGAAACCATCCACGCCCTCTCCTTCGAAACCACCTAGTTCGAACCCATCCACGCCCTTGCCTTCGAACCCATGATGTTCGAACCCATCAGCTAGTACCCAGCCTCGACTCCATCGCCTTCGACTCCATTACCTTCGAACCCACCATAGTAGCATACCTTCGAATCCACGACTTCACTCGGCCTCACATCCTCACTTCGAACCCATCGAATAACCCAATTCGAACCGATCAACTTCGAACCCATAAGAATTCCTGGATTCGAATGTCACGTTCGAAACCAAGAGTGCTTCCTATTTCGAATCCACCGAGTCAATTGGTTTGGAGGACGTGTTCGCCGTAGTTCACGGAGTCGAAGCGGTCCATTCGGAGATAAGTTAGGATCGATTCGAATATTGCGCGCCACGTCACTGCAAGCTCACGTGCACTGATGGATTCGAAGCGAAGGGTTCGAAATAATGGGTTCGAACGCCTCAGCCAACCGAAGGTGTCGATTTCGAACCGAGCATATCTCCTTAACCATAGATCCAAATGCAACCAAATTTTCACAGTATCTTCCATGTGAGGTAAAGATTGTTCCTGCCAAGTTTCAGCTCGATTGGACCATTTATTGATGGGTTCGAAATCACTTCGAACCGATGTCAGATCGAGACGAAACTTGGTGGGGTCGGTCGCGTGGGCCCACTCACGTGCCAGAAGAAGTCTCACGAAGTTTCAGCAAGATCTGGGCCTCCAACGCCTATAAATAGCACCCTGAAGCCTTCAGAAAGAGGGATCTTTCCGCCATTGAACGCCAAGACTCTGCCGGATTCAAGTTTAACCATCAGAATCGCTGTTGTATTCAGATTTCAAAGCAATTGTCGGCTGTAATCCATTGTAATCGATTTAATCAAGCAAAGCAATAAAGAGAAAACCTTCAAAGTGGACGTAGGCGCGAACGCCGAACCACTATAAATCCTGTGTTTGTGATTGTTGTTCGTGAATTATTGTGATTTGTTGATTAGAGCTGAATTATATACTGATTGTTGCTGAGTTCTGTGTTGAATATTATCGAATTGAACACGTAAACGGGTGCTTTCACGACCTTGGGTGTTTGTGACCAATTTTGGCGCAAACATTTTGGTGCTTTCACTGAGAACGCTAACTCAGGAGTTCTACCAATTGATAGCAAATTCAAAGAGAGTTTGAAAGTTTAGATTTGAGAAATTATGACGAGACAATCGAGTAGAAGGCCAAGGCCAAAGAGGAGTGAACTGCAGGGGAGTAAGGAGGCTTCCTCAGGAGGGAATCAAGCGTCGATCTTCATCACTAGGGATGAGATGGAGGCTATGATGAGAAGACAAGAAGAGATGATCCAGAACTTGCTTCAGCAAATTGGGCAACTTGGAGCACAAAACCAAGGAGCAACTGGAGTTCAGAACGGAGCAGGACCATCTGGCGTAGCACCAGAGCTAGGGGCCACCCACACTTGGAGCATGTTGATCCAATCCCAGAGAAAGAGATAGGGGCCTCTGAGCAACCTGGTAATGAATGAACGCTCATCCAGGGGGCAGGTAAAATTCCCTCCTAAACTCGGGGGGCAGGTCGAAAGCGATGAACAAGTCGCAAACCTCTCACTAGCACGGTTAGATCATTTACACATGTAAGCGATCGCGCACGATCCATAGGCATGCTCTGAATGACTAAAGACCGCACCATAGTAAGAGTTTACGCTTTGACATCTTCGTCTTGCTGTGATCTTGACTCAAACATTCCTGTTGTGGAATTCGTATGATTATTGCTTTGATATTTGCAAATTTACTTGTATGCCCGTGGATCGCGAACGGTCCGCGAGCACCTCTTGCATGGCAGCGAACTGCCAAAGTCTTCGATTCGAAAACTCCCCCAAACAATAACTCCAGCACTGATAATATTAAGTCCCCCCCGGGCACACACAATTCGCCTCGAACGGCATCCGACCTCGAACGGTCACAATCCGCCACGAACGGCACCCGACTTCGAACAGTCATAACTTGCCTTACCTCAAATGGCTTGATCGCGAACGGTCGTCACTTGAGGTCCGAAACCCGACCGCGAACGGTCACAAATTCGCCTCGAACGGCACACGATCGCGAACGATCACCCTCCGCCTCGAACGGCACACGACCGCGAACGGTCACAGATTCGCCTCGAACGGCACACGATCGCGAACGATCGCTTCCTGCCTCGAACGCCATTGATCGCGAACGGTCATGGCTCACTGATTATGAAAACCGACCTCGAACGGTCACCATTCGCCTTGAACGGCACTTGGTCGCGAACGATCATCGTTTGCCACGAACGGCAGTCGACCGCGAACGGTCCCATCTCATCATTCGCCGCGAACGGCATCGACCGCGAACGGTCCTATTCCATCTTATGCCACGAACGGCACGGACCGCGAACGGTCCCGATTCACTTCAAGCAGCATGCGATCCCGAACGATCGAAGCATGCATTTGTACGCTCGACCGCGCACGGTCGCACTTCCCCTCGAATGGCTCGATCACGAACGATCGTCATTTGAAGTTGAGCGCTTGACCATGAACGGCCGCACTTCATCCCAAATGGCTCGATCCCGAACGATCGTCATTTGAGGACATATGAAACTATTGAGTTCTTTGCAGGTTGATAATCGGATACGAACATCCAACTCGAAGCATTACAAAACACACCTTCCTACCGCAAGGCATGTTTTGGGGGGCAAAATGTTATCCCGCTTTTTGGCAAAGCCGTGATATCAAAAGATTGGTCGAAAACGGGAAACAGTCCGTCTTAGAGATTGGTTATACATCACTTAGCTATGGATATCGATGAATTTTGCCCGAGTCCGGATCAGGCCACGATTGATAGGACACGACAAGAAAGGTTGTAGGAGCCATCATTTCAAGTTTCAAGTCAATCCGAGTTCGTATGCTCAAGATATGATGGATTCAGTGTGAAGAGAAATAGTCATTGTCCGGTTCGAAACCATGAATTTCGAACCCATCCTTTTCGAAACCATGCTGTTCGAAACCATCCACGCCCTCTCCTTCGAAACCACCTAGTTCGAACCCATCCACGCCCTTGCCTTCGAACCCATGATGTTCGAACCCATCAGCTAGTACCCAGCCTCGACTCCATCGCCTTCGACTCCATTACCTTCGAACCCACCATAGTAGCATACCTTCGAATCCACGACTTCACTCGGCCTCACATCCTCACTTCGAACCCATCGAATAACCCAATTCGAACCGATCAACTTCGAACCCATAAGAATTCCTGGATTCGAATGTCACGTTCGAAACCAAGAGTGCTTCCTATTTCGAATCCACCGAGTCAATTGGTTTGGAGGACGTGTTCGCCGTAGTTCACGGAGTCGAAGCGGTCCATTCGGAGATAAGTTAGGATCGATTCGAATATTGCGCGCCACGTCACTGCAAGCTCACGTGCACTGATGGATTCGAAGCGAAGGGTTCGAAATAATGGGTTCGAACGCCTCAGCCAACCGAAGGTGTCGATTTCGAACCGAGCATATCTCCTTAACCATAGATCCAAATGCAACCAAATTTTCACAGTATCTTCCATGTGAGGTAAAGATTGTTCCTGCCAAGTTTCAGCTCGATTGGACCATTTATTGATGGGTTCGAAATCACTTCGAACCGATGTCAGATCGAGACGAAACTTGGTGGGGTCGGTCGCGTGGGCCCACTCACGTGCCAGAAGAAGTCTCACGAAGTTTCAGCAAGATCTGGGCCTCCAACGCCTATAAATAGCACCCTGAAGCCTTCAGAAAGAGGGATCTTTCCGCCATTGAACGCCAAGACTCTGCCGGATTCAAGTTTAACCATCAGAATCGCTGTTGTATTCAGATTTCAAAGCAATTGTCGGCTGTAATCCATTGTAATCGATTTAATCAAGCAAAGCAATAAAGAGAAAACCTTCAAAGTGGACGTAGGCGCGAACGCCGAACCACTATAAATCCTGTGTTTGTGATTGTTGTTCGTGAATTATTGTGATTTGTTGATTAGAGCTGAATTATATACTGATTGTTGCTGAGTTCTGTGTTGAATATTATCGAATTGAACACGTAAACGGGTGCTTTCACGACCTTGGGTGTTTGTGACCAATTTTGGCGCAAACAGGCCGTGTCTTTCAAGCCTGTTCTGGACTTGTATTCGAAATTTAGCATGTTCAAGAAGGAATGGTTCTTTGTCAAGGATGACTCTGTTTCTTTCCACCGCTTCACCTATGGCTGTAAGTTGAATCTTATTTATAATTTCTGTTCTAACTACAATGCTCCTCCTTATGTGCTTTATTTCTTGCTAGCGACAGGTGGCTTTGCGGTTGTAGAGAGCGATCGCCTGGTTCAGATGGCTGTGGAGATAGAAGCCATTCCGGAAAGGGAGAGGGCAACCTCTTATTTGATCAGGAATGCTACTCTTCTGGAGCTCAACTTGATTCTACCACGCCAGTCTATGGTCAAGCAAAGAGACACAACTAAGGAGAAGGCTTCCAAAGCTAAAGGATGGGCTACGGCGAAGAGCAGCAAAATGAAACCCTTCTCGAAACATCTAGTCGCCGGGGGGAAGAAACTTAAGAAGTCCGATGGACCCTCCCCCAGCACATGTCCAGATGTTCCGGAGGAGGAAGATGTGGGGGAGGAAAGAGGCGAGGATGAAGGAGGTGAGGCGGAGAGTGGAAGTGGTGGAGAAGGCGATGGTGATGGTCGCGGTGATGATGGTGGCGAAGGACAGAGCGGTGATGGCACTGGGGCTTTGTCTTATGGGCAGGCAGGTGAGATCCAGGAGTGGATAAATGATGCTTTCCACCTAGCTTTTGAGGGGTTGGAGGAAGGATCGGCCTTGGTGGAGAAGCCAAAGAAAGCTGACAAGGCCGGGACTGGTGCCGATTCATCTTCTAAGAGCATTTCAGCTAAGGCAACTCCTGCGATTCAAGGTGAATTTTTGACTTCTGCAGACTCCATTTATGATAGGATCGGCTTCCGTCCTGGAGTGAGATCCAGAATTTATTGCAGTATCCTACTCCTCACCAGGGTTTGTATAACAAAGCACTTCTTTACTCTTCTTAACTTGATATATTTCTTGAATTATAGTTCAATGTATGCTTGTAACACTTGGTTTCATATCACAGAAGCAGGTAAGGTGGCCAAGACATCAGACGTTCGGCACCGTCTCGAACAATACAAACTTCTCAAGGCTTCTACTAAACCAAAGCCTCCGACTAACCGCCCCGGAGACGTAGTCGGCTACCGTCCTCTTCTTGGAGTTATCGAAGAGGATATCCAAAGGAAGAATAGGAGTCGCTCCTTGCTTGAATCTTCACCTGATCCACAGCTTCTAACTCAGCCTCCCCAGGATACCACGGAGGAGAGTACTGGGTTTATACCTTCTCCGCATCCATCTGAAAATCCTACCGTTACCCAGATAGATCATCCCGGTTTAGTCCGTAATCCGTTTGAGGGTCATCCGGATCTGGATCCAGGTTCTCGTGATGTTACCTTCGATGAGGCTACCGGTGAGCACCTTCTCCCTCGTAATCCTATGGTAAGGGTACTCGATGAAGCTAAGTCCCTGGACCTTGATTTGCTTACCACTCGGGTTGTAACTTTAGGGGACGAAGTTAAGGCAAACATCGACCGGGTTGCTAAGGAGACCAGGAAGCTGATGGGGCATCATGCCCGACTGGTCAAGGTTGGGGAAGAAATCGGGAGCGCCAACATTCGATTGCGGTTAATGGTTTCCGACCAGGTCAAACAACTCGCTCATCAGGCCATCCAGATCTCTCAACATGAGGCCGCCTCTAGGCAATTAAAGAGAACCATGGAAGAGGCCAGCAGGGCAGAGTTGCGAAAAATGGAGGCTGCTTGTAAGGAACGGATTGATATGGCCATTGCAACGGTGGATGAGGTTCGGAAAGCGGATCTTGAGTGGGTACAGGAGTTATCTGGGAAGCTTGAAGCCGCAAAGCTTGCTCAAACCAAGCTGAAGGAGGAGATGGAGGCAATGAGGAAATCCTTTCAGGCTAACTGCTCGCGATACCAATCGGAGAGGGATGTTGCCGTTGCAAAGCTGTTGGTTTCTGGGGACCGAATGAGGGAGTTCGAGGAGAACGAGGGGATAATGGATGAGATGCTTCAGGAAATGTACTTTCGCACTTGGAAACAGGGCAACTTATCCTGGATGGATGATTATCCCCGAGTCATGGCCAGGATTTACCTTAGGGCCCTGGAGGAGGCTAAGGCCGATGCAGATAAGGAGGGTGGCGTGGCCTTCAGAATGGACGTGGTCACAGCCCAGTTCACCAAGGAGGGGAAAGCGGCGGTGAAGGAGGGTATGCGGCTGCTTAGCGCTGAGGAGGTAGGGGTGCAGTTGGAGGATGATGATCAAGGAGCAGATGCCGGTAATTCTTCCCTTTCAGTCTTTTCGTAACTTGATTGCTTATTGTTCGTGATTATTAATGGATTCTTTCCTGAATTGGACAGGCGGGACCCCTAGAGCACCAACTACCTCTGGTCAACATGCTGAGAGTTCCGATCCCGCAGTTAAGTAGATCTCGGGGGGCCAGTAGGATAGATGTGAAGCTCTGATGCAGCCGACTCCCAGACTTGACCTGGACATCTTTTGGTTTACCTGACATTGTTGTCTATGCTAGTCCCAAAACATTAATGTAACTTTTAGGCTGTAATTATGTTATTTGTAACGAACAACTTCATTTTTGGCATGTAATTTTTTAACTTAAGCTGGTTTTGTTATATTTAAATGCTTTCGTTATTTTGGTGTGTTGCATAAGAAATGCAGTTATGCATATGTCTGTGATTCAATTGTGTTTGATGTCAAGTTCTTGCTTAAAATATAATTTCATATCTTGCAATGTTATTGTGGTGTGTGAATAAATTATAGCTATGCATTCATAGACAAAGGAAGAGAGTACCGCCCTTCGTGTTTTAGTTGTAGATGGTAGCTTTGAATGTCTTGTGTGACTGAGTATGGAATGCAACCGAGTGTCCTGTCATCCAGTTGTGAGTTCCTATCCCTATTTGCGGGTGTCTTCCATTTTGTGTCCTGTACTTTAGGGATCGTTATATAGGATAGGAGGAAAGTTTTTAAATAAAATAGGAATATAAGAAATAGCAAAACTTCCAATCACGGAAGGCCTTCGATGTGCTTAAGTTCATGGTAAACGGGTTTTGTAGTCACTTTCCCTAGCTGTGGGTCTTGGAGACATTTGTCACCCATCTTACGCCTCCGCGGGGAGTTTTCTTTTTTACCACATCCGTACTTAAGACACACCAGAGCCGAGATCACGCACAGTAACTACCCGGGCCATTATGGCCCGTAATCGTGGGTATTATTCGATTTACCGTGGCCGGCTAGCGTGGGTGCCGATCGTCAACCGTGAACTACCCGTGGCTGGCCACACCTTATGTTGGGGCTTAAAGTAGGTTCACAGTCGCCGGCGAGCCGAACGTCGTAATGAGCTGTCTCGGCTATAGTCGGCCTTCTCGGTGGCTTATAATCGGCTCATTACAGTCGGCTTTAAGGGCCGATCGCGAGCAATGAGTTAACCCGCAGCAGAGGGATGCTGGAGCAAAAGTGTCTCATTGGCGAGGGCATAGATTCGTATAGTACCTGTTAGGTCTTGTCCAGGGGAGGTTGTGCCGTGATGCGTCTTGAATGGAAATTCCATTACACATGATTTTGTTCAACAGAAAAGGATAAAGCTCAACAAGCAGCCAAGATATAAAGGAACAAGTTAAAAAAGAGACAAGGTTTTTAAAGTAGTTCGGCACGAAAATGCCTACGTCCACTGATTCTCTTTGTTAATTCACTTCATATGGGCAGTACAAGTTTAGAAAAGTATCGACGAAGGTGTTGGATGTTCCATGCCTTTTGGAACACCTCTCCGTCCACCGTTGACAAAATATAAGCTCCGTTGTGGAGGTCTTTATGAATTACATATGGTACGTCCCAGATTGGATCTAGCGATCCGGGGCGCGGGAAGATTCGCCTGAGGACAAGATCTCCTTCTTGTAAGCTGCGATGCTTGACTATGGAGTTGTATAGTGCTGCCACTTTTTGCTTGTGAGCTGCTGCTTTGAGTGCTGCATCGTTTCTTCTCTCTTCAATTAGATCAAAGGACATGTGGAGGAGTTCTTCGTTCTCTTCTGGGTCGTAGCGAATCCTACGGTGGGAAGGCACTATAGTTTAGACTGGAGCATGGCCTCCGGTCCGTATGCCAAAGAGAAAGGAGTATGCCCCGTTGATGTTCTGAAAGATGTGCAGTAGGCCCGAAGTGCCGTAGGAAGTTCATCCATCCAAGCGCCTTTTGATTTTTCAAGTTTCTTTTTGATTAGAGTTTTGAGAATTTTGTTGACAGCTTCGACTTGTCCGTTTGCTTGGGGATAAGCTACAGATGAGGAGCTTTTGTGAATTCCGTGCTCTCGGCACCAGTCGGAAAACTCCTCGCTATCAAACTGAAGTCCATTGTCTGATATGATTTTGAGTGGAACTCCGTACCTACATAGAACATTTTTGATTAAGAAGTTAGTAACTTTTGCCGAAGATATTTTATTTAAAGGTTCTGCTTCCACCCATTTGGTGAAATAGTCAACTGCCACTATCGCATATTTGGCTCCGCCTCGGCCCACTGGCAGTTCGCCAATCAAGTCAATTCCCCATACTGCAAAGGGCCAAGGGCTGGTCATTTGAGTAATCTCATTTGTTGGTAGACGACGAATCTTGGCAAATTTCTGACATCTGTCACATTTTTTAACGAAGTCTAAGGCATCTTTGTTTAAGGCGGGCCAGAAATATCCATATCGGAGTATTTTCTTCGCTAGAGTCTGCCCTCCAGTGTGATCCCCGCAGCTTCCTTGGTGGATGTTGGATAAGATTTCCTTAGCTTCCATTCCAGCGACACATCTTAATAAGGGGTTAGAGAAGCCGCGCCGGTAGAGGATGCCTTCTTGTATTGTGCATCGGGAAGCTTTCCTCAAGATTTTTCTGACTTCGTTACGCTCGCTGGGCAGTCTGCTATCTTGTAAGAATTTTCGGATGGGAGTCATCCTAGTTTCCTCTTCGATTGCAGCTACCAGATTCACTTGCTCGAAACTCGGGGTTAGTTGCTTTGAGATGGCTACTGTTCCGGAAATGGTACCGTCTTTCATGCTAGCTTGCTTTGCCAGCTCGTCGGCCTCTTGGTTCTCTTCTCGAGGGATGTGTTTGATTAAATAGTGATCCAATTGATCGAGTAGCAGCTTGGTCTTCTTTAGATATGCTGTGAGTCGTTCTCCTCGAGTCTAAAATTCTCCTAGTATTTGGTTTACAATAAGTTGAGAATCACTATGAAGACATAAAGAACTGACTCCAATCTCTAAGGCAAGTTCTAATCCAGCTACTACTGCTTCGTATTCTGCATCGTTGTTGGTGGCAGCGAATTCCAACCTTAGAGCATAGTGTAGCTTCCTTCCCCTGGGAGTGGTTATTACAACACCTGCCTCCGAGCCTTGTTCGTTTGAAGCTCCATCCACAAAGAGATTCCACTTAATGTCTTTTGCTATTTCAGATTTCTTCTTACCTTTGTTGGTAGTGAATTCGGCAATGAAATCGGCCATGGCTTGTCCCTTGATGGCGGTGCGAGGATGGTAGGTGATATCATATTGACTCAGTTCAATGCACCATTTAAGTAGTCGTCCAGAAGTGTCGGGACGATGGAGTACCTGACTTAGCGGTTGATCGGTTAGAACTCTGATGGAATGAGATTGGAAATAGTGTCGCAGTTTCCATGACGTGATTAGTAAACAGTATGCTAGCTTCTCAAGCTTAGGATATCTGGCTTCTGCCCCTGTTAACCTCTTGCTTACAAAGTATACTGGCCGTTGTGTGCGATTGTCTTCTTTCACCAAAGCGGCGCTTAGAGCATGAAATGACACATCAAGGTATAGGTTTAGCTCTTCGCCTTCGTTTGGAGTTGAGAGTATTGGTGGTCTCTGGAGGTGTTCGATTAGGCTAAGGAAGGTTGTTAAGCATTCGTCAGTCCACTCGAACTTTCCTTTGTCTTTCTTTAGAGCCTCAAAAAAGGGGACGCACTTGTCAGTCGCTTTAGAAATGAATCTGCTTAGGGCGGCCACCTTCCCATTTAGGCTTTGCATTTCTCTTCGAGTGGAAGGTATCTTGATATCTTTCAAGGCACGGACTTGTTCGGGGCTTGCTTCAATCCCCCTGGCACGGACGATGAATCCCAAGAACTTTCTTGATGATACTCCGAACGAGCACTTTAGAGGATTCAACTTCATTCCATATTGGCGAAGTACGTGAAACATCTCGCTCAGGTGGCTTACGTGATTGTTGGCTTTCCTTGATTTTACTATCATGTCATCGACATAAACCTCCATAGTTCATCCTATTAGTTCCGCAAACATCTTGTTGACGAGGCGCTGATAAGTAGCTCCGGCGTTTTTAAGTCCGAAAGGCATTACTCTATGGCAGTACAATCCCCGATCAGTGATGAAACCAGTGTGGTCTTGATCGGGAGCGTGCATAGGAATTTGGTTATATCCTGAGTATGCGTCCATAAAAGATAAGAGTTCGTGCCCGGCTGTGCTGTCCACAAGCTGATCGATTCGGGGGAGTGGGAAGCAATCCTTCGGGCAAGAGTCATTTAAGTTGGAGAAGTCAATGCATGTTCACCACTTCCCATTAGCCTTCTTTACTAGTACCGGGTTAGCGATCCACTCTGGGTAGATGGCTTCTCGTATGAAGTTGTTGGCAAGTACGTTCTTTACTTCTTCATCGAGGGCTTCTAATCGCTCTGCCCCCATACTTCTCTTTTTCTGCTTTACTGGCGCCTTGGTAGGATCGATGTTTAGTATGTGGCATACCACGTCTGGGGAGATTCCAGTCATGTCAGCGTGCGTCCATGCAAATACATCCAGGTTGTGGCGGAGAAAATCAATGAGTTGATCCCTCAATTCTGCTCTTAGTTGAGATCCGATTTTCAACAGTCTACTTGAGTCGTGTTTGTCTACAGATACAAACTCTATAGCCTCTGCAGGCTCGGCGGTGGCCTCCTCCTCTTTGTCCCTGGGGTCTAATTCATTGAAAGGATCACTGGTATATCGAAGAGGAGGAGCTTTCTTTAGTTGCTATGCTTTCAAGTTTTTCATGCAGAGAGGAGTCTCTGCATTCTTCCCTCTATCCTTCCTGCGATTATTGCGAAATTCAGTTACATAGCAATCTCGAGCGGTGTCTTGATCTCCCTCTACTTCCCCTATTCCATTGTCTGTTGGAAATTTCATCTTCAGGCACCAAGGGGCCAAGAAAATTTGGAAGTCAGACAAGGCTGGTCTTCCTAAAAAGGCGTTGTAGGCCGAGTGGTTATCTATCAGCACAAATGTTTGTTTCCGCACAACGGAACAGGGGTGGATTCCTATTTCAACAAAAAGGTCCAATTGTCCAAGGGGCATCTTCGCATCTCCAGTGAAACCGTGTAGTGGTTTGTTGCAGGGTGGCACATCCTTCATTAACAGCTTCATTCTGTCGAAAGCATGCTTGAATAGGATATTTACCGAGCTTCCAGTGTCTACTAGAATTCGGAAAACTTCAGCTGGGCCGAACCGTGCAGAGATGACCATAGGATCCATGTGAGGGTACTGCCTTCCTTCCAGGTCAAGCCTATTGAATGTAATGCCATCATTCTCTTTTCGCTTCGGGTGGCGTTCTTCCATAACAGAATTAACGTAGCCTTCATTGTTTCTAAGTGACTTTCCGTATCTTTCCATCTCTGCCCATCTTCTATCGGCGATGTGTGGTCCTCCCGATATGGTATGGACCACTATCTTCTCATGACTGGTGCCACCGGTGTTGCGATTTCCCCCTCCTGTTTCTGGGAGGGGTAGCCTTGGGTTCTCATTGGCAGGAGCTGGGGTCCTGTTCTGACCTTCTACATAGCGTTCCAGTCTCTTCCTTCTGATGTGTTCTTCAATTAAGCCCCGGAGATGATGACATTCATTGGTATCATGCCCATGAGATTCGTGGAAGCGGCAGAACTCTCCAGACTTAATTGCGTTATCTAATTCCTTCTTGTATGGAGGGCGTCTGTATTTAACTTCATCTTGGGTGGCCAGGAAGATGTTTTCGATTGTCTCATTCAAAGGAGTGTAAGTGTCAAACCTTGGTCCTGGCCGATATAGACGTTTTTCTCCCTTCTTTCCCCCAGCATTGTCTCCAGAGTCATTTCTTCGAACGTCCTTTGCTACAACGGGTGTGTCGCCATGAGCTGCCTTGGTTTGTCGTCCTGTCTGTCTTTCAGTGGCAGCATCTTCAAGTCTCATATATCTTCCGGCTTCATGAAAGAAATCGGGTAAAGTAGCTGATTTTTCTTTCGTTAATCTTCTAGCAAAGTTAGTATCCGGATGCACACCACTACAGAGGGCCATTAAGATAAGTTTCTCATCGACATCTTGGACTGTGGCCGCTGCAGCGTTGAATCGGGTTAGATATTGCTGCACTGTCTCTCCAGGCTTCTGTTTGATATTAGATAGGGAATAAGCATCCTTGGATTGTTCCACATGAATGCGGAACTGGCTGATGAACTTTTCTTTCAACATTTCCTATGAGCCGATGGATCCTTGGGGTAGGTGTCAGAACCAGGAGGCAGCTAGATCTGCCAAGAATAGTGGAAAGCATTTGCACAATACTCCTTCTGTGGCTCCACTCATGAGCGTATGCTGTGTGTATCTCTGCAAGTGTACAACGGGGTCATAGATTCCCTTGTAAGGTTCCATTGTTGGCATTTTCCATTCTCGGGGGGTGATGGCAATTTCAATATTGCGGGTGAAAGGGCTGGTTACCCTAACGTCTATCCCTCGATCTCTTTGATCCCGTTGGACGCACTCTCTGAACAATCGCGCCATCCTTTCATCAGAATTTGGAGCAGATAGAAATGAGTTTGGTTCTTCTCTGCGGGATTGATTCCGTCCAGATGATCTGTAGGGGTAGTATCGTCTATCACTCCTAATATTTTCCAGTGGCTGCCTCTGGTCTTCTGGGAGCACGCTAGGGTCAGCTACAGTTGGCCCTTGCCTTGATCTTCCCCTGCTGGGTTCTGTTCTGATCATTTCCTCGGGTCCAACTTCGGGCTGGACTCTAGCTCGGCCCCGTTCATTGGTGTTTCCATGGCTAGGTAGCATGACCGGCTCAGCCACAATCGACCCTCGCCTGGTACCTCCCCGTTGGGTTTGGTTCCAAGTGTTTCCTTGGGTCGGAGTTCGGACTGAGTTCGGGCTCGGCTCCTATCATTGCTGTTTCTGTTGTTAGCTTTTTCGAAGAAGAAAGATCTTTGTCGCCTCCCAGACCCTCCAGACTGAGACTCATCCTATGATTCAGTGTTGCGGTTGGATTCTTCAGCATCCCTTAAGCGTGACATGAGTCGGTCCACCAAGGCTCTTGTTGGGATGTGAAGCGGTTAGTCACTTCAGCCATAACCCTGTCTAGATCCGCCCTAGTAATTGCTGTTGGTTGTTCCGTGGCAGGGGCTGTCGGATTTGCCTGATTTCCATTTCGTACTGCTGTTGAAACAGGACGGTTCTCTTGATCTGTGATCACTGGATCTTGAACGCTGCTAGTTGCGATGTTCTTTCCTTTGCTAACATCTTTCTTCTACCTGGAAGGCATGTCTTCTAAGCAATGAGCGATGCTGTCGGGAAGAAGGTTAAGTGGGAGAAGCTGAAGCTTCTAGCTCGATCTCTCAATGAAAGCACAAAAAATGTTTGCACAAAAAATGGGCAAACACCTCCAAGTCGTATAATTTAGTCGATTTTATGTTGTTCTTAGCGATTTGGGTGATTTATGCAAATATGTAAAAAGCAGGGACTAAACTGTAAAAGACACACAGATTTATAGTGGTTCGGCCAGAATGTGCCTACGTCCACTTTATATGTTATTCTCCTTTACTGTTCAGATTACAAGCACAAAGCTTTGATTACAAGTATATGAAAGTTGTTTGAAAGTTCTATCCGTGCTTGAGCTCTCAAACTTGTCTGCCATTGTTGCACCCCTACCCCTCTATTTATAGAGTGAGGCTGGGGGTAGGGGTCTTGGATGCACATAGCTGCTGGTGGGTCTGGGCTAATGTAATTTGGTCTGGCAATGTTGGTTCGGAAAAGCCTTGGTCCGGAGATGGTTGGAGTGGCTTTCGGTCCGTTAGTGGTTGATTCGGTAGTGGTTGATCCGGTGGAGAGTGGTGAGTGAGAATTGGTTCGGTAGTGGTTGATTCGGTAGTAGTTGATTCGGTGGAGCGTTGGTCCGGTGGTAGGTGAGTGAGAATTGGTTCGGTAGTGGTTGATTCGGTAGTAGTTGATTCAGTGGAGCATTGGTTCGGTGGTAGGTGAGTTGGTGTTTGGTCCGGTGATGAATGAGTTCGGTGAGGCCTTGGATCGGTGGTGAGAATTCGCCCAACACCATGTTATTAAACCTTTAAGTTAATTTATGAACCTCTTTCCAAATCTTTGAAATGATCTATAAACGTTTTTCCTATATTTAAAACTCTTTATATAAACCTTTCTATACTCCTTTATCTTTACAAAACATCATTTGTAAAACACTTAAAGTAACCCTTCAGTAAAAACCCTTTTATAAACAAGTTATTACTTATAATAACTTTACAACATAATAGCAAACTTGGAAATCATTTATAAACTTTAAACTCTAAGTTGATTAAAGAATTTAAGTTAATTTAAAACATACTTTACAAATTCAAAAAGAGGCATAGAAATCCCAATTGTACTAGTTTAAGTTACCATTCAATTTCAATTCGATTCCCAAGTCACTTAACAATTATTTACATAAGCTACCATATATGTAAGTACAGTTCATATCCAATCAATGAATAACAAGTCAATATAACTAGTTGGCATATACAAGTCTAAATAACATAACAACAGGATAGAGATTTATACTGCTAAGAAGATTTCCAAACAATTCAACCAATTTGTAGCAGAACGTGGATTTATTCTGCTTAACACATATCCACACGATCAAATCACTTACACTATACAGAAAGGTGTTTTATTCTGCTAACGGATGTCATTTAATTCTCCTAATAATATAGGTTACTTAAGGGTCTGGACAAGAGATCATTTGATATAGAATCAGTTTACAAAAAAGAAAATCGATTAAAACACATTCTGTTTAGTTTAAAATCACCTTTGGAAAGTTAAGCATATATTTAATTAGCTTAAACCCTAACTAAATCTTAATTAATAAAATTTAAATCATAATTAAACTCTAATTAGGCTCAATGAACATGATTAGCACTAATTAACTTCCTAATGCAACTTGGTTAAGGTTAAACCAAATTGTTTAAGAGATAAACCCTAATTAATTAAATATTAACTAAATAACCCGTTAAATAAATAAATAAATAAATAAATAAATAAATAAACATTAATCTTAACTAAATAATTATTAATCACTTAATTACCTGTCAACCTCATTAATAACTGATTAAAACTTTATAAATCAATTAATAGTCATTAACTTAACTTAAGCGATGATTAACCTCTAATCACCTTCTTAATTACCAATTAGGTGCTAATTATCTTTTAATTAACTAATTAATTATATTACAACTTAAATACTTTTCAATATTACTAATTAATTTTAAAAAACTTAGTAAACTAATTTCAAAATAAAACAAATTTGAAATAGAAATTCAAACATTTGCCGAACTGCATCCATAGCGACCATCGCTATGGGCACAGTTCGCTCTAACATATTCTTAGCGAACCACTTCACAAACCCTTACTTTTTCATGATTTGAAACATACTTTAAAAAGTTTTAAAAAAACTTTAAAATAAAAGTTAAAACTTTAATCCATTTCAAAACTTTAAATTTCGAAAACAAACTTTGATTCCAACCGGATCTCATAACCATCGAAATTACCAAAGTAGTTAACTTTGTTTACCAACCTCATGCATAGCTCATGTTTTACAATCAACATATTACTAACACCAACTATCTTCATCATAGATTTCAAGTATACGTCCAGATATACATGCTTATTAACATTATAATACAACATCGATTTCCATAATCAAATCAAACTAAAATCAACCATCCAAACCATAATTAAACCACATGATTATCATAACTTCTACACCACATAACCACCACATATAATGACATAAATAAAATTACCACTTTTATTAAGAAAACGAGTAGTTTACTCACCAAACTTCCCAAAAGCTATCCAAACTTACGCTAAATTTGCCAACGACACCCTAGCTTTGAAGGATGAAAGCTTTAGGTTCTAGCAACCCTCAAAATGGGCTTGGCCCAGGTGTATGTAGGCTCGGCCAGAGGTGTGGGCATGAATGTAGGGTAGTAGCTTAAAGGTAGAGGAGCTTCAGGTAATCCCCTTTGAAATATTTTTAAATCTTGTGCATGGATTTTACAAAGATAATTAATTTTTAGAATAAATATGAGATTTAAGTTAATTAATTACTTACCAAAGACATTTAAAATTAATTAATAATTATAAATAATAATAATTAAGGTAAACTAATTGTTTAAATAATGATGTGATTAAGATTAATTAATCATTTTAATGACATTTTAGAATTAATTAATCAATTTAACTAATGATGTTTAAGGCTAATTGACCATTTAATTAATGATAGTTAACCATTTTGTTAATGATTATTTGAAATTAATTAATCACTTTAATAATAATGTTTTAAATTTAATTAATCATTCTAAATAATAATGTTTAAAATTAGTTAACCATTTTAATAAATGATGCTTAAGGATTAATCAATTATTCTAATATGATGTTTTTAAAGTAAATAAATCATTTAAATAAGGATGTTTTAAAGTGAATTAATCCTTTTAATCAGTGTTGTTTTGAAGCAATTAATCAGGATTAAAGCTAATTAACTATTTTAAACAAAGATGTTTTGAAAATAATTAATCTTTGATTAAAGTTGATATATCATTTTAAGTGATAAAGGAAGTTATTGGTTTTAAAAGGTAATTAAGTTGTGTCTAAAGCAAATCAATCCATTTTGATAAAGTTGTTTAAGTTAACATTTTAAATGTGAAACCCTAGCATAAGTTTGGTTTTAAAAGTAAAAGTTCATTTTGATCATGGAAAAGTAGTTTCGTAAACCAATATCGCTTATATGGAAAGGATTTATTCATACTTTTAACACTAAACGTCGAGGCTTGGACTTGTTCTATCTTAAAGGTTAAAAATGTCATCAAGGAGCTTCTTTTTCAATCGAGGGATGACACTTCTTTAGAATTGACGAGCAGTGATAAGAATATGAGATTAAATTTTCATGTACGATCATTTTTTATTATCCCCGATAGTTGATGTATCAACTGTCAATTTATCTTTCTTTATTGTGTATCGTCAACCTAAGATGGTTTATTGCTTTTTAAGCTTTGTTATCCTTTGTCGAAAATAACTAAATCCAAAGCATGAAAGGAAGCCAAGCTGTATGGGGTTGCTCCCATTAGGGTATTTTCACATCCACTCTAGATCGGATTCGGTTGTATGCGCATGAAGATGTGAAATATTCGAATTCTCCATAACCGTTGACAGGGTCTGGCTTGGTATTGTCCGAGTGCCATCATAGTTCTCAAGTATGTTTCTAGAGGTATACTTTTGGTATGAGGGCGCACCCTCCTAGTCATTTGTTGGAAAATTTCCCTTTCCTTTCCTTTTATTCCAAGATTTTAAATTTACCTTTTTCTTAATTGCATTGGGAAGTGATTGTAGCCCTTCTCGATGTTTAATTATTTGTGCCCATCCTTTATGTTTGGATATTTATCTTGTCTATGCTCGTTTTATTATTGTTTGGATTTTTGTTCTTGTGAGGTAAGAACCCGTTCCACGTTTCGCGGCATAGTCTCATAGAATTATTATATATTCACCCCATTACTTGAGTTTCTCACGTTGGTATTTCCAGACTGATCCAGGTGCTATTTTGTTTTAATGGTCGGGTCTGACCGAGCATATTTTCCCAGATTAGCTTTAGATGCTTTGGAGTTCAGGAGACGAGCTGGATGCCCAAGACGTATCTATGTATTTCTTTATTTTCCCACTATACTGGTTATTGTATTTATTAGCATTTGCAAGGAGAGCCTATTACAACCATCCAGGATGATAATAGGATAGTGTACCCTAATGTTGTGTAAAAATAAAGATGATTTATTTTTGTAAAAGTTTGTGTATATTATATACTGCTCGTCATGTTTTTGTGAGATTCTATTCCATCTTTTCTTTCTTCACCCCAATCTACTTGTCAGCCAGACACTTAATGATTGACACATGAATATTGATAAGGTATGAAGCGCTGTCTTTAGTTGTAAGAAAGGCAGTTCGTTACAATGTTTATTAACTATAGTTAATAATTAATTATATAACAGTAATTATTTAATATTAATTATTAATTATAAGCAATGTTTAATATTCAATATTCAATTACTATTGATTATTAATTAATCAATAATATTCAATATTTAAATAATAATTACTTATTAGTATCAAATAATTAATAAGTAATATTTAATATTTAATATTTAATATTTAATAATAATTAATTAATAATTGCTATTAAATAATTAATTGTTAATAATTATGCGATAATTAAGGATAATAATTAATAATTAATAATAAAATTTAATAATCATGAAGTGATACTTAGTATTTAATAATTAATTTTAAATAATTATTAATTAATGAGGACTATTAAAAAAATTAATGATCATGACTGGGTTACTTATTTATGGAGGCCGAGTTATTCTCCATGCTCGAGTTGCTAATAGGTTGCGTGTGCTAATGCTCGACGATATGCGACATGATTAATTATAATTAATGATTAATATTTAATAATTAATAATTTAAAAGTAATAATTTATAATAATTAACGATTTATAATTCGTAAATTACAAGATACTAATTGGTTTTCATAAAGTTATACATACATTAGTTAGTGAAAACTCAAAAGTTTACAAAAATTTGGAAAACTAATATTACAACACAATAAGAGATAATGCTATTTACAGCACTAATAGTAATAATTTAATTGATAAATGATACTTAAAAGTATCTAAAATAATAATAAACTAAAATTTTATAAAAACTTGCCATACACGTCAATATATTTACCTTTACCGCCTTTAATTCTCATCCTCCACAAATCATAATAGAAATAAGAACCTTCCTTCCTATACGAACTCCCTGTAATGACCCGCCAATCTGCCTTTTCTTTCTTCACACCAATTTACTTGACTTTCGGACACTTAAATGATTGACACATGAGTACTGATAATGTATTAAGCGTCGTCTTTAGGTGTAAGAAAGGCAGTTCGTTACAATATTTATTAATTTCATTTAATAATTAATTATATAATAATAATTATTCAATATTAATTATTAATTATAACTAATATCTAATATTCAATATTTAATTATTACTAATAAATAATTAATAAGTAATATTTAATATTTAAATAATAATTACCTTTTATTATTAAATAATTAATAATCATTAATTAATAATTACTATTAAATAATTAATTGTTAATAATTATACAATAATTAAGGCTAATAATTAATAACTAATAATAAAATTTAATAATTATGAAGTGATACTTAGTATTTAATAATTAATTTTCAATAATTAATAATTAATGAGGACTATTAAAAAATTAATAATCATGCTAGAGTTGCTTATTTGTGGAGGCCGAGTTATTTTCCATGTTCGAGTTGCTAATAGGTTGCACGTGCTAATGCTCGACGATATGCGACATGATTTATTATAAATAATGATTTATAATTAATGATTTATATTTAATAATTAATAATTTAAAATTAATAATTTATAATAATTAAGGGTTTATAATTCGTAAATTACAAAATACTAATTGGTTTTCATAAAGTTATACATACATTAGTTAGTGAAAACTCAAAAGTTTACAAAAATTTGGAAAATTAATATTACAACACTATAAAAGATATTTGTTTGTGCCAAAAATGGTCACAAACATCCAATTGTCGATGAAACCGTTTACAATCATAGACCACAGATAACAAGTAGGTAGAGAAAAAAATGTGAAGAACACTCAAAATTTAAAAGAAAACGCACAGAAACACATAGATTTAGAGTGGTTCGTCGTATGGCCTACGTCCCTATGAAATGACTGACTTTTTTTGATCTTTGTTCGCTGGTTACAATAAGTTATAACAATAAAATCAAAGTATAAAGATAATCTCAACAGAGTCTAGACGTAGAAGAACCAAAAAAGGTCTCTTTTCAGCAGGTCCTGGGCTGCTATTTATAGGCGTAGGCTGCAAATATCTCGCCCAGATTTTGAAAGAAGAAGCAAAACAAAGTGAAGGATCAAAGCAAAAAAATGAGAAAGGTGGGTTCACTTTTATAGAGAAAGAAAAGTGGTAAAGAGCACATATATCCTTACACACATTTACCTCACTTATCCCTCACCCAAAAGATCATGCCTCCCACTAAGAACATTCGAAATGACATCACCCCACACCCCTAAAGTACAAGCCTGCATGTTGTAACGATGGTAAGAAAAGTCATGGTACCTTTTATATAAAAATATATATAACTTAAGATATTTTAAAACCATTTCATACTTATCCTTTTTTTATTAACACTTGTCGTACTTTTTTCCTAACTTATTTCATGCATATAAATGTTGTTATAAAGTGTATACAAGTATGTAACAACACTCTACAACTTTTCGTTTGATAAAAAGTCAAAAATCAAGAAAACGAATTTCGATCGTATTTTCAATTTTTCATCGAACTGTTTATTTGTATAATTTTTTTACAAAATGAGTTTATCATTACTGTTTATTAATTAAAAGGAGTTAAATATGACAATTAAATTCATTTAATTAATATTTAATTCACAATTTAAATATTTAAATAGTCGTACTTGAGTATAAGTTATTTATATATTTTTAAATATTTCACTCCCCCCGACATCGCTATCTTCCACGCCAAC
The DNA here is from genome assembly GCA_030765085.1 of Allium cepa. Lineage (NCBI taxonomy): Eukaryota > Viridiplantae > Streptophyta > Magnoliopsida > Asparagales > Amaryllidaceae > Allium > Allium cepa. The sequence goes on from CM060940.1 coordinate 111,010,416, forward strand.
TAACAGTTTCTCCGGCACCATCCCCAATTTGCAAAACCAACCTTCCTGTACATATTCGATTTTGGCAAAAATGCCTTCTCCGATGCCCCGTCTCTCACTCTTCTCCCATCATCTCGATTATCCTACCTCGACATTCGTTTCAACCTATTCTCCATGTCAATTCCTCCTATAATCTTTAAGCTACCCCTCGACGTGTTGTTTCTACAACAATGGGCTTATGCAATAGCTGCCCTCCGATTTGGGTCTGCGCCTTACCTAATGCTTGCAAATAACGGGTTCATGGATCCAATGCCTGGTACGATCAGCAATTCATCGCACTCTCTGATTAAGATTTTATTATCGAATAATAAATTGTTGGGGTGCTTGCCGTACCAGATCGGGCTGTTGAAACACGCAATGGTGTTCGATGTTGGGTTTAATATGGTTATGTGCCTGATCCCATTGCCGTTCGGTTGTTTGAGGAAGGTGGAATAGCTAAATTTGGTGGGTAATTTGTTGAACGGAAGAGAGCCGGATGTTGTTTATGAATTGGCTAAGTATAGGAATCTAGTGAATTTATAACTATCTGGAAATTATTTCAAGTCGATTGGATATAGGTGTTGGGAGTTGGTTAAGAGTAAAGTTGTTAATTTGAAGAAAAATTGTATACTAGGTTTGCCTAATCAGAGAATGCGAAAAGAGTGTTGGTCGTTTTATAGCAAGTGTAAGTATTGTCCTTTTCTACCATTCATGCCTTGTGCGCCACCATGACATGGATCGAATAAAGAGCCGGAGAAGTAGGAACTTGGTCCGAAATCGGGTTAGATAAGATTCATTATATTTTATCAATTGCAAATGGTGCAATCGTGTCGAAATCCCCTTCTTTGGGTCCACCACCGCCGCGTACATCTACACTGCCCTAAATGTCATAAACACCTGTTGACAAATCTAAAAAGTGAATGAAATATACTTTAGTCCCACATTGGCAAAATGAAAGATTCAATTGAGTATATATATAGGATCCTTATTTCCTATATCGGCCCTTAGGATCAGGTAATTTTGTACGAGGGGGAGGACCCAAATCTGATGAACACACGCGCGCGTCGCCCGTCCGTCCCGTACCGGGCTTGGATCTACTATGAAATCTTATTTTTGCTATAGAAAACACTGCAATTTTCGGCGGGTTTTTGTTTTGTTTTGCTGGCTACAGTAACGGATACGGGCGCGGCCCGTTTGAATTGAATACGGGTGCGACCAGTTGGAAGAGTGAAGAGACGCAGTTTCGTCGGTTGTATCCTGGGAGACTTCGAATAAAGTCTTAAGGCGATTGTCACGGCAAGCCTCCGATGACCTTTTGGTATTATTCTTGCTTTCATTACTGATACGCAGAATACCATTGTTGCATTGCAACGTTTTATACCTCTGTTGTTTCTGCTTTTGTAACGCTTTAAACTGTTGCACTTTACTGTTGTAACATGTTAAAGTGTTGCAGTTTGCTGTTGTAACATATAACAGTGTTGCATTGCGTTGTGTAGTAACGCATTTCGATTGTTGCATTCTATTTTCAACCGAATTGCTCTACATCTTAAGACTTTCTGTTTTGGTTAAAACAGAGATGGCAGCAGAACAAATGTCCATCAAGACAGCAACTTTAAACAAACCAGACCCATTCAAGGGAGACGGAGATGATTTTCTGACATGGCAGAGTCAGATGCTCTTTTATCTCACAACCCTTGATCTGCAGAAGTATCTTCATGAAGATGAACCAGTGCCGCCTACGCCAGGCAAAACCAATTCAGCAAATGAGATTTCTGCAATTGACGCATGGAGGCACTCGGATTTCCTGTGCAGGAATTACATCCTAAACTGTTTGGATAAGGTTTTGTACAAGGTGTATCAGCCACTGAAAACTGCAAAAGCTCTCTGAAATGCGCTTAATGCAAAGTACAAAACGCAAAACGTTAGCCTGAAGAAGTTCATAGTTGACAAGTTCATGGACTACAAAATGATAGATTCAAAATCTGTAATTGCGCAATTGCATGAACTTCAGATTATTATCCATGAATTGCAAGCAGAAGGCCACGAAGTTGGTGAATCTTTATTGGTTGAAGCAATTACTGGAAAGCTACCACCATCTTGGAAGGACTACCGCAATTACTTGAAGCACAAGAAGAAGGAGATATTCTTACAAGACCTCATCGTCAGATTGAAGATCGAGGCAGATAATCGCGGAGTCACTAAACCAAAAAACGAAGAGGCTTTTGTTGCAGAAGGGGCAAAGAAAAAAGGAAACCCCAACAAAAACAAAAAGAAAAGGAAGGCGCATGAAACCAAACGAAACGATCAAAAGCCGTCCAAGAAGTTCAATGGGCAGTGTTGGGTTTGTGGCAAGACTGGACATCAAGCAAAGGATTGCAGACACAAGAAACAGAATAATTCTGAAGCAAATGTGGTGGAAAACATGGACATCGATGGGTCTAACTTTTCTGGAGTTGTGTCGGAATGCAATCTAGTTCAGAACTCTTCTCAGTGGTGGTTTGACACAGGTGCTACACGACATGTGTGTTCTGAAAAGACCATGTTCTCCACTTACAACAAACTCGATCATGAAGAAAAATTGTACATGGGCAACTCTGCAGTATCAATGATTGAGGGAAGCGGGAAAGTGGTTCTCAAGTTCACATCTGGTAAGACTATTACGTTGAATGATGTGCTTCATGTTCCAAACATTCGCAAGAACTTGATCTCTGGACCAGTACTCTCGAAGAAAGGTTTCCGAATGGTCTTCGAATCAGATAAAGTTGTTCTGTCTAAGGCTGGAATCTATATAGGGAGAGGATACTTGCGTGATGGCCTATTTAAGGCTAATGTGGCCGTAATTGGCAATAATAATGTATATTGTAATTCTGAAATGAATAAAAAGGAAGTTTCTTATGTTGTCGAGTATGATGCTCTATTATGGCATGAAAGATTAGGACATATAAACTTTCGAAAGATGAAAAAACTAGCAAATCTGGATTTAATTCCAAAATTTCAAGTAGATAAAAAATACAAATGTGAGACATGTGTAGAAGCAAAAATGGTTAAGAAACCATTTCATACTGTTGACAAAAGTACTGAACCATTACAAATGATTCATACTGACTTATGTGATTTCAAAAACTTACCTACAAGAAGTGGGAAAAGTATTTTATCACATTTATTGATGATTATACACGATATTGCTACGTATATCTTCTCAATAGTAAAGATGAAGCAATTACATCGTTTATAAAATATAAGGCTGAAGTAGAAAATCAGCTAAATAAAAAGATCAAGATATTGAGATCTGATCGAGGTGGAGAATATGAGTCGCCGTTTGAACAATTCTGTGCAGAAAATGGAATAATTCATCAAACACAGCACCATATTCACCACAACAAAATGGTATAGCCGAGAGAAAGAATAGAACATTAAAAGATATGATTAATGCCATGATCTTAACCTCTGGCCTACCAACAAACTTGTGGGGGGAAGCTTTAAATATGTCTAATCACATATTAAATAAGGTTCCTCATAGTAAAACGGGAAATATTCCATATAAATTATGGAAAGGATATCTACCAAGCTTCAAATACCTCAAAGTGTGGGGGTGCTTGGCAAAAGTTCATATCCCGCCCCCAAAGAAGGTCAAACTTGGACCAAAAATTGTAGATTGTTACTATTTAGGATCAGCCCAAAATAGTAGTGCATATAGATTTTTGGTATTCAAGTCTGATATACCTGATATTCATGTAAATACAATCATGGAATCAAGAGATGCCTCATTCTTTGAAGAAGTGTTTCCACACAAAAAGAATGAAGGGAATAAAAGGACACGAGAAGAATCAAATAGTCCACATGAAACTCATCGTGAAAGTGATGAAGTAGAGCCAAGAAGAAGTGTAAGGGCTAGAACTTCCAAATCATTTGGTTCGGATTTTTTCACATATGTGTTAGAACACGAACCTCAATCGTACAAGGAAGCAATGTCATCTTCTGAGTCTTCATGTTGGAAAGAAGCAATACAAAGTGAGATCGATTCAATCCTAAGTAATAAAATTTAGGAAATTGTTGATATTCCACCTGGAATAAAACCTATTGGCTGCAAATGGATTTTTAAGAAGAAAATGAAACCGGATGGCTCTATTGATAAATATAAAGCCGATTAGTAGCCAAAGGATATCGTCAAAAAGAAGGTATAGACTTCTTTGACACATATTTACCAGTTACACGAATAACCTCAATAAGAATGCTAATAGCAATTGCATCTATCTACAATCTAGAAATTCATCAAATGGATGTAAAAACAGCATTCCTAAATGGAGATCTCGATGAGGAAATCTACATGGAGCAACCCGAAGGATTTGTATCCAAGGGGAATGAAAACGAAGTCTGTAAATTGGTAAAATCACTATACGGACTCAAACAAGCTCCAAAACAATGGCACGCAAAGTTTGACAGTGTCATGATAAGAAATGGTTTTCGTATAAATGAGTGTGACAAATGTGTTTATTGTAAACAAGTTGGACAATCATACGTGTTTGTTTGTTTATATGTGGACGATATGCTAATCTTTGGTCCTAGCATTAAAGTTATAGAGACCATAAAGAAAATGCTTATCAATAATTTTGATATGAAAGATTTAGGAGTTGCTGACATTATTTTGGGAATCAAAATAATAAGAACGCCTAATGGAATACAATTATCTCAGTCACATTACGTAGACAAAATAATTGAGAAATTCCAACATTATGGAATTAAAGAAGTAAGAACACCTTTTAATCCATCGGAAGTACTGCATAAAAACACTGATGAGAGTGTAATGCAACTGGAATACTCTCGTGTAATAGGATGCTTAATGTATCTGATGAATTGCACCAGACCAGATATAGCTTATGCAGTAAGTCGATTGAGCAGGTATACAAGCAATCCAGGGAAGGAACACTGGAAAGAACTAATGAGAGTGCTTGGATATTTAAAAAATACCACTAACTATTCATTACATTATGGAAAATATCCTGCCGTCTTAGAAGGATATAGTGATGCAAACTGGATTGCAGATTCAGAGGAATCAAAATCAACGAGTGGTTATGTTTTTACCCTAGCAGGGGCAGCGGTGTCATGGAAATCAATGAAGCAAACATGCATAGCTCGATCCACTATGGAATCAGAGTTCATTGCATTAGACAAAGCAGGAGAAGAAGCAGAATGGCTTCGTCATTTCCTAGAAGATATTCCTTTATGGCCTAAACTTGTAACGGCCATATGTATTCACTGCGACAATCAAGCTGCGCTAAGTAGAGCGAAAAACTTTGTGTATAATGGCAAATCACGACACATTCGTCGACGCCATAACACAGTTAGGCAGTTACTCTCTAATGGAACTATCTCCATTGATTATGTAAGAACAAATGATAACCTTGCGGATCCATTTACAAAAGGGTTATCAAGATAGAAAATAGACTGCGCATCGAGGGGAATGGGTTTAAAGCCTAAACCAACAAGAGTTATCTTATACGGAAACCTATCCTGGCGATTGGAGATCCCACGGACTAGGATCAATAGGCAAACCAGTTCTGAATAACTCAAGACGTAACGCATTTGCATGGACATAGTCCAACTCCATTCCTATGGCGCACAACATAAATGCATGCCTACAGAAGTATTTAAAGGTTAAAACTATGTTTTTTTAATGATGACCATATCTTGTAAAATAACAAGTGGGGTATATGTAGGATACTCCTTATGGTTGCGATCACCTATGTTAGTGTGAGCTGGGTCGGCTCTATGAGAATATTAAAGGCTTAAATTCTCTATATACACTCGCAGAACCAAATTTGTTCAGGACCGAAATGAACACAACCAAGAGATTGGAGGAGGAGGGAAACAATGCTCTGTTAACCTTATTGTCTGGTTATACAATATCGGCAGACGGTTCAAGATGAAATAATTCACCGATTAGCCAAGTATATCCGATGAGTGTTAACAAGGGAAAGTTCAAAGTGTAACATCTACTTATCCTTCAAAAAGCATTATTCCACACGTAGTCTGAGATATTCCACTTTGTGTGGGGGAAAAGTATATTGTCATTCATGTGGGGGATTGTTGACAAATCTAAAAAGTGAATGAAATATACTTTAGTCCCACATTGGCAAAATGAAAGATTCAATTGGGTGTATATATAGGATCCTTATTTCTTATATCGGCCCTTAGGGTCAGGTAATTTTGTGCGAGGGGGAGGACCCAAATCTGATGAACACACACGCGCGCGCCGCCCGCCCGTCCCGTACCGAACCGAACCGGGCCGGGCTTGGGCTTGGGTTTGGATCTACTATGAAATCTTATTTTTGCTACAGAAAACACTGCAATTTTCGGCGGGTTTTTGTTTTGTTTTGCTGGCTACAGTAACGGATACGGGCGCGGCCCGTTTGAATTGAATATGGGTACGAACCGTTGGAAGAGTGAAGAGACGCAATTATTCAGTACGGATATATTTTGAACGGACGCGACCGTGACCGTTCAGAAACTATAAATAGGTGACAGATCCTGATCAAATCTCTCACTGGTTTACAGTTCTTCTTCTTCCCCGACGTACTTTCTTCGGCCAATTCACTTCTGCTGCCATCATCATCTCGGACTGACGTGCTCCTTACAATCCCACGCAGTTTCGTCGGTTGTACCCTGGGAGACTTCGAATAAAGTCTTAAGGCGATTGTCACGGCAAGCCTCTGATGAACTTTTGGTATTATTCTTGCTTTCATTACTGATACGCAGAATACCATTGTTGCATTGCAATGTTTTATACCTCTGTTGTTTCTGCTTTTGTAACGCTTTAAACTGTTGCACTTTGCTGTTGTAACATATTAAAGTGTTGCAGTTTGCTGTTGTAACATATAACAGTGTTGCATTGCGTTGTGTAGTAACACATTTCGACTATTGCATTCTGTTTTCAACCGAATTACTCTACAACACCTCCAACATGAATGCTTTTCTTCCATTCTAGAGTTTCACCATCTCCTTCAAGTGTCAGCTCAGGTAATTATTTTAAATTCAAATAGATTTATGTTATTTGAATTAGGATCTATGTTTGGAGATCGATTTGTGAACAAATTTAAAAGGTTGTTAATAAATTTGAAATATGTACTCTAGGATTGCCAATAAATTTGAAAGGTTCAAAATATTTTTTTTCCATCTATCATCTGTCATCTTTGAGTGTACTCTAACTATCCTATTCATTTGTTCAATTTCTTTTTGTCGACAGACTTTGGTATAGGTGCATGACCATGCCCAGCTACAGAACATTGTAGATCCACTGGAAAATGTAGGAGACATGCTTGTAATGGCCATAACTCAATATAGTGACCTTCACCTTCAAGTGTCCACTACATTTATTATTATTGGTTCTTAATTTCAAAATTTTAGAGTACTTGGAGTCGGTCGTCTATACATTTATCCATTAGTACCAATTTCATTTAAATAGAACACTCCTTTGTTTTTATTTAATAGCTGAAAACTCTTCGAATATGAAAATGCTAGTTATGTTATGTATTCTTTTATTGTTGAAAATTCTTTACACGTTAGTGTTCAAGGTATATGTACACCCAAAAGCACACAGGCACACATTCATGTATGTATGTGTATGGCTAAGCGCTTCATATTTTTTAAGGTGGAGACCGTAAGAGAAGAAGTTGAAAGATAGAGGCCAAGGAGAGAAGAATTAGGAATGGAGCTCATGTCTGTTAGACACAAGATGCTAGCGTTACATGCCTCTACTAGCAATACATGGAAAATTATATTTATAATAGGTATGTCCTATTATTTAACTTTGTTATGATGCTCTCAGCCTTTGTTGTCTGGTTGTAGTATTTTATTTTGAAGTTTTTCTTTATGCCATTAAAAGAGAAAATCTCAGGAGCTGTAAGAGGCTTGGAAATCTATGAAAAATCTATGAAAGGAAATTGCTGATAAGGATACAGAGATTTGTATTGAGAGTACAAATATTTTGATACTAGTTCTTCTAGCTTATATCAGGTGTGCTTATATATCAATTCCATGGTTAGCTCTCAATATGCAGTACTTTGCTACTTATATAAATATCTTCCAATTATTAGCTTAATGTTAATGTAAGGGATAAGGGTATTAAGATTCAATCATGGTGATATAACCTGACTTGCTAGGTCCTTCAATTAATTATGTTAGTAGATTCATAATTACTTACGAAACTTGACCTATAATTACTCGTAAGTCATATGTATAATTTATTGACAGAGAGAGCTTCGTTTTGGTCATGAAGTTGGTTTGGCGAATTAACTTTATATGTAAGGTTCAAACTGCAATGAAATCTTCTGATTATCATAGCAAATCCGTTTTAAAGAAAATATATAATTTGATGTTTTGATTCATTTAAATCGTTAGTTATGCTTGCTTTAATTATTATTTTATACCTTGATGTATGAATGTTCTAAATGGAGATTAAAATACAAATAAGAAACTATTAATAAAAAGGATTAAATTCCCTACCTCTGGTAGTTTCCACAGGTCTTTGATATGGCATGAGTCAGTGATCTTTAGTGACATTATTATTTTTCCCTTATTATTTTCCTCCTTCATATCCTAACCTTTTGCTTTTCTAATCGGTTTATTAACTAAGGCATGACCTAAACTTAATTACCGAATCTCACTTTTCTTATCCCTTTACATTATTTTATTTTATTTATCCAATTAGATGTTCTACATAATGTTAGTTAAAATTAGGGTCATTATAAACTCCCCTCCTTAAAGAATTTTGTCCTCGAAATTACGATAAGATACATACATCAATCAAACATAAATGTAAAACATACCATCAACCAAGTCAAGATAAGTATCTCTAATCCTGATCTTCGTTTTCCAAGTATAGTCTCTCTCGTCGTCACTCCACTGGACCTTTACTAATCTGACCGTCTTGTTCCTTAGCTTCTTCTCATCGCTAGCCACTATATGAACTAGCTGTCTAACTATAGTCATGTTTGGCTCCACTAGCAAGTCTTCTAACTCAATCGGAGTAGTAGTAGTCTCTGGATCTCGAACACACTTCTTTATATAAGAAATATGGAAAACGTTGCGAACTCCTGCCAAACTATCCGGTAACTCTATCCTATAAGCGAGTTTCCGATCCTTTCTAAGATATGAAATGGTTTAATGAATCTAGGTACCAATTTGACTTCCTGAACCTCACTACACCCTTCATCGGTGATGCTTTGAACATGTTCTCCAATAAGTCTTTTCATCTCTTATCTGCATAACTTTTCTACTTTGACCGAGCTTCCTTCATTCTAGCCCGGATTAACTCAATCTTTTCTATTGCTTCTCATTTTAAATCTGGACCAAGAACTAATCTATCTTCGGTCTCTAACCAACGTGAGAGATTTACACGGTCTTCCATATAAAGCTCAAACGCCGCCATCCTTATACTAGTCTAATAACTATTGTTATACGAAAACTCGACTAAGTGTAGATAGTCTTCCCATGATCCTCCAAAATCTAGTATATAAGCTCTTAACAAATCCTCCAAGACTTTGTTAACTCTTTCTATTTGCCCATCGGTCTGCGGATGGTAAGCGGTACTCATCTTGAGTTTGGTACCTAAAATTTCCTGTAGACTCTTCCAGAACTTACTAGTGAACGAGGAATCTCTGTCACTTACTATACAACTAGTAATCTCATAAAGTCTAACTATATCCTTCATGTATAATTTAGCTAAGATTGGTGCCGTACCAGTCGACTTAACGAGTATGAATTGTGCACTCTTAGTCAATCTATATAATATAACCCAAATACTTTCATTTCCTTTATTCGACCTTAGCAACCTATCTATGAAATCCACAGATATAGAATCTCACTTCCAAACTAGAATATCTAAAGCCTGAAGTAACACACTCAGTTTCTGATGCTCGACTTTTACTTGTTGACAGTTCAAACACTGGTTTACCCATAAGCCTACATCCTTCTTCATACCTTTCCATAAGAAACTTATCTTCATGTCCCGATACATCTTTGTTCCTTTAGGATGAATAGTAGACTTCGGATGACATTCTCTAAGAACTTCCTTCCGTAGATCTTCAATATGTGGAACACATAACCTTCTTTTCTATCTCAACCACCCATTTTGGTTAAGATTGAAATCCTTTAAATCATCAATCTCGGTTCCACTCTTTAACCTTCTGATCCGTTTAGCTAGTAACAGATCATCTTCTTACTTAAAAAGCAACCCTTTCGATCATTACTAGTTGAACTTCTAAACATGACAAACTAATGGTTTCTTGACTCGAACTTGCCATAGATCTTAACTACACACCGCATGTACTCAATGCTTCTAAATCTTTCCACTTATCTGTCATTGCTAACACTGCATTCTGATGCCTTTTACTAAGTGCATCTGCTACTCTATTTCCTTTTCCTGATGCGTACTCAATCCTAAAATCATGAGCGGCTAAAGACTCTAGCCATCTCCGCCGTCTCATATTCAACTCATTCTGACAAAATAAGTATCTTAATGACTTTTGGTCCGTAAAAAACTTGAATCTCTCTTTCTCAGAAGGTAATATCTCTACACCTTCGATGCAAAAATTACTACAGCTAAATCTTAGTCTTGCATAAGATATCTAACCTCATATAGTCTGAGTTGTCAAGAAGTGTAGGCAATTATTTTACCCCTCTAAATTAACACAACTCCTAATCGAGTTCCACACGCATCTGTATACATTACTAAATCTTGATTCCCATATGGAACAACTAACATCGGCGCATTCGTCAATAAATGTTTTAGCTTCTGGAATGCCCCCTCACATTTATCGGTCCAAACATACTTCACGTACTTTCTTGTTAGCTTAGCCATCGGTGCTCTTATCCACGAGAAATCCTTTATAAATCTCTGATAATATCTAGCTAGTCTAAGAAAACTCTTTATCTCGATCATGGTCTCAGGTCCCTTCCAATTATTAACTACCTCGATCTTAGCTGGATCAATTACCAACCCTTTTTCTGAGACTACATGACCAAGGTGCTTCATCTCCTTCTTCTAAAAATGACACTTTAAAAACTTTTCTTTTAACTGATGCTGCCCCAGTGTCTCAAGCACTATCCTTAATGAGCTTCATGATCCTTTTCATCTTTGGAATATATCGACATCAACATGAATCTATTCAAATGCTTTTGGAAGATCCAATTTATTAAGTCTATGAAGAAGGCTGGCGCATTAGTCAATCCTAATGGCATTACCAACCACTCATATGATCCATATCTAGTTCTAAATGCCATCAAAAAGTACTATCCTCTGCCTCTCTTAGTTGATGGAGCCCTGTTATCAAATCCAACTGAGAAAATACTTTGGCTCCACTCAACTAGTCGAACAAATCGTCAATCCTCGGTAGTGGATATCGATTCTTTGTCATCTTCTCATTTAATTTATGATAATTGATACACAACCTTAATGATCTGTCCGGTTTCTTAACAAACACCGCGACTGCTCTCCAAGGTGAACTGCTTGGTCTAATATAAAAAATTCTTGTAAATCCACCAGTTGCACCTTTAACTCCTTCATCTTAGTAGGTGTCATCCTACTTGGTAGTCTACTAACAGGTTAAGCTCCTCGTACAAGTTCTATTCGAAATTCATTAGCTCGTTTCGGCGATAGTCCTGTTACTAGTTCAAAAAGGTCTACGAATTCTATAACAACAAAAACTCAGTTCAACTCGTCTTTCTCCTCCATTACAATCAACAAAGCACAAACATCAAAACTCGGGTTTTCTACCGAGTATACGATTCGGTCACTACTACTAGGATGTCTTAGTGATAATTTCCACTTGCAGCAAAATATCCTATTATTGTACTTACTTAACCACTCCGTACCTAAAATAGTTCCAAAGCCTGTGAAATTAGACACATGCGAGCTACAAGCAAATATACGACTAACAATTCAAACTGGTCACATCCCATCCCAAGAGTTGCATACCCTCCTATCGGATACACAACCCTTAAGGATGTAACTAGGTATGAGAGTTCTAGGTTAAACTTATCTACCAAATAATGAGATATGAAAGAATATGATGCACCGGTTTCACATAGAACTGTAACAGGTATACCATGAATCAAAAGCGTACCTCCCGTCATAGTCTTTCCCTTCTCCTTAGCTGTTGGTCTTGAGGTAGCTGGTTCCAATGCAAACACCTTGCCCTTCTCAGCTTTAGCTGGTTCCTTGCATGGGTTCTTATAATAACCGATCTATTCACGGTTGAAATATTTGATATTCTTCCTTCCAATCACCTTCTTTCCATCTCCAGAACAATATTCATTTGTGAAATTCCATTTCTTATCACACTTATAACAAATAATCTTAGATTTTTCTTTTTTGGCAGCCCCACCCTTCTAAGCTCGCTTCTTGTGAAAGAACTTCCTCTTCTAATTCTGCCCAGCCTCCACTGCTTTGTTATTACCAAAGAAAGCAAGCATCTCTTCATTCCTTAAAGCTATTTCAACAACTAGATCACATGGATCCCTGAGATGTGGCAAAGTTTCCCTAACAAGCTCAGATGTGAGTCCTTGAATGAACTTCTCATCCATCTTAATTACTATATCCACTATAGTATACCTATATCAGGGCAACTCTTCCAATCTTTTAGCATACTCCAACATCATCATATCTCCCTGCACTAACTCAACAAACTTTCTCAATAGGGTAAACTTAGCAATCTTCGATATAAATCTTTCCTTGAACCTTATCCTGAATTCTACCCAAGTCAGGGTTTCCTCCGCAACTCCAATAGTTATACTGTTTCATCCGTACAACGCAGCTCCTTGCAATTTCCTGGATGCTAATCTTCTCTTTGCTCATCATTTAGTCCAAGATTAGCGAAGATCCTCTCGTAATGATGCAACCAATTCTTTACTTCAATTGCATCCTCGGTTCCAATAAATATCTTTCCTCTAAGCCTTGCATAATCCCTACTTAGCACAACATAGTTGTTGACACCCGGAGCTTCCTGATTCACACCTCCATTATTTCCACCTACAAGTCCAACAACAACTCCCGCTTGCACCATATTGACGGCGAACTGATACATAGCTCCATATCAGCCTGTGGTGTTCCAGCAACTACATTAGTAGCTTGTGCCTAACCTGGATTCCTTCGAATATTGGGTTTGGTGTGTTCATTTATTGTGATGCTTCCTCCATTGAGATTCACTCCTCCATTTCCTACATCTATATCTTACTTTCCTTTAAATCTTCATTCGAACTTAGTAAGACATGAAAGAACGGTCTAAGAGAGATGGGAGAATAGAGATAAAGCATATATTTATATATGGTATATATAAGTACGTTACTATAGCATTATCGCATACCCTAATCTTATTCTCTGATTAAATTGGATTATGTTTTAAAAATATTTTTTAGGTTCAGAACTCTTTTAAATTTTACATAAACCTATGCTTTGATACCAAGTTGTAATACCAAGTTGTAATATCCCTCATTTTGAGGTCCGAAACTAACTACTAAAGATGCTACAATCATCTATAGTATTAATTTTTGGTGACAATGCAGTAATGTAAATGGTATCCATAATATCAAAAGCACAAGAATACGAAATATGTCAAATACAATTTCAAGTCAACTTTTCTCATTACATTTCAAATCAACATTTCATATTTGGTACATAATCCTATAATGTTTTTCAGATTTAGATAAATATAATTAATACGAAATACTCTAAGGGTGACATACGAAGATGCCCCCTTGGATGATCAGAGTTACCAATAGATAACCATAGCATCTATCATTACATATAACATTCAGTCACAGTGGAATAAATAAATAGATAATCTCCTACGTAGGTAATTTTTGTCTCATGCACATCTTCAGAAGCTTTATTCGTCAAAACCTACTAAATCTGGAAACCTTAACTCTTAACCTACTCAAATTAAATTTTGAGCACCCGAGAGTTTAAGGGGAAAACATAAACTTCGCGTCAAACAAAAAAACCTTGTGTGAATATAACATGACATCTCGATTTATTGATATTAAGTGAGACCAAGCCGCTAAGCGGAATGAGTTTTCCCCTTACTAATATCATTTAAAAGTATACCTTTTGCAATTAAAATCCTGCAGCCAATTGGTTATAATAAATGATGAAAAAATTACATGTATGCATACAAAATAGGTAATTAGTAGGCTATCTGTCCCAACATCATACTTTTATTAGGCTGACTATAAAGCTATGGTCGACTCGAGCCTACCAGACATAATAAATGTTCTAACTTGGTGTTAGAGAAACTTTAGATGGTTTGTTTGTAACTTATACTTGTAGGGTTAACTGATCCCAATGGTTTTGTGGGCTCACCAATAAACTATCTCTACTTGTGTATTCCTTTTTGTGTGTAATCTTCTTTTAGTCTTACCATGACACTGCCTACACACTGCAATCTTGGACTTATATTAGTTAGGGACTACTAGCTAAAGCACAGGGTGCGAGCCCATACCAGTCCCAACTGGTTTTCTAATCTCTGAGTCATTCTTTTAGTAAAATTTTGGGTAAATTACCCTATCCATATTTCCTTAAAAACAATATCTTTGTAAATGATTTAACCTTTGAAATCATATTTAAAACAAGGAAATCATTGGTCCTTTACTTTACTCAAAATACTTATGCCATGATATTGCTTTATAAAACATTTTTGATGAAAAATCGAGATCATTAGGGTCTTCGACCCTTTCAAAGCTTATAAGCTACAAGGCCAAAAATATGTAAAACCTTTAAAATTATAAAACTCAGCGATGCCATCACCATTAAAGATCCTTGTCCATTCTAAAGTATGTCGAAGTCTTTTATTTGAAAATATATGGGAATGATATCGAAGTCATAACTTCATAAGTCATATTGTTAAACTATAAAAATAAAATTTGGTGACACACAAGAACCTCGGCATCAAAGCCTCATTGAGAATATAAATAAATTGGGATAAGTGCGGCGTCGTATCAATGACGTTGACTTAGTTAAAAGCAGCATAGGTTGAGCTCGATGATTGTAAAAAAGCATGGGTTAGGCTCGAAGACTAGTTAAAGTGGCATTGACAAGGCTCAATAATAATATTAAAAGCGCATAGAGTAAACTCAACGACAAGTTGAATGCGGCATAGGCTCGATGATAATTTAAAGCGTTAGGCTCGATTACCATTTAAAGCGTTAAGCTCAATGATCATCAGGTCGTCGAGGCAAAAGGCTTGAAGGAGTATGTGTAGCATGCATGCTTCTTAGTATAAAATGTGGCATCATTCGCATCGACATGACCCCATCGATGACCACTTCTTTATCTTTGTTACTATGGCCTCGATGAGGTTCCAACCTAATTCACTTCATGCCAAACTTGTTGACATCATGCGTATTGGTTTGTTCCGCGTCGAAGATAATGAAGTATTGTGAAATGCAGCTCGACATGGCCAATGTCGACATTGCAGAATGTTAATTAACTTGAAAACAGCAATATTACTATAAAAAGTGTTTTCTTTTCCCCAAACCTCTATAATTTGTCAAGATCTCATTGAATATCAAAACTTTAATATCCTTAACTGAAAATTTGCTACCTAACGAAATTCTCAATACCAAACATTTTTACAATTATCCCTTCTAACAAATATTTTAATTAAATAAACAAGCCTTTTTTGGCTCAATCAATTTATTTATAATTCCTAAACTCTTAGGAAAAATTTCCAAAAATCAAGATAAATCAAGTTAATCATACTCTTTGACATATAAAAATTCAGGGCCAAAAACTTTATTTACTTATTTTAATTAATTAAACTTGAAATTCACCAATTTCTTCACTTAGAAAAATCATATAAAATCCACACTTTCTTGAAAAATTATAGAATTAAAAACCCACTTCTAAAATGATATTTCTAACATCATATCAAAATCTCAAGTCATTTGGGTATCATATGATATGTTTTCCAACTCAAACATATCACTAAATTTCATATTTAAATTTTAGAAAATGACCAACAAGCATATAATCAATCAAATTACTAAAACATAGCATAATACTTGCAAAAGAAATGGATTTATAATTAAAACCAAAAGACAATTCAAAACGTGAGATGTATATGTACTATTCACCTTGATTTGGATGAGAGAGATGAGATTTGTTGTAGACTTGCTTTCTTTTAGCTTTGGTTCCTTAATCTTTTAGTTTCCTTCTTGTTTTCCCTTTGCTATTGCCAACCTCACTCTAGATTTAGTTTTCATGTGTGTAAACGAATGAAGGAAATAAAGATAGAAGTGTTTAAAGGGTAGGAATGAAGGCTATGCCCATTTTGCCCTTATCATTTTCCTCCCTCTTATCCTAACCTTTTGCTTTTCTAATTGGTTTATTAACTAAGGAACGACCCAAAATTAGTTACCAAATCTCAATTTTATTATCCCTTTACATTATTTTATTTAATTTATCCAATTAAATTTTTTAAATAATGGTAGTTAAAATTAGGGTCATTACAGAAGGGTAGCAGTATTGGCGGATTCTCAAGATCTTTAAGATTTGTTGAATCGGGACTCCATCAATAATAGCTAGCTTAAAAGTTCCATCTCTAAGCTTCTTTTCAATCGCATATGGACCTTCCGAATTCAAACAAAGTGCACCCATACCCAGGAGAACTCATTTCAAAACAACATCCCCTGCTTCGAAGGTACAACTCTGGAACTTGGTGTTAAAATGCCACACTACTCTTTCCAGGTGAGCAGTTACCCTCAATTCAACCTCTTCTCGTTTTTCATCAACCAAATCAAGGGACTCAAGAAAGAGTTCCTCATTCATCTTAGGGTCACAGTGCCTTTTCTAGTGAGAAAGGGCTTCCAGCTTTATTGGAATCATAGCCTCAGCTCTGTAAGCTAGAGCGAATGGAGTATGTCGTGGACTTGTGGGTTGTTCTATAAGCCTACAATGCAAGTGGAAGCTCATCGAATCAATTGCCTTTAGCTTTTGTTAACCATTTATTCAAGATGTACTTGATGATTATAATCACCTCCTCTACTTGTACATTCGCCTATGGGTGTGCTACTGCCCAAATGTTTTTCTCAATTTTATACCGGTTGTAGAAATCCTTGAACTCTGTACTCTCGAATTGAGTTCCATTGTTAGTTATAATCTTCTAGGAAACTCCGAATCTATAGATAATATTCTTCATCACAAAGCTAACCACTTTCCCGTGTGATCGTGGCAAGCGATTTCTTTTCAGCCCACCTTATGAAGCAATCCATCGCAATGATTGTGTATTTAGCTCCTCCTTTCAACATCGATAGCACATAGATTATATCAATTCCACAAAACTCAAATGGCCACGGGATAACCATCTGGTAAACTCAATGGATGGGCTCTTGGAATTTTTACGAAACTCTAGCATCAGTCACAATGTCTGGTATAATCAGCAGGATCGCTGAAACAACCCACCTTTTTATCCTGGATCCGATGCCCAAACCGACATCAACACCCAAGAATTGTAAAGATGAGCCTTTGGGAAAAAGATATAATATAAGAAATTAAGAAAAATATTGATGGATATCAGATAGTAAATATAGATTTTAACTACTTTCAGAGTCTCAACGTGGAATGAATAAAATATAGTTCATAATCAATATCATAGTCACATCAACGGAACATGTTTAAAACTATCAAACAAACATGTCTGACAAATATAGACACAACCCATTCTCTAGATCCAGAATCAACTCTAAATACTTACTAAACAACTCGATATATACAACATATAAATAAATCTTCATCTCTGATACCACTTTATCACTGAACTCCATCAAACTGGATAAATATATAAAAATAAATAAAGTAGGAGTGGACTAGACATAAGGCTGGTGAGTGAACTATACTATACTATACTCTACAAATACTGCAAAATTAATGTTATAACATGGTATGAGTCTATCATTTGGCCACCATACTTTCTGTCATCACGACATACCTAAATGTTGTACATCTCTAACCATATTGCATCTATATAGACTCATGCTCTGGTCCGACCCTCATGCCCTACATAGTCGCATGTTGTCCATCTCCTAATACATCATATATGGCTCATGCCCTGGACCGCCCATAGCTTGTGGGTTCACATGTTATCCTCGTGCTACCTAGTTGGATCCATGTCCGGGACTGCCTATTGCCTACAAGGTCACTTACCATCCACTCCTTTCTACTGGTCCACCGAAGAACAACAGGGAAGCAAAATCGTTAAGCCTGGTCTACCTACTAAGTGTCACATGACCGTATTCGCATCGCGTACACATTGCGGGACTTCTATCCTGCATCCCAGACTTGTTTCCATCCACATTACTATAACATCACAATATCGTAACATAACACATATATATGTATATTTATACTCTCTTTACATAATAATCAAACCATTCAATATTCATTCATTTTGTAACATCATCGTATTTCATGCATACATTCATTCTGTATCACCATCACGCTCTATTTATCCCTTTCGTAGCACCGACACTTGCGTCATCAAATCTAAGATCACCTTCTAGAATATAGGAGAAAGCATAAATAGAATTATGTATAATATATTTAATTTTTTCCATTTGACCAAGGTTCAATCTACCAAAACGGACATGAACTGGTGCATCGGTCAAGATTACCAGTCTATCGATGTACGTACTTGTTTCAGAATTCATAGTATGAGTTTTTGATAATTTCAACGTCGTTTTTAGTTCCGCCCACCGCTGCTTCATCTCAAATCATCAGAAAATGTTCTTATACCTTAATGTTAGATTCTTAAGTCCAATTTAAACATTTATATTTATGAGTTATATTTTAGATTTCCAGAATTTACTTAAACTTAGTTCTAATCCTTTATATTAACACAAATCTCTTCTAGACCATGTTTAATCAAAATTAAGTGTATCAATATGAATTATTACGCTAGATATAGCCTACAGATCATCTTATAATGTTAAGATTGCACTATAGGAATGGTAAAGTGTAGATCTGTATCGATCCACAAATCCGTACCCCTTAGAGTCGACACTATTCTCCATCAATCAACTCAAGATGTACGGAAATACGAACCATTTGGGTTAAAGAAGAAGAGGTAGAAGAAGAAGAGGTAGAAGAAGAAGATAGAAAATAACATCAGAATCTAACCATCACAGCGGAATAAAATATAATAGAAAATCACAGATCTTTACACCAAAAAAAAAATACTATATCTGTTTATACATACGTCATCTAGGTATACATAACACACAACTGGACGGTAATCATAATCTGTCCTCACAATCTGAGTACATAGCGGAATATGTAACACAAATACGGAAGCACGTATCATCATCCAGCTCGTCTCCTGAGCTCCACAGCATCCTTTCCTGTATTCTATAATACTCGGTCTGACCCGAGCATTATAGTTAAATAACACCCTAGTCGGTCTGGAATCCCAGCGTGAGAAATCACACTCAAATTGATTATTAAAGTTTCAAAAATCCTTTGAAAACAAAAGCATCTCGTAAGACCACGCCACAAATAAATATGTCGGGTTTTTACCTTACGATAGCTAAAACACTTTTTATAAAATCCTTTGATATTATAATAGGGTCTATTTACAAATACTTATCAAAATAGCCGAAATTGTTACATCTATTAAATTCCAGCTACTAGCCACAGTCGTGGGTAATACAAACAAAACTCGTAAAAGGCGCGTAGCGAGAATGAATTTCCAACTAATGACTAGGCACTGGGGTACCAGTTGTCACGGTACCTGGTCTAGATCAGCATACCGAGGATCATCCCGACCCCCGCAACACAAGACCGGGACTACCCCTGTAACAACCCATGTGAATTCGATATTTAAAATGAATTAAATTAATAGGATTTTTAATTTAAATTTAGAAAGGAATGAAAATATTATTTATTTATATAAAAGAGAATGTTAAAATTTGATGTATCAAGGGTAATTAAAATGTACAAATTAAATTATTTATTGCAATTAATTGTAATAGTGGAAATTTTTGCAATGGGATATAAGGTTAGAAATAAGTAAATAAAGGCAAGGATTTAATTCATTAATGAAAATAAAATTTTATTTAGTACAATTCTTTTTATTTATTATTGGAAGGTGAAAATTTGAAAATAGATTCAAATTGTATGTAGATAATAAATTGCAATAATTAAAGTTAGTAATAAATGGAATATCAAACTATTCATAAAGTGAATATAAGTAGATGTAACAAATGAATAGAAAATGCTAGTTATTCATAAAGTGAATAAATGGAACCTAGATGGAATAAGAAATTGGATTTAGAATCTTAATTTGTAGATGTGCATATATTTATAAATGGATTATAAAAGGGTAAAATAACCATATACAAGTATATTAAAGGTTGTAATAGTAGGTTACTAGTAAATTCACTTATTTACCTATAAAGATAATTAGGTGTGCCTTAATTGTAATTAATAAATAACGAAAGGACTAAATGTATTTATTTAGAGAATTAATTTCAATTGGATAAGGATTTTAAGTAATAAGGTTAATGCGAGGTAAGTAATGCTGAATTTAGGTTAATAATAATGAATAGTAATAAATTAAAAATTTGTAGCATATATCATAATTTACCTGCTTCCTTGTTAATGGAATTAGAATGTGTAATAAGTAATAATCAGATAAAGGAATGTTACCCTAACGGAAAAGGAAATAATTAAGTGTTGATTAAATTATAGGATTGTATTTATTAATAGCGTTATTCTAATAATAATGGTTAATTGTGGAATTAATATGGGGAGTATATAAAGAAATAACTAGGGAAGTATACATTATAAGTTAATTATATCCTAAATTTATGTGCAAGGTTGAAATTGGATCTAATTGGAAACTTATTTAATAAATTGGATTCAAGCATAATAGAAAGATTATTTTAAGAAAATATTAAGTATTATAATTAGTAGAACGATTTACATTTAAGATTTGAGATAGAGATTTGTCTAAGGAATTATAAAGTTAAGTAAATCAAGGTGATAGAAAAATTTTGAATTATAGAATGTGAATTTGAATAGTGAGTCAATTGGTTATTTTATAATAGTTGGACTTATTGAGATAAATGAAATCAAAATTTTATTTATTACGTTAAATTAAGAATTACGTTGAAATAGGATATTTATGTGATAATTTTTAATCCAAAGGGTAAACCCTTATATTTAAGATTAATGAAAGGAATAAATATAGATTGATTCAATAAAAAAAGGAAGTTTTGGAAATTTATCAACAATTTTGGATTTTATGGAATTGAATATCTATATTGATTTAATCTTTAATAAATTGACATATAAAATTTGTTAAATCATTTTAAATATTGAGAAAATAGTACTAAATCGATTGCAATAGATATAAATAAATTTTTACGTTAATGTTAATATAAAGTACTTTTTGAAGATAACGTCAAATTCATTTATGGAGATTTAGTTAAATGGGAACTTTGATTTTGAGAAATAAAAGCGTATTAATGTGACTAAAGGTTAGAGTACGATTATTGTATGTTGCCTATTTTGGTAGCTTGTTAATTTACAATTTTGAAATCAGTTACAATATTTTTTAATTGAGTATCGCGTTAATGTTAATTAAAGTAGTATTTGTAACAATGTTAAGACTTTCGTATTGGATAGTTTGTTGTACTATAAGACTTGGAAATAAAGTTATTAACGTATTGGAAAACAATTACATTTGATGAAATTAAATGTTGAAATATTACATAGATAAGAATTTAGATGAAATGGATTAATTTATGAAATAAAATGGTAAGTAATTATAATATTGTTATTAATAATAGACGTTACTTTAAGAATAATTAATGTAGTAATGTAAGGTGAAAAATGTAAATTAAAAGGGAAACGTAAAATTTAGTTAAGGTAGTAATTTATGAATTGGGAATAAAATTCAAATGTTATATTAGGCTGTAAATCAATTTGGGAATAAAATTTTATTTAATTGGGGTAAATTGATATATACTAATGTTAAATATATACATAAGATGATGATTGATTTAATAAAAAGAATTGAATACGAATGGTATAAGATTTCATTTGAAATAAGATTTTATAATTTATTGAATTTACTTTAATTAAAGGTAAACACTAAATTTTTTGCAATAAATCTTTATTTGATATGGAGGTTTGATTAATAAATTTGAAGCTAATTGCAATCAGAAATGATAGGAATGGTAGTTGACCATTTATTCATAATAAGATCTAAAAATCAAATAAATGGATTATTGGAATTTAAATTTGACAAATTGTGAATTCATTTAAATTCGAATCCATCTGTCTATTCCAACTTCATCTATAAATACCCCGCTAAACCCTAGCCTCCGCCTATTCTCATTTGTCTACGCTTAAAATTTCATCAGCTCCTTCTCCTCCTCAATGGCAGACAAACAAATCTTAGATCCAAATAAATTTCCAAACCAAATCAAAAGATAAAATTCAAACTTCTCAAAAAAATCTGGAAGCAAAATGCATGAGGGAGAGAGGGAAAGAAAGAGGGATGACGTGGCGCTTGAAGGTGTTCTTTTATTTCTATTCTTTTTTTCTTTTCTTTTTTTGAAATTTCAATCACCATTAATGCATATAACTTTCTCCTACGAACTCCGTTTCACGTGAGATTTTATTTTTGTTCGGATCGTAATAAAAGTCCAGATCTTTTGACATTGGTTTGGACAGATTTGGAGACCGTCGAATTTTTGGGTTTAAATCAGATTTAAATTCGATTTAAATTCAAAAGGTGAGTGTTTTAACCCACTCACAACTTCTAAAATTTCTTATGTTTGTTAATTTGACTTTAGATACGAGTAGAGATTTATTTATGACTGTTTGGCATGTTCTATTCATTATCTCTGTTAAATCGCATTTATTTAATATAACTGTTAATTAATTTGTTGCATATAAATTTGAAAGTTAGAATTTATTTATTTGCATATTAACTGCCAGTCATAGTTATGTTAAATTTTTATTTCATATTAATTGCCAGTTAAATTTACGTTTATTTTTGCATATAAACTGCCAATTAACAGTTATTAAATTTATTTTGAGTATAAACTGGTAATTGATACCATTATTTATCACCTGTTATATATTGATGATTGTTTGAAATTGGATGATGACTATGATAGATGGATGAATGGATGATTAATTTTATTAATTGCAAGTTGCTATGCATTTCATTTCATTCGGGATTGCGGTTTGAAATGATATACAACCGCATTTTTTATTTTAAATTGCGGATTGAAATGTTAAACATCCGTATCACTTGACCATAGGGTAGAAAATTTTATACAGGCACCGCGTTAGATATATAAAATATATTTTGAAATGTTTTTGGTTTTGTAAAGCTATATATATATATATATATATATGGTTTATGGATATTGATTTGGTTATTTATATATATAGTAATTTTCAGGTTTTAAGCTTTGTATAAATTTGATTTGAAGTATAAAATAAAGTTTGATTTTCGAGATCAAATACGATTAAGAATTTATTTAAAATTTTATTTCTGGAGTTTTAATGACTTAAAAGAGAACAAGATTGGAAGATGAATATTTAGTTAAATTGAAATTTAATGAAAAGTTAGAATTTTAAAAGAATATGATTTTTATAACTTGATTTCTGTGTAGAGTGATTTAAATGAATATCAGGTTGATTTAAATGAATATGTAATAAATTAAAAGATTTTCCAGTCATGTGAAGTTAAAGGTTTCTTAAATTATATTGAATTCATTAAGTAAAGATTTCAAGTTTAAAAAAATAAGTAATTGAGTTTAATATATATGGATTTGTCAAATGAGTTGTTTTTGAAATTGTGAAAATATTTAAAGCTTTGAATCATAAAATTTGAAATGGTATTTGGTAGTTTAAATCGATATTTGAAATTGATTTGTGAAATCTAAAGAAGCTATTTTGTTTTATAAAAGTAATTTAATATTTAACCATTTAAGAAATGGAAACTTGTTTCAAAGTTATGATTTTCAAGGTAGTATAATTTGAAAATATTATATTCAAGAGTTTTGATTTCTAAATATTTTTCTTTGAAAACCCTATGATTTTGGAAAAGAATATATTGGAAAATAAAGATGACATCATATTGTTTTGGGTTTTAAAAGGAAATGATATCATATTTATATGGTTTTGAAATGGATATTTTATTCGGGTTTTAAAAGCACAAATTATTTTAAATGACCGCGGTGTTATAATAACGTTTGGTTGTTGAAGAGACCGGGATCGGAAGTTGTCATACTCTCTGCTAACTCCGAAAACCACTTTAACAACCGTGTACGCGGTGGAGATTCCAGAATGAAGTAGGTTGGTGGCGGCGTTTCCTTTGAGGTAAATACGTGGACCCAACTCCCGTGAGTTGGCATAAGGTGGCTAAAACAGGAGCGATTCTCGGGCCAATGAGGTCATTCCTCTGATCGGACACTCCTCTTCGCTACTATACTTTGACTTTGGATTGATTCGGTGGCCACCTTTATTTTTGATTTTGGGGGAGTTTGTTCGAGGTGGGCGGCAGCTGCGCGCTGCGCGTTTCCACCGGCCCGAATAACAATTGGTATATCTACCCTGGCATTGCCTAGTTGTGCCGTGTCACCTACCCTATCGAGCCTTGTACGAGTTTGGATTTCTCCCGTAGCCCGTGTGGTATCCTCTGGTGGCTTCCCGATCAGGAGGGACTATGATATTGGATGGACTACTGGGACTATTACGTGTTAAGGTGGAAAATGTAAAGCCTTAATGCTATTTAAAAGTAAATTTATTTTACAATTAGACACTATTATAATAGCGCAATATACTACATAGTAAATAGTTTAACGGATCCTTAGGAGATGTAAATCCCGAGCATCTCTTGAGTTACCGCACTCATATTTATTTCTGCTAATTTAACTTACATAAGATCTTTTAGTTCTGACTCGAGTGTTTTTGTCTTTTCAAATTCGCTCGGGTCAGTCCGAGCATTTCAGGATTTGAAGACTTTATTTCTGGAGGACGAAGACAATGATTTCATCATCATTATTATTATTATATTATATGGTTCCACTACACACTGTGTTCCGCTGCATTGATATTTATTGGTATGTGAACTCTGATATTTATTGTGTAAAGAAGAATCAAATGTCTTGTAAACAGTTTTTGTGAACTGTATATTTATTATTATATTTTATCCTTCCGCTGTGAGATTCTGTTTAGTTTTTTCCCTTCTCTGTTTTTCTTATTTACCCCATAACAATCCGCCATTCCGTATGGTTTGAATTGACACGTGTGTCGATTTAAATCGTGTGAAAAGGCGGGATGTTACAGTTGGTATCAGAGCTTTGGTTTAGCGATAAACCTTAGCTTTGTGGGGTTTGACTCTTTACTAATAGGGTAGTAATACCCTATGAGAGTCGCTGAGTGTATATATATGAGAGAGCGTATTTGTTAGTATTATAAAAGGTTTTAATATTGTTAATTTGTTCCGTTTGGTATTTACAAATTCTGGTTGGTGCATGGGACGCTGTGACATCAGTAGGAATTTCCAAACACTTAATAGGACAAACAGACATAATATTTGTTTTTAATATAGGTGAATGGAATAATTTTGCCTATTATATTTTTTATATATAAAATAAAATTTTCAAATGATATCTGTATTTGGTTGCAATATATTGGTTGTTAGGAATAAAATTTATAAATAATAGGTAAATAAGATTAAAAATAAATAAATGTAATTTGGGAATTTAGAACTTAAGTTCCGGGGTTTTTGAAAACTTCTTTCAGATGATTTGGAATATAATAATATTGTTATAAGTATTTTCTGATATAAATATTTAATATAATTTAAAAGAAATTGTTTTAAAGAAGATTTTTGGAGAAAATAAGTTTTGTAATTTCCTCTCTGTCGCTGGAAAATAATTTCGGTGATGGGTGCACGCATCATCGACATTCATTTTCGAGTTTCGAAGTGGGAAGACCACTGTAGTAATTTACTGCAGAATCGTTAAGAAATTTTATCGTTTTAATTATAATTGGATATATATGTTAAGTGTAGATATCTATCTATTATTTTAAATGATTTAAAATTAAACCCGGTATTTGGTTCTTAGGTTCCAGTTAATTAATAGGACAATTAAGTGTAGCAAATTTGAACCTTTAAGTAAAGTAAAAATGGTATTAGATGAAATTGGAAATTTGTAACCTATCAAATAAAGATTACTATTATTGAACTTTAATTTAATTTAAGGAGATAGAACAAACTTGTATAACTTTCAATTATACTCTTAAATAACATATATAACTTACCAAATATTAAAAGTTGAAATGTTTAATAGGAAATGTAATGAAAATTGTATAAGTAAAGGTAGGTAATGAAGTATTCAATGAAATTGCTGTTAAATGAGAATTTAATGTTATAAACTTAAGTTATAATTGAAATTTTACCAAGTAATATAATTAAAGGTAAGTATGGTAAATAAACGATTATAAACTTAAGTAACTATAGTGAAAATAAATGAATGTAATATAATAAAGAGAAATTGTAAATTTAAGAAATAGGGTAGAGTTATTTCTGAATATAATTGAAAGAAATAAAATGGAAATAAAATTGAATGAAATAAATGAAAAGAATCAAACAACTAATGTATGAAATAAAATTTATAATAAGTTAATTTGATTTGTTGATTGAAATTGTTGTTTGTCGTGGTTTGGAGTTGTTGGGTAAGGGAACTTTAATCTTGTTGGGATGGATGAATAATCCATTGTGTTTAATCTAAGACTGCTGAGTAAATGATGCACTTGATGGTTTATTCTTCATTCCGTATAACTTAAAAGTTTTGAATCCGAACAACTATTTGTTTGTTTGATTGAATGGTTGTTTGTATTGTTGTATATGCTGTTTGTTGAAATTGTTGGTTGTTGTATTGATTTGTTGATAGTGATTGAAACCACTTAAATATTTCACTTTATATAAATTGTTAACCCTTTGGATTTTATAAGTGAAATACAGGTTATAGAAGCAATTGCTACTGCTTTTGGTTCCATAAAATAAGCGTAAATTGCCCGACAAATAGGTATGTTTCGAATTACGGTTTATAGCGCTATTTTATATATTTTTCCGTGTAGGGATATATATTATTTTGGAAAGTATTTGTGTATATTGTTATATTTATATTATATTTTCTCCCGAGCCCTCCGTACAAAGGAGACTCTGCCAAAATTTCCCGTAAAATTTTAGACTTAGAATATTATGAAAATGTTTTCCGAACTTTAGTAATTTAAGTATAAAAAGATATAATGATTATAAAACGGGTTTATTTTATTTAAGGAAATAAATTTAGTAAATTATTGGTTATAAGTTAAATATTTTGAATAAGATGTAGTGTTATTTAATTCTTTTCCTTTTTTTTCCTTTTCGGGGACGAAAAGTTTTGAGTGGGGGAGAGTGTAACAACCCGTGTGAATTCGATATTTAAAATGAATTAAATTAATAGGATTTTTAATTTAAATTTAGAAAGGAATGAAAATCTTATTTATTTATATAAAAGAGAATGTTAAAATTTGATGTATCAAGGGTAATTAAAATGTATAAATTAAATTATTTATTGTAATTAATTGTAATAGTGGAAATTTTTGCAATGGGATATAAGGTTAGAAATAAGTAAATAAAGGCAAGGATTGAATTCATTAATGAAAATAAAATTTTATTTAGTACAATCCTTTTTATTTATTATTGGAAGGTGAAAATTTGAAAATAGATTCAAATTGTATGTAGATAATAAATTGCAATAATTAAAGTTAGTAATAAATGGAATATCAAACTATTCATAAAGTGAATATAAGTAGATGTAACAAATGAATAGGAAATGCTAGTTATTCATAAAGTGAAGAAATGGAACCTAGATGGAATAAGAAATTAGATTTAGAATCTTAATTTGTAGATGTGCATATATTTATAAATGGATTATAAAAGGGTAAAATAACCATATACAAGTATATTAAAGGTTGTAATAGTAGGTTACTAGTAAATTCACTTATTTACCTATAAAGATAATTAGGTGTGCCTTAATTGTAATTAATAAAATAACGAAAGGAGTAAATGTATTTATTTAGAGAATTAATTTCAATTGGATAAGGATTTTAAGTAATAAGGTTAATGCGAGGTAAGTAATGCTGAATTTAGGTTAATAATAATGAATAGTAATAAATTAAAAATTTGTAGCATATATCATAATTTACCTGCTTCCTTGTTAATGGAATTAGAATGTGTAATAAGTAATAATCAGATAAATGAATGTTACCCTAATGGAAAAGGAAATAATTAAGTGTTGAGTAAATTATAGGATTGTATTTATTATAAGCGTTATTCTAATAATAATGGTTAATTGTGGAATTGATATGGGGAGTATATAAAGAAATAACTAGGGAAGTATACATTATAAGTTAATTATAACCTAAATTTATGTGCAAGGTTGAAATTGGATCTAATTGGAAACTTATTTAATAAATTGGATTCAAGCGTAATAGAAAGATTATTTTAAGAAAATATTAAGTACTATAATTAGTAGAATGATTTACATTTAAGATTTGAGATAGAGATTTGTCTAAGGAATTATAAAGTTAAGTAAATCAAGGTGATAGAAAAATTTTGAATTATAGAATGTGAATTTGAATAGTGAGTCAATTGGTTATTTTATAATAGTAGGACTTATTGAGATAAATGAAATCAAAATTTTATTTACTACGTTAAATTAAGAATTACGTTGAAATAGGATATTTATGTGATAATTTTTAATCCAAAGGGTAAACCCTTATATTTAAGATTAATGAAAGGAATAAATATAGATTGATTCAATAAAAAAAGGAAGTTTTGGAAATTTATCAACAATTTTGGATTTTATGGAATTGAATATTTATATTGATTTAATCTTTAATAAATTGACATATAAAATTTGTTAAATCATTTTAAATATTGAGAAAATAGTACTAAATCGATTGCAATAGATATAAATAAATTTTTACGTTAATGTTAATATAAAGTACTTTTTGAAGATAACGTCAAATTCATTTATGGAGATTTAGTTAAATGGGAACTTTGATTTTGAGAAATAAAAGCGTATTAATGTGACTAAAGGTTAGAGTACGATTATTGTATGTTGCCTATTTTGGTAGCTTGTTAATTTACAATTTTGAAATCAGTTACAATATTTTTTAATTGAGTATCGCGTTAATGTTAATTAAAGTAGTATTTGTAACAATGTTAAGACTTTCGTATTGGATAGTGTGTTGTAATATAAGACTTGGGAATAAAGTTATTAACGTATTGGAAAACAATTACATTTGATGAAATTAAATGTTGAAATATTACATAGATAAGAATTTAAACGAAATGGATTAATTTATGAAATAAAATGGTAAGTAATTATAATATTGTTATTAATAATAGACGTTACTTTAAGAATAATTAACGTAGTTACGTAAGGTGAAAAATGTAAATTAAAGGGGAAACGTAAAATTTAGTTAAGGTAGTAATTTATGAATTGGGAATAAAATTCAAATGTTATATTAGGCTGTAAATCAATTTGGGAATAAAATTTTATTTAATTGAGGTAAATTGATATATACTAATGTTAAATATATACATAAGATGATGATTGATTTAATAAAGAGAATTGAATACGAATGGTATAAAATTTCATTTGAAATAAGATTTTATAATTTATTGAATTTACTTTAATTAAAGGTAAACACTAATTTTTTTGCAATAAATCTTTATTTGATATGGAGGTTTGATTAATAAATTTGAAGCTAATTGCAATCAGAAATGATAGGAATGGTTAGTTGACCATTTATTCATAATAAGATCTAAAAATCAAATAAATGGATTATTGGAATTTAAATTTGACAAATTGTGAATTCATTTAAATTCGAATCCATCTGTCTATTCCAACTTCATCTATAAATACCCCGCTAAACCCTAGCCTCCGCCTATTCTCATTTGTCTACGCTTAAAATTTCATCAGCTCCTTCTCCTCCTCAATGGCAGACAAACAAATCTTAGATCCAAATAAAAATTCCGAACCAAATCAAAAGCTAAAATTCAAACTTCTCAAAAAAATCTGGAAGCAAAATGCATGAGGGAGAGAGGGAAAGAAAGAGGGATGACGTGGCGCTTGAAGGTGTTCTTTTATTTCTATTCTTTTTTTCTTTTCTTTTTTGAAATTTCAATCACCATTAATGCGTATAACTTTCTCCTACGAACTCCGTTTCACGTGAGATTTTATTTTTGTTAGGATCGTAATAAAAGTCCAGATCTTTCGACACTGGTTTGGACAGATTTGGAGACCGTCGAATTTTTGGGTTTAAATCGGATTTAAATTCGATTTAAATTCAAAAGGTGAGTGTTTTAACCCACTCACAACTTCTAAAATTTCTTATGTTTGTTAATTTGACTTTAGATACGAGTAGAGATTTATTTATGACTGTTTGGCATGTTCTATTCATTATCTCTGTTAAATCGCATTTATTTAATATAACTGTTAATTAATTTATTGCATATAAATTTGACAGTTAGAATTTATTTATTTGCATATTAACTGCCAGTCATAGTTATGTTAAATTTTTATTTCATATTAACTGCCAGTTAAATTTACGTTTATTTTTGCATATAAACTGCCAATTAACAGTTATTAAATTTATTTTGAGTATAAACTGGTAATTGATACCATTATTTATCACCTGTTATATATTGATGATTGTTTGAAATTGGATGATGACTGTGATAGATGGATGAATGGATGATTAATTTTATTAATTGCAAGTTGCTATGCATTTCATTTCATTCGGGATTGCGGTTTGAAATGATATGCAACCGCATTTTTTATTTTAAATTGCGGATTGAAATGTTAAACATCCGTATCACTTGACCATAGGGTAGAAAATTTTATACAGGCACCGCGTTAGATATATAAAATATATTTTGAAATGTTTTTGGTTTTGTAAAGCTATATATATATGGTTTATGGATATTGATTTGGTTATTTATATATATAGTAATTTTCAGGTTTTAAGCTTTGTATAAATTTGATTTGAAGTATAAAATAAAGTTTGATTTTCGAGATCAAATACGATTAAGAATTTATTTAAAATTTTATTTCTGGAGTTTTAATGACTTAAAAGAGAACAAGATTGGAAGATGAATATTTAGTTAAATTGAAATTTAATGAAAAGTTAGAATTTTAAAAGAATATGATTTTTATAACTGGATTTCTGTGTAGAGTGATTTAAATGAATATCAGGTTGATTTAAATGAATATATAATAAATTAAAAGATTTTCCAGTCATGTGAAGTTAAAGGTTTCTTAAATTATATTGAATTCATTAAGTAAAGATTTCAAGTTTTTAAAAATAAGTAATTGAGTTTAATATATATGGATTTGTCAAATGAGTTGTTTTTGAAATTGTGAAAATATTTAAAGCTTTGAATCATAAAATTTGAAATGGTATTTGGTAGTTTAAATCGATATTTGAAATTGATTTATGAAATCTAAAGAAGCTATTTTGTTTTATAAAAGTAATTTAATATTTAACCATTTAAGAAATGGAAACTTGTTTCAAAGTTATGATTTCCAAGGTAGTATAATTTGAAAATATTATATTCAAGAGTTTTGATTTCTAAATATTTTTCTTTGAAAACCCTATGATTTTGGAAAAGAATATATTGGAAAATAAAGATGACATCATATTGTTTTGGGTTTTAAAAGGAAATGATATCATATTTATATGGTTTTGAAATGGATATTTTATTCGGGTTTTAAAAGCACAAATTATTTTAAATGACCGCGGTGTTATAATAACGTTTGGTTGTTGAAGAGACCGGGATCGGAAGTTGTCATACTCTCTGCCAACTCCGAAAACCACTTTAACAACCGTGTACGCGGTGGAGATTCCAGAATGAAGTAGGTTGGTGGCGGCGTTTCCTTTGAGGTAAATACGTGGACCCAACTCCCGTGAGTTGGCATAAGGTGACTAAAACAGGAGCGATTCTCGGGCCAATGAGGTCATTCCTCTGATCGGACACTCCTCTTCGATACTATACTTTGACTTTGGATTGATTCGGTGGCCACCTTTATTTTTGATTTTGGGGGAGTTTGTTCTAGGTGGGCGGCAGCTGCGCGCTGCGTGTTTCCACCGGTCCGGATAGCAATTGGTATATCTACCCTGGCATTGCCTAGTTGTGCCGTGTCACCTACCCTATCGAGCCTTGTACGAGTTTGGATTTCTCCCGTAGCCCGTGTGGTATCCTCTGGTGGCTTCCCGATCAAGAGGGACTATGATATTGGATGGACTACTGGGACTATTACGTGTTAAGGTGGAAAATGTAAAGCCTTAATGCTCTTTAAAAGTAAATTTATTTTACAATTAGACACTATTATAATAGCGCAATATACTACATAGTAAATAGTTAAACGGATCCTTAGGAGATGTAAATCCCGAGCATCTCTTGAGTTACCGCACTCATATTTATTTCTGCTAATTTAACTTACATAAGATCTTTTAGTTCTGACTCGAGTGTTTTTGTCTTTTCAAATTCGCTCGGGTCAGTCCGAGCATTTCAGGATTTGAAGACTTTATTTCTGGAGGACGAAGACAATGATTTCATCATCATTATTATTATTATATTATATGGTTCCACTACACTTAATAGGACAAACAGACATAATATTTGTTTTTAATATAGGTGAATGGAATAATTTTGCCTATTATATTTTCTATATATAAAATAAAATTTTCAAATGATATATGTATTTGGTTGCAATATATTGGTTGTTAGGAATAAAATTTATAAATAATAGGTAAATAAGATTAAATATAAATAAATGTAATTTGGGAATTTAGAACTTAAGTTCCGGGGTTTTTGAAAACTTCTTTCAGATGATTTGGAATATAATAATATTGTTGTAAGTATTTTCTCATATAAATATTTAATATAATTTAAAAGAAATTGTTTTAAAGAAGATTTTTGGAGAAAATAAGTTTTGTAATTTCCTCTCTGTCGCTGGAAAATAATTTCGGTGATGAGTGCACGCATCATCGACATTCATTTTCGAGTTTCGAAGTGGGAAGACCACTGTAGTAATTTACTGCAGAATCGTTAAGAAATTTTATCGTTTTAATTATAATTGGATATATATGTTAAGTGTAGATATCTATCTATTATTTTAAATGATTTAAAATTAAACCCGGTATTTGGTTCTTAGGTTCCAGTTAATTAATAGGACAATTAAGTGTAGCAAATTTGAACCTTTAAGTAAAGTAAAAATGGTATTAGATGAAATTGGAAATTTGTAACCTATCAAATAAAGATTACTATTATTGAAATTTAATTTAATTTAAGGAGATAGAACAAACTTGTATAACTTTCAATTATACTCTTAAATAACATATATAACTTACCAAATATTAAAAGTTGAAATGTTTAATAGGAAATGTAATGAAAATTGTATAAGTAAAGGTAGGTAATGAAGTATTCAATGAAATTGCTGTTAAATGAGAATTTAATGTTATAAACTTAAGTTATAATTGAAATTTTACCAAGTAATATAATTAAAGGTAAGTATGGTAAATAAACGATTATAAACTTAAGTAACTATAGTGAAAATAAATGAATGTAATATAATAAAGAGAAATTGTAAATTTAAGAAATAGGGTAGAGTTATTTCTGAATATAATTGAAAGAAATAAAATGGAAATAAAATTGAATGAAATAAATGAAAAGAATCAAACAACTAATGTATGAAATAAAATTTATAATAAGTTAATTTGATTTGTTGATTGAAATTGTTGTTTGTCGTGGTTTGGAGTTGTTGGGTAAGGGAACTTTAATCTTGTTGGGATGGATGAATAATCCATTGTGTTTAATCTAAGACTGCTGAGTAAATGATGCAGTTGATGGTTTATTCTTCATTCCGTATAACTTAAAAGTTTTGAATCCGAACAACAATTTGTTTGTTTGATTGAATGGTTGTTTGTATTGTTGTATATGATGTTTGTTGAAATTGTTGGTTGTTGTATTGATTTGTTGATAGTGATTGAAACCACTTAAATATTTCACTTTATATAAATTGTTAATCCTTTGGATTTTATAAGTGAAATACAGGTTATAGAAGCAATTGCTACTGCTTTTGGTTCCATAAAATAAGCGTAAATTGCCCGACAAATAGGTATGTTTCGAATTACGGTTTATAGCGCTATTTTATATATTTTCCCGTGTAGGGATATATATTATTTTGGAAAGTATTTGTGTATATTGTTATATTTATATTATATTTTCTCCCGAGCCCTCCTTACAAAGGAGACTCTGCCAAAATTTCCCGTAAAATTTTAGACTTAGAATATTTTGAAAATGTTTTCCGAACTTTAGTAATTTAAGTATAAAAAGATATATTGATTATAAAATGGGTTTATTTTATTTAAGGAAATAAATTTAGTAAATTATTGGTTATAAGTTAAATATTTTGAATAAGATGTAGTGTTATTTAATTCTTCTTTTCCTTTTTTTTCCTTTTCGGGGACGAAAAGTTTTGAGTGGGGGAGAGTGTAACAACCCGTGTGAATTCGATATTTAAAATGAATTAAATTAATAGGATTTTTAATTTAAATTTAGAAATGAATGAAAATCTTATTTATTTATATAAAAGAGAATGTTAAAATTTGATGTATCAAGGGTAATTAAAATGTACAAATTAAATTATTTATTGCAATTAATTGTAATAGTGGAAATTTTTGCAATGGGATATAAGGTTAGAAATAAGTAAATAAAGGCAAGGATTGAATTCATTAATGAAAATAAAATTTTATTTAGTACAATCCTTTTTATTTATTATTGGAAGGTGAAAATTTGAAAATAGATTCAAATTGTATGTAGATAATAAATTGCAATAATTAAAGTTAGTAATAAATGGAATATCAAACTATTCATAAAGTGAATATAAGTAGATGTAACAAATGAATAGGAAATGCTAGTTATTCATAAAGTGAAGAAATGGAACCTAGATGGAATAAGGAATTGGATTTAGAATCTTAATTTGTAGATGTGCATATATTTATAAATGGATTATAAAAGGGTAAAATAACCATATACAAGTATATTAAAGGTTGTAATAGTAGGTTACTAGTAAATTCACTTATTTACCTATAAAGATAATTAGGCGTGCCTTAATTGTAATTAATAAAATAACGAAAGGAGTAAATGTATTTATTTAGAGAATTAATTTCAATTAGATAAGCATTTTAAGTAATAAGGTTAATGCGAGGTAAGTAATGCTGAATTTAGGTTAATAATAATGAATAGTAATAAATTAAAAATTTGTAGCGTATATCATAATTTACCTGCTTCCTTGTTAATGGAATTAGAATGTGTAATAAGTAATAATCAGATAAATGAATATTACCCTAATGGAAAAGGAAATAATTAAGTGTTGAGTAAATTATAGGATTGTATTTATTATAAGCGTTATTCTAATAATAATGGTTAATTGTGGAATTGATATAGGGAGTATATAAAGAAATAACTAGGGAAGTATACATTATAAGTTAATTATAACCTAAATTTATGTGTAAGGTTGAAATTGGATCTAATTGGAAACTTATTTAATAAATTGGATTCAAGCGTAATAGAAAGATTATTTTAAGAAAATATTAAGTACTATAATTTGTAAAATGATTTACATTTAAGATTTGAGATAGAGATTTGTCTAAGGAATTATAAAGTTAAGTAAATCAAGGTGATAGAAAAATTTTGAATTATAGAATGTGAATTTGAATAGTGAGTCAATTGGTTATTTTATAATAGTAGGACTTATTGAGATAAATGAAATCAAAATTTTATTTATTACGTTAAATTAAGAATTACGTTGAAATAGGATATTTATGTGATAATTTTTAATCCAAAGGGTAAACCCTTATATTTAAGATTAATGAAAGGAATAAATATAGATTGATTCAATAAAAAAAGGAAGTTTTGGAAATTTATCAACAATTTTGGATTTTATGGAATTGAATATTTATATTGATTTAATCTTTAATAAATTGACATATAAAATTTGTTAAATCATTTTAAATATTGAGAAAATAGTACTAAATCGATTGCAATAAATATAAATAAATTTTTACGTTAATGTTAATATAAAGTACTTTTTGAAGTGACGTCAAATTCATTTATGGAGATTTAGTTAAATGGGAACTTTGATTTTGAGAAATAAAAGCGTATTAATGTGACTAAAGGTTAGAGTACGATTATTCTATGTTGCCTATTTTGGTAGCTTGTTAATTTACAATTTTGAAATCAGTTACAATATTTTTTAATTGAGTATCGCGTTAATGTTAATTAAAGTAGTATTTGTAACAATGTTAAGACTTTCGTATTGGATAGTTTGTTGTAATATAAGACTTGGAAATAAAGTTATTAACGTATTGGAAAACAATTACATTTGATGAAATTAAATGTTGAAATATTACATAGATAAGAATTTAAATGAAATGGATTAATTTATGAAATAAAATGGTAAGTAATTATAATATTGTTATTAATAATAGACGTTACTTTAAGAATAATTAATGTAGTAACGTAAGGTGAAAAATGTAAATTAAAAGGGAAGCGTAAAATTTAGTTAAGGTAGTAATTTATGAATTGGGAATAAAATTCAAATGTTATATTAGGCTGTAAATCAATTTGGGAATAAAATTTTATTTAATTGGGGTAAATTGATATATACTAATGTTAAATATATACATAAGATGATGATTGATTTAATAAAGAGAATTGAATACGAATGGTATAAAATTTCATTTGAAATAAGATTTTATAATTTATTGAATTTACTTTAATTAAAGGTAAACACTAATTTTTTTGCAATAAATCTTTATTTGATATGGAGGTTTGATTAATAAATTTGAAGCTAATTGCAATCAGAAATGATAGGAATGGTAAGTTGACCATTTATTCATAATAAGATCTAAAAATCAAATAAATGGATTATTGGAATTTAAATTTGACAAATTGTGAATTCATTTAAATTCGAATCCATCTGTCTATTCCAACTTCATCTATAAATACCCCGCTAAACCCTAGCCTCCGCCTATTCTCATTTGTCTGCGCTTAAAATTTCATCAGCTCCTTCTCCTCCTCAATGGCAGATAAACAAATCTTAGATCCAAATAAAAATTCCAAACCAAATCAAAAGCTAAAATTCAAACTTCTCAGAAAAATCTGGAAGCAAAATGCATGAGGGAGAGAGGGAAAGAAAGAGGGATGACGTGGCGCTTGAAGGTGTTCTTTTATTTCTATTCTTTTTTTCTTTTTTTTTTGAAATTTCAATCCCCATTAATGCGTATAACTTTCTCCTACGAACTCCGTTTCACGTGAGATTTTATTTTTGTTAGGATCGTAATAAAAGTCCAGATCTTTTGACACTGGTTTGGACAGATTTGGAGACCGTCGAATTTTTGGGTTTAAATCGGATTTAAATTCGATTTAAATTCAAAAGGTGAGTGCTTTAACTCACTCACAACTTCTAAAATTTCTTATGTTTGTTAATTTGACTTTAGATACGAGTAGAGATTTATTTATGACTGTTTGGCATGTTCTATTCATTATCTCTGTTAAATCGCATTTATTTAATATAACTGTTAATTAATTTATTGCATATAAATTTGACAGTTAGAATTTATTTATTTGCATATTAACTGCCAGTCATAGTTATGTTAAATTTTTATTTCATATTAACTGCCAGTTAAATTTACGTTTATTTTTGCATATAAACTGCCAATTAACAGTTATTAAATTTATTTTGAGTATAAACTGGTAATTGATACCATTATTTATCACCTGTTATATATTGATGATTGTTTGAAATTGGATGATGACTGTGATAGATGGATGAATGGATGATTAATTTTATTAATTGCAAGTTGCTATGCATTTCATTTCATTCGGGATTGCGGTTTGAAATGATATACAACCGCATTTTTTATTTTAAATTGCGGATTGAAATGTTAAACATCCGTATCACTTGACCATAGGGTAGAAAATTTTATACAGGCACCGCGTTAGATATATAAAATATATTTTGAAATGTTTTTGGTTTTGTAAAGCTATATATATATATATGGTTTATGGATATTGATTTGGTTATTTATATATATAGTAATTTTCAGGTTTTAAGCTTTGTATAAATTTGATTTGAAGTATAAAATAAAGTTTGATTTTCGAGATCAAATACGATTAAGAATTTATTTAAAATTTTATTTCTGGAGTTTTAATGACTTAAAAGAGAACAAGATTCGAAGATGAATATTTAGTTAAATTGAAATTTAATGAAAAGTTAGAATTTTAAAAGAATATGATTTTTATAACTTGATTTTTGTGTAGAGTGATTTAAATGAATATCAGGTTGATTTAAATGAATATATAATAAATTAAAAGATTTTCCAGTCATGTGAAGTTAAAGGTTTCTTAAATTATATTGAATTCATTAAGTAAAGATTTCAAGTTTAAAAAAATAAGTAATTGAATTTAATATATATGGATTTGTCAAATGAGTTGTTTTTGAAATTGTGAAAATATTTAAAGCTTTGAATCATAAAATTTGAAATGGTATTTGGTAGTTTAAATCGATATTTGAAATTGATTTGTGAAATCTAAAGAAGCTATTTTGTTTTATAAAAGTAATTTAATATTTAACCATTTAAGAAATGGAAACTTGTTTCAAAGTTATGATTTTCAAGGTAGTATAATTTGAAAATATTATATTCAAGAGTTTTGATTTCTAAATATTTTTCTTTGAAAACCCTATGATTTTGGAAAAGAATATATTGGAAAATAAAGATGACATCATATTGTTTTGGGTTTTAAAAGGAAATGATATCATATTTATATGGTTTTGAAATGGATATTTTATTCGGGTTTTAAAAGCACGAATTATTTTAAATGACCGCGGTGTTATAATAACATTTGGTTGTTGAAGAGACCGGGATCGGAAGTTGTTATACTCTCTGCCAACTCCGAAAACACTTTAACAACCGTGTACGCGGTGGAGATTCCAGAATGAAGTAGGTTGGTGGCGGCGTTTCCTTTGAGGTAAATACATGGACCCAACTCCCGTGAGTTGGCATAAGGTGGCTAAAACAGGAGCGATTCTCGGGCCAATGAGGTCATTCCTCTGATCGGACACTCCTCTTCGATACTATACTTTGACTTTGGATTGATTCGGTGGCCACCTTTATTTTTGATTTTGGGGGAGTTTGTTCGAGGTGGGCGGCAGCTACGCGCTTCACGTTTCCACCGGCCCGGATAGCAATTGGTATATCTACCTTGGCATTGCCTAGTTGTGCCGTGTCACCTACCCTATCGAGCCTTGTACGAGTTTGGATTTCTCCGGTATCCCGTGTGGTATCCTCTGGTGGCTTTCCGATCAGGAGGAACTATGATATTGGATGGACTACTGGGACTATTACGTGTTAAGGTGGAAAATGTAAAGCCTTAATGCTATTTAAATGTAAATTTATTTTACAATTAGACACTATTATAATAGCGCAATATACTACATAGTAAATAGTTTAACGGATCCTTAGGAGATGTAAATCCCGAGCATCTCTTGAGTTACTGCACTCATATTTATTTCTGCTAATTTAACTTACATAAGATCTTTTAGTTCTGACTCGAGTGATTTTGTCTTTTCAAATTCGCTCGGGTCAGTCCGAGCATTTCAGGATTTGAAGACTTTATTTCTGGAGGACGAAGACAAAGATTTCATTATTATTATTATTATTATTTTATATGGTTCCACTACACACTGTGTTCCGCTGCATTGATATTTATAGGTATGTGAACTCTGATATTTATTGTGTAAAGAAGAATCAAATGTCTTGTAAACAGTTTTTGTGAACTGTATATTTATTATTATATTTTATCCTTCCGCTGTGAGATTCTGTTTAGTTTTTTCCCTTCTCTGTTTTTCTTATTTACCCCATAACAATCCACCATCCCGTATGGTTTGAATTGGCACGTGTGTCGATTTAAATCGTGTGAAAAGGAGGTATGTTACAACCCCTTACTGGATAATCCCGAGTAAGATCACCCCACGGTTGGAATCAGCAACCGCACCACTAAGCCGGATAAAAAGGGACATCTAGACAGGGATGACATCACCCTGAATGGGTGCTACCCACCTAGCCTTGCTGCATAAACCCTGATTTTCAGTCATTCCCTGTTGATGAGGCTTGAGGCTAAGCGTTACCGTTTTAGAACATATCCCTTAGAATGCTCATCGCCCACCTGACGATGTTCTAAAAGCATTCATCCATACAAGTCCGTCTCGGGTTCGAACGGAATCGGAGGCACTACTTCTACTACATCCATTTTCAAATTATCCTCAGGATTAGTAGCGACTAGCCCTTGCACTTCACTGCTCCATCTTCGAATCCAAACTCGTCTTCCTCACGAAAATGTTCAAACCGGATCGAAGTGGTTTTCGAGAAATAAATCCTGATCCCGATCTCTTCGAAACGATCAACGATTGGCCAATATTGATAGTCGGTTATTTAACTATCAATTAACATTCACAACATCCATCAACATAAATAATTTCACCAAATTATTTATTAACCTCAAAATATCTTCACAAGATATATTTCTATTTTCAACCCCTTGAAAACAGTTTCAAACCATACTTTTCTCATAAGATAAATTTCCAAATATTTATTTCCACTGAAAACACCAAGTACAAAGCTTTAGATTTTTAAAAATAATTTAAAACTCTTTATTATAAAATATCTTTTAAATCATTTAAAATAAAAATTACTTTAATACTTATTCAAAATATATATTTTAATAATATTCAAAATGAAACTACTTCAATACTTTATTAAAAATATATACTATAGGAATCATGGTTTTAAATCTTTTATATATCGCCCGAGATCTCCTCCGAGATCTCCTTTTCACACTTAAACGAGACGAGACATCAAATCTCCTCCATATCTCCCTCGACACTCATCTCGTCCGAGATATTCAAATCTAACCCGAAATATGGATCAAAATCTCAACCCGAGATCTCACCCGTAATTATACATTTTTCTTATTTTGTATAATATTTTTTATTTTCATTTTGATTCAAAAGAAATTACTCAATCCAATTATAATTTACCAACTTATTGAACATATTCTTTACTTTTTATCTTAATGAGTCATAGCAAAAGGTTTCACTTCTTTATTATGTTCAAAAGGATATTATTCAATCATTATCAAATCAATTAGGCGAATCAAACTACTACTCTTCAAATATTTTTTCCATGCAAATCAAGTATGTTACCATTTTTATTTTTACTAAAAAAGTTATAACTGTTAAATAAATTTTTGACACATCAATTTTAGACACATAAGTACATCCGAGATATTCCCGAGATGCATTATAAGACCCGAAATATCAATCCGAGATGTACACCCGATATGTACTTATCTCGTCCGAGATCTCTCCCGATATGAGATAACTTGTGTAAAAATTGCGAGACTAAACGTGACCGAAATCCGATATTTAAAACCTTGATAAGAATATATGAAAATGAGGTTACTTTATAAATATAAAACTAGGTTTTCTCTTTTTAAAACAAAATACCAAGTCACCTTAAATAATTACTACAATAATAGATTTGAAAAATACTTACTTTAGAATTTAAATATTTAGAAATAATAAATTTCCTAAAACATGCTTTTTAAAACAACATTAAAGCTTTTAACTTATATTTAAAAATTTACTTTGAAAACATACTTGGCTATCCAGGGAAATACGCTTCTCTTCACATCCTTTAAAAATAAGTCATTATTTATTTTTAAACAAATATACCCATTCCATTAATAAATTCCCACCGTGAATTTATTTTTTCAAATATCCACTGATGTATTACTTCACTTTTATAAACGCAATTTAAATTACAAAGTCTCACTTTTCCTTTAAAAATCTCGGTTTAACATTTAAATCAATTCGCAAATTGATTTCCAATTTACTTCACCTTTAAATAAATTTCCTTACTTACTCTATTTATTTCAAAATCCATTAATTTTAGCTTTCTTTTCCTTATGATGACTTAAAATCCTTTAAAACTGAAAATATTAGTTTCAGGTTTCCCCAAAATCCTTCTTTGTCCTTTAAATAAATTCAACCTTGAATTTCAAAATAAATTCTTTTATTACTTTTAAAAATATCACATTAAGTTAAATATTCATTATCTCTTTGTTTATTCAAATTGTGACGACCCGGGTATCTATGCTCAGAAATCCATTTCGTCTTGAAGAAAGAAAGGGATGAGAAAATAGAAAAAATAGAGAAGAAAGAACAACAACATCAGAATCTCACAGCGGAATGAATAAATTATAATAATCACATAAGTATTTACATAATATACAACATCAATCAGAGTTATACAGACAATACATCACATACTAGACAGTTATAGACACCTGTCTAGTTATACAACTCAATACACAAAACAACACAGAGATATCAACACAGCGGAACTATATGTATCTACAACGCTGAAGCCTCCTGCTCCATTGCTCCTCCAGAATTCGTCAAGCTAACCTAAATCCCTTGGCTACTCGTAAAAATTTGAGTACCCGAGAGTTTATGAAAAACAAAAATAAACTCCGGGTCATACATGAGTCTGGTGTGAGTGACAGGCTAAAGTTGCTTGATTTTGAAAATCCTTTGAAAATAAAAGGTATCACGTAAGACTCCCCACACATAAACATGGAAAAGTTTTTACCTTACGCTAACCAAAACATTTGATAGGAAATTCTGTGATATTATAATAGGTCTAGGGTTTTCAAGTAAATAGAAAATAGCCGAAATTGTTACATGATTAAATTCCAGCTACTAGCCACAAAAGTGGGTAATACAATCAAAGCCGTTGGCACTTATTGGATTGTGGATTCCATACAATGACAGGGCTACTGGGGTACTGCCCGTCACAGTACGTGGCGTAAATCAACGTACCGAGGATCACTCCCGACCCCCTGCAACACAAGGCCGGAACCATTCCTTATTGAACAGTCCCGAATAAGATAACCCCGGCAGTTGTTGCAATCAACCGCCCACACAGCCGAAAAATAAAGGGACATCTAGACAGGGGAATATTCTTGTCCTGCTTGGGCATGACCCACCTAACCTTGCTGCACCTCCCCTGTTTTAGCCATTCCCGATTGATGAGGCTTGAGGCTGCGATTACCTTTAGAGAATACATTTCTTAGAATGCTTATCGCCCACCTGACGATGTGTTGAAAGCATTCAATCCATACAAGTTCGTTCCGGGTTCGAACGAAACCGAAGGCATTATCTCGTTATACTCATTTTGTAATCACCCTTAGAGTTAACGACGATAACCCTTGCATTCTGAATCTTCATCTTCACTTCAGATTCATGACCTATCGTTAACTTGGAGTCGATGTGGTTTTCGGATGTTCCAAATGTGGAATCCCGATCTCGGTCTCATCGAAATCCAAAACGTGTCTTTTAAGGCCAAGTTGTCTATTTAGTCTTAATAGTTTAATTCAATATTATCAATATACACACAGATAGAATATTCATAACATCGCAATAGGTAATCACATCATCATCATACACAGATAAATCATATATCATTCCAAACAGATAATTAAATATTATCGTATTTAAACCAAGCATCCATATCACATAGATATTACTCATACCTGAATTTTCAATCATCAAATAAAATATCAATATCGTTCATCCATAAGCAATGATTTATAATCATACCATTCGTAATTAATTTAAAATGAATTAAATTAACTACTTCTATCTCTAACTAATTTAAAGTAAATTAAATTAATTGCTTCATCTATAAATCCTTGTGACGCCCCACCTCTATACCCACGCTAGCCAAGAACACTACTGTGAATGCTGTCAACTAGCACGGAGAATAAGGCTGTTGAGGAGCGACCATCTGTATAATTGCTTTGTGCGAGTACCGATATGCCAGATAAAAATATAAATTTTCATCTCAAGAGGAAATCCGACATACCGACACAAACTCAAAGCTACTACACAGTGGCTATAAAGATCTTCGGAAACAAATATAGAAATAAACATAACATAAATCAGTCATAGACAATTCATATCACAAAGGCGGAAATAGATATGAATATTACACATGAAAGTGTACATCAGAGTAGTGGTCAAAAAGGATCCACAAATCACAAAAGAAATAGTTACATGAACTACACAAAAGAATAAGTATACATTATGGAGTTT
This sequence comes from Allium cepa, assembly GCA_030765085.1. Classification (NCBI taxonomy): domain Eukaryota; kingdom Viridiplantae; phylum Streptophyta; class Magnoliopsida; order Asparagales; family Amaryllidaceae; genus Allium; species Allium cepa. Next base: position 111,054,795 of record CM060940.1, read on the forward strand.
ATCTCTCAAATGTATACAACAAAAACTACTAATCTAAGTAGTAAGCCAAAAGCAAGAGAAATCAATCCCAAGAGAGAAGTCAAGCAGAAGCACCTATAACATCTCGGTCTGACCCGAGTATTATTTAATAAGAAAATAATAAACGGATCAGTCTAGCTATAAATATCAGATGAAGTGATATATAATAAGAGATATGACTTAAACATATAATAATCACAATGCCAAGCTGTGATAAATAAGTGATTGAAAATCAACAAGAGATTAATTAATATCACAATAATCTACTCAAGATAAAAAGGAATGTCATACTCCTTATTTCATTCACCAAGCCACAATATATGACATATATATCAATGCCCATCGTAAAAGTTGGTGAAACATAAATTCCAGAATTCAACACACGAAATCCAGAAATCACAAGGAAAGGATCAACGACGTCGTACAGCGGGACATCCGATGAACCAAATCACAATCAAAGGGAACAACGACGTCGTACAGCGGGACGTCCGATGAACCAAATCACAAAGACATAGCACGATGCTAGTCTAAAACCTAAAATGATCGTCATGATCAAAGAGAAGTGTCGATTACACTAAGCTAGTAAATATATGAGCTTAGCTTCATGTCCCATAACCACTAGCTTAACTTAAATATTTACGAACAAATTGTAGATCTCCACTAGAAAATTGTCACAAGAGGTTCAATCGAACAAGTCCAAGAATTAACCGACGAAGTAAACGCAAGCGTTTCATACCACTTGTTTTACTAAGTCGTTTAATTAGATTTCTCATACGAGTGAGGTAAAGGTTTGTATATACTAATAGATTGGAAAACGCTTTTATAAACGAATTTGGTATTAAAATAGTATTGAAATCGTTTGAGGAAAGAGTTTTGATATTTACTACTAGTATAAAAAACCTTTATATTTTTAAAGTGACAAAGCACAAGGGGGATTGTAGAAACAATCAATCACAAAGATCACATTCGAAGATGTGAATAAAATCCAATGAAATCGATAAAGGATCCATCGAAGTGGATATATCTAAATTTCCCAAAGAAAATAAGTCATCAAAGATGATAATAAATGATGACAATAAATAGGATCATCACGAATCGATTTAAATTTGAAATTCAATCCAAAAAGGCAAATTGGACTCAAACAACAGGTTCAGTCGACTGAACAGAGTTTTCAGTCGACTGACCCTGTACCTGGAAATTTTCAAGTTCAGGAAACTTTCTGTTTCCAGTTTCAGTCGACTGTGCAGAGTTTTTCAGTCGACTGAATCATGCCTGGAAACTCTCGGGTTTCAGGTTCAGTCGACTGAACAGAGTTTTCAGTCGACTGAATCATGCCTGGGCTGTTTTTCAGCCTATTCAAATGAAGAGCAAATTCTTCCAAAATGCAACCGAACGAACATTGGCTCTAAGGGTTTATGCCAATCGGCAACCCGACCCTATATGCTCCTCGGTGCATCACCAAAAACATGATCAAACATCCATAAAAGGATTTCACACAAATTTGACTTAAAAACCCAAAAATTGGAGTATTCACAAAATCAATCCAAAACAAGAGCAAATGCACATGAAGAAGTGTTAGGAATTCATACCCAACAACCAAAGATAGTTATAGTTATAGATGTGAGATAGAAATCTCACCTTTGCACTAAAATTATGAAGATGAAGCTTGAAAGCAAAGGGGAATCAACCACTCTTCAAATCCAACTCTAGAAGCTTGAATCTAAGCTAAAAAGAAGAACATTTCCTAAGTTAGGTTTAGAAAATTTTTGAAATTCAAAGAGAGAATGAGTTGGAGAAGAAGAAGAGGAAGCTTACCAATGGGTTCTTCTTGCGTTTGGAGCAAGAACTTGAGCTAGCAAAGGAAGCTAGGGCTTGGAGTTTTAATTTCCTCTTCCACCCTCCATTAACATAAAAGCTTGAGTATTAGGAAAATAGAAGAGAAGTGAATGAAGAGGAGAGGGTTGGAATTGAGTTAGTAAGTGGTTAATTGGCTCAACCCAAACCAAAACCCTAAACAAAAAGTAGCAAAATCCAACTTTCTTCAAACATATCGAAGCTTATACTCAAAAAGGTCGCAAACGGCATTTTGAACTCAATGGGGGTGGTCTCAAGTCCTAATTCGACTGTTTGCAAAAAGTAGCTTCTCGGACCAAAATCCGACGAATGATAAAATATTTAAATAAAATATTTAAATATAAATTCGATAAATATGCGGGTTGTTACAGACTCCCCTCCTTAAAGAAATTGCGTCCTCGCAATAAGTAAGAAGGAAATATAAGAAGTAACAACCATAGAAGCATATTAACACAAAAGAAAATTTGAAATAGGAAGTTCACCCTAAAGTGCACAAAAGAGTTAGCAAGAAATCTGGTGAAACTTCAATTTCCACAATAACACCGGGCTCAAGAATAAAAACCGGAATCCCTACGGCATTCCCGTAGATAAAAGACGTGGGGAACGTCAAGATTAGCAGAAAATTGAGCCAGTGCAACGGCGTAGTACCAAAACGGTACGCCCGAAAAACTAGAAACTCAAACAATTTGGGACATCAGCGTAGTACAAAAACGGTACGCCCAATGAACCCAAGCAAAGACATCGATGTAGTACAAATGGTACATCCGATGAATCAAATAGCAAAGACATCGATGTAGTACAACGGTACATCCGATGAATCAAAAACAAAGACATCGATGTAGTACAAACGGTACATCCGATGAATCAAAAGCAAAGACATCGATGTAGTACAAACGGTACATCCGATGAATTAAAAGAAAAGACATCGATGTAGTACAAACGGTACATCCGATGAATCAAAAGAAAAGACATCGATGTAGTACAACGGTACATCCGATGAATCAAAAGCAAAGACATCGATGTAGTACAAACGGTACATCCGATGAATCAAAAGCAAAGAGATCGATGTAGTACAAACGGTACATCCGATGAATCAAAAGCAAAGACATCGATGTAGTACAAACGGTACATCCGATGAATCAAAAGCAAAGACATCGACGTAGTACAAACGGTACATCCGATGAATCAAAAGAAAAGACATCGATGTAGTACAAACGGTACATCCGATGAATCAAAAGCAAAGACATCGATGTAGTACAACGGTACATCCGATGAATCAAAAGAAAAGACATCGATGTAGTACAACGGTACATCCGATGAATCAAAAGCAAAGACATCGATGTAGTACAACGGTACATCCGATGAATCAAAAGAAAAGACATCGATGTAGTACAAACGGTACATCCGATGAATCAAAAGAAAAGACATCGATGTAGTACAAACGGTACATCCGATGAATCAAAAGCAAAGACATCGATGTAGTACAAACGGTACATCCGATGAATCAAAAGCAAAGACATCGATGTAGTACAAACGGTACATCCGATGAATCAAAAGCAAAGACATCGATGTAGTACAACGGTACATCCGATGAATCAAAAGAAAAGACATCGATGTAGTACAACGGTACATCCGATGAATCAAAAGCAAAGACATCGATGTAGTACAAACGGTACATCCGATGAATCAAAAGAAAAGACATCGATGTAGTACAAACGGTACATCCGATGAATCAAAAGAAAAGACATCGATGTAGTACAAACGGTACATCCGATGAATCAAAAGCAAAGACATCGATGTAGTACAAACAGTACATCCGATGAATCAAAAGCAAAGACATCGATGTAGTACAACGGTACATCCGATGAGTCAAAAGCAAAGACATCGATGTAGTACAATGGTACATCCGATGAATCAAAAGCAAAGTGTGACGCCCCACCTCTATACCCACGCTAGCCAAGAACACTACGGTGCAGTGCTGTCAACTTGCACGGAGAATAAGGCTGTTGAGGAGCGGCCATCAATAGTTAGGCCTTACACTAGTATTGGTTATCTCGATAGGAGTGATATATATATATTCTTTTTTTTTTCATCTCTGATTTATTTTCTCCCATCGAAATACCCCAATTCCAGTATAAAACGAACTACGATGGTTCATAATAGTTTAGAACAGTAAATATAAAATATTACACAGATAATATAATGCGGAACACAAATAAAATAGAAAGTCTCATATATACAATAACTGATGTCAGTTACAATACATTTGATACAATACATATGACACGGTACATATGATACAACTACCACAGTTGACTCAGGAAGTTACATATACAAGTACATTAACGTATATAATATACATGAATACATATTTTCCTATACAATTTTACAGACTACTACAAATGATGACGACTACTCCAAAAGATATGAAAGAACTTCATAGCTCTAGCAGCAACCCAAAGCAGAATATCTACAACCTGAAATACTCGGTCTGACCCGAGTATTAAAATCAAAAGAAAATAATACTCGGGTCAGTCTAATTCAAACTCAGTTATTAGTGCACAGAAGCAATAATAATTAAATAGTGAATAGACAACAATAATTAAACCAGATCAGAATGCAATTCAGAATATTGAATTGAAATGAACAAATCAGTTCAAACCATTGAAATATTGATTAAAATATTGATTCAAGTAGGGCTGCAGTACACGCACGCGTGCACTGCCTCGCCACTACAGAATATGGAATACGCAAAAAGATCCATAAGTCAAAACAAATAGAATATCATACACGCCATACCGTGTGGCTGCAGTTCACGCTTGCGTGCACTGCCTTGCCACTATAGTGATGTCGTGCCCAAAATCTCAATACCGTGTGGCTGCAGTTCACACTTGCGTGCACTGCCTTGCCACTACAGTGATGACGTACTCAAAAGATCAATGAACCAAAATCAATGAAAATTAAAATATTAATTAAAATATTAATTCGAGTATAGAACACAACAGGTCCAACCCTCGAGTTCAAGTATGAAGTACACGTGTAAGGCACATGCCAACAATCAAAGGCATGCACCAGTGAACCAATGCTACCATATAATGAAACATGCTACTGTGCAACATCAAGGGAAGCACCATTAAAACAGGCTACACAGTGGATTACCACCTAATCAAACTATCGAAGACCAATGGACAGTGGCAGTGAAACAACAAAGAAATGCTCCAGTCAATGAATCGACACGAGTTCAAAAATCGTAAAACAACTGTCTCAAATCAAGACAATGCCACCCAGATTATTTTCGCAAAAAAAATCAAGTATGCAAACCAAGTCCCAAAAATAACTGCAGTGCAATTTAACAACACATGCATACACACATACAAAGGTATGTATGAACACATATGAAGACAAGTAAAAAAAATAAGTAGGCAGTGAATTGCAAAATCAATACAGAGGGGATTCCAACCCATAGTTCAGAGCAATGCCCAAGACACAATCGAAACGAGTTCGAAAACTCATGGGCTGCTGTTTCAAATCAAGACAGTAATCCAAAGTGCACAATCAAAGGATGCAAGCATTCACATGAACACATGAAGTAATGCAACGAAGCCACAATACCCAGAGTTTCAGTGAAACAATAATTGCAGACTCAATGCATCGGTGGACATAAGCACAATGCAAATCATCACAATATCATATAATCAAATACCAGACACCACAATGCATCAACCACTGACTCCAGCAATAAGTAAACAGCAAGAGGGATGCCAGTATGATATGCAACAGACCTCAAGGAGGACGCAAAACAGGGAGTGAGCAATGCATATGAACAAGTGAAACAGGGTAACACCAAAGAATACCAGAACAAACAAAAATGTTTGTACTAAATAGTGTGGATTCCAAGCAAGATAGTCTTGAAATCAAAGAATCAGCAATTTTCAAAATTCCAGTTCCATAAAAGTCAAACATTATCAAAACCGGAGTCGTAGAATAACATATACAAATTAGGGCAGGGAACCAGATTCAAAGTAATACCGAAATCAAGGAGGAACCAACAATGATACACAATAATCGAACGGCCGAGCACAGAAGAACTTCACAAAACAACATCGAATCAACGTGAAATTGCCGAAACACTATATTAAGCATGAATTAGATGTGAGTGGTAGCACTCACCTTGTCGACGAATTTAAGCAGTCGAGCATCACAGAGACGAAGCCGGGGCGATCGAAGAATCGAGCAAGCCATCTTCGAATTCACGGAAGCGCAATTTGAAGAAGAAGAACGAGCCGCCATTATCTCGTTTGTTTAGGGTTTTTTTTTAAAAAAAAAAAATGAAAATGAGAAAAGGGGGGGCCCGGTCGAACGAAAATGAAGATGGAGGAAAGGGGGTTTATTTGCTTTGAGAATTAACACGGCCCCAAAAAAAAAACGTGGACCACAATTTAATTTCGAAGCCCAAAATTCCTTTAAAAAAATTTATAAAAGAATTTAAATTCAAATTTAAAAACTTCAAATGGAAATTTGTGACAATATTAATCGTTTTATGTCGATTATAAATCGATGCGAAATACCGGGTTGCTACAGACTTCCCTCCTTAAAGAAATTGCGTCCTCGCAATCATAAGGAATAAATGAACAAATGGTAACAACCATAAAGAACATCACCACAAGATGAAGAAATTTCAAATAGGAAGTTCACCATAAAGAGCATGAAAAGGTAATCTTTAAATTTCATAAAAGAAATTCCCAAATTCTCAACAAAATTCTAATTATCAATAGATAATTCAGAAATCTCAAATCACTAATATTCGATTATCAAAAACGATAATGAAATCAACATCTATTCGATTTTCAACATCGAAAATCAATCTCAAATCACAGATATTTAATTATCACAAACGATAATCAAAAACAACAAATATCTGATTATCAAAAACGATAATCAGAAATCACAAATATTTAATTATCACAATTGATAATCAAATCTCAAATCTCAAATGTTTAATTATCACAATTGATAATCAAATCTCAAATCTCAAATGTTCAATTATCACAAACGACAATTAAACCACAAATATCTAATTATCACAAACGATAATTAGAAACAATAAATATATGATTATCAAAAACGATAAATCAGAAATCACAAACATCCGATTATCAAAACGATAATCAGAAATTACCACAACGGTAATCAAATTTCAAATCACAAATATTTAATTATCACAGTTGATAATCAAATCTCAAATCACAAATGTTCAATTATCACAATTGATAATCAAATCTCAAATCACAAATGTTTAATTATCACAATTGATAATCAAATCTCAAATCACAAATGTTTAATTATCACAATTGATAATCAAATCTCAAATCACAAATGTTTAATTATCACAAACGATAATTAAACCACAAATATCTAATTATCACAAGCGATAATTAGAAACAATAAATATCTGATTATCAAAAACGATAAATCAGAAATCACAAATTTTTCAATTAACGAGTCCGAAATTAACCGAAATAGCAAACGCACATGACCCATAACCACGAGTTTTACTAAATCGTTTAATTCACTTCATCGTTTCCTTGAAAGTGCAAAATTGTGTATTTTAAATAAATAACATTTTACGTTCCCAAACGGACAAGTCCGGAATTAAGCGAATCAGTAAAAGTAAGGGGTCATCGCCCTCGATTTTACTGAAACGTTTAAATCGCTTCCTCATTCTTTTGAAAGCGTAAACTGTAAAAATTTTGAAAACAATTTTTGATTTATATTTTGAAACAATTTTTAAAACACGTGATTAAAATAGCGACATCAGTAGCAACTTCGATAAGTGGATTTTCATTCATCAAAAGTGTCACAAGAATCCTCTCAAAGATAGAAAGGGGTATCATACCCTAAACTTGTATTCATAACAAGTCAATAACACACGAGTTCACCAATGCACAAAAATTGATAAAACTTATCAATAGAAATCACGAAAATTGGTGAAGCACAAATTCTAGAAATCTACACAAGAAATCCAGAAATCACAAGATGGGAGTATGAAAACTCGAACGGAGTATGAAAACTCGTACGCGAGTATGAAAACTCGAACCGGAGTATGAAAACTCGAACGGAGTATGAAAACTCATCAGCACATGTAAAGCAAAGCGAGAACGGGAGCACGGAATCTCACGTACACGTGAGCATGAAAATCACCAACACGTGCAACGCAAAGCGAGAACGGGAGCACGGAATCTCACCTACACGTGAGCATGAAAATCACCAACACGTGCAACGCATAACGAGACGCTATCTCATGGTTGCAAGTCATTAATTTTGACACACGAATGGCCCGAAGACCGTGGGGCGCTACCCCACATGTGTGAGTCGGAATCACACAGATTGAGGTCTAGACTAATCAAAATTCAAAAAGGTATGTGTGAGTGGAATCACACAAGTGGTGTCTAGTCTAACCCCACAAACAAAAAGGAAAGTATAAAATAGAATAAAAGATATGGCATAACATAAAATATCCATAATAACATACTACTATAAGTATGTAAATAATGATCAACAGGAGATCAACCGATAAGAGATAATCAATATCACAAGAATCTTCTCAAAGATCCAAAGAGGTATCATACCCCAAATTTGTACTCAAGACAAATCAATAACATATGAATTCACCAATACACAAAAATAGGTGAAGCATAAAATTTCCAGAAATCAACATAAGGAATCTAGAAATCACAGAAAAAGGGAAAGAGGCCTATCACATGACGGTCCGAAGACCATGGGGAGCTACCCCACATGTGTGAATGGAATCACACAGATTGAGGTCAAGACTAACCAAAAAGCAGAAAGGTATATGTGAATGGAATCACACAAGTGGTGTCTAGTCTGACCATCAGAACGATCATCATGATCAACGAGGAGTGTCAATTACACTAAGCATGTGTGAATGGAATCACACAGATTGAGGTCAAGACTAACCAAAAAGCAAAAAGGTATGCGTGAGTGGAATCACACAAGTGGTGTCTAGTCTAACCTTGCAATGAAAGAGACATCGCGCAATTGCTAGTCTAATTCATAAAGCGATCATCAAGATCAACAAGAAGTGTCAATTACACTAAGCTAGTGAATATAAAAGTTTAGCTTCATGTCCCATAACCACTAGCTTAACTTAAATATTTACGAACAAATTGTAGATCTTCACTAGAAAAATGTCACATATGGTTCAATCGAACAAGTCCAAAAATTAACCGACGAAGTAAACGCAAGCGTTTCATACCACTTGTTTTGCTAAGCCGTTTAATTAGATTTCTCATACGAGTGAAATAAAGGTTTGTATATACTAATAAATTGGAAAACGGTTTAGGAAAAGATTTTGATATTGAAAATAAAGTTGAAAACATTTTGATAAAAGAGTTTTGATATTTACTACTAGTATTGAAACATTTATATTTTTAAAGTGACAAATCACAAAAATGATTGTAGAAACAATCAATCACAAGAATTCACATACGAAGACGTGAATAGAATCCAAAGAAATCGATACTGTATCCATCCAAAAGTATGTTCACGAAAATCCCGAAGAAAATGTTATCAAAGTTGCTAATAAATGATAGCAATAAATCGGGAAATTAACAAGAATCGATTAAATTTGAAAACCAAATCAATTCACTAAAATTCACCTTCGAAGACGTGAATAAAATCCAAAGAATTCGATTCTAAATCCATCAAAGTAGGAATATCCAAAAATTCCAGAAATAGAAGTTATCAAAGTCAACAAAGGAGATATCATCTAATCGGAAAAGAAGAATCGATTAACAAATGGGATAACGAAGCAAAACGAGCATAAATGCATAAATGACTTCAACAAAAATAAAAATCAAGTCGAAGTCGAAGTCAACAATTAATGGCCATAATAGAGTACAAAACGATTCAACATCATCATCAAAGGACTCAACGGCAAACAAAGTCAGAGTCTTGGAAATCAAGAAATTAGAAAATTCTCAAAAACACAGTGACCGAAGTCGAATGGAAATCAAGCCGAGGAAAACATAAAATATCAAGTTTAGAATCGCTGAGATTCGAACAAAATCAATCATCGGCTAAATCAAATCAAAGCCGAAAACACAAGAATCAAAATCAAATGCATATGAATAAGCGTTAGGAATTCATACCTAACAATTCAAAGACAATCATATGCAAATATGAGAGATAAAACGTCGACAAATAGTTGTAACACATGTACTATCTAAGTTATGTTTTATATTTGTTCTAAACCCCAGGCTCTGATACCAAGCTGTGACGCCCCACCTCTATACCCACGCTAGCCAAGAACACTACGGTGCAGTGCTGTCAACTTGCACGGAGAATAAGGCTGTTGAGGAGCGGCCATCAATAGTTAGGCCTTACACTAGTATTGGTTATCTCGATAGGAGTGATATATATATATATATTCTTTTTTTTTTCATCTCTGATTTATTTTCTCCCATCGAAATACCCCAATTCCAGTATAAAACGAACTACGATGGTTCATAATAGTTTAGAACAGTAAATATAAAATATTACACAGATAATATAATGCGGAACACAAATAAAATAGAAAGTCTCATATATACAATAACTGATGTCAGTTACAATACATTTGATACAATACATATGACACGGTACATATGATACAACTACCACAGTCGACTCAGGAAGTTACATATACAAGTACATTAACGTATATAATATACATGAATACATATTTTCCTATACAATTTTACAGACTACTACAAATGATGACGACTACTCCAAAAGATATGAAAGAACTTCATAGCTCTAGCAGCAACCCAAAGCAGAATATCTACAACCTGAAATACTCGGTCTGACCCGAGTATTAAATTCAAAAGAAAATAATACTCGGGTCAGTCTAATTCAAACTCAGTTATTAGTGCACAGAAGCAATAATAATTAAATAGTGAATAGACGACAATAATTAAACCAGATCAGAATGCAATTCAGAATATTGAATTGAAATGAACAAATCAGTTCAAACCATTGAAATATTGATTAAAATATTGATTCAAGTAGGGCTGCAGTACACGCACGCGTGCACTGCCTCGCCACTACAGAATATGGAATACGCAAAAAGATCCATAAGTCAAAACAAATAGAATATCATACACGCCATACCGTGTGGCTGCAGTTCACGCTTGCGTGCACTGCCTTGCCACTATAGTGATGTCGTGCCCAAAATCTCAATACCGTGTGGCTGCAGTTCACACTTGCGTGCACTGCCTTGCCACTACAGTGATGACGTACTCAAAAGATCAATGAACCAAAATCAATGAAAATTAAAATATTAATTAAAATATTAATTCGAGTATAGAACACAACAGGTCCAACCCTCGAGTTCAAGTATGAAGTACACGTGTAAGGCACATGCCAACAATCAAAGGCATGCACCAGTGAACCAATGCTACCATATAATGAAACATGCTACTGTGCAACATCAAGGGAAGCACCATTAAAACAGGCTACACAGTGGATTACCACCTAATCAAACTATCGAAGACCAATGGACAGTGGCAGTGAAACAACAAAGAAATGCTCCAGTCAATGAATCGACACGAGTTCAAAAATCGTAAAACAACTGTCTCAAATCAAGACAATGCCACCCAGATTATTTTCGCAAAAAAAATCAAGTATGCAAACCAAGTCCCAAAAATAACTGCAGTGCAATTTAACAACACATGCATACACACATACAAAGGTATGTATGAACACATATGAAGACAAGTAAAAAAAATAAGTAGGCAGTGAATTGCAAAATCAATACAGAGGGGATTCCAACCCATAGTTCAGAGCAATGCCCAAGACACAATCGAAACGAGTTCGAAAACTCATGGGCTGCTGTTTCAAATCAAGACAGTAATCCAAAGTGCACAATCAAAGGATGCAAGCATTCACATGAACACATGAAGTAATGCAACGAAGCCACAATACCCAGAGTTTCAGTGAAACAATAATTGCAGACTCGATGCATCGGTGGACATAAGCACAATGCAAATCATCACAATATCATATAATCAAATACCAGACACCACAATGCATCAACCACTGACTCCAGCAATAAGTAAACAGCAAGAGGGATGCCAGTATGATATGCAACAGACCTCAAGGAGGACGCAAAACAGGGAGTGAGCAATGCATATGAACAAGTGAAACAGGGTAACACCAAAGAATACCAGAACAAACAAAAATGTTTGTACTAAATAGTGTGGATTCCAAGCAAGAGAGTCTTGAAATCAAAGAATCAGCAATTTTCAAAATTCCAGTTCCATAAAAGTCAAACATTATCAAAACCGGAGTCGTAGAATAACATATACAAATTAGGGCAGGGAACCAGATTCAAAGTAATACCGAAATCAAGGAGGAATCAACAATGATACACAATAATCGAACGGCCGAGCACAGAAGAACTTCACAAAACAACATCGAATCAACGTGAAATTGCCGAAACACTATATTAAGCATGAATTAGATGTGAGTGGTAGCACTCACCTTGTCGACGAATTTAAGCAGTCGAGCATCACAGAGACGAAGCCGGGGCGATCGAAGAATCGAGCAAGCCATCTTCGAATTCACGGAAGCGCAATTTGAAGAAGAAGAACGAGCCGCCATTATCTCGTTTGTTTAGGGTTTTTTTAAAAAAAAAAATGAAAATGAGAAAAGGGGGGGCCGGGTCGAACGAAAATGAAGATGGAGGAAAGGGGGTTTATTTGCTTTGAGAATTAACACGGCCCAAAAAAAAAAACGTGGACCACAATTTAATTTCGAAGCCCAAAATTCCTTTAAAAAAATTTATAAAAGAATTTAAATTCAAATTAAAAAACTTCAAATGGAAATTTGTGACAATATTAATCGTTTTATGTCGATTATAAATCGATGCGAAATACCGGGTTGCCACACAAAGACATCGATGTAGTACAAACGGTACATCCGATGAATCAAAAGAAAAGACATCGATGTAGTACAACGGTACATCCGATGAGTCAAAAGAAAAGACATCGATGTAGTACAAACGGTACATCCGATGAATCAAAAGCAAAGACATCGATGTAGTACAACGGTACATCCGATGAATCAAAAGCAAAGACATCGATGTAGTACAAATGGTACATCCGATGAATCAAAAGAAAAGACATCGATGTAGTAAAAACGGTACATCCGAAGAATCAAAAGCAAAGACATCGATGTAGTACAAACGGTACATCCGATGAATCAAAAGAAAAGACATCGATGTAGTACAACGGTACATCCGATGAATCAAAAGCAAAGACATCGATGTAGTACAACGGTACATCCGATGAATCAAAAGAAAAGACATCGATGTAGTACAACGGTACATCCGATGAATCAAAAGCAAAGACATCGATGTAGTACAACGGTACATCCGATGAATCAAAAGAAAAGACATCGATGTAGTACAAACGGTACATCCGATGAATCAAAGCCCGAATGATTTCGGAACACCGACGTAGTACAAAAACGGTACGTCCAATGAACCGAACACAATAAAAGAACATCAGACGCAAGTTCATAAAAGAAATGAGATGAAACTCAATAAAACGAAGTACATCAAAACGCCCGATGAACTTGATAAAAAGATAATTTCACTCGGTCATCAACAAAGAAACAACCCCTTGTTGCTTATGACTAAACGCATTGGCAACACGATTTCCCCTTCGGGAATAAAAAGAATATCAAGATCATAGGAAGCTAGGAACTCGAGTCAACAAGCAGTTCCTTAAGAGAACATAAATATTCCAAAGATTTATGATCGAGATAGAGAACAAATTTCTCATCCAAATATAATGATGCCAAATTCCAAAAGCAAAAACATTAGCCGAGAGCACTAGATCATAAGTGGCTATCTAGTCTCGAGAAGCTATAATGATTTAGAAGCACAAGGGATAGCACGTTCTCCTTTGCAAGAGAATGGCATTCCAAACCAATACGACTAGTATCGGTACAAATAGCAAGTCTTGGTTCCCCTTCAGGAATCACAAGAATAAGAGTATTGAAAGGAAGGGTTCTTTTAAATAATTCGCTTCCCCGAAAAGTTAAAACTTTCAAAATTACATTTTTACTTTTATGTAATAATCTTTCTACAAAAATTTAAATTTTTTTTTACAAGTCAATATTTCGTGTCTGATTGTCACATCAAAGCGTTTAGGAAATTCCTATCGATAACGTTAATCAAGCGCATCGACCAAAATTCTTAAAGCACTCAACGGGCAATACAATCACAAAGTCATCTTTTCTAGGATAAATAAATCTCTTAAAAAGTTTTAAGAATATTCTTTGCTCGTTTTAAGAGCAAAAAATCAAATTGCACTTATAATTAAATCTTATGAAAAAGATTTGCAAAATTTTAAATTTCTATTTCCATCCAAAATCCATAAATAAGAATGGTCTCATTGAAATTTTCATAGAATATTGGATTTATAAAACGGATGAAACAAGCTGGACAAATTGAATGACATAATAATTCATTCATAGGAATCATAACAAGTGCGGAATGCGATAACTGAAATGCTAACTTCCGCAACTTGTAGCAAATGAAAATGGTGGTAAAGTCGAACTAAAAAGACCTTAGCACCGCACAAAAGATTACTTAGGTCATAATCCTAAGACAAGTCAAATATACCGGAAAATTCTCAAACTATTTAGATGAGAGAAATAACACTTTCCTCACCATAAGGACTTTAAAGAATAAAATGATGCCATCAAGATGGAATCAAAATCACAAAGAAAAATAGAAATCTGCTTAACAGATTGAAAATGTCGAAGATGAATAATCCACTCGGAAAAATAGGATATGGGCTTCACAATGATTATGCCAATCCTTACAGAACGGTCAATTCCGAAGCCAAAGCAAAAATATCGGCTCGGAAAGAAAAGTCACATAAAACAATCTCGACATCTAAACAAAAGCAAATTGAGTGTTGCGGATCTACCATCCGGATTCGCAATTCTCAATGAAGTCATCAAGCCCAAAATATTCAAAGAAGAAGAATTAACAATTCCTTTTGATATAAAATAGTGAGATGGAAACTATATCAAAAAGAACATGAACAAGATAATCACAAAGCAAATGTCATCAAGGATTAAATGTAAAATACCTTGACTAAGAGAAGAGTTGCTAGGGGCTTGCACAATATTTAGCTTTCTCATGTCCTTATTCAAAAGTTTGGGACATGCAGATAAAAGATGACCCGGTTTCTTGCAATAGCGACAAGAATGAGGTTTTGGACACATATTCGCATAGTGTTCCTTAGAATTACAATTGTAGCATCCTCCACGATAAGGGATTGGAGTCTCTGCTACAAAAGTAGTTTGCTTCACTCTCTTATTGGGATTAAGGCTCTTGAACTTAATATGCCTCTTCTTGGAAGTCCCAATATCACAAACACTTCCTTTACCAATCTCTCCATGAAGAAGAGTAACATCCACAAGCTGATTGAAAGAAACTTCAAGTTTCAAAGGCAGAACCATTTCGGGGTTCTTACTCAAAGCATAGATAAACTCTTGATTCTTTACGAGATCCAAAAGTTGTCGAGCAGACATAAATACTCCATCCTGGGAAGTAGCACAAGATTGACCGGCGCTGGGACAGCCTGGTCTAACCATTTCTCTACTTTAAGAAAGAAAGAAAGAAGAGGAAAAAGTTATTCTCAAAATAAATATCAAGCAATTCTTGATAGATAAAACAAGGAATCATAAGAAAATAGGATAGAATGGTACGAAGACCCGAATAAAATCCTAAAGCACAACTCCTAAGATGGACTTAGGATGATGATCCTTGTTATAATATTCCATATTGTTCCGAAGTTTGGCTCTGATACCAAGATGTGACGCCCCACCTTTATACCCACGCTAGCCAAGAACACTACTGTGAATGCTGTCAACTAGCACGGAGAATAAGGCTGTTGAGGAGCGACCATCTGTATAATTGCTTTGTGCGAGTACCGATATGCCAGATAAAAATATAACTTTTCATCTCAAGAGGAAATCCGACATACCGACACAAACTCAAAGCTACTACACAGTGGCTATAAAGATCTTCGGAAACAAATATAGAAATAAACATAACATAAATCAGTCATAGACAATTCATATCACAAAGGCGGAAATAGATATGAATATTACACATGAAAGTGTACATCAGAGTAGTGGTCAAAAAGGATCCACAAACCACAAAAGAAATAGTTACATGAACTACACAAAAGAATAAGTATACATTATGGAGTTTATCTCTCAAATGTATACAACAAAAACTACTAATCTAAGTAGTAAGCCAAAAGCAAGAGAAATCAATCCCAAGAGAGAAGTCAAGCAGAAGCACCTGTAACATCTCGGTCTGACCCGAGTATTATTTAATAAGAAAATAATAAACGGATCAGTCTAGCTATAAATATCAGATGAAGTGATATATAATAAGAGATATGACTTAAACATATAATAATCACAATGCCAAGCTGTGATAAATAAGTGATTGAAAATCAACAAGAGATTAATTAATATCACAATAATCTACTCAAGATAAAAAGGAATGTCATACTCCTTATTTCATTCACCAAGCCACAATATATGACATATATATCAATGCCCATCGTAAAAGTTGGTGAAACATAAATTCCAGAATTCAACACACGAAATCCAGAAATCACAAGGAAAGGATCAACGACGTCGTACATCGGGACATCCGATGAACCAAATCACAATCAAAGGGAACAACGACGTCATACAGCGGGACGTCCGATGAACCAAATCACAAAGACATAGCACGATGCTAGTCTAAAACCTAAAATGATCGTCATGATCAAAGAGAAGTGTCGATTACACTAAGCTAGTAAATATATGAGCTTAGCTTCATGTCCCATAACCACTAGCTTAACTTAAATATTTACGAACAAATTGTAGATCTCCACTAGAAAATTGTCACAAGAGGTTCAATCGAACAAGTCCAAGAATAAACCGACGAAGTAAACGCAAGCGTTTCATACCACTTGTTTTACTAAGTCGTTTAATTAGATTTCTCATACGAGTGAGGTAAAGGTTTGTATATACTAATAGATTGGAAAACGGTTTTATAAACGAATTTGGTATTAAAATAGTATTGAAATCGTTTGAGGAAAGAGTTTTGATATTTACTACTAGTATAGAAAACCTTTATATTTTTAAAGTGACAAAGCACAAGGGGGATTGTAGAAACAATCAATCACAAAGATCACATTCGAAGATGTGAATAAAATCCAATGAAATCGATAAAGGATCCATCGAAGTGGATATATCTAAACTTCCCAAAGAAAATAAGTCATCAAAGATGATAATATATGATGACAATAAATAGGATCATCACGAATCGATTTAAATTGGAAATTCAATCCAAAAAGGCAAATTGGACTCAAACAACAGGTTCAGTCGACTGAACAGAGTTTTCAGTCGACTGACCCTGTACCTGGAAATTTTCCAGGTTCAGGAAACTTTCTGTTTCCAGTTTCAGTCGACTGTGCAGAGTTTTTCAGTCGACTGAATCATGCCTGGAAACTCTCGGGTTTCAGGTTCAGTCGACTGAACAGAGTTTTCAGTCGACTGAATCATGCCTGGGCTGTTTTTCAGCCTATTCAAATGAAGAGCAAATTCTTCCAAAATGCAACCGGACGAACATTGGCTCTAAGGGTTTATGCCTATCGGCAACCCGACCCTATATGCTCCTCGGTGCATCACCAAAAACATGATCAAACATCCATAAAAGGATTTCACACAAATTTGACTTAAAAACCCAAAAATTGGAGTATTCACAAAATCAATCCAAAACAAGAGCAAATGCACATGAAGAAGTGTTAGGAATTCATACCCAACAACCAAAGATAGTTATAGTTATAGATGTGAGATAAAAATCTCACCTTTGCACTAAAATTATGAAGATGAAGCTTGAAAGCAAAGGGGAATCAACCACTCTTCAAATCCAACTCTAGAAGCTTGAATCTAAGCTAAAAAGAAGAACATTTCCTAAGTTAGGTTTAGGAAATTTCTGAAATTCAAAGAGAGAATGAGTTGGAGAAGAAGAAGAGGAAGCTTACCAATGGGTTCTTCTTGCGTTTGGAGCAAGAACTTGAGCTAGCAACGGAAGCTAGGGCTTGGAGTTTTAATTTCCTCTTCCACCCTCCATTAACATAAAAGCTTGAGTATTAGGAAAATAGAA
Organism: Allium cepa; assembly: GCA_030765085.1. Taxonomy (NCBI): domain Eukaryota; kingdom Viridiplantae; phylum Streptophyta; class Magnoliopsida; order Asparagales; family Amaryllidaceae; genus Allium; species Allium cepa. The sequence goes on from CM060940.1 coordinate 111,072,919, forward strand.
GAGAAGTGAATGAAGAGGAGAGGGTTGGAACTGAGTTAGTAAGTGGTTAATTGGCTCAGCCCAAACCAAAACCCTAAGCAAAAGTAGCAAAATCCAACGTTCTCCAAACATATCGAAGCTTATACTCAAAAAGGTCGCAAACGGCATTTTGAACTCAATGAGGGTGGTCTCAAGTCCCAATTCGACTGTTTGCAAAAAGTATCTTCTCGGACCAAAATCCGACGAATGATAAAATATTTAAATAAAATATTTAAATATAAAATCGATAAATATGCGGGTTGTTACAATCCTACTTATACAACCATTAAATTAATTAATTATCCTCTAGATATTTATTTTGATTAAACACCCTTGATTAATCATTCTCAAGTTACAATAAGTAATTAGTCTTTATTTAATTTCACAGATTAATTATCCTAAATCATTCATAGTAATTAACATTAATTACTTCATTTATAATTGATTACATTTATTCTTAATTAATTACATCAATTAATCACCACATTATTAATTATTTCTTAATTAACCAATTCTTAATTACATCATTAATTATTAATTAATGATCTTTAATTAGGATTTAAATTAAATTACTTTAATTAAATTAATTACATTAAGTAATCAATCCTTAATTAAACACAATTATTAATCACCTTTGATTAATACCAACCAGTAATTAACTACCATTTATTACTCATATTAATAAATCAATTATCCCATAATTAATTATCTCCTTTAATTAATTTCAAACGTAATTATCCAAATTACTTCATTAACACATTATCTTCCACTGGTTACATTCAGTCATTAACATTTATGCTCCATTTAATACACTAAGTAATTACACTTATCAGTTTATCAAATGATCTTCTTAAATTAATTAAACTAAATTAATTAACTTAATCATTTTATCAAAATTAATTACAACAAGTAATTAATCTCTTAATTACTTTTATCAAGTAACTACATTCAACAATTTACAATAGATTACCTAATTAATCTAATTAATTATCAAAATTAATCACATATATTAATTAATTAATAATCTTTAGTTAATTATCTTCATTAACTAATAACATTTCTTAAATTACTTTCTTAATTAATTTCTAGTATAAATTAATTTAAATTATTAATTTATAAATTAAATACATAAGTCATTCCTTAATTAACTTATTAATTAATTCCCTTCAAAATCTTAATTATCTCTATGATAATTAATTCTTTTTAAAATGATTTAAACAAATATTAAAGTGTATTTTAGACATTACCCCCCTTTGAATTTAAATTTGAATTCCATTTTGAATTTAAGATTTCAAAATGATTTACCGTTTAACATTAGCCCAATTTAAATATTTATTTATAAACTTTAAAAAGAAATGTAAAAAAACATTTATTATTTATATAAAAAAGCCTTTAAATCAACTACTTAATCTTTTGATAAAAATTAAGCTTTTTACATTACATTACATTTTAACCTGCTTTTGAAAACTTGATTTTTGATCCTTGATTAAAAACCCAAATTCATTTGGTTTTTTTTCTTTTACCTTGGATTCAAAGGTTCATTTGCATCCATACTTTAAATTTTTGAATTTAAATCCCAGTTTAAAATTTTACTTTAGATTTTAAATTAAACTTTAAAAATCTGAAATAGCCTGGTTTTCTTTAATCCTGGAAACCCCATTTGCATAATTTAAACTTTTATTACATCTCAGATTTGAGTTCAAAAAAATAAATTGAATTCAACTTCAAACTGGATTTTGAACTTTGTTTTAAATCTGATTTACCAATCTAAGTTCATTTGAATTTGCTTGAAAACTCAAAACAACACTACTACCAGGTTCTGTGGAAACAGGAACAGGACAACAATCTCGAGCCAGACCCAAAAATGCTTCGAGACTGCACCATCCCTGCTTCGAGTCACGTACTCGAGTGTCTCGAGTACTCCCCCATCCTAAAAACCCTGCACCACCCACAATGCTTCAGCACTTCACTGGGCACGGTGCACGTGCACTGTGGCCCCAGCCACCTCCGGCCATCCACACGAACCTCACCACGTCGCCAACTACCACCAGTCACGACCACGACCACCCAAAATCATCACGGCAGCACGAATCGAAAACAAGTTTGAAACTCCACCTGGAAACAAAAATCAGGTTCCTCTCGAAACCTGGAAACTCCACCGTAATTCAAACTCCGACCATCGGAGTACCACCACCTCCAGCTACAGCTTCGACCATGACCAAGATTCAACTTCCCAGAACCCCGTTGAACTCGACGCTTCGAGGCGTCCGAACCGACCCGAAAACTCCACATAACCCAAACTAGGTTTACCCACTGAAAATGAAAACCACCATCGCCACAGTGATCGAGAGTGCCTCCGACCATTTTTCATGGCCTCTCCTATCACCCATCTCCCTCCAGAACAAACCTCAACCACTCTGATCAACGGTACTTCCAAAGGCAACCCAAAATGCTCGAATTGATCAACCCAATAAAGCATGTTCAAGGCTCAACTAAAAAATGTGATTTGAGTTTTAAAAATCCTAATTTTGATTTAGTAATCAGTTCATAAACTTGAATTGATGGATCATGACAATTAAATTTTGACTTATTTTATGATTTGCTCTGTTGTTCCATTTTTCCAGGCTTACTCAAGTTTATATTTAACTTTCCTATAAATTTTTAACATCCATCTATGCTAATCCAAAAACCTTTGATTAAGTCCTAATCCAAACAGCAAGTAAGTAAAAAGATGATTTTAAAATCAAACTGATACTTGAACCAAAGATCAAAATGATACAGGAACAGCTATGTACATACATACAGAGATAAAATAAACAAATATATACCCAACCATACATATTACAGACATCAACCAAGCAACCATATCTTAAATTTAAACTTTTAAAGGTGATGTTACTCACTGTGATGGAGATGGACAGAGCACTTTTATTTGGAAAGCTTTGGACTTCAAAACCGGAAAATGGGTTTCTTTGATTTTCCTTAATCTTCTTGTTTGTAGTTGAGTTGCAAACTTTATCCAAGTTGTATAAAGAAGTTTGTTGTTGATGCTTCAGTTATAAAAAGGAAAAGCTTGCTATGTTGAGTTGAACGAATGAAAATATAAAAAGACATGATATATATATATATATATATATATAAAGGTTTCAAGGGAAGGTGATAACTGGGTTTTGCAAATGCTGGTACAATTATGTTTTTGTTTGTATCAGGCAAGATATTTTATTTTGGAGGCTTGAAATACAACTCGAGTTGACCTTGTTTTGCTGCTAAGGTGAAAGCATTTATTGTTTAAGTACTTTATGTTCCTACATACCATGTTTTATATTTAGATATTTTACATTTCTTTGTTTATACTTTACTTTGTTTCTTTGTTCTTGCATAACTACTTTTACAGGCTACACATATACACCTGGTTTGCTTTCATTTTTTTTATAGATACATAGATATTTAATTTACTTTTTCTTAGCTTGAACTAAAATGAGGAGGAGTTGATGTATGTATACAAAGTTTTACAGAGTGATATGCAGGCAGGTTAATTATACTTTTTTACAACAATGATCATATTGTCTTTGTACAATACAGCATGTAAAATTTTTTGTTTGTACTAATTAAGATCAGGGATACTTTTATTTACTTTGATCTTGCCTTCATCTCTAAGCTTTACAGTCATGATTATTTCCCTTTCTTTACAGAACTACTAAGTTTTACAGGCAACATATTTTTACTTTGCTTAATTGCCTTCAAAACTTAATGTATATAGATAAAATTGTTTATCACTTGTAACGGTTTGTTACTTAACATATGTACTTCTTTTTATTTTTCTTTTATTTTTAAACATAGACTAACAAATATTTAATTACTTATTATTATTATTTTATTTTATGCTTATATTAATATTAATAATGTTTATTTTAATTTAAACATTTTGAAAACCTTTATTTTTAATTTCCAAATCATAACTTTCATTCAAACACACATATATATAATTAAAGTTGAAATAACAATTTTATTTAAAATCCATTTGTAAAGATTTACATTATTAATATAGCTCATTATTAAATCAAAATGATTTATAAAAGAATTATCCCTTTATTTAATAAATTACTTATTGTATCAACCTATATTTAAAAAGAACAAACGAACCTTTTGTTTAATTTAAATTTAAGCTAAAATTATTTTAAACAAATTAACTTAAATCTTAAGTATTTTAAAGCCATATGATTATTTAATAGCTTAATATTAAATTAAATCAAATTACAAATTACCAAAAATATTAGAATTAGAAAACATGTCTTTATTTATTAAATTTAAAACAAAGATGAACTATTTACAATATATACAAACATATAGATATATATTGTAAATAGAAAACAATTAAATTAGTTCGCAAAAGATAAATTATCAGTTAAATACTTTTTAAAAGATGATTATTAAATCCATTCAAATCTTATTAACAATTATTATCAAATTAATTTAATTTTACACAGATTATTAAATTGATATTGCCCCAAATTTCCCGGATGTCACATTCCTTTCCCCTTAAAAGAATTTCGTCCTCGAAATTTAAAACAAAGGTAATTTAATAATCCAATTAAAAATTTAAATTTTAAACACAAGCATATATCAACCATAAATTAACAATCATAGCAACCAATTCATCCAAACAAACAAATCTAACTATCCCGACAAAATTCCGGATAGAATTTTCTCGAGTTTCCTCAAGTATAAATACCGGGTTACTCGCTCTATAGAATCCAAACAACCAATACTACTAAGCTACAGAGCTTCCACTCATCAAGATCTACAACTGAACAGGATATTAGACTACAAACAAGTCTGAATCAGCAACCAAAACTCCCTGAACTGCTGGTTCTACAACCAGAGATAAATCTTACACGTACTCCCTTAGAGATACGTGAAACACAACGAATTCCAGTCATCCAAACTGACAATTCAATTCTGAAGACCACACACTTATCCAAAAATCAAATCTCCGCCTTCGGAATCCTAATTCGTCCGTCTCTTATCCACAAAACTCTTCGGACGATCCTGGACCACCTACATCTTCCCTAATCAGCTCAACTCTTGCCGATGTCCTTAGAAACAAACTGGACCAAACAATCCAACCAAATGATCTTTCCAATATCAACCAAAACTCAAACTTTACTCCAAATCAGAAAACAGAACTCACTTTCCTCATCCAGAAAAGATAAAACAAGTGCACTCCAAACTGGCCTTAAGATCCTGAAAAATTTCCTGTAGAACTCTCCAATCCAAACATTGCAACATCCCATTGCTTCCAAACTAAAACAACTGCCATAATGCTTCCACTGCGCAACTCTTATTGAACAGATGAAAATGCTGATGATGAACTCAAGCACAGATTGGATAACACATTCCAAAAATAAAGTTCACATATCCAAAAATAAAACTCAGAAGTTCCTCCAAAACCCGAGCTACGTCCGCAAACTCAAAAATCATCCTATTACTAAGCTGATCCATTAGTACCACTCCTGGAAATCCAGTCGATACCAAACTCAATTTCCAGATGTTAGCAAATCTCTGACTTCTTGAAAACATCCAGAAAATCTCTGAAACACAAGAGAACGCTCAAACTATCGCAAGTCACTTTTGCGATCGATCCAGCCTAATTCCAAAAATACTGCTCTCTCTTTACAAATCAGAACTGCTTACGCTTATGCCGCCAATCCATCGAAGAAATGGAACTACTCTACTGCTTCTGAAGTTACCCCAAGAAAAACTGCTAAGCCAGAAGACTTCCTAAACCAAAGCTCTTCGAGAAACTCGGACCTCAAAGCAAGCAGGAACACCTAACTGAACACAGCCACAACTGAAACAGACACTCTTCTTAACTTGTTCCAAAGAAACATCTTTGGAGGCATCCATAGTCATTGTGTCTCATCACACAGCTACTACACCTTGATGTATCAAGATATCTTGACTTACTTCAGTCCAACCGACAGATCCAAACTCTAGCTCAACCAAACTTACGCTTCAAAAATGAACTCCGAACCTTAACAGGTTTCCTTTAGAGATTGATGAAATCCTTACACCATCCACAGCTTACTCGAGACGGTATTAGGTCTACAGTCTCGACAATTACATTTCCAACCTCAATCATTCAAACTCTAACCATTGGTAGTTGTGTTACACACACCACTACCTATCTACCTTTATAGCTCATTGGAAAACCTGAACAGGTAACCCAACAATAGGTAGAAATATATATATATATATATATATATATATCAAAATTACAAATACGCTCTCTCAAGAAAGAAATCACTCAAGAGCCTAGGTATTCACTCAACCTAGCGCTCTGATACCAACTGTGACGACCCGGGTTTCTATGCCCAGAAATTCGTTTCGTCTTGAAGAAAGAAAGGGATGAGAAAATAGAAAAGATAGAGAAGAAAGAACAACAACATAAGAATCTCACAGCGGAACGAATAAATTATAATAATCACATAAGTATTTACATAATATACAACATCAATCAGAGTTATACAGACAATACATCACATACTAGACAGTTATAGACACCTGTCTAGTTATACAACTCAATACACAAAACAACAAAGAGATATCAACACAACGGAACTATATGTATCTACAACGCTGAAGCCTCCTGCTCCATTGCTCCTCCAGAATTCGTCAAGCTAACCTGAATCCCTTGGTTACTCGTAAAAATTTGAGTACCCGAGAGTTTATGAAAAACAAAAATAAACTCCGGGTCAGACATGGGTCTGGTGTGAGTAACGGGTTAAAGTTTCTTAATTTTGAAAATCCTTTGAAAATAAAAGGTATCACGTAAGACTCCCCACACATAAACATGGAAAAGTTTTTACCTTACGCTAACCAAAACATTTGATAGGAAATTCTGTGATATTATAATAGGTCTAGGGTTTTCAAGTAAATAGAAAATAGCCGAAATTGTTACATGATTAAATTCAGCTACTAGCCACAAAAGTGGGTAATACAATCAAAATCGTTGGCACTTATTGGATTGTGGATTCCATACAATGGCAGGGCTACTGGGTTACCGCCCGTCACAGTACGTAGCCTATATCAACGTACCGAGGACCACTCCCGACCCCCTGCAACACAAGGCCGGAATCATTCCTTATTGAACAGTCCCGAACAAGATATCCCCGGCAGTTGTTGCAATCAACCGCCCACACAGCCGAAAAATAAAGGGACATCTAGATAGGGGAATATCGTTGTCCTGCTTGGGCATGACCCACCTAACCTTGCTGCACCTTCCCTGTTTTAGCCATTCCTGGTTGATGAGGCTTGAGGCTGCGATTACCTTTAGAGAATACATTTCTTAGAATGCTCATCGCCCACCTGACGATGTGTTGAAAGCATTCAATCCATACAAGTTCGTTCCGGGTTCGAACGAAACCGAAGGCATTATCTCGTTACACTCATTTTGGAATCACCCTCAGAGTTAACGACGATAACCCTTGCATTCTGAATCTTCATCTTCACTTCAGATTCACGACCTATCGTTAACTTGGAGTCGATGTGGTTTTCGGATGTTCCAAATGTGGAATCCCGATCCCGGTCTCATCGAAATCCAAAACGTGTCTTTTAAGGCCAAGTTGTCTATTTAGTCTTAACAGTTTAATTCAATATTATCAATATACACACAGATAGAATATTCATAACATCACAATAGATAATCACATCACCATCATACACAGATAAATCATATATCATTCCAAACAGATAATTAAATATTATCATATTTAAACCAAGCATCCATATCACATAGATATTACTCATATCTGAATTTTCAATCATCAAATAAAATATCAATATCGTTCATCCATAAGCAATGATTTACAATCATACCATTTGTAATTAATTTAAAATGAATTAAATTAACTACTTCTATCTCTAACTAATTTAAAGTAAATTAAATTAATTACTTCATCTATAAATCCTGCTTATACAACCATTAAATTAATTAATTATCCTCTAGATATTTATTTTGATTAAACACCCTTGATTAATCATTCTCAAGTTACAATAAGTAATTAGTCTTTATTTAATTTCACAGATTAATTATCCTAAATCATTCATAGTAATTAACATATAATTACTTCATTTATAATTGATTACATTTATTCTTAATTAATTACATCAATTAATCACCACATTATTAATTATTTCTTAATTAACCAATTCTTAATTACATCATTAATTATTAATTAATGATCTTTAATTAGGATTTAAATTAAATTACTTTAATTAAATTAATTACATTAAGTAATTAATCTTTAATTAAACACAATTATTAATCACCTTTGATTAATATCAACCAGTAATTAACTACCCTTTATTACTCATATTAATAAATCAATTATCCCATAATTAATTATCTCCTTTAATTAATCCTTTGATTAATTTCAAAAGTAATTATCCAAATTACTTCATTAACACATTATCTTCCACTGGTTACATTCAGTCATTAACATTAATTACTTCCTTAAGTAATTATGCTCCATTGAATACACTAAGTAGTTACACTTATCAGTTTATCAAATGATCTTCTTAAATTAATTAAACTAAATTAATTAACTTAATCATTTTATCAAAATTAATTGCAACAAGTAATTAATCTCTTAATTACTTTTATCAAGTAATCACACTCAACAATTTACAATAGATTACCTAATTAATCTAATTAATCATCAAAATTAATCACATATATTAATTAATCAATAATCTTTAGTTAATTATCTTCATTAACTAATAACATTTCTTAAATTACTTTCTTAATTAATTTCTAGTATAAATTAATCTAAATTATTAATTTATAAATTAAATACATAAGTCATTCCTTAATTAACTTATTAATTAATTCCCTTCAAAATCTTAATTATCTTTAAGATAATTAATTCTTTTTAAAATGATTTAAACAAATATTAAAGTGTATTTTGGACATTACCCCCCTTTGAATTTAAATTTGAATTCCTTTTTGAATTTAAGATTTCAAAATGATTTACCGTTTAACATTAGCCCAATTTAAATATTTATTTATAAACTTTAAAAAGAAATGTAAAAAAACATTTATTATTTATATAAGAAAGCCTTTAAATCAACTATTTAATCTTTTGATAAAAATTAAGCTTTTTACATTACATTACATTACCTTTTAACCTGCTTTTGAAAACTTGATTTTTAATCCTTGATTAAAAACCCAAATTCATTTGTTTTTTTCTTTTACCTTGGATTCAAAGGTTCATTTGCATCCATACTTTAAATTTTTGAATTTAAATCCCAGTTTAAAATTTAACTTCAGATTTTAAATTAAACTTTAAAAATCTGAAACAGCCTGGTTTTCTTTAATCCTGGAAACCCCATTTACATAATTTAAACTTTTATTACATCTCAGATTTGAGTTCAAAAAAATAAATTGAATTCAACTTCAAACTGGATTTTGAACTTTGTTTTAAATCTGATTTACCAATCTAAGTTCATTTGAATTTGCTTGAAAACTCAGAACAACACTACTACCAGGTTCTATAGAAACAGGAACAGGACAACAATCTCGAGCCAGACCCAAAAATGCTTCGAGACTGCACCATCCCTTCTTCGAGTCACGTACTCAAGTGACTCGAGTACTGCCCCAGCGCAAAAACCCTGCACCAACCACAATGCTTCAGCACTTCACTGGGCACGGTGCACGTGCACCGTGGCCCCAGCCACCTCCGGCCATCCACACGAACCTCACCACGTCGCCAACTACCACCAGTCACGACCACGACCACCCAAAATCATCACGGCAGCACGAATCGAAAACAAGTTCGAAACTCCACCTGGAAACAAAAATCAGGTTCCTCTCGAAACCTGGAAACTCCACCGTAATTCAAACTTCGACCATCGGAGTACCACCACCTCTGGCTACAGCTTCGACCATGACCAAGCTTCAACTTCCCAGAACCCCGTTGAACTCGACGCTACGAGGCGTTCGAACCGACCCGAAAACTCCACTTAATCCAAACTAGGTTTACCTACTGAAAACGGAAACCACCATCGCCACAGTGATCGAGAGTGCCTCCGACCATTTTTCATGGCCTCTCCTATCACCCATCTCCCTCCAGAACAAACCTCAACCACTCCGATCAACGGTACTTCCATAGGCAACCCAAAATGCTCGAATTGATCAACCCAATAAAGCATGTTCAAGGCTCAACTAAAAAATGTGATTTGAGTTTTAAAAATCCTAATTTTGATTTAGTAATCAGTTCATAAACTTGAATTGATGGATCATGACAATTAAATTTTGACTTATTTTATGATTTGCTTTGTTGTTTCATTTTTCTAGGATTACTCAAGTTTATATTTAACTTTCCTATAAATTTTTAACATCCATCTATGCTAATCCAAAAACCTTTGATTAAGTCCTAATCCAAACAGCAAGTAAGTAAAAAGATAATGATTTTAAAATCAAACTGATACTTGAACCAAAGGTCAAAATGCTACAGGAACAGCTATGTACATACATACAGAGATAAAATAAACAAATATATACCCAACCATACATATTACAGACATCAACCAAGCAACCATATCTTAAATTTAAACTTTTAAAGGTGATGTTACTCACTGTGATGGAGATGGACAGAGCACTTTTATTTGGAAAGCTTTGGACTTTAAAACCGGAAAATGGGTTTCTTTGATTTTCCTTAATCTTCTTGTTTGTAGTTGAGTTGCAAACTTTATCCAAGTTGTATAAAGAAGTTTGTTGTTGATGCTTCAGTTATAAAAAGGAAAAGCTTGCTATGTTGAGTTGAATGAATGAAAATATAAGAAGACATGATATATATATATATATATATATATATATATATATATATAAGGTTTCAGGGGAAGGTGATAATTGGGTTTTGCAAATGCTGGTACAATTATGTTTTTGTTTGTATCAGGCAAGATATTTTATTTTGGAGGCTTGAAATACAACTCGAGTTGACCATGTTTTGCTGCTAAGGTGAAAGCATTTATTGTTTAAGTACTTTATGTTCCTACATACCATGTTTTATATTTAGATATTTTACATTTCTTTGTTTTACTTTGTTTCTTTATTCTTGCATAACTACTTTTACAGGCTACACATATACACCTGGTTTGCTTTCATTTTTTTTATAGATACATAGATATTTAATTTACTTTTTCTTAGCTTGAACTGAAATGAGGAGGAGTTGATGTATGTATACAAAGTTTTACAGAGTGATATGCAGACAGGTTAATTATACTTTTGTATAACAATGACCATATTGTCTTTGTACAATACAGCATGTAAAAAATTTTGTTTGTACTAATTAAGATCAGGGATACTTTTATTTACTTTGATCTTGCCTTCATCTCTAAGCTTTACAGTCATGATTACTTCCCTTTCTTTATAGAACTACTAAGTTTTACAGGCAACATATTTTTACTTTGCTTAGTTGCCTTCAAAACTTAATGTATATAGATAAAATTGTTTATCACTTGTAACGGTTTGTTACTTAACATATGTACTTCTTTTTATTTTTCTTTTATTTTTAAACATAGACTAACAAATATTTAATTACTTATTATTATTTTATTTTATACTTATATTAATATTAATAATGTTTATTTTAATTTAATCATTTTGAAAACCTTTATTTTTAATTTCCAAATCATAACTTTCATTCAAACACACATATATATAATTAAAGTTGAAATAACAATTTTATTTAAAATCCATTTGTAAAGATTTACATTATTAATATAGCTCATTATTAAATCAAAATGATTTATAAAAGAATTATCCCTTTATTTAATAAATTACTTATTGTATCAACCTATATTTAAAAAGAACAAACGAACCTTTTGTTTAATTTAAATTTAAGCTAAAATTATTTTAAACAAATTAACTTAAATCTTAAGTATTTTAAAGCCATATGATTATTTAATAGCTTAATATTAAATTAAATCAAATTACAAATTACCAAAAATATTAGAATTAGAAAACATGTCTTTATTTATTAAATTTAAAACAAAGATGAACTATTTACAATATATACAAATATATAGATATACATTGTAAATAGAAAACAACTAAATTAGTTCGCAAAAGATAAATTATCAGTTAAATACTTTTTAAAGGAAGATTATTAAATCCATTCAAATCTTATTAACAATTATTATCAAATTAATTTAATTTTTACATAGATTATTAAATTGATATTGCCCTAAATTTCCGGGATATCACATTAATCCCCTTTTCCATGCTCGGAATTTATTTGTTAAAATTTTAAAATCACCTTTATTCTTTTCCAATTCATTCTTTAATTTATTCAAATACTCTATAATTATTTTACTTAAAGATATTCTCTTTTATTTTCTTTCCCAAAAATCCAATTCTATAGGTTTTGATAACTTAGAATACCGAAATATATTAATTCCAACCATAGCATCCGATATTCCAATTATCAATAAAATTCATCACAGAATATCAAGTAATCATAACAGAGTATATTAAACAATCCAAATAAATTTTGTGGAATCCAGTTGGATCCCTCCAACCTGTTTCCCTGCATCCACAGATGTTAGCATAACATAAAATACCAATTCCACTTCGAGGTGGAGTATTGCGGTATACAGGATTAATATAATATCATCCGCTATTATGTGGCGCATAGGGTCTCATCCGCTACATAATGCGGGAAATCAATCACTCCAATATACTATATATTACTATATAATATATCACATCCAATCAATTCAATCATTCAACCAATTATTTAAATTTAACTATTTTAAATTTAAATATTACCCAGATGAGTGAGATTAACTCACCTTTGATTTTAATTTGCAATCCACTTCAATATTGCTTTGGTTTTCCCGATTTTGACCCAAACAAAAACCCAAATTCGCCGAGCTTGGAGCTGCTGACGTCGCACTCTTCCTCTCCCTGCCATACGCACCGCGACGTCTACCCATGAGGCCAACCGACCAAAAGTAGATCATAGAGTTTCCCTCAGGCTCTGCTCTTCCCTGCTTTCCAGTCGCACTCCACCACCGCTCGTCGAACTACTCCACCGCGAGCCTCAGGAAAGCGCCACCAAACGACGACATCTCCGAACTGCATCGCCTTCGAGCCCCTGGGTAGATCGCGACTTAGCCTTTGCCAGTCAACGCCGCCTGCCCTTGCGAGCTTCCAAAAACCGATGCGATCCTAAAACGAGCTGGGCTGTTTATGAGCAGAGATACTCGAATCCAATTCAAGTAAGAAGGAAGCTATGCGCTCAATTTGAGTTGCGTATTTGATTTTGATCTGCAAAGTAGACTGAAGGGAAAAGTTTTTCTCGTGCGTATGAAGGAAGAGGAGACTGATTTTGTTGCCATTACAATTCGAAGCGGCGATTTTCATTTTCATTTTCTTTTTCAAGCTTTTATAAATTAAAATTCTTAAAAAAGAAAGAACAGGGGGATACGAAAAGATGGAAGAGTATAACAGATAGGCTACAGTGAACATGAGTTGAAAGGAAAAAAAATTTGACTTGAAATTAATTTGACTGGTCAAACAAAGTATTAATTTGATTTAAATTTAAATTTAAATCGACTCGAATTACACAACCTAAAATCTCCACCTCCTATCGCAGCATGCCGCCAGGCGTTTATAATGTTATACCCTTAATCCGAACGCAATAGAAAAGGTTTCGATTCCTAATACGATCGTATGGAGAAGATAGCTTTTAGGATCCAGTTATTAAATTAATTTTTCGATATAAATTTCAGCGCGTTTATCTACCGTACGATCACATGATCACTCCAAACACCACGAAAATTAAAATCCGATAATAATACAATATTACGGATCCAATGGCACTGGTTTCGTCGACTTCCGAGAGTGTGCCTCGGAAGGCTATTTTTAAATTCAATTTAAAACAATAAAATTTCAAAACTGAACAAATCAGTGTTAAATTCAATTTTAAAACTTTTATTATCCTCAACACTATCATTATAAATTTTACAAGCCTTCAAATTATTTTTAACAGGCTTAAAACTCCGGATTCAACATTTTACCCAACTTCAAATTATTTAATTCAATAAATTCAATCGCCAAATTCAAACTGATATTTGAAATCCAAGTTAAACAAACTTGAAAATATTTAAAATTAATTAAATATTCCGATTTCAAACATCCAAAAATTCTGGGTCGTCACATTCCTCCCCCCTTAAAAGAATTTCGTCCTCGAAATTACTTATTAGGAAGAATGATCCACTACCCATTACTATTTTCCGAAACCAAACAGTTTTATCAACTTGCCATAACATATCTTTTATTAAAGACCCACTATTACTTCAACCAACTTTCCAAAACCTTCCATAGTTTCCAACAACATTATTTACTCCAATTATTCAAGTTTAAAATTTAAATTTACAAAACTTTCTCAAAAAATTTCTAACCTCCTAAATTTCCAAAAAATTTCGCCAGCGTCTCCTTTGCGCGGCTAGCTCGGTACAACTACAAAATGTCTCTACGGGCCCCAGATTCCAAAAGAAAACAAAACGCCAAGTGGCTAGATAAAAAAACCTAATCAAATTTCATACAGAAACTTAAACACATATCTTTTTGTCGAGTAATTCAAATTTGTCTTCTGAAATCAAACCCAATTTTCCTTTTCCTTTATAATACATGTATATCTTACATAGCAATAATATCCAATCACAACATTCAAAATCACTTTATTGACTTCTTTACAAAATTTTCAATATTCCTTCCATTAAAGCCCGTACGATGTACCTATATCATTCGTACGCAATACCGAATTCGATCGCTTACTCGATCAAAAACTTCATTTTCGAACTAGTATCGTCCACCCGACTTTCTAGTGCAGACCCACTGGTTTCTTGATCAGAAACCGTCATTCTCCTTGCATAGTCATATCTATGATAGAGAATTTTTAGAATCAATCAAAATCCATATCCAGGGTTCACCGTTGAAGATCGAGTGAAAAATCCTAACTCGGATCGATATTACTATCTCAAAATTCTGTGCTCGAATCTGGATCAAATTGCTATGTGAATAAAATAATACACGTACATCCTACGTATTTATATCCATTCTCTTTTTATTCACATTCATTTTGATTTCTATTCACTTATCAACACTTATCATTTCACCATTGCTTTCTTAAATTTAATATAAGCATTTTATACGCTTCTTATATTTATTTTTCACTTCACCACTTTAGTTAATATCTACTTCTATTCAAATTGGTTCCCATTTCCATATGAATTCAATTTATCCTTAACTCTGAATATTGAATTTTATCCTCCATTTATAACTGATTCATATCATTATTTTAAATTAGTTACATCCACTAATTTATTTCAATTTCCAATTTGAAATCGTTTTGTTGCTAACAAAAATTTTTCCAAAAATTTTTCTAACTCCCAAAATTTTCGAATTTTTTTGGCAGAGTCTCCTTTGTATGGAGGAGCTTTTACAATTTGACAAGAGATATAAATATATATACATCGACCCACACGGTCGGAAAAACAAAAACAGTTCATATTTCCTATTTTATATTGCATAGGCGTACCTCTATTTAGCATTTTTAAGCAAGCGGCTTATTATTTAGCAATTAATGCGACCAAATCCAGCCAAATGACTTCCCGGTACCTGCACTTACTCAATTCAAACATATAAGTACTAAATATATGCAATCTATTAACATTTCACTTACTTTCAATAGCTAACACATAAATTTCACATATAATGCATGTTATATAATTTCCATAAGCACATATAAGGTTCCGACACTTATTACAATTGCTTACAACCAATATTCAAACCATTCCATTCAGTTTAAGTGATTTAGAACGTACTTGCTTATATTTAATTCATTCTAAGCAAAACAAACTCATATTCATTCCAATTGATTTCAAAATCATCCTATTTCACTTCTAATAACTCATAGAATCTTATCTAATCCCGTTTACATTGAACGACCCATTTTCTTATGCAATTCGAAAATATTAATGTGAGTAAATAATTACTTAAGATTTATAACCGTTTAAATTGATTCCTACTCAAGTTACACTTGATTCCATCCCATTTTAATTTATTCACAATCTTTTCATTGCATTTTCTTTCATATCCAAAAAGTTTGATTCCGAACCATTTTATTAAACTCGACAACCAATATATGAAATAACCATCTCACAATTTACTTAAGTTATTTATTTTCTTCAAATTATTCCACCCAATAACTTAAGTTTATTTTATTCAACCAACTTCCATTTAAATCTTTGATTTGCTTTTCCTTTGATCAAATCCCAACCATTTTACTAATTTATTCGATTAGTTTATTCTTTTATCCATTTTTAAATTTTAATTCACATTAACAATTCATTATTGAATTTATTAGTAATGAGGTCATTCAATTTATGCTTGAATTGAATTTGTTTACAACTCACACCAAATCTATTTTAATCCAATTCAATTTCATTCGACCACGCCTTCAATTTATAATCCCACACTTGATTTTTTTCTTTTCATTTCCAGAATACCAATACTTTTATTCCGACTTATTTATTCCTTTTTTAAATTTTTATAAGCTACCCACTTATTAATATTCATTCACAAATTCATTTTCAACCAATAAATTTAATTTCCAAACATTAATTATTTTTAGTCCATTTGAACTAATTCTGCACTTCATTTTACACAATTTTAAATCAAACATCATCCAATATTCAATTTCATTTCATTTTCATAACGTATAAATCAATCAGTTACTTACTAATTTTAATCTCAAAACTTTGTTTTATTTAGTCCAAACTGACTAATTTTTCCATTCAAATTTAAGTTCAACATTCAGTTTCAATTCCCTTTTGTTTACATGTTTAAACTCGTTACTAAAATGTTTAAAATTCAATTTTGAAAACATATATATCTAAATCAAACTATTCCTTTGCATTTTCAAAATCAAACCAAATTTCACAAACAAACATTAATCCAAAACATCCAGGTAGCAAATCCCCTCTTGCAAACTTGAAAATGAACACCGATGATGTCACGATCATCATCGGAATTATTTTGCACTGACCGAAAAGAGTTCAATGCTTTTATCTCTTTTAAAACCTTCAAATATTTTTAAATTCCAAATCTCTCTAGATTTCAAATCCGATTCAAAAATATTTCTCAAATATATATTATTTTTCCCAACCTTTTGAGAATCATTTTCAAATTCAAAGGAATTTAAATTTCCAAATTTTCAAATTCCAAATCCTTTAAATTTATATTCAAACATTACTTTGGAATTTTATCTTATTTTAATTATTAATCACACTATAATTCACATTTATAGTTTACATTTACGAATCTCATTTGTATATGAATTTATTCCTTAGCTTTTGGTTATGATTTCAATATCTTATTCAATTTTACACATTAACGATAATAATTTAATATCATCATCCCTAACAACCAAGCATCCATACATAACTATAATAATTTACGAAAAATTATTCCCTTTATATATAAAAATAATATGGGTAAAATTATTTCATTTACCCTATTTAAAACAATACTGTGTCGGTTTATCTTGTTTAAGAGTTTAGAAACCCCTATCGATGACATGGCGTCCCACCCATCGACTAGGATCCATAAACACTCAACCGATAAGTCAACACAATATAAAACAATTTTATATTCACTAACAAATACGCGCTCATATCTATTAATACACTCAAACTCATTCTAGAGTACTACGGACTCTATTCTATGAGTAATTCGCACCAGGGCCAAGGTTCTCGCTTAACCTTCAGCTTTGATACCAAATGTAACGACCCACAAATCCGTACCCCTTATAGTCGACACTATTCTCCATTAATCAACTCAAGATGTACAGAAATACGAACCATTTGGGTTAAAGAAGAAGAGGTAGAAGAAGAAGACAGAAAACAACATCAGAATCTAAACATCGCAGCGGAATAAAATATAATCGAAAATCACAGATCTTTACACCAAAAAAATAATACTATATCTGTTTATACATACATCATCAGAGTATACATAACACACAACTGGACAGTAATCATAATCTGTCCTCACAATCAGAATACACAGCGGAATATGCAACACAAATACGGAAGTACGTATCGCCATCCAGCTCGTCTCCTGAGCTCTACAACATCCTTTCCTGTATTCTATAATACTCGGTCTGACCCGAGCATTATAATTAAATAACACCCGAGTCAGTCTGGAATACCAGAATGAGAAATCACACTCAAATTGATTATTAAAGTTTCAAAAATCCTTTGAAAACAAAAGCATCTCGTAAGACCACGCTACAAATAAACATGTCGGGTTTTTACGTTACGATAGCTAAAACACTTTTTATAAAATCCTCTGATATTATAATAGGGTCTATTTACAAATACTTATCAAAATAGCCGAAATTGTTACATCTATTAAATTCCAGCTACTAGCCACAATCGTGGGTAATACAAACAAAATTCGTAAAAGGCGCGTAGGGAGAATGGATTTCCAACTAATGACTAGGCACTAGGGTACCACCTATCACGGTACCTGGTCTAGATCAACATACCGAGGATCACTCTCTACCCCCTGCAACACAAGACCGGGACTACCCCTTACTGGATAATCCCGAGTAAGATCACCCCACGGTTGGGATCAGCAACCGCACAACTAAGCCGAATAAAAAGGGACATCTAGACAGGGATGACCTCACCCAGAATGGGTGCTACCCACCTAGCCTTGCTGCATAACCCCTGATTTCCAGTCATTCCCGGTTGATGAGGCTTGAGGCTAAGCGTTACCTTTTTGGAACATATCCCTTAAAATGCTCATCGCCCACCTGACGATGTTCTGAAAGCATTCATCCATACAGGTCCGTCCCGGGTTCGAACGGAACCGGAGGCACTACTCCTACTACATCCATTTTGAAATTATCCTCAAGATCAGTAGCGACTAGCCCTTGTACTTCACTGCTCCATCTTCGAATCCAAACTCATCTTCCTCACGAAAACGTTCAAACCAGATCGAAATGGTTTTCGAGAAATAAATCTCGATCGCGATCTCTTCGAAATGATCAGCGCATTGGCCAATACTGATAGTCGGTTATTTAACTATCAATTAACATTCACAACATCCATCAACATAAATAATTTCACCAAATTATTTATTAACCTCAAAATATCTTCACAAGTTATATTTCTATTTTCAATCCTTTGAAAACAGTTTCAAACCATACTTTTCTCATAAGATAAATTTCCAAATATTTATTTCCACTTAAAACACAAAGTACAAAGGTTTATATTTTTAAAAATAATTTAAAACTCTTTATTACAAAATATCCTTTAAATCATTTAAAATAAAAATTACTTTAATACTTATTCAAAATATATATTTTAATAATATTCAAAATGAAACTACTTCAATACTTTATTAAAAATATATACTATAGGAATATATGAAAATGAGGCTACTTTATAAATATAAATCTTGGTTTTCTCTTTTTAAAACAAAATACCAAGTCACCTTAAATAATTACTACGATAATAGATTTGAAAAATACTTACTTTGGAATTTAAATATTTAGAAATAATAAATTTCCTAAAACATGCTTTTTAAAACAACATTAAAGCTTTTAACTTATATTTAAAAATTTACTTTGAAAATGTACTTGGCTATCCAGGGAAATACGCTTCTCTTCACATCCTTTGAAAATAAATCACTATTTAATTTTAAAAAATATACCCATTCCATTAATAAATTCCCCAGATATCCAGTGATGTATTACTTTACTTTTATAAACCCAATTTATAAATAACAAAGTCTCACTTCTCCTTTAAAATTCCGGTTTTAACACTTAAATCAATTCCCAAATTGATTTCCAACTTACTTCACCTTTAAATAAATTTACTTACTTACTCCATTTATATCAAGATCTATTAACTTCAGCTTTCTTTTCCTTATGATGATTTAAAATTCTTTAAAACTGAAAATATCAATTTCAGGTTTCCCCAAAATCCTTCTTTGTCCTTCAAATAAATTCAACCTTTAATTTTAAAATAAATTCTTTTATTACTTTTAAAAATATCATATTAAGTTAAATATTCATTATCTCTTTGTTTATTCAAATCCCCTTTTCCATGCTCGGAATTTATTTATTAAAATTTTAAAGTCACCTTTATTCTTTTCCAATTCATTCTTAAATTTATTCAAAAACTCTATAATTATTTTACTTAAAGATATTCTCTTTTATTTTCTTTCCCAAAAATCCAATTCTATAGGTGTTGATAACTCAGAATACCGAAATATATTAATTCCAACCATAGCATCCGATATTCCAATTATCAATAAAATTCATCACAGAATATCAAGTAATCATAATAGAGTATATTAAACAATCTAAATAAATTTTGAGGAATCCAGTTGGATCCCTCCAACTTGTTTCCCTGCATCCACAGATGTTAGCACAATATAAAATACCAATTCCACTTCGAGGTGGAATATCGTGGTATATATGGTTAATATAATATCATCTGCTATTATGCGGCGCATAGGGTCTCATCCGCTACATAATACGGGAAATCAATCACTCCAATATACTATATATTACTATATAATATATCACATCCAATCAATTCAATCATTCAACCAATTATTTAAATTTAAACTATTTTAAATTTAAATATTACCCAGATGAGTGACATTAACTCACCTTTGATTTTAATTTGCAATCCACTTTAATATTGCTTTGGTTTTCCCGATTTGACCCAAACAAAACCCAACTTCACCGACAACTTCGCCGAGCTTGGAGCTGCTGACGTCGCACTCTTCCTCTCTCTGCCATACGCACCGCAACGGCTACCCACGAGGCCAACTGACCAAAAGTAGATCGTAGGGTTTCCCTCAAGCTCTGCTCTTCCCTGCTTTCCAGTCACACTCCACCACCGCTCGTCGAACTGCTCCACCGCGAGCGTCAAGCGCCACCAAACGATGACATCTCCGAACTGCATCGCCTTCGAGCCCCTGGGTAGTTCGCGACTTAGCCTTTGCTAGTCAACGCTGCCTGCCCTTGCGAGCTTCTAAAAATCGATGCGATCCTAAAACGAGCTTGGCTATTTATGAGCAGAGATTCTCAAATCCAATTCAAGTAAGAAGGAAGCTATGCGCTCAATTTGAGTTGCGTATTCGATTTTGATTTGCGGATTAAACTGAAGGGAATTTTTTCTCTCGTGCTTACGAAGGAAGAGGAGACTAATTTTGTAACCATTACAATTCGAAGCAGCGATGTTCATTTTTATTTTCTTTTTCAAGCTTTTATAAATTATTTTTTTTTATAAAAGAAAGAAAGGGGGGGCATGAAAATATGAAAGAGTGTAGCAGATAGGCTACAGTGAATATGAGATGAAAGGAAAAAAATTTAATGTGAAATTAATTTGACTGGTTAAACAATGTATTAATTTGATTTAAATTTAATTTAAATCGACTCTAATTACACAACCTAAAATCTCCACCTCCTATCGCAGCGTGCCGCCAGACGTTTATAATGTTATACCCCTAATCCGGACGCAATGGAAAAGGTTTCGAGTCCTAATTCGATCGTATGAAGAAGATAGCTTTTTGGATCTAGTTATTAAATTAAATTTTTGACATAAATTTCAGCACGTTTATCTACCGTACGATCACACGATCACTCCAAACACCACGAAAATTAAAATCAAATAATAATATAATATTACGGATCCAATGGCACTAGTTTCGTCGACTTCCGAGACTGTGCCTCGGAAGGCTATTTTTAAATTCAATTTAAAACGATAAAATTTCAAAACTGAACAAATCAGTGTTAAATTCAATTTTAAAACTTTTATTATCCTCAACACTATCAATATAAATTTTACAAGCCTTCAAATTATTTTTTACAAGCTTAAAACGCCAGATTCAACATTTTACCCAACTTCAAATTATTTAATTCAATAAATTCAATCGCCAAATTCAAACTGATATTTGAAGTCTAGGTTAAACTAACTTGCAAATATTTAAAATTAATTAAATATTTTGATTTCAAATATCCAAAAATTCCGAGTCGTCACAAGATCACTCACCGAATAGCCAATTCGAGTTCAATGTCCCGCCATTTGGAGTTACTACACTTCCCACCTTCAGCCTTTTGACCCTAATTCATTGTTGGGTCATAGACTCGTCTCCTAGCTTCGAATCACTTTTTGTTTCATCGAATTTGGTTGGAAAAAAATGAGAGAGTTAAGTTAATTTTGGTGGAGTGGGTTTATGTAGAATGAAGGAGGAAAAAGAAGTTACGGAGTTGCTTTTTAAAATGGGAGATGTGGAATACGTAGTTCAGTTTTAAATCAAAAGAGGGAAAACAATGGTATCTGCCAAAATTCTTAATTCAAATTCAGCCGCGTAGTGCTCGTTTGACTCAATGACATTTCTGGCCATATCTCTTACGTGCAAACTCCAAACGACATGAACAAATATACTACGCAAACAAAAAAAAATGAGATGGTCACAATGGCGCTGACTTCATCATCAAATTCTAAAGTTTTTAAAAATGTCCATTTTCCTTACCTTATTTTTAATTTATTTAATTATTTATAAATTCCATAAATTTTCATATAATCGTATTTTTATTGTTTAATTAAAATATTATTTGAATTTTTAGGTATTGCATTCTCCTCCCACAAAGGAATTTCATCCTCAAAATTCCTAAGGAACGAAGAATATAATATAACACAACATATATCAACCAAGCTATAACATCCAAGTTAAAGCAACCAAACAATATATCATGATATTAGTATATGCAGGTAAGCATGCCGTGAACTTGCAATTTCTAGATCTAAGATGCATAAACGCAGGCAATACATCCTATATAAATGTAATATTATGGCATATAAGACATAATGCATAACATCTTAGTATAAAATAGATATATATTTCTATATGAATACAAATTAACCACATACATATAAATTTAACTATAAATCATCCGCAGCATCCAATCTTAGGATGATTTAACTAAAGAAATCTAACAAATATCAAGAAATATACCAGAAAAGGGTTATAGATGTGCGACCTTCATCTTCTCTCGGGCTCCTACATGCTCTCTGTCAGATCATCCCTTTTGCAGTGTAACCAATTTCATCGCCCAATTTTTAAGTCGTTTCAAACCACGTTCCACAATACGGGTTGGACCACTAGATAAACTCGACTCAGACTCCAACTCCACTTCCATCAGTTGGCTAAACACTACCATGGTCGTCAAGTCGTGTACACATTTCCTCAAATGTGACACTTGAAATACATTATGGACTTCTGCTATCTTTCTTATAGCTCAACTCTATATGCCAATCTTCCAATCCTCTCCACAATCGAGAAAAATCTGACAATTCTGGTTGTTAGCTTCCCCGAATTTCCAAACCTTATTGCTCTTTTCAATAGAGGAACTTTAACGAAAACTAAATTCCCTACTTCAAACTCCAAATCCTTCCTTGTTTTATCTGCATACAATTTCTGTCGGTCTTGTGCAACCTTCATCCTTTTCCTTAATGAGTTCAACTTTCTTCTTTGTATTTTTAACCTTTTTTGGTCCTAAAATAATACTATCCATAGACTCCCACCGGCATGAAGGTGATTACATAGCTATCTGTAAAAAGCCTCAAATGGTGCCAGCCTGTATAGCCTCGTAGTTATTATTGCGCATAAACTCCACCAAAAGTAAATGGTCTTCCCAAGATCTTCTGAAATTCGGTAAACAGTGTAACATACGCGATTTTTCGTTGCCGAAAAACCGAATAGTTATGGGTTTTAAAAAGAATTTAAGGAAAGAAAAAGATAGAAGAAGGGATAAGAAGGTAGAAAATAGAGAAAACATAGAGAAAAGAAAATGGAAAAATAGAAAAGAGATAATAGAACGGAACAGAAAGGAAACAACTGAACAACATCAGAATCTCACCATTCGCAGCGGAACAACATATAATAATAAATGAATAATCTTTAAACAAAGAACTATATCAGTTATTACATTTTATTTACTTTATTCCTTACTGTAAAAAAATTTATTATTTTTATTAAAATGAAATCAATATAAACTTGTAACTAAACCTTACTGTGAATAATTTTTGAATTGAACAAAAACAACAAATATACCTCACCCAAATCCATCATTTAAATATTTAAAATTGATTAAATATTTCCAAATTAAATTATTCAAAATTCTGGGTCTTTACAATCTTCCCCCCTTAAAAGAATTTCGTCCCGAAATTACAAGTTAAGAAGAATGCTCTTATCCCGTCTATCATTTTTCACAACTCAAATAGTTTTATCAACTTACTAACCTAAATCTTTTTACTAAAGATTCACTATCCTTTCAACTAGCTTTCCAATTCCAATTATAAGTTTCAACCAACATTGTTTTCCTAACAATTCAAATTTAAATTCAAATTCAAATTTCAAAATTTCAAAATTTCTCAAAATTTTTCTAACACCCTAAATTTTCGAAAAATTTCGCCAGCGTCTCCTTTGCGCGGCTAGCTCGGTACGACTACAAAATGGCACCACGGCCCCTCAGAATCAAAAAGAAAAGAGAAAGCCAAGTGGCTGGAGAAGAAAAATCATCAAATTTCATACTGAAATTCAAATACGTACCTTTTTGTCGAGCAATTCAATTTTATCTTTGAAATCAAAATCCCATTCCCATTTCTTTTAATATACCTGTATAACCTGCTAGTAGTATACATAATATCCAACTACAATATTCAAACCATTTTGCCAATTTCCATTACAAATTTTCAATATATGCTTCTTACACCATTTTTTTTTACTTCACTATTGAAGTTACATATTCAATTTCATTCGATTTCACATTTCAATTCAATTCACAATTTCAATTTCAAATATTGAATTCTATTCACAATTCTAAATATTGAATTCTAACGATTAACTTTCATCTGCTAATTCATATTACTACTTTAAATTAGTTTTATTCACTAATTCATTTCATTTGAAATTATTTCACAAATGAATAAATTATCAAGTTAATTTACTTGAATTCAATCCGTCTTATTTTATTATCAATTTCATTCAATTTTATTTAATTCCACGTACTAATGATAATAATTCAATATTATCCCTTCCTAACAATCATGCAACCATATACTATAATAATTCATAGAAAATCATTTCTTTTCTATACAAAAATAGTTTGGGCAAAATTATCTTATTTACCCGTTTCAAAACAATTTTATATTCACTAACAAATACGCGCTCATATCTATTATTACACTCAAACTCATTCTAGAGTACTGCTGACTCTATCTCTAATGAGTAATACCCAACAGAACCATGGTTGTCGCTTAACCATAAGCTCTGATACCAAATGTAACGTACGCGATTTTTCGTTGCCGAAAAACCGAATAGTTATGGGTTTTAAAAAGAATTTAAGGAAAGAAAAAGATAGAAGAAGGGATAAGAAGGTAGAAAATAGAGAAAACATAGAGAAAAGAAAATGGAAAAATAGAAAAGAGATAATAGAACGGAACAGAAAGGAAACAACTGAACAACATCAGAATCTCACAATTTGCAGCGGAACAACATATAATAATAAATGAATAATCTTTAAACAAAGAACTATATCAGTTATTACATTTTATTTACTTTATTCCTTACTGTAAAAAAATTTATTATTTTTATTAAAATGAAATCAATATAAACTTGTAACTAAACCTTACTGTGAATAATTTTTGAATTGAACAAAAACAACAAATATACCTCACCCAAATCCATCATTTAAATATTTAAAATTAATTAAATATTTCCAAATTAAATTATTCAAAATTCTGGGTCTTTACAAACAGTTCCTTAAAGAATCCTCTGACACTTCCTTTTCTCTATCCATCGGTTTGTGGGTGATGCTATGCAATACATAGATTCAACTCCGTCCCTAAAGCCACCTAACAATTCACTCATAAAAGTGGACGTTGATTGCTCATAATACTAGTTGGTACTTCTTGTAGTGTAACCACTTCTTTAATATACCAAGCTGTCAAAGTTGCCAAACCACTTTCGTTTCCTCTTCTACTCTAGGGTAATCCATCTACAAAGTCCATGGATATGTGCTTCCACTTCCACTATGGTACATTTAATGCAAGTAAAAGCCCATTTGGTTTTTCTACTCCACCTTCGCTCTTCGACACGTCATGCATTTCTCTACGTACTCAACTATCTGCCTCTTTGTTCCCTACCAATAGAATACTCACTTCACATCCATGTACATCTTATCATCTCGTGGATGAATAGTCATTCTGAAACGATGACATTCACCCAAAACCTGTTTTATCAACTTCTTAATCCTCGACACACATAATCTCCCATCTCTCCACAAATAGCCTTTTTGGTCTATGGAGTAACGATCCAAGTGACTCGATAATTCACCTCATCTTAACTGCTCCATAATATCTACCCTCGATGTATCTTGCTCTTGTCTTCCACCAATATGATCCATAAGTGCTGGATTAACCTCCATTGCAGCTAACAATCTTGTACGTACCTCAATCTAGGTTTGAAATAAAATTCTAATATAAACTCTGAACTTATCTATTCTAATAACATAGCATTCACCTCTACATGTTTCCCACTCAAAGCATCTGCAACCACGTTTCCTTTCTCGGAAGTATAAACCAATAACATAAGACGATAAGAATTCCATCCATCTATGCTATCTTAGGTTTAGGTCCTTCTGAGAATACAAGTACATGAGAGACTTATAGTTTGTAAATAGTTCAAATCTATTACCTAAAAATAACGTCTTCATCACTTCAAAGCAAATACAATAGGAGCTAACCACAAGCAGTGTGTTAGATAATTCTTTTCATAGTTATTTAGTTATACACTCACATATGCTACTACTCATCCTTCTTAAATAAGTAAAGCACCGAGATTATTACCACATGCATCGGTATACATGGTAAATGGTTTGGTACCAACTGGGTAACTAAAATAGGAGCACTCATCAATAACTCTTTCAGTCTTACAAATGCCACTACACATTCGAACTCCGAGTATATAATAAATTCTTCTCAGTCAAACGAGTCAAAAAGCGCTGATATCTTTGCAAAATCGTTCATGAACTTTTGATAAAATCCATCCAATCCCAAAAAACTAGAATCTTTGAAGAATTCTTCAGTGTTTACCAATCCCAACTGCCATTGCTTCCCCTATGTCCACCGCCAATTCATTTTTCGATACTACATACCCAAGAAAATGAACTTCATCTCTCCAGAAATGACATTTCAAGAATTTAACCTTTAATTGATTCCTCTTCAAATCATGCATCATTTCCCTCAAATACACTTCATGCTCCTCTTCACTTCTAGAATAAATAAGGATATCATCCATGAAGAGCATTACAAACATATTCAATTGCTCCTAGATTACTTATCAAATCATAAATAAGCTGAAGCATTCGTCAATACAAAATGCATCACCAGCCATTCAAACAATTCATCAGGCATACGAAAAGCAGTTTCCTGGATATTATCCTCTACAGATCTTAACTGGTGAAATCTAGTTGCTAAATCAAGTTGTGAGAAAACCTTTGACCCTGACTAGCAGATTAAAGAGGTTATCAATACAGGCAGTGGATAGCGGTTTTTCTTTGTCAGCTTGTTAACACTTGATAATCGACGCATAACCTCAGGGAACCATCTACCTTTGTAGCAAAAATGACACATGCTCCTCATGTCGAAACACTCCTTCGAATAAAACCCTTCTACAATAATTCAAACACATGTTTATCCAACTCATGTCTTTCCTTCAGACTATATGGCTAAGAGGCATTACATCTGGTCTAGCATCTTTCTCGATGTCAATATGAAATTCTATTTTTCTTCAGGGAGGAAGACCAAATACTTCTTTGAATATATCGAGATAGACTTTCACTATAGGGATACACGATAGCACTTCGTGTGATAGGCTAAGAGAATATAGATATGTCCCCATAAATGAAACATCAGGATCAAAACATAAAAATAAATCAGACACATCAGCTTTCCTCAACCGAACCGTCCTCCTATCACAATCTAAAACTAGCCTATAGTGAGACATCCGATCCATTCCCAAAATCAATCCATACCTCAAAAAATTTAGTATATACGTGTCACAAAGGAACTCCATGCCACGAATGATAACTTTAGATTATGACACAACATCAATAGATAGGTTGATCCCTCAACATCATTCAACACTATAACAGATTCATGCGTGATGTCAGGTTTAAGAAATAAGTAGTCAACTAATCCACTTGTTATGAATGAATCAGACACACTAATATCAATTAATGTATGAATAAGAGAATCTAAAAATATCAAACACATACCTTCCATCACAACTTGTTTTCCTTTCTCTTGCACTGATGGCATTGCCTTACTGGAATTGGGAATAACATTCATAGCATATTTCTTCGTGATTTGACCCTTATTCCTCAAAGCTGGACAATCACTCTTTATATGCCCGATCTGATAATAGTTATAGCACTTCAATTTTTTTGAGCTGGAGCCGCCTTATAGTCTTTAGCCATGTGTCCCGCCTGATTACAATTATAACATTTGTCCTTTAAAAGGTTCATCCTAGAATTCTTTGCTATATTTCTTAGCTTTTGACATATGTGGCACATGATTACCTGTTTCTTACCTTGTCCTCCTTGTGGTCTATTTCCTTTCCATTTTCCTTACTGTTGATATCCTTCCATTTGCTTACTCTGTTCCTTCACCAAATTTCCATTCAAAGAGTTCAATAATGTTGCTTCTACTAACCCTTCAAATGTCGTTCCATACGGTATTTAATTCAACATCAATTCTCTTAAAGTTGAATTCATATTATTCACAAACTTGAATGCCTTATTTGCCAGAGTATCCAGCAATTCAAATCCTAACCAGGCTAATTCATTAAATTTACTAACATGCTCACCCATTATTAATTCTCCTTTTTTAAGATGAATACAATTTTCTAACAACAAACCCCTATTGGCACCAAAAAGAAACTTTGTCTGGAGTCTGGATTTAAACATCGCCATGAAATAACATTCTCATCTACCTCGGTCGTTACTACTTCCCACCAGTAACCCGCTTCACCTTTCAAATGACATGTAGCTAACTATTTCTTCGTTACGTCACTAAGTCCTATCCAGTTGAAAATATTTTTATAATCATTAAGCTAAGCCCGAATCATCGAGTATGGTTCAGTCCCATGAAATGGCTTTCCACCAAGGTCAGAGATATCCTTATATAGCTTAGGAAAGTCAATGGTTGGTGGTGCTGGGGCTAGAATCACACCTTGATTAGTAGTGGTATCAGTGGCAGTAGGTCCAGTGGTGATGGTATTAGCTTGGTTCATCACTTAAAGGTAGCTTCTGAACCATACTTAAATATTAACACTAGGAATATCCAGTATATCTGCAGGACTACCAGTCCATGCTCTAATTTACTAGTTTTGGTTGTGTTAGTCTCTATTCTAGTTGAATTACTCATACTCAACTATCTAAAAATAAAAATGGGTTTCATTAGCAGCTTCATAATTAGGTAGTGAATAAAACTGGAATAGTAAATGGGTGTGTGCATATGTACTTTTCCATTTATTCCTATGAACATACATACACACATGTACCTAATAGAAAAAAACAAGTATGATCTCTCAATACATTTCTAATTCTTATCCTAGCTACTAACCTTTGCTCCGATACAAAATATAACAACTTGCCTTTTTGATCCTGGATCCGATGCCCAAACCGACGTCAGCACCCAAAAATCGAAAAGACGAGTAGTTGGGAGAAAGAATAATATAAACAACTAAGGAAGATATATATGGATATTAGATACTAAATATAAATTCTAACTACTTTTAGAGTCTCGCAGCAGAATGAACAATATATAATACGTAATCAATATCATAATCGCATCACCATAACATGTCCAAAACTATAAAAATAATAATATCATAATCACATCACCATAACATATCTAAAACAATCATATAACACATCTGATAAAAATAGACAATCTAATCTCCTAGACACCGAATCAACTCCAAATACTTACCAAACAACTCCATGTATACAACACATAAATAATCTCCGTCTCTGATATCTCTTTATCATTGAACTCCATCAACCAGGATATATGTATAAAAAAAAGTAGGAGTGGATCAGACACAAGTCTGGTGAGTGAACTATACTCAACTCTACATATACTACAAAATTAATACTACAACATGATACGAGTCTATTGTCCAATCACCACACATTCTATCGCTACTCCATGCCTAAATGTCATACACGTCTAACTATTTCGCATCTATACAGATTCATGCTTTGGTCTGGCCCTCATGCCCTATAAATTCGCCTGTCGCCCATCTCCTAATACGAAATATAAGAATCCTGCTCTGGACTACCCATAGCCTATAGGTTTTCTTGTTATCCTCATGCTACCTAGTTTGACTCTCGCCTTAGACTGCCCGTAGCCAATAGGCTTGCTTACCATCTACTCCCTTCCACGGGACCACCGAAGCACTATAGGGTAGCAAAATCGTTGAGCCCATACCACTTACTAAGTGTCACAGAATCACATTCGCATCGTCTGCACATTCTAGGGCGTCTATCCTACGTCACAGACTCGTTTCCATCCATATTCACCATCGCATCATAATCTCAAAACATACCACATATATACATTTATTTATACTCTCTTCACACAACAACCAAATCATTCAATATTCACTTATTTCGTAACAACATTGCATTCCATACATGCATTCGTTCTATATCCCATCATGCTCCATACATCCCTTCCTTTTGTAGCACCATCACTCGGATCATCATGTCTCAAATCATCTTCTAGAATATAGAAGAAAACATGAATCAAATTATACATTATATGTTTAATTTGGGAAATTAGGCCAAGGTTCAATCTGCCAAAACAGACTTGCACCAATGCACAAGTCAAGGCCACCAGTCCACTGGTGCATATAATTGTTCTAGAAGTCAGAGTTCATTTTTTGATGATTTCGAAATTGTTTTTGCTTCCGCCTACCATCAATTCATCTCAGGCCATCAGAAAACATTCCTAGACCCTAGTGTTATATTCTTAAGTCCTTTCATTATTTATTTCATGGATTTATGAGTTTAAATTTCTAGAGTTTACTTAAACCTAGTTCTAATCCTTTATATTAAACCAAATATCTCCTCCAAACCATGTTTAATTCAAAATTAAGTGCATAAGTATATGAATTATTAAACTAGATATAGCCTACAGATCATCTTATAATGTTAAGATTGTATTATAGGAAGGATAAAACATAGATCACTCACCGAATAGCCAATTCCATTCCAATGTCTTACTAACCGAAGTTGCTTTACTTCTCGCCTTCGAGTTACCACTACCAATTTGTTGTTGGGTCGTTACCTAGACTACTAGCTTTGATTTTCTTTTTGTTTCATTGAATTTTAACTGAGAAATGAGAGAGTTAAGTAAGTTTTGGTCGAGTGGGTTTCTAGAAAAAGAAGGAATAAGAATAAGGAGTTGGATTCGTTTCTAAATATGGTAAAGTGGAGTATGTATTTCAATTTTACATCAAAGGAGGGAAAACAACTACATCTGCCAAAATTCAAAATTCAAAATTCAAACTCAACTCATGTAGCATCCATTCAGCTCGATGACGTTTCCGACTATATCTCTTTTATACAAACTCTAAATGATATAAACAAATATACCACACAAACCGCAAAAATGAGACGGTAGCAATGGCACTAATTTTGTCATCAGATTCCAAAGTTTTTAAAAATGGCTATTTTGCCGCTCTCTTATTTTAAATTTATTTAGTTAATTTATATATCCAAAAAAATTAATACAATCATATTTTTAATATTTAATTAGAATATTACTTGAAATTTTGGGCTATTACAATTGTGGTTTATTACTGGCTAGAAGTATCCGTAGCAAAGTGTGTTTTGTGCTAAAATTTGCCCTTCAGTATAATCACCACAAATACCATCATGGATTTCCGTGAGGATTTTCCTAGCCTCATCCATGGTTGCGCACTGAAGCAGGGGGTTAGAAGCATCTTTTGTGTGGCACTTCTTCTTGCATTATGAATCATGGTCCTTTATGAAAGAGTTTTCATTATGGTCGATGCTTGGAGCCGATAAAACCTCTATTGGAACCAATCCCATCAATGGAACATCCCTAGAACTGGCCAATTTGGCCAGTGAATCGGCCTTCATATTCTCCTCCTTAGAGATGTGCATAATCGTGTAATGCTTTATGTCGTTCAATAGTTCCAGTATCTTCGTTTGGTAAGGGCCAAGTTTTGCATCCTTAGCTAAAAATTCCTTTTTCCCCAGCATACCTCCAATTGAGAGTCACTGAATACATGTAGTGTCCTTATCCCTAGTTCTTTTGCTATTCGAGCCCCGTTATAAATGCTTGTACTCAGTCTTGTTATTCATCATGGGGAAATCTAGCTTTAGTTCATACCTAATCGGCCGTCCTTCTAAAGTCACGAATACCACTCCTGCCCTAAAATTACGTTCATTGAAAGCTCCATCCACGAATAAATTTTATTGACAAAGTAGGACCGTATCAAGTTCATCTTCTCCATCCTGGACGATAAACTCGGCGATGAAATCTACCAATGCATATTTTCTTATCACCCTTCTCGGATGGTAAGTGATGTCATGCTAGCTCAGCTTAATGTTCCATTTCAATAACCTTCCCAAATCTAGGGTCGGTGTAGTCTTGCCTTAAGGGTTGATTCATCACCACCATTATTGAAAGAGCTTAGAAGTATAGTGGCAACTTCCTTGTAGCAATCAATAAGAAATAAGAAAGCTTTTCTAGCTTTGAATAGTTCTTCTTAGCTTTGGTAAACTGTTGGCTGATGTAATATACTAGCTTCTTATCCTTGATGTTGGAATCAGGCCAACCTGCAGTGGAAGATATGGATGAATTTTCAAATTTTTTCCCAATTGGATCTATATTAGGCCAATGAAGTCTAATATATTTAGAGCATTTCTAAATTTTGTTTACATAAAGTCTCTTATTTTATTTAAAATTTTTTAAACTATGTACAATTTTATTTAATTTGCATTTTATACACATAAATGTACACATATGTGTGTTTGTGTAACATGATAATTCATGCAAGGTATAACATGCCCATATATAGATGTTGAGATTTATATCACAACGGACATGCTAACTTATCCGATATGTATATATGTTGTCCAAATATATGTATGTGTATAAGTTTGTTGTTGATACGAATATTACAAATATAACTATATATATACATACATATGCATAAGAAAGTTTAATTTGAATAATTTTATGAGGATGAAATATATAAATAACATATACATATATAACTTATATATGCATATGTAAAATATTAATAATATATATATATATATATATATATATATATAAAATTATGCATTAGTGTAGTAAATATTAAAAGGATATAAATATATATACATATTATAAAAAGCTTTTAATAAATTATGAACTAATACGTACATACATACATAAATACATACGTATGTATGTATGTATATGTATGTATTACAATAACAAAATAATAATTTTTTAATTATATTTGTATATTCATAAGCATATTCATGATATTTATTTATTTATTTATGTGTATTAATTAAAAAAATTATTTTATTTATACACTTCCAGATCATATGTACAATAAAACAAAATTTTATTATATGAAAAAAATTGATTAATTAGTTGAAAGATAATAAAATATTAATAAAAAATATTTTGTAAAATATTATTCCAGTTTTAGTTTTTTGGAAAATCTAGCATGATATTTTGAGGTTTAGGAAAAATTACATAATTTTTCTCACTAAAAATTTATTTTTTAATATTTAATTATTTTCGGCTATATATATTATAATGATTTTTAAAAATATAAAAAATGATTTTTTATTTCTTAATTTTTGGCCAAGAGCTCATTTCAAGATAAAATAAGTTTATAAAATTTAAAAGTTAATTTTAGAAATATATTTATTTTGTATAAATTATTTAAATAGTATATCGATTTAAATAATATTAAATAATAGTAAATATTTATTTAAAAATATTTTACTATTATCGAAATTATAATTATTGTAAATATACATGTATAAAATATACGTTGAAATAATGGTACGATTAAATGTAAACATATAATTATTAATACATAACATATTAATATGTATATGTATTAATTAATAAAATAATTATTACTATAAATAAACTATTCTACCATGCATATCTGATCTATATTTGAAAAAAATTATTTCTTTAATGAATACATACATATAACCAATTTAGTATGTGAAAATATCAATACATATAAGAATCGCCACCTAATTAACAATATGATAATAATAAATTTGTATAATAAAATAACATTCTGAGTTTATAAATAATATGGTACAGTAAAAATATACCTAAAACAAATGTCTTAAAGCATAATTTGTAATGATGACTCTCATTTGAAAGCTTTTCGATTCATTAGTCTTCTAAACCTTGAACCGTAGACTTTTGACTATCAAATAACACTTGTTTGGAACTAATCTGAGTTGGATTTGCTTGAGCTCCAAAGGGATGAGATCAGCAAACAATGGAGGAGATAGTGGCAGCCAAAAAGTTTTTAAGCAATTAGGGTTAGGGTCTGTTTATAATGAGTGGAATAGAGAGAAATATAAATGATATCTCATATCAATTCTCACTAAATCTAAGCCAAACGCCCCCTATAAGCCATATTACTGTCGAAATTATCATCTTATTATCATTGGCAAATATCCTATTTAATCCCAAATAAATATTATTAATTAAACCTAATTTAATTGTTTTTCGATGTCGCATATTGATTGATATATTTATAACTATTACAAATATATACAATAATATTTATTCCTCAAATCATATTGAAAATTTTATAATTAATATTTCATAAATATTAATTAATTTATAACAATTATAAACTGATTATATCATTTGGTCTAAAGAGAATTCATGATTCCGATTGTGTGACTCATTAGGTGTAAATTTAGTCAGCGATTAACATCGAACTATTCGAATGTTAATGTTCACATGTCACTTAGCAGGTGGAGTGATATTTTGACCAAATTTATCGCTTATAATTTTCGGTAAAATCTAAATTTACTTTATTAAGCGTTACCCGATTGTGAATTTTATTTACACCAATTTTCTCGTCAAAACTATATCACTTTGGGTTTATAGAATTTGGTAATGGTCCAAATTCCTACATCGTCCATATTCAACTCTATAGTCCAAATACAAAGTCCTTGGATTAATAATAACAATCATTATTAACCGAAATGCTTTGGACAGAGACTTTAATTTTGAGTCGACTCGAGTTGACTGTGATATTAAAACCATGTAAGAAAGGAGACGAATTTTCTCTTGAATAGTATTTCACTTCCAATACTTCAACTCGACCTAATTATGGTCACTAAATGGATGTCATGCCATGATTTGACTATAAAAAGCGGAGCTTTTATATTGAAGATCGACAGTATTCTCAAATTAAGAGAACTGTGTAAATCGGTCACATCGATATTTTCTATCTGACATTAGTTACATTTACCAATAGAAAACTATCGAGTGAGTTGTTCCAAAGTTATCCAATAACCATCAGTATGTAACCTCTTAGTGTCTCCAGTAGTTATGACTAATACATTGTCCAATATTTGGAAAGCATGCCCAATATTTAGAAAGCATTATGTACACGTGTCTCAATGGATACATCGATATCCAGTCAAGATGCATCTTGACTAGAAACTTTTGAAATGTTATATTTATTATGATAAATTACTCATGGTTACAACACTTTGTAACTACTATCATGAAACATACCATTATGGATTTTCTGATTAAATATACTATTAATTAAATTAATTAATTAATGTAGTACATTATATCAAGTATATAAAAGAAAAAAAATACCTTTCTTTCGAACAGGATTGGCTATCAAGTTAGATATATGCAACAAATTACATAAGTGCTCCTGGAGCATACCTCTAACTCTATCAATCTCCACTTGCACTTAGGATCAATTATGGAATCTTATTCGAACTTCTCCAATCAGTTTCCTCAAAACCAATTAGGTCAGTCTCTTAATGAACGGGTATGTTATTATGTTCAATTATTTGCTTTGTCAATCTACTCTCCCTAATGTTGATAAACTACCTTTATCACGTGGAACAATTCGAAGAACGTCTCTTGACTTCCAATGAGATTTAAGTTCTATTATGAACTATATTATAACATCGTTATCATATAAAAATGTTATTGGATTCTCAATATTTGGGATCAACTTCAGTTAGTTATAAATTTATGCGTTTATATCTATGTACATCGTTTCTATTACGGCTCTATTTAAAGCAATATACTTAGCCTTTTTCATTGAACCAACCACAATCTTTCATTAGGAATATTTCCAACTTAAAGATTCTTAACTTGAATTTATTACTGACATATTACACTAAATATCACTTATGAAAGTTAGAGTCCGAACACTCCTTCTAAGGACTCATTATTTCTGTAAACAATTCTCTAGTATTTCATAAATATACGAGAACACTTTAAATAACTATTCAATGATATCAATTTGGATTTGATATTTTCTTCATGTATCAAATACGTTAACAAATCATGATATTATAGACAACATAGCATGTATGATAATTCCTATTTCCAATGCATAAGGAATCATCTTATATGTTCTATATTAAACATTTTAATAAGGCGTCTTTGGATATCAATTTGGAATATTCCTAGTATCTTTTATACGTACTATAAAAGACATCATTTATAAATCCAACATCGAGTATTAAAACAACTAAAGATGATGTTAATACAAGTACGCCGTTAAAAATCAGCGGTTGTTGTTTACTTAAGTTTATAAATATTAGTGTACCTTTTTAGCTTTCTTTCTTATGAATACACGCTTCCTCTGCATTTTGATAGATAATCAAACTATTTGATATTCTATCAAAATATTTATTCAATTCCGATGCTTAGAAAATGGTGCTTTCTATTATTTCTTGGATCATATCCAAAGACTCACAAACTCAATATCGCTCAAGCTGTGACGCCCCACCCCGAGACCCACATTAACAAAGAGAATTACTTAGTAATTCTATCTGCTAATGTGGAAAATAGGACTGGTTAAAGGCGACCATCATAGTCTTGCATTAGATAAGAGCTAAGTATTTCGGTATCTACACTCATTTTTTTCCACATGAACATTAACTTTTAGTTAGCAATTCGTGAGCTTGTACTCACCTAAGCGATTTGGCAAGGTTTTTGATAGAAAGCTATGATCTTTGATGAAGACAGAAGCTCTAAATACCTGTAAATGCTGAAACACAGGCATGCAGTAGAAGAAAAATTGGTTACAGACTATTGTATCCTAGTTCAAGATAAGAGAAATATAAGTGCATAAGGGAATTCTTCCTTTAACTATAAAGGATGGTTACAAGTGTGGTTCAATTCTGATGCCATAGTATAGATTCATAAAGGGTTGTCACATGAATAAGTTATGGCTAAAACAATTTAGAGATCTGAATTTCACTACTTATGTCATTTTGGTCTCGGGACAGCGACCTTAGATTGAACTTTTAAT
This sequence comes from Allium cepa, assembly GCA_030765085.1. Lineage (NCBI taxonomy): Eukaryota > Viridiplantae > Streptophyta > Magnoliopsida > Asparagales > Amaryllidaceae > Allium > Allium cepa. The sequence continues at coordinate 111,110,693 of CM060940.1, forward strand.
AAGAAATGTGAAAGATATAGCCACTCAAAGTGGTAACCAGAAATAAGGAATTCAAAGTTTTTATCTCCGTTAGAGCCAAGCTATGACGCCCCACCCCAAGACCCATATTAAAAAAGAGAATTACTTAGTAATCTGTCTACTAATACGGAGAATAGGGCTGGTTAAGGGAAACCAGCACAGTCTTGCATTAGATAAGAGCTAAGTTTGTCAGTATTTGCACTCTTTTTTTTCATTTCATCTCTAGAGTTCGACATACTTAATTCCTATCTAATACACTACTATAGTGGCTACAGGATCGATTCAAAAACAAAATATAATAATTATAACAATCGACAGTCACAGAACAACAACACAAATAATATACATATACATACATCAAATGTAATACAACATGTAGCAAGTGGTAGTCAACCACGACACACACACACATACATCTTATTGTATTGAAATAAAAAAGTTCTTGTGAAAAAATAAAATACCAACTTCGAAACATTTTGGTTACTGTATGTAAACAACTTACTCTAAATCATTATTTATAATTTTCCGTTGCAATATGTATGTACCAAAACGAAAAGTCATACCAAGCCATAATTTTGTGAGTCAATCTGTATTAACTTAAGCACTTTGAATATTAAATCTATTATGCTAACTTCAACAATTGAAATTTACCATGTTATTCTTATCAATATTGCTCATTATATTCCAACTGCATTAGTCTTGCTCTCGAAGACACTTTCGTAGTCGATGGATCATATCCCTTTTGGGTACATCCACCAAATTCATATTTTGATAATGTACTTGGAATCTATTTTGGATACCCACATCGAACCATATCATAGAGTCAACACTCTTAATGGTTTAATTTAACAACCGAGGGTTATACATTTTTGACATTGATAAGAAACCTTTAGTTTATCTTTAATGTTCAAGAATACTTATTAGATACTCTAATGTGATGTTTTTGTTTAGGTTAGTTAATTTCATTTCATCTCATGTAATCAATTTTATCTTTAGATTGTATTCAATTCCATTTTACCATCCATAATTGCTCAAAGAAATTCCTTTACGATGAAGTTAGTATTTCTTGAAACAATAATTGTTTCTCAGTGCAACAAAATAGGTATTTATCAACGCTTTATACATTTTCTTATATATAAATTCGATTCGGTTTTAATACACAAAACTTATGTTCGTATGTCATCCAACGATAGTCTTTCCCAAACTCCTTTTTGGGATATTTATACAAGATTCCTCACATATGAATATTACATGCAAGCCTTCGACTTACACAACCTGCCAACTCCTTGACCTAGGATACGTTGGGGTTTCTTATAAATCCTTATCTTTTATGATTTTGTAAACTATTATTTAGATGAAACTAATTTTAATCTTGTGTATTACACTTAAATATACGACCTTATAGAAATAAGTTAACTATACTCCACTTACAATATTGTACTTCATTTAACAAAGTTCAATTACTCCTTATCATTACATCATTATGTATCATAGGAAGGAATGACTTTTGATATTGAATCTTTATTCATTTAGGTACATATGGAACTCCGTCCAATATACTCACCATCGATCAGATCGAATTATTCTATTTTATTCATGTTATTTTATTTACTTTTGTTTTAAACTCTATGGGCTTATCATAGACATACTACATATGTATCAAATACATATGTCCACGTCAGTGATAAATCATCGATGAATATAATAAAGTACATGGAACTGTTTTTGTATTAATAGACCTGCAATTGTGTCATGACTCAAAATCCAGCGTTCGAAAATAGACATCAAATACCTCACTTGCATTCGAATGCCGGAGATTCAAGTGTCAGACTCCAGTTTGGTGGAGCTTATGACAACATTAGATGAATACATCACAGCGGACACAAAAGACGATTTCATTGATAAACAACACAGATACAACATGGATACAACATAGGATTACAACAAATAACTGTAAAGACCCGTAAATCCGTACTCATTGAATATACACTAATCTCCATAGATTAACTCAAGATGAACAGAAATACGAATTATCAATGTTTAAGAAGAAGAAAAAGTAGACAAGAAGAGAGGAAAGAAGATAAAAAATAGAGAGGAAAAGAAGATAGAAGAACATAGAACGGAATAGAAAACAGCACAACAATAACAGAGTCTCACAATCGCAGCGGAACAACATATAATAATAAATGAATAATCTTTAAACAAAGAACTATATCAGTTATTACATTACATTACATTTCATTACATCATATCATCATCAGAGTGTACAACAACAAACAACATCAAATAGTGCAGCGGAAAAAGAAATACTATATACTAGTAATACGCCATGCCATCCAGCTTGCCTCCAGCAACTCCAGAATATCCAGAATATCCTGATAAACCTTAACTCTTGACTGCCCGTGTGGAAATTGGTGGGCACCCAGAGTTTAGGAAGGAAAACAATAAACTCCGAGTCAGTCATGAGACTGGTGTGAGAACTCAAAACAGTTTATTTATCTTTGAAAACAAAATAGATGAATATTTTTAAAGTCAATTCGCAATGCTTTTAAAAATGAGACTACCATAAGACCACCCGCCACACACACAATGCAAACGCAGACTTGGAGGAGATTTCTTCTTATGTTAGTCAAAGATGCTTGATACGTATTAAAAAGAAACATTTGATATTATTATTAGTGCATAGTGTAGAAAACAATTTCGAAAGTAGAATATAAATCTTAGCCAGCATAGGTACCATTATAGTATGCTTACTATAACTACCATATTAAATGGCAGGTTCTACAACTAAAACCGTACAAGTCACGTATTGTTTCTTTGGATTTCCAACGAATGATCAGGCCAAGGAACTTCCCATTGCCACATGAGAATGCTTCTGGATGGACATCCCCGAGAACCAAACCGGATCTCTACCAACACAAGGCCGGGTTACCCCTAACTGAGTAACAACTGACCGAATATGCCATCCCCCGGTCCTTTGGGACCTTTCAACCGAGCGCTCGCAATCAATTCACACAATCATAAAGTGTTTTCAACATGAATAAGTATCTGGGCTCCATACCATGATACCACCCTTTTCCAGAAGGAAATGCACACATCCTAAAGGGCGCTACCTCTCATAACCTTGCTGCATCTTTCCTGTTTTGACCATTCCGGGGTGTGAGGCTCGACGAAGTCACGTCCACAAAAACATACTTTATACAAAAGCCATGCTTTGGGTCAACAAATGATCATAGAAATGATCACCAAGATAGACGATCAAACAAATGATCCTATCACAAATAATCAACACAATGATCATTTCACAGCAACACTCAGCATGTCACATTACCAAGCTGGGAATATATCGCTGATAACCTTCAACTACATAACCTCTAAGGGTGTTAAGCTAAAAGAATAAATTCTCCGCCACCAACAGAAATATATTTGAAAGAAATCGGCTTTACATCTCAATTTGTAATGTCAGACATAATCCATACAAGTCTGTTCCGGGATCGAACAGAACCGAAGGCACTTACAAAGAAGTCCTTGCAATCCGGATAATCTCTAATCACGTCCAGACTTCCCATCACATAGGGAGTCTCTATACCGTAGCTACTCGGTGCAAAGACAATCAACGAGTTTTCCTTTCGCTTCCAAAAAGATCCGGTCTTCAACACCGGTCTTCAAATGCAATTCATAACGACGTATCACATATTCGGAATGGGTTATACGACCCCATGGTCCTTTCCCGGTTAACCCGAATAGTGAGCGCTTATTCAAAAATAAGTGTGGCATTCAAATTCAAACAAATCACATCAATTACCCATTCAAAGGGAAATATTGATAGTCGGTTATTGAACTATCAATGGATATGCACAACATCACCAGATTCCAAATAATTTTCCCAATTATTTATTTTCCAAAATATCTTTACAAGATATATTATTTTCAATACTTCAAAAATAAATCAATATTTATTTTTAAACAAGTTCCCCTTTCTTTTATAAATTCCTTAGTGAATTTATAATCCAAAATATCTATGAATATTCGATTTCAATTATTCATTTCAATTTATCTTCAAAAAGATAAATTCTCAAATATTCACTTTATATTTGAAAACATTTCCATACTTATTTATTAATAAGTAATTCACAAATCCATTTATTTTCAACACTTGGAAAATATTCAATATACTTAAATCAAGATTAAGTATATATTTCATTCTTTAAGGAAATCATTCTCTTAAACATATTTATTTGGGTCAAAACGAATGTTGCGTAAAACATTGTTACGACAACCCAAAATCACTAGTATAGGGATTCGAAATTAAAATAGATATATAAATCCCAATACTATACAAAACATTTCCTTTCGGAAATCATTTACTATAACAACAGTGTTATAGTCCACCATTTCTTTCTATTTCTCGAAAGTGTTTATTTCAACAATCAATGTTGAAATCTATGGTTTCGAATCTCAACCCAATTAAAACATCGTTAACTTGTTTTAATTCTGTTTAAAATATCACATCCTAAACATTTTCTTTAACATATTATTCACTGTTCAAAAACGTGAATATACTACGTTAACCAATTTCATCCTTCTATTCATTTTATTTTAAAGGATTATTCACTGTCTAAAACGTGAATATAACTCCATAATTAAGCTATAAAAATTAACTTATCAAAATAAGTCGTTTGCGAATTTATAAAACAACGTTTATAAATTCCATTTCTATTTATTTTATAACTACTTCCTTTTTATACATCTCCTTTATTAACCTATTCGATTTATAACCCAATTATAAACCAAAAGTTCACATTATAAGTGAAATGCTTATAAACAATTATTTTACAAAATCGTTCTTTTAAACTTCATAATTATAAATCTTATAACTTATAAGATTCAATTATTTATCCAAATATATTCTTTTAATATCCTTACAAATTTTATAAACCTACTGTTTATAAAATTCCATTTATAACTTCACCGTTTATAATTCTATAAATTCCATTCACTTATGCAATCCATTTTCACTTCATTCAAACACTTATAAAAACTCGTTTTATAATTTAAATGTTTTAATTTATAAATATCAGTTTATAAATCCTTTATAAAATCAATTTATACCATTATTTTAAAACATCTTTAATCTCCTTTATAATTTCACCATTCTCTTGATTTATAAAATAATCAAATTTTATAAATCCTATTTTTAAACTTTTTATAATAAATTCAAAAATCCAATTTGATTATTTTATAAAAACATTAAACCATATTTCTCAAAAATCAATCTTTAACCGTATTTCTCAAAATCATAATTTTTATAACTTTAAAAATTATAACGTTTATTTATTTAAAATGGATCAATTCCAAAAATATTTTATAAACGTATACTTTCAAAAATCACTTTAAAATCATTTTAAAATTCCAAATTTTGGTTCAATGATGCTACACACCAAATAGTCAATCACGACTACAACGACATCATATATCAATATGATAATCAACGAATATCAAAATATCCATAATCAAATAAATACTGTTGAGGAATCCAGTTGGATCCCTCCAACCTGTTTTCCTGCATCCAAAAACATTAGCACAATACCAATTTCGCTCCAGTACGAAATTATCGCGGTATATGGGATTTAAAATATTATCCGCTTAATAACGGCGCAATAGGGTCTCATCCGCTATACAAATGCGGGAAATCAATAACTCCAATATATACATATGCCAATATATATATATATATATATATATTGCTAATATATATAATACCAATTTCACTGTTTATGAAATATTCGCGGTATATGTTTTTAATAAATAACATCCGCTTACTAACGGCGCATAATGTCTATTTTAACAATAAATAGATAACAATCATCATTCAAACATTCATTCAAATATTTTAAATCTAACTATTTAAAATAAAATCGAAACTGATTCGATTGAGTGAGAAGTTCTCACCTTGATTTTAATTTCGTTTTAGCGATTTATTTCGAATAAAATTAAACGGACGTTTAATTTTACCCGAAATTTTCGCTAACTCCAAACGACTCCAATCCACTTCCATAGCGTAGTGCTTGTCCATACGATTCCAACGCAACTGGTTTCGCGCGTATTCGACCTCGTATGAAAAAGATATGCATTTATGAAGTTTACTTGAATTTTATATAAAATTTACAACTAAAATTTTAATTTCTTAAACCTATTCAATCCTAGCCCTCGGATCCAAGCCCCTGTAGATCTCCACCGCACCCTCCCCCCTTCATCTTCCACGCGCATACCACTACCAGATAACAGAACACGCACGCAACCCATACCATCAAATTAGGGTTTCACTTCGTGCCTCCAACGCTCGACGAAACTTCATCAAACCACCTCCATTCGACTCGCCTTGCCAAGAGCCACCTTCACCATCCACGGCATGAAGCTCGGCCACCATATGCGCGCGCAGTTCGAGGCCGAACGGCCTGCCTTTGAGCTTGATTTGTCGTCGATTCGAAACTCCAAACACGATCATAGCCGTATAGATTCGAAGCTCGTTGCGTGCTCTTCATCTTTCATGTTGGAAGTTTCTCGAATCGTTGCACGGATTTGAAGAGATTGAGGAGAGAAAATGGAACAATTTCGGCCTTACATCGTTGGGGTGGCGGCTACACGTTTAGGTTTTAGTTTATTTATTTTTTTTATTTATGAAGGGGAGGGTGTCTATTTATAGGAAATCGTTGAACACTATTCATTCGGGAATTCCGAACTCCGATTCACGCGCCGTAACCAGTGTTTCTAGGGTTTACCCCGCGTTTCGGACACAATGGAATAGGTTTCGGAAGCTAATTCGGACATCTGTGCGAGTTATGGCAATAAACGTTCAATTTAAATTAAACCGATTTAAACGATTTTCTAGGCGTTTTAATTTGTACCGGACAAACGGTAAATCCAATTGACACGAAATTTGAAACCTTATAATAATATCACATTATGGATCCGATGAAACTGGTTTCGTCGAAATCCGAGACTGTTTGAAAAATGGCTATTTTAACTCGCCAAATTAATATTAAAAACAATTTCGATGCGTTTCGAGCTGCCACGATCAAACGATAATTCCGTTTGCTACGAAATTTGAAATCCGGTAATAACTAACTATTATGGATCCAATGGAACTAGTTTCGTTCAATTCTGAGACTGTTCAAAAATTGACTATTTTCACTAGTCGATTAAATATTAAAATATTCAATTTTCACAAATTAACTTTTAATTTGATTTTAAAAGTTCTAAAACATCTTTCTAACTTCAATATGATAAAATAAAATTTTACAAATCATTTTCAATCATATTTAACTCAATTTTCAATTATTTCCATAATTTAACATATTAAATTATCGATTTAATTATCCAATTAAATCCAGTTATTCGAAATAAAATTTATTTGACTTATATATTCACTTATTAATATTTAAAATTAATTAAATATCCAAATTTAAATTAATAAAAATTCTGGGTCGTTACAATCTTCCCCCCTTAAAAGAATTTCGTCCTCGACATTACTAAGTAAGAAAAGTTACAGAATTTATTAACTTTCTAAAATCCATAGTTAAACTTCTTACAATAACTTTACTAAGTTTTCAAATCATACTTAGTTATATTTTCAAAAACAACTACTATTGTTTAACTTTCCATTCCAAATCAAAGTTAAAGTTTTCAAAATTTTCCAATTTTCTCAAAAAAATTCTAACGCCTTAAATTTCCAAAAAAAATCGCCATAGTCTCCTTTGCGCGGCTCGATCCGAAAAAAATGACAGTATATATATCACAAATATACATCTCATCAAATAATGAGGCATCCCGAAGGGAAAAAGTGTAAAAGTACGGTATGTAATCCGAGATATGTACCTTATATTTTATTAGCGAGCATATACGGCTAATATAGCGCGAAAGCGAGCTCCAAATGCGAAGCAAACGCGATCCGCACCTACTAAACACTCAACAAACAACATGAGAATCATGCATATAGACAATAGTATCGATATACAACATATAGCAACATAATAACTATATATGCCAACATAGCAAATGCAATAAAAGCAATATACTCAACTATCAACCAACTAACATCCATAACCAATAAATTTTCATTCATATTCTCATTAATATTCAATGAAATGGTTTTCAATTTAATCACATTTGATTCATTAACAGTGGATGTTTTTATTAACATTCATTTTTCAATTAGTTTATATTCACTAATTCATATTCAAGTTGGTTCACTTCCAAATTAAATTCAATTCTATTTAAGATTCACTTAACTTCCAATTGGATTTCAATTACTTTAGCTTTCAATTTCATTAATACTTAATGAATTATATACAATCAACTAACAACCATATAACAATCAATGTATATTAATTGCAACCAAATTCTTTTGCTTATATTCATTCAATTATTCAACTTCCAATAACATAAGATTTTAATGAATTAACACTTATATTCATTATTTCCTATCAATTATTCACATTTAATTGATTAATATTCAATCCATTAATTCAATTCAATTTCTAAAGTTGAATTTCATTTACATAACTTAAGTTCACATTTATCACTTAACTTTGTTAATTTACTTTGATACCAATATCAACTTCATTCAACAACTCTTAAGTTATATTTCCATTTCTAAAGTAAATTTCCATTTAACTTTAAATTCATTTTTATTCACAACTCACATTTACAAATATATTCATATAGTTTCACTTTTCATATATATAAGTTTATTTCACAATTGTAAATCACTTTAATTATAATTCAATTCTTATAATTCATTTGCTTATACAATAATTCTTTTATTTAGATTATTCAAACATCTAAACAATCAACTTATATACACTTTAATAATTCTGAAAAATTATTCCTTTATATATAAAATATAATCAAGGCAAAATTATTTCATTTACCCATTCTAAAACAATACTGTGTCGAATTGTTCTGTACAAGTGTTTAGAGATCCCTATCAACAACGTTAATTACTCGTATTAACCAGAATCCATATACCACTCAACAAACCAATCATCACAATATAAAACAATTTTATATTCACTAACAAATACGCTCTCATAGTTATTATTACACTCAAACTCATTCTAGAGTACTACTGACTCTATCTCTAATGAATAATACCCAACAGAACCATGGTTGTCGCTTAACCATATGCTCTGATACCAGATGTGAGGACCCGATTCTTCAACTTCTGAAAACTGACATCAATACGTCCACTGTATCAACTGCCGAGAAATCGAATGCCAAAAAACCGAACACTTAGGGTTTTAAGAAGAAGAAAACGTAGACAAGAAGAGAGGAAAGAAGATAAAAAATAGAGAGGAAAAGAAGATAGAAGAACATAGAACGGAATAGAAAACAGCACAACAATAACAGAGTCTCACAATCGCAGCGGAACAACATATAATAATAAATGAATAATCTTTAAACAAAGAACTATATCAGTTATTACATTACATTACATTTCATTACATCATATCATTATCAGAGTATACAACAACAAACAACATCAAATAGTGCAGCGGAAAAAGAAATACTATATACTAGTAATACGCCATGCCATCCAGCTTGCCTCCAGCAACTCCAGAATATCCAGAATATCCTGATAAACCTTAACTCTTGACTGCCCGTGTGGAAATTGGTGGGCACCCAGAGTTTAGGAAGGAAAACAATAAACTCCGAGTCAGTCATGAGACTGGTGTGAGAAATCAAAACAGTTTATTTATCTTTGAAAACAAAATAGATGAATATTTTTAAAGTCAATTCGCAATGCTTTTAAAAACGAGACTACCATAAGACCTCCCGCCACACACACAATGCAAACGCAGACTTGGAGGAGATTTCTTCTTATGTTAGTCAAAGATGCTTGATACGTATTAAAAAGAAACATTTGATATTATTATTAGTGCATAGTGTAGAAAACAATTTCGAAAGTAGAATATAAATCTTAGCCAGCATAGGTACCATTATAGTATGCTTACTATAGCTACCATATTAAATGGCAGGTTCTACAACTAAAACCGTACAAGTCACGTATTGTTTCTTTGGATTTCCAACGAATGATCAGGCCAAGGAACTTCCCATTGCCACATGAGAATGCCTCTGGATGGACATCCCCGAGAACCAAACCGGATCTCTACCAACACAAGGTCGGGTTACCCCTAACTGAGTAACAACCGACCGAATATGCCATCCCCCGGTCCTTTGGGACCTTTCAACCGAGCGCTCGCAATCAATTCACACAATCATAAAGTGTTTTCAACATGAGTAAGTATCTGGGCTCCATTACCATGATACCACCCTTTTCCAGAAGGAAATGCACACATCCTAAAGGGCGCTACCCCTCATAACCTTGCTGCATCTTTCCTGTTTTGACCATTCCGGGGTGTGAGGCTCGACGAAGTCACGTCCACAAAAACATACTTTATACAAAAGCCATGCTTTGGGTCAACAAATGATCATAGAAATGATCACCAAGATAGACGATCAAACAAATGATCCTATCACAAATAATCAACACAATGATAATTTCACAGCAACACTCAGCATGTCACATTACCAAGCTGGGAATATATCGCTAATAACCTTCAACTACATAACCTCTAAGGGTGTTAAGCTAAAAGAATAAATTCTCCGCCACCAACAGAAATATATTTGAAAGAAATCGGCTTTACATCTCAATTTGTAATGTCAGACATAATCCATACAAGTCTGTTCCGGGATCGAACAGAACCGAAGGCACTTACAAAGAAGTCCTTACAATCTGGATAATCTCTAATCACGTCCGGACTTCCCATCACATAGGGAGTCTCTATACCGTAGCTACTCGGTGCAAAGACAATCGACGAGTTTTCCTTTCGCTTCCAAAAAGATCCGGTCTTCAACACCGGTCTTCAAATGCAATTCATAACGACGTATCACATATTCGGAATGGGTTATACGACCCCATGGTCCTTTCTCGGTTAACCCGAATAGTGAGCGCTTATTCAAAAATAAGTGTGGCATTCAAATTCAAACAAATCACATCAATTACCCATTCAAAGGGAAATATTGATAGTCGGTTATTGAACTATCAATGGATATGCACAACATCACCAGATTCCAAATAATTTTCCCAATTATTTATTTTCCAAAATATCTTTACAAGATATATTATTTTCAATACTTTAAAAATAAATCAATATTTATTTTTAAACAAGTTCCCCTTTCTTTTATAAATTCCTTAGTGAATTTATAATCCAAAATATCTATGAATATTCGATTTCAATTATTCATTTCAATTTATCTTCAAAAAGATAAATTCTCAAATATTCACTTTATATTTGAAAACATTTCCATACTTATTTATTAATAAGTAATTCACAAATCCATTTATTTTCAACACTTGGAAAATATTCAATATACTTAAATCGAGATTAAGTATATATTTCATTCTTTAAGGAAATCATTCTCTTAAACATATTTATTTGGGTCAAAACGAATGTTGCGTAAAACATTGTTACGACAACCCAAAATCACTAGTATAGGGATTCAAAATTAAAATAGATATATAAATCCCAATACTATACAAAACATTTCCTTTCGGAAATCATTTACTATAACAACAGTGTTATAGTCCACCGTTTCCTTCTATTTCTCGAAAATGTTTATTTCAACAATCAATGTTGAAATCTATGGTTTCGAATCTCAACCCAATTAAAACATCGTTAACTTGTTTTAATTCTGTTTAAAATATCACATCCTAAACATTTTCTTTAACATATTATTCACTGTTCAAAAACGTGAATATACTACGTTAACCAATTTCATCCTTCTATTCATTTTATTTTAAAGGATTATTCACTGTCTAAAACGTGAATATAACTCCATAATTAAGCTATAAAAATTAACTTATCAAAATAAGTCGTTTGCGAATTTATAAAACAACGTTTATAAATTCCATTTCTATTTATTTTATAACTACTTCCTTTTTATACATCTCCTTTATTAACCTATTCGATTTATAACCCAATTATAAACCAAAAGTTCACATTATAAGTTAAATGCTTATAAACAATTATTTTACAAAATCGTTCTTTTAAACTTCATAATTATAAATCTTATAACTTATAAGATTCAATTATTTATCCAAATATATTCTTTTAATATCCTTACAAATTTTATAAACCTACTGTTTATAAAATTCCATTTATAACTTCACCGTTTATAATTCTATAAATTCCATTCACTTATGCAATCCATTTTCACTTCATTCAAACACTTATAAAAACTCGTTTTATAATTTAAATGTTTTAATTTATAAATATCAGTTTATAAATCCTTTATAAAATCAATTTATACCATTATTTTAAAACATCTTTAATCTCCTTTATAATTTCACCATTCTCTTGATTTATAAAATAATCAAATTTTATAAATCCTATTTTTAAACTTTTTATAATAAATTCAAAAATCCAATTTAATTATTTTATAAAAACATTAAACCATATTTCTCAAAAATCAATCTTTAACCGTATTTCTCAAAATCATAATTTTTATAACTTTAAAAATTATAACGTTTATTTATTTAAAATGGATCAATTCCAAAAATATTTTATAAACGTATACTTTCAAAAATCACTTTAAAATCATTTTAAAATTCCAAATTTTGGTTCAATGATGCTACACACCAAATTGTCAATCATGACTACAACGACATCATATATCAATATGATAATCAACGAATATCAAAATATCCATAATCAAATAAATACTGTTGAGGAATCCAGTTGGATCCCTCCAACCTGTTTTCCTGCATCCAAAAACATTAGCACAATATCAATTTCGCTCCAGTACGAAATTATCGCGGTATATGGGATTTAAAATATTATCCGCTTAATAACGGCGCAATAGGGTCTCATCCGCTATACAAATGCGGGAAATCCTTAACTCCAATATATACATATGCCAATATATATATATATATTGCTAATATATATAATACCAATTTCACTGTTTGTGAAATATTCGCGGTATATTTTTTTAATAAATAACATCCGCTTACTAACGGCGCATAATGTCTATTTTAACAATAAATAGATAACAAACATCATTCAAACATTCATTCAAATATTTTAAATCTAACTATTTAAAATAAAATCGAAACTGATTCGATTGAGTGAGAAGTTCTCACCTTGATTTTAATTTCGTTTTAGCGATTTATTTCGAATAAAATTAAACGGACGTTTAATTTTACCTGAAATTTTCGCTAACTCCAAACGACTCCAATCCAATTCCATGGCGTAGTGCTCGTCCATACGATTCCAACGCAACTGGTTTCGCGCGTTTTCGACCTCGTATGAAAAAGATATGCATTTATGAAGTTTACTTGAATTTTATATAAAATTTACAACTAAAATTTTAATTTCTTAAACCTATTCAATCCTAGCCCTCGGATCCAAACCCCTGTAGATCTCCACCGCACCCTCCCCCCTTTATCTTCCACGCGCATACCACTACCAGATAACAGAACACGCACGCAACCCATACCATCAAGTTAGGGTTTCACTTCGTGCCACCAACGCTCGACGAAACTTCATCAAACCACCTCCATTCGACTCGCCTTGCCAAGAGCCACCTTCACCATCCACGGCATGAAGCTCGGCCACCATATGCGCGCGCAGTTCGAGGCCGAACGGCCTGCCTTTGAGCTTGATTTGTCGTCGATTCGAAACTCCAAACACGATCATAGCCGTATAGATTCGAAGCTCGTTGCGTGCTCTTCATCTTTCATGTTGGAAGTTTCTCGAATCGTTGCACGGATTTGAAGAGATTGAGGAGAGAAAATGGAACAATTTCGGCCTTACATCGTTGGGGTGGCGGCTACACGTTTAGGTTTTAGTTTATTTATTTTTTTTATTTATGAAGGGGAGGGTGTCTATTTATAGGAAATCGTTGAACACTATTCATCCGGGAATTCCGAACTCCGATTCACGCGCCGTAACCAGCGTTTCTAGGGTTTACCCCGCGTTCCGGACACAATGGAATAGGTTTCGGAAGCTAATTCGGACATCTGTGCGAGTTATGGCAATAAACGTTCAATTTAAATTAAACCGATTTAAACGATTTTCTAGGCGTTTTGATTTGTACCGGACAAATGGTAAATCCAATTGACACGAAATTTGAAACCTTACAATAATATCACATTACGGATCCGATGAAACTGGTTTCGTCGAAATCCGAGACTGTTTGAAAAATGGCTATTTTAACTCGCCAAATTAATATTAAAAACAATTTCGATGCGTTTCGAGCTGCCACGATCAAACGATAACTCCGTTTGCTACGAAATTTGAAATACGGTAATAACTAACTATTACGGATCCAATGGAACTGGTTTCGTTCAATTCTGAGACTGTTCAAAAATTGACTATTTTCACTAGTCGATTAAATATTAAAATATTCAATTTTCACAAATTAACTTTTAATTCGATTTTAAAAGTTCTAAAACATCTTTCTAACTTCAATATGATAAAATAAAATTTTACAAATCATTTTCAATCATATTTAACTCAATTTTCAATTATTTCCATAATTTAACATATTAAATTATCGATTTAATTATCCAATTAAATCCAGTTATTCGAAATAAGATTTATTTGACTTATATATTCACTTATTAATATTTAAAATTAATTAAATATCCAAATTTAAATTAATAAAAATTCTGGGTCGTTACAATAACCACCATCATCAGAGTGCTATACACATGGTACAACAGAATAATAACACCACAGTGGAACAACAATAGGATCTTCAAAAGAATCCAACATACTTTGACTTCGATGGGTCATCCAAAACTCCAAAGTCTTCAAACCAAAAGCTTCCAAAACTTCAAAGACCAAAGACTTCAAAAGACATCTAGATCCAATCTACATTCCAACATCGCTCCAGAACACAGATAACCTGCTTCTAGGCTGCCTGTGTGGAAAATTATGGGCGCCCAGAGTTTAGGAAGGGAACAATAAACTCTGGGTCATTCATGAGACTGGTATGAGCAAAAAAAAATAGTTGTTTGAACAAAAACAATTTTCAAAAAGAAAACTGTTATGCTTTTTGAAAAAGGAAACTAACATAAGGCCTCCCGTTACACACACAATGCAAATGCACAATTGGAGGAGATTTCTCCTCATGATAGTCAAACATGCTTAATACGTGAAAATCCTTTGATATTATTATTGGTGCATAGTGTAGAAAATATTTCAAAAGTATAATTTTAATCTTAGCCAGCATACTACCATTATAGTATACCTACTATAGCTACCATGTTTTTGACAGGTTACCATCACGCTGCATGGCAGATATACAACTAAAACCGTACATGGCTCATATTTTTTGTTTGGATTTCCAACAATGACCAGGCTAAGAAACTTCCTTTCCGAATGGGTACGCCTCTGGAGGGACGCCTCGAGAACTTTACCAGCTCTCTGCCAACACGAGGTCGGGTTACCTCTGTAACTAGGTAACTAATTGTCACGAGTATGCCATCCTCCGGTCGTAATCGACCTTTATCCGGGGCCCCAACAACAACAACAATAACCAACAACCACACAAGTTAAGTATCTGGGCTCCATACCATGATACCACTTTTTATCCAAAAGGAAATGCACATACCCTAAGGGGCGCTACCCCCATAACCTTGCTGCATCCTTCTTATTTCGACCATTTCCAGGTTGTGAGGTTCGACGAAGTCTCGTCCACAAAGCTACGCTTTTCACAAAAGCCATGCTTCGATCAGCAAATGATCAGCACTCAGCATGCCACACTACCAAATTGGGAGTATATCACTAATAACCATCAACTACATAACCTCTGAGCTCGTACATCTCAGAGAAGGGTGTTAAGCAAAGAGAATAAATTCTCCATCACCAAACAGAAATGTATTTGATAGAAATCAGCTTTATATCTCAAAATGTAATGTCAGACATACAACCATACAAGTCCATCCTGGATCTGAATGGAACCGAAGGCACTTCGTTCCAATAAAGGAAGAAGCCCTTGTAAATCTGAGAATCCACAATCCCAATCGAACTCCCCATCACATATGGAGATCTCTATACCGGAGCAACTCAGTGCAGAGACAATCGACAAGTAATCCTTTCGTTCACGAAAATACCCGGTCTTCACCACCGTCTTCAAATGCACTCCCATTTCGCCGTATCATTATTCGAAATGAGTTTTATGACACAAAGTCCTCTCCCGGCTCAACCAAATAATGAGCGCTTATTTTAAAACACGTGTATACAGAAGTCACAAAGATTCACTATTAAGATTCGATGTAGGTTTCGGATAACCATTTAGAATCCGACTCCCTATCGCATCGAAATTCAAATGCCTTTTAAAGGCCAACAGTTTTCACATTCACACAAAAATATATCATAAATATCACAGTTCAATTCACAGCAGTTCACATCATAAAGTATCGCAATCACATATCAAGATATCAACCAATCCAAGGTATTCAATAATAATCCAATCTTTTAAAAGCAAGATTAATTAATGGTGTGATTATAATTAATTAATCACATAATTACTTCCATTAATTATCCTTAATTATTGATTAATTATCCTTAATTATTTAATTAATTAATCCTTAATTATTAATTAATTAAACTTAATTATTTATTAATTAACCTTAATTATTATTTAATTAACCTTTAATTATCAATTAATAAATTAATTAATTATTCTTTAATTACCGTCATTAAGTAATTATCCTTAAGTAATTATCTTTTAATTACTGTCATTAATTAATTAATCTTTAATTACTTAAACTTGAATTAATTTAAAGATAAATCATTTATTTTAATTAATCACTTAATTATCATTAAAATCTTTAATTATCAAACCTTGTAATTAATTAACACGAACACATAGATTAACTTAAGATATTGAGGTTAATTAATAATTTAAAAACATTTCATCTTAATAAAAATTTTAATCACATTATTTATTTAAAATAAATTAAGAATTAATTTATAAATAAAGATCACATGATTAAATAAATTAAACTTAATTATTTAAAATAACTTACTTTTAAACCTTAAAACAAAACAAATATTCAAAAGAATAAGTTAAACATGTTTAAATTTGAATTTGGTTTAAAGTTTTGAAAACTATTTTGTATCAACCCGAGACCTCCCCGAGTATCACCCCGAGCCCAGACCAATTTCCTTCGATTCATCCCCGAGCCATCCATTTTTTCTTTGTTTTGATTTTAAAATTTAAAACTTGTTAAACATGTTAGCCCATACATTTTTTCCCGAACAATTACTCGAGCCGGCAGTATAATTTCCCGAAGTCATCTTCGAGTTAAAACCTTTCTTCCTCAAACCGTTACTTACTGACACAATCCAAAACTTGTGCACGTGCACCGTCGATCGCCCACTTTCTGGCCATCGCAACCGCCTTCTACAAGTCAGCGTCAACCCATTCGAGCACTACAAACACCCAGAACCTCATATTGACGATGAACTCGCGATCGAGCTATTCGACCAAACCTGGAACAAAACTCCGATCAATAAATCTTCATCGTGCCGACGACTAAGACCATCTGAGTGCTCGCGATCACTACCAGACCTCTGCCGCAACCCCATGTTCCAATTCCTCCATGTCCGGTGTAGTCCGATTCGACGTCGACATCGCAATTGCCTTGAAAACAAGATCGACTATAAACTGGGTTAAAACCCTAAATCGATCTCATCCTTCCTCTACGATGATCAGAAATTTTTCTGGTCATTTTTCTCGAGCTCATCCATCACCTGGCTACCCTTAGCCACGATCGCGAGACCACCACTTCCATCGATCACCAGAATTTACCCAAATGCATTTTCTGTTCATCCCATGAATGCTCCCCCAAAACACAATTAAAATATTTTATTTTATTTTAAAAAATCATGTTTTCCAAAGTTGAATCTGATGATGTTAGTGAAACAATAAATTTTGGCACTCGAGTTTTCAACATGCTTTGAGTTCACTGTGTATTCATATTCCAGACCAAAATTTACTTCCAAATTTTTCTTAATAATATTTTAAAAAACTAGATCTTGATTAAACAAACATGTTTTATTTAAATCCTAACGCTTAAAGAGGATTAGAGAGGGAGCATTTAAATTTTTTAAATAGGTTTGAAACCTGTAAAACTTGGAACAGAGGTAAATACCTATTCTCAGACATGCACAGTCAAATTCACATACATATATAAACATATTTGTACACTTGCAAACAATATTCAACTTTACTTTAAGCATAATTTCAAACAACAAGTTAAAATCCAGATTAAAAAAAAGTTTACTCACAAATTAATCCCAATTTTTATATTAATTAAATAAAATTTGGCTTAAAAATGGAATGTTACATATTTGCTCCTTAAGAAAATTTCGTCCTCGAAATTTGAAAGAGAGAGAGACAAACAAAGAATATTTGAATACATTTAAAAAGATAGAGAAATGACTTACCAGATAAGCCGAAATATCCAATCTGCAATTGGGATAGGATTTCTGCATGCTATCCTCTGTTTCCCAATAGTCATTTGGATCTCCACTCCATTGCGCTTTTACCAGTTTCACCACTTTATTTCTCAACTGCTTTTCATCTCGACCAATGATCTTTAACGGTTCTTTCTTCACTGCCAGATTTGGTGTGATCTCCAAATCCTGCTAAGCGGCCTCTTCAATGATACGGTCTGGATCGTGTACATATTTCCGAAGGTGAGAAACGTGAAACACATTGGGTATGCCAGATAACCAATTAGGTAACTGCATCCGATATGCCAAAGGGCCGATCCTCTCCAGTATAGGAAAAGGACCTATATATCGCGGTACCAATTTGCCAGTTTTTTCAAATCTCAACACTCCACGCATTGAAGAAACCTTTAGGAAAACATAATCTCCAACCTGGAATTCTAAATGTCTTCTCCTGAGATCAGCATAACTTTTCTGACAACTTTGAGCAGCTTTCAACTTCTTTCGAATAAAATCAACCTTCTTAGTAGCTTCTTTTATCATATCTGGACCAAGAATGAGTCTATCACCTGACTCAATCCAACACACAGGTGATCTACACGGACGACCATATAATACTTCAAAAGGAGCCATCCTAATACTGGCCTGATAACTATTATTATATGAAAATTCAACCAGATGCAAATGGTCCTTCCATGAATTGCCAAAGTCAAGAATACAAGCACGCAAAAGATCTTCCAAGATTCGATTGATCCTCCTAGTTTGCCCATCAGACTGCGGGTGGTAAGCAATACTGAAGTTCAACTTGGTTCCGAGTGTGGCTTGAAATGCCTCCCAAAATCTGCTAGTGAAGATCGGGTCACGATCACTCACTATACTACTTGGTATTCCATGGAGACGAACAATCTCTTTCACATACAATTCTGCCAAACTTGCCGCTGTTCGGGTGGATTTTACTGGGATAAAATAGGAAGTCTTGGTCATACGATCCACAATAACCCAAATCGCTTTGTTACCCTTTCGAGTCGTGGCAACCCGTCTATGAAATCCATAGACACTTGGTCCCATTTCCATTTAGGCACCTCCAATGGTTGGAGTAAACCCGCCATCTTATTTTGATCACTTTTGACTTATTGACAAGTTGCACATCGACTGACATAAATAGATATGTCTCTCTTCATTGTTTTCCACCAGAAGGTCCTTTTGATATCTCAATACATCTTACTAACCCCTGGATGGATACTAAGTTTGGACTTGTGACACTTGTCCAATACTTCCAGTTTTACACATCCTGCCTTTCAATCTTATAATTCCACAACCATCGATTCCAAAACTGGAACCTTCACCTCGACGAATCCTCCCATACATTTCTTGAAGAACCTCGTCTTCTTTCGCTTAATAACGACTTTCTCAAGAAGAGTAGGAGTGACAACAAGATAAGAAAGAACAACATGCCTTCTACTCAAAGCGTTGGCTACCATGTTAGCTTTTTCGGGTGTATACTGAATATCCAGGTCATAAGACGCTAGAATTTCCAACTAACGTTGTTGCCTCAGATTCAAATCCTTCTGGGTAAAGAGATACTTCAGAGATTTATGGTCGGTGAACAATTCAAAATTTTCACCTAAAACAAGAAGGGTTTATTAAGTCTATATATTAAGTTAAGTTAAACTTTTAAATTTTTAGGAAAGCTGGAAGAGATTCTTACCCAGAAGATAATGATGCCAGATTTTTAAAGAAAAAATAACATCCAAAAGTTTGAGAACGTAGGTTGGGTAGTTTTTCTCATGGGGTCGCAATTGTCTACTCGCGTAGGCAATCACTCTACCCTCCCGCATTAGAACAGCACCCATACCTTCACCACAAGCGTCTATATAAACAGATAAACCTTGGTTCCCATTAATAATAGCAAGAACGAAAGCGTTGGTCAATTTTCTCTTTAACTCCTAGAATACTTCTTCGCACTTCGGAGTCTAATCAAATTTAGCATTCTTCATTGTCAGTTTAGTCAACGGACTGTCTATCTTAGAGAAATCCTGGACAAACTTTCTGTATTATCTGGTTAATCCCAGAAAACTTCTGACTCTTTTGGAGTTGTGGGTTGCTTCCAGTCTAAGATAGCAGAGACCTTGCCAGGATCTACAGAAATTCCTTCTTTGGTGATAATATGTCCGAGATATCTAACTTTCTTGATCCAAAAATGACACTTAAGAAATTTGGCAAATAGAATGTTTCTCCTTAATATTTCCAAAACTATTCTCAAGTGCTCGACATGCTCTTCTTCAGTTTTGGAGTAAATTAGAATATCATCAATAAATACGAGAACGAATTTATTCAACACCTCTCGAAATACACAGGTCATTAAGTCTACGAAATATGCGGGAGCATTGGTTAGTCCGAAAGGCATAACTAACCATTCGTAGAATGTATCTGGATCCTTGAAAGTAGTTAAATGAATGCAGTCTTCAACAATTCTCAACTAATGGAATCCTTGGGCTAGATCCATCTTTGAAAAGAATCGAGTGCCATGCAACTGATCGAACAAGTCATCGATTCTGGGAAAAGGAAATTTTTTTTAAGAGTTAATTTATTGAGATCGTGGTAGTCCATGCACAACCTCAAGGGTCCATCACACCTGGCTATGAAGACAACAGCTGAACTCCAACTGGAATAAACAGGACATATTAATCCTTTCTCCAGCAAATCTCGGGTTTGCTTGACTAAATCTATCCTTTCCCTTGGTGCCATCCTACGACTTGTATGAACAATAGGACGAGCGTTGGGAACCAAGTCGATTCTGAATTCAATTTCCCTGTACGGAGGTAAAGATTTAACCTCTTCGAATACGTTTGGAAATTCCCAAACAATAGATATGGATTCCAAACTAGGTTCGGGATACCCCAAAGTATACATCAGCTTATCCCTTTTATGACTTGGATCCTCACATGAAATTTCAATAAAATTCCCATATTTAGTTCTAACCAAAATCATTGGATTGTTACAATCTAATTTAGCTTCGTATTCCGTTAGCCAGTTAATTCCAAGTAATATTTCAAATTAATTAAAGTTGAGAACGAAAATATTTATAGGAAATTGATGGCAAGAATACGAGATAGGAACCTTCCTACAATATAGACAAAGATTCGCAGGGCCACCAACCGGATTCTTCACGCAAATGGACTCGTCAACAAATTCGGGTTCAAGTTTTAATTCATTTACGGTTTGTTAGGAGATAAAGCTATGTGTGGCTCCCGCGTCGAACAAAACTCTAACAACTCTATCAAAAATGAGAAGGTTACCTTCTAAAACTCATTTCCCTTTATCCGCCTTTGAAGTTGAGGGGTTATCTTTGATCGCATACACCTTCGCCACTTGAGCTTGCTTCATTGCTGGGCAATCTTTAACTACGTGTCCAGCCTTATGACAATAATAACATTCCCTACCTCCTTGACTTGTCTTCATGGGTTGATCCTTCTTTCCTTTCTTTTTAGGCTTCTCGAATCTACTTGAGTAATGTCCATTCTTCAAACAATTAAAACAAGTTACATCCTTTGCCTGGTTTTCCTGATTATTCTTTCGCACGATTGAATCCAGGCTTGTGCTTCGATAATAGACTCCTTGACTATGAATGGCTTTCCACCAAGTCTTGCAAAACTTCGATATAAATCAGCCAGATTGGGCTGAGGTTGAGTGGGAATAGTTGCTTCCGTTGTTGCAGGGCCTTGACCCGTTGTAGTGGTACTTCCCCATCCCCTACCTCGTCCTCTTCTCGTGCTCATTCTCACTATCTGTAAATAGTAAGAAAACTTGATTTAGGCATACAGACGAGATATCTTAGGGATATACTCATTCTAGGGTATTTCTAACCCCATCTCTAATGAGTCAGCTAATGTGTTATACTCCAAACCTAAAGTTCTTACTCAACCTTTAGCTCAGATACCACTTGTCACGACCCGAAATCCAGCGTACGAAAATCGACATCAAGTACCTCACTAGTATTTGAATGCCGGATATTCAAGCGTTGGACTCCAGTTCGGTGGATCTTATAACAACACTAGATGAATACATCACAGCGGAAACAAAAGATGATTTCATTGATAAACAATACAGATACAACATGGATACAACATTTGATTACAACAAATAACCACCATCATCAGAGTGCTATACACATGATACAACAACAGAATAATAACACCATAGCGGAACAACAACATGGTCTTCAAAAGAATCCAACATACTATGACTTCGATAGGTCTTCCAAAACTCCAAAGACTTCAAACCAAAAGCTTCCAAAACTTCAAAGACCAAAGACTTCAAAAGGCATCTAGATCCAATCTACATTCCAATATCGCTCCAGAACACGGTTAACCTGCTTCTAGGCTGACCGTGTGGAAAATTATGGGCACCCAGAGTTTAGAAAGGGAACAATAAACTCCACGTCAGTCATGAGACTCGTATGAGTAAACAAAAACAGTTGTTTGAACAAAAACAATTTTCAAAAAGAAAACCGTTAAGCGTTTTGGAAAATAAAACTACTATAAGGCCTCCCACCGCACACACAATGCAAACGCACAATTGGAGGAGATTTCTCCTTACGATAGTCAAACATGCTTGATATGCGAAAATCCTTTGATATTATTATTAATGCATAGTGTAGGAAGCATTTCAAAAGTATAATATTAATCTTAGCCAACATACTACCATTATAGTATACCTACTATAGCTACCATGTTATTGACAGGTTACCATCACGCTGCATGGCAGGTTATACAACTAAAATCATACATGGCTAGTATTTTTTGTTAGGATTTCCAACAATGGCCAGGCTAAGGAACTTCCTTTCCGAGTATGCCATCCCCCGGTCGTAATCGACCTTAACAACCTACAACCACATAAGTTAATTATCTGGGCTCCATACCATGATACCACTTTTTATCCAAAAGAAAATGCGCATACCCTAAGGGGTGCTACCCCCGTAACCTTGCCGCATCCTTCCCGTTTCGACCATTTCTGGGTTGTGAGGTTCGACGAAGTCTCATCCACAAAGCTACGCTTTTCACAAAAGCCATGCTTCGATCAACAAATGATCAGCACTCAGCATGCCACACTACCAAATTGGGAGTATAACACTAATAACCATCAACTACAAAACCTCTGAGCTCGTACGTCTCAGAGAAGGGTGTTAAGCTAAGAGAATAAATTCTCCGCCACCAAACAGAAATGTATTTGATAGAAATCAGCTTTATATCTCAAAGTGTAATGTCAGACATACAACCATACAAGTCCATCCTGGGTCTGAATGGAACCGAAGGCCCTTCGTGCAATAAAGGAAGAAGCCCTTGCAAATTCGGGAATCCACAATCTCGATCGGACTCCCCATCACATATGGAGATCTCTATACCAGAGCAATTCAGTGCAGAGACAATCGACAGGTAATCCGTTCGTTCTCAAAACCTTATCTTCGCCACTGTCTTCAAATGCACTCCCATTTCGTCGTATCATTATTCGAAATGAGTTTTATAACACAAAGTCCTCTCCTGACTCAATGGAACAATGAGTGCTTATTTTAAAACACGTGGATACACAAGTCACAAAGATTCACTATTAAGATTCGATGTGGGTTTCGGATAACCATTTGGAATCCGATTCCCTATCGCATCGAAATTCAAATGCCGTTTAAAGGCCAACAGTTTTCACATTCACACAAAAACATATCATAGATATCACGGTTCAATTCACAGCAATTTACATCACAAAGTATCATAATCACATATCCGAGATATTAACCAATCCAAGGTATTCAATAATAATCCAATCATTTAAAAGCAAGATTAATTAATCGTGTGATTTTAATTAATTAATCACATAATTACTTCCATTAATTATCCTTAATTATTTAATTAATTAATCCTTAATTATTAATTAATTAATCTTAATTATTTATTAACTAACCTTAGTTATTATTTAATTAACCTTTAATTATCAATTAATAAATTAATTAATTATTCTTTAATTACTATCAGTAAGTAATTATGCTTTAAGTAATTATCTTTTAATTACCGTTATTAATTAATTAATCTTTAATTACTTAAACTCGAATTAATTTAAAGATAAATCGTTTATTTTAATTAATCATTTAATTATCATTAAAATCTTTCATTAACAAACCTTGTAATTAATTAACATGAACACATAGATTAACTCAAGATATTGAGGCTAATTAATAATTCAAAAACTTTTCATCTTAATTAATTCTTTAATCACATTATTTTTTTAAAATAAATTAAGAATTAATTTATAAATAAAGATCACATGATTAACTAAATTAAACTTAATTATTTAAAATAACTTACTTTTAAACCTTAAAACAAAACAATTATTCAAAAGAATAAGTTAAACATGTTTAAATTTGAATTTGGTTTAAAGTTTTGAAAACTATTTTGTATCAACCCGATACCTTCCCGAGTGTCACCCCGAGCCCAGACCAATTTCCTTCGAGTCTTCCCTGAGCCATCCATTTTCTTTGTTTTGATTTTAAAATTTAAAACTTGTTAAACATGTTAACCCACACGTTTTTTCCCGAACAATTACTCGAGCCGGCCATATATTTTCCCGAAGTCGTCTTTGAGTTAAAACCTTTCTTCCTCAGACCGTTACTTACCAAACAATCCAAAACTTGTTCATGTGCACCGTCGATCACCGGCGTTCTGGCCTTCGTCACCACCTTCCATAAGTCAGCGTCAACCCACTCAAGCACCACGAACACCCAAAACCTTGTATTGAAGACGAACTCGCGATCGAGCTATTCGACCAAACCTGGAACAAAACTCCAATCAATAAATCTTCCTCGTGCCGACGACTAAGACCACCTGAGTGCTCGCGATCACCACCAGACCTCTGCCGCAACCCCACGTTCCTATTTCCTCATGTCCGGTGTAGTCCGATTCGACGTCGACGGCGCGGTTGCCTTGAAAACAAGATCGACCAAAAACTGGGTTAAAACCCTAAATCGATCTCGTCCTTCCTCCACGATGATCGGAAATTTTTCTGATCATTTTACCCAAGCTCATCCATCACCTGGCTACCCACAGCCACGATCCTGAGACCACCACTTCCATCAATCACCAGAATTTATCCAAAATGCATTTTCTGTTCATCCTATGAATGCTCCCCCAAAACTCAATTAAAAATTTTGATTTTATTTTTAAAAATCATGTTTTCCAAAGTTGAATCTGATGATGTTAGTGAAACAAGAAATTTTGGCACTCGAGTTTTCAACATGCTTTGAGTTCACTTTGTATTCTTGTTCTAGATCAAAATTTACTTCCAATTTTTTCTTAAAAATATTTTAGAAAACTAGATCTTGATTAAACGAACATGTTTTGTTTAAATCCTAAGGCCTAAAGAGGATTAGAGAGGGAGCGTTTAAATTTTTTATACTGGTTTGGAACCTGTAAAACCTGGAACAGAGGTAAATACCTATTCTCAGACATGCACAGTCAAATTCACATACATATATACACATATTTATACACATGCAAATAATCTTCAACTTTACTTCAAACATAATTTCAAATAACAGGTTAAAATCCAGATTTAAAAAAAGTTTACTCATAAATTAATCCTAATTTTTATATTAATTACTCAATAAATATTTGGCTAAAAAATGGAATGTTACAGATTGTATACATCAATATGTATCAATTCAAAGAGTGCATCAACTTCTATAATGCTCTTACTAAATAGGTGCATTGCCCATAATTGTTTAACATATAATTAACCATTATTATATGATTCGTAATCATATAATAAAAATTATTCTCAAAACTAAGGCTTAGTCTATAATTTAAAAATGATTGTAAATAATTTTAGATAATACATCACTTTTTTTATATAAAAAAATCCAAATTATAGTTTCATTATGAATATTCATAGTATTCACATTAAAATATAACTATGCCAATTCTTTAGTCATCACCGAAGAATAGATATTATTTCGCAAATAATGTGTGGTGTGTTTTACAAAAACGATTTTCGTAACTTGATGCAATCAGTAAGTGTCATATGGCATGCTCCTACTATTTTCACCATTATTATAATAGCATATCGAATATGGAGGTCCATCATCCACTTAATATAGACTATTTATTTCATATACTATAATAAGTTTACAGTGGAGAGTTCATTGATTATATATCTTAGACTCATACAAATAAATCTCATAGAAACAATTTTCTATACGAAATGTTCGGAATAGAAATCATATTTCTTATTCCAATGATAAGTATCACATCATTATTATTACAGTTCTCATTTCCAATATCCCTTTATGAAACAAAAGTGACCATTCACTCACTTCATCCTAACTATACCTTAAAACACATTTACTCTTATGCATGCATTTTCCTTTCTAAATGGTCAAACCATTCAAAAGAATACTCTTACTATAATATCATAATGAACTCTGTATACAAAACGGTCAAATTATCGTTAACGTTTAAGGACATCAAATATGTTGCACTATATGTAAACTGATCAAACGACAGTTCAATGATCGAATTATTATTTTGTTCTTGTACTTTGGCCTAGTGTTGCATAACACAATACAATCATTTTATAATCAATAAAATTGAATAATCAATCTTACAATACTGTTTATTTAGTTGTTTCGAACGAACTAATTTCATCGAAGTATCGTACATTACGAACTGTGACTGTTACTCATATAATACTTGTATGTGATAGTATATGGATCGAATATTCATAGTCTTATATTTACTTATAGAGCTCAAAACTCATCGAATGCAATATACAATCTCGACCAAATAAACACATAAGCGATCATATTACGAACGTATTAAGCAGTTGTAAAATAATTCACTTGCATGGGTATAGAAATGTATATTTTATGTTTCTATTTGTCAATTTTCAATTTAGTTCATTTGTGTACCTTAATTGATCAACGTTTTATCAATAATTTTAAATGCACAAATTTATCAATGTAGATTATTATAACATTATATGACATATGTTCTTACAATATTAGAAAGGTTAAATGCTATCATTTCATTTTTTTTAATAAGGCTCTGTAACGACCCGTAAATTTTGGTAAATAAATTTGGTTAATTAATGAGATTTTGTAATTAAATTTTTGTAGAAATAATAAAGGGGATGAATTAGTATTGGAATGAACGCTAAATTAAAATATAGCAAGAGTAATTAAAACTTATTTATTAGTAAATTGAATAAAATTTCAATTAATGAAATAGCGTAAGTATTATATCTGGATATAATTGAATATGAAGAGTATAGAATAGGCATTGAATTAGTTAATGTAAGAACACGTTGTTACAGTAATTGATTGTAATAATATGAGATAAACTGAAATTTGATAAAATTAACGTTAATGAGAAATATGATGGATGTTATACAGGAATGAATAAAAAGCTTGAAACCAAATAAATTTATGGAAAACATTTAATAGTACTCAATGTATATATTAGGCAATTGACAATTTATGGATTTGTTAAGATTACAAAGTTAAAATTGAGTGTAGATAGGGATATTTGGTAATTAATCAAAGTAAGAAAGAAATGTAAATGGTATACCTTGGTTACAAAATTTATTTACGGAAGTGATGAAGATATGAATTAATTAATGTACGAATTATTTAATAATGGGATAAAACGTAAATTAATGTAATAAATATAATACAGGTTGATAAGTATTCATAATGGTTGTGTCGATGTTAAACGTTACTTTAATGATTGTAATATAAAATAACGGAAGTGGAAATGGAAATTAATAGAAACGTAAACTTATTTTAAGGTGGTAATTTGGAGAATTGGGAATTTATTTCAAAGGTCATATTTATTTAAGAAAATAATACATATTAAATTACAATTTGATTTAATCAATGCAAATTGAGTAATTATAATACATTGTAGTTGGTAATTAAGGATGAATCTGAGTAAAATTTGGCATTGGAGATAATTATAAAATTTTACCCATTCATCTAATTTATTTAATTAAATCTAAATCAATGGCGACATTGTTGTTAATAATAGTTGTAAGTGAATTTGAATGTTAAAGGGTAACAATTATTTAGGTTAACCATTTCTTTAGTATGTTGCATAAAATTTGGAAATCAAATTTGAAATTTAAGAAAATTAGGTAGTACGTTATTGGTAAATAAATGTAATAAATACGTTAATGAAATGTGTTATGATTCAATGTTATTTATACCCATAAAATGACTATTTATTGAATAGCTAGATTTTTGAATCAATAAACGAATTTATTTAGGTTTCAATTTTTAATTAATAACATTTAATGGGGAATCAATTACAATTAATTGACTTAAATTATGTAGTTAGGGTAGATTTGATTTGTCATTGAAGATGGTTAATTTATAAGACGTAATTTATGATAAGCCTTTTTACTTTATGAAGTTTGTTTGATTTAAAGATTTGGAAGCAAGATTTATTATTTGGATTGAAGTGTAAAATTCAATAAATTGAATTTATTGCAAATAAATGAAATTCAACATTTATTTTTACGTTAATTGAAACTAGATGTGTTACATCCCACCTTTTTGCTCACTTTAAATCAACACACGTGCCAATTCAAACCATACAAAAGGGCGGATTGTTATGGGATAAATAAGAAAAACAAAAAAGAAATAAAACAAAAATAGGATCTCACAGCGGAAGGATAAAATATAATAATCAAATATACAGTTCATAAAGCTGTTTTACAAAACCTTTGATCATATTTATACAATACATATCAGAGTACGCATACCAGAGAATAATAATTAATGCAGCAGAATTAAATGGTGTAGTGGAATAATATAGTAGATAATAATATTACAAATCTTCGTCTTCGTCATCCAGAATAAAATCTTCAAATCCTGAAACGCTCGGACTGACCCGAGCGAATTGAAAAGACAAAATACTTGAGTCAGAACTAAAAGATCTTATGTAAGTTAAATCAACAAGAATAAATATGAGTACAGTAACTCAAGAGATGCTCGAGATTTACATCTCCTAAGGATCCGTTAAACTATTTACTATGTAGTATACTTCGCTATTATAATAGTGTCTAGTTGTACAATAAACTTACTTTTTGCTTAGCATTAAGGGGTTACCCATATAGCCCTTAACACGTAATAGTCCCAGTAGTCCATCCAATATCATAGTCCCTCCTGATCGGGAAGCCACCAGAGGACACCACACGGTATACGGGAGAAAACCAAACTCGTACAAGGCGCGATAGGGTAGGTGACACGGCACAACTAGGCAATGACAGAGTAGATATACCAATTACGCTTCCGGGTCGGTGGTAACGCGTAGCGCGCAGCTACCGCCCACCTCGAACAAACTCCCCCAAATCAAAGAAATCAAAAGTGAAGGTGGCCACCGAATCAATCCAAAGTTAGAGTATAGTATCGAAGGGAAGTGTCCGATCAAAGGTGATACCTTATTAACCCGTCGATCGCTCCTATTTTAGCCACATTATGCCAACTCACGGGAGTTGGGTCCACGTATTTATCTCAGAGGAAACGCCGCCACCATCCTACTTCATTCTGGAATCTCCACCGCGTACATGGTTGTTAAAGTGGTTTTCGGAGTTGGCAGAGAGTATGACAACTTCCGATCCCGGTCTCTTCAACAACCAAACGTTATTATAACACCGTGGTCTCTAAGAATAGTTTATACTTTAAAACCAGAATAAAATTATCCATTTCAAAACCCATAAATACGATATCATTTCCATTTCCAAAACAACTCATTTTGATATTATTTTTATAAAACCCAAATCAATAATATCATTTTTATTTCAAATATATTTCTTTTCCAAAATCATACTGCCTCAAAATTTATAATATTTGAAAACCAAACATTTGAATTATAAATTTCAAAACATAATACTTTGAAATTTATAGCTTTAAAACCATAACTTCTAAAACTTGAATGGTTTGGATATTCAAACAGTATATAGAATAAAATAGTCTGAATTCAAAATTACTTTATAAAATAATTTCCGCGACTTCACAATTTTTTTCATTTAAAATTTAAGGTCTAAACCCCATAAATTTTGATTCACTTTCAGTTTCAATAAACACTTCGATTTCAATATATTCAACTTTAAGTATTTAACAATTTCAAAACTAGGGTTGGAAATTCTATTCAACAATTTATTGTCCTATTATTTAGTTTGGAAATATTCACAAAATAAATCCATAAAATAAAGCTCAAATTTCTAACAATTTAATATTTCCTTCAATTTATTTATACTAGAAATATTCATTTAATATATCTTGAATAAAAATCCATCTATGAATATCATACCTTTAAAATTTCCAAGTTTAATACGTTTACACCAACTTGTGGAGTTTAAATTTTTAAATAAGCTCAATTCCAAATAAATTTCCAATTTATTTTCCAATCTAAATTGATTTGAACCATTTAAAACTCCACATATATATAATATCTTAAACCTGTACTTAATCATATAATATAAATTATCAAACTCCATTATTCAACTTATCTATTTTTGTTTAACAAATTCATACATAGCTTAAATTCAAAAATTTAACTATATATGTATATATAAAATAAGATTTTATATAAGATCAAAAATAAATATTTATTAAACCGTATCCTATCCAAACCATAGAAAATCATTTTCAAAATATTTATATATATAGACCGACAGTGTCTGTATATAATTTTCTAACCTATGGTCAAGTGATACGGATATTTATCATTTCAATCCACAATTTAAAAAAAATGCGGTTTTATATCATTTCAAACCGCAATCCCGAATGAAATGAAATGCATGATAACTTGCAGTTTATACAGTATAAATACAATATCCATTCATCTATCATATCGATCATCAAACATTTATCAATTCATCATCCAAATCAAACACTCACATCAATAAATAATAATTAATTTCTGACAGTTAAATTTTCAATAATGAATTAAATAACTGTTTAACTATAGTTTGTATGCAATAAATAAATTTAACTAGCATGTTGTATACAATAATAAATTTAACTAAATTTTAACTGGCAGTTTTAAATGCAATGAATAAATTAATTTACAATTAACTGGCAGTTTTAAATGCAATAATGAATTAAATAACACGTAAATTAAATGTATGCAATTTAACTGAGAAAATGATGAAATATATGCCGAACAGCTCTAAATAAAATTTTAAACACATCATAAATCAATTTAACCAACATAAGAAATCTTAGAAGTTGCGAGTGGGTTAAAACACTCACCTTTTGGATTTAAATTGAATTAAAATCCAATTTAAACCCAAAAATTCAACAGCCCCAAAATCTGTCCAAACCAGCGTCAAAATGTCATAAATCTTAATACAATCCTAACAAAAATAATCGCGCGTAAATCAGACATTGTATGCGAAAGTTATTCAAGTTATAAGATGACTATTGCCATAATAAAGTGTATATATATAGTGATATTAAAATAAACAAAATAAATACTAAATTTCATGTTTTGGGATAAGGAGACTAGGGTACCTGCTAACAAGGTGGTGGCAAGGCTTGGGTGAGGTGGAGAGGCTTTCACGCAACTCAAAGCTTCAAGAAGGATTAGGAAAAAGTGTTGCAAGCAGGTGAGGGAGAAAATGAAACAGGGTCATGTTTGCATAATGAAGTTCAGTGAGATTGGAAAATTGAAATGAGGCTAATGAAGGATGCAACCAATGAAATGAATGCTTCAGGTAGCAAAAATGAAAATTTATACATTTCAAACAAAGAGGTGGTAACGAAATATAAAGTAACAAATGGACCAGTTGTAGTAAAACTTTGAGATCCAATTTCAAAACGTCTACTCCGCTAAATTAATTTCTATTAACCCTAAATATACACCTTATTAACACCCTATTAAATTTTATTAACACACATTGAATAAAATGTAACACTCCAATTAATGCCACTGGGGACCGTCGCTGCACACAATAAAAGATGAACCTAGACTGGAAGTTCAAATTTAAAAACGGCGTTTTTCTTAACGCGCAATCACGATTCAAAATATTTAATTTACTTTAAAATATAAGGTTGGCATTAAAATCACTTCTATACTGCCTCTAATTGTTATAAAATGCAAAATGTTGTTTCAAAATTCAAAATTTTCTTTTTATAAAATTTTACTTATCTTTAAAATGAAACGTTCATTTTATTTTTCTCAAACTGTTCTTTTATTTTCATTAAAAATGCTCTTTTTATTTAACCTAAAAATGTACGTTTCTTATATTAAATGCCATAAATTTCAATTAACTTCTCTTTCCTTTTAATTTAAAGATTCCTCATATGGATTAGATGTTGCAAATTCCACACTTTCAAAGCTTTAACTTCTATTTCAATTATTTATAAATTATACATTAAATCTTCCAAATTTTTCAATGAAATTAGCTTTCCATTTATTTTTAATACATTCTTCTTATGGTATAATTATTTTGTTTCATATCTATTATTCAATTCACTGTTCTTAAATGGATAAAAATTTTCATTGAAATTGCAAACTAACATAATATTCTTACATTCCACTAACTTTCCATTAACGTAATAGTTAAGTGTTAAATTTCATTTATTTGCCATAAATCCAATTATTGAGTTTTTCTATACTTCAATTAAATTAAAAATCTTACTTTCCATTCTTTTAAATTCGGTCAATCATTATCTTATGGGTACATTTTACATTACTATAAATCCAATTCCCTAATATTTTCCAGTAATCAACTAAATTTATATCAACGTAGTGATTAATTACGTTTATTTCAATGGATTTAGATCTAATTCACTAAATTATATACATAGTCAAACAATTAACAGTTATCACAATAAGCCAAATCTACTCCCATTCATGCCCTATTATCAATTGACAAAAATAAAATTTCTTACCTAACATTGATTATGTCAAATTACATTTTACTGCATATTATTTCATCAATTGAATTTATTTTCCAATTTGCTGATTTCAATCAATTAAACTTTACCATCTGTTTCAATAAATTGGGTATGCACAAATTTAGCTATTCAATCAAATTTCAATTTACGGTACAATTATCATGGTTTATGTCATATTGCATTAACATCCCTATTTTATCTTAGATTTCCTCTACATTTCCTTTAACGTAAAATTTAACCGTTATATTTCATTTATTCATAATAAATTCAATTATTGAAAGTTTTTTTTCTTTTCAATTAAATAAATAAATTTAGCTTTCAATTCTTTAAATTAGCCAATTGTCATATTATAAATGAAATTGACATTATTTTCAAATATTACTTTATATTAACATTAACGTCATAATTTGTTTATATTTATTGCAATCGGTTACCAGTTATACTTTAATACACTAAATAAATGGTTAACCTAAATAATTTGTTACCATTTAACATTTACTTCGACTTACAAGCTATTATTAACACAAAGTTGTCATTGACTTAGCTCTAATTAAGCAAATTAGATGAATGGGTAAATTTTAGCAATTATCACTAAATGCCAAATTTACTCACATTCATACTTAAATATCAACTACAATTTATTAAAATTACTTACCTAGCCTTGATTCAATCATATTGCAAATTTTTGTGTACTATTTCTCAATTAACATAACCTTTGAATTTAATTCCCAATTTATTTAATGCAATCAATTATGACTTTTACAACTTAAATACATTCATTGGTTTGTAGTTATTTCATTAATGCATGCTTCATTCCATACTATTTAGTTATTTGCCAAGTATGTACACTAATTACTATTTATATTCTTAATCCATTTATTTTCTTGTGTACAATTTATAGCCAAACATACATTTAGATTATTTTCTATAATTGGAATTTTATGCAAGTTCATAAATCATTAACCATAAATTTGCATTGTTTCTATTAAATTTTCATTCACATCCGTTACCCTTTTAATAATCATTGAGGTAACGTATAATTTCAACAATGACCATTTAAATTACTTTTCTAACATTTATTGTAATTGGTTTTCATAATTTGGAATTCGCTAATTTAGTTAGCCTTAATGTTATTACATTAAATCTACATTCAGTTTCAATTAATATAGAATTTAATTCTGTAACGACCCGATATTTTCAACCATTCGCATCCATTATAAGTATATAGGTAAACACTCATGTCGGAATTGAATTGCTCAAAATACCGCGTTGTAAATAAAAATTTGGCAAATCTCAGAATATACAGTAAATAAAATCACAGATTCACAGACTCAGAGTAACTAATAATGGAACGGAAGTAAAAGAGATAGTAGTTCATGAAGCTACTATATAAAAATATCAGAGTTACATAAAATACAACAGAAGAAATAAAGTACAAAGAAAGTCTCACTACATAGAAGTCTACTAATACAAGAGCTGAAAGGAACAACAGACTGTAAAAGATAAAACTTGACAAGTAGATAATCTCCAGCGATTCCAATCTCCAGAAAGTGGAAATCCAAATCTGTGAATAACTTAGGCTGACCCGAGCGTAAATAAATATACAAACACTCGAGTCAGGACATACATACTTATACAATGTAAACCAACTCAAGTGAACTGTAGCAAAGGTACAAGTAACTTAGAAGATTCTTGGGATCGCCCATTCTCTAAGGATCCGTTAAAATATTTACTATGTAGTAATATACGCTATATACAGTAGTGTCTAATCAGTAAAGTATAATCATATAGAAAATAGCGTTAAGGGAATGGTGAACCCTAACGCGGTCGGATCTTTAAAACCAAAATCGTAGTGGGCTCGATATAAGGATATGACACGGCACGCGAGACAATGCCAGGGTGGATACACCGTTTGCACTCCCGGACCGGTGGTGACGGCAAGCCAGCAGCTTCTGCCCACCTCGAACAATACCCCCGAATCAAAGTGGCGCCACGTATCGAATCACAAAAGTAATAGAATGGTTTACGATGGAGCATGCTCGATGAAAGGGTGCAACCCTTTGTGTAGCCCGGTATAGCTCCTGTTTTAATCATATATGCCAACTCACGGGAGTTGGGTCCACGTAATATACCTCGAGAACGTCGCCACCATCCTACTTCATTCTGGAATCTCCACCGCGTACACAGTTGTTAAAGTGGTTTTCGGTATTGGTCGGCTATAAGACAATATCCGATCCCGGTCTCTTTAACAACCAATCGTTATTATAACCCGTAGTTATAACTTTAAAACAATATTTTATACTTCAAAATAAAATATCATTTCAACCCAAATCTTTATCAAAATAAAGATTAAATCATTTCCAAACCATTTCAATATATCATCATACCATATCTTTCAATTCAAATATTTATCAAAATAAATATCAAGTCATTTCTAACCATTTCAATATATTAAATTATCATATCCTTTCAAAACTTCCTTTCAAATCATTTTAATATGTCAAAATATCATAACCTTTCAGAGCTTCATTTTCAAGATATCATATCTTTCAGAACTTCTTTCAAATCATTTAATATCAAAATGTCATATCTTTCAAAACTCCATTGTTCAAACCATTTAATATCAAAATATCATATCTTTCAAAACTTCGTTTCAAATCATTTTAATATATCAAAATATCATATCTTTTCAAAACCACATTTCAAATCATTTTAATATATCAAAATAGCTATATTTTTTCAAAACCACATTTCAAATCATTTCAATAAACCAAAATATCATATCTTTCAGTACCACATTTCAAATCAATTTAATATATCAAAAGTTATATTTCAAAACAAATTACTTCATTTTAAATCATAAAAATGAAGTTATTACATTTAATAATTAAATTATTAAATTCCAAAAATTTAAACTTTTCAATGTTCATTTATGCACTTAAATTTATTAAAACAATGAAAATTCAAGTTTCGTAGCATTTAGAAAATGCTACAGAAAGTTACATTAAAAAACAATTCAATTTAACAAAAGACAGTATTAAAAATGCTGTTAATTAACTTCAAATATTCAATAGAATTTCACAAAAACTTATATTTTTATTTAAATCATTTTTAACTTATAAAATCATACATTTTCACATTTATAAGCATCATTTAATTTTCTTTAAATTCATGATTTTATAAAGTTAAGTTTCCTTTCAAAATCAATATTTATTAATAATTCATTTATTAAATTTCAACATTAAAATTTAAATTCATTGCATTAAATTTCAACTTAACACTTAATTTTAAAATTTCAAATATAATTTAATTCCATTTTTTTTACTTAACTTAACTTTTCACTTTTAAACCAAGTTCATAAATTCCAATTTAAGTTATATTTCCAAATTCAACTCAATATTCACTCTTTAACATTTTAACTTTATTAAAAAATCATTAATATGTAAAAAAACAATTTAATTTAATTTAAATTGAAGATATCATAAATTTATCATATTTTCAAAGTTAATTTAAATTCCATTAAAAATTAAATCAAAATTTCCAAAATAACTTACATTCAGATTTTCTAACTTTTCCATAATTTATTTAACTTATAGATTTCCAAAAAATCAATAATACTTTACAAAAATTATATTTTTATTTAATTTTAAATCAAAATATTATAATAATTAAATTCTAAAATATTTTAAAATTTTTAGAAAAACATATTTTAACTACGGGCCCGTATATAATTTTCTACGCTAGGTAAAGTGATACGAGTAATATATCATTTTAACTCGTAATTTACAAAGAAAAATCCAGGTTTTATCATTCCAAACCCGTAGTCCCAAGTAAATAAAATAAATTGAAAATCGCTCAGGCCTATCATTTCAGCCCATAACGATTTTCCTTTATTCTAAAGTCCGTTCGGGCATGTATCATTTCAACCCATAGTGATTCTAATCCAAAAGGAACTTGTAGTGTGATAAACTGATAAAAATAGCAGAACAACATAATATAACAGTAACAGATGTTATAACAGGTGTTTAAGCATGGGTGAACATCATAAAATCATAATATAGCAGGTGTAACATGATAATGCATTTTACAGATTCAAAAGGGGTCAATTTACTAGTTATATATATACATACTGTCTGGTAGAATAACTCACATGTTCAAAGCTGGAGATCTCTACCAAAGCACACAACGCAACACAATAAAGGCACGATGACATGGATATGACTTGAGAGTGGAGAGCCAAAGCAATTTGACTTGTTTAAACATTTACACAAAACAATACAAATATATGTAAGTTTCAACACGATTTAAACATCAAATAACATTAGAATTCAAAGCCCAAAACAACATCGAATGAATTGCACTTGTCTCATGTACTTCCGTTAGACAGTGATTAGGCTCAGCTAACTCAGGGAATTGGGTCAGGTTTGGGTGTGTAAGGGTCGGCCTACACAGGGGTTTGAAGGTGGGTTTAGTCTAGGTGCATAAAACTAGGTGTACAGGGCTAAAACTATGCAACATACATCATTTGTTGCTCTTGTTTGGTTCGGCCAGAGGCTAGGTGGGCCCAATCAGTGGTGTAGGTGGTGGTGGGTGATGTGGCAGAGGGTGGAGGTCAGGTCAGAGGTGGTGGTGGTGGTGGTAGTGGCGGCAAATGGTGGTAGAAGGAGGAGATGACAATTCTAGGCCATAAGTGATAGTTTGTGATGGTTTTTGGTGGATATTGTGGTGGTCCTTGCCATGGATGGTCTCGACCTGAAATGGAGAGGTAGTAGGATGGGTGATGGTCAGAGGAAAGGGGTGGTAGAGGTCAGGTCAGATCTGGTTGAGGAGGAGCCAAGCTATGAAGGTGAGAACAAGTACAAAATTCAAAATAGAAAAGTAGAAAAACAAAGGAAGAAGAAGATAATTTTTACCTCAACTCCTTCAAGCCATGGCCGTATTTTTCTTTCTTTTTAGATGAGAAATGGATCTGAGATCCACGTGAAAAATGAAGGAGGAAGTCGCGGCTGAAAGAGAAAAAAAAACGGTCAAAGAGTAAATGAGGAAACGGTAAAAGAAACGACTTACGTTTCAAAAGCTTTTAAAACCTTTCAAATTTCCTTAATTTTGTTTATATAACTTGATATTTCTGGAAATAATAATAATCCCAGATAAAATTTTGAAACTTTATCAAAATATAAAAATATATAATATTTATTAATTATATAATGTTAAATTAAGGAAAATAGCTAAAAATTGTAAACTAGTCTAGAAAATTTGAAATTAAATGAAATAAATTTTAGAAAATTCATATGAGCTTGTAATATATTTTTAAACATAAATAATAATATAAAATAAAAGTACATTCACAAAATAAATATAAAAAATTAAATTTAAATATAATTTTGATGAAGAAAATAGCAGAAAATAAGAAAACAGCCTTAAAAAAAAAGAAATCAACACAGTAAACTTTGGAAAAATTGTTTACTTCATTTTAAAATTATTATAATACAAAAATATACATATAATAACATATTAAAATAAATATGACAAAGAAATTTTTTATTTTTATAATTTATAATAGATAAAATTGTTAAATAAGTCAAATTACACTCAAAATTGAAATGTACATAAATTTTACAGTTTAACTCCGTTTTCAACGAAACGAAAAGAAGTGTTCAAGTTATTACATCTATTTTTATAATCAAAAATAAAATTTAAGATTTTAAATAATTTAAATTTGAAGTTTAAAAGTCACAGTTTGAACAGCTTGACCAGAAATCCACTTTACAGTAAAATATTCAAATTATACTGGTTTGAACTATAAATCATTTAATAATCATCATTTATATTTAAAAATGAAATGTTTGAAATAAAACAAATTTAAAATAATTTAAAAATAAAAGAAAGTCCAATTTAAATAATATACAAAAACTAGGGTTGTTACACTCCCCCTCCCCCACTCAAAACTTTTCGTCCTCGAAAAAGGATGAGGTACGGAAAAGCACAGAAAAAGATAGAGTGAAATATGATTAAGATAAGATGACAAGAAGATTGAAAATTATACCTGATAACTATTGTTATAGGTAAGTTTCACAAGGTGCAAATTATCAAAGATTATAGAAAGATTTCTAAACAAAAAGACTATAGAAAGATGCCTATACCAGTCTATAGCAAGATAAGGATGATAAGGACAACCAAAAGATAGTTTGAAAAACAAAATAAGGAAATAGATTTGAAAGCATGGAAATTTCAACTTTAATTTTTTTTCCCTTTTTTTCATAAGTTAAATAAATCGTTAACTATCTCAAATTTCATTATCTTATTATCCAATCATCTTAAATTAACAATTTTTTTAAACCATGGGTTTGAAAAATAATCAATTATTACACTCACAATGTACTTAATAAATCTTATTATTCTTTATTCCTAATTAAAAGTAAATTTATTCCTCTCAATATATTTATCACTTATGTTAAATATACTTACACTTATTATAACTGCTTTCTTTTATTCTTAGTTCTTTTAACATTATTTTATATTGTAAATTATTCAATTACCCATTTATCTATTTACCTCTGTTAATCATTTTATAATTAAAAATTAAGTGTATAACATTTATTATAACCACTCAAATTTTATTTATAAAATCCTTTTATATTGTATATTATCCAATTACATTGTTAACATTTGAAAAATCAAGGTAAGTTGTATTGAATGCAATTGTATTATACAATTAAATCATTTCATGCTTGAATATTCATCCAAAAATTTTATTTTCTTTTTATAATTGAAATTATTCTTAAAAATAAAATTTAAGAATTAAATTTCCGATTTCTTCAAACCATTTAGAGATAACTAAAGGTATGTACATAGTTTATCAAATCAAATTTAAATCATATGTCTATATATATTATTGATCAAGTCATATTTTAGAAATTCAAATCAAATTGATTTCCAAAACAAAGCTGTAGCAAGACTACAGAGCGGTCTCTTCACTTCGAAACTCAAAAATGAATGTCGATGATGCTGTAGTCATCACCGAAGTTATTTTCCAGCGACAAAGAGAAGAGCACTAATTTTTAAACTTTCAAGTTCTTTGAAAACAAATTTCTATTCGAAAATACTTTAAATAATATAACCCTTTAAAACTTTAAACACAAGGTTTGAAACCATCGGAAATTAAATTCTCAAATTTCTTGTTTTAAATTCATTTCAGTTCCCAAATAAATTTATAAACAACTCTCTATAAATTCATTTATAGAACAATAAATGATAAATTAAGTATTATCATTTCAAATAATCAATTTTAAATCAATTCATTAAGTTCCATAAATTTACTTATATATCAAAATTTTATTTCATTAACCAAATTTTAAAATAATATTGTGTCAGTTTGTTCTGTCAAAGTGTTTTAGAAATCCTATCGATAGCGTTGATCAGACGAATCGATCAGAAACCCAAATCAACATCAACAACCCAAACAACAGAATATATAAAACAAAACATAGATATACAAGTAAAATTCGAAATGTTTGGAAGAATAGATTGGAAACAAAAGACAAGATGATTAAATAACAGAGTAGGGAGATGGATAAGCTTAAATGTAACAACCCGATATTCGTGTCGAATTATAATCGACAATTTAAACGATTAATATTGACCCAAATTTCCGTTTGAATTTTTAAATTTGAATTAAAATTCTTTTATAAATGGATTAAAAGGAATTGTGGGCTTTGAAAATAATAGTGGTCCATTTTTTATTTTTTGGGCTTTAAAAATCGTTCGGCCCACTTAATTATTATATGCCGTGATTAAAATTAATCCCGTCCCTCTCTTCATTTCTTTAACCCGATCCCCTCTTTCATTTTTCGAACCCTAGTTAAAGCAACACGCGAGAGATTTAATGGCGGCCCCTTCGCATTTGTCGTTCGTCTTCCTTCGCTTGCTCGTGGCTGCGTCGATCGACGCTCTCGTGCTCGGCTTCCCCTAAATTCGTCGACATGGTGAGTTTTCTCACATCTAATTCTAGTTGCTGTTATTTGCTCAATTTGCTTGGATTTTGAACTGATGAAAACATATACTATTTGGTTTTGTTTTAAATTTGATAAGAGCAGATTCTATGGATTTTTAATTTTTAAGAACTGATGAGAGCAGATGTTATTAGTTTTAAGTTTTAAACTGGTAGGAACAGACAGTAATTGTGAATTGTTTTAAACTGATAACCACTGATACTTTCATAACTTTGTTCTTTTTAAATTGATAATAACAGATACTATTTTATTTTTGTTTAAAATTGGTAAAACAGATTTTACCCAACGTTGTTTTAAATTGGTAAGTGCAGATGCTACTAAAATGTTTTGTTTAACTAAGTAGTTGAGGTGCATAATTGTTTTTGTAATAAAGATATGTCTTGAGTATTGCATGCTTCATGTTGCCCAGTCTTCAATTCCATTTTTGTTTGCCTATAAATTTTCATGTGCATGTTTGTTTGACCATCTCTGTAACCATAAAACATGTAAACATCTCTGTAAGCATTCTTTGTTGTCTGCATCCCATATCCCTAATCATTGTGGCACCTCTGTTCATCTCAGTTGCATGCAACATCCTTACTGATATGTGGGTTTGCATTTCCTCTGTCCTATGCATATAAATTTCATTTCATGATTGAATACAAGTAGTACATTTGGATACACTTGGGTACGATTCTCTTGCATGTGTAGATAGTGGTAATTAATCTGTAGATATGAATGCATTAGGATCTGCATGCTCTTGAAAAAAAAAATGTGAAACAACTGTTCTTTAAAAATCTGGTATTTGATTAAGGAAACTCTGTGCTTTGCTATCTAGTTCTAAAACAAGTAGTTCTGTAAAACTTATGTGCACTGGGAATTTTTATGGACTTGTTCCTCTGTATTTTGGTTGCAGGGTAGAGAAAAAAAAAAGGGAAAATTTAACACTTCTGCATATAAACCATTTTAAACTTAGGATTTGAAACAAATGAGGTTTGTTAAGCTTAAAAA
Organism: Allium cepa; assembly: GCA_030765085.1. NCBI lineage: Eukaryota > Viridiplantae > Streptophyta > Magnoliopsida > Asparagales > Amaryllidaceae > Allium > Allium cepa. The sequence goes on from CM060940.1 coordinate 111,153,196, forward strand.
TCATAAGCATGGAATCTGTTGAAGCTGGACAGTATAGCATGGGCTTTGCATATCAGTTTCACAGTGAAATGGGAATTTCATGTTAAGTTCAAATGTTTAATTTTGTTTGATTTTCTAAATAGAAGTTGACCATGTATTTGCATGTGGGGTTGTTTTCTTGTTGGCACTGATTGTTGCTCCCTGTTGTTGCTCTCTGTACTTGTTTCCCCTGCAAGAAGTGCATGTTGCTGCCTGCCCCTTATTCCCTGCCATACTTGTTTCACCTGTTGCTTCCATTTTGGGACTGTTTGATATGTTGTATTTTAGTGCAGTGCCACTGTTGTGAACTGTGTTTTGGATGCAGACTTGTTGCAGTCTCTCCTTTTCTGATGTGTGTTGTGGCACCATTTCATTGGTGCTCTCACCTTCATTTGAGTTGTGTCTTCATGTTATACACTGCATATTTGTGTGACAACCCTTTGCTGATGTACTTGAGCATGCATTCCTGATCATGCCACTGTTTGCATTTTTGATTTATGTGGTTTATGTGGTCGAAATGTTTTTATTGTGCATATCTGTCTACTTTGACCACCGAGTTCGTGGCATTGATATTTGAACCTTCGTTGATTTTGGTTCGTTGATCTTATGGGTACATCATCACTGTAGTGGAACGGCAGTGCACGCAAGCGTGAACTGCAGCCACACGGTATTCGGTTGAGTCATCATCACTATAGTGGCAAGGCAGTGCACGCAAGCGTGAACTGCAGCCACACGGTATGGCGTGTATGATATTCTTTTTGTTTTGACTTATGGATCTTTTTGCGTATTCCATATTCTGTAGTGGCGAGGCAGTGCACGCGTGCGTGTACTGCAGCCCTACTTGAATTAATATTTTAACTGATATTTAAATGTTTTGAACTGTTTTGTTCGTTTCCAATTCAATATTATGAATTGCATACTGATTTGGTTTAATTACTGTCGTCTATTCATTATTTAATTATTATTGCTTCTGTGCACTAATAACTGAGTTTGAATTAGACTGACCCGAGTATTATTTTCTTTTGAATTTAATACTCGGGTCAGACCGAGTATTTACAGGTTGTAGATATTCTGCTTTGGGTTGCTGCTAGAGCTATGAAGTTCTTTCATATCTTTTGGAGTAGTCGTCATTTGTAGTAGTCTGTATTATTGTATGGGAAGACATGTATTCATGTATATTATATACGTTAATGTACTTGTATATGTAACTTCCTGAGTTGACTATTGTAGTTGTATCACATGTACCATGTAAACGTATTGTAACTGACATCAGTTATATATATATGAGATTTTCTGATTTATCTGTGTTCCGCATTTATATTTATCTGTGTTAGTAGTTTATATTTGTCCTAGACTATTATAGCCACCGTGTGGTAGCTTTGAGTTTGCATCGGCATGCCGGATTCTCTTCTGAAATTAAAAGCATGTTTTTACTATCTGACATATCGGTGTTCGCACAAAGCAATTACACGGATGGTCGCTCCTCAACAGCCTTATTCTCCGTGTTAGTTGACAGCACTACACCGTAGTGTTCTTGGCTAGCGTGGGTATAGAGGTGGGGCGTCACAGCTTGGTATCAGAGCCTGGGGTTTAGAACAAATATAAAACATAACTTAGATAGTACATGTGTTACAACTACTTGTCGATGTTTTATTTCACATCTTTGTCTTAAGATCATCTTTGATTTGTTAGGAATGAATTCCTAACGCTTATTCGTGAGTATTGCTGCTATTCTCTGTCGCACTTGCTCACTTGAGTTTACACTTCTAAGTATCAGTGTATATATGCTCTACCAAGTTGCATATTGCTGCAACTAGTACCCACTTCGATTTGAACTCGCATTGTTTATTCGAACTGCTATATATATATGCATTCTTATCTCTGATTCGTGTACTTAATGCAGTCTCCATACAATTGGGTTTTGGATATCAATCTTTGAGACAAATTGCATTCCAATTGTCGACTCTGTCTGTTTATCCATGGTTTGTTGGTTTTCATGTGTCTCTCTCTGATAGTTTTAAAATTTCTTTGGTATAAAAGAAATTTTCTTGGACTTTGCCTTGTCGATATCGACGTTGACTTGACTTTTACTTTTGCTAAGGTCATTCAAGCATTTATGCTCGTTCTGCTTTGTTTTTCCAATTGTTGATCGGTTCTTCTTTTCCGGTTAGTTGTTATCACCTTTGTAGACTTTGATAACTTCTATTTCAGGAATTTTGGGTATTCCTACTTCGATGAATTCGGTATCGATTTCTTTGGATTCTATTCACGTCTTCGTATGTGAATTCTTGTGATTGATTGTTTCTACAATCATTTTTGTGATTTGTCACTTTAAAAATATAAAGGTTTCAATACTAGTAGTAAATATCAAAACTCTTTTATCAAAATGTTTTCAACTCTATTTTCAATACCAAACTCGTTTTTGAAACTGTTTTTCAATCTATTAGTATATACAAATCTTTGTTTCACTCGTATGAGAAATCTAATTAAACGACTTAGTAAAACGAGTGGTATATAACGCTTGCGTTTACTTCGCCGGTTAATTCTTGGACTTATTCGATTGAATCTCTTGTGACAAATTTTATTAGTGAAGATTTACAGTTTGTTCGTAAATATTTAAGTTAAGCAAGTGGTTATGGGACATGAAGCTAAACTTTTATATTTACTAGCTTAGTGTAATTGACACTTCTCGTTGATCATGACGATCATTTTTACGGTTAGACTAGGCCTCATCGGTGTGATTTCGTCTCACACATATCTCTTGGGCTTTGAGGATTGTCTAGACACCACTTGTGTGATTTCATTCACACATACTTTTCTTTTGATTGTGAGGTTAGACTAGACACCACTTGTGTGATTCCACTCACACATACCTCTTTTGATTTTTTGGTTAGTCTGGACCTCAATCTGTGTGATTTCGACTCACACATGTGAGGTAGCGCCCCACGGTCTTCGGGCCATTCGTGTGTCAAAATTAATGGCTTGCAACCATGAGATAGCGTCTCGTTATGCGTTGCACGTGTTGATGATTTTTCATGCTCGCGGGTAGGTGAGATTCCGTGCTCCCGTTCTCGCTTTGCGTTGCACGTGTTGATGATTTTTCATGCTCGCGTGTAGGTGAGATTCCGTGCTCCCGTTCTCGCTTTGCGTTGCCCGTGTTGGTGATTTTCATGCTCACGTGTAGGTGAGATTCCGTGCTCCCGTTCTCGCTTTGCGTTGCCCGTGTTGGTGATTTTCATGCTCATGTGTAGGTGAGATTCCGTGCTCCCGTTCTCGCTTTGCGTTGCCCGTGTTGGTGATTTTCATGCTCACGTGTAGGTGAGATTCTGTGCTCCCGTTCTCGCTTTGCGTTGCACGTGTTGATGATTTTTCATGCTCGCGGGTAGGTGAGATTCCGTGCTCCCGTTCTCGCTTTGCGTTGCACGTGTTGATGATTTTTCATGCTCGCGTGTAGGTGAGATTCCGTGCTCCCGTTCTCGCTTTGCGTTGCCCGTGTTGGTGATTTTCATGCTCACGTGTAGGTGAGATTCTGTGCTCCCGTTCTCGCTTTGCGTTACATGTGTTGATGAATTTTCATGCTCGCGTGTTGGTGAGTTTCCATACTCTCCTTTGAGTTTTCATACTCCGTTCGAGTTTTCATACTCCGTTTGAGTTTTCATACTCTGTTCGAGTTTTCATACTCCGTTCGAGTTTTCATACTCCGTTCGAGTTTTCATACTCCGTTCGAGTTTTCATACTCCGTTCGAGTTTTCATACTCCGTTCGAGTTTTCATACTCCGTTTGAGTTTTCATACTCCGTTTGAGTTTCCATACTCTCCTTCGAGTTTTCATACTCCGTTCGAGTTTTCATACTCCGTTCGAGTTTTCATACTCCGTTCGAGTTTTCATACTATGTTCGAGTTTTCATACTCCGTTCGAGTTTTCATACTCCGTTCGAGTTTTCATACTCCGTTCGAGTTTTCATACTCCGTTCGAGTTTTCATACTCCGTTTGAGTTTCCATACTCTCCTTCGAGTTTTCATACTTCGTTCGAGTTTTCATACTCGCGTTCGAGTTTTCATACTCCGGTTCGAGTTTTCATACTCGCGTTCGAGTTCTCATACTCTTAGCTTGTGTTTTCTGGATTTCTTGTGAGGATTTCTAGAATTTGTGCTTCACCAATTTTCGTGATTTCTATTGATAAGTTTTATCAATTCTTGTGCATTGGTGAATTCGTGTGTTATTGACTTGTTATGAATACAAGTTTAGGGTATGATACCCCTTTCTATCTTTGAGAAGATTCTTGTGACCTCTTTGATGAACGAAAATTCATTGGTATTATATTTTGATGCCAATTATTTCGATGAAATTTTGACGTACGTCGAAGTTGCTACTGACATTGCTATTTTAATCACGTGTTTTAAAAATTTGTTATTCTTCAAAATATTTCAAAATATAAATCAAAATTGTTTTCAAAATCTTTACGATTTGCGCTTTCAAAAGAATGAGGAAGCGAATTAAACGTTTCAGAAAAATCGAGGACTATGACCCCTTTCTTTTACTGATTCGCTTAATTCCGGACTTGTCCGTTTGAGAACGTAAAATGTTATTTATTTAAAATACACAATTTTGCACATTCAAGGAAACGATGAAGTGAATTAAACGATTTAGTAAAACTCGTAGTTATGGGTCATGTGTGTTTGCTATTTCGGTTAATTTCGGACTCGTTAATTGAAAAAATTTGTGATTTGAAATTTGATTACCGTTGTGGTAATTTCTGATTATCGTTTTGATAATTGGATGTTTATGATTTCTGATTTATCGTTTTTGATAATCAGATATTTATTGTTTCTAATTATCGTTTGTGATAATTAGATATTTGTGGTTTAATTATCGTTTGTGATAATTAAACATTTGTGATTTGAGATTTGATTATCAATTGTGATAATTAAATAATCGTTGATTCGTGATTTCTGATTTATCGTTTTTGATAATCAGATATTTATTGTTTCTAATTATCGTTTGTGATAATTAGATATTTGTGGTTTAATTATCGTTTGTGATAATTAAACATTTGTGATTTGAGATTTCTGAATTACCGATTGATAATTAGATTTTGTTGAGAATTTGTGAATTTCTCTTATGAAATTAAAAGATTTCTTTGGCGTTTATATTGTACTACGCCAGTGTACCGGCTCAATTTTCTACTATTCATGACGTTTTCTACGTCTTCTGGTTCCGGAAATGCCTTATGGATTTCCGATCCTTATTCTTGAGCAACCTTCTATTCACATCATTGCTTCGGGGGTGTAGCACCTTCGAAATAAAAATGTTTCACTTATGGAGATTCTCAATGGTTCTCAAATTCTATGGATTTCTCTTTGGAATCCAGGGAATTCATCGAGCAAACACGATCAGGCTTTCTCTATCATGCTCTTTATAGTGAACTTCCTACTTCGAATTTCTTCATCTTGGGATGACATGCTTTTATGGTTGTTACCTTTTGCCCATTTATTCCTTAAGATTGCGAGGACGCAATTTCTTTAAGGAGGGGAGTCTGTAACAACCCGATATTCGTGTCGAATTATAATCGACAATTTAAACGATTAATATTGACCCAAATTTCCGTTTGAATTTTTAAATTTTGAATTAAAATTCTTTTATAAATGGATTAAAAGGAATTGTGGGCTTTGAAAATAATAGTGGTCCATTTTTTATTTTTTGGGCTTTAAAAATCGTTCGGCCCACTTAATTATTATATGCCGTGATTAAAATTAATCCCGTCCCTCTCTTCATTTCTTTAACCCGATCCCCTCTTTCATTTTTCGAACCCTAGTTAAAGCAACACGCGAGAGATTTAATGGCGGCCCCTTCGCATTTGTCGTTCGTCTTCCTTCGCTTGCTCGTGGCTGCGTCGATCGATGCTCTCGTGCTCGGCTTCCCCTAAATTCGTCGACATGGTGAGTTTTCTCACATCTAATTCTAGTTGCTGTTATTTGCTCAATTTGCTTGGATTTTGAACTGATGAAAACATATACTATTTGGTTTTGTTTTAAATTTGATAAGAGCAGATTCTATGGATTTTTAATTTTTAAGAACTGATGAGAGCAGATGTTATTAGTTTTAAGTTTTAAACTGGTAGGAACAGACTGTAATTGTGAATTGTTTTAAACTGATAACCACTGATACTTTCATAACTTTGTTCTTTTTAAATTGATAATAACAGATACTATTTGATTTTTGTTTAAAATTGGTAAAACAGATTTTACCCAACGTTGTTTTAAATTGGTAAGTGCAGATGCTACTAAAATGTTTTGTTTAACTAAGTAGTTGAGGTGCATAATTGTTTTTGTAATAAAGATATGTCTTGAGTATTGCATGCTTCATGTTGCCCAGTCTTCAATTCCATTTTTGTTTGCCTATAAATTTTCATGTGCATGTTTGTTTGACCATCTCTGTAACCATAAAACATGTAAACATCTCTGTAAGCATTCTTTGTTGTCTGCATCCCATATCCCTAATCATTGTGGCACCTTTGTTCATCTCAGTTGCATGCAACATCCTTACTGATATGTGGGTTTGCATTTCCTCTGTCCTATGCATATAAATTTCATTTCATGATTGAATACAAGTAGTACATTTGGATACACTTGGGTACGATTCTCTTGCATGTGTAGATAGTGGTAATTAATCTGTAGATATGAATGCATTAGGATCTGCATGCTCTTGAAAAAAAAATGTGAAACAACTGTTCTTTAAAAATCTGGTATTTGATTAAGGAAACTCTGTGCTTTGCTATCTAGTTCTAAAACAAGTAGTTCTGTAAAACTTATGTGCACTGGGAATTTTTATGGACTTGTTCCTCTGTATTTTGGTTGCAGAGTAGAGAAAAAAAAAGGGAAAATTTAACACTTCTGCATATAAACCATTTTAAACTTAGGATTTGAAACAAATGAGGTTTGTTAAGCTTAAAAATCATAAGCATGGAATCTGTTGAAGCTGGACAGTATAGCATGGGCTTTGCATATCAGTTTCATAGTGAAATGGGAATTTCATGTTAAGTTCAAATGTTTAATTTTGTTTGATTTTCTAAATAGAAGTTGACCATGTATTTGCATGTGGGGTTGTTTTCTTGTTGGCACTGATTGTTGCTCCCTGTTGTTGCTCTCTGTACTTGTTTCCCCTGCAAGAAGTGCATGTTGCTGCCTGCCCCTTATTCCCTGCCATACTTGTTTCACCTGTTGCTTCCATTTTGGGACTGTTTGATATGTTGTATTTTAGTGCAGTGCCACTGTTGTGAACTGTGTTTTGGATGCAGACTTGTTGCAGTCTCTCCTTTTCTGATGTGTGCTGTGGCACCATTTCATTGGTGCTCTCACCTTCATTTGAGTTGTGTCTTCATGTTATACACTGCATATTTGTGTGACAACCCTTTGCTGATGTACTTGAGCATGCATTCCTGATCATGCCACTGTTTGCATTTTTGATTTATGTGGTTTATGTGGTCGAAATGTTTTTATTGTGCATATCTGTCTACTTTGACCACCGAGTTCGTGGCATTGATATTTGAACCTTCGTTGATTTTGGTTCGTTGATCTTATGGGTACATCATCACTGTAGTGGCACGGCAGTGCACGCAAGCGTGAACTGCAGCCACACGGTATTCGGTTGAGTACATCATCACTATAGTGGCAAGGCAGTGCACGCAAGCGTGAACTGCAGCCACACGGTATGGCGTGTATGATATTCTTTTTGTTTTGACTTATGGATCTTTTTGCGTATTCCATATTCTGTAGTGGCGAGGCAGTGCACGCGTGCGTGTACTGCAGCCCTACTTGAATTAATATTTTAACTGATATTTAAATGTTTTGAACTGTTTTGTTCGTTTCCAATTCAATATTATGAATTGCATACTGATTTGGTTTAATTACTGTCGTCTATTCATTATTTAATTATTATTGCTTCTGTGCACTAATAACTGAGTTTGAATTAGACTGACCCGAGTATTATTTTCTTTTGAATTTAATACTCGGGTCAGACCGAGTATTTACAGGTTGTAGATATTCTGCTTTGGGTTGCTGCTAGAGCTATGAAGTTCTTTCATATCTTTTGGAGTAGTCGTCATTTGTAGTAGTCTGTATTATTGTATGGGAAGACATGTATTCATGTATATTATATACGTTAATGTACTTGTATATGTAACTTCCTGAGTTGACTATTGTAGTTGTATCACATGTACCATGTAAACGTATTGTAACTGACATCAGTTATATATATATGAGATTTTCTGATTTATCTGTGTTCCGCATTTATATTTATCTGTGTTAGTAGTTTATATTTGTCCTAGACTATTATAGCCACCGTGTGGTAGCTTTGAGTTTGCATCGGCATGCCGGATTCTCTTCTGAAATTAAAAGCATGTTTTTACTATCTGACATATCGGTGTTCGCACAAAGCAATTACACGGATGGTCGCTCCTCAACAGCCTTATTCTCCGTGTTAGTTGACAGCACTACACCGTAGTGTTCTTGGCTAGCGTGGGTATAGAGGTGGGGCGTCACATTAAATAAATCGCGGGCAACCTTAACCGGGTCAACCGTGACTTAAAGAATAAAATCAATGTAGATTTTTCTGGGGTAAATCTCCATTCGGTCTCAAGAGATCGAGTTTGAAATAACAAAAGATATTAGCATCTAAACCAAGGATAGATAAGAATCTCTGGTTAATCGATGCTAATTGTAAGGGAGTTTCCCCTTTTTTTCAATTCAATTTGAAATTGGCGTGACCGCCGACACACTAAAAAGATCATTCGAAGCGGAGTTATGGAATACACCAGAGTCAAAAGAAGATGAATAGTGAGGGATACAAATGGATTTTGGAACCGTGGTAAACTTTCCAAAATTCAAAGGAATCGATTCAAAAGGAAGAGATTCAAACTCGAATGAAAGTGGTTCTGTAAATACATTCACTCCAAATGCTGAGCTTTGCCTAGAGCTACCAAAGCTTTGATACCAACTGTAACGACCCGATATGTTCAACCATTTGCATCCATTATAAGTGTATAGGTAGATACTCATGCCGGAATTGAATTGCTCAAAATACCGCGTTGTAAATAAAAATTTGGCAAATCTCAGAATATACAGTAAATAAAATCACATATTCACAGACACAGAGTAATTAATAATGCAGCGGAAGTAAAAGAGATAGTAGTTCATGGAGCTACTATATAAAAATATCAGAGTTACATAAAATACAACAGAAGAAATAAAGTACAAAGGAAGTCTCACTACATAGAAGTCTACTGATACAAGAGCTGAAAGGAACAACAGACTGCAAAAGATAAAACTTGACAAGTAGATAATCTCCAGCGATTCCAATCTCCAAAAAGTGGAAATCCAAATCTGTGAATAACTCAGGTTGCCCGAGCGTAAATAAAAATACAAACACTCGAGTCAGGACATACATGCTTTTACAATGTAAACCAACTCAAGTGAACTATAGCAAAGGTACAAGTAACTTAGAAGATGCTTGGGACCGCCCATCCTCTAAGGATCCGTTAAACTATTTACTATGTAGTAATATACGCTATATACAGTAGTGTCTAATCAGTAAAGTTTAATCATATAGAAAATAGTGTTAAGGATGGTGAACCTTAACGCGGTCGGATCTTTAAAACCAAAATCGTAGTGGGCTCGATATAAGGATATGACACGACACACGAGGCAATGCCAGGGTGGATACACCGTTTGCACTCCCGGACCGGTGGTGGCGGCAAGCCAACAGCTTCCGCCCACCTCGAACAATACCCCTGAATCAAAGTGGTGCCACGTATCGAATCACAAAAGTAATAGGATGGAGCATGCTCGATGAAAGGGTGCGACCCTTTGTGTAGCCCGGTATAGCTCCTGTTTTAGTCATACATGCCAACTCATGGGAGTTGGGTCCACGTAATATACCTCGAGAACGTCGCCACCATCCTACTTCATTCTGGAATCTCCACCGCGTAAACAGTTGTTAAAGTGGTTTTCGGTATTGGCCGGCTATAAGATAATATCCGATCCCGGTCTCTTTAACAACCAATCGTTATTGTAACCCGTAGTTATAACTTTAAAACAATATTTTATACTTCAAAATAAAATATCATTTCAACCCAAATCTTTATCAAAATAAAGATTAAATCATTTCCAAACCATTTCAATATATCATCATACTATATCTTTCAATTCAAATATTTATCAAAAGAAACATCAAGTCATTTCTAACCATTTCAATATATTAAATTATCATATCCTTTCAAAACTTCCTTTCAAATCATTTTAATATGTCAAAATATCATAACCTTTCAGAGCTTCATTTTCAAGATATCATATCTTTCAGAACTTCTTTCAAATCATTTAATATCAAAATGTCATATCTTTCAAAACTCCATTGTTCAAACCATTTAATATCAAAATATCATATCTTTCAAAACTTCGTTTCAAATCATTTTAATATATCAAAATATCATATCTTTTCAAAACCACATTTCAAATCATTTTAATATATCAAAATAGCTATATTTTTTCAAAACCACATTTCAAATCATTTCAATATACCAAAATATCATATCTTACAGTACCACATTTCAAATCAATTTAATATATCAAAAGTTATATTTCGAAACAAATTACTTCATTTTAAATCATAAAAATGAAGTTATTACATTTAATAATTAAATTATTAAATTCCAAAAATTTAAACTTTTCAATGTTCATTTATGCACTTAAATTTATTAAAACAATGAAAATTCAAGTTTCGTAGCATTTAGAAAATGCTATAGAAAGTTACATTAAAAAACAATTCAATTTAACAAAAGACAGTATTAAAAATGCGGTTAATTAACTTCAAATATTCAATAGAATTTCACAAAAACTTATATTTTTATTTAAATCATTTTTAACTTATAAAATCATACATTTTCACATTTATAAGCATCATTTAATTTTCCTTAAATTCATGATTTTATAAAGTTAAGTTTCCTTTCAAAATCAATATTTATTAATATTTCACTTATTAAATTTCAACATTCAAATCTAAATTCATTACATTAAATTTCAACTTAACATTTAACTTTAAAAATTCAAATATAACTTAATTCTATATTTTTTTACTTAACTTAAATTTTCACTTTTAAACCAAATTCATAAATTCCAATTTAAGTTATATTTCCAAATCAACTCAATATTCACTCATTAACATTTTAACTTTATTCAAAAATCATTAATATGTAAAAAAAACAATTTAATTTAACTTAAATTCAAAATATCATAAATTTATCATATTTTCAAAGTTAATTTAAATTCCATTAAAAATTAAATCAAAATTTCCAAAATAACTTACATTTAGATTTTCTAACTTTTCCATAATTTATTTAACTTATAGATTTCCAGAAAATCAATAATACTTTACAAAAATTATATTTTTATTTAATTTTAATCAAAATATTAGAATAATTAAATTCTAAAATATTTTAAACTTTTTAGAAAAACATATTTTAACTACGGGCCTGTATATAATTTTCTACGCTAGGTAAAGTGATACGGGTAATATATCACTTCAACTCGTAATTTACAAAGAAAAATCTGGGTTTTACCATTTCAAACCCGCAGTCCCAAGTAAATAAAATAAATTGAAAATCGCTCAGGCCTACCATTTCAGCCCATAACGATTTTCCCCTATTCTAAAGTCCGTTCGGGCATGTATCATTTCAACCCATAGTGATTCTAATCTAAAGGGAACTTGCAGTGTGATAAACTGATAAAAATAGCAGAACAACATAATATAATAGTAATAGATGTTATTATAGGTGTTTAAGTATGGGTGAACACCATAAAATCATAATATAACAGGTGTAACATGATAATGCATTTTACAGATTCAAAAGGGGTCAATTTACTATTTTTATATGTAAATAATGTCTGGTGAGAATAACTCACATGTTCAAAGCTGGAGATCTCTACCAAAGCACACAACGCAACACAATAAAGGCACGATGACATGGATATGACTTGAGAGTGGAGAGCCAAAGCAATTTGACTTGTTCAAACATTTACACAAAACAATACAAATATATGTAAGTTTCAACACGATTTAAACATCAAATAACATTAGAATTCAAAGCCCAAAACAACATCGAATGAATTGCACTTTTTCTCAACCTCATGTACTTCAGTTAGGCAGTGATTAGGCTCAGCTAACTCAGGGAATTGGGTCAGGTTTGGGTGTGTAAGGGTCGGCCTACACATGGGTTTGAAGGTGGGTTTAGTCTAGGTGCATAAAACTAGGTGTACATGGCTAAAATTATGCAACATACATCATTTGTTGCTCTTGTTTGGTTTGGCCAGAGGCTAGGTGGGCCCAACCAGTCGTGCAGGTGGTGGTGGGTGATGTGGCAGAGGGTGGAGGTCAGGTCAGAGGTGGTGGTGGTGGTAGTGGCGGCAAATGGTGGTAAAAGGAAGAGATAACAATTCTAGGCCATAAGTGATAGTTTGTGATGGTTTTTGGTGGATATTGTGGTGGTCCTTTCCATGGATGGTCTCGACCTGAAATGGAGAGGTAGTAGGATGGGTGATGGTCAGAGGAAAGGGGTGGTAGAGGTCAGGTCAGATCTGGTTGAGGAGGAGCCAAGCTATGAAGGTGAGAACAAGTACAAAATTCAAAATAGAAAAGTAGAAAAACAAAGGAAGAAGAAGATAATTTTTACCTCAACTCCTTCAAGCCGTGGCCGTATTTTTCTTTCTTTTTAGATGAGAAATGGATCTGAGATCCACGTGAAAAATGAAGGAGGAAGTCGCGGCTGAAAGAGAAAAAAAAACGGTCAAAGAGTAAATGAGGAAACGGTAAAAGAAACGACTTACGTTTCAAAAGCTTTTAAAACCTTTCAAATTTCCTTAATTTTGTTTAGATAACTTGATATTTCTGGATATAATAATAATCCCAGATAAAATTTTGAAACTTTATCAAATATAAAAATATATATAATATTTATTAATTATATAAAGTTAAATTAAGGAAAATAGCTAAAAATAGTAAACTAGTCTAGAAAATTGAAATTAAACGAAATAAATTTTAGAAAATTCATATAAGCTTGTAATATATTTTTAAACATAAATAATAATATAAAATAAAAGTACATTCACAAAATAAATATAAAAAATTAAATTTAAATATAATTTAATGAAGAAAATGGCAGAAAATAAGAAAACGGCCTTAAAAAAAAGAAATCAACACAGTAAACTTTTAAAAAAATTATTTACTTCATTTTAAAGTTATTATAATACAAAAATATACATACAATAACATATTAAAATAAATATGACAAAGAAATTTTTTATTTTTATAATTTATAATAGACAAAATTGTTAAATAAATCAAATTACACTCAAAATTGAAATGTACAAAACTTTTACAGTTTAACTCCGTTTTCAACGAAAAAAAAGCAGTGTTCATGTTATTACATCTATTTTCATAATAAAAGATAAAATTTAAGATTTTAAATAATTTAAATTTGAAGTTTAAAAGTCACAGTTTGAACAACTTGACTAGAAATCCACTTTACAGTAAAATATTCAAATTATACTGGTTTGAACTATAAATCATTTAATAATCATCATTTATATTTAAAAATGAAATGTTTGAAATAAAACAAATTTAAAATAATTTAAAAATAAAAGAAAGTCCAATTTAAATAATATACAAAAACTAGGGTTGTTACAAATTCTAATTACTTACAATTTAATTCATAAATTATTGATTACCTTCAAAATTAGATCAAATTTGATTTGATTGCCATGTTCACTATGTCCATTATTACTTACTTCAAATTTACAATTTCACTCAAATATAACTTTACAAAATTTTCCCAATTAATAGATATTGCACAAATATCGTTACTTATCAACTTGCATAAACCTTTTCACATACATTTTCATTCAACTACTATTCAATATATTTTATTTCAGCGTTCATTTTAATATTAACTTATAAAGTTTTTTTTTTCTTTTTTCTTTCATCTAAATTTTATTACTAAATTTTAATTTAAAATAACCAACTTAATTATTAAAATTCACGGGTCGTTACAAGATGTAATGGGAGGATATTGTTATAATAGATTTTGAATCAAATATTGATTTCATCAGGGGTAATAAAGAAAGTACGTTGAATACAAGAATGGGAATAAAGATTTACAAATTTTGAGATTCGAACTATAATAATTGGATTTAATTGCAATAAAATGAAATTTAATATTTAAATATTATGCAAATATAAATTTAGATGAAATTTGGAGATATTTACGTAATAGATTATGAATCCAATGGTAGTCTCATCTATTGGATACTAATAGATTGAATAATTGAATGAAATTCAATTAAAGGGAATTATTGCAAATTTAATTTATAATTTGTGAATATGATGAAACTGAAATTTAACGATGAAATGAATAAATTTGTTAACTCTAAATTGACATCTGGATTTGGTTTAATTAATGTGAATGATTAAGAAAATAAAAGTGTTAAAGATTGTCAATTTCAAAATTTAAATAGGAAATTTGATTTAATTAATTTATTTTAAATTTTTTTAATTAATATAAAAATAGCCATTTTGGCCACTGACTCGGATTTCGACGAAACTAGTTTCATCGGATCCGTAGCGGTGAATTATAATAAGATTGCAAGTTTCGTAGCGATCGGACTTGTCGGTTGATCGTACGGACTCGAAACGCCTTGAAATTTATGCACTTGAAATCAATTGAAATCAATTTTGAAAAATATTGATTTTTGCATAACTTCTCCATACGATAGAATTTGGACCTGAAACCTTTTCTATTGCGTTTAGAATATTTTAAAACATCTATTTTGATATATGGGTTTACCCAATTTCGTTCCGGAGTTGAAACGGGCTTTTCGGGCCATATATCGTTTAGCGCGTACATCTATCAACCCGATCCATATATTTATTTAAATTTGCCTATAAATACCATGCTAAACCCTAGCCTCTGCCTATTCTCATTTATCTACGCGTAAAATTTCATCAACTCTTCCTCTTCTTCAATGGATGCAAACCCTAGATCCAAACACAATTGCAAATCAAATCAAAAGCGAAAATTTCATATTCCTCAGAAAAAATTGATAAAAATATATGTTGAAGCCCTCGACTAGAGTAATTCACCGGTGGTGCTCATTTTTGGATTCAGTTTGTCGTTTAACCGGTAAAAATCAGAGAAGTTTGGGCCGTTCATCATCGTCGAAATCAAAGTCGTCGGATCGGGAAACGGTTTCTGGGTTTTGGAGAGGAAACCGAGGGGATCACATCTATATATTTGGTTTGTCGATTCGACGGTTAGATCATCATCAATCGGTGATTTAGGTTTCGAAATTGGGAGGGTGGTGGCGGCTGCTTCTTTTCGTGCGCACGTGGCTCGTCGCTGATGATGGAAGATCTAAGGTGGAGGCGACGCATACTTGGGGGGGGGGGGTCGCATTCATCTGCGGCGCGACGAACGACAAGGGGCAGCGTGCGTTGGGCAATGTGCGTTGGAATTGGGTTCTCGGTTGCGTGCGTTTTCCCGTACGCGATGTTGCAGTGCCCGTGAATGAAGATAGAAATGGTGACGTGGCAGGTAGTGGAAGTGAAAGTCTGTCATTTTTTTATTTCAATGTTAAAATTCAATCGCATTAATCGGCATAACTTTCTCATACGATGTTCGTTTTACGCGCGGTTTCTTTTGTTAGGATCGTATTGAAATTCCAGACTTGATGACACTTGTTTGGATGAATTTTGAGATGGTCAAATTTTTGGGTTTAAATTGGATTTAAATTCAATTTAAATTCAAAAGGTGAGTGTTTTAACCCACTCACAACTTCTAAAATGTCTTATGTTTGTTAAATTGATTTATGATGTGTTTAGAAATTTATTTATAGTTGTTTGGCATATGTTCCATCATTATCTCAGTTAAATTTGCATTCATATAATTTACTTGTTATTTAATTCATTTTTGCATATAAACTGCCTGTTAAAGTTTTAGCTAAATTTATTCTTGCATATAACTGCTAGATAAATTTATTTATTATTGCATATAAAATACAGTTAAACAGTTATTTAATCCATTATTGAAAAATAAACTGTCAGTAATTAATTGTTATTTATGGATGCGATTGTTTGAATTGGATGATAAATTGATAAATGTTGATGATTGATATGATGGATGAATGGATGCTGTATTTATATTGTATAAACCGCAAGTTATTATGCATTTTCATTTCATTCGGGATTGCGGTTTGAAATGATATACAACCGCATTTTTATTTTTAAATTGCGGATTGAAATGATAAATATCCATATCACTTGACCATAGGATAGAAAATTATATACAGGCACCGCGGTATATATATAATTATTTTTGAAATGATTTTCTATGGTTTTGGAAAGAATACGGTTTAATAAATATTAAATTTTGATATATATATAGTAAAAATTCTTGAATTTAGCTATGTATAAATTTGTTCGAATTTTAAAAAAGCTAAATAATGAAGTTGATTTCGTTTATATAATATAGTTAAGAATATATTTGAAATTCTATTGTATATAGAGTTTATAATAACTCAAATAAAAATAAGGTTGAAGATAAAGGTGAATATGATTTGAATTAAAGTATTTAAGAATTATCTTCGAAAAATTTGTTTTGAAATGTAAATAAATTAAGATTTAAAGGGTATGATTGTATAACTTGATTTTTGATTTGAGAATGTGAATATCTAGTTGATTTAAAGAATGTTATCAAGTTAATTTAATTAAAAGAATATCCTGTTATTGAAGTTTAAGGGTTTACCTGAATAATATTTGTTTAGTAAGTAAATATTTCAAATTTAAATAATAGGAATTTGATTTGATATATATTAAATTATCAAAGAATCCATTTTGAAATAGTGGAATATTTAAAGATTGAAATATATAAACTATAAAGTTTTGAAATATAGAATATTTAAGCTTGAATATATGGGAATTAAAATGGGTTATTTGGAGGTTCAAATTGATATTGGGAATTTATTGTGAAATTTAAAGAAGCTATTTATTTTATAAAATAATATAGTATTTGAACCATTAAGTATTAAAAGTTATGTTTCAAAGCTATGGTTTCAAGGTATATATATATATTTAAAAATATTATGATTTTAGGAAAGGGATATTTATAAAATAAAATGATATCATATTGATTTGGGTTTTAAAAATATAAATGATATCGTATTTATATGGTTTGAAAGAGATATTATATTCTGGTTTTAAAGTATAAATTATTTTGAAATAACCGCGGTGTTATAAGAACGTTTGGTTGTTGAAGAGACCGGGATCGGAAGTTGTCATACTCTCTGCCAACTCCGAAAACCACTTTAACAACCGTGTACGCGGTGGAGATTCCAGAATGAAGTAGGATGGCGGCGGCGTTTTCCTTTGAGGTAAATACGTGGACCCAACTCCCGTGAGTTGGCATAAGGCGGCTAAAACAGGAGCGATCGACGGGTTAATTGAGGTAGCGCCTTTGATCGGACACATCCCTTCGATATTCTACTCTGAGTTGGTTTTATTCGGTGACCACTTTTGATTTCTTTGATTTGGGGGTGTGGCTCGAGGTGGGCGGTAGCTGCGCGCTACGCGTTACCACCGACCCGGAAGCGTAATTGGTATATCTACCCTGGCATTGCTTAGTTGTGCCGTGTCACCTACCCTAGCGCACCTTATATGATTTTGTTTTGTACCATACCTATGGAGTGCCCTCTGATGACGCCCAGTACGGGGGAGATTACGATACTGTATAGACTATGGTAATATATTTTGTGTTAAGGGCTATATGGGTAACCCCTTAACGCTATTTAAAAGTAAGTTTATTTTACAATTAGACACTATTATAATAGCGCAATATACTACATAGTAAATAGTTTAACAGATCCTTAGGAGATGTAAATCCCGAGCATCTCTTGAGTTATTGCACTCATATTTATTCCTGTTGATTTAACTTACATAAGATCTTTTAGTTCTGACTCGAGTGTTTTGTCTTTTCAATTTGCTCGGGTCAGTCCGAGCGTTCAGGATTTCGAAGACCTTAGCTCTGGAGGACGAAGACGGAGATTTATTATTATTATTATTATTATTAGTCCACTATACTCATACTGTTCCGCTGCATTATTATTGGTATGTGTAACTCTGATAAATGTTGTAAGTATAATTGAATATTTTGTAAAACAGCTTTATAAACTGTATATTTGATTATTATATTTTATCCTTCCGCTGTGAGATTCTATTTTGTTTTATTTCTTTCTTGTTTTTCTGATTTACCCCATAACAATCCGCCCTTCCGTATAGTTTGAATTGGCACATGTGTCGATTTAAAGCGTGCGAAAAGGCGGGAGGTTACAGGCTCTCACTATTCTTTTTTGTTTTGCCAAATCCTAAATCGAAACAAAATAATTCACTTATACCCACCATATTGCGATGGCCTAAGTATAGAATTTATACCTTAAGTCTGCTCAAAAAATACATATAGTTATCTTACCTCGTCTATTCAATATATTAATATTATTACACATAACATCCCTAGCTTGAGTATGCTCAATAACTAAGGAGTATGCAAGTAATTTACTAGCATTTATACGGTAGAAGACAACATTATATTGAAAATTTATAATCTTCAATATATATAATATTAAGTGATATTAATTTATGGAATAATACAATTTTATGAATTACTCTAATGATTCAAGTGTCGAACAAATCAAAAATCAGTGTATATGTACAATTAACTATGTACTTAAGTCTAATTAGGATTTCTTAATGTTCCATCTTTAATATATACATTCATATTATATAAGTTTTATTTATTATCTAACTTTTATATTTCATATCACTTATATAATAGTCTTATGTATAAATTATATTAATTAAATGTTATTTAATTAATTTTTAATTAATTAGCATTTTAATTAATTTTATATGATTTTGATATAGCATTTATATTAAATATTTATTACATGCTATAACCTTTATAGTATTGCTCATATATCATATATAGGTGCATATTATTTAATTAATTAACCTTTAATTAATTTAACTAATTAACTTTTAATTAATTTATTCATTTAATTAACCTTTATTTAATTTATTCAATTAGATAATTTTAATTAAATTATATTAATTTCAAAATTCAATTCATATATATACATATATATATATATGTATGTATACTTATGTTACTTTAAACATCTTAAAAACAACATAATATATAATACATGTATATATTTATTTATTAATTATCTTATTTAATTAATATATTTTATTATTCTTGATAATAAATTTTAAAGTTTTCAAAACTAATATATATTATCAAACATTTTGAAAATTTTGTTATATTATAACTTTTATAATATATTTATATCTTATTTTAAACTTAACTTTTAATTTTCAAACAATTTTGAAATATAGTCTAAGGCCCAAATCAAATTGGGCCTCTTTTATTAGAGGCAACCTATTAGGCTCATATATCTATTCAGGCCAGGTCTGTAGCTTGGTAAGACAGAGTACTTGATTACCCAAACCCAATCCTAGACACTACCTTTCTAGATACCCCACTATCTGGGTTGTGAGCATAATTAGTCAATTTTAACATAACTAACTAGACCGCATAGGATATTAGGCTCTAATACCATTATTGAAACTGAACCAGCCCGCAACAGAAGATGTGAGTAAATTTCAAAAAAATTCTCTTATTGGATTTATATAGGGCCTACAAAGTCTGATATATTTAGAATGTTTCTAAATTTTGTTTAAATAAAATATCTTATTTTATTTAAATTTGTGAATTACATACAATTTTATTTAATTTGTATTCTACACATATAAATGTACTCATGTGTATAATATACATATATGTATATGTGTGTATGTGTAACGTGATACTCCATGCAAGGTATAACATGCCCGTTTATAGATGGTGAGGTTTACATTGCAAAGGACATATTAGCTCATCCGATATGTATTGTATGTTGTCCAAATATATGTATGTATATAAGCTTGTTATTTATATGAAGATTATATATATGAATGTATGAGTAAATTTAATTTAAATAATTTTATGAGGATGAAAATATATAAACACACACATACTTACATATATGTATATATGTATGTAACTTACATATACACATGTAAAATATAAATAATATATATATAATTATGTATTATTGTAATAAATAGTAAAATGATTTAACATACATATATATATACACACATAATATAAAAAGCTTTTTTAATAAATTACGAGCTTATATATATGTATTTGTATTACAACAATAAGAAAATCATTTTTTTAAACAAATATATATGTGTTCATAAACATATTATAATATATATATGTGTGTGTGTCTATTAAACTAAAAAAATTATTTTACTTTATACGCTTCCAAATCATATGCACAACAAAAGAAAATTTTATCATAAATTTTATTGTATTAAAATATATATAAATTGATTAATTAGCTGAGAGAGAATAAATCGATATATTTGGACTAATTACAATAAATTTTATTTTAAATTTATTTTATATAAATCACTGAAATAGTATATTGATTTAAATAATAGTAAATAATTATAACTTACTATTACCAAAAATTAAAATTATTGTAAATACAGGTATAAAATATATGTTATGAAATGATGGTATAATTAAATATAAATCATATAATTGTAATTACATAACATATTCATATGTATATATATATTAACAATAAATTGGTAACAATTATAAACATTATATGGCTGTGCATATTTGATCTATATGTAAAAAAACTGTTATTTTAATAAATACATACATACAACCAATCTAGTATGTGACAACATCGATACATATAAGAATCGTCACTTAACTAATAATTTGATAATAATATATTTTTATAATAAAATAATATTATGAGATTATAAACAATAGAATACATTAAAAACATACTTGAAACTAATGCTTGAGGCACACCTTGTAATGATGAACTCTCTCTCCCCTTTGAAAGCTTTTCGATCCGGTAGACTGCTAATCCTTGAACCATTGACCTTTGACTATCCAATAGTACTTATTTTGAATTGATTTGAGTTGGATTTGCTAAAGCTCCTAGGGGTTGAAATCGGCCAGTAATGAAGGGGAGAGCGGCAGCCAAAAAGTTCTTAAGCAATTAGGGTTAGGGTCTTTTTATAATGGATGAAACAGAGAGAAATATGGATCATATCTCATACCAATTCTTGCTAAATCTAAGCCATCCATCACAAAACACCTCTAGACTTTTAGTCGCCTCTTATAAGCCATATTATTGCCGAAATTATCATCTTATTGTCATGGGCTAATATCCCATTTAAGCCCAAATAAGTATCATCAATTAAATATAATTTATTGCTTGTTGATATCGCATATCGACCGATATATTTATAGCTATTATACAATAATACTTATTTATAAAATCATATTCATAATTTTATAATTAATATTTCGTAAATATTAATTAATTCATAACAATATAAACTAATTAAATCATTTAATCTAAAGAGAATTCATCAATTCGGTTATGTGACTCGTCAAGTTTAAATTTTATCAGCGATTAACATCGACTATTTGAATGTTAATGTTCACGCATCACTTGTAGATGGTGCGATATTTTGGCGAGATTTATCGCTTACTTAATTTTGGTAAAAACAAAGCATTACCTAATTGTGACTTTTATTTACGACAATTCTCTTTGTTAAAACTATAACACTTTGGATTTATGGAATTTGGTAATGATCAAAATTCCTACATCGTCCACATTTAACTCTATATTCCAAACACAAAATCCTTGGTTCAATAATAATAATAATAATTGATCGAAATACTCTAGCTAAAGACTTTAACTTTGAGTTGACTAGAGTTGACCATGATACTAACCCCATATAACTGAGAAATGAATCCTCTCTTGAATAGTGCTACACTTCCAATACTTTCACTCGACCCAACTGTAGTCACTCGATAGACATCATGCCATGGTTTGACTACAATTAAAGCGGAGCTTTCATATTGAAGATCGACAGTATTCTAGAGTAAAGAGAAATGTGTAAAATCAGTCATATCGATATTTTCTGTTTGACGTTAGTTATATTAACCAACATAAAACTATTGAGTGAGTTGTAACTATCAGTATGTAACCTCTTACTGTCCCCAGAAGTTATGAGTAATACACTACCGAATGGTTAGAAAGCATTACGTACTATAGTCTCAACAAACACATTGATATCCAGTCCCGATGCATCTTGACTACGAACATTCAAAATGATATATTTATTCTTATTATGATAAATTACTCACGATTACAACACTTTGTAACTACTATCACATAACATACCATTTATGGATTTTCTATTAAATACTTTTAATTAAATTAAGTAATTAATATTACACATTGTATCAAGTATATAATCAAATGGGAACACCTTTTATTTTGAACAACATTAGTTATTGGGTTAGATATATGTAACAAATTACATAATTGCTCCTAGAGAATATCTCTAACTCTATCAGTTGCCTTCTTACGTACCACTGCTGCACTTAGTGCATGAGCATACACTGCTAAATAGATAAATAGATCTTCTCCGTCCAAAGGCTTGAACATGATCGGGGGTTTTTCCATATGCCTTAGTAATTACTCAAAAGCGTCTTTTCATTCCTTTGTCCAGACAAATTTTTCTTTCTCTTTTTTGAGGGCACTGAAGAACATTATGCATTTATTGGTGGTCTTTAAGATAAACCTACTCAGCCCAGCGACCATCCCATTCAAATTCTGCATTTCTTTCCTTGGCCTTGGGTATTCACATGTTTCAAGGTACTAAACTGCTCTAGAATAGCATCAATGCCTATTGAATTCAAAATAAATCCAATTTTTTTCCCAATGCAACTCTAAAGGAACACTTCAACAGATCTAATTTCATCTCATACCTTCACGGCACATCAAACATTTTTGAAAGATCATCCATATGGTTCATCGATAGCTGTGACTTCATAAGCATATCATTCACATACACTTCCATTGTCCGCTTGATCTAGCCTTTAATACGAAATTTACCAATCTCTAGTAAGTAGCTTTAGTGTTTTAGAAACCGAACGACATCACTTGGTAGTAGCACAATTCCAAATCCACTATAAAAATTATGTGCTCCTGGTCTGGAACGTACATCGGTCTGGTTGTAGACGAAGCAAGCATTCATGAACGAAAGTAACTCATGTCAGGCGGTCCTGTATACCAGCTGGTCGATTTTGGGCAAGGGAAGCTATCTTTCGATCATGCTTTATTTAGGTCATAGTAATCAATGCATGCCAACCTCTTCCCATTTTCTTTCTTAACCAACACGGGGTTCGATACCCATTCATGGTATAAAGCATTACGGATAAAACAATTTGCCTTCAACTTATCCACTTCCTCCTTCAATGCAACAAATTGCTTTGGACCCAGATTGCATCTTGTTTGTTTTACAAGGGGATATTTCAAGTCCACATTCAGTGTGTGACATGCTATCTCAGATGATCTCTCATACATATATGATTGTGTCCAAGCAAACAAATCCACTTTTGGTCAAAGAAAACCAAGCAAATCCTTTTCAGTTTGGCTCTAAGATGAGATTCATTCTTAAAAACCTAAGTAGAATTGTCCATATCAACCGAAATGTTGATTGTCAGCTTAGCTGGTGCTGCCCTTATTTTTTTTGATTGCTTCGTGGGATCCATAGACTTAAAAAACTTGCTATAGTTCCCTAGTTAGGGCTTGGACATTGTTTGTTATATATCCATGTTCTTGATGTATAGGGTTTTCTCTACACTTTTCCTTTTCTCTCATTGCTTTGCCTCTCTGAGCTCAGCAATGCAACATTCCTGACCAGTGCTCTGGTCACCTCGAATTTATCTAACCTAATTTTCCATAGGAAACTTCATCATGAAGCAGGAAGGAGCAAGTACTACTCTGAAGCTAGCGAGGGCCGATCAACCCAAGAAGGTATTATATATCAAAAATTTATCAATAATCACAAACTTCCTAACCCGCGCGATCTTATAGTCTCCATCTCCTAACTTCATATGATTAAAGGTCTTTTTGAAGAGAATATTTATCAAGCTTCCATAATCCACTAAGACTCAATGCACAGCAGTCGGGTCCAACATGGTCGTTATCACCATAGGATCAAAGATTAATGCTTTAATCATATTAGAATCCATTTTATGAAAGACTATATCATCATTCATCATCCTCCACTAACTAGATGGAGTTCCGTCCTTAATCGCAAAGCAACTCTCATATGGTACATGATTCAAAGAATTTGCATATTGCTCCTTCTTATTCCAGTTTTCTTCGCTAAATGAAGTCCTCCAATTCTTCTATTAATTACAATTCTTCCATCAAGTCGCCTACGCCCCTCGCCATTGGGTCCAAGCTAGTTCCCTTTTGCATTTATCCCTTATGGACTAACATTTTATACCCCATCCTTCGACTTTCTAACATATTGCTACAGTTTCCTTTTGTGGATCAACTCCTTAATGATATCCTTTAGGTGATGACATTCATGCATACTATGGCCATGGACGTTATGGAACTGACAATACTTTGTAGAGCATCTTAGTTTTGTCGCCTCCCTCTGAGATGGCTTTCTATATTCCTTATCCCTTGTGTGGCAAGGTATATATTCTTGAGCGCATCATTAAGGGGCGTGTATTCCTCTAGCCTCATATTCCTCGAATTCCTCTTGGCATCATTCCACTTACCTTAATGCCTTGATTCCTTTTTTTGTTACTATAATTCTTAACATTCATAGTTACGTTACCAATGCTCTCACTAGTCTTTATGGTGGCCATAATACTTTGAATAACTTTCCCAGCTATCCATTACCAGCCATCTCAAAAGCCAGATTTGCCTCTTCTAATTACAAAAACGAATAAGCCTTTTGGTGGAACTCCTCCATAGTAGTAGGTTGTTTCTTCCTCAGCCATTTTTTAAAATCTATGTCCAAATGTATCCCTTAGACTAAAGCCATCAACATCGTATCCTAATTCGAATTGTTTGCCTTTATGATTGCAATATTAAATCTATTCACAAAGCCGACTCTTTAGGTCCTTTGGAATGCCAGTTAAAGACATCACATCCTTGGGAAAGTAGTGTAGAGCCTGAACTACTCCAGAAACATCTTATCCAATTCATTAAAATTCAAAATGGACTTCGATGGGAGCCGAGTGAACCACATCGATGTAACTTTATCTAAAATGATGGGGAAACACCTACATCGAACTACATTTATTGCTCTAGAACCATATGTGTGCCATTAATACTTGAATAGATGTTGCTTGGGGTCTGTCATCCGATTGTACAATGGCATTGAAGGCATTATAAACTTCTTGGGATATTCGTTATGCAATATATTTGCGAATGGAGTTCTGCTAGGCAGAAACCCCAAATTTTATTCTTTCTCTACAAATTCTCTTTCATCAACCACTTTATCATATCAACAATATGCTCCCTACTAGATTGATGATCCAAAAAACAACTGTTAGGAGCAGCATTGACTGTAAGTCTCTGCAAACAGTCTCGGTTCACTTCATAACATCTAAGTTGTCCTATCTCCAGGAGACCCATTTCTTCTGATCTTCTCTATGCCTAACTGGCTTTACGATAGTTGTTTGAGAACCAGCATCCTGTGATCTAACATTCGACCCATCCTTATTGCCAGTTTTTTGCAATACATCCGTAGAATCTGATAGATTGAAGGCATCGAGCCGAGGCCCCTAGAATTCCTCAAATTCATGTTCGTACCAACCTAATTCTGGTCCGTACCGATATGAATTCCTCTACCCGGTACCTAGCCACTTCCTTTAACGTTCTTCCCTACTACTCTTGTAGTGTGCTCCTTCAATTTTTAGTTCTCATTCCTTCTATTCTGGTCAAAAGCAGACGAATTCTCCTCTTCAGTACCATAAGGTGACGCTTCTTTCCTGCTCCTCCTAGGCCTTTAGGACTACTAGACAGCAAGGCAACAGTAGCATTCATCTTCTTAATAAGCACCTTCTAGCTATCCACTATTGTCCAATTCAGCTCTGCCATCATCTTATCGAATCGACTCTCGACACCATCTCCTTAAGGGAAGATGGTCCTGGCAAAGTAACTACCAGTTGGTTAGTCTCTTCATTATGGTGAGAAGCAACATTTTCCTCACTAGCTATAGCTCCAGACTTTCCAAATCTCTTTTGTTCCATTACTCGAAGTATAAAAATCCTAAAAATTAACCATAAAATCCTTTTGAATCTAGCTTTTGGATGCTCTAATCCACAAAAGACAACTAGATTTATGCTTAAGAAGCTGGTACAACAACCCAAAAATGTATAAAACCAAGTAGATCTAGTATGAAAACAATGATAACACGTAGATTTTTGTAGTAGTTAGCAAATTCAATGACCTACATCCACTTTAATCTTATTTAGATTGAGTTTATCTCAAGTACATGAGCATTTCTAGCCAGAACAATCTAAACAACCCTTTAGTGATATGGCTTGAGTACATATAAGAGAATGAAGAAGAATATGGCCAAAAGTCCTTTATACGTTGCTCTAGGCCTGCTATTTATAAGAGAATTACCTACCAGAGTTGGCAGGTCATTGAAGACCAGGTAAATCTCTAGATCCGAGAAAGTAAGAGGGAAGATGAAGGCCTCTAGTCAATAAATCAATGTCAGTACCAACATGATTTGATTCATGCAAGTCACCTGCTTATCCTTTACGTCATCTTGTATCTTCAAGTCTTCCAGACATAAGCATTTTTTTCTTAGAAATAATTTTTTTATTGAGATGTTCTAATACGTCTAGTACATGACCTTTTCGGCAAAGCGTTTAGGAGTTGTTTAACTACTCCTTTAAATATTGGCCAAAGGATAGCCACTATAGCCATCTATGCCCTGACCAACACACAAGAGATAAGCGAAGTTACCAGAGAGAATTCGATACCGACATGAAATCATGTCAGTGCTGACCTCCTTTTATGAGTGGTTTTACACTCCAAACTACTTAAAGTCCCTTTGTTTTCCATTCTAAGCTTGCCCCTAAATCCTCAAGCTATTTTATCTTCGTCTTGATGTTTAAATTCATTTGAAATCTAGTTAGTTTAAAGCTAGTCAACAATGATGAAAAATCATTGTACATGCATGTGTTGACAGTACTTAAAATATCTTAGTTTCATGATTTAAAATGTAGGAAAAATATAACCGAAACACATACCAAAAAGAGCATAAAAATTTATTTCTATGAATGCTTATTAAAAAATAATAAAGCATAAAACCTTAATCCTAAAAGTTGTGAACCAAAGAAGAAAAACTATGATACCTATTTCACACCGAGCATCGAAATTCACCCTCATATCATTATATCAGAAAGCAAAAATCTAAAGAATTCTCCTTTTTAATCTAACAACGGTTCACTTTATTTATCCACCATCATTAAAAGGTGAATGAACCTACATATCCCAACATATGATAGTAAAAATGATGAATCAAGTATTTCAATAATTGGAATATTATCAATGCATATGGATTTAGATATTGGTCCAATGATCTTGTTGTAAATTATTATTATATCTATTATTATTTTACTCCTAGATTATTGTTTTTTAAATATCCCCTCCTTACATTTGACATATGTACCATTTTATGCCTTATATTGCAAATTGATTAGTAAAAGGGTATACTAGTGAAACAGAATAACATTTGTGTAAAAAGTTAAACACTCATGTGATTAATATTGTTTGGTTAAGCAATAAATCTTTTGAAAAGAATTTTGTAAGATAGTACCTAACATATGATTAAGAAGAATACAATAAGGAGCTAAATATTTGTCTTCTTAAAGCATATACACCTATTTTCACTTTGTATCCTTATTTATACCGTTTGAACCAAAAATGGCACAAACACCCAGAAGTTTATGCAGTAGAGATTAAATGAGTAAAATTAAATGAAAATGGGGAAATAAACAAGATACAATCGTTTATAATGGTTCGACAAAGCAAGGCATATGTCTACTTTGAATTTTTATTACTTATTTATGATTTGGAGGCAGCAGTTCTTGGGAGTCGGTATAACTCCAACACTTGGAATTTTAGAGTTACAAGAATATAAGAAATAATGAAGTAAAAGCCAAATTATCCCAAAAAATAAGCCCCACTCCCTATTTATAGAGACAGGGGCCCTAAAATTTCGTTTAAAACATCTTTAATCCATTGTGCACGAATTTGAACAATTCTTCCCAAAATAATATGTGCCACCTCAACAGAAGCCGAGAGTCAGTACCGAGCCCTAAGTGGAAGGCGGTATCGGTCCTCAAGATACCCATATTTAGGGTCTTTAATCCCTCACCTCGAATCGTCTTGTAGTTAACTTCTCAGTTCCATAGTTGTTTGTACTTGTTTTAGCTTGTTCCTAAGCCTAAATGATTGAGTTGAAGGAGAACAAAGTTGTAGTTCCAAGTATCCATGTAGTTTAATGGATAAATGCATTGAATCGAAAAACCAACTTTGAAAATAGGCTTTTGGCACAGAGATAAGCTTGTAGGCAGAAGATGGGGTCCACCCAAGTTGTACTTGGTAGTCGGTACCGATCCCCGAATGGGAGTCGGTACCAATACCCAACTTCGAGGATTCCTTATCTTGTTTTCTTTGATGGTTTTAGCTTTGAATTCTTGGTTCTTTCTATGCTTGGTTTATGGACTCCTAGGCTATCTCACCGGGCTTTTTTTCTTGATAACTCCAAGTTCTGTTCATCTAGTTTGTTCAGATTCTGCTTGGTCAAAAGGCAGGATAACCCTTGGCCCCCCAATGTACAACTTGCTTCCAATGTGATGTGCTTTGAATCAAGACAAGTTTGAAATTTCATGAAGGATTCCACTCCGTGCTTTGAATGGTCGCTATCCTTTTACAAATCGATTCAGTGAATTGGCATATCCATAATGGACCGTTACGACATTCTGCCAACATTCAAGAATATAATCTAAAGCATGATTCTGTGATCTTCTATTCTAGTCTAATGGTTTTAGACTAATTCCATTCATGAGTTTCCAGGCAAATTTCCCTCAACTTTAGTCGTCAAGTATTAGGTATATACACATGGCTCATCACATGTGCATAGGCATTTGCACATATACGCTTGTACCATACATATATTGTACATATATTTTTAAGCATTTGGAACTCGGTACCAACCCTTGATTTGGGAGTTAGTAAAGGCTCCTTACTTGGAATAATTTCCAAGTCTTTGGCTTTGATAATCTCAGGCTCAAGACATTATATAACGCATTTCTTTTCATTCTTTTTGTCACTTGCTTATTTGTTTCCATCTACTCAAATTCCTTTAGCTCCTTCCATTGATGCTTCTTTGCTTCCAAATCAAGACACTCCCCCATCTACCCTTGCTTGACATGGTCGCCGTTGACCACCTTAGTCAGATCCACCTCCATGGATTCGAATCTTAACCCGAGGACCTGCTTTCACCTGAATCATCCACTTTTGAACCGTGACTTCGCATCAATAGGTAGGTATGATGATGAATATGGACAACAGGGCGATGATGGCCATGGTTGAAGAATTGAGATGGCTGTGGGCTGGCTATGACATTGGATTCAGTGGGGATGGGAGAAGAAGGCAGAAAAGGCAAAATATTTCCTTGGCCGTGGGGATCGATGAGACTCCCACATTTATGAAATTTTTTGGCCTATTCCAAGTATTCGATCAAACATGGTGTCACCAATTTGTATTGAACTCCCCTTCCATCTAGAAATATCTCCAAAGCATGGTTACCAACGTAAAACTATTTGGGGTGGTCAGCGATGCTGGTCGCATCGAGTGATGCCCAAGACTTGAAAATGAACTACCAAAATTAAAAGTTACATAATAATTTGAACTACACAGCACTGCATAACACAACACTAGAATCCACATTAGAATGGTTTGTGGTTAATCTTCCAATGTTGATTATCTAATGAGTTTTTCTAGAAATGGACCATAGACGTTTCAAACGTGTAGCTGCTCAAACTACAAGTACTTCACCTTCAAAATATATCAAGTCTGGCACAGAATCAGGCACAACCACAACTTCACGGGCGAAATAAACTCCTATCCAACAAGAGCAGCAACTAGAAATTCCGCATATTGATCAACAAAATCTAGAGATTCCCAAAGTAGAACAATAGATTCCTAAGAATACGGTTGAACCGGTAGATGGGCCTCAAATAGATCCAGCACCCGATACTCTTGAGGATGCCGAACTACCGAATAACCTGGTCGATCCCATTCCCTTCAAAATCGATAAAGGATCTCTTCGGAGGATATGCAGTAATAATGGAATTCCATTTGATGATGTTTTGGCACTATCTTGCGACTAGAGAGCCCATGATCCTCTAAAAGGATATATAGCTTGCAACAGATACATGTGTATGGACATTTATGTCTTGCAATTTAACTAATTCGTCTGTCAAGTTCTGAACTTTATAAGACTGGCTCCCATATAGTTGCATCCAAATAGCTATGATTTTCTTCTTAGCACTTAGCTTGTTTTATCTAAGCATTTGAATCGAGTGCCTAGTGATGAAGAAATTCAATACATTTATAGCTTCAGGAGTCGCAAAGAAAACCCATCTCTAATTTACTTGGAGCTGATGTGGGGTTGCAGAATAGTTACCGGAGTTTGGAACACACTGAGTTATTTTAAGATTGAATGGTTTTATGTACGCTGTCCCCTCGGGTTCACTCGTCGATGGATATCTGGATGTTGGTTTCATTATAAACACCATCCATGCATTTGCCTTATAATCTGCATACTTAATTTATCTTTCCCTGTTATATAGATATTCCAACGAGACCCAACGACGGATCACTTTCGAATACCATAAATACTCTCATGGAAGTCCAATCAAGGATAAGTATATAAGAACTCTATTGATGGATGAGAATCTTCTCACCCATGGTTTATTAGAGAAAGGCTGCAACACCGACATAGTTCCGATTGTGGACATTGAGGATGATGCTAATAATGATGATAACAATCCACCCATAGGAGATGAAATCGATCCTGAATTTTACCCAGCCCCAAGTTCTGGGGCTGAAGCCATAGAAAACATAGAACTAGAATACAAAGGCACTGAGGAAGGCCAAATTATTGGAGAGGGTGGTGAGGCCGACCAAAGTAACATTGAAGTAGGCTATGGATCTTTGACTGAACAACCTAAAAACGACCCATTGCCTGCTCCTAAAAAGAAATTGATTGTGAGAATTTCAATGACATAGACTTCCACTCAATCTTCACCAGTCAAGTGCAAAGAGGACTCCATCTATTCCTTCAATGGGCATGTTCATCGATTTAGGGTCTATCCCCATGGAGTTTTGCCCTTTCGACGTTGGTAACATCAGAATTGGTGACATCGGTTCTCTGATCTGCTTTGAGAAGGACATTATTCCAACCGGTGCAGGAGAGGTTACTCCTATGAGTAAAGCTCTAGTACATGGTCCACCGTGGGGATACTAGAACACACACATGCACTATACGACACTCACACTTGACACGTATCCTTGCCCGAGCACTATACGACACTCGCACTTGACACGTATCCTTGCCTGTTTATCTAACTCATCCCTATTTTTTTTACAGGTTCGATGGATAAGAGAAAACATTCATTACAATCCCTAAAGGAAAAAGCATATCATGTCCAGCTCCCTCAGTTGAGCTCGTACCATCAAGGGAGTAGTCAAGACTACAATTCAATTTATTGCTCCAATCGCGACAGAGACAACGAGGACATGGGTAGTCATGATAAGGATGTTTATCTCATGATTCTACTTCTAAGTGCCAACTTAGATCCAAATCACTAGAGGCCCGAATAGGTAACTTGACCGTCGAGATGATATTCTACCGGCCGATTCTTCTTAGGCTCCACCACCTTCCTCTACCCCTTTACAATCCATGACATTATCTCACTCCAGTCAGTCTTCCGAGTGCAAACATCGTAAGAGTGGCTCCGGTACATTTCATCAGAGGCTAGGAAAAAGAACCGCTATTGCTCCGACCAATATAGAGGAGCAACAAGTAGATAACACAGGGTGGATGGTCGAGCTTAAGAATGAACTTCCCAATGTTTGCTTTGATGGAGTTATGTTCTTGCCTAATTTAAAGAAAATTCCCACTGAATTTCAACAGAGGACCATCGACTGCATGACCGATGTCCATAATCAATACAATGAATGTGCAAAGTTGGCCAAAAGATTTCAAAAGTCTCAAGAGACATGCTGCAAGAGATGGACAATTAGAAACTCATTGAGACTAAGAATAAAAGAATCATAGCCACTCTCGACATTGAGCTCGAGAATTTAAGAAAATCCCAAGTCGAAGTGGAGAAGAAGGCCGAGGAGGCCATCAAAGCACTCGAAGTTGAGAGATCCAAGCATCTGAACAAAATTGAGCAAGCACATCATCGGAACCATGAGCTTGTTACAGAATAGGATGTTGCCAGAAGGAACATAGCTGAATTGAATACTAAGCTTGAGCGCGAGACCAAGGAAAAGGATGAATCGTAGAAAATTGCTCGGGATGCATGCGACGAGCTGGTCATCATCGGAATAGAGAGGGACAATGCGCTTAAAATGGTTAGGGACATTGATGCTTTCATCAAGAGAGAAGCTAAAGCTGTATAAAATAGGCTAAGGAGCGTGTAAAAGAGCAGATGATGGAGAAGTTTGAACCACTGATCACTCAGTACAATGCCAATGTACACAAATTTCAGAACTCGATTGGTTTAGGGAAGATTATCCTTTGATGCTTGCTCGTCTGTGGGAACAGGTTGTCGAGGAACATAAAGAATTTCTTAATAGTGATAATATCAATATAATGCATTTGGAAAAAGAAATTTTGATGGGAGAGTAGCCTAAAGTACTTCATTATAATTGTTATCTTATTCATCCGAAACCTGATTCAACCGCTCAAAAAGAATCAGTCGAAGGTTCCGGCTTTGCGTATCATAACGCCAAAGCTGGTCAAGCTCCCAAAACTTAGGCAACTCCTAGTTCCACTGTTGATACCTCAACCGACACTGGCTATGACCCATAGAAGCCACAGCCCCAGAAATCCACTATTTTCTTTCTTATTCTTATGGAAACTCCCAAAAACACTCCAGCTCATGCGAAAGTTCAAACTGAAGAAGGTATCTCACTTGACTTCTCTTGTTATCTAGAATGTTGATGCATCGTTGATCAGCTTCGCTAATCTCCCTCTTTGTATTTATTTAGCTACAGGCCAACCTGCAATTTCTCTACTACCTCCCAAGGTTTCTTAGCCGGGGCCATAAGTATCGGCAATGGAGTCCGTAACCATCATGATTTCGACAATAATTCTCAACATCCCTATTGCGGAGACCCTAAGCCTTGTCGTAGGCATGATAGACGCTTTGTTAGAAGAAAGAAATGATGAGAATCAGGGGACTCAAGTTGATAAGGATGTTGTTATTACTAGGGTCTCCTAGTCCCTGTCGGATCCCTCCATGCACGAGCTTGAGCAAAAACTCAGTGTAGATATCCTCCTTGCCAGTTAAATCAAGTAGGGGCAAATAGAAGTTTCCCTCCATTGTTGTTGATCACTTTTCCCTGGCAAACCATTTTCACTCCAGTTTACATTCCTCCACCCAAGGGTGCTCAAAGTATGTTAATAGTTTTCTCATAAAGCGTTCCAGCCTCCATTTCTCCGCCCTGGAGCGGCCAAAGTGTGCCTACTAGATCTTTGCAAAGCACTTCTTCTAAAGGCTAAGGCATAAGAGGAAGAGCTGGAAATAGGAAAGTAGAAAGATCAAGTGAAGTCTCCCTGGTTCTAAGAAGAAAAGGAAGTCCAAGAAATAGTTTCTTTTTCCATATATAGACTCCTTTTGTCTGTTAGCCGGCCTTGTATGGGTTTGGCCCCCATTACTACTTTTTTGCTTTTGGCGCGAACGACTTGTACTTAGCTTTTTTGGTTTAATGTCTATAAAAAAGACTTTTCGTTTTGTAAAATCTTTGCACAAATTTGTCTAAGTACTTAAGAAATACACTTTCCATTCAATGTACTTGTGATACATTTCTCTTAGTGATCATTTTCGAAACAAGTCCTTAAACCTTTTTTTAATTTGTCCACCTCGCATCGCTCCAGTGAATATAAGGTAATCCTTAGGGTAAACCACTTAAAACAATGGCTTGAATATCCTTTTCCACTATAATATGTCTCAACCGCACCAAACTCCGGGCATGGGTTTAAATTAACTACTTAAAATCGTAGCCCGTACATCCTCATCTAGGATTTTAGCTTTCGATCATGCCTAACTCCGGGAAATGACCGAAGGCCTACAAATTGGATCCTGGTTTACTCTAAACATGGACCTTTCATTCTTCCTTCTCTAGGCAAGATGTTAAGGATCAAACGGACTAGTCATGCCTATTTCCATTTATACTTCTGCCCTCAGTCTAAGGATGAGAATTGGGTGAGTGATCGGTCGTATCATGCTCTTTTTGATTTATACTCCTACGCACCATCCGAGGCCAAGTGTTAGTGTACAGACAAACATGTCACATCTGGTTCTATGTTTTTGCTCTTACCCCCAATCTGAAGGCATCAGTCAATTTATGGATGAACGTGTTTCATCCGACTTAAGTTTATACTTTGGATCCTTCTCCGAGAATGAGAGTTACGATACGGATGCTCATATCGCATTCAGTTTGCATTTGGAACACCCTTAATTTTAAATAAAATTATTCAGGAAGATTTAATTAGATAAATTAAATAGAATAATATAAATATTAGAGTAATAAGGGATTGAGATTTGAAAATCTAATTAGGACCATGCTTAATTAAATAAAAAAAAATGGGTTATGGTAATATTTTCGTAAATTAACTAATAAGGAAATAAGTCAAGGGAATTATGGGGAATAGCCGCACCCATAACCCCTTAACCACTAAACGCTTGCTCCCACTCCCTACACATTCAAAATTCCAAAACGTAAACTAGATCTCAATCCAGCTATAACCTAGGGGAAAGAGAGGAGTAAAATCAGTTAAAGCCGAGCAATCGAGCAAAGGGAATTAATCAAAGATCAAATCTCAAGTTCCTTATCCTAAGTAAGGTGAATAATAATCAAAACCACCTCTATTTTCGTTTTTAAAGAGCATTAGATTTTGGATTTAAGTTTAACTCCGTTATGATGATTTTGATGATGATTTGCTTGGATTGCATGATATGTTATAATCAAACAAGTTTGTTTGATAAATGTTTTATTATAATTTTAAGGCTAAAATCATTTATATTGGGTATCGAATGCCATGAGGATTTAATATGTTATTTAAAACATTATTTTGGAGATGGTTTTAATTTTTTTCGTAGTTATCCAAGCTATGGATAATTTATTACGAATTTTCAAAGGAAAATATGAATAATTGGGTTTAGAAATTAATTTTGGTAATTATATAAAGGAATTTGGGTCTGAAAATTTTATACGTTAGATAACATATCAAAAATTGAATTTTGAGAATTTTTGGAGATTTTGCCTAAGTAATTTACTATGGAAATTAAATTAATTTAGTCGGAGGATTTAAATGTATAAATTGTTTTGCTTAAGGGAAAGGATTCTTTGCTAATTATTTTCGAATAAATCTAAGATGAATTCGGCAGCCTTTTAGGAAAAGATTTTAGTAAAGTTTATGGCAACAGATTAGATTTTTACAAATAGGCAAGTTAGTTGAAAAGTATTACTTAAATGGCAAAGAAAATAGTTTTGCATAAGTCTATTGTTTCACCCCTTTCAGTAGCTACCTTTCGACCCTATACTTCCTCTCCAGCCAAGTCCAAACCAATACATAAGGTATCAATGCATTGGTACGTAGTGGATTGGAGAATAACGGTAGGTATGGAGTCGAAACCAAGCTCTTGAATGGGTCGAGGCCTTTTTTTTACTATCCAAAGAAACGCCACTTACTTTGTTTTCAAGAGAATTCTTTCGAAAGGGTTTGATATAGCTTTCGAAGAAGTTGCCGCTTTTTGTTTAAAGGGTAGCTTTCGAATGAGTTGGCTTGTTTTTAAATCAGTGCTTTCGAAAGGGTGGCTTGAACCCAGTCAAAACCATGTTGCTGCCTTTATGCCTTTTTAATGGATTGAAGTTATCAATGAGTTCGAAAGGTAGCTTTTGTTTTATAAATGTGATAAGCCACTTCACAATGTCTTCGAAAGAGCTCTAGTAGCTACTTACATCAAAGGTTTCGTAGGCAATGGCTTTGAAAGGGGTTTCAAAGCTATTCTTCCAAATGTTTTACTTAAATGATTAATGCTTTCAAAGGGATGGTTCTGAAGCCATCAATTTTCTCCAATCATTTTTATTTAAAGGTTAATGGCTTTGAAATAGGTACTTTCGTTTATATTCACTTTGACAAAACAGTTATTTTTAAAAGATAAAACCTAATGGTTTTGAAAGGGGTACTTTTAAATGTTTTCGAAGCTATGCTTCTATGAATTACTTTAATACTTTTGAAAAGTATGTTTTGATGGTTTTGAAAGGCCTATGCTTAGTTTTTTGAAAAGAAGATTTGAATGCTTTCGAAAGAGGTATTATAATGGTTTCGAAAGTGAAGGTCTAAGGATTCGAAAGCATTAGTTTTTAAAACAAAGAATCCAATCTCATTTTTAGAGGAAAACCCATGGCAAAATAAAGGAGTTCTGAAATGCCTTTTTAGTATGGTGTTTTTGAAGGAGCTTTCCCTGATAAAACCATATGTTAAAGAGATTAACCATGTTTCATTGCTTTCAAGGATATTAAAACCATAAATGTTGCTACTGTTATGTTATTATATTTGCTTCTTCTAATATACATATTCATTGTATAATGGACCTATAACTGTATTTTTGGGAGTAAAGGGGCATAAAAACTAGCTAGGTTGACCCAGTAATGAATATAAATTGAGTTAACTCCTAAATGAGTAGAATTGCATCTAAGAGGTCAGGTAGACTAGAAAATAGGATGCCAAAATATTGATTAAAGGAGTCGTCAGTTAAGATAGGTTCATAGTAAATCCATGAAAATTATATTCGGAAAGAGTTATTGGCAGGGGCCAATAGCTTCATAGTGATCCCAATAAAACTATATTCAGATAAAGTTATTGATAGAAGTCAATAGGTTCTTAGTCAATCCGTGAAAACTATGATATGAGAGAAGTTATTGGAGATACTAATAGGTTCAGGAAGAACCCATGAATTCATGAAGTTGTTAACAGTGGCCAATAGGTCCTTAGTCATCCCAGGAAAACTATGAGACCGGACAGATAGTCCATAAACTTTAAACAGTTGATTAGTTATCCCATGAAAACTAATAGTTTAATAGTGACCCTAGAGACTATAACTGAGACAAACAGTCAAATGAACAGGGATGGGAAATCCAGAATAATTAACTTGTTTGCATATCATCATAATAATTTAAATTTCTACGTTTCAAACATTGTAGTTGCAAGAGCATAGTATATGGTTCTTATAATTTTTGGATAAGATATTAGTGAGGGGAAAACCTTTTCCGCTAAGCAGCGAGGTCTCACTAGATATCTAAATGGTTTGAGATGGTAGGTTATTTTCCATATTAGGCTTTATGTCTAACTCGAAGTTCATATTTTTCCCTTAAACTCTTAGGTGCTCAATAACTTTGAGTAGTTTGAGAGTTGAGGATTTCAGGTATCTCTTTAGATGAATAAGTTTCTAAAGGCGTGTAGGAGGCAAGATAGCTATTTGGAGTTCTTTCTATTTTGATTCCACTATGTTTTGATGTAAAGAAAAAATTATTTAATTGCCTATATACACACACATTGATCATCCAAGAGGGATCTTCACATGTCGCTCTTGGCATATGTTGTAATAATTATAATTTCTCTAAACGTGGTTCTCGAATGTGGGATTATGTAATGAATTTGAAATGAATTGATAAGGAATGTGAAAGTTGTTTAATGATTTTAAATTTTTTCCATATCCATGTGTTTCTGTTATATCAATGTATCTAACATTACCGTATTTGGTCACCGAGGATTAATAACTATGGATGACTGCAGCATCAGTAGCCACTAGTTTTGGGCCTCCGAGTGGGGGATGTTAAAAGTTGGTATCCGAGCATAGGTTTATAAAAACTTATGAAATTTATGCCTTAAATATTTCTCAAACATAATCCAATGAACCAGAAAATAAGATTTGGGTTTGGGTTAATGCTATAGTAACGTGTTTATATATATGTGTGTGTGTGTGTGTGTGTGTGTGTGTGTGTGTGTGTCTATAAGTGCGTATTCCCCTTTCTCTTAGACCATTCTTCTATATCTTACTAAGCCTTATATGCAGATTGGGAATGGAAGATATGGAGGTAGGAAACGAAAGAGGAAATCTCGATGGAGGAAGCACCACAACAAATGGAAACGTTCGACCCATCAGGAGGAACCCGGGTCGAGAGGCAAATTCTAATCAAAATGCAGATGCCAATGTGGGTGCTGGAAATCCACCAGCAGTTATGAGAAGATGTATCAATCTAATGCAAGCAAGAGCCACTACTGAAGATGCTAGGTTTGTTGGAAGAGCTAATCTCGCGGCTCCAATTGGAAACAACTATGCTAAGTTGAGTAGAGACTACACCAGTCTTGGTGGGAAGCCATTTGTGGGAACAAAGGATGCCATAGAAGTTGAGAATTGGCTATTGCATTGTGAGTGAATCATCATTGACTTAGGATTGAATGATGAGCAGAAGAGGAGACTAGCCTCTAAGCAGTTGCAGGGAGAAGCGCTTCATTGGTAGAATATTGTTACTGCCGGAGTTCTTAAGGAAGAATTGACTTGGACCGAATTTCGAAGGAGATTTGAGTATAAGTTTTTGTCTGCAGTTGCTAAGTCGGCATTATTGAGAAAGTTCATGGATTTGGTGCAGGGAGAGATGTCGGTAGTTGAGCACGCTACTAATTTTGATGAGCTGTCCAGATATGGGTATGTTACCATTGACGCCGTCATCAAGAGGAATGAGAATTTTATTCGAGGATTGAGACCCAAGATAGCTAGGGCGACCCTGCCACATCTTTGTGATCCTTGTAATATTGTTGTGGAGATGGCAATCCGACGTGAGGAAATGCTTGCTATTTATGGGAAGAAGAAGCCGGTTGAAACCCAGGGTTCTCAGGATAAGAAGAGGAAGTTCTTTAAGAAGAAAGGAACCCAGAAGGGGGAAGCTGCCCAGAAGGAAAAAGATAATCTGGTTTGTTATAATGCGACAAGAAATGTCATTATGATTATGAATGCATAACTGGCAAGGGGAAGAAGGCCACAGACAAGAAGAGTGTGAAATGGTTTAACTGCGACCAAGTTGGGCATTATAAGGATTAGTGTCCAGAACTAGTCAGGGCAGACATGGGAAAATTCTTTGCTGTTGGACAATCATCTGTTAGGCCAGCTGCTGCCGAGAAAGGAAAGACTATGATGAAAGGTACTTTTGATTCAAATCATACCAGTTAGGATACTATCTCATTTTGGGGCATCACATTCATTTATATTCTCAGTGGAGGATTCTGACTGGAATGCATGTACTTTGTTCAGTGCCATGGAAGTAGAAGAAGAGTTAAGACGGGTAAGGATAGCAAGGGAATTTGTAGATGTTTTTGAGCCGGTTACAGGATTACCACCGAAATTAGCGTTTGATTTTCAAATAGATCTTGTACCAGGAGCTTAACCTATAAGTATACTACCTAGCAGGATGACACCGACTGAGATGAAGGAATTAAATGTGAAACTAGAGGATCTAGAAGGAATTAATTTTATTAGACCAAGCAGTTCACCTTGGGGAGTGGCCGCGGTGTTCGTGAAGAAACCGGATGGTTCGTTAAGGATGTGTATTGACTATCCTAAGTTGAATGAGAAGGCTATTAAGAATAAGTATCCTTCGTGGAGAATAGACGATCTATCTGATTAGTTGTGTGGAGCCAGAGTGTTTTTCCAACTGGATTTGGCGATAGGCTTCCATCAGCTAAGAGTGGCAGAGGACAATGTTCCATCGACAACATTTCAGACTAGGTATGGTTCATACGAGTGGTTAGTAAAGCCATTTGGGTTAACGAACGCACCAGCTTCTTCGTGGATATGATGAACCAAATTTTTCGAGAATACTTATATAGGTTCATGTTGGTGTTTATAGATGACATTTTAGTATACTCTAAGGATGAAAGAGAGCATAAATATTATCTTAAGGTAGTGCTTGAGACGTTGAGGCAGCATCAGCTGAAAGCGAAGTTTTCCAAATGTCATTTCTGGAAGAAAGAGGTTAAGTTTCTTGATTACATGGTTTCAGAGAAGGGTTTGTCAGTCGATCCAGATAAGATTGAAGCTGTTAATAACTGCAAGAAACCAGAGACGGTGACTGAGATTAGAAGTTTTCTTAGACTTGCTGGCTATTATGGGAGATTCATTAAGGATTTCTCATGGATAGCAACGCCTTTGACTAAATTAACTAGGAAGAACATGAAATTTGTCTGGTCCAACAAACGCAAGGAAGCGTTCCTTAAGTTAAAGCATTTGTTGACCAAAGCACCTGTATTAGTTCCAGATGGAACCAAGGGTTTGTAGTGTATACCGATGCATGTGGGACTATATTAGGAGCTATGTTGATGCAAAAGAGTAAAATCATTCCCTACGCTTCACGATAGCTTGGACTACATGAAGTAAAATATCCTACTTAGGATTTGAAGTTGGCTGTAGTGATATTCGCATTGAAGATGGAGACATTATCTCTTAGGGGAGAGATTTGAGCTATACACGGATCATAAGTCCTTAAGGTATTTATTCTCTCAGAAGGAGTTGAATATGAGACATCGGAGGTGGTTGGAGTTTTTAGAAGTTTATGATTTTGGTATTGAGTATACACCTAGGGAAGGAAATAAAGTAGCATATGCTCTTAGCAGAAAACATCAGAATGTGATGTTCGCTATGTTGGTAGAATGGAAAGATTTAGAAGCTTTAACCACTTGTAGTGTGCAGTTAAGATCAACTGCTAATTCTGGTCAGAGTACCACTATGTTGTCCTATTTAGAAGTTCGACCAGTGCTGATCGAAAGAATTACTTCTAAGCAGAAAGAGGATCCATTATTATCCAAGAAGATTAGAAGACTTGAGTTACGATCGAAGATCGATGATCTAAAGGACTTTAGTCTTGACCAAAGGGGATTGTTGAGAAGGAAAGGACAGTTGTATGTTTCGAAAGTTGAGGACTTAAGGAAAGAAGTTCTTAAGGAATGTCATTAATCCAAATTTATGATTCATCCCAGAGGAACCAAGATGTATCAAGATATGACGAGGAGGTTCTACTGGGAAGGTATGAAGAAGGATGTGGCTTATGGGTTAGATAGTGTGCAAACTGTCAACAAGTGAAGGTCGAACATCAGAAGCCGAGTGGATTGCTTCAACCTTTGGAGATACCAGTTTGGAAATAGGATTCGATATCCATGGATTTTATAGATGGGGTGCCAAGGTCGAATAGAGGAAATGAAAGTATATGGGTCATAGTGGACAGGTTGACCAAGAGTATCCATTTCATTACAGTTAAGTCAACCAGGATGACACCTGTTTTAGCTAAGTTTTTCATGAAGAACATAGTTAGACTACATGAATTCCTAATAGTATAGTTAGTGATAGAGATGCTTTGTTTACTAGCGAATTCTGAAAGAGTCTAAAGGATGTATTATGTACCGGCTTAAGATGAGTACCGTGTATCACCCTGAGACGGATTGGAAGACAGAGAGATTCAGTAAGGTACTCAAAGATTTGTTAAGAGCTTGTATGCTAGACTTTGGTGGATCTTGGGAAGATCACCTACACTTAGTGGAGTTTTCCAACAATAACAGTTATCGGACTAGTATAGGAATGGTGCCTTTTGAAGCTTTGTATGGAAGGCCATGCAAATCATCAGTATGTTACCTTACATTCATTTCTTACATAAGTTATTTCCATTCAGTCATTTTTAATAATCACTGAATTCATTATATAAGTATTACATATATCTTATTACAGTTTATTTTACATTATTTAATCAATATAATTGATTTCCATTAGATATCAAAATCCATCAATGCATAAGTTCATACTTAAGTTTCTTACCCCGTTTTAATTTACATTCATTTCTTTACATTGTGTCATTGGATATCAAATTTATTTTCTGAATCCTTTCAACAATTTCTGAAGTTATAATTATTAAATTGATTATAGTATTCATTTTTCTATTAATTTCAATTATAAATGGCTTCCATCAATAACTTAAGTTTGTAATC
Organism: Allium cepa; assembly: GCA_030765085.1. Taxonomy (NCBI): domain Eukaryota; kingdom Viridiplantae; phylum Streptophyta; class Magnoliopsida; order Asparagales; family Amaryllidaceae; genus Allium; species Allium cepa. The sequence goes on from CM060940.1 coordinate 111,195,628, forward strand.
ATCTACTTACAATATTCATCCTTTCTATGTATTTTAATTATAAATAACTTCAAACGTTTACTTGTGTTTATTATCATTTATTTATATTACTTACCTTTATATTATATTTAATTAGTAGCATTTCTTTTGGCAAAGCCAGCGGGGTTGGAATGGGCCCCTACCATTTATTGATATACCAAGAGCTAAGAATTACAATGAAAAACAACCCACCGAGGCAGGCAAGGAAAAACTGAGGAATAGGAGAACAAGGAAAACATGCATATCAACAAGAAAAAAAATGAAAAGCACACGCAACACTAAACATCATACACTTAAAGAGAAGGGAGGGCCATTAAAATCCAGAATCAAATTGATGACAAGAGGCAGCTATCCCATATTTCATTTTCCCAATGATGCTAACTTTCATTTGCAAAACTGTTTTCCTTCTGTCATTGAAAATGATGGCGTTTCTCTCCTCCCATATTGTCGCAATGAATGTCTTAAGAGAAAATAGCAATACGTACGTTGATTCATTTCTCCACCTAGTTGCCTTGTATATGATGTCCCATTCCTCCTCACTGTCAAGAGCAACTGCCCTTCCAGAGATGATGGATATGATCCATCTCCATAAACTGTGGACATACGAACAGCTGAAGAAGAGGTCAAGAATGTCCTCTTCTGCAGCATGGCAGAAGATACAAGTTGTATCAATTGTCAACCCACGCTGCCTCAACTTAATTTTTGTCTTTAGAGCATTGCCAAATAACTTCCATAACATCAAGTTCTGACTTTCAGAATTGTGCTGCAGCCAAATACGTTTATACCAACAGAGATGGAAAGTATTGAACTGGCAAATTAGTTTCTTGTACATAGCACCAATCATAAACGAGTTATTGCAGCATGACCAGGATATGCCATTATCAGGATATATATTAATTTTAGTGCCACTTAGCTGATTCCATAGGTTTCTAACATACTGGTTACTGGAATAAGGGAGATCAACCTTGCCTTCAGTAATACATTCCAAAGCCAGGGCAGAAGAGTGAATTGCTGATTGAAATTGTTGGTTGAATGTGAGACATCGACTAAGAATAGTTCCTTCTTTAATCCATGGGTCATGCCAGAAAGATTGACGACCATTTATACCGATACGACTTCTAGCATAAGGGAGGATGTCAGGTCTGATTTTAAGCAAATTACGCCAAGTCCAACTACATGATTGAGGAATATCCATCATCTAGAAATTTTTATTACGTATTATATATTTGTAAGACCAGGTAACCCATAAGCTATTTTTATGGTTTAACAGGTTGTCAATGTGCATCACCATAGCCGCACGATTCCATAGAATCAGATTTTTAATTCCCAAACCTCCCCTCGATTTAGGTCTTTCAAGTTTGGTAAAAGCACATGGGGATAGCTTCTTAGCAGTAGTAGACCCGTGCTGGAAGAAGTTTGACATTGCAGACCTTATCATTTTGAGAAGCTTGGAAGGAAGAATGAATGACCGCGACCAGTACACTGTCATGGAGAATATAATAGAATTGATTAGAGTGAGTCTTCCAGCTTGACTAAGCAATCTGTTGGTCGAGTTCGATAGCCTGGCAGTGATTCTGTCAAAAAGAGGAATACACTGAGCAAGAGATATTCTCGATGTTGCTAATAGAAGACCAAGGTACATCGCAGTTTCAGTTCTACGAGGGATTGCAGTGAAAGAAGTGATTTGGGTGGTTAGCTCAGGGTCCACACCAGCTATCATTAAATCAGATTTCGATAGATTAATAGCTAACCCAGTTATTTTGAAGAATTTATCTAGACCATGCATGATGAAAGTAACTGTCATCATATTAGGCTTGAAGAATATGACCAAGTCATCGGCAAACATCAAAGATGTGATAAGCGGGTTCTTACATTTAGGGTGAGTCATAAACCTGCCTTCATGAACAAGTTGGATAAGGATTTGGGAGAGAATCTCCATCACAAGAATAAATAAGTAGGCAGAGATAGGGCCTCCCTGTCTAATGCCCTGTTTCCCCTAAAAAAAACCAACATTATAGTTGTTGACCATCAGTGAATACCTAGGTATAGAAATACAATAGTGAATCCATGCAACAAAGTGTTTGGGGAAATTCATTAATCCCATTATTCTAACTATTGAGTCCCATTGAAAGTAGTCAAAAGCTTTCGATATATGAAGCTTGAAGGTTGCTCTAGGGGAGACGCGGGAGTTGTTATATCCTCTCAATAGTTCATGAGACATCATTACATTATCAAGAATGCTCCTGCCTTTAAGAAATGCTGCTTGGTTGGTAGAGATAACTTTATCCAGAATAGATTTGAGCCTATTAGCTATTATTTTCGAGATGCACTTATATATTGTATTACAGCATGATATAGGCCTAAAGTCAGAAACTCTACAAGAATTCTTCACCTTAAGGATTAGGGCAATGTTAGTAGCATTTATGGACCCTATCATTTTGCACTTGTTGAAGAAATTGTGATTTGCCTTCAAGTAATTAAAGTTTATAACAATTATAATATCAAAATTCTTTACTTAAATTTTACTTGTATAGTACTCCATTACATGTTCTTATTAACTTTTTCAACTTTTATCATTTTGGTAAGTTATATATATATATATATATATATATATATATATATGTTCCTAAAAATGTTATTGAAAGTTACACAAGTTATCTTATTTCATTTTAGTAAACAAACGTTCAATAGTTCCCATTTCTTATTTTCTTATCCTTAAGTTTATAGGTTACAAGTTTCAAATCTCTTATATATTTCATTTATACTTAGCATTTACTTTCTGTTCATTTTAGGAGTTTCAATTATTAAATAGTCAAAATTTTATTTCATTACAATAATTGAAATCTCTAGTTTATAGGAATTTAAGAACTAAATGCCGGGTTCCAATTTAAATCATTTTAAAATAATATATACATACTCATAGCTTTTATATCTAAATTATATTTAGAAAATTAAGATTTTTTATCAAATAAATGTGTAGTAAGACTACTATAGTAACCTTCCTAATTTGAAATTTGAAAATAAATGTTGATGATGCATGCACTCATCATCAAAATTATTTTCCAGCGATAGAGAGGGGAGTACAGAAGTTATTTCCTTTAAAATTCTTTAAAACATTTCTTTCAAATCATCTTGGAACATTCATATCAGAAATACTTCTAAATACTACTAATAATATATTTCCAAAACCTTCTTGAAAGAAATTTCAAAAAAATCTGGAACTTAAGTTCTCAAATTTCAACTTACATTCATTTTATTTGTAAATCTTATCTTCAATCAATGTTTATAAATTTCACTACCTAACAAACAAATATATTACAACCAAATATATCATTTATAAAATTGTTATTTTATACACAAAAATATAATAGGAAAAATTATTTCATTTACCTATATTTCAAAATAAGTACTTTGTCCGTCTGTCCTATTAAGTGTTTAGAAATCCCTATCAATGTCATAGCGTCCTATGCACCGACCATAATTTATAAATATAAAACGGAACAAATAAAAACAATGCAAAAACCCATTTACAATACTAATAAATACGTTCTCTCTCTCTCTCTCTTACACACACACACACGCTCAACGACTCATTCTAGGGTATCACTATGCTATTTATATGAGTCAAACCCCATAAAGCTAAGGTTATCGTCAAACCAAAGCTCTGATACCAACTATAACGACCTGCCTTATTGGACGTTTAAGCAGACACACATGTCAGACACAAACCATTCAAAAGGGCAGATTATTATGGGGTAAATAAGAAAAAGAGAAAAAAATAAAACAAATACAGAATTTCACAGCAGAATGATAAAATATAATAATCAAATAACAGTTCATGTAGCTATTTTATAAATACATTTGATTATTGTTTACAACACAAATATCCAAGTTATATAAACAGGAATAAATAAATAAATGCAACGGAACAATATGATGTAGTGGAATAAATATAATAATAATACAAATCTTCGTCTTCGTCCTCCAAAAATAAGGTCTTCAATCCTGAAAAGCTCAGGCTGACCCGAGCGAATTGAAAAGACAAAACACTCGAGTCAGAACTGAAAGATCTTATGCAAGTTAAATCAATGGTACATATGAGTGCAACCGCGTCAAAGATGGTTATGTGGTTTGATATTTCATATCCAATGTCTAACGTGGGTGTAGTAACTTAAGAGTTGTTCGGGATTTACGTCTCCTAAGGATCCGCTAAACTATCTACTATGTAGTACAATACGCTATTATAATATGTCTACAGTAAAGTAAAAGTATTAAAATAGCATTAAGGCGTTATCCATATCCCCCTTAACACATTTTATATATTTCCATAGTCTATACACTACCGTAGCTCCCCCGTAAACTGGAGGGCTATCAGAGGGCACTCCATAGGTATGGTACAAAACAAACTCATAGAAGGTGTGTTAGGGCATGCGAACACGACACTCGAGGCAATACAAGGGTAGATATACCAATTGCACTCCCGGACTGGTGGTAACACATAGCAGCTATTACCCCCCACCTCGAAATACACTCCCAAATCAAAATCAAAGATGGCCACCAAATCAATCACAAAGCAATAGAATGGTATCGAAGAAATGTGCCCGATCGGGGGAATGACCCCACATAGCCCGGTATAGCTCATGTTTTAGCCACATGAAGCCGACTCACGGGAGTCAGGGTCACATAATTACCGCATACAGAATCGTTCACCAAACCATCCTACTTCATTTTTTAAATCTCCAACACATACACAGTTGTTAAAGTAGTTTTCAGTATTGGTAGAGAATATGACAATATTTGATCCCGGTCTCTTTACCAACCAATCGCCTATTGCACACCGGATGGTTCTTTAAAATTTCAAAAATCATTACATACTTGATATCACAATATCATATTTAATTCAAACCATATCACTTTCAAAATTATATTCACTTTCGAAATCATATTTTAAAATGGGTTAATCCATTTTCAAAGTCATCATACTAAATCAAATATGTCATTCAAATCCCAACTTAGGTTATAATGTCATTTAACCATATTCACTTTGAACCAATGAATTTGAATATAAATACTTCCCCTTTACTAAGTCTGAAAATTTAGAAAATAGTTTAAATAGTAATAAAATAGATTGATTAGATTTAAAGTAAGTAAAAATGGGTTAATTAGTTTTAAAATAAGTTAAAATAATTTAATATAGTTAATATAAGTTAAAGTAGTTCAATAATTTGAAAATCTTAAAATTTAGAATCTTTAAAATTATATATTTTTAAAACAGTTTATATTAAAAACATGAAGTTTAAATTTATATCAATTTAAACTATTTATTTCATTTCAACACATTTGGACTATTTTCAACTTACAAAACCCCAATTTCAAATCTTTCAATTAACATCCTCAATAAAAATTTTAATTCTATATCGCTTCCAATCCATGTTTGAAATATGAATTTAAATTATTCCAATTTCAATACATTTTCAATACATTACAAAGTAATATTTCAAACAATTCAAATAACTCAATTATGATAAATTTCACTTATATTCCAAATTCAACTTTGAAATTTTCAATTTAATTCTTTTAACATTTTCTTTAAACCAATTCCAATTTTAACATACAAATAGAATTTTGATAATAATCCAATTTATATAAATCTAATTTTATTTAAAAATATCATTTAGCAGGATTCAAAAATTAAGGATTCAAATCATCTAATTTAACCAATCCGGTGTCCGTATATAATTCTCTACCCTAGGGTCAAGGGATACAGACATTTATCTTTTCAATCCGCAATTTAAAATTTTACGGTTATATATCATTTCAAACCGCAATCCCGAATTAATTTATAAGTCCATAAAATAGCTCGAGTCTATCATTTCAACCCATAATGATTTTTCCCTAATCTACAAATCATTCGGGTATATATCATTTCAAAACATAGTGATTTTCCTGATAATGTCTAAGGGAACTTGCAGAGTGTTAAAATATATAAATCAAACATAACGTCCAATCATCCAATATCAACAATCAAGCATCCATCTTAATCAACATTCAATTCAACCAATAAATATCAATAAATAATAGATTATTATTTGTAGGTAATTAGCTGGCAATTTAAATTCTATAATAAATTAAATAATAACTTAATTCAAAATAATACAAATTAACATAAATAGTAATTTAAATAAATCAGACAGCTGTAAACAAATTCCTATTCACATCATAAGCTTAATTTAACTAACATAAGAAATTTTAGAAGTTGTGAGTGGGTCAAAACACTCACTTTTGATTTTAAATCGAATTAAAATCCAAAATTAGTCCCAAATTTCATCGGTCTTATAATTCATCCAAACTAGCTTAATAATGTCCATAATTTTGTTATGATCCTAACAAAACAAACTGCGCGTAAATCAGACCTCGTATGTGAAAGTTATGTACGTTAGAACGATTTCGAATATAAATTAAAATAAAAAAAGACGCTCACAGCCACGTCCTCGTGCACAGGCCCAAAACCCTAACCGACCTTATCGTATGCGAAGCTCGAGAGGCCGCCAGAAAGAAATCATGCCGTTGACCCACGAACCACCGCCGTTGTCCACCCCGTAGCCTCGATCAGGCCTCACCATCCCATTCGCCTCAATAAGTTGCCCCTATGCCCAAGTCGCGGCCACCCCTGGCCCTCTCAACCATCGCTGCCACCACCGGCATATACATGCCAATCGAGGCGCCTCCAAGCCCCTCTTACATGAACGAACACTATCACCCAAAATTGCTCGATGTCACCCTTCCATCAATCGGACGACGATCCGCCGTTGGATAGTCAAAAATCCTATATGAACGGCCGGAATTGATTCGCGAATTCTGGACAAAAGGTGATTCGAATTGAAAAACAAACTACACCAGTGAATTACGCTCGTCAAGATCTTTGAATTGATATATAATTTGTTTGGTTGAAGGAGTTTGAATTTTTGATTTGATTTTGATTTGCAATTAATTTGGAATTTGTTCGGTTTGTCTGCCATTGAGAAGATAAGCCAAAGAAAATTATATGTGCAGACTAATGAAAATAAGCAGGAGCTAGGGTTTATAACGGGCTATTTATAGGCAAAGTTGGAAAATAGAATGAATGGACTAGATCGATTTGGATTGGAACAATAAGAGACACGAAAAGCCCGTTCTGTCTCCGAAATGAAAGTGGTTAACCCATGTATCAAAATAGATGTTTTTGATGATTTTAAACTCAATGGGATAGGTTTCAAGTCCTAATTTCATCGTATGAAGAAGTTATGTTAAAATCAACTTATTTCAAATTGATTTCTAGGCATTTCGAGTCCGTACGATCAAACGACAAGTCCATCACTAAAAAACTTGAAACCTTACAATAATTCACCGTTACAGATCCGATGAAACTGGTTTCATCGAAATCCGAGACAGTTGCCAAAATGGATATATTTCAAGTAAATTAAATAAATTAATATTAAATTACTTAAATCAAAATTTCAATCTCAATTCTATAATTAATAAATTTTATCATTTTTGATTTCCTAAGCATTTAAAATAATTTAAAAAAAATTAGATATTAATTTAAAGTTAATTAATTTACCAATTACAGTGTTTACTTTCAATTTCAATAAGTTTATAGATTATAAATTTAATTTCCAATAATACCATTTAATTTGATTTTAATCTTGTTATTCAATCAATTATCATCTTATGGGTATAATTAACATTGGTTTATAGCTTAGTACACTAACACTATCCAATTCATCTTAATTTACATTAACGTAATATTTAATTACATTACTATGCAATAAATCCATTTATTATAACGTAAATTCTAATAAATTGATCAACTTGATTTCCATTCTTTTTATTCAAATCAATAGTCATATTATGATAAAATTTTGCATTGGTTTCATCTTGTTGAATTACTATTCTACCATGATCAATTTAATCTACATTAACTTCACTAATTAAGGGGATTAATTGCAATTGATTTCAAATTTAATTTAACAGGTTAAATAAACAGGTAAACCATTTCAATTGCTTACATAACACTAATTTTATTCAATTACCATTAGATATACACTATTTCACAAATTAGTTCAATACTTACATTTGTTTTCTTATATTCAATTTATAACCAAGTATAACATTAAACCATTTCAATTAATTGTACTTTCGTTAAAATTGTTACATTTCATTATATTTATTAATTCATTAGTATCGCAAATTTTTATTTCTTCTAATATTAAATCGCTAAAATCTTACTAAAGTAACAAATTTTAATTGTCAAAAATTACGGGTTGTTACATATTAACTATTACGAAAAACCTTCTACATGAAAAATGTATTGCACGACAAGTTCTACAAGATCAACGATAATGATTGAAAATAACATGGTAGATCTTCGGCAAATTGGCCGTGTTCGTTCGACCTTTGCACATGAAAATCGAGATGGTGGCGCAACCGAGTCCGACCGGCTTCTGGCCAATGGTGTGTCTCATGTAGGCGGTGGTGGTGGCAGGCTCTGATCGACGTCGAAGGGTCGATAGGTGGTGCAGCATTCAAAAAAGGTGAACGAGCTTTGTGTTATTTTGTTCGTGAGTCAGAACGACGGGCAAGAAACAAAAAATGAGGCTTAGATCTAGTAGAAGCAAAATGAATGGCATGATGCAATAGCGTTTTAAAATATAAAAAGTAATGAAATTATTTTGTGTGTGTATATATATATATATATATATATATATAAAATTTGTATAAACTTCTAAATTGCATTACTTCTTCATACGAGGTCCGTTTCTGACAAAATAAACCGTGTTGGGTCCGTATTGACGAGCACTACATTATAGAGCTTGTTTGGAGTTGATTGGAGCTAGAGTAATTTTGGGTAAAATTAAACGGCTGTTTAATTTTATTCGGAATAAAATACTACAATTACTATTGGAACCAATATGAGTACAACTCACTCTTTTTTACTATGATATTTTTGTATAAATGAGATTAAATTTATTTTATGCTAATTGATGATTTTTTGGATTATATATATATATATATATATATATATATATATATTGATTGGTATTTGAATATATTCCTGCCTATTTGAGCAGATGAGACCCAATACGTTCTCGTGTATGAGCAGATGACCCTTTGTACATGCGTCTGCCTCGAAGCGAACATTGTACACATATTCCAATATGTATATTTGTTGCAAGTGGCAGGTTGTAGGGATCCAACTGGATTTCTTACCAGCATTGGTTTTATTTACAGATATTGTGATATATGCATTTATCTTATGATATATGATGTTTTGGATGTTATGATTGATGTATTTAGTGCTCTTGCAGCATTGGGCCTATTTTTAGAAATTTAAAAAATATTGAAGTGATGATTTCAATTTAAAAGGGATTTTCAAGTGATTTTAAAAATATACGTTTTGTTGAATTTTAAGTTGTTAAGAAATGAATTTATTTAAATAAATAAATCTTATAATTTTTATGTTATAAAAATTATGATTTTTGTGAAATATAATCACAACGTGATTTTTGAAAAATGGAGTAAACTATTTTGTAAATAGTTTAAATTGAGGTTTTTAAAGTTATTATAAATGGTTTATATATAAGATTTATAAAATTGATAATATATAAATCAAAATAATGAAATTATAAAGGAGTTTTATAAGTGTTAAAATGGAGTTACAAAGTGAATCTTATAAGCAAATAAGATTTATAAATTTGTGAAGTTATAAAATGAATGAATTTGTAAAATAAGAGATTTATAAGTAATTAACTTATATAATGGATTTTGGCATATAAACGAGATTTGAATAGAAGTGGTTAATAAAAGTATTTTATAAATGGAAGTTTTTATAAAATATAAATGTGATTTATAAACATTGTTTTACAAATGTGAATCAATTTAAATTGATAAACTAGATATGGAAGTTTATTAAAGAAATTTCATCCATGATTTTGGACGATGGATAATCCTTTAACATATGTGTAGTAGTATGAATTTGGTAAAGGTGATACATTCACGATTGTGGACAGTGAATTATCCTTTAAATTAAATGTGCAATAGTATTGATTTGGTAAACGAATTTTATTCATGATTTTGGACAGTGAATAATCTTTTGAAATTAAATGGATATTTTTGGAACTAGTATTATAAAATGGAGTTAAATGATTTGAAGATATTTAAAAAGTGTTAAGTATCGAATATATATATTTCAACATTCATTGTTTAAATAGACGTTTTTGAGAAGTAAGGAAATGATGAACTATAATATTGTTGTTATAGTATATGATTTTCACAAGGAAATGTTTTGTATAGTATATGTGATTTATATATCTATCTAATTTTCGAATCCCTATACTAATGATTTTGGGTTGTCGTTTCGATGTTTTACGCAACATTCATTTTGACCCAAATAAGTATGTTTAAGAAAATGTTTTCCTTACAGAATAAAAAATATATACTTTCATGACTTAAGTATATGTTATATTTTCTAAGTGTTGAAAATAAAGAGATTTGTGAATTACTTATTATTGAATAAGTATATGGAATTTTTTTCCAATATTGAAATAGTTTTGAGAATATATCTTTTTAAAAGATATTTTGAGGTGAATATTTGGCAAGTGATTTAATTAATAAAAGATTAATTAAAAGGCCTAGTGATTTCTTATGGTGCTAAATATATGTTTGTTTGGTTTGATAGTTAAATAACCGACTATCAAATTTTCCCTTTTAGTTCATCGACTTGATGTGGGAACTATTTAGTCGTACACTTAATACTAGCCATCTATGTAGGCTTGATTATCATTTGTGTTAAGGATGTTTATTCGAGTAGTGTAGATTATTACTCCAATCTATCGAGCTTCCTTCTTGGATGAAGGATAGCAAGTTGAAAGTTGGAGATATGATAAGTCTATGAGACTTTGTTCTTGTGTGAGGTTGAGAAACGCTTTTGCGTTATTGGTGCGAAGTGACCAAGATCGGTTTATCCAAAAACCACTTCGATCCAACATTTATGTGACGATTGTGTAGGTTGGTTATGATGATATTGAAATTCAAGATTTTCATAGTGGAGGACTGCTTGTTAATCGTTTGGGGTTAAAATCCCAATATATATCCAGTAGTATTAGTCTCTTCATTATGAAATATCCAATGCAAGGACTATATGCTACTAATCCTAGGGATTTCGTGATAGGATGTGGTAGGAAGTACCTTCGATTTTTCCTGTTCCTGGGCAACTTGTATGGATGTCTGTCTAACATTGCATTTCTAAAGATTAGTACATTGGTTTTTACTAACGTACTTCAGTGGTGACGGAGAAGGCAACTTCTCTTAGCTTAACACCCTCCCTGAGACGTATGAGCTTAAGAGTTGTATTTTATGGAAGGCAATTAGTGGTCAATGGAAATAGCCGTGTGGCATTCAAAGTTATGTGATATGTGATTTGTGAAAGGTAATCGGTACCTCTGGCCTCAATAACCGAAAATGGCCGAAACATGGTTAGATGTAGCTAGGCTAAGTAGGTCGCTCCCAAGTAGGATATGATCATCCTCTTTTAGATATATCTTTACACGCTATGACATCGGGTATCTGATTATAGTGGCTTGTATGCTTAAAGGGCCTTTAAAAAGGTCGGTAATGACCGGAGGATGACATATTCCGTACTACCTAGTTATAGAGGTAGGCCGGTCTTTTGTTGGTAAAGGGCAGATGTTTTGTGCCTCAATACATTCCTCTAGAGAAGTACTACCGAAAGTTAGTCCCTTCAACTGGTCATTTGTATGGAAATCCCTACTCAACTATGTGCCTGCCATTTTATTTGTAGTGCCTAGTATGTTGGAATTTAATAACGGTAACAATTTCGGCTATTTTGATTATTATTTGTATACTAAACAGTATTATAATATAAGAGGATTTGATATGAAATGTTTTAGTCATCGTAAGGTAAAAACATGTCTATGTTTATGTGTGGGCGTGTCTTATGAGATACTTGTGTTTTGACAAAGGAAAAACTTGATAATTTAATAAATTCAATTGAATGTGTTTCTCACGCTAGTTTACCAGACTAATCCGAGCGTTCTTCCCTTTCAATGCTTGGGTCAGATCGAGTATATTTACAGGTTCAGATTTGGTGCTTTTGGAGCTTCAACAGGAGAGCTGGAGATCATCATTTCGTAGACGCGTATCTATTTTGATTATTCGCTGCATAGTTGTTGTCGGCAATTATAAGGACAGGTTATTATAACTGTTCAAGCTGATAACTATTGTTTGATTGTTGAACTCTGATGGATGTATGTGTATACAGTTTCTGTTTTGTAAAGATCATTGATATAATATTATATGTTATTCCACTGCGATAGGAGATTCTGTTTTGTTCTATTTGGTTCTCTCTTCTCTTTTCTTCTTTCTTCTTCTTTTCTCTTCTTTTCATTCTCTTGACTTTTTGTCTGTCTGTGCTTTTTGGGTCGGACATGTGTGGTTTGTTGTCGATTCAAAGGGTATAGATTTGCTAGTCGTCACATTATGTATTTGGTTTTATAACTCTATCTTATGAAGTTTGATTTTTGTTAAATTATTGTTTTCGCTGTTTTTATCTATTTTGTCTTATGAATTTAGTCTCTGTAAGTTTTTGCTATAACTACAACGCACCACACCTTTTAGTGTATTCTTTTGGGTATACTAAGGGTGTGGGGTGTTTCATTTGGTATCAGAGGCTAAGGTTACAGGATTCCATAACTTGTTTTAAAAGTATTTTTCAAAAAGCAACTCTTAGATATAACTTTCTAGTATAAAAGAGTTTTTATAAAAAAACCCCTCAAACTCTAATACAGTCTCCTTTCGACTCTTTCCTAAATTCTCTTTTTCTTTGCGTAGAATGGCGGATGCCTTAATCTTCGCAAGGGCATTCCTATCCTAGGCTGGTTTCGTAGGTATCTACTAGCAACGACTCCAGAGGTGCAAGGGTAAGCGCCCAATCCAGCACCAGCGGGTGGAAAGACTTTTTCTGTTACAGAGATTTTTATGGAGGCACGGGCTTGGCTAAGGAACACAGATAGGATGTTCGGGCTATTGGGATTGGAAGATCAGTAGCGGGTTCAGCTAGCATCTTTGCAGCTGTAAGAGGATGCTTCTTATTGGTGGGAGGTTATTGAGTTGGAAGGAAGAGAAGTTAGTTGGAATGGATTTCGGGAGAGATTTGATAGGAAGTTGTTAAGTCGGAAGGTCCTAAGAAGAAATGGTGGAAGAACAACAAAGAGAAGAAGAAGGGTGGAGGCCCTTAGAAACAAATCAAGAAAGAAGTGAAGTTCCATAGTTGTGGGATTGTTGGAAATATCTTCGAGGATTGTAAAAAGGAGAAGATGAAGGGAAAGTGCTATACTTGCGGACAGCCCGGTCACATGAGTAGGAATTGTCCCCATAGAATGGGGCAAGAAGCGAGTACACCTGCAACACAGATTCAGGCTTAGAGGCAACACCATGCAGCGACGTTCTAAAGAGAGGTTGGAAAGTCATAGTGGAAGGTTTGATTTCTATTTATGAATTTCTCATTCGGACTCTTCTCAATTCTAGAACATCACACTCTTTCATCTTTGGTTCTCTAGTAGATTGTTTGCACTTAGACATCTCTTTAGTAGTACACCCCATTGTTGTTTCAAACCTATAGGAGGATCGACACATTTATCTATGGTTTGTAGGGGTTTGAAATTTTTTATCCTTCGTGTAGAGTTTGGTTGTGACGCCTATGTATTGGATTCTCGGGGTATGGGATGGCCTTGGGGATGGATTGGCTATCCACATGTGGAGCTATATTAGATTACGAGAGGATAGTTGTTAGACTAGAGACATACAACGGTAGGACTCTAGAGGTTTCTTGCGACCCGGAAGGGTCAGTTATGTTGAGTTTCCTTTATTCCCTTGATTCATCATTAGCAGAGTTATATTTGGTTCTCGTCATCAGAGATTTTTCGGATGTCTTTGAGGAGGTTAGGGGACTACCCCCTAAGAGAGAGATTGACTTCAGGATTTATTTGACTAATGTTCTAAGTCAGTAGCATTACCCATGAGGCACGTGGCTCCTAGGGAGAGGAAGGAATTGAGCTAGCAGATACGTGAGCTTTTGGAGGAAGGTTTCATAAGAAGGAGCATATCAGAGTGGGGAGCACTTGGTTCTCTTTGACTTTGCGTAGACTACATAGAATTAAGTAAGCTCATGAAGAAGAACCACTATCCACTTCCTAGGATAGATGACCTTTTTGACCAGTTAGTTGGCTCTTCAGTATTCTCTCAGCTTGATTTATCCATTGGATTCGATCATCTTAGGGTCGTTGATGACAGCATTGATAAGACCGCATTTAGGACACCTGATGGATTTTTTGAGTGTTTGGTTATGCCTTTTGGGCTAACCAATGCCCTAGCCGATTTTTGGATTTGATGAGTCATGTTTTGAGAAATATCCCAATTAAGTTCGTGGTGGTATTCGTGGATGACATTATGGTGTTTTCCAAGAGTATGGAGGAGCATGTTGTTCATTTGGAGGAGGTTCTTCACACACTTTGTAATCATCAGTTAAGGGAAAAGTTTACGAAGTGTCACTTTTGGTGAGAGGAGATACGTATCTTAGGGCACGTAGTCTTAAGGGAGGGTTTAGCAGTTGACCCTGCTAAGGTGATGGCAGTGCAAGATTGGAAGGCCCCCAAGAATGTTACCAAAGTTAGAAGCTTCTTAGGATTGGCTGGCTATTATAGGAAGTTCATTAGTGACTTTGCTAAGATTTCAACACCACTTACTCGCCTCACCAAGAAGAACAAAGCATTCGTGTGGGACATGGATTATGAGGATTCCTTCACGAATCTTAAGAGAGCCTTTACTAGCACACCAGTATTAGTTTTACCCGATGGAGCTAAGTCTTTTATAGTATACACTGATGCATGTGGGACAGGTCTAGGAGCGGTGTTGATGCAAGAAGGGAGGGTAGTATGTTATGGAAGTAGGCCATTGAGGACACATGAGAAGAACAACCCCGCCCATGATTTAGAGTTGGCTGCTATAGTTTTTGCACTCAAGTCTTAGAGTATTACTTGTTGGGGGAAAGGTTCAAGCTTTTCACTGACCATAAGTCATTAAAGTACCTATTCTCGTAGAAGGATTTGAATTTGAGGCAGCAACGATGGGTGGAGTTTTTGGCATCATACGATTTGGAGATAGCTTATACCCCTGGCAAGGGAAATGTGGTTGCGGATTCGCTGAGTAGGAAGAAAGCAGCCTTTAGTCCTTTGTTCGTAGAGTAGAGTAGCCTAGAGTTTATTTCAAATTTTAATTTTAAGTCCTCTACGGACATTACCCCTAGATTGCTAGCAGCACTTGAAGTGAAGCCTACTCTTATAGATCAGATTAGCTCGAGGCAGCGAGAGGATTCAGAGCTTATGGATATTATGGATAGGATTAGCCGAGGAGAGGTCTCTAGACATGTCCAATGTTATTCCATTGATAGAAAAGGGTGCTTAGAAGAGATAGAAGGCTTTATGTTCCCTGCATTAGTGGTTTTTTGAGAGCGGTTCTAAAGGAAGCACACCATTCTCGTATGACTATTCATTCGGGCAGTGATAAGATGTATATGGACATAAAGAGGATGTTTTATTGGAGTGACATGAAGAAGGATATGGAAGAGTTTGTAACTAAGTGTCTTGTATGCCAAAGGGTTAAGGTGGAGCAGCAGAAGCCCGACGGATTACTTCAGCCATTAGATGTACCCAAATGGAAGTGGGAGAGTGTATCGAAGGATCTCATAGATGATTTACCTTGTTCTAGGAAGGGGAATACTACAATTTGGGTGATTGTAGATCGTTTGACCAAGAGCGCCCACTTCATTTCGGTTAAGAGTAAGAAAACAACATCTTATTTGGCATCTTTATATGTTCACGAGATATTCCGACTTCATGAAGTTCCCTCTAACATAGGGCGCGATAGAGACCCTATTTTTACTAGTGAATTTTAGAGAAGCTTGCAAGAAGCTTTAGGGACACAACTTAGATAGAGTACGACCTATCACCTTTAGACGGATGGCCAAACAGAGAGAGTTAATAGAGTTCTCGAGGATTTGTTGCGGATGTGCATTCTATAATTTGGAAGAACGTGGGAAGAGCATCTTCCGTTAGTAGAGTTTGCTATAATAACAGTTTCCAAGAAAGCATTGGGATGGCACCATTTGAGGCTTTATATGGGAGAGCTTCCAAGTCACCATCATGTTGGGTAGAGTCTACGGAGAAGTTGCTACTTGGGTTTAATATAGTTAGCGAGACCTCAAAGAAGGTGGATTTGATTCGAAGGAGGATGAAGACATCCTAATATAGGAAGAAATCTTATGCGAACAAGCGGAGGAGAGACATTGAGTTTGAGGTTGGAGACATAGTTCTTATTAAGGTATCCTCGCTAAGGAAGGTGATAAAGTTTGGATCGAATGGAAAATTAGCCCCCAGATTTGTAGGACCACTCCATATCATAGAAAGAGTAGGGAAGATGGCATATCGTGTGAAGCTACCAGAAAGGCTCACAGGAGTGCACGACAATTTCCATGTTTCGCACTTAAGAAAGTGCTTACATGACTCAACGGAGGCTGTGGAGCCTAATAAGTTGGAGGAGGTGAAAGTAGAAGGGGAAGCATCAGTTCATCGTATCCCTATGAAGATTACTGGACGAGACACCAAGCGACTAAGGAATAAAGAAGTTCCATTAGTAAAGGTATATTGGGGAGAAGATGTTGCAAACGCTCCTTGGGAAGCTGAAGAGAAGATTCGTACTTCCTATCCTCATCTTTTCGATAGTAAGCTTTAGAGTTTCCTATTTCCATCTTTAGTTTTGAATAGGTTCTTTCCTTTATTATCCTTTGGGAGGGTAGAATTTAAGATTTCTCTAGGTTTTACAATGGAGAAGAGAATGTATAAAGCTTGTTGTTACATTAGAGAATTGGTTTTGCACAAGCAGAACAAGTTTGTTTACTACTAGGTTAATGGGTTGTTGAAATCTAAACTATATGCTCAAACTTTGGTATTTGTAGGTTCCTAAACTTTGAAACAACAGCCTTGCTTCCTTGAATGATTGATGGTTCCGGAAAGTGTCCATTTCAAACATATAAAATTATGAATAGTTACAATAATCAAATAAATTCCTGACCATAGTCTATTCACTTGATAACATCTAACTGACTATAATTTGTTTCGATTACGAAAAGATTCCCTCATCTAGAAATTGATTTTCATTTAAGATGTCATTTAAATAACTTAATTTATATCCATGCGTGGAGAAACTATTTGTAGGACTGAATTTCACTCGAAGGACTTGCTTGGATGGTCAATGTATGAGTGAATTAGTGTATATTTGTAAGTGGAGAATAAAGGATTTATTTTACTAATATGCTTGGATTAATTCATTACTTCCCCAACACCTAGCTTTAGGTTATACTACTAATGAAATTCTTTGATAATTAGTTTGACTGAGTTATTTCTAGGTTTATTTGATCTATTTTTTGTTTTTCCCTTATATGCTTCCTTAGGTAGCTCGATGCATTCGTTCATCTTATCACATGAACTTGCGAAAACTTTTAGGTTAGAGTGTTAATTTTTTTTAAAAAAATTTAATATGCTTTTGCTGAAACGTCGATATATTGCTTATACATCTACATATATTAGATTATTACACCAATTACTTTGTGCAGCTTAACATTTTTCTTTTTGGCTGTAGGTATAAAAAGCTTCAGCGCTGAAAACGTTTAACCCATTGTAATGCATCGGTTAAGAGCAGGATAACAGCTGCTACTTCTATT
Organism: Allium cepa; assembly: GCA_030765085.1. Taxonomy (NCBI): domain Eukaryota; kingdom Viridiplantae; phylum Streptophyta; class Magnoliopsida; order Asparagales; family Amaryllidaceae; genus Allium; species Allium cepa. The sequence continues at coordinate 111,213,479 of CM060940.1, forward strand.
TAAGGCCAATTTTATACATAGGCAGCTGGCAATTTTTTTTAAGGATGAACAGTATATTAGATTTATCACAAATGGTCTGTTTTTCTTTGTTTTAGACTTTTAAAGATAAAGGTAATGTTGCTATATGTCACATTTTGTGCCTACATTGATATATAATCCTATTCAATAAACAATAATTATCTATAATGGAACCATATTATTTTATATTACATATTCAATCCTATTTCAAATGAATCCTGCGTTTTACTACTTGCATGCTGCACTATACTACATCCGCTGCTTCTTTATTTTCTAGTACCGTTGACAAATACATTTCAATTATGTTAATAGCTTTTGGTCCAATCATTACATTGCTGCACTCTACTAAGAACTTTTGGTACAAATATGTTGAAATCTTTAACGTACAAATATGATGAGAGCTTTTAGTACTATTATTATGTTGAATCAATATGCTGTCTATATTTATTTTTGAAGTTCAAAGTGAGAATATTCAAAATTGATACTATAATAACGTTTTACATAACTTCCTGTGAATATTCAGATTATTCTAAAATTATTATTATTTTCTAAGTGCATATTTTTTATGCTTCATTAAAAACAAAAAATAAATGAAGACATCTCAAATGTTGTGTACTCTTCTTTTGTTTTTTTCCTGCATTATTGCATACTTCAAAGTTTCAAAGCTTCTTAGCTTCTTTCCTTTTATTTCAACATCAAATTCTTACCTGCCTTTGGTGCTACAGTATACAAGTTGCCATACACCCCCTTCTTTATACGTTGTTAATAATGAAACACTATTGTTTAATAATATTTTTTCATTAGCATTATATTAAAATTTGTATATATTTAGATATAGCCTATGCAACTGAAATATTTTACTACGACCGTGTGCGAAGCATGGGTTCACACTAGTTCGGAAAATGAAAGTTATAAATGGTAGAAGCAAAATGGTTGCAATGGATGCACTTTGAAATCGCTATGATTTGTGATTTTACAGTTAACTTTGAAAGACATCCTGGGACTTTCATATTGTTAATAAGTACCGTTAGCATACTTATTATCGGGAAACTAACCAGGTTCAAATATATTTTTGAAAATCAATTATGGATTTATAATGTGATGGTTTTAAATTATAAAACAGGCTTTAAATAAAAAGGTTTAAAAATAAGCATAAATATATTAAAAGTATATTTTTATTATATATGTTTTTAGAAGTTACTAAAGATTTTATTTGGGAATTAAAATTTTTTATATTATAATATTTTACAAATGATTTATAGTATTTTATTAAATATCTTAGTTTTATAAATGAATTAGTATGAGTATGTATGTATGTATGTATGTGTGTGTGTGTGTATATCTTTATAAAGGCACTTAGTATGTTTCGATGGTCTTAAAGACGAATTTAGGAATAAAGGATATTTATAAAGGATTGTAATGGAATATTTTGTAAAGGGGTTTAAAAGGGGTTTTGGATTATAACACTTGTGTTATAATGGATTGTTTTATAAATTGATTAAAATGGTATATTACCTTGTTTAATAGGTAAAACTATACTTGGAACTTTAAATGGATGTTTTAAAGTAAATGGTAAGTATAAAAGTGATTTTGGGTTAATAGAATCGGTGTTTGTGCAACATCAGTTTTAACCCATTTAACCATGCTTTTGGAAAGTAATTAGATTTTTAAAATGGAGTTTTAAAGATAACGGGATAGTAAAGTGTTTTGGGGTTTGTTGTAAACAATGTTTTAGTAACGTTCAATTTTAAACCCTTGGATAATATTTTAAATGAGCTTGGAAAATACTTAGATCTTTAATGATGGAATTTTAAAGATAAATAGCAAGTGTGATTTGGTTTGGGTTTGTTGTGGCAATGTGTTAGTAACGTTTGTCTTTAACCCGTTTTGGTTATACTTATGAACGTAAATAAAACTATAAAAAGAATGTTTAAAAGCGAATCATAAGTGAAATGGTTTTAGGTTGTAGTGATAGTGTTTTAGTAATATTTATCTTAAGCCCTTTGAACTCGATTTGTGAATATACTTATATGGTTGAGATAAGTGTATGAATACTTATGGGAAGTATTGAAATGTGTTGAAAATGAATGGCGATGTTTAATTAAAAGCGAAGTTAAATTAACAAATGGATTTTCGATTATATTAGAGTTCATTGAGTAAAAGTGAGTTTTGTTTTTAAAAGAGGTTTTTAATTAATAAAGGAAAATTAATTAAAAGTGGGTTAGAAGTCGTTTGTATGACTTAATCGTGCTTGTTTGTTCGACTATGCTTGTTTATTACTTGCTTATGGACGATATACAGGAACTAGTTTCCCATATGCGGTTATTCTCATTGTATTAGATTGTTTGTTTATTTGATATTTAAATAACCGATTATCAAATTTTGGCTAGAATATAGTCTAGAAATATCTAGAAGAAACACGAAGATTATATGGTATATTTATCTTCGGTGATGCTATATAATGCTTATAGACTTGTTTTGCTCTTCTAGGACAATGGTAAGGAAATTTGTCTGCTTAAACGGTTAGTAGGTGATCTCCACTCTTATGTATGTCTGTTTATTTCCCACAAAACCGTGGTTGAGATTCCTGAGAAATCGATCGATTGGTTTTGGAGAACCCGATAAATGGAGAAGTGTACTTATATGAGATGACTTGAAACCGTAACCACTCTAAAACCGTATACGTGCTCTTGGTTCGTTATTGGTTTGTGATTTCTTCGTGATGGCTTTGTGATTGCTTTGTGATGATGGAATCTATGTGGAGATTCATGATCTACTTGAGATGCTTAGACAAATGTAGTTATTCATGATCTATTCACGATGTGGGGATCCATGTGTTATTCCGAGACCAGTTGAGGTATGGGAATCCATGCGTGATTCCAAGATCTGTTGAGGAATTCATGTGTGGTTCCAAGATCTATTGAGATATGGGAATCTATGTGTGGTTCTGAGATCTGTTTGAGTTTAAGCTTGTGTAGAAGATCTATTTGGGTAGTGACTCGTGGGTTGGAATGTCGGATGTAGCCTCATTATCGGTATTACAAAAACTAGAGATAAGAGACATAGCCAGTAGGGTTGGCAAACCCATAGGATGCATGCAACTCCATTTCTAGAGATACTTATTGGGATATGCAAGCGGGAATGATGCATTTGGTCTTAGCAAGACCACCTATTGTTTTCCCATGGTACATTCACTAGAGATATATGAAGCTTCAAAGGGATATCTTTGATCCTTGTGCAGTAGTTCAGATTCGTCTTCCTCGAAGAGATCTACAAGAAAATCCTACACAATTTGCGAACGTGCCTTAGCGGTTATGATTGTGTACTTATTATTTTTGCGATGTACACTCACTTGCATCGCAGCTATGTGATTATTTATATTCCACACCTTAGACATTATTATATTATCACTAGATTATATAACAGAATGGTTTGGTTATCATAAGGGAAAAATCCATTCGTGTTTATTGACGGTGTGGGCTTATGATATACCATTGTTTGAAATCTTTTAAGACAAAATAAATTCCATGTGATTTGAGTTTGTCACGCTGGTTTACCAGACTATTTGGGTATTATTCTCTTATAATGCTTGGATCGGCTCGAGTATGTTTTCAGATTTAGCTATTGTCATTGGAGCTCCTGGAGAGGAGCTAGATGATTTATTACCTTACTTATTTTCCGCTGCATTACTTGATTGTATCTATCAAAATTTGAAAGGACATGATGATATAACTGTCTAGTCTGATGATAGGTTAGTTTTCTCTGATTGATGTATGTATATAAAAGTTTTCTTTTTTGGTAAAGACCTTTTGAGATATTATATATTATCGTTTCGGATGTGAGATCCTGATATTATTTTCTCTTCTATCTTACTCTATTTCATTTTCTTTTATTTTACCCTAACTATTCATTTTCCTACACTTGCATGCTCTGCACATGAATACCGCGGATGTCTTAGTGTTGACATCTGAGTGTCGAAAAGTGGAGTTATTACATAAACATTTTATATAAGAATTATCCTGTATTTTTCTATAAGCAAACACTAGTTTTAAATAATTTGAAAACATTTAAATCAATTTGATATATTCATACTTAAATAAATATATTTTCCAAAATTTGAATTATATATATATATATATATTAGAATTTCATAACTATACTTTGAAAATACTTAATTAATTATAATTACTTATTTCTAAATAATATTTATATCTTTTGAATGGAACAGTCCAAACCAAAATATATTTCTTTAAACAAATTAATAGCTTTTAAATGATAGAAAATTATATTTCCAAATTTGGAATAAAACATTACTTCATATACATGTACATCTAAATTTTCCACACAACCAGCATTTAATAACACAGAGAAAACATCAAAGAATATGATAATAATTATTTTAGAATTAAATCGAATATCTGAATAATTATGAATTAAATGAAACTACATTATAAAACTCTAATTTTGTATTTTAATTTAAAATATAAAAATGTTAAACATATTATATTTCTTGTTTTTCAAAATCCATACTTAACTTTTATAAGGCCATTAAAATAAAATTCTAGTTTATTTAATAATTAATCAATTTCTTAAAGCTAATAAATATTATATTTATAAGTTCCATAAAAACGCATCAAATCAATAATACATGTCAACTTTTATAATATATTGGTTAAATGAAGTTTATAATGTTTTTACGTACCTTATTCTAATTTTTAAAAGTTTATTATATTATTATTATGATTATTTAAATAAACTTAGCCACCGATCGACTAGTCACGGTCGACCGATTGGCCTTACCGATCGATCGTGGCTGAAGCCAAACATTGCATGTGTCAATAATCTTTTGACCTCTCCCCCCCTCTTGTTTGCCATTTCTCCTCAAATTTAAGACTCAGACATGATATTCGCACCATCATCAAACCAAGCAACATATATATCATGATTTCAATGATTAAAACATTGATTTGTGAGTAAAACACTCACCTATACATGAGCTTCACCTTCTTCCTCTTATCTTATGAACACATGCACACAACACAATATAGCCATAATAAAACTTGATTCCCTTCTCACCATAGATTCATGCAAGTATCTAGATTCATACATTTAGATTTGATAATTTTTAACAATTTAGGTGATTGGTTATGAAATTAGAAAATAACAATGATTGAGGAAGAGGCATCAGGAAGTTATTATTTGATTAGGGATGTATACGTATATAAAATCGATGAACGAAGATAAGGACTTAGAGAATTCTAGATCGAAGATATTGGGATTGGACTATAGGCTATTGGGCTTGACTTAAGTAAATTAGTTTTCATTTTCTTTTTATTTATAAAACTAAATTCTATACAGTTTGAACCAATTCAAATTACAATTTTAAAATCATTTACATTTTCAGTTTTTTTCAAACCAATATTATATTTCAATTACATCACTTTTATAAAATATTATCTTTACATTTTAACTTGTTTAAATTTAAATATCTTATTTTCAATTGAAATATTTTTAATAAAAGAATTCAAAACCAATTTATCAAATAAATCTCCAGTTTCTATTTTAATCAACTAAATTACTATTTTAACTTTAACTAATTACTACTAGAAATCCGGGTTGTTACAGGACAAATGTTGTCCGACCTTGTGACCAGGCCATACCCAGACAACTCAGATCGGTCAAGCTAAAAAACTATCATGTAGAATTTAGAGTAATAATTGCCAAGCTCGGATATCAAACGAAGTCAAGAAATGGAAACATCAACTTGCTAATAAGATTTCAAAACATTAACTCTCTATAATCACAAGACCAAAATTCAAGATTCATGCAAAGGCATGGATCGGTATCGATTCTTAAACGTGGATCGGTACTGATCCAAGAACATGCACCGGTGTCGATCCATGATACTTTCTCCAATCAAGCAAAGTTTCACACCACATGAAGTTAGAGTGTTCGTAAGCTAGTACATGCAACATGGAATGGTTCGCAAGCGCATCTTAACTCAAGAGATCAAAAGATAAATCGAGTGCTTCCACCCGTCCTCTAAGCTAAAAAATTCACCCTAGTTCAAACCCATGCCTATGCAAATGAAGCATCAAAGATGAATATACAAGTTGAATAAACATTCAAAAGGGGAAAGAAGAGACCCATAAAGCAAGTTTATAGATCGGTATTGATCCTTGACTATGGATTAGTATTGATCCCTAAATATTGCCGATGTGGCCACGATCTCTACCGCTTAACCTTTCCATAACGTAGGAAACATGGGCAAGAATGTGGGTAAGTAATTTTTGCCAACTTGCAGCTATAAATAGAGGAGTACGGGCATTATTTCAAGGATCTTGGGAGCTGTTCAACAAATTCTTGTATTATTCTTGTAATTTCAAGGATCATCACTAATCTATAAGACCACCTTTGTAAAAACTCATCAGAAATCCTCAAGAAAGTTTAAGTGGATGTAGGCCTTTGATTAGCTGGACCACTAGAATTTTTGTGTATCTTGTTTTCCTTATTTTCAAGTTATTTTCCTTATTAAATTCGTTAATTTTCATATTTGGCTGTTTGTGCCATATTTTGGTGTACACATAAGAACACCTCAAACAACCATTTAGTGATATTAGTTTGGATTAGATATTTTCTTCGTTTACCAAATACATGAACAAATCACGATATCGTAGAAAACATAACATGTATGATAATTCATATTCCCAATGCATAAGAAAACCATCTTACATGTTCTATATTAAGCATTTTAATAAGATTTAACATCCATCGCTTCGAGACTTAAAGATAAACGTCGATGATGCTGCAGTCATCACCAAAATTATCTTCTAACAATGGAAGTGAGTTCTGTATATTCAAATACGGCTTATGTAAATAAAGCAGCAAAATATTTCCATTACATAGAAACTCTTAATATTTATTCATATGTCTTCTCCGAAACTTACCCCAAAATTGAGTTCAGGCAGGGGTCAAATAACAATAGAAAACTAACATAGTAAAAGAGTCAAGTCAACATACGATGAAGCTGCTTAAACTCCATAAAACAGCGAAAACAACATCTTTATTTACTAACGAAGCCTTATTCTCCATCTTTGATTTGTGTACTACAACACCTAATATAACTCTATCTAATCCCATAAACTCAACCTACTCAAATGAGTACTCGTAAGTTTATAGGGAAAACAATGATAAGAACATGTGTTAGACATAAAGTTTGGCATAAATAATACTTACCATAAAAACAAAAATATATTGCGAGGGCATGACATATAACATGGAACAAATTTTCCCCTCACTATCTCCAATTTCATAAATGAAACAATTATAGTTTCCATAGTTCCCATTTAGTACTACAGCTTATGTACTCTTATGCTATTTTCATTTATTACTACGCCTTATGTACTCTTATTCGATTTCCTAATATTTTGCGCCTTTTGCGCTCTTATGCGATTTCCTTTTACTGATGCACCCCCTCGTAGTTTCTAGTTTAGGTTAGTCTTTACTTTGATACTACCTAGAATCGGCCCCTATAATATCCTCTAGATTCATTTGTTTAAACTTAAACTGCATAGACTCTACATCTTGTAGTGTTCTTTGAATTAATTCATTAAACTTAAGCTGCATAGACTCAGCTCCTTGCAATATTCTTTTAAATTTATTTATTGGTTAAGCTCTGGACTAGAAAAAAACAGCCACATGTAGTCTCTGCTTACTTAAATTCTGGACTACTTTGTAACAGCCACTCGAAGTCCCAAAATATTTGTTTTCTTTGAAACTACGTAGAATCAGCCCAACGCAGTCTCTTGGAAGTTAAACGCCTCTCCTCATCCTTCCCCAGATGTGCATTCGAGGAGCATCCTCACCCCGACGTCAACAAACCTTCCACCCCAACCTCTATCGTAGAAGTCCTTTTCCTAATAGCCCTAGACCCTCCTTGAGTCTTACCTAATTATCTTATACTAGGTTTTATTCCTACCTTTCCATAGCGCAGAACCACCTTACCCCCAACCTATTCCAACCTAAATGCACAATACACCCTTTACTTATGGAGAGAATGCCTCCAAATTGCGGTGTAGTATGCCATTTACATATGGCATCACGGTTCAGTCTCTTACAGCTTTATAGTTTTATGGTGCAATATGTCCTTTACATATTGCGGTGCAGATCCACATTCGCTTGAAAGTCACTGGACCTCCTTAGAAAATCACTACCCATCCCCATAAGCGCAGTTTGCTTATACTATGTTAATTTGCCATTTCATCTCTACACTTAAAAAATTTGACATATCTGACATCGTCTTTACACTTGTGACTACCTAATTCGTCGTGATTTCACTTTCTATTATTAACAGTATCCTTTATTATCCCTTTTCATTTTTTATATTGATCTTGTCTCCTATTTATTTAACACTTATTTCATCGTATCAATTTAGTTTTACCAACATCCACGTAATTCCCTTTTTCCAATGCAGTACCTACCTTATATTAGCTTATTTTCTTCATGGAAAACCTTAATAAAGCCTTAAAAAATTCGTATATAACTGTTCTAATATACTTTTTTCTTGATTTAGATTTTTATAGGTACTTTCCTTTTTATTTTCTAGGTATTCTCCTTTAATAATTCATAATAAATTATTTTGACATCTGTTATCCCGCCTTTTGGCAAGGCCGTGATACCATGAATTTGGCTAAACGAATTTCATGGTCATCGAGGTTGGAAGCCCAGAGAGATGATTATCAGATTCGAAGAGTAGTAATAAGCAAGGCTATGGATGATAGTCAACCGAATTCGAGTGAATGGCATACCAGAATTGGCTAAGTATGGATTAGAGCTTCCCCTAGGTAGGGGATCATATCGGATCACCATGGCCATGGATCACTCGGATTGGAAGTTTAACTCAATGATGATCACTCAATAACTCAAGAAATACTAGGAGATTTAAGAAAATAATTATGAAAACACAGAGAGGAGACAGAGGAGCACCCATGCAGGCGACGTTGGGCCCTACAAGGCATGCATGATCGATCGGCCCCAATCCATCCATAGGGATCGGTGCCGATCACTCATAAGGCCCCAGACGGGCCTCATTTTTTTTGGATCGAACCGTCTCGTCTTCAGTCTTCTACATGTGGATTTTCAGCTGGATACTTGCATGGCTTCTCCTATAAGTACCGGATCATGGGCTTAAGAAAAAGGGATCTTCTCTCTGGCTCTCTTCTTCTCGCTTGGCTACTACATTTTTATTACTCAAATTCAAATCATTGTAACAATAATTGGCAGTATGAATAAAAAGGGAAACTTTTAGAGTGGATGTAGACCGGAGTACGCTGAACCATTATAAAATCTCGTGTTCATTTCATTTCTTACTATTTTATTTTATTGTTCTTCATATTTTATTCTCTATTTCAATTTGTTTAGATATTGGATAGTGAATATTTTGGTGCTTTCACATTATTTTGGTGTTGGCATCCATTTTTGACGCCAACAACATCGATATACTCTCAAACAAAAACCCCATTTCTAAAATCATGGTTAGAACTTAATATAAAATTTTCATAGCATTTAGAAACTATTATAGTAGAAAAATATATCTAAACATCCCATGTTCAACTATTTTTCCCAAAAAATTCACCAAACATTTTTTAAATAAATCCATATAAACTCCCATCATATATGTAAAAGTATACAAAACCATATCGCAACCAAAACTAGGTACGATAAAATAATACTAGTATTACTCATCTAGAACTTTGAAATATCTTGATTTAGTCTTCTTAGTCTCTCTTTATCTTGTGTTTCCTTATCTTTTCTATATTTGATCTCTTTAGGCTATCGCCATTAATGTTCCTCTGAAGCTTTTATTTTGTTTTTAGTACAATGAAATGAATGAATGGAAAGAGTAATGTTTATTATCTTATGATAATTTTGGCTTGGGCCCTCATACACTTTTCATTAATTAATTACCCCATTTTCTTCTTATTTACCTTATCTTGGCATTTTAATTAATTAATTAGATTAATCATAAATTATGGGTTGCTACAGTCTTCTCCCTTAAAGGAATTTTACCATCGAAATTCAATTAAGGCATGGTAGAGATTTCCAATCTATCCCATGCTTATTCTTAAACATAACCCTATGAATTCCCAATTCACAAAAATGTACTTGCGCTATCTATTAATATGAAAACCAACCATAATATGCATACGTATATATGGTTTACATCAATATAATTCAATACATAGTTCATACTCTAATCTGAAACGAACAATTCTGGATAGGTCCTCCTAACCTTATCCTTTATTTCTCACGTGCAGTCTTCTCGATTTGCCTCCACCAGCCACATACTAGCTTCACCACCTTGTTCCGAAACCACTTCTTATCTCAATCCACTCTTTACATCCGTCTACGCATATAGGTCATATTTGGCTTTATGACAGGGTCTTCTACTACCCTCAGACTAACTACAACATCTAAATCTCTAATGCATTTCTACAGATGTGATATGTGAAACACATTATGGATCCTTACAAAAATGCTAGGCAGTTGTACCTTAAACTCCACCTTCCCAATCTTTTCTACAATCAGAAATGGTCCTACATACCTAGATGTTAACTTCCTAGCCTTCCTGAAACGCATAATGCCTGTCATCTGAGATACCTTCACAATCACCTAGTCGTCATCTACGAACTCCAATTCCTTTCTTTTGGTGTTGGCATAACTCTTCTACCTCGACGGCGCTGCTCTTATCCTAGATCGGATCAACTATACCTTCTCAGTAGTGCTCTTAAATAATTTTGGTCCCAATACGACCATATCTCCTACCTCTAACCAACATGCTGGTGATTTACATGGTCTTGCATGAAATTCCTCTAATGGGGCCATCTCAATATTGCTCTGGTAGCTTTTGTTGTATGAAAATTTTAACAAATGTGAATAATCCCCCTAAGATCCACCGAAGTTTAAAATGTAAGCTCTTTGCAAGTCTCCCACGACTTTTTTGACCCTCTCAATCTCCGCATCTCTCTATGGATGGTATGCAGTATTTATTTGAAACTCCGTACCCAATACCTTCTACAAACTATGCCAAAACTCACTGGCGAATAACGGATCTTGGTCGCTAATAATATTGCTAAGTACCCCCATGCAATCTCACCACTACCTTTATATATGTCTCCGCTAGCCTCGGCGTAGTTCTTGTGGCCTTCGTTAAAATGAAATGTGCATACTTAGTTAGTCCATCAACTATGACCCATATTCTTTCATTTCCTGGCTTTGACCTTTGTAACCAATCTACGAAGCCCATAGATTTCGAATCCTATTTCCAAACTAGAATCTCCAAAGGCTACAGGAGCCCATTAAGCTTTTGATGTTTCGCCTTCATCTATTGCCATGTAAGACATTTTCTAACATACTCTCCCACTTCTTTCTTCATTCCATTCTAAAAGAAACTTCTATTCATATCTTGGCACATCTTAGTACCTCCAGAGTTAATGTCGAGCTTTATATGATGACATTCGTCTAATACTTCCTTCTGTAGTCCTTCTTTTCTCAGAACAAACAAACTTTCGCCCTTCCGCGGTCTACCTTTTCTATCAACACTGAACCCCTTCAACTCTACTACCTTAATTCATGAGTCTAAGCCCATAAGTCTAAGCCCCTTATTGTGTTGGTGCAAAACTTATCTTCCTTCTACAGTTTAGTAATCCTTGCTACTAGCTCATGTCTTACTTCTAGACATGATAGCATCCCAGAAGTACTGCACGAACGTGCACCAGAGCGAAACTGCACATTACACGCATATAATGTTTCTAGGACGTTCCATTCTTCTATCATAGCCAAAATGCAATTGCACTGCTTCCAGCATAAGGCATCTGCTACTCTATTTCCCTTCCATAGGGTATCTCTATCCGAAAATTATAAGTTGCCAAAAACTCTAACCACCTCTGATGCCCCATGTTCAGCTCCTTCTGAGAGAACAAATACCTTAAGGACTTATGGTTAGTAAACCACTCAAATCTTTCTCCTATAAGATAATGTCTCCAAATCTTCAATGCAAAGATAATGGCTGCTAATTGCAAGTCATGCGTAGGATATCGAACTTCATGAGGTCATAACTGCCTAGATACATATGTGATCACTCTGGCCTTCTACATCAACATTACCCCTAAACATTGATCCCGATGCATCGGTATATATAGTCATACCACCGTTCCCTTTATGTATCTTTAACATAGGCGCATTTGTCAATCGATGCTTCAATCTCCTGAATTCCTTCTCATATTCCTGCGTCCAAACAGATTTTTTGCCATTCTGAGTCAGTATTGTCGTTGGCGCAGCTATATGAGAGTAGTTCTTAATGAATCTATGGTGGTAGCCAGTCAATCCTAAGAAACTTCGCACCTCCATCACAGTCTCAGGTGTCTTCCACCCATTTTTTGAGTCAACTTTGAAGGATCCTCTGCCAACTATTCTTTTGAAACTATGCGGTCTAGGAACTTCACTTCCTTTCTCCAAAGTTACACCTAGAAAATTTCGCTTTCAACTTGGGTTGTCTCAATGTCTCCAACACAAGCCTCAAGTGAACTGCATGCTACAGCTCATCCTTCGAGTATATTAAGATATCATCTATGAACTACAACACATATCTATCTAGCTGATCTCAAAAAATTCTATTCATCAAGTTTATAAAGAACGTTGGTGCATTGGTTAGTCCAAATGGCATTACTGGCCACTCATATGAATAATGCCTGGTTCTGAATGATGTCAAAGGAATGCTTTACTTTGCTACTCTTAACCAATGGAATCCTAAAGTCAAGTCTAATCGTGAAAAAACCTTAGTTTCACTCAACTGATCAAATAAGTCGTCAATCTTTGGAAAAGGATATCAATTCTTTGCCATTCTTTCATTCAGCTTTCGATAGTCTACGCACCATCTTAATGATCCATCATACTTTTTCACAAATACTACCACCACTCTCTAAAGTGAGTCACATGGCCTTATAAAGCTCTTTCCTTCTAACTTTATCAACTGCTTCTTCAGTTCCTCCATCTCCTTAGTAGACATTTTACTTAAGGGTTGACTAAATGTTTAGTTCCTGCTAAAAGCTCTATACAGAACTTTATTGCCCTACGACATGGCAACCATGAAATCGGCTTAAACACATCAGCAAACTCCCGCACCACTCGCACTGCTCCGAGTCCTTCCTTCTTCAAAGATAAAGCAAACAGAATACCTCTACGCCCATTTCTAGACTTCTTCCAAACTACAAATACTCTTTCATTTCGGCCTGGGTGACTCGAAGTTATTTTCCTTTCGATGCAGTATAACCTAGCATAGTAACACTCCAACCGATCCATCCCTAAAATAACTCCAAAGCCTATGAAGTCAAACATGTAGGGACTGCACAAAAATTTACAATCACCTAACTCAATTCCTACGTTAGTGCATCTTAATCCGAGAGTGGCATATCTCCCCTATCGGATTTACTACATGTATGAAAGTGAATAAATAAGTAATCCCTAGCCCTGGTCTATCAACCAATTCTTTAGTTATAAATGAGTGTGTGGCATAAGCATCAAATAGTTCTTTAACTAAATACCAAAAATCAAATCCATATCCTCCAAGTCCTTACTTTTGCATTTTCTGCAAGCAGACGGTCCTTCCCTTGGTCCTTCCAAAGCATAAACCAGCATTTTAATATCTGGGTAGTTCTTCTTCAAATGCCCTACCTTATCGCACTTAAAGTACTCCACTCTTCCAAGATTCTTCGACGCTTGACACTTTTTTGCATAGTGTCCCTTCTGTCCATAATTAAAAAAAAGTGATCTCTGTAGTAGCAACCTCTTTATCTCTTCCCTTTGGCACTTCCTTCTTGCCCTTAGTATATAGGGTAGACTTCTTCTTCTACTCTACTTTGGGCCTTGACTCAATTCTTCTCCGCTCTTGGTACATCCCATTATACTTTCGAGCAATGTCAACTACAAGCTCAAAAGGAGGTGTGAGATGAGTCATTGCCTTATGGTAAAGACCCCGCTTCAAACCCATGGTGAACTTCTTATTTTTCTTCATTGGTGTAATAATGATCTCTCTGTCATACTTAGGAAGGAGCTAAACTTTTGGATGTAACCCTCTATTGTAAGGTCACCTTGCTTTAGATCAATAAATTCTCTCAACAGCACACTCTATCGAGACTCAGATACTAACTTAGCCTCGAACATCTCTTTAAACCGATCCAATGTAATCTCCTCCAATGCGGCCTCCGCAGTTACTTTCTTCCACTAGTCCAGTGCATCTTCTTGCATTTTCCTTGATGCTAGCCTCCTCTTCTGAGCATCATTCAACCCTAAGTCTCCAATTATGCACTTATAAATCCTTAGCCAGTTCAGCATGTCAAATGTGTGCTCCTTCCCTACAAATGCCTTCCCTTCCAAATGTATGTAGTCTTTATTCATCTATGGCAAGTCCTCTCCACTACTACATGTATAGGCTCAACCGCCTCTGGCCTGTTCTTCCTCATCATGTAAAACATAAACTCTATAATCAAAGTGTTCACATCCACGTCGGCAACAATTGCTGGCTGTGCATCTTCCTCCCTTACTGCCCTAGGAACTTTCCCCTTATTCCCTCCATTGGTCTACGTACTTTCAGCCTCCCTCCCTATACTGGCCCCACCTATCATAACTCCTCCACTTCCCAAATCCATCTTGCCTTTTCAGTTAAGCTAGTCTTCATTAGAACCGAGGAGATAGAAAAACAAAAATAAAAGGGTAAAAAATATCTTCATATATATATATATATATATATATATATATATATATAGCAACATACAAGTATGACATATATAAAAGTATGTATATGTATGTATGTATGTATGTATGATATATATGCGCACCCCTAGGGTATTTGTTTTATTCTAAGTACTTCTCTCATTTTCTAGCTTAGTTTTACTTAAGTGTCCCCTAACTTATGCTCTGATACCAACTTGTAACATCCCTCACTTTAAGACTGAAGATGAACGTCGATGATGTTGCATTCGTTACCATATTTATTTTCTAACGATGGAAGTGAGTTCAGTATATTCAAATACAGCTTAAGTAAATAGAGTGGCTAAATATTTTCATTACATAGAAACCGTCTTAATATTTATTACATACATCTCACTACAACAAAACAGGCATTTTACAACGGGCAATGCCCGTTGTAATATGCATTTCGCAACGGGCATGGGCCCGTTGTATTAGGCCTAGTTGTAATAGGTCGACCATATTTTACAACGGGCAATTCCCGTTGTAATACATATTTTTACAACGGGCATTGCCCGTTGTAATACGTATTTTTACAACGGGCAATGCCGTTGTAATACGTATTTTTACAACGGGCAATGCCCGTTGTAATACATGATATTGCAACAGTTTCTGACCGTTGCAAAATAAATGCAAATTTTAAAAAAAAAATACAGCACAGATTTTGAATTCAAACGAATATTTTATTCAAACAAATATTTATTACAATTTTTAAATAGTACAAATTCAAACTCTCACTATTCACTATACAATTTTGATACAAATTTCATTACATCACTATTTTACATTCAGAACCTCACTACATATCACTCACACTCGTATTGTTATCTTCAACTTCTTTCCAGTTAGAATCCAGCATCTGAGCAATCTGCAAAAATATTTACTAACGCAGTAAAATTGAAAAAGAAATATTTTTGCAATATAAAATAAAATGTGAATTTTTTGAAAAGAATATTTGCCTCAGTTATTTGGGTTGTTCGTCATCATTTAAATTTGAATTCATCATACACGAACAACTTGTGACATACACAGTGTATCACTGTATATGCCACAAGGCCGTGCACACCGATATACACTTGATAATGCTACAGGGACAAGTGAGCACAGGTCAAACCCAAACGCAAAGCCGGGTTCAACTCACGTGCAATATATTTAAAATCACGACACGAGCACAAGGTCAAACCCGAGTTTTAAAACTGGGTTCAACACAAGGCAACATGAAGAATGCAAAGCTTCGACAAATCAAATCAGTGGCACAACAATGCAAGTGAAGATGACACAGTAACAAGTGCATCATGATACAATATACAAACAAGCACACGAGCTGTGCTAATAGCTCTTAATGTCATTGGTCCAAAACCATAATATCACCTCTTTAAATCCTACATAACACAAGTCTGGAAACCTAGTGATGAGTTTCAAATCTTCTCTCGTATTAACAGATTTTATTTAGTAAAGTTCGAGACTCAAGTAGATTGTGAAAAAATATTGATGAATGATCCATATTTTTATGATAAATGCCTAATCATTATGAAAAAAATGAAACACGGCATGAAGCTCGTGAGGAAATTCCTTCAATCGACCCCGGTATGGGTTCAATTTTCGGGCATAGACTTAGATTTCTGGACTAAAGATGTCATTGGTACAAATTGGATCAAGTGACAAAAGGAATGATTCGCAGCACAAGTGCCTATAGAAGTTGATGCTAATTTCTTGTTTCCCAACAAATTTCAATTTATGATGTTAATGACAACATAATTTGGCAAAGTGTTGAACATGAGTGGTGTCCTAATAAGTGTAAAGTTTGCAGTTGCTATGGTCATATGGCAAACAGGTGCCCATCCTTGAGAACCTGGATTTCGAAACGAAGCAAAGCACAGGAAAACAGCAATGCATGGGATAACTTGAATAAATTAATGCAAGTTGACACCAATTTGAGTGACAACAATAGTAACAAAGGCATCAACATAGAACCAGATTCAACCCAGAACCAAAACGCAACAAATTCAAAAAATAATATACAGTCTAAATCATTATAGTCCAATTATACATGCTGAAGCAAAACTCTTAAAAGCAAATGCCCCTCCATTGTTAATACAATAAAACAAAGTACAAGTGAAACCACTAAGCAATCGTAACTTGATAACTCTTTTCGAAATACAATGCAAGATCCAACAGCTACATGAAGCATCAAAACTCAAATGAATAAAATGAACATGTCAACATCAACATGACAGTGAAAACTCGAGTTACAGTGCAGCAACAGTTAACCAGAGTGATGCAAGTGTCGACCAAGAAACAATGCAGACAAGTGCACATGTAAACAGACTCAAGAGAAGTCAACATGATCAAGTTCAAAGCAATTAGGTCTCAAACAAGTTCAAATGAACAACTGGTCAAGTAAATAACAATACTCAAGGCAAAAACAAAAATTGGTCACTGTAACATGAACAAGTAACCAAGCTTCAGACCAGAAAGCATGATATTCAATGCTCAGAATCAGGTGATGTTCAGAATCAAATAAAGTCACAGGGGAGTTCAATATCGTTGTCAAAGCCGAGTATTTTAAAACCGAAGTCAGGCGATGATAAATGATCGAAGCCGTGACTCGAACAAGTCAAAACAAGAAATTCACGGAGCAGTAAATTCAAGCCTAGGCAATCATGAAATAATACAAAGCCGTGCAAACCAAGAAATCAAGTATATACATTTATGAACAAGTCAAGAATATCTCAAGCATCAAAACGAAAACCAGCGGCCAGAGCAATTCCATTGACAAATTCAAACACGAATATACGAACGAAAACTCAGGGGATCGAACCCTATAAAAACCAAACTATCATCATCGGCATAGATCAAGGAGTTCGCAATACAGAAATCAAGCAATTGCAAGCAATAAAAAGAACATACCAAATTCGAACACGAACTCCATCGAAGCAGCCGCAGTAAGATACAAGGAAACAATCGATCGAAGTAACTCACGATTATCCACGCGATCGAACAACAGTAGGCGCTTCGCAAAGCCCTAATTGGATCAGAGAAAGGAACGAAGTCCCTAATTTTTCAAGCCCTAATTTCAGAAAGAAGAAAACAACGGCCGCCATTTTCTTTTACTCAAGAATTATAAAAAGGGATCGGGTCTACAAAGAGATAGAAGGGCCGGCCGGATTTGTTAAGGAGAAAAGGGTTAAGGGTGTTAAAAAATAAAAAGGGGTTTAGTTAAAAATATTATAGTAAAATACTGAATATTAAATGTAATTACTAATGCATTTGAAACTAAAAGGGGCATTATTTCTAAAAATTTTACAGTAAAATTTATATTTCTCAAATTCTGAATTATTTTAAAATTTTGAAATTTTAAATATTTTATAAAATTTTAATCTCTTTATTTTATAATTTTATGAAAATTTCAAATTTTTGTTTATAAATTTTACAAATGTTTTTAAGTTTATTTTACAAAATTTCCAAATTTTAAATTATTTGAAATGTTAAATATTCTAAGATTTTGGAAACTTTCTAAAATTTTAAGTTATCTTAAAATTTTACTTTTTAATTCTTGAATTTTATGAAAATTTCAAATGTGTTTATGAATTTAGTTTAGAATTTTACTAATTTAATTATCTAATATTGAATATTAAATACTGAATATTAAATGTAATTACTAAATAATTGAATATTAATTATAATAATTAAATATTAAGTGTAATTAATAAATATATTACAACGGTCCTGAATGGACCGTTGTAATAGAGATCTATTACAACGGGTAGCAAATGCCCGTTGTAAAAAGGGGCATCTATTACAACGGTCCTGAATGGACCGTTGTAAAAAGAGTGTTGTACAGGGCATATATTACAACGGTCCTGAATGGACCGTTGTAATAGCTATCTATTACAACGGGCAGCAAATGCCCGTTGTAAAAAGGGGCATCTATTACAACGGTCTTGAATCGACCGCTGTAATAGCCTTCTATTACAACGGGCAGCAAATGCCCGTTGTAAAAAGGGCGTTGTAATAGGGCATTTTTGTTGTAGTGTCTTCTCCATAACTAACCTCCAAGTCGAGCCTATGCAGAGGTCAAAGAACAATAGAAAAATATCATATCAAACATCTAATTCAACATATGATGGTGCCGCTTGAACTCCTTAAAGCAGCGAAAACAACATCTTTCTTTGCTAGTAAAGCCTCCCGCTCCATCTTTGATTTGTGCAATGCAGCACCTAATATAACCCTATTTAATCCCATAAACTCAACCTACTCAAATGAGTACCCGCGAGTTCATGAGGAAAACAATGACAAAAATATGGGTCATATATAAAATCTGGTGTGAATAATACTTACCCCTAAACGGATATATGTTATGAGACACTCGTACAACAGGGAACGGGTTTCCCCTCACTGTCTACAATATCATAAAAGAAGCAATCATAGTTTTCATAATTCCTATTTACTACTACATCTTATGCGTTCTTATGCTATTTCCTTTTACTATTATGCGTTATGCGCTCTTATTCGATTTCTTACTACTTCTGCGCCTTTGCTTCTACGCCCCCAGCATAGTGCCCTCATAGTTTCTATTTTAGATTAGTCTTTAATCTGATAGAATCAACCCCCTGTAGTATCATTTAGGTTCATTTACTTAAACTTAAACTGCATAGACTCTACCTCTTGTAGTATTCTTTTAATCCATTCAATAAACTTAAATAGCATAACCTCAGCCCGTTGTAGTATTCTTTTAAATTCATTTATTGGTTAAGCTCTGGACCATGATAAAACAGCCACATGCAGTCTCTGCTTACTTAAATTCTAGACTACTGTGTAAGAGCCCCTCGATGTCCCCAAATATTTGTTTTATTTGAAACTGCATAGAATCAGCCCACCGTGGTCTTTTGGAAGTTCAATGCCGCTTTTCAACCTTCCCTAGGTGTGCATTTAAGTGAGCGTCCTTATCCCGACGACAATAGCCCTTCCAACCCTGCCTCTATTGAAGAAGTTCTTTTTCTATTAGCCCTAGAATCTCCCTGAGTCCCACCTAATTTCCTTATACTACATTTTATTCCTACCTTTCCTTGGCATAGAACCACCCAACCCCAACCCGATAACGCAATACACCCTCTACTTGTTAAGGGAATACTTCCAAATTGCGGTGAAGTATGCCTTTTACATATGGTTGGGCAATCCAGTCCCTTACAACTTTACAGTTTTACGGCACAACATGTCTTCTACCTATTGCGGCGTAGATTTACTTTCCCCTAAAAGTTACTGGACTCCTTGGAAAATCACTACCCCATCCCCATAAGTGCGGTTTTCTTATACTACGTTAGGCCGCTGCCTCAACTCTACACATGACAAAGTCTGACATATCCAAAATCATCCTTACATGTGTCACTACCTAATTCGTCACGATTTCACCTTTTGTTATTGACAGTGTCCTCTATTATCCTTTTTCAGTTTTTATATGGATCTTGTCTCCTATTTATCTAACACTTGTTTACCGTATCGATTTAATTTTACTAACGTCCACGAAGTTCCCCTTTCCCAATGTAGTACCTACATTATATTAGTTTATTTTCTTCATAGAAAACCTTAATTAAGTCCCATTAAATTCATGTACAGCTGTTCTAATATACTTTATTCTTGATTTAGATTTTTACAGGTACTTTCCTTTTTATTTTCTAGGTATTCTCCTTTAATAATTCATAATAAATTATTTTGACATCGCAAATCTTTCAAACCAAAAATCCATTTCTAAAATCATGGTTAGAACTTCATATAAATTATTTGTAGCATTTTGAGATCATTAGAGTAGGGAAATATATCTAAAAATCCTATGTTCACCTATTTTTTCCTAAAACGATCATTAGACATTTCTCTTGTTTAATATAAATCCAATCATATATGTAAAAGTATACAAAACATATCATAGCCAACTAATTGGATATGGTAAAATAGGATTATTATTACTCACGTAGGTCTTTGAAATATCTTGTTTTAGTCTTCTCAACCTCTCTTTAGCTTGAATTTCCTTAGCTTCTCTTTATTTGCTTTCTTTAGGCTATCACCATTAATGTTTCTTTCAAACTTTTATTTTATTTTTAGAAGAATGAATGAATGGAAATAGTAATGTTTATTATTCCATAATATTTTGGGCTTGGGCCCTCATATTCTTTTCATTAATTCATTACCCATTTTTCTTCTTATTTATCTTGAATTTTTACTAATTAATTAGATTAATCATAAATTTATGGGATGTTACATAAGCTGTCCCTGCATATACTTTGGGACATTCCCAATATCTTTTATACTTGCTATAAAAGACATTATTTATATATCTAACGTTGAGTATTAAAACAACTAAAGCCGATTTTAACACATGTACATCGATAATAATCATGCATTCTCTACGTTTTGATTGATAACCAAACTATTTAATATTTCTATCAAAATACTTGTTTAATTTTTAAACGATACTTCCATATCTATTCTCGGGTCATATCCAAAAATCAAAAACTCAATATCGCTCCCACCGGCTTCAAAAACACTTTCGATATTATGCGCAAACAGTCTAGTCTAAATCTATATTTATAACTTTATGCTTCAACACATTTATACTAAACCATAATGCCATATTAGGCGATAAATTTATGAGTAAAAGTTAGACCAATTAGAGCACATTGGATAGTGAATCTGTTATGTTAATTTCAGCATTGAAATTCATGGTATTATTCTTATCAATATGGCTCATTATATTCCAAATGCATATGTTTTCCTCTTCTGGACACATTTGCAGCCAATGGATCATTTTCCTTTGGGTACAATCATCAAAATCATATTTTGATAATGCACTTGGAAGTTATTTTGGATCTAGGAATAATACCATATCATAGAGTCGATACTCTTAATAGTTTAATAAAACAATCAAGGATTATTTATTTTTGACATTGATGAGAAATTCATAGTTCCTCTTTAATATACAAGAATACTCATTAGACGTTCTAATGTACTATGTTCATTTAGGTTCGGTCATGTAACGACCTGATATTTGCAACCATTCGCATCCAATCATGCTGGAATTGAATTGCTTAAAATACCAGATTGTAAGTTTATATTTGGAAAAACTCAGCATATACAGTAAATAAATAATCACAGAATCGTAGACACGGAGTAATGTAACAATATGCAGTGGAAACAAATGAATAGTAGTTCATGAAGCTGCTATATATATGAAAGTTAAATAAGATACAATAGAAGTTTCAAATATAATAATCAAATACAAGATCAGAATACATCACTAGAATCAACTAAATATCTAAAAGCTGGATAGATAGCTGGATCTCCAGGCGAAGCACCAATTCCAAAGGCGAGTCTCAAAAGTTGTATCACTAAGTCTGACCCGAGTGTAAAGCGAAACACAAAACACTCAAGTCAGGATTAACATTCTTATATCAATAAATCCAATATAAGTGAAATAATATCTGAAAATACAAGTAACTCAAAAGATGTTGGGATAACCATCCTTTAAGGATCCGTTAAACTATCCACTATGTAGTAATATACGTTATTATAATAATGTCTAAAGTAAAATAAACTATTAAAATAGCGTTAAGGCGTTACCATTATCCCACTTAACACATTTTATATATAAGCGTCATAGTCTATACAGCACTGTAAACTCCACCGTAAACTAGTGGGCTATCAGGGAGTACTCCGTAGGTATAACACAAAACAAATCATAGTGGTCGCGCATAGGGATACAAGTATGACAAGGCACATGAGGCAATACCCAAGGTAGTGAAACTACCTTTTTCCTGATCCGGATTGGTGAGAACGCATCGCCGCAACAATCGCAACACCGTGAAACAACACTCCCAATTCAAGGGTGCGCACCAATCAAAAACAAGTAATGAGTAGTATACGAAGAAGTGTGTTCGCTTAGAGGTGGCTAACCTCATTGGCCCGGCACGGCTCCTGTTTTAGTCATTTCCAATTTGACACAAGTGTCAAGGTTATCCATTATCGTTCTCTTTCTTCAATCATCAACGTACATCATTCCAACCACTTCATTTTGGATCACACTCCGCGTATAGTTATTAAAGTAGTATTCGGTTTGGATAGTGAGTATGTCCCTAACTATTCCGGTTTCTTTAAGAACTTTCGTAATTATTACACCGATTGGTCGTTTAAGAAATTTCGAAAACCAAATCAGTTTCAATCTCACTTACAATTTGAAAGCCACATTTCATTTGTCTTTCTATATCAATTTCTATAATTTAAGTCTCAACTTCCAAATTAACCATTACAAAACTCTATAATTCAACTTCAAATTTTATTTAAAACAATTCGAATATTGATTTAAATTCATACACAGATTTTATTCCATAATCATTTAAATTAATTTAATTTAACATTCAAAACAATTTAAATTCATTGATGGATTCATTCAGTAATCATTTAAATTAAGTAAATTTATCATTTCAAAATAATTTCAACTGAATTTCCAATTCATTAAGTCAATCACTTAAGTTTACCGACATTATATCAAAACTTATGAATTGAATTAAATTAAATTCGTCAAATTAAATTCTTGAAATTACAATCTCATAATAATTTCCATCAATCACATTTTATTTCTTACTAAAGAAATTCAATTCCACTTATTTACTTATTTAATTAAACAAATTTCAAAACTTAATTATTAAAGAAACTCAATTTCACTTATTAAAGAATTCAATTTCACTTATTAAAGAATTCAATTTTATTTAATTATTAAATAATTTCAAAACTTAATTTAATAATTTACTTAAATTTAAACAACATTCTTTCATCAAACACTTTGTTAATCATAATACTTTGAAAATCAAAATTTAGAAATCATAATGCTAGGAATCATAACACTTCCCACTTAACTATTGAAATATAAATAATAGTATATATAATAAAATAGTTTATAATTTAAAATATTTTATATAAAAATAATTTATATTGAAATAGTTTATATGAAATAAGTTTATAAAGTAACATATATAAATGGTTTTAATATAATTTTAAACATACTTTTTATAATAAAATAGCTTCCCCAAATTTCACAAATCGATTCAAATCAACTCAAATCCTGAAATTTAAATTTAATCAAATCTCAAATCATCAATTTTAATTTTATTTCAAATAGACCATTTCAAATAGACCATTTCAAACAGACCATTTCAAATAGACCATTTCAAATTATATCGATTTCAAATACAGATTTTAACCATAAAATAAACCATTTCAATTTCCATATTTTCAAAGCTTAAAATATTCAAACATTTCAAAACAAGATTTAATAATTCCATATATATATATATATATATATATCAAATTCACTTTACTGTTATTTATTTTTAAATATTTACCTAATTCATTATCATTTAAATAAAACCTCGAATTTCTAATGACTAAATATTTCCTTCAATTCATTTAAACTTAAAATATTCGTTAAATCACCTTAAACCAAATCAAGTTACAAAATTATATCATTCCAAATCTCAAATTCCATAAGTTTCAAATCGATTCTAATTAAATATATTTCTTAATTAAATACAATTTCAAATCAGTTTCAAATCTATCTTCTCAACCTTAATTTATTAAATCATTTTAAACTCTATATTAAAATATAATTTAAATACTTACTTAACCATATTATATTTTAATAAAATCAAACTTAATTATTAAGCTTATTTTCAAGTATCAACTATATATAAAATAACATTTATATAATATCTAAAATCAATATTTATATAAAACCATATATTTCATTTCAAAACCATAGTAATCATTTCAAATTATTTATATATAGACCATCGGTGTTTGTATATAATTTTCTATCCTATGGTCAAGTGATACAGATATTTATTATTTCAATCCGCAATTTAAATATATACGGGTATATATATCATTTCAACCCGTAATCCCAAATTCAATTCAAATGAAAATCGCTTGGGTTAATCATTTCAACCCATAACGATTTTCTCCTGTTCTACAGATCGTTTGGGTATGTATCATTTCAACCCATAGTGATTCTATACTAACATGGAACTTGCAGAGTGATAACAGATATGATAATAATATAACAGTCATATATCATCAATATAAATAACATATAATGGTGTCAGATGTCACAGGTGAACTGATACAGGTAATATCATATATATAACAATGTAAATAACTAATAGCAGCATATTTCAATTGTCGTTTCAATTGAAATCAAATTTAATAAATAAAATAACATTAATCGTGAGTGGTTGCTCACTTTTCAAGGCTAGAGAGGATTTGATGATGAAATCGAGTTACGAATCGAAGTACGAATTCCAAATCAAAGCTAGATTGGCACGAAGCATGGGCAAGTTGATAAATAGGAAATCGATGAAAAAACAGTTTAACATAAACCGGGTATACACACATCATTACTATATTATATAAATTTTAGTATTTTAGTTTAAGGCAAAAATTAAAATAATATAAAATTTCAAAATCATTGTTTTATAATTTGAACACATACACCAAAAATCAAAGTCATATACATAATAATTATGTAATTTTACTATGAAATCCATGTTATTGTATATGACGCGTCAGTTTTATGTAAAATTTTTGGAAGGCATATGAATATATATTATTTATATATACCTACAAACTTTAGAACTTATATAAACTAACAAAATATAACTGATGAATATAACTTAATTATATATATGCTAAATGTGTTCACCTCTGCAAATTGGGAAATAAAGTATTCTGCAGCCTAATAAAAGTTTCACGCAACTTACATATATGGGTTGATATCAAATTAAACAAATATTGGAATAATTTATAAGTACTGTAAAGCATATCATAAACTTGCATTTTTACTATTTATACACTATACTATATAACACAATACAAATCCTATGCAAAGAAGCACGGTTTAACTCAGAGGAATACAAAGTTTAAGCAACTGCCTATTTCAAAGTCAATATATAGACAAAACAAAAGAATAGGGTAATATAATATATAAAAACTATTTATAAGTATACAAACAAATAACTGCGAACATAGAAAGGAGACAATATAATATTTACGCAAAATATTAATGCTGCAAGGGCTGGTGGTTCACGGTGGAAGCAAAGGAAAACAAGGCGGCCGAGGTAGAGAGAGCAGTGGGTCGGAGTCGAGCTAAGGGTATCGGCAAGTCGGCCAGGTCAGTGGTGCGCGCTCGGTAGTTTCGTGCAACGAGGTGGTAGAGTGGGTGGACGTGGGTAGATGCGGGCTGAGGGGAAAGGAGATGATGGGCGGAGCTTTGGTTTCTAGTGAGGCCGAAGTCATGAAGATTTGATGGCCCGTTGCAAGCGACGTACGGAGGTGGAGTGCTCGGCAATCTGGGAGGCTGCTGGCCAGTGGTAGGCCGATGAGGCGAAGGCTGTGGAGGAGGTGCGTGGGGCGTATGGCCACGGTGGTGTGGCATCGAGGTTGGGTCGGCCGTTGGGACTTGAAGGCGGAGACGTGGCGTGTGCAAAGAGAGAGGGAGGAACGACGGTCGATTGTGGATGGCGGATTGCTGGCCGTGAGGGGTGGTGTGATGGTGAGCCTGGAAGTGAGAAGGCGATGTGAGACGAGGTTCTTGGCAAAAACAAGGGATATACTCTCGTGATATATATATTCATAAAATAGAGCAATGCAAAAGGAAGAGAAAGAATGAAAGAGAGAATGAACAGTTTGAGTTTGCAAATTTAGAATATATTTCTCTTTGCAAATGAACAGACCCAGAAAATAGAGAACCATAAAGTAAATTGAATTGATGGCGATGTAACAGCCGACCATTGAATCCTGCAAATATTTATGACTGGTGGCCGTTTATTTCAACAGTTTGAAATTCGAATGGACACCATTATGAGCAGTGCAAAAGTGGCACCGATACAGTTAACAGTTTCATGGAATTCACCGCATACCGAACTCCAAAATACACATTGAATGCACCATTAGGATCAACATGATGGGACGATCAAAATGGCATACGTATATAAGTGGTACGATTGAATTATAAAAATTCGAATTTTCTATTAGCGGAAAATGCAGCAAAAACGCAGAAAAATAAGATCGATGAAGTTAAAGAAGTTCGAATTTGGAAAAACAAAAAATGATTTCATGCTCAGAAGATGATTTACAATTTTTCCATAGAAAAATATTCAAGCTTGGAAAACATTTTATTATCATCAACTTTAACTGGTTTAAATTGAAATAGAATTACACAATAAAATAAACTTCAATATTATCAGATGAAAATTTATAGTTTACTATGTTCAATTAGACGTATTCCAAATATTAAATTTTTACAAAATTTTATTTTTAAAATTTCACGAAAATTCAATTAATCACATTATTAAAAAAGTTAAAATTTACGGGTCGTTACACTCTCCCGCACTCAAAACTTTTCGTCCTGGAAAAGGAACGAGGTAGGAGAATAGAAACAACCAGAAAGAAAACAGATTTGAAATACAAATAGAACAATTAATTTAAAACCATATAAATTTCAATTGAATTAATTATTATTCAATAATTGATTTTAAACTCAAGGACTTTCATTAAGTTGGTTTATTTTCAATTTATTGTTGTTTGTTACAAAATTTATTTCAAACAACAATTTATTTTATTAATCCATTTATTATTCAACTAACTTAGTATTCTATTTATATATCATTTTATAATTAAACTTTATGTGTAACATTTATTATAAGCACTCAAATTTTATTTATAAAGACGTTTTATATTGTATATTATTCAATTATCTTAAATTAACAATTTCAAAGATCATAAATTTTAATAGTCATTTATTATAATCATATTTTATTCGACAAATTTAATTCTTCTTTATTCCAAATTATTATTAAATTTATTCCACTTAATATATCTTATCACATATATTAAGTATATTTACACTTATTATAACTACTCAAATTTAATCAAAATTTCTTTTAACATCATTTTATATTGTATATTATTCAATTACATAGTTAACTTCTGAGTAATTAAGGTAAGTTATATTGGAATGCAATTGAGTATTATACAAGTAAATTTTCTAATTCAATTATTCAAGTTTAAATATTATTTCAAAATTTTGATTTCATTTTATAATTGGAAAGTCTTTTAACATAATTTAAGAATTAAATTTCTGATTTCACTTCAACCCATTGGAGATAAATATACAAATATATATATAAGCCAAATCAATTCTATAAATATATACTTATATTATAAATCAAGTCATGCTTCAGTAATTCAAATCAATTTAATTTCCAACATAATAATGTAGCAAGGCTACAGAATAGTCTCTCCACTTTGAAACTCGAAAATGAATGTCGATGATGCGGCTGCCATCACCGAAATTATTTTCCAACGACAAAAGAGAAGAGTACTGATTTAAACATTTAAAATTCTTTGAAACAATTCATATCCAAAATACTTTAAATAAATATATACCCTTTAAAACTTTAAAACCATAGTTTAAAATCATCACAAATTAAATTCTCAAATTCTAAATTTAATTTCAACTTAATTTTCAAATCTGGATGTTGAAATAGTCAATGGTTTACAAAATGATAAATGAAGATCAAATATTATTATTTTCACAACCAATCCATTAGCTACTTAATTCCAGAAAACTTATACTTGTATATATATATATATATATATATATATAATGTAATCATACAAAAATTTATTTCATTTACCAAATTTTGAAAACAATATTGTGTTAGTTTGCTCTGTTCAAGTGTTTTGGAAATCCTATCGATAGCGTTGATCAAACGAATCGATCGAAAATACAAATCAACGTCAACAACTCAAACAACACAATATATAAAACATTTTTAACATTAATTAACAAATACACTTCCTCACTCGACGATACAATAATGGATTTCAAAGTAAGGATAGAGATTCAATTTTGATAGACTCAAATCAAAGAGAATTTTGATTCGATGATAGATTTGAAACAAAGATAAGATGATTAAATAACAAAACAGGAAGATGGATAAGTTTATATAAATCGCGGGAAATCTTAATCGTGTCAACAGTGACTTCAATAATAAGATCGATGCAGAATTTCTAGGAAAATGGACATTCGATCGCAAGAGATAGAATTTAGGCATAGCACGAGATAGATAACATTGTAAACCGAGGATACAGAAATCTCCGATGAATCAATGCCAATTGTAAAAGAGTTTCGCCCTTTTATAAATCATATGGAAGAACTATGGCATGCTCCAGAATTCTGAAGAATACGAATAGTGAGGGACAAGAATGGATTTTGGAACTGAGGAAACGTTCCAAAATTCAAAGGAAGTTTGAATCAAAAAGGAAAACATTCAAGCATGAACAAAAGTGATTCGATAAATAAATTTTCCATGTATGCTAAGTTTTGCTAGAGCCAAAGCCCTAATACCAAATGTAACGACCTGATATTTTCAACCATTCGCGTCCAATCATGCCGGAATTGAATTGCTCAAAATACGAGATTGTAAGTTTATATTTGGCAAAACTCAGCATATACAGTAAATAAATAATCACAGAATCATAGACACAGAGTAATGTAACAATATGCAGTTAAAACAAATGAATAGTAGTTCATGAAGCTACTATATATATATATATATATATCAGAGTTAATAAGATACAATAGAAGTTTCACATGCAATAATCAAATAAAAGATCAAAATACATCACTAGAATCAACTGAATATCTAAAAGCTGGATAAATAGCTGGATCTCTAAGTGAAGCTCCAATTCCAAAGGTGAGTCTCAAAAGCTATATCACTCAGTCTGACCTGAGCGTAAAGCAAAACGCAAAACACTCGAGTCAGGATTAACATTCTTATATCAATAAAACCAACACAAGTGAAATAACAACTGAAAATACAAGTAACTCAAAATATGTTGGGATAACCATCCTTTAAGGATCCATTAAACTATCTACTATGTAGTAATATACGCTATTATAATAATGTCTAAAGTAAAATAAACCATTAAAATAGCGTTAAGGCGTTACCATTATCCTCCTTAACACATTTTATATATAAGCGTCATAGTCTATACAGCACTGTAAACTCCACCGTAAACTAGTGGGCTATCAGTGAGTACTCCATAGGTACAACACAAAACAAATCGTAGTGGTCGCGCATAGGGATACAAATATGACTTGGCACATGAGGCAATACCCAAGGTAGTGAAACTACCATTTTCCTGATCCGGACTGGTGAGAATGCATCGCCGCAACGATCGCAACACCGCGAAATAACACTCCCAATTCAAGGGTGTGCACCAATCAAAAAAAGGTAATGAGTAGTATACGAAGAAGTGTGTTCGCTTAGAGGTGGCTAACCTCATTGGCCCGGCACGGCTCCTGTTTTAGTCATTTCTAATTTGACACAAGTGTCAAGGCTATCCATTATCGTTCTCTTTCTTCAATCATCAACGTACATCATTCCAAACACTTCATTTTGGATCACACTCCGTGTATAGTTATTAAAGTGGTATTCGGTTTAGACAGTGAGCATGTCCCTTAACCGATTCCGGTTTCTTTAATAACTTTAGTAATTATTACACCGATTGGTCGTTTAATAAATTTCAAAAACCAAATCAATTTCAATCTCACTTAGAATTTGAAATCCAACATTTCATTCGTCTTTCTATATCAATTTCTATAATTTACGTCTCAACTTCTAAATTAACTATTTCAAAACTCTATAGTTCAACTTCAAATTTTATTTAAACAATTCAAATATTGATTTAAATTCATATATAGGTTTTATTCCATAATCATTTAAATTAAGTTAATTTAACATTCAAAACAATTTAAATTCATTGACGGATTCATTCAGTAATCATTTAAATTAAGTAAATTTATCATTTCAAAATAATTTCAATTGAATTTCCAATTCAATAAATCAATCCTTAAGTCTACCTACATTATATCAAACTTATGAATTGAATTAAATTAAATTCATCAAATTAAATTCTTGAAATTACAAGTCTCATAATAATTTCCATCAATCACATTTTATTTCATATTAAAGAAATTCAGTTCCACTTATTTACTTATTTAATTTAAACAAATTTCAAAACTTAATTATTAAAGAAACTTAATTTCACTTATTAAAGAATTCAATTTCACTTATTAAAGAATTCAATTTTATTTAATTATTAAATAATTTCAAAACTTAATTTAATAATTTACTTAAATTTAAACAACATTCTTTCATCAAACACTTTGTTAATCATAATACTTTGGAAACCAAAATATAGAAATCATAATGCTTGGAATCATAACACTTACCACCTAACTGTTTAAATATAAATAATAGGATATATATATAATAAAATAGTTTATAATTTAAAATAGTTTATATAAAAATAATTTATATTAAAATAGTTTATATGAAATAAATTTATAAAGTAACATATATAAATGGTTTTAATATAATTTTAAACATGCTTTATATAATAAAATAGCTTCCTCAAATT
Organism: Allium cepa; assembly: GCA_030765085.1. Taxonomy (NCBI): domain Eukaryota; kingdom Viridiplantae; phylum Streptophyta; class Magnoliopsida; order Asparagales; family Amaryllidaceae; genus Allium; species Allium cepa. The sequence goes on from CM060940.1 coordinate 111,244,835, forward strand.
TCACAAATCGATTCAAATCAACTCAAATCCCGAAATTTAAATTTAATCAAATCTCAAATCATCAATTTTAATTTTATTTCAGTTTCTTAATAGACCATTTCTAATTATATCGATTTCAAATATAGATTTTAACCACAAAATAAACCATTTCAATTTCAATATTTTCAAAGCTTAAAATATTCAAACATTTCAAAACAAGATTTAATAATTCCATATATATATATATATATCAAATTCGCTTTACTATTATTTATTTTGAAATATTTACTTACTAAATTCATTATCGTTTAAATATTACCTCAAATTTCAAATGACTAAATATTTCCTTCAATTCATTTAAACTTAAGATATTCGTTAAATCACCTTAAACCGAATCAAGTTATAAAAATTATATCTTTCCAAATCTCAAATTCCATATGTTTCAAATCGATTCTAATTAAATATATTTCTTAATTAAATACAATTTCAAATCAGTTTCAAATCTATCTTCTCAACCTTAATTTGTTAAATCATTTTAAACTTTATATTAAAATATAATTTAAATACTTACTTAACCATTTAATATTTTAATAAAATCAAACTTAATTATTAAGCTTATTTTCAAGAATGAACTATATATAAAATAACATTTATATAATATCTAAAATCAATATTTATATAAAACCATATATTTCATTTCAAAACCATAGTAATCATTTCAAATTATTTAGATATAGACCATCGGTGTCTGTATATAATTTTCTATCCTATGGTTAAGTGATACAAATATTTATTATTTCAATCCGCAATAATGATATATACAGGTATATATATCATTTCAACCCGTAATCCCAAATTTAATTCAAATGAAAATCGCTTGGGTTAATCATTTCAACCCATAACGATTTTCTCCAATTCTACAGATTGTTCAGGTATGTATCATTTCAACCCATAGTGATTCTATACTAACAGGGAACTTGCAGAGTGATAACAGATATGATAATATTATAACAGTCATATATCATTAATATAAATAACAAATAATAATGTCAGATGTCATAGGTGAACTGATACAGGTAATAACAATGTAAATAACTAACAGCGGCATATTTCAATTATCGTTTCAGTTGAAAACAAATTTAATAAATAAAAGAACGTTAATCGTGAGTTATTGCTCATCTTTCGAGGCTAGAGAGGATTTAACGATGAAATCGAGTTACGAATCGAAGTACGAATTCCAAATCAAAGCTAGATTGGTACGAATCATGGACAAGATGATAAATAGGAAATCGATGAAAAAAATAGTTTAACATAAACTGAGTATACACACATTATTACTATATTATATAAATTTTAGTATTTTAGTTTAAGGCAAAAATTAAAATAATATAAAATTTCAAAATCATTGTTTTATAATTTGAACACATACACCAAAAATCAAAGTCATATACATAATAATTATGTAATTTTACTATGAAATCCATATTACTGTATATGACGTGTCAGTTTTATGTAAAACTTTTGGAAGACATATGAATATATATATATATATATAATTTATATATACCTACAAACTTTAGAACTTATATATACTAACAAAATATAACTGATGAATATAACTTAATTATATATATGCTAAATGTGTTCACCTCTGCAAATTGGGAAATAAAGTATTCTGCAACCTGATAAAAGTTTCATGCAACTTACATATATGGGTTGATATCAAATTAAACAAATATTAGAATAATTTGTAAGTACTGTAAAGCATATCATAAACTTGCATCATTACTATTTATATACTATACAATATAACACAATACAAATCCTATGCAAAGAAGCACGGTTCATCTCAGAGGAATACAAAGTTTAAGCAACTGCCTATTTCAAAGTCAATATATAAACAAAACAAAAGAATAGGGTAATATAATATATAACAACTATTTATAAGTATACAAACAAATAACTGCGAACATAGAAAGGAGACAATATAATACTTACGCAAAATATTAATGCTGGAAGGGCTGGCGGTTCACGGTGGAAGCATACGAAAACAAGGCGGTTGTGGTAGAGAGAGCAGTGGGTCAGAGTCGTGCTAAGGGTATCGGAAAGTCGGTCAGGTCAGTGGTGCGGGCTTGACAGTTTCGTGCAATGAGGTGGCGGAGTGGGTGGACAGGGTAGATGCAGGCGGAGGGGAAAGGAGATGATGGGAAGAGCTTTCGTTTCTGGTGAGGCCGAAGTCATGAAGATTTGATGGCCCGCGGCAAGCGATGTACGGAGGAGGAGTGCTCGACAATTGGGGAGGCTGCTGGCCAGTGGTAGGCCGATGAGGTGAAGGATGTGGAGGAGGTGCATGGGGCGTATGGCCGCGGTGGTGTGGCGTCGGGGTTGGGTCGACCGTTAGGGCTTGAAGGCGGAGACGTGGCGTGTGCAAAGAGAGAGGGAGGAACGACGGTAGATTGTGGATGGCGAATTGCTAGCCGTGAGGGGTGGTGTGACGGTGAGCCTGGAAGTGAGAAGGCGATGTGAGACGAGGTTCCTGGCAAAAGCAAGGGATATACTCCCGTGATATATAAATATATATATATATATATATATATTCATAAAATAGAGCAATGCAAAAACAAGAGAAAGAATGAAGAGAGAATGAACAGTTTGAGTTTGCAAATTTAGAATATATTTCTCTTTGCAAATGAATAGACCCAGAAAACAGAGAACCATAAAGTAAATTGAATTGATGGCGATGTAACAGCCGACCATTGAATCCTGCAAATATTTATGACCGGTGGCCATTTGTTTCAACAGTTTGAAATTCGAATGGACACCACTATCAGCAGTGCAAAAGTGGAACCGATACAGTTAACAGTTTCACGGATTTCACCGCATACCGGACTCCGAAATACACAATTGAATATGCCATTGGGATCAGCACGATGGGACGATCAAAACGGCATACGAATATCAGTGGTACGATTGAATTATAAAAATTTGAATTTTCTATTAGCGGAAAATGCAGCAAAAACGCAGATAAATAAGATCGACGGAGTTAAAGAAGTCCGAATTTGAAAAAACGAAAATGACGTCATGCATAGAAGATGATTTACAGTTTTTCTATAGAAAAATATTCAAGTTTGGAAAACATTTTATTATCATCAACTTTAACTGATTTAAATTGAAATAGAATTACACAATAAAAATAAACTTCAATATTATCATATGAAAATTTATAGTTTGCTATTTTCAACTAGACGTATTTCAAATATTAAATTTTATTTCAAAATTTTATTTTAAAGTGTCACGAAAATTCAATTAATCACATTATTAAAACAGTTAAAATTTACGGGTCGTTACAGGTCAATTTCATTTAATCCCTTGTAATTAGTTTTACGCTTGGATCGTATCTAAATTCATTTTATATTAATAATTTCTTAAAGAAATTCCTTCGCCCTGAAGTTGGTATTTCTTGAAACATCGGTTGATTCTTAATGCAACGGAATAGACATTCATAAGCATTTTATGAATTGCATTTGTATAAAATCGACTTTGCATTAGTTCATAATATATTTATGCTCACATTATAAGTTAGTCATCTACTGACTATCGTTCTTAAATTTTCTTGAGATGATTCATACAAGATCACTTACATATAATTATTATGTGTCATCTTTCGACTCGCACAACCTTCCAACTCCTTGGCCTAGAATATGTAAGGGTTTCTTATAAATCCTTATCGCATATGGTTTTGTAAACTATACTTTGGATGATATTAATTTTAACCTTGTGTACTACTCTCAAGTACACATCTTATAGAAAGAGTTTAACTCAACATCACTCATCATTAATCATGCTTTGTCCAACAAATTTTGATTACTCCTTATCAATACATCATTATGTATCATAGGAAGGAGTGACATTTGAGATAGAATCTTTAGTCATATTAGGTACATATATAACTGTTTCCAATATACTCACCTATTTGATTAAATCGAACCACTTTTGTTGCACGTTATATTATTTACTTCTGTTTTATATTCTATGCGCATATCATAGACTTATACATGCATATCAAATACACATGTCCATGTCTGTGATAACTCATTGGTGAATATGATGAAGTACATGGAACTGTTTTAGTATTAATGGACTTATGATTACATAATTTATATGTATCAATCCAAAGAGTTCATCAACTCCTATGACGCTCCCACTCAATGGGTGCATAGCCCTTAATTATTTGAGATATATTTAACTAGTATTATATGATTCATAATCATACAATAAAAATTATTTCTCAAAACTATGGCTTAGTCTATAATTCCAAAATAATTTTAAATACTTTCAAATGCATCACTTTGGTTGTGAAAAAAATAATGCCACATTTTAGTTTTATTTCATAAAGATATTCATAATATCCATATTGAAATATAAATATGCCATTTTTTAGTCAACACCGAAAAATAGCCATCATTTCATAAATAATGTTCGGTATGTTTTATGAAAACAATTTTCATAATTTGATGCGATCAATAAGTTCTATATAGCATGCTACCAATATTTCTACCATTACTGTAATAGTGTGCTTAATTTGGAGGCCCATCTTTCACTAATACATATTCTTTATTTCATATACTACAAATAATTTATAGAGGAGAGTTCATTGATCAAATATCTTAAACTCGAAGAAATAAATCTCATATAAAACAATTTTCCATATGAAAATACATTTTGAAACAGAAATCATATTTCTCATTCCATATGAATATTACAATTCTCGTTTTCTATGTTTCTGTAAGAAGTAGAAGTGATTATTCACTCTCTTCAGCCTAATTGTACTCTAAATCATATCTACTCTTGTACACTAGTTTTTCTTTCTAAATGGTTGAACCGTTCAAAAGTATACCCTTACTATAACATCATAGTGAACTCTTTACAAAAGTACGCTCGATCATCCTTAAAACATTTAAGGACATCAAATATGTGACATTATGTATAAATTGATCAAACTAACATTTCAATGATCGAGTTCTTGGATTTATCTTATAGTTTGTGTCTATTGTTACATTTAACACAATATGATATTTATTGTAATCAATCAAATTGAGCACTCTATCTCACAGTATAGTTATTTGTTTGCTTCAAATGAAAAAATTCGAACGAAGTATCGTATATTACGAACTATGACCTTTCATCGTATAATAGCTATATGTGATAGTATATAGTCAAATATCCATAGTATTGTATTTCTTTTAAGTTTGAAACTCATTGAATGTAATGCATGGTCTCGACCAAATAAACGCGTCAGCAACCAAATTTACGACTGTATTAAGCAGTTGTAAAATTAGGCACTTGCATGGTATAGAAAATATTAACATGCAAGAAGTATTTAATAGTAAGTGTATATATATAATATTTCTATTTGTGAATCTTCAATTAAGTTCATTTTTATCTTCACTAATAAATGATGTAATGACCTGCCATTTCGAACCATTCAAATCGACAATAATCCACACATGTTAGACTTGAATTGCTCAAAACCACAGAATGTTATTTTTGTTTGGCAAAACTTAGCATATAAAGTAAATAAATAAATCACAAAATCACAGACACAAAGTAGTACAACAATACACGGTGGAATAGATAAATAGTAGTTCATGAAGCTACTACAGAAACAACAGAGTCTAAAGCAAATAGAACAAAATTCCAAATACATAGAAGTCTCTAATATAAAAGCAAATAACTAGTCTGAACATAAACAACTGGAAATAACTGAAATAAGTAGAAATCTGAATAGAAAAAGATAGATCTCCAAGCAAAGCTACCAAGGTGAGTCTCAAATGCTGGACACTCAGGCTGGCCCAAGCATAAAGAAAAAAAACAAAACACTCGAGTCAGGATTAAAATTCTTATGCAAGTAAAACAACTTATATGAAATATCTAAGTGAAGTGCAATATAACTTAAAGGATGTTTGGGATTCCATCCTTTAAGGATCCATGGAACTATCTACATACATAGTACAATATGCTACATATATAATGTCTACAGTAAAGTAAAATATTAAAATAGTGTTAAGGCGTTACCCATATCCCCTTTAACACATTTTTATATAAATGCCGTAGTCTATACAGTACCTTAATTTCTTCGTAAATTGGAGGGCTATAAAAGGGCACTCCATAGTGTATGATACAAACCAAACTCGTAATGTGCTCGATAAGGCATATGACAAGGCACGTGAGGCAATGCCTAGGGTAGGATACTACCGTTTTGCGGATCTGGACTGGTGGTAACGCATAGGAGCTACTACCTCCCATCCCGAGACACACTCCCATAATCAAAGGTGTGCACACCAAAATCAAATCACAAAAGTAATAGATATGGTTTCGAAGAAGCATGCTCGATCGGAGGAGTGACCACGCTTGCCCCGACGTGGCTTCGGTTTTAGTCATATCAGCTGACCCAAGGAGGTCAGGGCCACGTTTATACCTCATATAATATCGTTCGCCAAACCATCCTACTTCTTTCTTGATTCTCCACTACGCGCATAGTTGTTAAAGTGATTTTCGGTATGACAATATTTGATCCTGGTCTCTTTAATAACCAAATGCTTATTTCATAGTGGTTGGTTCTTTTACATTTACACAACTGATTCATAATTAATATCAAAGTATCATATTCACTTCAAAATCATATCACTTTCGAAATCATATTCACTCTCGAAATCATTATTCACTTTAAACCATAATCATTTCCAGAATCATAACCACAAAATAGGTTAAACCATCATATCAAAGTATTCTTATTTAAATCCATTAAATCTAAATCATAACAGCTCTAACTTAAATAGTTTGAATATTGAAAGTAGTTTGTATATTGGAATAGTTATACATTGAAAATAGTTTATATATTAGATATAGTTTATATATTAAAATATATATTAGAAATTGTTTGTAAAATAATATATATTAAAATAGTTTATATATTAAAAATAGTTTATAGATTAAAATAGTTTATACAAGTTATATATTAAAATAGTTAATGTATTAAAATTTATTAATATATTGAAATGATTATATGAGAAAATAGTTTATATGTTAAAAGAGTTTATATCGAAATAGTTTAAAATTAAATTTGTTTCTTCCAATTTCACAAATCAATTCAAATCAACTTTAGTTTCAAAATTCAATTTAAATTAATCTCAGTTCAACGATTTCAAAAAAAAGGGTTAAAGGTGCAATTCAAATTCTCGTTAAAGCCATTTCAATATATATCGATTTCAAATCTAAGATTGAACTACAAATTTAAATCACTTCAAATTCAATAGGTTTTTAAATATTCAAACATTTACAATAACTCAACTTGATAAATTTCATTTATATTTAAAAATTCAACTTTAAGATTTCAAATACAATTCTTTAAACAATTCATTTATGCCAAATTCAATTTCAACATTTTAAAACTAGGATTTTGAAAATAATTTAGTTCATAAATCAAATTTTATTTCATAATATCATTTAACTGGATTTCAAAATTTAAGAATTCAAAATCATTTAGTTTAACCAATCCGGTATCCGTATATAATTTTATATACTATGGTCAAGTGATATGGATATATATATATATATATATATATATATATATATATATATATATTATTTCAACCTATAATAATTTAAATTTTACGGGTATATAACATTTCAACCCGCAATCTCAAAATTTCAAAATCAGTAAAATCGCTTGGGTTAATCATTTCAACCCATAACGATTTTCCCTAATCTGTCAGATCATTCGGGTATGTATCATTTCAACCCATAGTGATTTTCCTAACTAATAGGGAACTTGCAGTGTGAGAACAATAGGATAGTAATATAAAATAGCATAACATATCAATTACAAGTATTGATCATGACTAACAATGTAATATATATACAACATGTAATGGTGTCATATGTCAATTAACATAAATTAACAAATTTGAATAATGACATATCATACTTAACAATTTGATTACTAATCAATTCAAATTTAACAACATATTTCAATCGTCATTTCATGTGAAATAAATTTACTAAACACAAAAATGTCAATCGTGAGTGATCTCTCACCTTTCAAGGCTAGAGAAACAATGAGAATGAGGAAGGTGACGCAGACACACACACGGATAAGCAAGATGGACAATGACAAGACAAACTGTTGCGATATGGATCCGGACAGTGGCAAAGAAAAGAAAGTAACTGCTGTAATTTCTAGACAGCGAGCTCGCAAGGCAAAGCAAAGCAGCATGATCTTGAATTCGAAGAAAAAAGTATATTATATATACTAGTATGTATGCACGCCCCATGGGCCTGCGTCTAGTCACATTGGCATCTGGACTTCATATATATAATATTATCTATACTATTATTTCAGGAGCACATTATTTTCTTTCCTTAGTTAACATTTGTTTCATGACTACTACATTTATTCATTGTTCTATTCTTTATAGGGTGAATCAAAATTAAAAACTCCATCGTTGACTCTTCCGCTAAGAATGTGAATATATGTACTTAGATAGTTAGCATATTTATGAATTAGTTGTACTTAATTCAGGAAGTGTATTTAAGAAATACATGTATACTTTTTGTACTTTCTCTACGAATGCAACCAATGTTATTAATATTTATTCATAAAATAAAAATCATATTCTAAAAGGGTGAATGCAACCAAAACCTCAATTATCGTATATGAATGTTAAAATTACATTAAAAACATACAATATTATTACCAGCAATACAAAAAGAAATATTTATAAATGATGTTTTATGGATTTAAAGTAGGAGGAAATGTCAATCCACTTCAAAACTTCTCTGCCCTCTTCCTCATACCATCCACCACACCATTCTCCTCTGACCACATCACTACATCAGTACTACCCATTTCACCTTCAAACTCATCAACTCATGACACTATCACACAATCAAACACCCAACCATCACTGGCCTAAACAAAACAGTAGTGCAACCCCTGTCTTTGTCAACCAGTACATTCACAGTGACCTCTCACCAACCAGAAATACTACCAACATATTGTCACCAGAAACATATCCTTACTTTGGCCACATTCACCAAAGTGTACAAACTCTTCTAAACCATTCACGCTTCAGTCTTCATTCACACGGTGACATCCAACAAACTAACAGTTCACATCTCTACACCCACCAAAAGAAAATCACCACACTTTAAAACATCTCACAACCGACCCGACAGTCCTCCAACTAAACACCACATTTCAGATCACTGTAACAGTCGCATTCACCATCTACGACATCATCGCAGTCTTCCTCCATCATCAGATAAACTACAAACTTCATCTAACAGCTACTACAACAATTGCACTGTACTTTGTAACAATTGCACTTCATTTAACTGATCACACTGCAACACTCACAACCTCAGCCAGTCCACACTTCAACCTTCTACTGCATTTTATTACACTGAGCCACTTCTCACCAAACATTATTGCTTGATCTCCACAATACCATCATTTCTTTCTTCACCGTCAATCAGTTTCATCATCATACTTCTTCCTTCACGCCAACAACAACATAGCCATCTTCATTCATTAACAGTTCCACCACCATTACACTGATACATTTCAGCCACTACACTTATCAAACCATCCACTGCTACTCAAATACCCCTCTGAAATCACAAACTACGTCACAGTGCCCTTCATCGAACTCTACTCACGAACCCATGAACAGATTTATTGCCCATTCCAACATCGCCTACGAGCACCGTCACCCCAATTCGCCTTCAACTCAACTCGCCTACCACCCTCGAAATCACGACCAAATCGGTGAACTCGTGACTTCACCGCATTCGAACCACCACTCGCGGCCATCCACTTCGCCATTGAACTTCACGAACACTCCAATCCAAATTGAATTCATGAAAAAAAAACTAATTCGAATCAACTATCGAACCCCACAGCACAAACGAACTATCTCCTTCTCCCAAATCTGGACTGCAACCTCATCGCCTTGTGTGCCTAAATCACTGCAATTTTCTTTCCGAAATTTAGTTTAGAATTGTGTGTTCGCGAATTTATAGTACAGTGGTTTTACTTAAATTTATAGTACAATGGATGGAAGAAAGGATGAAGAGAAGTCCAAAATTCAGAATGTACCGAATCAAATTATAGTACAGCCGGTGGATGTTAAATCTAGAACATCGGATTTGTAAATTAACCTTATTCGACCATCGATCAATCCATAAGCGTTAATCGCATAATGAAGCTGGAGAAGGCGTTAGATCTGAAATCGCGCTAAAGTAACCGTAATTTGTTCAGTTCGTTGGAGAAGACGTTGGGACTGAAATTAGCTTTGATTTGGAATCACCCCGAAGTGTCCCTAGTCTATGCGGTTTGTTGGAGAAGACGTTAGGTGTGGCATCGCCTTGGATCTGGAATTGCTTCGGGGTTAAGGTTTTTTAAGTTTTGGATAAGCAGTTTGGGAGGTCAAAATGCAAAAAGGGTAATTTAGGAAATTCAAAAAGACACGGTTGATTTATGTTCATTGTATTTCCATTATTAGTAGTAGATATATATATATATATATATATATATATATATATATATATATCTCATTTTCTTCTTATTATTATTATTTTTAATAGAGAGGAAGGGAAAGCTTGGCACTTGCTGGAGTTTGGCCTGAGTGCAGTGGGTGGCGGGTCTGGTGAGGGGAAAGAGCGTAGTAAGGTGGCTAGGGAGTTGGCTGTCATTTGAGTTCGGGTTCAGGTGCGTGCAGCCAGGGATAAGGCGGAAGGCAGGTTGGTGGTTGGATCGCGCGGAGGGGATAAGATAGGCGTGTGTGCTCGGCAGCTGGGTAGAGTTTCGGCGCATTCGGATCTGGGGTGCTGCTTAGGTTTAGCAGTTGTCAGGGGAGAGGGCTATGGCAGGAGAGGCAGGGTGGTTGTGGGTGAGCGGGTGATGGAGATAAGTGGCGGATGGCTACGAGGTTTTGGCTGCAAGGAGGGAAAGATTTCAGAGGGCGAGAGATGTATAGGAGGGCAGTCAGAGTTGGAGATGGTTGCACAAGGTGTGAGGCGAGGGGGAGGGGGTGGTTGGTCGGTGAAGTGAAAGTTTGGGTGGAAAGGTAGGGGAAAAAATGTTACCCGGTTACTTCGCCCGGCTACAAGATGATAATTATAGAGGTTTTGATTGAATCGAGACCAGACTCGAGCCAGTTAGAGGTTGGAAATATATAGAATTGATTCGATTTGAGTGGTTTGGTCCATATACACGGGTGGGCCTGTAAACATGGTTCGGCCAAGGAAGGGAGACATGTGTCGTTCGGTCTTATGAGATGGCGTGTGTCGCTTGGCTAAAGAAAGGTGGTGGTAGGAACTCAATGCATATCGCTCAACCAGGAATGGAAAAACGAGATGGCTCGGTCTAGGCATCCAAGGAGAGATCGCTTAGCTAAGTTTGTTTGGCCACATCGTTCGACCACATCGTTTGGCCACTGTCGTTCGGCCAACGTCGTTCGGCCAACATCGTCCGGCCACCGTCATTCGGCCAACATCGTCCGGCCACCATCGTTCGGGAACCACCATTTCGTATGCCTGGTTCGGTGCATAGAAGTTTTCTACTGTGGGCCGAGCTACCTTGTCCTTAGGCCTATGCAGGGAGTCCAGCCTATCATCGTCTATAAATAGAGAGGTAGGGGTACAAATGAGGGCACCTTTTTTTGGGAACTCCAGGGATACTCTGCCATTTTTTGTACTCACGCCTTTCCTTTTGAAACTTACATTCAAATTGTTTGTCTACAGATTGTATCTGTACTCAAGTGATTAGAGAAATAATAAAGATCATAGTCAAAATGGACGTAGGCAATTACGCCGAACCACTATAAATATGATGTTCTCATTTTCGCTGTTCATTTTTGCATTCAACTGTGTTATTCCTCTATTTCAATTTATTTTCTTGATTAATCTCTCTATACAAATCTACTCTAGGGTGTTAGTGATCAATTATGGTGCTAACATTTTGGTGCTTTCACTGAGAATCCATTCTCAGGCTGTTAGGTCTACTTTGTCGCTACTGGATTGAAGAAATCCCCCAAAGAAGATCCAAGTTCATTAACAAGAAGTTCATAGATTCTACTCAGAGTTTCGATCGATAACTCTACAATGGGAAGCACGCGTACTAGATCAGTTTCCTATGATGCGGATGTCAATGAGACGCTAGCATCCAACAAGTAAGACCCCGCAATTAACTAGCTAATCCAGTTGAAGAGACTGCCACCATCCTAAACCAAACAGAAGTTGTCACTAGAACAGAGTTCAACGAGCTGATGAGAGAACTCGTGGAAAGCAGGAGAGGCTTAATGAGCAGATTTAAGCCAACGCCAATCTCATGACCCAGCTTACTCAACAACAACATCAGAATGCTGGAGGAAGTCCCGCTTCCTACTCATCAGCTGACAGCTCCGCTTCGTCTGATGAACATCCCAGGCGTAGACGTCGTAGAATTGAAACAGCGCAAACAGGTGCAGTAGATCAATCCAACAGAAATGGTCCAGGTTCCCTACCTAGAGCCGTGGCCCCTTACTTGCACCTGGGAAACCGCACTCAAATTGGAATGGGAAACTTAGGATCTGGAGCACGAGTAGAAACTGGCCGACCGGCTCACCAGGGACGCAATAAAGCAGGTCCTCGGGAGACTCAGTTGGGAGATTACCAATTAAGGAGGTGCCAGCCGGGACGGTCGCGCAGGACGGAGTCCAACTTGCTACCTCCCATCCAGACCCCGGATTGGTCAACCATGGTTAGACAGCTGATGAGAGAAAATCAGAGCTTATCTAATGACGATTGGGGCACGGCTAGGAGTCATACTCCGTTCATAGATGCTATCTTACAAGCTAAGTACCCCCGAAAGTTCAGCATGCTAACTGTTCCAGCCTATGAGCGGAAGACTGATCCTAGACAGCATATAATGAGATACGAATGGATGATGGACTCAGCCAGGGCAAATGATGCGACTAAGTATAGATGTTTCCCGATAACCCTATCTGGAATCACTACCATGTGGTTCACCAGACTTCCTCCATGATCAATCTCCAGATTCGATGAGTTAGCGACAAAATTTATGAAGCAGTTAAGAATCCATACCACTCACCTAAAGGGCATGATGTCTTTATCCATTGTAGTCCAGGCTCCTGGGGAGTCCTTAAAGAAATATTTTCAAAGATTTCATATTGCTGCTACTGAGGTTAGCAACCCGAATGACCATGCTATTCTTATGGCTGTAATGCAAGGTGTAGATTCAGACTCGGAGTTTGGTGATTGGCTAGCAGGAAAAACTCCGGCTATCCTGGAACGTTTTTACTCAAAGGGGCACCAGTTCATGATAAGGGAGGAAGCCAGTGGACAAGGCGAGGCAGTGCGCCAGGGCCTGGCAAGGAGACGGTGCAAAGCAACATTGCGGTAAACCAGGCTGGTGGAAACTCTAGAAAAGTCCAGGTCAATGTTCAAAACATGCCCGAGTAATCTACAGAATCCGAAGGAGGAAGTTCTAGAAGGAAGATGGAAGCAGAAAAGTGGAAACTGAGGATCCCGACCTACAACGAATACACTCCTCTAAACACATCTCTAGAGAATATTTGTTTGTCAACTTGTAATACCTTCCAGTACCAAAAATAACGTTGAGAAGAATCCATCGAGGAACAAAAACAAAATGGGAAGTACTGCCAGTTTCATGAGACATACGGGAACAACACTGAGGAATGTAGACACCTCAATGATGGTATAGAAACCTAATCAGGGAAAAGAAGTTATAGTAGTTTGTTAAGAATCCGTAGGAAGGCGGACAGGGAACGTTTGACCTCGGTTATGGGCAGGCTCCTCGTCACCCTAAGGAACCTGCTCGGACAGTAGGTAGACCGATCATAAACATGATAGTCAGTGGGCCTCATCCAGATGATAAGAGTTGGCAAGAAATGGAAAGCTATGCTAATTCCTTGAAACATGAGGATTTCAAATGCTGCTCGAACTTAAAAGACGGGACTTCAACGAAACAGTAGTGAATGATGACGGATGATATAGTATTCAAGAGTAGGGATGCCGACCTTTTGGAGGCAACCACTATCGACCCGATGGTTATTTTGGCCATGATTGAGCCAGTGTATGTGAGAAGGATATTGGTTGATTGCAGGAGTTCTGTGAATATTATTTTCAAAAAGGCGTACGACCAAATGAAGATGGAGGCGAAAGATTTAAAACCATCTAAAGCACGTATTCATGCTTTAATGGTGTGGCTACCGATGCAGTGGGTTTTGTCGAATTACTAGTTGAGTTAGGAGAAGGTGAACATAGGAGGGTACGGATCCTACCATTCGTTGTATTAGATGTTGATTCCCCGTATAATGTTTTCCTAGGCCGACCGGCCCTGGTGGAGTTTAGGGTGGCTTTGGCTTCGTGGTGTTTGGCTTTGAAGTTTCCAACAGATAGAGGAGTTGGTGTAGTGTATGGCGATCAAGCGATTTGTCGTGCACGTTATGTGGCTGAGCTGAGAGAGGTCCGGCGAAGAGAGAAGGGAAAGATTGCAGACGACTCTGTCCACATCATCGTTGCTCAAAATTGATAAGTAATGCCCGAGCCTTTGCTCGGGCGGCATAGTCGGATCTACAGAGACATAAATCTTAGAGACGATAATGAAGAACATAAGGAGTCTAAAGTAGCATCAGTTGAATTGACGATTGACATTCCAGTCAGCGATGACGACCCATCACGGGTGCTGAAGATTGGATCACAACTCACCCGCTCGATGACTAAGGATCTTACTGATTTCCTCCGAGCGAATCTGGATGTTTTCTCTTGGATGCATTCTGATATGTATGGGATTCCTTCGGCCATAGCGAGTCATATGTTGAACATAGACCCGAAATACATGTCGGTGAAGCAAAAAATGAGATGTATGGACCCGGAGAGGTCCGTTGCTCTCAGAAAGGAAGTGGAAAAACTCAAGCCAATGGGTTCATCTGCGACGCCCACTACCCAGAATGGGTCTCTAACCCCATACTAGTGAGAAAAGCGAATGGGAATGGAGGACTAGTGTTAATTATTCAGACCTGAACAAGGCATGCCCCAAGGGTAGTTTCCCTTTACCAAGAATTGACCAACTGGTTGACTCAACAGCCGGACACGAGTTATTGTCATTTATGGATGCGTATTCGGGATACAATCAAATCCCAATGCACATTCCAGATTAGGAACACACTAGTTTTGTCATGGATGTCGGACTGTATTGTTTTGTGATGATGCCTTTTGGGTTGAAGAACGTAGGAGCGACTTATCAACGCTTGGAAAATCAGATGTTTAAAGACCAAATTGGTAGAACAATGGAAGTCTATGTGAATGACATGCTCATGAAGTCACGACAGTAAAATGACCATATTCGAGACTTAGCGGAGATGTTTGATATACTTAGATACTACGGAATGATAAAGTGTTCCTTTGGTGTTGCATTGGGAAAGTTTTTTGGTTTTATTGTTAATGCACGGGGAATTGAAGCTAACCCAGAAAAGATTCAGACTATTCAAGACATAGAATGCCCAGAACTATAAAGCAAGTACAAAGCCTGAATGGAAAAGTCACCACGTTGAGTCGATTCATATCCAAAGCAACTGACAGGTGTATTCCCTTCTTCGATGTGATAAAGAAAGGGAAGATAAATTTTGGATGGATGCTGTACTATGAGGATGCGTTCCAAGCTTTGGTGAGACACCTAGAGATTACTTCGGTTCTGTGAAAGCCTGTTGATCATGAGGAATTATATGTTTACTTGGTCATATCTCGGCATACCATCAAAACTGTCATTGTTTGTGAGGAGGACCGAATTCAAAAGCCAGTGTACTATATCAGTAAGCATCTAACAGGAGCAGAGAGAAATTATCCTAATATAGCGAAGCTAGCCTACTTCTTAGTGATTGCATCACACAAGCTACATCCATATTTTCAGGCACACCCGATCGGTGTTTATACCAATCAACCTCTACAACAGGTGCTCCAACAACCAGAAACCTATGGAAGGTTGCTAAAATGGAACATTGAGTTGAGTCAATTCGATATCACCTACCTGCCGTAGAGATCTATCCAAGAAGGCGTTAGTAGACTTCATTGCAGAGTTCGCCATATTGGACAGGCCAAGTAGTGATGATGTTGTTCCCACATTCGATGGAAACTATATACTGATGGGGCATCCAATGATCATTGTTTTAGGGCTGGTGTTATCTGGAAAACCGATCAATTTATTATGCTTTGAAGCTCAATTTCCCAACTATGAATAACAAAGCCGAGTATGAAGCATTGATTGCTGGCTTAAAACTTATAGGGAACTCAGAGTAAAATTGGTTGAAACCTTTTGTGACTCACAACTGGTGATGTACCAAGTGTGAGGAAACTATTAGGCAAAGGGGCAGAGACTTGACCCATACCTTGCTTCGGTTTAAGAGCTGATGGCAGATCTTGAATATTACGATATTTCACACATCCCGTGTGAACAAAATAGGGAAGCCGATTCATTGGCAAAATTCTCGAGTACTGGTGATGCACAGCAGATGGACTTGGTGCTGTTGAAATTTTACATGCTTCGAGTATAAAGAAGATGGAAGTAGATTTTGTGTTAGAATCAGAAATTGAGAGGGAGTCGTGGATAACTCCGTTCAAACAATACCTGTTTCATGGGACTTTTCCCGAGAGAAGGAACGAAAGGCGACAAGTCATTTGTAAAGCTTCGCGGTACATAATGCAGGATAGAATAATTATCGAAAAGGATTCTCGGTTCCCTTACTTTGATGCATTGCCCAAGACGAGATAAAGTGGGTCTTGAAAGAGGTTCATGAAGAAGAATGCAGCGACCATACTAGGGGTTGACATTAGCAAAAATGGTCCTCCACTATGGATACTATTGGCCAACCGTAAATCAAGAAGCCACGGACTACGTAAGATGATGCGACAAATGTCAAAAGTATGCAAAAATCTCGGGAGCTCCCTCGACGGAACTCATACAAATGGTTAGTCCCAGGCCATTTGCAATATGGGGGATCGATATAATCAGCTCCTCGCCAATCTCCAAAGGTGATGCAAAATATGCAATTGTTGTGGTCGATTACCTTACCAAGTGGGCGGAGGCAGAGGCCTTAGCAACAATCACCACCAAAAAGGCCATTAATTTTGTTGTGTGAAACATCATATACCATTTTGGCCCGCGAACTATCATTACAGATAACGGAACTCAATTTGAAAGTAGGGAGTTCAAAGAATTTTGCCAAAAGTATTGCATTGAGAAAAGGTTTGCGGCCGTCGCTTACCCTAAAGCCAATGGACAAGTTGAAACCATAAATAAAATAATCAAATCAGTATTGAAAAAACAATTGGAGAAGGCTAGAGGCAAGTGGGTGGATGACCTTCCGACAGCACTCTAGGCTTACAGAACCACCCCCAAGTCCATGACTGGCCACACTCCATTCACTTTGGCATACGGCACTGAAGCTGTTATACCCGTGGAACTTGAAGTTCCTTCTCATCAGGTGACTCATTATGATCCTAAGACGAATCATGATCTCTTGTTGGAATCGCTGGACTTTGTCGATGAGAAACGCGCAGAAGCTAATTTAAGGGCGGCTGCATATAGACACCGAGTCGCTCAATATTATAATGAAAAAGTTCGACCGAGAATCTTTGATGTGGGTGATCCCATTTTGAAGCGAGTTTTCCTAACCCCGCCACACGTGAATCCCACATGGGAAGGGCCATACGTCATCGAACAGAAGCTTGGAGACGGTACTTTCAAGCTAGCGACCGTCAAGGGCATGCCGCTCCCTCGAGCATGGGATAGCGAGCATTTGCACCGTTATAACTCTTAACCTATTTATTTTTCATTTTAGTAGCCATTGTTTCCAGTATATGTTTCTTTTGTTGTTCTTTGTTTTCGGCATGTAATAAGACAATTCAGCTAGTTCCTATTTGTTATGATGAATAAAGGCTTGAAGCTGTTTTTCTGCGAATTGATGATGCTCCGTATGTTATAATTCCATGGCAAAAATTAAATTACATTATTATGTCTGGTGTATGAACGCACACTCAAAATTGAAAGTCTAGCGATAAAATAAAAATCTCTAAGTCCCCGGAGCACGAATTAGAGTACTCTAAGTCCCCGGAGTGCGGACTAGAGTATGAACGACTTAAAAATCACTAAGTCCCCGAAGCGCGGACTAGAGTACTCTAAGTCCCTAGAGTGCGGACTAAAGTATAAATGATTCAAAAATCTCTAAGTCCCCGGAGCGCGGACTAGAGTACTCTGAGTCCCTGGAGCGTAGACTAGAGTACTCTAAGTCCTCGAAGTGCAGACTAGAGTATAATGACTTAAAATTATCTAATTCCCCGAAGCATGGACTAGAGTACTATGAGTCCCGTAGTGCGCACTAGAGTATAAATGACTTAAAAATATCTAAGTCCCCGAAGCGCGGACTAGAGTACTCTGAGTCCCCGGAGCGCGGACTAGAGTATAAACGACTCAAAAATCTATAAGTCTCCGGAGCGCGGACCAGAATACTTAGAGTCCATGGAGCGTGTACTAGAGTATAAAGGATTCAAAAATCTCAAAGTCCTTGGAGCATGGACTAGAGTACTCCGAGTCCCTGAATCGCGGACCGGAGTTAAACTATTCAAAAATCTCTATGTCCCTTGAGCATGGACTAGAATACTCTGAGTCCACGGAGCGCGGACTAAAGTATGAACGACTCAAAAATCTCTAAGTCCCCGGAGCACGGACTAGAGTAATTTGAGTCCTCAGAGCATAGGCTAGAGTATAAACGATTCAAAAATTTCTAAGTCGCCAGAGCACGGATTAGAGTAGTCAGAGTCCCCGCAGTGCGGACTAGAGTATAAACGACTTAAAAATCTCTAAGTCCCTAGAGCACGGACTCATGTACTTTGAGTCCCCGAAGTGCGGACTAGAATATAAACGACTTGAAAACCTCTAAGTCCCTAGAGTGCGGACTAGAATATTTACGATTCAAAAAATTTCCAAGTCATGAGGAAATGGACCGGAGCTTATGTAACCCACAAGTTTTCAAATTTTGACTACAAGCTAGACGATAAACTAAAAAGTGAGAATCGTGGAAGACAAATACACAAAATTTTATTTACTAATCCAAAGTAAAATTCCATTACAATTTTTCTGGAGTTTGGAGCAAAATATTATTCACAATGACTATAAAATAAATAGAAACAACTACATGATCCAAGTTCATTCAGGCTGAACGAGGCATGGCCACGTAGCGACCTTTTTGATTTTTTTTCTCCTTCTTCAGCCTCTCCCAAGGCTCCTCACACGAGCGTTTTCTCTTGAACGCCTTGCTTCCTAGTGAGGTGGTGCTCGAAGAAGGAGGAGGAACTTCCATTGGCGTGGTCCCATCGGAGAGAATGACCTTTAGGGGCCTGTTCAGAGGATCATCAAGTTCCACCACCTGAGGCTCAGCCTTAATTTAAGCGTTCTTCTTCCCCTCTTCCATGTTTGCTCCTCCATGCTCAGATTCGAAGTGTGTTCGGAGGTGCCTATGATTTCAACCTCATCATGTTCTTTTGCAAGTAAGGTATTCTCGAATTTTTCCCCATTTAGCGCCCCGATCATTTGAGCATCAGGTTCGGGAGTATTCCCAGTGTGAGATGCCTCTCCCAATTTCTTTTCTCTCTCCGTGGCAACATCGCTCCTTGGAGTTGGTTCAGGATCAGAATAACCTACACGAAATCATAAAAGACAAATGTTAGAATACATTTATTATTCATCAAAAGGGATGGTCCTTTCAACCATAGAAAGAAAAATTACATACCAGCTTTCTGTTGACTCTCGGCTGTTTTAGGAGTCTCACCCTTTAGAATAGGGGAAAGTACGTGAACATTGAGCTCGGGTTTCTCTACGTCATAGCTAGTATGCTGCTCAAAAGGATCGAGTGAGGAGCAACCAGCCGGATGAGCGGAGGGACGAAGTGGAGACTCAGTTCCAGATGGGCCAGCAACGTCGTCCTTCCCTTTCGATGAGGAGGAATCTCTTCCGTAAATGGCTGTAGATAAGTCAGAAGGCTCGTTTCCTCGAAGCACTTCCTTTATAAGAGAATCCTCATCAACCTCTTCAGTGCCCAGCTCCACTCGTTTAATTTTCACTAGAGTTCCCATGCTTCGGCTAATGATTCGAGGTAACCCTCACCCAAAAAAGATAGATCTCGATGCATGAAAACTCGAGCGTTGCATTCAGCAATAAGCGGACCGAATAAGCATTTAATTTCTTCCCCACTGGCTTCAGCAGCTGCCGCGAGGCGAGAATCGATTTCTGTCAGCACCATTCTCTTTCCCTCCTCACGGGCTGCGTTCTTTAACGCTTCAGCTTTGTAAAGTTCCTCGTCAAGCTACGTTTTTAAGAGTCGTGTTGCGACGACTTTATTGCAATATCGTTGTGACTCTTCCTGTGCAACGATTTTTTCTTCTTTCTCTTTTAGTAGCAGCTCCTCCAGTTCTTTAACTTACCGAGCGAGGATATCGTTTTCTTTTTGGACGGAGTCCTTTTCTAAGGCTAGAGCATCACTGCATTGAACTGCCTCATCAATTTCCTTTTGGTGAGTCGCTTCCAAACGATTGGCTGCCTTGGTTGTGTCTTTAATGTTTTGCTGGACAACCTCAATTTGAGATTTTACAAGGAAATCTCTTTGTCCTGGGCTTAAATAATATCTTTATCGTAAACGGCTTCAAGTTTCAAGCGATCAATTTCATGCTAACGTTCCATAGAAACTTCTGAAACTTTTTCTTCCAAAATGAACAAACGCATCGTGTTGGAAATAGACATCATTATTGCAGGCGATGGCGCTTTATTTGACGTGCCCTGGAATTGAGTGAATCGTATGAAGGAATTTCAGTCCATTGAAGCATATCTTCAAAAATGTGGCTTTAAGCTCGGCTAACTTTTCGATAATCGACGGATCATGTGCAGAAATTGGAGGAGGATGCTTGGCCGCAGCCACAGACTTTTTATGAGGCTCACGAGACTTCTTTGTGCTGGACGAACCGGAGTGTTGATCTTGGGGAGCTTCAGATTGGGTCCCTTCTGAGCAGATTTTTCTCTACCGTGCTCTGAGTGAAGGGGATCATTAGGGGTATGAAGAATGACTGTATATTATTCTTTGAAAATATGATGAGTCTCTGGGACGGTAATCCCTATCGCTATTGTCATCTCTTTCTCGGCGTCTAACCGATCGTGAATCCCGACTGGAGTGGTGGAAGATAGAGGACCCACGAAGGCGGTCAAATCTATGAGTGCGCCTCATATCACCTACATAGGAACCAAGTGAGGACAAGTTAGCGAAAATAATATGCTGGCTAAAATTTAAGTGTAGGGTGAAGTGGGAGTGTTTGTGTGTGTCCTAGTGTTTCCTCCCAACGGACCAGTTCCTTTTGCTTTACTCATTGATTTGTCTCTCCCCGTTGACAAGCCTGATCGCCTCCATCGCCTCTCGTGGGTGAATTATGTCCCATATCTCCTAGATCGTTGAAATCCTAATTCAATAAGTCATCGGGGATGATCAGGTCTAATAGATCTTTTAATGAACCCTTTGGATGTTGGGGAGACGACTTTTTCTCAACCAGAGTGTTGTAACTTTAGAATTCTAGCCTATTGTTTTCTTTTTCAATTTATAAGCTAAGCTTTTTTGCCTCTTTGAAGGGGAAGCGATTTGGCGATGCCACTTGCGTCCGTTTTGGTGCAATACCGGAGCCTAAGTACTTGTCGGTCGTTTTTCGCGCCTCAGCCTCCTTTATTTCACCTTCCTCGGATATATTGGGGGTTGCTCCTGTAGAGGGCATCGAAGGCCTAGCTTGCCTTTTGCCTTTTTTTGTGACAAACCTAGTTGCAGCGGTGCTAGTTGGGAGACTTGTTCGATGACCTTTCGCCAACAATCCAAATTTTAAAAGAAATTCATTGGAAATGACAGATTTGATCTCCCGGTCTCCCATGGGAATAGCTCGAATGGCCTCGACGGCCTCAGAATACCAAGTGCCTTCGAGACGTGGGATGATACGTGTAAAAGTCGAAAGAAGTTTAGAAAGAATGCACTTCATGCCTTAGACAAATATTGGTCCAGAAATGGAACTTACTCCCTTCCAGCCATCTTCTCGCAAAACCAGGGGCAGTGTACGTAAAGCCGTTCCTGTTTATATTGGAAGAATTTAATCCATGCCCATGTCAGGATCTGACACTTGGAACGTGGCTCAAGGAATATGAAAGATGGACTGTCAGACTGTCTTTTGAAGGGATAAATGTAGCGAATATCACCAGGAGTGGGGAGCTTGAATAAGATGCTCATGAAGAGAATACAAATGCCATAGATGAACGCAGGACTATTGAGATGTAGCTGTGCCGGGGCGATCTCGATATACTGTAACACTTCATGGAGAAAGGAGTTGAAAGGTGGCATGCTACTAACCCAGCCAAAAATTTATTGCACGCTGTATATCCAGCTGAGGGCAGGTGAGGCCGACCTTTCCCCGATGGAACTAAAACGTCGTCAAATGGGATTCCATGAATTGTACACAACCGACGAAGACCGGCTTCGCCGATTTTTGAAGCTTGTGAATCAATAGGATTATCTTGGATAACTGCTCCATCTATAACGTCAGGAGCCAGGCCTATAACAACAGTGGATGGATCTGGAATGCCGGGTGTAGAAGTTTTCGATGGATTCGAAGCTTCTACTACCTCCTACCGAGAACTTGGCTCAGGCTTATCAGAAACTGTAGCAGTGCTGATTTTCTGGACATCTTTTAGCGAACAAAGGATGTGAACAGATAACTATTTGAACTATACTTGAAATACAATCAATATCAGATATAACGGCAAAAATATTCCCTCCGTGTGGTGTGTGAACTAGTGCAATGATTTAAGCATGAGTATAAAAGAATTAAAGATTTCAAGACCGATGAAGTGTGATTGAGCATTAAATTATCATCTTCAGAGACCGTCATTGCTGACCGTCTTCGAGAGCTTGTTCTATGATCGATAGTTGGGGTCTCGGAATCGGACATTGGTATCATGTGATAAAGGATGTTAATTGCTTCTGTTGAGTTGAAATCATATTTATATTTGTTAAAACTATAGAGTTATTAGTCCAAACCAGTTCCATATGATCATATGCTTAAGTTCTTGTCATTGTTCATTGTTTTATGATTAGGTAAGGGGATATATGGACTTGACGTATGCTACGTTCAAGTTAAGGTGCTTATGATTATCAATGCCGATCCCAAGACTCAAAGCTAGTCGACTCTCTGAGCCTACATACCGAACCTCTCACCTACAAACTACCGAACGACTCTCTAGACAAAAAACACCGACCTACTCACTCTCCTCTCTCACTCTCTAGTCACCTATCCGCTCTTCCAAGTCCCCACCGAGCCACACTCTCTCCCTCAAAACTGAATGACTCCCTCATTCAAAATACTGACCCACTCCTCTAGACTCCGACCGACCCACAACGATACGCGAAGTTACCAAACCACACTCTCGCTCTCTCAATGTGACTGACCCGCTCTCTTTCTCTCGATACCGATGTGATCCCTTTCAGAAATACCGATCCTTATCCCTAATAAGGGATTACCGACCTAGCTCTGCTCCAAAGACCTTCCGTCTCTGCTTCCTAACTCTCCACATCATCGACCTAAAGATTAAAGCTACATTACTTCCCTTAGTAATCCTTAAACAAGCTCCAGTCCTAAAACACGACCTCCACTTTGGTTCTCTCCTCTTCACCATCTCCTACCGAACCTGTGAACTCGAACTCAGAATGAAACTCTAGACCTAGAGGGGTGGACTGGATGATAGACTCATACCTAAGTGAGAAGCTTGAAAATCGTGATGGTTGTGTGGTTAAGGGATGGATATTTTTTGGATTAGACAGCGACTGGAGTTAAAATGTTAGAGGTCTAGGTTTGGAAAAGGGGAGGATGGATTAAATAGAAAACAGTGATTGAGAGAAAAAAGGTTGGCTGGCTTGTGAAAGTGGAACGAAAGTAAGAAGCAGAGAAAAGAGCAAAGGCCGGGGTTTTTTATATGATGAGCGGGGAAGGTAAACGGACCTTACCCGGTAGGACTGGTCAACACATCTGAATGGGTCAAAGAAGGAGAATGCGGTTCAATCCGATCGTGTGGGTCGGTATTGGTTTGCCGACGCACATTTTGCCTTGAAATGATAATGAATCAATGAAGATACACATATACTTATACGAATATGCATATACACATGTGTATATATATACGTATGATGTTTTGAAGGTCCCTCATGACCTAGCCTTCAAGAGATTGGATTCACCCAGTTTTTAAAAAATTAAAAACGGAACTTAGGTGTCGGATGATTACCATTCTGAATGAGCTATCACATGACTGCTGATTCAAAGCGCGTCATGTTGGTTCACACAACGTACCTTGGGGGGCAAATGTTACCCGGTTACTTGGTCTGGCTACATGATGATAATTATAGAGGTTTTGATTGAATCGAGACCAGACTCAAGCCATTGAGAGGTTAGAAATAAATGGAATTGATTTAATTTGAGTGGTTCGGCCTATATACATGGGTTGGCCTGTATACATGGTTTGGCCGAGGAAGGGAGGACACATATTGTTCGGTCTTGTGAGATGGCGTGTGTCGCTCGGCTAAAGAAAGGTGGTGATAGGAACTCAATGCTTATTGCTCAGCTAGGAATGGGAAAATGAGATGGCTCGGTCTAGGCGTCCAAGGAGAGATCGCTCGACCAGGTTTGTTTGGCCACATCGTTCGGCCACCGTCATTCAGCCAACATCGTTCGTCCATCATCGTCCGACCACCATCGTTCGGCCGCCTTCATTCGGCCAACATCGTTTGGCAACCACCGTTCAGTATGCCTGGTTCGGTGCACAGAAGTTGTCTATTATGGGCCAAGCTACCTTGTCCTTTGGCCTACGCAGGGAGTCCAGCCTATCTTCGTCTATAAATAGAGAGGCAGAGGTACAGACGAGGGGACCTTTTTTGGAAACTCCAGAGATACTCCGCCATTTTTTGTACTCACACCTTTCCTTTTGACACTTACACTCAAGTTGTTTGTCTACGGTGTATTTTACTCTAGTAATTGGAGAATTAATAAAGATCATATTCGAAGTGGATGTAGGAAATCATGCCGAACCACTATAAATCCGGTGTTCTCATTTTTGCCATTCATTTTTGCATTCAACTATGTTATTCCTCTGTTTCAATTTATTTTCTTCATTAATCTCTCTACACAAATCTACTCAAGGGTGTTAGTGACCAATTTTGGTGCTAACAACGAGCATGTTCTCCTAGAAAAATGCACTTTATATATGTATGTATGTATGTATAGGTGTGTGTATATATATATATATATATATATATTAGAAGCAATGCATCGAACGAAAACAAAGAAGCAGAGAGAAGAATGGAGATTGAAAGGACAAGCCAGAAAACATAAATTGAATATTAGGAATAGAGAAAGTCAAAGGTTGGATTTTTGGAAATATAAAGACTAGTGGTTGTTTTCTTTCTCACAGTGGACAATTGAAAGGACACAGGGAAACCAAAAGGCTTAGAATTGGCACCGATACGACTAACTGTTTCGCAGATTTCGCCATGTACTGGATGCCAACATACACAAATGAATATACTACGGAGATCAGCACGATGAGATGAACAAGATGGTACACAAATATCAAAGACATGGCCTACCTATCAAAAACTCGATTTTCGCTGGCGAAAATGCTGCTAAACCGCCAAAAATAAGGTAGGCAAGCTAGAGCGGTCCAAATTCAGTGAAACGAATTAACATCTCACTCAAAAATTGGTCTACATTCTTTATATAAAAATATATAGATTTAAAAAATATTTTATTTTCTGCAAATTTGACTGATTTTAATTTAAAAATTGACAACTAAACAAACTAACATATTTTATAATAAAAATCTGCCACTTGCTATGTTTAAATAGATGTATCTTAAATATCAAATTTTCATTGCAAAAATTTTATTGTATATTTTCAAAAAACAAATTATTTAATTATATTATTCTAATCGTTAAAATTTTTGGGTCTTTACAAATTTTTTATCAACCATGCTAAATGCATAAATTTTATTAGTGTAGATTATTATAACATTATATGCATATGTTCTTACAATATAACTTTTTTTGAATGTTATCACTTCATTTTTCTAATAAGGCTCTCACTATTATTTCATGTTTCACCAAACCCAAAGTCAAAATATAGAAGTCTTTTGACTTTACTAGTGGGTGTTAGGACTTGCTTGACTTGGAATTCTAACCTTAAGTTTGCTCAAAAAGTCATAGCTCACGGATGATGGATAACACCTTATCGATTGTATCGTATACAATTCCTAACCCTTGGTACCTTGTCCTAATTTCACTTTAACTTTGAGTTTACCCAACAAATTAAAACAAAATTATTCACTCATACGGACTATACCGTGATGGCCTAAGTATAGTATATGTGCCTTGAGTTTGCTAAATAAATACATATAATTATCTTAACTTATCTATTAAATACATTAATGATACTACACATAGCATCCCTAGCTTGAGTTTGCTCGACAACTAAGAAGCATGCAAGATTTTTATTAACTAGTGTAAATCACACGTAGGTGCATCTGTAGAAATATTTTATTTTTATTTAATAGAAAATTAGTGAATGGATGTGTACTACAAGTGCAAAAACTTTGATGGTCACAACACTTTTATTTCAAACAGTTTTGTTGGTTGAGGTTGCAAATAGATGACGAGATTCGATTAACGAGTGAAGGGTATTTTTGTGATTTCAAAAAGACTCCATAGAAATCATATTCATTGGATTCTCTTTATTAATAGTGTGTATATATATATGGTAGAGGACTACATAATCTTTAATATATTATATTGAGTGATATCGACTTATGGAACAATGTATTTCTTTTGAAACTATATCATGATTCAAGTGTCAGACATATCAGAAATCACGGTATACATACAAATATAAATGTATTTATTTCTAAGTCTATTTAGGATTTCTTTAATGTCCCGCCTATAATTTATACATTCATATTACATAAGTTTTATTATTATATAACCTTTGTATTTCATATTACTTGTATAATAGTCTTACGTGTAATATTATTTTAAATAAAGCTTATTTGATTAATTTTAATTAATTTTGTATGACCTTAATATAACATTTATAGTAAATATTTATTATATAATATAACCTTTATAGTATAATGTGTATATATATGTGTGTTATTTAATTAATTAACCTTTTAATTAATTTATTTAATTAATTTTTTAACTAAATTTATAATAATTTAGAAATTCATTTATATACATACATATATACTTATGTTAATTTGACATTTTAAAACAATATAACATGCATCATAATATATAATACATGTATATATTTATTGATTAATTAACTTATTTAATTAATATATTTTACTAACTGCATCAATAAATTTGATAAATTTATTGATATTAATTGCCAAACATTTTGAAATTTTTTATTACATTATAACATTTATAATATGTATATATTATATTTTAAATTTAACTACTAAATTTAAATTTTTATATTTTAATTTTCAATTAGATTTGTAAATTAGTCCAAGACCAATTCAAATTAGGCCTATTAAAAGCAAAATTTGGGCTCATATATTTGTTCGGGCCAGGTCGGTATCTAGGTAAGGCAGAGTACTTGATTACCCAAAGCTAATCCTTCGACACCACCTTTCTAGACACCCTATAATCTGGGGTGTGAGCATAATTAGTTAATCCTAACATGACTAATTTAGATCGCATAGTGAGATCTTATACAATTGTTGGAACAAGGCCAGCCCACAATGGAAGTAATGGTTGAATTTCAATTTTTTAATCATTTTGGGTCTTTACTAGGCCTATGAATTCTAATTTATTTAGAACATTTCAACATATCTTTTAAATAAAATCATTATTTTATTTAAATTTATATATATAGTTTTATATTATGTAATTAATATTATGTTATATATATATATACGTGTATTATATATATATATATATATATATATATATATCTATGTGTGCATGTGCAGTATATCAATCCATGCAAGGTATAACATACATGTATATAAGTGTTGGGATTTACACTGCAGCGGACATGTTAGCTCATATAGTATATAAATATATTGTCAAAATATGTGTTGATATACTTTATTTCATATGTGTGTGTGTATAATAATTCAACATATATGTGTGTGTGTGTATATATATATATATGTTTTAATTTTAAATTATTTTATGGGTAACAAGTGTAACGTGTATGAAACATATAAAATGCATGTATATAAATATATGTATATGTATAGTAAATCATTTAAAATTATATTAAAATTTGTTCTTTTATTTTACTGGAAATCCAAAATCATAATTAGAATTTTTTTAGTTTGACGTATAGTGTGTATATATATATCTTGTAAAATTAATGATATATATATATATATATATATATATATATATGAATACACTTAATAAAAATGAAATAACACACACATCCTATTATATAGCTTATGGCAAATGATAGTTTTTTCTTAAATTTTAAGATATATTAATAGATATTTCCAAATGGAAATATAATATAGATAAATAAAAAAATTAAAAGATACTATCAAATTTAATTTTTCAGTAAAAATATCAAAGATATAATAATATAATAATATTCTATGAATTTTATAATTTAAAATCAATTTTAATATCAATTTATTAATTTTTGTTATTATTTAAAATATTTAAATTATTAAAAAATTAATTTAATTTCTTATCTACTAAAAGTTATATTAGATGTAATTTTAATTTTATGAAATATAAAACTTATCTTATATCATATATACATATATTATAATATTATTTATTTATAGAATTAAATGATTTAAATAATATTTAAATAATAATTATAATATAAAAATTATTTTAATTCTGCTAAAAATGTTTTAAGTATAGTATTACATTTATAAAATTTTAAAACCATATTTTATGCAGTGTAATTTTTAAATTATAAATTATATACAAATCAAATAATGAATACTAAATTAATGTAAATTAAAAAATCTATTTTTAGTTTTCTCTACCCTTAGCAATATATACATGATCATGTAATGAATTTTGTTATATAAAAGTAAATACTCATAAAAACCATTCAGAATGTGACAATATATGATATAATAGAATCGTCGCCTAACTAACAAAACAAAATACATGATACACAGATGCACCCACATATGATTTGCGTACTAATATACATTGATAAATTACAAAACTTACCTTAATACAATACCTATAAGTACACCTTGAAACGATGAGATCTACTTCTTGAACTAATTTTTGATCCAGCAGATTGATAGCACCTGAACCAATGATCACGAATTATCGAATAGTTCGTTTTACTTTGATATGTGTTTGAAAATAAAGAAACTAGAGGAGTTAATTTTTGGCCAGAGGTTAAGGACTTGGAGGCTTCAAAAAGTCCTTTAATATGTGTGGGTTGAGGTGCTTATATGGAGGAGAGATTACAGACAAATTAGGATTTAGATACTTTTTATCTCTCTATCCCTTATCCATTCGAACTATGTCCAACTTTCCATGATATGGCCTCATTTTTTTATGCCCTCATCATGGCCGAACAAACCAAACCCCAATATGGGCTTCAAATCCTTTAAAGTTTGAACAAAATATTTTGCATTTAAATTGAATTTAAATATATATCAATATCACATATCGATTAATATATTTATGACTACTATATATATATTTAATAATATTTGTTCATCAAATCAAAATAAAATTTTATAACTAATATTTCATAAATATCAATTAATTTCTAACAGTTACAAATTAATAAATTCGTTTGGTCAAAAGGAGTATTCAATGTTTTGGTTGAGCGACCCGTTAGGTGTAAATTTTGTCAACGATTAACATCGAACTATTCGAATATTAATATTCACACGCCACTTAGTAGGTAGTGCAATACTTTGGCCAGATTTATCTCTTACTTGGTTTTGGTAAAATCAAATTTTACTTTATTAAGTGTTACCCGATTATGATAATTATTTACGCCAATTCCCTTTGTCAAATCTATATCACTTTGGACTTATGGAATTTGGTAATGGTCAAAATTCCAATATCTTCCATATTCAACTCTATAGTCTAAACATAAAGTCTTTGGTTCAATAATAGCAATTATTATTAATCTAAATGCTCTGGCCAATGACCTTGAGCTTGAATTGACTTCAGTTGACCGTGATATTGGCCCCATATAACTGAGAAGACCAACCCTCTCTTGAATAATGTTTCACTTTCAATGCTTCCACTCGATCCAACTATAGTCATTCAAGGGACATCATGCTATAATTTATACTATAATCAGAGCAAAGCTTCCATATTGAAGACTAATAATATTCTTAAGTCAATAGAACTGTGTAATTTTTTTGCATCGATATTTTATATTTAACCTTAGTTATATTAACCTACAGAAAATTATCAAGTAAGGCATTCCATTCCATTCAATATCTATCGGTACGCAGCCCCTTGGTCCCCCTAGCAGCCTTGAGCAATACACTGCCTAATATTTAGATAGCATTTCGTACTCTAGTCTTAATAGATGCATCGATATTCAATCTCAATACATCTTGACTAGGAATATTTGAAATGGTATATTTATTTTCATTGTGATAAATTACTCACGGTTACAACAGTTTGTAACTACTATCACAAAACATACGATTTATGGATTTTCTATTAAATATACTTTTAATTAAAGTAATTAATTAATATAACACATTATATTAAGTATATAATGGAAACAAAACATTTTTTACTTTAAATGAAATTGGTTATCGAGTTAGAAATATGTAACAAATTACATAATTGCCCCTAGGGAATAACCTTAACTCTCTCATTCATAAAAATTATAAATTGATTCAATCAGGCGATAAAAGAAGTTTTCATTATTTCGGTTGTGTGACACTTAGATGTAAATTTGGTCAGCGATTAATATCGAACAATTCGAATATTAACGCTCACACGTAACTTAGTAGGTGGTGCGACATTTTGGCTAAATCTATCATTTAATTGATTTTGGTAAAATCAAATATTATTTTGTTAATCATATCCAGTTGTGACTATTATTTACACTAATTCCCTTCATCAAAACTATATCACTTTGGACTAATGAAATTTGTTAACGGTCAAAGTTTCAGTATCGTCCATATTCAACTCTATAGTCCAAATACAAAGTCCTTGGTTTAATATTAGCAACTGATAAAAGCCGAGCTGCTCTGGCCAGCGACTTTGACTTTGAGTTGACTTTAGTCGACCATGATACCAACCACATATAACTAGGAATACGAATCTTCTCTTGAATAGTGTTGATGTGCACATAAATGTGCAGATTTTACTTCCATATTTAATCTAATTTAATTAAATAAATGAGCATATATGGTATTTTACATGTTTAAACCAAAATTCAATTATTTTCAAATTATCATTTATTCATCTTCATACAGGGGAAAAATGGTCATTTTTGCACATATATTAATTTTGAGAATATCATTTGCATAATTTATTTTTATTTGTAGGAAACTGGATAAAACATGGAAGAGACTTTATTGAAATATGCATACACAAATGAAGATGGAAATAAATCATTTCATGCATCATGGAGGACTTCACCTACCTATTTACCTTGATCTACAATTAGAAAATGCATATGTTAGTGGAGATTACAGTTACATGCATACTTAATGAAGGATTAGTTAGAAGCTAACGATAACTTGGTGACCATACTTCCTAGAGGGGTATTTTGAGTAGTCCCATAAAATATGCGTTATGGTTTTAGGCATGTGCAGATACTCCTTATTTTTATGTAATAAGCTCTTAGCACCACCTTGTAGTTAGTTTAGTGGTAGCGACAAATTATATGAGAAATAAAATGGCTTCCTAAGCCTCTTTTTCCTCTTTTTCTTCTTTGCATGCCAAAAGGAACAAAAATAGATTGTCTTGGGTCTACATAAACATATTATTCAAAATATTTTGTCACTAACAACCATGGACCTATGAAAACAAATAGGTCACAAAAATCTTTCCTCGTGTAGGTGTGGTGACAGGCTAAGGAACAACAACAGTGTTACCTGGATTCTGGCTGTTCTAGGCATATGACGGGCGACAAATCAATGTTCCTTAGCCTAATACAAAGGTGAAATAGTCACAATGGGTAACAACGGAAATTATCAGTAAAGATAAAATAGGTAACGGTACATTTATCTTGAATGATATATTATATGTTGAATATCTGCACCATAATCTAATTTCAATTAACCAGTTATGTGATAAGGAAACGAATGTTGATTTGGATTCTGAATTATGCAAAAATGTTAACCAATCATCTTTTCATCCTTGAACTAATTCATATCGATTTGTTTGGACTAACGATATTGAAAGTTTAGGTGATAAGAGATAGTGTCTTGTGTTGGTTGATGATTACTCTAGGTACTCGTGGATATATTTGTTTATCTTACTGCTTCCAGATCTGACACTATGTTCACTAGTTGTTTATGCACACGATTTCAATCAAATCCTTAAGGAATCGCAATTTAAAACCTGTAAAATGATTATAATGTAGTTGTTGCACACTTCATGATTTGGTCTATGATATCTATCTAATGATAACTTTGAATCAAAGGGGAATTCAGATGCAGATTACACTAGCAACCTAGTTGATAGAAAAATTACTAGTAGAATGTGTTTTATGTTGAGAAATTCATTAGTTGCATCACATTTTCAAAGAAAATATCTGCATATTTTTCAACTGATTTTCAATTAGCAGACATTTTTTTATAAAACCCCTTCCTGAAAATAGTTTTCTTAACTTCGTTTCAGATTGGACATTTTTAGAAATTTTATTTTATATTTATTTTTAGATTTGATCTTAAATGTATATATTAACTATTCTGATTTCCTACTAATTATCGAAAAGATAAATAGTGACGGAAAAGGTGATGATTTTTGATATTAATCATATATTATGACTTGAGATGGTATATTTAGTAAATTTGTTTAAAAATTTAAACAAAGTTTGTAGTAACTTTGATTGGTAAAATTCCATGACCATCTCTATCTCTATCATATTTCTATCGAACATCACTCGTCAAAATCCAATATAGTATGTCAAAATGTGGTATTTTAAATGGCAAATTAGTCATTTTTTTGAATTAATTAGCAATAAAAACATCCAAAGTACTCACTCTCATTTAAAAGTTCTCATGGGTGAATTACATGGAATCTTTGATTATGTGTTTCCATGCTCATTTAAAAGTCCTCATGGTTTTGCATGTATGGAACACATATCAAAATTGATTATTAAATAGAAAAGTTGATTCTAATCCCATTCAAAAGTCATCACGGTTATACGTGGTTAAAAGTTACTTGAAATTCATTTTTAAAAAAAAATTGAGAATACTACTAATCTCATTTAAAAGTCCTAGCGGTTATGCATGACTAGTAAGTATTCAAATTCCTGTCATAAATATACCACAAATAGACACAACTATACGGTTTTATATACTAACATCACCTTTATCATTTTAAAGTGGAATATGCGCCTAACAGAGTACTTATGATTTTTGTTAGATTTTTTATTGAAATTTAATATATATACTCGATTAGGCATTAATGTTGTATTAATGTCAATCACTTTAACTCTATTATTCAAATACTATTACTCTTTTGCTGATAACAAAAAGGGAAGAGAGAAGTTAAGATTTTGGAAAATAAGTTCAAATATTTTATTTTTTTAATTGCATCTAGGCTCATTGCATGGTTTATCGTTTCTTATTTGTATATTCTTATTTATTTTCATGCGTAGATGAAGGGGGAGCTTTGTTGTAGGGGGAGCATTCAAATATGGGGAGCTAATATATTTAATCAAGACCAAATACATTTTATAAAGTCAAAATCTTAATATATGTTTGTTATCATCAAAAGGGGAAGATTGTAGAATATGCTAGTATAAGATTTTTGTTTGATGATAATAAACATATATATATATATATATATATATTCGTTTAAATGTATTTATTATCGTACTATTTTATTTTTCACATAATTAAATAAATATATGTTAAATAAAATAAATAAAACAAAATTCATATTCAAACAAATATTTTATTTCAATTTACAAATTTGAGCTCTCACTACATATATACATTTTCAATCAAAATACAATTTTAGTTACAAAAATCTTTCAATCTACAACTTTCACCTCATTATATATTCACTCACACTCGTATATTTATCTTCAACTCTATTCCAGTTTGTATCCAGCATCTGAATTATCTACAAAATAAATACTAATATAGTAAAATTGAAAAATAAATATTTTGCAGTGTACAATAAAATGTGTGTTTTGAAAATATTATTTGCCTCAGTTATTTAGGTTGTTCGTCTTCAATTCTTTTGAATTCATCATATACGAACAACTTGCGACATGCCCAGTATATCATTATACATGCCATAAGGCCATGCACACCGATATGCACTTGCGTGTTAAAACTACAAGAACAGGTTAGCACAAGGTCAAACCCGAGTCGAGGATGGATACAACTCAGGTGCAATACGAAAACAAGTCACAAAGTTTCAAATGGATTAGAGCCTGCACATACACATGTGTACACATACACATGTGCACTGCCTCAGCATCTCGAATTTCAGCCAAGAGACATTAGTACACATGAATATGAATAAAATTAGATCTAATATATTAAACCAGACCAAAGGAGTAAGTTCAGTTGTAACTTAAGACTAGTGAGTAAATCAGATTAGCAAAATATACACCGAAACAACTTGACAGTGAGTTACTCAATAAAGAAGAGGCATGAAAAGATGATGAGCAACAAACAATGAGGCATGGATTCAAAAAAAAATCCAGGCATCAAGTACACAAGACTCTAAGCACACATTTAGTTTTTAAAATGAAAGTCTACATATCTGACTTATAAGGCAACCGGACCAAGGCAACCCAGTCCAAATGTACATGAATACATACGAAGATCAATGAAGATTCAACATACATACAGTTCAAGCCTCAACCATTCAAACTTAAGGCAAGTGAAAAAGACTATACATGAAAACACGCACAATGGATATGCAACCACATGTACAAAAGTCAGAGCTTGACCAGTTAACTGGAACAAAATACAAAGGCATATAAAAGAACTCAAAAAAAAAATGAACACGTTCAACACTCAGATGAACCAGACTATAAGTTCAATAGGAATGCAAATCCAACAACATGAATACATATACAGTGCATCTAACCAGACCAGGTAGCATACAAGTGGAACCACAATGTAGTCTCAACTGACTAGAACTGAGGCACACAATGGTACAAGAAAGAAGAACAAAGAATTCAAAATGCATAAGAACCAGGCTCAGAAATTCACACAGCAACATATAGTGCACATGTATAAAGTGATGTACTAAGAAGTAGGAACTCCACATGATACATGACTTGGGAACATGCAGTGCAACCAAACTTAAACTGAATCATACAGTTTTCTAAAAGCAATGCAGATGACAATTCAATATGCTCAGGACATACATGTATATATCTACATGGTCGTATATATACACAAGATGAACATCACATGAAACCAATACAAGCTACTGAACATAGAACTCCAAGCAAGCAGTGATAGTGATCAAGTGACAATCGAACAAGTCAACATACTTAATAGTTAAAAAAGAAATAATTAAACAGTTATTAACTTGAAAGCAGTTCGAACAAAATCAAGGAAAGCATGTAGTTCGATCAACCCAGTCTAATGTTACAGTGAAATCAATCAGATGGACAAGTCATAGCAGAAAGGAATTAAACAAGTCAATATCAAGTTTATATCAAAATTTGAATGCCAAGGTCAAAAGTTCAAATATTGCCAGAAAATGAATGAAACAGCAGGTTGAATAAATCACAGAGAAAATCATGGGGAACCAGTAAGTTTTCAAGTGGTCAACATTATCCTAAATTAAAATACAAGCTGCAAGAATAAGATGTACAAGTCAAAAAGGAAGGTAGCTAAGTTGAACGCATAGAGTAACTCGAACAAGTCAGCAAATAAAAATATATGTGTCTCAAATTCAAATACCATACTACAATCAAGGAATGAACCTATCATAGGTTTCAAGATCATACGATCAAAAATCAATGTAGGGAACAAAATCATGAATTATTCAAACTGAAATTATATGAACGTAAATTAAGGGATTCAAACCCTATAAATTATATCATCACTGGCAATTACCGATTCAAATTCAAGAAAAATTCTAAAGCAAGCAATTGAAATCACAAACCAATAACTCGAACCAAAGTCGAGCACAATCAAAAATTGGAAAAGGTGCAAAAATTCACATACTAATCTAATACTATTTGAGCTCGACAATTGGAGCCATCATGTGCAATCAAAGCCAAGAATGGTTTGACGAAGCAACCAGAAACAAAGCTTAATTAAATTTGAACGTCTAATTCAAGCTTTGGCCTCAGTTGAATGAACTCTAATTCCTCTTTGAAGAGAAGCAAAGAAAAAACGGACAGAGAAAATGAATTGAAGAAAAGGAAGACTGCGTTTTTTGTTATAATTGGTCCAGCTTTTATTTTTGTTTGGCTAGAGTTATTAATAGAGTTTTATTTATTTAGTTTTTTTAGTTTTAATTTGTATTTATTTTTTAAACCGTATAACTTTCTAGTCGTGTGACTAGGTTATGAACTACGGTGGTGTAGTTTGAGAATTCACAACTCAGTGGCTGAGTTGTGGCAGGGTTTTGCACTTAGAGTTAGGTTAGTCGTTAGAAGGTGTCGCAAGTTTATGTGCGTAAGCGTTTGACTACATAATTTCTAGTAGAAACCTTGGGGGCAGCACGTATGCAGGGGTTTGCCGAAGCTGGGTAAATTTGTGTATGATCTCTACTACATTATTATCTGTGATTGTTTTTTATTTTCGCATTTAGAATCACCCTATTCACCCCCCTCTAGGGTGAAAATGATCCTCCAAAATTGACTGTGATGTCCTGGAAATTGGGCAATATAAATTTAATAATCTGTGTTAAAAATTTAATTGATTTAATAATTTTTGATAATAAAATTTTGAATTTGATCTAATAATCTACTTTTAATAAATATTTAAATTGGTAGATTTCATATTTTTAAAGCTAATGAATTGTTTCTGTTTATAATATATATAATTGTATATATTGTAAATTGATAAACTGTAATTTGGAGATTAGTAAATGAATCAATTTTCTAGTTTTAATTTATATTTGGAAAATTGGAAATTTGATTTAAATTTAACATTTAACTTTTCAAATCAATTCAATAAATAATTATATGATTTATATTTAAGGTAAATCTTATTTGTTTAAATTTATATTTTTAATTAGCTTAAATGTGAATTTAAATTAAATTAACATTAAAAGCTTTGTTTATTTTATTTTCAAATATTACTTGAAATTATATACAAGAATTTAAAATACAAATTACAAATGATCTTAATTTGTTTATAATCTCTTCTATAAATTATTTAATATTGTTTCATTTGTTATTTTTAGATAATAATTATAATGCTTAGTTTTCATAAACATAAATAATTTTTGTTAAAAATAGGATTTGTATTTTTAATTTTAATAAGAGTTATATATGCATCTATATATAACTTGATTTTTAAAAATTGATATGATAAATTAATTTAAATTTGAATTCAATGTTTTGAAATTTAAAAGAATAAACACTTAAAAATATTCGAATAAGCCTTTGTTTATAATTTGTTTTGTTTCATTTCTTTTTAATTAGAAAAGGAAGGAATTCCTTTATATATATACATAAGAATAATAAATTAAGATTTAAAAGTTTATAAACAATTTTAAATTTAAATAAAAATACTTAATACATGTGTAAGTTTATTAAGACTTAATAGACATGTGTTAAAATATAAAGCCATCTTTGTGACAAATGGTAAACTAAGAAAACAAGTGTCTTATTTTTTCATTTTCTTTTATTTGTAATTAAATCAAAAAAAAAAATTCTTATATTAACACATATCTCCTCATTTCATATTCTTTTTATTCTTTTTTTCAAAACCTTAAGAAATTCTTCAACCAAAGAAATCAGAAATCAATATTCAAACTAGAATTTTGATCATCTTCTTAGAAAAAAACTGTTTTCTGTTTAAATAAAAATCTGCAAATCTCCTCAAAAATTATCTGAAAACAATCTTCTTCAAAACTATTTGAATCTTCTTCAAACCAGAATCATATCAACCTGAAATTCATTTGCAACATCCAAAAACTACATGCAGTTGAAGATCTCAGCATTTCTGTTTGAAAACTTCATTATGTCTGCAATTCTTTTCTCTGGAATTAAAGTTTAAAAAGCAAAATATAAGAAGAAGCAACCTGAAGCTTTCAAAGGCCTGCAATTCTTTTCTTTCTGAAATCTGAATGCTGTGATAAAAATCAGGGAGTAATGCAGATAACAAGATGTATGTTTTTAAAGGAAAACTAAAATAAAAAAAAAACAAATCAAAGATGCAACTTGAAGTTTTAGAATTGAAGTACATTCAGGATTCAAAGCTTTTCAATAAACAATGGATGCTCTGCTCCTAAAATTAAGGTGAGTAACCTCACTCTTTTAAAGATTAAGTATGAATTTTTGTTGTTTACTTTACTCTGGAAATAAAAATGTTTGCATGTCATTTACAAGTTCATTTCTGGTATTTATATATATGAATATATATATAGTTGTGTATGCTTCTGGGAAATCTGTTTTCTGTACTTAAGTTCCAGGTTCTAAGAAATTGCTTAAACTCCATTTCAGTTGAACTAATATGTGTTAACGATTTATGATTAAATCAAAATATGGTTATGTAATATAAGTTTAAAGTTTAATTTTTTATTTAAAAAAAAAAGAGAAAACCTGTAATGTCTCTGGAAAATGCTAGACACAACAGAGCAAGCTTTTGAAAGTAGGAATTAAATCATCCAGTTTTGTTGATTCAATATTATCAACTGATTATTTTAACAAAGACATGAATTTTAAAACTAAAATTTGAATTTTTAGTTTGAATATGATTGTGTATTTCTGGTTTAACCAGAAATTACATTTGGGATTAAAATTGACAACCTAAGAGGTCGGGGTAGCCACTGTTTCTCTGGTTGATGGAGTGATGATCGTAGATTAAGGGAAAATATAGGGAGGAGGAATTATGCACTGAGGCAGAATTAATTTGGGATTATTTTTTTTAACCCTAGTTTTCTGTGAGAAAGAAAAATTGATTACCGCGATCATAATAAGTGATCGAGCTAGATTAATTAATGTGATTAATTTTAATTATTAACTAGATTAATTAATTTAGAGATAATCATTTGTGTAAGTTATTAAGTGTAATTATTTATGGAAGTAATTAAGGAGATTAATCACTTACTGTAATT
Organism: Allium cepa; assembly: GCA_030765085.1. NCBI lineage: Eukaryota > Viridiplantae > Streptophyta > Magnoliopsida > Asparagales > Amaryllidaceae > Allium > Allium cepa. The sequence goes on from CM060940.1 coordinate 111,284,422, forward strand.
GACTGGGTTTAATTTGATTAGATTAAGTTAATTAATTCAGTTTAATTAATTTAAGTTAACCAATTGTTGATTTGTGAAGTATAAGTACTTAATGTAATTAAATGAAGAGAAATTACTTAGGGAAGTAATTAATAGGTAATTACTGTATGTAATTAATTGAAAGTGATTTGATGATGAAGTAATTTGAGTATAATTACTTTGTGAATTAATCGAGGGATTAATTGGAGATAATTAATTAATGAGTAATTAATTTATTTGGTAAAGTAATTAAGGGTAGTTAATTACTGAATGGAGTTAAATCAAGGGTGATTAACAATTATGGTTTGAATAAAGATTAATTACTTAATATAATTAATTTAAAAGAAATGTAATTAGAAGATCATTAATTATTATAATTAGTGAAGTAATTTAGAATGGATTTAATTAGAAGTAATTAATTAATGAAGGAATTAATTAATGATAAATGTAATTAATTTATAGTTAATTAATTAAGGAAGTAATTAAAGATTAATTACTGTATCTGGTTAAGTATAATTACTTTGAGAAATTAATTAGTGAATAATTACTTGAATGTAATTAAGGTTAACTAATCAGGGATGATTAATTAAAATTAAAAATTGATTGAAGATTAATTAATTGATTGATAATTAATTAATAGTGGTGTGAGCAAGATTTATATTGGTGAAGTAATTAATTTAATTTACTTTAAATTAATTAGAATGATGTAATTAATTTAATTAATTTTAAATTAATTATACTTGGTATGATTATAAATCATTGCTTATATGGATGGATGATGTTGTTTACCTTGAATGGTTTGAATCTCAAATATGAGATAAGTAATGTTGAATGATATGGATGCATTAGTTGCATTGTGATGATGATTTGGATTGCCTTTTGATAATGATAATACGGATTATCTGTGTGATGATAATATTGATTATCTATTGTAAATCTGTGATTTATCTATCTATGTATATAGATAATTGAATTGTTTTAAACCTCTAAAACAACTTGGCCTTAAAAGACATGCTTTGGACTTCGATGAGACCGGGATCGGGTTTCCATATTTGGATATCCGAAAACTACATCGATCGAAATTAACGATAGGTTGTGAATCTCTTGTGAAGAGTGAAGACTCGAGGTGTAAGAACTATACGTCAGTATAATTCTGGGGGTGATTCCGTGATGAGTTTGATGAAGCTAGTTCTTATAGGTTCGAGATGGTGATTTAGAGTGCAAGGGTTATCGTCGTTAACTCTGAGGGTGATTCCAAAATGAGTGTAACGATATAATGCCTTCGGTTTCGTTCGAACCCGGAACGAACTTGTATGGATTGAATGCTTTCAGAACATCGTCAGGTGGACGATGAGCATTCTAAGAGATATGTTCTCTAAAGGTAATCGTAGCCTCAAGCCTCATCAACCGGGAATGGCTAAAACAGGGGAGGTGCAGCAAGGTTAAGTAGGTCATGCCCAAGTAGGACAAGATTTTCCCCTGTCTAGAGGTTCCTTTTTATTTCGGCTGTGTGGGTGGTTGGAACGTACGCCAACTGCAGGGTTGTGTTGTTCGGGACTGTTCACTAAGGAATGGTTCCGGTCTTGTGTTGCAGGGGAGCGGGCGTACTCCACGGTACGTTGATCTAGGTCACGTACTGTGACGGGCGATACCCCAGTAGCCCAGCCATTGTATGGAATCCAAAATCCAATAAGTGCCAACGGTTTTGATTGTATTACCCACTTTTGTGGCTAGTAGCTGGAATTTAATAAATGTAACAATTTCGGCTATTTCATATTTATTTGAAAACCCTAGACCTATTATAATATCACTGGATTTCCTATCGAATGTTTTGGTTAGCGTAAGGTAAAAACTTTTCCATGTTTATGTGTGGGAAGTCTTATGTGATACCTTTTCTTTTCAAAGGATTTTCAAAGTTAATCAACTTTAACCTGTTACTCACACCAGACCCATGTCTGACCTAGAGTTAATCTTCTGTTTTCTTAAACTCTTGGGTACTCAAATTTTTACGAGTAGCCAAGGGATTCAGGTTAGCTTTTGACAAATTGTGGAGGAGCAAATGGAGCAGGAGGCTTCTACGTTATAGATATATAGTTCCGTTGTGTGTTCTCTGTGTTAGTTTCTTTGTTGAGTTGTATTGAGTGGTAATAGCTAGACAGGTGTTTATAACTCCACTGTATTTCTAGTTTAACTCCACTGTTTCTCTAGTTGATGGAGTGATGATCGTAGATTAAGGAAAAATATAGGGAGGAGGAATTATGCACTGAGGCAAAATTAATTTGGGATTATTTTTTTTAACCCTAGTTTTCTGTGAGCAAGAAAAATTGATCACCGCGATCATAATAAGTGATCGAGCTTGCCCTGGTTTGAGTTGGTGATAGATGAGGTGTGGATGAAGAAGTGGCCGGAGGTGGGGCTTCCCTGGAGGTCGGAATTTGGTGATTTAGGCAAATTCTTGTAGCGACATTGCTACTGTTCTTGAGCTCGAATGCTAAATTTTGAATTTGGGGTTCTGCAAATTGTTTGAGGGCCCAAATCGAGTTAGGGAATGGTCGGCGACTTGCGAGTGTCGTCGCAAGGGGCCGGAGTTGATGGACGTGGTGGTGCAGGTGCACGAGGTTCTTGGAGTATCAGCTGTTTGTTTGGTTTGGGAAAAATGTACTCGAGTGATGTTCGAGTAGGATTGAGTTATTGCACGAAGTTGAAGGATGTTGGACTCGAAGGGGTTGATGTGTGGGCTCGGGTGAGATTGTTGTTGCAGGTTTGTGAAAAACCTGATTGTAGTTGAATTGAATGAATTTAAGATGAAAGAGTTACTCGAGTTTTACTCTAGTTTATTTAGCGTTTTACTCGAGTGATGTATGTATAGCTCGGGTTAGTTGTTCAAGTTTGAACTTATCTTGTTTTCAAAATTTAAATTGGATTTAAAAGTTTAAGGAAAGATTTAAAGTGGGCTTAAAATCTAAGTTTAAATTATGAATTCAAATTTCATTTTGAATCGTAGCTGTAAATAACTAAGTATTTAAATTCAAATTTGTTTAAATAACTTAAAAAGGGGTTTATTGTTTAAAAATGTTTTTTAAAAGAAATTTGAATTTAAATTGGAAATTGAAATATAAAGAAATGTTTTAAACAAAGTTTAAATTAGATTCAAATCTGGATTTGAATCTATGTTTCAAAATAGATTTAAGTTTTATAAATTTAAGTGTTTAAAACAAATTTGAATGATAAAGAAACATTTAAATGTTTTGAATTTTAAAAGGGAATTTGATTTAAAACTTTTGTAAATCTCTTTTATAAGAAAAGTATTATTTATCATTTAAAGGTTTTAAATTGATTTTAAAACTTGTTAAAGTAAAGTTATAATTTAATGATTTGTATTTCATTTAATTATTAGGGTAATTAAATGAATAATTAATTTATTTAGTAAATTAATAAAATGGTAATTAAGAGTTTAATCTTAAAAGATTAAGATTAATTATTCTTAAAATAATCAACTTGTAATTTAAGATTCATTAATTAAATAAGATTTGATTTGTAATTAATGATTAATAATCAAGTAATAAAGGATTAACTAAGTTATAATTAACACTTAATTAATTAATTAATTACTTAAGTTTAATTAAATGGGTTATTAATGGTTAATTAATTTATAATTAATAATGATTAAATAAGTTAATTATTTTAGAAAAATAATTAATGAATTGTTTAATAGTTAATGAAGGTCATTAACTAAGGATTATTTAATAATTAATTAATGTGATTAATTTTAATTATTATTTAGATTAATTAATTTAAAGATAATCATTTGTGTAAGTTATTAAGTGTAATTACTTATGGAAGTAATTAAGGAGATTAATTACTTACTGTAATTAACTGGGTTTAATTTGATTAGATTAAGTTAATTAATTCAGTTTAATTAATTTAAATTAGCCAAATGTTGATTTGTGAAGTATAAGTACTTAATGTAATTAAATGAAGAGAAATTACTTAGAAAAGTAATTAATGGGTAATTACTATATGTAATTAATTGAAAGTGATTTGATGATGAAGTAATTTGAGTATAATTACATTGTGAATTAATCGGGGGATTAATTGGAGATAATTAATTAATGAGTAATTAATTTATTTGGTAAAGTAATTAAGTGTAGTTAATTACTGAATGGAGTTAAATCAAGGGTGATTAACAATTATGGTTTGAATAAAGATTAATTACTTAATATAATTAATTTAAAAGAAATGCAATTAGAAGATCATTAATTATTATAATTAATGAAGTAATTAAGAATGGATTTAATTAGAAATAATTAATTAATGAAGGGATTAATTAATGTAATTAATTAAGGATAAATGTAATTAATTTATAGTTAATTAATTATGGAAGTAATTAAAGATTAATTACTGTATTTGGTTAAGTATAATTAATTTGAGAAATTAATTAGTGAATAATTACTTGAATGTAATTAAGGTTAATTAATTAGGGATGATTAATTAAAATGAAAAATTGATCGAAGATTAATTAATTGATTGATAATTAATTAATAGTGGTGTAAGCAAAATTTATATTGGTGAAGTAATTAATTTAATCTACTTTAAATTAATTAAAATGATGTAATTAATTTAATTAATTTTAAATTAATTATATTTGGTATGATTATAAATCATTGCTTATATGGATGGATGATGTTGTTTACCTTGAATGGTTTGAATCTCAAATATAAGATAAGTAATGTTGAATGATATGGATGCATTGGTTGCATTGTGATGACGATTTGGATTACCTTTTGATAATGATAATATGGATTATCTGTGTGATGATAATATTGATTATCTATTGTGAATCTGTGATTTATCTATCTGTGTGTATAGATAATTGAATTGTTTTAAACCTTTAAAACAACTTGGCCTTAAAAGGCACGCTTTGGACTTCGATGAGATGGGGATCGGGTTTCCATATTTGGATATCCGAAAACCACATCGATCCAAATTAACGATATGTCGTGAAGAGTGAAGACTCGAGGTGTAAGAACTATACGTTAGTACAACTCTGGGGGTGATTCCATGATGAGTTTGATGGAGCTAGTTCTTATAGGTTCGAGACGGTGATTTAGAGTGCAAGGGTTATCGTAGTTAACTCTAAGGGTGATTCCAAAATGTGTGTAACGAGATAATGCCTTTGGTTTCGTTAGAACCCAAAACGAACTTGTATGGATTGAATGCTTTCAGAACATCGTCAGGTGGACGATGAGCATTCTAAGAGATGTGTTCTCTAAAGGTAATCGTAGCCTCAAGCCTCATCAACGGGGAATGGCTAAAACATGGGAGGTGCAGCAAGGCTAAGTGGTCATGCCCAAGTAGGACAAGATTTTCCCCTGTCTAGAGGTCCCTTTTTATTTAGGTTGTGTGGGCGGATGGAACGTATGCCAACTGCGGGGTTGTCTTGTTCGGGACTGTTCAGTAGGGAATGGTTCCGGTCTTGTGTTGCAGGGGAGCGGGCGTACTCCTCGGTACGTTTATCTAGGCCACGTACTGTGACGGGAGGTACCCCAGTAGCCCAGCCATTGTATGGAATCCAAAATGCAATAAGTGCCAACGGTTTTGATTGTATTACCCACTTTTGTGGCTAGTAGCTGGAATTTAATAAATATAACAATTTCGACTATTTCATATTTATTTGAAAACCCTAGACCTATTATAATATCACTGGATTTCCTATCAAATGTTTTGGTTAGCGTAAGGTAAAAACTTTTCCATGTTTATGTGTGGGAAGTCTTACGTGATACCTTTTCTTTTCAAAGGATTTTCAAAGTTAATCAACTTTAACCTGTTACTCACACCAGACCCATGTCTGACCCAGAGTTTATCTTCTGTTTTCTTAAACTCTTGGGTACTCAAATTTTTACGAGTGGCCAAGGAATTCAGGTTAGCTTTTGATGAATTGTGGAGGAGCAAATGGAGCAGGAGGCTTCTGTGTTATAGATATATAGTTCCGTTGTGTGTTCTCTGTGTTGGTTTCTTTGTTGAGTTGTATTGAGTGGTAATAGCTAGACAAGTGTTTATAACTGTCTAGTATGTGTTTTATATTTTGTGTAACTCTGATTAGTGTTGTATACTATGTAATATTTATGTTATTAATATAATTTATTCATTCCGCTGTTGAGATTTTGATGTGATTTCTTCTCTTTCTTTTCTCTTTTCTATCCCTTTCTTTCTTCAAGATGATGCGATTTTCTGTGGTGAGAAAGTCGGGTCGTCACATTGACCCTTCATACTTGATCAAATCAACTAACCGTTAATTTATCACAAACAACATCTGGGGTAATAGATAATATTTTGGATTAACCGACCTAAATTCAAATTTGATACTTTTCTATATATCAAATATAGATGAAAAGTGTAATATTGTAGACAATATAACATGTATGATAATTTATATTGCTAATGTATACGGAGCCCAACTTATGTGCTCCATTGTAAACAATTAAATATAATATTTGTGTATATCGTTTGCGTTAGTTCCAACATCCTTTTATACCGATCATAAAGATGTCCTTTCAAATCCTATACCGAGAATTAAACCAAACTAAAATGATTTTAACACGAATACATCTTTAACAATCCTAACTTTGATATTTACGTATAGTTTCAGATATACTTTTACATCTATTAGTATTTATTCTTATAGACGCATGCTTCCTCTGTGTTTTGACTAAATATCAAACTATTTGATTTCTCTATCAAAATATTTGCTTAACTCTGATGCTTATTGAATAATACTTTCGTATCGGTCCGTGGATCATATCCATAGCCCACTAACTCGGGATTGCTCCCACTTACTTTGAGATACGTCGATTATTAAGCACAAACAACATACTCTAGATTATTAGTTAGAATTTATGTTTCAATATACATACTCCAAAACTCAAAATTATATTGAGCGATAATTTGATGAGTAAAATCTGAAATAATTTAAGTAGGTTGTACGAAGAATTTGTTTGCTTTAATTTTCAATAATTGAAATTTACGACGTTATTCTATCAACGTAGCATATATCCCAACTAATTTGGTTTTCTTATCGAAGAAACATTTGCAGCCCATGGATTATATCTCTTTGGGTATAACTATCAAAATCATATTTTGCTATTGTACTTGGAATCCATCTTGATTTGTGCACCATGCCATATGGTAGAGTCATTACACTTAATGGCTTATCGATAACCGAGGATATTCTTTTCTTGACATCAATACGAGAGTTATAGTTTCTCTTTAATGTGCGAGAGTTTTTATTAAACATTTCAATTAGTTGTATTCGTTTAGTTCCGGTCAATTTCATTTCATCCTTTGAATTCATTTTTATCTTTGGATCTTATCCAAATCCATTTTATTATCAATAATTACTAATACAAGTTCCTTCATTATGAAACAATAAATTTTCCTAATGCAATGTAAATAATTGAGAATCTCAATATAGAATTAACATCTCGAAATAAAAAGAAATTTTAGGCGATTGTAGCTATCATATTTTCGAAATCCCAAAATCCCTAAGGCATATTCAAATCGAAAAAGAAATACACTAAACAATTGCTAAAAGGAAATACTAAGGTTTTCACTCACAGATTACCCTTAGCTTCACTTAATGGATTTGCAACCTTCCGATCACTTACAGAATCTCTTTACTTATATATATACACACACAACAAGGAAGAGGTATATATATATTCATTAGATTCAGAATAATTGGAGAAAAATATGATAAGCATATATTGGAGGAAGAAGAAACAAATAAGAAATAAGTTAAAATTCTTACCTAAATTCTCTATGGAATTTTTGAATCTTATTAGAGAGAGAGATAGAAGTGGCAGAATTTTGTCGAATTCCCCAAAATAATATGAATAAAAAGTGGAGAGGATAGAGTTCTATTTATAGGGGTTGAAACGCACAAGCACCGTAGGATGGAAGTAGGTAAGAAAAAGATAAATATGGAGCATACAACTGAATATAACATAGCTTCAACCCCTAGATTCCAGTGGCAACATTTATTGCCAAGTTACCGATTGCATAGTCGACCACCTATGTGCGATCGGTCGACCGCTATAGTCGACCGGTTGACCTATATAGGTTGACCGCTCCTCTATTTCGGGGAACGTTTATTCTGTTCCATTGCATAATTATTTTATTCCCTTATTAACTTTTTGACATTAAACATTAACTAAACATTTACCTAGCCTCAAGCTAATTTTTGAAATTTAAACCTTAAGTTTTATTTCTCATTTGAATTTGAATTCAGACCGAATTAATTTAAGTTTGAAAATTTCAAATGCTCATAACTTCTTTGTTTAAGCTCCATTTTCAGCATATTATATATAGAACAAATCAAAAAAATTCCATGAGTGCAACAAAATAACTTTCTTGGCTAAATTCAAACTTTTATAAAATTTCCATATTCAACACTTATCATATTAGTTCAATTTACTTTATTTATTTATCATTCATTTTACAAGGTTTTACATTTCCTCTTCTCTTTCACTCTCTTGTTTTCTAAAAGAAATTCTACACAAATTCTTCTAAAATTCAATCAGAATCAAATTCAAACACCATCGATTTGATTTTCTATTGACTACTCTCTTATCTCTCTCATTTCTCTCACTCAAACAAAGATCAAAGTGTTATTCAAGAGGTTACAGGGTCATTGTATTCAAGGTCAACGATCTGTTTCTCTAAAACTCTATCAAATCATACTTTTTTACCCACGGGAGTGAATGTAGCCCATATAAATCAATTAGGTGTGTCGGTTCGAGAAATTCATGTGGGTGTGCTTGTGGTCCGTGTAAATCAAGTGAGTCCACCCAAAGATCGAAAAGTATGGAGGGTGTGTCTCGTTGCCTTGAAATCGAGATTGTGTTGACTTTGCTATTTGAAAAGAAATATGTAAAAGGAATTGTACAGGATGAATGTAGAGTAACTCCGAACCAATATAAAATCTCGATGTTTTCTTTCCTTTTTACTTTTACTGCATTTATATTTATCCTTTTTGAATCTGTGATTGTTAATTACATTGTTTAAACTATAATTGCATTGTTTAAACTACTATCTCAAAAGAATTCAAAAAAACTCACAAAAATTAGAAAACACTATTCACCTCTCTAGTGCTAAATTAGTCTTAAGATCCCTGTTCCACAAACTTGTAGATTCAACACATAACATATATTATTCCAGAAGTTGTTTTCTCTCTTTTTTCTGAACTTTACACCAACATCATAGCAAAAATATTATGCATTGCAAACTCGAAAACACTTATAAACAATATTTTGGCATAACTCACAATGCTAAGCAGCATACCAAAATTAATGCTAATTATTTGCGTTTTAAACCTATTTCATAATTTTTAGTCGTTTATTTTTAAAAAAAAATAACTTAATAGCAAATTATTTATGAATGGGATTTAAAGACATATCACTATCTATTATTACGTTATAAGTACCTAGAAACATGTGATTTACGTGTATGGAATAAAACTTTTAAATGAAACACATATTTAAATTTTTTCATATAGTATTCATACATTTTTGTTAGATAAAATTGAGTGGAAACACAGAAACGTAAGTAGTTACAAAATATTGAATCAGAGAACTAGTTTCTTTGAAAATATATGTAATCTCAATTTTTAGTTATAATAATATGCATTTAAATAGTTGTTATGTTCAACAAAAAAGCAATATGTCATTGAAAGAGTTAGTAGTAATCCCTAGGTGAAATTATATAATTTGTTACATATATCTAACTTTGTAGTTAATCTTATTCGTAATAAATGTGTTTGATTTCTATTATATACATTGTTATATGATATAATTAATTAAGTAATTATTATCTTTGGAACATGTTTCATTCCTATAAGAATATGAAGTTAGCAAGGATTGAACTCTCGACCTTACATACAAGCACCGTATTTCCTAACCAACTGTGCTACCCTTGTAGGTTTAATTTGTTAAGAAATTAATTTAATGTATATTTAAGTAATTAATTTAAGGGGTTTTTAGGCTCAAGTAAAAAGTTGGAAAAAAATTTAGTCTCAAGGACAAGAAGTTTGGTTTTTAGGCTGAAGGACACTTTTTAGTGTAAATCATAAAATGATAGTTGTAAGTGTCCTTCAGACTAAAAAACAAACTTATCGTCCCTGAGATTAATTTTTTTTGCAACTTTTTCCTTGTGCCTATTTACCTGTTAATTTAATGTATATTAATAATAAAATACTTAAATAAAATTTTATGTGATTGTAGTTGAAATCATTAGGAGTAATCACAAAAAGAACATTTTTTTGAATATCCCTAGTCAAGATGTTTTGAGAAATGATATCGATGCATCTTTTGAGACCAAAGCACGTAACGCACTCCAAAAATAAGGCAGTGTGTAACTCATAGTTGATGAAGGAATCAAAGGATTACACACTCATAATAATTGCATAACTACAGAGGGTTTCCTGTTCATTGATAACAATTAGATCAAACAGGAAACCTCAATGCGATAATGTTACACAGTTCTCCCAGCTTGAGAAAACCGTGAAACTTCAATATGGATACTCCACTTGATTATAGTTAAATCATGGCATAACATCCATCGAACGACTATAGTTGGGTATTTAATTGAAGCATTGGGAGTGAACCACTATTCAATAAAGAATTTATCTCCTCGATTGTATGAGATTAGGTCACTCTCAATTGTTGTCAACCAAAAGTCAAAATTACTAGCTGGTGTAGAATGGTTCACAATAAATGTTATTATTGAACCTAGGACTTTGTTCAAAGGCTAACCAAGTTGAATATGAATAATTTTAGAGTTTTGACCAAAAAAAATTCATGTGTCCTAAAATGATATAACATTGATGAAGAGAATGCATGTAAATTAGCATCACCGTTTTAACACCCTGTAATTTTTACAATACGTAATTAAAAAGAATTTAGTTAATTATTAGTAAAGCGGAAAATAAAACTTTTACAAATGTTAGAATTTGGCTATGAAACTTGCATTATTGGGTTTATGACAATTTTCTAATCGACTTTCATGTATAAATTTTTCCAATCGAAGTTAAAATGGAAAATATATTGACATTTGAAGTTTTGGAATAAGAGATAATTATATATGTATTCAAGGAAATAAATGTAATTAACGAAATAAATAAATATTAATTATTATTTGTTAAATGTTAATAGTTGCTTAGCGATTAAGAAAAATAAACATTAAACAAATCTGTTGAATAAAAATAAAATACCGTAATTACGGAAATGAATAAAAAAATTAAAAAAATTAAATGATCGATAGACCTCTAACTTGGGTCAGTCGATTGTTAGCAGTCGACCGGTTAGGGAATGATTGTCGATTGGTTGATGGTGTCGGTTGTGATTTTGACCCAAGCTGAACGACCCGAATTTAATATAATACATCTAATGACTGATGTTAAATCAAACCTCTATCAATACGGGCCTAACTCCTTACTTTTGTTCTCATATTTTTTGAAGCAACGGTGAAGCTATACCATTTTCTCTTCTTCACAAATTCTTAAATCTAAATAAATCTATAGTTTATATACGTATATACAAGTATAGAATATCGGAGGATAATATAGGAGAAGAATAGGGTCAAATCGAATTGACAAAGCTAAGGTAAATTATAAATCTAAATCTAAATCAAATCCTAATCGCTTCTTTGATCCAAATTTCTGATAAATATATGCTTGCTTACAGTATATTTATTCTGATTGGGAGAAAAGGGGAGACAGACTGGAATAACATGGATTAGATCTGAAGATTTGAAAAGCTAAAAGGTAAATGGGTAATTATATTTTTTTTATATAATATTGGATTTATATCATTGTAAATATATTCCTGTATGCCTAAATGCAATCTTGGAGTCGTACGCCTAATTTTATACATGTAATAAATTTATAAACTCTGTCTATATATTATGTGATTTATAACTTAGATTTAATATTGCGCTAACTTGAATCTGAAAAGTATTAGGTGGTAGTAGTCCTTCGAATCAATAAATTATATAGTGGTTTCAGATTTATTGATTAAATGATTTAGGAAAGTAAATGAAATTTGAAAGTTATCACATAATTTGTTGGGATTTAAGTAGTATTTTAATTCATTGGAATGTAGGGTGTCGTAATGCAAACTTTTAAATTATCAAATTCACATTTATAAATAAAAATGTATTGTTTGAAATAATAAGAAATATGCCTAAAAGAAGGATATGTACAAAATATGGAGATTTACCGTAGTTTATGCTGTCTATTTTAATAACTAAAAATATATAATTCCTTGTAATTCCAAAAGTAACACAAATTCCTTTTTAGATAAGTTATAGAAATTTACTATGTCAATCTTTCCATTTAGAAGAGATGTAATTCTAATGCATTAAAATGCAGAAAATCCCTAGGTATGAATTAAAGAATTATGATAGTGACAAAAATAATGGTCTAACTTTAAAACCAATATATGCAACAAGGACAAGTTGGAAATTAAATAATAAGCGATGAAATGTAGGTAAAGTAATGGAATGAGCAAGAAATAAAGTTTAGTCGCCAAAATAAGATTATAAGAGTTAAAAGGAACGGTAAAATAGATTTAATATTATAAAATAAGAAATAAGTAATAAAAGGTGTTTAAACCTTTTAATTTAAAAGTAAGCAATAAATGATACTAAATTGACATTAATGAGATAAGAAGTAAACGCATGGAAACGAAAAGGGATATTATTACAGGTTGAGCATTGGAGGCATAGTAAATAAGTAAGTATGAAGATATATCTGTGGCCTTAAGTATGTGTTTATGATGGGTGTGATAGCTAATAGCTTAGATTAAACAAGAATGACATAGTCATTAAAATAGGTTGAAATGCGAGGTCAGTAGTGTTACACAACAGAAATCTGCCCCCCGCAAGAGCTACTAGCAGTTTTGTATTTACTATACTGATGTAAGACATATCCAACTGTAGGACTTGTGGAATTATATGTTCATGTATAGTGAAGAGAAAACCAAGTAGGATGGTTCACCTCGGTCGAAGTGTCAAAGGAAAAGTAGAGTCTGCTTCAACCTTTTATGGGGTATTAAGTAATAAGTAGGCATTTCTTAGATTGCATTAAGCAATCTAAATGAGACGATGAGCAAGGCTCGGTATGGGAGTGATGCTCTTTATAGGTTGAGAACATCATCAGCCTTGAGCAATTAGCGGAAAGACGAGGATTATGCCTAAATGGGGCACACCTCATGCTAGTGTAGATCATGTTTAGGTCATGCACCACCATAATAGTTTGCTAGTTTGTTATGATCCAAGGCTAGATAACCCTTTATGGTTGTCTTTCACAAACAAATAGTTTATGGAGCTGAGTCCATGATATAAAGGTGAAAAGAATACAGCTAAATTATTGTGACGCCGTTATTAAGCACTACGTGAGTTCTTTAATATGCACGACGATGACGACATGATACTACATTGATGATGGATCCCGCGAGGTGTTGGGTTATGAATACTAGCGGAGATAGTATCTTAGTCCAAAGGAGGACTTTGGTACTTATATATATATACACACAATTATGTGGTTATTATCTACCTAGAGTAGATGTAGTGTATCGTACGCGTACGTGGAGTTGAAATAAATAAGTAAAATAAAAAACATTACATGTAATGGAAAGCAATCAGCATAAACTAGTTTTATGTATATAAATGTTTAATTTACCAATCACTAGAACGTTGTTCTAACCTCCTCCTCATTATAACCCATAGGACAACTTTAAAGGGATATGTATCTCTTTAATCCTATAAATACCCAAGCATGTAGCAACCATGAGGACAAATTTTGGAAACTCTAGACTCTACCAAATACAAATAGCCGAACAGAACCTCAGATTGTAATATTTAACAATAAATCATTGTACTTCATAGTCAAATATTTGTAAAATTCGAAATATAAGAAAGGTAACAAAATTGAACAGTGGACTCAGACCCGTTATGGGTGAACCACTATAAATCTATGTGCGCATTACTTTTATTGTATTCTATTTTAATTGAATTCTTTGTTATAAGTTCGATTGGAGGTGTTTGTCTACTTTCGTGCAAATAGTTGTCTGACATATGTTATATACGTTAGTTTCGTGAATCAAAGAAAAATCTATTTTATGTAAATCTATAAGCTGTTCATAAAAAATTTGAATGCCTATTCCATTAAAATAGAAAACAAATGGTTGCTTTAAGACATGCCACCTTCTTATTAGAGGACTTCTTTCTAGAGAAACTATTGGTAGTGTGACGGACCAGGATGCAATCCAAGATTCAAATGTAGAAACTACGAGTTCCTTATTGGTATAGATAAAATAGTTTGTTCGTAATGATAGTATGCTCGGTTGTCAACAAGCCATGGAGGGTATACTACAATGTGTCATATTGTTTTAAATCTACAATGGAATCTAATACATAAAAAAATTTGATTTTGAAGATAGTATCAGAAAGGATATGATTCATCATCCCCTAGTGAGCCTTTGAGAAGAAGATCAATGTAGTTGGAAGTGTACGAAGCAAGGTTGATGGAAAATGTAACAACCCGTAATTTCAACACTTTGAAAATGAGATATTAATTATTTTAAATATTCAAATGTAGAATTGTCAAACTTAAACAATTAAGTTTATATGATAAATAGGAATGGTAAACTTATTTTTGATATTGAATAAAGATTTTTGATTTCCATTGTAAAATTGACAAAAGTTGGATTCCACTAAAGTAAAATAAATATATTCATGAAATTTGTTTAAAGTATAAATAATTCCTTTTAAATATATATAACCGATATCAAACTCATATGATAATAATATTAATTTAATTTATAATGGTTCGATAAATATATAAAACTTGTTTTATAAAGTTGACAAATTTCATCGCATACCGGTATGTTGTTTTTTTATAAATAGATTTGGATATTGTTTTGTATTATTTCTTAAGTCAAATATGATTTTTTTAATTATTTAAATATAATAAGAAATTTATTTTGAAGTTTGTTTTACATGAATAAATAGTTTAATAAAAACGTCAAAATGTGACCGGAAAACATTTTGTCGAAAATCAACGTTTTGTTCAAAATAAGTTGCTGCAACATTATCGCACCTTTGTTAATATTTTTTAACATATATTACACGTTTTAATAACTAAACATGTTTACTTTTACTAAATAGGATTAGAAAACATCTAGAAATCATTAGTAAAAGTAAATAAGAATTAACAAAAGTAAGAAAAAGTAAACATCAATTCACATCAAATCAAAGCCAACATAATTATGCTATTATTTACTTAATCTTTAAATGACTAAGATATAAAGTATGGATGTGAAAGATGACATCAAGTATTGAAAAAGTGGACATT
Organism: Allium cepa; assembly: GCA_030765085.1. Taxonomy (NCBI): domain Eukaryota; kingdom Viridiplantae; phylum Streptophyta; class Magnoliopsida; order Asparagales; family Amaryllidaceae; genus Allium; species Allium cepa. Next base: position 111,299,849 of record CM060940.1, read on the forward strand.
TATTTAGGTGGAAGTAATGATAAGTTGGTAATTTGGTAAGAGGTTATTTTGGTAAATTACCACTTCTTTCTTTTTCTATAAATACCCACCACCTTCTTCACTTTCATTCATATTTTTTCTTCTTCTTTTCTCAAGCTTTTTTATTTTATTCCTCTTCTCTTTAATGGCTTCCAAGCCATGGGAGAAAAATTAGAAAGAAATAATGTCAAAATATTTACAAAATATTCAAAAGAAATCAATGTTCATCCTCTTCAAATCAAACTCCTTTTTTCTTCATATTTTACCTCTTCTTCTCCTGGCAATAAATTCTTCAAAATAAAACCAAAATATAAAATTATTTCTTTCAAATCATGTATTTTTCCAGTGTTTATGACTTTCGTATGGACCACTTTGTCTCATTATAGAATTAACCATGTCAAAAATCAACTTCTTTCCAGTGCATTTTCTGGCCCAGTTTTTAAGCAAGAGAATATGCTATTTTGTTTTAATCATAACTTGATCATAACAGATCCAAATTAAGAAATTAATTTTTTTGAACCATATAAAATTCCAGTAGCTACAACTTTTATGTTGATCACTTTTTCCAGTTTTGAGGTTTGTTATACCTGAAACTTAATTCTTTGGAGTACATTTTCGGGCTTTACATTTGTGAATCCGAGAATAGCTCTTTTTCTTTTGACCATATCTTCCCCAAAATTAATCAAAATAAGTAAAAATAAAAATTAAATTCAAGAGAAAATAATTTACAATAAATTTTCAGTTAACAAATTTTTCTAATTTTGAGAGTAGGATCAAAAACAAAAGAGAAGATGACTATTTTTCGAGTCTAATTTTGAGAATTCAAGGTCAAAGCTCTACCACTTATTCTTTATACTTTCGGCCCATCTCCATCTCAAGCCTTGGCCAAGCACTTCGAAGGAAGGGAAAGTTATTTGCTAGTGTTTAAATGGAGTATGGATTAATTAGTGAAGTGTTGGTTGATTAGAATGTTAGTAGGAAGTTAATCGCTTTGGTTTATGGTGAGAAACTCTATTTAGCGTCTATATTTATGTATATACATGTTTGATGTTGTGTTATGATTGCTATGAATGCTTATATATGCTTTGATCATCAAGTATTGATTTTTTGATATGATTGTTAAATTGTTTTACCAAGTCATGTTAATGCACATCGATAAGCACAAAAGAAATCACTTTTCTTTTGAAAATAAAATGGTGTATATGGAATGCTTAAACCTTTTGGAAATTGTTTTACAATGAGTTAGAAATGTTTCATAAACATTTAATATGTTTAAAGGAATAAAAAAATCAATAATTCATCTTGCATATTTTAAAATATGTCCAAATCAATTTTCCAAAAAAATCGCGTTTTTTGTAGTAAAGTGACCAAAGTTTATAATTGATATTTTAAATGTTTTAAAAATATGAAATAAATTCTAAAAATATTTTAAAAGTAATTTAAACTGAAAATATGGATATCTAAATGATATAAAAGTCATTTTGAAGAATGTAGCTTTTAAAACATAATTTGCAACACTTTTCGCAACACATTTCGCAGCTATTTTTAATAACTTTTGAAACATAGTTCTAAACTTAATAATTCTTTCCTATATATTTTGTGAATGACTTTAAAAGAATAATTAAGCCATATAAAGATAATTTGGAAGTTTTAATGAGAGTTTGAATAAATGGGTAAGAGGAATTGTTTATACCACTTAAACAGAAAGTGAAGAAGACTGAATATAATAACAAACTGAGTAATGCGGAAATGACTAGTACATTTGTCCCGCTTGTGAGATCTGGGAAAATAAAATAAGGTGTTTAACTAAGGTTAGGGATGGAGCAAACACTGCCCTGAACTTAATTGGCCGATGTTTTGTTTTCTTAGGCGAGGGGTGGAACAGATCGAAAGGAAAGCCCGAATGCTCGAAAAAGATTGTATTAAGTTTCTGAAATAAAAAAAGATTGGTATTATCCAAAATTTAAGCAATCTCCAAAATGAATGATTTCTCTGGTCCTATTTACTCAAAATTGTTTGCTAAGATTGATTTTAGGGTTTATCGTACACAATGTCTTAAATAACATTGTTCTTAACCCGCCTAAAAGTTAAGGAAATTTGGATCGAGAGTTAAATGAGGGAAATTGAAATATTATCCAAAGAAAAAGAATGAATTGCTTAGAATTACTCTAAGACAAAGATCGTTGAAGACAAAGATATTCATGATGTAAGATTACTTGCCATTAGACCTTGAGGTGAAATTTACCATATTTAAAGTGGCAATAGTACTCCGTTATGAAAATATTCTATTTGCAAGAATATGATTTGAAGTTAAGAAAGAAATCTTTTATTAAGATTTAATAAAGGATTTAGGTATATTTTCCCTAAGTTAAAGGTTATAGCTTGAATGTAAGAAATCTTTGATTAAGATTCAATGAATGATTTGGAAAAGTTTTCCTAAGTAAAAGAGAAAATGATTTGAAATTATTTCAGGATTTAAGAAAGGTTTAAATAAACCAAATGACTTGATAAATGAGGCTTAATGATTCCATATACTCTTGAAAAGAAAATGGAATAAACTAAAAAGAATATATCTCAGAAAGATGTTTTATAAAAGATGAAGTAATTGATTGTGATTCATATCCACGTATGAACTTAATATCTTTTTTTATCGATAATTGGATTTCGAAGGAACCGGGGTCGTATTTGGGTTATTACTATCCAAAAACCACTTCGAACCAATGTATACATTCAAATGTGAAGAAAAGTTTAAGATGATGATTATTGAAGACCGTGGATCTTCATAGCGTGAAGACTTCTTGTTGACATGCTCTGGGTAGCTCCCATTATAGAGTTATTTTTAGTAGTGGTCTCCTCATTGTGGAGATTTTTCGGATTGCAAGGACTACTCGCTACTAGTGATAGTAGGAGAGTGCCTTCGGTTTGTCCTGTTCCTGGACAACTTATGTGGATGTTTGTTTGACATTGCATTTCTAAAGATTACGTACTTCGGTTTTTTACAAACGTACATCAGTGGTGCTGGAGAAGGAAACTTCTCTTAGCTTAACATAAGGGTTGTATTTTTGTGGAAGGCAATTAGTAGTCAACGTAAATGACAATGTGGCATTCAGAGATGTGATATGTGCTATGTGAAAAGGTAATCGTTGCCTCGAGCCTCATAAACCAGAAATGACCAAAACAGGATTAGATGCGGTAAGGCTAAGTGGATCATTCCCAATTAGGGTATGATCATCCCCTTATAGATATATTTATTCCTTCTATGACGTTCGGGATGTAGATTAATGTGGTTTGTATGCTAGGGAGCCCGGTTTAAAGGTCAGTAACGACCACAGGATGACATATTCGGTACTATCTAGTTATAGAGATAGCCCGGTCTTGTACTGGTAGAGGAGCTTTGTGATGGTTCTTTTGGACATCCATTTAGAGGTGTACCCATTGGAAGGTAGTCCTTTCACCTGATCATTTGTATAGAAATCCATTCTCCAATAAGAACCTACGGACTTGATTATAAACCTATTTTGCTGGAATTTAATCAATGTAACAATCTCGGGTAAGATTAATAAGTTTATTTGCAAATGTTTTCAAAGAATATCATTAGAAATAATATCCAATGTTTTGATATAAAAGTGTTTTAGTTATCATAAGGTAAAAACCCATCCGTGTTTATGTGTGGGCGTGGTCTTTTGAGATACACTCTTTCTTTTCCAAAAGATTTTATTTAGAGGCTGATATACAACACTGTCATTTATTATTGAGTTTTCTCATGCTAGTTTATCAAGCCTGATCCAGGTATTGAAAATACTCGGGTCAAATCCGAGTAGTTTCAGGTTTAGTTGAAGACGGTTGGAGTTTCCAGAGAAGTGCTGGAGATATTCATCTACGTATGGACATATTCTATTATCCGTTGTACTTTGTTAGTTTTAGTTTGATGTTGGTCAGCAATTGTAAGGACAGATGTTTATAACTATCCAAGTTGAATTTAGGTTAGACTCTGATATATGTATTTTAAAAGTTTTCCGTTGTAAAGATATTTGTTCAATATTATATATTATTCCATTCGTATGAGATTCTGCTCTGTCTACTTTTCTTAATTACCCTTCACGTTTCATCATTTCGTGCAATTTGAGTTAAACATGTGTGGTTTATTGTCGATTCAAAGGGTATGAAAAAAAGGCCGTGACAGGAAATAACCTCGTTCAATTCAAACGTTCAAATCAATGAAGCAATTTCGGTAATCTATTTCAATAAGTCAAATCAAATTCTACTTATGAAGCATCGCACTATGTGACTAGTATTTTTCGCATACTGATGTTGAAAGAAAACTTTTAATTAATGATTTAGAGGAGATTGTTTGCATACTGTAGCCAAAATGTCTCAAAGTCGGTAGGGGAGATAACAAAGCTTGTGGGCGACTTAAGGTATGATATTAAACAGTCATCTAGAGAATGAGCTAGCATTTTGACTAAAAAACAAACAGTTTGGTTTCAATGAAAATGTAGAGGAAGCGTGTGCCTATAAGAAAGAAAATTGAAGGTACAAAGACATTTCTAATACTATAAGTAAACAACATGCTACTGATTGGTGATGATGTACCCACATTAAAATCGTTTAAAGCTTGGTTGTTTAATTCTTAAAGAAAATCGAAAATTATGTCCTTGTACTCGGTATAAGAGGATAATGGGACTATCTTGGTTGTTATATATAAACATCATATCAAAAAGTTCAATATGGAACATATGAGATAGATTCCTTATGCATAGTGGCGCATTAAGTGAATATCAAATTCATATTAAAATTATTGAATGGTAGTTAAGAGCATTTTTGAGTATTTACGAAATACTAGAGAATTGTTTGTAGAAAAAGCAAACTTCTTACTAAGGATTATTCAAATTCAAACTTCTTAAGTGACATCGCAAATAGCAAGTCAGTTTTAAATTCATAATTATCCTTAATGAAGGGGCTTTAGGTTGAAAAGGTTCCATGCAATTTCAAGCAATAAGTTGTGGACGACTCAACTATAAAGGCTAAGTGCATCGCTTTGAACAGTGCTATAATAAAAGCAGTATCTATATGTAGATTTATAAGAAAGCTAGTACTGGTTCCCACTATTGATAACCCAATATTATATTATAATAACAATTATGCAATATAGACTGCAATATGAACCAACGGTTCAATATAAAGTTGAGAAATGTTCTACGTAATTACCATGTGATTAATTTTTTTTATCAAAGATGACAATATATAAATCAAAAAGGTAGATACAAAATAACAATATTGTAGATCCACTCACCAGGGCTCTTTCTTAGTACACTATAGAACGACTGGTCAAAAGAATAGGAAGGAAGTAACATTATTAGTCCCAAGTGCAAGTGAGAGGTTAAGAAATTAAAAGTATGACCTAGAAAAAATTATGCAATTTGTTATGTAATCTTAACTCTATAAAATTCTTGTTTGAAACAAAAATACGCTTTTTAGTTTTGTTATCTATTATGTGTGTTTATTATATATAATATAAATAATGACTATGAGCATTAAACGTAATAAATAGAAAATACCTGAGAAGAGTATTATATCAATTACAGTTATAGATCAAATTTAACAATGAGTACCGAATCATCAAGTAATAATACTCAACTTCAGAGGTTGCTACTCAAGATGCATTAAAAAAGGGACATTGATGCATTTGTTGAGACTAGTGTGTGTAAAGCTTTCCAAATGTCGGACGGTGAATTACTCATAACCATTGGGAGCACCAGAGGTTACGTAATTGTGGTTATTTGAAAATCACAAAATGACTCAACTAAGAGTCCTATGTAAATTAAATATATCTAACTCAAAACAAAGGATCTCGGTGTGATAATGTACAAATATAGCTTGAGAATACTGTGCAGTTGAATTGAGGAGGTTGTGCATTGATTTGATCAACTCACAGCGTTGAGACCATGTTATGGATCTTTTTAAGCATATGCTAAATCATTTAGAGTGAATCATTATTCAATAGAGGATTCATCTCCTTCAATATAGGAGGGTAGTGTCATCATAGTCTGAAGTCGATTCAAAGTCAAAAGGCTATGGCTAAAGTGCGATTGGTTATTCATTGATTATTATTGCCTGAACCAATGACATTATAGTTGGTCTTGCAAATTAACTACAAATATTATTATATTTTTTGATCGTTGACTAAACTCTAGATATCTAAGCGATATGGCGATGATGAAAACAAAATGTGCAAAGAAAAACCACTTAAGGGTGCATGCTTAATTAGGTTAAAATATGATTTTCCCAACTAACTATAAATAATGAAACTTATGTCATAATGCCACAAAAATGAAGACAGTATGGTGCAGATTTTGTTATCAAATTGTTTGATATTATTTACCCACTAAATTCTCATCTATGAGTTGCACGATAAAGATTAATTGAGTGAATTCTAAAAGAAACCAATTTATAAATGTTATAAATTAAATAGAGAAATTAATATAAATGTTATATTAATTTATTTGATAGAATTAATATTATTGGGTGGTTATAGATTAATTAAATAATCACATTTATCTATGGTATATATTTTTTTATTAATGAATATAATAGAATAATGTTATCCTGCCTTTTGACAAAGCCGAGATACTCAAAAACTAACTGGAAATCAGTGATTACTAGGCACGAATATCGATTACGCGTTGCAGGTTCACTATGGATATCGATGAATTTTATCCAAGTCCGGATCGGGCCACAATTAACGAGACATGACAAGCAAATCCATGAAAGCCGACGTTTCAAATTTCATGTTAATCGGAGTTCGTATGAATGAGATATGATCGATGCAATTTGGAAAAAATATATACGGTTCGTATCCATCGGAATAACATCGCCTCAATCTGTTGAATCCATCGAGTTTTGTATAGTTCGAATCCATCAAGTTTTGTATAGTTCGAATCCATCAGGTTCGTATCGATCCGATTCACGCATGCTCGATTGTTCGTATCCACAAATTTGAATCGATCCGGAGACATCACATTGATTCTGTTTGCATCAATCCTGTTCGCACTCCACTTGCACTGTTCGTGTCAACCTGGTTCGCATCGATCCAGTGCTCGCTATTCGTATCGATCCCCAAAGATCGATCGATACGAATAGTGCACTCTGATCGATGCGAAACGGCACTCGAATCATCGATGCGAACAACGTTATCATATCGAAAACACACAGTTATTGATGCGAACGCGTCGATGTAAATGAGGAGAAAGCCTCAGAACGAATCGGTCAACTTGGCACAAAAGGTGGAGCGATCCAAGAATCTCGCGCCACGTCACCAGGCACTCACGTATCCAGGTCGATTCGAGGGGATGGATACGAAACCATGGATTCGAGCTCAGCAGCATACGAAAATCACAATCTTGCATCGATCATATCTCATAAACCATAGGTCCAAATGCTACGAAATTTTCATAGGAGCTTACGTACAAGCTAAAGAACATTCTTGCAAAGTTTCAACTCGATTGGATCATTTTTGATTGATACCAAATTGGTTCGTATCGATCACAAATCGAGTCGAAACTTTCAAGGATCGGTCGCGTAGGCCCACTCATGTGCCAGAAGGAGTCTCTCGAAGTTTGAACGCGATATCAGCCTCCTACACCTATAAATATCCCCCTAAAGCCTACTGAAAAGGGATCTTTTTGCTGTTTGACGTCCAGACTCTACCGGATTCAATTCTACATCTTACCATTACTTTTGTATTCGAACTTCAGATCTATAATCTACTGTAACCTACTGTAATAGATTGAAATCGTCAAGTGAATCAATAAAGTCATAAACTTCAAAGTGGACGTACGCCAGATCGCCGAACCACTATAAATCCTGTGTTTCTGTTCATTATATCTGGATTACAGCTTGTTGTTAGCTTAGATCTGTGACTTGTGCTTGAACATCGTTGAATTATATTCATATATTGGTGTTTTCATGATACTTGGGGTTTGTGACCAATTTTGGTGCAAATACTTTGGTGCTTTCACCAAGAAGAACTAGCACCCGCTACACCAAATTCAGAGTTCAGTTTTGAAAAGCTTGAAGAGTTCAGATTTCAGAGACAATGACTCGACAAACAAGTAGAAGACAAAGAGCTGAGAGAAGCCAACAAGGAGGAAGTCAAGAGGCATCCTACGGAGCTGGAGAAGGACAAGCCTCGATCTACATCACCAGGGATGAGATGGAGGCTATGCCGAATTCGATGTATGAAAGAATAATGAAGAGTTAGCAGGAGATGATGCAGAATTTCTTCGACCAGATAAGAGCAGCGAATGCGTAGAACCTTGGACCAACTACAACAACTGTGAATGCAGAACAAGGAGTTAGGATTGCAGAGACCAACGGAGGTCAAGCTCATGGTCAGAATGCAGAACCAGAAGGCAATCAACGAGGGCTTGGGGGCTGGTCCGCAGGATCTGACACTGGAAGACCTTTGGATGGAGCTCGACAGGCTAGAGCGAGCGCTAACGTTAATGAACCGCATAAGGCATATGTACCAGAATTCTCTCACGGACTCGAGGGGGATAACGGAGGCAATGCTCAAGGATTTCAGCTCGAGGATAATGATAGATTGGCAGAGATGGTCAAACGAGCCATGAGAGGCAGATTAGGAAATAGAGATCTTGAAGATATGAACAAGAGTCCTTTTTCTCCTGCGATTAGGATGGCTAGGAACCAGCAAGAATTCAAATTACCATCATTGGAAATGTACAATGGGAGGACGGACCATGCGGTCCATCTGACAAAGTATATGAGGCACATGGAAGTGCTGGGGGCTTCACAAGAAGTCATGGCCCAATGCTTTCCATTGTATCTGATAGATATCGCAGCATTACGGTTTAGGCAGCTGGAGAGCGGCTCCATAGGAACATGGGCTGATTTAACCAAGAAATTCATGAGGAAATTCAAGGTTCACATCGCAAGACCCAAAAATGTGATGAGTTTGGCAACTTTAAAGCAAAACGCTAGGGAGTCTTTGAGGAGTTTTCTAACGCGATTTAATGTGGCAACAACATTGGTGGATCGACCAGATCCATCCTTGATTACGATGGCAGCTGTATCGGGAATAGCTGATGGCACAGAGTTCAAAAATTCGTTAACTAAAAATCCGCCCATGGATCTGGGAGAATTCCATCATGAGGCTGGAATTTTTTTATGATTCGAGGATGCTAGTGCAGAAAGAGAAGTGGTAATAGATGTTTATGCTGTCAAGAGTGGAAATCCACCTGGAAAAGGTGCAGAGATTGGTAAAGGGAAAGGAAAGGCTGAGGATAATGATGACAGGTCAAAGCGACCGTGGAGGGAGCCACGATTAACCACTTATTCAGAGCCGAATGAGAGTTTGGAGCGAATCTACCAAGACACCATAGAGCAAGTTCCCTACGTAGACCGATGCGAAGGGACCCAACTATTGACGAGAGGAAATCTGACAAATATTGCTTATTCCACGAACTGAACGGTCATAACACAAATGACTGTAGACATATGAAGGATGAGGTGGAAGGGCACATCAGGAACGGTAGGCTACTTCAATATGTGAGAAAGCGAACTCCAGCGGCGGGGACAAAGTGACCACCGTCTACATCATATAGGGATGACCCTGAATCGGGACACTGGATGGTTATCAATTGATTAAAATAACGATGAACAAGTCGTAAACTTCTCACTAACACGGTTAGATCATTTACACATGTATGAGATCGCGAACGATCCACAGGCATGCTCTGAATGACTTAACTATATCATAGTAAGGGTTTACACTTCGACATCTTTCTCTGGTTTTTTTTTATTTGAACGTTTGGATTCAGTTTATTTGAACATTTCTGTTATGGAATTCCTATGAACATTACTTTAATATTTGCAATTCTATGAAAGGAGTTACTTGTATATGCATGGGATCGCGAACGGTCCACAAGCATGTCTTGTATGGTAGCAAATCGCCAACGTCATTGATTTAGAAATTCACCCGAATGTGATATCTAACTCTAGTAATGCCAAGCCCACCTCAACATTCGATCGCAAAAGATCACATCCTGCCTCGTGCGGCATTCGATCGCGAACGATCACATTCTGGTTCGTGCGGCATTCGATCACGAACGATCACACTCTGCCACGTGCGGCACCTGACCGCAAATGGTCACAATTCGTCTAGTATGACATCCGAACGCGAACGATCGCAAATCTTCTAGAACGACGTCCAACCTCGAATAGCCGCCCTTCGTCTGAAGTGGTATCCCGACCGCGAATGGTCACCATTTGCCACGAACAGCATCCGACCGTGAACGATCCCGTTTCACCTCAAATGACATACGGTCTCGAACGATCGTCATTCGAGGTCATATGAAATTATCAAGTTCTTTGCAGGTCGTCGACAGGATATGCACATCCAGCTTATGGCATTACAAAACACACCTTCCTACAACAAGGCATGTTTTGGGGGGCAAAGTGTTATCCCGCCTTTTGGCAAAGCCAAGATACTCAAAAATTAACTGGAAATCAGTGATTACTAGGCACGAATATCGATTATGCATTGTATGTTCACTATGGATATCGACGAATTTTGTCCGAGTTCGGATCGGGCCACAATTGACGAGACATGACAAGCAAAGCCATGAAAGCCGGCGTTTCAAATTTCATGTTAATCGGAGTTCGTATAAATGAGATATGATTGATACACGTTGGAAAAAATATATACGGTTCGTATCCACCGGAATAACATCGCCTCAATTTGTTCGAATCCATCGAGTTTTGTATAGTTCAAATCCATCAGGTTTTGTATAGTTCAAATCCATCAGATTCATATCGATCCGATTCACGCATGCTCGATTGTTCGTATCCATATGTTTGAATCGATCCAAAGTCATCACATTGATTTTGTTCGCATCAATACTATTCACACTCCACTTGCATTGTTCATGTCAACCTGGTTCGCATCGATCCAATGCTCGCTGTTCGTATCGATCCCCAAAGATCGATCGATACAAATAGTGCACTCTGATCGATGCGAAACGGCACTCTAATCATCGATGCGAACAGCGTCATCGTATCGAAAACTCCCAATTATTGATGCGAAAGTGTCGATGTAAATGAGGCGAAAGCCTCGAAACGAATCGGTCAATGTGGCACAAAAGGTGGAGCGATCCAAGAATCTCGCGCCACGTCACCATGCACTCACGTGTCCAGGTCGATTCGAAGGGATGGATACGAAACCATGGATTCGAATTCAGCAGCATATGAAAATCCCAATCTTGCATCGATCATATCTCATAAACCACAGGTCCAAGTGCTACAAAATTTTCACAGGAGGTTACGTACAAGCTAAAGAACATTCTTGCCAAGTTTCAGCTCGACTGGATCATTTTTTGATCGATATGAAATTGGTTCTTATCGATCATAGATCGAGTCGAAACTTTCAGGGACGTTCGCGTGGGCCCACTCACGTGCCAAAAGGAGTCTCCCGAAGTTTGAACGCGATATCAGCCTCCTACACCTATAAATAGCCCCTTGAAGCCTACTGAAAAGGGATCTTTTGGCTATTCGACGTCTAGACTCTACCGGATTCAATTCTACATCTTACCATCACTGTTGTATTCGAACTTCAGAGCTATAATCTACTGTAACCTGCTGTAATAGATTGAAATCATCAAGTGAATCAATAAAGTCATAAACTTCAAAGTTGACGTAGGCCAGATTGCCGAACCACTATAAATCGTGTGTTTCTGTTCGTTATATCTGGATTGCAGCTTGTTGTTAGCTTAGATCTGTGACTTGTGCTTGAATATCGTTGAATTATATTCATATATTGGTGTTTTCACGATACTTGGGGTTAATGACCAATTTTGGCGCAAACAAATAATATTTAAATAAATAGATGGATATTTAAATTGTTTAAATTTGATTTTAAATCATTGTAAAAAATTTATTATTTTTATTAATATAGATCGGTTCCAATTTTATAGAATACATATTGATGTATTATTCAATTTATTTAAGGCTTGGTTTTCTTTATGATAAGATATATTAAATCTAGGCCCATTTAGATGGACTCTCCACTATTATATATGATTGTGTCTTCATGAAATCCTAATTTCAACATTTATTGTTGAAATAGACGTTTCTAGGAAAGCGAGGAAGGCATGGACTATAACACTGTTGTTATAGTAAATGATTTCCGAAAGGAAATGTTTTACATAGTATACGAGATTTATATATATAATTAATCAAATGCCTATACTAGTGTTTTTGGGTTATCACAATGATATTTTACACAACATTCATTTTGGCCCATTAAATTGTGTTTTGACCTTCCATTGTGAAATGCACAATTAGTTCTTATGATCGTACTAAAGGATTAGTGGTATAGGAAGCGCTGCTTCTTATACTTAACACCAGTTCTGAGGCGTATGAACTCGAGAGTTGTACGGTTATCGAAATTTATTTGGTGTGTCTTCGAAATGGTAGTGTTATTAAGTATACTTATACCATTAATATAAGTATATGGAAATGTTTTTTGATATTGAAAGATTAAAGTGGTTTTGAGGGTATATCAATTTATAGATAATTTGAAGTAAATACTTGGAAACTGATTTAATGAATACGAGATCAATTAAATGGGCTTAGTGATGGCTCATATGCTAGAATTTATTTGTTGCTTTGATAGTCAAATAGCCGACTATCAAATTTGGTCATTTTTGGTTCCGTGACTTAATGTGGGAACTGATTAGTCGTGGACTCAGTACAAAGCCAACTGAGTAGGGTTGATTATCGTTTGATGTTAAGAATGTTGATTCAAGTAGTGAAAAGTGACTATGGTACTCCAATCTACTAGGCTTCTTTCTTCGTTGAAGGACAACAAATTGAGAGTTGGGAGCGTGATAAGTCTATGAGACTTGGTTTTTGTATGAGGTTGAGGGCCTTATTATCGATTGTTAGTCTTGAGAGACTTGGATCAGATTTTTTCGAAAACCACTTTGGACTAATGTATACATTTGAAAGTGCAGATTTCTGATGATGATTTTTGAAGACAGAGATCTTCATGATGCAAGGCTACCTTACACTGGACCCGTGATGCATATTATATATATATAGTGGTAGTAGTGCTTTGTTATGAAAATCTTCGATATGTAAGGACTTCTCGCTACTAACCCTAGGGATGATTCCCGACAGGATGTAGTAGGAAATTTCCTTTATTTGTCCTGTTCTTGGACTTGTTTGGATGAATATCTGGCGTTACATTTCTAATTACATCTACTGATCTCTTAAATGTATCATCTGTTTGGTGACGAAGAAGGCAACTTCCCTTAGCTTAACACCCTTTCCTGAGACGTACGAGCTAAGAGTTATACGTTTGTAGAAATCAGATATGTGATCATGGAATGGAAGCGTGACATTCAAAGTGGAACATGCTATGTGAAAGGTAAATGCTACCTCATGCCTCATCACTCGGTAATGGCTAAAACAGGGTACGCCATAAGGCTATGTGGCTTGCAACCATTAGGGTATGATCATCACCTTTCTAGATAGCCCTCTATATTTCAGGTATGCTGTGTATGCTACGAGACATCTCGAATAGATCGGTTACGACCGAGGTGGTGACATTTCCGATTTCTATCCAGACCATGTCTTAGTGCCAAATAGGGATAGACCGGTCTCGCTAGATGCAAAGGATTGTTTGTGTATCCTTGGTACATTCCTCTAGAGATGTACTGTATGGAAAGTAGTCCCTTACCTACAATTGTACTGAATCCATTCTCCAATAAGTGCCTTCGGACTATGTTCTAAACATATTATGCCATCAAATTTAACCAATATAACAATTTTGGCTATTTTAACATTATTTATATACTAGACACTAGTATAATATGATAGAATGTGATATAAAATATTTTGATTATCGTAAGGTAAAAACCCATTCGTGTTTATGTATTGCATGGTCTTACGAGATACGTTTGTATTTAAAAGTTTTTTATAATTTTAAAAATCAGTTGAGTTGTGTTTTCTCACGTTGGTTTACCAGACTGATTCGGGCGTTCTTCCCTTTCAATGCTTGGGTCAAACCAAGCATATTTACAGATTTATATTTGGTGCTTTGGAGCTTCAGCAGACGAGTTGGAAGGCTTCATGACGTATTCCCGTACTTGTATATTTTTCCGCTATGTGTTGTTGTTGAAATTATCAGCATTTGTGAGGACACGTTGTTATAACTATCTAGGCTGATGATCAGTGATTTCTTGTTGTACTCTAATGGATGTATGTAAATTATATTACAGCTTCTCTTTTGTAAAGATCATTGATATTATATTATATGTTGTTCCGCTGTGGTTGTGAAATTCTATGTTTCTTTAATTCCTTTTCTTCTTCTCTTCTCTTCTTCTTTCTTTCCCATAACTATTCGCATCTTCGCTTGATTTGGGTTGGATATGTGTGGTTTATTGTCAGCTTGAATCGTTCAGTTTGCGGGTCGTTACAACTGGAATCAGAGCTTAGGTTAGCAAAACCTAGGCTTTGTGTGGGTGCTCATTATAGATAAATTTAATCATACCCTTGAATGAGTTTAAGTGTATTATAGTTATGAGCGCGTATTTGTTCGTGATTATAAAATTGTTTTATATTGTGTTAACTTATCTGTTAAGTAGCGTATGAATTCTGGTAGGTACGTGGGACGTGACGATATCATTTGTTGTTTGTTTTCTAATAAAAGTAGTTATCATTATAAGGTAAACAAATATAAACAATTAAAAAATGGTTTTATATAATCAAAGTGAAAATATATATAAGGTAAATTTATAAATATGATTTGTAAATAAAAATGGGCATAAAAGTGAGAACTTAAATCCTGTTGATTTTGAAAAATGTTTTTCAAAGTTTTGAAGAAATAATATAATATTATTTGAAAAATATTTTTGAGTGGATATATTTCAAATGGAATTTAAAAGAGATAAGAAAGCACTGAACTCATATTAATTGCTAGGAAATAATTCGGGTGATGACTGCAGCATCATTCATATTCATTTTCGTGTTTCTAAGTGACGGATTGCTACCATAGTGATTTGCTATTAGTATTTTGTTATGGTAAACCAAGTTTTGATTTTAAAATTCAAAAGTATGATCTGAAATACAAATGAATTATGTATATATATGATTTCAAAATGATTTGAAAATAACAAAGACTAGGTGTTTAAATTCTGAAAGTTTTTATCTAAGTGTATTGTTGATAACATAAGAAAATAATTTTTATAATTTATAAATTTGGAGAATTAGTAAACTAAAACAAAATTTTGAAGTTGTTGAATATGAATGTTCAAAAAATTAAAATTTGAAAGTGAACTGTGAAATGAAATTTAACTTAAGTTAAGTTAAATAAAATGAATTTTGAAAAGGAAATTGACTAAAGAAAAGGTAAATGAAGTGAATAATGAATATGAATTATTGAAATGAATATAAACTTAAGTTCTAAAGTGAAAATAAACATAAGTGGCAGTATAAAATGTTTATGATAAACTTAATAATGGTTTTATGAAATGGTATATAAATGATAGTAGTATCAAAGAAAATGTTTATAAACTTAAGAAATTTTTTATCAAATGATTCATAAATGAATTTAGTATGGAGTGAAATGTTGTTTAACATAAAATGAATGTAAGTGAAAATGAATATGAAAAATGAAAGTAAATAAATGATTGTGAATAAAGAAATAAGAATAATGAATAAAAAGAATGGGATATAAGACTAAACCAAGGGAAATAAATACGTAAGTTGTACGTAAATCATTTTATTCGCATAACTATTTGATCCAGATTCGAATATACGATTTCGAGATGATTTACATCAGTCCGATTTAGAATTTTTCACTCGATTTTTGACGGCAAACACTGGATATGGATTTTTGATTGATTCTGATATTCTCCATCATAGTATATGGCTATGCAAAGAGAATGATAGTTTCTAATCAAGGAACTGGATCTGAGTCCGCACTTGAGTGGTCGTGTGAACGATATTAGTTCGGAAGTGAAATTGTGTGATCGAGTGAGCGATCGGATTTGATATTGCATATGGATGGTATATGTACATCAAACAGGCTTAATAAATTAAGTTTTGAAATTGGAAAATATAAGCTGATATGTTTATGAATTAATTGGATGGATATTATATGTTGGATGGTTTCTCTTGTTACATTTGTTGCATTTGCATAATATTATTGTATTAGTATATGTTATATATCGATATTACTTTCCATATACTTGTTCTCATTGGTTGCTGAGTGTTTAGCAGGTGCGAATGGCGTATGCTTCGCATTTGGAGATCGTTTTTGCAATTTATTGATGTACATCTTGCTAATACTAACAAATGGTACACATCCTGGGTTACATATCGTAATGTTATATTTTTTCCTTACGGCATGCCTCATCCTTGAAGATGAGATGTATATTTGTTTTTATAGCAAAGCTGGCCGGCTTTATAGTGGATCGTGCCACGGTATATAAAATGGGAAAACAGGTGTTTTGGACATGCACAGAATAGCTAAAGGGAGGAGCCCAAGCAACATAGAAAGTAAAGCACAGGAGAAAAGCAAGAAGGTCTATGCTACTAATATAATAACTACTACGATCCCTCCAAGGAAGAACTGGCAGTGACCACAATAGATAAAGGGCCAATAACTTTCACGTACTCGGAGAATAGATTAGCGAGATTCGACTCATAACCTTCGAACGAAGGAGAATATATATATTTCCTATCCCAAGAGACGTCATAAAACTTACTCTTATTTACCTCACCAATCTCACCAAGTCTAGTAAGGGAGAGGCCCTCACCATCTATACGATACAAAAGAGAACGACTCTCACCCATAACATCACTGATAAAGGCATCGTATGTGTCAGACTCCGGTGAGTACCTCATTTTCGAAGGATCATGAACCCAAGCTCTCTCCTCCAAATTCCAATAGATAGGCTCGAAAAACTCTCACAAAGGAGACACTAGCGAAATTTTCCGTTAATTTAAGGCATTGGAATTTTTTTGAGAATTTGAAAAAAATTTGATAACTAAAATTTGGCTTGTATGTTATAACTTGGAATGGGATAGTTGTAACTATGAATGAATTTAAAAGACTCAGAAAATTTTATAATCTATTCAAACAAATGGGTTTTGAAAAGCTAATGGGGGGCATTTTTCCTACCTTGACAATTTCAAGGACGAAATTATTTTAAGGGGGGAAGAATGTATCGACCAAGAATTTCAGTCATTTGAATTTGAAATATTCAAATAATTTTAATATTGATAAGTTAGTTTTATTAGTTAATTAACTTGAATTTCAAATATAATGGTTATTTGAAATTTTGGAATTATTTAAATAATTAAATCTTGAATTTAATGCAAACAAAAATGATTTTGAAAACTGATTTAAATTCTATTTGAATAAGAATGAAGATGGCAAACTTTTAAATTTGAATTAAAAGTGAATAAACTAGTTTTAGTAATAATTCATTTTAATTAACATGTGAAAATAGCCTTTCGGGGCACTGTCTCGGATTCTAACGAAACCATTTTTATTGGATCCGTATTAGTGAATTATTATATGTCGTCGAATTTTGTAGCGATCGAACGTATCGTTTGATCATGTGAGCTCGAAAGCATAGAAATTAATTAAAGGAATTTAGATTAATATAATTTGATTTTGAAAGCTAATTTTTGTATATGATGGAATTGGGTCCCGATACTAGTTCCATTGCGTCCGGAATAGGGGTATAACATATAGAACGCCAAGCGGCACACTTCGGTTGGAGTTCGAAAAAATTGGCATTAATAGTGTTTAGATATTTTAATCGCTATAAATAGGAGCTCGCAATTGCAAGCCCTAAATGAAACAGAGCCGCTATTCCCCTTCTCAAACTCAACAGCTATGAATCGGCTGAGAGCTAGAGACCTCATTAGCCAAAACTCAAAACACGAAAGTTGTTGCTCTTGACCTAATGATCTAATAGACCCCCTCCGATCATCTGTTGGTGGTCCCTAGGCGGCACAAAAGGAGGATGAACAGAATCCTTTCATATGTGAAATCACGACGATCGACGTCACTTGAAGGATCAACATCACCGCCGTGGAGGAGTTTGGGGTCGGGGCATGTCTTAGTGGAATTGCGATGACAAATGGTGCCACGATGGTAGCGCGGTAGTGACGCAAAGTCACGTGACTGGATTCGAAGTCGTGAGCGAGAGCGAGACGGAAAGGTAATATAAAGTTTAAAATTTTAAGTAATTTTAAAGTTAAATATAATTTAAATAATCTCAACGTTCATTTATTCATAACTCTTTCATATAAGGTCGGATTTGAGCGCGATGAGTTGCATTGCGATCGTATCACCGAAATCTGCAATATTGAGTTGGAATGGATAGATTCAGAGCTAGTAGGAATTTAGGTTAAAATTGAATGTTGATTCAATTTTAATTCAAACTGAAGAGCTTTGGCGGTTACTGGAATTTCTATGAGTTAACCCACCTCTTTGGCCCACTAATGTTTCTATATAAGTGTGGATAATTTTATTGTTGATTGTTTGGATGATTTTCTATTTTATTAGTTGGTTTGGATATATTCCCTCCTCTAGAGTGGATGAGACCCTATTACATTCCCGTGTATAAGCGGATGGCCCTTTGTATATGATACCACCTCGAAGCGATTAATTTGTATTTTATAATTATATATAGTATGGATGCAGAGGACGGGTTAGAGGGATCCAACTGAATTCCTCACGCGGTTGATTTTACCTTTCACATATTTTGATATATGACGTGTTGGATGCCATAATTGATGACAATGATATAATTACCCTTATTTAGTGCTATAGTAGCACCATGCCATATTTTTACCATATTTTTTGTATTTTGAAATACTATAAAATAGTGATTTTTAATTGAAATGATTTTAAAGTGATTTTGGAATGTTATATGTTTTAATAGTTTTTGAATTATTAAAAGGAATGAATTTACTTTAAATAAATAAAAATGTATGATTTTTGATGTTATAAAATTATAGCTTTAAGAAATATTTTAAATAGAAATTTTCAAATGGTTTACAAAAAGAATTTATAAAAGAGATATTATATAAATAAATAAATAGATTTATAATCGAAATTTATAAATAAATATATATATAAATGGATTCTAATTGATATATAGTGAATGGATTTTTTATAATAAATGGGTTTTAGAAAAGGAAAGGTTTATAAATGGATTTTTATAAATAAAGAGATTTTATAAAAATAGAAGTTTTATAAAATAGAAAGAGATTTATAAACATAGTTTTATAGAAGTGATTTATGTTAAGATTTAAATATGGAGTTAATCATTTTATAAGTGGTTTATCTTTTGAAAGTACTGTTTGGAAAATAATAATTTCAAATGGGATTTAGTGGTTCTAAAAGTGTTTTGAAATGCGTTCAGTGACGAAAATATAGATTTCAACATTTATTTCTGAAATAGAAGTTTTTGGGAAAGTGAGGAAGGATTGGACTATAATACTGTTGTTATAGTAAATGATTTTCGAAGGGAAACATTTTATATAGTATACAAGATATATATATATATATATAATTGATCGAATTCCTATACTAGTATTTTTGGGTTGTCGTAACGATGTTTTACGCAACTTTTGTTTTGGCCCAATATATTGTTGTTCCTGGACAACTTGTATGAACAAATGCCTAGCGTTGCATTTCTAATTACATTGATTGATCTCTATAAACGTATCATCTGTTTAGTGATGGAGAAGGCAACTTTTCTTAGCCTAACACCCTTTCCTGAGACGTTCAAGCTCGGGAGTTATACGTTTGTAGAAATTAGTTGGGTTATCATGGAATGGCAGTACGAAATTCAAAGTGGAATGTGATACTTTAAAGGTAAATGCTACCTCAGGCCTCATCACTCGGTAATGGCTAGAACAGGGTATGTCGCAACTTTATGTGGTTTGCAACCATTTGGGTATGATCATCACCTTTCTAGATAACCCTCTATATTTTGGATATGTGGTGTATGCTATGAGACATCTCAGATAGGTCGTTTACAACCTGGGTGATGACATATTCGGTTTCTATCCAAGCCACGTCTGAGTGCCAAATAAGGTTAGACCAGTCTTGCCAAATGCGGAGTATTGTTTGTATATCCTCGGTATATTCCTCTAGAGATGTACTGTACGGAAGGTAGTCTCTTACCTACTATTTTATGGAATTCGTTATCCAATAAGTGCTTTCGTACTTTGTTATAAACCTTTTATGCTATCATATTTAACCAATGTAATAATTTGGGCTATTGTAATATTATTTGTATACCAGACACCAGTATAATATAACAGAATTTGATATGAAATGTTTTCATAAAATAAAAACATGTCCGTGCTTATCTACGGCGTGGTCTTACAAGATACCTTTGTTTTTGGAAGGTTTTTATAACTTTAAAATTTAATCGAGATGTATTTTCTCACGCTGGTTTACCAGACTGATCCGGGCGTTCTTCCCTTTCAATACTCGAGTCAGACCGAGCATATTTATAGATTTAGATTTTCCTTTGGAGCTTCGGTAGATGAGCTGGAAGGCTTCATGACGTATACCCATATTTGTTTATTTTTGCTGCATTATTGTTGAAATTATCAGCATTTGTGACGACAGGTTGTCATAATTGTCCAGGCTGATGATTAGTGATTTGCTCTTATAATCTGATGGATGTACGTAAATTATATTACAGTTTCTCTTTTGCAAAGATTATAGATATTATATGTTGTTCCGCTGCGATTGCGAGATTCTGCATTATTTTAATTTTTTTTCTTTTATTCTCTTCTTCTTTCTTCTTTATTTTTCATAACTATTCGCATCTTCGTTCAATTTGGGTTGGACATGTGTGGTTTATTGTCAACTTGAATCGTCCGGTTTGTAGATCGTCACACCACCCACCTCCTGTTGCTCATGGCCTCTACCAAGATCCACCATTTCTATCATCTTTCTTCAACATTTACTTAATATCTATGATTCCTAAGATGATCTAAGGCCTTGGGTAAAGTTTGAGAAGGATTAGAGTTGGTTTAATTAAGGAAAATGAAGATCGAAGAGAGAAAAGAGGTGATAATACTTAGGATTTGTTTTTAAAACATGAAAATAAATTTATGAAACAAAAGAGATAATATGTAAAGACTTTAAAAAAGGCAAAGGACCTCTCTTTCCCTTCTTTTGACCAACCAAAGAAACCCCCATGTGATTTTCTTTACACATCACCATTTGAAAAAAAAAATTCTCCTTAGTCAATTACCAAACTACCCTTCCTTCATAAATATCCTCTAAAACCTTTTAGAAGCTTTTACTAGGAAAATTATTTTTAGTTGATAATTAATGAACCATTAGTTAATTAGACGAGAACAACAAGTTTGAATAACTTCTATTGGGAAAAAGCTGTTTGTCGATAAAACGATTATCAATCGCATTATTGATATTTCTTCGAACTATTTATTTTTGTAAACACTTTTCAGAAAGAAGTTTACCTTCATTTGTTATTCATTAAAAAGGGTTAATAAGGTTATATAATCATTTTTATAACATTAAATCTAAGATTCAAATATTTAAATAATTTAGATATTTAAGTAGGAAGTGTTCGATGTTTTGGGTCATTGCAGCCACGGATGCATGATCCTGCGATCATGCCGCTAGGATAGATGCTAGCCATATGGTTCTCTCTAATATCAATAACCAAGAGTACATCATGATTAAAAAACACATAGTACCTACATATATAGATATCCACCTAACTCAAATCCATAAGCTTGCTCAACACCATCAGCATCACCTCATGTAAGTATTATCCTAGTATCCATGTTCCCATTACATGAGTGACATCTAGTTACATTGAAAAACCAATATCACAACGGTGTCCCATGCCACCGCATGACACTCAATCATTGATTCACCACTCATAAACTACACACAATCTCCGTAATATTCTATATAACGAGTCCAAAGAATAACTAGAGAAATATTACCAAAATTCACATACCAGACAATATTATATCTCCATTTATTTAAATTCCTCGTCACACAATTAAAATAATAAATCCATAGAGAAGGATGTCATCACTGTATAAAATCACATCGGAAAGAAATTCATCAAAACAACATCAAATGGTAAATCATTCATAACATTTAAATTCAACATAAAAGAGAGAAACAAGAAATATGTAGAAAATATCTTAATCAAATATTTATATGAAGTATGCAAGAGTAAATAATTCTAATTAAATACATAATATTTATTTATGTAAATTCAAAGCTTCCAAAATCATTCATAAGGAAAAATATAATTTATAAAACTCTTCCTTCAATTTCCCGTGTATAAATTCCATTTTAAAATGAATTTCTAAATTCCACTTTAAAATAAAAAATTTAAATTTCCTATTTAGAAAAGAGATAAGAATAACATAATAAAAACTCTTAACAATTATATTAAATAAATACTAAATTTTAACAAAATTTTTCTTTATAGAATTATATATATACCATATAAAAATTATCAATTTGTTTTTTTAGATACATGCATAGGTAAGTGCATAAGCACCACCGATCGATAGGTGCTAGTCAACCGCTGAAACACCCCACACCCCTTAATATACCCAAATGGATAGATTAAAAGACATGGAGAACTATAGGTATAACTGAAACTAACAGAGACTAAGATTCACAAGACAAATATAGAACAAAATAGTGGAAACTTTAAATAATAACTTAATTAAAACAAAGCTTCATAATTGCTTCATAAATAAGTCAAATACAAAATACCACATCCATGTCTCACGAAACAAAAAATCATAGTCTCAAAATCAGTATATATAATATCCCTCATAATAAGCAAGTACGTAGAAAGAACTAGAGCTGAAAAAAAAAACAAATATATAGTAGAGAGCTCCTCTAAGAAACCACCAAGCATCAATAATTCTACCGACTTCTCCCTTGACTGCCTATAGGGGAAAGGGGAAAATAGTTGAGTGGGTCGGACTAAAAGTCTGGTGAATGATGGTAATTACTAGAGTCTTTAAGCAAGATAAAAGTAATAGACTCTACATCAGTTCTAGCATAATAAGGATAATAAAAGAAATATGAAGGAGGTAAACTAGAAATAAGTACGATTATATATTGCTCAATTTATATGATAAGTTAACTTTGATTGCTTGCACTTGTCCTTGATTTCTACTTTGATTAGGCTGAATTTCGAATCCTATAATTAGGGATTAGCCCTAATCCTACCCTTTTTTGATTGGCCTGCTACTCTATAGTACCTTTCTATGGACCGGCTACTATATAACTCTCTACACAAAATGTTGTTGTGGACTAGACGGCATATATGGCTCTCTACGCAGAAGGCATTTATTTAATGTGGACCAGACACTATATAACTCCCTACACATAATGTTACCGTGGACCAGATGACATATATAGCTCCCTACACAGAAGGCAATTATTTACTATGGACCAGACTATATATAACTCCCTACACATAATGTTACTGTAAACCAGTAGCTCCCTACACAGAAGACAATGGTGTCTACGAAAGACACCCATACTAAGCGCTTGGAACTCATAGCTATTAATGAGCACCCGAATGGAATTCGCATGCGTAACTACCACCATGCCCATGCTACCTTTTGCTCCACCTATTGGTTCATCTTATTACCTCCAACTTCAGCTAAGCGTGCCCCTCATCCCACTTTAGTCTAACATGAGATCACGGTGTATCCATAGAATCTATAGGAGAAATGTTATTGGTACTAGCCCTTCATCCAAACAATATCTAGTTGCATCCCTTATTAACGTCATATTTAAGTCAGTCCTATTAACATCATAATTAGACGTAATTTCAGTCCAATTCCATTTATATTACAGTCTTTGAAATTTACATCTTATATTCCATTATTTCAGTTTTCTTACAATTTAATCCATATTCACGTTAATCCTATTCTAATCCATATGCGAAGAAGAATGAGGAATAAAAGAAAACTAAAGAAAATCCAAAGCGTAGAAAGATGTATAAATAACAGTAAATAAGCTAAAATATTGTAAATAAATGGAAAAGCTATAATTAACAGAAATAAGTTAAAATTACTGAAAGGAAATAGACTAAAACTAATCCTAAAAACTATAAATAAACTACTGAAAAAGGCTATTCCAAAAATTGTTGTAAAACTATAACTATTGAAAACCCTATTTTTTTAAATTACTTAAAGAAATCTTAAAATAGTTCCAATCAGTCACCTCTAGTTCTAAGCTCTTCCTTTGGTCTTCTCGGTTCCACTTGGAGTTGTAAAATAATTTAATTTATAATGATTTTCTCCTTTGGAAAAATTATTCCGCTTAGGGTCCTTCCTAGAAAGGTGAACCCAACTGGAGAAAACCTAGAATGAGGAAAAGTGTTAGGTCTAGAGGTCTATTTGTAGGTATAAAAGTGGATCTTGGACCATTGGATTTAGAGATTGAATACGATACAACCACGTCATAGGGTGAATAGGGGTCGTCGGATGCAAAAACGGAGGGACCAGATCTAGTTAAAACGATGCAAAATGCGTGTTCAATCCCTGCTGATTCGTTCGAACGAACGAATGTCTGTTCGCTTGCCAAAAGGCAAGGCAGGTAGATCGAGCGGTCGACCGCCCCTTGTCCAGGTTGACCAACCGGTCGACCTATGTGTGTTTGTGTGTGTATAAATTTCATTTATTTTATTACTTCGTCATATTAGCTCGGTTTCTGACGTTCTATATACGGAAATTGACCAGAAAATTACCACAGACAAAATGGTGCAACTTCCGTAGCTTGATTCTGACAATTTCACAAAGTTATTTTATTATCTAATTAATTAACGAATTAATTATTACATGTTAAATTTTGAGTTGTTACATTCTCTCCTCCTTAAGGGATTTCGTCCCCGAAATCTCTAAAGTTAAAAGGGTTACTAAATGTTTTCATCCAATTCTACAGCCAACTACTCAATCATGGACCATTCATCCATTGCCCTTAAGTTTTTCAAATGCAATTTTATGATACTTATGCAATTAGTGTAATGTAAATGTCCCTAACTAATGCAAAAGATTAGGCGTCCACTGATTTAGTTGACCTTTTTTATGCAATCATGTCCATGTATTCAAATGAATGTAAAAAATTTCTAATGATACTGATAACTCTATATTCATGCTACAAACATCATCCAAATGTGACAATCGTGTGATAAACATCCATTTATAGCAATCATGGAAATACAATAAAAATGTGCACATATTCATATGCATATGCTCTGGTGTCCTAGTTAGGCCGATTTCTAAGGAATAATAGTGCCTAGTGTACCTATATGCATCTATAGCATTAACTAACAAACACTTGCAACCACTAGCATACATCATTCATAACATGTTCTATTAACAAGTATACATCAAATCCTACCATCCATAGACTCTACCATCTCAAAGGATAATAAAGAAAAGAACCTATTCAAATCTAAAGATGAAAAAAGGAATTCTAAAACTTACTATAAAAAAGATGAGGATATGATGTACGAATCTTCTCTTCAGCTTTCCAAGTGGCGTCTTCAACATCATCCCCCCATTGCACCTTCACTAGTGGAACCTCCTTATTCCTTAGTCGCTTGATGTCTCTTCCAACAATCTTCATAGGGATATGCCAAGCAGAAGCTTCCCTTTCTACCTCCACCTTTACCTCCTCTAACTAATTAGGCTCTACAACCTTCGTCGAGTTATGTAAGCATTTTCGCAAGTGCGAAACATGGAAAAAGTCGTGCACTCCTAGAGCCTCTCCGATAGCTTCACTCGGTAAGCCATCTTCCCAACTCTCTCTGTGATAGGAAATGGTCCAACAAATTTAGGGGCTAACTTTCCATTAGATCCGAATCTTACCACCTTCCTAAGTGGAGATATTTTGATAAAAACTAAGCCTCCAACCTCAAACTCTAAGTGTCTCCTTCGCTTATCCGCATACGACTTCTGTCTGTCTTGAGACATTTTCGTCCTTTCCCGAATCGAATCCACCCTCTCTAAGATCTCCTTAAGAATATCGAGTCCAAGTAACTTCTCCGTAGACTCTACCAATCATTATGGGGACTTGCAAGGTTTCCCATATAAAGCCTCAAATAGTGTCATTGCTATACTTGTTTGGTAACTATTATTGTATGCGAAGTCAACCAATGGAAGATGCTTCTCCCAAGTACCTCCAAAGTAAAAAATGCACATACGTAACAATTCCTCAAGCACCTTATTTACCCTCTACGTTTAGCCATCAGTCTGCGGCGATAGGCCGTACTCAACATAGGTTGTGTCCCTAGTGCCTCTTGTAAGCTTCTCCAAAACTCGCTAGTGAAAATGTGATCTTTATCACTAACAATGCTAGAAGGAACTCAGTGCAGACAGAATATCTCTCGAATATACAAGGATGCCAAATATGAAGCTGTATGCTTACTCTTAACTGGGATGAAGTGAGCACTCTTGGTCAATCTGTCAATAATCACCCAAATTCTAGTGTTCCCTTTCCTAGAATGGGGTAAACCATCAATGAAATCCATAGAAATACTATCCCACTTCCACTCCGGGCTGAAGTTATCCACCGGGCTTCTATTGCTCTGCTTTTATCCTTTGGCATATGAGACACTTAGCTATGAATTCCACGACGTCCTTCAAATGCCACCCCAATAGAACATCCGCTTCATATCCCGATACATTTTATCACCATCCATATGAATAGTCATATGAGAATGGCGTGCCACTTCTAAAATTGCTTTCAACAAGTCACTGGCACATGGAACACAAAGCCTCCCATCTCTCCTAAGCCGCCCTATGCTATCAATGGACTAGCATTGGAGATTTCCCTAGAGCTCTCCTCAGCTAATCCTATCTATAACGTCCAGGAGCTTTGAATCCTCCTACTGCCCAATCAGATCCATAAGGATCGGCCTCACCTCTAATGTTGCCGACAATCAAGGAGTAATGTCTGTAGAGGGTTTGAAATGAAAAGTAGAAATAAACTCCAAGCTCCTCCACTCTACGAACAAAGGATTAAAGTTTGCTTTCTTTCTAATTAATGCATCCACAACCACATTACCCTTGCCAGGGGTATAGGCTATCTCAAAATCATATGAAGCTAAAAGCTCCATCTACCTCTATTGCCTCAAGTTCTAGTCCTTCTACGAGAATAGGTACTTTAATGACCCGTGGTCGGTAAAAAGATCAAACCTCTCTCCAATCAAATAGGGCCTCCAAGAATTAAGTGCAAAAACTATGGCAGCCAACTCCAAATCATGGGTAGGGTAGATCTCCTCATGCATCCTCAACTGCCTACTACCATAACACACTACCATCCCTTCTTACATTAACACCGCTCCTAGACTCATTCCGCATGCATCAGTGTATATAGTGAAACGCTTCGCTCCGTCGGGTAAAACTAACACTGGTGCTCTAGTAAGGGCTCTCTTAGGCTTCGTGAAGGAATCCTCACAATCCACGTCCTACATGAAAGCTTTATTCTTCTTATTAAGACGCATGAGTGGCGCCGAAATCTTGGCAAAGTCTGTAATTAACTTCCTATAGTAGCCAGTCAATCCTAGGAAGCTCCTAACCTCGGTAACGTTCTTGGGGCCCTTCCAATCTTGCACTGCAATGACCTTGGAGGGGTCAACAGCCAAACCTTACTTCGAGACTGATGTGCACGTAAATATGCATATTTTTACCACCATATTTAATCTATTTAAATTGAATACATGATCATATTAGGTATTTTAACTTGTTTAAACCAAAATTCATATTATTTGAAATTGTCACATATTCATCTTCATCTATGGGCAAAATGGTCATTTTTGAGAAAATTTAATTGGAAATTTCTATATTATTTTGTAGGAAATTAAACTCAATTACAAGTGGGTTCATGAAGGAATATGCATGCACAATGAAGACACAAAAGAATGAAGATGGAAATAATTCAAAGTGAAGAACATGGAGGACCCCACCCACTTACCATGATTTTCAATTAGGAGCTAAGGCACATGCTAAAAGGCCATTAAAAGCTTCATGTACATTTAAGCGGGGGATTATTGAAGCTAATGATAACTTGGCCACCACACTTCCTACAAGGGCATTTTGGGCATTCTCCAAAAATGTGAATTAGGGTTTAAAACTTGTATAAATAACCCCTTATGTTTCATGTAGTAACAATCTTCCTCTTCATTAGTTTTAGGATCAAAATAAACAAGGCTCTTCTCTTTCTTTTTTCATGGCTACTTAGCCATTTTTATTCTCATGTAATTTTTTTTATTTAATACATGATCTTTTCCTTTCTTTGTTTATTTCCTTTCATGTTGTAGTGTAGATCTCTTTTTCTTTTATGCAAATAGAATAGATCTCTTTTCCATTAGCTTTCATTTTTCTTTCTTTTTGCTTTCATGTTGCATGCTACTTGTATTGATATGATAACACAAATGAGAGTCTAATCCCTTCAATTTAGGGGTAATGAAGCTCTCTAGTATGTAGATGCAACATTTTGATGTTTATACTCTCTTTTTGTGCTTTAATGGAAACACTTGAAGTGGTTTAATGATGTTGTTTAGCTTTGAATTTGATAGTCTATGTTGTTCATAACAAATATGCTATGCTTAAACAAACTTAACACAAATTGCCTCTTCATCTAAATACGATTATGGCAAAGAAGTGAATGTTGAAATTGAAATTTGATATCCTATATTTCTAAACAATAGTTAATCGACTATGCTTAAAATACATTTTTATTTCAACTTTGTTGTCATATTTCATGAGAGTTAAATGTGTATTAGTGGTTGTGTTATAGTTTGATGGTTTATATTGGGCTAATTAATAGCACAAATATATCATACTTATGATAAGAACATCAACTAATTACACTAATGAAAAGAAAAGAGAGATCATAACTTCATTTGTTGATTTATATGATCTAGAGAGTGGATTTATCTCTAAATTGTCCTCAAACTCTCATATTTTTATCAATTTTCTTTTGCTTGTTTTCCTTCTTTTCTAGTTTAACATTCTCTTCAACCTTGGTTTAATTTGATTGAGTAGAATTTTTAAAATCATCAATCCCAGCGGATCGACCGGTATTCGCCATGTGCTACATTCATACACCATGCGCTTGCGGTTATTTTTATTTTGAAATTTTTCGACGTTTTTCCAATTCCATAGAGATTCCGTCGATTAACAAGTTTTTGGCGCCGTTGCCGTGGAATTTGCTTTTATTTTGATTTTCTATTCTTCGGATTATCTTCGTTTGATTTTTTTATTTGTGTGTTTGCATATAAAAAAAGAATATTGTGTGTTTGTTTGTTTTTGTGCATTTGCTTGTGTGCTTGTTTTCTAGTTCAATTTGCTTTTGCATTTCTATTTTTAAAAAATTGCACAAGAAAATTTCAAAAAGAAAAAAAAATTCATACCCTATAATTTTCCATCTGTTACATTCTTATTGCTTCAATCACAATTTGTATATATATTACATTTACTGTTCACTCTACATATTCAAGCCTTGTTCACTGTTCATTGGCCTCATCCATCCCTGTGCATGCTCTGTGCACATACCCCCAAACCAAGTGTCCACATTCAATACCCATCGAACAGCGCCATTTCGACTTCCTCATCCTCTTCATTACAGACCAATTCCAGTGCACATACCGTCCTTTTGCTCATCAAGAACTGCTACTGTCCACTGTCAAAATAAACCATTTTCTATCACTTCACTGTTCATCTCATTCACTCCGTCTATTCACTTGCGTACAACCAAGCATTGTATTCACATACTTCACACCTCTACCATTCTTCATCTGCCAATCACCATCGTTGACAACTAAACTGCCTTGCATCCTTCTCGACCACAGTTCCACTTCCACATCAAATCAATTGATCAACTTGCAAGTTCGACAAACCACGAAACCATATCAGAAACTAGCATCACACCCCACTGTCTACACTAACCTAGTCATAATACACTGTCAGCATTACATTGCTTACCATTCCACTCCCCTGAACATCACCTGACACTGCTCAAACCATTGACCTGCTTCACTACTCTTCCACCCACAATCCTCTACTTACAAACATCAGAGCGAACTAGATCACATATCACTACTTACAAACGCATCTACCACTGTCTGGGCGACAAACTTCCTCATAAACCAAACGGCTGTTGCTCTACAACATTACCACTTATACTGCCTTCACCATTCACCATTTCACATCAGCCAAATCTTCAAAGTCAATCGCCGACAAGACTGACCACCTGCCCATCTCCTCAGCATCACCAGACAACCAAGGCAGGTTCGTAGTGAACGTAGGCTGCAAATCCTTCAACCTCCCAATTCACCTCGCAATTCAGTCGACTACTACTCAAATTCGCAACTTCCCCAATTCAAGACCGCATCAACGGAATTCAACAACCCAAATTCAATCTCATTCAGACATTTCAATCAAGACTTGCGACCCAAACAATGAAAATGAGCCCAAGCGGTTGCAAAATTTGAAGATTTAAGAAGTGATTTGCGAAAGAAAATTGAAAGTTGATTTCTGGAAGTAAAAATTCGTGGATTTGAGAATTTTTGTTGCTGACAATTATGAATTCATGAAGTTGGATATTTTTCTTTGTTCCTTTGTTTAGACTGGGCCGGGTTTGTTTGGTTTAGAGAATTTCATTTGTGAATTAATTTGGTTTAGTTTTTTTAGCTAAAGCTTAATTTTGGTTTGTTTGAATTTTATTTGTTTTGTTTTGTTTGCCTCTGTTTGTTTTGTTTTGTTTGAATTTGTTTTATATATCTTGCTTTTATTTTTAGGTTGCAAAAGCAGAAAAGAAAAGGAGTTGCTGGCTAATAATAATTGCTTGCTTTGCTTGCCAAAAAAAATAAACTACTTGCTTGCTATATCTATTGTTTTTATATTTCTTGCATTGTTGTTTGCTTGCATTTTAAAAAAAATTCAAAAAAAAATTCCATTCGTAGTTACATTGTTAATACACGTTTAATTTCTGTTTTGCATTTCATACTAGAATTTGTTAATAATAACGGTTAGACATCAATAACACTTAATTGTATATTGTCAATTTGTCTTCTTTGAATAATTTAATTTCTTGGTGTCTAGGCTACGGCAGAGTAATAACCATTTATAAATATTACGGTGATTCGTAAATATTTTAGTGGTTGTTCCTCTGAAGGTACTTAAACCTTCGCCTGCATTGCTACGGTGATTCGTGGTGCACCGATAACCCCTGCCCGTTACCTGGCTGAGAAATATTTTTGTTCATCTAAGGCAATGTGTGAGTATACAATTTTGAGTTAACTTAGGATAAATCATTTGTAATTAACCATTGCATTTATTTAGTTGCATTAATTCATGCATATTTAAAAAACTAAAAAAAATTAAAAATCCAAAACTAATTTTTTTTTAAATATTCCTTTTCCTTTGAAATTTTTAAATCCTTTTTCTTTGAAATTTCAAAAATTCAAAAAAAGTTAGAAAAACCAAAATCCAAAAAAACCTTTTCAAAAACAAAGAATAAAAATTTGAAAAACCAAAAAACAAAAAAAAAATCAATTTCCCTTTTGAAAAATAAATTCCATTTGTAAATATTTTTCTTTCACAAAAAAACACAAAAACATTCTTGAAAATGTCTGAATTTCCATATTCACTTGAATTTTACAATAGTTGTGAAAATCTATATAATCCATATAATTTCCCTCTGAATTCGTATGGATATTTTAACAACAACTATTCTTTAAACAATTCAAATTTTGAACAACAAAGTTTTCAAAATTACAATCCACCCTCGAATCTCGAAAATAGCATTTCGTCTTTACTTGACTTCTCTACACAACAAAACCAAAATATAAATGATTTGTGTAATTCATATTTGTTTAATAACTCAAGTCAAGGATTTCAAAATTTGAATTCAATTCAAAATTCAAATGGTTTCGAGTATAGCTCATGCCAATTCAATTTCGAACTTCAACATGGGTTTCAAAATCAAAATGAAAATGTGAACCAATTTGTAAATAATTTTGGCAATGAGAACAATCTCGACCATGATACAATTGAAAACTTTAGTTATCAACAAATTCAAAGTGAAAATTTTCGAATTATTAATCATGAATTTGACTTTGTTGAGCAAATGGAAAAAGATAACGGGGATTTATTACTTGAAAAATACAAAAAGTTTTGTGAAAATCATAATCAAATCTCAATTTGCGAAGAATCAAATATTAATCTACCGTTTATCGAAATTGACAATTCTTGTTCTCAACAAGTCCAAATCGAAAATTTTCAAGTTAATAATTACAAATTTGACTTTGTTGAGCAAATGAATGAAATGTACAATGATCACATGGATTTGGTGTTCGAAACATATTTGAATCAACGTGATAAACATACTCAAATTCCAACGTGTGACAAGTCAAGTGATAATCCACCATTTACCCAAATCGATGATTTTCAATTAACAACTTTTGAAATTGAAAATGAAAATCTTAACGAAGTTGTTGAAAACATGGTAATTGAGTTAGATTTCAATTCTTTTGAGGGTGTGGAACCAAATTTAAAATTTGATCTTCCTTTTCTCGATTCTAAAAATTTGAATACAACAACTTTGGATTTTGAAATGGATACATGCGATGAAGTTGTTGATAATCCAACGAAGGAAGATGAATTTAACGAGAGTTTTATGGACTTTTCGCAAATGAGTCATTAAATTCTGATGGGGAAGATTTCGATCACCATTTTGACTTTAAAATCGATAGTTTGAAGGAAGTTTTCATTGATAAATCTGAATTTCAATTTGGTGAAAATAAATGTGAATTTCAATCAATCGTTATATCTACCCTAAAAATCATCGAAAATAAAACAACTCGTAAGATTTTTAATAAAACGACATTCGTTTTTCCAAATCCACATTCGACTTTAAAATCTTTTATGGTTTGGTTTTTCGAGCTTAAGCCGTGTCTCGTATACTTAACGAGACAAATGAATCGGTCTTTGGAAGACCGTTTCATTTACTTTTTGGCAGTATACTTTCTGATGTCATGTAAATACATTTCATTTTCATGTAAATAATAATAAACGTTCCTTTCACTTGGGTTGACTGTGGGGACACAGTCAAAATCAAGTGTGTGTGGGGGGGGGGGGGGTGACTCGTCTTCTTATTGATTTTTCATTTTTTTTCCAAAAACTCAAAAAAAATCAAAAACAAAAGAAGATTTTTTTTTTAGCGTTTTTGATTTATTTTTAAAGAACCATAGGATAAATATATGGTTTTGGTTTATTAAATTGAAATTATTGAAAATTTATTTGTCCTAACAAAAATAAAAATGAAGTTGTATTATAAATAACAATGGTTTAACTAGTATATAGGAAGATTCATACGTGTTAATTATGAAATACATCCTGATTGAAAATCTTTGTTTTAAAAGTGGTGAATTTAAAGTAAAGGATATAACATTTTTTTTGTCTTCTAAGTTAAATGGTGCTAAGATGATTTTGCAAAACTCTCTCTCTTTCTCTCTCTTAAAAAAAATAAAAAAAAAATAACATCCAAAGTATTCACTCTCATTTAAAAGTTCTCATGGTTATGCAAGGGTGAATTACTTGGAATCTTTGATTATGTGCTTTTATACTCATTTATAAGTCCTCGCGATTATGCATGTATGGAAAACATGTAAAAAAAAGACTTAATAAAAACCACCTACGGTTGATAGGTGTATACATGGAAGTGTGTGCACTCGCCATGCTCTTTACTCCCCTCACATAAGCCCGAAAGGCAGTGCATGGGTGGTATATCTGGCCTCAGTTTACCTGAGCTAGGTGTGAATTTTTCTTGCACATAATGGGAGAGCAAGCAATTGTAATCCTAGCACTATTTTTACTTAGTTGATTTGATTTGTTGTTGAAAAGAAATGAAAATACCACTTTGATAAATTTTGATAATCAACTAAGGATCCTTTTCATAATTACACTTTGTTATCAACCGAAATAATGAGTTAAACTATAATCTATTTGCTATGATGACTTGATTTTTGTTGAAAATTTTGATGAGTAAGTAACATAAATTTTCGAGATAATAGCCAAAACCTATATTTAACTTATTCGTGTCGATTTAAAAATAAATCCTTCATTTGTAAATATTTACAAAAAACTCGCATTCATCTCTTTGTAAATAAATCTTTCATTTTGTAAATATTTTCATCCTGCATTAGGATTCTGTGGGTAGTATCCGCTGAAAACCCTCACGATACAACACTCGTCCTAATGGGGACACCCAGAGGTTTAACGGCTTGTTGCATACGCTCAATGCAATCGTGCTCCCTACGAAAATGGATTTATCTTAGTTTTAGTTTATTCGAGGACGAATAAAAAGATAAGTGTGTGGGTATTTGATGTGCACGTAAATATGCATATTTTTACCACCATATTCAATCTATTTAAATTGAATAAATGATCATATTGGGTATTTTAACTTGTTTAAACCAAAATTCATATTATTTGAAATTGTCACATATTCATCTTCATCCATGGGCAAAATGAACATTTTTGTGCATATATTAATTGAGAAAATTTAATTGGAAATTTCTATATTATTTTGTAGGAAATTAAACTCAATTACAAGTGGGTTCATGAAGGAATATGCATGCACAATGAAGACACAAAAGAATGAAGATGGAAATAATTCAAAGTGAAGAACATGGAGGACCCCACCCACTTACCATGATTTTCAATTAGGAGCTAAGGCACATGCTAAAAGGCCATTAAAAGCTTCATGTACATTTAAGCGGAGGATTATTGAAGCTAATGATAACTTGGCCACCACACTTCCTACAAGGGCATTTTGGGCATTCTCCAAAAATGTGAATTAGGGTTTAAAACTTGTATAAATAACCCCTTATGTTTCATGTAGTAACAATCTTCCTCTTCATTAGTTTTAGGATCAAAATAAACAAGGCTCTTCTCTTTCTTTTTTCATGGCTACTTAGCCATTTTTATTCTCATGTAATTTTTTTTATTTAATACATGATCTTTTCCTTTCTTTGTTTATTTCCTTTCATGTTGTAGTGTAGATCTCTTTTTCTTTTATGCAAATAGAATAGATCTCTTTTCCATTAGCTTTCATTTTTCTTTCTTTTTGCTTTCATGTTGCATGCTACTTGTATTGATATGATAACACAAATGAGAGTCTAATCCCTTCAATTTAGGGGTAATGAAGCTCTCTAGTATGTAGATGCAACATTTTGATGTTTATACTCTCTTTTTGTGCTTTAATGGAAACACTTGAAGTGGTTTAATGATGTTGTTTAGCTTTGAATTTGATAGTCTATGTTGTTCATAACAAATATGCTATGCTTAAACAAACTTAACACAAATTGCCTCTTCATCTAAATACGATTATGGCAAAGAAGTGAATGTTGAAATTGAAATTTGATATCCTATATTTCTAAACAATAGTTAATCGACTATGCTTAAAATACATTTTTATTTCAACTTTGTTGTCATATTTCATGAGAGTTAAATGTGTATTAGTGGTTGTGTTATAGTTTGATGGTTTATATTGGGCTAATTAATAGCACAAATATATCATACTTATGATAAGAACATCAACTAATTACACTAATGAAAAGAAAAGAGAGATCATAACTTCATTTGTTGATTTATATGATCTAGAGAGTGGATTTATCTCTAAATTGTCCTCAAACTCTCATATTTTTATCAATTTTCTTTTGCTTGTTTTCCTTCTTTTCTAGTTTAACATTCTCTTCAACCTTGGTTTAATTTGATTGAGTAGAATTTTTAAAATCATCAATTCCCTGCGGATCAACCCGTATTCGCCACGTGCTATATTCGTACACCGTGCGCTTGCGGTTATTTTATTTTGAAATTTTTCAACGGTTTTCTAACTCCATAGAAATTCCATCGATTAACAGAGACTACATGCCCCAAGAAACGAACTTCATCTCTCCAAAAATGACACTTCGAAAATATAGCTCTCAAATGATGACTACGAAGTGTGCGAATAACTTCTTCCAAATGGACAACATGCTCCTCCATATTCTTGGAAAATACCATGATATCATTCACGAATACTACCACAAACTTATTTAGAACATCCCTACAAACGTAGCTTATCAAATCCACGAAATAGGCTAGAGCCTTGGTTAGCCCAAAAGGCAAAACCATCCACTCGAAGAATCCATCTGGTGTCCTAAAAGTAGTCTTATCCACGCTGTCATCGGCGACTCTAAGCTGGTGGAATCCTGTGGCTAGATCAAGCGAGAGAAAACTGAAGAACCTACAAACTAGTTAAAAAGATCATCAATCCTAGGGAGTGGATATTCGGTTCTTCTTGGTGAGCTTATTTAATTCCTTATAATCTACGCAAAGTCGGGGAGAACCATCTTCCTTAGTGGCGAAGATGACTGGCACTCCCCACTCCGATATGCTCCTTCATATGAATCCCTTCTCCAAAAGCTCACGAATCTGCTTGTTCAATTCTTTCCTCTTCCTAGATGCCATGTGTCTCACAGGTAACGCTACTGGCTTAGCATTCTAGATCAAATAAATCCTGAAGTCAATCTCTCTCTTAGGGTGGGTAGTCCCCTAATCTCCTCAAAGATGTCTTGAAAAGTCTTTGACAACAAGGATCGAATCTAACTCTGATGATGATGAATCGAGGGAATAAAGAAATCTCATCATAACTGACCCTTATAGGTTGTAAGGAATCTTAAGAGTCCTACTGATGCATATCTCTAGTCTAATGACCCTCCTCCCTCAATCTAATATAGCTCCATATGTAGATAGCCAATCCATTCTCAAAATCATCCCACACTCCAATAATCCCAAAATCTAGGCGTCATAATCAAATTCTACGTCTAGGATATAAATTTTCAAACCCTTACCAACCATAGAAAAGTATGCCGATCCACCTATGGGGTTTGAAACAACAATGAGGTCTACTACTACAGAGATGTCTAAGTGCAAACAACTTACCAAAGAATTCGTAGTAAAAGGGTGTGATGCTTCAAAATTGGAAAGAGTCCGAATGGGAAAATCAAAAAGAGAAATTAATCCTTCTAAAGAGATTTTCCTAACCTTATCCAAATCACTGCTAGAAAGTGTTGCATCCAAAGCTTGTACCTGCACCGTAGGTGCGCTTGCTCTCTGCCCTGCTCTCTAAGGACAAGATCTAGTAAGATAACTGGGCTGCCCATAGTTGAAACACCTCCCCTTCATCGTTTTATTCTTATAGTCCCTTGCGTAATAACCAACCCGTCCATGGTTATTACATTTTCCTCTTTTCTTGATCCACTTCTGAGGTCCTCCAAATCAAACATCCTAAACCTTTGCTCCATAACCTTCAACCTTGCTCGTGCCTCCTCAAAATCCTCTATGCCAGAAATCGTTCTGCCTCCTAGACTAGCGAAGTTCTTGCATATCTTAGTAAAATTGGTTGTTGTATCTATATTAAAGGAACCTCCACCTACCGGTGCTGTATTGGATGCTTGCCCATGCACCTCTGGTACCGTAGCTTTACGGAACCAGTAAGCCATATTACACAAAGAAAAGGAAACTTAGGCTCGAAAGAATCGAAGGAAGGTTGAACTGGACTTTTGAGAGGATTTTTATAAAAATTCCTTTTATACTAAAAAAATCATTTCTAAAAGTTCTTTCCTCAAAAATACTTTTAAAACAAGTTATTTTGAAAAATACTTTACTCTCAACAATAAATTTTTAGGAATCTTGTAACCTTAGGCTCTGATACCAAGTGAAACACCCTACACCCCTTAATATATCCAAAAGAACACATTAAAAGGCATGGTGACTTATAGGTATAACTCAAACTACCAGAGACTAAGATTCATCAGACAAATATAGATAAAAACAGCGGAAACTTAAAATAATAACTTAATTAAAACAAAGCTTCATAATTTCTTAATAAATAAGTCAAATACCAAATACCACATACATGTCTCATGAAACAAAAAATCATAGTCTCAAAATCAAAATATATAATATCCCTCACAATAAGCCAGTACATAGAAGGAACTAGAGCTGAAATAAAACAAATGCATAGTAGAGAGCTCCTCCAAGAAACTGCCAAGCAACAGAAATTCAACTGACTTCTCCCTTGATTGCCTATGGGGGGAATGGGGAAATTATTGAGTGGGTCATACTAAATGTCTGGTGAATTATGGTAATTACTAGAGTCTTTTAGCAAGATAAAAGTAATAAACTCTACAATAGTTCTACCATAAATAAGGATAATAAAGGAAATAGGAATGAAGTAAATAAGGAATAATTACGATTAAATATCGCTCAATTTATAAGATAAATTAACTTTGATTGCTTGCACTTGTCCTTGATTTCTGCTTTGATTATGTTGAATTCCTAATCTTGTAATTAGGATGTAGCCCTAATCCTACCCTTTTTTGATCGGCCTGCTACTCTATAGTACCTTCTACGGACCGGCTGCTATATAAATCTCTACACAAAATGTTATTATGGACCAGACGGCATCTATGGCTCCCTACGCAAAAGGCATTTATTTACTGTGGACCGGACACTATATATAACTCCCTACACAGAATGTTACTGTGGACCAGACGACATATAGCTCCTACACATAAGGCATTTATTTATCATGGACAAGCACTATATATAACTCCCTACACAAAATGTGGACCAGATGACATATATAGCTCCCTACACAGATTACAATGGTGTCTACGAAAGACACCCATACTAAGCGCTTGGAACTCATAGCTATTACTGAGCACCCGAATGGAAGTCACACGCGTAACTGCTACCATGCCCATGCTACCTTTTGCTCCACCTATTGGGTCTTCTTATTTCCTTCAACTCTAGCATAAGCGTGCCTCTCATCCCACTTCAGACAAACGTGAGATCACCGTGTGTCCATAGAAACTATGGGGAAAATGCTGTTGGTACTGGCCCTTCATCCGAACAATATATGATTGCGCATCTTATCCAAATCCCCTATGATTTGGATTTCAATTTGACCAGTTACTACCATTCTTAGCATAAGTGTTCCCTGGGTACACCATTTTGTCTAATAGAGAATGCTATTTGGTACATGTCCTATATTCATCTTTGCTTATTAACTTAGGTAAATTATTTAAATAAGCATTTACATTTTCCTCTGCTATCTGTGCTTATTAATTTCTCCTAAGTCTTAAAATAAGCCTTATTATGTTCTTTTTCTTATTAAAACTTATGCTATAATCATGCTTATTACTTAACCCAAGGTCTAAGTGTGAAAATAAGCTTCTTTCATCTTTTACTCTTTCTAGTTATAATTTTAAGTCATAACTAGGCCAATCTTTTTAATTCCATCCAATTAATGTCATAATTAGGCATAATTTCAGTCCAATTCCATTTGTATTACAGTCTTTGATATTTACATCTTATATTCCATTATTTCAATTTTCCTACAATTTAATCCATATTCGCGTTAATCTTATTCTAATCCATACGCGAAGAAGGAGGAATAAAAGAATATTGAAGAAAATCCAAAGTGTAGAAAGAAGATGTATAAATAATAGTTAATAAACTAAAATACTGTAAATAAACGGAAAATCTATAATTAACAAAAATGAATTAAAATTACTGAAAAGAATAGATGAAAGGAAATAGACTGAAAATAATTCTAAAAATTGTAAATAAACTACTGAAAAAGGCTATTCCAAAAATCATAGTAAAACTACAATTGCTGAAAACCCTACTATTTTAATTACTTAAAGAAATCTTAAAACAATTCCAATCACTCACCTCCGATCCTAAGCTATTCCTTTGGTCTTCTCGGATCCACTTGGCGTTGTAAAATAATTTAATTTATAACGATTTTCTCCTTTGGAAAAATTATTCTGTTTAGGGTATTTCCTAGAAAGGTGAACCCAATTAGAGTAAACCTAGAATGAGAAAAAGTGTTAGGTCTATGGGTCTATTTATAGGTGTAGAAGTGGATCTCCGACCGTTGGATTTAGAGATTGAATTGAATGAAACCACAACATAGGCTGAATAGGGGCCATCTGATGCGGAAACGGGGGGACTAGATCAGTTAAAACGATGGAAAATACATGTTGAATCGCTGCTTATTCGTTCGAACGAACGAACGTCCATTTGCTTGCCAAATGACAAGGTGAGTCGACCGGGCGGTCGACCTTCCCCTTGCCCAGGTCGACCGCCTGGTCAACCTCTCTCTATGTGTGTGTGTGTGTGTGTATTTCATTTATTTTATAACATCGTCGTATTAGCTTGGTTTTTGACGTCTTATATATGAAAATTGGCCAGGAAATTATCATGGACACAATGGTGCAACAGGTTTGATTCTGATAATTTCAGAAAGTTATTTTATTGTCTAATTAATTAACAAATTAATCATTACAGGTTAAATTTAGGATTGTTACAACCGCTATGTTGTCGATAGGTGCATGCCACCGTAACCCTAATTCGTTCTTTCCTGATCGAAATTTGGTTTCCTTTCCTCCATTATAAAAGCATTATAGCAACTTGAAGCAAATTAAAATGCAATACTCATCAACATATATATGCACATCTAGGTATTCAATATTAGACATATATTTATTGAGTGCAGCGCTAACCTGAAAGCAGTAGCAGATAATACTTTGGTCCTTCTTCCTTTTCCTCTTCACTTACTAAAATTAGCAAAATCCCACTTTATGAAGATCAAAACTTCAACTTCCACACTCCTTTTGGCATAGCTTTGCATCGAGAAGCGTATGTATGTATTGATTTGAGGATTTGTATGATTTTATTCCATTTTATTTTGAATTTATATGTTGAAGCTAGGGTTTAAATCAGTTATCGAAGATTGAAAATGAGCTACAGGATGCTCAAACTAGATACGAGGTGATATATTTAATGAGGAGATGGAGTTTTCTAGAGTTATCAAGAAAGATTAAAGATATAGTAGTATATTTTTAGGGCTTTGATAAATTACCCCTAATTAAATCACTAATCCCTTCTTTCTTTCTTTTATTTACTTACATGTAATTATTTACTTAACTTATCCCATCTTAAAACTCAAAATATTAATACAACTCTAAATATCTAAATTCACCATTTGTTAATTACTTAAATATCATAACATTAAATTTTCAAATTAATTCATTCCATAATCTTTCAAACATATAACTATCTCCAAAACAATTTAATTTCATCACTAATTATTTTATCATCAAATTCTAATATATACAATTAATTCCAGAATTATCCTGAATTTTAATTCTTAAAATTCATCATTGATCAATTAAATTACTATTATTAACTTTAAATAAATTACCTCTCAATACCAGATTGTTATGGGTATTTCCTAATCAAATCCTTTTAAAAAAATGTTTTTCCTTCAAACACCATTTTTTAAAAAGTGTTCTTTGTAGAATTGCAACCAAAATGTGCTTCCATATAAAAGTTTTTCGAATTTCAAGGATGTTCTTTGAAACAAAATATTTTTATAAATAAAAATGTTCCTCTCACTCTTAACTCAAAAAGATATTTTTGAAGGCATTTCAAATAAAAATACTTTTTAATATTTTCGCAATTAAAATAACTTTTCCAAAGTGTGTGTGTATTTCTGTGTTAAAATATCTTTTTACTAAAATAATTTTTTACGCAAGACATCCTCAAGACAAATTTTTATCAAGTAAAATATTTATTTTCACCATTTTAAAACTTCAGTAAATTTCTATAAATTCAAGCCATACATTTTTACTTCTTAAATAAAATATGTTTCAAAAATCCAAAATGTATACTTTTATTATAAATTCTCAGGTTAAAATTCCATAAAAATAGGCCCACGTTTTAATGTTAGATTTTAATATCACATATATGTCACTTGATTTATAAACAACACTTAACCCTCCTATGAATACTCATCCTACCGCATTCCTATAATATTTATTTCCCATTCAAAGGTCGTTATAAATAAATAATATATTTGGATGAGTAATGGTTGTTTTCAACACAACCCATAGGTACAAAACATATATACACAAATAAATACGCTCACTCATTTTATATAATTAACCAAACCAAAAGTGTACATTAACCTAACCTAAATGGTTAAGTCTACCCAAAGCTCGGGGAGTCGCCAAATCTAAGCTCTGATACAAAGTGTAATGCTCCACTAGTTTCAACGATTAAATTCAATTACAAATGCTACAGAATATGATTGAAGCTAATTTCTAAATATTAAAAGCAGTGGGTAGTTTGTTTTATAATTTAATTTGCAATAACTAAGAAAGGAAAAGGCAAACCTTACAGCAGAATCAAATACCGATAAAAATAAGTATTATATCAATAATGCAATTATTATATGAAATTATTACATCAATTTATATTTCATAACATCAATTACTATTAGCTAATAAATGATATAGTCTTGGTATAAAAGGATATATCAAATCAGCTATCCATGATATAGCCATCATCCATTTTTCGGTTTCGTCTTTTCTTAACACCTGCAACTTCACATTTGTATAGATATATATAAAAATAAAAAATAAAAAAGGTTTTAACTATGTTTGAACTGCACTTAACCCTATACACTATAACCGTAGGTTCGATAGTAATTGCATAGGAAAAGACTGTCTACATACCCTTGTTGGAGGTTCAAGCTCAGATGATTCTATGTTTGGACTGCGCCTAACTCTATACACTACAACCATAGGCTCGACAGTAAATTGAATAGGAAAAGACTGCATACGCTCCCTTTTTGGAGGATCAACCCCACATAATTATGTTTCTTGCTCCCATCATGCATTCAAATAGTCGTTAGTACACAAGAACCATAATGAAACCATCACAGACAATACAACCATTGCAACTAATGCAATCTATGCAAGCAGGAAACACTACTTCTAATAAACCATTCCAATCAATCAATGGATAAAATCAACAATAGTATACTTTGCCATTAAACATTCCAAACATTTGACAACATATAGTATCAACATCAAACATGCTAATCATGACATATATACTCATATATACTAATTATCAAACACTAGTATCACACCATCAATATAAGTATAAACCAATCAAACGTGTACTAAACCATTATGTTAGTAACACAAACATCAATATAATAAAACTATAGTTAACTGCACATAATGTAGTAATAATGGAAAAATATCTCACATGCACCCAAAAACTATCTCATCGTCTTCAAACAACATATGCAATAATAAAATCAACCATTAATCGCATATTACATCCATCCTACACATTATATTTATGACCTTTTATTACATCTACCCATATATCTCATCAACCATCATTTTCTCTTAAGTACAAAATCATTTTATTATTGTTTCCTGTCAAAGCACTTTTTATTTACCTTAAAAACAATAATAATTCTCCAAATTGATAATGTAGTTAAAAATATTTTATTCTAATCTCATTACTTCAAATCTCTCTAAACATTGTAATTTATTTCAAAAATAGTAATTTTCACAAAAATAATATTAGAATTATTTATAAAATCTCACTTTCTTAAATAATAATAATAAACATTTTAAATATAATTTTAAATATAATTTTCATTATTATTTATGAATTTCCCTTGAAATTCATAAATGATAACCTTATTAAATTTATTCCGTAAATTTTAATTTTATTCCGTTCAACCACTATTATTTACAAACATCAAATAAAACTTATAATAATCTTGTTTATTATTTGTTTATCTAATTTACCCCTTACTACACCATTTCACCTATTAATGAAATCCATATCTTAAATTTGTAGTTAATTATAATTAAAAATCCAATAATACAACAATCAACATAAGGCACAACATATCCAAATATTCATAGTGACCAAACAATTATTCGTATATCACAAATCATATCAATAACTATAATATTTCATTGATGAATATGCATTTTATATATTAAAAATCCAATTAATTACATAAATAAAGAATACCAGTGTGCCTTTCCCAACAGTCTCCAAAATTAGCAAACTAATGCCATTTCATCTGGAATTTCGTCACAAGTTTAGCAGAAGAAACCACGAACGAATTAGAGTTCATATATGAATGATACAAAGATTAGAGTATAGGGGTTTAATACGCAATTAAATAAGTTTATATGGATTTAAGTGCAAAAGTACCTCTATCTCCCTCCACTGTTCAAATCACAAAATCCACTCTCCATAGGTAAACGCCGCTTTGACCAACCCTAGGCCGTGACTCCAACCATCGCCTGGCCTTCGACCAGCACTACTAGGCTCGGTACCCTACCACCTTCCACGTCAAACCAACGCTCACGCCCCTCGT
This sequence comes from Allium cepa, assembly GCA_030765085.1. Lineage (NCBI taxonomy): Eukaryota > Viridiplantae > Streptophyta > Magnoliopsida > Asparagales > Amaryllidaceae > Allium > Allium cepa. Next base: position 111,344,277 of record CM060940.1, read on the forward strand.
CACTAGAAACCGCCTCCAACCCAACCGTCGAAAAACTAACATTAATTGTTTCGCTGCCTCATTGTAAATTGGCCCGATCCAATCATATGGATCTGCTCAGCATCATCTCGCCTTCACCCTAGCACTATCTCTATTAGCCATGGTCACCTCCTCGCCGCCAATTAATTTGGATGATCATGATTCATTCTGGATTCCACAACTTCCAAGGGATATTTTAGTCAATTATAAATGATTTTGTGTAAATGAAAACCAGCATGGTTCTTGTGTAATCACACCATATAAAATGGTCTATCTTAAGATATATTTTCAAATTGATTTGTGATTCATCGTAATTTGTAGTTAGTAAAAGCAATAAGGGAAAATCTCCATCAGTGTAGGAGATTGAGGTAGGAGAAAAAGGAGCAGTTCTGATAGAAAAATGAAGAGGAAGATAGTAGAGGCTACTAGGGTTTTATATAATATTCTATTTATAGGAAAAATGGAGAAGTGTTGGACTAAAGCAGTCATAATAACCCGAAAACCCGTTTTCACCGCCCAAATGAAAAACATATCATTCTATATATCGAAATATACGTTTCGATATTTCTAAACATAATGGAACTATCGAAAATCCTAAAAGGACAACTCTACATGAATTTTTCTTTGTCGTTGATTCATATTTTAAAATTAATAATTAATATGTCAAATCTATGGGTCATTATAGAATCCTCCCCTTCCTTATAACAAAGTTTCAAACTTTTCATCTTTGGTAAAATGCCCTAATGTAGGTCTTAGTTATGTGAGAGAGAGTGGGAGAGTGAAGTGACTGCTATGATGTTTATGTTTTCGTCACTTAACACATTTTAAATCACTTCTAAAATCATTAAATTCCATTTGAAATTATTATTTTAAAAAATTACTTTCAAAAGATAAAACGACTTTTAAAATGATTAACTCTGTATTTAAATCTCAACATAAATCACTTCTATTTTTATAAAACTAAGATTATAATTCTCTTTCTATTTTATAAAATTTCTATTTTTATAAAATCTCTTTATTTATAAAAATCCATTTATAAGTCCTTTCTACCCATTTATTATAAAAAATCCACTCGCCATTTATCAATTACAAATCATTTATATAGACATTTAAAAGTTCAATTATAAATCTATTTCTTTATTTATAAAATATCACTTTCATAAATTCTTTTTACAAACCATTCAAAAATTCCTATTCAAAATATTTCTCAAAACCATAGTTTATAAAATCAAAAATCACACATTTTTATTAATTTAAAATAAATTAATTCTTTTTAATAATTAAAAATTATTAAAACATATAAAATTCCAAAATCACTTTAAAATCATTTCAATTCAAAATCACTATTTTATAGTATTTTGGAATACTAAAAATATGGCATAGTGCTAATATAGCACTGAATAAGGGTAATCATGTTAAGGTCATCAATTATGGTATCCAACAAGTCATATATCAAAATATATGAACGGTAAAATCAATCATGTAAGGAATCCTATTAGATCCCGCCAACTTGTCCCCTTAGATCCATACAGTATATAATCATAAATATAAATTAATCGCTTTGAGGCGGGATCGTATACAAAAGGTTATCTGCTCATACACGGGAATGTAATAGGGTCCCATCTACTCCAGGGGTGGGAATATATCCAAACCAACTAATAAAATAGAAAATCATCCAACAGTCAACAAACAATCAATAATAAAATAATCCACACTTATGTAGAAATATCAGTAGGCCAGAAAGGTAAGTTAACTCATAAAAATTCCAGTAATTGCCAAAGCGCTCCAGTATAAATTAAATTGAATACATGTTCAATTTTAATCCAAATTCCTTCTAGCTTCGAATACATCCGATCCAACTCAATATCGTAGATATCACTAATACGATTGCAACACAATCCCTCGCACTCAAATCGAACCTCGTATGAAAGTGCTATGAATAAATGAACGTTGAGATTATTTAAATTATAATTAACTTTAAAATTAATTAAAATTCTAAACTTTATATTACCTTCCCCTCTCTCCCTCGCTCGCGACTTCGAACCCAGGCATGCAACTTTGCTCGCCACTGCGCCACCATCATTGCGTCCTTCGCCATCGCAACTCCACCAAGGCATTCCGCGACGCCGAGCTCCCCCACACCGTTGGCACTGGTCCTTCAAGTGCCACTGATCGTCGTGATTTCTCATATGAATGGAATTCGCTCATCCTCCTTTTTCACCTCCTAGGAACCACTGATGGATGATCGTAGAGGGTCGATGGGATTATGGTGTCGAGAGCAACAACTTGCATGTTTTGAGTTTCAGCTAATGAGGCCTCTAGCACTCGGTCGATTCTTGTCCATTGAAGAAGGGGAATGGCACCTTCATTTCCTTAGCATTTTGCAATTATAAGCTCCTATTTATATCCAATTAAAATATTTAAACACTATTCACATCAAATATTTTCGAACTCCAATCGAAGCGTGCCACCTAGCATTTTATATGTGATATCCTTATTCCAAATGCAATGGAACAAATATTGGGACCAAATTTCATCATATACAGAAGTTTTCTTTCAAAATCAAATTATATTAATTTAAATTCCCTAATTAATTTCTACAGGTTTCGAGCTTGCACGATCAAATGATACGTACGATCGCCATGAAATTCAACAATAATTCACTATTATGTATCTAATGAAGCTGATTTCCTCGAAATCAGATACAGTGCCTCGGAAGGCTATTTTCACACGTTTAATTAAAATGAGTTATTATTAAAACTAATTTATTCAAATTTAAAACTTTGCTATCTTCATTCTTGCTCACATTGAATTTAAATCAACTTTTGAAATTATTTTTATTCACATTAAATTCAAGATTCAATTATTTCAACATTTCCAAAATTTCAAATAACCATTATATTTGAAATTCAAGTTATTTAACTTGCAAAATTAACTTTTCAATATTTAAAGTCAATCTGAATAATTCAAATCCAAATGATTGAAATCTAGGTTGTTACAGATGGGTTGTTGCCTTAAGCTTATGTGTGCTAATGCTTGGATCTTTGAGAGTCTTGTGACGGTAGGAAGTATTCTTCGGTTCTTATGTGCTTGAGCATGTTGTAGGCTTAGATTTGGGTGAGTTATCTCACCATTGAATGAATATATATTGTGTATATATGTTGTGTGTATAAATATAAAGGTTAAAGTAAAGTTAACTAATTAAAGTTATAACTTTGGACCCCCTTGCTTTTGTAAAACAAATGACAACTCTGTATATAACATCAATTATTTGAACTTCTATAATATGTGGCATGGCCTTGACATTATGTTTAAATAGTTGTTTGGATTGTGTATTGAATTTGGAATTGATATGAAATGGTCCACATAGCGATAGTCACTATGAAAGCACTTTGAAATTCCCATGCTTTAACTTGTTTATTATGGTTATATGTTAATATAGTATGACATAATATACTATGGTTGTTCTCTACCCATATTTTGGGGAATGTGACATTAAAGAATTGGTTTGGAAAGTTGAAGACCTCGTGAAGTTGTGAAAGTTAGAAGAAAAATAGTCGCTACGGATGCACTTTGAAAATGTCGTGTTCGGTAATTTTAAAGTTAACTTTGAGTGACATCCTGTAATGACCTGGAATTTCAAACACTTTGTATTTAAATATCTAAATTATTTAAGTATTTGAATCTTGATTAAATGTTATTAAATTGATTTAACCTTGTTAACCCCCTTTCAAATAATAACTAATTATGGTAAACTTTTTTATATAGTTTTTTATAAAAGTAAATACTTTGAAGAAATATCGATATACGACTGAAAATTGGTTTATCGATAAACAGCTTCTTAATCGATATAAGTTGTTCAAACTCTTTTGTGATAAGCTAATGAACATATGAAGACATTAGTAACTAATTGACGTACTTCTCTTCACTGAGCCATTAGACCAGTCTAGAAGCTTCTAATGGATAAGAGATAATAAAATGTATGGGGTATAATGGTCTTTTGCTAAAGGTAAGAGGTGTAAAGGAGAAGTAATGGGAATGTAAAGGCGTGAGCCTTCAATGACATGGTGGGGGGAGGTGAGAGAAATCTTAAGGAACACTATTGTAAGCCTATAAAAGGAGGGGCATACCTCTTGAATGCATTTGATAATTTTTACACAGAAAGCTATCACACTTTCGTGTCTTCCTCTTCACTAATTTCCTAGGAAAATAAATTTCGAAACAACTTCAGTTCAACTAGAACTTTGGTCAAAACCTTGGGAAAACATCAAAACACATTATACCAAGTTAGATTTTGAAGAACCAAAGCCAAACTCCCCTACTCTCAAAGGTCATGAGCAAATTGGGAAAAAAGACAAGTGGAAGCTTGTGTTTGATTGTGTATACGTTGTTTGAATTGACATTGAAATATGTTGTAATATTGGTTTTAATTTTTGCTTTGAAAACAAATGGCATATGTAATCCATATGTATGGACTTGAATGAACTTGAATGGACTTGTATGGATTATAGCATAGCCTTGAAATAAAGCACATAGGTTATAATTGGACTTTGGTTTCGATTGGACTTGGATTTGAAAGTGCTCTTATAGCGATAATCGTTATAGATGCACTTAGGAATTACCTTGTGTTCAACAATTTTTGTGAAAATTTTAGAGAGATCCTTAGGGCTTTCTCGCCATATTTTTGATGTTACACACACACACGCACGCACGCACACATGTTTGCTACAATAAAATTTTGGATGTTGAGAAGTTGAGTAACAAGTTGAAAAGCGGTCGAACTTCCACTTGTGTAAAACTATCTCGTTTTAGCCTTTGTTTTGGACTTTAAAGGTTTGAAAAGATATTTAAAATTAAGTATTTGGTTTCATTCCTTTTACATGTATTTGCTAACTCTTATTAGAGTATTTTAAAGTGATTTGACATTTTTATCAATTTTTTAGAATTAGTTATGAATTTTTAAATAAGAGGGTTCACTTTTAAATATAAAGGAAACATGATTTTTCTATGTTTTTAAGTGAATATAATTTTTGTTTACTTTAAAGTAATATTTTGAGTGAATGTTTTAAAACCTATTATAGGTATTTTAAAGTGTTTTATAAGTATTTTTAAGTATATATAGTTTTTAAAAAATGTATTAACTATTTAATCAAAGTATAAATATCTTATGTAGTAAAATATCTTTTAAATTATTTTATTAAATACCTAGTTCTGTAAATAAATTATTGTACTCATATATATCATTTCTAAAAAGGTTTAAATTATATAAAAAAGGATTTAAAAAGGGTTTTGAATTGCTTTATGGCTAAATTGTGTTTTGTTTAATTACTTATCTGAAAAGTAATTAACTATGCTTAACATTACAAGCCAATGAAGTAGGCTTATCTATTCATGAGAGTTAAGATTGATGTTCGGGTAGGGACAGAAGCAATAGTGCTCTAACCTACCGTCTTCTCTCTTGACCGAGGAATAATTAAGTTGGGAATGTTGGAAGCGTGTTAATCGTGTTGATTTCTTACTCGTTAATGGAAATTATTAATACTATAGTTAACACTTAAAGTCGATGAGGTAGATTAATATCTATGAGATTCAAAAATAAAGTGTCTGGGCAAGGTTTTGATATGAAATCAATGCTCTGACTTACTAGGCATCATTCTTGAATAAGGGGTAGTATAAGTTGGAATGTCAAAAATGAGTTTAGCATACGAACTGTGATTTCTATAAGCTATCATTTTTAACCGGATAGTCGAATAGTCGCAATCAAACTTAAGCCAAATATTAACTTAGATCTTTAAAAGGATGTTTTAAAGATAATATAAGCGTGGAATTCTTTCGGTTTTGCTACGACAATGTGTTAATAACATTCGTCTTTAACCCTTTTGGATTATACTTATGAATGTAAATAGATCTTTAAAAGAATTTTTTAAAGATATGCATAAGTGAAATGGTTTTGGGTTTGTAGTGAAAAATGTTTAAGTAACATTAATCTTAAACCTTTGAATGGATATTTCGAAGGAAATTACAATAATGAAATCTTTGGAAAAGGATAGAAAAGGTAAAGGTTCAAAGTAAGAAATCTGTTAATGATTTGTGAATATACTTGTACCAATTTAGATAAGTGTATGAATACTTTTTGAATTATTAAAAGAGTACAAATGAATTATGGTGATTGATAAATGAAGTTTTATTACATAAATGGAAGTTTTACTGATAATAGCATTTTTAATTAAATAATAATTAAAAAAAATAGGATTGGAAGTCGCTAGTGTGACTTGATCGTACTTTGTGTGTTTATTGGTTTGTAATAAGTATATAAGACTTAGTTTCCATTTATGATCATCTATCTTGTACTTAATAGTCAATTAGTCAACTATCAGAATTGACCCAAAAGACCTTAGGGAATATATATAAGAAACACCATGTCTATATGGTACAGTTATCTTCAGAGATTTTATATTTTACGTATAAGCTTGCCTTTCTCTTCTAGGATAAATGAAAAGAAATTCATCCGGATAGGAGAAGATCGTCACCCTTATGTATTATCTATTTATTATAAAAGAACCAATGTTAACTTAACGGAAAATTCATCGATTGGTTTTGGAGCATCCGATAAGTAGGGAAGTGCACTTATAAGAGAAGGCTCGAAATTGTAATCACTTCAAAACCGTATGCATGATCTATGTTCTGGAAGCGGTTGTGAAGCAAAATGTTATAGAGTTTAACTGTCTATCCTAAGGTTAAGTCCAAGGGAAGGTCAACATTAACATTTTGAACAATGCTATCATGTAGAACCGTCGATCTTCAGGAGTATTCCAAGATTTCGTCGGAGGAGTTACGCGGGAATCTATGCAAAGATCCGAGATGCTCAAATCTATGTAGTGATTCATGATCTGTTCGAGATGCTGGAATCCATTTGGGGATTCGTGTTCTGTTCATGTGATGAAGACTCGTATGAGTGATGTCGAACGTAACCTCGATATCGACAATGACTAAAACCTAAGTAGGATGCATAATCTTGGGTTTAGCTTACCCATGAGGGTATATTAACTCCAGATCTAGAGTATGCTTATCGATATGTTGCATGTGGAAGTTGTTGATACTCGGTGTCATGAATTTCACCATTGGGCCTGTTGTGTTTACCTTATAGTATATTCTATCTGGCAATATATGATGCTTAGAAGGAAATTTCTAATCCTTATTATGGAGTTCATATTCTGCTAGATCGAAAAGATATCCATGGAAATCCTACATATTTATGCAAATGCACCATAGCAGTTCTTGATTGTATACCTGGTTGTTGTTGCAGTGTATACATACCTCAGCTATTTCTTACTTATATTCTGCACCATGGACATTTTCTATTATATCGAGATATGTACTAAATAGATGGTTGGCCCTTTTAAGGGGATAACCGTAATGGCATTCCATGCGGTCTCAAAAGGTATTGTTATATGCCATACATATTTCTTGAGTTTTTCATACCGGACTTAAGTCTGATGTTTTGTTTTTTGTTTTCTCTAAATTCCCTGTGCACTCTTTCGAGTAGTCTGAGAAAGGAAGGTTTTCGTTGATGTTCTTTGGAGCATCAAGAGATGAGCTGGATGCTTTCATTCACCTATCGTAGTATTCTTATTTCATCTGCATTACTGTATTGTATATGTCAGCATATGCGAGGACATGTTGTTATAACTGTCAAGGATGATGATGGTACTTACTGTTGTAGCTTTGAAATGCTATGTGTAAGGACCCGGATTTTAATTCATTTATTTTGGAAATTTCATTTATTTTAAATACGGGATTTGAAATGTAATTGTCTTATTAATATGAAATTATCGATCAAATAGGTAGGATAAGACTAAAATTCTAAATATAGCGATTTATTGAACAAATTTAATTATTGAATTTGTAATTGAAAATCATATAAATAATTGAATTGGAGTTGAATATGAATCGAAACGACTTCTAATATTGATATGACTTCCATTTGAATTAGAACTTAGTCAATAAGTTTTTAAAATTGAGATTTTAAATGATTTCATCAATTTTGGAAATTTTCGATTTTATCGACGCGAAAAAATAGCGATCTGGGGAATAGTCTTGGAATTTGATGAAACTAGTTCCATTGGATCCATAATAGTGTATTAGTCTTGGATTTCAAATTTTGTAGCTTTTGGATTTGCCGTTTGGTTGTGCGATCTGAAAATGCCTTGAAATAATTTAATTGAATCTAATTTAAATAGTCAATTCAAAAACCTATCTTCTTCATACGATCGAATTAGGACTCGAGGCTTGTACCATTGTGTTCGGAATAGGGGTATAACGTTAGGAATGCCAGGTGGCATGCCTCAATATAGGTTCGGACTTTCGAGATATGAAATGGGGGATATTTTGAATAAATAAATCGCAGCCGACCTAGCATATCTCAAGCCACCCTACCATTGGCCATAGACAGCCTGTATACTTAAACTAGTCGTTTTTTTTTCATTTTAAAATCGCGAAAATCTTTCCCTTTTCCTTTTCAATTCAGCGGGTACGAAATCGAAATTAAAAAAATGAATCGAAGCGTTTGAAGAAAAATCTCACGATAAATCACGATGGCACTCGAGCGATTTGCTGCATTGTGTGGCTAGTGGGATAGGTTCGATCGAAGTTAGTGGGAAGGCTTGATAGCAGCTCGGTCGCGTGTGCGAGTGGAAGAGGCACCGTGGAGTCGTGGTGCTTGGTCGGAGTTTGATCGCGTTTTGGGGGAAGTGCTTGGACTAGGAGGGCGTACGTGCACGTGCGAATTGTTCGGTGGTGATCGTGGTCGTCGTGGACGATGGGAGGATCGTCAATGACTGGGTCGTTGGGTTCTATGGAGGTACGGGGGCCAGAGGAGCTTCATGGTAGCGGAATCGAATGTTGAACGTGGGCAGTATGATGGGTTTTGTGCCTCATCGTCGAAGGCACTGTACGACCTGTAGAGCTACATGGCTTGGTGAGGTTGGAGTCTCGTTTGGGGTGCGAGCTTAAGATGATGGGGTCCAGGGTGGAGCATTCGAGGTAAGAAAGCAGTGAGGTAATTTACAGTTAAAATTAAAGTTAATATGATAATTTATTTTATAAAGTAAGCAATCACAATAATTAATTTTCATTTTCATTTTAAATGGTAAAATTTTAAAATACAGTAACTTTTTATTACGAGGTCCAATATCACGGAAAATCAGTTGTGTGGAATTCGTAGCTGTGGATTTTACACAGTAAAAATTGATTTGGAATTTATTGAAGATGGCCAGGATTTTAAATTAAATTGAACGGCGTTCGGTTTAATTTAAATTTGGAACGGTTTGCAAATAGAAATTAAGGTGAGTAAATCTCACTCCTTTTGGATTGCTAGATTTAAATCGATAGTGATTAATAATTAATTATTGGGTGCTTGGTTGAATTTAAAAATTATTTTCAGTTTTGGATGTGTTATATATATATGTATATATTAGTATATATTAGTGGTTGGATATATTTCCCACCGATTGGAGCAGATGAGACCCTATGCGTCCCACATAATAGCGGACGATCATATATTATCGTGATATCCCGCCTTGAAGCGGGATTGGTATTTTTATGTTGTCTAACATTTGTAAATGTAGGAAAACAGGTTGGAGGGATCCAACCGGATTCCTCAAATATATTTATTATTTTTCATATATAGTAATATATAATGAAATTTAATAATCTGTTATGGACTGTTGTGTGATTTGATTGTCTGGATGCTATAGTAGAACTGTCCTAAATTTTGGTATTATAAATACCACAAGTAATATTTTTGATTTTAAAACTAGAATATAAAAGCAATTTTAGAAATGAAAATATTTATATTGAAACATGGGATTTGTACTTATCTATTTTAGAAAATATTTTAAATAGATATTTTAAAAATAATTTAAAGGATTTTTAACAATGGATTTTTAAGCAATATTGCTGGATTTATGGAAAGAAATTGAAATTGATATTAAAAATAAATTTGCAAAATAATGGGATTTATTAAGGAATGGATTCGTAAAATGGAATTTTATAAATGAGACTATTTCTATAAACAAGTGAAACTCGAAGGAGTTTATAATTATAAATGATATTTATAAATAAGAGAAAATGATATTAGTTGATAAATTGTAAATATAAAATTACGATGTGAATTTGTACTGAGTTATGGAAATCATTTTTGGGAAGAAATATTGGAATCTATTTTTGGTTGAGAGAATGATTATGAAACTGGGATGTCGGCAATGTGACATGAATCGAGAGGGAATTATAAATTGAAATTGGTAATATTGAATTTTTAAAATAGATTTTATCGAGAAATTAAAATTTCCTTAAAATGGGATTTTTATTTATTAAACTATGTAGTTTAGAAACTAATATTTAGAATAAAATATTTAGGAAAAGTTAGCTATTCAAATATTTAATATTTATTGAAATGAATTCTAATTTTTATAATAAGATTTGTATCGATTAGTTTTATCTAAAAATAAATATGAAATGAATTATCGATGTTTATTTAAAAGGTTTTAATATTTTAAATAATTACTTAAATATTATTTAAAAATAAATTATTATTCTTTGAAATACTTGTTATATATATATATATATAGAGGTTTGAAATGATTCTAATTTATTTATATATCCTCTCGAGATTTGTAAACATGGTGTATTTATCGAATATGATTTTTGTATAAGAGAAATCTTGTGGTGGTATTCTGGGAACTTAAGGAAATTTTCGAATCATTGAAATAAAAGAACTTTGAAAATTGAATTAGAATTCATAAAAGATGATAGAAATGGATATTTGGAATCTTAGACAAGTGTAATCGATTTTGGAAATATTAAAAGAAATTAATTAATGAATTCCAGGGACTTATATAATCCGTTATAAATGAATTAAGGAATTTACAAGTCAATTGTAAAGGATTTTGAGAAATAGGAAATAAATGGAATATTTTCCTAAGTACTGGGAATAGAATGGTTTTAGATTAAAAATAGACGTATACATATTTCCTAAGTATTGAACTTGGGAGGATTTGAAATATTTAACCACTAGATTATTATTTTAGAAATATTTCTCAAAGGGTTTAGTTATAAATGGGTGAAAGAAATATTCTAAGTGTTGATATGGATTTAAATATCCTGTTATGGATATAGGAATTTGAATTGTTTTCATTTATTGAATATACTAGAAGAGGATTAAATATATATCTTTGTAAAGATATTTTAAAATTAATGTTTGAAAGGTTTATAAAATGGGGCCTAATGACTGCTTATGGATGTTATTTGATAGTTGAATAACCAACTATCAAATTTGGCCAAATTTGTTGATCGTTTCGAAGAGACCATTATCGGATTTAATTATCCAAAACTCACTTCGATCCGATTTGTGCGTTAGGAATTATGATATCTCGAAGATAATAGAGATGGTGATCTTGAAGGAGATTTGGTTTGTCCAAACCTAGAACAACTAGTATGCATGAATGCTATCATTGCATTGCTTGCCTGGAAGGCAATGTTAGCATTCCAAATATGAATGCTATTCCAAGTATGAATGATATTCTGGATACCCTTGGATATATATTTTAAATTATGGATATGGTTGTGCATGGAAAAGAGAGCACTTGATAAGGGTGGGAACATCCGGGATGGTAACATATTCGGTACTATCCAGGTTAGGGTATGCCGGTCTTGTGTTGGTAGAGGATCACGGCGAGGTCCTCGCTACATTTTTCTAAAGGTGTAGTGTGATGGGCGGTACCCCAGTAGCCCAATCATTGTATGGAATCCAATATCCATTGTGAGTCTGTATGGTTTTGATTGTGCCCAACTATGCTAAAACGTGCGATGAAAGCATTTTAGCAATTTTCTAATTTACTTTCGATAGACCCTATTATAATATCAGATGATTTTGATATAAAATGTTTTGGTTATCGTATGGTAGAAACCCGTCGTGTTTATGTGTTGCTTGGTCTTACGAGATACCTTTGATTTTCAAAGGATTTTGAAAATAGTAATAATTCAAATTGCGTGTTTTTTTCTCACGTTGGTTTTCCAAACTAACTAAGGTGTTATTTTATTATAGTGCTCAAGTCAGATCGATTATTAAAGATTCAGCTTAGAATGCTATGGAGCTCAGGAGACGAGCTGGAGGAGACTTAGACGTATTCTACATATATGATTATATTCCGCTGTGTGTGTTAAACTGAGTGCTCAATATTTGTAAGGACAAGTTATTATAACTATCTAAATTGATTTGTTAATGTTGTACTTTTATTATTGTATATATATTAACAGCTACAGATTCTTTTGTATAAATATTTATTATTATATATCATATTTTGTTCCGCTACATTGTGAAATTCCGTGTTGATTCTATTTTCTTCTATCTTTTTCTTCTTCGCCCCTAATGATCTTGTATTTCCGACACTCGATTGCTCAGCATGCTATACAGTGAACGTATTGATGTCGATTTTTGAGGGTCGAAAATCCTAGTTCACAACATTTGGTATCAGAGCGCAAGGTTAAGCGAGAACCTTGGCTTTGGTGGGGATTACTCATTGGAGATATGGTCAGTTGTACCCTAGAATGAGTTTGAGTGTGTTAATAGATATGAGCGCATATTTGTTAGTGAATATAAATTATTTTATATTATGTTGACTTATCAGTTGAGTGTTTATAAATTCTGGTCGGTACAGTCTGGAAAGGTGTATTGATAGGGATTCCTAAAATCTTAAACTAGGCAAACCGACACAATATTATTTCAAAAGTGGGCAAAATGAAATAATTCTTCCCAAATTATATTTTGATATAAAAGAAATAATTTTCTAAAATTACTATAGTATATTGATGTGTTTGGATGTTGTTATTATAATCAGAACAAGATTATAAAATTTGAAATGGTTTATATAACCAAATTGAACCCGCATAAGAATGGGTTATACATATGAGTTAGAATTAAAATTTAATTCAAATCAAAAGTTGGAAATTGAATTTCGAAGATTTTTGGAAATATTTTCCGAAGTGTTTTGAAATAAATAATAGTAATATTATTTGTATTATTTTTGAATGGAAATTGTTTTAAATGAATTTTGGAAATGATAAGGCATTGAACTCACTACAATCGCTGGAAAATAATCCTGGTAATGATTACAGCATCATCAGTATTTATTTTCGAGTTTCTAAATGACGGATTGCTACAGTAATAATTTAATATGGAAATTTTTGTTGAAAAACAAATGTTGTTTCAAAAATTTCGAAGGAAATTTGTTTTGAATGAAACCAAGTTGATTTTGAAAATTCCAAAGAAATGGTTTGTTAAACCAAAAGAGCTATATATATACGATTTCAAAATGATTTGAAATAAATACCGGGTGTTTGAATTCTGGAATTCTCATATATAAGCTTTGTAAACTTGAAGAAAATAATTTTTTGAACTTATAAATTGAGAATGCTGTAAAAAAGAAAGGAAAATGTGAATTTCAATATGGAATTACAAATTTAACCTGAATAAGTAAAATGTATCGGGTTAATTAGAGAATTGTGTGAAATAGAAATTTAACTTAAGCTAAGTTAAGTAAAATTTGATTGGATTTGAGACCATATCGAATTGAATCGAATATAAAATTTGAGTTGTAAAATGACTATACAACTATAAGTTATAAATTTTGAGTGGAATAAAATTTAAGTGAAAAATTATGGAATCGTGGATAAATAAGTTTAAATAACTTATAAATCCGAGGAAACGGAAACGAAAACCCGATTAAACGGGTTAATTAATTTGTTAAAAGAATGGGAATTAGAATTTGAATTATAAATTGGAATTGAACTCAAGTCAAACAAACCGAAGTAATTTTTGAAATGAAAAACTGATTCTGGATGATAATATGGAATGAGATAAATTAATTTGTGGATTGAATATTGAAGTGAGATTTGAGTTATAAATGAAATCCGACTTAAATATAAGCGAATTAAATGTATTTTGAAATATTGTTGAATAAAATAGAAATGGATTGAAATGGTGATGATTTAGGTTATAAATAAATTCAATTTAAGTGTAAATAAATGGCTTCGGAGCATTACTGAAATGAATTCGAGTATGGAATTGTGTTTTGAAGTGGAAACGAATATATGTTTGGATAAAAGGTTATAATAAGCCTTAATATTAATTTTATGAGATGATTCTCAAGTAATATAGTGTAAATTGAGATATACCAGGTAAATGGAAATGCAAATCAATCGAAGGTGAATAAATTGAATAACAATCAATTCTAAATGAAATGGAATTTGATTGCAATGGAAATGAACTTAAATTGTACGATTGAAATGATTGAAAGTAAACGAATTATGTAACAACCCAGAATTTCTGTCATTTGAAATTCGTATATTTAATCAATTTTAAATATTAACAAGTAAAATTTGTAAGTCGAATAAATTATATTTCGAATATCTAGATTTAATTGGATAATTAAATCGATAATTTAATATTTGAAATTACAGAAATAATTGGAAATTGGGTTTAAAGTGATTAAAATTGATTTGTAAAGTAGTATTAAATCATATTGGAGTTAGAATTATGTTATAGAACTTTTAAAATTGAATTAAAAGTTAATTTGTGGAAATTGAATATTTTAATATTTAATTAACGAGTAAAAATTGCCATTTTTCAAACAGTCTCGGATTTCTACGAATCTAGTTTCATTGGATCCGTAATGTTAAATTATTGCAAGATTTCAAATTTCGTGTCAATTGGATTTAAGGTTTGTCCGGGGCAAGCTAAAACGCACTGAAATCGGTTTAAGTGAATTTTAAATTTAAATAATTCGATTCATAAACCTATCTTCCAAATACGATCGAATTGGCTCCCGATATATATTCCATTGCATTTGGAATAGGGGTAAAACATTCTAAACGCCAGGCGGCACGTTTCGTTTGGAGTTCGGAAAAATTTCGGGTGAATATTGCGCGAATATTTTCTATAGAAGGACCTCGACATTCATTCTTTTCACACAAAACCCTAACTAGTTTTGCAGCCGCCGGCCTAAATAATTTCAATGGCCTAAATCTTAGATTATTTCCTCTTCAATAAATCTCGATCCATTCACAATCAAGGAAGATGTTCAACAGCAAACTTGTAGAGCTCCTCGAGCTCGACAAATCCAACGGTCATGATTTGAAATGGAGGCTCGACATGGGGGGTAGGGGGTTGCGTTTAGGCCTGCTTTGGGTTCGGTTTTCCACGCGATGTTGGAGCCAAGCTCAGCCACACTTGACTCGGTGACGTACGGCGACATGGGCTTCGACGTGAAGCTCGCCGATCGACTTCTAGTTCGTCGAGAAGGTCGCAATAATTCACGAACAACGACGGCTTGATGGGTTTTGTTCGATCGTAAATTGCCTGGGGGAAGAAGATGATGGCAACGGACGAAATTTCTTCAAGCTAGATCATGCGGCTAGGAAAGAAAGTAGGGTTTAAAAATAAAAAGGATTGTGAAATTTATATATATTTTAATTCGTATTAACTTCTACACTACATAACTTTGTCATACGAGGTCCGTTTCGCACGAAACGAGTTGCGTCGGGTTCGTATTGACTGGAGCTAGTGTGAATTTTGGGTAAAATTAAACGCACGTTTAATTTTATTTGGAATAAAACACTGCAACTGTTATTGGAAGTAAGGTGAGAATTTCTCACTCAATCGAATTTGTTTCAATTTAAATTTTAAATACTTAAATTTAAAATTGTTTGATTGTGTGATTGAATGATGGTTGCTATTTGTTTTATTGAAGTAGACCCTATACACCGCATATTAAGCGGTGGTTATTATATTAAACACATATACCTCGATATTCCACCTTGAAGTGGAATTGGTATAATATATGTACTTGGAGTTGATTTCCCGCATTATATAGCGGATGAGACCCTATTGCGCCGCATAATAGCGGAGAATATTTTATATAAACCCATGTAACGCGATATCCCATCTTGAAATGGGATTGGTATTGTGCTAACATCTGTGGATGCAGGGAAACAGGTTGGAGGGATCCAATTGGTTTCCTCAAATTATTGAATTTGTTTCAATGTTGTGTGTTGATTATTTATAATCTCTGTGTGATTATCTTTGTGATTGAAATCGTTGAAGGCTAAAATTTAGCCGAATATAATTTTGGTATCATTGGATACCGGAAATAAATAAAAATTTGATTTTTGAAAATTTAGGTTGAAAGTTTATATTAAAATTTATTTTTGAGAATTGGATAAATTTAAAAGAATGAATTCTAAAATAATAAAGTTTTACTTTTAATCTTATTGAATAAAATTTCAAAATATGGGAAAAGCTTTAGTAAATGGATTTCGGGTAATATTATTCAAAGGTTGAAGAATTTATTCAAAATACGGATTTTAAAGAGTTTGAAAAATAAAAGAATTTGTATTTAAAAGGAATTTATTTTTAAAAGGAAATAAAATTTGAAACCCATTTGGGAATTGTTTTTTTTTTGTGATTGAATTTAAATCTTTGGAAAATCCATTTGGAAATTTATTTGGTATTTTGAAAAGAATTTGGAATCAATTTGAAAATTGATTTGGGGTTTAGTAGAAATTTATTTAAATTTAAGATTTGAATGAAATTCACTTGGTGTTTAATTTCTTGGGAAATCAATATGGAATATGATTTGGTTGTTTTTGAAATCAATTGAAAATTTAATTGTTGTTGAAAGTGAATATTTGAAATCAATTTGGAAATCGTATATCAGTGGATATTTGGAACTTCAAATTCACCATGGAATTTGTAAAGGAAAGGGAAATTTGTTTAAAAATAAACATTTATTTATTTTTGAAGTGTGGAAATAAAGTTACGGATTTGGAACGTAAATTTAAAGTAAATCGGTAGGGATTTATTTAATTGGTTTAAATGAACCATTTTGAAATGAAGGTGTATTCTCCCTGGAAAGCCGAATAAAATTTCTGAATAGCTTTGAAAAATATATACATACATACATACATATATATATATATATAATATTCTAGAATTGGTTTTGAAAAGGATACTTTGGAGAAATTAACTTCTTAAATTATTTTAAATCCTTTAAGTAAAGATTTGTTAAGTTGATATAGAAGTGATTATTTCTAAGATTTAATCAATAATTGTTTTAGAAAATAGTTATACTCTATCTACTAATTTTATTTTAAAAATTAGTTTGGGACTTAAGTTATATGTAATATTGGTATAATATTTTTATAACTAATATTTTAAGTAAAGTGTTTAAAGAAAAATAGTTTTATTTCAAAGTGTTTTCTCGATATATTTTGGATAAGTGTTATAAATTATTTTAAAGTATTTGAACTCGGCATATTTCCAGTGAAAATGAATAAATATTTGAAAGTGTTTCCGTGTAAGGAAAATGATTTGAAATTTGTTTTCAAAATTTGTAAAGGTGAAAAGTGATTTCAAATTTGTTTTCAAATGGTTGAAGTGTGGAAAAATATACCTTGTAAAGATATTTTTGAAAAATAAATAATTTGGTAAATTATTTTAAATCCAGTGACTGTTGTGAATGATGATTGATAGTTAAATAACCGACTATCAATATTGGCCTTAATCGGCAATTGAATTTCGATGCGACCGGGAGTCGAATTCCAACTGTATATTTGAAACTGACATCGAACCTTTGTGATTGTGATGGATCTTTTGTTTAAAAGATCAAAATGGAATTGTTGTGATTTGTTTGAATCTGAATGTAACACTTATTTTAAAAATAAGCGCTCGTTATTCGAATTAGCCGGGAGAGGATCTTGTATCATAAAACCCATTCCGAATAACTATACGACGAAATGGGATTGCATCCGAAGATTTTGTTGAAAACCGGGTATTTTCGGAAGCGAAAGGATTACCTATCGAATGTATCTGCACCGGGTTGCTCCGGTATAGAGATTTTATCACCCTTTGTGATGGGAAGTTCGGACGTGATTAGTGAATATCCGGATTGTAAGGGCTTCTTTGGAAGTGCCTTCGGTTCCGTTCGATCCCGGAACGGACTTTTATGGATGTGTGTCTGACGTTGCAATTTGAGATGTAAAGATGGTTTCTATCAAATACATTTTTGTTGGTGGCGGAGAATTTATTCTCTTAGCTTAACACCCTTCTCTGAGACGTACGAGCTCAGAGGTTATGTAGTTGATGGTTACTAGTGATATATTCCCAATTTGGTAATGTGGCATACGGAGTGCTGCTGATCATTTGTTAATCAAAGCTTGGCTTTTGTGAAAAGCGTAGCTTTGTGGACGAGACTTCGTCGAACCTCACAACCCGATAATGGTCAAAACAGGAAGAATGCAGCAAGGTTATTTGGGGATAGCGCCCCCATAGGGTATGTACATGTCCTTCTGGATAGAGGTGGTACTATGGTATGGAGCCCAGATACTTAACCTATGTGGTTGTTGCAAATTTATTTCTTTGTGGTTGTTGGTGAATCTCGGGATAAAGGTCGGTTACGACCGGGGGATGGCATACTCGTGTTAGTAGTTACCTAGTTCAGAGGTAGCCCGACCTTGTGTTGGCAGAGATCCGGTTAGGTTCTCGGGGCGTCCTTCAAAAGGCATACCTATGTGGCAGTGGAAAGTTCCTTGGCCTGACCATTTGTTGGAAATCCAAACTCCAATACGCACCTTGTATGGTTTTTTTTGTAGAACCTGCCATTTACTTATGGTGGTCACCACTGTTTAGATGGTAGCTATAGTAGGCATAGTTCGGAATGTCTATGCTGGCTAAGATTTATATTATACTTTCGAAATGTTTTCCTACACTTTGCACTTATAGTAATAATATCAAAGAAATTTGCGTATCAAGCATGTTTGACTATCATAAGGAGAAGTCTACTTCAATTCTGCGTTTGCATTGTATGTGTGGCGGGAGGCCATATGGTAGTTACATTTTCTAAAAGCATTGCGGATCTATTTTAAAATATTTCTTTGTTTGTTTTAAAGATGTAACTGTTTTAAGTTCTCACACCAGTCCCATGACTGACCTGGAGTTTATTGTTCCCTTCCTAAACTCTGGGTGTCCACCAATTTCCACACGGACAGTCTAAAGTTAGGTTATCAGAATATATGGAATTCAGTATGTGCTGTGGAGCTCAAGAGGCGAGCTGGATGGCGAAACGTATCACTTGTATATGATATTATCTTTTCCGTTGTGTATCCACTTGTAAGGACAAGTTTATATAACTGTCCATTATTATGTGGTGTTATATATTGACTCTGATGATGTAATGTATAAAGTGTACAGTTCTTGATTTAAAGGATTATTCATTTATCTATTATATGTTGTTCCGCTGCGACTGTGAGATTCTGATATCGTTTCTGTTGTTTTTCTTTCTTTCTTACTTCTTCTATCTTTTTCTTCTTCTTAAACCCTAAGGGTTCGGTTTTCCAGCATTCGATTGTTTGGCAGTTGATACAGTGGACGTATTAATGTCGATTTTCGGAAGTTGAAGAATCGGGTCCTCACAAATTAACTTAAGTTAATATTTTTGGATGAAAGCTTGGCTCAGATAAATTTATGCAATGGTTCATAAATAAATTGGCATGGATTGAATTGTTGTTGAATATTAAATTGAGCGAACAAGATTTTTGTGAATAAATTGAATGTGAATCAATAGAAATTGACTAATTTATAAAGTAGTTTAGAATCTATTTAAATTGGTTTATAAGCTTAAGTTGTTATTTTATTAAAGGAATACCATCGAATTGGCATGAAATAAATTTGTCAATTGACACTACGGAAGTAAACAAAATTTTGTGAATCAATGAAAAGTGAATAAATTGATTTAGGATCAATTTGAAATGGATATGAATAAATGTGCGCAAATATGTATTGAATGCAAATTAATTGCTTGTGGATCATTAGAAATCAAATAAATGGTATAGAAATCGAATGAAAGTGGATAATTTCATGCTAGAACCTTGTAATTGCTTATAGATGCATGGAGAACATGTTTGGTTCATGAAAATTGCATGTCTAACTATTTAAATAAATGAAAGTTATTAAATTTCATGTTTTTGGGATTTACGTGTTTTAGTTGAGTAAGTAGAGGTACAAGAAGGCCATTTGGCTATATTTTGGCTACGCAACTGCATATAAACTATGTAAGCTTGCTTAATAACGCTAAAATAACGTACGCTTATGCATTAAAAGTGAAAATGAGACAAATATTTTTATATATTGCATTTTCCGGCCATGAGAGCCGATGTATGTCTTTTTATCATTTTTGTCATATTGCAAAAGGCTCTTCGTACAAGGGAGACTCCACCAATTTTTTTTCGAAATTTTAGGATGTTAGAAAATTTTTGGTAAGAAAAATATGAGTTTGAACTATAATTGAAATAAAGGGGTTTTGAATTTGAAATGGAAACGAATGGTTTTGGTAGGAGCTAAAAGATTTAGAAACGTGAAATATCGAGTTTCACTAAGTGAGTTTTTACTAATTAATGGGTTTGTCGCATTTTTCCTACTCAGTAATTTTGGGGATGAAATTCTTTTAAGGTGGGAGGAATGTAACGACCCAGATTTTCATTCGTTTGATTTTGGACATTTAATTTATTTTAAATATGGGATTTGAAATATAATAGGACTTTTAATATGAAGTTATTGATCGAATAGGTAGGATACGATTAAAGTTCCCAATACAGCGATTTATTGAATAAATTTAATTGTTGAATTTATAGTTGAAAATCGTATAAATAATTGAATTGGAGTTGGATATGAATCCAAACGATTTCTAATGTCGATATGAATTCTATTTGAATTAGAATATAGTTAATAAGTTTTTGAAACTAAGATTTCAACTGATTTCGTCGATTTTGGAAATCGTCGATTTTATCGACGCGTAAAAATAGCGATATGGGGCACAGTCTCAGAATTCGACAAAACCATTTCCATTTGATCCGTAATAGTGTATTATTACCGAATTACAAATTTCGTGGCGTGGGGATTTACCATTTGGTTATGAGATATGAAAACGCCCAGAAATAATTTAATTGAACTTAATTTAAATAGTCGATTTAAAAGGCTGTCTTCATCATACAATCGAATTAGGACTCGAGGCTTATTACATTGTGTTTGGAATATGGGTATAATGTAACAACCTGATTTTTCGATGCCTGAAAATCGACATCAATACTTCCACTGTATTAAATGTCGAACAATCGAATGCCGGAAAACCAGTCCGTAAAGGAAAAAAGAAGGAGGTAGAAGAAGAAATAGAAAACAACACACAACATCAAAATCTCACAATCGCAGCGCAATAATATATAGTAGATAACAACAAATATTTTATAGAAAACAATCTGTAACTGTTTATTACATTACATCATCAGTGTACAACATCAAACAATAACACAACACTGGACAAATATATAACTTGTTCTCCAAGCTGAATATACAGATTACACTGCACAGCGGAATATAAATCTACGGAAATACGCCTCCTCATCCAACTCGTCTCCTGAGCTCAACAATAGTCCATCCAGAATCTGTACTCTATAATACTCGGTTTGACCAGAGCATTATAGTCAAATAACACCCAAGCCAGTTTGGAAAAACAGAGTGAGAAAACACACTCAATTGGATTATTAAAGTTTTCAAAATCCTTTGAATATCAAAGGTATCTCGTAAGACCATACCACAAATAAACATGTCGGGTTTTTATTACCTTAAGATAACCAAATTTTTTTTATCAAATCCGTCTGATATTTTAGTAGTGTCTTTAGAAAGTAAAATAGAATCTTACTGAAATGCTTGCATCTCACGTTCCAGCAATAGTCGGGCACAATCAAAACCGTATAGGCGCTTATTGGGGATTGGATTTCATACAATGGCAGGGCTACTGGCGTACGGCCCGCCATAGTACATGGTCTAGATCACCGTACTGAGGATCCACCCTGATACCCTGCTACACAAGACCGGATCTACCCTTTATTGGACAGTTCGAACAAGATCACCCCGCAGTTGGGATCAGCAACCGCCCACACAGTCGAATAAAAGTGACATCTAGACAGTGATGACCTTACCTTAATTGGTTGCTTAGTCACTTAGCCTTGCGTGCACCTCCTCTGTTTTAGCCATTCTCCATTGATGATGCTCGAGGTTAAGCGTCACCTTTTTAGCACACGTTCACTTGGAATGCTCATCGTCCTCTGGACGACGTTCTGATAGCATTCCTTCATACAAGTCCGTTCCGGGTCTGAACGAAACCGAAGGCACTGCTCCCACTACATCCATTTTGGAATCACCCTCAGGATTAGTAGCGATTAGACCTTTCTCTTCACAGCTCCATCTTCGACTCCAAGCTCTTGTCTTCCCCATGAAAATGTTCAAACCGGATCGAGGTGGTTTTCAGGAAATTAATCTCGATCTCGGTCTCTTCGAAACGATTAGCGCATTGGCCAATATTGATAGTCGGTTATTTAACTATCAATTAAGATCCACTAACAACTATCAAGCTTAAACAATTTTCCAAATTATTTATTTCAAAATATATTTGCAAGATATTTTCTACACTTCAACCATTTGAAAATAGTTTTCAAATCACTCTCTTTCACGGAATAAATTTGCATCCAATTGTTTTATTTCCACTGAAAATTTGCCAGGTCTTAATACTTTAGATTTTAAAATAATTTAAATCACTTTATCCAAAATATATACTTTAAAACGCTTAAAATAAAAAGTACTTCAAACAGTTTATTTAAAATACTAGTTACGAAATTTTGTACTAATTTCTCATGCACAACTTAAGCCAAAACAAATTTTAAAATAAAAATTATTCTATATAAATATTAAATAACAATCTTTGAATCATAATACTAGTCAAACCTTTTAAATAATTTACTTATATAATTAACTTAACAAATATTTACTTTTAAAAAAATTTAAAACCATTAAATAATAATTTCTTTCTAAAACATTCTTTTAAAGCCAATTTAAAACCTCTAACTTATACTTAAAAATCTGCTTTGAAAACATACTTGGCTTTTCAGGAAAATACACTTTCCTTTCCACACCTTTAAAAATAAACCACTATTTATTTTTAACAAATCACCCTTTCCTTATAAATTCCCATCCTGAATTTATACTTCCAAATTATCCTCTGGTAAATATTTCACTTTATTTATAAACCATGTTATAAATTTCACAATCTCATTCTCCTTTAATCCCAGTTTCAAACACTTAATCAACTTTTAATTCGATTTTCAAAACCAACTCCATTTTAAAACAAATTCCTTTGATTACCCAATTTAGTTTAAAGCCCATTAATTCCATATTTACTTCTATATTTATGATTTAAAATCTTATTTTAAACCAAAATACCCACTTCATACTTCATTCAAAATTTTCCCTTTTTATTTCTTCCCAACATTTTAAATCTTTAAATTTTGAAAATAAAATCCTTTAATTTTTGGAAAATATCACTAAATCTCCAAAACTCTTTTATTTCCATTTATTTAAATTTTCTATTTTCGTTTCCATACTTAGAATTTATTTAATAGAATTTAAAAATCAAACTTTTATACTTCTTTCCAAATTCAATCTTCAATTTACCCAAATTTACTATAATTACTTTACTTAAAAATTTCCCTTTTATTTCTTTAAAAATCCAAATTTATATATTTTCATTTTCTCAAAATTCCAATATGTACTCAACCAAGCCATAACATCCAATAGTTTCAATTCCCAATATAATCCATCGCAGATTATCGCATAAATCACATTACTGAATATAAAATAAACTCAATATTCTGAGGAATCTAGTTGGATCCCTCCAACCTATTTCCTTGCATCCACGGATGTTAGCACAATAATTTAGAATACCCATCCCGCTTCAAGGCGGGATATCGCGGTATAAAGGGTCATCCGCTATTATGCGGGGAGTAGGGGTCTCACCCGTTATATAATGCGGAAGATCAATCACACCAATATATGTACTACTATATATAATATCACATCTAGATAGATAATAAATCATCAACTCAAGCAATTCATCCCATAATTTAAATTTAAACTATTTAAATTTATGGTAATCCAAATGAGTGAGATTAACTCACATCTATTTTTGTTTGTAATCCGTTTCCATTCCTGCTTGTTTTCTTCATGATTCTTGACCTTATATAAACAATTAGGTGATTTATTAATATTCGAATAATAAATTACCGTTTAATAATTTAATCAACTAATAATTTATTTTAAACCAATAATTTTCCTCTTAAAAATCTTTTAGTAGCTAAATAAATTAAATAAGTTTATAAATCAAATTAATCACTAAAATACATTATTTAAAATAACTAGTACATTTTAAAATGTGTATATATTTTAATTTATTTTTCATTTCCAAACTGCATATAAAAATAACATATATAGGGTAAAAGCCTAACTTTTATATAAACTTTTATATCCCAATATCTTATGTGTATATATATACATATTTTCTGTTTTAAACCATATATATATATATATATATATATTTAAAATAAAATTGCCCTTGCTGAACTATTTCCTGCCTAGTATATTTATATACATATATGTGCTTTAATAAAATAAAATAAGATAAAGTAAAATATCTTACTGCAATAATTTCTTTCTATTTTCTGTATGTGTATACATATATAAAAATCTGCAAATATATATATATATTTAAATTAAAAAGTCTGCCTATATATCTCACTGGAATATTTTTCTTTCTTCGGTATAATATATATATATATATATATATACATACACATATGTTATAAAATTTTAAATTGAACGAATGCAAATCAAAAGATTACCTCACTGCCTTATCGAAAACACTAGCCTCGACTGTCGCTCGAAGACCTCCCTTCCAAATCGCCTACTGACTATCTTCAAACCCTAAAACCCACATGCATAGCTGCCCTCCATCGAGTCGCCACCGCGGCCCATCGCTCCTTACCATCGCGCATGAGCTCGAGCAGAGCAAATCGCGAATGCCACCATCCCCTTCGCGGGTGACCACTGCCCATCGATTTCCACCATTCCCGCACCAGAGTCGCCATCACTTCATCGCGTGCGCAAGGGTCCAGAATTCGAGCTCGAGCAGGATGATGCGACAAAATTGTGATCTCCTCAAGATTCCTCTCTCTTTTTTATTTTGACGAACCATTTCTGTTCGAATTTCTATGGAGGGGGATGATTTGAAAAAAAAGGTAGCCATTTCTATTTGATTTTATTTGGTTTCAAAGATAAAGAAAGGCTTGGTTTTCATTTTAATTTACTGTTTTCAATTTTTTTTAAAAAAGGAAACAAGAAATGAAAAAAATGCACGTATAAAAAGATGCAGGAGATGTGTTGAAAAACAAAATACGTGTCTTCTAAAGCCTGCCACTATATTAAATGCAATAATATTATATTTAAATTCAAATTTAAATTGTCTTGAAATCGTAGCTTAAAATTTATAACTCCTATCAAGGCGTGCGATTAGGCGTTCATAATGTTATACCCCTATTCCGAACTCAATGAAAAAGGTTCCAAGCCCTAATTCGATCGTATAGTGAAGATAGCTTTTTAGACTCAATTACTAAATTGAATTTTCGATATAGATTTCAGCACGTTTATCTATTGTACGACCACGCAACAACTCCAAACTTTGCGAAATCTGAAATTCGATAATAATACACTATTACGGATTCAATGGAACTGGTTTCATCGAATTCCGAGACTGTGCCTCGAAAGGCTATTTTAAATTCAATTTAAACTATATATTTTTAAAACTGAACAAAACACTTTCAAATTCAAATTTAAAACTTCTATTATCTCCAACATTATAAATATAAATTTTCCAAGCCCTTGAAATATTTTTAACAAGCTTAAAACCAAGATTCACTATTTTAACCAATTTCCAATTATTACATTCAATAATTTGATTACCAAATAAACAGTGATATTTGAAATTCAAGTTAAACAACTTTCAAATATTTAAAATCAATTAAATATCTCAATTTCAAATATCCAGAAATTCAGGGTCGTCACATTCCTCCCCCTTAAAAGAATTTCATCTCCAAAATTACTAGTTAAGAGGAATGATCCATAATCCGTTAACTATTTCCCAACCCAAATAGTTTCAACAACTTCCCAAAACAAATCTCTTATTTAAGACACACTATCACTCTACTAACTTTCCAAACACACCCATCTGTTACAAATAATATTATTTCCTTGATAATTCAAATTGTAGTTTAAACCAACCTTTTAAACTTATCGAAACTTCTCAAAAAATTTCTAACTCCCTAATTTTCGAAAAATTTCGTAGCGTCTCCTTTACGCGGCTAGATTGTTACAACTACAAAATGCCTCTACGCGCCCTAAGATTTCAAAAGAAAACAAAGGGTAAGTGGCTAGACCATAAAATCATCAAATTTCATATGGAAATTTAAACGCATACCTTTTGTCGGGCAATTCAATTTATCTTCTGAATTTGAAAACATCAATTTATTCTTTGCCTTTAGATACATGTACTTATCTACCAGTAGTATTTACTAGTATAGTCAAATTTATTTTACTCGTCTCTTTAAAAATTTCAATATTCATTTCATTCAAGCCTGTATGATGTCTGTATACCATTCGTATGCAATACCAAATCTGATAGCTCACTCGTTCATACGATTTCACTTCCGAACTAGTATCGTCCACCCGACTTTCTAGTACGGACTCAGATTTGGTTTCTTGATCATAAACCGTCATCTCCTTGCATAACCATAACTATGATAGAGAATTTCCAGAATCAATCAAAAATCCATATCCAGGGTTCGCCGTCGAAAATCAAGTGAAAAATCCCAATTTAGATCGATACAACTATCTCGAAATTCTTTGCTCGAATCTGTATCAAATTGTTATGCGAATAAAATAATATACATATATCGTACGTATTTATCTCAATTGATTATTAGTTATATCGATTCTCCTTTTGTTTGCATTTATTTTGATTTCCATTAACTTATCCACACTTATCATTTCACACACCTTTATTAAACCTTCATTCAAATACTTACTCAATACAAAATTTAACTTAAGAATTTCACCATCCATTTCTTAAGTTCAATATAAATATTTTACACACTTCTTATATTTATTTCACTTCACCACCTAAGCTTTATACCTATTTTATTCAATTTCCATTTGAATTCAATTTACCTTCCCTTCACCAATTTATTCTCAATCAAATTAAATTTTGAATTTTTATGTTTGATTCTTTATCTCATTTCTCAATCAAATCTCATTCCCTACTTTCTGTTTTACTTAGCCCAACTTAACCAATTTTTCTAATTTCGCTTTGCTTAACACGATTCAAATTGAATTTCAATATTCAATTTCAATTCATTGGCTTACAATTTAAATTAGTTCATTCATTTACAAATTTATTTCAACTTACTAAATTTTATTTTAATACTCTTATTTACTTAGTCTACTTAGGCCTATTCCTTCAAAATTTATTGTTGTTTAACTTAATTCAGTTAAATTTCATTTCCATTCAAAATTTTAAACTACTATAGGTTTTCCGCTTATTTAAATTCCATTGCTAACTTCTTATACTTCACTCGGTTGGCTCACTTTTCTAACTTATCTCATTTTCACACTTATTTGAATTTAACTCTTTCAAGATGAATTTCATTCTAACTAATTTCAAATTTTACAAGTCATTAAACCCATTCAGATTTCCATAAGCATTTTAAATAAGATTCCAGAGTCTTTTAAACAATTATTCAACATTTCAAAATAATAATTTTTGAAATCAATTATATATACATAATTCATTTGCATATCAGATTATCCTTTGAATTTTAAAACCAAACCCAGTTTTACAAACAGCTCCAACTCAAAACATTTTGGTAGCAATTCCACTCTTGCAAACTCGAAAATGAACATCGATGATGTTGTAGCCATCATCGAAATTATTTTCCAACGATCGAAGTGAGTTCAATGCTTTCTTTCCCTTTAAAAACATTTCAAATATTTTTAAATTCCAAATCTCACTAGATTTCATATTCAATTCAAAAATATTTCGAATTATACCACCATTATTCCTCCAAAGCCTTTTAAAAATCATTTACAAACTCAAAGGAAAAATAAATTTCCCAAATTCTAAAATTTCAAATCCTTTCAATTTTCAAATATTTCTCTGGAATTTTATTATAAATCACATTTTTAATTCCCTTTTATAAATTCCATTTGTATATGAATTTATTTCTTATCTTTTAGTTATGATTTCAATTTCTTATTCAATTTCTACAACACAATAATAATAATTTAATATTAACATTTCCTAGTAACCAAGCAACCATATATAACTATAATAATTTACGAAAAATTATTTCTTATATATACAAAAATAATTTGGGTAAATTATTTCATTTACCCTATTTTAAAACAATACTGTATCGGTTTGCCTAGTTTAAGAGTTTGGAAACCCCTATCGATACAGTTGTACTTTCCGTACCGTCCAGAATTCGTAAACACTCAACTAAAAAGTCAACACAATATAAATACAACTTTTATATTCACTAAAAAATACGCGCTCATATCTATTATTACACTCAAACTCATTCCAAAGTACTATAGACTCTATTTCTAATGAGCAATCCTTATCACAGCCAAGGTTCTCGCTTAATCTTCTGCTCTGATACCAAGTGTAACGACCCGATTTTTCGACACCCAAAAATCAACATTAATACGTCCACTATATTAAATGCAGAACAATCGAATGCCGAAAACCAGTCCATAAAGGAAAGATGAAGGAGGTAGAAGAAGATATAGAAAACAACAAACAACATCAGAATCTCACAATCGCAGCGGAATAATATATAATAGATAACAACAGAATATTTATAGAAAAGAATCTGTAACTGTTTATTACATTACAGCATCAGAGTACAACATCAAACAATAACACAACACTAGAAAGATATATAACTTGTCCTCCAAGCTGAATATACAGCTTACATTGCACAGCGGAATATAAGTATACGGAAATATGCCTTATACACCAGCTCGTATCCTGAGCTCCACAGTAGTCCATCCAAAATCTGTACTCTATAATACTCGGTCTGACCCGAGCACTATAGCCAAATAACACCCGAGTCAGTCTGGAAAACCACAGTGAGAAAACACACTCAATTGGATTATTAAAGTTTTCAAAATCCTTTAAAAATCAAAGGTATCTCGTAAGACCACGCCATAAATAAACATGCCAGATTTTTACCTTACGATAACCGAAACATTTTTATCGAATCTGTCTGATATTATAATAGTGTCTAAAGAAAGTAAAATAGAATTTAGCTGAAATGCTTGCATCTCACGTTCCAGCAATAGTTGGGCACATTCAAAACCGTACAGGCGTTTATTGGATATTGGATTCCATACAATGGCAGGGCTACTGGGGTACTGTCCGTCACCGTACGTGGTCTAGATCACCATACCGAGGATCCACCCTGATCCCTTGCTACACAAGACCGGAGCTACCCCTTACTGGATAGTCCGAATAAGATCACCTCACGGTTAGGATCAGCAACCGCCCACACAGCCGAATAAAAGGGACATCTAGACAGGGATGACCTTACCCTAATTGGTTGCTAGCCACTTAGTCTTGCGTGCACCTCCCCTGTTTTAGCCATTTCTAGTTGATGAGGCTCAAGATTAAGCGTTACCTTCTTAGCATACATTCACTTAGAATGCTCATCATCTTCCTGATGATGTTTTGATAGCATTCGTCCATACAAGTTCGTTCCAGGTCCGAACGGAACCGAAGGCACTACTGCTACTACTAC
Source organism: Allium cepa (assembly GCA_030765085.1). Classification (NCBI taxonomy): domain Eukaryota; kingdom Viridiplantae; phylum Streptophyta; class Magnoliopsida; order Asparagales; family Amaryllidaceae; genus Allium; species Allium cepa. Next base: position 111,374,142 of record CM060940.1, read on the forward strand.
ATCCATTTTGAAATCACCCTCAGGATTAGTAGCGATTAGAACTTGCTCTTCACTACTCCGTCTTCGACTCTAAGCTCTTGTCTTCCTCACGAAAACGTTCAAACCGGATCGTGGTGATTTTCGAGAAATTAATCCCGATCCCGGTCTCTTCGAAACAATTTGAGCATTGGCCAATATTGATAGTCGGTTATTTAACTATCAATTAACATCCACAAGAAACTATCAGGCTTTAATAAATTTTCAAATTATTTATTTCAAAATAATTTCACAAGATATTTTCTACACTTCAACCTTTTGAAAATAGTTTTCAAATCACTCTCTTTCACGGAATAAATTTCCGCTAAATTGTTTTATTTCCATTGAAAATTTGCCAAGTCCTAATACTTCAGATTTTGAAATAATTTAAATCACTTTATCCAAAAATATATACTTTAAAACACTTAGAATAAAAACTACTTTAAACACTTTATTTAAAATACTAATTATGAAATTTTATATTTATTTCACAAGAAAAACTTAAGCCAAAGCAAATTTTAAAATAAAAGTTATTCTATAAGGTATAATTATTAAATAATAATCTTTAAATCATAATACTAGTCAAACCTTTTAGTTAATTTACTTATATAATTAACTTAATAAATATTTACTTTTAAAAATTTTTAAAACCATTAAATAATAGTTTCTTTCTGAAACATTCTTTTAAAACCATTTTAAAACCTCTCACTTATACTTAAAAATCTGCTTTGAAAATTATTTGGCTTTTAAGGAAAATACACTTTCCTTTCCACACCTTTAAAAATAAACCACTATTTACTTTTAACAAATCACCCTTTCCTTATAAATTCCCATCCTGAATTTATACTTCCAAATTATCCTCTGTTAAATATTTCACTTTGTTTATAAACCCTGTTTATAAATTTTACAATCTCATTCTCCTTTTATCCCAGTTTCAAACACTTAATCAATTTTTAAATCGATTTTCAAAACCAACTCCATTTTAAAACAAATTCCTCTACTTACCCAATTTATTTTAAAACCCATTACTTCCATATTTACTACTATATTTATGATTTAAAATCTTATTTTAAACTAAAATACCCACTTCATACTTCATTAAAAAAATTCCCTTTTATTTCTTCCCAACATTTTAAATCTTTAAATTTTGAAAATAAAATCCTTTAATTTTTAGATAATATCACTAAATCTCCAAACTCTTTTATTTCCATTTATTTAAAATTTCTATTTTTGTTTCCATACTCAGAATTTATTTAATAGAATTTAAAAATCAAACTTTTATACTTCTTTCCAAATTCTATCTTCGATTTACCCAAATTTACTATAATCATTTTACTTACAAATTTCCCTTTTATTTCTTTTAAAAATCCAAACTTATATATTTTCATTTTCTCAAAATACCAAAATACCAATATATACTCAACCAAGCCATAGCATCAAATAATTTCAATTCCCAATACAATCCATCGTAGATTATCACATAAATCATATTACTAAATATAAAATAAGCTCAACATTTGAGGAATCCAGTTGGATCCCTCCAACCAGTTTCCTTGCATCCACAGATGTTAGCACAACAATTGAAAATACCAATCCCGCTTCAAGGTGGGATATCGCGGTATAAAGGGTCATCCGCTATTATGCGGGGCGCATAGGGTCATATCCGCTATATAATGTGGGAATATCAATCACTCCAATATATATATATATATATATATATATATATATATATATTACTATGTATAATATTACATCCAGATAGATAATAAAATCATCAATTCAAGCAATTCATCCCATAATTTAAATTTAAACTATGTAAATTTATGGTAATCCAAATGAATGAGATTAACTCACCCTTATTTTTGTTTGTAATCCATTTCCATTCCTGCTTGTTTTCTTCATGTTTCTTGACCTTGTATAAACAATTAGGTGATTTATTAATATTCGAACAAATCAAACAATCAATTGCCGTTTAATAATTTAATTAACTAATAATTTTGCTCGTAAAAATATTTTAGTAGCTAAATAAATTAAATAAATTTATAGATCAAATTAATCACTAAAATACATTGTTTAAAATATCTAGTAGATTTAAAAATGTGTATATGTATTTTAATATATTTTTCGTTTCCAAACTGCATATAAAAATAATTTATATAGGCTTAGAAACCTAACTTTTATATAAACTTTTATATCCCAAAATCTTATGTATATATACATATTTTATGTTTTAAACTACATATATATCTTTAAAATAAAGTTTCCTTTGCTGTACTATTTCCTGCCTAGTATATTTATATACATATATGTGCTTTAATAAAATAAAATAAAATATAGTAAAATATTTTACTGTAATAATTTCTTTCCATTTTCTGTATGTGTATACATATACAAAAATATGCATATACATATATATATATATATATATTTATTTATTTAAATTAAAAAGTCTGCATATACATCTCACTGGAATATTTTTCTTCCTCCTGTATAATATATATATATATATATATATATATATATATATAATCATACATATGTTATAAATTTTTAAATTGAACGAATGTAAATCGAAAGATTACCTCACTACCTTATCGAAAACACTAGGCTCGACTGTTGCTCGAAGACCTCCCTTCCAAATCGTCTGCCGGCCATCTACAAACCCTAAAACCCACATGCACAGCTACCCTCCATCGAGTCTCAACCGCGGCCCATCGCCCCTTACCGTCGCGCACGCGCTTGAGCGGATCAAATCGCGAATGCCACCATCCCATTCGCGCGCGACCTTAGCCCATCGATTTCCACCATTTCCACACCGGATTCGCCATCACTTCATCGCACGTGCAAGGGTCTAGAATTCGAGCTCGAGTAGGACAATGCGACAAAGTCGCGATCTCCTCAAGATCCGCCTCTCTTTTTTATTTTGACGAACCATTTCTGTTCGAATTTCTATGGAGGGTTATGATTTGAAAAAAAGGCATCCATTTCTATTTGATCTTATTTGGTTTCGCAGATAAAGAAAGGCTCGGTTTTGTCTTAAATTACTGTTTTGGATTAAAAAAAAAGGAAACAAGAAAAGAAAAAAATGATATGTAAAACGATGCAAGAGGCGTGTTGAAAAATAGAATACGTGTCTTCAAAAGCCTGCCATAATATTAAATGCAATAATATTATATTTAAATTTAAATTCAAATTTAAATCGTCTTGAAATCGTAGCTTAAAATTTCGAACTCCTGTCGATGTGTGCCGCTAGGCGTTCATAATGTTAAATCTTTATTTCGAACGCAATGGAAAAGGTTCAAAGTCCTGATTCGATCATATGGAGAAGATAACTTTTTGGACTCAATTACTAAATTGAATTTTCAATGTAGATTTCAGCACGTCTACCTATCGTACGACCACTTAACAACTCCAAACACTATGAAATTTGAAATCCGACAATAATACACTATTACGGGTTCAATGGAACTTGTTTCGTCGAATTCGAAGACTGTGCCTCGGAAAGCTAAATTTAAATTCAATTTAAACTATATATTTTTAAAACTGAACAAAACACTTTCAAATTCAAATTTAAAACTTCTACTATTATCTCTAGTATTATAAATATTTTTAACAAGCTCAAAACCAAGATTCACTATTTTAACCAATTTCCAATTATTACATTCAATAATTTAATTGCCAAATAAACAGTGATATTTGAAATCAAGTTAAACTAACTTTCAAATATTTAAAATAAATTGAATATTTCAATTTTAAATATCCAGAAATTCTGGGTCATCGCATATAACACTAGAAATGCCATGCGACACGCGTCAATAGGGGTTCAAACTTTCGAGATATAAAAGGGGAGATATTTTGAATAAAAAAATATAATTTCAAATCGCAGCCGACTTAGCATATCTCGAGCCACCCTACCACTGCCTATAGCCGGCCTATATACTTGACCTAACCACTTTCTTTTCATTTTAAAATCGTGAAAATCTTCCCCTTTTCCTCTTCAATTTAGTGAATACAAAATCGAAATTAAGAAAATGAATCAAATCGTTCGAAGAAAAATCTCGCGATAAATCATGATGGCACTCGAGCGATTCATGATGTCTTATAGATAGTGGGATAGGTTCGATCGAAGTTAGGGGAAGGCATGTAGCAGCTCAGTCGCATGTGCAAGTGGAAGTGGCGTTGTGGAGTCGTGGTGCTTGGCTGGAGTTCGATCGCATTTTGGGGGAAGTCACGTGGACTGGAGGGCGTACGCATGCGTGCGAATTGTTCAGGGGTTGAACATTGTCTTCGTGGGTGATGGGAGGATCGTCAGTGACTGTGTCATTGGGTTCCATGGAGGTGGGCGGCTAGAGGAACCTCATGGTGGTGGCCTCGTGGGTTGAACTTAGGCAATTTGATGGGTTTCATGCCTCGTCGTTGGAGGCACTGTACGACCTGTAGGGCTACATTGCATGGTGAGCTTGGAGTCTCATATTGGGTGCAAGCTTAAAATGGTGGGGGTCCAAGGTAGCACACTCGAGGCAAGGAAGTAGTAAGGTAATTAAGAGTTAAAATTAAAGTTAATATGATAATTTAATTTATGAAGTAAGTAATCGCTATAATTAATTTTAATTTTCAGTTTACATGGTAAATTTTTAAATACGATAACTTTTTATTACGAGGTCTAATATCACGGAGAATCAGTTGTGTGGAATTCGTACCTTTTGAATTTAGGCAATAGAAATTGTTTCGGAATTTATTGAAGATAGCTGGGATTTTAAATTAAATTGAACGCTATTCAATTTAATTTAAATTTGGAACGGATTGCAAATAAAAATCATGGTGAGCAAATCTCACTCTTTTTGGATTGCTGGGTATAAATTGATAATAATTAAAAATTAATTATTGGGTGCTTGTTGAATTTAAAAATTATTCTGTTTTGGATGTTTTATATATATGTTTATATATATAACATATATATACACATATTAGTATATATTAGTAGTTGGATATATTTCCCTTTTCCACCGATTGAAGCAGATGAGACCCTATGCTCCCCGCATAATAGCGGATGACCCTATATTACTGCGATATCCCGCCTCGAAGCGGGATTGGTATTTTTATATTATCTAACATTTGTGGACGTAGGAAACAGGTTGGAGGGATCCTAATGGATTCCTCAAATATATTTATTATTTTTCATATATATTTATATATGATGAGATTGAATAATCTATTATGGACTGTTGTGTAATTTCATTGTTTGGATGCTATAGTAGCACTAGCCTAATTTTTGGTATTATAAATACCGTAAGTAATATTTTTGATTTTAGAAATGGAATTTAAAATCAATTTTATAAATGAAAATATTTATATTGAAATTTGGGATTTGTACTTGTCTACTTCAAAAACTATTATAAATAGAGATTTTAAAAATAATTTAAAGGATTTTTAACAATGGATTTTTAAGTAATATTGCTGGATTTATGTAAAGAAATTGAAACTATTATTAAAAATAGATTTGGAAAATAATGGGATTTATTAAGGAATGGATTCGTAAAATGGAATTTTATAAATGAGATTATTTTTATAAACAAGTGAAACTCAAAGGAGTTTACAAATTTATAAACGATGTTTATAAATAAGAGAAAATGATATTCGTTGATCAATTGTAAATATAAATTTACGATGTGAATTTATATTGATTTATGGAAATCATTTTTAGAAAGAAATAGTGGAATCTATTTTTGAATAAGAGAATGATTATGGAATTGAGATGTAGGCAATATGATATGAATCGAGAGGATTTATAAATTGAAATTGGTAATATTGAATTTTTAAAATAGATTTTATCGAGAAATTAAAATTGCTTTAAAACGGGATTCTTATTTATTAAACTATGTAGTTTAGAAACTATTATTTGGATTAAAATATTTGGAAAAAGTTAGCTATTCAAATATTTAATATTTATTGAAATGAATTCTAATTTTTATAATAAGTTCTATAAATCGATTAGTTTTATTTAAAAATAAATTGGAAATGAATAATCAATGTTTATTTAAAATGTTTTAATATTTTAAATAATTACTTAAATACTTTTTAAAAATAAATTATTATTCTTTAAAATACTTATTATATATAGATTTTTGAAATGATTTTAATTTATTTATATATCCTCTCAAGATTTGTGAACATGGTTTATTTATCGGAAATGATTTTTGTATAAGAGAAATCCTGTGATGGTATTCTGGAAACTTAAGGAAATTTCTGAATCGTTGAAATAAAAGAACTTCGATAAATGATTTAGAATTCATAAAAGAAGATAGAAATGGATATCTAGAATTTTAGACAAGTGTATTCTTTTTTGGAAATATTAAAGGAAATTAATTAATAAATTCTGGGACTTATATAATCCGTTATAAATGAATTAAGGAATTTACAAGTCAATTGTAAAGGATTTTGAGAAGCAGGAAATAAATGGAACATTTTCCTAAGTATTGGGAATATAATGGTTTTAGAGGAAAAATAGACGTATAAATATTTCCTAGGTATTAAACTGGGAGGACTTAAAATATTTAACTACGAGATTATTATTTTAGAATTATTTCTCAAAGGGTTGAATTATAAATGGGATTGAAAGAAATATTCTAAGTGTTGATATGGATTTAAATATCCTACTATGGGTATAGGAATTTGAATTGTTTTCATTTTTTGAATATACTAGAAGAGATTTAAATATATATCTTTGTAAAGATATTTTGAAATGAATGTTTGAAAATTTTATAAAATGGGGCCAAGTGACTGCTTATGGATTTTATTTGATAGTTCAATAACCGACCATCAAATTTGGCTGAATTCGTTGATCTTTTTGAAGAGACTGGGACCGAATTTAATAATCCGAAACCCATTTCGATCTGATTTATGCGTTATGAATTGTCATATCTCGAAGATAATGGAAATGGTGATCTTAAAGGAGATTCGGTTTGTCTAGACCCAGGACAACTTGTACGGATGAATGTTATTCTTGCATTGCTTGCCTAGAAGGCAGTGTTGGCATTCCAAGTATGAAAGCTATTCTAAATGTAAAACGTAGCCTCAAGCCTTATCAACCGGGAATGACTAAAGCAGGATAGATGCAGCAAGGATAAGTGGGTCGCACCCAATTAGAGTATGTAATCACTTTTCTAGATACCCTCGGATATATATTTTAAATTATGTATATTGTTATGCATGGAAAAGGGAGCGCTCTAAAAGGGTGGTAACACCCAAGGCGATAACATATTCGGTACAATCCAAGTTAGGGGTAGGTCGTTCTTGTGTTGGAAGTGGATCCCGACGAGGTCCTCGGTACATTTTTCTAGAGGTGTACTGTGACAGGCGGTACCCCAATAGCCCGGTCATTGTATGGAATCCAATATCCACTATGAGCCTATACGGTTTTGTTTGTGCCCAACTATATTGAAGACATGCAAGCATTTAGCTATTTTCTAATTATTTTCTATAGACTCTATTATAATATTAGATGAATTTGATGTAAAATGTTTTAATTAACGTAAGGTAATAATCCATCGTTTTTATGTGCGGCGTGGTCTTACGAGATACCTTTGTTTTTCAAAGGATTTTGAAAATAGTAATAATTCAAAATGAGTTTTTTTCTCATGCTAGTTTCCCAAACTGAATCGGTTGTTAATTTATTATAATGCTCGGGTCAAACTGAGTACTACAGATTCAGGTTAGAAAGCTATAGAGCTCAAGAGATGGGCCAGAGGAGACTCATGCATATTCCATGTATTTGATTATATTTCGCTGTGTGTGTATAACTGAGTGTTAAGTATTTGTGAGGACAAGTTATTATAATTGTCCAGATTGATTTCTTGATGTTGTACTCTGATGATTGTATATATATTAATAGCTACATATTATTTTGTATAAAAATCTGTTATTATATATATCATATTTTGTTGCGCTGCGATTGTGAGATTATGTGTTATTGTTTCCATTCTCTTCCATCTCTTCTTGTTCACCCCTAATGATCTATTATTTTCGGCACTCGATTGCACAACATGCTATACAGTGAACGTATTGATGTTGATTTTCAAGGGTCGAAAATCCCTGTTTGCTACACTATGTATCTTACAGTGACGGTTTGTACTGTCTTTTAATGTTATATGTTATCGGTCTGTTTTGAGATTCTAATATTGTGTTCCTCGTTACTTGTTTTGTTTTTTTTACCCTAATAGTCTTTCACGCGCTTAGGTGCTTGACACTTGAATACCATGGATGTATTAGTGTCGATATTTGAGGGTCGAAAAGGTGGGTCATTACACATCCTTAGAGGTTTCTTTGCAGTTTTAACAAGTATATGTACTTATTACTGTAAAAATCTAGAAGTTTAAATCATTTTATAACCGGTTGAACAAAGTAGAAAACGTTAGGAACAAAAAGGTCGCTACAAATACACTTGAAAAATAGCTTGTTTTAAGGGATTTTTATAATTAATTTGGAAAAAAATCCCTAGGGGTTTCTTTTCATGGATTTTAATTAGCCTAAATATACTACTTAATGTTAAACAAAATTGGATCAAAAATCCTTTGCTTATGTGGTTAAAACTGGCCACAAAATCATGCATTTTTATCTTATTCTCTGTACAACTTTAGATAGCATTTATAAATGTTGTCTTTGGTCTACTGCAACACTTTTTGGCTTATTCCAATATTTTGTTTTAATGCGACAATTTAGCTACTTTTATTTTTTAAATGGTTTATAATTTATTATCTTTTTAGAATCTTTATAGGGAAGTCTAAAAACATGGATTAGGTTATGAAAAAAGATTATAGTTCAAATATATTTAGTAGTTAAATATTAATTTTTAAAGAAAAAGGTCCTTTGCATCATTTATAAAATAAAGGATTTTAGTAAAATATAAATTTGTTACTTTTGAGTAATACTTTGTTTAGATATTTAAAACCTATTTATAAGTATTTTTAAAGTACTTATATAGATAAATTTGGAAAAGTTAAGTATTTTATAAAAGTAAAGGTTGTTTCGATTATAACACAGTTATAATAAGTGGTTTTAAAAAGTTAACCAAAAGTATATTATCTTGTTAAGAAGTGCAGTTAGATCTTTAAAAAGAAAGCTTAAAATAATGTTAAGTGTAAAATGATTTTAGGTTTATAGTAACGATGTTTAAGCAATAATTGTTTATAACCCATTTAAATATACTTTTGAAAATAACTAGATCTTTGAAAAAGAATAGTTTTATGATAATGTTAAGTTTAAAATGGTTTTGGGTTTATAGAAATAATGTTTAAGAATATTAGTTTTAATCCATTTAATTATGCTTTTGGAAACGTGAAATCTTATTTAAGGTTTGTGAATATTCTTATACCCTTTGGGATAAGAATATATATACATTTCTAAGTATTGAAAGAGTAGAAATGAACAGTAAAAGTGTAGAAATGTTCAGTAAAAGAGTAGAAATGAATAGTAAAAGTGTAGAAATAAATAGTTAAAAAACAATATACATGTATACGTCTTTTGTAAAGGTATTTTAATATATATATATACATACAAGTATTTACAAAGGAGTTTTTAATTAAAAAAAATAATTAAATAAAAATGGTATTGGAAATCGCTTATGTGACTTAATCGTGTTTTGTGTGAGTTAATTATGTTTCGTGTGTTTACATGTTTATGTAAAGTATTTAATCCTATACTTAGCACTAAAAGGCAACAAAGTAGATTTATTCTACCAACAAGAGTTAAGAATTATGTTCGAGTGGGGTTTAGAAGCAACAATGCTCTAACCTACTGGCTTTACTCTTGACCTTGGGATAGTATAAGTTGAGAAAGTTGGAAACGTAATAAGTATACAAGAATTGGTTTTCATACGCAATCATTTTCATTTTGTACTTGATAGTTGATTAATCGACTATTGATTTTGACCAAATTAAGTTTAGAAGTATATGTAAGCATCATGTATTGATACAATTTGTGATCCCCCGAGGTGGACTTATTGTTATGAATCATCTCTTATTTTAAGAAAGTCATATAAGATCCTCAAGGGAGGACTCTATTATATCGTTCGTTTACTTCTTAAAGAAGCAATATTACATTAAATGGAAATTTATTGGTTTAGTTTTGAAGAGATTAGTATCGGATAAGTGTATTGCTTACTGAAAACCACTTCAAAACTGATATATGAGTTCTACGTTTTAGAAGAAGTTATAAAGTGGAATGCTATAGAGCTGAATTGTCTATCCTAAGGTTAAGTCTATTGGAGAGGTCAACATTAACATTCATCGGATGACTTATGTTAGGATCTATTCGTGAAATGTTCAAGATGCTAGAATCCAAAGAGATACTCAAAAACTGTTTGAGTGATGAGGACTTGTGTGTTGAGATGCCGAAGTTGACTTCACCATCTGTAATGGCAGAAAATAGAGTAGAAGCATAACCAGTGGGTTTAGCTAATCCAACGGTCTACAACTCCAAATATCTAGAGATGGTTTCGATTGAGCCGTGTGGGAGTTGTTGGTATTCGGTATCTTATGTTCCGGTGGACCGGGTATATTTACCTTTGTAACTATTTTATCTAGAGATATGCATGGTTCTGAAAGAAAGATTCTGACCCTTGTGCAGGAGGTCGGCTTTTAGTTTTTTTACCAAAGAGACCTACATAGGAATCCATATGCGAACGTACTTTAGTGGTTTTAGTTATACTTCTAATATTGTTGGGCTATGAGATGCAAGAAACAAAACTATTTTCTAATTTATATCCTACACCCTAGACATTATCTACTATATCGCCTTATTTATTTCTTAGATTGTTTGGTTTGAGGAGATAACCACTACGGTGACTCGAACAGTCTCAAAAGTATTGTTATATGTTGATTGCATATTTCTTGACTTTCTCATATTAGACTTATGTCTAACTCATGGTTTTATCTTTCCCTTAACTCTATTCGTGGTCTTTTGGGTAGTCCGAAAAAGGAAGGCTTTTGTTGATATTCATTGGAGCTCGAGGAGACGAGCTGGATGCTTTCACCTACCATAGTATTCTTATTTTCGCTACACTACTATATTTTCTATATCAGCATTTGTGAGGACATACTATCATAACTGTCCAGGCTGATGATAGTACAAATGATTATAACTCTGAAATGCTCTGTATCTAGGGCGATAGTTATATTATCTTTTGAGACCATATGTTATCGTTCCTCTATGAGATTTTGCTATTACGTTCTATTCTTTCCTGTTATTTTTCTTATTTTACCCTAACAATTTTCCTTTTTGACGCTTGAGTGCCCGACGTGTGAATACCAAGGATGTATTAGTGCCGACATTTGGAGGTCGAAAAGGCAAGTTGTTATGGTGGCACACTATAGTATGCACAGTTGGGTGGTTTATCTTTAGCCCCTTACGTCACCTAGCCAAACAGTTTGTTACCATCAAGGCTGGAACTGGGTCATGACTGACTCCTCGCATTGACGAGCATACTGGTGGATATTATCACGATCCTATGGAGGTAGCAGAAGACTGTAGGAGTGGATTCGGGTGGGCAAACCCATGTGATCCTAGAGCATGTGGATAGATATCTTTCTTTCTTCTAGTTCTAGCGTAGTAGTGTATGGGCATATACTATTGATACACGTCACCTAAGTATGGATATGGATAGGCGACCTACGTATATGATATGACTCTACTTCAGACCTTATGTCTATCTTACAGTCAACTCTCGTCACCATTTATTATTATGTGTTATTTCTATATAGGGAGATGTGATTATACCTATGATATTTGTCCAGAGTGTAGATGATCCTCATATCTTTGTTTGTATATGATTTATAGATAGGTGGCACACTATTATATTGATGATGAGATTTATTTATTTATTTTAGGATTGAGGGATATAGTCGGACATTGTTGTGTGCTAGCCTAACTATACTTGATAATAACTCAAGTATTGATTTTTATGAATTTTGATGATGATTTTAAAATGGATGATTCACCCCGTTTGACATTGATTTTATGATTCTTTATTTTATGTGGTTTTATACGGGTGATATCTTTATGCATGGTTTTGTGATACTCGAAATTTTGTGATACTTTAGGGATTATTTATGATACAATAATTATATATCATGCATACATTATTATATATACACACAAATTAACGTTTACATTTAGATGGAGTTTGACCCGTATGTTATTTGCATAATACTCATGTCAGTCTGAGACATTTTTGGTTCAGGGATAAAGAGACCGGATTTGTTTTATGGGCATAGTGAAGAATAGAGATTTATTATCTTTGTATACCATTTTTATTACGTAGTCTCTTTATGTGTATGATGATACTGTGATGTTTTGTATGATACAATGATATGTATTGATTATGTTCGAGATAGTGGACATTTTAGATGTTTTGTATTTACACTCTCTTATATATTTCCTATAATATTTTATCGTTGCGGTAATGGCTCTGTGTTCTCCATCATTTATTATATATTATGTACTGTTCCATCCTGAAGGCACACCTGTTTACTTCTTTGTGCCAAAACTACGTACGTTTATGTTAGTTATTTATTCAATTTTGATATGCGTACCAGCATTAGTCTAAAGTAATATTCACATGCGTACCTCATATAGCCTCATTCTTCTTATTATCTAAAACTGTTACTTAGTAATACTCTTAAATAGTATGGGTATAGATGTGGGATGTTTCATTACTCAATTTTTTTATAAAGAGAATGTTTTATTGAGAATAAGTGTGAAGATATTTCTCTTTTCAAGGAAAAATGTATTGTAAAATATCGTTAAATATTATAAGGTAATATTTTGGAAAAATATTTTACAAGCATGAAAATAATTTGATTAAAAAGTGGATTGACAAGAAAAGAAGTAAAATATTTGGTTTAAATAAAATTTCGGAGTTGTATTTATTTGGAAAACTCGATTTGAAGATTGTAAAACTAGGTTGTGTTACATGAGATATGGGATGCCTAGTGATGTGAGTTTTAAGTTTGTCCAAAACCCATTATGATGACGTAAAAAGTAGTTTTGTGTGGCTTACTCTAATGTGTTATAGGGATGTCTAGTTATTCCTTTCCGAAGGAAGAGTAGGGATATGAGATGATGATTGATCATTTTAGTGTATGGGGTTAAGATATCATGTATAAGGTTGACATATTTTACATTAGTAGTTCATTTTTGTTGAATTTGTTGTGTTGTTCTATTGCTCGTTGAAATTTGTATTTTTTTATTTTGACGGTTTCATTCGACTGTCTTTGTTTTATGATCTTTAACATGATTGTTGGAATTAAACCACTCCATCTGCGTAGTGTTATTATTATTTACTTGTTTGATAATGGTTGTTTATTAGTTATTTTATGCATCTTCAAGTTAATTATTTTGCTTCCATAGTATTAATGATCGTTTGTTTTCTTCAATCTGCTTAATTGTCGGTTGCCTGTTGTTTGCCTTGTTATGAATGTGTATATTGTATGATAGGATACTTGCATGTTTGTGTTAATAATCTTATGATGAGGTAATGTTAACTTTTCAAGGGATGTGCATTGGAGAAACTAATGATATGATAAAGGATATATTTGAATTATTCATAGTGGATGACATGAGATTTTCTCTAGTTGACTCAACACATGCATAGGGAAAATGGTGGACCATGTGCAAAAAATCGTAAGAGCCAAATGAAGTGTTTTGAACTTGACGAATCAACAACGTGAGGCATTTTGTAATGTCCCATAAAATTAAAAATAATTAATTAGGCTCCAAAAGTGAAATTCGAGCAAACATTTGAGTTTGGTCACAAAATTTGAACCATTGCGTTCGTGATAATTTTTTAAGCAACTTACGTATTTGGAGTTTTGCGATCGGAATTTAAATGAAGAAGTTATTGGCGTTTGAAGTTTCGAGCGCGAAAATAATTAAAAATTAAAATGAAAATAAATAATATTAAATATGGGATCCCACCTGTCGACCCTCTCATTGGGACGGTCAACCGGTTAATTATTGGCTGCTAGGATTTGAGCCTTGGCCAATAGCTCGGATTTAATTATTGAATCTAATGGATACGATTGATTCATGCGTCTATAAATAAAGGCATAACCCCTCACTTCTCTTCTCATATTTTCCAATCCAAGCAGCGAAGCTCTTCCATTTTCCCTTCTCCACTATTTCTAAAAATTATAAAATATTATGCACACACATACACACAAAAGTCGAATAAGAGCAGTAAATAAAAGAGAAGAAGAGAATCAATATTGCGGAAAAATGTAAATTTCAATCTATATTCCTTTAACCTTTAGTTTCTTCTTAGATCTATATTTAATAATATGTATATACCTTGGTGTGCATATTCTTATGGATTAGAATGGAAAAAAGAGTCAAGTAAAGGATTAGATTCAGTCATGAGATTTGAAAAGGTTCAAAGGTGAATGGGAAATTATATAATTTATAACGTTGAAATTTATCTCATTAAATTCTTATTTAATTATTATGCCTAAATAAGATCTGATGAGTTGTAGGCTTAAACTACATGTAGGAATATAACCTACATACTCTATAAAATAAGTAATTGAAATAGGAGCAGTATATACAACTATAACCTGATCTGGAAATTTGAAATCAGCCCTAAATGTTTATTTATAGAATGTTAGTAATCTTGTAAAATTGTTCCAGATCTATTATTGGATTGTAAATTAGGTTGCCCTAGTTAACTTAGAATGTGAGTTTCTATGTTTTGATTTATTTGGAGTGGGTTCAATGTAATTTCCATAAATTATTCAATTCTAAAATATGTATAAAAGCAGGTCATTTGAATTAAGAAGGGATATACCAAAAAGGGAAAGTCGTGTGTAAGATATGGATATTCTTTTCCATAGCTTACATTGTCTATTTTAATAAAAGAAAAGAAATGATTCCTTGTAATCTCAAACGAAGTAAAATTCTCACTTTTGGTTAATTTATGGAAAGTTATAATAGTAATCTTTTTTGAAAAGGCAGCTTTGATAAATTCAAACGTGGAAAGGAATGTTCCAGTTTAGAAATTAATAACTAGAATTATAAATAAATAAATAAAAAAACACATATATCCACGCTTAACATTCAAAAATAAAAACATATAAATGGCATAATTTACGATAATATTCATATTAGCTATTAACAGCGTAGTAATTATAGGACTAAGATTTATGGGAATTAATTATAGATTTAACGGGCAATAAATTTTTAATTAATAGAGGGTTAAAAAAATCAAATGGGATTGATTAGGGAATTTGATATGATATTTATGGAGGAATTGAATAGGCATAATAGGTGGATTTTGAAATTGGTAAATATGTTAAATGAATTAAATGAGGAATGAGTAAAGATTGTCCAATTTTGGTGTTAATGACTAATTATTATGGGTAATAGACATTTATTATATATTATAAAGATGGCACAGACTTGGGTTATGCCCTAATAGATTTTTCTTCGTACTAGTGTAAAAACCGTATAGGAGACACAAAGACCTCAAGGTAGATGGTTAGATGAAAAATTAGTTGATTGGAGGTGGGCCAGTTAATCCTTAGATGAGTTTTTAAGTTGCATTAGCGGTACAACAATTAGATTATATGTTATATTACAAAGCCATATATAGGGGTCATCGGTCTCCATAACTGGAACCGATTGACTAGCGTTGACATGGTGAAGGGCCCTCTTCGGGGACTTGAGGTAGTAAATGGTCGATGGGTCTGCCTCCTTCCTATTTAAGAAGTATCAAGTGGTCGGGGTTTTTAGGTAGTGAAATATTTAGATAAATATTAATACAAATATATATATAGTGATACCTTGGAAAAGTCTAGGGCATGCATATCGTATGCATATATAGGATTTAATGGATTAGCCGAAAACAATAGACATAGCACTTAAATGGAAATCAATCGGTATAATTTAAGGGGATGGGTAAAGTATGTAATTTTTCGATCATTAGATCGTTGTTCTGACCCGCTTTCCCCTCCTAATAACAGTCCACAGATTATATTTAGCAGGAGTGGATACTGGAGCAAGATGGGAATAGTAGATGTTGAAGTCTTCTTATTCATGCTCGATGCTGACAAGGCAATTAAATATCCAAGGAATAATACTCCAAGGTAGTAGTCTTAGTCAATACGTATGTTATATTTATATTATGCTGTGAGTTTATATTTATCGCACTCTATTATACTTGTGTTTATTACAGGTTACCAAAACCAACAATCCATGCCCTAATGGACTTGGTTTTTGATTCAAAATTCAAGCACATTAAGGTGCAGGTTCTTAAACATTTGTTCAAGTATTTCAAGTTGAAAGTGAATGTATGAGACCAGAGTGGTCCGAAGAAGCACATTCGACAAGTTGAAGTGATGTAGAGGGGTATGGGATGTCTCTGATCCAGTCAGATGTTGAAGGGATCATTAGAAACTCTGTATAGGATGATTGTTCCTTAAGGAAGGGATATGTGAGGATGCTCAACTGTGTACCATGGACTGCGAGACGATCTGACTTGCCCTGAGAGGGAAGTATCTATGAGATAAGTATATGAAAGAATACGAATCCAATTATGGCATGAGATGTCACCTACCTAAGAGGCCATAGAGTAAGTTATCATGTATTCAAGAGACCTTAAGAAGGTTATGGTTAAGGAGGATTTCAAGAAAGTCATAATGGAGTGAGAATCCAAAAATAATTATGGCGGGGCGAGACTCTGAAAATGATCGTAGCAAAGTGAGACTTTGGGGATACCTTAAGAATGTTGTGGTAAAGGAGACTTTGAGAAAGTCAAAATGGAGTGAGACTCCAAAGATGAACGCGGCGAAGTGAGACTTCGGTGAAAATTTTGGAGAAGCGAGGCTTTGTAAGGATTATGGTGAAGTGAGACTTCAGTGATGACGTGTGGCAAGGTGAGACACTGGTAATGGCTAATATGATGTAAAAACTTGGTGATGGTCTAATTTGTCTTAGTGGTGGCAAGAACTATTCATTATAAGACCTTGATAGTGGTCTAGTTCGCCTTAGATAGTTTATATTTCTCGATTACATGCCAGGGATCGAGAAATCAAGGATTGGTGCAGGTGTAACATTATTTTAAGGATGTAGCCATAAGTGTGCACAAATATTATTTTGGAAGGTGCTGGTATGAGAAGGTACATCGAATGTTATGAGGATGAGACTATAAGGAGGTTCATCGATAGGTTGGAAGATATACATATTATAATGGAAGGGAAATCGGCATAGGAATTATCACACATTTGTTATTTGTCGATATTATGATGTGATAATCCCCATTTTTAGGTGTGTGCATGCTTCACTTTAATGTGCTATGTTGATTATCGATTTATGTATTGTTGACCCAAAAAATGGACCAACACCCTGGTTTGGATTTGAAGCACCAGCCCTGTCTTCACAGAGAAATATAACAGATCATAAAATAGAAAAGCAGCAATAAAGGAAAATAGACGGAAGATTTTTATAGTGGTTCGGCTGTTAACGAAGCCTACGTCCACTTTATAGTTTTATTGTAAGCTGACTGCTATTACAGAAGTTCTTTAATTACAAGGCTTTTTCTAATTCTAAACTAAGTTGGATCTCTAGAGTTGGAATCCACCAGAGAGTCACGGTGTATTCCTTTTGAGATCGTTGTGAGGGAGGTTAGAGATGAAGAAGAATCCCAAGAGAGCTTCAGTAGTCAGTTTCTAGAACCCTTTTTATGTTGCAGGAGGTTTGCTATTTATAGAGGTTGGAAGGCTTATGGGCTAGGCCCGTCATTTTTAGGTCTCAGGCAGTATAGGCGACCCAGGGGATTCGGCGGTCGAAAATTACAGAACTCCATGGGTCGCACGTGACTCATGGGCCATGGATCGCTAATGACCCATAAACTTGGTCTATTTTCGCTCGCTGAATTCCTCCTCCTTTAGTCGTATTTTGTAGTTCGTTTGTTCGTGGACTTCAAGGAGTACATGGGTCGCTGTCGTATCGGCACCAGTGGTCTATCCTGAATTTCGATATTGGAGATGTCTTCTCTGGCATTCATCGTTGTAATCACATGCTGATGGCAAGTCGCTGGCTGTTTACACTAAAACCTTTGGTGATTCGCAAGGAAGTTGGTTTCTTGGCTTCGTTGACTCCCGTTGTCATCTTAACCGTGTAGCTTGGTCCTTGCCGAACTCTAGTCGTAACATCTTTGGTTAGTTCTTGAATCATTCTGCCGCTTAAGGCTGCCTCGCTTTCTGTTGGTATCTACTGGGTAAAAAATCTAAATAAAATTTGGCCTTCAAAGTATGTCTTCATTGCAAAAAAGGCGTGCTATGGAAGTTATTGTTTCCTATATCCATCCGCTAACTTTCAAATGGTTGCATCGGAGCTTTACGCATAGAGTAGCCCAACGTCACAGGTTATTTTCCTTTAGTTCTAGCCATTGTTGCTTGCCTCAGCCTATCAAATTTTTGCTTGCAGTCACCCTACATCTCTTGGAGTAACAAGAAGTCGCGATTAACCGATTCTGAAGTGACTGGACAGAGCTTTCTTTTTCGAATACACAAACATGCATGGCATGCAAATTTCAATATATTTATATACATTTTTATTATTATTTTTCTTATATGATGGGTCGTTAGCGACCCATGTGAGATGGGTAGCTAGTGACCTATCCCTTAGAAAAAATTTCCTGGGTCGATGCTAGGTCGAGTCGTGTGCGACCATGATAAGTCCGGTAGCATGCGACCCAAACACTTAGAAAAAATTTCGCCTCTTTTCCACCACATGTACCCGAGCCTATCTCTTTTTCCTTATTCTACCCAATCATCTGCAATCTCCCTGAATGATCCATCTCCTCCGGCAATTCACCTTGAATGTGTTCTCATTGATTTGACCCGCCGCCTAGATCCTCTTGCCATCATCTTTCCCGAGCGCCATCTCACGTTGTAACTGACCCACGAATCCAAGTCCTAGCCGACCCATGACCATCTTTAAATCCTAGCCGACCTGCTTCGTGCGATTTTACGGTGTAGCGTACACATTTCTTTGTTGTACACGAGCCTATCATCCACTAGCTCACCCACCATGACCTAGTTCATAGCTCGCCAAGTTCAATTTGCAACTTCACTTGTTCCATTAAGCTGATTTATGGTGGGTTCACTTGGTTGAGTTATCGATTGTCGTGCTGGTATGATGGATTAATACTAGCCTTTACTTGTGATGTTGATTGCAAAAAATTTATCTTGATTTTGGTTCTTTGAAGAAAGATAGGAAATTAAATCTTAAGTCGTCTTTTGGAACGACATTTGGGTTTTAGCCTAAGTCTCGACATGTTTTGCTATCTTTGACCATCGAACCAGAATTGGTGTGTCACTAGTTTGCGGACGTCACTTTCATAACACTTCATCAATTGACCTTGATTCTTTTGAGAACTCGAGCTTAACTCGTTTTACCTATTTCATGCTTGGTGTTCCTGCATTGAGAAGAATTTCTCACGCCGCTTTGGACAACGGATCTGTTATCGATCACAGATCGATAACGAGTAAGCGTGCAAGTAGTATAACCAAAAGTTGGAAGCGAAATTTTACAGGAAGTTTTCCACTTATTTCACTACAAGCAAACTATCTACACAAGATAAGCCGTTTGCGGCACCACAAAGCTTACATTATATAGACAGCACATTGCACCAGCCCCAGTTCATATTTGAAATCTGGCACATTAATCTCAAGTTCACGTTGTGTTAGAGTTCAAGTGTGATAGAGTAAATTCATAAGAGTAGGATAGATTGTTCAATAGAATTACCTAATCTTTTATAGGCGTGAGTGCTGTCGTATAGAATGAAGCAGCCTTCCCCACGTCGCAAGCTGAGTGGACAAAGTCCGACGCTTTCTAAAGCTGAATCGTCATCTACTTCGCAAGATGAGTTCGGTCAACTTGTTTCGGTTGGGCCGATCATGGATCGCACGCGTCCCAACTTTCGATTTTTACTCAATCCACCTGAAAAAGCCCATTTGGTGATCTCCGCCAAGGTTCTCCATAACATATGTTTACAACACGGGATTCCTGAAGAGGACGTGTTGCACCTTCTGGAAAAAGATGAATTAGCTTACATGCCTCCCCCGGGCTTCACAGCTTTTCATCAGTTCATGTGTTTGAATGGAGTCGTGCCCCCTTTCAATGACTTTCTTCGTGAAATGTTATCGAACTTGGGGATTGCCCCATTCCAGCTTCACCCGAATGGTTATGCCATCCTCACTTGCTTGCATATCCTTTTTATGCAGATATTTCATTGTGCTCTGTGTTTCGACGAGTTGTGGTACTTCTTCGCTTTCAAGAGGAGAGACGATTGTCCCTCCTTAATCATAATCGAAGCCCAACGGAATCGAAAGATCATTTTTCATCTGCAAAGCAGCTTATCTCAATTCAAGACGCGATACTTCTTCATTAGGTGCCCCAAGGGATTTAATCATTGATGGACGATAGGGGGTAGATTTCCTTATTCTTCATTTACCGAGCGTTGAAGTGGTGTGATATGGTTTCTAATTGATTGCTTGCATTTTACAATTATCCAAGGCCAAACAGAGGCATGACTCTTAGTGAAATTTCTCAGACTCTAAAAGCTATTGATGATGAGAAGCGGAGCGCCAGAGTCTTGCTTACTGATGAGAACTTGCGCCAATTTGCATTGTTAGCTCCAAGCTGATCCATCACTCAGATTGAAGCTCCTTCTCCCAGCCGAGCCAGAGTTTGCATAAGCCCTTCTTTTTCTTCATATGATTCTGATGAGGGTCATGAAATAGGTGTCCCCTCAGAAAGTCTGCTGGATGATGGACTAAGTGGTTATACTAGAATGTCCTCGATTTAGGATGAATCAGAAATTGAGCCCATGTAGAGAGAAGGGAAAGTCGCGATAGACTCGGAGAAGGAGGAAGTGGAATTTGAGAGTAGCAGTGATGAATCCATAGCCAGCGACTATTATTTGTCAAAGTCCAAAGGTGAGGATTCAGAGTCTTGTGATGAGACACCGGGCATGAGTCATGTTCCTCCAGATTCTCCCCTTTCCGATTCGATGACGAAGACAAGGCCCCGGAGGCCCGCAAATGCCATGGTTCCCTCGGTAAGGCTACCGAGGTTGATTTTGGAGATATTAGCGATGTATTCGTCGATTTTGATGCCCTTTTGGAAGGCGACCTCAACTTTGATGTGACGCCACCATGTTCTGGCGGTATCACGCCATCCTCCAGTCAGGCTTTGTTGTGACAACTGTAGCCATCCCCATTCCCCCACCTACAATCATCCGCTCTGGTTTGTGATGACGTCTTAGGCCCACTTTACGAATGCATGACACGACACATTAGGATTGCACTTATATTTACTTTCCATTCTCTCGTATGTTTGCTCAATCCTTTATGTGTTTCTAAAGTCTCTCACGTATGCTTTATTTCAGGTATGACGAGGGGACGTGGTCTTTACGACGACTATGAGGATTACATCGATTCACAATGGTACTCAAAGCATTCCTTTAGTCGCCGTTGAATCCATGAGTCAGAGAAGAATATAAATGGAGGAAAGGACTTGAGGAAAATGCCCGCAGTCAGGAGGAAAAAGATAAGTTTCACCCGCATAGAGGTGGTTACGCGGAAAGACAGTCTCCTGATGAAGAGGAAGAGTCATCGAAGAAGTTGAAGCTTAATCACCGCTTCCATCCCTCTGAGCCCATTCTGAAGCATACATCGGTAGGACAAGAGGTTGACATTCCTTCTACCCCCATTCTACCTTCAACGCATATTTCATCTTCTTCTATTGTTTCTACTGCCCTCATCCATTCTCAACCCTCCCAGAGACAGGCCTACATTCTTCTCGTGGGCCTGCCTAAGCTTGAGGAGGCCCTTCCGGGCTGGTTCCTAAAAGGCATTAAGTTTAATACGGACATTCATCCCATTCAGATGTCGCGTCTTTAACGCATTCAGGTTGATTTGGAGTAGGGTGACAAGTGTGAGAGGCTCTATAAAAACTAGCAGACACTAATAGGAATATCTACCAGGAGATCCTCTCCTTTGAAGTTGAAAAAGATGATTTTGAAAAGGAGTTAACCGACCAGGATGCTAAAATTAAACAATTGGAGGAGGAGAAAGAGGCAGCAATTCGGGACAGTAAGAGGACTGCCAGCTTAATGCAGGGGATGAAAAATGCACATTAGAGAGCTGAAATCGTCTGAAGAGATGAAATCAAGAAGGCTCATGCAGAAGAAGACATGTTGAAGGGAGATATGGTGCTTGCAACACTATTATTGAAGCCTAAAAGAAAACAATTGCCGACCATAATCTGATCGTAGTGGGGCGTAATAAAACAATTTTTGATCAAGCCAAGAAAATTGAGGAGTTTCAGGGGACAATTGCAGAATTAAAAGCTTAGATCGCACAACTTAGTGCCGACAAAACTATAGTTAAGACAAAGAAAGCTGCGATGACGGCAAATTATGTAGAGCTCCAGCTTACTTTTGATCGAAAGATGTAAAAACTAGACTTGACGATCCCGAATTTCTACGTCAATTCTATACTACATCAGGGGAGTCTTTCTTTTCTTGGCCCGAAGTTCCCACACACTCTTGCCCTCGTTTGGGAGGAAATCCTATCTCGTTTTGCCAAGAAAGACGATGTATATAAAGATCAGGAGTTATGAGATGTCTATCTCAATGAGTAGTCCAAGAAGGCGTTACTTGAAATTCAAGAAATTCTTCGAGATGAACGGGAGATGGAAACCATCAAACCTGCACTGGTGGTTGCCACAGATGTGCTTGCCAAGCCTTTAATCTCCGATGTGGGTGAATTTTTAGAGCAGCTTCATGATCGGCCAATGATCTCGAGGCTCTATGTTTTTCCCCATGTGGAAAATCCCACCAAAGAAGATGAAGGAAATGAGTTGGAGGCTGCTATCCGCGACCCTTTTTCCGGTGTAGGTAACAATCATGCCCCCTCGAATGCTTTTCTTTTTAATCTTATAAGTCCATCTACTCTTTCTGTCGACGTTCCAGTTACTTTGGCGCTTGCATACGCTGCTATCTTCACATCCTATGAAATCGTATCTGTTCCTGTTCCTGCCCCTACATCTACACCTATCTCACAACCGGGACAGGAGGCTGAGAAGATTGAGGTGCTTCATAGCCTAGATGACCCTTCGGCGTTCCTCGAAAGTGACATGTTTGTTGTTGGGTCCAAGGAGCAGGAGACACCGAGGGAGCAGCCATAAAAGATTCTGCATGACTTGGTTGCTGTTAAGAAAGAGAAATTGGAGGTGGTCAAGGCCTTGAAGAGAAGCGGACAAAGCGCAAGGGGTCAGGAAGCTCTACCGGAAAGCATTCGGAGGAGGCAGAGATTGCTACAAAAATATAGAGTGACATTACTGGCAGCGACACCTCTCCAGAAAAGAAGCAAAAGTTGCCCACTAGAGGTGGGAAAGGAAGTAGTGTCAGAAAGCTCTGATTGGACCGTTCGAGGAGAGACTTTATTTTGTCAACTAGCTTGTGGGAAGCTTGACTTACTGTGTCTCTATTTGTGTTCTTATGCCTAAGTATCAGGTTTGTATTTTGAGTCATGGTCATGGATTCTGTAATAATTTTTTCATTGGCCGCTGATGTTTGGGTGTTGCCCCCACATTTTGATTTTGTGTTCATAAGATTGCAAACAATACAATGACCTTTTGACTTTATTTTTGTCTATCATCTCATATATACTCTATATGCATGTGTATGTTTCATTTCATACTTTGCTAACAGCACTTAGAGGATTTTTTCACGGGTTCATAAAACATTCAAAGTTGCTTAGTCTCGCTTAGAAATTCATAAAGCTTCAAAGGTGTTGTCTTTTGAAAATTTTCCTTAGGAAGTAAACTTTCTCTTAGGATTCTTGTTAACTTTTGAGATAGAACTCATGAGTTTATTGTCATTTGGAGTGACTGGGTTTGTGGACTCTTTGCATTCAAGTGATTTTGTCTTCACACATGTATATGCCCCCCAGTTCATGGGGCCGTTCCCTCCAAACAAACTTACAGTGTTCGATGTCCCCCAGCAACGCGACAAGTTTTAACCGGAGTGCATGGCTTCTAGGGTTGCTTGTCACTGCCTATCTTCGGGCAGCGTAAGGAGTTGGAATTTGAAGTCCTTAGGCGTCGCCTATCTCCAAGGAATGCAAGAAACTCAGATCTGGGGTTACTCGATGTTGCCTATCTCCAAGCAATGTGAGAAACTTGCGTCTTGAGTTATTTGGCGTTGCCTATCTCCGGGCGATGCGAGAAACTTGAATCTGGGGTTCCTCGACGTTGCCTATCTTCGTGAAATGCCAAAAACTTGAATCTGGGATTCCTTGGCTTCGCCTATCTTCGGGCAATGCAAGAAACTTGAATCTGGGGCTCCTCGGCGTTGTCAATCTCTGGGCAACGCCGGAAACTTTCACCTTGAGTTGCTCGGCTTCGCATATCTATGGGCGATGCGAGAAACATGAATCTGGGCCTCCTCGGCATTGCCTATCTCCGGGCAACGTGAGAAACATGCATCTTGAGTTCCTCAACTTCGCATATCTCTAGGCCATGCGAGAAACTTGAATCTGGGGTTCCTCGGTGTTGCCTATCTCCGGGCAACACGAGAAACTTACATCTTGAGTTTCTCAGCTTCACGTATTCCGATCGATGCAAGAAATTTGAATCTGGGGTTCGTCGGCGTATCTCCGGGAAACGCGAAAAACTTGTTTTTTGAGTTCCCCGGCTTTGTCTATCTTCAGGCGATGCGAGAAATTTCAATCTAGAGTTCCTCGGCGTTTCCTATCTCCGGGAAATGCAAAAAAAAAATTCTCTTGAGTTCCTCGGCTTCGCCTATCTCCGGGCGATGCAAGAAACTTGAATATGGGGTTCCTCGGCTTTGCTTATCTCCAGGCAACACGAGAAACTTGCATCTAGATTTCCTCGATTTCGCCTATCTCCGGACATTGCATGAAACTTGAATCTAGGGTTACTCGACATTGCCTATCTCCAGGCAATGTGAGAAACTTATGCCTTGAGTTCCTTGGCCTCACCTATCTCCGGGTAATGTGAGAAACTTGAATTTGAAGTTTCTCGGTGTTGGCTATTTTCAGGCAACGCGAGAATTGTGAATTTGGAGTTCCACGGCATCGTCTATCTCTGAGTGATGCGAGAAACTTGAGTTTGGGGTTTCTTGGCATTGCTTAATTGTGGGCGATACGAGAAACTTGAGCTTGTGACCCTCCTGATACAACTTGGTCGGCATCATTTTTCAGAGGGTTAGGATTTGGTTCCGTCGATCCAACGGTTTAAGTCGATTTACTTCCGTCGGCTTATCGGGTAATCATTATGCACGTAATTTGAATTATTCAAAAAGCAAACTTTATCAAGAAAAGCATGGCAGATTCATTGCCTATTTACACCTCCACCATTATTTCTGTAATGGCTTATTTTTCTAAAATTAAGATAATACATAAAGTTGCTTTTAAATGAAATATCGGTGGAGCGATTCGCTATTCCAAGCTCTTGGAATTATGATTTCATCGACGGTCGTCATCATGAATTCCCCATCGCCAAGCTTTTGGTAAATGACGAATGACCCTTCCTAATTCGCACCGAAGGCTCTAGGGACCGGGTAAACTTGCTTGTGTATGAACCGCCAACTGCGAAGGTTTTTCGACTGTGAACTTTGGAGTTGAAGTATCGTGCAATCCTTTTTTGGTGGGCGGCAATTCTCAATTCTGCTTCCTCTCTCTTTTCATCGACCATGTCAAGTGATTCAAGTAGGAGTTGCTCATTTTGTTTTTTATTGAAAATCAGCCTTCGGTGAGAGTGGACTTCTAGTCTGACAGGAATCATCGCCTTTGAACCATACGCCAATGCGAATAGAGTATGGCCAGTAGCAGCTTTGTGTGTTGCTCTGTAAGCCCATAGTGCGATTGGAAGCTCATCAACCTAGTTTTCCTTTACTTTTGTCAATCACTTTTTGATGGTGGACTTGATGATCTTGTTTATTGCCTCCACATGCCCATTTTCTTGTAGATGAGCCACTGTGGAAAAGCTCTTCTCAATTCGGAAGCACTTGCAGAAGTCCTTGAACTCGGCGCTTTCGAACTACATTCCATTATCAGTGATGATTCTCTGTGGCATGCCAAACCTGCAAATGATATTTTTTAGTAATGAAGTTAATAACTTTCTATGTGGTTATGGCAGCCAGCGGTTCCACTTCAGCTCCTTTCATAAAATAATGTACGACCACTATTGAATACTTGGCTCCTTCTTTTGGTATTGGAAGGACGCCAATCAAATTGATCCCACATATTGCAAACGGCCATGGGATGACCATTTGTGTTAGCTCTGTTGATGGAGTTCGCTTAATCTTGATGGATCTTTGATAGCGATCACATCTCTTGGCATGATATACGGCACTGTGGTCTCCACACGCGCCTTTGTGTACTTCTTCCAGGATTCGATGTGCTTGATCTTTGGTCATACACCTGAGAAGAGGGGTCAAGAATCCCCTTCGATAGAGTATACCATCTTGTATCATGAATCGCGACGCCTTCCTGAGTAATTTTTTCATTGGTTTTGATCGGACGGAAGAGTTCTTTCCAGAAGATAATCTTTTATTGGTGTCATCCAAGTGTCTGGTTCCACAACGGTCTCGAAAATCCATTCTACATCCATTTCGTTAATGCTCGGGTCGGTTGGAGTTTTGATTGGGATAACCCCCAGCGACTGGGCTTCTCCAGATCTTGCAACTTGGCCAAAAAGTAGGCCTTGGTGTTTTGCTCCCGTGGTATGTGGGTTATGGTGTAGTGTTCGATGTCGTTCAGTAGCTCTTGCACTTTGGAGAGATACGAAGCCAGATTCTCGCTGTGCGCCTGATACTCTCCTTTCACCTGACAGACAACTAGCTTGGATTCACTATATATATGAACGGACTTTATTTTGAGTTCCTTCACAACTTTCAGTCATGCGATCAATGCTTCATATTCTGCCTTGTTATTCATAGCTGGGAATTTCAGATGTAGAGCATAGCTAATGGCTCGCTCTTCAAGGGTTTCAAGCACTACCCTTGCGCCCGAACAGGATTTGTTCGATGCTCCATCGACGAAAAGCTTCCACTGTGTGTCCGCATGCGATTGAACTTCCTCTTCTTCATCTCTTATCGTGAATTCAGTAATGAAATCGGTCGGCGCTTGCCCATTGATCGCCTTCCGTGGGTGGTAAGTGATGCCATATTGACTCAATTCTATGTTCCACTTAAGTAATCGTCCAGATGTCTCTGGTCGGTATAAAACTTGTTTTAATGGCTGGTCGGTCAATACTTTAATTGGATGAGCCTGGAAGTATGGCCACAATTTTTACATGCAATCAAAAGGCAATATGCTAGCTTCCCTAATTTCGGGTAATTCCTCTCGGCTCAGATGAATCGCTTGCTAATGTAGTACACAGGTGTTGGATCCTCGCTTCTTCCTGTACGAAAGCTGCACCCAATGCATGTGGGGAAATTTCTAAGTAAATGAATAATTCTTCTCCATCAACTGGTTTTAATAAGACTGAAGGAGTTTCCATATGTCGCAACAGTTCCTCGAAAGCTATTTAACAAGCTTCACTCCATTCAAAGTTTTTCTTTCCCTTCTTTAGCGCGTCAAAGAATGGTATACACTTATTTGTAACTTATGAGACAAAATGGCTTAGTGCTATGACTTTCCCATTCAAACTTTGAATTTCTCTCTTATTCTTAGGGGCTTAGACTTCATGTAATGCTGTTATTTTCTCTGGATTTTCCTCAATGCTCCGGGAGCTCAGTATGAATCCTAAGAATTTCCCGGGAGCCACCCCGAAAGGACATTTAAGTGGGCTACGCTTCATTCCATACTTATGGAGTATCTCGAACATCTTAATAAGATTATCTAGGTGGTTAGCGGCTATTTGGTATTTGAATAACACATAAACATCCATATTATTCCCGATTTGGCGCTAAAACATAGTATTCACTAGTCTTTGATATTTGGCCCCCACGTTCTTTAGATCAAACGACATCACTCTATAGAGTATAACCCTAAGTTGGTGATAAAGCTAGTATTTTCCTGATCCGGTTTCTGCATTAGGATCTAGTTATAGCCCGAGTACACATCCATAAAAGATAGCAATTCATTTCCCACTATCCCATCCACCAGTTGATCAATCCTGGGTAGTGAGAAGCTATCCTTTGGACAGGCTTTATTGAGGTCTGAAAAATCAATACAGGTTCACCATTCTCCATTAAACTTCTTGATTAGTACAGGGTTTGATACCCATTCTAGGTAGGTTGCATCCTCGATGAAGCCATTTTCCATTAGCTTATCCACCACTTCTCTCAATGCCTTCGACCATTCAGGGCCTAAGTTGTGCCTTTTTTGCTTCACTAGAGTGAATTTGGGATCAATGTTAAGGGCATAATAGACAATTTCGGGCGATACTCGTCACATACCAGCATGCATCCAGGCAAAAACATCTAAGTTAGCACAAAGGAACTTGGTCAACTCTGATCGTATCTTATTTCCAAGCTGTGACCCAATTCTCAGGACCCACGTGGGGTCATCCATGCTAACTGGGATATACCCCGTCTGTTCAGCTGGTTCCGCACAATCCTCTATTGAGCACTTCATCCTAGGGTCCAAAGCCTTGTCGAATCGACTATGGTCCCCAAGCCAGAGGTGGTTCTGTAGTTGCTATTCAGAGGGTTCACAGATGTGGAAAGCTTTATCCACATCCTTTCCCTTCTCCCTTCTTTTAGATTCACGTAATTCTGGAATATAACACTCTCTTGCCACACTTTAGTCTCCTTTTACAATCCCGACTCCGTGCTCGGTAAGGAATTTCACCGTGAGGCACCATTGAGCCAATACTATCTTGAAGTGAGCTAACATAGGCCTTCCCAAAAATGCATTATATGCTGACATCTCGTCTACGATAAAAAAAGTCTGAATGATGGTGGCGCGTTGTTCCCCCTCTCCAAGTTCTATAGGTAGGTCAATGGTCCCTACCGGCTGCTTACGTTCTCTGGTATATCCCTGGATCTTTGTTTGGCATGCGGATACACTTTTCATACCTATCTTCATCTAATCAAAAGCACGCTTAAAAAGTACATTAACCGAGCTTCCACTGTCAACCAATACTGGCGAACAACCGTAGGTCCGATTCCCACTATTATCATAATTGGATCAAGAGTTGGTGCCTCAATTCCTTTGGTATCACGGTCGTGAAATATTATATCATTGCTCAACACTTTCTGCTGCTTGACCAGAGTTTCAACATCTATTGTCAAAAATGACCCTCTCGGGGTATGCTTTAACGAACATGTGTATCTCTCCATCTCCCTAGCTCCTTTGTGCAGGATGTGGTCCACCGGGTATAGTTTCGATAATGAGCCTTTGGTCAGTTCGTTTCGAACCATGGTCGCTAGTTCCAGCCCGATTTCCTTGCTCCCTAAGCGATTGAGGGATTATAGCCTGGTTGGGTTTTCACAGCCATTTTATATATTGTTGAAGCTTGTTGTCGTGGATCAGTCCTCCAATGAGGCCCTTGAGGTAGTGGCAATCATTTATGTTGTGTCCGTGTGTCTCATGGAAGTGGTGGAATTTCTCAGAACTCTTCTATTGTTCTGTTGCCTCCTTCTTGAGGTTTTCCTATACTCTTTGGTTTCTTGCATTGCGAGATAGATATTCTCTAGGGTGTCATTCAGGGGGTATAATCTCCTGGTCCAAACTCTGTGAACCTTTTGTTATGGCCACCATCATTTTTCTTATCAAAGTTCTGATTTCCTCTCTTCTTGTTTCCAATCTTCCTTACGGCTCCCTGACTATTCCGAGGGTGGCATGAATTCTGATTAGAAGTCATGTTATTCAGCTCGATGTTTTTTTTGTGCTCCGGCAGCCTTTCTCTCCAGCTCCTGCACCTCTTCCAACCTTAAGTATTGGCTTGCTTTGCGGTTGAAAACTTTCCTATTGGTGGGCTGCTTCATCTTGATCCATTTCCCAAACTCCATCTCCAGGTGAATAGCACGGGCTAGAGCCATGAAAACCATGCCTTCATTTGGATTACTCACTTATATTACTGTCGTGTTGAATCTGTTCATAAATGATCTCAATGATTTATTGTGCCCATTGAATCAGTCCTGATAGGGACATAACATCCTTTAGTTGGGCGATATGGAGTCTGAACTGTTCAAGGAACTTTATCGCAAGTTAATCAAAAGTAGAGATAGATCTAGGGGGAAGTCTGGTGAACCACATGGATGTAACGCCTTCTAGTAAGATAAGAAAATACCGACAGTGCACAGCTTCCGAAGCATTGGCTCCATCCATATACTAACTATATTTGTACAAATGGGGTTTCGGATCCTTAGTCCCGTCATAGGAGGGGATGTAGGCATGGTAAACTTGTTCGGGCATCTTTAATTTAGGATCTCGTTGGTAAATGTGGTCCGACTTAGGGCAGATCTTTATTCATCATCTTTCTGACTCTTACTCTCTTCCATCAGCCGCTTGACCATGTCTACTATGTATGTCTCTGATGTCCGGCGGTCTTGGGGGCGACAGTCAGTCACTACGCCAAGTGTTTGGTTTAGCAAACAATCTAAGCGCATAGGTTGATGCCTAGGCTCTCCTGTCTTCAGGAGAGCCATTCCCACGGGACCCCATTGGCTTGCATTTGGACTAATTGGGGTAGTCTGAATGTTTTTGACGTTATCACATGCATTGGCACCTTCCTCTACCTGATCATCCTGCTCTCCGCCCTCCGAATCTTTCACAGCCACATTCTACAGTGGGGTTTTAGCCCCTGGATTCAAATTCATATTTGGTTGTCTCAGGTCAAATGGGGTGTTCTCATTCTCTTCCAACTTATATCGTGTTGTCAACCTTCTTAACGGCTGTTTTTATTTCTCCTATGTAAGCCGAAAACAGAGGATTTTTCCTATTCCATGGCAGTAGCTGATTCAGGGATGGTTCGCTGAACTAGATTTGATTGAAGATTTATCAGGGCATTAAGCTTCTCGATTAGGGCCTTTTGACTCTCTTCCATTGTTTGATTGATTTCCTCAGCCATCTTATTCAACTCAACTCTAGTAACAACTTCATGCTGACTAGAAGACCCCGATGCTTGATTTCTTAAACCTATAGCATTTACTTTAGCTTGTTGGGTACTAACTCCTTTTGCGGCTATTGCTACCCCTATGGATCTTTCTGAGGTAGTCTGTTTTCTTTTGGGAGCCATTTGACTTTGTAAGACAGCTGGATTTTTAAGCAGAGATTAGAGACCTAACTTTTGGATCTATGCAATCCAAAGTAGATAGCTGATCTACATTCGGGGTTGAAAGGGGAGATCTAACATCTGGACATATACAATCCAAAGTAAATAGCCAGATCTGGATCCTGGGTTGCAGGTTCTCAGTGAAAGCACCAAAATGTTGACCTAAAAAATGGACCAACGCCTTGGTTTGGATTTGAAAGCACCGGCTCTGTCTTCACAGAGTAATATAACAGATCATAGAAATAGAAAATCAGCAATAAAGGAAAACAGATAAAAGATTTTTATAGTGATTCGGCTATTAACGAAGCCTACCTCCACTTTATAGTTTTATTATGAGATGACTGCTTTTACAGAAGTTCTTTGATTATGAGGCTTTTGCTAATTCTAAACTAAGTTGGTTCTCTAGAGTTGGAATCCACCAGAGAGTCGTGGTGTATTCCTTCTACGATCATTGTGAGGGAAGTTAGAGATGAAGGAAAGTCCTGGTAGAGCTTCAACTGTCAGTTTCCAGAACTCCTTTTGTGTTGTAGGAGGTAAGTATTTATAGAGGTTGGAAGGTTTCTGGGCCAAGCCCCTCATTTTCAAGTCTCAAGCATGGTACAGGTGACCCAAGTGATTTAGCAGTCGAAAATTATAGAACTCCATGGATTGCAGACTTGCTCTATTTTTTCCCACTGAATTCCTCCTCCTTTAGTCGTATTTCATGATTTGTTTGTTCGTGGACTTCAAGGAGTAGATGGGTTCGTTCTGGCCTCAGAGGTCTATTTGGATTTCAATATTGGAGATGTTTTCTTTTGCATTCATCGTTGTAGTCACATGCTGATGGCAAGTTGCTGGCTGCTTACACTTAAACCCTTGGCGATTCGCAAGGAAGCTGGTTTATTGGCTTCATTGACACCCGTTGTGATCTTAACCGTGTAGCTTGGTCCATGCCGAACTCTAGTTGTAACATCTCTGGTAGGTTCTTGACTCATTCTGCCGCTTAAGGCTGCCTTGCTTTCTGTTGCTATCTGTTGGGTCAAAACCCAAATAACATGTATATTCTTGTTATGCAAGCATGTTTAGACAAACCTAAATTTTGTTCAGTACTTCTATGGATGGTTGTGTTTGGATTGCTGAGATACATGGTATAGCTTGTGTATGAAGTTAACCTATGGTTGGGATTATATTTATATACTATAGTCTACATTGCATAATTTAGGAAGGTTATGTATTACTATAATATATGTATGTAGGAATTTAAATTCATTGTTGTGAATGAATATTATGGTATTGTGATTTATGGTGTTAATCTACTACTTTACAAGCAGTTAATGTGTGATTGAAATATCTTCCATATTTTGTGGTTAAACGCGTTAGGATGTTTTATTGATCTAGTTGAGGGTTGTATTCTAGAAACTGTGAGGGCATAATTCTTTTAAGGGAGAAAAATGCAACCACCCGCAGATTTAACACATTAATTATTAATTTTAAAATAAGAGTTAATGGAAAAAGAAAAATTCATGTAGAGTTGACTTTTTGGGGTTTTTTGATATTTCCATTGGGTTTAGAAATATCGAAAACATTTATTTTGACATATTTATATATATATATATAGCATGATATATTTTTTGTTCGAGCGTAAAAACTGGTTTTCAAGCCAATACAACAGCTTTGGCCTAACACTTCTCCTGTTTGCCTATAAATAGACTGTTATAT
Source organism: Allium cepa (assembly GCA_030765085.1). Taxonomy (NCBI): domain Eukaryota; kingdom Viridiplantae; phylum Streptophyta; class Magnoliopsida; order Asparagales; family Amaryllidaceae; genus Allium; species Allium cepa. Next base: position 111,407,163 of record CM060940.1, read on the forward strand.
AGAAACCTTTGTAGCCTCCATCCCAGGGCTATTCATTTTTCTTTTAGATCTCCTATTTTTCTCATATATGAATCTCCTATGCTGATGGTGACTTTCCCTTGTTGTTTTCACTAATTACAAAATCAAACAAATCATAAATCAATTCAAAAGTATGTCTTGTAATATGTCATTTCATATGACACGACAATGTGAGAATAGTGCTAGTTTTTGTTTACCCTAAATCTCTCACAATTGACCAAAATATGCCTTAGAAGTCTGGAATCAATGAATAAACCACGATCGTCCAGATTGATTGGTGATGAGGAGGTGACTTGACCGATGCTGATAGTGCTGGAATTACGGCAAGATGATGTTAAGCAAATCCATACGATTGGATTGGCCTAATTCATGGTGAGGTGGAGGCAAAAATTACACTAATTTTTTTGTGGATGGAATTTTGGAGGCGGTTTCTACTGTCGAGGGGCATGCACGGTGGTATGAGGTGGAAGGCGGTGGGGTGTTGAGCCTAGTGGCGGTGGTTCGAGGTCAGGCGGTGGCTGGAGCTATAGCCTAGGACTGGTCAGAGCAGTGTTGATCTATGGAGAATGGGTATCGTGATTTGAATAGTGGAGGGAGATGGAGGTATATTTGCAGCTAATTCCATATATTTAATTTTGTATTAAACCCTAAGTATTCTATTCTTCATATCATTCACATATGAATTTTGATTCATGCGCGGTTTCTTCCGTTGGGCTCGTGGTAAAATTTCGGACTATTTGGAACTGGGTTTGTGGAGTTTAGAGATTGTTGAAAATAGTGCATTGGTATTGTTTATTTATTTAATTAATTGAATTTTTAAATATTAAATGCGTACGTCGATGAAAAATTATAACTATTGATATGTGTTATGTTATATTGATAATTGTTTGGTCATTGTGAATATTTGGATAAGTTGTGCCTTAGGTTGATTGTTTATTGTTGATTATTTTATTATTAGATTTTTAATTGTAATTAAATTTGGATTTAAGATACAGTTGTAATTAATAGGCGAAATGGTGTAGTAAGGGGGAAATTAGATAAACAAATAATAAACAAGCTTATTTACAGGTTTTATGTGATGTTTGTAAATAACAGTTGTTGAATGGAATAAAAATAAAATTAATGGAATAAAGTTAATAAAGTTATTATTTATGATTTTTGGGAAATTCATAAATAATAACAAAAAAAATATTACAAACCAAATTTAAAATGTTTACTATTACTTAATAAACTGAGATTTTATAAATAATAATAATATGGTTTCTTTGAAAAATACTTTTTTTGAAATAAAATATGATGTTTAGAGAGATTTGAAGCAACAAAATTGCAATAAAATATTTTGAAGTATATTATTGATTTAGGAGAATTATTACTGTTTTGGAGGTAAATAAAATGCGCTTTTATAATAAATAATTATAAAATGATTCTATACTTAAGAGAAAATGATGGCCGTAAATATAATGCTTTGAATGGATGTAATATGTGATTGTTGGTGGATTTATTTATCACTTTTGTTGTTTTATGATAATGAGATCAAATTTAGATGTGTGTGAGATATTTTTCCATTACCACTATGCAATTAACTATGGTTTTATTGTGTTGATGTTTGTGTAACTAATACAAAGGTTTAGCACACATTTGATTGGTTTATACTTACATTGATGGTATGTTACTAATAGTTATAGTTAGTATGTGTGTTTATGTTGTGATTAGCTTGTTTGATGTTTGAAGTTGACATTATGTGTTATCAAATGTTTGTAATGTTTAATGGCTAAGTATGTTATTATTGCTGTTGCCCCATATTTATGATGATTGATTGGAATGGTTTAGTAGGAGTAGCGTTTCTTGCTTGTATTGATTGCATTAGTTACGATGGTTGCATTGGCTGTGATGGTTTCATAGATGTTATTGTTGTTACATGCCAATGACTATTTGGATGCACGAGAAGAGCATGAAATAGAACTACATGGGCTTGATCCTCTAAAAAGGGTATGTAGGCAGTCTTTTTCTATGCAATAACTATCGAGCTTATGACCATAGTGTATAGGGTTAGACGTAGTTTAAATATCGTTAAAACTTGTTCCTTTATACACACACAGACATGTGAAGTTGCATATGGGCGCAAAAGTGGAACGAAAAGGTGGATGAAGACTATATCGTGGATTGCTGATTTAGTACATCTTTTATACCATGGTTATATCATTTACGAGTTAATAATAATTAATATATAGAAATGTAAATTGATGTAATAATGTTGTATAATAATTGTATTACCGAGCTAATTTTATTTATACTAATGTTAGATTCCACTATGAGATTTCTCTTTTCCTTTCTTAGTTAATGACATATCAAATTATAAAACAAAAGATTCACTATTGTTAATGTTAGAAATTAGTTGCAATAGTATTTTGTGGCATTTGTAATTGATTTTAGATGTTGAAAATAGTGGGGTATTACAATCTCTAGGGAGGAAACACAATTAATTTTGAGGTGTTAACAAATGGGAAGAAGCAAGGGTAACTCCTCTTTAATCTAATAATATCTTCTTTTTAATACTGCTTTATGATTTTGGTGTTATAACTCATTATAAATTAATGGATTCAAACTTAAAATTTATATAAAATTAATTATAAAAAAATGAATTTAAATCTATAGTGTTTCTATGTGCATATTAAAAATATAAAGTTTACACAAGGCAATGAATTCAAACTAACAGTCTATGAAAACATATATTGTACATCTTAAGTTTTCTAAATTTGGTTGTAAATAATGAATATAAATCTAAAATTTATGTAAACTTGATTGTAAAACAATGAACTCAAATCAATAGTTTTTTCGAACTTGATTGTTAAACAATGAATTCAAATATATAGTTTGTATAGACTTTTACACAAACACACATGAATTTCTATTTATTTTTTGAAATCCGATAAACCGGGCTTTGTCAATGACATATGAAAGGAACATAAGCTAGTCCGCCACAGCTTGCATTCCCAATTTAAGCCAGCCCCTCCGACCTTAATATTAAACGAATAATTTTTATTTGACTTATGTTCTAATATTACATAAATAATTTTTAGGTTGAAATATTTTCAAAATCAGATTGCAAAATTATAGAAGTTTAAATAAAATATGAGATCTAGTAATAAATTCAATATATATGTGTATAGTTTAATGAATTTTCAACCAGTCAAACTATTATTTTAAAACCCAAATTTGAAATTTAAACAAGTAACATTTAATATGATTAGTAATTTACATACATACATACATACATACATACATACATATATATATATATATATATATATATATATTAATTTATATTTGTATACATTAACTATGGAATATACATGTGTGTGCAAAGTCACATGTGTGTTTGTATGTGTGTGTGTACTTGTGCACTTAAAGAGCTTAGTGGTTTTAGAGCGATGGAGGTATAAAAACTTTTAGCGAGGATATAGCGGAAAATAATGGAGGTGCAAAAAAATTCATTAGATCTAAAACAAAATGTTTATAGTTAATTTATTCTCATTTTTCATGGCAATTATGTAGGAAAAAGAATTATTGTTTAATCTTATCTAACTAAAAACGGAGAATATCATGATTTATGTAGTTTAGATTTAGTGACTGCAGTGGATTTCTAACTTATGAGCTCTTAAGCCTTAAAATTAGGTCTTTATCCTAACTTTGTTGATTTAGTTTAAAAGAGAATTAGTCAAATCAACTTTTTCATATTAATGTTACTAAAATGCATGCTAAAAAGTCTTGATTTAGTGGATGTAGTAAAAAATAGCAGGGCTTAAAATGGATGTACTATTTAATAGCACTAAACTGAAAAAGCATAGTGGTCGAAGAGCGCTACGCGCTATAGTGGAGATTTTGCAGAGTTTTCGTAAAGCTGTTAACAAAAAAACTTGTCAGCACCCCATAGTTCAGTTTAAGAGAAAGGAAAGTCTTTTTTATCCTCTTTTGGACAAGTTAAGGAAGATAGGATGTGGATGTTCCCTTTGATTCAACATTTCAAATAGATTTCTCTTGTGAAAAGTTCTCCTTTTGACCTTTCGACTTAGTCGAAACACTTGAATCCCCCTCTTTTTAGTCTTTGAAGCCGACTAAGGTAATCCAGTTATCTCCTTGAAACCTTCCTTTCGAAGCAGTTGTGGAAAGCTAATGGAATGGCTCTAAGGATACAAGGATGAGATTGGTCTGGGTGGGTTTCGAATTAGTCGAAAGCTGGGATAGTTAGCAACTTAGGTTTGGTTCTGGAATCAAGGGTAAATCAGCTTGAGTCAAGGCTTCTACTTACTTGAGGGTGAGAGTTTAATGAATGGTGGTTTGCAGTAAAGGTCTTGGATTACTTTGAAAGGAAGGGGTTTTGACTCACATGGAAGGAGCCTTTCATTAAGGTCCAGACCTGTAACATGCAGTTAAATTTGGTAAAAGACCTTCACACAACTTCAAAATCTGAAATATTGAAAATTTCCCTTTATTAAGCCAATAATGGCTGTCCTCAACAATTATCCCCAATTTGATTTACAAATTAGGTTTACAATTTTGCAAACTAAGAAAATACAAGTTTGGAATGAGTGGATTCAGATTTGTTTGGTCCTCTAAAACAGACCCATTGGTCTTATTTATAGATGCGGGTTGGCACCTTTCGACCCAATGCTTTCAACTTGCTCAAGAAGTGGCTTCAGGTACCTTTCGACTCCTTCGACACTCATGCATTCCTCTGCAATGCTTTCGAATGGGATCGAACGCCTCCATCTTCGTCGAGAGAGGTGGTTGCGCCTTTCCTTTTTTATATTGCTTTGTTGTCACAAGGAATGAAAGTAGGAGCTTTCAACTCTGTCGATGGGCAGTTTAGAAGGTGTTTCGAAGGTGTTGAAACCTTCCCTGGTTGTTAAGGGTTTCGACCATTTCGAAAGGCTTGCTTTTGATTTTGAAAGGGTTGTTCCATTCTAGGCCTATTTCTGAGTGGTTTGAATGGGGGCGAAACCTTTGGTTTCGATAGATTTAGCACGCATATACAGGGTTGTCATTCTTTGACATTGAAAGATGTTGCTTTAACTCGATCGCAAGGTTTTCATGCATGCGAAAGCACCTGCTTGGAAAGGGGGGTCTCTTGAATCGGAAGAGTGCTTTTGACCCTTTTGACCCCTTCGAAAGGTTGTGATACTTCAAGTCTTCGGCTATGCATCCCTTCGACTCCTTTAAATGGTCAGTTGCAGCTTTTTCCCTCTTGTTCTTCTTTGTCTTTCACTTAATCAAGGTTCGACAAGGTCGAAAGGATATTTGGTGGTAACATTTGCCCCGCCCCTTGTAAAGGGATGTCCTTGCCTTTCCAAGTCAATCATCTCAAAACCCTTAGTGTTTCCTGCCTTTTCGAATTTCAGCATGGATCTAGGCCGTTCATTTAAAATTGATTGGGCGGTCCGCTATCACTGTTGACTTTTCTTATAAGTCATGTTCTTTTCTTCATCTCTTTCATCCACCTGCAATCAAAATTATCTTCAAGCAAATTACCGTTCTTAAATCCTCAGATAATATTTATCTACAACAATCAAAAATTCAGATCTAAAGTAAGTTGACATTATCTCGCTTATTTTAATTTTCTTTTCTCTTTGTACCTTATAGTGAATTTTAATTTCTTAAACTTTCACTATTTTGATTTTGAATCATTGCTTTGATTTTTTGCAACTACTCGAGTTTTTATTTGCTTGAAAGTGTTCTTGGATTTTAATGTCACGGTTTGATTCAATTCGCTTTTCTTGTTTATCCTCATTTTAACCTTTCGTAGTCTATTTTTACTGTTATTGTTGTTTTTAGAAAATTTCCATCTTAATGATTTTTAAATAGTTGATTTGCGTTTAAATCCGTTTGTTTGTCAGTTTTTAAATTTCTGGGTTGAAACTGAGTTTGGGGAAGAAGGAAATTTCGTTTACTTTTCCAAGAAGCTTTGTGCTATACGAATCAAAAAATTGGTGCCATAAATTTACCTTTCTACCCCTTCGAAAGGAATTAAGGCGGCAACTTCCATTTTTCTTTCTTAGCCTTCTTTCGATAGGGTCGAAAGGTAACGTAGCGCTTCATTTGACTAGCCTTGTCGAAAGGCTATACAGTAAAGTTAGCATGCAGTCGACCTTTTTCGAAAGCAATTTTGTATATTAATGTAATATCCCGGAATTTTGACAATATAAATTTAATAATCTGGATTTAAATTTATATTGAAATGATAAATTTTGTTAATAAATTGTTTCCTATTTAATAATGTATATGCATTTATATATATTTTAAATAGACAAGTTGTTTTTAGTTAAATTAGTATAGCATAGTAATATGTTTTGAAAATAGAAATGGTGATTTATTTTTTTGATTTGAGCTTTTCAAAAATATTTAATTAAATATTATATGTTTTTAAATATGAGATGAATGTTTTAATTAGTTTAAAATTCATTTTAATTCAAGTTGTATATTAAAATATGTTATAAATTCTTTTATAAATTTGTTTTAAAAGTTTCTTTTCAAATGATAAACTTGTATATCATTTTATTTATAATAATAATGCTTTACTTTTTCTTTAGAGATTGTTTAAATACATAATTTTGCATAAGAATTCATTAACTAGGCTTAATGCTTATTTACTTTAATTAACTATGTTTAATACTTACTTAACTCTAATTAAACATGTTTATTAATTCATAAAGACATGTGTACATATATTAGAACTTTAAGCTAACAAGTGTCTCTATGTTTACAAGTGTCAAATTTATTTTCTTTTTCTTTATTTCATTTTCTGAAAATACATTCTTGTTAACTTGCTTTTCATTCATATCATTTTGCTATTCATTCATATTCATATTTTTGTTCTTAATCAAGAAGACCAAAACTTCATTCTCCACCATACAAGTCTGCATATACTATGCATTCAATTCCTCTTCATAAACAAGCAAATATTTAGACCTGCAAGCATGCATTTTCAAATTACAATCTGCATATTCCAAATTACAAACCTGCAAACTCCTCTTTCCCAAAATATTCAAGTCTGCATATCCCAAACTACTACCTACATCAAACAATCAAACCTGTTAAATGTGCATGCAACTCCTCTTTCCAAAATTCAAGTCTGCATTTCAAAGCATTAGAAGCCTGCATTTTATGAATTTTCAAGTCTGGAGATGATGCAAACAGAAGACCTGCATTTCTCTTTTCAATCTGGAAGTATCATTCACAAACAAAGATTTAAAAGCAAGCAACCTGCATGTTTAAAAAAAAAAAAGGGGCATCATTCAAAGTTTTAAAGGACAGTGCTCTGCATTTTTTTTTGTCACAAGTGAGTAACACTTAATTTAAAATAAATCAAGTAGGAATGCATGCTTGTTTTTCTTGTTAAGTTAAATCTTTGAATCTGTTTTTCTTTTATCTGCCTGTGTATATATGAAATGCCATGCATGTTTGATTTCCAATGTTCTGATTATCATAGTTTAAGTTTAAATTTGATAAATGGTTTTCTTCCTTGATCTGATTATTATCTTGTATTAGCACTTGAATGGAATTTGCTCATTCCATGATAAGATGATTTTTTTTAGTTTTTTACAGGCTTTAGTTCTGAGTTGTCTGAAGCATAAATACACAACTAAATTTTGTAAAAATTAGAAGATGTAGGTATCATGAATTCATGTTTCAAGTTTATAAATAGAATTATTAAGTGAATTCAAGAACTTTTAAAACAAAAATTTCAAATTTACAGTGTTAAAATAATATGCAGTTCCAAACTGTATTTTACACTTTGGCCAAAATTGATTGAAACTTGCAATTGATTTGAGTGAAATTGCTTCTGGAGATAGATATCTATCATATATTATAGTAAAAATATCAAATTGGTTTACAAATAAAATTTGGTGAAGAGATTGGGAAATGATAGTATATAACCTAGTTTCACCTGGGTTAATATGTTGGGGTGTTGTGGCTTCAAGGGTGCATCGAGTTCTAAGATATTTTGGGAATTCGTAGATGGTGTAGTGGTGAAGCTTTCGCCGGAGTATGGTGTGTGATGATGGTGGCTGGAGGTGGAAGTGTTTAGTGATGTCAGGTTGGCACTGCAGAAGTTAATGTTTCAGGTTTTGGGTTCAAAAACTTGAATTTAAATTCAAGTAGAATTCTGGATTCTTGAGTGTTGGAGTGTTTTGTTGGGGATTGTGTCGTAGGGGTATGGCCAGAGAAGATGATCAGAGATGGCCTGAGATGGGTAGGTGGTGCACAGTGATGGTGTTGACAGGTTTGTGATGGTGTGGGTTGGTCTGTTGTGCAGGTTTTGATGTTGTGGGTTTGCAGGGTTTTGCCTCGGGTTTGTCTCGAGGAAAGTGGGAGATAACTCGAAGGAGAAGGGTAACTGACTCGAAGTAGAATTTTGCTTGCTCGAGTTACATTGTTCCAGGTTGTAACAAACAGAACTGTTCTGTTTTAAGTAAATTTGAAAGTTAAGTTTAAATTTAAATCTGGAGTTTAGTTTAGGATTTAAATTTGAGCCTAAGGATGAATTCAAACTTGTTTGAATTATTTTTCTGTAATAATTTAAATGCAGAATTTTAATTTGGTTTTAAAGAAAGAAAAAGAAAAAAAAAAAAAGAAAACAGAAACTATTTCCAGTTTATAAAGTTAGAATTAAAGTGTAAACTAAGTTGTGACTTAGAATTTTGAAAACTGAATTTTAGTTGAATTCAAATAGGTTTGAATTATGTTTTTGAAAATAGTTTAAATTCTGGGAAAAATTTCAAAGTTTGATCTTTCTTGATAAAACAGAAAACTGTTTCTGTTTTAAATAAAAAAGTAGGCTTAAATTTTTAAGTGGAGATTTAAACTGAGTGTAAGTTTGGAATTTGAATATGAATTCAAATTTAATTTATCAGAGATTTGAAACCATATTGTGTTTTTAAATTTAAATTTGATTTTAAACTCTCAAGTATAAAATGCATTGTTGTTTTGTATTTGAATTAAAAGGTTAAGTATTTAAATTTAGAAATTTAAAATGAATTCAAATTTTAGTTTTTAAATCTGGATTTAAAATTTAGATTTCAGTTTTTAAATTAAAGAATTAAATTTAAATTGTTTTCAAATGATTTGCATTTGAATTAAAGGTATAAATTATAGAAAGAGTTTAAAGAGTTAAAGCTAAAATAAGTTTGAAAGTTGAATTTCAAATGTTAAAGAAATTTTTAAAATTGATTTGAATTTGATTTGAATTGAAATTTAAATCCTTTTCAACTTATTAATTAAGTATATGTTTCTTGTAAACATATAAGATTTAGATTTGTGTTGTTTTAAAATCTTATTTTAAATAAGTTTGAGTTTTAAAGTTTAAAAGAAATGTTAAATGGAATTTAATGTAAAATTTAAAAACATTTTTGTTTTTAAATGCTTAATTTAAATAAGAAATGTTTATCTAAAAGATAAATAAATGTTTAATGATTGGATTCATTGATTATTAAGGTAATTAAGATGAATGTTAATTATTTAATTAATTAATAATATGGAAGTTTAATTAAATAATTAATGATTTTTAATTTGATTTGAGATTAATTAATTAGTTTAATTAATCTATAATTAAGGATGGTTAACTAAATTTTAATTGATGATTAAGATTTATTTAATCAGGTGATTAATGATAATTAAGATTTTAATTAACACTTAGTTAATTAATAATTAGAGATTAATTAAATAGTAATTAAATATTAATTACTTAATAAATAATGATGATTAATATAAGTTAATCTCTTAATTAAGTAATTAAGAAATGTTAATGAAGTCATTAACATTTAATTAATGTGATTAATTTTTGATAATTAATTAATTAATTAATTAATAATCAATTATTTAGGTTTAATTACTTAATGAAAGTAATTAGTGAATTAATTACTTAATGTAATTAATTAAGGTTAATGTGATTTGTTTAGATTAATTAATTAAGTTTAATTGATTTAAAAAATTGAGGATTGTTTGATAATTCCTTTATGTAATTTATAAATTTGTAATTACTTAAGGAAGTAATTAATTTATAATTACAGGATGTAATTAAAGATATTTGTTTTAGAAGTAATTTGGATTTAAATTACTTTGAAATTAATCAAGGGGATTGATTTAGATAATTAATTAAGAATAATTAATTATTGAGTTGAGTAATTAATGTAGTTAATTACAGATTGATTATTAATCAAGGGTGATTAATATATATGTAGGGATTGGTTTTAGATTAATTACTAATGTAATTAATTAAGTAATTAACTTGTGTAATCAACTTATAAGCTAATTACTTATTGTAATTAGAGATAGTTAATCAGTAATGATTAATTGAACGATTATTTATAAATTGATTTGTAATCAATGGATGGTTAAGTTAAGTAGAATTAATGATGAAGAAATTAATTTAATTCATTTTAAATTAATTTGAGATTGAGTAATTAATTTAATTCATTTTAAATTAATTATAAGTGGTGTGATCATTAGATCAATTACTTATGTTTGATGATTTGTATTGGTTGTTTGGTATGGATTTGTAATCTCAGTTGTGAGATGGATAGTGTATGTGATATGGATGCATTGGTTGCTCTTGGATGATAATATGGATTATCTGATTTTGATATGAATTATCTGTTGATAATGATAATGTTGATTATCTGTTGTGTTATGAATTATCTATCTGTGTATATTTAGATAATGATTGAAATTGTTTTAAACTTAAAACAACTTGGCCTTAATAAGACACGCTTTGGATTTCGATGAGACCGGGATCGGGTTTCCATATTTGGACATCCGAAAACCACATCGATTCCAAATAACGTTAGGTCGTTAATCCAAGTGGAGCGAGTGAAGACTCGAGGTGTAAGGGCTATACGTCAGTATAACTCTGTGGGTGATTCCGTAATGAGTTTGACGGAATAGTACTTATAGATTCGAGATGGTGAATCAGAGTGCAAGGGTTATTGTCGTTAACTCTGAGGGTGATTCCAATATGAGTGTAACGAGATAATGCCTTCGGTTTCGTTCGAACCCGGAACGAACTTGTATGGATTGAATGCTTTCAGAACATCGTCAGGTGGACGATGAGCATTCTAAGTGATGTGTCCTATAAAGGTAATCGTAACCTCAAGCCTCATCAACCGGGAATGGCTAAAACAGGGGAGGTGCAGCAAAGCTTCGTGGGTAGCCCCCACTGGAGAGTAAGATTTACCCCTGTCTAGAGGTCCCTTTATATTTCGGCTGTGTGGGACGGTTGATCATGACAACCGTCGGGGTTGTCTTATTTGGAACTGTTCAGTAAGGAACGGGTCCGGCTTTGTGTTGCAGGGGAGTTAGGGTGGCTCCTCGGTACGGTGATCTAGGCCACGTACTGTGACGGGCGGTACCCCAGTAGCCCTGCCATTGATGGAATCCAAAATCCAATAAGTGCCGTACGTATTAGTTGTGCCCAACTATGTTGGAATGTGAGATGTAAGCATTTCAGCTATTTCTGTATTTTATTTGAAAACCCTAGACACTATTATAATATCACCGGATTTCCTATCAAATGTTTTGGTTAGCGTAAGGTAAAAACTTTTCCATGTTTATGTGTGGGAAGTCTTACGTGATACCTTTTCTTTTCAAAGGTTTTTTTAAAGTTAAGCAACTTTAACCTGTTACTCACACCAGACCCATGTCTGACCCGGAGTTATTTCTGTTTTTCTTTAACTCTTGGGTACTCAAATTTTTATGAGTAGTCAAGAGAATTCAGGTTAGGATTCAGGATTAGCTTTGACGATTTGTGGAGGAGCATATGGAGCAGGAGGCTTCTGCGTATAGTTATATAATTCCGCTGTGTTTGGTATCTCTGAGTGTTGTGTTTGATTTGAGTTGTATAACTAGACAGGTGTCTATAACTGTCTAGTATGTGTTGTATATGTCTGTGTAACTCTGATATTTGATGTATACTATGTAATATTTTGTTATAAATATAATTTATTCGTTCCGCTGTTGAGATTCTTGTGTTGTTTCTTCCTTCTCTTCTTTCTATTCTCTTTTCTATCCCTTTCTTTCTTTTTTTCATGATGCGATTTTCCGGGAGTGGAAAGTCGGGTCGTGACATTTTGGTATCAGAGCTGTAGGTTGAGTGAATACCTAGGCTCTGAAGTGTATTTTTCTTTAGGGAGCGTTAGGTTGAGTGAATACCTAGGCTCTGTAGAGGTGTCTTTCTTGAGAGAGCGTATTTGTATTTTTAATATATATATATATTTGGTTCTACCTATTTGTTGGATTACCTGTTCAGGTTTTTCCAATATAAGTTATAAAGGTAGATGAGGTAGAAGTGTGTGTAACACGACTACCATTGGTTGTTGTTTGATGGATGAGGTTGGAAGTGTATTTGTCGAGACTGTAGACCTAATACTGTCTCGAGTGAGTTTTGTTTGGTTTAAGGACTTCATCGATCTCTGAAGGTAACCTGTTAAGGTTCGGAGTTCATATTTGAAGTGCAGTATTGAGTTTTGATCTGTCGGTTGGACAGAAGCAAGCAAGTGATGATATCTTGATATCTCAGGAATTAGTAGCTGCGTGATGAGATGCAGTGACTATGGATGTTTCCGAAGATGTTTTCTTTGGAACAAGAATAAGAAGTGAGTCAGCACGGTGATGTGGCTGAGTTTAGCAGAGTATTCTGAGTTGGTAAGGAGTCTTCTGGCTGGGTAGTTTTTCTGAAGTGGAGTTCAGAAGCAGCAGAGTGGATTTTTCTCTGGTAAGTTGGCTAAGTCAGCATAAGCTGTTCTGTTTGGTTGAGAGAGAGCAGTTACCTTGGATTTAGGCTGAGTTGATCGCAAAAGTGACTTGCGATAGTATGTTCTCTTGTGTTTGTTGGAGATTGTCTGGATGTCTTCTGGAAGTCAGAGTTTGTCTGCATCTGGAGATCGAGTTTTCTTTCCAGGATTGGAGCTGGTGGTTCAGTTAGTAGATGGATGGTTCCTTGAGATAGAATTTGGTGAAGCAACTCAGGTTTGGGAGGGACATCTGAGTTTTATTTATGGATATGTGGAACCATATTTTTGTGCTGGGTTGTCTGGTCTGTGCTTGTGCTCTTCTTTAGCATTTTCTTCTGTTTCGGATCAGAGTTGGCAGCGGAAGCAGTTTGGGGATGTTTCTGTTTTCTTTTCCGGATAAGAAGAAGTTTGTTCTGCCTTCTGTTGTTGAGAAGTTGAGTGTTTGTTCTTGGTTTTTGTATGATCTTGAGGAGATCATTGGATTGTTTTGCTTCAGTCTGTTTCTTTTGGAATCAGTAAGAGTTGAGCTGATCAGGAGTGATGTTGGTAGCCCAGGATCGTCCGAAGAGTTTTTATGGATAAGAGACAGAGAAATTTGGATTCTGGAATCGGAGATTTGATTTTGGTTAAGTTTTCTCTGATCCAAGGAGCTATAAGTTTGGGAAGCTAGCTCCGAAGTGTTTTGGTTTCTTCTGTGTTGGGTTAGATCAGTGTTTGGTTTTCAAGAGTTGAATTGCCAGCTTGGATAACTGGGATTCAGGGTGTTTCACGTATCTCTGAGGGAGTTCGTGTTTGATATTTCTGGTTGTAGAACCAGCAGTTTAGGTTGGTTTGTTTGTTGAGTCAGACTCGTCTGTAGTCTGATATTATGTATAGAATGGTTGTTAGGAGCTCTATAGCATAGTAGTATTGATTGATTGTATTCTATAGAGCGAGTATCCCGATATATATATATACCGGGGAAACTCGTGAAGTTTTATCCAAAATTCTTTTGGATAATTACATTTATTCTGATTGTGTGAATTGGTTGCTTTGGTTGTTGGCATATGTTTAACATATGCTGTGTTTTAAAATAAAATCTGTAAATAGATTATTAAATTGCCTTTGTTTTAAATTTCGAGGACGAAATTCTTTTAAGGGGGAAGGATTGTAATATCCCGGAATTTTGACAATATAAATTTAATAATCTGGATTTAAATTTATATTGAAATGATAAATTTTGTTAATAAATTGTTTCCTATTTAATAATGTATATGCATTTATATATATTTTAAATAGACAAGTTGTTTTTAGTTAAATTAGTATAGCATAGTAATATGTTTTGAAAATAGAAATGGTGATTTATTTTTTTGATTTGAGCTTTTCAAAAATATTTAATTAAATATTATATGTTTTTAAATATGAGATGAATGTTTTAATTAGTTTAAAATTCATTTTAATTCAAGTTGTATATTAAAATATGTTATAAATTCTTTTATAAATTTGTTTTAAAAGTTTCTTTTCAAATGATAAACTTGTATATCATTTTATTTATAATAATAATGCTTTACTTTTTCTTTAGAGATTGTTTAAATACATAATTTTGCATAAGAATTCATTAACTAGGCTTAATGCTTATTTACTTTAATTAACTATGTTTAATACTTACTTAACTCTAATTAAACATGTTTATTAATTCATAAAGACATGTGTACATATATTAGAACTTTAAGCTAACAAGTGTCTCTATGTTTACAAGTGTCAAATTTATTTTCTTTTTCTTTATTTCATTTTCTGAAAATACATTCTTGTTAACTTGCTTTTCATTCATATCATTTTGCTATTCATTCATATTCATATTTTTGTTCTTAATCAAGAAGACCAAAACTTCATTCTCCACCATACAAGTCTGCATATACTATGCATTCAATTCCTCTTCATAAACAAGCAAATATTTAGACCTGCAAGCATGCATTTTCAAATTACAATCTGCATATTCCAAATTACAAACCTGCAAACTCCTCTTTCCCAAAATATTCAAGTCTGCATATCCCAAACTACTACCTACATCAAACAATCAAACCTGTTAAATGTGCATGCAACTCCTCTTTCCAAAATTCAAGTCTGCATTTCAAAGCATTAGAAGCCTGCATTTTATGAATTTTCAAGTCTGGAGATGATGCAAACAGAAGACCTGCATTTCTCTTTTCAATCTGGAAGTATCATTCACAAACAAAGATTTAAAAGCAAGCAACCTGCATGTTTAAAAAAAAAAAAGGGGCATCATTCAAAGTTTTAAAGGACAGTGCTCTGCATTTTTTTTTGTCACAAGTGAGTAACACTTAATTTAAAATAAATCAAGTAGGAATGCATGCTTGTTTTTCTTGTTAAGTTAAATCTTTGAATCTGTTTTTCTTTTATCTGCCTGTGTATATATGAAATGCCATGCATGTTTGATTTCCAATGTTCTGATTATCATAGTTTAAGTTTAAATTTGATAAATGGTTTTCTTCCTTGATCTGATTATTATCTTGTATTAGCACTTGAATGGAATTTGCTCATTCCATGATAAGATGATTTTTTTTAGTTTTTTACAGGCTTTAGTTCTGAGTTGTCTGAAGCATAAATACACAACTAAATTTTGTAAAAATTAGAAGATGTAGGTATCATGAATTCATGTTTCAAGTTTATAAATAGAATTATTAAGTGAATTCAAGAACTTTTAAAACAAAAATTTCAAATTTACAGTGTTAAAATAATATGCAGTTCCAAACTGTATTTTACACTTTGGCCAAAATTGATTGAAACTTGCAATTGATTTGAGTGAAATTGCTTCTGGAGATAGATATCTATCATATATTATAGTAAAAATATCAAATTGGTTTACAAATAAAATTTGGTGAAGAGATTGGGAAATGATAGTATATAACCTAGTTTCACCTGGGTTAATATGTTGGGGTGTTGTGGCTTCAAGGGTGCATCGAGTTCTAAGATATTTTGGGAATTCGTAGATGGTGTAGTGGTGAAGCTTTCGCCGGAGTATGGTGTGTGATGATGGTGGCTGGAGGTGGAAGTGTTTAGTGATGTCAGGTTGGCACTGCAGAAGTTAATGTTTCAGGTTTTGGGTTCAAAAACTTGAATTTAAATTCAAGTAGAATTCTGGATTCTTGAGTGTTGGAGTGTTTTGTTGGGGATTGTGTCGTAGGGGTATGGCCAGAGAAGATGATCAGAGATGGCCTGAGATGGGTAGGTGGTGCACAGTGATGGTGTTGACAGGTTTGTGATGGTGTGGGTTGGTCTGTTGTGCAGGTTTTGATGTTGTGGGTTTGCAGGGTTTTGCCTCGGGTTTGTCTCGAGGAAAGTGGGAGATAACTCGAAGGAGAAGGGTAACTGACTCGAAGTAGAATTTTGCTTGCTCGAGTTACATTGTTCCAGGTTGTAACAAACAGAACTGTTCTGTTTTAAGTAAATTTGAAAGTTAAGTTTAAATTTAAATCTGGAGTTTAGTTTAGGATTTAAATTTGAGCCTAAGGATGAATTCAAACTTGTTTGAATTATTTTTCTGTAATAATTTAAATGCAGAATTTTAATTTGGTTTTAAAGAAAGAAAAAGAAAAAAAAAAAAAACAGAAACTATTTCCAGTTTATAAAGTTAGAATTAAAGTGTAAACTAAGTTGTGACTTAGAATTTTGAAAACTGAATTTTAGTTGAATTCAAATAGGTTTGAATTATGTTTTTGAAAATAGTTTAAATTCTGGGAAAAATTTCAAAGTTTGATCTTTCTTGATAAAACAGAAAACTGTTTCTGTTTTAAATAAAAAAGTAGGCTTAAATTTTTAAGTGGAGATTTAAACTGAGTGTAAGTTTGGAATTTGAATATGAATTCAAATTTAATTTATCAGAGATTTGAAACCATATTGTGTTTTTAAATTTAAATTTGATTTTAAACTCTCAAGTATAAAATGCATTGTTGTTTTGTATTTGAATTAAAAGGTTAAGTATTTAAATTTAGAAATTTAAAATGAATTCAAATTTTAGTTTTTAAATCTGGATTTAAAATTTAGATTTCAGTTTTTAAATTAAAGAATTAAATTTAAATTGTTTTCAAATGATTTGCATTTGAATTAAAGGTATAAATTATAGAAAGAGTTTAAAGAGTTAAAGCTAAAATAAGTTTGAAAGTTGAATTTCAAATGTTAAAGAAATTTTTAAAATTGATTTGAATTTGATTTGAATTGAAATTTAAATCCTTTTCAACTTATTAATTAAGTATATGTTTCTTGTAAACATATAAGATTTAGATTTGTGTTGTTTTAAAATCTTATTTTAAATAAGTTTGAGTTTTAAAGTTTAAAAGAAATGTTAAATGGAATTTAATGTAAAATTTAAAAACATTTTTGTTTTTAAATGCTTAATTTAAATAAGAAATGTTTATCTAAAAGATAAATAAATGTTTAATGATTGGATTCATTGATTATTAAGGTAATTAAGATGAATGTTAATTATTTAATTAATTAATAATATGGAAGTTTAATTAAATAATTAATGATTTTTAATTTGATTTGAGATTAATTAATTAGTTTAATTAATCTATAATTAAGGATGGTTAACTAAATTTTAATTGATGATTAAGATTTATTTAATCAGGTGATTAATGATAATTAAGATTTTAATTAACACTTAGTTAATTAATAATTAGAGATTAATTAAATAGTAATTAAATATTAATTACTTAATAAATAATGATGATTAATATAAGTTAATCTCTTAATTAAGTAATTAAGAAATGTTAATGAAGTCATTAACATTTAATTAATGTGATTAATTTTTGATAATTAATTAATTAATTAATTAATAATCAATTATTTAGGTTTAATTACTTAATGAAAGTAATTAGTGAATTAATTACTTAATGTAATTAATTAAGGTTAATGTGATTTGTTTAGATTAATTAATTAAGTTTAATTGATTTAAAAAATTGAGGATTGTTTGATAATTCCTTTATGTAATTTATAAATTTGTAATTACTTAAGGAAGTAATTAATTTATAATTACAGGATGTAATTAAAGATATTTGTTTTAGAAGTAATTTGGATTTAAATTACTTTGAAATTAATCAAGGGGATTGATTTAGATAATTAATTAAGAATAATTAATTATTGAGTTGAGTAATTAATGTAGTTAATTACAGATTGATTATTAATCAAGGGTGATTAATATATATGTAGGGATTGGTTTTAGATTAATTACTAATGTAATTAATTAAGTAATTAACTTGTGTAATCAACTTATAAGCTAATTACTTATTGTAATTAGAGATAGTTAATCAGTAATGATTAATTGAATGATTATTTATAAATTGATTTGTAATCAATGGATGGTTAAGTTAAGTAGAATTAATGATGAAGAAATTAATTTAATTCATTTTAAATTAATTTGAGATTGAGTAATTAATTTAATTCATTTTAAATTAATTATAAGTGGTGTGATCATTAGATCAATTACTTATGTTTGATGATTTGTATTGGTTGTTTGGTATGGATTTGTAATCTCAGTTGTGAGATGGATAGTGTATGTGATATGGATGCATTGGTTGCTCTTGGATGATAATATGGATTATCTGATTTTGATATGAATTATCTGTTGATAATGATAATGTTGATTATCTGTTGTGTTATGAATTATCTATCTGTGTATATTTAGATAATGATTGAAATTGTTTTAAACTTAAAACAACTTGGCCTTAATAAGACACGCTTTGGATTTCGATGAGACCGGGATCGGGTTTCCATATTTGGACATCCGAAAACCACATCGATTCCAAATAACGTTAGGTCGTTAATCCAAGTGGAGCGAGTGAAGACTCGAGGTGTAAGGGCTATACGTCAGTATAACTCTGTGGGTGATTCCGTAATGAGTTTGACGGAATAGTACTTATAGATTCGAGATGGTGAATCAGAGTGCAAGGGTTATTGTCGTTAACTCTGAGGGTGATTCCAATATGAGTGTAACGAGATAATGCCTTCGGTTTCGTTCGAACCCGGAACGAACTTGTATGGATTGAATGCTTTCAGAACATCGTCAGGTGGACGATGAGCATTCTAAGTGATGTGTCCTATAAAGGTAATCGTAACCTCAAGCCTCATCAACCGGGAATGGCTAAAACAGGGGAGGTGCAGCAAAGCTTCGTGGGTAGCCCCCACTGGAGAGTAAGATTTACCCCTGTCTAGAGGTCCCTTTATATTTCGGCTGTGTGGGACGGTTGATCATGACAACCGTCGGGGTTGTCTTATTTGGAACTGTTCAGTAAGGAACGGGTCCGGCTTTGTGTTGCAGGGGAGTTAGGGTGGCTCCTCGGTACGGTGATCTAGGCCACGTACTGTGACGGGCGGTACCCCAGTAGCCCTGCCATTGATGGAATCCAAAATCCAATAAGTGCCGTACGTATTAGTTGTGCCCAACTATGTTGGAATGTGAGATGTAAGCATTTCAGCTATTTCTGTATTTTATTTGAAAACCCTAGACACTATTATAATATCACCGGATTTCCTATCAAATGTTTTGGTTAGCGTAAGGTAAAAACTTTTCCATGTTTATGTGTGGGAAGTCTTACGTGATACCTTTTCTTTTCAAAGGTTTTTTTAAAGTTAAGCAACTTTAACCTGTTACTCACACCAGACCCATGTCTGACCCGGAGTTATTTCTGTTTTTCTTTAACTCTTGGGTACTCAAATTTTTATGAGTAGTCAAGAGAATTCAGGTTAGGATTCAGGATTAGCTTTGACGATTTGTGGAGGAGCATATGGAGCAGGAGGCTTCTGCGTATAGTTATATAATTCCGCTGTGTTTGGTATCTCTGAGTGTTGTGTTTGATTTGAGTTGTATAACTAGACAGGTGTCTATAACTGTCTAGTATGTGTTGTATATGTCTGTGTAACTCTGATATTTGATGTATACTATGTAATATTTTGTTATAAATATAATTTATTCGTTCCGCTGTTGAGATTCTTGTGTTGTTTCTTCCTTCTCTTCTTTCTATTCTCTTTTCTATCCCTTTCTTTCTTTTTTTCATGATGCGATTTTCCGGGAGTGGAAAGTCGGGTCGTGACAATTAATGTATTCATACACCTTTCGAAGAAGTTGGCTATTATATCTTACTAGTTAATTACTTAATTTACTCTTTCAAAAGCACAAACCATGTCTCATAGGTTTCGCCACCTTTAGTACACACTTATTCCCAATTTGTTTAAGTTAGAAATACATAATTTTTTTATAAATGGTATTGAAGAAAGGATACTTTGTATAAGTAACAAATCAAACGTTTCGGCTTAGACAAAACTTACTGTATTCAACTTAGTCGATATGTTGATTTAAATTTTATTGTTATTACGCCTTCGGGATCATATACCACTTTTCGACTATGTCGAAACCTTTTATAACTGGATAGGATTTAATAATTACCTTTAACCAACATCGTCAAAACGTCCCAAGTTCTTTTATTTTCTTGTGAACATGATTCAAACTCGACATCTTTCGACTTATTTTGCATATAAGGTTATGACAACATTCACATTGCCTTAAAAAAACTAATTCCATGGGTTTCAACAGTGTTGAAATATTCTTTCAATCTATTTATTAAACATTTGCAGCGTGTATTTTATTTAAATATATTGTGTTGTTTTAACTACTTTCTTTTGACAATAAAAATTCTATTGAGCTTTCGACATTGCTGAAGTGTGTTCATTAGATATGTACATTCATCCTCCCTTTTGACTCTGTCAAATGCTCAGGAGATCTTATCATCGGGATTTCGATATTGTTTAATGGTGTTGACTCTTATTTTCCTTTTCGACTCTGTCGAAAGCTCAATGAATCTTACTTTTCTAACCTTAACATTTATCCAAGAATACGAAATTTCATGTTTTACTTGTTTGATATTCTAATTGTTATGATAGGTTTTCAATATCCTTGAAAGAATGTTAGTTTCATAACATACTATAATTTCTAACCGAAATGATTTCACCTGGCAGAATTTGAGTTCACCAAAGAGATCGAAGTCATCTCAAAACATTCCTTGATATCCATAGAAGATGAAGTGGATTCTATCTCAAAAGATTTGGGAATTACTGGGGTAGAGGCCACCCCCCGCTACTGAAAATGACACCATCCATAATCCTCCTGAAGGATTCTTTGCTTACACTACAGTTCATATTTGGCACGGAGGGTTCCTTTTCCAGACTTCCTATCCCAGTTCTTGGCTCATTTGGGGATTACTTCTATCCAGCTCTTACCTAATGTCTATACATATCTCCTTTCTCTAAAACTTATGGCATTAGAATCTGGACTTCCTTCGCTCGCTTCTGAAGTCTTGAATTATCTAGTACGGTTGGTCAAGCTAAGCAATCTAAACAATCAAATATTTAAGGCATATCCTCCCAAAAATCTTATTTCTAAGGAAATGAATAAGTTTAGAGACTGGGAAACACAATTTTGCTACGTTAAACGTTTTCCCAAAATTAGCGGCGCTTTCACTTCTTTACATAAGTTAATTTCAGATTTTATCTTCTCGTCTTATTTCCCTTTGTCGACCTCTGTTTTTATCAAGTGCTCCTGCTAAAGAACTAAAGGTAGAAGAGAAGAAAATAGTGGAATCGCTAATTACTACTTCAGGCAAGATTGGAAATAGATTGACGTTGCTGAATCCCTCAAACTTGCAAAAGCACTCTCTCTTGCCTGCGGGTCAAAGAATACTTGGCCAACCTCCTTTGGATCTGCATATTTCCCAAAGCAAATGCTTTCTCCCTTTGGTAGATCCAACCAACTTCTCCCCAATGTCACCTATATTCCCCGACCATTCCGGTAAGTTTAGATGTTGTACTTGTTGTTTATTGCCGCATTGTTTTCTCAAATTATTTTATTGATTTAGAATTTGTTTGAATTTTCTACAGCTGCTTCTCAGGTTGAAGAACCCACAAGCGATCCGGTTCCCCCTCTTTAACTTCTCGTGCATAATTTTTTCTTAAGCAATTGACAGGTCAAAGATGGCTTCCAAGAGGAAATTAGTTAAAATGACTATGGTGAAACCACCTTTAAAGAGAGCCAAAGTAGTTGAAGTTCCTGCTTCTCCACCGTTGATCGAAGGGGAATTTGCTGATATTGACAGATCTCTAGAAAATTCGACTACCAAAGCTCCTCATGACCATTCTATGGAAACTCCCACTAAGGTTGATCCACTCTTTCGTATCACCATCTCCAGCTCTTCAAGTGTAATCGAGCAGATGCAAATGGACTTGGGGACTTCGAACCCTACTCAAGTGCTAAATCTTCCTGGACCATTATCTTCTAGACCTTCAAGTGATTTCAAAAAGATGGCCCATTCTATGTTAAATTCTTCATCCTATACTTTAATTCACGCGCTTTCTTCTGTTTTTGACTTGGCGGGTCATTATCGGTCTCTTATCGAACATCAAGTCTTGGTATGCTTTCTTTTACTTAACTTTATTATCACTTGTTTTTCTTTAAGTTTTTTTGACTTATGTTGTTCTTTACTCTCAAATTTCCAAGAAGTGGTTCTCCTTGCATGAATATGCGTTGAAGTCCTCTACCGATTTGTCAAAGCTTCGAGAGGAACCTTCTCATTAAACAATCAGGTTTCCTCCTTATCTACAAAGAAAGATGAAGCTACAATTGAATTAGAGCAATTGAGGATTTCCCTCGCCCATTCAAAGTCAATTATTTTGGAGGAGAGGTAAGCTTGCAAACTCCTTGCCGATGAAAACATAGCATTGACAATGACTCTAAAAGAGTCCAAAGAGGAAAAGGCACGGATGGAGAATAAACAATCCTTGTTGAAGGAAAAGCTGAAAAAGAATAAGGTTTCCCTAAAACCGGCTATTGGCACCATTTCCGATGCAAAGCGGCGAGTGTCACATTTTCTTGACTCTTCTCTTGAAGACATTATTATGAATTCTTTTAAGGATGCTTTGATGCTCGCCTATGCAGATAACATGGAGAAATACCCAGATCTGAGCTTCTCCTCGCTCGACCTCGCTCTTGTCGATAGGGTCATGGATAAATCAAAACGATGGAGCAGGGAACTGAAGTTGCCGAGAGGGAGGAGGTCGATCCTCCTAAAATTCTTTCCTTTGAAGTTCCTTCCTTTGAAGTCGAATCCAACTCCATAGACAAAGATGACAAAGATGCGACCGTCAAAGAAGAGGGGGGTGACAACGATAATGATAATTACAATGATAGAAGCAATGATAACATCAACGAAGGTCAAGGTTCAGGCGGTGAAAGAGGTGATCAATTTGATGCTTCTGAGAAAGATAGAGATGATAGTAAGAATATTTCTGAAAAATGCAATCCCAGTCCATCTTCTCAAGAAGCAAGTCCGCTTGAATCCTCAACACCTTAAACCGTCAGGAAGAGCCTGCTTGTGTTAATGTTAAAGAATCAAAAGAGATGAAGCAGGCTTATTAAGCGTCATTTCATATTTCTCAGGTATGGGATTCTCTATTTAAGCATCTTTCCCTTCAAAGATAGTAATAATTTAAATCACTTATCGTAGATAAGAAGGAAAGTTGTTCACCCCTATAAAACCAAGCTTGAAAGAAAACAGATGGAAATAAATAGTTTTTATAGGGAGTTAGATAAACAATTGATGAAGCATAACATTCTCTCCAATAAATATCATAGACTCAATAGAAGTGTGGTAGTGTTAGCCTCCTTGAAACATCAAGAAGCTGCCCTAAGACTAAGGAGAGCGCGCCTTCGATATGACAGTCTTCTTAAAGAGAATCGGGAATTGATCACACTTTTTTGGATGTTGATCGAGGAGAGAAATATTCTGGTGGATTTTCTTTATAAAGCCTATTGTAGACACCCAACCTTAGATTTATCATATTTATATGACCACAGTGGGGGTTTACTTAGGCATCTTTACAAAAGATATTTGGATGAATTTGGATCTGATCCGCATTTCGAAGCATGTTGGAATTTGCCACGAGTCAAATCAAATCCTCAAGATTTGCCCTCTGATAAACTTAAGTATTATACGGACAAGTTTATTTCGGAATTCTTTACAAAATCATTTTTGTATGAACCAGAAGAATACTTGTAATTATGTAATAATAATGATGTGAATGTTTGTTTTAATTTTCCTTCTATACTTATTTGTATTTCACTACTTTACTACAGAGTGAACATTCCTCTTACAACTTTGTTTCTAGAGATTATCTAAGCCAGTATGTTAAACTAAGAAGAATTATCTCGAAAAAGCATTAGTTCTAAAATATTCAAAAATGGCTAAATATCGTTTACCTAGAGATTTACAAAAACTTTCTATGGAACATCCTCGCATCCTCTTTGATTTTTTTTGGTGAAGAAAAGGAAAAGCAACTCAAAGAGATTCGGACATATCATTCCAAACTGGAATGTGGTCATGATAGTCCTCTTATTGGAGAATGGGACTTGTAACGACTCAGAATTTGACCGCTTTAAAATATACTATTTAGAGTGATTTTAAATATAAAATACAAAAAAATTATGATTTAAATAATATTCGATAGGATTTGGAAGTAGAAACATACATAAAAATAGTAACATTTGCTTATAACGACAAAAGTGACAAAATGCTGATTTCAGAAAAGTATGTTTCAATGGTTAAATAAATTATCTTAATTAACTTATGAGTGTTTACATTTTTAAATAGCGTTATAAAAATATATTTTTAAATTTGGTTTACATAAATAAATAGTTTAACTAAAACGTCAAAATGTGACCGTAAAATATTTTGTCGAAAAACGACGTTTTGTCGATTAAAAGTTATCGCAACGTCATCGCACCTTTATTTTCTTATATAGAAACATATATTCAAATAGTGTAAGTATTAATTAATTCACTAAACATGTTTACTTTTACTAAATAAAATTAGAAAACTTCTAGAATTCATTAGTAAAAGTAAGTAAGAATTCACAAAAGTAAGAAAAAGTAAACATCAAATCAAAGCCAACATAATTATGTCATTCTTTACTTAATTTTAAGTAACTAAGATATAAAGTAAGGATGTGAAAGATGATGTTAAGTATTGAAAAAGTATAGATTGCTTTAGGTTAAAATAAGGTTAGTTTGGTAATTTGGAAAGAGGTTATTTTGGTAAATTTACCACTTCTTTCTTTTTCTGTAAATATCCACCTCCTTCTTCACTTTCATTCACATTTTCTTCTTCTTCTTTTCTCAAGCTTCTTCATCTTCTTCCTCTTCTCTTTAATGGCTTCCAAAGCATAGAAAAAAATTAAAAAGAAATAATGTCAAAATATTTATAAAATATTCAAAAGAAATCAATGTTTATTCTCTTCAAATCAAACTCATCTTTTCTCCATATTTTACCTCTTCTTCTCTCGGCCATAACTTCTTCAAAATAGAACCAAAATACAATTTTTTTTTTAATTGTGTATTTTTCTAGTGACTACAACTTTCACGTTTTCCACTTTGTCTCATTCTAAAGTTGTCTACATCAAAAATATACTTCTTTCAAATGCATTTTCTGCCCCTTTTTTAAGCCAGAGAATAGGCATTTTTGTTTTGATCGTAACAGACCCAAATTAATAAATTTTGTTTTTCAAAGTGTATGAAATTCCAATGGCTACAACTTTTATGTTAATCATTTTTTTCATTTTTGAAATTTGCTATACCTGAAACTCAATTGTTTGAAGTGCATTTTCGGGCTTCATTTTTGTCAATCCGACAATACCTCTTCTTCATTCTGTTATATCTCCCTCATGAAAGTTGGATTCAAATGATTCTTTTTTTTAAATTCAAGAGAAAATAATTTTCAACAACTTTTCAGTTAATTTTTTTTAAAATTTTGAGAGTAAGAGAGTCAAAAACAAGAGAGAAGGTGACCTATTTTTCGGGTCTAATTTTGAGAATTCAAGTTCAAAGCTCCATCACTTCTTCTCTATACTTTCGGCCAACCTCCATTTCAAACCTTGGCCAAGCATTAGGAAGGAGGAATTCGGGCTTATTTTCATTTGGTTCCGAAGCATGGTAGGTAGTATGTGTTAGATCTTAAGTTCCTTGCCTTAAAGTTTGACGGAGTGGAATCCAAAGTAAGTTAATTCTTATTTTAAGTTCATTAAAACCATTGCTAAGTTGAAAGAACTTTAATTGTAAAGTGTTGTTTGAAAACCCTTGTTGAATGCTTGTTTACTTTGTTTTCTAAAACAATGGTTAATTTCCTTGCTCAATATTATGTTTGGATGGTTAATTAAGTAATTTAAAATTTAGAAGTTAAATACTTAATGGGGTATGCGGAAACGACTAGTACATGTGTTTCGTTTGTGAGATCCAAGAAGACTTGGGCGAGGGACGGAACATGTCGAAGGGAAAGCCCGGATGCTCCAAAATAAATATCAAATTATTTTAACTTAAGATAAAATAAAACATGTTATAGAATGAAGCATTGATTTATCATTTATTATTGAGTTTATTTTGTTAATTGATTATTTGGTTGTTTGAATTAGGCTCAACCAGTTTATGAGCACTGATTATTATTATTGATTGTTGGCTTTGCTCGACTAGTTTATGAGCAATTTATTATCCATATGCATGGTCTGGGTAGAAAATAATTGTAGGCTAACACCTTGTGATTTATTTCACAATTTGACTATAAGGTGTTTAGCGGTAATATTTGGTTCACTTCAATTTAATGAATTATTTTGAAAATTGGTTTCAAATGAAAATGTTATGAAATGTTTTTCCTTTAAAAGAAATAGAAATGTTTGGTAATGAATGTTTTGAAGTTATATTATATAAAAGTGATTTATATAATGAATGGTTTATAAAAGTTTTTTATAAAACGGAAAAATTTCGAGGACTAAACCCGATGGTTTTAAGATGATTTCTGAAAGGACTAGAGAAATGAAAATTATTATAGATTCGAAAGTACTTGTGAATATTAGTGTGAAATGATTTATCGCTTCGGGATATAAAATGATTTATTATGTTACCAATGATTCTGGTAACCTGTAACTAGAAAGTGGGTATATGTTTTTGGTATAGTCCACTCTTGAAATAGAGGGATGTACTTATTTATCGATTGTATGAAGGCTGAGACCCAGTTGCCTTGTTATTGGGAGAAACCTTTCGATCTGGTTGCATATGGTTAGATATGTTTTTGTTACAGTATTTGGGATTTCCAAATAAGCTTTTCAAAAGTGATTTGATTTAAGATCCCGAAGTAAAGTATAATTTGAATATAAGGATGTATATATATACTTCAAAAGTTTTGAAATTAGAATTTGCGAATAAAGTCCAAAGAGATAATTTCCGTAAAGGTAACTAGATTTGAAAATCTAAAATTGAAGATTAAGCCTAAGTGGGTAGTTTTGGAAATTGCATATTGTTTGTTGCATCGTAGGCTCCATGAGTCCTATTTTTGGTAGGAGAACTACGTTGGCTTGATCCTGTATCTAATTGGGTACCCAATTAGATAGGAGTATGTAGGCAGTCACAAGTGGTAGTGATGTTGTCCCTAAAATAATATAACCTTTTCATGTTTATCTGTTAATGGTTGTTGTTTATCTCGTGTTATTGTATTTTTCCTGCTTACTATTTTATTTCGCATTTGACATGTTTATTGAGTTAATAGGAATGGCTATTGCTGTCTCTCTTATTAGAGTTGTGCAGCGTTAGATTTATTTGTATTTGATTTGTATATAAGCACACCTAGTACATTAAATTGATTACTCTGATAACTTGTAAAAGTGAAATTTTATCCTATACATTTAATAATGTTGAGTATTTATCAAATATGATGTATTAAGTTGGTAGTTTTCATTAATAGTTTTAGAACGGATGGATGTTCGGCAATTTTATCTGGTTTGAAAATCCAGGTCGTCACAGGACTATGGTAAATATTCTCCGGTTATTACTCTGGAAGGAGTTAATTTTCCTTTTGACTCGACAGTTATCCTTTCTGATAATTCATTAATAAAGTTAGAAATGCAATTTCCCAACTTTAGATGTAAAGCAGATGTGTAATTGTTCCTTTTAGTTTCATTGTTACTTAATTTGGAATATTTTATCGCTTTTAATAAAGAAATCAATTACTTAAGTCTTAACTTTATTTTCTTTCTCTTTTTGTTAAATAGGAATTACAGCTATCTGCAACGTTTCCCTCATTAGATTCAGCATCACGCGAATCTTAAGGATAAAATGTTAGTGAATCTTGAAAAGAGAAAACTTCTTGATGATGTTTGTTTCCAAGGAAATACCAAAACATTAAGATGGCATAAGAGATTCTTACTTCAGAATATAATTGTCAAAAATCTTAAGGATCAGATTGCCAATTTAGAAGTAGATGTTAATAGTAAAATGAAGCGATTTCCACATTGAAACGTCAAGTCAAGTCAAATCCATCAATCCACTCTGATAACAAAAATGTCCGAACTCCTTCAATAAATAAATGATTTAGAGATGAAATTAATAGAAAGCCATGCTCAATGTGAATCATTAGAGTTCATTATGGGGAATAACATATTAAGCATAGAGTTACTAGTTTCTCCTGTTATCTCCTCTGTCGCAAAATCTACAAGATCCACTTCCCTTGCTACCCAGAAATTCCCCACTATGACAAATCCTTCTCTCGGCTTAGATGAAAAAGTAGTGGGTGAGTGGTGTAGAAAAGTTAAATTGGAGATGATGAAGTATTTTGACGAATAGCAAAATGCAAGATAATCGAATCGCATAAATGAATATGCAGCTAGGATTCAAAAGCTAGAACGCGATAAGTATCTTCTCTTAAAGAGCAACGTTGATTTAGAAAGGGAAAATAAGACCCTTAACGGTGCAAACAAAGCCTTTAACCGCGCTTTGATGACTAAAATCGAGATATTGACAATGAAGAACAAATGAGGAAGAAAGAGAAGAAACTAAAAGAGGTCCTTCACATTGCTATCCATCGTATTGTGGACCCTTTAATTGCTGAGGATCTAAATAAAGTTGTTCAAGACTTATGAATGATATGTATACATTTGTTTTGTACACTTGTAATAATGTCATTGAATATGTAAATTATGAAAATTTTGTAAATTCACCTGAACTATGGCCCTTTCTTATAATGTTATTTCTGATACATTTATTTGATAGCTTGCACCATAATTTCTGCATTTGTTGGATCTTTCAATCCTCTTTACTGTATTGATTTATCTGAAAAGCAAAAACTAAGCAGTATTTGTCATTGTTAGCTTGTAATATGTATAGGTGTTTATCCATATCACTTGTAGATATTATTAAATCATTATATTAAGATTTGACAATAAATGAAAAGTGATCGCTTTTGATGAAATGTTTTGAATCCCATCTTTGGTAATGTTTAGAGATAGCGAAGAATTCAAATTTAAACATATTGCTGTAATATCTGAAGTTTGATGGTAGAAAACCCTTGTCTTAATCATGGATTTAAATGTTTTAGAAAGTCATTGTCTGAAGATGGCTAACAGAAATTTAATAATGACCATGTAATAGAAGTCCAAAAATCTCAGTCCGAACACTTGTGATAGAAATCCAATGACCTAGATTCGGGCATTAATAAATGAAATTCAAAAGTTAGGAAGTTTGGGACCCAGATTAGAGTCTTAGAGAATAATAACTAAAGATCCAGGATAACCTTCTTAGTAGAAGTCATGACCTTAGACTTGGGCACCAATGAGTGAAGTTAAGTAATAGGCTGAAAACCAAAATTCGGGTATTAGAGATGGACAATCAGAAGTCCATGTTAATTATCTTCGTAATAGAAATCTCAAACCTAGATTAGGGCATTAATAAGTGATGTCTAGTAATAGTTTCAAAACCTAAACTCGAGTATGATGAGTTGAAAGATCTCCAACCCAGATTCAGGTATTAATAAGTGAAGTCTTATATTTCAATTATGGATGACCCGAAACCCATATTTGGGCATTACCAGATGAAGTTTAGAAATAAGAAACCCGAAACCCAGATTTTGGTATTGTTAACCCAAAAAATGGATCAACACCCTGGTTTGAGTTTGAAAGCACTAGCCCTATTCTGACAGAGCAATATCATAAATAGCAGGTATAGAAAAAGGCAGTAAAGGAAAGAAGACAAGGAATTTTTATAGTGGTTCAACTGTTAACGAAGCCTACGTCCACTTTATAGTTTTATTATATACCAGTTGTTGTTTTAAGTATTGTTCGATTACAAGGCTTTGATTATCCTTAGGTGTATCGAATCCCCAGGGTTCGAATCCACTGGATAATCACAGTGAATTCCTTTGGAGATTGTTGTGAGGGAGGTAGAGAGTGAAGAATGTTTCCAGTAGAACTTCAGCAACCAGTCTGGAGAAGACCTAGTTTATGTGGCAGGCAGGTAGAGATTGGAGGGCCTCTGGACCAAACACGCCTCTCAATCACTCATAGATGGATACATAATGACCCAGAGGAGTTCAACTCACGATCCGAGCCAAAACCATGGATCGCTAGCGACATAGCAACCCATAGACTTAGCTCGCTCGTGAACTAATTACTTAGAGTCTATCTTTATTTTTTAGCCACGTTAGTTCGCTTGAGTTTAGCAGATTGGTATGGATCGCTGGCTACCCATCATGCATGGATCGCTAGCAATCCATACACTTATTATTTTTCTGTGCTCATGTATTCTTGACTTCTTGGCTTCTGTTTCATCTTGCAAACCATCATATTGTATGGGTCGCTAGCGATCCATATGGTATGAATCGCTAGCGATCCAAGCACTTGGAATATTTTTGGAATGTTGAAGTGTGGAATGCTTTCATGGACTTGTTTCGATGTTGTTCGTGTAGTCTCATAGCACATTGTTCGATTTTGATAACTATCTACTAGCTGGTTATGTTTAGCCGTTGATTGGACTGGATAGACACTGGCCTCTTGGTTTAGTCAAATTGAGTCATCGCTTCAGTAATATGGCTCGGCTCTCGTTAAAGCCTTATTTTAGCCTTTTTTGGTTAAGTTCTAAGCCATTCTGATGTCACATAATTGTTCTGTTTTCAAGTGGATCTTGCTGGGTTAAAAACCCGAATAAGATTTGCCCCCTAGAGTACGCCATCATTGTAAACAACGCATGCTCTGGAAGTTATTGCTTTCAACATCTATTAGTCAAATTCCAATTGGACGCATTAGAGTTTATGGATACATGGCAGGTCATGTTGTTGATCACCTAGCTTTGGTCTTGACTGTTGTTGCTTGTTGTAATGGATCAAATTTCTCTCCATAGCTTCCTGATATGCTTTGAAATGATGGGTAGATGTCAGAATTCATGAAAAATTCACCTTCAATCTCATGGGTCGCTAGCGATCCATGTAGGATGGGTCGCTAGCGATCCATGTGGGATAGGTCGCTAGTAATTTGACCATTTGGATAAATTTTACTTCGGAAAAATGGGTCACCGGCAATCCATGATGGATCGCAAGGGACCTGATAACTTAGTGAAATTTTCTGCCTCGCCTTTTTTATCTGCCTATATACATTCTCGATCTGACCCTACCTCTTACTTTTTACACGACCTGAACTACTTTTATGCGATCTGAAACCCTAGGCTATTCGACCCAGCTCATTCAGCCCGATCCATTACTTCCTTAGATCCATCTTGTCCATGCTTTGGTTATAATTCCCCTTGCACCATCATCACCGAAGCATCACTTCCTCAATTCATCTCTAATCAAAACCCTAACTTTTCACTGCCTTGAGTCGTTGCCGATTCAACCCCTAGCTTGCCACCGATCCATCCGCAGCTTGCTGATTCTAGTCTTCGATCCTTCTTGTGTTCTATAATTCAATCTATGGTGGATTTGCAAATTAATTTGCTAACTACGGTGTTCGTGTTACGATCTGATGGCAAGTTTGCATTTGCGATTTGGATTGTGAGAAGTTTGAGTTGATTGCAGTTTATTGGAGGAAGATAGTAAATCGGGTCTTGAGTTTTCTCCTAGAACAACATTCAGGCTTTGGCCTGATGCTTGACATGTTTTGCTATCTTCGTCGGTAGACCAGAATTGACTTGTGCTAAGTTTCTTAGCTGTTACTACATGACACATCACTAATTAGTCCCAATTCTTCCAGAGGTTTTAGAATTATCTTGCTTGCTCGTTGCACGCCTGGTGTCTCTATATTGAGAAGAGTTTTTCACATTGCTTCGGACAACGGATCCATTATCGATCATTGATCGATAACGGGTAAGTGTATAGGAAGTGAAAACAAATGGAAGCGATGTGGGAAATTCTTTTCTATTTGCACTGTGAACGGACTATCTACCCGAGATAGAGCGTTTGTAGTGTTTCGGATACCGAGCTCACCCCTTAGACAGCACACTACACTTGCCTCGGCTCGCACTTGAGGTCCTTTGCATGGGCACGGATTGATATCTCTTCGAAATTCAAGTGTTGCAAGGGAAAATTATTAATTTAGAATAAAATCACCTGACCGTTTTGAATACGTGTTCCGTTATTTTAGAATGAAGTACCCATCTTTGTGCCGTAAATCAAGTGGAGGAATCCCAGCACTTTTCGCAACTGAGTCGTCATCCATCGCACTTTCTCCTACCACTTCTCAAGCGGAATATGGTTAGTTGGTCCCGGTCAAGCCAGTTATGGATCAAATGCACCCCAACTTTAGAGTTCTACTCAATCTGCCTGAGAGAGCTTCTTCGGTGGTTTCTATTAAAGTTCTTCATAACATCTGTGTGCAACATGGTATTCCAGAGGAGGATGTACGTCTGCAAGAGAAGGAAGAGTTTTCT
This sequence comes from Allium cepa, assembly GCA_030765085.1. Lineage (NCBI taxonomy): Eukaryota > Viridiplantae > Streptophyta > Magnoliopsida > Asparagales > Amaryllidaceae > Allium > Allium cepa. Next base: position 111,439,740 of record CM060940.1, read on the forward strand.
CCTATGCCTTTTCCAGGGTACACCACTTGCCACTGGTATATGTGCTTGAATGGAGTCGTGCCTCGCTTTAACAACTTATATGCGAGACTCTTTTGAACATAGGCATCACCATATTTCAGATTCATCCCAATGGCTATGCCATCTTGACTTGCCTACATGTTCTTTTCATATGGACATTGAACCACGCTCCAAGATTTGATGAGTTGCGATACTTTCTATCATTTAAAAGGAGAGATGGATGCCCCTTCCTGATTGTAATTGAAGCCCAAAGAAACCGAAAAATCATTTTGCGTCTACAGAGCAACTGGTCAGAATTCAAGATGCAATATTTCTTCACTAGATGTTCCGAGGGGTTCAATCATCGATGGACGACAGGGGGTAAGTTCCTTTTCATACTTATCGAGCTATGACATATTGCTATGGATTTTTTAATGAGTTGTATACTTCTTGCAGTTATTCCAAGGTCGAACAGAGATGTGTCTCTTGATGAAGTTTTTCAAACACTAAAGGCTATCGATGCGGAGGAGAGATGCATTAAAGTGTTGCTTACTAGTGAAAACTTTCATTGATATGGATTACTATATCTGGGTAGATCCCATGTTCAAGTTGAATTACTCTCTCATGCCCGATCCAGGGTTCGCACAAGATATATTTCTTCTTCTTATGGTTTTGAAGAAAGCGCCTCTCAAGAGAGAGAGAGAGAGTCTGCCTGAAGGATCAAATAAGGAGGCCCGTTAAGGAGGAGATGCTACTGCAACTGGATTTAGCGGCCAAGTTATAATGCAGCTGATCCTAGAGGAAGGAGAAGAAGAGTTCAAGCAAAGGGAAGGGAAGGCCGCATTGGAATCAGAAAAGGAAGAGGGGGAGTTTAAGAGTAGCAGTTATGGATCTACTGCAAGTGATGACTTTTACGCAGAATTCGATGATGAGGACTCATAATCGTGTGATGAAACTCCGAGAATGAGCCTCGTCCTTCTAAGCTCACCACTTCTAGACACAAGCATTAAAGACAAAGCCTCGAAGATCGGAGGGCATCAAGATTCTCCAAGTAAAGACGCTAAAGCGGAGTTTGGTAATTTGAGAAACGTCTTTGATGCGCTTATGGGAGAACATTTTAAATTGGAGGAAGTGCTCCCTTATTCGGGCAGTTATTCACTGAATTTAGTCAGGTTTTGCCTACAACGGTTGAAGTTAGTTTGATCCCTCCTACAACAACTACCCGAACAGGTTCGTGACGACGATCTAGGCCTTCCCCCAAACACACTACACATATCGCTAGGCTTATGCTTACTTTCTTATACTCTTTGCATGTCTATTTTACGCGTATGAAATCTTTTATGTATGTTTTGGGACAAGTATGACGAGAGGACATGGCCTCTATGTTGACTTTGAAGAGATCAGTAGCTCCCAGCGCTGGTCTAAGCGTCCTTCTGGCCATTATCAGCTTCAAGAAACGAAGGAAGAATATAGGAGGAAGAAGGAACTAGAGGTCGAAGCCCACCGCCCAGATGAAAGAGATCGGTGTCAGTCATACAAAGGCGGGTATGAGAAAAGGAGAACTTTTGATGTAAGGGAGGAGCCATTGAAGAGATTGATATTCGACCACTGTTCCCATTCTTGGGAACAATAGGTGTCTACTCCGATGCGCTCCTCAACGGGTCAAGAAATCCCCGTCACTTCTGCTCCTGCTCCGCCTTCGATTTGTTTTCCACCATCTTCAGTCATGTTTGCTCCTAGTGCTTCGCATCCCCATAGGAGGCCTGCTTACATTCTTTCTTCAGGTCCTCCTAAGCACGAGGCAGTGCTTCCCGGATGGTTCTTGAGGGGAATTAAGTTTGACCATGACTTGCACCTGAATCGCAAAGAATCATACATGCCCCACCTTCAAGCTATTCAGAACAACTTAGATCAGGCCAAAAGATGGAAATGTGTAAATAGCTGGCAGATACTAATCGCAATAACTACCAAGAAATCCTCTCTTTTGAGTCGGAGAAGGATGATTTTGAAAGGGCGCTATCAGAATGTGATGTCAAAATTAAATTGCAGAAGGAAGAAAAGGCAGCGGCACCGTAAGAGGGCAAAGAGGAGCGCCGACTTGCTTAAAGAAGTAAAAGAGGCTTATGCCAAGATTGAGATCATCTATAGTGACGAGATAAAGAAGGTTCATGCCGAAGAGGTGAAATTAAAAGAAGAAGTGGTCGCTTGCAACACAATGATTGAGGCCCAAAGGAAAACCATTGCCGATCATGACCTCATCGTCGAAGGACATAACAAGACTATTTCCGACCAAGCCGAGACAATTTCCAGGCTACAGGCTCAGGTCATGCAACTCGGTGCTGATAAGTCTTGTCACATCCTGCCTTTTTATACGATTTAAATCGACGATAAACCGCACACGTCAGACTTAAACCATACAGAAGGACGGATTGTTATGGGGTAAATAAGAAAAAATAGAGAAAGAAGAGAAAAAAACAAAATAGAATCTTGCAGCGGAACGATAAAATAAAATAATCAAATAAACAGTTCATGAAGCTGTTTTACAAAATATTCGATTGTACTTATACAATACATATCAGAGTTACACATACTAGTGAATAATAAATAATGCAGCAGAACAGTATGAATGCAGTGGAAAAATATAATAGATAATAGTAATAAAATCTTCGTCTTCGTCCTCCAGAAGTAAGGTCTTCAAACATGAAATGCTCAGGCTGACCCGAGCGAATTGAAAAACAAAACACTCGAGTCAGAACTAAAAGATCATATGTAAGTTAAATCAATGGTAAAATATGAGTGGAATGGCGTCAGAGATGTTTACGAGATTTAACATCTCCTATCCAGCGTCTAACGTGAGTGCAGTAACTTAAGAGATGTTCGGGATTCACACCTCCTAAGGATCCGTTAAACTATTTACTATGTAGTAATATTTCGCTATTATAATAGTCTATAGTGAAATAAACTTAATTTTAAATAGCGTTAAGGCTTTACATTTTCCACCTTAACATGTAATAGTCCCAGTAGTCCATCCAGTATCATGGTCCCTCCTGAACGGGAAGCCACCAGAGGATACCACACGGGCAACGGGAGAAAACCAAACTCGTACAAGGCGTGCTATGGTAGGTAACATGGCATAACTAGGCAATGCCAAGGTAGATATACCAATTACGCTTCCGAATCGGTGGTAACGCATAGCCGTAGCTACCATCCACCTCGAGCCACACCTCCAAATAAAAAATCAAAACTAGCCACCGAATCAATCCAAAAGTCAAAGTATAATATCGAAGCAATGTGTCCGATTAAAGGTGCTACCTCATTAGCCCGTCAATCGCTCTTGTTTTAGCCACCTTATGTCAACTCACGGGAGTCGGGTCTATGTATTTACCTTGAAGGAAACGCCTTCACCATCCTACTTCATTCTGGAATCTCCACCGCGTACATGGTTGTTAAAGTGGTTTTCGAAGTTAGCAGAGAGTATGACAACTTCCGATCCCAGTCTCTTTAACAACCAAATGCTATTATAACACTGTGGTCATTTCAAAATAATTTATACTTCAAAATTAGGATACAATATTCATTTCAAAACCATATAAATACGATATCATTTCGTTTTAAAAACCAAATCAATATGATATCATTTTAAAATCATAGTATTTCAAAGTTATAAAATTTCGAAACTAGAGACTTAAAACTATAACACTTCTAAAAAGTAATACTTTGAAATTTATAACTTTGAAACATAACTTCCGCCCCTTACATGTTTAAATATACAATATTTCAAAACTAAATTTTGTAATTCATATATATACATACCAAATTTACTTTAGTATTATTTAGTTTTGAAATATTTACTTAATAAATCCAATATCCTTTAAATAAAATTTCAAATTTCAATAACTGAATATTCCTCAATTTATTTAGACTTGATATATTCACTTAAATCACATTAAACCCGTATTAAGTTATAAAACCATATTCTTTTAAAATCTCAATTTTAATAAGTTCCAAATGGATTCTTATTAAATATAACTCTTAATTAAATAAAATCTCAAATCAATTTCAAAACTATCTTCACAACCTTGATTTATAAAAATCAATATAAACTCTATATTAAAATATAATTTAAGTAAATTACATATCCATATTATATTTTAATAAAATCAAACTTTTTATTAAACTTATTTTATACTTTAAACAATTTTATTCATAGCTTAAAACCAAGAATATAACTATATATAAAATAACATTTATAAAATATCCAAATCAAAATCTCATAAAATCATATATTTCTTTACAAAGCCATATAAATCATTTCAAAATATTTTTATATATAGACCGCGGTGTCTGTATAAAATTTTCTATCCTATGTTCAAGTGATACGGATATTTATCATTTCAATCCACAATTTAAAATAAAATTACGGTTATATATCATTTCAAACCGCAATCCCGAATGAAATAAAAATGCATAATAACTTGCAGTTTACAACAATATAAAATACAACATCCATTCATCCAATATCAACCATCAACTATTTATCACAATCACTATCCAATTCAAACAAGAACACAATATAGAACAGAAAATAAATAACAGGTATTTACTGGCAGTTTATATTCAGTAATAAATTAAATAAAAGTTTATATGCACTAATAAATTAAATAACAATTTAATTCAATAAATTTAATTTAACTGGAATGATGATAAAATATGCCAAAAAGTCATAAATAAATTTCTAATCACAGTAGAAATTAATTTAACACACATAAGAAATTTTAGAAGTTGTGAGTGGGTTAAAATACTCACCTTTTGGATTTAAATTGAATTTAAATCCAATTTAAACCCAAAAATTGAGCAGTCTCAGAATTCATCCAAACTAGTACCAAAATGTCTGGAATTTCAATACGAACCTAGTGGAGAAAACCACGTGTGAAACGGACCACGTATGTGAAAGTTATTATCATTAGAAGATAAGCGAATTCAAATACGAAATAAATAAATAAATAAATAAATAAATAAATAAAAGAATCAGACCAACCAGATCATGCCACGCGTCCTGCCCGTACCCCATCTTCCAGAATCGAATGAGAAAAAGAAAATCTAGCATCTCACATAGAATCGCGCGCGATGAACGGCCATTGCCTCCTCAACCTGCAACGCCGCGACGACGACGACCCACCGGAGAAGCCTCCTTCCACTCCTCAACCTCCAGAACGTCAGGCGACCGTACCCCCGCAAAGAAAATCACAGCCGTCGCAAAAATTTACACCTAGGTTGAAATAAATGCGTCGATCTAACCATCGATTCGACGAGCAATCTATGCAGATATGCTCCACTCGTCACTCTCCACGACCCCATAACTTCCAATTGATGATCCGTCGACGTTCATCACAACGCGATGAACGGCCAAGGTTATTTCGTCCAATTCCAACTACACCGCAACCCAGATCAGAAAACAAATCACATCTTCGACCTACACTCTTCGAGAGCTTCAAATCCACATATGATTTAATATAGTTTGAAGAGATTTAATTTTTGGCTTTATATTTTATTTGAAATTGCAATTGGAATTTGGTTTTGGGAATTTGTCTTCCATTGAGGAAGAGGGGGAGAAGAATGAATTGTACGTACAAATAAAAGACAATGAGAAACAATTAGGGTTTATAACGAGGTATATATGGGTAGGTCAGAAATAGAGATGAAAGGACATGATTGATATACACGTTGAACGATAAAATGGCCTGAAAAGCCCGTTCTGACTCCGGAATGAAATTGGGTCAACCCATATATCAAAATAGATGTTTTTGAATATTTTAAACGCAATGGAACAGATTTCAAGTCCAAATTCCATCGTATGAAGAAGTTATGCAAAAATCAAGTTATTTCAAATTGATTTCAATTAAATTAATTTCAAGGCGTTTCGTGTCCATACAACAAGTCCGATCGTTATGAAACTTGAAATCCTACAATAATTCACCGTTATGAATCCGATGAAACTGGTTTCATCAAAATCTGAGTCAGTGGCCAACATGGCTATTTTCCAGTTAATTAATTAAATAAATATTAAATTAATAAAATCAAATCTTAAATTCCAATCCCATAATTTACAAATTTTATCATTTTTGATTTCTTACACTATTACAATCCTTCAAAACAATTCAGGTATCAATTTAAAGTTAATAAATTTACCCATTACCGTATTTAGTTTCAATTTTAACAAATTTATTAATTATCAATTGAAATCTCAATAAATTCATTTATTTGATTTAAAATCTTGTTATTCAATAAATTGACATCTTATGGGTATAATTAACATTGATTTGTATTACATTTCATTAATGTATGTTTCATTTCATATTGATTCCCATTAACGTCATATTTTGTTTCATTTAATTTCAATAATCCATTTATTAATATTTAAATTCCAATAAATAAATAAATCCTAACTTCCATTCTTTTTATCCAACCAATTGTCATATTATGAATAAAATTAACATTACCGTTGATTATTAATTTAATTTACATTAACAAAAAGTTAGATTTTGATTTATTGTAATTAATTACCAAAGTTTATTTAACACATTGAATAAATAAACAACTTATATTAATTGTTACCTATTTGCTTTTAATTGCATTTATAAGTTTGTTAATTATCAACCCAGGTTATAATTCCATATATAACACTAATTTTATTCCATTACTATTTATGATACCCCTACATTACATACTTCGATATTTCCATTTCATCTTTATTTCAATTGCATAATAATTAATTTCAATTGCTACAATAATTACACATATTATAAATTAGATTTCAATGGAATGATTTGTTTCAATTCAAAACTTTTATTAAGTTCATTACTACTCTATAAACCTAGTTACCTTGTTTTTCCCTTCATTACCTTAATATACTTCAATTTAACAACTCCTATACATTGCATTACATTTCATATTAATGTAACATTTATTTACATTTAATAAAATTTATTACTAATTTCAATTAACAAGCTAAATAAATAGGTAACAAACAATAATCATTACCGCTACCCTTTAGCCACACAAAATTAGCTTTTATTACTTACAAATCAATGTTGCCATTTATTCTCATACTACAAATTTCATTCACTTATGTTCAATTTATAACCAAACATAACATTTAGATTTATTTTCATTTATTGGTATTTCATTCAATTCATAAATTTATTAACTTGATCAGTATTGTTTACCTTGCAGTCTAGTTATTATTTCATTAATATGATTTCCAATTTTGTTTATTTCAGTATTAATTACACAATCATATTAAATTAGCAAATTATCTTGTTTCTACTATTTTAATAAATTTGAACTCCATTCAAGTTATTAGCCATTCACTTACACTCATACTGTTGCAATTCGTTCTATTTATTATTTTAATTAATAATTCATGAATTTATATTTTCTTAAATATTAAATTTCAAAAACCGTATTAAATTAACAATTATAATTAATGAAAATTTATGGGTCGTTACACTCTCCCCCACTCAAAACTTTTCGTCCCGAAAAGGAAGAGAATGGAAAAGAAAGGATTAAATAAACAATACATCTCATTCAAAATATTAACTTTATAAACAATAAATTTTCAAAATTAATTAATTTAAATAAAGTATACCAATTTATAACCATTAAATCTCTTTATACTCAAACTAATAATGTTTGGAAAACCTTTTCAAAATTTTCTAAGTCCAAAATTTACGGAAAATTTCGGCAGTGTCTTCTTTGTACGGAAAGGATCGGGAGAAAATATAATATCAAATATAACAATATATAACATATATTTTCCAAAATAATATATATCCCAACACGGGAAACACAATATAATAACGCTATAAACCGTAATCCGAAAAAACATACCTATTTGTCAGGCAATTAACGCTTAATTATGAAACCAAAAGCGGTAGCAATTGCTTCCATAACCTGAATTTCACTTGTATAATCCAAAAGGAGTTAATAATCATATAAAATGAAATATTTAACGTTGTTTCAATCAACAAACAAATCAATAATAATCACTTGCAACCAACATACAACCATCGTATGAAGCCAATAAAATCACCCATCCATAGCAAACAAACCCATAGTTGTTTAGGTTTTAAAACTTTAAATTGTACTGAATGAAAATAACTACTAAGTGCACCATTTACTCAACAGTCTTAGATGAAACTAAATAGACTATTCATTCACCCAAACAAATTTATAGTATCTTTGCCCAAACAGCTATAAGTCAAACAAACAACAATTTCAAACAATAAATCAAGTTTATTTGTATTAATTTCATTTCATACATTTGTTGTTTGATTTACTTTTTATTCATATAGTGTTTTATCTTTTTATTTTACATCATTTCCTGCAAATTTTCTTTTTATTGCATTACATTCATTTACTTTTAAACTTCGTTTATTTATAGTATTCATGTTAAGCTCAATTTCTTGGCATATCAATTCATCTACTTAAGTTTATAATCATTTATTTATACTGCTTATCTTTTGATTATATTTAATTATAGTAACATTTCAATTATAACTTAAGTTTATAAAAACCAAAATATCCAATTCTGTATTATAAAAGAATTTCATTAAATACCTTTCATTACCTCAAGTTTATTATTTGTATAATATCTATTACATTTCTTATTAACATTTCAACTTTTTACATTTTTTTGGTAAGTTATATATATGCCTTTAAGAATGTAATTGAAAGTTATAAAAGTTTATCTTATTTCTTTTAATTAATTTACTGTTCAATAATCATATCATTTGTTTTATAGATTATAATTTCAACTTTCTTGAAATTTCATTTATAACCTAGCATTTAATCTCTTATTTAAATTAGAGGATCTAATTATTAGTTGAATTTCATTTCACTACACTAATTGAAACTATTAACTAACGGAAACTTAAGAATTAAATACCGGGTTTAATTTCAAATCATTTTAAAATAATAAATAAATATATACTTACAACTTATATATCCAATTATATTTAAAACAATTAAAAATTATATTTGGTTATCAAAATAAATCCGTAGTAAAACTACTACAGTGGCCTTCTCACTTCGAAACTCGAAAATGAATGTCGATGATGCGTGCACTCATCACTGAAATTATTTTCCAGTGACAGAGAGGGGAGTACAGAACTTATTTCTTCCAAAATTTCTTTAAAACAATTCTTTCAAATTATATTAAAATATTTATATCAGAAAATACTTCTAAATAATATTATTATTATATTCCAAAATCATTTGAAAGAAAGAAAGTTTCAAAACCCTAGAACTTAAGTTCTAAAAGTTCCAATCAATATTTATAAATTTAACTACATAATAACCAATATATTACAACCAAACATATATATCATTTATAAAAAAATTATTTTATATATAGAAAATATAATAGGCAAAATTATTCCATTCACCTATATTCAAAACAAATATTGTGTCGGTCTGTCCTATTAGGTGTTTAGAAATTCCTATTGATGTCATAGCATCCTATGCACCAACTAGCATTTATAAATACAAAACGGAACAAATTAACACAATATTAAAACCCTTGTTATAACACTAACAAATACGCTTTCTCGTATATATACACTCAATGAATCATCATAGGGTATTACTACCTTATTAATAAAGAGTCAGACCCCACAAAGCTACGGTTTATCGCTAAACCAAAGCTCTGATACTAGATGTAACGTCCCGCCTTTTTGTACGATTTAAATCGACGATAAACCACACACGTCAGACTTAAACCATACAGAAGGACAGATTGTTATGGGGTAAATAAGAAAAAGCAGAGAAAGAAGAGAAAAAAACAAAATAGAATCTTGCAGCGGAACGATAAAATATAATAACCAAATAAACAGTTCATGAAGCTGGTTTACAAAATATTCGATTATACTTATATAATACATATCAGAGTTACACATACCAGCGAATAATAAATAATGCAATGGAATAGTACGAATGTAGTGAAAAAATATAATAGATAATAGTAATAAAATCTTCGTCTTCGTCCTCCAGAAGTAAGGTCTTCAAACCTGAAATGCTCAGGCTTACCCGAGTGAATTGAAAACAAAACACTTGAGTCAGAACTAAAAGATCTTATGTAAGTTAAATCAACGGTAAAATATGAGTGGAACAGCATTAGAGATGTTTACTGGATTTGACATCTCCTATCCAGTGTCTCACATGAGTGCAGTAACTTAAGAGATATTCGGGATTCACACCTCCTAAGGATCCGTTAAACTATTTACTATATAGTAATATTTCGCTATTACAATAATGTCTATAGTAAAATAAACATACTTTTAAATAGCGTTAAGGCTTTACATTTTCCACCTTAAAACGTAATAGTCCCAGTACTCCATCCAGTATCATGGTCCCTCCTGATTGGGAAGCCGCCATAGGATACTACACAGGCTACGGGAGAAAACCAAACACGTACAAGGCGCGCTATGGTAGGTGACATGGCACAACTAGGCAATGCCAGGGTAGATATACCAATTACGCTTCCGGACCGGTGGTAGCGCATAGCCGCAACTACCGCCCACCTCGAGCCACATCCCGAAATAAAAAATCAAAAATGGCCACCGAATCAATCCAAAAGTCAAAGTATAATATCGAAGGGATGTGTCCGATCAAAGGTACTACCTCATTAGCCCGTCAATCGCTCATGTTTTAGCCACCTTATGCCAACTCACAGGAGTCGGGTCCACGTATTTACCTCGAAGGAAACGCCGCCGCCATCCTACTTCATTCTAGAATCTCCACCGTGTACACGGTTGTTAAAGTGGTTTTCAGAGTTAGCAGAGAGTATGACAACTTCCGATCCTGGTCTCTTTAACAACCAAACGCTATTATAACACCGCGGTCATTTCAAAATGATTTATACTTCAAAACCAGGATATAATATTCATTTCAAAACCATATAAATACGATATCATTTCATTTTAAAAACCAAATCAATATGATATCATTTTAAAATCATTGTATTTCAAAGTTATAAAATTTCGAAACCAAAGACTTAAAACTATAACACTTCCAAAACGTAATACTTTGAAATTTATAACTTTGAAACATAACTTCCTCCCCTTACATGGTTTAAATATTCAATATTTCAAAACTAAATTTTATAATCCATATGCATACATACCAAATTTACTTTACTATTATTTAGTTTTGAAATATTTGCTTAATAAATCCAATATCCTTTAAATAAAACTTCAAATTTCAATAACTGAATATTCCTCAATTTATTTAGACTTGATATATTCACTTAAATCATCTTAAACCCGAATTAAGTTATAAAACATATTCTTTTAAAATCCTAATTTTAATAAGTTCCAAATGGATTCTTATTAAATATAACTCTTAATTAAATAAAATCTCAAATCAATTTCAAAACTATCTTCTGAACCTTGATTTATAAAAATCAATATAAACTCTATATTAAAATATAATTTAAGTAAATACTTATCCATATTATATTTTAATAAAATCAAACTTTATTATTAAACTTATTTTATATTTTAAACAATTTTATTCATAGCTTAAAACCAAGAATTTAACTATATACAAAATAACATTTATAAAATATCCAAATCAATATCTCATAAAATCATATATTTCTTTACAAATCTATAGAAATCATTTCAAAATATTTTTATATATAGACCGCAGGGTCTGTATAAAATTTTCTATCCTATGCTCAAGTGAAACGGATATTTATCATTTCAATCCGCAATTTAAAATAAAAAATACAGTTATATATCATTTCAAACGGCAATCTCGAATGAAATAAAAATGCATAACAACTTGTAGTTTATAACAATATAAAATACAACATCCATTCATCCAATATCAACCATCAACTATTTATCACAGTCGTTATCAAATTCAAACAATAACATCAATATAGAACAAAAAATAAATAACAGGTATTTACTGGCAGTTTATATTCAGTAATAAATTAAATAACAGTTTATATGCAATAATAAATTAAATAACAATTTAACTCAATAAATTTAATTTAAATGGAATGATGATAAAATATGCCAAACAGTCATAAATAAATTTCTAACCACATTAGAAATTAATTTAACACACATAAAAAAATTTAGAAGTTGTGAGTGGGCTAAAACACTCACCTTTTGGATTTAAATTGAATTTGAATCCAATTTAAACTTAAAAATTGAAGAGTCTCAGAATTTGTCCAAAACAGTACCAAAATGTCTGGCATTTCGATACGAACCTAGTGGAGACAACCGCGTGTGAAATGGACCTCGTATGTGAAAGTTATTATCATTGAAAGACAAGCGATTTCAAATACGAAATAAATAAATAAAAGAATCAGACCAACTAGATCATGCCACGCGTCCTGCCCGTACCCCATCTTCCAGAATCGAACGAGAAAAAGAAAACCTGGAATCTCGCACAGAATCGTACGAGACGAACGGCCACCGCCTCCTCAACCTACAACGCCGCGACGACGACGACCCACCGGAGAAGCCTCCTTCACTCCTCAACATCCAGCGTCAGGTGACCATACCCCCCCAAAGAAAATCACCGCCGCAAAAAAATACCCCTAGGTCGAATTAAATGCGTCAATCTGACCGTCGATTCGACGAGCAACCTACGCAGATATGATCCACTCGTTACTCTCCACGACCCCATAATTTTCAAATTGACGATCCGTAGACGTTCATCACAACGCGATGAACGGTCAAGGTTATTTCGCCTAATTCCGGCTACACCGCAACCCAGATCAGAAAACAAATCACATCTTTGACTTGTGCTCTTCGAGAGCTTCAAATCTATACAAGATTCAATATAGTTTGAAGAGATTTAATTTTTGGCATTGATTTTATTTGAAATTGCAATTGGAATTTGGTTTTGGGAATTTGTCTGCCATTGTGGAAGAGGAAGAGCATAATGAATTATACGTACAGATAAATGACAATGAGAAACAATTAGGGTTTATAACGAGGTATATATAGGTAGGTCAGAAATAGAGACGAAATTGGGTCAACTCATATATTAAAATAGATGTTTTTAAATGTTTTAAACACAATGGAAATGGTTTCAAGTCCAAATTCCATCGTATGAAGAAGTTATGCAAAAATAAAGTTATTTCAAATTGATTTCAATTAAATTGATTTCAAGGCGTTTCGAGTCCATACGATCAAACGAGAAGTCCGATCGTTACGAAACTTGAAATCCTATAATAATTCACCGTTACGGATCCGATGAAACTGGTTTCGTCGAAATCCGAGTCAGTGGCCAACATGGCTATTTTCCAGTTAATTAATTAAATAAATATTAAATTAATAAAATTAAATCTTAAATTCCAATTCCATAATTTACAGATTTTATCATTTTTGATTTCTTACACTATGACAATCCTTTAAACAATTCAAATATCAATTTAAAGTTAATAAATTTACCCATTGCCGTATTTAGTTTCCGTTTTAATAGATTTATTAATTATCAATTGAAATCTCAATAAATCCATTTATTTGATTTAAAATCTTGTTATTCAATAAATTGACATGTTATGGGTATAATTAACATTGATTTATATTACATTTCATTAATGTATGTTTCATTTCATATTAATTCCCATTAACGTCATATTTCATTTCATTTAATTTCAATAATCCATTTATTAAGATTTAAATTCCAATAAATTAATAAATCTTAACTTTCATTCTTTTTATCCAACCAATTGTCATATTATGAATAAAATTAACATTACTTCCGATTATTATGTTAATTTACATTAACATAACGTTAGATTTAGATTTATTGTAATTGATTACCAAAGTTTATTTAACACATTGAATAAATAAATAACCTATATTAATTGTCACCTATTTGCTTTTAATTGCATTTATAAGTTTGTTACTTATCAACCCAGGTTATAATTCCATATATAACACTAATTTTATTCCATTACTATTTATGATACCCTGGCATTACATACTTCAATATTTCCATTTCATATTTATTTCAATTGCTATAATAATTACACTTATTATAAATTAGATTACAACGGAATGATTTGTTTTAATTCAAAACTTTTTATTAAGTTCATTACTATTCTATAAACCTAGTTACCTTGTTTTTCCCTTCATTATCTTAATACACTCCAATTTAACAACTCATAAACATTGTATTATATTTCACATTAAGGTAACATTTATTTACATTTAATAAAATTGATTACTAATTTCAATTAACAAGCTAAATAAATAGGTAACATACAATAATCATTTCCATTACCCTTTAGTCACATAAATAAGCTTTTATTACTTACAAATCAATATTGCCATTTATTCTCATACTACTAATTTCATTCACTTATGTTCAATTTATAACCAAACATAACATTTCGATTTATTTTCATTAATTTGTATTCCATTCAATTCATAAATTTATTAACTTGATTAGTATTGTTTACCTTGCATTCTAGTTATTATTTCATTAATATGATTCCCAATTTTATTTCTTTCAGTATTAATTACACAATCATATTAAATTAGCAAATTATAATGTTTCTACGATTTCAACAAATTTGAACTCCATTCAAGTTATTAGCCATTCACTTACACTCATACTATTGCAATTCGTTCTATTTATTATTTTAATTAATAATTCATGAATTTATATTTTCTTAAGTATTAAATTTCAAAAACCCTATTAAATTAACAATTATAATTAATGAAAATTACGGGTCATTACAAGTCTGCTGTTGAAGTTGAGAAAGCCGCCGTCAGAGCGGATTACCTGGAGCTCCAAAATACTTTTGAAAGAAACATGGAAAAGCTAGACACAACCATTCTGAATTTTTATGTAAACTCCATGTTGCACCAAGGGAGTCTCAACTACTTGGGTCCGAAGTCCCTGCGCACTCTCGCTTTAGTTTGGAAAGAAATCTTATCCTGCTTTTCCAATAGCAGTGATGTTTATACTAAGCGGGAGTTGTAGGATGCCTACCTTAATGAAGAGTCAAAGAAGGCATTGCTCGAGAATCGGGAGATTCTTTGAGTCAAAAGAGAAAAAGAGGCCACCGACACTGCTTTAATGACCGGCACCGAAGTGCTCACCAAGCCTTTGATTTCTAGTGCGAGCAAATCATTGGAGCAGCCCCATGACATGCCAGCAAGTTCAGAGCTCGAGGCTCTTCCTCAGGCAGTGGAACCATCAAAAGAAGGCGAAGGTGGTGAATATAAAGTCGACATTCTAGACCATTCTTCTAGTGTAGGTAATCTTTTCGCTTCCTCTGAGTTTGGGTGCTTCCAATTTGCACCATAAAAGCAGGATGAATTTAACACTTTCAGTTTTGATCTTATAGGTCTGTCCGCCTTTTCGGTTGATGTGCCATCTTCCTCAGCTCCCAGACCCGCTGCTATTTCTACAGCCTTCGTGGTCATCTTTGCTCCTATTCCTACTTCAACATTCATGTCTGACTCACAGCTGGGCCGAATTCCGAAAAGATAGTCGCACTTCATGCCTAGATGACCCTTTTGTGTCTTTAGAAGGCGACATAATAGCGGCAGAAATTAAGGAGCGGGAAATTTAGACAGAGCAGCCTCGCAAGACTCAAGAATTGGTCGGTATCAAGAAGGAAAAGGTGGAAGTGATCAAAGCCTCAAAGAGCTCCTGTAAATCATGGAAACGCAAAGCGAAGTGAGAATCTTCTGAGAAGGTTGCAGTGGAAGAGGAGAACGGTGCCATTGAGTTGTTCGTTGACATTACCGGTAGTGACACCACTCCTGAGACAAATAAGAAGCTGCCAACAAAGGGCGGAAAAGGGAGCAGGGAAAGGAAGGAAGCGTTGAGAGGCTTGTGTGAAGACTGATTTGATTTTGGTTCCATTTGAGTCATTTTGTTCAAGTGTAGAGTCTGCACTTAGTGTTTTTGTTGTGGAGTTTGTATTTTCTTTTTTTTTTGTCGGAGTTGTGTGGGTACGGCCCTAACATTTTGACCCTATGTAAAGAAAATTATAAGAAATATGTTGATATTTTGATTGTATTCTCATCTGTCTACTCATATATGTTATGTGCACTTTTGCTTGTTTTCTTTTATACTTATCTAGTTCTGTTATTACTACCAAAATCCTTCGTTTGAAGTAACAGAAATTAAGAGAACGTAAAAATTCTTTATTTAAGAATTAACAGAACTTAAAAATTCTTTACTTAAAAATTAACAGAACTTAAAATTTATTTATTTGGATTGATATAACTTGTGAACTTATTGTTTTCACGTGTTTTTATTCAAGTACTCGATATGCGCGCCACAGTTCATAGGGCTATTTACCTTAAACAATTTTCAAATGACCGACTACTTAGGATTTAGATAATTTTTGCATTAAACTTTAAATTTGGCTAAGTCATAGCTTGATTTTCCTTTTTTTGGAAGTTTCACAATTTTAGCACGTAATCCAAGTTTCTTGTAGTATTCCTGTAAGTATGCAATATATGCGTGTTTGAGAGGTGCACGTTGTATGGGTTAATTGAGGGCAGTTTTAATCATTAAGTATCCATAATTGAAACTTTTATATTGGTTTGTAGCATTCCAATTTCGTTGGATTAATGCTCATTATTTCTGATTATAGAACCAGGTAGCATTGGTTATGGGATGCGCGGTTTTTTGGTGCTTCTCGGTGTTACCTATCTTCAAAAAATGCGAGGAGCGTATGTTTTAGTGCTTTCCGATGCTGTCTATCTTCTGGCAGGATGAGGAGTTTAAGTTTTAGTAATCGGTATGCGATTTTTCAAGCTCCTTGGAGTTTTCTACCTTCGAGCAACGTGAGGAGTTAGTGTTTTGGGATTTACTGCACGGCTTAAGGAATGCTCGACTTTTGATGCTCCCCGATGTTGCCTGTCTTCGGGCAACGTGAAGGGTGTGCATTTTGGTGTGGCTTATGAGATGCTCTGTTTTTAGTTCTCCTCGGTGTTGCCTATCTTCGTAAAACATGAGGAGTTGGCATTATGGAGATTAGTGTGTGGCTCACGAAATGTGTCGCTTTTTGCGCTCCTCGGTATTGCCTATCAACAGGCAACATAAGGAGCGTATTTTTTGGAAGTTAGTGCGTGGTTTACGAAATGCACGGCTTTTGGTGCTCCTCAGTGTTGCCTATCTTTGGGCAATGCGAGGAGCGTATGTTTTAGAAGTTAGTGCACGGCTTATGAAATGGTGTTGCCTATCTTCGAGCAACGCGAGGAGCGTATGTTTTAGTAGTTAGTGCGCGGCTTACGAAATGCACGGCTTTTGGTGCTCCTCGGTGTTGCCTATCTTCGAGCAACGCGAGGAGCATATGTTTTAGTAGTTAGTGCGCGGCTTACGAAATGCACGGTTTTTGGTGCTCCTCGGTGTTGTCTATCTTTGGGCAATGCGAGAAGCGTATGCTTCAGGCCTTCCCGATATTGTCGGAGCAACACCAAGTTTTAAAAGGCAGTGTTCCGTCGATCCAGCACTTTGAGTCGATTTTCTTCTGTCCACTTGACTGGTATTTATTATGAACACGATTTTGTCGGTTCAAAAGAGCGAATCAAATTTTATTAAGGAAAGTGGGGAAGATTCTTTGCCTATTTACAATGCCCCCGGTATCCCGGGGTGGCTTATTTACTAGAAAGTAAGAAGTACATAAGGTAGCTTTCAGAAAAAGCAAAGGCACAATGATTCGCTATTCCATGCCCTGGGAACCAAAGTTTCGTCGACGGTTGTTAGCTTGAAAGTCCTGTCTCTTTGCTTTGATTAATGACATACGGTCCTTCCCAGTTTGGTCCGAAGGTCCCTGGAATAGGGTAAACTCACTTGAGCACAAGATCTCCCACTTCGAAGGTCTGATTGTGAACTTTGAAGTTGAAGTACCGTGTGACCCATTTTTGGTGGGCTATGGTTCTCAACTCTGTGTTTTCTCTTCTTTCATCAATCGTATCTAGCGATTCGAATAGGAGCTGCTCATTTTGCTTTGGATTAAAGTTTTTCCTTCGGTGCGAGGGACTTCTACTACAACAGGAATCATTGCTTTTAAACCGTATGCCATGGTGAATGGAGTGCGGTCGGTTGCCGCTTTGTGGGTAGTTCTGTAAGCCCATAATGCAAGTTGAAGTACATCAACCTAATTTTCTTTTTCTTTTGTTAGTTGCATTTTGATAGGGGACTTGATGATCTTATTTATCGCTTCTACCTGCCCGTTTGCTTGTGGATGAGCCACCACGGAAAATCTCTTTTCAATTCGGAAGCGCTTGTAGAAGTCTTGAAACTTAGAACTTTCGAATTGAGTTCCATTGTCCATGATGACTTTTTGGGGCACACCAAACCTGCAAATAATTTTTTTAGTAACGTAGTTAATGACTTTCTTTGTGGTTATGGTAGCCAGCGGTTCCGCTTGGTCCATTTTGTGAAATAATCTCCATCAACTATAGCATATTTGGCCCCTTCTTTCGCTATTGGCAGGGCGCCAAACAAGTCGATTCCCCATATTGCAAACGGTCATGGGCTGACCATCTGCGTTAGCTCTGTTGAAGGAGTTCTCTTAATTTTGTCGAATCTTTGACAGTGATCGCATCTTCTGGCATAGTTTGCGTCGTCGTGGTTTATTATTGGCCAGAAATATCCATACACAAGGACTTTCTTCGCTAGGGTCTTCCCCCCAGTGTAGTCCCCGCATTCGCCTTCGTGTACCTCCTTTAGGATTCATCGTGCTTCAATATCGATCATATACCTAAGAAGGGGGGTCGAGAATCCCCTTCGACAGAGAATTCCATCCTGTATCACGAACCGTGGTGCTTTTCAAAGAAGCTTTTTCCATTGGTTCCGGTCAGCTGGAAGGATTCCCATAAGTAATTAGTCCTTTATCGGTGACATCCATGTTTCTGGTTTGACAACTGTCTTGTAGATCCTGTCAATGTTTATCTCATCTATTATTGGGGTGGTTAATGTTTCGACTGGGATAAGCCCCAATGATTGAGCTACCCTGGAACTTGCTAGTTTAGCCAAATAGCCCACCTTTGTGTTATGTTCCCGTGGAATGTAGGTTATGTATAATGTTCGATGTCGCTTAGCGGTTCTTGCACTCTAGACAAATATGGGGCAAGATTCTCTCCTCGACCTGATATTCCCCATTTACTTGACAGACGACCAGCTGGGAGTTGCTGTAGATGTGAATGCTTTTTATCTTAAGCTCTTTCACCATCTTTAGTCCTACAATAAGCGCCTCGTATTCCGCTTCGTTATTCATCATAGGGAATTCCAAGTGCAAGGCATAGCAATTGGCTCTCCTTTCGGTGGTTTCGAGCACTACCCTGCCCTTGAAAAAAAATGTTAGACGCACCATCTAAATAGAGTTTTCATTGAGGCTCCACCTCCATCCGCACTTCTTCCTCATCGTCCCGTATGATAAACATGGCGATGAAGTCTGCTAATGCTTGCCCACTGATAGCTTTCCTAGGATGGTATGCAACATCGTATTGACTAAGTTCTATATTCTATTTTAGGAGTCGCTCGAAAATTTCAGTTTGATACAATACTTGTTTCAAGGGATGGTATGTAACGACCCGTAATTTCGCTATTTCGAAAATGAGAGTTTTTACATATTTTTAAATTTAAAAGGAATTTAAATAAATTATCTATTCTAATAAATTAAAAAGAATAAATTTGGATTTTAGAACAAATCGACAAAAGTTAAGTTTTGTTAATAATAAATAAAGGCTTAAATAAATGAATTTCAATATTTATTTAAAAAGGTAAATCTTATTTAAAGCATCTAATAAAGATAATAAAAGTATATTCGTGTATTTAAAAGTATGTTAATAATTTTTTTACAAAAATAACCAAAATTTATCGCATTTTGTCAGTTTTACATACACTGTAAAATTAGATGTTTCGATATTTTTAAATATGATTTTTAAATATAAAGAGACATGTTTTAATTTATTTAAAGAATAAAAAAGTTCATTTTAAAGTTTGGTTTACTTCATATATAGCTTAACAAAAAACTTCAAATTTTGACGGTAAAATTTGTCAATAAAACACCTTTTTCAACCAAAACAAGTTGTCGACAAGTTGTTGCAACTTGATACATTTTCTAACACAAAAATAAAAGTTTACAAACTATTTAAACACTTTACATTTGGTACTAAAAGACAAAAAGAGTCTACTTTTAGAAAGTTAAGTTAAAATAAACAAATTTAAAAAGACATGATTTGACATAAAAACCACATCATTACCTTACTTCTCATCTTTTTAATAAGATGTAATACTTTTAGATAGAAAATGAGAAAAAATATATGACTTAATAACTACAAACCATAAGAAGGTGACACCTCTTTACCTCTTAACACACTTTTCCATAAACATCATTTCCACCATTAATGCAAATCAAATCAAGTAAAAGTCTTCTTTCTTTTAACACAATGTTAAAGAAAAAAGGGTAATCATTTCACAAATTCAAATCACATTAATGAGATGTTACTAATTTACATGGAAAAGAAGCAAATGTTATTTTAACATTTTAAAGTTTAAGAAAAAGAGGCAAACATCATTTCATTAAGTACAAACTTACATCCTACCATCATTTCACCATTAATATACTTCTTATCATGTTAAGCAAAAGTCAAAAAATAAGGCAAGGGTATTTAGGACATTAACCACTCAAACTCCACTTATAAATACAAGCCTAAACCCTTCTTTCTTCACTACATTCTCATTCTACAAAATTTCTAAACTCCATTCTCTTCCTCTTCCATTACTTCCTCCTTCTTCCTCCATTTCCATGGCTTTCTACCTCTCCATTTCCCATCTACCATCAAGCTATCACCTCCATACTCCTTTACCATCACCTCACACCCCCTCTTCCTCACATACCCAAGTCGTGCCACCTCTTCCCACCTACCTTCGGCCGTACGTCCTCCCTACTAGCGAAGCCGAGCCCCTACACCCAAGGCCGAGCACCACACACCCCAAACCCGAGCGTACACCCTCCTACACGCCTAAACCCAAGGCCACACCCTCCTCCACACCAAGGCCGTACTCGCTCTCCTCCATATAAAAAAAGCAAAAAAGAGAGAGAAGAAAAGAAAACGAGAAAAAGAAAAACAAAAGCGTTCGGAAAGAAAATAAGCTAAGGCGAGAATTCAAGACGTTCGAAAAATGCACGTTGTTCGAAAGCACGTAGTCTACGAAAAAGTTTGACGTAGTGGATATGAAGGTGAGAAATTCTCACTGCTTTTTGAATTATATTGATTATCATGTTTAATTGTTATGTTGGATGATCACTATTGATGATATGGATGTTTGATTGATTGTTTGAATATGTTGGATAATCCGTAGTAATGTTATGACATTTACCGTATTGAATATGTTGGTGTCATATGATTATTGTATGGTTGTGATGATAATTTGGACATCAAGTTTCTATAAATTAAGTATTCCCTTTGTTTAATAAGACCCTATTGTAGTAATATGAGATGTTTTAGAAAAATAGGCCTCTTTTTATTTAGAAGTGAAATTAAAGTTAAAATAAAAGAGAATTTGAAATTTGAAGTGAAAAAGATTCGAAAAGGATAGTTAAATTGAAATTGAAATTGAGATGAATAGTGAAACTAAAATCGATTTTGAAAAAGTGAAGTTTAGTTTGAGGTTGAATTGAAGTTTAAATTGAAAATTAAATTTGAAATCTAAGTTTTAACTGTTTTTAATTTGAGATGAGAATTGAAATCGAATAGAAATTGGAATTTAAAATTTAAATAATGGGAATATAATAATATTATAATATGATAATAGTGAAAATATATTTTAAATAATTTAAAAATTGAAAATATTGATTTGAAATGATTTGTAATGATTTTATAAGTGATAAAATTCAATTTGAATAGATTATTTCAAATATTGAAAAATAAGTTAAAATTAGATGCGTCGCGCAACGGTAGTTTGCGGTTTCGCGTCGAAAAGTTCAAATGAATGTGTAGATTGAAATATAACTCGGAATTCTTCGAGATAAGAAAATTACGGAATAATATATCCATATCTTTTAAATGAAGAAAGAAAATCAAAGTTTCGATAAGTAGATTTTGAAATAAGACCAAATCAATTTTTCAGAAAAATCGCACTAGTGCAGTTATGTGACCGTAACAGAAAATCTTTTTAATGGATGTTTTTAATTATGGAAAAATATGAAATATATTTGATAAATCTATTTAAATGATTTAAAAGTGATTTGAATTGGAAAATATGAATTATCAAGGGTTTAAAAGTTGTTTAATTCAAATAAGCTTATTTAGTACTTTTCGCTGCACTTTTCTGGTGCGAATTCTATAACTTTTGGAATATAAGTTTAAATGTAACGACGTTTTCCAGAATCAATTCTGAATGTTTTAAAAAGGATAATTAAGCTTTTTGCAAGATAATTTGAAATATTATAAGCAATTCCAAAATAAAGATGAAAATCTTAGTATGCGGAAAAGACTAGCACATTTGTCCCGCCTGTGAGATCTGGAAAGATAAAACAACGTGTTTAACTAAGGTTAGGGATGGAGCAACCAATGCCATGAACTTACCTGGCCTATGTTTTCTTTTCTTAGGCGAGGGGTGGAACAGATCGAAAGGAAAGTCCAGATGCTCTTAAATAAAAAGATTCAGATAAGTTTTCCAAAATAAAAAGAAGATTGGTATTATCCAAAATTTAAGCAATCTCCAAAAATGAATGATTTCTATAATTCTATTTACTTCAAAATGTTTGTTAAGATTGATTTAGGGTTTATCGTAAATGATGTCTTAAATAACATTGTTTTTGACCCGACTAAAAAGTAAAGAAATTTGGATCAAGAATTAAGCAAGGAAATTTGAGATATTTTCCAAAGCAAAAGAATGAATTTTTTAGAAATTATCCTAAGTCAAAAGAAAGAGATTTTGAAATCATCCGAAAAGAATTAAAGTGAAAAGAGACTTAATAAATCATATATACTCATATTCACTTTCTATCAATATTGGATTTCGAAGAAACCGGGGTCGGATTCGGGTAAATCCCATCCGAAAACCAATTCGAATCAATGCATACATTCGAACGTGAAGACATGTTGAAGATGATGATTATTGAAGACCGTGGATCTTTGTAGCGTGAGGACTGCTTGTTGAGTTGCTCTGGGTAGCCCCCGAGTTATATATAGCAGCGGTCTCCTCGTTGTGGAGATTTTTTGGATTGCAAGGACTACTCGCTACTAGTGGTAGTAGGAGAATGCCTTTGGTTTGTCCTGTTCCTGGACAACTTGTATGGACGTTTGTCTGACATTGCATTACTAAAGATTACGTACATTGGTTTTTACAAACGTACATCAGTGGTGGTGGAGAAGGCAACTTCTCTTAGCTTAACACCCTCCTTGAGACATACGAGCTCAAGGATTGTATTTTTGTGGAAGGCAATTAGTAGTCAACAGAAATGGCAACGTGGCATTCAAAGATGTGATATGTGCTATGTGGAAAGGTAATGGTAGCCTCAAGCCTCATCAAACCGAAAATGATCGAAATAGGATTAGATGCAGCAAGGCTAAGTGGATCATTCCCAATTAGGGTATGGTCATCTCCTTCTATATATATTTCTTTCCGCTATGACGTCGGGGTGTAAATTAATGTGGTGTATGCTATGAGGGCCCTCGGATAAAGGTCGGTAACGACCGGGGGATGACATATTCGGTACTATCTAGTTACAGAGGTAGGCCGGTCTTGTGTTGGTAGAGGATCCTTTGTGATGGTCCTCGAGACATCCATCTAGAGGTGTACCCCTTAGGACGGTAGATCCTACACACCTGGTCATTTGTATGGAAATCCATTCTCCAATAAACCTACAGTTTTGTTTGTATTGGCGTAATGAATAGCCTTGAAATGCTATATGGGTAACCATTTCAGATAAGATTAATAAATTTATTTGCAAATGTTTTTAAAGAGATGTCATTAAGAATAATATCAAACGTTTTGATATAAAAGTGATTTAGTTATCATAAGGTAAAAAATCCGTCTGTGTTTATGTGTGGGCGTGGTCTTATGAGATACTCTTTATTTTCAAAGGATTTATAAAAAGGCTGATATGTGACACTGTCATCTATTATTGAGTTTTTCTCATGCTGGTTTATCAAGCCTGATCCATGTATTCTCAATACTTGGATCAGATCTGAATAGTTTTAGGTTAGTCGAATATGGTTGGAATTTCCAGAGGAGAGCTGAAGGTATTCATCAACGTATGGACATATTCTATTATCCGCTGTACTTGGTGTATTTTGTTTGATGTTTGTCAGCAATTGTAAGGACAGATGTTTACAACTGTCCGAGCTGAATTTAGGTTAGACTCTGATATATGTATTTAAAAGTTTTCCGCTGTAAAAATATTTGTTCAATATTATATGTTATTCTATTCGAGTGAGATTCTGTTCTGTCTACCTTTCTTTTTTACCCTTAAAGATCCATCTTTTCGTGCAATTTGAGTTAGACATGTGTGGTTTATTGTCGATTCAAAGAGTACGGGAAAATGGGACTTTACATTTGGTATCAGAGCTTTTGGTTGAGCTAACACCGAAGCCACATAGGGGTAAGTCTCATCAGAGATAGGATTCGTAATATCCTAAGGTGAGTAACTCATTAGAGATAGGGTTAATAACTCCCTAGAACGAGTTATGAGAGTACTATATATATGAGAGCGTATTTGTTAATTTTATAAAATGGTTTTATTTTTAAAAGAAATTGGTAAATGCGATAATTTTATCTTGGGTTTATATTATAAATATTAAAGGGGATATTATTATCTTTTGGGTTAGAAATTAAGGATTAATTGTAATTTTGCTTAGAAAAAACTAAAATATGAATATCTTGTTGTTAGAATTGCATAATTTGACTATAAGATATTCCATATAGAATTAATTAGCTGAAACCTAGAATTTAGAACTTTAATCATATACCCTTAAATATGTAGTATTAAGAAATAATAATGATTAAGTGATAATGGATGGATTTAAAAGCTAAGTACAAATATCTTGTGAAGTAAAATTCACAATTTGACTGTAAGATGTTTGATGATAATATTGAAGCTACAAGTTGTAATTAGAGAAAGTAAAGAGAAAATGTACACATAGAAAAAAAATTGTTATCAATAAAATAGAAAAAGATAAGCCAAAAATTAAAATTTTGGGTAAATATAATATGAAAGGTTAAGTTCTATAACTTATAAAGGTGTTAAGTTAATTTGAAATTTAGACACTTTGACTAGGTTAAAATCAAAGTGAAATTTAGGAACAAAAGATATAAGAAATATCATCCTAATATAAAAATTTGAATTAGTGATACATTTAGGGCAACATTTGTAATTCAAAATGAAGTAAGAATAGAAGTGGATAATTTTGAATAATATGGTTAATAGGTTGATTGTTGGATGAAAATTTTAAATAACAAATACCACATGAATTACGTTTCATAATTTGACTATAAGGTATTTAATGGATTTAAGATTAAGAAATTTGATTTAGAAAATGGATAGGTAAATAAGTTAAGTAGTTAATCATAGAATCAGTGAGAAAAAGGTGTACACTTAGTATAGTTGTCTTATTAATATATGGATTGGATAAATAATATTAGCTAAATAAAAACCTTAGGTAAGGAAAACTAAGGGTTGAGTTTTATAACTTATTAATTTGAGATAATAGTAGAGTTCCATATTAGTTAAACACCTTAGTTGAAGTAATAACAATTTGAAGTTTGGGGATATGCATATATACTCTTAGGAAGTAAAGGTATATTATACAAGTTCAAGCCTTATCTGTATGCTTAAGTAATAATGTATTTACAAGAAAGTAAATGGTTGTGAAATAAACTCGGATTAATAGAAATTTTGAAGAAATGTATTAGGTAAAGATGAATGTGAATAAGTACATAAGTTAAACATAGATCATTTCAGCACATAAATTTTGATCTAAGATTTGAGAACATAACTTTGAGGTGTTTACACCAATCCGAAAAAAGATTTATCACTTGATTCTTGATGGCAAGCATTGATGGGAGTTTATGATTATGTACACGAGTTTTCTATCATAGTTGAGAGCTATGCAAGGAAAGAAAGGGTTTATGATCAAGAAGTCTGATCAAAGTCCGCACTAGAAAATCGAGGGATCAATACAAGTTCAAAAGAAAAGTTGTGGATTCGAATTATAGATCGAATCAAATATCACATATAGTATGACATGTTGGGTCTATCTACTTAGTAGTTGGATAGTTGTCTCAAATAGTACGCACTAAGATATAGTAGTTGGACTGATGTTTTGGTGTGTATATATATATAGACCTCAGGCATAATACATGCTCAAGACAGAGGACGGGTTATGTGAATGTATTCATTTATGTTAATATAGTATCAGTATGGTTGTTTTTGGATGTATAGTCTTGTTTGGTTGTTGTATATATTATCCTAAGTGTGCATTATGCAGTACGATGGGTACGATAGAAGTTTGACTTGATGTATGTGTATATAATCGTAAGTACGTGATATGAACTCAGGTTAGTGTGGGGAATCTCTGTATGTATGTTTGACATCATTTGCTTTTAGTGTTGTTATAATATCAACCTTCTTTTTTTCTATTATCAGTAGAAATAAGTCAAATTATTTGAGGATATGAGTATGGGATAGATTCCTTTAGCTAACTTTCATTTCTAGGACGAAATGCTTTTAAGTAGGGGAGGATGTAACGACCCGTAATTTCGCTATTTCGAAAATGAGAGATTTTACTTATTTTTAAATTTAAAAGGAATTTAAATCTTAAATAAATATGTTATATATAGTAAATAAATTATCTATTATTATAGTTAATAAATTAAAAAGTATAAATTTGGATTTTAGAACAAATCGACAAAACTTAAGTTTTGTTAATAATAAATAAAGGCTTAAATAAAATGAATTTAAATATTTATTTAAAAAGGTAAACCTTAATTAAATAATCTAATAAAGATAATAAAAGTATATTTGTGTATTTAAAAGTATGTTAATAATCATTTTACAAAAATAACCAAAATTTGTCGCATTTTGTCAGTTTTACATACACTGTAAAATTAGAGATTTTGATATTATTTAAATATGATTTTTAAATATAAAGAGACATGTTTTAATTTATTTAAAGAAGTAAAAAGTTCACTTTAAAGTTTGATTTACTTCAATATATAGCTTAACAAAAAAGGTCAAATTTTGACGGTAAAATTTGTCGATAAAAACACCATTTTCAACCAAAACAAGTTGTCGACAAGTTGTTGTAACTTAATACATTTACTAATACATAAATACAAGTTTAAAAACTATTTAAACACTATACATTTAACACTAAAAGACCAAAAGAGTCTACTTTTGAAAAGTTAAGTTAAAATAAATAAATTTAAAAAGACATGATTTGACATAAAAACAACATCATTACCTTGCTTCTCATCTCATTAATAAGATGTAATACTTTTACATAGAAAAAGAGTAAAACTATATGATTTAATAACTACAAACCATAAGAAGGTGACACCTCTTTACCTCTTAACACACTTTTCCATAAACATCATTTCCACCATTAATGCAAATCAAATCAAGCAAAAGTCTTCTTTCTTTTTAATACAAAGTTTATAAAAAAGAGTTCTTTTTCATAAATTCAAATCACATTAATGAGATGTTACTAATTTACATGGAAAAGGAGCAGATGTTATTTTAACATTTTAAAGTTTAAGAAAAAGAGGCAAACATCATTTCATTAAGTACAAACTTACATCCTACCATCATTTCACCATTAATACACTTCTTATCATGTTAAGCAAAAGTCAAAAGGTAAGGCAAGGGTATTTAGGACATTAGCCACTCAAACTCCACTTATAAATACAAGCCTAAACCCTTCTTTCTTCACTACATTCTCATTCTACAAAAAATTTAAAATCCATTCTCTTCTTCTTCCATTACTTCCTCCTTCTTCCTCCATTTTCATGGCTTCCTACCACTCCATTTTCCGTCTACCTTCAAGCTATCACCTTCACACTCCCTTACCATCACCTCACACCCCCTCCTCCTCACATACCCAAGCCGTGCCACCTCCTCCCCACCTACCTTCGGCCGTACCTCCTCCCTACTAGCCAAGCCGAGGCCCTACACCCCAAGGCCGAGCATCACACACCCCAAACCCGAGCCTACACCGTCCTACACGCCTAAACCCAAGGCCACACCCACCTCCACACCAAGGCCATACTCCCTTTCCTCCATATAAAAAAAGAAAAAAAGAGGGAAGAAAAGAAAACGAAAAAAAAAGAAAAAGAAAATAAGCTAAGGCCAGAATTCAAGACGTTCGGAAAAAGCACGTTGTTCGAAAGCACGTAGCCTACGAAAAAGTTTGACGGAGTGGGTATGAAGGTGAGAAATTCTCATCGCTTTTTGAATTATATTGAGTATCATGTTTAATTGTTATGTTAGATAATCACTATTTGATGATATGGATGTTTGATTGATTGTTTGAACATATTGGATAATCCATAGTAATGTTATGACATTTACCGTATTGAATATGTTAGTGTTATATGATTGTTGTATGGTTGTGATGATAATTTGGACATCAAATTTCTATTAATTAAGTAATCCCTTTGTTTAATAAGACCATATTTTAGTAATATGAGATATTTTGAAAAAAAATAGGTCTCTTTTCATTTAGAAGTGAAATTAAAGTTAAAATAAAAGAGAATTTGAAATTTGAAGTGAAACGGATTTGAAAAGGATAGTTAAATTGAAATTGACATTGAAATTGAGATGAATAGTGAAATTGAAATTGAAATCGATTTTGAAAAAGTGAAGTTTAGTTTGAGGTTGAATTGAAGTTTAAATTGAAATTAGATTTGAAATCTAAGTTTTAGATGAGTTTAATTTGAGATTAGAATTGAAATCGAATTGAAATTGGAATTTAAAATTTAATATTAAAATAATAGGAATATAATAATATTATAATGTGGTAATAGTGAAAATATATTTTAAATACTATATGAAGTGAAAATATTGAGTTGAAATGATTTGTAATGATTTTATAAGGGATAAAATTCAATTTGAATATATTATTTCAAATATTGAAAAATAAATTAGACGCGTCGCGAAACGGTAGTTCGCGGTTTTGCGTCGAAAAGTTCGAATGAATGTATAGAGTGAAATATTGCTCGGAATTCTTCGAGATAAGAAAATTCCGGACTATTATATCCATATCTTCTAAACGAAGAAAAAAAAATCAATGTTTCGATAAGTAGATTTTGAAATAAGTCCAAATCAATTTTCAAGAAAGATCGCGCTAGTGCAGTTAAGTGACCGTAACAGAAAATCTGTTTTAATGGATGTTTTTAATTATGAAAAAATATGAAATAAATTTGATAAATCTATTTAAATGATTTGAAAGAGATGTGGATTGGAAAATATGAATTATCTAAGGTTCAAAAGTTGTTTAATTCAAATAAGCTTATTTAGCATTTTTCGCAGCACTTTTCTGCTGCGAATTCTATAACTTTTGGAATATGAGTTTAAATGTAATGATGTTTCCCAGAATCAATTGTGAATGTTTTAAAAAGGATAATTAAGCATTTTTTAAAGATAATTTGGAATATTTATAAGCAATTCCAAGATAAAGTTGAAAATCTGAGTATGCGGAAACGACTAGTACATTTGTCCCGCCTGTGAGATCTGGGAAGATAAAACAAGGTGTTTAACTAAGGTTAGGGATGGAGCAACCAGTGCCCTGAACGTACCTGGCCTATGTTTTCTTTTCTTAGGTGAGGGGTGGAACAGATCGAAAGGAAAGCCCCGATGCTCTTAAATAAAAAGATTCTGATAAGTTTTCCAAAATAAAAGAAGATTGGTATTATCCAAAAGTTAAGCAATCTCCAAAAATGAATGATTTCTACAATCCTATTTACTTCAATATGTTTTTTAAGATTGATATGGGGTTTATCGTAAACGATGTCTTAAATAACACTGTTTTTGACCCGACTAAAAAGTAAAGAAATTTGGATCAAGAATTAAGCAAGGAAATTTGAGACATTTTCCAAAGCAAAAGAATGAATTCTTAGAAATTATCCTAAGTAAAAATAAAGAGATTTCGAAATCATCGGAAAAGAATTAAAGTGAAAAGAGACTTAATAAATCCTGTATACTCATATTCACTTTCTATCGATATTGGATTTCAAAGGAACCGGGGTCGGATTTGGGTAAATCCCATCCGAAAACCACTTTGAACCAATGTATACGTTCGAAGGTGAAGACATGTTGAAGATGATGATTATTGAAGATCGTGGATCTTTATAGCGTGAGGACTGCTTGTTGAGTTGCTTTGGGTAGCTCCCGAGTTATATATAGCAGCGGTCTCCTCATTGTGGAGATTTTTCGGATTGCAAGGACTACTCGCTACTAGTGGTTGTAGGAGAGTGCCTTCGGTTTGTCCTATTCCTGGACAACTTGTATGGACGTTTGTCTGACATTGTATTTCTAAAGATTACGTACATTGGTTTTTACAAACGAACATCAGTGGTGGCGGAGAAGGCAACTTCTCTTAGCTTAACACCCTCTTTGAGACATACGAGCTCAAAGGTTGTATTTTGTGGATGGCAATAAGTAGTTAATAGAAATGGCAATGTGGCATTCAAAGATGTGATATGTGCTATGTAAAAAGGTAATCGTAGCCTCAAGCCTCATCAAACCGGAATGACCGAAATAGGATTAGATGCAGCAAGGCCAAGTGGGTTATTCACAATTAGGGTATGGTCATCCCCTTCTAGATATATTTCTTCCCGCTATGACATCGTGGTGTAAATTAATGTGGTGTATGCTATGAGGGCCCTCGGATAAAGGTCGGTAACGACCGAGGGATGACATATTCGATACTATCTAGTTACAGAGGTAGGCAGGTCTTGTGTTGATAGAGGATCCTTTGTGATGGTCCTCGGGACATCCTTCTAGAGGTGTACCCCTTCAGAAGGTGGATCCTACGCTTGGTCATTTGTATGGAAATCCATACTTCAATAAGAACCTACAGTTTTGTTTGTATTGGTGTAATGAATAGCCTCGAAATGCTATATGGGTAACCATTTCAGATAAGATTAATAAGTTTATCTGCAAATGTTTTTAAAGAGATGTCATTAAGAATAATATCAAACGTTTTGATATAAAAGTGATTTAGTTATCATAAGGTATAAACCCGTCTGTGTTTATGTGTGGGCGTGGTCTTATGAGATACTCTTTATTTTCAAAGGATTTATAAAAAGGCTGATATATGACACTGTCATCTATTATTGAATTTTTCTCACACTGGTTTATCAAGCCTGATCCGGGTATTCTCAATACTCGGGCCCGATCCGAGAAGTTTCAGGTTAGTCGAAGATGGTTGGAGTTTCCATAGGAGAGATGGAGATATTCATCGACGTATGGACATATTCTATTATCTGCTGTACTTAGTGTATTTTGTTTGATGTTTGTCAGCAATTGTAAGGTCAGATGTTTATAACCGTCCAAGCTGAATTTAGGTTAGACTCTGATATATGTATTTATTCCGTGGTAAAAATATTTGTTCAATATTTTATGTTATTCCATTCGAGTGGGATTCTGTTCTGTCTATCTTTTTTACCCGTAAAGATCCATATTTTCGTGCAATTTGAGTTAGACATGTATAGTTTATTGTCGATTCAAAGAGTATGGGAAAACGGGACTTTGCATTGTCGTTTAACATTTTAACTGAATGTGTCGAAAAGTATAATCGTAACTTCCAGGATGCGATTAAAATGCAATAATTTAACTTTTCCAGTTTTGAATAATTCTTCTCAGCTCTGGTGAACCGTTTGCTAATGTAATACACGAGTCGCTGGATTCTCGCTTCCTCCCGCATGAGAGCAGCGCTTAGTGCATGCGTTGAGACTGCTAAGTAAATGAATAGGTCTTCTCCATCCACCAGCTTTGATAAGATTGGAAGAGCTTCCATGTGTCGTAGCGGTTCTTCAAAAGCGGTTAGACTAGCTTCACTCCATTCAAAGTTTTTATTTCCCTTCTTCAACGCATCGAAGAATGGTATGCACTTGTTTGTAGCTTTTAAGATAAATTGGCTTAGTGCTGCGACTTTCCATTAAAGCTTTGAAGTTCCTTCTTATTTCTCAGGGATTAGACTTCTCGAAGCACCGTTATTTGTTTTGGATTTGCTTCGATGCCTCGAGCACTTACTATGAACACTAAGAATGTCCCAAAGGCTATTCCGAAGTGACATTTGAGTGGGTTGAGCTTCATTCCATACATTCAGAGTATTTCGAATATTTTAGTGAGACTTTCTAAATGGTTGGCAGCTACTCAAGATTTGACCAACATGTTATCTACATAAACTTCCATAGTCTTTCCGGTTTGGGTTTGAACATAGTATTCACCAGCCTTTGGTATGTTGCACCGGTATTTTTTAAACCGAATGGCATTACTCTACAACAGAATAGTCCCAAATTGGTAATGAACCTGGTGTTCTCTTGATCTGGCTTATGCATCAGGATCTGGTTGTAGCCCGAGTATGCATCCATAAATGGCAGCAATTCATGCCCCATCGTTCCTTCCACAAGTTGATCGATTCTGGGGAGAGGAAGCTATTATTCTAGCAAGCTTTATTTAGATCCAAAAAGTCGATACAAGTTTGCCATTTTCCATTAGACTTCTTGACAAAGACTGGGTTTGATATCCACTAAGGGTAAGTTGCGTCTCGGATGAAGCCGTTAGCCATCAATTTATCTACCTCCTCTCTCAGTGCTTTGGACCGTTCAGGACCTAACCTGCGCCTTTTTTGCATTACTAGTGTGAATTTGGGGTCAATATTGAGCGTGTGCCAAGCAATTTCAGGTGATACCCCACACATATTAGAGTGCGCCCAAGCAAATACATCCAAATTAGCATGGAGGAATTTAGTTAGTTCTGACCGCATCCTATTTCCAAGGTGTGATCCAATTTTCAAGACCCATGTTGGGTCGTCCATACAGACTGGGACATACACCGTTAAATCTGGCGGTGCTGCCCGATCCTCCCATGAACTCTTATTTCTAGGGTCCACAGCCTTATAGAATCGGCTTTGGTCCCCGAGCCAGGGGAAGCTCTGTAATTGTTGTTCAATGGGCTTATGAATGTGGAGAATTTTCCCCATACCCTTTTCTTTTTCCTTCCTTCTTGACACATGCAATTCTGTGATGTAGCATTCCCGAGCGGCACTTTGGTCGCCTTTCATAATTCCAACTCTGTGCTTTGTAGGGAAATTCAATGTAAAGCACCATTGGGCCAATGTTATTCTGAAGTCAGCTAATGTGGGCCATCCCAAGAAGGCGTTGTACGCTGACATTTCATCAATGATCACAAAAGTCTGAATGAGAGTGACCCGTCGCTCACCCTCTCCAAGTTCCACAGGTTGATTAATTGTTCCCACCGGTTGTTTGGGTTCGTGGTTAAACCCTGAATCTTTGTTTGGTAGGCGGATATGCTTTTCATGCCAATCTTCATCTGATTGAAAGTACGTTCGAAGAGTATGTTAACGAAGCTGCCACTATCAACCAACACCCATCAAACTACAGCAGGTCTGATTCCTACCATCACCACCATCAGATCGAGAATTGGAGCTTTGATCCCTTCTGTGTCCCGATTTCGGATCATTATATCATCATTCAAAACCCTTTGCAGCTTGGCCGGAGTTCCATCATCTATAGCTAAACATCATTCCTTCAAAGTGTGCTTCAACAAACTTTCATATCACTCCATTTCTCCCCAGCTTCTTTGTGCGGTGTGTGGTCCCCCAGATATTGTTTCAATAATAAACCTTTGATCAATTCGTTTCGATCCTTCTTCACTAGTTCCCACTTGATTCCTTTGTTCTCTAGGAGGCTGAGGAGCCGTAGATTAATTGAGGTTTTGAGGCTTTCTTATGTACCGTTAGAGCTTATTGTCCTAGATCAAATCCGCAATGAGATTCTTTAGCTTGCGGCATTCATTTGTATTGTGGCCATGTGTCTCGTGGAAGCGACAGAATTTTCCCGAGCGCTTCTGCTACTCAGTTGCTTCCTTTCTAGGGGCTTTTTGTATTCCCCAATATCTTGAGTTGTGAGAAAAATGTTTTCCGGTGTGTCATTTAGGGGAGTGTAGCCTTCGGGCCAAAACCCTTTAAGATTTTTATTGTTGCCATTACCATTCTTCTTATTGGAGTTTTGACTTTTTCTCTTTGAATTTCAGTCTTTCCCAGTGATTCCTTTAGCAATCCAAGAAGTGTGCGCATTTTAATTCATCGGTACATCACTTTGCCCGACATTCGTCGGTAGCCAACTAGTAGACTTCCTTTCCAATTCCTGCGCTTCCTCCAACCTTAGGTGCTGACTTGCTTTACGATTGAAATCTTTCCTGGTGGTAGGTTGCTTCATCTTAATCCACTTTTTGAATTTAGTTTCTGGGTGAATTGCACTGACTAATGCCATACAAATAATGTCTTCGTTGGGGTTGCTTACTTCCGTCACTATAGTGTTAAACCTATTCATGAAAGATTTCAGTGATTCGTTATGTTCTTGGAACAATCCAGATACGGACATGATGTCTTTGGGCTGCACAGGATGCAGT
Source organism: Allium cepa (assembly GCA_030765085.1). Lineage (NCBI taxonomy): Eukaryota > Viridiplantae > Streptophyta > Magnoliopsida > Asparagales > Amaryllidaceae > Allium > Allium cepa. Next base: position 111,474,403 of record CM060940.1, read on the forward strand.
CTGAACTGATCAAGGAACCTTATCACCAGTTGGTCAAAAGTAGAGATAGATCTTGGTGGAAGCCTAGTGAACCACATTAACGCAACTCCTTCAAGAAAGATAGGAAAGCATCTACATCGAATAGCTTCAGAGGCATTAGCTCTGTCCATATACCAACTGTATTTGTACAAGTGAGGTTTCGAGTCTTTTGTCCTATCATAGGACGGAATAGTTGGCATTGTGAATTTTTCTAGATATTTCTCATTCAAGATTTCATCGATGAAGGGAGTCCAACTTAGTGCAGATCACCATTCATCATCTCTTCTATGTTTACTCTCCTCCATTAATCGTTTAATGATATCCGCTATGTATGCCTCTGATGTCCGGTAGTCCTGAGGATGGCAATCAGTCACTATGCCAAGTGTTTGGCTTTGCAAACGGTCTTGGTGAGTAGAAGGAAATCTAGGCTCTTCTGTCTTCGGGAGAGCCACTCCTTTAGGGTCCCGTTGGCTTGCTGTTGGCCTAACTGGAGTGTTTGAGTATTCCTAGCATTATTGAATACATTGGCATTCTCTTCCAATTTGTCCTCTTGCTCTCCGTCTTCTGAGACGGATAAATCCATGGCTATGTCTTTCAGTGGGGTCTTTCCCCTTTGATTCAAGTTTAGAATAGGTTGCCTTGTGGCGAACGAACTACATGCGTCTCCATCCACGTTAAGTCATGTTGTCACCTTTTTTGTGGCTGTTTTCCGTTTCTTCTATGTAGACCAAAAACAGAGGAATTCTCCTATTCTATAGCAGCTGCGGGTTCAGGCATAGTCCCTGGAGCAGGATTTGACTGTAGGGTTAGGATAGCGTTAAGCTTATTCATTAGTGCCTTTTTGCCACTTTCCATTTTTTTGGTTGATCACATCAACCATTTTATTCAACTCATCCCTGGTAATAACTTCGTGCTCACTGGAGGAAGCCGACGCCTGGTTTTCTAAATTAGCACCATTTACTTCAGTTTGTTGGGGATTAACATCTTCTCCAGCTAGTACTACCCTTATGGATCCTCTAGAGGCAATTCTTCTTCTTCCAGGGGCCATGGATTCCAAACAGTGGGTTCTTCAAGCAAAGATTAAGGATCTAACTTCTAGACCTATGGGGTCTAAAGTAGATAGCTAGATCTAGATCCTGAGTTGGGATTCTCAGTGAAAGCACCAAAATGTTAACCTAAAAAATGGAACAACACTATGGTTTGAGTTTGAAAGCACCAGCCCTATTCTGACAGAGCAATATCACAGATAGCAGGTATAGAAAACGATGGTAAAAAAAGAAGACAAGGAATTTTTATAGTGGTTTGGTTGTTAACGAAGCCTGCATCCACTTTATAGTTTTATTATAGACTGATTGTTATTACAAGTATTGTTTGATTACAAGGCTTTGATTATCCTTAGGTAGATTGAATCCCTAGATTTGGAATCCACTGGAGAATCATAGTGAATTCCTTTGGAGATTGTTGTGAGAGAGGTAGAGTGTAAAGAATGTTTCCAACAGAGCTTCAGCAACCAGTCCATAGAAGATAAAGTTTAGGTTGATGGCAGGTCGGTATTTACAGAGATTGGAGGGCTTCTGGACCAAACAAACCGGTCAATCACTTGCAGATGGATACATAACGACGTAGAGGAGCTTAGCTCGCGATTCGAGCCAAAACCATGGATCGCTAGCGATCCATGGTCTATTGATCGCTAGCGAACCATAGACTTGTCTCACTTGCGAGCTAATAACTTAGCCTCTATCTCTATTATTTAGCCGCGTCAGGTCGCTAGATTTTAGCAGCTTGGTATGGATTGCTGGCAATCCATCGTGTATGGATCGCTAGCGATCCATACACTTAGTATTTTTTCTATGCACCTGTATTCTTGACTTCTTGGCTTCTGTTTCACCCTGCGAACCATTATATGGCCTTGTTTTGATGTTTTCCATGTAGTCTCATTGCATGTTGTTCCATTCTAATGACTATCTACTAGTTGGTAATGCTTAGCCGTTGATTGGACTAGACAGACGTTGGTTTCTTGGTTTAGTCAAATTGAGTCATCGCTTCAGTAATATGGCTTGGCTCTCCTTAACTCCTTGTTTAGCCTTTTTTGGTTAAGTCTAAGGCATTTTGATGTCACAGAATTGTTCTATTTTCTACTGAGTCCGGCTGGGTTAAAAACCCGGATAACAGGTATTAATAAGTGGAGCCCCTTTCTACTCCTTAGAATCTGTCTTCTTTGACATGTGTAAACCCTTTAGACTGTATATTTAGTTGCGGTTTGATTGGCTGCTTCTCGAGCTTGGACATCTCAGTTCATTGTTGATATACCTCTACTTGGGCTTGGACATCTTAGTCCATTGTTGATATGCCTCTCCTTGAGCTTGGACATCTTATTCCATCGTTTGATGAGCCGCTTCTTGGGCTTGGACGTCTTAGTCCATTGTTGTATGGTGCTTTTAGTTAGCTCATTCTCAAGCTAGAACCAAGGACTTACCCAACCTCCCTCTAGGAGACGCCTTGACCTGACTAGAGGCACAACCAAGGACTTGTCGATGCTTTAACCTGGCCACAGTATGGCACGGATAAAGGCTTACACTTCTCACTCCAGGAGGTTCCCTGCCCTGAGCATAGCATGGTGCGGACAAGGGCTTGTCGATGCTTTAGCCTGGCATTAGCGTGGCGTGGATAAAGACTTACGCTCCTCCCCCCAAAAGGTGCCTTGCCCTAATGAAAGGCGCTGCCAAGGGCTTATCGATGCTTTAACCTGACCATAGCATGACGTGGATAAAGGCTTACACTCCTCCCTCCATGAGGTGATCTGCCCTAGCCAACTCGACGCGGATAAAGGCTTTGACCGTTAAAGGTAGTGTCCAAATGCAAGGAAAATTCTACTCCTAACCATGTAGATTCTCTTCAGTAAAGTAATTCTTTATTAACCTCATTCGGTGTTTCTTTACAAACTCATTGATTTTTCCTTGATGGAAAAGGTTGATAATCATCCCTTCCAAGGCTTTGCAGTAGTTTCATGTCCATGCATCATATGAAAATGGCAGTAGGATCCCTCCAGATTCCTTTCATATTTTGGTTTCTTTTCCTACGATGCCCAATAATTGAGCTCATTCTTAGTTAACAAGTAGAAATTCTCTATGGATGTCATTAGGTTGCATTCTTTAGTAATTCTTGACTTAAAACTTGTTTCTTTAGGATGGCTTTTCAATTTCTTGTTACTTGGCCTTATAGTTTCACCTTCATCAATTACTTTTCTTTTTGACACCTTTTGGAATTCCTTTGTTGGAAGTGTTCCAATTGCAGTTTGTTTCCTTTTATGTGCAAAGGCATTATAGTCTGCCATTATTTATTCTTTAATGATTGTTCCTTTGGCATAGTGTTGAATTGTCTTTCTCACTTGATTAAACAAGTTGTCATTTCCATTTTTCCTGTCTCCTAAGACAAAAATAGGGGTTGGACCAATATGAATGGGATTTAGGCCCCATTCTTCTAGATCATATGATTCTGCGCTTTTCTTGTTCATAATCCGTAGAGCTTATTCTTTGCTCTTCATATAGTTTGGAATCTTTGGTTATTCTTAGGAGAACTTTATTAAGTGTAGTTCGGAAGATCCTTGCTCGGATCTTTTGATTCTGCTCTTTTTAGTATTTGAAGCCAACTAAGGTAATCCAGTTATCTCTTCGAAACCTTCTTTTCATAACAGTTGTGTAATGCTAGTGGAATAGCTATAAGGATACAAGTATGAGATTGGTCTAGGTGGGTTTCGACGTTGTCGAAAGCTGGGCTAGTTAGCGACTTTGGTTTGGTTTTGGAAGCAAGGGTAAATCAGCTTGAGTCAAGGTTTCGACTCACTTGATGGTGACATTTAATGAATGGTGGTTTGCAGTAAAGGTCTTGGATTTCTTTGAAAGGCAGGGGTTTCGACTCAGATGGAAGGAGCCTTTCGTTGAGGTCGAGACCTGTAAAATGCAGTTAAATCTAGTAAAAGACCTTCACATAACTTTATAATCAGAAATATTGAAATTTATTAAGCCAATAATGACTGTGCTGAATAATTGTCCCAAATTTGATTTACAAATTAAGGTTTGAAACTTTGCAAACCTAAGAAAATTCAAGTTTGGAATGAATGTTCGAATCCTTTAAAATAGACCCCTTGGGTCTTATTACAGATACAGGTTGTCACCTTTCGATCCAATGCTTTTGACTTAGTCAAAAAGTGGCTTTGGATACTCTCCGACTCCTTCGACACTCATGCATCCCTTTGTAATGCTTTTGAATGGGTTCGAATGCCTCCGTCTTCATCGAGAGGGGTGGTTGCACCTTTCTTTCTTTATGCTGCTTTATTGTCACAAGGAATGAAAGTAGGAGCTTTCGACCCTATCAATAGGCAGTTTCCAGGTATTCCGAAGTGTTTAAATGTTGATGGTTTTGACATCGTTAGTAGCTTCTGTTGTGGGCATTTTCGCCCACTACATGGTGAATATGAGGAGCCAGGGGCAAAATTGTCATTGTATTAGAACAAACTCAAACTAGTTTGGAGGTACACTCGAGGTCAAGATATGGACATAGGTCAAAATCGTGTCTCAATCCGAGCTATGAATTGAGAGATATGATCATTTGAAGATTTGTCTACCACCGTCTTGTAGGGTCGATACCGAGATGCTCTACCGCCATTCAAGATCGACAGTCCAACAGCAATGCAGGATCCTCGGTCCGATGACCGACTCAAAACTTTGGTTTGACGCTTACTTGGAGTCGGGGCTTGACAATATCAAGTTTGCTTAAAGTCGGCCTGATGATCAAACCAAAATTTTGGTTCGACGCTTACTTGGAGTTGGTCTTTCAAAATCTGGAGTCTACTTGGAGTCGGTTGGATTACTAAACTAAAATTTTGCTTTGACGCTTGCTTGGAGTCGGGCTTAAAATTCTCGAGCTTGCTTGGAGTCGGCCTGGTGACCGAACCAAAATTTTAGTTCGGTGCTTGCTTGGAATCGAGGCTTGAAAATATCGAGTCTTCTTTGAGTCGGCACAATGACTGAACAAAAATATTGGTTCGACGTTTGCTTGGAGTCGGACCATAAAAATTTGGAGTGGCCTTATGACTGAACCAAAACTTTGGTTCGGCGCTTGCTTAGAGTCGGGCTTGAAAATCTGAAGTCTTCTTGGAGTCGGTCTGGTGACCAAACCAAAAATTTGGTTCGCACCTACTTGAAGTTGGGGCTTGAAAATCTAGAGTCTGCTTGGAGTCGGCTGGATTACCAAACCAAACATTGGTTTGGCGCTTCCTTGGAGTCGGGGCTTGGAAAATCTCGAGACTGCTTGGAGTTAGCCAGATGATCGAACAAAAACTTTGGTTTGGCGCTTGCTTATTGTCGGGCCTTGAAAATATCAAGTCTGCTTTGAGTCCATTGGATTACCGAACCAAAACTTTAGTTCGGCGCTTACGTTGAGTCGGGACTTGAAAATCTCGAGTCTGCTTGGAGTCAGTCTAATGACCGAACCAAAATTTTGGCTCGACGCTTGTTTGGAGTCGGACCTTGAAATTATGGAGTCTATTTGTAGTCGGTTGGATTACTAAATCAGAACTTCGTTTCGGTGCTTGCTTGGATTCGAGGCTTGAAAATTTCGAGTCTTCTTGGAGTAAGCTTAGTGACCGAACCAAAAATTTGGTTCAGTGATTGCTTGGAGTTGGGCATGAGAAATTTAAATGTTTACTTAGAGTCAGCTGGGAGTAATGTTGCTTGCAGTCGGGTGAAGTTTTGCTTAGGGCTCAACCCGGGTATAACTAATCCAAAAAAAAGTTGGTGATTTTCTTCACGACATGACGATACTTCGGAGATTTCTTCATGATGCATTCTGAGGTTCTTGGAGGTCTATGGCGGTCATCACAAGTGGAATAGCTTAACAATCATCTAAGGAAGGTTGAACCAAATCTTGGAGGAAGAAAGGTTGAACCAAATTCTAAATACTATATACTCAACTGCCCCTCCTCATATCTTCATTCTATAAATACTAAGCACATGGCATTATAAAAAAGAGGATGTTAAAGAGAGAAGCTTTCGGCAACAATGGCAGACAACTTCGAGAGGGAAAAATCTTAGTTCTAATAGCATGTTTACTCGTATAAAAAGCTTGTACTTTTAATCAGAAATGAAAGGAATGATAAAAGAGGAATAATGGACGTCGGCATATTCAGGCCGAGCCGCTATAAATTCTGCGACTTCTTACATTAAAGTCCTTTATATATTTTTTATTGCAAATTACTGATTTTCTACCTTAAACATCCGCAAACTAATCTTCATCAAACAATAGCTATATACTACGAACAATATTTACAGCTCTATAACAACGATTTGAGTGTTTGCCCATTTTTGTGCAAACATTGTGGTGCTTTCGCCGAGAGCTGAACTTTCCTTTTTTAAAAGGGAAATTCTTTCTTACTTACTTTTCTTTTTAGATCTAAATCATTATTTTCTTTCATAAAAAACTGTTTCTAATCTTGAGACCTGAAATTGCATTTTTTAATAAAATTTATACCTTTTTCTTTTCAGATCTAAAGCCATTGTCTCATTTGCATGAGAGATTCTCTTTTCAAACTTTCCCAGTTTGAGATTATTGTTTCTTGGATTAAAATACTCTATATCTCCTAGATCTGAAACTGTTACTTTAGCAAAATATGTTTCTCTTTTTAGATCTGCAATCACTATTCCTTAAAGATAAAAAAATTCTATCTTTCATTTCTTTTGTTTTAGATCTACAAACGCTACTCCTGAACCAACAAGAAACATGTATTCACTTCTTAGATCTAAAATCACTATATCTCCTTTCAGATCTCCAAACACCGTTTCTCAACCAAATAGAAACATGTATTTATTTCTTAGATCTGAAATGCCATCTATCTTCTTTTTTTCATTTCAGATTAAAAAAAATGTTTTGACTAAAAGAAACACTTAGTCATTTTTCAGATCTAAAATCAAATCTTATTCTCTTTCCATTCGGAAGCATTGCTTCTTTAACATAAGAAAACTATCTTCCTCTTTATATAAGAGGAATCTATTTTCCTAGTAAAATATAAAATTACGGTTCTAAGAAAATCCTTTTCTCCCTCCAAAATCGAAATCGTTTCTCTTGATCTGAAGTCATTGTTTCTTTGAAATTAGAGTTTTTCTATTTTTCTTTTTTTAAAGTTTGTAATCACCCTTTCTTGAATTGAGAAGTTATACCTCATATCTCAAGATTCTCCCTTTATTTTAAGAGTTGGACCATCAACCCTTTGAAGCAACAAAACCTCTCAATCCTTTTCGAAAATTGAATTATCTCTCTCGAAAAGTACAAACTCTCTAGGAAGGGAAGGAGAACAACTTCCTGATATGCCGTCTAAAGTGAGAGAACTCTACTACAAAGAATGCAACAGCTATCCAGTTATGAAAAAGCAGAAAGACTAGTCTAATAACCTCCCTATGCTAAAAATAATCAGACGTAAATTCGATTGGTCGTGATTGAAATCAGTAAACACTTCACTACTTAACATAAAGCTTTATTGGATAAACTGTTGATACGCTTAGGGCAGATAGAAGTATTCGACCTCAACGTCATAATATAAGGAAAGTCCCAGTCTAGAGAACACAGGGGGCGTTCCACATAACCAAATAAACCCCAAGCACAACCCTTTTTCCATCCAGCATCAAATCAAAGTACTATAATTGGAATCCCCCTGATGGATCGAAATATCACAACTTGAAGACCGAAGTCATGATGCTTGAATGCTCAAAGTCTAGATATGACAAGCATGACACTTCATCACTCCTATCATGCACGAAGACATCACCAATCCAACTCATACCGGACATGATTCAAATAATGTCAAAAGCTCTCCTAACCTAGGGATATGTTCAACAAATATGAAAAGAGAAGGAGATAAGACCAAGAGTGACTAGTCCACCCTCTAAAAAAACAAAAACTTTTGAGTGCCCACCACAAGCCTTTATAAGGGGCTAATCCGGCCTTCTAGACACTTGTCAAGATCTCCACACTCGCTGATAAACGGGGTAGGGGAGGGTCACAAAGGAGGTACTATATAATTACTTTTCTTTCATTTTAATCAATCTTAAGCTATTGCAAGGCTCTACCATTTACTCTTGGATCTATATCCTTGGAAAAAAGGTGAAGGAAGGATTCCTAAATCTGTTGCATGTGTTGATCGACACGAGGGTGCTTACACGCAACACGAAGTAAGGACAAAAAATCAAACCCCTACAACTATGCACGACCTCTCCATTGGGTCAGCAAGGCACATAAAGATGAGGAAACATCACTGTCAGGAGTTCAGATAGATGATCACCCAACGAAGCTAGCACGGCTTACAGTACAAATGCTATAGAAAAATTGGAGTGATACAACTCTCCGCCTCTAGAGCTCGAATGATTAATGATCAGAGAGAAGCCATCCATTTGAGTATGGTGTTACCTCAAAGGGTACGGAAGAGGGCGCAATGGAAACGATATCTATCGAGAACTTGGATAACATAACAGTTTATACGTAAAGGCTTAGAAAGACCCAGCTGCAGCAATTCTAACATGTTTGGCCCACAATAGAAAGGCGAGAGATATCCAAAGTCACCACTACTACTCCTCATATCACAATTCAACACGAATTAGCAATATATATAGTAAACTGCTAGGACATTGCAGTCACCAATCATGATACTAACTTCACCACTTCATTATGATCCAATAATCAAAAAAAAACAATTCAAATTGATTAAGAACTAAGGATAGCAGGATGCACGCTGGGGACATCCACTATAAGCTACCAAACTAGCCAGAGTCAACTTGATAAAATGACTAGACCAATGACCATTAGGAGGAAGCACTAAAATGCCTAACAAGAATCTTGGCCCAGCAAAACCCCCGTTATCAAATAGAGTAATTGTAGAAAATCCTTATAAGCAGCTCTCCGATCACACAATATGCTCGCATAAACATGTCATATGCATGACAATAGATGGTCATGCAAAGGAAGTAACATAACTAACCTCTTCTTCTGTTTTTATCTAACTCGGTTTTTGTTAATTTAGGACGATGCCATCGGCTCCTAGGTCCCACAGAGTCTTACTAAAATACCAAGTGAGAATTCCTATCCAAGAGAACATCTTAAATGAGGCATACTACACAACCTGGTACTTTGAGCTTCTTTCGAAGCGGCAAGTTTGGTCTAAACTACTCTTTTCCTTTGACCGAGACAAGAGACTAATGCATTTACTTAACACATACACAGTTATATTTACTTAACACATATGCAGTTATATTCACTTAACACCTATGTTATTACAACCACTGCTTCTTTTATGATTAGCAATCTGGATCACAAGCATGTGTTGGAAGCATTGAAAATAAGATAGCCATGACTAAGGGCACTAGCCTGGGCGGTTCACTACTGACGATCACCCATTTCCCTGGCAATGACATACCAATCAGACCTCTGGGCACAAATCTAGCTTGAGTAACTCAAAGAATAAATGCATTCGAAACCTAGCGTGGATTGTCTCATAACAGGAGTTTCCCCAGGTCAATGGGCAGGTTAAAGCTATCATAAAAGTCTTGCAAACACTAATTAAGGAAAAACTAGATAAAAGAGCGTGGGTTGACGAACTACCCACGGCACTGTGGGCCTACCAAACCTCCTACAAAATAGCAACAGGACATATTCTATTTGCTCTAAGCATATGGGGATAAGGCCATGCTTTTGGTCAAAATAGTTCTCCCTTCACATCGTAGGACACATTATAATCCGAAAGAAAACAAGGAGCTTCTCAGCATGTCCTTAGACCTGATTGAAGAAAGTAGGAATAACACCACTATCATGACCGCTACAAACAGACGAAAAGTGGAAAAACAATACAAATCTAAGGCGAAACCCCAAGAGTTACAAGAGGGAGATATTGTTCTCAAGCAAGTCTCTCCCCGTCTAGGCGCACTAGATCCAGTTTGGGAAGGACCATTTGTTTTTCATATGGATATCCACAATGAAGCTTACATTTCGTCAATAGTTGGTGGAAAAGGTGTTTGGAAAAGGAAGGAATCTCCAGCATCTCTGACATTACTTCTCTCAACTTGTAAAATGCATGTATCAGCTTAAGCAATAAAAGAAAGACAGTGGACGCAAGCATATTCTGGCTAAACCACTATAAAAAATGATGTTTTGTTCGATTGTTTGTTTGATATTTTTCTTATTGCGATCAATCACAAGCTCTTGCTGGCAGTAGTGAAAGCAAGATAACAATGACTAGGGGAACGAAAATAGCCTACGTGGTTCACTCCTGACGATTGGCCCTCAAGCCAGCAATCCTAAACCGACCATAAGCCATGAATTAGGCACGATTATAGCCTAGGCAGTTTATCATTGGCGTTCGGCTCGTCGAAAATTGTGAACCAATAATAAATCCCATGATTAAGGCATGGCTGGAGCTAGGGATAGTTCATAGTTGACAATCTGCACCCATGATAGCCGAGCCATAGTAAATCGAATAATATTTACGATATAGGCCATATGTCCCGGGTAATTACTGCATGTGAATCCTGGCTCTAAATCTTAAGTACTGCAGTAGCAAAAGTTACATTTCCTTAGAACATAGGTTGGGCTGACAAACCATATGTCACCAGAATCCACAATCAAGGCAAGTAACTTACGTGCCATGAATCTTAAGTTTAGAAGGACTCTCTTGATGGATAATAAAGTTCATTGTACTTAAACTAGAAGCTTCTAACAATTTCTTTTAGTCTTGTGCATTGCATACAGATAGTAGAAATATGAATTGCACTCTACCAACCACAGCAGAATATTCATTCACTTCCACTCCACCAAAGGAAATGGAGCATCGACTCAACTCCCTCAAAGATAATGGAACATCAATCCAACATTGCCATAAGAATTAGAATATCTCTTCTTGCCAAATTCGCTTAAGAAACTGTAGGGATTCTCCAAAAGCGGAGCACACTATGGAACCTAAGAAAAACTCAGTACAAAGGAACGACTAACTTTTGTAAGATAAGCTTAATTCGATAAAAAATACTTAAGGGCATAGCACCACCTCACCCCTCGATTATATACATACATTACCACTCAGCTTGGCAATAGCACATTGAAATCATGTCCTTAACTTTACAAGTTCAAAACCTATTCAAGATACAAGGCAACATATTATGAGAAGCAAGTGCACTATACGGGGGGCAAACCGGACAAATAATGAGCACTCCCGGTCGACTTTTGATAACGTCGCTAGAGGGTGCTCTAGAGGATGTGATAAGTATCTGAAGACTGCCATGTCCCCAAAATTACTCCCTAAACCTTAGTAATAGGGAATCACTTCGAATGATAAGGACCCCTCTAAACAGAAGTGATTCGATCTCTAACCCTATGATTGTAATTAATTCATATCAAAGTTTATTTTAACACAAATAGCATGATACCTTTACCTAATAAATCAATCTCGAGGACACACGGAATGATTCTAACATATATCTATGGTAAAATTCCAAATAAAAATGTAATAATAGTCTGTAACTAATTCTAAGGCAAAGATGAAAGTCCTTGACCACACTAGGCCCGAAAGGATCCTAAACTTGTAGGTAACGTCAACAAAATAGGACGATCCTCTATCGCCAAAGCCAACGGGATATTTGAATTAAAAGATTGATTCTACTTGATCAACAAGAAATAATAAATTGATACTAATTAAGGTTTCCAATGTCCAAAGATTATTCCAGCTAAACACTACATACTGGAGGCATCCAACATTAGCCCTTGGCATAACTCAAACCAATAATAAGGAATCACTCTTACCCACAATTAGAGCATGCTTTCCAATCGAACCATCCATAACTCACATTTTGCCACGACCATGACTTCGCACGAGAATAATGTAGTACTCCTAGAAGGACAATTCCTCGTAGACCCTAGATCAAAAAGCCAATGTCGCTCTCTCAAAGATTGGTTTACTTATAGTCTTGTGTTAGTGCCAAACCAAAATTTTGACTCAGTCACAATTGCTAGACATCAAACACAAGCTTACGATTGGCATAGGTGGTGCACCAGAACATTGTTTCAACCTTCGACCATGCAACCTATCAACAGTTTCGTCTGACCCCGTATTGCACCTCAGTCCGGCCTCTTTTCATGTACCAGAACAAGTGGTTCGGCTATCAACTTCTGCCCTCAAACCAAATTGTTTCAATCAAATAAACTCCACCAACCCAATTACGTTGTCTGACTATCCTTTCTCCTTTACCAAGCTTCTCAATAATCCAACACTTATCCATCAAAACTTACCAACAATCTAGTCTGTACAACTACACTGAAGATTATCAAACCAAGCTATCGAAAATGTTGGTAAAACTGATCATCACTTTACCAGACTGTATGCCGTACAAACCAATTACATATTATCGGTATGAGGATTCCAACTAAAATTTATATAAAATATACATATCTTTGCACAAACATCGGGGCAAAAGATACAAAACATGGGTTAGGGATGTCATAACCAATAACATTCACTTGATAACATTTTGCATCATCTCCTTCATACAACGACCCTTCAACAGAGATTCTAACTCTATCAAATTCGTCAATGATTGATCTTGTCAAAGCATGCATAAGAATGGCAAAAGGATTAGTGGAGAAATATACAAACTTGCCGATCACATGAGGTGGTCAGTATAGCTTGACTCAACCATACAATGAACATAACTGGGGTACCATGTCACAAATCCAAAGTCAATAATGCAAAGTATACATCAATTGGTCTACATACTGTATGAAGCCGCGATATAGGAAACCGAAAGTCCAAGAAAAATGGCATCTTGTCGGATGAAGACTAATCAAAGACGGCTTCAAAAATTTAGCAAGTCCCACATCAAACTAGCAATAGGAGGCTTATTGAAAAATCAGAGGCGAAGATGAGATATGGATATTCAGACAATATAACCATTACAAGACTAAGGAGACGGCCTTGGATTAAACAAAGCATACTTTTTATTCATGAAAGTATGCTTTAAGGGGCAAATGTTGTGAGCATTTTTGCCCACTACATGGTGAATATGAGGAGTCAGGGGCAAAATTGTCATTATTCTAGTATACACTAAAACTAATTTGGAGCTATTCTCGAGATCAAGATATGCATATAGGAAGAAATCCGTCTCAATCCGAGCTACGGATTGAGAGATATGATCATCTGAAGATTTGTCCATCACCGTCTCATGGGCCCGATACCGAGACGCTTTATCGCCATTTAAGTTTGTCAGTCCAATAGCAGTCCAAGATCCCCAATCCGATGATTGAACCAAAACATTGGTTCGGCGCTTGCTTGGTGTCGGAGCTTTAAAATATCGAGTTTTCTTAGAGTCGGCCTGATGATCGAACTAAAAATTTGGTTCGGCGCTTTATTGGTGTCGGGCTTGAAAATCTAAAGTCTACTTGGAGTCGGTTGGATTACCAAAACAAAACTTTGGTTCGACGCTTGCATGGAGTCGGGGATTAAAAATCTCGAGTTCGCTTGGAGTCGGTCCGATGACCAAACCAAAACTTTAGTTCGACGCTTCCTTCGAGTTGGGGATTGAAAATATTGAGTCTGCTTGGAGTCGGTCCGACGACCGAATAAAAACTTTGGTTTGGCGCTTGCTTGGAGTTGGACCTTGAAAATCTGTAGTTTTCTTGGAGTCGGCCTGATGACCGAACCAAAATTTTGGTTCGGTGCTTGCTTGGAGTCGGACCTTGAAAATCTGGAGTGTGCTTGGTGTCAGCCCGATGACCAAACCAAAACCTTGGTTCAGGGATTTCTTGGAGTCCGACCTTTAAAATTTGGAGCCTGCTTGGCATCGGCCTTATGACTGAACCAAATGTTTGGTTCGGCGCTTCCTTGGAGTCGGGCCTGAAAATCTGGAGTCTGCTTGGAGTTGGCCCGATGACAGAGCCAAAAGTTTGGTTGGACGCTTGCTTGGAGTCGGGCCTTGAAAATCTGGAACCTGCTTATAGCTGACCCGACGACCTAACCAAAACTTTGGTTCGGCACTTTCTTAAAGTCAGGCCTTCAAAATCTGGAGTATGCTTGGAGACGGCCCGATGACCAAACCAATACTTTGGTTCGACGCTTGCTTAGAGTTAGGGCTTGAAAATCTGGAGACTTCTTGCAGTCGCCTCGATGGCCAAACCAAAACTTTGGTTCGGCGCTCACTTGAAGTCGGGCCATGAAAATCTGGAGTCTGCTTGGAGCTGGCCCGATCACTGAACCAAAACTTTGGCGCTTGCTTGGAGTCGTGCCTTGAAAATCCAAAGTCTGCTTGGAGTCGGCCTGATGACCAAACCAAAACTTTGGTTCAGTGCCTGCTTGGAGTTGGGGCTTGAAAATCTGGTGTCTGCTTGGAGTCAGCTAGATGACTGAACCAAAAGTTTGGTTCAGTGCTTGCTTGGAGTCGAAGCTTGAAAATCTTGAGTCTTCTTGGAGTCGGCTCGATGGCCGAACCAAAACTTTGGTTCGGCGCTTGCTTGGAGTCGGGCCTTGAAAATCTGGAGTCTGCTTGGAGTCAACTGGATTACCGAACCAAAACTTTGGTTCGGCGCTTTCTTGGATCGAGGATTCAAAATCTCGAATCTGCTTGGAGTTGGCCTGTTAACCGAACCAAAACTTTAGTTCGGGGCTTGCTTGGAGTCGGGCCTTAAAAATCTGGAGTCTACTTGGAGTTGGTTGGATTACCGAACCAAAACTTTGGTTCAAGGCTTGAAAATCTAGAGTTTGCTTGGAGTTGGTACGATAACCGAACCAAAAATTTGGTTCATCTCTTGCTTGGAGTCGGGCCTTGAAAATCTGGAGTCTGTTTGGAGTCGGTTGGATTGCCGAACCAAAACTTTGGTTTGAAGCTTTCTTAGAGTCGTGCCTTGAAAATCTGGAGTCTGTTTGGAGTGCGTTGGATTACCGAACTAAACTTTGGTTCGGCGCTTGCTTGGAGTCGAGGCTTGTAAATCTCGAGTCTGCTTGGAATCAACTCGATTACCAAACCAAAACTTTAGTTCGATGGTTGCTTGGAGTCGGGCATGAGAAATTTAAGGGTTTACTTAGAGTCAACTAGGGGTAATGTTGCTTGGTGTCGGGTGAAGGTTTTTTTGGTGCTCAACCTAGGTATATCTAATCAAAAATTAGTTGGAGATTTTGGTCATGGCACCACAATACTTCGGGGATTTCTTCACGACGCGTTTCGGAATTCTAGGAGGTGTATGGCGGTCATCACAAGAAGAAAAGCTTGACAATCATGTAAGGAAGGTAGAACAAAATCTTGAAGGAAGGAGGTCGAACCAAATTCCAAATACTATATACTCTGCTGCCTCTTCTCATATCTTTATTCTATAAATACCAAGCACGTGGCATTATAAAAAAGAGGATGTTGAAGAGCGAAACTTTCAGCAACAATGGAAGACAACTTCAAGAGGGAAAAATCATAGTTCTAATAGCATGTTTACTCGTATTAAAAGCTTGTACTTCTAATCAGAAATGAAAGGAACAATAAAAGAGGAACAATGGACGATTCTGTGAATCGAGGTCAATTCTGAGATCGGAAGTGTTTAATTTTTTATTTTTAATTTTGGGAAGTGAAAACTTGTTTTAGTCGATTGAAAGAGGATTTGGTTTACTTCTGTGGTATCTTAGTTTTAAAGGAAAAAAATAGAGAAAACGATTATTTGCATATTGGGCCGGGCGGGGTTCTTGTTTTGTGTTTTTATTTTTATTTCTTTCATCTTCTTTTGTCTTTCTATATAAAGCAAACCAAAAAAAGAGAAAGAAAAAATATTTTAAATTTGGCCAGGCCCTGTGTACTTAAAAACAAGAATTTTTTTTCTTTCTTTTTCTCCATAAATCTAAATAACAAGTTTCAATTGTTTTCATTCGCTTTGTTTTGTTTCAGTTCTTCCTTGATTAAAAAAAAGAAAACTTGTTTTGTTTTTCATTTATTTTAGTTTTCTCTTTGATTAAAAAGAAAAAAAACTGTATAAATCTTGTTTTATTTCAGGTTGCCAAAGCAGAATTGCAAAAGGAGCAGAAGTGCTTGCTAAAATAAATTGCTTGATTTGCTAAGCTTGCCAAAAAAAACTGCTTGCTTTTTTATATTTTTCATTTTATTTTCCTGCATTGTATATATTTTTTTTTTTTATTCGCATTGTTGGTTGTTTGCATTTGCATTTGTATACATAAAAAAAATTCAAAAAAAATTTTATAAACCAAAATAAATTTCATCATAGTTGCATTGTTAATGCACGTTTAATTTCTGCTTGCATTTCATCCTAAAATTTGATTAATAATAACGGTTAGACATTTATAACACTTAATTGTTATTGACAATTTGTCTTCTTTGAACAATTTAATTTCTTGGTACCTACGCTACGCGGAGCAATAATCAGTTATAAATATTACGGTGATTTGTAAATATTATACTGAATTGTTTCTCTGAAGGTACTTAAACCATCGGCTGCATTGCTACGATGATTCGTGATGCACCGATAAATCATGTCCATTACCTGCTTGAGAACTATCTTGTTGATTTAAGACAAAGTGTAATTATATAATTTTGGGTTAACTTAAGATAAATAATTTGTAATTAGACCCCTGCATTCATTTAGTTGCATTAGTTCATGTAGATTTAAAAAAAAAAATCAAAATCCAAAACGAAAAAAAATTTGTAAATATTCCTTTTCCATTTCCTTTGGAAGTTTTAAATCGTTTTCTTTGAAATTTCAAAAATCCAAAAAAATTTAGAAAAACCAAAATCCAAAAAAAATTATAAATCCTTTTCAAAAACAAAGAAAAAAATTGAAAAACCAAAAAAACAAAACAAAACAAAAATAAATTTCCCTTTTGAAAAATAAATTTGATATTTTTACATTAAACAAAAAAAACCCAAATACATTCTTAAAAATGTTCGAATTTCCATATTCACATGAATTCTACGATAGTTGTGAAAATCAATATAATCCACATAATTTCCACCAAATCCTTATGGATATTTCAACAACAACTACTGTTTAAAAATTCAAATTTCAAACCGTTAAATTTTTGAAATGACGACCAACCTTCAAATCTTGAAAATAACATTTCGTCTTTACTTGAAATCTCTACACAACAAAATCAAATGATAAATGATTTATGTAATTCTTATTTATGTGATAACTCAAGTCAAAATTATCAAAATTTGAATTCACTTCAAAATTTAAATGACTTCGAGTACAGCCCATGCCAATTCAATTTTGAATTCCAAAATGAATTTCAAAATCAAATGAAAATGTGATCCGCTTTTCAAATAATTTTGGCAATAGGAATAATCTTAACCACATTACGATTGAAAATCTATGTTCATAACAATTTCAAAGTGAAAATCCTCATGTTAATAACTATAAACTAGATTTTGTTGAGCAAATGGATGGAATTTACGATGAACATATGGATTTGTTGTTCGAAACATATATGAAACAATGTGATAAACAAAATCAAATCCCAACATGTGACGGGTCAAGTGATAATCCACCTTTTACCCAAATCGACGATTTTCAAACAGAAACTTTTGAAAATAAAATTGACGACGACGATCTTAATGAAGTTGTTGAAAAATTGGTAATAGAATTGGATTTCAATTTTTTTGAGGGTGAGAAACTCGATTTAAAATTCGATCTTCCTTTTTCCAATTTTGAAATTTTCAATACAACGACTTTGGATTTTGAACTTGAGATACGCAACAAAGTTGTTGATAATCCAACAAAGGAAGACGAATTTAACGAACACAATTTCTTTGGACTTTTTGTAAACGAGTTGTTGAATTCTGAAGGGGAAGATTTGAATCACCATTTCAATTTTGAAATCAATAATTTTGAAAAATTTGTTGATGATGAGCTTAACTTTAAATTTAGTGAAAATAAAGTTGAATTTCAATCAATCGTTTTATCTATCCTAAAACTCATCGAAACCAAAACAACTCATACGATTTTTAATAAAACGACATTTGTTTTTCCAAATCAATATTCAACTTTAAAATCATTTACGATTTGTTTTTTCGAGCTTAAGTTGTGTCTCGCATACTCGACGAGACAAATGAATCGGTCTTTGGAAGACCATTTCATTTACTTTTTGACGATATACTTTCTGATCTCGTGTAAATACCATTCTTTTTCGTGTAAATAATAATAAACCTTCCTTTCACTTGGGTTGACTGTGGAGACACAGTCAAAATAAAGTGTGGGGGGAGACTCATCTTCATTTTTAACTTTTCATGGTTTAATTTTACATTTTTCTTTCCAAAATTAAAAAAATCTCAAAAAAACAAATAAATGAAAAAAAGAAAGGTTTTTTAAAGCATTTTGATTTATTTTTAAAAGAAATACTATAAAATAAATATATGATTCTGGTTATTAAATTGAAATTATTGAAAATATATCTGTCTTAATAAAAATAAAAATGAAGTTTGTTTACAAATAACGATAGTTTAACTAATATATAGGAAGATTCATAGTGATAATTATGAAATATATCCTAACTGAAAATCTTTGTTTTAAAAGGTGATTGATTTAAAGTAATGGATATAACATTTTTTTGTCTTCTAAGTTAAGTGGTGCTAAGATTATTTTGCAAAAATCTCTCTTCAAAAAATATTTGAAAAAAAAACATATAAAAAAACGTTTTATGTATGTAAATATTTTCTATTAAGACCTACGGTCAATAGGTTTGCACACTTCTGTGTACACTCGCCATGCTCTGTACTTTTCTCATGTAAGCCCGAAAGGCATTGCACGATTGGTATATCCGGTCTCGGTTTATCTGAGCTAGGTGTATGCATATAAAAATTCTTTTATTAATAATGCCTACAATCGATAAGTGTTCAGACTTGTCTGTTCACTAACCTTGCTCTGTATTCCCCTGACGTCAGTCTGTAAGGTAGTGCATGGATAATATATCTGGCCTCGGTTTAGCTGAGTTAGGCATATAAATATTGTAAATATCAATAAAATTTTCAAAAAAATACAAGAGAGAGCAAGCAATTGAAATCCTAGCACTATTTTTAACTTATTTGATTTGACTTGTTATTAAAAACAAATGAATATACCACTTTAATAAACTTTGATAATCAACTAAGGATCTATCTCATAGTTACACTATGTTATTAACCGAAACAACGAGTTAAACTACAGTATATTTGCTTTGATAACTTCATTTTTTATTAGAAATTTTGACAAGCAAAAGGTCTTAAATTTCTTGATAACAACCAAAACCTATATTTAGCTTATTTATGTCGATTTAAAAATAAACCCTTCATTTGTATATATTTTTAAAAACTTGCATTCATGTCTTTGTAAATAAATATTGTATTTTGTAAATATTTTTATATCGTATTCGGATTTTGTGGGTAGTATCTACTAAAAACCCTCACGAGACAACACTCGTCCTATTGGGGACACCCAATGATTTAACGGCTTGTTGCATACGCTAAATGCAATTGTGCATCCTACGAAAAAGGATTTATCTCAGTTCTAGTTTATTCGAGGACGAATAAAAAGATAAGTGTGGGGGTATTTGATGTGTACGTAAATATGCATATTTTTACCACCATATTTAATCTATTTAAATTAAATAAATGATCATATTGGGTATTTCAACTTGTTTAAACCAAATTCAAATTATTTTCAAATTGTCACATATTCATCTTCATATAGGGGGTGCATATATTAATTTGAGAAAATTTAATTGAAAATTTCTATATTATTTTGTAGGAAAATTGGATGGAAATTACAAGTGGTTTCATGAAGATATGCATACACAAAAAGGAAACAAAGCAAATGAAGATAAAAATAATTCAAACTTATGAACATGGAGGACCTCACCTATCCACTTACCTCGATTTTCAATTAGGAGCTAATGCACATGCTAAAAGGCCATTAAAGCTTCATGCACATTTAAGTGGGAGATTATGACATGTTAATGATTACTTAGTGGCCACACTACCTAAAGGGCAATTTGGGTTTTCCCCAAAAATATGAATTAGGGTTTAACACACGTATAAATACCCCTTATATTTCATTTAACCCACCTCTTCCTTAGTCTCTCTTAGGCCTTCTTCTCTTTAGTTTAGTTTAGACTCAAAATAAAAGGACAAGCTCTCTTTCTCTTTTCATGGCTACTTAGCCATTTTTATTTCATGTACTTGTTTTTTTTATGCAATGTTAATTTATGTTTAATTTTATTACATGATATCTTTCTCATGCTAATAGTGTAATTTTATTTTATACGATTAGATTAGTTCACTTTTCCATTAGCTTTCATTTTCCTCTTTTTTTTTCGTGTTGCTTTCTACTGGTGTTGATATGATAACACAAATGAGAGGCCGATCCCTTCAATTTAGGGGTAATGAAGCTCTCTTGAATCATGTAGATGTAACATAATTTCACATTTATGTCTCTTTTGTGCTTAATGGAAAGTTAGATGTTTGTGTGATTTTGTGTTTAATATTGAGTTCGATAGCTTATGTTGTTCAAAATAAATTGGCTATGCTTAGTCATATGACGCACTAATTACTTCTTCATCTACATATGATCATGGTAATGGAAGCGGATTTAGAATCAAAATTTAATGGTTTATGTCTCTAATTCAATAGTTAATAAGCCATATTTAAAATAGATTCTACTTTTAATTTCATGTTATTTTCATTAAAGTTAGTAAGTGGGTTAGAGGGTGCATTAAAGTTTGACGGTTTAAGTGTGTTAATTAATAACACAATTTGGTCATGCTTATGATAAATTCATCAACTGAACTCACAAATGACCAAAAAGAGATCATAATTTCATTATGCTGATTTATGTGATCATGAGAGAGGATTTACCTTTAAATTGCTCTTTAATCTCATATTTTTACTCCTTAGTTCTAACTTGTTTTTACTTTTTTTTTTAGTTAATAGTCCCTCGACTTTGGTTTAATTTGACTGATTAGAAATTTAAAATCTAAACAATTCTCTATGGATCAACCCGTACTCGCCACGTACTACAATAGTACACCGTGCACTTACGGTATAAATTTAATTCAAAATTTATCGATGGTTTTCTAACTCCATAGAATTTCCGCCGTTGGACACCGAATCACTATAAATTCTGTGTCTTTTTACATTTAAGTCATTTACATATTATTTATTGCAAATTACTGATTTTCTCCTTAAACATCCGCAACTAATCTTCATCAAACAATAGCTATATACTACAAACAATATTTACAGCTCTACAATAACGATTTGAGTGTTTGTCCATTTTTTGTGCAAACAGCTTGCGAACTTATGCTTGTGGACTGATGCGGAACCTTCCCTGGATGTTAAGGGCTTCGACCAGTCCGAAAGGCTTGCTTTTGCTTTCGAAAGGGTTGTTCCATATTAGGCATATTTCTAAGTGGTTTGAGTGGCGGTGAAACCTTTAGTTTCAAAAGATTTAGCACGCATATACAAGGTTGTCATTCTTTGTCTTCGAAAGGTGTTGCTTTAACTCGATCACAAGGTTTTCATGCATGCGGAAGCACCAGCTTTAAAAGAGGGTCTCTTAAAGTGGAAGAGTGCTTTCGACCCTTTCGACCCCTTCGAAAGGCTGTGATACTTCAAGTCTTTGGATGTGCATCCCTTTGACTCCTTCAAATGATCTGTTGGATCTTTTTTCCCTCTTGTCCTTCTTTGTCTTCCACTTAATCATGTTTCAACAAGGTCAAAAGCATATTTGGTAGTAACAAAAGCTTTAGCTGCACATGCATGTACTGCAAGTTCTTGCTACACACACACACACACACACACACATATGTTATAAATCACAATAGATACATATGCTCACATATACATGTACACATCTACACATAGATACAGTGGTGTATATGTATGCGTGTGTATTAACCTCAAACAGGTTTAAATATGTTTTAACAATTGAAGATAAAATTAGAATAACATAACTCAACCGGTAACATTCCACATCACCTAATGCATTAAATATGATTTAATGCACCAATTTATTGATGTTAACACATCTAATCTAACGTTTTAAATACCTTTTAATGCATTAAATGTAATTTAATGCACCAATTTAATTGCATTAACATAGCACATGATCAACACAATATGATCTACTGGTTTAAATTAATTGTAGAATTTTTTTAATTTGAAACAAATTATCTGCTTATCGATTCACTAAATCCCACAGAAGTGATTAAGCTTGAATTGATCGGTCAAGCTACTGATTGGTCTGACTTCAAAAGAAATTCCACAATCAGTGAAAGGAGTTATTTTAGTATTTCCTAGAATTGAGTTAGATGTAGGATATAAGCACTACAAGTCATGCAAATAGGTTTGGTGAGCATTCTGTTTATGGAGGCGAGATAAATTTTACGATTGAATAGGAGAAGTTAACGTTTGTTCGAGGGTTATTGGCAGCGGTTGGAACTTATTTGATGTTTAACATGGTCTAAACCTTTAAAGTATTTTTTAATAATATATGAGATTAGATAAAAATCATGGAATATAGAAGGAAGAGATAGTCCAAGCAGCAGAGTGGAGAGTGTTTTCTTTGGAAAGAAGAAAGTTTAAGGTTGGTAAGAGAGGAAGATTCAAAGTAATGAAAGAAAGAGGTAGAGTTATTGGTGTATGGAAAGAAGTTGTTAAGGAAGTAGCCATGAGGATGCTTTAACAAAAGATAAGTGTTACCGCTATAGTCAATTTATCTACTTTGTGCATTATTGTTCTACCCCTAACCTCAGAGTTAGGTGTTTTAATTGCAATCGGAGTAGAAATCATGTGAGGTGGTATACAAAGCCAAAGACGGTCGGTGTTGTTTGTGCAATTGAAGTGGCTAATGGTTGAAGCTAGATTTGAATCGGAATAATTTGGAAGGTATTGTTCTTGTACATGATTTACCTACTTGAGTATTATTAGATAGTGGAGCATCACATTCTTTTATGATTGAGCATTTGGTGAGTAGTCTAAAACTTAAGTCCAAATTGTTGAGTGCTTCGTTGTGTAAGAGTGTTTCTTCTTTAAGACTAGTGTGGGAGAAGGTTATAGTCGAGATATGATGGTAGGTTTAATAAAGTGATTTGATTGTTTCACACTTTAGAATTTTTGGTTCATATTTGGGATGAATTGGTTAATATGTTGTTAGAATTCTTGTGAATGAGATATGTCCCACATCGCCAAAAATATGTTAATTTTCTGGTTTATATACTCAATCCCTATATTGGCCCTAGGGACAGGTAATTTTGTGTAAGGGAGAGGACCTATATGGCCATGGACTAACACGCGCACGGGCGCTGCAGCCCTGTTTAAATTCAAAAAGAAGCGACTACTGGATTGGATGCAACTGTTGCAAACTGCAATAGTTTTTGGCAGTTGCAAACGAAGAGACGCGACTGTTGCAAACCGCAACAATTTCTGGCCGTTGCAAATGAAGAAACGCGACTGTTGTGAACCCCAACAGTTTCTGTCCGTTGCAAACGAAGAGGCACGACTGTTGCGAACAACAACAGTTTTCGGTCGTTGCAAATGAAGAGGCATGACTGTTGCAAACAGAAATAGTTTTCGGCCGTTGCAAAATAAAGAGGCACGACTGTTGTGAACAGTAATGCTTTTTGGCGTTGCAAATGAAGGGATGCTACTTTTCTCAACAGGTGTAGCCATTGAGAATTCGCCTATAAATAAAAAGGAAACCTGATCACTTTCCTCGCTCAATTAATTCCAAATTTTCTCTTCTTTCTCTTCGTTTCTTAATATCTACAATCCGTGCACTTTTGCATATCACACAAAAGATCATACGCTTCACAATCTCGAGCAGATCACGTCTGTTGTATCTTGGGAGACTTTGGATAAATCTTAAGGAAATTGTTACGACAAGCCTCAGACGTAATTTCCTTCTTCAACCGGTTAGATTTCTAGTTGATATATATATATATATATATATATATATATATATATATATATATATATATATTTCTGCGTTGTACTATTTCTTTAAATAGTATAACGTTTGATTTAGCACTATAGTTATTATTGCTATAGTTGTTACTTTGTTGTTGTAATTAATTACAACATACTTAGTATTAAAATAACTAATACAGTATTCTAGAGTAGTGGAAATCTGAGTTGTAAACTTGTGAGACAAGTTTATTATTGATTCATCTCTATTTTGGTATACTAGACGTATAACATCTTAAGACTTTCCTGTTTTTGCTAAAACAGAGATGGCAACAGTTGAACTATCAACAAAGGCTACTACTCACAACAAGCCTGGTCCGTTCAAAGAAGATGGTGATGACTTCATAACATGGCAAAATCAAATGCTATTTTATCTCACCACACTCGGTCTGCAACGGTATCTTAAGGAGGAGGAACTGATTCTTGCACCAAGCATGGAATCAGATGTTGATATGTGGAAGCATTCCGATTTTCTATGCAGAAACTATATTCTGAATTGCCTCAATAAGGTGCTATACAAAGTATATCAGCCTCTAAAGATAGCAAAAGCACACTGGAATGCGCTTGCCACGAAGTACAAGATGGAGAATATCAGTCTTAAGAAATTCATTGTAGATAAATTCATGGACTACAAGATGGTTGACTCCAAACAGGTGACTGCTCAACTGCATGAACTGCAAATCATCATTCATGAACTCGAAGCGGAAGGTCATAAGGTTGGAGAATCGTTTTTGGTTGAAGCTATCACAGGGAAACTATCTCCGTCATGGAGAGATTACCGTAGCCATCTAAAGCATAAGAAAAAGGAAATCTCTTTACATGATCTCAAAGTCCGACAAAAAATTGAGGCAGATAACCGTGGAGTTACAAAACCAAGCGAGGAGGCATTTGTAGCTGAAGGGTCAAAGACCAAAAACAAAAAGAAGAATTTCTAGAAGAAAAGGAAAGCTCCAGACAACAAACTAAAAGACAATAAACGAACCAAAAAGTTTAATGACAAGTATTGGGTTTGTGGAAAGGTTGGACATGCCGCTAAAGATTGCAGACACAAAAAGGAACGCAACAAAGAGGAAAATATAGTGGATAACATGGAAGTAGACGATTCCAACTTCTCGGCATTTGTATCTGAATGCAATTTGGTTCAGAATCCTAACAATGGTGGGTAGACATAGGCACTACACGTCATGTCTGCTTTGACAAATCCATGTTTTCTACATACCAGAAATACGATCACGAAGAAAAAATCTATATGGGTAATTCTACAGTATCCATGATCGAAGGCAGTGGCACAGTAATCCTCAAGTTTACTTCTGGAAAAACTGTCAAGTTGAATGACGTGCTCCACGTTCCAGAGATACGCAAGAATCTCATCTCTGGTTCAGTACTAACGAAGAAAGGATTCAAAATGGTGTTCGAGTCAAACAAGATGGTTCAGTCCAAAGCTGGAATGTATATCAGAAGGGGATATTTATGTGATGGCCTATTTAAGGCAAATGTAGCCGTTTTCGGCAATAAAACTATGTACTATGATTGTGCTATTAATAAAATTGAAGTTTCTTACTTGCTTGAGCACGAAATTTTACTATGCCATGATCGAGTGGGACACATAAATTTTCGAAAAATGAAAACATTATCAAACTTCGGATTAATTTCAAAAGAATTACAAATGTGAGACATGTGTAGAAACAAAAATGGTTAAAAAACCATTTCAATCTGTTAATAGAAGCACCGAACCACTAGGTTTCAGATTTATGTGATTTTAAATCGTTACCTACAAGAGGTGGGAAAAAGTATTTTATCACATTTATTGACGATTATACGCGATATTGCTATGTATATCTTTTGAATAGTAAAGATGAAGCAATTACATCATTTATAAAGTACAAGGCTGAGGTAGAAAATCAGTTAAGTAAAAAGATCAAGATATTGAGATCTGATTGAGGTGGAGAATATGAAGCACCATTTGAACATTTCTGTGCCAAAAATGGTATAATTCATCAAACTACATCTCCATATTCACCATAACAAAATGGTGTAGCCGAGAGGAAGAACAGAACGTTAAAAGACATGATTAATGCCATGCTTTTAACCTCTGGTCTACCGACGAACTTGTGAGGGAAGCCTTAAATATGTCTAATCACGTATTAAACAAAGTCCCTCACAATAAAACAGGAACAATTCCATATGAGATTTGGAAAGGACACAAACCAAGCTTTAAATACGTCAAAGGGTGGGGGTTCCAGTTTCGCTTCCCAAGAGAGTCAAACTTGGACCAAAAACAATAGATTGTTACTATATAGGGCCAGCCCAAAATAGTAGTGCCTATAGATTTTTGGTATTCAAGTCTGATATAGCTGATATTCATGTAAATACTATCATGGAATCTAGAGATGCCTCATTCTTTAAAGACGTGTTTCCCCACAAAAGGAATGAAGGGAATAATGTCCCTAAAAGGACAAGAGAAGAATCAAGCAATTCACATGAAGATGAAACTCATCATGAGATTGAGAAAGTTGAACCAAGAAGAAGCGTAAGGTCTAGGACTTCCAGGACATTTGGTTCGGACTTTTTCACATATGTGTTAGAACACGAACCTCAAACGTATAAGGAAGCAATGTCATCTTCTGAATCTTCATCTTGGAGAGAAGCAATCCAAAGTGAAATTGATTCAGTTCTAAGTAACAAAACTTGGGAAATTGTTGATATTCCACATGGAATACAACCCATTGGCTGTAAATGGATTTTCAAGTAGAAAATGAAAGCAGATGGCTCTATCGACAAGTATAAAGCCAGATTAGTAGCCAAAGGATATCTTCAAAAAGAAGGAGTAGACTTCTTTGATACATATTCGTCGGTAATATGAATAACCTGTATAAGAATGCTAATAGCAATTGCATCGATCTATAATCTAGAAATTCATCAAATGGATGTAAAGACGGCATTCTTAAGTAGAGATCTCAATGAGGAGATCTACGTGGAGCAACCAGAAGGTTTCGTTTCCAAAGGAAATGAAAACAAAGTCTGTAGATTAGTAAAATCACTATACGGACTGAAACAAGCTCCAAAACAATGGCACACAAAATTTGATAGTGTTAGATGAAAAATGGTTTTCGTATAAATGGATGTGATAAGTGTGTTTATTATAAACAAACTGGACAATCATACGTGATGATTTGTTTATATGTAGACGATATGTTAATATTTGGTCCAAATACTCAGGTAATATAGACTATAAAGAAGATGTTAATTAGCAATTTCGATATGAAAGACTTAGGAGTTGCAGACATTATTTTGGGAATCAAAATAATAAGAACACCTAATGGAATTGAATTATCTCAGTCATACTATGTACACAAAGTAATTGAAAATTTTCAAATTTTGGAATTAAAGGAGTAAGAACACCTTTTAACCCATTAGAAGTACCGCATAAAAACACTAATGAGAGTAAGCAACTGGAATACTCTCGTGTAATAGGATGTCTCATGTATCTCATGAATTGCATAAGACTAGATATAACTTATGTAGTAAGTCGACTGAGCAGGTATACAAGCAATCCAGAAAAATAACACTGGAAAACACTAATGAGAGTGTTTGGATATTTAAAAAATACCACAAATTATTCCTTACACTATGAAAAATATCCTACCGTCTTAGAAGGATATAGTGATGCAAACTGGTTGCTGATTCAGAAGAATCAAAATAAATGAGGGGCTATGTATTTACCTTAGTAGGGGCAGTAATGTCATGGAAATCTACTAAACAAACATGCATAGCTCGATCCACTATGGAATCGGAGTTCATCGCTTTAGATAAAGCAGGCGAAGAAGCAGAATGGCTTCGTCATTTTTTAGAAGATATTCCATTTTGAACTAAACTTGCACCGACCATATGCATACACTGTGATAACCAAGCTGCACTAAGAAGAAGCACATAACTTTGTGTATAATGGAAAGTCACGACACATTCGTCGACGTCATAACACAGTTAGACGGTTACTCTCAAATGGAACTATTTTCATAGATTATGTGAGAACAAATGATAACATAGCGAATCCATTTACTAAAGGTTTATCAAGAGAGAAAATTGACTGCGCATCGAGGGGAATGAATTTAAAAGCCTAAACCACCAAGAGTTATCTTATACGAAAACCTATCCTAGCGACTGGAGATCCCACGGACTAAGATCAATAGGCAAACCAGTTCTGAATAACTCAAGACGTAATGCATTTGCTTGGACATAGTCCAACTCCATTTCTATGGTGCACAATATAAATGCATGCCTACAGAAGTATTTAAATGTTAAAATTGTGTTTCTTAATGATGACCATATCTAGAATATAACAAGTGGGGTATATGTAGGATACTCTTAATGGTTGTGATCACCTATGTTAGTGTGAGCTAGATCGGCTCTATGAGAATATTAAAGGCTTTTATTCTCTAAAAACACCCGCAGAACCAAAAATTGTTCAGGACCAAAATGAATAGAACCAAGTGATTGGACGTTAAGGGAAATAATGCTCTATAAAGCTTATTGTCTGGTTATACAATAACGGCTGATGGTTCAAGATGAAATAATTCACCGATTAGCCAAGTATACCGATAAGTTTTAACTAGGGAAACTTCAAAATAAAATATCTACTTATCCTCGATATAGCATTATTTTCATATGAACTGAGTGATATTACACTTTGTGTGGGGGAGACATATATCGTCATTCATGTGGGAGATTGTTAGAATTCTCAAAAAATTGGTGAATGAGATATGTCCCACATCGCCAAAAATATGTTAATTTTCTGATTTATATAGTATACTCTCGACCCCTATATTGGCACTTAGGGTCAGGTAATTTTATGCGAGGGGGAGGACCTATATGGCCATGGACTAACACACGAGTGCCGCCGCCCGCCCGTCCGACCAACCGAATCGGGCCGGGTCCAATAAGAGTGGACCGTGTTATATTTTTGCTGTACAGTGAACGGTTTTCTACCGTTTAAATTCAAAAATAAGCGACTAGTGAATTGGACGCGGCTACTGCAAACCGCAACAGTTTTTGACCGTTTCAAACGAAGAGACGCGACTATTGCAAACTGCAATAATTTCTGGCGGTTGCAAACGAAGAGACACGACTGTTGCGAACCACAACAGTTTCTGGCCGTTGCAAATGAAGAGGCGCGACTGTTGCGAACAACAACAGTTTTCGGCTGTTGCAAATGAAGCGGCGCGACTGTTGCAAACAGCAACAGTTTTCGGCTGTTGCAAAACAAAGAGGCGCGACTGTTGCGAACAGTAACGCTTTTTGGCGTTGCAAATGAAGGGATGCTACTTTTCTCAACGGATGTAGCCATTGAGAATTCGGCTATAAATAAAGAGGAAACCTGATCACTTTCCTCGCTCAATTAATTCCGAATTTTCTCTTCTTTCTCTTCGTTTCTTAACATCTACAATCCGTGCGCTTCTGCATATCACACAGAAGATCATACACATCACAATCTCGAGCAGATCACGTCTGTTGTATCTTGAAAGACTTTGAATAAAGTTTTAAGAAAATTATTACGACAAGCCTCAGACGTAATTTCTTTCTTCAACCGGTTATATTTCTAGTGTGTGTGTGTGTATGTATATATTCTGCGTTGTACTATTTCTTTAAATAGTATAATGTTTGATTTAGCACTATAGTTATTATTGCTATAGTTGTTACTTTATTGTTGTAATTAATTACAACATACTTAGTGTTAAAATAACTAATACAGAATTTCAAAGTAGTGAAAATCTAAGTTGTAAACTTGTGAGACAGGTTTATTATTGATTCGTCTCTGTTTTGGTATACTAGACGTATAACATATGTCGTGTTGTATTGATATATCATGCAAGGATACTAGTTTTGATTGGAAGGGATGGAGATTGATCGGGTTTTAGTTGCTTTGCGAGAGGAGGCGTTACTTGAAGAATGCTTTCATGTATGCTTTAGAAATGGATGAGTTTGAATTTAGTAAGATATTGGTCTTTTGTGAGTTTGAAGATGTTTTTCGAGACATTGATAGTATACCACAAAGAAGAAATGTTGAGTTCAAGATAAGGTTGGTGAAGGATGTTATACCGTATACATTTGCTGCGAATAGAATGACATAAAGAATTGGTTGAACTGAAATTACATGTTGATGAGTTATTGCACAAAGGTTTTATCTAGTCAACCGAGTCTCATTGAATTGCGCCAACTTCTTTTGTAAGAAAGCAAGATGGATCGATGAGTTATGTACTGATATCAAGATCTTGAAAAGGTGACCATTAGGAACGGGATTCTGCTACCAAGGACAGAAGACTTGTTCGATGAGCTAGGTGGGCTTTTGTTTTTCTACATTTAGAATTGGCCTTTGGTGTTTTTAATTTCGAGTAGAAGTGAGATTACTATGTACCACTTTTAGATTGCATTATGACTCTTTCAAGTATTTTGTCTTGTCGTTGAAATTGAATAAAGCACCAACAAACAGACGAATGAAACAATTGGACAAATATAAGAATGATAAACTGGTACAGTCCATGTAGATTTGACACCCATAAGAAATGTATTTTTACAGGCAAGAGGCCACAACCACATTAGCATTTCATCTCTCTTTTCCCTTGCAATTTACAGAACAAATTACTTTCACACAAGTGGAAGCAAAATATTACAAGATTTTGAACATAACATCTAGCTTTAGATACAAAATGTTGCAAACATATTTACTCTAATTCATCTTCTTCGGAAGCAAGAGTCTCTTCTGCAGGAGGGACCTCGCTCAAATCCAGACCCTCTATTGGCAAATCTGTTGTAAGAGGGCCTAAAATTCCTTCAGAGCTCAAACTCAATCCGCTCTGCTCAAAGAATAGGAAAACATTCAGTGTTTGATGGTTGATGAATTTGAAAGTAACATTTTAAATGAGATCATACACAGAACACGAAAATGCACACGGCTGCAAAGGATGATATATGAAAAGAAACGAAAGATCTGAACTATATTGAAAATGCAAAGGTCTTCGACGTTTATTATCCACACATCTATCAAAAGTATCAATTTACACAAACCTTTATGATTCTCGTTCACGGTGCAACTAAGAGTCTCCACATGGTGAAGATACATATACCTCATCAAGTATTCAAAAATGGTAAACATCTTTTAAATTTTGGAGAGAAACTGTACCCATGAGAGAATGAGGAGAAAATCCATACGGATCCCTCACATTAACCGAACACGTCGTCTCATCTTACATTTTGAAAGATTTGTAACATTGTCCAATGTAATCGTTTTTTTCCAACACAACACGCAAAGTGAAGTTATATGGTAAAATTTTCATAGGTATTCCTAGTGCCTATATATAATTTTAAACACATGCCTTTGAGGCTTTGAATATCTCACTTATAGTGATTTTGATTGTGTCATATTTCAATTAGAATTATTTTGCACATGCATAGACGTTAAGGTAAGGGATACCAAACAAAGGGATATGTGACACAAAACAGCATCACATTAACAATCAAATGCAGCTAAGACTTGACTAATCCACAAAAATATTGCAGTTTAGAACCTTATTTGCCATATATACATTCAACTTAGAAGGTACGAGTTTTCCTCTTTAACAAAGTTATAATATAGTTAAGAGAAAAACTACAACTATACAAGAATAATAATATAAGAAGACTAGTAGGAAAAAAAAAAGTTTCCATCCTGGATATTTCTCCTATCAAAGTCATGTAGCTTTAAGAAAGAATGGGCCCATGTTTTTGCGATATAAAGGACGATGATTATCATTAATAAAATAAACTGAGTTTCACAACAATGATGAAAAATAACCTCTGGTTGAAATCTCAACATATCAGCACGAGCCATTGCTTCTGCTTGAGCAATTCTCTGTCTAAACGTGCGAGCCATGTCATCCGCCTTAACACAATTACAAAAACCACTCATTAGTTAAAATTAGCACACTGAGACTCAATACAATAAAATGTATGCCATACAAAATTACCTTCTCGAAAACAAGCTTTGGATTACGAATCATGTCACCAGGAGTTGGCTCCAGTTTCTTTGTAGAAAGACTCACTCTACCTCTTTCACGATCATGGCTCAATACCATAACCTTTTCAATAAAACAAAACAAAACAAAAGTTTCAGTAGATATGGTATGACAAATTTCCTTTAATAATCTACCATTATGTCTCTATTATTCATGAATCATACTACATTTTCAGAAAAACCTCGCAACATGGAAAGATATTTTGATGCATAAAAAATAGTTTACTATGTCATCATAGTGATGTTAAAGCCAACACATGATTTTCGAAGAACTCTAACTAGTATAAGTAGAACGCATCTGTTATGTTTACATATACCTTGAGAGTATCACCAGGTTGCAATACAGTTGCAATATCAGAAACACGATCATGACTGATTTGGCTAACATGAAGAAGGCCATTAATTCCTCCAATATCAATAAAAGCACCGTATGGTTTAAGGCTTTGAACAGTTCCTACTACAACTGATCCAATTCCAAGCTGTGCTTGACTGTCAGCCACAGCTTTGCGGTTGCTGAGAACAAGTCTGGATTGTTCTTCGTCAACCTCCACAAATTTCAATGGTAATTCCTTCTCAAGGAGTTCTTCTACAGTAGATTTCTGATGTACAATATATTGAATGTATGATTGTTAATTAACAATATTAGAAGACGAGTAAGAAGAAAAAGAGAAGAATATGGAACCAACCGATGATATTTGTGAAAATGGGACAAAGCCTCGAAGACCCTCTATAACTGCTACAACTCCGCCTTTGTTTCCACCAATAACCTGAATGATTGAGCCAGTAAAAAAATATTTCTGTATTATTGGAGAGACTGATTTATTTTATTTTTATTTCTTAAAAAGGAAACTTATATATCAGTTATGTACATGGATGTTCCATGTTTACAGCGCATTCATCGCTAACGATATTTTTGACTTTACGTTGCACCTAATATGGCTTAGATCTTGGATCCACCTCTATTGTCTATGGTTCATTTACAGAAAAAACTCCAATTTGGATGTGGCGAAACTATGAAATTAAACTTAGTATCAAGCAAACACCTAAAATTGAAACTTCAGGGAATTTCTTTATTTGTTTATTATGATTTCTGGGGAAATGTTTAATATGGTGATATTCTGGAATATAAGAAACATGAACACTACAAAAGTCGGTCTGTAATGATGTTATCTTAAACGTGCACTCCAACTACATGACTTCTTCAATATATAATTTCATGTTTATACTTTATACAAAGTTTCTAAATATGATAAAGAGCAAACAATGCTGAACTTCAACATTCAGCTAGAGATGGTCATGTAGTGCAATAACTAATTAAGGACAGTAGAAGTTATGACGTGAAACTTCGAAAAAATTAGGTCTCATTTGGTTTGCCTTTTTTAGTTTTGTGTTTTTGTCAAAAAACATGCATACGACATATATATTTTGGAAAATAACCAATTTAGAAAACGACGCTAACATATAAAAATAGAAAACAAATTTATTTTGTTTTACGTGTTTTAAGAAATAACAAAAAAATAGAAAACAATCCAACCCCTCCGCTGTAGCTCCGCCGTCATTGTAATGGCCTAAAATTTTAAATTTCTCTTCTCACATCCTCATATTTTGTTATTAACGTTGAAAACGGAAAAAGGAAATCACAAAATGAAATCAATCAGACCCTTAATATTCTTCATCCAAGCTGTTAAGCATATTTCGCAGGGAAGACAAACAAAATAAATCTTTGTTCCATTTGCCTACAACTCCATAAGATATGAGTATTTGGATAAACTAACCTTACCCTTGACAACTACATCTTCAGCTTGAAGTTGTCTGCATCTTTCCCAAGCAAGATCATACTGAATTGACCTTAAGCTCAAAATCAAACTATCATCTTTCGAATTCTCCCCGATAATGATAAACTCTTCTGTAAGTCCAGGATATATGCCTGCTTCTTCTACATGCTTGATTTTGTGTATACATGCTTCTTCTACTGGTAAATATGCTGAAGATTTAGCGGTTATGTCAACTAGTGCACCATTCATATCGTTCATAAAGACCGTTCCTTTTACCTGTAATTATTATCACATAACTACCACATTCAGCTAGTTAAAACATCTAGTGTTCTACATGAGAGCCATAACGTAATTTTATTTTTAAATTAGGTTTTTTGAGTAAAATTCATGTTTATGAGGCGACGAATGCACAAAGTTGTAGCAGTAACTGCTCCAGAAAACTTATCCTCCATTGAGCGACACTACATACAAAATACTAGTACAAGATGATGATAAGAATCGAACTTTAGCTCCAATCTCCGAAGTAAAATCGTATTTATCGAGCGCTGCATCAAAATCCTCAACAGTAAAAGAAACGCCATCCATCGGAGCATTCCTGCACCTTTCATACGCCTCTTCGAAAAGCTCCCGAAGTTTCTCTCTCTCCTTCTGCGCTGCGGTGATTGCGACTGCGGCGGGACCCACAGAGGCGGCGGCGGTTATGACTGAGGCTCTTTTCGGAAGGGGTTTGTACGGAGAAGAAGAAGAAGACGGTGAGGATGGAGATGGAAACGAGAGCGTTTGGCAGTGGAGGCCATTGAATTGGTGAGCCAAAGACATCATTTTTTGAAACTTGTTTGTGAGTTTGTGAGGGAGGTGTTTGTTTCAGAAGAGAGTCACTGTGCAGAAGATTAGTAGATAAGGCTGGGTTGGGCCGTTGAAACTCGGGAAATTTTACAATTACAAATTATTTCGGGTAAAATTTTTAACTAGGCATTTATCGCGAATACAAAGAGTTGGAAAAAATAACGAGTGGTGAATGTCAAACTGCATATCTCTGTTAAAACTTGCAACAGCAATTTCTGTACGTGTAGCATTTGTCCTCCAACCTGCCTTCCCCCTTAGTTTATTTGTATTTTCATGACATTTTCTTTTAACATCTAAGAAGCTGCATCCAATATAAACTTCTTTTGGAGCAACAACACAAAGTTTTAGACGTTTCATTCGAAACCAAATTTTATTTCATATGAACTCGACCATTGTTGATTTAACATAAGTCGATGTAATTAGTGTAATATTTGTGTTAATAATATAAAAATAAATTTGTTGTTCAATAGCAAGATGGCACTATGAGAAGTCCTAAGTGAACTTTCTACTGTAGTCATTTATGATAAAATTAAAGGTGTACACCAAGATCAATTATATAATTTTAATATATAACTTAACAATTACAGCGAATCTTGTTCAAAAAAGCAAAGTTCTGGTTTATTTTCTATTGTACATATTGTTATATTGAGATATAATTATTGTTTTGATAACATTAAATGTATAAAAGTAGAAAATCCTTTAAAATATATTTAATTAATTGCAGTTACCAATGTATTCATAATCATGAGTATTTGATCGAATAAAATGAATAATTATTCTTAAATGTGCATAGTCAAGATGTATTAAGAACAAGACATTGATATATTCATTGACTATTGTACATAGCTTTCCATATGATAAATAATGAATTTTTCATGACCGTTGGGGTGCAGAGGGGTTACGAATGTGTAGTTATCGGAAACAATTATAGAACGACCTGCCAAGGGTCTTCTATAGATTAAAAGTCAAATCGATGTCTCACACGAAGATGTTCAATATTCTTTAACTTGAGAATACTGTGAATTTTAAGCATCTAAACTATACTCTAATTATGACCAACCATACGACAGCTTGGTCGTGATAAAACCATAGTTGGATACAAGTTCAACTACTTTAGATGAAACTCTATTCAACAGAGGATTCGTCTCATTCGAATAGAAAATTTGTATCATCGTAATCCTTTCTAAATGTAAAGTCAAAGCTTGGCAAAACAAATCGATTAATCGATAATAGTTATCAAATTGAATCACGAACTTTAATGTTGGATTTCGCAATTAAATACAGATATTATTAGAGTTTTTAACCATGGAACAAGCTTTTTATATCTAAGTGATATAGTGATGACGAAGAGAAATGTGCACAATATATCATTACTCGGTGTGTCGCTTTAAAAGATAAGAAACTGGTCTTCACCCAAATAATCTGTATGCAACTGGACTTGTATCCACTACTATGATTGAGCAAAATCCTTACAAACTTTAATTATCTAAATTATTTAAATGTAACCAAGAGTTGAGTTCGCACCCACGAGTTACATGGCCGTAAAGTTTGAAAGTGACTGTGCTATAGGATCGTGTAATATGGATAAACTATTTGTGTGGAATATGGCAAGATATCCCTCTTTAAACTAATCAAATGAGTTTTTGTTTTAGGAAAACGGCAAGATAAAAAAGAATTAATGCTTCAAATGAAGAAGTCGTGCAAACGGCAACATTGGAGGAAAATTTATTCTCAACTTCAACTTGGGAAAAAGTAGAGCCTGGACAGGCATCAGAACCGGCGCAACCTACCAATAGCGAAGCTAAGATTAAAGACCTAGAACAACAAGTGCTAATTACGAAGTAACTTTTGGAAGGAATTCTTGCCTAGAAATCCTTCAAAAACCAATATGCTCATAAGGGGAGATGAAGTAGAGTGCCTAAGAAGAGGCTTGGAAGCCTCTTTCCTTAAAAACAACAGTAAACATATATAAACTTACTATAACTCCATAAAATAGAAGAGGTGATCAACAAGCTAAAGCAAATTACCAAGGGATGATGATGGAGAAGTCTATGGAACAATCTGGAAGCTCAACCGCTAGGGGATACAAACCAAACAGAAGTAACTACCATAGTTATAAAGCCTTTCTGAAAGATACGGTAGAAAAAATGGCAAAAGATATGCTTAATCTCAAGGGAGAGAAAACTCTTGATGAAAGAGTTAACGATAATCATCGAGAAGCTCCCTTCACAGATGAAATCATGTCCATAAAAATCCCTTCTTATATAAAGATTCTATCCATCAGATACAATGGAATAACTGATCCAGATGATCACTTGATGGTTTTTGAAAGTCAGATATACTTATACAATGCATCTAGAGCTGTGTGCTGTAGGCTTTTTCCTATCAATTTTCAGGGAGCAGCAGCTAAATGGCATAGCCAATACTGGGAGAAGACTATCTATTCTTGGAAGTAATTCTTCTACGAATTCTTAGCACAATTCTATATCTGTAAAGATCCTACCATAGATTACACTATACTGGCTAATATTAAGCAAAGAGCAAGAGAGTTGTTGGGTGACTGCCTTAAAAGCTTTAATATAGAGTCCTGAAGGTGAAAGGTATGACTCATAGGGACAAATTAGTGGCGGTACATTCAGGGCTGGTTGAGTAAACCCCATTTTGGTGAGAGCTCTATATAAACGGATGCAAAGATTTCCAAGATTTCCACTTTCAAGCTGATAAATTCATCTGCATGGATGAAATATACCATGCCAAGAAGAAAGCTCAAACAAAGAAAGAAGTAGGAAAAACCGGCAATGATCGCAATAATAGAAAGCAGAAATGGGAAGAGGCCCCAAATACCAATCATGTTGCTTTAAATAAGCCAACATCATATACATACATACGTACGTACGTACGTACATACATACATACGTACGTACGTACGTACATACATATATATATATTGCGTGCACGCGCATGCTACAACCAAATAAAAGGTTAATTTTCTAATTTCCTACAAAGCTAAAAACAATCCTGAGCCAAGAAAAGGAGATGACTACTGCGCTTACCATACAGTAAATGAACATAAAATGGACAGATGCCGTTTGTTAGCAGGAATAATCCAAAATTTGATTCGTACCGGGCATTTGAAGGAATTCATCGAGGATGGACAGAAAGCTATTTATTATGAGGACGACCACCAAAAGCGACGACCACCAAAAGCTCTTAAACAATGCTGCGAATTCAGTAGAAGGTGAACGTCACCTAGATTTCATTCCACCTCTCAACAGAACCGACGTTATCCATTGAGGCCAACACCTAGCTGGCAATAGAAAAGGAGCTAGGAATCGCTATATTAGAGAAGCAAAGGAAGGGATCTTCTCTATTCAAGAGGAGCTGCCACTCAAAAATCTAAGGTTCCAAATCCAGATGCATAACTTGACCATCACTTCGCAAGAGCTAAGAGGAGTTTGTCATCCTCATAGTGATCCGCTCATGATCATTATGCAAATTGGACTTTCTATGGTTACTAAAGTCTTTGTGGATACCAAAAATACAATCAATGTAATCTTTAAACAAGCATTTGACTGAATGGGAATTTCAGAAGAAACCTAGAGTCGAGCTTTGAGCCTATTTTTGGGTTTAATAACGAAGGATCAACTCTTGTTGGGCAGATAAGACTTGTCAGGTAAATAGGAATTCAAGCGTAGCCTTGGACCATTGAGACTCTCTTTGTCATCATGGATCAACCTTCATATTATGACACCTTTTTCAAAAGATCAGCTTTGGATGAAGTTGATGCTTTTGTCTCTCCAAAGTATCTGATAGCAAAATTCCTAACTAAAAGTGGGTAGGGAACCATAAAGAGAGAACATTTTAGTGCTTGTGAGATGTACTTTTCCACCGTTGAGTAATATAAACGATACCATCTTTCTTGTTATGATTTCGAGAAAAATAAGTTAATCAAAATTGATATAAATAAGCCTTTGGATGATGATTCTTCAAACTCATCACCCAAAGTAAAAACAAAGCTTAATAAGGAGACTAAGTATGTGCTGAGAAAGCTTTATTCCTCTAAAAGGAAAAGAAAATGGAGTGAAACAAACTTGGTGGAGGACGAAATAGAAGGTGAGGATACAATCACTAAATTAGTTTATAGAGGTGAACAAGAAAGAATGAAGCCTACAAAAGATTTGGAGGAAATATGCTTGGATCTGATTGATTAACAAAGATGGTAAAAGTTGGAAAAGAGCTGGATAATGAACTTAAACAAGAATTAATTCAGTTTCTCCACAAAGATGTATTAGCCTGGATCTATTCGGATTTGGTTGGAATAGATCCGGCCGTTATGTTCCATTCTTTGAATATAGACCCGAATATTACGCCTATCCGATAGAAGAAAACGAAGTTTGATAAAGTCTTGTCCAATGCCTTTAAAGAGAAAGTCAAGGGATTACTCGAAAATGGGTTTATTAGAGAGGTATTTTATCCAAAGTGGTTAGATGATCTAGTGTCAGTCAAGAAACCCAATGGAAAGTGGGGAATATGTGTTGATTACACTTATTTGAATAAAGCATGCCCAAAAGATTATTACCCCCTCCAAAGGATAGATAAACTGGTCGATGCAACAAGTGGACACAAGCTTTTATCTTTTATGGATGCTTATTCTAGATACAATCATATTCCGATGCTCAAACCGGATGAAGAGAACGCTAATTTCTTAACAAATTGGGGAATGTACTGCTACAAAGTAATGACTTTCAGACTAATGAATTCTGAAGGGACATACCAAAGAAGGGTAAACATAATCTTCAGAGAACAAATTAGCCAGAACATGGAAGTGTATGTTGATAACATGTTGATAAAATCTCAAGAAGAAAACAATCATCTAAATGACTTTGAGGAAATGTTCAATGTATTAAGAAAGTTTCATATGAAGCTTAACCCGCAAAAATGCTCCTTTGGAATTTAGTCCAAAAAATTCTCGATATATATTGTCAGTGAAGAGGAATCAAAGCAACCTCAACTAGATCCAAGCTATTAAAAATATAGCAGAGCCTAAGACAAGTAAAGATGCAATGAGCCTGAATGGTAGAGTGGTAGCATTGAACAGATACATTTATAAGGCTACTAACAAATGTATCCCATTCTTCAATGTAATTAAGAAGAAGAAAAACTTTGAATGGAGCGATGATTGCCAAAAAGCTTTTAAGGAAGTGAAAGATCATTGGAGAAATCTCTAATTTTAACTAGCCCTATAGAAAGGGAAAATCTTTACCTTTATATGGTGGTTTCTGTTGAATTACTAGTTTTGATTCATGACAAGACAGTTTAGAAACTAAAGAAGAATATGCATTCATACATGATAAAAAGAAGACAATAGAGGATCTCCAGGTTTAAAGTAACTATTATAGATATTGAGCCTTAGACATATGTTAAAATCAATCCTCAAGTTTTCGATTTTAAAATTTTCTTTACAAAACAGAATTCACTGTGCAATTTATGCACAGCCAGTCGACTGACTGGTTTTTACTAGTCGACTGACTGTGCATATGCACAGCAGTGAACTCTGTTCATAATTTTGAAACAGCAAATATTTTAAACTTTTAAATATTCAAAATACCAGTCGATTGACCCAATATACCAGTCGACTGAACCGGCTTCAACTGCAAAATTTCTAAATGGACATCTTCTTCCATGAAGGGATGCACTGCATGAATGGTTGTCTCTCTTGGCTGCAACTCTTCACTAAGAGTTGCATCTATTTGAAAACTATATAAAGAAGTTATCACTCACTTCATAATCACCAATTTTCTGATTCTAATTCTCTATATTCTCTCTTGTGATTATTCTAGTGCATTCATATTCTCCATTGCTTTGAATCTTTGAATTATATAACATATACTTTGATTTTAGCAATATTTTTCCTTTCAAATCTTCACATACTCATTATATTCTTGAGGAATTGATTATAGGAAGTTTGTAATCTTAATAGACTAATCAGTGTTATCAAGAACACATTAAGTCAACTACATTGTACTTCGTTAAAGTCCTGTTCTGTTGCTTAGGCAAAGGAAAGTCCTCTTTTGCTGCTGAGGCAAAAATCCTGTTCTGCTGCTTAGGTGTTGTTTACCTATTCCTCCGGGT
Organism: Allium cepa; assembly: GCA_030765085.1. Lineage (NCBI taxonomy): Eukaryota > Viridiplantae > Streptophyta > Magnoliopsida > Asparagales > Amaryllidaceae > Allium > Allium cepa. Next base: position 111,515,226 of record CM060940.1, read on the forward strand.
TAAGAGAGGGTATTGTTAGTTAAAGTCAGAAGTTAGTCTGGGACTGGACGTAGGACGGTTCTCCGAACCAGTATAAAATCTCTGGTGTCATTTTACTATACTGCTTTTATATTCCGCATTATTTACTATCTATACTCTATATTACTGTTTATCCATATTATACGGTCCTATACACTTTCATTTGGTATCAGAGCAAGTCATCTTATAACCGTCACAGAGTTATCTGATATCTTTTCAATATGGAAAAAAACACCAGCACTACCACTAATACTGTCACTAACACTAGTTTTATTGAAGGTCAATCCACTGCACGACCTCCTTTCTTTAATGGTTTAAACTATAATTATTGGTCTACTCGTATGAGAATATATATGCAATCAAATAGTTTTGAATCATGGAACATCATACAAAATGAATACACTCCTCCTACTGGAGAATATTCCACTTGGTTAAACACACAAAAACTAGATGCTACAGCCAATGCTAAAGCTATGAACATGTTATTCTATGCACTAGATAGAAATGAATTTAATCGTGTTAGCATGTGTTAAACTGCTTATGAAATATGGAGAACGCTTAAAATCACTCATGAAGGAACTAATAAGGTCAAATAAAGAAAAATCTCCATGCTCAAAAATCAGTTTCAAAACTTTAGAATGAAACAAGATGAATCCATCAATGATATGTACTCTAGATTTCAAGATATCTATCATTCACTATTAAGATTAGGAGAAAAGTACACTGATTTTGATATTGTATAAAAAATCCTAAACTCTTTAATGGATGAATGGGAGAGAAAAGTCTTGGCTATTGAAGAAGCTAATGACCTCTCTACCATAAAACCTGAAGAGTTAATAGGAAATCTAATGTCCTATGAAGTGAATTTGCAGGCAAAATGAGTACAAGCACAAGATAAAAAGAACATAGCTTTTCATGCTGAGGAAGAAAAAGATGAAGATTCGGATGAAGAGGATCTAGCATTTATTGCTAAAAATTTCAAAAAGTTCTTGAAATTTCGAAAAAATAACAAAAATAATGGAAAAAGGAACTTTCCAAACAAACCATCATCTTCAGTTCTAGAATGTTTCAATTGTCATAAGAAAGGTCATATTCATAAGGAATGCCTAGAATTAATGAAGAAATATTTCAAAGGCAGAAAAGACAACAAAAAGAAAGCATTCTCAGTAACATGGGATGATTCAGACACTTCTTCATCAAAACAGTAGTGACAGTGAAAACAAGCAAGCAAATGTCTTCTTCATGGCAACTGAAAACGAGGTTAGTGATTTTTACTTTTGATGATATGATTGAGATAAATTCAGAGCTAGTTGACACTCTAAAAAATCTCAAAAGAAAATATAAGGAGACTCGTGAATATCAGAACAAAGCAGAATTCGAAAGAGATATGCTTAAAGATGAAAAGAAAATATTAGAGGAAGAACTTGAAAAATTACAAGAATCATTCTCTAATATCAATTCTCAACTCACTCTCTCGAGTCAAGAAATTGAAACTCAAAAAGAGAAAAATGATGCTCTTGTTTCTGAAAATCATGAACTAAAAACAAAATTAAAATTGATAGAATTGGATAATACTAGTCTCAAAACTAAGTTAGAAAGCATCACCAAAAATGTTTCGAATTTTAATAAAGGAAGAGAAACATTATCAAATATTATTGATAACTCTCAATCTGTGTCAAGTAAGAAACGGTTAGGATATGTTAAGAAAACAACAGCTCCATCTAAAAAGAAAATTAGGAGAAATATTAATCCTACTAAAATTCAGACAAAAATGAATTCTTACTCACAAATCATAAAAATTTGGGTTCCTAAAACGAACAACAGTTTGATTAGAAAGAAATATATAAACACCTTTTTACAAATTGTTCATAAGAATAAAGATTATATTTTTAAATGGGATACTGAGCCCTCTTCGGTTTGGTTTCCTAAGATTTAAATCTTAGGACCCTATTAAAAAGGTGGGTACCAATATTATATTATATTTTTTGCAGGTCCTACTCAAGAAAAGAGGAAAATGGATACTCGATAGTGGTTGCTCAAAACATATGACAGGAAACAAAGATATGCTATCAAATATTATTTACACAGATGGAGGCTCCGTCACATTTGGAGACAACTCTAAAGGATATATCATCGGCAAAGGCGATGTGAGCAACAATGGTATTTCAAGTTTACCTCTTATTACAAATGTTTTACTTGTCAAAAATTTAAAACATAATTTACTTAGTATCAGCCAATTGTGTGACAAAGGATTCAAAATCACCTTTTCTGAAAACAAATGTAGTATTTTTGATCAAAATCAAAATCTTGTCTTTGAAGGAAATAGGGACAGAAATATTTATGTTCTGAATATGAAAATAAAACATAATTCAGATATGTGTTTAATAGCCAAAGAAAATGATCCTTGGTTATGGCACAAACAATTCTGTCATATTAATTTTCAAACTATAAATAAGCTTTCTAAAAATGATTTAGTAAAAGGTCTACCAAAAATGAATTTTAAAATAGATCATATTTGTGATGCATGTCAGTTAGGAAAATTAACTAAATCATCTTTTAAATCTAGAAAGGTTATTTCAACCTTATAACCACTTGAATTACTACATATGGATTTATTTGGACCAACACAAGTACAATCCATTAATCACAGTAGATATGTGTTTGTAATTGTTGATGATTTTTCTAGATATGCTTGGACTAGTTTTATGAAAATTAAAAGTGATACTTTTGATAATTTTAAATCGTTTGTCAAAAAAATTCAAAATTTTAAAGGTTTGAAAATCAAAAACATAAGAAGTGATCATGGAGGTGAATTCGAAAACGAAGCCTTTGAATATTTCTGTAAGAAAAAAGGAATATTCCATAATTTTTCTTTTCCTAGAACTCCACAACAAAATGGGGTTATAGAATGTAAAAATAGAACTTTACAAGAATGTACAAGGACTTTGATTAATGGAAGTACGTTACCAAAACATTTTTGGGCTGGAGCAGTTGCCACAGCTTGTTATGTTTTGAATCGTGTTTCTATTCGACCACTAACTAAGAATACTCCTTATGAACTTTTTAATGGACGAAAACCAAATATTTCCTATTTTAAAGTTTTCGGTTCAAAATGTTTTATGTTAAACACAAAAGATCAGCTTGGTAAATTTGATCCAAAATCCGATGAAGGAATCTTTTTAGGATATTTGGATCGTAGCAAAGCTTATCGAATTTATAATAAAAGAACAAATATCATCGAAGAAACTCTTCATGTATCTTTTGATGAAAATTTTAAAACAACTCCAAGTATAATAGATGATGAAGATTTCCCTGATAATACCACAAATACAGAAACTACAACTTTTGAAATTAATGAAAACATTGCTCACAATAACAATGAATTAAGATCTCCACCTAGAGTATTAAGAGATCATCCCTCTATTAATGTTATTGGAGAACTAAATTCATTCATTAGGACAAGAAGTCAATTAAATCAAATGGGTCATGTAACTTTTCTTTCTCATATTGAACCTAAAAATATTAAAGAAGCATCTACTGATGAAAACTGGTTAATCGCTATGCAAGAAGAACTAAACCAATTCGAAAGAAATGACGTTTGGGACTTAGTTCCACGACCTAGTGATCAGTCAGTTATTGGTACAAAATGGGTTTTCAAAAATAAAGTCGATGAACAAGGAAATGTTACTAAAAATAAAGCTAGATTAGTTGCTCAAGGTTATAATTAAGAGGAAGGAATTGACTATGAAGAAATGTTTGCTCCAGTCGCTAGACTAGAAGCAATACGAATCTTACTAGCTTTTTTTCATAATTTTAAATTATATCAAATGGATGTCAAAAGTACTTTTTTAAATGGTTTTATAAAAGAAAATGTTTACGTTGAACAACCTCCATTATTTATACATGAACAATTTCCTGACCATGTCTATAAACTCAAAAAGACTTTATACGGTTTAAAACAAGCACCTCGTGCTTGGTACGATCGTCTTAAAAGTTATTTACTAAACTCTGGTTTTGAAATTGGAAAGGTTGATCAAACTCTTTTTATTAAAAGAAACAAGCATGATATTTTAATTGTCCAAATATATGTTGACGATATAATTTTTGGATCTTCAAATGAAAAGCTTTGTCATGAATTTTCTATGATAATGACAAATGAATTTGAAATGTCACATATGGGTGAGTTAAATTATTTTCTTGGTTTACAAATAAAACAACTAGAAAATGGTATTTTTATTAATCAAGAAAAATATTGTAACAATCTAATTAAACGCTTTGGTATGGAAAATACTTATACCAAACCAACTCCTATGAGTACAACCATACCTTGATAAAGATGAAAATGGAAAAAAGTATTGACCAAAAATTATATCGAAGTATGATTGGATCGTTACTATATTTAATAGCTAGTAGAGCTGACATAATGATGAGTGTTTGTTTATGTGCACGATTTCAAGCAGATCCTAAAGAATCACATTTAAGAGCAGTGAAACGCATATTACGGTATCTTAATAAAACCAAAGATTTTGGACTATTCTATCCAAAGGAATGTCCTTTTGAATTAGTATCATATAGTGATGCTGATTTTGGAGGAAGCCGGACAAATAGAAAAAGTACAAGTGGGACTTGTCATTTTATTGGACGATCTCTTATATATTGGTTTAGTAAGAAACAAAATTGTGTTTCATTATCAACATGTGAAGAAGAATATATTTCTGCCGCCCTGGCATGTGCTCAAGTTATATACATGCAACAAACACTACAAGATTTTGGTTTTAACTTAACTAAATCAACTATTTACTGTGATAATTCTAGTGCTATTAATTTATCTAAAAATCCTGTTAATCACTCAAGAACAAAACACATTGACATTTGTCATCATTTTCTTCGTGATAATATTGAAAAGAATTTGATAAATATAGAATTTGTTTCCTCTGATAAACAATTGGCAGATATATTTACAAAACCTTTAAACGAAAATACTTTTGTAAATTTAAGACGAGAGCTTGATATTATTTCTTTTAAAAATTTATGATTTATATATATATATATATATATATATATATATACATACATACATACATACATATATATATATATATATATAGCTTCTAATAACACATCTTTGCAAAATAAATTATTTTTTTGTCTCTAGTAGGACTTGAACTCATAACCACTCCTATGTTTTCAAATACTTCTTACCATTAGAGCTATGATTGTTTATTGTTTAATGTAGAAGATTGGTTCTATTTATTCTGAATATTTTTGTTTAAAAAATCACAAAATAAAATGGCCACCAGGACTTGAACCTAGGTCTTCTAGTAGGTAACTCCATAGCTTACCAGTTATGCTATGATTACATATTCTGATGAGTTATATGGTTCATACATTCTTAACCATATATCTTTCTTATCCTTAAATTATTCTGCCCCATTATTTTTTTTCATTTTAATCTCTGGTTATTAACTTTTGAAGGTCTATAACCATTCATTCTAAGCTCATATTCAACTATATAAACTGCCTCTTCTCACTTATTAATCATCATTGCAATTTTTTTTACAAAATCTTTACAAACTATATTCTTCTCAATGGCCTCTCAAAACTCTCATGATTCCTCTAACTCAAAATTATCTTTTGCTACTCCAATCTCTTCAAGTAACTATGATTCATCCAATAACTCAACTCCAACATTACCAACTCCTACCCTCATTCATGAACCAGGAAGATATCACACCGGTTTTTCACCAAAACCAAAAAGGTCTCGAAGATCTTTGTTTCTTTCTCCAAAAACAAAACAAAAATTGGTAAAATCCATCACTATCAACAGGAGCAAGTAGAAATGTTTTACGAATAGCAGATGAATTCAAATCGTCTAAGTCTTATTGAATCTATTGCACTTAAGTTTTGTGGCAAATCATCTAAACATGATGCTGTTCAACCTTCAACATCCCGTCAAGCAAATTCATCCGGCTGGAATAACTGGGAACAATCTCCAACTCAACCTCCGGCATCTCCAAACTCACGAGAACGCCAAAATTATTGGTCTCCTTTGCAACCTTTTGTTGAGCATACCAAGGTTGAACCACAAGAATGCTCTCCAAAATCTCCAAAATAATTATCGTTTCTTGTATATTATTGTTCCTGCTTATTTGTGTTTTATTTATATAGTTGATTCTTTATATAAATTTTGTTTTCTCAGCTTCCTTTAATTTTTACTCCCAGTCAGTCGACTGGAAATAAAGGTCAGTCGACTGAATGCAGGGTTTCAAAACTCTCGGGAAACCAGTCAGTCGACTGACCTATCACGTTCAGTCGACTGGCTATTGAAATTTTTTGCAAATAACAATGCACCAGTCGACTGAACGTTATTACCAATCGACTGGCTGTAGGCCAACTGCCTTATCTTCCCTATTTACTTACCTTTTTACCTCATTTCACTTTACTCTTCTCAGTTTTTTTACCCAAATCTATTTCGCCCAAAACCCTAAATTCCCAATTTTCCCCAATTTTTCACTACAAATGGCTCCTCCAAAACGTCAAAGACAAGGTTCTTCTTCCATCGAACCAACCGATGCCCAAATTGCTCAATGGCTATACAATGATGTGGCTATACAAAGATGACATAAAATGAAAAACTCAAGGATCTTTGAAGGTTCTTTCATGGTCTATAGTGATTTCGCGGCTTATGGTTTACAAGAACTTATGCGTAGATTCGGTTTGGAATCTCTACTTGATTTGAATGCCAATTCTCATAAGATCCACTACCTTATGGTAAAGTTATTTTTTGCTAAATTAAATCTTCCTCACCAACGCCCATCCAATCGGGATGATTGTGTTTGGATTTTAGTGTGTGGTCAACAAGTATTTTTCTCCTTGGATCGAATGGCACACGTACTTCAAATTCCCAATCATGGCATTCCACTAGATGATGTCGAATGTAATATTCGACAAAGGGATAGAATTAGCCATATGTTTATGGGAGATAATATAACGGAACAGAAATCTATTCTCCTTCGTCCAAAAGCTAGAATTCTTCAAAAAGCTTTAATGCGAAGTATCCTTCCAAGAATAGGGTCATACGAACTTATCTACCCAGAAAATTTTAAAGCTTTATATGCGATATGGGGAGGAATACAAGTAAATTGGCTATGACGAATTTTGGATGAGTTTCTATCTTTCACCAACGGTAACATGAGAACAATTTATTTTGGTGAATATATAATGCGATTGCTTTTAAATGTGGGAACACCTCAACCAGAATCCAAAACTTCTTCCGTTGGGGTTATCAACATTCGCACAATAAGCCTCATGAAACTACCGTCAGCTCCTCCGACATTTATCTCCTATGAAGAATGGCGTCAACAACAACAATCAAGCGAACCAATTATTCAAGAACAAACGTCTCATCCCGAAGAAGACGATGACATTCATCTTGCACAATCAGCGAGTTTGCGAGAATCCGTCGAGATCCTTTCTAGAAATCAACAAATACTAGGATCACGTTTGAAGAAAGTTGATAAAAAATTAGACAAAGTAAAAGGATTCTTTTCTATCCTATGGGATGCAATTTCATGTTCGTCTTCCACAACTGCTTCTTCAATAGCTCACGGTGAACGTCTACAACCTAGATTTACATGGTCAACTTCCGAAGAACATACTAGTAGTGATACTAGTGGCACAGGAAGCGGTGCTCATGGAACTTCTAGACTCGGAAAGGAGCCTGTACTAGAGGAAGATGAGTAGGTTCTTTTCGTAAGTAAGTTGGATATGAATGTTTTAACTCTATTGACATTTCAAACATATGAAACTCTATTGCAACTTATTTATTGAGACTTGTACTAAATAGTCTCTCTTTTATATATTTTCTGCACTTTTATTTTATATTTTTGTTTGTTGTATCTTCTTTTTGTCGATGACAAAGGGGGAGAAAAAGTATGTGCACTAACATATTTGATGCAGGAAAAAGATATCATATATTCAGGGGGAGAAATATTTTCTCTCCAATATATATACAGGTTGTCATCAATCAAAAAGGGAGAGAATGTTGAATTACCAGTTTTGATTCATGACAAGACAGTTCAGAAACTAAAGAAGAATTTGCATTCATACATGACAAAAGAAGACAACAGAGGATCTCTAGGTTTAAAGTAACTATTATAGATATTGAGTCTTAGACATATGTTAAAATCAATCCTTATGTTTTCGATTGACTGTGCATATGCACAGCAGTGAACTCTGTTCATAATTTTGAAATGGCAAATATTTTAAACTTTTAAATATTCAAAACACCAGTCGACTGACCCAATATACCAGTCGACTGAACCGGCTTCAACTGCAAAATTTCTGAATGGACATCTTCTTCCATAAAGGGAAGCACTGCATGAATGGATGTCTCTCTTGGCTGCAACTCTTCGCTAAGAGTTGCATCTCTCTGAAAACTATATAAAGAAGTTATCACTCACTTTATAATCACCAATTTTCTGATTCTAATTCTCTATATTCTCTCTTGTGATTATTCTAGTGCATTCATATTCTCCATTGCTTTGAATCTTTGAATTATATAACATATACTTTGATTCTTAGCAATATTCTTTCTTTCAAATCTTCACATACTCTTTATATTTTTGAGGAATTGATTATAGGAAGTTTGTAATCTTAATAGACTAATCAGTGTTATCAAGAACACATTAAGTCAACTACATTGTACTTCGTTAAAGTCCTGTTCTGCTGCTCAGGCAAGGGAAAGTCCTCTTCTGCTGCTGAGGCAAAAATCATGTTCTGCTGCTCAGGTGTTGTTTACCTATTCCTCCAGGTTAAGAGAGGGTATTGTTAGTTAAAGCCAGAAGTTAGTCTGGGACTGGACGTAGGATGGTGCTCCGAACCAGTATAAAATCTCTGGTGTCATTTTACTATACTGCTTTTATATTCCGCATTATTTACTATCTTTACTCTGTATTACTGTTTATCCATATTATAAGGTCCAATACACTTTCAGTTTCTAAACACGACTTAGTTCTGTGCTAATAAGAGAAGAAAAGGGAACTCAACTTCTAGTATATTACACGACCAGAAGACTCAAGAATGTAGAAACTAGGCATCCAGTCATAGAGAAATAGGCGTATTGCTTAATACTCACTGCGTGAAAACAAAGGGCTTATTTTCAAGCACGTCCAATCAAAGTCTTAACCAATTTCTTGCTCAAGAAGGTTTTTAGTGTACCGAAAACTTCAGGCAGATTTGTCAAACAGGGAATAGAGCTTAGCCAATACGATATCGAATTACTATCTCAGGTATCAATAAAAGGACAAGCTCTAGCCGATTTCGTCAACAAATGTGTAGGATTCATTAAATAACAATCAAACAAGGAAAATGATCTAAACCCAAAGTGGCAGCTATTCATGGACAGAGCCTCGAATGACCAAGGAGCCGGGGATAGATATGTGATTATTACTCTCGATGGTCACTGTTTGCATTATGCAATGGAATTAGGATTTCCAGCTGCTAATAACGTGGCAGAATATAAATCAATGATAACAAAACTTACCTAGACCTCCAATTGAAAATTCCTTTAATTGAGATTTTCACTGATTCACAATTAATGGTAAATCAGCTAAAATAGAAATATCAAACGAAGGACGCCAAACTGACTCTATATGTCAAAAATATATTGAAAATGTTAACCCAGTTTGAAGATTTCTCAATGCACCAAGTGCCAAGAGGTAAGAACTTCCAAACCGAATCTTTGGCTAAGTTGGCTAGCTCACGAGGAGTACTAAAAGCTCGAATTGTGCTAGTACGCTACCGATTAAGCCTTAGTATAGAAGAAAAAGGACCCAATCTTGAAAATCAATCCGTAGTATTGACTAGATCACAAGCCTTAACACACGAAGAGAATGTGGATGAAACTTAAATTCCGTAAGAAAAATCTCTCCATATGGTTATCGATAACCAATATGGGAATAGTTGGATGACGCCTATCGTTGAATATATAATAAAAGGGGAATTGCCAGTAGATGAAAATGAGGCAAGGAGAATAATGCGCCAAGCCATAACTTTTGTCATGGCCAATAGGATACTTTATTAGAAGGAATATTCACTTCCTTACTTAAGATGTATCAATCCAGAAATAGGAGCAAAATTACTAAGGGAGGCTCATGAAGGATTCTATGGAGACCGTTACAATGGTTCAAAGTTGGCCAAGTTATTATGAGACAAGGCTTCTATTCGGCTCAGATGACTAATCAAGCCATTGATTATGTGAAAATATGTGAAAAGTGCCAAACGTTCTTTGAGATCCCAAGTTTTTCATCAAGCGATTTGACTTCGATCACAAATCCATGGCCTTTTGATGTATGGGTAATCGACCTAATCGGACCACTGCCTGTATCCAAAGGCATAGCTAAATACACAGTGGTAGCTATTGATTACTTCACAAAATGGGTGGAGGTTGAACCGCTTTCGAATATCACATTGGGAAAAGCTCTCAAGTTCATAGTTAAGAACATTATTACCAGATTTGGAATTTTATACAAGATAATATCCGATAATGGAACTCAGTTCGAAAGTGAACAAATCATTTGATTCTGTAATAAGAATGGAATCATCAAGAGCTCTTCATTTGTAGCTCACCTTAAGGGATACAGAACAATTGAATCAACCAATAAAACTATGAAGGTCATCCTGAAGAAATGTTAGATAAAGCAAATGGAAATTGGATAGACGAATTACCTCTCGTTTTATGGGCATATTGAACTTCTACTAAAACTATGATGATGCATGCCCCATATTCTCTAGCATATAGATGTAAAGCCATGCACCCAATTCAAGTTGAAGCACCTTTTAATTGAAGGGTTACATATGCGTTTAATCCCAATTAAGAATTAAAGAAAAAATCCTCGACATAATCAATGAGTTAAGAGATGAAGTAGCCATACAATCGGCAGAATATTAACGAAGAATATCCAAGTATTATGACTCTAGAGTAAGAGGAAGATCATTTCAAGAAGGAGATTTTGTGCTCTGAAGGTTATGGAAAATACTAAGAATCCAGCAGATGGATCGCTCGGGCCAAATTGGAAAGGACTCCTTATATTACACAAAGTAATCCCGCCTGGGACCTATAAACTACACCGACCTGATAGCAACGTAATAGCAAGAACATGGAATGCTGAGCATTTACAATCGTATTTCCATAAATAGATGAATGAAGAAATTGAAATAAGTATATCTACATGGTTGAAGAGTAAGATTCTCCTAAGATAAAAGGACATGCCTAAACCACTAATCAAGATGGTAGTAAGGGGCAAAAGCCTTTGACCCCAGCCAAAATGGTTAGGTCAAAGCACCTCCCAGAGGAAGGTCAGAGTAAGCCTTTGGTACCGTCTGGAAAGACTTAACCAAAGCATCCGCAAGCCCTTGGTCCCACCTACATGGCCTAGTCAAGGCACCTCCTAGAGAGAGGACAGAGTAAACCTTTGACACCGTCTAAGACAGCGGGGTCAAAGCACTGACCCACTCCAGTATCGCCTATAAGACTTGAATGAAGCACCTCCGAGAGGGAGGATGGAGTAAGCATTTGACACTACCTAAGATAGTCAGGTCAAAGCACTGAACCAACCTTCAGTATCATCTATAAGGCCTGACTGAAGCGCCTTATAAATGGAGGTCAGGTAAGTCTTTGATTCTGCTTAAGAATAGCAAACCAAACGCATCAAAAAAAGACCTAAGTCATCACTTAAAACGGTGATAAGGGCTCTGATCCAAGTAGAGATCATCATCTAAAATGTTGCCGAACAAAATCAGAGCCAATTAGTGGTCCAAATCAATTAATCTTCCAGAGGAAGATTTATCAAAATCAAAGCTAATTAGCACTCTGAATCAATTAATCTTTTAGAGGAAGATCAATTAAAAATGAGTCGTATTGTGCTCCAAAGTAAGAATCAAGCAACCTTCTAAAGAAAGACCTTTTATTTTTTACCAAAGTAAGGACTTCTAGTCTTCTTCTAATGCTAGACAAGGATTTTCAGTTTCCTTGCATTATTATTATATAAGGATTTCTATAGCGACTTGGAAGTTTGAACACTTCATCTTCCAATATCGAAATGTTTTGAAATATAATTATGTGTTATAAGTATGATTTTATAACCATGTTAGACATAATTTAATTGATAAATAATGATCAAAAATTTGCTTTTTAAATTTTTTTATAAAAATATATTCTTCGAAGAAAAATCGATAATATGATTGAAAATCGGTTTATCGTAAATATCTTTTCAATCGATATAAGTTGTTTGAACTCTTATGTACTTCTCAAATGATCAAATAAATACATAAGCAATTAATAAACACATGCATCTCTTCATTAGTCTTGGAAGTTTCTAGAATATTCTAATGGATAGGAGATATTATCATGAAGAGGGTATAATGGTCATTTGCATAAAGAAGAAGTGACATAAAGGTGCATGTGAGATGGAGGCTCCTTTGTGACCTTCCATGAGAGGTAGAAGGTGGTAATGACCCCTTGCACAAGCCTATATAAGAAAGGGAATGCCCTTAGTAGCCATTTATAAAAATTACCAAGCTTTAAGTTAGAAAATCCATGACTTCTTTTCTTCTTCATCCATAAATTTCTTAAGCAAAATATTTGCAAATCAAATCCAAATCACCTCAAACTTAGACTGAAGCCTTACCACCACATTACAAAACATCCTAATATAGTAGATTGCAATAAAGTGAATCCATCCTCACCCCACAGCTAGTGGCTATGAGCATTAGAGAGGAAAAGGAGGCAAACGAGCAAGGCAAAAGCTAGAAAAGGAGGAAGCAAAGGTGTTTCTAGGTATGTCTAGGCTTGGGTTCTTGGATCTTGCTTGTTTGTGAGGTCAAAGTTGAGAAAATACCTTAATTTGAATGAAAATATTACACATACATAGGTTGTGTTGATTGTATATATGTTGATTGAATTGTTGTTAATTTATATTAAAACATTAGTTTGGATTCTTACTTTAAAAGTAAGTGACATATGTGATTTATGTATATGGACTTGAAAAAAACTTTAAATGGAATTGAATTTTACGACTTGTGACAAGGCCTTAAACAAAGCTCATATATTATCGATGATATTTGGTTTAGATCGGACTCAGATTTGAAAGTGCACTTATAACAATAGTCGCTATAGATGCAGTTGTGAATTGCCTTGATTTTGGTGATTGCTATGGAACTTTGTAGAGAGATCATTAGTGATTTATCACCATATTTATAATGTTTTATATGTATGTTTGTTGCTATTAAAAGATTGAATAACAAAAAATTAAGTAACGTCTCAAAAAGTGGCCAAAACATCACTAGTGCAAAACTGCCCCATTTAGACTTGACTTTTGGACTTAAGTTTGAAAGGATATTTAGATTTAAGTATTTTGTTTCATTATTTTTACATGTGTTTAATAACTATTGTTAAGGTATTTCAAAAGTGGTTAGAGATCTTTATAAATTTTTTAGAAGTAGTTGTGAATTTTCAAAAAAGAGATATTTTGTTAAAATATATAGAAAACATGTCGTTTTCAGGTTTTTAAGGATTTTATAAACTTGTTATTTCCAAGTAATATTTTGAATAAATGTTTTAAAACCTATTATAAATATTATAAAGGATCTTAAAAGCATTTTTAAGTACATATAAATTTTTGAAAATATGCTGATTATTTTATATCCTATGGAATAAAATATTTTTTGAAATGGTTTATTTAAAGTTTGGTAAACAAGTTACTGTATATATATAAAACATTTTTAAAAGGGTTTTGAAAGTACAGGAAAATAGGCCCAGGGAAGAAGTTGCGAAAAAATTTAGTCTCAGGGACAACAAGTTTGCTTTTTAGTCTGAAGGACATTTGTTAGTGCAAATTGAAAATGATAGTTACAACTATCATTCTGTGATTTTCACTAAAAAGTGTCCTTCAACCTAAAAAACAAACTTCTTGTCCCTAGCACTAAATTTTTCTGCAACTTTTTCCTTGAGCCTAAAATCCCCTTGAAAGTATATACAAATATTTTGAAAAGCAGTTAAAATTACTAAATGGCTAAATGGTTAATTGTTTGATTACTTTTTTGAAAAGTAATTGACTATGCTTAACACAAAGAATCAACGAAGTAAGACTTATCTATTTGTGAGAGTTAATATTGATGTCGAGTCGGAATGAAACAATAGAGCTCTAACCTACCGAGCTTCCATCTTGACTGAGGAATAGTAAGTAGTAAAAAGTCGAAAATGTGTTAATCGTGTAGATATCTTATTGTTTATGAAAATCATTAGTACTATACTTAACACTAAAAGACGACATGGTATACTTATCCATATGTGAGGTTTAAGAATGAAGTGTCTAAGCAAGGATTTGATGCAACCAGTGCTCAGCTTATTTGGTGTCACTCTATAGCAAGAATGGTTAAGTTAGAATGTTAGAAACAAGCTAAGCATAGGAATCATGATTTATATAAATAATTGTATTGACTAGATACTCAATTAGTTGATTATCGAAATATACCTAATTTTGACTTAGGAAGTTATCGAAAGGCTTCGGGATTTTATACCAGTAAGAAATCCTAGGAAGGAGTATCGGTATGAAATGTCTCTTGATTTTGCTTACTTTTGAAAGAACCGGAATTGAGTTTATTATAAATTCATCGAATTAGTTTTAAAGAGACCAGAATCGACAATGTTTTACTTATCGAATACCACTTCAAAACTAGTACAAGAGTTCTATGCTTTGGAAGCGATTATGAAGTGAAATGTTATAAAGTTGAACTATCAATCCTATGTTAAGCCCAAAGGAGGTGTCAGCGTTAACATTTCCAATGATGTTATTATATGGAACTGTCTATATTGGGGAGTGCTCCAAGAAAGAGGACATCGTTAGCATTCGTCCAAGGACTTTTGCGGGGAATCTATATAGAGGTTCGAGATCAATTTTAAGATACTCGAATCCATGTAGTGATTCATGACCTATTCGAGATGTGGGAATCCATTTGGGGATTCTTTTTCTATTCGAGTGATGAAGACTCATGCGAAAGATGCCGAACGTAACCTTGACATCGGAAATAACTAAAGACGGAGTAGGCTACGTAGCATTTTGCTGACCCATGATGGGATAAACTCTAGATCTAGAGTATGCTTATCGATGTTGCATGCGAGAGTTGATGATATTTGGTACCATGTGCTTCCTATTTATGTTCGGACATGGTCCTTTGTGTTTTTCTTATGGTATATTTTATCAAGAGATATACAACGCTCGAAAGGTGACTTCTAATCCTTATGCATAGAGATTGGAGTTTGGCTTGACTAAAGGGAACTCTGTGGAACCTAAATATATTGTGGTATGACCAACGTAAGCACCATAGCTATTTGATATGATTTATATTCTACACCCTAGACATTATCTATCATATCACTATATTAAACTTAATGAATGGTTGGTTTCATTTAAAGGAAAATCAGTTATGGGAATCCATACAATCTCAATGGTTACTTTTACCCATTTCATGTTTCATAAGTTTTCTCACGTTAGTTTTCCAGATTGATTTGAGTGTTAATTTCTTATAATGCTCAGGTCATCCCTGTGTATTTTTCCAGATTTAGCGAGAATGCTTTGGATCTTATGGAGAAAAGCTGAATGATTTCCTTCCATAGTATCCTTATTTCTGCTGCATTTTTGTATTGTATATATCAGCATTTTGAGGACAGGCTGTTATAACTGTCCAGGCTGATGATAGTACTTAGGCTTTAGTAACTCTAATATTTCTGTATTCATAGCAACCCTTTGTTTTGTTCTTTTGATATTATATTTTTACCGTTCTTGCATTAGATTTTGTGAGCCTTATAGAGGATTCTCACACTAGTGAATGTGTGATGAAGCTTTATCTCTTACCCCTACATGTTGCTTTACGTGTTGGCTATGGAAATCGAGAGGTTGGCTGTAAAATTTGGAACGAGGTTACCATTCGTAGTCATGCCCTGAAAAAATAGGTAATTGGTACGTATGGTATAAGAGCACAAGGTTAAGCGAACACCTTAGCTTTGGTTAGGTATGGCTCATTAGAGATAGGATAAGCAATACTCTAGAATGATTCGAGTGTATTATATATATGAGAGCGTATCTGTATTTTGAAAACCAGGCTTTTAAAATTATTCTTTAGGAATATCTCCTTCTAGTAACTCTTTCTTTGAAAAAGATCTGTCCTTTGCCTCCTAAAGCTGTTCCACTTTAATTAGGTAATAAAAACTATGGATACTAGAGCTTCTAATGCTAAGAGAGATGTAGAAGAAGAAGTGATGCAGGTTCGACCGTAGAAAGACTTTTCTTCGATATGGCTTGAGTTTGAGACATTGGGCAAAAAGAGATTTAACGGCACCGAGACTATCATTGAAGTCCAGGCTTGGATTAGTTTGTGCAACATGGCTTGTAAGGATATAACGGATCATATCCAAGGAGCAGTCAAGGATATTATAAGTACGTATTTTCAGTTCGAGGGTTCGGCTCCAAGGCGTGCTTTATATGTGCTAACCAAAGGCAACAAGCATAAGCTTCAGTCTTAAAAGAATAGTTCCATTCTTGATCGCTACAAGTATGGGAAGATGGGCCACTTTTCTAATAAGTGTAGATTAGGAGGGGGAGGACTCATGGTGCGAGCACTGATCGAAGAGGCACCGAAATTTGATGCACATTTTGCACCAAGGAGTTGCTATAGTTGTTATCAATATCGTCATTTTGTTAAAGATTGTCCTATGCTTCAGATAGGACAACAACCTTGAGTTTTTGCACTTGCTTCAACACCTTCCACTTCTTTGTTGAGAAGGGGAAGAAGATTCTTAAGGGTGTAATATCTGTTTATAGTTTACCTATTCATGTTTGGTTTGATATTAGTACTTCTCAGAGTTTAATACCCGTAACCTTGATTGTTTGGTCGCGCTTGGCATGTTAGGAACATTCAGCATTGGTTGTTATTAACTTGTGCTCAACCAACTTATGAGCAGCTTTACCTTTCTACATCATGGGGTGGGTAAATGGTAATTGGGGTACATTGAAACGAACAACTTGTAAATTAAGTTTCATGGTTTGACTAAAAGACATTCAGTGATAACATTGGGTTAGAAGTTGACATTTAGTAAAAGATGTTTACTATAACCCAAAGGAAAGATAAAATATTTTGGAAATAAATATTTGTCAAAATATTTATATAAGAAAGTAATTATATATGCGCATATTTATAAACAGAAAGGATTTAAATAGAGAATTTGAGAATATAAATCTTGGTATCTTTGAATTTTTTTTAGTATTTTGGCGAAAATAATAGTAGTATTATTTGAAAGTGAATATTTGGGAATTGGTGTAGGAAATTGAGGTCATGATACTTAGTATTATTATATGAAGTATTTGATACCACTTTGAAATGATTTTGGTTAATTACCAAGAGTATGGTTTGGATGTACTGAATTTACTTCTGTTGGTTGGAAATAATTTCCAGTGATGATTGCAGCATTATCAGCATTCATTTTTAGGTTTCTAAGTGTGGGAGGCTACAAATTTGTTTTGATAAAACAGATTTTGATTTAATCCCAAAGTATGATTTGATATACAAAGGCCATATGTGTATATATAGTTTCAAAATGATTTGAAAAGAAATCCAGTGTTTTGTTCTAAAGTTCTCTTGTTAAGTTATTTTCATGAACATATAGCATATGCATTAGAAAAGTATGGTATGTGCATCATGATATGATATATTGGTTGGTAGTTTTCATTTTTTTAATGATATGGAATTTTCGATGGTTTTGAATAGTTGGGAACTTCTGAGTTGTTATAGAACTTGTAGTTAAGTGTTTTGAAAAATATAAAGTCGAGTTTATATAACACTTGAATTGAGAAGACACCGAGTTAAAACAAGTTTTAAATTTGTTAATCATACTTGTTACAAATTCGATGTTTATATATACTCTTAGATAGTAATGGAGTATTATACAAGTATGGATTTAAGTTATAAAATGATTGTAAACTTGAAATTATGATTTATGAAATGATGCATAAATAATTTAGTACTGAAGGACATACTGTTTGTATAAATGAATGCGATTAATAAGATTTTGGTGTAGTTAAGAAACAAATAGGATAGATACCTAAGTTATAAGTAGATCATTTTATTCGCATGACTGTTTCTGATTCAATATTTGAGTACATATTTTCGAGATGGTTTACACCGGTCCGTATATGGATTTTTCAATCGATTCTTAATAGTAAATACTTGATATGGGTTTGTGATATGATCTCAATGTTTTCTATCATAATATATGGCTATGTAAAGAGAATGGATATTTCTAACCAAGGAACCAATCAGAGTTTGCACTACAGAGGTCAAGTGATCTATACTAGTTGGAAAGTGAAATCTATATGATCGAGTAAGTGAGCAAATCAAATATTGCGCACGAATGATATATGTACATCGTATGGACTTTAGTACATTTTTATAATGTATGTTGACTTATGAAGAGTTTGGGAAATGACTTTCTGATTTGTTATGAGGTAGCATGGATAATTGTCTAAGAAAGAACCTAAGACTGTTGAGTGTAAGGTATGCTTGGTAGATTGTTTATTGTTCTTGGACGATGGGAGATTTTGAACCTGAGTAAACCATGAGCATTGGTTACTAGTAATTGTGAATACTATTTGTGTTTTTGTGTGCTGGTTCCTTTGTTAAGGTTATAAGTGCCGAGGAGCATGGATGCTTGGGGTTATACAATGAAGAGAGATGGCAGTTTGAAGGAGTTCTACCCGATGTGCTCATATACTAAGGGTTCCTTCTTATCTTAGTATTGTATATCCTTTGTAGGGTACTCACCGCTTGAGGTGGAGTAGCTTAATGTGCATTTCAGTTTGCAGTTTATTTTGTATATAGTTTCAGTTGTACTATATATATATATATATCCTGTTTTGTCTTTCTCTTTTTATTATTTTTCTTGATTGAATTTCGAGGATGAAATATTTTAAGTGGGGGAGAATGTAGCGACTTGGAAATTTGAACACTTCGTCTTCGCATATCAAAACATTTTGAAATATATTTAAGTGTTATAAATATGATTTTATAACCATATTATACATCATTTAATTGATAAATATTGATAAGAAACTTTCTTTTAGAATTTTGTTTACAAAAATATATTCTTCGAAGAAAAATCGATAATGTGACTGAAAATTGGTTTATCGGTAAATAGATTTTTGGTCGATATAGGTTTTTCAAACTTCGAACTCTTATGCACTTCTTTAATGATCAAATAAAAACATTAGCAACTAATTAACACGCACACCTCTTCGTTGGGCTTGGAAGGTTCTAGAATATTCTAACGGATAAGAGATTTATCATGGAGAGGGTATAATGGTCATTTGCATTTAGGAGAAGTGATATAAAGGTGCATGTGAGAAGGAGGCTCCTTAGTGACCTGCCATGAGAGATAGAAGATGGTAGTGACCCCTTATACAAGCCTATATAAGTAAGGGCATAACCGTTGTAACCATTCACAAAAATTACAAAGCTTTAAGTTAGAAAACCCATAGCTTCCTTCTTCTTCAACTCTAAATTCCTAATGCAACATATTTGCAAATCAAAGCCAAATCACCTCAAACTTGGAGTAATGCCTTACCACCACATTACAAAACATCCCACCATGTTAGATTGTGAAAAATTAAAGACACTTCACCCCATACCTAGAGGTCGTGAGCATTAGAAAGGAAAGGAGGCAAAGGAGCACGACAAAAGCAAGAAGAGAAGAAAGAAAAGCTGTTGCTAGGTTTGGGTCTAGGCTTGGGTGCTTGGATCTTGATTGTTAGTGAGGTTAAATGCTTGTTAACACCTCACTTAGAATGAAAGTATAACACATACATATGTTGTGTTTATTGTATATAAGTTGATTAAATTGTTGTCAACTTATGTTAAAACATTGGTTTGTATTCTTACTTTAATAGTAAGTGACATATGTGATCCATGTATAAGGACTTGCACAAAATTTGAATGGACTTGTATGAATTTTGACAAGACCTTGAACAAAGTACATAAGTTATAGATGGACTTTTGTTTAGATCGGACTCGGATTTTAAAGTACATTTATAGCAATAGTTGTTATTGATGCAGTTGTGAATGCCTTGTTTTTGGCGATTGCTATGGAACTTTATGGGGAAATCCTTAGTGGTTTCTTGCCCAGTTTATAATGATTTATACGTATTTTTGTTGCAATTGAAATCTTGAATAGTAAAAAGTTAAGTAACATCTCTAAGCATGGCCAAAATACAAATCTGCCCTGTTTAGACTTGATTTTTGGACTTAAAAGGTTTGAAAGGATATTTAGATTTAAATTTTTTTCATTCTTTTTACAAATGTTTACTAACTATTTAGAGTATTTCAAACGTAGTTAGAGATCTTTATGAATTTTTAAGAATAAATTATGAATTTTTAAAGAAGAGATATTTTGTTAAAATATATAGAAAACATGCCATTTTCAAGTTTTTAAGGATTTTACAAACTTGTTATTTTCAAGTAATATTTTGAGTAAATATTTTAAAACCTATTGTAAGTATTGTTAAGGATTTTTAAAGCATTTTCAAGTATATATAGTTTTTAGAAAATATGTCGATTATTTTAAATCTTATGGAATAAAATATCTTTTGAAATGGTTTATTTAAAGTTTTGGTAAACAAGTTACTATATATATATATATATATATATATATATGTATGTATGTATATATCATTTTTTAAAAGGGTTTTGAAGTGCATACAAATGATTTCAAAAAGGGGTTAGAATAGCTAAATGGGTAAATGGTTGCTTGTTTGATTACTTGCTTGAAAAGTAATTGACTATGCTTAACACTAAACACCGACAAAGTAAAGCTTATCTATTAGTGAGGGTTAAGATTGATGTCAAGTAGGGATGGAGAAATAAAGCCCTAACCTACCGGGCTTCCCTCTCGACCGAGGAATAGTAAGTCGGAAAAATGTTGGAAACATGTTAATCATGTTGATTTCTTTTTGTTTATCGAAATCATTAGTACTATACTTAACATTAAAAGCCGATAGTGTTATCTGTCATTCTAGCCTAGCTATATTGAACTGATTGCAAAAGTTAAATTCAACGACCGTTAAGGCTAATGATTCCATAATGATGAATATAGAGCCCAAAAGTCATGTGCGAATGGTAATATGAAGTCAGGATTGAATGGAATTGATAGATGTGCAACGTAGAATGTTCAATGTATGGGATATGGTTCAATGCAAAAGAGGGATCGGCATAGTTTGGTCCAACAAGAGCGATCGGCATACATCAAAGTACAAGAGCATTCTTGCAGAAAACAATCAATATCTCAAGATCTACAAGTCCAAAGCATACGAAATTTAAGGAGCAAGATATAAGGACCTTAGGGAACCTACCCCTAAGGATCACACATCAAAAGGACAAAAATAGAGGGATGAGTATATATCCCTTGGGGGGATCGACCGAGGGCAACATTCAAGTCATGTTGAATCAGAGATTAAGAAATAAATCGAGTTCCAATGATCCAAGTGACATGAAAATTAGAGGTTAAACATGTTTTTGCATAAGGAATCCACCGTGGGGATTACTCCCCAAAATTCGACCAAAGAAGGAATCGGTACCGATCCCTCCTCTTTGGAAATTGGGCCAAGCGACCCCTCTAGTGCGCCTATATGGATTAGAAGGTCCTTCAGCCAAGATTTCAGAGAGATACATGGTCGTCTTCATCTATAAATACTGGTCTGATGGGTCATTTTGGGGAATTTTACGCTGCTTGTTACTCTAATCTCCATTGTAATCAAACACTTGTTATTTTCTCTGCTGTAACTAGATTTATAAGTAATTAATAAAGGATAATCTTCAAAGTGGACGTAGGCATACAATGCCGAACCGCTATAAATTTATGTGTCTTTGATTATAGTTGATTCTAAATTGCTTGTTAAATCATTTACTCGGTTTGATTTTGTTTTTATCCACTTACTTCTCCACAAAAACTATTTTTGGGTGTTTGTTACCAGTTTAGTTGCAATCATTTTGATGCTTTCACCGAGAACTTTGATTCTCAGTTTATTAGGATCCCTTTGTTGCTACTGGATTGGATAAATCCCCCAAAGGAGATTGCTGTTATCTTTAAGAAGTTGCTCACACTACACATATTTGCAGAAATCTAAGCAAAGCCATCAATAATGGTGAAGAATACGAGATCTACTTCTCAGAACTTAGAAGGAAATGAGAATACTGTGAGAAATGCGGATTACGAATCTTAAGGCTAAGATTAACACTAGTGGGGGGGGGAGGGGTTGAATAGTGTTAATAAAGAATTACGAAATCTTTTTAATTTATGTTAATTTAGACACAAAAATATGCAATATACAGACATAGATATGATCACAGAAACAATCATAGATGCAGAAATAAAATAAAAGCAGTGAAAGAAAGAACACACCGGATTTTATACTGGTTCGGAGTTACTCTACATCCAGTCCCGCAACACAAGTATGGATTTCCTTTCAAAAGCAATTGTACAATTACACCATTGGTTTCAAGGCTACGAGATACACCCTCCAGAATTTCGATCCTCTGGGTAGAGATACTTGATTTCCGGGCCACAAATTTACCCAATTGATTTACCAGGGCTACAATCACACATTTTCCCTTTTGATTGATTTCCAAGGCTACAATCACACATTTTCTCGCTAAATTGATTACAAAGAAGTCTATAACTCTGAATAGCACTGAGAATCTTGTAGAGATAGTGATAGAGAATTAAACTAGAAGTAATCGAGTATGATTCAATGTTGATTTCAACAAAGTAATGATAAGAATATGTATTAAGAAATGAGGAAGAAGAAGAGGAGTGAAAACCAGAAAATTATGATTGAAAATTCGTTGAAACTGACCCTTATTTATGAAGAACAACAGCCATGGCCATTCATGAAGAGTTATGGCGAATAGACACTCCTTTTGAAATTTGAATTTTTGAATCAAATAGTCACCATGTCGACATGGTCATGCTAGGCATGTCGACATCCTAAAGGATTTTTTGGTGTTTTTGATTTTCTTTGAAAACAACCTTTATCTTATATAAGAACTATTTTAAACTTTATAAATATACTTGACTATAGTTAAAATTCATAAGTAAATATAAAAAATAATATATAGATTTTAACTATAATTTTATATTTAAATCTAAGTATAAATATTTAAAAGTTAAATATATTATTTAAAAAGATAGTTTAAAATCACGAGTAATTTGACTTTGAAAATAAAGATGTTTTTTAGGCTAAAATTATTTAAAATCAGGATCGAGGGTTTTGAATCTTCTAAAAGGAACATTTTGAAAACATTTTGAAAACAGGATCTAATTTTGAAAAATCATTTTGAATAAAAGTTAGCGGATACAAACAATGTTCCCCTAGATTTTTCGTAGGTTCCATCCTACGTAGGGTTCCATCCCTTTAACGGGCTCGAAGTTGATTCCATTCCACGTATAAATTGGATTTTAAGATGCCAGTGCTTTTCTACGAGTTTTAACAAAAATTCCTAATAATAAAAAATACTTATCCTTGAAATCTTGAACTCTTGATAGTTTTGATACTCATGAGTCTTCTGTCTTGATATTTTATCTTGATATCTTGAATCTCTATACTATACAGTCTTCATTCTTAGTGCATGCATTGTTAAATCCTGCATATACTTATATATCTAAACTTATAATGTTAGTATTTATATGTTATAATCTATTTTAAGGTTGTTGTCATCAAAAACCATCATTTCACGGACTAATAATCTCTCCCTTTTTGATGATGACAACCTTTGTTTATAAAATATTATTTCAATTCTAATAACTCCCCCTAAAACTAACAACTCCCCCTTAATATATACCTAACTACCCTATTGTATATTTCTTCCCCTTTGTCATCAACAAAAACTTACCCCCCTCATTCTTGGACTTCAGTACCTGCACTGACAAACTATATGACGGAATATATAGAGTAGGAAATAATTATACTTCTAAGCATGATAACTAATTTGAAGATTATATACATTTCAATGTATATATATATATATATGTTTTACACACCAATCTTCAAATCAATAAGAAATCAACCCACACAAAGTATCAATTCAAACCAAATCAATTCAAACAAATCAAACAAAGTAAATAAAAAAAATCGAACGTTACGTAAAACTTCCACCTATCCTTCTTCTCCAAAGATTGGGTTTGCCTTAATAGCATCCCAATTATCATTGTCATTGGTGGGAGAGACAGGAGGATGTGCTTCGTTATCATCCTTGTGCAGAGAGGAGATCATCCATCGTATCGCATCGAAGTGCCTTTCTTTTTCCTTTATCATTTGCATTTGACTTAATTCTGAATGACACTGGTTTCGTAGAATAAATGAGAGAATATTCTTGAACAAATTAAGAGTTTCTTCAAGATTTTCGGATAAATTGTGAATAGGATTAGCCTAAAAGAAATGGAGGATATAGATGATAAGAAATAGATTTCAGTGAAGAATTCTGGAAGAAACAGGTATATATAGGTGTAGAAATTCGTTTGAATTGAATAGACATGTGGTAGTTATTCAAATTTCAAATTCAAAATCAATTGCCATTTCTGACTAGTACATGTCGACATGGTCACATAGGGGATGTCGACATGGGTTAGTGAAATGTTATGATTAATTTGATTTTGTGAATAATTGTGTGTGTATATATATAATATACTAACATTTATTCTAGAGATAAGATAATGTAGATAACAGAAAGTAAATTTCATTTCATTGCATACTACGATAATACAATGATTAAGCACACAACAAACTACATGAACATTCGAAATAAAGAAAACTAAAACAAATACAACAAGATACGAAAAGATAAAACTTGTTAGAGGATGAAGATGATGAAGATAGCCCAAGTTTCTTGCTGACTTTGGAAAAGAACTTGTTCATCTTCGAAGAAATGTTATCCAACTTTTTACTAACGGATCGTTTTAGAATACATTGATTCTCCACAATTATCTTTTGGTTTTCGAGTAGGGTTTTGTTGGATAGATTGGAAGGATATTCAATGCTTTCCAAAGACGTTTCACCTTCTTCTTCTTCTTCAATTTCCATTTCATCCCCTTCTTCTTCTTCTTCAACGTCCTCTTCTTCCATTTCCTCATGACCCAAACGCTCTTCCTTTTCGGTAAGTGTCTCATAAGGTTGAAAAACAAATGAAATTTTCATAAGCGAAATGTTGGAATGATTGAAAATTTTTCTAGAAATAAATTCTTCGCCTTTGAAATCCACTCCAAAATAGTTAAAAATCCGAGTGAGATAAATTCCATGGTATAAAGTACTCTTACCCATTTCAAGATTTTTAGGACGAAGTTCATCCAAAATAACTTACGCCTAATTTATGTCACAGTTCCCGAAAATAGAAAAAAGTGCTTTACAAACTTTTGAAGTAGGATTGTTAAAATTTTCCGAACTTGGGGTCAAAGTATGTTGCAAAAGAAGATTAACAATTCTTACTTTTGGTCGAAAATTTCCATTTTTAAAATCAAAATCATCATCTCTTTCAAAAATGTGATGAAATGTCTCACGATCATGTTCATCGATTTTAAAGTTAGAAAGATCCATTCCCGAACTCTTGCAATTGAGAATGGTACCCAAAAGATCACAATTCAAAACAATTTGAGTGCCTTTGACACTACTCCAAATTTCATCTTCGTTTCCAGCATAAAATCCATGATTTAAATTTGCATAGAAAATTTTGACAAGATTAGGATAGCAA
This sequence comes from Allium cepa, assembly GCA_030765085.1. NCBI lineage: Eukaryota > Viridiplantae > Streptophyta > Magnoliopsida > Asparagales > Amaryllidaceae > Allium > Allium cepa. Next base: position 111,541,089 of record CM060940.1, read on the forward strand.
ACAAAATCATTTTGAAAAGCATCAATAAGACTAAGAACACCATTGTTTGCAAAAAGAGAATCAATTTCATAAGAAGAAAAATCTTGAAAAATAGCAAATTTTCCAGCATGAACTTTGGCATAGTTAGCATAATTGATGTATGCTTTAATTGCCTCCGGATCATTGAATAATTGCTCTTTGATTTTTCTGGAAATTCTCATGGTTGAGGGGTTGATTGAAGAAGCCATTAGAGTAGAGAGTAGAGAGCTTGAAGTTATGAAGAGAGAGTTTGAATTTGAAAATGAAAGTGAAAAGATATGATAAAAGATAATGAATAAATAGATTCTTAGAGGATATATTCTCTGGTCAAAAGGTATCTTTTCAGAGAATTGAATGAAGTGAAAAGGTGGAGGGAAATTCAAACATTTGAATTAAAATTTTGAAATTCAAATTCAGGTAGCCATGTCGAAATGTGCTTTTGAATTTTCATGAATTGATTTTTCCTAAGATCTCTAATATATATATATATATTATTATTATTAATGTCTATTATATATTTCTGAAATACTATTATACTTATAATATATTTCAGAAAGTATTAAAAGTAATGAAAATAATAATAAAAATAATAAAAATAATAAAAAATAGAAAATAAATTTTAAAATTCAAACAACACACCAATCCAAAATCAATCAATCAAACAATCAAGCAACTAATCTTAAGCAAGCAATTTCAACCAATTGTGTTGTAAACGTGTACCTTTTTTTGAGTCTGATTCTCTGAATTCGTCGGAGTCGTGAATAGCTGTGTAACACAAATTCGAATTATCCGTCTTCTGGTCATCATCACTTGAGGACGAGTCTGAGTCATCCAGAGTAGCAGTAAATGCACGCTTCTGTTTCTTTGCTGGTTCATTGTTCATAGGAGGATTCTGCCTTTCTGGATACGGACAGTCTCTTTTGGAGTGGCATGGTTTATCACAGTTGTAACGCTTGTCATTATTTGACACTATATTCTGATTTCTAGAATTCTTATAGTTGTTTCTCTTGAGATTATTCATCTTTTAGTATTTTAGGAATCTCCTAAAATTTCTAGTCATAAATTCTATCTCTTCATCATTATCGCTGTTTGAGTCTAATCCATCGGTCAATGCATTGAATGCCATTGATTTCTTTTCAGATGCTTTACTTTCTCTTCTCCCGATCATTTGAACTTCATACGACATTATATTTCCAATTAATTATTCTATCTTCAAAATAATGATGTCATTTGCCACTTTGATCACAAGCGTCTTTTGATCCCATTCTGGAGTTAGAGAATTTAAAAAATTTCTGACTTGATCTTCTTCAGAAAATTCCTTTCCTAAAGATATTAGAGAATGCATAATATCCTAAAATCTACTATACATATCTAAAATAGAATCATTAGCATTCATTTTAAATAATTGAAACTGAGTTGTGAGCATGGAAATTTTGGTCTGTTTAACTTTGCTTGTTCCTTCGTGAGTTACTTGCAAAGTTTTTCAGATTTCATATGCAGACTTACAAACTGACACTCAATTGAATTCATTTCTATCTAGTGAACAAAACAGAATATTCATTGCCTTAGAATTATTTTGTGCAACAGTCTTTTGCTCAGCAGTCCACTGTGCAAAATCAATTGTGGTTTCAGAATATTCAGTTTGTGTGATATTCCAAGTGTCTAATCCTATAGATTGTAAATATATTTTCATCCTACATGCCCAATATGCATAGTTACTGCCATTAAAAAGTGCTGGTCTGACAGTAGACTGACCCTCTACAAATGAACTAGTGGCAGGGATACTAGTGTTAATAACAGTACCAGTGTTGGTAGCCTTTGTGAAAACTTTTCAAAAATCAGATTATGAAACTTTGAAAACCTTGCTCTGATACCAATTGTGAGAAATGCGGATTACGGATCTTAAGGCTAAGATTAACACTAGAGGGAGGAGGGTGAATAGTGTTAATAAAGAATTACTAAATCTTTTTAATTTATGTTAATTTAGACACAAAAATATGCAATACACAGACACAGATATGATCACAGAAACAATCACAGATGCAGAAACAAAATAAAAGCAGTAAAGGAAAGAACACACCGGATTTTATAGTGGTTCGAAGTTACCCTGCATCCAGTCCTGCAACACAAGTACAGATTTCCTTTCAAAAGCAATTGTACTATTACACCCTCGGTTTCAAGGCTATGAGGTACATCCTCCAGAATTTCGGTCCTTTGGGTAGAGATACTTGATTACAGGGCCACAAGTTTACCCGATTTATTTACCAAGGCTACAATCATACCTTTTCCCTTTTGATTGATTTCCAAGGCTACAGTCACACTTTTTCCCTTTTGATTGATTTCCAAGGCTACAGTCACACATTTTCTCGCTTAATTGATTACAAAGAAGTCTATAACTCTGAATAGAACTGAGAATCTTGTAAAGATAGTGATAGAGAATCAAACTAGAAGTAATCGAGTATGATTCAATGTTGATTTTAGCAGAGTAATGATAAGAATATGTATTAAGAAATGAGGAAGAAGAAGAGGAGCGAAAACCAGAAAATTATAATTGAAAATTCGTTGAAACTGACCATTTTTTATAGAAGAACAACAACCATGACCATTCATGAAGAGTTATGGCAAATAGACACTTCTTTTGAAATTTGAATTTTTGAATCAAACTGTCACCATGTCGATATGGTCATGCTAGGCATGTCGACATCCCAAAGGATTTTTTGGTGTTTTTGATTTTCTTTGAAAATAACCTTTATCTTTTATAAAAACTATTTTAAACTTTATAAATATACTTGACTATAGTTAAAATTCATAAGTAAATATAAAGAATAATATATATATATATATGTAGATTTTAACTATAATTTTATATTTAAATCTAAGTATAAATTTTTAAAAGTTAAATATATTATTTAAAAAGATAGTTTAAAATCAGGAGTAATTTGACTTTGAAAATAAAGATGTTTTTGAGGCTAAAACTATTTAAAATCAGGATCGAGGGTTTTGAATCTTCTAAAAGGAAAGTTTTGAAAACATTTTGAAAACAGGATATCATTTTCAAAAATCATTTTGAATAAAAGTTAGCGGATACAAAACAATGTTCACTAGATTTTCCATAGGTTCCATCCTACTTAGGGTTCTATCCCTTTAACGGGCTCGAAGTGGATTCCATTCCACGAATAAATTGGATTTTAAGATGCTAGTGCTTTTCTACGAGTATTAACAAAACTTCCTAATAATAAAAAATACTTATCCTTGAAATCTTGAACTCTTGATAGTCTCGATACTCATGAGTCTTCTATCTTGATATTTTATCTTGATATCTTGAATCTCTATGCTGTACAGTCTTCGTTCTTAGTACCTGCATGGTCAAATCCTACATATACATGTATATCTAAACTTATAATGTTAGTAATTATATTTTGTAATCTATTTTAAAGTTGTTGTCATCAAAACCATCATCTCACGGACTAACAAATACTAGCATTTAACAAGGAGATCCAAGCAATCAACCAATGAATGTGAATGTTGAACCGATTGAAGTTCAAAATCTCACCGATTCTATTACAACAACTGAATTTCATAATTTAATGAGAGAGTTGATGTAGAACTTTCGATAATTAAACCAACAAATTCACGCCGATATCAAGTTGATGGACCAACTCAATCAGCAGCAATGCTAGGAAGCTAGGAGAGACCCAACTCCTTACTCAGCATCGGAGAGTTCTAGCTCATTAGATGAGTATCACAGGCATAGGCGTCGCAAAATAGAAGAATATCGATTGGGGCATCAACTGGTAGACCGTCGTGGTCTGCCAAGTTCGATCAGTGTCGATCCCTCCGTCAGAAGGGGGAATCCACCCTTGCCTCATGGCAATCAATTTTTCGAGTTGCTTCGGTTGGTTTGGATGCTGGAGTTCAATTAAACATTGACCAAGCCTTTTACTGGAATGACGACGATGTGAATTTACAAGGACACATCGAAAAGATGGTGAACTATGAAGGCGTGATGTGGCCCGCATACATCGACCGGACCATTCTTGCGATGGAACGCAACCATCGCTTGGCACCAACCAACCAAATGCTGGACTTATCGGCAATGGTCAAACTGTTAGTGAGAGAGAGCCAGGGCTTGACTAACGATGAGTGGAGAATATCGAGAAGCCATACCCCATTCACTGATAATGTTTTACATGCGGAGTATCTACGGAGGTTCCACATGCCACCAATGTCCGCTTACAAGGGAAAAACTGACCTCGGACAGCATATTATGAGATATGAATTGCCGATGGATCTATACGAGCGGATGATGCAACCAAGTGTAGATGCTTTCCTCTAACTCTATCTGGAATAACAACGATATGGTTCACAAGATTACCCCTATTTTTAATTTCTAGATTAATGATTTGGCAACAAAGTTTGTGGAGCAGTTCCGAATGCATGCAACTCATCGCAAGGATGTGATGTCTCTGTTCAACATGATTTAGGTTCTAGGAGAATCATGGAAAGATTATTTAGAGAGATTTCATATAGCTATTATGGAAATTAGTAATCCGAATGATCATGCTGTGACGAGGGGGATGGATCCAGATTCGGATTTCGGTGATTGGTTAGCTGGCAAGCCACCGTAATGTTGGGGCGCTTTTTTGCAAATCCAGCTTAGTATTTGAGAAACGAGGAAGCTAGGTCCTCAGAAAAAAAGAATATTGCAGGACCAAGCAAAGAGGGAGTATAAAGTAACATCGCAGTGAAGTAGTCTGATGATAGCTCGTGAAAAGTTCCGGAGAATGTCGAAAACAAGCCGAATCGGTAAAAGAAAGGCGGAGATAAGGGCCAAGAACAAAAGAGGTATTTTGGAAGAGGGAAGCCGAGGATTCTGATGTTCGATACTTACACACCGTTGAATACGTCGTTGAAAAATATCTATTTATCTGCTTGCAATACCATGCAATACGGGAAGCAGCTTCCATAAGAATCAACTAAGAAGCAGGAACAAACTGAAATTTATTATCGGTTCCATTAATGCTAGGGACATGGAATGAATGAATGCAGGCATCTCCATGGCATTATCGAAAAGCTGATTCGAGAAAGGTAGTTGCAGCAATTTGTAAAAACCCCACAAGATAGGGGATATGGGACATCTGACCCCAACCGAGGATAAGTATCACGCAGGGTTGTGGAGCCTGCATGAACTGGTGGAGGATTAGTGACAAATGCAATAGTCGGAGGTAAGATTTGGCAAGAGATAGAGTGCCATGCTAGCATGATTAGGTATGTGGATTTTGAATATTGCTCGAATACAGAAGATGGAGCTTTGGAAAAACAACAACGTACAATGACAAATGATGTCGTGTTTAGAAATAGGGATGAGGACAAGGTGGTGGCTTCGACGATCAACCCAATGGTCATTTCGACCATGATCGGCCCCTCCTTGGTTAGAAGGATATTGGTTAATTGTGGAAGTTCAGTAAATATAATTTTCAAAAAAGCTTACGATCATATGAAAATGGAAGCTAAGGACTTAAAGCCGTCTAAAGTCTGCATACATGGTTTTAACGGTGTTGCAATTGAAGTCTCTGGTTATGTTGAATTACCTATAGAGTTGGGAGAAGGTGACCTTAGGGAGTGGAATCTTGTCGTTTATTGTTTTGGATGTCGACTCTCCTTAAAACATGTTTCTGGACCGATCGACCCTAGCCAAATTCCAGGCGGCCCTTGCCCTATGGTGTTTGACTTTGAAGCTTCCGACGGATAGTGGTGTTGGAGTTGTTCACGGTGATTATGTGACTGGACGTGCCTATTATGTAGCTGAGTTGAGGGATGATCAATGCAAAGAGAAAGATAAGGGTGTAGACAAGACTGTCCACATCCAAGCTACCGAAGATTGATAACTAGCGCCTAAGCCTTAGCTTGGGTGCCACAGTTGGTTCTATAGAGATATAGATCCAAGAGATGATGAGAAGGAGACCAAAGAGACCAAGGCTGCACTGGCTGAGCTGACGATTGATATCACAGTCAGCCACGACGACATGTCACGGGTTCTAAAGATCAGATCACAGCTAAGCCGCCCGATGATGAAAGAACTTGCTGGTTTTCTCTAAGTGAATCTAGACACGTTCGCTTGGAATCACTCTAACATGTGTGGAATTTTTCCTGCCATTGCAAGCCATACATTGAATATCAACCCAAGGCATGCCCCGGTAAAACAAAAAAGATGTGGCATGGATCCAGAAGGATCTACCGCTCTCAAAGAAGAGGTGGATAGATTCAAGACAACGGATTTATTTGCGATGCCCTTTGCCTTAAGTGGGTATCTAACTAACCCTGTACTTTTTAAAAAGGCGAATAGGAAGTGGAGAACATGCATTGATTACTCAGACTTGAACAAAGCGTGTTCAAAAGATAGTTTCCCCTTCTAAGGATCAACCAGCCAGTGGATTCAACTGCGGGACATGAACTGCTATCTTTCACGGTTGCGTACTCGGGATATAACCAAATCTTGATGCACATTCCCGATCAAGAGACATCGTTACATTACCGACATTGGATTATATTGCTATGTGGTGATTCCATTTGGACTAAAGAATGCAGGAGCAACTTAGCAGCGCTTAGTCAATATTATGTTTAAAGATCAGATGGAAAGACAATGGAAGTATATATGGATGATATGCTCATGAAGTCACGACGATCAAGCGATCGCATTAAAGACTTGGCAAAAATGTTCGGCATCCTCCAACGTTACAAGATGAAAATTAATTTTTTTAAAATGTTCTTTTGGTGTAGTATCAGGGAAATTCTTGAGTTTTATTGTTAAGGCCCGTGGAACAAAAGCTAATCCCAAGAAGGTTCAAACTATCCATGACATCCAAGTGCCAAAGACTATCAAACAAGATAGAATCTGAATGGAAAAGTTGTTGCCTTAAGCCGATTTATTTCCAGAGCTGCCGACAAATGCATTCCTTTCATTGATTTGATTAGGAATGGGAAAATAAATTTTGAACGGACACAGGATTGTAAAGACGCATTTCAAGATTTGGTGAATCATTTGGAGAGACCCTTATCTTGTTAAAGCTGGTGGATCATGAAGATTTGTACATTTATTTTGCTCGTGTCGGTATACGCTATAAGTGCCACATTACTTCACAAGGAGGATCGAATCCAAAGGCCGGTGTATTATGTCAGCAAGCGATTTACAGGAGCTGAGAGGAACTATTTAAAAATAGAGAAACTGGCATAATTCTTTCAGATTGCATCGCAAAATCTTCGACTATACTTCCAGGCACATCCAATCAATGTTTACACTGACCAGCCATTACGATAAGTCCTACAGCGACCTGAGACGTTTAGAAGGTTACTCAAGTGGAATATCGAGCTCAATCAATTCGATATCACTTATCACCCTCGGAGGGCTATCCAAGGTTAAGCACTGGCAGATTTTATAGCATATTTCATTACACATGATGATTCCCCAAAGAGCAGCAAAATCCCTACCATACGGTAGAAATTATATACTGATGGAGTGTTTAATAATCATTGTTCTGGAGATGTAATTGTGCTTGTAACTCCCAAAGATCAGTCAATATGTTATGCTTTAAAGCTTGATTTCCCAGCAACAAACAATGAAGCTGTGTATGAAACTCTTATTGCTAAACTTAAACTCGCTAGAGAACTAGGAATAGTCCCTTGAAATCTTTCGTGATTCACAATTTGTAGTATACCAAGTCAAGGGAGATTATTAAGCTAAAGGACAATGGGTTGCTTCATACCTTACCCAAGTTCAAGAGTTGTTAACTAAATTTGAGTACTATGACATTATGCATAACGCATATTCCACGGGATCAAAATGGAGAGGCCAATTCATTGGCAAAGTTTACTAGTGTTGATGACGCACAACCGATGGGATTGGTGCTGGTCGAAGTACTAAATGCCCCGAGTAAAAACCTGATAGAAATCGATCGGACATTGGAGATGGAGCCTAAGAGGGAATGTGGATGACTACGATCAAATACTATTCACTACATGGAGTCCTACCAGATCAAAAGAATGAAAAGCGAAAAGTCCTTCGTAAAGCTTTGTGATATGTCATGCAAGGAGGAATTACGTATAGAAAGGTTTCTCTATTCCTCTATTCCAATGTGACACTCATGATGAGATAAAACGTGTCCTAAAAGAAATTCATGAAAGGGAATGTGGCGAAGACACTAAAGGGCAAACTCTAGCAAAGAAAATACTCTGTTATGGGTGTTATTAGCCAACTATTAATCGGGACGCCGCTGACTTTGTAAGACAATGCAATAATTGCCAGATATATGAAAAAGCTCTAAGAGCTCCACAGAAGGAAATCACACAAATGGTCAGCTCATGGCCATTTTACACGTGGGGTATATATATTATCGATTCCTTACCAATCTCTAAAGGTGGTGCAAAGTACGCTATCATCGCAGTTGATTACTTCACCAAATGGGCAGAAGATGAACCTTTAACCATGATCACAACCAAGAAAGTAATCAATTTCATTATTCGAAACATCATATGTCATTTCGAACTTCCACAAACTATTGTCATAGATAATGGGACTCAATTCGACAATGCTGAATTCAAAGACTTCTATCAGTAGTTTCATATTGAAAAGAGCTTTCTAGCGGTCTCTCACCCTCACGCAAATGGACAAGTTGAAGCTGTGAACAAAATTATAAAGTCCATTCTGAAGAAGCGTTTGGAAAAGGCTAGAGGAAGGTGGGTGGACGAACTCCTGACAACACTGAAATCTACGGCTTGCCACACTCCATTCGCCCTTGCTTATGGTTCCGAAGTCGTCATTCCTATTGTCCTTCTCATTGAGTAACTTACTACGATCCTAAAACGAACGAAGATCTCCTCTTGGAATCTCCCGTCTTTACAGATGAGAAGCGCGAGGAAGCCGATCTGAGGGCACCTGTGCTTCGACCCTGTGTCGCCTAATACTGCAACATTAAATTCTAATCCAGAACCTTTGAAATCGATGATCTCCTCTTGAAACGGGTTTTTTTCTACCCTATCGTAGATGAACCCAATCTGGGAAGGATCATATGTCATTAAATGGAGGCTTAGAGATAGAACTTTTAAGCTTGCGACTGTTGATGTCATCACACTCCTAAGGACTTAGAATAGCGAGCATTTACGATGTTATTTCACTTAGTTTATTTCTTTTTCATTCTGTTGTATTTGCTTTCAGAATTTCCTTTATCATTTGACTTTAAAGATATGTAATATAACCGATTATGTCATTCCTTTCCATTTAGAAAATAAAATTTTGAACTTCCTTTATATTGATGTTTGCTGTAGCATTATGTATTAGTTACATGACGAAACTGATTGATGTCGATATGTTCAAACAGGTTCCCACAGTTTGGAACTAATCATTACGCTAGTTCCCAATAGAACTAAACAAGATGAACGTGGCCCGATTGTTCATTTTATAACTTTCGTTCGTAATCCATTGGACGAGATACAAAGTGAGGAATGGATGTTACTCAACTATCTGATGATCGAATAAATCTCGTCAAGCAATAGGACTGAAATAAAATAAGAGCGATCGTGACACAACCGATCTCTCGCTAAATCAAACCCCAAACCCTGGAGGGAAAATCAATTAATTAAAGAAAGTACGATCCGACCACTCTTCAAAATAAATCTAATTCCTCAAAGTGCGGACTAGGGTATAAACATAAATCGGTTGTGAATTGACCACCCGCGAAATAACTCTAAGTCCCAGAGTGTGGACTGGAGTATAAATATAAATCGGGTGTGAATCGACCACCTATGAAATAGCTCTAAGTTCGCACAGTGCGAACTAGAGTATAAACATAAAGCGAGTGTGATTCGACCACCTATCAACTAACTCTTATCCCCAGAGTGCGAATATGAGTATAAGCAGATAGATAAGTGAGGTTCGACCATTCACTATTCCATGAACTCTGGCCTGAAATCGATAGGAAGAGTATAAACTCGCCAAGGATGGAGTTCGACCATCCAACATCCAACTCCTCTAACTTAAGACTGGGGGCAGGAGTATAATTACTCAAACCGCTAAATTCGATGGTGTAACACTAAGGCTCGAGCCAAGCATTTGATGCGACTAAAGGCCACGACCATATGGAGGTCTTGAGATAGAGCTAATGGATTATTACCTAAGTTAGTGAACAATGAATTACAAGTACATTGAATGGAAAGCAATAGCTCAACTACTTAAATAACGGTTCACATGAGAGCTCAACAGAAAACAAAAACTTTTATTCATTTGATAAGTTTCAAAATTGTGGTGCAAGTTATTTCAAAAAAACGAGATTCGTACCTGTACAACCACAACTAATAAAAGAAAAGGAAGAATAAACAACTATGCAAACTATATACATATCGAGCCAAAATGGTGGCTATTTCTTTTATCTTCTCTCCTTTTTGGAATTTTCGGTGGCGCTGTCTAAATTTTCACTTGTTCTCTTTGTTGATCACTTACCGCCTTTGGCGGGAGAGTATTCGAAGCTTAGAGCGAGTTCTCTAGCAAACGACCTACCAGATGGAATGAATTATAGTGAGATAAGGTGTGGATCATCACATCCACCATGGTGGGCATAGCTTTAGCCTTTTTCTGTAGGATCGATTTCACCCTAGAGGGGGGATGAATAGGGTGATGGTATTAATTATAAAAATTAATTGTCGAAGCTTATAAAATTATTTCAACACAGATCACAGATTAATAGCATCACAGAAAAATAGCAGAATAAAAAATGCAGAGATCGAACGACACTGAATTTACCCAGCTTCGGCAAAACCCTTCTACGTGCTGCCTCCAAGGTTTCTACTAGAAATTAGATAGTCAGACGCATACACACGTAAACTCACGACACCCGTTATCGACTAAACCTAACTCTACGCTCAAAACCCTGCCACAACTCAGCCATTGAGTTGCGAATTCTCAAACTACGCCACATAGTTTATTCCCTGGTCACACGACTAGAAAATACAACGGTTTAAAACAAAATACAAATTAAAAACAATTTTAAAATTAAAATAACCCTAAATGAATTAAAAGCCCTTATTAAAATATGCCGGCCCCATTTATAATTTGGCCCGTCTCTTTTATTAACTCCATTCGTTTATGTAAAGATGGTGGCCGTTCCTCTTTGTAACTCAATTAGGGCTTCGTTCCGTGCGATCCAATTTAGGGTTTTGAAAACAGAAGCTGCCGATAGTTGATCGAGCGTATGATTGATTCTGGTCCTCTGTTTGTCGATCGTCTATTTCTTTGAGTTGCTCACTGCTGCTTCTATTTGATCGAGTTCAACGTTTGCTTCAGTATGTAATTTTCCTTTTTGTGCTTTTATGATTTTCGTATTCGAACTCAATAGATATTGCCGATGATGATTATTGCAATTTATAGGAGTCGATCTCCTTTATTTGCGTTTGTCTGATTTGTTCAAAGTTATACTTTCGGCCATTCGATTAATTTTTGATGTTGATGATTTTACTGACTTAATCAAATTCGTATATTTGATGCTTGCTCCTCACGGTATTGATGTTTAACTCGGTCAATTATTTTGGCCACCACGATTTCGAATTTGACTTGTTCATAATGACTACAGTCAGCTGTTCACGACTTCAACTTTCCACTGTAACTTGAATTCGTCAATTGATTTTGTGATTCATGATTTTGTATTATCTTCGGCCTTGACTTATACTTCATTTAGCTGGACTCGTGATGTTGCTCTGTCTTTGTGAATTTCACTGTGTTCATTTGAGTTGTTGTAGTTCCACTACTTTGGTTGACATTGTGTATATACATGATGTCTTGATTTTCATTTGGCTTCACTTGTGCACACTGTGTCATTTGATTTCCGAGTCTTTGAGCATTGTTGTGTCACTTGATTCTTCTAAAGCTCGAGTTGCACACTGCTTGTTAACTATTGCTTCAACTTGACTCCGTTCAGTTGTTCACGGTGTCGATTTTGAGTTGTATTATTCCACAGCTCTAATTTTGTTTTGATAAATTGTTGCTTGGATTTTTTGACCATGTCTTCTTCTGTCTTGTATATGTTGTATGAACTGCTGTGCCATTTTGGTTTTGCTGTGTTATCATATTTACTACATGTATGTATACATGTGTATATACATATGTATGTATATATGTTTGTGATATTCGAGTCAGTTTGCATTTTTGACATGCTGTATTGAATTTGCTGTCACTTGAGACTGTGTTGTTCATGTCATTCTTCTTTGTATTGCTCTTCGAGTTCAGAGTTGCATACTCTCTGGTGCATTCCTGTATATGCTTTGCTTTTCTTTGAAGTCTCTGTGCACTGTGCATATCACTGCACTACTTCGAGTTAGGGTGCATATTTGTTTCATGACACTCTGCTTGGTGTTGCTTGATGCTTTGTACTTGTAGTCTTGTTCAAGTTCTTCATTTGACTTGTGACTGGTTCTATTGGTGGCTTCGCATTAGATTCGTTGCATTGTCCGCTTCGACTTTGAACTGTTTGCATTAAGTACTGAATTTCATTCACTCGTATACATATTGCATATTCACTTGGTTAGATCTTTACTTTGTTTTGTACTCGAAGTCTGAGTATATTGCACACTCTGGCCTTCATGTATGTTTGCTGTGCATTGAGGTTGCTCCCGACCATTTTATTGCATTTGGATTTGGTTTTCGAATTACACCCAACTTGAATCCAGCTTGTAGCTCGGATTTGACCTTGTGCTGAAAGTTGTGACATTATTTTATTGCACTTGTGTTGAATCCGATAATTTAGGTTTGACATGTGCTCACCTGTCCCTGTAAATTTATCAACTGTCTATATCGGTGTGCATGGCCTTATGGCATATACGGTGATACACTGTGTATGTCACAAGCTGTTCGTGTATGATGAATTGAAAATTAAATGATGACGAACAACCCAAATAACTGAGGCAAATATTATTTTCAAAATCACATTTTATTTTATACTGCAAAAATATTTCTTTTTCAATTTTACTGCGTTAGTGAATATTTTTTGCAGATTGCTCAGATGCTGGATTCTAACTGGAATGAAGTTGAAGATAAACTACGAGTGTGAGTGATATATAGTGAGGAATTTATGTAAATTGAATTTTGATGTAACCAGAAATTTGTATTGTAATTGAAATTGTATATGTATAGTGAGAGCTTGAATTTGTACTATTCAAAATTGTAATAAATATTTGTTTGAATAAAATTACTTTTTGAATTCAAATTCTGTGTTATTTAATTTTGTTCAGCAAATATTTATTTAATCTGTGAAAAATAAAATAGTATATTAACAAATACATTTAAACGAATATATATATGTTTATTATCATCAAACAAAAATCATATAATCGCATATTCAACAATCTCCCCCTTTTGATGATAACAAACATATATTTAAGATTTTGAATATGTTAAATGTATTTGATCATTGATATGCTCTAACTGCTCCCCCTATTTAAATTCTTCCTCTCTACACAAAGCTCCCCCTACATATATGCATACAAATAAAAATATGCAAATGAACCTAGATGCGAATAGAAAATTATTCGACCTTTGCTTGATTTTATTTGACAAAATCTTAACTTTTCTCCCCCCCTTTTGTTATCAGCAAAAGAGTAATTGTGTTAGAGAAAATAGAGATAAAGTGACCGATATTAATCTAACATTAAAACTCAATTGAATATAAATATTAAATTTCAATAAAAAATCAAACAAAAATCATAAATATTTTGTTGGGCGCATATTCCACTTTTAGAATGATGAGAATGACGTCATCATATAAAACCATACAGTTGTGTCTATTTGTGGTATATTTATATCAGGAATTTGAATATCTACTAACCATGCATAACCGTTAGGACTTTTAAATGAGATTTGTAGTATTCCAATTTTATTTAAAAAAAATGAATTCAAGTATCTTCTAACCACGCATAACCGTGAGGACTTTTAAATGGGATTAGAATCAACTTGTTTATTTTAAAAATCAACTTTTGATATGCGTTCCATACACGCATAACCATGAGGACTTTTAAATGAGCATGGAAGCCCATAACAAATTCCAAGTAATTCACCTATGCATAACCGTGAGGACTTTTAAACGAGAGTGAATACTTTGGTATTTATTTATTATTATTGTTTTTTTTGTTTTTTTAAAAAAGAAATATAAAATGAAAAATGAACGATTCCTGTTTAAAGTACCACAAATCGACAAACTATATAGAATTTTGATGAGTGATGGTCGTTAGAAATATGATAGAGATAGAGATGGTCATGGAACTTTTACCAACAAAAAGTTTTATAACTCTTCTTTAAATTTCTAAAGAAATTTACTAATTATACTGTCTCGAGTCATAATATATGATAAATATCAACACTCATCACTTTTTCAATCACTATTTATCTTTTTGACAATTATTAGGGAGTCAGATTAGTCAATATAGTCATTTAAAATCAAATTCAAAAATAATTATGAAATCAATTTTTCAAAATGACTAATCTGAAAATATGGTCAAAAATGATTTTCTCAAGGGGGTTGTATGAGAAAAATTTCTGCTATTTGAAAATTATTTGAAATGAAGTATATGCAGATATTTTCTTTGAAAAACGATGCAGTTACTAAATGTCTCAAAAATCACGTTCAACTAGTAATTTTTCTATCAACTAGATTACCAGTGTAATCTGCATCTGAATTTCTCTTTCACTCAAAATCATCATTAAATGAATTTGATTGACCAAACCATGAAGTGTGCACCTAAAATTTCAAACTTAATTTTAACTTAAATGACATTCTCTTGAATTTGAATTGAAGCCGTGTTAATAAAAAAACGTGAATATAGGGTTAGCCGAATTATAACCAAATGTATTATTATAAAAAAAAAGACTATTTTTAATCCAAACTAATATATATGAAGTAATTCGAAGAATCTAGAGAATTTTACAGTGTTTTTGGCATAAGAATATAATTGGCCAACTATTTTGAATAAGTCAGAATCTAAATCATCATCTCATTATTGGCTGCTTTAATTCAGAATATGGTGCAGATTATCACATTTAATATATATCGTTTAAATAAATATATCTTTACCTGTTTTACCTTTACGATAATTTTTCGTGGTTGCCCATTGTGATTCTGTCACCTTTATACTAGGCTAAGGAACTTTGCTTTACCGCCTGTTGTGTTTCTGGAACAACCAAAAATCCAGAGAACACTATTGTTGCTCCTTAGCCTGCCACCACACTTACACGGGAAAAGATTTATGTGACCTATTTGTTTTTAAAGGTCCGTGGTTGTTAGTGGCAGAATATATTGAAAAATAATTTTTTGGAGACCCAAAACTATTTATATATGTTCCTTTCGGCACCCAAATTTGTTTAACTTTGAGAGATTTTATATTTGTGCCTTTAGCAACCCAAATTGGTATAGTTTTCACATGTTTGGGTCTATACCAACAATTATTGTGATTGTGTCCATATTTTCTCCAAATTGTGCACATAGAATTAACTTGATTAATATTGCTTTCAACAATTTTCAAACTACTATATCCAAGTACTTGTCTAACCGTATTAACAGTTTGCGTTCCTAATAGCATATTCAACGATTTTTCACTTTTTGAAAATTTATCTAAAGTCGTTGACAATTGTTGGACTTGTGTTTTGACAGACTCATTTTCGTTTAAGAATTGTGTGCAATTTTTAATAGAATTCTCTCTTCTGGTATTTTCATTCTCATTTAAAATCAGAATTTCATTTCCAAGTGATTTTATATTAATTTCTGATTTTTTAATTTCTTCTTCGAATGTTGGACACTTATCACACTAAGAGATCCTACTTTGATAGGTTTTAACTAATTGGTCAAGTTGTTCATTTAATTCTATCAAAGTATCTTTTTGCGATTCAAGTTTGGCATACTTCTACCTAAGTCGTTCAAAACAACCATTTACTTCATGGAAATAAACAAGTAATTCAGAGTGAGTACGTTTTGATACCTCGCTTGGCTCGTCATCGTCGCTATCAGTTATATTTCAATGAAGGCACATATCTGCTTTCTCACTCTCACTGCTAGAACTTTGATTATCTTCATCACTTGTATTCCACGTGGCTGCAAAACTTTTCCTTTTTGATTTCTTTTTAAAGTCGCTTTGATTTTGAGGACAATTGGGCTTGATGTGTCCGGGTTGGTTGCACTAGTGACAGATGATCTTCTGTTCTTCAGAGTAGTCTAGTGCTTTGGCTATTTAGCTTTTCGCTTTTTGAATTCGAGCTGAATTTCCATATTTGTAATTCCACTTTTTGAATTTCTTTATTAATAGCTCCAATTCTGCTGCTGCATCGTCATCGTCATCGTCATCACTTTCAGTTGTTCCTTTGAGAGCTATTAATTTCTTTCGAGTATCTCCTCCTTCACGTTCTTCCTTGAATTTCATTTCTAGCTCGTAAGTGGTGAGATTTCCGATGAGTTCTTCGACTTTCCTTTGTTTCAAATCTTTTAATTCTTGAATGGCAGTCACTTTGGCTTCAAAACTTCGTGGAAGGACTCTGAGGATTTTTCGGACTATCTCCAACTCTGTATATGACTTTCTAAGAGCTTTTGATTTGTATACGATATTGGAAAGTCGTCCATGCATCTCTTTGACATTTTCTTCCTTCGCCATTGTGAAGTTCTCGTATTCGTTGCTTAGCATGGCAAGGCGAGATTCTTTGACTTGAGATGTTCCTTCGTGAGTCACTTCTAGTGTGTGCCATATTTCCTACGCAGTTAGACAATGTGAGACAAGATTAAATTCAAATTGATCCAATGAACAGGTAATATAACTCATAGCTTTAGCATTAGTATTTTGTAATTTATTTTCTAATTCTGTCCATTGATCCTTTGGTTTCTCTATTTCTTGATTATCTTCAGTTATAGTTGGTGCTCTATAACCTGTCTCAACAATATTCCAAGCGTCAATGGTTTTCAGAAATATTTCCATCCAATTTTCCAATAAGCATATTCACCATTGAACATTGGTGGTCTAACTAATCCTCAGCAAAAGCAGTATTAAAAGAAGACATTTTAAAAATTCAACTTTTTAAAACAAAAATTGGTTTTTCTAAAAACAAATTTTTAAAATAAAAACGGCTTTTGTTCCTAGCTCCGATACCACTTGTAGGATCGATTTCACCCTAGAGGGGGGGGGGGTGAATAGGGTGATGGTATTAATTATAAAAATTAATTGCGGAAGCTTATAAAATTATTTCAACGCAGATCACAGATTAATAGCAGCATAGAAAAATAGCAGAATAATAAAATGCAGAGATAGAACGACACAGAATTAACCCAGCTTCGGCAAAACCCTCCCTACGTGCTGCCTCCAAGGTTTCTACTACAAATTAGATAGTCAGACGCTTACACACGTAAACTCGCGACACCCGCTATCGAATAAAGCTAACTCTATGCTCAAAACCCTGCCACAACTCAGCCACTGAGTTGAGAATTCTCAAACTAGGCCACGTAGTTTGTCCCCTAGTCACACGACTAGAAAATACAACGGTTTAAAATAAAATACAAATTAAAAACAATTTTAAAATTAAAATAACCTAATTAAAATTAAAAGCCCTTATTAAAAAACGCCGGCCCTTTTTATAATTTGGCCCGTCTCTTTTATTTGCTCCGTTCGTTTATGTAAAGATGGTGGCCGTTCCTCTTTGCAACTCAATTAGGGCTTCGTTTCGTGCGATCCAATTTAGGGTTTTGAAAACAGAAGCTGCCGATAGTTGATCGAGCGTATGATTGATTCTGGTCCTCTCTTTGTCGATCATCTATTTCTTTGAGTTGCTCACTGCTGCTTCTATTTGATTAAGTTCAACGTTTGCTTCGGTATGTAATTTTCCTTTTCGTGCTTTTATGATTTTCGTTTTCGAACTCAATGGATATTGTCGATGATGATTATTGCAATTTATAGGAGTCGATCTCCTTTATTTGTGCTCGTCTGATTTGTTCAAAGTTATACTTTCGGCCATTCGATTAATTTTTGATGTCGATGATTTTACTGACTTAATAAAATTCATATATTTGATGCTTGCTCCTCATGGTATTGATGTTTAACTCGGTCAATTATTTTGGCCACCATGATTTCGAATTTGACTTCTTCATATTGATTACAATTAGCTGTTCACGGCTTTAACTTTTCTCTGTAACTTGAATTCGTCAATTGATTTTGTGATTCATGATTTTGTATTATCTTTGGCCTTGACTTATACTTCATTTAGCTGGACTTGTGATGTTGTTCTGTCTTTGTGCATTTTACTGTGCTCATTTGAGTTGTTGTAGTTCCACTACTTTGGTTGACATTGTGTATATACATGATCTCTTGATTTTCATTTGGCTTCACTTGTGTATACTGTGTCATTTGATTGCCGAGTCTTTGAGCATTGTTGTGTCACTTGATTCTTCTAAAGCTCGAGTTGCACACTGCTTGTTAACTACCGCTTCAACTTGACTCCGTTTAGTTATTCACAGTGTCGATTTTGAGTTGGATTATTCCACAGCTCTGACTTTGTTTTGATAAATTGTTGCTTGGATTTTTTGACCATGGCTTCTTCTGTCTTGTATATGTTGTATGAACTGCTGTTCCATTTTGGTTTTGCTGTGTTATCATATTTACTACATGTATGTATACATGTGTATATACATATGTATATATATGTTTGTTATATTCGAGTTAGTTAGCATTTTTGACATGCTGTATTGAGTTTGCTGTCACTTGAGACTGTGTTGTTCATGTCATTCTGCTTTGTATTGCTCTTTGAGTTCAGAGTTGCATACTCTCTGGTGCATTCCTGTATATGCTTTGCTTTTCTTTGAAGTCTCTGTGCACTGTGCATATCACTGCACTACTTCGAGTAAGGTTGCATATTTGTTTCATGACACTCTGCTTGGTGTTGCTTGATGCTTTGTACTTGTAGTCTTGTTCGAGTTCTTCATTTGACTTATGACTGGTTCTATTGGTGGCTTCACATTAGATTCGTTGCATTTTCCACTTCGACTTTGAACTGTTTGCATTAAGTACTGAATTTCATTCATTCGTGTACATATTGCATATTCACTTGGTTGGATCTTTACTTTGTTTTGTACTCGAAGTCTGAGTATATTGCACACTCTGGCCTTCATGTATGCTTGCTGTGCATTGAGGTTGCTCCCGACCATTTTATTGCATTTGGATTTGGTTTTCGAATTACACCTGAGTTGAATCCAGGTTGTAGCTCGGATTTGACTTTGTGCTGAAAGTTGTGACATTATTTTATTGCATTTGAGTTGAATTCAACAATTTGGGTTTGACCTGTGCTCACCTGTCCCTGTAAATTTATCAAGTGTCTATATCGGTGTGCACGGCCTTGTGGCATATACTATGATACACTGTGTATGTCACAAGCTGTTCGTGTATGATGCATTAAAAATTAAATGATGACGAAAAATCCAAATAACTAAGGAAAATATTACTTTCAAAATCACATTTTATTTTATACTGCAAAAATATTTCTTTTTCAATTTTACTGCGTTAGTGAATATTTTTGCAGATTGCTCAGATGCTGGATTCTAACTGGAATGAAGTTGAAGATAAACTACGAGTGTGAGTGATATGTAGTGAGGAATTTATGTAAATTGAATTGTGATGTAATCAGAAATTTGTATTGTAATTGAAATTGTATATGTATAGTGAGAGCTTGAATTTGTACTATTCCAAATTGTAATAAATATTTGTTTGAATAAAATTTCTGTTTGAATTCAAATTCTGTGTTATTTAATTTTGTTCAGCAAATATTTATTTAATCTATGAAAAATAAAATAGTACATTAACAAATACATTTAAACGAATATATATATATGTATATGTTTATTATCATCAAACAAAAATCATATAATCGCATATTCAACATTTTCTTCAACATCTCCTACTTCTTAATACACTCCTTTAGGCTGATCTCATCAGTGCATTTGGAGGTGTAGCTAATCACAACATCATCAGATTCATCCATCGGCAGCGAATCTTTAGCCTTATCATCGTAGAGTGCTCCAATGACTTGAGCATCAGTCCCTGGTATATTGGTAGCTGTCGGAATCTGTATTAATTTCTCTTGTTGCTAGATGGCAGGGTCATTTTTTAGGAGTTTGGGCAACACCCGGAAGACCTGCAGATTTGTCAAAACAAGGAGATAAGCTTAAAACCATTGGGCATAAAGAAAAAAATCTCTCATATAGTGGAGAGTAAATTGGAATACCTGCATCCGGTTAGCTCTCGGTTGTTGCTGGAGTGCCCTCTTCCAAAATAGGTGTCAACATATTAGATTGGAAACCGAGTTTATCTGGATCGTAGCTTAAGTCCTGCCTTGGGCCAAAAGAAACCAATGCTCCAGCTGCTTAGATAGAGGAGGGACCCTTAGGATCAGCTTCTATGGATTCAACAATATTTTTCCCCTAACTGAAAGGAGCCAAAATGTCAAAGCATCGGAGTCTCGCGGTGGCAAGGTCTAGGGGTTCATTTCTACGGAGGATCTTCCACAGCAATTTCTCTTCATCTTACTCAGCTTCGCCCAGCTCCCTCCTTTTCATCCCGATGATGTACTCCTAGGCTTCAGTGAGTGACTCAAGAAAACCTTTGCCAAGAAAACTCAAATCACGGTGGATGAGGACTTTAGTGTTTTTTTCGATGGTTAGTGGATCAAACATGTCCTTAATTTCATTTCGACCAAACTCTTTAGCATCTTCTACTCAGGTTTCAATTTTTTCCATCATTTCCTTGCAGCTTCCTCTGGTGCCTCATCTTTAAGGGCTTCTATTTTGGCAAATCGCTCGTCAAGTTTTATTTTCAGGCTCCTGGCTTCAACAGCCTCTTCGCAGTACCTTTGTGATTCTTCCTAAAACTCAATCTTCTCTTCCCTTTCTATCCTAAGAATCTCTTTAAGCTCCTCAATGAGGCAGCTAAGATATCTTTCTTCTTTTACAAGGAATCCTTCTCAAGAGCGAGTGCGCCACTACTATTGAGGACAACATCGAGTTCTTTCTTATGGGAAGCATCCAAACGACTCACTGTTATAGACGTTTCCTTGGCACTCTTTTCTGCCTTAGAAATTTTTGTTGTCAACTCCATAGCTCATTATCTTGGTGCTCGATTATGTCTTTATCGTGGATCACCTCTATCTTGAGACGATCTATTTCATATTATCGCTTAACTGACACTTCAAAGATTTTTTTCCGCTAAGTGCTGGAATGACTCATGCTGCACGAAATCGTTGTTAACACATGTGAAAGAGCTTGCTTTGGCGTGCCCTAGGATCGTATGAAATGTAGGAAGGAATTTAAGCCCATCGAAATAGATTTCGCTAAAGTGGCCTTATGTTCGACCAATTACACTATTGTAGAAGTGTTAGGAGCGGCGGTCAGCAAGGATGGATCAGAAGTGGCAATTGGATCCTTACTCGATCTGAGGTCACGAGATTGCCTAGAGTTAGAAGAACCAGAGTGTTGCTCATGTGATGTGGCAATTTGAGGGCCATGGAAGGAAAGCCGGTCTCCATTATAAACAGGAAGATTGTGCTGGTCTCCCTGGCAAGGTGACTGAGACCGGATACATTTGGAAGAAGAAAATTCCCTTGAACGATAGCTTTTTTACCATCCATCGTCTTTTTACCTACGCTTACCAGATTCTGCACCATGATTAGATCTAGAATTTGTCGAAAAGCCCCTTAGGCGATCAATAGCCGGAGACTAAGTCATTGCACCTGTAAAAAGACCAAATGATGACATGTAAGTAACCACTATGCGAAGGATTAATGAAGAGCGTGTAGTGTAGTGCATGTGATTATGAGTGTCCTAGTGTTCCCTCCGACAAACCAGTGGTTGTAGCCCTTTTTATGGGTGTTTTCTCTCCTCCATCGGTAGAAAGAATGCCTTCACCGCTTCTAGTCGGAAAATTGAGCCCTTCGATATTGATGTTTGGAAAGTCATAGGTCATATTGTCATTGGGAATCTAGAGGTTTGAAAATCCTTTCGGTGAACTTTCTAAATGTTGGAATATAATTCTTCTTCAATAGAAGTGATGACAAATTCTGGGTTTGAAGCCGTTATTCTTCTGTGAATTTTATATGCTAGCTTCTTCCTTCTCTTGGTTGGCGTTTGGGATTGCATGCCTTGTGGCAGTTCGACCAGAGGTGCCTTGCCTAGGCATGCATCTACGTTGTTAGGCTCATTGGCCTAGGTATCCCTTATTTCGCCTTCTTCAATATCATCCTAAGTCCGCTCGACTAGGGATAGACAGGATTGTTGACATGCCTTTCTCGCTCTACAACGTTTCTCCATAATGTTGCACTTTCGAGGAGCCCAATGCTACGACGCTCTTCCAACAGCCCAAATAGAGATAATAACTCATTGGTTATGAGAAGTTTGATGTCCCTGTCTTCGAAAGGGATATCGCAAATAGAAGAGATCGCTCTTGAAAAATTAATGCCCTCAGGACGTAGACGGACAGTTGTAGAAATTCAAGATGTTAGTTGATTAAAAATATGACTTGGAGTAATGGACTTAAGAATGAAATGAAGAAAACACTTACGTCCTTCTAACCATCGCCTTGCGAAGCCCGATCAACACCAAACATAGAACCACTCGTGTTCTAAAAGAGAAATTTTGTTGCAAGCACCCATTAAGACTTGGCAGTTAGGTGAAGGCTTAAGGAAGATGTAGGAAAGACTTCCTGATCATCATTTAAAGTTATAAATGAACCTTATACCTCAAGAGTTAGAGGGAGCAACAAAACACTCATGAATAGTAGAAAAGTTCCACAGAGGAAGGCGTAGTTGTTCAGTTGAAGTTTAGTGGAGGCTATTCCAAGATATCGTAATATTTCCCAAACAAATGAAAAGAAAAGAGGTACGCATCTAGCCCAACACATAAATTTGTCGCAGCTGTGTACCCCTCCAGGGGTAGATCAAGCCTGTCGTTTATCGAAGGAACTAGGACGTCTACAAATGGAATTCCATGTATGGAAAACAACCTACGAAGGGCAGCCTTACCAGTTCGGAAGGCTTGAGAATCTGTCAGGTCATCTAAGAGAATGGAACCTTCTACCCTGTCGAAAACAGGACTTACATCCTTAGTCGGGAGGACCGAAACATCTGAAAAAGGTTGACCAATAGGCCAGAAACTTCAATTTGTTTGGCTTATTGACTAGGAGAAAGCCTGCCAGATATAAACGCAAAGCTAAATTTTTCTTCAGGATCGCTATGTTATGAGGTCGGTTTAGAAGAAATTGCAGATAAACGTTCTAAGTGTCTGAACTCCATATTGACTATACTCAGTAGATAATTGAGATTAGAAAAAATTAACTATTCCCCCCGTACTAAGTATGTACTAGTGCGGTGTAGTGTGGTGTATAACAGAGATAAATAAATTCAAACAAGAGAATGAAGTTAAATGACAAGACTTTAAATTCTCACCAGAGTGACTGTCATCGCTGACCATCTCAACTGGTGAGGAGATTGATTGGTTGTGAAAGCATTGGGATCGACTATCAGCATATCTAAGTGCAAAATTTGTCATTCGGGTCCGTAAGCTAAGTTTAGGTCCATGTTGAAACTTCCTGGGATTTGATTGTTCAATCTCAAGTTCGGTAATGAATATGCAAGTTCTATTGTTCATTGTCATCATATGTTCAAGTTCACTGAGGAGAATTGTGGTAATTATTCAAACAAATAAGTTGGATTAGGTTTCAAGTTTGAAGAGCATGTGTTCTGATCCATATATGTCGAAAGTTTGTGCCGATCCCTATCCCAAAGCGTTTCTACCGATCCCACTCCATTGCATAATGATACTGATCCCTTCACTTCTAAATCCCACCTATCCCCCTCTCACAACAAACATTATTGATCCCTAATCCTACCAATCCCTCTGCTTCAACCTCTACTCATAAAGCCTCTATGCTGAAGGATCGGTACAGAATCAAACCTCCAAAACCAAACCTCCAACACCGATCTTTTCTCCACTCTATCTTCTTCCTCCTTCCTCCTTTTTCGCTCTGCTGAATCCCTCCATATCCAACGTTTTATCTCTTCCAAACAAATTCAACCGTTGTCCCATCATTGCGCCAAACTACGAAATCCATTATCTCATCATAAAACGAAAAGATAAAGGCAACAAGCTCACCTACGTGTATATATTAAAGGAACTGGCGAGTAACTCGAAGGTGATCGAGATTAAAGGTATATGGAAGATGGTTAGAAAAAGTGGATTAAAGCATAAGGAGATTTTGTTTTGAAATTAAGGAGAGAAGAAGGGAAGGATGGTCCATTTTATATGAAGGAACAAGAGGGTTCGGTGCTTTAGAGGATAATGGAGAAAAATAATGCAACCAAGGGTGAAAAAAAAGAAGTGCTAGCTTATATATGGGAACTAAGGGCTGGCACGTGTGAGTTGGGAGGGGTCGGTAGAGAAATATGCCGACCCTATGAGCAGGTGCATATGCATATAAAGAGTGAGAGGGATCGATTACGGGAATGCTGATCCCTAAAGATATAAGAAATGAAAGGGAGGGATTGACACAACGTATGCTGATCCCAACAGACACTTTAAAAAAGAGAAAAATGATGAATGATAGGAATTAGCTATAGGTATGTACACAAATAAATATAGGCATAGAAATTATTGAAAGCAAGTACATACAAAATGCCATGAAAATTGGCAATGACCCATGAGCGTACGAACACCTCCTGGAGCCAACAACAAAAACATGCATATGAGCATGCATGTGTGTGACCCAAAAGTTCAATTTTAAAATCAATATAAATTGAAATCAAATCTGAAACCTCCAAGTTTGAGGCTGGACCTGATGGCAAAAGCTTATTATTCTCATGGAATCGGATTTATATACAAATTGACGCAATATAGCCCCGGACAAAGGGAAATCGTCGAAGCATCATGACGATCAATGAGAAACTCAAACCTTGAAAAAAATTAACAAGGGAATGGTAGCCATTTAGGAAGCCAGATGTATCTCTTCTCGACGATTCAAAGCATGTCATGTTCATTACAAGACGTACTTTGGGGGCAAGTGTTATCCGACATTCTAGGCCGGCTATATTAAACTGATTGCATGGGTTAAATTCGACGGCCGTTAAGGACGATGATTACAGAGTGATGATTGTAAAGCCTAGAAGTCAAATATGGATGGTAATATGAAGTCATGATTGAATGAAATTGATAGATGCGCAATGTAGGATGTATAAAGTATGGGATATGGTTCAATGCATAGGAGGGATCGGCATAGTTTTGCTCCAACACGAAGGATCGGCATACATCAAAGTACAAGTGCATTCTTGTAGAAAACAACCATATCTTGAGATCTATATGTCCAAAGAATATGAAATTTAAGGAGCAAGATATAAGGACCCTACAGAACCTACGCTTGCGATCGCACATCAAAAGGACAATATTGGAAAGATCGGTATACATCCCTTGGGAGGGATTAGTAGAAGGCGGCATTCAAGTCATGTTGAAAAAGAGATCAAGCAACAACTTGAGTTCCAATGATCCAAATGACATAAAAATTGGAGGCTAAACATGTTTTTGCATAAGGAATCCATCATATGGATCGCTTTCCAAAATTAGACCAAAGAAGGGATCAGTACCAATCCCTTCTCTTCGAGAATTAGGCCCAGCAACCCTCTAGGGGGCCAAGTGGATTAGAAGGACCTTCAGCTGAGATTTTAGAGAGATGCATGGTCGTCTTCGTCTATAAATACTAGCCTGATGGGTCATTCTAGGGAATTCCACGCTGCTTGTTACTCTAGACTCCATTGTAATCAAGCACTTGCTTTTTTCTGCTGCTGTAATCGAATTTATAAGTGATTAATATAGGATATCTTCAAAGTGGATGTAGGATTACAACGCCGAACCACTATAAATTTCTATTTCTCTAATTATAGTTAATTCTTAATTTCTTGTTAAATCATTTACTCAGTTTAATTTTGTTTTTCTTCACTTACTTCTCTATAAAAACTATTCTTGGTTTTTTGTTACCAATTTAGTTGCAAACAACAAGGTAGGCTTGTCCCTTTGTGAGATTTGAAAATGAAGTGTTTATGCAAGGCTTAGATGCAACTAGTCTCTAACTTACTTGGCTTCACTCTTAAATGAGGAATTGTTAAGTTGGAATGTCGAAATTGAGTTAAGTGTACAAATCATGATTTGCATAAACAATTATTTTACTTGATAATCGATTATTCGATTATCGAACTTGACCTAATTTTGACTCAGGAAGTTATCGAAAGGCTTCGCGATTTTTACCGACAAGAACCTCGCTGGAAGGAGTATTGGTATGAAACATCTCTAGATTTAGCTTATTTCGAAGGAATCGAAATTGATTTTAATGAAAATTCATCAAATTAGTTTTGAAGAGACCAGGATCGATAAGTGTTTTACTTATCGAATACCACTTCAAAACTAGTACACGAGTTTTATGTTTTGGAAGCGGTTGTAAAGTGAATGTTATAGAGTTGAACTATCAATCCTAAGATTAAGTCCAAAGGAGAGGTCAACGTTAACATTTCAAGCGACGCAATCCTGTAGGACTGTTTATCTTGAGAAGTACCCAAGAGAGAGGACAACATTAGCATTCATCAAAGGAGTTATGTGAGGAACCTATATAGAGGTTCGAGATCTGTTCAAGATGCTCGAATCCATGTAGTGATTCGTGATCTGTTCAACATATGGAATTCCATTTGTGGATTCGTATATTATTCGAGTGGTGAAGACTTGTGTGCAAGATGTCAAACGTAGCCTCGACATCCGAAATGGCTAAAGACAGAATAGGCTGCACAATCTAGGGTTTGGCTGACCCATGATGGGATATTATCAACTCAAGATCTAGAGTGTGCTTATCAATGTTCCTTGCGGGAGTTGATGATATATGGTACAACGTAGTTCATATTTATGCTCGGGCATGGGCTTTTGTGTCTTTCTTATGGTATATTTTATCTAGAGATATATGGTGCTCGGAAGGTGACTTATGATCCTTGTGCATGGAGATTGGATTTCGGCTTCACCGAAGGGATTTCCATGGAAAATTCATTATGTGAACGTACCATAGCGGTTTTGAATGTAATCTAATATGTTGTTATGTGACCAATGTAAGCACTATAGCTATTTGATATGGTTTATGTTATACCCCCTAGACATTATCTTTCATATCACTGTATTAAACTTAATGAATGGTTGGTTTCATTTGAGGCAAAAACTGTTATGGGAATCCGTACGGTCTCAATGGTTACTATTACATATTTCATAATTTATAAGTTTTATCACACTAGTTTACCAGACTATTACAGGTGTTATTTTCTTGTAAGGCTCGGGACTGTCCCATGTATGTTTCTAAATTTAGCGACAGACGCTTTAGAGCTTATGAAAAAGAGTTGGATGATTGCCTTCCGTAGTATTCTTATTTTCGTTACGTTTCTGTATTATACATATCAGCATTATGAGGACAGGCTATTATAACTGTCCAAGCTGATGATAGTACTTAGGTTCAGTAACTTTGATATTTTTGTGTTCAGAGTAATCCTTTTTATGTTCCTTTGGTATCTGATGTTGTGTTCTTCTTTTCTTGTCATATTCTCCATTTCTTTTATTTTATCCTAACTTTCTATCTTTCTTACACTTGGGTGCTCGCCACACGAATACCGTGGATGTATTTAGTGCCGACATTTGGAGGTTGAAAAGGCGGGTCATTACTGTAACAACCTACACCTCAATGAGTCTAAATTCAACAAAAATGGAAACCTAAGTCCATCAAAGCACAAATCGTTGGATTTGGTACCAACAAATAAGCATGAGCATTATTTGAGTGATAGAGATATAGATTCATTGCAAAAATAGTAATAGGATAACAATACTGATTATCACTACTACCTTAGAATTAGTGGTACTCCTTGGATAGTAGGATGTCACATCTGCATCGAGCATGAGGGGAAAGAAGACTCTCCAACAATAAAGCGCTTCTAGCTCTACTGACATGTTCCTCTAAATCTATCATGTGGGTTGTAATGAGGAGGGGGTCGGAACAATCTTCTGGTGACTAGAAATATAAACTGCCCATAACATAAATTTATATCAATTGGTTTCATTTAATTGTTATGTCTATTAAAGTTAGCAGTTCCAATCTAACATTCCATTACATACACGATTACTTACTTACCCCTTCCCAAGGCACAAAATACTGATGAAGCCTTATCAACTACCCAATACTTCCAAATCCATTTGCCACTTAGTACTTTTAAATATGAAGTGGTCTTCTATAATACTTAAAAGAGGCAGACTTTGTCATTTAAGACCTCAATCAAGGTAGACCCCGTCATTTAAAACCTAAATCAAGGTAAACCCCGTCATTTAAGACCTATTCCCAAGGTGGTTTTCTAACAATGTTGTCAATAGTTGATGGGTCCTACCTATAAAACCTCTAACGACTATTTAAGGTTTTCAACATTTAAGGTCCAAGTATTACCGCATCCATCGCCTATAAAATCATAGCCATATAAGAGACAGTACCCAAGCCACTTATTACATTTTATTGGAAAATTGGCAGACTCTGGTCATTTAATACCTTAATTAAGGCAGACCTTATCATTTAATACCCATTTCCAAGGCGTGATCCTCAATGGTGTTATCGTTATTACGCTTTAGCAATTGTAAAACTGTACCCAAGCCATTTAATACATTTGATTGGAAAATAGGAAGACTTTGGTCATTTAATACCTTAATTAAGGCAGATACATCATTTAATAACTATTTCCAAAGCCAACTCCTTACTGGTACTATCTAGCTAACATTGCATGGGAATCTCAGTGGGCTGCCTAATACTACTTTTATAGGAAAGAGGCAGATCCTACAGTCACTTAATACCCCAAACCTGAAGCAAACACTTCCCAAGATATTCATTATCGCTCTTAATTATAAATATGGAATCTCATTAGGTTACTTCTTTCGGTAGGGAGACGGGTACAATAGCCACATAATACCTCAACACTGAAGTAAACCTTTTTAGAGACATCCTTATTCATTTGGAATCTCGACAAGTACTTAATACTTCCTTCAAGGAGAGAGGCGGACCCTAAACCACTTGATACCTCAAACTAGAAGTAAACCCCTATGGAGATATCCCTCACCGCTCCTAATTCCAAATTTGGATCATTTAATACTTTCCAATTAAGAAAGCGGGCTCAATCTGTCAAATCATCATGGGTTCTGTGATTAGCGATATCTTACATCAGTAGTAAGCAAATCCGACTGCTGCTAGCCTAAAGTGAAGGGCAGTCTTCTGTTGAGTGACCCTACTGACCTCGCATCACTAAACCACTAAGTCCAATTAATCATCCTAAGTCTTTACTTATATTATTATAGGTAGACATTGGACTTAGCTTAATAATCCCCATTTTATTTAAGGTAATAAGATTTACCTTAAATACTTATCTATCCATATATCTCCATTTAATGCTCATAAGTGTCAATTTGCCCATAAAAACCTAACAGAAATTTCCTAAGACATTTATGTATGATTACTAATTTCAAATTAGTAACCTTTTTAATTATACCGTGGTTATTAATTCAACTACTTTATATATCATTCTCATTAATCCACTTATCCCATCAAGTTTTTGCAACTCCTATATTTATTACCATTTATTTCTCATTTATTGGAGTTACAACCTTTTAAATTCCTTTTTCATTAATTAATCATCCTAAACGTGAATTTTACATGTAAGCATCGTTATTAGCTTTATACTTAATCATTAAAAGCGCGGCAAATTATGTACAAATATCTACTTTTATAGATTATATTCCAACTAAATATCTTCACTAAAATATTATTTTCCATGTTCAATTGTTGGAATCATATCCAAAAATATTATCCGCTATAATTTCCATAAATTAGTCTACAATAAAATATTTAACTTTAAAATATAAAAGATTACATCATTTGGAATTACAAGTAATAATCAATTTTTTTATTATTGAAATAAACAATGCAAAGTACAATGAATTCATACTTTACATGTCTCTTTCTATATTTATTTTCATCTTTTCCTACTAGATCAAACATTGTATTTTTTTAAAAGGGAAAGAAATCAAAATAATTTACAAATATTAAATGGATCTAAATTATAGCAATTCCAAACATAGAAAAGTTTACGTTCCAATAAGATTCGCATAATAATCCAAGTTCATAACATTATTATATAACCTATTTCAGATCTTGAATAAATTACATTCAAATTAATATTTTTAGGACTGATCTCTAGAGCAGGTTGTAAATAATTCTAAATCAATTCATAAATAAGAATACGTAGGCGATACTTAATGTATTCAGATTATATTCAATTTATTACCTACAACTTATATACAATTACCTAGTTAGTCATAAAGCTAAAATGAACACCAACATGATAATCTTCATATTATAACAATCTATAAAATTTCCCACTCACCTTTTAAATGCGATCCAAATCTCCAAATTTGAAATAGAACATTTGATTCATCTCCAAATCCGTTTCAATCCAAGAAATATATTTAAAAGGGTGTATATACATACATTTTGTAAATCTGAGAAGAGATTTGGGATTGGGAGAGAAAATAGATACAATTGTCTATAAATAATATAAATTTCCTCAAATATGCATGTAGTTAATTCTCTTCTCTTCTCCTTTTTATATCCTTCTCCAATTTGTATGAATATTGATATAAATATCTTAATTTTACAATTTGGAAAAAAGGTGGAGAATGAGAAATGGTAGAGCTTCGCTACTGCTTTTAAAAAAATACGAGAAGAGAATGGAGGCTTGGCTTAAATTTATAGGTGCTAGAGTCAACCAGAACCATTAGATCGAAATATATTAAATCTAGACCGTACAAGGCCTAGGTTTACAGGAGCCGCCACGCATGAAGTGGTCGACCGCCCATGGAGCATCGATCGACCACTAAGGCTCGACCGGTCATAGTGACAGATCGCCCCAGAAGGCCCGGACGAAAAGTTAATAAACTTTAATTTTCCTTATTCATTTATTTTCGTTTCGAATTCATTTTTTGTCCCTAACTTCTTCGTTTTGGTCTCCGATTGCTAAACTCAAAATATGAAAGTTACTTAGAATTTTACCATGAACGCAATAGTGCAAGTTTCATGATCAAATTTCATCGTTTGCACAATTTCCACTTTTGGAGCCTAATTAATTTACTAACTAATTAAATAACTAATGCCAAATTATGGGGTGTTACATTCTTCCCCACTTAAAATGAATTTCGTCTCCGAAATAACCAAGTCATGGTTTTGGCTCCTATTTATTCTAAACTACACAACCAATGAGTGTACAACCAATTTTGCAACTAAACATGCACAAGCGCATAATGTATTATTTTATAGAAAATACGTATGCATAGTGATTCTAAATCGGACCCTTCAATATGAATGCATTTCTTTTGAAAATAATTTTGAAAACATGATGCAAACATCCTACATATATACCGACAATTCTATATGTACGTAGCTTTTTGAAAAAAAAATTCATCTAAAACTCCATACTCCTATGAATAGAAGTATGAAGCAACCAATTTTGAATCCACTTCCTATTATTCAATAATCTAACTCATCGAAAAATTGCTTCCTAAACTTTACTCATATGCCAGAAAAAAGGATTTTAGGCAGAAAATTTAACATTCTTACCACTTTATATTCTTCCTGTTTTGCTAGTACAGCAGAAATTCCCTTGATGGTCAAATTTACTCCAAATTTTCCCCGTACATGAAGTAGAAGGAGGCTTATTTTCAAGCTCTAAAATGGAATTAAGTCTGAAAATAGACTCGCGCGCATCGTCGCCATGGTATGAAAATAGAAATTTAAAGGCTAAAACAAATTTTTCCTTGCTATTGCATGCATTTTTCGCATCATCGACCCTAATGCACCTCTAAATTCGCAAATTCTAATTCTATTTGCCTTCCTTTTGCCTAACATGCGTCCTTCGAAATCAAAGATTTCACAATTTTTTTTTCTCATTTTTCAATTTTGTATTATTTGGAAAATAAAATCCCAAAATATTTAGACGCACAATTTCCCTAGAAATCAAATTTTTGGGAAGAAATTCTAAAAGTAATTTAAAAGGCAAAAACAACTACAAAAGAGAACTTATCAAATCAAGTGGAAACTTTTCAAAAAAAATTCCTTCTCAAAATTTTTGATAAATCAAGCCACACTTCATCGTAGCTGGATGTTAGTTATGCGCTAAATGCATAAACCAGATTCCAAATTTCTTCAACTAACCTTTATCCAAAAACTTGGTATTTTATTTAAAATGACATCACATCTATTTTTCAAAAAATTTAACTTTTAAGGAACATGAGAAATGACTCGCGATACCAAAATGACTTTATCATGTCCTTGGCTAAAATTTTCCAACTACTCTGAACATCCAGTCTTATATTTCATTTACTATTAGTTAAGTGTCTTTATGAGATTTTCATATTTATACTGCTTCTTTACTATGTATATGTAGGAGCGGTTTGTATGTCCAGAAATAATAACACAGTGAATTAATAGAAACTCATAAATCGTGTGTGCCATTTACAATAGACAACTAATAGTTACAAACCAAACAATTTAAAAGAAAAGAAAAAATGTTGGAAGGAAAAAGACAACAACACCATAAATCCTAAAATAATGCCTACAGACTACTAGATGTCATGCTCCATGGCTGAAGCTCGGTCCATTACTGCTGACCTTGAATGGTCATAGCATGATGGCTATACAGCCAATCCCGTATTGCTAGCGCTGCAGGTGTTGCTGACGGCTTTAGAATTACAATCTTCCTAAGAAAGGATCTAATGATGGCAGAAGGAACTTCTACTAAATTTCCTTTTCATCGAGGTTCACTGGTAATACCTAATGATGGGAGTGGATAGGTGAAATTATGAAAAGCAACTTATGGAGTGCTAATCCTTGATCAAATTGAGTTAAAAGGGGCAGGTCCAGTTGACGGTGATGTCGCCAATACTAGCATAGGTGGCTGTCCGCACCAAGTAATAATCCAGTTGTAACTTCCTGTTTAAGGATGATGTCGTGTCAAATGATAAATATAACTAGACAGACAGTCGGACGTAGATTATCCATCTTCCAAACACCGACATCCTAGGAAATGATCCGCTGCAAAATCTTTAAATCGGTCACTTCAAAATTATCTAAGTCGACGTCCTTCACGGAGACCTTTAGAATATCAGTAAGATCATCATTATCCAGCTCAATCAAGATACCTTTCACCTTTGAAAAATCAACCTATTATCTTCATCGAAACTCTACACCACCAGGATATCAAAAAGGCTGATGCAGCACGGGCAACATTCCCACTCAAAAGTCTTGAAGTAGAGGATTGATGCAAACCCTATCACGACAAATAACTCTTCCAGTCTAAAAGCGATGAAACCTTCTACTGATTCCGGTCCAACTAAGTGGCCTCTTGAGGGTTGAAACCATAATGGTGCATGGAAAAATAGTAGTGTGGAAAGGTCTGTTGGGCTAAGAAGTGGTCGGAGGGAGGAATTTGGGTGTAGATCTGGAGCGATGGTGGGGCGGGATCTAATGTGTAAAACCAAAATGAGAGGGAAGCGAGGCTGCTGCTTCCTGGGGGAAAAGCGGCATCACCTAGGGGAGGAACGGAAGAGCAAAGCAGATACTTGGATGGGGTGGAGGATAGAGATTAGGTTCGGCTTGTTGAGGAAGGAGGAACCAAAGAAGACAACTGGAGAAATTCAAACTCGACTTTTATGGTCTTGTTCCAAGTTCAAGTTGTTCCAAAACTTGTTAATTGCTAGACTGTTCTAGGTTTACTGTTAGGTGGTCAACCGCTAGATGGGCTTTGGGCATTTATTGGACCCGGACCCAATTAGGGTGGGATTAAATAAGTATAATCATTTCGCGCCGTCTACTTTGATTTGACACGATCCAAAAAATTCATGTCTTTATCATGGTGATGTCAAAGCCTACCGCCTAGTCTCGAAGCATGCTCCAACAATTAATAGTAATCCTAACAAAACTACTACAACCGACAAAAATTTCAAAAACCTAAAAATATTCCAATTGTTATTTCCAACCTACTTTGAATGGAAATATTTCTCTTAATAACTGGTGGATACAACAACACTTCAAATTACGTACCCAAATAAAATTGAGCATCATTTCTATTTTGTCTGTACCTTAGAGAGATAAAATGTAAAAACCTCAATTTCATAAACTGAAAATTACCGAGCTAAATATATGCTCCTTTATACTTGTTTCTAAATAATAGAAATTATTCCATACAAAACTTTCCTTAAAAATCAAACTTATATATATTCCGGGGTGTCCAAAAACCTTTTTAAAACACAAATTTCCCAAACTGAAAAACTATTTTCTTGCCAAAAATCAAAATCAAGCCTTTACTGATATATATATACACTTAAGGATATCAAAGTGTAACCTTTTATAAACTAACTTTTTTTAACATGATCAGCTTAGTGGTATACATGTTTCTTTGAAAATTAAAATTTCAAAGCTTTCCCAAAATAAAATTTTCAAAATAAATTCTTAGGAAAAGAAATCCCTTGAAATCCTTTTTTCCAAAATCTAATTTCCAATACATACTTTATAAAAAAATTCTCATAGGTTTAAGACTAAGGAATTGAAATTTATTATTTAAATAAAAATACAGTATGCCACCAAAGAGGTGATCAATGAATGTATCTTAGCAAAAACTTGCCTTCGAACAATTATGACATACAGACTCTAATTGCCCGCGCATCAGGAATAAATGTCTCCTACTGGAACATGAAATCCAAAATCACAAGGTGGCAAGAATCTCAACCATCAAGTTTAACTCTTCCAGCCTCGGAGATTCTGCCATATGTCATACTCATGCTCTACATCAGCAGTGCTTTACGCATCGCCAGCACTCCATGGGGTACTTCAGAGTCGGCGTGAAGATCTTAACTTTGAACTATTTACAACCCATAATTGCTTTTCCCATTCCCTTGGAGTAGAACTATAACTACCTCTATATTTGAAACTCTTATAATCTTGTGTAAAAATATATTATTACTAAATAGGAAAGTACGAGTACGTTCTCTCAATTTATCTAAATTTCTCTGATCTGCTAACCAAGGTTCTAATATCAAGTGCAACAACCCACACCTCAATGAGCCTAAATTTTGACAAAAATCAAAACTCTAGTCCATCAAAGAACAGATCGTTGAATTTGGTATCTGCAAATAAGTATAAGCATTAACAAAGATTGATAGAAATCTAACTCACGGTAGAAACAATAAAAGGATAACAATAATGGTTATGACTGCTACCTTGGAATTAATAGTATTTCTTGGATACCAAGTTGTCACATCAGCATCGAGTTAGAGAGAAAGGAAAAATCTCTAACAACAAAGCACATATTTCTCTAATGGCATGTTCCTCTAAATCTATCCAGTGGGTTGTAACGAGGAGGGAGTCCGAATGATGTTCTGGTGATTGGAAATATAAACTACCCATAACATAAGTTTATACCGAATGGTTTTCATTTAACTGCTATGTCTATTAAGGTTAGCAATTCTAATCTAACCTTTCATTGCATGCACAATTACTTAATTACCCTTTCCCAAGGTACAAAATACTGATGAAGCCTTATCAACCACCCAATACTTCCAAATCCATTTTCCACTTAATACTTCTAAATATGAAGAGGGCTTCTATAATACTTTTAAAAGAGAAATAGGTAGACTCTGCCATTTAAGATCGCAATCAAGATAGACACTGTCATTTAAGACCTAAATAAAGGTAGACCTGTCATTTTAGACCTATTTCCAAGGTGGCTTCCTAACAATATTGTCAATGGTCGGTGGGTCCTTGCTACAAAGGCCTTTAACCATTATTTAAGGCTTCTGAGGTTTAATGTCCAACTAGTACCGCATCTATCGCCAATAAACTCATAGCCATATAAGAGACAATACCTAAGCCACTTAATACCTTTTATTGGAAATGGGCAGATTTTGATCATTTAATACCTTAAATTAAGACAGACTCTATCTTTAATACCTATTTCCTAGGTGTGCTCCTTAATGGTACAATCGTATTATGGCTTTAGCAATGTGAGAGACTGTACCTAAGCCACATAGTACCTTTTATTGGAAAATAAGTAGACTCTGGTCATTTAATACCTTAATTAGGGCAGATCCAATTATTTAATATCTATTTCGAAGGCGGACTCTTAACTAGTACTATCTAGCTAATATTGCTTGAAAATCTCATTCGACTACTTAATACTTCTTTTATAAGAAAGAGGCAAACCCTATAGTCACTTAATACCCTAACCTGAAGTGAACACTTTCTGAGATATCCACTATCACTCTTAATCGTAAATATGGAATCTTGTTAGGTTACTTCTTTCGGTAGGGAGGCGGGCCCTACAACCACTTAATACCTCAACACTAAAGTAAACACTTTTAGAGACATTCTTATATATTTGGAATCTCACTAGGTTACATAATACTTCCTTTTAGAAGAGAGGCAGACTCTATTGCCACTTAATACCTCAAACCAAAAACGAACCTTTACTGAGATATCCCTTACCGCTCCTAATTCAGAATTTGGACCATTTAATGCTTTTCAATTAAGAAAGAAGACCAAATCTCTCACATCGTCATGGGTCTTGTGATTAGTGATATCTCATATCAGTATTAAGTGCATCTGACTATTGGTAGCCTCAAAGTGAAGGGCAGTCTTCTGTCGAGTGACCCTACTGTCCTCGTATCACTAATCCACTAAGTCCAATTAACCATCCTAAGTCCTTACTTCTATTATCTTAGGTAGACATTGGACTTAGCTTACTAATTCCCTTTTTATTTAAGGTAATAATATTTACCTTAAATACTTACATACACATAAATCCCTATTTAATGCTCATAAATGTCAATTTGTCTATAAAATCCCAACAACCATTTCCTAAGACATTTATTTGTGATTACCAATTTCAAATTAGTAACTCTTTTAACTATCCCATAGTTATTAATTCAACTTCATTGCTTATCAGTCCAATTAATCCGCTTATCCTATCAAGTTATTGCAACTCCCATATTTATTACCATTTTTTCCCATTTATTGGCATTACAAACTTTTAATTTCCTTTCTGATTAATTAGTTATCCTAAACATGAATATT
Organism: Allium cepa; assembly: GCA_030765085.1. NCBI lineage: Eukaryota > Viridiplantae > Streptophyta > Magnoliopsida > Asparagales > Amaryllidaceae > Allium > Allium cepa. Next base: position 111,578,373 of record CM060940.1, read on the forward strand.
ACGTGTAAGCGTCGTTATTAGCTTTTTATTTAATTATTACAAGCATAGTAAATTACGTGTAAGTATCTACTTTTATCAAATATATTCCAGTTTTAAATCTTCATTAGATATTCTTTTCCATGTTCAATTGTTAGAATAATATCTAATTTTTGTAAATTAGTCCAAAAAAAAAAAAGATTCAAGTATAAAATATAAAAGATTACATCGTTTGAAATTAGAAGAAAATCATTTCTTTTTATTACTGAAATAGATAGTGTAAACAACAGTTAATTCATACTTTACACGTCTCTTCCTCTTTTTATTTTCATCCATTCCCTGCTAGATCAAATGCTGTATTTTTCCTCAAAAGGAAAGAAATCAAACTAATTAATAAATAGTAAATGAATCTGAATTCCAATAATTCCAAATATAGAAAAGTTTACATTCCAATAAGATTCGGGTAATAATCCAAATTCATAACAATATTATACCATCTATTTCAGATCTGGAATAAATTTCATTCAAATCAATATTCTAAATTCTTACTTTTGGAACTGATTTCTAGATCAGGTTGAAAATAATTCTAAATAAATTCCTAAATAAGAATATGTAGGAGATATTTACTATTTTCAGATTATATTCAATTTGTTGCCTACAATTTATATACAATTACCCAGTTGGGCATAAAAACAAAATAAACACCAACAGGATAATCTTTATATTATAAAAATCTATAAAATTTCCCTTAAAAGCGATCCAAATCTCCAGATCTGAAGTAGACCCTTCGATTCATCTCCAAATCCATTTTAATCCAAGAAATATGTATAAAAGGATATGTACATACATAAGAATTTTAGATCTGAGAAGAGATTTGGGATTGGGAGAGAAAATATATACAGTTATATATAAATAACCATAAATACGTGTATAGTTGATTCTCTTCTCTTCTCCTTTTTATTAGATTTTCATTCTCCTTCAATTTGAAAGAATATAGATATAAATATCGTATTTTTACAATTTAGAAAGAAAGTGAAGAAATAGAATCGGCAGAGCTTTGCTACTAGAGATCAATCGGTCACCAGGACAGGCCGACCTATGGGCTCGGACGATTAGTTAGTAAACATTAATTTTTATTATTCAATTATTTTTGTTCGAATTTGTTTTTCGTACGTATCTTATTCATTTGAATCTGATCACAAATTTCCAAATATTAAAGTTGCTCAGAATTTCGCTACGAACACAATGGTGTGAGTTTCATGGTCAAATTCCATTTTTGGAGCCTAATTAATTAACTAACTAATTAAATAGCTAATGCCAAATTGTGGGGTGTTATAGTTATAATTTCGAAAGGATTTGAGTAAAGGCATTTATTTCAAAAGAAAAGAATAATAGATTAGAATCAATGCCAAAAGACTAGAGTATTGCTCCTTATCTATACATGTTAATAAACTATGTCGTCTCACATCTACACCACCACTCCTTTATGTCATTTTCCTTCAAGCCAATGAATCTTCCTTTCAATATCAAGCCTTTAGTGAAACCACACCACTTCTATGTTGTATGTCGTCTATGCCGCATTCCATCAATAAGGAAAAAAGAGAACACCACACTTAATCGATGCCACACAGATTTCACACCACCGATCATCGAAGTCATACGGTGATGGATGCCAAACTTTCTCAATGTCGCACCTCTTCAGTATCGTTACTCTTCAACACCACCACTCAAACAATACTTCATGTCAACAAAGATAGGATGGTGATCACACTTAATCAATATCGCCTCCCATTAGTGTCACTTCTCATTAATGTCAAGGAACAACGTCGCTGTTGAGCAATGTTGCTCATCATCAATACTGACTCATTTCAATGCCGCTTACTATCCATGCCGACTTTCATTAATGTCACTTCCCTAATTCGGCTATTGATCAGTGTCCCCCTAACAAATGTTGCATCTCCTCAATATAAAGTAATACCGTATATCACATTTCAAGTAACAAGGCACTTTTCCTTGTGCCGCATTTTATCAACATTATGATCTATTATGTTGCACTTCATCAACCATCACGAGTTACCACTCTATAATAATGTCGCCTTTAATTGGTATTGCTAGTAGGCCATGTTGTAGGTCATCAATCCAATCTTGTAATATAGATTTCTGTCAATGCAGCATCTTGGATATTGTCACCGTAGATCACCAATGCGACTTTGATGATGAGTATCATTAACGTCCACAAGTAAGCAAACTAATGTTGTTGTATAACAAACCACTATATATCGATGCTGCTTCGTGATTAATGCTACCTTTTATTGATAAAGCATGTCAAATATTATCCAAAAGAAAGCAAAGGAACCTAACGTCGATGACAATTCCTAAAGTTATGCAACGCAATAATTAAGCATGCCAAGGGCGGCATCGAGCTGCTCTGACGATCCCCACTACCCTTATAAATACGGACTTAGGAGCAAGTTGGAGGGGGCGATCATTTCTTTTCTCTACTCTTGCAATTAAACTTTTGGAAATCTTAAGTTGAATTGGAGACAAAATATATTTGATTGTAATCATGCACAATTTATATGAACAAGGACTTAAACATGCCTATTATTTTGACTATGCACTTCGGATTTTATCAACGTGGACATGGACATGCACATAAAAAGTTCTTTAGGCCCAAAGTTCGATATGAATAATTTTAGAGGGGCTTCAGTCTAAACAAGAGTTTACATGCTTAATGGGCTATTGGACTTGGAATTAGAATATAAACATCGATTACCTCGTTCACTAACATGCTTAATAGGCTACTGGACAAATTTTCTACTTGTCTTCTCTACCTCTGTAATGACCCAGAATTTCACCGCTTTGATTTATGAATATTTAATTAATTTTAAATATTCAACATATAGATTTTATAATAAAAAATATTTCTAATAATAAATAATGATTGCTAAATATTTTTTAAAATGTGTTTACTAAAATATATAGTTTGATGAAAAACAGAAAATGTGACCGGAAACTATTTTTTGAATTTTTTGACATTTCATCGCGTAAAAGTTGTTTGAAATATTGCGCACACTTTCTTATATATATGCACACATAGAAAAATATATAATATGGTTTATATGTTTAATTAATTAAATTAATTTAAGGTAAGCATGATATGACACTTTGGCAACTAATATTAAAAAAATTGATATAATGTCACGTCAAATGGGACAAGAAGTACATGGGAATAAACCAATGTTTTCATGTTTTTTTCATGATAATTTTGAATTTTTAAAGAGGGGACATAGATGTACAAGGTGGTGACATGGCAATTCATGTGTGGAGGTAGTGTTGAAAGGGTGTTATGGTAATTTAACAAATGCACTTAATATATATATATACAAATTTTCCTAATTTCCTTCCCATTTTTGTCATTCTTTTCTTCATTTCAAACTTCCTTAAGCAATTTAATATCTTTCCATGGATTTTTTCCTTCTTCTTAACTTTCAAAAGTCTAAAAATCCAAGTTCTAATCTTAGTGTTTTAAAAATCCATTTTTAACTCCTCCTTTTCCATTTCAAAACTCCTCCATTTTCTCTCTACTTTACTTGGCCATAACTCCTTACATCCAAACCAAATGGAGATTTTCTTTTCTTCAAAGCATTTTTAATTCCAGTGACTACAACTTTATATTGTATCACTTTCTCTAATTTCGAGCTTAAATACTCCAAAAACCCATTTCTTTATAGAGTGTTTTTGAACCTAGGAAATCAAAGTAGAAAATGGTCCTCCTTGTTTCGGCCATAACTTCCTCAAAATTTAATATTTTTGAGTAAGTATTTTTTTTAATGATAGAGAAAACAAAATTTTAAAACTATTATTTTTATCACTTTAACAAAATCAAAGAGTAAAAGTCCTAAAATCGAGTGCAAATGACCTATTTTCATGAAGAGTTTGTGGATTTCCAAGCTTTCCAAACGCTAAAGTATTTCAAGATTTCAAAAGTTTTAGTGAGTAAACTTCTTAAAATTTTGGAAACAAATTATATATATATATATGTTTGTTTATATGTGTTGATTATGTGGTTATATATATAAATGGTTGGCTTGGATTGTGGTATTGTTTGGTTATGTTGGTTATAAAAGTTGCAATGTTGTTTATGTTTGGTTCGAAAGATATGTGCTTGCTTATGTGATGATTATGGTTCAATAGACTTATGTAGTTGTGATATAGAAGTAGAAAACAAGTTGGAAATTATGGGCATCCATAGCTATAGTCGCTATGGATGCAATTCGGAGTTTCATTTTTTTTTTTCAAGTTTTAAATTTATTTAAAAATGTTTTGGAAATCTTTTCAAACTAAGTTAGAGACACTTAAGTTAATTATAACTTAATTAGGTATGTTTTTACTAATTAATTAATTTATTAACTAATGATGATTAATTATTAATTAATTAGTAATTAAGGTTAAGTAATTAGTATTAATTAACGCTAATTAAGTAAGTTAATCATCTATTAATTAAGAAGTAAATTAATAGTTAATTAGGTTTTAAAAGATAATTAATTTTTAACTAATCATACTTAATTATGTTAATTATTTATTTAATTTAAGTCATTTATTTATTTATTTATTAATATTAATTTTAAAATTTTAATTAATTATGATTAAAAGGATTTAGATTATTATTTAAGTTTTAATTAAATGTCATTAAATTATTTAAGTGAGATTAATTAATGTTTGATTATTAATTAAGGTTTAAATTATTATTTAATAATTTAATAAAGGATTAATTAAGATTTATTATTTATTTAATAATTAATTATTGTTATTATTCATTTAAAGGTTAAATATATCTTAATTGCTTAATTAAATTGAGTTAAGATTTAATAAAAATTAATTATGATTTAAAAAGGGATTTAAATTATTGTTTATTATTTTTAAAAGAGTTCAAGTTTTATATCCTTTGTTTTTCCAAGAATCAAATTGTTTTAAAGGAACTTATTTTCCAAAGATGTTTTTGAATTCAAGGTATTCAAGTGTCGATACAACTATATAACTGTGAATGGGTTATAATGTGGATTAATGATTGTGCAGACATGTGTTAGCAGAATAAATCCTCATTCTGTTGTAAATTGATTGTTTGTTTGTTGTGCGGATATATGTTTGCAGAATAAATCCCCGTTCTGCTATAAGTTGTTTGTTTGTTGTGTAGACGTGTGTTAGCAGAATAAATCCCCATTCTGCTGTAAATTGAGTTGGCTTGTTTGTGTGTTTGTGTGGACATATGTTAGCAGAATAAATTCTAGATCTGCTATGAATTGATTAAATTGTTTGGACATCTATTTAGCAGGACAAATCACCATCTTGCTATAATGTTATTTGGACATGTATATGCAAGTTAGTTCATATTGACATGCTATTCCCTTATTGGATGTGAGTTGTATTTACATATATGATGATCTATGTAAATAAATGATAAGTGAATTGGAATTGAAATTGAATGGTAACTTAAATTAGTATCATTGTGATTGCTACGCCTCTTTTTCAAATTATAAAGTGTGTTTTTGAATTAACTTAAATCTTTTGATCAATTTGGGTTTAAAATTGAAGAATGGTTTCAAATTATTTTATAAATTTATTTTTGATTAATATCTTGTTATCAAAGGGGTTTTACTAAAGAGTTTACTTAAAGTAGTTTACAAATGATATTTTATAAAAGGGTTATAAAAAAGTTTTATAAATAGTTTTTAATTAGAAAGAGATTTTATAAACCATTTTTGAGATTTAAAAAGAAGTTTTAAATCTCGTTTGAAAATTTATATGAGGTTTGAAATATGAAGTGAACTTATAAAAGTGTTTTTATAAGGGATAAGTGAATGTGTTTTGTAGTAGAAGATGTTTTGGGAGGGGAATTACTTGGCCATTTAGTATGGAATTTTGAAAGAGGAAAGTTTTCCAAAAGCTTTTAAGTATAAAAGGGATGTAAGTAGTTTGGGAAAGGTGCTTTAGAAAAGGTCCTTTAATAAATTTATATAAAGTGATTTTTAAGTTACAGATTGCTTAATAAAGGCTTAAAGGATCCCATATAGAATTAAATCAATGTTTGATTGTTTGTTTATTTGATAGTAAATAACCAACTATTAAATCTGGACCAAAACGTAACTTTAGAAATATCTAGGAGAAACACGAAATATATATGGTATAGTTACCGTCGATGGTGCTATACTATACATATAAATTCGTTTCGTTCTTGTAGGATAAATGATAAGGAAATCCATCCACTAACGGTTAGGAGGTAAACTCCGTTCTTAACTTTTATTTGCTTGTTTCCTAAAGAACCGGGATTGTGTTTACCGGAAATTATTGATGTTTTTTCGAAGTGACCGGGATTGGATATGTTATCCGAAAACCACTTTGATCCAACGAATTGAAGACATCGGGAAGAGCATGGAATCAAAGATAGAGATGTGAAATGCAAGGGATAATCGATACTAATCCTGAGGGTGATTCCGAAATGGATGTAGTAGGAATAGTGCCTTCGATTTCGTTTATACCTAGAACGGACATGTATGGATGAATGCTATCAGCGTATTATCATTGGAGGGCATTACGCACTCTAAGTGTAAACTCCTTTGTAAGGTAATCGTAGTCTCAAGCCTCATCAACCGGGAATGACTGAAAATCATAGGAGATGCAGCAAGGCTAAGTGGGTCGCACCCATTAGGGTATGTTATCACCCATCAAGATACATCTACATATTTATGGATTGGTTGTGCATGAGATCTCAATAAAAAGGGTTGCAAAGCAACCAAGGTGATGACATATTTGGTACTATCCCGTAAGGGGTAGGTCAGCCTTGTGTTGGCAGGGATCGACATGTTCGATCTCGGTATATTTTCTAGACGTGTACCATGGTAGGTGGTACCCCAGTGCCTGGTCATTACATGGAATCCATTATCCAATAAGTGCCGTACGGTTTTGATTATGCCCGACTATATTGAAATTTGAGACGCAGGCAATTTAGTTATTTTAATATTTTACTTTTAACATTTAGATATTATTACAATATCAATGGATTTGATATAAAAAGTGTTTTGGTTATCGTAAGGTAAAAACTCATCTGTGTTTATGTGTGATGTGGTCTTACAGATACCCTTGATTTTCTAAAGAGTTTTCAAAGTAATAATTAAGTTGTTTGAGTTTACTCATACTAGACCCATATCTGACCCGGATCTTTATTTTATTTCCCTAAAACTCTTGGGTGCTCAAATTTTTATGGGAATCCAAATAGTTTAGTTTTTTTCTACAGATGCATTTTGGAGGAGCTCGAAGCAGGAGGCTTCATCGATAGCTAGTTATTGTCTTGTTTCCGCTGTATACTATATAGTTTATATCTGATGTATAAGGACAAGCTGTTATAACTGTCCTAGGTTAGAAATTGTATTAGTGAAACTCTGATGTATCATTTTTGAAATGACTTTGTAAACAATTATGTTGATTAATATATTTTATTCCGTTGCACTATGATGTTTTGTGTTTGTTCTTAGTTTCTTCTATCTTCTTTCCTTTCCAATAACGAATGGCGTTTCCGGCACTTGAATGTTTGGCATGTGATACAGTGGACATATTAGTGTCGATTTTCGAAGGTCGAAAATCAAGTTCGTTACATTTGGTATCAGAGCCAAGGGTTAAGCAAGAAACTTGGCTTTGGTGGGGTAAACTCATTCTAGATAAGGTAAGTGACACCCTAGAATGAGTACGAGTGTATTGTATAAGATCGCGTGTTTGTCAGTTATATAAAAAATATTTTATATTGTGTTGTCTGATCAGTTGAGTGGTATATGAATTCTGGTCTATGCGTCTAACCAATGTTATCAATAAGGATTCCTAAACACTTGGACAAGATCAACTGACACGGTATTGTTTTGAAATTGATAAATGAAATAATTTTACCAAAGATATATTTTATATACAAAAAGAATGATTTTTAAAAATAGTGTAGTATAGTATTTTTGAAGTGTTTTTTGTTAGGATCATAACATTTTATTAATATCAATTAGGGTTATTTAGTCATGCTCGTCCACATTGAACATCGACTATTGTTAATGTGTATATGTAGGTTCCCCCTTATTATATGTGTCGGGAAAATAGCAATAGGGAGACACTGAAAAGAATACCTGGTGAATTAAGTTTCACAATTTGACTATAAGGCATTCGATGTTAATAATGAGGTAAAATTTGTTTAAATAAAGGTATCAAAAGTCAGAATATTTTGAAATGAATATAAAAATGGATTAATAAGAATGCGTCTTTTAATTAAAAAGAAATTAGGTTGAAAACTTGGGAACCTAAATCATGGAGTTTTGAAAAATGGTCTCCAAGGTTTTGGCAAATAATAAAAGTATTTGAAAGTAATTTTGATCTAATTATGAATTTTTGGGATTGAAAATGTTAAGTAAAATGCGTTTACTTTGTGATAGTTAGGGAAATAAGTGTTGATTGATCTATGATGATCCTAATAATCTTCTAAGTGACGAACGGATGTTTGCCTAGGCGAACTTTGTCGTGCACTTAGTAAATTATTCACTTATCATTTTACAATCGAAACAAATTCAACTCGAGCGAATCCAAAGTAAGTTGGTGATAAATGTTTTTTTGGTAAATGTAAAGTATTGTTTCAAAATGGGATTTTGAAATAAAATAATTTATTTTAAGTTAACTAGTTCGAGTGGCTCGAAAATATGTGTTCAGATGGTAAACACTTCTCTTGACTATCACCCTTCTTAATAAGGAAGTGTATAACATTGTTTGGTGGTACCGGTCCCTTAATATCATTTTGGAGTTACTCGGGCTATAAATATATTTCTATGATTGAATTATAGAGTTTCATTTTAAAAAGTTTTTAAATAAAAGCTAGGTATTTGAATTTTGTATTTTCTTAGGGAGATAAATTCAAAATGGAATAGTGGAATCAAATATAGGCATATACTCTTAGGATATAGTGGAGTATTATAAAAGTTGGACCTAAGAGTGGTTTTATGAAAAGTTTTTATAAATAAATTAATGGGAAATTAGTATTAATAAGAACAAATGAAGTAAGTGTGTAGGGCGGACATAGATCATTCCTCCCTTCTATAGAGTTTAGATCTAAGATTTGAGTATATGACTTTGAAGTGTTTGCACCATTCTGAATAAGGATTTATTACTCGAATTTGACGGCGGGCATTTTATGAGAATTCTTGGTGTGGGACCAAAGTTTTCTATCATAGTTATAACTATGTAAGGAGAACAGAGGTTCCAAAGCAAGAAGCCTGATCGAAGTCCGCACTAGAAAATCGGGTAAGCGATACTAGTTCGGAGGTGAAGTTATGTATTCGAGGGAGATCGAATCAAATTTTGCATATGAATGATCTATGTACATCAAACAAACTAATGTATAGTATTAAGTGTTTTTGGGATATTTTTGTGGTGTAATTTTAGGGACGAAATTCTTTTAAGGGGGAAGAATGTAATGACCCGGAATTTCACTTCTTTAATTTGTAAATATTTAATTAATTTTAAATATTCAATATATAGGTTTTATAATAAAAATAAAAATCTTTTTAATAATAATAGTCATTGTTAATTATTTTTTAAAATGTGTTTACTAAAATATATAGTTCGATGAAAAACAAAAAATGTGATCGGAAACTGTTTTTCGAATTTTCGACTTTTCATCGTGTAAAAGTTGTTTGAAATGTTGTTCACACTTTCTTATATATATGCACGTATATACTAATTATATAATATAGTTTAGGATAATATAATTATGTTTAATTATGTAAATTAATTTAAATAATTTAAGATAAGCATGATACGACACTTTGGCGACTAATATTAAAAAAATTAAAATAATGTCACATCAAAGGGGACAAGAAGCACATAGGGGTCAAATCGACGTTTTCGTGTTTTTTCCATGATAATATCGAATTTATAAAGTGGGAACATGGATGTACAAGGTATTAACATAGCAATACATGAGTGGAGAGTAGTGTTGAAAGGGTATTATGGTAATTTAACAAATGCACTTAATATATATACACACACACACGCACACACTAATTTTCCTAATTTCCTCACATTTTTATCATTCGTTTCTTCATTTCAAACTTCCTTAAGCACTTTATTATATTTCCATGGATTATTTTCCTTCTTCTTAACTTTCAAAAGTTTAAAAATCTAAGTTCTAATCTTTAATGTTTTAAAAATCCATTTTTAACTCCTCCTTTTCCATTTCCAAACTCCTCCATTTTCTCTCTAATTTACTCGGCGATAACTCCTTACATTCGACCCTAAATAGATATTTTTTTTAAATTTTTTAATTTCAGTGACTACAACTTTCTATCGTATCACTTTCTCTGATTTCGAGCATAAATACTCCAAAAACCCATTGCTTTACAGAGTGTTTTTTAACCTAGGAAATCAAGGCCGAAAATGATCCTCCTTGATTCGGCCATAACTTCCACAAAATTTAATATTTTTGTGTAATTAATTTTTTTAAATGTTAGAGAAAATAAAAATCTAGAACTTTTCTGCTTATCACTTTACCAAAATCATATAGTAAAAGGTCCAAAAATCGAGCGCAAAATGACCTATTTACAAGAAGAGTTTGTGGATTTCCGCTTTCCGTATGCTAAAGTATTTCAAGGTTTCAAAAGTTTTGGTGAGTAAAATTCTTAATATTTTACAAATAATTTACTTGTATATATATATATGTGTGTGTGTATGTGTGTGTTTATATGTGCTGATTATGTGGTTATATATATAAATGGTTGGCTTGGATTGTGGTATTGTTTGGTTATGTTGGTTAAAAAAGTTGTGATGTCGTTTTTGTTTGGTTTGAAAGATATGTACTTTCTTATGTTATGATTATGGTTCAATAGATTTGGGTTGGTTGTGACATAGAAGTGAAAAAAAAGTTGGAAATTGCGGGTATCCATAGCGATAGTCGCTATGGATGCAGTTTGGACTTTCAAAAAAAAATTCAAGCCTTAAGTTTATTTAAAAATGTTTTGGAAATCTTTTCAAACTAAGTTAGCGACTCTTAAGTTAATTATAACTTAATTAATTTTTTTTATTAATTAATTAATTAATTTAAATTAATGATGATTAATTATTGATTAATTAGTAATTAAGGTTAAGTAATTAGTACTAATTAAGTAAGTTAATCGTCTATTAATTAAGAAGTAATTAACATTTTATTAGGTTTTAAAAGGTAATTAATTTTTAATTAATCATATTTAATTATATTATTTATTTATTTAATTTAAGTCATTTAATTGATTATTATTTAAAGGTTAATTAATTATTTAATTATTTCTTAATTAAAGTTAATTATAAAATTGTAATCAATTATGATTAAAAGGATTTAGATTATTATTTAATTTTTAGTTAAATGTAATTAAATTATTTAATTGATATTAATTAATATTTGATTATCAATTAAGGTTTATATTATTATTTAATTAGTTAATAAAGGACTAATTAAGATTTAATTATTTATTTAATAATTTATTATCGTTATTATTTATTTAAAGGTTAAATTATTTCGTAATTACTTAATTAAATTGAGTTAAGATTTAATAAAGATTAATTATGATTTAAAAAGGTATTTAACTTATAATTTATTATTTTTAAAAGAGTTTAACGTTTTAAATCCTTTGCTTTTCCAAGAATCAAATTGTTTTAAAGCAACTTATTTTCCAAAGATGGTTTTGAATTCAAGGAATTCAAGGGTCGATACGACTAAGGAACCATATACCTATAAATGGATTATAATGTGGATTGTGTAGTAGATATGTATTAGCAGAATAAATCCTCGTTCTGTTATAAATTGATTGTTTGTTTGTTGTACGGATATATGTTAGCAGAATAAATCTCTGTTTTGCCATAAATTGGTTGTTTATTTGTTGTGGGGACATGTGTTAGCAGACTAAATCCCTGTTCTACTATAAATTGATGGTTAGCTTGTTTGTGTGTTTGTGTGGACATAAGTTAGCAGAATAAATCCATATTCTGGTATGAATTGATTGAATTGTTTGGACATCTGTTTAGCAAGACAAATCACCATCCAGCTGTAATATTATTTGGACATGTATATGCTAGTTAGTTAATATTTTACATGTTATTCCCTTATTAGATGTGAGTTATTTTTACATATATGATGATCTATGTAAATAACTGATAAGTGAATTAGAACTGAAATTGAATGGTAACTTAAATTAGTATCACTGAGATTACTAAGCCACTGTTTTAAATTATAAAGTGTGTTTTTGAATTAACTTAAATTCTTTGATCAATTTGGGTTTAAAGTTTATGAATGATTTCAAGTTATTTTATAAAGTTATTTTTAACCAGTATCTTGTTTATCAAAGGGATTTTACTAAAGAGTTTACTTAGAGTGGTTTACAAAAGATATTTCGTAAGTGATATTTTATAAAAAAATTATAAAAAAAGTTAATAAATAGTTTTGAATTAGAAAGAGATTTTATAAACCACTTTAGAGAGTTTAAAAGAACTTTTAAATCTAGTTTGAAAATTTATAAAATGTTTGAATTGTGAAGCGAACTTATAAAAGTATTTTAATAAGGGATAAATGAATGTGTTATATAGTAGAAGATGTTTTGGGAAGGGAATTACTTAGTCATTTAGTAAGGAATTTTGAAAGTGGAAAGTTTTCCAAAAGCTCTTAAGTATAAAAGGGATGTAAGTGGTTTGGGAAAGGTGCTTTAGAAAAGATTCTTTGATAAAGTTTTATAAAGTGATTTTATTAATTAAAGATTAATTAATGAAGGCTTAGAGGATCCCATATGGAATTGAACCAATGTTTGATTGATAGTTAAATAACCAACTATCAAATCTGGATCAAAACGTAACTTAGAAGATATCTAGGAGAAACACGAACAATTATATGGTATAGTTACCGTCGATGGTGCTATAATCTACCTATAAATTCGTCTCGTTCTTCTAGATAAGTGATACGGAAATCTGTCCGCTAATGGTTAGGAGATGAACTTCGCTCTTATCTTTTATCTGCTTATTTCCTAATGAAGCGGGGTTGAGTTTATCGAAAACTATCGAAGTTCGAAGAGACCGGGATTACATATGTTATTCAAAAACCACTTCAATCCAATGAATGTGTTTCGAAGTGAAGACATTGGGAAGAGCATGGACTCGAAGATAGAGATGCGAAGTGCAAAGACTAATCGCTACTGATCCTGAGGGTGATTACAAAATGAATGTAGTAGGAATAGTGCGTTGGGTTTCCTTCAGACCCAGAACGGACTTGTATGGATTAATGCTATCAACACATTGTCATTCGAGGGCAATGAGCATTCTAAGTGTAAATTCCTTTGATAGGTAATTGTAGCCTCACGCCTCATCAACTGGGAATGACTGAAAATCTAGGGAGATGTAGCAAGGCTAAGTGGATCCCAATCATTAGGGTATGTTGTCAGCCTTCTAGATATATCTACATATTTATGGATTTGTTGTGCATGCGATCTCGATAAAAAGGATTGCAAAGCAACCAAGGTGATGACATATTCGGTACTATTCAGTAAGGGGTAGGCCGGCCTTGTGTTGACATGGATCGATAGGTTCGATCTCGGTATAATTTCTAGACGTATACCATGACAGGTTGTACCCCAGTGCCTTGTCAATGTATAGAATCATTCTCTGATAAGCGCCGTACGGTTTTGATTGTGCCCAACTATGTTGAAATGTGAGATGCAAGCATTTCATCTATTTTAATATTTTATTTTGAGCATTTAGATATTATTATAATATCAATGGATCTCATATAGAAAGTGTTTTGGTTATCGTAAGGTAAAAACCCGTCCATGTTTATGTGCGACATCATCTTACTAGATACCCTTGATTTTTTAATGAGTTTTCAAAGTAATAAATAATTTGTTTGAGTTTACTCACACCAGACCAAGGTCTGACCCGGAGTTTTTTCTTTCCCTAAAACTCTTGGGGTTTTATGGGCAGCCAAGTAGTTTAGGTTTTTTCTACGGATGCATTTTAGGGGAGCTCGGAGCAGGAGGCATTATCGATAACTAGTTATTATCTTATTTTCGTTGTATACTATATACTTTATATCTGATGTATAAGGACATCCTGTTATAGCTGTCCTAGGTTAGAAATTGTATTGATGTAACTCTGAGTATCTTTTTCAAAATGACTTTGTAAAGAATTATGTTGATTAATATATTTTATTCCTTTGCATTGTGAGATTCCGTGTTTGTTCTTAGTTTCTTCTATCTTCTTTCTTTTCCCTTGACGAACGATGTTTTTGGCACTTGAATGTTCGGCATGTGATACAGTGGACATATTAGTGTCGATTTTCAAGGGTCGCAAATCTGGTTCGTTACAACCTCCTTTGGATATATAGCATGGACTTCGATAAATTTATTCCAAAAGGTCATATGGATTTTCGAACATATATATTCCAAGTGACCTTAAGGGCTCTCAAATTTGTTAATCCAAGTGAACTTAAGAGATCTTGAATATCATATTCCAAGATGATATACAGACTTTCAAATATAAAACATTAAAAGCGCATTGGCATCACAGTTCCATTCCTTAGTGATATCCTCTCGCTTCAAGTCTTGAACGATAAACTTATTCTTAATAGCACTATTTGGTCAGCATCGATTAAGCCATGCTTTGTCATGTTATCATATGTGTTCGAATCAAGAATTGGTTTATCATAATTAGGATCATGGGTGTTATACCAGATTTTTGTTTAACTATCTGACTTTGACAACTACTTGAAGTAAAGGTCAACTCAATTAGCAATTGTTTTTAAATTCATCAAGGGATAGGAAATATCTCTATACCATGCTCTCGAGGTCGTTTAATCCTAAACTTGCAACTCTCCTCTTTGTTATTCTTCATCTTTATGGCCCTGGTACTGACGTTGATGTCAGTAATGACAAGAGGGACTGGTCGTCCTTCCTTCGATAGTAGTGTAAACCTGTTTGTCTAACTCCTATACTTTTCTTTTTTGTTGTGTTAGCTCATCCGGAGCCAGTTACGATCACCCGTTCTTTAAATCAGTTGAGTAATAAAAGTGGATGGCACACTTAAAACGCTGGCTAGCCTTGCTAAAAAATGTCTTTTTTGTTTATAACTTATTAAAAGGTGATAAGGGAATAATTATTTAAGATTAAGATGTGAAAGATTTTTTTTTTGATTTGAAAAGACAAGAGAGTAATAAAAGGAAGGAAAACGATCTCTTCATTGAAGCACTTTTAATACTTTCTTAAATCCTAATTAATTTCATTAAACCTCTACTCTTTCCACTTCCTATTAATTGCTTGTTTGAACCTATTTGATTGCTACTTGAATAAAAATAAACCTTTTGATTAGTCAAAAATAACTTTATAAGATTTTGTATATATGCACTCTTCGTTGATTCTCTTTTATCACTTTCTTACATCCTAATTATTTCATTAAACCACCACTGTTTCTGTTGGATCTTATGTTTTTAATGACATGAAATTCAACCGACACGAAGATTCATGAATCTACAACTATGAACTACGAAGACCGAGCTCAACAATATAAAGTATAGTTCATACATACATACATACTATATATATGTTGTTTAGAGTCAAGTCCAGTTTTAGTTGTGTTAAAATTTATCCTCAAGTAGTTCACAAACATACAGATTCAAAATATTCTATAAAAGAAATAAAAGTTTTATTTAAAATAAAACAAAATAAAATAATACCAATAATAATATATGAAGAATACTTGAACTTGGGTCATTGGTAAAATCATATTTTAAACGAAAATTCAAGTTTTCACAAAATGCATGGAACAAGGCTCGAACCTGAGTCACTAGTTTAGAAGGCAAGTTCTCTAGCCAAATGAGCTATGGTGATTTTTGTTTATCAACAGAATTCAGTCGACCGAACAAGGTCATTCGGTTGACTAAACCTGTGTACATGCACATATATTTTAAATTGCTCTTAGTCGACTAAATATTCGAATACCCGACTTTACAAAATATTCAGTCGACTGAATCAAAATTTCAGTCAATTGAATATGAATATTTTTGCACTATTTTTTATCTGTTTTAATTCAGTCGACTAACAAAGAATATTCAGTCGGCTAAATATGTTCTAACTGTCATTTTTTGAATTTCTTGAAGAGACATCTCTCTTCTACAAAGGGGAGTCTTTTTAGGAAGAGTTGCAACGATTTCTTTTCAACAGAACTTTTAACCAAAAGTTGTAACTCTATAATCTCTATATATACGTACTCAATTAAAGATTATATTAACAATTCTAATTCTATTTTCATACTTTCTTGAATTCCGAGTTTCTTGCTTTATTGCTTGAATATTTGAGCAATCATGTATTTATTTCTCTAATTCTAAAGTAATCTAATCTTCCTTATCTTCATGTACACACAAATATACATATTTTACTTGAGGAGAAGATTATAGGAAGGGTGTACATATTGACCAATCAGTGCTATTTAAGAGCATACTCAATCAGAAACAACTTTAATATTTACTTTTGATACTCATATTCTGCATCAGCAGATAACGTAGTTTATATCGCATTACCACTGCATTTACATTGTTTACAACCGTTGGCCATTTCGATCCTATAGTATAATCACTTTTATTTGGTATCGAATCCTGGAATTCTATAGATTGTCACAACATCATAGAATAATGGCCAGAAAACGATCCAATTGAAATACAATAGGCAAAATCCCTATCAAAGCCACCGTTGAGGACTACAAAAAGATACTTTCTGATTTACAAACTTCGGTAAATGGTAATGATGATTAGTTAGTATATGCGGTAAAATCTTAAAGCATAATTTTCTTATTTTAGAAAAGATGAAATCAATCAAAATTGAAAATGAGAAATTAGATTTAGAAAATCAACATGGTGTTTTAAAAAATAATTTTGAGGCTCTTAAGGATTTTCTAAATGAAGAAAATACTATGTTTGAAAAAGAAAGAAAAAATTCAAAAGAAATTACGGATTTGAAAAGTAATGGTTACAACCCCTGGGAGGAAAAAAGCCATTCGGAAAAGAAGTGAGTTTTCATTAAAAAATAACAGTTGTAGGATTCAATTGATTGACCTTGATCGTTCAGTCGACTGAATTTAAAAACATGCACGTATATATTAAAATGCACAGACTCAGTCGACTGAACCATGCTTGTTAGTCGACTGGTCCATGTATTTTAAAAAAATATTTAAAAACAAATTTAGTTGACTGAACTGTGCATTTCAGTGAAACCTAAGTGCATTTGATTTTAGAAAGTGATGGTTTTAAATCGAGTGCACATGTTTGTTTGTATATGAATGGGAATGATGATTCTTGAGAAAAGATTTTAACAAAGTAACTAAATTAGACTCTGTATACATAATTTATGACTCTAGTTAAAATATATAGATTATACGAACCAAATATCGAGTTGTTGAGTCCGTTCACTGTAGAAGTTGTAGATTCATGATTTGTTGTATCTTGTCAGCAATCAAAACTCAAGATCCAACATTCTCCTCCTTTTTGATGATGAAAACTCCATTTGTTTATGAATGAATCTCGATACGCTTTATTGATCTATATCTCCCCCTGAATCTATGTTTGTAACTATGCTCGTTGTTTTCTCCCCCTTAATCTATGCTTATATTTCCCTGTAAATAGTATTTAAGCAATATCTATTTTCCCTTCCTATTAGTTGCCTATTTAAACCTAATTGATTGCTAATTGAATACAAATAAACCTTTTGATTAGCAAAGTAACTTTATAAGGTTGTGTGTATGTATATATATATATATAAACATAAGCAAAACTATATAAATTGAATTTAAACTTATATGTGAAATCGTTATCTATATTTATAATTATAACTATTTTATAATGTTATGCACACACACACACTATTATAAGTATAATTTCATATCACATAAAGTGTATATGTGTGTGTGTGTGTGTGTGTGTGAAAACACATATGTACATGGAGGGCCTAATATGGCTGTTGCGGTGTAAATCACAATACTTATATATGTGCACGTTAAACCATGTTTGTTGTATATATTGCACGTGCATGTACACACACAAGTTTATATGATACACATAGTCATATTGTATAACATAAATATAAGCCAAAAACCAAACTTTATTTATAAATAAAATAAAATAAATCTTTTATTTAAAATAAAATTTAGATAAGATCTAAATGAATTTAGATTTCATGGGACCAACAAAGATCTAATAATGGAAAATTTTGAAATTTACCTTTAACTCTATTTCATGTTGGTCCAGTTCCGAAAATGGTTTCAAAACCCAATAGCCTATGCAGTCTAAATTAGTCATGTTAGAGCTACCTGATTAAGCTTGCCCACTTTGTGTGGTGTCTAGAAAGGTAATGTCTAGGATTTGAATTGGGTAATCAAGTATCATGTCCTACCTGGTTATCGGGCTTGCCTAAAATGTGAAGTGAACCCAAAGATTGCCCCTAATAGAAAAGACCTAATTTGAATTAGACTTTAGGCTAATTTTCAAAATTGTTTTGAAAATCAAAATAAAAGATTTTAAATTTGAAAGTTAAATTTAAAATAAAAACATGTTTATTATCAAAGTTATAATACAACATAAATTTTCAAAATATTTGAAAAGATAATGATATTTTCAAAATATTTGAAAGTATATAAATACTAATTTTAAAATTTAAAACTAATTAATAAGATTAATAAAATGAATTAATTAAATAGGTTACATAATTAATATTTATATACATGTATTATATATATATTAATACATGTTATGTTAATTTTTTCTTCAAAAAGTTGTTATGTTTATTTAAAGTTTTTAAGTTAACATAAGTATACACGTATATATATAAAATAAAATTTTAAAACTAATATAATTTAATTAAAATTAGTTAATCAAATAAATAATTTAATGGTTAAATAAATAAATAAAAGGTAATTCATTAAATAATAAATGCACATATTTAAGATATATATGTTATTCTATAAAGGTTATAGCATGTACGCATATATATACATATATACATATATATATATATATATATGTATGTATATGAATGTATATGTATATATATTACTATATAGGTTATAGTATGTACTATAAAGGTTATAGTATACATGTCTAGTGTAAAAGTTGTATTGGAATGCTAGTATTAAATTAATTAAATAGTTAATCGGTTAAATTAACTAAATAAGATTTAATTAACATTATATTATATGTAAGACTATTATATAAGTAATATGAAATATAAAAGTTATATAATAATAAAACTTATATGATATGAATGTACAATAAATTGGAACATTAAAGAAATCTTAGATAGACTAAAGGAATAAATACATATGTATATGTATGTATACCGTGATTTCAGATGTGTCCAACACTTGAACCACGAGGGTTTTTAATAAAAAATACATTATTTCATATGTCAATATCATTGGATATAATATATTAAAGATTATAAATATTTAATATAAAGTTGTCTTCTATCATTATATATAATTGTTTACTTGCATACTCTTTAGTTGTCGAGCTTTCCTCTAGTTAGGGGTGTTATGTGTTTTACTATTAATATATTGAATAGATGAGGCAAGATAACTGCATATATATATATATATATATATATATATATATATATATATATATATATATGTTGAGCTTTCCTCAAGGTATGTGCATTACACTTAGGTTGTCATGAAATGATAGATCCAAGTGAATAATCCCATTTTACTTGTTGAGCTTTCCTAAAGGTAAAGGCATTTTTGGTCTATCCTCAAGGCATGTGCCTAAGAACCCGGTCGCTAAAATACCAATTGGATTAGTTCATGTAAGGTGCATCATATTTGATGTTATTAAATGCTAAGGATAATCAAATGCATTTTTATAAAAAGTTCGCTATGATGTTGTAGTAAGGGTATTCATTTGAATGGTTCGACCATTTAAAAAGGAAAATGAATGTATAAGAATAGAAGTGATTCTAGGTACAGTTGAGATGAAGAGAGTGAATGGCCACCTTTTCTTCATAAAGAAACATTAAAAATGAGGATTATTATAGTAATGATTGATTCTAACATTGGAATAAGAAATCAGATTTCTATACCAAAAATATATTTCATATAGAATTTTTTTCTATGAGATTTATTTCTTTGAGTTCAAGATATTTAATTAAAACTCTCCACTATAAAATAGTTATAGCAATTGAAATAAATAGTCTATATTAAGTGGACGATGGACCTCCGCATTCGGTACACTATTATAGTAATAGCGGAAATGGTGGGAGCATGTCATATAACACTTATTGAATGCATCAAGTTATGAAAATTGTTTTTGTAAAACGTACAACACATTGTTTATGAAGTAAAACTATAATATGGTATTTGTTTTCACAAAAAAAGTGATGCATTGAAAATACTGAAGAATCGAAAAGTATTTACAATTATTTTGAAATTATAGACTTAGTATATTTTTAAGAAATAATTTTTATCATATGATCGTTGTAACAAACCGGCCTTTTTGGATGTTTTAAGCAGACACACACGTCAAACTTAATCCATACAAAAGGGCAGATTGTTATTGGGGTAAATAAGAGAAGTAGAGAAAGAAAAACAAATATAGAATCTCATAGTGGAATGGCAAATATAACAATCAAATAACAGTTCATGAAGATGTTTACAAATAATTATGATTATACTAAGACAATATAGAATCAGAGTTACAGACAACAAGAATAAATAAATAAATGCAGCGGAACAACATAATGCAGTGGAATACATGTCATGAATAATAATAGTATAAATCTTCGTCTTTGTCCTCCAGAAATAAGGTCTTCAACCCTGAAATGCTCAGGCTGACTCGAGCGAATTGAAAAGATAAAACACTCGAGTCAGAACTAAAAGATCTTATGTAAGTGAAACCAACGGTAAATATGAGTGTGACAGCGTCAGAGATGTTTACAGGGTTTGACATCTCCTATCTTGTGTCTACTGTGAGTGCAATAACTTAAAAGATGTTCAGGATACACATCTCTTAAGGATCTGTTAAACTATCTACAATGTAGGACAATATGCTATTATAATATATCTATAGTAAAGAAAAAGTGTTAAAATAGCATTAAGGCGTTACCCATATCCCCCTTAACTCATTTTATATATTCCCATAGGCTATACAGTACCGTACGCTCCTCCGAGAGGTTTACACAGAGGGCACCCCATAGGTATGGTACAAAACAAACCTGTAGAACGCGCTAGGGCATGTGAACACGGCACTCGAAGCAATGCCAGGGTAGATATGCCAATTGTGGATCCGGACTGGTGGTAATGCATAACAGCTATTACCGCCCACCTCGGAACACACTTCCATAATCAAAATCAAAGAGTGACCACCAAATCAATCAAAAAGCAATAGGTATGGTATCGAAGAAATGTGTCCGATAGGAGGAATGACCTCACTTGGCCTGGCGTGGTTCCTATTTTAGTCACATCTAAGCTAACTCACGGGAATCAGGGTCACGTCATACCTTATAAAGAAATCGTTCACCAAACCATCCTACTTCATTTCTGGAATCTCCACCATGTACACAGTTGTTAAAGTGGTTTTCGGTATTGGCAGAGAGTATGACAATATCCAATCCCGGTCGCTTTAACAACCAACCGCATATTACACACTGGATGGATCTTTTAAATCTCCAAAGATCAATTCATAGTTGATATCAAAATATCATATTCAATTCAAACCATATCACTTTCAAAATCATATTAACTTTGGAAATCATATCTTCAAAAGAGGTAAAACCCTTATTTCAAAATCATCATATTTACTCAAAATATGTTATATAACTACCAACTTAGGTTATTTCATCATTTCATCATATTTGCTTTTAAATCAATAAATTTGAATATAAACACGTCCTCTTTACTTTGTCTGAAAATTTAGAAAATAGTTTAAATAGTTATAAATAGTTAAAATGGTAATAAATAGTTTAACATAATAAAAGTAAATTTTATAATTGTTAAAAATACTTTAAAATATTAAAAATAGATTTAAAAATAGCTTTTAAATTGATTTAAGATAGTTAAATAGATTTAAAATGGACAAAATATAATTAAAATAAATTAAATAGCTTAATATAGATTAATCAGATTTAAAATAAATTAAATGGTTTAATTAGTTTAACATAGATCACATTGGTTCAAATAGGTTAAAATAATTTATATAGTTAATATAGTTAAAATATTTTAATAATTTGAAAATCTTAATAATTAGAAATTTTAAAATAATATATTTTTAACAGTTTACATAAAAATATGAATTTGAAGTTAACATCAATTTAAACTATTTATTTCTTTTCAACACATTTGAACCATTTAAATTCCAAACAACAAATCCAATTTAAATCTTTCAATTCAAACTGTCAATAAATTATTAAATTCTATATTTCTTTCAAACCACGTTTGAAATATCAATTTACATTACTCAAATTCCAATATATTTCATAGTTATATTTCAAATAATTCCAATATATCGATCCCGTTAAATTCCATTTATACCTCAAAATTCAACTATATTTTTTTAATTAAATTTCTTTAAACAATTCCTTTAACCCATTCAAATTTCAACATAAACTTGATTTTCAATAATAATTTAATTTATATAAATCAAATTCTTATTTCAAAATATCATTCAATTAAATTCAAAAATTAAGGATTCAAAATCATTTAATTTAACCAATCCAGTGTTCGTATATAATTCTCTGCCCTAGGGTCAAGTGATACAGATATTTATCATTTCAATCCGTAATTAATTTATTTGTATGGATATATATCATTTCAATCCACAATCCCGAGTTAATATAAAATCCATACAATAGCTCGAGCCTATCGTTTCAACCCATAATGATTTTTCCTTAACCTATAAATCGTTCGGGTACATATCATTTCAACCCATAGTGATTTTCCTAATAGTAACTAAGGGAACTTGCAGAGTGATAGGATTTCATACATCAATTATAATATACAATCTTCCAATCATTCAATAATAAATTCAAACATCCATCACAATCATCATCCAATTCAACCAATAAATATCAACAATTAGTAGATAATTATATACGGGTAATTAACTGGCAATTTAACTTCAGTAATAAATTAAATGAAAATTTAATTTAAAATAAATTCAAATTAATAGGAATAGCAATATAAAAATATCAAACTGTCGTAAATAAATCCCTAATCACACCATAGATTAAATTTAACTAACATAAGAAATTTTAGAAGTCGTGAGTGGGTCAAATCACTCACCTTTGAATTTAAATTGAATTAAATTCCAAATTAGGAACCAATTCAAATGATCTCAGAATTCATCCAAACTAGCATCAAAATATCTGGAATTTCGATATGATCCCATTGGATTAAACCGCGCGTAAATCAGATCTCATGTGAGAAAGATATTCCAGTTAGAATGGTTGAAATAGAAATAAAATTAAACGAATAAATAAAATAACGCACCACTCAGAAGCCACCACGCCACCTTCCTTCCTCCCACCTTTCATTCGAAGATGAACATGGCCATGACCCTCCTTTGACCAAGACATACAGCTTCCTCTAGCCACCAGGGAGCGCCGCACCACCGCCATCATGACCGCCTCCCTCCATCGCATCAACGCCCTGAAGGCCACCACACTCGGCCTCCCCTATCACCATCGCCGCTGCTTTAGTTTCTAGGTTTTTTAACCCCTAAATCAAAGATTCCGACCACCTCAAGTTGAACCAAGGGATGCGGTCACCACCATTAGCCTCCAGACGACGGGCACCACAAAACCGACAATCCAATTTCGCCGATTGGTATCGAAATCGAAAACCCCCAATTTCACGATTTCATGGCTTTGACCATGATTTCTGAATGACTCGAGCATCATTTACAAAAAAAGATTATAGATGCAGATTCATATCGATGACATCTTTGATTTACATATTTTTTTGATTTTTTTTTAGGAGTTTGATTTTTTTGGATTTGAATATGATTTGCAATTGGATCTAGAATTTGTTTGTCTGCCATTGGAATGAGGAGTTGAGAAAGAAATGTACGTATAGACAAAACGGAATAAGAATTGAGAAACACATTAGGGTTTATAACGAGCTATTTATAGGATTAGCTGAAAAATGAAAGAACGGACAAGCTTTAATTTGGATTTTGAACGATAAATAACCCGAAAACCCCGTTTCGCCTTCGCAACAAAAATAGGTAATTCTATATACCAAAATAGACGCTTTCAATAGTTTTAAACCCAATGGAATAGGTTTCAAGTCCAAATTCCATCGTATGAAGAAGTTAGGTTAAGATCGGCTTAATTCTAATTGATTTTGATCGATTTCAATTAAATTGATTTCTAGGCGTTTCGAGTCCGTACGATCAAACAACAAGTCTGATTGCTACGAAACTTGAAATCCTGTAATATTCACCGTTATGGATTCGATGAAACTAGTTTCATTTAAATCTGAGTCAGTAGGCAATATGGCTATTTTCACATTAATTAAATAATTTTTAAATTAATTAATTCACTTTTTAAATTCCAATTTAATAATTTACCATTTCTATCACTTAGGATTACTTAAACATTTACCATAATTTAAAATAAAATCTAGATATCAATTCAAAGTTAAATCAATTTACCAATTATAATGTTTAATTTCAATTCCAGTAAATTCAGTAATCATAAATTAAAATTCCAATAATCCATTTATTTAATTTTTTTAAATCTTATTATTCAATCAATTATCGTCATATGGTATCATTAACATTGGTTTATAACTTAGTACACCAATGTTCTCAAATTCCATCTTTATTTACATCAACGTAATATTAAATTCCATTTAATTGCAATTGATTCCAAATTTGATATAACTGACTAAATATATAAGTAACTTATAATAATTGTTACCATTAACTCTTAATCATATTTAAGTTTATTATTTTCAACCAATTATTATAATTACTTACATAATATTGATTTTATTCAATTACCATTTATTATATATTATTTCATTAATTGATTCAATATTTACATTTGTTTTCTTACATCTAATTTATAACCAAGTATAACCGTTTAAATCATTTCAATTGGTTGGACTTTCATTCAAATTGTTAATAATTAACTTAAATTAACATTATTAACTTTCATTCTATTATTATTCCCATTACAAATCATAAATTTTAATTTCTCCCAACTTTAAATTTACAATATCTTATTAAGTTAACATATTTTAATTATCGAAAACTTACGGGTCGTTACAATCGTGAATATATGATACTAGTAATTATATCTCAAACAGTTAAAGGATATGCACCCATTTAGTGGGAGCATCATAGGTGTTAATAAACTCTTCGGAATGATACATATAGATTTACGCAATCACATGTATGATAATACCAAAATGGTTTCACACACTTTGTTGTATTCACAATGAATTATCACAATGATGAATATGTTTAATATATATGGAGCAAGTCTATGATAACTTCATAGAATATAAAATGGAAGTAGATAAAATAAAATGCAATAAATGATTCGATTTGATTGAACGAGTAAGTATATTGAAAAGAGTTGCAAATGTACTTAAAATGAATAAAGATTTGGTCTCAAGAGTCACTCCTCCTTATAATACATAATAAACCGTTGTTAAGGATTAATCGAACTTTGTTTGACAAAGGACGATTAAATGAAGAATCAAGTTGAGTTAAATTCTTTCTATAAGGTGTGCACTTAAGAGCGGTACACAAGTTAAGATTGGTATCATCCGAAGAATAGTTTACAAAATCATACAAAATAATGGTTTATAGGAAACCCTATCATTTCCTAGGCCAAGAAGTTGGCAGGTTATGCAAATCGAAAAACTGCATGTAATAATTATGTGTGAGGGATGTTGTATGAATTGTCCTAAGAGAATTTTGGGAATGATGGTTATTATATGACAAATTTATGCTGTGAACATATATATATATATATATATTGTGAACTAATGCAACATCAGTTTCATGTAAGGCAATTCATAAAATGTTTATGAATGCCTGATCCGTTGCACTGATAAACAACAATTGTTCCAAGAAATACCAACTTCGTAGCAAAGGAATTTCTTTAAGAAATTATTGGTATAAAATGAATTTGGATACGATTCAATGATAAAACCGATTACAAGGGATGAAATGAAAATTACACAATCTAAATGGAAACAATACATTAGAACGTCCAATGGGTTTCTTATACATTTAAGAGAAGCTATGAGTTTCTAGTCAATGTCAAAAATGAATAAATCTCAGTTGTTTAAATTAAACCATTAAAAGTATTGACTGTATGATATGGTACAATGTGCAAATCCGAAATAGATTCCAAGTACATTTCCAAAATATGATTTTGATAATTGTACCAAAAGGGATATGTTCAATTGGCCATAAATATGTCTTTAAGAGAAAGCCAAATGCAATTGGAATATAATGAGATACATAGATAAGAAAAATATCCTAAATTTCAATTGTTGAAATTAACGTAACAGACTCAACCTTCGATGTTCTCAAGTTAGTTCGGATTTATTCACAAAATTAATGCTTAGTATGTTTCATGTTTGATACGTATGTACTGAAGTGGAAAATTCTAAATAATGATTTAGGATAGACAGTTTGCACATAACAACCAAAGCTTCTTGAAGTTAGTGGGTGGGATATTAAGCTGGTGGATTTTAGATATGACCCAAGAAATGATAGAAAATAACATTTTATAAGCATGAGAATTGAATAAGTACTTTGATAGAAATATCAAATAGTTAAAATCAGCCTTAGTTGTTTTAATATTCGACATTGGATTTGTAAATAATGTCCTTTATAGGAACTGTAAAAGATATTGTGAATGTCCCAAATCATATGCAAAGACACCTTATTAAAATGTTTAACACAAAATATGTAAGATGGATTCTTTGTGTATTGGCAATAGGTTATTATACATGTTATGTTTTCTATGGTACTGTGATTTTTTTGTGTATTTGATACGTGAAGCAAATATTAAATCCAAATTGAAACCATTAAATGGTTGTGTGAGGTTTTCTCGTTCATTTATGAAATATTGGAGAATTGTTTGCTAAAACAACAAACTTATTATGAAGGAGTGTTCGGACCCAAACTTTCATAAGTGATATTGAGTATAATATGTCAATAATTAATTCAAGTTAAGAATCATTATGTTGGAAATGTTCAAAATGAAAGGCAATG
Organism: Allium cepa; assembly: GCA_030765085.1. NCBI lineage: Eukaryota > Viridiplantae > Streptophyta > Magnoliopsida > Asparagales > Amaryllidaceae > Allium > Allium cepa. The sequence continues at coordinate 111,605,656 of CM060940.1, forward strand.
GATATTTAATTGAAAAGGCTAAGTGCATCGCCTTGAATAACGCCACAATAAAAGCAATGTATACAAATATAATTGCATAAATCTGTAACTGAGTTGAGGGTGATTCCAAACGCTGATACGCTCGTTGCATTGTTATATGATAAAAATGTCACTATACGGTTCAAAACAGAACTTAGAAATCACTGGAGGTTGAGAGAGATACTCTAAGTTGTTCTAACCACCAGAACCTTAATCGACCTAAATTTTGAAAATAATAATTGAAAACCAAGTCCATCAAAGCACAGAACATTGAATTTGGTATCTACAAATAAGTATGAGCTTTATCAATGATTAATAGAAATCCAAACTCGTAGCGAAAACAATAATAGGATATAAATACTGAATATGGCTACTATATTGGAATTAATGGTATTCCTTAGATGTCATATTTCCATGTAAGCATCGAGCGTAAGAGAAAAGAAGACTTCTCTGATAATCAATCACGTCGAGCTCAAGCGAACTGTTCCACTGAATCTATCCCGTGGGTTGTAAAAGAGAGGGGTTAGAACAACGTTCTGTTGACTGGAAAATCTATACAGTGTCCATAACATAAATTTATACCCATTGGTTTCCACTTAATTATTATGTCAATTAAGGTTAGCAATTCTAATTTAATCTTGCATTGCGCATGTAGTTACTTACCTACCCAATCCCAAGATACAGAATACTGATGAAACCTTATCAACCATCCAATACTTCCAAATCCATTTGCCACTTGATACTTCTAAATATGAAGTGGGCTTGTACTATCGCCACATAATACTTTTAAAGAAGAAACATGCAAACTTTCCCATTTAAGATATCAATCAAGGTAGACTCCGACATTTAAGACCTATTTCCATGGTAGACTTCTAGCATTGTCAAATTGGTCTATTGGTCCTAACTACAGATACATTTGACCACTATATATGGCCTTATAATTTATAATAGCCATACCACTAGCGCATCTATCGTTATTAAAGTCTGAGCATTGTGAGAGACTGTACCCAAGCCACTTAATACCTCATTGATAAGGATTAGGCATATCTCTGCCCATTTAAGTCCTATTTATAGGTAGGCTTTTTCCATTTAGTACCTAACCTCAAGGTAGACTCCTCACTGGTACTATCTAGTTGACGGTGCTTGAAAATTTCATTGGGCTACTTAATACTTCTTTTATACGAAAGAGGCAGACCTTACAGCCGCTTAATACTTCAAACTTGAAGCGAACCTCTTCCGAGATATCCAGCATCACTCTTATAAATATGGAGTCCTATTACATTACTTCTTTTGGTAGGAAGGCAGGCCCTAAGATAGCCACTTAATATCTTAACACTTAAGTAAACCTTTTTGGAGATATCCTCCACCACTCCTAATTTAAATTTAGACCATTTAATACTTCCCAATTAACAAAGCAAGTCTAATCTCTCACATCATCATGTGTTATAGGATTAGTGATATCTCACATTAGTAGTATGTGCATCCATATTGGTAGCCTCAAAGTGAAGGGCAGCCTTTCGTCGAGTGACTCTACCTACCTTGCAACACTATCCTACTAAGTCTAATTAAATATCCTAAGTCTATACTTATACTATCTTAGGTCAACATTGGACTTAGCTTACTAATTCCATTTTTCTTTAAGCTAGTAAGATTTACCTTAAATGCTTATTACCCACAAATCCCCTTTTAATGCTCATATATGTCAATTTTTCCATAAATTCCAAACGGACATTTCCTAGTACATTTATGTATGATTACTAATTTCAAATTAGTAACCTTTTATATTTATTCCATTTTTATCAGCCTTATTATCCATTTGTATCTATTAATTGTAATCCTTAATTTAATACTATCCATATTAATTTAGATTACAATCTTTCATTTCCTAATAATTAATAGGAATTCCTAATTTATTTTCCATTAATACGAATTACTACCCTTTCTAATTCTAACTATTCGCTTCCCTAAATATAATAATAACTAATGAACGTTACGCATAAATAACGCATGAAAAAATGTTGTTCTTCTTTATTAACAAAATAAATATGTATAACTACTTAATAAAACCATCTCTTCGTAACCAAATATATTATAGTCATAAATTTATTACTAGAATATGCTTTTCTCATTGAATTTGCTGGAATTAAATTCCTTAGGAAGATTTTCCACTATGATTTCCATAAATTGGTTTAACCCAAAAAGGAAAGATTGATTACGTTTGAAATTACAAGGGATGTATAATTTAATTGGAATAGACAGTGTAAACTACGGAGAATAAATATGTACTTTACGCATCTATTCCCTTTTTCTTTATGAATATTCCTTAACAAATGTCGCCCTTTTGAATGAAAAGTGGAAAACGTAAATAAATTTATAAAAATCAAACGGATGCTCTTCCCACAAATTAAACTATGAAAGATTTGCATTTTAGCATAATTAGGCAATAATTAAAAAATACAATTTTACATCCAAGTACAGATCTAGAATAAAAATATACAACATTCAAATTCTAAAATCTTTGGGACTAATTTTCAGATCTAGGCGTAAACATATGTCAAATTACATCTGGAAAAAATATGTAGAAAATAGTTTTCTACACTAGTTTTAGCCAACAATTTACAAATAAAATTGATTTAGGTATATAAAGCAAACGTATGCCAATGGAATAGATTCAAAATCATAAACAATATACAAAATTTCCCACTCATCTTTTAAAAGTAATCAAAATCTCCAGATCTGAATTAGAACCTTAAATTCATCTTCAAATACTTTTTAATCCAAGAAATATGTATAAAATTGGTATATACATATATTAGAATCACAGATCGGAGAAGAAATTGGAACTGGGAGAGAAAATAAATACAAATATATAGATATATAAATTACCTCAAATATGCGTATAGTTGATTCTCTTCTCCTTTTCATTTGATTTGTATTCTTCCCTAATCTTTACGAATATAAATACAAATATCTTATTTTTTTAATTTAAAAAGAAAGTGGAGAAGAAGAAATGGCAGAGCTTTATTACTCTAGTCGGAAAAATATGAAAAGGAGAAGGAGGGTTAGGCCTGAATCTATAGGCATTAGAATCAACCATCACTATATGATTAAATTATATTAAATGCGGGTCATTGAGCCTAGGCAAACCCTAGCCGCCACACATGAAGCGGTCGACCGCCCCTTTCCTAGGGGTCGACTTTCCTTGGTTGACCACTCTAATATGATGGTCGACCTGTTGGCCATAGTTAATTAATTTATAACCACTAATTTATTTTAATTGAATTATTTCCATTCCGAATTCGTTTTCCGTTTGTAACTTCTTCATTTGGACTCCAATCGCAAAACAACAAATATGAACGTTGCTCAGAATTTCACCATGAACACAATGGTGCAGTTTCGCGGTCAAATTTCATCGTCTGCATAAATTCCATTTTTAGAGCTAAATGAATTAACTAACGTCAAATTACGGGGTGTTATATTCTTACTCCCTTAAAAGAATCTTGTCCCCGAAATTATATCAATGACTAAGTAATGGTTCAATTTAGCAATTATTCTAAACTACACAACCAATTAGTGTACAGCCAATTTTATAATCAAATGTGCACAAGTAAAAAGTGTATCATTACAAAGAAAACATGTATGCAAAATGATTCTAAATTAGGTCCTCCTACATGAATGCATTTCTTTGGAAATATTTTTGAAAAATATAATGCAAATAACCTAAAGATATACATATAGTTCTATATGTATGCAGCTTTTGAAAAATCTTTTCAATCAAAATCCCCATACTTCTATGTATAGAAGTATGAAGCAACCAATTTTGCATCCAATTACTACAATCCAAAAATCTAACACATCGAAAATCGCTTTTTAAACTTTACTTCTATGTCGGAAAAAGGAATTTAGATGGAGATTTAACATTCTTACCACTCTATAATCTTCCTATTCTCATAGTATAGTGGAAATTTCCTCGCATTCTTGGATTAACTCCAAATTTTCCACGCATGAAACGCATAAGGAGGCCTATTCTTCTAGCTCTAAAATGGAAATGAGTCTAAAAATAGACTCATGCACGACATCGACAAGGTATGGAAATAGAATTTTCAAGGCTAAAACAGCTTTTCTCTTGTTACCGCTTGCATTTATCGCATCGTTGATCCTAATGCATCGCTAAATCCCAAATTCTAACTTTATTTGCATTCTATATGGTTAACATGTGGCCTTCAAAATCAAGTATTTAAATCCATCTCACTTTTCAAATTTTTGTGTCACTTGAAAAATAAAACCCAAAATATTTAGACGTGCATTTTCCCTTAAAATCAAATTTTTGGACAAAAATTCTAAAATTAATTTAAGAGCTAAAAATAAATAAAACTTAAAATCGTTTTTTTTCAAAAGGGAAGTTTTACAAAATATTTCCTTTTCAAAAAGTTTAATAAATTAAGCCACAATTTCAGCGAAGTCTGAAGTCGGCTATGCAATAAGCACATAAACCAAATTTTAAAATTCTACAACTAACCTTTACCCGTAAAACTTGACATTTATTTAAAAATGCCATCATGCCGAATTATCTAAAATTTTAACTTTCAAGGAATAAGAATTATGACTCACGATATCAATTTTTTTTATCATGTCCTTATAAAAAATTTCAACTATTCTAAACTTTTAATCTTATGTTGCATCTATTATTAATTAAATGTCTTTTATGAGATTTCCATATTTATACTCCTTCATTATGCATATACAAGTGCAGTTTGTATGTCCAAAAACACAACATAGTAAATATATAGGAACTCATAATATCGTGTATGCCTTTTACAAGAGACAATTAACAGTTACAACACAAACAACCTAAAAGAAAAGAATAATTGCTGCAAGGGAAAAGATAACGACGCTATAAATCCTAAAACAATGCGTACAAACTACGAGATGCCTTGCTCCGTAGCTGGAGCTAGATCCGTTATTGTTTCCCTTGAATGGTCATAGCATGGCGGCTATACACACAATCTTGTGAGGCTAGCGCTGCTGGTGTTGCCGACGGCTTCAAAATTGCCATCTTCTAAAGGAATGATCTAATGATGGCAGAAGAAACCTTCAACTAAACTGCCTCTCTATGGAGGTTCATCCGTATTACCTAAAGTGAGAGTGGAAAGGGGAAAATACAGATAATGACTCCGTGGAGTGCTAATCCATGATCAACAACTGCATCATAAGGGTGCGAGTCCAATTGATGGCGATGCCACCAATACTAGCATAGGTGGTCTTCCACACCATAGGATAAATCTGGCCATAACTTCTCGTCCTAGGAAAGATGTTATGCTAAATGATAAGCATAACCTGATGGGAAGTCAGACGTAGATTATCTATCTTCCAAACACCGACATCTTGGGAAAAGATCCGCTGTTAAATCTTTGAGTTAGTCACTTCAAAATCATCCAAATTGGCTCCCTTCGTAGAGTCCTCCAAAATCTCGATGACATCATCATTAATCAGCTCAATCAAGACACCCTTCACCTCCGAACGAATCAAACTGCTCCCTCCATTGAAATTCTATGCCAATAGGACATCAAAAAGGTAGATGTAGCATGGGTAACATTCCTGTTCAAAGGTCTTGAAGTAGAGGATCGGTGTAAATCCTACCACAACAAATAGCTCTTCCAGCCCAAAAGCTGTGAAACCTTCTACTCGTTTCGGTCCAACCAAGTGGCCTTTTGAGGGTTGGGACCATAACGGTGCGAGAAAAAACCAAAAGTGTGGAAAGGTATCTCGGCTAAGAAGTGGTTAGAAGGAGGAAATAGGAATTAGATGTGAAGTGGTGGTGGGGTGAGATACAATACTAGCACAAGGTGGAGACGAGGCTGCTGCACCTAAGGAAAAATGGCGTTGCCTAGAGGAGGAACGAAAAAGAGAGACTGGTACTCATAGGAGGAGGAGGATGGAGATTGGGTTCAGCTTTTGAGGAAGGAAGGACAAAAGAAGACAACTGGAAGAATTCGTACGTAACTTTTATAGTCCCGTTACAAGTTCAAATTATGCCAAAACTTGTTAACAGTAGACCACTCTAGGTTTACCGCTAGGTGATCAACCGCTAGATGAGCTTTGGGCGTTAATTGAACCTAGACCCATTTATGGTTGGATTAAATAATAATAATCATTTTGAGCGGTCACCTTCGATTCGACACGATCCAAAAAAATTCTGTCCTTATCGCGGTGTTGTCAAAGCCTACCGCCTAATCCTGAACCATGTCTAGCAATTCACAGTAATCCCAACAAAACTGCGGCGACCATCAATAATTCCAATAACCCGAAAATGTTACAGCTGCTATTTCCTACTTACTTTGCACGAAAATAATTCGTCCAATAGCTGATGGTACAATAACACTTTAAACTACATACCCTAGTAAAATTGAATGTCATTCTTTGTCTATACCTTAAAGAGAGAAGATTTTAAGAACCTCAATTTTATAAACCTAAAAATCACCGAGCTAAATATATGCTCCTTTATACTAGTTTCTAAATAATAAAAATTATTTCATACCAAAACTTCCCCTAAAATTCAGACTTATATATATTTTAGCGTTTCTAAAACCTTTTTAAAAAATAAAAATTTCCTAAATTGGAAAACATTTTCCTTGCCAAAAATCAAAATCAAGGCTTTACCGATATATACATATAAATATTTATGGATTTCAAAAATTATTCTTTTATAAACTATAAATTTCCTAACACGACCAATTTAGTAGTATACATGTTTCTTTGAAAATTATAATTTCAAAACTTTCCCAAAACAAAATTTCCAAAATAAATCCTTGCAAAAAGAAATTCTTTGAAAACCCTTTTTCCAAAATCCATGGCATTTCCAAAGCATACATTATAAAAATTCTCTCATTGGTTTAAAACTAAGGAGTTGACATTAATTCTCCAAATAAAAATACAATTAGCCATCAAAGAGGTGATCGATAGACAAGCTCTTGCCAAAACTGATTTCCAGATGTTTGCGACGTACAGACTCTAAATAAATATGTGCCTCCGACTGGAACTCATCACCAAAATCACATGGTAGCTAGATCTCAACCATCAAGTTGAACACCTCCAGTCTTCGAGATTCATCCATATGTCGTACTCATACTCTTTATCAACATCGCCTTACGCATTGCCAGCACTTCATAGGGTACTTCGGATTTAGCATAAAAATCTAAACTCTAAGTTATTTCCATCCATAGTTTCTTTACTCACTCCTTCGGAGTGGAACTATAACTACTTCCATGGTCGGAATTCTAAGAATCTAGCATAAAATTATAATAATACTAGATAGGAAAGTACGAATGTGTTCTTCAATTTATCATAATTGCTCTGATCTACTAACCTAGGATCTAATATCAAACGTAATCACTCATACCCTAATTAGCCTAAATTTCAAAAAATAATCGAAACCCAAGTCCATCGAAGCACGGATCATTGAATTTGGTCCTACAAATGAGCGTGAGTATTATCGAAAATTGATAGAAAATCTAAAATCACAGCAGAAACAATAATAGGATATATTACTGATTATATGTAACGACCCGGAAATTTTAACGATTTAAATACGTAATTTACTAAATTTTTCATGAAAACAAACAATAAATTTTTGCAATGAAAATTTGGTATGCGTTTATTGAATCATAGCAAGCGGTAGATTTTCATTTGAAAATATGAAGTTTGTTTGGTTGTGAAATTTCAATTTAAAATTTAAAATCATTTAAATTAATGGAAATTAAATATTTTTCAAATCTGAATATACATTTCTATAAGAAACGTGTAAATCATTTTCTAAGTGTGACATCGTATTTCGTTTCATCAAATTTGGACTGCTCTAGCCTCATTACCTTATTTTCTATGAATTAGCAGCAATTGGCAACGAAACTCGAATTTTGATAGTTTGGTCGTATCGCTGATATCTGTGTACAATTCTATTCGTCTCATTGTGTTGATCTCCGTAGTATATTTATTTGGGTATTTCGAAGTCCAGTACGTGACAAAATCTACGAAATGATTAGCCGCCTTGGTTCCACATTTGGGTCTTTTGTGTTCTGTTCCTTTTCGTTTGTTTCCCTAGAGAAATTAGTAGGCAGTAGCCTTTATTACTTTCAGAAATCCAAGCCCTGACTTTTGTTATTCCCATCGTTTAATTTATAATTGCTGGTTCGTTTCCCATTCTCCTTCTCCATGTTTTTACTATGCTTTTGAGAAAAAATAATAATATAAAGTTTGGATTTATATTTTATTCGTACTAAGTCATTCATGTTCTCTTCTTGTTTGCATTCTTTGCCTGCTCGTCCTTTTCTTTGCCCATCACCTCATCGCAGCCTCACCTCACCAGCTCCACCTCTCTCTCCTATCCTCCTACCATCACTCCATCAGAGCATCCTCTATCGCCTTCACGGATCCTCACAGCCACCGCCCACTGCTCCGACAAACCCAGCTCGCAAAAGACCCACTGGCCTCCTCCTCACTTCCTCCTACAGCCTTCCCACCAGAATCGGCTGCACCGACCTTTCCTCCACCACTTCACCATCTTACTGTCATCACCCACCCGAGTACAGTAGCTGAACCTCCAACCCGTCCTCCCTCCTCTTACCTAACTCACCTCAAACTGAGCCCTGCCGATCACCAACAGCAGCTACCAACCCCCCGCCGTTTCCACTGCCACCCAAACCCATCCTAACCACGCGACAACCACTTGAGCTCGACCAGCCCTTCCCCGCCTCCTTGCTCCTCTTACATGCGCAGCCTCCCCTGACCGCATCTCCCTCATGCAGCAACCCACACCCCATCCATCTCACCCACACTGCGCCGACCATCCCCTATAGCCTCTCCGCCTCGTCCACCCACAATGCCACAGTCGAACGCGCAACCACAGGCCATCCCACAATTCACAAATAAAATCGCCTTAAGCATAAAAATCAAACGTATGCAACGAAATAGATTTAAAATCATAAACAATTTATAAAATTTCCTAATTACCTTTTAAAAGCGATTTAAATCCCCAAATCTGAAGTAGAACCTTAAAGTCATCTCCAAATCCTTTTTAATCCAAGAAATATGTATAAAAGGGTATATACATACATTAAAATTACAGATTTGAGAGGAGATTTTGGATTGGAAGAGAAAATAGATACAAATATATAAAAATATAAATTACCTCAAATACATGTATAGTTGATTCTCTTCTGCTTTTCATTTGATTTCTATTCTTCTCCAATTTGTATAAATATAAATATATTATTTTTGTAATTTAGAAAGAAAGTGGAGAAGGAAAAATGGTAGTGCTTTATTACTTTATTCAGAAAAATATGAGAAGAGAAGGGAGGGTTATGCCTGAATATATAGGCAATAGAATCAACCACAACCATACTATTAAAATATATTAAATCCGATCCGTTGGGCCTAGGCAAACCCTAGTTGCCACACATGAAGGGTCGACCGCCCCCTTCTTGAGGATTGACCGCGCTTGGTCGACTGCTCCAATATGTTGGTCGACCTATGTGCCATAGATAACTAATATATAAATTTAATTTATTTTAATCGAATTATTTCCATTTCGAATTCGTTTTTCGTTTGTGACCTCTTCATTTGGACTACGATCGCAAAACTCCAAATATGAAAGTTGTTCAAAATTTCACCATGAAAACAATGGTGCAAGTTTCATAATCAAATTTCATTTTTGGAGCTAAATTAATTAACGAACTAAATAAGTGAATAAATTATGTCAAATTACAGGGTGTTGCACACATGGTAAAGGCAGTTCATCAGCATTAGAGAGAGTTAACTGATAGAGTAGAAAATTAAAATATAATAGCATTCCTGTTCATAGAAGGACTGACCCAATTGGTTTTGAGAAACTGATTGGAGAAATTGGAATGAGATTCCATAATTGACACTAAGTGCAAGTGGGAGATTGATAGAGTTAGAGGTATGCCCTAGGGGTAATTATGTAAATTGTTATATATATCCAACTTGATAACCAATCTTGTTCGAAATAAAAGGTGTTTTGTTCCTATTATATATTTGATATAAAGTGTTATATATATTAATTTAATTAAAAATATATTTAATAGAAAAACCATAATCGGTATGTTTTGTGATAATAGTTACAAAGTAGTGTAAACGTGAGTAATTTATCACTACAAAAATAAATATACCGTTTTAAATATTCCTAGTCAAGATGTATCGAGAGTGGATATCAGTATTTTCTTTGAGACTAGATTACGTAATTCTTTCCAAATGTTAGACAATTTATTACGCATGGCTGCTGCGGGCACTAAGGAGTTACGTATTGATAGTTATAAGAAAACTATGGAATGAATCACTCGATAGTTTTCTATTGGTTAATATAACTAAGGTCAAACAAAAAAATGTCGATTTGACAAATTTACACAGTTCGCTCGACTTTAGCTTACTATTGATCTTCAATATAGAAGCTCTTCTTTGAATATACTTAAATCGTGGCACGGCGTCCATCGAACAACTATAGTTGGATTGAGCGGAAGCATTGAAACACTATTCAAGAGTTGATTCGTCTCCTCGGTTATATGAGGTTGGTATCACAGTCAACCGAAGTCAACTCAAATTCAACGTCTCTGACCAGAGCATTTCGGTTAATAATAATTGTTATTATTGAACCAATGACTTTGTGTTTGGACTATACAGCTAAATATGGACGATATTGGAATTTTGACTATTACCAATTCCATAAGTCCAAAGTGATATAATTTTAATGAAGAGAATTGGTATAAATAATTGTTACAAATAATTAAATTAATTAACATTTATGAAACAATAATTATAAAGATTTATTTGATTTATGTTGATTGGTATTAAAAATAGTATGTATAAGTTGTATATACACTTGTCGATATACGATCTCAATGTATGTTTAAAATTGACTTAATATGAAATATCTTATCAAGCTTGAAGTGTTTTAAGACCCAATAAAGGGGTGTATTTGTCTGGCCATGATGGGTAGGAAGAGGCTTAGAATTTGGTTCCTAAAAGGTGTGAAATGGCTTAGGAAAGAAAAGACATGTCTACCTCTTTTAGACCTCTTCTTTCCTATGCTATTTAAACATCTATTGCTATTGTTTTCACATAATTCTTTCTAAGGTTTGCGTCTCCACCTCTATCCATTAAATATGGTTGAAAATTCCTCCCTCATTTTCTCAAAATTCAAGCTAATAAACCCAAAAACAAATTCAGTTAAAATCAAAAGAAAATTGTGTAGTTTTCCCACTCGGATTGCGCCTTTTTGAAGTGTTAAATAGAGATTGGAGTGGAGTTATTTAGATTCAACATCAAAGGTGTATTCTTGGGCAATTGAAAGATATAGTACATAGTTACAAATTTATATACTTGTACACTTGATTATCATAAGCTTCATGTTCAATAGATTAGGTTTTATCATAAATCCATATTTGTATGTGTTGTCAATAAGAGATGTGAATATGTGATTGTGTGTGTGTATGATTACAAATTTCTTTTCTTTTTAATTGCAAAATTGACAATGTTTAAAAGAGACTTTGAACAAATTAGTTTTAATTACACAAGAGCAAAGCATGTGGTTATGTATACAATTTATTAGATCATGTATTTACCTTTATATATGTTATAATTTTTGAATAAAAAGAAATTACAACTTTATTTGATAATATATATGTCTAATTTTTAAATACATATATATGTATGTATGTATAGAATGGTTTAATGGCACCCGTAATAGTGCAGCACCCCTCTTGCTCCTTAGTTTCCACCACACAATCCGAAGGAAAGAGAATGCTATACTCTCTCTTCCTCGGACTGTGTGGTGGAAATCAGGGGTAAGAGGGGTGTTGCAATATCATGGGTGCCATTAAACCCTCATCATATGTGTGTGTGTGTGTGTGCGCGTGTGTGTTGGTGTGCGCGCATGCATATATTTGTGACATAATAAATTGTATCAACCCACCTCGAAACAGGCCTAAATTTCAATCCAGAAAAGGTCCATCGAAACTTAAATCCCTTCTAAGGAAATCTGTTGGTTGGAAAAGGAAATAACAATACAGAGCGATAACTAATCTTTTAGAACTCACAGCGGGATGGAATAAAATATAATGGCAAAGTGTACCCATTTATTTCGAAACCATAAAATGTCATAAAACAAATTACCAACAAATCATATCATAAATCCATTACAACAATTGTCTAAATACATGGGTACAAATAAAACCAAGTAACAATGACAAATACTGCCATTAGCCAAGCTTCGCTATCTCTAAGCATCATCACCACTATTACTCCGACCTTAACATGTGTTGCAATGAGGAGGGAGTCAGAACAACAAGTGTCTAGTGAATAAAAACCTCAAGTCTTACCTTTTCAGTACTTCGGTAGTATATTTCAAAATAAGAATGTATATATGCACAATACACCATTTAATACTTCATTTGGAATCTGCGTTAATTAACGTACGTTATAAAAAGCTGGCAATGCAAGAAATAGTATCTAAGCCACTTAACATCTTTTATTGGAAAATAGGCAGACTCTGGTCATTTAATACCGTAATTAACGAAGACCCCATCATTTAACAACTATTTCCAAAGCGTGCTCCTCAATGGTACTATGTAGTTTGCATCATATGGAATTTTAATTCACTTAATCTTCTTTATGTGGAAAGACAAACCCTTAATCAGTCACTTAATACCTTATCCAGAAGTAGACCCCTGTAGAGATACCACTTAATGACTTCCTTGGGTCATTTAATACTTCATTTGGGGAAAAGAGGCAAGCCCTCAAACAACCACTTAATACCTCAAGACCACGAAGAAACCCCTTTGTATTACGGTCCATACTCATAATGACGTCTTATATTAGTCCGACAATTCGTAGGAACCGGTAGCTAGATTAGCTCGGCAGATTTCACCTATAGAATTTGACGCTACCCTCACTTCATTATAAATATTTATCATAAGGATATCTCACATCAACTGGAAGTGTACATAAATATGGGTAGCTCAAAATGAAGGGCAGGCTTCTGTCATATATCTCTATTGACCTCGCATTCTTATGACTTAGCCATAAAATAAATACACTCTATATATATAATAATACTCACCTCAATCATAAATAAAACCTTGTAGGGAATCTTCCTTATTGCGCCTTAGAATAATAATTAGGATAAATGAGAGAATCCTCTTATTTTCATCTAACAATCAATTATATTTCTAATAAGGGAAAATAAATGAAAATAAATATCTAATTAATTAACTATGCAATATACACAATAATTACACATTAATTATGCTAATAGAGACAAATAAATATTCGTTCCTAATAAATTCTAAATGCATGGATTTTTTTTAGCAAAGCTAGCTGACTTTAAAGTGGGTCGTGTCACTATATATAAATAATAAACATGCATTCTACGCATACACAAAACAAATAGCATGGTTTTAAAGTGGCCATACCATTGTACATACAAAACAGTAGATGTCCTCCTGAAAGGAGGTACCACTGTCGTCGTCAACTGGATAAGGCCCTATAAAATGGATAAATCCTGAGAAATGAACCACAATATTTGGATCAAAAACCGTAGATTCTTAAGAGTAAATGAATTTTCTATCCCAAGTGTCATCCTCCAAAATAAGTCTATTGTCATCCACATCGTCTCCATTACAGGAAAGAACAAGACCATCACCAACAATATGATAAAATAACCTCCTCATCTCTCCATCTCCACCTACAAACATATAATAACAAACAAACTCTAGACTATATCGCATCTGAGATTTCACATGAACCCATGCCTTCTCCTTGGAGTACCACTCAATCAAAGGAGGCAGAGGGACAACAATATTTGAAGATACAACAGAAGGGAGCGAAGACTCAATAATAATAAGAGAAGGGGCAGCAACAACAACAATGTTACTATCAGGGGCTTTCTGGATCTCGACAGGGACACTAGCAGAAGAAACATGGTCAACCATAATAGAGGGGAGAGACTTCAAAGCCCAAGTACTAGCTGGAGGCCATGGTAGGGGGATCTTTTGCAGGACAGGAAGAGGAGGGACACCTGATGGATCAGAAGGAGGGAGATGCTTGCATGAAATTGCCACATGACCAAAGGAGTGACATACCTTACAGATATTGTAGGATCGATTTCACCCTAAAGGGTGGTGAATATGGTGATACTAATAATAATAACAATTAATGCGAAAATATATATAATAATTGCGCATAGATATTAGAACAATAAAAGCATACATAGAATAACATAGGTTTACCCAGCTTCGGAAAAACCCTGCCAACGTGCTACCTCCAAGATTTCTACTAGAAATTAAATAGTCAAATGCTTACACACATAAACTTGCGACACCTGTTATCGACTGACCTAACTCTATGCCCAAAACCCTGCCACAACAGAGCCACTGAGTTGTGAATTCTCAAACTACACCACTGAAGTTTGTAACCTAGTCACATAACTAGAATTTTACAAAAGTTTAAAAGATAATTAGAAAATAAACTAAACAAAACAAAAAAAACAAAACCCTATTTAATATTTTAAGCCCAAAACAATATATAAAGGCCATCACAAAAAGAAATAAAAAAGCATGTTTCCCTTTTTATTTTTCTCGTGTAAAACTTTGGTCGTTCTTCTTCGTTGCTTTGTAATGTCTGCTTCGTTTCTCATGTAAAACTTTGGATTACTTTGTCAATCGATTGTTGGCTTTGAAATGCTTGCGGCTGCTCAAATGTGTCGAGCTCGAATGATAAAAGTGGTATGTGATTTTTGTAGCGACCCAACTTTCTATCTCCAGAAAGTCGCATCATTAATTACGAAAGAAAGGGATAAAACAAGAAAAGAAAGAGAAAGAAGAACACAACAACATTAGATACTTACAGCGGAACGAATGAAATATAATATATCATATAAAATATTACATAGTATCATATTACATCAGAGTACACAACTTAAACAACACATATTAGACAGTTATAAACATCTGTCTAACTATACAATTCAAGTACACAAGATACAGATACTATACAAACACAGCGGAACCGTAATATATCTACAAGTGGAAGCCTCCTGCTCCATATCTCCTCCAGAATTCGTCAAGCAAACCTGAATCACTTGACTACTCATACATAATATGAGTACCCAAGAGTTTAATAAAACAGAAAATAAATACTCGGGTCAGACAGGGGTCTGGTGTGAGTAAACGGGTTAAAATTGCTTAACTTAAGAAAAACCTTTGAAAAGAAAAGGTATCACGTAAGATTTCCCACACATAAACATGGAAAAGTTTTTACCTTATGCAAACCAAAACATTTGATAGGAAATCCAGTGATATTACAATAGTGTCTAGGGTTTTTAAGTAAATAAGAAATAGCCGAAATTGTTACATTTATTAAATTCCAGCTACTAGCCACAAAAGTGGGTAATACAAAAAAAACCGTAGGGTCTCGTAGGAAGAATGGGTTTCCATCAGTGGTAGGACTACCAGGGTACCGCTCGTCACAGTACGTGGCCTAGATCAACGTACCGAGGATTACGTCCAATCCTCTGCAACAAAAAGCCGGGACTGTTTCTTACTGAACAGTCCCGAGTAAGATCACTCCATGGTTGGTGTGACCAACCACCCACTAAGCCGAAATAAAAGGGACATCTAGACTGGAATGACCTCACCCTGAAATGGGTGCTACCCACCTGGTCTTGCTGCATCCCCCCTGCTTTAGCCATTCCCGGGTTAATGAGGCTTGAGGCTGCGATTACCTTTATTGAACAAATCTATCTTAGAATGCTTACGTCCACCTGACGATGTTCTAAAAGCGTTCAATCCATACAAGTTCATTCTGAGTTCAAACGAAACTGAAGGCACTATCTCGTTGCACTCATTTTGGAATCACCCTTAGAGTCAACGACCATACCCCTTGCACTCTAAATCACCATCTCGAATCTATAAGTACTATCTCGTCAAACTCATCACGGAATCACCTCCAGAGTTATACTGACGAATAGTTCTTACACCTCGAGTCTTCACTAAGCTCCACTTGGATTCACGACCTAACGTTTAATTTGGATTGATGCGGTTTTTGGATTATCCAAATATGGAAACCCGATCCTGGTCTTACCGAAACCAAAAAGCATTTTAATGTCCAAGTTGTTTAAGGGTTTTAAACAATTAACTTATATCCAGGATGATATAACAGATAGATGAATCACATTATCACAACAGATAATTCATATCAACCATTCATCTCACAAAACAGCATATCACATATCATAGATATCCAAATCATCCAGTATCAACCAATCACCCAATATCAATCATCCAATATCAATCAATCATCTATAAACAGAATTGATTAACTCTTAATCAATAGGATTACTTAAATCCTTCTTCATTTATTTATTCCAAATAAATAAATAAATCATCTCTTAATAATCTTCCTTAATTAATCTCCTTGATTAATTACACTTTAATTACATTCAAGTAATTATCCTTAACCATACACAGTAATTAACCTTTAATTACTATCATTAACTACAGTAATTAATGATCCTTCATTTATTTCCATTAATTAATCAATTATAATTAATTACATTAAACCTCAATTAATTACAATTAATTAACCACATTTAAATTAACTACTTTTATTAAACATCTTTGATTTAATTCCATTAATTACATTAACTAATGATCCTGATTAATTAATAATTCCTTTAATTAAATAATTAACTTGTAATTAATCATCTTATTAATCATAAACCGTAATTAACAATTTATAATTACTTATCTTAATTAATTAACTTCTTAATTAATTATATTAACCCTTTGATTAATTACTTTAATTAATTAATCTTTAATTACTTCATTAAGTAATTATTAATCACTTAAATTAATAAATAATCCTTAATTAATTACTTTATTAATTAATTACATTTTAATTAATTACACTTAGTAATTAATCTTAAATTAATCACATTCATTAATGAATTAATCACATTAATTCATTAACTAAAATTAACTAAGTAATTTAACTCTTAATTACTTACATAAGTAATTATCTTCTAATTACTTCCATTAATAAATCTTGATTACTATCTTAATTAATTACCTTAACCAGTAATTAATCCCATCATTAAATAATCCTTAATTCTTAAATTAATTAATTACTCCATAATTAATTAACTTCAAAACAATTATATTAATCAATCCTTAGATTAATAACATATAGTGATTATCCAATAATCACTTCCATTTAATTACTCCCATGAGTAATTGCCATTAATTACTTCCATAAAAAAATTTCCATTTCTTAATTACATTCAATAATTAACCATTAATTACCTCATAAAGTAATCACACTTAATTAATCCATAATTAAGTGATTATTAAAAATTAAATAAACAATTAACTAATTATTTAAAATTAATTAAATAATTAATTAACTAACTTCTTATATTTAAAGAAACTCCTTAATTAAGAAAAACATTTATCTTAATTAAACTCTTTACTTAACTACAAATCATATTTAATTAAGTATTCTCTAGTTCATATCAAAATAATTTAACAATATTTATCTTCATAAATAGATTATTTGAAATTAATCAAATTTAATAACTTAAAAAAAACTATTTTATTTGGATTACAAAATTATATCAATAACCTTATTTGAAAATAAGGCATTTAGAAACAAATTTGAAATTTAAAAAAATACTTTAATTACCTAATTCAAACTTACTTATTTTCAATAAAATTTGATAACTTTAGTTATTAAATATTTCTTAATAACTTTGATTCAATTTTTAAATTCATAACATTCTTTTAAATTCAAAATTTGCTTAGATAACTATTTTCAAAGAAAAAAACAAACTTCTTAATAATTTAAATTTAAAATATATTCAATTATCACTTTCAAAAGTTTAATTAACTTTTATTTACAAGGAACAAGATTTAACCTTTATAAATTGGTTTCCTTTTATGACTAGTTTTAAGATTTTAAGGCTTGCCTTCATTTATTCAACTCGAGTTACTTAGCAACTTATATCACTATATAGTACTTAACAAAAACGCAACAAACTCGAATTTACTAGCAACTCACCATAACACAGTAATACTAGAAAACAAACGTCCATAACAACTCGAGTTTAAATTTGCAACTAAACTCTACACAGTACTAACCAGAAAAACAACATGCGACCAAAATTTCGAGTACAAACCCAAATGACACGAGTCAGCCCCCAAGCAAAAACCCAGATCACAACTACGAGTCGCCCCTGAATACAACGCGAGCTCCACTTTGAGATGACCTTCGTCTTCCCCAACCAAACTTCACCCATTCCAAATCGTGCGCAACATACACGCATGTACGTGCGCAATCAAACCAATCCCCTCCGACCAACTTCCTGATCGCCGACCAACCATGCAATGCCTCGACAACCTCCCTCACAACCCTGATCGAACGATAGATACGCCAATCAAAATTCGACCCATTTGCTCGAAATACTGCAGCAACAACACGACAAAAAACCCAACGCCTCTGGACATAGCCACCACCGGAAGCACCAATACCACCTCCAGAGCATCGCCACAACCTCCACGCTACCATCCACCACATTGCGATCAACTCCAGCACCTTAACCAAGTCGCAAATGACATGACAGTCCAGCCGCAACAAAACCCACTAAACCCTAACTCGATCGATTTCGAACAAATCAATCATTAGAAAAATTCATTTGCATTTTCCCCTAATCCATAACATACAAGCAAGCTTCAATCAAAAATCTAGCTCCAATCATCACCTGGATCTTTGGCAAATCACCAAAATCTCCAAATCGAACAAACCCGAATATCTCACTAATTACACAATTAAAAATTATGATACAAGCACTAAAAATCATAATTTTCCAATTGTAATTCAATTATAAAATCAAAACTAGAATTTGAATTCATAAATTTTTGCCCAAATTTGATTTTTTACCGTAATTTGAAAAATATGAGTTAATCATTCATTTTAAAGTCCTATAACTATTTTTAGATGATAAATTACGTGATTACAAACAACTTCCATTTACAAATCAAAGTCCAGTTCGTGTTCAAAATCAAGTTATTGAAATTATTGTAGGATTTGAAACTGTTTTATAAACACAGTAACAATTCTTAACTTTATAGGCATTCAATATACTCAATTCAACATGCATTAAATTTAAAAAAAATATTTCATATAATATCATGATATCATCACAAAATCAAAATGAAATCTAGAATCAAACTGTTTTTAAAATTCCATTTACTCACCATAATTTTGCAGAGCAGTTTTGATTATTCCCAGGCTTGAACAACTTGCAGATCAAACTTTGCTTTGCTGTTGCAAATGAACCCCTTTGCATGCTTTCAATTAATTGATTAAAAATGTTGAAACTGATGTTGATTGCAGTTGAACTTCATTCCATTTGAAATGCAGGTTGTAAATTTGCAGGTTGATTAAAAATGTTGCAATTGATCTTGAACTTGCAGGTTGAACATTTCTTTGAATTGCAGTAATTTGATTTGAAGGTTGCAGATTCTAACCTTGCTTTTAGTTTTCATTTTCATGTTTGAGAAAAAGTTTCTAGTTTGAGTTAAGAAAAGAATGAAAGTGTTATGTTTTATTAAGATTAAAGAAATTAAACTTTAATTGAAGACACTTGTTATTTAAGTTTTACACTTGCCACTAATCTCTTAATTTTCTTACATGTGTTTATAAAATATTCTAACATGTTTACACACGTACTTAAGTATTTTTAATATAATTTTATTTAATTTAAATATAAATATAACTTACTTTTTAAGTTAATTAATAAATATTAGTTTACCTTTAAAAGAAAATATTCTAAAACTTATTATAATATAAATATTCTTATACATATATTTTAAAATCTAAACATTTGTTATATACATTTAAAATTAAGCATTTTTAAAAGAAAAACAAAACAAAACTTTATTTAAACTATCATATTTAAAAACAAACAATTATCTGATATTTTTAAAACAATTGAAATAATCTTAAAATTAACTTTTGAAAAATATTAATTTTAAAACAAAGCTTTAAATTACAATATTCATTCATATATCAATTATTAACAGATTATATTAAATTTCAAACAACATCAAGTTATAATATATACTTACATATATATACTACAATTTGAAAATTTAATCTTTATTTAAAACAAAAGACCTTCTATTCACAATATATAACACACACACACACACACACACACACACACACACACATATTACAAATAGAATAAAATTTATTAGCTTTGAAAAGTAAATCTTATCAATATTACCAGATTAAAAATTTATTAACCTTTAAAAAGATTAAATTTATCAATTAAAATTAAAATTATAAAGAAAAATTATCAAATCAATTTAATTATTAATACGGATTATTAAATTGATATTGCCCAAAATTCCAGGTCGTTACAATTTTGCCCCCTTTTTCTGGTTTTGGTTATGCTCGACTTCGATTCGAGTTGTAAATTAACTCGTGATTTTTATTACTTTGGTATTTTCTTATACTCGAATCTATTTACTACCGATGATGATTTTGGGTTATATAGGGAACGAATCCCTTGATTTTCGTTCATATATTTTGGTTTTAATTCTTCAATTTATATGCTTGGCCATTTGATTTTTGCTTGAGCGCTTGTGATTACTCTGACTTGTTCATTATTGACTTACTTGAATAGTTTGAGTCGCTTCCATTATTTTCTCTAATGCATTTGCATTTGCTCCATGAATTTCTTTGGTTTTCTTTGAGTCGGTTTCGTTCTTTTCTCCTATGACTTCGGCCATTTGATTATTTGATATAAGCTTGAATTCTTCACACTTTTGACTTTGTTCCACTTTTGGTGTTACTCTCTGATTTCATTGACTTTTTTGGCTTGATCAATTTAAGAAACAAAACTACCGCTTGTTCGAACTGTGGCTTGCAACTATGTTTACTATAAACATATAAACATGTATATACATACATATATGTATGCATATATGTGTACGATTGTTACCTGTCCACTTAGTTTCATCGATTGTTCGTGGTTGTTGTTCTTTGGTCCATATATATGTATATTAGTGCCCTATTCACCTTGATTTGATTCATGCGCACTGGTTCATTGTTACTGTTTTAGTGCACATGCCTGAATCTCTGGTTTGCTCTAGACTTAGAATCTGGTATGTGTTGAGGCTCTTCTATATTGCATTGCGTCTTGTATTCCTTTCATTGTTTTGTAACTTGTATTGTCGAGTCATTTGTGAAGACTGTACTTTGTTTGCTCTGAACTTCATGTGTACATCCATTTGCTATGTCTGGTGCAGTTGCATTATAGAGTCTTTTGCATACTTTGAGTAATGATGGTCTCTATACATACATACATACATACATACATACATACATACATACATACATATAGATATATGTATGCATGTGTATATGTATGTATATGTATGTAACAACCCACATATTTATCGATTTTATAATAAAATATTTTATTTAAATATTTTATCGGTACTCGAAATTTAGTCCGAAAAACTACATTTTTCACGCGGTCGAATTAGGACTCGCGACCACTCCCATTGAGTTCAAAACGTCGTTTGCGATCTTTTTAAGTATAAACTTTGATATGTTTGGAGTTAGTGGAATTTTGCTACCTTTTCACTTAGGGCTTTGGGTTGGGTTCAGCCCACTAGCCAACTTAATACCCCAAACTGAACCACTCCTCTTCATTCATTCCCTCTTCCTCTACTTTTCAGTTCTAAAGAGACTAATGGTGAGTGGAATGGGAAATTAAAACTCCAAACCATAGTTTTCTTTTGCAAATCAAGCTCTAGCTCCAAGCTAATAAAAGAAACTTTGGTAAGCCTTCTCTTCATCTTCTCCAACTCTTTCTCCATTCAATTTCAGAAATTTCCTAAACCTAATTTAGGAAATGTTTCTCCTTTAAGCTTAGATTCAAGCTTGTTGGGTTGGAATTGAAGAGTGGTTGTTCTTGCCATTGCTCTATAGCTTCTTCTTTATTGATTTTGTGAAAATGTGAGATTTTTATCTCACATCTAAGCCTATATTTATCTTCGATTGTTAGGTATGAATTCCTAACACTTATTCTTGTGCAATTGCTTTTGGTTTGGATTGATTTGGTGAATATTCCAATTTTTAGTATTTTGGGTTCAATTCTTTAAGAATCATAGCTATGATGTCTTGACCATGTTTTTGGTGATGAACGGAAGAGCTTCTATGGCCGGGTAGTCGATGGCGTAAATCCTTAGTGTCGTTGCTCGATCGATTGCAATTCGGAAGGGATTGGCATTCATTAGATAGGCATGGGAGTGCTGGCAACAGGGACCGGTCGACCGAGCTCTGTGGCCGGCCGACCGACCTGCTACCTGAGCACTTCCTGCCTCTGTTTTGGAAGTGCAGGTTATAGGCTCCGACCGACCGAGCTCAGGGTCCGGTGGACCGACCTGCTACCCGAGCACTTCCACCTTTGGTTTAGTCAACTGACTCAGGGAGTCCGGTTGACCGACCTGCTCCTATTTTCCAATTTTTCCTATATTGTCTATTTTGTTGAATTTCCAACTTTAATCGATTCGTGTTGTTTCCCTTTTGTTGTTATCATTTATTATCGACTTTGATGACATTTTCTTTGGAAATTTTCGAAATATCCATTTTGATGGATTTGATATCGATTTCTTTAGATTTTATTCACGTCTTCGAATGTGAATTTCGGTGATTGATTGTTTTACAATCATTTTTGTGATTTGTCACTTTAAAAATATGAAGTTTTCTATACTAGTAGTAAATATCAAAAAACTTTCATTAAGCCGATTTCAACACCATTTTATTACAAAGCTCCTTTCTTAAACCGTTTTCCAAATCTATTAGTATATACAAACCTTTTCCTCACTCGTATGAGAAATCTAATTAAACGGCTTAGTAAAACGAGTGATATGAAACGCTTGCATTTACTTCGTTGGTTAATTCTTTGACTTGTTCGATTGAACCTCTTGTGACAATTTTCTAGTGGAGATCTACAATTTGTTCGTAAATATTTAAGTTAAGCTAGTGGTTATGGGACATGAAGCTAAGCTCATCTATTTGTTAGCTTAGAGTAATTGACACTTTCTTGATGAACATTAAGGATCATTTTTGTGATTTAGACTAGCGTCATGCTATGTTTCTTTGTCCACGTAGGGGACAGTACCTCGTTTTATTGAGTTTCGTCTCATTTTTATTATAGGATAACGACCTATTTATTTCTTGGGGTTTCGACCTAATTTTTGTGGGCTAGCGACCCACGTTTTTATGGAGTTCGGATCTTCGGGCGTACCGTTGTACTACGCCGTTGTTTCGAATTTTACGAGTTTCGGGTTCTTCGGGCGTACCGTTGTACTACATCGTTGTTTCGAACTATTCGAGTTTCTGGTTCCTTGGGCGTACCATTGTACTACGTCGTTGCACCGGCTCTATGGTTAGCGACCATGGGATAGCGTCCCGTTTTCTGATACACGTGTCGGTGAGTTTTCATGCTCCCGTTTTGTGATAGGCCTCCCCTTTTTCGTGATTGATCGTTTCTACGATCATTTTTGTGATTCCTGGATTTCTACTGATGAACTCTAGAATTTGAATTTCACCAATTTTATGATTGGCATTTATATTTGTGGCTTGATGAATGAAATAAGGAGTATGACATTCCTTTTGATCTTTGAGAAGATTTTTGTGATATTGGTTAATCTCTTGTTGATTTTCAATTACTTATTTATCACAGCTTGGCATTGTGGTTATTATACGTTTAGTCATATCTCTTGTTCTATATCACTTCATCTGATATTTATAACTAGACTGATCCGTTTATTATTTTCTTATTAAATAATACTCGGGTCAGACCGAGATGTTACAGGAGTTTCTGCTTGACTTCACTTCTAGGATATCATCCTGACTTTTGGTTAACTACTTAGATTAGTAGTTTTTGGTTGTATACATTTGAGATATAGACTCATAGTTGTGTACTTATTCTTTTATATAGCACATGTTGTTATTCTTTTGTGTCATTGTGGATTTTTTAGACCACTACTCTGATGAACACTTTTATGTGTTATATATATATTCATGTCTATTTCCGCCTTTGTGATATGAATTATCTGTGACTGATTTGTGTTATGTTTATTTCTATATGTGTTTCCGAAGTTATTATAGCCACTGTGTAGTAGTTTTGAGTTTGTGTCGGTATGTCGGATTTCCTCTTGAAAAGAATGCAAGTTATATTTTATCTGGCATTTCGGTACTCGCACAAAGCAATTATACATATGGTCGCTCCTCAACAGTCTTATTCTCCGTGCTAGTTGACGGTATTACACCGTAGTGTCCTTGGCTAGCATGGGTATAGAGGTGGGGCGTCACAGCTTGGTATTAGAGCCAAACTTCAAAACAATGTAGAATAATTTAACAAGGATCATCGTCCTAAGTCTTTCTTAGGAATTGTGTTTTAGGATTTAATTCGAGTCTTCGTATCGATTCATCCTATTTTCTTCATGATTCCTTGTTCATCTATCAAAATTGCTTGATGTTCGTTTGTGAATAACCTTTTTCTTCTTCCTTCTTCTATCTTAAGGAACAGAAATGGTTAGACCTGGCCGTCCCAGCGCCGGTCAATCTAGTGCTGCACCCCAAGATGGAGTTTTTATGTCTGCCCAGCAACTTCTTGATCTAGTAAAGAATGCTCAAGCAGCCGGTTCTGATTCGGGACCAACTCATCCTAAGTCTGGATTTGCATGCTTGTGCAACGATTATACCAACTTGGGTGGGAAGCCATTTAAGGGTTCTGAAACTATTATTGAAGTCCAGGCTTGGCTGAGATCATGCGATCGAATCTTTTCTCGCATGAATCTTATTGATCTTCACCGAGTCCAGGTGGCTTCTAGTATGCTCCAAGAAAGAGCATTGGATTGGTACGAGCTTCTGATTTCTGAAATAAATGAAGCGGATCTCACTTGGGAGAAATTCCGAGAGCGTTTCGAGTTAAAATTCATACCAGAAGCTGAGAAGGTGACTTTGGCTCGCCGTTTTATTGACCTTGTTCAAGGTGAATCTTCCGTGACAGACTATGTCGCATCTTTCGAATCTCTTTCCAAATACGGGGTTGAATACATTAATACCCCATTGAAGAAAAATCAAAGATTCATCTATGGCATGAATAAAAACCTCAAGAAGCCATTACTTCTAAAGCTAGAAGTTTCTTTTGATCAACTTGTTGATATCGCTCTTCGACTTGAAGAGGCAGATAAAGAAAGTGATGCTGATGTTGTGGGTGCCAAACCAAAATTCAGCAACAGCAAGAAAAGGCCTATTAAGTTCAAAGCGTCTTACCCCAACAAGAAAGGGAAGCAAGCAATTCCGGTAACAAAAGCCTCTGCCCCAAGTGGTGGGCAATGCTACAATTGTGGTTCTAAGGACCATTATGCGAACAAGTGTCTGAAACCTCTCTTTTGTCGCTATTGCAAAAGTTCGGACCATTATTTATCTTCTTGTCCCAAACTTCAAGGTAGGAAGGAGGGAAAGCTTAATGTTGCTCAAGCCCTTGGCAACACATCTCATGGAAAAGGTATTTCTCATTCTATCCTTGATGGCATTATTATATTTCGTGATCAACCCATTCGAGTTCTTTTTGATACGGGTGCATCCGACTCTTTTATTTCAAAAGAACTTGTTGATACTTTTTCTTTGGATGTTTTGTGTTTAATGACTTCTTTGAGAATTGTGAATCCGGTTGGTGGATCCGCAACAATCAGTTTATTGTGTAAAGATGTCGAGATTATTTTGTGTGATCTTTCTTTCCGTGCCGACTTGCATGTTATGCGCTACTTAGGCTTTGGAATTATTTTGGGGATGGATTGGCTTAACCATTATAAAGCCCAAATCCTATGTCCTGAGCAGACTATTCATCTTCGACATCCTCAACCTGTTAAGCAGATTTCTATTAATCTTAAACATTCAGGTTCCATCGTGGTTGCATCTTTATATTCTTTAAATCCTCGAGATGATGATAATGATGATGAGGAAGACGTCATTTCTTTTATTCATGTTGTTCGTGAATTCTCCGACATATTTGAGCCCATTTTAGGATTTCCACCTAAGCGAGCAATTGAGTTCAGAATTAATCTTATCCCTGGAGCTCAACCTATTACTCGTCCTCCTTATCGTATGTCCAATAAAGAAAATGAGGAGATGCGCAATCAATTATTCGATTTGGAAACGAAGCAATTTATTCACTCTAGTTCCTCGCCTTGGGGAGCTTCGGCTATTTTTGTGAAGAAATCCGATGGTACACTTAGGCTTTGCGTTGACTACCGCAGGCTTAATGATCTTACTATCAAGAATAAATATCCTTTACCTCTGATTGATGATCTATTCGATCAACTTAGTGGTGCTAGAGTCTTTTCACAATTAGACTTAGCTACTGGTTTCCATCAGCTTCGTATTGCGGAGGATAGCATTCCTTTGACATCGTTCCGTACTCTTTATGGATCTTATGAATGGCTTGTTATACCATTTGGTCTAACGAATGCTCCGGCTTATTTCGTTGACCTTATGAATAGAGTTTTCAAAGACTTCCTCGATCGATTTGTTCTCATCTTTATTGATGATATTCTTGTGTATTCTAAAACCGAGGAGGAGCATGAAAAGAATCTTCAGATTATGTTAGAAACTCTTAGGAGCAATCAATTGAAAGCAAAATTTTCTAAATGCCACTTTTGGCAATCCCGTGTGAAGTTTCTCGGTCATATTATTTCCGAATCCGGAATTTCCATGGATCCTTCAAAGATTGAAGTGATTCAAAATTTGAAGAGACCGGAGAGTGTGACGGAGATCTGTAGCTTCCTTGGATTGGCAGGTTATTACCGCCGTTTCATAAAGGACTTTTCTAAAATTTCCGTGCCTCTTACAAGTTTGACAAAGAAAGGTGTTAAATACATTTGGTCGGACAAATGTGAAACTTCTTTTCAGAAATTAAAAGAGCTCCTTTCCGATGCTCCTATTCTTGTTATTCCCGAAGGGAATCAAGATTTCATTGTTTATACCGATGCTAGTCGCGTTGGTTTGGGTGCCGTTCTTATGCAAAAAGAATGTGTTATTCCTTATGCTTCTAGGCAGTCGAAGCCAGCCGAGTCTAGATATGCCACTCGTGATTTAGAGCTCGCGGCTATTGTTTTCGCCTTCGTATTTGGCGTCATTATCTTTTGAGAGAAAAATTTATTCTTTACACCGATTATAAATCCTTGAAGTATCTGTTTTCTCAAAAGGAACTTAATTTTCGTCAACAACGTTGGCTCGAATTCCTTGCATCTTATGATCTTGATATTCTTTATACTTGCAGAAAGGGAAATCGTGTTGCCGATGCACTTAGTCACAAGCAACAAGCGGTCGTTTCTATGATGATATCCGAATGGAATGATCTCAGGGTTTTATCCACTTGTGAGATTCGACATCGTGTTTCCAATTTATGTTCATCTCTTGTTTTATGTAGCCTTGAGGCTCATCCTTCTCTTTTAGACCGCATTCTTGAAGCTCAAAAGCTAGATCCCGAATTGGCTCTTCTTGGCCAAAATTTTAGGGATGAACTTGATGTTGAAGTTTTGAAAGACTTTGATCATAATTCTCGTGGAAGTGTTCGAAAATTTGGTAGACTTATCGTGCCAAATATTAGTGATCTTCATAAAGATATTTTAGAAGATTCACATCATTCTAAATTTTCCATTCATCCCGGTAGTAGTAAAATGTACGCGGATATGGAGCGACTTTATTATTGGGAGGGAATGAAATCTGATATTCCTAACTTTGTTAAGTGTTGCACGACTTGCCAGCTTGTCAAAGCCGAACATCAAAGGCCTGGTGGGTTATTGCAACCTTTAGAAATTCCAATTTGGAAGTGGGATCAAATTTCCGTGGATTGTATAGATGGCCTTCTCCGTTCCCGTTCGGGTCATGATAGCTTATGGGTTATAGTTGATAGACTTACTAAATCCGTCCATTTTATTCCCGTTCGGTCCAATCGGACCGTACCTCTTTTGGCCAAACTCTTTATTGAAGAAATTGTTAAATTGCATGGATTTCCTACTTCTATTGTTAGTGATCGTGATCCATTGTTTACTAGTGGATTTTGAAAGAGTCTTCAAAAAACTTTGGGAACGAAGCTTAATTTTAGCACCGCTTATCACCCCCAGTCCGATGGACAAATTGAGCGTGTGAATCAAACTCTTGAAGATCTTCTTCATGCATGTGTTCTTGATTTTGGTGGAAGTTAGGAAGATCACATTTCTCTCGTTGAGTTTTCCTATAATAATAGCTTCCAATCTAGTATTGGTATGGCTCCTTTTGAGGCACTCTATGGGAGGCCATGTCGTTCTCCTTCTTTTTGGCTTGAGGCCGGTGAGAACCTGGTTTTAGGTTCAGATTTTATTCGTGATTCCACAGAAAAAATTGATCTTATTCGTCATAGGATGAAAGAAGCCCAAAGTAGACAAAAATCCTATGCCGATAACCGAAGAAGGAAATTAGAATTTTCTGTGGGAGATCTTGTGTTTATTCATGTTTCGCCCATGAAAGGTGTTGTACGTTTCAGTCGATCGAGAAAGTTAGCACCTCGATATATTGGTCTATTTCCCATCACCGAACGTATTGGTTCCATGGCTTATCGCCTTTTATTACCGGCTCAGCTTTCTGTTATTCATGACGTATTTCACGTTTCTCAATTACAGAAGTGCCTTCGAGATTCCG
This sequence comes from Allium cepa, assembly GCA_030765085.1. Classification (NCBI taxonomy): domain Eukaryota; kingdom Viridiplantae; phylum Streptophyta; class Magnoliopsida; order Asparagales; family Amaryllidaceae; genus Allium; species Allium cepa. Next base: position 111,634,507 of record CM060940.1, read on the forward strand.
ATTCTATTCTTGAGCCTGGTGTTGTGGAAGAAATTGAAGTTTCATCCAATCTAACTTTTGAGCAACATCCTATTCGTATTATTGCTTCGGAAGTCAAACGCCTCCGAAATAAAGATGTTCCCCTTGCGAAGGTTCAATGGTCCTCAAATCCTAAGGATTGCTCTTGGCAATCTAGAGAATTCATCGAGCGAACACATCCGGACTTACTTCCTCGTGCTCTTTAAGGTGAACCTTTTTATTTCAAATTTCTTTTGTGTTGAGTATGCTTTTATGGTTGTTACTTTATATTTTCTTCTTAAATATTGCGAGGACGCAATTTCTTTAAGGAGGGGAGTCTGTAACAACCCGTATATTTATCAATTTTATACTTAAATATTTTATTTAAATATTTTATCGATACTCGGAATTTAGTCCGAAAAGCTACTTTTTGCATAAGGTCGAACTAGGACTCGGGACCGCTACCATTGAGTTCAAAATGTCGTTTGCGACCTTTTTGAGTATAAATTTTGATATGTTTGGAGTTAGTGGAATTTTGCTACCTTTTCACTTAGGGCTTTGGGTTGGGTTCAGCCCACTAGCCAACTTAATACCCTAAACTAAACCACTCCTCTTCATTCACTCCCTCTTCCTCTACTTTTCAGTTCTAAAGAGATTAATGGTGAGTGGAATGGGAAATTAAACCTCCAAACCCTAGTTTTCTTTTGCAAATCAAGCTTTAGCTCCAAGCTAATAGAAGAAACTTTGGTAAGCCTTCTCTTCATCTTCTCCAACTCTTTCTCCATTCAATTTCAGAAATTTCTTAAACCTAATTTAGGAAATGTTTCTCCTTTAAGCTTAGATTCAAGCTTGTTGGGTTGGAATTGAAGAGTGGTTGTTCTTGCCACTGCTCTATAGCTTCTTCTTTATTGATTTTGTGAAAAGGTGAGATTTTTATCTCACATCTAAGCCTATATTTATCTTCGATTGTTAGGTATGAATTCCTAACACTTATTCTTGTGCAATTGCTTTTGGTTTGGATTGATTTGGTGAATATTCCAATTTTTAGTGTTTTGGGTTCAATTCTTTAAGAATCATAGCTTTGATGTCTCGACCATATTTTTGGTGATGAACCGAAGAGCTTCTATGGCCGGGTAGTCGATGGCGTAAATCCTTAGTGCCGTTGCTCAACTGATTACAATTCGAAAGGGATTGGCATTCATTAGATAGGCATGGGAGTGCTGGTAACAGGGTCCGGCCGACCGAGCTCTGTGGTCGGCCGACCGACCTGCTACCCGAGCACTTCCTGCCTCTGTTTTGGAAGTGCAAGTTATAGGCTCCAGCCGACCGAGCTCAGGGTCCGGTCGACCGACCTGCTACCCGAGCACTTCCACCTTTGGTTTAGTCAACCGACTTAGGGAGTCTGGTTGACCGACCAGCTCCTATTTGCCAATTTTGTCTATATTGTCTATTTTGTTGAATATCCAACTTTAATCGATTCGTGTTGTTTCCCTTTTGTTGTTATCATTTATTATCGACTTTGATGACATTTTCTTTGGGAATTTTCGAAATATCCATTTTGATGGATTTGATATCGATTTCTTTAGATTTTATTCACGTCTTCGAATGTGAATTTCGGTGATTGATTATTTTAGAATCATTTTTGTGATTTGTCACTTTAAAAATATGAAGGTTTCTATACTAGTAGTAAATATCAAAACACTTTCATTAAGACGATTTCAACACCATTTTATTACAAAGCTCCTTTCTTAAACCGTTCTCCAAATCTATTAGTATATACAAACCTTTTCCTCACTCGTATGAGAAATCTAATTAAACGGCTTAGTAAAACGAGTGGTATGAAACGCTTGTGTATACTTCGTTGGTTAATTCTTTGACTTGTTCGATTGAACCTCTTGTGACAATTTTCTAGTGGAGATCTACAATTTGTTCGTAAATATTTAAGTTAAGCTAGTGGTTATGGGACATGAAGCTAAGCTCATATATTTACTAGCTTAGAGTAATTGACACTTTCTTGATGATCATTGAGGATCATTTTTGTGATTTAGACTAGCGTCATGCTATGTTTCTTTGTCCACGTAAGGGACAGTACCTCGTTTTATTGAGTTTCGTCTCATTTTTATTATAGGCTAACGACCTATTTATTTCTTGGGGTTTCGACCCAATTTTTGTGGGCTAGCGACCCACGTTTTTATGGAGTTTGGATCTTCGGGCGTACCATTGTACTACCTCATTGTTTCGAATTTTATAAGTTTCGGGTTCTTGGGTGTACCGTTGTACTACGTCGTTGTTCCAAACTATTCGAGTTTCTGGTTCCTCGGGCGTACCGTTGTACTACGTCGTTGCACCGGCTCTATGGTTAGCGACCGTGAGATAGCGTCCCGTTTTCTGATACACGTGTCGGTGAGTTTTCATGCTCCCATTTTGTGATAGGCCTCCCCCTTTTCATGATTGATCGTTTCTACGATCATTTTTGTGATTCCTGGATTTCTATTGATGAACTCTAGAATTTGAATTTCACCAATTTTATGATTGGCATTTATATGTTGTCAATATTTGTGGCTTGATGAATGAAATAAGGAGTATGACATTCCTTTTGATCTTTGAGAAGATTTTTGTGATATTGATTAATCTCTTGTTGATTTTCAATTACTTATTTATCACAGCTTGGCATTGTGGTTATTATACGTTTAGTCATATCTCTTGTTCTATATCACTTCATCTGATATTTATAGCTAGACTGATCCATTTATTATTTTCTTATTAAATAATACTCGGGTCAGACCGAGATGTTACAGGAGTTTCTGCTTGACTTCACTTCTCGGATTATCATCCTGACTTTTGGTTAACTACTTAGATTAGTAGTTTTTGGTTGTATACATTTGAGATATAGACTCATAGTTGTGTACTTATTCTTTTTTATAGCACATGTTGCTATTCTTTTGTGTCATTGTGGATCTTTTATACCACTACTCTGATGAACACTTTATGTGTTTTATATATATTCATGTCTATTTCCGCCTTTGTGATATGAATTATCTGTGACTGATTTGTGTTATGTTTATTTCTATATGTGTTTTCGAAGTCATTATAGCCACTGTGTAGTAGCTTTGAGTTTGTGTCGGTATGTCGGATTTCCTCTTGAAAAGAATGCAAGTTATATTTTATCTGGCATATCGGTACTCGCACAAAGCAATTATACAGATGGTCGCTCCTCAACGGCCTTATTCTCCATGCTAGTTGACGGTATTACACCGTAGTGTCCTTGGCTAGCGTGGGTATAGAGGTGGGGCGTCACAATGTATGTATGTATGTATGTATGTATGTATGTGTGTGTGGTTGGCTTGATTGTATCTCTTTGGAAAAAATAGTCACTTGATTACATGCGCACAACTGCTTGTGCATTGCTCTGTTGCTCGAGTGCTTGCTTCATTTGGCCTTTGTTGACTGGTTCATTGTGTATACATATATATGCATACGTATGTATGTACTTCATGTTGTCTCTGGAGTAGTTCTTGTATTTTGCAGTTCATTTGAACTACGGTCATAAATTTGTACATTTTGTTTATTTGATGATCTTGTTGCACTTAGCTCGATCTGGTTTTGAATTGGTGTTTCTTTGCATTGCTTTGAGTTGAACTGCTGCTTACATATCCATTTATGCTGGATCTGACCTTGTCTTTGTATATTTGTAGTCAGGTAAATTTTGGTTTGGTTGTACATGAACTTGTATGCAGTCATGTTAATTTTCTCTGGTTGCATACATACTCGTGTATATACATGTATGCTGGTCTTCACTGTTGAGGCTACACTGATGCCATTTGATGTTTTGTTTGTTCTTGAAGTCACCACTGTTGACACGTGCATTTTGGAGTCTAGATTGTTGTTTTGATTCTTTGAGCTTGTTCATGTTGTTATGTGGTTGTACATGAACTTGCTGTTACATACATACTGCCTGGTTTTGTGTTGCAATGTTGATTTGCGTGCACCCGAGTTGAATCCAGCCTCAGATCGGGTTTGACCTTGTGCATACCTGTCCCTACGGTTTTATCAAGTGTATATCGGTGTGCACGGCCTTGTGACATGTACAGTGATACACTATGTATGTTATAAGATGTTTGTGTAAGATGAATTCAAAAGAAATGATGGAGAACAACCCAAATATGTGAGGCAAATAACATTTTCAAAACACATACTTCATTTTGAACTGCAAAATATTTCTAATTTTTTCAATTTTACTACATTACTGTTTATTTTGCAGATAGCCTAGATGCTGGATTCAAGCTGGAACAGAGATGAAGATAAATACGAGTGTTTGAGTGATATGTAGTGAGGTCAAAACTGTAAATTGAAATTTATGATGTAATCAAAATTATAATGTAACTGAAATTGAATTGTAATTGAAATTGTATATATGTAGTGAGAGCTGAAGTTTGTACTATTTAAATTTGTAATAAAATATTTGTTTGAATAAAATATTTGTTTGAATATGAATTCTGTGTTATTTATTTTATTCATCAAATATTTATTTAATTATGTGAAAAATAAAATAGTAAAATAGAAAATACATTTAAATGAATATATATATATATATTATCATCAAACAAAAAGCGTATACTAGCATATTCTAGAGATATTAGGTTTCCATCCATTGTGAACATCAATTACCGCAACATGGCCATCAGCAGGGCATACTCTGAGTTTAGAAGGAAGAGGCTTGAAAGGGATGATTTCGATCAGAGCTTTAGCATAAACGATCCTACCTCTAGCCACAGTGTTCGAGTCAAAACACTTAAGATCTCCAACTAAACTAGCAATCCAACTCAAACCAAGCAACAATTGAACAGAGGGAATATGAGAGAAGTGGGCCCAAACAGGATAGATAAAACCTGATCTCTTGCACTATCAATCGACTTGCTCCATGACGTAATAATAAACGTTTTACCTTCAATGAAAAAAGGCTCAGCCTCTAGCACAAGCTATCTTTCCTCCTTTTTAGAAAACTTAAAGAAAAACGTAGGATTATCAAGGTGAACCTGAAGACCACCTTAAGTTTCCAACGGTTCTTACAATGTTCCCAAAGAATATGGAACGGAGGATTCGAATCAAGTAAGAACCGAACAAGGTAGTCAGTCCAATAGTCTTCGCCAGCCCGAATGACCTCAAGTGGAGGGAACGAGACCCCATCAAGCTAAACAGATTTAAATGAACGAGAAACAAAATTTCCTCCGTTGCATGACAAAGACTTAAACAACAAAGACCATTTAGGAACCCGAGGGATTTTACGCCCAAAATTAGCATTAACTGTCAACTCCCTAATAAAATATTATTACAAGTCTTTTTTCTTTAAATTCCTAAGATTTCAACATACCAAAATTAGGGATTCTAATATCCAAAACAGGGAATAAATACTCATAACCAAAACCGCAATAAAAGAATTGTCAATAAAATAGAAACTCAATTTATTGCACTAATTCATGGAATATCCTAAACAATAGGGATTGCAATCTAAACTCCATAATATATTCAACTCCTCTTTTACAAAGAAATAGATAAGAAGGAAATTTGTGTGGAATAAGTGGTGTAAATTACGAATAAAATCTATAATCTAATCCCCTTATTTCATTGAAGAATTACAAATTGAACCGTAGAAGAAGGAGAAGTGGAACCGACTTGAAATTATCAAAAATTGCATAAACAAAAAAATTCCACCAGATAAATATAAATAACTGAGAATCCCAATATAGAATTGACATTTCAACATAAAAAGGTATCGTGGAGGATTTCATCCATCGTATTTTCGCAATTCCAAATCGCTAAGGCATATTCAAATCCATAGAGATACGCTAAACAATTACTAAAAACAAAATACTAAGATTCTCACTCACAGAATAGGCTTAGCTTTACCTTCCTTGAATTTGCACACCTTATAATCTCTTTTAGAATATATCTCTTTTGATATACACACACAATAGGGAATATGTATATATTTTATTAGATTCAGAATATTTGGAGGATAATAGAATAAGAATAGGTTGGAGGAAGAAGAAATAGAAAATAGATTGAACTCTTATCCAGATTCTCTATGGAGTTTCTGAATCTAATTTAAAGAGGTAAAATTGGTAGAGTTTCATTAAATTCTCTAATATAATATAAATAAAAGTGGAGAGGGCAGAGTTCTATTTACAGGGGTTGAATCGCACTAGAACCATAGGATCAAATTGGAAGAAAAATAGACAAATATGGACCGTTAAGCAACGCAAAACCCTAGCCGCCACCATCAGGAGATGGTCAACCACCTAAGCTCGACCAGTCAACTTCTATGGTCGACTGGTTGATCGATTTAGGTTGACCGCTTAGCCTTATTTTGGGTAATAATGATTTCTTTCTGTCGCATTTTGATTTTAATTAATTTCTTACCTTATTTATTCTTAACGTTAAACATTTATTAAAACGATAATTAAAATTTTCTTAGCCCCCAAGCTAATTTTTAAAATTTAAATACTAAATTCAAGTTCTCATTTGTATTTGAATTCTAACTAAATTAATTTAAATCTGAAAGCTTCAAACGCTCATAACTTCTTCGTTTGAGCTCCGTTTTCAACATATGATATATGGAAATTTATCATAATTTCAGCATGAATGCAAGGGAATAACTTTCATAGTCAAATTTCAACTTTTATAAAATTTTCATATTCAATCCTATCACATTTAATTCAATTTACTTTATTTATTTATAAATCATTTTACTGGGTGCTACATAAATTGTCCTAATATGTACGTTAAATGAAATACATATTTGTGTGTGTGTGTGTGTGTGTATATATATATATATATATATATATTTGTACGTTGATTTAATAAGCCCAAAATTATATATATATATATGTGTGTGTGTGTGTATGTGTGTGTATATGTATATGTATATATATCATGGAATTATTTTGCATACATATACTTTTGTAATTGTTTGTTATACTCGTAACTAATTAAAAGGTGAAAAGGAAAATAATATATTTCAGATTAAGATGTAAAAGGTTTTTTTCTAATTTGAAAAGACAAGGGGTTAACAAAAGGAACGAGAAAGATCTCTTCATTAATTCTCTTTTATTAATTTTAAAATCCTAATTGATTTCATTAAACCACCACTTTTAACTCTTCCTATTAATTGCCTATTTGAACCTATTTGATTGCTACTTGAATACAAATAGATATTTGATTAGTCAAAAATAACCTTATAAGATGTTATATATATACACTCTTCATTGATTCTCTTTTATTACTTTCTTAAATTCTAATTATTTCATGAAATCTCCACTCTTTCTTCTTCCCATTAATTGTCTGTTTAAACCTAACTGATTGCTACTTGAATGCAAATAAACTTTTTGATTAGCAAAATAACTTTATAAGATTATATATATAAACATAAGAAAAACTATATACATATTGAATTTAAACTTATATTTGAAATAATTTATATTTGTATTTGTAAGTATAACTATTTTATAATGTTATATATATTGATACTATTATAAGTATAATTTCATCTTACATTAAACTATATACGCGTGCGTGCATGTGACTGTGTGTGTCTATAGGACAACGCATGAACATGGATGGGCTAATATGTTTGTTGTGGTGTAAATCCCAGTATTTCTATACAAACATGTTAAACCCTACACACTTTATATATTGCACGTGCACTACACATATATGTGTATATGGTACACATGGTTATATTATATAACATAAATAAAAAACCAGAACAACTTTGCTTACAAATTAAATAAAATAAAAATCTTACCTAAAAGAAAATTTGGATAAGATCTAAAGAAATTTAGTTTCATAGGCTCAATAAAGACAGAATAAAGAAAATTTTAAAACCCTTTAACTCTGTTGTGGGCTGACCCGGTTCTAACACAAAGTTGATCTCTGCGAAGTGGATGGGGATGATTTAGGCATTTTCAATTTTGAAGATGATTGGAGAAAATGGTGGTAGTAGCATTTTAGCATGGAGGGGATTGGCGATGACAAAGGTGGCCATTTTGGCCTAAGACTGTAGTAAATTGCAAATTAGGCTTCGGCATCCCAATTTGGGCACCGTAGCTGGAGGGCCAAGTGGCGATCTAACCTCAGTGGTCGTGTAGACCGCTGTGAAAGATGGGGGTTAGTGTCGGTGGCATGGCGAATGGTGGTTGGAGGTGGCCGAATTTCATGGTCAAACATCGCGCATATGGGTCAACGACGGCTGTGCCAATTTGGCGAAGAAGGTAATTTTATCTTTTAGCCCATATAATTTTATAATTTACAAATAAAGCCTCGAAACTTCTAACCTTCATATCTTGTACACATGAACTTCGACTCACGTGTAGTTTCTTCTATTGGATTCGTGGTGGAATTTCAGATGATTTGAAGTTGTTTTTGTTGAAATTGGAGGCTATTAGGAAAAGCGCGTTGGTATGAATTTGTTAATTTAATTAATTTAAATTTAAATTTTAAAATCCATTATTATTGATGGAAAAATCATATTTATTTATATTTATTGTGTTCTATAAATGTCTATTTGGTTGTTACAATATTATGTCTATTGCCTTGGTTGGGTAATTATTGTTATTGTTATATTTTTGGGTATTTAATTATAATTAATTATTGATTTGGATTAGAGAATAATTAAATGAAATTAAATATTTGGGAAGTTTATAATACTTTAAATAATAATAAAGTGAGTTTCAATTAAATTAGTCTAGTTTTGTGTAAATAGTGAAATGACGAAATTTACAGTGCTTATAATAAAATGTATTATTGATATTGTTTTTGGGATGAATAAATAACAAGAGGATTTCATAATAAGCACTAATAAAACTATTTTTATACTTAAGAGAATAATGGATGCAAATATTATTCTGACGGTTGTTGAATGTGTGATATATTTTTGGTTGTAATTATCACATATGTTTGATGTTTGATGATGGTATCACATTTATGAGTATGCGATATTTTACCATTATTGTACTAGTTCATGAGTAGTCAATTATGGTTATTTGATGATGGATAATATATTACCGATGTTGATTGGGTTAGTACACATTTAACGATATTGATGTTATGTTATTATTGTGGAGTGATTAGTATACACTGGATGGTTTATACTTACATTGATGGTGTATTATTGAAGTTGATAATTAGTAATGGATATAGTATGTTTATGTTGTGATATTGTTATTTTATGGATTGGGGTTGTCATGGATATTTGGTGTTTGATGAGTGTGTACTATTATTGTCGTAGTTGCCTCATATAATGGTTTATTGAGATGATTATGTAGTAATACTATTTTATGCTTCTACTATTTGCATTGGTTGATGGTTATAATGATTGCATTGCTTATGATGTTGCAGTGGTTGCATGAATGCTATGGCTGCAATGTGCTAACAAGTATATGGATGCAGAAGAAGAGCAGAAAATAGAATCAAGTGGGCTTGATCCTCCAAAATGGATAAGTAAGTAGTCTTTTTCTATGCAATAGTCATTGGATCGCTTAGGTTGGATTGAGGTGTATAGGATTAGGCGCAGTTCAAACATAGATGAAACCTTTTTCCTATTTTATATATATATATATATATATATATATATATATATATATAGGTGTGAAGTAGTAGGTAGGAGCAAAAGAGAAAATGGAAAAGTGAATAAAGGCTATATCGCGAACTGTGGATTTGATATATTCTTTTATACCATTTTTGTATTTTCCATGAGTTATTGATAATTAATGTATTAAAATGGGAATTAATCTAATAAATGTAATAAATTGTATTATGGAGTTAATGTTCATTTATTTTGATGATTGATTCCGCTGTGAGGCTTTCATTTTTATCCATTGTTTTAGAATTTTAAATTTTTTATCTACCCACGGTCCATTGCTTTTAAGATCTGAAATTAGTTGTAAGCATATTTTTAGTTGTTTGCTATCGATTTTAGATTTTAAAAATAGTGCATCGTCACACATGGTATCAGAATTTAGTTGATTTTAGATTTTAAAAATAGTGCATCGTCACACATGGTATCAGAATTTAGTTTTAGCGATTTCGAAAGACTTGGGTATGTTTGACCATTGGATTATAATGATTTACACTTTAGATTGGTTTAAAATATAGAATGAGAGAGCGTTTTGATTATAATTTTATGCTTTACGCGTATGGTTTATTCGTGACCTCACCATAAAATTATGACCTATGTGCTTATGATAAATAAAGTAGTGTGATAGGATGAACACATATAAGAGTGTTAAGTGTTGGTTATAATCTAAGTGGCACACACTTGAGATATTTTGATTGAACCTGACTTTAATAAGATGGAACTGCCTTTATTTTTAAGTGAATAATATTTATTTAGAAAATTCATGACGTATAGATTTCTTTTTAAAGATATTTTATTAAAAAGTGCAAAATTCTTATTTTGACATGAAGTGAATCTTTAAAAAATTTGTTGAAAAATAAAGGATTTATTTGACAAACTAAAATATTTTTACGAAGATATTTTTGAAGAAAGAGTAAATATTGTAAAAATATTTTATTTGATTTTTTTTAGTAAAAAGGAGCTTTAACCAGATATTGGAAGTTAAATTTAGCCTTTAAAGGAATATATTAGTATGAGAATTTTTATTTTTAAACATCTTTCGAAAGCATTTTTATAATGGTGTTATGGTTGGGGAACTATATGAAAGTAAAGGAAGATTTAATCACTGTAAAGAGGAATATTTTATGAGAAGTGTTCTAATTAAAAATATTTTATTTTAAAGAAATACTTTAATGTGGACAATTTAGCTAAAACTATTTTTATTTGGAAACAACCTTCGAACAAGGTATATGTTGAAGATATATTTTGTACCCTCATTACGAATTACTATACTTTGTAAAAATATTTATTGGGGTACATTTTGAAAAAAAAGAAAGGAAATAATTTTCATTAAAAGATATTGCAAAATGTACTGCAAAGTTGAACGAGTATTTGTTTAAAAGGATGTTTTAAGAAAGAAAACTATTTTAACGATAGCAAGAAATATAAAAATGCTTTTGTTAAAAGTATCTTTTAAGCGAGTGTCTGATGAGTACCTTTTTTTGAAAGAAAGGTACATTTTATGGAAACATTCGTTATGGTAAATATTATTTGATTTGAAGGAGATTTATTCTGAAGTTACTTTACGCGAAAGTTAATCTACCAGAAAATATGTCATTTTAAAGGAATTTCTTTAAAATTTCTTGGCAAGCCAGATTTTTTTAGTGTCCATCCACTTTTATAAATATAACTATTATAGGTGTAAGAAAAAAGTCCTCAACAGCTTCGGTACATGCAGAGCACGACTCACGGCAGTTTAACCAAGCAAATTCATTAACACACAATAGCCACTTGAATATACTAACCACAGTTGCATAAATACTATGAAGACTATTACATAACATACACTGTAACATCAAAACATACACCATAGAACTCTAATAACCGAACATCCTCCAATTTTCATGATAAGATAGAGATAATTCTATCAAGATTACTCTTCCTATAGCAGCATGCAAGCAGCCACCAGATAGGCCGAATTTCAGGTAGCAGCAATAGTAGGAGAAAATCCCAATAATAGCAATAATCGGAGCAAAAAAGGAAGCACAGAACAAGCAAACCCCTAATGTCACAACATAACCTTATCAGAGAAGGCACGAAGCAACAATAGTAAACACTACTTGCTGTATAAGCAGTCCATGTGGCGTTGAACGAAAGTGAATGATAAGAGACAAGGAAGCATTCAATGGCATTACCTAAACCAAACAACCAGTATGCAGGGCCGGCCCAAGTTTGGACGCTGCCTCAGCCTAAAAAATATTGGAGTCAGTAAAGTAAAAGCCTTCCATACTGTGATTTGATACCAGAGCAAATGGAGGACACCCTACCATCAAACCAAAAAATCAATTAATACTAATATGATACATAATTATTATTTTTCAATAAAGCACTAAATCCACCATCACCACCATCAACCGTTGCTCCTGCCGGACCGGCTGTCCTAGACGACTGTCTTGCTCGCATTGTCCTAGGACCGGGGCCTGACAACAAATAAACCAAAACTCATGCAAAAACGTCACAAACAGCCAAGACAACTACCCACATCAACCTTCATAGACACACCTAAAAAACGAGACCGTACTATATTAAGGCAGAGATAAGGTCCACCGATAGTAAGCTGGCGAGCGAAAACACCTAGGCGAACTCAAGAAGTTCCAGTAGCGACTGGAAATCTAGCATGGAGAGCGAAGAAGCAGCATGGACCTAAACCAAGCAAAAAGTGACAGCTCTGCTGGATACACATGCAAGGGAAAGTAAATCTGAGAGTGGGTTGAGTATGGCAGAAAATGGAGGGCTCGAAATGAAGGGATTAGAAAGTTGGGAAAAGGTAATTTGTAGGCAAGAAAAAGAAACGTAAAAATGGGGAAAGGTAGTAAAAGAAATAGACGAGCGGGTGTAGAGAAAGGTAGTGAAACAAGATGAATTTCAAGGGGAAGAGAAGTGAACGTGGGAGGAAGAGAAAATGCGGAAACTCTAGGACCTCACTAAACTACATTTTGAAGTTTTTTGGATTATTTAATATAGTGTAAATATTTTTGTTTGAGAGATTATTTTTTTACACGTAAATAAGCACAAGGAAGAAGTTACAAAAAATTTTAGTCTCAGGGACAACAAGTTTATTTTTTAGTCTCAATGACGCTTTTTAGTGTAAACTGAAAATGATAATTACAACTATCATTCTGTGATTTACACTTAAAAGTGTCCTTCAGCCTAAAAAGCAAACTTCTTGTCCCTAAAACTAAATTTTTCCCAAACTTTTTCCTGAAGCCTAAAAACCTCATTATTTTGTTGGTGGGAATAATTAAAAAGAGTTTGGTTGTAGTATCTTTCCGATAAAGAATGTGGTAAAATAATGTTTTTGGACAAAGGGTTTTGGTTGAAAGCGGCTTAAGTTGAAAAGCTATTTTATGAAGGATATATTTAGAGATGTATTATCTAGAAATGATGTGTTATAAAATATCTATTTTTGCAGAACCTTGAAAAAATATTTTACTAAGATAAGAATGATTTGATTTGAAAAAGCTTGTGGTTGCTATATGCGATTTTCCTTAATGAGCTGTAGGCTATGCAGTTAAAGCCTTGTTAAAGCCTCAAAAATCCCTGTTATAGCGCATAGCGCTCTTCGACCACTATGCTTTTTCAATATAGCACTATTAAACATTAGTTCTGCTTTAAGCCCTTCTATTTTCGGTTACACCCACTAAATCAATGCCTTTTACCACCCATTTTAGCAAAATTAATATAAAAACATTGGTTTGACTAGTTCTATTTTGAACCAAATCAACTAAGTTATGGCAAAAATCTAACTTTAAAGCATAGTGCATAATATAATTAAGTTATATATCTATTGTAATCACCAAATATGGACTGCATAAATCATGATATTCTTCGGTTTTGTTATATAAGATTAAGAAATATTTCTTCTACTGCACAAATGATGTGAGAACGAAAATAAATTAACTTTAACTATTTGGTTTTATATTTAATGAATTTTTTTCCACCTTCGCTATTTTCTACTATATCACTGCTTTATCTCCGCTGTAACTTTTTCACCTCCACTGTTATGGAAACGCTAAGTGCTTTAATTACACAGGCAGTGGAGATGTCTAATTATTCCCTTTCACGAAAAGAGTTAGGATATAAAGAAAGGTCTGTCGATTTGGATGTTTGGATAGCCTTTGTTAATTTTTTCTTCTTAGAATGAATTGTCTGTATAATATTTTTGTTTGTTAAATTAATTGCAATTAAGTAAATATAGCTGCTTATTTATCAACATTTATTTATCAATTATGTTATGCTCGTTTGAATAATTCTCTTATGGTTGTATCATATTTTACTATGATTGGTTTGAACTGTTATTCATTGATGTTTGTTTAATTTATGTTATGCTTCTCTGAATTATTTTTTCTTAATTGCCTTGTGTTGTTAATTGTTTGTTATACTATGACTGATTTTTTAATTACATGTTTGCTTACTTCTTTGTTTGATGTTCACCTACTAATTCATGTCGTGCTTGTTTGGATTAATCTCTTTTGCATGTATCGGTTGTTGTTGATTGTTCTTTGCTTATTGCTTGTTTGTTTTGATTGTTTTTTTGTTTGTTTAGTTATTTACTTGTTCACTTGGTTTCTTATTATTTGATATATTATAACTGTATATACCTTGTTTGACTAAAAAATGTCAAGAGGTTCCATGAAGAAAAGTAAAGTTAGTTAGAGGATTTTAGTAACTAAAGGCTTGATGAGTACCATTTAGGAATCAATGATAGGTGGAAAGTCCATTACACGAAATTTTAAAAATATGTATTTCAAAACCTAATTTTAGCTTCCACAATTTCGAAACAAAGAGTTTCTATTTTAAAGGAAGATTCTTATAGGAAACAATTTTTTTCTCAAAAAAGTATTTAAATTTATTTAAAATGATGGTAAATATTTTAAGAAATTATTTTATAAATTAACAATATATGTATAGGAAAAAATAGAAGAATATCACTTTTTTCAAAGGGAGATGGAAGCATCGATTTGAAAAGAAAAATTATGTGCATTCGAGGTGTATTGTAATTCTCCTTGCTAGCAGTCCCTGTTTGTATGGTGGGTGAATTATCCTAGTCATTGGATGAAGGAATCATTATGAAAGATGGAACGAGGACAAGTTCGAGGAAGAGTGCCCGTAAGTAGAATGAGGAAGGGTTCTACTATGGAAATAGAATGAGAACATCTAGAAGTGTTCCAGCGATGGTGGCTCAATGTTGAATGGGGTTGTGATGATGATTATCTACAAGGATCGGTTCTAGGAAGGGCGATCCATGGATAGAATGTTGAACGGTTCTATCGTGGAAAGAAAGAAAAGTGGAATGTTTTCTTAAGGATGAATGGAAAGTAGATGAAGCAAGGAAAGGCTTGAATGCACATGATAAGGGATCGTTGATACTCGGAGTGTTTTCTAATGTAATCATTGGCATGGGTATTGTAAGGAAACTCGTTAGGTACTTGGAATGGCTACTCCAGATTAGAGAAATGGATCCGTATACCCTGGATTAATGGAATGTATCTAGTGTCAGCTTTAGGCCAGTGTTCAGATGCACCGAAAACCAAGATTTTTCCATTAATCCCTAGCAGAGGAATGGTCATACGAGTTATCATATATGCAAAGCATGCCAGTGATGCAAGGATCGATGTGATTGCAACAAAAGTGGAAGATCAAATCATTTGAAGGGTGTAGCCTGGAGTAGAGACATGCTATTTTGAGGATGTGACCATAGGTAGGTACACATAATATTTTTGGATGACAGGTATGAAATGGTACTGTAACACCTGTACAATTAAACAAAAAAGATACTTCTTTGTAATTCCAAATGCAACACAAATCCCCTTTTAGTAAGTTAAAAAAATATTGTTAACATTTCATTTTAGGGAACGTGTAATTTTAACATTAAAATGCAAAATCCCTAAGTATAAACTATATGATTTATAAGTAGAAATAATAATGGCGGTCTAATTATAAAATGAATATATGCAATAAAGACAAGTTAGAAATTAAACGATAAGTGATGAAATGTAGGCAAATTATTGAAATGAGTAAGTAATGAAGTTAGTAACCAAAGGAAGATAGCATGAGATAAAAAGGAATAGTAAGTAGATCTAATAATAAAAAGGAAGAATGAATGGTAAAGGATATTTAAATCATTTAAGTTAAAAGTAAGTAGTAAATGACATAAACTTGACATAAATGAAATGGGAAGTAAACACATGTAAAGGTAAATGAACATGCCTAAAAGAAAGAGTCGTATAAAATTGGGATGTTTACCGTATTTTGTACTATCTATTTCAATTATGCTAGATTTCCTTATACATGCTCAAGGGCACTAGAGATCAAAGATAGCAACCTTGGTCAGTAATCATACATTTTATTATACTCTACCATTCCGCTGTGTGATTTATCGTGTAACGACCCATATTTTTTGACAATTAAAAATAATAAAATGAATAAGAAATTTTGAAATAAAAATGGTTAGAAATGAAAATTTATGAATTATTAGAATGCAAATTATGACCTTAAATAACGTATTACAGTAAGAAAATGATGATAACATATGTCAGTGTGTATTTTAATGACATTGATTTGAATGAAATAAATGACTATCTGAATGTAAATTTCTAATTGATTAGAATAATAAATGTTAATAAAGAATAATAAAGTTTCTTGTTTAAATAAGAAATGATGTTTTTATTTATATGAAACGTTGATAGCTGAAAGGTTGATTATAAGGATAAGAAATCGATTATTTAATAAGAAATATTTGGTTTGTATACAATAATTGCATAAATATGTTAAATGACTATAAATAAGGATTACAATTGTTTATGTATCTACTTATTTCTTTCCATCAATTAGGGTCTTTTTGGAAGTGTAAGAATAAAATTAATACGAAATTTATTTATTGAAATCTTTCAATTAAAGAGGAAAGAGAAATGAATTGCAATCAATAAATTTAAGATAAAAATGTTTTCATTTGGATTGTAAATTATTTTGAGAAATATAAGAATGAATTTAATATTGTATAAATTGATTATTTTAAACTATAAGAATGCTTCTATTTATGAATTACAACTAATAAATAAGCTTTTAATGAAAATAAAAAACATTTCAAGAACAATAAAAATATACGTTTAATTAAAAAGGAAATTTGATTTAATTAAAAGAATATTTTTAATCAATTAAAATAATGCTTTGGAAAATAAAATAAAATGTATGTTTTCATTTTGTAATCAAGTATAATTGTATGAAAAAAAGAAAAATGTAATTTTGAAAAAAATCTTGTTCTCCGTCTTATAAGAGCCAGTGTAATAACTTGAAATTTGTGTCACATTAATTATAAATTTTAAATAGTTAATTTGATAGCAAAAGGGAAAATATGAGTAGAATTGTGTTTAGGATTGTATATAAATCCATTGAGTTTAGGAATATCGAAAACATGCATTTTGGTAAATAGGATGATATAATTTCGTTCGAGGATGAAAATGAGTTTTCGGGTCATGTAAGCGCTTTGGCCCAAATCAACATTTCTCTTGTCTATAAATAGATTGTTACTGAAACCTTCGTAGCCTCCATATCATTCTGTTCTATTCTTTTGTAGTTTCTTCCTAATCTAACTATTCCTTTTAATAGGGATTATCCTAAAACCATAATTTTCAATTTCAAATCAAAATCAAAATTCAAACTACTCAAACCCTATCATATAATATATCATCCCAAAGCTCTAAAATGGGGATAGCATCTGAAATTAGTTTCTGCAATCAAAAGGCTCTTTTGACCAGAATTGGGCGAAAGATTCTCGGCTTTCGTTCTAGGGTTTTCAAATCAATGGTTGAATGTTAACTATATGATGATCAGAGGCCACTAGTTAGTAGGGCGGAACAAGGCTGGTGCATCAATACGATTGGATAGAGTCTAAAACATCAAGAATCGTCGAATTTTTGTTGTGAAGGGGCGGTTGTCATCGTTCGTCACAAGCCGAGGGGAAAAGGTCACGGTTACTAAGGATCACGGTGGGGGTGCGACTAGGCATAAGAAAGTCGGTGGCGTGGTATGATCTGGACGATGGTGATTGGTGTGGTGGCCTTATGGACTCGGACACCATGGCTGTTGGGTTTAGTTGAACGTTAGGGTTTGGGGAGGTAAAGTGAATTTACAATTATGCCATTCATTTTACTTTAATTAAATTTTAAATTCTTCAAACGTGAATAACTTTTGCATATGAACTCCAATTCATGCGCGATTTCTCATATTCAAATTATGGACAATGTGAAACTAGTTTGGTTGAACTTGGAGACTATTAAGATTTTTGGCTTTTATTTGGATTTTTATTGGATAAAATCAAAGGTGAGTAATTAAACCCACTCATGCAATATTAAAATTTTCTGATATTTGTAATGACCCATAAATTTTAATGGTTTTAAATAATATATTTAACTGAAATTTTGTGAAATTTTAAGTAATAATATTTTGAAATAAAAATTTGATATTTGCATACGTCTATTTTAACAAAACTAATGGTAAATTTTCTTTAGATAACATGGAAGTTTATTTTTCTTATGTAATTCTATTTCAATTTAAATCAGTTAAAATTGATGATAATAAAATGTTTTTCAAACTTGAATATTTTCATATAATAAATTTGTATATCATCTTCTGAGTGAGGAGTCATATTTCACCAAATTTTGAATGTTATTGCTCCATTTATCTTAATTCTGGTGTTTTAGCAACATTTTCGGGTATTGATTATCGACTTTTGGTAGGATGATCATACCACTGATATCTATAAACCGTTTTGATCGTCTCGTCGTGCTGATCTCTACGGTATATTCAATCATGTGTTTTAAAGTCTGGTATGCGACGGACACGTGAAACAGTTAACCGTAATGGTCCGTTTTTTGTTTGTTTTTGACCCTTCATTTGTCCACCATTTAGAAACAAAAGGTCGGTAGCTTTTAATATATAAAGAAATCAACGTTGGCTCTTTCCCATTCCCACTAATTCATATTTATTAATTCCTTTTCTTTCCTTTTTTTAATCTTCTTCTCTTATAATTTTTCTATGCTCTGCACTGTTAGACTCTATATATAAATTTATGCATTTGCCTTTGCGTGAGCATCACGTTCCTTCAGATTATCTCCTCCCATCCTTCTTTTCTTTTTCTATCACCCCACTTGCGTGACACATCAGCCCTCTCACTTCAACCAAATATAGCCCTCCACGTTTATGCTTCCTGACCCTGTAGTTTTTTCCGACCTCAACCATCCCTGAGATCACCACCTGCATGCGCCACTGCCGACTCATCTCCGCCTTCATCAGCGCACGCACTTCCGGACGCCCATATCAACTATGGTAGTCCTCTCTACTTATATATAATTATGTTTGAAAATGCAGAGATTCTTCAAAGTACTATTTTCAATCTGTGTTAATATCTTTGAAGTACATACGATTTAATCTTATGATATTTTGAAGAAGTTTTGTAATAGCTTTACTATATATACACTTGATATTGGACATATGCGTCTTTAATTATATATAATGTGATATCCTGGAAATTTCAAGAAAAATTAAATATGATAATCCCCATTATAAATTATTTTAAATTGATAAAATTGTTATTTTCAAACAATAATGATAATGGGTTGTTTTTAAATATAGATAAATAAATTTTTAAATTGAATTATTAATTACAAATTGAATTTGGGTTTGTTTAAAATATATATGTATTGTTTGAATTGATTTTTAAATTAGATTTTTAATTTGGATTTGAATTTGAATTTAAATTTGAAAATTTAAAAGAAGTATATCTTAAATATATTTTGGGTTTAAGAATATATATGATTTTATTTTGAATATAATTGGTTTTTATTTTATTTTCTTTAAAAGAATTTTATTTATATATATTTAGAAAAGTATTTATTAATTAGTAAATAAATACAAAAGCTTTTATTTAACATTTAAAAGTTAATTAAATTTGCATAATTACAAGTGTTTGTTTATAAATCATGTTAGTGACATGTGTAGTGTAATTAAATGGCGTAATTGGCAAATGTTAAGTAAATTAACATGTGTCACTATTTCATTTTCATTTTCCTTAATTTTAAATAAATCATAAATTGCTCTATATAAACTCCCATCTTCCCTTTTTATTTCTTTTTCCCAATCTCTTTTCTAAACAAAAAAAAACTAAAAAAATAAACTGTAAAACAAATCACCTGATCAAAACTCAAAACTCCTGTAAAACAATTTTCCACATACCTGAAATCAATTCTCAAACCAAACAAGAGCCTGTAAACACAAATATTTCTAGCCACAGAATTTCAATTCAGCAATCAGCAACCTCAAATCAACTAAGCAAGCAAGAGCACCTCAGTTTCAAAGCTTAAAGCATCTCATCAACACAACATTTTAGTTTTAAGAAGTTCATTGCAATTCAAAGTTTCCAGATTTAAAATCAAGGAAGCATGTTCCTCTGTATTCTCAAAAATGCAGATGAGTAAGCCTATCTGAATTTGGATTTTTACTTGTTGTTGGAAATCATGTTTGAAGAAAAGTGATAAAGTGTTAAATGTATACAAATATGTTTATATATATATGGATGTTGCTGTGCATGTCTAGAAACAAACATATGAATCTCTGTTCTAAGCATTCAGGCTTCAAACCTGTTAAAAAAAAATCAAAATATCATCATATGATCATCTATAGACTTTGATATCTAAATGAAACAAGTTCAAATTGGCAAGATCAAAATTTTAAAAATATTTTTAAGTATTAAAAATGAATGGGATTACTGGGAAGTTTAAAAACAAAGTAAATTAAATTTCTTTTACGAAATTTGATTTATTAAAATTTGAGATTTAATTGCAAGATCTTGTTCGTCTTTGTAAGCCATGAATTTTAAGATCTAAATCAAGATTTTTAGTTGTGTAAAATGTGGGAAATTGTGAGTTGATCGAAATGAGCAAATTAGTCAAATTCCAGTGACCGAAAATAGATTAGGCCGTGGGGTTGTGGCAGAAGTAAGGTTGCGGGTAGACGGCCATGGGAAAATTCATAGCTTGGTTTTTATGGTGGTATGGTGGTAGGGCGAGGCGAAACTATGGTTTAAGGGCCTGGTTTATCGATGTCCTTTATGATATTTTTTTGAGCTCGTCGGCACGTCGGAGTTGATCGGTGTAGGTGGGATTGGTGCATGAGCCTTTGGCGTAGGTTTGGGCAGAGTGTCGGAACCTCTAGTGACCGGAGACGGTGGCACGGATGGGTTGTTGTTGAACTGGTTTTGGGTTTAGCTGTAGCGATTTGCTCGATTTCGTGTATGGGGTAGTTCCTTACTTCTGGGTGGACGGGGACAATGGTGAGATCATCCTCGACTTGTCTAAGGTCAGTGCTGATCGGAGCAACGACGAGGCTTTGTGCACGTGCAGGCGTTTACGCGTGTATCTGATGATTGCTTTGTGATGATTCTTGGGGGAAGAAGTTGTTTTGCTCCAAATTAAACTCGATGCTGTTCACGAATCAGCTCGTGGAAGAGAGGGAAGAGTAATAACGAGGTTAGCTCGGGTATATTTGGTTTGGGACTCGGGTTGTAACCGAAGTAAATAACGTGTTTTAAGCCTTAGATAAATAGAATATTTAATGAATTGTTAAACAAACGTTCAAGAGTAAAGTATGAATAGGATTTCAAAACAAAATAAGTCAAACCGAATAACGAGCGCTTATTTTAAAATAAGTGTAGCATTTAAATTCAAGCAAATCACAAGAAATACCCATTTAAAGGTAAATATTGATTGGCGGTTATTTAACTATCAATAGATATGCACAACATCACCAGATTTCAAATAATTTCCCAAATTATTTATTTTCCAAAAATATCTTTACAAGATATATTTTTCCACACTTCAACCATTTGCATACAAATTTCAAATCACTTTTCACCTTTCCAACTTTTGAAAACAAATTTCAAATCATTTTCCTTACGCGGAAACACTTCTAAATATTTATTCATTTTCACTGGAAATCTGCCGAGTTCAAATGCTTTAAAATAATTTATAATATTTATCCAAAATATATCGGGAAAAACACTTTGAAATAAAACTATTTTTCTTTAAACACTTTACTTAAATTATTAGTTATAAAAATATCATACCAATATTACATATAACATAAGCCCAAACAAATTTTCAAAAGTAAAAATTAGTAGATAGAGTATAACTATTTAAATAACTATTTTCTAAAACAATTATTGATTAAATCTTAGAAATAATCATTTCGATATCAACTTAATAAATCTTTACTTAAAGGATTTAAAACAATTTAAGAAGTTAATTTCTCCAAAGTATCCTTTTCAAAGCCAATTCTAGAATTATATATATATATATATATATATATATATATATATTTCAAAGTTATTCAGAAATTTTATTCGGATTCCCAGGGAGAATACACTTTCATTTCAAAATGGTTCATTTAAACCAATTAAATAAATCCTTACCGATTTACTTTAAATTTATGTTCCAAATTCATAAATTTATTTCCACACTTCAAAAATAAATCAATGTTTATTTTTAAACAAATTTCTCTTTCCTTTATAAATTCCATGGTGAATTTAAATTTTCAAATATCCACTGATATACGATTTTGAAATCGATTTCAAATATTCACTTTCAACAACAATTCAATTTTTCAATTGATTTCAAAAACAACCAAATCAAATTTCATATTGATTTTCCAAGAAATTAAACACCAAGTGAATTTCATTCTAATCTCAAATTGAAATCAATTTCTACTAAACCCCAAATTAATTTTCAAATTGATTCCAAATTCTTTTCAAAACACCTAATAAATTTCCGAATGGATTTTCAAAAGATTTATTTTCAACCACTAAAATCAATTCCCAAATGGGTTTCAAATTTTATTTCCTTTTAAAAATAAATTCCTTTTAAAGAAAACCAATTCTTTATTTTTCAAACTCTTTAAAATCCGTATTTTGAATAAATTCTTTAACTTTTAAATAATATTACCCGAAATCATTTATTAAAGCTTTTCCCATATTTTGAAATTTTATTCAATAAGATTAAAAATAAAACTTTATTATTTTAGAATTCCTTCTTAAAATTTATCCAATTCTCAAAAATAAATTTTAATATAAACTTTCAGCCTGAACTTTCAAAAATCAAAAATTTTCTTTATTTATTTCTGGTATCCAACGATACCAAAATTATATTCGGCTAAATTTTAGCCTTTAATGATTTCAATCACAAAGATAATCACACAGAGATCATAAAAAAATCAACACACAACATTGAAACAAATTCAATTATTTGAGAAATCCAATTGGATCCCTCCAACCTGTTTCCCTACATCCACAGATGTTAGCAGAATACCAATCCCGTTTCAAGACGGGATATCGCGGTACATGGGTTTATATAAAATATCATCCGCTATTATACGGCGTAATAGGGTCTCATCTAAGGGTGGACATTTAACCGACTTAACCGATTTAACCGACTTAACCGACGTCGACCGAACCGACTTAACCGATACATTTGGTTAACCGACCGACCATAACCAAACATTTTCGGTTCGGTTAACGGTTAATAAAACTTGGATGGTCAGTTAACCGTTAACCAAACAAAATTTTAGGTTTTTTTTTAAATCGCAGCCCAAACTAGCCCATTTGTAAATAAGGCATACCCGAACCAAGTCAGTACTTAGCTTAGCGTGCCCTAGTATTCCTTTTTCTATTTCTATTCCTATTCTCGTTTTCCAGATGAAATTAAAAATAGAAGAGGAAATTCGAAACCTAGATCTAATCTACACGCTCGTTTCGTCTCCTACTCACCAACGTTAGTCGCGATGCTTCACAACGCTAGTGAAGACCACCTCCACCGTCTGCTGTTGCAGTAATTAATGGCATCAAGAAGGAAACGAAAGATTGTGAGTATACTTTTCTAGAATTAATGAAATAGCTGTTTTGTTTTGTGTAAAAATAGATTCTGACAAACAATCTATTGTATAGAAAGTCGTCCGATTTAACAATCTATTATGGAAGAACTAAATTCATCATGCTCAAATCTTGTTTAAACTTCAAATCTTTTATTTGAAGTGGTGTATATATAAATTGTTTAACAGAGGCAATTATAAAACAAAATAATGTTTATATAGTGGATGAAGTTATCTGTTTGCTGTTTATAGCATTAAGTTGTTATATAAATCTAACACTGTAACCTTTTCTTTATGTATACGTGTGTGTATCAGTGTGTTAGTGTGTGTGTTTGTGTGTTAATTTTGTAGTTAGTAGTTATATGTTAATGTTGTTATGAAGCATATAACATATTCAATTATGCTGCGTATAATTACTGCATATATTTATAAAACAAGCACAACTAATTTTGCAATTAGTAGTTATGTATTAATTTGGTTTTAAAGTAATATGCTAATATAATATATGACTGCATATAACTTCTGATTAGTTTTTAACTTGATGAAATGTCTACATATATTTAAGACCGTTTTTGAGGGGTTACTTGATGATTTGTAAGGAGGATAAAGAGGCGAGGATTCGTTTGTTCAAGGATTACTTCCTTGAGGAGAGGAAGTATGTCAATTTCTATACTTGTTTTATTATCACTGATTATTTTATATATTCAATTATCTGCACTGGATGTCATTGTTGACTGTTATAATAAACACAGACGACACCATAAAAAATGCAAGAAAAAATCTGCACTGAATTTTCTTGTTTGAAATGTTATAAAATTATCGAGCACAAAGGCAACCGATGATGCATGCCTGAAGTGTGCAATTGACTACATACTAGATTGAGAGAAGAAATGAGAAATCAATGAAGATAATGTTCTTTACATTATGGAAAATATTAATGTTGCACGTATCTTCTTCACACCCATGGTTATTTTCATATTTTATTGAATTCATGTGTTTCGCATTTTGATTTTTTAGTCAGGATATAATTTACTCCCCTGTTGCTTTGACATCAATCCACTGAACCTCGGTTACTGCAGTCATTACTGTAGTCTGGTTACTAAGTTTATTTGAGCAAGTTGTGCTTGCTCATTACTGCATTCACATGTCGTTGATGAATTTACAGTCCTATATGAATTGCAAATTGAATGTAAATTTATAGTTCTATATGAATTCAAACTAAATTTATATTGCATTTAATCAGTTTTTCACTTGCTTTGTGGTTATTTGCTTAGTTAAATTCTTTTAGTTACATTCTACTAAAATTAATGTTTGACTGTTTAATGCTTGCTTATAACTTTGAAGTGCTTTGCGTACCGATTAGCTAAATTAGAAGCCTTACTCACTTGCTTAGAACTTGTGTAGTTTTTGTGTTGGTAGTACTTTTTTATAGTATAAATGATAAAGTATTAATTACAAAAACTTAACTTCAAAATACTGTAGTGATAAATAAAGCAAGGCAAAATTTCATTTTTGCTATAAAAGATCCGTGCAAGATGCATTAACACCCAAAATCACCACACATCAATTATGGCTTAGATTATAAGAACTAATGTTTCAAAAAGGAATTTGAACATGTTGTGTTTACCGGTTTATGTTATTTGTTGTTCTTTATAGTTCACTAACCATTACGTTCTTTATAGTTTTTTTATTATGTCCAAGAGATAGTTAAATACTTTAGAGTAACCACTAACTAGTTATTATGTTCTATTCAGGTCCAGGCAATGGAAATATTTTACCGTCTCGTTTTCTGTTTTTAAAAAATGAATTGCTATTTACCTATCATTTATGTACGGTAAATAATATTGTCCAACCTTATGTTCTGATCCATGTTTACACTGATTTCTTTTTATCCTACCATGGAAAATGATTTGTTTCGTTTATTTCACAATGCATGAACCATTGACGTATGTGGTATGTTGAATTCAGGCAGGATTCATTGCGTGCCCTGTGCATAAGGTTAATTTATATCTCCATTGCCACTGATATGTGGTTCTTATTGGTATACTTAATAATGCACTATAATTTTATGTTAACTTTGCTACGTTAGTTTTCTGATTTACACTACTCTCTTTAGTTCTTTTTAGTGATCCATTATCTTCTTATTCTTTAAATTTCACTAACAGGTTTATCTTTGGAGGTGCTTGGAGAGTGAAGACCGACTTGCAATATGGTCTCAAGTCTTTAAGAATTTTTACTGTTGCACCAAGTTAATATCAAATTTTCATTCTCATTGTCATTCTGTTGCTATGCAACTATGGTATATTTATGACTTCATGTTATTTGGACTTTTAAGTTGTGTTATTGCATTTTATTTTTAGACTTTGGAATTTAAAATTTTGAATTGTTTGTGGGAATGGCCGAATGAATTATGAAATTATGAATTAATGGTTATCTTATCGTTATATATCCAAGTGCTTATATATGAATAACTTAGTGCACAGTTATTTGTAAATGAAGTTGTTGGATTATTGCATTATGATCATAGATACATATCAGAGTATTTATGAATGAAATTATGAATAGTTTGGCGATTACTGGCTTACTGCAGTGCTTATAGTATATGATATGTCCAGTTTGAATGGTTAACCGCTTAAGTTAAATGGTTAACCGTTGAATGGTTAACCGCTTAAGTAAAACGGTTAACCGTTTAAACTAAGCGGTTAACCGCGGTTAAAATTAACCGGGTCGGTCGGTATAACCAGACCAAAATTAACCGGTTACCCGTTAACCGAACCGATCTAGTCGTACGGTTAACCAAAAAATTTAATCGATCGGGTCGGTTAACCGATAGTGCCCACCCTAGTCTCATCCGCTATATAATGCGGGAAAATCAACTCCAAATACATATATAATACCAATTCCACTTCAAGGTGGAATATCGCGGTATATGTGTTTAATATAATAACCTCCGCTTAATATGCGGCGTATAGGGTCTATTCCAATACAACAGATAACAATTTATCATTCAATCACACAATCAAGAAATTTTAAATTTAATCATTTAAAATTTAAATCGAAACAGATTCGATTGAGCGAGAAGTTCTCACCTTGCTTCCAATAACGGTTTTTGTAACGATCACGATTTTTCATCGCCCGAAAATCGACATCAATACGTCCACTATATCAATTGCCGAGCAATCGAATGCCAGAAAACCGTACCGTAATGGTTGAAGAAGAAGAAAAAGGTAGAAGAAGAGAGAAAGAAAAAGAAAATAACAGAAACAATAACAGAATCTCACATATCGCAGCGGAACAACATATAATATATAAATGAATAATCTTTAAACAAAGAACTATATCAGTTATTACATTACATCATATTACATTACATTACATCATCGGAGTGTACAACAACAAACAACAACAAACAACGGAAAAGAAATACTATATACTAGTAATACGCCATGCCATCCAGCTTGCCTCCAGCAACTCTTGAATTCCAGAATATTCTGATATCCTAACTCTAGACTGCCCGTGTGGAAATTGGTGGGCACCCAGAGTTTAGGAAGGAAAACAATAAACTCCGAGTCAGTCATGTGACTGGTGTGAGAACTAAAATAGTTTATTTTTTTAAAACAAAGAATAGGATAATTTTAAAATAGATTCGCAATGCTTTTTAGAAAATGAGACTACCATAAGGCCTTCCGCACGCACATATAATGCAAACGCAGAATCGGAGGAGATTTCTCCTTATGATAGTCAAAGATGCTTGATACGCATTAAAAAGAAACATTTGATATTATTACTAGTGCACAGTGTAGGAAAAATCATTTCGAAAATAAAGATATAAATCTTAGCTAGCATAGGCATTTCGCATTTATGCCTACTATAGCTACCATCCAAATAGTGGTGACCACCATAAGTGAATGATAGGTTCTACAACTAAAACCGTACAAGATCGTATTGTTTCTTTGGATTTCCGACAAATGGTCAGGCCAAGGAACTTCCCATTGCCATATGGATACGCCTCTGGAAAGACGACTCGAGAACCTAACCGGATCTCTGCCAACACAAGGCCGGGTTACCCCTAACTGGGTAACTACTGACACGAATATGTCATTCCCCGATCGTAACCGATCTGTATCCGAGGATCCTCGATTTCCAACAGCCACAAAGCAATAAATTTGCAGCAACAACATAGGTTAAGTATCTGAGCTCCATACCATGATACCACCTCTATCCAGAAGGAATGACATACACTAAAGGGGCGCTACCCCCTAATAACCTTGCTGCATCCTTCCTGTTTTGACCATTTCCGGGGTGTGAGGTCCGACGAAGTCTCGTCCACAAAGCCACGCTTTATATAAAAGCTGTGCTTTGACCATCAAATGCTCAACAGCACTTCGTATGCCACATTACCAATTTGGGAATATATCACTAGTAACCATCAACTACGTAACCTCTAAGGGTGTTAAGCTAAGAGAATAAATTCTCCGCCACCAACGGTAATATATTTGATAGAAACCAGCTTTACATCTCAAATTGTAATGTCAGACACACATCCATACAAGTCCGTTCCAGGATCGAACGGAACCAAAGGCACTTACAAAGAAGTCCTTGCAATCCGGATATTCACTAATCACGACCGGACTTCCCATCACAAAGGGTAATAAATTTCTATATCGGAGATCAGCCGATGCAGAAACATTCGGCGGTAATCCTTCCGTTTTCACAAACATCCGGTCTTCAACACCGGTCATCAAATGCAATCCATAACGACGTATCACATATTCGGAATGGGTTATACGACCCCAAGGTCCTTTCCCGGCTAACCCGAATAGTGAGCGCTTATTCAAAAATAAGTGTGGCATTCAAATTCAAGCAAATCACAACAAATACCTATTTAATGGTAAATATTGATAGTCGGTTATTTAACTATCAATAGGCATGCTCAACATCACCAGATTCCAAATAATTTTCCAAATTATTTATTTTCCAAAAATATCTTTACAAGATATATATTTTCCACACTTCAACATTTGAAAACAAATTTTCAAATCACTTTTCACCTTTACCACTTTTGAAAACAAATTTCAAATCGTTTCCCTACACGGGATATACTTTCATTTCAAAATGGTTTATTTAAACCAATTAAATAAATTCTTACCGATTTACTTTATATTTACGTTCCAAATCCGTAAATTCATTCCCACACTTCAAAAATAAATCAACGTATATTTTTAAAACAAATTTCCTTTTCTTTTATAAATTCCATAGTGAATTTACAATTCCAAAATATCTATGAATATACGATTTCAAATCGATTTCTAATATTCATTTTCAATTTATCTTTAAAAGATAAAATCTCAAAATATTCACTTCATATTATAAAACATTTCCATACTTATTTAATAATAAGTAATTCACAAATCCATTTATTTTCAACACTTGGAAAATATTCAATATACTTAAATCGAAATTAAGTATACATTTCATTCTTTAAAGAAAACGTGCGCTTAAACACATTTATTTGAGTCAAAACGAATGTTGCGTAAAACATCGTTACGACGACCCAAAATCACTGGTATAGGGATTCGAAATTAAGATAGATATACAAATCCCGATACTATATAAAACATTTCCATCCGGAAATCATTAACTATAACAACAGTGTTATAGTCCACCATTTCCTTATTTCTCGAAAACGTCTATTTCAACAATGAATGTTGAAATCTATGTATTTGATGTTTAATACATTTTAAAACATCTTTAAATCGTTTAGATTCATTTTATAATATCATTCCCCAAAACATATCCATTTTATTTAATAATATATTCACTATCCAAAATCGCGAATATATTTCACTAACCCAATTTCAATATTTACTACAAGTTTTATTTCAAGAATTTATTCGCTATCCAAAACCGCGAATATATTTCCCTTTATAAACCTCTATATTCAATTTATCAAATTCAATTGATTTCGAATTTATAAACATTGTCTGTAAATTCCATTTCTATTTATAAACTTCGATTTATAAATCTCCTTTATTAATCCAATTTAATTTATATATCTCAAATATATACCAAAAGTCCATATTATAAGTTAAATACTTATAATTCATTTATTTACAAAATCTATTTGTTTTTATAACTTCACGATTTATAAATCGATAATTTCATTCACTTAGGAAATCCAATTATTCTTCATTTTAACACTAACAAAAAACTCGTTTTATAATTCCTATATTTTTAATTTATAAATATCAAATTTTAAATCTTTTATATAAATCGTTTTTAAAACAATTCAAAAATCCCAATTTAACTAAACTTATTCTTTTAAAAATTTACAAATTGTTATTTAAAGCTTATATACTTCAAAATCATACTTAAGTATTATTTTCCAAAAATCATAACTTTTATGAAAATAAATTTATAACGTTTATTTATTTTAACATTCAAAATTTAATAAAACGTATAATTTCAAAAATCACTTTAAAATTCCTTTTAAAATCAAAATCATTATTTTAAAACTCCAAAAATGGATCCGATGATGCAACAACACCAAATAGTCAATCACGACAAACCAAAATCATATATAAATATGATAATCAACAAATATCACAATATCTGTAAACAAATCAACATAATTGAGGAATCTAGTTAGATCCCTCCAACCTGTTTTCCTGCATCCAAAGATATTAGCACAATACCAATTCCGTTGCAGTACAGAGTTATCGCGGTATATGGGATTTATAAAATATTATCCGCTTAATAGACAGCGCAATAGGGTCTCATCCGCTATATAATGCGGGAAAATCAATTTCAAGTACATAAATAATACCAATTTCACTTTGCAGCGAAATATTTGCGGTATATATTTTTAATAAATAACCTCCGCTTACTAACGGCGCATAATGTCTATTTTAACAATCAATAGATAATTATTTATCATCCATGCATACAATCAACAATTTTAAATCTAACTATTTAAAATTTAAATCGAAACCGATTCGATTGAGTGAGAAGTTCTCACCTTGATTTCAATTTCGTTTTCAGCTTTTATTTCGAATAAAATTAAACGGATGTTAATTTTACCCAAAATTTTCACTAGCTCCAAACGACTCCAATCCAATTTCATAGCGTAGTGCTCGTCCACACGATTCCAACGCAACTTGTTTCGTAATTTTTCGACCTCGTATGAACAAGATATGATTTTTCAAAGTTTATACGAATTAAAACATAACTAAATTACATTTTCTTTTTAAATTTTCACCCCAAACCATCCTGGCCGTAGGATTTCCTTGGACAGAATCGTGGCCGCGTGTTTACTTCTTCCCAAACGCACACGCAAGCTTCAGGAACACGCACAAAACCGAACCCATCCAACTCGAACTAGGGTTGAATATTGCCTCCTCCACGCTCATCTATACTTCGATCAGAGAATGTCATTTGAAAGCCCTCGATGAACTCCATCTTCGCCCCAAAGGGCTTGAAGCTCGGCTCCTCCTTGATGTTGGAAACTGTGCACAAACTACTATAGGACGCGACCTCCTAACAAGCGATTGGCTTCCCCAAAAACGATCTCCACCGTTGAAGTTAAAGATCTCTTTGTCCTCTACAATATTGTAGTTGAAAGTTTTTGCTAATTGTTTGTGGATTGTGAAATATTTGAGGAAGAACGAGATTGATTTCTGGACATTAATGGTTAGGGCCGGCAGCTACAACTTAGGGTTAGGGTTTTGGTATAAATTTTGAGAAATGGTGGCCTTTTATAGAAATTTTACCGAACACTATTCATTCCGGATTTTTCGAACTCCGATTTATGCGCGGTGACCGACGTTCTTGGGTTTACCCCACGTTCTGGACACAATGAAATATGTTTCGGAAGCTAATTCGATCATTTGTGCGAGTTATGGCAATAAACGATCAATTTAAATTAAATCGATTTAAACAAATTTCTAGGCGTTTTGGCTTGCCCCGGACAAACGGTAAATCCGATTGATACGAAATTTGAAACCATGAAATAATTTAACATTATAGATCCGATGAAACTGGTATCGTCGAAATCTGAGACTGTTCGAAAATTTGCTATTTTTCAGTCGATAATTAAATATTAAAATATTCAATTTTCACAAATTAACTTTAAATTCGATTTTAAAAGTTGCATAACATCATTATAACTTCAACATGATAAAATAAAATTTTACAAATCATTTTCAATCATATTTAACCCAATTTTCAATTATTTCTGCAATTTCAACTATTAAATAATCGATTTAATTATCTAATTAAATCCAATATTCGAAAATAAATTATTCGACTTATAAATTTCACTTATTAATATTTAAATTCAATTAAATATTCAAATTTTAATTAACAAAAATTCTGGGTCGTTACAGTTTCAGCTTTTTTCGAATAAAATTAAACACGCGTTTAATTTTACCCAAAATTCACACTAGCTCCAATCAACTCCAATCCAGCTCCATCGCGTAGAATTCGACAATATGATTCCAACGCAAGTCGTTTTGTCATTTTTCGAGCTCGTATGACAAAGTTACGCTATTTTAAAGATTATACAAATTATAATATATTAATTTACAAATTCTTTTTTTTAATTTAAACCTTGCTTCATCTCTGCCGTTCGATTTCATTCCTCCAGATCTCGGCCGCACCTTCCATCTTCTCCCTCTCCAGTAAAACACGAACATAAGCAAACCCAACGTCGCTCACCTAATCTCGAACACTGCTCTAAACTCGACGACACGGGCATGATCGGAGGCAATCATCAGAAGGCCACTCGCGAGCCCCACCCTCGGCAGCAGCTTCACCAAGCTCGGTCGCGCCAGGGTCTCGAAATTCGTGCTCGAACTGGTTACGAATGGAACCAAGTTTTGCCTCCACCCGACGACATCACGCAAGATCCACCGTTGGATAGCTAGATCTACTGAGCTCTTCGACTTTGCAGTTGACGATTTCGCCTAAAAGTTGATGGATTGCTCGAAATCGTGGGAAGAAGAATGCTATTTCTCGGCCATTGAATAATATTGGTGGTGGCTGAAGACAAATTAGGGTTAGGGTTTGATTTGTGTTGCAAATAGAAAATTATGAAGTCCTTAAATAGAAAATTCTCGCGACATCATTCATCCAGAATTTTTCCGAACTCCAAACGAAGCGTGTCACCTGGCGTTTATAATGTTTTACCCCTCCGAACGCAGTGGAATATATATCGGAAGCCAATTCGATCGTATTTGAAAGATAGGTTTTCAAATCGACTATTTAAATTTAAAATTCACTTAAACCGATTTCAGTGCGTTTTAGCTTGCTCCGGACAGACCGTAAATCCGATTGGCACGAAATTTGAAATCTTATAATAATATAATATTACGGATCCGATGAAATTGGTTTCATCGAAATCCGAGACTGTTTAAAAAATGTCTATTTTTACTCGTCAATTAAATATTAAAATATTCAATTTCCACAAATTAACTTTTAATTCAATTTTAAAAGTTCTATAACGTCATTCTAACTCTAATAAGATTTAATACAACTTTAAAAATCAATTTAAATCACATTAAACCCAATTTTCAATTATTTCTGTAATTTCAAATATTAAATTATCGATTTAATCATCCAATTAAATCTAGACTAGATATTCGAAATATAATTTATTCGACTTATAAAATTTACTTGTGCATATTTAAAATCAATTAAATATACGAATTTCAAGTGACAGAAATTCTGGG
The DNA here is from genome assembly GCA_030765085.1 of Allium cepa. NCBI lineage: Eukaryota > Viridiplantae > Streptophyta > Magnoliopsida > Asparagales > Amaryllidaceae > Allium > Allium cepa. The sequence continues at coordinate 111,667,822 of CM060940.1, forward strand.
TCGTTACGTAAGTTGATTACTTTATCGAGTTAACTAGTTATTATGAGTTATTAGTAATTAAATTATCAGGAAATTACTCTGAAGGACAAAAAAATTTAGCATTTCAGCCTCAAGGACAGACCTTCAGTATTTTTGCCTGAATGACAACTTTCTTTGGGTATCAATTTTTAGTCATTGATAGAATTTTTTAGGTATCAGTTTGTAGTTATCGGTAGCAGTTTTTAGGTATCAGTTTTTAGTTAGGTGGCAGTTTTGGAAAAATATTTGTCTTGACAAATAATTTTGAAAGAATGTTTGTTCTTTTGAATAATTTTTGGAAGAATCTTTATCCTTATGATTAAATTATTGAGATTGTGTCCTTGAGGCTAAAAATATAGTAATTTTTGTCCTTTAAATTAATTCCCCCTTAAATTATTAATGATTAATATAATTATGTACGACAACTGAAAATATAAAGTTGTAACTAATAATTAATGATTAACCTTCAATAGTTAACATGTAATTATCGAAATCGATTGCGAAAAACATGAATTTCATTGCCACATGTTTTTTTTAATAAATCGTAAAAAAATATCGACGGATAAAGCAAAAAATAAAAAAAAGAATGAAAAGAGAGCACGTGTAGCTCATGTAGAATTTCCATCATTTCGATGTCGCATAATAAAGTCCAAATTGTACACGAGGGCTTCTTCAACACTGAACGACGATGTCAACAAACGGACACTCTCTCGTGAACCAAACATCCTTCAACATGAAATCAACCAAGTGTCATTTATACCGGAAACGCTTCTTTGAGTTTTTGAACATATTTAATTTTCATATACATATATATGTACATGTATATATGTACATATATATATGTATGTACATATATGTCTAGATATATATATATATATGTATGTACATATATATCTAGATGTACATATACATACATATACATATATATACATGTACATGTATATGTACATATGTATATATAAATGTGTGCGTGTATATATACATACATATATGTACACACATATATATATGTACATATAATATATATATGTACACACATATATATACATGCACACACATATATACATGTACATATATATGTACATGTATATATGTACATATATATGTATGTGTGTGTGTGTGTGTATATATTATATCATGTCTCATAACTCAATTTAATTTTCACATGTTTGACGTCTCAGAACTCAATGCCGCTGGTAGCAACTTCAAAATTAGAATTCTATCATGCCGCTCTTTCTTTCTTGACAAACAAAGTGATATTTTATTCAAACAGAGCGCTAATTGTGATATCTCACTGACTCAAACTCATGAATTTTATAACGTTTGTCTAAAACATTATAAATTTAATCACTTGAGCTAAAAGTTCTTGACCGACCACGCCACTCTTTCATTAGTAATTTTTAAAATTCTTCAAATATCCAATTTGCTAAATTATTGACTAATATATTACATTCAACCAGTTAAACGGTTTTTTTGAGTAATCGTCAAACCATCTCATAAGATATTGTCGAACCATCCTTTTTTTCCTTCAATTTTTAGTCAAATATTGTATCTATCGTTGGATTGAACATTTGTTGATAGTGGGGATATCTAGTGTAATGTTTTGTGTTAACTTGATTGGTTTTGTTTAGTTTGCGTGTGGTTGGAAATAAAAAAGCATTATATGCATGTGGGTTTATACATACATACATACATACATACATACATAGATATATATATATATATATATACACACACACACACGCACACATATATAAAATTTAAGTAAATGTCAATATTTTGAACATTGTAATCACTCCCACTCGCTCGGTTTATTTATAACCAAAAATTTTAGGCTTTTGCATTGTTGCCTGCGCCGCACGTAAAATCTTGATCATTCACCACAGGGCCTGACTTCTGTTGCGGGCTGCAAATTTGATCAGACATTCGAATCTGAGTTTGTCGGTCCGAATAATGCTAGAATGAAACCTTGAAATTCACGAGGATTCTACATGATTGATCCAGCACCTTCTCTTCTTTCCCAAAATAACCCTACTCTCGAACTTTCTTCCTAACCTCCTGCGCCTATTTAATGCCCTTCTCCACCTCCTTTGGAAGCCAACTCAAAATCAGACTCAGCCCATAAGAGCACAAATTACAGCGTTCTCCCTCTTCCAAATCTTACAAAACTCTCAAATCCGAGTTTATCATCTGCGAATGGCCCCAGCAATCGTCACCAGTGGTATGATCACCTCATCCAACAAAGCAATCAGCTCATCCAGCAACGCCTACGTTACATTTCTCGCAGGCGATGGAGACTACGTTAAAGGAGTCATCGGACTCGCGAAAGGGTTGAGAAAATCTGGAACTCGATACCCGCTAGTAGTCGCAGTGCTACCAGACGTTCCCCTCAGCCACAGAAGGTTGATGGAGGCAGAGGGCTGCATCGTGAGAGAGATCGAACCCGTATACCCGCCTGAAAACCAGACCAAATTCGCTATGGCGTATTACGTCATCAATTATTCTAAACTTCGTATTTGGGAGGTAAAGTAACGAATTCTTCAGTAAATTTGATCATAATTTAAGTTTCAGTGTATGAAATTGCTAAATCTGCCTTGATCTGTTACAGTTTGTAGAGTACTCAAAAATGGTGTATCTAGATGCTGATATTCAGGTATTTGACAACATAGACGAGCTTTTTGAACTTCCAAATGGTCATTTCTATGCAGTGATGGATTGCTTCTGCGAGAAGACATGGAGCCACACTACGCAGTATCAAATCGGGTACTGCCAGCAGTCCCCTAACAAGGTCCAATGGCCTGAGAATTTGGGCCCAAAACCCGCTCTATATTTCAACGCAGGCATGTTCGTATTTGAACCTAGCATCGCCACATGTGAATCGCTTCTCTCTACACTGAAAGTCACCCCTCCCACGCCATTTGCTGAGCAGGTAAGTGCCCTTACTTTAAGGTTTAAAGGTTTGATGTTAATTTTGAAATGAAGGCTGAAATAGTATATCGCCATGTTGTAGGACTTCTTAAACATGTACTTTAGGGACATTTACAAACCTATCCCACTAGTGTACAATTTGGTGCTGGCGATGCTATGGAGGCATCCAGAGAACGTGGACCTTGAGAAGGTCAAAGTCGTCCATTACTGTGCAGCGGGTTCAAAGCCATGGAGATACACCGGAAAAGAGGAGAACATGGACCGAGAGGACATAAAAATGCTAGTGAAGAAATGGTGGGACATCTACGAGGACAACACGTTGGATTATAAACTAGTGCAACCAGATAGCAGGGTTTTGTTGAAGCAGCCGTCTGTGGATATGAAGGCGGCATTGTCACAGGCGAGTAGAGTTAAGGTTATACCCGCACCTTCTGCTGCTTGATTAATGGAGTCGTTGGTTAAGTTTTTTGACTGTATGGTTTATGATTTGAATTTTATTAGATGTTTGCCCTGTATTTGTGTATACGTATGGGAATGGAAGTAATATTTTTGGGTTCATTGTCATTTCTAGTAGCTCAATTTTTTTTTCCCTTGCCTTTTCGTTCGCGGCATCTGATTGTGCCAATGATAATACAATATAAATCAGACGCCAGTATATTTGGTCGATAATATGACATAAGCAAACACTGTATTAGACAGAAGTGTTTATTTACACACTGCTGGTTTTTCTTCGTTAAACTAAATTGGAATCTCAATATTGATTTATTTTGGCAGTAGAGCTGCATGAGTTTATTTCTGCCACCTTTGTGAATACAAAGTATTCATCTTGTAAATTGACCAGAGACAACTGCCACCTTTGTGAATATAAAGTATCCATCTTGTAAATTGACCAGAGACATAAATTGTCACCAAGTCTATTAGTACCAGCTTGTTTGGGCAATTTGGAGAAAAGAGAACATTTTAGCCCCTTTCCATGTGTAATTGTTTATTAACTGGTGGTGTCTAGCGTGACATGTGTTAGAAAATTAGAGGGGTAAATTATCATGTGATTTAGACAATTCGACATTTTACAACGATATTCTATACCATGTATATGGTTGCTGATTTGTCGATTTCACTTCAGTTTTAATTGTAGTGTCGTATATCTCGTTTTTATATTAATAAATCAAACATCTGTTGTCTTCTAACCTGAAAAGTTGGAAGCACTGTGCTAAAGCATTCAGTCTCAATGTTCATAGGATGGTTTTAAGCGGTTTAATCCCGTCTTAATATTCACTTTAGCTTTTTATTTGATCATAACCAGCAATGTGGCTTGCTCGCCTTACTCGTTCTCATTTTTTTGGACTGATCGAATGAGCTACGCAACCAAGTAAGATACAAACTAATCTGAGATCGGTTAATAAAAAACTTTCTTCGCCGTTATAAATTAAATATAAGAAATTTTACCAAATTAGGCTAGAGTTAAAAAGTAACAACAATATTAGCCTAGTTTTAAAAGTAATTATAGAAATAGACTAGTTTTTCAAAAATGCCAACGGACGATTTTTCAAAAGTTGCACAGAGAGAAAGTAACATATTCCCTTTGGCGGCTTTTCGAAAATCGCGAACGGATGAAAGGATTTGCTTTGGGAGATTTTGAAAAATCGTCAGAAAGCCTGCTACGAATCCAACCAGCAACCTACCTTTTTCTTCACTATCAACTTTACCAAACTCATCATCAAATTTCTGAAACTTCGCAAATCCTACTTCTTCATAGAAAACTCAAAAAATCCGATTCTCACAAGATATAATCAAAGCTTCTCAACAAGTAGGTGTAATCTTCGGTATAAGATAATGTGTATCGATTTATAATATGTTTATGCTAACTAAAATTTTAATTCGGAACTGTTGTTTATTCTAAGCAATGTTGACGTACTCGTAGTTGAACTAGACATGGATGATTGAGAGATGGACGACGAGATGATGTCGAAATGTTACAATGATTTTGGAGGGACATTACGCATTTAAGTGATGTAAAATTTGTTTCAGAAATGCAATTTGGACTGATACATCAAAAGTTCCATTTGGGAACATCATCTCTCAACACTCGCGTACGCGAAGTTGTAGCGAACCAAAGACCGGGCAAGCAAATTTCTATTGAAGGTAAAATGCTAAGTCCTGGTAATCCTGTAGGTCATACGTTGCCATCCGGTGCATATCCAGTTTGTCGATGTGGCGATAAATGCATGGTTGTCGTAGCCAAAACTGAAACAATGTTGGACGAAGATTTTACGGTTGTGCTTCGTACGAAGATCACATGATGAATCATGGTGAAGTGGGGTGCTGTAATTTTATGAAGTGGATCGATCCTCCATTGTATGCTTGAGGAGTGAAATACGCCATCGAAATGCAAGATGAAGTTAGGCGTTTGAAAAAATTAGTTGAAGAAATAAGTAGAAATTGTTGGTAGAGAAGAAAATGTCATCTTTAGCTTATGTTCGCAATAGATACATTTGACAAACTGTTTCATATAATGAACCCTATGTTGGGTACTTTGTTTATTTTCATGTAATCGATCGATATTTTCAACTTCCGTAGACTGTATGTTATTAGTTCTATATGTTGTTAGTACTCTGTAATTGAGGGATAATCTCATGTTTCGTAGAATGTAAGTTTGATTTTCTTTGAAATTGATGGTTACATCCAAGTATTTATCGTCGGATGAATTTCTATGATCATATAGAGTTGTTTGGAGGAATCTCTATATCACTTCTATCTTGTAAGTCAAAACAATTGCCATTACATAGCCAAGCTGAAATTTTGACTCTGGCGATTTTTGAAAAATCGCACGTGAACGATTTCTGAATAATCGCACGTGGACGATTTTTCAAAAATCGCCCACTGTTTTGCATGTTTCTAAACAGACAGCCAAGCTCTCCCTCACTCACTCTTACAACATTCAACCTAGCTTCAAAAAAACCCTTTTTGGGTTTCGGCTCTCTTCCTCTCAAAAATTTCAATTTTCATTGCTTTTTAATCAAATTCGAAGCTCATTCGAACCATGGCTTCTACATCCGGAATAGTGGAGGATATTGATAATGCACTCATCTCCAATCATCTTCAATTTCATGATTTAGGGCATTTTTAGGGTTTTCTAGATTTCATTTTTTTGCAAGATTTTGTGGAAGCTATATGTTGTAGATTGCATTAGGGGGTTTTTGCAAGTGAATGTTCATTCAATTGCGTGTACTTTAGTATAGACTGAAGAAAATTAAATTTATGATAGTTAAGAGTTGTATACATTAATCTTTGTGTTGTAGATTACATCAAGATGGTGTCCGATCCAGTAGACCCGAGCGTGTTGTACTTACAGCTTAGACACCGCATGTCCAGTGAAGCGTATATGATGGTAATTTGCTATGATTTTCGTTTCACAAATTGTGTAAATATTAATATTTATACATGTAATGTTAAACAGAGCGAAGAATGAGATTTCACCATCGATCACTCTATTTCTCTCAAGAAAGTCATTTCACATCATGCTAGAGTATTAAAGGAGATCTATCGAGCGGGCTTTTCGACAGTACTATGGTTAGGCTACCGCCAATTATATCATCATTTGGTCACAGCCCTTGTCGATGGATAGAGACCGGAGACATCTACATTCCATCTTTTGTCGGAGAGACGACGATCAAATTAGGGGATGTTGCCGTGTTTTTAAGTTTGCCTATAGAAGGCAATCCAGTGACGAGTGGGGACCATCATGATTATATTCAGTTGTGCGTGGATTTGCTCGGTATTACTCCTCCTCCGCAACAAGTCAAGGGTAACGACATGGTAGAAGTGAAATGGTTTCAACATGCTGTAGCTGATGGTATACCTGCCGATGCTATAGAGGTTCAGATCCAACAGCGGGCTCGAGCCATTATTCTACACATCATTACATCCTGTTTGATGTGCGATCATTTCAAAAATCGCGTGGACTTGAAATGACTGCCATATTAGGCTGATCTCGACAAGTGTGCCCAGTACTCATGGGGTAGTGCTGTTTTGGCGTACATCAATATGGAGCTCTCCAATCTTGCTCTTATGGTGACTAAGCTTATAGGCGGGTTTCTAATGCTTGTTCAGATACACGTATAATTTATCTTGCTACTTCTATACTAGACCAAATTCGAAATATGTTTTAAGTAGCTAAATTGTTTTTCCTTATAGATTTGGTCACGGATATATCTATCTGTCGGACGGATCAAAGTCCAAAATGTTGTTATCGATCACACACACCCTCTTGGATCTCAGTATAACTTCTTGTCCTTTGAAAATTAATTTTCTAATTCGAAATTTTTTTACGCTAAATTATTGTTTCTTCGCTTTTTGACAAATGGGTTGGTCCAAAAAAGACATCTCAGACCCCTCGAAGAAATGTATGCTTTTACCGCAACGAGCTATACATTTTAGACCCAACTGTAGTGACCTGGACTCCATACGTGCATGATGTATTGGAGGGTCTTCGGCTATACATGCAACCGCTAGATATCTGTGGACTGTCAGGCTTCCACTCATTTGCACTACTCGTTGCGCACACCACCTACCCGATCGGGTAATGCGCCAGTTTGCAATGGCGCAGCATATTCCAGAAAACGCTCCAGTTTATACCGATGGGTATCATGTCGGGGAAATTGCAAATGCTATGAAGATATGGAATCAACGCCATTTGTTTACGCAATTTGGAGAGAGAGTCGATCACTCCTCTAGAGACATATATGCGGTGGTATTGGCATATCACGCGTAGATATGTTCTTCAGGTGCCTGTACAGGCTGTTTCCCATCATCCATACACCCTCGTGCCCCTCTTGAGAGAAACATTGTTGAGTATACTTAACCCCATTAATTTAAATATATTTTCAAATAAAGATAACTAATTCTCTTTGCGATGTACAGGATGATGGCATTTACAAGGCGTTGGAAACTGTTGAAAAGTTCGAACGACGTCAAGATCACGATGCGCGATCGAAAGGGATATGCACGAATATCAAAAACATTCTACGCGCAATCTTGGGAAGAAACAAATTAGAGAGGCCGAGACGTCCTTACCCCCTATACCTCCATCTCCAACATACATACCTTCACCTCAAGAGAGGCCACCGTCGCTCCTACTTATTTACAGGCGGCGACACAGAAGAGATGAAGGAACTTCGTTCGAAGATCGAAGTCCTAACAACCGAAAGATTTCACCCATGGACCTTCTCAACCACCATGTACATTTTGTCCTTCCACCGAGACCGAGGAAGAAGAGCACATGTCTTAACGGCCGGAACGTCGTCGTCATCGTACACCTATGGAACTTCGTCGCTTGCGTAGATGATACGTGCATTATATGGATATAGCTATGTACTTTTAACTGTGTTGTGTACGGTATAATTGTGTTATTGTCGTAAATGTGGACATGCAGTTGATAGTTTATTATGTACATTGGAATGTAAATTAAAGATGTTATTGCGTGTGATGTAGTAGAATGTGAATTAAGAATGTTGTTGTATGGTATGGACATGCTTTTGATATTTGTGTGCGATGTGGCATTCATGAACAACTTGCTGCTATTTGTTAGCAGCAGGTTGGAGAGGCAATTTTCAAAAATCGCCAGTTGGCGATTTTTCAGAAACCGCCGTTGGCGATTTTTAAAAAATCATACTTAGCGATTTTTGAAAGATCGCAGTTAGCTCTTTTCTTGCTATTGCTGCCAGACAGGAACATATTGTTTCATATATAACAAACAAAGAACAGGCCTGCAATATATAGCATTTGACAAATTGTCGAACAACAGCATACAACCGGACTTCTAAAGCAGAAAGTAGAGTTCAATTACATATAAGTTAAATAATATAAACACATCTACACAGTAGTAATACATCACTTACGATTATGGCCTAGCACACCGCATTTGGTGCACCTGTTTGATTTGGACGATTGGCCTTCATCCATCGCACCTTTGATCCTTGTAGACCGTGGCCTCCTCGGTTGTTGTCTCACAATCGGAGGCAATATCTGAGAACCATTCCATGCACCTCAAAATCTCCTATCACGCACGGGATGAAACTCCGGCTTATAAGTGGCTTTGTAGCTGTCAATGGAGTACCAGCTTGATGCTAAGTCATGGTGTGCTCTATTAGCCCCACCTGTTTGCGACGAACAAGCGGCCATTACATGAGAGCACGGTATCTTCTGCAGTATCGGAATGTTGCATGGGCACGAGCAGTTGGTGCCGTCGATTATAACTTTGTATTTATCATCAAAGTAGTGAATTACCTACCATTCAGTTTGAGTAAATCGTACTAGTCTGCAGCGACGCGCTTCACTGGCTCTTTTTGCTATTTTGGCTTTCCACTTTGAAGTCAAGCGTGTCGCTAGTTCATTTGCAATTTGACGGCGCTTGCAGAAATATTCAACTGAGCGATAGAATATTCGTGCAACCAAAGCCTTTATAGGTAGCGATCTAGCTCCTTTCAATACACCGTTAAAACTTTCAGAAGCATTAGTTGTCATTACATGAAAGCATCCTCCATCGTCTTTGCACAAAGCCCATTTTTTTTCAAAATATCCCAGACTCCGCTCAATCCACTCATGCGCACGCTTACTTTTCACTTTGATCTCTTCTCTAATTTTCATGTACTCAACTACCATGGACGCACATGCTGCTGAATAAAATAACCCTGTCAAACGGTTCTCTCTGAATCTTGCTGCTTGAAAGTTGGCTTTTATATCTCTTGCACGATAACGATGTTTGTGTGGTTGTCGCCATTTTTCGTGTAAATCTTTTGGAATTCCTTTCATCCCATCGGATATGAAAGTAATACAATAATCGTGAACACTATATATGAATTCTAGCATGCAAGAAAAAAACCAACCCCAAGAATCACATGACTCCGATTCAACTACTACGTATGTCAAAGGATAAAGATAATCATCTGCATCTATCGCAATTGCAACAAGCAAAGTTCCTTTGTATTTACTGTACAAGTGCGTCCCGTCAATACATAACAAAGGCCGACAATGCACAAAACCGTAATTCAAGGCCCAAATGCCCAAAAAGCACGATCGAACAGTCCCACCTCATCATGTGTCACATGGCCTATAGAGCCAGGGTTCGTCCTTTTTATCTCGTCAAAGAACTATGGTAAAGTTGAGTATGATTCTGCCTAATCACTATAAATTCTCTCTATTGCTTTGCTTAATGCTCTCTACGCTTTCATGTAACTTATGTTGATGAACAACTGATCGTGCACAAGCAGTTGAACTATACCAGCTGAAATATCCAAATCGGCTTTGAGAAAAGACATGATTTTTGTCACAAGAAATTTTAAAGTTGCTTGCTTACGGTTGGAATTAACTATTGGGTTGACACAAGTGTGTTTGCTTGGATACTTTTGAATTTCCCACCATCCCGACTCGGATTTTTTTGAAACTATGACATGTATTCTCCAAGGACAATTACCTTCGACGGTGCATATAACGGTATATTGTGTTTTGTTCGACTTTATTGGTTTATATGAAACAACATGCAGAATTGAGCACTCCGTTAGTTGTTGAAGAAACTTCTCTTTTGTCCCAAAAACCATTCCAACACTAAAATCACCTTGAACGCAAGTGGTTGAAAATCGTTCGCTGGAAAATTGAAGATTACCAAGAACAGATCTTGCCAACATTTGAGCGGTGCAAAGATCATCATTCAAAGACACTTCCATCTCTGCTTCATCACTATATGCATCATTGTCATCTGCTGTAGGGAAGTCATAGTTCAATGGCTCGTTGTTAACTTGCATTCTTTGTATCCAAGAGTCTTCGTTAACATTCATAGAAGCAATGACCATGCTATCTACGTGACATTGTTCACGACGGCTGCATTCCCACCAACGTCCATATCATTGTCAAAATTTGCATACGAAGAATGGGTGGATGGTCCAGCACTCTGTAACGATTCGTAAATTTCAATAATTAAATTGGTTAATTTAATAAGATTTTTGTAATTAAATTTAGAAAGAAATAAAAAAATTATAATTTATAATGAAGCGAATGTTAAAAATGAAATGTAGCAAAGGTAACTAAAACTAGTTATTGACAATTGGAGTGAAATCCCAATAATGAAATAGTGTAAACTATTGCACTTGGTTATAAAATTGAAAATAAGTAAATAAGGTTAAGTGTTGTATAAATAAATGAATTAGTATAATTAATGGTAAGTGGATGAATTCAGTATTAGGTAAGCAATTATAATAATTAGTTGAATATATATTAAACTCAAGTGTAAATTAAAGATTATGATAACAATCATTATAAATTACCTATTTGATTTGTCAATGAAATTAATTGGATCAAATCAGTTTATTTGGAATTAATTAATTGGAGCTCAGTCTATAATAAATGGATTATTGCGAGTAAATGAACTTAAATACTATGTTAATTGGAATTTGGATGAATTGGGAAACTATTGATGAACTAGTATATAAACCAATGTTAATATTACCTATAAGATGATAAGTTAATAATTGATTCAATAACAAGATTGGGAAATCAAATACAAGAAATTTTGGGATTCTTATTTTTATTACTGAATTATTTGAATTTAGAATTAAACCATCGTAAATTTGTTGAATATTCAATAATAAATTAATGTAGCAATTTGTTTTAAGAGAGTATAAATTATTAGATAATTTAAAGTGATAGAAATTGTAGACAATTAAATTTGAATTTAAATAGTGATTTAATTAATTATTAATTCATTTGATTAACTTGAAAAATAGCCATTTTGGTCACTGACTCGGATTTCGATGAAATTATTTTCATCTGATCCGTAACGATGAACTACTATAGGATTTCAAGTTTCGTAACGATCAGACTTGTTGTTTGATCGTACGGGCTCGAAACACCTAGAAATCAATTTAACTGAAACCAATTGAAATCAAATTGAAATAAACCGATTTTAGCATAACTTCTTCATATGATGAAATTTTGGATTGAAACATGTGCCATTGATTTTAAAATTATCAAAAACAACCATTTTGATATATGAGATGACCGATTTTCATTTTGGAAACGAAATAGGCTTACGAAGCGTTATTGTAATTTTGAACCAATGCGATTTTAGTGATAACCTGTGAAATTTATGGAATTGGGCTTCAAAATTAGTCCATTGCGTTTATAAGGCCTTTTTATGTTAGGATAGCATATTAGCATGCTTAAATCGAAGTTCAGAATGTTTTCGGACCTAGCTATATACATACGTCACGCTAATCGAAGGATAGTATTTATTTATTCCCAAAACCTAAGAAATTATACAGCCGCCATTCTTCCTTCTTCAACGGCCGAGAATCGTGCAACTTCTTCCCTTTAGATCTCTCCATCAGATCATTGATTTACATCAACTCCTAAATGAAAGTTGTAGATCTCGTTGTCCTCTACACATCCAACAGTTGATTTGTGCTATTACTTCTCGGATTCACCAAAATATGGCCGTGTAGTCGTGGAAGTTTTCACGTTTTTCAAGACGAATGGAGGAGGCGGGGTGGTCGGCGCTTGGGCCGGTGGTGAGTCTGGGCGTGGTGCACACAATGGTGACTCTTGATCTACGTCTAGTGGCTTGTGCCTGCTCGCGTGAGGAAACTTGTTGTCACGTACATGGGTTTAGTTCCTTCCTGTAGCTTGCGTGAGGTAAGGAGAGAGAAGGAGTAGGTGCATTTTTTGTTGTTGTTTTATTTGTTTTTTCTTTAGTTAATTAAAGTTTTAAAATATATCGATAATAATTAAATTATAACATTTTCATACGAGGTCGAATTCACGCGCGGTTTTCTCCTTTAGGATTGTATTGAAATTTTAGACCTTTTGACTCCGGTTTAGACGGATTCTGGGTCTGTTTGAATTTTGGATTTAAATTGGATTTAAATTTAATTTAAATCCAAAAGGTGAGTGTTTTAACACACTCACAACTTCTAAAATTTCTTATGTTTGTTAAATTTAATTCATGATGAGATTGGGAATTTATTTATGATTGTTTGGTATATTTTTAGTCATCATCTCAGTTAAATTGAATTTATTTGAATTGAATTGTTATTTAATTTATTATTGCATATAAATTGGCAATTGAATACCAGTTATTTATTATCAGTTTCTACAGTGATATTTATGGATTTTTTTGGATGATGATTGTGATGGATGTTGATTGTTGGTGTTGGTTAAATGGATGGTTATTTTATAAACTGCAAGTTTGTTATGGACTTTTATTTACTTCGGGATTGCGGTTTGAAATGATATATAATCATAAAATTTAAATTTGCGGATTGAAATGATAAATTTCCATATCACTTGACCATTGGATAGAAAATTATATACAAACACCATGGTCTATATATAAAAATATTTTTTAAATGATTTCTATGGTTTTGTAAAGAAATATATGGTTTTATATAAATATTGATTTTAAATGTTATATAAATGTTATTTTATTCTTGATTTTAAGCTATGTATAATTTTTTTTAATATAGAAAAAGCTTAATAATAAGTTTGATTTTACTGAGATAATATGGTTAAGTATTTAAATTATATTTTAATATAGAGTTTATAGTGATTTAAATAAATTAAGGTCGGAAGATAAATTTGAAATATATTTGAAATTGAATTTATTTAAGAATTAAACTCAAATAAGTTTGATGTGAAATGTATTAAATTTGAAATTTTAAAAGGTATGATTTTTATAACTTGATTTTGGTCTAAGGTGGATTAGATGAATATTTCAAGTATAAATAAATTGAAGGAAATATATAGTTATTTGTAATTTGGGTTTTATTTAAATGATAATGGATTTATTAAGTAAAATATTTCTAAACTAAATAATAGAACATTGAATTTGATATATATATATATATATATATATATATATATATATATACACACACACACACACACGAAATTTCCAAACTTAGTTTTGAAACTGTTGAATACTTAAAGTTTGAAATATATTGAATTTGAAATGGTTTATTCTATATATCAAATCTGTTTTGAAATCGATATAATTTGGAATATCGTATTTGGAAACTGAATTGAATTGAAATTTATGATTTGGTATTTGGTTAAATATAAAATGTAGAAATTCAAGTTGTGTTGGAATTGATTTGTGAGATTGAAGAAGCTATTTTATTGTATAAAGTATTTTAGTATTTAAACCAATTAAGTGGTGGAAGTTATGTTTCAAAGTTATGAGTTTCAAAATATTATGATTTGAATCTGTTATATTTCAAGAGTTTTGATTTCGAAGTGTTATAACGTTGAAAGGGCTATGATTTTGGAAAAGGATATATTTGAAATAAAAATGATATCATATTGATTTGGGTTTTGAAGTGGAAATGATATCATATTGATTTGGTTTTTGAAGTGGAAATGATGTCATATTGATTTGGTTTTGAAATGGAATGATATTGTATTTATAGGGCTTTGAAATGGATATTATATTCTGGTTTTGAAGTATAAATTATTTTGAAATGACCGCAGTGTTATAATAACGTTTGGTTGTTAAAGAGACCGGGATCAGAAGTTGTCATACTCTCTTCCAACTCTGAAAACCACTTAACAACCGTGTACGCGGTGGAGATTTCAGAATGAAGTAGGATGATGGCAGCGTTCCTTTGTGGTATATACATATACCTGACTCCCGTGAGTTGGGCATAAGATGGCTAAAACAGGAGCGATTCCGGGCCAGTGAGGTAGCCCTCTTATCGGACACACTCCTTCGACACCATTCTATTACTTTGTGATTGATTGGGGCCCTTTTGATTTTTGAGATTGTGGTTCGAGGTGGGCGGTAGTGGCTGCTATGCCTCACCACCAGTCCGGATAGTAATTGGTATATCTACCCTGCCATTGCCTAGTTGTGCCGTGTCACCTACCCTAGTGAGCCTTGTACGAGTTTGATTTGTGTCGTACCTATGGAGTATCTTCTCGTAGCCTCTCGGTCAGGAGGTACATAGGCGTTGTATGGACTATTGGCACTATTATGTGTTCAGGTGGAAAATGTAAAGCCTTAACGTTATTTAAAAGTAAGTTTATTTTACTATATACATTATTATAATAGCGAAATATTACTACATAGTAAATAGTTTAACGGATCCTTAGGAGATGTGAATCCCAAGCATCTCTTAAGTTATTGCACTCACGTTAAGAGATGTCAAATCCCGTAAACATCTCCGACGCCATTCCACTCATATTATTTACCGTTGATTCAACTTACATAAGATCTTTTAGTTCTGACTCGAGTGTTTTGTCTTCTCAATTCGCTCGGGTCAGTCTGAGCATTTCAAGGTCTGAAGACCTTATTTCTGGAGGACGAAGACGATGATTTTATTATTATTATTCATTATATTTCGCTGCATCATGTATTCCGCTGCATTATTTATCATTCTCTGGCATATGTAATTCTGATATGTGTTGTATAAGTATAATCAAATGTTTTGTAAAACAGCTTCATAAATTGTTATTTGATTATTATAATTGATCTTTCCGTTGTGAGATTCTGTTTTGTTTTATTTCTTTCTCTGCTTTTCTTATTTACCCCGATAACAATCCGCTCTTTTGTATGGTTTGGGTCTGACATGTGTGGTTTATCGTCGATTTAAAATGTACAAAATGGCAGGATATTACATTTGGTATCAGAGCTTTGGTACAGCAAAAACCTTAGCTTTGTGGGGTCAGACTCTTTACTAATAGGGTGGTAATGCCCTATGATGAGTCGTTGAGTGTATATATAAAAGAGAGTGCATTTGTTAGTGTTATAAAAAGGTTTTGATACTGTGTTAATTTGTTCCTTTTTGTATTTATAAATTCTGATTGGTGCATAGGACGCTATGACATCAATAAGATTTCTAGACACTTAATAGGACATGCCGACGCAATATTTGTTTTGAATAAAGGTGAATGAAATAATTTTACCTATTATATTTTCTATATATAAAAATAAATTTTTTATAAAGGTTATATTTGGTTGTAATATATTGGTTGTTAGGTAGTGAAATGTATAAATATTGATTGGAAACAAGATTTGAAGGAAATAAAATAGATGAAAATTGGAAATTTTAGAACTTAAGTTTCGAGATTTTGAAAATTTCTTTCAAAGGATTTTGCAATATAATAATATTGTTTGTAAGTATTTTGTAATATAAATATTTCAATATAAATTGAAAGAATTATTTTAAAAAAACTTTGGAAAGAAATAAGTTCTGTACTCCCTCTCTATCGCTGGAAAATAATTTTGGTGATGAGTGCATACATCATCGACATTCATTGTCGAGTTTTGCAGTGGGAAGTCTACTGTAGTAGTTTTACTACAGATTTATTTTGATAAACAAATGTAAATTTCAAATTGTTTTAAATACAATCGGATATATATGTTATAAGTGTATACATCATCCTATCATTTTTAAACGATTTGGAGTGAAACCCGGCATTTAATTCCTAAATTTATGTAAATTATTGATTTTAATTATTGAAATGAAATTTAACTATTTAATAATTGAAACTTCTAAATGAAAATAAGAAATTAAAACTGAAGTATATAAGAAAGTTGAAATTTGCAACCTATAAAACAACGGAAATGAAATATAAGAAAAGGTAACTATTCAATATTTATTTACCAAAGTGAAATAAGATAAATTTGTGTAACTTTTAATTACATTCTTAAAAAGCTTATATCTAACTTACCAAAAGATTTAAAAGTTGAGATGTCTAATAAGAAAATGTAATGGAAAATTTTACAAGCAAAACTTATGTAATAGAAAGATTCAATGTATTACTTTTATAAAAAAGAATTTGATGTTATAGTAGTTATAAACTTAAGTTATGATTGAAATGCTACTAATTTAATGTAATAGAAATGTAAGTATTATAAATAAATGATAATAAACTTAAGTAAATGGTTGAAGCTATTTATAAATAAAATAAGTAGAAATGATGAATACTGTAAGTATGTGAATCTCAAGTTAATGTATTGAAATGCTAAATAATTGAATTACACATGAATACTGTAAATAAATGAAATTAAGTAGTGAATAAATGAACGTAATGCAAACTTCTTTTATTTACAAAGAAGCTTATATGGTACTCTAAGAATATGCTTACAAATGTTTAAATTAAATTGTATATGAGTAACATATGTAACAAATGAAGATAACGTATGAAAATAAAAGAATGGAAATGAAAACTGTAAGAAATAAAATGTAAATTAAAAAGATGTATTATTATATGAATGAAAAGGAAGTGAAGCAATAAATGTTGTGAAATGAAATTAATAAGTATGAACTTAATTTATGCTTGGGTTCACTGTTTGTTTGGTTTATGGTTATTTGGGAAAGAATACTTTAAAATTGTTTGGATGTAGGAATAATCTATCTAGTTTCATCTAGGACTATTGAGTAAATGGTGCACTTAGTAGTTTATTTTTCATTCTGCACAATTTAAAGTTTTTGAACCCGAACAACTATTTATTTTGTTTGATATGAATGGATAATTGATTTATGTTGATTTTATGTGAAGGTTGTATGCTTTGTTGCAAGTGATTGTTGTTTATATTGATTTGTTTATCAGTGGTCGAAACAACTTTAAATAATTTATTTTATATAATTATTAACCTCTTTTGGATTATATAAGTGAAATGCAGTTATGTAAGCAATTGCTACTGCTTTTGGTTTCATAATTAAGCGTTGTTTGCAGGACAAATAGGTATGTTTTCAGATTACGGTTTTATAGCGCTATTATATTATTTTTACCGTGTTGGGATATATTATTTTGGAAGATATTGTGATATATATTGTTATAATTGATATTATAAATTCTCCCGAGCCTCTCCGTACAAAGGAGACCCTATCGAAATTTTCCATAAATTTTGGACTTAGAAAAATTTTGAAAAATATTTTCCAAACTTTATTCATTTGAGTATAAAAAGATTTAATGGTTATAAATTGGTATATTTTATTTAAATTAATTAATTTTGTAAATTTATTTGTTTATAAAGTTAATATTTTTGAATAAGATGTATTGTTTACTCAATTCTTTCTTTTTCCTTCTTTTTCCTTTTTGGGGACAAAAAGTTTTGAGTGGGGGAGATTGTAACCCGTAAATTTTGATAATTAAATTGGTTAATTTAATAAGATTTTTGTAACTGAATTTAGAAAGAAATAAAAAATTTGTAATTTATAATGAAGCGAATGTTAAAAATGAAATGTAGCAATGGTAATTAAAACTAATTATTGACAATTGGAGCGAAATCCCAATAATGAAATAGTGTAAATTGTTGCACTTGGTTATAAAATTGAAAATAAGTAAATAAGGGTAAGTGTTGTTAAATAAATGAATTAGTATAATTAATGGTAATTGAATGAATTCAGCATTAGGTAAGTAATTATAATAATTAGTTGAATATATACTAAACTTAAATGTAAATTAAAGATTATGATAACAATCATTATAAATTACCTATTTGATTTGTCAATGAAATTATTGGATCAAATCAGTTTATTTGGAATCAATTAATTGGAGCTCAATCTATAATAAATGGATTATTGCAAGTAAATGAACTTAAATACTATGTTAATTGGAATTTGGATGAACCGTGAAACTATTGATGAACTAGTATATAAACCAATGTTAATATTACCTATAAGATGATAAGTTAATAATTGATTCAATAACAAGATTTGAAAATCAAATACACGAAATTTTGGGATTCATATTTTTATTACTGAATTATTTGAATTTAGAATTAAACAATCGTAAATTTGTTGAATATTCAATAATAAATTAATATAGCAATTTGTTCCAAGGGACTTTAAATTATTAAGTAATTTAAGGTGATAGAAATCATAGACAGTTAAATTTGAATTTAAATAGTGATTTAATTAATTATTAATTCATTTGATTAACCTAGAAAATAGCCATTTTGGCCACTGACTCGGATTTTGACGAAACCAGTTTCATCTGATCCGTAACAATGAACTATTATAGGATTTCAAGTTTCGTAATGATCAGACTTGTCGTTTGATTGTATGGGCTCGAAACGCCTAGAAATCAATTTAATTGAAATCAATTGAAATCAAATTGGAATAAGATGATTTTAGCATAACTTCTTCATACGATGGAATTTGGAATTGAAACCTGTTCCATTGATTTTAAAATCATTAAAAACATCCATTTTGATATATGGGATGACAGAATTTCGTTTCGAAAACGAAATAGGCTCTACGGAGCGTTATTGTAATTTTGAACCAATGCGATTTTTGCGATAACCTATGAAACTTATGGAATTGGGCTTCAAAATCAATTTCATTGCGTTCAGAAGGCCTTTTTATGTTAGGCTAGCCTGTTAGCATGCTTAAATCGAAGTTCAGAATGTTTTCAGACCTAGCTATATATACGTCACTCTAATCGAAAAATATTATTTATTTATTCCCAAACTCTAAGAAATTATACAATCGCCATTCATCCTTCTTCAACGGTCGAGAATCGTGCAACTTCTTCCCCTTAGATCTCTCCATCCGATCATCGATTCGCATCAACTCCTAAATGAAAGTTGTAGATCTCGTTGTCCTCTACACATCCAACGGTTGATTTGTGCTATTACTTCTCGGATTCGCCAGAATATGGCCGTGTAGTGGCGGAAGTTTTCGCATTTTTCGAGACGAAGGGAGGCGGTGGGGTGGTCGGTGCTTGGGCCGGTGGTGTGTTTGGGCGTGGCGCACACATCGATGGCTCTTGATCTACGGCTGGTGGCTTGTGCCTGCTCGCATGAGGAAACTTGTTGTCGCGTACATGGTTTTAGTTCGTTCCTGTAGCTTGCGTGAGGGAAGGTGAGGGAGGGAGCAGGTGCGTTTTTTGTTGTTGTTTTTTTAATTAAAGTTTTAAAATATATCAATAATAATTAAATTATAACGTTTTCATACGAGTTCGAATTCACATGCAGCATTCTCCGTTGGGATTATATTGAAATTTCAGACTTTTTGACTCTGGTTTGGACGGATTTTGAGACTGTTTGAATTTTGAATTTCAATTGGATTTAAATTCAAAAGGCGAGCGTTTTAACCCACTCACAACTTCTAAAATTTCTATGTTTGTTAAATCAATTCATGATGTGATTAGGAATTTATTTATGATTGTTTGGTATATTTTTAGTCATCATCTCATTTAAATTGAATTTATTTGAATTGAATTGTTATTTAATTTATTATTGCATACAAATTGCCAGTTAAATACCTGTTATTTGTTATCAATTTCTATAGTGATATTTATGGATTGTTTTGGATGATGACTGTGATGGATGTTGATTGTTGATGTTGGTTGAATGGATGATTATTTTATATCATTATAAACTGCAAGTTCGTTATGGATTATTATTTATATCGGGATTGCGGTTTGAAATGATGTATAACCGTAAAATTTAAATTTGTGGATTGAAACGATAAATATCCGTATCACTTGACCATAGGATAGAAAATTATATACATACACCGTGGTCTATATATAAAAATAATTTTTGAAATGATTTCTATGGTTTTATAAAGAAATATATGGTTTTATATAAATATTGATTTTAGATGTTATATGAATGTTATTTTATTCTTGATTTTAAGCTATGTATAAATTTGTTTTAATATAGAATAAGCTTAATAATAAGTTTGATTCTATTGAGAAAATATGGTTAAGTATTTAAAGTATATTTTAATATAGAGTTTATAATGTTTTAAATAAATTAAGGTTGGAAGATAAATTTGAAATTTACTTGAAATTGAATTTATTTAAGAATTAAACTCAAATAAATTTGATGTGAAATTTATTAAATTTGAAAATTTGAAAGGTATGATTTTTATAACTTGATTTTGGTCTAAGGTGGAGTAAATGAATATTTCAAGTATAAATAAATTGAAGGAAATATTTAAATATTTGTAATTTGGGTTTTATTTAAACAATAGTGGATTTATTAAGTAAAATATTTCTAAACTAAATAATAGAAGATTAAATTTGATATATATATATATATATATATATATATATGAAATTTCCAAACTTAGTTTTGAAATTGTTGAATGCTTAAAGTTCAAAATATATTGAATTTGAAATGGTTTATTCTGTCGATCAAATCTGTTTTGAAATCGATATAATTTGGAATTGTTTATTTGAAAACCGAATTGAATTGAAATTTATGATTTGGGATTTGGTTAAATATAAAATGTAGAAATTCGAGTTGTGTTGGAATTGATTTTGTGAGATTGAAGAAGCTATTTTATTATATAAACTATTTTAGCATTTAAACCAATTAAGTGGTGGAAGTTATGTTTCAAAGTTATGAGTTTCAAAGTATTATGATTTAAAAGTGTTATATTTCAAGGGTTTTGATTTCGAAGTGTCACAACGTTGAAAGGGCTATGATTTTGGAAAAGAATATATCTGAAATAAAAATGATATTATATTGATTTGGATTTTAATAAAAATGATATCATATTGATTTGGTTTTTGAAGTGGAAATGATATCATATTGATTTGGTTTTTGAAATGGAAATGATATCGTATTCATAGGGTTTTGAAATGTATATTATAATCTGGTTTTGAAGTAGAAATTATTTTTAAATGACCGCAGTGTTATAATAACGTTTGGTTGTTAAAGAGACCGGGATCGGAAGTTGTCATACTCTCTGCCAACTCCAAAAACCACTTTAACAACCGCGTACATGGTGGAGATTCCAGAATGAAGTAGGATGATGGCGGCATTCTTTGAGGTATATATGTGGACCCACCACCCGTGAGTTGGCATAAGGTGGCTAAAACAAGAGTGATTTCGGGCCAGTGAGGTAGCTCCTCTTATCGGACGCACTCCTTTTATACCATTCTATTACTTTGTGATTGATTGGGGCCCTTTGATTTTTTTGGGGTGTGGCTCAAGGTGGGCGGTAGAGGCTGCTACGCATCACCACCAGTCCGGATAGTAATTGGTATATCTACCCTGTCATTGCCTTGTTGTACCATGTCACCTACCTTAGCGAGCCTTATACGAGTTTGATTTGTGTCGTACCTATGGAGTATCTTCTCGTAGCCTTCCGATCTGGTGGTGCATAAGTGCTGTATAGACTATTGGCACTATTATGTGTTAAGGTGGAAAATGTAAAGCCTTAACGCAATTTAAAAGCAAGTTTATTTTACTAAAGGCATTATTATAATAGCGAAATATTACTACATAGTAAATAGTTTAACAGATCCTTGGGAGATGTGAATCCCGAGCATCTCTTAAGTTACTGCACTCACGTTTGACACTGGATAGGAGATGTCAAATCCCGTAAACATCTCTGACGCCGTTCCACTCATATTATTTATCGTTGATTTAACTTACATAAGATCTTTTAGTTTTGACTCGAGTGTTTTGTCTTCTCAATTCGCTCGGGTCAGTCTGAGCATTTCAGGGTTTGAAGACCTTATTTCTAGAGGAGGAAGACGAAGATTTTATTATTATTATTCATTATATTTCAACGCGTCATGTATTCCACCGCATTATTTATCATTCTCTAGCATGTGTAACTCTGATATGTGTTATATAAGTATAATCAAATGTTTTATTAAACAGCTTCATGAACTGTTATTTGATTATTATAATTTGTCATTCCGCTATGAGATTCTGTTTTGTTTTATTTCTTTCTCTGATTTTCTTATTCATCCCAATCACAGTCTGCTCTTTTGTCTGGTTTGGGTCTGATGTGTATGGTTTATCTTCGATTTAAAACATACAAAAAGGCGGGATGTTACACACTCCATTGCGCACCAGAATCAACTATCATATACCTGATTGATATATTGAAGTCAACTAACCGACAATACAGACCAAATGAGACGAAAAATATAGCCCAATCTATAAACATACCTTTGGCTCATATCATATAGTTCAGATGGATTAGGATACATTGGCTGCGACAAATTTGCATTAACATGTCCATCGCTTTCGTCATGCTGAATGTCTTGTTGTTGGAAGCTGTTTAAATTACGGCACAGCGTTAGAAAAATTAACTACATAATAGTACATCTACTAATTCATCAATTTTTTTACCTCACACTCGTATTTGCATCCCTAGGCGGGCTGCAATAAATGTTGCTTTGTTGCATAAATGGCAGCGAGTTTTCGTACGGCATAAATCTGTACTGCATAGATGAAGGATAAATAATGATACGTAGCCAGTAGATGGATCGGCAGTCTCCAACATCTGTGTATAGTATCCAATTCCAGTACTCACAACAGGAGATGCCACATACTGTTCTTATTGTTGCTTTGCAACTTTCCCTAACTCAATAGATTTTGCAACAGCAAAAAACATTACTTCTACATCGTCATCGTCCGCTAATGCTATTGCTTTATAACACGAGTCCGTAGGCCAGTTAACATTAGTTCAAGTTCAAATTCTTCTTTATTAATCTTCGTCGTTCTGTACACAGCTTCTTTTAATTCCTTCAATTTGCAACCTTTTCGCACTCTTCCTGGTTTACAAATACCACCAACATATTAACCATTCCTTTGATCATCGATAACTAGTTCGCCGTCGTAGTAGCAAAGCATAGGAATCATATTTCTTGCCATTCTATTAATCAATATGCAAATCGTTCAGTATGTATATATTAAACCAATTTTTTACCTTAATATAACCAATTACTAAGTTCACAAGTTGCAGAAATTAGACAAAAAAAACTAGAGCTTAGTGGTTTTACCTTCAACTAAATGAAGTTTGCTAAGCAACATCGACCGGATCTATAGATTTACCACTAAACCAAGGTTTTAAAGAGTATAAATATTGATTTCAGAATAGAGCTGCCATTAGAGAACTTTGTTTCAGTTTTATGGAAAAGGTGGAAGTGAGAGAGAAAGGTAGTGTAACAACCCTGTATTTTTGTGATTATTTTAATTGTGAATTTTAATTATTTTAATTGGATTCCTGATTTAAAAACTTTATTTTATTTATTAAAGTGAATAGTTTTGTTGTTTTAAATATAAATTTTGATTTCTATGTGAATTATAATTCCAAACATGAATAAATAAAATATTTTCCAGAAAAGGGAATTTTGGTCAATATGGTCAAACTTTGACTTTTAATTTTAAAATTTTGAAATTTTGAAATTTATCTTTAATTATGAAAGTAAATAAAATTTTAAGAACACTGCTTTTCGTTTCATTGAAATCTGATTTATAATGTGAAAGTTATGCCTTTTTAACTATTGTGTGAAATTTGCTGTATTTAACAAAATTATTATTTTAAATTATATAAATAATATTGCATTTGATCATGTAATGTTCCAATTTATGTCTATATGGGTAAAATAATATGTATTGTATATATTTTTGGTTTCAAAACATTTTTGAAAGTGTAATTGACATTTTCCAATGTCAGTTGTCTTTTATTTACAATTTCTAATTTCTAGTTTCAATCAATTAAAGTAATTCTTTAATTATTTTTCTATTTTCCCAAGATCTTATTTTATTATCGTTCCCACTTCATTTTTTTCACCATTTATTTGATTTATTTGACATTTTATTTGTTTTAAAGTGAAATAGAAATTTTTCTAGAGCCAATGGTATTTTATTTGTAATTTTGTTATCCTGTTTCCAATTTTTAAACAATTTCCTTAATTATTTTTCTATTTTCTCTAAATTAAATTATTTATTTCACTTTGAATATGTTTAAAAATTATTTTATTTCAAAATTTTGCTTTAGAATATTTTTAAAATGAAGTAGATATTTTTTCAAAGCCAATGATGATTTAATTGTAATTTCTGGACAATGTTTTGAATTTTAAGCAATTTCTTTAATTCTTTTTCCATTTTCTTTAAAATTTATTATTTATTTTATTTTATATTACTTAGTTTTGGTTTTTAAAGTCAAATTACTGATTTTATTTTGTTTTAATTGAATTAAAGAAAAGGAAATGTGAAGAGTTTAAAAAGCTTTTAACATGAGACCTTTCATTAGCCAAAAACTCTTCACTTTCTCTTGATTTTTCATTGCCTTATTTTGTCCGTACCTTTGTTGATTGTAGACATGAGTTTCTCAACTCATATTCACGTGAGAAACTATCCTCCATCACATTTTTCAAGGCTAAGAAAGAAAATGGTAATGGCCTCCTTCATTTTTCTACTTTTTCTTCTTTTTTTCATTTGTTTTGCCCTGTTCTCTCCCCTATTTTTCTCGGCCACCCCTTGCTTGCCACGGCCACCACCTCCACCACCTCCTCCTCTTCACCATCCACCACTAAGATCATCTCCTTCTCTGACTTGACCAGGCTGCACCTATCTCCTTGACAAAACTCCACACAAAAGCCTTGAAAACTCCTTAAAAACATGTTAGCCTAGCCTAGTTGCTTCACCACCTTCATCCATCACCTTGGCCACCACCATAGCCGCAACCATCACCTTGATATGACCACCACCCATAACCTTAGCTACTTTCCAGATCTGAAACATGAATGGCCGAGCCCAAACATGCCTTAGCCGAGCCCAAAAAGTTCACCAAAACTCCACCTTAGTGCCTTAACTCCTTGTATTCATGTTATGTAACCTCTACCACTTCCTATTCCTTGTAGCCATGCCTTTTTAGGTCCAAATCTGAGGCAAAAGCATGTCTTGGCTGAGCCATATAGCACACTAGGCCGAGCACATGAGTGTTGAAAGCATGGCAAATAATTGTGTTCATTATGGTCTTTAATTTCAAAGTTTGTTTCAACATATTTTGTATTGTATTTATGTTTATACTTGTCTTGTTCTATTGGTTGTTCACAAGATCATCAGCTTGGTTCTCATCCACTTGAGTCTATTGTTGTGTCATCGTTCTTTCTGGAATCCGTTTGTGTCATTGGAATTGATAACTCCAGCACAAAAAGTGAGTAATCTCACTTGACATTTATACTTATGCAAATGTGAATTGACAACAATTGAATGTGTAGAATGTTATATTATGTTATACTTGCCTATGATTATAAATTATATAATGTTAAACCTATTTATTTATCTGTCATGTCATCTGTTACTGATATTTGTTGTCAAACTGTTCATTTATATCTGTTCATCACTGCTAGTTCGCTGTTAGTTTAGAAATCACTATGGGTTGAAATGATACACACCCGAACGAACTTTAGAATAGGGAAAAATAGTTATGGGCTGAAATGATAGGCCTGAATGGTTTTTATTACTTTATTTTACTCGGGACTGTAGGTTTGAAATGATAGAACTCGGATTGTCTTTGTAAATTGCAGATTGAAATGATATATATCCGTATCACTTGACCTAGGTTAGAAAATTATATACAAGCCGTAGTTATTTTATAAAGTATTTTGAATATTTTTAAGTATTCTTAAAAGTGTAAATTAATGAAAATTTGACTTAAATTGGATTTTGACGTTTAGATAAATAAATTTTCATTTTTCTATAAGTTAAAAATGTTGAATAATTAAATGATTAAATTGAATTTTTGAAATATAACTTAAATCTGGAAATTTGGACTTTGGCTTTTAAAATGACATTTAAGTTATATAAATAAAATTTTAAGTGGTTTAAAATGTAAATTTATGATAATTTGGTTTAAATAGATTTTAAAGTGTTTAAAAAAAGGATTTATGATTTTTCTATAAGTGGAAATGTTAAATAAATAAATGGTTAAATTGAATTTTGGAAATATAACTTAAGTTTGGAAATTTGGAAAATTTTGGTTTTAAAATGGTATTTAAGTTATATAGATAATATGGAAATTGAATTTTATTTGGAAAATGGTAAATATGATAATTTTTTTTGAATTTGAATTTAATTGATTTGATAAAGTATTATTGATTTTTCTATGAATTAAATTAGTTAAATAAATGAATGCTTAAAAGTGTAATTTAAAATATAAGTTGACTTGGAAATGCGAATTAGGTTTTAATTAAAGGTTTAATTAATTAAATAAATTGGAAATTTTGTTTAATGTGTGAAATGGTAATTCAAAAATGTAAGTGTAAATAAATTGTCAAATGTAAAAATGAGAAAATTGTACACTTGAATTTGTTAAGTGAAACTATTGAAAAATTTGGATTTTTCTGTGAAATGTTACTTTATAAAAATCATAAATTAAAAGAGTATTTCTAAATGAACATACGAATGTTAAAAATGTGATTTTATATTGTTTAAGGGTTTAAATTGAAGTTTATTATTTGCTGGAAACACACAAAAATCTAGAAAATACTTTTTATAGCATTTAGAAATGCTATGGTTTCTGTAAATGAACTAAACTTAATAAAAGAGGCTATTACAGCAGTTCTGAAATGCTGTAGTTGCTGTAGTAAATTTAAAAGGCTAAAACTTAATAAATGCCTATTACAGCAGTTTTGTAAATGCTGTAGTGGTCTGTTGTCTTTGCTGAAATTAATAAAAACCTTAGACTTGAAACCTGAGCTATTACAACATTTCTGAAAATGCTGTCTTTGCTGTATTAAACTAAATTTCAACTAAAACTGAGTTTTAACAGCAGTTTTAAATGCTGTTTTTGCTGAATTAAAATGTTTTTAAGTATAACTTATAACAGCTTTTTCTAAATGCTGTGAAAGGCCGAAATTTTAAATGTTTATGGTTTTTAATTTAGTAAACGAGCTCATAATGGTTTGAAACTTTGGAAATTGAATACTTGACTTGAAAGAATAATAACTTCACTTTTAAATGATTTAAATGAATAAATTTAATTGGAAAATAAATCTTTTTAAAAGGTGATTTGAATTAAATAAATGAATGTTATCTTTGAATTTAAAAGGCATTTTATATTTGATATTTGGATTTGAATTCAAGTAATGATTTGATAATGAAGTTTGGGAAGGATATGATATTTTGATATGTTGAAATGATTTAAAAAGGAAACTTTGAAAGGATATGATATTTTGATATATTGAA
This sequence comes from Allium cepa, assembly GCA_030765085.1. Lineage (NCBI taxonomy): Eukaryota > Viridiplantae > Streptophyta > Magnoliopsida > Asparagales > Amaryllidaceae > Allium > Allium cepa. Next base: position 111,695,714 of record CM060940.1, read on the forward strand.
ATGATTTAAAAAGGAAGTTTTGAAAGATATGATATTGTGATATTGAAATGTTTTGGAAATGATTTGATCTTTATTTTGGTAAGGATTGGGATTTGAAATGATATTTTATTTTGAAGTATTAAATATAATTAAAAAAAATTATAACCACGAGTTATAATAACGATTGGTTGGCAAAGAGACCGGGATCGAATATGGGCATACTCTCTGTCGATACCGAAAACCACTTTGACAACCGTATATGCGGTGGAGATTCCAGAATGAAGTAGGATTGTGGCGACGTTCTTGGGGTATATTACGTGGACCCGACTCTCGTGAGTTGGCTTAAGGTGGCTAAAACAGGAGCGATCTTGGGCCAAAGGGGTAGCTACTCTGGTCGGATGCATTTCTTCGATACCATTCTATTACTTTTGTGATTGATTGGGTGCACCCCTCCGATTTGGGAATGTGTTCCGAGGTAGGCGTATGTGGTTGCTGCGTTAGCACCATCCCATGTGCGTAATTGATATATCTACCCTGACATTGCCTCGTTGTGCAGTGCCACCTACCATATCGAGCCTTTACTACGAGTTTCTATTTGTGTCGTACCTATGCAGTATCTTCTCATAGTCTCCCGATCAGGAGACATGCAGGTAGTGTATAGACTATTGGCATTATTTGTGTTAACGGGAATATTGGGTCACTCCTTAACGCTATTTTAAAGTAAGTTTATTTTACTGTAGACATTATTATAATAGCGCAATATACTACATTGTAAATAGTTTAACGGATCCTTAGAGGATGGGCGGTCTCAAGCATCCTTTAAGTTATTTGTGCCTTTACTACAGTTCACTTGAGTTGGTTTACATTGTATAAGTATGTATGTCCTGACTCGAGTGTTTGTATTTTTTATTTATGCTCGGGTCAGCCTGAGTATTCATAGATTTGGATTCCACTTTCCGGAGATTGGAATCGCTGGAGATTATCTGCCTGTCTAGTTTTATCTATTTCACTTATAGTTATCCTGTTAATACTAGTGTTGTATTCAGCTTGTACTTGGTTATCATATTGAGACTTCTATTGTATCCTATTTAACTTTGATATATTTATATAGTAGCTTCATGAACTACTATTTCTTTTACTTCCGCTGCATTATTATTACTCCGTGTCTGTGATTTGTGATTATTTATTTACTGTATATTATGAGATTTGCCAAATTTTATTTACAACGTGGTATTTTAAGCAATTCAAGTCTGACATGCGCGGATGCGAATGATTGAAAATATCGGGTTGTTACAGGTAGGTTGGTGGTTGGGTTATTTCCTCTGTGCGACTTTTGCAAAATCTCCAGTTGGCGATTTTTGGAAAATCGCCAACCGTTTAGACCAGTAAAACAAAAACTGATCTATTTCTGTAATTACTTTTAAAACTAGGCTAATGTTGTTATTACTTTTTAAAACTAACCTAATTAGGTAAAATTTCTTTAAATATAACGTTCTCACTTTATAAAGGCGAAGACTTTGCCTTTATAAACTTATAACGATGAAGTCTTCACCTTTATAAATTTATAACAGTGTAGACCTCGCCTTTATAAATTTATAATGCCATAGTTTTCGCCGTTATACTTACCAGCCTCTGTTTACCAAACTAGTCACGAGATTAGATCGAATTAGCCACAGAGAAGTGAATAAGCCTTGATTACTCCGTGACTTGTTTAGCAACTGCAGAAGCCATTGTTGGTTATGCAATTACCCTTTAAATTACGCAGATCAAACCAGGAAATAATCGAACCAAAAAATAGAAATAAATATAAAACGATAGTTTATATCAGCCAATCAATAGTTAGTCTACTGTAAATTGATACGATGATATATTACTGATCAAAAGATGAAGGCAACTTCTAACAGTATGAAATCGAAATACAGTTTATTTAGTTGGTAGTATAATGTTGGTCTAACATAACTTCATAATTTATTAGGGTAGGTAGAAGGTAAAATGTTGTAGCAACCATAAGGCATTTAGTAACATTTTAGTTTTATTATTTATATGGGAAATTAGAAAGTGAATATGTAATAAGCTGGTAATGGAAATGTAAAAATCATGGAGTTAGTATGCTTTATGATTCAAAAGAGATTCGTCTGGAGGAAGAATGATTGGTTATTATCATTGATAATATTTTGTTTATATAAAATAATATAAGTACTACTAAAACTAATGTTAATTAAATTTAATTGCTATCAAAATAATATTAATGTGAAAATTGTTCAAGAACAATATTTATGAATTTATTTTTAAAATAAAAATAAAATACTATAATATATGCAAATAAGGTATATGTAATCATGTTTTACTTTTACAAAAAAAATCGCATATACACACACAACACACGCCACTTTATATAACGGTTCAATGATATCCAAACATACAACATATCAAATGCTTGTTGATTTCTACCAAAAGTTTCTATTTAAATAATCATTCTCTCTCTTTTCTCATTCATTCCATTTTTCAAATATAAACTTGTGGTGGAAAATAAAGATGCGATTGAGATGCTACAAAACAGGGGTGTCATATAGAGTGTTTCTAATATATAATGGAATGAGTGGGAAGATATCATTGTCCATATTATCTTCATCATATAGTTATATTTAGTTGTTTTTTCATTTCTAAAGAAAATGATCCTTTTTGCAAATTGTAAACATTTATAAACGTAAAAAATACTACCATCTATTGTTTTTTGTTATAAAATAATAATGAATATTAGCATAATAAAAATGATTGAACTTGCTTCTGATGGTTCGAAAGTGAATAGGTTTGGAATGAACTCTTCGTCTGTTCCTTAACTGACCAAAAACAGGTTTAAACTTTTTTCTCTGTTCTTCCATTTCAATGTTTGATGCGTCAAAAGTAGAAAAAGTGTTTCAAAAAGATGTCAGTGCATCCTTACTTTTGAGGAAACAATACATAAGAAATAAAAAATTTCGCAACATTGCTTCCACCTATAGGTCGATTTACTTGTGCTATTCATCAATGCGATAATCTTTGAAATGTTTATAAAATGATGCACTAGGAGCTTTTTATAGGACATCGTATCTAAGTGAAATAGAAAATATCATGTGATGATGCGTAGTATTCTTTGACTTGAGGATACTGAAGATCTTATGACTGGAGACCTTATTTTGATTATAGTCAATCATGTAATATTGGTTACATTATGATTATAGTTGACTATGCGTTGAATAGAAAATGGGTCAAATTGAAATTCATTTATAATGACGAACCATGGATATGGGTCAGGCCTAATAGACCTGATTTGCAATTAAGCGGTGAACTAATTGTAATGTGGGTTGATTTGAGAAAGGAGAGCAATCCCATACTGAGTAAGTGACCTAATATGAAGCTGTCCGACATAATGAGAGACTGAGGTGCGAAGAGTCAAACGCATCACTTGAATATCCAATGTTCTCATTTCAAGTGGTTGGTTCACATGGAATGGTCAATGTAGGAGATGGCTAGTAGCACTAAGAATTTATCTTGTAATTTAGGCATTAGGAATGTGATTATAGTGCTTTTAGAATAAAAATCATGTGACAATTCTACTAATGAATTTATTGAGTTATTTCAATAACACTAATATAGACAGTCGTAATATAACTACGATTGATAGAGGTTCAACAAAGTCGAATATTTAAAAATTATCAAAATAAATCAGACCGAGGCATCTAAAATAGAGAAAAAACATTAGATACATTTAGTGAAGTTTAGAAATCTATTGGAATGCAACAACATTGAAGAAATACTGGAGCGTGGACAAACAAGCGCGAAAGTCAAGTATGTTGTTTATCGATGTTTTACCGAGTCCGGTCAGTCTAGATTTGTTAAAACTTCATAAATGATCTTCATTATAAATTTTTATATAAATTTCTACACATCCCAAAGCATGTTATATAATTTTTTGCAATTTTCTAGAGCAACAAAACACCAAAAAAGAGGAAAAAGGAGGCAGAAATACCGAAATTCAACACTAAGGTTTAGGTCCCGTTTAGGCCCCTATCCACATATCGACCAATGGACTCTATAGGTCAACATGTGAATTCTCTACAGGTCAACATATGGAGACATGACATCAAAATTTGGACCTAAATGGTTGACCTGTGAGTTCCTAAAACACACTATTTTGAATATTGACACCTCTTCTTCCCATCTCTTCGTCCTAATCATCTTCCAATCACTTTTCATCACTTAAAAATTCACTCCTCTTCATTTCTAAGAGTTGATACCTTCCATACACATCTCTAAATGTATTATAGAAACCCCCCAACCCATATCAAATAACTTCTCAATTCTCTGATTTTTAATCTAATTTTCCCCTATACTATACTACTTTCAATTCTTTTAAGCAATCAATTATTGTTAACTAAAATTCATAGCAACGTCATTAAAAATAGCTTTTTATACCTCTTGATCATTCATATCAAAGAGTTATTATGTGTGTTATAGGATATTGCACTAGAAAATAAGACATCTCTATATCAAAGTACATAAAGTCTACAAATACACCTTCGTATTAAAGTCAAAGCCATGTTCCAAAGTCACTAGACAATCTGATTTGAAGTCCTGTTTAGCAGCTCAGGCAAGGTTATTATAAACTTATTTGTCTAGTTTAAGTGAGGGTTAGTTAGTAAAATTTCAGAAAGGAGTTCTGGGATTAGACATATGATGGAAGTTCAAACCAGTATAAAAATTCTCAGTAGTGTTAAGCTAGTAACCTAGTTAATCTATTACTCATTATTTATGTAATTCTTTGTAACTTAAGTAATTAATTAGTTGGACATATACATTGATCCGATCCCCTAGACTTTCAATTAGTACCAAAGTGTGATTTTTCAAAATTCTTACAGGCGTTTTTGAAATTTTGATAATACAACCATAAATAATTTTATTACATTTCTAGAAAGTCGGTCCACTGCATAACCTCCACTATTCACTAAATCAAATTATGCATATTCTTTCATACACATTAAAATCTATATGGAAGCTAACCTCCATGAAATCTGAGATGCCACTTAGACACAGTATGTGGTTCCTACTACTATATTAAGTGCAGGGATGGATGTTCAAAAGGTCATGTCTATAAATAATTCTAAAGCGATAAACATGCTATATTGTGCATTGTATAAAAATGAATTTACACTAGCCATGGTCTGCCCTACTGCATATGATATTTGGAACACTTTTAAAATCACTCATGGGGGAACTACCAAAGTAAAGTAGAACAAAATATCAATGCTTATAAATCAGCTTTAGAATTTTAGAGTGAAAAATGATGTAAACATTTCTAAACTTATGCATGTTTTCATGAATTACAACATGCACTCATGAACTAGGATAAAAATTTATAAAATATAGTACCAAAAAAACTTAAATTCATTAACTAATGAATATGAATAAAAGTATTCGCTACTGAAGAATCCAACGATCTTTTCCAACTAAGTTGATGAACTAATAGGTTATTTAATGCTGTACATTGTTAATATGCGGGAATAAAGGAACGAACATGAGAAAATAACTATGCCATTTTAAGTGGAAGGTGATGAAGGATATATTGCTTTCTATCGCTGTGAATTACAAACATTTAGGAAATTCAACAAAAATATAAAATTAAACAATAATGGAGGTATTAAACTGAAATGCTTCAAATGCGATAAAATTGGTCATATAAAGAAAACATGGTCAAAATCAAACACGGAAATCTTGAGTTTTTAAAAGAAGAAAAGACATAAGAAAAGAAAGTCATAGAAGTAATTCCAAGTCACATGGGATGATTAAAACACATCATCCGACAATGATATTGATGCAGAGCAAACAAATATCTGTTTCGTGGCTCTCAATAGTGAGGTAAAATCTACTCTTATGTATGACGATTTATTTGAGATCAGTTCAAAATTAAATTATAAATTTAGGGTAATGGGAAAATAAAGAGTTAAAAGCCAGGATCAATATATTAGAACTATAGATAGATATTTTTGAAGATGAAAAAGTAATTCTCAAAAGAAGAAATAAAAAAAGCACCAATTTCCTATGAGAAATTTAACATCTCAAAATTATGCAATAAATGATTAAATCAAAATGCATGAGGATGAAAATGTTAAAATTCCAAAGGAAGGTTGTGATTTAAAATCTTTCTTTGACTTATTAGAATAAGATCATAGAATTTGTGGTTAAAATAACAATTCAACTAATAATATATCAAAATTTAATAAAAGAAAGGGAAATTTATAAAATTTGATAAATATGTCTAAATCTTCAAATAACAGAAATTGATTTGGTTTTAAAAAAACATAAAGTTAATGGGCCAAGCCCAAAGAAATATACATCGTTGTATGCGAAGCCTAGGAAACCCACTTATAGTCACCCTGAACTAAATAATAAGACTATTAAAATATGGGTGTCTAAAACAAATAATACTGCAATTAGAAATAAGTATCTAGGCAAATTTATTTCTAAGTCACATAATAATAGTGATTTAAATTTTAAAGGCTCTACCAATTTCTCCTAGGTCTGGTTACCTTCTGACTTGGTCCCTAACATAGAAAGTGGATACTAGCATGCATAATTATTATTTTTAGGTACGTAACAATATAAAAAAGAGTTGGATTATTGAATAACAGATGTTCTAAGGATATATCATTGGAAAATAAACATCGCAATGTTGGTACATCTAACTCATTTTATACAAAAACTCTACTTATAAACATTATTTTTAAATTATCTTTTTTTAAAAGGATAAATTTTCTGTATAAAAAAAATATTAAACTAAAACTTGAAATTTTTGAAAATCATAATACATAATATTCTGAAAGTGATTTTGTTGGATTCCATTGGAAAATACATAAATAGTACTTTTTCAAAGGAAGTAAGTATTAGAAAATTATACTTTAGAAATTTCACTATGCATTTCTTCTCAAAATTTATCCCTATAAAAAATATTTGACCTTTAATTTTTTTTGAAATGGTATTTTATATACAACGTGTTACTAGGACAACGTATCACATGTCAACAAACGTTCTAATCACGCTACGCAAGTTTTGAACTTGTTACCTCTCGCACCAAAGCCGAATCACTTAACCACTAAGACCATGGTGCTTGTCACATTTGACTTTTAAAGGATGTGAAATTATAATTTGAGATTAGACATCATTTTCTACGTGACTACGCATCAGTGGAAAATATCACATTTGGATTTGTTAACACAAAGAAGTAAATTGCAGATATATTTACTAAACCATTGAGTGAAGCTACTTATATTAAACTAAGACAAGAACCGAGAATTTGTGTTTTAAATGACTTAAACCAAAATGTTTAGCTGTCTTAATTACAAAACTAATATTACAAAAGGGGCGAATTATTTTATTAAGTATTTTTGTACATTTCCCATATTTTCACCTCCTTTTATTGATGACAAAAGGGGATAAAAATGTGGACAACTCAAGTATATTGATAGGAAGAGCACATAAATATCGAGGAGCACATAACTCATGTGAAGTGTTATTTAATTTTATGTTATATAAGTCGTATAGTTATCATCATAAAAAAAGGGGAATGTTAGGAACATGATCCTAGTGTTTTGACAATAACAACCAAATAAAAATGTTACTAATGAATTTGTTGGGTTATTTCAGGTACAATAGCACTTATATAGAAGTTAGGCTATATAATGGCAATCGATTCAAGTTCAGCATAGTCAAATATAGAAAATATCAAAATAAAAAAGACATCTAAAATGGAGAACAAACATTCAGTGACATCTAATGAAGTCAAAAAATATACTGGAAAACAATAATATTGATGAGATACTCGGAGATGGACAAATGAGTGCAAAAGTCGAGTATGTTGGTTATCGAGTCCTTTTCAAGTCATATCAGTCAAGATTTGTTACAACTTACAAATTATATCTGAATCGCTCTAAATTGTGATGTAACCCTCTACACATCCTGAAGTATTTTTTACGGATATTTTGTCATTTTTAGGGCAACAGTAGTGCCAAAAACGGGAGAAGAAAGAGGTAGAAACACCAAAATTCAACACTAGGATTTAGGCTACTCTTCACATATCGACCCTTGGACTTTGTAGATCGACATATGAATTCACCATATGTCAACCTATGGAGACAAGAATGATAGAGTTATGGGTATGTCATTAAGGCAATTCTATAATTTATTGTAAATTATTAACTCTGTAATAAAATCTTGTACGAAATAAAAGGTAATTTTCTTTTTATTATATACTTTTCGTAGTGTGATATGTTAATTAATTTTTTAATTTAAGTATATGAAATAGAAAAATTCTTAAATAGTATGATATGTGATAATAATTACAATGTGTTGTAATCATGAGGAGTTTATCATATTAATAAATAACATATTATTTTAAATATTCCTAGTGAAGATGTTTCAAGATAGAATATCTATACATCCGTGGAGACTAGAATACATAACACCCTTTAAATGTTGAACAGTTATTACTCATGTTTATCAGGGATGCTAAAGGTTACCTAGTGATATTTGTTGGATAACTATGGAATGACTAACTCGAGAGTTTTTTGTTAGTTAATATAACTAAGGACAAATAGAGAATCTCAAAGTTAAAATGTTCACAGTTCTCTCTACTTGAGAATAATATTGAACTTCAAGGCAGATACTCCTTTTTGACTATGGTTAAATCAAGGCATGATATCCATTTAACTACTATAATTGGGTTTGAGTTGAAGTATTGGGAGTAAAACACTATTCAATTGACAATTCATCTCCATAGTTATATAAGGTTAGTATCATAGTCAACTGTAGTGAATCTAAGTCAATGTCTTAGGCTAGAGCAGTATAGTTGGTAATAATTAATATCACTGAACAAATAACTTAGTGTTTGGACTAACCAAGTTGAATGTGTAAAATGTTGGAATTTTTACCAAAACCAAATTCCATAAGTCTTAAAGTAATATAGTTTGAAAAAGGGAATTGATTCAAAAAACTATTGCTATAGGATACAACTTAAAACAGTGAAATTGGATTTTATCAAAAAATGTGTAAGTGATAAATTAACCAAACTAATATTACTAGCTAAGATGATGTGTAAATGTTAATATTCGAATTGTTCTACATTAATTGTAAATTAAATTTACACCTTTGAGTAACGCAACCGTAATGATGAATACTCCAAAATATCACACAATTTAGTTAATATGTAAATGTTATAAATTAACTAAATTAACTAATATTTATGAAATATAAAATTTATTTTATTTTGTTTGTTTGAATGCCATTATTATTTAATAAAGTGCTCATATAAAAGTTATATATAAACGTATTAATATACGATATTGATAAGTATTTAAATTTGACTTAAATTGATTAATTTCTAGGTTTGGAAATTGTGGAAGGCCTATATAGCCTCAAATATGGCTGGCCATAGGATCAAGGATGAGTGGTTTAAGTGTTCAAATTTTGTTTGAAACGGAAGACTAGTAAAGAAAGGACAAAAGATCTCCCTTTTTTCCTCCTTACTTAAACACCTCATTCTCATTAATTTTGTGATCCCTCCAATAGTCCATTCCCGCCATAAGCATCAAGGTTTAATATCCATTTATTTCTAAAATAAAATTCAAGGCAAAATCAAATTAAATTAAGGGTAGCATTCATCTCTTAGTCATTGCAAAATTCGAAAGCTAATTCGATTCTACCTAGGATTTCTCATTCATTCAAGGTGCATATCGTAGGCAACTTATTTTATTATTTTTTAATCACAAGTTCATTTATATACAACAGTATATTAAGGTAGATTAGATAATATATGGTTTGTAATGAATTTAGCCGTGCCAAGGTTGTCTGATCTAACACACACACATATACGTACGTATGTATATGTATGCGTGTGTGTTTAAATTGATTTTGACAAAAACATTACATTAATATATTTTTTATATTTCAACTATAATTTTTATTTATGTAAATAATAATTTTTTCTTTTAAATTAAATTTTGTTACCTAAAATAATTTTATAACATTTAAATATATAAATATATAGTTATTTAATCTTGGTTAAATAGTTTAAAATTATTTTTAAATCCATATATGCTTTCAGCTATATATTAAAAAAATTGTAATTGAATTTTGTAAATAATAAATTATACATATATATATATATACTATAAAATTTTAATATACGAATGTGTATGTATGTCTATCTATATTAAAAAAAAATATATGTACAAATCTGTTTGGATTTAGTAAAAAACATTCGATTTTTCCAAACGAATATATATATATATATATATATATATATATATGATATTTTGTTACATGTTTTTATTTTATAAGAATGTTATATGATTTATAAATAATTTTAGTCTTATAGTGTACGAATGTGTTTTGAATCAAATTAATTTTAAGAATACGTATGTTATATTTATATTTAGTAAAAATATTAAAAAAATATTTTGTTTAAAATTGCAAATACAATTTGAATTATTCTAAGTGAAAATTAGATTTTAAGTGTTATCTGGCATTGGAATCAAGTAGGATCGCGATGGACCTGGACTTTAAGATGATGAAAAAATGGATCAAGGAGCTTAAGAGGTGTTAGGAATGATTGATAAATGAAGCCCAAGAAGTTTGGCCAAGTTTTGCATAGGGCAAAACATGTCAGTATTGACATGATTGATTATATCGATACCTTGTTAATTGAAGATGAGGACTAACTTTGAACTGAAGATGAGGTTGCCTTGTACTTTCAAGAAAAAGACAAAGAACTAAATAGAGCAAATCACGTCGATGCCGACATGATTTGAATAAGCAGTTTTTCCAGTCAAGAACCAAAGCTTGAAAATTTGAGCAAAGATGAGGAAGAATTAAAGAGGCAAGATAGCAAAAATATATTAGTACCGACATGATCATATCGGTACCGAGTAAGTTTTGATTAATGATTTCTTCTCCTTCTTTATGCCTGAATGTTCGAATCTGACTTCTTACCCGTTTTTACACGAGCTAGTGGCTTAGGAGGAAGGATTTGGCTATGAATGCACATGATTTAGTAACTAAAAGAGAATTTCTTAGACTTTTTGATGTTTATCCCAATTTTAAGCAACAAAGCTCTCCATAACTTATTGGTAACTGATGAAATTGTCATCATAAATGATACAATCCTCATTCTTTCCATTAATAAGAAAATTGTAATTTATCAGCAATTATATAAGATTTTCCAACATTCTAGTAGGGTGTGTCTTTTGAGGTACAACAGGGTTGATATAACCTACTAGATTAATTTCCATTTAATAATCATGGATCTGATACAAGTTATCATAATACCACCGATTTCTTTAGAAAGGAGTTAAGTCTTTTAAAATTTAACATTTCCTAGAAAAATGACTTTTGTTCCTCGTATGTTAAAATTGGCATTCAGGTATAAACTATAAACTTAAGCAAAACTAATTTAGCTTCGAGTTCACTGAGGCTTACATCCTTTAACGTAGGCTACACAATTTTATATCTTAAATAATTTAATGTATGATTTATTCTACATCCTTATCTTGTATGGAATCGCAAAACATATATTAGATGGTATTATATTCTAAATATGCAATGCAACCTTTGCCGTACATCCCCTAAGGAAAGAGATAACTTGAGTTCATTCATCATAAAGCAAGCCATGTCCAGTAAGGTTTTACTTATCCCTTTTAAGACACAACGATGTTGCAAAGTGTAGGGACGAGTGACACAATAGAGAATTGCAATCACTTTTAGGTACTTTTGAAGTCATGTCCAGGTTACTTATCTCTTTGATCCGATCAACATATTTTGGTGTTTTGCATGTTATGTTTTCTATTTCCATCTTATATTTTTCTAATTTCATATAGACTTATGATTTATGTTTCATAAGACACACATATCCATTTGTATAAAATCGTTAGTAAATGCAATGAAGTAATTTGACTCGCTTTCAGTACTTGTAGACAATTTACTACATATATATATGTATTAGTCCTAAGAGTCCAATAATTCTTTTATTTGTCACAATAAAGGGCGTTTGTCCATATTCCTTCAAAGAAATAATATATAAATATAATATGATTCAAAATCATAGGGAGAGAGATAGATTTTATTTCCTAGTATGTATAAACATTTCTCAATAATATGGTCAAGTCTACAGTACCAAAAATAATGTTATTTATGCTCTCATATTTTCAACAGTTAACAAATTATTATTTAGAACTTAAATGCCATTATTCAAGTCCACCAAAAAAATTATTCTAACATTAACTCATATTATTCTCATTAAAGCTACATCCACAATTGTTAAATTACAAAATTAAATTATATCCTAAATTTTTTGGCACATAACGAATGTAGTTAAAATTTGGATTGCTCAGTAACAAGTGTTTCGCAGTACTCTCCCACTACTTTGATTGCTACTGTAGCACTAATCGCAATGTAAAGTTCTAATAAATCCATGAGCAATGGTGACAATTACCATTCTCTTATTTCCCAACCATATCTTTATCACTACCATCTTTAAATTTTTATTTTTTCCTCTTATATGGTCAAAATAACATCTATTGCATCTCCCATTTCATCAACCAAAAATGAACGTCTATGATGCTGCATTATCAATAAAATTATTTTCAAGGATAAAATGGAATCAATATTTAATTTCAACAACATCATGTAAACAGAGAGACTAAACAAAAATTTTATTACACAAAGTTTATTTACATAATTATTTCCCAAAACATGCAAGGATAAATATAATATAACATAGATGATAATAATATTCCCGAAATATGAAGATGCCAATATGTTCACTTAACCAGTTATAAATACAGTTCTTACAATAGTAGAATAAAAATAAAAATATTGATAACTGTTAAGCCTTCTACTTTGCATTTGAAGCTTAATTCATCTTCAAAAGTGACATAGCTAATCGTATGAACTCAACCTACTCAAATGAGTACCCATGAGTTTATGTGAAAAACAAAACAAAAACATGAGTTAGGCACAAAGCCTGGTATGACTAACACTTACCACTAAAACACAAAATGTAGTGAGGCCATGCCACCTAACAGAATTGGTTTTATCCTAACTAGTTCATCCATAATCATCATATCATGTAATACTAAAGCATAAAATTATGAATGTGATCATATAATCATCATTTCAATCCTAAGTATACCATATACTTAGCATTTTGTTATAAACTATGTCATACAAATATCATTTCCAAACATAAGTATAAGTCGTAAATTCATCACCATATTATGAAAATGTCATACAGTTATTTTAACAACCCATCTCTATACCTATACCACCAAAGAGTACCATTAGGTAATACTATCCGATAATACGAAGAATGAGGCAACATTGGGCTATCATACGTGAATATTCCCTTGGGCTAACACCACTACATATTTCAAAATCATATACTGCTCATCTAGCACGTGCATTTTCAAAATAGAACAATACATAATATAAAATAATAAAGTAAAAACATAGCCATAATATATAATAGATAATATACACAATCCCAAGTAGGTCAACAAAAACAAATCAATTACCCACTTTCTCCAAATACATACAAAGTATAAGTTAATTTATACATTCCAACATACAACATCCATATGTGCATAAGAGACTACATAAGTTCATATACAACGTATAGCACAAATGAAAACTAGCCTCTAAACTAAACCATTAAGCACAAGCTGGTCTTGTCGTCCTTGAATCGTGAAATGTCTTAGAACCTTAGTATTATATATATACATATATAACATATAGGTCATACTACGTTTAGAATGTGGATGTCAATATACAATAACTGGCATGGCATAGTCATGTATATCTCAAGTGACATATAAACATCGTAATGGTATCAACATATCTCAAAACCATGCATGTGGTAAATCACCGAAACAAATGAACAAGTCCATTAACTCATAATCAAAGTGGGTGGAACTCTATACATCCAAGCATAATTTCATATAACCAACACAAATATGGCCAGCACTCGAAAAAGCATAAATTATCTCTTAGATAATCATGTAGTAGACATACTTGGGATCCGGCTTACTCGACATAAAAAACAACTAACAATCAAGCATCCAAGCCAAGCATATGTAAGGTATGCCCTCATCGGTCTGGTTATCACTTAAATAATCATATAATAGGTAGGTACAGGGTCACACTAATTCATAAACTCTTGATTTCATGAATATCCTTAATTAGGTAAGTAATCATCTTGACTTCCAACAACATAGTTAGTCACGTGACTCTCAGTCTTGTGAATCTACACATTGACTCTTAGCCACACATCATAATAATAGTATGATAGAGGTATTATTGTAGCATCATATGTCTATCATAACCAGATGGGGGACTAACAGCTCTCAGCCTACTCTAGGAGCCTTCCTCACATGCTCTTAGGCTACTTCAACAGTTTTTAGTTACCTCAACAGCCATCATGACTCAATATCCATCATAAGCAAGTCTACGCTACATAACGATCACAATCCCATTAGTGCTCCATTAGCAGCAAACTACTGGCCTATGTGACATGGGGGCAGCGACTCTCAGTCATACACATCAAAAAGGTATGTCACTAATTTTAGAAGTGACCCCATAATTAGGCTGCTAGGATGGATAAGTGACTAATCTTGTTTTACTCCTCACCAAATAATAGTAGTACACTACTCAATCAATAGATGCATAAAAGGCTCTCAACCTATCAACTCTCAATCGGCTACCTTTATGCGATAATCTCGTAGAATATCCTGTATTTTCCTATATAAGTGACATTTACTCACAAAAAGTAATTAAACAAATATCAACTTAGGCATCTCATACCACGTGGTGTTACTCATCCGTTTACCCTATGCTCATAAATTACACTCATAATCACATAATTATTTTATATAGAGTCAAAAGAGTAAGTGTAAAAATATTACTGAACATCTCATACCGCTTGGTATTACTAATTCATTTACTCAAAATTCTCATGATTTAGAATTTACAAGCAATCACACAATTCAACTATTTATCGATTCAGATGGGTTTTATTACAAAATCTTCATTTCCTAAACCTTTAATATAATTTCAAATAAATAATATTAATTTTAATGTGGTTTATAAGTAAATTCTTATTTTTTTTCTAAAATCTTTATTTAAAAACCTCTTATATAATTACAAGGAAATCTATATCTTAAACATTCATTCAAGTTCAAATCCCTTAAACTCCTTTCAAAAAATGATTTATACAATTTGAAATTCTTCTGTAATAATTTTGAAATAATAATACAAAGAAGTTTTGTAATTTATAATTTCCTCTAAACAATGGATTTAAACCCAATAGAGATTTCCAATCTCAAATAATTCCCAATGCCATAATATTAAATTCCAAAATTATTATATTTAAATCCCTTATTCACATTCCAAATCCCCTTTAAAACCTTTATTGAAAAATAATTCATCGAACTATAATTTCATTTTGTATAAAACCTTTAAATATTTGGTAAAAAATATATCGATTTGTAATAATATATCTGCACCACATAATCTCAAAATTACCTTTACATAATAATTCACATCAAACACTTCTATTTACATATTTCCAAATGCTTTTAAAATGATATCCCCTTTTACTTAAATATTCAAATACTAAACATTACTTCCAAATTTACCTAGCAATATATATAATAAATCCCTTAAATGATAATGTTCATACAATAAATAAATGGCATTCAACTTATTAATAGTTCAAAAATATTACTTTACAAACTTCTAATTTATTACATCCCCACAAAATTAACTCATCGCGTGAAAATATAAATTTTAAATGCCGTTTTACAAATATCTATTGAATATTTTATAATCATCAATAAATAAAAATAAAAATATTCAAAAATTCACCTATGTAATCAAATCTTGAAAACCGTCACTTTGTAAATAATTTCAATTTACACAAGTCTCAAAATTATTCCATATTTATAGTTACTATTAATAGTAACACTTTCAATATATTAAATAAAGAAAATCTCATTTCAGAAATTCACTATTTATGCCCAATTTTTTTTTGAAAATCAATTCATTTATCCCATTTTGATTAATTTCTAATGTAGTCTCCAATTACTTACAATCATTTACCTTATGTGAAACAATGTGTAATGTATGTGCGCTCAATAATCAATCAATATCTCATTGTAAGACATGCAAATAATGATAAACAACTCAATTTCAACCCATACAATTCATAACAACCAAAATTTGTCAATGAACAATCAACAAAATCATAAAAAAAATATCTAGGCATAGTTATGAGTTATAAAGATAACTCATCTTGTTAGTGATTCCTCTACTTTCCAACATGCATCTAAAAATCCTCGAATCAACACTACTCCAAGCTCTAGCCAGTACTTTGCATCGTACTTCCCTCCTAAACCATGCACGACCATGCATGTCATTAAATCTACCATGTCGTCGGCCTCCCCAGCAGTACGTACGTCTATCTGGCCCTTCTCCTCTCAGTTTGTCATGCATCATCACCATCACGATGCTCAACCATGTCGCTGTGAGGTTCGCACCTTGCTCCAGCTTCGCATGGGCCAATCTCGTTGTGACTACTAGGTTGTCATACCTCTCTATGTGGAATCGTGTGCTTATGCATTTACATAATTCATTTAAGTCACGTCTACTTTTTTTATTTCACGTGAATCCTAAATTAGGGCTGGAAGAAGATAAGGGAGAAAAAGGGAATGAGTAAGGGTTTTAGGTCAAAGCAATGTAATGAAAGTGGATCATTCTAGAATTAAGTAGGGAAAGAATGGTTACTACTATTTTATATTGTTCTTTCTCTCTTAGTCTTCTACCTAAGTCCCTATAAAAAAATAATTTCCATTCTATCACTTTTAATTGCAATTAACTATCTCTTTATTTACATATAAATAATTTTATCAAAATAATTAATAATATATTTACAAATCAATTTACATCGATATATTTACAAAATTTATTGTAAATTGCACAGAATATTTAAATCAATAATTATTTTAGTAATATAAATAACAACTTCTTTTCATCTACTTAAACCGTATGAAAATCGTTTACCCAAGAAAAATATTTTATATTCATTTAAATATTTTATTCAAATACAATATTATTTTTTGAAAGAATCAGTTTCAATTTATTAAATAAAAATACATTGATAATTAATTCTAAATAAATTATACTTTAAATATTCAAATTATCCATAAAATGAACTCGAACATTTTATTTTAATTAAAACTATTTACTTCGATGGCATAGAAAGTAGGGTTGTTGCAGACCTCAACGTTAAAAAATTTGCATCCTTGCAATTTCTTATTGGGGAGAACGTCGTTCCCAATTCATACCCTAGCTTTCTACAAACTAACATCATCTAATCTTGTTCTCCTTCCACTTTAGAATTAACTCAATACTATGTGGCTTTCCTCTATTAAAGACCAAACCTCCTTTGATGACTTCACATTTTTCCATACAGTCTAACTATTTGAAAAAAATTCTATGTGTCGAAATTTTAAAAAATTTTGACAGTCTCCTTTGTGTGGAGAGGATTATAAAATTTACAACACATATAATTATTGGATATACATCTCTAAAGAGATATCCCAACAGTGGGGGATCCCGATCACGGGGAGATAACGCAATATACAAATATCTATCACTATACACATAAAAACATATCTTAGATTGCATTTTAGGCGAGTTTGTTTCATTTTAT
The DNA here is from genome assembly GCA_030765085.1 of Allium cepa. NCBI lineage: Eukaryota > Viridiplantae > Streptophyta > Magnoliopsida > Asparagales > Amaryllidaceae > Allium > Allium cepa. Next base: position 111,713,487 of record CM060940.1, read on the forward strand.
GCGAGAAAATGCGAGCTACACCAAAATCCAACCTATAATTTCTACATTTACTTATGGTCAACTATATTCAAACATATAAGTTCTCATATAAAAATGATTTAATAAGCATGACTTTCATATAGCATAAGAACAACATTGTCTTCTAGGTTAAATCTTTTTTGAACTAATCTTTAAAGTGTTAAAAACACAAAATTATTTAATGCACCCAGAAATAAAGTTGTTGCGAAGAAAAATAGCTTTTCAAAACATCTTTCGAATCTTGAAAATTGGTTTGCATCAAAAGTTATAGTGGTTTTACTAAACAACACAAATTTTGAAATGAATTTTAAAATGCAGGCTGTAACAACCTGCCTTTTCAATCCTCATAAGTCAACACTAATACACCAGTGGTATTCATGCATTAATCATCCAAGTATACGAAAGATTGATCGTTAGGTTGAAAGAAAAGAAAGGGACAGAACATAATCCACGACGTGACTAGTAACCTATAATATATCAATGAATTTTTACAAAAAGAAACTTTTATATACATATATCAATCATAGTACAACTATTCTAATAATAGATTTTGGACAGTTATAACAAGCTGTCCTTACAATTGCTGATAAATACGGACACAAAAATAACGGAAGGCAAAGAAAATACGGGAGTATTTCTTAGAGGATCTAGCTCATCTCCTACAGCTTCAAGTGTCCAGTTAAATCTGAAAAATACACTAGGACTGATTCGAGCATTGTAAGAAAAATAAAGCCTCGATCAATCTGGTAAAACCCGTAAGAGGAGCATACATAATACAAATTCTAAGTCTTACAAACAAAAGGTATATCATAAAACCATGTCGCACATAAACCCGGACAGGTTTTGCCTTACGACAACCAAAATATTTCATAGGAAATCTTCTGATATTATAATAATATGTAGGGTAAAATAAATGTATAAAATAGATGAAATGCTTGCATCTCACATTGCAAGATAGTTAGACATAACTAAGTCCAAAAAGGCATGTATTGGTGATTGGATTTCCATTTATGATAAGGCTGCCGGGGTACCGCCTGCCACAGCACACATCTAGAAAAATATACCAGGGTTGAACCTATCGACCCTTACAAATCAGAGCCGGTTTCCCTTTAGCACGACTGGCCGAATTACATCATTCCGTAGGTACCGACTATAGAAACCTATTCTAGACCCTGGCCCTACCCTTGTGTACGTACCAAATCCATAAATATCGATTCTAGATTGAGGTGTGATGCTCCTAATGGTAGCAAACTTCATAGCGCTGAAGCATAACCCCATTTTTAGTCATTATTGGATTGTGATGCTTGTGAAGCTATGATTACCTTTTTCCTCTCTTAGCAAATCCCATTTGAAATGCTAACAATGCCCTTCAGGCACAATGAAAATGTGAGCATTTATCCATATAAGTTGTTCGAAATAAGAAAAATTGAAGGCACTACTTCTACTACATCCATTTTGAAATCACCCTCAGGGTTAGAAGCAAGTAGCTCTTGCACTTCAAAAGCTCCGTCTTCGATTCCATCATCTTCAAGATGTCTTCAGTACGACGCTTGAGTTGGTTTGAAGTGGTTTTCAGATAATTCATACTTATCCAATCTTGATCTCTTCGAACCAACATTCGATAGTTCCTGGTAAAATCAAACCCATTCTTTCGGAAATAATCAGATAATACATAAGAGCAGAAATCACCTTCTAATCGTTTAAGTAGACGGATTTCTTTATCATTTGTCCTAAGAGAACGGGACAAGATTTATGCGCACAGTACAACACCATCAAAGATGATTTTTCCATATAACTCATGTGTTTCTTCTAGATATTTCTAAAGTTATATTTTGGCTAAGATTTGATTATCGATCATTAAACAATAAAACATAGATTTAATTCCATATGGGATCTCCTTGATATTTCTAAAGGTTCGAAGCCATCTCAATCCAAATAAAGGGTTGAAAGATATGATCATTTTAAGGTTTGCCTAACATGGTTCGACATTAAACCCTTGAAGAATGCTTTCTGCAAAAGTCCAACCCCATTTAGATAAACGAAGAAGCTGCCCAGCAAAGTTAGATCCAACCCAACAATGACCGGATCCGAATAGGTATGCCCCAGCTAAGCCCGACCCAGTAGGGCCGGGTCCGCCAATTTAAGCACGCTAAGGCTAGACCCTCATAGGTCTAGCCTCATAAGACTTGACAGCCCAGGCTAGACCCACATGGGTTCGACCCGACAAATTCCGGACCAGCAGGGCCGAACCACCAAAGTCCGGCCCAAAAAAGCCGGACCTACTACGTCCGACCCAATAGGTCCGGACCCGTACAAGTCTGGCCCCACAGGGCTGGATAGCCTGGTCCGGCCAATGAGGGTCGGACCCATACAGGTCTGGCCCTCTGGGACCGAACACCTGGTCCGGTCCCAGGCCGGACCCACTTGTTCCAGAAAATGCCGAATTAGGAGTCTGGTCCGGTAGACCGGACCTCACCGGGTCCGCCTTTCTACGGAACCACCTGGTTCTCCAGTCTACCGGACCCACCTGGTCCGACCAATGCAGGACCAGAACTTGGTCTGGCAAATGCCAAACCCCACCTGATCCGGCAGTTGGACCATGAACCTGGTCTGACAGTCGGCTAGACCCCACCTGGTCCGGCAGCCTGTCGGACCCCACGTGGTCCAGCTTTCTGCTGAACCCACCTGGTCCAGCAACCGGCCAAACCCCACCTTACACGAATCCATCTGGTCTGGGGCTGCACCCACTTGGTCCAACCTTTTTAGGTCTGAACCCATCAGACATATCCGATCCAGCCCTTTTGGGGCTGGATCCACTCTTTTTTGTACTTTTAGGATGAACCTACCTATTCCGGCATTCAAGACTCTAAGGTCTAGATAGGCGACTGAAGGGAGCTGACGTGATAATATTCGTTTGTCATCTGAGAGCAGTGGAACAGCAGAAAGGTTGAATGAAAGCCTAGAGGAAGAAAGGTTGAACCAAAGCCTAGAAGCCATGTACTTAACTGCTTCTCCCCACAACCTCACTCTATAAATATCTGGCATATGGCATCATAAAGATGGATGGATGAGAAAATAGTGAAGCTTCCACCAACAATGGTAGACAACTAAGTGAGAAAATCATTAATCCTAACAACAGGTTCATTTATATTCAAAACTTGTACCTATAATCAGATATGAAAGAGATAATAAAAGAGGAACAGTGGATGTAGGCAATTCTAGCTGAACCGCTATAAATTCTGTGTCTTTTTATATTTCAGTGCTTTATTTATTCTTTATTGCAAACTATTGATTTTTAACCACGTATACTCATAACTAAAATTCATCAAACGGTAGCTGTATACTGCAAACAGTATCCATAACCCTACTACAACGTCTTGGAGGTGTTTGCCCATTTTTCATGCAAACAGGATCCACTAAGCCTCTATTAATTAATCTTCCATTAACTAAATCGCTTACAAAAACTCTTGATTTAAAATGCCTTCACAAAAGATATATTTCCAATTTTTAACCAAAAAAATGGATCAATGCCCTGATTTGAGTGTGAAAGCACTAGCCCTATTCGTACAGAGCAATAATACAGATAATAGGTATAGAAAAGAACAGTACAAGAAAGGAGACAAGAAATTTTTTATAGTGGTTCGGCTGTTAACGAAGCCTACGTCCACTTTATAGTTTTATTATGACTGATTGCTGTTACAAGTAGCGTTTGATTACAAAGCTTTTGATTATCCTTAACTAGATTGAATCCCTAGAGTTGGAATACACTGGAGAATCACAATAAATCCGTTTGGAGATTATTGTGAGGATGTAAAGAGTAAAGAAAGTTTGCATCAGAGTGTCACCAACCAATCCAGAGAAGATGTCGTTTGTGTTATAGGTAGGAAGGTATTTATAGGGATCAGAGAGTTTCTGGACCAGGCCTGTTCACTAATTGCTCACAGATGACCATAGGTAGATGCCATGAACCTTAGCTTGCGGCCCGAGCCAAAACCATGGATCGCTAGCGATCCATAGATTTGGATCGCGTGCGAGCTACTTACTTAGCTTATTTCCCCATTGCTTTACTGTGCTAGCCCTCCAACATGCGTGTGATCAAGTATGGATCGCTGACGATCCATGGTTTATAGATCGCTGGCTATCCATGGTGTATGGATCACCAGCGTTCCACAAACTTAGCATATTTTTTTGCCTTGTCTTTTAGACCTTCTTTGCGCCTCTCGTGCCATAGCAAACCATGATGTTTTATGGATCGTGGGCGATCCATAGAGTATGGATCGCAGCATTCCATGCAATTAGACTATTTTTGGAGTTTATATCGAGAATGACCTCATTGCCTTGTATTGACGTTGTTTATGTAGTGTCGTTGCACGTTGCTCTGCTTTAATGACGATTAACTAGTTGGTTGTATTTAGCTGCTGATTGGACTGGGCGAATGCTTGTCTCGTGGTTTAGTTAAACTCAGTCGTTTATTTTGTAATATGACTTGGCTCTCTTTAATTTGTTGCTTTAGCCCTTCTGGTTGAGTTCTGAGCCATTCAAACTCCATCGATTTATTCCGTCTTCTTTTGGATCCCGCTGGGTTAAAAACCCGGATAACATTTTCCCCCCAGAGTATGCCTTTGTTGAAAACCAGGCATGCTCTGGACTTCATTTGAGTTTTCATTTTGTGAAATCTAGTTTGTTATGACGAGGTTATCATGCAAATTTGGCTTTGACTGTTGAATTTTCGGTGTGAATCGTCAAAGTCCACCTCAAGATGTTGTTCTCAATTGACTGAATTCTAATGGCCGTTCATTTTTTAATTTCGTTCTAGTTTTCAATTCCCGGCATTGACAATGCAATCTTTTCTCCGTAATTTATGCAAGGTTTTAGATCGATAAGGGGTGCATAATGTAGGTTTGGCGTTATCCTGCATAGTTTTAATTTGACCGGCGGCGAAGCTAAGTTCTATCGATGTTTTTGAATTCCAATGCTATGATTTATTCCAAAATCGGATACAGTGGATGATTCAATCATATCGCTCTTATTGTTTCTATATTCCAATCTTGGAAAGAAAAGCTTCACGCATTGCTTCTGATAGTGGCTTCGTTATTGATCGTTGATTGATAATGGGTAAGTGTGGAAGAGATAGTTTCAAAGACGATGTGGATCGTTTTTCAAATGTAAGCAAGCTATCTACAATAGATTGTTTTTCTGCACTATTCAAGTTACCAAAGTCTTCTTATATAGATAACACACTACATCTGCCACAGTCAACGCTTAGAACCTGGCTGGTCAATATACGTCGACTTTCCTTGGACTTTGGGCGTTGGTTATACAGAGATATTATTTAACGTAAAACACACCCGACAGGGTTGAATGCCAAGTTTTGCTATTGAAAATGATTTTTTGATCATCCAATCTTTAATCCGGTAGGGGTAATTCCACTTCTCTAAAAGCTGGGTCCTTCGCAACTTAGGCTTCACTTATTATTCTATCATATCGGGATGATTGATTACTGTGAAATTATGAGGCATAATTGCTCTTGTAGAGTTGTAGTTAAAGTTCGATTAGGCACAATTTCAGTCTTTACAAACTAGTGCATGATTATTCGATCGTGAATATCCTTCCTTTGTGTTTTTTGGAATTCGATCAGCATACTAGCTTCTGTCTCAGGGGACTATTGGTTTAATTCCTCGGCTTCGAGAATTGCTTTTTATAGAACTATGAGGTTACTTGGTCTAGCCAGTTTCATGACTGTTCTTGTTTATGTTCAGTAGAGTTCATGCTCAGCTGAGCCCGTTTAACGAAGTGTTGGTGTAAATGCCTTAGCCCGTAGGGCTGATTATTTTGACTTTCGAACCAACATGTTTTGGGAGACTAGCTCTCCTAAGTAATAAGTTTGATTGACCAGGTTTAATTGACATGATAGCTCCTATCTTCGAGAATTAGGGACTTTGTTTCTTGATTCCAAGATCTATGTTTGTAATGATTTCGGTAAGTATTAGAAAGGTGCGTTTCTGGCATCTTTGCTAAAGCAAATTCTTCTAAGTTCGACGTTGAGATCCTAATCATGTATTGGTTACTATCTTCGGAAACTCATGCATGGATGACTAGACTCTATGGATTTTTCCTAGATGTTGTGAATCTTTAGATATCATGAGATGCCAAAAGGTAGGGCTGAAGATTAAATCAAACTCTTGCTTCTGTTTCTGAAAGCTGATGTATCGATAGTTTCATTTTGGGCTTTCTTCCAAGCATCACTAAACTTTGGGTAATTGCATATTCCTGCAAGTTGGAACCAAATGATCTAGTTATACCGTAAGTTGGTCATCGATCCTTCTCATCATTGCCAGACTATGAGCGATGACTGATTTCTGAACGTTAAATCCTTCATTTTCTTTGGTGGCGATTTTGTTGCTAGAATGCTCTATTTTGTGATACAGAACCGTTATCTACCCAACATCGCGGTTATTTGTGTTTGGACATTTGAAACATTTCATTCGATCAAGTATCTATGCTTCTATCCCTTCCTGAGGGACTAGTTATTTCAAATGCCTATATGTGGATGATTGTGAGAGATGGAAATCTATGGGGCGAATTGCTCATTTTCCCCAGTTTGGCTCTCAATTCCATTCTGGAATTGAGGAAGTTCAGGGATTTTATTTCCAACCTGCCATGATTGCTCCCTCTTGTCCTTGGCCATGCATGATGTTCTTGGTTGCTGACATTGTCATGGAAGTTTTGTTCATATATCAACTCCTATCTTTGAGCGTTGATAATCTAGCATCTTGGTTCCAAGCAATATTTCCTCAGGGCTGCCTATCTTCCGACTGTGTCTAAATTCTTTCTAAGTTAAATTTAGGAAATTCGGTTGTGCACCAGCTTTCATCCGTAGATATCAATACATGGGAAATTCAATCCTAGGATTTTCTTTCGACGTTGTTTTATTCCAACGCAGTGGCTAATTCCTATGATGAAAGGTCGAACCATCCAGCTGACCTATGAAAGGATATGTTTTTTGGTCATTGGGCAACAGTAGTTTTTTGAAGACAAGGTAGAAACTCAGTTGAGGACCAACTTCTATCTCCGGAAGCTAGTGCATCGATGGTTCACTGCGATGAGTGTTTCTCTTCAACCCTGTAGATTAAATTTTTCCTGGCATTACTAGGTCAACATCAATACTTAATGAGTAGAAAGTTTCCTAGAGTTGCTGAGGCAACACTGGTACTTATGAAGTAGAAAGTTTGCCAATAGTGCCAGAGCAACACCGGTACTTAGTGAGTAGAAAGTTTCCTGGAGTTGCTGGGGCAACATTGGTACTTACGAAATAGAAAGTTTTCCAGCATTGCTAGGGCAACAACAGTACTTAGTGAGTTTGGGATCGATTTTCCCCATCAATTAGTCCAGTTAGGTGCTAATTTCGGTCTTTGAAAACTAGAGCCTCGATGGTTGGACTGTAGAAGTATTTTCTTAGTGCCGCCTAATGTTAGTGAGGGTTGAATCGTTCATCCAATCGTGTAGAGTTGAGTAGATTCCTTTAACTCAATGTGGCTGTTTTCTCAACATTGCTGAAATCTAGGGGATGCCATATTTTGGAAGGGTGAGAGTCTCAAGCGTTTCCGCTGCCTAGTTTTGTTTAAAACCTTCAAGTATTACCCTTGGAGATGCAAGGCTGTTGCTTAACCAATTCCATAGTTATTCTTATTCATGAAAAATCAAACTTCCTCCTACTGGTTTGTATTATTTTCTGACAAATGTCTGTGGAACCCTTCATTTTTGGGTGGGACCCTTCACTTCTAGGCGTCAAACTCTAGGTTCTTATAGAAAATATGAAATTGTGGAGCAAGTCATCAATTTGTCCCTGGTACGATCGCGTTCATTCCTATACTGACCATGGACCGGTAGGGTTCGGTAGTGTTTGCCTTGAATCCGTGACTCTTAACCTTGCTTTTTTTATGCCATACGTATTATGTTGGACTAATAGCATTGTTGTAGACGTCAATTTTATTCGTTGGTTCTAATCTTTGGAATCGATGGTTTAGCTGCTCGATTTTGAGCATTCTCTCCTTGCTATCATCTACTTTTAGATAACAGTTGGTTTTTTTGCAAGTTAGGGTTTGAGACCTCATTTGAGCACTTGCTTCTGTGTATGGAAGTCGTTGGGTGGATGATTCGATTCTGGAAACGTCTTCAATCATTATCTAACTCTGGTCGATGGTAAGTCCCTCCTTTCATTGCTTATTTCCGACCGACGGTGAATTTTAAGGAGTTCGATTTTCTTGTCGATATGATAGTATGGAGTTCTTAATGTTGCTGGGGCAAACTTGATGTCTAACAGGTTATAGCAGCTTCCTTTTTAATTCCACATTCGTTCAGCCTACTATACTGCTTAGTTTTGCTGCAATTGCTAAAATTCTCTGTTCGGTGGAATAGAACTGAAGAATGATTTTTTGTCCTAAACAAGTATTAGTGTGCTATGTGTTGCCAATCCACGGGGCTGATTACTCCAAACGCTGGATGCGAGACTTGATGTTCTGGGTGGCTCTCTCGATGCACCCCATCAAACTTGTGTCGCAGCTCTTATCTTTGGAAGCTCATGATTTGAATGTCTTAACTTTAGAAATTTCGGTCAAAGGTCGGAATTCTTTGTTCAAATCTTGGTTTGGGAACTTTGTGGCATTGTCGGAGCAATGTTGGTCCTTTTAGGTGGTAGGGACCGATTCCTGTTAATCCTAAAATGAACAGGTTTCCTAGTGTTGTCAAGACAACACTGGTACTTAGAGAATTTTGATGGTTCGGTAATGATGCCAGAGCGACATTTAGCAGTGTTTGCGTAGCTTATGAGATGCATGGTTTATGAGAGTGTATGGCTTACGAGATGTGTGGCTTCTAGTAGTGCATGGCTTATGGGTGGAGCGACTTATGAGAGTGCGCAACCTATGGGATGTGGATTTTGGGGGTGCGTGACTTACGAAATGCATGGCTTATGGGATCAATACGACCTGTTGATTCGAAATGGTTTGGAACTTCTTGACGTTGCCAATCTTCGGGCAACGTGAGGAGTTGGCGGTTTGAGTCGAATCGCTTTCTTCGATTCGGCGAGTTGATAATGCATACTCGGGCGCAGTTTCATCGTTCCAAGCAGCTAAACAATGATTTTCGAGTCGATTTGACCCCGTCAACTCAACAGGTTGCTTACATGAACTCGGTTTGTTGGTTCATAAAGATAAACAGTTTTTGGTTTGGGTAACCACGGCTTGAATGATCCTTTCATGCCTTTGGAAGATGTACACGTACAAATAGATTAGGCAGCCTTAGTGGATAGATCTATAGCTGACCGAATGAGGTTGGATTTGAGAAAGAGCCTATGGGAGTTCAAGGCATGACTCTTAGCTCTTGGTCCAAACTGCTTTTATAGAATGGGTCTTTAACGGGCATACGGTCTAAGAGGAAGAGGAATTGACCACCAAGAGCGGTAAAATAGTAGTCGAAAAAAAGTGAGCAAGTATCGTGCTAGATTTCGTTTGTTGCACTGGCTAGGTTATTAAGTCCGCGGTTGTCAGAATGCCAGAATTTATGATCGGGAATAGAAGAACTATGGTATGATTAGTCTTGGCCTTTTTTATGGCTATTCAAGTGTGTGAGGTGCCCCCATGCCACAAGGCTATTGGCACACTTGAACTATATCCATGGTCTCTCCACAACTCATTTGGTTGCCTCCAGTCCAGTGAGTGCGGTTCTCCTAGGTGCAGAATCTTGGCTTGATACGAGTCGGCCTCTGATTGATCATAAGGTTAGTTCATTTTTGGCTAAGTTTCTTTGAGCAACTTTGAAGCTCTAGAATTTAGCACTGTTTATCTCACTAGTCATTGGAAGTGATTAATTTTGCAGAGTGACCGATATGATTGTAGATTTATGGCCCCGAAGCGTGACTTCGTTGACTTCGGGGAGCTCTAGATCGGATGACTGTTGATCTTCCAGTTCGCCTTCACAACGATTTAGTTCGTGATGACCTTCCCGTTCTGAAGGGGCTTTTAGATCATATGGCCACTAATTTACCGGTTTACCTTCATAATGCTTTGGTTCATGAAATCGCATTCGCGAAGGGTTTTTTTGGATCAAATGACCGGTGATTTAGGGTTTAAACAGTCTGAACATTAACACTTGGAATTTGACAAAATCGCAACTCGGTTTTTATTTTCTTAGAATTTTTTTGATTTAAGCGTGTAGTCCAAGTTGTTTGCGTTATTTTGGCAAGTATGTAATATATACTTGTTTGAGATGTTCATGCTGTATGAGTTGGTTATAGGCAGTTACACATTGCCAACGTTTGAATGTTATAGTTTGTAGCACTCTGATTTTGTTGGAGTCGTGCCCATTGCTTCCAATAGTTGGAGTGGATTGAATCTTGTTATTTTTGTATGGAGAAGTTCCCCGGTGTTGCCTGGGCAATTCCAGGACTAGAAAGTGCGCGTGGCTTACGGGATGCGTGGATTTTCGGATCGATATGTCCCGTCGATCTGGAACGGTTCTGGCGCCCTACGTTGTTGCCTATCTCTGGGCAACATGAGGAGTTTGAGTTTTAAGAGCGTGATTTCATGGCTTCGAGAGTTAGCACGTGGCTTGTGAAATACGTGGATTTCGGGACTGATATGACCTATCAGTCCGAAATGTAGCGATCCTCGGTGTTGCCTATCTTCAGGCAATGTGAGGAGTTTGAGTTTTAAGAGTCAGTGCGTGACTTATGAAGTGCGAGGCTTTTCGTGCGCCTTGGTGTTTCCTATCTTCGGGAAACGTGAGGGGTTGGTATTTTGAAATTTCATGCGTAGCTTATGAAGTGCGCGACTTTTCGTACTCCTCAATATTGCCTATCTTCGGTCAATGTGAGGAGTGTAATTTATTAAGAGTTAGTGTGCGGCTTATGGAATGCATGCCATTTCGTACTCCTTGGTGTTTCCTATCTTTCGACAATGTGAGGAATGTAATTTTTAAGAGTTAGTGCACGGCTTATCGAGTGCAGGCTTTTCGTACTCCTCGGTGTTGCCTATCTTTGGGCAACGTGAGGAGTGTAATTTTTTAAGAGTTAGTGCACGGCTTATGTAATGCATGTCTTTTCGTACTCCTGGGTGTTGCCCATCTTTGGGCAACATGAGGAGCGTTTGTTTTGGGAGTTAGTGCACGACATACGAAATGCACGCCTTGTTATACTCCTCGGTGTTGCCTATCTTTGAGCAACGCGAGGAGCGTATGTTTTGACGTAGCTTACGAGATGCATGGCTTTTCGTGCTCCTCGGCGTTGCTTATAACAATCCAGAATTTTATAACAATAAAATATGATATTTAATTCAGTTAAATATTCAATTAATAGATTTCAAACATTAATAACACTTGTTTTATAGATTAAACAAAATATGGATATTTGGATTTTTCGTCAGAAATGATGAAAAGTCAGTTTTCGGTAAATTTAATATTTTCTTAGAATTGCGCACAGCTTTGAATACCTATACTCGTTTGTAGATAAAAACGAAAAAATGAAATAAAATAATTTATTTTATTTTTTGAAAATAAATTGTAATTATGACATCATCAATAGGGTCACAATATTTAATAATTAACTTATTAAATTAAATTGAGATTTAATGTTTGATAATTCATTATAGATATTATTAAATGATAAGAAATAATTGGAACCTTATATAGTGAGTATAAGTCTGCAGCACTTTAAAATATGCAATATAATGGATTTTATGATTAATTTAAGGAGTTTTTATCAAAATAAATAATTGGGATATAATTTATAAATTTTGATTACATCATTATTTAAATAAAAATACAATGGATAATGTGACTGATAAAAAAAGTTAAAATTCAGTAAAAAAAGGCACGTAGAAGTCGTCTAACATCGTCCGAACGTCTTAAAATAAACAAATAAAAACACATAAATTTTCAGTGATTATACTTACATAATTGGAAAATGTATTAAAATACGTAGGAGACGGAATGAAATGCGCGTGTATATGCAGGGGTGTGTCCCCGCGCATATACATGTGTACACGCATGTACACACGTGTATGTGTGTGTGTGTGTGGCGCGCGTGTGTGTGTGTGGGTGTGTGACATGCTTGCGTGTATATGCAGGTGTATATGTATGTGTAGGCATGTGTATGTATGTATATATGTATTTATATATGTATAAAGGTGTGTAAAAGCTTCCTAAGAAGCGACCTCCTTTATTTGGAGGTAGGGTGTGTAGGTGATGTGATGGAGAAGGTACATGAGTTGTTGGGGCAAGGTGGTGTAAGGGTATGGAGAGTATGGTGATATGACATGTTATATTGCATATTATATTACTAAATCCTATACTATAAATACACTTCTACCTCCTTCTCTTCATTTCTTTTCTACTTCTTCCTTAGCTCTCATTTTCTCTAAGGTTCTCTAATGGCTTCCTAAGGGAATTCAAGAGAAACTAGTCCAATAACAACTCAAAATACTTAAGTGTATACTTTAATCATCCTCTACACAACGTTCTAAAGACAACGAGCCAAGCTACAACATCTTAAACTCGATGAAACCCTAAGAAACACCCATGGCTTAAGCAATAAGGAGAAGAGGGAGGCCTTCGGGTACTCCGACGTGGAGAAAAGGAAAGGAGACTATGCCAGTTTTGTTCCTGTAGTGCTAGAGCAAGTCAAGGAGGAGTGGAACCTTTTTGTAAGACACACTTAGTTTATGATTAATAGGTCATAATGAGTATAACTTGTAAATATGAACATGTTTGGAAAGTTAATTAACAAGTTATAAAAAGTTAGTATGCAAACTTGAAAAATTAGTAAGCAAACTTCAAAAGTTAGTAAGAAACTAGTAAAGAAATGTTAGTAAACTTTGTTGTGTTGATTTACTAATCTTTGGATAATAACATTGGATGTTATATGGATGATTGAATGATTTGGTTGTGTTAATGGTGTGATATTATATGGTAAGTATAAACAATACACCTATGTTAGTTTGAAATGTTTATACGTTAATATCATGACTTTTAAAAGGAATTCCAAGTCACGTCACACATACATTAATATGTGTGCAAACGAAAAGGGTTAGGCCTCTCTAAAATAAAAGAGAAAAAGGATTTTAAATTGGTTTTAAATCATAGAAAAGTTTGAATATAATATTATAATTAGATAATATCATAAAAGAAAAAATATTGGAAAATAAAATTTTATAAGTTAAAAAGTAGAAATAAATGGTTATGATGATTTATAATCATTTATAGGTGTTTTGGAAGTGTCCCGGGCAAGTTTCGGAACAATTCACCAAACAGTCAAAATTAGGCACTTTCTGGAGCAATCTGTAATTTCAAACGAAAGCGTAGAGTGCGTTCATGTTGGAATGACTTAAAATCGAAAATAGTTTGTCCATAAATTTAATAACTTTCAAATGAATCCAAAAAGTTAAGTTTTCGATTTGAAAATCTCAAGTTATGAGCAAAACAGTTTTCAAAAAGGTCGTTGTGGAAGCAGTAAAATCCGAATTTTGGTAAGTGGAGTTTTATAACTCCAAAAATTATGAAATAAATTTATAAATTAATTATTAATATAATAATGAGGTTTTAAAAGATAAAATTGAATTTATGCTTAATCAAAAGTATACTTGTAGAAAGTGACCTAGTTAATCACTATTAACTAGCGATTAAGGAATCGAATTTTGAAATTTAGGAATCGGAAGGAGTTTCTACCCCAAATCTTTTACAAATGTTTTCAAAATAATTAATTATGATTTTTAAGATTTATTTGGGAATTTTCTAAAGACATAGAAAAATGGTAAATTCTAGAGTCGACTGAATTGTTTAAATAATAAGCAATATTTGAAAATAAGCTTGAAAGTGACATTAGACTTCGAGGTATGGAAATAGCTATTATTTAAAGGATAAAGAATGTGACTGAACCAAGGTCCGAGAGGAAATAGTTTCCTAATTTGGAAGGCCTTATTGTTTGCTGATAAATAATCGAGTTTGAAATCGAAGACTTAGTTATGAATGGGGTATTATCTCTAAAAGAGAATTAAAGTTAATAACAGAAAGGAGTATGCAATAATACCTAAGAGTACATCTTGTCCTGCTTGTGAGATCTGAGAAAGAACACAAGGTGTTTACGAGATGGGAAATCCATCTGACCTTGTTTATTTCTTAAGACGAGGGGTGTAACAGATCGAAAGATAGATCCTGATACTTGTTAAAGATCATGTAAAGGTTTTGACAAGAGAAGTAAAGGGATTGGGTAAAAATGGATTAGAACTTGATTGTTGTGATGATAAGTCAGGTAATCTTCTAGGTGTTGATCTGATGGTGGTTTAGGCCTTCGGGGTTTGCACTTAGGGAATTATTCTCTTAATATGGTACAATCAAGGGTTAATTCTAAAATGAGGAAGTGTGGATTAAGCAATTAATTAAGTGAGGCTTAATGATTTTGTTTACACATATATACATTTTATTTCGATGGTTGATATCGAAGGAACCGGGGTCAGATTTGGATACTCCAGATTCGAAGACCACTTCGAATCAATTTGCGATATCCCAGAAATGGATATGAAGCTGAAAGGTTGAAGACCGGGGAACCTTCTCGATAGGGAAAAGGCTACTCGTTGAATAGGTCCTTAAGATGAAATCTTTTGGACAGCTCGGAAAGATAACTACAAAGTAGCGGTAGTTTTTTCTTTGTTGAAAAATCTCTGTTGTGTTGAAGACTAGAGATCTTTCATGGTAAGCGGATTGCTTTTTGATAACTTTGGTGTCACGCCCAAGGTAAATGAATAGCAGTGATCCCTTATTGTGAGATTTGTTATGATGCAAGGGCTACGTCTACTGCGATTAGGGATGCAGTAGGGTGGTGCCTTTAGTTCATCCTTTACCTGGATGTCTTGCATAGGAAAACGTCTGACAAAGCATTTCCAATGACTACAAACATTGACTTTCACAAATGTACATCTATTTGGTGGCGAAGAAGGCAAATTCTCTTAGCTTAATACCCTTCTCTGAGATATATGACCTCAAAGGTTGTATTTTTTTTGTGGAAGTCAATTAATAATTGGCGGATCTGGCAATATAGCATTCAGGGTGAATGTGCTGGAATGAAAAGGTAATGCGTTACCTCGAGCCTCATCAAATGGGGAGTGATTGAAACAAGGCGTGCTACAAGATGAGTCATGGTTTAGCACCCATGAGAATGCCCGTATTTTCCTTTCTAGATAGAAAACTAATTTCCCTCTATACGTCGGGATTTAAAGTATATGGCATGAGCGTGCTTGGAAGGTCGAAAACGACAGGGGAAAATGGCATATTCGGTCTATCGGTTGGATTGGCAGTCTTGTTTAGGCATTGGGTGGGCAACTCACAGGTAGGTGAATCCCTCTAGAAAGGTAGTCCCTTACCTTGGTTGCTCGTATGGAATCCAATAATCAATTAAGAGCCTTGTACGATTTTGATTGTAGACCAAATGCTGGAATTTAATGAATGTAACAAATCCAGCTAAGATTCATAAGTTTACTTGAAAGCACTTTCAAAATAATGTCATTAAGAATAATATTCTTTATTTTTGGCGCAATCATTTTATGGTTATCATAAACGAAAAATGTGATCAGTGTTTTTATCTTGCATGGTCTTATGAGATACCCTTTGTTTTCAAAATACGGATTTCTGGTTCGGCGTCCAATCGTGACACTGTCACATTTGGGATTGTGTTCTTACGATGGTTTTTCCATGCCTGATCTGAGTGTTTTCAACACTCGGGTCAATACCAAGTGATTTCAGGATTAGCTATGAAAGCTGAGAAGCGAGAAGGCAGTACTTGGGGAGTTTCTTGGATAAAGATCATACGAGGTCGCGTTTACTTTGGCGTAGTGCAACATGATAGAAGGTTTGAGCTTTCCGGAGGAGTGCTGGAGATCTACATCTACGTATGGGCATAGTCTTATTACTTATCCACGCTATGTTTGTTGTTTTTTTATCTATTTCAGCAATTGTAAGGACGGAGTTTATAACTATCCATGCTGATTATAGGTTAGACTATGATTAATACGTTTTTAAATGTTTTCCGTTATAAAGATATTGTTCAATATTATATTTTCTCCATACATTGCAAGATTCTGTTCTATTTCGCTATATTATTTTGTTTTATTTTTATTTATTTTATTTCGCCCTTAATGAGTCGGTTTTTCGTGTCTTGGGAATTCGTGATTGAGGAGTATCAGTGTGGGTTATTAGGATGTGAAAAATCAGGTCATTACATTGCCTATCTTTGGGCAATATGAGGAGCATTTGTTTTGGCACGGCTTATGAAATGCACGGCTTTTGGTACTCCTCAATGTTGCCTATCTTTAGGCAATGCGAGGAGTGTATCTTTTGGAACGGCTTATGAAATGCACGCCTTTTGGTACTCCTCGACGTTGCCTATCTTTTGGCAATACGAGGAGCATAATTTTGGGTCTTCCCGATGTGGCCGATGCAACATCGGTTTATAGAAGGCAAGGATCGGTTCTGCTGATCCAGCGGTTTGAGTCGATTTGCTTCCGTCTACTCGGCAGGTAATTATTATGAACATAGTTTTGTCAGTTCTTTTAGGCTAAGGTGTTGGATCTGTTTGTTTGATGATCCATTGGA
This sequence comes from Allium cepa, assembly GCA_030765085.1. NCBI lineage: Eukaryota > Viridiplantae > Streptophyta > Magnoliopsida > Asparagales > Amaryllidaceae > Allium > Allium cepa. The sequence continues at coordinate 111,730,143 of CM060940.1, forward strand.
TAAGACTTCTCCATGCCACCAGCAATAATGTTTTCAAAAGAGGGGTTGACATGACTCGTCAAGGGCATAAAAGCATTTCTTTCGTTGTGCTGTTTGTAATGCTCCTAGTGTCCCATTTTACGACTCATTTAGAAAAAGAGAGCAGACAAGGACAGATGAGAAGGCATCGCTTTAGGTTTCTGTCCCATTCCTTAGTTGCTAGCTAGCTAGAGTGTCATTTGACAATAATCTTTTCGTCTGATTTCGTCAATCAGGTGGGGCATTTTTCTACTGGGTATTAGTAGCCTTGCTTGGGCAGAAGGTCCCTGAGTTCCTGTAGCTTCTTCGTCGTTTGGTATGTTCTTTGGCACACTGCTCGGTTTGCCTTCTTCTTATTGCACTACTTCTAGTCTTTAGAACTGGTTTGCCTTCCCATAGAATTCTTCCAGGGTAGCAGGTTGTTTCATCCTTTAATGATTCCTAAGGGCCTTGCAGCAGACTGCATCCATCGCCCTTGCTTCGTCCATATGCTAGTCATACCTGTAAAGAAGCAATTTCGAATCAATTGTACAATTGTATAAAAGGTATAGTTGGCATGATAAACTTCTTTGGAAATTTTGCATGTTGAATGGCTTCGGTAAATGGGTTTCGATCGGGGAAGATACTCTAATCATTGTCAGATCCGTCCGTTTTCAAGTTACTGCTGTTTATATTGCTTGAGAATGATATATGCATGATTTTCTATGCTTGAATGATTGGATATGCCAATTGAATGACAAATCACATATGACGGGGTCATGGATCAGTAATGATCCTAAATATTTCAAACTAGGTGAGGTCGGTCTGAGGTGACAAAGAAGGCCCCGTAAGGTTGCACAAGGTATTCAGAGTTTGCACGTTCGAGTTACGGGCAAAAGAAGATGGATCAAAATTAATGGATTGGTGATATTTTACTTGGAGTTTGACCCGAGAAAAAGTTTACATTTGCTTGGAGTCAGCGCATGATTCATTTAGAGTCACAGAATTTGAAGTGATGGGTTGGTGACAAACATTGCTTGGAGCCATTTGCATCTTTGCTTGGAGAAAATCTTGGTTTTACCCGAGTTTGATTTTGGGCCAGAATTTCCTAGGTTTACTTCGTGTCAAATGGGTGATTACCCGAGTTCGACTTCAAGTGAGGACTTCCAAAATCTACTCCGAGTCAATTGGGTGATTACCCAAGTTTGACTTCGAGTCAATTCTGAAGTGAGTTTTTTAAAGACCATTTTAATGATTCTTTACAATTTTTTACGATGACCATTCTTGATAGGAGCTCCATGATGGCATTCGAAACTTGATCAGTCGAGAGTGGTCACTATATATCATGGGAGCTTGGCCTTGTAAACGATTATATCCCTTTCGAACAACTAAGACAGCAATCTCGCTGGTCGGTCAACGAGTCAGGGTCCACGGGCGAAGTGGCCTGGTTTAGGGGTTCGGGGGCAATGCCCCCAAAGTTTACAGTATATGTTACGACACTTCCAATAAGCTGATTCACTGGAGAAAACAGTGCGACCCGATCCAATTCAATGGATCACTACCAATCCATAACTTATGGATCGTTGGCGGTTCAAAATGAATGTTGGAAAGCGAGCCAACCCCTTAGCATCCTTCTCCCATCTTGTTCCATATAGGTCGCTGCAAATCAATTAAATGATATGGATCGCTAGCAATCCATAGCATAGCATATGGATTGCTAGCAATTCATATACTTATAATATTATTGGACTTTGCTTTCTGGAGTTTATGACGGTCTGGTGAAAAGGTATAGATCGCTAGCGATCCATTGTGCATGGATCGATAGTGATCCATGTACTTAGTCGATTTCTGAGCTTTTCCTTTTGGATCGCGTCTGCTATCTCATGTTGATGCTCTCCATCTAGTTTCATAGCTTGTTGCCTTGTTTTGATAATGATCCATACGCTTGTTGCATTGGACTGCTACTGGATCATGATGCAAGGAGATTGGTGGACCCATGAGCTAGCCATATGGATCGCTAGCGATACATAGGAGATGGATCGCTAGCAACCCATCACCTTAACATGCGTTTGATTGCTTTTTCTTCGATCCTTCTTGTTTGGTTCTTTTGTTCTCAATAGAGAACCTTCTAAGTAGAGATTAAGGATCTAACTTTTGAACCTATCTGATCCAAAGTAGATACTTAGAGCTTTGCCTGAGTTGGGTTCTCAGTGAAAGCACAAAAATGTTAACCAAAAAAGGATCAACACACTAGATTGAGTGTGAAAGCATCGTCCCTTTTTGTACAGAGCAATAATACATATAATAGGTATAGAAAAGAACATTAAAAGAAAGGAGACAAGAAGATTTTTATAGTGATTTGGCTGTTAACGAAGCCTACGTCCACTTTATAGTTTATTATGACTGATTGCTGTTACAAGTAGTGCTTGAATACAAGGCTTTCGATTATCCTTAGCCAGATTGAATCCTCAGAGTTGGAATTCACTAGAGAATCATAGTGAATCCCTGTGGAGATTATTGTGAGGGAGATGAAGTGTGAAGAAAGTTTCCAACAGAGCTCAGGCAACCAGTTTGGAGAAGAACCCATTTGTGTTGTAGGTATGATAGTACTTTTAGAAATTGGAGAGTTTTTGGGCCAGGCCAGTTCACTAACCGTGCATAGATGACCATAGGAAGATGCCATGAAACTTAGGTCGCGACACGAGCCAAAACTATAGATCGCTAGCAATCCATGGTCTATAGATCGCTAGTAATCCATAGAATTGGCTCGTGTATGAGCTACTTACTTAGCTTATTTCTCTATTGCTTTACTGTGCTAGCTCACCAAGATGATGTGATCAAGTATGGATCGCGGGCAATCCATGGTGTATGGATCGCTGGCGATTCATGTACTTAACATATTTTTTCTTTGTCCTTTAGGCCTTCTTCGCTCCACTCGTGCCACAGCGAACCACGATGTTGTATGGATCGCTGGTGATCCATTCACTTAGTCTATTTTTGGAGTTTGATGCCTAGAACGACTTCATTGCCTTGTATTGATGTTGTTCGTGTAGTGTCGTTGTGTGTTACTCTGTTTTGATGACGATTAGCTAGCTGGTTGTATTTAGCTGTCGATTGGACTGGGCGGATGGTTGTCTCTTGGTTTAGTTAAACTCAGTCGTTGCTTTTGTAATATGACTTGGCTCTCTTTAACTTGTTGCTTTAGCCCTTTTGGTTGAGTTCTGAGCCATTCTGACTCCATCGAATTGTTCCGTCTTCTCTTTGATCCTGTTGGGTTAAAAACCCAGATAACACCAATCCTCCTATAGTATTTTCAATACTTGAAAAACATTTTTATACTTATCTCACCAGTATAAGCATATTCCAAACCATTATATTTTCAATACCGATAAAAAATTTATATAATTATATCACTGCTATAAGTGTATTAACAAAACTTGAGGACATTTCCTCTTTTCTAAAATCATATTTATAAAACAAATATTATTTAAAATATTTCTTATTATAAACCAAACCACTATCCTTCGGTATTAAGTATGGAAAGAATGTTTCCATACCATCAAAATTAAAAAGGATTAATTGTCAAAACAAATCTCATTCTTTTATAATATTCCCTTTTTATAATCCCATTTCATATTTACAAATACTTTTATAAATCTCTAAATTAATTTATAAACCTTCTTTCATAAATCTATTAAAATGATTTATCAACTCCTTATAAAGCTCCTTTACTAAACATCACTTAAAATCTTCCTTTAAAAATATCATTTTTAAATCTCCTTGAAAAAACCCTTTTTACTAAGTAAAATTCTTTTTATAAAACAATTTATTATTTACAAACATCTATATTCAATTAATTAATTACTTTTAAACATCATACATAAATAATTAATTAACCTTAAAACAACACTAATAAGATAAGTAATTAACTTTAAAATATCATTTATAATATAATTAAATAACTTTAAACACCTTTATTAAAATAACTTAATAAGTTATTTTAAAATATCATTTATAATACTTAACCTCAGATTGTTATACAATTGAAATTATTTAAACCCATAACTTTACAAGTCACACAACTGGTATTTACATTGGCTACATGTATGTAAATCAAATCCATAATTAACTATCATAGTTAATGTGTTATCTATCCCATATAAAACAACTGGCATAAAATTAAATGTCCAACTTAATTTTAGCAGAATGGGGATTTATTCTGCTAAACCGATGTCATCAGTAATCTATTCCATTTTATTATTGTAGAAAGGGTATTTTATTCTAGTAAATAGATGTCATCGATAATTTTTTGCATTAAGTTATAACAGAATAGGGATTTATTCTGCTAAACAAATGTCATCAATATTATATTCCATTTGTTTTTGGTTACTTAAAACCACAAATAAAGAGAATCCCCGATTTTAAATCATTTACTTATAAACGAAGCTGCTTTTATATAAAACTGATCCATGGAAATAAAAAATCAAAATAAACAATTTATTTCATTAAATAAAAATAGGTTTAAACATTTTATTTAATAGTAAATAAATCTTAATTATACCTCAACTTAATAGTAATTAAGTAATAATTAAACCCTGCTTGATTAATAATAACTTACTAGTTAATTAAACCCTAATTAATTAATAGTTAATTAAATAATTAAACCTTAATTAAATAAAAAAATAATACATAATTAACTCTTTACATAATTTATAACAAATTAAAACTCTCTTAATTAACTAATTATAATTATCTTACTTAATCAATACTTCCTTACTAATTACCTTTACTTAATTACTAATTAAATACTAATTATCTTTACTTGATTAATTAATTAAATGATATTCTAAATCATATTTAATTAATAGAAATAATTATCTTTTCATACTTAAAATACGTTTTGAAAAACTTTTCCAAAAATATTTTAGATGAAAACTCTTAAATTTTAGAAAAAGTGTTTGATTTTCGCAAACTACATCCATAGTGACTGTGGATGCCATAACTCCAAACTACTTTATCAGTCAACACCTCCAAACTTTTACTCTTAGATTTAACTTTTTAAAAAAACATAGTTATGAAATTTTCCAAACTAAAAATAAAGTTTGAAACTTTATAACTTTTCTTGCGAGTTAAAAGAGTAAACATGATATTAAAACCAAGGGACCTCTAATTCATTATACAAGTACAAATGTTAACTTTCTTTATCATATACAACACGTGCATGAACATAATCATTTCTTTACATGCCATAACAACAAATCACAAGAAAGATCATAACTACTAAACTATTCTCAACATTAGACTTCAATTTCAAGTCTAAATTCAACATCTCATACAAGCACACACACACACACACACACACACACACATATATATATATATATATTGTTTGCACCAAAATTGGTCACAACACTCTTCGGGAGTCGTTGAAGAGATAATAACGAAGAATGTAAATTCAAAGAAAATATTATCTAACAAAAACTCCAATCAACAGTAAAGTAAATACGTAGACAAGCGATTTATAGTGGTTCGGCGTGTTGCCTACGTCCACTGTGAAGTTTTTTGCAGTTTTATTGATTCTCTTTCAATGATTACAAGTTGTTACAGCGATCAACAGCGAGTTACAACTGGAAATTCGAAATCAACAGCAAAGTTATGATGTAGGATGATGGAGATCTCGTTCCGACAGAGAATGGGCGCTTGAGAGTCCAAAGATCCTTTTTCTGTTGGCTCTGGGGCTCTATTTATAGGCGTAGGTTGTTGATATTTCGCTGAAAACTCGGAAGATCACTTCTGGCATGTGAGAGGGCCCACGCGCCCGGCCTCAGGAAATTTGGGCCCACTTTGGGATCGATTCGAACTCCATTCAAATCGATCAGAAAATCATCCAATCGAGTTGAAATTTGGTGTGGACATTCTTGAACATGTATGCATGCTTCTGTGAAAATTTCATGGTGTTTGGATCGGTGGATTTTTAGATATGGTCGATACGAAATATGCTTCTTCGTCGGTTGTTTGGTTCGAATCGATTCGTTCGAATTGATTGCTTCGAACCGAGGATGGCACGCGCCTTCGTGTTGACGTGGAGCGCACACTTTGCCTCGAACCATATTTGGCTCCGAGTTGACCGCTTCGTCTCCATGTATCTCGGCGCATTCGAATCGATGGATGACACGTCACCAAGGCTAGTTGACTCGATGGATACGAATGGTGCCGCATTCATGGATACAACTGCAACTGTTGATGGGTGTGAAGTCCATCGATACGAACTTAATGGATTCGAAGAGAAGTGTTCCCGTGGATTCGAACTAGATGGAGGTGAGTCTATCTTCCTTTCGACCGTTTTAAGTGTTATGGGTTCGAAGGTTGATGTTACTGACGGACTCGAACATCACCCCTTTGATGGATACGACCCTTGTAGCTTCTCCATGGATACGAAGTCACCTGATGGACTCGAGACAGATGGATGCTAGGGACTTCCATGATGGATACGAAGCAAGGGAAACCGATGGATTCGAACGTGATTGAGTCGATCTGAGGCATCCCGATGGATTCGAACTCGATCGATACGAACGAGATCGATTCGAATTGGAGCATGAGGATGGATACGAAACTGAGGCCTTTCCCTTAAAATTGAATCGATCATAACCCGAGCGTACGAACTCGGATTGACTTGAAATTTAAGATACTGACTTCTATGATCTTTCTTGTCATGTCCTATCAATTATAGCTCAATCTGGACTCGGGCAAAATTCAGCGATATCCATGGTGAAACGAAGTATGACCAATCTCTGAGACGAACTGTCCTTTGTCTTCGATCGATCTTTTGGTATCACGGCTTTGCTAAAAAGCGGGATAACATTTGCCCCCAAAGTACGTCTTGTGGAAACATGACATGCTTTGAATAGCTGCAATTTCTTTCTGAACAATCATTGTTCTCTTTTGTTGAGACTCGTACTCTGTATTGTTGTACCCTTGCGTTGATGTGATTGATTACTGTATAATAGTGCTTAGCCGTTGGCTGTTGCATTCGTAACAAGATGAGTATTCGATCCCTGTAAATGGTTAAAATCGAATGTTAGTCCGACATATATGCACATATGTTAGTTTGACCCTTGTTAACGTCGTGCGTTCACGAGTCGTTGTCAGTTTTGTTGGCTATTGAATTTTGTATTGATTCTCTCCTGAACCAATTTGGAAATTTGAGTTGAGACAATGCTTGATGGTTGTTTTGAAAAGTCCTTTCGTATCGATCCTCTCCTGAACCGATATAGAAGGTTGAAGGAATCGAATTTGTGTTGCGTGGACGTAATATTTCGAATCGATGGGTATGAGCATCGATTGATACGAGATCAACATTCGTATTGATGAAGTATGCTTATGCCATGATGGGTACGAAATCGACATTCATAACGATGGCTTGGATGAGTACGAATCACCCATTCGTACCGATGAGAAAGGATGGATACGAACTTGTCATTCGTATCGGTAGGAAATGATGGATACGCAATCGTCGTTCGTATCGATAGGAAATGATGGATACGAAACCGTTGCTCGTATCGGTAGGTTGTGGATGGAGTTGTGAATTTGTTGATGTGAACAGGGGCTTCGAATCAATGTGCCCACTGTGCGCTTCGCATCGATGGCGCTCAATGTCCTCTGTATAGCGTTAGTTGTATACTTCGTATCGATGAAGTGTGAGGGTAACTTCACATCGATAAGGCCTTAGGCAAATGGATTCGAACGGAGCTTTCGAACCGATGGTGTTTTGACTGGTTGCGACCGGTCAAGTTTTACTGGGAGGTGAATCGTCTCGGTTCTTCTATGGCCTCATATAAATACTTCTCACTTGGCCACTTTTTCACTTTTTACTTTTACTGTTCGTCTCTTGCTCTCTGTGCCCTTGCATCGACTCGAAGCTTCCGAGAGCAGTTTGTCACATCTTCGAATCGATCCAGTTCTTTGATTCTCCTAAGTTAAACATTAAAATCAGGTAATTTAATGGGTAGTATCGTGTTTAGAACGATGAAACTCGAAGATCTTAATCCATCTTCCTTGCTTTCACGATCGGTATTGATAACTTTAAGATCTGGGCAAACGGGAGCAAGTTTGGGGATGGATGGGTTGCCATGGAGTCGAGGCTCTGTCTTGGAGAAGAAAGAGTTATGGCGCTTTCGAATCGAAGGAAATCATGCGACTTCGTATCGATACGAATATGAGAAGAGCGATCGATGCGGAGCCGGTGTCCTCGAATCGATACGGCATGGCATGCCCTGGATCGATACGAAACTCATCGTTTCGAACTAATCGATACGAAATGCATTGAGTCGAATGCGATCGATACGAAGTGTATCGATTCGAAATTTATCGATACGAAGTGTATCGATTCGAACATGGTTGATGATTTTTCTTCGATCCGATACGAATTTGAACTGCAGCGACCGATTCCAAGTTGAAACTAAGTGAACTTTAGAGAATTTTTTACACATAAAAATACTTGACTCCGATGGCTTCTGCTTTGCACGATTGAACTTGACCATAGAACTATATATTGGACTACCTTTCAAAGCTCGCCGATGGAACTGTAACTTAACAAAATGTAACGAACTTCAACTTGGGTCGATTGTTTGCAAGTGGATGACACGGTTGTGACCGTCAGCGATGACGGTCATTTTCGGTTTGATTTTCAGAGTTTTTGTCACTCATACATTATAGTTTACTCTATAGAATTTATTCAAGTAATGCACTGCACTGTACGTCACATGCACTTTACACCGGGGAATGCACGGGCTTTTTAGCATCTAATGATGACTTCTCGTGAGTTAGCTAGTTATGGAAACTTCAAGTTCGCAACCGTAAGAAACTCAGAGTTCAGTCCCTCCCATGCTTGAAGTACCGGAGATTGAGATTGAAGTTATTGGTCTAGCTCCGGATGAGTTACCTGACGCATCCTTCATTAGTAACCCATCAGATTCTGTTCCATCTAACATTTCGGAAGACATGCTAGGAAGAATATGCTTAAGGCATGGTTTGTCGCTGGATGACGTGCTACTGCCGGGGTCAAATGATAGACCGCACAATCCACCGGAGGGATATACCGCATTCAATCGCCACGCGTGCGCAGCTGGGACACTCCCTCCGTTTAACCAGTATATAAGAGAAGTATTGTCGTTTTTGAAGATCGCCCCCTGTCAACTGCACCCGAACGGATACGCGTCGCTCAATAGCTTGTTTATTGCATTTATGGAATATCTCCATCGACCGCCACTTCCGATCAAGATCAGATACTTGTTTAACTTCAAGAGTCGGGCTGATAGTCCATCTTTCACATTCTTGGAGGCTGTAAGAAATTGCCAAGTGATCACGGGGGCTTGGACAAGATTAAGCTACTTCAGGATGGAATGGTTTTATGTCAGATGCCCCCAGGGTTCGCTCGACGATGGCTATTTAGATGTAAGTATTGCTATCTTTTTGGGTAGTTGATGGAACTGATGTATTTGAAGTTGAACTCACATCTCTTTTCTTTTTTCAGCCGTAATTCAGTGACCTGAAGGTGAGCGTTTCAAAGAGATAATTCGGGTATTTCAAGGAATCCCAAGCGAAGAGAGGAATATTGAGTTGCTACTGACAAACAGTAATTTCAGAATCCTTGGGTTGATCGAGCGGAGGCAGAGTATAATGCTTGACGGTGTCTTAAGAACCGTCTCGAAAGAATGAGTCAAACGAAGAAAACCTAAGGTTTTCATAATTGAGGAGGCTGACTCGGAGAGAACTCATACAGATGACGAGCCATTGGGTGAATCTGCGGATGTAGCTCAAGATACCCAAGAACAAAGAAAAGGCAAGGCAGCCGTTGTTAAACCACTTAAAAAGGAAAGATGGAAATCGGTTGTCACGGCTCAATCCGCTTCCGGAGTTAGAATTTCGGAGACATCTCCTTCAAGAAATGAAAATCTTTATGAAGGGCTCGCCGATATTCCAATTCCGGATGATGTGTCCTTGCAGCATGATGTCGGATTGGAAGAAATTTCAGAAGCTTTAGTTCTAAGCGAGTCTCTGCCCACTAGTGCGGTTGACACATCTGGTTGGTCGGGGGGTTGCACCCACATTCACACTTCATGGCACTACACGATTTCTAAGTGTAATACGCTCACTATGAGAGATTATTAATTTTGCTCTATGTTTTTTGGTTCGCAGATATCATGTCTGGCAGAGGTTCGATGCTTGGCAGTCTCCATAAGAAACGTCAGTCTTCTTCATATTATGAACCCTATAGGAGGGAAGGAGACAGAGATTATGACTATGGGCGCTTGAGTCATGAGCGCTCTGATAGAGAAAAAGATTATAGACGGCGGTCTCGATCTCGCATGCCACCTCCTAGAACTCATGCACCGCCTCCAGTTCATGTCTCGAGGCCTCTAGAAACTTCACGGCCCAAGCCGTCTTCCCAAACACCGAGGTCTGATACTCACCGCCGAACAGAAATTGCGGCATCCCCGTCAACAGAGCAAACATTAACGGAGCCTTCGGGGGAAGGAGCGGTTAGGCTTGCTCAACTGAGAAAGGAGTTTCCTGAAATTTGCTTTGACGGGTTTTGTTTTTCCCCCGCATCTAAAGAGGATACCGTCGACAGTTGGTTCGATGATGCACGACTATCTCTCGGACGTATTCGTTCAATATCAAGAGTAGTCGAAGACCGCTAAGAAAGCATCAAAAGTGGCCTTTGATCGAGCGGCCACGATCGAGAAGTTGGAGAAAGAACTTGCTCAAAAGGACCGCATCATTCAGGCGCTCCGCAGTGAGGCCGAATCTTCTCGAAAGTCGGTGATTGAGGCTCTTAGAAGAGCAGATGAGGCTCAGGCAGCGATGGATAGGATGAAGCGTGAACATTACGCTACGGTGGAAGACATGGGCCACCGAAATACCATCGTGACTGCTGAGCGGGATGCGGCCGTGAAAGAGCTAAATGAGCTCAAGGCCAAAGTTGCAGAGATTGTGAAGGAAAGAGACACCGCTAACGTTTCTGCACAGGAAGCGTGTGACCCGGCGGTGGAATTTCGAAAAGAGAGAGATGCGGCCTTGGAGAAGGTCCGCGAGACAGAAGCCGAAGTCGATGAGAAAGTTCGTCAAGCAGAGACTAAGCTGGAGACAGAGATAGAAGAACTTCTCGTCACTTATAATGCTAATGTGCTGAGGCACAGAAATCTGACATGGCTTGATGATTATCCGGCGCATTTGTTCAGCGCCTGTAATTTACTAGTTGAAGAAGAGAAAGCATCACATCTAGGCGAAGTTTTTGATGAATTTGAGTTGGAGAACCGCATATTGACTGATGAAGAGAAGAAGGTTCTCCATGATTTCACGGTCTCTCGTGCTAGAGAGAAGCTGGGTACCCAACACTTGGAAGTTGTTGAAGGGTCTGGCATTGTGCATCCATCAACAAGTTCAGAGATGATCACTTCATCTCGAACGAAGCCTACACCAGCGACTGAACCACAGTTGGTCCCAGGCTACGACCCTGAGTAGCCACGCTTATCTCCCATCAGGGAGCACTCTTCTGAAGCTGCTCAGTCAGCTACGAGTCAAGTTGAGGAAGGTATTCTGCACAAATCTACTATGTGTTCGAACTGAAGTACTTGTATAGAAGTATGTTCCGACACTTCTTTTCTTTCTTGCTCAGTGAATAAAGTAACATCGACGGTGCCTCCTGCAGTCCAATAGCCACATTAAGAACAGGAGGCCATCATTACTGAAGCAATCGCCACGACGATAGCTGCGCCGACTGAGGTGACACAGGGGGGTTCAATTACTTTCGATGAACAGATGATGAATGAACTCTTGAGCCAGCACAGTGACCCCTTTGTTGACATGTCATTTGTTCTCGGCACGTTCCCACCTGCTTCTACTGCATTGTCACAGTCCACCTCTACCTATCGTGAGTCTCGTGCTGCTCGTGAGACTGAGATACTTGCTCAAATCGAAGCAGAGATGGAAGCGGCAGCGCACGGCGGTAATTCTGAGTGTGATACGACGGCAGTTGATCCCACTCCTCTTGCGGTGACATCTTCTGGGAACACGCCAGTCGAAACCAGCGCGCCCGTTCCTCCCAGGTGGTAGACCCGACTCGTCCGACCCCTCGAGAAGAGAATATTCCTTTAAGTTCAAGTTCGGAGGAGTATATCGATATCATGCCTTCGTCAGAGGAAGATCCGCCAAAGGGTACGGGGTCGAAGAGGAAGATTGCTAGCGGTTCCAGTGGTCCTGCGCTGAAGAGGAAATCGAGGAAGAAGAAGTAGATGATTCCCTCTAGTGCATTTTTGTCAGCTAGGAAGTCATTTTTGTTTTCCTTTCATAGGCTTTGTATAGATGCGGGCTTGGCCCCATGCTAGTAGGAATTTTTTGAAAGAACTTGTATATGAATCTTCACATATAGTTAGTTGAAATGAAATTCAATTTCTTTGTTTCAATTCTCATCTCTTTTGTGCTTAAGTATTTGCAGTGTTTAGTTTTTAGTCCGGTGTACTTGTGGTGTTTTTACCGTCAAGTAGAGTTCGTTTTATTTGCTAAGTCTGGAAATCTTGGTCACATGTTGTTATCGATGAATAAGTTGAAGTTCGGGCGTTGTATCACTTTGGTTAGTGATTAACACTTAGCTTTTTTGCCCCCCAGTCTCGGGGAACAACATTTGCATCTTGGCGGTTGATCGCACTTATTGCAAATCTTAAGCACATGTCCACATTCTGGGGACTTAGGATAATTTGAGATCGATAATCTGGTTCGCACTCCGGGAATTTGAGAGTTATCGATGTTTGTAACATGGTTCATGCTCCGGGAACCTGGAATTGATGTTTATACTCCACTTCACGTTCTGGGAACTTGGAGTTAGTATTGATATTTCAGTTCGCACTCCGGGAACTTTGACTTGGTATTTGTGCTCCGATTCGCACTCTGGGAACTTGAAGATAGCATGTATGTTTGAGTTCGCACTCCGGGAACCTGTAACTTATGCTTATACTCCATTCACGCTCTGAGAAGTTGGAGATAGCACGGATGTTTCGGTTCGCGCTCCGGGAACCTGTAATCTATGTTTACACTCTAATTCACGCTCTGAGAAATTGGAGTTGGCCGATAGATGGTCAGTCACACCTGTTTGGGCCTTTTGGGAATTTGATCATACTCTGAGAACGATGAATTCGATGTTTATACTCCAATTCGCACTTTGGGAATTTGGAGTCCGTTCGCGCTCTGGGAACAAAATGTTGGATGTTTATACTCCAATTCGCACTCTGGGAATTTGGAGTCCGTTCGCACTCTGGGAACGATTTGTTGGATGTTTATACTCCAATTCGCACTCTGGGAATTTGGAGTCCATTCGCACTCTGGGAACGAGTTGTTGGATGTTTATACTCCAATTCGCACTCTGGGAATTTGGAGTCCGTTCGCGCTTTGGGAACGAGTTGTTGGATGTTTATACTCCAATTCGCACTCTGGGAATTTGGAGTCCGTTCGCGCTTTGGGAACGAGTTGTTGGATGTTTATACTCCAATTCTCACTTTGGGAATTTGGAGTCCGTTCGCGCTCTGGGAACGAGTTGTTGGATGTTTATACTCCAATTCGCACTCTGGGAAGTTGGAGTCCGTTCGTGCTCTGGAACGAGTTATTGAATGTTTATACTCCAATTCGCACTCTGGGAAGTTGGAGTCGGTTCGCGCTCTGGGAACGAGTTATTGAATGTTTATACTCCAATTCGCACTCTGGGAAGTTGGAGTCCGTTCGCGCTCTGGGAACGAGTTATTGAATGTTTATACTCCAATTCGCACTCTGGGAAGTCGGAGTCCGTTCGCGCTCTGGGAACGAGTTATTGTATGTTTATACTCCAATTCGCACTCTGGGAAGTTGGAGTCCGTTCGCGCTCTGGGAACGAGTTATTGAATGTTTATACTCCAATTCACACTCTGGGAAGTTGGAGTCCGTTCGCGCTCTGGAAACGAGTTATTGAATGTTTATACTCCAATTCGCACTCTGGAAAGTTGGAGTCCGTTCGCGCTCTGGGAACGAGTTATTGAATGTCTATACTCCAATTCGCACTCTGGAAAGTTGGAGTTAGTTGTAGGACTGTCATATGTTGGTCCTGTTGAGCCTTTGATGTGATGGCTTGCCCCCGAGCTGGGGTTTCACTTAGTGAGTGGCCGGTCGTATCACAGTCACTCGCTATTTGAATAAATTCCATTGTTTGATGGAATTTAGCTATTCTTGTGTCGTGATTGTTGAACGTTGCATTCGGTGAATCACAGTTCTAGCTTGAAGAGATAGTAATTTATTGCTGAAATAAGAAAATATGGCAAAGTCAGTGCCTTATTACAAGTTCAAACTTCAGAATGTAAAGAAAATTGTAAAGTATTCATAGATTGAATAGAGCCTGTCATGCGTAGCAATGGCGAAGGTTCTCGCTTCTCCAGGCTCTTGGCAAAATAGGACCACCCAGTGTCGACAGCAAGAACAGGTCATCCCCGAGTTTTTGTTCAATCACACATGGCCCTTCCCACGTTGGTTTCACGTGCGATGGTGTTGAGTGTACTCTTCCGTAGACGAAATCACCAATTTTGAAGGTTTGGGGTTGAACATTGACATCGTGCGACCGGGAAAATCGCTTTCGGAGTATGACAGTTCTTAAGTCGGCCTGGTCTCCCACAACAACACCAACTCCTTTGTCAGTGGGGAATTTTAAGGTTAGGCACCATGGGGCGATAACAGCCCTGAATTCAGCAAGGGCTGGTCGGCCTAAGAAAACATTGTACGGTGAATCTATGTCCATCACCACGAATTGCAATGTCCGGACTGTGCAACATTGTCCAGTTCCCAACTCCAACGGTATTTGTAGTTCTCCAACGGGTATGGCCGCGCTCCCGTCGAAGCCGCGAATACTGGATCGGTATGGTTTCAAGCCTTTGGCATTCAGATTCATTTGGTCGTAGGCTCGCTTAAATATTATATTCACGGAACTTCCGTTGTCAACCAAAATCCTTTACATCCACACATGACCTACCTGAGCTGATATGACTAGTGGATCGGTAGTCGGGACTATGATCCTGTCATCATTACTACACTGAAACACGATATTGTCAGCCATTGCTTTCTGTCGTTTGATCGGAACTCTATCTTTCAAATTTCTACAGCATGCGGCATCCTCATGCCTAGTAGGACTGGCATATGACTTCATCTCGTCCCAGCTTCGCTTTATTAGATATGGGATACCTCCAACAGCATTTACTACTAACCTCCAGTCGGTGGGGGTGGAGTCTTCCTGCGTTAGTTGATTGGATTCATTACTTTGATTTGATGGGCCCGCTTCTTCCGGCTGCGGCATCCGAACAAACTGTTCCAGCTTCTTTTCTCTGATCAATTTCTCAACGAGATCATGTAAGTGACGACACTCGTTCGTATTGTGCCCGTAGCTTTCATGGAACCTGCAAAACCTTCCCGTTTGGATTTGTCTTTCTGACGACGGTTTTGGTGCAGGTTTTTGATATTGAATTGTATCACAGGTTTGTAAATACAAGTCCTCTAGTGATGTATTCAGAGGAGTGTAACTGTCAAACATTGGATTTTTGCACTGCGGGCCACGATTTTGATCTCGCTTTTTAATTCGATTCACGCTCTCTCTTTGCCGAGCTTGTTTGTTTTTAACGTTCAACTGAACTTTTCCGGAGCTCTCACCGGACTGTTTGATAGCAACATTGTTTTGGATCCCTTCCGTACTTGGTCCTGCATCAGTTTGCTTCCTAGACTATTTCGCGTCTTCCCTTCTCAGGAATTGAGCCGCCTTGGCGTGGAAACGGTCCTATGATGCAGGTGGTTTTCCAGCTAACCAGTTGCCAAACTCATAATCGGGGTCGATCCCCTTAGTTAACGCCATAAGGATGGAGTTATCATTCGGATTGCTGATCTCCGCACATGCAGTATGGAATTTCTCTAAGTAGTGTCTGAGCATTTCTCCAGGAGCTTGAGTGACGCTAGACAGAGTGTTGACATCTTTCGGCCTTGCGACGTGCATGCGGAATTGTTCATCGAATTTTGTGGCTAGCTGGTCGAACGAAGAGATGGATCGAGGCGTCAATCGAGTGAACCACATGGTAGCGATGCCCCCCAAGGATATGGAGAAACTACGACACTTCACTGCATCGTCAGCTCTGGCAACGGTCATCGATCATTCATATTTCAGAATATGTTGGTTGGGGTCGGAGTTTCCTTCGTACATGGGTAGAGTTGGCATTCTGAATCGCCGTGGGGGTTCAGCAGTAAGGATATCGTCCGTAAAAGGAGTGTGACTTCGAGAAACTCCCCAATCGTCATTTGTGAATCTCTGGCTCTCACGGATCATCTGACGTATCATAGTTGAAAGATTTGGTATTTGCGCATTTTGTGCGGCTTGCACCGGAGTATGATTACGTTCCATATTTTGGGGTTGAACCGGATGTCGTCGATGGTCCAAGTCTTGCCTTCTTGGCTCATAGTCCTCTGGGACGTATGGTTTAGGAGTACATCCGCTATGATGACGGTCCAGGTCCGACTGATCTTGGGCGTCGACCCCTGGTCCAGCCGCAACGTTAGTAGTGTGGTATTCTGTGGTGTGGTAAGGGATGACACCTCCTCGGGAGGTGGGTCCGGTTTGGAAAATGGCTGATGGACCAACTCTCAGTTGTCCAACGGTCAGTGCTGGTTCATCTCCAGCGGCTGGCATGTGACTCCCATCTATCCGGGGTCGTGGAGGTCGATTATGATAATCAGAAGATGAAGAACTTTCGCTGGAGGAGCAAGAAGCATGGTCTCTCGTGGATCTCTTTCGCTTCTGGCGATCCTGCTTGTTGATCAGCTCGACGTTAGCACGTAGCTGTTCTGCTAGTTGTTGCCGACTCTGGGTCAGCTCTTGGAGTAGCAACTGTAACTCTTGTCGGGTAACCGGACCCGACAGTTCCGAGTGTCCAGTAGCATCTTGATTAGATAGAAGTAGTGGAGCAGGATTATGTCTATCCTGTTCTTCCTGATTGACAGTGTTTGAGGTGGTTCTTGTGCTAACCATCTTGAAAGTTGAATTCCTTTCCCTAGACTTTGCAAATCTGAGTAGAATGGAAGGAATTTGAAGTCGGAATCTGGATCTCTCTCTTAGATTTATTCAATCCGGTATCGATGACAGATCCAAAGAGCAGGAGAAAAACTGGGTTTTCTCAGTGAAAGCACCAAAGTGTTAGCACCAAAATTGGTCACAACACTCTTCGGGAGTCACTGAAGAGATAATAACGAAGAATGTAAATTCAAAGCAAATATTATCTAACAAAAACTCCAATCAACAGTAAAGTAAATACGTAGACAAGCGATTTATAGTGGTTCGGCGTGTTGCCTACGTCCATTGTGAAGTTTTTTGCAGTTTTATTGATTCCCTTTCAATGATTACAAGTTGTTACAGCGATCAACAGCGAGTTACAACTGGAAATTCGAAATCAATAGCAAAGTTATGATGTAGGATGATGGAGATCTCGTTCCGGCAGAGTCTGGGCGCTTGAGAGTCCAAAGATCCTTTTTCTATTGGTTTTGGGGCTCTATTTATAGGCGTAGGTTGTTGATATTTTGCTGAAAACTCGGGAGACCACTTCTAGAACGTGAGGGGGCCCACGCGCCCGGCCTTACGAAATTTGGGCCCACTTTGGGATCGATTCGAACTCCATTCGAATCGATCAGAAAATCATCCAATCGAGTTGAAATTTGGTATGGACATTCTTGAACATGTATGCATGCTTCTGTGAAAATTTCATGGTGTATGGATCGGTGGATTGTTAGATATGGTCGATACGAAATATGCTTCTTTGTCGGCTGTTTGGTTCGAATCGATTGCTTCGAACCGAGGATGGCACGCGCCTTCGTGTTGACGTGGAGCGCACACTTCGCCTCGATCCGGATTTGGCTCCGAGTTGACCGCTTCGTCTCCATGTATCTCGGCGCATTCGAATCGATGGATGACACGTCACCAAGGCTAGTTGACTCGATGGATTCGAATGGTGCCGCATTCATGGATACGAACTGCAACTGTTGATGGGTGTGAAGTCCATCGATACGAACTTAATGGATTCGAAGAGAAGTGTTCCCGTTGATTCGAACTAGATGGAGGCGAGGCTATCTTCCTTTCGACCGTTTTTAGTCTTATGGATTCGAAGGTTGATGTTACTGATGGACTCGAACATCACCCCTTTGATGGATACGACCCTTGTAGCTTCTCCATGGATACGAAGTCACCTGATGGACTCGAGACAGATGGATGCGAGGGACTTCCATGATGGATACGAAGCAAGGGGAACCGATGGATTCGAATGTGATCGAGTTGAACTGAGGCATCCCGATGGATTCGAACTCGATCGATATGAACGAGATCGATTCGAATTGGAGCGTGAGGATGGATACGAAATTGAGGCCTTTCCCTTAAAATTGAATCGATCATAACCCGAGCGTACGAACTCGGATTGACTTGAAATTTGAGATGCTGACTTCTATGATCTTTCTTGTCAAGTCCTATCAATTGTAGCTCAATCTGGACTCAGGAAAAATTCAGCGATATCCATGGTGAAACGAAGTATGACCAATCTCTGAGACGAACCGTCCTTTGTCTTCGATCAATCTTTTGGTATCACGGCTTTGCCAAAAAGCGAGATAACATATATATATATGTATATGTATATGTATATGTATATATGTATAAATAAATTATCACTCTAAATCCATCAAACAACCAGTATTTTACAACAATGATAAATAACATAACAACGGTTAAGTCTTTCCCTAAAGAAGCAGTTTTACTCACCAAAATGTCAAAAGAAAACCGAACTGAGCTCTAACACTTGAATCAACCCCGGATCTTGTATTTCTTGAGGAAAAATGTGAATCTGCCAAAGGAAGAGGGTTCTTTTGGCTTTGCCTAGTGAACTAGGGGCTCCACTATAATGTGTTTGTGGGTTTCTAGGACTTGTTTTAAGAAGAGGTTGTAGGAAGAGAAGGAAAGGCTTTTAAATTATTTTAAGAGTTTTTAAAAGCGGAAAAAGACATGCTTTTTAAATTTTGAACCTAAGGAAGCCATTAAAAGTTTTTGAACTTAAGAAATAAGAAGATGGAGTTTGAAAAAAAGTAAGAAATGAAATGAAAAATAAGAGAAATTTTTTTTAGAATTGTTTTAATATGAAATAAAATAACCAAATTGCCAAACTGACCTTTAAGTACATACCTTCCATTTAGATTTTGCCACATCACCTCACTGCCCCCTTACTTCTTCCATACACCATGCATCCCCACTCCCTCTTTTATCCACCATATAATCGGCAACGACTAGCCTTTTTGACCATCGAAAGTCAACATCGAAAACTTTCACTATGGTCCAAAGTCGCGCATCCAATCGACAAAAGGGCGGATTGTTAGGGTAAAAAAAAAAGAACAGAGAATAGAGAAAAACATAATCTCATAGCAGAATCGGCAACATATAATACGACAAGGACAACAGGAACTGTCGCTCCAAACATACAGAGTATATTAGAGTTAAAAATAACCCTTATCAGTTGGACAGTACAAAATCCTGACCTTACAAATGCCATAGGTATACGATACAATACAACGGAAAATTAAAACACTACGATGAGTGAATCTCTAGCTCCTCTTCAAGGTCTCCATATCACCAAAGCTAACTTGGAAAAATACTCGGTCTAATCCGAGCATTATAATAAATAACATCCGAATCAATATGGAAATACAAGGTGAGATAACTCGAATAATGGGGAACATATATAAAAGTTCTATGAGACCATGCCGCTAACGCTGAACGAGTTTTTTCCTCACAAATATAACAACCATACAGACAAGAGCAAAAATAAATATTAGAAAACAAATCTAAATAAGAATGGGCTATATGATGTTAAAATCATACTGGGAAGAACGAAAATAATCCGAGCAAATCCAAAGTAGATAGAATGGATAAAAGAAGATAACTGTCCAAAGTTGATAGAATGGACAAAAACTATAATCAAACATTGCGAAGAGTGATTGACTCTTCCCGTTGCAATTACAGAAAAATGATTCAGTGGTTCGAATCAAATCAGCAAATGAATTTATCCAACGTAACTAAAAGGGTGCTCCCCCTTTTCCATACAAGCATACCTCTAGATAAAATATACTTGAGAGCACATGCGTCACTCTCGAGAACTTCCAATTTGGACATCACTTCACATGAGCATCCAAATATTTCACATCAATGCATGCATGCTGAAACCTCTCTAGATGATGTGAACATACTCTGATGGGTGCGACCCACATGGCTTGGCTCCCACTGGTGCCTTGGTTTTAGTTTTCCTGGTGTTGGATGTCGATGCTCAAAACGAGCGATAAATCATCTTAAAATGATGAAGCGTAATAATGACTTGGAAGGTGCGCCCCCCTTTTTCGCGCCCTTGTTTTATTCATTTTCGATAAAGGATCACAAAGCTCAACGGAGCAATAAATTACCTTAGAATGACAATAATAAAGAAGCAGAAGTAACGGATAACTGAAATATCAACTATCGAGAATATAAAACTGTCGTATATGGAAATTAAGTCTTGTATACTTATCAACACTTATTGAATTCAAATTTGTACTTTTATTGGTTAACAATAATACTAGACAAGTCAAGATAGTGTTACCTCAAAGTCGTGTCAAACGATTATTCTTAACTTTTGAATTGGCGACAAGTTTACTTCTTCGATGATTAGTGCTAACTATACAAATAAATCATTTCCATATAAGCGATTCGCTTTACGAAAATAATATATTTCCATAAATGAATCAAAATTTTACTTTTAACAAAGAACTGAACTTGTGCTTGATTTCCATATTTCCGTATTGGTAAAACACCTTTAAAATTAGTTCCTAATTGTAAAAAATTTAAGAGAATAATTTTTCCAAATGCACGGCCCCAAAGGCCTAAACCAACATCAGACCGAACACCCAAAAGATTATCCAACTTAACATCCTAATAATCGAGTTCCAATTCCTTTTTATAACTTTAAAAAAATATTAATTATCCCGAAAGATAATTAATCACATTTGAAATCTCTTTCAAATAAACAATTCCATTAACTTTAATAAAATACATAATTATTTCCAAACACTTATATAACACCGGTAAATTAAATTTAAAATCTTTATTAAATCAGTATATTAACTTTAAATCTGTTGATTAAAGCAATCTTATTATATTAGTTAATTTACTTTAATTCACTTTTATTTAAATTAATTAATTAACTTTAAATATCATTAATTACAAAGATTTATTAAATTCAAAAAATCATTAGTTAAAACAAATAAGCAATCTCAAACATCATTTATTAAAATGGTAATTAATTTTAAATTCCATAAATTAAAACAACTAATTAAGTTCAAATAATCATAAGTTAATTGGATTAGTTAAGTTCAAACTCCATTATCTAAAATGATTAACTAAAAGATCATTTGTTAAATGATTTATTTAATTATAAAGCATCATTAATTAAAATGATTTAACTAAATTCAAAAGATCATTGGTTAAAAAAATTTATTAAATTTAAAATAATCGTTAATTAAAATGATTAATAAAATTCAAATATCATTATTTCAAATGACTAATTAGTTTTAAGTATCATTAATTAAAATGATTATTAATTTCAACTATCATTAATTGAAATAATTAATTAAGTTTAATAAATTAATTATACTCTGTTATCATTAATTAAAAGAATTAATTAAACTCAAATAATCATTAGTTAAAATGATTAATTCAGTATAAAACACTATCACCAAAATTGATTAATTAATCAAAAGATAAACCAATTTTAATCATCATTAATTAAATTAGTTAATTAATCTCTAAATCATTAATTAAAATGATTAATTATTTTATATTACCATTAATCAAAATGATAAATGGAATTTCGATATTCTAACGGAAACACAAGCTGAAGTTCATATGACAGGGTTTCAGGGATGAAATTGAATAAAAGACGATATAGCGAAATCACTATAACGACAATTAACAAGTTAAATGGAATACCAGGATTCACTTCAATTATAGCAGCATAAAGATGAAAATAAATAATTTATTGGCGACAAACCTCCTTTGGGCCTTTCTACAGATTTTTCCTACAAAACAATGGTTACGGATAATATATAGATAATCATATGGGTTTATAATGATCAAATTAATATATCATCCATTTTCCAATCAGAAATTCAATCAAACAAGCGATCAAACAATTGAACTAACATCCAAGCAATTAATAAACATTTATAACATCGTTGATATGATATAATAAAATTAAATGTGGGTTAAACTCACATTGATTTTTTGTTTTCGCCGAAACGTCCTAATTTCAGACTAAAAGCGAACAGGCGTTTGATTTCAGCCTAAATTCAAACAAGCTCCAATCTCGTTCGATCCAACTGTGTAGTGTAGCCTTCATCGGTACGAACACAATGCAACTAGTCGCGTTCGATTTGGACCTTATCTGAATTCGATATGGATTAATGAATGTTTTAAGTAATCCAGCTATAATTAACTCAAACTTAATTATCATTTAAGCTTAAACCTTAATTAAATAAACTAAGTCATCCCGCTTCAAAATTCCCAGGCCACGAACAAAACTCGACATCGACCATACCACCTTGCCGCCGGCGCACAGCCACTCCAGCCGCCATCGCTTCTTCATGGAAGCACCTCACGACCCAAACGAACCCAAAGATGCTAGCACCTTTCCCCAAAACGCCACTATCTCCGAGGAAATCCAAATAGAACGAACACCGTTCATCCTCAATTTTCGTTCACCTCTGGCCATCATCGACTAATCCAACCGTCCATCCACCATGTCTCCTCTAACTGAGCATTTTACTAGTTGAATCCATCGCTTGAAACGCCTTCGATTGGCATCGACGAACAAAGGCCGTTAGATTTG
The DNA here is from genome assembly GCA_030765085.1 of Allium cepa. Classification (NCBI taxonomy): domain Eukaryota; kingdom Viridiplantae; phylum Streptophyta; class Magnoliopsida; order Asparagales; family Amaryllidaceae; genus Allium; species Allium cepa. Next base: position 111,753,134 of record CM060940.1, read on the forward strand.
GCCAAAGTTTTAAATTTGAAAATGAAAAGAAAAAGGTGACCCGATTTCTCTTGTTACACGTGGTTTTTAAATGGAAATGGGTATGGGGTGATATGCTTGGGTATGGGCACTACACTATGAGGTATGGCCTTAAACATGGGCATATACATATATATTGTTTTAATTTTATTTAATAAAATATTCAATATAACATATCCAAAAATCTTGAATTCTAAATGAGACGTGCAACCTAATGTTCTATATGTTATACTCATATTTCGAACACCATGGAACTTGTTTCAAGACCTAATTCGATCGTATGCAAAAGATAGGTTTTTAGACCCAGTTATAATATTAAATTTTCGATATCAATTTCAATGCGTTTCGAACTTGCACGACCAAACGATACGTCTGACTGCCCTAAAATATGACAGTGTAATATAATTCACTATTATGGTTCCAGTGAAACTATTTCGTTAAAATCCAAGACAGTGCTTCGGAAGGCTAACTTTACAAATTTAAATATCGTTTTATATTTAATTATCGATATTTATTCGATCTCTTCATAATTGTAAATAAATTTACAAATTGAATTGACCAATATTATTTATTAATTAAAAGGAGTTAGATAAAATTATCAAATCCATTTAATTAACATATAATTCACAATTCAAATATTTAATTATTCCTTATATTTGAACAATAAGTTATTAAATTCTAACATTCAATTATTTAAATATTTAAAATTATTTGGACATTTAAAATCAAATAACCAGAATTTTGGGTTGTTACCTTCTCCCCCTTTAGATGAATACTGTCCTTGAAATTCCTAAGGAAGAAAATGTTTCCAAACCGTTACGTTTAAAACTATTAACTAAAATGAGTTATTGAACTTATTTTCAAAACCAATTACCTAGAACAGATTCTAAAATTTTCAAGTCTTTTAAATTCACTCACCTATACCAAATAATTCCCTTCTATTCATTCATTCCAAGATAAAACTCAGAAAATTAAATTTTTAGTTTTCAAACATTTTCCAAAATTCTTTAAAATTTTCTAACTCTTGAATTTTCGAAAAATTTCGCCAGCGTCTCGTTTGCGTGGCTCGATCGAAACAACTACAACTTTCCTCTATGGGCTCCAAACCAACCAAAGAAAACAAAAGCCAAATGGCCTCTCATATCTGGGGAAAAAAATCACCAACCAATTTAATATTTATACATATATAACGTACCTTTTTGCATTTGACTTATATTTTGGCAAGTACTTTATTATCTCCTTGCGAACGCAAGTGCACTAGAATCAAATAGCAATTTCTTGCATACTTGTACTTGCAAAACCTAGAAGGAATCAGGCTGACAAAGTAATGTGATGTAACTCTACAAGCAAAAACTAGTCCAATATAAATCTATATGCCGCCGACAATCATATCTCAATCATATGCAACAAAATACAGAGAATGTTACGTAATAGATGGTATGCATTCAATTATTTCAAATGACAAATTTAGATCTAAATACCCCGGTTTTCCAATTTAAAATTTTAATTTCAAATTTCTCAGTCGGGAAAAATCAAGGATAAAATGAAGATGACAAGGAGGGGATTCCTCCTAACAAAGTGTAGGGAAATTGTAGAATCAAAACAACATGGAGCGTCTGGTGGTATTTTGGTTCCTCCGAAAACATCAACTAGAGTGAACAAATATCATTCCTTTTCCAAAATATTCAAAAATCTCCTTTTTCAAAATCACCGAAATTTAGGTCCTAACAATAATTCAAATTCCTTTATCCATAAAGATAAACTTTATAAACAATGGTCTATAAAATCACACAATCAATCAATTTAACTCAATCAAATCAATCAAATTCCGTAAAGGATAAACTAAAACTAGCAACCAATCAAATTTCATAAGGAAAAACTATCACTCAACATTGTTTCAAAATGTCAAATGACTAGTAAAAAAAATCTTAACTGAGGTTCAAAATTTTCTTGATTATCCACAAATATAAATAATTATTTATGTTTACCATTTTGCCCATTAGTCTTTGATTATTGCTTGGAAGATTATCCAAACTCACTTGGACAAAATGGAAAGTTATACTCTTAATTTTATTAGTTTCTTAATTATATTAAAATTTTCTATTTCACTTAGTATTTTATTCGATACTAAAATTATGTATGAATTATTTAATAATTTCTCACCTAAGTTTTAATGAAACGTCCTGATATTTTCAACCATTCGCATCCACACATGCCAGATTTGAATTGCTCAAAATACCAGATTGTTAATTTATATTTGGCAAACTCAACATATATAGTAAATAAAATCATCACAGAATCACAGACACAAAGTAATATACAATACACAGCGAAAACAAAATGAATAGTAGTTCATGAAGCTATTATATATATATATATATATATATATCAGAGTTAAATAAGATACAATAGAAGTTTCAAATAAAATAGTCAAATACAAGATCGGAATACATTACTGGAATCAACTGAATAACTGCAAGCTGAAAGGATGTAGATGGATCTCCAAACGAAGCTCCAACTCTAAAGGTGAGTCTCAAAAGCTGTATCACTCAGCCTGACTCGAGCGTAAAATAAAACACAAAACACTCGAGTCAAGATTAACATTCTTATATCAATAAATCCAACTCAAGTGAAGTAACAACTGAAATGCATGTAACTCAAAGGATGTTTGGGATAACCATCCTCTAAGGATTCGTTAAACTATCTACATATGTAGTAATGTAGGCTATTATAATAAAGTCTAAGGTAAAGTATAATATGTTTAAAAATAGCGTTAAGGCGTTACCCATATCCCCCTTAACACATTTTATAGTGCCAATAGTCTATACAATACCATCGTTCCTCCAGATCAGGAGGCTACCATAAACACTCCATGAGTACGACAAAAATCAAACTCGTAGTAAAGCACGCTAGGGTAGATGACACGACACAACTAGGCAATGCCAGGGTAGATTTACCAATTGCACTTCCGGACCGGTGGTAACGCATAACCGCAGCTGCCGCCCACCTCGAGTCATACTACCAAAAATGAAAAGATGCACCTAATCAATCACAAAGTAAGAGAATGGTATCGAAAGAGTGTGTCCGGTCAGAGGAGCTACCTCATTAGCCCGTCGATTGCTCCTGTTTAGCCACCTTTTGCCAACTCACTGGAGTCGGATCCACGTATATACCTCAATAGGACGTTGCCACCATCCTACTTCATTTTGGAATCTCCACCACGTACACGGTTGTTAAAGCGGTCTTTGGAGTTGGCAGAGAGTGTGACAACTTTCGATCCCGGTCTCTTTAACAACCAAACATTATTATAACACTGTGATCATTTCAAAATAGTTTAGACTCCAAAACCAAATTATATTGCCAGTTCAAAACCATATAATTGTGATATCAATTCCATTTCAAAATCAAATACGACATCATTTCCATTTCAAATATATCCATTCCCAAAATCATAACATTTCAAAGCTATAACACTTTCGAAACCAAACACTTGAAATTATAACACTTTCAAAACATAATACTTTGAAATTCATAACTTTCAAAACATAACTACTTTGGAAAACCACAACACTTCCCTTTAAACAGTTTAGATATTAATAATAGTATATAAAATAAAATAGTTTATATAAAATAGTTATAAGTTATAATAGTATACATTAGAATAGTTTATATCAAAAATAATCTATATGAAATTAATTTATAAAGTAAAATATATAAATAGTTTTAAATATAATTTAAAAATGCTTTATATAATAAAATAGTTTCCTCAAAATTCCATAAATCAATTCCAAATCAACTCGAATTCAAAAATTCAAATTTAATCAAATCTCAAATCATCCATTTCAATTCAATTCAGTTTCTCGATAAACCATTTCAAACTATATCAATTTCAAATACGGGTTTGAACCTTAAATAAACCATTTCAATTTCAATATATTTTCAAAGCTTTAAATATTCTATAATCTCAAAACTGAATTTTATATCCTTAAATAAAACTCAAACTTGAAATATTCGTTAATCATCTTAAACCAAAATCAAGTGATAAAATCATATCCTTTACAATATCAAATTAAATAAGTTCAAACTGATTTAAGTAAATAAAATTCTTAATTAAATACAATTTCAAATAAATCCAAATCTATCTTCCCAGACTTAATTTATTAAAATCGTTATGAACTTAATATTAATATAAAATTTAAATAAATACTTAACCATATTATATTTAATAAAATCAAACTTTATTATTAAACTTATTTTATATTAAAACAATTTTTTGCATAGCTTAAAATCAAGAATTTAACTACATATAAAATAACACTTATATAATATCTAAAATCAATAGTTATATAAAACCATATATTTCTTTCCAAAAACCATAGAAATTATTTTCAAAATACTTATATATAGACCAACGATGTCTGTATATAATTTTCTATCCTATGGTCAAGTGATACGGATATTTATCATTTCAATCCACAATTTAAATATATACGGGTATGTATCATTTCAACGCATAGTCCCAAATTCAATTCAATGAAAATCGCTTGGGTTTATCATTTCAACCAATAACGATTTTCTCATGTTCTACAGATCGTTCGGGTATGTATCATTTCAACCCATAGTGATTCTGTACTAACAGGGATCTTGCAGAGTTATAACATATATGATAATAATATAACAGGCATATATCATCAATATAAATAACAGATAATGGTGTTCAGATGCCATAGGTGAACTGATATAGATAATAGCATATATAACAATGTAAATAACTATTAGCAGCATATTTCAATTGTCATTTCAATTGAAATCAAATTAAATAAATATAAGAACATTAATCGTGAGTGATTTCTCACCTTTCGAGGCTAGAGGCTAGACAATGAAATGGGTTACAAATCCAAGCATGAATTCCAAACAATGTAAGATTGGCACGAATACGACGAACAGATCTGATAACAGGAATCGATGGGAACAATTCAGAATCAACCCGATATATACAAAATATATATATATATCAAAATTAATTTTGATACATATATTTTAGATCAACGTTTATTTCAGACACATAAAACAAAATCTATGTATACATACATACATACATACATATATATATATATATATATATGTATGTATATACCAAGTTCATATATTCCTATATATCTAGGCTAATATTTTTAAACAAATGAATGTATATATAAAATTCAATATCCATGTTTGTACGCGCATTCATATATAAATAGATAGATAGACTAATATACATGCATACACATATATATAAATAGAATGAACTTGCACACTATATTGCAAAGTCGACAAACATTATATTTAATTATGAATATCATTATATATATATATATATATATATATAATTTCAAACTAGATTATATATAACATATGTATATTAGATAGGATGAAAGCATACATATAAATTCAAACAGCTAACACCCCGCATATAATAATATATATTATACACATATATGTCTATGTAGACCATATGAAACAACAACATATATATAGACACACATATATATATATATATATTGCTGACTGTATGTATGAAACAAAACATTCATATACAATTTATTTTGGTATCATATACGCAGACTTGTTTTGAAATAAAGGAAATATGCTTTAAAACAAATACAGTAACATTCCCGTTTTTTAAATCAAATTGGAAATTAATTTAATTTTTGGAATTAAATTGTGAATAAATTTAATATTTCCCAAACGAAACAAGACATATGCTTGTTTATTTATGTAAATAAATTTGGAATTTGAAAACTCAAAAATAAATATATGGGAAATAAATTGGATTTAAAATTTTATTTTTAAATTAATAAGAATTTGTTTCTAATTATATTAAATATGCATTTTGATTTGAAAATGATATTTTGAATTTAATATAATAAATTTTCAAATGGTTATTTAAAGTTAAATTCTTATATATGAAATTATATATGATTACTTATTAATGTATAATTAGTTTTAAAAATCATTTTTCTTTAATTTGTATAAATATAATTTAAAGGAAAAGTATACGTGTAAAATATGAAATAATAAATACATAATACATATATAAATATAGTTCGAAATTATAAGCAATTAAAAATTAATAAGTAAGGGTTTAAAATATAAAAATACATTATCTAGGACATTTGTAAAATAATAAGACCATATATTAACATTTGTAGTTAAATCCTAATATGCATATTACATGTGTTGCTATAATATAGATTATAATTACAAGTGTCACTTGTTTTTAATTTAAATAAAAATGAAAACAAGATTTATAAATATACTACTTCCTCTTTTCCCAATTTTTTTTCCATACATTTCAAAACTTAAGGAACAAAGAAAAATATATAAAATAGATCAAGAAATTAAAACAACAAGCCTCTTTTCATATACGAAAGCAAGGATAAAATCAACCCAGAACAAAATCAAAAGCAAAGAGGATCAGTTTCAAAATCTTATGGCCAGGGATCAAGCAAAGCAAAGATCAAGCCTGGGAAGTCAAAACTAAAACCTGGTTCAATGTCCACAACAAAGAAATTCAAGCTTACAGATCAAATTTAACAACATTTCCAGATTCAAGTAAAAGAAAAAATCATTTCCAGTTCCAATTCTCCGTTTTCAAGCCAAACCTATTTTATTTAAACTTGATCTTCTTAATGTTTATGCCTGTGTTAATGATAAATGTGTATGGTACTTTGAAAAGGTTTTTGTTATAAATATAAATGCATGTGTATGAATAAAAATAAAAATATGCCTGTGTATATCTGTATAAACATAAATAACATCACTTTGTTAATATACAGGCTCCAACCCATCAAAATAAATTTAATTACTTATTGTACAATCGAATTTAGGCTTTGATTTCTAAATGGAAAATGTTTGCAATATGTTAACATCATTTTTATAAAAAGATTCAAAAGGATTTATTGAGTAATTATTCCAAAATCTATGAATTACAGTAAAAATAAAACAAAGGCAGGAAATTCGACTATCAGGTTTTTATGATTTTATCACATGATTAGAATCGTCATCAAAAATAATGAATTTTAGAAATAAAAGGATGACTTTTAGTTTGGGATCGACGGTGTAATTCGAAGTTGACCATAAAATGGATTTTCAAGTTTTTCTGGTGATCGACCATGAATTGGATGGCAGAGTTCATGCTAGAGATGGGTGGAGGTATCGTGATCATCAAAAAAGTAAAAATTTATTTTATAAATGATTGATGCCATGGAGCGACGTGGATTTAGGGTTTAACAACCCAGTTTTGCCGACGAAGTACATGGGGATGATTCGTCATTGTCAAGGCGATTCAAGTCATCGAACCGAGGGGATTAGTGGCATCATTTTGTGGTGAAGTTGTGGACGGGGAGGCGCGAGCTCAGATGGTCGGAGTTAGCATGACGAGGCAGATTTATGTGACAAGGTCTGGTTCCAAGCAATGGAAAATTGCTAAATTTCGATCGCTGGCGCGATTGTGGGTAATAGGTGGTCGAAAACTTAGGAAGGGTCATCGATGATATGGTGAAGGATTCAATGATGGTTGGAGGGCATCGAACGATCTATGCACGTGCACGATTTTTCAATGGTGTCAACAACGAGTGGTTTGGGAAGGAAGAGGGATGACACAAATTTCTCTAAGTATTTTCATAGATCAAATGGCCCAAATAACAGACAATGGATATCCAATCCAGGTTGGAATATCCCAAAGTATACACCAATTAACACTTATTTTAATAAATTATATGGAAAAAAATTCAAATTAATTTGCCGATTAATCCAAAAATTTATTTAATTAACCTTAATCATTAAATGATCATCCTTTAATTAATTTATTATGCTTTAATTAATTGAGAAGCAATTTATTAATGGAATTAATTAAGAATAATTAATTAAAGGATAATAAATTAATTAAAGGATAATAAATTAATTGAAAGATAATCATTTAATGATTAAGATTAGTTAAATAAAATTTTGGATTAATTGGTAAATTATTTTAATTTTTTATCCATATAATTTATTAAAATAAGTGTCAGTTGGTGTATACTTTGGGATATTCCAACCGGGATTGAGTATCCATTGTCTGTTATTCCCACGCTTCGAGTCAATCATTCATTTTCCTGAGTTGAAAGCTGAGCATACTTCCTCTTCCCCAACTTCACAAACTAACCTGACATAATTACTCACGCATCCATGTGCACAGATGATCGGAGCTTCTCTGATCATCGCTCCGACTACCTACATGCCATCAACGACCTCTCCTATCAGCACAAACACCTAGGTAGACAAATTCGACCGAGAATCTAAATCGAGAAATTTTGACAACCATCTGGGACAGACAGTTCATCCAAGAACCCCTTCTTATGACCACCTCCGGCCATCAGATGACCCAACATTCCGACTAAAGCTTCTCCATGAAACCACTCGTCATCTTCTCCACATGCGATCGATTCTAATCCACCCTAGTCAACGAACTTACCTCGTCAACCACTTCGTCCGAACTAGAACCTTAAACCATAAATCGAAGAATGCAAACCACAACGTCCATCTATAGAAACTCCACATATTTTTACCATGATCACCATGGATCACCAGGAATTGATGAAAAGACCAGAACAAATCATCTCGCAAATGCATATGATTTCCGAACTTAGAAATCTAAAAACTTATATCATGGTTCATGGTTTTCCAATTCGAATTCAGTTACATATTCAAAACACGAAATTTAATCCATCGATTTTCTTTTGTCTTATACATTTTTACTGTAGTTTTTCTAATTCCCAGTTAAACATTAACTAATACCACTAAAAATTGTTTATAAAAATAAGGTCTAATTAATCCGAACCTAATTCCTTTAGGGATCCTTGCCAGAAATTGTTTGGATTGAGAGATAATAATTTATTTTGATTGAATAGAACCCGTTAATACAACCAGAGATGAATATGCATATACACAGATATGCATATCAAGATACAAAGTAATTCAGACTTAATTCCAGTTCAAAGCATCCATGCAAACATATCTATAACAATACTTCAATCATTCATCACATCCGTTAACATATTAAGGCTTTAAAAAAAATGTGGTTTGTTCACCAGAAAGATTTGAACAGAGGAACCAAATTGAACCTGGAATTGGAAACTGAATTTGCTTTGCCCTTGATCTTCTACTTTATTGATCTAGTGAATGCACAGAGGCAAAGTTTGCCTATTTTCAGACATGCATCACATTTACACACACATGTAGATAGATACACATTCCATCATATCAAATATCAGAGAAGACAAATCAATTCAAGAATTCATCAAGACATATAACATATTTTAGGCTAGTTTGCTCACCTGATAACAAGGAACAGAGAATTGCTTTATATTCTCTGATCTGGAAATATTGAGATGATCTGAACCTGGTTTATTTTGATCTGAAATCTTGCTTACTTGAATTTTCTTGAATCCTTAATTGTTTCAGGTTGAAATTGTTTCCAGGTTGAAGATCTTGAGTTGAATTCAGGTTTTGATTTTTTTTTTTGAACAGAGAATCAGATTTAAATCTTTAAACCTAGAAACTTGATCTGATCTCTATGTCACTTGTTGAATATGAGTTGATCTAAGATGAATTTTGTTTTACTTTCTGATCTAGTTTGTAATTGCTTCTTTTCTGTTTTCATTCTGGGTTTCCAGATTTTTGTTTTCAAGTTGTAGTTTGATTTGGATTCATGGCTTCAGATTTTCAGTTGAATTTGATTTGCTTGCTTGAATTTTGGTTTCCAAGTCTAAGTTTATTTGCTTAGTTGAAGAATTTAAGAAACAAATGTTGCTTTAGTTTCTGATTTTGGTTTGAATCAGATCAACTTTTGAAAAAAATGGGAAGAGAAGAAATTTGTGGGGTATATAACTTTAATTTTTACTTTATTCATTATTTTAAAGATAAAGAGACATAAATGACATTTGTTCAATGCATGTTTTAAAATCTTTACACTTGTTGATCTTCATGTTTAATTTTCTAACAACTGTTATTTTGTATGATAAAACCTATACACTTGTAAATTATATATATATATATATATATATATTAAATATCAAATATTTAAAACGTAAGAGATTTGTGTTTAAACCCTTACTCATTATTTTCTTACGTTTATATTTTAAACATTTTATATTTTCATGTTAATAATATTTAATTATAACTTTATATTATGTTTTCTACTTAAATAAATATTTTCCTTTTATAATTATAGATATGTATTATTTTAAAGAGAAAGATCATTATCCTTTATTCTTATTATATTTGTCTTATAAATTTTCAAAAGATATGTATATTTATAAAACCTTAAGAAAAATAACTTGAAATCAAGTTATACACTTAATGAATAATCGTACATATATACAAATTTTATTAATTAAAACATAACTTTAAAAATATATATTACACACATATATATATATATATATTAGAAAACAAATTTTATTAATCCTATAAAGTTTTTTAAATCCAACTTTATTTATATTTAAATTCCAAATTCCAAATTTATTTATATAAATAAACAAGCACATATCTTGTTTAATTTAGGAAATATCAAATTTATTCACAATTTAATTCCAAAAATTAAATTAATTACCAATTTAAATTTGATTTAAAAACGGGGATGTTACAAATTCTTCCTTAGGGAAATTTCGTCCCCGAAATTTGCTGGACAGGGAAACCAACAAAAGAACAGATAGAGAATGTTTTACCAGATCAAACTGAGTATCTATTCTGCATTTGGCTTACCAAATCAAAATATCAACAATAGATATGAGAATGAGCTCATTCATTATTTCACAAGATACTCGGGTCACTAGATCTACGAAATATACAGGGCATTGGTTAGCCCAAAGGGCTAACTAACCATTTGTAGAATGTATCTGGACCTCAAAAGAACAGACAAATAGATTCGATTTTCCAAAATTCTCAAACACTAGGTATGGATTCCAAACTCAGGTTGGAATACCCTAAATTATATATTAACTTGCCGCTCTTCGGACTTCGATCCACACAACAAAATTACAATAGAATTCAAATTTGGGTTTTAATTGAAATCGTTTTATCGTTACAATTCAAATTCAGCTTCATATTCTTGTTTACCAATTTATCCCAATTAAAGTTTCGGATTTATTAAGGTTAAGAAAAGATTGATTCTAGCAAGCTGCCATGAAGCAATCAAAGAATTTGAAATTGGATGACGAATCAAAAGAGACACCAACGAATCAAAAGAGTAGGGAAAGTTGCTTCCTAGTTTTTACAGGGTATTGACCATTAGTAGTCGTACTCCCTTGTCCCCTACCTCATCCTCTTCTTGCACTCATACTCACAATCGGTGGATAGTAAGAGAATTTACTGAGATGTTCGGACAAGATATCTTAGGGATACTCATTCTAAGGCATTTGTAACCCAATCTCTAATGAGTTACCTAATGTGTTATACTCCGAGCTAAAGTTTCAACCTTCGGCTCTGATACTAAATGTGACGATCCGAATTTCTACGTTCGAAAATCGACATCCATACTTCACTCGTATTCGAATGCCGTAGATTCAAACATTGAATCCGATTCGCTGGAGCTTATAACACATTAAGTATAACAACACAAGAAGAAAAACAATAATTTTTTATTGCTATACAATATTTGATACGACATCAGATACAAATGAATATCAATATTTGTCAGAGATACACAACAGCAGAAAGAAAATCTTCGACAGGGGAACACCAACATAATTTTCAAAAGGGAGAAGGAAAGAATTCCCAACAACTCCATCTCTAAAGCCAAAGCTCCAAATTCTCCAAATTGAAAGCTTAAACCACCATCATGTTGTATTAAGCAAACTAGGAAATAGATGAACCAAATGCGATCGCCAAATCCAAAGATTGAAGAAGATTTCTAAAGACCGAAGGCTACCGAATCTACACCTACTTTTGATTATCTAAAAATCCCAACTCTAGACTGCCCATGTGGAAAATTGTTGGCATACAGAGTTTAGGAAGGGAACAATAAACTCCAGGTCAGTCATGAGACTGGTATGAGCAAATAAAAACAATTTATCTTTAAAAGAAAACAAAAGAGTTTAAAAGAAATCCGCAATGCTTTTGGAAAATGAAACTACCATAAGGCCTCCCCGCACACACACAATCCAAGCGCATAATTGGAGGAGATTTCTCCTTAAGATAGTCAAACATGCTTACTACGAAAAATCTTTTTCATATTATTATTAGTGCATAGTGCAGAAAATCTTTCGAAAGTATAATATAAATCTTAGCCAACATAGGTACCATTATATTATGCCTGCTATAGCTACCACCTGGAGTGACAGGTTATACAACTAAAACCATACAAGGCATGTATTGGATATTGGATTTCCATTAAATGGTCAGGCTAAGGAACTTCCTATTGCCACATGGGTACGCCTCTGGAGGGACGCCTCGGGAACTTAATCAGCTCTCTACCATCATAAGGCTGGGTTACCTCTATAACTAGGTAGCTACTACACAAGATGCCATCCCCCGGTCGTTTGCGACCTTTATTCAAGGATCCTCAACCACAAAGCAACAACCATAAATTATAATAAATTTGCAGCAACCACATAGGTTAAGTATTTGGGCTCCATACCATGATACCACTCTTTTCCAGAAGGAAACAGACATACCCTCAGGGGGCGCTACCCCCAAACAACCTCGTTGCATCCTACCAGTTTCGACCATTCCAGGTTGTGAGGTCCGACGAGGTCACGTCCACAAGGCTACACTTTACACAAAATCCATGCTTCGATCAACAAATGATCAGCAGTACTTCGTATGCCACAATACTAAATTGGGAATGCATCACTAATAACCATCAACTACATAACCTCTGAGCTCGTACGTCTCAATAAAGTGTGTTAAGCTAAGAGAATAAATTCTCCGCCACCAAACAGAAATGTATTTGATAGGAACTAACTTTACATCTCACAATGTAACGTCAGACACACATCCATACAAGTCAATTCCGGGCTCGAACGGAACCGAAGGCACTTCCAAAGAAGCCCTTGCCATCCGGATAATCCATGATCACATCCAGACTTTCCATCACAAAGGGTGATCAAATCTCTATACCGGGGCCATTTGATGCAGAGACATTTGACGGGTTATTCTTTCGCTTTCCAAGATATCCGGTCTTCCCTATCGATCTTCAAATGCTATCCATAACGTCGTATCATTATTCGAAATGGGTTATATGACACAAAGTCCTCTCCCGGCTAAACCGAGTAATGAGCGCAATATTTTAAATCATATGGATATATGAGATCTCAGTTAAATTACGACTTATTACTGAAATTTTTTCTTTCAATGGCTTAAACAAATTACCATTTCAAATCTTTAAACAAAAAGATTCACTTCACAAAGTTTACCAATCTTTCACAAAGATTCATTCATAGCCTTTCTAAACAATTTCCCTTTCAAATTGGATTAACTCATCCAATCTTTAAATCAAAGATTCAATTTTTAGCTTTCAAAACCATTTCCGGAGATTCATAGCTTTCAAAAAAAAATTCATTCCAATTTTTTTTATACAAAAGTACAGCTTTTAGAACCTCTTCAATTTCAAAACCAAGTTCAATAATCTTTAACAAAGATTCATTCATAGCTTTCAAAACAATTACCTTTCAAATTTGAAATCTTTTCAATACAAATTAAAAATCCTTTCTTTATATGAAAGCTATTATTATTTGAAAAACAAAGGTTTTCGTTTCAGAAAAAAATCCGATTACATTTGCACAAGTAAAAACCCTTCAAGTCTAAAACTTGGGTTAAATTCAAGTTTCAAAGTAATATTTTTAAAATGATTTAAAACCCATATAGACACATTTATAACTTGTATAACCTTTTTAAACCATAATTTCCAAACATAGGATTCAATTTCAAATCCTGAATTTAAATTCAAATCAAACTATTTAAATTTCAAACTTCATCAAGTTATTCAAAATAACTTTTATCTTTAAAACTCCTTTTCAAAAGCTTTTCATATTTAACGCAATTCCATTTCCAAAACCATTTGGATTCAAAATTCAACTTTTAAAACCATTACATCATTTGAATAAAATAATATTAAATTCAAATTATCTATGACCTAACCGATTTGCCGTGAAATCCATATTTGTGTGTGTATGATGTAGTCTAGGGGTTTTGCACAATAGTGCAACATCATCAATCATCATAGATCCAAACACGTCAATATCGATAAGCGGTATAGTCTATAATGCTTATCTTCCATTCACAGATTCATAGATAAATAATATACATTCATCACAGATAAATAAATTACATTCATCACAGCTCGAATCAAAATAATTCATATCACAATGCATCACACATCAGGGATGTCAAACAATTCAAACATTTAATAGAATCCAAACATTCATAAGTAAGATTAATTAATCATATGGTTAATTTAAACCAGATTTATTACTTATGAATAAATCAATAATCGTTAATTAATATTAATTAATTACAAATCATTTTGATTGATTATTCTTTACTCATTTATTAATTAACCATTAATAATAAATTAATTAACCTTTAATTATTAATTAATCAACCTTTAATCATTAAATGATTATCATTCAATTAATTTATTATCCTTTAATTAATTATTCATAATTAATTACATGAATTAATTACTCCTCAATTAATTATCATTCCTTAATCACCTTTATTAATTAATTAACCTTTAATTAATCTAATTAATTAGTCACATAAATTAAATATCTTTTAATTAATTATTTTTATTAATTAACCTTTAATCATCAATCAATCATCCTTTAGTTAATTGACTTTTAATTAATTTCATTAATTCAGTAATTATTCTTTAACTACCTACATAAATTAATCCTTCTTTACTTAATTAAGTAATTAATCCTTATTTACTTAATCATCCTTTTATTACTTTTATTAATTTCACTAATACATTTGAAAACACTTAGAGATTAAATAATTAATCTAATATAAATTTATTTCAAAATCAAATCACATTTTATTTTTAAAAATTTAGGTTTGAAATTTGTTTTAAAAACTTATTTAATAAATTGCTTTTGACACTTGGTTTAAAGCTTATTTGAAAACTTATTCATTCTAAATTCACTTTAAGATTTTGGTTAGACAAATTGCTTGAAAAATCTTTAAATTGTCAAGTTTTAATAAGACCTAAGCTAACCCCTAAACCTCATCGATCGAAATCGAGAACAGCTTCGAGTTAAAGCCCAAAATTCCCGAACCTTACTTCGAGCTTCACCCTACCTTCTTATGCTTCGAGATGCTCAAGCGAACAATTCGAATTTTTCCCGATGAAAACCCTTTCTTCCCCAAATATTAAACAACACCAGATACACACAGTTCTGTGTGCACGACACGATCACCGGACCATCTCTGGTCCCTTGCCGAGGTCATCAGCATGAAATCACCTAAACGATCGCTCCAACCCATCAGCACCCATGAATTCTTAAGGTAGCACAATCGAGCAATCTAGCTCCTACCAGAACCCAGACATCACAACGAAAATCAACTCGCGCCACCTAGTCCGACCACCAGAATCCACGCGAGCTTGACCAAAGCTTCGCCACAACCCTACGCCTTGACTCCCCCTAGTCCGGTGAAACCTGAAGCCCTAGAGATGACGCAGCAATATGATTTCCGACCTCAACGAAATTTGGGTTCTAAACCCTAAATTGGCTCTGATAGGCCACCATGACGAGCTAGAATTTAAGTGAGCATTTTTACCACGATCGGCAACCATTATACTACCTCCAGTGACGAGCACGACGATCACCTTTTCATCGTTCGTCAGAATTTGACAAAAAATAGATATAGATCAACTCAAGATATCTCGGCATCCACATATTTAAAAATCATGAAATTTCTTTTAAAAATCACCATTTTAAAGTTCGAATCTGTTTCTAAAATCAAAACAAGAATACCCGATCCTTTAATATTGGACAGTTTTTAATTTTTACTGTGATTCATCATTTCATATATAAATACTCAATAAACATACTTGAATTTATTTCTAAACATGATGTTGCACTTATATGACTACTTTTCATTCAGTAATCAAATCCTAAAATTGTTTGGGTTGGAGTGATTTACATTTTCTAACAGGTTTCAAAACCTGGAATGTATGCACAGAGGCAAGGTTTGCATATTTTCAAACATGCATCACATATATATACGCATGTAGACAGATTCACATTCCAGCATATCAAATATCAGAGAAGACAAATCAATTCAAGCATTCATCAAGACACATAACAGATTATATGCGAGTTTGCTCACCTGATAAGAAGGAACAGAGAATGTCTTTATATTATCTGATTTGGAAATATTGAGATGATCTGAACTTGGTTTATTTTGATCTGAAATCTTGCTTACTTGAATTTGCTTGAATCCTTAATTGCTTCAGGTTGAAACTACTCCCAGGTTAAAGATCTTGACTTGAATTCAGGTTTTGCTTTTTTAGAACAGAGAATCAGATATAAATTTTTAAACCTAGAAACTTGATCTGATCTCTATGTCACTTGTTGAATATGAGTTGATCTAAGATGACTGATGATGTTGCACTATTGTGTAAAACCCCTGGACTACACTATACACATACAAATATGGATTTCACTGGAAATCGGTTAGGTCACAGATAATTTGAATTTAATATTATTTTATTCAAATGATGTAATGGTTTTAAAAGTTGAACTTTGAATCCAAATGGTTTTGGAAATAGAATTGGGTTAAATGCGAAAAACTTTTGAAAAGGAGTTTTAAAGATAAAAGTTATTTTGAATAACTTGATAAAGTTTGAAATTTAAATAGTTTGATTTGAATTTAAATTCAAGATTTGAAATTGAATCCTATGTTTGGAAATTATGGTTTAAAAAGGTTATACAAGTTATAAATGTGTTTATATGGGTTTTAAAACATTTTAAAAATATAATTTTGGAAATTTGAATTTAACCCAAGTTTTAGACTTGAAGGAGTTTTACTTGTGCATATGTAATCGTATTTTTTTCGAAATGAAAACCTTTATTTTTCAAATAATAATAGCTTTCATATAAAGGTAGGATTTTCAATTTATATTGAAAAGATTTCAAATTTGAAATGGAATTGTTTTGAAAGCTATGAATGAATCGTTGTTAAAGATTATTGGACATGGTTTTGAAATTGAAGAAGATCTAAAACATGTATATTTTGTATAAAATATTTGAAATGAAAATTGTTTTTGAAGCTATGAATCTTTGGAAATGGTTTTAAAAGCTATGAATTGAATCTTTGATTTAAAGATTGGATGAGTTAATCCAATTTGAAAGGGAAATTGTTTAGAAAGGCTATGAACGAATCTTTTTGAAAGATTGGTAAACTTTGTGAAGTGAATCCTTTTGTTTAAAGATTTGAAAATGGTACTTAGTTTAAACCATTGAAAGAAAAGTTTTGGGTAATAAGTAATGACTTAACTAAGATTCCATATATCTATATGATTTTAAAATATTGTGCTCATTACTCGGTTTAGCCGGGAGAGGACTTTGTGTCATATAACCCATTCCGAATAATGATACGACATTATGGATAGCATTTGAAGATCGGTGGTGAAAACCAGATATTTTCGAAAGCGAAAGGATAACCCATCGAATGTCTCTGCATTGAATGGCTCCAGTATATAGATTTAAACACCCTAGGTGACGGGAAGTCTAGATGTGATTAGGGATTATCCGAATTGCAATGGCTTCTTCGAAAGTGCCTTTGGTTCTGTTCGAGCCCGGAACAGACTTGTATGGATGTGTGTCTGACGTTGCACTTTGAGATGTAAAGCTAGTTTCTATCAAATACATTTCTGTTTGGTGGAGGAGAATTTATTCTCTTTGCTTAACAACCTTCTCTGGGACGTATGAGCTCAGAGATTATGTAGTTGATGGTTATTAATGATACATTCCCAATTTGGTAATGTGGCATACGAAGTGCTGTTGATCATTTGTTGATCGAAACATGACTTGTGTGTAAATCGTAGCTTTGTGGACGTGACCTCGTCGGACCTCACAACCTAGAATGATCGAAACAAGAAGGATGCAACAAGGTTATTTGGGGGTAGCGACCCCTGAGGGTATGTCCATTTCCTTCTAGAAAAGGGAGGTATCATGGTATGGAGCGATGATATTTAACCTATGTGGTTGCTGCAAATTTATTACACTTTGCGGTTGTTGCTTTGTGGTTGAGGATCCTCGGATAAAGGTCCCAAACGACCGGGGGATGTCATACTCATGTAGTAGTTACCTAGTTATAGAGGTAACCCGACCTTGTGTTGGCAGGGAGCTGGTTAAGTTCTCGGGGCGTCCCTCCAGGGGCGTACCCATGTGGCAATAGGAAGTTCCTTAGCCTGACCATTTGTTGGAAATCCAATCTTCAATACGTGCATTGTACAGTTTTAGTTGTATAACCTACCACCTCAGGTGGTAGCTATAGACATAATATAATGGTACCTTTGCTGGCTAAGATTTATATTATACTTTCGAAAGGTTTTCTGCACTATGCACTAATAATAATATCAAAAAGATTTTGCGTAGTAAGCATGTTGTACTATCATAAGGATAAATCTCCTCCAATTGTGCGCTTGCATTGTGTGTGTGTGAGGGGGGGCGTTATGGTAGTTTCATTTTTCAAAAAGCATTTCGGATTTCTTTTAAAATCTTTTGTTTTTCTTTTAAAGATAAACTGCTTGTTTGCTCATACCAGTCCCATGACTGACCTGGTGTTTATTGTTCCCTTCCTAAACTCTAGGTGACCACAATTTTCCACACAGTAGTCTAGAGTTGGGATTTTCAGATAATCAAACAGTGGGTGTAGATTTAGTAGCCTTCAGTTTTTGGAAATCTTCTTCAGTCTTTGGATTTGGCAATTACATTTGGTTCATTGGTTTCCTAGTTTTATTAATACAACGTGATGGTGGTTTAAGCTTTCGATTTGGAGTATTTCGAGCTTTGGCTTTATAGATGGAGTTGTTGGGATTTCTTTCCTTCTCCCTTTTGAAAATTATGTTGGTGTTCCTCTGTCGAAGATTTTCTTTCCGCTATTGTGTATCTCTGACAAATATTGATATTCATTTGTATCTGATGTTGTATCAAATATTGTATAGCAATAAAAAGTTATTGTTTTTCTTCTGCTGTGTTGTTATACTTAATGTGTTATAAGCTCTGGCGAATGGGATTTAACGTTTGAATCTGCGGCATTCGAATACGAGTAAAGTATGGATGTCGATTTTCGAACGTAGAAATCCAGGTCGTTACATTAAGTTCATTAGCCTGACCATTTGTTGGAAATCCAAACAAAACAATAAAAGCCCTATATGGTTTTAGTTGTATGACCTGCCATGGAATATGGCGGTAACCTGCTATTGAACATGGTAGATATAGTAGACATATAACGAAACTGATATGCTTTCTAAGATTAATATTATACTTTCAAAAGGTTTTCTGCACTACTAATAATAATATCAAAAGGATTTTCGTATATCAAGCATGTTAGACTATCATAATGTGACAACCCGAAATTTTCTAGCAATATCAATTTAATAATCTGCATTAAATATTAAATTGATTTGATATATTTTTGTTAATTAGATCTGAATTGATATTTTTCTTTTAATAAATATCTAATTGGTAAATTTTATCTGTTAAAATTGATTGTTTGTTTTCTATTTATAAATGTATATATTTGTATACATTGTAAATAGATGAGTTTTGTTTTAAAGTTTAACTAATAAATTATGTTTCAGATTCTAATATATATTTTAGTGAATTGGAAATTATGTTTTATTTAATATAAACTTTTCAAAGCTAAATAAATAAATAAATATAGGGTTTTAAATACATAAGATAAATGCTTAAATAGATTGAGAGTTATTTTAACTTAAGTTTAAATTTAAATTTATTAACAAAAAGGTTTGTTTTATTTTCTTTTTAGTATAGCTTGATAAAAATATGGATTTAAAAGTATATATGAGTTTTAATATAATTTTGTCAAACAATAATTTCATATATATTATAAAATATGTAGATAAAAAGATAATTTAATTTATCTACCATATCAAAGTGATAACTGTGTTTTTATAATATAAATAAAATAAAAATGTACATATAAAATACAAGACTATAAGATAAACTGGAAAGAAATATAAGTAAGTACATTGGTTAAATTATAATAACATAACAACTATAAAGTTCATTTAGTTTTCAAACAACAAAATAAAAGGAAATAACAAGTCACATACATTTCAAAAATATAATAACAAATCAATAATAAAACTAGACACAAGTCAACAATGAAACTAGAAACAAAAGAATTTTCAAATTTGTAAACTAACATAACAATGAACTGCAGTATACATATATATATATATATATATATATATATATATATAAGTGTAAATCATCAAGACCAATATATGATTGTACAAACAAAATCTAGGAACAAATCAAAGTGCGCAGGCTGAAATAAAACAAAATAAAGATATAAATATATATATATGTGTGAAGCTTGCTAGAGAAGAAAGTAATGTATTCTTAAGCAAACAAACAAAAGTCATTAATGAAAAATCTTTCTAGCACACAATTGTATTACATATTAGCTCTATAATAAAATATCTCTGATAAAATCTGTACAAACAAGATATGTATGCCATATTGTACAAGTGTATGAGACATAATAATATTCCCTGTCTGCATATGCCCTGGAAACTTGATTATAAATCAGCTTCACCTTGTTTAGTTCGAGCGGAGCTAAAACTAAAATAAACTTCATTAAAAACCCAAACAAACATTCAACAATAACTTAGCAAACCAGGGGATTATACAGAAAAGAGTTTCAGTTGTATTCAAGCCTGTTTCACATTTCAGTTCAAAAAGTGGCTCTGTTCTTTTACATTTCAGGTGAGTAACTTTTTAAATCAAAACTAAATAAGTAGATTTCTGTTGCTTATAAAGTTCTGTGATGGATGATACTTGTTTATGCATATATAGTGATAACTCAGTGTTAAAAATATCTGTAAACATGCATGTTTGGATTGTGTATTTGGGTATTGACAGCCTCTGTTCTTTCACATATCTGGTGAGTAACTCATTTTTTGTAAGGAATTAAAAGTATAAATTAGTTTGAAGTTATTGCAGTGATAAATATTGTATTGTAGAGTATGGTTGTATGTTTATATTTTTGGATTCTTGAAGTATGATGTGTGCAGGTATTTAAACTTTGTATTTTCTCTGTTTCCAGTTTTGTTCATTTAAATTCAAATTCTTTAAATTAATCCTTGTTTAGCCTTAAGATTTAAAGGAGATCTGTAAGTTTCATTTCAAACATTAGTTTAGGATTTTACTTAAATCAAAGTAATAAATATATGACTCTGGAAACCGAAAAAGAAAAAGAAAGAACTGAGCATCTCAATAATATCAAAAATTTGAATATCTTGTTTTATAAATTCAGGTACATAGATCGAATAGTTGAATCAAATGATGATTTTTAAAATGAATATGGTGATTTTTAGTGGAGGGGGTGAGGTGCAGTTCGAGTTCATCCATTTTCGGCATTTTGAATATCCGTGGACTATCAAGTTGATCTGGGGGGTCGAGCCTCTGATTGGGGGTGGAGGAAACTACCATGGATCAGGGAAAAATAGTGGGTGGCGGCGAAATGGATCGTGGAAGCGTCGGCGTGGGTTTAAAGTTTTTAAACCTAAATTTTACTGCGTTTGGAATTTTGATCACCGCGGCCACGGCTGGCGATCGAGTGGCACGTGGCTTTGAGGGGAGGTAGAGGGGAGATGGTCGATGACGTAACCGGAGTTTGGTGGCCTCCGGTAGTGGGAGCATCGCGTGCGTAGCGTTGACAGGCGTGGAGAGTGTTGTGTATGCTGTGTTTCCAGGTTTTTCATTTTTTTTTCATTTTTGCGCGCATGAGGGAAGACTTGAAGCAAGTTACAGTTTTTCTCGGGGAACTTCGTATGTTACTCGAAGTAACAGAGGGGGGTGCTCGGGTTGTACATGTTCAGGTTTAAACCTGTAACAGTTTTCAACTGTTTTGAGTCTTTTGTTTTAAATTTAAAATCAAAGTTAAAGCTAGTACTAAATTAAAGTTTAAATAATGGATTTAAGTTAGTTTTGAATATAGTTGGAAATAATAAAGTTTTCAAAATTTAAATTATTTTAATAACTTAAAAGTGATTAATAATTAAAGTATTTGCAACTAGAGTTGAGTTCAAATGAAAATTCAAAACTGTTAAGGGAAGATTGAAACATGTTAACTCCAAAAAGAAGTCAGGACTTAGATATGCAATTCTAGATTTGAAACTAAAATAAAGTTTTATAATTTAAATTGATTCAAATAAGTTTAATGCTATTAAATATGTGAGTTTAAAGGGGGTTTTGGAAGGAAAAATTAGTTTTAAACTTTATTAAGGATAAAATTTGAATTTATTTACAAAGTAATTTGAAACAGATGTTTTTAGAACATTTTGAAAATAAAAAATTTAATCTATAATAAGAATAATTACTTTGAGTAATGAAGTTTTTAGAATTTTATATGCATTAACCTTTAAGTTAATTAAATAAGAATAATTAATGATTGATATTAATTAATTTAGTAATTATAAGTTTAAAGGTAGTAATTAAAGTTAATTAATAAATTAATTAACTAACATGTGATTAAGAACCATAGATTAGATATTTATTTAAATTAATAAATTTTTAATGGTTAATCAAACTTATAATTAATAATGATTAATATAAGTTAATTATTTTAGAAGAAATAATTAAATAAGTGTTAATGAAGATCATTAATTAGATTATTTTATAATTAATTAATGTAATTGATTTTTAATAAATTAATTTGATTAATTAATTCAATAATAATCATTGAAATAGTTTAAATATAATTATTTATTTGGAAAGTAATTAAGAAATTAATTACTTATTAATTGTGTAAGTTGATTTAATTTGAGTTAATTAATTTAGTTTAATTAACTGATATTTTGGAAGTAAATTACTTAGTGAAGTAATTGATGAAATCATTGGATGATGGAAAATGGAAGTAATTGGAGTATAATTACTTCTTTGAAATTAATCAAGGGATGAAGCTTGTTATTGAGAAGTAATTAACGTAGGACAGTTAATTACTGTATATATATTAATCAAGAGGGTTAATATTTGTGGTTTGAAGATTTGTATTCTTAATATAAATTAACAAATAAAAATGTAATTAGAAATCATTAATTAATATAATTAATGATGATATTGATTTATTTGGGAATAATAAATCAACAAGATAATTAAATGGTAATAAATCTATATAAATGAAATTAATTAATGGATTTATTCAAGATTAATTTCTGTAAATAAATTAAAGGAAATTACTGGAATGTAGCAAAGGATGTTTAAATCAAAGATGATTGGAATATAAAAGTAATTGATAATAAGATTTAAATTGAGTTAATTGATTAATTTTAGAAATCATTTGAGGATTTGGTATGTGAAATTACTTAGTATAATTAACGGAGTATAATTACTTAGAATAGTAATTAGATGATAATTACTTGATGAAATTCATACAAGATGATTTGTAAGTGGAGTAATTTGGGTAATTTCTTTTGTAATTAATCAAAGGATTAATTTATGGAATTAATCATGGGATGATTAATAAGTAATTAAGGGTAGTTAATTACTGATTCGTTATTAATCAAGAGTGATTAATAATTGTGTTTGAATAAAGATTAATCACTTAATGTAATTAATTTGAATAAAGCAATTTTATATAAATTGAAGATATTAATTAATATAATTAATGATGTAATTAAAAATTGTTTAATTAAGGAATAACCAATAAGGAAGTAATTAAATGTTAATCTGCTATGAATGATTTAGAATAATTCATCTGAGATATTAATTAAAAGACTAAATTTCTCCTTGTAATTAGAGAATGATTAATTAATTTGATTTATAATTAATTAATGGTTGTGAGAGCAGGATTTATGGAATGAATAATTAAATTATTTTAAATTAATTAAAGATGGAAGTAGTTAATTTAATTCATTTTAAATTAATTATAGATTGTTATTCATAAATCATTGCTTATGGATGATATTGATATTTCATTGATTGATTGTGATCTCAGATATGAGATGAGTAATATTTATGTGATATGGATGTATGTTTTAAGTATGATAATATTTAATTATCTGTTTGGATGATGATATTAATTATCTGTTTATGATGATAATGTGATTATCTATTATGAGATGTGTATTATCTGTCTGTGCATATTGATAATATTGAATTAACTGTTAAGACTAAATAGACAACTTGGCCTTAAAAGACACGTTTTGGATTTTGATGAGACCGGGATCGGTTTTCCTTATTTGGAACATCCGAAAACCACATCGATTCCAAATTAACGATAGGTCGTGAATCTGAAGTGAAGATGAAGATTCAGAATGCAAGTGCTATCGTCGTTAACTCTGAGGGTGATTCCAAAATGAGTGTAACGAGATGATGCCTTCGGTTTCGTTCGAACCCGGAACGAACTTGTATGGATTGAATGCTTTCAACACATCGTCAGGCGGGCGATGAGCATTCTAAGAAATATGTTCTATAAAGGTAATCGTAACCTCAAGCCTCATCAACCCGGAATGGCTAAAACAGGGGAGGTGCAGCAAGGTTAGGTGGGTAATGCCCAAGCAGGACAAGGATATTCCCCTGTCTAGATGTCCCTTTTTATTCGGCTGTGTGGGCAGTTGGTCTGCAGCCAACTACGGGGTTTATCTTGTTCGGGACTGTTCAGTAAGGAATGGTTCCGGCCTTGTGTTGCAGGGGGTCGGGAGTGATCCTCGGTACGTTGATCTAGGCCACGTACTGTGACGGGCGGTACCCCAGTAGCCCTACCATTGTATGGAATCCACAATCCAATAAGTGCCAACGGTTTTGATTGTATTACCCACTTTTGTGGCTAGTAGCTGAAATTTAATAGATGTAAAAATTTCGGCTATTTTCTATTTACTTGAAAACCCTAGACCTATTATAAAATCACTGGATTTCCTATCAAATGTTTTGGTTAGCGTAAGGTAAAAACTTTTCCATGTTTATGTGTGGGGAGTCTTACGTGATACCTTTTATTTTCAAAGGATTTTCAAAATTAAGCAACTTTAACCTGTTACTCACACCAGACCCATGTCTGACCCGGAGTTTATTTTTGTTTTTCATAAACTCTCGGGTACCCAAATTTTTACGGGTAGCCAAGGGATTCAGGTTAGCTTTGACGAATTCTGGAGGAGCAATGGAGCAGGAGGCTTCAGCGTTGTAGTTATATATATAGTTCCGCTGTGTTGGTATCTCTGAGTCTTATTGTTTGAGTTGTATCGTATTGTATTGAGTTGTATAACTAGACAGGTGTCTATAACTCTTTAGTATGTGATGTACTATATGTATCACTCTGATTGATGTTATATATTATGTAAATATTTATGTGATTAATATAATTTATTCGTTCCGCTGTGAGATTCTGATATTGTTGTTCTTTCTTCTCTATCTTTTCTATTTTCTCACCCTTTTCTTTCTTTAAAAACGATACGTCTTCCTGGGCCTAGGAAGTCGGGGTCGTTACAGTGGTATCAGAGCGCTAGGTTGAGTGAATACCTAGGCTCTTGAGTGATTTCTTTCCTGAGAGAGCGTATTTGTAATTTTGATATATATATATATATATATATATATATATTCATTTCTATCTATTTGTTGGACTACCTGTTCGGGTTTTCCAATACAAGTATAAGGGTAGATTGAGTAGTGGTGTGTGTAACACGACTACCTGTGGTTAGAAGTATATCTGATGAGACTGTGGACCTAATACCATCTCAAGTAAATTTGTGATGTGAGGATTTCACCAAAATCTCTTGAGGAAACTGTTAAGATTTGGAGTCCATTTTTGGTTGTATAAGTTGGGATGAGTAGAATTGGATTTTTGTCAGTTGAGCAGAAGCTAGAAATATTTATCTTGGTAACTCAAGAAGTAGTAGTTGTGAGTTGAAATGCAGTAGCGATGGATTGTTTCCGAAGAAGTTCTCAAAGAACTTTGGATAAGGAAGAGTGTCTGCATTAGTTTTGAGGTTGAGTTCAGCTGAATGTTGTGTTTGGCTTTTAGGCCTGACTTTTTCGAGGAATTTTGGATTAAGAAATTTTTTTTGGCATCAGTAGCAGTGTTGCAGCTCAGATTGTTCTGCCGGCACGCGAGGAGGTCATCTGTCAGCAGTTCTTTAGAGGTGAAGTTCAGAGGCAGTTTTGTGAATCCATTTCTTCAATGGATTGTCTAGATAAGCTTAAGCTGTTCAAATTGGTAAGGAGAGAGCAGTTTTCTTGGATATTAGCCTGGGTTGATCGCGAAAGAGACTTGCGATAGTTAAGTACTCTCTGGGATGGCAGAAATTCTTCTGGATATCTTTGAAGAGGTCGGTGGGTTGCCTTAGCATCTGAGGAGTTGAGTTTGGTATCGACCAGATTCCAGAAGTGGTACCGATGGTTCAGCTTAGTAATAAAATGGTTTCTAGAGAGAGGAATTGGTAAAGCAGCTCAGATTTTGGGGGAATTTCTGAATTTTATTTCGGATCTGTTGAACCATATTTTTGTAATGGATTGTCCAGTTTGTGCTTATGTGCATCATCAGCATTTTCATCTACTCCAGATCAGAGTTGTGCAGCGGAAGCAGTTGGGAGTGCATCTGTTTTTCTTTTCTGGAAAAGAGAAGTTGTTTTCTACTGAGGATAATAAATATTGTGTTCTAGGTTTTGGTTGATTTTGAGAAAATTATTCTCCTGGATTGTTTTTGGATTCAGATTGTTTTAGGAGTCATCAGCAAGGATTGAGCTGATCAGTAGGTTGAAGGCAGCTCTGGATCATCAGAGGAATTTGGATTTGGGAGTCGGAGATTTCATTTTGGATGAATTTTCTCTGATTCGAAGGAGTTCTGTAGATTAGTAGTATAGATTATTTGGATTCTATAGATCGAGTATTCCGGTATTATACTAGGAAACTCTAGGGAACTCTATCCAGAATTTTGTATGGATAGTTTGCTTTGTTGATTGAGTAGATTGGTTGTGATGATTGTTAGCATGTGATTGATATATGCTTATGATTTAAAATTAATTAAAATCTTAAATATATTATTAAATTACCTTTGCTTTTAAATTTCGGGGACGAAATTCTTTTAAGGGGGGAGGAATGTGACAACCTGGAATTTTCTAGCAATATCAATTTAATAATCTGCATTAAATATTAAATTGATTTGATATATTTTTGTTAATTAGATCTGAATTGATACTTTTCTTTTAATAAATATCTAATTGGTAAATTTTATCTGTTAAAATTAATTGTTTGTTTTCTATTTATAAATGTATATATTTGTGTACATTGTAAATAGATGAGTTTTGTTTTAAAGTTTAACTAATAAATTATGTTTCAGATTCTAATATATATTTTAGTGAATTGGAAATTATGTTTTATTTAATATAAACTTTTCAAAGCTAAATAAATAAATAAATATAGGGTTTTAAATACATAAGATAAATGCTTAAATAGATTGAGACTTATTTTAACTTAAGTTTAAATTTAAATTTATTAACAAAAAGGTTTGTTTTGTTTTCTTTTTAGTATAGCATGATTAAAATATGGATTTAAAAGTATATATGAGTTTTAATATAATTTTGTCAAACAATACTTTCATATATATTATAAAATATGTAGATAAAAAGATAATTTAATTTATCTACCATATCAAAGTGATAACTGTGTTTTTATAAAATAAATAAAATAAAAATGTACATATAAAATACAAGACTACAAGATAAATTGGAAAGAAATATAAGTAAGTACATTGGTTAAATTATAATAACATAACAACTATAAAGTTCATTTAGTTTTCAAACAACAAAATAAAAGGAAATAACAAGTCACATACATTTCAAAAATATAATAACAAGCCAATAATAAAACTAGACACAAGTCAACAATGAAACTAGAAACAAAAGAATTTTCAAATTTGTAAACTAACATAACAATGAACTGCAATATACATATATATATATATATATATATATATAAGTGTAAAGCATCAAGACCAATATATGATTGTACAAACAAAATCTAGGAACAAATCAAAGTGTGCAGGCTGAAATAAAACAAAATAAAGATATAAAAATATATATATATATGTGTGTGAAGCTTGCTAGAGAAGAAAGTAATGTATTCTTAAGCAAACAAACAAAAGTCATTAATGAAAAATCTTTCTAGCACACAATTGTATTACATATCAGCTCTATAATAAAATATCTCTGATAAAATCTATACAAACAAGATATGTGTTTGCACCAAAATTGGGCAACACCCTTCGGGAGTTTTTTGAAGAGATAATAAATGAAGAACTTAAACTGAAAACGAGGATTATCTAACAAAAACTCCAAGTCACAGAAAAGTAAATTGCACAGAAGACAAGAATTTAGAGTGGTTCGGCGATGCGCCTACGTCCACTATGAAGTTTTATCATTTTATTGCTTAATACTTGAGGGTTACAAGTGTTTTGAAGCAAATTACAATAGACAACAGACTTAAATTCGAAATTAGTAGCCAAGGTGGTGGTATGGAGTGATTCTGGCAGCGTTTAGGCGTACTCTATCTCTCCCAATTCTCCGACCCCCATTCTGAATGACCAGGGGCTCTATTTATAGGTGTGGAAGGATGAAATCCCGCTTGAAACTCAGGGAGGCTGCTTGGCACGTGAGGGGGGACCATAAGCCCGCGTTCTCGGGATCCGTGCCCAATTTGGGATCGATTCAAAGTAAGGTTCGAATCGATCAAAAACGCATCCAGTCGAGGCGAAATTTGGTGTGGACATTCTTCAGTGTATAATCAAGCTTCTGTGAAAATTTCATAGCGTTTGGATCAAGGGATTGAGATATATGATCAATTCAAGATTGTGTCTTCGTGTACCCTGTTTGCTTCGACTCGGCCCTAGGGACTCGTTCGAATCCATATGGTTCGAATCCATATGGTTCGAATCCTTATGGTTCGAATCGATCCTTTTGTATGTGGAGGCGGCGACGTGGTGCTTTGATGGATTCGAGGCTATCGATTCGAAGAAGTGCTCCCTTCGAGTCGATTAAATACACGTTCCTTCGTATCAATCGTGGAAGGCCGTGGTTGATTGATACGAAGTTTCCTTTGCTCACTGGATCCGAAGAATGCTACGTCCTGGAGTCGAAGCCATTATGGGTTCGAACGTGGGCGTGTGACGATGGGTTCGAAGCAAGGTGACTGGGATGGATTTGAATCAATATGTGGTCGATCTATTCGAACTAAGGTCTGCGCGTATGGCTTCGAAGCATGGCTGTTGAGGTCTTGTTCGATGGAGTCGAAAGTGATGGGTGCGAGGTAAACACTGGCTGATGGATTCGAACTAGATGGGTTCGAATTATATGGGTTCGAACCAAATGAAGGGGTGACGGATTCGAACCGAGCAAGGTCCATTTCTCCCAACTTGAATCCATCATAACTTGAGCATACAACCTTGGATTGACTTGAAATTTGAGATGCGGACTTCTATGATCATTCTTGTCATGTCCTATCAATTGTAGCTCAATCTGGACTCGGACAAAATTCATCGACATCCATAGCGAAGCTAAGTACGATCAATTTCTGAGACGAACTGTCCTTCGTTTTCGATCGATCTTTTGGTATCACGGCTTTGCCAAGAAGCGGGATAACACTTTGCCCCCCAAAGTATGTCTTGTGAGAACATGACGTGCTTTGAATAGTTGCCATTTCTTCTGAAAAATTATTGCTCTCTTTCTGTTGAGACTCGTACGCTGTATTGCTGTAACCTTGCGTTGATATGATTGATTGTTGTATAATAGCGCTTAGCCTTTGGTTGTTGTATTTGTAATAGGATAAGTGTTTGATCCCTGTAAAATTTTAAAATCAAATGTTATTTTGATATGCATGCACATATATTAGCTTGACCCTTGTTAACGTCGTGCGTCCATGAGTCATGTTGATTTTATTTGCTATTGAATTTCATATCGATTTTCTCCTGAATCGGTATACAGGGTGGACAAGTAATTTTTCATATTCGAAATGATTTTGTCCATCTTCATCGGTGGTTCTTGATGGATTCGAGGCTATGTTTGCACGAATCGATGGCCTGATGGACATCGTGCTTCGAATCGATGAGGCCCTCAACCCAGCCTCTGTTCGCATCGACACTGCATGGACGGATTCGAAGTGTTGATGGGTTCGATTGCGATGGTTTCGAATGTGATGGATTCGAACGTAATGGGTTCGAACGTGGCTTTCTCGAATCGATGGAGTATGGCGAGTGACCGGCGGTAGGAAGTCAACATAACCGGGAGCCGAAGTGCCACGCGTTTTCTGTGGATCCCATATAAATACTTAAGGCCAACGTCACTCTTACTTTTTACTTTTTACTGTTGCTATTTCTTCATCTCGACCCTTCAAAGCAAGAAACTACCGTGTCTTTGCATTCGAATCAATAAAATTCCATCAAGTCTTTGTTTGCAAACGAATCCAATCAGGTAATTTAAGGGACCGATTCGATTGTAGAACTACGAAACCGGAAATTTATCATCGATTTCGATCTTTCCTTTCGAACACCTTGAGGAGTAGTGATATCTGAGATGGCTTGACTCGCTGGATCTGGGGAACAAATCCATATGATTCGAATCGATCCTGCGTATTGTCGGGGAGAGGTGTAAGCAATGATGGATGTTGTCATTCTTTCTTGCTTCGCATCGGCCCGTGAATGATCATTTCGAATCGATATCCAGGAGAAAGCTTCGAATCGATGGTTGTAGGAGGAGGCATCGAATCGATCGATTCGAAGTAGTGTCACTTCGATCGATTCGAAGGTGCACGACATTCGATCGATTCGAAGCACGCAGGTCGTATGGGTTCGAACGTCTTCGACTCGACTCGTGTTGATTCGAGCCGATCGATTCGAGCATCCTAACATCTGAAACTTCTGATTTTTTGATTTGCTCCACCTTTTTAACTATGACTAATTTTAAGTTGAACTTTAACGAACTTACTGAACTTTGGCATACTTGACCCCGACGAGCTTCGGCCTTGCATAATCGCAGTTGACTTGACCTATCTTTTGGAGCTCGTCGATGACACCATGACTTAAACAAACATAACAAATTTATACTTGAATTGGTCAGTAGCATCTGGGTGGCGTGAGAGTGATGGTCAGCAACGACGGTCATTTTCATTTTCCAGCTCCAAAGTTTCGTCGCTCGGACATCTTGTTTCATCTTGTAAAAATGGCTTAAGTTCTATATAGCACTTGCACTGCACGACATATTCATCTATTTTACACCGGGGAGTATACGGGCTTCCTTTGTACTTAACGCTGCTTTCTGGTGAGTTAGCTAATTATGGAGTCTTCGAGCTCTCAACAACAAGAGGTACAAAGTTCGCCCCCTCCAGCGCTAGAAATCCCAGAAATTCCTCCTGAAGTAATAGATCCGGCTCCGGACGAATTGCCGGAGGCTCTATTTATCGAGGATCCTGTAGACTCCGTCCGATCAATTATCTCCGAGGCATTATTGGATCGGATATGTTTGAAACATAACTTATCCCCAGTTGACGTTTTGTTAGCGGGTGCTGATGATAGACCCCACAATCCACCCGAGGGGTATACTGCTTTTTACCGCCATGCTTGTGCGGCTGGAACTCTCCCCCCATTTTAATCAATATATCAGGGAGATGCTATCGTTTATTGGAATCGCTCCCGCACAACTTCATCCCAATGGACACGCATTGCTGAATAGTGTCTTCATCTTATTTATGGACCATCTTTTTCGTCCGCCAAGGCCAACTGAGATTAGACATATATTCAACTTCAAGAGCAGGGGCGATAGTCCATCTTTCACCTTTTTGGAAGCAGTTAGAAACTGTCAGATTGTGATGGGAGCCTGGACCAGACTCAGTTACTTTAAGAATGAGTGGTTTTTCGTCCGATGCCCCCCAGGATTCGCTAGGCGATGGTTGTCCAGACGTGAGTGTCGTAAATCATGCAAGCCTTCTTTAATTGTCGTTGTTAACACTGGAACTAACAGCAGGCATTTTTCTTGCAGCTATCATATCAAGGCCTGACGGTGGTCGCTACAGAGGCGTTGTCCGAAGTTTACAAGAGATCCCGAATGATTTGCGGCACATCGACTCGGTCTTAATTGATGATAACTTAAGGATGCTGGGTTTAATTGAGACGAACCAGAGTATTGTCATTGAGGGGTTAGCGAAATCGGCTTCGAAGGTAAAGCTGAAGATGGTGAAAAGAAAACCCGGCATAGTGATAAGAAAAATGAGCGATGAGGAGAGGACGCCCACTGACACCGAGCTAATGGCTGATCTTTCCCGAGCGGGAAAAAAAAGCGGAAAGGCAAGGCTGTTGTTCCTAAATTTAAGAGGCGGAAGTCTGTAGTCGTATCTCGTTTGATCCCCGGAATTACTTTCTCTGACGCTGTTCTTTGTCAATCAAGAAACATTTTCATAGGACTGGATGACATTCCCATCCCGGAATGCGTATCTTTCCATCACGGGTCCGGGTCGGATGTGCTCCGGGAAGCGTTAGACATAAACGTGCCTTTTCCTGTTAGCGCAGTCGACACTTCTGGTTGGTCGGGGGTTTTGCACATTTGCATACACTTTCATAACACTACACGACTTCCACATAAGTCATATTGCTTTCGCCTGGTACTTAACCGAATCACTTCCCTTTTCCAGGTGATATGTCTGGACGTCAGTCTACACTAGACAAACTCCGAAGAGTGCATCACCCTTCATCTCGTTACGAATCTCGACGCGGAGACTCCGATCGTGATCGTGACCGGAGGCATCACGGCCAGGAGTACCATGCAAAGGATCATCATCGTAGTTACTCTAGCCAGGAACGATCAGACAGAGACCGTAGACATCGTTCCCCTTCTCGATCTCCTCCGCCATCCCGAAGTCATGTCCAGGTATCTGAGCCTCTGCGGCATCAACCATCTTCGCAGGTTTCGAGGCTTGAGCCACATCATCCTAGAATTGAGGTCGCAACGTCCACGTCCGCGGATGAGGCCCTTATTGAGCCCTCCGGTGAAGGGGCCATCAGACTTGCTCAATTGAAGAGGGATTTTCCAGAGATTTGCTTTGACGCTTGTATTTTTCCTCCCAATCTTAAAAGAATCCCCGAAGATGCCGTGGCCACGGCACTCAGCTACACCCGTGACTTCTATGCCCAGTACAAGGAATGGTATAAAGCGGCTGTTAGAGCTTCAAATGCTGCCTTCGATCGGGCCAAAATTATCGAGAAGCTGGAGGCCGACCTGGCTCAAAAGAATCGCATTGTCGACATTCTCCAATCTGAGGCGGAATCTTCCCGTAAGACCGAGGTCGAGTCGTTAAAAAAGGTTGATGAGACATTAGTTGAGATGGCGAAGATGCAACAGGCACATTGCACTTTAGTTGAAGACTTAGGCCACCGATTCAAGAATGTTGAAGTTGAGCAGGACGCGGCGGTCAAGGAACTATAAGAGCTAAAGGCTAAGTTTGCTGACATGAATAAGGAAAAGGACAATGCGAATATGGCCGCACAAGAAGCGTGTGAGCAGGCCGTATCTCTTCGAGCTGAGCGTGATGCGGCAGTTGCAAGGGTTAAGGTGGTTAAATCGGAGGTGGAAGAGAGAATCCAGGTAGAGAGGTTCAAGATGGAGGCCGAATTCGATGATCTCTTGGACACATATAATGCCAATGCATTAGAGCATAGAAATCTTTCCTGGCTAGGAGATTACTCGACGCCTCTCTATAATGCCTGGAAGAAATTAGTGGAAAACAAGAGGGAGTTTTGCCCGGATGGGGTAGTAGACGAGTTTGAGCTTGAATCTCGTCTGCTCAGCGAGGATGAGAGGAGAACTCTTCATGAAGCGATAATTTCTGTTGAGAAAGAAAGGCTTGGCATCCATCAAACGGAGATCGGCGAAGGTTCGGGTATTGTGCATCATAGCGAGAATATTGAAGTCCCTGTCTCGACTTCATCCGAAGCTGTCGCCGTGGTTGATCCACAAACTATTCCAGCCTACAATCCAGACCAACCGGAGTTGTCTACGGGCAAGACTGTCGTCCCCGAGCTTGTTCAGGCTCCAAGGCAAGGTAAAGTGGGTATTTTGATTATTTTCCTTACGTCCTAAAGCATCGATTTTCGAGGGAATTTTTTGGTCTGATTGCTCCCATTCTTTTTGTTCAGTGACCGAGAGTGTTGCACTGGTGCCCCCGATTCCTTCGATTTTATATCCTACGTGTGGAGTTATTGTCACCGGGGCGATCTCAACTGCTGCCATGGTTGGTGATATGGGAGAGGGGAGCTCGATGTCGTTCGATGTTCAAATGATTGAAGAGCTATTTGGTCACCCTCTCGACCCTATTCCTGATCTTTCATTTGGGACGAGTGGAGCTGCTCCGGTTGTTAGTTCGGTCGTGATGACCACTAGTGTACCTATCGCAGCCCAGTTGTCTCGAGAGGAAGAGATTTTAGCCGAGATAAGTGCTGAGATGGCTACGACAGTGACAGTTGGTCCCGGTAGTGATGCTGTTCCTTCAAGCTTGTCTTCTTTAATGATGATTTCCCCTGGTGGCACGGTAACCGTCTCGAGTGTTGCTGAACAAACACCTGTCACTGCTCCCATGCCTTCGGTTCGTCCTCACAAAAGGATCTCTATCCCCTCCAGCTCTGAGGAAGACGTCGATATTATGCCAGATCCGGAGGATGTTCCCAATAAAGGTAAAAAATCTCGTAAGAAGCCGGGTAGTGGGTCCAGCGGCTCGACTCCGAAGAAGAAGCACCGGAGGAAGAAAGAGTGAGCTCCTCGCCTCATCGTGTGATTGTGAATAAATTTTTTTTATCTCTTCTTTTGTTCTTTTAGGGCCGTGTATGTGTGTGGATTCGGCCTCTACTTATTTCAAACATCTTCACCCGTCATGTAATCAAATTTGTTTTTGTTGGCTGATGAAATGGGAAATTGCTCTTTTCTTTTACCTAAATGCTTTGCAGTGTTTGTTTTTTATATGCCCAGTGTTTAAACATAGCTTTGTGCCGTGATTTAATGAGTCGGATTCTGGATATAATATCACTTAAGTTAGTGATTAACACTCAGCCCCCCCTCTTTTTTTTTCTCGCGGGGAATAATATTCATATTTTGGTGGCTGATCGCATTTATTGCAAATCTTGGGCACACGGCCACGTTCTGGGGGATTCAGGATAATTTGAGATCGATAATTTGGCTCAAACTTCGGGAGTTCGAGAGTTATCGACACCTGTATCATGATTCGTGTTCTGCGAACCTGGAATTGGTATTTGCACTCTGCTTCATGCTCCGGGAGCTTGGAGTTAGTGTTAATTTTTTGGTTCACACTTCGGGAACTTCGACGTGGCACTTGTGCTCCACCTCGCACTCTGGTAATTCGGAGGTAGCTCGTGTGCTCTGGTTTTCATTTCGGGAATGAATCGTTGAATGTTTATGCTCCAATTCGCACTCTGGGAATTTGGAGTTTGTTCGCACTCTGGGAACGAATTGGTGGATGTTTATTCTCCAATTCGCACTCTGGGAATTTGGAGTCTGTTCGCACTCCGGGAACGAATTGGTGGATGTTTATACTCCAATTCGCACTCTGGGAATTTGGAGTCCGTTCGCACTCCGGGAACGAATTGGTGGATGTTTATACTCCAATTCGCACTCTGGGAATTTGGAGTCCGTTCGCACTCCGGGAATGAATTGGTGGATGTTTATACTCCAATTCGCACTCTGAGAATTTGGAGTCCGTTCGCACTCCGGGAACGAATTGGTGGATGTTTATACTCCAATTCGCACTCTGGGAATTTGGAGTCCGTTCGCACTCCGGGAACGAATTGGTGGATGTTTGTACTCCAATTCGCACTCTGGGAATTTGGAGTTGGTAAGAGGATTGCTGTGTACCAACCCTAGTAATTGCTGGTGTAGTGTTTTGCCCCGGAGCTTGGGTTTCACTTAGCGAGTGACCGGTCCTATCACAGTCACTCCCTATTTGAATAAATTCCATCGCGTGATGGAACTTAGCTCTCCGTGCATCGTGACATCAAGCATCATATTTAGTAAATTACAACTTTGGCTCGAAGAGGCGGCAATTTATTGCTGAAATGAAAGAAACATGGCAAAATCAGTTGCCTTATTACAAGTTCCAGCTTTGAAATGCAAAAAATAAAACGCAAAGGAAGAAATTGATTAAAAATAGATAAATAAAGCGTGTCATATGTAGTAGCGACGGAGGCTTCCGCTATTCCAAGCTCTCGGTAAAGTGAGACCATCAATGGTTGACAACTTGAACGTGCCATCTCCGAGCTTTTGTGAAATCACATACGGCCCTTCCTAATTTGGGTTTATGTGCGAAGGGACCGGATAAATTCTCTTGAGTACCAGATTGTCGGGTTCAAAGGTTCGTGTGCAGACCTTGGCGTTGTATATTCGAGCGACTCGACTCCGATATGCGGCTGCCCTCAAATCGGCTTCTTCACGTTTCTCATCAAGTAGATCCGGAGATTCAGCAAGTAATATAGTGTTCGTTTTCGGGTCATAATATGTCACACGATTATAGTGAACTTCCATTTCGACCGGAATAACGGCTTCAGAGCCATAGGATAGAGAAAATGGAGTGTGTCCGGTCGCAGTTTTGTGAGTCGTTCGGTATGCCCACAGAGCCATAGGTAGTTCATCAACCCACTTGCCCCCGGCTTTCTCCAGTCGTTTTTTCAATATAGACTTGATAACCTTATTGACGGCCTCAACTTGACCATTCTCTTGAGGGTGTGCTACTGCAGAGAATTTCTTACGGATGTGAAATCGTTGACAGAAGTCCCTGAATTCAGCACTGTCGAATTGGGCTCCATTGTCGGTGATAATAGTATGCGGGAGACCAAACCGGCAGATGATGTTGCGTACCACGAAGTTGATTACTTTTTTTGTCGTAATTGCTGCAAGAGGTTCAACTTCAGCCCAATTGGTGAAGTAATCAACTGCGACTATGGCGTACTTTGCACCCCCTTTAGCTAAGGGCAATGCACCAATTATATCAATCCCCCACATTGCAAATGGCCACGGACTGACCATTTGGGTTATCTCAGACGGCGGGGCTCTAGGGATCCGAGCGTGTCCTTGGCATTTATCACATTTTTTGGCATAGTCCATAGCATCGCGGTTAACGGTGGGCCAGTAATATCCATATCGAAGTATTTTCTTGGCCAGTGCTTGCCCCCCAGTGTGATCGCCACATTCTCCTTCATGCACATCGCGTAACACTCGTTTGACTTTGTCGTGTGCGATACACCGGAGAAGAGGAACAGAATATCCCCTCCGATACATAACTCCACTTTGAATGACAAACCGTGAAGCCTTTCGAAGAATCTGTCTTCTTTCACTTCGTCGTTCGGGCAGTATGCCATGCTCAATGTAGTCTTGGTAGGGTGTCATCCAAGATTCCCTATTGGAAGTAGCTTCAAATGTGAATTGATTCTCTGCTCGAACAATGCTTGGAAAGGACAGAGTTTCGACAGGAACGAGTCCCAAGTGTTGAGCTTCCCCTGTGCTTGCCAACTTTGCCAACGAATCGGCTTTCTGATTATGCTCTCGGCGTATGTAGAGAATGACATAATAATCAAACTGATCAAGTATTTCTCGGACCCGGGCTAGATAAGTGGCTAATCTTCGATCTATGGCCTGATATTCACCCCGAACTTGGCATACCACCAACTGGGAGTCACAGTAGATTTCCACAGTGGTAATTCTCAGGTCCCGGACCAACTTCAACCCGGCGAGCAAAGCTTCATATTCGGCTTCGTTGTTGGTTGCCCGGAAATCAAACTTTAAGGCGTAGCATATGGATCGGCCCTCGGGAGTCTCAAGCACTACCCCTGCGCCCGAGCACCGATCGTGGGATGCACCGTCAGTATATAGTTTCCATATATATTCGGGGGAGTTACTGGTTTCAGGTAAGTCTTCAGGAACAGTGAATTCGGCAATGAAATCCGCCAGGACTTGACCGTGTATGGCTCTTCTCGGAGCGTATGTGATGTCGAATTGACTCAGTTCAATGTTCCATTTTAGTAACTTGCCAGACGTCTCAGGTCGTGTGAGGACCTGTCGTAACGGCTGGTCGGTGTATACGACGATAGGGTGAGCCTGAAAATATGGACGGAGCTTTCTCGAGGCGATGATTAGGCAGTATGCCAATTTTTCTAGCCTTGGATAGTTTCTCTCGGCTCCGGTTAACCGTTTACTGACATAGTAGACTGGTTTTTGGACTCGGTCTTCCTCTCGAACTAATGCAGCACTGGTTGCGTTTTCAGACACAGCCAGATAAAGGTATAATTGTTCGTGATCAACAGGTTTTGAGAGAATCGGTGGTGTGGAAAGGTGCTAAACTAGCGATTGAAATGCGCCCTCACATTCCATAGTCCATTCGAAGTTTTGTTTCCCCTTTCGGATTAGATCGAAGAAGGGTATGCATTTATCAGTCGATTTCGAGATGAACCTGCTTAGCGCTGCAACCTTCCCGTTGAGACTCTGAACCAGCTTCATGGTCCTTGGGGTCTGAAGATTCCTAATCGCCCAGATCTTCTCGGGGTTGGCCTCTATTCCTCGGGCGTTGACGATGAACCCAAGGAATTTTCCGGAAGCGACTCCAAAATGACATTTTAGTGGATTAAGCTTCATCCCATATCTTCGGAGGACGTTGAACATTAAATCTAGGTCCTTGACATGATCAGTGGAGTATCGTGATTTTACCAACATGTCATCCACATAGACCTCCATGGTTTTTCCGATCTGGTCGGCAAACATTCGGTTAACTAAGCGTTGGTAAGTTGCTCCGGCATTCTTTAATCCAAAAGGCATGACCTTGTAGCAGTATAGTCCCAGGTCAGTTACGAAGCTCGTATGTTCTTGATCGGGCACATGCATGGGTATCTGATTGTACCCAGATTAGGCGTCCATGAAAGATAATAATTCATGCCCGGCCGTTGAATCCACAAGTTGATCGATTCGAGGAAGTGGAAAACTGTCTTTCGGACAAGCCTTATTTAAGTCAGAGTAGTCGATGCACGTCCTCCAATTTCCATTTGGTTTTCGGACAAGTACGGGATTGGATACCCATTCCGGGTATAAAGCATCTCGGATAAACCCATTCGTCTTTAGCTTATTGACTTCTTCTTTGAGGGCGGTAGATCTCTCTGGATCCATACCGCGTCTCTTTTGCTTGACCGGGATGTATCGCGGGTCAACATTTAAGGTGTGGCTCGCGATGTCTGACGAGATTCCACACATATCAGAGTGCGCCCAGGCGAATATGTCTAGATTTGCTTGGAGAAATTCGACCAATTCCTGTTGTGCTTGCGGGCTTAGCTGAGACCCAATTTTTAACATTTTCAGATCATTATTGTCATCAATTGGAACATCGATCGTCAGCTCGGCTGGGGAGGCTTGACTTTCTTTGGATTCGCCATCATCTTCAGTGTCTCTAGGGTCAAGATCCTTCTGAAATTGGTCATGGTGCCTGGGCCGAGGCCCAGGCGATAATTGTCAATCATCGGCTAAACGGACGCAGAGAGATTCCTCCACGCCCTTACCTTTCTCCTTTCTCTGTGCTTCTCGTAGTTCAGCAACATAACAGGCTCTCCCAGAAGCTTGGTCTCCTTGAATGGCCCCAATCCCGTGGTCAGTGGGGAATTTTAGAGTCAAACACCATGGGGCAATCGCTGCCCTAAACTCGGCGAGAGCCGGTCGGCCCAAAAAGGCATTATAGGGTGAATGAATATCTAAGACAACAAATTGTATCATTCGGACTGGCGTTCTCCATTTCCCAACTCCACGGGCAGTTCTACCATTCCGGTGGGTGTATTAGCACTCCCATCGAAGCCATGGATTCTATATAGGCAGGGCTTCAAATCTTTGGCTTCCATCTTCATTTGATCATACGCCCTTTTAAACAAGATATTTACCGAGCTTCCACTGTCCACCAGGATCCTCTTCATCCAAGCAGGACCAACCTGGGCGGATATGACTAGTGGGTCTATAGTCGGGGCTTCGATTTTATCAGCATCTCGGTTCCTAAATACGATATCATCTGCCATCGTCCTCTGTTGCTTGGCCGGAGCCCCTTCATCAAGTGTACTGCAGCTTTCGAAACTCACATGCCTGATCGAATTGGCGTATGATTCCATTTCCTTCCAGCTTCGATCCGCTGGATGAGGACCACCACTGACTGTATTTATGACCAGCCTTCCGCTCGTACGAGCGGGCTCCTCCTGCCTCTCTTGGTTTTGTGCACGATTTTGGTTTGACGGGCCCACACCACCAGCTTGCGGTGCCCGAACGAACTGATCCAACTTCCTTTCTCTGATCAATTTTTCGATAAGGTCTTGCAAATGCCTGCAGTCATTGGTATTGTGTCCATAGCTTTCGTGAAATCTACAGAACTTCCCTGTTTGAATTTGTTTCTCCGATGATGGCTTCGGAGTTGGCTTCTTATACTGCATCGCATTACAAGTTTGTAAATACACGTTCTCCAGTGTCGTATTCAGTGGTGTATAGCTTTCAAACATTTGCGCCCTAGGTCGCGGGCCACGATTCCGATCTTGCTTCTTATTTCTACTATCGCCATTCCTTGGCTGGGTTTGCTTGTTTTGAACATTCAACTGTACTCTTCCTGAGCTCTCCCCTGACTATTTAACCGCCACATTGTTTTGAACCCCTTCATTGCTGGGCCTTGCATCGTCCTGCTTCCTAGATTGTTTCGCATCCTCACGCCTTAAGAATTGGGCGGCTTTGGAATAGAAACGATCCAACGATGCGGGAGGTTTCCCAGCTAGCCAGTTTCCAAATTCAGAGTCGGGGTCAATTCCCTTAGTCAAAGCCATCAAGATTGAATTATCATTAGGGTTAGTGATCTCTTCACAAGCGGCGTTGAATCTTTCCAGATATCGCCTGAGCGTCTCCCATGGGACTTAAGTGACACTAGACAAAGTATTTACGTCTTTTGGCCTGGCAATGTGCATACGGAATTGTTCAATAAATTTAGTGGCCAATTGGTCAAACGAGGAGATAGATCGCGGTGGTAATCGTGTAAACCACATTGTCGCAATTCCACCTAAGGAAATGGGAAAACTACGGCACTTTACTACATCATCAGCTCTTGCGGCAGTCATTGACCATTCGTATTTCAGAATATGTTGGTTAGGGTCAGAATTCCCTTCATACATGGGCAGAGTTGGCATCCTGAATCGCCGGGGAGGCTCAGCATATAATATGTCATCAGTGAACGGGGTATGGCTTCGAGAGATCCCCCAATCGTCATTTGTTAAGCCCTGACTTTCACGAATCATTTGGCGCACCATAGCCGGGAGATCAGGCGTTGCCATACTCGAAGGGTGGCGAGCCAAAGTGTGGTCGGGTTCCACAGTGCCAGGTGGGATCGGGCGCTGTCGACGATCCGTATTTCTCCTCCTTGGCTCGATGTCTTCTGGGTCATACGATCCTGGAACACGTTCCTGCTGGTGTTAGTTCTGACTGGAGTGGTTTCGGGTGTCAACTCCTGTGTCAACTGCGGCGGCGGTGGCTTGGTTATCTGCAGTACGTTGTGGAGCAGTGCCTCCTCGGGATGAGGGCCTCGTATGAAAGCTGGCAGAGGGGCCAACCCTTATCTGCCCGACAGTCAACGTTTGCTGGAGGCCAGCAGCATGTGCATGAGTCCCGTCTAGCTGGCGGCGGGTAGATCTGTTGCCATAGTCAGATGAGGCAGAGCTTTCCATGGAAGAATGCGGGGCGTAGCCCCTCTTGAATCTTCTTTGCTTTTGGTGGTTTAGTTGATTAGCCAACTCAGCGTTGAGACGTAACTGCTCAGTTAACTGTTGTCGGCTTTGAGTTAACTCCTGGAGTAAGGTTTGTAACTCTTGTCGAGTGAACGGATCTGATTGCCCGGTTTCAGCTTGATTTGGTGGAGGTGGTTGCGCGGGATTTTGTATCTCCCGACCTCCTTGGCCAGCGGTGGCAGAAGTGGTTCTTGTGCTAACCATCTCGAAGGTTGAATTCCTTTCCTTAGACTTTTGCAAATCTGAATAGAATGGAAGGAATTTGAACTCACAGATCTGGATCTCTCTCGTAGATCTATTCAATCCGATATCGATGACAGATCCAAAGAGAGAGAAAAGCTGGGTTTTCTCAGTGAAACCACCAAAGTGTTTGCACCAAAATTGGGCAACACCCTTCGGGAGTTTTTTGAAGAGATAATAAATGAAGAACTTAAACTGAAAACGAGGATTATCTAACAAAAACTCCAAGTCACAAAAAAGTAAATTGCACAGAAGACAAGAATTTAGAGTGATTTGGCGATGCGCCTACGTCCACTATGAAGTTTTATCATTTTATTGCTTACTACTTGAGGGTTACAAGTGTTTTGAAGCAAATTACAACAGACAACAGACTTAAATTCGAAATTAGTAGCCAAGGTGGTGGTATGGAGTGATTCTGGCAGCGTTTAGGCGTACTGTATCTCTCCCAATTCTCCGACCCCCATTCTGAATGACTAGGGGCTCTATTTATAGGTGTGGAAAGCTGAAATCCCGCCTGAAACTCAGGGAGGCTGCTTGGCACGTGAGGGGGGCCCATAAGCCCGCGTTCTCGGGATCCGTGCCCAATTTGGGATCGATTCGAAGTAAGGTTCGAATCGATCAAAAACGCATCCAATCGAGGCGAAATTTGGTGTGGACATTCTTCAGTGTATAATCAAGCTTCTATGAAAATTTCATAGCGTTTGGATCAAGGGATTAAGATATATGATCGATTCAAGATTGCATCTTCGTGTACCCTGTTTGCTTCGACTCGGCCCTAGGGACTCGTTCGAATCCATATGGTTCGAATCCAT
The DNA here is from genome assembly GCA_030765085.1 of Allium cepa. Lineage (NCBI taxonomy): Eukaryota > Viridiplantae > Streptophyta > Magnoliopsida > Asparagales > Amaryllidaceae > Allium > Allium cepa. The sequence continues at coordinate 111,796,240 of CM060940.1, forward strand.
ATGGTTCGAATCGATCCTTCTGTATGTGGAGGCGGCGACGTGGTGCTTTGATGGATTCGAGGCTATCGATTCGAAGAAGTGCTCCCTTCGAGTCGATTAAATACACGTTCCTTCGTATCGATCGTGGAAGGCCGTGGTTGATTGATACGAAGTTTCCTTTACTCACTGGATCCGAAGAATGCTACGTCCTAGAGTCGAAGCCATTATGGGTTCGAACGTGGGCGTGTGACGATGGGTTCGAAGCAAGGTGACTGGGATGGATTTGAATCAATGTGTGGTCGATCGATTCGAACTAAGGTATGCGCGTATGGCTTCGAAGCATGGCTGTTGAGGTCTTGTTCGATGAAGTCGAAAGTGATGGGTGCGAGGTAAACACTGGCCGATGGATTAGAACTAGATGGGTTCGAATTATATGGGTTCGAACCAAATGAAGGGGTGATGGATTCGAACCGAGCAAGGTCCATTTCTCCCAACTTGAATCCATCATAACTTGAGCATACGACCTTGGATTGACTTGAAATTTGAGATACGGACTTCTATGATCATTCTTGTTATGTCCTATCAATTGTAGCTCAATCTGGACTCGGACAAAATTCATCGACATCCATAGCGAAGCTAAGTACGATCAATTTATGAGACGAACTGTCCTTCGTTTTCGATCGATCTTTTGGTATCACGGCTTTGCCAAGAAGCGAGATAACAATATGTATGCCATATTGTACAAGTGTATGAGACATAATAATATTCCCTATCTGCATATGCCCTGGAAACTTGATTATAAATCAGCTTCACCTTGTTTAGTTCGAGCGGAGCTAAAACTAAAATAAACTTCATTAAAAACCCAAACAAACATTCAACAATAACTTAGCAAACCAGGGGATTATACAGAAAAGAGTTTCAGTTGTATTCAAGCCTGTTTCACATTTCAGTTCAAAAAGTGGCTCTATTCTTTTACATTTCAGGTGAGTAACTTTTTAAATCAAAACTAAATAAGTAAATTTCTGTTGCTTATAAAGTTCTGTGATGGATGATACTTGTTTATGCATATATAGTGATAACTCAGTGTTAAAAATATCTGTAAACATGCATGTTTGGATTGTGTATTTGGGTATTAACAGCCTCTGTTCTTTCACATATCTGGTGAGTAACTCATTTTTTGTAAGGAATTAAAAGTATAAATTAGTTTGAAGTTATTGCAGTGATAAATATTGTATTGTAGAGTATGGTTGTGTGTTTATATTTTTGAATTCTTGAAGTATGATGTGTGCAGGTATTTAAACTTTGTATTTTCTCTGTTTCCATTTAAATTCAAATTCTTTAAATTAATCCTTGTTTAGCCTTAAGATTTAAAGGAGATCTGTAAGTTTCATTTCAAACATTAGTTTAGGATTTTACTTAAATCAAAGTAATAAATATATGACTCTGGAAACCGAAAAAGAAAAAGAAAGAACTGAGCATCTCAATAATATCAAAATTTTGAATATCTTGTTTTATAAATTCAGGTACATAGATCGAATAGTTGAATCAAATTATGATTTTTAAAATGAATATGGTGATTTTTAGTGGAGGGGGTGAGGTGCAGTTCGAGTTCATCCATTTTAGGCATTTTGAGTGGCCGTGGACTATCAAGTTGATCTGGGGGGTCGATCCTCTGATTGGAGGTGGAGGAAACTACCATGGATCAGCGAAAAATAGTGGGTGGCGGCGAAATGGATTGTGGAAGCGTCGGCGTGGGTTTAAAGTTTTTAAATCTAAATTTTACTGCGTTTGGAATTTTGATCACCGCGGACACTGCTGGCGATCGAGTGGCACGTGGCTTTGAGGGGAGGTAGAGGGGAGATGGTCGATGGCGTAACCGGAGTTTGGTGGCCTCCGGTGGTGGGAGCATCGCGTGTGTAGCGTTGACAGGCATGGAGGGTGTTGTGTATGCTGTGTTTCCAGGTTTTCATTTTTTTTTCATTTTTGCGTGCATGAGGGAAGACTCGAAGCAAGTTACAGTTTTTCTCGGGGAACTTCGTATGTTACTCGAAGTAATAAAGGGGGGGCTCGAGTTGTACATGTTCAGGTTTAAACCCGTAACAGTTTTCAACTGTTTTGAGTCTTTTGTTTTAAATTTAAAATCAAAGTTAAAGCTAGTACTAAATTAAAGTTTAAATAATGGATTTAAGTTAGTTTTGAATATAGTTGGAAATAATAAAGTTTTCAAAATTTAAATTATTTTAATAACTTAAAAGTGATTAATAATTAAAGTATTTGCAACTAGAGTTGAGTTCAAATGAAAATTCAAAACTGTTAAGGGAAGATTGAAACATGTTAACTCCAAAAAGAAGTCAGGACTTAGATATGCAATTCTAGATTTGAAACTAAAATAAAGTTTTATAATTTAAATTGTTTTAAATAAGTTTAATGCTATTAAATATGTGAGTTTAAAGGGGGTTTTGGAAGGAAAAATTAGTTTTAAACTTTATTAAGGATAAAATTTGAATTTATTTACAAAGTAATTCGAAACAGATGTTTTTAGAACATTTTGAAAATAAAAAATTTAATCTATAATAAGAATAATTACTTTGAGTAATGAAGTTTTTAGAATCTTATATGCATTAACCTTTAAGTTAATTAAATAAGAATAATTAATGATTGATATTAATTAATTTAGTAATTATAAGTTTAAAGGTAGTAATTAAAGTTAATTAATAAATTAATTAACTAATATGTGATTAAGAACCATAGATTAGATATTTATTTAAATTAACAAATTTTTAATGGTTAATCAAACTTATAATTAATAATGATTAATATAAGTTAATTATTTTAGAAGAAATAATTAAATAAGTGTTAATGAAGATCATTAATTAGATTATTTTATAATTAATTAATGTAATTGATTTTTAATAAATTAATTTGATTAATTAATTCAATAATAATCATTGAAATAGTTTAACTATAATTATTTATTTGGAAAGTAATTAAGAAATTAATTACTTATTAATTGTGTAAGTTGATTTAATTTGAGTTAATTAATTTAGTTTAATTAACTGATATTTTGGAAGTAAATTACTTAGTGAAGTAATTGATGAAATCATTGGATGATGGGAAATGGAAGTAATTGGAGTATAATTACTTGTTTGAAATTAATCAAGGGATGAAGCTTGTTATTGAGAAGTAATTAACGTAGGACAGTTAATTACTGTATATATATTAATCAAGAGGGTTAATATTTGTGGTTTGAAGATTTGTATTCTTAATATAAATTAACAAATGAAAATGTAATTAGAAATCATTAATTAATATAATTAATGATGATATTGATTTATTTGGGAATAATAAATCAACAAGATAATTAAATGGTAATAAATCTGTATAAATGAAATTAATTAATGGATTTATTCAAGATTAATTTCTGTAAATAAATTAAAGGAAATTACTGGAATGTGGCAAAGGATATTTAAATCAAAGATGATTGGAATATAAAAGTAATTGATAATAAGATTTAAATTGAGTTAATTAATTAATTTTATAAATCATTTGAGGATTTGGTATGTGAAATTACTTAGTATAATTAACGGAGTATAATTACTTAGAATAGTAATTAGATGATAATTACTTGATGAAATTCATACAAGATGATTTGTAAGTGGAGTAATTTGGGAAATTTCTTTTGTAATTAATCAAAGGATTAATTTATGGAATTAATCATGGGATGATTAATAAGTAATTAAGGGTAGTTAATTACTGATTCGTTATTAATCAAGAGTGATTAATAATTGTGTTTGAATAAAGATTAATCACTTAATGTAATTAATTTGAATAAAGCAATTTTATATAAATTGAAGATATTAATTAATATAATTAATGATGTAATTAAAAATTGTTTAATTAAGGAATAACTAATAAGGAAGTAATTAAATGTTAATCTGCTATGAATGATTTAGAATAATTCATCTGAGATATTAATTAAAAGACTAAATTTCTCCTTGTAATTAGAGAATGATTAATTAATTTGATTTATAATTAATTAATGGTTGTGAGAGCAGGATTTATGGAATGAATAATTAATTTATTTTAAATTAATTAAAGATGGAAGTAGTTAATTTAATTCATTTTAAATTAATTATATATTGTTATTCATAAATCATTGCTTATGGATGATATTGATATTTCATTGATTGATTGTGATCTCAGATATGAGATGAGTAATATTTTTGTGATATGGATGTATGTTTTAAGTATGATAATATTTAATTATCTGTTTGGATGATGATATTAATTATCTGTTTATGATGATAATGTGATTATCTATTATGAGATGTGTATTATCTGCCTGTGCATATTGATAATATTGAATTAACTGTTAAGACTAAATAGACAACTTGGCCTTAAAAGACACGTTTTGGATTTCGATGAGACCGGGATCGGTTTTCCTCATTTGGAACATCCGAAAACCACATCGATTCCAAATTAACGATAGGTCGTGAATCTGAAGTGAAGATGAAGATTCAGAATGCAAGGGTTGTCGTCGTTAACTCTGAGGGTGATTCCAAAATGAGTGTAACAGATGATGCCTTCGGTTTCGTTCGAACCCGGAACGAACTTGTATGGATTGAATGCTTTCAACACATCGTCAAGCGGGCGATGAGAATTCTAAGAAATATGTTCTATAAAGGTAATCGTAACCTCAAGCCTCATCAACCCGGAATGGCTAAAACAGGGGAGGTGCAGCAAGGTTAGGTGGGTCATGCCCAAGCAAGACAAGGATATTCCCCTGTCTAGATGTCCCTTTTTATTCGGCTGTGTGGACAGTTGGTCTGCAGCCAACTGCGGGGTTTATCTTGTTAGGGACTGTTCAGTAAGGAATGGTTCTGGCCTTGTGTTGCAGGGGGTCGGGAGTGATCCTCGGTACGTTGATCTAGGCCACGTACTGTGACGGACGGTACCCCAGTAGCCCTGCCATTGTATGGAATCCACAATCCAATAAGTGCCAACGGTTTTGATTGTATTACCCACTTTTGTGGCTAGTAGCTGGAATTTAATAGGTGTAACAATTTCGGCTATTTTCTATTTACTTGAAAACCCTAGACCTATTATAATATCACTGGATTTCCTATCAAATGTTTTTGTTAGCGTAAGGTAAAAACTTTTCCATGTTTATGTGTGGGGAGTCTTACGTGATACCTTTTATTTTCAAAGGATTTTCAAAATTAAGCAACTTTAACATGTTACTCACACCAGACCCATGTCTGACCCGGAGTTTATTTTTGTTTTTCATAAACTCTCAGGTACCCAAATTTTTACGGGTAGTCAAGGGATTCAGGTTAGCTTTGACGAATTCTGGAGGAGTAATGGAGCAGGAGGCTTCAGCGTTGTAGTTATATATATTGTTCCGCTGTGTTGGTATCTCTGAGTCTTATTGTTTGAGTTGTATCGTATTGTATTAAGTTGTATAACTAGACAGGTGTCTATAACTCTCTAGTATGTGATGTACTATATGTATCACTCTGATTGATGTTATATATTATGTAAATATTTATGTGATTAATATAATTTATTCGTTCCGCTGTGAGATTCTGATATTGTTGTTCTTTCTACTCTATCTTTTCTATTTTCTCAGCCTTTTCTTTCTTTAAAAACGATACGTCTTCCTAGGCGTAGGAAGTCGGGGTCGTTACACATAAGGAGAAATCTCCTCCAATTCTGCATTTGCATTGTGTGTGCGGCGTGAGGCCTTATGGTAGTTTCATTTTCCAAAAAGCAATGCGAATTTATTTTTATTTCTTTTTAAAGATAAATTGTTTTTGTTTGCTCATACCAGTTCTATGAAAAATCTGGAATTTATTGTTCCCTTCCTAAACTTTGGGTGCCCACAATTTTCCACATGAGCAGTCTAGAGTAGGGATTTTCAGATAATTAAATAGTAGGTGTAGATTCGGTAGCCTTTAGTCTTTGGAAATCTTCTTCAGTCTTTGGATGACTAGCCTTTCTTAAGTCTAACTTGATGGTGGTTCGAGCTTTTGATTTGGAGTTTTGGAGCTTTGGTTTTGGGTTTCAGTTTATGGATTCATTCTCTCTTGAAGAATATGTTGGAGTTATCTTTTCCGTTGTTGTATCTTTTCGCTATTATGTATCTCTGATACGTGATATTCATTATATCATTGTTGTAATCAACTATTGTATATCAATAATATATCCATTTTCTTCCGCTGTGTTGTTGTACTTAATGTGTTATAAGCTCCATCCGAACCGAGTTCGACGTTTGAATCTGTGGCATTCGGATACAAGTGAAATATGGATGTCGATTTTCGAACGTCGGATTTTGGGTCGTGACAAACTCCAAAGACTCCAGAGGCTAGATCCACCAATATGCTTTCCAAACTTCTGATTTTTGAAAATCGGCACCAAATACTTCTCCCGTATTCGAATGCCATAGATTCAAATGTCGAATCTAGCTCGCCGGAGCTTATAACACATTAAGTACAACAACACAGCAGAAAAAAAAATGAATGCATCATTGACATACAATATTTGATACAAATGATATAACAGATATGAATAACACTATCAGAGATAGATACAACAACAGAAAAAATAGCAGCGGAAAAATAGCATCTCCAAAAGAGAGAATCCAATATCTGAATCTTTATTTCCAAATTCCAAGAAGTACCAAGCCAGACGCTCGTACCATCATCACGCTGAACTTGAAGTAAACTAGATAACGACGTTGAAGAGAAGCACAAAGCGATAGCCAAAATCCAATGACTCCGAAAAACAAAGATTGAAGAAGATTTCCAATTGCTACACCTACTAGCTGACTATCTGAAAAATTCAACTCTAGACTGCCCGTGTGGAAAATTGTGGGCACCCAGAGTTTAGATAGGGAACAATAAACTTCAAGTCAGTCATGGGACTGGTGTGAGCAAACAAAAACAGTTTTAATAAAAAACAAACAACAAAAGAATTTAAGATTGAAATCCGCAATGCTTTTTGGAAAATGAAACTGCCATAAGGCCTCCCGCCACACACACAATGCAAGCGCACACTTGGAGGAGATTTCTCCTTCTAACAGTCAAAAATGCTTGATATACGAAAACCATTTGATATTATTATTAGTGCACCATGCAGAAAACATTTGCAAGTATAATATTAATCTTAGCCAGCATACGTACCATTATAGTATGCCTACTATAACTACCATGTTAAATGGCAGGTTATACAACTAAAATCGTACAGGGCGTGTATTGGATGATTGGATTTCCAATAATGTTCAGGAAAAGGAACTTCCAACCGAATGGAATGCATCTAGAGGGATGCCTCCAAGAACCTAACCGGATCTCTGCCAACACAAGGTCGGGTTACCCCTGTCCGGAAGTAACACCTACAAGTATGCCATCTTAGATCGTTACCAACCTTTATCTAAGGGCCCTCAACCGACAACCACAAAGCAATAGATTTGCAACAACCGCATAGGTTAAATATCTGGGCTCCATACCAGATACCACCTTTTATCCAGAAGGAAATGGACATACCCTAGGGGCGCGACCCCTAAAAACCTTGCCACAACATTCCTTTTTTGACCATTTCTGGGTTGTGAGGTTCGACGAAGTCTCATCCACAAAGCTACGCTTTTCACAAAAGCCATGCTTCGATCAACAAATGATCAGAAGCACTTCGTATGCCACATTACCAAATTGGGCATATATCACTAGTAACCATTAACTGCATAACCTTTGATCTCGTACATCTCAGAGAAGGGTGTTAAGCTAAGAGAATAAATTCTCCGCCGCCAAACAGAAATGTATTTGATAGGAACCAGCTTTACATCTCAAAGTGTAACATCAGACATACAACCACACAAGTCTGTTCCGGGTTCGAATAGAACCGAAGGCACTTCCAAAGAAGCCCTCGCAATCCGGGTAGCCCCAATCCCAATCGGACTCCCCATCACATATGGAGATCTCTATACTGTAGCTACTCAGTGCAGAGTCATTCGACGGGTAATCTTTTCATTCTCGAAAATACCCGGTCTTCACCATCAGTCTTCGAATGCTATCCATTTCGTCGCATCACTATTCGAAATGGGTTATATGACACATGGTCCTCTTCCGGCTAAACCGAATAATGAGCGCAATATTTAAAAACCATATGGATAATGGGATCTCAGTTAAGTCACAACTTATTATCCAAAACCTTTCTTTCAAATGGTTTAAACCAATTACCATTTTCAAATCTTTAAACTAAAAGATTTACTTCACAAATTTCACCAATCTTTCACAAAGATTCATTCATAGATTTCAAAACAATTTCCATTTCAAATCTATTATAGAAAAGATACACTTTTAAGACCCCTTTTCAATTCAAAAACAAAATACACCAATCTTTAACAAAGATTCATTCATAGCCTTTCAAAACAATTTCCCTTTCGAATTAGATTAACTCATCCAATCTTTAAACCAAAGATTCAATTCATAGCTTTCAAAACCGTTTCCAAAGATTCATTAAAACTTGGAAAACCATTTTCATTTCAAACTTGAAATCCTTTCAACACAAATTGGAAATCCTTTCTGTATATGAAAGCTATTATTATTTGAAAACAAATAGTTTTCGTTTCGAAAAAATCTGAGTTACATTTGTACAAGTTAAAACCCTTCAAGTATAAAACTTGGGTTAAATTCAATTTCCTAAAACAATACTTTTAAAATGGTTTAAAACCCATATTATATAACTTGTATAAACCTTTCAAACCAAATTTCCAAAACAATTTCAAAACTTAAACAAGATATATTATATTCAAACTATATTTCAATTTCAAACTTTCTTTCAAAAGCTTTTCATATTCAATCCAATTCCATTTCCAAAACCATTTTGATTCAAAATTCAACTTTTTAAAAAAAATCATTTAATAATATTAAATTCAAATATCTATGACTTAACCAATTTCCTCGTTCAATCCATATTTGTGTGTGTATGGTGTAGTCCAGGGGTTTTCACAATAGTGCAACATCATTAATCATCACAATCCAAACAGAACAATTATAGATATGCGGTATAAACCTGTAACGCTTATCTTTATTCCTAGGTTCACAAATAAATAATATAAATTCATCACAAATAAATAAATTACATTCATCACTAATAAATAAATTACATTCTTTACATTCACATCAGGGATATCAAACAATTCAATATTCAATAGAATCCAAACATTCATAAGTAAGATCAATTAATATCTGATTATAATTAATTTAAACCAGATTAATTACTTATGAATAAATTACGAATCCTGTTTAATTAATCATTAATTAATTACAAACCATTTTAATTAATTAACCTTTAATCATTTGTTAATTAACCTTTAATAATAAATTAATCAACCTTTAATCATTAAATAATTAACATTTAATTATTTAATTTATCGTTTAATTAATTATCTTTAATTAATTAACCCTTAATTAATTATCATTTAAATTAATTATCCTTAATTAATTACCATAAGTGATTATCCCTAATCACGTATATAATTTAATCACAAATTAATTACATCGAGTAATTATCCTTTTATAACTTGATTAATCAACTTTAATCATTAATTAATTACATTTAATTAAGTAATTATCTTTAAGTAATTTATTATCCTTAATTACTCACATTAATTAATCTTTAATCAAGTAATTATTCTTTAAGCAATTATCCTTGATTACCTTTATTAAGTAAGTAACTCTTTTAAGTAATTAGTTATCCTCTAATTACTTTTATAAAGCAATTACCCTTATTATTACTTTAAATAAATCGTCTTTTAATTACATTGAGTAATTTTTCTTAATTAACCTAAGGTGAATCATTTATCTTATTTATTTAATTATTATTTAAACCTTGTTAAACACCTTTGGAAATAAATCATCATTAATACATTATTTAACTCAAGACCTTTTAAGTCGAATTAACGATTTCATCTCTTAATTATATACTTAATTACTAATTAATTTTAAAACACAATCCTTCATCACTTCTTAATTCAACATCATCTTATTTTATTTTGAAACACTTATGGACTCAATTACATAATTAATCTACTATATAATCATTTTTTTGAAATAAAAACGAATTTAAACATTTGAAATCTTCGAAAACACATTCATTTTAAATATAGTTTAAATTTGGCTAAACATCTTGATAAATTTAGACTTGCTTTTGCTTTTGAAGACTTGGACTTGATTTTTTTAAAAAAATTTCAAAACCTGTACAAAATTTATTTTCAAAATTTAAAAACCTATTACTAATAAAACTACCCGAGCCAACACTCAAATCCACTCGAGCCAAATTAAAATTTTTTTTACGAGACAAACCCGAGGCTATCAAACAAAAAACCCGAGCAAACACTTTCTTCCCAAACCTTTCAACAACCATTAGATACCAACGTGCACCGTGCACATGCACGACCGATCGACGACGATTTGGTCATCGTCGAGACTTCCAGCATGTCGTCGCTAACTATCCCGACTCAGGCAAGCACCTAGATCGCATAATTTCATCGTCGATCAAAATCAAATGATTCGACTCAAAACTGGAACAAACCCGAACCTTCCCCAAAAACGCAACACTCCGATCATCTCGACCACCTGACGTTACGCGACCACGATCCAAACTTTTCCATACCTCGATGCATCAATTCCACTGGGTCCGATTGACTATTGATCACCATCAACGTTGCTCGAGCACAAAAAACAACGACGATCAAAACGTCTGACGAAACCCTATTTCCTCACCGTTGCGCCGCCTTACCATCTATAAATTCCACGAGCATTTTTCTTGAGCTCCCCTATTCTCCACCTTCCACCATAAACAATCCCGACGATCAACTATAACTCGATCGTCGGGAATTGAACGAAACCCAAAATCCGATCAACTTAAAATATCTCGTAATTTACATAGTTAAAAATCATGATTAATCTCAAAAATCATAGTTTTTATATTCAAATCTGATGATATAATCAAACTTGAAATTTTAATACTTGATTTTTTCTGATTTAAAATACTTATCAATGTAATTTCAAATTTTCAAAATATTTATTCAATAACTATACTTGTGATTATTTTTATAATTGGTTTTACAACATTACAATCACTTTTCATTTTGAGATAAAAGCTTAGTATTGGTTGGTTTGGGCGATATGAGTTTTGTTTTGAATTTGTTTTCAAAACCTAGATCTTTAACAGAGATAGACAGACATGCATACACACAGACTACATACATATACAATATGCAGGCAATTTTTTTTACACAAGTATACAAGCATATTCACATCATAACTTCAAGTAATAATCCAAATACCAAGATATAAAAATGGGTTCAAGGGTCTGCTCACCTGTGTTTAGATAGAGAACAGGGTTCTGCTTTGAACTGGATAATGATTTGGAATTTTCATCTTGCTTGCTTGATTGCTTCCAGATTGATTGTTGAGATGATTTTGTTTTGATTCGACTTGAATCTGGTTTTGATTTCCAGGTTAAAAATTGGTTTTGAACTTTGCTGAGTGATCTTGTTTCCAGGTTGAAATTTTTTGGAAGCAGATTTTGTTTTTTCGTAGATCAAATGAGTCTAATATGTTTTTATGTTTTTATTTTATTTACAAAACATGTATTTGTAACCCTATCTCTAATGAGTTACCTAATGTGTTATAGTCCTGAGCTAAACTTCAACCTTCAGCTCTGATACCAAGATGTCACAACCCAAATTTCAGCGCTCGAAAATTGACACCGTACTTCACTTGTACTCGAATGCCGCAGATTCAACCGTTGAAATCCGATTCGTGCCAGAGCTTATAACACATTAAGTACAACTACACAACGGAAGAAAACAATATCATTGATATACAACATTTGATACAATTGAGATATCAATACAAATATCAGAGATAGATAATAGCGGAAGATACAGCAATAGCAGTGGAAAAACAATAACTCCAATGCCAAAGCTCCAAAGACTCCAAAAGCTAGATCCACTAATATGCTTTCCAAACGCGAAGCGAGAAACCCCCATCACATTGCATTAAGCAAGGTCAGTCATGAATGCAAGCGCCAAAATCCATAGACTGAAGAAGATTTCCAAGTGCTACCAAACCAAAGACTTCGAAAGATATCGAATCTACATCTATTATCTGACTATCTGAAAATTTTAACTCTAGATTGCCAGTGTGGAAAATTTATGGGCACCTAGAGTTTAGAAAGAGAACAATAAACTCCCGGTCAGTCATGGGACTGGTGTGAGCAAAAAAATAGTTTTATTTAAAACAAAACAAACAAAAAGAATTTAAAAAGAAACCGCAATGCTTTTTGGAAAATGAAACTACCATAAAGCCTCCCATCGCACACACAATGAAAACGAAGAATTGGAGGAGATTTCTCCTTATGATAGTCAAACATGCTTGATATGCAAAAGCCATTTTGGTATTATTATTAGTGCATAGTGGAAAACATTTGCAAGTATAATAGTAATCTTAGACAGCATACCACATTTCGTCGTATGCCTATTATGGCTACCTGTTCAATAGTAGGTTACCGCCACATTCCATGGCAGGTTATACAACTAAAACCATACAGGGAACGTATTGTTTTGTTTGGATTTCCAACAATGGTCAGAAAAAGGAACTTCCCACACCGAATGGAACACCTTTGGAGGGACGCCCCTGAGAACCTAACTGGATCTCTGCAAACACAAGGCCGGGTTACCTCTGTAACTAGGTAACTACTGACACGAGCGTGCCCATCCCCTGATCGTTGCCAACCTTTATCCGAGGTAACTCTACACCAACAACCACAAAGAAAAAAGTTTGCAGCAACCACATAGTTTAAATATCTGGGCTCCATACCATGATACCACCTTTTATCTAGAAGGAAATGGACATACCCTCAGGGGGCGCTACCCCCAAATAACCTTGCAACAACGATTCTTGTTTGGATCGTTCCGGGTTGTGAGGTCCGACAGAAGCACTTCATATGCCACATTACCAAATTGGGAATGTATCACTAGTAACTATCAACCACATAACCTCTGAGCTCGTATGACTCAAAGAAGGTTGTTAAGCTAAGAGAATAAATTCCCCGCCACCAAAAAGAAATGTATTTGATAGAAACCCGTTTTACGTCTCAAAGTGAAATGTCAGACACACATCCATACAAGTCTGTTCCGGGTTCGAACAAAACCGAAGGCACTTCCAAAAGAAGTCCTTGAAATCTGGGTATTCGCAATCACGATCGGACTCCCCATCTCATATAGAGATCTCTATACCGGCGCGATTCAGTGCAGAGACATTCGACGGGTAATCCTTTCATTTTCGAAAATACCCGTTCTTCATCACCGGTCTTCAAATGCTATCCATATCATCGTATCATTATTCGGAATGGGTAATATGACACAAGGTCCTCTCCCGGCTAAACCGAATAATGAGCGCTTAATTTTAAAACCATATGGATATTGGGATCTTAGTTAAGTCACACTTATTACCCAAAACCTTTCTTTCAAATGGTTTAAACAAATTACCATTTTAATCTTTAAGCAAAAGATTCACTTCACAAAGTTCACCAATCTTTCACAAAGATTCATTCATAGCTTTCAAAATTATTTCAATTCCAAATCTTTTATACAAAAGATTCACCTCTAAGATCCTCTTCAATTTGAAAACAAAGTTCACCAATCTTTAACAGAGATTCATTCAAAGCTTTCAAAACAATTTCATTTCAAACTTGAAATCCTTTCAACACAAATTGGAAATCCTTTCTTTATATAAACGCTATTATTATTTGAAAAAAAAGTGTTTTCGTTTTGGAAAAATCCGATCAAATATGCACAAGTTATATTCTTTAAAGTATAAACTTGGGTTAAATTTAAATTCCCAAAATAATACCTTTAAAATACTTTAAAGATGGTTTTCATATCCATATTTTTATATATATTATATAACTTGTATAAATCTTTCAAACCAAATTCCCAAAACAATTTCGATTAATATTTTCAAACTAAACTTTAATTTCAAAACTTCCCTTTCAAAATCTTTCCGTATCAGTTCATCTCCAAAACCATTTGGATTCAAAATTCAACTTTAAAATGATTTCATTAATTTCAAATATCTGTGACTTAACCAATTTCCTTGTGCAATCCATATTTGTGTGCTTATGGTTTAGTACAGGGGTTTTACACAATAATGCAACATCATTAATCATCATAGATTCAAGCATAGCAATAACGACAAGCGATATAAGCCTATAATGCTTATCTTCATTCACAGATTCACAAATAAGTAATATAAATTCATCACAGATAAATAAATTACATTCATCACAGCTTAAAACAAAATGATCATATCACAAAGTATCACACGTCAGGGATATCAAACAATTCAACATCCAATAGAATCCAAACATCCATAAGTAAGATTAATTAATCATCTGATTAACTTAAACCAGATTTATTACTTATGAATAAATTGCTAATCCTGGTTAATTAACATTAATTAATCACAAATCATTTTAATTAATTATTCTTTAATCATTTATTAATTAACCATTAATAATAAATTAATTAACCTTAAATTATTAATTAATCAACATTTAATCATTAAATGATTATCCTTTAATTAATTATTCTTAATTAATTCCATTAATTAATTACTCCTCAATTAATTATCATTCCTTAATCACCTTCATTAATTAATTATCCTTAATTAATCACATTAATTAATTATCCTTAAATTAATTATTCTTTGATCACTTAATTAATCAACCTTTAATCATTAATTAATTACTTTTAAATAAGTAATTATCTTTAAGCAACTAATTACCGTTAATTAATTAATTATCTTTATTAATAAATCATTTCTCAAATACTTTAATTAATTAATTAATTAATCTTTAAATCATTATTTAATCAACCTTAATCATGTAATTAATTTACCTTAATTCTTAATTAATTAACCTTTAATTAATCATAAAATTAAATCAATCACCTTGATTAACACAAATAAACCTTTCATTAATCACATTGATTAATAATCACCTACCTTAATAATTAATTATTAAATTCCATTTGAAAGCGTTTAAAAACAAAATAAAATACATAATATATTACTTTAAAAACAAATCAATTTTAAATATTTAACTTAAAAATTATATTTTGAAACTTTGTTAAAAACTTATTTAATTTTCATTTTAACTTCTAAAACACAATTAATATATTTGAAAACTTGATTAAATTCATCATTACCTTTTTAAACTTTGTTCACCCTCCAATGTTTGTTAAAACTTGATTTAAACATTTATATTGTTTAAAACTTTGTTAAATATTTACCTAAAATTTGAAAACCCTGCTGTATTGTCAACGACCCGAGCCAAACTCTCGTTTACCCGAGCTCAACTTTGGGTAACCTGCTTCTGTCCCTTGCTTCGAGTCACACCTTTTGTTTTCATGCGCGTTACCCCGAGCCAACCCTTCTTCCCAAATGCCTCAACATTCACCTGACACAAGTGATCATTCGTGCACATGCATAGGCAATCGGATCGCCTCTGGCCATCACCGTGATCACCTCCACGTCGCCGATAACCCTTACAAACATCACAACCACCCAGTTTCCTTTGAAATTGCCTGAAATCGAATTTGAACCATTGACTTTCACCTGGAACCCAACCCGAACCACAAATCCACCTTGTCAGCGACGATCTCGACTGCCTGAAACCATGCCGTCCCACCCATAGCTGCACCACAACCTGCTAAGTCGATTCCCCCCATACCGATCACCTTTAGTCCACCCTCGGCGACGCAACAACCACGAGAACCCAACCATTACAAACCTATCCTTAAACCTTACAACCTCGTTAATCAACCTCCACAATGATCTGAAACTTCTGTCATTATTTTTCCTATGACCCCTTGACCTTCAACTACCTCCACCCTTGATTGTGACCATTATTACTGTATTGATTGACAGAAATCGACGATCACAGCTTTTCCGTTCAACTCGAGACTCCATACAATTTTCAAATCTAAAAATCTGGAGCTTACTCTTAAAATTCAACATTTTTGTAAGAGAATTCGATAATATAATCAAAGCATGGGGATTTGATAATCAAAATTCTGACATTCATTGATTTTTCATTGTAATATTACTATTTTCGAGATATTAACTACATATTTTCACCTGAATCAATTTTTAAGAAGGGTGTTACAAACATACAAACATTTTTTATTTAAAGATTAAAGCTAAAAATCATTTAGGATTATTTTTCCTATGACCCCCTGACCTTCAACTACCTCCACCCTTGATCGTGACCATTATTACTGTATTGATCGACAGAAATCGATGATCATAGCTATTCCGTTCAACTCGAGACTGCATACGATTTTCAAATCTAAAAATCTTGATCTTACTCTTAAAGTTCATCATTTTTGCAAGCGAGTTTGATTATATAATCAAAACATGGGAATTTGATAATCAAAATTCTGACATTCATTCACTGTATTATTATTATTTCCGAGATATTAACTAAATATTTTCACTTGAATCAATTTTTTTAAGAAGGGTGTTACAGACATACAAACATTTTTTTATTTAAATATTAAAGATAAATATTTTTTAAATCAGGTTTTAGCACCTGTAATGTTTGAGCAGAGATATATATATGTAAACATATACACAGTTATATATATATATATATATATATATATATATGTACATATATATGCATATACAAATACATTTACACCCATGCAATCAATTTTCTTTTCTTCACATCCATTATTAATCACAGATATCAAGATGAAGGTATTTAAAGTGGTAGTTTACTCACTTGGGTAAAATAGAGAAGCGGAGAGGAAAGCCTGAATGATATTTGTTTTTAAAATAATATATTATGTATTTTATTTTTAAATGCTTTCAAATGGAATTTAATAATTAATTATTAAGGTAGGTTATTAATTAATCATTGTGATTATTAAAGGTTTATTTTTTTAAATCATGGTGATTGATTTAATTTCGTTATTAATTAAGGGTTAATCAATTAAGAATTAAGGTAAATTAATTACGTGATTAAGGTTAATTAAATAATGATTCATAGATTAATTAATTAATGAAGGTGATTAAGAAATGGTAATTAATTGAGTAGTAATTAATTAATTAATGTTATTTTTATCTTTTTGTGTTTTATTTCTCCTGTTCCTGTGGCACTAGTTCCCTCTGTTTTCTTGAGCTTTGCTCTCTGTTGTGTGTGTGTTTTGTATCCTTTGTGCTGCAATAAATGGTCGGGGTCCATTCAACCCCGTCGGCCTTGCCAAAAAAAAAAAAAAGAATAATTAATTAAAGGATAATTAATAATTAAATGTTAATTTATTTATTATTAAAGGTTAATTAATAAATGATGAAAGGTTAATTAATTAAGATGGTTTGTAATTAATTAATATTAACCAGGATTAGTAATTTATTTATAAGTAATAAATCTGGTTTGAATTAATCAGATGATTAATTAATCTTACTTATGGACGTTTTGATTCTATTGGATGTTGAATTGTTTGATATCCTTGATGTGTGATACTTTGTGATATGAATCATTTTGTTTTGGTTTTGATTCCTTCCTAGGTTTTAATTTCTTTCTGTTTTGATTTTTTTTTTCCTTTTCTTGCTTTTTAGTACAGGTTTTAAATTTTGAAGATAAGAGAAAAGTTGAGGAAACATGAATTATCCTGATTTTACTTATGATGCATGTTAATTTAAAATTTAATAAAAGAAAAAGAACAAGTTGCCACTTGTTCTTTTTTTTCTAACACTTGTAAGTTTATATTAACACTTGTTTTACAAATGTCCTTTGTTATTTACGTTGCGTTTAAACCCTCTTCTCTATTTTATTTACAAGTTATGTTTAAACCCTTATTTACAATTTATTTGCACTTTTTATTATATTTAAGAATCATGTTTTTATGTTTATAAACATATGTTTCATGAATATATTCTACATATAATTTAATTTTTATATTATGTAAAAATTCACAAATACCAAAACTAAATGTTTTTATGTTTTCTTATATTTAATTAATAAAATTTCCACCATTTAACTAATACTCAAGTGAGTATTAAATTTCTGTTAAAGGTTAAATAATTAATAAAGGTGATTAAGGAATGATAATTAATTGAGGAGTAATTAATTAA
This sequence comes from Allium cepa, assembly GCA_030765085.1. Taxonomy (NCBI): domain Eukaryota; kingdom Viridiplantae; phylum Streptophyta; class Magnoliopsida; order Asparagales; family Amaryllidaceae; genus Allium; species Allium cepa. The sequence continues at coordinate 111,814,422 of CM060940.1, forward strand.
TGTAATTAATTAAAGGATAATAAATTAATTGAAGGATAATCAGTTAATGATTAAAGGTTGAATAATTAATAACTAAAGGTTAATTAATTTATTATTAATGGTTAATTAGTAAATGATTAAAGAATAATGACTCAAAATGATTTGTAATTAATTAATGTTAATTAACTAGGATTAGTGATTTATTCATAATTAATAAATCTGGTTTAAATTAATCAGATGATTAATTAATCTTACTTATGAATGCTTGGATTTTATTAAATGTTTGAATTGTTTAACATCCCTGATGTGTGATGCTTTATGATATGAATTATTTTGATTCGAGCTGTGATGAATGTAATTTATTTATCTGTCATGAATGTATTATTTATCTGTGAATCTGTGAATGGAAGATAAGCGTTATAGATTATACCGCTTATCGATATTGATGTGTTTGGATCTGTGATGATTGATGATGTTGCACTATTGTGTAAAATTCCTGGACTACACCATACGCACACAAATATGGATTTCACGGGAAATCGGTTAGGTCACAGATAATTTGAATTTAATATTACTTTATTCAAATAATGTAATAGTTTTAAAAGTTGAGTTTTGAATCCGAATGGTTTTGGAGATGGAATTGGGTTAATTATGAAAAGCTTTTGAAATTATGTTGGTGTTCGTCCGTCGAAGATTTTCTTTCCGCTGTTGTGTATCTCTGACAAATATTGATATTCATTTTTATCTGATGTTGTATCAATTATTATATAGCAATAAAAAATTATTGTTTTTCTTCCGCTGTGTTGTTATACTTAATGTGTTATATGCTCCGACGAATCAGATTCAATGTTTGAATCTGTGGCATTCAAATACGAGTGAAGTATGGATGTCGATTTTCGAACATAGAAATCCGGTTCATTACATTTGGGTGTCCCGTTCGCTACCAAATGCGAAGCGAGAACCCCCTATCATGCTGTAATATAGAAAATCCGATCCCAGATCGATTGAAGACTTCATGAAACAAGATCGAGCATTTAGATCGAAGCTGGGGCGAACTCGATCGGCCAAAGTTGCCACCAGCCACCACCTCCGACCACTAAATCTGTAACAGTCCTGGATCTGGCCAAGTTTAAATTGATAATTAATTTAATTTTTTGGAATAATTTGTGAATTAATTGAGAATTAATTTGAAATTTTGATATATATATATATATATATATATATATAAGATTTTAAATAAAGGATTTGATTTGGAAATCTAAAATAGATTATAATTTGGAATTTGAATTTGAAATTCAAATACATATATGTTGAAAATAAACATTTGGAAATAAACTGGATATATATATATATATATAAATTAAAATTATATTTTGAAATTAATATAGTAACAGTTTAAAGCTAAATTTTATATTATTGTGTTTAATTATTTAAGTATAATTAGATTTTAAAATCATTTTCTTTAGAAATTATACAAATATTAGTAATAGAAAATTAATAGACATAATTAAGTATAATTTGTTTAAATTAATAAGAGGTTTAAAACACTTTTCTTTTATATTTGTAATAAATAATTTGTATATATATATTAATATATATATATATATATATATATATATATATAAAACATACATATAAATGTAATATATGCTAATATGAAAAGGAAATATTTTTAAAACATATAAGAAATTATTAACGCATGAAAGATTAAGCATGTAAGTACTTTTACAATAAAATTTGCACTTGTAAACATTTTAACAAGCATTTAAACAAGTGTAAAACATATAACAAGGAATTTAACAAGTGTTTTCTTAGTTTTATCATAATTAAACAAGTGTCACTTGTTTTTAAATTAAATAAAAATGAAAACAAGATCTATAAATATATCTACTTCCTCTCTTCCCATTTTTTCCTACATTTCAAAACTAAAGAAACAAGAAAATCTGAAAATCAAATAACTTGAATCAAGCCTGGAAATAAAAAGAACAAAAGCAGATTTAAATCAAAACCTGAAAACAAAATCAGGTAAAAGAAATAAAAATCTAAAGCATAGATGCATTAATTCAAAGCAAGCAATCTTCAAATTGAGGCTAAGAGATGTAGATCCAAGTTTCAAATTATTTTCAAATTCAGGTTCAAACAACAAATTCAAGAACTTGAGGCTATCAGCCTGTTTTAAGTCTTTAAGAAACCAGAGAATCAAATCAAAATTTTGAAGCTACAGATTAGAGCACCTCATATCTAAAGCATGCAAGCTCGGGCAACTCAGTATATTCAAATCAAAATGCTCCTCAATTTCAAATTCCAGAGCATTTACTAGCTCAAAATCTTCTCTATTCCTCTCTGTTAACATCTCTAAGGTGAGCAAACCATTCATTCCTCAATATATTTATATGTGGATCTTGATTTCTGATGCCTGTGATGCCTGTGATAATTGAAACTTGAAATGTTTGGTTATGGATACAAATGTATATAAATAAATCTAAAATGCCTGTGCATGTCTGATATATATGTGTGTATATCACTCTGTTGGTAAACAGGCATATGAATTTCATATATAAAAGTCTATATCTCAATATATAAGCAGATTTGTGTTATGATCCTTAAAGGAAAGATAATGGTATTGACTAAATCTCGATTTTAAAAATGTTCATATGAATGATTAAGAAGTAATGAACTGGAAAATATAAATTTATAGTGAAAATCATATATTTGTTAAAATGTGATGATCATACGTTTGTGTTTCTATTTCATAATTCGATTCGAGACTGAAAATAATAATTTTAGAGAATCATTTCAAGATTGTTAGTTTTATAAATTGTGAGAAATTGTATGTTGAACAGAAAACGTATTTTCATTGATTTCATGACGATGAGTGATGGATGAACGTCGGGTTTGGGTCTGGGGGTGGTCGTGCGACGATGATTAAAGGAAAAATGGTGAGGTATCTTATTAATGGACGTGGTAGTCGGAAATCGATGAAGTAGGGTTTGGTGGTCTGTTTTTTTCGATGTTGTTCAGTAGCAAATGCATCATCGAGAGGATGATGGAGTGGATCGCGAGGTGGGGAAGTTGTTCTTCAGAGTATGGCATAGCTTCTGGTAGGTCGGCATGCGATCTTGTCACGACCTGAATTTCAGCGTTCAAAAATCGACACTCGTACTTCATTTGTACCCGAATGCCGCAGATTCAACCATAGAAATCCAAGTCGTGTCGGAGCTTATAACATATTAAATATAACAACATAGTTGGAGAAAAGAATAAATCATTGATATACAATAGTTGATTACAACAATGATACAATTGTGATACCGGATACAAAAATAATAGCGGAAGAATACACCAACACTAACTTCAAGAGAGAGAGAGCTTGAGAATCCAATATTGCATCTCCATTCCAATGCTCCAAAGATGTCCAATCCAGAAGCAGTTATATCCAAACCACAAGCTCGAACCGCCATCACGTTGAAATGAGGCAAACTTGGTAACTCCAAATATTGAAGAAAAACAAATGTGATCGCCAAAATCCAAACGGCTCCAAACACTAATGACTTCAAGATTTCCAAACAGAAAGTTGAAGACTATCGAATTTACATCTACTAGCGGACTATCTGAAAAATCTAACTCTAAACTGCTCGTGTGGAAAATCAAAACTCTATCGGATTAAATACTTCATCTCTAATTAATTTAAAATAAATTAAATTAACTACTTCATCACTTAAATCTTGCTTACTTATTAATTAATTAAACCAATTAATTAATCATCATCTTAATTAATCATCTTTGATTAATTAACTTTAATTACATTAAGTAATTAACCCTTAATTAATTATACAAATTAATTTTCTACAAACCATTGAAGTATTAAACTTAATTACTTTATTAACTGTAATTAATTATATTAATCGTTAATTAATTACAATTAACTAATCACTTTATAATCTCTTATTATTTATTAATTAATCTTAATTAATCAATCCTTAATTACTCTCATTAATTAATGATCCTTAATTAATTACTTTCATTAATTAATTAACTATAATTAATTACATTATTCCTTAATTAGTTACATTAATTAATTAAACTTTAATTAATCACCTTCACTAATCAATCTTAATTATAAACAGTAATTACCATCCTGTAATTACTTACCTTAATTAATTAACTTCTTAATTAATTATATTAATCCATTGATCAATTACACTAAGTAATTAATTTTTAATCACTTCTACTAAGAAATTATACTTTAATTACTTCCCATTAAGTAATTCCCTTTAATTAATTACATCCCAGCAATTATACATTAGTTACTTCACTAAGTAATTACACTTATCCATCTTATTAAGTAATTATACTTAATCAATCACAAAATGATTATCTTTAATTAATAAACCCATTTGATTAACCCAAATTTATCACACTTATTTGATTAATTACAATTGGGTAATTCATCCCCTAATTACCCCTTTAAATAAATTAATTAATCCTTAATTATTAATTAATAAACCTTAATTATCAATTAATAAAACTTAATAACAAATTAATTAATCCTTAATTAACCAGTTAATCAATTCTTAATTACAATTAATTAACCCTATATAACGGTTAATTAATCTTTAATTAACTTTAATTATAGATTAATAATTTTTTAATTATTAATTAATAAAGCCTAATTATTAATTAATATACTTAATTACAAATTAAGTACCTTTTTAATTACTAATTAATTAACCTTAATTAATTAAACTTTAATCATTAATTAATAATCTCTAATTACTAATTAATTATACTTAATTATAAATTAATTAACCTCTAATTAATTAAATTTAACTCTTAATTATTAGTTTTAAATTAATTAAATCAATTAATTACTCTTAATTAATTCCTTAATTAATCCTTAATTATTATTGATTAAATTAATTAATCATATCTAATTTACTTAATTAATTTAATTACTATCAAGATATTAAAGCTTTAATTATCGTAAAGATAAAACATTACCTTACTAATAACTTAATTAAAACATTTATCTTAATAATTACCCTTTCTTAATTAAATCTTTAACTAAGTCTTAAAATATTCATTTAACTTGGTAAATTAAGGTTAACAAAACATAACATCTTTTAAATGCTTTAACCATTAACAAGTAATAGTTTTAAAACTATTTCAATTTAAATTCAAAAACTTTTCTTTAAAACTCATTTCTACTTAATTTTTGAAATAACTTTAACCAAATTTAAATTAAACAAATTTTCAATCTTCTTAATAAAATGTTAAAGAAAACATTTATTTTTATAAAGAATAGAATTTAAAAAAAACAAGATTCATTCCAAAATTTACAACTTTCTTTATTTAAATTTAAAACTTGTTTATAAATACTTTTTAAAACTTTGAAAATTTCTTTTAAATCGTGTGCTTCAGATTGAACCTGAGAAACACTCTAACCATTCCAAGTTCAATTCTTTTTTAAATTTCAAAGGTATAGTTTAGATTTTAATTTTTAAAAACCTGTAACAATTAAAACTTACAGGCTAATCACACCAAAACTACTCGAGTTTAAACTCGAGACATTAACCCAAAAGCACGGTGCTTCCTTCGAGTCGTCCACGAACCATCTCCTCAGGCATGAGAATCAACATTGTGCACATGCACCGTCACCGGAACCACCTCCAGCCTTCGATGATCTCTCCGGCATCTCGACAATCGATGCAACAACCATTCCCCATCATCTAACTACCATCACAAGCCCTCGATCAAAATTGAACAACCCAGTTAAAAACAGGAACCAACTGCCTTCGCCAAATCCACCTTGAAGTAGCATCTCCGACCACCAGACGACGAGCAACTCCAGCCACTTCATCTCCGTTCATCCACGAACCTATGCCCAAAACCCCATTGAACTCGATGCTCCAGAGAAGAATCCACGATCAATTTTCTAAGCTAGACCAAAACTAGGTTTAAAACCTAAATCAACCGATCGCCGACGCTACGGCGAACATCCAACTCCTCCACTATTTTTGCCGTACTCCTCGTACCTTCACCTATCCACGACCAAAATCCCGATCACCATAGACCTCGTGATCACCTGGTATCACCCAAAATCCCATTTCCAGAAAATTCCCAAATTCTCATTCATTACTACATTTAAAATTTTGATTTTGATTTTAAAAATCCTACCTTTCAATGATGATTCAAGATGTAAATTTGAAACTGCAAATTTAATTGATTGATTTTATCATGATAAAAGAATTCCTACTGTATTATTTTAATCCCAGGAGATTTTCACATTTATTTTTCTTAAATAAAATTTTAAACTCAAATTTGTGTTTAAACAAACATATCATATTTAAAGCTTAAAACCTAACAATGATCTGCTAAGAGGATTTGAAATTTTCTTTTATTTCTACACTCTGTAGTTTTTAGTTTTAAAAACAAAGAAGAACTATCAAGATCAACATGCACAGTCATACATATTCGTATACACAGATAATACATCTATATATAAACATGCAAGCATCATCACAGAATTACGCAAGCAACCATTATTTCCTACTTAAACTTTTTTCATTTAAAAGTTTACTCACCTTAAAAGTGCAGAAGAGCTTGAATTGTATTGAAAATTTGCATACTATTGTCGTTAATGATCCTTGAAAACTGGAAACTTTGAAAAGCTTTTGAACGCTTGAAACTTCAAAACTGAAAAGCTTGATAAACTATGCTTCTGGATTTCTTGCTTACAGCTTTCTGGTTTGAAGCTTCTGATTTGGAAAAAATTTGCTTGACAGGTTTGAAAATTACAGACTTGCAGTTTTGAAAGTGTTCCAGGTTGCATTTTAAAATTGAACTTTTGAAAGAAAAGTTTGCACACTTTGAGCATAAACAGTGTAACGACCCGTATTTCACGTGTCGATAAATCGTAGGATTTGCAGGTCGTTAGTATTGTTTGTGTTGCCTTTAGCTTGAGTCGTTTAGGAGTTGACCCGAGTGCTAGTAATGAGTCGTGACCGACTCATAGGGGACCGACTCAAGGAGGGGTAGCGGTTTAAAATGTTAGCCGAGTTAAGGCTTGAGTCGTAACCGACTCATAGGGTAGGTCGTGTGTGGGTTGCGACTCATAGAAGGCCGACTCATAAGGGACGACTTAAGATAGGCGAGTCAGTGGTGTTGCCGACTTATAGGGAGAACGACTCAAGGGGTTAAGGTTTAGGTCGTGGGTAGTTAAGTCGGCAGGGTGTTGTCTCGTGAGGAGGATGAGTCGTTACCGGGTTAACGACTCATAGGAGTTACCGGGTTATAGTTTAAGTCGTGGGCGAGTTAGTGGCTTAAGGCTTGGCAGTGTGTTGATGAGTCGGTGAGGCCATAGGTCGTGAGTCGGCTAGGAGTTAAGTCGGCACTTGTATTGAGTCGTAAGTCGGCTAGGTGTTTTGTGCAGGCAGTGAGTTAGGTCGTGGAGTCTTGAGTCGTGTGTCGGTAGGTGTTGAGTTGGCCTGTGTTGTTGAGTCGTGTGAGTGGCTTGTGTTAGGTCGGCATAGTATGAGTCGTGAATGACTCATGATAGGTCGTGACCGACTCAGGGGCGACGACTCATGGTAGTTCCAGCCTATAAATAGAGGGGTTTGGCTCACTTTTTGGCACCGGTTTTTGAAGCAACGAAGTGCTGCCATTTTGAAGACTCGACTACAACATTTCTCCATCTTCTTTTCTCTATTCCAATCTAATTCTAACATCCATCCAAGATCAAAGATTTAGATTGAAGATTCAAGTGCCAAAGTTGAAGATCTTCATCCGTTTGAGCTAGATTTCATCGATTGAGGCGAGATATTGCCGGATCAAGCTTTGATCTCCGCTGTCCAGATCTGAAGTGTTTAGTTTTCATAGTGTTTGGGTGATTTGGTGAGTGGTAGTTATCTCTCACGCGGATCCAAGGGAGTATATTGGATTGGTGGCTTGTTTTAGTGTGAAAGTTAGAGATTTCATGCATGTTTCTTAGATCTAAGTCTAGATCCATTGTTTCCAAAGACGTTTACTTATGCAAGTTTGTTTAACAAGTATTAGAGACAAAACCCATGTTTTATATTTGATAGATCTATGCTAAAAACCATGATATCACATATGTTGGACTTTTACTCATTTATTTACGAAATTGCCATTATAGTTGATATTGCTTGTTAAATCTTGTTTGAATGTTTGATTGGTTGTATTAATGATTGATTGATTGAATGTATGATAGATTTGATTGTTTCAAATTATCTTGTAGTTGATTTGGAACAAGATGGTTGGAGATGATTCAAAAGCTAAGCGGAAAGGCTCTTGAATAGTGAAAGCTGCCTGTAGCATATGAAGCGGATATGGAAGCTCATATGGATGGATTCGAGAATGTGGGATCTTGCCATGATGCGAGAAGGCTTATGTTGGGATGGGACGGGTCATGATGACGTTCCAAGATAAGGGACTTTGCTATGATGTGATGAGGCAAGACATATGTTGTGATGGGGCGGGTCACGATGACGTTCCAAGCACGGGTCATGATGACGTGCAAAGCTGTAACTCGGTGATGCGGTCCGGGTTGGGGTGGATAATGGTTAGCTTGAGAGGCGCTTGAGCTAGTATGGAAATAGTCGTCAAGGAGGATGACTAGGAGGCTAAGATCTCATCGTTGTTGAAGGTTCTAGCATACTCAAAGCAAGGGTACGTTGGAACGGGTCACGATAACGTTCCAAGCATGGGTCACGATGATGTGCTAGTACTCTGGGCTGATGCGTTCGGCTTAGGCACGGGTCACGATGACGTGCGGAGTTATGCCTAGACCGGGGTTACCATTTGCCCTTGACAGGTGGTCATTCAACTAACGGTGAAATCAAGGCAAAGTTAACAGTGATAGCCAGAGTCATGGATGTTTGGTTGTATCATCATTCGGACTCAAGAGCGGTGTTTTCTGGGTGCTTATCTGATCTTGGTTTAGGCCTTGGGGGTTTGTATTTGGAAAACATCGTCCTTGACTCGAGTGATTATTGTTTTACTTTAGTTACCGGTTATGCTATGATTGCTTCTTCTTAGTGTGTGTCTGGGGCTATCACTGTAGAAAGAGGTGGAGTGGGATGGTTTGGTTCCTATTCCTTTTATCCCTTATGCTCTTTTGGTATGTTTGATTGTTAATTTACTGCTCACTAAGACTTTGTCTGACTCAAGGTTTTATGTCTCCTCTTATTACCTTGGGCTGTTCATCCATGTTTGGGATGGGCAGACTAGGTAGCAGGTGACAGGTGCTGTGCTAGGAGTTCTACGCTGAAGATGACGAAGACGAGCAGAAGGCTTTGCATATTAGTTTTCTTACTATATGTACTGGGTATCCGCTGCTATATTTGGTTGAGCGATTGTAGCGAGGCTTTCATGTATAGATTTGTGTGGATGATTGTATAAAACTACTTTGATGCTTATATGATGATGTTCTGTTCTATGGAGCTTCGCTATATTATATTTCTCTATTGTATTTTATCCATGCGCTGTGAGTTATGCGTTAGAGATTCTTTTGTTTTGTTTTACCCTGACTATCGTCCATGGCTGCCTGGCACACCTTTCAGCGCATTATTTCCTTGTTTTGGCGCAGGAGTCATGGGCGGTCGTCACATTTGGTATCAGAGCTTTGGTTAATCGATTTTAGCCAACGCTCGCAGACGTAACTACGTATGAGAGACGTAATTGTATTTTGATGGATGATTACTATATATAATATAGTAGCTTAGAAGGATTTGAACTCCTTATGCAGTTGTTTCTTAAGGTGTTCTAATCATTCCTTTTTACAGATATTAAGGATGGGTCGAAGTGAGAGACAAGCTGCGAGGGATAGCCGTGCTGCTAGAGAAGCTGTTGATTATGCTCCTATGTTTGAGGCCATGATGACTTCAATCATGAGGAGAATACCAGCTTCAGGATCATCTGTGGATGTGGGAGTTCAGGTCCAAGCTCCAAGACCAGTGGATTTTGCCAAGCTCTGTAAGGATTATACTGCTCTTGGAGGGAAGGTTTTCTTAGGGACGGAATCGACTATTGAAGTGCAGAGATGGATTGATGCTTGCCGAAGGATCCTTGGTGACTTGGGGATTGAGGATGCAACCAAGAGGAAGCTTGCATCAAGACAGCTTCAGGGAAGAGCTGCTGATTGGTGGAATTCTATCACCATAGATACACCAGAAGAAGAGATTACTTGGGAACAATTCCAAGTTAGATTTGAAGCTAAGTTCATCACTACTGCTCAGAAATCGGTCTTGTTTAAGAGGTTTGTGGAGCTCAAGCAGGGTGGGAGGCCTGTTCTTGAGTATATTTCTGAGTTCGAAGCTTTGTCTAAGTATGCCAGACCATATATTGATTCTCCCTACCAGAAGAATGAAAAGTTTGTGACTGGTCTGGATGCTTATCTTGGGAGGCAGTTGGTGGATCATCTGGACGATCCATTTGAAAAGCTTGTGGAGAAAGCTCTTAGGCATGAGAGTTTATTCCCTAAGGAAAGTTCTGTTGTTGCTGTAACCAGGGAAGGATCTAAACCACAGCAGGGTGGAAACAGGAAGAGGAAGCAGCAGCAACAGAAAGGTAAGGATGGCCAGAAGAAGCCGAGAGGTGAAGTGACCTGCTACAACTGCCGACAGAAGGGTCATCTCTCCCGGGATTGCAAGAACCCAAAGGTGCAGTTGAAGTGCCACAACTGTGATAAGCTGGGACATATCAAGAAGGACTGTCCAGAACCAAGGAAAGATAGGCAGGTTGTGCAAGCCTATGCTTTGGGGGCTGTTCCATCATCTTCAAAAGCTCCTACTGCTGAAGAAAAGGGGAAGAGTGTGGTGGTTCAAGGTACTCTTTCCATTTGTGGTGTTCCAGTTAGAGTGTTGTTTGATACTGGAGCGTCGCATTCTTTTGTTTGTGATGATCTGGTAGGCCGGTTAGGTATGAAACCGGATATTGTTGATATGCCATTGGTGGTGACTAATCCAGTTGGGGGTTCGTCATGTTTGTGTATGATATGCCATGGTCTAGTTGTGTCGAGTCATGATTGCTCGTTTGTTTGTGATTGTTTTGTTCTGAACTTTGCGGGGTTCGGAATTATTTTGGGTATGGACTGGCTTAGGAAGTATGCGGCAAGGATTGATTGTGAGAGGCTTGAGGTGACAGTCGGGAATGTGGAAGGGCGAAAGGTTGTGATACGATGTAAGCATGAGGAAGGCGTCTTCATGAGCTTCATGTATTCGCTGGTTATTCCATGGAATGGACTGTCATCGGTGCCTATTGTAAATGGATTTGATGATGTCTTTGACGAAGTCAAAGGGTTACCGCCGCATAGGGAGATCGAGTTTCGTATCGATCTAGTTGAGGGAGCCAGACCTATTGTGATGCCTCTTAGGCGGATGGCGCCTAGGGAGCAGCTAGAGTTGAGGGTGCAGGTTGATGACCTTTTGCGGAAAGGATTCATTCGGCGTAGTGTATCCGAATGGGGTGCACCAGTTGTGTTCGCAACCAAAGCGGATGGATCGTTGAGGTTGTGTGTTGATTATCGTGAGCTGAATAAGGTGACTAAGAAGAACAAGTATCCATTGCCGAGAATAGATGACTTGTTTGATCAGCTTCACGAGGCTAAGGTGTTTTCTCAGTTGGATTTGGCAACGGGATTCCACCAGTTGAGAGTGGCAAAGGATAGTGTGCCGAAGACTGCTTTCAGGACACCATCCGGGTTTTATGAGTGGCTGGTAATGCCGTTTGGATTGACTAACGCGCCAGCATATTTTGTGGATCTTATGAATAGAGTGTTCAGAGATCAGTTGAATAAGTTCGTACTTGTGTTCGTGGATGATATTTTGGTTTATTCCAGAACTGAGGAAGAGCACAAGACGCACTTGAGAATTGTTTTGGAAATCTTGCGGAAACATCAGCTAAAGGCTAAGTTTTCGAAGTGTCACTTCTGGAAGAATGAAGTAAGGTTCTTAGGCCATGTTATTTCTGGAAATGGAATAGCGGTTGACCCCGCTAAGGTGGCAGCGATCCAGGATTGGGTTAGACCTAAGAATGCATCTGATGTGAGAAGTTTTCTTGGATTAGCAGGATATTATCGTCGGTTTATCAAAGACTTTTCCAAGATAGCTGCACCGTTGACAGGATTGACAAAGAAGAACCAGGTGTTCAGATGGGATGATAAGTGTGAGCAAGCTTTTGTAATCCTGAAAGAGCGACTGACGAGTGCTCCTGTTTTGACTATTCCAAGTGAGAATGATGAGATGGTGGTTTACACCGATGCATGTGGCACTGGACTAGGAGCGGTGCTAATGCAGAAGGATAAAGTTGTTGCGTATGCTAGTCGACAACTGAAGCCGCATGAAAGGAATTATCCGACTCATGATTTGGAGTTAGCGGCGATTGTGTTTGCTTTGAAGATGTGGAGACATTACTTATTGGGAGTTAGATTCGAGTTGTTTACAGATCATAAGTCGTTGAAGTATCTGTTCTCCCAAAAGGATTTGAATCTTCGACAGCAAAGGTGGCTAGAGTTCTTAGCATCGTATGATTTTGGTATAGCCTATACTCCGAGGAAAGGTAACGCAGTGGCTGATGCGTTAAGTCGAAGACATGCAGGATTGGGAGCCATGTTTTCAGAATGGAAGAGTCTCGAGTATTTGGCTGAGTTTGATTTCAGGCCTAGATGTGAATTGGAACCTGAGATGTTGGCAAACTTATCGATAAGGCCTACTCTTGTGGAAAGAATTGGCGAGAGCCAAAGGAGAGATGATAACCTTGTCAAGATTATCCGTGATTTGGAATCCGGATTGGACCCAGAGAAGGATAAAGGATTCGAGGTCGATCGAGAGGGTTGGCTTCGAAAGCAAGGACGATTGGTTGTTCCTGATGAAGATGGATTGAGAGATGAAGTTCTGAGGGAAAGTCATCACTCGAAGTTGACGATTCATCCAGGTGGGAATAAGATGTATCGGGATATGAAGAGAGTTTACTACTGGGAAGGTATGAAGAAGGATGTTGGAAATTTTATTTCCAAGTGTATGAACTGCCAGTTGGTAAAAGCTGAGCAGAAGAAGCCCAGTGGATTGCTTCAGCCATTAGAGGTTCCTACATGGAAGTGGGAGCAAGTGTCGATGGATTTTATCGATGGTCTACCTAGGACAAGAGCGGGAAATGAAGGGATTTGGGTCATTATAGATCGTTTGACTAAAAGTGCAAGATTCATTCCTGTTCGATCAACTAGGACTGCATCGAAGTTGGCTGAACTGTATGTGAAGTGGATAGTTCGTTTCCATGGTGTTCCGAAGAGTATAGTGAGCGATCGAGACCCATTGTTCACTAGTAGATTTTGGAAGAGCTTCCAGGAAGTTTTGGGAACTGAGTTGTGTTTGAGTACAGCTTATCGCCCTCAAACAGATGGTCAAACTGAGAGAGTCAACCGGGTTTTGGAAGATCTTCTTAGAGCATGTGTTTTGGACTTCGGAGGATCATGGGAAGATCATCTTCATTTGGTGGAGTTTGCTTATAATAACAGTTATCAGTCGAGTATTGGTATGGCACCATATGAGGCATTATATGGAAGACCGTGTAACTCTCCGACATGTTGGTTGGAAACTGGAGAAAAGCTGATACTTGGGCCAGAGATGATTCGACAGACTTCGGATGATATAGAGATCATTCGGCAAAGAATGAAGGCAGCCCAGGATCGTCAGAAAAGTTATGCCGATAACCGTCGAAAGGATTTGGAATTCGACGTAGGTGATATGGTTTTTGTGAAGATTTCTCCATTGAAGAATGTTATTAGATTCGGGAAGAAAGGGAAATTGACTCCTAGATTTGTTGGACCATTTTCGATTATCGAGCGAATTGGAAAGCTCGCTTATAGATTGGAGTTACCGGAAAAGATGGCGGGTGTGCACAATGTTTTTCATGTATCTTATCTACGGAAGTATGTGCATGACCCGAGTACGGTGATTTCTGCTGATAGCTGTGAAGACTTAGAGGTTGATCCCGTGGGTACGAGACCTCGTGAGCCGCTTCGTATTGTTGAAACCGATACGAAACAGCTTAGGAGGAAGACGATTACGTTGCTCAAGGTACAATGGAGTGATGATGTTAACGACTGTACATGGGAGGAGGAAGAGAGGATGAAGGCAGCTCATCCCGGACTCTTCGAGGTATGGCCCTAAAGTGTCGTGACATCTCATGAATTTGTAGCTTGTTCTAAGTCTTAGAATTCTGCATGCTAGGATAGAATTGGATGCATGGTTTGTTGATTGCTATGGATGGTAGGCATGCGGAATAATTGTGATTGCTGTTGTTTGCTTGAAATTTCGGGGGCGAAATTCCTAAGGGGGAGAGAATGTAACGACCCGTATTTCACGTGTCGATAAATCGTAGGATTTGCAGGTCGTTAGTATTGTTTGTGTTGCCTTTAGCTTGAGTCGTTTAGGAGTTGACCCGAGTGCTAGTAATGAGTCGTGACCGACTCATAGGGGACCGACTCAAGGAGGGGTAGCGGTTTAAAATGTTAGCCGAGTTAAGGCTTGAGTCGTAACCGACTCATAGGGTAGGTCGTGTGTGGGTTGCGACTCATAGAAGGCCGACTCATAAGGGACGACTTAAGATAGGCGAGTCAGTGGTGTTGCCGACTTATAGGGAGAACGACTCAAGGGGTTAAGGTTTAGGTCGTGGGTAGTTAAGTCGGCAGGGTGTTGTCTCGTGAGGAGGATGAGTCGTTACCGGGTTAACGACTCATAGGAGTTACCGGGTTATAGTTTAAGTCGTGGGCGAGTTAGTGGCTTAAGGCTTGGCAGTGTGTTGATGAGTCGGTGAGGCCATAGGTCGTGAGTCGGCTAGGAGTTAAGTCGGCACTTGTATTGAGTCGTAAGTCGGCTAGGTGTTTTGTACAGGCAGTGAGTTAGGTCGTGGAGTCTTGAGTCGTGTGTCGGTAGGTGTTGAGTTGGCCTGGGTTGTTGAGTCGTGTGAGTGGCTTGTGTTAGGTCGGCATAGTATGAGTCGTGAACGACTCATGATAGGTCGTGACCGACTCAGGGGCGACGACTCATGGTAGTTCCAGCCTATAAATAGAGGGGTTTGGCTCACTTTTTGGCACCGGTTTTTGAAGCAACGAAGTGCTGCCATTTTGAAGACTCGACTACAACATTTCTCCATCTTCTTTTCTCTATTCCAATCTAATTCTAACATCCATCCAAGATCAAAGATTTAGATTGAAGATTCAAGTGCCAAAGTTGAAGATCTTCATCCGTTTGAGCTAGATTTCATCGATTGAGGCGAGATATTGCCGGATCAAGCTTTGATCTCCGCTGTCCAGATCTGAAGTGTTTAGTTTTCATAGTGTTTGGGTGATTTGGTGAGTGGTAGTTATCTCTCACGCGGATCCAAGGGAGTATATTGGATTGGTGGCTTGTTTTAGTGTGAAAGTTAGAGATTTCATGCATGTTTCTTAGATCTAAGTCTAGATCCATTGTTTCCAAAGACGTTTACTTATGCAAGTTTGTTTAACAAGTATTAGAGACAAAACCCATGTTTTATATTTGATAGATCTATGCTAAAAACCATGATATCACATATGTTGGACTTTTACTCATTTATTTACGAAATTGCCATTATAGTTGATATTGCTTGTTAAATCTTGTTTGAATGTTTGATTGGTTGTATTAATGATTGATTGATTGAATGTATGATAGATTTGATTGTTTCAAATTAGCTTGTAGTTGATTTGGAACAAGATGGTTGGAGATGATTCAAAAGCTAAGCGGAAAGGCTCTTGAATAGTGAAAGCTGCCTGTAGCATATGAAGCGGATATGGAAGCTCATATGGATGGATTCGAGAATGTGGGATCTTGCCATGATGCGAGAAGGCTTATGTTAGGATGGGACGGGTCATGATGACGTTCCAAGATAAGGGACTTTGCTATGATGTGATGAGGCAAGACATATGTTGTGATGGGGCGGGTCACGATGACGTTCCAAGCACGGGTCATGATGACGTGCAAAGCTGTAACTCGGTGATGCGGTCCGGGTTGGGGTGGATAATGGTTAGCTTGAGAGGCGCTTGAGCTAGTATGGAAATAGTCGTCAAGGAGGATGACTAGGAGGCTAAGATCTCATCGTTGTTGAAGGTTCTAGCATACTCAAAGCAAGGGTACGTTGGAACGGGTCACGATAACGTTCCAAGCATGGGTCACGATGACGTGCTAGTACTCTGGGCTGATGCGTTCGGCTTAGGCACGGGTCACGATGACGTGCGGAGTTATGCCTAGACCGGGGTTACCATTTGCCCTTGACAGGTGGTCATTCAACTAACGGTGAAATCAAGGCAAAGTTAACAGTGATAGCCAGAGTCATGGATGTTTGGTTGTATCATCATTCGGACTCAAGAGCGGTGTTTTCTGGGTGCTTATCTGATCTTGGTTTAGGCCTTGGGGGTTTGTATTTGGAAAACATCGTCCTTGACTCGAGTGATTATTGTTTTACTTTAGTTACCGGTTATGCTATGATTGCTTCTTCTTAGTGTGTGTCTGGGGCTATCACTGTAGAAAGAGGTGGAGTGGGATGGTTTGGTTCCTATTCCTTTTATCCCTTATGCTCTTTTGGTATGTTTGATTGTTAATTTACTGCTCACTAAGACTTTGTCTGACTCAAGGTTTTATGTCTCCTCTTATTACCTTGGGCTGTTCATCCATGTTTGGGATGGGCAGACTAGGTAGCAGGTGACAGGTGCTGTGCTAGGAGTTCTACGCTGAAGATGACGAAGACGAGCAGAAGGCTTTGCATATTAGTTTTCTTACTATATGTACTGGGTATCCGCTGCTATATTTGGTTGAGCGATTGTAGCGAGGCTTTCATGTATAGATTTGTGTGGATGATTGTATAAAACTACTTTGATGCTTATATGATGATGTTCTGTTCTATGGAGCTTCGCTATATTATATTTCTCTATTGTATTTTATCCATGCGCTGTGAGTTATGCGTTAGAGATTCTTTTGTTTTGTTTTACCCTGACTATCGTCCATGGCTGCCTGGCACACCTTTCAGCGCATTATTTCCTTGTTTTGGCGCAGGAGTCATGGGCGGTCGTCACAAACAGTTTACAGGGTTGAGTTGCATCTGAATTACAGGGGTTTAAAAATGTTTTGAGGAGATTGCTTTCAGGCTTTGGTAATTTGATTATAGGCTTTGTTTTTCAGGAATAGATTACAGGTTTTGATAGAAGAGGATTACAGGTTTGAGAATATTACAGATTTGAAAGTGTTTGCATTTGAACTTGAGGAAGTTTTACAGGATATTGATTTTGAACTAAGAAATGAATTCAGGTTTGATGATTCTTGCATTTTTGGTTTTGAAGAATGAAGATTGCATGAAAATTCTGGTTTTTAGAAATGAACTCAGATTTGGAAAATGAAAATGAAGAGGTGATAGGGTTTTATATAAGTTAATTTAGATTTTAAATAAAAATAAAAGAAGATTAAAATAAATTTAACACTTGTCTCATAACTTACTTAATTTCTTAACACATGTTACTTTAAGGGTTTTATATCTTAACACTTGTTACTTAACTTCTTAATTGAATTACACTGGTCTTTTTCATTTATATTTATCTTTAAAAAAGTTTTAAAAGCTTTTTTAAATATGATTTCCTAATTAATTAATATATTTTTTAATTTATAAATGCTTTACTAATTTTAAATAAATAAAAAATTTAAAAGAAAATAAAATAAAAACCAATTATCTTTTAAATAAAATCATATATAATATTGTAAACTCATTTTTAAATGCTAATTCAAAAAGCTTTTGTATTTATTTCTATTAAATAAATACTTTTCCAAATTTCTATAAATAAATTACTTTTAAAGAGAATAATATAACACAAATCTTATCTTTAAATAAAAACTTTATCCATATATTGTAAATCAAAATTATATTTTTATTTTTATTTTAAGATATATATATTCCTTTAAATTAAATTTTTAATTCAAATTCAAAGTCAATTTAAAATCCAAATTTAAAATCCAAATTTAAAATCAGTTCAAATAAATATAGATATCCCTTTTAAACAAACACATTATTAAATTTCTAAATAATTATTCTTATTTAAAATCAATCTATAATTATAATTTTAAAAACATCTCATTATTAATTAATTAGTTATTTATATTTGAAACAAACAATTTTATCAATTTTAAACAATTTAATTAAGAGATTATCACATTATAAATTCCTTGAAATTCCGGGATGTCACATTCCTCCCCCTTAAAAGAATTTCTTCCTCGAAATTTAAAACAAAAGATAATCCAAAATTTTATCTTATTTCAACCATACATGTATACATATCAGCCATACACAACCAAACAAATAATTTCATCCAAATAAACAATTCAATCAAACAAACAACACTAGCTATCCGGACACAGATCCGGATAAAATTATCTCGAGTTTCCCAGGTACAGACACAGGGATACTCGCTCTACTGAATCCAAACTAGCTATGCTACTAAGCTACTGAGCTCCTACTCATCTTGATCTACAATCTGCACAAGAGATCTGACCACAGTTAAGATAAGACTTAACAACCAATCCCTACTGAACTACTGGTTCCACAACCAGTAATGGATCAAACACGTACTCCCTTAGAGATACGTGAAATGCCTTGAATCCCAGTTTTCCAAACTGGCAATTCAACCCTGAAAACCAAAACAACTATCCTTACAAGAACTCGGAAGAATCCAATATACCTTGGAGCTAATCTCACAATCTTATCAAATCTTATTGCTCCCTTTTACCATATAAATAACAACAAAGTCTCCACTTCGAATTCTAAATTCTTCCGTCTCTTAACCTCAAAACTCTTCTAACGATCCTGGGCTGCCTATAGATCATCCCTGATCAGCTCAACCTTCACTGATGCTTCTTGAAACAAGCTACATCAAAAATATCTCAACAAACTGATCCTCTCAAGATCTACCCAAATTCAAGAACACAAACTCTACTCCACAAACATCAATAGACTTCACACTTACTTCTCCTATCCGGAAAAGACAAAACAGGTGCAATCACAATCCAGTAGAATCTCTCTAATTCAAACACTGCAACTTCCGGTTGCTTCCATTCTAGAATAGCTGTCATCTTGCTTCCGCTGCACAACTCTGACCCGGAACAGATGGGAATTTCGTCGATGAACACAAGCACAGACTAGACATCACATCCCAAAAATAAGGTTTCTCAAATCCATAAAGAGAAAATATAGAAGTTCCACACAATCCTGAGCTGCTTCACCAAAAACTCTACCTAGGAGACATCCTTCTTCTTAGCTGAATCACCGGTATGGAACTCAATCTCCAATGCAGACAAACCTCTGACTTCCCTGAAGACATCCGGAAAATCTCTAACAACTCTATAACTCAAGAGAACACTCAAACTATCACAAGTCACTTTTGCAATCCTATCCAATCCAATATCCATAGATAATGTTCTCTCTTCACCAATCAGAACAGCTTATCCTCGATCAACTAATCCATCGAAGAAACGGGTCCATTCCGCTGCTTTTGATTTCCACCTCTAGGAAACTGCTAAGCCAAAAGATTCCTACTGGAACATAAAACACTTCCGAGCTGCACCACTGACATAGACGCCAAAGACTCCTATCCAAAGCTCCTTGAGAAACTCGGACCTCAAATCAAACACAAATACCCTGTTGAACTCAGCCTCAATACCGAAGCAGACACACTTCCTTAACTCGTTCCAAAGAAACATCTTCGGAGACATCCATAGCCACTACGCACCACGCAGCTGCTTCTTCCCGAAGTTGCCAAGACACCATCACTTGCTTCTGCCTAACCGACAGATCCAAATTCTACTCAACCAACTTCAAAGGTGAACTCCGAACCTTAACAGGTTTCCTTCAGAGATCAATGAAATCCTTACACCATAGCAAAACTCACTCGAGACGGTATTAGGTCTATAGTCTCAACAAATACTCTTCCAACCTCAAACATTCAAACTCCAACCATTGGTAGTCATGTTACACACACCGCTGCTTTATCTACCATTATAACTCATATTGGAAAACCCGAACATGTAATCCAACAAATAGGTAGAATATATATATAATATATATATATATATATATATATATATATATATATATATATATATTACAAATACGCTCTCTCAAGATAGACACCACTCCAGAGCCTAGGTATTCGCTCAACCTATGCTGTGATACTAAGTGAGACGACCCGTCTTATTCTCCACAATAAGACACATCATTTTAATAAAGAAAGGGATAGAAAAGAGAGAGATAGAGAAGAAAGAAAGAACAACATCAGAATCTCAACAGCGGAATGAATAAATTATATTAATCACATAATATATTACATAGCATCTATACATCAGAGTTACACAACTTATACAACACATACTAGACAGTTATAAACACCTGTCTAGTTATACAACTCAATATACAATACAGACAAACGACTCAGAGAACACACAGCGAAATACTATATATCTACACGCTGAAGCCTCCTGCTCCATTGCTCCTCCTGAATTCATCAAACCTAACCTGAATCCCTTGGCTACTCGTAAAAATTTAAGTACCCAAGAGTTTAAGAAAAACAGAATAAACTTCGGGTTAGACATGGGTCAGGTGTGAGTAAATGGTTAAAGTTGCTTAACATTGAAATCCTTTCGAAAACAAAGGTATCACGTAAGACTTCCCACACATAAACATGGATAAGTTTTTACCTTACGCTAAACAAAACATTTGATAGGAAATCCAGTGATATTATAATGGGGTCTAGGGTTTTCAAGTAAAATACAGAAATAGATGGAATGCTTACATCTCAAGTTCCAACATAGTTGGGAACAATCAATACGTACGGCACTTGTTGGAGATTGGATTCCATACAATGGCAGGGCTACTAGGGTGCTGCCCGTTATAGTACGTGGCCTAGGTCACCGTACCGAGGAACCACCCTAAATCCCCTGCAACACAAGGTCGGAACTATTCCTTACTGAATAGTTTCGAACAAGATAACCCCACGGTTGTAGCCAGAACTGCCCACACAGCCGAATAAAAAGGGACTCCAGATAGGGGTTCATCTCATCCTACTTGGGCATGGCCCACTTAGCCTTGCTGCACCTCCCATGTTTTAGTCATTCTCGTTTGATGAGGCTTGAGGCTACGATTACCTTTAGAGAACACATCTCTTAGAAAGTTCATCGTTCACCTGACGATGTGCTGAAAACATTCAATCCATACAAGTTCGTTCCGGGTTTGAACGAAACCGAAGGCATTATCTCTTTACACTCATTTTGGAATCACCCTCAGAGTTAACGACAGTAACCCTTGCACTCTGAATCTTCATCTTCACTTGAGATTCACGACCTATCGTTAATTTGGATCGATGTGGTTTTCGGATATCCAAATCTGGAAACCCAATCCCAGTCTCATTGAAATCCAAAACGCCATCTTTTAGGTCCAAGTTGTTTTAAAGTTAAAACAATTCCATTCATTATCTATATACATATAGATAGATAATTTACATATCTACAAATAGATAATCCATATCACAAAATTCAACTAAATGATCTCATATCACATATCACACATATCTCATCAGAGATATCAAACAATCAAGGCATTCAATATCAATCAGCCATCCATAAGCAATGATCTATTTATCACACATCTATAATTAATTTAAAATGAATTAAATTAATTAATTCATCCCTAATTAATTTAAAATAAATTAAATTAATTACTTCATTACTTAAATCTTGCTTACGTATTAATTAATTAAACCAATTAATTAATCATCATCTTAATTAATCACCTTTAATTAATTAACTTTAATTACATTAAGTAATTAACCCTAAATTAATTACACAAATTAATTTTCTACAAACCATTAAAGTAATTAACCTTAATTACTTTATTAACTGTAATTAATTACATTAATCCTTAATTAATTACAATTAATTAATCACTTTATAATCACTTATTATTTATTAATTAATCTCAATTAATCAATCCTTAATTACTCTTATTAATTTTCATTAATTAATGATCCTTAATTAATTACTGTCATTAATTAGTTAACTATAATTAATTACATTATTCCATAATTAATTACATTAATTAATTAAACTTTAATTAATCACCTCACAAATCAATCTTAATTATAAACAGCAATTACCATCCTGTAATTACTTACCTTAATTAATTATATTAATCCATTGATTAATTACACTAAGTAATTAATCTTTAATTACTTCTACTAAGAAATTATACTTTAATTACTTCCCATTCTGTAATTCCTTTTAATTAGTCACGTCCCAGCAATTATACATTATTTACTTCACTAAGTAATTACACTTATCCATTTTATTAAGTAATTATACTTAATCAATCACCAAATGATTATCTTTAATTAATCAACCCATTTGATCAACCCAAATTAGTCACACTTATTTGATTAATTACAATAGGGTAATTCATCCCCTAATTACCCCTTTAAATAAATTAATTAATCCTTAATTATAAATTAATAAAACTTAATTATCAATTAATAAAACTTAATAACAAATTAATTAATCCTTAATTAATCAGTTAATAAATTCTTAATTACAATTAATTAACCCTAAATAACGGTTAATTAATCTTTAATTAACTTTAAGTATAGATTAATAATTTCTTAATTATTAATTAATAAAGCCTGACTATTAATTAATAAACTTAATTGCAAATTAAGTACCTTTTTAATTACTAATTAATTAACCTTAATTACTTAATTAATTAAACTTTAATCATTAACTAATAATCTCTAATTACTAATTAGTTGTAAATTAATTAACCTCTAATTAATTAACTTATAACTCTTAATTATTAGTTTTAAATTAATTAAATCAATTAATTACTCTTAATTAATTCCTTAATTAATCCTTAATTATTATTAATTAAATTAATTAATCATATCTAATTTCCTTAATTAATTTAATTACTATCAAGATATTAAAGCTTTAATTATCTTTAAGATAAAACATTATCTTACTAATAACTTAACTAAAACATTTATCTTAATAATTAACCTTTCTTAATTAAATCTTTAATTAAGTCCTAAAATACTCATTTAACTTAGTAAATTAAGGTTAACAAAACATAACATCTTTTAAATGCTTTAGCCATTAACGGTAATAGTTTTAAAACTATTTCAATTTAAATTCAAAAACTTGTCTTTAAAATTCATTTCTACTTAAGTTTTCAAATAACTTTAACAAAATTTAAATTAAACAAATTTTCAATCTACTTAATAAAATGTTAAAGAAAACATTTATTTCTATAAAGAATAGAATTTAAAGAAAAACAAGATTCATTCCAAAATTTACAACTTTCTTTATTTAAATTTAAAACTTGTTTATAAATACTTTTTAAAACTTTTGAAAATTTCTTTTAAATTGTCTGCTTCAGGTTGAACTTGAGAAACACTCAAACCATTCCAAGTTCAATTCTTTTTTTAAATTTCAAAGGTTTAGTTTTGATTTAAAATTTTAAGAATCTGTAACAATTAAAACTTACAGGCTAACCACATCAAAACAACTCGAGTTTAAACTCGAGACATTAACCCAAAAGCACGGTGCTTCCTTTGAGTCGCTCACGAACCATCTCCCCAGACATAAGAATCAACACCTTGCACATGCACCATCACCGGAACCACCTCCAGCCTTCGATGATCTCTCCGACATCTCGACAATCGATGCAACAACCATTCTCGATCATCCAACTACCATCACAAGCCCTCGATCAAAATTGAACTACTCAGTTAAAAACTGGAACCAACTGCCTTGGCCAAATCCACCTTGAAGTAGCATATCCGAACACCAAATGACGAGTAACTCCAGCCACTTCATCTCCGTTCATCCTCAAACCTATGCCCAAAACCCCATTGAACTCGATGCTCCAGAGAAGAAGCCACGCTTTATTTTCTAAGCCAGAACAAAACTAGGTTTAAAACCTAAATCAACCGATCGCCGACGCTACGGCGAACATCCAACTCCTCCACTATTTTTTCCGTACTCCTTGTACCTTCACCTATCCCCGGGCAAAATCCCGATCACCATAGACCTTGTGATCACCAGATATCACCCAAAATCCCAGTTTCAGAAAATTCCCAAATTCTCATTCATTACTTCATTTAAAATTTTGATTTTGATTTTAAATATCCTACCTTTCAATGACGATTCATGATGTAAACTTGAAACAACAAATTTAATTGATTAATTTTATCATGATAGAAGAATTCCTACTATATTACTTTAATCCCAGGATATTTTCACATTTATTTTTCTTAAATAAAATTTTAAACTCAAATTTATATTTAAACAAACATACCATGTTTGAAGCTTAAAACCTAACGATGATCTGCTAAGAGGATTTGAATTTTTCTTTTATTTCTACACTCTGTAGTTTTAAAAACAGAGAAGAACTATCAAAATCAACATGCATAATCATACATATTCGTGTGCACAGATAATACATCTATATATAAACATGCAAGCATCATCACAGAATTACGCAAGCAACCATTATTTCCTACATAAACTTTATTTATTTAAAAGTTTACTCACCTTAAAAGTGCAGAGTGCTTGAATTGTATTGAAAATTTGCATACTGTTGTTGCTAATGATCCTTGAAAACTGGAAACTTTGAAAATCTTTTAAACACTTGAAACTTCAAAACTGAAAAGCTTGATAAACTATGCTTCTGGATGTCTTGCTTACAGCTTTCTGGTTTGAAGCTTCTGATTTGAAAAAAAAAAATTGCTTGACAGGTTTGAAAATTACAGGCTTGCACTTTTGAAAGTGTTCCAGGTTGCATTTTAAAATTGAAGTTTTGAAAGAAAAGCTGTAGGCTTTGAGTATAAATAGTTTACAGGATTGAGTTGCATCTGAATTACAGGGTTTTGAAAATGTTTCGAGGAAATTGCTTTCAGGTTTTGGTAATTTGATTACAAGCTTTGTTTTTAGGAATATATTGTAGGTTTTGATAGAAGAGGATTACTGGTTTGAGAATATTATAGATTTGAAAGTGTTTGCATTTGAACTTGAGTAAGTTTTACAGGATATTGATTTTGAACCGAGAAATGAATTCAAGTTTGATGATTCTTGCAATTCTGGTCTTGAAGAATGAAGATTGCATGGAAATTCTTGGTTTTAGAAATGAACTCATATTTGAAAAAAGAAAATGAAGAGGAGATAGAGGTTTATATAAGTTAATTTAGATTTTAAATAAAAATAAAAGAAAATTAAAATAAATGTGACACTTGTCTCATAACTTACTTAATTTCTTAACACATGTTACTTTAAGGGCTTTAGATATTAACACTTGTTACTTAACTTCTTAATTGAATTACATTGGTCTTTTTCATTTATCTTTATCTTTAAAAGAGTTTTAAAAGCTTTTTTAATATGATTTTCTAATTAACTAATATGTTTTTTTAATTTATAAATGCTTTACTAATTTTAAATAAATAAAACTTTTAAAAGAAAATAAAATAAAAACCAATTATCTTTTAAATAAAATCGTATATAATATTGTAAACTCATTTTTAAATGCTAATTCAAAAAGCTTTTGTACTTATTTCTATTAAATAAATACTTTTCCAAATTTCTATAAATAAATTACTTTTAAAGAGAATAATATAAAACAAATCTTATCTTTAAATAAAAACTTTACCCATATATTTTAAATCCAAATTATATTTTTATTTTTATTTTAAGATATATATATACCTTTAAATTAAATTTTTAAATTCAAATTCAAATTCAAAGTCAATTTAAAATCCAAATTTAAAATCAATTCAAATAAATGTAGATATCCCTTTTAAACAAACACAATATTAAATTTCTAAATAATTATTCTTATTTAAAATCAATCTATAATTATACTTTTAAAAACATCTCATTATTAGTTAATTGGTTATTTATATTTGAAAATAACCATTTTATCAATTTTAAACAATTTAATTAGGAGATTATCACATTTTAAATTCCTTGAAATTTCGAGAAATCACAACAAGTATGCTATCCCCTGTCGTTAGCGACCTTTATCCGAGAGCTCTCAACCACAAGGCAACCACAAAGTAATAAATTTGCAGTGACCACATGAGTTAAGTATCTGGGCTCCATACCTTGATACCACCCTTTTCCAGCAAAAATGGACATACCCTAAGGGCGCGACCCCTAATAACCTTGCTGCATCTTTCCTTCTTCGACCACTTTTAGGGTGTGAGGTCATGATGCAGTCTCGTCCACAAAGCTACGCTTTACACAAAAGCCTTGCTTTGATCAACAAATGATCAGCAACACTTCGTATGCCACATTATCAAATTGGGAATGTATCACTAGTAACCATCAACTACATAACGTCTGAGCTCGTACATCTCAGAGAAGGGTGTTAAGCTAAGTGAATAAATTCTCCGCCACCAAATAGAAATGTATTTGATAGAAACCATCTTTACATCTCAAAGTGTAACGTCAGACATACATCCATACAACTCTGTTCCAGGTTCGAATCGAAGGCACTTCCCAAAGAATCCGTTGCAATCCGAGTATTCACAATCCAGATCGGACTCCCCATCACATACGGAGATCTCTATACTGTCGCGACTCAGTGTAGAGACATTCGATGGGTTATCCTTTCGTTCGCGAAAATGCCGGACCTTCACCATCGGTCTTCAAATGCTATCCATATCGCTGTGTCATTATTCGGAATGTGTTATATGACACAAGGTCCTCTCCTGGCTAAACCGAATAATGAGCGCCACATTTAAAAACACATGGATATTGGGATCTAAGTTAAGTCACAACTTATTACCCAAAATCTTTCTTTTAAATGGTTCGAACATACTACCATTTTCAAATACTTAAACAAAAAGATTTACTTCACAAAGTACACCAATCTTCCATAAAAATTCATTCACAGCATTCAAAATAATTTCCTTTTCAAACTGGATTAACTCATCCAATCATTAAATCAAGGACTCAATTCATAGCTTTCAAAACCATTTCCAAAGATTCATAGCTTTCAAAAACAATTTTCATTTTCAAATTTTTTATACAAAAGGTACACCTTTTTGATCCTCTTCAATTTCAAAACAAAGTTCAACAATCTTTCATAAAGATTCATTCATAGCTTTCAAAACAATTTCATTTCAAATCTTGAAATCTTTCAACACAAATTGAAAATTCTTTCTTTATATGAAAGGTATTATTATTTGAAAACAAATAGTTTTCGTTTTGGAAAAGTCTGATTACATTTGCACAAGTTAAAGCCCTTCAAGTATAAAACTTGGGTTAAATTCAAATTCCCAAAACAATACTTTTAAAATGGTTTAAAAACCCATATAAACACATTTATTACTTGTATAACCTTTTTAAACCATAATTTCCAAACATGGAATTCAATTTCAAATCTTGAATTCAAATTCAAACCAAATTATTTAAATTTCAAAACTTTATGAAGTTATTCAAAATAATTTTTATCTTTTAAAACTCCTTTCAAAAGCTTTTCATATTTAACCCAATTCCATTTCCAAAACTGCTTTGGATTCAAAATTCAAATACCTATGACTTAACCAATTTCCTCGTGCAATCCATATTTGTGTATGTAGGGTGTAGTCCAGGAGTTTTACACAATAATGCACAGCATCAATCATCACAGATTCAATCATATCAATATCGATAAGTGGTATATTCCTATAACGCTTATCTGCATTCACAGATTCACAGATAAATAATATAAATTTATCACAGATAAATAAATTACATTCATCACAGATAAATAAATTACATTCATCATAGCTCAAACTAAAATAATTCATATCACACAACATCACATATCGGGGATACTAAATAATTCAGCATTTAATAAAATCCAAATATTCATAAGTAGGATCAATTAATCATCTGATTTATGAATCAGTTTAATTACTTATCCAAATTTATTAACATTAATTAATTATAAATTATTTTAATTAATTAACCTTTAATTAATTAAAAAACCTTAAAACATTAATTAGTTTATCTCAATTAATAAATCTATTAACCTTTAATCATCAAATAATTAACCTCTTAATTATGTAATTATCCTTTAACTAATTATCCTTAATTAATTACATTAATTAAATTAACCTTAAGTTAATTACATAATTAATTAACCCTTAATTAATTACCATTTAATTAATAAAATTACAATAAGCGATTATCCCTAATCACTTACATTAATTAATTAACCTTTAATTAATTAATTATCGTCAAATTAATTAATTTAACTATTTGATTAATCAACTTTTATCATTAATTAATTACTTTTAATTAAGTAATTATCTTTAAGTAATTAATTACCCTTAATTAATAAATCATCCCTTAATTATTTTCATTAATTAATTAACCTTTAATTAATTAATTATCTTCAAATAAATTATCTTAATTGATTAACCACATAATTTAGTTATCCTTAATTAATTTTCTTTGATCACTCACTTAATCCAATTTTAAAACAATTCAAAGATATTTGACCTTAAACATTTTAAACTCTGAAAACTTGTTTAATAATTTTTATTTGAAAATTTTGGCAATGTTTCTTTTGGAAATTTTTTTTAACTAGTTTACTTTAAAATTTATTTAATACATTTCAAATGTACTCGGCCCAAAACCCATCTTCCCCATGCCAATGCTCGAAATACTCATGAGCACAACCCCACGCCTCACTACTTCAAGAAAACCTACGCAATACTCGAGTTCGCCCCGATCAAACAGCTTTCTTCCCAAAGCTTTGACACAACCGAGATAAACGAATACACCGTGCACGTGCATGGCAATTCAATGTCGCTTCGACCTCTCCTCTGCTCGTCGTCCAGTCACCAATAGTCTCGCCATCCCTCACATGATCCAAGATCGATGGAAGACTTCACGAAAAAAGATCGAGCATTTGGATCGAAACTGGGGAAAACCCGATCGGCCAAAGTTACCAACAGCCACCACCTTTGACCGCTAGATTGCCTACCGACCTACCAGAAGCTACGCCATACTCCGACGAACAACTTCCCCACCTCACGATCCACTTCGTCATCCTCTCGATGATGCATTTTCTACTGAACAACGTCGGCAAAAACAGACCACCAAACCCTACTTCATCGATTTACGACCACCACGTCCATCAATAAGATACCTCACCATTTTTCCTTCGATCATCGTCGCACGAGCCACCCCAGACCTAAATCGGACGTTCATCCATCATTGATCGTCGTGAAATCAATGAAAATACGTTTTCTGTTCAACATACAATTTCTCACAATTTATAAAACTAAAAATCTTGAAATGATTCTCTAAAATCATTATTTTCAATCTCGAATTGAGTTACGAAATTGAAACACAAACTTATGGTCATCACATTTTAACAGATATATGATTTTCACTGTATATTTATATTTTCCAGTTCATTACTTCTAATTATTCATATGAACATTTTTAAAATAGAGATTTAGTCAATACCAATATCTTTCCTTTAAGGATCATAACACAAATCTGCTTATATACTAAGATATAGATTTTTTATATATGAAATTCATATGCCTATTTACTAACAGACTGATACACACACACATATATCAGACATGCATAGGAATTTTAGATTTATTTACATACATTTTTATCCATAACCAAACATTTCAAGTTTCAATTATCACAGGCATCACAAGCATCAGAAATCAAGCAACACATATAAATATATTGAGGGTTGAATGGTTTTCTCACCTGAGAGATGTTAATAGAGAGGAACAGAGAAGAGTTTGAGCCAGTAAATGCTCTGGAATTTGAAATTGAGGAGCATTTTGATTTGATTAAAGTGAGTTGCCCGAGCTTGCATGCTTTAGATCTGAGATTCTATGATCTATACCTTTAAAATTTTGATTTAATTCTCTGGTTTGTTGAAGACTTAAAACAGATTGATAGCCTCAAGTTCTTGAATTTTTTTTCAGGTTTGAATTTGTTGTTTGAACCTGAATTGAAAATAATCTTGAACTTTATACTTTTAAACAAATTATACTTAGTTATGTCTTATACATTTTCTATTATTAATGTTTGTATAATTTCTAAAGAAAATGATTTCAAAATCTAATTACACTTAAATAAATAAACACAATAATATATAATTTAGCTTTAAACTTTTACTATATTCATTTCAAAATATAACTTTCACATATATATATATATCTAATTTATTTCCAAATGTTTATTTTCAACATATATGTATTTGAATTACAAATTCAAATTCCAAATTATAATCTACTTTAGATTTCCAAATCAAATCCTTTAAAATCTTACATATATATATATATATATATATATATATATATATATATTTCAAAATTTCAAATTAATTCTCGATTAATTCACAAATTATTCCAAAAATTAAATTAATTATCAAATTAAACTTGGCCGGAATACGAGAATGTTACAGATTCCCCCTTAAGAAAATTTCGTCCCCGCAATTTGTTAAGGAGACAACAAAGAACAGATGAAAGATAGAGAAATATCTTTTCAGATCAAACTCAATATCCATTCTGCATTTGGCTCACCAAATCAAAGTATCATCAATAGATACGAGAACGAACTCATACAATATTTCACGAAATATTTGGGTCATCTGATTTATGAGATATGCAAGGGATTTGGTTAGTTCGAAAGGACAACTAACCATTCGTAGAATAAATCTGGACCCTAAAGAATAGACAAATGAATACTATTCAATTAGCTTTATATTTTATTAATCAATTTATTTCAATTTAAAATTTAAACTTCATTAAAGTTGAAACGAAAAACTGATAACGAGAATACGAGATAGGAATTAGAATCTTTTCTACAACGATTCGTAGTGCCACCATCGCACTAAAGCTTCTCCCTCGAGCTTCCAGGAAACCATCAGAGAAATTGAAATCGGATCAAAGGAGATTGAGAAGAGTTGTTTCCTTATTGTTACAAGTATTGACCATTTATAGTGGTACTTCCTTGTCCCCTATCTCGTCCTCTTCTTGCACTCACACTCACTATCAGTGGATAGTAGGAGAATTTACTGAGGCATACAGACGGATATCTTAGGGATATACTCATTCTAGGGTATTTTATAACCCTATCTCTAATAAGTTACCTAATGTGTTATACTCCTAATCTAAAGTTCAACCTTTAGCTCTGATACAAAAATGTCACGACCTGAATTTCAGCGTTCGAAAATCGACACCCATACTTCACTTATACTCGAATGCCGCAGATTCAACCGTTCAAATCCGATTCATGCCGGAGCTTGTAACACATTAAGTATAACAAAACAGCGGAAGAAAATAATATATCAATGATATACAATAGTTGATTACAACAATGATACAATTGAGATATCAGAGATACAAAAATAATAGCGGAAGAAGGCCTTCGACAAAGGAACACCAACACTAACTTCAATAGAAAGAGAGAGAGAGAGAGAGAGAGAGAGAGCTTGAGAATCCAATATTGCATCTCCATTCCAATGCTTCAAAGATCTCCAATCCAGAAGCAGTTATATCCAAACCACAAGCTTGAACCACCATCACGTTGCAATGAAGCAAACTAGATAACTCCAAATATTGAAGAAAAACAAATGTGATCGCCAAAATCCAAACGGCTCTAAACACCAAAGACTTCAAGATTTCCAAACAGAAAGATGAAGACTATCGAATCTACATCCATTAGCCGACTTTCTGAAAAATCTAACTCTAGACAGTCCGTGTGGAAAATTGTGGGCACCCAGAGTTTAGATAGGGAACAATAAACTCCAGGTTAGTCATGAGACTGGTATGAGCAAACAAAAACAGTTTTCTTTAAACAAAATAAACAAAAAGAATTTAAAAAGAAGTCCGCAATTCTTTTTGGAAAATGAAACTACAATAAGGCCTCCCACCGCACACACAATGGAAACTCAGAATTGGAGGAGATTTCTCCTTATGATAGTCAAACATGCTTGACACGCGAAAACCATTTTGATATTATGATTAGTGCATAGTGGAAAACATTTGCAAGTATAATATTAATCTTAGCCAGCATACCACATTTCGTTGTATGCCTACTATAGCTACCAAGTTCAATAGCAGGTTACCGCCACATTCCATGGCAGTTTATACAACTAAAACCGTACAAGGCACGTATTATTTCTTTAGATTCCAACAAATGGTCAGGCTAAGGAACTTCCAATGGCTACAAGGATATGCCTTTGGAGGGATGCCCCGAGAACCTACCCGGCTTTCTGCCAACAAAAGGTCGGGTTACTCCTGCCCGAAAGTAACACCTACAAGTATGCCATCCCCAGTCGTTAGCGACCTTTATCCGAGAGCTCTCAACCACAAAGCAACCACAAAGTAATAAACTTGTAGTGACCACATGAGTTAAGTATCTGGGTTCCATGCCATGATACCACCCTTTTCCAGAAGAAATGGACATACCCTAAGGGCGCGACCCTTAATAACCTTGCTGCATCTTTCCTATTTCGGCCTTTCTGAGGTGTGAGGTCCTGATGCAGTCTCATCCACAAAGCTATGCTTTACATAAAATCCTTGTTTTGATCAACAAATGATCAGCAACACTTCATATGCCACATTACCAAATTGAGAATGTATCACTAGTAACCATTAACTACATAACCTCTGAGCTCGTGCGTCTTAGAGAATGGTGTTAAGCTAAGAGAATAAATTCTCCGCCACCAAACAGAAAATTATTTGATAGAAACAAGCTTTACATCTCAAAGTGTAACGTCAGACATATATCCATACAAGTCTGTTCCGGGTTCGAACAGAACCGAAGGCACTTCACAAAGAAGCCCTTGCAATCCGGGTATTCACAATCCCGATCGGACTCCCCATCACCTATGTATATCTCTATACCGGCGCGACTCAGTGCAGAGACATTCGGCGGGTTATCCTTTCGTTCTCGAAAATACCCGGTCTTCACCACCGGTCTTCAAATGCTACCCATATTGTCGTATCATTATTCGAAATGGGTTATATGACACAAGGTCCTCTCCCGGCTAAACCGAATAATGAACGCAATATTTAAAAACATATGGATATTGGGATCTCAATTAAGTCACAACTTATTACCCAAAACCTTTCGTTTAAATCGTTTGAACATATTACCATTTTCAAATCTTTAAACAAAAAGATTTACTTCACAAAGTTCTCCAATCTTCCACAAAGGTTCATTTACAGCTTTCAAAATAATTTCCTTTTCGAACTGGATTAACTCATCTAATCATTAAATCAGTGATTTAATTCATAACTTTCAAAATCATTTTTAAAGACTCATAGCTTTCAAAAACAATTTTCATTTTCAAATTTTTTATACAAAAGATACACCTTTTAGATCCTCTTCAATTTCAAAACAAAGTTCAACAATCTTTCACAAAGATTCATTCATAGCTTTCAAAATAATTTCATTTCAAATCTTGAAATCTTTCAACGAAAATTGGAAATTCTTCTTTATATGAAAGTTATTATCATTTGAAAACAAATAGTTTTTGTTTCGGAAAAATCCGTTACATTTGCGCAAAGTTAAAGCCCTTCAAGTATAAAACTTGGATTAAATTCAAATTCCCAAAACAATACTTTTAAAATGGTTAAAAACCCATACAAACACATTTATAACTTGTATAACCTTTTTAAACCATAATTTCTAGGCATAAAATTCAATTTCAAATCTTGAATTCAAATTCAAATCAAATTATTTAAATTTCAAAACTTTATCAAGTTATTCAAAATAACTTTTATCTTTTAAAACTCCTTTTCAAAAGTTTTCATATTTAACCCAATTCCATTTCCAAAACTGTTTTGGATTCAAAATTCAATCTTTAAAACCATTTCATTAAATTCAAATATCTGCGACTTAACCAATTTCCTCGTGCAATCCATATTTTTGTGTGTAGGGTGTAGTCCAGGGGTTTTACACAATAGTGCACAACATCAATAATCACAGATTCAATCATATCAATATCGATAAGCAGTATATTCCTATAACGCTTATCTCCATTCACAGATAAATAATATAAATTTATCACATATAAATATATTACATTCATCACAGATAAATAAATTACATTCATCATAGCTCAAATTAAAATAATTCATATCACACAGCATCACATATCAAGGATATCAAATAATGCAGCATTCAATAAAATCCAAATATTCATAAGTAGGATCAATTAATCATCTAATTAATTTAAACCAGATTAATTACTTATCCAGGTTAATTAACATTAATTAATTATAAATTATTTTATTTAATTAACCTTTAATTAATCAATAAGCCTTAAAATATTAATTAATTAATCTCAATTAATAAATCAATTAACCTTTAATCATCAAATAATTAACCTTTTAATTATGTAATTATCCTTTAACTAATTATCCTTAATTAATTACATTAATTGAATTAACCTTAAGTTAATTACATAATTAATTAACCCTTAATTAATTACCATTTAATTAATAAAATTACAATAAGTGATTATCCCTAATCACTTACATTAATTAATTAACCTTTAATTAATTAATTATCTTCAAATTAATTACTTTAATTAATTAACCATATTAATTAATTATCCTTTAATTAGTCATTTGATTAATCAACTTTAATCATTAATTAATTACTTTTAATTAACTAATTATCTTTAAGTAATTAATTACCCTTAATTAATAAATCATCCCTTAATTATTTGCATTAATTAATTAACCTTTAATTAGTTAACTAATTATCTTTAAATAAATTTTCTTAATTAATAATCACATAATTTAATTATCCTTAATTAATTTTCTTTAATCACTCACTTAATCCAATTTTAAAACAATTCAAAGATATTTGACTTAAACATTTTAAACTTTGAAAACTTGTTTAATAATTTTTATTTGAAAACTTTGTCAATGTTTCTTTTGGAAATTTGTTTAACCAATTTACTTTAAATTTTTTTTAATACATTTCAAATGTACTCGACCTAAAACCCATCTTCCCAATGCCAACGCTCGAGACACTCTTGAGCGCAACCCCACGCCTCACTGCTTCGAGAAAACCCACGCAATACTCGAGTTTGCCTCGATCCAAAAGCTTTCTTCCCAAAGCTTCAACACAACCCAGATACACGAATACACCGTGCATGTGCATGACAATTCGACGTCCTTCTGACCTCTCCTCTAATCGTCGACCGGTCACCAATAGTCTCGCCATCACTCACACGATCCCAGATCGACGGAAGACTTCACGAAACAAGATCGAGTATTTCGATCGAAATTGGGGGAAACCCGATCGGCCAAATTTGCGACCAGCTACCACCTC
Source organism: Allium cepa (assembly GCA_030765085.1). Lineage (NCBI taxonomy): Eukaryota > Viridiplantae > Streptophyta > Magnoliopsida > Asparagales > Amaryllidaceae > Allium > Allium cepa. The sequence continues at coordinate 111,849,830 of CM060940.1, forward strand.
CGACCACTAGATCGCCTGCCGACCTACCAGAAGCTACGCCATACTCCGACGAACAACTTCCCCACGTCGCGATCCACTCCGTCATCCTCTCGATAATGCATTTGTTACTGAACAACATCGGCAAAAACAGACCACCAAACCATACTTCATCGATTTCCGACCGCCACGTCCATCAACAAGATACCTCACCTTTTTTTCTTTGATCATTGTCGCACGAACCACCTCCAGACCCAAACTCGACATTCATCCATCACTCATCGTCATGAAATCAAAGGAAATACATTTTCTGTTCAACATACAATTTCTTACAATTTATAAAACTAAAAATCTTGAAATGATTCTCTAAAATCATTATTTTCAGTCTCGAATCGAATTATGAAATTGAAACACAAACTTATGATCATCACATTTTAACAGGTATATGATTTTCACTGTATATTTATATTTTCCAGTTCATTACTTCTTAATTATTAATGTGAACATTTTTTAAATCGAGATTTAATCAATACCAATATCTTTCCTTTAAGGATCATAACACAAATCTACTTATATATTGAGATATAGGTTTTTAATTATGAAATTTATATACCTGTTTACTAACAGAGTGATATATACACACATATATCAGACATGCACAGGAATTTTAGATTTATTTACATACATTTTTATCCATAACCAAACATTTCAAGTTTCAATTATCACATGCATCACAGGCATCAGAAATCAAGCAACACATATATGTTAACGGAGAGGAATTTTAGATTTGCTCACTTGAGAGATGTTAACGGAGAGGAACAAAGAAGAGTTTGAGCCAGTAAATGCTCTGGAATTTGAAATTAAGGAGCATTTTCATTTGATTAAACTGAGTTGCTTGAGCATGAATGGTTTAGATATGAGATGCTCTGATCTGTAGCTTCAAAATTTTGATTTGATTCTCTAGTTTGTTGAAGACTTAAAACAGGTTGATTGCCTCAAGTTCTTGAATTTGTTTTCAGGTATGAATTTGTTGTTTGAACCTGAATTTGAAAATAATCTAAAACTTGAATCTACATCTCTTAGCCTCAGTTTGAAGATTGCTTCCTTTGAATTAATGCATCTATGCTTCAGATTTTTATTTCTTTTACCAGATTTTGTTTTCGGGTTTTGATTTAAATCTGGTTTTGTTCTTTTGATTTCTAGGCTTGATTCAAGTTATTTGATTTTCAGATTTTCTTGTTTCTTTAGTTTTGAAATGTAGGAATAAATGGAAAGAGAGGAAGTAGATATATTTGTAGATCTTGTTTTCGTTTTTATTTAATTTAAAAACAAGTGACAATTGTTTAATTATGATAAAACTAAGAAAACACTTATCAAATTCCTTGTTATATGTTTTACACTTGTTTAAATGCTTGTTAAAATGTTTACAAGTGTAAATTTTATTGTAAAAATACTTACACTTTTAATCTTTCATGCATTAATAATTTCTTATATGTTTTAAATATATTTCCTTTTCGTATTAGCATATATTACATATATATGTTTATATATATATATATATATATATTTAAATATTTTTAAATACTAATTAATATATTTATACACAAATTATTTATTACAAATATAAAAGAAAGGTGTTTTAAACCTCTTATTAATTTAAACAAATTATACTTAGTTATGTCTTATACATTTTCTATTATTAATATTTGTATAATTTCTAAAGAAAATGATTTTAAAATCTAATTATGCTTGTCACGACCCGAAATCAAACATTCAAAAATTGACATCAGATACCTCACTTGTATTCGACTGTCGGAGATTCAAACGTTAAACTCCAATTCGGATGGAGCTTACAACAACATTAGATGAATATAAATAGCGGAAACAACATGAATATCATTAATCATAACACAGATGTACACACACTGTTTGAGTAAAACAAATCACCACCAACATCAGAGTGATACATGCATGATACAGCAAAAAATGGTAGATTCACAGTGGAACACAAACAACAGGGTTCATATAGTTTCCAACATAGTTCAACTTCGATAAAGTCTTCAAAAGCTCCAAAACGTCAAAAAATTTCCAAGGCCAAAAGCTTCCAAAATTCGATAGCTTCCAAAAGACTTCTACTACCCTAGCTAGCTTTAAAACACAGATAACCTGCTTCTAGGCTGCCTATGTGGAAATTATGGGCACCCAGAGTTTATGAAGGGAACAATAAACTCCGAGTCAGTCATGTGACTGGTATGAGTAAACAAAAACAGTTGTTTGAACAAAAACAATTTATAAAAGAAATCCGATATGCTTTTGGAAAATGAAACTACCATAAGATCTCCCGTCACACACACAATGCAATCGTAGAATTGGTGGAGATTTCTTCTTATGATAGTCAAACATGCTTGATACGAGAAAACTCTTTGATATTATTATTAATGCATAGTGTAGAAAACATTTCGAAAGTATAATATTAATCTTAGCCAGCATACGTACCATTATAGTATGCCTACTATAGCTACTATATTAAATGGCAGGTTCTACAACTAAAACCGTACAGGGCTCATATTGGATGATTGGATTTCCAACAATGGTCAAGCAAAGGAACTTCCTACACCGAATAGGCATGCCTCTGGAGGGATGACCTCGAGAACCTAACCGGGTCTCTACCAATACAAGGTCGGGTTACCTCTGTAACTAGGTAACTACTGACGCGAGTATGCCATCTCCTAGTCGTTACAACCTTTATCCGAGGTGCCTCTCAACCAACAACCACAAAGCAATAAATTTCCAACAACCACATAAGTTAAGTATTTGGGCACCATACCATGATACCACTTCTTATCCAAAAGAAAATGGACATACCCTCAGGGGGGCTACCCCCAAATACCTTGCTGCAACAATTCCTGTTTCGACCATAACCGGTTGTGAGGTTCGACGAAGTGTCGTCCACAAAGTTATGATTTTCACAAAAACGATGCTTCGATCAACAAATGATCAACAACACTCAACATGCCACACCACCAAATTGGGAGTATATCACTGATAATCCTCAAATACATAACCTCTGAGCTCGTACGTCTCAGAGAAGGGTGTTAAGATAAGAGAATAAATTCTCCGTCACCAATAGAAATGTATTTGAAAAAAATCATCTTTATATTTCAAAGTGTAATGTTAGACATACAACCATATAAGTCTGTTCCGAGTTCGAATAGAACCGAAGGCACTCCAAAGAAGCCCTTGCAATTTGGCCATCCACAACCCCGATAGGACTCTCCATCACATATGGAGATCTCTATACTCTAGCAACTCAGTACAGAGTCATTCGATAAGTTATCCTATCATTCTCGAAGATACACGGTCTTCACCACCATCTTCAAATGCTATCCATTTCGTCATATCACTATTCGAAATGGGTTATATGACACAAAGTCCTCTCTCGGCTAAACCGAATAGCGAGCGCTCAATTTAAAAACACGTGGAAATATCAATCATAAAGATTCACTTTCAGGGTTTGATGTGGGTTTCGGTTAACCGATTGGAATCCGAATCCCTGTCGCATCGAAATTCAAATGCCGTTTTACAGGCCAATGGGTTTTCACATTCACATAGAAACAAATCACAGATATCACAGCTCAGCACAAAGTAATTCATATCACATAGATCATAATCACATATCAGAGACATCCATCAATGCAAAGCATTCAACAATAATCAATCATCTATAATTAAGATGAAGTATTCGTGTGATTATAATTAATTAATCACATAATTATTTTCATTAATCATCCTTAATTAATGATTAATTATTCTTAATTAATAAATTAATTAATCCTTAATTATTAATTAATTAAATCCTTAATTACCTTCATTAATTGTTTATTCCTTAATTATTAATTAATTAAATTCTTAATTATTAATTAATTAAACCCTGAATTGTTAATTAATTAAATAACTAATTATTAATAAATTAATTATTTCTTAATAAATTACCTAAATTAATAATTGAATTAACCTTTAATGAATAATTAATTAAACTTTAATTAATTATTAAGTAATTATAAATCATTCATTAATTAATCATCATTAACATTATAAATTAATTTACTTTTAAGTTAAGTTAATAACGCAAAACATTTGATTATTTCCTTAATTACTTTGTTAAGTTTTTATTTAAAACAAACTCTTTTAAAAATATAAGTTTAAAATATCTTAAACTTAATTAATTAAAAATATTTTAATTTAAAAACCTTTAATTACATATTTCAACTTAACAACAATCATCAATTTTAAAAAGAATAGTTTTAAAAATTAAGTTAACTTGGATTTTAAAGTTTTTAAAATTGGAAATTATAAAACTCGAGTTCATCTTCGAGTATTACCCGAGACTATTTCCTGTTTGCTTCGAGTTTTACCAAAAATCAACCCGTATGCCATTTTTTTAGAACTTAAATTTTGTTTAAGTATTTATTCAGCGCGCACATGAATCCACATGAGCTACGACTCGCGCTAGCATACAAACCTTCCGAAGACCACTTCGAGACATCCATTCTCCTTCCTCTACCAAACTTCTTGATACAAATCAGGCCTCATGCACATGCACAGTTGGAATATCCACCTTAGGTCGAAGCTTCGGCCGTCGACATGTCACATACAACCTTCCCAAAACACCAAACTACCCAGAAGTCAGAAATCACGACGAATTCGCATCCAAGTAGCCTAAACCAACCTAGAGCATAAGTTCGATCAGCCAATCCTCCTCGTGTCGACGACACAGACCACCAGAGTCCATGCACCCTCATCTAGAGCTCCTCCTATCGACCACGTATTGCCCCCAATCGTCCTGTTTCAGTCCGATGCGACGTCGACGTTGCAATTGGTCGAATTCCGACCAATTACAAAAACACGGCTTAAACCCTAATTGAACCCCGTTTGGCCACCACGATGATCGGAATTTTTTTCGAGCATTTTCCCAAACTCCTTGACCATCACACAAGCTTCAGCTTCAATCACGACACCCCTCATGCCGACGATCACCAGAACTCGACAAAAATCCCAATATCGTTCAACTTCGATTTCCTCGATAGATACCTCATTAAAAATCTTAATTTTTCTTTCAAAAATCATTATTTTTGATAACGTTTCAAATGGTATACCTGAAACTAGGATTTACGATGTTTGAATTTAAAAAAATATATGAATTGTGCCCGTATTTTCAAATTTCCAGAAACACTTTAATTTATTTTTGCTTAAACCTATTTTTAAAACTTAAATCATGTTTAAATAAGTAACTTATGTTTGAAATATAAAGTCTAATAGTGATTGAAGACGAAGAAATAAAATTTTGAATAGGTTTGTACTACTGTAAACCTGGAACCTAGTTCAGATTCATGTGCACAGACATGCACACCTCATTATCATATATATACATATACATATACATACATATACATACATACATACATATATATATATGCATGCAAACAAAAATTTGAAATTCAAACTCAAATATTTTTCACAACAACAGATTTTAGTTCAAATCAAACAGGTTTTACTCACTTGAGTATTTTGAATAGGGGAAACTTGGAAGTTGCTTGAAAGAGATCCAATACTTCCGTTGTATTGTTATAACAAAAAAATCAAAGATTTTAATTTCAATTTTTGATTATAGGAACGGATTCGTGTTTCAGAATTATGATTTTTGATAAAATTTTTAGAATTTTCAAATCGATGTTTGATGAGAAATTATGGGTTGATCGATTTTTGTATTATTATCAAGTTTCGATGATCGAAAAAGGATGGCATGCCGTGCTCATCACTGGAGAAGGGTGGAGGTCTAAGGAACGTCATAAAAATACTCAGGGTATTTATCAATCATCGAAGTGATGTTGCAGCATTGATTTAGGGTTTTTATGCCCAGTTTGGGTTGTGGGGGTTTTCGAGGTAATTTCATCGACGATAGAGCATCAGGAACAATGGGACCGGAGGGAATCGTCGTGTGGGTCGTTTCCCAGCTCATGTTGTGGTGGCATGGACGTAGGTGACTGGGATCATCGACATGGGGTGAATTTTTTGATCTAGGTCGGGTTTCAATATTCGATCAAGCAGTTAAATTTTGATTTTGATATGGTATTGGGTTTCTGGGAAGTGGGAGCGATCAAGTTGATCAATGTCGACTTGGCGGCAGTAGCAACGATGATCGAAAACGCTCCAATGCGCGTGCACATGAATGCGTGTCAGTGGCGTGGCAGCTCCATAAAGAAGCTTTGGTGTGGTGATGGCCCTACGAATCGTGTAGATGTGTACCTACCTTGTATTCAAATCATCAGTTTCTTACCAATCTTTCCATTTTGACTTTAATGAATTTAAAATTCTATTTAAAATGAATTAATGGATAAAATATGAAGATTTGTATCGATAAAAACGATTTCGATTAAAACTAAATTTGAAATTCTATTGTAATTTCTTATGAGGATCAAAGTCCGAAGAGGGACAAGCTTGTGTAAACCATGCGGTATTCCGACCGAAATTGGGAATCTGTTTATTTGTTCTTTTGGGTCCAGAATTATTCTACGAGTAGTTAGTTATCCTTCGAACTAACCAATGCCCTGCATATTCATAGACCGAATGACCCAAGCCTTTCGTAAAGTGGTGAACAATTTGTTCTCATATCTATTGATGATATTCTGATTTGGAAAGCCAAATGTAGAATAAATATTCAGTTTGATCTGAAAAAACAATCCTTATCTATTCTTTGTTGTTTTCCCGTCCAGCAACTTTCGGGGATGAAATTTTCTTAAGGGGAATCTGTAACATCCCCATTTCTAAATCAAGTTTAAATTGGTAATTAATTTAATTTTTGAAATTTAATTGTGAATTAATTTAGTATTTTCCAAATTAAATAGATATTTGTTTATTAATATAAATATATATAAATATGATTTTAAATTGAATTTCTAATTGGAAATTAATAAATAAATGTTTTGAATTACATATTGGATTTGAAACTCAAATATAAGTATTTTTAAAATAAATTGGATTTGAAACTTTAATATTTTGAAATTTATAGAAACTTGTTTTCTAATTATAATAAATATAAGGACATGAATTTTGAAAGTTTTATTTGAATTTAATATAGTAAATTTTCAAAAGTTATTTGAAAATTAAATTCTATATTTTAAATGTATGTATTTCAAACAGAACTTGATTTGAGATTTAAAGGTAAATATCTTATAAAATAAATTTGATTGAATTTGTAAAAAGAATTTTCAAGTGGAAATTCTAAAAATAAAATATGTTGTAAATAGAAAATTTGATTTAGAGTTCAAGAATAAATATCTTGAAAAATTAAATATTTTGAATAATATATTAATTATAAATTTGATTGTGGATTAATTAGAAAATTTTGAATAAAAATATTTATGAATATATATATATAGATTGAAAGTTAAATTGTAAATAAAATTTTGATTTTGGAAAATTCAAAATGTAAATATTTATAAATAAATTGGATTTATATAGAAATTATGTTTTTAAAACATTTTCTTTAAAAAGTTATATAAGAATAAGTAATAAGGAATGTATAAATATAACATTCATTCAATTAAAAATATAATAACTTGAAATTAAAATATAAAGCAAAAAAATGAATACAAAGCTTTAATATGTATATATCTTTTGGATAGTAAATACCTTATTGGTAAGTTAGTTTTAAAATCATTTTCCTAAAGGTTATATAAATAGTTATAAAAGTATATAATATTTAAAACATAATAAGTATAGATTTGAAAATATAATACATATGAAATTATATTGCATAACTTATAATAGCATAAAGGGTTAAAACAAAATTTGTAAATTTAATAGCATAAGGGTTTAAGCACAAATTTAATGGTTTTTGACAAATGTTTAATAAATAAGATAGAAATTAACAAGTGTAGGCATATTATTATTTGTAATTACAAGTGGAATACCTATTTCCTTTAAAAAAAATCAAAAAAATCACAATGCTAATATCAAATAAAAGAAACCTAGTTATCATTTCAGTTCAAAACTCTTTCATCTTCATTTCTAAAAACAAAATTTTCTCAAAATCAAACCTGAGAATGAAAATTAAAAGTAAATTAAAAACTAAACAATATTTTCAAAAATCCGAAGTATCCCAACATCAAAACCAAGCTTCAGGCAAATCGAAGATCAAACAACCGAATCTAGATCAACTTGGAAACTAGAAAATAAAAAGCTTAATCAAAAACAACAGTTTTCAAAACTGATTCAAGTGGCAGATCAATGCACTTTAGTTTAACTAAAGATGTAAAGATTCAATCTGAAAAACAAGCAACGATTCAACATTATGATCACCTCCAGATCAAACAGGAATTAAAGTAAAAGATCAAATAATCAAAAAAATCCAGATTTTATAAAATCTATTTCTCTACTTCTTTCCATATAGGTGAGCAAACCTTTAACCTATATATATGTATATAATTGGTTTGCATGTGATGATCTGAAAATGTGTGATATAAAATATGCTTTCATATGGACTCCTAGATATATGTGTACATATATGTATGTAGGAAAATAGGCTCTATCCTTAGTTCCAGGTTTCATTAATCTGTTAAAAAAACCCAATTCTTCTTCTCTAGTCGTTATTAGGCTTTAAGATCTAGGTGAAATTTGTCTGTATAATCAAGACATTAGTCTTAAAAATGTTTTTGAGAAGAATTGTTTTAGTCTATTTGAAAAATTCAAAATATACAGAGAAAACTTAAATCCCTATCAATTTCGAGATCACGATTTCAAATTTCACTTATATTACTTAACTAGATTTCATAAAACGTGAATTTTAAGAACAAAATCAAGATTTTTAGTTTGTTAAATTGTGGGAAATCATGAATTAAATGGGTTTGGTTTTATGCCGATTGCTGGTGATCAGAGGGGAGATGGTGGTGGTAATCTTGGCTGGAAATAGCTTGAAGAGTGGGGAATGAAGGAAAAATAGTGGATGAATTTGTAAGTGACCAGAGTGGCCGGTCGTGGTTGAACTAGGGCTTTTACGTGCTGTCTGGTCGTCAATGCTTTTTAGGGCTGCTGCGTCGCCGTCGAGGTGATTCAAGCGATCAGACCTGGGGGAAATTGTGTGTGGAAGTCTGGAGCATCATTGATGTGATGGCGAGGTGGATGATGATCGAAAGCGCCATCGGCGATGGGTTTTTCTGATCAGGGTTTGGGTTCCAGTTCGATCGACAAGCTCATTATCGATCTATGACAAAATCATGGAATCTGAGTGTTTGTGAGGCTTAGGCAAATCGTCGACGATGTGTTCATGGCAACGGAGTTGATTGAATCGTCGGCAAGGTGATGTACACATGCACGGGATACAGTTTGTGCCTGTTATTATCAAAGGTTTGGAGAAGAACCTTCCGCCTCGGGTTGGTTTAGGGGATAGTCTTGTGTTGGACTCGAAGGAAGATAATGTTCGTGAAACTCGAGATTATGCTCGAGGAAAATTGAATGTTGAGCTCGGATAAAACAAGAGTTTTGTCCAGGTTTGTTTAAACCAGGGTTTAAACTTTAAACTTTAAATTTTAAAATAAATCAGTTTTAGGAATTAATTAAATCAAGTTTTAAGACTGTTTTCTCAAATCAAATTCTTTTATATGTAATATATGTTTTTTTATGACATTTGATTTAAGAAGTTATGTGATTTGTTTAATTTAAATTTGTAATTTAATTTAAACTTAATTTTAGAAATGTAACTAAGTGTTAATCAAAGGATAAAATGTTTAAAATTTATATGTAAATGATAATTAAGAAATTAATAAGATAAATGGATTATCTTAAAGTTGATGTGACGACCCAGTTTTCTCGACCCTCGAAAATCGACACAAAATACCTCACAGTATGATATGCCGACGATCAAGTGCCGGAAAAGACAGATTGTTGAGGAAAAAGAAAGAAGGTAGAAGAAAGAAGGAACTAAACAAAATCAGAATCTCACAATCGCAGCGGAATAAAATATAATATATAACAATAGATCTTTATACAAAATGAAACTATATCTGTTTTACATAATATATCATCAGAGTATCACAACAAACAACAATCCAGCCTTACAATTTCAAACAATCACAGCAGCGGATATAAACAAGTACGGATAATACGTCTTGGACTCCACTTCCTCTCTTGCTCCATAGCATCCTATCCTGAACATATAATACTCGGTCTAACCCGAGCATTATGATAAAATAACACCCGAGTCAGTTTGGAATACCAGCTGATAAAATACACCCAATTTGATTATTAAAGTTTCAAAAATCCTTTTGAAAACAAAAGCATCTCGTAAGACCACGCCACAAATAAACATATCGGGTTTTTACCTTACAATAACTAAAACACTTTTTATAAAAATCCTCTGATATTATAATAGGGTCTATATACAAATACTTATAAAATAGCCAAAATTGTTACATTCCTTAAATTCCAGCTACTAGCCACAAAGTGGGTAATACAAACAAAACTCGTAAAAGGCTCGTAGGGAGAATGGATTTCCAACTAAAGACTAGGCATTGGGGTACCACCTGTCACAGTACATGGCCTAGATCATCGTACCGAGGACCACTCCCGATCCCCTGCAACATAAGACCGGGACTACCCCTTACTGGATAATCTTGAGCAAGATCACCCCACGGTTGGGATCAGCAACCACACCACTAAGCCGAATAAAAAGGGACATCTAGACAGGGATGACCTCATCCTAAAATGGGTGCTGCCCACCTAGCCTTGCTGCATAACCCCTGATTTTCCGTCATTCCCGGTTGATGAGGCTTGAGGCTAAGCGTTACCTTTTAGAATATATCCCTTAGAATGCCCATCGCCCACCTGACGATGTTCCGAAAGCATTCATCCATACAAGTCCGTCCCGGGTTCGAGCGGAACGAAGGCACTACTCCTACTACATCCATTTTGGAAATATCCTTAGGATTAGTAGCGACTATCCCTTGCACTTCACTGCTCCATCTTCGACTCCGAACTCGTTTTTCCCACGAAAACGTACAAACTAGATCGAAGTGGTTTTCGAGAAATTAATCCCGATTCCGGTCTCTTCGAAACGATCAACGCATTGTCCAATATTGATAGTCGGTGATTTAACTATCAATTAATATCCACAAACATCCATCACACAATAAATAATTTCTCACATTATGTATTTTCCTCAAAAATATCTTTGCAAGATATATTCCCATTTCCCAAATCCTTTTGAAACAGTTTCAAACCCAACTCTTCTCATGGAATAGATTCCCAAATCTTTACTTCCTCTGAAAACATCCAAGTACCAATATTTAGATTTACAATAATTTAAATTCTTTATTCTTGAAAATACATTAAAACATTTATATTAAAACTTCTTACATACTTAATTTAAAATATATACTTTAAAAACATTTTCGAATAAAGCTACTTTGTAAAATATAAACTATTTTCTTCAAAATAAAGTTAAGTCATACTAAATTTTAAAATAAAGCTATGAAATCCGATACAAGTTTTCAAATAAAACTTTAACTAATTGTCTTTAAAATAAACCCATTTTATAAAGTATAAATATTAATAATATTCTTTAAAACATAATATGAATTACCCCTTTTAAAATAATTACTTCTATAATTGATTTGATAAATGTTCACCTTTTAAAATTCTTACAGCTTAAATAATTTGTTGAAACCATTCTTTAATACAGCTTCAAAACTTCTATCTTTTCCAAAAAAATCTACTTTAAAAACATACTTGGCTTTTTAGAGAAATACACTTCCATTTTAGGATAACCCAAAGAATTCTTTTTTTTTTTGTTAAAAAAAAAATCCTACACAATTTACCCCAACTCAATTTACGTTCATCCCGTAAATTCCTTCCCATATTTTAAAACTAAACTCCTTTTATTTTTAAACACATTGTTATTTCCTGAAAATCACTTTCAAATATGTTTACAATATTTAAAATAAAGCTTCTAGAAATTATTTATCTGAAAATAATACTTAAGGAAATATATAGAGGTTTCCTAAGTACTTAAAGCCAAGTTTAACTTTTAAAATAAAGTTATTAAATCAAATATTTATACTATAATTTCCTTTGAAAACTTAATACTACTTTTCTTTTTAAAATAATTAAATACCATAATTATTAAATCAAATATTTGCTTTCACTTAAAAACAATTAAAAATAATAATAATTTTTTTCTAAAATATTTTAAAAACAACTTTACAAAACTTTCCAGTTTATACTTCGAAAATCTTTCTTTAAAACATGCTTAGTTTCCAGAAATGAATACACTTCCCATCCTTTAAAAATAAATCTCGCTATTAATTTAAAACAATTCTCATTTCCCTTTTAAATCACAATTTCAAACACTTCAAATTATCAAGCAATTTCTTGAATTTAATTCCTTTTAAATTCTTTACTTAAGAATTTTCTTTTATTTCCTTTAAATCCAATTTATTTATTTATATTTAGATTCCCAAGTTGTATTCACCCAAACATAGCACAACACAATTTAATTTTCAAAATTAATCTATCACAGTATATAAATAGAACACATCGTAACAAGATCTAAATCAATTTATCACAAGATATAAATGAGATATATCATAGAATATAAATAAAAGTTCTATTTGTGAGGAATCCAGTTGGATCCTCCAAACTGTTTCCCTGCATCCACAGATATTAGCACAACCAATAAATATCGATTCAATCTGATAATAATTATCATATTCTGCTAAAACACCAATCAAACATTTAAATATCAAATATTTAAATTAACTTGTATCCAGATGTGAGTGAGATTAACTCACCTTGCATCGGCATTTCAAATTTTAAATTAAATTGAGTTCGTTCGATTTAATGCAAAATTTCCACTTGCTCACAACGATTCCAGGCCTACATCACAGCGTGCGGCTCGTCACTGCGATTCTGGCATCACCAAATTCATCGAAATCTGATCATGCATGCTTGAGATATCCAGTTTTAAAGATTTCGAATTGAATTTAAAACTAAACTCTAATTTATTTTCAAATAGATTACCATAGCCGTTAGATTATCACCCAAAAATCAAGTCCGCACACTGCTTCTTCTCAAACACGCGCGCTACCAGTTGAAACTGAACCCATGGCCGCCTCTTAGGGTTAGATATCGCGGCCACTTCGCTCAACAATCAATCGATCAACTACCTCAATATGAAACGCCTAGACGATCTCCACCTTCGGCTGGAAGCACACGGAGCTCGGTCTCCCTATGGCATCGAAAATCATGCACGAACCGACCACGAACGGGTTCGATTTCCCTTCCATCCACCTCGCCATATATCATCTCGGCCATTGATTTTAGAGCTTTCGACGAGCTCTTGCTTTTTGCTGTTGAATGTGAAGCCTAACACTGAGTAGACCACGAGATAATTGGAGGAGAAGGAGGTGAAGTCTCGGCCATTAATTAGAAACGAGGCTGTCAGCCAAAGGAAGCTAGGGTTTCACTGGAAAACGTTCTTATATAAACAATTATAAACATTATTTTAATATTATTTCCACTTTAACAAGATTTTTACAAACAAACTCCAAACAACGCATGCCGACAGGCATTTATAATGTTTTACCCGCATTTCGAACACAATGGGACGTGTTTCGGAGGCTAATTTGGTCGTATGTGAAAGATAGCTTTTTAAATCGAGTTTAAATATTAAATTATTGATTTAAATCTCAATGCGTTTCTCACTCGTACGGACAAACGGTAACTCCAAACATTACGAAAATTGAAATCTGATAATAACTAACTATTACGGATCTGATGGAACTGGTTTCGTCGAATTCCAAAACTGTGTCCCGGAAGGCTATTTTTAACTCGTCGATAAATTCGAACGATTTTCAAAATCGTCAAAATCATCTAAAATTTCACTTTTAAAACTTTACCGACTTAATAATAAATCATATAGAATTTATATTCACATCAGAAATCATTCTGATTCGTTTCGAACTAAAATCTAATTATTTGTATTATTATATTATTAAATTCCATTATTAAATTAATATAAAATTCCAAATTTAACCTATCGACTTTTAATTCTATCTAATAGTCCAATATTATAATTCAAATCCAAACAGACTTACAATAAATTTTAGAATCTATTTTTATATCTATTTACAACCACAATCACCAATTATCCAATTCTAATATTAAATTATTATTATTCAAATTTCAATTAAATTCCCGTATTTGAAATTTAAATAATTCTATTAATTTAACCAAAATCTTTTTATTTCAAAAATCAAATTATAATACATATTCAACATTTAAAATGAATTAAATGTTCAAATCTAGCGATCAAAATCCTAGGTCGTTACAGTCCTTCCCCCTTATAAAAATTTCATCCCCGAAATTTGCTAAGGTAGAAAGAATGCTCCAAACTCAATAGCAAAACCTACTTAGTGAAAATCTCAAATTCACCTTGCCTAAACTCTTTTAGTTTCAAATCAAAACTGGTAGTTTCGATTCCTATTCCAAAACCCTTTTATTTTAATTTTAATTTGAAATTAATTTGTCGTTAACGAAACGTTCCAAAAAATTTAAAAATTTTCTAACTCCCAAAATCTCCAAATTTTTTTGGCAGAGTCTTCCTTGTACGAGGGAGATTTTGCAATATCACAATAGATACAAATATATATACATCGACCCACACGGTCGGAAAACCAAATATATCACAATATATATACCATTTTGCCAATTTTATTGCGTAGGCGTACCTTTTATTAGTATTTTAAAAGCAAGCGGCTATATAATATTACATATACGCACTCCAACTCTATCTACTGCCTTCCATGCCTGTACTTACTCAAACAAACACATCAATTTTCAATAATATGAGAATTTATTAACATTCTATTCATTAAACTAGCCAAACACATCAATTTCGTAATTTAAACAAGTAACTTCATAATTTAACATGTTAACCATATTTTATAAACAATTACAAGGTTTCAATTACCATTTTAATTTTCTAACAAATCCAAACTTCATTTTTAATCTCCTCGAATGATTTAAATTCAAGTTTACTTTCTACAATTCAAATTACAACAACTAATTCACTCTCTCTTCAATGTGATTAACATATACTTTACATACATCAGTTTATTCCAATCCAATTCCAAATTGATTCACAATCAAATTCTTATTTTCAATTTGATACCTTTGCATTTCTTTTATGACCTACTTTCATTTTTATGCAAAACTACTTAATTATATTACACTTATTTCAATTGAGTCAAAACCAACTTTATTTGCTTCTTCAAATCAATCCACCTTCGTTTACAACAATCGACCAATTTCTATGTAAATTCAAAGTTATCCAAGCAAGTTACAATCACTTAAGCTTATAACCATCTAAAATTAATTCCAACTTAGATCTATTTTAATTTAATTTCATTCGGAATTTTTCACAATCCCAAATATTCTTATTTCCATGCAATTTTTAAATCAAATCCTTATTCTCACTTCAAACTCATCATCCAACTTAAATTTATATTAATATAATTTCATTCTATATTATTTACAACTCATACATTCTTATTTCATCTCAATAATTAATTAAAATCATTTCACTTGCATTTCAACTTTATTATCTAAACAAATTTCATTCAAGACCCCTTATAAAGATCGACCACAATTATTTTCCAATTTGCTTAAGTTCTTTCAATTTCACAATATTTCCATTTCTTCTTATATCAATTTTATTTTATTTTCATTTGATTCTCATTCAATCAAATTTCAATTCATTTACAAATTTTAATTCAATTTGTTTACTTATCCTTTCCATTTAAAATTTTAATTCATCTCCTCGCTTCATTTTGAATTTTATTAATAATATAGCCATTTTCAATTATCTTATACCCAAACTGAATTTTACTTGTTTTTGGACCATATCCATTTAAATTGATTTTTTTATTCAATCCAATACAGTTTTTATTTAATTTAGCTTACACTAAATTCATCTTCATTCAATTCCTTTGAATTTAATTGATTGAGAATTTAATTCATTCATTATCATTCTTACTTAATTTAAATTCCATTTAATTCAATTCTTTTCCCAAATTTAATTCAAGTTTAACTAAATTTTATTTAGCCAACTTAAGTTCATTCCACTTCCTTTACTACTTAAATAAGAATTGATTCCATTCAATATTATTTATAACGCAACTGAACTTTGAATTTCAATTCAATCCAAATTTAACTCAATTTCTCTTAGTCTAAGTTAAATTCAATCCGATCCAAAAAATTTCCTTTAATATAAGTTCAAGCCTTATTTACTAACTTAAGTCCATTGACCTTTTATCTTTTACATTTCCTTCACCTTATTTCAGTTTACATTTCATTTAGGATTAAGTTTGAATTCACCATACCATTTAACTATTTCCTATTTGTGATCATAATTCCATTTTACTTGGGTTTACAATTTGATTTTCTATTCTTAAGTTCACCAACTTATTTATTTAAAAGCTTATATATATTGCTCATTTTAATCCAATTACATCTTACAGTCACGATTCTAGATTATGTGTATGTAAATATATATATCATTGAATTCTTAAGGATATAATTTTTTTTCAATTTAATTCTTTACGCAATTTTAAATCCATAATTTTAGGTTATAAGTACAACACTTAATAGCTTATGGGTACAATTCATTACACAATGACCCACAATTACAAAGTCATTTTACATTTCAGTTTGATCCAAATTAAATTTATTCTAAGTCCAATTTATTTAACTTATCCCTAGTTAAATTCAAATTTTCTATTCACTTCCATATGCTCAAGTTAAATTTTAATAAGTTAGTTCCAAGATTAAAATTTTCATTTTCTTCTTATTAATATCTTCACTTAATAAATTCAATAGTTGATTCATTTTAACTTTACACATTACTTAAATAGAATTTTTTAGAATTTAATTACCCAGTTTTATTTCAAAACCATTTTGAAATAATAATCAACTCATACCTACTTGGTATATCAAATCAAATCTCCGGATTCCAAATAACATGTTTATACCAAAACAAATTTCCCTTTCGAAATTTCTAAAACACCTTGTATATCAAACAAATCCAAATAGATATCATACCCAATTACTATGGAAGCAATACATCAATTTTGAAACTCGAAAATGAATTCTAATGATGTGCCGATCATCATTACGATTATTTTCCAACGACTGAAGTGAGTTTCGTGCTTCCTTACTTTCACAAATTCCTTTCAAAACAATTCCAATTCAAAAATACTTCCCAAAATAATACTCCATCATTGCTTTCAAACACTTTGGAAAACATTTCAAACATTCCCAAGATTTTAAATTTCCAAACTTTTGTTTTCAATACATTTAAAACACTCTTCAAATTTTCCGGGATTTAAATTCTGGTTTAAGTCAAATTTAGTTATTTTTCTTTTGTATAATCTGTACTCATAGAATTTTATTTGATTATAACCATTTCAAAATTTTAGATTCTTATACTGATTTTTAATATCAACAACCAATCATCCAAATATATATAATAATTTCATAAAATTATTCCTTTTATATCAAATTTTTTTTTGGGCAAAATGATTCCATTAACCTATTTTAAAAACAATATTATGTCGGTTTATCTTGTTTAAGAGTTTAGAAACCCCTATCGATACGGTTGTACTTCCCGTACAGACCAGAATTCATAAATACTCAACCGATAAGTCAACACAGTATAAAAGCAATTTAATATTCACTAACAAGTACGCTCTCATAGCTATTAATACACTCAACTCATAATAGATTATTATTGACTCTGTTTAATGAGTAATTATCCCACCAAAGCCTAGGTTGTCGCCAACCTAAGTTCTAATACCAAGTGTGACGACCCGGTTTTTCTCAACCCTCGAAAATCGACACAAAATACCCCACAGTATGATATGCCGACGATTAAGTGCCGGAAAAGACAGATTGTTAAGGAAAAAGAAAGAAGGTAGAAGAAATAAGGAACTAAACAATATCAGAATCTCACAATCGCAATGGAATAAAATGTAATATATAATATCAGATCTTTATACAAAATGAAACCTATATCTGTTTTACATAATATATCATCAGAGTATCACAACAAACTGCAATTTCCAGCCTTACAATTTCAAACAATCACAGCAGCGGATATAAACAAGTACAGATAATATGTCTCGGACTCCAGGCTTTTCAACCATCGACAGTGGCCACAACTGGTAGGCTTTTCAACCATCCCAGCCCCACCGTGGCTTACATTGGTATCTCGGGTTTGCTTTTACGGCCAGCCTCTCGACTCGCAACCAATCCCAAAAGGCCTCATACTACCTCCGGGGACATGTAGGGGTAAGATTCTCCCGTTTGCCACCAAACGCGAAGCGAGAACCCCCTATCATGCTGTAATATTGCAAACCCGATCCCGGTTTCTTTGAAACGATCAACGCATTGTCCAATATTGATTGTCGGTGATTTAACTATCAATTAACATCCACAAACATCTATCACACAATAAATAATTTCCCATATTATTTAGTTTCCTCAAAAATATCTTTTCAAGATATATTCCCATGTCCCAAATCCTTTTGAAACAGTTTCAAACCCAACTCTTCTCATGGAATAGATTCCCAAATCTTTACTTCCTCTGAAAACATCCAAGTACCAATATTTAGATTTAAAAAAATTTAAATTCTTTATTCTTGAAAATACATTAAAACATTTATATTAAAACTTCTGACATACCTAATTTAAAATATATACTTTAAAAATATTTTCGAATAAAACTACCTTATAAAATATAAACTATTTTCTTCAAAATAAAGATAAGTCATACTAAATTTTAAAATAAAGCTACGAAATCCTATACAAGTTTTCAAATAAAACTTTAACTAATTATCTTTAAAATAAACCCATTTTATAAAGTATAAATACTAATAATATTCTTTAAAACATAATACTAATTACCCCTTTTAAAATAATTACTTCTATAACTGATTTGATAAATGTTCACCTTTTAATATTCTTACAGCTTAAATAATTTCTGGAAACCATTCTTTAATACAGCTACAAAACTTCTATCTTTTTCAAAAAAATCTTCTTTAAAAATATACTTGGCTTTTCAGAGAAATATACTTCCATTTTAGGATAACCCAAATAATTCTTTTTAAAAAAAAATCCTACACGATTTACCCCAATTCAATTTTACGTTCATCCTGTAAATTGCTTCCCATATTTTAAAACTAAACCCCTTTTATTTTTAGACACATTGCTATTTCCTGTAAATCACTTTCAAATATATGTTTACAATAACTAAAATAAAGCTTCTAGAAATTATTTAATTGAATATAATACTTAAGGAAATATATAGAGGTTTCCTAAGTACTTTAAGCCAAGTTTAACTTTTAAAATAAAGTTATTAAATCAAATATTTATACTATAATTTCCTTTGAAAACTTAATACTACTTTACTTTCTAAAACAATTAAATACCATAATTATTAAATCAAATATTTGCTTTCACTTAAAAACAATTAAAAAAATAATAATTTTTTTTTCTAAAATATTTTGAAAACAACTTTACAAAACTTTCCAGTTTATACTTCGAAAATCTTTCTTAAAACATGCTTAATTTCCAAAAAAGAATACACTTCCCATCTTTTAAAAATATATCTCGCTATTAATTTAAAACAATTCTCGTTTCCCTTTTAAATCACAATTTTAAACACTTCAAATTATCAACCAATTTCTTGAATTTAATTCCTTTTAAATTCTTTACTTAAGAATTTTCTTTTATTTCCTTTAAATCCAATTTATTTATTTATATTTAGATTCCCAGGTTGTATTCACCCAATCATAGCACAACACAATTTAATTTTCAAAATTAATCCATCACAGTATATAAATAGAACACAGCATAACAAGATTTAAATCAATTTATCACAGGATATAAATGCGATATATCACAGAATATAAATAAAAATTCTATTTGTGTGGAATCCAGTTGGATCCCTCCAACCTGTTTCCCTGCATCCATAGATATTGGCATAACCAATAAATATTGATTCAATCTGACAATAATTATCATATTCAGCTAAACCACCAATCAAACATTTAAATATCAGCCATTTAAATTAAATGGTATCCATATGTGAGTGAGATTAACTCACCTTGCATTGGCATTTCAAATTTTAAATTAAATCGAGTTCGTTCGATTTAATCTAAAATTTCCACTTGCTCATAACCATTCCAGGCCTATATCACAGCGTGTGGCTCGTCGCTGCGATTTCGGCGTCACCAAATTCGTCGAAATCTGATCATGCATGCTTGAGATATTCAGTTTTAAAGATTTCGAATTGAATTTTAAACTAAACTCTAATTTATTTTCAAATAGATTACCATAGCTGTTAGATTATCACTCAAAAATCAGGGCTGCACACTGCTTCTTCTCAAGCACGCGCACCACCAGTTGAAACCGTACCCATGGCGGCCTCTTAGGGTTTTATATCGCGGCCACTTCGCTCAACAATCAATCGATCAACTACCTCCATATGAAACGCCTAGACGATCTCCACCTTCGGCCGGAAGAACATGGAGCTCGGTCTTCCTATGGCATCGGAAATCGTGCATGAACCGACCACGAATGTGTTCAATTTCCCTTCCATCCACCACGCTATATATCATCTCGGCCGTTGAATTTAAAGCTTTCGACGAGCTCTTGATTTTTGCTATTGAAAGTGAAGCCTAACACTGAGTAGATCACGAGATAATTGGAGGAGAAGGAGGTGAAGTCTCGGCCACTAATTAGAAACGAGGCCGTCGGCTAAAAAAAGCTAAGGTTTCACTGGAAAACGTGCTTATATAAACAATTATAAACATTATTTTAATATTATTTCCACTTTATAAAGATTTTTACAAACGAACTCCAAACAACGCATGCCGACAGGTGTTTATAATGTTTTACCCGCATTCCGAACACAATGGAACGTGTTTCGAAGGCAAATTTGGTCGTATGTGGAAGATAGCTTTTTAAATTGAGTTTAAATATTAAATTATCGATTTAAATCTCAATGCGTTTCTCACTCGTACGGACAAACGGTAACTCCGAACGTTACGAAAATTGAAATCCAATAATAACTAACTATTACGGATCCGATGGATCTGGTTTCGTCGAATTCCAAGACTGTGCCCCGGAAGGCTATTTTCAACTCGTCGATAAATTCGAGCGATTTTCAAAATCGTCGAAATCATCTAAAATTTCACTTTTAAAACTTTACTAACTTAATAATAAATCATATAGAATTTATATTCACATCAAAAATCATTCCGATTCATTTCGAACCAAAATCTGATTATTTGTATTATTATATTATTGAATTCCATTATTAAATTAATATAAAATTCCAAATTTAACCTATCGACTTTTAATTACATCCAACGGTCCAATATTATAATTCAAATCCAAACAGACTTAAAATAAATTTTAGAATCTATTTTTATATTTATTTACACCCAGAATCGCCAATTATCCAATTCTAATATTAAATTATTATTATTCAAATTTCAATTAAATTCCCGTATTTGAAATTTAACTAATTCTATTAATTTAACAAAAATCTTTTTATTTCAAAAATCAAATTATAATACATATTCAACATTTAAAATGAATTAAATGTTCAAATCTAGCGATCAAAATGCTAGGTCGTTACA
Source organism: Allium cepa (assembly GCA_030765085.1). Classification (NCBI taxonomy): domain Eukaryota; kingdom Viridiplantae; phylum Streptophyta; class Magnoliopsida; order Asparagales; family Amaryllidaceae; genus Allium; species Allium cepa. Next base: position 111,871,564 of record CM060940.1, read on the forward strand.
GTTGATTAAGGTTTTGATGATTAATGATTAATTAAATTAATAAAGTAATTAAAAGACTAATTAATTAATGTAATTAATTAATGGGTTTATTAATTAAATGAAATTAATTACTTAAAGATAATTACTTAACTAAAAGTAATTGATTTATGATTAAATTTGATTTATCAAGTGATTAATTAAAGGATAATTAATTAATATGGTTAATTAATTAAAGTAATTAATTAAGGATAATTAATTAAAGGTTGATTAATTAATATAATTAATTGGGGATAATCACTTATTGTAATTAATTAGGGATAATTAATTAAATGATGATTAATTAAGGGTTAATTAATTTATATCATTAATTAAGAATCATTAATTAGAGAATAATTAACTAACTAAAGGTTAATTATTTAATGATTAATGGTTGATTGAATTATTAATTAAGATTGATTAATTAATGATTAGAGGTTAATTAATATATTATTAAAGGACAATTAATTAAAAAATGGTTTGTAATTAATTAATGTCAATTAACTTGGATTAGTGATTAATATGGTTTCAATTAATCAGATGATTTATTAACCTTACTTATGGATGTTTGAATTCTATTGAATGTTGAATTGTTTGATATCTCTGGTGTGTAATGTTTTGTGTTATGAATTATTTTGATTCGAGCTGTAATGAATGTAATTTATTTATCTGTGATGAATGTATATTATTTATCTGTGAGTCTACGAATGGAAGACAAGCGTTATAGATCATATGCTTATCGACATTGATATGATTGAATCTGTGATGATTGATGATGTTGCACTATTGTGTAAAACCCCTGGACTACACCTTACACACACAAATATGGATTGCATGACGAAATTGGTTAATTCATGGCTATTTGAATTTAATATTATTTTATACAAAATAATGAGATGGTTCTAAAGATGAATTTTGAATTCAAATGGTTTGGAAATAAATTTGGGTTAAATATGAAAAACTTTTGAAAAGGAGTTTTTAAAAAGATAAAAGTTATTTTGAATAACTTGATAAAGTTTTGGAATTTAAATGGTTTGATTTTAATTGGAATTCAAGATTTGAAATTATGTTCTATGAATATATGTTCGGAAATTATGGTTATACAGGTTATGTAATGTGTTTATATGGTTTTTAAACCATTTTAAAAGTATTATTTTGGGAATTTGAATTTAACCCAAGTTTTATACTGGAAGGGCCTCAACTTGTGCAAATGTAATCGGATTTTCTCGAAACGAAAACTATTTGTTTTCAAATGACAATGGCTTTCATATAACGAAAGAACTTCCAGTTTGTGTTGAAAAGATTTCAATTTTGAAATGGATTTATTTTGAAAGCTACGAATAAATCTTTGTGAAAGATGGTTGAACCTTGTTTTGAAAATTGAAGAGGATCTTAAAGGTATATCTTTTGTATAAAATATTTGGAATTGAAATAGTTTTGAAACTATGAATGAATCTTTATGAAAGATTGGTGAACTTTGTGAAGTGAATCTTTTTGTTTAAAGATTTGAAAATGGTAATTTGTTTAAACCATTTGAAAGAAAGGTTTTGGGTAATAAGTTGTGACTTAACTAAGATCCCAATATCCATATGCTTTTTAAATTAAGCGCTCATTATTCGGTTTAGCCGGAAGAGGGCCTTGTGTCATATAACCCATTTCGAATAATGATACAACGATATGGATAACATTTGAAGACCGGTGGTGAAGACCGGATATTTTCCAAAGCGAAAGGATAACTCGTCAAATGTATCTGCACCGAATGACCCCGGTATAGAGATTTGATCACCCTTTGTGATGGGGAGGCTGGACGTGATTAGGGATTATCTGCATTTGCACGTGCTTCTTTGTGAAGTGCCTTCGGTTCTATTTGAACCCGGAACATACTTGTATGGATGTATGTCTGACGTTACACTTTGAGATGTAAAGCTGGTTTCTATCAAATACATTTCTGTTTGGTGGTGGAGAATATATTCTCTTAGCTTAAAACCTTTCTCTGAGACGGACAAGCTCAGAGATTATGTAGTTAATGGTTACTAGTGATACATTCCCAATTTGGTAAAGTGGCATACGAAGTGCTGCTGATCATTTGTTGATCGAAGCATTGCTTTTGTGTAAAGCGTAGCTTTGTGGACGAGACTGCATCAGGACCTCACAACCCGAAAATGGTCGAAACAGGAAAGATGCGGCAGGGTTATTAGGGGTCACGCCCCTAGATTATGTCCATTTCTTCTGGAAAAAGGTGGTAGCATGGTATGTAGCCCAGATATTTAACCTATGTGGTTGCTGCAAATTTATTATCTTGAAGTTGTTGCTTTGTGGTTGAGGATCCTTGGATAAAGGTCGCTAACGACTGGAGATGGCATATTTATAGGTGTTACTTCCGGGCAGGGGTAACCCAACCCTGTGTTGGCAGAGGACTGGTTAAGTTCTTGGGGCGTCCCTCCATAGGCGTACCCACGTAGCAATAGGAAGTTCCTTAGCCTGACCATTTTTTGGAAATCTAATCACTAATACACGTCCAGTACGGTTTTAGTTGTAGAACCTGCCATTTAACATGGTAACTATAGTAGGCATACTATAATGGTACGTATGCTGGCTAAGATTAATATTATACTTTCGAAAGGTTTTCTGCACTATGCACTAATAATATATCAAAAGGGATTTTGCGTATCAAGCATGTTTGACTATCATAAGGAGAAATCTCCTCCAAGTGTGCGATTGCATTGTGTGTGTGCCAGGAGGCCTTATGGTAGTCTCATTTTCTAAAAAGAATTGCGGATTTCTTTTAAAATTCTTTTGTTTTGCTTTTGTTAAAGATAAATTGTTTTTGTTTGCTCACACCAGTCCCTTGACCGACCTTGCTTAATACATATTGATGGTAATTCAAGCTTATTGAATTGGAGTCTTTGATGCTTTAGGATGAGCTATTTGGTTTTGGAGCATTAGTGATGGAGTTGCAGTATGGGAGTTTGATCTCTTTGAAGCCTTTTGTTGTTGATGTTATCTTTTCCGTTGTGTATATTGTCTCTGATAGTGTTGATATCCATATTGTATCATATATTGTATTCATTGTTGTATCAATGATATTAATTTCTTCTGTTGTGTTGTTATACTTAATGTGTTATAAGCTCCGGCGAATCGGGTTGAACATTTGAATCTACGGCATTTGAATACGGGTGAAGTATGGATGTCGATTTTCGAACGCGAAAATTCGGGTCATCACATTAATTAATTAATAAAGGTGAAGTGTTCGAACAGCGATATATGTCATCTATTGGTATCTCCAGATGTAGCAGGAGTTCACGGATTTGAAGCAGGGAAGTTTATCATTTGAGAAATACTTGAACAAATTCAACGAATTATCTCGGTTTGGTCTGGAGTTGGTGATTACACCTTTAAAGTAGAATGAAAGATTCATTAGAGGGATGAAAAAGAAGTTCCATGAGAGAATGATAACCCATGTGAAGGAATCTTTTTCTGACGTAATAGATATAGGCCATCAATATGCCACTCTAGATAAACAAGAAGTTCTAGAGGAGAAGGGAAATGCAAGCAATCCGAATTGGAAAAAAAGGAAGTTCGGTGGAAAGAAACCGTGGTAAGGCAAAGAAAAGAAGAATACATAGGATAACAAAGTGAAAGATGTTACTCGTTTCAATTGCTTGGAGAAAGGCCGTTACTCGAACAGGTGCAAGAATCCCAAGAAGCAAGGAAATAGGGAGCAATTTGTGAAGCCAGGAAAGGAAACTAGGAAATGCTATTACTGCCACAAGCCAGGACATAGGATCAAGGATTGCCCAGCAACGAAGCAAGCTCAAGTATCGAAGGTGTATGCAATCAAAGATGATCCTTCAACCTCAAAGGCTGATAAAGGAAAAGGAATTTTAGAAGATAACCTTCTCATTTACGATAAAATTGTTCGAGTTTTGATCGACACGAGAGCTACACATAGTTTTATTTCTCAGCAAATTGTAAATGAATTAAATCTTGAATTTGAGATCATAGACGAACCTATTTTTTCTGTTTCATTGGGTTTCAATATATTCTACGAATTGTTAGTTATCCCTTCGAACTAACTAATGCCCTGCATATTTCGTAGACTGGATGACCCGAGTGCTTCGTGAAATATTGAATGAGTTCGTTCTCATAATTATTGATGATATTCTGATTTGGTAAGCCAAATGCAGAATAGATATCCAGTTTGATCTGGAAAAATATTTCTCTATCTTTCATCTATTCTTTGTTGTCTCCCTAGCAAATTTCGAGGACGAAATTTTCTTAAAGGGGGGTTCGTATCATTCCCGTTTTTTTAAATCAAATTCAAATTGGAAATTAATTTAATTTTTGGAATTAAATTGTGAATAAATTTGATATTTCCCAAATTAAAAAAGATGTGTGCTTATTTATTTATATAAATAAATTTGTAATTTGAAATTTGAATTTGAAAACTCAAAAATAAATATATTAGAAATAAATTGGATCTAAAATTTTATTTTTAAGTTAATAAGAATTTGTTTCTAATTATATTAAATATGCATGTTGATTTGAAAATGATATTTTGAATTTAATATAATAAATTTTCAAAAGGTTATTTAAAGTTAAATTCTTATATATATGAAAATATATGTGATTACTTATTAATGTATAATTAGTTTTAAAAATCATTTTTCTTTAATTTGTATAAATATAATTTAAAGGAAAAGTATAAGTGTAAAATAGGAAATAATAAATACATAATACATATATAAAATAGTTTGAAATTATAAGTAATTAATAAATTAATTAGTAAGGGTTTAAAATATAAAAATACATTATCTAGGACATTTGTAAAATAATAAGACCCTGTATTAACATTTGTAGCTAACATTTGTAGCTAAATCCTAACATGCATATTACATGTGTTGCTTTAATATAGATTATAATTACAAGTGTCACTTGTTTTTAATTTAAATAAAAATGAAAACAAGATTTATAAAATATAACTACTTCCTCTTTCCCAATTTTTTTTCATACATTTCAAAACTAAAGGAACAAAGAAAAATATATAAAACAGATCAAAAAATTAAAAAAAATAAGCCTCTTTTCAAATACAAAAGCAAGGATAAAATCAACCCAGAATAAAATCAAAAGCAAAGAGGACCAGTTTCAAAATCTTATAGCCAAGGATCAAGCAAAGCAAAGATCAAGCTTGGGAAATCAAAAAGTAAAACCTGGTTCAATCTCCATAGCAAAGCAATTCATGCTTACAGATCAAATTTAACAACATTTCCAGATTAAAGTAAAATAAAAAATCATTTCCAGTTCCAGTTCTCTATTTTCAAGCCATCTAGGTGAGCAAACCTATTTTATTTAAACCTGATCTTCTTAACGTTTATTCCTATGTCAATGATAAATGTGTGGGGTACTTTGAAAATGTTCTTGGTATAAATATAAATGCGTGTGTATGAATAAAAATAAAAATGTGCCTGTGCATGTCTGTATAAGCATAAATAACATCACTCTCTTAATATACATGCTCCAACCCATCAAAATAAATTTTATTACTTACTGTACAATCGAATTTAGGCTTTGATTTCTAAAAGAAAAATGTTTGTAATATGTTAACATTTTTAAAAATCTATAAACTACAGTAAAAATAAAACAAAGGCAGGAAATTCGACTATCAGGATTTTATGATTTGATCACATGATTGGAATCATCATAAAAAATAATGAATTTTAGAAATAAAACGATGATTTTTAGTTTGGGATCGAGGGTGTAATTCGAAGTTGAACAGAAAATGGATTTTCAAGTTTTTCTGGTGATCGGCCATGAAGTGGATGGCTGGGTTCATGCTGGAGATGGGTGGAGGTATCGTGATCATCGAAAAAATACAAATTCAATTTACAAATGATCGACGCCATGGAGCGACGTGGATTTAGGGTTTAACAACCCAGTTTTTCTGACGAAGTATATGGGGATGATTCGTCGTTGTCAAGGCGATTCAGGTCATCGGACCGAGGAGATTGGTGGCATCATTTTTTGGCGAAGTTGTGGACGGGGAGGCGCAAGCTCAGATGGTCGGAGTTGGTGTGACAAGGCATATTTAGGTGACAAGATCTGCTTCCAGGCAATAGCAAATGGCTAAATTTCGATTGCCGACGGGATTGTGGGTAATATGTGGTCGGAAACTCAAGAAGGGTCATCAATGATATGGCGAAGGGTTCGGTGATGGTCGGAGGGCATCGGACGATCCGTGCACGTGCACGATTTTTCAATGGTGTCAACAAGGAGTGATTTGGGAAGAAAGGAGGATGACTCGAAGTTGTCCTCTAGAAATTCGTGTGTTGACTCATGAATGGGTTCGTGTATTTTTGCGGGCATACCGGGTTTTATAAAATTTAAGCTAAATCAAAGTTTCGAAAAGGAAAAATGGGATGGCTCAGGAAATAACTTGGGGAAGTTGGTTCGGCTCGGGGAAGTCTTGGGAAGGTCTCGGGTTCGATCTAAAAATAGTTTTTCAATTTTAAACCAAATTTAAATTTTAAACATTTTATCTAGTCCTTTTAAAATAATTGTTTTGATTCAAGTTTAAAGAAGTAATTAAGTTTATTTAATTATGTGATCACTATTTATAAATTAATTCTTAAATTATTTTAAATCAATAATGAAATTAAAGAGTTAATTAGAGGAAATGTTTTTTATGAATCATTAATTGACTTAAATTTCATAAGATGAATTATGTGTTAATGATAATTAAATACAAAGATTATTAATTAAAGATTTTAATGATAATTAAGTGATTAATGAAAAGATAATTACTTAAAGGTCATTTAATTAATGAAAGTAATTAAGGGCAATTAATTACTTAATAAAATTATTTAATTAAAGGTAATTAACGATTAAGGTTGATTAATCATGTAATGAAATGATAATTACTCAATGTGATTAATTTATGATTTACTAAAAATAGGTGATTCGAGATACTCACTTATTGTAATTGATTAAGGGTAATTAATTAGTTAATAATCACTTATTGTATCATCTGAAGAAAGTATGGAAGCTTAAAGGTGAAGTTAAAGTCAAATCTGATGGTTTCCTTTTTCTTTTCAGTTTTTTTTCATCTGAGGATAGGCATAGAATCTCCGAGGCAGATCCAATTATTATGAAAAACAAGCTATTTATCATAAAGCCTTGGGATGTTACTGTGGGCAACAGTTGTGGGACTATACGCTCTGTTCCAGTTTGTATCAAGTTATATAATATACCCTTGTATGCCTGGTCGCATTATGGAGTTAATTGGTTGGCATCGAGGGTTGGGAAGTTTCTGTGCATGGATCAGTCTACTGAGAGATTGGAGAGGATAACTTTTGCAAAATGCCTTGTTGAGGTCACTCCTGACAAGGAATTATTTGATAACTTTCTTGTTAAGCTAATGGATGGCAGTGACCAAATGGTTTCAGTTGAATACTTATGGAAACCAGAGGTGTGTGTAATTTGTAGTGAATTTGGACACACTAAACATAACTGCTCTTTTGCTTCAAAAGTAGCTAAGGACACAAATCATGAAGTACAAGTTGCTCATAGTGTTAAGGATACAGTAAAGGAGAAGTATAGTAAGACAGGCATAAAAAGTAACCTGAAACAGGTTTGGACAAAAGTTAACAATTCTAAAAGCAAGAACAAGGATGCTACTGTACTGGAAGTTGGTGAAAAACAAGAAGATATTTTTGGCTCCAAGACAATGCAATTATCCACTGCAAATGTTGAGGGAGGTACCATGGATGGAGCTTTAAAACATACAAATTTACCCCCTGTTTTTCAAGGTAATGATATTAGTATGGTGAACAGCTTTCAAGTGCTTGATGATGAAACTCTAGATGAAGCTGATGAAACAGTTCAAGTAGTTAAGGAAATAGCAATAGAAGATGTTTTAAGTATTGAGGAAGGAGAAATACTCGAAGTAGGCTTGGTAGTTCCAGCTGATTGCCTCCAAGTGACTAAACGTGGGAATTCTCAGGACATTGTCTCTGTGCATGGTGTGTCACCTGTGCATGTTCATATCAGTACTGTAGCAAACCAGCATGAAGTGAGTGTACCTCATATGTTCAATGATCAGACACTAAAGGACGCAACGCTTGACATAAATATTCATCACTCTACTTTCTCTAAATCCAATTTTTTTAACTCTTTTGCTAAAATCTTTTTTGACCTTGTCTGTGTTATGCAGAATGTTCCTTTATCTAATTTACCATATCTCTCTGAAGCATTATTATCTTATCCTGTTCCCAACATTCGAAACTTGTCTTCTACCACTTTAAATCACTCTGATCCAGCTTCTATCACTCCTGTTCCCATCAACCTTAACTTGTCTCCTTCTTTACTTTCTACTGATACTCACTTCCCTTATGTTCATAAAGCTACTATTCCAGGTTGGTGTGACAAAGGCAAGCAATTGAGTGATGAAACAAGTCACTGTAACAAAGACAATAATTCCAGAATGACAGCAAAAAAACCTCCAAAAAACAAAGCATTACCCGTTGATTCGCAATCTCCTGCAACTAGGAGTAGGAAAAACATTTCCCATCAATCTCTTTAGATTATGATGATACAAAATATTGGTGTGTGGAATATTAGGGGTGCTCATAGTCATTTGAAGCTTGATCAAGTTAAAAGTCTTATCCACTCCCACAATCTCAAAATTATTGCTATCCTTGAAACAAAACTCAATCTACCTTTAACTTCTAGGGCTGCATCTTATGTTAACCCTGGCTGGAAGTATATCCATAACCTATCTGAAGCTGTATATGGAAGGATTTTAATCCTTTTTGATCCAACTGTATATATTGTTACCTCTGTTCTATCTTCAAGGCAATACATCCATACTAAAATCAACTGCCATATATCCAAATCTTCTTTCTATCAAACTTTTATTTATGCAGACAATTCCACTGCTTCAAGACAAAAACTTTTTGATTTCTTGCCTTTTCTTAGGCAAGAATCGCACCCAAGGCTGGTCATTGGTGATTTTAACAGCTGCTATCAGCTTGATGATAAGGTTGGTGGCCACCCTTTATTCCCTAAGCATATCTTACCTTTGAGTGTTGCCATATCTGATTCTGACCTTTTCAAGCTTCATTCTTCTGGAGCTAGATATTCTTGGAATAACAAAAGTAGGCGTGGTCTCAGAACATTCTCCACAATTGATCATGCTTTCATCAATTTCAAAGCTCTCACTACCTAGCCTAATCTCTCAGCAAACCTTATCCACCCTATCCTCTCTGATCACTCCCCTTTGATTCTTTCAAATGGTCCCTATATTAAAAATGTAAAAAGAAGTTTTAAATTTTTTAATGACTGGACACTCTCCCCTGAATTTAAATCAATTGTGGGTAAAGCTTGGACCACATATTGCTATGGTAACCCAATGTTTATTCTTTGCAGGAAGCTCAATATTGTTAAAAAGTTATTGAGGGCATGGTCAGCTGAAAAGTATGGAGATGGTTCTAAGCAAACAACTATTTTGAAGACATTGTATAAACAAGCTCAGGAGAATATGATGTACAACCCTCATGACCTGGTTGCTGCTGAGGAGGAAGTCAAGCTTTGTGAGCTTCTCAATAAAGCCCTTGATATTGAAAGTGGAATGAAACAACAGCAGTTGCACTGTAAGTGGCTTAAATTTGGTGATCGTAACACTGAGTTTTTTCATTCCTCGATCAAAATAAAGCAAGCTAAAGAGAATATATGTACTATACTTACTCCTGATGGTTCTTTAATCTCCTCCCCTGACAAAATTGATGCTGCTTTCACTGATTATTTTGAAAATTTTCTTGGTAACTCCACCAATTTTCCCCCTGACCTTGACATGTTGAATGAAATATCTCTACCTGCTATTTCCAGTTTCCAAGCCGAGTTGCTTGTCAAACAGGTTACTGATGAGGAAATAAAGCAAACCCTTTTTGCTATGAACAGAAAATCGAGTGGTGGCCCTGATGGTTTTAATGTTCACTTCTTTGTTTCTTGCTGGGACATTGTTCATGTTGATTTTTGCAAAGCTGTTCACAATTTTTTTAACAAGTGCACTCTCCTTTCAAAAGTTAACTCTACTAACATTGCACTCATACCTAAATGTCCTGAAGCTAGCTCTGTTACTTCCTTTAGACCTATATCATGTTGTAACGTGGTGTATAAGTGCATTTCGAAAATTATTGCTTCTAGGCTTTTGCTTGTTCTCCCTGATATTATTTCGAATAATCAAGTAGCTTTCCTTCCTAACCGTTCAATTTTTGACAATATACTCCTTGCCCAAGAACTTCTTTGTGGGTATGCAAGAACTAATGCAACTCCTTCTGCAATGTTAAAGTTAGACATCACCAAAGCTTATGACTCCATACACTGGTCCTCAATAGTTCGTATTTTGGCCTTAATGAATTTTCCTAAACCCTTTGCTGGTTGGGTGTATGAATGTATCTCAACTCTTAGTTTCTCCATTGTCTTGAATGGTCGACCGGTTGGGTATTTCAAGAGTAGGCAAGGAATTAGGCAGGGTGATCCAATCTCATCCTGCTTATTTCTTATTGTGATGGAAGTACTAACAAGATACATAAATTCCAAGTACTCTTCTGGCGTAATCAGATATCACCCCAAATGTAAGCTCACTAATGTTACTACTCTCATGTTCGATGATGATATTATGATATTTACAAAGCCTCACCTTCCCTCAATCCAGTGTGTTTTAAACACTTTGACTGATTTTTTTATGATGACTGGCTTGCAACTAAATTGTTCAAAGTCTGGTATAACATTTGCGGGAATAACCTCTGCTATCTCCAATCCTATACAGCAACTTACTGGTCTTCAAAGTTTGGACACTGATATGACTTATCTTGGCCTCCCTCTATTAACCTCTAGATTGAAGACTGCTGATTGCCTTCCACTGTACACTAAAATTGTTTCATTGTTTGACAAGTGGTCCAACCGATTCTTAACACAGGCAGGAAGGCTTGTACTCATCAAATCAGTTGCATTTTCCATGATTGTTTTTTGGTCTAAAGCCTTCATTCTCCCAGTCAAGCTTTTGCATATGGTTAGAGGTTCTATGCTCAGATTCTTTTGGACTGGTTCCATCAACAACAGGAAACCACTGCCATGCTCCTTCAGTCTCTTTGAGAAGGACTTGAAATCTGGTGGTTTGGGGGTCATGAATATTGTTAATTGGAATATTGCTGCCTTCAGTACTCATTTGAATTCTTATTAGTCAGGAAGAACTCAAGTTGGGTTAAGTGGGTTTGGGCTTTCAGAATTGGCAGGTCCAATTTCTGGTCTATGCCAGCTCCTAATACTTATAGTTGGACATGGAGAAAGATACTTAGTTTGCGTGAAACATTACTTCCCCTCCTTGTTCACAAGATGGCCATCTCTTCTGCTGTTAAATTTTGGTATGATCCCTGGGTTGACGGGGGGTGTTATTGCACAAACTTCTCAGCAATCAGCAAATGATACAATCTGGCATTCCCACTGATGCCATTGCTGTTGATTACATTAACTTTGGTCACTTGCAACTGCCTTACTCCTCAAACCAAGTCATCAGGTCATATTGGAATGAAATTCGAAGTAAACTCTACCCTGCTGTTGATGTTGAAGCTGTGCATTGGAATGCCAAACCTCACTCTGTATCTCTTGTGTATAAACATTTGCAAAGACCTGGTAGCCTTGCTTTTAAATGGTGTGAGGTTATTTGGTCTGTTGATTCTTCTCCTAAGGACAACCTGATGCTATGGAAAGTTGTTCAGAGTGCATTGTTAACTAAAAGCAGGTTGATGGAGATGGGTTTTGATTCTGGTTTGAACTGCCTTTTCTGTGATAATGCAGCCGAGACCATACACCATTTGTTTCTTCATTGTACACATACTTTGGTGCTTTTTGATAAAATGATGAAGCTTGCTGGTTGTAACATGCTGTCAGGGCTCAGGGCTGTGGAGCTTGATATGATTTATAAAGCAACTAGGTGGCATACTATGAAAGCTAGATGCATAACTATCTGTCTGAAAAAATACATGTCAATTGTGTGGCTGGAGAGAAATTTGATTTGTTTTGAAAAGAAGAGGAGGGATGGGAATGTGTTATGGGAAGTTTTGAAGAAGGATATCTATCAGGCATTGATGATCTTACCAACAATTCCCACTGGTTTCAGAGATGTGTGGAGTTAGTTGGTGGTCAGTGTTTTTTTTTCTTCTCTAGTTTTCCTCGGTTCGCTTGTTTTATTTCTTTTCTTTCCGTGTTTATCACTGTGTGTTTTCTTTTGCTTGTGTCAATTCCTTGAACAAGCTTCTGTATTTTATTGTGTTGTTGCAATAAAATCAGGTAGGGGCCCTGCTAACCCCGCTAGCCTTTGCTAAAAAAAATTTAAGGATTTATTAATTATTGTAATTAATTAAGGATAATTAATTGGCAATTAATTAAGGGTTAATTAATTAATGTAAATTAGTTAAGGATAATTAATTAATTAAATAATTAAAGGTTAATTATTTAGTGATTAAAAGTTGATTTATTTATTAATTAAGGTTGATTAATTAATAATTAAAGGTTGATTAATTTATTATTAAAGGTTAATTAATAAATGATTAAGGGTTAATTAATTAATATGGTATCTAATTAATTAATATTAATTAACCAAGATTAGTAATTTATTCATAAGTAATTAATCTGATTTAAATTAATCAAATAATAAATTGATCTTACTTATGGATGTTTGGATTCTAATGAATGTTGAATTATTTGATATCCCTGATGTGTGATGCTCTGTTTTGATTTGAGCTGTGATGAATGTAATTATCTATGATGAATGTAATTTATTTATCTGTGATAAATTTAGTTTATCTATAAATCTATGAATGAAGATAAGCATTATATATTATATCACTTATCGATATTGATATGATTGAATCTGTAATGGTTGATGTTGTTACACTATTATGTAAAACCCCTGGACTACACCATACACATACAAATATGGATTTCATGAAAAATCGGTTAAGTCACAGATATTTTGAATTTAAATATTATTTATTTTAAAGTTGAGTTTTGAATTCAAATGGTTTTGGAAAAGGAATTGAACTGAATGTGGAAAGCTTTTGGAAAGGAAAATTTGAAACTAAAATTTAGTTTGAACAGAATATATCTTGTTTAAGATTTGAAAATTGTTTTGGATAATATGGTTTGAAAAAGGGTAATACAAGTTATATAATATATATATGGATTTTAAAACCATCTTTAAAGTAAAAGTATTATTTTTGGAATTTAACGTTAACCCAAGTTTATACTTTAAAAGCTATAACTTGTGCATATTTGATCAGATTTGTCTGAAACGAAAAGTATTTATTTTCAAATGATAATGGATTTCATATAATGAAAGAACTTAAAGTTTGTGTTGAAAAGATTTCAAGTTTGAAATGGATTTGTCTTGAAAGCTATGAATAAATCTTTATGAAAGATGGTTGAACCTTGTTTTGAAAATTGAAGAGGATCTTAAAGGTATATCTTTTGTATAAAAGATTTAGAACTGTAAATAGTTTTGAAAACTATGAACGACTCTTTGTGAAAGTTTGGTGAAAGTAAATCTTTTTGTTTAAAGATTTGAAAATAGTGATTTGTTTAAACCATTTGAAAGAAAGGTTTTGGGAAATAAGTTGTGACTTAACTGAGATCCCAATATCCATATGTTTTAAAATATTGCGCTCATTGTTCGGTTTAGCCGGGAGAGGACCTTGTGTCATATTACCCATTCCAAATAATGATACGACGTTATGGATTGCATTTGAAGACCGGTGGTGAAGATCGAGTATTTTCGAGAACGAAAGGATTACCCATCAAATGATTCTGCACTGAGTAGCTACGATATAAGGATCTCCATATGTGATGGGGAGTCTGATTAGGATTGTGAATACCCAGATTGCAAGGGCTTCTTTGGAAGTGCCTTCGGTTTTGTTCGAACCCGGAACAAACTTGTATGGATGTACGTCCGACATTACACATTGAGATGTAAAGCCAGTTTCTATCAGATACATTTCTGTTTGGTGGCGGAGAATTAATTCTCTTAGTTTAACACCCTTCTCTGAGACGTACGAACTCAGAGGTTATGTAGTTGATGGTTACTAGTGATACATTCCCAATTTGGTAACTTGGGATACGAAGTACTGCTGACCATTTGTTGATCGAAGCATGGCTTTTGTCTAAAGCGTAGCTCTGTGGACGAGGCTGCATCAAGACCTCACAACCCGAAAATGTTCGAAACAGGAAAGATGCAGTAAGGTTATTAGGGGTCATGCCCTTAGGGTATGTCTGTTTCTTCCGAAAAAGTGTGGTATCATGGTATGGAGCCCAAATATATTACCTATGTGGTTACTGCAAATTTATTACTTTGTGGTTGTTGCTTTGTGGTTGAGAGGTCTCGAATAAAGGTCGAAAACGACCAGGTATGGCATACTTGTAGGTGTTACTTTCGGGCAGGGGTAACCCGGCCTTGTGTTGGCAGAAATCCGGGTAAGTTCTCGAGGCGTCCTTCCCGAGGCGTACCTATGTGGCAATAGGAAGTTTCTTAGCCTGACCATTTGTTGAAAATCCAATCACCAATACGCGCCTTGTACGGTTTTAGTTGTAGAACCTTCCATTTAACATGGTAGCTATAGTAGGCATACTACAATGGTAAGTATGCTCGCTAAGATTAATAATATACTTTTGAAATGTTTTCTGCACTATGCACTAATAATAATATCGAAAGGTTTTTGCGTAGTAAGCATGTTTGACTATCATAAGGAGAAATCTCCTCTAATTGTGCGTTTGCATTGTGTGTGTGGCGGGAGGCCTAATGGTAGTTTCATTTTTCGAAAAGCATTGCGGATTTCATTTTAATTTCTTTTGTTCAAACCAATTGTTTTTGTTTGCTCACACCAGTCCCATGACTGACCTGGAGTTTATTGTTCCATTTCTAAACTGTTGGTGCCCACAGTTTTCCACACGGGCAGCCTAGATTCAGGTTAGCCGTAGATTTTGAAGCTTAGTAGAATCTGGATCTAGAAGTTAATGGTTTTGGAAGCTTTTGGAAGTCTTTGAAGTTTTTGGAGCTTTTGGTTTGGAGATCTTTTCAATCCTTTTGGATTTGAAGGTCTATGGAAGTTTTGGAAGACCTTAGCAAAGTTGCAATATTGGATTCTCTTGAAGACTTTGCTAATGTTGATATATTTCTACTGTGGTGTTGTGTTGTATATATTCTCTAAGGGAGTTGGGTTGCTGTTATCAAATGATGTAACCGACATTGTATCTATGTGGTATATTAATGTAATCATTCTTTATTTTTGCTGTCATAAGCTCCGGCGATACGGATGTCGATGTCGTTTGTCGAGCATCGAGTTCGGGTCATCACAAATACTCACCCACAAACAACTAATACAAAGTAAACTTATATTGATAGATCATATAACATACATTATATATATATGAATATAAACTTTAAAATATAAAAAATAAATATAACAATATATATTATAACTAATTATACTGAAAATATAACAAAACTATGTTATAAATAAATAAATATATATGTATATATATATATATACAACAAAACTATCATATATATAGCTACCATTTTATTAAACTATAACACACATATCTTTTAAAACATATAACAGACATATACGATATATATAAAAATATACTCGAAAACAACTAAGACATATATATTACCAATGTATACAGGCTACAGAAATGAACTAACAAGAAAACTTATAATATAATATATATAGTTGTACTTTAGACATAGGATGTAAATACTATACAACTAAAATGTTATACATTTAACCTGACACATAATAAAGTAACAGTGTAACATATAGCTTGTACATTGAAACTATTATAGCTTGTACATTGAAACCATAGAGTATGCATAAACCAGCTTTATAAATACATATATATATACAGCTTAAAACTTAAATAGCTTTCATATAATAGATCGAGATTACTATCTCAGCTAATATATAAACAATATATAACCAATTAATCATTTAAAATTTATATAACAACGTATACATAAAATATATTAGTATCACTACAATCGAACAACTTATAAAACAGAACACAAAAAGATTTTAAAACAACGTCATATATATATATATATATATATATATGTATATATGTATATATTTCACGGTAATATAACCGCGTACATAAAAAATAAAATGAAGACGAAAAATATGGTATGTAGATTAATATATATTCACCTAGATCGACCGAGAGAGGAAGGAATGAATAAGTAGGAGCAAGGTCAGGCTTATGTCGAAGCTCAGCCTGGAGTGGAGCCTCAGGTTCGTGCTGTGGGAAGGCAACAGGCGAGGAGTAACGTAAGTTGAGGCAAAGATTGAACATGCAACACAGCTCGACTGCCAGGGGAGACGCGTCAACACGGTCAAATCGAAGCAGCGAGGCTTTGGGTGCACGGTCAAGGATGGGGTTGAAGTGGTGGGTCAGGTCGTGTGCAGACTCGAGGCGGAGAGGGGTAGGTCTTTGCTGCTACTTGGTGGTCTTGTGGAAGAGCAGGCTTGATAAATGTGCGTCTCCAATTTTTATAATTTTATTTTTAAAACAGATCGAACAACACAACACTGAAATGAGGAAGTATGGAAAAATAAAAATGAATGGATGGTCAATATAGAATTTTGAACAGTGTAATAGAACAGTCACGAATTATATTTTGAGAATATCAAAGGTTTAACTAATGGGTATTGATTGACATGGTAGAAAATGAAGAGACAATGGAAAACCCAAAAGCCAAAAGCTAGATTGCGGAACCGAGACAGAAATCATTTCCGTAGATTTCACAGCCTTCCGGACTCCAAAACACACAATCGAATATGCTGCGGAGATCAGCATGACAAGGCGATCAGAATGGCACATAGATCTCAGTGCTAGGACCATCCTATCAAAAGTCGATAATCAGCAATAAAAATGTTGTTAATTTGCCAGAAATAAGATAAACGAGGCAATAACATGAAAATGTGTACGTGCTAATATAGTACACACGGATCGTGTAATATGATGTATAACACACAAAAATATGACTAATCACAGATAATAGAAAATTCAGTAAAATAGAAAAAGCACACCAGAGATTTTTATACTGGTTCGGAGCATCGTCCTACATCCAGTCCCAGACTTCTATCTGGATTTTCACTACCAACTACCTCGCTTCACCCGGAGGAACAGGTTTACAACACCCGAGCAGACGAACGGGATTTCACGCCTCTAATACACTTAGGACTTCAACACTTGCCTCTTACAACACCGAGGACTTCAACACTTGCCTCTTACAACACCGAGGACTTCAACAAAGATGAAAATAATTGTTTGTTGACGATATGTGTTCTTGCTAACACTATTTTGTCACTTGTAGTACAAACTTCCTATAATCTTATCCTTAAATAGAATATTTGTATATATGAAGATTTGGAAGTGGATATCGCATTGAATCAAAAGAATGTTAAATAAATTTCAGGATTCAAAAACGATATATGATAGAATATGAGCAATTTGAGCACTTGAAAGTATAAGATTGAGATCAATAAAATAGAGATTAGAATAATAGAATTGGTTAATTGGAATAATGATTTCATGATGTTTATATAAGAAATAAACAGTTGTAACCCTTTGTGAAAAGGTACAAACAAAGGTCATGATCATTGGTGAAGAGAAAGAGAAGCAACCGTTGAAGAAAAGGAAGTGTCTATACGAAAGGTTGCTTTCTGTTTGAAAACGGTCGTCAGGTCAAAAAGGACCAGTAGAAAGGAATTTGAATATATATACGTTATGTACACTTGTGCACGTTAACTGAGCATTCTGGGCAGAAACGGTCGACTGCCTTGTTTTAACCGGTCGACCGGTTTAGCCCAGATTGCACAGTTAATGTGCACTCATTCATATATATATATATATATATATATATATATATATATATATTCAAAGATTGAAGGTATAAGATTATTTGAGGATAGATTTTAACATAAATAACATTACTAACATACCAAATAATCAACCTCTAACATATGGAGCTCTTTGTGTCTCTTTAATGAATAACTTCTTTTTGTCGATCACGGCTTATCCCTTTGTCTTGTCGATCACGGCTTATCCCTTTGTCAGAAATCAAAACTCTATAAAAATCTTGACTCAACATTCTCCCCCTTTTTGATTGATGACAACATAGTTATGAATCTCCCCCTGTATATGATATCCCCCTGAGATTGTGTCCTGCATATATACTGTTAGCACAATTTTCTCCCCCTTTGTCATCGACGAAAAGGAGTTGTTAAATGGAGGATGTAAATGAGATTATAAGCAACATAAAACTACTACCATAGATCAAGAGTAACATTCACACAAGATGATAATACACACAAGTCTAGTACGAATTAAAACACGACACTATTTAGTACAAGTGCCAGATAATGTCTTTAAAGCAAAAACTAAAGTCATAAGAACGCAAAAAAAAAATAGACTAAAAGAGACTTAATCTGACTCCGTCTCACCCTCTTCTTCTTCTCCTTCTTCTTCAACAAGCTGAGATTTTCCGTGTCCACGTTCATGACTAGTTCCCGAGCTTGTACCCTCCTCCGAAGATGTCCAAGCAAAAGTAGGAGGAGCTGAGCGCTTGCCAAGGTCTGGAGCTTGCATTGATGAAGATGATGCACCACATGATATTGCTTCCCATATAGAAACGAAGAAAGACTTAAGTTTGTTAAAGCGTTTATCCATTTTTGTATTCATGCTCTTAAGTCGTGCTTCGAGAAGGAATTGATTTCAAGCAATAGTGTCAAGTGATTCTTTTGTTGAGGAAGATGGTCGTAAAAGTTTAACTTCCTCAGGTTTAGGGCGGGATGAACGTGATGTAGCTTCTTTATGTCCTTGTTCTTTCCATTGTTCAAAAGGCATAATATTAAAGTATGGCGCGGGAAGCTTCATTCTTTTAATCGATGCTTTGTTGATGACTTTTGGTTTGGAAATTGAAGACTTGGGAGGTTCAATGCCACAATCAAGCAAGAGACGCATAATATACTCGTTATAGAACAAGTGTGGCCTAGAGCAATCATTTACTTTCAAGATCTCATCAAAGATCATACCAATCCAATTTATACGAATACCCCCATAGATTGAGTATAATACCTTGAAATTTTCTTTATAGACGGCATCAAAATTTCCTATTCTTGGTAATAGAGAGTGCATAAGAGTATGATGAAGAATTCTTGCAGAAGGTCGTAAACCAATAGACTTAGTGCTATCCTTGTCATCTTCAATAAATTGATGGCTAATTTGATTACGGACATGAACATTGCAAAAATTACTTGAGAATTTTTCACCGATAAACGAAGAACCAAGAACGGTTGCCATCCTATCACATGAGATAAACACTTCTTTGCCACAAACAACGGACCAAAGACAATAATTAGGATTCTCTGGCTTGTTTTTCTCTAAATTTAGGTTAGCATAGAATAATTTGATCATTACATGGTTAATTTCCACATTGTTTTGATCAAAGTCAATTAGGTTTTCAATGTCGGCATCCTTTGCTAAGCCAAGAATACGATAACTAGAGAAATCTAAAAATTTAACAAAAGAACCTGGATGGATTGTAAAATCCTTCATCTCATTCCACCTTTTGACTGCGATTGGATCCACAAGCCACTTCCTGACAGAGAGATCGATTGGTTGAGTTTCGGAGGTAGAAGCTTGCTTTAATTTCTTTTGTGGAGGAGCCATTTGGGTGAGATTGGTAGAAGAATTTAGTTCTAGGGTTATGAGAGTTTGTTGAAAAAAATGAAGAGATGGAGTGGAAAAAAAATAACCGTATGTGCCTTTTAAAAAAACAAAACTGCTCGAAACCGGTCGACCGCCCTGAAATCATCAGTCGACCGTTTTCATACAGAAGCAAAAACGGTCGACCGGTGGTATCTGGCCGGTCGACTGGTTTGCCTGTGAGTTGTCTTTCCTTCTTCTTGCTTGTATTTCTGAGTGTTAACGGTCCATATAATATTGAGTTTATTCAAAACATGATATATATATATACATATATATCAGTTCATAAAAACAAATACGAGAATACAATCATAATATTGAAACAAATTTAATGAGAGGTAGAGGAATTATGGTTGGAAGTTTCTTCTTTGACATCGGTAATGCGTGGTTTCCATGGCGACCATTTTTCTTTCGCTCCTTCATTCTGAGCATAGTTTTTATCCCATGAATTTGGGCTTCTAGAGGATGAAGGTGCATGAGGCATTGGCTCGTATATGCCATGTTTGTTTGAACCACAAAAGAATTGTGCCATTCTTTCTAGAAGAGATAGTCGTTCCGAAGTCAGTTGTTGCTCATAATGCAGCTGTCTTTGAAGATCGATTTGATGTTTTTGATAATGATGAATCTCATTGATCTTCTCTCTGGTACGGGGTGAACAAAACAACACCTTCTTTGCTCGTTTCGAAGTTGGCGTATTGCCAAGAGTATGAATGCATTGGTGATGACACTTTGATTTGTGTTTTGGAGTTTCGGGAGAGTAATATTCTTTTGGCTCAGAACTTGTGACCGAAATATGGGACTTTTGAGCACACTCATCACAAATATGTGCCATAATGAACTATATGAATAAACTTTTAGGCTTAGATAGGAAGTGATAAAAACAATATTTTTTGTCAAGCTTATATAAAAAAATTCTTATATATAAGCTTGTGGATGAGAATTGTCATGCAAACTTGGACGTAGAAAAAATTAGAAGCTCATATTCAATTTCCTAATATAGCAATAGCAAAAATAATCCAAAAAGAACTTAAGAATATAACATTAGTGATTACTTATCAAGTTCTTTTCTAGAAATTAAACCAAGTTCTCTACGAAATTTAATGAAACTAGACTCAAGTAGAGGCTTAGTGAAAATGTTCGCTAGTTGACTATTAGTTTGGACATATTCGAGACATATATTTCCTTTTTCAATATTGTCTCTAAGGAAATGATGACGGATATCAATGTGTTTGGTTCTGGAGTGATTCACTGGATTCTTAGAAAGATTTATAGCACTTGTGTTATCACAGTATATAATAGAATTTGATAAATGAATATCAAAATCTTGAAGTGTTTGTTGCATGTATATAACTTGAGTACAAGCGAGAGCCGCTGATATATATTCAGCTTCACATATTGATAGTGAAACACAATTTTGTTTCTTACTAAACCAAGAGACAAGTGATTTTCCAATAAAATGGCACGTATCACTTGTACTCTTTCTATCCGTTCGAGAGCCTCCAAAATCAGCATCACTATATGATACTAATTCAATTGGACATTCTTTTGGATAAAAAAGACCCAAATCTTTGGTATTATTAAGATAACGAATTATACGTTTCACTTCTTGTAGATGCGATTCCTTTGGATCTGCTTGAAAGCGTGCACATAGACAAACACTCATCATTATATCTGGACGACTTGCTGTAAGATAAAGAAGAGAACCAATCATGCTTCGATATAGTTTCTGATCAATACTCTTACCATTTTTATCCTTTTCGAGATGTGTAGTTGTACTCATAGGAGTAGGTTTACCAGATGTGTTATTTAACCCGAAGCGTTTGATAAGATTTCCGCAGTATTTTTCTTGATTAATAAAGATACCATTTGGAAGTTGTTTGATTTGAAGTCCAAGAAAATGTGACAGTTCTCCCATATGAGACATTTCGAATTCTTTGGTCATAATATTTGCAAATTCCTTGCAGAGTTTATCGTTTGTTGAACCAAAGATGATATCGTCTACATATATCTGAATAACTAGAATATCCTTTTGAGAATGTTTAATAAACAAAGTTTGATCGACTTTGCCTATTTGGAATCCTGAGTTAATAAGATAGCAACGTAGTCGTTCATACCAAGCACGAGGTGCTTGTTCTAAACCATACAGAGCTTTCTTAAGTTTGAACACATGGTCAGGATATTTTTCATGCACGAACAAAGGAGGTTGTTCGACATATACATTCTCTTTGATAAATCCATTGAGAAATGCACTTTTGACATCCATCTGATAAAGTTTGAAATTATGGTGACAAGCAAAAGATAATAGGATTCTAATAGCTTCTAATCGAGCAACTGGTGCGAAAGTTTCTTCATAATCGATACCTTCTTTCTGATTATACCCTTTTGCTACTAATCTTGCTTTATTTCTAATGATATTTCCTTGTTCGTCGGCCTTATTTTTACAGACCCATTTAGTACCAATAACGGACTGATCAGTTGGTCTTGGAACAAGTTCCCAAACGTCATTGCGCTCGAACTGATTTAGTTCTTCCTGCATGGCAATGATCCAGTAATCGTCTGCAGCAGCTTCTTTTGGATTCTTAGGTTCGATATTTGAGAGAAAAGCGACATGACCCATTTGGTTGAGTTGACTCCTTGTTCTGACATGTGATGTTACTTCACCGATTATATTTTGGGCCGGATGGTCTCTTAATATCCTTGGTGGTGATTGTAACTCACCTATTTGAGGAAATTCTCAATAATTATTTCCGAGTCAGAATCAACATTTGTGATGATTGGATTATCAGTGACTATTGTTTTGTCATCATCTGATATATTTTGAGGATGCTGATAGAATTCATCGAAAGAGACATGAAGTGATTCTTCAATAGTTTTGGTTTGTTTATTAAATATACGATAGGCCTTGCTTCGTTCTGAATAACCGACAAATATTCCTTCATCGGCTTTTGGATCGAATTTGCCAAGCTGATCTTTCGTATTTAAAATAAAGCACTTGGAACCAAAAACTTTGAAGTATGAGATTTTAGGCTTTCTTTTGTTAAATAATTCATAAGGAGTATTCTTGGTAAGAGGTCTTATGGACACACGATTCAAAACATAACAGGCAGTTGCGACGGCTTCTGCCCAGAAATGTTTTGGTAAGGTGGTTCCATTCAATAATGTTCTTGCACATTCTTGTAAAGTTCGGTTCTTTCGTTCTACAACTCCGTTTTGTTGTGGAGTTCTGGGAAACGAAAAATTATGATATATACCTTTCTTTGTACAAAAATGTTCAAATTCATTATTTTCAAACTCTCCGCCATGATCACTTCTTATATTTTTAACTTTAATCCCTTTTGATTTTTGAATTCTTTTGACGAAAGATTTGAAATGATCGAAAGTGTCACTTTTGTTTTTTAAGAAAATTGTCCATGTGTAACGGGAGAAATCATCAACAATTACAAGCACATATCGATTGTGATTTATTGACTGAACCCTAGTGGGTCCAAATAAATTCATATGTAGTAACTCAAGTGGTTGTAATGTTGATATGACTTTCTTGGATTTAAAAGATGATTTGGTCAATTTTCCTAATTGACATGCGTCACAGATGTTGTTAACCTTAAAACTTATTTTGGGTAGTCCTCTAACTAGATCGTTTTTAGCTAGCTTGTCAATAGTTCTGAAGTTTATATGACAGAAGCGTTTGTGCCATAACCATGGATCATTATCATTAGCCACAAGACACTTATCTGAATTATGATTAATATTCATATTCAGGATATATATATATATTTCTATCTCTATAACCTTCGAAAGCTAAATTATGTTCTTTATCTAAAATACTACACTTATTATCCGAAAAGGAAATTGTAAAACCCTTGTCACATAACTGACTAATACTAAGTAAATTGTGTTTCAAATTTCTAACTAGCATGACATTAGTAATGAGAGGTAAGTTAGATGTACCGCAATTGCTCACATCGCCTTTCCCCATGATATAGCCTTTTGAATTATCTCCAAAAGTGACGGAGCCACCATCTGAGTATGTAATATTTGTCAATAAGCTCTTGTCTCCAGTCATGTGCTTCGAGCAACCACTTTCCAATATCCACTTTCCTCTTTTCTTAAGTGGGACATGCAAAAAAATAAAATTATGTCCATGGTACCCACTTTTTATGGGGTCCTAAGAGTTAGGTCTTAGGAGTCCAAACCCATACGGGTCTGGTATCCCCTTTATATATATAATTTGTATTAAGATGCACAGTATTCATGAAATTATGAATATATTTGTTCCTAATCAAATTGTTATTTGTTTTAAGAACCCATATTTTGATAGTCTTGACATTTTTCTTCTGAAATTTCACAACTGGTTTTGGTTTGGAATATAATAAACTAAGATTTTTCTTAGCTTCAATCTTTTGTACTTTCTTCTTCCTATCATTACCAAGATGTTTCTTGGTTTCTTGTTTCTTATATCCCAAACCTTGTTTATTTGAAACAGATTGTGAACTTTCAATGATTTTTGTCAAATTTTCTCGTCCTTTGTTAAAGTTAGAAACATTTTGAGTAATGTTATCTAACTTAGTTTGTAAACTAGCCTTTTCTAGGTCCAGAATTTTGACTTTTGCCTTAAGCTCATGATTTTTAGTAGTGAGAGCATCATTTTTCTCTTTTGAGTTTCAATTTCTTGACTCAAAAGAGATAATTGAGTGTCAACATTAGATGATGATTCTTGAAGTTTTTCAAGTTCTTCTTCTAATATTTTCTTCTCGTTTTTTAACATATCTCGTTCAAATTCTGCTCTACTCAAATCTGCTTTGGCTTTTTTTAGCTGTCGTTTTATGTCTTTATATTTGACTATCAATTCAGCATTAATATCAAGTACTTCATCAAATGTAGGAATTTGTACCTCATCTTCTGTTGCCATGAAACAGACATTTGCTTGTTCATCTTCCGTATCATTATCACTTTCTGATGAGTCTGTATCATTCCACGTTACCGAGAATGCTCGTTTCTTTGATTTGTCCTTCTTATATTTTATTTTGTCATTTTCGGACTTCTTCTTTTGCTCCGGACAATCCTTGTGCATGTGCCCCTTTTTGTGACAGTTGAAGCATTCTATAGCGGATGATATTGGTTTATTTGATCCAGATTTCTTTCTGTTATAACGACTGGCTTTTCGCTGTTTTAGGAATTTTTTGAAACCTTTCACTATGAATGCCAGATCTTCATCTTCAGACTCTGATTCATTTTCATCTTTTTCAGCATTGAATGCCACGTTCTTCTTTTCTTCTTTTTGTTCCTTTCTAGTCTACAAGTTAGCTTCATAGGACATTAGATTTCCTATCAATTCATCTGGCTTCATGACGGAAAGGTCATTAGCTTCTTCAATTGCTAATACGTTTCCTTCCCATTCACTAGTCAGAGAATGTAGGACTATTGAAACAACATCAAAATCAGAATACTTTTGTCCTAAGCCAATAAGTGCATGGTGGATAGTTTGAAAACGTGAATACATATCATTGATTGTCTCATTTGGTTTCATTTTGAAATTTTGAAATTGACTTTTCAGCATAGCTATTTTTCTGGTTTAACCTTGTTAGTACCTTCATGAGTGGTTTTCAGCGTTTGCCAAATTTGATATGCAGTAGTGCAGATACTAACACGGTTATATTCATTTTGGTCTAATGCACAAAACAACATATTTATTGCTTTTGCATTTACGGCTGCTGCCGTTTTCTCAACCGCTGCCCATTCTGAATAATCAGTTGTTGGATTCACTATTTCTTTTTGAGTAGCATTCCAGGCATCATAACTGTTTGATTGCATAAAGAATGACATACGTGTTGCCCAATAGCTATAGTTAAGACCATTGAAAAATTGAGGTCTTTGTGTCAATTGACCTTCCGTGTAAGTGGGCTTTTGAGTGCTAGTACTTGCGTTATTTGCCATATTACAATAATATAACAAATAACTGTGTTACGGTTATATGATGACCGTGCTCTGATACCAAATGAAAATGTGTACGTGCTAATATAGTACACACGGATCGTGTAATATGATGTATAACACACAAAAATATGACTAATCACAGATAATAGAAAATTCAGTAAAATAGAAAAAGCACACCAGAGATTTTTATACTGGTTCGGAGCACCGTCCTACGTCCAGTCCCAGACTTCTATCTGGATTTTCACTACCAACTACCTCGCTTCACCCGGAGGAACAGGTTTACAACACCCGATGTAACGACCCAGAATTTTTGATAATTAAAATATGAATATTTAATTAATTTTAAATATTATTAAGTGAATTTATAAGTCAAATAAATTTTTATTTGAATTATTGGATTTAATTGAATAATTAAATCGATAATTTAATACGTTAAATTATGGAAATAATTGAAAATATAGTTAAATATGATTGAAAATGATTTGTAAAATTTTATTTTATCATATGGAAGTTAGAATGATATTTTAGAACTTTTAAAATCGAATTAAAAGTTAATTTGTGAAAATTGAATATTTTAATATTTAAATCGACTAGTAAAAATAGTCAATTTTTGAACAGTCTCAGAATTGAACGAAACTAGTTTCATTGGATCCGTAATAGTTAGTTATTACCGGATTTCAAATTTCGTGTCAATCGGAGCTATTGTTTGATCGTGGCAGCTCGAAACGCATCGATTTATTTTTAATTTAAATTTGGCGAGTCAAAATAGCCATTTTTCAAAAAGTCTCGGATTTCGACGAAACCAGTTTCATCGGATTCGTAATGTGATATTATTGTAAGGTTTCAAATTTCAAGTCAATTGGATTTACCGTTTGTCCGTTACAAATTAAAACGCCTAGAAAATCGCTTAAATCGGTTTAATTCAAATTGAGCGTTTACAGCCATAACTCGCACAGATGTCCGAATTAGCTTCCGAAACCTGTTCCATTGTGTCCGGAAAGCGGGGTAAACCCTAGAAACGCTGGTTACGGCGCGTAAATCGGAGTTCGGAATTTCCGGGATGAATAGTGTCGATCGGTTCCCTATAAATAGACCCCTATCTCTCTCTAAATAAAAAAAATAAAATAAAACACAAACCCTAGCCGGCCCTAACTATTGAATGGCCAGAATTCAATCTCATTCCCTCCTCGATTTCTTCCAATCCATCAGCAATTAGATGAAGCTTCCAACACGAAAGTTGTAGAGCACGGTATGAACTACAGATCCAACGGTGGATTCGTGCTATCGTCGCCGTTTGGAGGCAGAATGGGGCCGCGTTCCCTGATGTTGCGCACGTTTTTCTATGAAGAGGAGGTGGCCGAGCTCTCTAAGCTTCAGGCCGAACATGGGGGGGGGGGGGTGATGGCCTTTGATTTGGCACGTCTTGATCGAGTTATTGTGGAGTGTGGTGGTAGTATTATTTAACCCTAATCGAGTAGCTATGGGTTCAAGTTGCGGCCTATTTCCTGTAGGGTTACGTGAGGGGGAAGAAGCAAAGGGACGGTGGAGATGCAATGGTGTTGGATCCAATGGCTTTGATTAAAGTTAGGTTTAGTTATGTTGTAATTTATGTATATAAATTCGAGTAAACTTCAATAATTCATAACTTTTTCGTACGAGGTCGAAAACGCGCGAAACCAGTTGCGTTGGAATCGTATGGACGAGCACTACGCGATGGAGTTGGTTTGGAGTCGTTTGGAGTTAGTGAGAATTTTGGGTAAAATTAAACGTCCATTCGAAATAAATCGCTAAAACGGAATTTAAAACCAAGGTGAGAACTTCTCACTCAATCGAATCAGTTTCGATTTTATTTTAAATAGTTGGATTTAAAATATTTGAATGCATGTTTGAATGTTGATTAATATCTATTGATTGTTAAAATAGACATTATACGCCGTTAGTAAGCGGATGTTATTTATTAAAAACATATAACGCGAATATTTCATAAACAGTGAAATTGGTATTATAAATAATATCAATATATATATATATTGGCATATGTATATATTGCAGTTGATTGATTTCCCGTATTTTTTAGCGGATGAGACCCTATTACGCCGTTATTAAGCGGATAATATTTAAATCCCATATACCGCGATAATTTCGTACTGGAGCGAAATTGGTATTGTGCTAATGTTTGTGAATGCAGGAAAACAGGTTGGAGGGATCCAACTGGATTCCTCAACAGTTTTTATTTGATTTCAGATATTTTGATATTTGATGGATTTTCATATCGATATATGATGTCGTAGTAGTCGTGATTGACTATTTGGTGTGTAGCATCATTGGACCAAATTTGGAATTTTAAAATGATTTATAAAGTGATTTTTGAAAATATACTTTATGTTTGGAATTGATCCATTATAAATAAATGAACGTTATAATTCTTAAAGTTATAAAAATTATAATTTTTGTGAAATATAGTTAAAAAAACTGATTTTTGAGAATATGATGCTAATGATTTTATAAAATAGTTTAAATTGGGAAATTTGAATTTATTTTGAAAAGTTTAAATATAGGCTTTATAAAATTTAATTATTTTATAAATCAAAATGGTGAAATAATAAAGGAGATTTAAGACGTTTTAAAAGGATAATATAAATTGATTTATATTAAGAGATTTATAAATGGATATTTATAAATTGAAATATGGACATTATAAAACGAGTTTTTATAAGTGCTTGAATGAAGTGAAAATGAATTTCATAATTGAATGGAATTTATAGAATTTTATACGGTGAAGTTATAAATGGAATTTTATAAGCAGTAGGTTTATAAAATTTATTAAGTTATTAAAATAATGATTTTGGATAAATGAATGAATCTTATAAGTTATAAGATTTATAATTTGGGAAGTTAAAAAGAACGATTTTGTAAAATAATCGTTTTATAAGCATTTGACTTATAATATGAACCTTTGTTTTATAATTGAGTTATAAAATCGAATAGGTTAATAAAGGAATTTATAAAAGGAAGTTGTTATAAATAAATAGAAATAGAATTTATAAACGTTGTTTTATAAATTCACAAACGACTTATTTTGATAAGTAAATTGTTATGATTTATTTATGGAGTGATATTCACGTTTTTGAATAGTGAACAATCCTTTGAAATAAAATAAATAAAAGGATGAAATTTGTTAACAAAGAATATTCATGTTTTTGAATAGTGAATAATCCTTTGAATTAAAATGTATAAAAGGATGAAATGTGTTAACATAGTATATTCACGTTTTTGAACTGTGAATAATATGTTAAAGGAAATGTTTTGAATGAGATGTTTAAATTGAATTAAAACGATCTAACGATGTTTTAAAATGTGTTGAGATTCGAAACCATAGATTTCAACATTAATTGTTGAAATAGACGTTTTCGAGAAATAGAAGGGGATGATGGACTATAACACTGTTGTTCTAGTAAATGATTTCCGAAAGGAAATGTTTTGTATAGTATTGGGATTTATATATCTATTTTAATTTCGAATCCCTATACTAGTGATTTTGGGTTGTCGTAACGATGTTTTACGCAACATTCGTTTTGGCCCAAATAAATATGTTTATGAGAATGATTTCCTTAAAGAATGAAATATATACTTAATCTCGATTTAAGTATATTGAATATTTTCTAAGTGTTGAAAATAAATAAAATTTGTGAATTACTTATTAAATAAGTATGGAATTGTTTTCCAATATGAAGTGATATTTAGAATTCATCTTTTTGAAGATAAATTGAAAATGAATATTATAAATCGAATTGAAGTCGTATATTCATTAATACTTTGGAATGTAAATTCACTATTGAATTTATAAAAGAAAGTGAATTGGTTTAAAAATAAATATTGATTTATTTTTGAAGTGTGAAATAATATATCTTGTAAAGATATTTTGGAAAATAAATAATTTGGAAAATTATTTGGAATCTGGTGATGTGTGCATATCCAGTGATAGTTCAATAACCGACTATCAATATTTCCCTTTGAATGGGTATTTGATGTGATTTGTTTGAATGTGAATGCCACACTTATTTTTGAATAACCGCTCACTATTCGGGTTAACCGGGAAAGGACCATGGGGTCGTATAACCCATTCCGAATATGTGATACGTCGTTGTGAATTGCATTGAAGATCGGTGTTGAAGACCCGGTATTTGCGAGAGCGATAGGATGACCTGTCGATTGTCTCTGCACTGAGTTGCAACGGTATAGAGACTCCCTAAGTGATGGGAAATCCGATCAGGATTGTGAATATCCGGATTGCAAGGACTTCTTTGTAAGTGCCTTCGGTTTTGTTCGATCCCGGAACAGACTTGTATGGATTGTGTGTCTGACATTACAAGTTGAGATATAAAGCCGATTTCTTTCAAATATATTTCTGTTGGTGGCGAAGAATTTATTTTTTAGCTTAACACCCTTCTCTGAGACGTACGAGCTCAGAGGTTATGTAGTTGAATGTTATCAGCGATATATTCCCAATTTGGTAATGTGATATGCTGAGTGATGTTGTAAATGATCATTGTGTTGATTATTGTGATAGGATCGTTTATTTGATCGTCTATCTTGGTGATCATTGTGTTGATCATTTGTTGACCCAAAGCATGGCTTTTGTATAAAGTATGTTTTTGTGGACGTGACTTCGTCGAACCTCACACCCCGGAAATGGTCAAAACAGGAAAGATGCGGCAAGGTTATGAGGGGTAGCACCCTTTAGGGTATGTACATTTCCTTCTGGATAGAGGTGATATCATGGTATGGAGCCTAGATATTTAACCTATGTGGTTACTGCGAATTTATTACTTTGTGGTTGTTGGTTTTCGGGATCCCGTGAGAAAGGTCGTTTACGATCGGGGAATGGCGTGCTCGTGTCAGTAGTTACCCAGTTAGGGGTAACCCGGCCTTGTGTTGGCAGAGTTCCGGTTTGGTTCTCGGGGATGTCTTTCCAGAGGCATTCTCATGTGGCAATGGGAAGTTCCTTGGCCTGACCATTTGTTGGAAATCCAAAGAAACAATACGTGACTTGTACGGTATTAGTTGTAGGACCTGCCATTCACTTATGGTGGTCACCACTGTTTGGATGGTAGCTATAGTAGGCATACGATAATGGTCGTATGTTGGCTAAGATTTATATTCTACTTTCGAAATAAATTTTTCCTACACTATGCACTAATAATAATATCAAATGTTATTTTAAATGCGTATCGAGCATCTTTGACTATCATAAGGAGAAATCTCCTCCGATTCTGCGTTTGCATTGTGTGTGTGTGCGGGAGGCCTTATGGTAGTCTCATTTTTAAAAGCATTGCGAATTGAAATAAAAATATTCCTCTATTTTGATTTTAAGATAAATAAACTGTTTTGAGTTCTCACACCAGTCACATGACTGACTTGGAGTTTATTGTTTTCTTTCCTAAACTCTGGGTGCCCACCAATTTTCACACGGGCAGTTAAGAGTTAAGGTTTATCAGGATATTCTGGATATTCTGGAGTTGCTGGAGGCAAGCTGGATGGCATGGCATATTACTTATATAGTATTTCTTTTTCCGCTGTTTGTTTGATGTTGTATACTCTGATGATATGATGTAATGAAATGTGATGTAATGTAATAACTGATATAGTTCTTTGTTTAAAGATTATTCATTTATTATTATATGTTGTTCCGTTGCGAATTGTGAGATTCTGATGTTGTTCTTGTTTTCTGTCCCGTTCTATTTTCTTTATGTTCTATTCTCTTTTTCTTCTATTTTAAAAATATTCTATCTTCTTTTCCCTATCTAAATTTTCTATCTTTTTCTCTTCTCTTTTCTTAAATTCCTTTTAAAAACCCTCAGTGTTCGGTTTTCCCGTCGTTCGATTTCTCGGCAGTCGATAAAGTGAGTGTCGATGTTGAATTTTCGGAAGACGAAAAATCGTGTCCTGACAATGTGGTATCAGAGCTTATGGTTAAGCGACAACCATGGTTCTGTTGGGTATTATTCATTAGAGATAGAGTCAGTAGTACTCTAGAATGAATTTGAGTGTAATAATAGCTATGAGAGCGTATTTGTTAGTGAATATAAAAATTGTTTTGTATTGTGTTGACTTATCGGTTGATTGTTTATAGATTCCAGTCGATCTAGTCTGGCTAACTATCGTAGATAGGAGTTTCTAAACTCTTAAACAAGATAAATCGACATAATATTGTTTTAAATTGGGTAAATGAAATAATTTTGCCTTGATTATATTTTATATATAAAGAAATAATTTTCAGAATTATTAAAGTGTATATAAGTTGATTGTTTAGTTGTTTGAATAACCTAAATAAAAGAATAATTGTATAAGCAAAAGAATTATAAGAATTGAATTATAATTAAAGTGATCTACAATTGTGAAATAAACTTATATATATAAGAAGTGAAACTATATGGATATATTATGAATATGAGTTGTAAATGAAATTCAACTTTTGTAATTGAATTAAATTAATGGATTGAATGTTAATCAATTAAATGTGAATTAAGTTGATATGAAATAATGAATATAAGTGTAATTCATTAAAATCTAATGTTATTTGAAAGTTGAATAATTGAATGAAAATCAATTAAATTAAACCAATTGTAAGCAAAGGAATTTGGTTGAAATTAATATATATACTTTGGCTGATATATGATTGTTAGTTGATTGTATAAAATTCATTAAGTGTTAATGAAATTGATTTAATAAAATTGGAAGCTAAAGTAATTGAAACTCAATTGGAAGTTAAGTGAATCTTAAATAGAATTGAATTGAATTGGAAGTGAACCAACTTGTGAATTAGTGAATATAAACTAATTGAAAATGAATGTTAGTAAAGAACATCCACTGTATATGAATCAAATGTGATTAAATTGAAAACCTATTTCATTGAATATTAATGAGAATATGAATGAATATTTATTGGTTATGGATGTTAGTTGGTTGATGTTTGCTTTTATTGCATATGCTATGTTAGCATATATAGTTGTTATGGAGATATATGTTGTATATTGATACTATTGCATATATACATGATTCTCATGTTGTTTGTTGAGTAATTAGTAGGTGCGGATCGCGTTTGCTTCGCATTTGGAGCTCGCTTTTGCGCTATATTAGCCGTATATGCTCGCTAATAAAATATAAGGTACATATCTCGGATTAAATACAGTACTTTTACACTTTTTTCCCTTCGGGATGCCTCATTACTTGATGAGATGTATATTTGTGATATATATACTGTCATTTTTTTTTGGATCGAGCCGCGCAAAGGAGACTATGGCGAATTTTTCCGAAAATTTAAGGCGTTAGAAAATTTTTGAGAAAATTGGAAAATTTTGAAAACTTTAACTTTGTTTTGAAGTTGAAAGTTAAACAATAGTAGTTGTTTTTGGAAAGATAACTAAGTATGATTTCAAAACTTAGTAAGGTTATTGTAAGAAGTTTAACTATGAATTTTGGGAAAGTTAATAAATTCTGTACTTTTATTACTTGTAATTTCGAGGACGAAATTCTTTTAAGTGGGGAAGATTGTAATGACCCAGAATTTTTGATAATTAAAATATGAATATTTAATTAATTTTAAATATTATTAAGTGAATTTATAAGTCAAATAAATTTTTATTTGAATTATTGGATTTAATTGAATAATTAAATCGATAATTTAATACGTTAAATTATGGAAATAATTGAAAATATAGTTAAATATGATTGAAAATGATTTGTAAAATTTTATTTTATCATATGGAAGTTAGAATGATATTTTAGAACTTTTAAAATCGAATTAAAAGTTAATTTGTGAAAATTGAATATTTTAATATTTAAATCGACTAGTAAAAATAGTCAATTTTTGAACAGTCTCAGAATTGAACGAAACCAGTTTCATTGGATCCGTAATAGTTAGTTATTACCGGATTTCTAATTTCGTGTCAATCGGAGCTATCGTTTGATCGTGGCAGCTCGAAACGCATCGATTTATTTTTAATTTAAATTTGGCGAGTCAAAATAGCAATTTTTCAAAAAGTCTCGGATTTCGACGAAACCAGTTTCATCGGATCCGTAATGTGATATTATTGTAACGTTTCAAATTTCAAGTCAATTGGATTTACCGTTTGTCCGTTACAAATTAAAACGCCTAGAAAATCGCTTAAATCGGTTTAATTCAAATTGAGCGTTTACAGCCATAACTCGCACAGATGTCCGAATTAGCTTCCGAAACCTATTCCATTGTGTCCGGAACGCGGGGTAAACCCTAGAAACGTTGGTTACGGCGCGTAAATCGGAGTTCGGAATTTCCGGGATGAATAGTGTCGATCGGTTCCCTATAAATAGACCCCTATCTCTCTCTAAATAAATAAAATAAAATAAAACACAAACCCTAGCCGGCCCTAACTATTGAATGGCCAGAATTCAATCTCATTCCCTCCTCGATTTCTTCCAATCCATCAGCAATTAGATGAAGCTTCCAACACGAAAGTTGTAGAGCACGGTATGAACTACAGATCCAACGGTGGATTCGTGCTATCGTCGCCGTTTGGAGGCAGAATGGGGCCGCGTTCCCTGATGTTGCGCACGTTTTCCTATGAAGAGGAGGTGGCCGAGCTCTCTAAGCTTCAGGCCGAACATGGGGGGGGGGGGGGGGGGTGATGGCCTTTGATTTGGCACGTCTTGATCGAGTTATTGTGGAGTGTGGTGGTAGTATTATTTAACCCTAATCGAGTAGCTATGGGTTCAAGTTGCGGCCTATTTCCTGTAGGGTTACGTGAGGGGGAAGAAGCAAAGGGACGGTGGAGATGCAATGGTGTTGGATCCAATGGCTTTGATTAAAGTTAGGTTTAGTTATGTTGTAATTTATGTATATAAATTCGAGTAAACTTCAATAATTCATAACTTTTTCGTACGAGGTCGAAAACGCGCGAAACCAGTTGCGTTGGAATCGTATGGACGAGCACTACGCGATGGAGTTGGTTTGGAGTCGTTTGGAGTTAGTGAGAATTTTGGGTAAAATTAAACGTCCGTTTAATTTTATTCGAAATAAATCGCTAAAACGGAATTTAAAACCAAGGTGAGAACTTCTCACTCAATCGAATCAGTTTCGATTTTATTTTAAATAGTTGGATTTAAAATATTTGAATGCATGTTTGAATGTTGATTAATATCTATTGATTGTTAAAATAGACATTATACGCCGTTAGTAAGCGGATGTTATTTATTAAAAACATATACCGCGAATATTTCATAAACAGTGAAATTGGTATTATAAATAATATCAATATATATATATATATATATATATATATATATATATATATATATATATATATTGGCATATGTATATATTGCAGTTGATTGATTTCCCGTATTTTTTAGCGGATGAGACCCTATTACGCCGTTATTAAGCGGATAATATTTAAATCCCATATACCGCGATAATTTCGTACTGGAGCGAAATTGGTATTGTGCTAATGTTTGTGAATGCAGGAAAACAGGTTGGAGGGATCCAACTGGATTCCTCAACAGTTTTTATTTGATTTCAGATATTTTGATATTTGATGGATTTTCATATCGATATATGATGTCGTAGTAGTCGTGATTGACTATTTGGTGTGTAGCATCATTGGACCAAATTTGGAATTTTAAAATGATTTATAAAGTGATTTTTGAAAATATACTTTATGTTTGGAATTGATCCATTATAAATAAATGAACGTTATAATTCTTGAAGTTATAAAAATTATAATTTTTGTGAAATATAGTTAAAAAAACTGATTTTTGAGAATATGATGCTAATGATTTTATAAAATAGTTTAAATTGGGAAATTTGAATTTATTTTGAAAAGTTTAAATATAGGCTTTATAAAATTTAATTATTTTATAAATCAAAATGGTGAAATAATAAAGGAGATTTAAGACGTTTTAAAAGGATAATATAAATTGATTTATATTAAGAGATTTATAAATGGATATTTATAAATTGAAATATGGACATTATAAAACGAGTTTTTATAAGTGCTTGAATGAAGTGAAAATGAATTTCATAATTGAATGGAATTTATAGAATTTTATACGGTGAAGTTATAAATGGAATTTTATAAGCAGTAGGTTTATAAAATTTATTAAGTTATTAAAATAATGATTTTGGATAAATGAATGAATCTTATAAGTTATAAGATTTATAATTTGGGAAGTTAAAAAGAACGATTTTGTAAAATAATCGTTTTATAAGCATTTGACTTATAATATGAACCTTTGTTTTATAATTGAGTTATAAAATCGAATAGGTTAATAAAGGAATTTATAAAAGGAAGTTGTTATAAATAAATAGAAATAGAATTTATAAACGTTGTTTTATAAATTCACAAACGACTTATTTTGATAAGTAAATTGTTATGATTTATTTATGGAGTGATATTCACGTTTTTGAATAGTGAACAATCCTTTGAAATAAAATAAATAAAAGGATGAAATTTGTTAACAAAGAATATTCATGTTTTTGAATAGTGAATAATCCTTTGAATTAAAATGTATAAAAGGATGAAATGTGTTAACATAGTATATTCACGTTTTTGAACTGTGAATAATATGTTAAAGGAAATGTTTTGAATGAGATGTTTAAATTGAATTAAAACGATCTAACGATGTTTTAAAATGTGTTGAGATTCGAAACCATAGATTTCAACATTAATTGTTGAAATAGACGTTTTCGAGAAATAGAAGGGGATGATGGACTATAACACTGTTGTTCTAGTAAATGATTTCCGAAAGGAAATGTTTTGTATAGTATTGGGATTTATATATCTATTTTAATTTCGAATCCCTATACTAGTGATTTTGGGTTGTCGTAACGATGTTTTACGCAACATTCGTTTTGGCCCAAATAAATATGTTTATGAGAATGATTTCCTTAAAGAATGAAATATATACTTAATCTCGATTTAAGTATATTGAATATTTTCTAAGTGTTGAAAATAAATAAAATTTGTGAATTACTTATTAAATAAGTATGGAATTGTTTTCCAATATGAAGTGATATTTAGAATTCATCTTTTTGAAGATAAATTGAAAATGAATATTATAAATCGAATTGAAGTCGTATATTCATTAATACTTTGGAATGTAAATTCACTATTGAATTTATAAAAGAAAGTGAATTGGTTTAAAAATAAATATTGATTTATTTTTGAAGTGTGAAATAATATATCTTGTAAAGATATTTTGGAAAATAAATAATTTGGAAAATTATTTGGAATCTGGTGATGTGTGCATATCCAGTGATAGTTCAATAACCGACTATCAATATTTCCCTTTGAATGGGTATTTGATGTGATTTGTTTGAATGTGAATGCCACACTTATTTTTGAATAACCGCTCACTATTCGGGTTAACGGGAAAGGACCATGGGGTCGTATAACCCATTCCGAATATGTGATACGTCGTTGTGAATTGCATTGAAGATCGGTGTTGAAGACCCGGTATTTGCGAGAGCGATAGGATGACCTGTCGATTGTCTCTGCACTGAGTTGCAACGGTATAGAGACTCCCTAAGTGATGGGAAATCCGATCAGGATTGTGAATATCCGGATTGCAAGGACTTCTTTGTAAGTGCCTTCGGTTTTGTTCGATCCCGGAACAGACTTGTATGGATTGTGTGTCTGACATTACAAGTTGAGATATAAAGCCGATTTCTTTCAAATATATTTCTGTTGGTGGTGAAGAATTTATTCTTTAGCTTAACACCCTTCTCTGAGACGTACGAGCTCAGAGGTTATGTAGTTGAATGTTATCAGCGATATATTCCCAATTTGGTAATGTGATATGCTGAGTGATGCTGTAAATGATCATTGTGTTGATTATTGTGATAGGATCGTTTATTTGATCGTCTATCTTGGTGATCATTGTGTTGATCATTTGTTGACCCAAAGCATGGCTTTTGTATAAAGTATGTTTTTGTGGACGTGACTTCGTCGAACCTCACACCCCGGAAATGGTCAAAACAGGAAAGATGCGGCAAGGTTATGAGGGGTAGCACCCTTTAGGGTATGTACATTTCCTTCTGGATAGAGGTGGTATCATGGTATGGAGCCCAGATATTTAACCTATGTGGTTACTGCGAATTTATTACTTTGTGGTTGTTGGTTTTCGGGATCCCGTGAGAAAGGTCGTTTACGATCGGGGAATGGCGTGCTCGTGTCAGTAGTTACCCAGTTAGGGGTAACCTGGCCTTGTGTTGGCAGAGTTCCGGTTTGGTTCTCGGGGATGTCTTTCCAGAGGCATTCTCATGTGGCAATGGGAAGTTCCTTGGCCTGACCATTTGTTGGAAATCCAAAGAAACAATACGTGACTTGTACGGTATTAGTTGTAGGACCTGCCATTCACTTATGGTGGTCACCACTGTTTGGATGGTAGCTATAGTAGGCATACGATAATGGTCGTATGTTGGCTAAGATTTATATTCTACTTTCGAAATAAATTTTTCCTACACTATGCACTAATAATAATATCAAATGTTATTTTAAATGCGTATCAAGCATCTTTGACTATCATAAGGAGAAATCTCCTCCGATTCTGCGTTTGCATTGTGTGTGTGTGCGGGAGGCCTTATGGTAGTCTCATTTTTAAAAGCATTGCGAATTGAAATAAAAATATTCCTCTATTTTGATTTTAAGATAAATAAACTGTTTTGAGTTCTCACACCAGTCACATGACTGACTTGGAGTTTATTGTTTTCTTTCCTAAACTCTGGGTGCCCACCAATTTTCACACGGGCAGTTAAGAGTTAAGGTTTATCAGGATATTCTGGATATTCTGGAGTTGCTGGAGGCAAGCTGGATGGCATGGCATATTACTTATATAGTATTTCTTTTTCCGCTGTTTGTTTGATGTTGTATACTCTGATGATATGATGTAATGAAATGTGATGTAATGTAATAACTGATATAGTTCTTTGTTTAAAGATTATTCATTTATTATTATATGTTGTTCCATTGCGAATTGTGAGATTCTGATGTTGTTCTTGTTTTCTGTCCCGTTCTATTTTCTTTATGTTCTATTCTCTTTTTCTTCTATTTTAAAAATATTCTATCTTCTTTTCCCTATCTAAATTTTCTATCTTTTTCTCTTCTCTTTTCTTAAATTCTTTTTAAAAACCCTCAGTGTTCGGTTTTCCCGTCGTTCGATTTCTCGGCAGTCGATAAAGTGAGTGTCGATGTTGAATTTTCGGAAGACGAAAAATCGTGTCCTGACACCCGAGCAAACGAACGGGATTTCACGCATCTAATACACTGAGGATTTCAACACTTGCCTCTTACAACACCGAGGACTTTAACACTTGCCTCTTACAACACTGAGGACTTCAACAAAGATGAAAATAATTGTTTGTTGACGATATGTGTTCTTGCTAACACTATTTTGTCACTTGCAGTACAAACTTCCTATAATCTTATCCTCAAATAGAATATTTGTATATATGAAGATTTGGAAGTGGATATCGTATTGAATCAAAAGAATGTTAAATAAATTTCAGGATTCAAAAACGATGCATGATAGAATATAAGCAATTTGAGCGCTTGAAAGTATAAGATTGAGATCAATAGAATAGAGATTAGAATAATAGAATTGGTTAATTTGAATAATGATTTCATGATGTTTATATAAGAAATAAACAGTTGTAACCCTTTGTGAAAAGGTACAAACAAAGGTCATGATCATTGGTGAAGCGAAAGAGAAGCAACCGTTGAAGAAAAGGAAGTGTCTATACGAAAGGTTGCTTTCTGTTTGAAAACGGTCGACAGGTCAGAAAGGACCAATAGAAAGGAATTTGAATATA
The DNA here is from genome assembly GCA_030765085.1 of Allium cepa. NCBI lineage: Eukaryota > Viridiplantae > Streptophyta > Magnoliopsida > Asparagales > Amaryllidaceae > Allium > Allium cepa. The sequence goes on from CM060940.1 coordinate 111,911,180, forward strand.
TATACGTTATGTACACTTGTGCACGTTAACTGAGCATTCTGGACAGAAACGGTCGACTGCCTTGTTTTAACCGGTCGACCGGTTTAGCCCAGATTGCACGGTTAATGTGCACTCATTCATATATATATATATATATATATATATATATATATATATATATTCAAAGATTGAAGGTATAAGATTATTTGAGGATAGATTTTAACATAAATAACATTACTAACATACCAAATAATCAACCTCTAACATATGGAGCTCTTTGTGTCTCTTTAATGAATAACTTCTTTTTGTCGATCACGGCTTATCCCTTTGTCTTGTCGATCACGGCTTATCCCTTTGTCAGAAATCAAAACTCTATAAAAATCTTGACTCAACATAACAGTAAAAATTTTGAGAAACGAAATATGACGTCTCACTTAGAAGATGATTTACAAATTTATAGTAGAAAAATATTCAGGTTTGGAAAATATTTTATTATCATTAAATATTAACTCATTTAAATTGAAATAAAATTACACAATAAAATGTACTTCCATATTAGCTGGTGAAAATTTACCATATGCTATGTTTAAGAAGACATATTCCAAATATCAAATTTATATTTCAAAATTTTATTATTTAAAATTTCACAAAATTTCAATTAAATTATTAATAAAACAAATAAAATTATTAAAAATTTACGGGTCATTACACTCTCCCCTACTTAATTTTTTTTTAAATAATAGACTAGAATTAGAATAGAAACAACCAGAAGACAAAATAGACTAAAATTAGAATATAAACAATTAATTTAAACCATATAAATTTCAATTTAAATTAATTTATATTCATCAAGAGAATTCATTAAGTTTACTTTATTTCAATTTATTAATATTTGATACAGAAGATTTCTTTCAACCAAAATTTTATTTAATTTGTCTCGTTTACTATTCAATCATATTATTATTCTATTTATCTCTAATAACATTTTTTTATAATTAAAACTTAAGTGTATAACATTTATTATGAACGCTCAAATTTATTTATAAAACATTTTAAATTGTATATTATCCAATTACATATCCAACTTCTGAATAATTTAGGTAAGTTTTATTGGAATGTAATTGAGCATTATACAAGTAACAAGTAAAATTTTCCAAATTCTATTATTTCAACTTTAAATATTTATTCAAAATTTTTGGATTTATTTATAATTAAAATCATCATTTAACATAAATTTAAGAATTAAATTCTGATTCACTTCAAACCATTTAGAGATAAACATATATACATACTATATATATCAAATCAAATTAAATCTAAAATCTTATACCTGTATAAATATATTAAATCAAGTCATTGTAACAACCCGCATATTTAACGATTTTATATTTAAATATTTAATTTAAATATAGCGTCGTTAGTCGGATTTTGGTTCCGAAAAGCTACTTTTTGCAAATGGCCGAATTGGAACTCGAAACTACCTCCATTGGTTCCAAAATGGCGTTTGCGATCTTTTTGAGTATAATCTTTGATATGTTTGGAGTTTGTGAAATTTTAGCTACTTTTTCTATTGGGTTTTGGGTTTGGGTTCAGCCCACTAGCTCAACTAATACCCTAGCCCAGCCCCTTCTCTTCATTCATCTCCTTTTCATTTTCATTTCTCAAGCTAAAACTGAAATGGTGGAAGGGAAAGAGAAATAGAAATTTGCAAGCCCTAGTTTCAACTTCCAACTTGATTTCTTGCTCCAAAATCAAAGAGAATCCATAGGTAAGCTCTTCTTCATCTTCTCCAACTCTTCTCCTCTTCAATTTCAGAAAATTTCCTAAACCTAAATTGGGAAATATATGTTTATTTCTTAGATTGAAGCTTGTTGGGTTGAAGTAGTGTTTGGTTGGTCTTCTCCTTGTTATTGAACTTCTTCTTCATCTTCTTTATTTTGGGTTAAAGGTAGTTTTGAACTCACATCTACTTCTCTTGATTTCTTGATGTTGGGCATGAATTTCCTAGCACTTGTTCATATGCTCTTGCTTTTGGTTTGGATTGAATTGGTGAATATCCAAATTTTTAGTGTTTGGGTTCAATTCTTTAAAGATCCTAACTTTGATGTTTGAATATGTGTTTGGTTGCGAATCGGAGAGCTAATGGAGCTGGGGTATCTATTGACTAAAGCTCCTTAGGTCCATTGCTCGAACGGTCGCATTTTGGAAGAACTTGCATTTCATTGGAAAAAAGGGCAGAAACTGCAAATTTATGCAGTTCGGCCGACCGAGCCCTGTAGCCGGTCGACCGACCTGCTCATGTCGAGTTTTTTTTATTCCCTGCATCTGGCCAGCCGACCGAGCCCTGCAACCGGTCGACCGACCTGCTCCTATTTTGCTGTTTTGCCTATTTTTGCATATTTTGATTTGTTTTCCAAATTTTATCGATTCAAGTTGCTTCTTAGTGGTTGTCATTGCATCTTTGGCTTTGATAACTAAATTTTGAATTCATTCACGGGTTTTCATAAATAATCCCTCTAAATCGTATTAAAAGTTTCCTTCTCCAATTCTTAAATTATATTTATAACGCACACACAATTTCGCACTTCGAGCGAAGTGGAAGGAAGATTAAATGGTTAGGTAAAACACGGACCATGAACCCCTGTGTTTATCTTTCCGATTAGTCCCCGACCTATTCGATTGATTGTTTTGACCTTTGTGTCTGGTTTACCGATGAGATGAGGTGAACTTTGTACTGCTTTGAGTGTGAAATTAATTAACGGATAGTAAACCGTTTAGTGCGAACGAGTGGTTATGGGACTCACGTTACCACTTTTCGGATTCCTTTTTGAGAGTTATGACACATTCCGCCAGTTAGTGGTGTCCAGTATTGGGTCTCTGACCTTCACCACTACGGTTTGTTGCCTTCGGGTATGTGCCTTCGGGTTTGTGCCTTCGGGTTTGTTGCCTATAGTATCGCTTCCGATGTTGGTCGTTATGAGCCGCATGGGTGATATTGGGTTGCTCTTTAGTATCGCTTCCGATGTTGGTCGTTATGAGCCGCATGGGTGATATTGGGTTTGGAGTCTTCGGGCTCATGGATCCTTGTTTGTACAGTACTGAGCTCGAGCAAATTTTCTGATGTTTCATTCATATGTATATTCCCTTGGTATCGCCCTTCGGTGTTGGTCATTATGAGCCGCATGATGCGTAGCGTTTACCTTGTGGAACTTGTATACCTTATTGGTATTTGTTATTGCCTTTTGGCTTGTTTTGGGATATTTGTATCCTTTGTTTCTGTATATTGCCGATGATATGAGGCTTGTCATCATATGATTCATCTTTTGTTAGATGATTGTGTTATCTCTTTTAGAAATATCTATTATGCTTTGTAACCTTGCAGGTTTGTTGTTGTTCAGTTTATCTAACTGATTTGTTTAGCTAGACTGACCCGTGTATTTTATACTCGGGTCAGACCGAGATGTTTCAGGTTAGGTGCATTTGGACTTAGCCTATTTTGCTTCCGCATGGACTATTCAGCTTGTTCCTTTTTGTCATAGCTTTTTGTGTAGTCCTATTTTGTAGTAACTCTGATATGTATTCTTTTGACTCGTCTGTATATTGTGGTCTGCTATACCACTTGACATGTATTGTTTTGTAAACTCTGTTATGTATCTGTATATGTGTATATGATGATCTACTGTTCTGTGATGTATATTACATTTGAGTTATTATATTCTGTTCTGATAGATCCAACCACCTATGGTTTTGTTTTAAGTATTCATTGGGTACGTCGACCTGGTTGGTATGTTTATTGTCGATGTATTCAATAGATAGTTAGAGCAAGGCTATAGATGGTCGCTCCTAACCAGCCTTATTCTCCGCGTTAGTTGACGGCATTACCTTGTAGTGTCCTTGGCTAGCGTGGGTATAGAGGTGGGGCGTCACAGCGTGGTATCAGAGCTGAGTTCAGAGCAAAGTATGATAAACACAGAATAGATGCACATATTATGGTACATCAAAGTGTATAAGTGATACAAATCTTTGAATCATTGTGTCTCTTTATTCTATCAAGGTTAGATAGAGTTTGGGAATACGTCTAGGAATGCATTTTATTCCGTAGTATTCCGTATTGCAATATCTACCTTGTAAATAATCTTGTTCTTATCTTACCTTCAGCGTATGGCTGGAAGAGGCAGGGGACGACGTTCGGGTACTGGGAAATCCAGTGGCTCACATCCGGATGGCGTTTATATGTCTGCTGATCAGTTTTTGGAGTTTTTTAGGAGCACTCAGCCTCCAGTTCCTCCTCGAGTGTCTCCACATCGCAAGTCTGCCTTTGCACGTCAGTGCAGTGATTTTTCTCATCTTGGAGGAAAACCGTTTAAGGGCTCCGAGTCTGTTCTTGAAGTCCAAGCTTGGTTTCGCACATGCGAGCGTATCTTCTCTCGTATGGATCTTTCTGACCATGATAGAGTTCTTGTGACTTCTAGCTTATTACAAGAGCGTGCTCTTGATTGGTATGAGCTTCTTGTAGCCGAGATTGATGAGTCTACTCTTTCTTGGACTCAGTTTCGGGAGCGATTTGAACTCAAGTTCATTCCTGAATCTGAAAAGTTTTATTGACCCGGCGCTTCCTTGAGTTGAAGCAAGGGAAATCTTCTGTTTCTGAGTATGTCGCATCGTTCGAGGCTTTATCTCAGTATGGTCTTGAATTTATCAGTACTTCTTATGAGAAGAATTTGAAGTTTGTTTTTGGTCTTAAGAAATATCTTAAGAAGTCTTTGTTGCTCCAGCTTAAACTTTCTTTTGAGGAGTTGGTTGATTCTGCGCTTCATCTCGAGACCGTCGAGAAGGAGTGTGATAGTGATGTTGATGTTGAGGTTTCCAAGAACCCCAACAAGAGGCCGTTTCCAATTCAGAAGAAGCCTTTTCCTTCTAAGAAGAAGAAGACTGGTGGTCCTAGTTCTCAGCCTCAGTCTTCCGGAACACCTTTCGTTCGAAAGTGTTTCAATTGTGGTTCTCCGGATCATATTATTCGAGCTTGTCCTAAGCCTCTCTTCTGCCGTTGCAAGAAGGAGGGTCATCATGTTTCAGCTTGCCCTACTGTTCCGGCTGGTGCCAAGTCTAGCAATCTTTATGCTACTAAGGATTCAAAAGGTCCTTCTCAACCGAAAGGTATATCTCCATCTATTTTGGAAGGTTCTATTTTATTTCGTGCTCACAGTATACGAGTTCTTTTCGATACGGGAGCTTCACATTCTTTCGTATCGAAGAAGCTCGTTGATAATTTATCTTTGGATATTTCTTGTATGGTTACTTCTTTAAGGATTGCGAATCCTATTGGGGGATCTGCGACCCTTAGTTTGCTTTGTGATGATGTTGAGATTGTTTTATGTGACTTTTCTTTCCGTGCGAATCTGCATGTTATTTCTTGTCTGGGATTTGATATGATTTTGGGTATGGACTGGCTAGTGAGATATGATGCTAGGATTATTTGTTCGGAGAGGATTATATATCTTCGACATCCGGATTCGCCTACTCGGTTATCTCTTATTCTTCGGGATGTGGATAATTCCAAAATGGCTTTATATTCTCTTGATTCTCGAGATGATGATATATCTCGTATTCCGGTTGCTTGTGACTTTTCTGATGTTTTTGAGCTTGTATCGGGTTTGCCACCCAAACGGGCAATGAGTTCCGCATTGATCTTATTCCAGGCGCGCAGCCAGTTAGTCGTCCTCCCACGAGGATGTCTACAAAGGAAAATGAGGAACTCAAGAAGCAGCTTTTAGAGTTTGAGTCCAAGCAGTTGATTCAATCCAGTTTTTCTCCGTGGGGATCTGCGGTTCGTGAAGTAGTCCGATGAAACTCTTAGGCTTTGCATTGACTATCGCAAGCTTAATGAGTTAACCATCAGGAATAGGTATCCATTGCCTAGGATCGATGATATGTTCGATCTATTGAGTGGTCCTAAGGTCTTTTCTCAGCTAGACCTTGCCACAGGTTTTCATCAATTACGAGTCGCGGAGGATAACATACCTCTTACAGCTTTCCGCACTCGATATGGTTCTTTTGAGTGGCTCGTTATGCCATTCAGTTTGACGAACGCTCATGCTTTCTTTGTTGATCTCATGAATCGGGTATTCCGAGAATATCTCGATAAGTTCGTCCTTGTCTTCATTGATGATATCCTTATTTATTCTAAGTCTGAAGCTGAGCTTGCTAATCACCTTAGAATTGTCTTGAGTACCCTCCGTCAGCATCAGCTTAGAGCCAAATTCTCCAAATGCCACTTTTGGCAGAATAAGGTTAAGTTCTTAGGACATGTTGTATCTTCCGATGGCATTTCTGTCGATCCCTCAAAGATCGAAGCCATCCAGAATTGGAAGAGGCCAGAAAATGTTCATGAGATTCGTAGTTTCCTTGGATTGGCGGGTTATTACCGTCGGTTCATTAAGAACTTTTCCCGTATTGTGCTTCCTCTCACTTGCCTTACTCGGAAAGGCATTCGTTTTGATTGGTCCGACAAGTGTGAAGCTTCCTTTTTGACATTGAAGGAACTTCTCACTAATGCTCCTATCCTTGTGGTTCCCGAAGGGAATCATGACCTTGTTGTCTACACCGATGCTTGTGGTAGTGGTCTCGGTGCTGTTCTTATGCAGAAGGATCGGGTAGTTGCTTATGCTTCTAGGAAACTGCGTCCGAATGAAGTTCGCTATGCCACTCATGATCTTGAGCTTGCCGCCATTGTCTTTGCCTTGAAGATTTGGCGACGTTATTTATTGGGCGAGCGCTTCATTCTCTATACCGATCATAAATCTTTGAAGTATTTGTTTACTCAGAAGGAACTCAATATGAGACAACAGCGTTGGCTCGAGTTTCTTGCTTCTTATGACTTTGATATCCAGTATACCCCTGGTAAGGGTAATTGTGTTGCAGATGCGCTTAGTCGCAAACATTCGGCTGTTATTTCTATGATGCTTGCCGAATGGAATGTTCTTGAGACTCTATCTTTTTGTGAAATTCGTGATCGAGGTTCATCTTCTGATTCTCCTATTCTATTATTTAGTTTGGGAGCTCGACCTATTTTATTGGATTGTATTGCCGATGCCCAGCGGCGTGATCCTGATTTGTTGCATTTTATTCAGCTTTGTGAGTCTGGATCTTGTGATGAGGCGTTGCAAGATTTTAGCATTGATTCTCATGGGTGTCTTCGTAAGAAGAACCGTCTTTTTGTGCCTTCTGACTTTGCACTTAGGCATGACATTCTTGATGATTGTCACCGTTCTAAGTATACCATTCATCCCGGTAGTAGCAAGATGTATGCCGATATGCATCGTCTTTATTATTGGGAAGGCATGAAGCGCGATGTGGCGAGTTATGTGAGCAATTGCATAACTTGTCAGCGTTTTAAAGCCGATCATCAGCGTCCTTCGGGTCTTCTTCAGCCTTTAGAGATTCCATTGTGGAAATGGGATCAAATATCTATGGATTTTATTGACGGCCTACCTCGTTCGAGATCAGGCCATTCTAGCATTTGGGTTATTGTTGATCGCCTCACCAAGTCTGCTCATTTTGTCCCTATTAAGTCTAATAGGACTACTTCACTTTTGGCTAAGTTATATGTCAAGGAAATCGTGAGACTTCACGGTGTTCCTAGTTCTATTGTGAGTGATCGTGATCCTTTATTCACGAGTCATTTTTGGAAGAATCTTTAGCAAGCTTTGGGAACAAAGCTTAATTTTTCTACAGCTTATCATCCGCAGTCTGACAGACAGACTGAACGGGTGAATCGTATCTTGGAAGATCTTCTCCGTATTTGTATTTTTGATTTCGGTGGTAGTTGGGAGGATCACCTACCTCTTGTAGAGTTCTTCTACAACAATAGTTTTCAGTCTAGTATCGGTAAGGCTCCTTTCGAAGCCTTGTACGGAAGGCCATGTCGATCACCTTCTTGTTGGTTGGAATCTGGGGAGAAGCTTATTCTTGGCCCGGATTTTGTTCGTCATTCTTCTGAAAAGATTGATCTTATTCGATTGAGAATGAAAGAGGCACAGAGTCGTCAGAAATCCTACGCGGACAACCGTAGGAAGCCTCTCGAGTTCTCGATTGGCGATATTGTTTTTATTCGTGTTTCTCCTTTGAAGGGGGTTATGCGTTTCAGTACGACTGGGAAATTGGCTCCTCGCTTTATAGGACCATTTTCTATTACTGAACGTATTGGCCCTGTGGCTTATAGAGTTTCACTTCCAGCTCATTTATCTAGTATTCATGACGTGTTTCACGTCTCGCAACTTCGGAAGTGTCTTCGGGAGTCGGATTCTGTTATTACTTCTCCTGATTTGCAAGAGCTTGAGATCTCACCGGACTTATCTATTGTACAGCAACCTATTCGTGTGCTTGACACGGAGGTGCGACACCTTCGGAACAAGGACGTGCCGCTCGTTAAAGCTCAATGGTCCGCTAATCCCAATGACTATACTTGGGAAACCAGAGAGTATATCGAGCGATCTTATCCGGATTTTCTTTCTTTGCTTTGAAGCGGTGAGTATGTCTTTTCATCTCAAGCTTATTTTCTTCTCTTTTGAATGTTGCATGTATGTAGTTGTTACGAATATCGTCTCTAGGAATTGCGGGGACGCAATTTTGTAAGGAGGGAAGATCTGTAACAACCCGCATATTTAACGATTTTATATTTAAATATTTAATTTAAATAGCGTCGTTAATCGGATTTTGGGTCCGAAAAGCTACTTTTTGCAAATGGCCGAATTGGAACTCGAAACTACCTCCATTGGTTCCAAAATGGCGTTTGCGATCTTTTTGAGTATAATCTTTGATATGTTTGGAGTTTGTGAAATTTTGGCTACTTTTTCTATTGGGTTTTGGGTTTGGGTTCTGCCCACTAGCTTAACTAATACCCTAGCTCAGCCTCTTCTCTTCATTCATCTCCTTTTCATTTTCATTTCTCAAGCTAAAACTGAAATGGTGGAAGGGAAAGAGAAATAGAAATTTGCAAGCCTTAGTTTAAACTTCCAACTTGATTTCTTGCTCCAAAATCAAAGAGAATCCATAGGTAAGCTCTTCTTCATCTTCTCCAACTCTTCTCCTCTTCAATTTCAGAAAATTTCCTAAACCTAAATTGGGAAATATATGTTTTATTCTTAGATTGAAGCTTGTTGGGTTGAAGTAGTGTTTGGTTGGTCTTCTCCTTGTTATTGAACTTCTTCTTCATCTTCCTTATTTTGGGTTAAAGGTGAGTTTTGAACTCACATCTACTTCTCTTGATTTCTTTGATGTTGGGTATGAATTTCCTAGCACTTGTTCATATGCTCTTGCTTTTGGTTTGGATTGAATTGGTGAGTATCCAAATTTTTAGTGTTTGGGTTCAATTCTTTAAAGAGCCTAACTTTGATGTTTGAATATGTGTTTGGTTGCGAATCGGAGAGCTAATGGAGCTGGGGTATCTATTGACTAAAGCTCCTTAGGTCCATTGCTCGAACGGTCGCATTTGGAAGAACTTGCATTTCATTGGAAAAAAGGGCAGAAACTGCAAATTTATGCAGTTCGGCCGACCGAGCCCTATAGCCGATCGACCGACCTGCTCATGTCGAGTTTTTTTTATTCCCTGCATTTGGCCAGCCGACCGAGCCCTGCAACCGGTCGACCGACCTGCTCCTATTTTGCTGTTTTGCCTATTTTTGCATATTTTGATTTGTTTTCCAAATTTTATCGATTCAAGTTGCTTCTTAGTGGTTGTCATTGCATCTTTGGCTTTGATAACTAAATATTGACTTCATTCACGGGTTTTCATAAATAATCCCTCTAAATCGTATTAAAAGTTTCCTTCTCCAATTCTTAAATTATATTTATAACGCACACACAATTTCGCACTTCGAGCGAAGTGGAAGGAAGATTAAATGGTTAGGTAAAACACGGACCATGAACCCCTGCGTTTATCTTTCCGATTAGTCCCCGACCTATTCGATTGATTGTTTTGACCTTTGTGTCTGGTTTACCGATGAGATGAGGTGAACTTTGTACTGCTTTGAGTGTGAAATTAACTAACGGATAGTAAACCGTTTAGTGCGAACGAGTGGTTATGGGACTCACGTTACCACTTTTCGGATTCCTTTTTGAGAGTTATGACACATTCCACCAGTTAGTGGTGTCCAGTACTGGGTCTCTGACCTTCACCACTACGGTTTGTGCCTTCGGGTATGTGCCTTCGGGTTTGTGCCTTCGGGTTTGTTGCCTATAGTATCGCTTCCGACGTTGGTCGTTATGAGCCGCAAGGGTGATATTGGGTTGCCCTTTAGTATCGCTTCCGATGTTGGTCGTTATGAGCCGCATGGGTGATATTGGGTTTGGAGTCTTCGGGCTCATGGATCCTTGTTTGTACAGTACTGAGCTCGAGCAAATTTTCTGATGTTTCATTCATATGTATATTCCCTTGGTATCGCCCTTCGGTGTTGGTCATTATGAGCCGCATGATGCGTAGCGTTTACCTTGTGGAACTTGTATACCTTATTGGTATTTGTTATTGCCTTTTGGCTTGTTTTGGGATATTTGTATCCTTTGTTTCTGTATGTTGCCGATGATATGAGGCTTGTCATCATATGATTCATCTTTTGTTAGATGATTGTGTTATCTCTTTTAGAGATATCTATTATGCTTTGTAACCTTGCAGGTTTATTGTTGTTCAGTTTATCTAACTGATTTGTTTAGCTAGACTGACCCGTGTATTTTATACTCGGGTCATACCGAGATGTTTCAGGTTAGGTGCATTTGGACTTAGCCTATTTTGCTTCCGCATGGACTATTCAGCTTGTTCCTTTTTGTCATAGCTTTTTGTGTAGTCCTATTTTGTAGTAACTCTGATATGTATTCTTTTGACTCGTTTGTATATTGTGGTCTGCTATACCACTTGACATGTATTGTTTTGTATACTCTGTTATGTATTTGTATATGTGTATATGATGATCTACTGTTCTGTGATGTATATTACATTTGAGTTATTATATTCTGTTCTGATAGATCCAACCACCTATGGTTTTGTTTAAAGTATTCATTGGGTACGTCGACCTGGTTGGTATGTTTATTGTCGATGTATTCAATAGATAGTTAGAGCAAGGCTATAGATGGTCGCTCCTAACCAGCCTTATTCTCCGTGTTAGTTGACGGCATTACCTTGTAGTGTCCTTGGCTAGCGTGGGTATAGAGGTGGGGCGTCACAGTCATACTTCAGAAAATCAAATTGTTTAATTTCCAACATAATAGTGTAGCAAGGCTACAGAATGGTCTCTCCCCTTCGAAACTCGAAAATGAATGTCGATGATGCGGCCGCCATCACCAAGATTATTTTCCAACGACAAAACAAGAGAGCGCTGATTTAAACATTTAAAATTCTTTGAAAAGGTTTATGTTCGAAAATACTTTAAATAATACACGTTTTAGAACTTTAAAACCAAAGTTTGGAATTATCGGAAATTAAATTCTTAAATTCTAAATTTGAATTCAATTAAATTTTCAAATCTGGATGTTGAAATAGTCAATGGTTTACAAAATAATAAATGAAAATCAAATATTATTATTTTAAACCACCAATTCATTAACAATTTAATTTCAAAAAACTTATATTTATATATATATATAACATAATCATAAAAAAAAATTTCATTTACCAAATTTGAAAATAATATTGTGTCAGTTTGCTCTGTTCAAGTGTTTTGGAATTCCTATCGATGGCGTTGATCAGACGAATCGATCGAAAATCCAAATCAGCATCAACAACTCAAACAACACACTATAAAACATTTAAATTTTAATTTACAAATACACTTCCTCGCTCGACGATACAAGAATGTATTTCAAAGCAAGGATAGAGATTCAAATTTGATGGACTCAAATCAAAGAGAATTTTGATTCGAAGATAGATTTGAAACAAAGATAAGATAATTAAATAACAAAATAGGGAGATAGATAAGTTTATATAAATCGTAGGTAACCTTAACCGGGTCGACCGTGACTTCAAGAATAAGTTCAATGTAGAATTCCAAGGCAAATCGACATTCGATCACAAAAGATAGAATTTGGGCATAGTAGGATATAGATAGCATCGTATACCGAGGATACAGAAGTCTCTGGTCAATCAATGCCTATTGTAAATGAGTTTCACCCCTATACAAATCATTCGAAGATTGGCGAGACCGCCGATTTATTATAGAGATTGTTTGAAGTGAAGTTATGGGATACTCCAGAATACGAATAGAGAGAGATAAGGATGGATTTTGGAACCAAGGGGAGGAAACCGAGTCAAAGAGGAAGGGACTCAAGCTCGAACGAAAGTAATTCCGTAATCAAATTTACCCTATATGTTGCATTTTTCGTAAAACCAAAGCTCTGATACCACATGTAACGTCTTGAAATTTTCAACCATTCGCATTCACACATGCCGGATTTAAATTGCTCAAAATACCAAGTTGTTAATTTATATTTGGCAAAACTCAGCATACAGTAAATAAAAATCATCACTGAATCACAGATATAGAGTAATATACGATATGCAACGGAAACGAAATGAATAGTAGTTCATGAAGCTACTATATGTGTGTATGTGTGTGTGTGTATCAAAGTTAAGTAGATACAATAGAAGTTTCAAATAATATAGTCAAATACGTGATCAGAGTACATTACTGGAATCAACTGAATAACTGCAAGTTAAAAGGACATAGATGGATCTCTAAATGAAGCTCCAACTCCAAAGGTGAGTCTTAAAAGCTGTATCGCTCAGTTTGACCTGAGCATAAAGCAAAACACAAAATACTCGAGTTAGAAATAACGTTTTTATATCAATAAATCCAACTCAAGTGAAATAACAACATAAATACAAGTAACTCAAAGGATGTTTGGGATAACCATCCTCTAAGGATCCGTTAAACTATCTACCATGTAGTAATATATGCTATTATAATAATGTCTTAGGTAAAGTATAATTTATTTAAAAACAGCGTTAAGGCATTACCCATATCGCCCTTAACACATTTTATAGTGCCAATAGTCTATACAGTACAATCGTGCCCCCAGATCGGGAGGCTACTATAAATACTCCATAGGTACGACACAAATCAAACTCGTAAAGCACGCTAGGGTAGGTGACACGACACAACTAGGCGATGCCAGGATAGATATACCAATTGCACTTCCGGACCGGTGGTAATGCATAACCGCAGCTACCGCCCACCTCGAGCCACACTCCCAAAAATCAAATGGTGCACCCAATCAATCACAAAGTAATAGAATAGTATCGAAGGAGTGTGTCCGATAAAAGAAGCTACCTCATTAGCCCATCGATTGCTCCTGTTTTAGCCACCTTATGCCAACTCAAGGGAGTCAGGTCCACGTATATACCTCAATTGGACGTCGCCACCATCCTACTTCATTTTGGAATCTCCACCGCGCACACGATTGTTAAAGTGGTTTTCGGAGTTGGCAGAGAGTATGACAACTTCCGATATCCCGATCTCTTTAACAACCAAATGTTATTATAACACCGCGGTCATTTCAAAACAGTATAGACTCCAAAACCAATGTAACATTACCATTTCAAAACCATATCAATACGATATCATTTCCATTTCAAAATCAAATACGATATCATTTCCATTTCAAATATATTCATTTCCAAAATCATAACGCTTCAAAGCTATAACACTTTCAAAACTAAACACTTGAAATTATAACACTTTCAAAACATAATACTTTGAACTTCATAACTTCGAAAACATAACTACTTTGGAAAACCACAACACTTCCCTTTAAATAGTTTAGATATTAATAATAGTATATAAAATAAAATAGTTTATAAAAAAATAGTTTATATAAAATAGTTATAAGTTAAAATGGTATATATTAGAATAGTTTATATCAAAAATAATCTATATGAAATTAATTTATAAAGTAAAATATATAAATATTTTTAAATATAATTAAAAATACTTCTTATAATAAAATAGTTTCCTCAAACTTCCACAAATCAATTCCAAATCAACTCGAATTCAAAAAATCAAATTTAATCAAATCTCAAATCATCCATTTCAATTTAGTTCAGTTTCTCGATAAACCATTTCAAATTATATCAATTTCAAATTCAAGTTTGAACATTAAATAAACCATTTAAATTTTAATATATTTTCAAAGCTTTAAATATTCCATAATCTCAAAATTAAATTCAATATCCTTAAATAAAACTCAAACTTGAAATATTCATTAATCATCTTAAACTAAAATCAAGTGATAAAACCATATCCTTTACAATATCAAATTCAATAAGTTCAAATAGATTTAAGTAAATAAAATTCTTAACTAAATACAATTTCGAATAAATCCAAATCTATCTTCCCAGCCTAAATTTATTAAAATCGTTATAAGCTCATTATTAATATAAAATTTAAATAAATACTTAACCATATTATATTTAATAAAATCAAAATTTATTATTAAACTTATTTTATATTAAATTTTTTTACATAGCTTAAAAACAAGAATTTAACTATATGTAAAATAACACTTACATAATATCTAAAATCAATATTTATATGAAACCATATATTTCTTTCCAAAAACAATAGAAATCATTTTCAAAATATTTATATATAGACCAACGTTGTCTGTATATAATTTTCAATCCAATAGCCAAGTGATACAGATATTTATCATTTCAATCCGCAATTTAAATATATATGGGTATGTATCATTTCAACCTGTAATCTCAAATTCAATTCAATAAAAATTGCTTGGGTCTATCATTTCAACCCATAACGATTTTCTCATATTCTACGGATCATCCGGGTATGTATCATTTCAACCCGTAGTGATTCTATACTAACAGGGAACTTGCGGAGTGATAACATATATGATAATAATATAATATGCATATATCATTAATATAAATAACAGATAATGGTGTCAGGTGTCACAGGTGAACTGATACAAATAATAGCATATATAACAATGTAACTAACTATCAGCAGCATATTTTAATTGTCATTTCAATTGAAATCAAATTAAACAAATACAAGAACATTAATCGTGGGTGATTGCTCACCTTTCGAGGCTAGAGGATAGACAATGAAATGGGTTACGGATCCAAGCATGAATTCCAAACAAAGCAAGATTGGCATGAATACGACGAATAGATCTGATAGCAGGAATTGTTGGAACAAATCAGAATCAACCCGAATATATATATATATATATATATATATATATTTGAAAATTAATTTCGATACATATATTTCAGATCAATATTTATTTCAGACACATAAAATAAAATCTACACACACACACACACCAAGTTCATATATTCCTATATATCTAGGCTAATATTTTTAAACAAATGAATGTATATATAAAATTCAAAATCCATATTTTTAAGATCGTGCATATATAAACAGATACATAGACTAATATATATATATATATAAAGAACTTGCACACTATATTGCAAATTCAGCAAACAATATATTTAAGTATGAATATCATTATATATATATAATTTCAAACTAGATTATATATAACATATATATATTAGATAGGACAAAAGCATAAATTCAAACAGCTAACCCCCGCATATACTAGTATATATTATACACATATATGTCTATGCAGACCATATAAAACAACACAATATATATATATATATATATATATATATATATATATATTGCAAACTGTATGCATGAAACAAAACATTCATATACAAGTTATTTTGGTATCATATATGCAGACTTGTTTTGAAATAAAGGAAATATGCCTTAAAACAAATACTTACCCACAAACAACTAATATAAAGTCAACTTATATTGACAGATCATATAACATACATTATATACGTGCATATATACTTTAAAATATAAAAATGAATATAACAATATATATTATAACTAATTATGATTAAAATACAACAAAACTATATTTTATATATATATATATATATAAACAACAAAACTATCATATATATAGCTACTATGTTATTAAACTATAACACATATATCTTTTAAAACATATAATAGACATATACGATATATATTCAAATATACTCGAAAACAACCAATACATACACACACATATATATATATATATACATATATATATATATATATATATATTACCAATGTATACAGGCTATGGAAATGAACTAACAGGAAAACTTATAACATAATATATATAATAGTACTTTAAGCATAGGATGTAAATAGTGTACAACTAAAATATTATACATTTAACCTGGCACATAATAAAGTAACAGTGCAACATATAGCTTGTACACTGAAACTGTTATAGCTTGTACATTGAAACCACAGAGCATGCATAAACCAACTTTATAAATACATATATATACAGCTTAAAACTTAAATAGCATTAATATAATAGATCGAGATTACTATCTCGGCTAATATGTAGACAATATATAACCAACAAATCATCTAAAATTTACATAACAACGTATACATAAAATATATTAGTATCACTACAATCAAACAACTTATAAAACAGAACACAATTTTTTTTTAAAGCCACGTTATATATATACCACGGTAATATAACCACGTACATAAAAAAATGAAGACAACAAATATAGTATGTAGATTAATATATATTCACCTAGATCAGCCAAGAGAGGAAGGAACGAATAAGCAGGAGCAAGGTCAGGCTTATGTCGAAGCTCGGCCTAGAATGGAGCCTCGGGTTCATGCAATGGGAAAGCAAAAGGCGAAGAGCAACGTGGGTTGAGGCAAATATTGGACAGGCGACATAGCTCGACTGCTAGGGGAGATGCGTCAACACGATCAAATCGAAGTGGTGAGGCTTTGGGTGGACGGTCATGGATGGGGCTGAAGTGGTGGGTTAGGCCGTGTGCAGACTAGAGGCAGAGAGGGGCGGGTCTTTGCTGCTTCTTGGTGGTGCTGTGGAAGAGAAGGCTTGATAAATGTGTGTCTCCATTTTATTTATAAATTTCTTTTTAAAACAGATCGAACAACACAACACCGAAATGAGGAATTATGGAAAAATAAAAATGGATGGATGGTCAATATAGAATTTTAAATAGTGTAAAAGAACAGTCACGAATTAGATTTTCAGAATATTAATGGTTTAACTAAAGGGTATTGATTTACACGGTTGAAAATGAAGAGACAATGAAAAACCCAAAAGCTAGATTGCGGAACCGATACAGACAACGTTTCCGTAGATTTCACAGCCTTCCGGGCTCCGAAACACGCAATCGAATAAGTTGGGGAGATCAGCACGCCGAGATGATCAGAATAGCACACAGATCTCAGTGATAGGATCATCCTATCAAAAGTCGATAATCGGTAATGAAAATGCTGTTAATTTGCCAGAAATAAGATAAACAAGGCAATAACAGTCAAAATTTTATGAAACGAAATATGATGTCTCACTTAGAAGATGATTTACAAATTTATTGTAGAAAAATATTCAGGTTTGGAAAACATTTTATTATCATCGAATATTAATTGATTTAAATTGAAATAAAATTACATAATAAAATAAACTTCCATATTAGCTGGTGAAAATTTACCATATGCTATGTTTAAGAAGACGTATTCCAGATATCAAATTTATATTTCGAAACTTTATTATTTAAAATTTCACAAAATTTCAATTAGATATATTAATAAAATAAATAAAATTATTAAAAATTTACGAGTCGTTACCTTTAAAATATTTTATAAAGTCCTTTCTTTATAAAATATTAAATAGTAATTTATTCCACTTTATTTACTTGTATATTACTCTTCTATATCCTAAGAGTTCATACAAATTTTATTTTACCTTTTTAAGGACCTTAATGGAAATCAAATCAAAGTGCGGTTTTCTCAAAACTGAGTCAACCAATTAAACTTTTTAACTTAGTGTGTTAAAAGAATAATATTTATGGGTTGACCCAATCAGCAAATAGTTCATACTACTTAGATGTTTTAAACAACTATATGGTTTTAATAAAGCAATGTTTATCAAAACCATCTTATTTAATTTAATCCAATTTAAACCCTTGTTAAATTCTCCCTTATCTTATCTAAGAGAAAAATCTTATTTATCAAAACAATCTCTTATTATAAATAATTTTTATTGGTAAATCATTTTCCTTTTAGGGACCTAAAAGTTAGGTACCCGTTTTAATTTCAAAACTTATCTTTGAAAGCATACTACATATATTTTTATATATAACAACTTTAAATAATTTATTTATTAAAGCTCACTTTGGGTTTATTCGGATTTGAACCCATTTCTATCGCACAATGTAAAAGAGAATAATTTACTAAGTATTCCATAACGTTTGCCTAAGCAAAAACACACGATCGTCATTTAGAAGATTTTCAGGTTACTACAAAACTAATCGAAACAATTTCCTTCTAATTATCCCAAAGGAAATGCATCTCATTTAAAACTTTACTTCACGAACTATTTTTAACTTTTCAAAAGTACTACTATTGCATTTCTCAAAATTCTTTCGAAATTATTTCCAAAAATTCCAAGATTTAAATTCAAAAATCCTTTTTAAAACACGTTTTATAAACTAAATTTATGTAAAATTTCCTTTATATAGAAATCATTCCATATTATAATAGTTCCTCCTTATTATATTATCTCTAATATTTATTCTCTAAATATGATATCCCGCTATTTAGATTATATTAACAAATTTTTTTAAAGTTTAATCCTTAACTCACTATTATTGAATGGAAAATTTTTAGTTTAACGTTTTCTTCAAAACCTTATAATCAGATTGCGAAAATTAATTCATAAAGGGTTCATTTTAATTCAAAACGATAAATGCTCATAAATAAACCGAGCACAATTCAGCAATTAAAAAACAACAGTTAATGCTTTCTATTTGAATTAAGCACAACCGAACAAACAATAATGATAATAAATAAGTATTATTACATTTGAACCAACACACTTTATAACAATATAAAGTTCTGAAAATTATTTCTTTATATATATGAAATATTATCCTAGGCAAAGCATTTAATTTTCCAAATTTTTAAAAATTTCAATTCCATGTCCGTTGGCCTTGGTCAAGTGTTTAAAAACCCCTATCGATACCGTGGCGTCCCCTATCTCGACCAGAATTCATAAAAATATCAATAGATACATTAACACAATATGTTTTTATAACATTAACAAATATGCTCTCGTATATATAATACTCTCAAACTCATTCTAGGTTGTTACTTATCTTAACTCTAATGAGCCAAACCCTACCAAAGCCAAGGTTCTCGCTTAACCTTCTGCTTTGATAAGATACTATAACGATCTAGGCTTTTCAACCATCGACAGTGGGTACACCCCCATTGTAGCTTACAATGTTATGTATCATTTGCTTTCACAGCTAGCCTCTTACAATATAAGCCCATCTGGCCAACCATCCCATAGGACATGTAGGGGTAAGAGTCATCCGTTCTTACCTAACAAGCAGCAAGAACCCCCTATCATGCAACACCTCTGTGCCTAAGCAAGTGAGATAACTTGAATAATGGGCAACATATATAAAAGTTCTTTGAGACTACGCCACTAACACGGAGCGAGTTGTTTCCTCACAAGAATAACATCCATACGGACAAGAGCAGAAATAAATATCATAAAAAAAATCTAAGTAAGAATGGGCGTATATAATATTAAAATCAGATTTGGAAGAATGAAAATAATCTGAGCAAAATCCAAACTAGATGAATGGATAAAACAAGATAACCGTCCATACTTAGTAGAATGGAAAAAGTATAATCAAGCATCGTGAAGAGTGGTTAACCCTTCCCATTGCAATTACAGAAAAACTGATTCAGTGTTTCAAATCAAATCAGTAAATGGGGTGCTCCCCCTTTCCATGAAAATATATCTCTATTTAAAATACACTTGAGAGCACATGTGTCACTCTCGGAAAATTCCAAGCTGGACCCCGCTTCACACGAGCATCCAAATATTTCATATCAATGCATGCATGCTGAAACCTCTATAGATGATGCGAATATATCCTGATGGGTGCGACCCAGATGGCTTGGCTCCCACTTGCGCCTTGGTTTTAGTTTTTTCGGCGTTGGATATCAATGCTCAAAATGAGTGATAAATCATCTTGGAATGATGAAGCATAATAATGACTTAGAGAGTGCACCCCCTTTTTTCGCACCTTGGATTTAGTCATTTTAAATAAAGGATAACAAAGCTCAATGGAGCAATAAATTTTCTTAGAATGATAATAATAAAGAAGCCAAAGTAACGGATAGCTGGGATATCAACCATCGAGGATATAAAATGACCATATATGGAAATTAAGTCTTGTATACTTATCATCACTCATTGAATTCAAACTTTACTTTTTCCTGGTTAAAAATAATACTAGACAAGTTAAGGTAGCATTACCTCAAAGTCATGTCCAACGATTATTTTTAACTTTTGAAATAGCGACAAGTTTACTTCTTCGATGTTTAGCGCTAACTATACAAACAAATCATTTCCATATAAGTGATTTGCTTTATGGAAATAATTTATTTCCATAAATGAATCAAACATTTATTTTTAACAATGAACTAAACTTATGCTTGATTTCCATATTTCCATATTGGTAAAAACATCTTTAGAATTAGTTCCTGATTGTTAAAATGTTAAGAGAATAATTTTTCCAAGTGCGCGACCCTGAAGGCCTAAACCAACATCAGACTGAACACCCAAAATATTATCCAACTTAACATCCCAATAATCGAGCTCCAATTCCTTTTTATAACTTTAAAACAATATTAATTATCCCGAAAGATAATTAATCACATTAAATAAGCAAATCCATTATCTTTAATAAAATAGATAATTATTTCCAAACACTTATATAACATTGGTAAATTATTTAAAATCTTTATTAAATTAGTTTATTAACGTTAAATCAGTTGATTAAAGCGGTCTTATTATAGCGGTTAATTCCCTTTAATTCACTTCTATTTAAATCAATTAAGTAACTTTAAATATCATTAATTACAAAGATTAATTAAACTCAAATAATCGTTAGTTAAAATAAATAAGTCATCTCAAACATCATTTATTAAAATGATAAATAATTTTAAATTCCATAAATTAAAGCAGTTAATTAAGTTCATATGATCATAAATTGATTGGATTAATTAAATTCAAACTCTGTTATCTAAAATGATTAATTAAACATCATTTGTTAAAATGATTTATTTAACTATAAAACATCATTAATTAAAACGATTTAACTAAATTCCAAAGATCATTAGTTAAAACAATTAATTAAATTTGAAATAATCATTAATTAGAATGATTAATAAAATTCAAATATCATTATTTAAAATGACTAATTACTTTTAAATATCATTAATTAAAATGATTATTAATTTCAACTATCATTCATTGAAATAATTAATTAAGTTCAATAAATTAATTAAACTCCATTAACATTAACTAAAAGGAATTAATTAAACTCAAATAATCATTACTTAAAATGATTAAATAAGTATAAAACACCATTAGCAAAAATGACTACTTAAATCAAAAGATAAACCAACTTAATCATCATTTATTAAATTGGTTAATTAGTCTCGAAATCATTAGTTAAAATGATTAACTATTTTAAATTATCATTAATCAAAATGATAAATTAAATTTTGATATTTTAGCGGAAACACAAGCTCAAGTTCATATGACATGGTTTTGGGGATGAAATTTAGTAAATGACGATATAGCGAAATCGTTATAATGACAATTAACAAGTCAAATGGAATATCAGGATTCAATTCAATTATAACAGCATAAAGATGAAAATAAATAATATTGGCGAGAAACCCCATTTGGGTCTCTCTATAGATTTTTGCTGCAAAACAATGGTTATGGATAATATATAGATAATCATATAGGTTAATGACGATCAAATTAATACGTCATCCATTTTCCAATCGGAAATTCAACCAAACAAGTGATCAAACAATTAAACTAACATCTAAGCAATCACTAAACATTTATAACATCATTGAAATGATATAATAAAATTGAATATGAGTTAAACTCACGTTGATTTTTTTTGGCCGAAACGTCCTAATTTAGGACTAAAACCGAACGGCCGTCCGATTTTAGCCGAAATTCAAACAAGCTCCAATCTCGTTCAATTGAACTCTGTAGTGTATCCTTTGTTGGTACGGACATAATGCAACTCGTCACGTTCGATTTGGACCTTGTATGAGTTCCATATGGATTAATTAACGTTTTAAGTAATTCAACTATAATCAACTCAAAATTAATTAAACTTAAACCTTAATTAAATAAACTAAGCCATCCCCCTTCAAAATTCCTAGGCCGTGAAAAAAACTCGACATCGACAGTACTACCTTGCCGCCGTCGCCTTGCCACTCCTGCCGCCGCCAATTCTTTACCAAAGCACCCCACGACCCAGACGAACACAAAGATGCCAGCGCAGTCGCCCAAAACGTCACCATCTCCGTGAAAATCCAAATAGAATGAAATATGTTCATCCTCAATTTTCTATCACCTTTGGCCATCATCGACAAATCAGACCGTCCATCCTCCATGTCTCCCCTAGCGGAGCATATTACTAATTAGAGCCATCGCCTGAAACACCTTCGATTGAAGCCAACAAACTGGGGCCGTTAGATTTGGCCAAAGTTTAAAATTTGAAAACGAAAAGAAAAAGGAAACCTGGTTTTTCTTGATATACATGGTTTTTAAGTGGAAATGGGTATGGACTGATATGCTCGGGTATGGGCGCTACACTATGGGTTATAGGCTTGAACATAGGCATAAACAAATATATTATTTTAATTTTATTTAATAAAATATTCACTATAACATATCCAAAAAACTCGAAATCTGCCACCTAGCGTTCTATATGTTATACCCCTATTTCGAACACAATGGAACTTGTTTCGAGACCTAATTCGACCGTGTGCAGAGACAAGTTTTTAGACCCAGTTATAATATTAATTTTTCAATATTAATCTCAGCGCGTTTCGAACTCGCATGACCAAACGATACGTTTGATCATCTTGAAATTTGATGGCGTAATCTAATTCCCTATTACGGTTCCAATGAAACTAGTTTTTTTGAAATTCGAGACAGTGCCTCGGAAGGCTAATTTTACAAGTTTAAATATCATTTAATTATTGAAATTTATTCGATCTATTTATATTTGTAAATAAAGTTGCAAATTGAATTCACCAATATTATTTATTAATTAAAAGGAGTTAAATAAAATTATCAAATCCATTTAATTAACATATAATTCACAATTCAAATATTTAATTATTCTCTATATTTAAATTATAAGCTATTAAATTCTAAAATTCAATTATTTAAATATTTAAAATTAATTAAACATTTAAAATCTAATAACCAGAATTTTGGGTTGTTACATAATCCACTTCCTTATAGCTACAATGTTAAGTGATGATGTGACATTTCATTCTCTTTTATTTTTATTTTTATTAAATAGAAAAAATGCCACATATCCCTTTTCTTATTTACTTAAGCAAATATAATTTACCATTTACTATCATCATTATCCATACTTGTGTTACTTTTAAATGTGTGTATAGATATACCAAAGTGTGTACAACATTTTCAACAATCTTTAAACGATGAAAACTGAAAATTCGAAAAACTATTTCCGTTCACATTTTCTATTTTCCTTTAAACTAATTATTTTTGTAAACATATTTTGAAAACCATTTCACACGCATTTGTTATTAATTAAGATAGGGTATTTTAATTATTAAAACCATCAATTGAACATTTCAAATAAATTAAATATTCACAAATCAAAGTGATAAAATTCTGGGTCGTTACATGGGCGCACTCTTTTAAAAAGCAAAATATTTGCCAAGAAAACCACAAAAATTTACGAAGCTAAACAAAATTTGTCACATGTTATCTTAGCTTTAAAGAAAGTACAAAATCGTCAAAAATGGGTGAGAGAGTCAAAAGTTATGGTCAAAACACTACATCCATTTAGCTTCGAAATTTTAAGCCTAGATTAGAATTTTAGTTCTTTTTAGACACATTTTACATTATAAAACTTCATATTTTTGAAAAGTGTTAAACATAAAACTAGTCTCCTATGAACATACCTTTTAAGAAAAAGAAATATCGCTTAAATCTAATCAAAAAATGAAAAGTCAAGGCTATTTTGTTACAGCAGTAAAAAGTTTTTTTTTTCATAACTCTATCTTAAAGATTTTATTTCAAATGAAATCAAATTTTCTTATTTCAAACCATAAAAAATTTGATCAAAAACACCTAACATGAATTTTATTCATTTTCAAATTTTTATTTCTATAGAGTTAATAATTTCTTCAATCTAATCTTTAAATGACAAGTTAGGCTCAAGCTAAAAATGGATTTACATACTCTCTTACTATAGCTTAAAAATATCCCACATATATAGATTTCCTTCAAATAAAGTTCAAACAATTACATCATACAATTATTATTATTTTTTAATTCAAAAGCACATTTATACTGTATATAAAATAAAAGTTACGCACTATCTCAAAAGGAAATTATCTCAATTATATAAAATTAGTAAAATACTTCTTTTAAAATAAAATTAAACAATTCTTTGCAATTTCAAAATAACTCCATTAATTTTTTTTTGAAAAACAAAATAATAATACCTTTCTTATAGAAGTTCGTTTTCATAAATATTTCACAAAATCCTCCAAAACATTTTGGATAAAATTTTCTTCAAACATCTTTTATTCCACAAAATCCTCCAAAACATTTTAGATAAAATTTTCTTCAAACATCTTTTATTCCACAAAACCCAATCCATATTATTTACTATGTTATTATCGCATTTTTTTTGGCTTAAGTAACTTGAAATTGGAACTCATATGTGCATTTCTTATCTTAATGGGTTTTATTACTGATATATTTATATCGCTCATTCATTATCATTTTATTTTATTTTTTATACATAAAATCAATTCCTCATTCAAAAAATTTGAATAACATATTTATTTTAGTCCTTTTTTAATTTAGCCATATATATGTATATATGCATTTCTTTCTTGGTCTATGTATTTTCATTTTTTACAAATTTACTTATACCATTCATTTAAATCACATTAAAGAATCACAACTCGCTTATCTATATATATATACACTACATATAATTTTTTCAACTTCTAAAAATAATTACTCTTTTCAAAGTATTATTAAATTCATTTCAAGACATTTACTTTTTAATATTGTATATAATTTTTCTCAACGCATTGCCCCCTTTCCAAAATATTGTATTTTTTTCCAAAACATAACATTCTTTTCAAAACATTATAGACATATTGTATCAAAATGTCCCGTTCTAGTGTTTAGCAATCCTCATCGATACATTGGCCATGCATTCGACCAAATCCTTGAGCACTCGATGGAAAAATAGACATGAATTTAACTACTAAAACTTTTCAGATATTCCAATGATTAATTTTATTACTTAACCAAAATCATATGGTTGATTTCCATGAATTTATATACCAATGGATTATGTTAATAACCAAATATTCTATCGCCAATAACCAATGATCCAGCAATCAAACATCAATAAACCAACTGTACACATCCACAAGCAAGTATTAAATTTAATTTATATCTCTTCAGATTTTAATTTCATGTTTGCATTAATATTGTTTTCTTCTAAATAACAAACAAAATTTTTAATCCCTTATGGTACTGGAGATATCACTGGCATTTAATCTTTTTGGATCCATCCAGAATTTTGTGTGTTTACACCTTCGAGTGAATACTCCTATTCAATCCCATGTTCTAGGCCAAGCCCAACTAATATATTGATTTATAATTTAACTACTAACCCAACATAAAACATAACAAGTAAAACAATAAATGTGTCCACCAGAAAGCACTCTATACATTTCCGCCGCACCATTCTGATCACTACTTAATCCTTTTTCTCAACTCACTTCATCACAACTTATTTATGTGTTGTACCTAAAGTTTGAGATTCGAATTTGGGCCTTCTAAAGATCCCCTAACCAAACAACTCCATTCTAACTTCAAAGTCACACCGAGGTATAACATTCATCATCCATACCGACACTACTGGTCGGACAATCTACTACTACTTTCACAACCTCCAACAATTTCTTTATATCCCATACATAGACATATGCTTAGAAAGAGATCGAAGAAATATATTATACAATAAGAAAAATAAATGTACGTCCTTAGATGATCATGCTAGTAATCATTTTATTCTTCTACCATCACTTAAGTATATACCATAATCTATCACACACCTATGGGGACAGGGAGTCTGAGTCTCATCTAAAGATAAGATTCGTTATAGGATTGTTCTAAACCTAGATTTGATACAAACTATAACACCTCACCTCTATACCCATAATACCAGTATTCCTTTTGGCCAACAGACATGAATAAACTCGTGAATATTTCCTTGGGCTAACACACATGTCTGATAATACAAAATGACACAACATTGGGCTATAACGCGTGAATATTCCCTTAGGCTAACACCGTTACGTATTTCAAAATCATATACAACTCATCTAGAAGTACTCAGTATTAGCACAAAGCAATAAATACATGTGTTTCTAGGATAGTGCAATATACTATAAAAAATAAATGATAGAGAATACAGAGTCAACAATGTAACGATAACATATAATAGAGAATATTCATGAGTCCAAGCGTGTCAACTAAAACAAGTCAATTACCCACTTTCTCCAAATACATGCAAAATATAAGTCAATGCATACATTCCAACATACATCATCCTTATGTACGTAAGAGACTGTATAAATACATGTACAATATCTAATTCAACTAGTAAACTAGCCTACAAACTAGCTCACCAAGCTCAAGAAGGTCTCATTTTCTCTAAATCTTGAAATATCTAGGACTGACCAGGGAATTATATAAATAACATATGGGTCAAACAATGTCTAGAATATGGAAGTTAATATTCAATAACTAGTATGGTATAATTGTAACGAACTGAGATTTAGACCCTCAAAAATCGATACTAAAATGTTCACTATATAGCACACCGAGCAATCAAATGCTGGAAACTCGGTTGTTAGGGGAAAAGAAGAAGGAAGAAACAAGAAACTAAACAACATAGAATCTCACAGCAGAACGAATAATGTATAGTATACAACAAATCTTTATACAAAAAAAAATCTAACACACTTACACAAATCAGAGTAAACTAATCTATTTCAACCCGGACAGTTACAACAACATGTCCTTACAATTGTTGATAAATACAACCAATAGACAACACAGTAGAACATAAAGAAATAAGTAGATACGTCCTAGACCTCCAGCTCATCTCCTGAGCTCCAGTGGATCCAAAGTAATATGTAAATAATCTCAGTCTGACTGAGCACTGAAGGGGAAGAACGTCCGGATCAGTCAGGTGAGCCAATGTGAGAAAAACACGTCCTAATGGAATTTAATGTTCATCAAAACTTTTCAAATAAAGGTATCTCATAAGACCACGCTGCACATAAACATGGATGAGTTTTTACCTTACGATAACCAGAAACATTGTCATCCGGTGATAATATAATAATGTCTAGGGATCAAACTAAAATATGAATATAGCTGAAATGCTTACATCCCACATTTCAACATAGTTGGCCATAACTAATCCCATATGGTGCTTATTGGAGAATGGATTCCATACAATGACTGGGCTACTGGGATACCGCCCATTACAGTGCATTCCTAGATAAAAAACACCAAGGACCTCGCCAGGATCCTCTATTACACAAAACTAGCCTACCACTTGACTGGTAGTATCGAATACGATCACCCCATGTTTAATGAGCCCCGAAGCATACAAATGAGAGAGAATATCGACTCTAGATAGGGATGATTATACCTCGATGGGAGTAACCCACTTAGCCTTACTGCATTCCCATGTTTTAGTCATTTGTGCTTAATGATGCTCGAGGATACATTTTACCTTTTATATAGCACTTCCCACTTGGAATGCTACTGCCTTCAAGGTAACAATGCAATGTCAACATTCATCCATATAATTTGTTCAGGATGTGAACAAACCGAAGACACTACTTCTACTACATCCTTTTTGGAATCACCCTCAAGATCAGTAGCAAGCATCCTTTGCACTTCAAAGAGCTCCATATTCAAATTCCATCGTCTTAATGATGTCTTCACTTTGAAATGTTTGAGTTAGATCGAAGTGGTTTTCAGATAACATATCGGATCCCACTCTCTTTGAAACAACATTCGATAATTTCTGGTAAACTCAACCTCGGTTCTTTAGGAATTAAACAGAAAAAGATAAGAGTGAAGGTCACCTCCTAACCGTTAGTGGAAGGATTTCCTTATCATTTGTCCCAAGAGAATAAACGAGAGTTATAAGCAAAGTACAACATCATCAGAGGCGACTGTGCCATAATACTCATGTGTTTCTCCTAGATATTTCCATAGTTATGTTTTTGGTCCATATTTGATAGTCGGTTATTTAACTATCCACAAACACATATTCAAATCAGGGATTTTATTTGATAGGGGAAAACCAACACTGGTTAAGCACATAAGCAACCACTAACCTCTTAAATTAATCTTTTCATTTATTAACATCAATTTGTAAGTACTCGTATTAAAATACTTTTACAAAGATATATACATAAATCCCTATATTTTTAATACTTAGAAAAAAATATCCATATACTTATTTCAATGGCATTTATAAACTTCTTTATGTGCATTGTAAATGATCTTCCTTTAAGTCTCCAAACCATTTTATAAAAATCCTCTTATAAAACCCAAGTCTGTTTATAAAACTCAATTTATAAATCCCGAAACATTTATAAATAAATAATAATCATTTACTTCAAAACACTATTATATATAATAATAATTAATAATTTCAAAATTTTATTAATAAATAATAATAACTAATCTTCACTGTTATTATAAATAATAATATTTAATTTCAAAAACATTATTAATAATATTAATTTCAAACGATATTATAATTAACTTTTTAAATATTAAACTATTGATGAATAACTTTAAAACAACATTAAATATAAATAAATAGTCTTTAAAACAATATAAATATAAATAAATAATATTAAAATAATGTCAAATATAAATAAATACTTAAAAGCATTTCCAAATGACTTAGAAAAGATAGATAATAAGGTTGGAGTAAAATAGAAATTTAATCCTTTAAAATAAAATATTTACAAAACCCAATTTCAGATTTAAAATCATTTTCTATCTCTGAAACCAATTCCAACTCAAATGGAAATTTATAATATTTTTAAAATACTAATTTGAGATAATAGCTATCCAACGTTTAACCAATATCGATATTAATTTTCTAGCACTACAGGGTTTATGTTTGATCATATAACAGTGTCATAACCCATAGGGTTAGCAATCAGGTTGATATTTCACAATCATACAATGAGAATATTGTTGAAAACATTTCAATAATGGCGAGGAATCACATTGGAACCCTCTAACCTGTCCCTATGTATCACAACTCATATATATATATATATATATATATATATATATATATATATATTTATATAATTCAACAGTGGTGAGGAATCATGTTGAGTCCCTCCAACCTATTCTCCTGCATCACAAACAGTATATAATCATATAATATGGGTCATCCGCTTCTAGACGGGTATATGTAAAAGGTTATCTACTCCAGGAGCTGGAATAAATCCAACAAAAGGGCAAGGAAGGCCTCCTAACGTGGGCCAACCCACTTAACCCTTGGTAGGTAATAAATCTATTGATCGATTAGTGGTTGTGTTTAAAAACCTTTATGACTAAAAAAGTCGTGGTTGGGCCATGAAAATCAACTAAACAGTATGACGGGAATAAGGATATTGCATTCAGTAATATTCCTATGAATCTACTCAATAGACAAGTGGGCAGAGTCAACTGATAAAACCGTAAATCATCCGAACATCAAATCAATAATTTTTTGATTTACTATATAACTTATTGGTTAATCAAAAAGGTTAGTTTAACTCACCAAAATTCCCAGTTGTCGCTGATGCATTTTAGTTTAAATTTAAATTGAATAGGTGTTTAATTTAACTCCCAATTTCCACTAGCTCCAAATCCATCCAATCCAACTCTATATCGTAGTATTCGTTGATACGAGTACAACGCAACTCATCGCGCTTGATTCCAACCTCATATGGATTGGATATTGCATTTATAAGATTACGAATAAAATAATAATTTTTTAAATCCTTAATTACATTCATTAACAATAAATCATCTATCAATCCAAATTAACAAAACTACTCTCTAATCCTTCTTCTCGTTCGCACTAGCCCTGAACCCATGAACTTCGCGACCCGCCTCCACCAAGTTCACCGCGGCCTCGCTTGACCTGGGACCACTTCGACGCCTTCAAACGGAAGCCCACCTCCCTACAAGCATCTTGAACCCAGCCTCGACCTCCTAACTACCACTATGACGGAGGTCAAACCCTTAACGGATTTTCATTCAAACTCAAATTCCATCGCCTAAGGTGAATTCCGGCTACCAAACTCCCTAATAGACATCTCTCATCCCCACGAACACTTCCTCTTCATAAACCATCACCCAAAACACTTCTTCTTTCTGGAATCAACAAATCCCCCTTCATCGTTCCTCACTAAAATGAAGCTACCTCGCCACGAGCTACGCGGATCTAACCATATGATCTCTAAATCCCATCGTCCTCTACAACTTCGCAGCTGAAGACCTTTCAAAAAATGTCTTCGGTGGCTATGATGGATGAGGAGCGTTGGATTGAGAAGAATCAAATTTGAAAAAGAATTGAATCCTTCTCTAGTTATAGACGCGCTTGTATATAAGGAAAGAAGCATGGCGCTGAGACATTGGAGTATGGTCTAGTATGGACTATGGCATGGGGAAATTATGGGCATGAAATGATGGATGCCTATTATTTTATTCCAAAATATCAGGTAATGTACACCCTAAAATTTCGAACTCCAATTAAGGCATACCGCCCAGCGTTTGTTAGAACCTCTATTGTTAGATTTTTAAAGACAACAACTACACAATTATGCCAAAGAATCTCTAAGCTATAACTTGCAGGTACATAAGTATCAAAAAGAGACAAACAAATAAGTTCAACACGAAGACACACAGTACAAAAGAGGATAAAAGTATATATATGGAGATATTAGAAGAGATATACATGATAAAGACAAGACGAAGGTGACAAACAAAGTTTTATTAGTCATAGAGTGTCATGTCTAGAGTATACAGAGGTTAAAATCTTCTTAAAGTTGTATACACGCATATACATACACTCAAAACATTTTATAAAAGTAATGATTTTTTAAAAATAATAATAATAATAATATATGAAGTAAGACTAGAACTCGGATCATTGGTGAAATCATATTTTAAATGGAAATCAAGTTTCAAAAATGCATGAAGCAAGACTCGAACCAGGGTCGCTAGTTTAGAAAGAAAGTGCTCTAACCAACTGAACTAAGGCAACTTTTATTCATCAACAGAATTTAGCACACTGAACAAGATCATTCAACCGACTGAATCTGTGTATGTGCACATGTTTTCAAACATATGAAGATTCAGCCTTTTGACTTAATAAATTTAGCCCGCTGAAATATGCCTAAAATACACTAAACTTTCTAGTTTGAAAAATCGACGATTCAGATGGATACCTCACTCTATTCAGCCGGCTCAATCTATATAACGGCTAGTATTCTGAAAGTTGCCGCTTCATTACGAAGAGATACATCTCTTAAATAAAGAGTTGCAGTCATAACTTTTCACTGTTTCATTTCACGAATGATTACATCTATTAAACTTTATATAATGCAATTCATTTCATTGTTTCAATAATGAATTCTACTCACAACATTTTTTATCTTTTCTATTGAATTCTCAAGCATTCATTTCCAAATTGCTTTATTATTTTGATCACACGATTATTTTCTTATGATCAAAATTACTTCCTTCTTCACAAATTACACGATATACCACAAAGGAGATGATTATAGAAAGAGTGTACGTTATTGACTTATCGGTGCTATTCAAGAGCATACCTAGCCACATACTTTTCTTCTGTTTATAGTTGAAGTCCTATTGTAGTATCCTCAGTTGGTTGAAGTCCTATTCGGTTGTCTAGGCGGTTGAAGTCTTGTTCAGTTGCTCAGTGGTGTAATACCTGTTCCTCCGGTTTAAGTGAGGGTATCGATTAAATCCAAAAAGAGTCTGGGACTGGACGTAGAATGGGAAGTTTGAACCAGTATAAAAATCTCTGGTGTCATTTACTTTATTACTTTTAGTTTAATATTTATACCCGCACAATTTATTAGTTTAGTTAATATCCATATTATAAGATCCTTAATAACTTTCAGCATTCTATACTAATATCCTTATTACAAACTCAATGGAACTATTATCGAGACCTAATTCGATCATATGTAGAAGCTAGCTTTTTAAAAATTGAATTATATTCTATTAATTTCTTATAAATAATTTTACGCGTTTCGAACTCACATGACTACACGGTACGTCCACTCATTATGAAATTCGACGGCGTACAACAATGCACTATTACGTATCAAAAGGTATTGGTTTCATCAAGATCTAGGACAATTTCTCGAGATAACATTTTCATAGGTTAATCAATCATTATTAAACCCAATTAAATCACTTTTTTTCAATTTACAAGTTCACTATTACCATTTTTATTTAAGCAGAATTTAAATAAGTTTCCAAGATCATTTTTATCCATATTAAATCCAAGATTTAATTATTACATTCACAATTCAAATATTCAAATAAATCCCTATATTTGAAACTTAAGCTGTTTAGCTTTATAAACTGAAATTTCAATATTTAAAATAAATTCAATATTCCAAAATCAAATGTCTAAAATTCTAGGTCATTACAATAATCATGTATGTCTCAAGTGGCATATAAACATCCCTGAGTGTCAACATATTTTATAACCATGCACACGATAAATCACCCAAATAAATAAGTCCATCATCTTATAATATAGCCTATAATCAAAGTGGGTAAAACTCTAAACATAACTTTATATAACCAACACAGATATGTCCAACACTCGTCATAGTATAGGTTATCTATCAGATAATCATGTAATAGACATATTGGGGATTCGTTATACTCAATGTACAAAGCAACTAACAATCAAGCATTGAATATAAGGCATTCCATCAATGACCTGGTTATCCCTCAAATAACAATATAATAGGTAGCTATGGGGTCACATTAATTCATGAACTCTTGGTCTCATGAATATCCTTAATCACGTAATTAATCACCTTGACTACCAGCCATATAGTTTTCCATGTGACTCCAAGTCCCGTGAATCTACACACTGATTCTCAGCCACCGCTAGTACAAAACAAGTCACTTGCGTCGGTTTTTGACCCCATGTTGCTTCGGTTCAACAATCGAAGCAAATGAAGATGACACAACAGTCCAGAATCTATTGCTTCATTTGTTAAACTGAAGCAACAGAGGTCATTTACTTCGGTTCTTTAACCAACCGAAGCAATTGATTGAGTGTTTTGTTTTGGTTGTTTATCCCATGTTGTTTTAGTTCAACAACTGAAGCAAATGTCAATTTTTATGCAAAAATTGATATAGTTTCAGGTTTCTAAACCTGAAATGATATCAAATTGTATT
Organism: Allium cepa; assembly: GCA_030765085.1. Taxonomy (NCBI): domain Eukaryota; kingdom Viridiplantae; phylum Streptophyta; class Magnoliopsida; order Asparagales; family Amaryllidaceae; genus Allium; species Allium cepa. Next base: position 111,944,930 of record CM060940.1, read on the forward strand.
TAAGAAATTCATGTTTATAATAAATTTTGTACAAATATACATGTATAAATCATATCCTAAATTACATACTGGATGTTCACACTGATATGCATAAATTGTTAGTTATAATTCTCAAAAATTCACTTCAATTGTCAATTAATTAATTGTGCATCATCTTTTTTTCATCCCAAGCAATGAACAATGTTAATGTAAGCAGGTATGGAAATGGTTGCTTGCAAACTGATAGTCATCGACACAATTATTAGTAAAGTCACATATACTAGAATTAACTAATTTAGAATCATCTCCTCTTCATGACTATTGATCTACAAATCATTTCTGATCTATACCTGATGAAATAAATGCATGTTGTGCACATAAAACTATTGCAGACCTTTACTTGAAATTCAAATCAAACAACATCGAGTCCCAATGCTACTCATGTTATTTTCGGAGCTGTTGCATATTCAGTGGATTAATGATGACCATTTTGCCAACATCCTACTAATAGATCAAATCCAATACTATTAATGGCTAGCCGCTTCTTTAATGCATCTCTGTTCCTTTTCTTCTCAACATGTCTAAATCATATTAAAACCTTTTTGATAGATAGCGGACATATAATTATTACAAATAAGTGTATTACGACATTGTTGATGTTTGAATTGATACATAAAGGTTCATTTCATAACCGAGGTTGAAACAACGACTGTTACAAAGCAGAGAGCAAGAGCTAAAACGTATTTTCATTAATTACTTTGGTCACGAAGCAGAAGATAAAATTTATCATAAATTTTAGTCCTATAACAGTGTTATTTTTAATGACCCACATTTTTGATAATTAAAAATATTAATTTTAATAAGATTTTTGGAATTTAATGTTATCAAAAATTGAAATTTATGATTTATAAATGGAAAAAATTATTAAAATATAATTTAATAATGCTGATTGAATGAAATTGACAACTGTTTAATGTAATTCCAATTAATGGTAATAATGAAAGTTAATGAGGAATAAAATAAATGTTGTATAAAACATGGAAATCGATGTTATATAATTGGAAGTAGTTTTGAGATTTGTAAGTAAATTTATCATATTTGTTGTAAACAATAAATGTATTAATGTGTTCAAATTATTTAAATTTAACAACTTTCATTCTCATCTTATTATTAAATCCGTTTTGGAACTAATGTGGGAATCAATGAAATTAAATGTAATTAAATATTGCAATTAGTATAAGAAAAGATGTCAACTGTAGAGTTTAAGTGAAGTAAAATTGAAACTTATGTTAATAAGTAAATTACATAAGGAACTGTTGACTTAATATAAGAACCTGTAAATCAAAATAAAAGGATTTGTTGAAATTTAAATTATAAGAAACTAGGATTTATTTTTATTGTTATTTAACTTTATAATTAATGTAATATTTAAATATTGGAATTAACACGAAAAATTTAATTTTTAAATATTGTTAACTTTTAAATTTGAATTTAAAAGTGGTTAAATTGATTTTAAAATAGATTGTTTTAATTTAACGTGTAAAATTAGTCTATTTGGGCATTGTCTTAGATTTCGACGAAACTAGTTTCATCGGATCCGTAATAGGGATTATTATAGGATTTCAAGTTTCGTAGTGATCGGACTTAATGCTTGATCGTGCGAGCCCAAAACGCGTGGAAATCAATTAAAGGAATCTAAATGAACATAATTCTATTTTAAAAGCTAACTTCTATATACAGTAGAATTATGGTTTGAAATTAGTTTCATTGAGTTTAAAATATTGAAAGTCTATATTTTGATATATAGGATGACCTATTTTCGTTTCGAGAACGAAACGGGCATTTCAGGTCTTTGTCATCGCTTCGACCCATTTGATCTGTTCCATCAATTCTTATCCGTCTCGCATATATATGTGTTGTTATAAACCTTAGCTACCTCCGTTTTATTTTTATACGTACATTTTCTATCTCATCTACTCATTCCTAATGGCAAACATCTCAAAATCCTAAATTACAATTTCAAATCGAACTCCAAAAATTCAGCCTTCTCAAATCCTAAATATAATATATCATCACGAAGCTCTCGACGAACGCAATCTACATCTGCAGTTTACTTTTCGATTGGAAGCTCCATTTGTCTAAAAATTGGCGAATTATTCTCGGCCATCCATTTGAGGTTTTGATTTCAATGGTGGATAAGTATGATGATCGGAGGGCATGGGCATGTAGAGGAGGAGCAGACATCATCTATCAGAGTCAAACATTGTGTAGGCGATCGATTTCACCAGAAATCGCCAAAAATAGACGAACAGCAACATAAGACTTTGGTGAGGCGCGGCTGCTCACGTGGGTACCAATTGAGACGGCTCGGCTTAGAGATTTCGACGGCGCTTTCAGATGTGGTCAGATGCGGTAGCAGGACGTGCGGCAGTAAGGTGAACAGCTGCGGCCATTTAGGTTTAATCGCGATGTAGGGTTTGCAAAGGTAGAAGAATTTACGTTTTTGCCACTGTCTTTATTCTTTATTTAATTTTAAATTTTGATCTTCTAACGTGCATAAATTTTTCATACGGGCTCCATTTCATATGCGATTTTTTTCGTTGGGTTTGTATCGAAATTTTGGACAACAAGAAACTAGTTTGGTTGAATTTGGAGACAGTTCAAATTTTGGCTTTTATTGGATTTTGAATCAAATCAAAGGTGAGTGATTTAACCAACTCACACAATACTAATCTTCTTATGTTGGTTGAATTAAATTTATGATGTGATAAGAATTTTACTGATTGCTATTTGGTAATTTAACTGTCATTTAAATTTGATTTGAATTCATATTAAATTAAATTGACATTTAAATTAATATTGAATTTAATTACTAGTTAATACCTAATATTGATAACTGGTAAATTGCTGTGATTTATTGTCTAATTTGGATGTTGATTGTGATGGATGTCTATTTGTTGACATTTTGCATGATTGGCTATTTATTTATTTACATATATCTCTGTTATCATCCTGTATATTAATTGAATGCATATAAATTTTTATTTGAATTATTTCTAATAAATTAAGAAATATGTTGAAATGATATATACCTATGACACTTTGATTTGGATTGGAATGCTATACATCTATACTTATAATTAAAATTAAAATAACCGACCACTTGGTCATAGGGTAGAAAATTATATACCGACACCGGACTGGTTAAATTAAATGGTTTAAAATATTGAATTTGGATTTTGATTAAATGATATTATTTTACAGAAATAAATTATGGATTTATATGAATTTAATTAATTTCTATTCAAGATTTGAAAATTTGAAATTGAAATTGGTTAAAAGAAACTATTTTGTAGAACTGAATTGGAAATGTGAAGTTATAAATCGATATATGACTTTAATTTTGGAAATTGAATTATTAAGGTTTGGACCTTAAATTGAATAATGAGATTAGTTTGATTTAAGAAGTTTAACTCGGTAATTTAAAATTGGACTTGAAATTGATACGAATTGGAATTTTTTATCACTGAATTGAATTATTGAATCGAATTTGAAGTTAAAATGAATGTTTCGAAAATTGAAGTTAATTAGAATTGAAATTGAAATCAAGTCGATTTGAAACTAAATCGAAATTGAGACAATCGGATTGAAAGATTGGAAATTGAGTTTTGTTGATTTGAAATTTGGACATGGGTCCAGGTTTGTTGAAATGGAAAGAACAGTTTAATTTGATATTATTTTCAAAATACATTATTTTAATATAAACTGTTTAAAACCTATTTTTCTTAATATTCAAATTATTTAGATTTTCCAAACTATTTTACTATATAAACCATTTTGAATACTCAAAATATTCTAAATCTTAAACAATTTAAAGTATTTAAACTATTTCAAAGTATTCAAACTATTTTCTAAAAATTCAAACCGTGCAAAGTTAGAATGTTTATATTTAAATCATTGACTTAAATGTGAATATGGTTAAATGAGGTTATAACCTAAGTTGGAATTTGAAATGATATTTTCAAGTGAAAATGACATATTATGAGTAAATATGGTATTTTGAAATGAAGTGATATTTTTGAAGTGAATATGATATTTTGATATCAAATATGAATCATATGAAATGTAAAAGAACCAAACGGTGTGAAAAATGACATTTCGTTATTAAAGAGGCCGAGTCCCCTTATTGGCATACTCTCTATTAATATTGGAACCGCTTTAACAACTGTGTACGTGGTGGATTTTATCCATAATGAAGTGGTTGAATTGGCGACATTTGTTGGATTTAAAGAAAGAGAACGATGATGGATGACCCCGACACTTTTGCTAATTTGAAATGACTAAAACAAGAGTCGTACCTAACCAATGAGGCTAGTTACCTATAGTGACATCTGCTCTTCATATTACTGTATTGATTTTGACTTCATTAGTGCACCTTGATTTGATTATGGGATGGATGTTCACGGTGGGCTGTTAGGGGTTACCACCTTGATTTGATTATGCGACATTTGTTATTATTGTTATGTTGGGTACTAGTAAATGATAATATTTAATTATTGTCGTTTATTATTTGGTTAGTCAAGGTTCTTAAAACTATTGACTATTATATGTTATAAGAAATGTAAATTTACAAATAAATTGAATTTAAATGGGAATTTGAGAACTTTAATTCTGGTGCTTTGAAATTGGTTTTCAAAGATTTTGAAAAAGTAATATTAATATTATTTGAAAGTATATTCGGATAGAAATATTTTCTATAAAATTTGAAAGAAATGTTTTTCAAAGAATTTTAAAAAGGAAGTAAGTTCTATACTCCCCTCTTCTGTCACTGGAAAATAATTTCCATGCTGGCGGCCGCATCATCAATATTCATTTTCGAGTTTCAAAGTGGAGGAGGCCACTTAGTAGCTTTGCTACTCATTTGGTATGATAAACAGATTTTAATTTAAAATTTCTAGATATGATTTGATATATATATATATATATATAAAGATATAAGTATATATTATTTCACAACGATTTGTAATGAACTCGGTATTTGTATCCTTAAGTTCCTGTTAATTAATGATTTTCATTAGTAGAAATAAAGTGAAATTTTGATAGTTAGAAACTTCTAAAACGAGAAGTAAGGAATTTATGTTTTGAATGAAACTGTAAAGAAATTGGAGATTTGTAACTTGTAAATTTAAATATAATTAAAATTAAGAAGATGTATATTATTGAACATTTTTGCTAACTAAAATGAATAAGATAAATTTGTATAACACTCAAATTACATTCTAAAAACATATATAAAACTTACCCAAAAAAAGAGTTGAAATGTTAAATATGAGTATGTAATAGAATCTTTTACAAGTGAAAGCTTAAGTAACAAAAACGATTCATGAATGTATTTAATATTAAATGATACTATATAAAAAAGGATAAATGTGGATTAAAAAGTAGAAATACTTAAGACGAAATGATTCATTTATGAATATTAATATTAAATGGAAATCAAGTATATAAGTAAATGATAAGTGTGAATTAAACTGAAATGAAATGTATGTAATACTTTAATAATGGATTCATTGATGATTTCAAATATTGAATGAGAAATAATTTATGTAAGTAAATGAATGAAAATTAATAAAAAATATCTTGTATGAATGAATGAGAATGGAAAATAAATGGAAAGTAAATGACGTGTTAAAGAAACCAATATAATAAACTTAAATAATATTTAAATTCTTTATTGTTTTGGCTTGTGGAAAATTTGGAAAAGGATACTTCAAATTGTTTAAGGTTGTATGAATAATCTAATGAGTAACTATCAAAGGCTATTGAGCATAAGGCACAATTGGTAGTTATTTATCATCCTTGTGCAATGAAAAATTTCTAAACCTAGACAAACCATTAGTGTTGGTTGCTATGTATGTCTGAAGGATTCTTTTGTTGCATATGATGGTTGTACTTTTTATGTTTGCATGTGATTATTATATATTGTATGTTGCTTAAGCTATTAATTGAAACAACTAATATATTGCTCTTTTTACATAGTTTTAATTCTTTTGGATTATTCAAGTAAAATAAAGGTTTATGGAAAAAATAAAAGTTGTTTTTGGTTTCATAAATAGAGTTTTGTTTGCCCAACAATATGTATGTTTTCGGATTACGGTTTTTTTGGAACGATATTTTATTGTTTTTCCCATAGTCTGGGATGTTATCATTGAAATATGATATATAATTATAAATATATTGCAATTATTGATATTATTATTTTTTTGGATCTATCTGTGCAAAGGAGACTTTGCCGAAATTTTTCGTAAATTTAGGACTTAGATTTTTCTTTTGTAGAAGTTGAGTTATTTTCAAATTTTTATTAAACTTCATCATGTAAGTTTAAAGTGTTTACGAATTGCATATTTTGATTAAAATTATGTCAAACCTCTTTATTCTTTCTTTTTCCTTTTTGGGGATGAAAATTTTTGAGTGGGGGAGATTGTAATGACCCACATTTTTATAACTTAAAATGTTAAATTTAATAAGATTTTTAGAATTTATTATTTTAAAAAATTAAAAATTTATGATTTATAAATGGAAAAAAATTATTAAAATATAATTTAACAATGTTAATAGAATGCACTTGTCGATGGCTTTGGAGATGAACCGGCTCAGGGCGATGGCATTCCCATTTAGACTTTGCACCTGTTTGATCGTCTTCAACACATGAATATCTCTAATCGTTTGGGTCTTCTTGGGATTGGCTTCAATTCCACAAGAGTTGACGATGTACCTAAGAATTTCCCAAACACAACGTCGAAAGAGCATTTCAAGGAGTTAAGTTTCATTCCATATTTCCGGAGAACATGGAACATCTCCACCAAGTCATCGATCTGGTTTTTTGATTTCCATGACTTCATGAGCATATCATCCACATGTACTTCCATTGATCACTCAATCTGGTCATTAAACATCCGGTTGACCAGTCTTTTGTAAATAGCTTAACATTCTTTAGTCCAAAAGGCATCATAACATAGCAGTTTAATCCCAAGTCAGTAATGAAGCTAGTGTGTTTCTGGTTGGGGGGTGCATCAAGATCTGGTTGCACCGACAGTACGCATCCATGAATGAAAGCAATTCGTATCTAGCGGTTGAGTCTACCAGCTGGTCGATCCTCAGTAGTGAAGAGCTATCATTTGGGCATGCCTTGTTCAAGTCTAAGCAGTTAATGCATGTCCACCACTTTCCATTAGACTTTCTCACAAGAACTGGTTGGATACCCATTTAAAGTTAAGGGCATCACGGCTAAACCCATTGTTCTTCAGTTTATCCACCTCTTCTTTAAGTGTAGCATATCTATTCGGATCCATGCTGTGTCGTTTTTATTTCACCGGACATGCCTCGTGTCGATATTCAATGCATGGCTCATGATAATCGACAAGATCCCACAACATGTCAAAATCGGTCCCATCGAACACATCAAGATTTGCTTAGATAAAACCAAATAATTCATTCATCATCATTGTACTGAGCTGTGATCCTATCTTCAGGACCCGTGGTGGATCATTGTGGCTGACCGTGATGTCGATCATTAGCTCAATGGTGCAACCTTGGTTTCTTTGGGCTCCTCTTCTTCATCAGTCAGATCTATATCTTTATAGAATTGATTATGGTGCCCGAGCCAAGGCTTGGATGTTGTTTACTAAGCTTCATTGGTTTTGACGCGAAGAGGCTTCTCCGTATCCTGTCCGTTTTCTTTCTACCGAGCTTTTCTCAACTCAGGTACATAATAGGATCGACTAGTCACCTGATCTCCATGAATAATTCCCATGTCGTTCTCTGCTAGGAATTTGAGCGTCAAACACCAAGGGGCAATAGCTGACCTCAATTCAGCAAGGATCATTCGGCCTAGAAAAGCCTTGTACGGAGAGTTTACATCCATCACAATAAATGGTAGCACCCGCACTCTCTTTCGGCCGTTGTGTCCCAACTCGCACTGATAGCTCGACATAGCCTATTGCTTTAGTTACAATGCCATTAAAGCCATGAATACAGGCTTTGAACAGTTTTAGATCTTTGGCTTCTAGTAACATCTGGTTGTATGCCTTCTTGAAAATGATATTTAAAAAATTCAACAATCAATCAGAATCTTTCTCACCAAGGTGGGACTGATCATAGCCGAGATCACCATAGGGTCGATCGTAGAGGCCTCCACCTTGTCTGCTTCTCTACTTCGAAATACAGTATCATCTGCCATGGTTCACCTGCTGCTTTTCTGGAGCACCATCCTCCATGTACGAGCGACATTCAATGTTAACATGTCTAATAGAGTTTATATAACACTCCAGTTCATTCCAACTTTTGTCATCCAGATATAGTCCTCCAACAATGATAATAATAACTAATCACCCTGATGTCCACCGAGGTACTATAGCATTAGGCGGAGCTTGTCCTCGATTGGGTCAAACATCCCCTACCCTCCATCCTACGGAGCTTTAACAAATTGTTGTAGCTTTATTTCTCAAATTAACTTTTCAATAACATCATGGAGGTGGCAACACTCGTCCATGGTATGTCCATTACTTTCATGAAACCTACAGTACTTTTCGCACTACCTCTGCTTCTCCATCATTCCTTCGAAGGTGGTTTCCTGTACTGCATTCTGTAACAAGTCGATGGATTAACATTCTCTAGCAACGTATTCAATGGCTATGTATCAATCAATGGGATCCTCGCATCCCTTTCCTGTAATCCCTTATTCGGTCATGGTATCTATCATCACCTTTCTTCTTCTCTTCTGGTTTATTCTAAACATTGATATGAACTTCGCGGTACTACCACTAGACTTCTTCACTGCCACATTACTTTGTACTCCCTCGGCACTTGGGCCTGCAACATCTCTCTTCCTGGTTTGCTTTGCTTTCACCTTTCTTAGAAATCGAGTCGCCGTTGCAAAGAAACGGTCCAACTTAGAGGAGGCTTTCCCACTAGCCCATCGCCAAACTCAGAATCGGGGTCGACACCCATAGTCGGTGCCATAAGTACTGCATCATCATTTGGATTATTGACTTCTGTAACAGCTATATTAAACCTTTCCAGAAAACCTTTCAGTGACTCCGCCGACCTAGACCAAGCTGAAGAGTGACATTGCATCCTCGGCGCTAGTCATGTGCATACGGAACTGCTCTAGGAAGTTCTTTGCTAATTCATCAAATGAAAAGATTGGCTGCGGTGGCAGCTTGCTAAACCACTTAGTCGTAACATCTTCCAGAAAAATGGTAAACACCTGCACTTAACTACATCGGTGGCTCAAGTGAAGTCCATGTGCCATTCATACTTCAAGAGATGGTGCTTGGGGTCGGTTTTTCCCGCATAGGCATCCATCATAGGCATATGGAACCTCTGTGGATATTCTGCATGTAGAATGTTGTTGGTGAATGAAGTATAACTTTTGGAGGTCCCCAACCATCGTTAGTCAAGCCTTGACTTTCTTTCACTATCTGCCTCACCATAGCTGTTAAGTCTGGTGTTTGGAAAGTTAGTGTCAAGCACTAGTCGTGTTCCACCTTATGTGAGTGACCTAATCCATGCCTTCGAGCAGTGCCACATTTCTTGGCCCCTCTTGCTCTTGATCCATTTCCTGAGCAGTAGTTCTATCGTTGTAACATCCCCCTACTTGGAGGCTCAAAACTAGCAGCTATGAATGTTGCAGTCATCCTTAATTATTAATTCTCAGCAACCAAATACGGTGGTGTTAGATATATTGATACACAGATCTCAAGAATATGGAAAAAAATTAACAAATTAAAAACACATTTTCATATTCCATTCAAAACATTTCATGTTCATTACATAATCCCACAAACGTTAACCACGTTAGTGTGACGTATGAAGATGCCCCTTGGTTGACCAGTGTATATAGTAAGGCTAATAAGTCTGCCATAACATCCAAAAAACACAGTGGAAAAAGATAACTCTAAATAATTATCTGCCTCTTGCATACCACCAGAAGTTTTATTCATCTAAGAAGAGAACCTGAAAACCTTAAGTCTCAAACTACTCAAAATCAACTGAGTACCCAAGAGTTTAAGGGGAAAATAAAAATTTCGAGTGGGACATAAAGCCTGGTATGAATAATAATCTAATAACTTAATCCATTTAGATATCTAGTAAGACCACATCGCTTAGCAGAACGGGTTTTCCCCTCACTAGTTTCCTAAATACTTTATAAAACCATATAGTGTGCTCCTGCATCCACAATGGTTAAAATATAGCATTTCAAAATATTATGATACATATATAAACATTGTGGATTTCCCATCCTCAGTTTTAATTGACTCCATGTCACATTTATAGTTTCTAGGGTCACAATTAACCTATTAGTTTTCATGGATTTACTAATAACCTTTCTATAATTCATGGGCATCTTGTCTTATTTCTGATTTTTCATAGGATCACTAAGAACTTATAGGCCCCTTCCAATTAACATAATTAATTCATGGGTTCCCCCTAAACCTACTGATCATTCCAATAACTCATCTTTTATCCTAGTTTTCATCGGTTGTTTAGGAACCTATGGATTACTCAAATAACTTCCTTCTTATCCTAATTTTCATGGGTTGACTAAGAACCTATTGATGTTTCCAATAACTTCTTTCTTATCCTTGTTTTCATGGGTTGACTAGGAACCCTTTGGTTGATGTCAATACTTAATTCGGATATAGTTTTCATAGTTCACTACAAAGCAATTGGCCCTGCCAATACATAGTTTTCATGGGTTTACTATGAACCTGTTGGTTACCCTTAATCACTTCCTAATTATAGTTTTCATGGGTTTACTATGAACCTATCCCCAGACAGCTTCAAAGTTTAGGCATATATTCTGGTCTCCCTGACTCTCTAGATGCAATTCTACTCATTCAGGAGTTTAATCAATTTATATTCACTATTGGGTTAACCTAGCTGGTTCTTCTACCCCTTTATCCCCCAAAATATAGTTAGGGGTTCTTTATCATATGAATATATTCATATTTGAAGAAGCAAACATAATAACTTAACAGTGCCACTCATGTGGGTTTAATATCCTTGAAAACATTTATATATAAACATGGTTAATCCCTTTAACCTATACTTTTATCGAGGACATACTTCTTCAAATTTACATACTTAAAATCTTTTCAAAAATCCTTTATTTAGCCATGGGTTTTTCCTTTAAAAATAAGTTTGGGTTATAAAACCTTTCAACACCTTCGAAACCTAGCTTTCGACCTCATAGGATGACATCCTTCGAAAGCATTAAAATATATCTACAAAACATCAGGCTCCCGCCTTTTGAATACTTTAAAACTTCACTTTCGAAAACTTTTGATCGTATTAAAGCATTAACCTTTTACTTAGAAGAATTGCTTTGAAACCACGTGAAAGTATCCCTTTCGAAACTATTAGAAGTATACCTCCCGAATGAAAGTCCCCTTTTTGAAATCATTGGGTTTATGTTTAAAACATCATTTTGGATCAAAGTGAACATAAGCGAAAGCATCTCTTTCGAAACCGTCCTTTATTTCATAAAAGTATTGGGGAAACTTGATGTGGTCAAAACCATCCTTTCGAAAGCATGAAACGTCTGGTAAACAATTGAAGGTTGGCTTTGAAACCCCTTACGAAACTATTGCCTTCGAACCCTTAACCCTTTTTGAAAGTAGTAGGAAGTGGCTTATGTTTATAAAACAAACAGTACCTTTCGACAGTATTGATGTCTTCAATACCATTGAAAGGCATCTAATGACAGAAGGGTTTCGACCTGGTCGAAATTACCCCTTCCGAAAGCATTACTTTAAAAACTTAGGAACTTCTTCGGAAGCTACTTACTTTAAAAAAAAGTGGCAGTTCTCCTTTGAAAGCTTCTTTTGAAATTCCCTTTCGCAATCATTGGTTTTGACTACTTCGAAAACCTTTAGTAAACAGGTAAGCGCTTTTCTTTTAAAAACAAACAAAGGTATCGACACCTTTGGAAGCTATGTTTCAACACCTTACCTTCCGCCTTTCTCTAATCCACTGCATACCTACTAGGAGATACCATATGTATTGGTTTCGAGGTAGGAGGCGGAAGCTCTAGGTCGATAGCTCCTTCCAAAGGAGGCAGAACCTGCTTTTCTAAGCAAAAGACTGCTTTTACAAAATAAAGCAAACTTTCTATAACTAAATCTCCTACTTGTAAACACATGATTGATTACATTAAACTTTTAAAATATTTTTTCTAAAATTTTCCGCTTATTTTCTCAGATCAAAAAACTAAATAACATTTAACAAATAAACCCTTCCCATTAACAAAGCAATTATATCATTTAGGTCCTCCTTTCAAATAATTTAATTTCCATACTAAATCACTTAGTATAAATCCCCAAAAATTCACTTTAATCATGTTTCTTAACATATCAAAATTTCAGACCAAAATTCTTAATACAATTTTCGGAATAAATTTATAAACCCAAGTAACAATACTTTCCTTTGAAAATTCATAGCTAATTCTCCATGGCTTGGAAAATTATAAAAATCGAAAATCAACTCCAAAATCATGTTTCGCACAACATAAAATTTTTATATGGCATTTAAACATCATTAAATCTCGGTTTTACCTAAAACCGTGCTATCCCTTTTCAAACAACCTTTTTAAATTAAACAAATACTAAATGAAGCATATCATCGTCCATATATCATAAAAAGGAATTTACCCTTAAATCCGAAAACATATGATTATAAAAAAATAGAGATGTGGTGATTATTATTCACCTTAGTTTGGATAAGGAAATTGGAGATTGGTTGAGAATGATTTCTTCTAGCTTGATCCTAAGATTTACTTGAATTTCTCTTCTTCCTAATGGCCGGCTCTCTTCTTCCTTCTTACATATGTAATTTTTCTCATGTTAAAATGAACGTGTATGGCTAAGGGAAATAGTATAAGGGTGGGAACGTGGGCGGCAGTTTACTCTAATGCTCTTATGTTTATTTAGTTAACTCCTAACCATTTTAAGGTCATTCATTTTAGCAAGTGCGGCCACTAAATTAATTAACCAACCTCAATCTCCTTATCACTCTACATTATTCTATTTAATTTATTCTAATTAAATCTCTTGAATAATGTTATCAAAAATTAGGGGTTTTACAATCATCGTCACTTAGCTATGGTTCAACCATATTCACTTGAGCTCCAGCACCTTGATCAATTGCGGCACCTATATAGTAAGCTCCTCCACCTGCATGCCGATCACCCCCTTGATTAGAGGGTTCAACGTCAATTCCCCTAGGGGTTTGGTACCGATAAGTGTCAATCAGTCATAGCCAATCTCATGATCCCGTCCAATGTTCCAGTGAAATATGCATCCGTTTTCTGACACCTATTTCTGTGATAGTCGTCAGATGCGGATGAGTTTTTTGATCCTGAATACGGATTAAGCTCTCTCCTTATCTTTCCACGCTGACTTTTCAATCGGTTCATCAGGTAGATGTTAGCCTCGATTTATTGGTTGAGCTGCTGATGGCTATCCATCATAACCTACATTAAAGCTTCAAAGTCTGCTTTGGTGACGTAGACAGCTGGATTTTGGAGACTGGAAGCAGTCGGTTGTATGCTCTGATAAACCTTTTGAACGCTGGTACCTTTATTGCCTTTAACAGCATGGGGAGTTGTAGACTTTCCTTAGCTGTGGCTAATTGCTTCATTCAAGATATTCTTCAAATCTGATTAGAAAGAAAAACTTATTGGTAGAAATCTTGATCTATCTCATGGATATGGGAATCCACCAGTTGATGATGAGATCCAATCAAGCTGAGAATTCCATCTAAGTGAAAGCACCAAATTGTTTGCACCAAAAGCTGGCACAAATACACAATAGATTATATGTAGAGAAATAAATGAAGAAATCAAAAATTAAAATAGAGGAAATAAGTAAAAAACAATGAACAGATTTATAGTATTTCAACGTTGAATGCCAACATCCACCTTGATGAAATAACTTTATTAGTCACTTGAATTTCAAACTACAAGAGGGATCAGATCGAAATCCATGAATACAATGAAGTATGAAGAAAATAATATCATAAAGATCCTTCAAATGAACTATGACTCTATATTCTTAAGGGTAGACGACCTAATATCTTCTTGAAATTTCCCAGTAAAATCTTCAAATGTAGACGAGGTCACTCGTAAAAGTTCGAAGCCTAATTTCCCATGTAGAGCGATCGGCACCGATCGGTCAAGATGTCCAAGTGGCATGCTATGATCGGTGTAGCAGGTCCCCGACAATCTTGGCTTCATGTTTTGAAAGTTGTTTGCACAGCTGATTTATGTTTTGAGAGGTATCGACAGGTTCCCATTGAGTTGAACTACTGATTTATGCTATTCATAGCCATAGTGATCTGATCTGATCCCATATCTAAGGGAAGTGGTAATCCATACGTAGAATGTTCCATAGAGTCTATCCTTTGGTTTTTCCTGATCGTTACTTCATATTTTTACCTATGCTTGATCTCAGGACTCTGTGATCACCCCTATGAACTGCTTTCTTTGTCTATTATTGAGTCTAACTTGTCCAGTCAATCTAGATATAGTCGGGTCAAAAGGACGGATAATAGCTGTCAACAATCTGATAGGTACAGAGATGATTTTATCGATCAAGGGAATTCATCTCTCTTCCCGTATTCCTGAATCTAGAGTTAGAATCGGTATTTCGAGATCTGATGATTTTGTTGGACGATTTCCTTATAAACAGCAAGCATCTAGCAACTCAAATGGTACTTTTGCTCTTTATCTTCTTTACTCCCTCTATACCTGACCTTATCACAATAGAAGCTACTTTTTTGCTATTTTAGCCCATTAGAACTTGAAAATCCTTATATTTATGATAAAATCTCTCTAATTATAAAGTGGACATAGGCCATAGATTTACCGAACCATTATAAATCTTCTTGTGCCTCTTGCTTACTTTAATTGTTTGTAGCTAGATCACTTCGTTTTCATTCAAATTTGGGGTGTTGTGCCACTTTTTGGCTCAACAATATCATTTAAGGAATTTCTATTTAATATACTTAAATATAACATATCATAATATGACAAGTATATAATAGAAAGACAAACGATTATTTCAAATGAGATTTTATTAAAAAGTTAATAATTTAAAATATATTATAGAATTGCCCATAGCATAAACCCCTTACTCTACCAATCTCTTACTTACACTTGCGGATAATTATGGAGTTTTAATCCTATCCATTTGACCAGTTTTCTCAAAACTAGTTGAGTTAGCCCTCTGTAAGTGGATCTGCTATGCTATCCTTAGTATATACTTCTTCAATCACAATCCCTTCATTATTGACAAACTCTCTAATGAGATGGAACTTACGTTGAATGTTTCTTGACTACTTATGAGACCTAGTATCCTTTGCGATGTTCACTAATGCATTGTTGTCACATGACAACATCATGGGTTTCTCAACATTTCGAAATACTCCTAAATCAATCATAAACTTGCACATCCAAACTGCTTCTTTTGCTACTTTATTAAGGGTATTGAGTTCGAAATCCATCATTGAATCATCTACTGTCTCTTGCTTGTAACTTTTCCAATTAACCGCTAAACCGTTTAATGTGAATATATAACCAGATACTGTGTCACAACCCACCCTTTGTAACACCCAAAAATCAATGCCTCACATTAATGCCTAACTTTTGAATACCGCAAAAGACAGCTTGTCGAGAAAAGAAAGAAAAAATAAGAAACAAAACATCATATCGAAGCACAATGACGCAATCTCACATCGGAATGATAACATATAATATACTGAATATATGTAAACGGAATTGGATGATCAATATATAAGAAACTATACAGGCAAAAGTAACTAATAAATAAATAGCAATATAGAGCGTCACAGTAAAATATCAGATATAATAAGTCTCATATAAATATAACATCTGTCATGTACTACAACGATATGAAGTAGATAAAAAACAAAGTATTGTTTTCACCTCCAAAGCTCCAGCAGCATTATTTTATAGTCCATCCCCAAAAGCACTTGACTCCCAAACTACTCAATCGAGTTGTCATGACATAAATAGACAAAAACAAAATAAGGATCAGGCATAAAGCCTGGTGTGAGGGAACTATCCCAAAATATTGTATATGAAAACTATATAGAAATAAATAGGAATTACTATGGCATAACCGGTCCTCTCCACAATCGTGGCTTAGGGGTAATCCGAACTATCCATAAACAATTAAAGTAAATCTATCCAAAATAGAAAATCTTGTCATAACCTGCTCTTCTTCTGTAATCAACAAGTCAGCACAACTGAAATAATGTACTAGAACATAATGGCCATACTATCATAAAGGCACCCCAACATCCAAAAATAGACTGATCGTAATATACGTCTATCGCGAAATACATAATAATAGTAAGGGTAATAACAATAATATCAGCCAACTAACAATGCACGCAATATAGATATATAAGACAACCAAAGAATACAAATTGATACTCATCATTAATGACAAATGGAGTCCGTGATAGACTCATACCCAAGATAAATAGAGTAATTACCTCAGTGCATCAGAGATCCCAAGTCGCATCCAGTGTGGCAGAACTCGTGTAGGTCCCACCATACCCCTTAGTGAGCATAGGTGATATATAACCTAATCTATATACCTAAAACTTAAGTCTGCATCCGACATCGATCGCAATCCAATGATTCCCGTTGAGGGTTCAAAATAAATAGAGTCAATACCTCAGTGTACAAGAGACCTTGAGCCATATCCTAAGTGATTGGTCTCATATAGATCTCACTGTACCCCTCAGTGAGCATAAGTGACATATGGTTTACTCTACTTACATGAAACCAATGTGGATCTCACTATACCCGTTAGTGAGCATAAGTGATATTGATCCACTCATAGATGGTCATCGTCATTTCCCTCTCGGCCATAGTGAATATCTTAATAAACTCACATAGTGTCCACATAAAAGAGAACAATGGGCGTACCCCATAAATATGCCATCGAGACCATAAATGAACACCAATGCCATAAAGATATACACACATAACAAATGTAATGTCTCATAATCAAATACATCTATCACAAATAAGATCGATATCTCATAGTCGTTTATCAATACGGATGGCATATAATACAAGACCAATAATAGGCATGACTATTAATATAAGGCCAATACAGTGTATAATCACTTATATAAAATCAATAATACTTATGATCACTAATGAAAAACCAATACAGTTTATCAAACTATACTACCTCGAGTCAAAGCCAAGGGGTTGGACTAACTCTACTCAATCGTACATGCTCACCAAACGTAACCGTGTAATAAATCACTATACTGATATCTTTCCCGATCAGCATTAACTGCACACGTATCACTATACATTGCATATGAATCTCGAGTTTTTCCTTGCGCTCCACTTTTCTAAATATTCTGATACCTTCTTGAAGTTATGTTAAGATCCCACGAAGAACTGCACTCGAACGGGGAAAGAAATTCCCTAAATACACTCTCAACCTAGGGTTTCAGTCGACTGAGCTCAATCGAGTGAGCTAGAATTCCCTAGTCTTTTGTTTGGGGATTTCACCTCGAGATTAATTTGCATACATATTCAATCGACTGATTTCACTCCTCAGTCGATTGATAGTGGTAGTTTTTTGGCAATGAACCTAGGAGAGGTATAAACTCCCAAACGATCACCGATTCGCGCTTCATCTTCTCCATCACTTTGCCCGATGAGTCATCTATCTCTCATAGTCTGCCTTTACTGCATCGGTCTTCTTCCAGAATTTATCTGTTGATGTTTTTTGGAAGTGGTTTCTTAAGTGTTCGAAAATCGATTCCGATACGAATCTTGCTTTTTTCTAATAGTCTCCCCAAGACGATTTCAACGACCTAGGCTCCTCTCACACGCCCAAATGACTCAACCAACCCTCTCGCCTCACGTGATGCTCACATGTGTGTCCATACACCCGTCATGCACGCATATGCACACACATATACGTAAACACATAAAACTTTGTAAATCACGTTTCAAGCTTAACCGTATCGATTACTCGATCCATTATCCTCTCACACAATTTAGCACACTTGGTGGTTGCTATGTCAACATGAGATTTCTCACGGAGCATTTTTATACACATATATAATCAATCATGCAAATATATTCATTCACACATATAATTCAAGAATTGTATTTATTATTATGTAACTTCAAATACATGTATACATATACTTACCCATATTCATATGCATACGCCTATATTTGGATAAAGATTCAATTATTTAGTACTCGAATATTACTTTTATTTATCAAATCTTTTCTATAAAAGTTCAGTATCCTTTTCTACTGTTTGACAAAATCATTCTATTATTTTATAAAATCCAAACTAGCTTATAAATTATTTTTAAGCTCTTATAATACTTAATTCCTTCTCAAGAATTACGTTTATATCTTATAACTATTTTATAAAAACTTATAAACACTCTATAAAAATGATTCCATCTTACAATTTTTTAAAATCTCATACTTTTATAAAATACTTCTTTTGTATTATTTTATGGGATCTCATGTTTATCGTAAAATACTCCTTTTGTATTATTTTATAAAATTTCATACTTTTATAAAATACTTCTTTTGTATTATTTTATAAAATATCATTCTATTTTATAAAATACATCTTTTACTTATAAAATAATTTACTTACTTAAATAATATTTGTAATTACCAATTATGCTCGTTAAGCCTCTAACAACTTTAATAATAAGTGTAGAGAGCTCTTAACTTGCTTAATTAACTTACTAACTTCATACTATAAGATACCCATTATTTTATAAAATCATTTCTTGTCTTAAATAAATTTATAAATACTTATTAAGCTTCAATAGGCCTCTAATCACTTTAATAGTAAGCGTAGAGCTCCTAACTCACTTAATTACTATATTAACTTTTATTAAATCAATCCGGATAGTTAGATTAATGTTTTCTAATGGCATGCACATCATGACACTACTTAATTAATTGCTAATCAAATAAAACATCATATATAATCATGCAATTAACCCAAAATCCATTCTAGAGCTTACTAACTATTACAAACATGATGATTAAGGATCCGAACAATTAATTAGCTGAAGAAAACATGTTTATAACATGAATACAAGCCTAAACTATAACATTGAATTCTCCAAATCATATCACATAACTTCATAATTATTTAACCTAGAAAATGGATCAACACCCAAACACCAGATGAAAGCACCACTTCTATTAGAAGTAAAGAAAAAAAAACAAAAGTAAATGAAATCAAAAGATTTTTTATAGTAGTTCCACGTAATCTGCGACCTACATCCACTTTAATATTCTTATTACTTGTTCTCTATCTAGATTACAATTAGTTATAACCGATCTGGCCATAATCTCATCGATCATATATTTACAATGATGTTTCTAAAGAATTTGAGAGTTACTAGTACTACATATTAGTTGATTAATGGAGGAGATGTGAGATGTAAAGAAGGCGAAGTCTCCAATGGCAAGGAGATCAGACCTTATCCCCTTTTAGTTGTAGGTAGGTTGGTATTTATAGAGAAACAGAGGTATGGAGTTAGTAGCCCGCCTGCAACAGTGTCTAGACATCTGCCCAAAATCACATGAGAAGTCATAATGTCCCTCAAGTTATTAAAATAACTCGGTACTATGTTATTTAACTCGGTATCGAGTAATTTCCTTAGTTGGAATAACTCCAGCTCTCTTGCATCATACTTCTTACTTCATATTGATGTGCATAATGTTGTTTTCATTGATTGTTGGTTGATTCTAGTGATCGTTCCTTTAGCACTTGAATTATCCGGCTGTTTTAGCTTCCATCTCCTCAACTCTTAGAATTGATTTTTCCAAACTCTTGAAAATCACTAAGTAACATGTATAATAGATGAGAAATAACTCATATGAAGCTGGAGTGGTGAAATGTATGGAGAAGATAACTCGGCCCTAGAGTTAAATAAGTCGGTGTTGACTTATTTAATTAGGCAATTTCTTAGTGAAACTTCTCCGAGCTATTTCCTTGCCCGTTCCATGTGTGTCTTCAAGTTCATGAATCATTTTGTCCGTAATTTGATCTTCTAAGTTTGGTTGAAATCTACTTTTGCTCAAAAGAGGGTTTACACTTATCCCCTAAATTATTCCTTTCAAATGTAAGGTGTGCTTTTCTCAAGAGGAAGTTCCAGTAATCAGTCTTTGATAGTTGAGCTCTTCGACTATCCATCGATCATAATCTTAGTGAATCATCCAGTTCTTTCAGATTCTTTAGCAAGTCATAGGTCATTCTAGACCCGTTATAGTTTTCGGACTCCAGTCCTTTCTCAAGTGTTCTTTATACGTTATAATCATTTTGATTTCATTCGGAGTTATTACATTAAATATCAAAATTGTCCCGTGTTCAATTAGAATTTATCTATTTTAATCTATTTACCAGGCGTTCAAATCCTTTTATCATATCCGTTTCCATTCTAAGGTTCGATCTCTCTAGATCATTTTATATTCAATTTGACGTGCTATCTCTCCAAATCATTCTTATTCCAATCTAGGATTCGATCTCTTTGGACCGTTTAACTTCCAATCTAGGTTTTGATCTTTCTGGATCATTTATCACCCAATCTAGGGTTTTGATCTCTCTGGATCCTTGCCAAATCTGCTTGCTCTTCTGCAAAGCAACTCAATGACCAAGCAAGTACATCCGCTTACTCTTCGATGAGGGGACTTACTTTTCGTACAAGCCCATCCACTTACTCTTGGAAAGGAGCTGGCACCCTACACTTCGGTCCCGTCTCTCTGGATGGAACTAAAAGCAATCATTATCGTATAAGCTCAATCGGTTGCTCTCTGATGAGGGTACTTGCACCCTGCACTTCGGTCCAATCTCTCCAAATGGGACTTAAAGTGATCGATATTGGTCATCACTCTCAATATGTGTTTTTCAAAAGTCAAATATTCAAATCAAAGCAAATAAGCAGAAATCCTAATTATCCATCCCAGGCATCTCACTCAAAGCATGCCTAAGGACCAATCTAGGTCCCATACACGTGTAAGTGGTCTGATGTTATTGGTGTCCAAAATAATCATCCAGGACATCCGACATAGAGCGTGTCTAGAGACCAATCTAGGTCTCTTTCATGTGTAAGGGGTTCGAGTTTATTATTATCCTAATTATTCAGAGCAAGAAAAAGCAAAGTGAGATAGCTGAACATGACTCTGGACCATCTAGATCAAGGGATTTCGAGTCTCAACCAGATCCTTGGTTTCTCCTTGATGTGTTTACTGTAGATGGTGGTTGCTCCGACCACACCATTATAGTTCGGTTCCTCATGTGCTACTATAACTAGTTGCTTCGAACTAGTTCTTCTATCAGATAATATAGGTGTCGACATTCATTCGTTTCATGTCCATCCAGCTCATGGAAGATGCAGTACTTTCTAATTCTTTTCTACCATTCAATGGGTTCTCACCTGGGTGGCTTTCAATAAGGGATATGTTCCTTAGTGTTCAGATATATCCTCTTGGGGGCTCTTTTAGCCAAGTGTAAGAAAAGAACTTCAATTCACTCCACTGCCATTTCACTTCTCCAAAGTCATCGACGGCTCTTCTCTTTCCTTTGTCCTTTCCGTTTCCTTCTCCGTACAGTCCTCTGTGATCCATAACATTAATTTCAGCATCCTTAGCTTTAGCGTCTTCCTGACACAAATATCTCTCAGCTTATAGAATTTCTCAAGATCCATCGATGGATCCCTTTTTAGTGAAACTTTGAAGTCGGTCTTTCTCGCGACTCCAGATACTACCGCCTATAAGATTATTGATGGATTTGGCTTACTAACTGCGGCTGCTGCTACCTAGAATCTTGTCAAATAGCTTCTCAAGGTCTCCTCTGGCCTTTATTTTATGCTTGATAGTGTCATCGCATTCTTTGGTTGTGAGACGTGAACTCTAAACTATCTTAAGAACTTAGTTACAAATCGATCCACGTATTTACGGACTCATTCTCCAATTGTCTGAACCACATCGCCGCCAAGTCTGTTAAGTATAATGGATAGCACTGCCCTATTACCTCCTTAGAAGCACTCAACACCTCCGTATGTTGGATATATCCCATCAAATAAACTGTTAGGTTCGACTTTCCATTGTACATTTCCAACGTTGGAAGCCTGAATCAGGAGGATTTTTCACA
This sequence comes from Allium cepa, assembly GCA_030765085.1. Taxonomy (NCBI): domain Eukaryota; kingdom Viridiplantae; phylum Streptophyta; class Magnoliopsida; order Asparagales; family Amaryllidaceae; genus Allium; species Allium cepa. The sequence continues at coordinate 111,967,168 of CM060940.1, forward strand.
TTTCAGATACTAGAAACGAATGGATTTCTATTTGTGTCCTCCAAAATTTGGTCTAGGTCCCCCTCTAACAATTCTCCTTATCAATTCAGTAACTAGTTTTCACTGTCCAATGATCCTCTTCAACCAAAGACGATATTCTATACCCTACTCCTATGGGGGGATTTCGGAACATACTCTAGCACATATTTCGCTGGCTGTACGTTTATGTTCTGACCTACTTCTTTGTCTTTGTTCTGTCCTCCGTTCCTCTAGGAGGTTTTGGCACATATTCATATGTTTATTGCGCGTTTGCATTCTGATTTGCGTTTCTTTCTTCGGTATCGTTTGCTCCCGTCTAGCACGTCCCAAGTTCACACCAACATTGCCTCCGAGTATAATTCTCTCGGCATTGAACTGATTTGGTCGGTACCAAGTTGTTATGTTTGTGGAGGCATTGTTCCAATTTGCTCCACTCTAACTTAAAATTTTACTACATTTGCTCCTAGGGCTTGATTTTGAGTTCCTACCGCTCTGGCCATTCCTTTTTGTCCCGATCTTTAGAAAAATCCTTCAAGCATTTCCTATTGTCGAGTCATTAATCCTCTCGCATCTCCTTCATTATTTTCTCCATCTCTTCTTTGGTCACATAGATGGGTTGACAAAAATTTGAAGACACCTTCTACCAACCCCCGTGCACTAATTGGATAGCTCTAGCCTTAGATCTAGTGTTCAGTCTCTTCATCTTCTCCAAATTTCAGAGCTATAGGTTGTGAAATCTTGCTTCCTTCTCAGTGAAAGAACCAAAACGTTAACCTAAAAAATGGACAACGTCCAAAAATCAGATGAAAGCACTAGTTCTATTAAAAGTAAAGGAAAATGTAGAAAAGTAAATAGAGACACAAGAGTTTTTATATTGGTCCGACGTAATCTCTAGCCTACATCCACTTTAATCTTCTTATTAGTTATTCTATCTCTGGATTACACTAGATATATCGGAGCTAACCACAGTCTGATGGGTCTTAGATTTACAATGATGTTTCCTAATAGTTTGAGAGTCATTAGCACTAGAGATTTGTTTATCTTTGGCCTGGAGCAGCAAATAATGGTTTCTTAGGTGACTTTAATTGAGAAAAGGTAAGATGTGAAGAAGGCGATGTCTTCAATGGCAGAGATATCAGATCATGTCCCCTTTTGGTTGCAAGTGGGCTAATATTTATAGAAAAATAGAGGTATGGAGCCAGGAGGCTGCATGCGGCAGAGTCCAGACATCGGTTCAAATTCATATGGGAAGTCGCAATGTTAAGTTATTTAACTCGATAATGAGTTATTTACTTAATTGGAAATAACTCCAACTCTCTTGCATCACTCTTCTTACTTCATATTGATGTGCCCCATGTTGTTTTCATCGATTGTTGATTGATTCTAGTCATTGTTCCTTCATCATACCATATCAATTGCCATTACTTCAAATCTTGGAATTGATCATTCCAAACTCTTAAAAACCACTTTGTCACATGTATAATAGATGGGAAATAACTCATATGAAGTTGAAGTGGTGAATTGGGTGGAGAAAATAACTTGCCTCCCTTGTTAAATAAGTCGGTGCTGACTTATTTACTTGGGCAATTTCTCAGTGGAACTCCTCTGAGCTATTTTCTTGCCTTTTCCAAGTGTGCCTTCAAGTTCGTGAACCATTTCTTGATCTTATAAATTTTGTTGAAATCTGCTTTGGCTCAAAAGTGGGTTAAGAATAATTAGTAATAAATAAATATATGAAGTTTAAGAAGTAAATCAAATAAGAGAATCGTCTCACTCGCCTCTTCTTCTTCAAACTTGGCTTAGAATCACCATAAATCAAATCTTAGTTTACTTTAAATTTGAGATCTCGATCCAAACTTCATTTTATGCTAATTCCTTTGTGGGCTTTGTAGAGAATTAGGAGAGAGTATTTATGTTGGTTTTTATTTGATTTTAGGAAATATATTTTAAGGGCTTGGGGATTAAGAGGTAATAATGGAATAATTAGAGAGGGCTTAGTGGAAGAGGAAGAAAAGTAATGTAAATAAGAAGATGAAATGAAAATATGAAGGGGATGGAACTTACAAGCAAGCAGTGGGCTTAACCCAATTCATTTCATCACTCAAAAGCACTATTTACTCTAAAAACTCCCCAACTCCAAACATAGTCTAGTTTATACTTATTTTTGTTGCATCGGAAAAGCGGTCTCAATTATGGGAGTCTAGAGATCCAATTCCTCCATTTATGAAAATTGAGTATAATGGGTTTTCTATTACTTGATGATTAAATATTTAAATTAATCATTTAAATATTCAATCATTATATTTGTTATGTGTTACATTCTTCCCTCCTTAAAAGAATTTTGTCCACGAAAATCCTATGAGTACGCGTAAGTAGTAGGACTAACCAAAATTCTAGAGTCTAACTCTCAAAAATCTTGGGAGTACTTCCCTTACACAGCAAACATTACAGAAACTCCAAATTAAAACATATCTCACATCTAGGAAATATACGATAATCTACATTATCCCATATTTCCCATAGATACATGCCTCTTTCTAAGACAATTTCTCGTTAACTAAATGCAAATTTCAATATTAAGCATTTAATACTAATTTTATGGCAATGCCCAACCTAAACAAGTATAATTTTAGTGTCGCAACTAATATTGTCACAATCATACATGACTAAAAATTGGAGAATAAACTCAAATAAGTCGATATCTAAGTATACCACAAACTCTGATTCACATCAAAAGGCAATTGACTCATGTAGATTCTATTTCGATCCCTAAAATGGCCATGGATGCATGATCTATTTTAGATAGCTATCATTATCTCTCTCTGAACATGCTATAAGAGGTAACTATAATTGGTATACAAGCAATAACTAATAATAACAATCAATAAATATCAATCAACAAACAATCAAAACAAAGCAATTAATAATGAAAAATAATAATTAATTTGTTAATCAAACAATAGTAAGAAATTAATAAGCAATGACAAGAAATAGAAAACAGCACCAATCATACAACAAGCAATAACATGCGACAATAGGAAACAATAATTAATAAAAATCAATCAATAGTAAAAAAATTAACATATGTAATAAGACCAACAATCAATCAACAACAAACAGCGATAATCAATCATCAAGCAACAATAAACAACAACCAATAATCCATAAACATACAAAACAATGAAACATATCGAAGAGCCTGTACCAACATGCATTGTGGCTAACAATAGTCAAAACATGTATGGAAAAATATAAACTCCAATGAGTATGTCCGACGTCCATGATGGACCAAATTCTTAATTGATGTAACTCTTTTTGTGTGTACAATCTATGAAAGACTATCATACCTCTTGTTATGAAATGAAAAACTTACACGATACGCAGGATCATTGAGTCTTAAAACTCTTCAATAAATCTAGCGAACTAAGTATTAATATTTTCTTCCCTTTCTAACAAAATCATTTTTAAAAGAGAAAATTCTACTAATTAAATCATTATTTTATGATGATCTATAAATGCTTGATATTCGCTTAGAGTTCAAACTCATCTCAACCGTACAATGTTGATAAGGATGATATGTTAAGTACAATACGATGTTCGCATCGGCAAATATCATAGTGCCACTTAGAAGATTATCTGAATCACCACAAAACTTGTCGAGGAGTCCTTCCTCGAGCTATCATAGGCATTTCAAATTATACTTTACTATAAATAATTTTACAATGAATAAAGATTATCCAAAATAATATATGATACTCGATCAATTCCTTTATTCGCACGCAATGGACTAGGGTCTTCCACTTAACTCTCTCATGTGAACTCCGATCTAGTTTCTTGGTTAGACCATTGAAATTTGCTCGCATGACTAGGGTCACATTTCGAAAATCTCTCAATCACCTCAAGAATCCAACTCAGGTGTTTGGCTTTAAGAATCAAGTGAAAAACCCTTGCCAAACTGGTGCAAATCACATAGAAACCCTACGCTCAAACTAATGATTAGAAACGGGTATGTGACTGGACCGATCCTTAGAAAATACCATTTCAGCACATGAGATTACTCACAACACCTAAGGTTTACTAACACAAAGAAAAAACTTCAAACAAGAATGACTCCATATAAAGTGCTAATGAGTCACCCGCTTGGTCTTTGCTTATTACGGGGCAACCATCGAATCCTACTTGGACATAAATCCAAGTCACACTTACTCGACAGACTCCACTCAACTCGAAAGTTCATGCATCGAGTTAGAATGACAATACTCTCTATCATTACATTACCCTCAACACCCATCGACACCGCACGTGTATCTCGTCTTCTCATCTTGATAGTCTGAATAAAGATACCTTAGCAGCTAGTGATAGAAATGAATCATAGTTCAGAAGACAAGTGGTGTAAGCAATATTATATAGTAGAAAAATACAAGTACGTTCTCTCAACATATCTCCCTCTATCGATTTTCCTAACTCAAAGTGATCCATTGAGTCTTAAGTGTTGAGCCTATGCTCCGATACTAACTATAACAACCCGCCCTTGGTAACACCCAAGAAATCAGCGCCTCCACTAATGCCTAACTTTCGAATACCATAAAAGAAAGCTTATTGGGAAAAGAAAGAAAGAAAATGAAACAAAACACAATATCTAGGCACAATGATGCAATCTCACATCAAAATGATAATATATAATATACTGAATATACATGAACGGAATTGGATGAACAATACATAAGAGACTATATTGGTGGAAATAACTTATAAATAAATATCAATATGGAGTGTTAGAATAAAATATCTGATACAATAAGTCTGGTATAAAAATAACGTCTATCATGTACTACTACGATATCAAGTAGATAAATAACAAAGTATCCACTTGCCTTCAAAGCTCCAGCTACACCGCTCTTGCAGTGTATCCCCAAAAGCATCTGAATCCCAAACTACTGAATCGAGTATCCAAGAGTTGTTACGACATAGATGGACAAAGATAAACTGCAAGTCAGACATAAAGCCTAGTGTGAGGGGAACTATTTCAAAACACTGCATATGAAAACTATATACAAATAAACATAAATTACTAAGGCACAACCGATCCTCTCCATAATTGTAGCTCAGGGGTAATCCGGACTATCATAAACAAATAAAGTAAACCTATCCAAAAGGTAGGAAATCATGCCATAACCTGCTCTTCTCCAATAATCAATGAGTCAGCACAACTAATATAATGTGAATGAAACGTAGCAATCATATTATGATAAAGGCAACCCAACATCCAAAAGTAGGGTGATCATAATATAAGTCTATCATGAAGTACACAATAATAGTAAATGTAAAAACAATAACATCAGCCAACTAACAGTAGTGCAAAATAGAAATGGAAGACAACCAAAGAATGCGAATTGATACTCGTCATTACTGACGAATTTAGTCCATGATAGACTCATGCGCAAGATAAATAGAGTCAGTACCTCAGTGCAACATAGACTCTAAATCACATCTAGTGTGGCTGAACTTGTGTAGTCTCATCGTACACCTCGGTGAGCATAGGTGATATATGACCTACTCTATGTACGTAAAACTTGAGTCTGCATTGGACATCGATCACAATTCAATGATTCCCATTAAAGGTCCAAAATAAATAGAGTCTATACCTTAGTCTACCATAGACCCCGAACCACATCCTAAGCGATGGGTCCCGTGTAGATCTCACTGTACCTCTTTAATAAGCATAAGTGATATATGATCTATTCTAATTACTAGATGCCTATATGGATCTCACCGTACCGCTCAGTGAGCATAAGTGATATATGATCCACTTGTAATTGATCATCATCATCTACCTCTCGACCATCATGGATTTCTTAATAAACTCACATAACGTCTCTTAAAAGAGAATGACGAACGTATCCCGTATAATGTGCCATTGGGACAACAAAGGAACATTGATGCCATACAGATATATATATACACACACATACATATATCAAATATAACATCTCCTAATCAAATATGTCTATCACAAATGAATATGATATCTCATCATCATCTATCAACAGTGGTGGCCTATACTATAAGACCAACAACATGCATAATGGGCACAACACTCTTCGGAAGTCTTTGAAGAGATAAAAATGAAGAATAAAAATGTAAAATGTGGATTATCTAATAAAAACTTCAAAAACAGAAAAGTAAATGCATAGACACACAGCAATTTAGAGTGGTTCGGCGTGTTGCCTACGTCCACTACGAAGTTTGATAATTTGATTGATATTCTTTTGATGATTATAATTGATTGCAGTGGATTGCAGCGAGTTACGGTTGCGAAATTCGAGTACAATGGAGTGCAAAGTTGAATCTGGCAGAATCTGGCGTTAAAGAGCCAAAAGATCCTTCTTCTGTAGGCCCTGGGGGTTTATTTATAGGCGTAGGAGGCAAATATCTCGCTCAGATATTGGGAGACTTCTTCAGGCACGTGGGAGGGCCCACGCGATTTATCCCGAAAAGTTTCGGCCCGATCCATGATCGATACGAACGAATTTCATATCGATCAAGATTTGATCCAATCGAGTCCAAACTTGGCATGAACCTTCCTTAGGTTGTACCTAAGCTCCTGTGAAAATTTCATAGCATTTAGACTTGTGGATTATGAGATATGATCGATGCAAGATCGCGTTTTCTCTAGCCTACCGAGTTCGAATCGATATATTCGAATTGATCGTTTCGAATCGATCAACGCACGTGCCAAGGTGACGGCGTGGCGCGTGATTTATGGATCGATCCACTTTCGACGCCGAGTTGACCGAGTCATCCCAAGATTCTCGCCTTGTTCGTACCGAAGTAGCTATCTTGTTCGAATAGTCAATATCATGCTTTTCGTATCGATCTGCAGTATGCTCTATTCATATCGATGGGACCTGCACGGTTCGTATCGATTGTGTTGGCTTGTTCGCATCGATCCAGGTCGCTCAGACTTGATGGATGTGAATGACTGATGGCTTGATGGATACGAATAGGTAGCAGGTTTGTTAGGCCTTGATTGATAAGAACACAGCAGTTCCATGAAGGGCGCGAACTAGCGAAGCTAGGTGGGTACGAACAGGGCTCCCCTTGAAGGATTTGAACAAATGTGAGTCGATGGATACGAACAAGGCCGATGTAAAGGGGGCCACCTCTGGAGGGATACGAAGTAGTCCTCCTTGTTATGGTTGATGGAAGCAAAATAGGCAATGGTCGACCGATTCGAAATGAGCCTATTTGCCTGTGGATGCGAAGCTGACCGATGAGAAACGATTTGTTCGATTCGAAATAATGGATAAGAATGAATTGACCTCCTTGGTTTGCATCGATCATACCTTGAGCATATGAACTTGGATTGACTTGACATTTGGGGACGTTGGCTTTCATGGCTTCGCTTGCCATGTCATGTAAATTGTAGCCTGATCTAGACTCGGACAAAATTTCTCGACATCCATGGTGAACCTGTGCGTACTCGATAATGGGACGAGCGATCCTTGGTTCACTGCCAATTCCTTGATATCTCGGCCATGCCAAAAAGCGGGATAACATTTGCTTCTCAAAGTATGTCTTGTGGAAACATGATGTGCTTTGAAATACTGCAATCTACACTCTGAACAGTAATCGTCTTTTCGTTGAAAGTTGTAATCTTTGATTGACTTCTTCAATGATGTGAACTGTTGATTGTCAACTTTTGTACCCTGTGGTGTTGTAACTAATTGATATATGATAGTGATTAGCTGTTTGTTGTCGTAATCGTTATCAGGTGAGTATTCAATTCCTGTAGATGTTGAAAATTGAATATTTGTCCGACATATATGCATATATGTTAATCTGACTCTCGTTAACGTTGCATATTCACAAGTCATTGTCAGTTCTCTCTATCGAATTTCATATCGATCCTCTCCTGAACCGATGTGAAATTTGAGTTGCAACAATGCTTGAGGGTTGTTTTTGAATGTTCATTCGTATCGATCCTCTCCTGAATCGACGCAAAAGGTTGAAAGGCGGTTCTCGTAACGATGCGATTCACAATGATGGATACGAAATAAATGTTCGTATCGATGGATACAAGTATCGGTGGAGTCCGTTGCGGTGAGTAATAGGTTTCCATTTCGTATCGATGAGCTTGTGCTCTTATGGTTTGAGCGTTGATGACCACGAACAAAGCATTTCGTATCGATAGAGTTTAATGTTTTCAGAACAACCTTCATTGTGCACTTCGTATCAATGGACCCTGTGTTGTTGGATACGAATAGTCAATTCACATCGATGGATTTGGGCCTTTGGAGGCTATGACTCGATGGATTCGAAAGGCATAGTTCGTATCAATGTACTGTGGATGGAGTCGAAAACAATGGATACGAACAACAGCTTCATATTGATGGACCTTGGTGACTCAGTGAAATCTTCGTTGACAATTTCGTCTTGATAAAGGTTCGAGTTCACGGATTCAAATAGCTTGTTCGAATCGATTCAATGATTGACCTTTTGCAATAAGTCGAGCCTACCAGGAGGCGAAACACTTTTTTTCTTTTCACACTCGAGTCCATATAAATATGTCTGGACTTAGCCCTTTTTTCCTCATTTTCCCTTCTTGCTTTCTGCCTTCGAATCGAACCAAACTTTCAATCCATTGAACTAGCCGTTGCAAATAAGTAATTTATCGAATGAATTCAAACTAATTAGGATGGGATTTGCATTCTCGTGCGATCTTTTTTATGTTCGCGACCGAGTGTAGTCATGAAGGAAACTGGAGAAGGTTGATGCGAGGTCGAGGAAGGTCATGGTGTTTATGCCATTTGGAGAAGAAGGAGTCTAGGATACGAAGGATTTATGGAGGAACGACTTGACCTTCGTTTCGTGTTGATCCAGAGTAGGAGCGCACGAAATGTTAATATTTCGCATCGGAGTTCGTATCGATCTCGGAAATGTTAAATGGAATGACGAGATTCACATCGAACGAGGATGGTTGGAACTTGTATCGATGTGGAGTGATCGGTATGAGGAATTGGCCTGTATGATCGATACGAAGTTCTGACTCCAATGATCGATACAAAGACTAGGCCGGTGATCGATGCGAAGTCTTGCTCCTGACGATCGATACGAAATCTAGACCGTTGATCAATGCGAAGCCAAAGGTTTCAAATTGATGCGAATCCTTAGATTTACCTGAACGATACGAACTTGAACATTGGTGATCGATTCAAAGCTACTGGCCTTGATCAATACGAAACTAAGACCTCTTCTGATCGATGCGAAATAGACTTCTAGTGATCGATCTCAGCCTAAACCCTGAAGGACACGAAACCTTGTACAATTAATCACATGATTCCAGCGAGCTTCATTCTTGCATATCTGGACTTAACTGTTAAACTGCGTATTTGACTACCCTTTGAAGCTCGTCGATGGAATTGTACTTAACAAAATGATAATGAACTTTAGTTTGGATCGATCGCTAGCATCTGGATGGCATGGCTGTGACGGTCAGCGATGACGGTCACTCCATTCGAATTTCGAAGTCTTGTCGTTTGCATGCCTATCCATACTCTGTTGAATTTTTTGAAGTAATATACAGCACTGCACTGCACAACACATCCACACACTTCACACTGGGGGATGCGCGGGGTTACTATCGTCTAGTCATGATTTCTCATAAGTTAGTTAGCTATGGAACCTTCAAGCTCACAGCAAGATGAAGTTCAGATTCATCTCCTCCAATAATCGATATATCGGCCATTGCGACCGAAGTCTTGGATCCAGGCCCGGATGAGGTACCCGCTGCATCTTTCATTGGTAATCCGCCAAACTCTGTTCCTTCCAATGTTTCCTAAGAGATGTTGGGACGGATATGCTTAAGGCATGGACTGTCACTGGATAACATGTTATTACCAGGACCGAATGACGGACCGCACTATCCACATAAAGGGTATACTGCGTTCACTTGTCGTGCGTGCATGTCCAGGATGCTTCCTCCGTTTAACCAATATATCAAGGAAGTATTATCTTTCCTTGGGATCGCTCCATCTCAGCTACACCCCAACGGATACGCATTGTTGAACAGTTTATTCATTGTGTTTATGGAACATCTCTTTCGACCACCGATCCCGATCGAGATTAGATATCTATTCAACATTAAGAGCTGAGGAGATAGCCCATCTTTCACGCTCCTGGAGGCAATCAGAAACTGCCATGTAGTTACAGGATCTTGGACTATGCAAATTTACTTCAAGACAGAGTGGTTTTATGTTCGATGTCCCCTAAGATTTGCCAATCAATGGCTATTCAGACGTAAGTATTGCAATCTTCTTAAGTAGCTAATAAGATAATCACGACCGATGCCAAACTTATATCACTATTTTCTTTACAGCTACGATCCCATGGCCTGAAGGTGTGCATTTCAGGGAGATAGTTTGGGTACTCCAAGAAGTTCCAAGCGAAAAAAGGAACAATGACTCGGTTCTGACGGATAGGAACTTGAGAATTGTTGGATTGATTGAGCGAAACCAAAGTATTAGGCTCGAGGGAACGCCAAGGTCCGTCTCGAAGAAACGAGCCAAGCGTAAGACGTCTAGAATTGTTATAACCGAAGAGGCTGGTTCGGAGAGAACACCCACTAATGACGAACTCTTGGCTGGACCTTCGGATTCGGTTCATGACTGCGAAAGAAAGAGAAAAGGCAAGGTTGCTGCTTTTAAGCGTCCTAAATCCGGTAGAAGGAAATTTTTGGTTGTATCTTTGCCCATTCCCGGGGTTAACATTCCAAAGGCCCCCCTTTGCAGGAGGGAAACCTTTTTGAAGGGCTCACCGATATTTCGATTTTGGATTATGTGTCGTTCCAACACAATGCCGGATTGGAGGAGATTCGTCAGGCTTTAGACTTAAGCGAGTCTCTTCCAACTAGCATGGCTAACATTTTCGGTTGGTCGGGGGTTTCATATACATACACACTTCATGACACCACACAATTCCTGACCGTAAGTTAAGCACTTCGGGAGATTACTAACTCTACTCTCCTTTTACTTTGCAGACACAATGTCTGGTCGAGATTCGATGTTAAGCAATTTTCGAAAAGCTCGCCAATCTTCGTCATACTATAAGGCGCGTAGAAGAGAAGCGGATAGAGAATACGACCATGGGTACTCCGGTCAGGAGCGTTACGATAGAGATAGGGAGTATAGGCATCGATCTCGATCTCACTCTTCCCCTCTAAGAAATCCTGTACAGCCTCCGATTTACGTCTTACGCCCCAGAAACTTTGCGGCACAAGCCGTCCTCCCATGCTTCAAGGCCTAAAAGTCAACAACGTAGAACTGAAATAGCGGTCCCATAATTATAGAGCAGGTCCTTGTCGAGCCTATGGGGGAAGGAGCAGTTAAACTTGCTCAATTGAAGAAAGATTTTCCCAACATCTACTTCGATGGTTATATTCCCCCCCCCCCCCCCCCAATTTAATGATAATCCCAACGGAGGTTGAGAAAACTGTGCATGACTACGTTGCAGATATTTATTCCCAACATAAGGAGTGAGCGAAAGTCATGAAAAAGGCATCGAAGGTGGCTTTTGAGCGAGCAGTCGTGATTGAGAAGTTGGAGAAGGAGCTGGGTCAGAAAGACCGTATCATCCAGGTGATCAATACCGAGGCCGAATTCTCTCGAAAATCAGAAATGGAGGCTCTCAAAAAGGTAGATGAGGCCAACTCGGCCATGGAGAAGATGAGACAATCTCATATGCTATAATGGAGGACATGGGTCATCGGAATACCACCATCACTGCCGAGCGAGACGCGGCCCTCAAAGAGCTCAACGAACTTAGGTCCCAATTTTCTGAAATCATTAAAGAGAGGGATGCCGACAACACTTCAGCACAAGAGGCATGTGATCAAGCGATGGTGCTTTGAAGCGAAAGGGATGCGGCTATAGAAAGAGTCCACGTAGTGGAGGTTGATAAAAAGTTCAAATGGCGGAGTCCAAGCTGGAGGCTGACATTGAAAACCTTCTCATTACCTAAAATGCCAATGTGTTGAGACATAGAAATTTGGCTTGGCTCGAAAATTATTCGACACATCTCTATAATGCCTGGAGCCGGTTAGTGGAGGAGGAGAAGGTGGTGCATCTGGGTGAATCCTTTGACGAGTTCGAGTTTGAGAATCGCTTGCTGACCGAAGGCGAAAGGAAAATTCTCCACGAATCAATCATCTCAAATGAAAGGGAGAAACTCAGCACCCAGCACCAGGAAATTAGGGAAGGCTCAGTTGTCGAGCATCACGCCATAAGTTCTAAGATTATTGCTCCACATTGATCTGCGCCTATACCAGTGGTTGAGCCTTAGTCTGTCCCGGTCTATAATCCAGAACAACCGCCGATATCCCCTACTAAGGAGCACACCTCCAAAGCCGCTCAGCCATCCTTGAGCCAAACCGAGGAAGGTCCTCGGAAGAAATCATATGTGTGTTTGGAATAAGGGACTTGCCTTAAAGTGCTTGCTAACAGTTTCTCTTCTTCTTTGTTCAGTGACCGAAGTTACACAGATAGGGCCCCTTGCAACCCAAGAATTACATCAAGCACAGGGGGCCATTATTTCTGAAGCGACCACCACAAAAACGGCTGCGCCAACCAAAGGAATGCAGGGGAGCTCACTTTCTTTCGACGAGCAGATGAGGAATGAGCTTCTAGGTCGACACAGTGACCCCTTCGCGGACTTGCCATTTGTCATTAGTGGACTCATTCCAGCTTCTAGTTCTTCAAAACAGACCACTACTGCCTCCAGCGAAGCCCAATCTATTCGCGAAGAAGAAATATTGGCTGAGATGAACGCTAAGTTGGAGGCAGCGACACATGGTCGTAGCTCAGGATGTGGAATAGTGGCGCCCGGCCCGGCCCCGCTATGAATGATATCATCTGGAGGTACACTTGTTGATACCAGTGTGCCCATTCCGCCCCCTGTAGTAGATCCAACTCCTCCGACCCCTCCTGTAGGAAATATTCTCAAACATTCAAGTTTGGAGGAGAATGTTGAAATCATGCTTCTGTCTGGAGATGATCTGCCAAAGGGCAAAAGCTCAAAGTGAAAGATCATTAGCGGCTCCAGCGGATCCACACCGAAGAGGAAGCCGAAGAAGAAAAATGAGTATTTGCTCTTATAAGTTGGTGATATATTAATTTTTTTCCATGGATAAAGTTGAAATCGATGGATTGAAGTTGAAGCTAAAGGCATAATTTGAGATGAAAGATCTTGGGGAAACAAAGAAGATTTTGGATATGGAAATCCAAAGAGATAAAAAGCTTGGACTTATGAGATCTCAAAAGGATATTCGGCTCATTTTTTGGTAGATGGGAACGTGTTTTTTGCTTTCCTTTTATAGGCCGTGTATAGATGCGGGTTCGGCCCCAACTAGTAGGAATTTTGGAAAACTTGTATATGAATCTTCATTTACAATTACTTGAAATAAAATTTTTCTTTTGGCTTTAAATCTACTGCTGTCTATTATTCTTAAATGTTCCAGTATTTGAATTTCAGTCTAGTACATTTATGGAGTTTCAACCTTTGGGTTGAGTTTGCTTTTATTTGCCAAGTTTGGAAATCACAAACACGAGTCGTAACCGGAGATCAAGTTGGACTTTGACGTTGTACTGCTTCGATCAGTGATTAACACTTAAGTCCTGCCCTAGTTCCGGGGACAAGTTGCAAAGATCGACTAGCGATTGCAATTTGTCTCTATTTCTTTGAGTTTAACATCGTCGGATCGATGCTAAAATAAGTGGGAGTCTAGGGGTTGAATCACACTCGCTTACTTGTAAATGGTCACATCCGCACTCCGGGGATCCACATTTGTATTTCGGCAGTCAATCATGCTTGTTGAAGTTTTAAGTATATGTCCACGCTTTGGGGACTTAAGTTAGTTTATGAGTTGTCCACGCTTTGCAAATTTGGAGTTTACGTTTATATTCTAGTTCACACTCTGGGAACCTAGAGTTGATGTTTATACTCCAATTCGCACTCTGGGAATTCAGAGTTGGCCAAAAGATGGTCAGTCACATCTATTTAGCCTTTTAGGACTTCGTTTGCACTCTGGGAATGATGGATTTATCGGGATCGTGGATGGTCGTTTCACATCCACCTCGAGTTAACAAGTGAGGTCGTTAGATGGATGGATCCGTCCTCCTCAAGCTTGGCTAGGATATGGCTGAAGTCGTTAGGAGGATGGCTCCACCCTCTTGAGAACCGTATTTATGAGTTTATGCTCCAATTCGCACTCTGGGAGTTTGGAGTTGGCTAAAGGATTGTTGTCTATCAATCCTTTTTTGGCTTTAGTGTAGTGATTTGTTCTGAGCTTGGGTTTTACTTAGTGAGTGGCCGGTCGTATCACAGTCACTCCCTATTTGAATAAATTCCACCGTATAATGGAATTTAGCTCTCCGTGCATCATGATCTTGTACATCACATTCAATAAATCACAGCTCTATTTTAAAGAGATGGCATTTTGTTCCTGAAATGAGAAAATATGGTAGAATTAGTTGCCTTATTACAAATTCATAATTCAAAATGCAGAAACAAATTGCAAATAAATAATGAACTAAATAAATAAAGTCTGTTATGTGTATTAACAACGGAGACTCTAGTTGTTCCAGGCTCTCAGCAAAGTAAGACCGTCAACGGTCAACAACTTGAGCGTGCCATCTCTGAGCTTTCATGCAATCACATACGGTACTTCCCAATTTGGCTTCATGTGTGAAGGAACCGGATATATCCTCTTGAGGACGAGATCGCCAAGTTCAAAGGTTCATGGTTAGAACTTAGCATTGTATAATCGAACGACTCGACTTCGATATGTGGCTGCTCTCAAATCAGTCTCTTCACACTTCTCATTCAATATATCCAGGGACTCAGCAAGTAATATGGCATTTGTTTTTGGATCATAGTAAGTCACGCGATTAGAAGGTACTTTTATCTTGATGGCTTCTGAGCCATAAGATAGGGAAAATGGAGTGTGTCCGGTCGCGGAATTGTGGGTCATTCGGTAAGCCCATAAAGCCATAGGAAGTTCATCAACCCACTTGCCCTCAGCCTTTTCCAGCCATTTCTTCAGAATAGACTTGATAACCTAATTAACAGCTTCAACTTGGCCATTCACTTGAGGGTGTGCAGCTGTAGAGAATTTCTTGTGGATATGGAATCGATGACAGAAATCCTTGAACTCGACACTATCGAACTGGCCTCCGTTACCAGTGATGATGGTATGCGGGAGAACAAATCGGTAGATAATGTTGCGAACTACAAAGTTGATCACCTTCTTTGTTGTGATTGTTGTAAAAGGTTTAGCTTCAGCCCATTTGGTAAAGTAATCAACTACGACGATAGCATACTTCGCACCACCTTTGGCCAGAGGTAAAGCGCCAACGATATCAATGCCCCATACTGCAAACGGCCACGGACTGACCATTTAGGTTATCTTAGTAGGTGTGGCTCTAGGAATTTGAGCATGTTTCTGGCATCTATCACATTTCCTGGCATAGTCTGCTGCCTCACGGTTTACAGTTGGCCAATAATACCCATATTGGAGTACTTTCTTAGCGAGAGCTTGCCTCCCGGTGTAATCGCCACATTCTCCTTTGTGTACATCACGTAACACTTGTTTAATTTCATTGTATGGTACATCATAGGAGAGAAATAGAATATCCTCTTCTGTACGTGACTCCATTCTAAATGGTGAACCATGAGGCTTTTTGAACAATCTATCTTCTCTCACTTCTTCTCTCAGGCAGCGTTCCATGGTCGATGTAATTTTGTTACGGAGTCATCCATGACTCCTTACTGGGAGCAATTTCAAATACAAAGTCTGTCTCAATATGATCAATGCTTGGGGAGGATAAAGTTTCAACAGGAACGAGTCACATTTGTTGTGCTTCGCCTATGCTGGCTAACTTTGCCAATGAATCAGCTTTTTAATTGCGCTCGTGGGGTATGTAGAAGATGGAATAATAGCCAAACTGACAAGTATCCCTTGGATTCGGGTTAGATAAGAAGCTAGTCTTCGATCTTTGGCTCGGTATTCACCCCGAACCTGGCATACGACTAATTGCGAATCACAATCAATTTCCACAGCAATAATTCTCAAATCGTGGGCGAGCTTCAATCCAGCAAGCAAAGCTTCATATTCAGCTTCATTATTGGTAGCACAAAAATCAAATTTCAGAGCATAGCATATGGATCGGCCTTCGAGGGTTTCAAGTACTACTCCAGCACCTGAGCATCATTGGATGCACCGTCAATATGCAGCTTTCAGATGTATTTGGGAGATTTACTGGTCTCGGGCAAGTCCTTTGGGACGGTAAATTCGGCTATGAAATCTGCTAGGATTTGTCCTTGAATAGCTCCCCTCGGAGTATAGTTAATATCGAAATGAATCAATTCAATATTCCACTTGAGTAATCTACCAGACGTCTCAGGTTGCGTAAGGACCTGTCGTAACGGCTGATCGGGTGTACACAGTAATGGGATGAGCCTGGAAATACTGACGGAGCTTTCTTGAGGTAATGACGAGACAATAAGCCAATTTCTCAAGCTTCGGATAATTTCTCTTAGCTCCGGTTAACCATTTACTAACATAGTAGATTGGTTTTTGCGCTCTATCTTCCTCCCGAACAAGGGCAACACTGATGGCGTTCTCTGATACTGCCAAGTAAAGGTACAATTGCTCGTGATCGATAGGCTTTGACAAAATCGATGTTGTGGAGAGATGTTGAACTGTGCCCTGAATGCGTCTTCACGTTCCATGGTCCATTCAAAGTTTCGCTTTCCTTTTCGGATCAGATCGAAGAAGGGAATACACTTGTCAGTGGACTTTGAAATGAACATGCTCAATGCTGCTACTTTCTCGTTGAGACTCTAGACTTGATTTATGGTTCTTGGAGTTTGCAGATTTTCGATCGCCCAGATCTTTTTAGGATTTGCTTCTATTCCTCGAGCGTTGACGATGAAACCAAGGATTGTTTTGGATGCAACTCCAAAGTGACATTTCAGTGGATTGAGCTTCATCTTGTATTCTCGAAGGATGTTGAACATCGATTCCAAGTCCCTTACATGATCAGTGGAGAATCTCGACTTTATCAGCATGTCATCCACATATACTTTCATGGTTTTTTCGATCTGGTTAGTGAACATCAGGATGACTAGGCATTGGTACGTTGCTCTGGCATCCTTGAGTCTGAAGGGCATGACTCTGTAGCAGTAGAGTCCCAGATCGTTCACAAAGTCGGTATGCTCTTGGTCGGGTAAGTGCAATGGGTATTTGGTTGTAGCCGAAATAAGCATCCATAAAAGATAGTAACCGTGCTCAGCCGTTGAATCTATGAGCTGATCAATTCGGGGATGTGGACAACTGTATTTTGGGAAAGCTTTGTTCAAATCGGAATAATCAACACATGTTCTCCATTTTCCATTCAGCTTTCGGACAAGTACGAGGTTGGATACCCACTTTGGGTATAAATCATCTCGGATAAACCTATTTGATTTCAATTTACCGACCTCTTCGTTAAGCGCGACAGATCTCTCTCAATCCAAACTACGCCTTTTCTATTATGACCAGGATACACCGCGGGTCAATATTCAGGGTGTGGCTCGCGATGTCCGACGAGATCCCACGCAGTGCGTCTAGGCAAATATGTCGAGATTTGCCCAGAGAAATTCAACCAATTCCTGTTGCGTCTGTTGGCCTAACTGAGATCCAATCTTTATCATCTTTGAATCGTCGTCATCGTCGATCGAAACATCGATCGTCAGCTCGACCGGGGAGGCTTGACTATTTTTAGTCTGGAATTGGTTGGGGTGCCCGGGCTGCAGTCAGGCACCAACTATCAATTATCGGCAAAACGGACCCAGAGAGATTCCTCTACGCCCTTTCCCTTCTCCTTTCGCTACGCCCCACATAGCTCAGCAACATAACAGGCTCTCCCAGCAGCCTGATCTCCTTGAACGACTCTGACCCTATGATCGGTGGGGAATTTCAGAGTCAAGCACCACGGGGCAATAGCTGACTTGAATTCAGAAAGGGCCGGTCAGCCTAAAAAAGCATTATAAGGGGATTCAACGTCCAAAACAAAAACTGCAATATCCGGACTCTCCGACATTCTCCTGCCCCCAACTCCATTGGCAATTCCACCACTCCAGTAGGAATAGTAGCACTTCCATTGAAGCCGTGGATTCAATATTTACAAGGTTTAAATTCCTTGGCTTCCATCTTCATCAAATCATAAGCTCGCTTGAATAAAATATACATAGAACTCCCACTGTCAACCAGGATCCTCTTCATCGAAGCAGGACCTACCTAGGCAGTTATAACAAGTAGGTCGATAGTGGGGGCTTCGACCTTATTAGCGTCTTCGTTTCTAAATACGATGTCATCTGTCATTGTCCTTTGTTGCTTAGCCGGAGCCCCGTCATCACAACTACTACAACACTCGAAGTCCGCATGCCTGATAGAGCTGGCATACAACTCCATTTCCCTCCATCTTCGATATGCTGGATGAGGACCACCACTTATTGTATTTATAACTAACCTCCCGCCAGTGTGAGTAGGTTCCTCCTGTCTTTCTTGGTTCAATACACGATTTTGGGTTGATGGGCCCGCACCTCCTGACTGCGGTGCCCGCACAAACTGATCCAACTTCCATTCTCAAATCAATTTGTCGATGAGATCCTACAAATGACAACACTTATTTGCGTTGTGGCCATAACTCTCATGAAATCTACAAAACTTTCCCATTTGGATTTGCTTCTCCGATGACTGTTTCGGAGCAGGCTTCTTGTATTGCATAGTGTTGCAGGTTTGCAGATACACATTCTCTAGCGACGTATTCAACGGAGTATAATTATCGAATATTGGAGCCCTACTTCACGGGCCACGGTTTTGATCTTGCTTCTTGTTTTGATTGTCATTATTTCTCTACTGAGTTTGCTTGTTTTGGATATTCAACTGAACTTTTTCGAAACTCTCCCCGGACTGCTTGACTGCGACATTATTTTGAATTCCCTCACTACTGGGTCCCGCATCATCTTGCTTCCTAGACTGCTTTGCGTCCTCCCTTCTGAAGAATTCGACAGCTTTGGAGTAGAAATGGTCCAATGACGCGAGAGGCTTCCCAGCCAACCAATTTCCAAACTCAAAGTCAAGATCAATCCCCTAAGTTAATGCCATTAAGATTGAGTTGTCGTTGGGATTACTAATCTCCGCACACGCAGCATGGAATCTCTCTAAATAGCGTCTGAGTGTCTCTCCAGGAGCTTGGATGACACTAGATAGAGTGTTAACATCCTTTGGTCTCGCAATATGCATTCGGAATTGTTCTACAAACTTAGTGGCCAATTAGTCAAAGGAAGAAATGGACCAAGGTGTCAAGCGTGTAAACCACATAGTAGCTATGCCCCTCAAAGGAATGGGAATACTATGGCATTTTACTGCATCGTCAGCTCTCGCAACACTCATTGATCACTCGTAATTCAGGATATGTTGATTAGGGTCATAATTTCCTTCATACATTGGTAGAGTCGGCATCCTGAATTGCCGAGGGGGTTCAGCATAAAGCATCTCGTCTATGAAGGGAGTATTACTCCGAGAGATTCCCCAGCCGTCATAGTAAGGCCTTGGCTTTCTTGAATCATCTTTCGAATCATAGTTGGAATATTCAACATCTGTACGTTTTGTGCACGTTGAGCCAAAGTGTGGTAGGGCTCCACAATGCGAGGCTGGACCAGGCACTGTCGACAGTCCATGTCTCGCCTCCTTGGCTCCAAGTCTTCAGGGACATATGGTCAGGAGTACGCCCACGCTGATGATGGTTCAGATCTGACTGATTCCAGGCATCAACCCCTGGTTCAACCGCGGTGGTGGTAGCACAGTTGTCTGTGGTGTATTGAGGAACGGTATCTCCCTAGGAGGAGGGTCCAATATGGAAACTGGCTGACGGGCCAACTCTCAGTTGTCCAACGATCATTGCAGGCTGATGTCTGGTAGCTTGTGTGTAACTCCCGTCTAAGCGGGGACGGGTGGATCTGTGGTGGTAGTTAGACGAGGCTGAACTTTCGGCAGAGGAGTAAGAGGGGTGATCCCTCTTGGATATCCTACGCCTTTGGCGGTTCAACTGGTTAGTCAATTCAGCATTAGCACGTAGCTGTTCAGCCAATTGCTGCCGACTCTGGGTCAACTCTTGAAGCAGCATCTGAAATTCATGTCTTGTAACTGGGCCTGACAGATCTAAGGGTCCGGTAGCATTTTTGTTGAATGGAGGCAATTGCGGAGGATTCTGCCTATCCTGGCCTTCTTGATCTATAGTAGTGGAGGCGGTCCTTGTGCTAACCATTGTGATAAGTGAAGTCCTTTCCTATATTTTATGCAAATCTGAATAGGTTGGAAGAATTATGGACTTGAGATCTGGATCTTCTTCATGGATTTATGCAATTCGGTATCAACAGTAGATCCAAGGAGCAGAGAAAAACTATGTTTTCTTAGTGAAAGCACCAAATTGTTTGTACCAAAAATGGACACAACACTCTTCAGAAGTCTTTGAAGAGATAAATGAAGAATAAAAATGTAAAATGTGGATTATCTAACAAAAACTTCAAAACAGATAAGTAAATGCATAGACACACAACAATTTAAAGTGGTTCGGCGTGTTACCTACATCCACTATGAAGTTTGATGATTTTATTGATATTCTTTTGATGATTAAAATTGATTACAGCGGATTATAGCGAATTACAGTTGTGAAATTCGAGTACAACAGCAGTAATGGAGTGCAAAGTTGAATCCGACAGAGTCTGGTCATTAAAGAGCCAAAAGATCCATCTTCTATAGGCCCTAGGGCTCTATTATATAGGCGTAGGAGGCTGATATCTCGCTCAGATCTTGGGAGACTTCTTCTGGCACGTGGGTGGGCCTACGCGATCGATCCCGCAAAGTTTTTGCCCGATCCGTAATCGATACAAACAAATTTCATATCGATCAAGATTTGATCCAATCGGGTCGAAACTTGGCATGAACCTTCCTTAGGTTGTGCGTAAGCTCCTGTGAAAATTTCATAGCATTTGGACTTATGGATTGTGAGATATGATCGATGCAAGATCGAGTTTTCTCTAGCCCACCGAGTTCAAATCGATAGCTTCGAATCGATCGTTTCGAATCGATCAATCCATGTGCCCAGGTGACGACGTGGAGCATGATTTATGGATCGATCCACTTTCGATGCCGAGTTGACCAAGTTGTCCCAAGATTCTCGCCTTGTTCATACCGAAGTAGCTGTTTCGTTCGAATCGATCAATAACATGCTTTTTGTATCGATCTACAGTATGCTCTGTTCATATCGGTTAGAGCTGCATGGTTCGTATCGATTGTGTTGGCTTGTTTGCATTGATCCAGGTCGCTCCAACTTGATGGATGCGAATGACTGATGGTTTGATGGATACGAATAGGGAGCGGGTTTGTTAGGACTTGATGGATATGAACATAGCAATTCCACGATGCATGCGAACTAGCGAAGCTAGGTGGGTACGAATAGGGCTTCCCTTGATGGATTCAAACAAATGTGAGTCGATGGATACGAACAAGGCCGATGTGAAGGAGGCCGCCTCTGGATGGATACGAAGTAGACCTCCATGTTATAGTTGATGGATGCGAAATAGGAAATGGTCGACCGATTCGAAATGAGCTTATCTGCTGATGGATGCGTAGCTCAACGATGCGAAATGATTTGATCGATTCGAAATAATGGATATGAATAAATTGACCTCCTTGGTTTGCATCGATCATATCTTGAGCATATGAACTCAAATTGACTTGACATTTGGGACATTGGCTTTCATGGCTTCGCTTTCCGTGTCATGTAAGCATAATCCGGACGCGGTCAAAATTTCTTGATATCCATGGTGAACCTGTGCGTACTCGATATTCGGGACGAGCAATCCTTGGTACACTGCCAATTCCTTGATATCTCGGCCTTGCCAAAAGGCTGGATAATAGGCTGGCCACCGAATAAGGCCAATACAATGTATGATCACTAGTATAAGATCATTAATATATACGGTCACTATT
The DNA here is from genome assembly GCA_030765085.1 of Allium cepa. Lineage (NCBI taxonomy): Eukaryota > Viridiplantae > Streptophyta > Magnoliopsida > Asparagales > Amaryllidaceae > Allium > Allium cepa. The sequence continues at coordinate 111,989,279 of CM060940.1, forward strand.
ATAAGGTCGATACAATTTATCAAACTATTCATACCCTGAATCAAAGCCAAAAGGCATAAACTAACTCCACTCAACCGTATATGCTCACCAAACTTTACCGTGTAATCAATCATTACATTGATATCTGGTCTAATCATCATTGATCGCACATGTACCATTATACATAGAATATGAATCTTGAGTTTTGCCTTGCGTTCCACTTTCTAGAGTAGCCTAAAGCCTTCCCAAAGTCATGTCAAGATCCTATAAAGAAATGCACTCGAATGAGGAAGGAAATTCCCCAAAAACACCCTCAACCTAGGGTTTCAGCAAAGTAGGGCTCTAATTTAGTCGACTGAGCTAGATTTCCCCATCTTCTGTTTGGTGTTTTCTTTTGGGATTGATTTGCACATACATTCAGCCAACTTAATTCACTCCTCAATTGACTAAAAGTGATACGTTCCTAGCAATGAACCTGGGGATGGTATAAACCTCCTATATGGTCACTGAGTCGGGCCTTATCTTCTCCTTCGCTTCGCCCGATGAGTCGTTTGGATTTCGTAGTCTGCCTTTTCCACATCGCACTTCTTTCCAAGTTCGTTTATTGATGTTTTGGAAGTGGTTTCTTAAGTGTACGAAAACGTTTTCGATATGAATCCCACTCTTCTTCGTATGAAGTCTCCTTAGGATGATTTCAACAGCCCGAGGTCCTCTAACATATGCTCAAATAACTCAACCAACTCCCTCGCCTCATGTGATTCTCACACTTATGTTGATACACTAGCTCATGCACACATGTATATGCAAAAATGTAAAACTTTGCAAATCATGTTTCCAGCTTCACCAGAGTGATTACTCGATCGTTTATCCTCTCATACAACTTAACGTACATGGTGGTCATTATGACTACATGAGATTGTTCACAGTGTGTTTATGCACATGTGTAATTAATCACATAAATATATTCATTCATTCACACATACACAACCATTATTTACTATTCTAATTACAATTCAAGAATTTTATTTGTTATTAATTAATTTTAAATACACATATATGCATACTTACCCATATCCATATGCATACACATGTATTTAGATAACAATCGATTATTTAATACCCAAATCTGACTTTAATTATTAGATCTTTTCTATAAAAGTTCAATATCCTTTTCTATTATTTAATAAAATCATTCTATTATTCGATAGAATACAAACTAGCTTATTAATCATGTTTAAGCTTTTATAGTACTTAATTCCTTCATCAAGAATTAAATATCCATCTTATAATTATTTTATAAAACCTTATAACCACTCTATAAAATGGTCCCCTCTTACTATTCTATAAAATCTCATACTATTATAAAATACTTCTTTTGTATTATTTCATGAGATCTCGTGTTTTTCATAAAATACTTCTTTTATATTATTTTATAAAATCTCATACTTTATAAAATACTTACTTTTGTATTATTCAATAAAATCTAATTCTATTTTATAAAATATATATTTCACTTATAAAATTGTTTCCTTACTAAAATAATATTTATAAGTACTAATTAAGCTCTTTAAGCCTCTAATCACTTTAATAATAAGTGTAAGGCTCTTAACTTTCTTAATTAGCTTACTAACTTCATTTTATAAAATATTCCATTATTTTATAAAATTATTTCTCCACTTAAATAACATTTATAAATACTAATGAAGCTTTAATAGGCCTCTACTCACTTTAATAATAAATGTAGAGCTCCTAACTCACTTAATTAACATACTAACTTTTCTTAAATCAATTCAAATAGTAAAATCAATATTTCTATTGACATGCACATCATTACATTACTTAATTAATGATAATTGAACCAAACATCATATAATCATGCAATTAACTCAAAATCCATTCTAGAGCTTACTAACTTTTCCAAACATGATGATTAAAGGTCAAAAAAATTAATTATCAAAAGAAAACATGTTTGTAACATAAATACAAGCCTAAACCATAACATATAATTCTATAAATCACAATACATAACTTTAAAATTATCCCTAAATAAATATAAAAGTTTAACAAGTAAATTAAATAGGACAATCTTCCCACTCACCTCATCTTCTTCAAACCAAGCTTAAAATTACCAAAACCCAAATGCAAACTTAATTTACAGATCTCCATCTAAACTTCACTTTATGCTAATTCCTTCATGGGATTTATAGAGAATTGGGAGAGAGGATTTATGGTGATTTTTGTTTGATTTTTGAAATTTTATTTAAAGGGATTTGGATTAAAGGATTAAGGACTAATTAGAGAGGGATTAGGAGAAGAGGAAGAAAAGTAACATGAATGGGGAGATGAAACGAAAATATGAAGGGGATGGGAACTTATAGGCATTGGGCTTAGACCAATTAATTTCATCCATTCAACAGCACTATTCACTCCAAAAACTCACCAAGTCCAAACAATCAAGCTTATGCTCATTTTTTACGCGTCGAAAAAGCTGTCTCATCTACGGGTGTCTCAAGATCCAATTCCTCTTTTTTTGAAAAATCGAGTATAATGGGCATTCTGATAATTAACGAATAAATGTTCAAATTAACCATTTAAATATTTAGTTATTAAAATTGCAAGGTGTTACATACCGACTTACTGTCATCGATATCAATTTGAAAGCTTGCATTTGCATATCCTGCATAAAGAGGTCATGAGGTCGCCTGTAGAACATCTCACAGCACATAGATAAAATATAATATAATAACGTAGATGCCAAATAGGCAAGACACTGATATAATCAAATCAACCATAAATAAAACATGAGAGTGCATCAGGTTCGTAGACTATACAAAATCTAAAACAAAGAGTCTATATGTCCAAATCTCTAAAATAAACTCTATAACTGTCTCTCAAATACAAGTACTGACATAGCTCCAAAATACTACACAACGGAATATAAGAGATAATAAGCTCCAATTATAGATATATGAAAGCGTAGCCTCCTACCCGTACTCCATAGAGCTCCATGCGCTAGACTTGCTGTCCATATTATACTCATTTAAGAGTGCTCAATATAATAAGAAGTAAAACTTAAAGCATCAGGTCAGACAATATCTGGTGTGAGCAATAAATCATCTCAAAAATACTAGTAAAATCATATATGGTAAATAAGAGCATAGGGTATGAGAACCATACATGATTTTTTCCTGCATTCGAAGAGTTATCACATGATAATCGATATATGCAAACGAATCCATCAAACAATACTCACTATCACTCATATGCATTGGATATATGATAACCTCTATGACATAATTGCAAACCACAAAGTAAATATAGTATCCATCAAATAATACTCACCATCACTTGTGTGTATTTGGATATATGATAAGTCTTATCGCACAATCGCAAACCAATGACCCAATCGAATCATAGCTTCATTGGTGCTTGAATACATGCCACTCTTAAAGACTAGGAACCAGCCCGCAATCGCAAAGCCTATGGTAATCTACTATAGTAAGATTCGGACACAATCGCAAATCCAAGTGAGCATCCACATATACTCCTTCTTTACGAGCACACTTGAAGCCTCCAAGTTATCAACAATCCCTTTGCGTGCATCTTTATAATGGAACTCGATCGCTATTTCATCATAGCTATCTACATAGTTGGGCACAGTTTTAAAACCAACTTTTAAGCCCTAATCATTGAATTTATCCTTGTGGATCACCGCCATGACTCCCATCGTTAAGTCGTCATCTTCGGAATGCCTCTAAACACCTATCATAAGTCTTAGAGCCACCATACCAAAGTCCCAAAGTCATCACATCAAAGCATTACGCTTTTTGTTGCTGCATAGAACCAAGGTCATCCTGAGTCATCCACTCTAGCTCCCTGTTAACTCGTCAAAAGCCCCCAAACTTTGCCCCAAACTATGTTTGTGCCAGGCCTAAAGCCCATAGCCCAAAACCCCACGCTACACTTTTGTTCGGTCGCCTTCTGTCTAGCTTGAATCATGCACCGACTGAACCAATAGCAACATTGAATAAGATTCGATGGCTAGACTCGAACCTACCACCCATCGAACTACTTCATAAATTCGGCTCCAGAACCGCCACCCATCGATCAATTTTTGCCACTCAAACCCGAACCAATGTCAGCCCAAACCAATTCTCATGTTTGGCCACCGACCCAACCTCTTTACCGACCTAACCTCTTTACCGACCCAACCTCTCCACCGACCTCATTCTACCGGCCAAGACTAAGCCAAGCAACTCCTCTCAAAACCTCGAGCACAGCTAGCACCGACCAAAGCCATCTACTGAATAAATTCCCTGTAGCGTCTTTGAGTCAAAGATTTCGCATCAATTTCACCATTACACCAAGTTCTTCAACCCTTATGTGCTCTGTATGAAGCGATACAACTTTCAAAAATGGGTTAATCCATCGAAGCTCGATTTCATCGCTCCTAACTCTAAGTCGCTTCGTTAAGCATTTTCAATATACAAATATACAACCAAACGCCACATACGCACCAAACTAAATTCAGGCATGAAAATATATAACAATTCATGACAAATCATCTTATAATGTGTTTTTAACATATCCTAACATAATTCAAGGCAATCAAACATCAAATGACAAAATTAGAACACTTTAAAACAATTTAAATTCATTTTTACTTTAAGTTCCACTTTGAAGCAGCACTAAAATTTAATTTTGACTTTAAAACTGGGTCTAAAACATGTCAAAACCCATGAATACATATATAGTAAGGTCAGGGATGATAAATCACTCACGAAAACCCCTAAAATCTAAGTTTTGCATGCAAACCAATGCAAATCCAATAATGAACAACAAAGATGAGATTTTCTCTTCCTAAAAATGTAGATTTGGAGATCTTTAATGACCACTTGATAATCTAACCTTAATCTCTTATTTGGACTTGATTTGAGGGAGAAAATAGAAGATTTTTAATGGAGGATGGGTTGATGGAGGCTTTGATGTATTTGAGAAGATGTAAAAGTGATTCTGGGATGTTGATTCAACCAAATATAGCCCTCAAACCTGATATGGGTTAGTGTTCTTGCCTCCACCACTAAGCTGCTCAAAATACTATCAATCTTCAAATAGTCGTATCTTCTAACCAAAAGTTCAAATCGCTATTATAACCACTCCACGGAAAGGAAAACCATAATATCTTTATGGAATTGGTCTCGAACGTCAATTCGGCTTCTATCAAAAGTTATAACCAATACAAGCTTCCAAGGTTAAAATAGTTTAGAAAAAATTTGAAGATAGGAAATGTCCCTAATAGGCATCTTCCAAAGTTATAGAGTTATATGATCTTATATGAATTTTAAAATAATATTTTACGATCCTCCAATACGTAAAATACTAGTCGTTACATCTCCATTCTCTCTATAATGAACAAGTCTTTAGAATTTCTCAAATACTTAAGAATATATATCACTTCCATCTAATACTTTTCTTTCGGATTAGACTAAGGCTTACACATCCTAATGCATACGCAACATCTGGTTTAGTACATAGCACAACATACATAATGGAACTGATTATAGATACATACAGTGTCCTTTTTCGTACGCTCCCTGTTCTCATCGGTATAAAGAGCGTCCTTCTTAGAATGGATGATTTAAGGTTGTGTTTGAACAATTTTGCGCTTGGGATTCCCTATACTGAACCTTTTTATTACGATATTTATTATAGGGATTGGGACAATTCCAACAACATCTTGGATCTATCTCTATAGATCTTAATACCAAGTATGTAGGCCGCTTCTCCCAAATCTATTATGGAGAAGTTCTTGGAAAACCATGCTTTCACAGATTGTGATAATGGGATGTCACTACCAATTAGGAGCAAGTCATCGACATATATGGACACTACAACACTTCTATGTTTTTTCCTATACATGGACGCTTCCTCTGTATTATGAAAGAAACCAAACTATTTGATTATTTTATCAAAGCATTTCCCAAATCCTTGAAGCTTGATTAAGACCATAAATTGATCTTAACAATTTCCAAGCCTTTCCCTTATTCCCACAGACCTCGAAACCCTCGAGCTATGACATGTAAATGGTTTATTTTAAATCACCATTTAGGAATTTCATCTTCACATATATTTGCCATATTTTGTAGTCATAGGAAGTGCCAATAACAAGCATTATCCAAATGGACTTAAGCATGACTATGAGCGAAATCATGTCATCATAATCAACATATTGAATTTGACGAAACCCTTTCACAACTAGCCTTGCTTTATCGGTTTTTTATGTCTATGTACATTTAGATTTTTCTTAAAAATCCATTAGCAACTAATAGGTTTATTCTCTTTAGGTATATCAACCAAAGTCCATACTTTGTTATCATACATGGAATCCATCTTAGATTTCACAGCTTTAAGTTAAAGTGCATAATCCTTACTGCGCAATGCTTATTGAAATGGGAGAGGAATGTTGTCTTTTGAGATGTAGCCCTCTTTTTCACCATCCATTAGAAAACTATAGTATCTCTCTGGTAGGCAAGATTCCATATTAAACCTTCTAATAGGTTACAAGTGTTTGTATAATGGTGAATTTGAAATCTCTCATTGGTTAAGCCTTTGTGTTTACTTCTCAAATCTCATCTAAATCTATGACTTTACCACTAATTTCTTTTTATACAATTTTTTTTGGAAAGGCAACATGTTGAGAAACGATAACCCTTGGTCCTCGACATGATAGAAAATATATCTCATAGAATACTTGGTGTATCCTATAAGTTTACGTAGTGCCGACCTTACCACAAGCTTATTGGGGCCAACGTTCCTAACCTAGGTTCGACAACCTCTTACCTTAAAATGTTTGACATAGGGTTTCTTCCCATACCATATCTCATATGGAATCTTAAGCATATATTTTGTAGGTATCAAATTTAACATATGCACTGTGGTTACAATGGATATCCCTAATAGGAAAGAGGTAACCCAGCCTTACCCATCATGGAACATACCACATCTAATAAATTATGATTCTCTTTTTAAAGCACCATTGTGTTATGGAGTATAAGGTGGAGTAACCTAAAAGATAATCCTATTATCTTTTTAAGTATTTTTGGATCTCTTATATAATATACTCACCTCCTTAATCGGATAAAAGTATTTTAATCTTTTGGCTGTTCTCATTTTCAACCTCATTCTTACTCTTTAATTTCTCGCAAACATTCGATTTATTCTTCATAGGATATACATATTCTAGTCTCAAGAAATCGGTAAATGTTAAAAATAAAGAAGAATTATCTTTGGTAATTATAGGAATTTGGCCACATACATTAGTACGTACGAGATTTAAGAGTTCATCAACTCTATCATTGCTTCCACTGAAGGGAATCTTGGTCATTTTTCCTTTTAGACATGACTCAAAAGTATCAAATGATTCAAAATCAAATGATAAAAAAACCTTCAGTTTTCAATCTGTTCATTATTTTTTCATAGATATGACCCTATCTACAGTGCCATAGATAATTATTATTTATATCAATTTTAGAAGAACTATTAACAACATAAATTCAATTAAGACTAAGTACATAAATGCCATTATCCAAAAAAACATCTTAGATATTATTTCCACTGAACATAATATTCATAATACTTCTATTATGACAAAAGCCATAACCCTTTCAGATAGTTTTGAATTAGATATAGGACGGCAAATAAATTTCCGTACATAGCAACAATTGTTCAATGCTAAAACATAACCATCAGGAAAAAATAAATGATAACCTCCAGCTACAGTTGTTTCTACAATAAATGCATCAGTAACTTGAAGCCTCATTTCACCTTTTTCAACATGCCATTTTCTCCTAAGTTGAACCGAAGTTAATTTATTGATTGCAAAACAATTTTATTATAAACACACCAGTAGGAGCGTTAGAACTTTTCATTTTCTTCTCATTAACAAGTTTTAGGTAATTTGGATAGTTTTGTTTCCAATTCCCCATCTTTGGACAATGGTGACATTCACCATTTTTAGTAGGTGTCTCCTTCTTACTCTTCTTGAACCTCAATTACATTTGTTTGAACCTTTCGAATATGATGTCATTCCCTGTACAGCCATTTCCATGTTCCAATCCTTGAATGAACCTTTAGCTGATCTCAACGTATTGAGTATCTCTATAAGCTTTATGTTCAAATAGTTAATATTGTATTTCAATATATATAGATCAATCTATAAAGACATGGAGCCAAGGGTCAAATTCACTTGCATTTCATTGCTTAACTTGATGTCATGCTCTGAAAGTCTATGAATATAAACTTTCATTATCAAGATGAATCCTCCACATGACCGCCTTTACGCATCTTTATAATGAATAACTTTTTACTAATATCATACCTTGTGAAACAAGATTTCTCCGCAAACAAATGTTCGAGGTTTTCGAAGATTTTGTGGAGAAATATATTTTTGTAGGGCTTTTACAACGGCTTATCTGAAGTAGACAGCATGAAAATATAAGCAATTTCATAATTGGCTACCCATGTATTATAAGACTTAACTGGCTCGGGGTTAGTTCTTTGGCAGATTTCTCTGTTAAAGGTTCATCTATTGACGATCATAACTTTTCGTATGTAAATGCTATTTTGATTGCTCTTAGCCAGTCAGCGTAGTTAAGTCCGGTGAGCTTTTCATTTTTAAAAAAGTGTATTAGATTGTCATTTTATTATAAGTTTAATTAAATTCGATTAGGATAATTTACAAAAATTAGATATTACTAAAATATTAAATAGGTTAAGTGGTTACATTTCATTTACTAATAAGCTCTCGGTGGACTTTTTTGTTTCTTAAACCCTAAGAGAACATAAAAATCTTTCGATTTCTCTAATGTTTATTAGGACTCCCTTGCCTTAAGAAATAATGCAACACCCGATTAAGTAAAATTAAATTTAAATATAACAAGGGTAAAAAAGTAATTTTTATTAACGTTCGAATTTGGCTACGGAAATTTGGTCGTTGTGTTCGCAGCGATTTTCTGGAAAATTTCCATAAATAACACTTTGAAATCGGAGCCAGTTTGCAGAAGTTACTAATATTTTAAAACTTGAAAATAAATTAAATAAATAAAAAATAAGAAAACTAAACTATCCTTAATTCAACAGCTTCGTCGGTTGATACTTGGAGGGTCGCCAATCGATGGTTAGTAGTTGACGGATCCCCACATAGCGGGCAATTAGTTGTTATTCCAAATCGGGGAAACTGAGTGGACAATTGCCCAAATTAAATGAGATATTTTTACTTGGCCGGAAAGTAATTGTTTAACATTCAAAATAAAACCTAAGATTCTCCCAGGGTTAATCAATAGTCAGGACTAATTTGAAACGCCGATATATACAGAGCTAACCTAATCCCTAATTCATAAGAAATATATCGGTATACCAACATTCTACTGAATTTATTCTCCTTACTTATCAAATTTTTAAAAATAACCAAGAATAAACTAGAGAAATCAAAGAAGATCAAATTAGGTGAATAACTAATAAACGGGGAAGGGTTTTTAGATGAAAATTTAAAGGAAAGCTTGGATTTGAGGTGAGCACGAACATTTCTAATAAGATGATTATTTATAATCAATTTTAATATACACTATCTGATCTAGTTGTTAGAAATTAAATTGGAAGACTATATTTTTTAAATATGGATTTAAATTATTAATTATTTTGATATAAACTTGTTAATATAGCGATTAATCTAGGATAAACCACTTTGTAATCGAATAGAAATTCTTATAATTCGTTAATATAACTTAAACTATTAAATTGATTTCTGTAAAATTCAAACCGATTAGGGAATGGTCAAATACCACTTCGAATTCATCAAAATTGTTAAATATGGCACGGTAAGTTTACTATAAAAAATAAGGAACGAACAGTATTAAATTATAATTAAGATAAATAGAAAACAATAACCTTAAAATTTCACTACAACTGGTCGATCGCACTACCTGGAGCAATTGACAGCAAGCAGTCGATTGCCCAAGTATATAGTAGTCGATCGGTAGGCGTTTCAAAAGCGTAAATTCAATCTTGGCCTAAGGCCTAGGCTTATTAAATTTAAATATTGGTGTAAGTTTGTGTATATATATATACACACACAAACATGGATGTTTGCAGTAGGGAAGCTAGTTCCCTGCGAGGCGATGCTGGGACATTGCGAAGATGGTTAAATGTTATTTATCAAGTAGGGTTCAATATCCGACTGATAGTGATTCTATTGCAATTGTCATTCACAGGAGGTTCTACAGTATATGTGTAGCACTAATTGATGCCTGATGAAGTGTGTAGGCCTGATATAATGGGAGTTCCTTGGTATTCTCGGATTTTGACCTGACGTGATGCTATGTTGTTGGCGGATCCCGAAACGTGCAATAAGAGGCAATTATGTTACCATTTAAAGGTGGACATGGATGCTAACGATGAGACACTTCAATGAGTCGACATTATGGGTTCCCCTCAATGCGCAATTGAGGTACGAGTAGCCGTAGTTATGGGAAACTTAGTCCCATGGTAAGAATAATAGGGTAATCCTATGTAGAATAGTTCTCGTAGCTATTAGCCCACCGGTGTTGTCTCAAGGTTCGATCAGTTATCCAATCCTAGGTATAAGCTTGCACAAGTAGTTAGTGTAGAAGTTTTTTTAGCTCAACAACTTAATTAAAGAAATCTAGCAATTAAGATATACTTGTAGAAAACCCTAGGTCACCATGTGATTGCCATATATTAATTATGTACTCATTCACCAAACTTTTGTCTGACCTGCCCATTTTTCTTTATTTTCCCTACCACAGGAGGATATGGCAGCAGATGATAGGCCCGTTATTAATACGTGAAGAGGTGAGCTCATCATTGGAGTTGCTTGTCATTTTTATTTACTCTCCATGTAACTATTTGTCTTGTTCAGTACTTAGTATTTTATTAGACATGTATCGTATTTCTACATACTATAGATTTAACTATGTCTATTTTTTTGAGGCTATGTTTGGAGATATTTTCAAAGATGCTTATTTCCTATATTTATATTTTGTTGCCTTCCGCTGTGAGTTCTAAAAAGTACGGTATATCTTAGATCATATCTATATATCTTTAGTCTATGTAACGTTTTATATACCCTGACTGTTTGTATTTCTCAGTACTGACGCAAGTCCAAAAGTCACATAAGGCTTTGGACTAGTGTGTCGGGAGGTGCGGGTTATCACAGTTGTTATCCGAGCATAGGTTTAAAATTCCTTGAGGATTAGGGGCGCATTAAGAGAATGCACTAGAAATGTTTTTTGAAAAGAAAATTTTTTCCAAATGTTTTTCAAAAAAGTTTTCAAAACGAGTTTCCAAAGTGTGTGTGTGTGTGTGTGTGTGTGCATGTAGATTAAAGCTTTTCAAAAGGTTTTATGTAAGTATAATGTGAATAACTCTTTCCTTTATTCTTGCACTATTATTTGTAAAATGTTGCTAATAAATTCTTAAATCACATATAGAAGATGAGTTATTTAGGCTCAGGCGATGCGACTGAGATCTGGGCATTCAGGCTAGGGGACAAGATGAGCTTAATCCTAATGGAGGATCCATAGAGAAAGCTCCGGGTGTAGTTTATGCTCATCTATATGCCGTCGATTTTGCTAAGTTATGTAAGGATTTTGCGAGCCTATGAGGGAAGCCTTATGTGGGGACGAGTCATATGTAGATTCGAGGACATGGATTCATACTTATGATTGGATTTCTGGAGTGATGGGTCTTCCTAGAGAGGTAAGAAGACAACTGGCTACTTGGCATTTACAAGAAGAGGCCTCGAATTGGTGGAAGGTAGTAGTGGATAAGACTTATGAGGGTGGTATCACTTGGAGGGACTTTAGGAGATGCTTTGAGATGAATTTTCTTTCTAAAGCAGAGGAGGAAATGAGATTGGAGAATTTTATTCATTTGAAGCAAGGAGACATGTTAATGAAAGAGTGTGTAAATCGGTTCAATGAGTTGGCTAGGTTTGGGAGGGAGCACAGCAATAGCCCTCGCAAAAAGGCTTTGAAGTTTGCGAAGGTCAGAACCAACCTCTTCAAGTTTGGTCTTAGTCATATTCCTATCGATACGACATATGAGAGTCTGGTGGAGATGGCCTTGCTAAATACCGTCTGGAGGAAAGGCGCTAAAGAAGAATCGGCGAAAGGAGAAATGAGACCCATGGAAAAAATTAAGAGGCAAGATATTCAATGCAGGAGATGTTCTAGGAATGGCACTTCTCTAAGGAGTGGAAGGAGGAGAGTCCGAGTATTAAGTGTTACAACTGCAATCAATTCAGGCATTTAAAGCGAGAGTGTCTAGCATTGCCGAAGACCTTTACCTAGGTGGTTCCAACTTACGCACTGGATATAGTTCCTAGCTCAAATGTGGCTCTAATAGCCGACAAGGATAAGAAGGTCGTGGTTGAAGCTATGTTAACTCTATCTGGTTTATCCATTCGTACCTTATTTGATAGTGGGGCATCATACTCTTTTATTTCTATTAAACTTGAAAAAGAATTACACTTTGACAACAGCATAGTTACAGATCATGTGGTAGTATCAACCTATTGGAGGATCGACATATCTATTTGTGATATGTAGGGGTATGAAATTGTTTATTTTGGGGGTTGAGTTTGATTTCGAAGCCTTTGTCTTGGGATTTTGGGGTTCGGATTGATTTTTGGTACGGATTGGATAATGATGTTTGGAGTGATTCTAGATTGTTATATGAGGGTCGTTAGGTAGGATACTTGTAATGTGGGAAGTCTAGAGATTTATTGTGATCCTAGAGGTTTAGTTATGTTGAGTTACCGGTATTCATTAGACCTATCACATGATGAGTTTGATTTAGTGCATGTAGTTGACTGCCTAAATGTCTTTTTCGAGGTTATAGGTCTCCTACCTTGGAGAGAGATTGAGTTTCAAATTTATTTTATGGAGAATACCAGACATGTTGCCTTACCCTCGAGGGGTATAGATCCTAAGGAGGGACGTGAGCTGAGCAAGCAAGTGAACGAGCTATTGAAGAAGGGCTACATTATAAGGAGTATTTCAGAGTAGGGAGCACCAGTCGTGTTTGCCACTAAGGCGGATGGTTCTCTGAGGCTTTGCATTGTTTATGGGAAGCTGAATAAAATAACAAAAAATAATCATTATCCATTGCTTTGCATAGACGAACTCTTTGATTGGTTAGTTGAAGCGGAGATGTTCTCTCAGCTTCACTTAGCTATCAGATTCCATCAATTGCACGTAGCCATGGATTAGTATTCAGAAAACTGCTTTTCATACACCTGAAGAATTTTATAAGGGGTTAGTCATGCCTTTCGGGCTGACTAATGCATCCGCCTACTTTGCTGATCTGACGAGTCGAATTTTCAGAGGGTTGATTAAAAAGTTCATTGCTGTATATGGATGATATTTTGGTCTGTTCGAGGAGTGACGAGAAGCTTATAATGCATTTTAAAGAAGTGCTCAATACACTCCATGAGCATATGTTAAGGGCGAAGTTTTCAAAGTGTCACTTTTGGTGTTAAGAGGTACGCTTTCTTGGACAATTTTCTCAAATAGTAGGTTGGCAGTCGATCCTAGTAATGTTGCTACTGTTCTGGATTGGCATGCGCGGAAGAATGCCATGGAAGTGAAGAGTTTCTTTTGTCTGGCAGGCTACTATTGGAAGTTCATTAAGGACTTCATAATGACCTTTACCCCTTTGACACGCCTTATGAAGAAGAATTTAGTTTTCTCATGGGATGCGCAGTGTGAGGATATTCTATTAAGATGAAGGAGATGATGACTAGTGCACATGTTCTTGTATTACCCAATGGCATGAAGATGTTCACGATATATACCAACGCTTGTGGTATAGGATTAGGTGCAGTCTTGATGCAGGAAGGGTGAGTTATGAGCTATGCTAGTCTATAGTTGAAGGTCCACGAGAGAAACTATCTTACCAATGAACTTGAACTAGCAGCCATTGTCTTTGCACTCAATTCATGAAGGCACTATCTTTTAGGAGACAGCTTGAACTTTATACAGATCATAAGCATCTGAAGTATTTCTTCTTCCATAATTATTTGGACCTAAGGCAGAATAGGTGGATGGAGTTCTTGGAATTGTATGAATTTGATATCTCTTATACTTCGGGAAAGGGTAATGTTGTTCTAGACGCCTTAAGAAAGAAGAATGCTGTTTTGGGTTTTATGTTTTTGGAGTGGATGCACTTGGAGTTCAATTCTACATTTGACTTTCGACCATCGTCAAATTTCACTCAGGATTCTTAGCAACTTTGGACGTTCAGCCTACATTTATAGACTGCATAGGGTCACGTCAGAAGCTTGACAAGGAGCTATTGGATATCTTTGAGAGGATTGGTAGAGGAGAGCAGCCGAATCATTTGAGGTGTTACGCTGTTGACTCAAGGGATGGTTATAGGGAGATGGTAGGTTATGTGTTCTTCTCACTATGGAGTTGATAGATATGGTAGTAGTTAAGTCTCATCGTTCAAGGATGACCATTCATATTAATGGGGACAAAATGTATTGTGACATGAAGAGAGTCTTTTATTGGCCAGGTAGGAAGAGGCTTTTGGCCCAATGTATGGCTTGCTAGAGGGTAGAAGCGAAGCAGAATAAATTGATAGGATTGTTACAGTCATTGCCATAGTGGAAATGGAGAGTATTTTTATGGACTTCATTGATAGACTACCTAGAAGTAGGAGTGGGAATGAGAGTATTTAGGTCATAGTTGATCGGCTGACCAAATGCGCTCATTTTATTCCAATAAGGAGTATAAGGAATGCAACGTCTTTGGCGACACAATAAGCTTTTCACCAACGAGTTTTGAAGTAGTCTACAGGAGGCTTTGGGCACAGAGTTGAGCTTAAGTACCTCTTATCACTCGTAGACGGATGGATAGACAAAGAGAGTGAACCAGATGTTGGAGGACTTACTTCAGATGTACACTTGGATTTGATGGCTCTTGGGAGGATCACTTGCCACTAGTGGAATTCACATTAATAACAACTATCGGGCAAGTATTGAGATGGCACCATTTGAGGCGTTATATGATAGAGCTTGTAGACCACAGTCATGTTGGTGGGATACTACGAATTGGATCATTCTTAGACTAGATATGGTGAGGAAGACATCAGAGAAGTTCGACTTGATCCGTAGGAGGATGAAAATAGCATAGGATAGGCAGGAACCTTATGTTGATAGGAGACGCATGTGGGCGACATGGTCTTTGGCTCACTGCTTAAGCACGTTTTGAGGTTGGCAGTTCGAGAAAGCTAGCACTAAGGATTGTTGGGCCAGTTTCGATCGTTGGTAGAGTTGGAAGTTAGCTTATAGGGTAGAGCTTCTTGAGAAGTTAGTGGGAGTACACGACATTTTCCATGTGTTTCATTTGCGGAAGTGCTTGCATGATATAGCTATTATAGTTGAGCCGAGTCAGTTAAAGAAAGTAGAAGTAGAGAGGGAGCCACTTGTTCGTCCTCAACTACCTGCATTCTTGAGTGTGGTACAACATGACTCTGCAATAAGGTTATCAAGCTTGTTAAGTTTCAGTGGGCACATGATCCAGTAGAGTATACGTGTGAGCCTAAGGAGAGGATTCGAGCTTCCTACCCATGACTCTTTTCTGGTATGTTTACATTTTAAATCATATAAGTATATGACTACCAATATGTTAAGATTTATCTTAGTATACCCCATAGATAGAGAACATTGGATGTAAGGAATGGTTGAAAATTTATTATTAGGACATATTTTGTATGATGGATGCTAGTGGATGTATTATTGATTGGATTTCGCACACTTTGGTAAGTATATCCTCTAGTCAACACACATACTCACATCATAACTTGTCATTACTTGTTTGATTTTATTAATTTATATGCATATGGTTGCTACATATGGATTGAATGGTTGCGCATACATGTAGAAGTGCAAGTACATTTACATAGGATGTTGCATACATTTTGGATACATGGCATAAGCACGTGCATCAAAAGAAATTCGACTGGATTAGGAGACCGCCTACTCCTTGCATTGGTAAACATTCCACGTTTACATATACGTACATTATTAAAAATTTAACTAACAATGATTTCCAGTGGATAATGGACGATTAGATGGCTATAGTTATTAATTGTTGCATGTACGAGTTATATTTTTTCCATCCTTAAAGATTTCGAGCATAAAATCCTTCTATGGAAAGAGAATGTAACATCCTAAAAATTAAGTGCGAATTTTATAAAAGAATTAAATCTAGATATAATAAGGGGAAAAATGTAATTTTAACAAATATCTGAATCTGGCTACCGAACTTGCACCATTGTTTCGTAGCGATTTTCTGGATAATTTTCATATATAATATTTTGAAATCAGGGCTAGTATGGAGAAGTTATAAACGTTTAAAACTAAAAAATGAAATTAATTAAATAAGGAAACTAATCTATCCTAACGGTCGACACTCTAGAGGATCTTCGGTCGAATGGTCCCCTACTAACGGTCGATCGATTGTCGTTCTAGATCGAGGAAATTAAGCAGCCAAGAACCGAATTAAATGAAATATTTTTACTTGGTCAAAATGTAATCGTTTAATGTTCTGGACGAAACCTAAGATTCTCCTAGGGTTAGTCAATGGTCAGGACTAATCTGAAATCCCTATAAATACAGAGCTAACTTAAATCCTAATTCATTAGAAATTTATCATTACACCAAAACTATACTAAACTTTCTTCTCTCCACTTATAAAATTCTTCAAAATAAACAAGAATGATTTAGAGAAATCCAAGAAGATCAAATCAAGTGGACAACCAACCAACGAGGAAGGGTTTCTAAACGGAAATTCGAAGCAAAGCTTGGATTTGTGATGAGTGGGCACGTTTCTAATAAGATGGTTATTTGTAGTTAATTTTAATATATACCATCTGATCTAGGTTATTAAAAATCAAATTGGAAAACCATATTGTTAGAATACGTATTTGAATTATAAATTTTGTTGATATAAACTTGTTAATATGGTGATTAATCTAGGATAAACCACTTTTTAATCAAGTAGAAATTCTTATAATCTGTTAATATAACTTGAACTCTAGATTAAATAAATTTCTGTAAAATTTAAACTGATAAAGGGATGGACAAATGCCACTTTGAATTCATAGGAATTGTTAAACACGATACTATAAGTTTACTATAAAAGAAAGTTAAGGAACGAATGGTATTAAACAATAACTAATGTAAATCTGTGCAGTTAAACCCCCGCTAAAGCCCAATAAAATCCCCACTATAGTGCATATCACTCTTCGACCACTATACTATTTCAGTTTAGCGCTATTAAATAGTCATCTTTAAGCCCCGCTATTTACCACTACACTAGCTAAATTAAAGTTTTTTAGCACGTGCTTTAGCAACTTTTATGTACAAAGGTTAGTTTGACTAGTTTGCTTTAAACCAAATCAACAAAGATAGAGTATAGACCAAATTCCAATGCATAAATGCCTAATATAAGCAAGAAATCTATTGTAGTTCCTAAATTTGATTCGCATAAATCATGATATCATCAGTGTTGTTATGTAAGTTTAAATTATATTTCTTTTTTCCTAATAAAATGACATGAGAATGAAAATAAATTAACTTTAAATATTTTGTTTTATATCTAATAAAATGACATGAGATTGAAAATAAATTAACTTTAAATATTTTGTTTTATATCTAATAAAGCTTTTTACACCTCCGTTGTTTTCTACTATATTCCCGCTATAACTTTTCGCACATGCACCATTATAGAATCGCTAAGCGCTTTAACTGCACAGACATAAATAGAAAACAAAGACCCTAAAATTTAACTATGATCGATAGATCACACTATTTGGAGCAATCGATAGCAAGTGGTCGACCACCCCAGTGTATAGCGATTGACCGGTAGGCATTCAAGGAGCATAAATTGAACCTCAAGCTATACCCCAAGTTTATTTAATTTAAATATTTGTATTAATGTGTGTGTGCGTGTATATTATATACATGAATGTTAGAAGTAGAGAAGCTAGTTCCCTATGAGACGACACTAGGACATTGCAAAGGTGGTTAGTCGATATTCGACTACGGGCGACTGATTGCTAATGAAGTCTGTGAGCCCGACATAATGGAAGTTCCTTGGTATTCATGGATTCTTACACGATGTGTTGTTTTGTTGTTATTGGATCCCATCATGTGCAACAGGAGGCAATTACATTACCATTAAAAGGTGGACACGGGTGCAGACGATGAAACACTAGGGTGATTCAGCATTATGGGCTCCCCTTCAATGTGTAACGAGGGTACAGGTATGGGTAGCTATGGCTATAGGAAACTTAGTCCCATGGTAGGAATAGTAGGGTAATACTATGCAGAATAGTTCCATCATCTATTAGCCAATCAATATTGTTTAGAGGTCTGATTAGTTATTCGATCCTAGGTATGAGCCTACACAAGTAGTTAGTAAATATGAATTTTTAGCTGAACCCCTTAAGCAAATAAATTTAGCAAGTCATGAACACTTGTAGAACACTCTAAGTCACCTAGAGTATTATTTAAATCAACTGCATGTGATCACCACAAATTAATTATGTACTCATTCACCATACTTTTGTATGGCTAACCCCTTTTCCTTTCTTTTCCCAGCTATAGGAGGGCAGGGCGCAGATGATAGGCCCCTGATTAGCATGTAGAGAGGCAAGCTCATCATTGGAGTTGCTTTTCATTTTTTTTACTCCCCGCGTGACTATCTACTTTTTTAGTACTTAGTGTTTTGTCAGACCTGTATCATATTTCTGTGTACTTGGGATTTAACTACGTACCATTTTTCTAAGACTGTGTTTTGAGATATTTTCTAAGATGATTATTTTCTATATTTATATTTTGTTTCCATCCCCTATGAGTTATAAAAGCATAGTGTATCTTAGGTCACATATTTATATCTATAATCTTTGTGTTGTGTTATAAACCTCAGCAGTTCGTGCTTCTTGGCATTGACACGAGTTCGAAAGTGACCTTAGGCTTTGAATCGGTGTAACGAGAGGTGCAGATAGTCGTAAATATCAACAAAGTATAATGCCATAAGCGATGGATAAAACTTTATTGGTTGTATCATATATAACACCTAACTCGTGGTCTTTGTCCTAATCTCGTTTCAACCTTGAGGAACATTAACAAATTGAAAGAAATTATTCACTCATACCTACTATTTCGTGATGGCCTAAGTATAATGCATTTACCTTGAGGAACATCAACAAGTAAGTGCATGCATCTTACCTCATCTAGTCAATATATTAATGGTACTAAACATAACATTCTTGACTTGAGGAATATCAACAACTAAGGAGTACGCAAATAACCTATTAACGTATAAATGGTAGAGGAAAACTTATATATTAGAGATTCATAATTTTTAATACATATCTTATTAAGTGATATCAATTTAGGGAATTATGTATCATTGAAGAAACACCTTCATGATTCGAACGTTAGACATATTTGAATGCACGATATGTGTGCTATATGTATGTATTGATTCCTTATACCTCAATTGTGTTTCTTGTAGTTCCACTCTATTTAATTAAATTATATTTAATTTAACTTTATTAATTAAATCATATTTAATTATTTAATTAACACTTTAATTAATTTGATTTGAATTTCAATAATTGAGTTGTAATTTAGTCAACCTTAACAACTTAAAGATGAAGTTAGATTATAACAGTTATAGTAATTATATGCATATATAATCATATATATATAATTTATTAATTAATTTTTAATTTACTTAATTTATTAAAACAATATGATAATTAAATAATATTAATTAAATTCAAACTTTTGTCATCATTTCCCTTAAACATTTTTAGTTAAATATACACGTATCTTATATTTTTTAATTTAATTAATTTACCTTTAATAATTAATTCGATGAATCAAATAAAAAATATTGAAATTAATATATTGAAATTCAAAACCAATGTTAAAAAGCTTATAACATGTTATATTTTAAACTTAATTTTTGAATATAAAATATATTTTTTTATAAAAAATTAAAACATATTTTATAAAATTAGCCCAACGCCCAAAATCAATTTGGGCATTTATATCGAGGATAACTTTTAAACTTAATTTATCTTTTGGGGCTGGCCAGTATCCAGTTAGGTAGTGTACTTGATTTCCAAAACCAACCTTCAACACTACCTTTCTAGACACCCTACTAAATATGTAGGCATTAATCAGTTAGCCCTAACATCGTTAATTTTAGACCGCATAGACTATTGGAATATGATACCATTGCAGGAAACGGGCAGTTAGAAGCGGGTGAAATAGGTAGATTTTAAAATTTTCTCATTTCGATCAATTGAGCCTATGAAGTCAAAAGTGAGTTTTAGATCTAATCTAAAATATTTTAAGTAAAATCTTTATTTCTTCTTAATTTGTTTAAAACATAGGAGTTTTTTAAACTATATCATATAGATTACTTGTGTGAAGTGAATATGCTATAGATATGAAGTATACATGACTAATGTGGTCCTATGTAGGTATTGGGATTTACACCACAACAAACCTATTTATCCCTTTATATATGCCTATATTTTCAGTAGTTTATATTTAAAATATATTTATATAAAATGATAAATATATAATTAGGAAAGGTTAAAATTGAATTTTTATAATTTTACACAAAACTTCGTTCAATAAAATTTGAATTGAAATAACACATATATGCACAAGTATTTATATAAATTATTGTAAGTTATGTTTTAATGTTAGAAAAACACATCTCTACTACTAATAATGAGAATTCATTGAGTATACTTCAACCATGTCTTTTTGAAATACCAAATATGCACCCACTCTCGCTGTATGCCTGCGCTCTCCCCATTCATTCGCATTTTTCCGTGCATCTCCTGAAAGCAAGAAAAGCCCTAATTCCATTTCCCATTCCCAATGATTCAAAATATGATAATTTCAATAGACCTCCACACCTTGCGCAGCAGCAACGACAATTATCAATAGTGCATGGTCGCCGATTAACGACGATTACTCCTTATCGACGACTACGCTCAACCAACATCGACCAGATGTCTACTATACTTTGAACATACGTACCATTCCAAATTTTATTTTCCTTTTGTCCATTAAATTAAAATTCCAATCCGTCAAACTATTGACTTAATGTGTGCAAGGATTTAGGGTCAAGACTAATTCCTGGGTCAATTAGACTTCTATCGTTGCTGTTGACTTGGCTGGTGTTATCCCACCTTTTGGTCAAGGCAGGGATATCAACAGATTGGCTAGAAAAGATGAATATCGGGATTGGAGATCGACTGAAAACAAGGATATGATCAATGTCGTCAAAATTTGGCCTAGCTCCAATCCAAACGGGATCGATTGGGAATAATGACAAGGCTAGAGAGGCTACGTTTCAAATTTCAGGTTAATCGGAGTTCGTATGTTCGAGATATGGATGGGTCAAGATTCATGGAGATTGGCTCGTATCGATACTTTTCGAATCGATCACGTGGTAGCTCATGCGTTTGAATCGATGACTTCATATCGATCGGAATAGGAATAGCAGCAAACTTCGGATCGACGACTTCGTATCGATGCAGCACACATCGGTTGATTGGCTGCGGCAAGGCACACTTTGTATCGATCAAAGCATAGATTGGTACGAAAGGACATAACTTGGGATCGATACGAACAAGGGCATAGGATCGATGCAAAAGTTTGGCGTTTAGGGAGCTATATGAAGTAAAGAGCAGTTGATGGATACGAAGGATGGATACGAAGAAGGGTTGGTCAGTGGATAAGAACAGCCTATATTGATGGATACGAAAGTTGTTGGAGGGATGGATACGAATAAGTGGATGACTCGGTCGAATGACATGAAAGATGGATCTTCGAGACACATCATCGATGCGAACTATATCGATATGAAGAGGGGAGAATGTGTAGCGAGAGATGGATGCAGACGCGATAGATAGCTTGTGAATACAAACTTGCATTGATCATAAGTTTCACTCTGCAAGTCCAAACGCTACGAAATTTGGAGAGGAGCTTCCTGATGCACTCGAGAACCTTCGATATTGATTTTAGCTCTATTGGATCACTCTTGGATCGATATGAAGTGAATACGCGTCGATCCCAAATCGCTCTGGATAGGTCTGGTGGGCCCGTTTCGCAAGAGAAAAGGTATTCTAGGTTTTGGGGTGGATATTTTCGGATCTACACATATAAGTAGGAGTCCTATGAAAACTAAAAATGGGATCTTCTGAGGATCAAACACGGAAACTCTACCATTTTTGCAATTGATACTAAAGGCTTGTAATTGTAATTAGAGTACCAAAACAATACAAAGGATTGATTCAAAGTGGATATAGGCCGGATTGTCGAACCACTATAAATCTTGTGTTCTTTCCTGCTTTCTTCCATTTTAATTTGACTGTTTATTCACTTTTACTCTCTACATTATCTAGATCTCAAATCTGTGCATGAATATTGTGGATCTGTGTAATCACTGGTGCTTTCACGGCTTTTGGGGTTTGTGACCAATTTTGACGGAAACACTTTGGTGCTTTCATTGAGAAGACTAGCACCTGCTATACCTGACTTGGAGTCAGATTTGGAAAGCTAAAGGACCAGATTTAAAAGGGACCATGGTTAGGCAATTAGCTAGAAAGATATTACCAAAAAGGAGTCATCATGAAGGGAGTCGGGAGGCTTCCTCAGGAGCAAATCAGATCTCAGCTTTCATCACCGAAGATGAAATGGAGATGATGATGGGAGCTATGCAGGAAGAAATTTGAAGAGGCAAGAGGAGATGATGCAGAACCTTCTCAGACAGTTTGGAAAGGCAGGAACAGTTGGAGCTGCTAGAATTCAGATCCATGGAGATGGAATAGAAGGACTCAACAGGTAATCAGATGGAGCAGTTCAACAGGGCGCATCCCCTAATCAGCACACAACTGTAATCTGGACGGATCCAAGATCGGGGGAAGACCACCTGGCAAAGATGGACCGATTCATAGAGGAATTCTAGGTGACACCACATAACAAGATGTTGGCAGAAGCACAAGATTACGTGATGAAGAGTATGTACCAGAATTCCCTCGAGGACTCGAGGGGCAACCCTTGGTGGACAATGCTGGATTAGCTAAGATTATCAGGTGAACTATGCACGAAGTTTGGCAAACGGAGATCTAGAAGGAGTAAGCACGAGTCCGTTTACCTGTGAAATCAAAATGGCTCGGAATCCACCAAAATTCAAGCTGCCTACTCTGGAGATATAAAACCGCAAGACTGATCCTATAGATCATCTGATGAGATACATAATACATATGGAAGTGCCGGGGGCACCAGACGAAGTTATGGCCTGGTGTTTCCCTTTGTACTTGAAGGATATAGTTGCTATGTGGTTTAGGAAGTTGGAGGATGGATCTATTAGGACATGGACGGAATTGGTGGATAGGTTTTGAAAGAAGTTTTGGGTTCATATCAAAAGGTCAAAGAATGTGATGACGCTAATGGAATATGATGACACTTACGTCGGTGAAGCAAAGGACGGGACAATCGCTCTGGACCTTCTTGACTTGATTCATTGCTGTGTTGCTTTGGTGGATCGACCAAATCCATCGATGGTTTTAATGGTCGCAGTATCAGGAATCAGGGATAACTCGAATTTCAAAGTATCATTGATACGGGACTCACCAATGGATAAGACTCACCAATGGATCTTGGGGAATTCTTTCACGAGGCCGAAAGATTTCTTCGACAGGAGGATGCATGTTTGGATATGAAGTTAAAGGAAGTAAATGTGGTCAAGGATGGAGAACCATCTGACGAAAGCTCGGGTAAGGACAAGGTTAAAGGAAAGAAGATGTCGGATGAAAACTTTGGCAGGGCAAGGAAACGCTGGGGAGAACCAAAATTCTCCACTTACACAGGACTGAATGAAACATTGAAACGGATATACCTGGAAACTCGAGGTCACCTTCCTTATCGAAGACGGCAAGGAGGGAACCCTCGGAATGCGGGAGAGCATCTGGAAGGCACTGTCTCTTTCATGATCTGAACGGGCATGATACCAATAGCTGCAGGCATCTAAAGGGTATAATCGAGGAGTATGTAAGGAGTGGTCAGTTGCGACAATATGTAGGAACTCGGAATGCGGTGGTGGAACAAGAGCAGCCACCGTCTACCTCAAATGATGATGGCACGAGATGCAGGAATGATGGTCGATTGGTTATCGACTGACAGGGACGAAATGGAATAAGTAGCAAACTCTAGGAAAACGGCCAAGTCACTTACCCATGTACAGGGATAGAGATAGCCCCTAGGCATGCTCTGAGATGATGATAAACCGCGATATTATAGTTTGTGAAATCTTTTTTTTTCTTTTTTTGTTTGGACATTTACTTTTTTTTAGGTTTGGTTTCAGAGTTTGGTTTGAACTTCTGGTTTTTTTTGCTTTCTGGTTTGGACTTTTGTAACAACCTGCATATTTTACGATTATATATTTAAATATTTTATTTGAGTATAGCATCGTTGGTCGGATTAAAGTCCAAAATTCTACTTTTTGCAAAAAGTTGAATTGGGACTTGAGACTACTTCCATTGAGTTTAAAATGGAGTTTGCAACTTTTTTGTATATAAACATTGATATGTTTGGAATTGAGTAGAATTTTGATGTTTTCTTTTAGGGTATTGGGTTTGGGTTTTAGCCCATTAACCCAACATGTTAACCCAATTCCACTCCACTCCTTTTCATTCCTTTATAATATTTCCTAAAACTCAAGCTTTAGTGAAAATGGGAGAAAAGATTGGAAACTAAAATTCCTAAGCACTAGATTCTTAGGAAATTCCAATTCAAGCTTTAGAAATCCAAGAGAAGCTTAGGTAAGCATCCTCATCAACTTCCCCATCTCAATCCCTCTTCAATTTTCAGAAATTCCTATAACCTAACTTAGGAAAAACTTCACCTTTGTTAATAGATTGAAGATTCTACAGGTGTAGTGAAGAGGAATTGATCTTGCCTTGTTTTAAAAGCTTCTCCTTCATTGTTTTTGGGTTTAAAGGTAAGTTTTTGAACTCACATCTATGTCTATAACCTTCTTTGCGGTTAGGTATGAATTCCTAACATCTATTCATGTTCATTTGCTTTTGATTTGAATGGATTTGGTGAATATTCCAAATTTTGGTTTTTGTTGTCCAATTTTATGAAATCCTACTAGGGATGTTTGGACATGTTTTTGGGGTGTATCGAAGAGCCTATAAGGCTGGGTTGTCGCTTTGCATAAATCACTAGTATCCGTTGCTTGTTCGATCTCCTCCATTATGATTTTTATAGGCTGAAAATACTGCAAATTGCAGTTCGGTCGACTGACCACCCTGGTTCAGTCGACTGAACCTCAAAACAGAAAGTTTCCAGGCATAGATTCAATCGACGGACCACCCTAATTCAGTCGACTGAACTTGGAAACAGAAAGTTTCCAGGCATAGATTTAGTTGACTGACCACCCTGGTTCAGTTGACTGAACATGGAAACCGAAAGTTTCCAGGCATAGTGTCAATCGACTGAATCTACTTCTCTCAGCCAATTTTAACTTTGTGTGGATTTTCCAATCTTAGTCGATTTATGTTAATCCAATTAGTTGTCATTACTTATTATCGACTTTGATGACTTCTTTCATTGGATTTTTGGGAATGTCCATTTTGATGAATTTGGCATCGATTTTTTTGGATTTGATTCATGTCTTCGTATGTGAATTTTTGGAGATTGATTATTTTTACAATCATTTTTGTGATTTGTCACATTGAAAAATAAAGGTTTCTATACTAGTAGTAAATATTCAAACTCTTTCTCAAAGATGGTTTCAATTCTATTTTTAATACAAAGCTCATTTATAAAATCGTTTTCCAATCTACTAGTATATACAAACCTTTTCCCTCATTCGTTCAAGAAGTCCAATTAAACGACTTAGCAAAACAAGCGGTATGAAATGCTTGCGTTTACTTTGTCGGTTAATTTTTAGACTCATTCGATTGAAACTCTTGTGACAATTTTCGAGTGGGAATCTACAATTTTTTCGTAAATATTTAAGTTAAGCCCGTGGTTATGTGACATGAAGCTAAACTCATTTATTTACTAGCTTAGTGCAATGGACACTTCTTGTTGATCGATGATGATCATTTTGTGACTTAGACTAGCAATGTGCGATGTCTCTTTGTTTGTGCGGGGTATTAAACCCCATTTTTGGAGTTTCGACTCGAAATTTGCTAGGGTAGCGACCCATGGTCTTCGGGCCGTTCGTAGAGCCTCGACTCAAAATTGATGGTTAGTGACAATAGCGTTCCGTTTATGATGCACGTGTTGGTGAGTTTTCATGCTCCCGTTTGTGAGAGGCCTTCCGCTATTTTGTGTTTTCTAGATTTCTAATTGATGATTTCTGAAATTTGTGTTTCACCACTTTTTGTGATTTAAATTGATAAGTTCTATCAATATTTGTGTTTTGGTGGATATGTTAAAGAATATGACATTCTTTTTGGTACTTGAGTACATACGAGATATTGTATGATTTTTGTGTTATCTTATGTATACTTGTCATAGTATGACATTATTATCATACGTTTTTGTTATGTCTCTTATCATATCTCATTTTATATGATATTTATACCTAGACTGATCCGTTTATAATTTTCTTCTTAAATAATACTCGAGTCAGACCGAGGTGTTACAAGTGCTTTCACTTGACTTCTTAGATGGGACAACTTTTGACTTTTGGCTAACTACTTAGTTTAGTAGTTTTTGCTTTTATACATTTGAGATAAAGTCTCCTTGATGTATACATATCCTTTTGTCTAGCACTTGTACCTATTCTTTAGTGATGTAGTGGATCTTGAATGACCACTACTTTGATGTACACTTTTATGTGATATATTCATATTTGTTTTTGCCTTTGTGATATTGATATCTTTGACTGATTTGTGTTATGCTTATTTCTATATTTGTTTCCAAGGTCCACATAGCCATTGTGTAGTAGCTTTGAGGTTGTATTTGAGATGTCGGATTTCCTCTTGGAATGAAATGCGTGACATGCTATCTGACATATCGGTACTCGCACAAAGCAATTACGTGGATGGTCATTCCTCAACAGCCTTATTCTTCATTCTAGTCGACGGCATTACCCCGTAGTGTCCTTGGCTAGCGTGAGTATAGAGGTGGGGTGTCACAGCTTGGTATCGGAGCCAAACTTCAGAACAATGTAGAATATTATAGCAAGGATCATTGTCCTAAGTCTCCCTTAGGAATCGTGCCTTAGGATATAACTCGAGTCATTAGACCCGTTCTATTCTATTTTCTTTTATGATGCCTTGTTTTATCAATCAGGATTCTTTGATATTCATTTTGAGAATAACCTTTTTCTTCTTCTTTCTTTCTTTCTTAAAGAAGAGAAATAGTTAGACTTAGCCTCCCAGAGCCGGTCAATCCAGTGCTATTCCTCCGAATGGAGTATTTATGTCTGCCCAACAGCTTTTGGATCTTGTAAAGAATGCTCAAGCTGTCGAACCAATTTCAGAGCCTACTCACCCCAAATCTGGGTCTACACACTTGTGCAGTGATTATACCAATTTGGGTGGGAAGCCATTCAAGGGTTTCGAAAGTGTCATAGAAGTACAAGCTTGGCTTAGAACATACAATCACATCTTTTCTCGCATGAATCTTATTGATCTACATCGTGTCCAAGTGGCTTCTAATATGCTCTAAGAGAGAGCATTAGATTGGTATGAGCTTCTGATTTCTTAAATTATTGAAGCAGATCTTACTTGAGAGCAATTCCAGGAACGATTTGAATTAAAGTTTGTGCCGGAGGCTGAAAAGTAACTTTAGCTCGGCATTTATAGACCTTGTTCAAGGTGAATCTTCTGTGACAGACTATGTCGCATCGTTTGAATCCCTTTAAAAGTATGGGGTCGAGTATATAAATACCAGATTGAAGAAAAATCAGAGTTTGTTTATGGCTTGAATAAAAATCTCAAAAAGCCTTTACTTCTAAAACTTGAAGTTTCTTTTGATCAGCTTGTTGATATCGCTTTTCGACATGAAGAGGCATATAAAGATAGTGATGTTGAAATTGGGAGTGACAAACCGAACTTCAACAACAACAAGAAGAGACCTAATAAGTTCAATGGTCCTTATCCCAAAAAAAAAAGGGAAGCAAGCAACATCGGCAGCAAAGACTCCTACTTCTAGCCGTGGAGAATGCTACAATTGTGGCTCTAAGGACCATTATGCAAATAAGTGTTCGGAGCCCCTTGCTTATCGCTATTGCAAAAGTTCAGGTCATGCTTTATCTTTATGTCCCAAACTTCAAAGCAAGAAGGAGGGAAAGCTAAATGTTGTGCAAGACCCTAGTAACACTTTTCTTGGTAAAGGTATTTCTCATTCTATCCTTGATGGCATTATTATATTTCATACTCATCTTATTCAAGTTCTTTTTGATGTGGGTGCATCCCATTCTTTTATATCAAAAGAACTTGTTGATACTTTTTCTTTAAGTCACTACAACAAAACTTGTATTTGGTTGCATTAGATGGTTGCGTTTCAAGGCATATGCCACCGTTGGTCATTTTAGAATATAAAATGAAACGATGAAACGCTACTAATTGGTCCCGCCAATTATTCATCTATATTTTGCTAAAACTTTCCGTGGCCGCCCAAATTTCATTTCACACCACTTCTTTCCCCTCTCAAGATTGCGATAGGAACAAAAAAAGTCTTCGTTTCCAATCCCTCAGAGCTTTTTTCTTCGTCCCCAAAATCCCTCATCTTCCGTATCCCTAAATTAACTAAAAAATCAAACTCTCCAATGAGCACTCTCTCCCTCTCTTCACTATCGATCTTCAGAATACGCGCTGAACTGTCTATCTCTCTCGACGTCGATCTCTCTTTCTCTTCACTGCCGAACTCTAGAAGACGTGCACCGTTATGCCTTTGAAGAGAATTCCAGGACCCCATAGCAAATGAGTACTGATTCGGCTGATGTTGGAGTCACCCCTATTGTAATTGATCCATGCTCTTATCGACTGGATAATAAGTACGTTCTTCTTCTCATTTTCTTTTAGTATGTAATTGATCGATGCTCTTTGCCCTATAGTGTTCATTGTGGATAGCTTTTTACAATGCGCCAGAGGTAGCTATGTTGTAGAATGGGAGAAGAATAGATTTTAGTACGAGTGCAAAGTTTAAAAATAGCTTTTTTCTCTAATATTCCATTTATGGTTTATAATTTAATTAGGCATAAAATACTGAGCTCGATTAGTACTTGTGCAAAGTTTAGAAACAATTAGGCATTTGCAGTAATGAAACCATTTGAAAGGTTATTCATGTTGTTAGTTTAAGTTAATTATGTACTTTCGTTTATCAATTCATAGGATATAATTGCAAAAAACATGAGTTTCTATTTTCTGAAACGGTAACTGATATTTATGTGTATTTATCTATGAACTTTGAGGTACATTTTATAGTTTACCCTGTCATATTGACTGAAATTTATGGCAAAAAACATTGGTTCGAAAAAAAAATCTTGTATTGACTGAAATTAAATTATTACAGGTGGCGCTGAACAATTGTTTGGTATAGTTCTTTATTTTTATATTTGTGTTAGTTTGTGTGATGGTTTGTGTGATTCATCTGTTGTGCGCATGGGAAAGTGATGTACTTAAATGTGTATTTGTATGTGTGCATATACATGTTTTAGATAATTTATTGATATGCGATTCTTAGTGATTCCAATCTGATTCAATGTATTTACACATTTTACAACCATGCTTCATATTTTCAATTTTATTTGTACCTGGACTTGAAATAATTTTGGTATGTCTTTCATTTCTTAGTCTACCTTGTTTGGACTTATGCATGCATCACATAAACTGTAAAATTTTAACTAACCGTCTAATCAGTATAAAAAACTTGGCATATAACATTGCATGCAAGAGAACCAACTAAGTCTCAAAGTTTACTTGTTCCATTTAATTCGAAGGGAGCATCTTCTTGTCTGGTCTTCCTAGCAGATTTAGATCATTTGAATTGAAAATTGATTTTAGACTCATTGGCATTGACATTGACATTGACATTTGAATTAAAGAATAATGTTGCCAACTCTTTTGAAAAGGTAATCGCTTTGTCTATGTCGATGTAATAAGCATTGCTTTTTTCATCACTGCTTGATATGAGTATAGCAGATATTTTTACTCTTTCCGCCTCTTTTTGAAATTTTAATTTGAGAGCCAAATGTGATATCCTAATAACTATTTTGATTTTCAGCGTAATGATAAAGGAGAGAAATAGTAGAAGGAGGAGGAAGAATAGGTGGATCAACATGGGCTGGAGGAAACATGTTAAGGTATGGGCTTGTAGTGTAAATGAAATTGGCAAAGGAGATTTGGACTGACTTTGTGTAGATTTGAAGTAAGATATATATGTCTACTCAACTCATTTTCTGTTTACTTTTTATTAGATACAAGATTTAGCCCATCTATTGCATATAACAAAATCATTTTATTAAAATAGGGTTGCTCTGTCTACTAATATTTAGTTTATTTATACTCCTACGAAAAAGTTAACCAAAGTCATTTTTTGAAAGGTTAAACTATCATCTATATGAGGGCCTAGGTTTTATTTGAGTATTTGCAACATATTCAGTAATCACTCTAGTAATTTTATAGCCTTTTCTCATCTTTTTGGGTAAAACTATTTATGCCACAAACTGCTTATTGAGTAGACAATGGTAAATGGTATATTATACAATTTCATGATGCATTCCATCTTAATGTACTGATCCACTATTAAATTTCATTTTTGTTTCTATGAAGATGATTAAATTATTCTAGATATTGAACTATTAGTCCTAAATAATCTCAATTAATCTCAATTAACTTTTCATTGACTGTAACAGCTGAAACTCTTCTTTATAGGGGTTGTTATAGCTTACAGCCATAATTAAACTATTAGTCCTAAATATTTCTTAAGTCATTGTCATATTTCTGCCTTTTTTTGTTTCATTGATTATAGCAGGATTTTATCAATTTACCAATTAAATAACAATATCATTTAGGACTTATATAGTGGAAATATCAGTGCAGATACGTTTTAGATATTCATTAACTTGTTGATGAATACAAATTGTTTGGTTGTGGGTGCATTGCTCTGTGATTTTGCAAATTTGCACAGGGTTTAGCATGAGTTTGAATGTATTTAGTTTTTTGTTTTCTTCTCTTGATGATACATTTTATTTTTATATACGTTGATATGCATCAACTTGATCGTTGCATGGAAAGTAGAGACAATTAGCTTAAGAAATAGGGAATTGCAAAGACATAATTTTTCTTAACGCGAGGATAATATAACAGCTTGAAATGTTGACATAGGAATGATGATGTATTATGTAGTTGAATATATAGAGAGGCATGTAAGTAGTCAAAGTTGAGGCTTTGGAGGTGTTTAAGAGCTTTGAGGTGATCAGTTTGAGGTAATCACGCTTGAGAACGATTTCTATTGGTGCAGATCGAAATAAAGGCAGAGGGGTTCTTGGCAGGCTGGCATGGATTTGGGGTAGGATCTACATGTCAATGTAGACAGTAAACGAGAAACAAAGCAGCCACTACGTAAAATGAGAAAGATTTTGCTAGAGGTGAGATAGAGGTCAAGATTTAATAATAAATTTAACACGAGTTTCAATTATATTCAGTTTTTTGTTTTCTTCTCTTGATGTTGTCAAGTTGTCAACAAACGACAATAATCAACATCCTTGAAAAGTAAATTTGAAGTTTGGTTATACTTTTTTTTAAATGTCTTCATATTTTTGTTAGCTTATGATATAAGCGTGAGGCATTGCTTGGAATATAATTGATATGTAGACTTGAAAGAGCAGTTAACAGGAGTAGGTTAATTTGTTGATATGCCAACTAAAAGAAAATTGCTTGCTACCAAATTGTTGTTCACATGAACTTTATAATACCAAAGCAGGTTTAAATTGTGCTTAAGTTTTGACTAGACGCGCTTGTTTTTGTTTTTTTAAATTATAAATATAACTAGGAGGTGGCTTTGTTTACTTTACACATTCTACTAGGCCTGACGATTAATACTTGATTGATCCCAAAAAAATGTTAGCATTCGTACTCCACAACATAAAACATATATATGAATTCTGGAAAGCGAATGATCTTTTTGGATACGGTATTTCAATACGATGCTATCTACATTTGTATAAACCAAAATCAGAAAACTGAAGATTGTGAAGACTGACAATGAATTACGGGCGATCATGATCAAAGGCGCAGTTCCTGGAAAGCCTGGTAACCTTATCAGAATCACTCCTGTCAAAATTGTTGGCAAGAACATTCCAAAGAACTAGAGGTCGGTATATGAGAGGTTGATGATACGATATACCCCTTCATGCAGTGCTTCGTGTGCTGGACTCACCGTTATTTTTTTATAAATTTAATATGATTGTGATACCTAAGATTTTTATACTATCATGCATAGGTTTTCACAATATCAAAATGGAATTCGAAAACCAATACCTCCAGGAAAAAAGTCTAAATACAATTGCCTTTTATTAGGTGAGTTTCTCAGTTCTTTAAATGTGCCTATAATTTATTTGAAAATTGAATTCTTATTGCGTGAAGTTCTTTTGACATGTAGACCTTGATGATACAATATACCCCTTCAGCTCTGGCATTTCTGCTCACTGCGTCATGGTACTTCAAATTTCTTTGCAGCTTCACAAATATGATGTAAAAGTCGTTGGACGATTACAATGTGCTAACATCAGTGGTTAATACGCAGAGGCATATTTGTTTGAAGTATTATAGTCTAAGGACTTCTATATTTGTCCATTTTTGATCTTTGATACCTTCACCTCACAAATATTTAGTAACATGATTATTATTGTTTACAGGTAGATAAACGTTTGTGAAGAATTCAAGCAGCAGCATTTGTTTTTGGTATGGTAGCAGCACATGTATGTAGTTAGGTTGATTAAAACTATTATGAAACTATTATGAAACTAGTATGTATGGTAGCAGCACTACTTTAGCTGCATATACTATTATGAAACTGTTTATGGTAGTTTGGTTGTGTAAACGTATGGTTAACCTTTTGTCTTGACACTAATGTTATGATATAGTGGTGATTATGTAATAGCTTTTGTTTGTGTTATTGTGGTTCATTGAATGTGTTATTTTTGAATGTGTATGTGTTTATATAAAATATTTTTTTGTAGCGTTTAAAAAGCGCTACAGAATCAGCAATTATAGTAACTCAGATAATCTTCGTGGCGTCCAAAAAACGCTGCAAAAAATAATAATAAGTGCAACAAAAAATAAGATAGTAAACGACACCTTTTCGGTGGCGTTTCTTAAACGCTGTAAAAAAGATCTTTAGTAACGTTTAAAAAACGCTGCCAAAAAATCATTTATAGTGGCGTCAAAATAAATGCAACAAAAAATCATGGATTTTTAGTCGCATGTTTTCTAGTGGCGTTTATCAAAACGCCACCAAAACTTTTTGTAGCGTTTTTTGAGTGCCACTAAAAATCAAATTTCTTGTAGTGAGTGTTATGGCTTTGATGACTTCTTTGAGAATTGCGAATCCGATTGGTGGATCTGCAACACTTAGTTTTCTTTGTAAAGATGTCAAGATTATTTTATATGATTATTCTTTCCGAGCCGATTTGCATGTTATACGCTACTTAGGTTTCGAAATGATTTTGGGAATGGATTGGCTTAACCGTTATGAAGCCCACATCCAATATCCTGAGAGGACTATTCATCTTCGACATCCTCAATCTGTTAAGCAGATTTCTATTGTTCTTAAAGATTCAGATTCCAATTTGGCAGCTTCCTTATATTCTCTAAACCCTCATGATGACGATAATGATGATGAGGAAGATGTCATTTCCCTCATTCAAGTAGTTTGTGAATTTCTCGACATATTTGAGCCCGTCTTAGGATTACCCCCTAAGTGAGCAGTTGAGTTCAAAATTAATCTAATTCCTGGTCTCTACCTATCACTCGTCCCCCTTATCGTATGGCTAATAAGGAAAATGAGGAGATGCGTAAACAATTATCCGAATTGGAAGCGAAGCAGTTTATTCGTTCTAGTTTCTCTCCTTGGGGAGCTTCAGCTATTTTTGTGAAGAAATCCGATGGTACATTTAGGCTTTGCGTTGACTACCGCAAGCTTAACGATCTTACCATTATGAATAAATATCCTTTACCTCGGATTGATGATTTATTTAACCAACTTAGTGGTGCTAGTGTAACATCCCGGAATTTTTAACAATATCAATTTAATAATCTGTATTAAAAATTAAATTGATATTGATATTTTGTTAATAATAATTCAAATAGATTTAATAATCTTCTTCAATAATTATTAAATTGGTTATTTTATCTTTTAAAAATAATAAATTGATTTCTGTTTACAATATAAACATATGGTTTACATTTTAAATAGATTAGCATTGTTTTAATTTTAATAAGTAAAGCATATTTTCTAGTTTTAATATTTGTAGTAATTTGGAAAATTTGTTTTTATTTAATATTTAAGCTTTCCAAAGTTATTAAATAAATGATTTTGGTTCAAATTTAATTAGTGAATCATGTTTTAAAATTCTAATATATACATTTTTAATTTGGAAATTTTGATTTAAATTAGTATTAAGTTTTAAAAACTATTTAATAAATAAATATATGATTTTAAATTTGATAAGAAAAATATTAAATGTTTAAAATAATTTGGCTTGAGTTTTAAATTTAAAATAGATTAACAAACAAAAAGTTTTATGGCTTAATAAAATAGATAATTTATTGATAAAATCATAATTTCTTTTAAAATGATTCTAATTTAATAATAAGATATTTATAAAAAATAATATTAATAGTGTATTGTCTTTGTAAATAGATTTTGAATAAAATTTGCAATTGTTATTTCAAATTAAATTTACATACATAACTTGATTTGAAAATAATTGATTTTAGATTTTATTTGAATTTAAATTCCAAAGTATAAATATTAATTGTTTTAATTTCTATATGTGTAAGTTTTATTTTATAAACATGATTTGTCTTTATTTCTTTTATAAATTTATACACATATTCAAACATTAACTAACAAATTAAATTAGGCTTAATATACACATTAATTTGTAAATTAAGTACTAATTATTTTAAAGAGACAAGTGTTGCATTTTTAAACATTCATTTAATAAGTGTTCAAAGATTAACATAACAAATTGACAAATGTATAAAATTTGTACAAGTGCAAATTTTGTTTTAATTTTTCTTTTATTAAATTAAATCTGAAAATTTCGTTTATATAAACTTGCATCTTCTTTCATACATGTTTTTTTTCATTTTCCTTAATCAAAAAAAAAACTTCAAAACTCTTCAAAATCAGTAACTCCTCTTCAAAGAAATCCTGCATTTTTTTTTCTACAAATTACATACATCTTCAAGAACACCTCTTCAAAATCAAACTCATCTTCATATCAATAATCAAACCCTGCATGTTCAAATCTAAACATCCTCAAAATCAAAAAAATCTGCATATTCAACATACTCGAAATCAAACAGGTCTGCATCACTCAAAAAACTTGGAAAATGAATTTGCATGTCACCTGAAAAAAAGAAAGGGCCTGCATTCTGTTTATCTGGAAATGACAAATTTGCTGGCACCTTTTCTCTGCACAACCTCAATTTGAAGCTTGTTCAAAAGCATCTGCATGCAAGTATTTTAGGCAGGAAACATGAGCATTCCAATTTTATCAGGGCTTGCAACTAAATTTTTAAAGAAGGAGCATGCCTGCATTTTTCTACAAAATTCAAAAGATAGTCAAACAGGCGCTGCATCTTTTAAATAAAAAGGTGAGTAACTTAAAATCTTAAACTTTAAAATAGGTTGCATGATTTTAATGAATTGAAATAGTGTTGTTTGTGTATTTTTGAAAATCTGATATGAAGATGATATGTGTGCATGTGTTTACTTAATGGCTATTCTGTTTTATTGATTTGCCTGGCAAAACATCATCTAAAACACTTATTCTTTAGTTTAGCTTTTGAAATGATGAAATTTTTAAAGTAAAGTTGTTTTATTTTCTTAAGTTAATATTTAAAAAAAAATTAAGTAAGTTAAATTCAGATTGTTGCCTCTGTAAACCCAGGAAACATCATGTATGTGATTTTTACCATAACCCAAACATGTTAGTTTAAGTAATTCAGTAGTGTAAATCAAAAACACTAACTGAAACTTGATTTTTAAATCAAGAAATAGGATTTTTAGAGTTTAGTTTAAGTTGCAGTTTAGAATTGAACTAAAAATGGATTTTAATCAAATACTGTTGATCTTTGGACTGAGGAAGCTTGGGATTCTTCTGGTTAGTAGATAAGTATTAGGTGATGCTCAGAAAAATCTTGGATGATGATTTAATTTGCCAGAGTAATTGCAGTTTTGAATTTTATTGTTAAACCCTGGTTTTGATGGGTTTTAAGAGTTGGGTCATTCCGATCTGAATAATTGATCTAGTGCTATGATATTTGGGAAGTGGGTAGTTGGTGTGTGGATGAGTTCGAGGCCGGAGTGGGTGGACCTCAGGTGGTCGGAGCGGCGTAAGCTTGCCGTTGACAGGTTTTGGGGAAAACCTGACTTTTGTTTCCAGGTTTGATGATATTGAGCTCGATTTGATTTCGTGGATGGTAGCTTGTTTTAGATGTTCGTGATGTGTTGTAGGGTGGAATTCTGATGAGTAGCGATCATACATGGCGACTTATGGTGGCTGGAGCCGCCGTGCATTTGCACGGCGATGAGATGTTTGGTGATTTTGGGTTTGCTTGTGGAACAGGGGAAGTTTTGGTGAGTTGCTCGAAGTAGGTGGATTGAAGACTCGGAGTAGAGCAGCATTTGTCTCGAAGTAGCTTTAGGGGTTCTCGGGTTTGCTTTGTGTTTTTCAGGTTTACAGGAACCTATAGTTTCTGTTTTGAATTTTTTTTTTAAATCTGTAGTTTTATTTTTAAGGAAAGTTTAAATCAAATTCAGATTCAAGTTTGAATTTTTGAATTTGAATTCAAATTTAAATCTCAGTTTTTAAATAAAAATAAAGTTTTAAAAATTAAACTTAATTAACTAGTTTATTTTGGTAAAATAGTTTAAACCTTTTAATAAAGAAGTTTCTAAGATATGAGTAAGATTTAAAGTTTTATTTAGATCTGGAAATCTTAAATTTAAATATGATCTTCGGTTTTTAAATTTAAAAGAAGGTTTAAATTTGGAAGTTTTAAACTAAATATAAATTGAAGTTAGTGAAATTTTGAAATGAGTTTTTGTTTTCAAAATTCTTACGAATTTAAATTCTAAGACAAACACTTGCTTGTCTTGCAGTTTAAAAAGTTTTAAATTTATTTAAACTTTGATAAGTTTAAATTATTCTTATTTTAAACTTTTATTTAAAATGGAATTTAAAGGTAATTTTCAAAAGTACTTTGTTTTAAATAAATTTTGTTTTTAAAAATATAATTTAGAAATGTTTTATCTTAAATTAATTAAGATATATGTTTTGAAAATTTATTTAATTAATAAGGTAATTAAGGAATAGTTAGTTAATTTACTTAATTAGATTTTTAAATTATTGATTAAGGTTTATAAGTATTGATTAATGATTAATCAATTTAAGATTAAGATCATTAATTAGATTTTTAAATTAATGATTAAGGAATTATTAATTAAGTAATTAAGATTTAATCAAGGATAATTAGTTAAATAATTAAGGATTAATTAAGTGACAATTAACACTTAATTAATTAAATAATTAGACTTTAATTAATGGAGAATTAAAAATAATTAAATTTGAAATTAATCTAAGTTAATTACTTAATGAAAATAATTAGAGAATGGTTAATGAAGGTCATTAACCAGGATTATTTAACAACTAATTAATATGGTTAATTTTTAATAATTAATTAGATTAATTAATTTAATAATAATCAATTGTGAATTATTGAATATAATTACTTAATGAACTAATTAAGAAATTAATTAATGTTATTAATTTAGTTAAATGTGATTGTTTATTTTAATTAATTAAGTTTAATTAATTTTAAACGCTTGGGTTTTAAAAATAATTACCGTATGTAACTAATGAATTGGAAATTACTTAGTTGAGTAATTGATTGATAATTACAAAGTGTAATTAATTGAAGATGTTTAAGAATGAAGAAATTTGAAATATAATTACTTAGTAATTAATCAAGGGATTAACTAAGAAATTAATTAAGGGATAATTAATTTGGGTTAATTAAGTAATTAAGTTAGCTAATTACTGGATGTAATTAATTTGGGAGATTAATAATTATGAGTTAATTACTCAAGGTAATTAATTTAGGAAGATAATTATATTAAATATAATTAAATATCATTAATTATTATAATTAATGATGTAGTTAAAAGTTGATTAATTATGATTAATTAATCAATGATAAGTAATTAAAGGTAATTAGTTATAGTTAATTAATTAATTGAAGTAATTAAAGGTTAATTGCTGTTTGGTTGAGAATAATTAATTTGTAAAATTAATTAAGGATAATTACATGAATGTAATTAAGGGTAATTAATCAAGGGTTATTAATTAAGGTGATTAATAATGAATGAATTATTGATTTTAATCAATTAAATGGTTGAGTAAGCAAGATATATTTTGATGAAGTAATTAATTTAATTTATTTTAAATTAATTAAAAATGGAGTAATTAATTTAATTCATTTTAAATTAATTACAGATGGAGATAGTTAATTTAATTCATTTTAAATTAATTATATTGTGATGAGATAAATCATTGCTTATGTATGAATGGATGACATTGATTGTCTTGGATGCTTTGTGATCTCAGAAATGAGACAGGTTGTGTGGCATGAATGCTTAGTTGCATTGTGATGATAACATAGATTATCTATTGTGATGGTAATATATGGATTATCTATTTTGATACTGATAATGTGGATTACCTGTTTATTTGATCATATGGATTATCAATTGTGACTTGTGAGTTATCTATCTGTGTGTATATAGATACTATATTGAATTGTTTTAAACTTTAAAACAACTTGGACCTAAAAGACACGCTTTGGATTTCGATGAGACCGGGATCGGGTTTCCATATTTGGATATCTGGAAACCACATCGATCCAAATTAACGATAGGTCGTGAATCTTATGTGAAGAGTGAAGACTCGAGGTGTAAGGACTATACGTCAGTATAACTCTATGGGTGATTCCGTAATGAGTTTGACGGAACTAGTTCTTATAGGTTTGGGATGGTGTTTCAGAGTGCAAGGGTTATCGTCGTTAACTCTGAGTGTGATTCTAAAATGAGTGTAACGAGATAATGCCTTCGGTTTCGTTCGAACCCGGAACGAACTTGTATGGATTGAATGCTTTCAGAACATCGTCAGGTGGACGATGAGCATTCTAAGTGATGTGTTCACTAAAGGTAATCGTAGCCTCAAGCCTCATCAATCGGGAATGGCTAAAACAGGGGAGGTGCAGCAAGGCTTCATGGGTAGCCCCCACTTGAGAGTAAGATTTATCCCTGTCTAGAAGTCCCTTTATATTCGGCTGTGTGGGCGGTTGCTAGCTACAACCGCGGGGTTGTCTTATTTGGAACTGTTCAGTAAGGAATGGGTCCGGCCTTGTGTTGCAGGGGAGCAGTCGTACTCCTCGGTACGTTGATCTAGGCCACGTACTGTGACGGGCGGTACCCCAGTAGCCTTGCCATTGTATGGAATCCAAAATCTAATAAGTGCCAACGATTTTGATTGTATTACCCCAGTAGCCCTGCCACTGTATGGAATTTCATGAATGTAACAATTTCGGCTATTTCATATTTATTTAAAAACCCTAGACCCTATTATAATATCATCAGATTTCCTATCAAATGTTTTGGTTAGCGTAAGGTAAAAACTTTTCTATGTTTATGTGTGGAAAGTCTTACGTGATACCTTCCTTATAAAAAGGTTTTTAAAAGTTAAGCAACCTTAACCTGTTACTCACACCAAACCCATGTCTGACCCGGAGTTTTTCTTCTGTTTTCTTAAACTCTTGGGTACTCAAATTTTTACGAGTAGCCAAGGGATTAAGGTTAGCTTTGACGAATTATGGAGGAGCAATGGAGCAGGAGGCTTCTGCATATAGATATGTAGTATTCCGTTGTGTAGATTTCTCTGAGTTGTTTCTTGTACTGTATTGAGTTGTATAACTAGATAGGTGTTTATAACTGTCTAGTATGTGTTGTACATATGTGTAACTCTGATAGTGGTTGTAAACTATGTAATGTTTATGTTATTAATATAATTTATTCGTTCCGCTGTTTAGATTCTAATGTTGTTTATTTCTTCTCTTCTTTCTTTTCTCTTTTCTATCCCTTTCTTTCTTAATAAATGATGCGATTTTCTGTGGTAAGAAAGTCGGGTCGTTTCAGCTAGAGTCTTTTCACAGTTAGACTTAGCAACTGGTTTTCATTGGCTTCGTATTGCAGAGGATAGCATTCTTTGACATCGTTCCGTGCTCGTTATGGATCTTATGAATGGCTTGTTATGCCATTTGGTTTAATGAATGCTCAAGGTTATTCGTTGGCCTTATGAACCGAGTTTTCAAAGACTTCCTCGACCGATTTGTTCTCATCGTTATAGATGATATTCTTGTTTATTCTAAAACCGAGGAAGGGAATGAAAAACATCTTCGGATTGTGTTGGAAACTCTTAGCAGCAATCAATTAAAAGTAAAATTTTATAAGTGCCACTTTTGGCAATCTCGTGTGAAATTTCTCGGATATATAATTTATGAATCCGGAATTTCCGTGGATCCTTCAAAGATTAAAGCGATTCAAAATTGAAGACCGGAGAGTGTGACGAAAATTCATAGCTTTCTCGGATTGGCGGGCTATTACGTCGGTTCATAAAAGACTTTTCTAAAATTCTCGTATCTCTTACTAGTTTGACAAAGAAGGGAGTTAAATACATTTGGTCAGACAAATGTGAAGCTTCTTTTCAGAAATTAAAAGAACTCCTTTTTGATGCTCCTATTCTTGTGATTCCCGAAGGGAGCCAAGATTTTATTGTTTATACTGATGCTAGTTGTGTTGGTTTGGGAGTCGTTCTCATGCAAAGGGAACGTATTATTGCTTATGCTTCTAGGTAATTAAAGTCTACCGAGACTAGATATGACACTCATGATTTAGAGCTCGTGGCTATTGTTTTCGCCCTTAGAATTTGGCGTCATTATCTTTTGGGAGAGAAATTTGTTCTCTATATCGATCATAAATCTTTGAAGTAT
The DNA here is from genome assembly GCA_030765085.1 of Allium cepa. Classification (NCBI taxonomy): domain Eukaryota; kingdom Viridiplantae; phylum Streptophyta; class Magnoliopsida; order Asparagales; family Amaryllidaceae; genus Allium; species Allium cepa. The sequence continues at coordinate 112,030,688 of CM060940.1, forward strand.
TTATTTTCTCTCAACATCGTTGGCTCAAATTCCTTACATCTTATGAACTTGATATTCTTTATACTCCTGGTAAGGGGAATCGTGTTGCCGATGCATTTAGTCACAAGCAACAAGCGGTTGTTTCCATGATGATATCCGAATGGAATAATCTCGAGACTTTATCCGCTTGTGAGATTCGAGATCGTGAATCCGATTCATGTTCATCTCTTATTCTATGTAGCCTTGAGGCTCATCCTTCTCTTTTAGACCGCATCCTTGAAGCTTAAAAGTTAGATCACGAATTGGCTCTTTTTAGCCAAAATTGTAGGAATAAAATTGATATTGAAGGTTTGAAAGACTTTGAAATCGATGCTCATGGCGGCATTCGAAAATTGGTAGACTTATTGTGCTAAATATTAGTGATCTTCGTAAAGACATTTTAAAAGATTCTCATCGTTATAAATTTACCATTCATCCCGGTAGTAGTAAAATGTACGCGAATATGAAGCACTTTATTATTGGGATGGAATAAAATCCGATATTGCTAACTTTATTAAGCGTTACATAACAGCCAACTCATAAAGGCCAAACATCAAAGGCCCAGTGGGTTATTGCAATCTTTGGACATTCCAATTTGGAAGTGGGATCAAGTCTCCATGGACTTTATTGACGGACTTCCCCATTCTCGTTTGGGCCATGACAATTTATGGGTGATTGTTGATTGACTTACAAAATCTGCCCATTTTATTCCTCTTCGGTCTAATCGGGTTGTACCTCTTTTGGCCAGACTCTATATTAAAGAAATTGTTAAATTGCATGGAGTTCCAACTTCTTTTGTTAGCTATCGTGATCCATTATTTACTAGTGGATTTTGGAAGAGTCTTCAAAAAGCTTTGGGGACGAAGCTTAATTTTAGCACCGCTTATCACTCTCAGTCCGATGGACAAACCAAGCGTGTGAATCAAACTCTTGAAGATCTTCTTCATGTATGTGTTCTTGATTTTGGTGGAAGTTGGGAAGTTCATTGCTCTTGTTGATTTTTCCTATAATAATAGCTTCTAATCTAGTATTGGTATGGATCCTTTCGAGGCACTCTATGGAAGGCCATGCCGATCTCCTTCTTATTGGCTTGAGGCCGCTGAGAAGCTGGTTTTAGGCAAGATTATATTTGTGATTCCACAGAAAAGATTGACCTTATTCGTTATAGGATAAAAGAAGCTCAAAGTAGACAAAAAACCTATGCCAATAAATGAAGAAGAAAAATAGAATTTTCTGTGGGAGATTTGGTGTTTATTCGTGTTTCACGTATGAAGGGTGTTGTGCATTTCAGTCGATCGAAAAAATTAGCGCCTCGATATATTGACCCATTTCCCATCACCGAACACATTGGTTCTGTGGCTTATCGGCTTTTATTTCCGGCTTAATTTTCTACTATTCATGAGGTATTTCACGTTTCTCAACTACGGAAGTGCCTTAAGGATTTCGATTATATTCTTGAGCCCGGTGTTATTGAAGAAATTGAAGTTTCGCCTAATTTGACTTATGAGCAATATCCTATTCGTATCATTGCTATAGAGGTTAAACGCCTTCGAAATAAAGATGTTCCGTCTTGTGAAACTTCAATGATCCTCAAATCCTAAGGATTGCTCTTGGGAATCTAGAGAATTCATCGAGTGAATGCATCCGGACTTTCTCTCTCGTGGTCATTAAAGGCGAACTTCTTGTTTCAAATTTTATTTTGTGTTGATATGCTTTTATGGTTGTTACTCATTATTTTCTTCTTAAAGTATTACGAGGACGCAATTTCTTTAAGGTGGGGAGTCTGTAACAACCCGCATATTTTACGATTGTATATTTAAATATTTTATTTAAATATAGCATCGTTATCGGATTAATGTCTGAAATGCTACTTTTTGCAAATAGTCGAATTGGGACTCGAGACTACTTCCATTCAGTTCAATATGGCATTTGCGACCTTTTTGAGTATAAACATTGATATGTTTGGAGTTGAGTAGAATTTTGATGTTTTCATTTAGGGCTTTGGGTTTGGGTTTCAGCCCATTAACCGAACATATTAACCCAACTCCACTCCACTCCTCTTCATTCCTTCATAATTTTTCCTAACACTCAAGCTTTAGTAAAAATAGGGGAAAAGATTGGAAAATAAAATTCCTAAGTCCTAGATTCTTAGGAAATTCCAATTCAAGCTCTAGAAATCCAAGATAAGTTTAGGTAAGTATCCACTTCATCTTCTCCATCTCAATCCCTCTTCAATTTTCAGAAGTTCCTATAACCTAACTTAGGAAAAACTTCACCGTTGTTAATAGATTGAAGATTCTAGAGGCGTAGTGAAGAGGAATTGATCTTGCCTTGTTTTAAAAGCGTCTCCTTCATTGCTTTTGGGTTTAAATGTGAGTTTTTGAACTCACATCTACGTCTATAGCTTTCTTTGTGGTTAGGTATGAATTTCTAACATCCATTCATGTTCATTTTCTTTTGATTTGAATGGATTTGGTGAATGTTCCAAATTTTGGTTTTTGCTGTCCAATTTTATGAAAATCCTACTAGGGATGTTTGGACATGTTTTTGAGGTGTGTCGAAGTGCCTATAAAGCTGGGTTGTCGCTTGGCATAAATCCCTAGTCTCCGTTGCTTGTTCAATCGCCTCCGTTATGATTTTTATAGGCTGAAAATACCGCAAATGGCAGTTCACTCGACTGACCACCCTGGTTTAGTCGACTGAACCTGGAAACAGAAAGTTTCCAGACATAGATTCAGTCGATTGACCACCCTGGTTCAGTCGACTGAACCTGGAAACAGAAAGTTTCCAGGCATAGATTCAGTCGACTGGCCACCTTGGTTTAGTCGACTGAACCTGGAAACCGAAAGTTTCCAGGCATAGTGTCAGTCGACTGACCACCCGTGTTCAGTCAACTGAATCTACTTCTCTCAGCCAATTTTTCCTTTTGTGTGGATTTTCCAATCTCAATCGATTTATGTCGATCCATTAGTCGTCGTCATTTATTATCGACTTTGATGACTTCTTTCGTTGGATTTTTGGGAATATCCATTTTGATGGATTTAGTATCGATTTCTTTGGATTTGATTCACGTCTTTGTTTTGTGAATTTTTGGAGATTGATTATTTGTACAATCATTTTTATGATTTGTCACAGTAAAAAATAAATGTTTCTATACTAGCAGTAAATATTCAAACTCTTTCTCAAAGATGATTTCAACTCTATTTTTAATATAAAGCTCGTTTATAAAATCGTTTTCTAATCTATTAGTAAATACAAGCCTTTTTTCTCATTCGTCGAGAAATCCTATTAAACGACTTAGCAAAACAAGCGGTATGAAATGCGTGCATTTACTTTGTCGGTTAACTCTTAGACTCGTTCGATTGAAACGCTTGTGATAATTTTCGAGTGGGAATCTACAATTTGTTCGTAAATATTTAAGTTAAGTCCGTGGTTATGGGACATGAAGCTAAACTCATTTATTTACTATCTTAGTGTAATTGACACTTCTTGTAGATCGATAATGATCATTTTATGATTTAAACTAGCAATGTGCGATGTTTATTTGTTTGTGCAAGGGACTAAACCCTATTTGTGGAGTTTCGGCTCAAAATTTGGTGGGGTAGCGACCCATGGTCTTCGGGCCGTTTGTGGAGCCTCGGCTCAAAATTGATGGTTAGCGATCATGGAATAGCGTTCCGTTTGTGATGCTCGTGTTGATGAGTTTTTATGCTCCCGCTTGTGATAGGCCTTCCCCCCCTTTGTGTTTTCTCGATTTCTAATTGATGATTTCTAATTGATAAGTTCTATCAGTATTTGTGTTTTAGTGAATATGTTAAAGAATATGACATTCTTTTTGGTGTTTGAGTACATACGAGATATTGCATGATTTTTGTGTTATCTAACGTATACTTGTCATAGTATGGCATTATTATTATCGTACGTTTTTGTTATGTCTCTTATCCTATCTCATTTTATATGATATTTATAGCTAGACAGATCCGTTTATTATTTTCTTCTTAGATAATATCCGGGTCAGACTGAGATGTTACAGATGTTTCCACTTGACTTCTTAGATGGGACAGCTTTTGACTTTTGGCTAACTACTTAGTTTAGTAGTTTTTGCTTTTATACATTCGAGAAGAGACTCCTTGATGTATACATATTCTTTTATCTATTACTTGTAACTATTCTTTTGTGATGTAGTGGATCTTGAATGACCACTACTTTGATGTACACTTTTATGTGATATATTCATATCTGTTTCCGCCTTTGTGATATGGATATCTGTAACTGATTTGTGTTATGCTTATTTCTATGTTTGTTTCCAAGGTCCACATAGCCACTGTGTAGTAGCTTTGAGTTTGTATTTGATATGTCGGATTTCCTCTTGGAATGAAATGCGTGACATACTATCTGACATATCGATACTCACACAAAGCAATTACATGGATGGTCGCTCCTCAACAGCCTTATTCTTTATGCTAGTCGATGGCATTACCCCGCAGTGTCCTGGCTAGCGTGAGTATAGAGGTGCGGCGTCACAGCTTTAGTTTGGATGCTTGTTTTTTTGGTTTGGATATTGTTGGATTTCTGGCATGGATTTTTGGTTTTCTGATTTAATCTGAATTTTGATTGGATTTTTATCTGGTTTGTGGTAAATGGTTGTCGGGTATGGATTGTCCCTAGCAAGGGGTAAGTCTCTTCGTCCAAACTTGGCGAATTGGCTTATTCAGGTCGTCGAGTATGGACTATGCTCGAAAAGGATGCAGGGAGACCAGGATTCGGCCTACGAATTATGCCCCATAATATCTATCGGTTACTATTTCAGGTCGTTGAGTACGGGCTATGCTTGGCAAGGGTCCGGAATGACCAAGATTCAACTTAGGACTTAAGCCATGGTATTACTCAGTGTTCAGGAACACTAAACCAAGGACGCCAACGTGTTCTTCAATACAGGTCATCGAGTGTGGACTATGCTTGGCAAGAACCCGAAAAGGTTATGGATTCGGATATCAGTATGAACGGCTAAAGATTTGGATATGGACCCGGAGTGGTCCCAGATTTGGATATCGACCCAGATAAGTCCTGGATTCGGATACTGGATATGGCTGGATTAGAACTCGGTTGTCGGATTCAAATGGATTTGAAATTGGCTAAGGATTTGGTTACTAGACTCGAAATCGGACATCGACTCGATGCAGTCGTGGATTTGGATCAGGATATGGCTGTAGCGCTCAGATAGGATGGCTTGGTAATGGATTGGATTATGAATCGGATGGTATGGCTATGGATGGAACATGGGCTTCGGATGTCGGAATCGGAGCTTTTCAAAACACACCTTCTTACCACAAGTCATGTTTTTGGGGGAACACGTTATCCCACCTTTTGATCAAGTTCGGGATACCAACAGATTGGATGGAAAGGATGGATATCAGGATTGGAGATCGATTGGAAACAATGTTGTCAAAATTTGGCGAAGCTTCAATCAAGACAGGATCGATTGGAATGATGAACAAGGCCAGGAAAGGTTACATTTCAAATTTCAGGTCAATCGGAGTTTGTTTGCTCGAGATATGGATGGGTCAAGATTCCTGGAGATTGGTTCGTATCGATATATTCGAATCGATCACGTAGCAATCATGGGTTCGAATCGATGACTTCGTATCGATCGGGATAGGAATGGTAGCATACTTCAAATCGATGACTTTGTATCGATGCAGCACATATCGGTTGAATGGTTGTGGCAAGGCACACTTCGTATCGATCAAAGCTTGGATCGGTACGAAGGGACATAACTTGGGATCGATACGAACAAGGGCATAGGATCGATGCGAAAGGCAGGCATTTAGGGAGCAATACAAAGTAAAGAGCAGCTGATGGATACTAAGAAGGGTTGGTCGGTGGATACGAACCGCCTATATTGATGGATACGAAAGTTTTTGGAGGGATGGATACGAGTAAGTGGAAGACTCGGTCGAACGACATGAAAGGTGGATGTTTCCTAGATCTTCGGGACACGTCATCGAGGCGAACTATATCGATACGAAGAGAGGAGAATTTGGAGCAGGAGATGGATGCGAACGCGATAGCTAGCTTGTGAATACAAACTTGCATCGATCATAACTCTCACTCTACAATTCCAAACGCTACGAAATTTGGAGAGGAGCTTCCTAATGCACTCGAGAACCTTCATTATTGATTTTAGCTCGATTGGATCACTCTTGGTTTGATACAAAGTGAATACGCATCGATCCTATATCGCTCTGGATCGGTCTGGAGGCCCACTTGCACAAGAGAAAAGGTATTACAGGTTTTGGGGAGGATATTTTTCGAATCTACACCTATAAATAGGAGTCCTATAGCAATTAAAAATGGGGTCTTCTGGGGCTCAAACGCGGGAACTCTGCCATTTTTTCAATTGATAAGAAAGGCTTGTAATTGTATTTATAGTACCAAAGCAATAAAAAAGATTGATTCAAAGTGGACATAGGCCGAATTGCCGAACCACTATAGATCTTGTGTTCTTTCCTGCTTTATTCCATTTTAATTTAACTGTTTCTTCACTTTTACTCTCTGCATTATCTAGATCTGAGATCTATGCATGAATATTATGGATCTATGTGTAATCACTGGTGCTTTCGCGGCTTTTGGGGTTTGTGACCAATTTTGGCGCAAACAGCTGGCTTTGACAAAAGCCATTGCTTAAAGTTTCGACTTAATGAGTAGGTGTTTCATTTCTGATTTTGGTTGTTGTTGCTCTATCCAAAAAAAGAAAAGAAAAGAAACACTTTTCAATACAAATGTTTTATTCTTATTTTCATCTACTGTTTCTATTGAATTTGAGTTGGTTTACAATGATTTTCGGTCTTGCACACGATTTTATATTGTCCACTGACATTTCTTTTTCTATTATGTGCACTTCTTTTACTAACATCAAGACATTTTTATAAAGATTTGAGTTCCTTCTATATTCTTTTTTGTTTAGTTAACTTAATCTTCGTATATTAAGCTGTTGTATTCATTTTTCTTAGCTTAGACTGTTGTTTCTTATATTAGCACTGAGTAATGCTTTATATATAAAAACAAATGCTATGTGATTTTTTAGAAAAAACTTTGATGATAACAAGGCTATTAAAGAAACATTTACCTTGGATGTTCTAAGGTAAATGTTGTCAAAACATATTTTCTTATATGGAAAGAAACAGTTCTCTTCGTTAACGGATTGAGTGACTACACATTAACTTTAATTATTTTAGATACTGGAGTTCATGTTATGCTGATTTTGATGGTTTTATATGTTGTTTATCTTATGCTATGTGGTTGAAGTTAGCTGCGCCTGTGAACAGAAAATCCGTACAATAACGGATAAGAACCACTGTTCATTTTCGATCCAGATTGTTCTATGTTATGCGATTGGATGAGATAACGATTGTCTTTGAAGACCGAAATAATAGTAATTATAGTAAAATAATAATTTAATGGGAAATTATAGTAGTATTCTTGTGCGCATATGTAGACCGCTGGAAGCAAAACAAAAAATAAAGTCAAAATATCCCCTAATTGAACATAATGATTTGAAAATTGAAGGAATATAAACTTGACAACAAAGCAAAGAGGGTATCATTTACTGCACAAAAGCTAAATAAGCAATGTTTTATAATTAATGTTTAAAAAAATGTTGTTATGTGGTGCATATAGATCTATATATATCAACACGCAAGAACTGAGGATAAAACAAGGAAATCTTTCAGGTATACCCAATGTGCTGAGTAGGCCCATATTCATTCGATAAAAACGAGTTTGGAAGTCTTTGAGGTGTGCCTAATAAAATATGATTGGGTCATATGCTGGGGTATGATGGAAGGCCCTAAGCAATATCTAGGTTGGGCCATTGGGTAGAATTAAATAATTGGTAGGTTGAATTATCGAAAATGAAATTATTTGCCAATTTGGATCTGAAACAAAGGCATCTGCTTAAAAAATTAAATGTTGAGTATCATTGTTGACAGGGAGGAAATTCGATGTAGAATTAGGCCTGAAATTTTTTGGCTTGAAGTTACTGCATGGATTGCTACATAGAACGGAGGGGTGCTACATGTAGAGTTATATGCTTTGGATCAGAGCAACATGAATCTCCGATTATGTACACAAGGCCACTGCATTTGATGATAACAACGACAACCAACGCTTATGGGATGATTAACATCAGAGACTTGCACCATTTCTGTCGTGGAGCCCGCTTGTGTAAAAGGGATGACCACAGAGAAACGTAAACCATAAAATGATGAAATTCTCCAGAACTTGAAATCCATGTAATAGTTACGAAGATCTGTAATATTTTTCACTCACTCTTTTTGTGCAAGTCATAAGAAATGTGAGGTTACTGCATGTACTTTGTACAACTTGGATTGCATAGTATAGAATTACTATAAAAGAGAGGACAACCATTTATATTTGCGCTACTCTTCATGCAATTATTGATTAATGCATGCACATTGTGACTAGATACATGTCCATCTAGACATGCATATATACTCATGTATATAATGATTACAATGTAATATTTATATATACAAATTTGAATTTAACAAATCCAACTTTCAACTTAGAAAAGAATCAAACGATTTAAGATTTTACATAAAAGTACACTTAAGGATTTTTGAATCAAAATAACTTTTATATTTATGTGACCAAACAAAATATGTTCAAACAATCACATGTATTCATTTTTAAAGATGAATTCAAACAATTAAAATTGTTTTCAATCAAAAGTTATTTTCAATCAGAATTGCTTTTAATCGAAATTGTTTAAATAACCATGTAACATGCATATGCACGTACAGACGAATATACATACGTACGTACAGACGAACATATAGACATACATATAACTAAAGTATTTAATCAAAAATAATTCCAAAACAACAACAAAACGGATCAGACAGTTTAGGCATATATAAATTTGTTATAAAAGGTTCGACACCAAACTATACAAATAATATGAATAAATAATCATATGAGATAAAGGATCTAAATTATATTAACATATGGATCATAGAATTAATTGAGGAACAACATATAAGGGGATCCAAATTAAACTAATATGATGAACAATTGATTGATTGAGGTGTAGGCAAAAGAGATTTGAATTATATTATAAGATGAATAAATATATAAACAGTTGATATGAAGCGTGTAAATGATTCAAACCAGGTGAACATAATTAATTTATCTAAATAAATAAAATTGCAAATTGTCTTAAGATGTAGCCAAAAAGTTTCATCTTAAATAAGGAACAAAGCCGCTAGATTCAATTTAATCAACCTTTGGATTTTGCAAGAATCAAGTGACAACAACCTCTTTTTGTTTTGATTTTATTTTAATTTTGATTTTGGAAATTTTCCTAATCCCCAAAGGCCATTAATTTTGACTGGAGTGGAGAATCTTGGAGAGAGTAAAGATTGATTAGTGAAATCTTTAAAGTAGGCAGTAAAAAATAATTAAAAGTTAGGTTTGAATCATCTTCTTTTAGTTATTCTTTAGAATTTTCAATTTCGAATTGAAAATTCTTCCTTCTCCTCTTGGCCGACCATAACAAGAGAAAATCAACCTCAAAATTTTCCAAACACCATTATTATTTATTCCATTTAGTTCCAAGTTAAATACTGTACCATTATCGTATGTCGATATGCATATGCAAAACTTTTTGTATATATACATTTCATTAAATACTAATTGTATTCCAATATCAAATAAAATTTAATAATTAATGTTTCATAAATGTTAATTATTTTACAACGATCGTAAACTAACTAAATTGTATGGTTTATTCAGAGTATTCATCATTTCGTTATGCGGCTCAAAGGTGTAATTCAGTCAGTGATTAATATTGAACAATTTGAATATTAATGTTCACACGTTACTTAGCTAGTGGTGTGATATTTTGGTTTAATTCATCGCTTACACATCTTTTTTGGTAAAATCTAATTTTACTATTATAAGCGATACCCATATTAATGATTATAAACCAATTCTCTTCATCAACATCATACAATATTTGGACATATGGAATATGATTCTGGTCAAAATTTCAAGATCATCTACATTCAACTTTGTTAGTCCAAATGCAAGTCCTTGGTTCAACAAAAACAATTATTATTAAATAAACTACTTTAGTCAAAAAATTTGACTTTAACTTGACTATAGTTAACCATGATATTAATCCTACATAACCGAGGAGACGAAATTATTATTGAATACTATTTCACTTTCAATGCTTCAACTCAGACCCAACTATAGCCATTCAATGTATGACATGCCATGATTTAACTATAATCAAAGTGGAGCATACAAGAAGTTCAAGAGTATTCTCAAGTCAAGAAAACTGTGTAATATCATTTCTTCGGGATTCTCATTTTGACCTCGGATATATTAACCAATAGAAAACCCTTGAGTGAGTTATTCCATGGTTATCTAACAACCATCAGTACGTACCCCCTCAGTGCTCTCAATAGCCATGAGTAAAATATTGTCCAACGGTTGGAGAGAATTACGTACTCTAGTCTGAACGGATGAATTGATATTCTTTCTCGAAACATCTTGGCTTGGAATATTTCAAACAATATGTTATTTTAATATGGTAAAAAAAATTCATGAATACAATACATTGTAATTACCATCACCAAACGTATCATTTAAGAATTTTCTATTTAATATACTTAAATTATATAGTTAATTAACATATCACAATACGACAACTATATAATAAAAAGACAATCGCCTTTTATTTTGAACGGTTTTTACTATAGAGTTAATAAGTTACTATAAGTTATTGAATTACCTCTAGGGAATATCCCTAACTCTATCATAATAGCATCTAACGGTGTTAGTCAATAGCTTGGCTATGAAAGTCGGTGTCCTTGATAGTGTAGTAGCTTATAGTGATAGTTTCTAGAACTAAATGCGAAGGTTTTTCAAATATGAAAATGTTAATTATCTAAATGTAAGTTAACAAATCGAATATGAATGTCGGTGTCCTTGATAGTGTAGTAACTTATAGCGATAGTTTCTTCAACTAAATGCGAAAGGTTTTTTAAATATGAAAATGTGAATTATCTAAATGTAAGTTAACAAATCGAATACGAATGATGAATTAAATTTAATTCAATTACTATGATCAAAACTAGAGAAGCTGATCTTGCATGAATATATGTGGCTATCAAGTGGTGGTGTATATTTTACTTATCATGATATTAATGCTATAAGATGTTGTGTTAACCCTAATAATTGACCTATGCTCACTTGTGAACAAAACTTATAATATGTGATGAATGCAACTAATGTATGTAATTAATGTGGGTATAATTGAGGTTGACCCTTAGGCGTGTAGAATTGCATTTAAGAGATCAAAGGGATTTAAGGTATGATGTTGTTAAAAATTACGATGAATGGACAGAAACATAAAAACATGGGTTTTCAGGATTAGGAGCTTCAAATACTATTGGCAAGGATGCTTGTCTAGTTATCCAGATCCTAGGTAGGTTCAGTGGTCCCAGGAACAGTGGATCGCTTGAAGTGTACTATTGTGTTTACATGGTGTTTCATAATGAAATGCAAATGGAAACCTAATTGTAATGTAACCGTAATGAGCGAATGTGAAATATAATGACATTATAATGATGCCTAGGTTGTGGGAAAATAGGTTGCCTATAACACAATGCAAAGTGGATCTTAAGGCTATTTATACACTAAAGAGGATGAAGTGTGTATTTCAGTTACTTACTTATGATTATAAAACTTTATCTATTCAAATCGCAAACATAAATAAATATTCGTGGAATAAGTAATAAAGTAAAATGTGTTAAAGTAAATAACTCTAGGAATTTTTGTACTAGTTCGAATTGACCAATCCTACATCCAGTCATGTACCGCACCATATATAATTTCACTAATAATACCAATACTTTTTATACTAGTTCGAATTGACCAGTCCTACATTAATTCCTATACTGCACCATCGGAATTTCATTTCACCATTTTCTTTCCACGGGTGGAATGAAAACCTTTACAATTATGATTTCATGGGCTGCAATATGCACACTCTTGATTTCATAGGCTACAAGAACATCTTCTCTTTATAATCAACTGTAGAGTATGCCAAGTTGTTGTATCTTCAATATAGATTCTTGTAGATTCAGTACAATTGTAACAACCTTGATTTTAGAATTTACTTTAATAAAATAAATAATGGTTTAAATTGGTGATTGAAATGAGAAACTTGAATTTGTATTCTCTTATGAAAGATGATAAATCGTTTAAAAATGAGAATTCTAAATTTAGTTAGTATTAGAAAATTTAAGATATTGACTCAATATTTTGGAATTTAAAAATAAATTTATTTTATAATAAAAAAGAATTTTTATTTTGTTAAATTCTTCTAATTATTATAATAAAGAGGAGTTAAGAAGTGTTTAAATTGTAAGTAATAAATTTTAAAAGATATATTGGGATTTATTTGTTAGATTATACAATTATTGATAAGAAGATAAATTAGAGAATTGATTAGCAATAATTATTAGAGAATACACTTTAAAATTTGTTGAAAGCTTTGATTGATAACGAATTTGAAAAGAAAATAATTTCAAAGAATGAAAAAAAGAAGAAAAAACATTCCTTTCTTATTGGATTTTGTTACGATCTAAGGCCCAAACAAAATTAATCAAAAGAGGAAGTTTCTTCTCATTCTCATGTCATTACATTTAACACTTACAGTAAAAACAAAACCGAAGTCATCTTTCTCTTATAAAACCTAGAAGCAAGAATCAACAAATTAAAATCAAAATAAATTCCAAAAATTCAAGATAAAATCAAAGTAAGCTTCCCAGGCCTTAATTAATCTTTTAGCCCAATTAATTTTAGTTTTACAATGCTTCGATTCCTGGGTGTTCTTCTTTTGGTCGAGTCACTTTTATTGTTTTCTAAAATTACAAAAGCAAGGTCTAATTCATTATTTGGCAATCTTAATCATGGAATTAAGGTGCGTGATCCATACAACTTTCTCTAAGTTAACTGTATGCCAGTATGATTAGAAAAAAATGATGAATTCAGTAGTGAATTAAATTAAATTGTTATGAACAGAAGTATTATCCCCTGTAATCAAATCTTGGTTGAATTGGAAAATCTAAATGATATTATTTGATCTTATGATACGTTGTTGTATATCTATGGGTCCATGTGCGGCTGCATATAAGTTTTCAAGTTATTAAAATCATGTAACATTATCTAAGATTGACGAAGTGTCGGCCAGGTTAGTTTCCTAGAGCTGAATAGCTCCAGGAATAGTCGACATTGGTCGATCGGTGGGACTCCACCAGTGGATCGATGGCAAAAACCTAGTGGTAATTGACTACGGGGAAAGCACTATTTGTTACTTATTTTCTTGGTTCCCTTCTCTTTTGTTATTTGCTCTTATATGTTTGTTTGCATCATCTCTTATGGAATTTCCATTTGTAATTTATTAAATATAATATATGTATATAAACTTCGTGGCCTATTTTATAAGCCTGTCGATTTCATTGATTTGAATAACTATATATATACATGCACTTAAATATCAATTAAAATTTATGACTTATTATTAAATCAATATATATATATATATATATATATATATATAGTCGAGCAATACATGAGTTTATGGATTTTCATGGAAGAAGTTCGAAAATATATATGGTATTTTGATAAGTACTCCATATGTTGTAAAATCAAAATATTTACTTTATAAACCGTAACTTCTTCTTAGCATTTTATTATGCTTTGTCTTTGGCTATTTATGATTTTTAGATTTTTTTTAGGACTTTTGAAATATTACTTTCTTGCAAATTCTTCCTTCTATGGAGTAAGAACAATGGTTAAACAATTTGATAGTCCTAAGTGATATGGGACAGCTGGGATCACCTCATCGATTAATTACATGACTTATTTCGTAGAATATTTTAGTGAGTGGAATTTACTAACTTGTAGTAAAAATTCAAGTAACACCATGTTGTATGCGACACACAAGCATTACTCCAGTGATTACTATTGGGAAGTATATAACACTTTTTGATCGGTATTGATTAATTATGGTTCGGCGTGCTTTATGCTCTTCTATTGTGTTGACTTGCGAGGTGCTCATCTATTTTGTTGACTTGCAATATGCTCGTGTGTTGTGTTGACTTATGATGTTCTCATTTATTATGTTGACTTGATATGTGCTCGTCTTTAACTATTGACTTGCGATGTGCTCGTCCATTAGGCTGACTTGCGATGGCTCATCTTTAGTTGTTGACATGCGTTGTGCTCGTCTATGACTCGCTTTCAAGCTAATCTTTTTATTTTGACTCACTTTCATGCTAGTTTCTTGCTTTGACTCGCTTTCATGCAATCTCTTATTTTGACTTGCTTTCATGCTAGTCTTTTGGCTTTGACTCGCTATTGTGCAGTCTTATATTTTATGAAGTTTGACTTGCTGTCATGTAGTCTCTTCTATTCTTATGATTTCTAAGTTTATGACATTATCATCATATTTGAGATGATTTTTGTTGATGTGTGTAACGATCCCCTTTTTAAGCTAAATTTAATTCAGTAATTAATATAATTTTTAGAATTAATTTATGAACTAATTTGAATTTTTTGAAAACAAATGAGATATGTGTTTGTTTATTGTAAATAGAATTTTGATTTGAAATTCAAAAATAAATATCTTTAAAACAAATTGGATTTAAAAACTCTATATTTCAAAAACTAATATATATATATATATATGTTTATTTATTAATGTATAATTAGATTTTAAATCATTTTCTTTAAAGATTATATAAATATTAATAAAAGGAAATGCATTAATTAAAATAGAAAATATAATATAAAATTTATATAAAAACATATTTAAACATTAAGATTGTAAATTAACAAGTGTAAGTAAGATAATATGAAATTTAACAAGTGTCATTAATTTTCTCTTTATTTTTAAAATAATAAATGAGAGGAAATGTATTAATAAGAATACTAAATAAAATATAAAAACATATAAAAATATAAATGCATGCTTAAGACATTTGTAAGCTAGGATGCCACGCAAATTTACAAGTATTAAGATAAATAATTTGTTTTCTTCATTTTAATACATTTTTGTACATATATCAAATTCCTTTCACTTTCTTTCAATTTTCAAAGCTTAACTAGAGAAAACCAAAACCAAGAAAAAAAATATAAAACAACTAAATCAAACAACTCTTTCAAATCTAAAACCTGAAAGCAAGCAAAGATCATCTCAAACATCAAGCAACTAAACAAGATCAGTTTGAAGACCAAAATAATTTCCAGTTTCAAAGTTTTAGAAAAAATCAAGCATTCCAGGCTTCTCTGCTCAAATTACTGTGAGTAAACTATTTTTTTAAAACTTTAATATGATCTATAACCTGATGCATGTGAAAATCCTTGAATGTATGATATGAAATATGCTTTGCATGGTGGTGTAAATGTGGTTTCATGTATATATATAGGTATGTGATATTGGTGTGCACGTCTGTGCTTGCTCTGTTCTAGTTTACATGTTTTAAAACTTACACAAAATTCAAAATCTAATCCGCTATTTCTTTTTGGGCTTTGATGTTTAAAAAAAGTATTTAAATTAACAAGATCTTAATTTTAAAAATATTTCTAAGTATTATTGGTTTGAGTTCTCTGGAAAAATCAAAAAATACAGTAGAACATAAGGCACGTCAAAATATGAACACCGTGATTTCCAGTTTCTCTTACATGACCAAATTCGTTTTTGTAAACCATGATTTTAAAAGAAGAATCAGGATTTTTAGTTTTGAATTGAGGTAGAATTTTTGGGTTGAACGGAATCGAGTGTTTCCTCGATTTCTGGTGATCGGCGAAGTGATAGGTCTCGGTATCGTTGCTGAAGCATGCTTGAGGGTTGGGGTCTTGGCAAAAATGGTCGATGAATTTATCGATCACGTGGAGGTTGATCAGTGTTGAAATAAGGCTTAAAGACTTGTCTTGGTCAATGTTGGATTCCAAGCTAGTTCATCGTCGTTGATGCATCGGTCTCGACCAGAGTGGGGGGACTCGATGCGTGGTTGATCGGTGAAGGTCTGGTCGGAGTTGCAAGGTCTTTGGTGACCTGAGGCGGTAGGATGAGGTGGTTTTGGGTGTTAGGTTTTTTCCACGTGGTTGTCGAGGTGGCTCAAGTTCGATTTTCTAGTTTGCTTTGAGATCTGGGTGGTCGTATGTAACAACCCTGGTATTGGAGATTACTGAAGATATTAAATTATAATGATAGTTATAATCTAATATGGTAAATAGAATGTAATGTAGAAATAAATTTGGTTTAAATTGTGTATTTCAAATAAAAAATAGTATGGAGTTAAATATTGGGTTTAAAATTCATTGTTTGGTGTTTTGGTTAAATAAAATGGAAAATATTGGAGTTTAGGTAAATTTGAGTTAATAAATTTACCAAATGACGTATTTCAACATTTAATTGTTGAAATAAATGCAAATTGATGTAAATAAAGTTTTAAAAACTTTATTTTGAGGTATTGGAGTGAAATTAGTCATTTAGTGTATTTTAATTAAGTCAATGTGATAATATTGATAATTATTGCCAATATTAGCCTTTTATTGAATATAAAGGAAAAATATGAAGAAAGCATGTCTTTTAATAAAATAAATGATGAAATATTGTGAAAAAATATTATTTTGTGGTTTTAAAAGTGTTATAATGATTTATTACTATTTATTTGACTAAGAGAATAAATTTTGATCAAGTTATACTTTAAAAATAGTGTTTTACACTAAAATTGTGCAAATTGTAAAATATTATTAAAAATGGTGCTTTATTGTTATAATAACTTTTTATTGTTAAAATAAATTTCATTTTGTCACAATAACTATTTTATTTCAAAACAAATTGGGGTATGCATTTTATTTGGCTTGAAAATGAGTTGTTATATGCATACGGTGTTAAAATTAAGTGGAAATATGTACATAACTTTGTTGTTTTTCTTAATGTTTTATTTGGGCTTAGAGGATTTGGATGGGATCCAAAGCCCATTCTCTAGATCTTTCTGGTGAGAAAAGAGTTGTACGTAAATTATTTCTCCTTCTTCCTAAAGCATATATACAGTAAAATATATCTAAAAGAAAAAAATATGGCTTCCTCAAACTAAATCAAATTTCCACTCAATTTGCTGTAAACTTCAAAGAGAAATCACCTAAACTAAGAATAAAAAGGTAATTTCCTTCCAATACCACATAATTTTCATCAAAATTTGAAAGCTTGAGATGTGATTTATCTTTTATTTGCTTATGTTGTTTTGCATGTTTATTTTCTAGTTTTTACAGGTTCTTAGGGCTTCTATCTTCACCAAAGATCACAAATTACTATCAAATATCTGCTAGATCTTCCCAAAACAATTTGGTAAGAAAGGTAAGAGTTTCTCACAGCAAGCTAAAGAGAAAAAAAAATCAAATTTTGCTATCATTTCGTTGATGGAATTGCTCAATTTATCAAATTCGTTTTCTGTTTTGCTGGCTGAAAATGCCCCATGTTCAAAAATTTGTATCTTCTTTAATTTACATTCACTGAACCTGAATTTTTGATATGTTTCATTTCTTGGATTTTTCAATGTTACTGGAAATTTTCAATGAATTTGGAGTTGTTTTGATTTGGAAAATTTATGCTTGAAATTGGCCAAAAACTGATCTCTGATTACTGGCCGAAAATACGTCATCTTAGAAAAATCACATCTTCCTCAATTTATAGTTAATGAACCTAAATTTTTGATATGCTGCAATACTCGGACGGTTCATTACTTCTGAAAATTTTCAATGAATTTTCAGTTGTTTTGATCTGTAAAATTTATGCTTGAAATTGGCCAAAAACTGATCTCCGATTACTGGCCGAAAATACATCATCTTAGAAAAATCATATCTTCCTCAATTTATACTCAATGAACCTCAATTTTTGATAGGTTGCAATACGTCGATGGATTATTGCTTTTGAAATTTTTTAATTAATTTCCAGTTGTTTTGATCTGCAAACTTTATGCTTGAAATTGGCCAAAAACCGATCTCTGTGTACTGGCCGAAAATACATTACTTTAGAAAAATTATAACTTCTTCAATTTACAGCTAATTTCCCAAACTTTTTGATATGTTGTAATAGTTTGATAGAATAATGTTTTTGAAAATTTTCATGGAATTATGGATTGTTATGCTATAGAAAATTGTTAGTTCAAAATAGCCAAAAATCTTGTTTTTTTGTGCTTACTGAAAAGAGCTATGTTTGGAAAATCATAACTCTTTCATTTTGCAGCGAATTGTTCCAAATATTCGATATGTTATAGTCCTCATGTCATAGTATAATATAGCAAAATTTGGCTGAAATTTGGGTTGTTTTGGCACCTCAAATTACTGTCCAAAGTTAGCCAAAAACTAAGTTGTTTGGTAGACTGTTCTTTTGCTTCTATTTGCGCTTTCGTTAGCTGTTTCACTGCAAATTTCGCTGAATTTTAAATATTGTTGAATAAGTTTAATGATGAATGTTTAAGTATTTTTATCTGACAATGGATTGGCTTGGTTTTGGAAATTTTAAGAATTTAAATAAAATTTAAATTCTATTTCAATCTAAATATCGACAAATGTCGATATTTGAAGAATTCGATGGTTTTAATTGATTTTGGTTTCGAATAAGGTTATGAAAATTCTTTATAAATTATGGTTGACTAAATAAATGTTTTTAATACATTTTAAAGGGTTTTTAAGCACTTATTTTTTCAAAGTATTTTATAAATAGATAATCTATTTGATAAATGGATTTTTTCTTATATAACTTATTTAAAAATCTGTAAAAAATTATTTAAAAATCCCGATTTCTATATAAAATTATTCTAAATTATTATTGTCTATTTAGATGATTTTCGGCGTATAAGAATGAGAATTAAACGATTTGGCAAAAATACATGGTATGAGACATGTATTTTCGCCTCATCGCTTAATATCGGACTTGTACTGTCGAATCGGCTTTGAAGTACTGTTTTATGATATTTTTTCCTGCCGAGGACATGAGGCGGGGTTGTTACGATGAATTGATGATGGTTGTGATGTTTAAGATGGACTTTTACTTGTCTATGAAATGAGACAAGTTTTGATGTCACTTTAAACTCATCAAAGTATGAGACACGATGAGTTGGGTGCTTTACACTCGCCAATGAGACGAGACGGTGTATGTTTGATTTGGATTTTTATGACTGTTTTCTAATGTGGCATCGACTGACGATTAGTAAACTAATAGGTGCGAATGTATGGTATGGGACGTACATTAACACCCATTGGGTTCCTATTTGAGATGTTGTGACACATTCAAGATGTTATTAGTACTACAAACCGAGTATAAGATTGGAATCATTATGAAGTTCTTGATGTCATTAATAGATTCCAATCATCATGATGTTTTGCTCGGATTTTATGATTTGGGTGCCATCGCGATATTCGACTATAGTCAATCAAGATGATCACGATGCTAAGATGTTCATGACCCCAAGTCATCAGGACGTATGGTACCAAATAATAGTAGTACCAGTCAAGATGAAAAGCACTTGCAATTTTCTATGAAGTTTTCTATGTTCGATTTCACCTTTTTGTGATGTGTTATTTGAATATGGCCTTGAGTATGATATAGGCTACATTTATATTATTCTATATGGTGATTTCGGTTATGATTTCCTTTAACTCTTAATGAGTTCTTATGATAGATTATGATGATTTGATGTTTCTTTATGAAGTTATTATATGGTTCTCATCCCTTATCCACTCTACTTAGAGATGCCCTTAAGAGAAACCATATGCATGTTACTTATTGAATTCCTTTGAAATAGATAGATGAATCCTCGATGTCCCCTTCCTTATAAATGATATGATGAATAACATGTCGTTCTGTTGGCAACAACGGAGTGATTCTCACCATTCCGCTTATTATCGAGATCCTTACTACTGATAAGTTTAGCTTGCCTGACCCGTGTGTTTTTCACTCGGGTCAGAACATGTTACAGGTTAGTTTGGATTGCTTCACTTCTTGGATCAACTTGATTGCTTTTGTTGGACTTATCATTTTGGCTTGGATGTCGTTTTTGGGTCGTCTGCTTTTATGTGTTTTATTGTATATTATTTTATGGGATAGGTGTATATGTGATTCAGTAGTCCATGCTACTTATATATGATGTATTATTATGGAGATGTATGGTGATGTATGTATGTATATATATATATATATATATATATATATATACACTCTGATCTGGGTTTGCTGTTCTGTGACTGATGTTTTCTATCTGCATGTATATTACATTATTTCTGAAATGGTCCGAATCCACCATAGTATGCATTAGTTAGGGACTAAGTGTATTTACCACTTATCAGGTAATGGAAAAAAATCAAGACATGATTGACATGCTTAGCTCTTAACTAATGTATTACTATGATGATCGCCCTTAACCAGCTCTATTCTCTACATCAGTAGACATGATTACTTAGTAATTCTCTTTACTAATGTAGGTCTCGAGGTGGGGCGTTACAGCTTGGTATTAGAGCATTGTTTCAGAGTATAATGTAATATATACAGAACGGCATACGAGATACCATACATCAGATATAATACATCCATATACATCATCCCTTAATCATGATCGGTTTCACCTTGACCTTGCCTTGCCCTATCCTTATTTTGATTCGTGTCCCTTTTTAATTCCTTTGGGGTAGATAGAAAGGAATATGTCTAGGAATGTTAATTATATTATGTAGTATTCCTTAATTTCTGCACTTGAATTGCTAATATATCTATTTACCCTGTGAATAAGCATATCTTATCTTACCTTTCAGCTATGTCGACTAGAGGTAGAGGACGCTCTTCGACGGCGGGACCATCCTGTGGTTCTCGTCCTGAAGGTGTATATATGTCTACCGATTAGATCCTTGAGCTTATTCGGAGCACTCGGCCTCCCGCTCCAGCTCACCCTTCTCCTCCGTGCAAATCCGCATTTGCGTGCATGTGTAGCGACTTCACACATCTTGGTGGCAAGATCTTTAAAGGAACCGAGACTGTTTTAGAAGTTGAGGCATGGCTCAGTACTTGTGAGCGTATCTTTAGTCGTATGGAGATCTCTAGTCATCACCAAGTCCTTGTAGCATCTAGTATGTTGCAAGAACGAGCTTCACATTGGTATGATCTTCTTATTGTTGAGATTGATGAGTCCACTCTAGAGTGGGATCAGTTCCACCAGAGATTCGAACTCAAGTTTATTCCATAATTCGAGAAGGCTATTCTTGCTCGACGGTTCCTTGATTTCAAACAAGGAAAGTCGACCGTTTCTGAATATGTTGCATCCTCTGAAGCCTTGTTTAAATATGATCTCGAGCACATCTCTACTCCTTATAAGAAGAATCTTAAGTTCGTCTCCGGGCTTAAGAAATATCTAAAGAATTCCCTCATGCTTCGCCTTGAGCTCGCCTTTGAAAAGCTTGTGGATGCGGCCCTTCAGCATGAAGCGGTCGAGAAGGAGAAAGATAGTGATGATGAGGGTAATGTTCGGGGAAACCTAAATAAGAAGAAGTTTTTCCACAAGCCGAAGTCGTTCCATCCCAGTAAGAAGAAGAAACAGAGGGGATCTTCTTCCCAGTCTCAGTCTACTCCTTCAACTAAGCCTTTTACATGCTACAATTGTGGTGCACCTGACCATCCAATGAGGGAGTGTCCTAAGCCTAAGCGTTGTCTTTATTGTAAGAAGGATGGACATTTAGTGTCAGCTTGTCCCAAAAAGGAGAAGGGTTCTCGTCAGGGTCATCTTGGTGTGGCTACTACCTCTGGAGGTGCTGCTCAGTCTAGAGGTACTTCCTCTTCTGTTTTAGAGGGTTCTATTAAATTCCATGATCGTTATATTCGAGTGCTTTTTGATACGGGTGTATCTCACTCATTCGTATCGAAAGAACTCGTTGATGCTTTGCAGTTTGATGTTTCTTGCATGTTTACTTCTTTACGGATTGCGAATCCTATCAGAGGATATGCAACTCTTAGTTTGCTTTGTGACGATGTTGAGATTTTGATTTGTGGCTTTTCTTTCTGTGCGAATCTGCACGTTATTCCTTTTCTGGGATTTGATATGATATTGGGAATGGACTGGATAGTTAGATATGATGCCAGGATTTTATGTTTGGAGCGAGTCTTATATATTCGACATCCTGATTCTTCTGATCAGTTATCTCTTTCGCTTTGTGATTCCGATTGTGATTCCATGGCTTCTTTATTTGCTCTTGATTCTCGAGATGACGACGACGATGTATCCATATTCCTATTGTTTGCAACTTTTCAGATTTATTCGATCCTGTTTCTGGTTTACCTCCTAAGAGAGCTATCGAGTTCCGTATCGATCTTATTCCCGATGCACGGCCAGTTAGTCGTCCTCCTACGAGGATGTCTACACGAGAGAATGAGGAACTCAAAAAACAACTTCTCGAGCTTGAAGCCAAGAATTTCATTCGTTCTAGTTCTTCACCGTGGAGGGCCACGGTAGTATTCGTAAAGAAGTCCGATGGGACTCTTAGGCTTTGCGTCGACTATCGCAAGCTTAATGAGTTAACCATCAAGAATCGTTACCCTTTACCGAGGATCGACGACTTGTTCGATCAATTAAGTGGTGCTAAGGTCTTTTCGCAGTTAGACCTTTCCACTGGTTTTCATCAGCTTCGAGTCGCGGAAGATAGAATTCCTCTCACCGCATTCCGCACTCGCTATGGTTCTTATGAGTGGCTCGTCATGCCGTTCGGATTGACGAACGCACCTACCTACTTTTTCGATCTTATGAATCGAGTTTTCCAGGAATATCTCGATAAGTTCGTGCTTGTTTTCATTGACGACATTCTAGTATATTCGAAGTCTGAAGAGGACCATGCTCGACATCTTAGAATTGTTTTGAGTACTCTCCGAAAGCATCAACTCAAAGCAAAACTTTCTAAGTGTCACTTCTTGGAAAAGCAAGTGAAATTCTTAGGCCATGTTGTATCTTCAGAAGGTATTTCCGTTGATCCTTCTAAGGTCGAGGCTACTCAGAGTTGGAAGAGGCCTGAGAATGTTCACAAGATTCGTAGTTTTCTGGGTTTGGCTTGTTATTATCGCTGTTTCATCAAAGACTTTTCCCGTATCGTGCTTCCATTAACTTTCTAAGTGATATGATGAATAACATGTCGTTCCGTTGGGAACAACGGAGTGATTCTCACCATTCCGCTTATTATTGAGATCCTTACTACTGATAAGTTTAGCTTGCCTGACCCGTGTGTTTTTCACTCGGGTCGGACCGAGTTGCAGGTTAGTTTGGATTCCTTCACTTCTTGGATCAACTTGATTGCTTTTGTTGGACTTATCATTTTGGCTTGGATGTCGTTTTTGGGTCGTCTTCTTTTATGTGTTTTATGCATATTATTTTGTGGGATAGGTGTACATGTGATTCAGTAGTCCATGCTACTTATATATGATGTATTATTATGGAGATGTATGGTGATTTATGTATTTATATATATATACTCTGACCTGGGTTTGTTGTTCTGTGACTGATGTTTTCTATCTGCATGTATATTACATTATTTCTGAAATGGTCTGAATCCACCATAGTGTGCATTAGTTAGGGACTAAGCGTGTCTACCACTTATGAGGTAATGGAAAAAAAAATCAAGACATGATTGACATGCTTAGCTCTTAACTAATGTATTACAATAATGGTCGCCCTTAACCAGCCCTATTCTCAATATTAGTAGACAGGATTACTTAGTAATTCTCTTTACAAATGTAGGTCTTGGGGTGGGGCGTTACATCGTACTACAAGAGGAGGACATCGTCGATATGCTGGAGGTGGCAGCGATGACTGGAGCGTTGGTGCACGTGCACTTGGTGTCATAGCATGTCAGTGGATTGAGATTGGAGATGGAGGAGTTGTCTCGGGTTTGTACTCGGGCAAGGGAAGGATTTTCTCGAGTGTGTTTTCAGGTGAGTTCATGTGAGCTTAACTTGTTGTTAACAGTTTAAATTTAAACAAAATAAAGATTTTTTTTTAAAAAGGAAGTGGCCCGAGGTTGGGCTTGGGATAGATACGGGTTTGACTTGGGTAAGTATAGTAGCAGTTTTAGAACTTTAAAAACAAAATCAAGTTTAAACATATCTTAATTAATTCTTTAAATAATTGTTTTTATTTAATTTTAGGATTAGTTAAAGGTTTTAAAGTAAATTATTTTGAATTAATTAAGTTTAAATTATTTAATAATGTGACCATTATTTATAATAAATTCTTTAGGTTATTTAAACAAATTTAATAGTGTAATTAAGAAGTTAATTTAAAAGGTAATTTTTTTTTTAATTATTTTGGCAAGGCCGACGGGGTTGGATGGTCCCCGACCATTTTATTGTAGCACCAGAGAAACAAGACACAAACAACAACTAAGAGCATAAGCTCAAAGAAAACTGGGGAAAAACAAGGTGCTACAAGCACAAAGGAAAAAAAACGAAAAAAGAAAAGAATAAAAAAACACAAACAATTACATACTGAAGGACACGCGTATTCCAGGGTCGAAGGAGAAAAACATCTTCAGGGAAGATTCAATTTCATGCATGATCCATAGTCCGAAATTAGCATCAGTTTTTGCATTGTTGACATCAAAAACCCTACAATTTCGCTCTCTCCACACTGCATATATAAAACTCTTCAACGTAACACAAAAAATTCTCTTTCTTTTTTGCTTGTTACCTGTCTTTGCATATATTTGCTCCCATTCAGCTTGATTATCTTGCTTGGGACAATTACTTTGCAGTTTCATCATAACCTCAGTCTACAGTAGCTTAATATCTGAACATTCGAAGAATAAATGCTCAAAAGTTTCAGGTTGTGCACAACAGAAGGAACAGTATATGTTAACGTTCATACCTATACTGACAAGCTTAGCCTTTGTCAGTATAGAACGATTCAAAATCTTCCATAAAGTTAAATTTTCTCTCATGGTACTATCTTTATTCCATGTTCTCTTCCACCATTTCCATTTTTGATTAGAATTGTTCTGCATCAAGAACTCATAAGCCGCACCAATTTTAAATTTTCCTTTTTTTCTCACCCCATACTATTTTATCAGAAGTAGTAGGCAGTGGGGTAAACGCTTTGATACGATCCCATATCTTTTGTACTCTTTGGTTAGAAGAGAAAGTATGAATCCCCTGAAAGTAATTAAGAACATCTCTGACTTTCGTTTCTGAGTGGACTCCTGTTTGTTGTATTTCACTGTAGGTTAGTTGCCTTCTAAGAATGAATCCATTATCAAGCCATGGATCATCCCAGAAGCTGACATTGTAAACATGGTTGGCGTTCATTTGAATAAGAGGAAGAAAGAGTTCTTTTATCTTGTGAATACTCTGCCATGTCCAACTCATTTTTTGTTGTTTATTCATGTTCCACAACCGCCTACATTTTATCGCATTTCTTTTCGACCACTCAGCCCAGAGACTATCAGGGCAGTTAAACATGGTGTCAACATGCTTAGCAAAAGCTGCTTTGTTCCACTGTTTTAAATTTATTAGCTCAAGACCTCCCTTATTCAAAGGCTTCTCAACAATACTATACTTAGTTGGAGCAATAAATCTGCCCATGGTTCTGCCATACCAAAGCAATCTCATAACAGCACTTCTAATCATACTTATTAGCTTTGATGGGAGCACGAAAGTTCTGGCCCAATACACTTGCATTGCAAAGGTAACTGTCTTAATTAAGCTTAATCTACCTTCTTGACTCAGTTTCCTAGTGGTCCAACAATTAAGTCTCGCAGTGATCTTCTCAAACATCGGCAGACATTGGTTTGTTGTGATTCTGGATGTTGTAAGAGGCAAACCAAGGTAGGAGACAGTGGAATGGTTTCGAGATAAACCAGTAATTTGAGCTATCTGAGCTGCATGTGCTTCGGTAACACCAGCAAGAATGATATCAGATTTCTGAACGTTGACTTTTAAACCAGTCATAGTATAAAAATGTTCTAGGGTTAGCATTATATTCTTGACTGTGTCAATGTCAGGAGAGCAAAACATAATCAAGTCATCTGCAAACATTAACGCAGAGATTTGAGGTTCTTTACAAGCAGGATGCAGTTTAAATTTCCTCTGGTGTATTGTTCTATTTATCGTTCTCGTAAGTAGTTCCATAACTAGAATGAAGATGTAAGCAGACAGGGGGTCTCCCTGCCTAATGCCTTGCTTACTCGTAAAAAAACCTTTAGTCGTACTGTTGACATTGATTGAATAAGTTGGTGAGGAGATACATTCAAAAATCCAAGCTATAAACTGAGGAGGGAAATTCATGTACCCCATGATGCGAACAATACTGTCCCACTGTAACATATCAAATGCTTTCATTATATCAAGCTTCATCATAGCTTTCGGGGGAGAATTTCTGCTTTTATATCCTTTAATTAACTCATGTGCGAGAAGGATGCGATCAAGTATATTCCTACCTGAAAGAAACGCCGCCTGATTGTTGGATATAATAGAATGGAGGACATTCTTCAGCCTAGTGGAAATAACTTTTGAGATACATTTATATATAGTATTACAACATGAAATAGGACGGTAGTCTTTAACATGATGAGCATTCTTGAACTTGGGGATTAATGCAATATTGGTATAATTAAACGACCTATATATTTTACTCTTTTTGAAGAATAGTGTAATGGCATTGCACACATCTCCAGATACAATCGACCAGCATGTTGTATAGAAATATGCATTCAACCAATCTGGGCCACCGCATGAGTTAGTTTTTTAGAGAAAACATTGCTTTCTCAATTTCTTCATGGGTAACTTCAAAGCAAAGTAAGTTGTAATTATCCTCATCAAGCGTAGGCATGATATCAGATGGGATTTCATCAATATTAGGAACGAAGTTGTTAGTGTTGCTATATATGCATGTGAAATGTTGTTCAAAAGCTTCCTTAACACCTTCAGCAGTAGTTTGAAGAACATCATTCATATCATAGATAGTGGCAATATTTTCCCTCCTCTGCTTGTTCTTGAGACTAGCATGAAAGTATGCACTATTCTTGTCTCCTTTTTCCCACCATTTAATTCTCGACTTTTGTCTAATCATATCACTTTCCTGAGTTAACGCATCATAGTATTGTTGAGACAAAGTAGATTCAGAAGAAGAAAGACTAGCGTCATGAACATTATCAATCATAGCCTTCTGAACCTCAACAAGCTTATTCAGAATATTAGTGCTCATTCTATCTCCTTTGCCAAATCTATTAAAAGCCCACAACTTCAAGACATCTTTCATTTCTCTTATTTTTTCCTGCAAAACAAAAAGATGATTACCATTCTTATTTTTGTTCCATGCAGTTAAAACAGTTGATTTAAAATCAGGTTCATGAACCCAGGAATTAAAAATTTTAAAATTTGCTTTTCCTCTCTTGTCCTCTCCACGAAGATGTATTATTTGAGGGAGTGGTCAGAAAGGAGAGGAGGGGGAGATGGTTGTAAAGGAGGGGCCATCTGGTTAGGGCTGTTTGATTGGAGAAGGAATGATCAATCCTAGAAAAGGTCCTATTACCATGCCTTCTTTTGTTATTCCATGAGTATTGCATACCAACTGATCTAACAGAAACAAGATCAGCATCATTTAACATATTACTGAGTGATTGAATCTCATTAAAGGACAATGGATTTCCTCCCACTCTATCAGAGAGTGTATAACAGCAGTTGAAGTCACCAAATATTATCTAGGGATGGGTGGATTGCCTCAGAGATGGAATGACAGAAAGTACCGAGGTTCTTGCAGCAGCTGAGTTGGATGCATATATAAACGAGATATAGTAGGATGTATTATCAGTGGTATCTTGGGCATGACAGTGTATAAGTTAGGAAGTGGCGAGGATAGGAGTTATTTGAACATGAAGGGGATTGTATAGAATCATGATACTCCCGTAAGGAGATTCGTTAAGATTGTGAATAAGCTTCCAATCAGGATTGTGAATAAGCTTCCAATCAGGATTTAATTATTAATTAACTTAAAAGTCTTCAGTTAATTCATATGTTAATAATAATTTATTTCAAAGGTTTATTAAATAAGATTTAAATAATAATTAAGTAATTATTTAAGATAAATGGTTTATCTTTAATAATTAATTAATGAAATTAACTAAGGATAATTAATTAATGTAATTAATTAGAGGATAATTAATTAATGTAATTAATTAAGGATTAATTAATTAATGTAATTAATTAAGGGTTAATTAATTAGCATAATTTATTAAAGGATAATTAATTAATTAAGGGGCAATTAATTAATGTAAGTAATTAAGGATAATTAATTAAGATGGATAATTAAGGATGATTAATTAATTTCATTAATTAATTAAAATAATAACAAATGGTTTGTAATTAATTAATGTTAATTAAGCAAGGTTAGGTAATTTAATTCATAAGTAATTAATTTATTTGGTTTAAATTAAATTAATTATAAATTATGTGATTAATCAATCTTGCTTATGGATGATTCATTATATTGAATGCTTGGATTGATTGATTTCTCTATTACGTTAATCTGTAATATTCTGTGATATGAATTGCTTTGGATTGAGCTGTGATAAATATTTATCTGTAATGAATTATTGTGTGAATACAATGTTCTGCATTGAATTATAAAAGGTGGATCTTTGTTTAAAAGATTAAAATTGAAAATTCGTTAAACCATTCAAAAGGAAAGGTATTGGGAAATAAAAATTGTGACTTAACTAAGATCCGGATGTGTCCATATGTTTTAAATAAGCGCTCATTATTCGAAAAGACGGAGGGAGGACATTAAGTCGAAAACCCATTCCGAATAATGATACGATGGAATGGAATTGCATTTGAAGACAGTGGTTGAAGACGGGTATTTTTTAGAACGAAAGAATTGCCTGTTGATTCTCTATGCACTGAATTGCTCCGATATAGAGATTACCCTATGTGATGGGGAGTCCAGACGAGATTGGGGATATCCGGATTTGCGAAGACTTCTTTCCTTAATTAGACGAAGTGCCTTCGGTTCCATTCAGACCTAGGGTGGACTTGTATGGATGTATATCTGACATTAAATTTTGGGATATAAAGCTGAGTTCTATTAAATACATTTCTATTTAGTGTCGAAGAATTCATTTTCTTAGCTTAACACCCTTCTCTGAGACATACGAGCTCAAAGGTTATGTAGTTAATAGTTATTAGTGATATATTCCCAATTTTGGTAAGGCGGCATGCTAAGTGTTGAGCATTAGTTGATCGAAGCATGGCTTTTGTGTAAAGCATAGCTTTTTGGGATGATACTTCATG
Organism: Allium cepa; assembly: GCA_030765085.1. Lineage (NCBI taxonomy): Eukaryota > Viridiplantae > Streptophyta > Magnoliopsida > Asparagales > Amaryllidaceae > Allium > Allium cepa. Next base: position 112,060,122 of record CM060940.1, read on the forward strand.
GAACCTCACACCCCGGGAAATGGTCGAAATAGGAAGGATGTGGCAAGGTTGTGGTGTTCGCGACCCTAAGGGTATATGCATTTCCTTCTGGATAAAAATTGGTATCACGGTACGGAGCCCAGATATTTTACCTATGTGGGTGATGGAATTTTAAGGGCCCCAGCGAAGGTCAGTTATGAACTGGGAATGACATACTCGTGATAGTTAGTTACCTAGTTACAAAGGTAACCTGGCCATGTGTTGGTAGAGATCCGGTTAGGTTTTTGAGACGTCCCTCCAAAGGCATACCCGTTCAGATAAAGGAAGTTCCTTAGCCTTGGCCATTTGTTGGAAATCCAAACAAACAATACTAGCCCTTTACGATTTCAGTTGTAGAACTTGCCATTTAACATGGTAGCTATAGTAGGCATACTATAATGGTACGTATGCTAGATAAGATAAATATTATACTTGCAAAATGTTTTTACACACTAAGCACTAATAATAATATGAAAAGGATTTTCACGTATCAAGCATGTTTGACTACTATAAGGAGAAACCTTCCCCATATCTGCGATTGCATTTGAGTGTGTGCCGGAAGACCTTATGGTAGTTTCATTTTCCAAAAGCATGATTAGATTTCTTTTTGTACAAATAACTATTTTTATGTTTCTCACACCAGTCTCATGACTGACTCAGAGTTTATTGTTCCCTTTTCTAAACTCTGGATGCCCCTAATTTTCCACATGGGCAGCCTAGAGTCACTTTATCAGTAGGTTCTGGAACCAGTCAGAAGTAGATGTAGATTTGGAAGCCTTTGGTTTGGAAGCTTTTGTTTTTTATATTTTTGATTTGGACTTTGGAGCTTTGGAAATGAAGATGCAGTATGTTGGACTCTCTCTTGGAAGACCCATGTTGATGTTATTTTTCCGCTATTATGTAGTATTCCGTTGTTGTGTATATATAGGCTTTGATGATGTTGGTCACTTGTTGTAATCCATGTTGTGTTTGAATGAAAGTTATTTTGTTTCCATTGTGTTGTTATCATCTAATGTGTTATGACTCCAGTGAACCGGACTCCAACGTTTGAATCTCCGGCATTTGAATACGAGTGATGTATTGGGTGCAAATTTTCGAAGGTTGAAAGTGCGGGTTGTCACAATGTGCATGGGACAAATTTATGACACGGTAATTTGGTATTGATGCCTTTTTATTGGATGTGGCATATTATATAGTTATTACTATATCCTGAGTATTATACATGTTTATTTTATAATCTCACCCAATTATATTCAAAGAAAGTCTTTGTGGTTTTTTATTTTCATAATACTCAGGACAGACCGAGACTTGCTGGTACATGGATTCAGTGACCTTGGATGTTGGGCAAGCTTTAGAGATAGATACATATTATAAGTATAATTTTTTCTAGTCCTTGTATATTTTTTTCCGTATGACTCTTGTATAAGAGATGGTGACTCATTATGTATATTTTGTAATTGTTTAGCTTTTAGACTTTAATGTATATACGTGAGTTAAGTATTCTTTTTTGTAAACTCACTCTATGTAATACGTTTGGCCTATATTATTTTTCCACTGCTATCTGTGATTTCGTATTGTATATTATGTGATATATTGTTCTACTCTATATTCGATAATGTGTTATTTCTTTATACCGAGACAATTTACATCTTTATATTGGGTTATGCGGTAAAAGATGACATGATAGTGTTAGCCTAAGGGAATAGATTCAGATGGTTGCTCCTATCCAGCCTTATTCTCTGTATTACTTGAAGATATTACTCGTAATATTCTTGGGTAATATGGGTATAAAGATGCCTTACGGCTTAGTATTGGAGCTGAGTTTCAGAAAAATATATGAATCTTGGTCTAAACAGACTTAGAGCCCCTTCCCTTGGGTGTACAGGGTAGGCTTTAGGATTTAATTCCTACGCTAGATAGAAATATAAATATTATTAAGAAATTGTAACGATTGCGGATTTTTCGTTGCCGAAAAACCGAATAGTTATGGGTTTTAAAAAGAAAAGAAAAGAAAGAAGAGAGAAAAAGAAGAAAGAAAAATAGAGGGAAAAGAAGATAGACAATTTTTAGAAAACAGAGAATTAGAAAACAGAGAATTTGAAAAATAGAAGATAGAAGAATTTTAAAATAGAAGAAAAAGAGAATAGAGGAAAAAGAAAAAAAACAGAAGAAAATAGGACGGGACAGAAAACAACAGAACAACATCAGAATCTCACAATTCGCAGCGGAACACATATAATAATAAATGAAAAATCTTTAAACAAAGAACTATATCAGTTATTACATTACATTTCATTTCATTACATCATATCACCAGAGTGTACAACAACATACAACAATTAACAGTGCAGCGGAAAAAGAAATACTATATAAACTAGTAATACGCCATGCCATCCAGCTTGCCTCCAGCAACTCCTGAATATCCAGAATATCCTGATAAACCTGAACTCTTAACTGCCCGTGTGGAAATTGGTGGGCACCCAGAGTTTAGGAAGGAAAACAATAAACTCCAAGTCAGTCATGTGACTGGTGTGAGAACTCAAAACAGTTTATTTATCTTTAAAATCAAAATAGAGGAATATTTTTAATTCAATTCGCAATGCTTTTAAAAATGAGACTACCATAAGACCTCCTGCCACACACACAATGCAAACGCAGACTTGGAGAAGATTTCTCCTTATGGTAGTCAAACATGCTTGATACGCATTTAAAAAGAGCATTTGATATTATTATTAGTGCATAGTGTAGGAAAAATTCATTTCGAAAGTAGAATATAAATCTTAGCCAGCATAGGTACCATTATATTATGCCTACTAATAGCTACCATATTAAATGGCAGGTTCTACAACTAAAACCGTACAAGTCACGTATTGTTTCTTTGGATTTCCAACAAATGATCAGGCCAAGGAACTTCCCATTGCCACTGAGAATGCCTCTGGAAAGACATCCCCGAGAACCAAACCGGAACTCTGCCAACACAAGGCCGGGTTACCCCTAACTGGGTAACTACTGACACGAGCACGCCATTCCCCGGTCCTTTAGGACCTTTTCAACCGAGCGCTCGATATCCAACATCACACCATAATAAATAGAGTGTTTTCAACATGAGTAAGTATCTGGGCTCCATACCATGATACCACCCCTTTCCAGAAGGAAATGCACATACCCTAAGGGGAGCTACAGCAACCCCTAATAACCTTGCCGCATCTTTCCTGTTTTGACCATTTCCGAGATGTGAGGCTCGACGAATTCACGTCCACAAAAACACACTTTGTACAAAAAGCCGTGCTTTGGGTCAACAAATGATCAACACAATGATCACTAAGATAAACGATCAAATAAATGATCCTATCACAAATAATCAACACAATGATCATTTCAGCATCACTCAGCATGTCACACTACCAAAATGGGATATATCGCTGATAACTTCAACTATATAACCTTTGAGCTCGTACGTCTCAAAGAAGGGTGTTAAGCAAAGAATAAATTCTCCGCCACCAACAGAAATATATTTGAAAGAAATCGGCTTTATATCTCAACTTGTAATGTCAGGCATACAATCCATACAAGTCTGTTCCGGGCTCGAACAGAACCGAAGGCACTTACAAAGAAGTCCTTGCAATCCGGATATTCACAATCCTGATCGGATTTCCCATCACTTAGGGAGTCTCTATACCGTTGCAACTCAGTGCAGAGACAATCGACAGGTCATCCTATCGCTTTCGCAAATACCGGTCTTCAACACCGATCTTCAATGCAATTCACAACGACGTATCACATATTTGGAATGGGTTATACGACCCCATGGTCCTTTCCCGGTTAACCCGAATAGTGAGCGCTTATTCAAAAATAAGTGTGCATTCAAATTCAATCAATTCACATCAAATACCCATTCAAAGGGAAATACTGATAGTCGGTTATTGAACTATCACTGGATATGCACACATCACCAGATTCCAAATAATTTTCCAAATTATTTATTTTCCAAAAATATCTTTACAAGATATATAATTTCAATACGTCAAAAATAAATCAATATTTATTTTTAACCAATTTCACTTTTCACATATAAATTCCATAATGAATTTGTATTTCAAAATATTCGTGCATATACGATTTCAATAATTCATTTCAATTTATCTTCAAAAAGATAAATTCTCAAAACATCCACTTTATATTGGAAAACATTTCCATACTTATTAAATAAGTAATTCACAATCATTTATTTTCAACACTTAGAAAATATTCAGTATACTTAAATCGAATTAAGTATATATTTCATTCTTTAAGGAAATCATTCACTTAACATATTTATTTGGGCCAAAACGAATGTTGCGTAAAACATCGTTACGACAACCCAAAATCACTAGTATAGGGATTCGAAATTAAAATAGATATATAAATCCCAATACTATTCAAAACATTTCCTTTCGGAAATCATTTACTATAACAACAGTGTTATAGTCCACTATTTCCTTTTATTTCTCGAAACATCTATTTCAACAATAAATGTTAAAATCTATGGTTTCGAATCTCAACACCTTTTAAAACATCGTTAGATCGTTTTAATTCTATTTAAAACATCATATCTAAAACAATTTCTTTAACGTATTATTCACTATTCAAAAACGTGAATATACTACCTTAACAAATTTCATCATTTCTATTCACTTTAACTTAAAGGATTATTCACTGTTCAAAATGTGAATATAACTCTATCTCTAAGTTATAACAATTAACTTATCAAAATAAGTCATTTGCGGATTTATAAAACAACGTTTATAAATTCTGTTTCTATTTATTTATAAAAACTTCCTTTTTATAAATTCCTTTATTAACCTATTCCAGTTTATAACTCAATTATAAACTTCAAGTTCATATTATAAGTTAATTACTTATAAAACGATTATTTTACAAAATCGTTCATTTAACTTCCCAAATTATTAATCTTAACTTATAAGATTGTTTATTTATCCAAAATTCATTCTTTCGATAACTTTATAAATTTTATAAACCTATTGCTTATAAAATTTTCATTTATAACTTCACAGTTTATAATTTCATAAATTTCATTCATTTAGGAAATTCATTTTCACTACATTCAAACACTTATAAAAACTCGTTTTATAATGTCCATAATTCAATTTATAAATATCCATTTATAAATCTCTTAATATAAATCAGTTTATATTATTATTCTAAAACGTCTTTAAATTCCTTTATAATTTCATCATTTCGATTTATAAAATAATCAAATTTTATAAATCTTAAATTTAAACTTTTAATAATAAACTCAAAAATCCAGTTTAAACTATTTTATAAAATCATTGATCCATATTTCTCGAAAACCAACTTTTAACTATATTTCACAAAACCATAATTTTATAACTTTAAAAATTATAACGTTTATTTATTTATAATGGATCAATTCCAAAAATATTTTATATTTCAAAAAATCACTTTGAAAATCATTTTAAAATCCCGAAATCTGGGTCCAATGATGCTACACACCAAATAGTCAATCACGACTAACAACGATCCATCATATATCGTATATGATAATCAACGAATATCAAAATATCCATAATCAAATAAAAACTGTTGAGGAATCCAGTTGGATCCCTCCAACCTGTTTCCTGCATCCAAAAACATTAGCACAATACCAATTTCGCTCCAGTACGAAATTATCGCGGTACATGTTCTTATTAAATATTATCCGCTTAATAACGGCGTAATAGGGTCTCATCCGCTAAACAAAAAAATGCGGGAAATCAACAACTGCAATATATACATATGCCAATATATATATATTGATACTATATATAATACCAATTTCACTGTTTATGAAATATTCGCGGTATATGTTTTTACTAAATAACATCCGCTTACTAACGGCGCATAATGTCTATTTTAACAATCAATAATTTACAGTCATCATTCAAACATGCATTCAAATATTTTAAATCTAACTATTTAAAATAAAATCGAAATCTATTCGATTGAGTGAGAAGTTCTCACCTTGGTTTTAATTTCCGTTTCAGCTTTTATTTCGAATAAAATTAAACGCGCGTTTAATTTTACCCGAAATTCTCACTAACTCCAAACGACTCCAAACTAACTCCATCGCGTAGTGCTCGTCCATACGATTCCAACGCAACTGAGTTTGCATTTTTTCGACCTCGTATGAAAAAGTTATGCATTTTATAAGATCGTACACGATTTATATAACTAAATTCACAACTAACTTAAAAATTTAAACCCTCAACTCATATGGACCCTTGGATCTTGCATTGCTCACATCAGGCCGTCCCCTCCTTTCCTTCTCCCCCCTCATTCACGTTACTTTCTACAGGATAGAGGCCGACACCACTTAACCCATTAGCCTAAATTAGGTTTTCACTTTACAACACCAACTCTCGACGAAACCACATCAAACTACCACCATCTCGAAGACCATTGCAAGAGCTACCACCACCACCCCCTTCATGAAGCTCGGCCTGTTCTACAGCCCCAAAACCACGTGCGAAATCTGCAGGTTCGGCCTCATTTATCTCACAATCCATCGCTCCATTCGCGATCTCCACCGTTGATCTCGTAGCTCTCGTCGTGCTCTATCACTTTGTAGTTGAAACCTAAGGCTAATTGTCGACGGATTGGAAGAAATCGAGGGGGAGAGGAGAGTGATTTCTGGCCATACACAGGGGGGGTGGCGGCTAGGTCAAAAAATTAGGGTTTTAGTTATTTTTTTTGTAAAATTATGAAGAGGTGAGGTGTATTTATAGAGAATCGAACGACACTATTCACCCGGAAATTCCGAACTCCGATTTAGACGCCGTAACCAGCGTACCTAGGGTTTATCCCGCGTTCCGGACACAATGGAACAGGTTTCGGAAGCTAATTCGGAAGTATGTGCGAGTTATGGCTGAAAACGCTCAATTTGAATTAAACCGATTTAAACCGATTTCTAGGCGTTTTAATTTGTACCGGACAAACGGTAAATCCAAACGACTTGAAATTTGAAACCTTACAATAATATCACATTACGGATCCGATGAAACTGGTTTCGTCGAAATCCGAGACTTTTTGAAAAATGGCTATTTTGACTCGCCAAATTTAAATTAAAAACGATTCGATGCGTTTCGAGCTGCCACGATCAAACGATAACTCCGATTGACACGAAAATTGAAATCCGGTAATAACTAACTATTACGGATCCAATGAAACTGGTTTCGTTCAATTCTGAGACTGTTCAAAAATTGGCTATTTTACTAGTCGATTTAAATATTAAAATATTCAATTTTCACAAATTAACTTTTAATTCGATTTTAAAAGTTCTAAAATATTTCTATAACTCCAGTATGATTAAATAAAATTTTCCAAATTATTTTCAATCATTTTTAACTCAATTTTTAATTATTTCCATAATTTAACGTATTAAATTATCGATTTAATTATTCAATTAAATCCAATAAATCAAATAAAAATTTATTTGACTTATAAATTCACTTATAAATATTTAAAATAAATTAAATATTCAAATTTTAAATTAATAAAATTTCTGGGTCGTTACAATCTTCCCCCCTTAAAAGAATTTCGTCCTCGAAATTATAAGTAAGAAAGGTTACAGAATTTATTAATTTTCCCAAAATTCATAATTAAACTTTTTACCAAACTTTACTAAGTTTTCAAAATCATACTTAGTTATCTTTTTCAAAAACAACTACTATTATTTAACTCTCAATTCCAAAATCAAAGTTAAAGTTTCCAAAATTTTCTAAAATTTTTCTAACGCCTTAAATTTTCGGAAAAATTCGCCATAGTCTCCTTTGCGCGGCTCGATCCGAAAAAAAAAAAAAAAATGACAGTATATATATCACAAATATACATCTCATCAAGTAATGAGGCATCCCGAAGGGAAAAAAATATAAAAGTGCGATATTTAATCCGAGATATGTACCTTATATTTTATTAGCGAGCATATACGGCTAATATAGCGCTAAAGCGAACTCCAAATGCGAAGCAAACGCGATCCGCACCTACTAAACTCAACAAACAACATGAGAACATGCACATATGCAAATAATCTCAATATACAACATATAGTAACATATCAACTATATATATCACATAGCAAATGCAACAATAGCAATATATATTCAACCATCATCCAATTAAATACTCATTCATATTCTCATTTATATTTAATGAATTGGTTTTCAATTCAAATCACATTTGATTTATTTACATTGGATTTTATCAACATTCATTCTCAATTCAATTAGTTATCATTCACTAATTTAAATCCAATTCACATTCAATTCTATTCAAATTTATTTACTTTCTATTTGAATTCAATTTACTTTAGCTTTCCACTTCATTAATACTTAATGAACTTATATAAAATCAACTACAATCATATAACAACCAAAGTATATTCATTACAACCAAATTCCTTTGCTTCACTTACATTCATTTTGGTTTAATTAAATTGATTTTCATTCAATTTTATTCAACTTCCAATAAAATTAGATTTTAATGAATTAACACTTTCATTAATTATTCCATATCAATTTTAATTACATTCAATTGATTAACATTCAATCCATTCATTCAATTCAATTACAAAGTTGAATTTCATTTACATAACTTAAGTTCATATTCTTTTAATTCACTTGATTATTTACTTCGATACCAATATCAATTCCATTCAACAACACTTAAGTCATATTTACATTTAAACATCACTTAGTTTTACATAACTTAAATTCCCACTTGTAAATAAATTCAGATTCCAACTCTAAAGTAAATTTTCATTTAACTTTAAATTCATTTTTATTTACAACTCATATTCATAAATATATTCATATAATTTCACTTCTTATACATATAAGTTCATTTCACAATTGTAAATCACCTTAATTATAATTCAATCCTTATAATTCATTTGCTTATACAATTATTCTTTAATTTAGATTATTCAAACAACCTAACAATCAACCTATATACACTTTAATAATTTTGAAAAATTATTCCTTTATATATAAAATATAATCAAGGTAAAATTATTTCATTTACCCAATTTAAAACAATACTGTGTCGAATTGTTCTATCCAAGTGTTTAGAAACCCCTTCGGCATAGTTTGACTGACCGTGCTGACGAAGGTTCATATACCACTCAATAAACCAATCATCACAATATAAAACAACTTCATATTCACTAACAAATACGCTCTCATAGCTATTATCACACTCAAACTCATTCTAGAGTACTACTGACTCTATCTCTAATGAGTAATACCCTACAGAACCATGGTTGTCGCTTAACCATCAGAGCTCTGATACCAAATGTAAAGACCCGTAAGTCCGTACTCCTTGAATAGACACTAATCTCCTTTGTTTAATTCAAGATGAACGAAAATACGAACCCTTAGGGGTTTAAGAAAAAGAATTTAAGAAAAGAAGAGAGAAAAAGAAAAAAAAAGAAGAGAAGATAGAAAATAGAGAGAAAGGAAAATAGAAAAGAGAACAGAGAATTTGAAAAATAGAAGATAGAAGAATTTTAAAATAGAAGAAAAAGAGAATAGAGGAAAAAGAAAAAAAAACAGAAGAAAATAGGACGGGACAGAAAACAACAGAACAACATCAGAATCTCACAATTCGCAGCGGAACACATATAATAATAAATGAAAAATCTTTAAACAAAGAACTATATCAGTTATTACATTACATTTCATTTCATTACATCATATCACCAGAGTGTACAACAACATACAACAATTAACAGTGCAGCGGAAAAAGAAATACTATATAAACTAGTAATACGCCATGCCATCCAGCTTGCCTCCAGCAACTCCTGAATATCCAGAATATCCTGATAAACCTGAACTCTTAACTGCCCGTGTGGAAATTGGTGGGCACCCAGAGTTTAGGAAGGAAAACAATAAACTCCAAGTCAGTCATGTGACTGGTGTGAGAACTCAAAACAGTTTATTTATCTTTAAAATCAAAATAGAGGAATATTTTTAATTCAATTCGCAATGCTTTTAAAAATGAGACTACCATAAGACCTCCTGCCACACACACAATGCAAACGCAGACTTGGAGAAGATTTCTCCTTATGGTAGTCAAACATGCTTGATACGCATTTAAAAAGAGCATTTGATATTATTATTAATGCATAGTGTAGGAAAAATTCATTTCGAAAGTAGAATATAAATCTTAGCCAGCATAGGTACCATTATATTATGCCTACTAATAGCTACCATATTAAATGGCAGGTTCTACAACTAAAACCGTACAAGTCACGTATTGTTTCTTTGGATTTCCAACAAATGATCAGGCCAAGGAACTTCCCATTGCCACTGAGAATGCCTCTGGAAAGACATCCCCGAGAACCAAACCGGAACTCTGCCAACACAAGGCCGGGTTACCCCTAACTGGGTAACTACTGACACGAGCACGCCATTCCCCAGTCCTTTAGGACCTTTTCAACCGAGCGCTCGATATCCAACATCACACCATAATAAATAGAGTGTTTTCAACATGAGTAAGTATCTGGGCTCCATACCATGATACCACCCCTTTCCAGAAGGAAATGCACATACCCTAAGGGGAGCTACAGCAACCCCTAATAACCTTGCCGCATCTTTCCTGTTTTGACCATTTCCGAGATGTGAGGCTCGACGAATTCACGTCCACAAAAACACACTTTGTACAAAAAGCCGTGCTTTGGGTCAACAAATGATCAACACAATGATCACTAAGATAAACGATCAAATAAATGATCCTATCACAAATAATCAACACAATGATCATTTCAGCATCACTCAGCATGTCACACTACCAAAATGGGATATATCGCTGATAACTTCAACTATATAACCTTTGAGCTCGTACGTCTCAAAGAAGGGTGTTAAGCAAAGAATAAATTCTCCGCCACCAACAGAAATATATTTGAAAGAAATCGGCTTTATATCTCAACTTGTAATGTCAGGCATACAATCCATACAAGTCTGTTCCGGGCTCGAACAGAACCGAAGGCACTTACAAAGAAGTCCTTGCAATCCGGATATTCACAATCCTGATCGGATTTCCCATCACTTAGGGAGTCTCTATACCGTTGCAACTCAGTGCAGAGACAATCGACAGGTCATCCTATCGCTTTCGCAAATACCGGTCTTCAACACCGATCTTCAATGCAATTCACAACGACGTATCACATATTCAGAATGGGTTATACGACCCCATGGTCCTTTCCCGGTTAACCCGAATAGTGAGCGCTTATTCAAAAATAAGTGTGCATTCAAATTCAATCAATTCACATCAAATACCCATTCAAAGGGAAATACTGATAGTCGGTTATTGAACTATCACTGGATATGCACACATCACCAGATTCCAAATAATTTTCCAAATTATTTATTTTCCAAAAATATCTTTACAAGATATATAATTTCAATACGTCAAAAATAAATCAATATTTATTTTTAACCAATTTCACTTTTCACATATAAATTCCATAATGAATTTGTATTTCAAAATATTCGTGCATATACGATTTCAATAATTCATTTCAATTTATCTTCAAAAAGATAAATTCTCAAAATATCCACTTTATATTGGAAAACATTTTCATACTTATTAAATAAGTAATTCACAATCGTTTATTTTCAACACTTAGAAAATATTCAGTATACTTAAATCGAATTAAGTATATATTTCATTCTTTAAGGAAATCATTCACTTAACATATTTATTTGGGCCAAAACGAATGTTGCGTAAAACATCGTTACGACAACCCAAAATCACTAGTATAGGGATTCGAAATTAAAATAGATATATAAATCCCAATACTATTCAAAACATTTCCTTTCGGAAATCATTTACTATAACAACAGTGTTATAGTCCACTATTTCCTTTTATTTCTCGAAACATCTATTTCAACAATAAATGTTAAAATCTATGGTTTCGAATCTCAACACCTTTTAAAACATCGTTAGATCGTTTTAATTCTATTTAAAACATCATATCTAAAACAATTTCTTTAACGTATTATTCACTATTCAAAAACGTGAATATACTACCTTAACAAATTTCATCATTTCTATTCACTTTAACTTAAAGGATTATTCACTGTTCAAAATGTGAATATAACTCTATCTCTAAGTTATAACAATTAACTTATCAAAATAAGTCATTTGCGGATTTATAAAACAACGTTTATAAATTCTGTTTCTATTTATTTATAAAAACTTCCTTTTTATAAATTCCTTTATTAACCTATTCCAGTTTATAACTCAATTATAAACTTCAAGTTCATATTATAAGTTAATTACTTATAAAACGATTATTTTACAAAATCGTTCATTTAACTTCCCAAATTATTAATCTTAACTTATAAGATTGTTTATTTATCCAAAATTCATTCTTTCGATAACTTTATAAATTTTATAAACCTATTGCTTATAAAATTTTCATTTATAACTTCACAGTTTATAATTTCATAAATTTCATTCATTTAGGAAATTCATTTTCACTACATTCAAACACTTATAAAAACTCGTTTTATAATGTCCATAATTCAATTTATAAATATCCATTTATAAATCTCTTAATATAAATCAGTTTATATTATTATTCTAAAACTTCTTTAAATTCCTTTATAATTTCATCATTTCGATTTATAAAATAATCAAATTTTATAAATCTTAAATTTAAACTTTTAATAATAAACTCAAAAATCCAGTTTAAACTATTTTATAAAATCATTGATCCATATTTCTCGAAAACCAACTTTTAACTATATTTCACAAAACCATAATTTTATAACTTTAAAAATTATAACGTTTATTTATTTATAATGGATCAATTCCAAAAATATTTTATATTTCAAAAATCACTTTGAAAATCATTTTAAAATCCCGAAATCTGGGTCCAATGATGCTACACACCAAATAGTCAATCACGACTAACAACGATCCATCATATATCGTATATGATAATCAACGAATATCAAAATATCCATAATCAAATAAAAACTGTTGAGGAATCCAGTTGGATCCCTCCAACCTGTTTCCTGCATCCAAAAACATTAGCACAATACCAATTTCGCTCCAGTACGAAATTATCGCGGTACATGTTCTTATTAAATATTATCCGCTTAATAACGGCGTAATAGGGTCTCATCCGCTAAACAAAAAAATGCGGGAAATCAACAACTGCAATATATACATATGCCAATATATATATATTGATACTATATATAATACCAATTTCACTGTTTATGAAATATTCGCGGTATATGTTTTTGCTAAATAACATCCGCTTACTAACGGCGCATAATGTCTATTTTAACAATCAATAATTTACAGTCATCATTCAAACATGCATTCAAATATTTTAAATCTAACTATTTAAAATAAAATCGAAATCTATTCGATTGAGTGAGAAGTTCTCACCTTGGTTTTAATTTCCGTTTCAGCTTTTATTTCGAATAAAATTAAACGCGCGTTTAATTTTACCCGAAATTCTCACTAACTCCAAACGACTCCAAACCAACTCCATCGCGTAGTGCTCGTCCATACGATTCCAACGCAACTGAGTTTGCATTTTTTCGACCTCGTATGAAAAAGTTATGCATTTTATAAGATCGTACACGATTTATATAACTAAATTCACAACTAACTTAAAAATTTAAACCCTCAACTCATATGGACCCTTGGATCTTGCATTGCTCACATCAGGCCGTCCCCTCCTTTCCTTCTCCCCCCTCATTCACGTTACTTTCTACAGGATAGAGGCCGACACCACTTAACCCATTAGCCTAAATTAGGTTTTCACTTTACAACACCAACTCTCGACGAAACCACATCAAACTACCACCATCTCGAAGACCATTGCAAGAGCTACCACCACCACCCCCTTCATGAAGCTCGGCCTGTTCTACAGCCCCAAAACCACGTGCGAAATCTGCAGGTTCGGCCTCATTTATCTCACAATCCATCGCTCCATTCGCGATCTCCACCGTTGATCTCGTAGCTCTCGTCGTGCTCTATCACTTTGTAGTTGAAACCTAAGGCTAATTGTCGACGGATTGGAAGAAATCGAGGGGGAGAGGAGAGTGATTTCTGGCCATACACAGGGGGGGTGGCGGCTAGATCAAAAAATTAGGGTTTTAGTTATTTTTTTTGTGAAATTATGAAGAGGTGAGGTGTATTTATAGAGAATCGAACGACACTATTCACCCGGAAATTCCGAACTCCGATTTAGACGCCGTAACCAGCGTACCTAGGGTTTATCCCGCGTTCCGGACACAATGGAACAGGTTTCGGAAGCTAATTCGGAAGTATGTGCGAGTTATGGCTGAAAACGCTCAATTTGAATTAAACCGATTTAAACCGATTTCTAGGCGTTTTAATTTGTACCGGACAAACGGTAAATCCAAACGACTTGAAATTTGAAACCTTACAATAATATCACATTACGGATCCGATGAAACTGGTTTCGTCGAAATCCGAGACTTTTTGAAAAATGGCTATTTTGACTCGCCAAATTTAAATTAAAAACGATTCGATGCGTTTCGAGCTGCCACGATCAAACGATAACTCCGATTGACACGAAAATTGAAATCCGGTAATAACTAACTATTACGGATCCAATGAAACTGGTTTCGTTCAATTCTGAGACTGTTCAAAAATTGGCTATTTTACTAGTCGATTTAAATATTAAAATATTCAATTTTCACAAATTAACTTTTAATTCGATTTTAAAAGTTCTAAAATATTTCTATAACTCCAGTATGATTAAATAAAATTTTCCAAATTATTTTCAATCATTTTTAACTCAATTTTTAATTATTTCCATAATTTAACGTATTAAATTATCGATTTAATTATTCAATTAAATCCAATAAATCAAATAAAAATTTATTTGACTTATAAATTCACTTATAAATATTTAAAATAAATTAAATATTCAAATTTTAAATTAATAAAATTTCTGGGTCGTTACAGAAATAATCATCGAGACGTATTTTTAATATTTTATATTGCTATATAAATTATTGTTATGGATAGTGTAGAGCAGACCTCAAATGGCTTGAAATTTGAACTGTTGTACGTTGATTGGCTAGTGATCATAGTTGCGCAACGGAAGCCGATAGACTACGTTCTACTAAGCACATTAATTAGTTTTTCATAGATAAGTTTGATTGGTTGATTAATGCTTAGTTATTTGAAATTTGTAAGTAATTGTTTAAAATCTGTATTGAGTAGAAATCATCACTTAAAACTTAGAAACCTCCTCAGTATTGATAATATGACCTTACTATGCCTACAACCGTGTAGTTACCGTAAGGAATATTGAAAATTTTGTTTTGTATAAAATGGAATATGTTATCCCGCTTTTTGGCAAAGCCGCGAACCAAAAGATTGATCGAAAACGGAGAACAGTTCGTCTTAGAGATTGGTCATACTTCGTTTCGCTATGGATATCACTGAATTTTTTCCGAGTCCAGATTAAGCTACAATTGATAGGACATGACAGAAAAGATCATAGAAGTCCGCATCTCAAATTTGAAGCCAATCCGAGTTCATACGCTCAAGTTATGATCGATTCAACTTGAAGGGAAAAACACTGGTTTCAAATCCATCGTTATAGGTGTCTTCGAATCCATCACCGAACACCATTCGAACCGACCACCTTCGTATCGATTAGCTTCGAATCCATCAGAGTGCCTCGATTCGACTCCATCAACTTCGAATCCATCGAGTTCGTATCGATGGACCTCGTATCCATGGAGAAGTTGCAAAGCTCGTATCCATCAGAGAAACGCAAGTTCGAATCCATCAAGCATCAGTTGTTCGAACCCATCCATAAAGCCTTGTTCGAATCCATCCATAAAGCCTTGTTCGAACCCATCCGTGAAGCCTTGTTCGAACCCATCATTGAAGCCTTGTTCGAACCCATCTGTGAAGCTTCGTTCGAATCCACTGGGTCAACTAGCCATGATGACGTGTCTTTCATCGGTTCGAATGCGCCGAGATATATGGAGTCGAAACAGTCAACTCGGAGCAAAACCCGGATCGAAGCGAAGCGTGCGCTCCACGTCAACACAAAGACACGTGCCGCCATCGATTTGAAACCATCAAATTGAAGGGATGCTTTCGAACCAAACAGCCACTCGAAGAACGTCATCTCGAACCCATCATATCTCTCAATCTACTGATCCAAATCTCACGAAATTTTCACAGAAGCTTGCATACATGTTGAAGAATGTCCACACCAAATTTCACCTCGATTGGATGAATTCATGATCGATCCGAATGGAGTTCGAATCGATGCCTAAATGGGCCCAAATTTCCTGAAACAGGGCGCGTGGGCCCCATCACGTGCCAGAAGTGGTCTCCCGAGTTTTCAGCGAAATATCAGCATCCTACACCTATAAATAGAGCCCCAGAATCAACAGAAAGGGATCTTTCGACTCTGAAGCGCCCAGACTCTGCCCGATCAAGATCTCCATCATCCTATATCATATATTTGCTGTCTATTTCGAATTTCCAGTTGTAACTTGCTGTTGATTGCTATAACAACTTGTAATCATTGAAAGAGAATCAATAAAACTGTAGAAAACTTCACAGTGGACGTAGGCAACACGCCAAACCACTATAAATCGCTTGTCTACTCTTTTACTTTACTGTTGATTGGAGTTTTTGTTAGATAATATTCGTTTTGAATCTATATTCTTCGTTATTATCTCTTCAACGACTCCCGAAGAGTGTTGTGACCAATTTTGGTGCAAACACTTTAGTGCTTTCACTGAGAAAACCCACATTTTCTCCTGCTCTTTGGATCTGTCATCGATACCGGATTGAATAAATCTAAGAGAAAGATCCAGATCATCAAATCCAATTTCCTTCCCTTCTATTCAGATTTGCATAAAGTCTAGGAAAGGAATTCAACTTTCAAGATGGTTAGTACAAGAACCACCTCTAACGCTGTCAAACAAGAAGAACAGGATAGACAGAATCCTGCTCCGCCACCTCCATCTAATCAAGATGCTATTGGGCACTCGGAACCATCAGGTCCGGTTACCCGACAAGAGTTACAGTTACTACTCCAAGAGCTGACCCAGAGTCGGCAACAACTGACAGAACAACTACGTGCTAATGCCGAGCTGATCAACAAACTAGATCGCCAGAAGCGAAAGAGACCCACAAGAAACCACGCGTCTCGCTCCTCCAGCGAAAGTTCTTCATCTTCTGATTATCACAATCGATCTCCACGACCCCGACAAGATGGGAGTCGCATGCCAGCTGCCGGAGATCAACCCACGCTGACCGTTGGACAACTGAGAGTTGGTCCATCGGCCAGTTTTCAAACCAGACCTTCCACTCGAGGATGTGCCATCCCTCACCACACTACAGAATACCGCACTACTAACGTTGCGGCTGAACCGGGGGTCGACGTCCAGGATCAGTTGGACCTGGACCGTCGTCATAGCGGACGTACTCCTGAACCATACGTCCCAGAGGACTATGAGCCAAGAAGGAAAGACTTGGACCGTCGACGACATACGGTTCACACCCAAGTATGGAACGTAATCATACTCCGGCGCAAATGCCGGATCTTTCAACTATGATACGTCAGATGATCCGTGAGAGCCAGGGATTCAAAAATGACGGTTGGGGAGTTTCCTGAAGTCACACTCCTTTTACAGACGATATCCTTACCGCTGAACCTCCACGGCGATTCAGAATGCCAGCTCTACCCATGTACGAAGGAAACTCCGACCCCAATCAACACATTCTGAAATATGAATGGTCAATGACCGCTGCCAGAGCTGACGATGCAGTGAAATGTCGTAGTTTCCCCATATCCTTGGGGGGCATCGCTACCATGTGGTTCACTCGACTGCCACCTCGATCCATCTCTTCATTTGACCAGTTGGCCACAAAATTCGTTGAACAATTCCGCATGCACGTCGCAAGGCCCAAAGATGTCAACACTCTGTTTAGCGTCACTCAAGTTCCTGGGGAAACGCTCAGACGCTACTTAGAGAGATTCCATACCGCATGCGCGGAGATTAGTAATCCAAAAGATAACTCCATCCTTATGGCGTTGACTAAGGGGATTGACCCCGATTCTGAATTTGGCAACTGGCTAGCTGGAAAACCACCTGCATCATTAGACCGTTTCCACGCCAAGGCGGCTCAATTCCTGAGACGGGAAGATGCGAAACTGTCTAGGAAGCAAACTGGTGCAGGACCAAGAATGGAAGGGATCCAAAGCGATGTTGCAATCAAACAGTCCGACGAGAGCTCCGGAAAAGTTCAGTTGAACGTTAAAAACAAACAAGCTCGGCGAAGAGAGAGCGTGAATCAAACCAGAAAACGAGATCAAAATCCTGGCCCGCAGCGCAAGAATCCAATGTTTGACAGTTACACCCCTCTGAATACATCACTAGTGGACTTGTACTTACAAACATGTGATACAATTCGGTACCAAAAACTTGCACCAAGGCTATCGTCAGAGAGACAAATCCAGACGGGAAAGTTTTGCAGGTTCCATGAAAGCTACGGGCACAATACGAACGAGTGTTGTCACTTACAGGATCTCATTGAAAAACTGATCAGAGAAAGGAAGCTGGAACAGTTTGTGCGGACACCGCAGCCCAGAGAAGGGGGCCCATCAAATCAGAACAATGAACCCAATCGACCGAGACAGGAGGACTCGACTTGTCCCCGCGGAAGATTGGTGATCAACGCCATCAATGGCAGACCAACTTTCTCAAGAGCCTGGAACGACGAAGATCTTCGTCACTATTACACATGACAGGCTCACTCAATCTATGAATACTTTGCAGTTTCTTTTACATTCTAAAATTTGAATTTGTAATAAGGCACTGACTTTGCCATATTTTCGTATTTCAGCAATAAAGTACTATCTCTTCAAGCTAAAGCTGTGATTCACTGAATGCAATGTTCAACAATCACGACACACGAAGAGCTAGATTCCATCAAACAATGGAATTTATTCAAATAGTGAGTGACTGTGATATGACCGGCCACTCACTAAGTGAAACCCCAGCTCGGGGATAAGCCAACACATCAAAGGCTGAACTGGACCAACACACGACAGTCCATTCAGTAACTCGTTCCCAGAGCGCGAACGGACTCCAACTTCCCAGAGCGTGAATTGGAGTATAAACATTCAATAACTCGTTCCCAGAGCGCGAAAGGACTCCAACTTCCCAGAGCGTGAATTGGAGTATAAACATTCAATAACTCGTTCCCAGAGCGCGTACGGACTCCAACTTCCCAGAGCGTGAATTGGAGTATAAACATTCAATAATTCGTTCCCAGAGCGCGAACGGACTCCAACTTCCCAGAGCGTGAATTGGAGTATAAACATTCAATAATTCGTTCTCAGAGCGCGAACGGACTCCGAATTCCCAGAGCGTGAATTGGAGTATAAACATTCAATAACTCGTTCCCAGAGCGCGAACGGACTCCAACTTCCCAGAGCGTGAATTGGAGTATAAACATTCAATAATTCGTTCCCAGAGCGTGAACGGACTCCGACTTCCCAAAGCGTGAATTGGAGTATAAACATTCAATAATTCGTTCCCGGAGTGCGAACGGACTCCAACTTCCCAGAGTGTGAATTGAAGTATAAACATTCAACAACTCGTTCCCGGAGTGCGAACGGACTCCAACTTCCCAGAGCGTGAATTGGAGTATAAACGTCAAATATATCATTCCCAAAGTGTGAACGGACTCCTAAAAAGCCCAAATAGATGTGACTGACAATCCAGCGGCTAACTCCAGATTCCCGAAGCACGAGTTAGAGTACAAACATCAATTCCAGGTTCCCAGAATGCGAACCCAAACATACATGTTATCTCCAAGTTCCCAGAATGTGAATTGGAGCACAAATACCAAGTCAAAGTTCCCGTAGTGCGAACCGAAATATCAATACTAACTCCAAGTTCGCAGAGTGTGAATTGGAGTATGAACATCAATTCCAGGTTCCCGGAGCGCGAACCGTGTTACAAACATCGACAACGCTCAAATTTCCGGAGTGCGAACCGAATTATCGATCTCAAATTATCCTAAGTCCCCAGAATGTAGACATGTGCTTCAGATGCGCAATAAATGTGATCAACTACAAAAATAAAAATGTTGTTCCCCGAGACCGGGGGGCAAAAAAAAGCTAAGTCTTAGTCACTAGCCAAAGTGATATAATGTCTGAGGTTCAACTTGTTCATCGATAACAGCATATGACCAAGATTTTCAGACTTAGCAAATAAAACGAACTCTACTTGACGGTAAGAACTTCACAAGTAGAACGGACTAAAAGCTAAACACTGCAAGTACTCAAGCACAAATGAAATGAGAATTGAAACAAAGAAATTAAATTTTATTTCAACTAACTAGAGACAAGAACTTACATGCAAAAAAGTTCTTCCAAAAAAAGAATCCCTACTAGCAGGGGCCGAACCTGCATCTATACACGGCCTACTAACAAAAAACGAAAACCAGTCTCTATCTACCAAAACATCTGCTTGAGAGACCGATCTATTTCTTCTTTTTCGACCTTCTTACCAATGGTTCGTCGTCGGAATCATTAGAAACAGAAATCCTTCGTTTGGAGGATTTCCTTTTCGGTGGTCGCTCTTCGGCCGGGGGCATAATATCCAAGTCCTCCTTGGAACTTGAACTTAAATGAAGGCTCCCCGCCGGAGGAGTTGAAGGGACCAGGCCTGCAACAGAAGACGGGGCGGATACCCGAGTATCGGCGACAGAGCCACTTGGCAATATCACATTTAGAGGTGCTGGACTATGCATCATAGTCCTAACTCCAGCACTGCCCTCACGCCCCGCAGCCTCTATTTCGGCGTTGATCTTGGCCAAGATTTCCTCGTCTCGAGCTGATTGAGCCTGGCTGGGGGCAGCTGTGGTCTGCGTTACAAAACTAGAGGCCGGCGGAAGATCACTAATGATAAATGGCAAGTCTGTAAAAGGGTCACCCTGTTGGCCAAGCAGCTCACTCACCATTTGTTCGTCGAGAGATAAAGATCTCCCCTGCGCCATCTCAGTAGTCACTGCCATCGTCACGACAGTCGTTTCGGTGGTGATGGCCTTTTGCCTCTGAATAGACTCCTGAACCGAGGATGCCGGAGTAGTTTCGGTTATTGAACAAAGATAAGAAGAAGTTATTAGTAACCTCTTCAAAAAAAACACTTTAATAGAAACACACTTGAGATATGTTCAAAGTACCTTCCTCAGTTTGACTCGTTGACGGCTGGACGGCCTTAGAGACGTGCTCCCAGATGGGAGATAACCGCGGCTGTTCTGGGTCATAAGCAGGAACAGATTGCGAACCCACCACAGATATAGGCTCTAACGAAGTGGAGCGGTGATTTCAGTAACAGTGGCGTGATGCTCAACACCTGATCCCTCTCCAATCTCCAGATATCGGCCACCAATCATCTCCTTCTCATGAGCAATAATAGCGTCATGGAGGATCTTCTTCTCATCATCTGTCAGCAACCGGTTTTCGAGTTCGAAATCGGTCGACCGATTCATCCGGATGCGCTTCCTCTTCTTCCTCAACCAATCGACCCCAAGCGCTGCGGAGGTGTACCGGGTAATCTTGGAGCCAGGCCAAATTTCTGTGTCTCAACACATTGGCATTGTAAGTGATGAGCAAATCTTCAATATCGGTCTCCAGCCTGGCCTCCGCTTGTTGAACTTTCTCCTCAACCTCCGTCTCGACCGCCTGGACCTTGGCTACTGCCGCATCCCGTTTAGTCCGAAGAATCACGGCTTGTTCACACGCCTCCTGGGCTGCGTTATTCGCATCATCCCTATCCTTGGCGATTTCGGCAAACTTGGACTTAAGCTCGTTTAACTCCTTCAGGGATGTGTCCCTCTCGGCAGTGACCAGGGTGTTTCGATGGCCCATATCCTCTACCGTGGCATAATGCTCACGTTTCATCCTATCCATCATTGCTTGGGCTTCGTCGGCTTTTTTGATAGCCTCCATTTCAGATTTACGAGAAGATTCAGCTTCAGTGTTTAGCACCTCAATAATACGGCTCTTTTGAGCTAACTCAGCCTGCAACCTCTCGATGGTGGCCCCACGCTCAAAGGCTAATGCCGACGCTTTGTCAGCCGCTTTTGACCAAGCCTTGTACTGGGCATAAAAATCATGCACATAGTCATGAACTAGCTGCTCGGCTTCCTCTGGAATCCTTTTTAAATGAGGAGGAAAGATGTAGTTGTCAAAGCAGATATTGGGAAAGTCTTTCCTTAGCTGAGAAAGCTTGATTGCACCTTCCCCTGAAATTTCCACGGGGGGGCTGTTCTGTAACGGCAACGGTTGTTTTTTCGCTCCAAGGATGGCGGGATTCATGCCTAGAAGATTGAGAAGCCGATATGTAGTGTGAGGACTCGGAGGGACGAGAGACATAAGCAGGAGGTTGTATGGGATCTCTGGGAGGAGGAGGAGTATGCGATCGGGATCGACGCTTATAGCCTCTATCTGTATCATATCTCTCTTGACCAGAGTACCCAGAGCGTCCCTGGTCGTAATCTCTGTCCCCTTCCCGTCTGCGCGACCCATGATATGAAGACTTGCGCGCGTGTCGGAGACTCCCTAACATTGAACCTCGCCCGGACATGGTATCTGCAGAGCAAAATAAAGCAGGATTAATCACCCTTCGATACATGTAGTTTATAGTCAACGGTTATGCAGTGTTGTGAAATATGTACGAATGTGCAACCCCCGACCAACCGGACGTGTCTGCCACACCAGTGGGAAAAGACTCGCTCAAAACTAAAGTTTCTGAAAGTTCTTCCAATCCGGCATCATGCTGCAGGGACACATCGTCCGGAATTGGAATATCGGCGAGCCCTTCATAAAGACTTTCAGTTCTCGGAGGAGACATCTCCGAAATTCTAACTCACGAGAGGATCGGGCCGTGACAACCGATTTCCATCTCCCCTTCTTAGTTGACGTGACGACGGCTGCCTTGCCTTTTCTTTGCTCTGCGACATCCTGAACCACGTCTGTAGGCTCCAACAATGGCTCGTCATCAGTATGAGTTCTTTCAGAATCAGCCTCCTCGGCTATAATAACTTTGGGCTTCTTGTGCTTGACTCGCTTCTTCGAAACGGTCCTTAATGCCCCGTCAAACTTTATGCTTTGCCCTCGTTCAATCAACCTGTAAGTCCGGAGATTCCTATCGGTCAAAAGCGACTCGATATCCCTATCTTCACTCGGGACTTTTCGAAGTACTCGCACCATCTCCTTAAAGTGTTCGCCCTCAGGTCGCTAAATCGTCGCTGTAAAAAAAGGAAAAAACATAAGTTTCACTTTGACCGCAGTTGCCTTAGTAATTACTTGATAACTCAGCTACACTCACGTCTGAATAACCATCGCCGGGCAAACCCCGGAGGACATCTGACATAGAACCATTCCGTCCTGTAATAACTCAACCTGGCCCTGGACACAGTGACCACTTGGCAATTCCTCACTGCTTCCAGAAATGTGAAGGAAGGGTAATCACCTCGGGTTTTGAAATTAAATAGATATCTGATCTCGGTCGGGATCGGTAGTCTATGAAGGTACTCCATGAAGACGATGAATAAACTGTTCACGGAAGCATATCCGTTCGGCTGTAGTTGAGATGGAGCGATCCTCAAAAATGACAACACTTCCCTTATGTACTCGTTGAACGGAGGAAGCATCCCAGCCGCGCACGCATGGCGATTAAATGTTGTATATCCCTCCGGCGGATTGTGTGGTCTATCATTCGGCCCAGGCAATAACACGTCATCCAGTGACAGGCCGTGCCTCAAGCATATTCTCCCCAACATATCTTCAGAAATATTGGATTGAACGGAATCCGATGGGTTGGCAATAAAAGATGCATTGAGGTATTCGTCCGGGGCTGGACCGATGATCTCGGGTTCAATATCCGGAACCTCTAGTCTCGGAGTGACTATGCTTTGAACCTCCTGCTGCTGCGAACTTGAAGGTTCCATGACTATCTAACTCATGAGAAACCATCGTTAGACGACAAAGGACCCGTGCGTAACCCCAGTGTAAAGTGTATGAATGTATGTTGTATAGTGCCATGCATTACTTGAATAAATGTTGCAGAGTTAAAGGAAATATGCAAACGACAAAGCTACGAGGTCCAGTTATAATGACCGTCATCGCTGACCGTCACCACTAAACCGTTTGTATGATGGAAGTTGATTTGGATGGAAGTCGTTGTGGTTCCATCGACGAGCTTCAAAGGGTAGTCAAGTATGCAGTTTAATTGTCAAGTCCAAATATGCAAGGATGAAGCTCGTCGGAATTATGCTTAGAAAATGTCAAACTTTGGTATCCATTATAGAGGGTTCGAACCGATCACAGGGAACTCATTCGAACCCATCCTAACATAACTTCGAATCGATGCGGAAAGGCGTGCTTCGAATCGATGATCAGGTGTCAAGTTCGAATCGATCAGTGAAGGATGACTTCGAATCGATCCTTGGTTAACTGGTTCGAACCGATAAGGAAACCCTCAACTTATCATCGATCACGTTCGAACAGATACCCTCCGTATCGATGTAAAGTTGAGAACTTCGAACCGATAGCTGATGGATTCGAATCCATCGATTCGAATAGACCCATCAAAGGTAGTCAATCGGTGCGAACTGCGTCACCCCCATAAAGTCATTCCAGGGATCGATGCGAAATCCAAGGAAAAATGACGCCGCCATCATCGATTCGAACTCGAGTCCACGAATCGATTCGAAGCTCTCCCAAACCAGATCTGGTTTTACCAATCACCAGAGTGGCCAATCGATGAAGAAGAGGTAGGTTCGAAATAGCTTTGTCGTTTGGATTCGAGGCTAATTACCTAGTTTGAATGATGGATTCGAGGAATTAAGGACTTGAATCTTGATTGATTCGGTGACGTGACACAGTGTTTTCTCTCTGGAGCTTCGAAATGATGCAGAACACAATAAACACAAGGCAAAAGTAAAAAAGTAAAAAGTGAAAAAAGTGAAACCCCCTGCTATTTATATGAAGCCTAGGAAGTGACTGGGCCGCTTCGCATCCCAGTTAACTCAACCGGTCACAACCGGTCAATTATCAGATCGATTCGAAGTCCGCCTTCGAATCCATCGGCCTAAGGCCCTATCGATTCGAAGTTACCCTCACACTTCATCGATATGAAACACACAGCAGGGCGACGAGTTGCATCGATGCGAAACAAACAGTGGGCACATCGATTCGAAGCCCCTGTTCACATCAACTGATTCACGACTCCATCCGCAACCTATCGATACGAACTACTATTTCGACTCCATCCACAACCTATCGATATGAACTACTATTTCGTATCCATCACTTCCTATCGATCCAAACTACTATTTCGTATCCATTCTTTCTCATCGGTACGAATGAACTTTTCATACTCGTCCAAGCCATCGATTCGAATGTCATATTCGTACCCATCATAACATAAGCGTACTCCATCCATACGAATGTAGATTTCGAATCCATCGATGCTCAAACACATCGGTTCGAAGTATTACATTTGCGCAACCCAAAGTCTTTTCCTTCAACCCTCTATATCGGCTCAGGAGAGGATCGATACGAAGAGACTTTTCAAAACAACCATCAAGCGTTGT
Source organism: Allium cepa (assembly GCA_030765085.1). Classification (NCBI taxonomy): domain Eukaryota; kingdom Viridiplantae; phylum Streptophyta; class Magnoliopsida; order Asparagales; family Amaryllidaceae; genus Allium; species Allium cepa. The sequence continues at coordinate 112,085,841 of CM060940.1, forward strand.
CTCAACTCAAATTTCCAAATCGGTTCAGGAGAGAATCGATACGAAATTCAATAGCAAACCAAACTGACAACGACTCGTGGACGCACGACGTTAACAAGGGTCAAACTAACATATGTGCATATAGGTCGAGCTAACATTCGACTTTAAACATTCACAGGAATCGAATACTCATTTTGTTACAAATGCAACAACCAACGGCTGAGCGGCATTATACAGAAATCAACCATATCAGCACAAGGTTATAGCAATACGGAATACGAGTCTCAACAAAAAAGAGAGCAATGATTGTTCGGAGAGAAATTGCAGCTATTCAAAGCACGTCATGTTCCCACAAGACGTACTTTGAGGGGCAAAATGTTATCGTGCTTTTTGGCAAAGCCGCGATACCAAAAGATTGATCGAAAACGGAGAACAGTTCATCTCAGAGATTGGTCATACTTCGTTTCGCTATGGATATCACTGAATTTTTTCCGAGTTCAGATTAAGCTACAATTGATAGGACATGACAGAAAAGATCATAGAAGTCCGCGTCTCAAATTTGAAGCCAATTCGAGTTCATACGCTCAAGTTATGATCGATTCAACTTGAAGGGAAAAACACTAGTTTCGAATCCATCGTTATAGGTGTCTTCGAATCCATCACCGAACACCATTCGAACCGACCACCTTCGTATCGATTAGCTTCGAATCAATCAGAGTGCCTCGATTTCACTCCATCAACTTCGAATCCATCGAGTTCGTATCGATGGACCTCGTATCCATGGAGAAGTTGCGAAGCTCGTATCCATCAGAGAAACGCAAGTTCGAATCCATCAAGCATCAGTTGTTCGAACCCATCCATAAAGCCTTGTTCGAACCCATCCGTGAAGCCTTGTTCGAACCCATCATTGAAGCCTTGTTCGAACCTATCTGTGAAGCTTCGTTCGAATCCACTGACAACTAGCCATGATGACGTGTCTTTCATCGGTTCGAATGCGCCGAGATATATGGAGTCGAAATAGTCAACTCGGAGCAAAACCCGGATCGAAGTGAAGCGTGCGCTCCACGTCAACACAAAGACACGTGCCTCCATCGATTCGAAACCATCGATTCGAAGGGACGGTTTCGAGCCAAACAGCCACTCGAAGAACGTCATCTCGAACCCATCATATCTCTCAATCTACTGATCCAAATGCCACGAAATTTTCACAGAAGCTTGCATACATGTTGAAGAATGTCCACACCAAATTTCACCTCGATTGGATGAATTAATGATCGATTCGAATGGAGTTCGAATCGATGCCTAAGTGGGCCCAAATTTCCTGAAACCGGGCGCGTGGGCCCCCTCATGTGCCAGAAGTGGTCTCTCGAGTTTTCAGCGAAATATCAGCATCCTACACCTATAAATAGAGCCCCAGAATCAACAGAAAGGGATCTTTCGACTCTGAAGCGCCCAGACTCTGCCGGATCAAGATCTTCATCATCCTATATCATATATTTGCTGTCTATTTCGAATTTCCAGTTGTAACTTGCTGTTGATTGCTATAACAACTTGTAATCATTGAAAGAGAATCAATAAAACTGCAGAAAACTTCACAGTGGACGTAGGCAACACGCCGAACCACTATATATCGCTTGTCTACTCTTTTACTTTACTGTTGATTAGAGTTTTTGTTAGATAATATTCGTTTTGAATCTATATTCTTCGTTATTATCTCTTCAACGACTCCCGAAGAGTGTTGTGACCAATTTTGGTGCAAACAGAATATTAATTCATATGCATGATTAATTAAATATATGATGAATTTAAAATTTGGATGTATGCTTCATGCATGCATAAATGAATAAATACATTATTGGATTGTTGTCAATGAACTATTATTGTACGCAAATAAAAAGATTAACTGAAAGTATATTAATAAAAGCAAGCATCTATTTGAATAAAATTCTTTTTGATAAAGGAGCATATATGGGATATTTGATTAGGATTATAATAAGTAAGTTAATATTTTGTAAAGGCGTGATTATTAAAGGATGTGTGTGTGTGTGTGTGTGTGTGTGTGTGTGTGTGTGTGTATCATGTTTAAATAAAAGTTTTAGAAATATATATATCCGTGTTAAATTGCTTGTTAAGTGCTTTAAGAATTTTGGTTGAGGCGTCTGGCCAAATGCTATCGATAGAGATTCATAAACATTAGAATGAGACATTTGTACATAATTTTTTAAGTAATAAAATAGTGCCTTGAATTATAATATTTTGGAAGTATTATAATATTCTAAAAGCATTATAAATGGTTATGAAAGAGTTATAAATAATACTTTGAAAAGGAAATAAAAGTTTAGAGGTAAGTTTATTTTTATTTAAATTAAAATTAAACTTTTGAAAATACACACACGTAATGGTATAAAGGAAAATGTCTTGAACTAAAGATTATAATTTGAAGAAGTATGTGTGCCATATTTTTGAATTGAAGTATTGTATGGTATTTTAATAAATAATAATAAGTAGTTAGTATGAGACTACAAATATTTCTTAAAAAGATATTTTGGTAAATATTTGAGATGCGAATTCATACGTATATTATTTTGGTACAGAAATGAGTTATTTTGGAAATTCAAAAAATATATACATACATATATACATACACACACACACACACACATATATATATGTTGCTTGCTGAAGTAAGTTTATGTGTAATGCTTTTGGCTTATTGGGCATAACTTACTATGGTTTAGGTTCAAATGAATATTAAAACTTATAATTATAATGAGGTATGGAGTGATATAGAACTTACATATATGAGTTCAAATTTAATAGAAGTTTGGAATGAAAATATAATTCATATAATTGAAATGAATTGTTAAATGTTGAACGCTTGTGTTTTGTGAGTAAAAAGTATTCTTCTAAATTATTGAATTTAAAATATGGAAGTTTAACTTGAAAGAAATTAAAAAGTTAAACGATAATTGGATTTTTATGATTTTCATATCGATGGAAAGTGATTCCTTTAAGAAATAAATTTTGGCCATAAAATATTTTAAACTAGGAAGTTTGTAATTATAAAGGAAATCTTTAAATTATTTCACATCCTAATTTGCAAAGTGGTATTAAATAAGTTGAATGTCTTAAGCACCTTAAAGTGTATAGTATTTTAAGCTGTAAAAAGGTGTTTATATTAAAAAGGGATGTAAATATTGTGTAAACTAGTTTTCAAGATTCAGATAAGAAAATATTTAAAGCAAAATATTTTTGTAAGTTGATGTATAAAGTTTTAAAGAATGTTATACATTAGTGAAGTTTATTTAAAAAGTGAGGATTAGAGAGAAATTTGAAAAAATAAATTTTTTGAAAAAGAAAGTTTTGAGAGGCATGAAAAGCTAAAAAAACGAAATTTTATATTGAAGGATTTCTTAAGGTGAAAAATATTTATATTACTTGTAAAGTGCCAATTTTTAAGAAAATCATTTACAAGAAGATTTAGCTAAGATGAAGTGCCTTGAATTCAATAAAATCATTTTTGAAATTTTATTTGAAAGAAATTGTTTATAAAAAAGGAATTTCAGACTAAAATTAAGGATAAAGGAACTCATTTAGCTTTCATAATTTGTTTCCACTAAAATAGATGAATCTTATAAATTTTGAGTTTCGAAATGTGGATTTGAAATTTAAAATATCTTTGGAGTGATTTATATTTTACTCAATATTAAGATTTTCAAGATAAGACGTTGACTGAAGGGGATTTAAATGTGATGACCCGCAAATCCGTACTCTTTGGATCGACAATAAACCACACATGTCCGACCCAAAAAGCACAAGCTGACAGAAAGTCAAGAGAAAGAAAAGAAGAGAGAAGAAAAGAAGAGAAGAAAGAGAGAAGATAGAAAAAACAGAACAATACAGAATCTCACATCGCAGCGGAAAATATATAATATCATATCAATGATTTTTTCAAAACAGAAACTGTATAAAAACACATCAATCAGAGTCCAACAATCAATCAATAGTTATCAGCTTGAACAGTTATAATAACCTGCCCTCACAAATGCTGATAATAACAACAACTAAACACAGCGGATAATCAATAATCAAAACAGATACGCGTATACGAAATGAAGATCTCCAGCTCTCCTGCTGAAGCTCCAAAAGCACCAAAGCATAACCTGTAAATATACTCGGTCTGACCCGAGCATTGAAAGGGAAGAACGACCGAATCAGTCTAGTAAACCAGCGTGAGAAACACACTCAACTGAATTTATTAAATAACCAAACTTTTTCTTAGTTTTCAAAACAAAAGTATCTCATAAGACAAGTCCACACATAAACACGGACATGTTTTTACCTTACGATAACTAAAACATTTCATATCAAATGTGATGTTATATTATAGTAGTGTCTACTATATACACACATAATATTAATCATAGCCGAAATTGTTACATTGATTAAATTCCAGCATATAGACCAATTGGGTAATACAATCAAAATGGCAAGCACGTAGTGGAGTTTGGATTTCCATACAAATGACCAGGTGAAGGGACTACCTTCCGAAGGGGTACACCTCTAGATGGATGTCCCGAGGAACAAAACATCTGTCCTCTACCAGCACAAGACCGGCCCACCTCTATAACTAGATGGTACCGAATTTGTCATCCTCCGGTCGTTACCAACCTTTACCGAAGCCCTCATAGCATGCAAACCACAATAATCAGATACACGACGTCATAGCGTGCGAAGATATATCTAGAAGAGGATGATCATATCCTACTTGGGAATGACCTACTTAGCCTTGCCGCATCTAACACTGTTTTTCTCATTTTCGGTTGATGAGGCTAGAGGTAACGATTACCTTTCACAAAGCACAATAACATCACTTAGAATGCCACGCGGCCATTTCCGTTGACTACTAATTGCCTTCCACAAAAATACAACCCTTAAGCTCATACGTCTCAAGGAGGGTGTTAAGCCAAGAAAAGTTGCCTTCTCCGCCACCACTGATGTACGTTTGTAAAAACCAATGTACGTAATCTATAGAAATGCAATGTCAGACAAACATCCATACAATTTGTCCAGGAACAGGACAAACCGAAGGTACTTTCCTACCACATCCTGTCGGGAAATCCCTAGGATTAGTAGCGAATAGTCCTCGCATTGGATATTTCATAAAGAAGAGGCCACCACTACTTGATGTATACTGGGATTTTAACACCAAATGATCAACAAGCAGTCCCCCACTATGAAAATTCGGAATATCAATATCATCACAAGCAACATGCACAATCGTCGCACATACGTTGGTCCGAAGTGGTTTTCAGATAAATCTGATCCCGGTCTCTTCGCACCAACAACGCAAAAGCGTTTCTCAACCTCACATAGAAACTAAGTCTCATAGAATTATCACGTCTCCAACTTTCAACTTGCTATCCTTCCGTCCAAGAAGGAAGCTCGATAGATTAGAGTAATACTCTACACTATACGAATCATCATCCTCAACACAAACGATAATTAAGCCTATACAGAAGGCTACATACTAAGTGTACGACTAAACAGTTCCCACATCAAGTCGAGGAACTAAAATTTTGGCCCAGTTTGATAGTGGTTATTTAACTATCAAAACAAACAAACAAATATTCAGCACCATATACAATCACTAGGCCCTTTAAATTAATTCACTTGCCAAATATTCACTTCAAATTATCTTTAAAAGATATAATCTTCAAAATCATTTCAACTTCTATATTGGAAAACATTTCCAAATACTTATTTAATAAGAAGTAATTCACAAATCTCTTTATTTTCAATACTTAGAAAATACTCAATATACTTAAATCACGAATAAGTATATATTTTATTCTTTAAGGAAAACATACTTGTTTAGCACATTTATTTGGCTTAAAACGAATATTGCATAAAACATCGTTACGACAACCCAAAATCACTAGTGTAGGGATTCGAAAATAAGATAGGTATATAAATCCCAATACTATACAAAAACATTTCCTTTCGAAAATCATTTAACTCCATTTAAAATATCATTTTTTCAAAACATTTATTTAATATATTATTCACTGTCCAAAATTGTGAATATAGCTCTCTTATCCAAATTCAATATTTCTGTACCTTTAATTAAAGGAAAATCCACTAACCAAAATCATGGATATAATTCCTAACCAAATTCTTTATTATTACAACATTTAAGTAAAAGGATAATTCACTGTCCAAAATCGCAGATAAAGTTCCTTTAAATAAACTTCATACTTAACTTATCAAAATCAATTGATTTCAGATTTATAAAACAATGTTTATAAATTCCATATTTCTATTTTATAAAAACTTCAACTTATAAAATCACTTTATTAACAAATTCTATTTATATCTCAATTATATACAAAAATCCAATTTATAAGCAAATTACTTATAAATTGTTTATTTGCAAAATCGTTTATTTTATAACTTCACTAATTCAATAAATTTCATTTACTTATAAAATCCATTTATAACATCATTTTAACAATTATAAAAACTCTTTTATAATTCGATTATTCTGATTTATAAAAATTCAATTTTATAAATCTTATTTATAAACTTTTTATAATAAATTCAAAAATCTCAATTTAAACCATTTTACAAAATAGTTAACTTCACATTCCAAAAAACCATATTCTGGTTTTATTTCACAAAAACCTTAATTTTTATAACATTAAAATCATAACGTTTACTTATTTAAAATAAATCAATTCCTTTAACACTTCCAAATTAACAAAACATCAATTTCCAAAATCACTTTAAAAATCCTTTTTAAATTTCGAAATCACCACTTTAACATTTTTAAAACTCCAAAAATAGGCCAAATGCTGCAACGGCACTAAATACAACAATCACGGCATCCAAAATATCATATATAATATGATAACAGAATATATAACATTATCTGTAAATAAATCAATACTGTTGGCGAATCCAATTGGATCCCTCCAACCTATCACCTGCAACAAATATACATATTAGAATATGTGTACAATGTCCGCTTTAAGGCAGACGTGCGTACAAAAGGTCATCCGCTCATATACACGGGAACGTATAGGGTCATCTGCTCCACTAGGCAGGAATATATCCAATTACCAATCAATATATCATCCAAACAATCATCAATCATCATATAATAAATTATTTCTCACTTATATAAAAATATCAGTGGGTCAAAAAGAGTGAGTTGCACTCACATTGCTTGCAGTCGCAGTTTCAGTGTTTTATTCCGAATAAAATTAAACGCACGTTTAATTTTTCCCAAAATTCATACTATCTCCAATCATCTCCAAACTAGCTCCATCGCGTAGTGCTCGTCAATACGAACTCAACGCAATTTGTTTCGTGCGAAACGGACCGCGTATGAAAAAGTTATAGCTTTTTAAAGATTATACGAATTATATAATATATAAATTTACAATTTCTTTTTAATTTTCAAACCCTGGTTAATCGTGGCCTTTATTTCACCTTCAATAGATCTGGGCCGTCCCTTCTTTCATCTTCTCCCCTATGTAACATCCTAGGTTAGTCACGAAACAAGAAACCCAAAGCCGCCATTTGTAAATTGAATTATGTTCCACCATCATCGAGTTATAAGACGATCATCTAGCGTCAAACGAAAGCACGTGCTCCACTCTCCCATAGGCCAACGACCGGCCAAGCTCGGTTCATCGTTTATCTTGAAAAACGCACACGAACTACGGACCTTCATGATCAAATCGTCGTCGATCGGCTCAATAAAAATCGATCATAGCCGTTGGATATGAAGTACTCACCACCCTCTACAATTTCTTAGTTGAAAGTATTTGCTAAAAGATGATGGATTGGGAGAGATCGAAGGAGAAAGGAAACAAATTTCTGGGCATAGAAAGTATAATGGCGGCTAGCCCTAGATCCACTAGGTTTTAGTGAAAAATGAACAAAAATGAGTACTTTTATAGAAAATTTACGCGACACTATTCACATGAAAATTTTCCGAACTCCATACGAAATGTGCCGCCGGCGTTTATAATGTCTTACCCCATTCTGAACGCAATGGAATATATATCGGGAGCCAATTTGATCGTATTTGAAAGATAGGTTTTCGAATCGAATTATTTAAATTTAAATTTCACTTAAACCGATTTCCTACGCCTTTTAGATTGCCCCGGACAAACCGTAAATCTGATTGACATGAAATTTGAAATAATATAATAATATAACATTACGGACCCAATAAAACTGGTTTCGTCAAAATTCGAGACTATTTGAAATATGGTTATTTTTATTCGTCAATTAAATATTAAAATATTCAATTTCTACAAATCAACTTTTAATTCAATTTTAAAAGTTCTCTAACATCATTCTAATTCACATATGATTTTATTCAACTTTATAAATTCTTTTTATTCACTTAAAATCCAAATCTCAATTTTTTCTGCAATTTCAAATATTAAATTAACAATTTAATTATCCAATTTAATTACTATATTCGAAATATAATCTATTCGACTTATAAAATTACTTGTGAATATTTAAAATCAATTAAACATATGAATTTCAAATGACAGAAATTCCGGGTCATTACATTCTTCCCTACTTAAAAGAATTTCGTCCTCGAAATTACCAAGTAAGAAAAAGTTACAAAATCCATTAACTTTTCAAAAAAAAATCGTTAAAATTAGATTTACTAAATCTCTAAGTGTTTATCTTTTCTCAAAATCCATTAGTTAAATTTCTTACAAAAACTTTACTAAGTTTTCCAAATCCATTCTTAGTTATCTTTTCAAAACCAACTAATATCATTTAACTTTCAACTCAAAATACAAATTATTTCCAAAATTCCCAAAAATGTCTAACGCCTTAAATTTTCAGAAAAAATCTACATCTCATCATCAAGGATGAGGCATCCTGAAGGGAAAAAAGTGTAGGAGTGCGATATGTAATCCGACATATGCACCTTATATATTATTAGCGAGCATATACGACTAATATAGCACGAAAGCGAGCTCCAAATGCGAACCAAGCGCAATCCGCACCTACTATACACTCAACAACAAATGAGAAACATGTATATATGAAAGTAATACCAATATACAATATATATCAACAACTATATATGTCAATATAGCAAATGCAATCACCACAACAAATCCAACCATCAACAAACTATCATCCAATAAACATCCATAACCAAATCAATATACATTCACTTCTTATTAATATTCATTGAATTGATTTTCAATTTAATCACAATTGATTCATTAACATTGGATTTTACTAATCATTCATTATTTATATTCAATTAGTTTACATCCAAATCAAATCAATTCAATTTCATTTCTATTTATTCTTACTTCACTTTCAATTTGAATTCAATGATTTATAGCTTTCATTTTCATTAATTCAACTTCATATGGATTTTTATTCAATCAACTACCAACCATCTAACCAACCGATCAATTGGCTTACATTCAATTTGGTTTAACACATTTAATTTCAATTGGTTTAACATTCAATTTAGATTGAATTCTAGTATTGACAATATTCACATTTTTATATAACATTCCTAGTGTTCATTATCAATCCACAACTTCTTAACTTAAGTTTTATTCAATTCTTAACAATATTTTCTAATCATTGTTTATTCACTAATTTACAATTAAAGTTGAATTTCTCTATATAACTCAAGTCCACATTCATCACTTTATTAATTTACTTCGATACCAAAAAATTAACTTCATTCAACATCACTTAAGTTATATTTCATTTCAACTTCATTTACCTTCACTTTCACTATACAACTTAAGTTCATCTCTAATTTAATTTATTTAACTTTTACTTAAGTTAAATTTCACTCTGCTATTCAAATTCAGATTTTGTTTTGCTTAACAAAATTGTTTAACCACTTTAACAATTGGTTTTACTTACCTTATCTCATTTTATATGTTATACAACTTATTTTTATAAACTTCCAAATTCATACTATGTAATCACTTACCATCTTAAGTTTAATTTCGATTTCAATAACATATCTAATCCAATTTATATCCAATTCAATTTATTTAACCTTCCTTTAGTTAAATTTCAAATCATATAATTCACTTACTAACTCAAATTTCTTTACTTTACCAAGTTAAAGTTTTATTATTTCATATTATAAGTCCAAAACTTATTTTACTTATATTTATCAATTTCAACTTGGATTTTAAACCAAATTTTTTAAATATAACCAAACTTAAATTTTAATTTACTATTGGTAGCAAATCAATCACATAGAAACTCGAAAATGATACGGATGATGTTGCAGTCATCACCCTTATTATTTTCTAGCAACAGTAGTGAATTCAGTGCTTTCTATTCTTTTAAAAATTCTTTTATTTATAAATCACATTTATAAATATATTCTTATAGTTTCACTTCTTATATATAAGATTATTTCACAATTGTAAATCAAATTAATTATAATTCAATACTTATAATTCATTTGCTTATACAATTTATTCTTTTACAATTGTTGTTTTTATTTAGATTATTCAAACATATTTTATCAACTAATATATATTTACATTTTCAAACAACCAAACAATCAATTTATATGCACTTTAATAATTCTGGAAAATTATTCCTTTATATATAAAATATAATAGAGATAAAATTATTTCATTTACCCAACTTAAAATAATACTATGTCGACTTGTCTCGTTTGAGTGTTTGGAAATCCCTATCGATAACATGGCATCCCACATATCGACCAGAATTCACAAACAGCTCAACGGATAAGTAAACACAATATAAAACATTTTATATTCACTAACAAATACACACTCATATATATAATACACTCAAACTCAATATAGGGTGCTACTGTCCCTATCTATACTGAGTACACATCAAAGCTTAGGAATACAAAATCTAAGCTCTTATACCACGTGTGACGACCCGCAAATCCGTGCTCTTTGAATCGACAATAAGCCACACATGTCCGACCCAAAAAGCACAAACCAACGGAAAGTCAAGAGAAAGAAAAGAAGAGAAGAGAAGAAAGAGAGAAGATAGAACAAAACAGAAAAATACAGAATCTCACATCGCAGCAGAAAATATACAATATCATATCAATGATCTTTACAAAACAGAAACTGTATATATACACATCAATCAGAGTCCAACAATCAATCAATAGTTATCAGCTTGAACAGTTATAATAACCTGTCCTCACAAATGCTGATAATAACAACAACTAAGCACAGAAGATAATCAATAATCAAAACAGATACGCGTATACGAAATGAAGATCTCCAGCTCTCCTGCTGAAGCTCCAAAAGCACCAAAGCATAACCTGTAAATATACTCGGTCTGACCCGAGCATTGAAAGGGAAGAACACCTGGATCAGTCTGGTAAACCAGCGTGGGAAACACACTCAACTGAATTTATTAAATTACTAAACTTTTTCTTAGTTTTCAAAACAAAAGTATATCATCAAACAAGTCCATGCATAAACACGGACATTTTTACCTTACGATAACTAAAATATTTCATATCAAATGTCATGTTATATTATAGTATTGTCTACTATATACTAATAATATTAATCATAGTCGAAATTGTTTCATTGATTAAATTCCGGCATATAGCCCAATTGGGTAATACAATCAAAATGGCAAGCACACAGTGGAGTTTGGATTTCCATGCAAATGACCAGGTGAAGGGACTACCTTCAGAAGTGGTACACCTCTAGATGGATGTCTCGAGGCACAGAACATCAGCTCTCTACCAACACAAGACCGACCCACCTCTATAACTAGATGGTACCGAATATGTCATCCTCCGGTTGTTACCGACCTTTACCGAGGGCCCTCATAGCATGCAAACAACAATAATCAGATACACGACGTCATAGCGTGCAAGGATATATCTAAAAGAGGACGATCATATCCTACTTGGGAATGACCAACTTAGCCTTGCCGCATCTAACCATGTTTTGGTCATTTCCGGTTGATGAGGCTAGAGGTAACGATTACCTTTCACAAAGCACAATCACATCACTTAGAATGCCACGCGGCCATTTCCGTTGACTACTAATTGCCTTCCACAAAAGTACAACCCTTAAGCTCATACGTCTTAAGGAGGGTGTTAAGCTAAGAGAAGTTGCCTTCTCCGCCACCACTGATGTACGTTTGTAAAAACCAATATACGTAATCTATAGAAATGCAATGTCAGACAAACATCCATACAAGTTGTCCAGGAACAGGACAAACCGAAGGTACTTTCCTACCACATCCTGTCGGGAAATCCCTAGGATTAGTAGCGAATAGTCCTCGCATTGGATATTTCATAATGAAGAGACCACTGCTACTGGATGTATATTGGGATTTTAACCCCAAACGATCAACAAGCAGTCCCCCACTATGAAAATCCGGAATATCAATACCATCACAAGCAACCTGCACAATCGTCGCATATACGTTGGTCCGTAGTGGTTTAAGAAAAATCCGATCCCAGTCTCTTTGCACCAACAACGCAAAAGCGTTTCTCAATCTCACACAAAAACTAAGTCTCGTGGACTTATCACGTCTCCAACTTTCAACTTGCTATCCTTCGGGCCAAGAAGGAAGCTCGATAGATTAGAGTAATACTCCGCACTATACAAATCATCATCCTCAACACGAACGATAATCAAGCCTACACAGAAGGCTACGTACTAAGTGTACGAATAAATAGTTCCCACATCAAGTTGAGGAACTATTTTGGCCAGGTTTGATAGTCGGCTATTTAACTATCAAAACAAACAAATATTCAGCACCATATACAATCACTAGGCCCTTTTAATTAATTCACTTGCCAAATATTCACTTCAAATTATCTTTAAAAGATATAATCTTCAAAATCATTTCAACTTCTATATTGGAAAACATTTCCAAATAATTATTTAATAATAAGTAGTTCATAAATCTCTTTATTTTCAATACTTAGAAAATATTCGATACACTTAAGTCACGATTAAGTATATATTTTATTCTTTAAGGAAAACATACTTGTTAAGCACATTTATTTGGGTTAAAACGAATGTTGCATAAAACATCGTTGCGACAAACCAAAATCACTAGTATAGGGATTAGAAAATAAGATAGGTATATAAATCCCAATACTATACAAAAACATTTTCTTTCGAAAATCATTTAACTCCATTTAAAATATCATTTTTTCAAAACATTTATGTAATATATTATTCACTGTCCAAAATCATGAATATAGCTCTCTTATCCAAATTCAATATTTCTACACCTTTAATTAAAGGAATATCCACTGTCCAAAATCGTGGATATAATCCCCGACCAAATTCTTTATTATTACAACATTTAATTTAAAGGATAATTCACTGTACAAAATCGCAGATAAAGTTCCTTTAAATAAACTTCATATTTAACTTATCAAAATGAATTGATTTTAGATTTAATTCCATATTTCTATTTTATAAAAACTTTAACTTATAAAATCACTTTATTAACAAATTATACTTACATCTCAATTATATAAAAAAAAATCCAATTTATAAGAAAATTACTTATAAATCGTTTATCTGCAAAATCGTTTATTTTATAACTTCACTAATTCAATAAATTTCATTCACATATAAAATCCATTTATAACATCATTTTAACAATTATAAAAACTCCTTTATAATTCAATTATTTTGATTTGTAAAAATTCAATTTTATAAATCTTATTTATAAACCGTTTATAATAAATTCAAAAATCTCAATTTAAACCATTTTACAAAATAGTTAACTTCACATTCCAAAAATCATATTCTGGTTTTATTTCACAAAAACCATAATTTTTATAACATTAAAATTATAACGTTTACTTGTTTAAAATAAATCAATTCCTTTAACACTTTAAAATTAACAAAACATCGATTTCCAAAATCACTTTAAAAATCCTTTTTAAATTTCGAAATCACCACTTTAACATTTTTAAAACTCCAAAAATTGGCTCAATGCCGCAACAGCACTAAATACAACAATCACGGCATCCAAAATATCATATATAATATGATAACAGAATATATAACATTATCTATAAATAAATCAATATTGTTCACAAATCCAGTTGGATCCATCCAACCTGTCACCTGCAACAAATATACATATTAGAATATGTGTACAATGTCCACTTCAAGGCAGACGCGCGTACAAAGAGTCATCCGCTCATATACACGGGAACGTATAGGGTCATCTGCTGCACTAGGCAGGAATATATCCAAATACCAATCAATATATCATATATCATCCAAACAATCATCAATCATCATATAATAAATTATTTCTCACTTATATAAAAATATCAGTGAGTCGGAAAGAGTGAGTTATACTCACATTGCTTGCAGTCGCAGTTTCAGTGTTTTATTCCGAATAAAATTAAACACGCGTTTAATTTTACCCAAAATTCACAATATCTCCAATCATCTCCAAGCTACCTCCATCGCATAATGCTCGTCAATACGAACCCAACACAATTCATTTCGTGCAAAACGGACCTCGCATGAAAAAGTTATAGCTTTTTAAAGATTATACGAATTATATAATATATAAATTTACAATTTCTTTTTAATTTTCAAACCTTGGTTAATCGTAACCGTTTATTTCACCTTCAATAGATCTAGGCTGCCCCTTCTTTCATCTTCTCCCCTACGTAACATCCCAGATTAGTCACGAAACAAGAAACCCAAAGCCGCCATTTGTAAATTGAATTATGTTCCACCATCATCGAGCTATACGACGATCAGCTAGCGTCAAATGAAAGCACGTGCTCCACTCTCCCATAGGCCAGCGATCGGCCAAGCTCGGTTCATCGTTTATCTCCAAAAATGCACACGAACTTCGGACCTTCATGACAAATCGCCGTCGATCAGCTCAATAAAAATCGATCATAACCGTTGGATATGATGTACTCACCACCCTCTACAATTTCTTAGTTGAAAGTATTTGCTAAAAGCTGATGGATTGGGAGAGATCGAAGGAGAAAGGAAACAAATTTCTGGCCATAGAAAGTATAATGGCGGCTAGCCCTAGATCCACTAGGTTTTAGTGAAAAATGAACAAAAATGAGTCCTTTTATAGAAAATTTACGCGACACTATTCACCTGAAAATTTTCCGAACTCCAAACGAAGCGCGCCGCCTGGCGTTTATAATGTTTACCCCATTCCAAATGCAATGGAATATATATCGGGAGCCAATTCGATCGTATTTGAAAGATAGGTTTTCGAATCGAATTATTTAAATTCAAATTTCACTTAATCCGATTTCCTACGCCTTTTAGCTTGCCCTGGACAAACCGTAAATCCGATTGACACGAAATTTGAAATAATACAATAATATAACATTACGGATCCAATGAAACTGGTTTCTTCGAAATCCGAGACTCTTTGAAAAATGGTTATTTTTACTCGTCAATTAAATATTAAAATATTCAATTTCTACAAATCAACTTTTAATTCAATTTTAAAAGTTCTCTAACATCATTCTAATTCACATATGATTTGATTCAACTTTATAAATCATTTTTATTCACATAAAATCCAAATCTCAATTATCTCTGCAATTTCAAATGTAAATTAACAATTTAGTTATCCAATTTAATTACTATATTCGAAATATAATCTATTCGACTTATAAAATTACTTGTGAATATTTAAAATCAATTACATATACGAATTTCAAATGACAGAAATTTTGGGTCGTTACATTCTTCCCTACTTAAAAGAATTTCATCCTCGAAATTACCAAGTAAGAAAAAGTCACAAAATCCATTAACTTTTCAAAACAATTCATTAAAACTAGATTTACCAAATCTCTAAGTGTTTAACTTTTCTAAAAATCCATTAGTTAAATTTCTTACAAAAACTTTACTAAGTTTTCCAAATCCATTCTTAGTTATCTTTTCAAAACCGACTAATATCATTTAACTTTCAACTCAAAATCCAAATTATTTCCAAAATTCCCAAAAAAATTCTAACGCCTTAAATTTTCAGAAAAATTCGCCATAGCTTCCTTTGCGCCATTCGATCCAAAAATATTAACAATATATATATCACAAATATACATCTCATCATCAAGGATGAGGCATCCCGGAGGGAAAAAAGTGTTAAAGTATGACATGTAATCCGAGAAATGTACCTTGTATATTATTAGCGAGCATATACGGTTAATATAACGCGAAAGCGAGCTCCAAATGCGAAGCAAGCGCAATCCGCACCTACTATACACTCAAAAACAAATGAGAAACATGTATATATGAAAGTAATATCAATATACAACATATACCAACAACTATATATGTCAATATAGCAAATGCAATCACCACAACAAATCCAACCATCAACCAAAATCATCCAATAAACATCCATAACCAAATCAATATACGTTCACTTCTTATTAATATTCATTGAGTTGATTTTCAATTTAACAATTGATTCATTAACATTGGATTTTACTAATCATTCATTATTTATATTCAATTAGTTTACTTCCAAATCAAATCAATTCAATTTCATTTCTGTTTATTCTTACTTCACTTTCAATTTGAATTCAATGATTTATAGCTTTCATTTTCATTAATTCAACTTCATATGGATTTTTATTCAATCAACTACCAACCATCTAACAACTAATGTATATCCACCACAGCCAAATTTATTTAATTCACTTACATTCAATTTGGTTTAACACAATTAATTTCAATTGGTTTAACATTCAATTTAGATTGAATTCTAGTATTCACATATTCACATTTTTATATAACATTCCTAGTGTTCATTATCAATCCACAACTTCTTAACTTAAGTTTTATTCAATTCTTAACAATATTTTCTAATCATTGTTTATTCACTAATTTAAAATTAAAGTTGAATTTCTTTATATAATCAAGTCCACATTCATCACTTTGTTAATTTACTTCGATACCCAAAAATCAAATTCATTCAACATCACTTAAGTTATATTTCATTTCAACTTCATTTACCTTCACTTTCACTATACAACTTAAGTTCATCTCTAATTTAATTATTTAACTTTTACTTAAGTCAAATTTCACTCTGCTATTCAAATTCAGATTTTGTTTTGCTTAACAAAATTATTTAACCACTTTAACAATTGGTTTTACTTACCTTATCTCATTTTATATGTTATACAACTTATTTTTATAAACTTCCAAATTCATACTATGCAATCACTTACCATCTTAAGTTTAATTTTGATTTCGATAACATATCTAATCTAATTTAAATCCAATTCAATTTATTTAACCTTTCTTTTGTTAAATTTCAAATCATATAATTCACTTCCTAACTCAAATTTCTTTACTTTACCAAGTTAAAATTTTATTATTTCATATTATAAGTCCAAAACTTATTTTACTTATATTTATCAATTTCAACTCGGATTTTAAATCAAATTTGTTTATCATAACAAAACTTAAATTTCAATTTACTATTGGTAGCAAATGAATCACATAGAAACTCGAAAATGATACTGATGATGCTGCGGTCATTACCCTTATTATTTTCTAGCAACAGTAGTGAATTCAGTGCTTTCTATTCTTTTAAAAATTCTTTTATTTATAAATCACATTTATAGATATATTCTTATAGTTTCACTTCTTATATATAAGATTATTTCATAATTGTAAATCAAATTAATTATAATTCAATACTTATAATTTATTTGCTTATACAATTTATTCTTTTACAATTGTTGTTTCTATTTAGATTATTCAAACATCTTTTATCAACTAATATATATTTACATTTTCAAACAACCAAACAATCAATTTATATACACTTCAATAATTTTGAAAAATTATTCCTTTATATATAAAATATAATAGAGGTAAAATTATTTCATTTACCCAATTTAAAATAATACTATGTCGACTTGCCTCGTTTAAGTGTTTGGAAATCCCTATCGATAACATGGCATCCCACATACCGACCAGAATTCACAAACAGCTCAACGGATAAGTAAACACAATATAAAACATTTTATATTCACTACCAGATATGCACTCATATATATAATATGCTCAAACTCAATCTAGGGTGCTACTGTCTCTATCTATACTGAGTACACATCAAAGCTTAGGAATACAAAATCTAAGCTCTGATACCACATGTGACGACCCGCAAATCCGTACTCTATGAATCAAAAATAAACCACCCATGTCCGACCCAAAAAACACAAATTGATGGAAAGTCAAGAGAAAGACAAGAAGAGAGAAGAAGAGAAGAGAAGAAAGAGAGAAGATAGAACAAAACAGAACAATACAGAATCTCACATCGCAGCGGAAAATATATAATATCTTGTCAATGATCTTTACAAAATAGAAACTGTGTATATACACATCAATCAGAGTCCAACAATCAATCTATAGTTATCAGCCTGAATGATTATAATAAAATATCCTCACAAATGCAGACAACGACAACAACTAAGCACAGCGAATAATCAATAATCAAAACAGATACGCATATACGAAATGAAGATCTCCAGCTCTCCTGCTGAAGCTCTAAAAGCACCAAAGCATAACCTATAAATATACTCGGTCTGACCCGAGTATTGAAAGGGAAGAACGCCCGGATTAGTCTGGTAAACCAGAGTGAGAAACACACTCAACTGAATTTATTAAATTACAAAACTTTTCCTCAGTTTTCAAGACAAAAGTATCTCGTAAGACAAGTCCACACATAAACACGGACATGTTTTTACCTTACGATAACTAAAACATTTCATATCAAATGTCATATTACATTATAGGAGTGTCTACTATATGCAAATAATATTAATCATAACCGAAATTGTTACATTGATTAAATTCCAGCATATAGCCCAATTGGTTAATACAATCAAAATGGCAAACACGTAATGGAGTTTGAATTTCCATACAAATGACCAGGTGAAGGGACTACCTTCCTAAAGGGTACACCTCTAGATGGATGTGACGAGGCACAAAACATCTGCCCTCTGCCAACACAAGGCCGGCCCACCTCTATAACTAGATGGTACCGAATATGTCATCCTCCGGTCGTTACCGACCTTTACCGAGGGCCCTCATAGCATGCAAACCAAAATAATCAGATACACGACGTCATAGCTTGGAAAGATATATGTAGAAGAGGATGATCATATCCTATTTGGGAATGACCCACTTAGCCTTGCCGCATCTAACCCTGTTTTGGTCATTTTCCGGTTGATGAGGCTAGAGGTAACGATTACCTTTCACAAAGCACAATCACATCACTTAGAATGCCACACGGCCATTTCCGTCGACTACTAATTGCCTTCCACAAAAATACAACCCTTAAGCTCATACGTCTCAAGGAGGGTGTTAAGCTACGGGAAGTTGCCTTCTCCGCCGCCACTGATGTACGTTTGTAAAAATCAATGTACGTAATCTATAGAAATGCAATCCCAAACAAACATCCATACAAGTTGTCCAGGAACAGGACAAACCGAAGGTACTTTCCTACCACATCCTATCGGGAAATCCCTAGGATTAGTAGCAAATAGTCCTCGCATTGGATATTTCATAATGAGGAGACCACTGCTACTGCATGTATATTGGGATTTTAACCCCAAACGATCAACAAGCAGTCCCCTACTGTGAAAATACGGAATACCAATATCATCACAAGCAAGCTGCACAATCGTCGCATATACGTTGGTCCAAAGTGGTTTTCAGATAAATCTGATCCCGGTCTCTTCGCACCAACAACGCAAAAGCGTTTCTCAACCTCACACAGAAACTAAATCTCATAGACTTATCACGTCTCCAACTTTCAACTTGCTATCCGTCGGGCCAAGAAGGAAGCTCGATAGATTAGAGTAATACTCTACACTATACGAATCATCATCCTCAACACAAACGATAATTAAGCCTATACAGAAGGCTACATACTAAGTGTACGACTAAATAGTTCCCACATCAAGTCGAGGAACTAAAATTTTGGCCCGGTTTGATAGTCGGTTATTTAACTATCAAAGCAAACAAACAAATATTCAACACCATATACAATCACTATGCCCTTTTAATTAATTCACTTGCCAAATATTCACTTCAAATTATCTTAAAAGATATAATCTTCAAAATCATTTCAACTTCTATATTGGAAAACATTTCCAGATACTTATTTAATAAAAAGTAATTCACAAATCTCTTTATTTTCAATACTTAGAAAATACTCAATATACTTAAATCACGATTGAGTATATATTTTATTATTTAAGGAAAACATACTTGTTTAGCACATTTATTTGGCTTGAAACGAATGTTGCGTAAAACATCGTTACGACAACCCAAAATCACTAGTGTAGGGATTCGAAAATAAGATAGGTATATAAATCCCAATACTATACAAAAACATTTCCTTTCGAAAATCATTTAACTCCATTTAAAATATCATTTTTTTAAAACACTTATTTAATATATTATTCACTGTCCAAAATCGTGAATATAGCTCTCTTATCCAAATTCAATATTTCTAGACCTTTAATTAGAATATCCACTGTCCAAAATCGTGGATATAATTCCCAACCAAATTCTTTATTATTACAGCTTTTAATTTCAAGGATAATTCATTGTCCAAAATCGCAGATGAAGTTCCTTTAAATAAACTTCATATTTAACTTATCAAAATCAATTGATTTCAGATTTATAAAACAATGTTTATAAATTCCATATTTCTATTTTATAAAAACTTCAACGTATAAAATCACTTTATTAACAAATTCTATTTATATCTCACTTATATACAAAAATCCAATTTATAAGCAAATTACTTATAAATCGTTTATTTACAAAATCATTTATTTTATAACTTCACTAATTCAATAAATTTCATTCACTTATAAAATCCATTTAGAACATCATTTTAACAATTATAAAAACTCTTTATAATTCAATTATTCTGATTTATAAAAATTCAATTTTATAAAGCTTATTTATAAACCATTTGTAAAAAATTCAAAAATCTCAATTTGAACCATTTTACAAAATAGTTAACTTCACATTCCAAAAATCATATTCTGGTTTTATTTCACAAAAACCACAATTTTTATAACATTAAAATTATAACGTTTACTTATTTAAAATAACACTTTAAAATTAACAAAACATCGATTTCCAAAATCACTTTAAAAATCCTTTTTAAATTTTGAAATCACCACTTTAACATTTTTAAAACTCCAAAAATAGGCCCAATGCTGCAACAGCACTAAATACAATAATCACGGCATCCAAAATATCATATATAATATGATAACATAATATATAACAATATCTTTAAATAAATCAATACTGTTGAGGAATCTAGTTGGATCCCTCCAACCTGTCACCTACAACAAATTTATATATTAGAATATTTATACAATGTCCGCTTCAAGGCAAACGTGCGTACAAAGGGTCATCCGCTCATATACATGGGAACGTATAGGGTCATCTACTCCACTAGGTAAAAATATATCCAAATACCAATCAATATATCACATATCATCCAAACAATCATCATATAATAAATTATTTCTCACTTATATAAATATATCAGTGAGTCAGAAATAGTGAGTTGTACTCACATTGCTTGCTGTCGCAATTTTAGTGTTTTATTCCGAATAAAATTAAACGTGCGTTTAATTTTACCCAAAATTCACATGAGCTCCAATCAGCTCCAAACTAGCTCCATCGCGTGGTGCTCGTCAATACGAACCCAACACAATTCATCTCGTGTGAAGCGGACCTCGTATGAAAAAGTTATAGCTTGTTAAAGATTATACGAATTATATAATATATAAATTTACAATTTCTTTTTAATTTTGAAACCCTGGTTAATCGTGGCCGTTTATTTCACCTTCAACAGATCTGGGCCACCCCTACTTTCATCTTCCCCCTACGTAAAATTCCAGCTTAGTCACGAAATAAGAAACCCAAAGCCGTCGTTTGTGAATTGAATTATGTTCCACCATCATTGAGCTATACGACAATCAGCCAGCGTCAAACAAAAGCATGTGCTCCACTCTCCCATAAGCCAGCGATGGACCAAGCTCAATTCATCGTTTATCTCAAAAAACGCGCACGAACTTCGGACCTTCACGATCAAATCGTCGTCGATCGGCTCAATAAAAATCGATCATAGCCGTTGGATATGAAGTACTCACCACCCTCTATAAATTCTTAGTTGAAAGTATTTGCTAAAAGCTGATGGATTGGGAGAGATCGAAGGAGAAAGGAAACAAGTTTCTAGCAATAGAAAGTATAATGGTGGCTAGCCCTAGATTCACTAGGTTTTAGTGAAAAATGAACAAAAATGAGTCCTTTTATAGAAAATTTACGCGACACTATTCACCCGAAAATTTTCCGAACTCCAAATGAAGCGTGCCGCTTGGCGTTTATTATGTTTACCTCATTCCAAACGCAATGGAATATATATCAGGAGCCAATTCGATCGTATTTGAAAGATAGGTTTTCGAATCGAATTATTTAAATTTAAATTCCACTTAAACCGATTTCCTACGCCTTTTAGCTTGCCTCGGACAAACCGTAAATCCGATTGACACGAAATTTGAAATAATACAATAATATAACATTACGGATCCAATGAAACTGGTTTCGTCGAAATCCGAGACTGTTTGAAAAATGGTTATTTTTACTCGTCAATTAAATATTAAAATATTCGATTTCTACAAATCAACTTTTAATTCAATTTTAAAAGTTCTCTAACATCATTCTAATTCACATAAGATTTAATTCAACTTTTTAAATCATTTTTATTCACTTAAAATCCAAATCTCAATTATTTCTGCAATTTCAAATATTAAATTAACAATTTAATTATCCAATTTAATTACTATATTCGAAATATAATCTATTCGACTTATAAAATTACTTGCGAATATTTAAAATCAATTAAATATACGAATTTCAAATGACAGAAATTTTGGTTCGTTACATTAAATCTTGGAAAGTATTTTGAAAGAAAAAAAAGAATAGGATTTATTAATTCTTATGTGTCTAATTTTCGAGTGATATAAGTTGGGTGTTTTAATATTTTGAAGGTAATTAAAGGATTTTTATAATTATAGATGAAAATTTTGTAGAGGAAAAAATGTCATAAATTTTATTGTGCTTTGAATGTCGTGGGTTTTGGAATATACTTCGTACCATAGAGATTGCTCTAAAATTTCAGAAAATTTTGGCATTTGGAAAATAATTTAGTTGTTTGTGCAAGTATTAGAATAATTTAAATGAGTTTGCGTAAAACTCATAGTCCATGTTAATAGATTGTGAGTAAGGAAGATAGTTCTAAGCTCAAGAAGTCATCGACAAAAGGTCTAATAATTGTTTTTGGATTGCTCTACTTAATAATTTGAAGAGTCGGTGTTTAACCCAATACATGCTAAACCGAGATAGTAAATGTAGAGTTTTTTGAGTTATAGTTGTGAATGGCTGCATTATGTGATTGTTTTAATAATTGATTGTTATGTTAATAGTGTATATTTAAAAATGATGTATTTCTAATAGTAATATGAATGCTATAAATTTTTCTCTTAAGTACAATTGCAGGAATCTAATTTCTTTAAGGGGGAGTCTATAACAACCTGGATTAGAATCAGAAAATTAAAATCAAAATAAATTCTAGAAATTCAAGATAAAATTAAAGTAAGCTTCCTAAGCTTTAATTCATCTTTTAGATTAGTTGGTTTCAATTTTATAGTGTTCGGATTCCTAGGTGTTCTTCTTTTGGTTGAGTCATGTTTAGGGTTTTTTGAAATTATAAAAGCAAGGCCTAATTCATTGTTTGGCAAGCTTAATCATGGAATTAAAGTGAGTGAGGATAACTTTCTCTAAATTAACTGGACACTAGTATGGTCAGACAAAATGATGATTTTGGTAGTGAAATGAATTGAATTGTTGCGATTAGAAGTATTATTTTCTAAGTCAAGTCTTGGTTGAATTGGAAAATCTAAATGTTATTGTTTGATCTTATGATACATTATTTTTTTGCTATGGGTCCATGAGTGCTTGCGTATATGTTTCCAAGTTCATAAAATAACTAGTGTGAACCCGTGCTTCGCACACGGGTATGGAAAAAACATATTTATTGCAGTTAGAAAATTAAATTAGTTTGAAAAATAATTAGAATATACTATTTACAGGAAGGAATTAGAAACATTATTACAGTATCAACTGTAAGTATTAAAATTAGTAGACAATCCTTATTGTGTCAATGTAGTAATGGACTAAATGCTCTCAAACATATATGTAGGCGAAAGAGTTACAATGGCAAAGTGGAGTCGTTGGTAGTAATTAAAAAAGCAGCAGATGCACTATGGTGGTATAAGAAAGCACTAAATAGCATGGCTTCTATGAAATAGGACAAAAGACATATCATAAAATAATTTTTTCACTACACAATATATCATTTATTAAATTGAATCCTATTTTAATGCGACGTAGAAAATGTGATATATTTTGTTGTGACCTTTATTTTTTAACTGCCTTTATAACGTAGATAGAAAAATAAGTGTATGACATTGTCGATATACATGATAACTATTGACAAAGAACCGGGTTTACTGAATTAAAAGATTAATAAATATATCTATCATAGTCGTTATAACAAATGCATAGTCTGAATCAACAGATATCTGCCTTTATTGCAGTAGCATGATAACAAAAGAGCATAGTGATAAATATGCATACATGCATACATACATACATACATACATACATACATATATATATATATATATATATATATCTTCATAATTATTCTCCCAAGTTTATGTATGAAGCAATCAAATATATTTAGCTTGTGGACCAAGGTTTCAATCTGCATATTTATAGTAGATCAATTTTTCTAACAAACTAATGGACAGAAATATTGTTAAATAAATCTGTTTAGACATAATATAGTGATATGACATGAATTGCCCGTTTAAACAACACATTAGCTCAAAATCATCACTAAGGTAACCTATAAGATATATAGATGATATGAGAACATCGATCACAAAGCCAAATTAGGCAAAAATTAACTAGGTGACTACCTTGGCTCACACCAAGATATATAGGTAATAAAATTTCTTTTTAAAAAAAATAATTGTAGTTTCTTTTCTTTTTTTGGAAAAAGGTACTTTATTTACTAAAATAGAACACATACTTCCATGATATGCCTTATTAAAACCTTGCAATCCCCCAACCTATATGGGTACCTTGCAAGGAGAATACAACTTCTATTATTATTTATGACTGTTTGTTTCTTTACACCAATTTTTAGGAATCTCCACTCAAATTCTTGTATATTAGTCTTTCTCACTAAATGTCATCTTTTGTTTTGTTTTCCCTGGCTTCATTCTGGTGGTTTTTCTCATTTAGGTGTAAAAATGTAAAGTATAAAAATACTTAGGTTGTACTCATCTGACCAACGATTGTTAAGGATATCCATAATAAAATGATCAACGGCTTCTTCTTAAAGCCTCAAATCATAAACAAAATTTAAAATTGCAATCTGAAAGTTAGAAGAAACATAAAAATTGATTAAACAGAGATAAAATGAATTAGGGTTTCGAAGTATAGAAGAAGAATTAGACCAACCACTATGCAAAGTTCTTCGTGTTGATTACTTCTTCCGATCTGACTACATTGACATCATTTTCGTCTATTTTGATGAATAAATCAGCGACTTCTCCTTAAAGCATCAAATCATAAATAAAATTTAAAATTTCAATCCGAAAGTTAGAAGAAACATATAAATTGATTAATTAGGGATATAACGAATTATAATTTCAAAGTACAGAAGAAGAATTAGACTAACCTCTATGCAAAGTTCTTTGTGTTGATCACTTTTTTCGATCTGACTACGTTGTCACCATTTTTTTCTATTTTGATGAATAGTTAGTGGAAAGAGTGGATGTAATAAACTAGGAAAAAAAATTTGATCGTGATGGTATAGATCTTCCTGTAGTGGAAAACTTAGAAAGACGATGGAAAAGAGTGGTTAGAAGACTTTGAGAATGCCCTCCAAAAAGATAGAAATTTTTTTTGGTCATGGAGGATTTTATTCACGTCAAAAGAAGATTTTATGCATTTTTATGTCGAAGATAGTTGATTGTACAAAGGAAGAAGAATTTAAAGGATGTCAGAAGAGATATAATGAAAGGAAAAAAAGGAAGTCGTGATTGTTCATTTCACAAAATACTCAGGAGGCTTGTGCGCTCTTGAAATCTAACTCAATAATAATAGTATAGTATAGATGTACCATCATCAGAGATCGACGAAGCGTCAAATAGGATGGTTTTATGGAGCCAAATAGCTCTAGGAATAGTCGACATCGATCGATAGGTAGGACTACATCCGTGGATCGGTGGCTGAAACCTAGAGCTAATTGGCTCAAAGCAAAACACCGTCTGGTGCATATTTTCTTGGTTCCCTTCTCTTTTGTTGTTTGCTATGATATCTAAAGGTTTATTTGCATCATACTCTTATAGAATTTCCATTTATAACTTATTAAATATAATATACGTATATAAACTTAGTGGCCTATTTTATAAACTTGTCGTTTTCATAGAATTGAATAACTATATATGTACCTGTACACACTTGAATATCAATTCAGATTTATGACTCATTGTCATATCAACGAATATATGTGTGTGCGTGTAGTCAAGAGACACATGGGTTCATGAATTTCAAAGGAAGAAGTTTAAAAATATGCAATGTATTTTGGTAACTACTCCATACGTTGTGAAATAAAAATATTTGCTTTATAAACCATAACTTCTTCTTAGCACTTTATTGTGCTTTATCTTTGGCTACTTATGCCTTTTATATTTCTTTTATTACTTTTTAAATATTGATTATTACAAATTCTTCCTTCTTTGGAATAAGAACTATGATTAAACTATTTGGTAGGTCCCGAGTGGTATGGGACGCCCAGGATCACCTCATCGATTAATTATATGAATTATTTTGTAGAATATTTTAGTGAGTAGAATTTACTAACTTATAGTAAATATTTAAGTAACACCAAGCGGTATAGGAGATACGGGCATTGCTCGAGTGATGACTGTTGGGAAGTATATCATATTTTTTATCAGTATTGATCAATTATGGTTCAGCGTGCTTTAAGCTCGTCTATTGTGTTGACTTGCAATGTGCTTGTCTATTATGTTCACTTGCAATGTGCTTGTCTATTGTATTGACTTGCGCTGTGCTCATTTGTAATGTTGACTTGTGATGTGCTCATCTTAGTTGCTGACTTGCGATGTGCTCATCTACGACTTTCTTTCATGCAAGTCTTTTGATTTTGACTTGCTTTCATGCTAGTTTATTGTTTTGACTCGCTTTCATGCTAGTCTTTTGTTTTGACTCACATTCATGCTAGTCTTTTGGTTTTTACTTGCTTTTATATAGTCTTATATTTTCCAGAGTTTGACTCGCTTTCATGCAGTCTCTTCTATTCTTGTGATTTCTGAGTTTATGACCTTGTCACCATATCTGAGACAATTATCATTGATACGCACGTGATGACTTTATGATATGGTGATTTGGTATTGATGCCTTTTTATTAGATGTAGCATATTATATAGTTATTATTATATCCTTATACATGTTTATTTATCATCTCACCCAGTTATATCTAGAGATAGTCTGACCCGTTTATTATTTTCATAATATTCGAGTCAGACTGAGACCTGTTGGGTATAAGGATTCAATGACCTTGGATGTTGGGCTTGCTTTGGAGATAGATATATTATAAGTATCATTTTGTTCTAGTCCTTGTATATTTGTTCTATATGACTCTTATGTAAGAGATGGTGACTCATGATGTATATTTTGTAATTGTCTAGCTTTCGGACTTGTGTATATACACATGAGTTTAATATTCTCTTTTGTAAACTCACTCTATAATATATTTCGCTTGTATTATTTTTCTGCTGCAAACTGTGATTATGTGCTGTATATTATGTGATATATTGTCATGTCCAATATTAGCCAATATGTTTATTGCTTTTTGCCGAGAATATGCACATTTTATATTGGGTTATAAAATAAAAGATGATGTGATAGTGTTAGCCCAAGGGAATTGACATGGATGGTGACCATTATCCAGCGTTATTCTTTGTATTACTCGACAATATTACTTGTAATATTCTTGGGTAATATAGGTATAAAGGTGGGGCATTACAAAATAATGCTAGAGACCCTAATAGGAATATATCTTTGAATACTTTTAGGAATATGATGAAATTAGAGAGAGAATGATATGGATTTAAATACGAATTCTTTGATATTGTGTGGTTTAGAAATCCTTGAAGAACTAGAGTGGAAGAGTATGGATTTACAAAGAAAGTGGAAGAATATATAATGGATCATTTCTCGCAAAAGTTTGGAAATGAAAGAGTTAAAGAGAATGAGAATGTTGTGTACAAAATTTATTTTTCCCGGGCCGTTAAATGTGTGTGTCTTTTTTCTTTCTAAACTGACATTATTCATAGCAAACTGTTGTCTAACCCTTTTTTTACTAATGTTTTCTCCATAAAGTCATAGGTGCTCATTTTAATAGGCAAAGTTTATGTTTTAGTAGGATAGACAAATTGTTATTTTGGATTCGCAAATAAAGAAGCCTAAAGTTGAAGATGGTGGTTTGTTGCTTATATGAGTATGCAATTTTGTTGCTATCATGTATAAACAAGAATATACAACTCATTAAATGAACATATGGCATCTCCATACATTGGCAGCAAATTTTTATTATGCTTACCCTTATGTAGAAATCATTCAGGTTAAATTGATTAAAAGATATGTTATTTTTTAAAAAAAAATAGTATATATACAAAAAATCATTAATTTTCAAAAAACTTACCTAAAAGCACAAAAAAATTGTGTTTTTTATCTTTCAAAGAAAAGATCTAATTTACATATTTATTGATACATGAACATTTGTTGCAACGACAGAAAACTAGAAACTTATACTTGACACTCCTATGTATGTCTCAGTTGGCATGATACTCCTAACTTAGTGTTGCTCTTGGTTACATGATTTTTAATTTCACCCTTAAAGGAAGGCTTGCAAGACAACTATCTAAAGCAAGTAATCTAGTGGGGTAACAAGTTCAATAGTGATAGTAGGTTTGATGTTTTGTTTGTTAAAAATGTTTATATACTAACATTTGTAATTTAACTTATGGCGCTATGGTAACCTTTTTAGTACTTAATTATGGCAGCCTTGTTTTAAAATTTTGGATAGCAACATTTTATATGTGAATCTTGGGCTGGGCAACGGTTTAGATCGGGCTTTCATACTATGAGATAATACCGACCTAACTAAAGAATCCCTATGCATCTTAACTAGACAATTGTTAAACAGAGAATAGTTTGCCCTAGCAAATGTAAAAATGTAAATTTACAATAAAAGGTTTTATTAAGGGAAGAATCAAATTAAATCTTCTTCCTTTGTAGGAATAAATTTAAATTACTAATTTGACCTTTACTGATTAGTGACATTCCACCAAACTCTCTCTCTCTCCCACCAAAATGTTTTCTTCTTCTTTTGTTTTCATCCCTAAACCCTAATCGTAATTTCCTAATTAAAATTTTTGTTATCATGGAAGAGAACTCATCCTAGTTTCCATCTAACCCTCTATCTCAATCTCCACTACCTCAATCTTCGTCTAAATATACAACAACATGAAGAACAGGGATATAAATATGTTTTCTTTAATTCAAGGTTCAAATGATATTTTTGAAAATATTTCATAATCATATGTTTTAAACTAGTTTCAATCAAAAGTTATGTAATTATCCACTATTCATTATTTATTTTTTGTGTTTATCAAAACAAAAAATATATCAATATTTTATGTTAATCGGCATTTTAACAAAGAAGATTTTCAAATGGAAGTTAAACTTTAGAGCAAAGACGAGACAATTCATGAACTTAACAATTTACTTAGAAGGACCATAGGACTATACTCAAACAAGTTGCAAAGGCAAAGAAGCGAAGTGAATTACTTGGTACCAAGAGGATCCACTTTGTACTAAGAGCCTTTGCTTTCCCATTGAACTTCCTAAACCAATTGTACTTGAAATAAAGTCTCTGATGATCATCACGGAGTGCTTTCTTTCAAGAATAAATAAGCAATTCCAAGGATTCTCAAGAAGAAAGCAAGAAAAGACAAGCGGTATGAACGAAATTGTCAGAAACAACTCAGCCTTTAAAGGAAAGTAGTCGGAATGTAATGAAGCATAGATAAGAAGGCTAATAGAAGAAGAATAGGAGAATTCTCCCACAAAACCTAGTCGGTACCGAGAGGTGTCTTTTGGTAACAAGAGCTATTTATAGAAAACTGGGCCAACTTTGGCTCCCCAACACCTTTGGCCTTATATCTGGACCTTCTACTTCATGGGATTCTGAGTCTACTACGAATTTTCTATAAATACAGACCCTAGAACTACTGAAAATAGACTTTTGTCTCTTTTTTACCTCCTATCTGTCCTTCATGGTTGTCACAAAGAAAGCCACTATTTGATGTTCTAGGCTTTAGTTTAGTGAAACCCTTATGATAGTGACTCTAAAGCTCTCTCAAATCTACAAATCAATAAAAGATGCATTAGACGTAGGACGAAGATTTCCAAACCACTTTAAAAATCTTGATATTTTTACTACTTATCTTATAGTTTCTGCTTGATCTCAATATGTCAACAGGTTTTTAGGTGTTGTGCCACTTTTGGCGACAATATTTTGGTGCTTTCGCTGAGAGCGGACTATGATTCGTACGGATTAGATCTAGCTTGTTATTTTTAGTTTTTGGAGATACATTTGTTGGATCTAGAAGATTTTCCTTAAGGAAATTGAAAACTTGCAAATAGAAATCAATGGCGCCTTGGAGAACTGGAAGATCAACTAGGATGTTGTTGGTACGAAAGGAGCAGTAGTTGGTGGTGATGATGGAAATTCTCACCAATTAAAAGTTAGTAACTAGCAGGTAGTACCAGGATCATCTACTTAACATGAAGTGGTTACTACGTTGAGCTTGATAAGATGGTGCAGGAGTTAAACTCGAAGTTGGTTGATGGTCAGAAGGCTTGGAAGGAAATGATAGATGCAAGCACATCACTACTGACGTAGCAACCGCAATGGACTAGGAGGAACATGAGAGAAGCTTCTCCCTCGGATATGAAGAAGAAAATTCATCTGTTTCTGGTCAGAATGGGTGAAATGAAAGACAAAAAAAGGAAGCAGTTGCTGGGCCAATAGAAGGAGTTTTTGGAGGAAGTCAAAACATTCCCCTTAAAAGAATACAACTCGACACCGAGAAGAATTGTCTCATCACCGAGATGATTTCTGGATAACAGAAAGGATAGGGAGCTAAAGCTTCAGACTTATCTAACTAGGACATGATCTACATCACGATGATAATGATTAAGAACTAGTTGTTGAAGTTAATCGAGTTGGAGTTCAAGCAACTACAATAGAACCATCTAAACATCAACGGAAACCTAAAGGAGTGGTTCTCTCCAAGGCTGGAGAGCCTAGTGATCAACGAGTGAACTGAGATTGTCTGCGGAGCCAAACATTCCGCGCAGCCCTTGATAGTCGGCCTTTGGAATACCATGCCAGCAAGAAATACGTAGCAAATATGGGTTGGTACAAGAAAGCAAAGTGAATAAGGATTGGTGTTCCGCGCTAAGTAGAACTCCGTTTATGGAAAATATTTTGAGAGAAGAATATCCTAGGAAGTTTATGATGCCGACTATGCAATTACATAATGGGACTACTGATCCTAAGCAACATTTATTTAAGTGTGAATGGCATATGCCAGGGTGACGGATGATGTTCGATGTAGATTTTTTTCTATCATCTTGGAAGGAGTTGCATCGATGAGGTTCACTGGGCTCACACCGAGATCCATATCGACTTCTAATGATTTAACTAGAAAGTTGTCGAGCCTGTCTTAAGGGCCCCAGGAGTCGTTGAAGGGGTTCTTGAATCGGTTCAATACTGTTGTTATAGATGTAAGTAATCCAAAGGAAGATATAGTATTTATGATGTTGGTCCGACGCAAACACGCGGACGTATATTTTGGTAGATAGCTAAAGATAAAGCAACCAATGCTATGGAAGAGTTTCATCGGAAGGCTAATCAGTTCCTGGGATGGAAAGAGGCAAGCTTAGCTGCAGGAAAGGCCAATGACGAACAATCAAAAGAAGTTATCTAGAGCAACGTAGCAATTAAATAGACCGGAGAAAGCTCTAGTAACACGACGGTTAATGTTGAAACTATAGCAATCAAAAGAGACGTAATTAAGGCCTTGGCAGGAAACAAGAAACACTCGAGGAATATGAAACCAGAAGATTATATGCTCTTAAATGATACATTGGAAAACATGTACCTTGCCATGCAATGAACATAATGGTATAAAAAGCACCCCGTAAGGTGGCAACGAGCAGGAAAGGTGCACCCGAAAGATCTATAATTTCCATGAAACTCATGGATACAACACGTATGAGTGTTGGCATTTTAGGGATTTAATTGAAGAACCAAGAAGGAGAAAAATCTCTAACAGTACGTTATAGAGCCACATGAAGGTGGTCAAGCCATGAGATCCCAAGGACCATTTTCCCAAGCGGATCAGCCTGGACAAAGCGAAGAAGGGCCCACGTGTAATGATGGGAAATTAATTATCAACACCATAATTGAAAGACCCTATCCAACAGAGAAAAGCGTGCGGAAAATGTAATGATACGTGTGCTCGCTAAAGCATATACCACAGGAGGATTGCTTCGTCATAAAAGACGGAGCTCCAGATAAGCAGCAATGGATGATAACTAACGATATCATATTTAGAAATAGGGACGTCTATGGAGTCGAAGTGCC
Source organism: Allium cepa (assembly GCA_030765085.1). Classification (NCBI taxonomy): domain Eukaryota; kingdom Viridiplantae; phylum Streptophyta; class Magnoliopsida; order Asparagales; family Amaryllidaceae; genus Allium; species Allium cepa. The sequence continues at coordinate 112,118,757 of CM060940.1, forward strand.
AAGTTTCAATCCCATGATGGTAATAGTTTGAATCAGACCAACAACATACATCGGGTTGGCCGATACTGGAAGTTCAGTGAACATACTGTAAACATTCAATCAGATGAAGATCGATATGAAGGATTTTACAGCCGGTAAATCGAAGATTCAAGGCTTTATGGGTGAAGTAAAACAGCCGATCAGTATGATTGATCTACCTGTGGAATTAGGGAAGAAGATCGTAGGATAGTCCAAATTCAAAAATTCGATATAGTGGATGAGTACTCGACATATAACGCCTTTTTGGGCCAACCAACCATTGCTGATTTTAGAATCACACTGTCTCCATGGTGCTTGGTGATGAAGTTCCCATGGCAAATGGGGTCGGATCTGTAAAAGGAAACCAAAGCACTAGAAGAGAATATTACATTACGGAACTGAGGGAAACGAAGCGACATAGGAAAAGAAAAGGTGTGGAGAAGACACTCCGCGTCCACGACTCGCAAGCATAGCAACTAAAGTCCGGACCCTGGCTCGGGAACCATAGTAGGTTTGACAAGGCTGTGGATTAATAGAAAGAGCGAGCAGCACCGGCTAAGCTAACGGTGAATGTTCCAATTGACATGGATGATCCAACTTGGGTCCTAAAGATTGGATCTCAGCTCGGTGCTAACTTAAGTAACGAATTGATTAATTTCCTTCGAGGAAATTTAGATGTGTTTTCTTGGACGCTGTTACCCGGCGCTTGACTCGGCTATAGGATGATAGTTGTAGAAGTAATAGTTGGCACTAAAATAGGATTCTATCCAAGAAGAGACTAGAGATATAAGCGTTTGATGCAATCGATGTGGTTCGGCATGTATGGGTGGCTCGGTAGATATGGTTCGGCAAGTATGGCTTGGTAGGTATGTTTCGATAACTATGGCTCGGTGGGCATCATTCGACCTTGTTTCAGTATGTATGGTTCGACTTTGGCTCAGAATGTATCGTTCGGCCTTGATGGTTCGACATGTGTCGCTCGGGGACATATAGGTTGGTAGCTTGGATCCAGTCATGTTGGCTCGGCATAGATGGTTCGGTATACATCATTCGGTCTAGATGGCTTGGTATACGTCGCTTGATCATGGTGCACAAGCCAAAGTGGATTGACCGAGTACGGTTCGGCACTTGCAAGTCAGCCTCAGTGCTTCGACATACTTGGTTCAATATGCACCAGAGAAGAAAATAAGTTACCACAAGGGATACGGTCGACGCTTCTATGCTTCGAGTCACACTGCCACTTGCTTTGAGTCATTTGAGATGGTGCTTCGAGTCAGCCTCACGGGACCAATGGTTCAGTCAGAGTGGCTCAGTGTACCTGGGTCGGTCATCCTGGGGTATCACCTGTAGGCCGAATTTTCTAGGTCATGGGCTTGCGCAGGGGATCTAGCCTATCTTCGTCTATAAATAGAGGGAGGGGTACAGTTGAAGGGACCTTTTTTGAGAACTCCAGGGAGACTCTTCCATTTTATCTGTTCGTTTCTTTCCTATTCAAACTTGCATTCAAGTTGTTTGTTTACGGTTGTATCTGTACTCAAGTGATTGGAAAAGTAATAAAGATCGTATTCAAAGTAGATGCAGGCAATTACGCTGAACCACTATAAATCTGATGTTCTCGTTTTTGTTGTTCTTTTTGCACTCAATTGTGTTACTTCTCTGCTTTAATTTACTTTCTTCATTAATCTCTTTGAACAATTCTATTCAAGGGTGTTAGTGACCAATTTTGGTGCTAACATTTTGGCGCTTTCATCGAGAAGAGTGCATTCTAAGGCTGTTGTGATCTATTTTGTCGCTACTGGATTGTGGAAATCCCTCGAAGGAGATCTGAGTTCATTCTCAAAAGTTCATAGATTCTACTCAGAGTTCCCACGGATAACTTTAAGATGGCAAGGCCATGTACCAGATCCGCCTCCCTTAATGCGGATGCTAATGAGACTACCAACGTCCAACAAGTAGGACCCAGCAATCAGCAAGCTAATGTAGGTGCAGAACCCGCCGCCATCCCAAACCAACCAGAAGCTGTCACTAGGTTAGATTTCAATGAGCTGATGAGGGAGCTCATGGAAAGTAGGAGAGAGCTTAATGAGCAGGTTCAAACAAACTCCAACCTGATGACCCAGATCGCTCAGCAGCAACGTCAGAACATTGGAGGAAGCCCTACTTCTACTCATCATCTGACAGCTCTACTTCATTAGATTAACACCCTAGGCGTGGATGTCGTAGGATTGAAATGGCAAAGACTGGTGCAACAGAGCAATTGGTTATGACTCGCCAAGAGCAAACCAACAGAAATGGCCCAACTTCCATACTTGGGACCGTGGCCCCTCACCTGCACCTTGGGAGTCGCTTCTGACATATAGTGGGAAACTTAGGATCTAGAGCACGCTTGGGAGCCGGGCCTCCTCCTTTCCAGGGTTGTAGTGAAGTGGGTCCTCAGGATGCACACTTCAGTGATCACCTACCGGGGAGGCACCAGTTGGAACAATCACGCAGGACAGATACCGACTTGCAATCTCCCATCTAGACCCTGGATATATCAGCTATGATCAGACATCTGATGAGGGAGAATCAGGGCTTAACCAACGATGATTGGGACATAACTAGGAGCCATACTACGTCTACATATACCATCTTACAAGCCGAGTACCCCCAGCATGCCTACTATTCCAGCTTATGAAGGGAAGACCGATCCATAACAACACATAGATACGAGTGGATGATGGACTCGGCTAGGGAACATGAGGCAACCAAATCAAGATGCTTCCCAGTAACCCTATCCGAAATCGCTACCATGTGGATCACTAGACTTCTCGCGTGATCGATCTCCAGGTTGATGAGTTAGCGGCAAAGTTCGTGGAGCAGATAGGATACATGCTACTCACCCAAACGATGTGATGTCGTTGTCCAGTGTGATCCAGGTCTGGGAGGGTCATCGAAGGATTATTTGCAAAGATTTCACGTTGCTGCTACTGAAGTTTGCTATCCGAATAAGCACGCTATCCTTATGGCCGTGATGGGAGGAGTACATCTAGATTTGAGTTTGGTGACTGACTGGCAGGCAAACCATCGGCTACTCTGGAACGCTTTTATTCGAAGGCAAACCTATTCATGAGAAGGGAAGAGGATAGGTGGTCAAGACGAAGCAGTGCACCAGGGCCAAGCAAGAAAGCGGTGTAAAGCAACATTGCGGCAAAGCAATCTGATGAAAGCTCTGGCATGGTCCATGTCAATGCTCAAAATAAGCCAGAGCAGTTTAAAGGTTCCGGAAAAGGAAATTCCGGTCCAAAGAGGGAAGCAGGAAAGTGAAAACCAAGAATCCCAACCTATAGCAAATATACTCCTCTACATACATGTTTAAAGAATATTTATCTATCAACATGTAGTACATTCTGATACCGAAAGTCGTGCCCAAAGGAATCCACTAAGGAACAAAAGCAGTCTGGAAAGTATTGTCGATTTCACGAGACCTATGGACACAATAATAAAGAGTGTAGACATCTCCATGATGTTATAGAAAAGCTGATTCGCCAGAAGAAGTTGTAGTAGTTTTTTAAGAATGTAGAAAGGCGGACAGTGGACATTCAACCCCAATCATGGGCAAGCTTCACATCGACCTAAGGATCCCTCTCGGACCAGAGGAAGGCTGGTCATAAATGTGATAATCAGTGGATCTCATCCGGCAGACAAGAGTTGGCAAGAAATGGAATGCTATGCTAGTTCCGTGAAGCATGCGGGTTTTGAATGATGCTCAAGCACAGAAGACGAGACTCTAGCGAAGTAGCAGCGAATGATGATGGATGATATAGTATTTAGAAGCAGGGATGCCGATCAGGTAGAGCCACTTACCATTGAGCTGATGGTTATCTCAGCTACGATTGGACCGGCGCTTGCGAGAAGGATACGGATTGATTATGGGAGTTCTGTTAATATTATCTTCAAAAAGGCATATGACCAAATAAAGATGGAGGCGAAGGATCTGAAATCATCTAAAGCCCGCATTCATGGCTTTAATGGTTTGGCTACTAATGCAATAGGTGTTGTTGAATTTCCAGTTGAATTAGGAAAAAGGTGAATGCAAGAGGGTACGGATCCTACCATTCCTTGTTTTTGATGTTGATTCCCCGTATAATGTTTTTCTAGGCCGACCGGCCCCGGCGGAGTTTAGGGATGCTTTGGCTCCATGGTGTTTGACCTTGAAATTTCCAATGGATAGAGGAGTTGGTGTAGTGCATGGCGATCAAGAAACTGGTCGTGCTTGTTATATGGCTGAACTGAGAGACGCCCAATGAAGAGAGAAGGGCAAGGGTGTGGACAACCCTGTCCGCATCCTTGTTGTTGAAGATTAGCAAGTAGTGCCTGAGCATTGGCTTGGGGAACATAGTCGGATCCATAGAGACATAGATCCAAGAGATGACGATGAAGAACCTAAGGAGGGCAAGGCAATACTAGCTGAACGACGATTGACATTCCAGTCAGCCATGATGACCCGTCGTGGGTGCTTAAGATTGGATCGCAACTCAACCACTCGATGATAGAGGATCTTACTGATTTTCTCCGAGCGAATCTAAATGTTTTCGCTTGAACCCATTCTAATATGTGTGGAATTTCTCCCGCCATCGCAAGTCATATGGTGAACGTTGACCCAAAGTATGTGCCAGTGAAACAAAAGAGGGGAAGCATGGACTCGGAGAGGTCCGCTGCTCTTAGAGAGGGGGTGGATAAACTGAAAGCCAATAGGTTTGTCCACGACACCCTCTATCCTGAATGGATATCTAATACCGTACTAGTAAGGAAGGCAAACGTGAAGTGGAGGACGTGTGTTGATTACTCGGACCTTAATAAGGCGTTCCCTAAGGATAGTTTTCCTTTAGCTAGAATTGATTAGCTGGTTGACTCGACAGCAGGACACGAATTGTTGTCATTTATGAATGCGCATTCGGTATACAATCAGATCCAGATGCACATTACGGATCAGGAGCATGCCAGTTTTGCCACAGACGTTGGACTGTACTGTTATGTAGTAATGCCTTTTGGGTTGAAGAACGCAGGGGCGACCTATTAGCATTTGGTGAATTAGATGTTTAAAGACCAGATTGATAGGACGATGGAAGTCTATTAGATGATATGCTCGTGAAGTCACGACAGTCAAACGACCACATTCGAGACTTAACAGAGATGTTTGATATACTTAGATTTTATGGAATGAAAATCAATCCACTGAAATGTTCCTTTGGCATTGTGTCATTGAAGTTTTTGGGTTTCATTGTCAATGCACGGGGAATCGAAGCCAACCCAGAAAAGATTCAAGCTATTCGATACATACAAGCACCCAGAACTGTAAAGCAAGTACAAAGTTTGAATGGAAAAGTCACTTTGTTGAGTCGATTTATTTCCCGAGAAACCGACAAGTGTATTCCTTTCTTTGATTTGATAAGGAAAGGGAAAAGAAATTTTGAATGGACGTTGAACTGTGAGGACACGTTCCGAGCTCTGGTAAGACAGTTGGAGAGGCCCCTAGTTTTGCCAAAGCTCATAGACCATAAGGAGTTGTATGTTTAATTGGATGTGTCCCAACATGCCATCAGTGTAGCTCTAGTTCGTGGGAAGGACCAAATCCAAAAGCCAGTGTACTATGTTAGTAAGCATTTAACAAGGGCAAAGAGAAATTATCCTAAGATTGAGAAGTCTGTATTTCCAGGCACATCCGATCAGTATTTATACCAATCAACCTTTGCGGCAGGTGCTCCAACAACTGGAGACTTCTAGAAGGCTACTCAAATGGAACATTGAGCTGAGTAAGTTTGACATCACTTACCTTCCAAGGAGGGCTATCCAAGGGCAAGCGCTAGCAGATTTCATAGCAAAGTTCACTATATCAGATGAGCCAAGTGGAAGTAATGTGGTTCCTGCTATTCAATGGAAGCTATATACTGATGGGGCATCCAACGACCATTATTCTGGGGCTGGTGTTATTCTTATAACTCTCGAAAATGGAACGATTTGTTATGGTTTGAAAATTGATTTCCCTGCTACAAACAACAAAGCCAAGTATGAAGCGTTGATCGCTGGATTGAAGTTTACCAAAGAATTTGGAGTGAAATTGGTTGAAATATTTTGTGACTCACAGTTAGTGATGTACCAAGTACGGGGAGACTATCTGGAAAAGGGGCAAAGGCTTGCCCCATACCTCGCTCGAGTTCAAGAATTGTTTGCGGACCTTGAATACAATGATATTTCGCACATTCCACGTGAACAAAATGGGGAAGTTGACTCCTTGGAAAAATTTACAAGTACTGGTGATGCACAACAGATGGGCTTGGTTCCCGTTGAAACTTTACATGCCTCGAGTATAAACGAGATGGAGGTAGATCTTGTGTCAGGGATGGAAACTGAAAGGGAGGCGCGGTTGACCTCATTCAAAAAATACTTGCTACATGGAACCTTTCCCGAGGGAAAGAACGAGAGATGACAAGTCATTCGTAAGGCCTCACGGTATATAATGCAAGATGGAATGATGTATCGGAAGGGATTCTCCGTTCCCTTGCTTAGATGCATCGCCCACGATGAGATAAAGCGGGTCTTAAGAGAAGTCCACAAGGAGATTGTAGAGACCATACTAGGGGACAGATGCTAGCCAAAAAGATAATCCGCTATGGATACTATTAGCCGACTATGAATCGGGACACCGTGGACTATGTAAGGAGATGCGACAAATGTCAAAGGTACGAAAAGATCCCAAGGGCACCGCCAATAGAGATCGCGCAAATAGTTAGTCCATGGTCGTTTGCAATATGGGGGATCGATATAATCGGCTCCTTGCCAATCTCCAAAGGTGGTGCGAAATACACAATCATCGCGGTTGATTACTTCACCAAGTGGGTAGAAGCGGAGCCATTAGCATCGATCACCACCAAAAAGGTTGCTAACTTTGTTATGCAAAACACTGTATGCCGCTTTGGCCTCCCACGGACTATTTGACAACAGAACTCAATTTGTGAGTAGAGAATTCAAAGAGTTCTCCCAAAAATATTGCATTGAGAAAAGTTTTTTAGCAGTCACTCATCCTAAAGCAAATAGGAAAGTTGAAGCCGTAAATAAGATAATCAAATCCATCTTGCAAAAATGTTTGGAGATGGCTAGAGGCAAATGGGTGGCCTATAGAACCACCCATAAGTCCACATTCCTTTTGCATTGGCATACGGCACTGAAGCTGTTATACCCGTGGAACTTGAAGTTCCTTCTCACCAAATGACACATTATGATCCTAGAATGAATCAAGATCTTTCACCGGAGTCGTTGGACTTTGTCGACGAGAAAGAAACGTGAAGAAGCGGATTTAAGGTGGCTGTATATCGGCACCAAGTCGCCTAATATTATAATGAAAAAGTTCGACTGGGAACTTTCAATGTGGGTAACCTAGTTTTGAAGCGAGTTTTTTTGGTCTCGCCGCATATGAATCCCATATGGGAGGATGCCTACATCATCGAACGGAGGCTTCGAGAAGGAACCTTCAAGCTAGCGACTGTTGATGGCGTGCACCCCCAGAGCAAGGAATAGCGAACATTTGCGCGATTATTATTCTTAGTATATTTCCTTTGCATTTTAGTAGTAATTGTTTCCAGTGTGTGTTTCATTTGTTGTTCTCTATTTCCGACATGTAATAAGACAATTCAGTTTATCCTTATTTTTTACAATCAATAAAGGCTTGAAGTTGTTTTCTATAAACTATTGATGTTCCATGTGTTATAATTCCATGACAAAATTAAATTGCATTAATTTCTCTGGCGTATAAATGCACACACAAAATTAAAAGTCGATCAATAAATGACTCAAAAAATGTCTAAGTCCCCAAAGTGTGGACTAGAGCACTTTGAGTCTCTAGAGAGCGGACTGGAGTATAAACAATTCAGAAAATCTCTATGTCCCCAGAGCATGGACAAGAGTATTCTGAGTTCCCAGAGCACGAACTAGAGTATAAATGATTCAAAAAATCTCTAAGCCCTTGGAGCACGGACTAGAGTACTCTGAGTACTGGAGTGAGGAATAGAGTATAAACGATTCAAAAAATGTCTATGTCCTTTGAGCACGGACTAGAATACTCTGAGTCCTTGGAGTGCGGACTAGAGTATAAACGATTCAAAAAATCTCTCAGTTCCTAGAGCGCGGACTAGAGTACTTTGATTCCTCGGAGTGCGGACTAGAGTATTAATGATTCAAAAAATCTCTAAGTCCCCGGAGCGTGGACTAGAGCACTCTGAGTCCGCAAAGTGAGGACTAGAGTATAAAAGATTCAAAAAATCTCTAAGTCCCCAGAGTGCAGGCTAGAGTACTTTGAGTCCCCGGAGTGCGGACTAGAGTATAAATGATTCAAAAAATCTCAAAGTCCCTGAGCATAGACTAGAGTACTCTGAGTCCCCGAAGTGAGGACTAGAGTATAAATGATTCAAAAAATCACCAAGTCCCAGGAGGATGGTCTATAGTACTTTGAGTACCTAGAGCACGGACTAGAGTATAAACGATCCCAAAAAAATCTCTAAGACCCCAGAGCGCAGACTAGAGTACTTTGAGTCCTCATAGTGCAGACTAGAGTATAAATGATTCAATGATCCCAAAGTCCCCATAATGAAGATTAAAATATAAATAATTCAAAAATCTCCAAGTCTTGTGAAAGCGGATTGGATTTTACGTGACCCACAAGACTCTGAAAATTACAGATTAGATTATAAGCAAAGCGATGAGAGTCTGGAAATACAAAAAAGCAAAATTTTATTTACTAATGGAAAATGAAGTTTCACTACAACTTCTCCGAAGCATGGAGCCAAAGTGTATCTACGACGACTATAAAAAAGGAGGAAAAGGGGAACAACTGCATGATTATGCCTTATTAAAGCTAAGCGAGGCATGACCAGACGATGGCTACTTTTTAGGGTTTCTTTCCTTCTTTGACTTCTCAGAAGTCTCCTCGGTTGAGCGTTTTCTCCTGAACCCCTTACTTCCAAGCGACGTGGTATCCGAGGAAGGAAAGGGAACATCCAAAGGTGTGGTTCTACCAGGGAGAATGACCTTCAAGGGCCTATTCATGGGATCGACAAGTTCCACCACCGGAGATTCTATCTTAACTTTGATTTTATTTTCTCCTCCTCGATTTGCTCCTTCATGTTAAGTTGGGAAGCATGCTCGAAAGTGCCTGTGATTTCAACGTCATCGTTTCCCTCTACGGGTGAAGGATCTTCAAGATTATCTTACTCAAGCACCCCTATTTCTTGAGCGTTAGGACTAAGGGTGTCGCCGTTGTAGAGTACTTCAGTCTCTTTTTCTTCCTGCTCCATGGAGACATCGCTCCTTGGAGTCGATTCAAGGCCAGAATGACCTGCATGAATTCATGAAAAGTGAATGTTAAGATATGATAGTTACTCACCAAAAACGATGACTTTATGAACTTTAGGAGGAGGGGTCACGTAACATCTTCCATTTGGCTCTCAATCGTCTTGGGAGTATCATCCTCCGAAATTGGGCATAAAATGTGGATGCCAAGTCCAGGCTTCTTCGGATCGTAACCCACATGTTTCTCGAAAGGATTAAGCGGTGGAGTTTTGGTCGAGTCAACGGGGGTAGGAATTTGGGGCTTGGAGCCCGACGTGCTAGCGGCATCCATTTTGTCCTCAGATGTAGGGGAGCCTCCCCCGAAGAGGGCTTTTGCCGCAGATAAATCTAAGGGTTCGTTACCTCGAAGCACTTCCCTCACCAGAGCCTCTTCATCGCACTCTTCGACACCCAACTATACTTTTTTAATCCTAATCAAAGTATCCCATGCTTCGGCAATTGACTCGAGATAATTCTCATCCAAGAAAGACAAGTCACGTTGCATGAGGACTCTTACACTGAATTCGGCAATGAGTGGGTCAAATAAACATCTGATTTCTTCTGTCGACTCCGATAGTAGCCTTAAGTCGAGAGTCCGCCTCTGTGAGTGCCATCTTCTTGCTTTCCTCGAGAGCTGCTTCTTTTAATGCTTCAACCATGGATAGCTCTTCGTCAAATTTTGTCTTTAGAAGCCGTTTTTGACGATTTCATCGCGGTATCTTTGTGACTCTTCCTGCACTACAATTTTCTCTTCTCTCTCTTTAAAGAGAAATTCCTTTAGTTCTTTGACCCGTTGAGCGAGAATGTCTTTTTCTTTTTGGATAGAGTCTTTCTCCAAAGTAGATCGTCGCTACATTGGATTGCCTCATTGAGTTCTTTCTTGGGAGTGGCCTCCAAGCGATCAACTGCCCCAACTATCTCCTTAGCATTTTTCTGGGCAGTTTCGAGCTGATATTGTACGAGGATAGCTCTTCATCCTGACTTTTAAGGATGTCTTTGTCAAGAATAGCTTCGATTTTGAGGCAATCAATCTCGTGTTGGTGTTCAGTAGAGACCTTTGAAACTTTCTTCACCATGTGTACGAACGCATCATGCTGAACATATAATCGTTGTTCAGGCAATGGAATTCTATTTGACATGTCCAGGGATAGGATGGATTGCAGGGAAAAATTTAGTCTATCGAAACATATCTTCGGGAATGTAGCATTGAGCTCAGATTATTTTTCCGCTGTCGACGGATTATGAGCAGAGGTTTGGGGAGTCTACCTAACCAGAGTCATGGATTTCTTATAAGGCTCACGGTATTGCTTGGTACTCAAAGAGCCAAGATGTTGGTAGTGAGGAACTTCATATTGGGATCCCTTCTGAGCAGACTTCTCCCTACTATGCTCCGGATGGTGGGGAGGATCGTTTGGATATAAAGAATGGCTATGGGTTCTCCTTTTGGAAGACGACGACTCTTTGGCATGATAATCTCTATCACCGCTATCGTCCCTGTCTCGCCATTTGCCTAATCCTATGTCTCGACTGGATGGTAAAAGCTGGAGGATCCGCAAAGGCGGTCAATGCAATGTGTACACCCGCTTCACCTACACATAAAGTCAAATAAGGACAAGTTAGTAGGAGTCGCATGATGAATGGAATTCAAGTGCATGGTGGAGTGTAAGTGTTTGTGTGTGTCCTAGTGCAACCCCCCGACAGAACAGTGTTTTTCGCTTTACTCATTGGAGTTTTCTCTCCCTGATGATGAGTTTGAGCACCTGCATCGATTCTCGTGGATGAATTAAATCCCATGGCCTTAGGATTATTGAAGCCGTAATTTGGTATATCGTCGGGGATGGTCAAGCTAGATAGCCCTTTAATGAGCCCTCTAAGTTTTGGGAAGATGACTTTTTCTCAATCGAAATTATCATGACCTTTGAAGCTCTGCCAACTTTCTTCCTTTTCAGTTTGTAAGCTAGACTCTTTTCTTTTTCGATGGAGGCAGCGGTTGATCAACGTCGGTTACATCGGCTATCGGCGCTGGCCCAGGACTTATGTTCCCATCAGTATTTTTGATCTCGCCTTCCTCGGTACTATTGTGAGTCCCTTTAGCGGGGGCGCTGAAGGTCCGGCTTATGTCTTGCTCATTTCTGCAGTCGTTCTTGCTATTATGGAACCCCTTGGAAGGCTAGTCCGATGGTCCTCTTCTAGTAGTCCGAACTTCGAAAGCAGTTCGTTAGTAAATACATATTTAATGTCCCAATCTCCTATGGGAGTAGCTCAGATGGCCTCGATGGCCTCAGAATACCTGATGCCTTTGGATCATGGGCGGATACCTATAAGGGTTAATAGAAGTTTAGAAAAGGTGCACTCCAAGCCTTAGGACAGAGATTGGGATAAAATTGAGACTTACGTCCTTCTAGCCACCTTCTCATAAAGCCAGGAGGACAGCGTACGTAGAACCACTCTTTTTTTATACTAAGAAAACTTGTTTCATGCATCCATTAGGACTTGGCATTTGGAATGCGGCTCGAGGAATATGTAGGATGGACTACCGGTATGTCTCTTGAAGCGATAAATATAACGGATATCCTCGAGAGTTGGGGGTCCGAGTAAGATGCTCATGAAAAGAACGCATGTACCATGAATAAATGCATGGCTATTAGGGTGTAATTGTGCTGGGGCAATCACTATATACTGCAACACTTCATGGATGAATAAATTGAAAGGTGGAACACTTTCGGCCCTGCACATAAATTTTTTGCACGTAATATATCTGGTTGGGGGCAGATGAGGCCGACCCTGTGCCGAAGGAACAAGAACGTCTTCAAAGGGGATTCCATGGATAGAACATAATCGATGGAGAGAAGGTTCGTCGATTTTCGGGGATTGAGAGTCCATGTGGTTATTCAAAACGACGGCCTCATCTACAGCATCGAGAGCCGCACTTATAACTGCAACAGGAGGATCTGGGATGCCAGTTTTAGGGGCTGACGATGGATTCAAAGTCCCCACTGCCTCCTGCTAAGAATTTGGCTCAGGCTTGTCAGAAACAGTAGCGGAGATTATTTTTTGGACATATCCAAAAAGTGATTGGTGTGAATGGATACCTATTTACGCTACTTGAAAGATAATAGATATCAGATATAGCAAAAAAGTATTCCCATATGTTGTGTGTGAACTTATGCGATGATTCAAGCAAAGGTATGGATAAACTAAAGTTATAAAGGATAATATAAAGTGACGGAGCTTTGAGTTGTCATCTTTGGAGACTGACATATTGACCGACATCAAAATTCGTCATGGATCGATAGCATAATTCCTGGGATCAAACATTGGCATATATGTTGTGGAGGCTATTACTTGCTTTTGAAGGGTTAAATTCGTGTTTATTAGTCTGCACCAATTCCATATGCTCATGTGATTAGGTTCTTGTCATTGTTCATTATTTTATGATCAGGCGTGGGAATGTATGGTCTTGATTTGTGGTATGTTCAAGTTGATTTGATCAGAATGATCGACCTATATTCCCTCTTGGATCACCAAACCTCTCTTTTCCATTTCTTTCTTCACTAAGCAGCATCCACCTTCCTCCTCCTAAGTCCCGACATCCGAGTTGTGAAAACGACAACTACTCCTCCTAGGCGACTTATGCCATCATCCATCAAAGCCAGGTCGAGGCCCTAATCTAAAGTCCACTCCAATTCCTAATTCATCTCTTCTCAATCATCCTTTACATATTCCTGTAACAAAAGAAGAGGGGGAACCATCCACCCGAGTATTGAAGCTTTGTATGTGACTCTAGGTTTGGAAAGAAATTCATACCAATGGAGGGAGCTCGAGGAAGGCAGCGATTTCGAAGTACTGGGCTGGGGATTTGTTCGAATTCGTGAGCAATTGGAGTCACGAGGTAGGCAGCCTAAGTTTCATGGAAGGCTAAGTAATGAGTAAAGCTTAGAGAGGAGTGAGTTGGCGAGTTTGGTTAAGTAAGTTAAAAGTGAGAAAAAGGAAAAGGAACGAAGGCTGGGATTTATATACGGAAGAAGGGAGATGAATAGGCAGTACTCAATGGAACTGGTCAACACGTTTAAATGTGTCGGTGAAGGCAGAATGCTGTTTGAACCAATGGCATGGGTCATTATCGATTTTATGACCCACCTTTTGTTTAATAGATAAATAAAGTGAGTAATATACACACACACACATAAAATCATATATAATATGAGCATAGGAAAAGATAATCAAAGGTTAAGAGCATGGATAATAAAATATAATGTATACATGAGAATGTGTACACATATAATGATGATTGAGGACGATGATTTGGAGAGATGACAGATACTAAGGAATTAGTGGGGAAGCATGGGTCTGGGAAGCTCACTACGATTCATCCCTCGGAAGATTGCAGGTCTCTAGCTTTTGAAAAGCTAAGACAAGATTCCAAGAATTTCTTTGAAGCTGAACTAATACAGCCAAAAGAAATAAAGCCCCTCCAGAAGCCGATTAAAAGAAGACAGTCAGCTATCAATTAAGACAGGATGGTTTCAGGAAATAAGGAATACTCACCGATTCAAAGCACGGCATGTTGATTCACATAACGCACTTTGGGGGGAAATTTTACTCAGCTGCTTGACCCGGCTATAGAACGATAGTTGCGGAAGTTATAGTTGGCACTAGGACAGGATTCTGGCCAAGAAGAGACTGGAGATATAACGATATGATGTAATCGATGTGGTTCGGCATGTGTGGATGCTTAGTAGGTATGGTTCGGCAAATAGGGCTCAATAGGTATGAAAAGGTAAGTATGGCTCAATGGGTATCGTTCGGCCTTGTCAACATATATGGTTTGGCTTTAGTTCAGTATGTATCATTTAGCCTCGATGGTTCGCCATATATAGCTCGGGCATGTTTGGGTCGGCAGCTTGGATCCAGTCATGTTGGCTCGGCATTGATGGTTCGTATACATCATTCAATCTAGATGGCTTGGTATAGGTCGCTCGATCATGGTGCATAAGCCAAAGTGGATAGGTCAGGTACGATTTGGCACTTGTAGGTCGGCCTAAATGCTTTGGCGTACTTGGTTCGGTATGCACCAGAGAAGACAATGAGTTACCACAGGGGATACGGCTTCTACGCTTCGAGTCACACCACCACTTGCTTCGAGTCATTTGATAAAGTGCTTCGAATCATCCTCATGGGACCCATGGTTCAGCCAGAGTGGCTCGGTGTACCTGGGTCGGTCATCCTAGAAAAAAGTAATAAAGATCATATCCAAGTGGAAGTAGGCAATTTCGCTGAACCACTATAAATCTGATGTTCTCGTTTTGTTGTTCTTTTTGCACTCAATTGCATTACTTCTCTACTTTAATTTACTTTCTTCATTAATCTCTCCACATAATTTTATTCAAGGGTGTTAGTGACCAATTTTGGTGCTAACAGACGCATTTAGGTATGTACGGGATATCGTCGAAAATAACCCAAAGAGATGATCATGCACTAAATATTGATCCAAAGTTCACTAGTCAAATAGAAAAGCCGTAGTCTGGGTCCCGAGCTTTCTACCGCGTTGAAGGAAGCAGTGGATAAGTTGATGGCGAATGGCTTCATCCATAATGCCTTATACCTTGAATGGGTATCCAACCCCGTATTGGTGAAGAAATTGAACGGAAAGTGGTGGACATGTATCGACTATTCAGATTTGAATAAGGCTTTCTAGAAGGACAGATTTACTTTACCTAGGACTTAACAACTAGTGGATGAAACTATAGGACATGAGTTCTCTTATTTATGGATGCTTATTCGGGATATAACCAGATTTCAATGCATATACTAGATTAGGAAAATACTAACTTTATAACGAATTTGGGATTATAATGCTATCACGATGCCATTTGTATATACCAGAGATTGGTACATTCTACATTCAAAAATCAAATTGGGAGGACACTCGATGTATATGTGGTTGTCATTCTTGTAAACATAGGTTTCTTGGAACTATTTGGATGACCTTTTAGAGATGTTCGAAGTTTTACGAAAATATAGAATGAAGTTGATTCTGTTGAAATGTTCTTTCGAGGTAGCATCAGGAAAATTTCTAGGATTTATTTTTAATGCGAGGGGCATCAAGGCCAATCCAGAGTAGATTAGCATCCTGAGGAATGTAATTGCCCCTAATATGAAGAAACAACTGTAGAACTTAAATAAAAAGATTGTTGCCCTAAGTCGGTTCATCTCAATGGCAAAAGATAAATGCATATCCTTCTTTAATGCCCTCAAGAAGGGCAAGAAGAACTTCAAATGGAATCAGGATTATTAGAATGCATTTGAAGAATCATTAAAACAGTGAGGATTTGTTTGTTTATTTGGCAATGTTTGCTCGTACGCTAAGTGCGACACCAGTACATGAGGAGGCATAGATTCAAAGAACGATTTTCTATACCAGCAATTAGAGCTGAAAAGAACTACCTAAATTTGGAAAAACTCACGTACTGCTTGCTAACTGCGTCCAGGAAGCTGCATCCATATTTTTATGCTCATCTAATCAAAGTATAGCATATCAGCCTCTTAAGCAGGTGTTGTGCTGGCCTGAGACTTTGAGAAGGTTGCTAAAATGGAAAATAGATTTGAGCCAGTACGATGCCACCAACCATCCAGAGAGTGTGATAAATGGGTAGGTGATGGCAGACTTCATCACCAAGTTTACCATATGTGATGGTGAAGTGGAAGAGGAGGTAGTTACACTTCGTTAGTGGAAACTGTTATAGATAGAGCTTTAAATGAACATAGTTCAGGAGTAGGAGTAGTGCTGGTAATTCCGAAGGGACGCTCGCTTTGCTATGCACTGATATTGGAGCTTCCTAGAACTAACAACGAGGCTGAATGCGAGGCGTTGATATCGCGATTGAGGATGGTTGAGGAGCTTGGAATAAGGACTCTACATATATTCAACGATTCTCGACTCATGGTTGGTAAAGTAAAAAAGGAATACTAGGCTAAGGGTATGAGGCTAACTCTCTACCCAAAGAAATCCATGTAAATGTTAGATGACATAGAACATCATATGGTTACACACATTACCATAGGGGAGAATGAACAGGCTGATTCGTTGGCAAAGTTGGAAATTCTAAGAAAGCACAACTGAAGGCTTTGTTCCCAATGGGGGTTTTAACAACTCCAAGTATCGACAAGATGGATATCGATTGGATTTTCGAGACTACAAATGAAGCAGAGCCATGGATGACCCTAATCAGAGACTATCTGCTTAAGGGAACTCTCCTGAGAGATAGGAATGAACAAAAGACTCTCCTTCAAAAAGCACCTTGGTTCATGATGCAAGAAGGAGAGTTGTATAAGAGAGGATCTCTACCCCTCTTTCCTCCTCCGCCCCCTGCTTTGGTGTGTAATCAAGGATGAGGCTAGGAAGATTCTCATGGAAATCCATGAGGGCAACTATGGTAATCAAACCGGGGGCCAGACTTTGGCAAAGAAGATACTTCGCTATGGATATTTCTGTCAACGATAAACCAAGATGTGGCCGGCTACACTAAGCGTTAAGACTGTTACTAGGGGTCTGTAAAGATCCTAAGTGTCCCTTCTTAGAGCTTACAAAAATGGTTAGCCCATGACCATTTGTGATTTGGGGAATTGATCTTATTAGAGTGCTACCAATTGTGAAAGGAGGAGCTAAATATGCAATAGTCGTAGTGGATTACTTTATGAGGTGGGTTGAAGCGGAATCACTTGCCATGATTACAATGAAAATGGTGATGAAATTCGTAACAAAGAACATAATTTGCAGGTTCAGAATACCTCAGTATATCATAACGGATAACAAAGCTCATTGAGTTCAAGGATTTTTGCAAATAGTACCGAATCGAGAAGAGCTTTTCAACGGTTGCACATCCCTAGGAAAAAAACAAGTAGAGGTGATGGTCAAGTTCATCAAGTCTACAATAAAGAAATGGTTAGCGAATGCCAAAGGCGATTGGGTTGATGAGCTTCCACCGACATTATGTACTTATAGAATGACCCACAAGTTTGCGACTGGACGTACATCGTTCACTTTGGCATATGGATCAGAAGCTATGACCAGGTTAGAATTAGAAGTACCTTCTCATCGTAAAAGGCTCTATGATCCAAAGGTAAACAGGGAAATCTTGCTTGAGTCCATCTCTTTTTTTGACGCAAAAAGGAAAAAAGGAAAAATTGAGGGTAGCTACTCATCAGAAGAGAGTAGCACGACACTTTAACACTGAGGCCCAAAACCATATTTTCGGGATAGCAAATTTTGTTTGGAAACGAGTTCTTCCGGGTCTAGGTGCATTCGGTCTGAATTGGGAAGGGCCTTAAAAAATAGAGCAAAACCTTGGAAGTGGAACATTCAAGATTGCAATTGTTGGTAGAATCCTAAACCAGAATGCATAGAACATCGGGGAAGTACAATATGGCAGGATTTTCCAAACTTCTCATTTATAATTATGAATTAGCTTCTAAAAACAAGGGAATTGTGTTTTTGTAGGCGATTCCTATACTATGTATTAGTAATACGTTCAAGAACTTATTCCTTGGTCATAGGATGATGGCTGAAGAATATGGTCTGAGAGGTCGATTGGATAATTCAACCCCGACCTCTTAACACAAACTCCTTAAGCCTAGGGTCATGGCCAGGGAGTATGATTTCCGGCTCGATCGGATAATTCGACCTAATCATTGGGATCGACTGGATAATTCGGTCTTACCTTTCTAGGTCGATCGGATAATTTGACCCAATCTTCTAGGGTCGATCGAATAATTCGACCGCACATTTAAGGATTTACCAAATAATTTAATCCCAAGCTTAAGGTGCATGGATAAAAGTACTATTTTTCTCAATCTAGGATCAGAACCAAGGAGTAGAATTGCAAGGGTCAATTGGATAATTCAGCCTCAACCTTTAGGAATTTGTCGTTGCCTAGATTATAGCAATGTCGAGAAAGATAGAGCAATTAGGGGTAGATCAGCTAATTCGATCCCAATTTTCAGTTATATGCCATTGCCTAGAGTTTGGCGATGTCAAGAATGAAGATCCATACAGGGGTCGATTGGATAATTCGGCCTCGATCTTCAATAATTTTTTGCTACTCAGAGATTGGGAACGTCAAGAAGTTAAACCCATATAGAGGTCAATCGGATAATTCGACCTCGACTTTCAGGAATTTTTCATTGTTTGAAGATTGGCTACGTCAAGAAGGAAAACTCAAATAAGGGTCAATTAAATAATTCGACCCCAATATTTGGGACTCTGGCATTGCCCAGAGATTGGCAACTTTGGAAAGGAGAACTCATATAAGGGTCGATCAGATAGTTCAACCCCAACCTTCAGGAATCTGGCATTACCTAGAGATTGGCAATACCAGGGAGAAAAACTCATATAAAGGTCGATCAGATAATCCAACTCCAACTATTAGGAATCTGGCACTGCCTGGAATTGGCAACGTCAAGAAGGAGAACTCATATAAGGGTCGATCGGATAATTCGACCTCAATTGTCAATAATTTGGCATTGTCTGGAGAATAGCAATGTCGGGAAGGAGAACCCTTACCAGAGGTCGATAGGATAATTCAACCCTGAACTTCAGGACTTTGTTGTTGCCCAAAGATTCCCAAAGATAAGGAGGTGTAAATGCTTAGGCATCAATCAAATAATTCGACCCCGACCTTCAAGAATTTGTCATTGCTCGAAGTTTGGCAATGTCAAAAGGGACTGATCACGTAAAGGTCAATTAGATAATTCAACCTAGGATGCAGGTATCAAATGTTGCTCGAAGTATGCAGTGTCGGGGAGCAATCCTCGAAATTGAGTGGTAAAACCGCCATTTTTGGAGATAGGAACTGATGTACGAATTGGATTTCTATGACAGTACTAGCGGCCAAGCGAGACAAGCTTGGCCGACGATAAGCTAGGATAGTCATTAATAATTCAGGATAGGTATTGTTGGACTTTTTTGATCTAGGAACAAGACTGGGAAGTCATAGTCGGACAAGGGACAATCAGATATTCTCCCTGAAATGTTTGTATCCCATTAAAGCTATAATTTTGGCATTTGGGAAAGTAGTTTTCGCAAACAGGATTTGGTTCACAACGGAAATATGTACAAATAGGAAATAGATACTAAAGTTAATGCCCACCGATAATAGGGAACAATACGGAATTGGGATTATTTATAGTTAATAATTGGTCGAAGGAAACTTGACCTAACAAAAATAGGAATAACCATGACCTTTGGTCAATTGTAGTTTCGTTTTTCCAAACGGAACGCTTTGGTAATTATAAACAAGACTAAAAAATGGAATATAACTATAGAAATTGCATGAATTTTATTTAAATGCATAAAATTGTAGTAAATAAATGCATTACATCGAAATAGGTATATATATATAATGCAGTTCCATACAATCAGTTATATTAGATACATAGGTAGTTACATACAGGTAGGTACATAGTATAAAAGTGCGAAAAAGTAAAATGGAACAAAGATCACAGGACAAAACAATCTTTCTTTACTTAAACTTTTATGTACAAGAATCGTGGGAGCCACTTCTGCACAAGCATGGTCTGCTCACAACAAAAAGAAAATAATAAGTATAGCAAAAGAGCTATCATGCCACAAGAATAAACTATGCATCGGGTCTTACCCATTATCGTCGGATAATTGATAATGGAACCATTTTCTAGAGCGATGTGTAAGCATTTCTTTTACAGAAACACTGGAACTTTAGTTATTGAAAGCACTTAGCGATACAATCACTCGAGTTTGGAAGGTCTTCCAATACGTTCGTTTTTCGAAATGAATCATCCTTCGAGAATTCGAATGATGGTGTCCGATCACTCGAGCTTTCATAAAAATTAGTAAAAATCAAGGCGCCCAACATCATTTTAGAGTGACCCGAGCACGTCCTAGGTTGAACTCGGGGCAATCCTAGGTTGAGCACTAGTTAAACCCTAATGAAACTTCGACTGACCCTGTCAACGTTCTCTAAATCACCGTCGTCGATATGGACCACCGCGACATGGGAGCTTCGCTAACCTTAGGTTAAGTTGAGATTTGAATTTGGATTGGAAGATGAAAGAGGTCGATAGCAAGCGCTTTGGAGTAGGCAGCAAGATGGCGATTATAAGAAATCAGCACCAGTTTGAAAATCGAAGAAGTCAGAGATAGGCAGTCAGCATGAACAGAAGGAAATGTGAAGAGAGAAGTAATTCTCTAAGTCCTGAAAACTTATACTTGGGGTAAGCCAAAGCATTCAATACCAAGAGGTACCACTAGGTAACAAGTTGATTTTTCAACCAAAAATTGAGAGAGAAGCACAGCGAAGGATAAAGGATACCCAGCTAAGGCATAGAACGATCTCTAAAATGTTTTCTTTTAAGAATAAACAAGCAATTCCATTGAGAATAAAGCAAAGAAAGTAGAAAAAGACAAGAATTATCAAGGAAATCGTCAGAAACAACTCAATCTTCAAGGAAAGTTTAGAATGCAATGAAACGAAGATAGGAAGGCTAAATAGAAGAAGACGGGGAATTCTCCCTCACAAAACCAGTCGGCATCGAGAGGTTTCTCTCTGTACTAAGAGCTTTCTATAGAAAATTGGGGCCACTTTGGCTCTCTTACACCTTTAAACTTAGATCTGGTCCTTTAACTTTGTGGGCCTCTGAGTCTACTGGCGAATTTTCCTATGAATATAGACCCTACAGCTACTAAAACTTGTAACAACCCACAACTTCTCGGCCTGAGTTTTCACTAAATCGAAAAACCCAATTCCACCAAAGCATGGATCATTGGTTTGGCATCCTGCAATTGAAACAAATATTGCTTATTGGAGCTTTAGCGAAATAACTTGCAGTGGAATAATTTAAATTTAATAGATCACATAAGTACTGACCAAGGTTTGACAATATCCAAAATCAAGAGTCATTGTCAACACCGAGCAAACCAAGAACCAGTTGTTGTCCTTCAAACTATCTTGTAGGTTGTAATGATGAGGGGGCAAGAACGATATTCTGGTGACTAGTAAATTATATATCCTATACATAACACAAGCTTACGCCAATTGTTCGCTATTTCATGTTATGTTTGATTTTATTATAGTCGTTTTGACTCCACCAGATGTACGAACCATTCCCATCTACATCCCATAGATATGTATATACACATACATACACATACATATTTCCCATGGTCCACTGTCTTCAAAAGTAACTCTCGTTCTACACCTCGTCAGGATCCACAGCCTCACTGTATCACAATTACTGCATAACACGAGGAAATCCTAGAGTGTGCGCTAGCAACCTCTACTTCATTAAGTTGTGTTCTCTTTAGGCATTTTCTACTTTGTCTTCCTCCTACTACATGGACCCGGCTCCGCTAACCACCCAGTCCATGTTTTGAAGGAATCTCGTTATGGGATATCTAGACTTTCCCTATCAAATAAACTAGCAAACAACAGTGGTGGTGCATTAGCTAATTAAATCAACCATGGCAGGCGGCGAAGATCAATCAGGTGTAACCTTATTCTTCACGTTGACGGCAAGTGAGCGATGACAGACCCGAGAATAGGGCTGTCAATGTATACCCAAAAAATCCGAAATTCGTCTGCATCCTTACCCGAATAGCAGACAATATCCAATATCTAGAAAAAGGGTGCAGATGCGGGTATGGAGACATCCGCATCCTAAAATTATCAGTCTGGTCTTCATCAAGATTATAGTATAAATTATGTGTATTTTAGTATAATGAAAGATATTTATTTATTGTTTTATTAAGTTAGTAGTTTATATTATATGCACTTAATGCTTATTAATTGCTCAAAACTATTTATTATCTCCATATTTGTTTATATTTAATACTTTTATAATCAACTGGATTGAAAAAAATGTATTTTGAACTAAAAATTTATATTTATACTTTTTGATTTATCAATCGTTAGTGGATAGGATAATTATCCGATATCCGTCCGTATCCACGGATGTGGATATCCGATATCCAAAAATCATTTCAGATGTGGATGCAGATATGACATTATCCACATCCGAAAGTATCCATTGACAGGCCTACCCGAGACTTATGCAACACCGCCCCTAAAAAAACTGGTACTACACGTATTGCATAGTGTCCAATCCAACCACCATCCATATAGATTTCCTAACGCGATCATGTCAATACCGCTCTCTAACTAACAATGAATGTTCATTACTGCCAATGAACTATGACTGTGCGAGTCTAGCCTCAACATCCGCCTAACAATGAATGTTCATTACTTCCAATGAATTATGACTGTTTATGGAGCTTCTGTTTTAGGCACAATCCTAACGTGAGGGTATCCCTTTCTCTATAAGAAACCGTATACTCTCCACCAGTCCTAAATTGGATGTGTTTCCTCATCCAACCTACTCTAATGACCTTAAGTCATTTTTCTACCCATAATTTACACATTAAATTACAACCATACCGTCATAAATGCATACCAAGGCTACTTATAGACATATGTCTTATATTTATATGTTCTCATTCTTTAATTCATTCCTTTAACTACCTCTACAATTCCTATGGTTGACCTTAGGTCTCATTATTTAATTATGCATTTAACTTTTCTTTTTCAATTTCATTTGTTGATTTCTTTATCAATTCCTTAATATCATTTCTTTCAAATTCATCAGTTCCAATTTAAGTTTCTACTCCAATTCATTTCCTACTTCATTTTCTTGCCTATTACTTAAACTTCTTTTTTCATTACTTTCCATTTATTTGGTATTTTTATTTCATTCTTATCTTAATGTTTACATCTTCGGATTTGCTACATTTTAATATATTGGAACTAAATTTCTATTCAATATATGCTAACGCGGTAAATTTTCGTATCTTATCTAAAGTGGAGGTTTGTGCGATATTTGTAATTACAAGAAATTGTTTTTTAATTTATTTTCAAATAGACAGTAAAAAAACATGAAACTTTTTCTTGTTTTGTACATCTCTTTCTTTTTATTTCATATGTGCATTCCTTGATATTCCAAACTTCAAAATTTCTTTATTTTAAACTTGAAAATATGCAAAAATCTACTTGTAACATTTCAAGTTCTAATACATTAAAATATATCATAAACTCTAAAATATTGAAACAGACTCTCATTTCAATTTTGTTCGTGACGTCAAATAAAAAAATTCCTAATCATTGGGCCAAAAGTAGGCACAAATAACTAATAGAATGAATGTAGAGAAACAAATGAAGAAATCTAAATTAAAATAGAGGAAATAAGCAGAAAACAAGTAAAAAAACGATGACAAAAAGATTTATATTGGTTCGGTGTTGAATGTCTAGGTCAATAAGTGGTTTAAAGGGTGTGTTATAGTTTGATGGCTTTTGTTGAGTTAATTAGTAGCACAAATAAGTCATACTTATATAATAAATACATCATTTAAATTCACTAATGGATATAAAAGAGAGATCATAATTTCATTTTTGTTGAACTATGTGATCTAGAGAGTGAATTTATCTTTAAATTGTTTTTCTGCTCTCATATTTTTATCACTTTCTTTTTGTCATGTATCTTACATTTTCTAGCTAATCACTTTCAAATTTGGTTTAATTTGATTGAATAGATTTTTAAAATCTAACAATTCCTTGCAGATCGACTTGTACTCGACACGTACTAACATTTATACACCGTGAGCTTGTGGTTAATTTTATTTTAAATTTGCTCGACGGTTTTCTAACCCGATAGAATTCTCGTCGATGAACATGTTTTTGGCACCGTTGCAAGGAAATTGATTTGATTTGATTTTATATTCTTCGAATTATTTTCTTCTGATTTTATTGTATTTGTTGTTAAAAAAAATATGTCTGTTGTGTGATTTGATTTTGTGCGCTTGTTGCTTATTTTCTAGTCTATTTGGCATTTGCATTTCTATTTTTTTTAAAAAAACTTACACAAATTAAAAAATAATAATTTATTACTCTCTTTTGTATTTACATTTTTCTTTTTCCCTTTGGATTACATTTGCATTTATGCATTCAGACTCTCACCATCTCTCTGTTAGTCTCTCTGTTGCATTGTGCATATCATCTCAGTGCACTGTGCACATTTTCCCTTGCCTGCAACCTCTGTCCATCCATACAGCAGTCAACCTCCTTCAACCCTGCACAGTGGCTATGCATATTACCAATCACAGCCATATCCACATTAACCTACAATTCACCTTCCATAAGCCATTCACTGCCTGCCCCTTCAACCTTCTTCCTACAACACCATACATCACACTTCAACATACAAAACTATCAAACAACGTTCATCCACATACTACACTTACCACACTTCAAATGCCAAACCACACTCTCTATTATTATTTCAATCATCACCAAACCAACACTGCAACCTTTCGCATATCGGGCTCTGTCAAACTTCATCATCTCTCAACAAACATCATAAAACAAAACCACTACTCCCCCATACACTGACAACAGCTACCCTGAACATCCACTGTTCTACATTTCAAGCCCCTTTCACAACCGCAAACTGCTACACAAGGTTATTGCCAACAACACTCCATCTTTGCTTCTTCACCTCACCAACTACTTTGCCCCACGCTGTAGACATCACTGTTTACATCACTGCACTCAACACTGCCTTTCCCCCTTCAAGGTACAATGAACTCCTCCAAACAACCAAAAAGAAAAAAAATAAAAATAAACTTACAGCCGCAATTCCTCCACCAGCAAATCCATATCACTGTCATTCACCAAAAAACTTTGGCCACCATTTCACAGGAACACAACAGTCCTCACATACAGTATATCCATCTCTTCCCACTGACCACAACCACGTCAGCCAAGTCCTCTTCAAAATCAAATTCGCAATTTCCCCAATCGATCATCGAACAACCCCTATGCCACTACCAGCCTCCATCGAAACAAATCCGTTACCTCAAATCGACAACCACCTCTTTGGTTTCAAACCCGTAAATAGCGCCCCGTTCTTTTGATTTCGATTTTGAGTCGTTTATGATTTTGATTTGTCTATGATTTTGATTTCAATGATTACGAAACTTTTAAATAAGTTTGGGTTTTCCAAAATAAACAAAGTGTTTTTGGGTTAAAATTTGGGAGTATTTTGGTTAAAATTTGGGCCGGTTGTGGGCTGTAACTTGTTTTTTATTAAAAATAAGAGATTTTTTTTATTTTGCTTGTTTTCTTTGGTTAAGAGGTTTTGTTTTTATAAAACAAAAAAACGTTTGTTTTCTTTTAATTTTATTTTGTTTTATCCTTTGAAAAAAAACAAGTTTCAATTCTTCTCTTTAAAAAAAGGAAAACTTTAGTTTGCTTTGTTTTCACTTGTTTGTCTTGTATTATTTTATTTTTTTCTTTGTTAAAAAAATAATAATAAACTATAGGGGATTTTAGGCTCAAGGAAGAAATTGGAGAAAAATTTAGTTTTAGGGACAAGAAGTTTGCTTTTTAGGCTGAATGACACTTTTTAGTGCAAATCACAGAATGATAGTTGAAATAGTTGTAACTATCATTTTCAGTTTACACTAAAAAATATCCTTCAGACTAAAAAGAAAACTTGCTGTCCCTGAAACTAAATTTTTTTGCAACTTCTTCCTTGTGGCTATTTTCCTGTAAGCTATATATATCTTGTTTGAAATTTCAGGCTGTAGAAGCAGATAAGGAAGAATAAGTTTCTTGCTTTGCTTAGCTTGCCAAAATTAACTGCTTGCTCGCTTATAAAAAAATTTGCTGCTTTTAACCGCTATCTATTGTTTTTATTTGCCTTGCATTTTTGTTTGATTGCATTTAAAAAAAATCTAAAACCAAAAAGAAAAAGAAAAATCCATTTGTAGTGCACTGTTAATACAAGTTTAATTTCTGCTTTACATTTCATATTAGAGATTTGATTAATAATAACGGTTAGAAATTGATAACACTTAATTGTATATTGACTAGTTGTCTTCTTTGAAAAATTTAATTTCTTGGTTTCTAGGCTACGGCAGAGCAATAGTCAGCTACAAATATTATGATGATTCGTAAATATTATACTGAATTATTTCTCTAAAGGTACTTAAACCATCGGCTGCATTGCTACAGTAATTCTTGATGCACCGATAAATCCTGCCCGTTACCTGGCCGAGAATTATCTTGTTGGATTAAGACAACGTGTGATGTAACACCCGGTTATTTTCAACCATTCGCATCCGCACATTTCGGACTTGAATTGCTCAAAATACCGTGTTGTAAATAAAATTTGGCAAATCTCAGAACATACTGTAAATAATAATCACAGAACACAGACACAGAGTAAGAAATGCAGCGGAAGTAAAGGAAATAGTAGTTCATAAAGCTACTATATAAATATATCAGAGTTAAATAAGATACAACAGAAGAAATAAAGTACAACAGAACAGAAGTTTCAATATGATAACTAAGTACAAGCTGAATACAACAATAGAACTGAAATAGATAAGACTAGATAAGCAGATAATCTCCAGCGATTCCAATCTCCAGAAAGTGGAATCCAATCTGTGAATAACTCAGGCTGACCCGAGCGTAAATAAATAAATAAAATACAAACACTCGAGTCAGGACATACATACTTATACAATGTAAACCAACTCAAGTGAACTGTAGTAAAGGTACAAGTAACTTAAAGGATGCTTGGGACCGCTCATCCTCTAAGGATCCGTTAAACTATTTACTATGTAGTAATATTGCGCTATTATAATAATGTCTAATAGTAAAATAAACTTACTTTTAAATCGCGTTAAGGAGAGACCCAATATTCCCCTTAACACAAATAATGCCAATAGTCTATACAATACCTGCATATCTCCTGATCGGGAGACTACGAGAAGATACTGCATAAGTACGACACAAATAGAAACTCATAGTAAAAGCTCGATATGCTAGGTGACACGGCACACAAGGCAATGCCAGGGTAGATATACCAATTACGACACTCGGGCTGGTGGTAACGCAGCAGCCACATACGCCCACCGCGGAACAAATTCCCACAAAATCGGAGGGGAGCCCAAACAATCACAAGTAATAGTATTGGATCGAAGAAATGCGTCCGCTACGAGGTACGACCTCAACTGGCCTGAGACCGCTCCTATTTCTGCCACCTTATGCCAACTCACGGGAGTTGGGTTCACGTAACATACCATAAGAACATCACCACCATCCTACTTCATTCTGGAATCTCCACCACGTACACGGTTAGTCAAAGTGGTTTTCGGTATCGACAGATAGTATGTCAGATGTCCGATCCCGGTCTCTTTGCATACCAATCGTTATTATAACCCGTGGTTATAACTTTAAAATAATATTTTATACTTCAAAATAGAATATCATTTCAATCCAAATCTTTATCAAAATAAAGATTTAATCATTTCTAAACCATTTTAATACATTAAAATATCAACATACCATATCTTTCAAATTTAAATATTTATCAAAAAAATATCAAGTCATTTCAAATCATTTCAATATATTAAAATATCATATCTTTCAAAACTTCCTTTCAAATTATTTTATTACATTAAAATATCATATCCTTCATAACTTCTTTTCCAAATCATTTTAATATCAAAATATCATATCCTTCAAAACTTCATTTCAAATCATTTAAATGTCGAAAGATCATATCTTTCAAAACTTCATTTCAAAACAATTTAATATCAAAATATCATATCTTTCAAAAATTCATTTCAAAACATTTAATATATATCAAAATATTATATCTTTCCAAACTTTATTTCAAAACATTTAATATATATCAAAATATCATATCTTTCAAAACTTCATTTCAAAACATTTAATATATATCAAAATATCATGTCTTTCCAAAAAAATCAATTTCAAATCATTTAATATATATCAAAATATCATATCTTTCCAAAACTTCAATTTCAAATCATCATATAAGTTCAAATCCAAATATTCAACTTTAAATACCTTTTAAATTCAAAGATATCATTCATTTATAATCATTCCAAATCACCTTTTAAATAGCTTATATTTTAGTTACAATTATTCATTTAAACCATTTAAAATTTAATTTTATATACTTTCAAATCAAACATTCAATTTCCAAATATTTAAACCATTATGAGTTCATTTACTAAGTTAAAACCATAAACATTGAAATTTCAACCTTTCACAGCATTCAGAAAAAGCTGCTGTAAGTTATACTTGAAAACATTTGAATTTAAACCACTTAAACATTATAAAAAATTCATATTTTTAACATTCAAAGATGTTCATTAAAATATTCTTTTAATTAATGATTTTTATAAAGCAACATTTTATAATTAAATCAAATTTCACAAATCCACTTAATAAATTCAAGTGTAAACTTTCCCATTTTTACATTTAACGCTTTATTAACATTTACATTTTTAAATTATCATTTCACAAGTTAAACTAAATTTCCAATTTATTTAATTAACTTAAACCCTTAATAAAAACCAAATTCACATTTCCAGGTCAAGTTCATTTTTAAAATTTCACTTTTAAGCATTCATTCATTCAACCATTTTAATACATAGAAAAATCCATAATACTTTATTAATTCATTTAAACTCAAATTTAATCAAATCATCATATTTCCCATTTCCAAATATAATTCAATTTCCATTTTTATTTATATAACTTAAAATTCCCATTTTAAACCAAAACCCAAATTTCCATACTTTAAATTATATTTCAATAATTCAGCTTAACTATTTATTTATTTAACATTTTCCACTTATACAAAAATCATAAATCCTTTATTTAAAACACTATAAAATCCATTTAAATCAAATTATCATAAATTTACATTTAAACCACTTAAAATTTTATGTATATAACTTAAATGTCATTTTAAAAGCCAAAGTCCAAATTTCTAAATTTAAGTTATATTTCAAAAATTCACTTTTTACCATTCATTTGAATTACATTTTAACTTCTAGAAAAATCCAAAATTTCTTTATTTAAACATTAAAAATCCAATTTAAATCAAATTTCATAAATTTTCACTTTTAAAAATATTTAAAATATTCAAAATACTTTATAAAATATAACCACGGGCCTGTATATAGTTTTCTAACCTAGGTCAAGTGATACGGATATATATCATTTCAATCCACAGTTTAAAAAGAAAAATCCGGGTTCTATCATTTCAAACCCGCAATCCCAAGTAAAAATAAATAAATAAATAAAAATCGTTCAGGCCTATCATTTCAGCCCATAACGATTTTTTCCTATTTTAAAGTCCGTTCGGGTATGTATCATTTCAACCCATAGTGAACCTAATCTACAGGGAACTTGCAATGTGATAAACAGATATAAATGAACAGTATAGCAACATATATAAATAACAGATGATATGACATGAAATTTAACAAGTTGAACATCATACATAAATAATCACATGGCAGTTATAACATTATATATTTTTTCTACACATTCAGTTGTTGTTGTTTCACAACCGCATAAGTATAAATGTCGTGTGAGCTTTACTCACCTCTTTATGCTGGAGATTGCAATGCAAATGACACAAACGGATTGCCAAAGGCACGATGACACAACAATGGATTCAAGTAGATGATAACCAGGCTAATTATCTTGTATTCAACAACAAAACAAAGCCATATATAAATATAGATTCAATCACAACATTATGAAACAAAATGGAAATCAAAGCAACAAGGAGCATCACCTAGCCTTTAAACCAATTTTGCTTGACCATAACTCACATATGCACGGCCCCAACATGGTGTGGGCTCGGCCACACATGTTTTAGTGGTAGTAGTGGGTTTGGTTTGGCACATATAGGCATGGAAAGTAAGAGAATAGGAAGTGGTTTGGAGTTACAATGGAAAGAAGGTAAAAGGCAAGGCTAAAAGAAGGTTTGGTTCAATCATAGGCTCGAACTAAGGCACACTTGGGCTAGACCAAAGGCAAGTACAGGTCTGGACAGAGGTTTAGGTGGTGAGTAATAGTGGTAGAAAGGTGGTGGTGGCAGCTAGAGGTGGTGGCCAAGGTGATGGATGAAGGTATGTTGCAACTAGTGGTGGCTATGCATGTTTCCAAGGGGATGTTGCAATGTTTTGTGGAGCTTTGCCTCATGGGGTGGTATGGCCTGGTCACATCAGAGGGGTAGGTAGTTGATGGTGAAGAGGAGGAGGTGGTGGAGGTGATGGCCATGGAAAGCAAGGTGGTGGCCTAGCAAATAGCACAAGAAATCTAGGCTAAACAAATGAAAAAAAGGAAGAAGATAGGAGAGAAAAAAGAGAGGCCATTGCCTTTTTTTCTTCTTAGCCGTGAGAAATAATGAGAAATGAAGTTTCTCACGTGAAAGCTAAGAAAAATACATGGCTACACCATAAAGTGTATGGGCAAAACTCAAGGGAAAGTGAAAAGACAAGCAAATGAAAAACACTTGGCGATGAAGAGTCACAGGTTATAAAATCTAGTCTCTTAGAATTTCCTTTTCTTTAATTAAATAAAAACAAATAAAATTTCAGTAATTTGACTTTAAAAACCGAAACAAAGTAATATAAAATAAAAATAAATAATAAATTTTAAATAAAATGGAAAAAGAATTAAAAAAATTGCTTAAAAATCCAAAATAGTGTCCAGAAATTACAATTAAATCACCATTGACTTTGGAAAATTATCCACTTCATTTTAAAATATTATGAAGTAAAAATTTGAAATAAAATAATTTATTTATAATGTATAAAATAAAATAAATAAATAATTGGAGAAAAATAGAAAAAGAACTAAAGAAATTGTTTAAAAATTGAAAACAGAGCATGAAAATTACAAATAAAATATCACTAGCCTTATAAAATTTCTCTATCACTTATAACAAATAAAGAGTCAAATAAATAAATAAATGAAGAATAAAACAAAGTGGGAATGAGAATAAAATAAGTTCTTAAGAAAAATATAAAGATAAATAAAGAATTACTTTAATTATTTGAAACTAGGAATTAAAACTTACAAACAGAATACAACTGACATTTGAAAATGTCAATTACACTTTTGAAAATGTTTTTTAAAACCAAAAATATATACATAGCATGTTATTTTACGCATATAAATATAAATTAGAACATTACATGACCAATAAAATATTATTTATATAATTTAAAATAAACCATTTTGTTAAGTACAACAAATTACACACAATAGTTAAAAAGGCATAACTTTCACATTATAAATCAGATTTTAACGCAACGAAAAGCAGTGTTCTTAAAATTTTATTTACTTTCATAATAAAAGATAAAATTCAAAATTTCAAACTTTTAAGTTAAAAGTCAAAGTTTGACTAATTTGACCAAAATTCACTTTTTGGAAAATATTCTTTTTAGTCATGTTTTGGAATGATAATTCATATCAAAATCAAAGTTTATATTTTAAAATAACAAAATTATCTAAATTAAATATAATAAAGTTAAATCAAAATTCAATTAAATAATTACAAAATACAAGGTTGTTACACGTGATTATACAATTTTGGGTTAGGAGCTATTTAGGATAAATCATTTGTAATTAAAACCTTGCATCCATTTAGTTGCATTAGTTCATGCATATTTTAAAAAAAACAAAAATAATTCAAAATCCAAACCAAGAAAAACAAAAAAAAATTGTAAATATTTCTTAACTTAGTCTTCGAGTCCTTTTTATTTGAATTTTATTTTAAGTCAAAAATTCAAAAAAAAATGAAAATCCAAAAATCAAATTTACCTTCAAAAAAAATTAAATTCCTTTTGGTAAATAGTTTTCCTTAATAAAAAATGCAAAAAAGAAAAAAAAACAATTTTTTGAAAATGTCTCAATTTCCTTACTCGTCAGAATTTTACGATAGTTGTGAAAATCAATAATAATTTCACTTCAAATTCTTATGGATATTTCAACAATAACTATTGTATAAACAAATTTTTAACCATAAATTTTTTAGAATGATGAACAACCCTCATCTTATGAAAAGAGAATGAAATCTTTACTTGAAATTTTAACACAACAAAATCAAGTAACGAATGGTTTGTGTAATTCATTTCAAAATAATCAAGATTTAAATTCACTTCAAAATTTAAACGATTTCGAATATAACCCATGCCAATTCAATTTCGAACTCCAAAGTGAATTTCAAAATCAAAATGAAAATGTGAACAACTTTTCAAATAATTTTAGCAGTAGGAATAATCTCGACTACGATGCGAGTGAAATTTTTTGTTCTCAACAAATTCAAATCAAAAATTCTCAAATTAATAATCATGAATTTGGTTTAATCGAGAAAACGGAAAAAGACTGAGGATTTGTTGCGTGAAACCTATAAAAAATTCCACGAGAAACAAAAATCAAATCCCATCTTATGAAGAATCAAATAGTAATCCGCGTTTATCCAAATTGATGATTCTTGTTCTCAACAAGTCCAAACCAAAAATTCTCAAGTTAATAATTTTAAATTGAAATTTGTTGATCAAATGAATGAAATCTTCAATGATCACGTGGATTTATTGATTGAAACATACAAAAAAATTACATGAACAACAAAATCAAATCCCAACATGTGAAGAGTCGAGTGATAATCCATCTTTAACCCAATTTGATGATTTTGAAATAACAACTTATGAAATTGTAAAGGATAACCCTAATGACGTGGTTGGTAGTACGGATATTGATTTGCATTTCAATTCTTTTGAGGGTGAGAAACTCGATTTAAATTTCGATCTTTTTTTCTCCGATTTTGAAAATTTGATTACAACAACTTTGAATTTTGTAAACGATATATGCAATGAAGTTGTTGATAACCTAATAAAAGAAGACGAATTCAATGAACATGATTTTTTTGGGCTTTTTGAAAATGAGTTGTTAAATTTCGAAAGGGAAGAGTTAAGTCACCATTTTGATTTCAAAATCAATAACTTGAAGAATTTGTCAATGATGAGCTTGAATTTCAATGTGGTGAAAATGAACTTGAATTTCAATTAATTGCTTTATCGACCCCAAAAATTATTGAAAATAAAACAACTCGTATGATTTTTAATAAAACAACATTCGTCTTTCCAAATCAACATTCAACTTTGAAATTATTTATGGTTTGGTTTTTCGAGCTAGAGCTGTGTCTCGCATACTTGACAAGACAATTAAATCGGTCTTTCAAAGACCGTTTCATTTACTTTTTGACGATATGCTTTTTGAACTCTTGTAAATAATAATCTTTTCATTTTCATATAAATATAGGTCATTTTTTTATTTTTGTTATATTTTTCTCCTTTCACTTGGGCTGCCTGTGGGGGCATAGTCAAAATCAAGTGTGTGGGAGTCTCATCATTTTCATTTTCAATTTTCTATGGTTTTTTTGTATTCTCCTTCCAAAACTAAAGAAAACACTCAAAAATTTAAGAAAAAACAAAAAAAAATCTCAAAAAAAACAAATTTAAGCATTGATTTATTTTAAAGAAACAATACAAGATGGGTGTAATATTTCGGTTAATAAATTGAAATTTTTGAAAATTTATTTGTCTCAACAATAATAAAAATAAAGTTTGATTATAAACAATGATGATTTAACTAGTATATAGGTAGTTTCATGGTGATAATTATGAAGTATATCTTAATTGTAAATCTTGTTTAAAAATGTGATGAATTTAGAGTAACGGATATTGCATTTTTTAGTCTTCTAAGTAAAATGGCGCTAAGATGATTTTGCAAAACTCTCTTTTAAAAAAGCAAAAAAATATTTACACACATGTATATAATTTTTATTAACACCTAGAGTCATGTGTTCACACTCATGTGTTCACTCGCCATGCTCTGCATCCTTCTCATGTAAGCCCGAAAGGCAATGCACGATCAGCATATCTGGCCTCAGTTTATTTAAGTTAAGTGTGTGTACATAAAAAAATTCTTTTATTAATAACGCCTATAGTCGATAAGTGTTCACACTTGTGTATTCACTTGACACTCTCTGTATTCCCCTCACATAAGTCCGCAAGGCAGTGCATGGGTAATATATCTGGCCTCAATTTTTTGAGTTAGGCATATGTAATATATTGGGTTAGAAAACCGTCGAGCGAATATATAATAAAATTAACCACAAGCGCACGACGTACAAATGTTAGTACGTGGAGGGTATAGATCGGTCCGTAGGGAATTGTTCGATTTTAAAAATCTACTCAAACTAATTAAACCAAAGTTGAAAGTGATTAGCTAGAAAATGTAAGAAAAATGACAAAAGGAAAGTGATAAAAATATAAGAGCAAAAAACAATTTAGAGATAAATTCACTCTCTAGATCACATAGTTCAACAAAAATGAAATTATGATCTCTTTTTTGGTCATTAGTGAATTTAAATGATGTTTTTATCATAAGTATGACTTTTTTGACATTAGTTAGCTCAACATAAGCCATCAAACTATAACACACCTCTTAAACCACTTACTAACTCTCATGAAAATGACAACAAAGTTGAAAATGAAATCTATTTTAAGTATGTCCTATTGACTATTAGTTAGAAATATAGATCCTCAAATTTTAATTTCAACATTCACTTTATTACCATCATCATATGTAGATGAAGAGGTAATTATTGTTTGTGATTGTTTAAGCATAGCCTATTTGGTGTCAACAATATAGGCTATCAAATTCAAGCAAAAACAACAAGTTAAACACTTCAAGCATTGTCATCAGCACTAAAAGAGAGCAATGATTATCAAAATGTTGTAGCAATATAATTATAGAGCATCATTCCCCCTAAATTGAAGGGATTTGGCCTCTCATTTGTGTTATCAAATCAACACTTGTAGCATGCAACATGAAACTAAAAAAGAAGGAAAATGAAAGCTAATGGGAAAGAGAACTATTCTACTTGCATAAAATAAAATCTATTCTACTTACATAAATAAGTAAATCTACACTACTAACATAAAAAGAGAAGCATGTAAACAAAAAGAACACTAATTAACATTGCATAAAAAAAAGGAAAATTACATGAAATAAAAATGACTAAGTAGCCATAAAAAGGGAAAGAGGGCTTTCTTTTATTTTGATCATAAACTAAACTAAAGAGAAGAAGGCCTAAAAGAGAAGAGAGCCTAAAAAAAGAGACTAATTACATGAAGATAAGGGGTATTTATACATGTTTAGAAACCCCAATTCATTTTTTTGGAACTACCCAAACTACCCTTGTAGGAAGTGTGGTGGCCAAGTAATCATTAGTATCAAATAATCATCATTTAAGTGTGCGTGAAGCTTTAATGACCATTAGCATGTGTATTAGCTTCTAGTTTGTACATGAAGGTGGGTGGGTAGGTAGGGCCATGATCCATGAAATGAATTATTTCCATCTCCATTTCTTTGTATTCACTCTTGTGCATGCATATACCTTCATGAAATCACTTGTTTATGAAGCCAAATTCCTACAAAATAATATAAAAATTTCCAATAAAATTTTCTCAAATTAATATATGCACAAAAATGACCATTTTCCCCTTATATGGAGATGAATATATGACGGTTTGAAAATAATTTGAATTTTGGTTCAGACAAGTTAAAATACCCAATATAATCATTTATGTAATTTGTTAGACAAAATATGGTGGTAAAAATAAGCACACTTATGTGAACATCAGTCCACTTGATGAAATTACTTTATTAATCACTTAAATTTCTAAGTATAAGAGGAATCAGATCGGAATTCGTACATACAATAGTGTACAAGAGAAATAACAGCATAAAATCCCCCAAATGAATAACGAACTCTGTATTTATAGGATTAGACGATCGAATATCTTCCTGAAAATTCGGCGGCAGAAATTCTAGATGCAGATGAGGTCACTCTGAAAATTTCTAGGCTCAAATTCTAGTATAGAACGATCGGCCCCGATCGATTAAGATGTCTATGTAGCAGCTTGCGATCACAATCGTGGGTCCCTCTATATGCTAGTTTCATGTTTCCAAAGTTGTTTGCATAGTTACTTTCATGTATTTAAATATATCGATCGATTCCCAATGAGTTGAATTGTTGATTAAAGCTATTCATAGCCATAGTGATCTGATTCGATCCCCAACCTAGGGAAAGGAATAAGTACCGATCACCTGCCTAGACGAGGCACTAATTTATACTTAGAATGTTATGTAGAGTGTATCTCTTGGTTTCTCTTAATCGTTACTTCATATTGTTGTATGTGCCTGATCTTTGGACTCCATGATCACCTCTTCAGGCTGGTTGCCTTGTCTACATCGAGTCTTACTTACCCAATAATCTGGATATAGCTAGGTCAAACGGTCGGATAACATTTCCCTCCTAAAGTATGTCTTGTTTTGAACAAGATACGCTTTGAATCCAAGCAAATTAGAGTCATCGCAAAGGATTCTATCCAGTTTACTGAACAGTCGTTATACTTTCATCGAGTTGACTTTCAAAAGAGTCATATCTCTCCGTGTTTGCTGCGACACTTGGTTGATATTAGTCAATATAAATCTAAATTGTAATCCTCATTCTTTGTCTACGCTCGGTTCCATTGAGCTCGTCGTTCAAGTTAGTAGGCCTCGACTATCGGTGGTGACTTCTTTTCTGTGAAATCTAAGTAAGAATCCAATTCATATCAATTGAAGAAATCAAATATTGGTATTACACGCATGCATGTTCATGTACACATTTTGTAATCAGCTCCTGAACACATTCACAAGCGCATATGTCGTTGCTAATATCATGTAATTTAAAAATATTTGCATTGCTGCTTTTTCTTTTTTAATTTGGTAGGGGATCAACATAAATCTCCTAGATAAGGGATTGTACCTGATCCCTCTATTAATGCAGAGTTAGCCAATTTTGGGTTTAAGATAAGGAGGTCATATATACTATCACGTACTTGAGTATATAAGCTATAGATTTTGCTTATTTTTCTTTACTTGCTTCATTTTTTTGCCACCGGACTGAACTCCTCTTTCTTCTTTACTGCTGTCATTGACAAATCCAAGCTCAAGAAATCCATCCATCCCTCCGATCTCTTAGTTTATTTAATCTTTAATATCCTCTACAACCTTCAGCATTGCCTTAAATTGAATCCAAGCATCCAATTTTACTCGACCTCATCCCAGATCAAACTGAACCCTAAAACCGTGATCTAGACAATTTTGAGTTATTCTGCTTCGATCAAGTTGCGTCTTCTTACATAGGTGGGTTTGATTTTTGTTTGTGCGCAATTTGAATTAAGTGATTGGGGTGAGATAGTGGAGTTAACCATGTTGGTAGTCGCGAACCTAGGGTTTGGTGTTGGATTGGAAAGCATCGAAGTGGAGATGTGGCTAATAAAGGACATGAGGAGGATGAAGTGGAATTGCATACAACCATGGGATCAGTTGTAGTACCAGATGATGATAGTGGTGAAATGATGACGAAGGCGACTGGTTATCAAGTGATTAGTTGTGGTAAAATGGAGATAAAATGAAGTGGTGGAAGGCGATCGGTGATAGAGGAATCAGTGTGATTGGTTTTGGGTGATCGGTTATTAGCATAAGGAGTTCAAAATGTCCTAAGGCAATGCCATCTAGGTAAGGGATCGGGTGCAAACCCTCTGCCTAGGAGGACTTGGGCCTTTTTTCCCAGCATACGAGAACTTAAGCACTCTTTAACTTTTGAACTTGCCTGCATGAAATCATATGCACGACCGAACCTGAACCCTTCCATAAAAGCATGAATATATGAACAAACTTGGACATAAAAATTTGCTTATCTAATATTGGACATGAACTTGAACACTTGAACTCTGGAATGCGACTTGAACATGATTTTAGCACTCAGACTTGTATACAAATGCATGACTTGGAACTTGAATATGCTCATATGCACTCGAACGTAAATACCGGACTTCAACATGCCCATAACTGATCCCAAAGTTTAGATGAAGTCCAAAACCATCGATGTGAAAGCAGGTTGAGATGGTCAGCAATGACTGTTATATCGATCAAATACCAGAGTTTCGTCACATCTGTCATTTTAATTTCCCACTGTTTATCACTACACCGCACAACATTGCAATGCGCCACACTTGTTTACACTTTTCACAAGGGAACGGGTTTATTTTCTCTGACAATGACTATTTGATAAGTTTGACAGCTATGGGTTCCAGAAGCTCGGAGCATTTAGCTAATGTGGCACAGAACAAACTACTTCACATGACAATCCCGATGCTTGGTCAAGCTCTACAATAATATTCGCACGAAACTCTCTATGCTATCAACCTGAACAACCCGAAAGTTCTCAACATGTGCTAGAAATTCCTTCAAAATAATAATAATAAATTAAGCCAGCTCTTGACACTTTAGATGATGCCATATTTATAAATGATCCGAAGGATTCGATGGCTTTAAGGGTTGATGAGGCCTCTTTATGCAGACTGTACATTAAACATGGGATTCCCTACAAGGATGTGCGATTCCTGTCTCCTAACAATAGGCTCACTTACTCCAAAAAGGTATACTGCACGCAACAAGTTTATCTGTTGGGCAGGTTGCATTCCGCCTTTCAACCCATTCATTCAAAAAATGTTACATTATTTAAGATTAGCATCGGCTCAGCTGCATACGAACAACTATGCATTTCTACACTGCACTTATATGATATTCTGCGAGTTCTTATATAGTGAGCACTTCAGAAGGAATCATATTTATTTACAATCTCAAGCGGCGAAAGAGAAGCCTCTCATACACTTTTCCTGAGTCATCCATTAATTGTCAGGTTGTAACTGGCGATTGGAACAAACTGAGCGCTTTTAAGAATGAAAGGTTCCATGTGCACTGCCTACTTGGTTTTGTAGGACGACGGTTGGAAGGATGTAAGTTTCGCTTCAAACTCAACTTTAAGTGCTTTTATTCAAGTTGTATCCTAAGCATTTTTTTTAAATTACAGGCAACCATCCATAACGAATGATAATCGATATTCAGAGGTGGTTTCAGTGCTTAAAAATATAATGGTGGTGGATAGGAACATCGGTTCTCTTATTACCGATTAGTACCTTTATATCTTCGGCTTACTAGAAGAGGGTCGTAGTAACGGGTTGCCAAGGAACACTGAGGGTAAGGTGGTAGAAAGAAGGGGTGCCATTGAGTAAGGAGGTGACGAAGTTGATCTTGTTATGCCCTCAGTTAAGAGAGCTCGGGATGTCGTTGAAGAAGGTGAGATGAGGGAAATATTAATAAACCTGGTCGTGACGATCAAGTCATGAGCCCACGGTCGAATTCCCCCAAGATCCACAACTTCCCACCTAATAGAAGAGAAGAAGAAAAAGGCTTGTTTATAAGCTTCATAGAGGATAGGTCTCCAAGAAATCTAAGTCAACCTCTGGTGTTACAGATCAATCTAGCTCTTTACCTCTAAAAAATTTAATTGAGGCGCTGTCTAGCATCCCAATTCCAGTTGATGTTAGGAATTATGATTTCGCCAATTTAAGCCTCAAGAGTTTTGAATCTCCCATTTGATTTGGCGCTGACATTCCTCCAACTAGTGTGGGAGAGATTATTCCAGCTAGCAAAGCCCAGCAATTGGTCCGCTGGGGGGACCATAGGACAATTACGATCATATGCACTTCAATGCATGACATTTTTCTATCTTTAATTCCATTGATTCTTAAACACTTTCATTTTGTTTGCAGGCTCAATAGGATAGCCCTACAACTTTGATCGCTTGAAGAGATTAGCATACTCTCAGCTGTCTTATTTGGGTCCAGTCGAGGTCCGGACCTTGGTCAAGATAGAGATGGTTATGAAGGATGAGAAGAGTGAGACCGAAGCCACCGATCCAAGGACTCATCATCTAGGCATAAGTAAAAATCTCAGTCTTCTCACTACAAGGGTGTCGGTCATCACCCCACTATATATAGTAGTAGCAAGACGTTGCCTCATGCTCCTATTTCAGCCATTGTGCTCGAGCAACATTTGGGATCTTCTGATGTCCGTCGATCTTCAGAACGCCAGCTTGGCATAGTATCTCTTGATACTTTATCCTGCAAGCATGAAAAATGGGCCCTCTCAGCCCCAACTACTCTTGATGCCACTTTTATTGAGAAGATAACTGAGCTCAAAGATATATTTCCTAAGTTGTGCTTTAATGAGTTCATGTTCATTCCCTATATGCATCTGATTCCTTTGGATGCCAAGGAAAAAGCACTCGCTTATGTTAATGATGTCTACATCCAACACATCAAGGTGCTTTATGTGGCTGAGAGGATTTCTGAGGTGTCTATGAAGAGAAAGCATGAGATTGACTGCTTGACTCTTGAGGTGATCCACAATAAAGACATCGTCAAGCACTAGGATGAGGAGGTCAAGCAGTTGGGTACAAAGCTAACTGATGCTGAGAAAAGAGTCGGTGAGTCTTCTGAAGCCGTCGAGCATTTAATGAAAGTGCAACAAGCTGAACTGGACACTACCATTTGTCGCAGTAGTGCTTAAGCCCTTGAAAAAGACATCTTACAGAAGGAGAAAGATGTTCCAGAAAAGACAGTGATTCCTTGGCCCTTTGTATTAAATAGATTGAGGAGGATCTTGAGAAGGAAAGGTAAGAGAAGCTTAAGGCTCGGCTGTAATCTCAACGATGTGGCAAGGAGACTGTCGAGACTCGCAAAACTAAAATGGAGGTTGACAGACAACTTACATGGATAGAGACCCTCGAGAAAGAGGCTAGAGAGGTCGGTCAAACAGAGATAAAGGATAAGTTTGATCCATTACTGATATATTACAATGCATGTGTCCTCATGAATAGCAACCTACGCTTCCTTGGGGGGAGGTACCCGAGTCACTTGTTGACACTTGGGACCAAATTGTAGATCCGAGGAAGAAATCCCTCAATGGTGCTGAAGTGAATGAAGAGCAGTTCATGTGCGAAATCTTGCTTGTGAAGAGCTCAATGAAATCAAGCCTTTTTGGCTCGGTTTACTCGATGAACTATTGACCAGGGGAAAGATAGCCATGAAGCTTCGGGATCTGGTTCCCAAGACCCTCCTACTACTCAAGCAATTGGTGCTTCAATGTCTCATGCCCCGAAAAGGATGCAAGCCATGATCTCGATCATCCAGGGACGCATGAATCATTTGGGCTATCTTCGGTTTTGGAAGGCGGCAGTCCAGTTACGTTCAAAGGCCAATCTAGCAAAGATATATCTCTTACTTATCCGACGTTTGAGAAGGTTTACATCTTGTGCCCGATATTCATGGGCTTACCCATTAGTCTTCATGAAATTGCAGGTCTGTCTGCATGTGTCCATTCTCCCATTGATGATATTATTTTAGGACAGCAAGCACTGACCATGGGGTCCACTATGGCTGCTACTGTACATGTAGCTCCTACCGATCAACCTGTCGAGACTCTTGGCCTAGATGTTGAAAACATACGGGCTTTGAATAAAGAAAAGACTGATGACCGGTAGGGCCAAGATAAAATAGAGGATGTCG
This sequence comes from Allium cepa, assembly GCA_030765085.1. Classification (NCBI taxonomy): domain Eukaryota; kingdom Viridiplantae; phylum Streptophyta; class Magnoliopsida; order Asparagales; family Amaryllidaceae; genus Allium; species Allium cepa. The sequence continues at coordinate 112,160,596 of CM060940.1, forward strand.
TATTGGCTCATGCCTCCCAACACACTAGTAAACTTAGCATGAAGGAGCACATTGAAAAGAAGGAGCTAGATTTTTAAGCTAAGAAGAAGAGTGTTGAAATGGATACTACTCCACTCCAAGTTGTATTGCTGGGTGGTGTCACTCCGGAGGAGATCTTCCCTTTTGTATCTTAAAGCGAAACTGCTTCTATTTCTGTCTTTGAAAGCAAGGGCTAAAAAGGGTCAAAGAGGAAAGGATGAGTGGTCGGTCGTATCGTGACCACTTTGACTTTACATTCTTCCCATTGAATCGAGAGATGCAACTAGTTAACAGATGGTCGAGTTACACCTGTTTTCTATTTTATACTCAGCCCATCGGATTGCGAACGAGAGTTAATAGACAAAATATCGAGTCACGTTCAATTTTTTAATTCACTTATGGACCCGAGTACTTGGTTGGCACCAAACACTGGGTACTTGATGGCTTATATTAAGCATATATAAATGTAAGTTGGTGGTATATCACAACTATTATATTATGCACAAACAATACAGAAATATGGAGCAAACTTCAGATTTTATTGCAAACTGAAAAAGAAGCAACATAGTCTCTCTTATTACATGGCTTTGAATTCAACTGTAAAATCAAATTCTAAATGAAATACAACTGAATAAAACAAATTAAGTGAATAGCATCGTAAGTGCTCACTATTCCATGCTCTAGGGAGTACGATGATGCCATCGACAGTCGCTAGCTTGAAACTTCCATCTCTAAGCTTCTGATTAATGACATACAGTCCATCACATCTCAGAACCATGTTTACAGGGAAAGAAAGATCCGTTTTAGGACAAGACCACCAATTTCAAAGGTCCTAGGTCGTACTTTAACATTGTAATAACGATTGACTCGGTGTCGGTGTGCAGCTGCCCTTAAGTCGACTTCTTCACGCTTCTTATCAACCATGTCTAGAGATTCCAAAAGGAGATCTCAATTAGTTCTAGGGTCATAGTAAGTTACTCAATGAAATGGGACTTCAATTTCTACGGGAATCACGGCTTCAGAGCTATAGGTAAGGGTGAATGAAGTGTGGCCAATCACGGACTTATGGGTGGTTCTATATGACCATAACGTTGACGGGAGTTTATCAACCCACTTTCCTCTAGCCTTTTCTAGACTCTTCTTTAGAATATGCTTTATTATTTTATTAACAGCTTTGACCTATCCATTAGCTTAAGAGTAAGCAACTACTACTAAACTTTTCTCAATATGATGCTAATGATAGAAGTATTCGAATTCAACATTGCAAAATTGGGTCTGTTGTCAGTTATGATCGCTCGAGGGAGATCAAAACAACAGACGACGTTTCAAATCACAAAGTCGATTGCTTTCTTCATTGCGATCTTAGCCAAAGGTTTGGTTTCAGCCCATCTACTAAATTAATCGAATGTTATGATGGTGTTTTTCGCACCACCTTGGGAAATTGGCAAGAAGCCGATGATGTAAATACCCCAAGTTGGAAACGGCCGTAGACTGATCATCTAAGTGATTTCCATCAGTGGGGAAACCGTAATCTTTGCAAACATCTGGCACTTGTCACACCGTCTAGCATAATCAGCTATGCCTCGACTAACAGTTGGCCAGAAATAACCATAGCGGAATATCTTCTTTTCCAGGGTTTTCCCCTCGGTGTGTCGCCACATTCTCTTTTATGGGTTTCTCTAAATACTCGCTAGAATTCATCATTGGAGATACACCGAAGCTGGACGACAGTGAACCTCTTCCTGTACATGACTCCTTCTTAAAGGATGTACCATGAAGCTTTACGAAGGATTTGTCATTTTTCATTCCTCCGTTTTGGAAGGATTCCCCTTTGCAAATAATCTTCAATTAGAGTCATCTATGAATCCTTCTTGGGCTCCATATCTAAGAACCAACCAATCTCCATCTGGTCAATGCTCGAAACATTAATTACTTCAATTGGGACCTAGCCCATTTGCTGCACATCCCCGAAACTAGCCAGCTTGGCCAGCAAGTCTACTTTCTTATCCTATTCTCTAGCGATGTGTGTATGGTGTAATGTTCTAAATCGGTTAGCAGCTCTTGGAACCAGTTTAGGTAACGAGCAAGTCATGCTCCTTTTGCCTGATATTCTCCCCTGACTTGGTTAAATGCTAACTGGGAATCACAGAAAATTTGCAATGCCTTTACTCTTAGCTCCCCAACAAGTTTAAGCCCAACGATCAAGGCTTCGTATTTATCTTCATTATTTATTGCAGGGAAGTCAAGATTCAGGGCATAGTATATCGACCGTCCATCGGGAGTTTCTAGTATGACCCCAACGTGAAAGCACCAATCGTTGTATGTTCTATCTGCGTACATCTTTCATCAGATGGTATGTTCGCTACTGCTCTCTAACGAGTCGTCCTGTGCATTGAATTCAAAATCTACCAATGCTTTTCTCTAGATGGCCCTCCGAGGGAGATAAGTGATATCGAACTGGCTCAATTTAATGTTCCACTTATGTAACCTTCCAAACGTCTTAGGTTTCTATAGGACCCGTCGTAACGGCTAGTCGATAATGAGCCTGAAAATTAGAGTGGAGCTTCCTTGATGCAATCAACAAGCAGTTTGTGAGTTTCTCCAGTTTTAGATAGTTCCTTTCAGCAATTGTCAATAGCTTGCTTACACAATACACTAGCCTCTAGATCTGATTCTCTTCGTGCAATAGTGCAGCACTTATAGCATGTGATGATATCGCCAAATAAATGTAAAAGTCTTCATGATCCAATGGCTTGGTGAAGATGGGGGGTCTCCCAATGTGATTTACCAGAGCTTGGAAAACATTAATACATTCTTATGACCATTCAAAGTTTATCTTCCCTCTCCTGATCAAGTCGAAGAAAAGAATGCACTTATATGTAGCCCAGAAGATAAACCGACTCAAGGCGATGACTTCCCATTTAAGCTCTACACTTGTTTAATATTGTTCGGTCCTTGGATATCTCTGATCGCCTAGATCTTCTTAGGATTGGCTTCGATTCCGCGAGAGTTAATGATAAAACCCAAGAAACTTCCCTTGCGCAATGCCGAAAGAGCATTTCATGGGGCTAAGTATCATTCCATATTTTTGGAGAATAGTGAACATTTCCTGTAAATCATCGATGTGGTCATTTGATCATCGCAACTTCACGAGCATATCATCCACATATACTTCCATCGATCACCCAATCTAGTCTTTGAACATCCAGTTAATTAGTCTCTGGTAAGTAGCACCAGCGCTCTTTAGTCCAAAAGGCATCACAATGTAGCAGTATAATCCCATGTCTGTAATGAAGCTAATGTAATCCTGGTCTAGGACTTGCATCGGGTTCTGATTATATCCGGAGTAGGCGTCCATGAATGAAAGCAGTTCATGTCCAGCGATTGAGTCTACCAGTTGTCCCTCGAAAGTGGAAAGCTATATTTCGGGCATGCCGTATTCAGAGTCGATGCATATCCACCACTTTCCATTAGCATTTCTAATAGGAACTAGATTGGATACCCATTTTGAGGAGGGCATCACAGATAAACCTATTGTTATTGAGTTTATCCACCTCCTCTTTAAGTGCGGTAGATCTCTCTGCATCCATGCCGCATCATTTTTGTTTCACTAGGACATGCCTCAGGTCGATATTCAATGCATGGATCATGATGATCAGTGATCCCACACATGTCAAAATGGGTCCAAACGAACACATCAGCATCTGTTAGGGGAAAACTAGCTAATTCCATCATCATCGTTGCATTGAAAAGTGCTTCGATCTTCATGACCTGTAATGGACCGTCGTGACTGACCATGATGTCGGACGTCAGCTCAGTGGGTGCGGCCTTGGTTTCTTTCGGCTCCTCTTCTTCATCTCTTGAATCTATATATTTACAAAACTGATTGTTGAGCCTAAGCCAAGGCTCGAACACTGATTGCTAAGTTTCATTAGTTTTGATGTAGAGAGGCTTCTCCATATCCTTTCCTTTCTCCTTCCATTGAGCATCTCCCAACTCAGCCACGTAGTCGGCACGGCGAGTCGCCTGATCTCCATGGTTAATTCCCACGCCATTCTCTATTGGGAATTTAAGTGTCAGAAACCAAAGGGAAATAGTTGCCTTGAATTCTGCAAGGCCCGGCCAGCCAAAAAAGCATTGTACGGAGAGTTTGCATCCATTACAACAAATGGCAGCATTTGCACTCTCCTTCGGCTACCATCACCTAACTCCACTGGTAGCTCGACATAGCCTAACGCTTCATTTCCAATACCGTTAAAGGCAAGAATACAAGCTTTTCATGGTTTTAGATCTTTGGCTGCCAATAACATCTGGTCGTATGCCTTCTTTAAAATGATATTCATGGGACTTCCACAATAAATCAGAATCTTTCTCAACAAAGCGGGATCGATCATGGCTGAGACCACCATTGAGTGGATCATAGGGGCCTCCACCTTATCTGCGTCTCTACTTTAAAATGTGATCATCTATCATAGTTTGCTGCTCCTTTGCCAAAGCAACTTCCTCTATATTCGAGAAACATTCAATGTCAACATGTCTAATAGCGTTCATGTAATGCTCCATATCATTCCAGCTTTGTAAGTCGGATGTGGTCCTCCAACAATGGTATGAATAAATAATCTCCCTTCTGTCCACCGAGGCTTCCAAACACTGGGTGGAGCTTGTCCTCGATTGGGGTTGAATGTCCCCTGCCTGCTATCCTACGGGCTTTAAAAATTTCTTGAAACTTTTTTTCTCGCATTAACTTCTCGATTACATCACAATATGATGACAGTCGTCCATGGTATGTCCATAACTTTCATGAAATCTATAGTACTTTCCGGACTGTCTCTACTTCTCTGTCGATTCCTTCGGAGGTGGTTTCCTATACCACATAGTGATACAAGTCGATAGATAAACATTCTTTAGCGACGAATTCAACGATGTGTATGTATCAAATGATGTGATCCTCGGCTTCCTTCTCCTGGAATTCGGTCTTCAGTCACAGTTTCTATAACTACTTTTCTTATACTCATTCGTTTTTCCTAAACATTGATTTGAACTTTCTCAGAATGATCACCAGACCGCTTCATTGCCACATTACTTTACACTCCCTTGACGTTTGGGCCAGCAACATCTCTCCTCCTGGTTCACTTTGCCTCCTTGTTCCCTAAAATTTGAGTTGCCTTTGCAAAGAAACAGTCCAATGTAGAAGGAGGATTTCCTGCTAACCAATCGCCAAACTCGAAACTGAGGTCGACTCCCCTAATCAGTGCCATGGGTACTGCATCATCATTCGGATTACTAACTTTTGTAACGGTTGTATTAAACCTTTCTAGAAAATCGTTTCAGTGGCTCTCCCAATGCCTAGACCAAGTTAGAGAGTGAAATTACATCCTTGAGGCGAGTCATGTGCATATGGAACTGCACCAGGAACTTTTTTGCTAACGCATCAAATAAAGAGATTGACTGTGGTGGTAGCTTGGTGAACCACATGATCGAAACATCTTCCAGAAAAATAGGAAAGTATCTGCACTTGACTGCATAAGTGGCTCGGACAGAGTCCATGTGTTATTCATACTTCAAGAGATGCTTCCTAGGGTCGGTTTTTCCCTCATAGACCGGCATTGTAGGCATGTGGAACCTCCATGGTTATTCTGCATACAATATGCTTTCAGTGAATGGCGTTTAATTTCTGGGGAGTCCTTAATCATTGTTGGTCAAGTCTAAACTTTTTTCACTAGTTGTCTCACCATAGCTATTAAGTTTGTTGTTTGGAGAATTGGTGTTAGCGGTATTCGTATTCCACCTTACTTGAGCGACCCGATCCACACATTCGGGAAGCATCACGTTGCCTTGGCTTTTCTTGCTCACGATCCATTTCTTGAGTAGAAGTTCTATCACCGTCTCTCAGCTACAATTCAACCACATTCACTTGAGCTCCAATACCTTGATCGATCGCGACACCTCAAAAGTGAGCTCCTCCACCTTCACACCGACTGCCCTCATGATTCGAGTGTTCGATGTCGATCCCTCTAAAGGGTTCGGTACCGATCGATGTTGATCAGCCATAGCCGATCATCTTATTCCGTCCCGATGTTCCAGCTTCATATGCATCCATTTTGCAACTTCTTTTTCTATGCTAGTCGTCAGAAAAGGAGGATTTCTCTTATCCTGAGTAACGAATAGGCTCCTTCCTTGTCTTTCCACGTCGATCATTCAACTAGTTTATTAGGTCGATATTAGCCTAGATTTGTTGGTTGAGCTACTGGCAGCATCCATTAATTCCTTCATTAGGACTTCAGAGTCTTCTTTTGGTGATATAGTCAGCTAGAACCTGGGGATTGGTAGAAGCTGGTTGTATGGTCTAATCAACTTTGTTGAACGATGACATCTTCATTGCCTTCTACAGCACTGGAAGTAGTAATCATTCCTCTAGCCATGGTTAATAGCTTCTTTTAGATTTTCTTCAAATCTGAGTAGAAACTTAAACTTACGTATAGAAATCTGTATCTATCTCGCGAATATGGGAATCCACAAGTAGATAACGAGATCTAATCAACCTGAGAATTCATTCTTACTGAAAGCACCAAAATATTTGCACCAAAAGTTAGCATAAACACCTAATAGAATGAATATGGAGAAATAAATGAAGAAATCTAAATTAAAATAGAGAAAACGAGTAAAAAACAATGACAAACAGATTTATAGTGGTTCGGTGTTGAATGTCTATGTCCATTGATGAAACAGCTTTATTGATCGCTTGAATTTATGAGCACATGAAGGATCAGATCGGTATTCGTAAATATAATGGAGTATAAGCAAAATAACAGCGTAAAGATCCCCTCAATAAACAATGAACTCTATATTTCTAGGGGTAGATGACCTAATATCTTTCTAAAAATTCATGGGCAGAATCTCAAGATTTAGGTGAGGTCAATTAAATTTTGAGGCCCAACTCCCAATATAGAGCGATTGACCTTGATCGGTTAAGATGTCCATGTGGCAGCTTGCGATCTCTATGGTAGGTCCCCCTTTATGCTAGCTTCATGTTTCCAAAGTTGTTTGCATAGTTGCTTTCATGTTTTTAGAGATACCAATCGAATGCCGTTGAGGTGAATTGCTGATTCAAGCTGTTCACAGCCATGGTGATCTGATTTGATCCCCTGCTAAGGGAAGGGATAAGTACCGATCCCCTGCCTAGGAGAGGCACTAATCCATACTTAAAACGTTCTGCAAAGTCTACCTCTTAGTTTCGCTTGATCATTACTTCATATTATTTTCTGTGCTTGATCTCTGGACTCCACGATCACCTCTTTGGGCTACTTGTCTTATCTATTATCGAGTCTAACTTGTCTAATAATTTGGATATAGCCGGGTCAAAAGGCCGGATAGCATTACACATTCATTAAGATTTCATTCAGTTCATATCCATCGAATAAAAACATATTTCCTTATTATTATGAATTTATTAAATCAATATATGACATAAAAATAACAATTTTAATCATTATGCAATTCTAATCGATTTATCATAAAATTGCAACTAGTTTATAACAGAAAAGTACTTGATTTATCTATATAATTTTCATAGGCAAGATTTAAATTCAACATTTCATATAACAAGGATTAACTTGCAATTTAAATAAATCATCAGGCATATAGGAATAGATTTGCAATGGTATAATCTAATATTATATAAATACATATAATATTCCCACTCACATTTTATTAGCACTTCTGAATCCCTAGATCTAATCCAATTTCAAACCCAGTTATATATATTCTCCACTTTTGACACCCTATTTGGCTCCACGGATAACATTTATGCAGATCTATTAGAGAAAAGAGATTTAGATTTAATTTTATTAATTAAGATTGGATCTAAAGTTTACCTTCGATGTAGTGCCTTGGTTTGAACCTATTTTCTATTCCCTATTATCTCCTTTTTCTTCTCCAAATCCACCCTATTATTAAAACCCTTTTTTATATAAACCTTTCAATTTAACTTTATATATACATATTTCCCAAAAAAACTTTCATTATGTAAACATTTTCCAAAATCCAATATTTTCTCCTTTACTTTTTCAACCATTTTCATTAAAAATCCTTTTTTTAAGAATGTAATTTATACTTTTTCAAAATTCTTTAAAAACTTCTTATTATTGGGTTAGACTCAAAGTTATTTCTAACTGTTCACTTAAGAATATCTTTCCTTCAAATTACTAACTTATTCCTTTCTCAATATTGAAAATTCAATTACTTATTAGGAACTTCCATATATTCCACTATCTATAACATATAGACTCTTATTTTCCTTTATCTAGACCTATTGTACACCATCAATCAGTAATTATATACGGATCTAAAATCATTGGGCTACTAAGGACCGACTAGGGAGTCATGTACCATCTAGCTTTAGGGATTTTCCATATATAACTATCCTATAGTTGGAATTATTAGGATTTAATGTTTATTATATTTACAGGAAAAATACATATATGTTCATTCAGCGTTTCCTAATTTTTCAGGATCTACTAACCTTAGCTCCGATACCGAAAGTAACAACCACACCGCAGCGGGCCTGAATTTTCGCTACAGCGAAACCCAAGTCTACCAAAGCACAGATCATTGGTTTAGTATCTTGCAATTGAAATAAAGAATGCATTTTAGAGCTCTAGCGAAATAATTTGCAGCGGAGTAATTTAAATATAATAGATCACATAAGTATTGACCAAGTTTTAATGCTTCCTAAAATCAAGTGTTCTTGTTAGCACCGAACACGTCAAGCATCAGTATCTTTCCTTCAAGCTATCATGTGGGTTGTAATGAGAAGGGGATCAGAATGATGTTCTAGTGAATGGTAAATTATATATCTTATACATAACACTAGCTTACTTCGATTGTTCACTATTTCATGTTATGTCTGATTTTATTATTAGGCTTTTGGACTCCATCTCTACAGACAAACCATTCTCATCTACATCCCGTGTGTGTATATGTGTATGTCTATGTACAGACACACACACGTACATAGATATATCCTATGGTCCCTTAATGGACTAGATACTGCCTTCACAAGTATCTCTCATTCCGCAACTCATCAGCATCCATCACCTTACAGTATCATGATAGCCATATAATATGAGGAAAATCTATAGTGCGCATTGGCGACCTCTACTCCATTAGGTCGTGTTCTCTTTGGGGATTTTCTACTTTATCTGTCTCCTATTACATGGACTTGGCTCCACTAACCACCCAGTCCATGTTTTGAAGGAATCTCATTACGGGTAATCTAGCCTTGCCCTATCAAAAAACTAGCAAACAATTGTAGTGGTACATTACCTAATTGAATCAACCCAGGTGGGAGGCAAAGATCAATTAGGTGTAACCATTTTCTTCCGGTTGGTCGCCTGTGACCAATGACGGACCCGGGACCGATGACAGACCCAAGACCTATGTAACCCTACCCTTAAAAAACCTGATACCACTCGTGTTGCATAGTTCCGATCCAACCACCATCCATTTAGATTGCCTAATGAAATCATGGAAATAACCTCCTCTAACTAATTTTGAAGCAGAGCTTTTTTGACTGTGCGTTATTGCTAATGAACATAGCTTCTGTTTCACGTACAGTCCGAACCCGAGGGTATGCAACCGTATATTCTCCACTTGTCCTATAGTTGGATGCATTTCCTCATTCCAACATACTCTAATGACCTTAAGTCAATTTTGTACGCATAATTTACACATTAAATTATAATCACACCCGCCATAAAAGCATACCGAGGCTAGTAATAAACATATGTCTTATATTTATACATTCTCATTCTTTAATTCTTCCCTTTAATTGCCTCTACAATTCTTATGATTGACCTTAGGTCTCATTATTTTATTTTGCGTCTCTTTTTCAATTATATCTACCACTTTCTTTATTAATTCCTTAATATCGTTCCTTTCAAATTCATTGGTTCCAATTTAAGTTTCTATTCTAATTCATTTCCTACTTCTTTTTCTTGCCTGTTACTTACTTTCCATTTATCTGGTATTTTAATTTCATTCTTATCTTAATGTTTAACTTTTGGGATTTGCTACATTTTAACATATTGGAACTAAATTTCTAATCAATATATGTTAACGCAGTAAATTTCCATATATTATCAAAAGATGAGGTTTGTGCGATATTTGTAATTACAAGAAATTGCCTATTTAATGTCTTTTGAAATAGACAGTACAAAACGTAGAAATTTTCTTTGCTTTGTACATCTTTTTTATATTTCATATGTGCATTCTTTGTTATTCCAAACATCGCATTTTCTTTATTTTAAACTTGATAATATGTAGAAATCTACTTGTAACATTTCAAGTTCCAATACATTTAAATATCATAAAAATCCCAAAACATTAAAACAGACTCTTATTTCAATTTTGTTCATAACATCAAATAAAAACAAGTTCCAAATCATTGCATATCCATTAAGATTTCATTCAGTTTATGTACATTGAATAAAAATGAATTTCTTAATCTTTACAAGTTCATTAAATCAACATCCGATGTAAAAATAACAATTCTAATCATTACGCAATTCAAATCAATTTATCGTAAAATTGCAACTAGTTCATAACTAGCAAGTACTTGATTTATCAATATAATTTTCATAGGCAAGATTTAAATTCAACATTTCATGTAATGGGATTAACTTGCCATTTAAATTAAATTTTCAGACATATAGGAATAGATTTGTAATGATATACTCTAATATTATATAAAAACATATAGTATTTCCACTCACCTTTTATTAGCGCTTTCAAATGTCTAGATCTAATCCAGATCTAAACCATGTTATTTGTGTTCTCCACTTTTGACTCCCTATTTGGCTCCACAAATAACATTTGCACAGATCTACTAGAATTTAGATTAGGGAAAAGAGATTTAGATTTAATTTCATTAATTAAGATCGGATCTAAAGTTTACCTTCGATGTAGCATCTTGGTTTGAACCTATTTTCTATTCCCTATCATCTCCTATTTCTTTTCCAAAATGTATCCGTGCAATCTAAACCTATTTGTGTGTATTTAGAATTTTTAGAGGAGAAAAGAAAATGGCAGAGATTTTGCACTCATTAGAAAATTATGAGTTGGAAGTGAAACCGTAGGTCCTAATTTAAAGAGATTCAAATCAGCGCTAACCATCGAATCGAGCTATATTAAATCTGGGTCATATGGCCAAAACTCGTTGTCGCTCACAATTGATCTCGGGTTGACCCCCACGTGTCCGTGGTCGACCTTAGGAAGGTCATGGTCAACTTGTGCCATGTGATTTCATGCAATATTTTAACGTTACTTGATTCGTTTGATTTTGTGTATTTGTTTCCTCCGTTCCATTATCTTGTCTATTTATTTCCTCTAATTGATTTTGCTCAATTCTTCCCCACTTTCTGAATACTTTGAGATTTTCATTTTAATGTTAAATTTATTAATGCCTAACTAGTCTTAATTGATTTCATTATCTTATTTACATATATAATTATTTCCGACGCTAAAACTTCAAAAGTCAATAACTTTTCCGTTAGGACTCCAATCGATAAACATTATATATGAAAATTGATTAGTAAATCGCCACAAACATGATGGTGTAAATTTCCTAGCCAAACTCTGATGTTCACGTAAAATCTTATTTTTCAACGTTATTATTTACTAATTAATTTTCATTTTAATTAATTATCATAGAAATCATGGGGTGTTACAAAAATAGAATTTTTACACTTGATATTCTTCATCTCGTATCTAACCTCTACGGCTGTCACCGAGGAAGCTGTTATTTGCTGTTCTAGGCTTTAGTTCAGTGAAACACTTGTACCATTGACCCTAAATCTCTTCAAATCTCTCTAAAACTTTCTCAAATATACAAACTAATAAAGGCTACAGTGGACATCGATCAGAGATTGTCGAATCACTATAAAAAACTTGGTATTCTTATACTTTCTGCTAGATCTCGGTATTTCAATAGGTTTTTGGGTGTTGTGCCGCTTTTGGCATCAACATTTTATTTACATGTATTTAGATTGAAAATAGTACAAATGCATTTCCGATCAAAAATAGCTAATACAAAAGGATCCTAATCCTTCGACAATTAAATATCGGAATTTGACAGTATATTTTATAAAGAAAAGGTAAAATAGCCATGTTACTGATAGTTAGAGTGTTAATGTAAATTATTATAATACAGATAACTTATACAGGGAATTAGGCTGAAGGAAAAACTTGAGAACAATTTTAGTGTGAGGGACACAAGTTTTAATATTTAGTCCGAAGGACAAAAAAAATGATATATTCATATAGCATTAGACATTTGTAATGCTACATTCATTAACACTATATACGTACATACATACATATATACATACATACCATACATACGTACATATATATATATCTTTAATAATAGTTGTAATAGCTTTGGTGTCACACTTTTTTGGTATCAACGTGAACTACCAAAAATGCCCTTTATATATTATCAAATCTTAATAACTTAAAAATAGGATCTAACATTAAACTTCTTTTACAAATTCAAACGCTCCTAAAAGTAGGATCTAACGATAAAAAATGTTTTACGAATTCAAAACACTTCTAAAAATAGGATCTAAAATTAAACTTCCTTTATAAATTTAGAATACTTCTTTACAAATACACAAATCTTAATATCACTTGAAAATAAAAAAGTCATTTTTTTTACCGATTTGAACATATCTTAATTAATAGTTGGTTTGGAGGCGCAAACTTTTGGTCTGACCATGAACTTTCAAAATTGCCCTTTATATGTCATTTTTATTAATAGTTGTAATATTTTTGTTGTCGTACTCTTTTGGTATCAACATCAAATATTAAAAATGTCTCTCTACATATATTACTAAAATTTAACATCGCTTAAAATTAGGATCTGACAATTAAGCTTATTTTACAAATTCAAAATTCATTTATAAATATTTATTAAGTCTTAGTATCACTTAAAAATAGGATCTAGCAAATAAACTACTTGACAAAAAAATTATATTAATTAATAATATAAATAAAATTTTAAATTTACGAGAAATTAGATATTGCAATTTAGAAATAAAATTTCAAATTATTTACGTATGATTCAACACAAAAATATGACTAAATATATGTGGAAATCATTTTTTTGAACGTATTAAATAAATACAATTTGTAAAAAATAATTCAGTCTTCTTCATCACACGCGAAGCGCTTGCCGTTACGCTCGTGTATTTGTATGTATATATATATATATATATATATATATATATATATATATATATATATATAAAATTCAAATTGGGCCTATTTTATTTGCATCCAAACAGTTTTCAACATGCGTAAACAGGTAGCAGGCTTTCCTAGTGTACAACACAATTCTATAAGTTTCTACATACACAAACAAGCAGCCGTGTTTCCTAATTCAACACAGCTAACCATGCTGCCTCTGCTAAAAACCAGAGCAACCGCACAGAAAAAATAATAAAAATACGATACCAACGTTCTAATCTTCAAACTACTATTTTACAACTACGACAAAGAAACCAATAAATGCCCCCTACATAAAAAAATGATAATCTAACATAAAATACAAGTCAAGCATTAATCTCAGAATTGCACTGGTTTTCATGGTGGAAGTTCCTTCTGATCCAAAATACCAGAACAGCTCGTTCTTTCGAGTCTCTCCTTATTCAGTTTATCTTCATTGGTGATACCCTCTAAGACCTGCGTGGAGATTGCTCTCTTCCTCCTTCGTTTTTTGACATCGGGACATGGATCATCATCGCAAGTGCACGAAAGAATAGGTACGGATGGAAATGGAGTGCAGGAAAGAGGGCATACAACATCTGAAGAGACAGATGTCATACGGTTTCTTCTTATTTTTGATATGCAGATAAGTGGGGAGCCCAAAAGACGGGAGTGAGAGATGCATTATGTGCATAGGTTTAGGGCAGGTTTTGCTTGAGTTCTTTTGAGGATAAGGTGGGTAGTTTGACGAGAGAGATGATTCCGCTTCAGCAGAGAGGATGTAATGCCATATGAATTTAGCATTATAGATGTGTAATGCTATATGAATATATCATTTTTCCATCCCTCGGACTAAATTTTAAAACTTATGTCCTTCAAACTAAAATAGTCATCAGGTTTTTCCTTCAGCCTAATTACCTCTAACTTATATTTGGTAATTAATTTTATTTGTTGACGTTTATTGTGTTTGCAGACAACTATAATTGTTTGATTTGAGAAGTGAACGATTTGATTTTGGAAGGAAATGTGACAGGTGTTACTGAAAAAACAAATGATAATTTAAAATTTAAAATAGGTATAGTATTGGAGATTCTAACCCAACTATTGAATTTTCAGTTTCTTTTTTCCGAATTTTTCCTTTAAATTTGTCTTCTTATGATCAAATTGATTCTCTACTTAGAGCATCTTCAATCCAATTGTGATTGTCATGTTAAAATATATTACACATCAGCCTTTAACAATTTTAAATGAAACTTCGTCTTCAATGTTAATGTGAAATAGAGTGTTGATCTACCTGACTCAATTATTGTTTAAAAGACATTTATATTGAAGTGTTTTTCTTTTTGTTAACATGTGTAGTCAGTTTTTTCTGATTCCCTATGGACACATAGATTAAATTAGACATTACATGTTTCATGCATCGAAGATACTCTTAGCACGAGGACTAGCTTGTAATAATAATTTAAGCCTCCAAATACTTCTTCCATCTTCTGGACGCACATCGGTACAGTTTATTTTATGACGTATATATCGCAATCATGGTCATTTTCAGGTTGACTAAAGTTAATTGACGTGCTGGTTAGATAATGCACAAACCCAGTCCAAAATTTATCTTTAACTTGCCTATATATCCTTTTAGCACACGTTTCTGGAGGATAGTTCACGAGCGGGATCCCATGCACGCGATAAACTTTACATCCTTCACAGCTTCTGAACATGCAGCAATTTTGATCGGGTTTGAGCGTTGAGCTTTGGATGGAAATAAACTGGTAAACCGATATGTTGAAAATTTTAAAAACCATTCATATCCGTACTCAAGAAACGGATAAAAATATCATATTTGAAAAAAACGAAAATGAATGCGTCTGAGTAGGTAACAACTTCCAAAAATTATCAGTTTAGCTTATGTTAAAATTTTATATTGTATACATTTAATTCGTATTAACTGTTCAAAACTATTTACCATAATCGTCATGTTTGTTTACTTTTTGACTCTTAAACCAATTTTTATCTTTTTTATCCATCGTTGGCGCATAAAATAATTATGTGATGTTCAAAATAATTTCGGATGTGAACGCGGACATCACGCTATCCACATTCGAAAGTATTCGTTGATCGAGCTAAATGGAAATTGTTTTCTAAAATCGTATACATATGTATTGAAAAATATTCCCTAATTATAACCTGATAAATATATCAATGGGTTGATTTCTTATACACTAACCAACTCCTTGATTAAATTTAAAAGGGCCAATGATTACTGCAATTTTTTCATCGAACCATGTATAATAGAAGTAAAAATTATGAGTAATTCTGCCTTCCAATACCAAGCAACAGCCGTTTTTAAATTTCCAACATGTGCACATCCTGTTTTGATTTCTGGACCTTCACTTTTCTGTGGACCAAATATCAAACAAAATTTAAGGCCCTGTTTTCCATTTTCGGAGTATTTTCAACTTTCAATTTTGAAAATTGATGAAAACCCGTTTGCTTTATCATTTTGTAAAATTCATTTTTAAAAATAACCATTTTTCAAAATGGGCTTAACCCATAAAATTGAAAACTGTTTTTTTTGTTTTCTCAGTTTTTTGACCCAACACGAGAAGGCTGAAAATTCAAAATCCAAACACAGAACAAACAGTCGGCCGCGATATCCACTAGTTTCCATCTGAGCGATTCTATCATCTTCATCAAATTTATCCCGAAATCATCAAAAATCAGGTAATTTCACTTTTGTTTTTTGGTTATCTTGTTCTTCAAGCTAATAATATCTTGGTTAAATGCGCATCCTTTGATGATTCGTATGATTTATTTTTGTTAATTAGGGTTTTGCTTGTTTTGATTTTCTGGGGTTTCCGATTTCATTTATTTAAACATGTATCTGGATTCGATGCTTGTTTTGCAATGTTTGTATATGATTTCGGCACCTTTAACACATCATAATCCATGGGTTTGTCTGAATTAGGGATCCAAGTTTTCAACCCATGCTTTCTCAAAGCTTCTGCGTCCTAATTTAGGTGTGAATTTGATTAAGATGGTTGTTATTTCTTCTTCATGCAATAGCTATAATATTTTTGCATCATCATGATCTATTCAATCATCATGTTTTAATCATTTTGATCCTGGGCTCATACATTTAAAAGTCTCTTCAGTGGATATCTTGGTATTGAATTGTCATGATTCTTTCAGTTTCTACATTCAACGAATCATATCATTCCACAACTTTTTGGACAAAGAGTAAGGTCTTCATGCAAATTCATCACCCAGACTTTGATTCTGCAGATCAAAAGTAATAGGTTTGCAAATTGCAAATAATTTAAGATAAAAGGCTATCAACTTAATTGAATGAAATGTTACTTGTAATATTTACCTTCCCACTGTTTGCTTGGTGTGAAGAGAGCGAACTTTAAAGAAAGTATAGACTCATGTGAAGTTTAAATTTTATTGTCATGATTTTGTTTGAAGTATATCTTTTATATTTTGGAGTTGAATTGTGAAGAGATACATTAATACACCCTGTTTGAAGTATATACTCATGTTTTCATTTTTAGTTTTTTAAGATTTAATTTGAATCAAATTTTTTAAGATTTAATTTGAATCTGCAAAGTATAATTTAAAATTGTGTTCTGTAAAATAAAAAAAAAACCTAGCACAATCTAGAAACAGGGTTGGACCGCCGTTCTTCCTGGCTTTCGGTAGTGGCCAAGACCATATGAAGAAGCTGCCATAGTTAAGATGTTAGGCCAAGAAATTATTGGGCCTTAAAATAACGTCCAAATTATTGGGCCTTAATACAAAGTTCAAACTGTTAGGCCATGAAAATTAGGCGCTGATGTGCTTAAATAAGGACACGGATCATTCTCTTCAGCACACAATTTCAAGACGTACAGAAACCATCGGCAGTCCAGGAATGCAATGCATCTACCTGCACAACCGGCTGTTGAGAGCAACGCAGACGATCGCTACGCCAGTCGCCATCTGGTGGGTTGTGTTGTGGTCAAGAGACCCTGAGATTAAATGAAATTACAGCAATCAGTTACAACCAAAACATCTCAATGAGAACTCTCATAGATGCCTCCTAAATCTAAGACCCAAATTGGTGTTACCAGCAAGGATGTCGAGAAAACATATGCATTTAATTGTCAGCTAGCCATGGTGCACATTCGGCGAGCGCTAATTCATTGTCCGAACAGTAAGCAAAGGCAACTTAGACAGAGTCCTGGCCGAACTAAATGATCGATTGACTACCCAACAACAGAAAATTGGGGAATAATTTCAAATACACATGGGATAACAACAAAACGCTATTCATAATACTAAGTAGCTGGTAAGATCCCGATCTAGAGGAGGAGTGTAACATCTAGTAAAAACTAATAAGAAATTAACTAATAACAAAAGATCAATAAATTAATAATAAAGCTAAGAATAATTTTTTTGTAAATATTAAAATTTGGCCACGAAAGTTGTGTCGTTGCGTTTGTAGCGATTTGCAGGTCAATTTCCATATATAAAGTTTTGAAAAAAGAGCTCAAACGAAAAAGTTATTGATATTAGAAGTTTTCGAATTCAAATGATTTAAATGGAATTTGAATTCAAATTAATAATTAATTCCAAAGTCTAAAATTCAAAAATTAAGGATGGAAGGACTTGGGAGTTAAATAAATGTTAAAGTGACCGTAATATTAATTAAGAAATTAAATATAAATTAAACGGCAACAAAAATATCATTTCCAAAATAGACGAGCCGGTCGACCGCTACGTAAGGTCGGTCGACGGCAAGAGTTCGATCGCTCAGTTTAGGGTTTTCCACACCATTAGCGTTCCAGAATTTATTATTTTAAACCGACTTAAAGCCGACAATTCTGGTGCTTTCTAACCACTGTAAATAAGAGCCTAGCACTCTCACTTTTATTCACAAATTATTTTGGAAACTAAGCGAAGCTCTATTGGTCTCTCTCTTTAAAGGTTCAGAAAATTCACTAAGGTTTCAAGAAAGAAATTTTAGGTGTTTATTATTTAATTTATAATCCTATTCTCCTCCAATCTCTAAATTTCTAAACGTAATTCATATACAATTGCCTTGTTCTATACTTCTAAAAGAAGAGATCTGAAAGAGATTCAATGCAACGATTCATCTTTTTGGACGGTTTTAATCGACAATCAACCATACATGTCAACTCAAACCATTCATAAGGGAGGATTATTAATGGGGTAAATAAGAAAATAAGAGGAAAAAAGGGAAAAACAAAACACAAAATCTCATAGCGGAATGACAAAATATAATAATCAAATAAACAGTTCATGAAGTTGTTTTACAAATAACATTTGGTTATACTATTACAATACAATAAGAGTATATATACAACAGGAATAAATAAATAATGCAGTGGAACAACATGATGTAGTGGAACAAATATAAAAAATAGTAGACTAATCTCCGTCTTCATTCTCCAAATAAAATGGTCTTCAATACACTAAAAAGCTCGGACTGATCCGAGTGTAATGAAAAACAAAACAATCGAGTCAGAACTAAAAGAATTTATGTAAGTTAATTCTACATAAATAAATGAGTGTAACGGCTTCAGAAGTGTTTACGGGATTTTACATTTCCTATCCAGTGTCTAACGTGCGTGCAATAACTTAAGAGATGTTCGAGATTCCATCTTTTAAGGACCCGTTAAACTATCTACATACATAGTACAATACGCTATTATAATATGTCTATAGTAAAGTAAAATGTTTAAATAGTGTTAAGGCATTACCCA
The DNA here is from genome assembly GCA_030765085.1 of Allium cepa. Classification (NCBI taxonomy): domain Eukaryota; kingdom Viridiplantae; phylum Streptophyta; class Magnoliopsida; order Asparagales; family Amaryllidaceae; genus Allium; species Allium cepa. The sequence continues at coordinate 112,179,642 of CM060940.1, forward strand.
TATCCTCCTTAACACAATTTTATATAAATACCACAGTCTATACGGTACTGTAAACTCCATCGTAAACTGATGGACTATCAAGAAGCACTTTATAGGTATGACACTTGTAGCGGGCGCGATAAGGCATATTAGAAGGCATGCGAGGCAATGCCCAGGGTAGAATATTACTGTTTTGCGGATCCGGACTAGTGATAACGCATAGCAGCTACTACCGCTCACCTGGAACACTCTCCCATAATCAAATCGAAGGTGGCCACTAAATCAATCATAAAGTAACAGACATGGTATCGAAGAAGCATGTTCGATCGGAGGAGCGGCCTCACTTGGCCCAGTATGGCTCCTGTTTTAGTCATATCAAGCTGATCCGAGGGGGTCAGGTCTGCGTTCATACCTCATACATTAGCGTTTGCCAAACCATCCTATTTCATTCTAGATTCTCCACCACGTGTACAGTTGTTAAAGTGCTTTTGGTATTGACAGAGAGTATGACAATATCTGATCTCGGTCTCTTTAACAACCAACACTTATTTCACACCGGTTGATTCTTTTATATTTTCAAAACCGATTCATAATTGATATCAAAATATCATATCCACTTCAAAATATCCCTCATTTCAAAATCATCATATTTACTCAAAATATGTCAATTCACTAGAAAAATCATTTCAACTCCCAACATAGGTTATAACATCATTTAACCATATTCGCTTTTAAATCAAGGATTTAAATATAAACGATTCAATCTTGCACGGTTTGAATTTTAGAAAATAGCTTAGATAGTCAAAAATAGTTTAAAATAGTTTAATTAGTTTTAATAGTTTAAAATAGTTTTAATAGTTTAAAATAGTTTAAAAATGTTTTAATGATTTAAAATAGTTTAGAATACTTTTAATGATTTAAAATAGTTTAAAATAGTTTAAATAGTTTAAAATAGTTTTAATAGTTTAAGGATTTTAAAACAGTAAAAAAATAGTTTAAGTAAAGTGGTTTGATTATTTGAAGTGGTTTATATAGTAAATAGTTTTGAAAAACTAAATAATCTGAAATTTTAAAATAATAGATTTTAAACATGTAATATGAAATAATATTATTTTGAAAAGAGTATCAAATCAAATTTCCATTTTAATAACTTTAGACCATATCCAGGTTTCAAATCACCAAAATTCAATTTTAAATCTTTCAATTCAAATGACTCAATTTCGATAAATTTCAATTATATTTCAAAATTCAACTTTAAGATTTCAATTCAAATTCCTTAAACAATTCATTTAAACCAATTTCAATTTCAACATTTTAAAGCTTGGATTTTGAAAATAATTCAGTTCATATAAATCAAATTTTATTTCAAAATATCATTTAACTAGATTCAAAATTTAAGGATTTAAAATCATTTAATTTAACTAACCTAGTGTCCGTATATAATTTTCTACCCTATGATCAAGTGATACGGATATATATCACTTCAACCGTTAATAAATTTAAATTTATGGGTATATATTATTTCAACCCATAATCCCAAGAAAAATTCAAAACCCATAAAATCGCTCATGTTTATCATTTAAATCCATAACGATTTTCTCTAGTCTATTTGATCATTTAGGTATATATCATTTCAACACATAGTGATTTTTCTAACAATAATTAAGGGAACTTGCAGTGGGATAACAACATATAAAATAAATATAATATCCAATCATCCAAATATCAACAATTAAACATCCATCACAATTGTCATTCAGATCAGTCAATAAATTACATCAAATAAATTGGTTATTATTATCAGGTATTTAACTGGCAATTATGTTTCAATATTAATCTAAATGGCAATTAAATTCAATATAAAATTCAAATTAAATTTGAATGACAATATAAATATACCAAACAACAATCAGTAAATTTCTAATCACATCATAAACTTAATTTAACTAACATAAGATGGTTTAGCTGTTGTGAGTGGGTTAAAACACTCACCTTTGATTTCAAATCGATTTGAAATCCAAATAAATCTAAAAAGTCTAACAGTCTCATAATGCAGCCAAACTAGTTTCATAATGTTCGGAATTTCGTTACGATCGCAACGGAGATAACCGTGCATGAATCCAAGCTCGTAAGAGAAAGTTATGATCGTTAAAAGAATAAATTTTAAATTTTAAACTTACAAACGAATAGGGCAAAGTCATAATTTTACTACCTCTGAAACCCTTACACTCGTACAGTACGCGATGATGAACGGGCTCACTTCGTTCTCTAACCACCACATCTTTGCTTAAACGTCACCACCACAGCCGCCACTGCCTCGACAGGTCGCCACCCCTAAGCTGCTCGTCCACGGCCGCCCTAGCTGGGCCGCCATAACCACCCTGGATGCCTCCGCCGCCACCGATTGTTAGGGATTTTTCGGATCCCTACCTCCGAATTCTAGCCACCTTAGCTAGCAATAGATGACATGATCACCACCAAACGACTCCATACAACGATCTCTATAAAACCCCTCAAATAATTTCAGAAATCGTCGCCAAAATCAAAAACTCCCTAATCGGCAATTAGAGTTCGCGATTTATGACCTTTGATTGTGATTTCTGATCGATTTGTGCACTATTTCAAAAATGAACATTTTCCGTGGATTCATATTGTCGAGAGCTTCGAAAGGTATATAATATGATAGGGTTTGATAGTTTGAATTTCGAAATTGATTTTGATATTGGAATTAGGGTTTTGGATTTGCAGCCACTGAAAAGGAGGAAGAAGTAGATAGATTGAAGATGATAGTACGTACAAAAATAAAATGGAGGGCTGCTATGGTTAGAGAAGAATCTATTTATATTGACAAAGATAGATAAGATTGAATGGATAGATCGATTTGGTTCGAAACGATAACACGACCCGAAAAGCCCGTTTTGTTTCCGAAATGAAAGTGGATCATCCAATATATCAAAATATATGTTTTCAGTATTTCTAAACTCAATGGAACTAGTTTGAAACCCAAATTCCATTGTATACAGAAGTTAGCTCTCAAAATAAGATTATATAATTTAAATTCCATTAATCGATTTCTATGCGTTTCGAGCTCGCACGATCAAACGGTAAGTTCAATCACTGTAAAACTTGAAATCCTATAATAATTCACTGTTACGGATTCGATTAAACTGGTTTCATCGAAATCCGAGAACGTGGCAAAAAAGGCTAAATTTCATGTTAATTAATTAAATTATTATTAAATGGGTTTAACCACTTTTAAATTCAAATTTCATACTTAACAATTTCATCATTCTAGATTTCATAGAAATTAATAATCTATCAAAATAAATTTTCTATGTTAGATTTGTTAGGAAATCAATTCTATGGTTTCGATGACGACAACTATACAATGGAAATCGAATATGTATATATATTTCTACTCACATGTAATTGTTAAAGTAACATCACCAAAGAGACAAGAACAAGACTCAAAGGAAGTATCAAGAGGCTACGAGTCGATAGAATCAGAAGAGCAATGACACAGACACAAGAAAAGCAGCATGCACAAGTTCAGACGTCTGGGTGCACTAGCCAGACATCTGAATGAATCTTCTGGATCACAAACCAGATAGAATCAGATGTCTGGTTAATGTACTCAGACGTCTGAAAAGCTACTATATACAAAAAAAATAAGAGCCGGACGTATGAGACATATTTCAAACGTCTGATCTTGAACTCGGGTGTTGACATTCAAGGTACAACTGTCACAATTAAAAAGACACTTTTGTTCCTCTTCGCCGCAACTCTTCATCACCATCAGAAGCGTGTAGGATCTAGATTAACCCTAGAGGGGGGTTGAATAGGGTTATAGCAAATTTTCTCGAATTAAACTGCAAAGAAGTAAATATGCTGAAAAGTAAATCACACACAAAATTTACCCAGCTTCGGCAACACCTGCCTATTGCTGCATTCCCAGATTTCTATTAGAATTAAACAGTCTCCCGCTTACAAACACTCTAACAGACTCGCAATCCTTGCTACCGCCTATAGAGTTTTGCAAACTCGCAAACCCTGCTCACTGAACTAATCCTAACTAGACAATCTGACACAACCTAAATCCTAGGTGGTGATTTACCAAGGTTTGATTCAAAAGATACAACCTTAAAAGTGAATTTAAATTTAAAACAAACTTAAAAACAATTTTAAAACTAAAACCCTAATTAAAATAAACTAAAGCCCTTTTTATATTAAAACAAGGCCGACCCAATTCGTTTCTTCTGCCCGTTCCTTTTTCTTCTTGCTTTTGTAAAATTGCGGCCTTGCTTTCGTTCCTCTTTGCGCTCTGAAATTAGGGCTTGAGTTTTTCGATCCAAATTAGGGCTTTTCTGAAGCACGCCTATGTTGATCGATTCTCTGGTTTGCGTGTTGCCTTGCTCGATCGAGTTTGTTGCTCACTGCTTCTCTGATGATCGGCTGCTTGCCTTGTGATTGCGAATCAACGTTGGTACGTTGTTCATTCCTTTTGCTTTTCAGGATTTAATTGCTTGAATTTTCGATTGTTCCTGTTTGCCCACTGCCTATGATGATTTTGGGTGAATATTTATATGGATCCCGAGACCCTTGAATTTTTTTCGTATTAATTCGTCACTTTCCTAATTCTTGCTTTCCTGATATTTTTTTCGACTTGATGCGCACGACCTTGATTTTGTAGCGTTCGATTTTTTCTTGAGTCATACGGCAAAAACTTTCCTCTTTTGATTTTTGACCTTTTCAAAGATACGCAGATACATACTTGATTTTATCTTACGATATTAATTAGTTGGTCTGCATTTTTTAATCTCCAGTTATCTTCGACTTCACTGGTATGGCTTTAATTTTCTGGCCCCTGTGAGCTTCGTCTCTGGCCATCTCCTCTGGTTGGTTTAACCTGAACTCCACTTGAACATTGCATTCGTGAATTTTGATGCTGTCTGGTTATTCACTATTTGCATCACTGTTTCATATAGTTATTCACTTGTTTGAGTCTGGTTTCGTATGTGTCCATTCGCATTGACTTTTTGTTGCAAGTGCTTCATGATGTACTCGACAAAATGTACTTCCTTTGTTTTACTTTGGTCTGCATTATATTGTGATCTTGAGATGATTGCATATTCCATGTGATTCATGTATGTTGAGCTCTGGTCTCTGTTGCATGATGATGAATTTTATTTCTTTGTTCATTCTCAGCTTCATACTAATTTTGGCATGTCTGCATCCATATATGCGTTCATCTTTGCACTTTTCTTTTTCACTATAACTTTTAGTCATGTTGAACTGTGTACATGTTTTATGTTATTTTGGTCATTCATACTTTAGTCTGTTGTGAGCAGTTTGAGTTGCTGGCTAGCCTTTGCTAGTTTATTCATGTTGCCTGTTGCACTGAGTCTTGATAGCTTGCATGATGCATTTCTTTGTTTCATTTGACTTAACTTGATGCTGGTTTGAGGCTATGCTTGCATGTGCACCACTGATCATATGAGTTGAGTATTGCTGAGTCTTTGGATTTGTGCATCACCATACATCTGTTGCAATCCATTTGTTTGTTTGTATATATGTTCTATTCTGCATCACTTGTATACATTTGCCACTGTTTGTTCACTTTGATTCTGCTGTGTCTAACTTGTACTACTCTGATCTTGCTTTGTACTTGGCTCTGAAATATTCTGACCTGATGCATTTGGACTTGATCATACTTGATGCACTTTACTTCATATTTTCATTGCACTTGCCTGAGTCACTTGTATCAGTTCTCGGCCAGGCTTGAGTTTTGCATTGGTTTCACTGGTGCATTTTCCAGTTTCATCACTGTTTCACTTCCATACTGTTGCACTTGTGTACTTCATATGCATACTGTTGAGTTTTACTTTCTGGTCATGTTGACTTTATTAGCTACCAGGTCAACATGTTTATACTTTGATCATAAAATTCATTTGTGTTGCACCTGAGTTGAACTCTCCTTTTTATTTGGGTTTGACCTTGTGCTCACCTGTCCCTGTAACATTATCAAGTGTATATCGGTTTGCACGGCCTTGTGGCATGTACAGTGATACACTGTGCATGTCACATTGTTCGTGTATGATGAATTCAAATGTGAATGATGACGAACAACCCAAATAACTGAGGCAAATAATACTTTCAACATCCATATTTTATTTTATATTGCAGAAATATTTTTTTTCAATTTTACTGCGTTAGTGGATATTTTTGCAAATTGCTCAGATGCTGGATTCTAACTGGAATGAAGTTGAAGATGAACTACGAGTGTGAGTGATATGTAGTGAGGAATTTATGTAAATATGAAATTGTGATCTATTGTAAACAAAATTGTATATGTATAGTGAGAGCTTGAATTTGTACTATTCAAAAATGTAATAAATATTTGTTTGAATAAAATTTCTGTTTGAATTCAAATTTTGTGTATTTAATTTTATTCAGCAAATATTTATTTAATCTATGAAAAATAAAATAGTACATTAACAAATACATTTAAACGAAATATATATGTTTATTATCATCAAACAAAAATCATATAAGCGCATATTCAACAAAGCGAACATAGAACACTTGTTAATGGATGCAACTAATCAAGGAATCTCTCTACCACTATAAATAGCATCAAGAACCCAAGAGAAGATCTTACCTTACTTACTTGTGCTCTTTACTCTTTTACTATGGTATATTCTTAATCTCTAGCAATCATATATTTGTATTTCACTCTTCCATATATACATAATTCTTCAATCAATATCCTCTCTCTGTGTGTGTGTGTATATATATATATATATATATATATATATATATATATATATATTGGAAGCATTTGTACTTAATAGTCAATATTCGTGTTATAGAACACACACTTGACAAGAACAAGCTTTTGTAACCAAGCCTATTCCTCCAGGCAAAGTGAGGGTGTTTGATAGTCGAGTTCCGAAGAGGAGCTTCGGGACTGGACGTAGGACGGGAGGTCCGAACCAGTATAAAATCCTGTTGTTCTTATTTTCATTTACGTTGCTATTATCATCTGTTAATTTTATATTAGATATATCATATAGGTAGTCACCTATACTTGCGTATATACACTACACGATCCATCATATAGACTTTCAATTGGTATCAGAGCAAGGTTTGATCAAAGAACAGTAACACGTTTTTGAACCACTTTAATATGGCAAGTATTTTTCAAGAAGGACAATCCACAGCACGACCCCCACTTATTAATGGATCTAACTATGCGTATGGTCAACACGTATGAGAATTTTTATGGAAGCTAATGGTCTAGAAATTTGGTCTGCCACACAAGATAAATATGAAGCACCTACTACTGCTATGAACATATGGACTGATGCACAAAAGATCTTAGCATCAAACAATGCTAAAGCTATGAATGTTTTATTTTGCTCTCTAGATAAAAATGAATTTTCACGTGTCATGTTATGCACAACTGCATTTGACATTTGGCGTACCTTATAAAATACACACGAAGGTACAACAAAGGTCAAGCAAACTAAGATTTCAATTTTGCAAAACCAATTCTCGTCATTCAAAATGAAGTAAAATGAAACTATTGTTGATATGTATTCTAGATTTCAAACTATCCAACATGATCTTATGGCATTAGGAGTTAAGTTTACTGATTTTGATTTAGTTTCTCGAATGCTCAACTCTTTAACATCTGATTAGGAAAGAAAGGTATTAGCTATTGAAGAAGCTAATGATCTCTCTACTCACAAAGTTGAACAGTTGTTGGAAATTTAATGTCCTATGAAGCTAATTTGCAGGCACGAAAATAATTAAATTTGGAGAAGAAAAACATAACATTCCTAGCAACAAAAAATGATGATTCTGATTTAGATGAAGATAAGAAAGTCTTCATTGCCAAGAATTAAACAGATTCAGGAAATTTAGAAAGATGACCAAATTTCAAAAAGAAGGGAAGTCCAACATAACAAATCTATCTCAAATCAAGTGCTATGAATGTGATCAATACGGACATATGAAGAAGAATTGCCCCAAACTCAATAATGATAAAAAGAAAAACAAATTTGAAAAATTCAAAAAGAAGAAGGCTTTCAAAGTAACATGGGATGACTCGGATTCTTCATCATCTGAAAGTGATAGCGATAATGATGGAGAACAAGCTAATGTGTGTTTTATGGCACAAACTAATGAGGTATGTCCGGAACTTAGCTATGACGAATTATTAGAACTTAGCATGGAATTAGATGATAAATTTAGACAAATTAAAAAATTGAACAAAGAATATAGTCAAAATAAATAGGTTAGAACTTGAAGTAGGAATGTCAAAAGTTGAAAAAATTATCTTAGAAGAAGAACTAGAATTATCTCAAGAAAAAATTTAAAATAATCTAATTGAAAGTGAGGCTATTGCTATTGATTTTGAAAACACTAAAATGGTGAAGGATATTTGTTAAAAGAAAGTGTCAATTTAAAAAGCAATATTGAATTATTGAAAATTGAAAATTTAGAATTAAAAGAAAAATTCGATAAAATTACAAATAATGTATCAAAATTTATTAAAGGAAAACAAGATTTGGAAAATCTTATCAAAACTTCAAAACCATCAGGCAATAGAAATGGAATAGGATTTAAAAATATTTCTAACAAAAAGAAAATGATGTTAAACATTTTAGTTATAAAAAACCTAAAAGTTTACCTTCGTCTAACATGAATACCAAAATATGAAAATTTTGATTCCAAGACGAATAATAATTTGATTAGATAAAAACATATTAATAATTTCTTAGAGAATGTAGTCTATAATAAAATATATTTATTAAGGTACCAAACCATCTAGGGTATGGCTACCTTCGCTTAACAATTAGGACCCTAACAAAATATATGAGTCCAATTAAAACATCTTGTATTTTGCAGTTACCCAAAATAAAAAAATAAGGAGAAACAGATACTAGATAGCGGATGTTCCAAGCATATGACCAAAAATTCAAAAATATTATCAAATATAACATACATCGATGGTGGAACGGTAACCTTTGGAGATAACTCAAAAGAATATGTCGTGAGCATTGGAGAAGTCAGCAACTCTGGTATTTCTAACTCCCCTATTATTTCAAATGTTTTATTAGTAGAAAAAATTAAAAGACAACCTACTAAGTATTAGTCAATTATGCGATAAAGGTTTTCAAATAAATTTCGAAAAAATAGATGTAATATTTTCGACAATAACAAACAACTTGTATTTGAAGGTTTTAGAAACAAAAATATTTATGTATTAAACATAAATATAAATAAAAATTCAAATTTATGTTTAACCGCCAAACATGATGATCCATGGTTATGGCATAAACGCTTTTGTCATATCAATTTTAAACATGTTAATAAATTGGCAAAATATGAGCTAGTTAGAGATCTACCTAAAATAAATTACAAAGTAGAAAATTTATGTGACGATTGTCAAATTGGAAAACTAAAGAAAAGCTCTTTTAAATCTAAAAATAATATTTCTACAAAACAACCATTAGAATTATTACATTTAGATTTATTTGGACCAATACAAATACGATCTATAAATCACAACAAATATGTTTTCGTAATAGTTGATGATTTTTCAAGATATACATGGACTTTGTTTTAAAACATAAAAGCGATCCTTTTGGTATGTTTAAGATATTTGCTAAAAGAATTAAAACAAATGGGCTTGAAGATTAAAATATTCGAAGTGATCATGGAGGAGAATTCGAAAACGATCTATTTACTAATTTTTGTAATAACAAGAATGCGCACGAACATTATTAAATAGTAGCGGTCTACCAAAACACTTTTGGGCTAAAGCTGTTGCTACAGCTTGTTATGTATTGAACCGAGTAACTATACATCCTATGACTAAACAAACTTGTTTTGAAATATTTTTTGAAAGAAAACCTAAAGTATCATATTTTAAAACTTTTGGTTCAAAATGTTTTATATTAAATACAAAAGATAACTTAGGAAAATTTGACTTGAAGGCCGATGAAGGTATCTTTGTTGGATATTCGGATCGTAGCAAAGAATATAGAATTTTTAATAAATGAAATAATACCATTGAAGAAAGTTTACATGTTTCGTTCAATGAAAATCTTTTTAATCATCATAATAATGATGAAGATGAAATTATTCCACTAACAAATTCTATTAATAATGAAACAAATGTGCAAAATAATACTTTGATATCATCCCTTAGAATTCTTAAGAATCATCCAAGAGATAATATCATTGGAGATCTCAATTCTAGAGTAACTAGAAATCAACTTAATCAAATAAGCCTTATAGCATTCGTGTCAAATTTTGAGCCAAAAATATTATAGAGAAGCTTCAAATGATAATTTTTGGATAATCGCTTTTGCAAGAAGAATTAAATCAATTTGAACGTAATAATGTTTGGGAATTAGAACCAAGACCTGAAGAACAATCGGTTATAGGGAAAAAATGGGTATTTAAAAACAAAGCAGACGAGAGTGGAAATATTGTTAGAAATAAAGCACGTTTGGTTGCTCAAGGCTATAATCAAGAAGAAGGTGTCGATTATGACGAAACCTTTGCTCCATTAGCTAGATTAGAGGCCATTCGTACATTATTCGCCTTTGCAACTCATCACAATTTTAAATTATTTCAAATGGATGTCAAAAGTGTTTTTTTTAAATGGTTTTATTAAAGAAAATGTATATGTAAAACAACCCCCATTATTTATTCACGAAAAATATCCCAATCATGTTTTTAAAGTACACAAAGCATTATATGGATTAAAACAAGCTCCACGAGCATGGTACAAATGTCTTAAATATCATTTAATTACATCTGGTTTTCAAAATAGGAAAAATATATACAACTTTATTTATTAAAAGAAAAAATAATGATATTTTAGTTGTACAAATTTATGCTGACGATATCATTTTTGGTTCAACCAACGAAAATCTATGTAATCAATTTTCAAATATTATGAAAAATGAATTTGAAATGTCATATATGGGAGAATTAAGTTTCTTCTTAGGTTTACAAATAAAACAACTTGAAAATAGGATTTTTATTTATCAAGCAGAATATTGTAATGATCTATTACGTCGTTTTGAAATGGATAAAACTTCGAGCAAATCAACACCAATGAGTACCACTATTCACTTAGAAAAGGATGATAACGGAAAAGATTTTGATGAAAAATTATATTGTAGCATGATTGGTTCTTTACTGTATTTGACGGCTAGTTGACCCGATTTTATGATGAGCTATGTCTTTATGCTCGATTTCAAGCAAAACCAAAAGAATCTCATCTAAGAGCTGTTAAGCGTATTTTACATTATCTATCCAGTACTAGAGATTATGGTTTGATTTACCCTAAAAGATCATCGTTTGAACCAGTTTCATAGAGCGATGCGGATTTTGGTGGATGTAAAACAGATCATAAGAGTACTAGTGGAACTTGTCACTTTATCGGACAATCATTAGTCTCATGGTTTAGCAAAAAGAAAAATTGTGTTTCTTTATCTACTTGTGAAGTCGAATATACCTCCGCAGCTCTAGCGCGTGCACAAGTGATATACATGCAACAAACACTTATGGGTTTTGGCAAAATTATCAACAAACCTCCAATATATTGTGATAATACAAGTGCTGTAAATTTATCAAAAAACCATGTCAATCATTCACGAACTAAGCATATAGATATTCAACATTTTTTATGAGACAGTGTTGAAAAAGGAACTATTTTATTAGAATATGTAAATACGAAAAATCAAATAGCAGACATCTTTACAAAACCACTAAATGAACAAACTTTTATTAGACTCCGACGAAATCTAGGGATTTGCTCACTTCATGATCTTCTCCCTTAAAAGTAATCACTGCTTCATTTAGGCTATGATTAGTCATTTATTTTACTATTCACAAATTATAATTAATAATTTCTGAATCTTTAATTTTTTAGATAGTTATTTTTTCTATAAATAATTTTTTGTCAACTTATATATAAGCATTTATACAAACAAAAAACTATATACACTCAATTCATATTCTCTTCAAGAAACAAAATATAGCCATGTCTTCTGAGAACTCTTGTATATCCATCTCGACACCTACGACGGATAGCTCGGTTGATACACTACAACGACTTCCTACACCTACACTATAGAAGGAATCGACGTATAGGTAGTCCTCATATTACCCAGGATTTACCCCCGATAGCAAGAAGACCAAAAGATCTCTGTTTGTTTCTCCTAACACAAAGGATAAAATTGATGAAATTCATCACTATCCGAAACAACAGATAGATCTACAACGAGAACTATATTTTGAACAAAAAGTTACAGCACGATGGCTAAGCTTTTTGGAAAAAGTAGCGATGAAGTTTTGTACGTCAAGGAAGAAAGATGTCCATGAACCACTTTCAAAACCTTGTAGTACTTTGGATCCCTCGTCTTCGTATCGTACTCCTTCGGACCCTTCATCAAGACGATTTTCTAGCTCTCCAAGAACTCACGAACGTGGAAATATATGGTCTCCGCTTAAACCGTAGAAGGATAACAAGTCAGGAGATCATAAAACTCCATCGCCTTCTAAATAAATTATATTTGTTTTTGTATGTATCTATGTTTATTTGTTATTTCACACAAATAATATTATATTTTTATTCATAAAATAGAGAATAAAAAAATAAGCAAAACCATCAAATTTTAGGCTATTTTATAAAATCTGCTTATTTCAAACGTCTGGATATGGACCTCAGACGTCTGACACTCTGATATACGTCTAATTTTTAAGCACTGTGCATATGTCAGACGTCTGATATACCCCCTAGATGTTTGAAAATATGCTACGTCTCATCGAAATACAAATTAGAAAATTCCAAACGTCTGGAATTTGACCCAGACGTCTGAATTAGTTTTCTGCCATAAAGTTTGTTCAAAATTAACCTATTTTAAACGTCTGTTTTTTAATCCAGATGTCTGGTAAAACTCTCTGACTATCAAATTTTATAAATTCGACCAAACTAGACATCTAACCCAACAAACGAACGTCTGAATTTATCTATTGTACTCAATTTTAGGGCAAACCAGAAAGTCTGATTTGGATTCTAGACGTCTGAAATTCAATCGACTCTTTAAATTAGCCCAGATAACGTCATTTTTTCCATCTCAAACTTTTTAAACTTTCAATTTTCCTAGTGACGATTTTTTTCTCCAAAAATTCCTCTTTTTACAAGCAAATCACAATGCCTCCTTGAACTAAGAATCCCAAGATTTCCAAATAGAAACAAGACAACCAACATCATCTTCAAATCGTCAAGTTTGCTCGGATGATCAAATTAAAAGATGGATGAATGAAGCACCACATTCAATCAAGAGGTATGGAGATATACAAAAGAAAAGGCTTCACATAGGTCCATTCTATAATCTACTTAAATTTCCAATGTATTATTTGGATGAAATATGTGAGAATGCTGGGTTAGAAACCTTGATTTCATTCACTCCTAATGACATCCAAATCGATCAATTGGCAATATTTCTTTTCTATGCGAATTTGGATAGCACTTCAGCGTGGAACACTAAAGATGAAGATAACTGGCTATGATCGAGCGTGTATGAAACCACGATTAGACTAACTCCTGGCATAATAGGTAGAACCCTAGGATGTTCTGACACGGGTGAAGATTTATACAACATTCTCGATATGCACTTCAAGCCACATAATAGTATAACTCATCAAGTTTGGGAGGATGAAATGCCAAAATTTTCCTCCAAATATCTACGTGCAAAAGCTCGACTCCTAACTCAAATGATAATCAATACCATGTTCCACGTATGGAAAGCCACGAGCAAATAACTGAGTTAGAGCACAAAGCCCTACATGCTCTATTTAGTGGAACAAGGGTGAATTGGGCCAAATTCATCTTCGACGAGCTCAAACATTTCTGGACTCGATCGCGACCATCAATTGTTTACCCAACATATATTATGAGACTTCTTCGTGCACATAACATCCCATCTTACCTATTGACCTTCGAAGAAATCTCACCAAAATATGCTTCTACCAAATTTTTCTCCCTTATGCACCTACCTGAGATTCCCCCAGAATTTATATCTTTCGAAGATTGGATGCACAATCGTCAATCTAGACGTGTTGATCCTCCATCTCAACCACACATTGAACCATCCCAAGAGGAGTAGCAACGTCAAGAAGCAACTCACCTCCTCCTGCACCATTTGATTATCCAGGTCAGGATGAGATTATGGAGACTCGAATGGATACAAATCCAAATGAAAGTGTTCGAGATCTCACTCTTAGAAATCAACATATATTATCTCAAAATCAAAAACTTTTGGCTAAGCGGATTGACAACTTCGAAACATCATTTTCTACATGCCTAGCCACAGTTGAAGAATCTCTTTCGACTTTCTTGTTGGTTCTCAAAGAAGTACTACAACGGGTTCGCAGTCCAACACCACCTTCTGAAGATTGTCCAACTCTAGTGCCTTCGCCTCCCGCAAAACGTACCAAACTTTCTGAGGATGAACCTCTCAAGCAAGCTTTGACATCTCCTACAAAGGCTGGCACTTTTGAAAAAGAAGAAACAGAGGAAGATGATCAAGATAAAGCTTCTCCAAAGGAATCATAAATTTTGGGATTCATAGATTTTAGGTTTTTGGGATATCAACTTTTGTAAATTTGACAAAGTCTATGTATGCAACCACTTTTGAATTATTAATGAAATTTTCCTTTTTGTTTGACGATTGGTTAAATTATTTATAATTCTTTTTGATAATTCCAAAGGGGGAGAAATATAAGTATAATTATAAAACATTAAGAATAAGCATATATTCAGGGGGAGATTTATAATTTATATATAAGTACATTGAATAGTTGTCATCGTAAAAGGGGGAGATTGTTAGGAAATCAATTCTATGGTTTCGATGATGACAACTATACAATGGAAATCGAATATGCATATATATATATTTCTATTCACATGTAATTGTTAAAATAACATCACCAAAGAGACAAGAACAAGACTCAAAGAAAGTATTAAGAGGCTACAAGTCGATAGAATCAGAAGAGCAATGACACAGACACAAGAAAAGCAACATGCACAAGTTTAGACGTCTGGGTGCACTAGCTAGACGTCTGAATGAATCTTCTGGATCACAAACCAGACAGAATCAGATGTCTGGTTAATGTACTCAGAGACATATTCCAGACGTTTGATTTTGAACTCGGGTGTTGACATTCAAAGTACAACTGTCACAATTGAAAAGACACTTCCGCTCCTCTTCGCTACAACTTTTCATCACCATCAGAAGCGACCATAGAACACTTGTTAATAGATGCAACTGCTCAAGGAATCTCTCTACCGCTATAAATAGCATTAAGAATCCAAGAGAAGATCTTACCTTACTTACTTGTGCTCTATACTCTTTTACTATGATATATTCTTGATCTCTAGCAATCATATATTTGTATTTCACTCTTTCATATATACATAATTCTTCAATCAATATTCTATATATATATATATATATATATATATATATATATATATTGGAAGCATTTTTACTTAATAGTCAATATTCATGTTATAGAACACACACTTGATAAGAACAAGCTTTTGTAACCAAGCATATTCCTCCGGGTGAAGTGATGGTGTTTGATAGTCGAATTCTAAAGAGGAGCTTCGGGACTGGGCGTAGGGCAGGAGGTCCGAACCAGTATAAAATCCTGGTGTGCTTATTTTCATTTACTTTTCTATTATCATCTGTTAATTTTATATTAGATATATTATATAGTTAGTCACCTATACTTGCATATATACACTACACGATCCATCATATAGACTTTCAAAATTCACTATTAAAATATTTCATTAAATTCAACGTTCAATTACACTGTAATAAAATCCTAGTTAATTATATTTTAAATACAAATAAATTCTTTTACCTGACTTCCACTCTTATTATCAAATCAACCATCACCTAATGGATATAATTAACATTGGTTTATATTTTATTACATCAATATTCTACAGTTATTATCTTAATTCATATTAACTATGATATTTAATTAGATTAATTTTAATTGATTTACAATTAATTTCGAATGGATTAAATATTGAAATGGCAATTAAATGATTATTACACATTAATAATTCAAACACATGTCTATGTTTATTGTGTACAAACAAAGCTAATAAATTCACATACTAATTAATTGATTTCATATTTCTTAATAAACCTATTCTAATTTATAACATATAATTTCAGTATTTATTCCAATATTTAAATTATTTCTTAATTACAATTATAACCAAATTAACTTTATAATCGTTTCATTTTATTGAAATTACATTAAAATAATTGTCAATTACATTCAAACGACATTATTAAGTCATATTCTAGTTGTTTTTCTCATTAAGAAATCATAAATTCTAATTTTCACAATATTAAATTCTAAAATCTTATTAAATTCAATTGTTAATTATCAAAATTTGCGGGTCGCTACACTCTCCCTCACTCAGAATTTTTCGTTCTCAAAAAGGAAAGAAGGAATTAAGAAACTATTTTATTTTTATTCAAATAATCAATTTATAAACAATTAAAAGTTATATATTCAAGTCTAATTAAGTTTGAAAATATTTTCACTTTCACAAAATTTTCTGAGTCCTAAATTCACGGAAAATTTTGGCAGAGTCTCCTTTGCACAGCTAGGTTCGAAATAATAAGAATATCAATAATATAAATATAAATATATATCATATTTCAATAATAAAATATCCCAAACCATGGGAAAAACAAAAAAATATTGTTGCAAAACTGTAATCTGAAAACGTACCTATTTGTCGGGCAAACAAACTTTATTTAGGAAACCAAAAGCAGTAGTTGTTGCTTTCACAAACCTATATTTCACTTATATAATCCAAAATAGTGAGAATTATGTAGAAGAGAAATATTTAGTTGTTTTCAATTAGTAAAAAAAGCAAATCAACACAAAACATATGCAAACAAAACAACATGACCATCATATGCAACATAGAAATCAGCCATACATCCAAAACAACCAAACTAATGATTTCTCTAGTTCAGAAACCTTTCATTGTATAAGGGTGATAAATAAACAATAAAGTGTATCCTACACTCAACAGCCTTAGACAATTACTTAATAGATTATTATACATCCTTAAACAATTCGAAGTATCATTCCCCAAACTTCCCATCCGCCAAACAACATTGAATTGTAAACATTGTTTAAGTTTATTCTATTGGGTCCTTTTCACATTATTAACCTCGGATTTATTTTAAATTCTCATTTATTCATACCATACTTACATAAATTATTTCACATTCAATATTTAAATAATCAATGAATTCATTATTTAAGTATTACATTCATTTCATTTATTTCCAATTTATTCATACAAGGTTGCTTCTTATTAATTTATATTCATTTCATTGCAGTTTAATTCCCATTTATCATTATATGTAAATTTTTTGAAGTTATTAAATCTATTTCTAAATCATTTCAACATTTTCTAAAGCAATAATCATTTACTTAATATAGTATTCACTTTTACTATTCAATCTAATTATTAGCATTTCAAAACATTAACTTATGCTTATAACATTATTGCACATCAAAATTTCTTATTTATAGAAATAATTCCATTTGAACACTTTCATTACTTGTTTTACTTGTATAATATTCTATTACATATTCCTTTTTAACATTACAACTTTTTAAACATTTCTGGTAAGTTATATATATGTTTTAAGAATGTAATTAAATGTTACACAAAGAATCTTATTGATTTTAATTAAAAAAATGTTCAACAATTACATCTTCTAAATTTTCATATCTTTTGATTTACAAGTTATAAATTTCCAATTCCTTATATACTTCATTAATCAATCAGCATCTAATTTCCTATTTTTCATTTAGAAGTTTCCAACTATTAAATAGTTAAGATTTCATTTCTTTACAATAATTGAAATCCCTAATTTATAGAAACGTAAGAGCTAAATGCCGGATTCCTTTTCAAATCATTTAAAATAATATATATATATTCATATCTTTTTTATATCAAATCATATTTTGAAATTTAAAATTAAGTTTTGTTTATCAAAACAAATGTGGAGTAAAGCTACTATAGTACCCTTACCACTTTGAAACTCGAAAATGAATGTCGATGCTGCGGCCGTCATCACCAAAATTATTTTCCAACAACAGAAGAGAGGAGTACAGAGCTTATTTCCTTTTAAAATTCCTTTCAAAATATTTCTTTCAAATATCTTTTGAAACTATTTCTATCCGAAAATGCTTCTAAATAATACTAATATTATATTCCAAAAATCTTTGTAAACTAATTTCAAAACCCCAGAACTTAAGTCTCAAATTTCCAATTAAATTCACTTTATTTGTAAATTCTATTTTGGAACAATATTTATAAAATTTCACTTCCTAACAAACATACATATCACATACAACTATATCCATTTATAAAAATTATTCTTTTATATACAAAATATAATACTAGGTAAATTTATTTCATTTACCTATATTTTAAAACAATATTGTGTCGGTCTACCCTATTAAGTGTTTAGAAATTCCTATCGATGCCATAGCGCTATATGTACCGACCGGAATTTGTAAATACTGACCAGAAAAAATTAAAATAATAGAAAACATTTTTATAACACTAATAAATATGATCTGTCATACACACACACACACTCTCAATGACTCATTTTAGGGTATTACTACCCTATCTCTAATGAGTCAGACTCCACAACGCTAAGGTTATCGCTAAACCAAAGCTCTGATACCAAATGTAATGACCCAGCTTTTTGGATGGTTTAAATCGCCAATCAACCACACATGTCAATTCAAACCGTTCAAAAGGGAGGATTGTTAATAGGCTAAATAAGAAAATAAGAGAAAAGAAGGGAAAAACAAAACACAGAATCTCACAGTGGAATGAAAAATATAATAATCAAATAAACCGTTCATGAAGTTGTTTTACAAATAACATTTGATTAAACTGTTACAATACAATCAGTGTTATCCCGCCTTTTGGCAAGGCTGCGATACCAAAAGATTGATCGAAAACCAAAGACAGTTCGTCTCAAAGATCGGTTATACATTTCTTTGCTATGGATATCGATGAATTTTTTCCGAGTCCGGATCGAACCACAATTGACCAGACAAGACAAAAAAGACCATAAAAGCTAGCATTTCAGATTTCAGGTTAATCGGAGTTCGTATGAATGAGATATGATCGATGCAAGTTGGAAAAAATATGCTGTTCATGTCCATCTGATTGATCGGTTCGTACCCATCAAATTCGTATCCATCGGAAGGTCAAGGTGATGGTCCACTTGCACCGATCAGATTCGTATCCATCAGGATGAGTCTGCCTCGATCAATTCGAATCCATCACGTTCGAATCGATCCACCATCACACTGTTCGAATCCATTGAACTCAGTCACTTCGTATCGGCCAGGGCTCTCTCAATAGCCTTGTTCGCATAATTTGCATCGGTCGACTTCGTACCCATCGGCAAGCGTTTGTTCGAATCATCAGGATACGTCACTTCATATTCATCGAAGGAGTATGCTTGCTCGTATCGATCTACCCAAATTTATTGTTCGAATCCATCGAGGCTGGTTGGTTCGTATCCATCGATCGCACCCATCACGTTTGATCGATACGAACAAGGCCTATCGGTACGAACAAGCATACCTCCATCGATACGTATTGGAAACTGTTATCGAATCGAATAAGGCAACGGTCATCGATACAAACGAGGCGAAGTTCATGGATGCGACACGGTCAACTCGGAGCAAAAGGAGGATCGATGCGAGATGTGTGCGCCACGTCGTCTCAAAGTCACGTGCATCCATCGATTCGAAGACATGGATTCGAAGTGATCGACTCGAAGCAAACAGCCAACCAAGAAACTTCAACTCGTATCGACCATATCTCACAAACCGCTCATCCAAATGCAATCAAATTTTCACAGGAGCTTACGTGCAAGCTAAAGAACAATCCTGCCAAGTTTCAGCTCGATTGGATCATTTTTTGATGGATACGAAATTGTTTCGCATCGATCACAGATCGAGTTGAAACTTGGTGGGGTCGGTCGCGTAGGCCCACTTACGTTCCAGAAGAAGTCTCTCGAAGTTTGAGTGCGATATCAGCCTCCTGCACCTATAAATAACCCCATGAAGCCTAGAGAAAAGGGGATCTTTTGGCTATTCGACGTCCAGGCTCTGTCGGATTCATCCTACATCTTTTCATCACCATTGTATTCAAACTTCAGAGCTAGTCTATGGTAATCTACTGTAACAGATTGAAATCATGAAGTGAATCAATAAA
Organism: Allium cepa; assembly: GCA_030765085.1. NCBI lineage: Eukaryota > Viridiplantae > Streptophyta > Magnoliopsida > Asparagales > Amaryllidaceae > Allium > Allium cepa. The sequence continues at coordinate 112,200,013 of CM060940.1, forward strand.
GCTATCAAGTTCAGAGTGGACGTAGGCAAGATCGCCGAACCACTATAAAATCTGTGTTGTTTACTGCTTTCCTTTTGATTTTTCTGAGTGATCTACATATTTGTTATTCATCTGAGACCTGCGATTGTGAATTACCTATTATTGGGTGTTTGTGACCAATTTTGACGCAAACATTTTGGTGCTTTCGCCGAGAAGGCCAATTCAGGAGTTCTATCATTTGAGAGTTGAATCAGAAGGTTTAGAGATTCAGATCAGAAGAATCATGAAGAGGCAAACAAGTAAGAGACAAAGGCCAGAAAGGTGTTAACACGAAGGGAGTCAAGAGGCTTCCTCGAGAGCAAACCAAACCTCAGTCTTCATCACTAGGGATGAAATGGAGACAATGATGAGAAGACAAGAAGAAATGATCCAGAATTTGTTTCAACAGATTGGGCAACTTGGAGCGCAGAATCAAGGAGCAACTGGAATTCAGAACGGAGAAGGACCATCTGGGGTGGCACTAGAGCTAGGGGGCACTCATCTAGAGCACACAGACCCAATACCAAGAAGAATATTAGGTAGATTCGAACAGCACGACAATGGCAAAGGAACAGAAGCTCAGCAAGGAGAGCAAATTCCAGAACTTTCTCGTGAACTCGAGGGGCAAGTCAAAGGCAATGGACGAGGACTACAGCTCGGAGACAATGATAGATTGGCAGAGATAGTCAGGAGGGCTATGAGAGGTGGATTGGTTAACAAAGACTTGGAGGATGTGAATAGGAGTCCTTTTACCACTACAATCAGACGCGCTAGGAACCCACCGGATTTTAAGCTACCATCATTGGATATGTATAATGGAAGGACAGACCCTATGGTTCATCTGACAAGGTATATGAGGCATATGGAAGTACTGGGGGCATCCAAGGAGGTCATGGCCCCATGCTTTCCATTATACCTAGCAGATATTGCGGCACTATGGTTTAGGCAACTAGAGAGTGGATCTATCGGAACATGGAGTGATTTGACTGAAAGGTTTATGAGGCAATTCAGGGTTCACATTTCGAGACCCAAGAATGTGATGAGTTTGGCAGCACAAAAGCTGTTGGGCGCATTTCTAAACAATGCCGAACCATACCATCTCCAAGCATTGCCGGTCCAAGCTCCCTCTCCATCCACTACCGGTCCATATTACCTCCTCCCACTGCCGAACCAAAAGCATTCATCTCCTAACACCGAACCACACAATACCGGACCAACCACCTCGCCTACCACCGAATCACCTACCACCGAACCAAAGCCCCACCGGTCCACTCATCTCCTACCACTGAACCATCCTAACCGGACCACCTATCCAACCAACACCGAACCAACATTGCCAGGCCAGATCGTTTCAGCCCAGGCCCGCCAGCAGCTATATACATCCGGAGCCCCTGCCCCCAGCCTAACTCTATAAATAGAGGGGCAGGGGTACAACAATGGCAGACAAGTTTGAGAGCTCAAGCACGGAAGGAACTTTCAAACAACTTTCATATACTTGTATACAAAGCTTTGTACTTGTAATCTGAAAGAAAAAGGAGAATAACATATAAAGTGGACGTAGGCACGTTCTGGCCGAACCACTATAAATCTGTGTGTCTTTTACAGTTTAGTCCATCTATTTTATATATTTGCGTAAATCACCCAAATCGCTAGAAATAACATAAAATCAACAAATCCATATGACTTGGAGGTGTTTGTCCATTTTTTGTGCAAACATTTTTGGCGCTTTCACTGAGAACCAGGAGCTCGAAGCTTCAGCTTCTCCCACTCAACCCTTTTCCTATCAACACCGTTCATTGCTTGAAAAATATGGCTCCCGGATGGAAGAAAGATGCTAACAAAGGAAAGGACATCGCAACTGACAGTATCCTAGATCCAGTGATCAGAGACCAAGACAATCGTCCAGTTCCAGCAGCAAATTTAAATCAGGCAAATCCGACAGCCCCTGCTACGGAACAACCAATTACAAGGGCGGATCTGGACAAGGTTGTGGCTGAAGTAACTAACCGCTTCGCATCTCAACAAGAAGCCTTGGTGGACCAACTCATATCATGCTTAAGGAATGCTGAAGAATCCAACCGCAACACTGAATCATGGGGTGAGTCCCGATCTGGAGGATCTGGGAGGCGACAAAGGTCTTTCTTCTTCGAAGAGGCTAACAACAGAAACAACCATGGTAGGAGCCGAGCCCGGACTCAGCCCGAATTCCGACCCGAGGAAACACTTGGAACTGAACCCAACGGGGGAGATGCCAGGCAGGGGTCGGATATAGCTGAGCCTGTCATGCTACCTAACCATGAGAACACCAGTAGACGGGGCCGAGCTGGAGTCCGGCCCGAAGTTGGACCCGAGGAAGTGCTGAGAACAGAACCCAGCAGGGGAAGATCAAGGCAAGGGCCAACTGTGGCTGACCCCAGCATTCCCCCAGAATACCAGAGGCAGCCATTGGAGAATGTCAGGAGTGATAAACGATACCATCCTTACAAGTCATCTGGACGGAATCAATCCCGTAGGGAAGAAGCAAACTCATTTTTGTCCGCTCCAAGTTCTGATGAAAGGATGGCGCGATTGTTCAGAGAGTGCGTCCAACGGGAGCAAAGGGATCGGGGGATAGGTGCTAGGGTAACCAGCCCTTCACCCACAATATCGAAACTGCCATCACCCCCCGGGAATGGAAAATGCCAACGATGGAACCTTACAAGGGAACCTCTGACCCCATCGTACACTTACAGAGGTACACCCAACATATGCTCATGAGCGGAGCAACAGAGGGAGTGTTGTGTAAATGCTTCCCATTATTCTTGGCAGATCTAGCTACCTCCTGGTTCTGCCACCTACCCCAAGGGTCCATCAGCTCATGGGAAATGTTGAAAGAAAAGTTCATCAGTCAGTTTTGCATTCATGTGGAACAACCCAAGGATGCTTATTCCTTATCTAATATCAAACAGAAACCCGGAGAGACAGTGCAACAATATCTAACTCGATTCAACGCCGCGGCGGCCGCAGTCCAAGATGCCGGCGAGAAACTTATCCTAATGGCCCTCTGCAGTGGTGTACATCCAGATACTAAATTTGCTAGAAGACTAACCAAGGAAAAACCAGCTACTTTACCTGATTTCTTCCATGAAGCTGGAAAGTATATGAGACTTGAAGACGCTGCCACTGAGAGGTAGTCAGGGCAACAGGCTAAGACGGCTACAGACAGGGTCCCCGCTGCAGCAAAGGATGTTCGAAGAAATGACTCTAGAGACAATGCTGGGGGCAAGAAGGGAGAAAAGCGCTTATATCGACCAGGACAAAGATTTGACTCTTACACTCCTTTGAATGAAATAATCGAAAACATCTTCCTAGCCACTCAAGACGAAGTTAGATACAAGCGCCCCCCGCACAAGAAGGAGTCAGATAACGCACTCAAGTCTGGAAAGTTCTGCCGCTTCCACGAATCCCATGGACATGACACCAATGAATGCCACCATCTCCGGGACTTGATTGAAGAACACATCAGAAGGAAGAGACTGGAACGCTATGTAAAAAGCCAGAACAAGACTTCAACTCCTGCCAATGAGAATCCTGGACTGCCCCCCCAGAAGCAGGCGGAGGAAATCGCAACACCAGCGGCTCTAGTCAATAGAAGATAGTGGTCCATACCATATCAGGAGAACCGCACATCACCGACAGAAGCTGGGCGGAGATGGAAAGGTACGGTAAGTCACTTAGGAGCGATGAAGGCTACGTTAATTCTGTCATGGAAGAACTCCACCCGAAATGGAAAGAGAAAGACGACATCACATTCAGTAGGCGTGACCTAGAGGGGAGACAGTACCCACACATGGATCCTATGGTCATCTCTGCTTGGTTCAGTCCAGCCAAAGTTTTTCGAATTTTAATAGACACTGGAAGCTCAGTAAATATCCTATTCAAGCATGATTTCGACAAAATGAAGCTGTCAATGAAGGATGTGTCTCCCTGCAACAAACCACTACATGGTTTCACTGGAGATGCGAAGATGCCCCTTGGGCAACTGGACCTTTTTGTTGAAATAGGAAGTCATCCCCGCTCCGTTGTGCGAAAGCAAACATTTGTGCTAATAGAGAACCACTCGGCCTACAACGCCTTTTTGGGAAGACCAGCCTTGTCTGACTTCCAAATTGTCCTAGCCCCATGGTGCCTAAAGATGAAATTTCCAACAGATAACGGAATAGAAGAAATAGAGGGAGATCAAGACGCTGCTCGAGACTGCTATGTAACTGAACTTCGCAATAACCGCAGAAAAGATAAAGGAAAAAATGCAGAGACTACTCTCTGCATGAAAAACTTGGAAGCATAGCAACTAAAGAAAGCCACTCCTCTTCGATATACCAGTGACCCTTTAAATGAATTAGATCCTAGGGACAAAGAGGAGGAGGCCACCGCCGAGCCTGCAGAGGCTATGGAATTCGTAGCCGTAGACAAACATGATTCAAGTAGACTATTGAAAATCGGATCCCAACTAAAAGAAGAATTAAAGGATCAACTCATTGATTTTCTTCGCCATAACATGGATGTATTTGCATGGACGCACACTGACATGACAGGAATCTCCCCAGACGTAGCATGCCACGTGCTGAACATCGATCCCACCAAGGTGCCAGTAAAGTAGAAAAAGAGAAGCATGGGGGCAGAACGATCAGCAGCCCTAGAGGAAGAAGTGAAGAACCTACTTGCCAATGACTTCATACGAGAAGCCATCTACCCAGAATGGATCGCCAACTCGGTACTGGTAAAGAAAGCTAACGGGAAGTGGCGAACATGCATCGATTTCTCCAACTTAAATGACGCTTGCCCGAAAGACTGCTTCCCACTCCCCCGAATCGACCAACTCGTGGACAGCACTGCTGGACACGAACTCTTATCCTTTATGGACGCATACTCAGGATATAACCAGATCCCTATGCACGCCCCCAATCAAGACCACACTAGTTTCATCACTGACCGGGGATTGTACTGCTACAAAGTAATGCCTTTTGGACTTAAAAACGCCGGAGCTACTTATCAGCGCCTTGTCAACAAGATGTTTGCGGAACTAATAGGACAAACTATGGAAGTTTATGTGGATGACATGCTAGTAAAATCGAGTAAAGCCAACGATCATATAAACCACCTGGATGAGATGTTTCAAGTACTTCGCCAATATGGAATGAAGCTGAACCCTCTAAAGTGCTCCTTCGGAGTATCGTCGGGAAAGTTCTTGGGATTCATCGTCCATACCAGGGGGATTGAAGCAAACCCCAAACAAGTTCGGGCTTTGCAAGATATCAAGATACCATCCACTCGAAGAGAGATGCAAAGCCTAAACGGGAAAGTGGCCGCCCTAAGCAGGTTCATCTCTAAAGCAACCGACAAATGCATCCCTTTCTTTGAAGTTCTAAAGAAAGACAAAGGAAAGTTCGAATGGACTGACAAATAATCGACAGCCTTCCTTAACTTAATCGGACACCTCCAGAGACCACCAGTACTCTCAACTCCAAATGAAGGTGAGGAACTATACCTATACCTTGCTGTGTCGTCCCATGCTTTAAGCGCCGATTTGGTGAAAGAAGACAACCGCGCGTAGCGGCCCATATACTTTGTAAGCAAGAGATTTACAGGGGCAGAAGCCAGATACCCTAAACTTGAAAAGCTAGCATACTGTTTGCTAATCACGTCACGGAAACTGCGACACTATTTCCATTCTCATTCCATCAGAGTTTTAACCGATCAACCGCTAAGGCAGGTACTCCATCGCCCCGACACTTCTGGGCGACTAGTTAAGTGGTGCATTAAACTGAGTCAATATGATATCACCTACCATCCTCGCACCGCTATCAAGGGGCAAGCCATAGCTGATTTCATTGACGAATTCATTACTAACGAAGGTAAGGAGCAATCTGAAATAGCAGAAGATATCAAGTGGAGCCTCTTCGTAGATGAAGCATCAAATGAACAAGGCTCGGGGGCAGGTGTTGTGTTAATCACCCCCAGGGGAAGGAAGCTGCACTACGCCCTAAGGTTGGAATTCGCTGCCACCAACAATGACGCAGAATACGAAGCAGTGATAGCCGGATTAGAACTTGCCCTGGAGATTGGAGTCAGTTCTTTATGTCTCCATAGTGATTCTCAACTTATTGTAAATCAAATACTGGGAGAATTCCAGACTCGAGGAGAACGACTCACAGCATATCTAAAGAAGACCAAGCTGCTACTCAATCAATTGGATCACTATTTAATCAAACACATTCCTCGAGAAGAGAATCAGGAGGCCGACGAACTGGCAAAACAAGCTAGCATGAAGGATGGCACCGCTTCCCGAACAATAACCATCTCAAAGCAACTGGCCCCGAGTTACGAGCAAATGAATATGATAGCTGCAATCGAAGAGGAAACTTGGATGACTCCCTTCTGGAAGTACTTACAAAGTGGCACACTGCCCGACGGGCGTAACGAAGCTAAGAAAATCTTAAGGAAAGCTTCCCGCTACACATTACAAGAAGGCATCCTCTATCGGCGCGGCTTCTCTAATCCCTTATTAAGGTGTATCGCTGGAAGGGAAGCCAGGGAAGTCTTATCCAACATCCATCAAGGAAGTTGCGGAGATCACACTGGAGGACAGACTCTGGCAAAGAAGATACTCCGATATGGATATTACTGGCCCACTTTAAACAAAGATGCCTTGGACTTCGTCAAGAGATGCGACAGATGTCAGAAATTTGCTAAGATTCCTCGACTGCCCACGAAGGAGATTACTCAAATGACCAGCCCTTGGCCCTCTGCAGTATGGGGAATTGACTTGATTGGCGAACTGCCAACGGGCCGAGGCGGAGCCAAATATGCTATAGTGGCAGTCGACTATTTCACCAAATGGGTGGAAGCGGAATCTCTAAATAAAATATCTTCGGCAAAAATTATCAACTTCTTGATCAAAAATATTCTATGCAGGTACGGAGTTCCACTCAAAATCATATCGGACAATGGGCTTCAATTTGACAGCGAGGAATTCACCAACTGGTGCCAAGAGCACGGAATTCACAAAAGCTTCTCGTCTGTGGCTTACCCCCAGGCAAACGGACAAGTCGAAGCTGTCAACAAAATCCTCAAAACCCTAATCAAGAAGAAACTTGAAAAGTCAAAAGGCGCTTGGGTGGATGAACTTTCTACGGCACTTTGGGCCTACCACACATCTTACAGATCATCAATAGGGCATACTCCTTTCTCTTTGGCATACGGATCGGAGGCCATGCTCCCAGTTGAAACTGTAGTGCCTTCCCACCGTAGGATCCACTACAACCCAAAAGAGAACGAAGAACTCCTCCACATGTCTTTGGATCTAATTGAGGAAAGAAGAAATGATGCAGCACTCAAAGCAGCAGCTCACAAGCAAAAAGTAGCAGCACAATACAACTCCAAAGTCAAACACCGCAGCTTACAAGAAGGAGATATTGTCCTCAAACGGATCTTCCCACGCCCTGGAGCGCTAGATCCAATCTGGGACGGACCCTATGTAATTCATAAAGATCTCCACAACGGAGCTTATATTTTGTCAACAGTGGACGAAGAGGTGTTCCAGAGGGCATGGAACATCCAACACCTTCGTCGATACTTTTCTTAACTTGTACTGCCCATATAAAGTGAATTAACAAAGAGAATCAGTGGACGTAGGCATTTTCGTGCCGAACCACTTTAAAAATCTTGTCTCTTTTTAACTTGTTCCTTTATATCTTGGCTGCTTGTTAAGCTTTATCCTTTTCCATTGAACAAAATCATGTATAGCAACATTTCCATTTTGGACACTTCGCGGCACAACTTCACCTGGACAAGACCCAACAGGTACTATGCGAATCTATGCACTCTCCAATGAGACACTTTTGTTCCAGCATCCCTCTGCTGCGGGTTAACTCATTGCTCGTGACTGCCCTCAAAGCCAACTGTAATGAGCCGATTATAAGCCATCAAGAAGGCCGACTATAGCCGATGGCAGCTCATTACGGCGTTTGTCTCGCCGGCAACTGTGAACCTACTTTAAGCCCCAACATAAGGTGTGGCCAGCCAGGGGTAGTTCACGGTTGACGATCAGCACCCACGCTAGCCGACCACAGTAAATCGAACAATACCCATGATTACGGGCCATAATGGCTTGGGTAGTTACTGTGCGCGATCTCGGCTCCGATATGTCTTAAGTGCGGCTATGGTAAAAAAGATAAACTCCCCGTAGAGGCGTAAGATGGGTGACAAATGTCTCCAAGACCCACAGCTAGGGAAAGTGACTACAAAACCCGTTTGCCACGAACTTAAGCATATCGACGACCTTCCGTGATTGGAAGTTTTACTGTTTCTCATATTTCCGTTTCATTCAAAAACTTTTCTCCTATCCTATATAACAATCCTTAAAGTACAGGTCACAAAATAGGGGAACTCTCGCTTGTGGAAATATGAACTCACATCCGGATGACGGACCCAGCTACATTCCATACTCAGTCATGCAAGACATTCAAAGCAACCCTCTACAACTAAAACACAAAGGGCGGTACTATCTTCTCTTGTATACAAATATGTAGCTTTAATTTATTCACACGTCATATTGGCATTACAAGACATGAAACAATATTTTGAGCAGAAACTTAGCATCAAATGCGATTAAATCACATGCATAAACACACAGCTGTATTTCTTATGCAACATATCAAAATAACAACCACATTCGAACATAACAGAATCAGCTTATGTTATAAAATTACAGAAAGTCATTCTTTGCAAATAATATAATTACAAGTTACATTAATGTTTCGAACTGACATAGACATCAACCAAAATATGTATAAGTCAAGTCAAGGAATCGGAGCTTCGCCTCCATCCCGCTAGCCCTCCGGATCTACTTAACTGCAGGGTCAGAACTCCCCGCATGTACTCCAGAGGCCTCGCTTGCTCAATTCAGAAGAGAATCCATCAATAGTCGTAAAAGATAAGCAATCAAATCATGAAAAGATCTAAAGGAAAGACTTACCAGCGTCTGCTCCCTGATCATCATCATCTAGCTGCACGCCTACCTCATCCGCAGCAAGCAGCTGCATGCCCTCCTTAACCGCCACCTTCTCTTCCTTAGTGAATTGGGCCGTAACCACATCCATCCTGAAAGCTGCACCACCTTCCTTATCCGCGTCGGCCTTAGCCTCCTCCAAAGCCCAGAGATATATCCTAGCCATAACCCGGGGATAATCGTCCATCCAGGACAGGTTGCCCTGCCTCCAAGTACGGAAATACATGTCCTGGAGCATCTCATCCATCATTCCCTCGTTCTCCTCAAACTCTTTCATCCGGGCCTCAGAAGCCGACAGTCGTGCGACAACAGCATCTCTCTCCAATCGGTATCTCGAGCAATCAGTCTGAAGGGACTTCCACATCACTTCCATCTCCTCCTTCAGCTTGGCCTGAGAAAGCTCTGCGGCCTCAAGCCTCCCAGATAATTCTTACACCTGCTCAAGATCCTCTCTTCAAACCTCGTCCACCGTTGCGATGGCCATGTCAATCCGTTCCTTGCAGGCAGCCTCCATCTTTCGTAGCTCAGCCTTGCTAGCCTCTTCCATGGTTTTCTTCAGTCGTCTAGAGGCCGCCTCATGCTGGGATATCTGGATAGCCTGGTCGGCAAGCTTCTTGGCGTGGTCAGAAACCATTAACCATAGCCGGATGTTGGCACTCCCAATCTCCTCTCCAGCCTTGACCAGACATGCATGATGCCCCATCAACTTCCTGGTCTCCTCCGCGACCCGGTCGATATTAGCCTTGGCTTCGTCCCCCATGGTAACTATCCGAGTAGTAAGCAATTCGAGATCTAAGGACTTAGCCTCATCAAGCACCCGTACCATGGGGTTACGGGGAAGAAGATGCTTACCCGTGGCCTCGTCAAAAGAGATGTCCTGAAAACTCGGGTCCAGATCCGAGTGGCCGGCAAATGGGTTGTGAACCAAAAAAGGGTGGTCTATCGGGGAGACGGTTGGATTTTCGGACGGATGTGGGGAAGGCATAAGCTCGGTATCTTCCTCAATAATATCATGGATAGGCTGGACTGGAGACTGAGGGCCAGGTCAAGGTTCGAACGAAGATCGCCCCCACTTCCTCTTTCGCATATCTTCTTCAATAACTCCAAGAAGAGGGCGATATCTAACCACATCTACAGGATGGCTAGTTGACGACTTTGGTTTGGCAGAAGCTTTGAGTAGCTTATACTGTTCAAGGCGGTGTCGAATATTTGATGTCTTGGCCACCTTACCTGTTCTTGGAATAAAAACCAAGTGTTACAAGCATGCATGAAACTATGATCCAAGAAATATGTTAAGTAGGAAGACACGCTTATTTTACTAACCCTGAGGGGGAGTGGGATACTGCAATAAGTCCTGAATCTCATTCCAGGACGAGAGCTGGCCATAAAATATTACTAAGTCCTTATCATAAGGGGAGTCTGCGAAAGTTAAGAATTCACCTTGAACCACCGGAGTCGCCTTAGCTGAAGGACCCTTAGAAGATGGATCGGCACTAGTCCCTGCCTTGTCAGCCTTCTTCGCCTTCTCCACCGAGGCTAATCCTTCCTCCAACCCCTCAAAAGCCTGGCGAAAGGCATCATCCGTCCACTCCTGGATCTCCCCTGCCTGCTCAGAAGACAAAGCCCCGGCACCACTACCACCCTGTCCTTCACCTTCTCCATCTCCTCCGCTCTCCTCCTCGCCTCTCTCCTCCTCTCCACCTTCCTCCTCCGGAATATCTGGGCATGTGCTAGGGGAGGGTCCGTCAGACTTCTTAAGCTTCTTCCCCCCGACGACTGGGGGTACCGAGAAAGGTCTCCTCTTGCTACTCTTCGCAGTGGCCCCATCTTTAGCTTTAGCAGCCTTCTCCTCGGCTGTATCTCTCTGCTTAACCACAGATTGACGTGGCAAAATCAAGTTGTGCTCCAGGAGAGTGGCATTCCGGATCAGGTAAGAAGCCGACCTATCCCTTCCTGAGATAGCCTCTACCTCCGCAACCATCTGTACAAGGTGATCGTTCTCCACGACCGCAAAGCCACCTGTCGCTAGCAAGAAATAAAAGCACGTAAGAAGAAGCATTGTAGTCGGGACAAAGAAATTACGAATGGAATTCAACTTACAACCAGAAGTGAAAAGGCGAAAAGAAACGGAGTCGTCCTTGACGAAGAACCATTCCTTCTTAAACATGGTAAACTTCGAGTATAAGTCCAAGACCGGCTTGAAGGACACGGCCGACTCTAAACTAATGTACGGAGACCCCTTCTTGTAGCCCCTCAGATTATATAGATATTGGATTTCCCGGTTAGAAGGGGGCGCCCATATTTCCTCTGAAAATTGATGAACAAACACACCAGGATAGCATAGGAGTTGGGCTGAAGCTGGAAAGGAGCCACTTTCAGGTAAGTAATGAAGCTGACTATCCACGCATTAATCGGAGGAATGGCCCCGCACATGCAACGGTATCGGCTATACGCGAAGTATCCTTCAGGGGGATTATATGGCATGACCCCCTCCCCTGGCAACAGCATGCATGCTCTATCAATCCCAAAGGAGCGGGAGATAACGTCAAGTTGCTCCTCTCTGAGAGAGCTCGGAAAGCAATCAGGAGGAGAGTTCAGAAGCTCTTGGGGACCATACCCGTCTACCAGCGACCTCGGGATGGGTCCACGACGTTTCGGTCCTGGCTGGACCGGGGGCACAACGGGGGACTCTCGTCTATCCGCAGATTTTCTCTTTTCTGATCGAGTTTCCACTTTGCGAGACATTTATCTGTAACACCGGAAAAACATATTGTTAGAGCAGAGGAAATAAACAAGCAAGTGTATATAGTCTGAAATTTCACCCATAAGTCAAAACGCTCAAGCTCCTAGGGTCATTCGGTAAAGAAATGTAAAATTTCATTCGGTATTCAAAGTCTCAGGGTTCATCCGGTGGTTCAAATACAAGTTCATTCGGCATTTCCCTTCTCATTCGGCAGTTCAAACCCACAAGGTTCATTCGGTACTCAAAATCCACGAGTCCATCCGGTGATTCAAGTATATAAGATCGTTCGGCAAAAGAATGTCTCACCTGGTTCGGCAATCAAGAATTGATTCGGTACTTCAAATAGTTCGGCAAACAAGACTGGTTCAGCACTTGGTTGACTCGGCACTTGGTTGATCCGGTATTCAAATGATTCGGCTATCTCAAAACGATAAAGGGATGACGAAGGCCTGACAGCCCTATTTATAAACGAACAAGGGATGACCGGACCGTATGGTTCGGCACACAAGACCGGACGAAAATCACCTAAGCTAAAACAAAGCGCGACATATGATGGCATATGCCCCACTTTGGGGGGCAAGTGTTGGGCGCATTTCTAAACAATGCCGAACCATACCATCTCCAAGCATTGCCGGTCCAAGCTCCCTCTCCATCCACTACCGGTCCATATTACCTCCTCCCACTACCGAACCAGAAGCATTCATCTCCTAACACCGAACTACAAAATACCGGACAAACCTACCTCGCCTACCACCGAATCACCTACCACCGAACCAAAGCCCCACCGGTCCACTCATCTCCTACCACCGAACCATCCTAACCGGACCACCTATCCAACCTACACCGAACCAACATTGCCTGGCCAGATCGTTTCAGTCCAGGCCCGCCAGCAGCTATATACATCCAGAGCCCCTTCCCCCAGCCTGACTCTATAAATAGAGGGGCAGGGGTACAACAATGGCAGACAAGTTTGAGAGCTCAAGCATGGAAGGAACTTTCAAACAACTTTCATATACTTGTATACAAAGCTTTGTACTTGTACTTGTAATCTGGAAGAAAAAGGAGAATAAGATATAAAGTGGACATAGGCACGTTCTGGCCGAACCACTATAAATCTGTGTGTCTTTTATAGTTTAGTCCATCTATTTTATATATTTGCGTAAATCACCCAAATCGCTAGAAACAACATAAAATCAACAAATCCATACGACTTGGAGGTGTTTGTCCATTTTTTGTGCAAACAAAAGCAAAGGGCTGGAGAATCTTTGAGAAGCTTTTTGACGCGATTCAATGCGGCTGCATCATCGGTGGATCGACCGGATCCATCCATGGTCTTGATGGTAGCTGCATCGAGCATAGCTGATGGCACAGAATTCAAGAATTCGCTGACGAGAGACCCCCCTATGGATCTAGGGGAATTTTACCATAAGGCTGAAGGATTTTCACGATTGGAGGATGCGAATGCTGAGAGAGAGGAAGGAGATGGAATCGACGTTTATGCAGTCAAAGTCGGAAATCCTCCTGAAAAAGGTGCAGAAACTAGTAAGGAAAACAGAAGGCTGAGGATTATGACAATAAATCAACGCGACCACGAAAAGAACCAAAATTCACCTCGTATACGGAATTGAACGAGACTTTGGAACAGATATATCAGGAAACTAAGAGACAGGTCCCTTATCGAAAGCCAACGAGGAAAGATCCAACTAGCAACGAGAGAAGGTTGGACAAGTATTGTTCATTCCATGAGTTGAATGGTCACAGCACAAACGACCGCAGACACTTAAAAGACGAAGTCGAGGGTCACATCCGGAATGGTTTGCTATTATAGTATGTGAGAAGGAGGGACGCAACGGTGGAACAAGAACGACCACCACCTGCACCAACTGAAGATGGCTCAAGATCGAGACGTCAGCTTATTATCAATTGATTGAGATAATGACGGACGAGTGGAAAACTCCACATCGACACAATTAAGTTGTTCACACATGTATAGGACCGCGAACGATCCTCAGACATGCTCTGATACAATTATAAACCACATCGGCGTAGGGTTTGCACTCTGACGCCGTTGTTTTGCTTTCGTTTTTTTTTTTGTGTTTTTCATGTTTGGATTTGGTTTTGTCGGACATTTCTGTTTTAAAACTCATCGGTTGAATGGATATTTGGTTTTGATAATTCTAAAATGGCTAAGCTACTTACACATGTACGGGGTCGCGAACGATCCTTAGACATGCTCTGAGATGGCAATAAACCGCCCTGACGAACGATCTAGAAATTCACTCGAACGTGAAATATGGCGTCGATAATACTAAGTCCCTCCCCCCGGGCACACCAATTCGCCTCGAACGACACACGACCTCGAACGGTCACAATTCGCCTCGAACAGCACCCAGCCACGAATGGTCACAATTCGCCTCGAATGGCACTCGGCCACGAATGGTCACAATTTGCCTCGAACGGCACCCGGCACGAACGATCACAATTCGCCTCGAACGACACCCGGCCTCGAACGGTCACAATTTGCCTCGAACGGCACGCGACCACGAACGATCTCAACTCGCCTCGATTGGCACCCCTACCGCGAATGGTCACCATTTGCCGGTAATGACATTCGACCGCGAATGGTCCCATTTCATCTCAAATGGCATACGATCCCGAACGATCGTCATTTGAGGTCATAAGAAACTATCGAGTTCTTTATAGGTTGCTCACAGGATATGAACATCCAGCTTATGGCACTGCAAAACACACCTTTCTATTGCAAGGCATGTTTTGGGGGGCAAGTGTTATCCCGCCTTTTGGCAAGGCCGTGATACCAAAAGACTGATCGAAAACCAAAGACAGTTCGTCTCAAAGATCGGTTATACATTGCTTCGCTATGGATATCGATGAATTTTGTCCGAGTCCGGATTGGGCCACAATTGACCAGACATGACAAGCAAGACCATAAAAGCCAGCATTTCAAATTTCAGGTTAATCGGAGTTCGTATGAGTGAGATATGATCGATGCAAGTTGGAGAAAATATGTTGTTCGTGTCCATCTGATTGATCGGTTCGTATCCATCAAATTCGTATCCATCAGAAGGTCAAGGTGATGGTCCACTCGCACCGATCAGATTCATATCCATCCGGATGAGTCCGCCTCGATCAATTCGAATCCATCACATTCGAATCGATCCACCATCACACTATTCAAATCCATTGAACTCAGCCACTTTGTATCGATCAGGGCTCTCTCAATAGCCTTGTTCGCATAAATTTCATCGGTCGACTTCGTATCCATCGGCAAGCATTTGTTCAAATCGATCAGGATACGCCACTTCGTATCCATCGAAGGAGTATGCTTTCTCGTATTGATCTACCCAAATTTATTGTTCGAATCCATCGAGGCTGGTTAGTTCGTATCCATCAATCGTACCCATCACGTTTGATCGATACGAACAAGGCCCTTTTTATCGATACGAACAAGCCTACCTCCATCGATACGTATTGGCAACTGTTATCGAATCGAACAAGGCAACGGTCATCGATACAAACGAGGCGAAGTTCATAGATGCGACACGGTCAACTCGGAGCAAAAGGCGGATCGATGCGAGATGTGCGCGCCACGTCATCTTGAAGTCACGTGCATCCATCGATACGAAGACATGGATTCGAAGTGATCGACTCGAAGCAAACAGCCAACCGAGAAACTTCAACTCGTATCGAACATATCTCACAAAACGCTAGTCCAAATGCAACCAAATTTTCACAGGAGCTTATGTGCAAGCTAAAGAACAATCCTGCCAAGTTTCAGCTCGATTGGATCATTTTTTGATGGATATGAAATTGTTTCGTATCGATCAGAGATCGAGTCGAAACTTGGTGGGGTCGGTCGCGTGGGCCCACTTACGTGCCAGAAGAAGTCTCCCGAAGTTTGAGCGTGATATCAGCCTCCTACACCTATAAATAACCCAGTGAAGCCTACAGAAAAGGGGATCTTTTGGCTATTCGACATCTAGACTCTGCCGGATTCAATCCTACATCTTTTCATCGCCATTGTATTCAAACTTCAGAGCTATAATCTATGGTAATCTGCTGTAACAGATTGAAATCATGAAGTGAATCAATAAAGCTATCAAGTTCAGAGTGGACGTAGGCAAGATCGCCGAACCACTATAAAATCTATGTTGTTTACTGCTTTCCTTTTGATTTTTCTGAGTGATCTACATATTTGTTATTAATCTGAGACCTGTGATTGTGAATTATCTATTATTGGGTGTTTGTGACCAATTTTGGCACAAACAATCAGAGTATACATATAAATGAGTAAATAAATAATGAAGTGGAACAACATGATACAGTTGACCAAATATAACAAATAGTTGACTAATCTCCGTCTTCATCCTCCAAATAAAATGGTCTTTATTACACAGAAATGCTCAGACTGACTTGAGCGTAATGAAAAACAAAGCACTTGAGTCAAAACTAAAAGATCTTATGTAAGTTAATTCAAAATAAATAAATATGAGTGTAATGGTTTCAAAGATTTTTACAGGATTTTACATCTCCTATCCAGTGTCTAACGTGCGTGCAATAACTTAAGAGATGTTCAGGATTCCATCTCCTAAGGATGCGTTAAACTATCTATATACATAGTAAAATACGCTATTATAATATGTCTACAGTAAAGTAAAGTATTAAAATAGCGTTAAGGCATTATCCATATCCCCCTTAACACATTTTCATATAAATGTCATAGTCTATACAATACTGTAAACTCCATCGTAAACTAGTGAGCTACCAGGGAGCACTCCATAAGTATGACACAAACAAACTCATAGTAGGCGCGATAAGGCACATGACAAGGCACGCGAGGCAATGCCCAGAGTAGGATACTATCGTTTTACGGATCGGGACCGGTGGTAGTGCATAGCAGCTACTACCGTCCACCTCAGAACACACTCCCATAATAAAATCGAAGGTAGCCACCAAATAAATCACAAAGTAACAGATATAGTATCGAAGAAGTATGTCCGATCGAAAAAGCGATCTCACTTGGCCCGACGTGGCTTCTGTTTTAGTCATATCAAGCTGACTCGAGGGGGGTCAGGTCTGTGTTCATACCTCATACCTTAGCATTCTCCAAACCATCCGACTTCATTCTGGATTCTCCACCACATGCACAGTTGTTAAAGTGGTTTTCGGTATTGGCAGAGAGTATGACAATATCCGACCCCATTCACTTTAACAACCAAAAGCTTATTTCACACCGATTGGTTCTTTTACATTTTCAAAATCAATTTGTATATCAAAATATCATATTCACTTCAAAATATCCCTCATTTCAAAATCATCATATTTACTCAAAATATGTCATTTCACTAGAAAATACCATTTCAAATCCCTACGTAAGTTATAACATCATTTAACCATATTCTCTTTTAAATCAAGGATTTAAATATAAACAATTCAACCTTGCATAGTTTGAATTTTATAAAATAGTTTAGATAGAAATAAATAGTTTAAAATAGTTTAATTAATTTTAACAGTTTTAATAGTTTAAAATAGTTTTAATAGTTTAAGATAGTTTTATTGATTTAAAATAGTTTGAAATAGTTTTAATGATTTAAAATAGTTTAAAATAGTTTTAATAGTTTAAGTTTTTTAAAACGGTAAAAAATAATATTTAAGATAAAGTGGTTTGATTATTGGAAGTGGTTTATATAGTAAATAGTTTTGAAAATCTAAATAATATGAAATTTAAGATAATAGAATTTAAAACAGTTTATAAGAAATAATTTTATTTTGAAAATAGTATCAAATCAAACTTCCATTTCAACGAATTTGAACCATATCCAGATTTCAAATCAGCAAAACTCAATTTCAATTCTTTCAATTCAAATGACTCAATTTCGATAAATTTCAATTATATTTTAAGATTTAACTTTAAGATTTCAATTCTTTAAACCATTCATTCAAACCAATTTTAATTTCAACATTTTAAAGCTTGGATTTTGAAAATAATTCGGTTCTTATAAATCAAATTTTATTTCAAAATATCATTTACCTGGATTCAAAATTTAAGGATTTAAGATCATCTAATTTAACCAATCAAGTGTCCATATATAATTTTCTACCTTACTGTCAAGTGATACACATATATATATATATCATTTCAACCCGTAATAAATTTAAATTTACGAGTATATATCATTTCAATCCGTAATCGCAAGAAAAATTCTAAATCAATAAAACGCTTGAGTTTATCATTTAAACCCATAACGATTTTCCCTAATCTATAAGATCATTTGGGTTTATATAATTCAATCCATTGTAATTTTCTTAACAATAACTAAGGGAACTTGCACTGTGATAACAAAATATGAAATAAATATAATATCCAATCATTCAAATATCAACAATTAAATATCCATCACAATCATCATTCAAATCAGTCAATAAATCACATTAAATAAATTGGTTATCATCATCAGGTATTTAACTGGCATTTAAATTTCAATATTAATGTAAATGGCAATTAAATTCAATATATATTCAGATTAAATTTGAATGGTAATATAAATATTCCAGACAATAGTCGTTAAATTTCTAATTGTATCACAAATTTGATTTAACTAACAGAAGATGGTTTAGTAGTTATGAGTGGGTTAAAACACTCACCTTTGATTTCAAATCAATTACAAATCCAAATAAAGCTCAAAATTCTAAAGTCTCAGAAAGCAGCCATACCAGTTCCATAATGTTTGGAATTTTGATACGATCGCAATGGAGTAAACCGCACGTGAATCTGAGCTCGTAAAAGAATGTTATGATCGAAAGGATGCCATAGCTTCCACCTAATTATCCTTATTGATTATTCTGTTTAAATGATAATTTTAGCTAGCCTGACCCATGTGTTTTCACTCGGGTCAGACCGAGTTGTTTCAGGTATCATCTATTGGACTTAGCTTGAAGTTGATGTTGGATATCAGCTCTTCTTTCTCTTGAGTAGTTTTTGTTCTTTCGCATACTATGATGTAGTTATATTTGATTCGATATTTATGTTGTGGACGAGTACCATCTTTATTGTATTCATATTATATTGTACTAAACATGTATCAATGTATATGTATATATATGATGTTGGTTACTGTTCTGTGATGTGATTTACATTCAGTTATTGTATTTTGTTCTGATAGATCCGTTAACCACCTATAGTTTTGGACTAAGCATTTACTGGGTATGTCGATCCACTTGAGTTGAAAAAAAAAGTTATATTGCATTTATCGACGTATTCAATAGATGTTTAAGACAAAATTATAGACGGTCGTCCTTAACCAGCCCTATTCTCCGCTTTAGTAGACGGAATTACTTGTTAATTCTCTTTACTAAGGTGGGTCTCGGGGTGGGGCGTTACAGCTTGAGGTATAAATGTATTTGGAGATTCTTTTATATTTGAGTTTGGGATCATCCTACTTGAGAATGTCTTATGTTTTCCTTTTTGGCGAGATTTTGTATTGATGTTTTACCTTTTGAGGAGATATGGTTCATGGAAACCATGTATACATTTTGGAATGTCGCCGATGATATGAGGCGAATGTTTATATTATTTGGGTAGTATTATTGAACTTACCTCTTTTGAAGTCTTTGTATACTTAAGTGACATTATTTCACAAACAAACACGCAACAAACGAAAATTGAGATTTCAATATTGAAATTTCAATCTAAGCTAGAAAATGTGAGTATCAAAACTCACATTTTCTAGCTTAGATTGAAATTTCAATATTGAAATCTCAATTTTCATTTGTTGCGTCATTTCTTCGGCATTATAATCGGGGATTTGGCCAATCCGGATTTTCTGAGTTTTCCGTTTTATTGTGATTTCACCTTTTTAAGATGTTTTATTACATCGATAGCCTAGTGCTATATGAGAGGTTATATATATGGTGATTTCAATTATGATGTTTTGAACTCTTATCAAGTTCCATGAGTTATGAGTTTGATAATTTCAGGATTTTATAGGATATTCTGTGTGTTGCCATTTTGGTGAGAGTTTGTATTGATATTTCTCCTTTTGAGGAACTATGGTTCATGGAAACCATGTAGACATTTTGGGATGTCGCTGATGATATGGGGCACTTGTGTTTGTTTTGAGTATTGAGTTTGAGTTACCTCCTTCGAGGTATTTGTTCACTTAAGTAGCGTTTGTTACTTAAGTGTTGAGCTTATGAGTTTATCGATTCATTCTTCTCTTTCGAGAAGAAGTATCTTCATGTCTATTCTGCTTCATATTACCGATATTGATTGATTTGTGTAGCTAGACTGACCCGTGTATTTATACTCGGATCAGACCGAGTTGTTTCAGGTATCATCTATTGGACTTAGCTTGAAGTTGATGTTGGATATCAGCTTAGAAGATATATACGTGTATATATATATATATATATTTAATTTTAAACTTAAAAACAAATAGGGCAAATTGATAATTTTACTACCTCTGAGACCCTTACATTCGTATAGTACACGATGACGAACGGGCTCACTTCGTTGTCCAACCTCCACATCTTTGCTCAAACGTCGCCGACACTACTGCCTCTGCCTTGACTGGTCGCCACCCCCAAGCTGCTCTTCCATGGCAGCCCCATCCTAGGTCACCAAGACCACCCTAGAAGCCTCCGCCGATTGTTAGGGCTTTTTCGAAACCCTACCTCCAAATTCTAACCGCCTCAGCCAGCAATAGATGACACGTCAACCACCAAACTGCTCTATATAATGATCTCTACAAAACCCCTCAAACAATTTTAGAAACCGTCGCCAAAATCAAAAACTCCCAAATCGGTAATTAGAGTACACTATTTATGACCTTTGACCATGATTTTTGATTGATTTGTGCACTATTTCCAAAAAGGAACATTTTCCTTAGATTCGTATTGTTGAAAGCTTCGAAACGGTATATAATATAATAGGGTTTTAGAGTTTGAATTTCAAAATTGATTTTGGTATTGGAATTAGGGTTTTGGATTTGCAGCCATTAGGAAGGAGGAAGAAGCGGATAAATTGAAGATGACAGTACATGTTGAAATAAAATTAAGGGCTGCAAGGGTTAGAGAAGAATCTATTTATATGGACAAAGATATATAAGATTGAATGGACAGATCGATTTGATTCGAAACGATAATGCGACCCGAAAAGTCCATTTCATTTCCGAAACGAAAGTGGGTTATCCAACATATCGATATATATATTTTCAATATTTCTAGACTCAGTGGAACTAATTTTGAGCCCACATTCCATGTATATAGAAGTTAGCTACCAAAATCAGATTATATAAATTTAAATTCCATTAATCGATTTCTATGCGCTTCGAGCTCGCACGATCGAACAGCAAGTCCGATCGCTACGAAACTTGAAATCCTACCATAATTTACTGTTACGGATTCGATGAAACTAGTTTCGTTGAAATCCAAGGCCGCGGCCAAAAAGGCTAAATTTCATGTTAAATAAATTATTGTTAAATGGTTTTAATCACTTTTAAATTCAAATTTAATAGTCAATAATTTCAACATTCAAGATTTTACAGAAATTAATAATCTATCAAAATATATTTTCTATGTTAAATTCACTATTAAAATATATTTCGTTAAATTTAACGTTCAATTACACTGCAATAAAATTCTAGTTAATTATATTTTAAATCCAAAAAATTCTTTTATTTGACTTGCAATCTTATTATTAAATCGACTATCACCTAATGGATATAATTAACATTGGTGCATATTTTATTATATTAATATTCTACAGTTATCATCTTAATTCATATTAACTGCGATATTTAATTAGATTAATTTCAAACGGATTAAAATAATGAAATGATAATTAAACAACTATTACACATAAATAGTTCAAACACATGTCTATGTTTGTTGTTTACAAACAAAGCTAACATCACTTACTAATTAATTGATTTCATATTTCTTAATTAACTTATTCTAATTTATAACATATAATTTCAATATTAAATCCAATATTTAATTTATTCCTTATTTACAATTATAACCAAATTAACTTTACAATTATTTCAATTTATTGAAATCACATTAAAATAATTGTCAAATACATTCAAACAACATTATTAAGTCATATTCTAGTTATTTTTGTCATTAATAAATCATAAATTCCAATTTTCGTAATATTAAATACTAAAATCTTATTAAATTCAATAGTTTAATTATCAAAATTTATGGGTCGTTACATTCAAAGAGGGCACAAACAAAACCAAGAGGAAGACCTAAGGACATTTTTTGAATGGAAACTTTATTTTATTTTTCTATATTAGTAATTGCATAGTATAACTTGGATTTGATAGATACTTTGGGAAATTTTGCTTACGAAAGTATCACACTAAAACCCCGAAATTCACCTAAAGAGAAATATCAATTCTTAAGTTAGAATCTCAATTATTCTATATATTAAAATTGTGGAATTGTGTAGTTATTACAATTTTAATGTTTTACATTCTATTCTACTTCTTGTCTTTTTCTTTGGATCTGATTAAGAATTTTGGAAGAAAATTAATTAGCAAATGGTGAGGAAGATACATAGTCCTTTCTTTGTAGTTTGCACCATTATTTTTTCAATTCAAATAGAAATCCCCTTTATCAATTTTATGCAAAGAAGTTTAAAAGAATGTAAAAAGATTTGAATTGTGAATAAATTAAATTGATTCTGCTATTTTATTATAAAATAAGTTTGGTATGAGTTCTATTTTTATGCAATACCGTTGTTGGATGGAGAATATGTGACATATGGCATATTTGTGGATATGAAATTAGACTTGTATAAATTTGAAGTTTTGGCATTTATACGATTAGTTTATGGCGTAGTCTTTGTATGATTAGAATATTTAAGGCATGTGTGTATATATATACATATGTATATTAGAGTATAAGTAACATATAATTAATAGCTCATTAATTGTGTAGTTAATAGGTCATTAATTAGTATTGAAACCTAATTATGAAAGAAATTGATAGTTAAGGCGAAACGGGGTTTTTTTTCCATATATGGCCTTAATAGGGAATGCGGTGAAATGTGCGATAATATGTTAAGAGATGGCAGACTATGACTAAGTTATAGTGAAGCGAGGTCGGTCAAAATCACATGTAAGTTCGTGCAGCTAATCTAGCTATCAGTAGTGTGACTTTAGGGACGATAAGGGACATCCTTATAATAAGTACCTACAGAGGGCACGAGGTTAGTCCTAAATTCTATAGGGTAATGCTATCCAACTAATCTGGATACTGGTACCTACAAATAGTCGGACTAATATGAAACGTCAAAATTTGGGTTACAGGTTATAATATGAAGGACATGCTTTAAGGTTAAAGGTATCAAGTGGTTGATTGAGGGCCCGCATCCTCCCTATGTAGGAAGTATTAAACGGTCAGGGTTTGTGGTTAGGCTTGGTAGATGATATCTCGAGGAGTGTTCACTTTAGGTTTGAGGTATTAAGTGGCTGATAGAGTTAGGAGAATGCCCTAGGGACAATTATGTAATTTGTTGCATATATCTAACTCGATAACCAATTTTGTTTGAAATAAAAGGTGTTTTTTCCTATTATATACTTGATATAATGTGTTAAATATTAATTAATTAATTTAATTTAAAGTATATTTAGTAGAAAATCCATAAATGGTTGTTTTATGATAATTGTTACAGTGTGTTGTAACGCTTTCCATAAATGGTAAACTGATCTAATGCTTGACATAATTTGTTGAGACTAGAATACGTAACGCTCTTCAAATGTTGGATGGTGTATTACCCGTGGTTACTAAGGGCACCAAGGGGTTACATACTAGTTATTGGATAACCATGGAAAGACTTAGTCGATAGTTTTTTGTTGGTTAATATAATTAAGGTCAAACAGAAAATATCGATGTGACTTATTCACAGTTCTTTGGACTTGACAATATTGTTGATCTTCAATATGGAAGCTTCGCTCTGATTATAGTTAAATCATGGCATGACGTCCATGGAACGACTATGGTTGGGTTGAGTGGAAGTGAAACACTATTCAAGAGAAGATTCTTCTCCTTAGTTATATGAGATTAGTACCACAGTCAACTGAAGTCAACTCAAAGTCAAAGTCTCTAGTCAAAGCATTTCAGTTAATAATAATTGTTATTATCGAACTAAGGACTTTGTATTTTGACTATAAAGTTGAATATGCATGATATTAGAATTTTGACTATTACCAAATTCTATAAGTCTTAATGCAATATAGTTTTGATGATGAGAATTAGTATAAATAATTACCGGGTACCGCTTATAATAAATAAAATTGAATTTTACCAAAAGATGTGTAAGCGATAAATTCAGCAAAAATGTCACTTGCCCTTTTAAACCATTTTGTTTAAGTAAGAATTTTATTGCTAACCATAATTTTCAAGTATACACACATATAATTGCATGTTCCACAATCTTATCAAATTAGATACTGTTTTAAGGTTTGATTTCATAGTGTATAAACTGGTTAGTCTTAATTTTAATATATATGTATATGTATGTATATACATATGTATGTGTATGTAAGGCTCATACACACACATATGTACACATACACACACAATATATATATATATATATATATATATATATATATATATATATTAGTTAAAATTTTGGACATCAAAGGCTGGTGTGAATTAAGTGGGAAATGTCATTAATTTATCAATTAACCTAATCAAAGAGAGAGAGAGAGAGAGAAATGAAAGCGTATTCTTTCTACATTTATGGCCCCATCTTCCCCTAATTAATTATTTGTCCTAAGAGTAAGTGTTAATACCTCAGTTATTAATTTTGATGGTAACAACTATTTGCACCAAAAATGGGCACAAACACCCTATTGTATGTAAAAGCACCAATATCCAATATTTAGATCCAAATGGAGAAACATAGATTTGCAGATCACATAATAGATTGTGGAAGAGTAAATGAACATGCAAGATTTATAGTGGTTCGACAATCTTCGGCCTACGCGCACTCCAATAATCTTTTATTTATATTATAATATTATAAGTAAATTTGGCTTAAAAAATTAACGGAGGAAGAGATAAGAAGTGATGAAGGAGAGCCAGCTGAACAGGTCCTCGACAATGAGCCAAATCCACTGTACATATAAGTGAAAACGTGTATGGATCGGGATAAAATTTCACCAGAAGAACCTCCAGATCCGTATGACCCGGTCCAGCAATTTTCGGATCGATCGCACACCGTTGGAACATGATCGATCGCAGCTCTATTGTAGCTCATATGAATGATCAGGGTTGATTATTCATATAAGCTCAGATAGAGCTGCGATTGATTATAGGGATGCTTCATGATGTAAGCTACTTGCTTACCAAATTTCATGCAATTCTGTCATACCGTCTGCGAGGCATCACATTTTCCGTAAAAATATGGATCGTTATGCTGATTTGTACGATCGTTCCAATAACGATCGGCCTCTTTTCCAAAATTTCATCTGTTTGAGCTGTGATTGATTATATAGGTTTCCGATGATGTTAGCTACTTGCTCTCCAAATTTTGTATAGTTCTGACATACCGTTTGTGGGATATTGCATTTTCCATGAAACTATGGATCGTTCTGGTAGATTTTGTACGATCGTTATGGAACGATCGATATATTTTCTGATATTTGTAAATTTTGACATACGATGGATTTTGGGGACTTCTTTATTCAATATATTGTTATTCCTAAAGTTTCATAGGTAGTGGAGTTGTAGATCTTGAGATATTGATCGATCTTCATCGATTTACACTGTTTTATGGATCGTTCTAGATTGTCTATATAAATTATTCATTTGCCCATAGCTCGAGCATACATATTCCGATTGACTTGAAATTTGAAATGTGGCCTCACATGGCCTTCCTTGTCACTTCATATTGATTTCACCTTGATTGGGACCTAGTCCAAATCTACCCAGCTATTGCCCATAGTTTCAAATATCATCGATTTCTGAGCCTGTTATCCGTCTCTCCGAGCTTCCTTCCTTGATGATCATAGAAGACATTTAGCCAACTTTTATGATATACTGCCTAGTCAAAAGGTGGTATAATAACAACCTTATACAATCATATAAAATGTAGATACTAATGTTTTGCCAAGTTTTATAGTATATAGTGTAGAATATTACAAAAGTGTTGAATCGAAGATTGTACAGTATAAAAACTCAACAGATAGACATGAAGACTCATGAGTTCAAAGACCAAGATATAAAGATTTCAAGATTATAATTTAGTGTATAGAGTCATAGCTTATATTGATAAATAACAAAGACACTAAATTATAATCTTGAAAAAATGTCACACCACCTATTAAGTGACATGTAAACGTTACTATTCTAATAGTTTGATATTAATCGGTGACTGAATTTACACCTATGAGTCACACAACCGTAACGATGAATTCTCTGAAAAACCACATGATTTAATTAATTTATAAAATATTTTAAATTGACTAAATTAATTAATATTTGAAAATATTAATTATTATTTATTTGATATTCGAAAGTTTTTTGTAATTATTGTAATGCATTTATAAAAGTTATATTTTTGTGCATTGGTATATGATATTGATGTAACTTAAAGATAATTGCATGAAATGATTTATGAAAATTCTATGTTATTTGATGACATGATTTATTGAAATCTTATGTCCTTTGATGACATGATTTGTGGAAATTTATGTCATTTGATGACATACATGTAATGAAAGGATTGGAGAGAGAGAAACAATCGAGGGAATTAATTAGGAAAGTTTTAATTAAAGAATGTGAAAAGTTAAAACATATTCTCCAATTCATTCTGTGCAGACAATTCTTTTTCTTTTTCATTCATTCTTTCTCTTTCTCTCCTCCTAATTTTTCACGGCAGAAAAAAACGAATTTCCAAAATCTTTCAACTCCAAATAAAATGATCGAATAAAACAAAAAAAAGTGGTTCATCCATCTCTTACAAGGATATGATGTGGATCTTGAAGATCTGAGGAGATATCATCATTCAATGTGTGATTTCTAGGCAACATCCTAAGGTGATTCAATTAGATCTAGAAGCATTCTTCATTCATGATGCAAATCAAAGGCAACATCATCAAGGTGTGTTTTAAGGATTGGGTAGCAAGGTATATCATTTTCTATATATATATATAGTGATTTTGCAATGTTTGATGGAAATTTAATTTGACTTTCATAATTTGTATGATGTACTATTGTCTTGCTTAATCAATTTTTATTTATGAATATTGAATTATTTGTTGAATGATATGATTGAGTTTCCATTTGATATATCAAAATTAATTTTGTTTATGATTTAAAACAAAATTTAAGTGTACATTTATGTCTTTAAACATTTTAATTAAATTGTAATTCTTCAAATCTGAATGTTTACATGTTAGAATTGATTAGCTGCTTTTTTTACTTTGTTAAATTGAAACTAAATCTACATATTATAAAATACCATGTTGTTCTATGTTTTGACATTTATTTTAAATTCCATTTCTTTAAATCTGGAAATTTACATTTCCATGTTGATTGATTGAATTATGTTTAAAGTTAAAAACGAAATTTATATGGAATCAATACAATATTTCAATTATAGATCTATGTTTTAATCTTTCATAACAAAGTGTAATTTTAGTTTTGAATTTTAATACATGTATGTATGTTTGTGTGTATTACTTGCACTTTTTATTGCATTAGATATTTACATTTGAGTAAAAGGAATTTTAACAACAAATCAAAGTTTTGAAATTTACTATAATAACTATCTAATTTATATTATTAGAAAGCTTTGATTGAATTCCATATATATATATATATATATATTTGGATCTACTTATATATGTTCATTTGAAATTTATTTTTATTTACATATATTGTCATAGTACGAAGTCATTTCTTTTTTTAATTAAGACAATAATGTATACACACAATTCATTGTTTATCTTCCATATTCTTACATTATGGTACTTATTGATTGTCATTAATATGTTGCATTCATTAAGTTTTGCTAAAATGGAGACTGTATCAATCGCGCTTGTCATCCCTAAGTTATTTCCATTTCAATTCCTATGTAATAACCATTCAAATTGTTCTTGTTTATTTTATGTATACATACATACATACATACATACATATATATATATACATACATACATACATACATACATACATACATATATATATATATATATATATATCAATTACCCTTAACTATGCACACTTCCTGTATGTTGCACTTGCATAATATTTGCTGTGAATATATTTACAATTCATGTCGTATTTAGATAAGTCATTAATGTTATTTTATTAATCAATTATTTAATTTAATTAAGAGAAGGAAATGAAAAGCTTCCTTCTCTAACAAATTTATGATCCTTTACTAATTGAATAAGTTAAGAAGATCTTTAAATAAATTTATGCCCCATCATTAATTAAATAATTTAAGAAATAGAAAATGAAAAGTTTCCTTCTCTAGATAAATTTAATAATTTGCTGTTACACACAAATATGTACATAAGAGTGTATTTAATATACTATAATTTACATGCACATTAAATTAAAGTAAAACTTTATTCGTAAAATTAAATAAAATATAGATTTTATTTCAAAAAAATTTAGAGAATTTCTAAGTATATTTAGACTTCATAGGCCCATTAAAGATCAAAAATGCTAATTTTTTTGAAATTCACCCGTTTCTTCCCCTACGGGCTGACCCAGTTCCTTCAACGGTATTAGAGCCAAATAGCCTATGTGGTCTAAATTAGTCATGTTACGGTTAACTAATTAAGCTTGCGCACTTAGCACGGTGTCTAGAAAGGTGATGTCTAGGATTGGAATTGGGTAATCAAGTACCATGTCCAACCTGGTTACCTGCCTAGCCTGAAAGGTGGAGTAAGCCTAAAGATTGCCCAATATAGAAAAGGCCCAATTTTAATTGAGCCTTGGGCTTAATTTTAAAATAGTTTTGAAAATTTAGACAAGATTTTAAATTTAAAAGTTATGTTTAAAATAAAAACATGTTTATTATAATTCGTTACAAAATAACGTAAATTTTCAAAATGTTTGAAAATGCAATGAAAATTTCCAAATGTTTGAAACTATTTAAACATTAATTTAAAAATTTAATTTTTTTTAATAAGATAAAGAAAAAAAGATTAATTAATTGAGTTTATTAATTAATATTTATATGCATGTATTATATATGTTGATATATGTTATGTTATTTTAAAGTGTTCAAGATAACATAAGTATACATGTATGTACATAAGATAAAATTTTAAATTAATATAATTTAATTAAAATTATTTAACTAAATAAATCAATTAAAGGTTAATTAATTAAAAATATATGCATATATATATATATGTGTGTTATATTATAAAGGTTATAGTATACACTATAAAGGTTACAGTAGATATCTCCAATATAAAAGTTGTATTGGAATACTAATTTAAAATTAATTAAAGAGTTAATTAATTAAAATTAATTAAATAAGATTTAATTAATAAAATATCATACATAAGACTATCATAGAAGTAATATGAAATATAAAAATTATATAACAATAAAACTTATATGATATGAATGTATAAAGTAAAGATGAAACATTAAGGAAATCCAAATAGACAAGATTATGAATCTTCAATATAATGTTGTACTCTACCATATATATATTAATAAATTACTTGCAGGCTCCTTAGTTGTTGAGCAAGCTCAAGCTAAGGATGTTATGTGTAGTATTATTCATATATTGAACATATGAGGAAAGATAACTATATGTATTTGTTGAGCAAACTCAAGGTACGTATACTATACTTAGGCCATCACGATATGGTAGGTATGAGTGAATAATCTTTTTCGATTTGTTGAGAAAACTCAAGGTTGAAATGAGATTAGGACAAGGAAAAATGGGTTAAGAGTTGTATGTGATACAATTGATAAGGAGTTATCCATCATTTATGGGGCTATGATTTGTTGAGCAAACTCAAGGTCAGAATACGAAGACATATGAGTCCTAACACCCACTAGTGAAGTCGAGAGGTTTCTATATTTCATCTTAGGGTTCAGAAAAACATAAAAGGCTAGTGGGAGCCTTATTAGGAAAATTAAATGGTAACATTTAACATTTCTAATATTGTAAAAACATATGCTAAATAATGTTATAGTTATCAATAATGATAAATTTGTGCATTTAATATGATTGATAAAATGTTTATCAATTAACATATACAAACAAATTGAAAATTGACAAATGGAAATATAATACCCATTATTAAATACCTATTGCATGTTAATGTTTTCTATACCCATGAAAGTGTCTAATTTTACAACTACTTAATACATTCGTAAAATGGTCACATACATGCTTATTTGGTTGAGACGGTGTATGCGCTCTTTGAGTTTTGAACTCTAAAAGTAATACAAGACTATGGATATTTGATCAATATACTATCATTTATAAATGTTATATGGTGAACAACCACAATTCGTAATGTACAATACTTCAATGAATATAGTTCATTGGAAACAATCAAATAAATAATATTTTTGAGATCATGTATTCAAATTGATTGATTACAAAAGGGATCATATTGTGTTAATGTAACATAGGACCAAAAACTACAAGATAGATCTAAGAACTCGATCGCTAAAATGTCATTTTGATCAGTTTACGTAAAGTGCAGCATATTTGATATCCTTAAATGTTAAGGATAATCAAATATGCTTTTGTAAAGAGTTTGCTATAATATTGTAGTAAGGTTTTCTTTTGTATAGTTTGACAATTTGAAAGGAAAACGAATGTATAAGAATAGATGTAATTTAAGGTACAGTTGGGATGAAGAGAATTAATAGTCATTTCTTCTTCATAAAGAAATAACAAAAATGAGAATTGTAATAATAATAAAAGATATTTGTAACACCCCAGATTTTTGATAACATTATTTAGGAGATTTAGTTAGAAAAACTAAATAAAATAATGTGTTGATTAGGAGATTGAGATTTGATTTAATTAAGGTAGCCATGCCTTTTCTAACTAATAAATTAAATGAAGGGTTTAAAAGTGAATTAGAAGAGGAGTATTGTGGGAAAGATGCCATTCCTATATCATCTTCCTTAGGCCATGTGTTTCAAAACATGTTCATTCTCATTTTCGAAAATTAAAAAGCTTGGCCGACCACCATTTGTGACACCCCGCATTTTTATATAATTAAAATTTAGCATATGACAATAAGTGTAGTCATCCACCGTTTTGAACGGTTCAAATCGACAATAAACCACACATTTCAGACTCAAATCATTCAAAAGCGAGGATTGTTAATGGGGTAAATAAGAAAAAAACAAAACATAGAATCTCGCAGCGGAATGACAAAATATAATAATCAAATAAACAGTTCATGAAACTGTTTTACAAATAACATTTGATTACACTTTTACAATTCAAATAAGAGTTATACATACATAAAAAATAAAAAAATAATGCAGTGCAACACAGAATGTAGTGGAATTATAAATATCAATAATATACTGAATCTTCGTCTTCATCCTCCAGAAAATAGTCTTCAATACACTGAAAAGCTCAGACTGACCCGAGTGCAATAAAAAGACAAAACACTCGAGTCGGAACTAAAAGATCTTATGTAAGTCAAATCAAAACAAATAAAATAAAAATATTAGTGTAATGGTTTCATAGTTGTTACAGGATTTCATCTCCTGTCAAGTGTACAATGTGAATATAATCATTTAAAGGGTTTCAAATAATTTGACATATCAATCTTAATCGTCTAATTAAAACAAATCCGAAGTTTAAATTAACTTAAACCCTTCAAATAATTCAATTCCAAATAAAAAGTCCAAATTCAAGAAATTATATGGGTATATGTCATTTCATCTAGTATCAAAAATCAACATTTTGAAATCTGTGAAAACCATTCGGATTTATCATTTCAACCCATAATGATTTTCCCTTTATCTATAAGATCGTTCGGGTATGTATCATTTCAACCCATAAGGATAATAGAGATGTAGACATAAATAAAATCCAATCATCCAAAATGTCAACCAATAACATCCATCTAATCATCCAAATATCAACAATTGAACATACAACACAATAATCATTGAAATCAACCAATAACCACCAGCAATTTACTGGTTATCATCAATAGGTATTTAACTGGCAATTTAAATTTTAATATTAAATTAAATGGCAATTGAATTCAATAAAAGTTAGATTTAACTTGAATGACAATTTCAAATATACTAAACCACAACCAATTAATTTCTAATCACATCATAAATTCAATCTAACTAACATAAGAAAATCTAGTAGCTGTGAGTGTTTGCTTACCTTTCGTGGCAACGAAGGGGATGATAAAAATGGAGCAACGTGGAGATTCCTACCAAAGATCCAAATGCAAAGCAAATCCAACAAAACTTAGACACGACACAAATCAATAAACAAGTTTCAACTGCTTCCAACTTCCAGACAACCCAAGATCCAAACTACGGACAAACCTGAAACTAGGTCATCTTTAAGAAAATATTCGGACAAGAATATTACTGAATCTGTAAAGTTGACTAACTAGAAAGTTGTTGTAAATTCTTTTATCTCCACTTTCAAAAAATATAATCACTTAAAAAGCTTCTGTCTTGAGGAAGTTATGGTCAAAACAAACAGAGGTGCTTTCTGAGTTGGAAATCTGAGTTCAAAAATACTTCGAAAATATTTGATTTTTTGGCATAGCAAATTAAGGAATTTGAAGAACTAATCTAAAAGAAAGTTGAAGCACTAGAAAAATAAATGATTTAAAGAAATGAATCACATAATTTAATTCATTCTTGAAGGAGATAGAAGGTCAATGGGAGGGAAAAGGAAGGGTCCAAAGTCTCTTAGGTTCCTAAGGTCTCTTGGTTTACTAGGAGCCCATTAGTCTAAAACAAACCCAACAAGACATAGCCAAAAAAACACAAATATATACTACAAATAAAAGAAATATGCGGCAGGTTATTTACTAATTAGGAAATGAAGGTGGAGAGACAAAATAAATGTCACGTTTTATTTTGAAAGCTTCAGCCGTTAATAATGCATAAAGAAATGTACGTAGGAATTGAAAATTCTTCAAACCAAAGGAAAGTGAAATTTAGTATACGTGAAAATGAGGTGACAAAAATTAAATACCACCTAAAAGTCTAGGCTCGGGTATTAAACAGAAGGAGAAATGAACAGATCAAGTATTAATAATGAGATAGCTATTTTAAAACGCACATACAACAATTAATAATAAAAGAAATGAAGGGACCATGTACATCGCACAACCTTTTTGAAATTCAATTTATGAAACGTAACCAAATTAACTTCATTAACTCAAATACTATTCAAATTTGTACGCATTTAATTTTTATCTATGCATAATAAATAAAATTACTTACCTTAAAAACGAAAACATTCAATTTGGTTTGCTAATGATATTTTATTTCCATTAAACATCCTTTCCGTTTGACATAAAAGGTGCGTTTCTTTTATTAAATCTATTAATTGCAATCAACGTTTTCTTCCCTTCTAATTGAAATATTTCAATAACATTAATTGCAATTACTTACAAAGTTAAATTTCAAAACAGACAACTAAAATGGATTAAAAATAGAATAATGATTTCCTTAGTCATTTAAACACCTTTATAAATTTGTTATTTATACAGTAGAGTAATAAATAACTTACCCAAATAAATTATTTTCCTACTCTTGTAATTCATCTGTATGCTAAACACGGTTCAAATTTACATATATTTCTTCCTTTAAATCAATCATTCTATTCTTCATTTTAATGAAATTAAACCTACATTCACAAATGACACATTCATTTTATTTAATATAAATGTTCTCTTCATTAAATCAACTTTCCTTATATTTTCACAAAACATAAGCTACGTTTAATTACACCTATTAATTTACAATTTGGTATCCTCTCTACCATTAATTGAAATTATTCGATTGCATTAATTTTAATTGTTTACAAAAGTGAATTTAAAAATGGACAAAACAAATGTAATGAGAAATAGAACAATTATTTCCTATCTAATAGCAATTTAAACATATTTATACACTATTGGATACAAACAGAAATTATACATTTCTTACCAAATAACAGTTTCTCGTCTCTGCAATCAATCTTTCAGCTACTAAACATTTCAAATAAATAAATATGATTTCTTCAATAAGGAAATATTTATTATCCTTTATTAACATTTATTATTCCAATCAATTGGAAATTTACATTCAAACAATTGTTAATTTCCACTCAAAACCAATGTTATTAAAATACACATTAGTATTTGCTATCATCCTTACATTATTGCAAACATGTTTCATTAATACAAATTTTACTTAAGCTCATAAATTGTATTATAATTTAATTTGTATCAGTAAAATCTTAATTTTTTTATTCCTAACAAATTATTCAAAAATCTTATTTAATTTAATATTTTTAAATGTTTAGAAGTACGAGTCGTTACAATCTCATCCACTCAAAACTTTTCATCCCTGAAAAGAAACAAGAAAGAATCCAATTTTTTTGTATTTTATTTAAAACAATCAATACACATTTAAGTTTAATAAAATTTGAAAATAACTCAAATTCTGTAAAAAAAATCGGCAGAGTCTCCTTTGCACGTATACGTTCGAAAAATAACGATATCAATAATTATAATATATATATATATATATATATCATATTTCAAAATAAAATATCCTAAACTACGAGAAAATAAAATAATATCGCCATAAAACCATAATCTAAAAACATACCTATTTGCCGGGCAAACAAACTTTATTTATGAAAACAAAACTAGTAGCTATTGCTTCCATAACCTGTATTTCACTTATATAATCCAAAGAGTTAAAATTATGTGAAAGAATAATATTTCAGTTGTTTCATCAATAGCACAAACAACATACAATAAATCACAATCATATGCAAACAAAACTATACAACCATCATAGGCAACAAAGAATCCATCACACATCCATAGCAACCAAAACTAATGGTTTGTTCAAGTTTAGAACTTTAAATCGTACAAGGGTGATAAATAAACTAATATGTGTACCTTATGCTCAACAGCCTTAGATAATTACTTAATAGATTATTCATACAACCTCAAACAATTAGATGTATTCTTTCCCAAACTTCTGATCAGCCAAATAATAAGAATTTTAAATTTAATTAAGTTTATTCTACTAGTTTTTCTCTCTCATCATTTATCTTTCCATTTATTTATTTATATAAAGATCAATCACTTACATAATTTGTATTTCATTAAAGATTAGGTCATTAATGAATCATTTCATAAAATACAACTTAAGCTCCTACTATCTTACCTAAGTTTATAACTTAATTCTATTATAGAATAAAAATTTAAGCTTTTGGTATTCGCTCTTGAAGAGAAAAGAAATATTTCAATATATCTAAACGTTGAATTAAAACATTTAACCTCATTCACTTAGTAAGAATATAATATATATTTAAAACATCCTCATAGCATTTTGCAAGGATTTTCCAAAAATTTAAACAATGTTAGAAATTTGTATCAAAACATATGATAAGCTTTAAACAAAAAGTTCCTTAAATTCAATAATCTATTAGACTCATTATTTTAAAATAAGTATAAATTTTAGGTTATTAAAATGAAACTAATAGTATACTCAAATCTTACATTAGATAACCAAATCAAAATATAAAATTTCATATCTTCATAATTAATTTTACACACTTGTTTTAAAATGAATATTCAAATCATGGAAAAACATTTACTATGCTTTAATACAAAATTCAAATAGTACATAAACCTATAAGTTTACTATTAGTACATCGAAATCAAGTAAATATTTCAAACCATACTTCCAAAATAGAGATTTAAATTTATTTGTGAAGTATATTACTATAAATAAACTTCGCAAATCAATTTTTTTTTCCATTTATATAATATCTTTAAATTATACATTCAAAGAAAATTATATAACTTTTACTTCAATATTCATTTGAAAACTTCATTTGCAAATCAATCATCTTTAATACTTTAATACTTTATGGAAAAATTTATTTGTAAAATTTCTTGCTTCATTTATAAATACCATTTAAAAATTTTAAATAGCGTCTTTATAAATATATGTAAACTATTTGAAAACAATTATATACGTCATTACTTATAATTAAAAAGAAGTTATTGAAAACCTTAAATCCATTATTTATAAATTTTATAAGTGTTAAATCCCAAAAATTCTTTTAAACATCATTAATATGTCAATAATTATTAACTTCAAATATGTCTTATCTAATTAATAACTTCTCACAATATTTACAACACTAATAATTTACTATTAAGCTATGTTGTACGTTAATAAATAGTATTTTAAACATATTAAAGTATTTAGAAATGAAAAAATGACCAAAATATCTTTTATATAATACTTTATTAAAATACTTTTATAACTCGATGTTTTAACAAGTTTATCCTCGTTCTTATAGACTCTGGTTGTACGTTGATCAGACGTAAGACTAAAAATCTCCAAGTACTTAGTAAACCTGTTTCAATACCTAGTGAAAAATACTTAAAAATGAGTAAGAGAAGTACCGCTCAAAATCTGATGTCAAATGATGATGTTACGATAGAAGTGGCCCACTGCTGATCCAGTGTTTATGCAATGGACACAAAACTTTCTAGAAGTTCCTTCCACCTTTCGGATTCTAGAAAAATATCGTAGCCATTTCATAAACAAGGGAACATCGACCCCTGTTGCAGTGGTAACTTCTGATTCACTGATTTGCGCAATAGATGCACTTCCTTCCCGAAAGATTCATAAACAACAGATCCCAGGATCGAAAGCGCATCCATTAGGTAAACTAAAGAACCATCTACCCTGAAAAAAAAATCAAGGAACACATAAGCTTAAGTACGGAAAACCATATCGGTTCGAATCTATTTTTGAACTCACCCAAGTATATTAGGGTTTATCGGTCGAATCCATTCCTGGATTCCCTAAGTCCATCTGGGTCAAAGCATATCATACTATACTTCTTCGCGGAGGGTACTTCCCCATACCTCTTACTTCAAAATATAACATACCATATATAGTACCCTTTCAAAATCATAGCTTCAAATATCGCACTTACATAAATCCCATTATATATAAGATTTCATTTTCAGATAAATTACTTTCCAAAATCAATAATATCGAATATATCAAACCATTCTTATATAATTATATATAAGATTTGTCTCTTCAGATCTAATCCTTTCAAAATCAGCGGTTTTCAAAATCACCTTATACTTATATAAAGTCCGTCTTATACAAGAATCAATTTTTTTCCAAAATCAATTTCGTTGTATGAGAAGCCATATGGGACTGAACATCTTTGCTTTATAAAAGATTTTTAATTTAGAATATTTTGGTATATAAAATCGTTTTGTGAAATAGTTCTGTATATAAAATCATTTCGTGAAATAGTTTGTAAATAAAATAGTTTTTAAAATAGTTTGTAAATAAAATAGTTTGTAAAATAGTTTTGTAAATAAAATAATTTGTAAAACAGTTTTGTAAATAAAATAGTTTGTAAATAAAACAGTTTGCAAAATAGTTTATAAAATAGTTTGTATAAGTGAAATAAAAGAAAACAGTTTTGTAAAATGGATTTAAATTAATAGTAGTTTTGCATACAAGAAAAATTCCAATTTAAATTACAAAGATATCCAACCCAACAACTTTCAAATTCAACGTCAAAGCATATCAATAATATTAGAATATAAGATATACATATGTCACCATTTTGCAAAATCACATTCGATCGCTCGCTCGATTGCACAAGTTCGCTTTCGAACTAGTATTTTTCATTCGACTTCCCTAAGGCGGACTTCGATAAGGTTTCTTGAATAGAAACCATCATTCTCCTTGCATAACCATATACTATGATAGAGAATTCAAGAATCGAACCAAAAATGTGACAACCCGACTTTTTCTCCACAAAAAGTCGTATCATCTTTAGGAATGAAAAGGATAGAAAAAGAAAAGAAAGAAGAGAAGAAGAAACAACACTAGAATCTCAACAGCGGAACAAATAAATTATATTAATAACATAAGTATTTACATAATATACAACATCAATCAGAGTTACACAACATATACATCACATACTAGACAGTTATAAACACCTGTCTATTTATTACAACTCAACAAGAGATACCAACACTGAGAACACACATCAGAAACTATATATCTAACGTCAAAGCCTCCTGCTCCATTGCTCCTCCAATATTCGTCAAAGCTAACCTGAATCCCTTGGCTACTCGTAAAAATTTGAGTACCCAAGGGTTTAAGAAAACAAAAGATAAACTCCGGACCAGACATGGGATTGGTGTGAGTAACAGGTTAAGGTTGCTTAATTTTAATAACCTTTTGAAAAGAAAGGTTTCACGTAAGACTTCCCACACATAAACATGGAAAAGTTTTTACCTTATGCTAACCAAAACATTTGATAGGAAATCCGATGATATTATAATAGTTTCTAGGGTTTTCAAATAAATAAGAAATAGCCGAAATTGTTACATTCATTAAATTCCAGCTACTAGCCAAAAAAGTGGGTAATACAATCAAAACCGTTGGCACTTATTGGATTTTGGATTCTATACAATGGCATGACTACTGGGGTACCGCCCGTCACAGTACGTGGCCTAGATCACCGTACCGAGGATCACTCCCAATCCCCTGCAACACAAGGCCAGAACCATTCCTTGCTGAATAGTCCCGAACAAGACAGCCCCGGCAGTTGTTGCAATCAACCGCCCACACAGCCGAATATAAAGGGACCTCTAGACAGGGGAAAATCTCATCCTACTTGGGCATGACCCACTTAACCTTGCTGCACCTCCCCTGTTTTAGCCATTCCCGGTTGATGAGGCTTGAGGCTACGATTACCTTTAGAGAACACATCTCTTAGAATGCTCATCGTCCACCTGACGATGTTCTGAAAGCATTCAATCCATACAAGTTCATTCTGGGTTCGAATGAAACCAAAGGCACTATCTCGTTACACTCATTTTGGAATCACCCTCAGAGTTAACGACGATAACCCTTACACTCTGAATCTTCATCTTCACTTGAGATTCACGATCTATCGTTAATTTGGATCGATGTGGTTTTCGGATATCCAAATATGGAAACCCGATCCCGGTCTCATCGAAATCCAAATCGCCATCTTTTAGGTCCAAGTTGTTTTAATGTTTAAAATAATTCAATTTAATATTATCTATATACACACAGATAGATAATTCACCATATCACAATAGATAATCAACATTATCATCATAACAGATAATCCATATTATCATCACAACAGATAATTCATATTATCAACTCAATGCAACCATAGCATCCATATCACACTACATCACTTATCTCATATCTGTGATCTCAACTATTCAGGGTAATCAGTATTAAACAACATTCATAAGTAATGACTTATTAATCACCATTTATAATTAATTTAAAACGAATTAAATTAATTACTTCTTCCCTAATTAATTTAAAATAAATTAAATTAATTACTCATCCATATAAATCTTGCTTACATAACCATTAATTAAGTACAATCAACCAATTAATTACCCTCAACAAATTACCCTGATTAATCATCCTTGATTAATTATTCTTTAATTACATTCAAGTAATTAAATTTTAATTAATTTCACAAATTAATTATTCCAAACCAAATTCAGTAACTGTAATTACTTCATTAATTAATTAATAATAATTAATTACATTAATCCTTAATTAATTACATTAATTAATCCCTTCATTGATTAATTGTTCTTAATTAATCCATCCTTAATTACATCATTAATTATATAAATTAATGATCCCTAACTATATCTATTAATATTCACCCTATTTAAATTAAGTAATTAATTATCAATTATCCATATTGATTAATCATTCTTGATTAATCACATTAAGTAACTTATTACATTTAATTAATTACATCTCTTTATTATCTTCAAATAACTCAATTAACAAATCCAAAATTAATTACACTAAGTAATTAATTATTAACTACTACCTTTAAGTAATTATTCTGCATATTAATTACATATTAATTACACAAAGGAATTAATTTCCAAAACTCCTTCATTACCCAATTATCCTTCAATTTAATTACATCAAGTAATTTATCTTCTTAATTACTTCACTAAGTAATTATTCATTTTTAATTATATTGGGTAATTACTTCTCAAATTAACCAGTGATTATTTTAAATTAATTAAACTTAATTAATTAACTTAACTAATCAAAATAAACTTAATTAATTACAATTAGTAATTAATTTTCTTAATTACTTTCATTAAGTAATTACACTTAAACAATTCAAATGATTATCTTTAAATTAATTAATTCAATTAATCATTAAAATTAATCACATTAATTAATTATTAAATAATCCTAAGTTAATGACCTTCATTAACCATTAAAAAATCTTTAATTACTTCTCTAAAGTAATTAACTGAATTAATCAATATTAATCACAATTTAATTATCTATAAAAACCATTTAATTAATCTCTAACTATTTAATTAATCAAGTGTTAATCTATAACTTAATTAATTGTTAATTACTTGATTAATGAATTCAAGTCATTACTTAAATTAAAATCAAACCTTATCTAATTAATTGATTTCTTAATTACTATTTAATCAATCTTAATTAACTTACCAATCCTTTAATTAATTAAATAAAACCCTTAATTACTTAATTAATTAACCTAATTATTAATTAATTAAATTAATTAATTACAAAACTTAATCACCTTAATCATTTAATGAATTATAAATTATTAAGTTCTTATTAACTTTATGATAAACATTAATCTTATTAATGATTAAATTATCATTAGCAAGGTATTTTAAAAACAACTTGCCTTTAAATTTCATCTAAATTCCATTTTAAATTAAGATTTAAAATGAAATCAAATTTTAACTTAAACAAGGTTTAAGTATTTAATACCTTTTAATTTCATTTTAAAGAATTACTTATCTTCTAAGGTAAATTTTAAAATAGTTTTAACCCAT
This sequence comes from Allium cepa, assembly GCA_030765085.1. Taxonomy (NCBI): domain Eukaryota; kingdom Viridiplantae; phylum Streptophyta; class Magnoliopsida; order Asparagales; family Amaryllidaceae; genus Allium; species Allium cepa. The sequence goes on from CM060940.1 coordinate 112,240,979, forward strand.
ATTCAATTAAATAAATTTAAAATATACTTTAAATATTTCAAGTGGTTTTGAAACATTTAAATTCATAAACATATTTAATTTCAAACTAGAATTCAAATCATGCTTTGAATTCAGATTCAAAGACTTAAATTTAAAATCCTATTTAAATCCTATATTTTAGATTTTAAAAACATGTTATAAAATACTTTAACATTCAACTTATTTCCAACATTAGAATTTATAAGTTTTATTTTCTTTTTAAAACTTTAAGATTCAAATTCAAATTTGAATTCAGATTTACAATTCAGTTTTAACTTAAATTTAAAATCTTGTATTAAATCTCATTTCAGATTTTCTAAAACACTTTATAAATACTGTATAAATTTTTAGTTGTTAAACATTCCATTTTTATAAAAAATTAGTTATTTGAAAACTAGAATTCAAATTCATTTTGAATTCATATTTTAAACTTGCTTCAATTTTTTTTTAAATCTTGCTTTGCTTCTTTTATTTAGATTTAGTTTAAACTTAAAAACCTGCATACTGTCAGGTTTCAAAAAAAACCTAAAACAATAAAACTACTCGAGCCAGAACCTAATTACTTCGAGTCTTCCATCTCCTATCTTCGAGTAAAAACTCGAAATACTTGAGTGAATCCTGAGTATATTACACCCATCCCAAAACCACTTCACCAGCAATAAGAAATGCACAGTGCACATGCACCATGACGTTGATCAACTCCGGTCTCTCACCGTGGCCTCAACTCATCGACAACCACCCATGCCCCAATCTACGATCATCAGAACTTCACCACTCACCTAGAATCAAGATCGAGACACCACACCAAACCTGGAACACAGAATTCCTCAAAACCCCAAACCTGTCAACGGCCCAAACTCCGTCCTCCGACCATCGTAAGGGCTGAAACTCCGGCCACATCCTCCTTTACAACCCCTCATCAAATTTCCAAACTCTGGTGGAGCTCGATCCACCAGAGATGATGAACGAACTCATTTATTTCCAATCCCAAAAACTAGGGTTAAAATCAAAAATGGGCTACCGCAGCCACCACAACTCATAGGTCATCATCCTGACAATTTTCTCAGCCTCACCATACACCCCACTTCCTCCAGTAACCACCCTGACCATCCAGAATCCCAAGTTCATCAGAATTTCCCAAATTCATCTTTTCAAGATAAAGGTGAACTACCCCAAAATCTCATACTAAAAATTATGATTTTTGATTTTAAAATCATGTTTCCATATATGGTTACATATCACAGTCTTAATTTAACAAATTAAGGAATTTAAGTTTTAAACAAACTCATGTTTTCCTGATCATTTTGGGTTTCCAGAGAAAGTTTGTATTTGTTTCAACTTAATTAAAATTTTAAACTTAAACTTATGGTCACAATTTTTTTTGTAACTCAATTCATAACAATAATTAGATCAAGAGATAGGAGATTTAAATCATGTTCAGAGCCTAGGAACAAAACAGAATAAAACACATATATATACACAACATACATTCTTTTTAAAAAAAAATCATACAAATTGTCACTTGTTTATTCACGCAATACCTATTCATTTCAAATATATTAACATGCAACCAAATTATGTTTTAAATTTTAAAAAGTTACTCACCATTATACAGAAGAACAGAGCACCCCAAACTTTAAAACTTGGAGTTGCTTGCATTTGTCTTTTGATTTTAATGCTGCAGTGGTATGCTAATGATACTGAAATGCTACTGCTCCATGTCCCAACTACATGCATGCAGGCCTTTGATTTCAAAGTTGATTATTTTCTAGAGGAAGAAATGCAGGGTTGATTTACAGGTTTTTGAAAACGCAACCATTTGATTTTTGTAGAAATTGAATTGCAGGTTTGTTTTTGAAGTGGAGAAATGAATTTAGACTGAAGATTTGCTATTTGCAAAAGGAAATGAGATTACACATTTTTGATTTGAGGAGATGATTTTCAGATTTTTGTTTCTCAGCTTAGAATTTGATTTTGAAAAAGAGAATGAAGGGAAAAGAATAGGAAAGAAAATGAATGAAGGAGCAAATAGGTTTATAAGGCTGAAATTAATTTAATTAAAATAAAGAAAAAGATAAAATATAATGACACTTGTCATAAACCTTTATTCTTTAATTAACACATGTAGTTTGATTTTTTCATAAGTTAACACATGTCTCTTATTTAATTTAGTTATATTTTAAATGTTAATAAAGGATTTTACTTTAATTTATTTATACTTATGTGAATTTCTTATTTAATGAAAATGTAAATAAAACAAACTATAAATTAAAACTTATTCAAATATTTTTAAGAATCTATTAATTTGAATTTCAAAATAAAATTCCAAATTCAAATTAAACTTTTGAAATCCAAATTAAAATCAATTTATTCAATTTAAAATGAATATTCTATTTCTTATTTTAATTCTTTTTATTTTTATATGGAAAAATAATACATTATAATTGTGGCTTGAAAATAACAAATTCAACAAATTTTAAATGTTTTATAAAGGAGATTATGAATCACTTTTATTATTAAATAAATTTAAACCATATGCTATTTTGTATTTTAAACTTACATATAAAATTTCCAAATCATATTTACATCAAGTAATATTTAAAAGGAAATAAAACAAACTTTTTTATTTAAATTTAAAAATTAAGCTAAGATATAATTTTAAACAATTCAACATTTATTTTAAGTATTTACAAATCATGTAGTTATTAATTTAAATAACTTTGAGAAACTTAATATTAATTTAAAACATAATTTCCCAATTACTAAATATATTATTAGAATTTGAAAACAAAACTTCATTTATTTATTAAATTCCAAAACAAAGATTATCGATAATATATATACTAATATGTATATATATATATATATATATATTATAATTAAAAACATTTATTTGGCTTTTAAAAGATAAAATCACAATTAAATATTTATTTAATCAGATTATTAAACCAAATCATATTTTATTAATCAATATTATCAAATCAATTTAATTTTAAATAAAGATTATTAAATTGATATTGCAACAAAATCCGGGATGTCACATTCCTTCCCCCTTAAAAGAATTTCGTCCCTAAAATTTAAAACAAAGGTAATTTAATAATCTATTTAAGATTTATAATTTCAAAACACAAGCATATATCAAACATATGCTAACAACCATAGCAATCAATTCATCCAATCAAACAAAATTAACTATCCAGACAAAATTCTGGATAGAGTTTCCTCGAGTTTCCCAATTAACCACCGGGATACTCGCTCTATAGAACCCAAACAATCTACACTACTAAGCTACAGAGCTCCTACTTATCTAGATCTACAACTGAACAAGACATCAAACTACAGATAAGTCTGACTCAACAACCAAATCTCCCAGAACAGCTGATTCCAAAACCATAAATATATCATACACGTACTCCCTCAGAGATACGTGAAACATATTGAATTCCAGTTGTCCAAACTGGCAATTCAATCCAAAAAACCCAACACTTACCCATAACAGAACACAAAAGAGATCCAAAACACATCCGAGCTAGCTTCCCAACCTTACCAAAATTTATAGCTCTTAAAAACTGAGAAACTTATCCAAAATCAGATCTCCGACTTCAGATCCACAAAATCCTTCGGACGATCCTGGGCGGCCTGCATTCTTCCTGATCATCTCAATCCTTGCTGATTGTGATGATACAGATTTTTTTCGCGTTCGAAAATCGACATCCATACTTTACATCGTACTCGAATGCCGTAGATTCGAGCGCTCAAATCCGAGTCGTCGGAGCTTATAACACAATTAAGTAAAACAACACAGCGGAAGAAAAAAAAGTAATACATTGATATATAGAATTGATACAATATATGATACAAAATATGATACAACAGATATCAATATACATCAGAGATATGATACAATAAAATGCAGCGGAAAAGAAAATAGCTAACACCAGCAGCGGAACAAATAACTCAAGATAGTCTTCAAGGAAGAACTCCAGCAGCAGCTCGAACCAACATTACGATGGACTAAGACAAGCAAGTCTCGTCCACATCCATAAATTGAACTAGCTCCACAAAAACTACTAAACCTGACCATCTGAAAAACCCAACTCTAAACTGCTCGTGTGGAAAATAGTGAGCACCCAGAGTTTAGGAAAGGAACAATAAACTCCGAGTCAGTCATGGGACTGGTATGAGTAATAAAAACATTTTTCTTTTAAAAACAAATAGCAAAAGAATTTTAAAGTCAATTCGCAATGCTTTTCGAAAATGAAACTACCATAAGACCTCCCGCCACACACACAATGCAAATGCAGAATTGGAGGAGATTTCTTCTTATGATAGTCAAACATGCTTGATACGAGAAAATTTCTGATATTATTATTATAAGTGCACAGTGGAGAAAATATTTCGAAAGTAGAATATAAATCTTAGCCAGCATAGACATTCCGAACTATACCTACTATGGCTACCATCCAAACAGTGGGGCGCCACCATAAGTGAATGGCAGGTAATACAACTAAAACCGTACAAGGCACGTATTGTTTTGTTTGGATTTTCCAACAAATGGTCGGGCTAAGGAACTTCCCACTGTCCATGGGATCGCCTCTAGCGGGACGTCCCGAAAACTTAATCAGCTCTCTGCCAACACAAGGCCGGGTTACCTCTGTAACTAGGTAACTACTTCTCGAGCATGCCACTCCCCGGTCCTTTAGGACCTTTATCCGAGGCACCTCTAAAGCAACAACCACACAGTAAATGAGATTGGAGCCACCACATAGGTAAATATCTGGGTCCATACCATGATACCACCCTTTATTAGAAGGGAATGACACACCCTAAAGGGCGCGGCCCTCATAACCTTGCCGCATCTTTCCTGTTTTGACCATTTCCGAGCTGTGAGGTCCTGATCCAGTCTCGTCCACAAAGCTACGCTTCTTACAGAAGCAATGCGCTGATCACAAATGATCAACAAATGATCATCAACACACAACAGCACTCAACATGTCACACTACCAAATTGGGAATATATCGTTGATAACCTTCAACTACATAACCTCTGAGCTCGTACGTCTCAAAGAAGGGTGTTAAGCTAAGAGAATAAATTCTCTGCTACCAACAGAAATGTATTTGAAAGAAATCAGCTTTATATCTCAAAGTGTGGTGCCCAACATACAACCATACAAGTCTGTTCTGGGTTCGAACAGAACCGAAGGCACTTTCAAAAAAGTCCTTGCAATCCAGGTATTCACAATCCCGATCGGACTTCCCATCACTTAGGGAATCTCTATACCAGAGCAACTCAGTGTAGAGACAATCGATAGGTCATCCTATCATTCTCGCAAATACCCGGTCTTCACCACCGGTCTTCAAATGCTATCCATAACGTCGAATCACATATTCAGAATGGGTTATACGACACAAAGGTCCTCTCCTGGCTAAACCGAATAGTGAGCGCAACATTTAAAACATATGGATATTGAATTTCAATTGAGTCACAACTTAATAATTCAAAACTTTCTTTCAAATGGTTTAAACAAATTACCATTTTCAAATCTTTTAAACAAAAGATTTATTTCACTAAGTTCACCCATTTTCACAAAGATCCATTTACGGATTTCAACACAATTTCCATTTCAATTGGATTAACTCGTTTAAAATCTTTAAATTAAAGATTTAACTTATAGCTTTCAAACCATTTCCATAACTTGGAAAATCATTTTCATTTTTAACTTGAAATCCCTTTTAACACAATTTGGAAGTTCACTTCCTATATGAAAGCTTTTATTATTTGAAAACAATAGTTTCATTTCAGAAAGATCCAATTTTATTTACACGAGTTAAAGCCTTTGAATTTAAACTCAAATTCCCAAATCAATACCTTTACAATAGTTTAACCCATATAAACTTGTATAACATCTTTAGTCCCTAGTTTCCAGATCATAGAACTCAATTCCAAATATTGAGTTCAAATTCAAATCAAAATATTTAAATTTGAAAACTCGATCAAGTTATTCAAAATAAATTTCATCTTTGAAATTCCATTTTAATAGCTTTTCACTTTAAACCCAATCCATTTCCAAAACATTTGAATTCAATATTCAAATTTAAAACTATTTCAAAAATTTGTGACTTAATCGATTTCCTCGTGAAATCCATATTTGTGTGTGTATAAGTGTGGTCCTGGGGTTTAACACAATCACAGATTAAAACATAAAAATATAGTTGATAAGCGATATAAACTATACGCTAATCGTCCATTCACAGATTCACAGATAATATACAAATGTATCACAAATAAATGAATAAATTATACACAGCTCAAATCACAGAACAAAATATCACAGATCAGGTAGGACAATCATTCATAAGTAAGGTCAAGTATTTAATAATCATTTATGAGCAGAATTAAATAAATTGATTATTCCTAATTGATTCAATTTATTTCCAAGTAAATTAATTACTTAGGAATTAATCACCAAACCTGATTAATTAATTACAAATCATCTGATATAAATTAATTTATCAACCACTTTAATTAATTAATTAATTAAATTATTCTGAATTAATCATATTAATTAAATTAACCTTTAAACCAATTTCATAATTAATTGACTCCTTAATTATTTTAAGAAATTAAACCTTTAATTACTTACCATAAAGTAATTACACTTACATAATTTCATAATGATTATCATAAATTTATTAATCTAAATTATTCATTAAAAATTTATCACATTTATTAATTATTTAAATAATCTTAATTAATGACCTTCATTTACCAATAACAATCCTTTAATTACTGTTCTACAAAAAAATTACTTACATTAATCATTAAAATTGATTTACCATTAATAATCCATTATTGAATTAATTAAGTGTTACTTGTAACTTAATGAATTCTCAATTACAATTAAATTATTCCTAAATTAAATTAACTTAAATTTAATTAATAAATTCATAAGCTTACAACTATTAATTAAATCCATATAAACAATAATTACTCATTCTTAATGAAATTATAAATCATTAACTCTTCATTATTTAAAGTAAAACTCATTCATATTTGTGATTTAATTATTATTCACCATATGTTTGAAAACATTGATTTCGAATTCCCTTTTACTTTCAATTTAAATTTAAGATTTGAAATGAATTATTATTTGCCTTGAATAAAGTTTAAAACAAGTTTCCCTAACATTTTTAAATTTACATGTTAAAGAATATTTTGTTATAAAGGAAATGTAAAAGAATTAAATATCAATTTTTCTTTGAATTCACATATCAATGAATTCTTTACATTTAAATTTATTTAAATATTCAAATATTTAAATTTATACAACTTTATTTAACTTCAAATTCTAGAATTCAAAGTTAGATTTAAACTCAGGTTTCAAATTATTTATTTATTTATTTATTTATTAAAAACCTTATTTATACCCAAACTAAGTTTAAACTAAACTTGAATTTTATATTTAAACCTTTGATTTTAAACTTATATTAAAATCTAGTTTTAATTCAAATTTTGTTTAAAACAAAAATAGACAGGCTCAGGTTTTAAAACCTGGAACAAGCATTTATCCGAGCCTTCCCATTCTTGCTTCGAGTTCCACACCCCAAAACTTTGAGTTGTACTCGAGGAAAACACGAAGAAAACCCAACCCACTCGAACACAATACAATTCCAAACTGCTCTGAGTAACCCGCGCAATTACTCGAGACTAAACATGAGAATTTCCCCTACTCTCTGCCAAACAACACCCAGATCCTAAGCAACGTACTCGTGCACGTGTACATCAACGTCGCTTGCTTCCAGCCGCCGCCTCGTCACCGAGCAAGTCGACATTCACCCTCGCGTCCATCTCAGCCCATCAGAATCCCCATTTTCCACTCAAATTCGAATTCGAGTAAAAATTCAAAACTTGGAACACGAGCAGGAAACAACACTCTATCCTGTCAACGCGACGTTCACCCAACCTCGGCCACCGGAATTCGTGCAACTCCGGTCACACGATCATCAACCTCCCCTCCTCTATCACCCACGGTCGCGTGCAACTCGATGCACGAGAGAAGCCACGTCAATCGATTCCCTGACCACTCAAAAAATTAGGATTACAAACTTAAACCTTGCGCCGCCGCCACCTCGGCCATCTGCACCCCCATCCACCATTTTTCCTGCAACCACCGTATACTCCTCCATCTCCACACAAAACCCCGACCTTCCTCCTCGACGTATTCGCCAGAATTTCCCCAAACAATGAAATTCGAACAAAACCCAACCCCTCTTGAATTCGTGATCTAAAAATTCCTATTCTTGCCTTAAAAATCAAGTCAAGGTATAAGAATTCAAATTATATATTTGAATTCAAGAATTAAGATATTCGAATTTTCTGTATATATGATGATGTTTCTCAGTTCTTGGCTTTTCCATAGTTATTTTCAGACTATTTTTAACCCAACTATACGTTTAAATCTTTAGTTAGAATATAATAACCAATATTGTTTTATGTCTCAGCTCAAACAATTAAGTATATCCAGAAAAATTTATTTTGAAATCAAACATTTGTATTGAGGAACTGAAACAGAGGTCTTGAGCAATCAATAAACTGAAATAACACTTTCAGTTTAAATATTCAGAGTATCCATATATACATATATAACCTATTCACAGAGATATAAATAAACAACAAACTTATATTTTTAAAATTTAAGAAAATGAGTTACTCACAGTGTTTCCTAAAGAAAGAACAGAGCTGCTGTTTGAATGAGGCTTGAACTTTGCTTGCTTTGAAATCATTTCTTCAATCTTCTAGTTGTATTGATTGGTTAAGTTTAAGTAATAATATTCACTTCATAATTTAGCTTGAAGGGACGAAACTATGATGAAGAGGCTGATATATATAAAAGAAATATCACAGGGATATGTCTTTGTACAAGGTGAAATATTTTATACAACAAGGTCATTACATTATCTTGTACAGTATACCAGAGATATCCTTGCTTATGGAGGCTGAAAGCACATTTGTACATTTTCGAATGACCAAAGTATGGCTAGCATTCAATGCCAAGTACTTTATGTCTTCATTTTTTTTTATTCTTGCATTTCTTTAACTCGGCTGAGATAATTTGTTTGTGTTGAGATGCTTCCTTGTTTTGCACCGCAACACACTTGCTATTAATATGATTTTTTCTTGCCTAGCTTATTGACTTCGGCTGATATGAATCATATTGTTGTGCTAAGGACATAGCATTAATTGCTTGTCTTGATTTTTTTCCAAGTTGATAGGTATTTAGATATCTTTTTTGTCTTATGTATTCACTTTGTGTTTTACAAAGTTTATTTCAAGTTTACATACATATCTTTTATCTTTGTTTGATTTATTTCTTTTACTTACCTTTGTTTGTTCATATACTTATTCTTTTTTTTCCTTTATTTCGGTTGTACATGTATGAGTATAAATCCTGGGTGTCTTCTTTTGTGAGCTTTTACATATACATGCTCTTATTTATAAGCTTACATACTTATATATTTTTCTTTAGTCTTATGCTTTGAAATATGAAATGACATCCTATTTATATTTATTTATATATATATTTTTTCCATTTCCTTACTTACATATCTATTATCTGTTTTGGCCTTGCATTCTTTATAATATAAATGAATTCTATTTTAATATGTTGTTATATTTTTAGCTAATGTGTTACTTTGTATTCATTTTATAGTTTAATTCATCTTATATACTTATTTCTATTTCAAATTTAAATATTTATTTTTATTTTACATTAATACTTATTATCTTATCTTACATTTTGCATTTCAATTTCAAGAATCCAATTTATAATCAATTCAAATACATTTCTTAATAAATTCATATTTTAACTAATATTTTATATTGATTAACAATTAATTCCACAATTTTTATTTAAAAATAAAATTTAAATACCAATTTAAACTTAAAAAAATTCGAGATCGTTACACACTTCCCCACTTAAGAAATTTCATTCCCGAAATTTTCCAAGGAGACACGAAGATAGATGAAGAATATTTCATCAAATCAACTGAACATCTATTCTGCATTTGGCTTACCAAATCAGAATATCAACAATAGATACAAGAACGAATCTATTTAACACTCACAAGATACTTGGGTCATCCATATCTATGAAATATGCAAGGGCACTGGTTAGTCTGATGGATAACTAACCATTCGTAGAATATATTGTGTTGGGGATGCGGATTAAGTATCTTAAGGCAGAAATAACACTAGAGGGGGGGGGGTGAATAGTGTTTTAAAGAATATATGAACTATATGACTAAATTAAAACTTTCAACACAAATCTAAACAGAATTCTAACACAGAATGATCACAGAACATATAACAAATGCAAATAGTAAAGTAAAGAAAGTAAAAGGAAAGAACACACCGGATTTTATGCTGGTTCGGAATCCTCCTACATCCAGTCCTGCACCAAGGCAATATCCTTGTATAGATTTTATAAGCCAATATCCAAATTGCAACCCTCAATTTCTAAGGCCTTGAGGAACCCTCCTATCTCCGTGTCTGGGGTAAACTCTCTTGATTTACGGGACACAAGATCACCCTAATATTTCTTAATAACAATCCTTTTGAATGGATAGACTCTATGGACTTTTTGAATACAAATTAATCCTATAACTCTGAATAGCACTTTGATCTTTAGTAGAATGATGGAGAATCAAATAGAGAGAGTATCTAAATGATTTCCTATTGAGAATTTGGCAGAATGATGGCACGATCTTTAAAATATGAAGTTTTATGGATATGGAATGGTGGAGAAGAAAGAGTGACGAAAATAAGAAAGTAGTTGTTAAAAAAATTCGTTTTGGAAGCCTTTATATAGATGCACAACAGTCATAACCATTGGCGAAAGGTTTTTGAACGAATGGACACTTCTTTTGAAATTTGAATCCAACTGTCACCATGTCGACATGGGGTATCCCTTATGTCGACATCCCTCAGTTCAAAATTGTAGAGATGTTGTTTTGTAAAAGCATTTGAATTTAAAACATGTTGAAACTTCTCTGAAGCAAAATAAAGTGTGCAAACAATATTTTGAGATAGAGAATGAATATAAAACATTATTTTAAATATATATATATAATTGATATAGACCGTCAATTATATAAGTAATATTTAAAATCAGAATAAGTTTTGATGTTTTAAAAATAGAAGTTTTTAAAATCAGAATGGAGGAATATTTCAAGGCTAAAACAAAGTTTGAAAACATTTTTGAAAACATGATTTTGAAAGCTAAAACATTTTGAAAACAGATTTAAAAACATTTTGAAAAACCTATTCAAACTGAAGTTGCAAGAACCTTCCTACAGAGCTCCTCCATAGGACTCGAGAACTTGTACAAAGTAGTTTAAATGATTTTGATTTTCATGGGTTTGTAAGCCACTTGTCGTAGGTTTGTAAGCTACTTGTCGTGGGTTCGTAAGCCACTGGTTTCGATAGAAATTGGGTTCCATCCCGGAAGAAAATTGGAAGAAAGATGAGAGTGCTATTATGAAGTTTTAACAAAATACTAGACACTTATCTTGAGATCTTGAAATCTTGATTCTCTAGAGTCTTGAATCTTGAATCTCTAATCTTCATCTTGATGCTTGAGTCTTTATACTGATCAGTCTTCGATAATACCTGCATATACTTCCTATATATATATATATATGGAAATGTTAGTATATATATTTTATAAAGTAAAGTATAATAACTATATAAGGTTGTTGTCATCAAAATATGATCAACTCAGTTCCTAACAATCTCGCCCTTTTTGATGATGACAACCTTTATTTATAAAATATTCTTACCATACCATAACTCCCCCTTACTCTGTGATTTCTTCTTAAAACTACAACTCCCCCTTACACCAAGCACATATATTTTTATAACTTTCTCCCCATTTGTCATCAACAAAAACTATTAACTACTTAAGAATTCAAGAATGATTAGTATGAACAAATAATATGTATAGAACAAGCATGAAATAATGAGTATAAGTGAACACATTTTAGTTATTACGACATATATAAGAACATACATAAACACGAACAAACATAACAATGTAAAACAAAGAATAAAAAAGAAAGTACGCTTTAGTGGCGATCCTTAACTATAGGAGACTTCTGAATCGAACAATTGGGGTAGTGGAGACAAAAGTTTCCACGTTGTTCAATTATGTTTCCATTAGTATCAACAAGGATCTCACCAACGCAAATAACGCTCTCATCCTCATTTATAGGGACTTCGGGTTGAGGAAAAAGTTGATCTTCCTCTTGGTCTTCTTGTGGCTCTTCCATAGGTTCTTCTTCCTCTGATTCCATGGCTTGTGAAGAGTCTTCAATATTAATAGGATTTGTACGGTTATCCATAAGGAATTTTTGTACATTCCTAATAATATTCCCTTGCCTTTGTTGTTCTCTAGCCATCCTAAGTTGACTTACTTGAATTTCAGTCAACAATTGAAGGATACCTTTCATCTTCTCTTGCAATTTGATCACTCGAGCGTGCGTAGATCGTTGAAATGGACCAGAATGAGGAGATGTGGGTGAAGTGGGTTCATTAGTAGAAGAGGAGGCCATTATTTTATTGTTTCAGAAGTTATTTACAGAGAGTATAGTGAAGAAAGAGGAGATAAAACGAAATAAATAGATAAATAACCAAATAACTAACTTTGGAGGGAAATTCTATTTTCAAATTTTTGTTGGGTATGTCGACATCAGGGGATGGGGCATGTCGACATGTCTTTTAGAAAAAGTGCAATTTTTATTTTGAATTTTTATTGATTATTATATTATATTATTTTATATTTTAGATTTTGAACAAATACCTAATTCTCTTCTAAATTTAGTAAAATTCTGTTCGGTTAACGGTTTAGTTAATATATCAGCAATTTGTTTTTCAGTATTTATATAATCTAGAGTTATTATTTCTTTAGTTATATTATCTATAAGAAAATGATGTCTTATATCAATATGTTTAGCTCTAGCATGATGAGTTGGATTTTTAGATAGATTTATTGCACTAGTATTATCACAATATATTGGTGATTTACTTATATTAATTCCAAAATCTTTTAAAGTTTGTTGCATATATATGACTTGTGAACAGGCCAGAGCAGCAGATATATACTCTGCTTCAGTTGTTGACAAGGAAACAGTATTTTGTTTCTTGCTGAACCAGGAAATCAGTGAATGTCCTAGAAAGTGACAAGTTCCACTTGTACTCTTTCGGTCTGATTTACAACCAGCATAATCGGCATCACAATATGATATTAAATCAAAAGTATTATTTTTAGAATAAAATAAACCATAAACTAAAGTGTATTTTACATATCTTTAAATTCTTTTAACAGCTTTTAGGTGAGTTTCTTTAGGTTGTGATTGGTATCTTGCACAGAGACAAACACTATCCATAATATCAGGACGACTCGCTGTTATATAGAGTAGCGAACCAATCATTCCCCTATATAAAGTTTGATCAATATCTTTTGATTTATCTTCTTTACTTAAACCTACATTTGTTGACATTGGAGCTGGTTTCCCACTAGAGGTGCTTAAACCAAATTTATTGATTAAGTCTTTAGCATATTTTTCTTGACTTATGAAGATTCCATTTTCTAGTTGTTTAATTTGAAGCCCTAAGAAGAAACTTAATTCTCCCATGTGACTCATTTCAAATTCTTTAGTCATTATATCTGAAAATTCTTTATTCATTATGTTATTAGTTGATCCAAAGATTATATCATCTACATATATTTGAACCAGTTGAATATCTTGATTATTTCTTTTAATAAAGAGTGTTGTATCTACTTTACCAATTTCAAAACCAGATTGAAGTAAATAAGATCTTAGTCTTTCATACCAGGCTCTAGGAGCTTGCTTTAGACCATATAGAGCTTTCTTTAACTTGTATACATGGTTTGGAAATTTATTATCTTCAAAAAGTGGAGGTTGTTCAACATAAACATCTTCTTTTACAAAACCATTTAGAAAAGCACTTTTAACATCCATTTGATATAATTTGAAATTATTATAATTAGCGAAAGCAAGTAGAATTCTTATAGCTTCTAATCTTGCTACGGGGGCAAAGGTTTCATCATAGTCAATTCCTTCTTCTTGACAATAACCTTGCGCAACTAAATGAGCTTTATTTCTTACGACCTCACCGAGTTCATTCATTTTATTTTTATAAACCCATTTAGTTCCAATTATACTTTTATCCTCAGGTTTAGGAACAAGTTCCCATACATCATTTCTGGTAAATTGATTCAATTCTTCTTGCATAGCAAGAATCCATGAATCATCAGACGATGCTTCCTTTGGATTTTTAGGTTCAATTGTTGATATAAATGCTACATTACTCATACTACTTAATTGATTTCTAGTTCTTACCATAGATTCAATATTTCCTAAAACATTTTCTATAGGATGATCTTTTGATAATTTAAATCTCTTATTCGGTTGATTTATTTCACTAATGGTTTCATTAGATTGATTTAAATTTATAAAATCTTCTTCATCATCTATTTGTACAATATCCTTAAGATTTTCATCAAAGGATACATGCATAGTTTCTTCAATAGTATTAGTTTTTAAATTAAAAACTCTAAATGCTTTGCTTCTATTAGAATAACCAATAAAGAATCCTTTATCATATTTTGGTTCAAATTTATCTAAATTATCTTTTGTATTAAGTATAAAACATTTACTCCCAAAGACTTTGAAATAAGCAACTATAGGTTTCTTATTATAAAGTAATTCATATGGAGTTTTATTTGATAATGGTCTAACTAAAGTTCTATTTAATATATAACAAGCTGTAGCAACTGCTTCAGCCCAAAAATATTTAGGTAAATTACTATCAGAAAGCATTGTACGAGCACACTCTTGAATCGTTCTATTCTTACGTTCTACTACTCCGTTTTGTTGTGGAGTTCTTGGAAATGAAAAGTTGTGAGTAATTCCCTTTTGAGTATAGAAATTCTCAAAATTTTCATTTTCAAATTCACCACCGTGATCACTTCGAATAGTTTTAATTTTGAAAGAATATTGTTTTTGAATTCTTTTAGAAAAGTTTTTAAATATTTGAAAAGCATCACTTTTATGTTTTAAAAAGATTGTCCAAGTATATCTTGAATAATCATCTACTATAACAAAAACATATTTACTATTGTTAATTGATTGAACTTGAGATGGACCAAATAAATCTAAATGAAGTGATTCTAGAGGACTAGAGGTAGAAATAGCATCTTTTAATTTAAATGAACTTTTCTTAAGTTTTCCTAATTGACAAGCATACCAAATACTATCTACTATAAAGTTTAACTTGGGTAGACCTCTAACTAAGTCAAGTTTCGATAGCCTAGATAATAATTTGAAACTCAAATGGCAAAATCTTTTATGACAAATCCAAGGGTCACTTGTATTAGCCAAAAGACATAGGTTATCATTTGAAATTTTCATACTAAGGATATAAATATTTTTCTTCCTAATACATTCAAAAATTATATTAGACTTATCATCTTCAATGTGACATTTATCTTTTCCAAATTTAATTTTAAAACCTTTATCGCAAAGTTGACTTATACTAAGCAGATTATGTTTTAAGTTCCTAACTAATAAAACATCAGAAATAAGTAAAGTTTTAGAGTTACCGACATTGCCGACGCTACCCACATATCCTTTAGAGTTGTCACCAAAATTGACTAATCCACCATCTTGATAAGTAATGTCCTTGAGTATCTCGGGATTTCCAGTCATGTGCCTCGAACAACCACTATGAAGTATCCATTTATCTTTCTCAATTTGCACAGTTTGTCCATTGGGTGTTGATTCGTCAAAAGCCATATAACATGTCTGTTCCTGCATAACACACCAATTCGGTAGATAACTTGATTTTTCAAAATAACTATATGCAGACTTATGATACTTTGATGAAATGCATATACTCAAAGCAGTTTTAACACAATTTTCCAAAAATGCCATTTTTATATTTTTCTAGTTTCAGATTATGAAAACAATGAAAACCAATGCTCTGATACCAATTGTTGGGGATGCGGATTAAGGATCTTAAGGCAGAAATAACACTAGAGGGGGGGGGGTGAATAGTGTTTTAAAGAATATATGAACTATATGACTAAACTAAAACTTTCAACACAAATCTAAACAGAATTCTAACACAGAATGATCACAGAACATATAATAAATGCAAATAGTAAAGTAAAGCAAGTAAAAGGAAAGAACACACCGGATTTTATACTGGTTCGGAATCCTCCTACATCCAGTCCTGCACCAAGGTAATATTCTTGTACAGATTTTATAAGCTAATATCCAAATTACAACCCTCAATTTCTAAGGCCTTGAGGAACCCTCCTATCTCCGAGTCTGGGGTAAACTCTCTTGATTTACGGGACACAAGATCACCCTAATACTTCTTAATAACAATCCTTTTGAATGGATAGACTCTATGGACTTTTTGAATACCAATTAATCCTATAACTCTGAATAACACTTTGATCTTTAGTAGAATGATGGAGAATCAAATAGAGAGAGTATCTAAATGATTTCCTATTGAGAATTTGGCAGAATGATGGCATGATCTTTAAAATATGAAGTTTTATGGATATGGAATGGTGGAGAAGAAAGAGTGAAGAAAATAAGAAAGTAGTTGTTAAAAAAAATTCGTTTTGGAAGCCTTTATATAGATGCACAACAGTCATAACCATTGGCGAAAGGTTTTTGAACGAATGGACACTTCTTTTGAAATTTGGATTTTGAATCCAACTGTCACTATGTCGACTGAGACGACCCAACTTTCCACTCTTGGAAAATCGCATCATCTTTAAGAAATAAAGGGATAGAAAAGAGAATAGAAAGAAGAGAAGAAAGAAACAACACATCAGAATCTAACAGCGGAACGAATAAACTATATTAATAACATAAATATTACATAGTTTACAACCAATATCAGAGTTACACAGATATACAACACATACTAGACAGTTATAAAACGCCTGTCTAGTTATACAATCTCAATACAACAACTCAGAGAACACACAGCGGAATACTATATATATATCTACACGCAGTAGCCTCCTGCTCCAATGCTCCTCCATAATTTTGTCAAAGCTAACCTGAATCCTAACCTGAATCACCCTTGACTACTCATAAAAATTTGAGTACCCAAGAGTTTATGAAAACAAAAATAAACTCCGGGTCAGACATGGGTCTGGTGTGAGTAACAGGTTAAAATTGCTTAACTTTAAAAACCTTTTGAAAGAAAAGGTATCACGTAAGACTTCCCACACATAAACATGGAATAGTTTTTAGCTTACGCTAACTAAAACATTTGATAGGAAATCCAATGATATTATAATAGTGTCTAGGGTTTTCAAATAAATAAGAAATAGCCGAAATTGTTACATTATTAAATTCCAGCTACTAGCCACAAAAGTGGGTAATACAATCAAAACCGTTGGCACTTATTGGATTTTGGATTCCATATAATGGCAGGGCTACTGGGGTACCGCCCGTCACAGTACGTGGCCTAGATCAACGTACCGAGGATCACTCCCGACCCCCTGCAACACAAAGCCGGACCCATTCCTTACTGAACAGTTCCGAAAAGACAACCCCGTGGTTGTGGCTAGCAACCACCCACACAGCCGAATATAAAGGGACTTCTAGACAGGGATAAATCTTGCTCTCCAGTGGGTGCGACCCACGAAGCCTTGCTACACCTCCCCTGTTTTAGCCATTCCCGGTTGATGAGGCTTGAGGCAACGATTACCTTTATAGGACATATCACTTAGAATGCTCATCGTCCACCTGACGATGTTCTGAAAGCATTCAATCCATACAAGTTCGTTCCGGGTTCGAACGAAACCGAAGGCATTATCTCGTTACACTCATTTTGGAATCACCCTCAGAGTTAACGAAAATAACCCTTGTACTCTGATTCACCATCTCGAATCTATAAGAACTAATTCCGTCAACTCATTATGGAATCACCCACAGAGTTATATTGACTCATAGTCCTTACACCTCGAGTCTTCACAAAGCTCCACTTTGATTCATGACCTAACGTTATTTGGAATCGATGTGGTTTTCGGATATCCAAATATGGAAACCCGATCCCGGTCTCATCGAAAACCAAAGCGTGTCTTTTAGGGTCCAAGTTGTTTTAAAGGTTTTAAAACAATTCAATACAGTATCTATATACACACAGATAGATAACTCACAATCACAATTGATAATCAACATTATCATATAACAGATAACCCACATTATCAATATCAAATAGATATACCATATGTCACCATCACAATAGATAACCTATGTTATCATCACAATGCAATCAAACATCCATACCACACAATATTATTTATCTCATTACTGAGATCACAAAGCATCCAAGACAAACAAGTTCAACCATTCATCCATAAGCAATGATTTACTCATCATCATATAATTAATTTAAAATGAATTAAATTAAATATCTCTATTACTAATTAATTTAAAATGAATTAAATTAATTACTTCATCTTTAATTAATTTAAAATAAATTAAATTAATTACTTCACCAATATAAATCATGCTTACTCAATCGTTTAATTGATTTCAATCAATTAATCATTCAAAATAAATTACCTTAACTAATCACTCTTGATTAATTATCCTTAATTACATTCATGTAATTATCCTAAATTAATTTTACAAATTAATTAACCTCAACAAAATAGTAATTAACCTTAAATTACTTCAATTAATTAATTAATCATAATTAATTACATTAATCCTTAATTAATTAATTACCATTAATTATTATTGATTAATTAAACATAATTAATCAACTTTAAGTACATCATTAATTAAAATAATTAATGATCCTTAATTATTTCTTAAATTAATTACCCTAAGTAATTAACTAACTTAATTACTATATTAAACCAAATTAATTATCCTTAAATTAATTTCTTAATTAATTATTTGATTAATTACTAAATAATTAATCCAAATTATCTCATACTTAAACATCTCCACTTAATTACAATCATGTAATTATTAATTAATCACTTAACTAAGTAAATTTCCAATCATTAATTACATAAAGTAATTATTTATAAAACTCAAGTGTTTATAATTAAACTAAATTAATTAAAATAAACAATCATATTAAATTAAATTAATTACATTAAGTAATTAATCTCTTAATTACTTTATCAAGTAATTACACTCAAACCATCATAATTGATTATTATTAAATTAATTAATCTAATTAATTTAAAAAAAATTGACATATTAATTAATTGTTAAATAATCCTGGTTAATGACCTTTATTAACCATCCTTTAATTATTTCATTTAGTAATTAACTTAAATTAATTACCATTTAAATTATCTTTAAACATTCATTAATTAAAGTTAATTATTAAATTAATTAACCTTAATTTAAAACTTAATTACATAATTATTATTCATTCATCATTAATTAAAAATTTAATTAATGATCTTAATTCCAAATTCAATTAATTAATTAAATTAATTAATTCTAAAACATAAATCTTAATTAAATTTTCAAAAAAACATAACTTAATTATGTTAGAATAATTTAATTGAAACAAAGAGCTTTTTGAACTACTTTTAAATTTCCATTTCTAAATACAAGTTTAAACTAAAAGTAATTTAAACTTATCAAAGTTTGAAAATTTTAAAACTTATTTAAATTTCAAAACAAAACAATGATTTGTCTTAAAAATGAAATCATAAAATTTGAAGTTGAATTCATTTCAAAATTTTGGAAATTTCAACTCATTCTTAGTTTAAACTTCAATTTAAATCTTCTTTTAAATTTAAACTGAACTTCATTTTTAAACTTAGAATTTCCAGATTTTAAAATTAATCTGTAAATCTTACTCACATTTTAAAAACCTTAATATTTAAAGTTTTAAACTATTTACCAAAATGAAATAGTTTATTAAGATAAATTTTGAAACTTTAATTTTAATTTAAAAACTGGGATTTAAATTCAAATTAGAAATTTAAACTTGCATTTAAATTTGAACTTAAATTTTACTCAAAACATAAAACTGCAGATTATAAGAAGTTTAAACCCAGATTTTAAAAACACAGAGAAACAGGTTTTCCAAAACCTGAATATTTCAAAGGAACCCGAGAACCCTATATTTTTACTTCGGGTTTTAAGCTTTCCTGCTTCGAGTTTCTAATATGCTAGCTTCGAGTAAAACACAAACCTTCCCTAACCTTTCCCCTGAAACATCCCCAACCCAATAGTTCATCAGAGAACTCATCGCAGCCACCTCTGCCGATCATCTCAGGTGATCAAGCCACAACCAGCAACTCATGAATTCCCTAACACCAACACAAGATCTACCAAATAAACAGGAATTCAAATTTTGGTTCTGAAACCTCAAATTCAAACCTGGAAAACATATTACAGGTTTCTGTTCAACCTATCAATGGCCATTTGTTCGCCACTCCGATCACCTGAGTATCCTCCTCTCCGGCCATGAATTACTCTACACGCCAACTACCCACGCACCAAAAACCAAATCACTCGATCCACTCTTCACCTCCTCACTGTCCCAAACTTTAACCCTTATTCAAAACTTAGTGTTCAAACCAAAATTTTCCCACAGCAACCAATCTAGCAATTTATTATTCTCGTTTCAGATTTTCTATGGATCTATGATCCTTACTCTACAACGCAAAAGAAGTTTGAGTTTCTTAAACTACAGATTTGCAAGAATTTTGCTTATATTCAATTTTGGTTTAAGAACAAACTGTTACTCTATCAAACACCTAAAAATATTAATACTTGATTTAAAAATCAAGTTACAGTTTAGATATTTGATTCATACTACTAAATTACCATATCCATTGATTGAGTTTTGATAAAAATAAGCATGCATGATGCTTTTCCCTGTTTCCAGAGTCAACTCATAATTTTAACTTCTTGACATTTTTAAACATGAACTTATGAAAATAATACAACTTTACTTTGCATCTAAACATGGATTAGATCTTGAGTTCATGAAATTTTGAATTATATCTAAAGTCTGGAATCTAGAACAAGAAGGAATTCATCACAGCTAGCAGATATTCAAGCTCATACATATATACAGACATTTTACGATACTCATCAGTAAACAATTCAAGCAACTATATAAATTTAAACTAGTTTTTAAAATAAATTGTTACTCACCATTTGATGAATGCAGACCCCCCCTGTTGTTCTTTGAATTTTGCAGAAATAAAATATGCAGAGCTTGCTCCTTTATACTTTATGTTAAATTTTATATGCAGTTGCCAATTTCCATATGCATGCAGATGTTTTTTTTCCTTCCCAAGTTTAAAACTGTGTGCAGAAAAAAAACAGTGCAGGCTTGTTAAAAATGCAGATGTGCTCTTCTGCTTTCAGGTGGCACGCAGATCATTGGTGAATAAATGCAGCTTGATTGTTGAATTTTGCAGACATCTATTGATTTTGAGATGAAGGTGGGTTTGATTGTTGAAGAAGAGGAATATGCAAATATGAATTTTAGGTGTGCAAATATGAACAGGATGTATGTATGCAGGTTGCAGATTTTTGGATTTTAATGAACTTATGAATGCAGATTTGTGGATTCTTTTAGGAAATGCAGATTTACTTGATTTTAATTCAAGAAGTTTGAAGATTTTCTTTTGATTAAAGAAGAATGAAAATGTTATATGAAATGAAGATGCAAACTAATTTAAACAAATGAATTTTCAGATTTAATGAAAGAAAAGAAAAATAAAACTAATTTTTAACACTTATCAAAAGTTAGACACTTGTCTATTTGTAAATGCTAATTTTGAACACTTGTTTTTTTTTAAGATAATTAGTATTTAAATTTACAAACTAGAGTGTGTATTAACTTAATTTAACTTGTTAGTTTATTTTAAAATATGTGTATAAATTTACAAAAGAAATAAGAACAAATCATGATTTCAAAACTTACACAAATAAAAATTAAAACAATTAAACAAATTAAAATTTATACTTTTAAATTTAAATTCAAACTAAATTCAAAAATCACTTATTTTTAAATCAAGTTATAAATATAAATTCAATTTGAAATAAAAATTACAAATCTTATTTAAAAAGTCATTACAATATCAATATTGTTTTTATAACTCTCGTATTATTAAATAAAAATCATTTTACAAGAAATTATATTTTTATTAAATAAACAATCCATTTTATTAAGTCATGAAATCATTTTGTTAAATTTATTCTAAATTTAAAACTCAAGCCAATTTAATTTAAACATTTAAATATTTTTCTTATCAAATTTAAAATCATATATTTATTTATGAAATAGTTTTAAAACTCAATACTAATTTAAAACAAAATTTTCAAATTAAAATGTATATATATTAAAATTTTAAAACATGATTCATTTATTAAATTAAACCAAAATCATTTATTTAATTTTTGAAAAAGCTTTAATATTAAATAAAACAAATTTTCCAAATTACTATAAATAATAAAACTAGAAAATATGCTTTACTTGTTAAAATTAAAACAATACCAATCTATTTAAAATATAAACCATATATTTAAAATGGAAATCAATTTATTATTTAAAAGATAAAATAACCAATTTAAATATTTATTAAAGAAGATTATTAAATTTACTTGAATAATTATTAACAGAATATCAATATCAATTTAATTCAAACTACAGATTATTAAATTGATATTGTTAAAAATTCTGGGATATTACAATCCTTCCCCCTTAAAAGAATTTTGTCCTCGAAATTTAAAACAAAGGTAATTTAATAATCTTATTACATTTTAATTTTAAACACAAGCATATATCAAACATATGCTAACAACCAAAACAACCTATTCAACCAATCAAACAAATCTAATTATCCAGACAAATTCTGGATAGAATTTTATCGAGTTTCCCCAGGTGTGTGTGTGTGTGTGTGTGTGTGTGTGTGTGTGTGTGTATATATACCGAGATACTCGCTCCAAAGAATCCAAACAAACAATACTATAAAGCTACAAAACTCCTATACAACTATATCTATAACACTAGACAAGATATCAGACTACAAACGAGTCTGACTCAACAACCAAAACTACAGAACTGCTGGTTCCAAAACCAGAGATAGATCATACACGTACTCCCTCAGAGATACGTGAAACTCATCGAATCCCAGTTATCTAAACTGGCAATTCAATCCTGTAGATCAATCACTTAACCTCCAAGAACACAGAAAAGATCCAAAACACTTCAGAGCTAGCTTCTCAGACTTACCCAAACTTATAGCTCACCTTTGATCGAAGAAAACTTATCCAAAATCAAATCTCCGACTTCAGAGTCCAAATCCCTCCGACTCTTATCCACAAAACTCTTCAGACAATCCTGAGCTGTCTACAACCTTACTGATCAGCTCAACCTTCGCTGATGTCTCTAGTAACTACTAGACCAATCAACTCAACAAAATGATCTCCTCAAGATCAACCAAAACCAAGAACTCAACTTCTCAACATCAGAAGACAACAACTTCTTCTGTCCAGGAAAGAAAAGCAGATACACTTCCAAACTGTTTCCGCTGCTCAACTCTGATCCAAAGTAGAAGAGAATGCTGAAGAAGAAAACGAGCACAAACTGGACAACACACCCCAGAGATATGATTCAACAAGTCCATAAGAAAAACTCAGAAGTTCCTCCAAAACTCCGAGCTGCTACACCAACTCAATCTCCTTGAAACCATTCTACTATTAAGCTGAACCACCGGTACCATTCTTGGAATTCCAGTCGATAAGAAAAACTCAATCTCCAGATGCAGACAAAACTCTGACTTCCTGAAGACATTCAGAAAGACTCAGATAACCCAAGAGAACACTCACACAATCGCAAGTCACTTTTGCGAACCACCCAAACCAAAATCAAAGAAAACTGTTCTTCCTTAGCCAAATTGAACAACTTAAACTTAACTAGCCAACCCATCGAAGAAACGGGTCCACTAAACTGCTTCTGAACTCCACTCCAGAAAAACTGCTAAGCCAAAAGATCTCTTGCCAACACCGAGGACACTCCAAACTGCACTGCTGCCACAGATGCCAAAGAATTCCAAATCCAAAGCTCTCCTAGAAACTCAAGCCTCAAAGCAAACAGAAACACCGGCTGAACACAGCCACTACACTGAAGCAGTCTCACCTTCTTAACTTGTTCCAAAGAAAACATATTCGGGAACATCCATAGTCACTGCATCTCATCACGCAGCTACTACTCCTTAAGGTATCAAAATACCATTACTTGCTTCTGCCCAACCGACAGATCCAAACACTACTCATCCATACTTAAAAATAAACTCCGAACCTTAACAGGTTTCCTTCAGAGATCAATGAAGTTCTTCATCACTACAAAACCTACTCGAGACGGTATTAGGTCTACAGTCTCGACAAAACACTTCCAACCTTAAACATTCAAACTCCAACCAATGGTAGGTCGTGTTACACACACTACTACCCCATCTACCTTTATAACTAATATTGGAAAACCTGAACAGGTAATCCAAAAGATAGGTAGAAATAAATATATATATATTAAAAATTACAAATACGCTCTCTCAAGAAAGACACTACTACAGAGCCTAGGTATTCACTCAACCTAATGCTCCCTAAGAAAGACACACTTCAGAGCCTAGGTATTCACTCAGCCTAATGTTCTGATACCAGCTGAGACGACCCAACTTTCCACTCCCGGAAAATCGCATAATCTTTAAGAAAGAAAGAGATAGAAAAGAGAATAGAACGAAGAGAAGAAAGAAACAACACATCAGAATCTAACAGCGGAACGAATAAACTATATTAATAACATAAATATTACATAGTTTACAACCAATATCAGAGTTACACAGATATACAACACATACTAGACAGTTATAAAACACCTGTCTAGTTATACAATCTCAATACAACAACTCAGAGAACACACGGCGGAATACTATATATATATCTACACGCAGAAGCCTCCTGCTCCAATGCTCCTCCACGTCAAAGCTAACCTGAATCCTAACCTGAATCACCCTTGACTACTCATAAAAATTTGAGTACCCAAGAGTTTACGAAAACAAAAATAAACTCCGGGTCAGACATGGGTCTGGTGTGAGTAACAGGTTAAAATTGCTTAACTTTAAAAACCTTTTGAAAGAAAAGGTATCACGTAAGACTTCCCACACATAAACATGGAAAAGTTTTTATCTTACGCTAACCAAAACATTTGATAGGAAATCCGATGATATTATAATAGTGTCTAGGGTTTTCAAATAAATAAGAAGTAGCCGAAATTGTTACATTATTAAATTCCAGCTACTAGCCACAAAAGTGGGTAATACAATCAAAACCGTTGGCACTTATTGGATTTTGGATTCCATACAATGGCAGGGCTACTGGGGTACCGCCCGTCACAGTACGTGGCCTAGATCAACGTACCGAGGATCACTCCCGACACCCTGCAACACAAAGCCGGACCCATTCCTTACTGAACAGTTCCGAAAAGACAACCCCGTGGTTGGGGCTAGCAACCACCCACACAGCCGAATATAAAGGGACTTCTAGACAGGGATAAATCTTGCTCTCCAGTGGGTGCGACCCACGAAGTCTTGCTACACCTCCCTTGCTTTAGCCATTCCTGGTTGATGAGGCTTGAGGCAACGATTACCTTTATAGGATATATCACTTAGAATGCTCATCGTCCACCTGACGATGTTCTGAAAGCATTCAATCCATACAAGTTCGTTTCGGGTTCGAACGAAACCGAAGGCATTATCTGGTTACACTCATTTTGGAATCACCCTCAGAGTTAACGACAATAACCCTTGCACTCTGATTCACCATCTCGAATCTATAAGAACTAATTCCGTCAACTCATTACGGAATCACCCACAGAGTTATATTGACTCATAGTCCTTACACCTCGAGTCTTCACAAAGCTCCAGTTTGATTCACGACCTAACGTTATTTGGAATCGATGTGGTTTTCGGATATCCAAATATGGAAACCCAATCCCGGTCTCATCGAAAACCAAAGCGTGTCTTTTAGGGTCCAAGTTGTTTTAAAGGTTTTAAAACAATTCAATACAGTATCTATATACACACAGATAGATAACTCACAATCACAATTGATAATCAACATTATCATATAACAGATAACCAACATTATCAATATCAAATAGATATACCATATATCACCATCACAATAGATAACCTATGTTATCATCACATTGCAATCAAAAATCCATACCACACAATATTATTTATCTCATTACTGAGATCACAAAGCATCCAAGACAAACAAGTTCAACCATTCATCCATAAGCAATGATTTACTCATCATCATATAATTAATTTAAAGTGAACTAAATTAACTATCTCTATTACTAATTAATTTAAAATGAATTAAATTAATTACTTCATTTTTAATTAATTTAAAATAAATTAAATTAATTACTCCACCAATATAAATCTTGCTTACTCAATCATTTAATTAATTTCAATCAATTAATCATTCAAAATAAATTACCTTAATTAATCACTCTTGGTTAATTATCCTTAATTACATTCATGCAATTATCCTAAATTAATTTTACAAATTAATTAACCTCAACAAAACACTAATTAACCTTTGATTACTTCAATTAATTAATTAATCATAATTAATTACATTAATCCTTAATTAATTAATTACCTTTAATTATTATTGATTAATTAATCATAATTAATCAACTTTAACAACATCATTAATTAAAATAATTAATGATCCTTAATTATTTCTTAAATTAATTACCCTAAGTAATTAACTAACTTAATTACTATATTAAACCAAATTAATTATCCTTAAATTAATTTCTTAATTAATTATTTGATTAATTACTAAATAATTAATCCAAATTATCTCATACTTAAACATCTCCACTTAATTACAATCATGTAATTATTAATTAATCACTTAACTAAGTAAATTTCCAATCATTAATTACATAAAGTAATTATTTATAAAACTCAAGTGTTTATAATTAAACTAAATTAATTAAAATAAACAATCATATTAAATTAAATTAATTACATTAAGTAATTAATCTCTTAATTACTTTATCAAGTAATTACACTCAAACCATCATAATTGATTATTATTAAATTAATTAATCTAATTAATTTAAAAAAAAATTACCATATTAATTAATTGTTAAATAATCCTGGTTAATGACCTTTATTAACCATCCTCTAATTATTTCATTTAGTAATTAACTTAAATTAATTACCATTTAAATTATCTTTAAACATTCATTAATTAAAGTTAATTATTACATTAATTAACCTTAATTTAAAACTTAATTACATAATTATTATTCAATCATCATTAATTAAAAATTTAATTAATGATCTTAATTCCAAATTCAATTAATTAATTAAATTAATTAATTCTAAAACATAAATCTTAATTAAATTTTCAAAAAAACATAACTTAATTATGTTAGAATAATTTAATTGAAACAAAGAGCTTTTTGAACTACTTTTAAATTTCCATTTCTAAATACAAGTTTAAACTAAAAGTAATTTAAACTTATCAAAGTTTGAAAATTTTAAAACTTATTTAAATTTCAAAACAAAACAATGATTTGTCTTAAAAATGAAATCATAAAATTTGAAGTTGAATTCATTTCAAAATTTTGGAAATTTCAACTCATTCTTAGTTTAAACTTCAATTTAAATCTTCTTTTAAATTTAAACCGAACTTCATTTTTAAACATAGAATTTCCAGATTTTAAAATTAATCTGTAAGTCTTACTCACATTTTAAAAACCTTAATATTTAAAGTTTAAACTATTTACCAAAATGAAATAGTTTATTAAGATAAATTTTGAAACTTTAATTTTAATTTAAAAACTGGGATTTAAATTCAAATTAGAAATTTAAACTTGCATTTAAATTTGAACTTAAATTTTACTCAAAACATAAAACTGCAGATTATAAGAAGTTTAAACCCAGAGTTTAAAAACACAGAGAAATAGGTTTTCCAAAACCTGAATATTTCAAAGAAACCCGAGAACCCTATATTTTTACTTCGGGTTTTAAGCTTTCCTGCTTCGAGTTTCTAATATGCTAGCTTCGAGTAAAACACAAACATTCCCTAACCTTTCCCCTGAAACATCCCCAACCCAATAGTTCATCATAGAACTCATCGCAGCCACCTCTGCCGATCATCTCAGGTGATCAAACCACAACCAGCAACTCATGAATTCCCTAACACCAACACAAGATCTACCAAATAAACAGGAATTCAAATTTTGGTTCTGAAACCTCAAATTCAAACCTGGAAAACATATTACAGGTTTCTGTTCAACCTATCAATGGCCATTTGTTTGCCACTCCGGTCACCTGAGTATCCTCCTCTCCGGCCATGAATTACTGTACACACCAACTACCCACACACCAAAAACCAAATCACTCGATCCACTCTTCACCTCCTCACTGTCCCAAACTTTAACCCTTATTCAAAACTTAGTGTTCAAACCAAAATTTTCCCACAGCAACCAATCTAGCAATTTATTATTCTCATTTCAGATTTTCTATGGGTCTATGACCTTACCCTATAACTCAAAAGAAGTTTGAGTTTCTTAAACTACAGATTTGCAAGAATTTTGCTTATATACAATTTTGGTTTAAGAACAAACTGTTACTCTATCAAACACCTAAAAATATTAATACTTGATTTAAAAATCAAGTTACAGTTTAGATATTTGATTCATACTACTAACTTACCATATCCATTTGATTGAGTTTTGATAAAAATAAGCATGCATGATGCTTTTCCCTGTTTCCAGAGTCAACTCATAATTTTAACTTCTTGACATTTTTAAACATGAACTTATGAAAATAATACAACTTTACTTTGCATCTAAACATGGATTAGATCTTGAGTTCATGAAATTTTGAATTATATCTAAAGTCTGGAATCTAGAACAAGAAGGAATTCATCACAGCAAGCAGATATTCAAGCTCATACATATATACAGACATTTTACGATACTCATCAGTAAACAATTCAAGCAACTATATAAATTTAAATTAGTTTTTAAACTAAACTGTTACTCACCATTTGATGAATGCAGACCCCCCCTGTTGTTCTTTGAATTTTGCAGAAATAAAATATGCAGAGCTTGCTCCTTTATACTTTATGTTAAATTTTATATGCAGTTGCCAATTTCCATATGCATGCAGATGTTTTTTTTCCTTCCCAAGTTTAAAACAGTGTGCAGAAAAAAAAACAGTGCAGGCTTGTTAAAAATGCAGATGTGCTCTTCTGCTTTCAGGTGGCATGCAGATCATTGGTGAATAAATGCAGATTGATTGTTGAATTTTGCAGACATCTATTGATTTTGAGATGAAGGTGGGTTTGATTGTTGAAGAAGAGGAATATGCAAATTTGAATTTTAGGTGTGCAAATATGAACATGATGTATGTATGCAGGTTACAGATTTTTGGATTTTAATGAACTTATGAATGCAGATTTGTGGATTCTTTTAGGAAATGCGGATTTACTTGATTTTGATTCAAGCAGTTTGAAGATTTTCTTTTGATTAAAGAAGAATGAGAATGTTATATGAAATCAAGATGCAAACTAATTTAAACAAATGAATTTTCAGATTTAATGAAAGAAAAGAAAAATAAAACTAATTTTTAACACTTGTCAAAAGTTAGACACTTGTCTATTTGTAAATGCTAATTTTGAACACTTTTTTTTTAAGATAATTAGTATTTAAATTTACAAACTAGAGTGTGTATTAACTTAATTTAACTTGTTAGTTTATTTTAAAATATGTGTATAAATTTACAAAAGAAATAAGAACAAATCATGATTTCAAAACTTACACAAATAAAAATTAAAACAATTAAACAAATTAAAATTTATACTTTTAAATTTAAATTCAAACTAAATTCAAAAATCAATTATTTTTAAATCAAGTTATAAATATAAATTCAATTTGAAATAAAAATTACAAATCTTATTTAAAAAGTCATTACAATATCAATATTGTTTTTATAACTCTCTTATTATTAAATAAAAATCATTTTACAAGAAATTATATTTTTATTAAATAAACAATCCATTTTATTAAGTCATGAAATCATTTTGTTAAATTTATTCTAAATTTAAAAATCAAGCCAATTTAATTTAAACATTTAAATATTTTTCTTATCAAATTTAAAATCATATATTTATTTATGAAATAGTTTTAAAACTCAATACTAATTTAAAACAAAATTTTCAAATTAAAATGTATATATATTAAAATTTTAAAACATGATTCATTTATTAAATTAAACCAAAATCATTTATTTAATTTTTGAAAAAGCTTTAATATTAAATAAAACAAATTTTCCAAATTACTATAAATAATAAAACTAGAAAATATGCTTTACTTGTTAAAATTAAAACAATACCAATCTATTTAAAATATAAACCATATAATTAAAATGGAAATCAATTTATTATTTAAAAGATAAAATAACCAATTTAAATATTTATTAAAGAAGATTATTAAATTTATTTGAATAATTATTAACAGAATATCAATATCAATTTAATTCTAACTACAGATTATTAAATTGATATTGTTAAAAATTCCGGGATATTACATCGACATGGGGTATCCCCTTATGTCGACACCCCTCAGTTAAAAATTGTAGAGATGTTGTTTTGTAAAAGCATTTGAATTTAAAACAAGTTGAAACTTCTCTGAAGCAAAATAAAGTGTGTAAACAATATTTTGAGATAGAGAATGAATATAAAACATTATTTTAAATATATATATATATAATTGATATAGACCGTCAATTATATAAGTAATATTTAAAATCAAAATAAGTTTTGATGTTTCAAAAATAGAAGTTTTTAAAATCAGAATTGAGGAATATTTCAAGGCTAAAACAAAGTTTGAAAACATTTTTGAAAACATGATTTTGAAAGCTAAAACATTTTGAAAACAGATTTAAAAACATTTTGAAAAATCTATTCAAACTGAAATTGCAAGAACCTTCCTACAAAGCTCCTCCATAGGACTCAAGAACTTGTACAAAGTAGTTTAAATGATTTTGATTTTCATGGGTTTGTAAGCCACTTGTCGTAGGTTTGTAAGCTACTTGTCGTGGGTTTGTAAGCCACTGGTTTCGATAGAAATTGGGTTCCATCCCAAAAGAAAATTGGAAGAAAGATGAGAGTGCTATTATGAAGTTTTAACAAAATACTAGACACTTATCTTGAGATCTTGAAATCTTGATTCTCTAGAGTCTTGAATCTTGAATCTCTATTCTTCATCTTGATGCTTGAGTCTTTATACTGATCAGTCTTCGATAATACCTGCATATACTTCCTATATACATACATACATACATACATACATATATATATATATATATATATATATATATCTATATGGAAATATTAGTATATATATTTTATAAAGTAAAGTATAATAACTATATAAGGTTGTTGTCATCAAAACATCATCAACTCAGTTCCTAACATATTGGACCCCAGAGAATAGATAGACAAATGGATTCGATCTACCACAATTCTCAAACACTAGGTATGGATTCCAAACCCAAGTCGGAATATCTCAAATTATATACCAATTTTTCCATCTTCGGACCTCGATCATCCCGAGAAATTACAATAGAATTTCAAATTTGGGTTTAATTGAAATCATTTTATCGATTCAATTCAATTTATTCTTCATATTCTATTAATGAAGTTTACTTAATTTAAAATTTCTGATTTATTTAAAATTTTCAATTTCTAGTTTTCAATTTATATTCATTAAGGCTTAAATCAAAAACTGATAAGAAACCGATGAAGACACGAAGTAAGGATTTCCTACAATGATTCGTAGGGCCATCATCACACCGGAACTTCTTCTTGTAGCTGGAACGAAGCAATCAAAAGAATTTGGAAAGACGAATCAAAAAAATTGATAGAGAAGGATTGTTTCCACTGTTGCAGGGTATTGACCATTTATAGTCGTATTCCCCTGTCCCCTATCTCGTTCTCTTCTTGCACTCATACTCACTTTCAGTGGATAGTAAGAGAATTTACTGAGGCATACAAACAGCTATCTTAGGGATACACTCATTCTAGGGTATACTTCGCCCTATCTCTAATGAGTTACTTAATGTGTTATACTCCTGAGCTAAAGTTTAACCTTAGCTTTGATACCACATGTGACGATACAGATTTTTTTCGCGTTCGACAATCGACATCCATACTTTAAATCGTACTCGAATGCCGCAGATTCGAGCATTCAAATCCGAGTCGCCAGAGCTTATAACACAATTAAGTAAAACAACACAGCGGAAGAAAAAAAGTAATACATCGATATAAAGCATTGATACAATATCTGATACAACAGATGATACAATACGTATCAATATACATCAGAGATATGATACAATAAAATAGCAGCGGAAAAGAAAATAGCTAACACCAGCAGCGGAACAAATAACTCAAGATAGTCTTCAAGGAAGAACTCCAGCAGCAGCTCGAACCAACATCACGATGGACTAAGACAAGCAAGTCTCGTCCACATCCAAAAAGTGAACTAGCTCCAGAAAAACTACTAAACCTGGCTATCTGAAAAACCCAACTCTAGACTGCTCGTGTGGAAAATAGTGAGCACCCAGAGTTTAGGAAAGGAACAATAAACTCCAAGTCAGTCATGGGACTGGTATGAGTAACAAAATCATTTTGTCTTTTAAAAACAAACAAATTTTTTTTTTTAAAGTCAATTCGCAATGCTTTTCGAAAATGAAACTACCATAGACCTCCCGCCACACACACAATGCAAAAGCAGAATTGGAGGAGATTTCTTCTTATGATAGTCAAACATGCTTGATACGAGAAAATTTCTGATATTATTATTATTATAAGTTCACAGTGGAGAAAATATTTCGAAAGTAGAATATAAATCTTAGCCAGCATAGACATTCCCAACTATACCTACTATAGCTACCATCCAAACAGTGGGGCGCCACCATAAGTGAATGGCAGGTAATACAACTAAAACCGTACAAGGCACGTATTGTTTTGTTTGGATTTTCCAACAAATGGTTGGGCTAAGGAACTTTCCACTGTCCATGGGATCGCCTCTGGCGGGACGTCCCGAGAACTTAACCAGCTCTCTGCCAACACAAGGTCGGATTACCTCTGTAACTAGGTAACTACTTCTCGAGCATGCCACTCCCCGGTCCTTTAGGACCTTTATCCGAGGCACCTCTAAAGTAACAATCACACAGTAAATGAGATTGGAGCCACCACATAGGTAAATACCTGGGCTCCATACCATGATACCACCCTTTACCAGAAGGGAATGACACACCCTAAAAGGCGCGACCCTCATAACCTTGCCGCATCTTTTCTTTTTTGACCATTTCCGGGCTGTGAGGTCCTGATGCAGTCTCGTCCAAAAAACTACGCTTCGTACAGAAGCCATGCGCTGATCACAAATGATCAACAAATGATCATCAACACACAGCAGCACTCAGCATGTCACACTACCAAATTGGGAATATATCGCTGATAACCTTCAACTACATAACCTCTGAGCTCGTACGTCTCAAAGAAGGGTGTTAAGCTAAGAGAATAAATTCTCTGCCACCAACAGAAATGTATTTGAAAGAAATCAGCTTTATATCTCAAAGTGTAGTGTCCGACATACAACCATACAAGTCTGTTCTGGGTTCGAACAGAACCGAAGGCATTTCCAAAGAATCCTTGCAATTCGGTTATTCACAATCCCGATCGGACTTCCCATCACTTAGGGAATCTCTATACCGGAGCAACTCAGTGCAGAGACAATCGATAGGTCATCCTATCATTCTCGCAAATACCCGGTCTTCACCACTGGTCTTCAAATGCTATCCATAACGTCGAATCACATATTCGGAATGGGTTATACGACACCAAGGTCCTCTTCCGGCTAAACCGAATAGTGAGCGCAAAATTTAAAACATATGGATATTGAATTTCAATTGAGTCACAACTTAATAATTCAAAACTTTCTTTCAAATGGTTTAAACAAATTACCATTTTCAAATCTTTTAAACAAAAGATTTATTTCACTAAGTTCACCCATTTTCACAAAGATCCATTTACGGATTTCAACACAATTTCCATTTCAATTGGATTAACTCGTTTAAAATCTTTAAATTAAAGATTTAACTTATAGCTTTCAAACCGTTTCCATAACTTGGAAAATCATTTTCATTTTTAACTTGAAATCCCTTTTAACACAATTTGGAAGTTCACTTCCTATATGAAAGCTTTTATTATTTGAAAACAATAGTTTCATTTCAGAAAGATCCAATTTTATTTACACGAGTTAAAGCCTTTGAATTTAAACTCAAATTCCCAAATCAATACCTTTACAATAGTTTAACCCATATAAACTGGTATAACATCTTTAGTCCCTAGTTTCCAGATCATAGAACTCAATTCCAAATATTGAATTCAAATTCAAATCAAAATATTTAAATTTCAAAACTCGATCAAGTTATTCAAAATAAATTTCATCTTCGAAATTCCATTTTAATAGCTTTTCACTTTAAACCCAATCCATTTCCAAAACATTTGAATTCAATATTCAAATTTAAAACTATTTCAAAAATCTGTGACTTAATCGATTTCCTCGTGAAATCCATATTTGTGTATGTATAAGTGTGATCCCAGGGTTTAACACAATCACAGATTAAAACATAAAAATATAGTTGATAAGCGATATAAACTATACGCTTATCGTCCATTTATAGATTCACAGATAATATACAAATGTATCACAAATAAATGAATAAATTATACACAGCTCAAATCACAGAACAAAATATCACAGATCAGGTAGGACAATCAATTCAAGGCATCTCATATAAAACAATCATTCATAATTAAGGTCAAGTATTTAATAATCATTTATGAGAAGAATTAAATAAATTGATTAATCCTAATTGATTCAATTTATTTCCAAGTAAATTAATTATTTAGGAATTAATCACCAAACCTGATTAATTAATTACAAATCATCTGATATAAATTAATTTATCAACCATTTTAATTAATTAATTAATTAAATTATTCTTAATTAATCATATTAATTAAATTAACCTTTAAACCAATTTCATAATTAATTGACTCCTTAATTATTTTAAGAAATTAAACCTTTAATTACTTACCATAAAGTAATTACACTTACACAATTTCATAATGATTATCATAAATTTATTAATCTAAATTATTTCATTAAAAATTTATCACATTTATTAATTATTTAAATAATCTTAATTAATTACCTTCATTTACTAATAACAATCCTTTAATTACTGTTCTATAAAAAAATTACTTACATTAATCATTAAAATTGATTTACCATTAATAATCCATTATTGAATTAATTAAGTGTTATTTGTAACTTAATGAATTCTCAATTACAATTAAATTATTCCTAAATTAAATTAACTTAACTTTAATTAATAAATTCATAAGCTTACAACTATTAATTAAATCCATATAAACAATAATTACTCATTCTTAATGAAATTATAAATCATTAACTCTTCATTATTTAAAGTAAAACTCATTCATATTTGTGATTTAATTATTATTCACCATATGTTTGAAAACATTGATTTCAAATTTCCTTTTACTTTCAATTTAAATTTAAGATTTGAAATGAATTATTATTTACCTTGATAAAATTTAAAACAAATTTCCCTAACATTTTTAAATTTACATGTTAAAGAATATTTTGTTATAAAGGAAATGTAAAAGAATTCAATATCAATTTTTCTTTCAATTCACATATCAATGAATTCTTTACATTTAAATTTATTTAAATATTTAAATATTTAAATTTATACAACTTTATTTAACTTCAAATTCTGGAATTCAAAGTTAGATTTAAACTCAGGTTTCAATTTATTTATTTATTTATTTAAAACCTTATTTATACCCAAACTAAGTTTAAACTAAACTTGAATTTTATATTTAAACCTTTGATTTTAAACTTATATTAAAATCTGGTTTGAATTCAAATTTTGTCTAAAACAAAAATAGTCAGGCTCAGGTTTTAAAACATGGAACAAACATTTACCCGAGCCTTCCCATTCTTGCTTCGAGTTCCACACCCCGAAACTTTGAGTCGTACTCGAGGAAAACACGAAGAAAACCCAGCCCACTCGAACACAATACAATTCCAAACTGCTCCGAGTAACCCATGCAATTACTCGAGACTAAACACGAGAATTTCCCCTGCTCTCGGCCAAACAACACACAGATCCTAAGCAACGTGCTCGTGCACGTGTACATCACCATCGCTTGCTTCCAGCCGCCGCCTCGTCGCCGAGAAAGTCGACGTTCACCCTCGCGTCCATCTTAGCCCATCAGAATCCCCATTTTCCACTCAAATTCGAATTCGAGTAAAAACTCGAAACTTGGAACACGAGCAGGAAACAACACTCTATCCTGTCAACGCGCCGTTCACCCAACCTCGGCCACCGGAATTCGTGCAATTCCGGTCACGCGATCGTCAACCTCCCATCCTACATCACCCACGGTCGCGTGCAACTCGATGCACGAGAGAAACCACGTCAATCGATTCCCGGACCACTCAAAAAATTAGGTTTACAAACTTAAACCTTGCGCCGCCGCCGCCTCGGCCATCTGCACCCCCATCCACCATTTTTCTTGCAACCACCGTATACTCCTCCATCTCCACACAAAACCCCGACCCTCCTCCTCGACGTATTCGCCAGAATTTCCCCAAACAATGAAATTCGAACAAAACCCAACCCCTCTTGAATTCGTGATCTAAAAATTCCAATTCTTGCCTTAAAAATCAAGTCAAGGTATAAGAATTCAAATTATATATTTGAATTCGAGAATTAAGACATTCGAATTTTCTGTATATATGATGATGTTTCTCAGTTCTTGGCTTTTCCAGAGTTATTTTCAGAATGTTTTTAACCTAACTATATGTTTAAATCTTTAGTTAGAATATAATAACCAATATTGTTTTATCTCTCAGCTCAAACAATTAAGTATATCCAGAAAAAATTATTTTGAAATCAAACATTTGTATTGAGGAACTCAAACAGAGGTCTTGAGCAATCAATAAACTGAAATAACACTTTCAGTTTAGATATTCAGAGTATCCATATATACATATATAACCTATTCACAGAGATATAAATAAACAACAAACTTATATTTTTAAAATTTAAGAAAATGAGTTACTCACAATATTTCCTAAAGAAAGAATAGAGCTGCTGTTTGAATGAGGCTTGAACTTTTCTTGCTTTGAAATCATTTCTTCAATCTTCTAGTTGTATTGATTGGTTAAGTTTAAGTAATAATCTTCACTTCAGAATTTAGCTTGAAGGGACGAAACTATGATGAAGAGGCTGATATATATAAGAGAAATATCACAGGATTATGTCTTTGTACAGGGTGAAATATTTTATACAACAAGGTCATTACATTATCTTGTACAATATACCAGAGATATCCTTGCTTATGGGTGCTGAAAGCACATTTGCACATTTTCGAATGACCAAAGTATGGCTAGCATTCAATGCCAAGTACTTTATGTCTTCATATTTTTCTTCTTCTTGCATTTCTTTAACTCGGCTGATATAATTTGTTTGTGTTGAGATGCTTCCTTGTTTTGCACTGCAACACACTTGCTATTAATATTTTTTTTCTTGCCTAGCTTGTTGACTTCGGCTGATATGAATCATATTGTTTTTTTTTGAAAGGCAAGTAGAGTTGAATGGACCCTAGCCATATTTATTAAGCACACATACATAAAACAAAGGAGAGCAATAACATGCTAAGCTCCCAACAAAAATACAGAGAAAACATAAGGGGAGAAAAGAAAGAATACAGTAAATAACACCCAAGCAAGAAAAAACAAAGAAAGGCAAGACCACCACCCTAATCCATCGAGTCATAAGCAACATGATGTGAGGACTTCTCCTTGACCCTAGCACTTATGATATTGATCAAAGCACTATCAACCTTATTTTTATTCTCAAAGACTCTAGCATTTCTCTCAGCTCATATAACATCCACATACACTTTCAGAATCAACAAAAGCCAAAAGGAAGTAGCATTCTTCCACCTAGTATTCTTGAAAATTCTGTTCCACTCAGCTTCACCATAAAGTATAGGCTCAATAAACCCAGCACCAATGAGACAAGCCTTCCAAATTTTATTAGTTACCACACACTCAAAGAAAAGGTGAGAAACATCTTCAGTTACATTATTACAGTAGACATAAGTCAAGTCCACAGTGAAACCTCTGCTGCATAACTTATCTTTAGTCATCAGAGCATTCCTGAGAACTTTCCAAAGAAAGAAATTCAGTTTATGAGAAGTTAAAGTATTCCAGACTCTACCATGCCATCTAAAAACAGGGTTACTATCATCTCTTTTCAAAGCTTTGTAAATACATGCTATGGAGTGCTGCTTAAGCTTGGCAGCCCAAACATGCCCATTACCATCAGTGGGGAGCCTGTTGCATTTCACAGCATCCCACAATTGATTGATGATAGGATTGGAAGTGTAGGGTAACTCAATCTCATCATCAAAACAATAATCCATAGCCCTGGCATTCAAGGGGATGCCAGTTTGGATTCTCTGATCAAAAGAGAGCGGGTCATACAATATCACTCCTCTACCCACCCAAGGTTCAAACCAGAACTTAGCAGAACAATCAGGGCCAAGTAACAACTAGACATGAGGAAGTAAAATGCATCCGAGTTTCAGGATTGATCTCCACACCCATCCACACAAGGGAGATGGAACAATTTTCCAGAAATTTTTATTGCCAATGTGATGATGCCTAACCCACTTAACCCACAGATTAGGTTTGTTATTGATCAGATTATCAAAATGCTTAGAAAAGGCAGCTTGATTCCATGTAGTCAAACACTTGATACCCAATCCACCATATTTTTGAGGTTTTTCCAATTTAGCATAAGCAATAGGAATTAGTTTATTAGAATACATTTCCCCAGTCCACAGAAAGTGATTCATTGCTTTCCTAATGCTAGATAAATGAGCAGAGGGCAAAATAAAACACCTGCTCCAATATACAGTCATGGCTTGAATTATTGACTTAATGATAGTGGATCTGCCTGCCTGAGATAACTTATTGCTAGCCTAGCTTCAGTGATTTTTTCAAATAGAGGTAAACAAGAAGTGGAACTAATTTTCCTGGTGGACAAAGAAATTCCCAGGTGCATGGTTCTAGCAGGTAGAATGGGTAATTGACTTTGTTGAAGAATGATCTGCTTGTCAGTGTCATTGAGACCAACAACCAAGAGGTGAGACTTACTTCTGTTGACCTGGAGACCAGTGCACTTCTCAAAAGTGTTAAGGATGCCTTTGACACAGTTCAAAGATGACACAGTTGGCTTAATAAATAGAATCACATCATCAGCAAAAAGAAGAGAGGTAATGAGTGGATTCCTGCATTTGGGATGCAACTCAAATTTGTTATTTTTGACCTCTTTGTTAATTAGCTGAGTAAAAAATTCCATCACAATAATGAACAAGTAGGAAGACATAGGGTCTCCTTGCCTTATGCCTCTCTTACTTCTGAAATATCCAACAGTGCCACTATTATAACATAAAGAGTAGGAAATTGTGGATATACAAGTGTAAATCCAACTGACAAAATGGCAGGGAAAACCCATTAAACCCATAATACCAGTCAGAGCTTTCCAACAAACAGTATCATAAGCTCTTCTAATATCAAGCTTCATCATAGCTCTAGCAGAAACATGTGTACGACCATAACCATTAAGAAGTTCATGAGTAACCAACACATTATCAAGGATACTTCTATTATTCAAAAAGGCAGCTTGGTTCTCAGAAATCACAGAAGGAAGCACATGCCTAAGCCTAGCAGCAATGACTTTAGAAATGCATTTGTATATAATGTTACAGTAGGCAATTGGTCGAAAAGCATGGAGAGTTGCAGCATGTTTAACTTTAGGCACTAAACACAAATTGGTAGCATTGATGGGGATATGCAATTTATTGTGCATAAATAAATTCTGCATGGCTGCCAAGAGGTCAACAGCTATAATATCCCAACAGTGAATAAAGAAGACAGCATTAAAGCCATCGGGGCCTCCACAGGAATCTCTCTTCATACCAAACATAGCATTATATATTTCTTCGTTAGTTACAGTTGAAGGTAAAAAGGTGATATCATCATCAGACAGGATAGGCAGAGGAGTTGAGAAGAGCTCACGAGAGGAAGGGGTCCAAGTTTCATTAGGGGAAAAAAGATCAATGTAATGGTTAATGAAGGCTTTGTCGATGTCTTCAGGCTTGTTTAATATCCTACCATCATCAATCTGAATTTGATAGATGTTTCTTTTGGCATTTTTAATGTTTATGGAACTATGATACAATTTAGAATTTCTATCACCATGCACATCCCACTCCTTCCTCAATTTTTGTTTCTTCATGCTTTGTTCAGCAACCAAGGCATCAGAAAGACGCTGAGTTAAAACATGTTCCTGCTCAGAAAACCTGATATTACCTGGGTCATCAAGCATCCTCAGCTGAATAGCAGACAGCTGACACTGCAGATTAGTTG
The DNA here is from genome assembly GCA_030765085.1 of Allium cepa. Classification (NCBI taxonomy): domain Eukaryota; kingdom Viridiplantae; phylum Streptophyta; class Magnoliopsida; order Asparagales; family Amaryllidaceae; genus Allium; species Allium cepa. The sequence goes on from CM060940.1 coordinate 112,281,747, forward strand.
AATACTTGTTACCATCACCATACTTGTTATTTCCCTAATTCTTTAAAGCTTCCTTGGTTGCCTTCAGTTTTTGCTGCAAAATAGACATTTTGTTACAATATTTAGGGCATTTCCAAACATTATTCACTAAAGGCATAAATTCTGGGTCATCAATCCAGGAGTTAAAAATTTTAAAACTTGAGTTTCTTTTAAAGGCATTGCAATCAGGGGCTAAAAACACAGGAGAATGATCAAAGAGCAGTGGGGGGAGGATATGGTTCAGAGAGTTGGGGAAGTGAGTAAGGGCTTTAGTGTTGAGAAAAGTTAAGTCAAGTCTACTCATGGTTCTCACTCCAGATCGACTTTTGTTGTTCCAAGTGTATTTTGGACCAATGTAGGCAGCTTCATGTAAGTTGGAAGCAGAGATAACATAGTTGAGAGGAGCAATGTCAGAGATTGAAAGGGGAGTGCCACCACAGCGATCATCATCATATAGCATACAGTTGAAGTCACCTAACACAAACCAAGGATGAGTTTCCTGCCTAAGATGAGGTAAATAGTTCAGCATAACATGCCTAGCAGCTGTATGGTTATCCCCATAAATAAAGGTCAGATAGAAGGAAGTTTTGGTTGGATGATGTAAGGCATGGAAATGGATGAATTGCTTGTGGGATATTATTGGTGTGAGGGAGTAGAAGTTAGGGTCAGAAAGCACCATGATTCTGCCATATGGAGCCTCATCCAAATTATGATGAACACTCCATAGTGGATTTATTAGCTTGGCAGCTCTGAGGGTAAGATCAAGGTTGAGTTTGGTCTCAAGAATGCCAAAAATGCTTATTTTATTCTCAGAGATAATATGTTTAGCTTGCACAAGTTTAATATCCAAATGTGCACCTCTTATATTCCAAAACCCAATATTTTGTAACATGGGATAACTTATGGTTGTGGAGTTTGCAATCTCATAGACCTACGAAGGCCTGAATTTGGGGTTATGTCCTTTTCAGGTAATGTTTCAACATAGTCAACAAACTTGCCTTTGTCAAAATCAGACAAGTTACTTTCCTTTTTTTTCTTAAAGCTGCTGTGGTTCTTATGCAAAGGGATTGGAGGTTTGGGCAGGGCATGTTGAGGGTGATCCTGATGAAACAAATAACCAGGGGGGAGAAATATGTGAATAAGGAGGTATTGGATGGTTGCAAGGGGATGTGGTCACATCTGAAACATGCACACAAACATTGTGTGCATGTGACTCTACAGATTGCACAAAGGATTGTGCAGACTGCAGGAATAGGTAGCAATATCAAAGGCCTTTTGTTTTATCTCACTGGGTAACAAGGAAGGCACAAGATTACCATCCAAAATTTCATTGCTACCATTTTTTCCAGTTTGACAAATTGTTTCAGCTAGCAGATCTACTTTTTGTTTTCCTTTTATCAATTCATTCTATTTTGACTTTCCTTTCTCAACCAATTCCTGTACTAGCTTGCCATAATTATTTGCAAGTTGAAAATTATCAACTAAATCAACTTCATCACATTGTTCTTCTGAATTCTTCTCAATGCATGAATCCATACTATCAGTAGCTACTAATACTTCCTTACTGGTTAGAACAGATAAAACATTTAACAGTTCAGAGCTTCTTTTGTTACTTCTTCCTTCATTACTCAGTTCTTCATTTTCTTCATTTAATTCTTGTAACACTTGAAATTTATTTCCTAAGTTCATCTCCACTACCTCAACGATTTCCCCTTCTTCAACTAAGTCTATCACATTGTCTTTGCTATTAAAAGTTACAATTCCTTCTTTTCTTGATAAACTGTCTCTGTCACTCCCATTATTACCACTCCCATTATTTTCCTTGGTCTTCATTAATTCACTCTTCCTTTTGCTTCCACGCTCAACTTTTTTCCACACTCTTAAAGATTTATTATGCAATAATTTGTCATTTTGTTCTTTCACCTGGGAGCCTTTTTGTGGTGCTTGTTTTAGTAAAGAATTCATATTACTGTTCAGAGCTTCATTTATCAAAACACTATTTTTGCAGCTAAAAATATCATGCCCAAACACCTTACAAGTTGTACATGCTAGTGGCCTCCACTGATATTCCACAAAAATAGTTTGCTTTGTTCCATCCTTACACAGTACTTGAAAGCTGTCCACTAGATCAGAGATGGGTGTCACTTCCACCAAGGCTTTAGCATAGGTCAACCTTTCCATTTTCTCTGTACTTTCATCTAAACATTTAACACTCCCAATTCTTCCTGCAAGCCAGTTGATGCCTAGTGGGGACCACGCTGCTAGAGGTACGTTGTAAATGTGTATCCATATAGGAACTGAAGTATCTGAGCCGCACACATTGCTTACTGTGGGGTCCCATTGTTTAACAATAAACAATTTGTTCCTCATGATTATCGGGTCAGCCTTGATGATCCTACTCTGATCATCCTCACTTGAAAAAAGGAACAAGAAGACCACACCATCAGATTTGACCTTAATGTTTCCTTCAAACGCCACACACACTTGAGGTGTTGGATTGCTGCAGTAAAAGATAGGGGTTTATCGAGGAAAAAGCCAACTAAATAATCTTGCCAAATACATTGCCCAGCTTCTTGAACAGCATCAGGAAGAACCAGAGCATCTCCAACATATTCATTGATGAAGTTAACAGGCATGTACTTCCCCGCATTGCGTGGTTTGTTCTTGAAAAGAGAAGTCCATGCTTGTTGACTTGAGTCAATGATGGGGGGAGGGGAGACTGAACAAACAAGGAAGGATCAGAGATTGGAAGGGAGGAAGTTACTGAAGAAAGGTCGGGGTGGATAGGAGATGGCAGTGGAAATGGTGGGGGATCAGGATCAGGCAAGGTAGGATCAGGGGAAGGAAGTGGATGGCCTGGAAGGGGGAGGAAAGAAGAGCTCTGCCATTAAAAGAAAAAAAAAAGAAAAAAAAGAAGGAAAATATGAATCATATTGTTGTGCTAAGGACATAGCATTAATTTCTTGTCTTGATTTTTTCCAAGTTGATAGGTATTTAGATATCTTTGTTGTCTTATGTATTCACTTTGTGTTTTACAAAGTTTATTTCAAGTTTACATACATATCTTTTATCTTTGTTTGATTTATTTCTTTTACTTACCTTTGCTTGTTCATATACTTATTCTTTTTTTTTCCTTTATTTCGGTTGTACATGTATGAGTATAAATCCTGGGTGTCTTCTTTTGCGAGCTCTTACATATACATGCTCTTATTTATAAGCTTACATACTTATATATTTTTCTTTAGCCTTATGCTTTGAAATATGAAATGACATCCTATATATGTTTATTTTTATATTTTTTTCCTTTTCCTTACTTACATATCTATTATCTGTTTTGTCCTTGCATTCTTTATAATATAAATGAATTCTATTTTAATATGTTTTTATATTTTTAGCTAATGTGTTACTTTGTATTCATTTTATAGTTTAATTCATCTTATATACTTATTTCTATTTCAAATTTAAATATTTATTTTTATTTTACTTTAATACTTAATTATCTTATCTTACATTTTGCATTTCAATTTCAAGAATCCAATTTATAATCAATTCAAATACATTTCTTAATAAATTCATATTTTAACTAATATTTTATATTGATTAACAATTAATTCCACAATTTTTATTTAAAAATAAAATTTAAATATCAATTTAAACTTTATAAAAATTCGAGATCGTTACATTGATGTCTCAAGAAACAAACCGGACCAAACCTAATCCACCAGAATGATCCTCCACGATCAACCAAGATCAAGAACAAACTCCCCTCACAATCATCAGAAGAAAACAAACTTCTCCTATCCAGGAAAGAAAAACAGATGCATTCCCAACCTTCTTCCACTGCACAACTCTGATCTGGAGTAGAAAAGAATGCTGATGAAGAACACACGCACAATTGGACAACATAACCAAGAAGATCTCTGATAACAAAGAGAAAACTCAGAAGTTCCTCCAATCCTGAGCTGCTTCACCAAACTCCATCTCAAGGAACCAACCTTCAACTAGTTGAACCACCGGTACCACACTTGGAATCCTGGTCGATAAGAAAGCTGAATCTCTAGATGCGGACAACCTCTGACTTTCCTGAAATCATCTAGAAAAATCTCCAACAATCCAAGAGAATACTCAATCATCGCAAGTCACTTTTGCGATCAATCCAGTCCAAATTCCAAAAAAATACTGTTCTCTTTTAACCAATCAGAACAGCTTACGCTGGTCTAGCCAATCCATCGAAGAAATGGATCTTACTCTACTGCTTCTAAACTCCACCTCTAGAAAACTGCTAAGCCAGAAAACTCTAACGACTCTCAAAACACTCTGAGCTGCACTGCTAACACCAATACCAAAGAATTCCCAATCCAAAGCTCTTCGAGAAACTCAGACTTCAAACTAAACAGAAACACCATGCTGAACTCAGCCACAACACCGAAGTAGACCTACTTCCTTAAACTCGTTCCAAAGAAATCATCTTCGGAAACATCCATAGTCACTGCATCTCATCAAGCAGCTACTACTTCCCGAGATATCAAGATGCCATCACTCGCTTCTGCTTAGCCAACAGATCCAAACTCTACTCATCCAACTTCAAAGATGAACTCCGAACCTTAACAGGTTACCTTCAGAGATCAATGAAGTCCTTACACCACTGCAAAGCTCATTTGAGACGGTATTAGGTCTACACTCTCGACAGATACACTTCCAACCTCAAATATTCAAACTCCTACCAATGGTAGTCGTGTTACACACACCACTACCCCAATCTACCTTTATAACCTATATTGGAAAACCCAAACAGGTAACCCAATAGATAGGTAGAAATAAAATAAATATATATAAATATATTAAAAATTACAAATACGCTCTCTCAAGATCGACACCACTCGAGAGCCTAGGTATTCACTCAACCTAATGCTCTGATACCAACTGTGACGACCTGACTTTTTCTCCACAAAAAGTCGTATCATCTTTAGGAAAGCAAGGGATAGAAAAAGAAAAGAAAGAAGAGAAAGAAGAAACAACACTAGAATCTCAACAGCGGAACGAATAAATTATATTAATAACATAAGTATTTACATAATATACAACATCAATCAGAGTTACACAGCATATACATCACATACTAGACAATTTTCTAGTTATTACAACTCAACAAGAGATACCAACACAGAGAACACACAACAGAAACTATATATCTAACGTCGAAGCCTCCTGCTCCATTACTCCTCTAATATTCGTCAAAGCTAACCTGAATCCCTTGGCTACTCCTAAAAATTTGAGTACCCAAGAGTTTAAGAAAACAAAAGATAAACTCCAGGTCAGACATGGGTCTAGTGTGAGTAATAGGTTAAGGTTGCTTAATTTTAAAAATCTTTTGAAAAGAAAGGTTTCACGTAAGACTTCCCACACATAAACATGGAAAAGTTTTTACCTTACGCTAACCAAAACATTTGATAGGAAATTCGATGATATTATAATAGTGTCTAGGGTTTTCAAATAAATAAGAAATAGCCGAAATTGTTACGTTCATTAAATTCCAGCTACTAGCCAGAAAAGTGGGTAATACAATCAAAACCGTTGGCAATTATTGGATTTTGGATTCCATACAATGGCAGGGCTACTGGGGTACCGCCCGTCACAGTACGTGGCCTAGATCACCATACCGAGGATCACTCCCAATCCCCTGCAACACAAGGCCGGAAACATTCCTTACTGAACAGTCCCGAACAAGACAACCCCGGCAGTTGTTGCAATCAACCGCCCACACAGCCGAATATAAATGGACCTCTAGACAGGGAAAAATCTCGTCCTACTTGGGAATGACCCACTTAACCTTACTGCACCTCCCCTGTTTTAGCCATTCCTGGTTGATGAGGAATTTTAGAGAACACATCTCTTAGAATGCTCATCGTCCACCTGACGTTGTTCTGAAAGCATTCAATCCATACAAGTTCATTCCGGGTTCGAACGAAACCGAAGGCATTATCTCGTTACACTCATTTTGGAATCACCCTCAGAGTTAACGACGATAACCCTTGCACTCTGAATCTTCATCTTCACTTGAGATTCACGACCTACCATTAATTTGGATGGATGTGGTTTTCGGATATCCAAATATGGAAACCCGATCCCGGTCTCATCGAAATCCAAATCGCCATCTTTTAGGTCCAAGTTGTTTTAATGTTTAAAACAATTCAATTCAATATTATCTATATACACACAGATAGATAATTCACCATATCACAATAGATAATCAACATTATCATCATAACAGATAATCCATATTATCATCACAATAGATAATTCATATTATCAACTCAATGCAACCATAGCATCCATATCACACCACATCACTTATCTCATATCTGAGATCTCAACTATTCAGGGTAATCAGTATTAAACAACATTCATAAGCAATGACTTATTAATCATCATTTATAATTAATTTAAAATGAATTAAATTACTTACTTCTTCCCTAATTAATTTAAATTAAATTAAATTAATTACTCATCTATATAAATCTTGCTTACATAACCATTAATTAATTACAATCAACCAATTAATTACCCTCAATAAATTACCCTAATCAATCATCCTAGATTAAGTATCCTTTAATTACATTCATGTAATTAACTTTTAATTAATTTCACAAATTAATTATTCCAAACCAAATTCAGTAATTAACCTGTAATTACTTCATTAATTAATTAATAATAATTAATTACATTATTCCTTAATTAATTACATTAATCAATCCCTTCATTGATTAATTGTTCTTAATTAATCCATCCTTAATTACATCATTAATTATATAAATTAATGATCCCTAACTATATTTATTAATATTTACCCTATTTAAATTAAGTAATTAATTATCATTTATCCATATTTATTAATTGTTCTTTAAATAACTCAATTAACAAATCCAAAATTAATTACACTAAGTAATTAATTATTAATTACTTCCTTTAAGTAATTATTCTGCATACTAATTACATATTAATTACACAAAGCAATTAATTTCCAAAACTCCTTCATTACCCAATTATCCTTCAATTTAATTACATCAAGTAATTTATTTTCTTAATTACTTCACTAAGTAATTATTCATTTTTAATTATATTGGGTAATTACTTCTCAAATTAACCAGTGATTATTTTAATTAAATAAGCTTAATTAATTAACTTAACTAATCAAAATAAACTTAATTAATTACAATTGGTAATTAATTTTCTTAATTACTTTCATTAAGTAATTACACTTAAACAATTCAAATGATTATCTTTAAATTAATTAATTCATTTAATCATCAAAATTAATCACGTTAATTAACTATTAAATAATCCTAAGTTAATGACCTTCATTAACCATTAACAAATCTTTAATTACTTCTCTAAAGTAATTAACTGAATTAATCAATATTAATTACAATTTAATTATCTATAAAACCCATTTAATTAATCTCTAACTATTTAATTAATCAAGTGTTAATTTATAACTTAATTAATTGTTAATTACTTGATTAATGAATTCAAATCATTAATTAAATTAAAATCAAATCTTATATATTAATTGATTTCTAAATTACTATTTAATCAATCTTAATTAACTTACCAATCCTTTAATTAATTAAATAAAACCCTTAATTATTTAATTAATTAACCTAATTATTAATTAATTAAATTAATTAATTACAAAACTTAATCACCTTAATCATTTAATTAATTATAAGTTATTAAGTTCTTATTAACTTTATGATAAACATTAATCTTATTAATGATTAAATTATCATTAGCAAGGAATTTTAAAAACAACTTGCCTTTAAATTTCATCTAAATTCCATTTTAAATTAAGATTTAAAAGGAAAACAAATTTTAACTTAAACAAGGTTTAAGTATTAATACCTTTTAATTTCATTTTAAAGAATTACTTATCTTCTAAGGTAAATTTGAAAATAGTTTTAACCCATATTCAATTTAAATAAATTTTAAATATACTTTAAATATTTCAAGTGGTTTTGAAACATTTAAATTCAAAAACTTATTTAATTTCAAACTAGAATTCAAATCTTGCTTTGAATTCAAATTTAAAAACTTAAATTTAAAATCCTATTTAAATCCTATATTTCAGATTTTAAAAACATGTTATAAAATACTTTAACATTCAACTTATTACCAACAATAGAATTTATAAGTTTTATTTTCTTTTTAAACTTTAAGATTCAAATTAAAATTTGAATTCAGATTTACAATTCAGTTTTAACTTAAATTTAAAAGCTTGTTTTAAATCTCATTTCGGATTTTCTAAAACACTTTATAAAATACTGTATAAATTTTTAGTTGTTAAACATTCCATTTTTATAAAAATTTATTTATTTGAAAACTAGAATTCAAATTCATTTTGAATTCATATTTTAAACTTGCTTCAACTTTTGTTTAAATCTTGCTTTGCTTCTTTTATTTAAATTTGGTTTAAACTTAAAAACCTGCATACTGTCAGGTTTCAAAAAAACCTGAAACAATAAAACTACTCGAGCCAGAACCTAATTACTTCGAGTCTTCCATCTTTTATCTTCGAGTAAAAACTCGAAATACTCGAGTGAATCCCGAGTATATTACACCATCCCAAAACCACTTCACCAGCAAAAAGAAATGCACGGTGCACGTGCACCGTGACGTTGATCAACTCCGGTCTCTCACCGTGGCCTCAACTCATCAACAACAACCCATGCCCCAATCTACGATCATCAGAACTTCACCACTCACTTGGAATCAAGATCGAGACACCACACCAAACCAAGAACACAGAATTCCTCAAAACCCCAAACCTGTCAACGGCCCAAACTTCGTCCTCCGACCATCGTAAGGGCTGAAACTCCGGCCACATCCTCCTTTACAACCCCACATCAAATTTCCTAACTCTAGTGGAGCTCAATCCACTAGAGATGATGAACGAACTCATTTATTTCCAATCCCTAAAACTAGGGTTAAAATCAAAAACTGGCCGCCGCAGCCACCACAAATTATAGGTCATCATCCTGACAATTTTCTCGGCCTCACCATACACCCCACTTCCTTCAGTAACCACCTTGACCATCCAGAATCCCAAGTTCATTAGAATTTCCCAAATTCATCTTTTCTACATAAAGGTGAACTGCCCCCAAAATCTCAAACTAAAAATTATGATTTCTAATTTAAAAATCATGTTTCCATATATGGTTTCAGATCACAATCTTAATTTAATGAATTAAGGAATTTATGTTTTAAACAAACTCATGTTTTCCTGATCATTGGGTTTCCAGAGAAAGTTTGTATTTGTTTCAACTTAATTAAAATTTTAAACATAAACTTATGATCATACAAACAACTTTGTTTGTAACTCAATTCATAACAATAATTAGATCAAGAGATAGGGGATTTAAATCATGTTCAGAGCCTAGGAACAAAACAGAATAAAACACACATATATACACAGCATGCATTCTTTTTTTTAAAAAAATCATATCAAATTGTCACTTGTATATTCATGGAATACCTATTCATTTCAAATATATTAACATGCAACAAAATTATGTTTTAAATTTTAAAAAATTACTCACCATTATACAGAAGAACAGAGCACCCCAAACTTTAAAACTTGGAGTTGCTTGCATTTGTCTTTTGATCTAAATGCTACAGTGGTATGCTAATAAAACTGAAATGCCACTGCTCCCTATCCCAACTACATGCATGCAGGCCTTTGATTTCAAAATTGAATATTTTCTAGAGGAAGAAATGCAGGGTTGATCTACAGGTTTTCGAAAATGCAACCATTTGATTTTTGCAGAAATTGAATTGCAGGTTTGTTTTTGAAGTGGAGAAATGAATTTAGGCTGAAGATTTGATATTTGCAAAAGGAAATGAGATTACACATTTTTGGTTTAAGGAGATGATTTTCAGATATTTGTTTCTCAGCTTAGAATTTGATTTTGAAAAAGAGAATGATGGGAAAACAATAGGAAAGAAAATGAATGAAGGAGCAAATAGGTTTATAAGGCTAAAATTAATTTAATTAAAATAAAAGAAAAAGATAAAATATAATGACACTTGTCATAAACCTTTATTCTTTAATTAACACATGTAGTTTGATTATTTCATAAGTTAACACATGTCTCTTATTTAATTTAGTTATATTTTAGATGTTAATAAAGGATTTTACTTTAATTTATTTATACTTATGTGAATTTCTTATTTAAAGAAAATGTAAATAAAACAAATTATAAATTAAAACTTATTCAAATATTTTTAAGAATCTATTAATTTGAATTTCAAAATAAAATTCCAAATTCAAATAAACTTTTGAAATCCAAATTAAAATCAATTTATTCAATTTAAAATGAAAATTCTATTTCTTATTTTAATTATTTTTATTTTTATATGGAAAAATAATACATTATAAATATGGCTTGAAAATAACAAATTCAACAAATTTTAAATGATTTATGAAAGAGATTATGAATCACTTTTATTATTAAATAAATTTAAACCATATGCTATTTTGTATTTTAAACATATATATATAATTTACAAATCGTATTTATATCAAGTAATATTTAAAAAGAAATAAAACAAACCTTTTTATTTAAATTTAAAAATTAAGCTAAGATATAATTTTAAACAATTTAACATTTATTTTAAGTATTTACTAATCATGTAGTTATTAATTTAAATAACTTTGAGAAACTTAATATTAATTTAAAACATAATTTCCCAATTACTAAATATATTATTAGAAGTTGATAACAAAACTTCATTTATTTATTAAATTCCAAAACAAAGATTATCTATAATATATATATATATATATATTAAAATTAAAAACATTTATTTGGCTTTTAAAAGATAAAATCACAAATTAAATATTTATTAATCAGATTATTAAACCAAATCATATTTTATTAATCAATATTATCAAATCGATTTAATTTTAAATAAAGATTATTAAATTGATATTGCCAAAAATTCCGGGATATCACAAAAAATCCATATCAAATATTCTCCATCAAGATTCGAATGAAAAATCCTAACACGTAGTGGTGTAATTCACATAGAACTTGTGTACTCAAATCAAGATCAGATAAATTTGGCGAATAAAACTATATATATATATATATATATATATAACTTACATAATTATTCCAATTTGTTTCATCATAATTACATTTCAATTAAATTCATTATTAATATCGGTGATTAACACAAGTATCACTTCATACTTTAATATTTGTTTCACAAAATTTCTCTATTCAATATAAAACATTAACATATTCATTCTCACAACATTGCTTATATTTCTCTTCATTTTAAATTACATTCACTTTCACATGTAACATTTCTCACTTAATACCACATTTATTTGCGAATCATTTGGTAAGAAATTTCTTTTAGTTTATAATCGATTTATAAAAGCTTAACTTCTTTTATAATACATTATTCAAGTTTAAGGTTATCACAACTTATATTATAACCATTTATTGCACATTTATTTATTTCATAAACAATTTACAAGCTGTGACTTTATTTATAATCATTTCCCTTTTAGTTTATTTTGCTTATCCAATTAGTTTCACGTTTACTTTTCAAATTTTTTTATGACACATTTCACAAGTTTAATTAAGTTTATAAACATTTTTTTTCCAATTTAATCTCATTTACAATATTTCCTTAATCATAATTTCAATTTAAACATCCTAAGGCTTAAAGTTCACATTTGTATATTATTACATTACATGCCAATAATGTATACAACGAATTCTATTCATTTACTAAACATAGATATAACAAATTTAACCTTGTTTCACTTGCTTTCAATTTGAGGTTACCTAATTCAACTGCGTAGTTCAACAAATTTTCTACATTTAAACTTATATATTAATTCAAAAATTTCAACTATCCAAAATATCTAGATATTCCATTTTATTTCAATAGTTGAAACTATCGGTCAACAAACAATAAAATTCACAACAACATTTCAATTTCATAAACAAATCCTAATTATTAATTTTATTCTCTTTGACACACCATTATTAAAGTGGTGTTTTGTCCATTAATTCAATCAAATATAATTAGCCAATGCTTATAAACTGACAAAACTCAAATAATCAACAATAAATGATAATAACTAAATATTACCATTTCATAAATCAAACCCATTAAAAATAACTAAATCCATTACAAATAACTATATTAGTTACAAAAATTTATTCCTTTATATATATCATGTAGTATTAGGAAAAATAATTTCATTTCAAAACTTATATAAAAAAATTTGGTAACACAAACAAATACACACTTTCGTATATACACTCAAACAACTCATTGTAGGGTATTACTATCCTATCTCTAATGAGTTAACCCCAACAAGCTAAGGTATGTCTAAACCAAAGCTTTGATACCAACTGTAACGACCCACGATTTTGGACGGCTCAAATCGACAATAAACCACGCATGTCAAACTCAAATCATTAAAAAGGGAGGATTGCTAATCGGGTAACTAAGACAAAAAAGGAAAAAACAGAATACAGAATCTCACGGTGGAACGATAAAATACGATAATCAAATAAACAGTTCATGAAGCTGTTTTACATATAACATTTGATTACACTTTTACAATTCAATTCAGAGTTATACATACATCAAAAATAAACAAATAATGCAGCGGAACACAAAATGCAGTGGAATAATAAATAGCAACAATATACCAAATCTTCGTCTTCATCCTCCAAAAAATAGTCTTCAATACACTAAAAACCTTAGACTGACCCGACCGTAATGAAAAGACAAAACACTCGAGTCAGATCTAAAAGATGTTATGTAAGTCAAACCAAAACAAGTAAAATAGAAATATTAGTGCAATGGTTTCATTGATGTTACGGGGTTTCATCTCCTATAAAGTGTACAACGTGAATATAATCATTTAAAGGGTTTCAAATAACTCGAAATATCAATCTTAATCGTCCAATTATAACAAATCCGAAGTTTGAATTAACTTAAACCTTTCAAATAATTCAATTCCAAATAAAAAGTCCAAATTCAATAATTTTTTTGGGTATATGTCATTTCAACCAGTATCAAAAATCAACATTTCCAAATCAATGAAAACCGCTCAGATTTATCATTTCAACCTGTTACGATTTTTCCTTAATCTGTAAGATCGTTCGAGTGTGTTTCAATTCAACCCATAGGGATAACAGAGATATGCACATAAATAACATCCAATCATCCAAAATGTAAACCAATAACATCCATCCAATCACCCAAATGTCAAAAATTGAATATACAACACAATCATCATTGAAATCAACCAATAACGACCAACAATTTACTGGTTATCATTAATAGGTATTTAACTGGCAATTTAAATTTCAATATTAAATTAAATGGCAATTATGTTCAATAAAAGTAAGATTTAACTTGAATTACATTTTTAAATATACTAAACAACAACCAATCAATTTTTATCCACATCATAAATTCAATTTAACTAATATAAGAAAACCAAGTAGTTGTGAGTGTTTGCTCACCTTCCGCGGCTACCAAGGGGATGATAAAAATAGAGAAATATGGAGATTCCTCGCAAAGATTCATTGCAAAGAAAATCCAACAAAACTTAGACATGAACATAATCAATAAACAATTTTCGACTACTTCGAACTAAACAACCCAAGATCCAAACTACATACAAACCTGAAACTAGGTCATCTTTAAGAAAATATTCGGACTGGAATATTACTGAATCTGTAAAAGGAACTAACTAAAAAGTTATTGGAAATTCTTTTCTCTCCACTTTTTAAAAAAATAATCACTTAACAAGCTTCTTTCTAGAAGAAGTTATAGTAAAAAAACAGAGGTGTTTTCTGAGTTGAAAATCTGAGTTGAAAATTACTTCGAAAATATTTGAGTTTTTGGCATAACAAATTAAGGAATATAGAGAACTGATCTAAAAGAAAGTTGAAGCCACTAGAAAAATAAATGATTTAAAGAAAAATAATCGCATAATTTGATTCATTCTTGAAGGAGATATGATCGATACAATATGGGGTATTTTCGGCCAAAACTAGACCCGAGAAAGACTTCAAAAATAGAGTTTTTGATATAGAAATATTCGGAATGGGAAGAAGGGTTCAACAATAAAGTTGTTCCCTTTGAAATTGTACACAATTTAAAAATATATATATTTGATTTGTAGTAGTTTAGTGGAATAAAGAAACCATGGAAATAAGGGGAAGAAAGAGTGAAAAGTGGAAGGGAAAAAGAAGGGAAAAAGGAGAAAGAAGAGGAGAGGGTGGTGGGGCTTTAGCCATGGCTTATTGGCGTGGGTTGCGGGTGGTGATGGAGGTGGGTGGCAGCAAGAGAAGAGAGGTAGGCTAAGGTTTTGAAAGAGGAAGAATGAAATTTGGTTTGGAGATTTAGGAGTTTTAGGGTTGGAGTTTTTTTTTATAGATTTGAGCAAGAGGAGGAAGATGAGTACGCAAAAAGTTTCTCGAATGAGGAATTTATGTACGCACTTTTAGTCTGATAGGAAATAGAAGGTCAATGGGTGGGAGAAGGAAGGATCCAAAGTCTCTTAGGGTTCCTAGGGTCTTTTGGTTTACTAAGGAGCCCATTAGTCTAAAATAAACACAATATGACTTAGCCAAAATAAAAAAACAAATATACACTGCAAATGAAAGAAATATGCCGCAAGTTATTTAATAATTAGGAAATAAAGGTGGAGAGACAAAAATAAATGTCACGTTTTATTTTGAAAGCATCAGGCATTAATAATGCATAAAGAAATGTACGTAGGACTGGAAAAGTTTACAAACCAAAGGAAAGTGAAATTTTGAATGCGCGAAAATGAGGTGGAAAATATTTAATACAACCTAAAAGTCTAGGCTTAGGTATTAAATAGAAGGAGAAATGAACGGATCACGTATTAATAATGAGATAACTATTTTAAAACGTATATGCAACAATAAATAACAAAAGAAATGAAGGGACCGTATACATCGCACAACCTTTTTGAAATTCAATTTGCGAAATATTTAATAAAGAAAGTTTATTATCCTTTATTAACATTTATTATTCCAGTCAATTGGAAATTTACATTCAGACAATTCTTCATTTCCATCAAACCAATGTTATTAAAATACACATTAACATTTGCTATCATCCTTTCATTATTGCAAACATATTTCATTAATAGAAAATTTAATTAAGCTCATAACTTGTATTATAATTTAATTTCTATCAGTAAAATCTTAATTTTTTTATTCCTAACAATTTTATTCAAAATCTTATTTAATTTAATATTTTTAAATTTTTAAATATATGGTCGTTGCAATAACCAATGAAAATAAATAATTTTGGAATTTTCAGAATATGGCTTCGGAACCTGCATCATTGCATCTAAGGAGATTTTTTGATTAGTTTCCATACATAACTTGTCAAAATCCGAGCCAATATGAGGAAGTTACAAACGAAACAAAAACGAGCAACAAACGAATGTATATATACATATACATATACATATACATACATATATACATACATACATATATATATATATACACACAAACACACACACACACATATATATACACTACATGGGTCTATCGTAAGTCAACCCATAGGGCGCCACGGTTGACCGATCGGTCGATTGTTGGAGTAGGACGGTCGACCGCCGAGTAGACCCGCCTTCAGCCTGGATGAAGAATCGTCCTGGTAACATGTTAGTGACGTAAATTTTTAATTTTAGGAAATCAGAGTCATACGTTGTTCAATCCGATGGCTCCGAACGACCCTATAACGTGGTGGCTCCATATTTAGTCTAAGAATTCGACAATCTGAGCTCCCCAAGCTCCAATATAAATAGGACCCTAAGCCTACCTATTTTCTCACAATTAGATTTTCTCTCAATGGGTTCATTGCATGAGGCTGAACCCTAAATAGAAAATATTTCTTTGGGTTTTTGGCCTAAGGCTGAACCTTAAAAGGAAAATATTTCTAGGAAGGAGATCTTCTAAATTAAAATATTACGCACCTTGGAAGGGGATCCAGAACGACCACGGAGCCAGGCTAAGCACAAGCAAAGCTAAGGACGACAGGTGAGTGGATTTAGTTATATTCTTTTACGTTTATAATATTTTATCGTTGAATTTCTAATAGAAAGTTAATTCCAGTATTTATTTCAGTAATTAATTATATTAATTAGTTATGCAAACCCTCTAAATTTTATAAGAGAACTTATATTAGGCTTGATAGTTAGAAAAAGGCGGAAGCCTAAAAATAAGAAATTTGTACTTATTTACAGCTAATTTAAAGTTATAATTTAGCCTAAATACTAGTTTCTTTTATTCGCTTTTTATGTGAATAATCTAGTTTGAAGAGAATTTGCAATTATGGATTAAAATATTAGACTTTATGAAATTAGATGCAAAATAAGAAAATTGGAATAAAGTTAGAAAAATGGAATTGTGCAATAAATTACGCTGAAATGGGAATAATAATCTAATAATTTGATTTGGAAGTAAGTAATAGATTAATTGGTTGGTTTAGAAAGTAGGATACATTTCTATAATTTAATATTTAGAAGGTAATGATGAACATGACTACGAAAATAAAAGAAAGAGGAAACTAGTGTAAAATAGAGAAACCGCTGTGTTTTACAATAGCTTAAAATAATAAAAGAAATACTTTGCAGCTACGAATTATTGGTTATTGCCTTATCTGATATTAAAATATGGAAATGTATTTTTAGTACAGTTTTCATAACCAACCAAATAAAATAGAATTGCTTTCTAGAATAGAAGAAAATAAAGTATGGAATGAAATAAGTAAATTATTAGATAAAAATTTGAAGCTATAACAATAATGAACCTAGATCTGCATTTACTGTGCAGACTATATAAAAAGATAGTTATTATGATAAGTGAATTATATAATAAAAGAGAATTAAATAGAATTCTATATCATAATAAAAGAAGACAGATTAGAACAGAAAAGGAATGCTGGAATTATGTACGGACTACAAAAGAAGAGAAAATGACAATTACAGGTAGAATTATAACATTGGTTATAATTAACTAATAAGAAAGGAAAAGCTTATTTTGAGACCTTGAATAAATTAATGAGCAATAATAATGGTAGAAGCTTATTTAAATAATTTATATTAAATAAGCAAATAAAGCAGGAATGATAAAAGAGGTTTATTTTAATAAACTTAAAATTTATATTAAGTTAAATAAGCAAGATAATGAATGTGGCTCATACCAATAGCATTCTCTATTAAATAAATAGAAATCTCACAATAGATAGATGTGAGACGAGGGCAAGAATATGCTAATTGGGGTAAATATGTAGCCAATAGAATAAGAAAACAGACTAAACGCAACTTAAAAACTAGACATGGGTCTAATAAAAGAATTGAGATTTGTTTGGAGCAGACCAAAGGATGAAGCGTCTAACGAAGCAGTTCACCACAGATTTTAGAAATGGAAAAGCACGTCAAACTTAGTAATTTTGGGCTTCAAGGAAGTACGAGACTTCAACGGGACATGAGGATACTCTAGGATGGCCATCTGGGTAGGCCTAACTAAGCTGCACCCCTGTAGGTAGGTTTGTAGGTGTTCCATCAAGAGAGTATGCCTTGACTACATTTGCATTATAGACCTAATGAAGCAGACCTCTGTAGGCAGTCAGAAGGGCTTAATGTTCGGAGTAGGGTATTCGTATGTCCAGTACTTGCAAGTAAGTTTAAGGATAGTCACATGCGGATATCGGCTAGCATCAAGACCAAGAGCGATTTCGGGAAAGACTATACCATCATGCCAATTATTCTTTCATTATCGAGACATTAGATGGGGAGCATCGCCATTTGGATGTTAGATTGTTTGCAGTAGGGTATGACCACTTAACTCTTTAGAAGTCTTTCGGTTAGTTGAGGAATGGTTGCGTGGGGCCATAGCCATGATGAAAAAGAGACAGACCAACTAGAATATCTGTATTGTAGGCCCAATGAAGCAGCTCTTTACAGATATAGAAAATCCCCGACTGAATTCCGTATAAGGTAGACCTTGTTGGAGGGATTCATATTCAGTTAGTGGATAAAATGATTATGTAGTCCTCAATGTACGTATTGGGTGGTACATTGTGGGTGTTCGAGCACTGGCATAGACTAGTGCGGACACGATTTATGTTTTCATGGTAAGTAGTTGAGCATCTGCACTGTAGGACTTACGAAGCAGTCCTTTATAGATATAGCTATGGAACGCTCATGGAGCAAGACGATGTAGTATCTGTACTGTAAGCCTTACGAAGCCGTCCGTTACAGATATAGCTACGGAGCAAGACGAGGGAGCATCTATATTGTACGCCTTACGAAGCAGTCCTTTACAGATGTAATTACAGAACGCTCTTGAAGCAAGAAAATGGAGCCCTTTTCATGTAAGATATGGAAGGTACCATGGGTGGTACCTAGTACCAATATGGTTATTGGACATATAGCAACATATATGTGTATAGTAGTATTAGGTTTTAATCTACTATGGAGTAGACATGCATGGTTCACGAACAGAGGCGAGAGTATTGTAACCTAATGAACCTAATATAAGAGTAAATGGAAATAAAATGATATATGTGGAATTAAGCCTAGAAGTATATAGTTTATTCATTCACCAGAACTTTTGTTCTGACCCCCTCCTCATAACATCCTACATGCTAGGTAAATGACAGAGACATCCCAGCTTTATGAAACTTGCTTAGAAAGTGTTATCATTCGGGTGAGTATTTACTATTATATTTTAGTCAATTACGTTTTGAGATATTTAATCGAGCTCTGATATATTTTTCTTCGCCTATTTACAGAATACCGGATTCCCAACTCGGGTTTCAGTGGGCTTGGGTTTTAGCATTTTTGTGAAAAATCTAGACCCACTGGAATTTGGGTTGTTACATTTGGTATCAGAGCCTAGGTTTAGGATTCTTAGGTAGATTGTAGGTGAACGTATTTGTATTTTTGAATAAAATATAAATATATTATGTGCTAAAATCTAAATACTCCATAATTATAGAATTTAACATATGGAATTTTTTTAGATAGTTTGCTAGTTGGGATTGGGATGATCCAAGTATGTTGAGCCCAATGTTAATTACCGATTTATAACATACATATAAGCCATGTTTCGAGGGAAGATTAGTATCCACATGTTATAGGAAGTGGGAAGTTCCCTATGGAGACTAGGGAGTGTGTTTTATTTTGGAAGGAATGAGAGGTTTTGGTAAGAAGAAAATCCACTTTATGTCTAACCCAATAAAATGAAACTTTTGAATTGAAAAGTTGAAAATATAATTGTTAATATATTTGAGGAAGTAAATATTGGGCTTTTGAAAAAAATAAGTGGTATGAAATTTAAATTGGTTTTCATATGATGTAAATTTTGTTAAAAGTAAAATTCGTTTTGAAGAATTATAAAGCATGTATAGCTCGCTAGTTTCCTTGTAGATGAAAAAAGATTTTAAATATAAAAACCTAGAGTGGGTTAAGTATCGAAACGTAGGTTGCAACATTTATTGTTGTAATAGATATTTTCGATAAGAATAAAGGAAGCACGAATTATGACACTATTGTTATAGTAGGTGACTCTCAAAAAAAATGTTTTTACATAGCATATGGGATTTATTAATATTTATTTTAATTGAATCCATATATTAGTACTTTTGGGTTGTAGTAACGGTGTTTTACACAACATCTGTTTTGACCCAAATGAGTTTTAGAGATAATTTTTAAAGTGGTTTGTATGTACACTTATTATTTAAATAAGTATATGAAAATATTTTCTAATTATGAAAATATTAAAGCAGTTTTGAAAAGGAGTTCATTTGAAAAACAATGTACGTTAAATTAATAAATTTAGTAGGAAGTATCTCATGTCAGTGAATATAGAGTAAACATACTTTAACCTATTGGAATGAAATAAATAATGAAATTTTTTCTATGAATTACAAATAAAGATGTTTGGTGCAAGTTATAAGGAATACGTGAAAGAGATATACAAGGTATGGAAAGCACCATATTTTGTATAACCTATTTCGGTAAAATAAAAAATAAATTCTTTATAATTTTACATAAACATGAAATCCTTCTTTAAAGGATTCATAGAAGGTTTAGCGTTAATGGTTTCTCATAAGAGAAAGTAATTCCAATACATTAAGCTATAAAACCATTAAGTGTAGTAAGTTAGAAACTCCTCCAAGGTTAAGTAATTGGAATAGTAGAAAAAGTTAAAGAGATTTTTTGATAAAATAGTTGTTCTTATCTACTCCAGTTTTAATAAATTTGAAAATCTATGAAAATAGGATATTTTGAAAACATGCGAGGACATTTTTTTTAATTCAAGAAAAAAGAAAAATGTTTTAAGAACTAGAAAGATACGTTTTAGAGAAAAATGATAAATACCAAACCAAATCAGACTTTTAAATATGGAGTAGGTAGGAATCATTTCCATGGTGTAACGGGAAAGGTATAAGGCCATAGTAGTAATTACTCCTAGTAGTAATAATGAAAGTTCCCGTAATGTGTATACGACACTAGTGAAAACCTAGAAATTATGCTTCATGTGTGTAGACTATAGAAGAAAGTGAAATGATAGTAGTAAGATGATAAGACACATGTGGTTGGGATAGGTAGACCTTAGTTGGGGAAAAAAGAAAGCTAAAGCGAGAATTTTCCCAAGCTTAGTTGCCTTTCTAGATAGAGATTGCACAGATTGAAACCCTTATCCATTGCAGTAAATGAGACTTAGTTATTCCATTTTGAGCTTGGAATAGAAAAGATGAATAGATCTTATTCTTCACGAGCAACACAGCGTAAGTTGGTAATAAGTAATAGGCGTCAGGAGGAGTATATGAGTTACTTGAATTCTTAGAGTTGGACCCTTCTGTGTCAGAGTGGACATGGTCCTAACCTTTTAGCCCTAGACGATAGCCGTGTTTAGTTGCTATATTAAAAGAAGAGTAAAAGCAGATAAAAGGTAACTAAAAGAAAACGGTAAGATCTAAAGAAAGCAACATAAACATCAAAAGAAATAAATGAGAATTGCAAAAGAAAAATACATCTTTCCCACAAAATAAGCTTGGGAAGAAAGTTTGAAAAGAAAAATCTTTCTTATGTAAACCGTGCTTAGGAAAGAAAATAGAGATTTTATAGGATAGCGGCATAAGTTCCAAGTATAGAGAGAGAGGTACACAAAAGAAAAACGAAGAAATGTGAAGTTTTTCTATTTTCTACCTTCTTTCTGACATAAAAAATCGAGCTTAGAAATTATATTTTTCTGAAATTCGAATATAATAAGTTGTGTGGTTAGGATTTGGATGAAAAATCGTTGAACTACACCCCTATTCAGTAGGAGTATGGGGAAAATTGGATGAAAAATGTTTTAATTTTTTGAAAATTTGGATTCATATAGAAATTGCAAGTATATTTAGGTTTTGTGCATCATGTTTTAAAAGTAAAATTTTAAAATGAAAAGCATTCATATAGAAGGTAACGCTTAGTAGTTTATGTACATGCATATATTTTGTCTTGAAAAAAAACTTTTGCATGAAAGCGCGGGTGGTTGCAATATTGGATGTACACAAAATGGTTGTAATTAATGCGAGAGATTACATAATTTTTACCCTTATCAAATTTCGAGGATAAAATTTTCTAAGGGTGGGAGAATGTAACACCCCACATTTTTATGTAATTAAAATTTAGCGTATGACGATAAGAAATGAAAATAAAGAATTTTGGAATTTTTATAATATGGCTTCAGAACTTGTACCATTGCGTTCGGGACAATTTTCTGATCAATTTCCATATATAACTTATCAAAATGCGAGCCAATATGAAGAAGATACAAATGAAACAAAAACGATTAACAAAACGATATATATATATATATATATATATATATATATTATATGGGCCGACCGTTAGGTCAACCCATAAGGCGCCATGGTCGTCCCGCCTTCGACCTGAACGAAGAATCGTCCAGGTGATGTGCCAGTGATGTAAATTTTTATTTTTTGGAAATTCGTGCTATACGTTGTTCAATCCGATGGCTCCAAACGACCCTATGACGTGGTGGCTCCATATTCAACCTAAGAAACCGACGGTCTGAGATCCCCAAGCTCCAATATAAATACGATCCTAAGCCTAGTTATTTTCGCATAATTAGATTTTCTCTCAATGGGTTCATTTTCTAAGGCAGAACACTAAGTAGAAAATATTTCTTTGTGTTCTTGGCCTAAGGTTGAACCTTAAAAAGAAAATACTTCTAGGGAGGAGATCTTCTAAATTAAAATATTACGCACCTTGGAAGGGGATCTAGAAGGACCATGGAGCAGGCTGAGCACAAGCAAAGCTAAGGACGACATGTGAGTGGATTTAATTATATTCTTTTAAGTTTATAATATATTATCGTTGAATTTCTGTTAGAAAGTTTATTCCATTATTTATTTGGTAATTAATTCTATTAATTAGTTATGCAAACCTGTAAATTTTATAAGAGAACTTAAATAAGGCTAGACAGTTAGAAAAAGGTGGAAGCCTAAAAGAAAGAAATTTATAGTTATTTACAGCTAATTTAAAGTTATAATTTAGCTTAAATACTAGTTTCTTTTATTCCCTTTTTACGCGAATAATATAGTTAGAAAGAGAATTCGCGATTATGGATTAAAATACTTTTATGAAATTAGATGCAAAATAAGAAAATTGGAATAAAGTTAGAAAAATGGAATTCTCCAATAAATTACGCTAAAATGGGAATAATAATCCAATAATTTGATTTGGAAGTAAGTAATAGATTGATTGGTTGGTTTAGAAAATATGATACATTTCTAGAATTTAATATTTAAAAGGTAACGATGAACATGACTGCGAAAATAAAAGAAAGAGGAAACTAGCGTAAAATAGAGAAACCACTGTGTTTTAAACTAGCCCAAAATAATAAAAGAAATACCTTATAGTTACGAATTATTGGTTATAGCCTTATTTGATATTGAAATATGGAAATGGATTTTTAGTATAGTTTTCATAACCAACCAAATAAAATAGTTACTTCCTAGAATAGAAGAAAATAAAGTAAAGTATGAAATGAAACAAGTAAATTATTAGATAAGAATTTGAAGCGGTAAACAATAATGAACCTGTTGATTCATGACACAAGCTTCAAAGATCATGCGACGAACTATAAAGAGAATACTATACAAAGGCGACAAAAAGAGAATAAAAGTATATTGTGCACTACAAAGGAGACAAGACTACAATCCAGAGATTAGTATTAATATTTTATTATATCGAGCCTTAGAATATTGTTCAAATCATTCCTCATGTAGTCACACAAACATACAAATAGTTGTATAATGTTTTATACTTGAAAAAAAAAATGATCTGTGCACATAACATCAGGTCGGTCGACCGGCCAGAATTTTCGGCTGACCGAACCTGTTGTTAATGCACAGATATGCTCTATTTTCTGCATGATTTTAAACTCAGCTGACCGGCCTGAATTTTCAGTCAACCGACCTGGAAACAACGACTACTTTTCTGAAGAGTTACGATCGTTCGTGAAGAGGAATCACCTTCAATCCAAGAGATATGGTCACAACCTTTGATTGAAACTCTTCATGAAAGATTGTAACTATTCTACAACTATATAAACATGTTTAATTCATTCCTACAATTACCAATTCCGATTTATTATTCTGAAATCTATTCTCTTCTTATTTCTACAAATAAAAGCATTCATTCTCATTCAATATCGCTAGAATCTTGTAATTAATTTATATACTTCGATTCTACGAGATTATCCTCCATCTAAATCTTCACACACACTACATATTCTTGAGTATTTGATTATAGGAAAATTGTACTATCAAAAGACAATCCGTGTTATTCAGAACACACTCGTCAACAAATTATTTGTATTAAGTTGAAGTCCTCTTCGGCTGTTGAGGCGGAAAAATTCCTGTTCGGCTGCCCAGGTGTGGTATACCTATTCCTTCGGGTTAAGTGAGGGGTTTAGTCTAAATCCAGAGGATATTCTGGGACTGGACTTAGAACGGGAAGTTCGAACTAGTATAAAAATTCCTGGTGTGCTTACTTTAATTCTTACTTTACTGTTATTATCAGTTTCCGCATTTATATATTATATTACACGATCCTTAGTACTGCACGTACACTTTCATTTGGTATCAGAGCAAGGTTATCCTATAACCGTCACAAAGTTATTTGATATTTATTTCTAGTAATATGGCAACGACACAAACTAACGATGTTGGCACTAACACTAATACTAGTTTCATAGAGGATCAATCAACTTCACGACCTCCACTTTTTAATGGTATAAATTATAATTATTGGTCAACCAGAATGAGAATCTATATGCAATCTGGTGGTTTTGATATCTGCAATGTTATACAAAGAGATTACACAACTCCTACTGGAGAATACTAAATTTGGAGCAACACACAAAAACTAGATGCTACATCAAATGCAAAGGCTATGAATATTTTATTTTGTGCATTAGATAGAAATGAATTCAATAGAGTTAGCATGTGCACTTCTGGTTATGAAATATGGAGAACACTTAAAGTAACACATGAAGGAACGAACAAAGTTAAATTAAGCGAAATTTCTATGTTAAAAAATCAATTTGAAAAATTTCAAAATGAGGCCAAATGAATCTATAGATTATATGCACTCTAGATTTCAGGATATTTATCATGCTCTACTATCATTAGAACAAACATTACTGATTTTGATGTTGTCACAAAAATCTTAAATTCTTTAACTAACGAATGGGAAAGAAAAGTCCTAGCCATTGAAGAAGCAAGTGATTTGTCAACATTAAAACCAGAAGAATTGATAGGTAATTTAAAGTCCTACGAAATAAATCTACAGGAAAAGAGAAATGTAGCACAAGAAAAGAAGAATGTGGCAATTCAAGCAGAAAAAGATGATTCCGACTCAGAGAATGAAGATATGGAAATGATTGCTAAAACTTACAAAAAATTTCTGAAATTCAAAAGAAATAAATTCAGGGGAAACAAAATCAATTCCAACAACAATATCAACAGTAGCAAACCATCATCTTCAGCAATGGAATGTTATGAATGTCGCAAGAAAGGTCACATGAAGAAGGATTGTCCAGAATGTAAAAAGAGCAATTTTAAGAAGGACAGAACCAAACGAAGAGCTTTTTCAGTCACTTGGGACGACACAGACTCATCATCCTCATCAGAAAGTGAAAGTGACAGTGAAAATGAGCAAGCAAATGTATGCTTCATGGCTTCATCAAACGATGTAAGTGATCTTAGTTTTGATGATTTAATTGAAATTAATTCTGAATTAGTAGACTTAGCAAAGCAACTTAAAAAGAAAAATAAAGATTTACAAAGAAAATTAGATAGGACAGTCTTAGAAGTAGATATGCTGAAAGATGAGAAGAAAATATTAGAAGAAGAACTTGAAATTTCTCAACAATCAAATTCTAACTTATCTTCTCAGATTTCTTCAATATCTGAAGAACTAGAAATTCAGAAGAATAAAAATGATGTTTTATTTTTTGAAAATAATAGCTTACATTCTAAAATTAAAGATTTAGATTTACAAAAATTTAGTCTAAAGATAAAATTTGATGACATCTCTAAAAATGTCTCGAATTTCAATAAAGGAAGAGAGAATCTTCCCAAAATACTAGAAAATTCTCAATCCACTAACAATAAATCTGGACTAGGATTTAAGAAATGAAATAATTTTGCTAAAAGTGGGATTAATAATAATATTAAAAAGGATATTAAGAAAACAGTTTGTTCAAACACTAAAACCATTAAGATATGGATTCCAAAATCAAATAATGTTTTGATAAGAAATAAACATATCAAAATGTTCATGGAAACTGTTCATAATAACAAAAACTATGTTTATAAAGGGAATTCTGAACCCGTATGGGTTTGGCTTCCTAAGATCTAACTCTTAGGACCCTAAAAAGAAACGGGTACCAACTTTTTATAAATTTTTGCAGGTACCACATAAAAGGAGAGGAAAATGGATTTTAGATAGCGGTTGCTCAAAACATATGACTGGAAACAAAGAAATGTTGTCAAATATTATCTACTCAAATAGAGGATCAGTCACTTTTGGAGATAACTCTAAAGGATATATCATCGGAAAAGGTGATGTCAACAGCAACGGTACCACTAATTTACCTCTCATTACCGATGTTTTATTAGCCAAAAATTTAAAACATAATTTATTGAGTATTAGTCAGTTATGTGATAAAGGTTTTAATATAAATTTTTTAGAAAATAAATCTAATATTTTCGATAAAAATCATAACACTATTTTTGAAGGAATAAGAGATAAAAACATTTATATTTTAAATATGAACGTTAAAAATGATTCAAATTTGTGTTTAATAGCTAAGGAAAATGATTCCTGTCTTTGTCACAAAAGATTTTGCCACATCAATTTTAATACCATCAACAAATTAGCTAAAAATAAATTAGTTAAAGGATTACCTGACATGAAATTCAAAACGAATATATTTTGTGATGCATGTAAATTAGAAAAATTAACAAAATCTTATTTTAAATCAAAAAAGGTAATTTCTACAGAACAACCACTTGAACTTTTACACATGGATCTTTTTGGTCCAACTCAAGTTCAGTCTATTAATCATAATAGATATGTGTTGTTATTGTAGATGATTTTTCTAGATACATTTGGATTTTCTTTTTAAAAAATAAAAGTGATACTTTTTATAATTTTAAAGTGTTTGTTAAAAGAATACAAAATATTAAAAGTTTGAAAATTAAGAATATCAGAAGTGATCATGGAGGAGAATTTAAAAATGAAGTTTTTGAACAATTTTGTAACAAGAAAGGTATTAACCATAATTTTTCATTTCCTAGAACACCACAACAAAATGGCGTTGTAGAAAGAAAAAATAGAACGTTACAAGAATGTGCAAGAACTTTATTAAATGAAACTGCTTTATCAAAACATTTTTGGGTAGAAGCTGTAGCTACTGCTTGTTATGTATTGAATCGTGTTTCCATTCGACCGTTAACTAAGAATACTCCATATAAACTTCTAAATGGAAGAAAACCAAATATTTCATATCTTAAAGTTTTTGGTTCTAAATGTTTTATTTTGAATACTAAAGATCAGCTAGGAAAATTCGATCCAAAATCCGATGAAGGAATATTCATAGGATATTCGGAACGAAGTAAAGCTTATCGAATTTTTAATAAAAGAACTCAGATTATTGAAGAAAGTTTACATGTTTCATTTGACGAAAATTTTAAAGATATAAATCCAAATATTAGTATCGATTCTGATGATGAAACTATTCAAAATAAAAATATTAATACTAGTGAAATTTTTGATAATGTTAATGAAATTACCGAAAGTACAAACATTACTACTAATATAATAAAATCTCCACCTAGAATTTTACGGGATTATCCTGTACAAAATATAATTGGAGAAGTAAATACGAACGTTAAAACCAGACATCAATTAAATCAAGTTGGTCATGTAGCTTTTCTCTCTAACATAAAACCTAAGAATATAAAAGAAGCCTCAACTGATGACTGCTGGATTCTTGCCATGCAAGAAGAACTAAATCAATTTGAGCGAAATGAAGTTTGGGAACTTGTTCCTAGACCAAGTGATCAATCAGTCATTGGTACTAAATGGGTCTTCAAAAATAAAGCAGATCAACTAGGAAATATAACTAGGAATAAAGCTAGATTAGTTGCACAAGGATATGATCAAGAAGAGGGAATTGACAATGAAGAAACGTTTTCTCCAGTCGCTCGACTTGAAGCAATACGAATTTTATTAGCGTTTGCATGTTTTCATAATTTTAAACTTTATCAAATGGTTGTTAAAAGTGTATTTTTAAATGGTTACGTAAAAGAAAATGTTTTTGTTTAACAACCACCTCTTTTTTATCATGAAAAATTTCCGGATCATGTTTATAAACTCAAAAAGGCTTTATACAGTTTAAAGCAAGCACCTCGTGCTTGGTATGATCGTCTTAAAAGCTATTTATTAGAATCTGGTTTTGAAATTGGTAAAGTAGATCAAACTCTTTTTATTAAGAAAACTAAGAAAGATATTTTGATAATTCAAATTTATGTTGATGATATTATCTTTGGATCGACAAATGATAAGTTATGTCAGGAATTTTCAACTATAATGACAAATGAATTTGAAATGTCTCATATGGGAGAATTGTCATATTTTCTTGGATTACAAATTAAACAAATTAAAAATGGAATTTTTATTAATCAAGAAAAATATTGTTCTATTAATTAAACGATTTGGTCTGGAAAACACTTCTGCTAAACCAACTCCTATGAGCACAACGATTCATCTCGATAGAGATGAGGAGGGCAAAAGTGTTGATCAAAAACAGTATCGTAGTATGATTGGATCGTTATTATATTTAACAGCTAGTCGACCTGATATAATGATGAGTGTTTGTTTATGTGCTAGATTTCAAGCAAATTCCAAAGAATCGCATATGCGTGCAGTTAAACGCATTATTCGTTATCTAACTAAAACCAAAGATTTCAGACTATTCTATCCAAAAGAATGTCCTTTCGAATTAGTTTCCTATAGCGACGCAGATTTTGGAGGAAGTCGGACGGAAAGAAAAAGTACTAGCAGAACATGTCACTTCGTTGGACGTTCCTTAGTCTCTTGGTTCAGTAAAAAATAAAACTGCGTTTCTTTATCGATATGTGAAGCAGAATATATATCTGCTGCTTTGGCATGTGCACAAGTCATTTACATCCAACAAACACTTCAGGATTTTAATTGTCATCTTGAAAAGTCTATAATTTATTGTGATAATACTAGTGCAATAACTCTTTCTAAAAATCCTATCAATCACTCACGAACAAAACATATAGATATTCGTCATCATTTTCTTCGTGATTGTTTGGAAAAAGGATTGATAAATTTAGAGTTTATTAATACTGAAAATCAGATTGCTGACTTTTTACTAAACCATTAAATGGAAATAGTTTTATCAAACTTAGACGAGATTTAGGAATAATGTCTCTAAAAGAGTTATAACTAAAAATATGCAAAATATTTAAAATAAATTTTTTTCCCGACCAAAGTGAGATTTGAACCCATGACCTCTTACTTGCTTGTTATATGGTGTATTATAGCCACTTGAGCTATAGTTGTTTCTTGTCTCAATCACCTTTTTTGTTTAAACTGTATTTTCATAACACTATTTTTACAAATTATTTTGCTATTAATTACCTGTGATGAGAATTAAATACTAATTCTTAACCACTTGTTTTTAAGTAAACAAATACTTATATAAATTATGTTCATTTTTCAAACAAATACTAAGAAAAGTTTATATTCAAAATTATTTGAAAATATCATCTAACAATGATTCTTTCAATTCTGAAAACTCTCGTTTATCGTATACATCTCCGAACGATGATTCCGATCGTATTCCTGAAAACGGACCCTATCCTATTTTTCTCTTACCTAACTGTGTCCTTAAATTCTTTCCTTCCTCGGATAAAGACCTCCAACATGGATGGAAACCATGGTAAAACACTCATACCGGTTATACACCGGAAAAGAAGAAAGGCAAGAATGCTATGGTCATATCTCCTTCAACTAAACAGAAAATAGATGAGATACACCACTATCAACAGCAACAAATGGATCTACAAAAGGAGTTATACTATGAACAAAAAGTTACGGCAAGACGTTTGAGCTTCCAAGAACGGATGGCCATAAAAATCTGTTCGTCGAAAAAGGAAGACATTGTTAAACCCACATCTAGACCCTCAACCTCCTCAACTCCTTCTCAATCACCAGTAGCTCCTACGTGGTCACCTATAGAGAATGTTCCATCTCCGAATTCTTGGGAACGTCGATATTAATAACCGGTGGCTAAGCATTCTTTAATATATATATATATGTTGCTGATTTTCTATAAGTTGTATTAATATCATTCAAAAATAATAAAATTTCTCTTTGTACATTTTTAAAAAAAAAAGCATATCTGGGAAAAACAATAGGGTCGGTCGACCGAAATCCTGAGTCGGTCAATCGAATCCTTCCCGAAAATTTCTTTTGTTCATTTAATAGAGTCGGTCGGCCGACCAGACATTTCAGTCGACCAAACGACATAAAACTGGTGCTACCGGTTACAAATTTTTAACCCACCCATTCATTTTTTTACCTACCTCTTCATTTTCACTTTCCCAATTTCATATTTTTACCTCAGATTCCATTGAAATTTTATCAAATTTAAAATGCCTCATAGAAAGAAAACTAAATCTACCGGTGCTTCTTCATCAACTCCAATGGATTCTCAAATATCCTCATGGCTTGTGAGTGATAAAGCACTCGAAAGATGGATAAAACTTTAAGATGCCAAGATCTTCGAGGAATCCTTCGTAAGTTATAACGATTTCTCTTCTTAAAGCATTGAAAATGCCGCAATTGAAAGTGGGCTTGATACTTTTCTTGACCATAGAAAGAACAATTTGAAAATTAACCACATTATGGTCAAATTATTTCTTGCTAACCTAAACCTTGTTAATCCTCCTAGAAACACCGAAAATTGTGTTTAGACGTCGGTATGTGGTACGGAAATTTTCCTTTCACTAGATAGAATAAATCATATTTTGAATGCTCGACCGGGTGGAATATCGTTACATGATGTGGATTGCAATATAATGAGACGCGACCAAATAAGCCATCTCTTTTTTGAAGATGATGCTATATATTTTAGACAAACATCATCTCTTCGACCAATAGCTAGACTTTTTCATCGTTTCATGATGAAATCCATTGTTCCAAGAGGCGGATCCTACCACTTAGTGTATCCTAAAATTTTTAAAGCTTTATATGCTATATGTGGGAATATACGAGTCAGTTGAGCACAATTACTTATGGATGAGTTTCTCTTATTTAATCAAGGCAAGATGCTTCATATTTATTATGGAGAATATATAATGAGATTAATCAACAACTCAGTCTCATATGCTCCAGAATCCGAAACTACCAAAGTTCATCATTTTGATTCAAGGACCATTAAATTAATGAAGGTGCCAGATGCTCCACCAAGATTCATAAAATTTGATCAATGGCGTGCTACTTTTAGAGATCAACTATGCCGTAGCCATTCCACACTACATCCAACCACTCATTCTACGGAACGCTTAATTCGCCAATCCACAATTCAAAGACCAACACCCGGACTTGGTACGGAAGCTGCTATTGATCTTTTGGCTCAAAATCAATTAGTTTTAGATGCCCGTCTACGGAAAATAGGCGGAAGATTCAAGAAAATAAAAGGCTTCTTTGTTAATCTTTGGGATGCATTATGATGCACTTCTGAACCCGGTGCCCTCATCTTGCTCCTGGAAAAAGACCAGCACCTAATTTTTCTTGGTCAACTTCAGAAAATACAAGTTCAGGTAATCAAGAAATCATACTTCTCATACTCAGCGTCGTGGTAAAGAACAAGCTCCTCCTGATGAAAATATTCGTCCAGAATTTTGGGATACCGATGACGGTGAGGAATGATCTTGTTGGATTATTTCTATTCTGTTTTTATTGTGAACAATATTTCTATTTTATGCTGTGTTAAGTAATGTATCATTAACATTTTATTTGTTTTCAGTATGTAATTTAACTCTACGTTCCTAAATTTGATACATGATTTCGTATTTTTTTACATTTTATGCATTATAAGTATTCCTTTTTGTCGATGACAAAAGGGGAGAAATATATGGAAGCGAACAAGTTTTTGCAGATTAGTCTCCATATATATATATATATATGGGGAGAATTACAATATATACTACTTCGTCACATAAGTATTGTCATCAATCAAAAAAGGGGAGAATGTTGATTCATGGTTTTTGATTCATGACACAAGCTTCAAAGATCATGCGACGAACTACAAAGAGAATACTATATAAAGGTGACAAAAAGAGAATAAAAGTATATTGTGCACTACAAAGGAGACAAGACTACAATCCAGAGATTAGTATTAATATTTTATTATATCGAGTCTTAGAATATTGTTAAAATCATTCCTCAAGTAGTCACACAAACTTACAAATAGTTGTAAATTGTTTTATACTTGAAAAAAAAATGATCTGTGCACATAACATCAGGTCGGTCGACCGACCAGAATTTTCGGCTGACCGAACCTGTTGTTAGTGCACAGATATGCTCTGTTTTCTGCATGATTTTAAACTCAGCTGACCGACCAGAATTTTCAATCAACCGACCTAGAAGCAACGGCTATTTTTCTAAAGAGTTGCGATCGTTCGTGAAGAGGAATCACCTTTAATCCAAGAGATATGGTCACAACCTTTGATTGAAACTCTTCATGAAAGATTGTAACTATTCTACAACTATATAAACATGTTTAATTCATTCCTACAATCACTAATTCCGGTTTATAATTCTGAAATCTATCCTCTATTTATTTCTACAAATAAAAGCATTCATTCTCATTCAATATCGCTAGAATCTTGTAATTGATTTATATACTTCGATTCTACGAGATTATCCTCCTTCTAAATCTTCACACACACTGCATATTCTTGAGGATTTGATTATAGGAAAATTGTACTATCAAAAGACAGTCCGTGTTATTCAGAACACACTCGTCAACAAATTATTTGTATTAAGTTGAAGTCCTCTTCGGCTGTTGAGGCGGAAAAATTCCTGTTCGGCTGCTCAGGTGTGGTATACCTATTCCTTCGGGTTAAGTGATGGGTTTAGTCTAAATCCAGAGGATATTCTGGGACTGGACGTAGAACGGGAAGTTCGAACCAGTATAAAAATTCCTGGCGTGCTTACTTTAATTCTTACTTTACTGCTATTATCAGTTTCTGCATTTATATATTATATTACACGATCCTTAGTACTGCACGTACACTTTCAGAACCTAGATCAGCATTTACTGTGCAGACTATATAAAAAGACAGTTATTTTGGTAAGTTAATTATGTAATAAATGAGAATTAAAAGGAATTCTATATAATAATAAAGGAGACGGACTAGAATAGAAATGAAATACATACGGACTATAAAAGAAGAGAAAGTGACAATTGCTAGTAGAATTATAACATAAGTTATAATTAAGTAACAAGAACGGAAAAGCTTATTTTGAGACCATGTATAAATTAATGAGAAATAATAATGGTAGAAGCTTATTTAAATATTTTATATTAAATAAGCAAATAAAGCAGGAATGATAAAAGAGGTTTATTTTAATGAACTTAAGATTTATATTAAGTTAAATAAGCAAGATAATGAATGTGGCTCATCCCAACAAGATTCTTTATTAAATAAGTGGAAATATTACAATAAATAGATGTGGGACTAGGGTAAAAATATGCTAATTAGGGTAAATAAGTAGCCAACAGAATAAGAAAGTAAACTAAATGCAAATTAAAAGATCAGACTTAGGGTCTATAAATGAATTGAGATGCATTTGGAGCAGCCCAAAGGATGAAGCGTTTAACGAAGCAGTTCATCATGGATTTCAAAAATGGAGAAGCACGTCTAACTTAACATTTTTGGGCTTCAAGGAAGTATGAGACTTTAATGGCACATGAGGATACTCTAGGATGGCCCTCTGGGTAGGCCTAATGAAGCTACATCTCCGAAGGTAGGTTTGTAGGTATTCCATCAAGAGAGTATGCCTTGACTGCATTTGCATTATGGGCCTACCGAAGCAGACCTTTGTAAGCGATCAGAAGGGCTTGGTGTTCGGAGTAGGGTATTTGGATATCCAGTACTTGCAAGTAAGTTTAAGAATAGTCAAATGCGGATATCGGCCAACATCAAGACCAAGAGCGATTTCGAGAAAGACTAGAGTTAAGCCAAAAGGTCAATGATTCTTTCACTATCAAGAAATTGGATGGAGGGCATTGCCATTTGGATGTTAGATTATTTGCAATAGGGGATGACCACTTAAATCTTTAGAAGTCTTTCGGTTAGTTTAGGGGTGGCCATGTGGGGCCATAGCCACGATGAAAAAGAGACAGACCAACTAGAATATCTATATTATAGGCCTAACGAAGCAGTCCTTTACAGATATAGAAAAACTCCTATTGAATTCCATAGAAGGTAGACCTTGTTGGCAGGATTCATATAGTAGACAGAACGATTACATAGTCCTCAATAAATGCACTGGGTGGTACATTGTGGATGTTCGAGCACTGGTATAGACAAGTGCGGACGCGATTTACGTTTTCATAGTAAGTAGTGGAGCATCTGTATTGTAGGCCTTACAAAGCAGTCCTTTACAGATGTAGCTACGATATGCTCATGGAGCAGTACGATGGATTGTTTGTATTTTAGGCCTTACGAAGTAGTACTTTACAGATATAGCTATCGAGCAAGACGACGAAGCATCTATATTGTAGGCCTTACGAAGCATCCTTACAAACGTAGTTACGGAACGCTCTTGAAGCAATTCAATGGAGCCCTTTTCGACGAGGATACGGAAGGTACCATGGGTGGTACCTAGGACCAATATGGTCATTAGGCATATAGCTACATATATGTATATATTAGTATTTGATTTTAACATACTACGGAGTAGATGGGCACGGTTCACGAACAGAGGCGAGAATATTGTAACATAATGAACCTAATATAAGAATAATTGGAAATAAAATGATAGTTGTAGAATTAATCCTAGAAGTATATGATTTATTCATTCACTAGAACTTCTTGTTCTGGCCCCCTCCTCATAACATCCGACAAGTTAGGTTGACGGCAAAGACTTCTCAGCTTTATGACACTTGCTTAGAAAGTGTTATCATTTAGGTGAGTATTTACTTACTACTATATTTTAGTCAATTCCGCTATGAGATTTTTGATTGAGCTTTGATGTACTTGTCTTTGCTTATTTGCAGGATACAAAATTCCCAACACAAGTTCTAGTGGGCTTAGGTTTTAGCATTTTGCGAAAAGGCCAGGCCAATTGGAATTTGGATTGTTACACTATTAACAAAGGAAGAAGAAGAGGAAACAAAAGCTTAAGGAAAGAAAATTCAAATCAAACTTTTTTAAGTTTTAAGTTCCTTAATCATTAAAGTAAAAGGTGAATAATGTTTACATCTTAAAAAAATTTACGGTTTCGGTTTTAGGGTTAATTCATAATTATTTTACAATTGTTTGCCATGTTTTTGAATGATAAAAGATTATATATACATGTTGATGATTTATTTACATTCATATAGATTTTATGACATGTTTCAACAGGAAAACCCAATTAAATGACATCCGTTAGCTTTGCAAATTTTTAGAATTTTTGTGGAATTGTTATGAATTTTCTAAGAAAGGGAAGGTTAATTAGGATTATAAAATTATTTATAGGAAAAAATTTATAGTTGGGACTCGAAAATATTTATATGTTGAAGAGAACATATTATTTGATTTTCTGGAATTTTTCCAGAATTTTTGAAGGTGTTTTAATAGTTATATAAAATCATTTAAGGTATGGGACTTAAATATTTTATATAATTATGAAGGAGAAAGGGGCTTTTACAAAATTATTCAAATTTCCAAATAAGGAAAGTCGACAGCATTTTTGGAATATAAAATTCTGGCAACCAATCAAATTTAGACAAACAAGGTAGGTGGGGTACAAAAGAACCGTTTTAAGGTACAAATAAATAGTTTTTCTTCTATTTCAACCCTTTGCCAAAGCTTCCGCCTTCATTCCAGACCTTCCGACAAGGTCGAAAGGTATCAAACCTTTCAGCTACATCAACTACCAAGGCACAAGGTATAAGGCAACTGGTACGTAGTGAATTAAAAGAGGTCGAAAGGTTTAGGGATGAAAGGTTATAGCTTTCAAAAGAGATGATTTTTTGTTTTGGTTTAAAGAAAATACATCTGCTAACTTTTGACAAAGAGCTTTCAAAATTGTCAAAAAGGTTTAAAAGAAAAAGGTTTCAGTTGGTTTTCTTTCTTGTTTTAATTAAAACCTTTCAGCAAAGTTAAAAGGTATAGCTTTCGACCAGGCTGGAAGCATATTTTCTGCTTCCAAACCTTTCGACATAGATGGAGTCAAAGGTTATCTTTTGTTTTCTAAAACTTGCTGCCCCTCTCCATTGATTTGAAGGGTTGGTTTCAACACCAATACTTCATTGTTTTCAAAGGTTTAGATTTCGAAAGGTTTTGATTTCGAAAGGTTTTGATTTTGAAAGGTTTAGGTTTCAAAGCAGTTGCTTTTGACTCCAATGTTTTTCTCATCCTTTTGCATAATCCAGATGTTTTAAGTCGAAACGTTTTAAAGGTTTCGAAGTAGTTAACATTGATTTGGTTTTGAAAGGTTTCCTCCCGTTTTAAATTGAACTCAATGTCTTCGAAAGATTTTGAGTTGCATTGCTTTTGAAAGGTTTATTATATAGGGGAGGTACCCCATGCTCTTGACAAAGTCAAAAGGTGAAACCTTTCAACTAGGTCGAAAAGAAACCTTCCAACAAGGTCGAAAGGTAAGACCTTTCGGCAATGTCGTAAGGTATTTTTTTGTAATGTTTTCGAATGGCTAAGGTTTAAAGGATTTAAAAGGCAGATGTCATATGTTTTAAAGCTTGTAAAAGGAATGCTTTCAATAGGTTAAGAAGGAGTCACCTTCAGTGTCTTCGAAAGGTTTATTAAAGGATATAAAGGAGTTACCTTCAATACTTTCGAAGGGTTTTATGAATGATTTTGACGGAGTTACCTTCTATGTTTTCAAAAGGTTGTTTAAGGGTTTTAAATAAAGGTTTCGAATATAAGAATTAGGCAGATAGCCTAAGTGTTTTAAGTTATAAAGGACTTTAATATATTTTGAAGGATAGATAATCCTTATTGAACATCATCAACATTATTTTGGGTAAAGTGTATATATAACATGGCAAAAGTAGCTTATAGTAAAGCAAATGATGTATTTTCCTTGCATATATATGATTTGATGGATTAAATCATTTTGAAAAGGTTGCAAGGAAAATTTAAAGAGCAGTTAGCATAGATACTGTAAAGAAGTTAGCTCGGATTTTGAAGGGAAGTTAACCCAAAAGAAAATTCGGGCAGTCAGCTCATTTAAATTTGGACAGTTAGTCCATTTTGAGGGTAGTTAGCCTAGATGACAGTTAGTCTAGGACGGTTGGTCTAGAAAGAGCAGTCAGCTCTGATATGAACAGATAGTTCATTTATTAGCATAATGGACCTTGCTAAATGTTTAAGGATAGTTAGTCCACCCTTTTTACCTGTTTTGGGAAGATAGACCATTATCTATCATAAAAGATATTGCTATAATCAATTTTAAGAAAAAATGGTCTTGAAAAGAGAATATATCTCGGAATTTAGAATAGATAATTCAGATTTTAGACAGATAGTCTCTTTCATTTCATGTTTTAGCATAATGGATATTTCTATATTATTATTATAATTAGTTGATTAACCAGTTTGGCTGTAGGAAATGATTTGCAAAATATATGTTTTGAAAAGAGATATTAGTGAGAGGAAACCCATTCCGCTAAGCGGCGTGGTCTCACTAGTTATTAATAAACTGATATGTAACAAATATTATTCATACCAGGCTTTAAGTCTAACTTGAAGTTTTTGTTTCCCTTTGAAAACTCAGGTGCTCAACATTTGATTTGAGTAGGCTGAGGGTTTAGATTTTCAGGTTTTAGCAGATTTTGGCGAATAAAGCACCCGAAGACGAGCAAGAGGCCGATAGATAGCTAATTTAGGAATTCTGTTTTAAAATTATTTCCACTGTGTATTAAGACAATTATGTCTATATTGCTTGGTTCATCCAATGGGGCATCTTCATATGTCGCTCTTGGCATATTGTGGTAAGTTATATTTGATCAATGTCTGGGATTACATTTGGGATTTTTGTAACTTGGATATGATTTATTTGAAATATAATCACTGAAATTATTGGTTTTGGAAATCTATGATTTTTTTCATATTCAGGTGCTTCTGATATTATGGATACCATTAACACTGCCGTATTTCGTCATCATAAGTTATTACTGTAGATGACTGCAACATTCATATCGCTTAGCTTTTGGCCTCCAAATACGGGATGTTACAATACTTAACATTTGAATTAGAAATATGATTTCTATTTCGATATGTATTTTAGTATAGAAAATGTTTTCTATGAGATTTATTTCTTTGAGCTCAAGATATTTGACCAACGAACTCTCAAATATAAATAGTTGAAGTGTATGAAATAAACAAATTACATCAAGTGAATGATGGACCTTCGAATTTAGTACACTATTATAGTAATGGTGGAAATTGTGGGAGCATACCATATAACACTTATTGATTGCATCATAGTATGAAAATTATTCTCGTAAAACTTACCATAAATTATTTATGAAATAATGATTATGTTTCTGTATTGACTGAAAAAATAAAATAGACATAGCTATATTTGAATATGGATACTATGAATATTCTTTATGATATAAAACTATAATGTGGTAAAAAAATTTATAAAAAAAGTGATGCATTGGAAAATACAAAATCATCTAATATTATTTATGGTTGTTTTGGAATTATAGACTAAGCCGTAGTTTTGAGAAATAATTTTATTGTATGTTTTTGAACCATATGATGCTTCTTAATTATATCTCAAATAATAAAGGGCTATGCACTCATTTATTGGCAGTATCATAAGAGTTGATGAACTCTTCGGATTGATACATATAGATGTATACAATCATAATTCTATAAATACCAGAATGACTCCATTTACTTCGTCGTATTCGTCGATGAGTTATCGTCGACATGG
Organism: Allium cepa; assembly: GCA_030765085.1. Taxonomy (NCBI): domain Eukaryota; kingdom Viridiplantae; phylum Streptophyta; class Magnoliopsida; order Asparagales; family Amaryllidaceae; genus Allium; species Allium cepa. Next base: position 112,320,655 of record CM060940.1, read on the forward strand.
ACATGTGTATTTGATACACATGTAGTACGTCTATGGTAAATTTATAGAATATAAAACAGAAGTAAATAAAATAATGTGCGATAGAAATGATTTGATTTGATCGAATGAGTGAGTATATTGGAAAATTTTCCGAATGTACCCAAAATGAATAAAGATTCAATCTCTAAATTACTCCTCCATGTGATACATAACGATGCATTGGCATTGAGTAATCGAACTTTGTAGGACAATGTATGATTAATTGTGAGTGCAGTTGAGTTAGTTTCTTTCTATAAGGTAATGTACATAAGGGTATTGCACAAGGTTAATATTATTTCATCTGAATAACAGTTTATAAAATATTACAAGATAAGGGTTTACAATAAACTCCAACATATCCTAGGCCAAGGAATCAGCAGGTTGTGTGAGTCGAAAGATTGCACGTAATAATTGTTTATGAGGGATCTTGTATGAATCTCCCCTAAAGGATTTTGAAAAGACTGCCATTGGATGACATATTTATGTTTCGACCATAATTTTTGTAAACTAAAACCAGATCAGTTTTATAAATAAAGCAATTCATAAAACGCTTATGAATGCCTATTCTATTACACTGAGAAACAATTGTTGTTTCATGATATATCAACTTCATGTGAAGAAATTTCTTTGATGAATTATTGGTAGTAAAATGGAATTGGGTATGATCCACGGATAGAACTGATTATATGAGATGAAATGAAATTAACTAACCTAAACGAACACATAGCATTAGAATTTCAAATAAGTATTCTCGCACATCGAAGAGAAAATATGAGTTTCTTATCAATATCGAAAATATAAAATCCTCGGTTGCTTAATTAAATCATTAAGTGTGTTAACTCTATATGATATGATGCACAAATCCGAAAGAATTCCAAGTACGCCATCAAAATATAGATTTTGGTGGTCGTAACCAAAGGGATGTGATTCATCACCTAAGATTGTGTCTTTATGAGAAAGTCTAATGCAGTTGGAATATTATGAGCAACGTTGATAAGAATAATATCACAAATTTTAATCGTTGAAATTAGCATAATAGATTCGGTATTCAACATGCTCAAGTTGATTCGGATTTACTCACAAAATTATCACTTGATAAGGCGTAGTGTTTTGGTACATATTTATTAAAATAGAAAATTCTAAATAACAATTTAGAATAAGCTGTTTACACATATTAACCAAAAATGTCCCGAAGTCAGTGGGAGCGATATTGAGTTTGTGAGTCTTTGGATATGATCCAAGAAATGGTACAAAATTATCATTTTACAAGCATCAAGATTGAATAAGTATTTTGATAGAAATATCAAATAGTTTGATTTTCAATCAAAATGTGGAGGAAGCGTGTGTTCGTAAGAAAGAACGTTAAAAGGTACATTGATACTTCTAAACTATAAGTAAACAACACATGGTTGATTTTAACGATGCACTTGTGTTAAAATCAGCCTTATTTTTTTTAATACTCAACGTTGGATTGATAAATGATTTCTTTTATAATAAGTATAAAAGACGTTGGAAATTGTAACGACCCAAAATTTTTAACGATTTAATAAAACGAAATTAACTAATTTTCTTGAAATTTAAACAATAAAATTTTGAAATAAAAATGTGAAATACGTCTAGTTAAATATAGCAATGGGTAAATTTCTATTTTAAAATTCCAAAGTTAGTTAATTTGTGAAATTTCAAAATTTAATTTTAATCAGTTAAATGGTTGAAAATTTAACATTTTCCAAATCTAAATATTTTTATTTAATAAAAATGTAAACCATTTTCTGAGTGAGAAGTCGTAATTCATTTCATCCAATTTAGACGTATATAGCTCTGTTTATCTTATTTTTGGCGTTTTAGCAGCATTTTCAAAAGCGAAAATTTGAGTTTTTATAATGTGGTCGTATCATTGATATCTATGTACCATTCTGCTCATCTCGTCGTGCTAATCTCTACAGTATATTCATTTCTGTTATTCGATGTCTGAAATGCGATGGAAACGACAAAATAGCTCGTCGTATCGGTACCGTATTTGTACCTTTTTGTTTTCTCTCTTCTTTTCAAGTGCCCAGCTGTGTAGCTTATTGCCTTTATTAAATTCTAAAACAATGGTTGTCCATTCATATTTCATTGACTTTATATATATCTCTTGTGACTTTTCATTTTGGTTGTCTGTCCATTCTAAAAAAAATGTAAGTTTCGTTCCTATAGCCCTTTTGTTCTCCTCATTTTCTTTTCTGCCGAGCTACTTCCATGTTTTTCTTGTTCAAACCCGAAGCTAAGCTTGTGTTTTCCCATAGCAGACCCGAGTCTTCTTTGCCCTTTAACTCGCCACCCAAAACTCAAAGCATCACCTCTTTTGACCCAAAGCCGACCACAAGCACTCCAAGCAAGCCATCACCACCTCGTTAATTATTTCGCCTATAACTATTTTCATGAACCCATCAACCACCTCAGCCATGTCATCGATCAATCCATCCCCACCTGCCACCGCCTCCCTCTGGCCTATCTACTTGACCACCGTCTCATCCACTTGCTCCCTCCGACTTCCCTCACGAACGCTGCCAAACCACCATCCTCCTCCCAAAATGCGAAGCTCCACTTCCTAAAAGCCGAAGACCCAGATCCACACGCCTTCTCCTCAGACCCGAGCACCCGCTACCCTTGACCCAAAGTCGTCCCTGTGAAAAACCTCCCATGTCAAGAAGCTTGACCGCAAGTTTACCACTTTCCCCTGACAAATTTTCTATTTTTGTTATATATATATGTATGTTTGTATGTATGTATGTATGTATGTATGTATTCATGTGTGCATATATGTATGTATATATGTTATACCTGAAGCTACATATATTTCTTATTTTTATGTTGCTTTGAGCTTGTCCTCTGTTTGGATGCATATATATGTTTCTTTGCACTCAGAACTAATATTTGCTCTATTGAATTTATGCTCATACTGCTCATTCGTGGATATTGCTAAATACAGATTTCATATGTAGACGTTGTATGTATTGACCGATACACACACACACACACACATATATATATATATATGTGTGTGTGTGTGTTCGTGTATGCGCGCAAAATATATGTGGAGCTCATGTATATCCTGTAAAAGGGTCGCGTATATATATTGATATATATATAGACCATGCATATCATCTTGCTGAGCACACGTATCCTGCTCATTTAAACTAATCCTATATATGTTATATATATAATACATATATATATTATCGATAGAAATTATATTTGTTTTAAATCCAAGATTATATCTCGTATACATTGGATATGTATACAATTGTCGACAGAAATAATATGTGTTGCATATATAAATAGATCGATTTGTTCCTTCAAATATTATAAAACAAATGTGTGTGTGTGTATATTGCATATGTATATGTATTTGCTTTCATCAAATTATCATGCTAAATATGTTTTACTTGTCGCAACTATTTGAAGTGTCATGCCGTGTTCGTGTCCGTATCTATGTCAGTTGCTTTTCAATTCCATCGTTCTCTAACCACGAAATGTGAGCAATCACCCACGATTAATGTTCTTATGCTTAGTAAATTGATTTCATTTGAAATGAAAATTTAAATATGCTATTAAATTGAAATTGTTCGTTATTTAGCTCTTAAATATGACATGTTGATATTTTGTTCACTAATGTAAATTTACACCATTTCATGTTGTATAACTATAATATTTAATTTGCTATTGGTTCATATATGCTAGTAATTGATATATGTGCTATTTCATTTTATTGTTCTCACTCTGCAAGTTTCCTTACTTTTAGTAATCACTATGAGATGAAATGATACATGCCCGAATGGACTATAGATTAGGGAAAATCTTTATGGGTTGAAATGATAAATCCAAGCGATTTACATTTATTTTTTAAATTGTGGGATTGCGGGTTTAATGATATAAACCCGTAAATTTAAATTGTTTCGGATTGAAATGATAAATATCCGTATCACTTGACTATAGGATAGAAAATTATATACGGACACCATTAGTCTATTTTTAAAAATGATTTCCAAGGTTTTGAAAGGAAATATATGATTTTGATTTTAAAATAAAATAAATATTTTATTTTAATATTGTAAAATTTAGAATTTTGGAATTTTGATTTTGGAAATTTTGAATTTATAAGTTTAGTTTAAAGAAATTTATAAAAATTTTATTTTTTATTTTTATTTTTAAAATACATAAAATAAGATTGTAAATAGATAATTAAAAGGTTTAATTTATTTTAAAAGTGTATAAAATTAATTTTAATTTAATATATATAATATTTTTAAAGGGTTTATTTTATATTTGTATTTAAATTAGATTTTTATAACTTTAATAAATTAAGAATGTTGGAAAGGAAAATTGGAATTTATTTGTAACTTAAATTGATTAATAGTTGAAATTTAAACAAGGACTTATTTGGAACTTATTAGTTTGTAAACTTTAAATTATGGTTTATAGCTTGGTTAAAAAAGTGATTAAATGAATACTTTCACATTTAAATAAAATCAAAAATTGAATATTTAATTTTGATTGAAATTAGTCATTTCATATTTTGTTTAGAAATTTATAAAGTGATTTTAAAATAGCCACGGTGTGAAATAAGCGTACGGTTGTTAATGAGACTGGGATTGGATATCGTCGTACCATCTTCCAATACCGAAAACCACTTTAACAACTATGTACGTAGTAAAGATTTCGGAATGAATTAGGATGGTTTGGTGAACTTTCCTGTATGAGGTGTTTACGTAGCCCAAACTCCCGCGAGCCAACTTGAAGTAGCTAAAATAGGAGCCACACCGGGCCAAGTGAGTCGTACCTCCTATCAGGCACATTTTTTCGAAACCACATATATTGTTTTGTGGTTTGATTTTGGTACGCGCACCTTTAATTTGGAGTGTGTCTCGAGGTGGGCGGTAGTAGCTGCTATGCGTTACCACTAGTACGGATCTGCAAAACGGTAGAATCCTACCTTGGGCATCGTCTCGCGTGCCTTGTCACATGCCTTATCGCACCTTTTACGAGTTTGGTTTGTACTGTACGTATGGAATGCCCTGTGGATAAACCACTGGTTTGGTGGAGCTTACAGTATCGTATAGACTACGAGAATATATAAATGTGTTAAGAGGGATATGGGTAACGTCTTAACGCTATTTTGATATTTTACTTTACTGTAGACATTATATATGTAGTGTATTGTACTATGTATGTAGATAGTTTATTGGATCCTTAAAGGATGGAATCCCAACATCCTTTGAGTTATATTGCATTCCATTTAACATTTCACTTGAGTTTGATTTATCTGCATAAGAATGTTAATCCCGACTCGAGTGTTTTGTGTTTTGCTTTACGCTCGGGTCAGGCTGAGTGTCACAGTTTTGAAACTCATCTTTGGAGCTTGGAGTACGCATGGAAGACCTATCTTATCTATTTCAGCTTTCAGTTTATTTCTGTTATTTTCAGTTGTATGTTTCAAACTTTTCATTTGCTTTTGTGTTAGAGACTTCCGTGCATTGGGTTTCTGTTATATTCTGTTTTGGATTATGTTATTTCTGTAGTAGCTTTATGAAGTACTATTTATCTATTTCGCTGCTTATTGTTGTAAAAATCTATGACTGCGATTTTGTGATTGATTTATTTACTGTATATGTTAATTTTGCCAATTATAAATTAACAATCTTTTATTTGGACCAATTCAATTCTGACATGTGCGGATTATTGTCGATTTGATTGGTTCGAAATAACGGGTCATTACAGTTGGTATCAGAGCTCCAGTTTAGGTAAAACTTAGCATACATGGTAAAGACTCATTAGAGATAGGGTAGAGATACCCTAGAATGAGTTGAAAGTGATTACTAAGTCATATTCGTTCGTACTTGAAATTCTGAGTTAGATTTCCCTTTAATTAGGATTTCTTTTGAATTTTTTGAAACTGTACCCTTGTTCTATTATCAAATTCTTCTCTTTTCCAAATGAGTAACCGAGGGAATGTCCGTGGTAGAGGTCGTGCCAATGTTCCTACCCCACCAGTTGCCCATGTACCACCCGTTGCCCCTATGCCACCTATTCAGCCTGTTAGGTTCATCCAGCTTTGTGAGGAGTACTCTCAGCTTGGAGGTACCAAATTCACTAGAGCAGAGAGTATCAATGGCTGAAGAGTCTTAAGAGGATTTTCACTCGACTTGAGATCACTGATGCTCAGATGCGTCATCTAGCTACTTGGCAGTTACAGGAGTCCGCCCAGGATTGGTGGGAATCTGTTACCACTCGGGCTGTCGAGGCTGATATCACTTGGCAGCAGTTCAGGTGAGATCCCTAGTTATCCTTTTCTAGATTATCTCTGTTAAATCTATCACTTTGAAATTTATCTCTTTTATATTTGTCTGATATTGGATCCATCTCTTCAGGGATGCTTTTATGGCCAAATGGATGCCTAAAGCCGAGAAATCTCAGTTATATTGGGCATTCATGGACCTTGAGCAGGGTGATATGACTTTTGCTGAGTATGAGAGGAAGTTCAATGAGCTTTCCAACTTTGGTCCCCGCTTGATTAATACTCAGCTCAAGAAGAATGAGAACTTTATTCACGGTGCTCGTCCAAAGTATTATGACCGCTTGATTAGTCAGGTTCATGGCGCCTTCACTTCTCTGATGGATATGGCCACTAGATTCGAGAACCCTGCTTCCAAGGGAAAGCAAGTAGTTTTAGCACCTCAGAGTACTTCCAGCAGTTCTAAGGAGAGGAAGCCCAATTTTCAGCAGCGTGAGAAGAATTGGCAGAATGCTCATGGTATTGGATCTGCTCCTTAGAAGAGATCTCTTGACTTATCTACCATCACTTATTTCAAGTGCGACCAAAAATTTCACTATGCCAACACCTGTCCATCTCCTGGTGGTGCCGCTATTCCTCCACCTCAGGCCACCAAAAACAACCTTTGCCACCTTTTTCTCCATCCTGGTCATTTCAAGAATAATTGCCCCACTCAGTAGAGAGGCAAGACATCAGGAGTCTTTGCCATGACTTCTTCCACTCCTCCTCCTCCTCTGCCTGCCAACAATAACCAAGGCAATCTTCAAAGCTCATTTTCTTTGCATGGTTTTTCTGTTAGAGTTCTATTTGACAATGGTGCATCCCATTGCTTTTTTTATATATATATATATATATATTTATCTTTGTAATAAGTTCGAGCATATTTTGCAACTTCAATTGGTAACTTCATCATTATGTGTGATTAATCCCATGGGCGGTTCCGTCGATCTTAGTATGATTTGTAAAGGGGGGAAACTCCTTTATAGGAAGCATCGATTCACCGAAGATTTCTAAGTTTTGGGTTTCGATGCATTTGATATTTTACTTGGAGGTGATTGGTTAAAGCATTATGATGCGGTCATTTCTTGTAAGGCTCGAACTGTCTCCTTAGTCACTGAACTAGGCGAGCTTTGGTTATTGAATGTCGAATGCCTCAAGATTTTGCAGGCAGCTTTATCTTTTCTCTTGATGCTCAGCCTAGTGATCTTGACTCCACCCTTGTTATCCATCTCTTTCCTGATGTTTTTGGTGAAGTCACTTCTCTTCCTCCTAAGAAGGAAATCAAATTCCGCATTGGTCTTATTCTTGGTGCTCGACCTATTGTTCTCCCTCACAAACGGATGGCACCCAAAGAGAAAGTTGAGTTGAAGAAACAGATTGAGGATTTGTTCTCTAAGGATTTGATTAGACGGAGTTTTTCTGAATGGGGAGTAGCTATGGTCTTTGTCACCAAATCTAATGGTTCTTTGAGGATATGTGTTGATTATAGAGAGTTGCACAAGCTTTCTCTCAAAAACCGCTATACGATGTCTCATAACAATGATATGTTTGATCAGCTCTATGGAGCCAAGGTATTCTCTCAACTTGATCTTGCTACCGGTTTCCACCAGCTTCATGTTGTCGACGATAGCAATCCAAAGACTACTTTCTAAATAGAAAGTGGTTTCTATGAATGGTTAGTCATGCCTTTTGGATTAACCAATGCTCCTGCCTTCTTTGTCGATCTTATAAATTGCGTTTTCCACGATGTTCTCAAAAAGTTGATTTTGATTTTCATTAATGATATCCTCGTCTTTTCTAAGTCAAAGAAGAAGCATAATAAACATTTGGATTATGTTCTCAAAACTTTTGGGATTCATCGATTGGAAGCCAAATTTTCTAAATGCCACTTATGGAGGGATGAAGTTTGATTTCTTGGGCACATTGTTTCAAAGAATGAAGTCTCGGTTGACTCGGTTAAGGTCACCACGATTAATGTAAGTTTATCCACCTTTTCTCTTTTGAATTCATCCAACTTATCTAACTTTGAGCTTATTCCCCGTATTCATTTCCAGGATTGGAAGACACCTAAGACTCCGTCCGATATTCGTAGCTTTCTGGGCCTTTTTGGTTATTATCAAAGATTTATTAAGAATTTTTCCCGAATAGATACACCACTCACTGCTTTGACTCGTAAGAATGCCAATTTTGTTTAGGGTGATAAGTGTGAATTTGCATTTAATGAGTTGAAGCAAAGGCTTACTTCTACTCCTGTTCTCACCGTTTCGAATGGGAGTGAAGGATTATCAGTTAATACCAATGCTAGTGGAGATAGTTTGGGTGCTTCGTTGATGTAGATTGGGAAGGTCAATGCCAGTCGTTAGTTGAAGCCCCATGAAGCTAATTATGCCACCCATGATCTTGAATTGCTTGCTATTGTGTTTGCTTTGAAATTGTGGAGGCATCACCTTTTGGGAACCAAGTTCGAGCTTTTCACCAATCATCGGTCCCTTAAGTATATCTTTACCTAGAAGGATTTGAACCAGAGGAAGGTTCGATGGCTTGAGTTCTTAGCATCTTATGACCTCGACATCAACTACACCCCTGAGAAAGCCAATGTTGTGGCCGATGCTTTGAGTTATAAGAAAGCCTTGTTGTGTCAGATTATAGCTTCTCCATCTCTTTTGGATCGAATTGCTGCTAAGAAGGATGAGGATGTGATGCTTTGGCTTCAGAGTAGGGAAGGTGATGATCAAAATGAGATGGGAGCACAGATATATAAGAATGGAGTTTTGAGGATAAATGGTTGGATTTGTGTTCCGAATGTTTATGGTTTGAGGCAAGAAGTTCTTGGAGAGATTCATCAGTCCAGACTCTCCATCCATCTAGGTGTCACGAAGATGTTTCAGGATATGAAGAGGCTGTATTGGTGGAGTGGTATGAAGCGAGACATCTCTATCTATGTTAGTAGATGCGCCTTTGTCAGCAGGTTAAGGCTGATCACCAGAAGACTGCTGGATTGTTGCAACCCCTTGAGATTCCTATCTGGAAGTGGGATCAGGTTTCTATGGATTTTATTGATGGTTTACCGAGGACTAGAAGGGCTAATGAGAATATTAGGGTAGTTTTCAATCGATTGACCAAATTCGCGCATTTTATTCCTGTCAAATCGAATCGAACTGCTTCGAGCTTAGCCGAGATCTTTATGAGGGAGATCTTCCGTCTTCATGGTGTTCCTTCTAGCATTGTTTGTGACCGTGATCCTATCTTTATCAGCAAGTTCTGGAAAGCTTTTCAGGAAGCTCTTGGTACTCGTTTGAACTTTAGTACGGCTTATCATCCTCATATTGATGGTCAGACGGAAAGGGTGAATCAGATTCTGAAAGATCTTCTTCATGCTTGTGATCTTGACTATGGAGATTCTTGGGAAGATCATCTCTATCTTATTGAATTCACTTATAATAACAGTTATCAGGTATAACTCTGTCTTTGAATTTTCAATCATCTTAAGCTTAATCCATCTATTAATCCCAGTCTTTTGAAATCAGGAAAGTATCGAGATGTCTCCATTTGCCGCACTTTACGGACGATCTTGCAAATCTCCATCTTGCTGGAGTCCGGTGATCGCTTGGTTCATAGGCTTGAAATGATCCTAGAAGCATATGAGAAGGTCGATGAGATTAGGAGGAAGATGAGGATTGCTCAGGATAGCCAAAAGAAGTATGCTAATAGGCATAAAAGGGATTTGGAGTTTTTAGTGGGTGATCTGGTCTTTCTCAAGATCTCACCGTTGAAGAATGTAGTTCGATTTGATCGGAGAGGGAAGCTTGCTTACAGGTTCATTGGACCTTTCCACATTCGGTAAAGAGTTGGTCCTTTGGCTTATAGAGTTGATTTTCCAAAGAAGCTGGCGGGTGTGCACAACGTGTTTCACGTATATCACCTTTGCAAGTATCTCCATGATCCATCTTGGGTTGTTTAGTCAGCTTTATTAGAGAATTTGGACATCGAGCCAAATCTCGTTATCGATAGGAAGCCAATTCATATTGCCGATAGAGGCACGAAACAGCTTCGGAGGAAATCTGTCAATTTGGTCAAGGTATAATGGAGTATAGGTGATCGAGATTGCACCTGGTAAATAGAGGAATCCATGCATGCTTCGAATCCTGAATTACTTGACTCAAGTACTATTTGTTCGAATTTATCTTATCTTTCTGTTTGTTTCTATTTCTCCTATCTCATTCCTTTTCGGGGATGAAAAGTTCTGAGTGGGGGGAGTGTAACGACCCAAGAATTTTAGCGATTTTATAAAACAAAATTAACTAATTTTTTTTGAAATTTGAACAATAAAATTTTGAATTGAAAATTTGATATTTGAAATACGTCTAGTTAAATATAACAATTGGTAAATTTCTATTTTAAAATTCGAAAGTTAGTTTATTTGTGAAATTTCAAATTTTAATTTTAATCAGTTAAATGGTTGAAAATTTAATATTTTACAAATCTAAATATTTTTATAAAATAAAAATGTAAACCATTTTCTAAGTGAGACGTCGTAATTCGTTTCGTCAAATTTGGACTGCTATAGCTCCGTTTATCTTATTTTCGGCGTTTTAGCAGCGAAAAATCAATTTTTTGTAACTTAGTCGTATCGCTGATATCTATATACCATTCTGTTCGTATCATCATTCTAATCTTCATAGTATATTCACTTTTGTAATTCGGTGTCCAGTACGTGACGGAAATGACAAAATAGCTCGTCGTATCAGTACAATATTTGTGCCTTTTTGTTTTCTCTTGTCTTTTCAAGTGCCCAGCTGTGTATCCTGTTGCCTTTATTTAATTCTGAAACAACAGTTGTCCATTCATATTTCATTGGCTTTATATATATCACTTGTGACTTTTCATTTTGGTTGTCAGTCCATTCTAAGAAAAAAAGTAAGTTTCGTTCCTATAGTCTTCTTCTTCTCCTTATTTTTTTCTACCGAAGTACTTCCATGTTTTTCCCTTTCAAACCCGAGCTATGCCCATGTTTTCCCCTACCAGACCTGAATCTCCTCTGCCCTTCAAATCGCTACTCAAAAATCGAAGCATCACCTTCTTTGACCCAAAGCCGACCACAAGCACTCCAAGCATGCGATCACCACCTCGTTAATTATTTCACCTATAGCTATTTTCATGAACCCATCAACCACCTCGGCCATGTCATCGACCAGTCCATCCCCACCTGCCACCGCCTCCCTCTGGCCCATCTACTCGACCACTGCCTCATCCACTCCCTCCCTCCAACTTCCCTCATGAACGTTGCTAAACCACCGTCCTCCTCCCAAAACCCGAAGATCCACTTCCTGAAACCCGAAGACCCAGATCCACACACCTTCTCCTCACACCCGAGCACCCGCTACCCTTGACCTGAAATCATCCCCGTGTAAAACTTCCCCTGTCTCGAAGCTTGACCATAAGCGAACCACTTTCCCTTGACAGTTTTTCTATTTTTGTCTTATATATATACGTTATATATTCGTATATATGTTATACCTGAAGCTGCATATATTACTCGTTTCGATGTTGCTTTGAGCCTATCCTCTATTTGGACGTGTGTGTGTGGTGTGTGTGTGTATATATATATATATGTTTTCTTGCATTCAGAAATTATATCTGCTCTGTTAAATCTATGCTCATATTGCTTGTTCGTGCATATTGCAAAATATAGGTTGCATATATAGAGGTTGTATCTACCGACCGAGATATATATGTGTGTGTGTGTATGTGTGTGTGTGTGAAATATATATAGAGCTCATGTATATCCTATCAAAGGTCGCGTATACACACACACACACACACACACACATACATACATACATACATATATATATATATATAGAGAGAGAGAGAGAGAGACCGTGCATACCATTTTGCTGAGCACACATATCCTGCTTATTTAAACTAAGCCTATATATGTATAATACATATATGTATTGTCGACAGAAATTATATTTGTTTTAAATCCAAGCTTATATGTTGTATATATTGGACATGTATGCTATTGTATATAGAAATAATATGTGTTGCATATATACATAGATTGATTTGTTCCTTCAAATATTACAAAAGAAATGTGTGTGTGTGTGTATTGCACATGTATATATATATATATGTATGTATATATATATATATATGTTTTCATCAAATTATCATGCTAAATCTGTTTTACTTATCGCAGCTATTTGAAGTGTCGTGCCGTGTTCGTGTCCGTATCTATGTCAATTACTTTTCAATTCCACCGTTCTCTAGCCACGAAAGGTGAGTAATCACTCACGATTAACGTTCTAATGCTTATTAAATTGATTTAATTTGAAATGACAATTTAAATATGCTATTAAATTGAAATTAGTTATTTAGTTGTTAAATATGACATGTTGATATTTTGTTCACTTATGCATATTGCCAAATATAGGTTGCATATGTAGACGTTGTATATATTGACAATATATATATATATATATATATATATATATATATATATATATATATATATATATATATATATATATATATAGTGTGTGCGTGCACGCGCACGCGTGAAATATATGTGGAGCTTATCTATATCCTGTCAAATGTTCACGTATATATATTGATATATATATAGAACGTGCATATCATCTTGCTGAGCACATGTATCCTTCTCATTTAAACTAAGCCTATTATGTTATTTATAAAATATACATACATACATACATACATACATACATACATACATACATACATATACATACATATATATATATATATATTTTATTGACAGAAGTTATATTTGTTTTAAATCCAAGCTTATATGTCATATACATTGAATATGTATGGTATTGTCGACAGAAATAATATGTGTTGGATATACACATAGATCGATTTGTTCCTTCGAATATTACAAAACAAATGCATTGAATATGTATATATATTTGTTTTCATCAAATTATCGTGCTAAATCTATTTTACTTATCGCATCTATTTGAAGTGTCCTGTCATGTTCGTATCTGTATCTATGTCAGTTGCTTTTCAATTCCATCGTTCTCTAGCCACGAAATTGAGCAATCACCCACGATTAATGTTCTTATGCTTAGTAATTTGATTTCATTTGAAATGACAATTTAAATATGCTATTAAATTGAAATTGTTAGTTATTTAGCTGTTAAATATGACGTGTTGATATTTTGTTGACTTACGTAAATTTACACCATTTCATATTGTCTGACTATTACATTTAATTTGTTATTGATTCATATATGCTAGTAATTGATATGTGTGTTATTTCATTTTATTGTTCTCACTCTATAAGTTCCCTTAGTTTTAGAAATCACTATAAGTTGAAATGATACATACTCAAATGGATTATAGATTAGGGAAAATCGTTATGGGTTGAAATGATAAATCCAAGCGATTTTCATTGATTTTTGAAATTGTGGGATTGCAGGTTTAATGATATAAACCCGTAAATTTAAATTATTAGGGATTGAAACGCTAAATATCCGTATTACTTTATTATAGGATAGAAAATTATATATGGACACCATTATTCTACTTTTGAAAATGATTTCCAATTTTTTGAAAGGAAATGTATGATTTTGATTTTTAGATAAAATATTTTTTTAATTTTGTAAAATTTAGAATTTTGAAATTTTGATTTTGGAAATTTTAAATTTATAAGTTTAGTTTAAAGGCAATTTATAAAATTTTTATTTGTAATTTTACTTTTTAAAATACATAAATAAGATTGTAAATAGATAATTAAAAGGTTTAATTTATTTTAGAACTGTATAAAATTAATTTTAATTTAATATATAATATTTTTAAAGGGTTTATTTTATATTTATATTCAAATTAGATTTTTATAACTTCAATAAATTAAGAAGATTGGAAAAGAAAATTGGAATGTATTTGTAGCTTAAATTGATTAATAGTTGAATTTTAAATAAGGACTTATTTGGAACTTATTGGTTTAGAAACTTTGAATTATGGTTTATAGCTTGGTTTAAAAGGTGATTAAATGAATACTTTAGAATTTAAATAAAATAAAAAATTGAATATTTAATTTTGATTTAAATAAGTGTTTTTAGATTTTTTTTAGAAATTTACAAAGTGATTTTAAAATAGCCACGATGTGAAATAAGCGTTTGGTTGTTAAAGAGACTGGGATCGGATATTGTCATACCTTCTGCCAATACCGAATACCACTTTGACAACTATGTACATGGCGAAGATTCTAGAATGAAGTAGGATGGTTTGGTGAACAGTTCTGTATGAGGTATTTATGTAGCCCTGACTCCCGCGAGTTAGCTTGATGTGGCTAAAACAGGAGCCACACTAGGCCAAGTGAGGCGCATCTCCTATCGTACACATTTCTTCGAAACCATATCTATTGCTTTTGTGATTTGATTTTGGTGTGCACACCTTTGATTGGGAGTGTGTCTCGAGGTAGGTGGTAGTAGTTGCTATGTGTTACCACTAGTCCGGATCCACAAAATGGTGGAATCCTACCGTTGGCGTTGCTTCGCATGCCTTGTCACATGCCTTATCGCGCCTTCTACGATTTTGTTTTGTACCACGCCTATGGAGTCTCCTCTGGGTAAACCACCGGTTTGGTGGAGCTTACGGTATTGTATAAACTACGGGATATATAAATGTGCTAAGGGGTACATGGGTAACACCTTAACGCTATTTTGATATTTTACTTTACTGTAGACATTATATATGTTGTGAATTGTACTATGTATGTGGATAGTTTATAGAATCCTTAAAGGATGGAATCCCAACATCCTTTGAGTTATATTGCATTTCACTTAACATTTCACTTGAATTTGATTTATCTGCATAAGAATTTTAATTCTGATTTGAGTGTTTTATGTTTTGCTTTATGCTCGGGTCAGCTTGAGTGTCACAGTTTTGAAACTCATCTTTGGAGCTTGGAGTTCGCTTGGAAGACCTATCTTATCTATTTCAACTTTCAGTTTATTTCTGTTATTTTTTGTTGTATGTTTTAGACTTGTCATTTTCTTTTGTGTTAGAGACTTCTGCGTATTGAGATTTCTGTTGTATTCTGTTTCGGACTATGTTATTTCTGTAGTAGCTTCATGAACTACTATTTATCTATTCTGCTACTAATTGTTGTAAAACTCAATTTCTGTGATTGATTTATTTACTGTATATGAAAAGTTTGCCAATTATAAATTAAAAATCTGTTATTTGGTGCAATTCGAGTCTAACATGTGTGGATTATTGTCGATTTGAATGGTTCGAAATAGCAGGTCGTTACAAAAATGTCCCAAATGATATGCAAGGACACATTATTGAAATGTTTAATACAGAATATGTAAGATTGATTCCTTTGCATTAGCAATAGGAATTATCATACATGTTATGTTGTCTACGATATCTTGTTTTTTTATGTATTTGTTACATGAAGCAAATATCAAATCCAAATTGATATCACTAAATGGTTGTTTGAAGTGTTCTCATGTATTTATTAGATACTAGAGAATTATTTACATAAACAAAAACACCTTATGAAGGAGTCTTCGGACTCGAACTTCATAAGTGATATTGAGTATAATATGACAATAATAAATTCAAGTTAAGAATATTTTATTTGGAAATGTTCCAAATGAAAGATCATGGCCAATTCAATGAAAAAGGACATCACCTAGAATAGCGCCACAATAACGACAATGTATATAAAATATTAATGCACCAATTTATAACTGAGCCGATTTCAAATGGTGAGAATCTCATAACTTGTTATCGATAACAATGTCACGATATAGTTTGCAACAGAACTTAAGCTTACTCGATGTCGAGAGACATACCCCTAATTGTTCCACATGATAAAATGGTTTATCACCGTCAAAGATAGTTGGTTGATAAAGTAGACAATTAAAACATAATAGCGTACCTGTTCACAAAGGGACTGACCTAATTAGTTTTGAGAAAACCGATTCGAGAAGTTGGAATAAGATTCCATAATTGACCCCAAGTGCAAGTGGGAGATTGATAGAGTTAAGGATATGCACTAGGGGAAATTATGTAATTTGTTACATATATCTAACTCGTTGACCAATCTTGTTCCAAATAAAGGTATTTAATTTCTATTGTATACTTGATATAATGTGGTTATGTTAATTAATCAATTTAATTAAAAGTATATTTAATAGAAAATCCATAAATGGTATGTATTGCGATAGTAATTACAAAGAGTTGAACTGTGAGTAATTTATCACAATGAAACAAATATACCATTTTAAATGTTCCTAGTCAAGATGCATCGAGAATGGATATCAATGTATCCGTTAAGACTAGAGTACGTAACGCTCTCCAAATGTTGGCAGTGTATTACTCATGACTATTGGGAGCACCAATGGGTTACGTATTGGTAGTTATTAGATAACTATGGAATAACTCACTCGATAGTTATCTGCTGGTTAATATAACAAAGGTCAAGCGGAGAATATCGATGTGACTAATTTACATAGTTCTCTTGACTTGAGAATTTGTTGATCTTCAATGAGGAAGCTCCATTTGATTATAGTTAAATCGTGGCACGACATCCATCGAACGACTATAGCTATGTCGAGTGGAAGCTTTGGAAGTGAAACACTATTCAAGAGAGGATTCGTCTCCTCGGTTATATGAGGTTAGTATCATGGTCAACAGAAGTCAACTCAAAGTCAAAGTCTCTGGCCAGAGCATTTCCGTTAATAATAATTGTTATATTGAACCAAAGACTTTCTGTTTGAACTATAAAGTTAAATGTGGATGATAATGGAATTTTACAATCACCAAATTCCATAAGTCCAAAGTGATATAGTTTTAACGAAGAGAATTGGTGTAAATAATTATCACTATTAGGTACCACTTAATAAGTAAAATTGAATTTGACCAAAAGATGTATAGCCAAAAAATTCGGCCAAAATGTCACACTATTTACTAAGTGACGTATGCACATTAATGTTCGAATAGTTCGATATTAATCGCTTACTGAATTTACATCTATGAGTTGCACAACTGTAATGATGAATTCTTTGAAAGCCATATGATTTAACTAATTTATAAAATGTTGTAAATTGATTAAATTAATTGATATCTGAGAAATATTAATTATTATTTATTCAATGTTTGGAATCTTTTTGTGATTATTTTAATGCATTTATAAAAGTTATATTTGCATGCATTGATATACGATATCGATGTAATTTAAAGATAATTGCATGAAATGATTTATGAAAATTCTATGTCATTTGATGACGTGATCTATGGAAATTTTATATCATTTGATGACATGATTTATGGAAATTTTATGTCCTTTGATGACATACATTTAATGAATGGATTGGAGAAAGAGAAACAATCAAGAAAATTAATTAGGGAAGTTTTAATTAAAGATTGAGAAAACTTTCATTCCTTCAGATAAAACATATTATCTAATTCATTATGTTCGAACATTTCATTTTCTTTCTCATTCAC
The DNA here is from genome assembly GCA_030765085.1 of Allium cepa. Classification (NCBI taxonomy): domain Eukaryota; kingdom Viridiplantae; phylum Streptophyta; class Magnoliopsida; order Asparagales; family Amaryllidaceae; genus Allium; species Allium cepa. The sequence continues at coordinate 112,338,479 of CM060940.1, forward strand.
TCTTTCTCTTTCTCTCCTCTTAACTTTTCATTGCAGAAACAAAAAAAATGAATGTCCAAAATCTTTCAACTCCAAATAAAAAGATCAAAAAAGTGGTTATCTATCTCTTGCAAGGATAGTATGTGGATCTTGAAGATCCGAGGAGATATCATCATTCAAGGTGTGATTTCTAGGCAACATGCTAAGGTGATTTAATCAGATCTAGAAGCATTCTTCATTCAAGGTGTAAATCAAAGGCAGCATAAAAAAGGTGTGTTTTAAGGATTGGGTAGCAAGGCATGTCATTTTCTATATATAGATAGTGATTTTGCAATGTTTGATGGAAATTTAATTTGACTTTCATAATTTGTATGATGTATTACTGTCTTGCTTAATTAAAAAAGTTGTTTATGAATATTGAATTATTTGTTGAATGATATGATTTACTTTTCATTTGATTGATCAAAATTCAATTTTTTTTATGTTTTAAAACAACATTTTAGTGTAGATCTATGTTTTTAAACATTCTAATTAAATTGTAATTTTTCAAATCTGAATGTTTACATGTTCGAATTGATTAGTAGCTTTTCTTTGCTTTGTTAAACTGAAACTAAATCTATATATTTAAAAATACAATGTTGTTTTATGTTTTGACATTTAGTTTAAATTCCATTTCTTTAAATCTGGCATTTCCATTTTGATTGATTGAATTATGTTTAAAGTTAAAATTGAAATTTATATGGAATCAATATAATGTTTCAATTATAAATATATGTTTTAATCTTTCATAACAAAGTGTAATTTTAGTTTTGAATTATAATACATGTATGTGTATGTTTACATGTATTAGTTGCACTTTTTGTTGCATTAGATATTTATATAAGAATAAAAGGAATTTTAACAACAAATCAAAGTTTTAAAATTGACTATAATAACTATCTAATTTATACTATTAGAAAGCTTTGATTGAATTCCTTACACACATATTTGGATCTACTTGTATGTGTTCATATAAAATTTATTTTCTTTACATGTATTGTCATAGTAAGAAATCATTTCTCTTTTTTAATTAAAACAATATTGTATACATACAATTCATTGTTTACCTTACATATTCTTACATTATGGTACCTATTGATTGTCATTAATATGTTGCATTAATTAAGTTTACTAAATGGGAGACTATATCTGTGACGACCCACCTTTTTGAACAGTTGAAGTCGACAATAAACCACACATGTCTAACTCAAACCATTTAAAAGATAGATTATCAGTGGTTTATTTTAAAGAAATAAAAAGAAAAGAAAACAATAACAGAATCCCACAGTGGGACGATAAAATATAATAATCATAAAAATAGTTCATGAAGTTGTTTAACAATATATACTCGATTCAATTTACATCCTAAATCAGAGTAATGCAATATCATAAGAGTAATACATTTAATAAGAAGAATGAAATAGCACAGTGGAATAAATACTAGTAGATATGATATACCAAATCTTCACCTTCGTCCTCTGAAACGACTGTCTTCGATAACTAAAAAACTTGGTATGACCCGAGCGCAATGGAAAACAAAACATTCGAGTTAGGACTAAAAATCCTCATGTAAGTCAAATCAAGTAAGGAGGAATATAGTTTCAAAATGAAATGTTTCTTTCCATTTCCAACAAATCTGGACTCAGATCCAAATTCCAAACAAATGAATTGAACTTCCAATGTTTCAATTCAATTCCTTTCAAATTCAATTTCATTCCATTTCAATTTCGATTTCAAATTAAGTCAATTTCAATTTTGATTCAAACGATTTAATTTGGTAGCTCAAGTTTCATTTCAAATCTCATTTCAAAATCATTTCAGTTTACATAAATTCGAGTCTAATCTCAATATACTGATTTAAATCAATTAAATTAATTTATTTCAATGTTCGAATTTTAAGATTCAAAATTTAAAAAAAAATCCTAATTTCCATAATTCAAAACATATATCGATTATAACTTCGAAATTTCAAATTGAATTCTTTTACACAATTTTTTTTATCAAATTTGAATTCCAACATTTCCAAAGCTCGAATTTTAAAATAATTCAATTCAAACGTATCAAAATCATTTAATGGTTGGATTCCAAACATCGACCTTCTTATAACATTTCTCTTTTATTTACTAAAGTTACAGGAAAAAATTTCAAACCCTTTTATTTTCTCTTCTAGGAAAAATATATATTATTATTAAAATTGGAATTTAATTTTTATAAATGAGATTCAAGTTAATTTTTGAAACTAAATTTAATTTTGATTCACAAAATTAAGTGGTTTATAATACATATAAAAGTTAGATTTCAAAGCCTTCTAAAATTCAATAATTAAACACAATTTTCGCCAAACGGCGATAGAATCACAAAAATCACAATTCTGCCAAAGAAGTCAACTATGCATCAAAATTCGCATATCAGATGAATGTCCAACATCCATATCAAATTTAAATGTCTAAGTGATCAATCATATCAATAGTGGTTGTAACAGTGTGATAACACGAAAATATCAAAACCACCAACATCATACAGCTAATCAACAATATCATCCATCACCATATGAGTTAACATCCAAATCAATCAATCCAACCATATCACACTACAATCAATAATTATCAGTGCTAGGGTGTTTAACTAAAGGTGATATGTAGTCAAATATCGATTTAATGTCTATCGGTCTAATAAGTGTATGAAATGTCAAAAAAAATTTCCTATCAAATTTAAATGTCACATTACCATCAATTCCAACTATCCATTTAACTATCAATTTTAACTGTCAATTTACACTATCAATTTTAATATCAAATTTATCAATTAAATTTAAAATGACGGTTTTAACTGTTAGTCAATTCAAATTCAACCAATTCAATTCCTAGCGGTCCAATTCATATGTCGATTCTAAATATTAGTTAATTTACCAAACAACCATCGGTAAATATAAATCACTTCATGATTTTGATTTAGCTAATCATAAGAATATTTAGTACTTCAAGAGCATTTAAAACATTTCATGATTCTAAATATTAGTTAATTTACCAAACAACCATCGGTAAATGTAAATCACTTGATGATTTCGATTTAACTAATCATAAGAATATTTAGTACTTCATGAGCATTTAAAACACTCACCTTTATTTGAACTGGTTTTTTTTAGTTTCAAATAAACTTCAATTCAACTCCGTGTCGTAGTCCTCGTCAATACGATCCTAATGCGACTTGTTTCGCTCGCATCAGACCTCGTATGAAAAGGTTACACTTCAATTGATGTAACGATATAATTAAATTAATAATTAACATAATTTAACAATAATTAAACTAAACCTAATCTTCCAGCTCTTAAATCATGTGCATACCCAGGTCAAGAACTCATTTACGTGACCTATCATCAACAACTACCCATCACCTCTTACCTCTGATCAACGATCCGGCTTCACTGCCAGAGCCGCCTTCGGGAGCTACCCATACCTGCGATCCCATCACCTCCGCTGCCATCGACTGCATTAAATTCGAGAAAACCCACGCCACCTGTTTGCCTAGATTCTGGTGAATTCGAGTGACATTGACTCGATCCAACCATTAATCTTGTAGAGGAGATCGATCTCTACAACTTTCTTGTTGAAGCTGAGTCGAGATTGTAAGTGGATTGGGAGAAAGTAAGGAAGAAAGCAAAGAAATTTCAGCCATTTAAAAAATGAAAGAAGTGGCGGCCAGAAGATTATACTAGGGTTGAATGAAAAATGAACAATAACAGCCTTATATAGAAAATCCCACGACACTATTCATCCGTGAAATTTCCGACTCCAAACGATGCGGGCCGGCTAGTATTTTATATGTTACACCTATATTTCAAACACAATGAAATATGTATCGAGAGCCAATTCCATCATATTCAGAAGATAGCTTTTCAAGATCAAATTATTTGAACTTAAATTCCTTTAATTAAATTCTATGCATTTCAAGCTCGTACGACCAAATGATAAGTCCGATCGCTACGAAACTTGAAATCCTACAATAATTAACTATTACGGATCCGATGAAACTGGTTTCATCGAAATCCGAGACAGTGTCCGAAAAGACTATTTTTGCACGTTAATTAAAATAAGCTATTTTAAAAATCAATTCAATCACTTTTTAAATCCAAATTTAAAAGCTAACCGTTTTTGTTCTTGTTTAAATAAAATTTAAGTCAACTTTTATAATCATTTTCATTCATATTAAAATCCGGATTCAATTATTTAAATAATTTCAAATATTAAATACAACAATTAAATTGTCAAATAAATCACTTTATTCGAAATATAAGTTATTTAATTTCTATAATTAACCTTTTAATATTTAAAATCAATTAAATATTCCAAATTCAAATTTTATATTAAACCATTTTGTGAATTAAAATATTTGTTCAAAATTTATACAACCAATGTTCTTACATATAAATTCATAAAAAAATTCACTTTAAAATTAAATGTTCGTTCAAATATAGAATACAAAAGTTCTTACACTAAATACAAAGATTACACTTCATAAATCAAAACCCCGGGATAATTCAACTACGATGAATTCCAATATTAGAATTTCAAATAAATTTTAGTTATCAAAAAATTATTTTATTTTTATCTAAATAATTCAACATTTATAATTGAATTCCAGCTATTAATTTTAAACACATTCAATATATAGAATGTCATATAAATAAATTTATGTTTTTACTATTAAATGAACATTCATTCAACTCTTTATTTACTTGACATCGATCATTTCAATTTCCGTTGTCAATTTTTTACAATTTAATATTATATAATTTAATTTCTAATATAAGTTATCGTCTTTTCTCATATTGAATTTGTTATTTAAATTTTTATCTAAAGTCATATCCAATAAATTAAATTAATAAATCATTAAATTCTATTTCTAACCATTTTCATTCTAAAATTATATTAATTTAATAGTTAAAAATAGTTAAAAATAATGATCGTTGCAATCTTCCTCACTCTAAACTTTTTGTCCTAAAAAAGGTACCAAGTAAGGAATTTAACATAGAATATATTTTACTTAAAATAATCAACATATAAAACATAAAAATCTTATTTACAAAACCTTCACTATGCTTCTATAATGCCACTCTGATCTTAGCTTATTTTTATACAAGTTATAAAATTTTAAAGTCTTAAATTTTTTCTAACACCCGAATTTACGGAAAATTTCGACAGAGTCTCCTTTGCACGGTTTGATCGTAAAATTTTACAATATGCATATATATAACAAATATACATCTCATGTTAATGATGCGGCCTCCCGGGGGGAAAACATAATAATGCAGTATGCAATCCGAGATATGTACCTTATTATTCTTAATATGAGGGAATGTGCTCATATTAAAGTGAGCAAAAGTGAGCCAAGACGCGTATACATCAGAAAGGGCTTCAAATGTACCTATCTCAACTCAATTTTAATATTACTTACTTATAAAAATATATAAAAAGCATGTATGAGTTTAGTAGACTATATAACATGAATTCTGAGTCCAAATCATAAGCATTAGCATCAATACACAACACGTTAATCATACGCAACCAAAACGGTTATAACAATGATTTGCAACAAAAGAAATCATCTAAAAAATAATATTCATCCAATTAATTCATATCTATTTCATTCACATTCAATTTTATTCAATTTCAATTTATTACACTATGTTTAACACAAAAGCAACCAATTCACGTTTATAATGAAACGTAAAACTACACGCAAGCAATCCTAAGAAAGAAATAATCATAGCTAGCAATCATAGCATACGATCATTTTTATTAAAATCTGTACGATATATATGCCATTCATACGTATAATAATTTCGATCTCTTACTCGAATATGCAATTTTAATTTTCGAACTGGTATTAGTAACCCGACTACTCTGGCACGGACTCTGATTCAACTTCTTAATTAGAAACTTCCATCCTCCTTACATAGTAATAAACTATGATAGAGAACTTCAGATTCGTATCAAAATCCGTATCAGTGTTCGTCGTCAAGAATCGAGCGAACAATCCTAAATCAGACAGGCGTGAATTGCCTTGAAATCGTGTATTCAAATCTGAATCAAAACTATAAATGCAAATAGAATGGTCTATATATACTTATGTATTTATTCCATTGGTTTCTTAATTACACCAAGAGATAATTCAAGTGGTCTTTTATATTCAATTCTTAAATGTTTGACAATTTTCTTTGTTAAAAATTCTTTTATAACAAAATTCTTTTATGTCAAAATAATTTTATGTTGAAAATACTTATGATAACTCGATGTTTCAACAAATTTATCCTTGTTTTTTTAGAATCTAGCAATATGTTGATCAGACGCAAGACTAGAAATCTCTAAGTACTTAGTAGACCCGTTTCAACGCCCAATGAAAATACTTGGAAAACTTTTAAAAACAGTTATGGAAAGTATGAATCAAAAACCAATCATGGATCTCAGCTACACAATGGCTATGCCCCTATCCCAGAGGAAACATCTGTAACTTTAGGTAACCTATACCCAGCGAATTACGCCATGCAAAACAAAATAAATCGCCCATGGATCGTAGTCTACTTGGCGGTTATGCCCAATGGTTACGTCTCTATCTCAGAGAAAACATAGTAGACTATAGGCAATCACTGCCCCTCAAATTGCGCCATGTGGATCGCAGCTACACAATGATTACGTCGCTATTCTAGCGAAATCTTAGTAAACTATAGGCAATTTCTGCCACCTCGAATTATACCATGTACATCGACTATAGATCACAGCTACACAATGGTTACATTGCTATCCTAGCGAAATCATATGTAGACTATAGGCATCACACCACCCTGAATTACGCTATGCTAATCGAATCATAAGACCATAGGTTACGTTTTGGAATCCAAAGGAACTCATGAGTTTATGTCCAGACGACCAAAATCAATCAATAGAATGAATCCACCAAGTGGATTATCGAAAATCACAGAGGGTACTTCCTATCTCTTTTACTTTGAAATATATCATACTATACATAGTACCCTTTCCAATTCATTATTTCAAATATCGCACTTATATAAATTCCATTATAAATAAGATTTCATTTCCAAATCGAATACTTTCCAAAATCAATAGTCTCAAATATATCATATCATTCTTATACAAATTCCGTCATATATAAGATTATCACTTTTCAGATTGAATACCTTTTAAAATCAATAGTTTTTTAAATAAATTCATACTTATACAAACCATTTTCAAATAAGAGTCGAAAACTTTCAAAGAAAATATTTTTATAAAGTCAAAGGTCTTCGAAATCATCTATTTTCAAATATCAGTTCAGTTTCAAATCTATATATGATCTCAACAATCATTTTTCCCTTTCAAATTGAATATCATTCAAACTCAAAAAAAATTCAGTTTTCAAATCAATAGTTTTTCACAACTTCAGTTTTATATTTATATCAAATCAGATAAAATCAAATTTCTTTCCAAATCAAATACTTTTCAAAAAAATACATAAAACATTTACCAGGTTCAAAATGTTTCTCAAAACAAATTAATTATAAACCCTTCACAACTATTTTTCACATTTATACAAAGTCAAAACTGCTTACAAAAAAAACAATTTGCCAAAAATTAAGTGTTACTCCAAAATTCCACCTTTTCACTTAGTCGAAACCATTCTATGCAGAGAACAAATGAGAGCATGAAAGAAGAATTCCAGCTGGACCTTCCGAAGATGTCGATGGGATGCTATCACCAAAGTTTGAAGGTTTTGGAACCTTTCGAAGGAGTTGGAAGGTCTCTACAACTAAGATCCAGTAGGTCATACCTTTCGAAGTGGACAAGGAGTCGAAATCACCCTTCCACCTTTAGTAGCCACCTATTGACTGGGTCATTCCATATGCATAACGACCTTTCGATTGAGACAAAGCTGCACCTTTTCAAGACAATGAACTATGCGAAAACAAGCATTGTCCTGAACAAACCCTTCGAAAGCTATGGTAAGCCTTTCGAACCAGTCGAAGCCAATATGATCTAGGAGGGTTTCGCATCAGATCAGAAACAAGAGCTCATACATAACCAACGCCATCGAAACCATAGAACAAAGCTTATCGACAGAGTCGGAAGCACCTATAAGGCAACAAAAAGAAGAGAGGCGTAGCCCTTCCTTTCGAAAAAAATGGAGCATACTTAAGTCATTTGGCAGCCACCTGTCGACCAAGTCGGAAGCATCAGGGTCAAAAGGTGCTAACCCGCATCTATAAATAAGACCCAAGGGGTCATGGAGATCCGATTCTTCTTATTCCAAACTTGTATCTTCTTAGTCAAAAGTGTTGTAACCCTAATTACTATGTTGATTTGGGGATTTCAAGTAATAAAGTCATTTTTTGTTCACGAAAGGGAAGTCTCAAATACTTTAGATTATGTTATTATGTTAAAAGCTTTTGTCAGTTTCGCTCTTGTGTTACAGGTTTTACCTATATCGAAAGGCCACTGTCGAATAAGCCGAAACCTCCTATGTTCAAATATCTTTAGTTACAGACCTCAACCTACGTTTCCCTGAGTTTCAACTTAAGACAATCACTAGTACAAAAAGTGCATATTGTTTCGCCTCATTTGCATCGGTTGAAGTAAAAACTGATGCAAATAGAACTATTTGCATCAGTTCTATCTTAATAACCGATGCAATTGGTACGGGAAAGCAATAGGTAATAAAAAAATCAAATTTGCATCAGTTCTCACCAACAACCGATGCAAATAGTTTTAGTCGCATCGGTTTTAAAGTCAACCGATGCAACTACATGTTGATGGCAATATGAAATTTAGGCGGGAAATAATGAAAAACTGGCTCCAAAGTTTAGTTTGGACAAATGTACTCCACCAACTCCCAAAAAAAAATACCGTTCCCTCCCATTCTTTTCATTTTCAAATTCGAACAACAGATTCACTTCCCACCGATCTTCTTCACCCAATCCCCGAGCAGACTTCCCCGTACCAAAATCTTTGTTCGTTTTAATTTTTCCGTACAAAAATTTCTTCTTCTCCAAATTTCGGATCGGGACAGTTAATCAAGTTGATGGATGGGTCTGCATCAGAGTGGAAAAAATGGAACATCATTTATCCAGTTTACATAAATTCTAAACAAACGGTGGCTGATGGTCGGCGAATCGGGTTGGGAAAAGCTTGCGAGAATCCGACTTGTAATGAAATCAAGGATTGTTGTAATTATCTTAAGATTGATTGCATAATTGAGGTATTTTAGTTCTTTATATCAATTTCGATTAATTTGAATTTGCGTCTCAGAAAACCGCGTTTGCGTAGCGTAAGTGTATTTGCCAAATAAATGCACTTTACCCATAGGGTATGTTCAGAAAGTGTGGTATGAGAGCGATCACAACCATTTGCCAGGAGCAATTTCCCATTGTCATTCCTGATTCATTTTTAATAACATTTTCACGATTGACGATACGCTTATTGATATGTTTGATCAAGTGTTAGAAACATAAGACCCACTCTTTATCTAACATTGTAACTATGGGCTCCATCCTTTGCTGATTTGAGCAATTGAGTTGTCCATATCGTAATCCCAGAAAATTTATTTCTAATCAATTGTCGAAATACACCGCTTGTTCTTTGATCAGCTATCAGTGACTGATAACCGAAATGAGTTGTCAGTATCTCACATTGTAGTTGTGTGTTCCATATTGATTACTTAAGCAATAAATTAACAATCACATCAAATTGGTTGTTTCTTTTGCAATTGACTTGTTGGTGCATATGTCTTTATAGTTTATTGTATTTTTAAAAAAATTATTCAGTGTATATGCTACAATTTATATGGGGTATACATATATTCAAAAACTCTTTATTTTGATGGTGAAATAATTATATAATAACAATGCCTTTGTTTTACACATTATTTGCAAGCATGGATGCTTTCCTTATATTTACTCTCTATAATTTTCTTTTATTTTTGCACACATGCAATTTCATATGGTTGTTAACTCAAACACATGCTAAACTTTTAAGGCATCTTTAGAATCGAATAACTTCGGATAACCCCAAAACAGAAACAAAGCATATCAGATATAGAATACAAATACTATTAACAAAGTAGCATTTAAGTCAATATCAGAAACCATAATGTCATTTTTCAATGCATCAATTTTCATATTAAAAATCAACATGATAAAGGACAATCATCTAAACTGATGAACACAATAAACTACTACAATATCCTATTTATTTTTGTAAAAAATAAGACTGTATTTGAATCTGAATTAGTAATGTTGATCTGCAAATATTTGTGCACCATCCTTATTATTGGCTTATTGATAGTTTTGAATGAAGAGTCCTACATTATGAATATAATGTGCCAGCTGAGTAAACCATGATTTTGCACCTATTTATTAGAGTTTTCAGGTGTGTATCCAAGAAGATTTTTGCTAGCCCACTTCTATTAATTATTAGTAAAGAAAAGAAGAAGGCATCAACAAATGATGAAAAAGTTTGATAAATCCTATTGGTCAAGTGGACTTTTCTAGTGTCATCTTAAAAGTGTAAGGGTTAAAAACTGAAACCACATTATCACCAGTTTTGTAGTACTATAGTAGGTAGCAGGATCCGTTGTGTCATTTAATAATTTTTTGAAAATTTTATTGCCATAATTATGTGTGTGTTCTGTTTAATTAAGGTAATTGCGGGTATATGTCTACAATATAATGTGCCAGCTGAGTAAACCATGATTTTGCACCAATTCTATCAGTATAATGGTTTGTTACAACAATGACCATTTTATTATCATGTATTTTGGTTGAAATTTTTCGTTTCAAATTCTTGAATAGGTAGCTAGAAAAGAGTATTCTTTTAGCAAAGAAGAGATGGAACTACCTATCGTTTTGAACCTCGTCGCAACTGGATTAAAGGTATTCATGTTCTTGCTTAGTTGAATATTCTCTATTAACTTCAAGAAGTTTTTACGGTTTATGTGCCTTTGATCCTGTTTACATGATTGATAATTAGTTGATGAATAACTAAACTGCACATATCCTTTTCTATGATAATCATTTTTGATCTCTTTTGAATTTGTACTTGTAGTAGTTTAGTTTAATTTAATGAACTCTTCTGCTTGATTGAGTTGGACCACATGGAAGCTTGAGTTTTGTAGGATCTCAAAACACGTTTGAGTGTTTTCATTTTATGTTCAAGTATAAAATTATGAATGTGTAAATTAAACTGTATCTTAAAACCATCTTTGACTCATGATGATTGCTACATGGTTTGAGAAACTACTGTTATTGTTGCATTAGCTATGGTTTATCGGTATTAAGATACTTATACTTTAGTAGACGACTAATCATTCTGCTTTGTAATGTCTACGAATCTTAATTGTGTAGATGATTGATCGCTACTATAGGTAGTTGATTACCCTTGCTATGTAGTTTGTTTGTAGAAATAACTTACTGAATATGTCAGTTTTGAGGTGGTAGTTATCAATCTAATGTAACTTTTTATATTTCAGTAAGAAATTCATATTCATAACTTACTATAGATAGTTATTATTCCAGTTATGGGTCATGATGATAATCTGTTATTGTTTCAAGTCTCTTTGTTGATGGCAGATCGACTATTACGTATATAGTATTATGCGGAATGATTTGAACTGCTATTATTGTAGTTTGTATTTTAAGACGGGTAATGAATTGAATTATGACGCATAATCCTTCAATCTCATAGATATCAACAGGAAGATTTTCAGTTTTTTCATTTTTTTTCCTTAAACTATTCATTGTAAGTATGATTAAGGTACACATGTTTCCCAGAAAAGGGTTAAAACGTACACATATTGATATTCTTTTCCCAGATAATGAAGTATGCACTAGTATTGGTATTCTTTTCCCATATTTTCACAACCAAAGTATCAGTAGATTGTTTATCTGATTGTCAGGAACTGTGCCAGTATAGCCAATACCCTCAGCATTGTGTAAACACACTCTGCCCCATATGTTCCATTGCTGATGGTTCCACTGCTGGTGATTTTTTACATTACATTTCTTCTCCTCATTTTATTTAATGGCTTTTCATATGTATGCTCTTATTGCAATATTGCATTCAGTATGCAACATAGAGTTAAACAGTATGTAGTTTAATTAAGAACATTATTCGAATACTATTTGACTGTATTAATTTAGGTAGCTTTCAAGAAAGTGTTATTATTTTGTTATTCTCGTATGAAATTTTCTTTCGCGTTCAGAGAGAAAAATACGGTCGCTACCGCCGATGGCAGCACCAGCAGAATCGCCAACTTCATCAACAGAATCAGTTTCTTCTTCAAAATCGCTAAGAACACACCCTTTCTAGTTGATCACTGTGTGAAGGCTGGACCAGTATTTTATTGCATAAAGTTTATGTTCCTTGTGTGTTTTGAATGAATAATGCAGTGGCATTATTTATCATAATAGCCACATATAAATAATGTTTCAAATCTTAGATCGTAGCATTTTGAATTTTTTGCTGTTGCCTACGCCAACCAGGATTAGAGAGCCGGTCCTATTTATAATTATAAGCAACTATGTCAAAATTTCCCCAAAAATAATAATAATTGCTAACCACCTTCAAGCACTTCAAACAAGGATGCATGTATAAACATAACGTTTTTGCTTTAATTTCAACAAATTCATAGACAAGGTACAATAGATAAATTACACCATTTTGATCCATGTATTCATATGTTAGTTTACATTTAGAAACCTGAACCATCCACCTAAAAGTACATCAAAATTTTTACAGCAACCCGTGTAGTTCGAAAATAATGAATGCACCAAACTCCAAAACGCTTGTAATCTTCAGAATAAACGAGTGCACCAAAATTATAATCGTACCTATTATGAACTCCCATCTACAAAAGGCACTTCATCACCTTCAATAGCATCAACCAAAATGGGAGTACAGTAAGTATCACACACATGATACTATAATAGGATTAGCCAAAATTTGTAATACTGCATATGGTTATATAGTCTAATGTTTGCACTTTGAACATACAGCTCATGTTGCAGTTGCATTTATGATCAAATAATAAAGCAAAGAATGTTGCTTAACCAGTCATCTCTTTTGATTGCATTGTGGTTGCTATCCAGATCATCAAAGTTAATAATTAAATAACTCATTTTTTGAGTTTGTATTCTGCAGGATCATTCTGCATATGCAGATTTCATCACGTAAGGAGTGACATAAGGATTGCAGTTGAATGGAGTGGTGGGTTACTGTGATAGGATGCAGTTGTTCAAGTGGTTTTCTGGTTGATGTTTGTAGCAGGGGCAATGTTGTAGGAAGTTTTTGGGCATGTTTTGACTGTGGAGATGGTAGGGTAGGTTGTTGCTTCAACAAGAGGACTCATTTTCGGATATGATATTGGAATTTCAGGTAAAACTTCATATTTTACAAATTTGAATGATATTTATTACACACACACTATGATGTTTTGGTGAGGTGATGTTGGTTGCTGCAGTTTGTTTGGGTTACTGCAGTGTAAGTTGTGGATGGCCTGTTGTTTAGTGTGTCAGTGAATGAAGGCGAGATGGTGGGGTTGTATGAAGAAAGCAAGTCAGTGTGGTCAGTAGCAGAGAATGGTGGTTGAATTCGGGAAGTGGAGGAGTTGCTCTGATGGAATGATGGTAATGGAGTAAGTGATGTTGTTCAGGTATGAGGCAAGAACAGTGTGCTGCAGTTTTATTCCTACAGTGATGCTTGAGTGGTGAAGGTATTTGACTGGAATTGGTTGAGAGAGGAGAAGTTTTTGAATGATGATAGGTAGTGGAAGGAGTATGTGTGTAAGTAGTGGTGATAAGTAGTGATGTGAAGGAGCAGCCAGTTGAATGTATGTTGGATTGATGGTAGATGGCAATTTCTGGTGGATGGTATTGGACTATTGAGTTTAGTTGGAGATGGTGGAGGAGGTTGACAGGGAGGCAGTGAAAGTTGTGAGGGTTTGTGATATAGTAATTGTTGTTGAAGGAATTGAAGTGTGGAAGTGATGTCGTGGTAGTATAGGGAAGTATGAAAGATTTTGCAAGTTGTCTGATGATTATTGACAGGCAAATGGTTGAGGTGGAAATATGTATGTGCTGTGGTTATTGTAGTGGTATGGCACGGTGGATGTTGTATGCTTGGTTGGAGGAGAGTTAGCAATGTTGGATGATGTTAACTATGGTGAACAGTTTTGGTTGATAGTTAGTGGTTGAGATAAGGAGTATGTTGTTGTACGCTGGAGGAAGGAATGGCAGTAAAGTGTGGGACAGTGGTTGAGGTACAACAGTGGTTTCAGGTTGATGTCAGTGGGAGTATGCTGGTTGAATGTATGTTGGATTGATGGTAGATGGCAAGTTCTGTGGATGGTATTGGACTGTTGAGTCTAGTTGGAGATGATGGAGGAGGTTGACAGGGAGGCAGTGAAAGTTGTGAGGGTTTGTGATATAGTGATTGTTGATGAAGGAATTGAAGTGTGGAAGTGATGTAGCAGATTGTGAACAGTGTTGATCAAGGTTGCGATTGTAGCAATTTGAAGTGGTGAAGGCAGTTTGAAGTAGTAAGCAGTGTTTGAGAAGGTTGTTGTTAGCAGCAGTGGATGGTGACTGCAAATGAATGGCAAATGAATAGTGACTGTAGTGAAGTGGTTTGATATGGTGGATGACAGTGAATGATGCTGAAGTGAATGAATTGAAGTAGTATTTTTTTAATGTAAAGAAAAGAAAATAAAGAAACATGTAAAACCAATATATAAAATGTAAATGTGATGCAAATGGAATAAATATATATATATAGTCTATTTGAGTACTATAATAATGGTTTCTGAGGGATTAGTTTGCATCGGTTGTTATAAAAAACTGATGCAATAGAGGGATTAGCTTGCATCCGTTTTCAACAACAACTGATGCAACAAGTTCCTTTGTTGCATCGGTTTTCATTACAACCGATGCAATATGGGGGCTGTGTTCAAGCAACCAACCATGATATTTTGCATCAGTTGTTAGTAACAACCGATGCAAAAAGGACCTTTTTGCATCGGTTTCAGAACTGATGCAAAAGTGATAAGCCTGTTGCATCGGTTGCATATGCATCGGTTGTTGAACTGATGCAAAAGGGGGGTAAACAACCGATGCAAATGGCCTGTTTTGTAGTAGTGAATGTCGAAACTGGGCTTTAGTCCACTGAAGCCATTTATTAATACAAGGAATCTAAAGGACCAGCTTTTAACAATGTCGTAACCTAATTCCAAACCGTTCCTAATTTGATATCCCAAATCCAAACCAAGGATACTTAAGCCTATAGCTTTCGACAAAGTCAAAACCCTTATCCTAGATTTATGGTTCAAGTTTTAACACCCAAACCACTTTGCTTTCGGCAGAGTCGAAACCTCAATCTTAGATTCTTGGATAAAGTCCCAACCAAAAAATAACCAAGGCCTTCGACAAGATCAAAACCACCCAAGAAAAACCTTATCCAGGGTATTCTATCTATTTCGAAACGCAGGCTTCAAAGGAAAAACCAATCTATCTGAACAAAATCAAAAGGTTAATAAAGGAAGGAGCCGCCCCTTTCGACCGAGTCAAAAAAAATCTGACTAAACATCTTCTTACTTCTGCAACTTACTAAGAAGGAAATTCAAGAAGGATAAATTCCTTCCAGTCCACTCCATCTACTTAAAGGATAAACCTCATTCCAGAACACAACTCTAGGGTGTTGATTTCTTGTTAACATTTTGACACTAGAAGCAAGGTTCGAACCTCCGACTTGGTTAAACACCCAACACCACTTGTCTCTAACCCCACTTAACCCAATATCAAGTTCATCTACTTTGGTTTATCATGGCTAGAAGAATCATAAGATCTGAACAAGGATCCTCTAAGCCACATGAGATAAAATTTCCCTCAGAATTCATCAAAGATTTCAATCAAAATGAAGAAAAAAGGATAGGGCTAGAAGCTTTGAGAATTATAAATAAGAAAAGAGCGGAATCATACGATCCAGACAAATGGAGCATACACCCCTTTCATGTTGGCCCCACCCCTATTTTTGCTTTAGGAAAGAGAACAAATGGAAATGCCAATGTGTTTAATCAAATGAGAAGAACCATCCAACACTATTGCAAAGGCGCAATCTTTGAAAAAGAAATAATGGTTGATTACAATGCTTTTGCACATAAGTGGCAACAACCAATTACAACAAGAATACTTCCTACACAAGAATTACAAAGGGTGGCAAAAAGAAAAGCAATTGAAGAGCATAAAAACATAAGGCCAAGAAACAAGAAGTCAAAAAGCCATCCGCAAGAATCAAGATTCAAGTCTAGACTTCCAAAGGAGTGCAACTTGACAACATCTTTAAAGAATGTCTACTTGCTTACAAAGGATGAGCTCAACTATTGGCCATCACAGAAAAAGAAACTGAAACACGAAAGAAATCTGGAAGGATCCTACTATTACTACCATATGATGAATGGCCATGAAACCAATCTTTGCAGACCCTTGGAAGGGTTGATCATAAATTTCTTTCAACAAGGAAAGATTCATGGGTTTGTAAAAAGAATTTGAGAAACGTCAAAAAGAGCTGCTTTTCATTAAAAAAAAATCTACATGGTTAGGAGTGAAATGCTCCTTATATTTGGATACTACCTAAGATGCTAGAAAAGCCTCTGTCCATTCTAAGTTGGCTAGGGAAGAGCACCTCCTGTAGGGAGGGAGGGTAAGCCTTTAGCTGCTCCATAAGATGGCCAATTTAACGCTTCAGACAAGCCCTTTGATCGCGCCTCTGGTCAAGTCAAGGCACCTCCTGTAGAGTGGACGAAGTAAGCCTTTATCCGAGCCATAAGATGGTCAGGGTAAAGCACCGAACAAGTCCTTATCCGTACCATGCTCTGGCCAGGGTAAGGCACCACCTGGAGGGAGGACGAAGTAAGCCTTTATTCGTGCCATAAGATGGCCAGGGTAAAGCACCAAACAAGCCCCTCTCCACGCCACACTAGGACCATCGTAGGGCGCCTCCTGGAGGGAGTTCGGGTAAGTCCTTAGTTCCAGCCTCTAAAATGAGCTAACCAATAGCACCGGACAATAATGGACTAAGACGTCCAGGCCCAAGAAGAGGCCCACCAAACAATAGACTAAGGTGTCCAAGCCTAGGAAGAGGCTCGTTCAATAATGGACTGAGACGTCCAAGCCCAAGGGGAGGCTCATTCAGCAATGGACCAAGATGTTCAAGCCCTAGAAATGGCATTTCCAGTTATGCACTAAGAAGTCCAAGCTCAAGAGGCAACTAGTCAAATCACTTCTACACAAGATCTGAAGGGTTCACATATCAAAGGAGTATAACAGAGATTCACTTATTAACACCTGAATCTTTGTTTTGGGTCTCTCGTATCTGAATATCAACTATTAATACCCGAATTTGGGTATCGGGTCTCTCATATCCAAATTTCATCAATTAATACCCGAATCTGGGTTTCAGTACATTCATTTCAAAACTTCATTTACTAATACCCGAATCTTCTTTTCAGGTCTTTAACGATCATTGACTATCTCTGTTATACCTGAATCTGGGTATTGAGACTATTACTTATTTAAACCATAATCTAGGTTTAAAATTTCAATAATGGGTTTCACTTTATCCATTTCAAATCCCCGAATATGGGTCAAAGAATACTCTCAAGAAACTATTATGAATTTTCGTTAATGCCCAAATCCGGGACCCGAATTTCTAAATTTTCAAATTTCAATAATACCCAAGAATGGGTCAGTGGGTTTCTACTACAGATATTCAGTTAATGATTTCTGTATTTAGTCCTATTATTATATCTCCCTTGAAAATCTCTATCCAACATATATGCTCTTGTGATTGGGCGGGATATCCTATCAACAAATTTCAGATATTCCAGCCAAATATTTGAAGCTAAATTCTTCATCATTTCTCATCATGGTTAAAGATAGGATTTAGATGTTTAATATAAACTACTATTTATGCAATTAACAAGATGATTTGTTAATCTAAACAAATGATATGCATAGATTGGTATGTCAATTTCAAGCTAACAATTAGAAATATTATTTTCTTCATACTTTCTAGGGCAGTAAGCACAGTAAACAAAAATGAAAGATTCGGCAAATATAGAAATAATGAATGAACTATCAGAAAGCATTTCAGAAGTGACATTACAGCAAAGGATTACAAATCAGGTGATGTTTACAAAGTTTATATGATTTACAAAAGTCATGAAATTATTTACAAAACTATGAAGTTATTCGTATATATACAAGACAAGTTCATACATTTTAAAGATGCAAATACCTTATAAGTCTTGAGCATCTTTGTTAAGATTCTCGGTGACTGAAGGATCGATTATGCGATGAATTGCGACGCAAAGAACTTCTTTGAGTTTCTTTTCCTTCTTCCTGACCCTATTCTCATCATCTATTGCGTCAATATTTTTCTTTGGAGCGTGGTTGAAAGCTCCATTTGTGCCCCTAAGGGTATTGTTATCCTTTTCTAACTCTGCAACGCGCTTTCGAAGGAAGTATTTATCGCGTTCGAGCTTTTGAACCTTGTCAGCATACTCGTTGATGCTCTGAGAATACTTCACTCTTTGTTTCTAATTAAAATACTTCGATATTTTGAACTTTAGTCTCTTACACCACTTACCCACAACATTCTTATCTAAGCCTAGGGGAGGGTTAGTCATTGAGGGAAATTTTTGAGCAGCAAGAAAATTCGACCTCGTGGGTCTGGAGTCCGAGGGAGTAGCACAAGGAACTGACAAATCAATACTTGAAATCTTGTCTCCCAAGATGAATTCTAATGATTCACACCGAGCTTGGCTGTCCTTCAATTTCAATCCTAAATCACTGGTCCGTTGGATAAGCTCTAACATCTTATGATCCAAATCGGTTGAAGGGTAAGACTTTACTTGTCGCTTCAATGACGAGATCATTTCATCTTTACTTTTAATATCAGCCTCAAGATAGGCGATTTGATCTTTCAGATTGCTAGCAATGATTTTTTGAACAAAGTATATTTTGTGCCATTTGAAGGCTTCAACGTTGTCACCGAAGCTTCCAGCAAAATGTCATCGCTGAGTTCAGTCCTTCCGTTTGATTTTAATAGTTTCTTTCTAAGAGTAGCGATGCGTGATGATAAATCAAGTAGGAGAGAAACTGTAGATAATTGTAGCTCCTATTTAAGCATAAAAGAAATAAAACCAAGTTAAAATCAAGATGAAAAGTCTCTTTATTATTATAATAACAGATTACAACACAAACAATAATAAAGTTGAAAGAAACAATAAACTATTAGTTTACATCTAAAGTTGAGAAACAAGTTTTCTAAGTTTATCTAATGAGTTAGCGGAAAGGGTGACTGTTGAATCAAAAGAGATATTGACTCCTTTTGAGGTAATAACTGGTGGACATTTGCTATAGTCTCACTTCCCAACTGGAGGACTACCATGACCATAACTTTGTATGAAATGTTCCGATCTCCTTAAGAAATTTTTCTTTCTAATTGCCAAGGAAGTCGAAACGAAGGCGAGGAAGTTCCAGGTAGAGTTTTTGTAAATCACTAAGAAGACAATATCTTGCCAATTTGGAAGACTTTAAAATTGATGCCTTTTCAAGATAAAACCTTCTTCGTTTAACATATTAGCTTAAATGTCTCTAGAAATAAGTCGACCTAATGAACAGTTGCTCTATGATAATATAATAAAACGAAGCAAGCATAAAGAAAAAACTAAAGAAAATATTTACAAAATCAATACATTGTTACATATTTACAATTACTCATCCGGTTCATACAAAACATACTTAAAAATCAACTCAGATACAAATTTGTTCTTATAATACTTAAACTTTTTAGAGGGGAGATCTTAGGGAATCGATCTGACTCACGGTAAGTTCCAACAAGCTCCAAGGTGTGGGCCAGAACCGAATTCATATTAGTATCTCTTATGAAAACATCTGGGGAGGACTACACTAAATTTGCCTAAGTATGAAAAATATAATTGAATGTCTACAATAAGCCTTATATAAAATGTTGATTAAAATGTCCCTATCTTTAATCAGCATCCAAAATAGGGTAGTCAACTCTCGGTTCTATTTTAAGAGAGCATTGTAGCAAAGGCGCGTTCTCTTTAGAAGAGGGGCAACTTTTTGGTGCTTAAAAGATGCTAGCACCGATGCACTTCTATCAAGTCTATGATATTTTTATGAAAGTGCATTATGCTCTTTTATCTGCTTGTCTAGCTCCCTATATAACCTGTTTATTTTTGCATGTTTTCTCTTAAGTTTGGTTTTATATAGGAGGACATATTTCATCCTTCTCTAAAATAAATGATTTGCACTATTATTATCTTCGATGTGAAAGATACTTAAATAGAGAATCCCATACCTTTGATATCGGGACAGAGGTTTGGGAAGCCTACTCTTTTCCTTTTAGCTCTTCAACATTAACAAGAGCCGGCTCATCTTCTTGGAGGGCAGAAGGCCCGACAGATTCAGGCGAACATCGTTTCGGGGAGATGGCTCTTTTTCAAGAGCTTTAGCATTATCACCACCATCCTTCTCAGAAGTTCCAAAATGGCCCCCTCGATCACCACCTGAACCTTGGCAGCCATCAAGGTCATCGTCGTTGTCATTATTATTATGATCATCATCGTCATCACCATCATCATCGCCCTCCTCCTTGGAAACAACATCCTTGTCCCCTTTAACCTCAAAAGCCAGATTCAATTTTGAAAGAAGGGACGTCGAAGGAAAGAATTTTGGAGGCGTTAATTTCCTCCTCTGCTGCAGCTTCAATCCCCTGTTTCATTTGATCGATCTTGCCCATTACTCAATCAACTAAGGCAGAAAGCGAGGGGATGCTTAGGTCATGGAACTTTTTAAATTTATCAGCATAAGCGACCATCAAAGCCTCTTTGTAGTAATTCAATATAATCTCCCCGAGAGTGGTATCAAGGACCTGAGACACTCTCTGCTTAGCGTCAGAAATGGTATTGGCAACAAGTTTCAATGAAGCCCTATTTTTCTTTAACGTCTCCTTCAAAGAAGCACTCTTCACTACTATGCAGGCCTTCTATTCATCGAATTCCTTTAAGGTTAGATCCATGGAAAATTTTTCATCCGCAAGGAGTTGACGAGCCCTTCTTTCTTCTGGGAGATCAGATTCTGTCTGGGCAAGAGAAGCTTTTAATCATTCCAGTTCAGAGGTCGCTTCATCTTTCGCTGTAGACAAGAAAGACATTTGATTCTTAAGAGCAAAGATTTCCTCATGGAACTTCGAGGATTCAATGGAAGATTTGGATGTATGCTCATGAAGAGTTAACCATTCTTGCTCTATTAAAGAGTGGTAATGCCCTGCCAAATCGGGAATAGTGGAAGGCGGATGAACGGAGGTGAAGGACTCCGAGTTTAGGATAGACTGGGCTATCTCTTCGAAATTTATAGAAGGGGAAGAAGATGTTGGCTTAGAAGGAGTGTGCTTTAGAGTTAGGGGGGGGGGGGGGGTCTTCAAAGCTAGTTGCCTTTCTACGAGAGTAGCCGGAGAGTTAAAAACAGAAATGCGAGAAAGAGGATCAATGATAGAAGAAGTTTGATCTGGTTTTACTTTAGTAGCTTCGAACACTTGGTTCTCTAGAGCAACATTAAAAGACGAACGATTCTCCTCCTGTATAGGAATAATTTTAGCGACCTTCTAAGGTTGTTCCACTTCAATCGGTGATATTAACTTCCTTTTAATGGTCTTCTTGGTTTTGGCGAAGGATTGGAAAATGGATAGCGCACCAAAAGTAGCAGGAAGGGAAGTACCGCCACTAACAGGCACTGTAACCTGAGAAGAAGCTATAAAGGACCCAAACGGATTCAAATTCAGTGAAATAATTGAAAAGCAACTAGGATAAGGAAACAAATGTTGTGCCTATAACTTACCAGAGTTGCTTGAGCAAATGGGCGACATAGGAGAAAAATGTTCAGAATTTCCCAAGGAGAGGAAGCATTTTCCCTTTGATATATGTTGTATCAAAGGAGGTAGCCCCAAAACCCTTTGACCGGAGGGAAGAAGAAAATGCTTCCTTAAGTTCGAAGGGATTAGCAGCTTCAGTCAATTTCCTATCTTAACAGAAGCTACAATTAAAGACTCCACTTTCCTTTTATTGGCCTCACTAAGTTATTTGGCAGAAGTACCTAACATAAGACAAATATTTGACAAGAAAGGTAATAAGATTGAAGGAAAACAAGAGAAATTTGGACTTATGAGGAGTAGATAAGACCCCGCTAATGTTAGAGAAACATCGATCTAGGAAAGCAAAACTGGTTCTCCCAGCCCATTGAACTTATTAACCCCATCCAATATCAGCTTCTTTGGGGGGTTGGCTTAGAAGATCTGATGGTTGAGAGTGATGAGTTTGACTAGTCGAGTAAAGTAGTTCAAAACTTCAGTGTTTAAGGAGGGAAGTCCAAATTCTAGTGCCATAAGTTCTAGAGATAAGAGGTATGTGTAGACATTAGAGGACATCTATATTGGAGCAATCCTAAGGTGAGAAAGAAATCTAGATAGGAATTTAGGAAATGGCAGAAATTCTCCGCGCAATATGTGGATGGTAATGTAAGTAAAGAACCTTTCGGGAGGGTTGTTTATGTACCTGTTTCCCTAGGTGGAATAGCTTCCACACCAGTAATTCCAAAGTCTTTGAGGATAGCATCAACTTCGTCCTATGAAGATACCAAGGAATGTTTTGAAATGGCACCGAGTTCTTTGGAGAGCACATGATTCCACCAGGTGAAAACGTTTCATTTAGAATTTTCAAGTTTATTATGAACGTAGTATTCTTTCAAGAGTTAGTAAAAAACCTACTTAAATAACTTAAGCAAAAACCATACATGAAACTTCAAATTTTTGAAAAGTGTTTTAGTTAAATGTCAAAGTTATTGGGCTTTCGATAGAGTTGAAAGGAAAAGGACATCAATACTTTGCAAATACCTCTCGACAGTGTGAAAAGCCTAAATAAGAGTATCCGTTAAGCTTTCGATAGATTCCAAAAGGAAAGAAAGTTAACATTTAGCCACAACCTTTTGACCTTCGATAGTGTCAGAAGCATAGATATGAACAATCACTGAGCTTTCGATAGGGTTGAAAAAAAGATAGGAATGTATAGTAACACTTTTCAAAAATGTCAAAAGCTTCACATAACAAGTTGTTAAAAGGAAACAGTGAGAGTTAACTTAAAAACTTGAACAAAACATACACTACAAACATTTCACAAACAAAATATCAAAACCCTTCGACACTGTCGAAACCAACGACTTAAATTTTCTATGAATGTTGTCGAAACCTTGTACACCCATCAAGTCAAAAGGTCCTAGGATAAATTTTTATGAACCAGGAACGTTTTGACAGTACCAAGGAAAGGTGATTGCTAAAGGTTCTAAATCTGTCGTTATAAAAGGTTTCAAAAGGGACGAAGGGGCATTATGGTTCCGTAAAGAAATAAATAATAATGGATTGCAACCGACACAAAATGTATGGACTCATAAGTCGAAACATTTGGCTTTCGAGAGGGTTGACTATACTCCGCTTAACTACATAACCTTTTGACAAGGTTGCTCAAATTAGCGCTATAATACCTTTCGGCACCATCGAAAGGGGCTAAGGAAGAAAAACCAATGTTGCTGCCGCAATCGCTTTCGAAGGGGTAAAAAGGTTATTTTGTGGCGCCAGTTTTTCTTTCGTACACTTGTGACTTCCAGGCGAAGAAAGCGGGTGCTTCTGTCCCTAAACCAAATTACAAATCCAGGGTTTTGAAATTTCTTAAAGCAAATGGATTAAACCCGGTAAGAAAGCAGATTTCAGTATGAATAAACCATTTTCAATTTCAAACAATGTAAAACGAAAGTCCAAATTCTTTCAAAATAGTATAAATTACGAATGCTGAAATTAAGTTTAAAACGAGGAATAAATCTCGTTGATTCATGTAATTTAATCGTGAAGTTATTTTAGGAAAATCGAATCATAAACTTAAATGATTCACAATAAATCAAATCAAACCCACTCTCAAGAAATCAAAATTCGAACATTTCAAAATCAAATCTCAATTTTGAGATCTGGAGAATCAAAATTCATCTAAAGCGTGAAAAACATAAAAGAGAAATTGTAAAAACAGAAAAAATTTCAAACTTACGTTTAGATTTGATCCACGAAGAAGAAAATCTGAGAATTTTTGGAATTCTTTTACTCGTACTTGAATTTTCGTTTGCAGAAAAGTGAAAGTGGAAGAAGAAGAAAAGCGTACTTTATAAGAAAAGTCACCAAGAACCATCTGCCACTAGATCAAATTTGAATGGACGACCCAAATTCACGTGTGATGGCCAAGAGCTGGGAAGGTTCTGGTTTTCGACAAAGTTGACTTGTAAAGTCAAGTGTATCCCTTCGCATGAAGGGGGGAAATACTGCTCCAAAAGTCCACCTTTCGACTTAATAAAAACCATTCCAAGCAGAGAACAAAAGAGAGAACGAGAGAAGACTCTCGGTTGACCTTTCGAAGAAGTCAAAGGAATGCTATTGCCAAAATCTGAAGGTTTTAGAACCTTTCGGAGGTGTCAGAAGGTCTCTACAAATAAGATCCAGTAGGAGAACACCTTTCGAAGGAGACAAAGGAGTCGAAAGCACCCTTCCACCTTCAGTAGCCATCTTTCGACTGGGTCACTCCATATGCATAATGACATTTCGATTGAGTCAAAGCAGCACCTTTCGAAGACAATGAAGAACAGCTCTTTGCGCGCCAAACACAAAAGGTTTCGCCTTCATTTAAACCATGCAAAAGCAAGCATTGTCCTGAAAAACCCCTTCAAAAGCTATGGTAAGCCTTTCGAACCGGTCAAAGCCAATGTCATCCGGGAGGATTTTACATTAAATTAGAAATAAGAGCTCAGGCACAACCAACATCATCGAAACCATAGAACAAAGCCAATCGACAGATTCGGAAGCATTTACAAGGCAATACAAATAAGAGAGGCACAACCCTTCCTTTTTACAAAAACAAAGCATACTTAAGTCATTCGGAAGCCATATTTTGACCAAGTCGGAAGCATCAGTGTCGAAAAGTATTGACCCACATTTATAAATAAGATTCAAGGGGTCACATTTTAGGGATCTGATTCTTCTCATTCCAAACTTATACCTTCTTAATCAAAAGTGTTGTAACCCTAGTAACTAAATTGTTTTGGGGATTTCAAGTAATAAAGTCATCTTTTGTTCATGAAAGGGAAGCCTTAAATATTTTAGATTACTTTATTGTTTTTAAAGCTTTTGTTAGTTTCGCCCTTGTGTTAATGGTTTCGCCTGCATCGAAAGGCCATTGCCAACACAGCCGAAACCTCCTATATTCAAATATCTTAAGTTACATACCTCAACCTATCTTTACCTAAGTTTCAGCTTTTGAAGAAATCGAAACCGTGCTTCATTCCACTGAAACCATTGATTAATACAAGGAATCAAAAGGATGTGCTTTCGACAAGGTCATAACCTAATTCCAAACCGTTCCCAATTTGAGATCCCCAATCCAAACCAAGGATACTTAAGCCTATAGATTTCGACGAAGTCGAAACTCCTATCCTAGATTTCTAGTTCAAGTTTAACACCCAAACCACTTTTCTTTTGACAGAGTCGAAACCTCAATCTCGGATTCTTGGATGAAGTCCCAACTAAACAATAACCAAGGCCTTAGAGAAGATCAAAACGAAATAATAAAAACCCTTATCAAGGATATTCCATCTATTTCAAAAGGTGGTTTTTCAAAGGAAAAACCAATCTACCTCAATAGAATCGAAATGTTAATAAAGAAAGAAGCTGACCCTTTCGACAGTCGGTCAAAAGGTCCGATTGAACAACTTCTTACTTATGAAACTTACTAAAAAGGAAATTCAAGAATGTTAACTTCCTTCCAATCCACTCCATCTACTTAAAGGATAAACTTCATTCTAGAACACAACTCTGGGGTGTTCACAAGGTTTCTTGTTAACAATAAGTTTTTATAAATATTTACTATGTTCAAACATTTCTTAAAACTCCTTTCATTTCAAAACATCTCAAAACTAAATTTCATACTTGTATAATTCAAAATAAACTTATATAATTTACTTATCGAAATATTTAGCTTTTTAAAATTTGTTCAACTTCCATTAGTCTTTATTTTAAAATTTTCAAAACAAAACTTTATATACTTTCCAAAATACTTAGTTTTGAAAATTTATTCTCAATTTGGAAGTGTTCGACTATTCAGAATTGTCGTAAAAAATTAAATTCCAATTCAAAATTGGAAATTAGAAATTAATCATCTCAACAAGTGTAACAGCCTGCAAATCCGTACACCTTGAGTCAACACTATTCTACAACAACCAATTCAAGTTGCACAGAAATACGAACCGTTTGGGTTAAAGAAGAAGAGGTAGAAGAAGAGAATAGAAACAAACATCAGAATCTAACCATCGCAGTGGAATAAAATATAATAGATAATAATGATCTTTACTCGAAAATCAAATATATATGTTTATACATTACATCATCAGAGTACATCAATCACAGCTCAACATCAATATCATACAAACGGATACACAACTACTCAATACAGCGGAATATATACATAAACAAATACGGGAGTACGTATCATCATCCTGCTCGTCTCCTGAGCTCCACAGTATCCTATCCTGTATCCTATAATACTCGGTCTGACCCGAGCATTATAGTTAAATAACACCCGAGTCAGTCTGGAATACCAGCGTGAGAAAATCAAACCCAATTGATTATTAAAGTTTCAAAAAAAATCCTTTTGAAAACAAAAGCATCTCGTAAGACCACGCCACCAATAAACATGTCGGGTTTTTACCTTACGATAGCTAAAACAATTTTTATAGAAATCCTCTGATATTATAATAGGGTCTATATACAAATACTTATAAAATAGCCGAAATTGTTACATTATTAAATTCCAACTACTAGACACAAAGTGGGTAATACAAACAAAACTCGTACAAGGCTCGTAGGGAGAATGGATTTCCAACTAATGACTAGGCACTGGGGTACCACCTGTCACAGTACGGGGCCTAGATCACCGTACCGAGGAGTACACCTGCTCCTCTGCAACACAAGACCGGGACTACCGCTTACTGGATAATCCCGAGTGAGATCACCCCGCGGTTGGGATCAGCAACCGCCCACTAAGCCGAAATAAAAGGGACATCTAGACATGGATGACCTCACCCTGCTTGGGTGCTACCCACCTAGCCTTGCTGCATAACCCCTGATTTTCAGTCATTCCCATTTGATGAGGCTTGAGGCTAAGCGTTACCTTTTTAAGAATATATCCCTTAAAATGCCCATCGTCCACCTGACGATGTTTCGCAAGCATTCATCCATACAAGTCCGTCCCGGGTCCGAATGGAACTGAAGGCACTATTCCTACTACATCCATTTTGGAAATATCCTCAGGATTAGTAGCGATTAGCCCTTGCACTTCACTGCTCCATCTTCGAATCCAAATTCGTTTCCACGAAACGTACAAACCGGTTCGAAGTGGTTTTCGAGAAATAAATCTCGATCCCGGTCTCTTCGAAACGATCAACGCGTTTGTCCAATATTGATAGTCGGTTATTTAACTATCAATTAATATTTCACAAACAACCATCAACAAATAAATAATTTCACAAATTATTTATTAATCCCAAAAATATCTTCACAAGATATATTTTCACCTTTCAAACCCTTTTGAAAACAGTTTTCAAAACTATCTTCCTTTCTCAAAATAAATTCCAAGTATTTCTATTTCCACTGGAATCACCAAGCGTAAAACTTTAGATTTTTTTAATAATTTAAAACGCTTTACTTTGAGATATACATTAAAGCCTTTAAGTTAAAACTATTTCAATAATTTGTTAAAACTATATACTATATGAATATTTGAAAATAAGGTTACTTTATAAAATACAAAACTAAGTTTTTACTTTTTAAAACAAAACACTAACTCATCTTTTAAATAATTATTACAATAATAGATTTGAAAATATTTACTTTAGAATTTTAAACGTTTAGAAAAATAAATTTTCTAAAACATGCTTTTTTTAAAAACAACATTAAAACTTTTATCTTATATTTAAAAATTTACTTAAAACGTACTTGGCTATCCAGAGAAATATACTTCTCTTCACAACCTTTAAAAATAAATCACTATTTATTTTTAGACAATTTTCTCATGCCTTTAATAAATTCCCACTTTGAATTTATTCTTCCAAATATCCAATTTCAAACACTTAAATCAATTTCCAAATTGATTTCCAATTTACTTCATTCATTCAAAAATCCTTTAATTTCAGATTTTATTCCTTAATTATGATTTAAGATACTTTTAATTGAAATACCAATTTAGATTTCTTAGTTTACTTCTGATTCCTTTAAATAAATTTAAAACTTTAAGTTTTAAAATAATTCTTTATCCATTTAAATTAATATCCCAAAATTTTACAATTCATTAATTACTGTTTATTCAAACCCTTTTCTTTTCATACTCGAAGTTATTTCTTAGTATTTAACATACTTCCATTTCTTTTTCAATTCATTCTTAATTTATTAAATTTTCTAAGATTATTTCGTTACAAATTTATTTCCTTTATTTTCTTTCGAAAGTCCAATTTATATATTTTTGGTAATTCATTATACCCAAATATATCCAATCAAATCATAACATTCAATATTCTAATATGTTCATCATAGAATATCAAGTAATCACAACATAGAATAATAAATAATAAATAATAAATAATAAATGTTGAGGGGTCTAGTTGGATCCCTCCAACCTGTTTTCTCTGCATCCACAGATGTTAGCACAATAATATGCCAATTCCAGAATATACCATACTATAGCACATAAATCAATTTCAACCATCCAAACAATTATTTAAATTTAATCATTTAAATTTAAATTTAAATTAACTGAGCGAGATTAACTCACCTTTGCTTTTATTGTTGTAATCCGATCCACACCCTTCTGATTCTCAACGATTTAGACCTTGTAACATTATATAAATTATTTTATTACTATTCGAACTAATTGAAAAATCAATCACCGTTTAATAAATTTAACTTAACCCAATAATTTAATTTTAACTATTGATTTAATTTTAAACTGATCTTCCTATAATAATCAATGTTTTTAGTAGCTAAATAGTTTAATAAGTTAAACAAATTAGTCTTCCTAATATATTATTTTAAAGCGTGTCTATGTATATTTTCTTCTTAACTAAACCAAGAATGAAAGGATATATACCTTTAATTCTAAAATTGATCTGTGCATATATAGAATCGAACTGGAGGAGTTAAACCTTACTGTAAATATTTCTATCTCTTTTTTTTTCTTTTTTTTTATAGTTTAAATTCCCAAAACCAAAATCAGATGTAATTAAATAAAAATAATTAAATAAAAATCAAAAACAAATACCTCCTGCCGATCCTCTGATAAATCGTCGAGCCCATCCTCAGCATCGCCGAACACGCCTGGCTTCACCAACGACCCCTGCCTTAACTCGAACTTCACTGGAGCATCACGCGACCCATCACCATCAATTCGATACAACACACACCGAGTTACCATACCCTATCGCGAAACCCTCCTTGTCAGAGCACGATTCTTCGTCTTCCGAAAATTCAACATCGATACTCACTTTATCGACTACCGAGGAATCGAACGACGGAAAACCGAACACTGAGGGTTTTTTAAAAGATTTTAGGAAAAGAAAAAGTAGAAAAGAAGAGAAGAAAAGAAGATAGAGGGAAAAGAGAATAGAAAATATTAAAATAGAAAGAAAAGAAAATAGAGGAGAAAGAAAGAAAAACAGAACACAGAAGAAAATAGGACGGAACAGAAAACAACAGAATCACATCAGAATCTCACAATTCGCAGCGGAACAACATATAATAATAAATGAATAATCTTTAAACAAAGAACTGTATCAGTTATTACATTTCATCATATTACATTACATCATATCATCAGAGTATACAACAACAACAAACAGTGCAGCGGAAAAAGGAATACTATATAAACTAGTAATACGTCATGCCATCCAGCTTGCCTCCAGCAAATCCAGAATATCCAGAATATCCTGATAAACCTAACTCTTAACTGCCCGTGTGGAAATTGGTGGGCACCCAGAGTTTAGGAAGGAAAACAATAAACTCCAAGTCAGTCATGTGACTGGTGTGAGAACTCAAAACAGTTTATTTATCTTTAAAATCAAAATAGAGGAATATTTTTAAATTCAATTCGCAATGTTTTTAAAAATGAGACTACCATAAGGCCTCCCGCACACACACACAATGCAAACGCAGAATCGGAGGAGATTTCTCCTTATGATAGTCAAAGATGCTTGATACGCATTTAAAATAACATTTCATATTATTATTAGTGCATAGTGTAGGAAAATTCATTTCGAAAGTAGAATATAAATCTTAGCCAACATACGACCATTATCGTATGTCTACTATAGCTAACTATGTTCAATAGCAGGTTACCGCCACATTCCATAGCAGGTTATACAACTAAAACCGTACAAGTCACGTATTGTTTCTTTGGATTTCCAACAAAGGGTCAGGCCAAGGAACTTCCCATTGCCACATGAGAATGCCTCTGGAAAGACATCCCCGAGAACCAAACCGGAACTCTGCCAACACAAGGCCGGGTTACCCCTAACTGGGTAACTACTGACACGAGCACGCCATTCCCCGATCGTAAACGACCTTTCTCACGGGATCCCGAAAACCAACAACCACAAAGTAATAAATTCGTAGTAACCACATAGGTTAAATATCTGGGCTCCATACCATGATACCACCTCTATCCAGAAGGAAATGTACATACCCTAAAGGGTGCTACCCCTCATAACCTTGCTGCATCTTTCCTGTTTTGACCATTTCCGGGGTGTGAGGTTCGACGAAGTCACGTCCACAAAAACATACTTTATACAAAAGCCATGCTTTGGGTCAACAAATGATCAACACAATGATCACCAAGATAGACGATCAAATAAACGATCCTATCACAATAATCAACACAATGATCATTTCAGCATCACTCAGCATATCACATTACCAAATTGGGAATATATCGCTGATAACTTCAACTATATAACCTCTGAGCTCGTACGTCTCAGAGAAGGGTGTTAAGCTAAAAGAATAAATTCTCCGCCACCACAGAAATATATTTGAAAGAAATCGGCTTTATATCTCAACTTGTATTGTCAGACACACAATCCATACAAGTTTGTTCCGGGATCGAACAAAACCGAAGGCACTTACAAAGAAGTCCTTGCAATCCGGATATTCACAATCCTGATCGGATTCACCATCACATATGGAGAACTCTATACCGTAGCTACTCGGTGCAGAGTAAATCGACAGGTCATCCTACCGCTCTCGCAAATACCGGGTCTTCAACACCGATCTTCAATGCAATTATAACGACGTATCACATATTCGGAATGGGTTATACGACCCCATGGTCCTTTCCCGGTTAACCCGAATAGTGAGCGCTTATTCAAAAATAAGTGTAGCATTCACATTCAAACAAATCACATCAATTACCCATTCAAAGGGAAATATTGATAGTCGGTTATTGAACTATCAATGGATATGCACACATCACCAGTTTCCAAATAATTTTCCAAATATTTATTTTCCAAAATATCTTCACTAGATATATAATTTCATACTTCAAAAATAAATCAATATTTATTTTTAAACCAATTCCACCTTCTTTTATAAATTCACTGGTGAATTTACATTCCAAAGTATTAATGAATATACGACTTCAATTCGATTTATAATATTCATTTTCAATTTATCTTCAAAAAGATAAATTCTCTAATATTCACTTTATATTGGAAAAACATTTCCATACTTATTTATTCATAAGTAATTCACAAATCTTTTTTTTTATTTTCAACTTTGGAAAATATTTAATATACTTAAATCGAATTAAGTATATATTTCATTCTTTAAGGAAATCATTCTCTTAAACATATTTATTTGGGCCAAAACGAATGTTACGTAAAACATCGTTACGACAACCCAAAATCACTAGTATAGGGATTCGAAATTAAAATAGATATATAAATCCCAATACTATTCAAAACATTTCCTTTCGGAAATTATTTACTATAACAACAGTGTTATAGTCCATTATTTCCTTCTATTTCTCGAAAACGTCTATTCCAACAATAAATGTTGAAATCTATGGTTTCGAATCTCAACACATTTTAAAACATCGTTAGATCGTTTTAATTCTATTTCAAAATCACATTCAAAACAATTTCTTTAACATCTTATTCACTATTCGAAAACGTGAATATACTACATTAATCAATTTCATCCTTTATTTCATTTTTATTTCAAAGGATTATTCACAGATAAAAATGTGAATATAACTTCATAAATAAGTTTCAACAATTTACTTATCAAAATAAGTCGTTTACAAATTTATAAAACAACGTTTATAAATTCCATTTCTATTTGTCTTATAACAGCTTCCTTTTATAAATCTCCTTTATTAACCTATTCGATTTATAACTCAATTATAAACTAAAGGTTCATATTATAAATTAAATGCTTATAAAACGATTATTTTACAAAATCGTTCTTTTAAACTTCATAATTATAAATCTTATAACTTATAAGATTCAACGATTTATTCAAAACTATTCTTTTAATAACTTCACAAAATTTATAAATCTTACTATTTATAAATTTCATTTATAACTTCACCATTTATAATTTTATAAATTCCATTCATTTACAAAATTCATTTCCACTTCATTCAAACACTTATAAAAACTCGTTTTATAATGTCAATATTTAAATTTATAAATATCCATTTATAAATCTCTTAATATAAATCAATTTATATTATTCTTTAAAACGTCTCTAATCTCCTTTATTATTGCACCATTTCGATTTATAAAATAATTAAATTTCATAAATCCTATATTTAAACTTTTCACAATAAATTCTAAAATCCCGATTAAACTATTTTATAAAATCGTTAGCATCATATTCTCAAAAATCAGTTTTAACTATTTTTCTCAAAAAAAATCATAATTTTTATAACATTAAAATTATATCGTTTAATTATTTAAAATGGATCAATTCTAAAAATATAGTATATTTTCAAAAATCACTTTTAAAATCATTTTAAAATTCCAAAATTTGGTCCAATGATGCTACATACCAAATAGTCAATCACGACAACAACGACATCATATATCGATATGATAGTCCATCAAATATCAAAATATCTGAAATCAAATAAATACTGTTGAGGAATCCAGTTGGATCCCTCCAACCTGTTTTCCTGCATCCACAAACATTAGCACAATACCAATTTCGCTCCAGTACGAAATTAACGCGGTATATGGGATTTAAATATTATCCGCTTAATAGACGGCGCAATAGGGTCTCATCCGCTAAAAAAAATGCGGGAAATCAATAACTCCAATATATACATATGCCAATATATATATATTGCTATTATATATAATACCAATTTCACTGTTTATGAAATATTCGCGGTATATGTTTTTAATAAATAACATCCGCTTACTAACGGCGCATAATGTCTATTTTAACAATCAATAGATATCAATCATCATTCAAACATGCATTCAAATATTTTAAATCTAACTATTTAAAATAAAATCGAAACTGATTCGATTGAGTGAGAAGTTCTCACCTTGGTTTTAATTTCCGTTTTAGCGATTTATTTCGAATAAAATTAAACGGACGTTTAATTTTACCCAAAATTCTCACTAACTCCAAACGACTCCAAACCAACTCCATCGCGTAGTGCTCGTCCATACGATTCCAACGCAACTGGTTTCGCGCGTTTTCGACCTCGTATGAAAAAGTTATGAACTATTGAAGTTTGTACACGATTTTTATATAAACAAATCAACATAAATTTAAATTTTATAACCTAAACTAACACGGGCCGCTAGATCCAGCACCAAGCAATCACGGCCGTGCATTTTCTTTCTTCCCCTTGCGTTCTTGCTACAGACATAAGGCCGCAACTTGAACCCATTATCATGATATTAGGTTTTGATTTTACGAGCAAAATACTCAACTATATGACGATCAGGGAGTTGCAAATCGAAGCCTTCAACATGCTCTAGGTTCGGCCTGACCCTGGTGGAGCTCGGCCATCCCTGTAGCACGCATCACGAGGGTGAACTGCAGATGGACGCGGCCTCCTATCCCTCAAAGTACAACTCCAAACTCGATCATAACCGTTGAATCTCTTCGTCTCGTTGCCCTCTACATCTTTCATGTTGAACGTTTCTTGTAAATGTAAACGGATTTGAAGTTATCAAGGGAAGAAGTGGAGTGATTTTCGGCCCTTCATCCTGATAGTGGCGGCTAGGGTTACAATTTTCTTTTTTTTTTTTTTTTCAAGTGGGGGGCTATTTATAGAGAAAACCGAAACACTATTCATCCCGGAAATTCCGAACTCCGATTTACGCGCCGTAACCAGCGTTTCTAGGGTTTACCCCGCGTTCCGGACACAATGGAACAGGTTTCGGAAGCTAATTCGGACATCTGTGCGAGTTATGCCTGTAAATGCTCAATTTGAATTAAACCGATTTAAGTCGATTTCTAGGCGTTTTAATTTGTACCGGACAACGGTAAATCCAATTGACTTGAAATTTGAAACCTTACAATAATATCACATTACGGATCCGATGAAACTGGTTTCGTCGAAATCCGAGACTTTTTGAAAAATGGCTATTTTAGCTCGTCAAATTTAAATTAAAAATAAATCGATGCGTTTCGAGCTGCCACGATCAAACGGTAACTCCGATTGACACCAAATTTGAAATCCGGTAATAACTAACTATTACGGATCCAATGGAACTGGTTTCGTTCAATTCTGAGACTGTTCAAAAATTGACTATTTTCACTAGTCGATTTAAATATTAAAATATTCAATTTTCACAAATTAACTTTTAATTCGATTTTAAAAGTTCTAAAATATCGTTCTAACTTCCATATGATAAAATAAAATTTTACAAATCATTTTCAATCATATTTAACTCGATTTCCAATTATTTCTATAATTTAACATATTAAATTATCGATTTAATTATTCAATTAAATCCAATAATTCAAATAAAAATTTATTCGACTTATAAATTCACTTATTAATATTTAAAATTAATTAAATATTCATATTTTAATTATTAAAAATTCTGGGTCGTTACAATCTTCCCCACTTAAAAGAATTTCGCCCTCGAAATTAACAAGTAAGAAAAGTTACATAATTTATTAATTTTCCATAATTCATAGTTAAACTTCTTACAATAACTTTACTAAGTTTTCAAATCATACTTAGTTATCTTTTCAAAAACAATTACTATTGTTTAACTTTCAATTTTAAATCAAAGTTAAAGTTTTCAAAAATTTTCTAAATTTCTCAAAATTGTTCTAACGCCTTAAATTTTCGGAAAAATTCGCCATAGTCTCCTTTGCGCGGCTCGATCCGAAAAAAAAATGACAGTATATATATCACAAATATACATCTCATCAAGTAATGAGGCATCCCGAAGGGAAAAAAGTGTAAAAGTACTGTATTTAATCCGAGATATGTACCTTATATTTTATTAGCTAGCATATACGGCTAATATAGCGCAAAAGCGAGCTCCAAATGCGAAGCAAACACAATCCGCACCTACTAATTACTCAACAAACAACCTGAGAATCATGCATATAGATAATAATATCGATATACATCATATAGCAACATAATAACTATATAATATAGCAAATGCAATATATATTCAAACATCAACCAACTAGCATTCAACAAATTCATAATCAATATATATTCATTTATATTCTCATTAATATTCAATGAATTGGTTCTCAATTTAATCACATTTGATTTATTAACAGTGGATGTTTTTTACTAACATTCATTTTCAATTAGTTTATATTCACTAATTCATATTCAAGTTGGTTCACTACCAAATTAAATTCAATTCCATTTAAGATTCACTTAACTTCCAATTGAATTTCAATTACTTTAGCTTCAATTTCATTAATACTTAATGAATTATATACAATCAACTAACAATCATATAACAATCAATGTATATTAATTACAACCAAATTCCTTTGCTTATCAATTGGTTTAATTAAATGATTTTTATTCAATCTTTCAACTTCTAATAACATTAGATTTTAATGAATTAACACTTATTCATTATTCCACATCAACTTAATTCACATTCAATTGATTATCATTCAATCTATTCATTCAATTCAATTACTAAAGTTGAATTTCATTTTAAATAACTTAAGTTCACATTCACCACTTCACTTTATTATTTTACTTTGATACTAATATCAACTTCATTCAATATCACTTAAGTTATATTCCATTTAACTTTAAATTCACTTTTACTTACAACTCATATTCATATAGTTTCACTTCTTATATATATAAGTTTATTTCACAATTGTAAATCACTTTAATTATACTTCAATTCTTATAATTCTTTTTATTTATACAATTTTTCTTTTATTTAGATTATTCAAATATCTAAACAATCAACTTATATACACTTTAATAATTCTGAAAAATTATTCCTTCATATATAAAATATAATCAAGGTAAAATTATTTCATTTACCCAATTTAAAACAATATTATGTCGAATTGTTCTATTCAAGTGTTTAGAAAACCCTTCGGCATAGTTGTACATACCGTGCTGACGAAGGTTCATATACCACTCAACAAACCAATCCTCACAATATAAAACAATTTTTATATTCACTAACAAATACGCTCTCATAGCTATTATTACACTCAAATTCATTCTAGAGCACTGCTGACTCTATCTCTAATGAATAATACCCAACAGAACCATGGTTGTCGCTTAACCATAAGCTCTGATACCACATTGTCAGAGCACGATTCTTCGTCTTCCGAAAATTCAACATCGATACTCACTTTATCGACTGTCGAGGAATCGAACGACGGAAAACCGAACACTGAGGGTTTTTAAAAAGATTTTAGGAAAAGAAAAAGTAGAAAAGAAGAGAAGAAAAGAAGATAGAGGGAAAAGAGAATAGAAAATATTAAAATAGAAAGAAAAGAAAATAGAGGAGAAAGAAAGAAAAACAGAACACAGAAGAAAATAGGACGGAACAGAAAACAACAGAATCACATCAGAATCTCACAATTCGCAGCGGAACAACATATAATAATAAATGAATAATCTTTAAACAAAGAACTGTATCAGTTATTACATTTCATCATATTACATTACATCATATCATCAGAGTATACAACAACAACAAACAGTGCAGCGGAAAAAGGAATACTATATAAACTAGTAATACGTCATGCCATCCAGCTTGCCTCCAGCAAATCCAGAATATCCAGAATATCCTGATAAACCTAACTCTTAACTGCCCGTGTGGAAATTGGTGGGCACCCAGAGTTTAGGAAGGAAAACAATAAACTCCAAGTCAGTCATGTGACTGGTGTGAGAACTCAAAACAGTTTATTTATCTTTAAAATCAAAATAGAGGAATATTTTTAAATTCAATTCGCAATGTTTTTAAAAATGAGACTACCATAAGGCCTCCCGCACACACACACAATGCAAACGTAGAATCGGAGGAGATTTCTCCTTATGATAGTCAAAGATGCTTGATACGCATTTAAAATAACATTTCATATTATTATTAGTGCATAGTGTAGGAAAATTCATTTCGAAAGTAGAATATAAATCTTAGCCAACATACGACCATTATCGTATGTCTACTATAGCTAACTATGTTCAATAGCAGGTTACCGCCACATTCCATAGCAGGTTATACAACTAAAACCGTACAAGTCACGTATTGTTTCTTTGGATTTCCAACAAATGGTCAGGCCAAGGAACTTCCCATTGCCACATGAGAATGCCTCTGGAAAGACATCCCCGAGAACCAAACCGGAACTCTGCCAACACAAGGCCGGGCTACCCCTAACTGGGTAACTACTGACACGAGCACGCCATTCCCCGATCGTAAACGACCTTTCTCACGGGATCCCGAAAACCAACAACCACAAAGTAATAAATTCGTAGTAACCACATAGGTTAAATATCTGGGCTCCATACCATGATACCACCTCTATCCAGAAGGAAATGTGCATACCCTAAAGGGTGCTACCCCTCATAACCTTGCTGCATCTTTCCTGTTTTGACCATTTCCGGGGTGTGAGGTTCGACGAAGTCACGTCCACAAAAACATACTTTATACAAAAGCCATGCTTTGGGTCAACAAATGATCAACACAATGATCACCAAGATAGACGATCAAATAAACGATCCTATCACAATAATCAACACAATGATCATTTCAGCATCACTCAGCATATCACATTACCAAATTGGGAATATATCGCTGATAACTTCAACTATATAACCTCTGAGCTCGTACGTCTCAGAGAAGGGTGTTAAGCCAAAAGAATAAATTCTCCGCCACCACAGAAATATATTTGAAAGAAATCGGCTTTATATCTCAACTTGTAATGTCAGACACACAATCCATACAAGTTTGTTC
This sequence comes from Allium cepa, assembly GCA_030765085.1. NCBI lineage: Eukaryota > Viridiplantae > Streptophyta > Magnoliopsida > Asparagales > Amaryllidaceae > Allium > Allium cepa. Next base: position 112,377,183 of record CM060940.1, read on the forward strand.
CGGGATCGAACAAAACCGAAGGCACTTACAAAGAAGTCCTTGCAATCCAGATATTCACAATCCTGATCGGATTCACCATCACATATGGAGAACTCTATACCGTAGCTACTAGGTGCAGAGTAAATCGACAGGTCATCCTATCGCTCTCGCAAATACCGGGTCTTCAACACCAATCTTCAATTCAATTATAACGACGTATCACATATTCGGAATGGGTTATACGACCCCATGGTCCTTTCCCGGTTAACCCGAATAGTGAGCGCTTATTCAAAAATAAGTGTAGCATTCACATTCAAACAAATCACATCAATTACCCATTCAAAGGGAAATATTGATAGTCGGTTATTGAACTATCAATGGATATGCACACATCACCAGTTTCCAAATAATTTTCCAAATTATTTATTTTCCAAAATATCTTCACTAGATATATAATTTCATACTTCAAAAATAAATCAATATTTATTTTTAAACTAATTCCACCTTCTTTTATAAATTCACTGGTGAATTTACATTCCAAAGTATTAATGAATATACGACTTCAATTCGATTTATAATATTCATTTTCAATTTATCTTCAAAAAGATAAATTCTCTAATATTCACTTTATATTGGAAAAACATTTCCATACTTATTTATTCATAAGTAATTCACAAATCTTTTTTTTTTATTTTCAACTTTGGAAAATATTTAATATACTTAAATCGAATTAAGTATATATTTCATTCTTTAAGGAAATCATTCTCTTAAACATATTTATTTGGGCCAAAACGAATGTTACGTAAAACATCGTTACGACAACCCAAAATCACTAGTATAGGGATTCGAAATTAAAATAGATATATAAATCCCAATACTATTCAAAACATTTCCTTTCGGAAATTATTTACTATAACAACAGTGTTATAGTCCATTATTTCCTTCTATTTCTCGAAAACGTCTATTCCAACAATAAATGTTGAAATCTATGGTTTCGAATCTCAACACATTTTAAAACATCGTTAGATCGTTTTAATTCTATTTCAAAATCACATTCAAAACAATTTCTTTAACATCTTATTCACTATTCGAAAACGTGAATATACTACATTAATCAATTTCATCCTTTATTTCATTTTTATTTCAAAGGATTATTCACAGATAAAAATGTGAATATAACTTCATAAATAAGTTTCAACAATTTACTTATCAAAATAAGTCGTTTACAAATTTATAAAACAACGTTTATAAATTCCATTTCTATTTGTTTTATAAAAGCTTCCTTTTATAAATCTCCTTTATTAACCTATTCGATTTATAACTCAATTATAAACTAAAGGTTCATATTATAAATTAAATGCTTATAAAACGATTATTTTACAAAATCGTTCTTTTAAACTTCATAATTATAAATCTTATAACTTATAAGATTCAACGATTTATTCAAAACTATTCTTTTAATAACTTCACAAAATTTATAAATCTTACTATTTATAAATTTCATTTATAACTTCACCATTTATAATTTTATAAATTCCATTCATTTACAAAATTCATTTCCACTTCATTCAAACACTTATAAAAACTCGTTTTATAATGTCAATATTTAAATTTATAAATATCCATTTATAAATCTCTTAATATAAATCAATTTATATTATTCTTTAAAACGTCTCTAATCTCCTTTATTATTGCACCATTTCGATTTATAAAATAATTAAATTTCATAAATCCTATATTTAAACTTTTCACAATAAATTCTAAAATCCCGATTAAACTATTTTATAAAATCGTTAGCATCATATTCTCAAAAATCAGTTTTAACTATTTTTCTCAAAAAAAATCATAATTTTTATAACATTAAAAATTATATCGTTTAATTATTTAAAATGGATCAATTCTAAAAATATAGTATATTTTCAAAAATCACTTTTAAAATCATTTTAAAATTCCAAAATTTGGTCCAATGATGCTACATACCAAATAGTCAATCACGACAACAACGACATCATATATCGATATGATAGTCCATCAAATATCAAAATATCTGAAATCAAATAAATACTGTTGAGGAATCCAGTTGGATCCCTCCAACCTGTTTTCCTGCATCCACAAACATTAGCACAATACCAATTTCGCTCCAGTACGAAATTATCGCGGTATATGGGATTTAAATATTATCCACTTAATAGACGGCGCAATAGGGTCTCATCCGCTAAAAAAAATGCGGGAAATCAATAACTCCAATATATACATATGCCAATATATATATATATATTGCTATTATATATAATACCAATTTCACTGTTTATGAAATATTCGCGGTATATGTTTTTAATAAATAACATCCGCTTACTAACGGTGCAAAATGTCTATTTTAACAATCAATAGATATCAATCATCATTCAAACATGCATTCAAATATTTTAAATCTAACTATTTAAAATAAAATCGAAACTGATTCGATTGAGTGAGAAGTTCTCACCTTGGTTTTAATTTCCGTTTTAGCGATTTATTTCGAATAAAATTAAACGGACGTTTAATTTTACCCAAAATTCTCACTAACTCCAAACGACTCCAAACCAACTCCATCGCGTAGTGCTCGTCCATACGATTCCAACGCAACTGGTTTCGCGCGTTTTCGACCTCGTATGAAAAAGTTATGAACTATTGAAGTTTGTACACGATTTTTATATAAACAAATCAACATAAATTTAAATTTTATAACCTAAACTAACACGGGCCGCTAGATCCAGCACCAAGCAGTCACGGCCGTGCATTTTCTTTCTTCCCCTTGCGTTCTTGCTACAGACATAAGGCCGCAACTTGAACCCATTATCATGATATTAGGTTTTGATTTTACGAGCAAAATACTCAACTATATGACGATCAGGGAGTTGCAAATCGAAGCCTTCAACATGCTCTAGGTTCGGCCTGACCCTGGTGGAGCTCGGCCATCCCTGTAGCACGCATCACGAGGGTGAACTGCAGATGGACACGGCCTTCTATCCCTCAAAGTACAACTCCAAACTCGATCATAACCGTTGAATCTCTTCGTCTCGTTGCCCTCTACATCTTTCATGTTGAACGTTTCTTGTAAATATAAACGGAATTGAAGTTATCAAGGGAAGAAGTGGAGTGATTTTCGGCCCTTCATCCTGATAGTGGCGGCTAGGGTTACAATTTTCTTTTTATTTATTTTTTTTTTCAAGTGGGGGGCTATTTATAGAGAAAACCGAAACACTATTCATCCCGGAAATTCCGAACTCCGATTTACGCGCCGTAACCAGCGTTTCTAGGGTTTACCCCGCGTTCCAGACACAATGGAACAGGTTTCGGAAGCTAATTCGGACATCTGTGCGAGTTATGGCTGTAAACGCTCAATTTGAATTAAACCGATTTAACTCGATTTCTAGGCGTTTTAATTTGTACCGGACAAACGGTAAATCCAATTGACTTGAAATTTGAAACCTTACAATAATATCACATTACGGATCCGATGAAACTAGTTTCGTCGAAATCCGAGACTTTTTGAAAAATGGCTATTTTAGCTCGTCAAATTTAAATTAAAAATAAATCGATGCGTTTCGAGCTGCCACGATCAAACGGTAACTCCGATTGATACGAAATTTGAAATCCGGTAATAACTAACTATTACGGATCCAATGGAACTGGTTTCGTTCAATTCTGAGACTGTTCAAAAATTGACTATTTTCACTAGTCGATTTAAATATTAAAATATTCAATTTTCACAAATTAACTTTTAATTCGATTTTAAAAGTTCTAAAATATCGTTCTAACTTCCATATGATAAAATAAAATTTTACAAATCATTTTCAATCATATTTAACTTGATTTCCAATTATTTCTATAATTTAACATATTAAATTATCGATTTAATTATTCAATTAAATCCAATAATTCAAATAAAAATTTATTCGACTTGTAAATTCACTTATTAATATTTAAAATTAATTAAATATTCATATTTTAATTATTAAAAATTCTGGGTCATTACACTCCTCCCTCAGCACGCCCTCGAAAGAACGAAGTCGCCGACCCTCAAACTATCTGTCTAGACCCAACCCAAACTGTCGAAACCCTAATTCGATGCCCAGATTCGAACGAATCTCGTTCATACATGATTTTTGAAAAGATTTGAATTTGAGGAATGAAGAGCGTGTTGAAATTAATTGAAATGGAAAGAGGATCGATTGCCATTATCGATCTTGAGATCTGCAAACGAACAGTAGTAGAAAAATGAATTCGATTTGATTTTTAAAGAGGATTGTTCAGCCATTTATTTTCTTTTGACTTTTAAACATTTCTTAACTCTGTTGCGTGAGATTATAATAAGAAAGGTAGCGTATAGAAGTCGGCTAGCTACAGTGATCTAAGTGTTTGAGAATAACGACTGATGTGAAGTGTATTTGACTAGTCGAAATATTATTTTTAAATTCTGAATCATTTATTGCCAATTAAATTTTCAACGCGTTTATGTATCGTACGCTCACACGTTAATTCCGAAAGCTACAAAATTTGAAATCTGGTAATAATTCAATATTACGGACCCAATGGAACTGGTTTCGTCGATTTTTGAGACTGTGCCTCAGAAGGCTATTTTTAAATTCAATTTAAACAATAAAATTATAAAACTGAACAAACCACTGCTAATTTCAATTTTACAACTTCTACTATCTTTAGTGTTATCAATATAAATTTTACAAGCCTTCAAATTATTTTTAACAGCCTTAAAATTCCAGATTTCACATTTTACCCAATTTCCAATAATTAAATTCAACAATTAATTATCCAATAAATATTGATATTTGAAATTCAAGTTAAAAATTAAACTTTTTAATATTCCAAATCAATTAAATATTCCAATTTAAATTTCTTAAAAATTCAGGTCGTCACATTCCTCCCCTCTTAAAAGAATTTCGTCCCCGAAATTACTAGTTAGGAAGAATGGTCAAATACCCGTTACTATTTTCCAAAACCAACTGTTCAACATTCTATCCACTATCTTTTTATAAAAGACCCACTACCATTTTTACTAATGTTTCCCAATTTTCCCATAGTTTCTAACAATATTACTTACTCAATCCTACAAATTTAAATTTTAAATCAAATTTAAAATTATCAGAATTTTCTCAAAATTTTTTCTAACTTTCTAAATTTCCGAAATTTTTTGCCAGCGTCTCCTTTGCGCGGCTAGATCGGTACAACTACAAAATGGCTCTACGGCCTCCCAAATCCAAAAAGAAAACAAAAGGCCAAGTGGCTAAATCCAAAAACCCAATCAAATTCCATACGAAAATTTAAACACATACCTTTTTGTCAAGCAATTCTAATTTATTATCTGAAATCAAAACCAATTTTCCCTTCCCTTTTTCATACCTGCATATCCTGTTTAGAAATAATATCCAATCACAACTTTCAAAAACACTTATTGACTTCTGTAACACATTTCCAATATTTGTTTTACTTAAGCCCGTACGACGCACATATATCATCCATACGCAATACCAAATCTGATCGCTCACTCGATCACACAATTTCACCTCCGAGCTAGTATCCTCCACCCGACTTCCTAGTGCGAACTTGGATCTGGTTTCTTAATCAGAAACCGTCATTCTCCTTGCATAGCTGTAAACTATGATAGAGAATTTACAGAATCAATCAAAACTCCATATCCAGGTTCGCCGTCGAAAATCGAGTGAAAAATCCTAACTCGAATCGATATTACCATCTCGAAATTCTGTGCCCGAATCTGGATCAAATAGTTATGCGAATAAAATAATATACGTACATCCTACGCATTTGCCCCAATTGATTATCAGTTATATCAATTTCCCTTTTTATTCACTTTCATTTTGATTGTTATTCCCTTATTCACAATTCCCACAGTCACAAATATCAGTTTCAACCTTAATTCAATTATTCACTTAGCATACTTTCAATACCATATTTACTTAAGAATTCATTATTCTCTTCTTAAGTTCAACATAAATATTTTACATACTTCTTACATTTATTTTCACTTTACCATTGAAGTTTATATCCATTACCATTCACTTTGCCCTTACAATTCCATTTAAATTCAATTTGACTTCGACTTTGAATATCGAATTAGTTTCACTTACTAATTAATTTAAATCTCACACTAGATGTTTATTTGCAAACCTTACTTTCTTTAGTCCCTTCAATTCCACTTACTTTACATTCATAGTTAAAATAGATTTCAATATTTAGTCTCAAATTATATTTGCTTAGCAAATTTAAATCATTTGCCGTTAATGAAAATTTTCAAAATTTTCAAAATTTTCAAAAAATTTCTAACTCCCAAAATTTTCGAAATTTTTTGGCACAGTCTCCTTTGTACGGTGAAGCCTTTGCAATTTGACAAGAGATATAAATATATATACTTCGACCCACACGGTCGGAAAATAGAAAAACAGTTCATATTCCCTATTTGCATTGCGTAGGCGTACCTTATTTAGCATTTTAAAGCAAGCAGCTATTTATTTAAGCAATTAGTGCAGTCAAAACCAGTCAAACGGCTTCCAAAAACCTGTACTTACTCAATTTAAACATGTCAGTGTCAAATATACAAAGTTTATTAACATTACACTTTATTATAAATAACTAAGACATGGATTCTATAAACAATACATATTATATACTTCCATAAGCACATATGAAATATTTCGACACTTATTTATAATGCTTCCAAACAATATTCAAACCATCCTATTTAATTCAAATGATTTCACAACTCTCTTACTTAACTTAAATTCATTTTAAGTCCAAGCAAACTCATTTAAATTGAATTGATTTCCAAAAGCAATCTAACTCCCATTTTTTATTCGAAGTCAAGTTCTCATTAATATAACTTAAGTTAATTAACTCGATTACTAATTTCAATAACTAAAACATGGGTTTCACAAGCCATACCTGCCAAACAACACTTAAAAGTAATTAATAAAGTTTCAAACACCAACTTAATTGTTTTCACTCGTTTCCAACCAATTTTGATGCCATTTCATTCAATTCCCATGGTTTACCATTCAATTTCTTACATTCAGTTTATTTTTAATCCCAACAAGCTTATATTTAATTCAATTGATTCCAAAATCAGTTTTATTTCACTTCTATCAACTCGTATAATTTATTTAATCTCTTTTTCGTCAAATGAAAATGTAACGTCTCGATGATTTTCGTTCTTCGAAAAACCGACATCGACACTCACTTTATCGACTGCCGAGAAATGAAAGGCCGAAAACCGAGATGTTATGGGTTTTAAAAAGAAAAGAAAAGAAAGAAGAGAGAAAAAGAAGAAAGAAAAAGAAAAATAGAGAAGAAGAGAAAATAGAGAGAAAAGAAGATAGACAATTTTTTTTTTTTTTAGAAAACAGAGAATTTTAAAAATAGAACGGAACAGAAGAAATAGAACGGGACAGAAAGGAAACAACAGAACAACAACAGAATCTCACAATTCGCAGCGGAACAACATATAATAATAAATGAATAATCTTTAAACAAAGAACTATATCAGTTATTACATCACATTATATTTCATTACATCATATCATATCATCAGAGTGTACAACAACATACAACAATAAACAGTGCAGCGGAAAGGAAATACTATATAAACTAGTAATACGCCATGCCATCCAGCTTGCCTCCAGCCTCTCCAGAATATCCAGATAAACCTAACTCTTAACTGCCCGTGTGGAAATTGGTGGGCACCCAGAGTTTAGGAAGGAAAACAATAAACTCCAAGTCAGTCATGTGACTGGTGTGAGAACTCAAAACAGTTTTTTTATCTTTAAAATCAAAATAGGAATATTTTTAAGTCAATTCGCAATGCTTTTAAAAATGAGACTACCATAAGGCCTCCCGCACACACACACATGCAAACGCAGAATCGGAGGAGATTTCTCCTTATGATAGCCAAAGATGCTTGATACGCATTTAAAATAACATTTTATATTATTACTAGTGCATAGTGTAGGAAAAATTCATTTCGAAAGTAGAATATAAATCTTCGCCAACATAGACATTTCGAACTATGTCTACTATAGCTACCATCCAAACAGTGGTGACCACCATAAGTGAATGGCAGGTTCTACAACTAATACCGTAAAAGTTTCGTATTGGGAATTGGATTTCCAACAAATGGTCAGGCCAAGGAACTTCCCATTGCCACTGAGAATGCCTCTGGAAAGACACCCCCGAGAACCAAACCGGAACTCTGCCAACACAAGGCCGGGTTACCCCTTAACTGGGTAACTACTGACACGAGCACGCCATTCCCCGGTCCTTTAGGACCTTTTCAACCGAGCGCTCGATATCCAACATCACACCATAATAAATAGAGTGTTTTCAACATGAGTAAGTATCTGGGCTCCATACCATGATATCACCCCTTTCCAGAAGGAAATGCACATACCCTAAGGGGAGCTACAGCAACCCCTAATAACCTTGCCGCATCTTTCCTGTTTTGACCATTTCCGGGATGTGAGGCTCGACGAAGTCACGTCCACAAAAACATACTTTATATAAAAGCCATGCTTTGGGTCAACAAATGATCAACACAATGATCACTAAGATAGACGATCAAATAAATGATCCTATCACAATAATCAACACAATGATCATTTCAGCATCACTCAGCATGTCACATTACCAAAATGGGATATATCGCTGATAACTTCAACTATATAACCTTTGAGCTCGTACGTCTCAAAGAAGGGTGTTAAGCAAAGAATAAATTCTCCGCCACCAACAGAAATATATTTGAAAGAAATCGGCTTTATATCTCAAATTGTAATGTCAGGCATACAATCCATACAAGTTTGTTCCGGGATCGAACAAAACCGAAGGCACTTCTTACGAAGCCCTTGCAATCCGGATATTCACAATCCTGATCGGATTCACCATCACATATGGAATCTCTATACCAGGAGCGACCCAGTGCAGAGACAATCGATAGGTCATCCTATCGCTCTCGCAAATACCGGTCTTCAACACCGATCTTCAAATGCAATTCACGTCGTATCACATATTCGGAATGGGTTATACGACCCCATGGTCCTTTCCCGGTTAACCCGAATAGTGAGCGCTTATTCAAAAATAAGTGTGCATTCAAATTCAAACAATCATATCAAATACCCAATCAAAGGGAAATATTGATAGTCGGCTATTGAACTATCAATTGATATGCATACATCACCAGATTCCAAATAATTTTCCAAATTATTTATTTTCCAAAATATCTTTACTAGATATATAGTTTCAACACTTCAAAAATAAATCAATATTTATTTTCATACAAATTCCACTTTTCATTCATAAATTCCATAATGAATTTATATTTCAAAATATCCATGCATATATGATTTCAATCATTCATTTCAATTTATCTTCAAAAAGATAAATTCTAAATATTCACTTTATACTGGAAAACAATTCCATACTTATTAAATAAGTAATTCACAATCTTTTATTTTCAACACTTAGAAAATATTCAATATACTTAAACCGAATTAAGTATATATTTTATTCTTTAAGGAAATCATTCACTTAACATATTTATTTGGGCCAAAACGAATGTTACGTAAAACATCGTTACGACAACCCAAAATCACTAGTATAGGGATTCGAAATTAAAATAGATATATAAATCCCAATACTAAACCAAAACATTTCCATTCGGAAATCATTTACTATAACAACAGTGTTATAGTCCACCATTTCCTTTTATTTCTCGAAAACGTCTATTTCAACAATAAATGTTGAAATCTATGGTTTCGAATCACAACACCTTTTAAAACATCGTTAGATCGTTTTAATTCTATTTAAAACATTCACATTCTAAACAATTTCTTTAACGTGTTATTCACTGTTCAAAAACGTGAATATACTATGTTCACAAATTCCATTATTTCTATTCACTTTAACTTAAAGGATTATTCACTGTTCAAAATGTGAATATAACTCTATCTCTAAGTTATAACAATTAACTTATCAAAATAAGTCATTTGCGGATTTATAAAACAACGTTTATACATTCCGTTTCTATTTATTTATAAAAACTTCCTTTTTATAAATTCCTTTATTAACCTATTCCAGTTTATAACTCGATTATAAACTACAAGTTCATATTATAAGTTAATTACTTATAAAACGATTATTTTACAAAATCGTTCATTTAACTTCCCAAATTATTAATCTTAACTTATAAGATTGTTTATTTATCCAAAATTCATTCTTTCGATAACTTTATAAATTTTATAAACCTATTGCTTATAAAATTTCATTTATAACTTCACAGTTTATAATTTCATAAATTTCATTCATTTAGGAAATTCATTTTCACTACATTCAAACACTTATAAAAACTCGTTTTATAATGTCTATAATTCAATTTATAAATATCCATTTATAAATCTCTTAATATAAATCAGTTTATATTATTATTCTAAAACGTCTTTAAATTCCTTTATAATTTCATCATTTCGATTTATAAAATAATCAAATTTTATAAATCCTATATTTAAACTTTTATCATATATTCAAAAATCCAATCTAAATTATTTTATAAAATCATTAGTTCATATTTCTCAAAATCGACTTTTAATCGTATTTCTAAAAATCAGCTTTTTAACTATATTTCACAAAAACCATAATTTTTATAACTTTAAAAATTATAACGTTTATTTATTTGAAATGGATCGATTCCAAAAATATTTTATAAACGTATATTTTCAAAAAATCACTTTAAAACCATTTTAAAATCCCAAAATCTGGGTCCAATGATACTACACACCAAATAGTCAATCACGACTAACAACGATATCATATATCGATATGATAATCCATCAAATATCAAAATATCTGAAATAAAATAAATACTGTTGAGGAATCCAGTTGGATCCCTCCAACCTGTTTTCCTGCATCCAAAAAACATTAGCACAATACCAATTTCGCTCCAGTACGAAATTATCGCGGTATATGTTCTTAATAAATATTATCCGCTTAATAACGGCGTAATAGGGTCTCATCCGCTAAACAAAAAAATGCGGGAAATCAATCAACTGCAATATATACATATGCCAATATATATATATTGATATTATATATAATACCAATTTCACTGTTTATGAAATATTCGCGGTATATGTTTATAATAAATAACATCCGCTTACTAACGGCGCATAATGTCTATTTTAACAATCAATAACTTACAGTCATCATTCAAACATGCATTCAAATATTTTAAATCTAACTATTTAAAATAAAATCGAAATCTATTCGATTGAGTGAGAAATTCTCACCTTGGTTTTAAATTCCGTTTTAGCTTTTATTTCGAATAAAATTAAACGCGCGTTTAATTTTACCCGAAATTCTCACTAACTCCAAACGACTCCAAACCAACTCCATCGCGTAGTGCTCGTCCATACGATTCCAACGCAACTGAGTTTGCATTTTTTCGACCTCGTATGAAAAAGTTATGCATTTTATAAGATCGTACACGATTTATATAACTAAATTCACAACTAACTTAATAATTTAAACCCTCAACTCATATGGACCCTTGGATCTTGCATTGCTCACATCAGGCCGTCCCCTCCTTTCCTTCTCCCCCCTCATTCACGTGCATCTCCAGGTTATAGATATGGAGGCCGAACCCATTTAGTGAACTAGGGTTTAAATTTTCTCCTTCGATACTTGACGAAACCCGATCACACCAACGCCATGACGAAGAGCACGACGCAAGCTACATCCACCTGCCACCATGGCCAACTCGGCCTGCATATGACGCGCGCGCACGCAAGTGCACAGCCCACGCACGGCCACCTCCTGACGCCTCCACGTTGCTCCGTTTCCGATCACAACCGTTGAAACTCTAGCTCTCATCGCCCTCTACGTCTTTCATGTTGAAACCTTAGCCTAATTGTCGACGGATTGGAAGAAATCGAGGAGGGAATGAGATTGAATTCTGGCCATCCACTTATTAGGGCCGGCTACATTAGTTTAGGGTTTTAATTTCTTTTTTTTTTTATTTTTTTGAGAGGGTGGGGGTCTATTTATAAGGAACGAGCGACACTATTCATCTCGGAAATTCCGAACTCCGATTTAGGCGCCGTAACCAGCGTACCTAGGGTTTATCCCGCGTTCCGGACACAATGGAACAGGTTTCGGAAGCTAATTCGGAAGTATGTGCGAGTTATGGCTATAAACGCTCAATTTAAATTAAACCGATTTAAATCGATTTCTAGGCGTTTTAATTTGTACCGGACAAACGGTAAATCCAATTGACTTGAAATTTGAAACCTTACAATAATATCACATTACGGATCCGATGAAACTAGTTTCGTCGAAATCCGAGACTTTTTGAAAAATGGCTATTTTGACTCGCCAAATTTAAATTAAAAATAAATCGATGCGTTTCGAGCTGCCACGATCAAACGATAACTCCGATTGACACGGAATTTGAAATCCGGTAATAACTAACCATTACGGATCCAATGAAACTAGTTTCGTTCAATTCTGAGACTGTCCAAAAATTGGCTATTTTACAGTCGATTATTAAATATTAAAATATTCAATTTTCACAAATTAACTTTTAATTCGATTTTAAAAGTTCTAAAATATTTCTATAACTCCAGTATGATTAAATAAAATTTTCCAAATTATTTTCAATCATTTTTAACTCAATTTTTAATTATTTCCATAATTTAACGTATTAAATTATCGATTAAATTATCCAATTAAATCCAATAATTCAAATAAAAATTTATTTGACTTATAAATTCACTTATAAATATTTAAAATTAATTAAATATTCATATTTTAATTTAATAAAATTCTGGGTCGTTACAATCTTTCCCCCTTAAAAGAATTTCATCCTCGAAATTACAAGTAAGAAAAGTTACAGAATCTATTAATTTTCCAAAATTTAAAATTAAATTTCTTACAAATCTTTACTAAGTTTTCCAAATCATACTTAGTTATCATTTCAAAAACAAATTACCTTGTTTAACTTTCAATTCAAAAATCAAAGTTAAAGTTTTCAAAAATTTCCAAATTTCTTAAATTTTTTCTAACGCCTTAAATTTTTGAAAAAATTCGCCATGTCTCCTTTGCGCGGCTCGATCCGAAAAAAAAATGACAGTATATATATATCACAAATATACATCTCATCAAGTAATGAGGCATCCCGAAGGGAAAAAGTGTAAAAGTGCGATATTTAATCCGAGATATGTACCTTATATTTTTATTAGCAAGCATATACGGCTAATATAGCGCTAAAGCGAACTCCAAATGCGAAGCAAACGCGATCCGCACCTACTAAACACTTAACAAACAACATGAGAATCATGCATATATGAAAATAATCTCAATATACAACATATAGCAACATAACAACTATATACGTCAACATAGTTATGCATTCAAAACAACAAATGCAATATATATTCAACCATCAACCAACTAACATCCATATCCAATAAACATTCATTCATATTCTCATTCATATTTAATGAATTGGTTTTCACTCTAAATCATATTTGATTTATTTACATTGGATTTTATCAACATTCATTTTCAATTCAATTAGTTTACATTACTAATTAAATCTAATTCACTTTCAATTCTATTCAAATTTATTTACTTTCAATTTGAATTCAATTGCATTAGCTTTCAATTTCATTAATACTTAATGAATTATATACAATCAATCAACAACCATATAACAACCAATGTATATTAATTACAACCAAATTACTTTGCTTACTTTCATTCATTTTTTTTATTCAACTTCTAATAACATTAGATTTTAATGAATTAATACTTTCATTCATTATTCCATTCCAATTATTCACATTCAATTGATTAACATCCAATCCATTCATTCAATTCAATTACAAAAGTTGAATTTCTATTCACATAACTTAAGTTCATATCCATCACTTAACTTAATTAATTTAGTTTGATACCAATATCAACTTAATTCAATATCTCTTAAGTTATATTCCATTTAACTTTAAATTCACTTTACATTTTATTTACAACTCATATTCATAAATATAGTTTCACTTCTTATATATATAAGTTTATTTCACAATTGTACATCACTTTAATTATAACTCAATTCTTATAATTCATTTGCTTATACAATTATTCTTTCATTTAGATTATTCAAACAACCTAACAATCAACTTATATACTATTTAATAATTCTGAAAAATTATTCCTTCATATATAAAATATAATCGAGGTAAAATTATTTCATTTACCCAATTTAAAATCAATATTATGTCGAATTGTTCTATTCAAGTGTTTAGAAACCCCTTCGGCTCAGTTTCGAGGCTGTGCTGACGAAAGTTCATATGCCACTTAATAAACCAATCATCACAATATAAAACAATTTTATATTCACTAACAAATACGCTCTCATAGCTATTATTACACTCAAACTCATTCTAGAGTACTACTGGCTCTATCTCTAATGAGTAATACCCAACAGAACCATGGTTGTCGCTTAACCATCAGAGCTCCGATACCAAATGTAACGTCTCGATGATTTTCGTTCTTCGAAAAACCGACATCGACACTCACTTTATCGACTGCCGAGAAATCAAAGGCCGAAAACCGAGATGTTATGGGTTTTAAAAAGAAAAGAAAAGAAAGAAGAGAGAAAAAGAAGAAAGAAAAAGAAAAATAGAGAAGAAGAGAAAATAGAGAGAAAAGAAGATAGACAATTTTTTTTTTTTTTTAGAAAACAGAGAATTTTAAAAATAGAACGGAACAGAAGAAATAGAACGGGACAGAAAGGAAACAACAGAACAACAACAGAATCTCACAATTCGCAGCGGAACAACATATAATAATAAATGAATAATCTTTAAACAAAGAACTATATCAGTTATTACATCACATTATATTTCATTACATCATATCATATCATCAGAGTGTACAACAACATACAACAATAAACAGTGCAGCGGAAAGGAAATACTATATAAACTAGTAATACGCCATGCCATCCAGCTTGCCTCCAGCCTCTCCAGAATATCCAGATAAACCTAACTCTTAACTGCCCGTGTGGAAATTGGTGGGCACCCAGAGTTTAGGAAGGAAAACAATAAACTCCAAGTCAGTCATGTGACTGGTGTGAGAACTCAAAACAGTTTTTTTATCTTTAAAATCAAAATAGGAATATTTTTAAGTCAATTCGCAATGCTTTTAAAAATGAGACTACCATAAGGCCTCCCGCACACACACACATGCAAACGCAGAATCGGAGGAGATTTCTCCTTATGATAGCCAAAGATGCTTGATACGCATTTAAAATAACATTTTATATTATTACTAGTGCATAGTGTAGGAAAAATTCATTTCGAAAGTAGAATATAAATCTTCGCCAACATAGACATTTCGAACTATGTCTACTATAGCTACCATCCAAACAGTGGTGACCACCATAAGTGAATGGCAGGTTCTACAACTAATACCGTAAAAGTTTCGTATTGGGAATTGGATTTCCAACAAATGGTCAGGCCAAGGAACTTCCCATTGCCACTGAGAATGCCTCTGGAAAGACACCCCCGAGAACCAAACCGGAACTCTGCCAACACAAGGCCGGGTTACCCCTTAACTGGGTAACTACTGACACGAGCACGCCATTCCCCGGTCCTTTAGGACCTTTTCAACCGAGCGCTCGATATCCAACATCACACCATAATAAATAGAGTGTTTTCAACATGAGTAAGTATCTGGGCTCCATACCATGATATCACCCCTTTCCAGAAGGAAATGCACATACCCTAAGGGGAGCTACAGCAACCCCTAATAACCTTGCCGCATCTTTCCTGTTTTGACCATTTCCGGGATGTGAGGCTCGACGAAGTCACGTCCACAAAAACATACTTTATATAAAAGCCATGCTTTGGGTCAACAAATGATCAACACAATGATCACTAAGATAGACGATCAAATAAATGATCCTATCACAATAATCAACACAATGATCATTTCAGCATCACTCAGCATGTCACATTACCAAAATGGGATATATCGCTGATAACTTCAACTATATAACCTTTGAGCTCGTACGTCTCAAAGAAGGGTGTTAAGCAAAGAATAAATTCTCCGCCACCAACAGAAATATATTTGAAAGAAATCGGCTTTATATCTCAAATTGTAATGTCAGGCATACAATCCATACAAGTTTGTTCCGGGATCGAACAAAACCGAAGGCACTTCTTACGAAGCCCTTGCAATCCGGATATTCACAATCCTGATCGGATTCACCATCACATATGGAATCTCTATACCAGGAGCGACCCAGTGCAGAGACAATCGATAGGTCATCCTATCGCTCTCGCAAATACCGGTCTTCAACACCGATCTTCAAATGCAATTCACGTCGTATCACATATTCGGAATGGGTTATACGACCCCATGGTCCTTTCCCGGTTAACCCGAATAGTGAGCGCTTATTCAAAAATAAGTGTGCATTCAAATTCAAACAATCATATCAAATACCCAATCAAAGGGAAATATTGATAGTCGGCTATTGAACTATCAATTGATATGCATACATCACCAGATTCCAAATAATTTTCCAAATTATTTATTTTCCAAAATATCTTTACTAGATATATAGTTTCAACACTTCAAAAATAAATCAATATTTATTTTCATACAAATTCCACTTTTCATTCATAAATTCCATAATGAATTTATATTTCAAAATATCCATGCATATATGATTTCAATCATTCATTTCAATTTATCTTCAAAAAGATAAATTCTAAATATTCACTTTATACTGGAAAACAATTCCATACTTATTAAATAAGTAATTCACAATCTTTTATTTTCAACACTTAGAAAATATTCAATATACTTAAACCGAATTAAGTATATATTTTATTCTTTAAGGAAATCATTCACTTAACATATTTATTTGGGCCAAAACGAATGTTACGTAAAACATCGTTACGACAACCCAAAATCACTAGTATAGGGATTCGAAATTAAAATAGATATATAAATCCCAATACTAAACCAAAACATTTCCATTCGGAAATCATTTACTATAACAACAGTGTTATAGTCCACCATTTCCTTTTATTTCTCGAAAACGTCTATTTCAACAATAAATGTTGAAATCTATGGTTTCGAATCACAACACCTTTTAAAACATCGTTAGATCGTTTTAATTCTATTTAAAACATTCACATTCTAAACAATTTCTTTAACGTGTTATTCACTGTTCAAAAACGTGAATATACTATGTTCACAAATTCCATTATTTCTATTCACTTTAACTTAAAGGATTATTCACTGTTCAAAATGTGAATATAACTCTATCTCTAAGTTATAACAATTAACTTATCAAAATAAGTCATTTGCGGATTTATAAAACAACGTTTATACATTCCGTTTCTATTTATTTATAAAAACTTCCTTTTTATAAATTCCTTTATTAACCTATTCCAGTTTATAACTCGATTATAAACTACAAGTTCATATTATAAGTTAATTACTTATAAAACGATTATTTTACAAAATCGTTCATTTAACTTCCCAAATTATTAATCTTAACTTATAAGATTGTTTATTTATCCAAAATTCATTCTTTCGATAACTTTATAAATTTTATAAACCTATTGCTTATAAAATTTCATTTATAACTTCACAGTTTATAATTTCATAAATTTCATTCATTTAGGAAATTCATTTTCACTACATTCAAACACTTATAAAAACTCGTTTTATAATGTCTATAATTCAATTTATAAATATCCATTTATAAATCTCTTAATATAAATCAGTTTATATTATTATTCTAAAACGTCTTTAAATTCCTTTATAATTTCATCATTTCGATTTATAAAATAATCAAATTTTATAAATCCTATATTTAAACTTTTATCATATATTCAAAAATCCAATCTAAATTATTTTATAAAATCATTAGTTCATATTTCTCAAAATCGACTTTTAATCGTATTTCTAAAAATCAGCTTTTTAACTATATTTCACAAAAACCATAATTTTTATAACTTTAAAAATTATAACGTTTATTTATTTGAAATGGATCAATTCCAAAAATATTTTATAAACGTATATTTTCAAAAAATCACTTTAAAACCATTTTAAAATCCCAAAATCTGGGTCCAATGATACTACACACCAAATAGTCAATCACGACTAACAACGATATCATATATCGATATGATAATCCATCAAATATCAAAATATCTGAAATAAAATAAATACTGTTGAGGAATCCAGTTGGATCCCTCCAACCTGTTTTCCTGCATCCAAAAAACATTAGCACAATACCAATTTCGCTCCAGTACGAAATTATCGCGGTATATGTTCTTAATAAATATTATCCGCTTAATAACGGCGTAATAGGGTCTCATCCGCTAAACAAAAAAATGCGGGAAATCAATCAACTGCAATATATACATATGCCAATATATATATATTGATATTATATATAATACCAATTTCACTGTTTATGAAATATTCGCGGTATATGTTTATAATAAATAACATCCGCTTACTAACGGCGCATAATGTCTATTTTAACAATCAATAACTTACAGTCATCATTCAAACATGCATTCAAATATTTTAAATCTAACTATTTAAAATAAAATCGAAATCTATTCGATTGAGTGAGAAATTCTCACCTTGGTTTTAAATTCCGTTTTAGCTTTTATTTCGAATAAAATTAAACGCGCGTTTAATTTTACCCGAAATTCTCACTAACTCCAAACGACTCCAAACCAACTCCATCGCGTAGTGCTCGTCCATACGATTCCAACGCAACTGAGTTTGCATTTTTTCGACCTCGTATGAAAAAGTTATGCATTTTATAAGATCGTACACGATTTATATAACTAAATTCACAACTAACTTAATAATTTAAACCCTCAACTCATATGGACCCTTGGATCTTGCATTGCTCACATCAGGCCGTCCCCTCCTTTCCTTCTCCCCCCTCATTCACGTGCATCTCCAGGTTATAGATATGGAGGCCGAACCCATTTAGTGAACTAGGGTTTAAATTTTCTCCTTCGATACTTGACGAAACCCGATCACACCAACGCCATGACGAAGAGCACGACGCAAGCTACATCCACCTGCCACCATGGCCAACTCGGCCTGCATATGACGCGCGCGCACGCAAGTGCACAGCCCACGCACGGCCACCTCCTGACGCCTCCACGTTGCTCCGTTTCCGATCACAACCGTTGAAACTCTAGCTCTCATCGCCCTCTACGTCTTTCATGTTGAAACCTTAGCCTAATTGTCGACGGATTGGAAGAAATCGAGGAGGGAATGAGATTGAATTCTGGCCATCCACTTATTAGGGCCGGCTACATTAGTTTAGGGTTTTAATTTCTTTTTTTTTTTTTATTTTTTTGAGAGGGTAGGGGTCTATTTATAAGGAACGAGCGACACTATTCATCCCGGAAATTCCGAACTCCGATTTAGGCGCCGTAACCAGCGTACCTAGGGTTTATCCCGCGTTCCGGACACAATGGAACAGGTTTCGGAAGCTAATTCGGAAGTATGTGCGAGTTATGGCTATAAACGCTCAATTTAAATTAAACCGATTTAAATCGATTTCTAGGCGTTTTAATTTGTACCGGACAAACGGTAAATCCAATTGACTTGAAATTCGAAACCTTACAATAATATCACATTACGGATCCGATGAAACTGGTTTCGTCGAAATCCGAGACTTTTTGAAAAATGGCTATTTTGACTCGCCAAATTTAAATTAAAAATAAATCGATGCGTTTCGAGCTGCCACGATCAAACGATAACTCCGATTGACACGAAATTTGAAATCCGGTAATAACTAACCATTACGGATCCAATGAAACTAGTTTCGTTCAATTCTGAGACTGTCCAAAAATTGGCTATTTTACAGTCGATTATTAAATATTAAAATATTCAATTTTCACAAATTAACTTTTAATTCGATTTTAAAAGTTCTAAAATATTTCTATAACTCCAGTATGATTAAATAAAATTTTCCAAATTATTTTCAATCATTTTTAACTCAATTTTTAATTATTTCCATAATTTAACGTATTAAATTATCGATTAAATTATCCAATTAAATCCAATAATTCAAATAAAAATTTATTTGACTTATAAATTCACTTATAAATATTTAAAATTAATTAAATATTCATATTTTAATTTAATAAAATTCTGGGTCGTTACAGAAAATATACTTCCACAAAATTTGACCATATGCAAGTGAATAAATAACTACGTAAGCTTGTAACCACTTTGATTTGATTTCGACTCAATTAATAGTCAATTTCTTCCAATCTAATTCATTTGCAATCATTTCAATTTTATTTTTATTCACTTGAATTTTATTTATCACTCAAACCATCACTATTTCAACTCTATTTTGTTTTAACTTGAGTTCATTGCCAGCTCCATTCATTTAAATTAAATTAGTATATTTTATTGAATCAATATGAATTCTAGTTCACATTCAATAATTTATTTCTGAATTCCTCTCATTTTATAACGAGGCCATTTCCAAATTATCTCTACTTAGATTTTTATTTGCAATATAAATCATTTTTATGTTAATTCAATTCCATTCAACTTCAACTCAATTTTAATTCACTTATAATTTTAAGTTGAATTTCTATTAATAACTCAAGCTTCACTTTCAAATGTTATCATTTATTCACAACTCAAATTTTTATTAACCAATTTGAGTTCCATTTCCATATTCCATTAATTAATCAAGTAGTCTATTTAAATTTTTACCCAATATTTGATTTTTATTTCAAAAATCACTCTAACCTTTTTCCTCGAGTTCAATCTATTTTATATTTTAGATTTTGGATTCTATTCATTTCCCAAAATACAAAACAATTTCATTTGGCTTATTTATTCCACATCTAACTTTTATAAGTCACACATTTATTTATATTCAGATTTCATCTATTTACAATCAATCCCATTCACATTTTACTTTTTAACTCAGAATTATACCTTTTGTTTAGCCAATATATTTTTATTATTCCATAAACATTTTAAACAAAATTCCAGAGTTAAACAATTTTCCAAAATTTCAAAATCACTTTTGAAATCAACTACATCCAAATCCTTTGGCAAATTCAATTATCCCTTTGAATTTCAAAACCAAACCCAGTTCACAAACAATTTCAATTTAAAATATTCAGGTAGCAATTTCTCTTCTAGAAACTCGAAAATGAACTTCGATGATGCTGCAGTCATCACCGAAATTATTTTCCAACGATCGAAAGAGTTTAAATGCTTTTATCTCTTTAACAACATTTCAAATATTTTTAATTTCCAAATCCCACAAGATTTCAAAAGCAACTCAAAATGTTTCCGAAATAATACTATTATTCCTCCAAACCTTTTGGAAACCGTTTTCAAACCCGACAGAATTTAAATTTTTCCCAAAATTCCAAATTGTAATTCCTTTAAATCTATATTCAAACATTCTCTGGAATTCTATTTCAAAATTATAATCACCTTCACAGTTTACATTTACAAATCTCATTTGTATATGAAGTTTATTCAATTGATAAATTACATTTATAATCTATATTTCAAATTTAATTTGTTACATAAATTTATTCTTCAACTTTGGTTATAAGTTTTCAATTCCTTATTCAGTTTCTACATAATAGTGTTAATAATTTAATATTATCATTACTTAACAATCAAGCATCCAAATACTATAATACTTTAGTAAAATTATATTCTTTTTATATACTAAAATAATTTGGGTAAAATTATTTCATTTACCCTATTTTAAAACAATACTGTCGAATTGTTCTACTCAAGTGTTTAGAGATCCCTATCAATAATGTTAATTACTCGTATTGACCAGAATATATAAACTACTCAATAAACCAATCAACACAATATAAAACCATTTTATATTCACTAACAAATACGCGCTCATATCTATTAATACGCTCAAACTTGTTCTAGAGTACTATTGACTCTATTTCAATGAGTAATTCCCACCAGAGCCAAGGTTATCACCAACCTGAGCTCTGATACCAAGTG
Source organism: Allium cepa (assembly GCA_030765085.1). Taxonomy (NCBI): domain Eukaryota; kingdom Viridiplantae; phylum Streptophyta; class Magnoliopsida; order Asparagales; family Amaryllidaceae; genus Allium; species Allium cepa. The sequence goes on from CM060940.1 coordinate 112,399,287, forward strand.
TAGCAGCCCGCAAATCCGTACCCCTTGAGTCAACACTATTCTACAACAATCAATTCAAGTTGCACAGAAATACGAACCGTTTGGGTTAAAGAAGAAGAGGTAGAAGAAGAGAATAGAAACAAACATCAGAATCTAACCATCGCAGCGGAATAAAATATAATAGATAATAATGATCTTTACTCGAAAATCAAATATTTATGTTTATACATTACATCATCAGAGTACATCAATCACAGCTCAACATCAATGTCATACAAATGGATACACAACTACTCAATACAGTGGAATATATACATAAACAAATACGGGAGTACGTATCGTCATCCTGCTCGTCTCCTGAGCTCCACAGTATCCTATCCTGTATCCTATAGTACTCGGTCTGACCCGAGCATTACAGTTAAATAACACCCGAGTCAGTCTGGAATACCAGCGTGAGAAAATCACACCCAATTGATTATTAAAGTTTCAAAAAAAAATCCTTTTGAAAACAAAAGCATCCCGTAAGACCACGCCACCAATAAACATGTCGGGTTTTTACCTTACGATAGCTAAAACAATTTTTATAGAAATCCTCTGATATTATAATAGGGTCTGTATATAAATACTTATAAAATAGATGAAATTGTTGAATTATTAAATTCCAGCTACTAGCCACAAAGTCGGTAATACAAACAAAACTCGTACAAGGTTCATAGGGAGAATGGATTTCCAACTAATGACTAGGCAATGGGGTACCACCTGTCACAGTACGGGGCCTAGATCACCGTACCGAGGAGTACACCCGCTCCCCTGCAACACAAGACCGGGACTACCCCTTACTGGATAATCCCGAGTGAGAACCCCGCGGTTGGGATCAACAACCGCCCACTAAGCCGAAATAAAAGGGACATCTAGACAGGGATGACCTCACCCTGCTTGGGTGCTACCCACCTAGCCTTGCTGCATAACCCCTGATTTTCAATCATTCCCATTTGATGAGGCTTGAGGCTAAGCGTTACCTTTTTAAGAATATATCCCTTAGAATGCCCATCGTCCACCTGACGATGTTTCGCAAGCATTCATCCATACAAGTCCGTCCCGGGTCCGAACGGAACCGACTATTCCTACTACATCCATTTTGGAAATATCCTTAGAATTAGTAGCGATTAACCCTTGCACTTCACTACTCCATCTTCGAATCCAAATTCGTTTCCACGAAACGTACAAACCGGATCGAAGTGGTTTTCGAGAAATAAATCTCGATCCCGGTCTCTTCGAAACGATCAATGCATTTGTCCAATATTGATAGTCGGTCATTTAACTATCAATTAATATTTCACAAACAACCATCAACCAATAAATAATTTCTCAAATTATTTATTAATCCCAAAAATATATTCACAAGATATATTTTCACTTTTCAAACCTTTTGAAAACAGTTTTCAAAACTATCTTCCTTTCTCAAAATAAATTCCAAGTATTTCTATTTCCACTGGAATCACCAAGCATAAAATTTTAGATTTTTTTTAATAATTTAAAACGCTTTACTTTGAAATATACTTTAAAACCTTTAAGTTAAAACTATTTCAATAATTTGTTAAAACTATATACTATATTAATATTTGAAAATAAGGTTACTTTATAAAATACAAAACTAAGTTTTTACTTTTTAAAACAACACACTAACTCATCTTTTAAATAATTATTACAATAATAGATTTGAAAATATTTACTTTAGAATTTTAAACGTTCAGAAAAATAAATTTCTAAAACATGCTTTTTTTAAAAACAACATTAAAACTTTTATCTTATATTTAAAAATTTACTTAAAACGTACTTAGCTATCCAGAGAAATATACTTCTCTTCACAACCTTTAAAAATAAATCACTATTTATTTTTAGACAATTTTCTCATGCCTTTAATAAATTCCCACTTTGAATTTATTCTTCCAAATATCCAATTTCAAACACTTAAATCAATTTCCAAATTGATTTTCAATTTACTTCATTCATTCAAAAATCCTTTAATTTCAGATTTTATTCCTTAATTATGATTTAAGATACTTTTAATTGAAATACCAATTTAGATTTCTTAGTTTACTTCTGATTCCTTTAAATAAATTTAAAACTTTAAGTTTTAAAATAATTCTTTATCCATTTAAATTAATATCCCAAAATTTTACAATTCATTAATTACTGTTTATTCAAACCCTTTTCTTTTCATACTCGAAGTTATTTATTAGTATTTAACATATTTCCATTTCTTTTTCAATTCATTCTTAATTTATTAATTTTTCTAAGATTATTTTGTTACAAATTTACTTCCTTTATTTTCTTTCGAAAGTCCAATTTATATATTTTTGGTAATTCATTATACCCAAATATATCCAATCAAATCATAACATTCAATATTCTAATATGTTCATCATAGAATATCAAGTAATCACAACAGAGAATATTAAATTATAAATAATAAATGTTGAGGGGTCCAGTTGGATCCCTCCAACCTGTTTTTCCTGCATCCACAGATGTTAGCACAATAATATGCCAATTCCCGAATATACCATACTATAGCACATAAATCAATTTCAACCATCCAAACAATTATTTAAATTTAATCATTTAAATTTAAATTTAAATTAACTGAGTGAGATTAACTCACCTTTGCTTTTACTATTGTAATCTGATCCACACCCTCCTGATTCTCAACGATTTAGACCTTGTAACATTATATAAATTATTTTATTACTATTCGAACTAATTGAAAAATCAATCACCGTTTAATAAATTTAACTTAACCCAATAATTTAATTTTAACTATTGATTTAATTTTAAACCAATCTTCCTATAATAATCAATGTTTTTAGTAGCTAAATAGTTTAATAAGTTAAACAAATTGGTCTTCCTAATATATTATTTTAAAGGGTGTCTATGTATATTTTCTTCTTAACTAAACCAAGAATGAAATGATATATACCTTTAATTCTAAAATAGATCTGTGCATATATAGAATCAAACTGGAGGAGTTAAACCTTACTGTAAATATTTCTATCTCTTTTTTTTCTCTTTTTTTTACAGTTTAAATTCCCAAAACCTAAATCAGATTTAATTAAATAAAAATCGAAAACAAATACCTCCTGCCGATCCTCTAATAAATCGTCGAGCCCATCCTCAGCATCGCCGAACGCGCCTGGCTTCACCAAACACCCCTGCCCTAACTCGAACTTCACTGGAGCATCACGCGACCCTCACCATCAATTTGAGATAGCACACACCGGGTTGCCATACCCTATCACGAAACCCTCCTCCCTCAGCACGCCCTCGAAAGAACGAAGTCGCCAACCCTCAAACTATCTGTCACGACCCAACCCAAACTATCGAAACCCTAATTCGATGCACAGATTCGAACAGATCTCATTCATACATGATTTCTGAAAAGATTTGAATTTGAGGAATGAAGAGCGTGTTGAAATTAATTGAAATGGAAAGAGGATCGATTGCCATTATCGATCTTGAGATTTGCAAACGAACGGTAGTAGAAAAATGAATTCGATTTTATTTTTAAAGAGGATTGTTCAGCCATTTATTTTCTTTTGACTTTTAAACATTTCTTAACTCTTTTGCGTGAGATTATAATAAGAAAGGTAGCACATAGAAGTCGGCTAGCTATAGTGATCCGAGTGTTTGAGAATAACGGCTGATGTGAAGTGTATTTGACTAGTCGAAATATTATTTTTAAATTCTGAATCGGTTATTGCCAATTAAATTTTCAACGCGTTTATGTATCATACGCTCACACGTTAATTCCGAAAGCTACGAAATTTGAAATCCGGTAATAATTCAATATTACGGACCCAATGAAACTGGTTTCGTCGATATTTGAGGCTGTGCCTTGGAAGGCTATTTTTAAATTTAATTTAAACAATAAAATTTTAAAACTGAACAAACCACTACTAATTTCAATTTTGCAACTTCTACTATCTTTAGTGTTATAAATTTTACAAGCCTTCAAATTATTTTTAACAGGCTTAAAATTCCAGATTTCACATTTTACCCAATTTCCAATAATTAAATTCAACAATTAATTATCCAATAAATATTGATATTTGAAATTCAAGTTAAAAATTAAACTTTTTAATATTCCAAATCAGTTAAATATTCTAATTTAAATTGCTTAAAAATTCGGGTCGTCACAAGATGCATAATCAATCAGTCAATCAATCCTAATGCATAGGATACATGTGTTCATAATATTATTCAATCCATAATTTGAGAACTGAACACTGGGTTTTATTTCAAATCATTTGAATTGAATATATACATATCTCTTTCGAATATCAAATCATACTTCAGGGATTTGAACCAAATCAGTTTCATTAAACAATCGAGTAGCAAAGCTACTAAAGTATCCTCCCCCACTTTGAAACTCAAAAATGAATGTCGATAATGCTTCAGTCTCTATCGAAATTATTTCTCAATGACATAAGTGAGCTCTGGACTTTTATTCCTTTTCTGATAATATTGAAAACCATTTGAAATCATTTTGAAATTACTTAAAAACATTTCTATTCAGAACATACTTTCAAATCATGCTATTATATATTTCCATAATCTTAAAACCAATTTCAAACTCCCAGAATTCATGCTCTCAAATTTCCAATTATAATAACTTTTTGTTTATTTATTAACCATATATTGATAAACCATATTCCATATATCACTTTCAAATGGTATCCATTACTTTTTAAATGTACACCGGGAAATTCAGATATATATATATGTGTGTGTGTGTGTGTCTGTGTGCATTCACTTCAAAATCCATGTTAAAACATGCATTTTCTCAAACTGGTTAAATATATTTCAAAAACCAAAATTTCCAACCATAGTAAAATGCTCAAATCAACAGCCAATAGCCGATGCTCATAAATAGGTCGAGCATGACTCATCAATCAATAAGTCATAATATGCACATCCATATTAATCAAGCAATTAAACAACAAAGAGATACCATCCAATCATCCTCAACAGTCACGAATGATTTTATCAGTTTATAGAATTCATTCTCGTATATACACACACAAAATACATAGTCCGAGTTCAAAATCATTTCATTTATCAATTTCAAAATATTTTTGTATCACTAACAAATATGCTCTTTCGTATATACGTATATACATTCAATGAGCTTATCCTACAGGTTTAAGTATTTGCTAAACAAAAGATTTGATACCAACTGCGACGACCCATCTTTTTGAACAGTTTAAGTCGATAATAAACCACACATGTCCAACTCAAACTGTTTAAAAGATAGATTACCAATGGGTTTATTTTAAAGAAATAAAAAGAAAAGAGGAAAACAATAACAGAATCTTGCGGGACGATAAAATACAATAATCACATAAACAATTCATGAAGCTATTTAACAATATATACTCGATTCAATTTACAACCTAAATCAAAATTATACAATATCATAATAGTTATACATTTTAATAGACAAAATGAAATAGTGCAATGGAATAAATACTGGTAGATATGATATACCAAATCTTCGTCTTCGTCTGCCAGAGTGGTTGTCTTCAATAACTGAAAAACTCGGCCTAACCCAAGCGTAATTAAAAACAAAACATTTGAGTCAGGACTGAAAATTCTCATGTAAGTCAAATCAAATCAGGAGAAATATAGTTTCAAAATGAACTGTTTCTTTCCATTTCCAACAAATCTGGACTCAGGTCCAAATATCAAACAAATGAATTGAACTTATAATGTTTCAATTCAATTCCTTTCAAATTCAATTTCATTCAACTTCAATTTCAATTTCAATTTAAATAAATTTCAATTTCGATTCAAACGATTTAATTTATTCACTTGAGTTTGAATTCAAATCTCATTTCAAAACCATTTCAGTTTACATAAATTCAAGTCTAATCTCATACATCGATTTAAATCACTTAAATCAATTTAACTTTAATGTTCGAATTTTAAGATTCAAATCTTTAAAATAATCCAATTTCCATAATTCTAAACATATATCGATTATAACTGTGAAATTTCAAATTAAATTCTTTACACAAATTCTTCTAAAAGAAAATTTAATTCTAACATTTCCAAAGCTCGAATTTTGGAATAATCCAACTCAAACATATCAAAATCATTTAGTGGTTGGACTCCAAACATCAGCCTTCTTATAACATTTCCCTTTTATTTATTAAAGTTATAAGAATAATATCAAACTATTTTATTTTCTCTTCTAGGAAAAATATATATTATTATAAAAATTGGAATTTAAATTTTATAAATGAGATTCAAGTTAATTTTTGAAATTAAATTTAATTTTGATTCACAAAATTAAATTCTTTATAATATATAAATTTCTAAAGGTTATATTTTAAAGCCTTCTAAATTCAATAACTAAAACTCAATTTTCGCCGAACGGCAATAGAATCACAAAAATCACAATTCTTCCAAAGTAGTCAACTATGCATCAAAATTCGAATATTAGATACAATATTTGACATCCATATCAAATTTAAATGACTACGTGATCAATCATATCAATAGTGGTAATAACAGTGTGATAACAAAGAAATATCAAAACCACTAGCGTCATATAGCCAATCGACAATATCATCCATCACCATATGAGTTAAGATCCAAATCAACCAATCCAACCATATCACACAACAATCAATAATTATCAGTGTCAGGGTGTTTAACTAAAGGTGATATGTAGTCTAATATCAATTTGGTATCAAATTTAGATATCGGTCTAATAAGTGTATGAAATTTCAAAATTTTTCCTATCAAATTTAAATGTCGCATTACCATCAATTACAACTATCCATTTAACAGTCAAATTCCTATCAATTTTAACTGTTAATTTAAACTATCAATTTTAATATCAAATTTATCAATCAAATTTAAAATGTTGGTTTTAATTGTCAATCAATTCAAATTCAACCAATTCAATTTAACCATCCATTCAATTCCTAAAGGTTTAATTCATCCGTCGATTCTAAATATCAGCTATATTACTGTTAACCCTATCTCGGTTACGACTCAGCAGGTCTAGTACGTGGAGATGGCGCCGACTCAAGAGATGCCGACTCAGAAGAGTTGCCGACCTAACAACCCAAAGACTTTGCCGACCTAACCAATTAACAAGGTGGCCGACTTAGTTCGGTGCCGACCTAACAACCCAAAGACTTTGCCGACCTAACCAATTAACAAGGTGGCCGACTTAGTTCGGTGCCGACCTAATTAGTTAAGAAACGCGCCGATCCAATGCCTTATCATGGGTGCCGACTCAATGCCTTTACCAAGTTCCCGACCTAAGGGCTTAAATGGTTAACGACCTAATGCCTTGAAGGATGCCGACTTAGGAAGTCTACCGATCTAACTTGAGTACCGGTCTAGTTATCTAAAGGAGCTGCCGACCTACTTGATGAGGACATGGAAAGGTACACGACTCATACTTAAGCCGGGGCATGTTAACTCGGCTACGACTTAGAACTGGTGATTTAAGTCCGGAGAAGCATGCTTGCCCCATTAAAAGCATGAGCCATGCATAAGAGAAAGGGGGACCTACGACCTAGCTTATTTCGGCAACAACTCAATTCAGACAAGCTTGCTTCCATTAAGTCGTGGGCTTGGCTCGTTAGATCGGCGATGGGATAAGTTAAGTCGGCCACGACTTATACTAAGTCGGTCGCGACTTAGAACTTGGCAAAAATTCCAGACCAGAACTCTCTATAAATAGACGACCACTTCCAACGTTCAAGTGACCTTTGGCTCATTCTCTTCAAGCGCCGTTACTCTGCCGAATTCCAGACGACTTCAAAGCTTTTTAGATCCAACAAACTTCTAAAGGAACTCCATGAAGGAATCATCCACATTCACCATGGATTTGAAGATGATTGTCAACATCAAAGCTTGAGCTACTTGTTTCACATACCCTATCACTTGAAGTGTGTTGTAATTGAAAGATCTTGTAAAGGATTGTAATCAAACTAGTGATAAAAAGATTAAAGTGGACGTAGGCTGGATTATAAGCCGAACCACTATAAATACTGTGTCTCTTACCGTTTTTCTACATACTTTCTGCTTATTTCTGTTTCCCGTACAAACGGGTGGTGCTTTCACAATCACATCTTATACACCAGGGTGTTAGCGTTTAAATTTTTTCGTTAACATTTTGGTGCTTTCACTGAGAATTGAACTCAGGACATCTATCATCATTGTTTCAGAAAGATTTGTAGATAGAGTTTCTTTAAGAACCAGAAGTCTATCCGAAATCATGGCTCCTGGAAGGAAAAGTAAATCTGTGAGATCTGCAAACATTCGAGAGGGAACCTCCACTTCCCCAACACCAAATCAAGCCACTCCAGCTGTTGGAGTTTCAAAAGCGGAATTGGACGCTGCTATCTTTGGGTTGAATCAGCAAATAAATGCCCAGAACGCGCAATTGGAAGCTCAGAATGCTCAGAATGCTCTGATTCTGAATAGGTTAAACGATCTGCTCGGGGCAAACCGTCAACCTGCGAATAATGAAAGGAACTTTGTCGGTAATGTCCATGATGCTGAAACTAGAAACATTCCCGAAAGGGCTGCTAGCCCCTTTGAACAGACATTGCCTGAGGCTGGAGGATCCAGAAATAGGAATGACGAAGAATATCTTTCTGGTATGGTTCGACAGATTATGAAAGAAAGTATGCAAAGGGTCGAAGATGAGAAAGAGTGGGGTTTCGCTCCGAGCAAGACTCCGTTTACTGAAAAGATCCTAAAAGCTGAATTCCCAAGGAAGTTCGTCCCTCCGACCATTCCAGCTTACAAAGGGACAAGTGATCCAAATGAGTTCCTGTACAAATATGATTGGCACATGACAGGTGCCAGAGCTTCTGACGAGATAAAATGCCGCTATTTTCCTGTGTATTTGGAAGGGGTAGCTCTGCTTTGGTTCACAAAACTACCTGTCCGGTCCATCGATCAGTTTTCAGACCTAACCAGGAAATTTAAAGAGCAATTTAGGCTATATGCTTCAAAGGCAAAAGACATCATGTCGTTATCCGGTTTGGAACAGAATCCGGGGGAAACTATCAAGTCTTTTTTAAATCGCTTTAATATAGCGTTAGCTGAGGTGGATAATGCAGAACCCCGCATGGTCTTGACCTATTTGATGAGAGCTATTGATAAGTCAAGTGAATTCGGAAAGTGGCTGAACATGAAGGAGCCAAATTCTCTGGAAAAGTTCTACAAAAAGGCGGATGAATTCATGCGTTTGGAAAGCCGTCCTGTCCCGGCAAAGGCAACAGTAGAGAAAGCTGAAGACAACACTGCTGCGCCACGTAAGAATGGATCTGTGGGACAGAAAAGAGAAAATAATGATGGAAGGAAACAACACAATTCAAAGAAGCCTCGATCCTTCAAGCCATCAGAATATACTCCTTTGTTAGAGACACCAGAGCGCATCTACCTGGCTACAAAAGATTCTTTTGAGTATCCCAAACCTCCTGTTCTCAGAACCGGAAGAAAAGCTGTGCAAAGTGGGAAGTTCTGTCGCTTCCATAATCAGCCTGGTCATGACACAGACGACTGCCGTCAATTGAAAAATATAATCGAAGAATTGCTAAGAGAAAATAAGCTGCAGCAATTTGTGAAGAAGAGTAGTAATGATCCTGCTTCGTCAAGTCAGGGGCAACAAGCTCTTGCTCATCAGCCCAGGACAAATGAGAAGGCCGCAGGACATGAATCTGGAAGGCCAGTTATTAATGTCATCACAGGAGGACCCCACCCAGCAGGCAGAAGCTGGGGTGAAATGGAGAGGTACACTCGAGCTCTGAAACATATGCCAACTGAAGAGAATGTCTTTGTTTTAGAGGACTCTACACCCCTGAAACAACAAAGGACTTTTAATGATGATATTGTGTTCAGGGCTAGAGATTCCACGGGCATTGAGGCCCCTACTTTGGACCCGTTAGTCATCTCGGCCGGTATTGGACCGGCTATTGTCAGAAGAGTTCTTATTGATTGCGGCGCATCTTGCAACATCCTCTTCAAGAAAACGTTTGACCAGATGAGAATCCCGATGGCGGATGTGCAAGCCTCATCTCAGAAGATTGTTGGCTTCACTGGGGAGCCAAAGCAACCAGTAGGAACCATTGACTTGCTTGTGGAACTCGGAGAAGGAGAAAGAAAAGTAGTTCGCAAGCAGACTTTTGTGATAGTAGATGAATTTTCTGCTTATAATGCTTTCTTTGGTCGACCTATTCTTGCTGCATTCAAAGCTGTCCTTGCCCCATGGTGTCTTACTATTAAATTCCCTACAGACAATGGGGTAGGAGTTATTAAAGGAGACCAGAACGCTGGGCGAGAATGTTATATGACAGAGCTGCGAGAAACAAGGAAGAGAGAAATGGGGAAAGATGCGGCAACCCCAATCCGCATCAAAACACCAACCCTATAGCAACTACAGGGCGGACCCTGCACTGGCGAGCATAGCGGGGCACGAAAAGTGATGGATCCTAGAAAGGCCAGTGCGGGGGAGAGTAGGGTGGTACCAGCAGAAACAACGATACCGGTGCCCGTTGATCTGAAGGACCCAAACAAGGTGCTGAATGTGGGTTCACAACTTAATGTGTCAGTTCAGAATGCCTTGATATCTTTTTTGAAAGCAAACCTGGATGTTTTCGCTTGGACCCATGCCGATATGTGCGGAATATCCCCAGAAGTTGCGGTACATGCTCTGAATATTGACCCAAAGTTCACGCCAGTAAAGCAGAAAAGAAGAATCCAAGGTCTAGAAAGGTCGACAGCATTGAAAGAGGAAGTTGACCGGCTCATGGAGAATAATTTCATCAGAGAATCTACCTATCCAAATTGGGTTTCAAATCCAGTGCTAGTTAAGAAAGCCAATGGTAAATGGAGAGTGTGCATCGACTTTTCAGATCTAAACAAGGCCTGTCCCAAGGACTGCTTCCCATTACCCAGGATCGATCAACTGGTAGATGGAACAGCGGGTCATGAATTGTTGTCTTTTATGGATGCATACTCCGGATATAATCAGATCATGATGCATGAGCCAGATCAGGAGGACACAAGCTTTATCACCGATGTCGGTCTTTACTGTTACAGAGTTATGCCCTTTGGGTTGAAGAATGCGGGGGCAACATACCAAAGACTGGTAAATGCTATGTTCAAACCGCAGTTGGGAAAGACTATGGAAGTTTACGTTGATGACATGCTAGTAAAATCTAAGAAAGCAGTGGATCACATCGAACACTTAGCAGAAATGTTCGCAATTCTCCGAAGATACGGAATGAAGCTTAACCCTTTAAAATGTTCTTTCGGGGTAGAATCTGGGAAGTTCTTGGGTTTCATCGTGAGCGCTAGGGGCATTGAAGCTAGTCCAGCTCAAATCACTGCTCTAAAAGAAGTCAAAGCTCCTAAAACAAAGAGGGAATTGCAAAGTCTCAATGGAAAAATTGCCGCCTTAAGTCGGTTCATATCCAAAGCTACTGATAAATGCATTCCATTCTTCGACGCTCTAAAGAAAGGAAAGAAAAACTTTGACTGGACTCCCGAATGCCAGAAAGCTTTTGAAGAATTGATTCAACATATGGAAACGCCTCCAATACTTTCCAGGCCCGGCGATGGCGAGGATCTTCTTATATACTTGGCAGTTTCATCTCATGCTTTAAGTGCAGCGCTGGTACGGGAAGACAAAAGGATTCAACATCCAGTTTACTATATCAGCAAAAGACTCACTGGGGCAGAAATGAATTACTCCAAGTTGGAAAAACTCGCCTATTGTCTATTGATTGCCTCAAGAAAGTTGAGGCAATATTTCCAGGCTCATCCTATCAAAGTCCTCACTGATCAACCTTTAAAGCAAGTCTTGTTTCGCCCTGAGACTTCGGGCCGCCTTTTAAAGTGGAATATTGAATTGAGCCAATATGACATCACTTATCATCCTAGAAAAGCGATCAACGGACAAGCTTTGGCAGATTTTATTGCAGAATTTACAGACAAGGGTAACAGCGAGGAAGAAACAATCGAGAACTCCCCAACCCAATGGAAGTTATTTGTAGATGGCGCAAGAAATGATTACTGTTCAGGTGCTGGAATTGTTCTTGAAACTCCTGAAGGCCGGTCATTATGCTATGCGCTAAGATTAGAATTTCCTTCAACAAACAATGAAGCAGAATATGAAGCTCTGATCGCTGGTTTGAAAATTGCTAAAGAACTAAACATTCGAGCGTTACAGATCTTCAGTGATTCGCAGCTTATAGTATGTCAAGTCAAGAAGGAGTTTCAAACGAAAGGAGGAAATCTGCCCGCTTATGTGTCAAAGGCTTGGGAACTTTTATGTGAATTCGACCATTACACGATAAGTCATATTCCTCGAGAAGAAAACATGAAAGCAGATTCTCTCGCAAAATACTCAAGTTCTGGCGAAGCCCAATCCTTAGGGTTAGTTCCAGTGGAAGTTTTGTCAAATCCGAGCATTGATGAAATGGATATCGATTGGGTTATGAGTATGTCGCAAGAGCAAGAATCATGGATGACTCCAGTAACAAAGTATCTACTCAATGGCTCTTTACCAGAAAACTCTAAAGAACGACAAAAGCTACTGAGAAAAGCTTCTCGATATATAATCCAGGATGGTCAATTATACAGACGAGGATTCTCAATGCCATTGCTTCGATGTGTATCCAAAGAAGAAGCCAAAATAATCCTATCAGAGGTACATGGAGGAGAATGTGGGGATCATTCAGGTGGTCAAACTTTAGCAAAGAAAATTCTCCGATATGGATATTTTTGGCCAGAAATTAATCGAGATGCTGCAGATTACTCTCGAAAATGTGACAGATGTCAAAGATTTGCCAAAATTCCTAGAGCACCTTCTACTGAGCTCACACAAATGACCAGTCCGTGGCCGTTTGCGATTTGGGGAATAGATTTGATCGGACCTTTACCAACCGCCAAATCTGGAATCAAATATGCCATTGTTGCTGTAGATTATTTCACTAAATGGGCTGAAGCTGAACCATTGGCAACTATCACCTCCAAAAAGATGATAAATTTTGTGACTAAGAATATCATTTGCAGATACGGTGTGCCTCAGAAAATAATCACAGACAATGGTACTCAGTTTGAAAGCGAGGAATTCCAGGATTTTTGCAAGCGATTCAAAATCCAGAAAAGCTTTTCGGCAGTAGCTCATCCGCAGGCAAACGGGCAAGTGGAAGCAGTGAACAAGATCATCAAATCAACCATCAAAAAGCAACTCGAAAGAGCAAAAGGTGGTTGGGTCGATAAACTACCGCTTGCACTATGGGCATACAGAACTACTCACAAAACTGCAACTGGGCATACTCCTTTTTCGTTAGCATACGGATCGGAAGCAATGATCCCGGTTGAAACAGAGGTCCCTTCACACAGAAGAATCCATTTCAATCAAGCAGAAAATGAAAAGCTGCAACTTGAAGCGCTGGATCTCCTTGATGAAAAAAGAGATGAAGCTAACCTCAGAGTTGCAGCTCATCAGCAAAGGATAGCCAGACATTTCAATTCCAAAGTTCGTCAACGCAGCTTTGGAATTGGAGATCTAGTCCTAAAAAGAATTATGACAGCGACAGGTGTGTTTGGGCCAAATTGGGAAGGACCGTATGTGATAGGTCAGAAACTTCTTGACGGCACATTCAAGCTCACCACAGTTGATGGAGATCAAATTCCAAGGGCATGGAACAGCAATCACTTGCGTCCATACTTTACTTGAAAATTTTGTTGAAACATTGTAAAAAGAATTATGAATGTATGATTCCTGTAATTGAAAGCAATTGTGAAACTGATGCAAGTAAATAATGAAAGAATATAAAGTGGATGTAGGCCCAATTTCATGGCCGAACCACTATAAATCTTGTGTTCCTTATTATCATTATATGTTTGCTTTGTTTTCGATATAAAAATACACAAAATGTATTGCTGAAATATCGATTTAAATTTTTGCAGACAGTGGAGATGAAACTTGCGCATAATAAGACCGAGCGATTCTCACCATCATTCAACAAACAAATTTCAAGTCACAAAGACCCCGAATTCAAATCCTAGATAGGAAATGCTTCAATTGAACGGCTAATGATTTCGATAGGAACGAGCCCTTGCTGATAAATTGAGATTGTTTAAACAAACAAACATCCAATTAGGAAGCTAGTGCCCGTTCTCACGAACTTGCCTGGCAATGAAGTACACTTCCTTGGATTAAACAAGCCACTTGTGAAAAAAAAAGGGGATCGCTGAAAAGGCATAAGCAAGTGAACAGAGGAACAACCAAAGCTACCATCAGCGCCACAAGTCCTCTTCGGAGGCACAACTCTTCGGATAATAAAAGACCTCTAATGGGTCATATGCCACAAAAAAGAAAGTTCTCTACTCAACAAAAAAGATTGGAGGAGTCATGACCCTCCAACCATGAGAGAGTAACTTCCAGGCGATGAAAACCCTCTCTGAGGCCCATTTCACCAGGAGTTGAAGTGTTATAACCGCTCTTCGGGATTTCACTTCACCAGAGTTGAAATGTAAACAAAATAAAAGCCCTCTTCGGAGGCCCATTTCACCAGGAGTTGAAGTGTTATAACCGCTCTTCGGGATTTCACTTCACCAGAGTTGAAATGTAAACAAAATAAAAGCCCTCTTCGGAGGCCCATTTCGCCAGGAGTTGAAGTGTAGCAGCCGCTCTTCGGAATTTCACTTCACCAAAGTTGAAATGTAAAAACAAAGACCTTCTTGAAAGCACACGTTTCACCGAGATTGAAATAAAACTTCCAAGTGTTGAAACGTGAAAAGGCTTTCTTCAAAGGCACAACTCTTTGGGGGTACACGTTTCACCAAGATTGAAATAAAACTTCCAAGTGTTGAAACGTAAAAAAATCCCTCCTCAGAGGTACAACCCCCTCCCGGGAACACAATTAAGAAAAAAGACCTCTTTGGAAACCCACGTTTCACCGAGATTGAAATAAAACTTCCAAGTGTTGAAACGTGAAAAGGATTTCTAAAGCATAACTCTTTGGAGGTACACGTTTCACCGAGATTGAAATAAAACTTCCAAGTGTTGAAACGTAAAAAAATCCCTCCTCAGAGGTACAACTTTCTATAAAAAAAAAATCCTCATCAAAAGCGTACTTTAACTTTCAAAGGAAAAGTAATTTGCCTACTGTGGGAAATGATCGTAAAAAGAAAAGAAGTTAAAGTACCCTTCAGAGGTCCGCTTTACCACATAGAGGAATTCACTTGATGAGATATGCACATAAGCAAAAGAAAAAAGTGATTTCTTCGAACGACCAAGCGTAAAAACTTATACGAAGGGAGTTGTACTCTATAAAATTTTCTTTAAAGAATAAAATAATTATTCTTTAGCAAATAAGAGTGTAAGTCCCCTCGAGGTATAGAATATTGCAGCATACTTATGGAATGGGGGCAATATAGTATAATTACACACAATATGGTATAACTAAACCAGCAAAAGGTAACGCTCAAGTAACATACCATAAGCTCGCTGCAATATCAAATAAACTCATGCCAAAACAAATAACAAATGTATTCTTTAATTCAAACAAAAGTTTGTACAAACGAGGAATCATTTTATTCAAGGAATCATTTTATTCAATTACAACGCAGGTACAGGTTTCAAAATAAAGAAAAGCGGGGGCCGGTACCCGCACAATTCTCGGCCAGTACATGCAAAACACAAAAAAACTAGAAACTGAAGATCTTCACTTCTTTTTGCTGCCTTTAGACCCTTTACCCGGCCGAATGATCAGCTTTTCAGGTCGACCAGTGGGTATAAGGGAGGAAGGAGAGGTAGGCGCAGCTGGCCCAACTTCTGGCTCCTCTTCAGTGGCAGTGATTATCTTCCCTCTCCTCCTTGATGCTCCTTGCTTCCTTCTCCTCTTTGAGGAAGACTCACTTCCTGGAGTGGCAAGTTTAGATAAAGTTATATCGTCAGAAGGAGTCCGCTCCGGAGATATGTCACCTCCCTCAAGTCCCTCATCTTTTTGCTCTTGCGAAGCAACGGGATCATCCAGGCCATGGAGAGCTTCTATTTGTTCTTCTTGTGACCCAGGTTGAGAAGCAGAGGGAGGCGCCACTTGAAGAGATGGAGGAAGGATCACCGGGGGAGAAGAAGCTTGAGTTTGACTCGGTGCTTTCTCTACAAAGGAGAAAAAACTTAAAATATCAGTATCTTTCGAAAAGAGAGGGGATGACGGCTCATCAAAAGTCGGGAATTCATTGACATTTGAAAAATAATCAAGAAGATCGTCAAGTTCACAAGGAGCGAACGAGCAGTTCACCACTTGAGCTGGTCCGGTGTCAAGTTTACCTGGGGTAGTTGGATCTCTGAGGCTGATTTCATATCGCTGTGCTTCGTTGCTTTCACCACCTTCATCCCCGCCTTGTGCACTTGTAGTTTCAGTTACTGTCTTAGTTGCAGGCGGAGTAGAGGAGCTAGAACCCGTGATGTCAACCACAGGAGAAACTGGAGGATGGACAGAGGAAATAAGCGTTAATTCCTTTCCAGAACATTCCTCTTCCGCCATTCCAGTTCTCATCCTGGCAAGTTGTTCTCGCCCCTTCGCAAGAGCAGCGCGAGCTCCCTCATCCAGGTAACGCGCCTCAAAATCTTCATCGCCATACCCGGCGTCTTTAAACATGTTAAGAGCAGCTTCCCACACCTCGGCCAGGGTGATTTCATACTTAGGACCAAGAAAAGAGAGGCTGCCGCGTCCCAAGACACAATGTAAATAAAAATCGAATAAAGTCGAATTGATATCGTTTTCCATGGTCTGAGCAGTTTCTTCGGCTGCAATTTTGCCAGCCATGGCCTCATCTCGATCTTTTTCGGTCTGAGCAAGTTGGGCTTTTAGCGCTTCAATCTCCATGTCCCGGGCGCTCAGTTTATTCTGCAGCTGGGTGACATCAGTGCGGTGGTTCTCTACAGCTTGTTCCAACCTCTCAGCTTTAGCTTCAGCGTCCCTCTGGCTGGCGTGCGCATCTCGCACTTGTTTTTGCAATACCTCTTCTCTTTGGGTGTAAGTATTAGTAGAAGAGGCAAGATCATCTTTGAGCTGCTTTACTTCAGCTTCGAGTTTTTCATTGTATTCGGCTATCTCCTTCATCTCAGTGTTGTGTTGATCAAGAATCTTCTGCCATTCTGATTTGTCATTTTCCATGGTCAGCATTGCTTCGATGTTAGCCCGATTAACTCTTTGAAGTTCATCAACCAGCTTTTGCCATCCAGACATTCTATCGATATCAAGCTTGACAGCATCGAGATTTCTGTACATAGCTTCTTTGTCGATGGGGACCAAATCAAGGTCGAAGCGTACCCCCCTCAAACACCAGTTCGGGAATCGGCTCTGCAAAGTCGGGGGGCCCCTTTCAACATGGTATGAAGGCCTGTTGAGAAGTGTTTGGATGGCACTTCCTTCAAGAGCAGGAGATTTGGAAGGGATGTCAATAGAAACTGAGGCACCAGGTCTCTCAGATGTCACGGGCACGTGCTCCTCGCCAAGTTTGGTCCGCTTTCTCGAATCCTCAATATGGCTCTTCCCCCTATCATCGTGCGTTTTACGTTTATGGGAATCATCATCCCTTGGGAAAGATTCATGTCGCGTGCCCGCTCCCTCATGACGTTCTTCATACCTTCTCCTCTCTTCAGCTTTTCGCGCAGCTCTCTGCTCATTGGTCTCTCTGGGATCGGTATAGTATTGCTTGTAATCATAGCTGCCACGCCCTCCATAGCGTCGAAAGTCTTTGTAATAAGAACCGCTGCCGCTGCGCCCCATAGAGGAATCTGAAAAGGCAAAAATAGCAAGTCTTAGAAACTTCCGGAGAAAAGAAGTTAAATGTGAACAAATGCCAAAAAATCCTAAGTGTTGTGTGATGTGCAAGCTACGCGCATTAAGCTACAAACCACTCATTGGTGTAGAGGTGATGATAGCTTGGGTATGAGGAGTTGGTGTTTGTGTTGGTGTTAGTCGAAGAAGGGACGTCGCCTCAACTATAGGAGAGATAGTTTTAGACACGTCATCTCTAAAAAGCTCCTGTGAGGTCACTATTATGTCGCTCAACCCATCATAAACATCGTCACCATCATGCTCGGTGAGACTTGTTTTCTCAGTTCCTACATCAGCTAATCCCCCGAGAGGCTGTGAAGGTTCTTCTTCTTCCTCAATCGGGGCAAGTGCCGTCTTACTAGATGACCCCATAATGTCGGTAGGGGTGGAACATTTCACCAATGAAGCTTCGATGTTAGACTCTTTTGATGAGGGTTGTTCGATAGTAACGGGGGCATCCGATGCTTCAGTCGGGGAATCGGGAACTTCAGTCGGAGCTTCACAAAGCTGAGTATAGCGAGAAGGGTGGAGAAGTTCGTATTGATGTAGAAATTCGTCGCTTAGTAGAAACTTGATACTTCTCTCTTCTGCGGCTACAGCGCTCAGTCTATCAAAAGTCTGCCTATGTATCGGATCTCTAGAGGGAAGGGGAAGTGCTGAAAAAAAGCAAAGAATGAGATTAGCAATTTGGACCCCGAAAAGAGTTAAGAAAGAAAGTGGAAAGACGGAAATAAATGATCTTACTTCCTACTCTCCAAGAAGC
Source organism: Allium cepa (assembly GCA_030765085.1). Taxonomy (NCBI): domain Eukaryota; kingdom Viridiplantae; phylum Streptophyta; class Magnoliopsida; order Asparagales; family Amaryllidaceae; genus Allium; species Allium cepa. The sequence continues at coordinate 112,417,923 of CM060940.1, forward strand.
ATAAAACTCTGGGGGACTGCGGGCAAAGAAAAATTGGTTTAAAAATCCATGGACACTTTCAGTAAGATCAAGAATGAGCTTGCGGTTTCTTGCACTTCTCACAATGATAAGAGAAGGATGGTCTTTGCTCTTTGCAAACGAGCATAAGTAGCGAATTTCTTCGAAGCTCGGCAGTCGGTCAAGATTTCTTCTGAACAAAACACCCAACCCCATCAAGATAGCGTAACCATTAGGATGAAGTTGGAACGGAGAAATTGACATCCGAAGAAGAAGAATTCGAAGAAAGTCATTGAAAGGTGGGATCGCCCCACTTAAGCACATTTGACGATTAACCGCGACAAAACCATAGGGAGGTCTGTCAGCAGTATCATTCGGTCCAGGAAATATGACATCATCTTCAGCAAAGCCGAATTGAGTACGCAACTGAATAAATGTTCTCGAAGATAGAATAGTCGAAGTTCTTTCCGGAGGATTCTCTATAGGAACAGCTATCGGGAAAGTTTCTTCTTCTTGACTTGCTGCTTCTTCTCCTTGATGGGAAGTCATTCTACACAAGCAATTGGATATTCAAACATGAAGGTGCACGTTTCCTAAAGTGTGTGAAGTGTTGTACAAGTATCAATCAAACAATAAGCAAAGGTAACTGGAATAAAACCTAGCAAACATTTGTTAGTTATAAAAACCAGGAATCTTTGTTTTGAGTTTGAATATGCAAATACAATGTTGATGCAAACAAATCAGTTCAAATTGTTGATACTTTGCATTAATATTCTACTTTAGTCAATTAATTTACAACATTTCATGCAATATGTTCATATCTCTTATCTTGTCTTAACTAATCTGTCATTTGATATGGGCAGTCAATGGCAGTATGTGCGCCTTGGTTTTCTTTGTTTGTATGTTATTATCAACAGGTTTACAACTCAAAAGTGAGAATGATATGTGAAGTGACACAATGACATTCAAACAAATTTAAAGTTGGGGCATTTCAAATCTTAATCCCGGTTCAAGGTTTATTCAATTTAGTTCGGTAGTCCGGGTTAAAATACTTGAAGAAGGCCTATGTTTCTAAGTGTCGATACGTCCAGAGCCCAAGTGTTAGCTCGGCTACGATTCAAAAATTCTCATGCGAGATAAGACTGAGTCGGTAACGGGTCAAAATCTAGGTGGTTCAGCTTGGCGACTCATTTCCTCTAGTTCGCACGGGGGAGATAAGAAGGCAAGCTCCAAGTCGAAAGGCAGGAATTCCTCCAAGTCTTAACTCGGTCACGATCTAAGCTTTAATGTTTAGGTCGGCGAGATTCTTTCAAGCATTATCTCAACCACGATTTAAGGTCGTGTAAGAGCTAGATCGGTCGAAGGCTAAGCCACCTAAACCCACTAACTCGCCTTCGAGCCAACATCCCATAGCATTAAACCCGATAACCCAATAGCCATTTCTTCAACAGCAGCCTTTCATTCAAGCTATCGGACCATCCAATAAAACAGCTCCAAATCGCATAAGTCCGTTGCTCTGCCTTCAGAGATCATTGAACCTGAGTGATAAAACCTTCTTCATCATCTCAACGATCATCTGAAGCCAAAATCGAGTAACCTAAACTTCATCGACTACAGGTATAGTGAGATTCGTGATGGAACGTTGCGCGAAGAGACAATTCGTATTCAAGTGACAGAATTCATGAACCAATAGCAATCTATGATCGAGAAGGGGACGGATTCACTTACGCTCTGAATAGTAGGAATTGCTGGTGATCAGGTAGGATGGAATCGCCTTAAAGAACTCAAGAGAATTTTAATGGCGGAGTTAAGAGAGCAGGTAATGAGAAAGAAGAAGGGGATATGATTTATACCTCGTAGTGAAAGGAACTGAAGCGGCAATTCGCCGGCTTAACATTTGGACCGTGCCCGATCTAATAACGTGCCGACTCAGTGAAGGGCCGAGATAAGAGATGTTTCGAAGCACACGACTTAAGCCTAAGGCGTATACTTCGAGGGGCAAATGTTAACCCTATCTCGGTTACGACTCAGCAGGTCTAGTACGTGGAGATGGCGCCGACTCAAGAGATGCCGACTCAGAAGAGTTGCCGACCTAACAACCCAAAGACTTTGCCGACCTAACCAATTAACAAGGTGGCCGACTTAGTTCGGTGCCGACCTAACAACCCAAAGACTTTGCCGACCTAACCAATTAACAAGGTGGCCGACTTAGTTCGGTGCCGACCTAATTAGTTAAGAAACGCGCCGATCCAATGCCTTATCATGGGTGCCGACTCAATGCCTTTACCAAGTTCCCGACCTAAGGGCTTAAATGGTTAACGACCTAATGCCTTGAAGGATGCCGACTTAGGAAGTCTACCGATCTAACTTGAGTACCGGTCTAGTTATCTAAAGGAGCTGCCGACCTACTTGATGAGGACATGGAAAGGTACACGACTCATACTTAAGCCGGGGCATGTTAACTCGGCTACGACTTAGAACTGGTGATTTAAGTCCGGAGAAGCATGCTTGCCCCATTAAAAGCATGAGCCATGCATAAGAGAAAGGGGGACCTACGACCTAGCTTATTTCGGCAACAACTCAATTCAGACAAGCTTGCTTCCATTAAGTCGTGGGCTTGGCTCGTTAGATCGGCGATGGGATAAGTTAAGTCGGCCACGACTTATACTAAGTCGGTCGCGACTTAGAACTTGGCAAAAATTCCAGACCAGAACTCTCTATAAATAGACGACCACTTCCAACGTTCAAGTGACCTTTGGCTCATTCTCTTCAAGCGCCGTTACTCTGCCGAATTCCAGACGACTTCAAAGCTTTTTAGATCCAACAAACTTCTAAAGGAACTCCATGAAGGAATCATCCACATTCACCATGGATTTGAAGATGATTGTCAACATCAAAGCTTGAGCTACTTGTTTCACATACCCTATCACTTGAAGTGTGTTGTAATTGAAAGATCTTGTAAAGGATTGTAATCAAACTAGTGATAAAAAGATTAAAGTGGACGTAGGCTGGATTATAAGCCGAACCACTATAAATACTGTGTCTCTTACCGTTTTTCTACATACTTTCTGCTTATTTCTGTTTCCCGTACAAACGGGTGGTGCTTTCACAATCACATCTTATACACCAGGGTGTTAGCGTTTAAATTTTTTCGTTAACATTTACCAAACAACCATCAATAAATATAATTCACTTCATGATTTCGATTTAGTTAATCATAAGAATATTTAGTACTTCGTGAGCGTTTAAAACACTCACCTTTATTTAAACTAAATTTTTTTTAACATCAAACTAACTTCAATTCAACTCCATGTCGTAGTCCTTGTCGATACGATCCCAACACGACTTGTTTCGCTCAAATCGGACTTCATATGGAAAAGTTACCCTTTAATTCATATAATAGTATAATTAAAATAATAACTAAAAAAATTAAAAATTAAACCTAATCTTCCAGCTCCTAAATTACGCATGCACCCAGGACAAGAACCCATCCACGCGACCCATCATCAACAGCGGCCCGTCACCGCCTACCTACGATCGACGATCAGGCTTCACCACCAAAGCTGCCTTTGAGAGCTCTACCCACGCCTGTGATCCCATCATCTCCACCGCCATCATATGGATGCGATTTGATAAAACCCATGCCACCTATTTTCCTCGATTCTATCGATTTTGAGCGACATCGACTCGATCCAACCATTGACCTTGTAGAGGAGATCAAGTTCTACAACTTTCGTGTTGAAGCCGGGTCGAGATTGTGAGTGGATTGGGAGAAAGTGAGGAAGAAAGCAAAGAAATTTTGGCCATTGAAAAATGAAAGAAGCGGCGGCTAGAAGACTATACTAGGGTCGAACGAAAAACGAATAATAACGGCCTTATATAGAACATCTTGCGACACTATTCGTCCACATAATTTCTGAACTCTAAAAGACGTGTGCCGTTTGGCATTCTATATGTTACACCCCTATTTCGAATACAATGGAATATGTATCGAGTGCCAATTCCATCATATTCAGAAGATAGCGTTTCAAAATCATATTATTTTAACTCAAATTCCTTTGATTAAATTCTACGCGTTTCAAACTTGCACGACCTAACGATAAGTCCGATTGCTACGAAACTTGAAATCTATAATAATTCACTAATAAAAATCCGATGAAACTAAGTTTGTCAAAATCGAAGATAGTGCCCTAAAAGACTATTTACACACATTAATTAAACTAAGCAATTAAGAAATCAATTCAATCACTTTTTAAATTCAAATTTAAAAGTTAACGATTTTCATTCTTGTTTACATAAAATTTAAATCAACTTTTAAAATCATTTTCATTCATAGTAAATTTAGAATTTAATTATTTTAATAATTCCAAATAATAAATATAACAATTAAATTGTCAATTAAATCATTATAATTGAAATATAAGTTATTTAACTTATATAATTAACCTTTCAATATTTATAATCAATTAAATATTCCAAATTCAAATTTTATCTTAAACCATTTTGTAAATTAAAATATTTGTTTAAAATTTATACAACCAATGTTCTTCCATTTAAATAGATAAACAAATTAAGTTTAAAATTAAACGTTCGTTCAACTATAGAACAACAAAAGTTCTTACACAAGATACAAAGATTACACTTCATAAATCAAAGCCCTTGGATAATTCAATTACAATGAATTCCAATATTAGAATTTCAAATAAATTTTAGTTATTAAACAATTATTGTAGTTTTTTCTAAATAATTCAACATTTATTATTCAATTCCAGCTATTAATCATAAACATATTCAATACATAGAATTTCATATAAATAAATTTATATTTTTACTATTAAATGAACATTCATTCGACTCTTTATTTACTTGACACTGATCATTTCAATTTCTGTTATCAATTATTTACAAAATATTATCCAATTTACTTTCTAATATAAGTTTCCATCTTTTCCCATATTGAATTTTTTATTTAAAATTTTATCTAAATTGACATCCAATAAATTACATTAATAAGTCATTAAATTTTATTTCTAACCATTTTTATTCAAAAATTATATTAAATTTAATAATTTAAAATAGTTAAAAATATGGGTCGTTACAATCTCAATAATACTTACCATCCCTTATTTATTACCATTTTAATTCATATGTAATAACCATTCAAATTGTTCTTGCTTGTTTTATGTATGCGTATCAATTACTACTGACTATGCATATTCCATGTATGTTGCACTTGCACAATATTTTCTGTTAATATATTTACAATTCATGTCATATTTAGATTAGTCATTAATGTTATTTTATTAATCAATTATTTAATTTAATTAAGAGAAGGAAATGAAAAACTTCGTTCTCTAACTAAATTTATGATCCCTCGTTAATTGAATAAGTTAAGAGGTAGGAAATGAAAAGTTTTCATCTTTAAATAAATTGATGCCCCCCACTAATTGATTAAGTTAAGAGTTAGGAAATGAAAAATATTATTCTCTAAATAAATTGATTATGTTACTGTTACACACAAATATGTACGTAAGTGTATATTTGATGTACTTTAATTTACATGCACATTAAATTAAAGTAAAACTTTACGATTCTATTTATAAAAAAAACATAAAAATGTTCTAAGTACATTTAGACTTCATAGGCCTATTAAAGATCAAAAATGGCTATTTTTTTTAAATCCACCCATTTCTTCCACTATAGGCCAGCTCGGTTCCTTCATGCTTGTAACCCGTTCAAATCAAGTCAGCGTGCTTGTTACTCGTTCAAATCAAGTGGGTATGCTGAGTAGCTAGGAAATCTAGTGGGTGTGCATGTAGCCCATTCAAATCCAGCGAGTCTACCCTGAGCTCGAAAATTAAAGAGGTGTGTCTCACAGCCTCGAAATTGAAATTATATTTTTGTTTGCCTTCTACTCAATTAAGGATTGGCATTTCAAAAGAAATTTTTATAAGCAATTGTATGGGACTGGATGTAGGAGAAATCTAAATCAGTATAAAATCCCTGGTGTCATCTCTCAACTGTTTACTTTGCTTTACAGCTTTTATTTTTATCTATGGTTGCATTTTTGACCGTTTGATAGTATAATTTTGTTTTGTTATTCTGTGATTTAATATTTAACTCGAAAGAAATTCAAAAATATTTACATAAGTTAGAAAATACCATTCATCCTCCCTCTAGTATGTAATTAGCCTTAAGATCCACAATTATGCAACCCACATTGATATCAGAGCAAGGTTTTTAAAAACTCATAGTTTGATTTTGAAAAGTATAAATGGCAAGTAATATTGTTAGTATCTTTTTAAATTTTTATGGATAAATAGTTTTGTGAAACCAATATGTTATTGGATTAAAAATTAATTATTTTTAAAAGTCGCTTGATATTTTCAAAAGGTATAATCTTGAATTGCAGGAACAAGTATGTTATATGGCCAATGGAGAAAAGACACTTGATAGTCATACATCGCAAATCAAGGAGGAAAAATGGATTTTAGACAACATATGTTCAAAGACACAATGAAAGATCAAGAGGAAGAAAGAGCAATAATGTAGATATATATGCTTAAGACAAACTTTTGGATGGAGAAATAGTAATATTGGAATAGAGGATGTCGACAATGTCAATAATCTTGAAACTTAATTTAATTTGTGTATATTACTTTTTAATGAGTTATTTAAGTAGTAATGTCGTAATATACATTAATAATAGGGATGAATATGCTAAATAAGAAAGGGCATTATTGTAATCTGCACTGCATAAGGAGTCTATAAATATGGAGCTTGATTGTATTGTAAGATCTATCTCAATTCAATAAAATTGTTCTCTGTCTCTAATGGTCTCCATTCTCTTTATTCTGTAACATGTTATCAGCACGAACTTTCTATATACTGCATTCTCAATATTCTGCATAGGAATGTGAATCAATTATTGTTCTCAACCTGTTCACCTTCAAACTTTCCAACTTCTCAACAAGTAACTATATATTAATTACTCTGACTGTTCCACTTCTGACCATTCCAATTCTAAGGCTATTCATATCCAAAATCCTATTATAAATTGGAGCAAACGAGTCTTCTATAATATATTTACATACGTTCTATTTCTTATTTCCTTTAAAACAGCAAGCGAGTAAAGGAATTGTTCTTGCATTTCTTTATAAACTCGTTACTTTTCCTCCCTACAAAAAGGTAATTTTCAAAATCATGTTTTTTTTTTTTGATAATGCTGTCTAGTTTGGGGTTCGCTTCAATATTTTTCATGTCTTTTCTTGTATCACTCTTATTTTAATTCTTTGGCTTCTAAATTCAATATTTCTTTTTTTTTTCTTTGCGGATCTGTTGCCAAATAAAATTCAAAAGTTTGCAATGGAATATATGCAAAAGCTAACTTTCCTTTCTTATATAATAAATACATGAAAGTTGCAAAATCCAAATGTTTGGTTTTGTTGATACATTTTTTTGGGGTACAGTTGTTTGATACTATGAATGAAGACTTTCCATTTTTTATTTTTATTTTTTTACTTTTTAGCTAGAAACAAACAAATAGTGAATGCTGTTGTGGAGAATATTTTCACCTTATGCAATTTATTTTATGAACAGTTCACAAAATGGAAAACATCGCCAAGCTTGAATTTAAAGCTTTGGATATATCTGGAGACAACTACTTATCATGGATACTGGATGTTGAGATTCATTTGCAATCTCAATGTTTAGAAAATGCCATTAAAAATGGCAATACTATGTCCCAGCAGGACAAGGCAATTGTTGTAATATTTTTAAGACGCCATATCCATGATGATCTAAAAACAGAATATTTGACTGAAAAGATCCTCTCCCTTATGGAACTCCCTGAAGGAGCGTTATGACCACCAGAAGATGGTCATACTTGCAAACACTAGGCAAGAGTGGTTGAACCTAAGGTTTCAGGACTTTAAGTCCATAAGAGAATATAATTCTGCAATGTTTAGAATAACTTCTAAACTGAAATAATGTGGAGAAAAGTTGGATGATGCACAAATGGTTAAAAAGACTTTCTCAACATTTCATGCCTCGAATATACTCTTGCGCAGCAATATCGAGAGCGTCATTTTAAAATATATTCTAAACTCATAGAATGCTTACTAATTGCTGAACAAAATAATGAATTGCTTATAAAAAATCACTCCTCAAGTCCAACTGGTTCGACTGCATTACCTGAAGTTAATGCTAATTTTGCCCACTTTGGAAGAGGCAGGGGTCGAGGTAGAGGACACGGTCGTGGACATGGATATAACTCTAGCAAAGGAGGTTATGGTGGTTTTAAAGGTAAAAAAACCACCAACTTTAAAAAGAAACAAAAGAAAATTGAGCCTGTAAAAAACAATGATTCAGCTTCAGAAAATAAAAGGCACTATGAGAAAGTTTGTTATAGATGTGGACATCTGGTCACTGGTCACGTACATGTAGATCATCAAAGAAAACAGTTGAAGAATATCATCGCTCGAAGAATATTGAGGCAAATAATGCTGAAAAGTTCCTGAAAACACTAACCTGAAATTAAATGATTTCTTCGAAGATGACAATGGAAATTTCATTAATGATGAAAATCTAAGTGCAATGATCAATGATATGACCGAGTTGATCAATTAGAAATATCTTGAAGTTTGTTATGTGGTTTTCGTTTTGTTTCATTACTTGCATCAATAAATCAGTTTGAAGTTTGTGTTCGTTTATTTGTATTTCCCTTTGCAGTACTAGTTAAAAATAATGTGTAATATGGATGTTTTTTTTAATCAGTAGCCTATTTTAATCATATTACTTTGTTTGTTTACATTACATTTATTTATGCATACAAATTTTTAATGATTGACTAATTATTGCCTTTAATTCTTAAAGAATGGAACGCCATTTGGGTGATGATATATGCTTACTAGATAGTGCAACTACTCATACAATTTTGAAAAACCAGAAGTTTTCCTCTGAACTATCTGAAAATTTCTCAGCTAAAGTCTCCACTATAGCTGGATCTGCTAATATAATTGACGGGTTCGGAAGAGCCTATATAATATTATCAAATGGTACACATATCTTTATTCAGAATGCATTATACTCAAGCAACTCTAAAAGAAATTTGCTGAGTTTCAAAGATATAAGAATGAATGGATACCATATTGAAAGTATAAATGAAAACAACAAAGAATATCTTTGTGTTATTTCTAGAATTGAAAGCCAGAAGCTTGCCCTAGAAAGATTTGGTACAATTTCAACTGGTTTATATTTTACAAAGAATGGCGTAGTTTAATCTCACTCTATAAACATGAGCCAGAAGCTCACAAATACAAAGACATTGATTCTTTAGTACAATCTCAAGTACAATTTCAACTGGTTGGGAATTTATGTGGGATTTGATTCTCCATCGATAATTCGTTACCTTGAACCCCTTACAGGTGATGTCTTCACTGCAAGATTTTTAGACTGTAAATTTGATGAGACAATCTTCCCGCCGTTAGGGGGAGGAAAGTCCGTCCCAGTAGAACGGCGTGAAATATCATGGAATAATCCATCTATGTCTTATTTGGATCCATGTACCAAACAATGCCAATACGAGGTACAAAGAATTTTGCATATTCAAAATATTGCAAATCAACTGCCAGATGCATTTAGTGACACTGCAAAAATAACTAAATCTCACATTCCAGCAGCAAATGCACCAGCAAAAATTGATGTCCCTGAAGGATCAAAAGTAAATATAGCAGCAAATGAATCCAAAGCAAGACAAAAACGTGGAAGGCCAATTGGTTCAAAAGATTTGGCGTCTAGAAAAAGAAAGTCTAATGAAAAATCATCAATTAAGGAACCTCCTGAAGAGGTTATAAATGATCAAAAGGATCACTCAAATGAAAATCCCAATTCTCCTAAAAGTATGGAAGGAAATATTATCCCAGAAGAGATAAAAGAAGATTCCAACGATAAATGGTACCTAATAATAATGAGATCTCAGTATTTTATACGAACTATGGAGAAATATGGGATCGAAGTAAAATAATAATTGATGATGTATTCTCATTCGCAGTAGCTACTGAAATAATTGAAAGTCATGACCATAATGAGAATGACGATAATGAACCAAATAGCATAAATGAATGTCAAAAAAGACACGAATGGCCAAAATGGAAAGATGTTATCCAAGTGGAACTAGATTCACTTCAAAACATGGTGTATTTGGACCAATAGAGAAAACACCGGAAAATGTTAAACCAGTAGGTTATAAATGGGTATTCGTTAGAAAACGAAATGATAAAAATGAAGTCGTGAGGTACAAGGCACAACTAGTCGCACAAGGTTTCCTGCAGAGATCAGGTTTTGACTTTAAGGAAACTTACTCCCCTGTTATGGATGTCATAACATTCTGATATTTGATAAGTCTTGTAGTTTCTGAAAAACTCGATATAAGATTAATGGATGTTGTCATAGCTTATCTTTACAGTTAATTATTTACCAATATTTACATGAAAATCCCAGATGGATATAAATTGCCTAAAGCAAAATCAAAGTCCATGTACTCATTAAAACTAGACGATCGCTATATGGCTTGAAACAATCTAGAAGGATGTGGTATAACCGTCTTAGTAAATATTTGGTAAAAGAAGGATACGAAAACAATCTCATTTGTCCATGTGACTTTATAAAGAAATCGGTAAAGGGATTTTCTATCTTAGCAGTTTATGTTGATGACATAAATTTGATTGGGACTCCAGAAGAGATTGATGAAACAATAAATTATTTAAAGAAGGAATTTGAAATAAAAGATCTTGGCAAATCTAAGCACTGTCTCGGTCTATAGATTGAGCATAGTATTAATGGCATATTAATCCATCAATCAAACTACATTGAGAAATTCTAAAGCATTTTCAAATGGATAAAGCATACCCACTTAGTACGCCAATGGTTGTTAGATCTTTAGATATTAAAAAGGATCCTTACCGTCCAAAAGAAGAAGATGAGAATGTGCTTGGCCCGAAAGTGCCATATCTTAGTGTCATTGGTGCATTATTATATTTGGCCCAATGCACAAGACCAAATATTACATTTTCAGTAAATCTTCTAGCAAGTTGGCTATGCTGATGCAGGTTATCTTTCTGACCCATATAAAACAAGATCACAAACTGGATATGTGTTTAATAACAGCAATACAGCAATTTCATGGCGATCTACAAAACAAACTTTGGTAGCAACATCATCCAATCACTCTAAAATACTAGCACTACATGAAGCAAGTAAAGAATGTATTTGGCTGAGATCACTACTTGAGCATATTCGAAAAAGCTGCCAACTTCCATCAGTAACAGAAGGGTCAAACATTATTTATGAAGACAATGCAGCTTGTGCAGCTCAAATTCAAGCGGGTTACATTAAGGGTGATAGGACGAAACACATTTCTCGTAAATTTTTCTTCACACATGAGCTACAAAAGGATAATAAGATAGAAGTGAAACAAATCCGATCTCAAGAAAATCCGGCGGACTTATTCACAAAGGCGCTTCCAAAATCCACATTTCATAAGATGGTGTACAAAATTGGTATGCGTCAGTTGCATCAACAAACTAATTGAATAATGCGTTATAATTCAGGGGGAGCGTATGAAATACGCTATAATATACTCTTTTTCCTTCACTAATATTTTTTCCCACTGGGTTTTTTATTAGTAAGGTTTTAATGAGGCATTATCTTGATCCAGAAGTATCAACCCTTATAGTAACATTACAAAATATATGTTACTTAAAGATGAAATCGTGTTGTACTCTTTTCCTTGTTTATGATTTTTTCCCACTGGGTTTTTCATAACAAGGTTTTTAAGGAGGTAATTACTCTTATCATCTTTATATACGCATATTCAAGGGGGAGTGTTGTAATATACATTAATAATAGGGATGAATATGCTAAATAAGAAAGGGCATTATTGTAATCTGCACTGCATAAGGAGTCTATAAATATGGAGCTTGATTGTATTGTAAGATCTATCTCAATTCAATAAAATTGTTCTCTGTCTCTAATGGTCTACATTCTCTTTATTCTGTAACAAGTAAGATGTTTTAGTTCTTTTTTTGTTCGAAATAATCAAAATGGTTTAAATAAGTAGAAAACAAGTTTTCCCTCTAAAAATAAGGGTTAGTTTTCAAATTGAAAATGCCTTATGATTTTATCCATATAATATTCTAATTATTTATCTATTAAAAAATAATATTTTTATTGTAGTTAATATTATTTATAAAAAGTCCAAAAAATATTTCAAAGAAAAATATTAATTTTTAAAATTTGTAGAATTTTTACAAAACTAACCATACACTTTGAAAACAGGGTAGAAAATGCTGAATGCGGTAGTATGTTTTAAATCTCAAAAAGTATAAATTAATAATTTTCAAATGAATTTTTTTACATGAGTATAAAACAGATATACTTGACTTTGTAAAAATTTTGGAGCCAAAATCGAATTCTATCTATTTTATTATTTTTGAATGAACACACACTTGGTAAATTACAACGGCCGTATTTTAAGATTTTGGAGCCAAATTTGAATTTTTATGGTCATCAAATTAAGAAATTTTTCAATCATAAAAATAGATTATAGATAACGATTAATATATTAACTATATAAAAAATCTAAAAGAATTCTAAATGATTTAACGTTTTCTAGATTTTAGTACAAAATTAACTACTCCCTTTAAATGTCAAATAGGCATGTTAAACGCAGTAGTTTTTTGGAAAACCTCAAAAATGATACAATGAATATTTTTACATGAAATTTTTTATCTGATAACATATTCTCTATACTACTTATGTAAAAAAATTCATACGAAAATTCAAAAGTTAATTATTTTATTATTTTCAAATAAACAGATTCTTGGTGGTTACAACAACCATATTTTTAATGCAGGCCATTGCAATTTTGAACTTTTTACGTCCTTTTACAAAAAACATTTAACGTAAAAAATTATTTTCTAGAATATAATTAGTATATATAACTACATAAAAATTCTGAGCACTTTAAATTAATGAAAGATTTTCTTTTATTTTTGTTAAATTCGAATAGATACTTCAACTTCCAAGTTATGCTTTTAATTTTTAATTTTTTTAACCGTCATGCCACTTCGTGATTGGGCATACTTCTTTCCTAATGACTCTTATAAAGTGTTTGTTTTCTAATAACATCTATTCTTTTATCATGATTATACTAAATAGAAAAGCTTACCTTCTTCCATGATTTCAACTTTTCTAATGGTAATTTTATCTCTTTCACTCTTATTTATTATTAACTTTACGATGAGATGTTAAATTTATGGATTTATGAAATTAGTTGAATTTACTTAGAGCGTGTGATTAAAGCTCTATTTATAGAATTCCTTCTATCAATGAGAATGTGCCACACCATATGACACTTGTCATATAAACAAATATTAACACATATGTAAAATGACTTATGTCATTACACTTGTCCTTTAGGAAGATCATTATATACATGCATGATGCCAAGTGACTTTACACATGTAATTCATTAATATGATTGCAATTTAAATAATGAACGAGACACAAAATACATGATGTTATATGTTTGAGTCACATTATCTCATACATAATAGTGTTTTGAATGGATTTTAGAACTCTGCTTGTATTGAATCAAAATTTGAAAATAAAAGGTTTAGTTGATTATCCCATTTTTTATGTTTTTCACTGTATCTAATCATTCATGCTTTTTCATTATTCAAACATCCATGATCATAAACTCTTAAAAATATTAGGTTTTATCTCTGAAAGACTAACCATACAGATCCAATATAGTATAGATACCAATATAAATATTTTATATTCCTTTAGGCACCGTGTACAACAAAATAAGAAAGTTTAAAAAAATGAGTATGGAGACCTTCTATATGACTAATCAAATCATGATATTCTTCGGAAAATAAAATTTTCAAGATGGTAATGACACTAAAACACATGATCAACTATCTTACTGCCATTTCCATATTCTTTTTATTATTAAATTTATATGATTCCTTTTTGTTGATATATTTTAACTCTACATATCTCACCTATACTTGCATAATAGGCATTAAAAAAATTATAAATTATCACTCTTTCTAAAATTAAACAATGTATAAGAATAATATTTACTTCAAAAACTTATTAAACATAAATTTGATCATATACATAGTTACAGTTATCAAATATTACGATTAGGCTATGATTAAATTTCATAACTAATATGGTTTATTATGTAAATATATGAGTTTATGTAATAAATCTAATACATAAATTTCATTGTCAAATTTGGATTCTTAGAATTATATAATAATATCATTTATGTCATATTGAATTGTTTTCCATACTCTCATCGTTGACTTTTGATTTCGTATATACCATCTAGTTTATATTGTTTTTAATACATTATGTATTGATTTTGATGTCCATATCATCTATTTTAGGAGTTTATTCCCATTATTATTGGTAATAATTATAGTAACCCACATTTGTTACAAAGTTCTAATATAGTTTATAGGTATATCATTTAAGGGGAGTCTCATTTTTTCACCTAGTTTTGTTGATGACGAAGGGGAATAAATATATAAAAAATATCGATGCTTATATTTAGGGGGGTTATTAAACAAAGGGGGAGTTATATCATATTTTATGTACAAGAATATTTAGTGGTTATCATCATCAAAAATGGGGTGATTGTTAATACCACAGTTATTGATTTTGATGATAACAACCTTATACAATCACACAAATATAGATACTCATGTTTTGCCAAGTTACACAGTATATAGTATGGAATATTACACCTGTGTTGAATCAAAGACTATACAATTTATAGACTCAAGAGACGGACATGAAGTTTCATGAGTTCGAAGACCAAGATATGAAAATCTTAAGATTATAATTTAGTGTATATAGTGAGAACTTATATTGTCAAAATCCTTGATAACAATCTTTGATCTCTATCTCCTATTTTCTATCTTTTATATTTTAAAAAATAAAATTTTAAAATATTTTATAAAAAATTTCAAAGTTCAAAATGTTTATAAACTATGTTCAGACTATTTTATAAAATATCAAATTATTTTACAAAGTATAAGATTTTCAAAACATTTTATGAGAAACAAAATTTCAAAAGATACATGCATATGTCAACATATATGCATAGTATGTCGACATACATGCCGCCAATTGGTTTTTCACTTTTGAAAGGAAGTGCCTATTCATCGCTACTCTACACGAATGAACGTATCTATTGATTTACTATGTAAAGGGGAGTTCTAATGAATTTTTTGATACCTAGTTACTTATTTTCTTCGCTCCTCTTACTCTCTTGAAAAATCCACTGAAAAATGTACTCTGTTCTCTTCAAAATCACTTACAATCAATTCATACTTCATAGTATTGATTCAGTACTGCTTTCTTACTATTTTGGAAACATCTCTCTCTCAATTCAAAGATCAAAGTGTCGTTCAAGAGGCTATAGGATCCATTGTATCCAAAGTACAAGAATTTGTCTTTGGTAAAACCGTCAACTCTATTTGCATTTGCTTGGTTGTGCTTGTAGCCAATTCAAATCGAATAGGTGTGCTTGTAGCCCGTTCAAATCAAGTGGGTGTGCTTAGTAGCCCGAAAATTTAGTGGGTGTGCTTTGTATCCCGAAAATCTAGTGGGTGTGCTTAAAGCCCGTTCAAATCAAGTAAGTCTACCTTGAGCTCGGAAATTCAGGTTGGTGTTTCTCATAGCCTCGAAATCTGGATTGTATTTGGGATTGCCTTCTGCCCGGTTAAAGATTAGCATTTGAAAAGAAATCTATACAACCAATTGTACGAGACTAGATGTCGGAGAAGTTCGAACCAGTATAAAATCCCTAGTGTCATCTCTCTAGCTCTTTACTTTGTTTTACTGCTTTTATTTTTATCTGTGATTGCATGTTTGACTGTTTGATAATATAATCATGTGTTGTTAATCTGTGATTTAATATTTAACTTGAAAGAAATTTAAAAAGATTTACATAAGTTAGAAAACATTATTCACCCCCTTTAGTGTTTAATTACCCTCAAGATCCATAATTCTACAACCAATGGAATGAAATAAAAAGCTTCAATCTATAAAATTTTACTTGTTCATTTGCATATTTTTACGTGCTAGTCATATGCTGTCCTTATTATTCAAACACATAGATGTATTTGATACATTCATCATATTACATATTTATTTGAATTAAATTCATAACTCCTTTAATTATGAAAAAAATAAAATATTAATTTCATTTATAAGAAACATAGAAAAGTTCTAAATAAATTTAGTCTACATATGCCCAATAAAGATCTAAAATGGAAACTATTTTGAAATTCACCCGTTTCTTTCGCTGTGGGCTAGCCAAGTTCAAATAATGGTATTAGAGCCCAATAGCCTATGCGATCTAATTTTTTTCATATTAGAGCTAATTAATTAAGTTTGCCGACTTAGTAAGTGTTTAGAAAGGTAGTGTCTAGGATGAGAATTGGGGAATCAAGTACCTTGTCCTTCCTGGTTGCCATCCCGGTCTGAAAATTAAAGTGAGCCTAAAGGTTGCCTCTAAAAGAGAATGCCTAATTTTAATTGGGCCTTGAGCTAATTTTCAAAATTGTTTTAAAAATCAGATATAAGATTTCAAATTTAAAACTTAAATTTAAAATAAAAACATGTTTATTGTAAAAGTTATAGTACAACATAAGTTTTCAAAATGTTTGAAATGATAATGATATATCAAAATGTATAAAAATATATAAATGCTAACTTATAAATTTAAAATTTATTAATAAGGTTAATAAAATGAATTAACTAAATTGGGTAATTAATTAATACTTACATACATGTGTTATTCCTTATTAGTTAAGGAATATATATTTGCATGCTCTTTAGTTATTGAGCAAACTCAAACTAGGGATGTTATGTGTAGTATTATTAATATATCAAATAGATGAGGTAAGATAACTATATGTGTGCATTGAGAAAACTCAAGGTCAAAATGAGATTAGAAAAATGTACCAAGGGTTAGGAGTCGTATACGATACAACCGATAAGAAGTTATCCATCGTCCATGGAGCTATGATTGGTTAAGCAAACTCAAGGTTAGAATTCCAAGATGAACAAGTCTTAATACCCACTAGTGAAGTCGAAAGTGTAACAACCCCGAATTTTGATTATTTAATTTTAAATGTTTAATTAATTTTGAATATTTAAATTATAGGATTTATGAAATTTAATAATTTGAATTCAAATATGTCAATAATTCAAATAGTTGAAATGTGAATTAATTTTTAATTAAATTGATTTAATAATATTATTTGACTCATTTTAATTAATAAAAAATATTGGTGAATCCAATTTGGAAATTGACTTATAAAAGTAAATATGTCGGATAAATATCGATAATTGGATCGAAAATATAAAACGTTATTTAAAAAAATGCTAAATTAGCATTCTGAGGCATTGTTTCAGATTTCGACGAAACTAGTGTCATTAGATTCGGAACAATAAACTATTATACGTCCTCGAGTTCATAATGATCAGACGTACCGTTTGGTCATGTAAGCTCGAAACGCGCAGCGTTAATTTTAGATATAATTTGATGTAAATAGCTAACTTCCATATACTTTGGAATTATGTTTTGAAAATAGTTCCATTGAATTCAGAATAGGGGTATTTGGTGTAGAACACCAGTGAGCATGTCCCTATTGGAGATCGAAATTTTTGAAGTATGTAAGGCCGAATATTTTAATATAAAATATATACCTTATTTTAGATGTCTATACCCCACGTTGTATAACCCATACTCTCTCCTTGCCTCCCATGCTCTCCCATACCCTCTTTACTCTGTGAAACATAGCCAACAAACAATTGAAGCTTCCTCTTTGTAAATTATCCCTTCATAAATCAAAATAAAATTAGTTAGCCCACTAAAAATTATAATTCTAGATTCTTTGAACTCCTGTTGAGAGGCGCTTCGAGTCGATGTCATGGATTACATGGTTCGTTGATGATGACATTGATCGACTTTTATAGTTGCGAAGTAGGGCTCATGACTTTTGGCGAGTGAGGAAGCATCAGGCGATAGGTTGTGTAGCAATGTTTTTCTCTTGGCGTTCTGCATCTATCAATGCCAATGAGAGGACCTTTGGTCTTGGGAGGAGGAAAGCGAAAATTCACTATCGCCTTTGGGTACTTCCAGGTCACAATTTGCTACCATAGGACAAGCTCGGTGATGGCATGATGGTTGAGAAGAAGAGGTGGTAAGTAAGTGGTTGATGAAGTTAAATGGCATTTTCGGTGAGCGGTGGAGGTGTTTAAGCGTGCGTGTACAGGGACGAAATCGTGCGTGCATAACTATAGTTCGGTAGTCATTAGCATTTAATTATATTATTTAAATTCAATAATTTATAAATCGAATAACTTTTGTGTACGAGGTCGGATTTGAACACCGTTTTTTGCATTGGACTCACATGGTACACAATGGAAGTGGTTTAGAGGAATTTTGAGCTAGTGGAACTTTTTGGCTAAAATCGAACGTTCGTTCAGTTTTAGTTCAAACCAGAACGCTTCAGCGAAAACTGGAAACAATGTGAGTTTAAATCACATTCACTTTTACTATATCATAATTATGACGCTATAAACTATTGTTGACTGCTTGGATGTTAGTTAAATTGTTTGATTGATTGTTTGGTTGAGTTTTCATTTGGAAAATGGATGAAATATTAACTTGATTGTTATGAACCTATATGATTATATATAATGTCCTTAACCATTAATTTGAAGGGAGAATTTGTAGAGAGTCCCTTAGGGGTTTCTTGCCAATAATTATTTATTTACATCCTTATGTTGTTATATTGATGTTTAATTGAAATTAATCTTGAAATTCCATTTAAATATTTTAGTGTCATTGTAGCGATTTTCACTATATCGTCATTTATTGCATATCACTCCATAAACCCTTAAATGGGTATTTTGAACTTAAGCTTGTATTTTCACAAAATAGATGTTTGAAAATTCATGAATCATTTTGATTGATGATAATTTAAATTAATTAATCATTTTAACTAATGATGTTTAATATTAATCTATCTTTTTGATTAATGAGATTTGGATTCAATTAATCATTTAAGTAACGTTTTTTGAATTAAATGAATTATTTTAATTAATGATATTTAAAAATTGATAATCATTTTGATTAATGATATCTAAAAGCAATCAATCATTTTAATTAATGATATTTAATTTTAATTAATTATCCTAGTTTATGTTATTTAAATGTAATTAATCATTTTAATTAATGATGTTTGAAATTTGTTAATCTATCTATTTAATAAGATTTTAATATTAATCAATTCATTTTAATTGATGATTTTTAACTTTAATTAAAAAATTTAATTAATGATTGTTTTTAATGTAATCAACTGTTTTAACTAATGACTTTTGAAATTTAGTTATTCATTTTAATTAATGATGGTTTATAGTTAATTAGTCATTTTAATAAATGATGTTTTAATTAATCGTTTTTAACTAATAAGGTTGGAATTTAATTAATCCAACTATTATATGACTATTTGAATGTAATTAATTATTTTAATTAATGGTATTTAAAATTTATTAATCATTTTAATTAATGATGTTTGAGATTAGTTATTCATTTTAATTAATGATTATTTGAATTTAATAAATATTTTTTAATTAATGATACTTATAGTAAATTAATTTAATAAAAGTGGTCAAAGTGAATTAACTAATTTGATGAAAATGTTTTAAAGTTAATAAACTGATTTAATAAAAATTTTGAAGTTAATTTATTGAAGATATAAAAGCGTTTGGAAATAATTAACTATTTCATTAAAGATAACGGATTTGTTTATTTAAAAGAGATTATAAATGTGATTAATTATCTTCCAAGATAATTAATATTGTTTTAAATTCATAAAGGTGTTTAAACTATTTTATTTTCTTTAGGGATAATAAATATTGTTTTAAATTTATAAATAATAGTTTTAAATGAGAAAATCCTTTACAAGGAATTATTTATAAATAAAGCTAAGTGTAAATTATTTGGATTATAGTAAAAAATGTTTTACTGACATTTATTGTTTTCTCTTCTTTTAATACATTTAATATTATAAAATTTGTTTTTTAAAAGAATATTTTAAAAGGTATCTCCAAAAGTGTTTTACCAGTACTATAATATGGAAATCAAGCACAAGTTCAGTTTTAAAAAGTTAAGTTCAATTCGGTTATGGAAAACTAATTCCTTAAATGATATCGCTCATATGGAAAGGATTTAGTCATACTTTTATTGCTAAACGTTGAGGCTTGGAGTCATTTCTATCTCGAAGGTTAAAATGTCATCAAGACGATGCTTATAGATAACACTATCTTAACTTGCCTGGCTTCATCTTCAACCGAGAGATAGCACTTGTTTGGAATTATCGAGTAGTGGTAAATATATGATATTTAATTTCCATATACGATCATTTTTAATTATCTTCGATAGTTGATTTATTTACTTTCGGATCCATCTTTCTTCATGGTGTATTGTCGCCCTAAAAACGATTTGCTGCTCTTTTAAGCTTTGTTATCCTTTGACAGAAATGACTAAACCCAAAGAGTGCGAAAAAGCCAACTATGTGGGGTTGCTTCCATTAGGTTAGTTCCGTATCTCATCTAGGTTGGATTCAGTTGTGCACTTAGATGTGAAAATATTTGGATTCTCGGTAAGGTTTGGTGGGGTCCGAATTAGTATTGTTCGAGAAGTGTCGCAGAGTAAATGAGATTTTCAGAAGTATATTACTAGAGGTATACTTCAAGAGGGTGCACCTTCCTAGTCATTTATTGAAAATGTTTCCTTTCCTTATTTGATTTGAACATTTGAATTGTTTTCTTGTAATTGCAACGAGAAGATCAACCACTCTTCGTGATGTTTAATTATAGGTTTTGTCCATTTTATCAAGTTTGGATTGTTATCTTGTTTAATACATTCTGTCCAGTTTGGATTTTTCTTAGATTATTTTCATTCTTTCAAGTTTGGTTTTTAATATTGTTTATGCCCATTCTTAATTATATTTGTTTCCTGTTGTTTATCTCTACGTTTTCCTGTATGGATGTTATTCTTGTGAGGTAAAATCACATTCTGCATTAGTGGCGTGGTCTCATAGAACTTTTATATGTTCCCCTTTATTTGAGTTTTCTCACGCTGGTATTTCCAAACTGATCCAGATGTTATTTTGTTATATTTTTTAGGTCATACCGGGTATTTTCCCATGTTGGCTTTGGTGTTGTGGAGATCTTGGAGAGGAGTTGGAGGTTCACCGATCGTAGTGTTTTATTTTCCAATGTATTATATAATACCCATATCAGCAATTGTAAGATCAAAATTTTATAACCGCCTAGCAGATTATGTTTTTTTGAACTCTGATATACTTTGTATTTTTGAAGTGGAAGTTTTAATTGTCCATGTTATATTATATGTTGTCGATTCCACTATGAGATTATGTTCTCCCTGTTCTATGTTCTTTTCTTATTTTTTATTTACCCTAACAATCTGCCCTTTTGATGACTGGGTGCGCGACATTTGAACATAGTGGTAGTATTTGGTGTCGACTTTCGATAGTCAAAAAGGTGGATCATTATAGCTTGGTATCAAAGTTGAAGGTTAAGTAAGAATCTTGATTTTAACCTTGGCTTTGGTAGGGTCTTGCTCAATAGAGATAGGGTAAGTGACAACTTAGAATGAGTTTAAGAGTATTATATATTTGAAACCATATTTGTTAATGTTATAAAATCGTATTATGTTAATTGGTCTATTGAGTTTTTATGAATTTTGGTCGAGACGTGGGATGCCATGATGTCGATAGGGATTTCTAAACACTCGATCAAGTCCAAAGGATATGATATTGATTTTTGAAAATTTGGTAAATTAAATATTTTGCCTAGAATTATATTATATATATATATATAAAGTAATAATTTTCAAAACTTCATATAGTTATAGAGTGTGTTTTTGAATGTGATAATATTTATTTATTATCATTATTGTTTGATCATTTATGCTCAATTAAATTAGAAGCTTTGATTGCCATTTGCCGATTGTTGGTTACTTATGTTTAGCTTAGTTATAAGCATTCATTGTTTGAATTTGTAAAATGAACTCCTTTGTGAGTTAATTTTCACAATTTGACTATAAGGTGTTCGGTCAAAATGTTGAGTTAAAATTCACATTCTAATAATGGTGAATTAAGGATTAAACTTTAATAAAAAGTTTTTTAATACAATCTAAATGGTAGAATAAGACCATTGGAGAATAGATATTTGAGAAAATTCTATTATAACAAAGAAGAGTTATTATAATATGAAATGATTTTTTATACAAATGAAATTTTATATAAATTTAGTTTATAAAATGTGTTTAAAAAGGGTTTTTGAATCTATATCCCGGAATTTTTGAAAATAATTTCAAAGAATTTTGAGAAATGAAATGGTAGTATTTTTGAAAGTATTTAAAAGTAAAAATATTTTGGGAAGTGAAATTTTAAATGGAATGCATTTTCTTTGAGATAATCGAGAGAAAATCATCTCGATTAGTTTTGTGGTAATCTGAATAATCTTCTATCAGATGTTCGCTTAGCTGAACGTCATGGGGTACTTAGTAAATTATTCTCTATACCATTATGCGACCGAAATGAGTTCAAATCCGAACAAAGTCAAACTGAGATTTAATAAATAAATTGTTTTGAAGTTATTTCATATAAAAACGTCGTATGCTTTCAGAGATGAGATTTTGAATTCTTAAAAAAAATGGGTATTTAATTTTTAAATTTCCTTGAAGGGAATTATTTTCAAAATAAGAAGTATTTTTTATAAGAGATTATTTTGATAAATGAGATTTTGCCCTTGGATAAGATATGGGATAATTTAACACCGGTTTCAAATGAGTTAAAATTTGGATAGGGAGGTTCTGATAGGCATTGTTTTATTAAAACCATATATTTGTTTAAGTTATAGGTAGTGTAAACTATTTGGTGTTAACCTATCAACGTTTTTCATTATAACACTCTAAGTTAGAAAGTTGATAGGTTGACTTAGTTTTAAAGAGACCCATATTTTTGGGCCTCCGTCTAAATTTTAAGAAGTAAAATAAAATTTGTATATACTCTTAGGATATAGAAGAGTATTATATACGTAAATAAAGTGGAATAAGTTATTACTTGATATTTTATAAAGAAATGATTTTATAAAATATTTTCAAACTTAGGTTAAAATTTATGAAATAATTCATAAACAATTTTAGTATCAAATAAAATACTAAGTGAAAATATAAGTGATTTAGAAAAATTGGTGTAGTTAAGAAACTAAAATTTTTAGAGTACAACTTTCAATTTTGTCCGAGTAAGTTTGGATAATCTTCTAAGCAATAATCAAAGGCTAATAAGCAAAACAGTACGCTTAGATAATTATCTATATTTTTGGACAATCGAGAAAGTTTTGAACCAAAAATTAAGATTTGTTTGTTAGTCATTTTGAAACAATTTTAAGTGGTAGGTTTTCCTTATGGAATTTGATCGATTGACTGATAGTGTTGGTTTATTCCTATACAGAAGTTGATTTGATTTTATTGATTGATTGTGTGATCTTATATACCACTGTTTATAATGTTTAAATTTATAGAAAAAGGATACTGAATTGTTGTTATGACCTAAATCCCGGTGATTTTGAATAAAAAGAGATTTTGAAGATTTTGGGAAAGAAATAATATTTATTCACTCTAGATGATGTTTTGGAGGAACCGAAATACCATCGGATGCTCCATGTTGTTTTGATTCTAGAGTTTCACCCTGCTTTATTAGGAGGAATTCTCTTTTATCTAATTCTCATCTGAAAATTTTGAAATAAATTTTTGAATTTAAAAACGTGGGCATTTAGATCTAAATTTGTCATTGGAAATTATTAGATGCATAACATTTATTACAGAATATTCTTTGTAATTTATCACCTATGATTGTGATATTGTTGGTAGTTGCATATTACTTTATTTTATATTAGAGCTGCGTGTAGATTTATATCAAGCTAGACTTTGCATGTAGATTTACATCATATTGCTTTTGTTAGCTTGATTCTCTTTTGGATTTCGTATGTAGAGGTATGCAAGAGATTGCTATTTGATTCTTGTGCACCTGCATTTATATTGAGATAATAATTTACTTGCCAAAAATATAAAACAAACACAAAAAGGTGTGTAATAAATTGAAAATTTTAAATTGGTTGATGATTTTATGCCTCAATTATGTGAACCCACTTGGCTTTTGTTTTCTTTGGTTGGTTTAGAGCCCATAGAAGAAATATGTAGTTGCTCTGATTGAGCCGCGTAAAGGAGATGTTGCCGAAATTTTTCGAGAAAATCTTAGAGTTTAACTAATAAGTTTAATAACTCATTTTAGTTAATAGTTTTAAACTTAAGGGTTTTAAAACATTTTCCTCCTTGAGAATTTCGGGGACGAAATTCATTTAAAGTAGGAGAATGTAACAACCCAGAATTTTGATCATTTAATTTTAAATGTTTAATTAACTTTAAACATTTAATTTTTAAAAATTTTGGAATTTAATAATTTGAATTCAAATATGCTGATCATTTAAATATTTGAATTATGAGTTAAATATTAATTAAATAGATGTAATAATACTATTTAATTCATTTTAATCGATAAATAATATTGTTGAATTCAATTTGAAAATTTATTTACAAAAATAAATAAGTCGAATAAATATCGATAATTGGATCGAAAATAAAAAAAGATATTTAAAAAAAATGAGAAATTAGCACTCTGGGTCACTATCTTAGATTTGACGAAACTGGTATCATTAGATCCAGAACAATAAATTATTGTGCGCTGTCGAGTTTCATAACGATCAAAAGTACTATTTGGTTGTACGAGCTCGAAATACACGTAGCGATTAATTTTAGATATAATTTTATTTAAAAAGCTAACTTCCGGATACTGAATTAGGTTTTGAAGGTGGTGCCGCTGAGTTCGGAATTGAGGAATTTGGGATAGAACGCAAGTGAGCATGTCTCAATTGGAGTTTGAAATTTTCGGAGTATGTAAGATCGGAAATTTTAATATAATATATAACTGTTAATCCAAAAAATGGATCAACACCCTGATATGATTGTGAAACACCAGCCCTGTTTATCAGGACAATTAAAGTAGAGAAAAACACTCTCCAAATTATAGAAAAGGAAAAGTAAAGTAGAGAAGCACAAGTTTTTTTAATAATGGTTCGGCTGTTAACGAAGCCTACGTCCACTTTATAGATTTTATTGATAGATTGATTGTTGATCACAAGTACAAGTTGCTTACAATCCTAATAATTGAACGAAGAAAGATTTGACAACCATTGATAGAGACAAAAGGAAGGATCTCAATTGTCCCATGGAAGCCATTGTGAGAAGGAAGAAGGTTGAAGAATCTTAGTAGCAGAGCTTCCCCAGTGATCAAAGCAGCCAGCACCCTGTATTTAAGATAGGATGGTATTTATAGGATTTAGATGGCACTTAGATCGAAACTAGAATACCAGAAGCCAGTAGTCATCCATAAAAGGAGGCACGTAAAGTTTGGGGCAATTTCAAACTAAGTTTTTGGATTGGTACCGATTTAATTGGATCGGATTGGTACTGATCAAAAATGTTGTGCAATTTTTGCACACCTCCTTCGTTGGCTTGCTTTCTTGCATGCAAGGTTCCCCATGTGATTTCATAGATTGTTGACTTGTTTTGAAGACGGGTTACCTGTAAATTAGATTGAACTGTGATCTGAATCAGATAAGTCTTGACTTTCTCAACTCGGATGCTCTAAATGTTATCAAACCTGGTACGTAAGTTTAGGAGAGATGTAGGAATATAATGCGTGTGGATTGGAGAATCCATAGGTTAGTAATTTGGATCGGTACCGATCCATTGGATCGTATTGATGTCGATCCAAATACTTGGCAATTTTTTAGTTCAAACTTCCAAGATTTCTTTGTCATGTGCTTTTAGTTCTTCCGGTCATGTTTCTAGTCGTTCTGCCATAATTTGAATGCTCTAATTCCTTTTTAATTCTATTAGGTTAAAAACCCAGCTAATATTTGCCCACCAGAGCATGCTTTCATCAGAAACAAGGTGTGCTTTAGAATTACTTATCTTTCGATTTCCATTTCATGGAGCTTTATTGGTCGTATCTCACTTCCTTGAGTAGCTGCCCATGACGTTTCGGCTAACTATCCAGTGCTTAGTAGAAATCTCCATTAGTTGTAATTACGGAATGATCTTGACTTGATAACTTCTAAAATGAATACGAACATTGAGTTAGGTAAACAAGGAAAGTTTGAGGTCATTTGGGGGAAATAAATTGGATCGGATCCGTACCGACCAAGTACTTAGAAATTTTTTTCCAACTTTCTCTTTTTTTAAATAAGTTGGATCGGATCTTCATTCCTCCATTTCACATTTTCAAACTGAGCTGATTAAAAAGATACGAAAACTTCGCCGATCCAAACCCTACCATCACCGGAGCACCGCCGCCATTGATTCTCACTCCTAGCGCCACCTACTGCCATGATTTCGTCAGCCTTGAGGCACCGTCGATCCAAAGCGCCCACGTTCGAGCCATCTTAAATTGAAGACCTTATTACCTTTCTCAATTTTGAAGGTGGGTGAAGCGAATTTTGATGTGATATTACATCATCGATTGATGGTGAGGTTATGTTGATGATGGATGCCGTGGAATATTCGAGCTAATTGTGATTTTGTGGAAGAAGATAGCAAATTGAGTCCGAAGTTCTTCACAGAACGATGCCAGGGTTTTTCCCTGGTACTCAACATGTTTTGCTATCTTCATCTGTAGGATCAAAATTAACTTGTAACAAGTTTCACAGTCGATTCTAGCATGACATCTTACGGATCAAAAATTGATTTTGGTTTTTATGGGTGGTGATAATAACTTAGGATAGTGTCTTGCATGCATCTTAGGTTGTTATCACTTTCTAGGAAACTACAATCGACTTATGTTGATAGTTTTCTCCCGATTCGGACTCATTGGTCTATAATTGCTCACATTGGTTTGGTTTTGTCATTGCACAATCGTGTACCTAGAATAGGAAGAATTTTTTGTGTCGCTTCTGACAACGAATCCGTTATCAATCATTGATTGATAACGGGTAAGTGTAGGAGAAAAGACATCAATAGCTGATGCAGATCACTTTTTCTGGTGTGAGTGAGTCATCTACACGGAATGGTCTGTTCACAGCGTTCAGGATGCCAAACGCGTCCTCACGTAGATTACAGATCATACACACTTGCGGTTAATATATGGAATCCGATCAGTGACTGGTACACGTCAAATACCTTCTGAATTCCATGTATCAGTCGGGTTAGGTGTTTATAGTTTAAGGATTTGGTGCACCTGACCATTTTGAACACAAGCTTTCTTATATAAAATGGCGTGCAAATCCTCTCAGCATAAGTCAGTTGAAGGAAGCTCACCTATTTTTGAAGCATAATCTTCGTTGATCTTGGATGGATCTGGTACTTTCGTAGCTTCGGGGCAATAGGGCCTTTGATCCCAATTGGCCCCATTGTTAACCATAGTCCCCCTAACTTTAGGGTTTTTCTTGATCCTCCAAAGAAAGCCTCTTCGATCCTTACACATAGGGCATTGCGAAGTATTTGCTAGCAATATGGCATTCTGGAGGACGATGTGCTTCTGCCATCCAAAGGGGAATTCACTTATAGGCCACCATCCGAATATGTGGCTTGCCATCACTACATGTGTATGTATGGTGCGGTACCCCCATTTAATCACTTTCTTATGACGACTCTTCAGAACAAGGGGTTGGCTCCATTCCAAATCCTCCCAAATGGTTACGCATGCTAACTTGCTTGTATATTCTGTTCATGTTAACACTTAACCGTGCCCCAAGCTTTGCTGAATTGCAATATCTCTCACTATTTAAAAAAAGGGAGGTTAACCCATCACTCGTTTATATTGAGGTGCAATGTAACTGAAAGCTTATACTCGATCTTCCTAGCAAGGTTCCCTCATTCAAAAATTAGTTCTTATTTGCCAAATATCCATAAGGATGCACCCGTCTGTGGACCACAGAGGGTAAGTTTCTTTCAACACGTGTAGAATTTCTTTTAGCTACTAAAAAGTCTTCTAAACGATCGTCTATCTTTTGCAGTTCTTCCGAAGATTAACAAAGATCCAATGCTTGGCCCTGTTCTCACCGCCTTGAAAGCGGTCGATGCTCGAGAGCACACGATCTGGTTTCTTCTTACTGATTAAAATCTTTGCTGATGTGGGCTCTTGCATCCCGAGAGATCTATTGGATTGGTTAGTACCTTTTCTCACTCCAAAACCTGGACTCATTCAATTTCCTCTTCCTATGATTCTGATGAAGATGATGATAATGGTGATGAGGAGGAAGTATGTGACTCATTCGACGGGTCATAAAAAAATTTCGAAGAAGCCCACATTTAAATTGGGGTTGACAGTCCACCTAAGATGCCTTCAATCTCGGAGGATAAAGAAGAAGAGTTTGTTCATCGAACGAGCAAAGCTCCGTTGATTGAGGGAAGGGACGAAGGAGAGATCAGTAAAGGGCTCTCTTTAGTCGAAGAAGAAATAAATTGAGATACAAATACGGACGAAGACGATGTCGATTTAGGCGACAAGGCCTCAGAGTTGAGTCCCGAACATACTCCCTCACCTCCTTTGAAAGAATGGTTTAAAGAATATCCTTCCAAGAATGAGCCCGTTCCTAGCCCTTAGCTCGAGCCGCCGATTTTGAATTGGGAGATGCAAGCGACATTTTAGTAGACGTGGGCACCCTAATGGGTGACTTCATTTCAGAAGGTTGCCTTCCCAACCTATAAAAATCGTTCCTATGGAAATAGATGTCCTGACGTTAGTTGGCAATCGGTCTAGTTCGTGTATTCTACTGGGATCGTTAATTGATAGCACACACTCCACTAGGATCATGCATTTCAATGTTATTCTCTTAGGATATTTTGATCTATCAAGTGCCTTTTTCTAAAGTTGTTTTGTTATTTGCTACAGGGATCATGTTTCCTGGCTTCTACAACGATCTCAACCAAGCACTTGAGACTCATCGTTCGCAAAGGCATTCATCCAGATACTATTCCTCCCATTAAACTGACGAAGAGAGAATGAGGAGATAAGATAAGGAGGCAGAGAATGCCACCGAGCCAATAAGGATCAAGACCGTGACAAAGGAAGCGGCCAAAAGAAAAGGAAAAGCCCGATTAAACTGGACGATCCACCAAATAAGCTGAAGGAAGATCAAGAACATTCACCCAACATACAGCTTCCTACTTCTACTGGGATTGTCGTTCCCACTTTCGGTGTCTTGACTTCCTCCACTCACGCTATAGTGATCGCTTCTCTCCCAATTTCAAGGCGAGTCCCTTACATTCTCCCTGTTGGTCCGCAGCTTGTGTAGCCTACGTTTCCAACTTGTTCTTAAGGGTATTTTAAAAAGGATGAACATGAGAAGTAGCCTATTGACCATAACTCGGAGATTTAAGAAGGAGAGGGATGACGCCCTAAAGTGAGAAAGTAGGAGTGCTTCTTCATTCAAGGAGCTGAAGGAGTCAACCAGCCGAACCGTGCTCATACTTAGAGAAGAAACAAAGAAGTGCCACACCGATGAGGTGGCTCTGAAAGAAAAACAGAAGGTAAGCGAGACAATGGTCGAGGCGGAGAAGAAAGTCATTGCCAAAAATCCTAGGAAATTGCCTCTCTACGTTCGCAAATTTTGACTTTGGAAGTTGAGAAGAATCAATTAGCAGTAGAGAAGGCTAGCACGGAAGCCATCCTATAAGAACTCTAAGATACTTTCACTAAGAAAATAGAAGGATTGAATGCTACCATTTTAGGCTTCTATGTTAGTTCCATGCTTCATTATGGCAGCCTCCGTTACTTGGGTCCATTGTTCCCTTGCACGCTCGTTATAGTTTGGGAAGAAGTTCTGGCTCGATTTTGAGATATGAGTGGCAGTTACACCAAAGAGGAGCCGGTTTAGGCCTACTTGAACAAAGAATCTAAACTAGCTCTAGTGGAAGGCCAGAAAATCTTAATGTTCTAGAGGAAGCGTGAAACCATTAGTATCATGGCTACCACCAAGGTTGCTCTTGAATATTTTCCTTCGGGCACGGGCGAGCCGACTTTGCATCTTCATACCGGCAAGGGGATCACCTCCACTTCCCCTCTATCTGTGCAACTATTGAAGGTAGGCAACGACAATGGCTTCGACGTCATTGCACATGGACAAGCCCCCACAGTCGGTAACTTTCTTATCTCTTCCATGCTTGAAGATTTTCAATTCGCCCCTTAAGAGATTGCCGAGATAACCGTCCTTTATTCTGGTGTTGTAGATCATCCTATTCTTCCCGTTGGGTTGCCTTCTCATCATGATGCCGGGTCTGCTGCTATTTTAACTATGTCAACCGTCGTCTTCGCTTCTGGATCATAGCCTAGTTCGTATTCTGAGCAAATTGTGGCGCTCCATGGTTTAGACGACCCCTCTATTTCTTATGAGGAGAGCTTGGCAACTGGTAATACACAAGAGAAATTAGACCAAGGCAGCCAACCAGACATAGCAAAGGCTGAGCAGCCAAAGACCGAGCAGTAAATGATCGCGGTAAAAAAGGAGAAGGCCGAAGCACAGAAGAGGTCATCCAAGAGCTCTCACAGATCCCCCTAGCATAAAGGGAATGGAAGGTCCACCAATGGCTATGCTTTAGAGAGTGAGATTGCCCTGGGAAAGGATAAGCCCGAGAAATTGAAAATTAGAGGCGGGAAAGGAGGCTGGGGAAGCGGTGAGAAGACGTCTTGATTTTTCATTTCCTCCTTTTGTTGTTTTTTGATCACCTTTTGTATAAGTATAGAGTCTGCACTTAGCACATTTCTTGTTGTTGTCGAAGTGATATTTTTTTCCTATTTTATGCCGATTTTTTGCGGGCATAACACCCGCTATTTGTTGTTGTATAATGAAAATGTTATAAGTAATACACTGTTGATATTTTGGTTGTGGCTTTATTTGTAATGTTGACATTTTGGTTATGACTTTGTTTGTCTACTTATCTATGTTTTATACACATGTTCTAATTTTAATTATTATTATTTTATCTAGTCTTATAATTATAGCCAAAATTCTTTGTTTGGAGTAATAGAATTATGAAGTACTTAGTTTTTTGGTTGAGTATTGGTGTGTGCGCGCCCCCCAGTTCACGGGGTTGTTTACTTCAAACACTTGATAAATGATCAGCTGATCCGTGTGATTCTTCGGATGTTTGTACCCAACTATATTTTGTGGTTTCTATCTTCGGGAACTTGTGATTTGAGCATTTTGATTCCAGAGAATTTATCGGTCAACAATCGGAATTTTTTATCAGTTCGTAGTTGTGTGACATTGCTAAATTCATGCCCATTACTCCTAGTAATGGGAGTGGATTGATTCTTGTTAGTCCTGCAATAAATAAGTTTCCCGGCATTGCCGGGACAATCATGGTACTTAAGAGTGTGCATGGCTTATGAAATGCGTTGCTTTTAAAGGTGTGCACGGCTTATGGGACATGCGGCTTTTGGGACCGATATGATCAGTCGATTCGGAACGGTTTAGAATTTCTCACCACTACCAATATTCAGGCAACACGAGGAGTTCATGTTTTAAGAGCATGGTTCCACAACTCAAGAAGCAATGCATGGTTTTTGGAGGTGCGTGGCTTTGATTGGGGCCTTCTCGGTGTTGCTGGAGCAATAGTGGTTCTTTAAAGGCAAGGATCGAGTTCCGTTGATTCAGTCGATTTACCTCCGTCGACCCAGTGGGTGGATATGGCTTACTTGAGCATGATTCCACTATCTCAAACAGAAATAAGATGGTTTTGAGTCAATTTTACCGCGTTGACTCAACAGGTTACTTCTATGAACATAGATTCATTGGTTCGGAAATCAAAGCAACTTTATTGGGCAAGTTTTGCCTATTTACAATGCCATCAGCATTCCTGGTTGGCTTATTTGCTAGAAATAGGAAATATAGAAGATAGTCTTAGATAAAGAAAGGACGTAGCAATTTACTGTTCCATGCTCGGGGAATTTGGGCTCCATCGATGGTAGTTAGTTTGAATGTGTCATCCCCTAGCTTCTGACCGATCACATAGAGTCCTTTCTAGTTTGGTTCGAATGCTCTTAGTACAGGGTAGAAACACATGAGGACAAGGTCTCCTAGTGTAAGGTAGACCCTCTTGAGGACAAGGTCTCCCACTTTGAAGGTGCGATTATGAACTTTAGAGTTGAAGAACCGTGCGACCCTTTTCTGGTGGGCGGTTTCGACTTCTTCCTTCTTCTCATTGACCATATTAAGCGACTCGAGTAAGAGTTGCTCGTTCTGCCTTTGATCGAAGTTTTTCCTTCGATGAGAAGGGACTTCTAGCTCAATTGGGGTCATTACTTTTGAACTATATGCCAGGGAGAACGGAGAGTGCCCAGTTACATATTTGTGCGTTATCCTCTAAACCCACAGTGCAAGTGGAATTTCATCGACCTAGTTTCCTTTTGCTTTAGTTAGCCGCTTTTTGATAGTGGACTTTATGATCTTATTTACTGCTTCCACTTGCCTCTTTGCTTAGGGATGTGCGATAGGGTAGAAACTTTTCTTGATTCAGAAGCGTTTGCAGAAGTCCTTGAACTTAGTGCTTTCGAATTGAGTCCCGTTATCCATGATGATTTTCTCTGGCATACAAAAACCTACAAATAATATTTTTAGCAATAAAGTTAATGACTTTCTTTATGATAATAGTGGCAGCGGTTCCTCTTCGGCTCTTTTGGTGAAATAGTCAACTACAACGATAGCATATTTGGCTCTTTCTTTAGCCATTGGTAATCCACCAATCAGATCGATTCTCCAGATTACAAATGGTCATGGGCTGACCATCCATTTTAGCTCCATCGAGCGAATTCTTTTGATCTTTCTGAACTTTTGGCGTTGGTCGCACCTCCTGGGGTAATCCACTGCATCATGGTTTATTGTTGGCCAGAAGTACCTATAGCGGAGAACTTTCTTTGCATGGGTTTTCCTCTCAGTATGATCTCCGCAGTCACCTTCATGAACTTCGCTTAAGATCCTTCGAGATTCGTTGTTGGTCGCATATCTAAGCAAGGAGGTAGAGAATCGCTTTCGGTAGAGTATCCCATCCTATATTGCGAATCATGGTGCCTTTCGGAGAAGCTTTTTCTGTCGATTCCTATCTGCAAGGAGAGTTCCTGTGAGTAGATAGTCCTTGATTGGCATCATCCATGTCTCTGGTTCTTTGGTTTTCTCAAGAATCTAGTCTATATCCATTTCTTATGCTTGGAGTGGTCAAGGTTTCAACCGGGACTAGTCCCAATGATTGAGCTTCTTCGTAATAGGGCAGTTTGGCTAGATAATCTAACTTCATGTTCTGTTCCCTCGAGATATGATCTATGGTGTAATGCTCGATGTCGTTCAACAGTTCCTGCACTTTAGATAGGTACGGGGTGAGGTACCCCCTCAAGCCTGGTATTCGCCTTTCACCCAGTAGACGACTAGTTAAGAGTCGCTATAGAGGTGTATGGACTTTATCTAGAGTTCCTTCACAATTTTGAGCCCAGCTATCAATGCTATGTATTTTGCCTCATTATTTATTGTAGGGAATTCCAAGCATAAGGCATAGAAAATGGATTGTCCTTTGGGAGTCTCGAGCACTACCCCTACTCCTGAGTAGAAGTTGTTAGATGCACCATCAATGAACAACTTCCAACATGTCTCCACTTCTAGAGCCATTTCTATCTGGTCATCTCGTATTGTAAACTCGACAATGAAATCAGCCAGCGCCTGCCCATTAATCACCTTTCAAAGGTGGTATATTATTTCATACTGACTTAATTCGACGTTCCATTTGATAAGCCATCCAGAGGTCTCGAGGCAGTATGACACTTGTTTCAAGGGTTGATATGTCAGCACTCTGATCAAGTGTGCCTGTAAGTACGGTCATAACTTTCTGGATGCAATCAAGAGGCAATATGCCAGTTTTTCCAATTTCAGATAGTTCTTGTCATCTCTAGTGAACCGCTCACTGATGTAATATACAAGTCATTGGATCATAGCTTCTTCTTGTACAAGCGAGGCACTCAATGCATAGGGCGATATTACCAAGTAGATGTACAAATCTTCTCCGTCTACCGGCTTGAACAGGATTGGCGGGGTTTCAACATGTCACAGCAGCTCTTCGAACGCCGTTTCATAAGCTTGATTCCATTCAAAGTTCTTTTTTCCCTTCTTTAGCGCATCAAAGAATGGTATACATTTATCGGTTGCTTTTGAGATAAATCATCTCAGTGCTGCAATGTTTCCAATCAATCTTTTGTTACTTTTTTCCGTTCCTCGGGGCCTCGACTTCCCATAAAGCGGTTATTTGTTCGGGATTTTCTTTGATGTCTTTGGCGCTTACGATGAATCCCAAGAATTTTCCAAAGGCCACCCCGAAGTGACACTTAAGTGGATCAAGCTTCATTCTATATTTGCGGAATATTTCAAACATCTCAGCGAGGTTTTCCAACTGATTTGCAACTATGCACAATTTAACCAAAATATCCAAGGTCTTCCCAATCCGATGTTTAAACATGGTGTTCACTAGTCATTGGTTGGCTGCGCTAGCATTCTTTAAGCCAAATGGCATCATTTTGTAGTAGTATAGTCGTAGATCGATAAAGAAACTGGTATTTTTCTAACCAGGTTCATGCATCATGATTTGGTTGTATCTCGAGTATACATCCATAAATGATACCAATTCATGTCCAGCCATCTCGTCCATAAGCTGATCGATTCTAGATAGAGGAAAGCTGTCTTTTGGGAAAGCTTTATTTGGATACGAGTATTCGATACGAGTTCGCCATTTTTCATTGGACTTCTTGACAAAGACCGAGTTGGATACCTATTCGGGGTAGGCTGCGTCGTGGATAAAACTATTCGCCATTAGTTAATCCACTTCTTCTCTTAGTGCTATAGACCGCTCGGGTCCTAGAATGCGCCTTTTCTGCTTCACTGGCGTGTACTTAGGGTTGATGTTAAGTGCATGGCATGCAATCTTCAATGACACCCTGCACATATCGGAATGTGTCCAAGCGAGCACATCCAGATTGGCATGAAGGAATTTGATGAGTTTCAGTCGCATCCTGTTTCCAAGATGTGATCCGATTTTCAGGATCCACGTTGGATCATTCGTATCAAATGGGACAGACACGTCAATTCTATCGGTGTTGCCTATTCCTCCCATAGACTCTTCTTTTTAGGGTCTAAAGCCTTATTGAATTGGCTATGGTCCCCAATCTAGGAGTAGCTCTGTAGTTGCTATTTAGTAGGTTCACAAACATGGAGAGTTCTCTCCACATTCTTCCCCTTTTCTTTTCTTTTAGACTCGGTAGTTCCATGATATAGCATTCTCTAGCGGCACTTTTGTCTCCTTTGATCACCCTGACTCCATTCCCTATTAGAAATTTTATAGTTAGACACCATTGAGCTAAAGCAATTTTGAAGTCTTCTTAGGCGGGCCGCCCCAGGAAGGCATTATAGGTGGAAATTTCACCTACGATAACAAATGCTCAGATGAGGATGACCCTTTGGTCGCCTTCTGCAAGTTCTATTAGAAGATCAATTGTTCCGACAGGTTATTTGGGTTCATCGTTGAATCCTTCGATTTTGCCTGACAAGCGGATACATCTTTCATACCGATCCTCATCTGATCAAAGGTGCATTTGAAAAGCTGTTCACAAAACTGCCACTGTCTAGTAATAATCATCGGACCATGGCGGGTCCGATTTCTACTGTCACAAACATGGGATCGGGAGTTGGAGCTTATATCCCTTCAATGTCTCGATTTCGGAATACTATGTCATCGTTCAAGGTTCTTTATTGCTTAGCAGGGGCTCCATCTTCGATCGTAAAGCACGAGTCTTTTGGAGCATGCTCTAATGAACTTGCATAACGCTCAATTTCTCCCCAACTCTTCTATGCCGAATGAAGTCCTCCAGATATCGTTCCAATAATGAGTCTCTGGTCAATCCATCTGGGTTCCTCTTTGCTAGTTATAGCTTGATTACCTTGATTTTTAGGAGCTTAAGGTGCTACGGGTTCGTCAAAATTCTATGCTTTCCTCACATACTACTGAAGCTTGTTTTCCTGAATCAACTCCTTAAGCAAGTTCTTCAGGCGACGACACCCATTTGTGTTGTGGTCATGTGTCTCATGGAAGCGGCAGTACTTTTCGAAATGCTTTTTCGATTCAGTTGCTTCCTTTTTAGGTGGCTTCTTATACTCTTCTTTCCCCTATGTCGCAAGATAGATATTTTCTGGAGTATCGTTGAGCGGGGTATATTCTTTGGGCCTCAAACCTTCAAGTCGCTTGTTAATTCTGTTTCGCTTGTTGGAGTTCTAGTTCTTCCCTTTCTGATTCCCATTTTTTCCTATGTTCCCTTCAATGGTCGCGGAAGTATTTGTGTCTTGGTTTGTCGCCATACCACCCTACCTAATGTTGGTTGGTTATGAGTTAGCAGATTTCCTTTCTAATTCCTATGCCTCTTCCAATCTAAAATACTGCCTCGCCTTTTGGTTAAAGTCCCTCCTAGTGGTAGGTTGTTTCATTTTGATCCATTTCTCGAATTCAGTTTCGAGTGAATACTGCAAACCAAGGCCATGAGAACCATATCCTCGTTTGGATTAGCCACCATGGTGTAGAGCCGATTCATAAAGGACTTTATAAATTCATTCCGTCGTTGGAATAAGCCGGATAAGGACATCGCATCTTTTGGTCGTGTCATGTGAAGCCTAAATTGACCAAGGAATCTTATTGCTAGTTGATCGAAGGTGGAGACGAATTTTGGTGGAAGCCTAGTGAACCACATTGAAGCAATTCCATCTAGAAAAATTAGGAAGCATCTATATCGAATGGCATTCAAAGCATTTGCTCCGTCCATGTACCAAATGTACATATACAAGTGGGGTTTCGCGTCTGTCATTCCATCGTAAGATGGAATAGTTGGAATAGTAAACATTTTAAGGTACCACTCATTCAGAATATCTTCAGTGAAGGGAGTCTGACTTGGAGCAGATCCCCATTCGTCATCCCTTATCTTTACTTTCTTAGTCGCTTAACCATGTCCACGATATATGCTTCAGATGTTCGGTAATCTACGGGTAGGCTGTCAGCAGCTACACCAAGTTTTTGATTTTGCAGACGATCTTGGTGAGTGGACTGAAGCCTAGGCTCTCCAGCCTTCGGAAGAGCCACTCCCTTAGAGTTCCATTATTTTGTGGTTGGTCAGGTTGGGTAGTTTGGATCTCCATGGCATTATTGAATGCATTGGTATTTCCTTTCAACTTTTCATCGTCAAGCCGCTCGCCATCTTCTGAGTCGGAGAGATCCATTGCGATATCTTCCCGTGGGGTTTTCGCCCCTAGATTCAAGTTTGTAACTGGTTGCCTCACAGTTGGTGGAGTGTTTGCGTTCGCTTCCATGTCAATTCCTATGGTTCCACCTATCACTCCTTTATGCCATTGTTTCCCGTTTCTCCTATTTAGGCCAGAGACGGAAGAATTTTCTTGTTCCATGGAAACTGCGAGCTCTGTTATGGTCCTTGAAGTAGCATGTGATTGTAAAGTTAATATAGCATTTAATTTGTCCATAAAAGCTCTTTGGATGTTTTCCATCTTATGATTAATTTAATCTACCATTTTATTTATTCATCTCTAGTGGAAACTTCACGCTAAATAGAGGATCCTTACATTGGTCTACTGTATCGACGGCATTGACTTCATTTTGCTGAGTATTGATCTCTTCTCCAGCAATTACAGCTCCTATAGATCTTCCAGAAGCAGTTCTCCTTCTTTCTGGTGCCATTTATTCTCAATAGCATATCTTCTCAGCAGAGATTGAGGATCTAACTTCTAAACCTATCTGATCAAGAGTAGATAGCTAGATCTAAGCCTGGATTCGGTTTTCTCAGTGAAAGCACTAAAGTGTTAGCCCACAAAATGTATTAACACCCTGATATGATCATGAAAGCACCAGTCTTGTTTATCAAGACAAATAAAGTAGAGCAAAACATTCTTTAATTTGAAGAAAAGATAAAATAAAGTGGAGAAGCATAAGATTTTTATAGTGATTTGACCATTAATGAAGCCTACTTCCACTTTATAAATTTTATTGATAGATTGACTGTTGATTACAAGTACAAGCTGTTTACAATCCTAATAGTTGAATGAAGCAAGATCAGACCACCTTTGATGGAGACAAAAGAAGGATCTTAATTGTCCTATGGCAACCGTTGTGAGAAGGAAGAAGGTTGAAGAATCTTAGTAGTAGAGTTTCCCCAGTGATCAGAGCAGCCATCCCCCCTCTGTTTAAGATAGGATGATATTTATAGGATTTAAATAGCACTTAGATCAGAAACAGAATACTAGAAGCCTATAGTCATCCATAAGAGGAGGCACGTAAAGTTTAGGGTGATTTCAAACTAAGCTTTTGGATCGGTACCGATCTAATTGGATCTGATCGGTACCAATCCAATATGTTGTGCAATTTTTGCACAACTCCTTCTTCATTAGCTTGCTTTCTTGCATGCGAGGTTCCTCATGTGATTTCATATCTTGTTGACTTGTTTTCATAATGGTTCACTTGTAAATTAGATTGAATTATGATCCGAATCGGATAAATCTTGACTTCCTCAACTCGGATGCTCGAAATTCTATCAAACTTGGTAGATAAGTTTAGGAAAGATGTAGGGATATAATGCGTGTGGATAGGAGAATCCATAAATCAATAATTTGGATCGGTATTAAAATCAGAATACCAGAAGCCTGTAGTCATCCATAGGAGGAGGCACGTAAAGTTTAGGGCGATTTCAAACTAAGATTTTGGATCGATACCGATCCTATTGGATTAGATCGTTGCCGATCCTAATATTTGGCATATTTTTAGTCCAAACTTCTGAGATTTCTTTGTCATTTGCTTTTAGGTCTTCTAATCAAGTTTCGAGTCGTTCTGGCACAATGAATGCTCTAACTCCTTTTGAATTCTGTTAGGTTAAAAACTCCGCCAACAATACCTTACTTTAGATGTCTATACCCCATATTGTATAGCCCACACTCTCTCCTTACCTCCCCATATTCTCCCATGCCCCCTCTACTCTATAAACATAGGCAACAAACAATTGAAGCTTCCCCTTTGTAAATCATGCCTTCAAAAATCAAAATAAAATTAGTTAGCCCACTAAAAATCATGATTCTAAATTCATTGAACTCCTATTGAGATGCACTTCGAGTCGATGTCATGGATGGCATGGTTCATTGATGATGGTCATGATAAACTTTTACAATTGTGAACTAGGGATCATGATTTCTAGCGAGTGAGGAAGCATCGGGTGATGGGATGTGTACCGATGTTTTTCTCTTGGTGTTCTGCATCTAGCGACATCGATGAGAGGACCTCCGATCTTGGAAGGAGGAAAGCGACAATTCACTGTCGCCTTTGGGTGCTTCCAGGTCGCGATTTTCTACCATGGGCTGATCTCGGTGATGACGTGATGATTGAGAAGAGGAGGCGGTGAGTGAGTGGTTGAAGAAGTTAGTTGGCATTTTCGGTGAGCGGAGGAGGTATTCAAGCGTGCGTGTTCAAGGCCGAACTGGTGCATGCATATTTGTAGTTCGGTAGTCATTAGCATTTGGGGAAGAAGGATTTTAGGGGTAATTAGTTTGGTTAATGATTTGATTAACTATTTAG
Source organism: Allium cepa (assembly GCA_030765085.1). Lineage (NCBI taxonomy): Eukaryota > Viridiplantae > Streptophyta > Magnoliopsida > Asparagales > Amaryllidaceae > Allium > Allium cepa. Next base: position 112,457,815 of record CM060940.1, read on the forward strand.
TTATATTATTTTAATTCGATAACTTATAAATCGAATAACTTTTGCGTACGACGTCGGATTTGAATGTTGTTTTTTGAATTCGATTGGTATCGTTGATATCTATAAAATAGAGTTGGTTTGGAGGAATTTGGAGCTAGTGAAATTTATGGCTAAAATCGAACATTCCTTCGGTTTAGTTCTCGGAAAGCTTCAGTGAAAACTAGAATCAATGTGAGTTTAACTCACATTCAATTTTACTATATCATATCTATGATGCAATGAACTATTATTGATTGATTGTTTGGTTGAATTTCCGTTTGAAAAATGAATGACATATAACTTCATTGTTATGAACCCATGTGATTATGTATAATGTCCTTAACCATTGTTTTGCAGAAAGAATTTATAGAGAGACCCGAAGGAGTTTCGCGCCAATAATTATTTATTTGCATCCTTATGTTGTTATATTGATGTTTAATTGAAATTAATATTGATATTCCATTTAAATTATTTAAGTTTCGTTATAGAAATTTTCGTTATACCATCATTTATTGCATATCACTCCATAAACCCTTGTGTGGGCATTTTGAACTTGAGGTTGTATTTCCATAAAATAGATGTTTGAAAATTCGTTAATCATTTTGATTAATGAGAATTTAAATTGATTAATCATTTTAACTAACGATGTCTAAAATTAATCAATCTTTTTTATTAATGAGATTTGGATTTAATTGATCATTTTACGTAATGATATTTAAAATGATATTTGAATTATATTAGTTATTTTAATTAATGATATTTAGAAACTAATAATCATTTTGATTAATCATATTTAAAAGTGGTTAATATAATGATATTTGATTTTAATTAATCATCTTAATTTTTGATATTTGAATGTAATTAATATTTTAATTATTGACGTTTGAAATGTGTTAATCTATTTGATTAATGAGATTTGAATATTAATCAAGTCATTTTAATTAAAGATTTTGAACTTTAATCAATCATTTTAGTCATTGATTGTTTTAAATTTTATTAATTGTTTTAACTAATGATGTTTGAAATTTAGTTAATCATTTTAATTAATGATGGTTTATAGTTAATTACACATTTTAACGAATGATGTTTTAATTAATCATTTTAACTAATGAGGTTTGAATTTAATTAATCCAATTAACTTATGATTATTTGAACGTAATTAGTTGTTTTAATTAACAATGTTTAAAATTTATTAATCATTTTAATTAGTGATGTTTGAGACTAATTATTCATTTTAACTAATGATTATTTGAATTTAATAAATATTTTTTAATTAATGACATTTAAAGTAAATTAATTTAATAAATGTGATTAAAGTAAATTAAATAATTTGATGAAATTGCTTTAAATTTAGTAAACTCATTTAACAAATATTTTAAAGTTAATTTACCAATGATATAAAAGTGTATGGAAATAATTAACTATTTTATTAAAAATAACGGATTTTTTTGTTTAAAAGAGATTATAAATATGATTAATTATCTTTTGGGATAATTAATATTGTTTTAAATTTACAAAGGTATTTAAATTGTTTTATTTTCTTTTAGGATAATAAATACTATTTTAAATTTACAAATGATGATTTTAAATGAGAAAATCCTTTAAAAGGAATTGTTTATAAATAAAGCTAAGTGTAAATTGTTTAGGTTATTGTAAACATTGTTTTATTGACATTTGTTTTTGACCCTTGTTTTAATACAGTTAGTATTATAAACTTTGTCTTTTAAAAGAACATTTTAAAAGGAATTTCTAAAAGTTTTTTACCAATACTGTAATGTGGAAATCAAGCGCATGTTCAGCTTTAAAAAGTAAAATTCGATTCGGTTATGGAAAAGTAATTCTGCAAGTGATATCGCTTATATGGAAAGGATCTAATCATACTTTTAACGCTAAACATTGAGGCTTGGATTCATTTCTATCTCGAAGATTAAAGCAAGATGACGCCTAGAGGTAACATTGTCTTAATTTGCATGGCTTCATCTTCAACCTAGAGATAGCACTTGTTTGGAATCGATGACTAGTGGTAAATATATGATATTTAATTTCCATATACGATCATTTTTAATCATTTCGATAGTTGTTTTATTTACTATCGAATCCAACTTTCTTCATGGTGTATCGTCGCCGTAAAAACGATTTTCTCCTCTTTTGAACTTTTTTATCCTTTGTAGGAAATGACTAAACCTAAAGCACGAGAGGAAGCCAAGCTATGTGGGGTTGCTCCCATTAGGATATTTCTACATCTCACCTAGATTGGATTCGGTTGTGCACTTAGATGTTGAAATATTCGTTTTCCCGGTAAGGTTTGACGGGGTCCGGCTTGGTATTGTCTAGAAGTGTCACATAGTAAATGAGATTCTCAGAAGTATATTACTAAAGGTATACTTTAAGGCAGGTGCACCTTTCTAGTCATTTGTTGGAAAGTTTCCTTTCCTTATTATATTCGAACCTTCGAATTGTTTTTCTATAATTGCAATGGGAAGAGTCAACCTCTCGTCATGATGTTTAATTATTGGTTTTGTCCATTCTATCAAGTTTGGACTTTTATCTTGTTTTATCCATTCTTCCCAGTTTGGATTGTGCACGAATTATTTTCATTCTTTTAAATTTGGTGTTTAATACTATTTATGTTTTTTCTTATTTGGATTTGTTTCCTGTTGTTTATCTCTACTCTTTCCTGTATGTATGTTATTCTTATGAGCTAAAAACCCGATCTGCGTTATTTTAATATGTTCCCTTTATTTGAATTTTCTCACGCTGGTATTTCTAGATCGATCCGGGCGTTAATTTATTATAATGCTCACGTCAAACCAAGTATTTTCCTAGGTTAGATTTGGTGTTATGGAGAGGAGTTGGAGGTTCACCTATCGTATTGTTTTATTTTCCACTGCATTATATTGTACTCATATTAGCAATTGTAAGGTCAGGATTTTATAACCATCTAGTTGATAAGGTTTAATTTTAACTATGATAATTTTGTATTTTTGGAGTGACATTTTTTTACTGTCCCTTTTATATTATATGTTGTTAGTTCCTCTGTGAGATTCCATTTTCTCTATTCTCTATTCTTTTTTTATTTACCCTAACAATCTGCCCATTTGATGATTGGATGCACGACATTTGAACACAGTGGTAATATTTGATGTCGACTTTCGATGGTCAAAAAGGCAGATCGTTACAGAAGGTCTTTCATGTTTTGACTTAGGGTTTGGAGAAACATAAAAGACTAGTTGGAACCTTATTAGAAAAATGAAACGATAATATTTAACCTTTCTAAAATTGTAAGAACATACGCTATATAATGTTATAATAATCTACACTGATAAATTTGTGCATTTACAATGATAGATAAAAGGTTTATCAATTATGATATACAAATGAACTGAATTTAAGATTGACAAATTGAAATATAAAATGTAATTACTAATAAATTCTCATTACATGTTAACATTTTGATACTCATGCAAGCGCCTGAATTTAAAAATATTTATTACCTTCATAATTTGGTCACTTGAGTGCTTATTTAGTTAAGATCGTGTATTGCATTCTATGAGTTCCAAACTCAACAGCAATACGAGACTATGGATATTTGATCCATGTATGATCACATGTAAGTGTTATATGGTGAATAGCCATTATTAGTAATATATGATGCTTCAACGAAATTAGTTCATTTGAAGCAAACAAATAAACCTACCGTGAGATCGAGTATTCAATTTGATTGATTACAGTAAATATAGTATTGTGTTAAAGGTAATGCAAGACCAAAATTGCAATATAAATCCAAGAAATTGATCGGTTAGATGTAAATCTAGTCATTTTACACAAAGTGCAACATATTTGATGTCCTTAAATGTTAAGAATGATCGAGGGCGCTTTTGTATTATGATATTGTAGTTAATATATTCTTTTGAATGGTCTAACCATTTAGAAAGAAAAATGAATAACCTATTGTAGTTAATATATTGTAGTTAATAACCTATTTTCGCAGCCATGGCTTCCAGATCTAGATCTGGAGATTAGGGATTTTTTCCCTTTTTTCCGATTTTCTTTCGTTTCATCTTCTTTCTTGTGTTATTTGTCTTCTACTACTCTTCAATTCTTTCTCCTCAAAACGGAACATGGGTCTGCGGGACGAAGAAGGCTGGGAGGAGGTGAGAAGGAAAAGGGGCAAGACTTTGGCTCCGCCTGAAACTGAATCTAGACTTAATCTGGGAGGGAACCGACATAATAAAATAGGGATTTCTTCAGATCAGAATTCATGGAGAAATGGTCAGGCGGCTATCACAGATCGGACAGCAACTACAGTTCTGAAAGCTCCAAAGAGGAAAGTATATCAATCAGGAAATAAAATTAAATTTACTGTTTCAGAAAATGCCAAAAAAATTTCTTACAGCGAGGCGGTTAAAATAGGAGCGGTTGGAGATTTTGGCAACCTGGATCTGGAATTTATAGAACCTAAAGTAACTGACGGAAAAAGAATAGGTCCCCTTTCATCTGAAGCTATCAAAGAAGCGGAAGGCGGCTGGGACTTGTGTATTTTACTGTATGTGGTTGGCTATAAACCATGGCTTAAAACTTTTGAAGGTTATGCCAATAGAGTATGGTCCACACAGAAGCCGTTTTCAGTCCATTCAAGGAATAACGGTTTTTTTGTGGTCAGATTTGGTACAGAGGAGGATTGCAACAAGATTTTGAAATCAGGTCCTTGGTTTATGGACCGGAACCTGATTATCATGAAGAGGCTGACACCTGATATGAAAACAGACAGGGACCTTCTAACATCTTTGCCTATGTGGGTTAGACTTCCTGGTTTAAGCTTTAAACTATGGGGTAATAAAGCTATCAGTGCCTTAACAAGTACAATAGGAGTCCCTATAAAAATGGACGAGGCAACAAAGAACAAAATAAGATTAGCTTATGCTAGAGTTTTGGTAGAGGTCAACGTTACATATGGTATGCCAAACATCATAGAAGGTATATATGACAATGGGAGGAGGTTTTCTCAGGAAGTGGAATATGAGAACCCCCCCTCCCATATGTGACAAATGCGTTTGTTTTGGTCATTTAACTGGTGAATGTCCTATGACCAAATCATGGGTTCCTAAACAATCACAAATGGATGAATCTGATAAAGAAACCTCGTCGGACCTAACTCCTGTCGGTTGTATGGATTTAGTAAGGGAAGAACGAGGTAATATAACTAATACTGATATGGGAAAACAGGCGAATGTCCAAAATCACGATGAATCCCAATATACAGAGTTAACGAACGTTGCTCGGCTAGTTGAAGAAGTAAGTAGGAATGATGCAGAGGAGGTGCCAAGTGTAGAGGATCAACCTCAAGTGAACCAAGAAAATACTATTCCAAATGTTAATGACCCTCATATTGAAGGGTCTCAGGAGAGCAATCATAATTCAGAAATGCTGGAGATAGAAAGAAGAGGTGAACTAAGTTCTACGATCAGAAAAGATGCGTTCTCTGTTCAAAAAAACAGTGAGTCGAACAATCTTGTTAGATTGACTTCCCCGAGAGTTAGAGTTTCAAGCTCATCTCCTCCGAAGGCACCTCCTTCCCATGTATCTATCCTCAAACGTCGATCGTCATCTTTGGATACCATACCATCCTTATCTAATACTATACTTTCTACTGATATTTGCATTGATGATTGTTTAATTAATAATGTTAATTTTAGAAGAGGAACTGAAACTTGTAATGATATGCAAGTACAGGAGATTTTGGGTCAGGATAAAGGATCGTCAGAAGTGGCAGAGGAACAGAATTCATATGATAATGCAGATATAGCTCTAGAGGAAGAGTCAATTCCTAAGACTATTGACAAAGTATTTGAAAACGTTCAGAAGGATAAGCTTGTTCGTAAGAACCCTAAGTGGGTTCAGATGTTAGGCATCTCTGCGGAAGTCAATGGGGAGTCCTCTAGTAGTAGGTCACAGAGGACTCATAATTATAAGGTTACATAATGTCGTTTGCTTGTTGGAACGTTAGAGGGTTCCATAACCCCATCGGGATGAACGAAGTGAGGAAATTAATTGATAAATATAAAATAAGCTGTTTCGGTATTTTGGAAAACAAGTTGAAGTACATGGACATTATTAAGCTGGAAAAAGATTTGGAAGTAGGATGGATAATAATAAGTAATGTCTCATGTTATTTTAAATGCAGAATTTTCGTCCTCATAGACGGAAACAACTGGGATTATAATTACATTAGTATGAGTGACCAACATATAACTGTTGAACTGATTAATAAATTGAAGTTTAAATGTAATTTAACCATTGTTTATGCTCAGAATTTTGCTGTTCTTAGGAAAAGTCTGTGGTCGAATCTTAAGGAGGATGCTATTAATATTTACAGACCTTGGTTGGTTTTAGGAGATTTTAATTGTATCCGAAGCCCCTCGAAAGAAAGGGAGGCAACCCTGTACCATTTGGAAATTTGTTTGAACTAGACGATCTGTCGAACTTTTCAGGCCTTAAAGAGATCAACATTAAAGGTTATGAATTTTCTTGGTGGTCCGGTCCAAAACGTAACATCCTTTCCAAAATTGACAGAGTTTTCGCTAACATCGAATGGATTAACTTATTCACTGATCTATCGGCTGTATATTTGCCCCCTTCAGTTAGCGACCATAATGCAGTTCTCGTCTCAGTCCTTCCTATTCATAGAGACAAGAATAGACCTTTCAGGTTTATGAATCATTGGCCGTTATGTGATCAATACTTCCCTTTGATTGAGAATACATGGATTTCTAAACAGGAAGACCGACCTTTATATCAAATTTTGTATATTCTCAAAAATATAAAAAGAGAACTTAAAATTTAGTGCTAACATTCGGAACACCAAACAAGAGGTTCAAGTTCAGAGAGAGAATTGTTTTAGGCTCCAAAAGCTTTTGGAAAAATCAAACGATCACAATTTAGCTATGGATTTTCAAAATGCCAAAATTAAACTGGAAATGGCACTTAAAAAAGAGTTTCTGGATGCCAAACAAAAGGCTAAATGTGATTGGCTAACGATGGGTGATGAGGCTTCTTCTTTCTTTTATGCTAAAATGTCTAGCAGAAGAAGTAGAAATTGTTTGACTAACATTATTCTAGATGGAAAGGTGGCTTCGGAAGATAATTTTGCGGAATCAGCTATTATCTCCTATAAAAAATTGTTTAACCTTCCTTCAGGAGATCAGTTTCCAGAAGTTACATGTAAATCGATCATTTCTGAATACGGTGCTAATTTTTTGAATACAGATATTACCATGGAAGAAATAAGACTAGCATTGTGGGACATAAAAGATTCTACTTCCCCAGGCCCGGACGGTTTCAACTCTAAGTTTTTCAAAACTCATTGGAATCTTTCCAAAAATCTTATTCATAAAGCTCTGAATGATATTTTCCAGAAGGGTTTAATAATTAAAGAGTGGAATCATACTTTCTTACATCTGGTTCCTGAAAAAGAACACTCCACGGACATTCAAGATTTTAGACCCATTGCATGCTGTAACACTTTATATAAAGTTTTTACAAAAATTCTTTGTAATAGACTGGCTCCGTTTTTGGAAAAGTTGGTGTCCCCGAATCAGACGGCATTTATAAAAAGAAGATCAATAGGGGATGGAATTTTGTTTGCTCATGAGATTATCCGAGGCTTAGGAAGAAAGGAAAATAAATATATGTGCATTAAAGTTGATTTAAATAAAGCATATGATTCGATTAATCGAGCTTTTGTTATACACATGTTAAAAAGCATAGGTTTCCCAGACAAATGGACAAATATTATTGAAAACATCATAACGACTCCAATGTACTCTATTATGACAAATGGGGTATCGCATGGTTATTTTAAGAGTTCAATTGGTCTCAGACAAGGAGACCCCGCTCTCCCCTATTTTATTCACTCTAGTCATGGAATACTTTACGTTACTGATGGAAGAAAAAGTCAGGGATGGACAAATTTCTCCAATTAGAGACTACGATAATAAACTGACTCATCTTATCTACGCAGACGATATTATTGTTTTCACTAGAGCCAATGCACAAACTGCAAAGGCTCTTAGTGATATTTTTTTAACCATGAAGAGAGTTACTGGTCTGGAATTAAGTTGTGAAAAATCAAACGTATTCTTTGGAAAAGGAGTAGATCATTGCACTGATATTAGCACTATCCTTAATATACAACAATCGGACCTCCCAATAAGATATTTGGGCATTCCTTCATCTAGTGAAAATCTGAGGGATAAGGATTGTTCCCTTCTGATAGAGAAGATCAAGTTAAGAATAGGTGGATGGGAAACTAGAATGCTAAGCTTAGCAGGGAGACTCGAACTCATAAAATCGACTTTATATCCCATAATTCAATTCTGGATGCAATATTTTTGTCTCCCAGTCACCACAATTCAAAAAATTAAACATATGATCCTGAATTTTCTTTGGAAAAGCCGAAGTAGTAAGATTCCCTGGGAAATTTTGTGTAGACAGAAAGACGAAGGAGGAATGGATTTGAGAGATCTAGAAGAGATGAATCGAGCGTTATATATCAAATTGATATGGAAAATAATTAATAATGAGGGAATTTAGGCTGATCTCATGCATTGCAAATATATTGGTCAAAAAAGTTATTGGGTAATTAATCAACGATCGGACGACTCGGGAGTGTGGAAATACATTTTGAAAAATAGACAAGAAGCTTTGAAATGCCTTTCTCTTAACATTATTGATGGTAAAACTATTTCTTTATGGTATGACCCATGGTTGAATGGAAGCTCTATTATGGAACGTATTGGTAGAGACACAGCTTTCAGAACCGGTTCGGAAAATTTGCTTCTAAGAAGGATTTTAAAGAATGGTGAATGGAAATGGGATTCATACAGTTTTTTATTTCAAATACATGCAGAAATGAAGGAGTTAAAATTCACAAAGATAAGGAAAGGGACTTTTGGTCATGGAAATGTACCAAGAATGGTTTATATCAGTTCAAAAATATATGGAACACAATTAGAACCAGTTTTGAAAATAAATATTGGTCATCTTTGGTCTGGAATAAAATTCACGTTCCTAAAATGGCGGTTTGTCTGTACAAAGCCGTGAATGACTATCTACTGACTAAAGAAAGACTTCTACAGTAACAGATATCCGTGAATCATTTATGTGTTTTCTGTAATAATTATAGTGAAACTATAGATCATCTATTTTTTCAATGTAGTTATACAGAAAAGGTATGGCTTTGGAGCTGCAATAAATTTTTTAAATCTCCAAAAAGTTTATTTTCCTTTTCTTTGAAGGAGGATTTACAGAAAATCGTTCCTTATTCAAGAGTTAAAAGTTTAAAGTCAGATTTATTACAACTCTCTCTTTCGGTTTGTGTGTGGCATATATGGAAAGCAAGAAACGAAAAGATTTTTCAGAACCGGAATACAACATTTACTCAGATCTGTACCAGTATCCACCAATCAATGAACATCAGAATGATGAAATCCAAACATTTCAAGAACATAACAGGCATGAATGAAAAATTAGCTATGAAATGGGGATATACCTCCCAACGCTGTATTTGGGCTACATCTGCATAATCATATGAGTCGTTCACCTGCAACCTCCGCGTATCTCTGTTCCTGGCTTAGGATAACCTGTACCTGTATTATTTACATAGACCTCACTCTCCCTCTTTTATATTACATTTTATTTTACAATTAACAACAATAATTGATCTAGATAGTTTAGTTGCAGATTGCAGTCCTTCCTGTCCGGGCTTAGGACCAATGGTGGCTGACACTTACTTGCTTGCTTTGTTCCTGGAGTTTTTAAACACAAAGATCTTTGTCAATTACTGTCACACAGCTTTGAGTGTCAGATTATTACCTTTTGTAGTCCTGAGGAGTTTCTGGTCTTTGGTCACTGGTTTTGGATATACTCAGAACTAGCAACAGGAGATGATGTTTTGAGTGTCTCTCAGAGAGATATGGAGATACCTAACAAATAAACTTTTAGAATGATATAAAAACATTAAAGACATCATCTTTAGGGAGTCAGAGAATTATCTAGTTAAGATCTACATTTTCTGGATCTATGAACGTCTGATAGAGATCTTTTGCTAGCTAAGGACTGGAATGGTTTAGATCTGGAAGAAGACGTTGTCTTCCCGCTTCAAGTCCGAGTAACCTACCTGGAGAGAAAATAATTAGTTTTCCCCAGTCAAAGTTTTAAAGATTTTATCTTTAAAGTGACAGTAACTTATCTTCAAAAGTGCTGTATTGTTTCGTCTAGAAGGAGAGTTTTTCAGCACTGCTTTTTCTGGACATCCTCTGAAATGTAAGAGTGCTTTGTACAAGAAACAAAAGCAGAAGAGAAGAGATTTGATGATAACGAAGAGCATATTGAAAAAGAATTTCATTATTTTCCTAATGCCGCCATTAAAGGAATTTCTCGGAGATGAATTATTGAAGTATCTGGAAGTGCTGACCTTTCTTCATTTTTGTTATACGAAGAGTAATCTCGAAACTTCGAATAAATGGGCTCGACTTTGTAGGCCTCGGGTATATTATTTGTATAAGTATTGTAGGCCTGTGTAACGTTTTGGTTTTGTTGTGTTGTGTTTATGCCTTTTGGCTTTTGTAAATATTGTTTTTGTTCTTTAATAGAAAAATTTGAACCGTCTTTCAAAAAAAAAAGAAAAATGAATGTATAAGAGTAGATATGATTTAAAGTATAGATGGGATGAAGAGAGTTGATGATCACTTCTGTTTCATAAAGAAATATTGAAAATGAGAATTGTAATAATAGTAATTGATACTTAAGTATTGGAATAATAAATATGTTTTCTATTCCAAAATGTATTTTTGTGTAAAAAAAATTTCTATAAGACTTTCTTCTTTAAGTACAAGATATTTGATCAAAGAACTCACCGCTGTAAACTAGTTGTAGTATATGAAATAAATAATCTATATTATGTGAATAATGGACCTCCGAATTCAGTACCTTACTATAGGATTGAAGGAAATAGTGGGAGCATTCCATATAACACTTATTGATTGTATCAAGTTACGAAATTTGTTTTTGTAAAACATACTAAACATTATTTACGGAATAATGGCTATATTTTTAGTGCCGATTGAAAAATAAACGCAGTTATGTTTTAATGTGAATATTATGAATATTCATAATGAAATAAAACTACAACATGGTATTTGTTTTCATAACAAAAGTGATTCATTGGAAAATACAGAAGTATTTGAAATTATTTATAATTATTTTGAAATTATAGACTAAGCCATAGTTTTGAGAAATAATTTTTATTATAGATTATGAATCATATGATACTGGTTAATTATAACTCAAACAATTAAGGGCTATGCACCCATTTAGTGGGAGTATCATAAGCGTTGACGAACTTTTTGGATTGATACATATTAATGTTATGCAATCACAAGTCTATTAATACCAAATGATTCTGTCATGACCCGAATTTTCGTGTTCGAAAATCGACATCCATAGTCCACTTGTATTCGAATGTCGCAGATTCAAACGTTGAATACGATTCGCCGGAGCTTATAACACATTAAGTACAACAACACAACGGAAGAAACAGAATAATATCATTGATACACAATAGTTGATTACAACAATGATACAACAAGAATTGATCAATATCATTAAAGATACAAGATACAGCAGAACGAAATAATTCCAACAACAACGAAACACAATAGCACCAAAAGGTCTTCCAAATGACAATCCAAAAGGTAAAACTTCATTGCCAAATCTCAAAAGATTCCAATCCGGAAGCTCGAACCACCATCAAGTTGACTTAAGCAAGGTCAGTCACCTTGAGCAAATGCAATCCCCAAATACAAAGGCTAGATGCTATCGAATCTACTCGTACTATTTGATTATCTAAAAACCCCAACTCTAGACTGCCCGTGTGGAAAATTGTGGGTACCCAGAGTTTAGATAGGGAACAATAAACTCCAGGTCAGTCATGGGACTAGTGTGAGCATCATCTTAAAAAAAAGCAACAAAAGAATCTAAAACTGAAATCCGCAATGCTTTTTGGAAAAACGAAACTACCATAAGGCCTCCCGCCACACATACAATGCAAACGCAGAATTGAAGGTGAATTCTCGTTATGATAGTCAAACATGCTTGATATGCAAAATCCTTTTGATATTATTATTAGTGCATAATGTAGAAAATCTTTCGAAAGTATAATATTAATCTTAGCCAGTATAGACATTTCGTACTATGCCTACTATAGCTACCATGTTCAATAGCAGATTACCACCATATTCCATGGCAGGTTATACAACTAAAACCGTACAGGGCCGTATTATTTCTTTGGAGTTCCAACAAATGTCCAGGCTAAGGAACTTCCTTAACAAATGGGACACCTCTGGAGGGACGCCCCCAAGAACCAAAATGGTTCCCTACCAACACAAGTTTGGGTTACCCCTGCCCAAAAGTAACATCTACAAGTAAGCCATCCCCGGTCATTACCGACCTTTATCCTAGGATTCACCAACAAATAGCAACAACCACACAGTTAAATATCTAGGCTCCATACCATAATATCACTTTTGTCCAGAAGGAAATGGATATACCCTAAGGGCGTGACCCCTAAAAACCTTGCTGCAACATTCTTGTTTCGACCATTTTCGAGTTATGAGGCTCGACGAAGTCTCGTCTTTAATGCTACACTTTTCACAAAGACATGCTTTGATAAAAAAATAATCAGTAGCACTTTGTATGCCACATTACCAAATTGGGAATATATCACTAGTAACCATCAACTACATAACCTCTGAGCTTGTACGTCTCAGAGAAGGGTGTTAAGCTAAGAGAATAAATTCTCCGCCACCAAACAGAAATGTATTTGATAGAAACAAGCTTTACATCTCAAAGTATAATGTCAGACACACATCCATACAAGTCTGTTCCGGGCTTGAACGGAACCGAAGGCACTTTCAAAGAAGCCCTTGCAAATCCGGATAATCCCTAATCACGTCCGGACTCCCCATCACATATGGAGATCTCTATCTGGGGACCAGTCGGTGCAGAGACATTCGACGAGTTATCCTTTCGCTTTCAAAAATATCCGGTCTTCACCACCGATTTTCAAATGCTATCCATAACGTCGTATCATTATTCAAAATGGGTTATATGACACAAGGTCCTCTCCCGGCTAAACCGAATAATGAGTGCTCAATTTTAAAAACATGTGGATAATGGGATCTCAGTTAAGTCACAACTTATTACCCAAAACTTTACTTTCAAATGATTTAAACAATCACCGTTTTTAATCTTTTTAAACAAAAAAATTCACTTCACAAAGTTCACCACTCTTTCACAAAGATTCATTTATAGTTTCAACACTAATTCAATTCCAAATCTTTACAAAAGATGTACCATTAAGATCCTCTTCAATTTTCAAAACAACTTTCAACCATCTTCCACAAAGATTCATTCATAGCTTTCAAAACTATTTCAATTCCATTTCAAACTTGAAATCTTTCAATACAAGTTGGAAATCCTTTCTTTATATGAAAGTTACTATTATTTGAAAACAAATAGTTTTCGTTTCGAAAGAATCCGATTACATTTGCCCAAGTTAAAGCCCTTGAAGTATAAAACTTGGGTTACATTCAAGTTCCCAAAATAATAATTTTAAAATGGTTTAAAACCCATATAAATACATTTATAACTTGTATACCCTTTTTAAACCATAATTTCCAAACATAGAATTCAATTTCAAATCTTAAATTTGAATTCAAATCAAATTATTTAAGTTTCAAAACTTTATCAAGTTATTCAAATAACTTTTATCGTCAAAACTCCTTTTCAAAAGCTTTTCATATTTAACCCAATTCCATTTCCAAAACCATTTGGATTCAAAAATTCAACTTTAAAAGCATTTCAAAAATCTGTGGCTTAACCAATTCCCTTGTGTAATACATATTTGCGTGTGTATGGTGTAGCCCAGGGGTTTTACACAATAGTGCAACAACATTAATCATCACAGATTTAAGCACAACAATATCGATAAGCGGTATAACCCTATAATGCTTATCTTTATTCACAGATTCACAGATAAATAATGTAGATTTATCACAAAGAAATAAATTAAATTCATCATAGATCACACCAAAATAATTCATAGCACAAAGCATATCATATCAGGGATGTCAAACAATTCAACAATCAATAGAATCCAAACATCCATAAGTAAGATCAATTAATCATCTGATTAATTTAAATCAGATTAATTACTTATGAATAAACACTAATTACGGTTAATTAATATTAATTAGTTACAAACCATCTTAATTAATTAACCTTTAATCATTTATTAATTGACCTTTTAAAATTAATCAACCTTTAATTATTAATTAGTCAACCTTAATTAATAAAAAAAATCAACTTTTAATCATTAAATAATTAACCTTTAATTATTTAATAATCCTTTAATTAATTATCCTTCAATTAATTAACCCTTAATTGATTACTATTAAATTAATTATCATAAATTAATTAATCCTTAATTAGTTATCATTAACTAATTAATTATCCTTAATCAATAAGTGATTATCTCTAATCCCTTATATTAGTAAATCACAATTTAATTACATTGAGTAATTTTCCCTTCACCACTTGATTAATCAATTTTAATGATCAATTAATTACTTTTAATTAAGTAAATATCTTTAAGTAATTAATTACCCTTTAATCTACTTATCATTAATTAACTTTTAATAACAAATTAATTAATCAACTTTTAATTATATTAAAGTAATTAACCTTTAAGAAATCACATTAAGCAATTGACCTTTAATTGCCTACATTGATAAATCCCATAAAGTTTTAACTAATTAAAAAATAAATCTTTTATCTTAATAATTACTTTAATTATCATTTGAAATCTTATTAATAGCCTTTGGGATTGATTATCATTAACCAATTTACTTTAAACCTTTAAGTTTAATTTATGATTAAAACACTTCATCTTTTAATCATTTGCTTAATTAAAATATTGAGCTTATTTAAAATAAACTTTCAAAACAAAGATTAAACCCTTTATCTTAGTCAATCTATTAATTACAACATTAATTCTTACTTTAATGAACTTTTAAAATAAATTTATTTATTATCCCATAAACTCACCAAAAAAAAGAAAAATTAGGAAAAAAATTCAAACTTGATTGATTTAAACATTAAGACTTGATTTATTTTAAAATTTCAAAACTGTTTTATACAAAAAAATCCCGGACTTGGGCTATATCACGACTTTCCCAAGGCTAACTCTGGGTCTTCCTTCATTTCCCTTTTTTTCGAGTTTCTCACGAGTTTCTTCGAGTTAAACCCGATGAAACTATGTCTCCCCAAAAACCTTCACCGATATACATTGTCATCGTGTGCACGTGTATAGTCAACACATCAACCTCCGACCATCGCCGATCTCACCCACACAACATCGACAACCAGCACAACCCAAACAACAACCCAGATTGATGAATTTACCCAAGAATTGAAATCGATCTAATTTGTTCATCCTGGAACCCAACACTGACACTCAAACCAGCCTCGTGTCGACGACCTCATCCACCATCAGCTCCGCCACTTCAACCAGGGTTGCCCCAACAACCCATGAACCATTTCCTCTGGGTGCGATCGAACTCGATGCATCGCTGTGACGCCCCACCTCTATACCCACGCTAGCAAAGAGTATTAATAGATAATACCGTCTGCTAACACGGAGAATAAGGCTGTTTAGGAGCGACCATCTATGGCCTTGCTTTAATTATCTATTGAATACATCGACAATTGCCTTACCAAGCAGATCGACATGTCCAATGAATACTTAAAACAAAACCAGAGGTGGCTAGGGGATCTATCAGAACAGAATATAACAACTCAAATGCAATATACATCTCAGAACAGTAAACCATCATATACACACATATACTGATACAAAGCTGAGTATACAAAATAATACATGTCAAGTGGTATAGAAAACCACAATATACAGACGAGTCAATAGAATACATATCAGAGTTATAACAGAAAGGACTACACAAAAAGCTAAGACAAAAGGAGTCAGCGGAATAGTCCATGCGGAAGCAAAAGAGGCTAAGTCCAAAGCACCTAACCTGAAACATCTCGGTCTGACCCGAGTATAAAATACCCGGGTCAGTCTAGCTAAACAAATCAGTTAGATAAACTAAACAATAATAAACCTGCAAGGTCATACAGTATAACAAATATCTCCAGAGGAGATAACACAATCATCAACAAGAGATGAATCATATAGAACAAGCCTCATATCATCGGCAACATGTAGAAACAAAGGATACGAATATCCCAAAACAAGCCGAATGGCAAATAACAAATACCTATAAGGTATACAAGTTTCACAAGGTAATCGTTATACATCATGCGGCTCAAACAGACTAACACGATGGGCGATACCAAGGGAATATAATATCAATGAAACATCATCAAATTTGCTCGAGCTCAGTACTGTACAAACAAGGATCCATGAGCCCGAAGACTCCAAACCCAAGTATCAACCATGCGGCACATAAGGCCAACATCAAAGCGAAACTATATAGGGCGACAAACCCGAAGGCACAAACCTAATATCACCCATGCGGCACACAACGCCAACATCAGAAGTGAAACAATAGGGCGACAAGCCGTAGTGGTGAAGGTCGAAGACCCAGTACTGGACACCACTAACTGGCGGAATGTGTCACAACTCTCGAAAAGGAATTCGAAAAGTGTTAACGTATGTCCCATAACCACTCGTTCGCACTAAACTTTTTACTATCCGTCAGTCCCTTCCACACTCAAAGTAGTACAAAGTTTACCTCATATCATCGATAAACCAAACCCGAAGGTCAAAACAATCAATCGAATAGGTCGAGGATTAATCGGAAAGATAAACGCACAGATTCATGGTCCGTGTTTTGCCTAACCATTTAATCACCCTTCCACTTCGTTCGAAGTGCGAAAGTGTGTGGTTTAAATAGAATTTATAAATTAGAGAAACGGACTTTTAAATGCGATTCGATAGATTATTTTATAAAAACCCGTGGATTAAAATTAGAAAGGAACCATCAAAGTCAAAACAATTGATAATCATACATGGGATCATCATGAATCAATTCAAATTGGAAATTCAATCAAAAAGGCAAAGTGGGCTGAAACAGCAGGTTCAGTCGACTGAACAGAGTTTTCAGTCGACTGACCCTGTGCCTGGAGATTTTCCAGGTTTAGGAAACTTTCTGTTTCCAGGTTCAGTCGACTGTGCAGAGTTTTTCAGTCGACTGAATCATGCCTGGAAACTCTCGGGTTTCAGGTTCAGTCGACTGAACAGAGTTTTCAGTCGACTGAATCATGCCTGGGCTGTTTTTCAACCTTATTCAAATGAAGAGCAAACTCTTCCAAATTGCAACCGGACGAACATTGGCTCTAAGGGTTTATGCCAATCGGCGACCCGTCCCTATATGTTCCTCGATGCATCACCAAAACATGATTAAAACATCAAAGTTAGGATTTCAAAGATTTGAACCCAAAACACTAAAAATTGGTATACTCTCCAATTCAACCCAAACCAATTACAAGTGCATATGAACAAGGTGTTAGGAATTCATACATAACATCAATGAAATCAAGAGAAGTAGATGTGAGTTCAAAACTCACCTTTTTACACAAAACAAAGAAGATGAAGAAGCACAATTGCAAGGAATCAACCAACTACACTCCACTTCAACACTACAAGCTTCAATCTAGAATCAAAGAAAGTATTTCCTAAGTTAGGGTTAGGAAAATTACAGAAATTGAAGAGGAGAAGAGATGGAGAAGATGGAGATGAACTTACCAATGGATTCTCTTTGATTTTTGGAGCAAGAATCAAGCTACAAAGGAGAAACTAGGGCTTGCTAATTTCTAATTCTCTTCCCTTTCCCCCATTTCAGTTTTTAGTTTGAGAAAGAAATGAAATGAAGATGAAATGAAGAGAAGGGTTGAGCTAGGGGGTTAAGTGGCTGGTGGGCTGAACCCAAAGCTAAAGCCCAACCAGAAAAAGTAGCAAAATTCAACTTTCTCCAAACATATCAAAGATTATACTCAAAAAGATCGCAAACGACGCTTTGAACTCAATGGAAGTGGTTTCGAGCTCCAATTCGGCCGTTTGCAGAAAGTAACATTTCGGACCCCAAAATCCGACTAACGACGCTATACTTAAATAAATCATTTAATTATAAAATCGTTAAATATGCGGGTTGTTACAGATCTCCCCTCCTTACAAAATTGCGTCCCCGCAATTTCTAAAGATGATATTTGTAACAACTACATACATACAACATTCAAAAGAAAAGGAAATAAGCTTGAGATGAAAAGACATTCTCACCGCATCAAAGCAAAGATAGAAAATCCGGATAAGATCGCTCGATAAACTCTCTGGTTTCCCAAGTACAGTCATTGGGATTAGCGGACCATTGAACCCTCCAAGTACGAGCGGCACGTCCTTGTTTCGAAGGTGTCGCACCTCCGTGTCAAGCACGCGAAGAGGTTGCTGTACAAAAGATAAGTCCGGTGAGACCCCAAGCTCTTGCAAATCAGGAGAAGTAATAACAGAATCCGACTCCCGAAGACACTTCCGAAGTTGAGAGACGTGAAACACGTCACGAATACCAGATAAATGAGCTGGAAGTGAAACTCTATTAGCCACAGGGCCAATACGTTCAGTAATAGAAAACGGTCCTATATAATGAGGAGCCAATTTCCCAGTCGTACTGAAACGCATAACCACTTTCAAAGGAGAAACACGAATAAAGGCAAGATCACCGATCGAGAACTCGAGATGCTTCCTACGGTTGTCCGCGTAGTACCTCTGGTGACTCTGTGCCTCTTTCATTCTCAACCAGATAAGATCAATCTTCTCGGAAGAATCACGAACAAAACATGGACCAAGAATAATCTTCTCCCCAGATTCCAACCAACAAGACACTAGGCTGAAAACTATTATTGTAGGAGAACCCTACAAGAGGTAGGTGATTCTCCCAACTCCCACAAACATACTAGCACAAAAGAATAACAGAATAAGAAATTCACCATAAAGTGCACGAAGGGGTAAGTCCGAACTTGATTGCTCAGAGAATTCTATGGATTCCTAAGCTCAAATAATTTTGGAACACCGACGTGGTACAAACGATACGTCAAATGAACCAAAGCTCAACAAAAAGAAGTACAACAAAACGTCCGATGAACTTGGTAAAAAGATCATTCCATTCGGACATCAACAAAGAAACAATCACTTGCTGCTTACAACCAAATGCATTGGCAACACGATCCTCTTTCCGGGAATAAAAAGAATATCAAGATCATAAGATGCAAGGAACTCGAACCAACACTAGGTTCCCTATGATAAAATAAACATTTCAAAATTGTGATTGGTGAGGAGAGCAAAATCCCTCACCCAAAAGTAATGATGCAAAATACAAAAGACGGAAACAATAGCCACGAGCACTAAATCATGAGTGGCATATCTAGTTTCGATAGGCTATAACTATTTAGGAGAATAAATGATAGCACGTTCTCTTTTGCAAGTGAACGACATCTAAACCAATACGATTAGCATTGGTACAAAAGATAAAGCATTGGTTCCCTACGGGAATAACAAGAATAGGGATATCGAAAAGAAAGAGTTCTTTTAAATTAATTTTCTTTCCCAAAAAGTTAAGACTTTCAAAATTACAATTATCTTTATGTAATAATCTTTCAAGAAAAATTTACTTATTCCAAATCAATTTACTGTGCCTGATTGTCTCATCAAAGCGTTTAGAAAATTCCTATCGATAACGTTGATCAAGCGCATCGACCAGAGTTCTTAAAGCACTCAATGGGCAATACAATCACAAAATCATCTTCTATATGATAAACATGTTTCTAAAAACTTTTTAAAAATATTTTTTTTTTCGTTTAAAGAACAAAAATCCAATTATACTTGTAATAAATCTTATGAAAAAGATTTGCAAAATTCTTTAAATTGCTATTTTCCATCCAAAATCAATAAATACCAAAATGGAAGCATCGAGATATTCACAGAATACTCGATTAATAATATGGATGAAATGAGCTAGACAAACTGAATGACATAACAAATCATTTATAAGAATTACAACGAGTGCGGAATGCGGTAAGTGGAGTGCTACTTCCGCAACTCGTAGCCAAATGAAAACCAGTGGTAAGGTCGAGCTAAAAAGACCTTAACACTACTCAAAAGATTGCTTAGGTGATAATCCTAAGACAAGACCAGAAATACCAGAAAATTCTCAACTACAAGAATGAGAGAAACCACACTTTCCTCATCACGGGGACTTAAAGAAAAATGATGCCATCAAATTGGAAATCGAAATCACAAAGGAAGATAGAAATCTTTTTAACAGATTGAAAATGTTGTGGATGAATAGTCCACTCGGGATATAGGATATGGCTTCATAATAATTAAGTCAATCCTTTCAAAAATGTCAATTCCGAAGCCTAAGCAACGCATGACATGCAAATTGGCTCGGAAAGAAAAATCTCATAAAATAATCTCGACATTAATACAAGCAAATTGAGCGTTGCGGATCCACCAATTCGGATTCGCAATTCTCAAAGAAGTAACCATACAAGAAACATCCAAAGATAAATCATCGAAGAGCATCTTCGATACGGAAAAAAAATGTGAAGCACCCATGTCGAAGAGAACTCGAATACAATAGATTTTTTTTTTAATGGAGATGTACCTTTTCCCCGAGAAGAACCTCCAGAAGCATCCGTTATCTTTAGCTTGCTAGATAAAGGATTTTTCGGAACAATAGGACAAGTGAAAATACGATGGCCTTCCTTCTTGCAATAGTGGCAGAAGAGAGGCATAGGGCAAGCTCGAATCACATGATCAGGGGAACCACAATTGAAACACTTCCGAGTGGAAGGTTTTCCAACAGACTGAGACTGAGACTGAGGATCAGATTCAACGGGCTTTTTCTTCTTGGAAGGGAAAAATTTCCGTTTATCGAATGGAAACTGCCTCTTGTTGGCGTTCTTACGAACCTCAACATCATTCCCACAATCACACTCCTTCTCGAAGGCTTCGAGATGAAGTGCCGAATCAATCAACTCCTCAAAGGAAAGTTTAAGCTGGAGCATTAACGACTTCTTAAGACATTTCTTAAGACCAGATACAAATTTCAGATTCTTCCTATACGAGGTGCTAATGAATTCAAGACCATATTTAGATAAAGCTTCGAAAGATGCAACATATTCAGAAACGGAAGAATCCCCTTGCTTCAATTCAAGAAAGCACCGGGACAACAAAGCTTTCTCAGATTCAGGAACGAACTTGAGTTCGAATCGTTCCCGAAACTGAGTCCAAGAAAGAGCAGACTCATCAAATTCAGCTAAAAGAAGCTCGTACCAGTCAAGGGCAAGCTTTTTCAATAAGCTAGAAGTTACAAGAACCCTATCATCGTCAGAAAGATCCATGCGAGAGAGAACATGCTCGTATATGCGAACCCAAGCTTGGACCTCAAGAACAATCTCGGAGCCTTTAAATGGTTTCCCTCCAAGATGAGAAAAATCACTGCACAAACGTGCGAAGGTGAACTTGCATGGAGGAGATGTTCGAGTAGGAGCTGGAGGCTGCGTGCTCCTAAACCACCCTAAAAACTGATCGGCAGACATATAGACGCCGTCCGGATGTGAGCCACTGGATTGCCCAGCATCCGAGCGTCGTCCTCCGTCTCTTCCAGCCATAAGCTGAAAGTTAAGATAAGGTAAAGATTATTCCCAAGGTAGATAATTCAATATGGAATACTACGGAATTTAAATGCATTCCTAGGCATAATCCCAAATCCTACCTAACCTTTGATGGTAGAAGGAATAGAGACACACGATGATTCAAAGATTTGTATCACTTATCACACTCTGATGTATCGTAATATGTGCTCTATTCTGTGTTTATTATATTTTGTTCTGAACCTCGCTCTGATACTAAGCTGTGACGCCCCACCTCTATACCCACGCTAGCAAAGAGTATTAATAGATAATACCGTCTACTAACACGGAGAATAAGGCTGTTTAGGAGCGACCATCTATGGCCTTGCTTTAATTATCTATTGAATACATCGACAATTGCCTTACCAAGCAGATCGACATGTCCAATGAATACTTAAAAGAAAACCAGAGGTGGCTAGGGGATCTATCAGAACAGAATATAACAACTCAAATGCAATATACATCACAGAACAGTAAACCATCATATACACACATATACTGATACAAAGTTGAGTATACAAAATAATACATGTCAAGTGGTATAGAAAACCACAATATACAGACGAGTCAATAGAATACATATCAGAGTTATAACAGAAAGGACTACACAAAAAGCTAAGACAAAAGGAGTCAGCGGAATAGTCCATGCGGAAGCAAAAGAGGCTAAGTCCAAAGCACCTAACCTGAAACATCTCGGTCTGACCCGAGTATAAAATACCCGGGTCAGTCTAGCTAAACAAATCAGTTAGATAAACTGAACAATAATAAACCTGCAAGGTCATACAGTATAACAAATATCTCCAGAGGAGATAACACAATCATCAACAAGAGATGAATCATATAGAACAAGCCTCATATCATCGGCAACATGTAGAAACAAAGGATACGAATATCCCAAAACAAGCCGAATGGCAAATAACAAATACCTATAAGGTATACAAGTTCCACAAGGTAATCGTTATACATCATGCGGCTCAAGCAGACCAACACGATGGGCGATACCAAGGGAATATAATATCAATGAAACATCATCAAATTTGCTCGAGCTCAGTACTGTACAAACAAGGATCCATGAGCCCGAAGACTCCAAACCCAAGTATCACCCATGCGGCACATAAGGCCAACATCAGAGCGAAACTATATAGGGCGACAAACCCGAAGGCACAAACCCAATATCACCCATGCGGCACACAACGCCAACATCAGAAGTGATACAATAGGGCGACAAGCCGTAGTGGTGAAGATCGAAGACCCAGTACTGGACACCACTAACTGGCGGAATGTGTCACAACTCTCGAAAAGGAATCCGAAAAGTGTTAACGTATGTCCCATAACCACTCGTTCGCACTAAACGGTTTACTATCCATCAGTCCCTTCCACACTCAAAGCAGTACAAAGTTTACCTCATATCATCGATAAACCAAACCTGAAGGTCAAAACAATCAATCGAATAGGTCGAGGATTAATCGGAAAGATAAACGCACAGATTCATGGTCCGTGTTTTGCCCAACCATTTAATCACCCTTCCACTTCGTTCGAAGTGCGAAAGTGTGTGGTTTAAATAGAATTTATAAATTAGAGAAACGGACTTTTAAATGCGATTCGAGAGATTATTTTATAAAAACCCGTGGATTAAAATTAGAAAGGAACCATCAAAGTCAAAACAATTGATAATCATACATGGGATCATCATGAATCAATTCAAATTGGAAATTCAATCAAAAAGGCAAAGTGGGCTGAAACAGCAGGTTCAGTCGACTGAACAGAGTTTTCAGTCGACTGACCCTGTGCCTGGAGATTTTCCAGGTTTAGGAAACTTTCTGTTTCCAGGTTCAGTCGACTGTGCAGAGTTTTTCAGTCGACTGAATCATGCCTGGAAACTCTTGGGTTTCAGGTTCAGTCGACTGAACAGAGTTTTCAGTCGACTGAATCATGCCTGGGCTGTTTTTCAACCTTATTCAAATGAAGAGCAAACTCTTCCAAATTGCAACCGGACGAACATTGGCTCTAAGGGTTTATGCCAATCGGCGACCCGGCCCTATATGTTCCTCGATGCATCACCAAAACATGATTAAAGCATCAAAGTTAGGATTTCAAAGATTTGAACCCAAAACACTAAAAATTGGTATACTCTCCAATTCAACCCAAACCAATTACAAGTGCATATGAACAAGGTGTTAGGAATTCATACATAACATCAATGAAATCAAGAGAAGTAGATGTGAGTTCAAAACTCACCTTTTTACACAAAACAAAGAAGATGAAGAAGCACAATTGCAAGGAATCAACCAACTACACTCCATTTCAACACTACAAGCTTCAATCTAGAATCAAAGAAAGTATTTCCTAAGTTAGGGTTAGGAAAATTACAGAAATTGAAGAGGAGAAGAGATGGAGAAGATGGAGATGAACTTACCAATGGATTCTCCTTGATTTTTGGAGCAAGAATCAAGCTACAAAGGAGAAACTAGGGCTTGCTAATTTCTAATTCTCTTCCCTTTCCCCCATTTCAGTTTTTAGTTTGAGAAAGAAATGAAATAAAGATGAAATGAAGAGAAGGGTTGAGCTAGGGGGTTAAGTGGGCTGGTGGGCTGAACCCAAAGCTAAAGCCCAACCAGAAAAAGTAGCAAAATTCAACTTTCTTCAAACATATCAAAGATTATACTCAAAAAGATCGCAAACGACGCTTTGAACTCAATGGAAATGGTTTCGAGCTCCAATTCGGCCGTTTGCAGAAAGTAACATTTCGGACCCCAAAATCCGACTAACGATGCTATACTTAAATAAATCATTTAATTATAAAATCGTTAAATATGCGGGTTGTTACAATCACAGTCGACGAAATCGCCGCGTCTTCCTTGTTGAACAAAATCGTGATGAAAACCCTAGATCTTTGTCGTATCGCCACCTCGCTTTTCTATAATTCCAACAAATATTTTTCCAATAATCTTCCATCCACTAACCACTTCCTATCTTAAACTCGACACCCGTCACCACGTTAATCACTGGGAATCGATGAAAATAGCTATTCCTTTCATCTCACAAATTCGCATCCAATACCAAATTAAAAATTATGATTTTACTACTAAAATTCACCATTTTTAATTTTGATTCTAAACATATAATCCGATTATGGAAAACTGATGATCGAATTTTCCTGAGTTTGTTTATTTTCACTATAATTCACTATTTTTACTTATGAATAAACTCTAATGATGGTTAATTTATATTAACTAATTACAAACCATCTTAATTAATTAACCTTTAATCATTTATTAATTAACCTTTTAAAATTAATCAACCATTAATTACTAATTAATCAACCTTAATTAATAAACAAATCAACTTTTAATCATTAAATAATCAACCTTTAATTATTTAATTACCCTTAAATTAATTATCCTTAAATTAATTTACCCTTAATTAATTACTATCAAATTATTTATCATAAATTAATTAATCCTTAATTAATTATCATTAACTAATAAATTATCCTTAATCAATAAGTGATTATCTCTAAACCCTATATTAGTAAATCACAATTTAATTACATTGAGTAATTTTCCCTTAATCACTTGATTAATCAATTTTAACCATCAATTAATTACTTTTAATTAAATAATTATCTTTAAGTAATTAATTACCCTTTAATCTACTTATCATTAATTAACTTTTAATAACAAATTAACTAATCAACTTTTAATTATATTAAAGTAATTAACCTTTAAGAAATCACATTAAGCAATTGACCTTTAATTGCCCACATTGATAAATCCCTTAAAGTTTTAATTAATTTAAAAATTAATCTTTATCTTAATAATTTCTTTAATTATCATTTGAAATCTTATTAATAGCCTTTGGGATTGATTATCATTAACCAATTTACTTTAAACCTTTAAGTTAAATTTATGATTAAAACACTTCATCTTTTAATCATTTGCTTAATTACAATATTGAGCTTATTTAAAATAAACTTCCAAAACAAAGGTTAAACCCTTTATCTTAGTCAATCTACTAATTACAAAATTAATTCTGACTTTAATGAACCTTTAAAATAAATTTATTTATTAACCCTTAAACTCACAAATTTTTTTTAGGAAAACAATTCAAACTTGATTGATTTAAACATTAAGACTTAATTTATTTTAAAATTTCAAAACTGTTTTATATAAAAATTTCCCAAACTCGAGCTATATCATGACTTCCCGAGGCTAACTCCGGGTCTTCCTTCATTTCCCTTTTCTTCGAGTTTCTCATGAGTTTCTTCGAGTTGAACCCAATGATACTACGTATCCCCAACCTCACAACCTTCACTGATATACATTGTCATCGCGTGCACGTGTACATTCAACACATCAACCTCCGACCATCGCCGATTTCACCCACACAACATCGACGACCAGCACAACCCAAACAACTACCCAGATTGATGAATTTACCTAAGAATTAAAATCGATCTAATTTGTTCATCCTAGAACCCAACATAGACACTCAAACCAGCTCCGCACCGACGACTTCGTCCACCATCAACTTTGCCACTTCAACTAGGGTTGCCCCGACAACCCATGAACCATTTCCTCTGGGTGCGATCGAACTCGATGCATCACAGTCGACGAAATCGTCGCGTCTTCCTTGTTGAACAAAATCATGATGAAAACCCTAGATCTTCGTCGTATCGCCACCTCGCTTATCTATAATTCCGACCAACATTTTTTCGATGATCTTCCATCCACTAACCTCTTCCTATCTCAAACTCGACACACGTCACCACGTTAACTGCGGGAATCGATGAAAATAGCTATTCCATTCATCTCACAAATTCGCATCCAATACCAAATTAAAAATTCTGTTTTTATTACTAAAATTCACCATTTTTAATTTCGATTCTAATCATATAATCCGATTATGAAAAACTGATGATCGAATTTTCCTGAGTTTGTTTATTTTCACTGTAATTCACTATTTTTAAATTATTCCTTAATATAAACATCTGAAACCAACTTTAAAAATAAACTAGCACATATACGATCCTTTTTTCTTTAGAAATCCTAGGTTGAAATAGATTAGATAAGAAGACATGAATTTTTATTTAAGTGAAATTTAAGCCTGTGTAATACAACAGAGATAAGTATATACAGAGACTTACATGTACACATAACAATATAGCTCAAAAAAATTTTCCACAACAACTTTAAGTATCATCACCATCAAACATATATAAACAGATTCAAACATAAAACAGGTCAACTTGCTCACCTGAACTTTGATTATGCAGAGAACATAGAACAGAAGACTTGAATTTGTTTTGAACCGGAATCTTCCTTCTAGGATTTTTGATTTCTTTTGCTTAAATCTTTGAATTGATCCCAAGCTTGTGATTCAATTTCTTCTGATCTGGTTGTTGATCAGCTTCTGATCACCTTTTGATTTCTGGTTTTGATGTTTGAGATGATTTTGGTTTTCAGGTTACACTTGATCTGGATCTTGTTTTTGATTCAAGATTGAATGCTTTACACTTTGCTTCCAGGCTTTGTTTTTAAGAGATGATTTAGTTTGATCTGGTTTAACTTTGTTTACAGAGATTTTTTTTAGTTAGGAAGAAGGAGAGAAAGTATTGGACTGTAAGACCTTTGAACTGGAAACCGATTTCAGGTTTCTTCTAATACATGTTTTATTTATAAAATTTTAATTTTATTTAAATTGAGGAATACCACTTGTTTAATTTGGGTTAACACTTGTTTTTTCTTGATTTAAAATTCCTACACTTGTTAACACAATTCAAATCATGTTTAAATCCCTCCTTTAAATAATTTTATAAATTTTTGTTTTAACCCTTATGTTACTATATTTACATTTATATAGTTTTTACATGATATTTTACAATACATACTTTTTATCAATTTATGTTTTTATATTTTCATATTTTAAACATTTTAAATCTTCATGTTAATAATATTTAAATATAACTTTATATTATATTTCCTATTTAAATAAATACATTTTAATTACATTTTAGTTTTAATATAAACATTCATGTGCCACTTGTTATCATAAGTTACACTTGTTAAAACATGTTTTATATATTTTACATTTCTCAAAAAACCTTTTACTAATAATTTACAAATGTTAAAAGTATTTATTTTTATGTTAAATCATTATTTAATTTTATATTTACAAATGTCATAAACCATATTTCTTATATTAACAATGTATTATATTTTAGCTTTATAAATATACAAACCATATTTATTCTTTTATAATTTTAAAAGAAAGTATTTTAAATCTTTAATTAAATCTTACTTTTCATATTTTCAAACCAATCTTACCTTGATATTCATACATTTTTATTACTTATTTTTATACAACTTTAAAAAAAATGATTTGGAATCAAATTATTCATTACTAATAAATAATTATATATCTAGACATATTTTTTCTTTAAAATATAGAATTCTAAATCTAATTTTTTTCCAATATATTTATTTTTACTCTTCAATTCTTTTAATCCAAATTTTTACTTTCGCAATCCAATATATGTTTTTATTCCCGAATATTCAAATTATTTCTAAAATAAATTCATAAATAAGTCTAAATCCAGTATACTATTCAAAATATTTATTTCTAAATTTCCAATTAGAAATTCTATTTAAAATCATATTTATATACATTTATATAAATAAACAAACAAATATCCGTTTAAATTTGGAAATTACCAAATTAATTCACAATTTAATTTCAAAAATTAAATAAACAACCAATTTAAATTTGATTTAAAAACAGGAATGTTACAGATTCCGTTACTTGGTTATATTCAATGATGATTTATCATCGATATGGACATGTGTACTTGATGCATATAGTATGCCTACAATAAGATCATAGAATATAAAATTAAAGAAAATAAAATAATGTGCAATAAAATAAAATGATTTGATTTGATCGTATGTGAGCATTTCAAAAAGAATTCCGAACACACCTAAAAATGAATAAAGATTTAATCTCAAAAGTCACTCCTCCTTATAATATATAATGATATATCGATAAGGAGTAATCGAACTTTCTTAAACAAAGTACAATTAATTGCAAGTGAAGTTGAGATTAACTTCTTTCTATAAGATTGTGTACTTACGATTTATACACAAGGTTAAAATTAATTTTATCTAAAGAATGGTTTACAGAATTATACAAGATAAGAGTTTATAAGAAACCCCAACATATCATAGGCCAAGTAGTTGGCAGGTTATGTTAGTCGACTACACTAATAATAGTTCATGAGGGATCTTGTATCAATCTCCACAAAAGGAGTTTGGAAAAGAAATTCGTTGGATGACATATTTATGTCTTGAACATAGCTTTTGAAAACTAAAACCAAATTAGTTTTATATATAAGAAAATTTATAAAATGTTTATTAATACCTGTTCCGTTGCACTTAGAAACAATAGTTGTTTCAAAAAATACCAATTTAATATTAAAGGAAATTCTTAATAAAATAAATGGTATTAAAATGTATTGGAATACGATCCAAAGATAAAATTGATGATGTAGGATGAAATGAAATTAACCTAACCTATACAAACACATCTCATATAAATGTCTAATAAGTATTCTCACACATTGAGAGAAACTATGAGTATCTTATCAATGTTGAGAATAGATAATCCTAAATTAAACAATTAAGAGCACTGACTCTATAATATGTTATGATGCGAAAATTTGAAAGGATTCCACGTATGTTATCAAAATATGATTTGGTAGTCGTAACCGAAGGGATGTTATCCATCGGCCGCAATTGTGTCTTTAAGAGCAAGACTAATGCAGTTGGAGTTTAATGGGCAATATTGATAAGAATAATCTCGTAAATTTCAATTATTGAAATTAGCGTAATAGATTCATTATGCAACATGCTCGAGTTAATTCAGTTTTACTCATAAAATTATTGCTTGGCAAATTTTAGTGATTTGGGACATATGTTCTGAAATGGAGAATTCGAAATAATGTTTTCGAATAGACTATTTGCACTTAACAACCAACTGTCTCGAAGTCAACGGGAGCGATATTGAGTTTGTTAGTTTTGTAATATGATCCGAGAATGGATACGAAAGTATCATTCAAAAAACTAAAGCATCAAAATTGAAAAAATGTTTTGGTAGAAATATCAAATAGTTTGTTATCAATCAAAATGCATAGGAAGCGTGAGTTTGTAAGAAAGAACGTTCAAAGGTGCATTGATATTTTTGAATTATAAGTAAACAACACGTTGTTGATTTTTAATGATGCACTTATGTTAAAATCCGCCTTAGTTGTTTTTATACTCGATGTTGGCTTTGGAAATGATGTCTTTTATAATATGTATAAAAGATATTAGGAATGTCCCAAACGATATGCAAGGACATCTTTTTAAAATGTTTAATACAAAACATGTAAGATGATTCATTATGCTTTGGCAATAGGAAATATCACACATGTTATGTTTTCTACGGTATCGTGATTTGTTTGTGTATTCATTGCTTTCAAATCCAAATTGATATCACTAAATAGTTGTTTGAGATTTTCTTATGTATTTATGAAATACCATAGAATTATTTACAAAAACAATAAACTACTTATGAAGGATTGTTCAGACTCAAATTTTCATAAGTAATATTGAGTATAATATGTCAATAATAAATTCAAGTTAAGAATATTTATGTTGGAAATGTTCCAAATGAAAGACTATGGCTGATTCAATGAAAAAGATTAAGTACGTCGTACTGAATAGCGCCACAATAAAAGTAATGTATATAAATATAAATGCACAAATTTATAATTGAGCCAAGGATGATTTCAAATGTTGAGAATCTTGTAGCACTGTTATATGATAACAATTTCAAGATAAGATTCATAACAGAATTTAGAGCTCACTAGAAGTCGGGAGACATACTCTGAATTTTTCCACATGATAAAGGTAGTTTTTCAGTATCGAAGATAATTGATTGACAGAGTAGAAAATTAAAACATAATAGCATACATGTTCGTCCAAGGACTAACCCAATTGGTTTTGAGAAAACCAATTAGAGAAGTTGGAACTCGAATCCATAACTGACTCAAGTGTAAGTGGGAGATTGATAGAGCTAGGGCATGTCCTAGAGGCAATTATGTAATTTGTTACATATATCTAACTTGATAACCAATCTTGTTCAAATTAAAAGATGTTTTCTTTTTATTATATACTTGATATAATGTGTAATATATTAGTTAATCAGTTTAATTAAAAGTATGTTTAATAGAAAATCCATAAATTGTATGTTTTGTGATAATCGTTACAAAGTATTGTAACCGTGAGTAATTTATCATAATGAAAATAAATATGTCAGTTTAAATATTCCTAGTCAAGATGTATTGAGACTGGATATCGATATATCTATATAGACTAGAGTATGCAGTACTCTCCAAATGTTGGACAGTGTATTACTCATGGCTGCTGATGGCACCAAGGGGTTACATATTCATAGTCATAGGATAACTATGGAATGACTGAACCGAAATTTTTCTATTAGTTTAAGGTCAAACAAAAAATATCGATGTGACTAATTTACACAGTTATCTCGACTCGAGAATACTTTTGATCTTCAATATGAAAGCTCCACTTTGATTATAGTTAAATCATGGCACGATGTCCATCGAACGACTATGGTTGGGTCGAGTGGAAGCATTAGAAGTGGAACACTATTCAAGAAAGCATTCATCACCTCGGTTATACTAGGTTAGTATCACAGTCAACGGAAGTTAACTCAAAGTCGAAGTCTCTGGCCAGAGCATTTCGGATAATAATAATTGTTATTAATCAACTAAGGACATTGTGTTTGGATTATAAAATTGAATATGCACGATATTAGAATTTCGACCATTACCAATTTCCATAAGTTCTAATGCGA
Organism: Allium cepa; assembly: GCA_030765085.1. NCBI lineage: Eukaryota > Viridiplantae > Streptophyta > Magnoliopsida > Asparagales > Amaryllidaceae > Allium > Allium cepa. Next base: position 112,489,573 of record CM060940.1, read on the forward strand.
TATAGATTTGATGAAGAGAATTAGTGTAAATTGTCACTGCTGGGTACCGCTTATAATAAGTAAAGTTGATTTCACCAAAAGATGTGTAAGTGATAAATTCAGCCAAACGGTTACGTGCCCCTTTTAAGCATTTGTTAAGTTAGAAATTTTATCTAACCATAATTTTCAAGTATACACACATATAATTGCACGCTCCTTTGACTTAAAGATAATAAAATATATTCTTGTATGTAACCATCAATTTAGTTCCAAAATCTTATCAAATTAGATATTGTTTTAAGCTTCGATTTCATAGTGTATAAACTGGTTAATTTTAATTTTAATATAAATGTATATGTATGTATGCACACATATGTCTATGTGTATATGTAAGACTCACACGCGCACACACATTATTAGTCAAAATTTTGGACATCAAAAGCTTGTGCGAATTAAGTAGGAAATGTCTTTAATTTTTCAATCAACCTAATCAAAGAGAGAGAGAGAAATGAAAGGTTTGTCTCTCTATGTTTATGGCACCGTCTTCTCCTAATTAATTATTTTTGTTAAGAGAAAGTAATAAAAGGTTTCTTCATCTAAACTTTTTCATGTTTATTTACATACTTTTTATGTGCTGCTCATATGTTGTCCTTATCATTCAAACACATGGATGTATTTGATACATTCATCATAGTACATATTTTTTTGAACTAAATTCAAAGCCCCTTTAACCATGAGATAAAATAAAATATTGATTTTATTTAAAAAAGAACTTAGAAAAGTTATAAATAAATTTAGACTACATACGCCCAATAAAAATCTGAAATGGATTTTTTTTTTCAAAATTCACCAATTTCTTCCGTTGTGGGCTAGCTAAGTTCCAACAGTGGCTATTGTAGGATCCGCCTCTTCCATAAAAACAAGTATCAAGTGGTCGAACGAGGTTCTGTACAATTTCAGTTAGATGGTACTGGAGAAGAGTATGCCTTGGGATATGTATTAAATGATGGGGACCTGTGTTGAGTGAGGTATTAAATGGTCAGAGTCTGCCTAGTTCCCGTTAAAAAGATATTAAGTGACTTGCCTTCTATCTCTTATATTGTTTGGACATTATTGACGATAGATGCATGGAGACTGTAATGGCCTTTGGCCTACGGTCAAAGATGGGTTATTGGGTTAAAAGAGGTTAATGGTTATAGGATTGGACTGGAAAAGCCATAGAGCGGGTAGTTGGAAAAATTATAGTATAGTTAAGATGCATAAGATACAATCTTATTTAAATTATACCATCCAAGTACTATTATAGAAAGGCTTGAGATTTTTATTCACTAGATATTGTTGTTCTGACTCCCTCCTCATTACAACACAGGTATGAGAAGATGACGTAGAATTTTAGAGATCGCGTCGGAGACGTAGACTTATGGCTGTAACTTAACTATTTGTTTATGCTATTTCTAAATTTTTGATGTACCCATTGAGACATGATGTATTTTGGGATACGTACCACAAATATTTGGCATTGTTAAGTGGAATTAGGTTGTATGTTTTTAAAATTTGAATTTTAAATAAATAGGTGTCGTTTTGATATTATATTTTATTCTTCCGCTTTGAGATTTTGGTTGTGTCGATGGATAGCTCTATGTATTGTTCTTTAAATCAATTTTACCAACCAACAGCCAGCTTTGGAATGAGTCTAAGGTTCGATGAGCCCTTTTTGGGTCAAAAATTAGGCCGGTTTCAAGATGGGTTGTTGCATTTGGTATTAGAGCTTAGGTGACCCGATCAACGGGGATAAGTATACGTATGAGTGGCGTACTTGTAGTTTTTGAAAGTTTTAATTAAAATTCTATATATATATATATATATATATATATGCTTATTTGAAGCATATGCTTAACTCTATAAATCCCGATTGTAGAGGTGATTATGACAATATTCTGAAAGGATGGACGAAGCGATAACGAATTGGGTTAATAAATAGAGTTAAATGTATACTCCTATCCCAACTACCCGACGGGACGAAGGTCATATCATAAGGTATGGACTAAGAAGAGCATGATCACGACATATAAAAGAACTCAGAAGCGCCTTTGTTAGGGCCTAGACTTCCTTATAATTTTAGATTTCGATGGATTGCTGATTGAAGAGATATATTTCTTTTAGAGAGATGGGAGGTAAGAACCCATACATTTTAAGCATCCAAAAATCAGGAATAATAGGAGTGAAGTAAGATGTGAAGAAGTATTGGAGCAAATTCCCTTAAGAAGGAACATATTAATTACCATAAGTAGATAATCGTATTTTATGAAAATTGAGTAGGAAAGAAGGAAATTTATATAGAAAGAATAATTAATTTCAATTTCTAGATCCAACTTCACGGGAAAGAATTTGATAAATGGTTTTTTAAAGATTCCTTGAAATGTTTTGAATGAAGTTTTCAAAGGATTTATTAGGAAGTAGTTGTTTTGAAAAGGTAAGAAAATTTGGAAATTCATAATTGAAAATTTTGTTAAGTCAAATGTTTCTGATTAATGGTTCTTAGTAAAAAGGGTTCTTCATTTTTGAAATTCTTATTCAAAAGCTGGTTGAATCAAAAAGTTTTCGGCTTAAAATTATTAATAATAGGATTTTTCGTTTTTGAAATAAATGTGAAATAGAGAATAGGTTGGACTTAATGACATTTTTCCTATTTCATAAATTTGAAAGTTATATTTTATAATTCTTTCTAAAAGGAGGAATAAATGGAAATGGAGCTTGATTAAAATGAGTTAGAGAGAAGTGAAGGGTAAGAATGTCCAATAATGTAGGTTGGAGGAACATTCCCATATAAGGAAACGCGAAGAATAATAGTTGAAATAGATAGGTAAAGCAGTAGACGAACGTAATACGTTGAGCCGATATTGGGAAATTTAGACTGTAATAACATTAGGAATTTATATAAAATAGGATTATTAATCTAGTTAGAAATAATATAGAAGAGAAGCAATTGGAATAGCATAGAAAAATAATAGGATAGAAGTTATCATTGTGTACTCCACTTTTTATTGTTTAAAGTTATAAAAGATGGTTTTTGGAAAAAATTTAAAATTTAAAAACTAATTGGTATGATAATTGAGTTTTTGAATTTTTTGGGTTAAAGAAATCCTACTTTAAAAGAAGTAAGTCTTTGAGAAGGGAAATTATTTTACTAAACAATTTTTGAATTTAGGGTTAAGAATAAAGTGGCAGTTGTTTTGAAAAATTGTGTTCGAATGCTTTTGGATTATTTTTTTGTTTAAATGCTTTTGAGAAATTGAGTTCAAATGTTTTTGGAAGAATTTTTTCTCAAGTGATTAATGAAAAAATAAAATATGGTGTCTAAATGCTTGGGAATTTGATTCTTCAAACTGTTTTGCGAATTCGAAATTCTTTTGGAAAATATGTTTAAAAGTTTTCTTTTGAAATGAGAAAATTTCTAAATTTCAAATGCCACATACTAGGGTAATAGGGGTTTTTAATTTATATTTTCAAAGATAAAGGTATTGGATTAGATACTTCATGATTATGAAATTTTAGTTGTATAAAGAATGGTGAAAACCAAACCAAACTTTCTATGGAGTAGGTAAGGATCACTACCTTGGTAAGATAGAGTAAATATTTTAGGATATTAATAAAGTAGGAATAATATGTACAACCTGATGTGGAAATTTGAAAGCAGTCCTAAAATTTGATTATAGAATGATGGTAAAATTGTAAAGATATTCCAGATCTATAATTGGGTTGTAAATTAGGTTGCCATAGTTGACTTAGAATGTGAAATTCTATGTTTTGATTTATCGGAATGGGTTCCATGTAATTTCCATAAATTATCCAATTCCAAAATATGTATAGAAATTTGTTGTTTGAATTGACAAAGGATGTACCAAAAAGGAAAAGAGATGTGTAAGATATTGATATTCTTTTCTGTAGTTTACACTGTCTATTTCAATAAAAGAAAAGAAATAATTCCTTATAATTTTAAACAAACCAGAGATACCACTTTTGGTTAATTTATGGAAATCTTTAATGGTAATCATTTTAGAACGATAACTCTGATAAATTAATATATGGAAACGAATGTTCAAGTTCGGAAAGTAATAGTTAGAAATAGGAATATATAAATATGCATAACCACGCTTACCTATTAAAAATAAAAATATGCAGATAGTATAATTTACGACCATATTCGTATTAGTTATAATTACAGGACTAGGATTTATGGACATTAATTATAGATTTAATAGGTAATAATTTGTAATAAGTAGAGAGTCAAAAGGAATTAAATAGGGATTGTTTAGAGAATTTAAAAGGCATTCATGGTGATGTAGAATTTATCCTAGAATCAAGCATACTATGTGAAGTAGTGGATGGACTGCATTTATCAGAAACCAAGAAGGGGAATGAAGGAAGGTGGGTGATAGTGAAAGGACGCAATGAGTGTTAGGATCATAACATCATTAACACAAGTTGATGATGAACGACAGCTTCCAGTAAAATTTTCTTTTAGGGTTTTTGGGTTGCCATCGCTAGTTGTCTCCCTTAGGTTGTTGGAAAATTTTATGGATGGGATTAGAATGATATATATATATATATATTTATATAAACAACATAAATAAGGAAGTTTCATTGAGAAACTTAACTAGTGATAAACTATAGGTAAGACCGGAAGCTAATGAGGAAATTAGGTTAGTAACAGGAATAAATAATGCTTCAATCCCAAAAACTCTATGAATTTAGGAAAGATAAATTTTAGCTTTCGGTGTAACACCATTCAAGGATGACCATTCACCCCAAAGGAGAAAAGATGTATATGGATACAAAGAGAATTTTCTATTGGACATGGATGAAGGAGAGGGTTGCTGAATTTATTTCCAAATGTTTGATGAGCCAAAGGATAAAGGCTAAGTATGGAAAGCCTAGAGGATTATTATTACCATTAGAGATTATAAATTGAAAATGGGAACATATATAAACGGACTTTATAGATGGGTTGCATAAAAGGTGAAAGGGCAATAAAGCTATTTAGGTTATAGTAGATAGGCTCACTAAAAAGTGCCCATTTTATTCCTGTTAGAAGCAATAGGAGCGCAGCATCTCCAGCGCAGATTTATATCAAGGCAATGGTTCGACTTCATGGAATTCAAATTAGCATTATGTTAGTGATAGGGATCCCTTCTTTACTGTGGATTATAAAGGAGCTTGCTGGCAGCTTTAGAAACTTCGTTAGACCTTAATATTTCTTACCACCCACAGACAAATGGTCAAACTGAAGGGTGAATATGATCTTGGAAGATTTGTGCAGAGCTTGCATCATGGACTTTTCAGGACATTAGGAGTAGCACCTACCTCAATTCAAATTTCCATATAATAATAGTCACCAAGTGATGATGGTATGGAACCCTTTAAACTACTTTATGAGTGGCCATGCAAATATCCAATTATTGGTGGGAAACCACCGACAAAATTTTACTCGAACCAGATTTAACTCGAGAGATTTCGAAAAAGGTAGAATTGATTAGGCAGTGAATGAAGGCCGCACAAGGTCGCTAGAAATCCTATGTAGACAAGCATAGAAAAGAGTTATAGTTTGAAGTAGGGGACACGGTGTTTATTAAAGTTTCCTCTCCTAAGAAGAATATGGGTTTTGAAAAGATGGGAAAGTTGGAACCGAGATTTGTTGGGCCTTTCCAAATTTTGAAAAGAAAAGGAATACTTGCTTATTGAACGGAGCTATGTTTTGCGTGTTTCGCACTTAAGGAAATGCCTTTATATAACAATCCCCATGGTAGAGACTGATCAATAAGGAGATATTGAGACGGAGCAAATGGCATCTCGTACCACCACATGCATTGGGGCATGGAAGGAGGAAGCTTTAGAACAAAGAAATTAGGGTAGTTTAAGTACAATAGGGAGATAATAAGGCAGAAAGCTCATGGGAAACTTAAGAGAAGATGATGACTTCTTATCTCGAGCTTTTCACATGTAAACTTTCTCTTTCCAATACTAGGTTTTGGTTGCATCGTTTGGATGGTAGGACATGGTTGCCACATTTTTCACTATCACTATTGCACTCATATAGAAAATGTTTTGCATAGTTAGGATGTTTGCATACATGCCTGTATGTCTTGGCACTTGCATTCACGCTAGGATTGAGCTTACCTATAGTATGTTTGCATACACAATCACATTGCACTTTTGGTTGAGTAGATGATTGTGTAGATAACTTAATCATATAACATGGATGTTTAGTGCGAGTTATGATGTTCATCCCTTATGGATTTTGGGTATGAAATTCTTTTAAGGGAAGAGAATGTAACACCCCGTAAAAATAAATAAGAAATTAACTAATATGGAAAGATTAATAAGTAAATCAATAATAAGTCTAAAAACTGAAATTTTGTAAACGTCAAAAATTTGTACATGAAAGTTGTGCCGTTGTGCAATGTCCTGGAATTTTGGGCAATATTTATTTGATAATCTCCATTAATAATTATTTTAAATGTGCAATATTGATTTAATAATCTAATTTAATAGAATTTATCTTTTCAGAAGGAATAAAAATAATTTAATTTGGCAAATTTTATTCTTTTCAAAGTTAATAATATTTAATTGGTAAAAATTTATTTTTTAAAGCTAATAAAAATACATTGTCAAATTATAATATATATGTATATGTACTGAAATTTGGAAATTATGTTTGAATATGATCTAATACCTTTCAAAAGCTATTTAAAAGATAATCATATATTTTCAAAACACTAAGGTAAATATTTATTTATTTAAAAAATATTTTTAGCTTAAGTTTAAATTTTGTACAAGATTAATAACAGAATTGTTTTACTTTCTTTTTAAATTTGCTTGATTTAAATAAGATTTGTAAATGCATATAAAAGTCAAAGCGTAATTCACAAACCATATAAGACATAAGGAAATATTTAATTCTTTTAAAATGATTTCTTTTAAAAGTACCTAAAACTTAAATGGTTTATATATACATAAAGTTTAAGACACTCTTTCTTTTTAAATATATCATGAAGTAAGTATAATTTATAAATATATAAAGGTAGTTTGTGTATATATAAACATTTAAAAGCTAATTAATAAAAACATATAAAAATATAAACATAGTAGGTAAAATTTTATAGATATACGAAAATATTTAATAAGGAATTAAGACATAGAAATATTAAATTAAAGCATGAATAATTGATTAAATAATGAGTTTTAACATTTGTAAGTAATTAAAAACATACATTTAACATGTGTAAATAATTAAGTACATGTATAACACTTGTATGATTTTATTTACATGCAATTAACAAATGGCAACTTAGGTTCTTTTAAAATTCAATTATACATAACTAAGTATCTTAAAGAGAAACCTAGTTTTTCCATTTTCAGTTCAAAAACATCGTTTTCTCTTCTTCTAAAATTAAAACTAAAAACCAAAAATCAAAGAAATTCAAAGCTGTGTACAACATCAAGTTTTCAAAGTTTCAAATCCGAGATTAAACTAGCAGATTTCAGTTTCAATTCAACTTAAAGCAAGAAAATTTAACACAAAAAATAAGTGCAAATCAAATACAATAAATTGCCAAGAACAATGATGATCTGTTCTCTGCTTCTTCAGTTTCGGTGAGTAAACATTTAGAGAAAAAAAATTTGGTACTAATATATCCGTGTGATGACGATGTTAATATGTTTGTTTGCATGGATGTTTCAACTTGAATCTAGTTTGAATCATGTTATATATATTGTAAGCATACCTATATATATATGTATATAAGTCTCTGTGAAATCTCAGGCTCAAGATCAAATTTAAAAAATTCCTATCTTCCCAATGAATCACTATTATACTTTGATTATTGAAAGGAAATCGATTGTAACAATGTAATCTTGTTTTTAAAAATAATTTTAAGTGGTTATATTTACTAATATTTTGAAAATTTAAGATTATAGTAATAATTAAAATATAAGTTGAAAATCAAGGTATGCTATTTCATCTTTGGATTTCAGAATCTGATTTGTATGAGCGAATCATGAATTTTGTCATGAGTTTGGTGATTTTTAAGATGGTATGTGCCGTGAATTAGTAAGATGATCGAATTTTGCCTTTTCGTCAAATTCCGATAAATGACGAAGTGGGGAGGGACGTGATCACGGCTGGAGGAGGTTGGAGTGTTAGGAATCGGATTTGCTTCAGTACAGCATGATAGGGGGTTCTCGCTTTGTGTTTGGTGGCGAATGAGAGACTCTTACCCCTACATGTCCCTTTAAGGTAGTATAAGACCTTAGGTTGGTTGCGAGTCAAGAGGCTGGACGTAAAAGCAAATTCGAGGTACAACTGTGAGCCACGGAGTGAGCCGCTGTCGATGGTTGCAAAGCCTAGACCGTTACATTGTGGTTAGAGCGTAAGGTTGAGTGGATACCTAGGCTTTGGAGAGATTTCTTTCTGAGAGAGCATACTTTTGTGTGTGTGTGTGTATATATAACTTCCTGATTTGTTGGGTTACCTGTTCGGGTTTTCCAATATAAGTTCTAGAATAGGAGGGGTAGTGGTGTGTGTAGCACGACTACTAATGAAAGAAGTCCGAGTGTTGAAGGTGGAAGAGTATCTGCCAGGGCGGTATTGGGCATCTTGAGTAAGCTTTCCAGCATAGTGTAAGGATTTCACCAATCTTTGAAGGAAACCTCTTATGGGTTCGGAGTCCATCATTGAAGTGCAGGTTTGGTTGTGCTCGCGCAAGCAGATTTTCTAGAGTTTGGATCAGTCGGAAGTACTGAAGCGTGTGATGGTTTCTTGGCAACTTTAGGAAGGAGATTTGTATATATCGGAGATGAGACTAATTTCAGCAAGATGTTTGTGCTTGGTTGGAGGCCCGAGTTTCTTGGGAGATGTCTACCATCTCAAAGGTTCTTTTGTGGAAATGGTTGATATGGTTTTGAGAATCGAAGAGCTTATGGATAAGAAGTAGTTGGCATCAGTGGCAGGTCTAAGTGGAAATTCAATCCGAATTGGAAGAAGCAAGGTGAAGGGAAACCCGGAGGCAGCATTGTGGCTCGGAAGTGTTTTGTGTGCCAGTAGGAAGGTCATCTGGCTAAGCAGTGTCCTAGAGGGGGAATTCAGAAGCAGTAGAATGGACTGTCAGCTTTTTCTGATAGGAGAGGTGTTCTTAAAGGATTCGACCTTATTTTGGAAATGGATTGGTTAAGCATAAGCTGTTCTGATTTGTGAAGAGGGAACAGTATCTTTGGAACGGAACTGGGAAGGATCGCAAAAGTGACTTGCGATAGTTTGAGTGTTCTCTTGGGTAGTCTTTTACTTTGGATTGAGGCATCTCTAGAGGATGTAGGAGCTATTGAAGTGGTTTGAGATTTTCCAGATATCTTCGAGGAAGTCAAAAGTTGGCCCGCATCAGGGGATTTAGTGTTCATATTGACTTGGTTCCTGGAGTATTACCGGTGGTTCAGCCCCGTAGAAGGAGGGTTCCTAGAAAGAGGATTGGTAAGGCAGCTCAGGATTGATCGAATCTAGTTTTCTTGCTGGATTTTTGATGTGGTGTTTGTGACCGAATCAGAAGGTCACTAAGATTTTATGGGATTTTATGGAATTTGATGGACAATGTTTCTGGGTTACGTTGATCAAGTCTGTGCTTGTGTTCATTGACGGCATTCTCATCTTCTTCATATCAGAGTTGTGCAGCGGAAGCAAGGTGGAAGCTATTCTAGAATAGAAGCAACCGCGAACTCCTGGGAAATTTGTGTTTATCTTGGATTAGAGGGTTTCTATATGAAGTTCATTAGGGATACAAGGGCTAGGTTGTCTAGTGCACCTGTTCTGTTTTTTCTAGATAAGAGAAGTAAGTTCGAAGTCTACTGATGATTGTATAGTAGAGTTTGTGTTTTGGATTTCAGCAAATCTTGGGAGGACCATCTTATTGGGTAGGACCCGGAGATCGTCTTTTTTTCGGTCCAGATTTGTTTCGTGAAGCATCTACGAAGATTAGGTTGTTCAGGAAGGATGAAGGCAGCCCAGGATCAGCAGAAGAGTTTTGTAGATGAGACGAAGGAATTCAGAATTGGAAAATTGGTAATTGATAAGGTTTCTCAAGTCAAAAGATTAACAGGATTGTGTAAGATTGGAAAGCTAGCTCAGAAGTGTATTGGATTTTTCTATATTCTCTTAAGGATAATTTCTTTGGCCTAGAAGATTGAATTGCCAGTTCGGATGACTGGAATTCACAATGTATTTCACGTACCTCATCTAAGGAAATGCATGCATTTTTGGTTGTAGAACCAGCAGATTAGGAAGATTTGGAAGTTGAGTCGGATTTGTCTGTGGTTTGATATCATGTTCAGATTGTAGATCTAGATATATAGGAGCTCAGGATCTGAGTGGTGTAGCTAGTTTAGATTTAGTAGAGTGAGTATCCCAGTGTTTGTATCCGGGAAACTCTAGATAATATTAGGAAGTTCAATCCAGAATTTTGTCTGGATAGTTAGATTTGTTGTTTGAATAAATTGGTTGCTATGGTTGCTAGTATATGGTTGATAATACATGCTTGCTATTTTAAAATAAACCTTTGTTGGATTATTAAATTATCTTTGCTTTTAAATTTCGTGGACAAAATTCTTTTAAGGGAGGAGGAATGTGATGTCCCGGAATTTTGGGTAATATATATTTGATAATCTCCATTGATAATTATTTTAAATGTGCAATATTAATTTAATAATCTAATTTAACAGAATTTAGCATTTCAAAACTAATAATAATAATAATTTAATTTGGCAAATTTTATTCCTTTCAAAGTTAATAATATTTAATTGGTAAAAAATTATCTTTTAAAGCTATTAAAAATATATTGTCAAATTAATATATATATATATATATATGTATGTATGTATGTATGTATTGAAAGTTGGAAATTATGTTTGAGTATGATCTAATACCTTTCAAAAGCTATTTAAAAGATAATCCTATATTTTCAAAACACTTAAGGTAAATATTTATTTATTTAAAAAAATAAAATTTTTTTAGCTTAAGTTTAAATTTTGTACAAGATTAATAAAAGGACTGTTTTACTTTCTTTTTTAATTTTCTTGATTTAAATAAGATTTGTAAATGTATATAAAAGTTAAAGCATAATTCACAAAACACATAAGACACATAAGACATAAGGAAATATTTAATTCTTTTAAAATGCTTTCTTTTAAAGTACTTAAAACTTAAACGGTTTATATATACATAAATGTTTAAGTTACTCTTTCTTTTTAAATATATCATGAACTAAGTATAGTATAAATATATAAAGGTAGTTTGTGTATATATAAACATTTAAAAGCTAATTAATAAAACCATATAAAAATATAAACATAATAGGTAAAATTTTATATATATACGAAAATATTTAATAAGGAATTAAGACATAAACATATTACATTAAAACATAAATAATTGATTAAATAATGAGTTTTAACATTTGTAAGTAATTAAAAACATACATTTAACATGTGTAAATAATTAAGTACATGTATGACACTTGTATGATTTTATTTACATGCAATTAACAAATGACAACTTAGGTTCTTTTAAAATTTAATTATACATAACTAAGTATCTTAAAGAGATACCTGTTTTTTCATTTCCATTTCAAAAAAATCTTTTTCTCTTCTTTTAAAATTAAAACTAAAAACCAGAAATCAAAGAAATTCAAAGCCGTGTACAACATCAAGTTTTCAAAGTTTCAAATCTGAGATCAAACTAGCAGATTTCAGTTTCAATTCAACTTAAAGCAAGCAAATTCAACATCAAAAATCAGTACAAATCAAATACAATAAATTGTCAAGAACAATGATGATCTGTTCTCTGCTTCTTTAGTTTCAGTGAGTAAACACTTTAAAGCAAAAATCTTTTGGTACTAATATATCTGTGTCACGACGATGTAAAGTGTTTGTTTGCATGGATGTTTCAACATGAATCTAGTTTGAATCATGCTATATATATTGTAAGCATACGTGTATATATATGTATATAAGTCTTTGTGAAATCTCAGACTCAAGATCGAATTTAAAAAAATTCCTATCTTCCCAATGAATCACTATTAGACTTTGATTATTGAAAAGAAATTGATTGTAACAATTTAATCTTGTTTTTAAAAATAATTTTAAGTGATTATATTCACTAAATATTCTAAAAATTTAAGATTACAATAATAATCAAAATATAAGTTGAAAATCAAGGTATGCAATTTCATCTTTTGATTTCACAATCTGATTTGTCTGAGCGAATCATGAATTTTGATATGAGTTTGGTGATTTTTAAGTTGGTATGTGCCGTGAATTAGTAAGATGATCGGATTTTGCCTTTTTGTCAAATTCCGACGAACGAGAAGTGGCGAGCAACGTGATCACGGATGGAGGTGGTTGGAGTGTTATGGATTTCAGGAAAATTGGTAGGGGGATTTATAGAGGTCTGTGGTTGTCGGGGACGATGATCTAGGGTTTGTGAACCTGTTTATGTCTGGGTCGATGTCAAGGCAAACTCGACATCATTGGTGCATCGGGTTAGATCACGTGGAGGGGAATAGATGCGGCGGTTCGAGACAAACTGTGGACGAGGCGGCAGGTTTTCTGATGCAGGAGTTCGTCATTAATGCGAGTTTGTGAGGGTCAAGTTTCTGATCCCTGTGGGTACGATTGCTCTTTTTTGTTCCTTTGGCGATATTGGCGAGCTGAGTGGTCATGAGGGACGGTGGGGATGTCGACGACTTGCCGAGGGTCGTAGCGATGGTCGTAGTAGGGTGGCTGCGGCATACACGTGCACACATGTACACTGGTTCATGTCTGGGTTTTGTTTGGGTTGGGAAGAGTTTTGGTTCGGGTTTTACTCGAAGTATTATTCGTGATGACTCGAGAAAGGATGCACGTGAGTATGCTCAGGTCGACTCCGTGTTGTTTGTGAGAGTGACTCGGAGGAATTTGTAGTTGTCTTGGGTTTTGCTGATTTTGGCTCGGGTCGTATTGTTACCTGGTTTAGTTTGTGTAGTAATTATGTTTCCAGGGTTGAAATACTTAGGTACTAAGTTAAAGCTCATGCAATTTTAAAGTGTATTAAATTAAATAAGTTTCAAAGGAAGATAATCAAGTTTTAAAAACTAGTTTCAAAGTTTAATTCGAAAATTAAATGTTTTCTTTAAGATTTCTTTGGTTAAATAATGGTTTGACAAGTTTTTATTAAAAAGGCAAAGGAAAATGTTTAACCAAGTTTTAAGATATATTTAAGGTAAATAATTTTTTAAAAGATATGATCATTAAGCTTCAAGAATAACTATTTATTTAATTTATTAAGCAAGTTTGAAAAGATTTTCAAAAAATTTAAATGTTAAAATTAAATGTTTAAATTGTTTATTTAAAGTAAATTATATATTTTTTAATCATGTAATTGATTTCTAAATGTTCTTCTAATGAAATAATTAATGTAATGAATTTAAGATAATTGGTTTAATTAATTAAGGATAGTTAATTACTTGATTAATTCAGGGTTAATTAATCTAAGTAATTAAAGGTAATTAATTGAAGAGTAATTAAAGGAATGAATTACTCAATGTAATTAATTAAATTAATTAAATTAATGTTATTAATTTAAGTTAACTAGTTTAATTAATTAAAGATAATCACTTGATGATTGGTTAAGTATAATTACTTAAGTAATTAAAGAGTAATTACTTAGTGGAAGTAATTAAGGGTTAATTACATAGTGTAATTAATTAAAGGATTACTTAATGTAATTAATCAAGGAGTTAATTTAATTAATGTAAGTACTTAATTGATAGTTAATTACTATATGAGATCAATTAAGGATTAATGAATGTGATTAATCAAAGATTAATTATTAAATGTAATTAGAAGAATAATTAATTAGTTAAAATAATTAGAGGATCATTAATTAATGTAATTAATGAGAATAATTAAAATAATTAGAGGATCATTAATTAATGTAATTAATGAGATTAATTAAAAGGTTAGTTAATTAATAAATGAGATTTATTAAAAGATAATTTATCAATGGAAGTTATTATAGTATAATTAATATAATTAGTTAAGGATCAATGTAATTAATTATAGTTAATTAATTAAAGAGAGTAATTAAAGGATAATTAATATGAATAGTTAAAGAATAATTAATTTATGTAATTTAATTAAAGGCTAATTACTTAATGAAATTAAAGAATAATTAATCAAGAATGATTGATTAAGAGAATAATTAAAGGATAATTAATCTGTAATTAAAGATTAATTAATTGGTTTATAAAGTAATTAAAGAATGATTAATTAATTAAATGGGTTGTGATTAATTAATGGTTTAGTAAGCAGGATTAAGGTAATCCAAGTAATTAAAGTTGGTAATTAATTTAATAGGAGATTAATTAAATTAATTAGGAATTAATTAATCTTGCTTGTGGATATTTGGATGTTATTGGATGCCTTGGATTATTGATATCTCTGATATGTGATATGTGCTGATCTGTGATATAATATGTGTTGTTAAATTGTGAAATATGGATTATCTATCTGTGATAATGTGAACTATCTATCTGTGTGAATATAGATAATATATTAAATTTTTTAAACCCTTAAACAAATTGGACATTAAGACAACGTTTTGGATTTCGGTGAGACCGGGATCGGATTTCCAAATTTGGATATCCGAAAACCACATCGATCCAAATTAAACAATAGTTCGTAAAATCTCAAGTGGAGATCAAGATGAAGATTCAGAGGAAAGGCTATGGTCGTTGACTCTGAGGGTGATTCCAAAACGAGTTAACGGAGATAGTGCTTTCGATTGAGATGAAGATTCAGAGTGCAAGGGCTATTGTCGTTAACTCTGAGGGTGATTCCAAAATGAGTGTAGCAAGTTAGTGCCTTCGGTTTCGCTCGAACCCGGAGTGGACTTGTATAGATTGAATCCTTTCAAAACATCGTCATTGGAGGACGATGAGCATTCTAAGATATGTGTTCTAAAAGGTAATCGTAGCCTCAAGCCTCATCAACTGGAAATGGCTAAAACAGGGAGGTGCAGCAAGGCTAAGTGGGTCACACCTAAGTAGGACAAGATTTTCCCCTTTCTAGAGGTTTCATTTATTCGGCTGTGTGGCAGTTGGTCATGAACAACTGCAGGGTTGTCTTGTTTGGGACTTCCAGTAAGGGATGGTTTCGGTCTTGTATTGTAGGGGATCGGGAGGGGTCCTTGGTACGGTGATTTAGTCCACGTATTGTAATGGGCTGTACCCTAGTAGCCCTGCCATTGATGAAAATCCATTTTTCCTACGAGCCTTTACGGTTTTGATTGTAGATCCCACTTTGCGGCTAGTAGATGGAATTTAATAAATGTAACAATTTCGGCTATTTTCTATTTACTTGAATACCCTAGACACTATTATAATATCACTGGATTTCCTATCAAATGTTTTGGTTATCGTAAGGTAAAAACTTTTGCAAGTTCATGTGTGGAAAGTCTTACAAGATACCTTTCTTTTCAAAGGATTTTCAAAGTTAAGAAACTTTAACCCGTTTACTCCCACCAGACCCATGTCTGAACCGGAGTTTATTTTCTGTTTTCTTAAACTCTTGGGTACTCAAATTTTTTCGAGTAGCCAAGGGATTCAGCTTAGCTTTGACGAATTTATGGAGGAGACTTGGAGCAGGAGGCTTCAGCGTATATAGATATTATGGTTCCGCTGTGCTAGTGTTTGTATCTGTATCCCTGTGTTGTACTTGTGTTGTAATGATTAGACAGGTCTTTATACTGTCTAATTTGTAATGTAAAGCTGTGTAACTCTGATAGATGTTGTATATTATGTAATATACTATGTGATGTAATATTATTTATTCGTTCTGCTATGAGATTCTGATTTTTTTTTAGTTCTTTCTTTTCTATCTTTTCTATCCCTTTGTTTCTTAATAATGATGCAACTTTCTGTGGAATGAAAGGCGGTCGTTACACGTTGAGTTCATGCAATTTTCCAATCAATTTTAATATATAAAGTTTTGAAAACGGAGATCAAATGTAAAAATTATTGAAGTTTGAAGTTTTCAGATTTAAAATAATTTAAATGGAATTAAAATTTAAACTAATAATCAATTCAAAATTTTGAAATTCAAAAGTTAACAATAGGTAGACTTCGAGGTTAAGTAAACGTTAAAGTTAACGAAATATCAATTAAAGAATCCGTGACCTCTCTGGGTCGATACCCAAATCCTTAGTTGTTCATAGCCAATGTCCAAATCCATAACCTCTCTGGGCTCTTACCAAGCGTAATCCATACTTGACGACTTGAATTAAGCAATGCCTTGGCATAATTCCTAGATTGACATTGATCCTAGTTCAGTGTCCCTGAACGTCGAGTAATGCCGTGGCATAAGTCCTAAGCCAATCCTGGTCTCTTCGGACCCTTGCCGAGCATAGTCCATACTCAACGACCTGAATAAATCGATTCGCCACATTCGGATGAAGCGACTTACCCTTGTCAGGCATAATCCATACCCGATGACCTTTTACCAAAAACTATATAAAAATCCAATCAAAATCCAATCCGAAATTTAGATCAAATCAGAAAACCAAAAGTCAAAAATAGAAACCAGGATCCAAACCAAAAGACAAGCATCCGAATTAGAAAATCAAAAAAACCCAGAGTCCAGACTAAACTCCAAAACCAATCAGAAAAAGCACATGCCCAAACCAGAAAGGAAAAGCAGATTTCACAAACTAGAGCATTATGGTTTATCATCATCTCAGAGCATGCCTAGGGGCTATCTCCGTCCCCGTACATGAGTAAGTGACTTAGCCGTCTGCTCAGACTTTTCTACTTATTCCATAGCATCCCAATCACTCAATGACCAATCGACCATCATTCTTAGGCCTTGTGCCATCATTGTTTGAGATAGATGGTGGATGCTCCTATTACACCGCCACATTTCGAATCCTGACGTACTGCCGCAATTAACCACTCCTTACGTTCTCCTCAATTATGTCCTTTAGATGCCTACAACTGTTAGTATCATCCCCATCCAAGTCATGAAAGAGACAGTGCCTTCCCAATGCCCTCTCGTGTTCCAAGGGTACCCTCCTTGCCGACCTTTGGTAAGGAAGGCGATCTCGAGTTTCCATGTATATCTGTTCCAATGTCTCATTCAATCCTGTGTAAGTGGAGAATTTTGGTTCTCCCTACCGCTTCCTTGGCCTTCCAGAATCATGATCCGACTTCCTTTTCCCTTTATCCTAATCCTTACTCGAGCTCTCACCGGATGGTCCTCCATCCTTAACCACGTTCACCTCCTTTGGCTTCATATCCAAGCTTGCATCCTCCTACCGAAGGAATCTTTTGACCTCATAAAAGAATTTCCCGAGATCCATTGGTGGATCCCATATCAATGATATCTTGAAATTCAAGTTTTCCTTGACTCTTGACATGGCCGCCATCAGAAACATTGATGGATCCGGCCGATCCACTAAAGCAACCACCTCATTAAACCAGATTCGAAAATCCCTGAGTGACTCTCCTGTCCTCTACTTGACCGATGTCCGGGACATCACATTCTTCGGCCTCTTGATGTGAACCCGAAATTGCTTTAGAAACTTATCCACCAATTCTATCCATGTTCTGATAGAACCATTTTCAAACTGCCTAAACCACATAACAGCAATATCAATCAAGTATAGAGGGAAATATCAGGCTATAACCTCCTCCGATGCCCCCCCACACTTCCATGTGTCTTGTATACCTCATTAAATGATTGGTAAGATCTGTCCTACCGTTGTATGCTTCCAAAGTATGCAACTTGAACTCTGGAGGATTCCTATCCACCCTGATGTTATGGGTAAATGGACTTCTATTTACTCCATCCATATCTCGGTTTATTAGACCGCCGTGCATGGTTTGCCTAATAATTTTTGCCAATCCTACATTGTTTGTTAAAGGTTGTCTCCTGTCTTCATTTCTTAACTGCCCCTCGAGTCCTCAAAGGAATTCTGATACGCACAGTCCGGTGAGAGCTCCGGAAAAGTTCAGTTGAATGTTAAAAACAAACAAGCTCAGCGGAGAGAATGCAAGAGATAGTACCCAAGCCACTTAATATCTTTTTAATTGAAACTAGGCAAACTTTGACCTTTTAATACCTCATTTAAGGAAATCCCTGTCATTTACTACCGATCCCAAGGCGGATTCGTCTCCGGTACTATCCAGCTGACATTGCATGGAATCTCTTCAGGCCACTTACAACTTCAATTCTGAAGCGGAACCTCTCTGAGATATGCTCTACCATGCCCAACCATTTACCTTGACCATTTAATACTTCTATAATGGAAAAGAGGTGGGCCCTCAAATAGCCACTTTCTACCTTCAATCCTCAAAGCAGGCCCTTCGTATTGTGACCTATAACTCAACCGTGACATCTTGCATTAGTCTAACTATTTGTAGGTACTGGTAACCAGATTAACTAGTAGGTTTACCCTATAAAATTGATACTAACCTCATGTCCTTCATGGTTGCTTATTATTGGAGATTTATCACATCAGTCCCAAAGTCACACTGTTGGTGGCCAGATTAGCTAGGCAAACTTCTATGTGCTCTTAACCGACCTTGCATCCCTATAACTTAGTCATAATTTAAAACACTCACTTCATATATTATCCCACATCTCACCGTATTACAAATCAAGGCCTTATAAGAAAAACACTTATTCTGCTTTTATAATTAATTATTTTTCTAAGAGGGATTTATTAAGAATATTAACTACATAATTAATATATTTGTACGTTATTTACATTTATATATATACACACATACATACACATACGCCTCTAAAATAAGCGTGCAATGATTGCGCCTTAAACTAATGTTTAAATGTCAAAACATCAAATTTATTCAAGTTAAATTCCATATCAACAAATATTCCATATATTAAATATCCACAATTAAATCAACAGACTTGTATAAAATTGAATCCATAACTAACTTATTTTATACTAAAATAACGAAACAATCATTAATAAAAACTAACAATTCAAATACTTTCACGCTTTATTCAACTTATTTGTATAAAATATAATTTCTATTTAAATTGCGAAAATATGCGGTACAAACTATGAATAAAAGAATCCGTACTTTACACACCATTTCCTAATTTATTATTTTCAACACCCTTAATCAGATCCAAAGAAAAAGGTAAGAAGTGGAACAAAATGTAAAACATTAAAATTGCACTATTTATACAGTTCCATTAGTTTAATATGGAATAATTGAGATTTAACTTAAGAATTGACATTTCGCTTTAAGGAGATTTTAGTGTTTTAGTGTGATGTTTGCGTAAACAAAATTCCTCAAAGGCATAAATCAAATCCAAGTTATTCTATACGTTACTAAAATAAGAAAAACTAAGATTTTCACTTACAAAAAGGTCCTTAGCTCTTCCTCTTGGATTTGTTTACGCTCGCATAAATCTCTTTTCAGATCTCTTCCTTTGGAAATATACAACAAGTGGGTTGTATATTAATTTGAAATTTCAAGGGTCGGAGGATAATAGAATTAAAAATTGAATACTAAGACCTAAAATTCCCTGAAACTCTAGAGAATTTCTGAATCTAGAAGAAGAAAGAAACTACAATGCTTCACTTGGTTCCTGAAATAATTTGTGAATAAAAGTAAGGGGCTAGGCTCATATTTATGGTGGTTAGAAAGCACTAGAACTGTTGAATTTAAGTCGGTTTAAAACAATAAAATCTGCACCGTTTAAATACACAAAACCTTAGCCATCACCTTTGTTAATTGCTCGATCGGTCTACACTAGGCGTCAACCGCTAGCGCTTGACAATTCTCTTATTTTGGAACGGTTTTATTTTATTGTCGTTGTGTATTTATTTAATTCCTTAATTAACCTTTTAACGTTTACTTAACCCCCCAACTTTTCTTTTTGCATTTCAAATTTAAGAATTATTTATTTATTTAAATTTGAATTTCATTTAAATTACTCTGAATCGAAAATTTCAAATGCCCATAACTTTTTCATTTGGGCTCCATTTTCAAAACATTATATATGAAAATTGATCAGAAAACTACCACAAACGCAATGAAATAACTCCCATAGTCAAATTTTGATTTCTACAAAATTTTCGTTTTTATCCTTATCTTATCTAATTAGTTCATTTAATTCTCATCAATTCTTATGGGGTGTTACACCGGGAGATCGAATTCGTGACCTCTAGAACCTTTGTTTAAGGTAATGTACCACTAACCGCTTGAGCTAGAGGTCCTTGACACTTATATTTCAATATATGATATGATATAATTTTATTAACGTTCGAAAAATTGGTTTTTAGGCCTTTATGATAGTTTTAGCCCAGCCGCCATTTCTCGCCAATAAATATGAGGTAACAAAACCCTAGCCGCCATCTTCATCCTCATTTCCAACCAAAATCCCTTAATTCTTCTCTAATGGCGGATTAACAAATTAATTAAAAATTGTTCAAAAATCATAATGCCCAAACTCTACCTTATAATATATCGATTTAAAGCTCTCAATGGGTAAAAGAGGAGGCAAGTGTTCTTTTCTAGAGATGCCATCTGAGGTAGCCAAAATTTGGCAAACAATTCATAGCTCTCCATTTTGGGGTTTCTCAATCAAAGGTAAAATGTGATAGTTGGACGATCGGAGGTACAGTTATTTAAAGAATGTCAAGTGGAGTCGATCCATATGATTGGATTATCGAAATTGGCGACGAAATTGTCAAAAATCAAGGATAACATCATGGAGTGGCAACACGGTAGAGTCACACTGGAAACAACATAAACATGGGTTTAAGGGTGGGTTTGGTTGGCGACGACGTCAACAAAGCAGCGATGCTCTTGGATCAGTCGATGGTGACTCATAGGCGGTGTAGTAGGCGGTCAAAGGCGTAGTCAAGGTGGATTATATAGGTTCGATGGGTGGCAACTTACGGTAGCCAAGTAGTAATATTAGTTAATTTGTATTATTGTAACAACCCACAACCTCAATGAGCCCGAATTTTCGCTAAATCAAAAACCGAAGTCCACTAAAGTATGAATCATTAGTGTTTGGTATCCTACAATATAACAAAACTATATCAAAGTGCTATTGATATAAACTCACAATAGTAAGATATAGTAAAACATATGATTACTGACCAAGGCTAACACCTTCAACTGTAGTGTCTTTGTTAGTGTCGAGCAGGCATAAAAAAATCTATCCTTCCATCGTTTTCGCTTTGTACCAATATCTGCCCCTCTAAAGCTATCATATGGGTTGTAATGAGGAGGGGGTTAGAAAAACATTCCTGTGACTGGTAAATTATACATAACACTGGTTATGCTGATTGTTTTCCATTACATGTTATGTCTATTGTTTTACTTAGTCATTTTGACTCCACGTACCCGTACGATGCACCCCATTTACTTGAAGTAGACAATAACTACATACATATGTGTATTATATATATGTGTGTGTGTATATAAGTACATAATTACCCTTTAGAATGGGATACTTTCCCCGCTAGTATCCCTATCCCAACATCTTAAAATCCAACATTAACATAGTATCATGTCCTCGTCCTCGTGCACACCAAGGAACTCCTGTAGTGCCTAATAATGACATCATAATCGTTTAGCCATATTTTCTTTGTTTTTAAAAGACATTTACAAAAAAGATTATCTTGCCTTGCCTCGTAACAATAAACAAAATAGAAAGCAACTATAAGGCGGTGCATGTCCTAAATAGAATCCACACCAGTAGGAGGTGTAGTCTATTTCATAACCCCTGTTTTTCCACTGATCGCTCAGGACCGATGACATTCTCGACCTATGTAAATAGTTCCTACTCCTCATATATGGTACTAATCTCACAGTCATAGCATTGAGATTTTCTCACCGTCCAATTTGATTGCCTAACGCAATCAAGTAAATGCCCACTTAGTTACTTGAATGTATCCCTTAAACGTTGACGTTTTCTCTACTTGGCCTTTAACACTTCGATCAGGGTGCAACATTCCTACTGGTATATTCCCTTCACATATATGCTAATGTATATATCCATGGGTCCTACAGTTGGATATGTCCAACATTAGTATAATGTATAGACAGCTGTTTGTTGCCCATTGAAGTGGGCAGACTTTTGTTGTGTAACACTATTGACCTCGCATTCCAATCCATTTTAATGACTATGTCATTTTATTTTATTTAAGCTATTGGCTGAATTCAGTAATTCACATTAGTCATAAACGCATATTTGAGGCTATTATATATTCATACTTGTTTATTTACTACTCCCCCAATATTCAACTATTAATATTTAGTTATTTTTATATAGCTTATTCTTGTTTTATTAATGCCATTTTACTATTATTTACCGCTTACTTCTAATTTAATAAATTAATCATCTTTATTTCTTAACTTGTATTTAATATTATTAAGCATATTCTACTATCCCTTTTAAACTATTACTACCAATCTTTCATTACTATAATCTTCTTTCTTAATCATTTCATTATCTTGCATATACTTCATCGCCTTTGGTTTATTTTCTAAATTATTGCATATGTTAGATTAATAATTGAATTATTGTTATTATTCTACTTAAACTACATTGGTTATACTAAGGGATTTTTATATTTTAATGCATTGGAAGTACATCTCCTAAAACAAATGTGACACTGTAAATCTCCACAACTTGCCTAAAAGAGGATTTGTATCTTTTCTATTATTATTAAAATAGATAGTACAAAATATTGCAAACATCCCTATTTTGTACATCTATTTCTTTTAGGCATATTCCTTGTTATTCAAACGTTACACATTTGTTCATTTATAAAACCGGATAATTTATAGAAACTTATCTTGCAGCATACTTCGTTCTAATGAATTAAAATACAACTTAAATCCCAATCAAGTTTATAATAAGTTCCAATTCACATTTACGCACATATATCGTTTAATTAACAAATTTGGAGCTAGACAATCTTATTAATTTAGGGACTACTTTCACCTTTGCTTTCTGGATTAAATATATGCAATATTAAAAAAAAAATGTTAATCATTCACAGAATATGTAGCCATGATTTATAAATTGTGTACGTGCATACATTTAAGCTTATAATTCTAAAATTATTTTTAACCATATTGGTGTAGATTTATAATGATATAAATTCAATATTATATAAAAAAAATATAATTTCCCACTCACCTTTAAGCTTTTCAAATCTCGAGATCTAAACCCAGCTATTTCAATCCAACTCCCTTTTTATCCCTAATGGAATATGTAAAGTAGGCATATACATACGTCTTAGAAATTTAGATCTGAGAAAAGGTTTGAATTAAATTTAGATCTGGATTTATAGTTTACCTTGGCTTTGGCAATTTGATTCGATCCTACTCTTTTTCTCTATTATCCTTTATTATTCTCCACTTGGATATATGTATATAGATTATAGTTTTATTTAGAATTAGGAATTTGTGTAGAAATAGAAAATGGGACAACCTCTTCGTGCTTTAGAAAACTTGAGAAGAAAATTGAGTGGTTATGCCCGTATTTATAGGGGTTCATAAGATTATTCAGTTCTAAATCCGGACCGTTCGGCCTAGGTTCAGATTAAGCCACCAACATATAAGCGATCGACCGCTACCTCTTCATTGATCGACTGCTGGTGGTTGACCGATCGTAGTAAAGAGGTCGATCGATTATCATTTTATGTTAATTAATTGCACTATTTTGTTTAATTCCCTTTTCATCCATTTAATTCCAAATTTTGGCTGATCTGATTTAACATTAATTGTGCTTAGACGTAAAGTAAACATTAACTTTAATTATTATGACAAACTGTTATCGTGAAGTAATAGATAAACAATTAAATAATAATAAATAACGAACTAAAAATGATTTGAATTAGTTAATATGGAATTGTGGAAATGATTTGGAAAATTTGATGGAAAATATTTTATTAAAGTGATATGAATTGAATATGAAAAGAAAAGGATTTAATAATTTGTTTGGTTATTTCGAAATATGAAAATATAATTATTTGGAATAATATATTAAATTAATTCTTTATAAGTTTTAGGTTTATTTTTATTAAAGAAAATATTTTGTTAAAGAAGTTTGAATTTAATTTGTAAATGGATTA
Organism: Allium cepa; assembly: GCA_030765085.1. Taxonomy (NCBI): domain Eukaryota; kingdom Viridiplantae; phylum Streptophyta; class Magnoliopsida; order Asparagales; family Amaryllidaceae; genus Allium; species Allium cepa. The sequence continues at coordinate 112,513,760 of CM060940.1, forward strand.
AATAAAATAATTTAATTAAATAAATAAAATCAAAGAAAATAATTTTTTAAAATAAATAATGTTGTAATCCATTAGAAAGTAATTTTGTGATAGAAATGATTCTATAATTGGGCTTGAATATTTGTTTCATGTAATGAAAGTGAAAGAAAGAAAGAAAGAAAATAGAAAAGGGAATGGAAGAAATGAAGCCTAAAGCCCATGAACCTAAAACCCTAATTTAAGATTCGTGATTTTTCTTTCTCCAAACTCTTCCATTTCTTGATAATTCCTCCTTATCTATAAATATAACACCAAGTTATATTTTCTTGACTTTAGAAAATTGGAATTTTACTAAACCCTACCACCTTAATAATTCAAATTTACCAAAAATAAATTTATAAAGTTCAATAGCTTAAAATCAAGCTTTTAAATAGCTCTACATTACTTAGTAAACAAGAAATCAAAAATTCATTCATTAATTTGGGGTAGAAATCAATTGCAGTGAAGGGAAGAAAACATGGAAGAAGAAGCTAGGCGTGTAAGTGCAATTTTCCAATCATGGTGAGTGTCTCTACTCACATTTATGTTTATTTGTGATGATATATAGAATTCTGGTATGGTGCATGTTCCTGAACATTTATATCACCATTATCATCATCTTCCTATGTTACTCCTTCAACCCTGTAACATTGATATTAATTGCTATTTTGAGAAAAATTGTTGAATATTTTGATTTGCTTCGATCAATGGGTATTGAAGTTTAGTTGTGTGATGTGGTATGATGAAGGTGTACCAGAGATATGGAAGAAGACGGTCGGAGATGACCTGAAATCCACAAAAAACGGGCATAGGAAATCGTGTGCCTGTGCCCTCAATCTGTTAACCACCTAGGGCAACCAGTCGATTGCGTGCAATGCCCATGTCTGTGCATTTTGTTTATTCATTTTATTTTATTATATATACATATTAATTGATAACTTTTATCAATAATGATGTTTGTAAATAAAAAAATGTTTTTATAATAGTGTTAAATTATTTATAATTTTTTTTATTTGATATGATACAATGATGAAATCATTATATATGATTTTTGTGATGACCTTTATTCTTTATGACCAGGAATTTGAATAAAGGGAGGTATAATACTATATGGTATAGGACTTTCAGTAATATTTCTCCACTTATTCTTTGGACTCGTTATATAAAATATTAAAGGAGCGAGTGTGACGAGTGAGCACCATATAAACATACTAGTAACATGCGGTGGTATAGGACACCGTTGTATTATTTATTCGGTTATTCTTTGCTCATTAATGACACTCATATGGGGATTTATTATATATGATTAGGCTTGCCGCGGTAAGTCACATATCGTGTTGTGTGTTGGCACAAGTATGTAGTTGTATTCCAGTTAGTATATGTAATTAACATATGTCTATCACTGCCTGACTTCCTTTATGGTGCGGAAGTTGAACCAAAATGGCTAGTATCCATTCTAGCGGCTTGATCATGGTGGTAGCGCCTCGGATCTCTAACACCTTTTATTATAGCCGTATGTTAGTAAGGTATATAGCTGTATGTTGGCAACATATAGAGCTATATATCTGCAATGTTTTTCCCCTTTGTGTCACCTCAACCATTAGTCTATTACCATTATGGAGGCGCATGTAGGGTCATGACCGAGTTCCCGCGTAGTCGAGTACATTGATGGATATGAGTCACGATGGCCGTTGAGGCTACTAAGACTGTAGGAGCCACGTCAGTTGGACACATGTGAGTCTTCCGTAGTAGGTGTGTGCGCCCTATCAATCTCTCGTCTGGTTCTGGTGTGTGTGATTTAGACATGTACTTATACATCTTCATGATATGATGAGTTGTGATTATACATGAGGCAGCGCCAAAAGCATGATCAACCCCCATATCTTTCTTTGGCGTTTTTCGCCAACTACTATTTATTGGCATGTGTTACCAATTATATTCCTTAGGTGTGTGTTTAACGATTAATTTCCTATCGGATTAGAAAATAGCCGAAAAGCTTAAATTAAAAATAACCGCAAGTGCACGACATACACTTCTAGTTCGTGGCGAGTACGTGACAATTCGCAGGGAATTGTATTGATTTTAAAAATTATATTCAATCAAATCAAACCAAGAATTGAAGTTGTGATGGATGAACGTATTTTTCTGCATTTTAAACCGTTTGTTTCATATATTTTTATTTTAATAAAGCGGTATTATACGGGTATTTTGTTGTGGTTTTGTAGATTATAGATTTGGGAATGCAACATTGAAATTAATCGGTTATGGCGTTCATGGACTCAAAAGACACGCAGCAAGGAGTGCAACATTTTGAACACTGAACACATCAAACATGGTCAGGCTTACATTGGTTTCAAAGATAACACATTCTCCAATTCAAGTTTTTCATATTATCCAAAGCAAAGTCATGTGAATAATTCAAGCAAAGGAGCAGCTCACGTTTTCTTTATGGTCACATTATTTTGTATGAAAAAGATGGTCACGGTAAATCAAGCAATGTTGGACCACTCATACCCTCACAATTCTCTAATTCCAAAGCTTAGCATAGTCATGTGAATGCCACCAGACTAGATCTTTTACCAATTCAAACAATGATTACGTGCAACCCAAGTAATATATTCAAAGGCAAACCAAGTCAAAGCAACGTGGCCACACATATTTTCAGCAACAAAGCTTATTTTAGGGGACGAAAGTCTATAAATAGAGAACGAGACAGCAACTAGAGGATCATCTCTGATACCCCATCACTTTTTCTTCAGTTTATTTTTATTTTCAGCAATGTTTTTATGTTCAGACAGAGGGGATAGGACTGTTAATTAGTTTTAGCAGTTTATTTTTGTTATTATTTCTTCCGATACTCATTTCAGTTAGTTGATAAATTTAGTTCTTCTCTATTTTCAGTTATTTACTCTGTCATTTCCTTTACTGCAATTTTAAATTCCGTTCTAATTTTTACAATTTTATATTTTGGTTTCAATTTCGATTAGATTCGGAATCAATTTGGAGTATATTATTGTTTTTATTTTCTGTTCAAATTCACCATCGAATTCGTTTAACACGCCTAAGATTTAAATATGGATTTCAATTGTTTTAAAATACAATTCCCTGTGTTCGACCTGCATACTACACACCTGTACGCTTGCAGAATTTATTAAAATTTGTGCTTTTCTAATCAATAAAATAGTCACAACAAGTTTTTGGCGCCGTTGCCGGGGAATTGTTATTTTGGAATTTTCGATTTTTTCTGTTTTATGGTCTATTCGTGTTAATTTAATTTCGTTTTTTTACATTAGTTTCAGAAAAAAAATCGTTTTTTTTTTCGTTTTTTTGTTCCTTTCACCAAAGTAGCGTTTTACTTAAAAAAAAAGTTTTCCTGATTTCTTTTCGTTCTCTGCATAAATTCAAGTTCTCATTGGTTTAGTTCTGTTTCACGTTATATTTTGCATGCATTTTCATTCACCTGTTCTGGCCGCATTCACCTTATTCACATTAATTTGCATATCTATGATTTCACGTTTTTCGCATTGCATATGTTCAGCGCGTATATTCATGTTACTCCATTTTAGTTCTGTATTCATTCTATATTTGTTCTGTTCACTTAATCATTCATTTTAGCTTACTGGGTTCCGTTTTTAATTAGTTTCATACGTTAAGTTGCATACGTTAGTATATTTTCATACTTTTCTATTATTACAACTTCTGTTTAGCCTCAACATTATACATTGTTGCATTTTACTCACAGTTTTCCAGTAACCATTCGAGTACTACATTTTCAGTTGCACTTCCACCTTCACATTTTCACGTTAGTCTGTTAAAAGAAACAAAAAAACACATTTTTTTTCGTTCACTGCATTGTTTTCACGTAACCATCTGAATGTACATGTTTTATACATTACTTTAGTTTTCGTGTTAGTTACTTGCATTAATTTAGTTTGTGTCCATGTTTGCATACTCATATTCACGTAACTATCCCCTACCAGTTCACTCATGCAGCTTGCATTTTGTTCACGCATAAACTTCAGTTTGTCTGCAAATTTCATGTAAGTTTCAATTTTTTTCTTCAACCCACGTAGCTCGTTTATAGTTCACACTTAAGATTTTGGTTCTATTATTATTTTTTGCACGTAAGTTTATTATAGTTCACACGTATTTGTTCAAATTCTTTTATAACTCATGTGCTTTGATGCTTTTCACACGTAAGTATTTCTATGCTTTTCACTCTTTGCTTTGATGCTTTTCTTTTTGGTCACATTAGCAGATTCACGTGATCAACGTCAGTAGCATCGAATAATAAGAAATCAACAAAGCAAATAGCTCCAACTCGGTAAATCTTAGCCATTCAACAACAAGGATCTAGAGGACGAGTGGTTACAAACAGTGGAGTTTGAATCACTAACGCTACTCAGTTGCATTGGACGGACTGCCATACCCCTCTATAAGTAATTTTCTACTCTACAGGTACCCAACTGAAAACTGTTTAAATTTACTTTTGGCTACTACGCCTTGATTTGTTTATGCGCGTTTGGGCAAGAAATAATTTTAACCGTTTAAAAAGCCAAAATATTTCATTAAACAAATCAACGGAAATTTCAAATCAAACAAATATGAGCAATCACGGTTCACAACACGGTTCACATCACAGTTCACACCACAATTCTCCAAAATTATCACCTAAATCACATGTTGGAAATAATGAATTTCATGAGAACCGACCATTATCCCTTAGAGACCGGTGTTATCCAACTAGGACCGTTCAACCTTCGGTTATTTCATTTCCACCCGCCGAAGGAAATAATTTCGAGCTAAAACATTCTTTTATCCAAGGGGTACCGAAATTCACTGGGTCTGAAAATGCTTATGAATTTCTTAGTGAATTTGAATTATACGCTTCTACAACCAAAATGCAACAACTTTTTAATGAATCCATCAAGCTAAGACTTATTCCATTCGCGCTTCTAGAAAGTGCGAAAAGATGGCTTAATTCTCTTTCTAAAAATTCAATTAAGAGTTGGGACAATTTCGTTACTATATTTTTGAAAAAGTTTTTTCCTTTCCACAAAACTCTTAAAATTCGAACTGAAATCGACCAATTCTCTCAGAATGAAGGAGAAACTTTTTCAAAATATTTTGAAAGGTTCAATCAATTGTTATATAGTTGCCCACATTATGCAATCCCTAAACACGTTTTGTGCCAAATCGTTTATGAAGGGCTTAACTATCAAACAAGATCCCAACTCGAATCAATGTGCGGAGGAGAATTCATGGCAAAAACTGACGAGGAAGCTTGGGAATTTCTAGAAGAATATTCGGAAAAGGATATGCAATGGAGAACAATTCGTGTTCCAATTCGTACTCCAAACAGAGGAGTACATGCCATTGACCATCACATCTTCCTATAGATGCCCAAATTCCTCAAGAAGGAGAAGGACTACCTCATTACTACACACAAGACCAAATCAATGCTATAGCTCAAAATAGTCCTTATTCATCCACATACAATCCTAACTGGAAGCACCACCCCAATTTTTCATGGTCAAATCCTAACAATGTGGCTAATCCATCACATATGTATCCAATGATACCAAATTCGAATTATCGAGCCCCAACCTCTAATGCTCAAAATTCTCAACCCGCTTCTCAAACAAAACCTTCGAATCAACCATACAGGCATCCTAATTTCAATCCATCAACCCAACCTTCTCAGCCTTCACAAGAAATTGCTCGATTGGAAAAACAACTCTCTAAACAAAATGAATAAATCACTAACCAAGATGCGAGAATTGAGTAAATCACTAAACAAAATGAACAAATGTTGATAATGATGAAGGATCTCATGAAAATCAATGAGAAAAGTAAATTGCCTAGTCAAACCGAAGTAAATCCAAAGTATAACTCTCGAGGAGTAAAATTTTGTGAGGACGAAAATGTAAATCCGGTTAATGCTGTCACCACATTAAGGTCTGGAAAGAAGGTAGACAACAACGTCAGCAACCTCGACATCCTTCTTAAATCTTTCCATGTTCCAAATTCTGAAACTCAGTCGACAACCACGGTTGTAAATCAAAACGACTCTAATTCTTCATCCAAGGTTGGCAATCCCGACCACTATTCACCTTTTGATGTTGGCAACCCCAACATTCCAGCTCCCTTATCTACACCCTCTAATATAACACCTTCTACTTCGAATGAAAAAACTTCCGAACGAGTCTATAAACCCATTGCTCCATTTCCCTATAGACTCAACAAAAAGAAGAAGCCCGCTAATTTTGACCAAATTCTTGAAATCTTCATACAAGTTCGAGTCAATATTCCTCTTCTTGATACCATCGAGCAAATTCCTCAATATGCCAAATGTCTGAAAGAGTTATGTACTCAAAAACGTTCCACTAACGTTCCTAAGACTGCATTTCTAACTGCAAACACTAGCTCTATTCTTTCAAATCCCTCCCCAATCAAGTATAAGGACCCCGATTGTCCTACAATCGGTTGTAAAATCGGTAACACTCACATTAGTCATGCCTTACTCGATCTTGGAGCGAGTGTGAATCTTTTGCCTTATACTGTGTACTATCAACTTGGACTAGGGGAATTAAAACCTACGAAACATCACAATTCAACTAGCTGACCAATCTGTCAAAAAACCATTGGGCACAGTTGAAGATGTTTTGATACAAATCGAGCAATTCTATTTCTCAGTCGACTTCATAGTCCTAGAGACTGCACCTGTCTCAAATCCCAATAGTCAGATTCCTTTGATATTAGGTCGTCCATTTTTAGCAACATCAAATGCTATCATAAATTGTAGGAATGGTCAACTCCGACTTTCCTTTGGGCACCTAACCATTGAACTAAATATCTTCAATCTTAACAGACAACCAAGGGATTTTGAAATAGAAGAAGTTGACATGATCCAAACAATTGTAGAAAATGATTTTAGTGATACTACGGAGTCTCTTAGCATGTGCCTAGATCATTTTAATTCCAACTTCCACGAAGATGAATACATTTATGAATTAAATGATATGCTATGCTCTTTTCATAATTCACTAGAATTCAATCAGTTGATGTTTACTGAAGTCTCAAAAGAAGAACGCCCTAAATTGGACCTCAAACCTCTTCCAAACAATCTTAAGTATGCATACTTAGATTCTTCGAAAAATTTCCCTGTAATCTTGGCCTCCAATCTCATTAAGGACCAAGAAGAACAACTTTTGAAAATTTTAAGGGAAAATAAAGAGGCATTGGGATGGGTAATCGCTGACATTAAGGGAATTAGTCCATTAATCATCGAACATCGAATACATTTAGTCGACGAGGCTAAACCCACTCGCGAAGCTCAAAGGCGATTAAACCCTAATATGAGAGAAGTGGTAAAGGAAGAAATTATCAAATGTTTAGACAATAACATTATCTACCCTATCTCCGACAGTACTTGGGTAAGTCCGGTACAAGTTGTACCAAACAAGTCTGGAATCACTGTGACCACAAATGAGAATAACAAACTTGTTGCGACAAAGGTCAAAACAAAATGGCGTGTTTGCATCGACTATCGAAAACTCAATGCAGCAACAAGAAAAGATCATTTTCCCCTTCCTTTCATTGATCAAATGCTCGAACGCTTAGCCGGTCATGAATATTATTGTTTTCTTGATGGTTACTCCGGCTATAATCAAATCCCCATTGCGTTAGAGGACCAACACAAAACGACGTTCACATGTCCCTTCGGAACTTTCGCTTATCGTCGCATGCCCTTCGGTCTTTGTAATGCTCCCGCTACCTTTCAGAGATGTATGATAAGTATATTTTCTAATATGGTGGAGGATTTCTTAGAAATATTCATGGACGTTTTTTCAATCTATGGGTCATCTTTTGATCAATGCCTCCTTCGTTTAGAACGTGTCTTAAAGCGATGTAAGGAGAAATCTCTTGTTCTTAATTGGAAAAAATGTCATTTTATGGTTAAGCGAGGAATAGTCTTAGGTCATGTTGTCTCTAAAAATGGCCCGGAAGTTGACAAATCTAAAGTTGATCTTATTGTTGACCTTCCTTGTAACGATCCGAAAATTTAACCGGTTTTAGTAACGTATTTAATTGAAATTTTGTGGAATTTTAAACGATAAAATTTTGAAATATAAATTTTATATTCGGAATGCATCTAGTCAAACATAGCAACTGGTAAATTTTCGTCAGAAAATATGAAAGTTTATTTCGTGCGTAAAATTACTTCAATTTAACCAGTTAAAAAGCGATGAAAATAAAACGTTTCCAAAACCAAAATATTTTTATATAGAAAAATTCTAAACCATCTTTTGAGTAAGTTGTCAGTTTGTGGTTTTTCCAAATTCGGATATTTTTGGCTCCGTCGATTTTATTATTCTGCGATTTTTATGCATTTTCGCTAGTATAAAAAATTCGAATTTTTATAATTCAATCGTCCCACTGATATCTTTATGCCATTTTGATCGTCTCGTCGCGCTGATCAAAACGGTATATTCGATTGTCAAATACGGAGTCCGTTGTACGTTGCCCTTTGCGAAACGCCTTCCGTATCGGTACCGGTTTTGTGCCCGTTGGATTTGTGACTTTTCATGTATTCCATGTACAATGCAAACAGCTGTCAACGACCAGAAATTAATTAATATTCTTGAGTTCAGCAGAGGTGACTTTTGCTTTACCACTGGTTCCAACGTATTTCAGTGGTTCATTCTTTCTTTTAATTTATGTGCTGTGCCTTGAACAAAACAAAATAGAGTAACTTTTATAGGAACAGACATTGCTTTTGTTCATGGCCATTCTTCACTCTTTGGCTTCACCTGAGAATGAAATAATATTTGATATCAATGGGTTATCTTCTCTGCTGAAAATACTTCGGCCACCCTCTTCTATCACACCACTAATCATTGCTCAGCCTCATCTCCAACAGCCCTCCTCCATGCAAACACCCACACGACAGCCGCATGGCCACCCAACCTCCCACGCCTGGCTACATCCACCATGTACTCCGCCCTCTTTCACGTGTGCCGCCTTTATGCCGCAAGCATCGACCTTCCCTCCACATGCTGGCCTCTCTCCTCCACTCAAGCTCCGACCTATCACTCTCCTACGCCCGCTCTCTTCCTCTCCAGCCGTCTCGACCACCGAGCAAAGCAGCTCCGCCTCGCTCTTCCACCATAGCCGAGACTGCAACCCTCATTTTCCCCCATCTTTAGCAGCACCGACCTTACCCATTTCTTCCAACCTCGTCTCCTTGCCGATCCCCTCGCCCACTTCCCTGCACGGCAACAACCACCGTCGCAAACTGCCATTTTCTCGACCAGACAACATCTCCTCTCCATGCTGATGCCGCCACCAACCTGGACTTGCCAAGCTCAGGCGAGTTCCTATTCTACCACCTCTCTATGCTCAAGCTACTTTCATATATATATATATATATATATATATAAGTTTGAACATATATTCTTTGATTTTTAAGTTGCATGCGGTGGTTTCAAACATAAGTTATCTCAAGTTTATTGTTTAATATATACTTAGCATATTATAAAGTTTATACATTCAGTTTTATAAGTTTATATGTATATCAGTTTGTATAGAATCTGGTTGTTTGTATATAAAAGGTATTGCAGTATGTATAAAGCTGCTAGTTTAAGATATATTTACAGTACTATATGTGCTTCGTTTAAAGGTATATACATTGTTTCAAAAATAATATTAAAAAATATTAAGGGATGACATATTTTATGCATGCAGTATGTAGCAGGCTAAATTTGTTTGTATTATAAGCTATGGTTATAGAGATGTCAATTCCCTGTGTAGCCTATATGTTGTTCTTTTGTACACTACTTACGTTTATAAAAAAAAATTTATATAGCCTAGACTTGCATTGTAGATAGCTCCAGCTTTTCATTTATTAAGTAGATGCATCACGTGTTTAAGAGTATTGTGATTTTTTGGCATATACTCATATAGTTACTTTTGTTGTTTGAATAAAGTGGTGTTCTGACCTCTAAATCTATGCGTTAATGTAAGTTGTGATTTTGTAATTTAAAACAATGATTTCAATATATATTTTAATGTTTGTTTTAAAATTTAATATTTATTCCATGGATAAGTATAAATATATATATATATATATATATATATCATTGTTGCTTCTATCATGTTGATTCTAATTTGTTCCCATCAACATCTTTATATACCAGCTTTATTCATCGAAATCGTGCCATCTAGTTTATTTCGGAAGTCTTGCTTGGATCCGTAACTCAATTTCAATGTCTATTCTCTCTAGTCTCGAAAGGTGAGCAATCACTCACGATTAATGTTCTTTTACTTATTAAATTTGGTTTCAATTGAAACGACAATTGAAATATGCTGCTGTTAGTTATTTACACTGTTATATATGCTATTACCTGTACCTGTTCACCTATGACATCTGACAACGTTATCTGTTAATTATTTATGCGATGATAATACAGTTTGGTTGATAATTGTTTGATTGTTTGTTGTTTATATTGGATGTTAAATTGTAATGTATAAAGTGATAAATATTATGCAATTGAATTTGACGTAGGATGGTTTAAAAATTTGAATCGACATATGTGTTGAATTTGATTAGATAATTTGAATAATACGACCCTTTTTAGATTGTTAAGTTGATTGACACGTATAATTTGATAAATTACATTTTGAACCTTTGAACGTATATTGGATAAATTTTTGTAGTATTAAATTTGAAATTGAAATTGAACGACAAGTGGAAAAAAAACGTAATGTAATAATCTTTAATCTACATGTAATGATAGTGTAGATTCTAGAAATAATTATATTAATGGTCACAAACAACAATGTGAATTAATACGATTATTTCGGGATTATTTGAATTGATTATTGGATTGTGTTTGATTGTTGTTATTGCTTGTTTATTTACTTTGACACCATCCCAGTTATCACACTGCAAGTTCCCTTTGTTATGTTTGATTTTTGAATTGTAATTGGAATCGGGTTGAAATGATATATACCCAAATGCATTTGACCTAGGATAGAGAATTAAATAAAATCCGATTGGTCAAAATTTGATTAAAAATAAAATAAAGATTTTATTTGAATAAAGAATAAGTTTTGAAATGAAGTTGATATTTGAAATTTTGGAAGAAATGTAAAGATTGAAATCTGAAACAAATTTTAACGCAGTAATTGATGAAAGAACGTTGTTGAAATTTAATTATTTAACAATTAAATTTGGAATTATTAATAAATAATTTGGAATTAGCAATAATTGAGTTTTGAAATTATTAAGTTTGAAATCATTTAATAATTAAATTTGGAATTATAATTAAGTTTGGAATTATAATTAAGTTTGAAATTATTAAGTTGAATTTATAATTAAGTGAAACGATTTGATGATTAAGTTTGAATTCATAATTAAGTGGAAATGATTTAATAATTATGTTTGAATGTATAATCAAGTTGTAATTTTAAAATTTTGGAATTATTAATAATTAAGATTGAAATTATTTAATAATTGAATAAGATTTAATTATTTGATAATTGAATAAAAATTGAATTCGTTGATAAGTGAAATTGAACTTTTGAATAAGTGGATTTGAACTTCGTTAATAAATGAAATTGAGTTCCTTTATTTATTAAAGTTTTGGAAAATTTAAGTAAATTAATAAGTGAAATTGAACTTCCTGAATATGTAAATTTAGTTCTTTATTAATCGAGTTTGGAAATTTGTAACTAATCTAATGAATAAGTGAAATTGAATTTCTTTAACAAGAAATAAAACGTGATTTATTGAAATTAACGTAAGACTTGCAATTTTAAAGAATTTGATTCGACGAATTTAATTAAATTCAATTTGTAGGTTTTGAGATAGTAAAGTTGAACTTAAGTAATCGATTTAAAAGAATTGGAATTTGAATAGAAGTTGTTTTGATGGATAAAATTACTTAGCGAATATTGAATGAAATCGATAAATGAATTTAAATTGATTGAATGAATATTAAACCAATTTAAATGATTTTGGAATGAAACCTATATACGAACTTGAATCAATATTTGAATTGTTTAAATAAAAATTGAAATCGAATTGTAAGACTTTGAAATGATTATTTGGAAGTTTTGAAACGTAAGTTTGGAAATTGATTTACGAATTAAAATTGAATTTGAATTTGATTTGGTTTTGAAATATGTCAAACGACCAATCGGTGTAATAACCACGAAAGTTATTAAAGAGACCGGAATCGGTTTTGGATATACTCTCTATCTAAACCGAAAACCACCTTAATAACTATACACGGAGTGATGATCCAGAATGAAGTGGTTGAAATGATGTACGTGCTGACTGAAGAAAGTGAACGATAATGGATAGCCTTGACACTTGTGTCAAATTGGAAATGACTAAAATCAAGAGCCGTGCCGGGCCAAATGGGGTTAGCCACCTCGAGTGAACACACTTCTTCGTAACTACTACTCATTACTTGTGATTGATTGGTGCACCCTCGGAATTTCAGGAGTGTTGTTTCGCGGTGTTGCGATTGCTGCGGCGATGCGTTCTCACCAGTCCGGATCAGGCGAACGGTAGTTTCACTACCTTGGGTATTGCCTCATGTGCCTTGTCATACTTGTATCCCTATATACGCGACCACTACGAATTTGTTTTGTGTTATACCTATGGAGTACTCCCTGATATCCCACTAGTTTACGGTGGAGTTTACAGTGCTGTATAGACTATGACATCTATATAAAGATGTGTTAAGGGGGATAATGGTAACGCCTTAACACTATTTTGATACTTTATATTACTGATAGACATTATCTATATAGCGTACACTACTACATAGTAGATAGTTTAACGGATCCTTAAAGGATGGTGATTCCAACATCCTTTGAGTTACTTGTATTTCGATTGCTATTTCACTTGAGTTGGATTTATTGATATAAGAATATTAATCCTGACTCGAGTGTTTTGTGTTTTGCTTTACGCTCGGGTCAGACTGAGTGTACCAGTATTCAAGACTCACCTTTGGAGTTGGAGCTTCGCTTGGAGATCCAGCTATCTTTCCAGCTTTCAGATATTCAGTTGATTCCAGTGATGTATTCTGATTTGCACTTGATGTATCGTATTACTCTTCTGTTGTAAACTCTGATGTATCTTGTATATTTATATAGTAGCTTCATGAACTACTATCTCTTTTACTTCCGCTGCATATTATTACTCTGTGTCTGTGATTCTGTGATTATTTATTTACTGTATATCTGAGTTTTGCCAAATTTAAATTAACAATTCGGTATTTTGAATTATTCAAGTCCGACATGTGCGGATGCGAATAGTCCAAAATAGCGGGTCGTTACAGTTGGTATCAGAGCTTTTGGTAGCTCTAGGCAAAACTCATCATATAGGGTAAATGTATTTACATAATCACTCTCATTCGAGTTTCAATCTCTTCCTTTTGACTCAATTCCTTTGAATTTTGGAACGTTCCCTCGGTTCCGGAATTCATTCTTGTCCCTCACTACTCGTTTGCTTTTAATTCTATAGTACCCCATAACTCCACTTCGAATGATCTTTATAGTGAGTCGGCGGTCTCGCCAATCCCAAATTTATCTGTAAATGTGTGAAACTCCTTTACAATAGACATCGATTTACCGGATATTTCTTTATCCTCGGTTTACGATGCTATCTATTCCCTGCTATACCTGAATTCTATCTCTTGAGATCGAGGGTTGATTTATCTCGGAATTCAGCATCGATCTTATTCTCGAAGTTACGATCGACCAGGTTAAGGTTGCCCGTAAATTGAATAAGCCTATACATCTCCCGATACTGTAAATTGAATCATCTTATCTTTTCTTTCGAACCTGTATTCGAATCAGAATTCTCCTTAATTTGAGTCTATCAAATTTAAATCTCTATACTTATTTTGAAATCCATCCTTGTATCGTCGAGAGAGGGAGTGTATTTAAATGTATACTAAAATGTTTTAATATATATTGTGTTGTTTGAGTTGTTGATGTTGATTTGGATTTTCGATCGATTCGTCTGATCAACGCTATCGATAGAATTTCCAAAACACCGGAGCAGAGCAAACTGACACAATATTATTTCAAGTTTAGTAAATAAATAATTTTGTATGATTATATTATATATAAATATAAGTTTTCTGAAATTAAATAGTTAATGAATTTGATGTTGAAAAGAAATATTTGATTTTCATTTATTTTGAAACTATTGACTATTTCAACATGCAGATTTGAAAATTTAATTGAATTTAAATTTAGAATTTGAGAATTTAATTTTCGATAATTCCAAACTTTGGTTTTCAAGTTCTAAAGTGGATAGTATTTAAAATATTTTCCAATAGAAATGGTTTTCGAAGAATTTTAAATGATTAAATTAGAGCCCTTTTCTTTTGTCGCTGGAAAATAATTTCGGTGATGACGGCCGCATCATCGACATTCATTTTCGAGTTTCGAAGTGGAGAGACTATTCTGTAGCTTTGCTACGGTTTGTTTTGAAAAATAAATTGATTTGAATTTCTAAACATGACTAGACTCATAATATATATTGAAGATTTTAAATTTGATTTGATACATTACGAATATTTATATATGTATTTTATCTCTAAGTTGTTGAAGCTAATCGAAAATAAATTCTTAAAAATTTGTTAAAGGATGATTTTCAATTTTAAATGAAGCCAAATTCTTTTTATATAAAGACTTAGCTCGAAATAACTGAATTGTAAAATTTTATTTGGATAATACTCAATTGCATTATATATAACTTACCTAAATTTTTAAAAGTTAACTATGTAATTGAATATTATGCAGTTGAAAGTGATATCAAAGGAATTTTAAATAAATTTGAGTAGTTACATTAGTGTAAATATACTTAATATATATGTGATAAGATATATTAAGCAGGATAAATTAAATAATAATTTGGAATAAAGAAGAATTAATTTGTCAAATAAAATATGATTATAATAAATGACTATTCAAATGTACGATCTTTGAAATTGTTAATTTAAGAAATTTGGATAATATACAATATAAATGGTCTTTATAAACAAAATGTGAGTACGTATAATAAATGGTATTCTCTTAAAATTTTGATTATAAAATGTTTTGGAGATAAATAGAATAATAAGTTAAATAAATAATATGTGTGATTAATAGAAGAAAATTTGTTTGGAAGTTAATAAATTGAATCAAATCAACTTAAGGTAGTATCTTGAATTAGTTGAATTTAAATTGAATTTCATTTGAAAGGAACCTTTTGTATCTAACGTTAATAAATATGAAATCAAATAAATTTAATGAAAACCCTGAATTTAAAGACCAATTGTTGATAATAAATTTATTTAAATAGAAATTGTTATGGTTTAAATTAATTGTTTATAATGTAATTCAAGTTTATTTCTTTTGGTTGCTTCTATTCTCCTACTTCCTACCTTTTCAGGGACGAAAAGTTTTGAGTGGGGGAGAATGTAACGACCCGAAAATTTAACCGGTTTTAGTAACGTATTTAATTGAAATTTTGTGGAATTTTAAAAGATAAAATTTTGAAATATAAATTTTATATTCGGAATGCGTCTAGTCAAACATAGCAACTGGTAAATTTTCGTCCGAAAATATGAAAGTTTATTTCGTGCGTAAAATTACTTCAATTTAATCAGTTAAAAAGCAATGAAAATAAAACGTTTCCAAAACCAAAATATTTTTACATAGAAAAATTCTAAATCATCTTTTGAGTAAGTTGTCAGTTTGTTGTTTTTCCAAATTCGGACATCTTTGGCTCCGTCGATTTTATTTTTCTGCGATTTTTATGCATTTTTGCTAGTATAAAAAATTCGAATTTTTATAATTCAATCGTACCACTGATATCTTTATGCCATTTTGATCGTCTCGTCGCGCTGATCAAAACGGTATATTCGATTGTCAAATTCGGAGTCCGTTGTACGTTGCCCTTTGCGAATCGCCTTCCGTATCGGTACCGGTTTTGTGCCCGTTGGATTTGTGACTTTTCATGTATTCCATGTACAATGCAAACAGCTGTCAACGACCAGAAATTAATTAATATTCTTGAGTTCAGCAGAGGAGACTTTTGCTTTACCACTGGTTCCAACGTATTTCAGTGGTTCATTCTTTCTTTTAATTTATGTGCTGTGCCTTGAACAAAACAAAATAGAGTAACTTTTATAGGAACAGACACTGCTTTTGTTCATGGCCATTCTTCCCTCTTTGGCTTCATCTGAGAATGAAATAATATTTGACATCAATGGGTTATCTTCTCTGCTGCAAATACTTCGGCCACCCTCTTCTATCACACCACTAATCATTGCTCAGCCTCATCTCCAACAGCCCTCCTCCATGCAAACACCCACACGACAGCCGCATGGCCACCCAACCTCCCATGCCTGGCTACATCCACCATGTACTCCGCCCTCTTTCACGTGTGCCGCCTTCATGCCGCAAGCATCGACCTTCCCTCCACACGCTGGCCTCTCTCCTCCACTCAAGCTCCGACCTATCACTCTCCTCTTCCCGCTCTCTTCCTCTCCAGCCGTCCCGACCACCGAGCAAAGCAGCTCCGCCTTGCTCTTCCACCATAGCCGAGACTGCAACCCTCATTTTCCACCATCTTTAGCAGCACCGATCTCACCCATTTCTTCCAACCTCGTCTCCTTGCCGATCCCCTCGCCCACTTCCCTGCACGGCAACAACCACCGTCGCAAACTGCCATTTTCTCGACCAGACAACATCTCCTCTCCATGCTGATGCCGCCACCAACCTGGACTTGCCAAGCTCAGGCGAGTTCCTATTCTACCTCCTCTCTATGCTCAAGCTACTTTCATATATATATATATATATATATATATAAGTTTGAAGATATATTCTTTGATTTTTAAGTTGCATGCGGTGGTTTCAAACATAAGTTATCTCAAGTTTATTGTTTAATATATACTTAGCATATTATAAAGTTTATACATTCAGTTTTATAAGTTTATATGTATATCAGTTTGTATAGAATCTGGTTGTTTGTATATAAAAGGTATTGCAGTATGTATAAAGCTGCTAGTTTAAGATATATTTACAGTACTATATGTGCTTCGTTTAAAGGTATATACATTGTTTCAAAAATAATATTAAAATATTAAGGGATGACATATTTTATGCATGCAGTATGTAGCAGGCTAAATTTGTTTGTATTATAAGGTATGGTTATAGAGATGTCAATTCCCTGTGTAGCCTATATGTTGTTCTTTTGTACACTACTTACGTTTGTAAAAAAAAAAAAATTATATAGCCTAAACTTGCATTGTAGATAGCTCCAGCTTTTCATTTATTAAGTAGATGCATCACGTGTTTAAGAGTATTGTGATTTTTTGGTATATACTCATATAGTTACTTTTTTTGTTTAAATAAAGTGGTGTTCTGACCTCTAAATCTATGCGTCAATGTAAGTTGTGGTTTTGTAATTTAAAACAATGATTTCAATATATATTTTAATATTTGTTTAAAAATTAAATATTTACTCCATGGATAAGTATAAATATATATATATATATATATATATATATCATTGTTGCTTCTATCATGTTGATTCTAATTTGTTCCCATCAACATCTTTATATACCAGCTTTATTCATCGAAATCGTGCCATCTAGTTTATTTCGGAAGTCGTGCTTGGATCCGTAACTCAATTTCAATGTCTATTCTCTCTAGTCTCGAAAGGTGAGCAATCGCTCACGATTAATGTTCTTTTATTTATTAAATTTGGTTTCAATTGAAACGACAATTGAAATATGCTGCTGTTAGTTATTTACACTGTTATATATGCTATTACCTGTATCTGTTCACCTATGACATCTGACACCGTTATCTGTTAATTATTTATGCGATGATAATACAGTTTGGTTGATAATTGTTTGATTGTTTGTTGTTTATATTGGATGTTAAATTGTAATGTATAAAGTGATAAATATTATGCAATTGAATTTGACGTAGGATGGTTTAAAATTTTGAATCGACATATGTGTTGAATTTGATTAGATAATTTGAGTAATACGACCCTTTTTAGATTGTTAAGTTGATTGACACGTAGAATTTGATAAATTACACTTTGAACCTTTGAACGTATATTGGATAAATTGTTGTAGTATTAAATTTGAAATTGAAATTGAACGACAAGTGGAAAAAAAACGTAATGTAATAATCTTTAATCTACATGAAATGATAGTGTAGATTCTAGAAATAATTATATTAATGCTCACAAACAACAATGTGAATTAATACGATTATTTCGGGATTATTTGAATTGATTATTGGATTGTGTTTGATTGTTGTTATTGCTTGTTTATTTACTTTGACACCATCCCAGTTATCACACTGCAAGTTCCCTTTGTTATGTTTGATTTTTGAATTGTAATTGGAATCGGGTTGAAATGATATATACCCAAATGCATTTGACCTAGGATAGAGAACTAAATAAAATCCGATTGGTCAAAATTTGATTAAAAATAAAATAAAGATTTTGTTTGAATAAAGAATAAGTTTTGAAATGAAGTTGATATTTGAAAGTTTGGAAGAAATGTAAAGATTGAAATCTGAAACAAATTTTAACGCAGTAATTGAAGAAAGAACGTTGTTGAAATTTAATTATTTAATAATTAAATTTGGAATTATTAATAAATAATTTGGAATTAGTAATAATTGAGTTTTGAAATTATTAAGTTTGAAATCATTTAATAATTAAATTTGGAATTATAATTAAGTTTGGAATTATAATTAAGTTTGAAATTATTAAGTTGAATTTATAATTAAGTGAAACGATTTGATAATTAAGTTTGAATTCATAATTAAGTGGAAATGATTTAATAATTATGTTTGAATGTATAATCAAGTTGTAATTTTGAAATTTTGGAATTATTAATAATTAAGATTGAAATTATTTAATAATTGAATAAGATTTAATTATTTGATAATTGAATAAAAATTGAATTCGTTGATAAGTGAAATTGAACTTTTGAATAAGTGGATTTGAACTTCGTTAATAAATGAAATTGAGTTCCTTTATTTATTAAAGTTTTGGAAAATTTAAGTAAATTAATAAGTGAAATTGAACTTCCTGAATATGTAAATTTAGTTCTTTATTAATCGAGTTTGGAAATTTGTAACTAATCTAATGAACAAGTGAAATTGAATTTCTTTAACAAGAAATAAAACATGATTTATTGAAATTAACGTAAGACTTGTAATTTTAAAGAATTTTGTTTGACGAATTTAATTTAATTCAATTTGTAGATTTTGAGATAGTAAAGTTGAACTTAAGTAATTGATTTAAAAGAATTGGAATTTGAATAGAAGTTGTTTTGATGGATAAAATTACTTAGCGAATATTGAATGAAATCGATAAATGAATTTAAATTGATTGAATGAATATTAAACCAATTTAAATGATTTTGGAATGAAACCTATATACAAACTTGAATCAATATTTGAATTGTTTAAATAAAAATTGAAATTGAATTGTAAGACTTTGAAATGATTATTTGGAAGTTTTGAAACGTAAGTTTGGAAATTGATTTACGAATTAAAATTGAATTTGAATTTGATTTGGTTTTGAAATATATCAAACGACCAATCGGTGTAATAATCACGAAAGTTATTAAAGAGACCGGAATCGATTTTGGATATACTCTCTATCTAAACCGAAAACCACTTTAATAACTATACACGGAGTGATGATCCAGAATGAAGTGGTTGAAATGATGTACGTGCTGACTGAAGAAAGTGAACGATAATGGATAGCCTTGACACTTGTGTCAAATTGGAAATGACTAAAATTAGGAGCCGTGCCGGGCCAAATGGGGTTAGCCACCTCGAGCGAACACACTTCTTCGAAACTACTACTCATTACTTGTGATTGATTGGTGCACCCTCGGAATTTCAGGAGTGTTGTTTCGCGGTGTTGCGATCGCTGCGGCGATGCGTTCTCACCAGCCCGGATCAGGCGAACGGTAGTTTCACTACCTTGGGTATTGCCTCATGTGCCTTGTCATACTTGTATCCCTATATACGCGACCACTATGAATTTGTTTTGTGTTATACCTATGGAGTACTCCCTGATATCCCACTAGTTTACGGTGGAGTTTACAGTGCTGTATAGACTATGACATCTATATAAAGATGTGTTAAGGGGGATAATGGTAACGCCTTAACACTATTTTGATACTTTATATTACTGATAGACATTATCTATATAGCGTACACTACTACATAGTAGATAGTTTAATGGATCCTTAAAGGATGGTGATTCCAACATCCTTTGAGTTACTTGTATTTCGATTGCTATTTCACTTGAGTTGGATTTATTGATATAAGAATATTAATCCTGACTTGAATGTTTTGTGTTTTTCTTTACGCTCGGGTCAGACTGAGTGTACCAGTATTCAAGACTCACCTTTGGAGTTGGAGCTTCGCTTGGAGATCCAGCTATCTTTCCAGCTTTCAGATATTCAGTTGATTCCAGTGATGTATTCTGATTTGCACTTGATGTATCGTATTACTCTTCTGTTGTAAACTCTGATGTATCTTATATATTTATATAGTAGCTTCATGAACTACTATCTCTCTTACTTCCGCTGCATATTATTACTCTGTGTCTGTGATTCTGTGATTATTTATTTACTGTATATCTGAGTTTTGCCAAATTTAAATTAACAATTCGGTATTTTGAATTATTCAAGTCCGACATGTGCGGATGCGAATATTCCAAAATAGCGGGTCGTTACATTCCTCCTCCAAGGTCCGTAAAGGACATTCGCTCATTTCTCGGCCATGCAGGATTCTATAGGAGGTTTATTAAAGATATCTCCAAAATTTCAAAGCCTCTTTCAAATCTTCTTGCTAAAGATGTTAAATTTGAATTTTCCAATGAATGTAAAACATCTTTTGAAACCCTCAAATCGATCTTGACCACTGCACCTATTATCCAACCTCCAAATTGGACCTTGCCCTTCGAGTTAATGTGTGACGCTTCTGATTATGCCATTGGAGCCATCTTAGGTCAACGAATCGATAAACTTCCTCGAGTCATCTATTATGCTAGCAAAACTCTTAACGAAGCTCAATTGAATTATTCAACCACTAAAAAAGAGTTTTTAGCGGTTATCTTTGCCCTCGATAAGTTTAGATCATATCTCGTAGGTTCTAAGGTCATAGTTTACACTGATCATGCCGCTTTGCGATATTTACTCATGAAAAAGGATGCCAAACCCCGCTTAATCCGTTGGATTCTCCTTCTTCAAGAGTTTGACCTAGAAATACGGAATAAAAAGGGTTCTGAAAATTTAGTAGCTGATCATCTTTCTCGTATTGTTCATGAAAACTACGATGACTCTCAAATCAATGATCATTTTCCCGATGAACAAATTCTTTCCCTATCCAGTACACCATGGTACGCAGAAATCGTAAATTATCTTGTCACAAATGAAACACCTTCCCGTTGGTCAAAACAAGATAAACAAATATTTCTCTCCAATGCTCGAAACTTTTACTGGGACGATCCTTATCTCTTCAAATATTGCACCGATCAAATCATACGTAGATGTGTCCCTGAACATGAATTCCATAGCATCCTCTCTTTTTCACATAATCAAGCATGCGGAGGACATTTTGGAGCAAAGAAAACTGCTGCCAAGGTGTTATAGCGTGGTTTTTATTGGCCTTCTCTTTTTCGTGATGCCCACGAATTTTGCTCCAAATGCACTAGATGTCAACAAACAGGTCGTATTTCCAAACGTAACATGATGCCCCTAAACCCAATCCTTGTCATCGAAATTTTTGATGTTTGGGGCATCGATTTCATGGGTCCTTTTCCCAATTCTTTTGGAAATCTCTACATCCTACTTGCAGTAGATTAGGTGTCTAAATGGGTTGAGGCCATTCCCACCAGAACGAATGACAACAAAGTTGTTGTCAAATTTTTGAAAGAAAACATATTTTCCCGTTTTGGCACACCTCGAGCCATTATAAGTGATAACGGTTCTCATTTTTGTAATCGTGCTTTTGAATCTCTTCTTAAGAAATACTCTATCACTCATAAACTATCTACTCCATGTCATCCACAGACTAACGGTCAAGTCGAGATTTCCAATAAGCAAATTAAACAAATTCTTGAAAAGACGGTTAACTCCAACAGAAAAGATTGGTCGTCTAAATTGATAGACGCCCTTTGGGCATTTCGCACAGCTTATAAAACCAATCTAGGAATGTCACCATACCGATTAGTATTTGGGAAAGCATGCCATTTACCCGTTGAGCTCGAGCACCGCGCACTTTGGGCAATCAAATACCTTAATTTTGACATAGAAAAAGCCGGATCACATCGTAAATTACAATTGTCAGAATTAGAAGAACTAAGAAATGAAGCGTACGAAAATGCAAAGATTTATAAAGAGAAAACTAAATTCTATCATGATAAATCCATACTTCGTAAGACATTCGAAGTAAGTCAGAAAGTTCTCTTATATAATTCGAGACTTCATTTATTTCCGGGCAAATTGAGATCTCGATGGACAGGTCCATATATTGTGAAAACAGTATACCCTTATGGTGCAGTTGAAATTGAAAATCCTAGGTACAGTTCCATTTCAAAGGTCAATGGATAGGCTTGAAGCCATTTCTAGAGTTTGAACAACACGAGGATGACGGGTTCGTGAATCTCCATGAACCTAGCTACTAGACATAAGCCACTCACTATCTTGTATATATCAGGTTGTATATTTTTATTTTGTTTTTTTGTTTTGCATTTGCATTCCATTTGACAGTTGGGACACTGTCTCATTCCAGTGTGGGGGGACGCATATCTCATTCTGTTTGTTCATATTTCATAGTGTGGCATCATTTTAAAAAAAATCTTCTCATTATTTGTTTTCAAGTTTCCTTTTAATTTTTTTTCTCATTTCCCATTATTTTCAGGACTTCGATTTATTTTTAATCAGTCAAGACAAAGTAAGTAAGCAGTTGAAGTCAATTGATGAAATTTTTTGTGAATCACTAATTTCAAATGTAAAATATAATGAAAAGTTGAATTGCAAGCGATAATAGTGAGGTTAGTATATAGGGGGATTCGTAGGTGATGGTTATGAAATACTTTCTAAACTGTAGTTTTTGTTTAAAAAAAAGTGGCAGATTTAAAGTACATGCGTTGACATTTCAAATCATTGAAGTTAAGTGGTGCTAAGTTGATTTGCATAACCCTCTTTAGTCTTTAGTTAATTTCAATAATAATAATAAGAAGAAGAAACACCTAGAGTCGATAGGTGTGCACACTTATAAAAGTGTGTACACTCGCCACGCTCTGTACTCTTCTCACGTAAGCCCGCAAGGCAGTGCATGGATGGTATATCTGGCCTCAGCATTCTGAGTTAGGTGTATAAATAATTAAATAAATAATCACCTAAGGATTACCAACCTTTACTGACATAGTCAGCGTCGGTTTGCACAATCTGCCAAGCTCTGTCCCAACTCTCACGTAAGCCCGCGAGGCAGTGCATGGGTGGTATACCTTGGTCCAAAAGTTAGGTGTAAAAAAATATTGGTAAAAAGAGACTAAGCTCTGAAACCGAAAAACTTCTTGACTTTGTTGATTTGGCTTGTCACACAAATGGAAATGGAAAATACCATTTTGAAAAAAAAACTGTGATTAACAGTGAAGAATTTATTTCATGGCTGCACTATGTTATCGACCGAAACAACAGGCCAAACTAGAATCCAATGTATGAAAACTTGAGTTATATTGAAATTTGTGTTTAGTGAGGAACCGAAAAATTTCTAAAAGTTGACTAAAACCGATATACATTATTTTGTTGCAATTATTCTGAAGTAAATCGAGTCTCCATTTGTTTAAAATTTTGCATTCATGTAGTACATTAGAATCATCACATAATGCATTTGGGTTTTGTGGGTAGTATCCGCTGAAAACCCTCACGAGACACCACTCGTCCTACTAGGGACACCTAGAGGTTTAACAGCTTGTTGCATACGCTCAATGCAATCGTGTTTCCTACGAAAAAGGATTTAATTAGTTTTTATTTTCTCGTTTATTCGAGGACGAATAAAGTTCAAGTGTGGGGGTATTTGATGAACGTATTTTTCTGCATTTTAAACCATTTGTTTCATATATTTTTATTTTAATAAAGCAGTATTATATGGGTATTTTGTTGTGGTTTTGCAAATTATAGATTTGGGAATGCAACGTTGAAATTAATCGGTTATGGCGTTCATGGATTCAAAAGACACGCAGCAAGGAGTGCAACATTTTGAACACCGAACACATCAAACATGGTCAGGCTTACATTGGTTTCAAAGTTAATACATTCTCCAATTCAAGTTTTGCATATTATCCAAAGCAAAGTCATGTGAATAATTCAAGCAAAGGAGCAGCTCACGTTTCTTCATGGTCACATTATTTTTTATGAAAAGGATGGTCACGTGTAAATCAAGAAATGTTGGACCACACATACCCTCACAATTCTCTAATTCCAAAGCTTAGCATAGTCATGTGAATGCCACCAGACTAGATCTTTTACCAATTCAAACAATGATTACGTGCAACTCAAGTAATATATTCAAAGGCAAACCAAGTCAAAGCAACGTAGCCACACATATTTTCAGCAACAAAGCTTATTTTAGGGGATGAAAGTCTATAAATAGAGGACGAGACAACAACTAGAGGATCATCTCTGATACCCCATCACTTTTGCTTCAGTTTATTTTTATTTTCAGCAATGTTTTTATGTTCAGACAGAGGGGATAGGACTGTTAATTAGTTTTAGCAGTTTATTTTTGTTATTATTTCTTCCGATACTCATTTCAGTTAGTTGATAAATTTAGTTCTTCTCTATTTTCAGTTATTTACTCTGTCATTTCCTTTACTGCAATTTTAAATTCCATTCTAATTTTTACAATTTTATATTTTGGTTGCAATTTTGATTAGATTCGGAATCAATTCGGAGTATATTATTGTTTTTATTTTCTGTTCAAATTCACCATCGAATTCGTTTAACACGCCTAAGATTTAAATATGGATTTCAATTGTTTTAAAATACAATTCCCTGTGTTCGACTTGCATACTACACACCTGTACGCTTGCAGAATTTATTAAAATTTGTGCTTTTCTAATCAATAGAATAGTCACAATAGTGATTTGCTAAAAATGTGAAAAATAACAATAGAAAGGGGATAAAAATATGAGATTTTGAAGGCAATTTAGAGGTAATTTTCTTTTCATGATCACATAAATCAACAAAATGAAATTATGATCTCTCTTTTTGTCATTAGTGAGTTAAGTTGATGTGTTTATCATAAGTGTGGCCTATCTGTGCTGCTAATTGGCCTAACATCAACCATCAAACTATAATACAACCACTAAACCGCTTGTAAACTCTCTTGAAAATTGACAATGAACTTGAAAATAAAATCTATTCTAAGCACGATCTATTTACTATTAATTAGTAATATAGACCTTGAAATTTTGACTTTGATCTTCACTTCATTACCATAGTCATATGTAGATGAAGAGGTACCATAGGCTATCAAATTCAAAGCTAAAACCACAGAAATTTTACCTATTCAAACATTGTCAATAAGAACAAAAAAGATCAAAAATTAGCAAAATGTCGATTAAGAGAGCTTCATTACTCTTAAATTGAAGGGCTTTAGCTTCACATATTTGTTATTTCAACAAAAGTGGATTGCAATATAAACATAAACAAAAGGATAATGCAAGGAAAGTAAGAAGATAACTAATTAAAATAAAATAAAACTAATCTACTTGCATAAATAAAAAGATCATACTGCTAACATGAAAAGAAAGAGAGCATGTAAATAGAAAAAAGCATGAATTAATATTGCATAAAATAAAATTACATAAAAGAAAATGGTTAAGTAGCCATGAAAAAGAAAAGATATTTGTTTAAAGTCTAAATCTAAACTAACTGAAAAGGAGGCTAAGAGCTTATTACATAAAATAAAGGGATATTTATACATGTTTTGAAACCCTAATCATATTTTTTGGGATTACCCAAATTGCCCTCGAAGAAGTGTGGCCACCAAGTTATCATTAATCTCTAATTAATTCACCATCAAGTATGCATGCAACTTTAACCTCCACTAACTTGTGCATTAGCTCCTAATTATAGATTAAGGTAAGTGGGTAGGTGGGGTCCTCCATGAAGCATGAGTTGAATTATTTCCATCTTCATTCCTTTGTTTCCATCCTTGTGCATGCATGGATACACGAAGCCTCTTGTAATTTCAATCCAATTTTCTTACAAATAAAAATAAAATGTGCAAATAAATATTCTCAAATTAATATATGCACAAAAATGACCATTCTGCTCCTATACAAAGATGAATAAATGATGATTTAAAAATATTTGAAATATTGGTTCAAACATGTTAAAATACCCTATATGCTCATTTGTTTAATTAAATTAGATTAAATACGGAAGTAAAAATATACACATTTATGTGCACATCAAATACCCCCACACTTATCGTTTCATTCCTCCTCGAATAAACAAAAACTAAGATAAATCTATTTTCATAGGAAACACGATTGCATTGAGCATATGCAACAAGCCATTAAACCTCTAGGTGTCCCTAGTAGGATGAGTGTTGCCTCTTGAGGTTTTTAGCGGATACTACCCACAAAATCCAAAAGCAATATAAAAGATTCCTAAATGCAAGATTTATTTACAAAGATATGAATGCAAGGTTGTAAGAATATTCGCAAATGAAGAATTTACTTTTAAATCGATACAAATAAGTTAAATATAAATTCTGGTCATTATCAATAAATTTAAGTCCTTTTACTCGTCAAAACTTTCAATAAAAAATTAAGTTATCGTCACAAATAGACTTTAGTTTGGCTAGTTGTTTCGGTTGATAACATAGTGCAACTATGAAATTGACCCTTAGTTGATAATCAAAGTTTTTCAAAGTGGTCTTTTCATTTCTTTTGAGTAACAAGTCAAATCAAATAAGCATAAATACTGCTTAAATATCAATTTCTTACTCTCTCAATTTTTGAAAATTTTATTGATATTAACCATATATACATATGCCTAACTCAGAAAACTAAGGCCAGATAATTACCCATACACTGCCTTTCGGGCTTACGTGAGGGGAATACAGGGCGTGGCGAGTGAACACATAAGTGCGAACACCTATCAACTGTAGGGGTTTTCAATAAACGAATTTTTATATACATACACCTAACTTAGATAAATTGAGGCTAGATATACTAATCATGGACTACCTTTCGAGTTTACATGAGAAGGGTACAGAGCATGACCAGTGTACACACTTGCGTGTGAACACATGACTCTAGGTGCTTCTTATTTTTATTAAAAAAAATCATTTTTTGTGTTATATATATATTACATACATATACTTTTTTTCTTTTTGTTTTTTCAGCTTTTTTAGAGAGTTTTGTAAAATCATCTTAGCACCGTTTAACTTAGAAGATAAAAAATGTTATATCCTTTTCTTTAAACCCATTGCTTTTTGAAAAAGTTTTCCAATTAGGATGTACTTCATAATTATCACCATGAATCTTCCTATATACTAGTTAAACCTTCATTACTTGTAATCAAGATTATTTTTATTTTTGTTAAGACAAATAAATTTTCAAAAATTTCAATTTTATAACCAAATCCTATACTTATCCTATTGTGTTTGTTTAAAAGTAAATTAAAATGCTAGAAAGAAAATTTGTTGTTGATTTATTTTGAAATATTTTTTTTATTTTTTTAATTTAAGTTTTGGAATAAAATGCAAAAAATAAAAAAAGAAGACGAGACACCCCCACACTTAATTTTGACTGTGTCCCCACAGTCAATCCCAAGTGAAAGGAGAGAAATAAAATAAAAATATGACCCATATTTATATGAAACTAAAACAATTGTTATTACACAACATCAGAAAGTATATCGTCAAAGAGTAAATGAAACAGTCTTCCAAAGACTAATTCATTTGTCTTGCTGAGTATAAGAGACACAACATAAGCACAGAAAACCAAACCATAAAATATTTCAAAGTTGAATGTTGATTTGGAAAAACGAATGTCATTTTATCAAAAATCATGTGTGTTGTTTTATTTTCGATGATTTTTAGGGTCGATAAAACAATTGGTTGAAGTTCAAGTTTATTTTCACCAACTGGAAATTCATACTTATCATTGAAAAATTCTTCAGAATTATTGATTTCAAAATCAAAATGGTGATTTAAATCTTGCTCTTCAGAATTGAAATGCTCATCTTTGAAAAGTCCAAAGAAATTATGTTCATTAAATTCGTCTTCCTTTCTTGTATTATCAACAACTCCATTGCATGTATCAATTTCAAAACCAAAAGTTGTTGTATTCACATTTTCAAAATCGAAAAAAGGAAGATCGAATTTTAAATTTGGTTCCACACTCTCAAAACAATTGAAATCCAACTAAATACGTAATTTTCAACTTCATTAAGATTGTTGCCTTCAATTTTAAAAGTTGTTATTTGAAAATCATCAACTTTGGTAAAAGATGGATTATCATTTGACTCGTCACACGTTTGGATTTGATTTTGTTTCTCACATTGTTTCATATATGTTTTAAACAACATATCCACGTGATCTTTGTGAGTTTCTTCCATTTTCCCCATGAAATCAAATTTATAATTATCAATCGCATCGTAGTCGAGATTATTTCCATTGCCAAAATCATTCAAACAGTTGTTTCCATTTTGACTTTGAATTTTTTTTTGGAGTTCAAGATTGAACTAGCGTGGGTTATAATAGAAATCATTTAAATTTTGAAGCGAATTCAAATTTTTATTATTTTGAAATCCTTGACTTGAGTTATTACACAAATATGAATTACACAAATCATTTATCCTTTGATCATTTTGTGTAGAGAGTTCAGGTAAAGAAGAAATCGTTCAATACTATTTTCAAGAGTTGAGGTTTGGTCATCATTTTGAAAACTTTGTAGTTCAAAATTCGAATTGTTTGTACAATAGCTGTCACTGAAATATCTAGAATTTGGTGTGAAATTATATGGATTATAATGATTTTCATAACTATTGTAAAATTCATGTTATTAGGGAAATTTAGACATTTTCAAAAATCTTTTTTTTTTGTTTTTTTAAAAGTAAAAGTATTTACCTAAAAGAATTTATTTTTCAAAAGGGAAATTTAAGTTTTGTTTTTTTTGGATTCTCAATTTACTTCTCGAAAAGATTATTTATTTTTTTTCTTTTCTAAAAATAACTAACTTAAATTTTTTTTGGATTTTTGATTTTGATTGAAAAAAAATTCAAAGGAAAAGATTTAAAAAAGTAAATGCAGGAAAATTTACAATTTTTTTTTTTTTGGATTTTGCTTTTTTTTTAAATATGCATAAACTAGTACAACTAAATGAATGCAGGGACTTAATTGCAAATTTTTTGTCCTAAATAGCTCCTAACCCAAAATTGTATAATCACAGTTCGTCTTAGTCCAACAAGATAGTTCTCAGCCAAGTAACGGATAGTATTTATCGGTGCATCATGAATCACCGCAGCAATGCAACCTAAGATTTAAGTACCTTTACAGAAACAATCGGTATAATATTTACGAATCACCATAATATTTATAACTGGCTATTGCTCTACCGTAGCCTAGACACCAAGAAAATAAATTGTCGAAAGAGGACAACTTGTCAATATACAATTAAGCCCTAGGTGAGCTCGTGACACCCTTAAGTGTGATGTCTAACTATTATTATTAGTCAAAATTCTAAGATGAAATGCAGTTTGTGGGCCAAGGAAGGGGTAATGAAATCCTCCATTTTATGTGGATTTGGCAATTGCCCAAAAAGAAAATAAGATGGTATGAATGCAAAATTGAAAACAAATGTGATTTAACGATGCAACTACAAATGGATTTTTGTTTTTATTTTTGAAAAACTCTTAAAGCGTAAGCAGCCAAAAATGCAAAGTAAAAAAAAGGGATAAGGGTACGATACCAGAGCGTGTAGAATTTATTGGCAATTTAAGCAGCAATTTTTTTTTATATATATATAAGCAAGCAAGAAATTTATTTTTGGCAGTAGTTCTTCTCCTAATCTGCTTTGGCAACCTGAATAAGGAATGGAACAAGATATATACAATATTTTTTTAGGTGTAATTTTTTTATATATTAAAGAAGCAACGTAAAACAAATGAAACCAATATCACTTGCCAAATGAAAATTAAAACAAATGAAAACAAATTGTTCCTTTTTTGTTTTTTTGTGCTTTTTTTTGTTTAAGTTTTGAAGGAAAAAAATAGTGCAAAATAAAATAAAATTGAAAACAACAAAAAGGAAAGTGTACATAACGAAACTCTTTCTATTTGTAAACAAAAGAAAACTGTAAACAAAAGAACACCAAAATTATTGAATTTTTTTAAAAGGTTCACAAATTAAATTTCAAACAAAACTCATAAGGCAAAACAAACCCAGCCCAAAACGTAAACCACCCCTCGCTTTTATTTTATGCGATTACACTTCTTTTTACTTAATACATCCCCTGACTTGATGCCAAAATCAATTCTCGATTCACGAACTCCCAAATTCGAAAATTCATAATTTCTACAAATCACTTTGTAAATCCTCGAATTAGCAACTGCTTGGCTCGTGTTCGTTGTTTATCTGTTGTGGAAGTGGGAAGGTTCGATTTGAGGTTTGAAGATTGAGGCGAGGTGTTTGGAGGATGGTTCCGGTGGTTTGCGGCTTCGATGGGGAATTATGGTGAGGGATGAACCATATTTTGATGTGCGATGTGAGGAGTTCATATGTAGGTTGAGATGATGTAAAGGGGTGGAGTTGCTAATGCAGGGCAGTGGAGTAAATGGTAGTATAATGGCAGTATAGCGGAGTTGTATTGAAGGCAGGGTGATGTAGATTGTGTTAGGAAATCAAATCAACGGTTTCGATGACGACAACTATACAGTGGAAATCGAATATGCATACATATTTCTATTTATAGGTAATTACTAAAGTAACATCACTAGAGAGACAAGAACAAGGGTCAAAGAACGTTGCAAGAGACTACAAGTCGATAGGATCAATGGAGTAATGACACATATGCACAAAAGCAACATGCACAGGGTTCAGACGTCTGGGTGCACTAGTCAGACGTCTGAAGAAATCCTCTGGATTATAAACTAGGCAGGATCAGACGTCTGGTTAATGTACTCAAACGTCTGAAAGGCTACTGCATATAATAAATATATATAGCCAGACGTTTGGAACAATTACCAGACGTTTGGTACTGAACTCGGATTTTAAAATTCAAATAACAACTGCCGCATTTGAAAAGACATCGTCGCTGCAACTCTTCATCACCATCAGAAGTGACTATAGAACACTTGATAATGGATGCAACTACCCAAGGAATCTCTTTATCACTATAAATAACATCAAGATTCAAAGAGAAGGACTTACCTTACTTACTTGCACTCTTTACTTTTGTACTCTGATATATTCTTGATCTCTAGCAAATTATACTCGTATTTCACTCTTCCATATATTCAGATCTCATCAATCAATATTCACTATATATATACATATACATACATACATACATACATACATACATACATACATACATACATACATACATATATATATATATATATATATATATATATATATATATATATATCAGAAGCATTTGTACTTAATAGTCAATATCCGTGTTATAGAACACATACTTGATAAGAACAAGCTATTGTAACCAAGTCTATTCCTCCGGGCGAAGTGAGGGTGTTTGATAGTCGAATTCCGAAGGGGAGCTTCAGGACTAGACGTAGGACGGGAGATCCGAACCAGTATAAAATCCTGATGTGCTTACTCTATATTTACCTAGATTAATTTTATCTTAGGTGCATCAAATAAATAGTCACATATACTTGCATATATGTACACGATCCACCCTATAGACTTTCAATTGGTATCAGAGCAAGGTTTGATCAAAGTACAGTAACATGTTTTTGAATCACTTTAATATGGCAAGTATTTTTCAAGAAGGAGAATCCATAGCATGACCCCCATGTTTTGATGGTTCAAACTATGCATATTGGTCAACACGTATGAGAATTTTTATGGAAGCTAATGGTCAAGAAATTTGGTCAGCCACTCAAGATAAATATGAAGCACCTACTATTGCTATGAACACATGGACCGATGCTCAAAAAAGGCAGCTTCTAGTAATGCCAATGCTATGAATGTCTTATTTTGCTCACTAAACAAAAATGAATTTTCACGTGTCATGTTATGTAACACTGCATTTGATATTTGGCTTACCTTACAAGTTACACACAAAGGTATAAATAAAGTTAAACAAACTAAATTTCAATTTTATAAAATCAATTTTCATCATTTAAAATGAAACAAAATGAATCTATAGTAGATATGTACTCTAGATTCCAAACCATTCAACATGATTTAATGGCACTTGGAGTTAAATTCACAAATTTTGATTTAGTATCTAGAATACTCAATTTTTTAACTCCAGAATGGGAAAGAAAAGTGTTAGCTGATGAAAAAGCTAATGATCTCTCAGCACTCTTAGATGAAGAGTTGATAGGAAATTGAATGTCCTATGAAGCTAATTTGTAGGCACGAAAAGAACTAAATTTAGAAAAGAAGAACATAGCATTCCCAGCAATAAATGAAGACTTCGAATTAGACAAAAAAGAAATTGTATTTACTGCCAAAAATTACAACAAATTCAAGAAGTTTAGAAAAATGACTGAATTTCAGAAAGGAGGAAAATCAATCTCAAAAAATCAAACATCAATTAAATGCTATGAATGTGATCAATTTGGACATATGAAGAAAGACCGTCCAAAGCTCAATAATGATAAAAAGAAAAACAAATTTGAAAAGATCAAAAAGAAGAAGTCTTTCAAAGTAACATTGAATGACCTTGGATTCTTCATCATTTGATAGTGATAGTGACAATGACGGAGAACAAGCTAATGTGTGTTTTATGACACAAACTGATGAGGTATGTCCCGAACTTAGTTATGACGAATTATTAGAACTTAGCATGGAATTAGATGATAAATTTAGACAAATTGAGAAATTGAACAAAGAACATATAGCCAATATAAATAGATTAGAACTTAAAGTAGGAATGTTAAAAGATGAAAAAATTATATTAGAAGGGGAACTAGAATTATCTCAAGAAAAAATTTAAAATAATTTTGTTGGAAATGGGGCTATTGCTATTGATTTTGATAAAACTAAAATAATAAAGGATAATTTGTTAAAAGGAAATGTCAACTTGATGAATAATATTGAAAATTGAAAATTTAGAATTAAAAAAAAAATAGATAAAATTACAAATAATATTTCAAAATTTAATAAGGGAAAACAAGATTTGGAAAATCATATCAAAACTTCAAAACCATCAGGTAATAAAATTGGAATAGGATTTAAAAATACTCCTAAACAAAAAGGACATAATGTTGAGAATTATAGTTATAAAAAGACTAAAAGTTCACCTAAGCCTACCATGAATACCAAAATGTTTGGATTCCTAAGACAAATAATAATTTAATTAGACAAAAACATATTAATAATTTCTTAGAGAATGTAGTTTATAATAAAAATTATATTTATAAAGGTACCAAACCATCTTGGAAATGGCTACCTACTTCTTCTAACATATAGGACCCTAACAAAGTATATGGGTACCAATTAAAACATCTTTTATTTTGCAGGTACCCAAAATAAAAAATAAGGAGAAATGGATACTAGATAGCGGATGCTCCAAGGATATGACCGGAAATTCAAAAATGTTATCAAATATAACATACATCGATGGTGGAACGTTAACCTATGGAGATATCTCAAAAGGATATGTCGTGTGCATTGGAGAAGTCATTAACTCTGGTATTTCTAATTCTTCTATTATTACAAATGTTTTATTAGTAGAAAATATAAAACACAATCAACTAAGTATTGGTCAATTATGCGATAAAGGTTTTCAAATTAATTTCGAAAAAGATAGATGTAATATTTTCGATAATAACAAACAACTTATATTTGAAGGTTTTAGAAACAAAAATATTTATGTCTTAAACATGAATATAAATTAAAATTAAAATTTGTGTTTAACCGCCAAACATGACGATCCATGGTTATGGCATAAACGATTTTGTCATATCAATTTTAAATATATTAATAAATTAGCAAAATATGAGCTTGTTAGAGGTTTACCTAAAATAAATTACAGAGTAGAAAATTTATGTGACGATTGTCAAATTGGAAAAATAAAGAAAATTTCTTTTAAATCTAAAATAATATTTTTACAAAACAACCCTTAGAATAATTATTAGATTTATTTGGTTCAAAGCAAGTACGATCTATAAATCACAACAAATATGTTTTCGTAATAGTTGATGATTTTTTGAGATATACATGGACCTTATTTTTAAAACACAA
Organism: Allium cepa; assembly: GCA_030765085.1. Lineage (NCBI taxonomy): Eukaryota > Viridiplantae > Streptophyta > Magnoliopsida > Asparagales > Amaryllidaceae > Allium > Allium cepa. The sequence continues at coordinate 112,548,302 of CM060940.1, forward strand.
AAGTGATACCTTTGGAATGTTTAAAATATTTGCCAAAAGAATTAAAAAACAAATGGATTTGAAAACTAAAAATATTCGAAGTGATCACGGTGGAGAATTCGAAAATGGTCTTTTTACTAATTTTTATAATAAGAAAGGAATAAATCATAATTTTTCTTTCCTTCACACGCCTCAATAGAATGGTGTAGTAGAAAGAAAAAATCATACATTACAAGAATATGCATGAACGCTACTAAATAATAGTGGTCTACCATAATATTTTTGGGTTGAAGCTATTGCCACAGCTTGTTATGTGTTAAATCGAGTAACCATACGTCCTATGAATAAACAAACTTGTTTTGAAATATTTTTTGGAAGAAAACCTAAAGTATCATACTTTAAAACTTTCGTATCAAAATGTTTTATATTAAATACAAAAGATAATTTAGGAAAATTTGACCCGAAGGACGATGAAGGGATCTTTGTTGGATATTCGGATCACAACAAAGCATATAGGATTTTTAATAAACGAAATATACCATTGAAGAAAGTATACATGTTTCGTTCGACGAAAATTTTCTTTACCGTCATGCTAATGATGATGAAGAAATAATTCCAATAACAAATACAACAAACTCTATTAATAATGATACAAATGTGCAAAATAATACCTTGATATCATCTCCTAGTATTCTTAAGGATCATCCAAAAAATAATATCATTAGAGATCTCAATTCTAGAGTAACTGGAAATCAATTTAATCAAATAAGCCATATAACATTTATGTCAAATTTTAAACCAAAAAATTATAAAGAAGCTTCATATGATAATTTTTGGATAATACCTATGCAAGAAGAGTTAAATCAATTTGAACGTAATAATGTATGAGAATTAGTACCAAGACCAGAAGATCAATCGGTTATAGGAACAAAATGGGTATGTAAAAACAAAGCAGATGAAAATGGAAATATTGTTAGAAATAAAGCACGTTTAGTTGCTCAAGGCTATAATCTAGAAGAAGGTATCGACTATGAAGAAACCTTTGCTTCAGTAGCAAGATTGGAGGCCATTCGTACATTACTCGCCTTTACAAATCATCACAATTTTAAACTATTTCAAATGGATGTCAAAAGTGCCTTTTTAAATGGTTTTATTAAAGAAAACGTATATGTAGAACAACCATCATTATTTGTTCATGAAAAATATCCCGACCATGTTTTTAAATTGCACAAAACATTATGTGGATTAAAACAAGCTCCTCGTGCATGGTACGAACGTCTTAAAAATCACTTAATAACATCTGGTTTTCAAATAGGCAAAATCGATACAACTTTTTTATTAAACGAGAAAATAACGATATTTTAGTTGTACAAATTTACGTTGACGATATTATTTTTTGTTCAACCAACGAAAATCTATGTGATCAATTTTCACTTATTATGAAAAATGAATTTGAACTGTCACACATGGGAGAATTAAAAAATTTCTTAGGTTTACAAATAAAACAACTTGAAAATGGTATTTTTGTTCATCAAGAAAAATATTATAATGAACTATTACGTCGTTTTGAAATGGATAAAACTTCAAGCAAACCAATACCAATGAGTACTACTGTTCACTTATAAAAGGATGATAACGGAAAATATTTTAATGAAAAATTATATCGTAGTGTGAGTGGTTCTTTACTCTATTTGATGGCTAGTCGACCCGATATTATGATGAGTGCTCGATTTCAAGCAAAACCAAAAGAATCTCACCTAAGAGCTGTTAAACATATCTTACGATTTCAATCAAGTACTAGAGATTACGGTTTGTTTTACCCTAAAGGATTTGAACTAGTTTCATATAGTGATGCGGATTTCGATGGTTGTAGAACAGATTGTAAGAGTACTAGGATCGGACAATCATTAGTTTTATGGTTTAGAAAAAAGAAAAATTGTGTTTCTTTATCTACTTGCGAGGCTGAATATATATCAGCAGCTCTAGCATGTGCACAAGTGATATACATGCAACAAACACTTACGAATTTCGGCAAAATAATCAATAAATCTCCAATATATTGTGATAACACGAGTGCAATAAATTTATCAAAAAACCCTGTAAATCACTCGCGAACTAAACATATAGATATACGACATCATTTTTTACATGACAATGTTGAAAAAGGAACTATTTCATTAGAATATGTAAATACCAAAATCAAATAGCAGATATTTTCACGAAATCACTAAATGAACAAACTTTCATAAAACTCCGACGTGATTTAGGGATATGCTCTCTTCATGATCTTCTAACTTAATAACCACTTCTTTATTTAAGTTGTGATTAGCCCATAATTTTCTATCCACAAATTGAATTAATAAATCCTTCACCTTCTGTTTTTTAGTTAGTTTCTGAAAATTTTCTATAAATAATTTTTGAACTTATATAAATATTCATACAACAAGAAAGAAAAAAAACATATATATACAATTCATACTCATATATCTACTATGCTCAAATTAGAGTAAACCAGACGTCTGAAAGCGCTACCAGACGTCTGAAATTCAATCGACACTTTAAAAACACCCAGATAACGTCATTTTTTCTACTATCATTTTTATTTTCAACCACGTCTTCTCCATTGATAATTTTCATCTCAAAACCATCTTTTTACACTTGGTCAATTACAATGCCTACTAGAACTAAAAATCCTAAGATATCCAAAAGAAAACAGGACCAACCAACATCATCCTCAAATCCTCAAGTTTGCTCCGATGATGAAATAGAAAGATGGATGAATCGAGCACCACACTCAATCAAGAGATATGAGGATATACAAAAGAAGAAGCTTTACGTAGGTCCATTTTATAACCTACATAAATTTTCAATGTATGATTTGGATGAAATGTACGAGAATGCCGGACTAGAAACATTGATATCGTTCACTCACAATGACATCCAAATCGATCAATTGGCAATATTTCTTTTTTACGAAAATTTGGATAGCATATTGGTATGGAGCACTTAAGATGAAGACAATTGGCTTTGGTCTAGTGTGTATGGAAACATGATTAGACTCACTCCAGGCATAATAGGTAGAACCCTAGGATGTTGCGACATGGGCAAAGACTTATATAATATTCCCGATATGCGCTTCAAACCAAGGAATAGTATAACACGTCAAATATGGGAAGATGAAATGCCTAAATTTACCTCTAAATATCTACGACCAAAAGCAAGATTTCTTACTCGAATGATCGTCAATACCATCGTTCCACGTATAGGAAATCATGATCAAATTGCTGAGCTAGAGCACAAAGCCTTATATGCTCTATTTAGCGGAACAAAGGTTAATTGGGCAAAATTTACCTTTAAAGAGCTCAAACATTTTTGGAATCGATCACGGCCATCAATTATCTACCCCACATACATTATGAGTCTTCTACGTGCTCACAACATCCCCTCCTACTTATCAACTTTTGAAGAAATCTCTCCAAAATATGCTTCTACAAAGTTTTTCTCGTTAATGCACCTATCGGAAATTCCTTCGGAATTTATCTCTTTTGAAGATTGGACGCACAATCGTCAAACCAGACGAGTTAAGCCTCCACCTCAACCACACAATGAACCATTACAAGAGGAGGAACAACATCGTGAAGCAACTCCACCTCCTCCTGCACCATTTGATTATCCAAGCCAAGATGAGATTTTGGAAACTTGAACAAAAACAAATCCAAATGAAAGCGTTCGAGATCTCACTCTTAAAAATCAACACATTTTGTCTCAAAATCAAAAGGTTTTGGCTAAGCATATTGACAGCTTTGAAACAACTTTTGCCACATGCCTAGCAACAGTTGAAGAATCACTTTCAACTGTATTATCGGTTCTCAAAGAGGTACTTCAAAGGGTTCGCGGTCCGACAACTCCGTCTGAAGATTGGACAACCCCAGTGCCTTCTCCTCCCGCGAAACATTCCAAACTTTTTAAGGACGAACCTCTGAAAGAAGCTTCGACATCTCCTACAAAGCAACCTAGCTCTTCCAGAAAAGAAGATAAAGGGGATAATCAAGAAAAAGCTTCTCCGAAAGAATCATAGATTTTAGGATTTCAACTTTTGTACACTTGACAAAATCTATGAATGTAATCAATTTCAAATTATTAATGAAATTTTCCTTTTTGTGTGTAATCTTTGACGATTGCATAAAAATTTTATAATTCTTTTTGATAATGCCAAAGGGAGGGAAATGTAAGCATATGTGAATAAATAAGCACATATTCAGGGGGAGAATTATAAATTATATATAAGTACTTTGTATAGTTATCATCGTCAAAAAGGGGGAGATTGTTAGGAAATCAAAATCTACGGTTTCGATGACAACAACTATACAACGGAAATCGAATATGCATATATATTTCTATTTATAGGTAATTGCTAATGTAACATCACTGGAGAGACAATAACAAGGCTCAAAAAACGTTACTAGAGACTACAAGTCGATAGGATCAATGGAGCAATGACGCAGATGTAGAAAAGCAACATGCATAGGGTTCAGATGTCTGGGTGCACTAGCCAGACGTCTGAGGAAATCCTCTGGATTATAAACCAGACAAGATCAGACGTCTTGTTAATGTACTCAGATGTCTGAAAGGCTACTAATGTACAGAAAATATATATAGCCAGACGTTAGAAACAATTACCAGACGTCTGGTACTGAACTCGGATTTTAAAATTCAAATAACAACCGCCGCATTTGAAAAGACATCTTCTCTTCACTGCAACTCTTCATCACCATCAGAAGCGACTATAGAACACTTGCTAATGGATGCAACTACTCAAGGAATCTCTCTATCACTATAAATAACATTAAGAATCAAAGAGAATGACTTACCTTACTTACTTGTGCTCTTTATTTTTATACTCTGATATATTCTTCATCTCTAGCAAACTATACTTGTATTTCACTTTTCCATATATTCAGATCTCATCAATAAATATTCATTAGATATATATATCGGAAGCATTTGTACTTAATAGTCAATATCCGTGTTATAGAACACATATTTGACAAGAACAAGCTATTGTAACCAAGCATATTCCTCCGGACGAAGTGAGGGTGTTTGATACTCGAATTTCGAAGGGGAGCTTTGGACTGGACGTAGGATGGGAGGTCCGAACCAGTATAAAATCCTAGTGTGCTTCTTCTATATTTACCTAGATTAATTTTATCTTAGTTTCATCAAATAGTCAGTCAAATATACTTGCATATATACTACACGATCCACCCTATAGTCTTTCAGATTGTATGGAGTAGGCTGAAGGCACTGATGACAAAAGTGGTAGCAGATGGTCAGGGGTGATACAGAAGATATGCAGTGGAATTGGTTTTTATAATAAGAGGAAATTGATGATATGGATGGAAATTAGAAATGATGATGTGCAAGTGTTGGTGGTGTGGTTGACTGAGAATGCAAGGAGTAGTTGATGAAGTTGTAGTTAGCACTGTGTTTATGAAAGTGGTTTAGGGAAGTGCAATTGAGGAGTAGTGATTGGTGTGGTTATTGACTATTGTGGATAGTCGATAGTGCAACAGAGATTGGCAGACAAATGGATAGTCCAAATACAGGTGGATAGATGATTAGTTATTGTTGTAATGGGAATGATAGTGGAACAGTGATGAAAGAGGATAGGTGACTGGTCAGTGAAGTTATTTATATGGTTTGGATTGTGTAGTTGAAAGGGGTATTTGTGTGTTGGCTTGATGTTGCTGTAATAGGTTGATTGCTTAGTAGTGGAAGGATTGTTTGTTGAAGTAATGGAAAATAGAAGAGTGGTAGATGGTATGGTAATGTGTATTGCAAGGGTGGGGGTATTGCAAATAAGAGTAGTGTATGTTTTGTAAGTGAAGTGAAGTGATGGTTATATGGCTGTGTAATGTAACGGTTATGGGGCAGTGAGTTTGTCAGTGGAGGCAGCAAGTATAGTTTGTTGTAATTGGTGGAAATGCTGATGTTTTTGTGGCAGTAAGGTATATGGTATTGACAATGTATGGTAGTGTGCATGTTGACAGTGAATGTGAATGTGGGTTGATGTTTAGAGATGAAGTTTGAAGTGTAGGGGTAGTTGTGCAATGGTGTATGCAGTTAGGCAGTAAGGACTGTGCACTATTGCAGGTTGTTCTGTGGTATGAGTTGATACTAATGAATTGGAGTGTTGACGAATGAGTGTGGCTGATGTTAGTTCCTGAGATGATGGTTTTGATGACAACAACCTTAGGACTGGTTGTAAAATATAAATACTAATATCTTTGTCTAAATATATATATGTATGCAGGATATATATATATGCAGTTACTGAGAATGAAGACTGTACAATATAGAGATTCAAGACTGATGAATTCAAGGTTGTAGAAATCAAGACTGAAGACTCATAAGTATCAAGATTAGTTCAAGACATTAAGATAAGTAACAGAGTCTAGATTTATGTTAAAACTTCATAATAGCAGCAAAATCTTTATTTGAATTTTAATTATGGAATGGAATCCACCTTTTCACTTTAATAGTGGGATGGAATCGACGTCCTTCTCTAGTGGAATGAAATCCACGAAATTTTCAAAATAATTTATTTTAACTATTTTTCCAGAAACTATCTTTTTAAAAGTCATCTCTATGATTTAAATATTTTAGCCTTAATTCAAAAATTATTCTTATCACCTTTTAATAATTTGATCACAAAATCATCTCTTGTTTTTAAACTATCTCTTGATTATAATATATTAGCTTTAAATCTCAAAAAATATATTTTAAAGAAGTATATACTTATTTTTTAATATTACTTTTATATTATAGATTATATATTTTAATATTACGTTGCAAATCTCTTTTATAAGTTTAAACTATATTCAAAATGGTTTACAAAGTTTAGAAATTGTTTTGACAAGTTTTAGAATAGAAATCATTTTAAAGCACAATCAATTTTCAAAAATAACATAGGCATGTCAACATCCCTATACCCCCCATGTCGACATAGTAGCCGTAGATTTAAAATTTAAAATTTTCAAAAGAAGTGTCTATCCGTCATAACCTTTCGCGAGTAGACATGACCATTGTACACATGTATATATACCAGTTGTTTTCAACGAATTTTAAGTTAGTTTTTCTTCATTTCTTCACTCCTTCTTCTCCATTTAAATATTCTCTTATATTTCAAATGCTTTAAAAATATTCTATCAAACTCCTAAGCGAATCAAACTCGATCATCTCTATTTTGATTCCCTGCCACTCTCTCTCGAAGATCTTAGTGTTATTCAGAGTTGTAGGATCATCCGTAATCAAAGATCGAAAGATCGAAGTGTATCGAGTCTCTCTCTATCAAAGTGTGATTGGAAACGGTGTGATTGTGGCCCGTAAATCAATTGGGTGTTATTGTAGCCCATACAATTAGGTGATCTTGTAGCCTGGTTTAATCAAGGGAGTTTGCCCTAGACTCAGAGATAGGAGGGTGTATCTCATGGCCTTGAAATCAAGGTTGTAATATCGACATTATATCTAAAAAGAAATCTACATAAGAAATTATGTGGGACTGGATGTAGGGTAACTCCAAACCAGTATAAAGTTTCGGTGTTTTCATTCCTTTACTACTTTTATTTACTATTTGCATCTGTGTCTGGTTCTGTGATTGTCTCTGTGTTTGTGAATTGCATCTATTTTGGTTTAGTTTGAAAATATTTCAAAAAGATTCATTAAATTAATTAAACATTATTCAACCCCCCTCTAGTGTTAATTCTTCCTTAAGATCTGTAATTCGAATTTTCTACATTTGGTATCAGAGCATTGGTTTTCAAAATTATCATAATCTAAATTTTGAAAAAGTTTAAAATGGAAATTTTTGGTGATTTTGTTAACACTAGTTCAAAACTATAAAAATCATCATTGCGTCATAAGTCTGCATATTGTTATTATAGAAAATCAAGTTATCTACCGAATTAGTGTGTTGTGCAGGAACAAATGTGTTATATGGCTTTTGAAGAATCAACACTCAACAGACAAATGGTGCAAATCAAGAGAAACAAATGGACACTTGATAGTGGATGTGTAAGACACATGAATGGTAATCTGGAGATACTGAATGACATAATTTATGAAGATGGTGGAATGGTCAACTTTGGAGACAATTTAAAAGGAAATGTGTTTGGCATCGGCAATATCGGTAACTCTGAAACTCCTACTATTTCTTATCAGTCCTTGAGATGATGGTTTTGATGACAACAACCTTAGAATAGGATTATAAAATATAAATACTAACATTATAGTTTAGAAATATATATATATATATATATATATATATATATAGGATTTAACCATGCAGGTACCAAGAATGAAGACTGTACAGTATAGAGATTCAAGATATCAAGAATGAAGACTCATGAGTATCAAGATTATCAAGAGTCCAAGATTTCAAGTAATTTATTTTTTAATTAGGAATTTTGTTAAAACTCCTAGAAAAGCATTGGCATCATAAAATCTAATTTATTTGTGGAGCGGATTCCACTTCGAGCCTGTTAAAGGGACGAAACCCTAAGTAGGATGGAACCTATGAAAAATCTGGTGGAGCATTGTTTTGTGTCGACTAACTTTTATTCAAATGTTTTTTAAAAATATATCTTGTTTTCAAAATGATTTTAAAACCTTCCTTCTAAAAGAATCAAAAACATCTATCCTGATTTCAAATACTTTTAGCCTCAAAATAATCTTTAATTTCAAAATCAAATTATCCTTGCTTTTAAAACTATCTTTAATAATAATGTATTTAACTTTTAATATTTATACTTAGATTTAAATATAAAATTATAGTAAAATTATCTCTATATTTGCTTATGTATTTTAACTATAATCAAGTATATTTATGAAGTTTAAAATAGTTTTAATATAAGATAAAAGTTATTTTCAAAGAAAAACAAACCACCAAAAGTTCCTTTGGGATGTCGACATGCTCAATATACCCATGCCGACATAGTGTCAGTTAATTTCAAAATTTAAATTTCAAAAGAAGTGTCTATTCGTCATATCTCTTCACGAATGGACATGACTGTTGTTCTTCTATAAATAGGGGTTGTTTTCAATGAATTTTCAATCATATTTTTTGGTTTTCATTGCTCTTCTCCTTCCACATTTCTTTATACACATTCTTAACATTACTCTACCGAAATCAACATTGTATCTAACTAGATTATCTCTAGTTTGATTCTCTATCACTATCTCAACAAGATCCTCAGTGCTATTCAGAGTTATAGGCTTCTTTGTAATGAATTAAATGGGAAAAGGTATGATTGTGTCCTTGGAAATCAATCAAGCGAGAAAAGATGTGATTGTAGCCTTGGAAATCAATTGGGTGAACTTATTGCCTTGGAAATCAAGTATCTCTACCCAGAGGATTGTGAATTAGGAGGGTGTACCTCGTGGCCTTGAAATCGAGGGTGTAATTGTAAAGATTGTTTTTAAAAGGAAATTCGTACTTGTGTACGGGACTAGATGTAGGGTAACTCCGAATCAGTGTAAAATCCGATGTGTTCTTTCCTTTACCGCTTTTACTTTATATTTGCATCTGTGTTTGATTTTGTGATCATATCTGTGTTTGAATATTGCATGCATTTGTGTTCAAATTAACAAAAGCTCAAAAAGATTTAGTAATTCCTTAAAACACTATTCACCCCCCCTCTAGTGTTAATCCTAGCCTTAAGATCCGTAATCCGCATTTCTCACATTTGGTATCAGAGCAAGGTTTTCAAAGTTTCATAATCTGATTTTTGAAAAAGTTTTTAAAATGGCTATGGTCAAAAATTTTGTTAATACTATTTTAGAAATATTCAGATCATCATTGTCTCATGAGTCTGCATATAATCAATATTCAAATACAAGTTGTGTACCAAGATTGTTTGATGTGCATGAAACATGTTTTATAGGAATCGAGGAATCGATCCACAACAGACAAATTGTGCAAATCAGAAAGAATAAATGGATACTCAATAGTGGTTGTTCTAGACACATGGTTGGCAATCCAGATATCCTGAATGATATAATATACAAAGACGGAGGACTAGATAACTTTGGAGACAATTCAAAAGGATATGTGATTGGCATCGGCAAAATCGGTAACTCTAAAACTCATATTATTACTAATGTTTTGCTAGTTAAGAATTCGAAACATAACCTGCTAAGTATAAGTAAACTCTACAATAAAGGATATAAAATTAAATTTGAAAAAGATAAGTGTCACATTGAAGATAATAATCAACCATAATATTTGTGGGAATTAGGAAAAAGAATATTTATATTTTTAGTATGAAAGTTTCAAATGATAACTTGTGTCTTTTAGCAAATACAAGTGACCTTTGGATTAGACATAAGAGATTTGGGCATTTGGATTTCAAACTCTTATCTAGACTGTCGAAACATGATCTAGTAAGAGGTCTCCCTACAATGAATTTTAAAGTAGATAGTCTATGTGATGCATGTCAATTAGGAAAAATTACAAAAGGTTCTTTCAAATTAAAAGATATGATTTCAACCTCAAGACCTCTTGAATTACTTCATCTTGATTTATTTGGTCCATCTCAAATTCTATCAATGAACCATAGTAAATATGTTTTTGTAATTGTAGATGATTATTCTAGATTTACGTGGGCAATATTTTTGAAACATAAAAGTGATACTTTTGAATGTTTTAAGAACTTTACAAAAAGGATTCAAAATAAACTTTCTCTAAAGATTATAACCATCCGTAGTGATCACGGTGGTGAATTTGAAAATGAAAAGTTTGAGGAATTCTGTAATAAAAAGGGAATAACTCACAATTTTTCATTTTCAAGAACTCCACAACAAAATAGAGTAGTAGAACATAAAAATAGGACGATTCAAGAGCGTGCGAGAACTATGCTTTCAGATAGTAAATTACCTAAGCATTTTTGGGCAGAAGCAGTTGCTACCGCCTGTTATATTTTAAATAGAATTTTAATTAGACCTTTAACTGATAAGACATCTTATGAACTTCTTCACTCAAAGAAACCTAAGGTATCTTATTTTAGAATTTTTGGAAGTAAATGTTTCATCTTAAATACAAAAGATAATTCAGATAAATTTGATCCTAAATCCGACAAAGGTATCTTTATCGGATATTCTAATAAAAGTAAAGCGTACAGAGTGTTTAATTTAAGAACTAACACCATCGATGAAACAATGCATGTTCCATTCGATGAAAATCTGAAATTTTTTGAAGATACAAATGATGAAGAGGATTTAATCACTCAAAATCAAGAGTCAACTGAAACTTATAACGAAATTAATCATCCTAATAAAAGGACTAAACTTTTAAAAGATCTCCCTATTGAAAATATACTAGGAGATATGCAATCTGTTGTTAAAACTAGAAATCAACTAAGTCAAATGAGCAATGTAGCTTTTATATCAACTATTGAACCCAAGAATCCAAAAGAAGCATTAACTAATGATTCATGGATTTTGGCTATGCAAGAAGAACTAAATCAATTTACTAGAAATGATGTTTGAGAACTTGTTCCTAGACCTGAAAATAAAACTATAATTGGAACTAAATGGGTTTATAAAAATAAAATGAATGAACAAGGAGAGGTAGTTAGAAATAAAGCTCGATTAGTCGCTCAAGGTTATTGTCAAGAAGAAGGAATAGATTTTAATGAAACCTTTGCTCCCGCAACAAGATTAGAAGCCATTAGGATTCTATTGCTTTTGCAAATCATAATAATTTCAAATTATTTCAAATGGATGTTAAAAGTGCTTTTTTAAAAGGATTTGTAAAAGAGGAAGTATATGTTGAACAACCACCACATTTTGAAAATGAAAAATTACCAAATCATGTTTACAAGCTTAAGAAAGCTTTATATCGTCTAAAACAAGCTCCTAGAGCCTCGTATGATAGACTAAGATCTTACTTATTACAATCAAAATTTGAAATTGGTAAAGTAGATAATACTCTTTTTATTAAAAGAAATAAAAATGATATTCAACTAGTACAAGTCTGTGTAGATGATATCATTTTTGGATCAACCAATTTTGAAATGAATAAAGAATTTTCTGAAATAGTGACAAAAGAGTTTGAGATGAGTTATATGGGTGAATTAAACTTCTTTTTAGGATTACAAATAAAATAATTAGATAATAGTATCTTTATTAGTCAATAAAAATATGCCAAAGACCTTATTAATAAATTCGGTTTGACTACTGCGAGTGGAAAACCCACTCCCATGGCAACCAATGAGAACCTTAGTAAAGAAGATCTCTCAAAAGATGTAGATCAAAAATTATATAGAGGAATGATTGGATCACTACTCTATATTACTACTAGTAGACTTGATATCATGCATAGTGTTTGTCTTTGTGCAAGATATCAATCCCAACCTAAAGAGACCAACTTAAAAGCTGTAAAACATATTATAAGATATGTTAAATACACCTCCGATTATGGCTTATTTTACCGTAAAAATGATTCTTTTGACTTAATATCTTACTGTGATGCTGATTATGCTGGTTGTAAATCAGACCGAAAAAGTACAAGTGGAACTTGTCACTTTTTGGGGCATTCTCTGATTTCCTGGCTTAGTAAAAAGTAAAACACGGTTTCTTTATGAACAACTGAAGCGGAATATATTTCTGCTGCTTTGGCTTGTTCTCAAGTAATATATATGCAACAAACTTTAAAAGATTATGGTTTAAATATCTCAAAGTCACTAATTTATTGTGATAGTACGAGTGCGATAAATTTATCCAAAAATACTATTCAACATACTTGAAAAAACATATTGATATAAGACATCATTTTCTCAGAGATAATATAAATAAGGAAGTAATTACTCTTGATTATATTAATTCCGAGAATCAAATTGCTGATGTATTAACAAAACCCTTAAATGAATCTATATTTATTAAATTAAGAAGAGATTTAGGTATTTGTTCAATAACTGAAATATAAAATATAAAAAACAAAGTTTAATTAAAAATTAAATAAAAATAAATTAAAAGGCAAAAAAAAATCAAGCACCATGTCGACATCCCCTTGTACCCCATGTGGACATAAAACGTTTTTTTCATTTTTGAAAATGTTCCCACCAAAATTCAAATAATTGGTTATATATTCTTCCTATTTTCGAAATTCTATTCATTCTTTCTGTTATTTCTTTGTTCTATCTTCTGAAATTAAATAATTAATGGCCTCCTCTTCCAAATCAAACAAAAATTCAACCTTTTCATTCCTTTCTCCTACTTCTGGATTGTTTCAACGAACAACCCTCGCTCGTGTGACGAAAATGAAGGATTCTCTAAAGGATGCACTTCAGTTAATGACTGAAATCCAAGTGATGCAACTTCGAATGGCCAAAGAACAAGAGAGGCAAGGAAAAATCATTAGGAATTTACAAAAATTTCTAATGGACAATTACACTAACCCGATCTTGATTGATGAAGACTCTTCAGGAGATCAAGTACAAGAGGCCAGCGAGGAAGAAGAAGAAGAAGTCCCCATGGAAGAAGTGCACGCGGAAGATGACGACAAAATTGCTTTGCCAAAGATGGAAGTCTTGTTGAACAACGTGGAAATTTCTGTTTCCGCTATCCAAATTGTTCGGTTCATAGATCTCATATTTTCAAAGACACTCATTAGTTTCTTTTCTCTTTTTCCTATTGTTGTATGTTCTTTCTTACATTTCCCACGGTAATGTAAATATAACTATATGATTAATAAATAAGCTGTGTTCTTATATGTGTTCTATTAAAAGTATTATTATATGGATACTTAGTTAGATAGTTATTAGTTTAGGACTATGTTTTAAGTTTTAGAGACAAGTGTTGATTATTTATGATAACACTATCATTATAATCACATATCATAGAGTATTAGATTAAGGGGGAGTTATTTAGTTTAGAGTTAGTTTTTGTTGATGACAAAGGGGGAGAAGCATAATATAGGATAGTTAGGCATAGATTAAGGGGGAGTTATAGGATAGAAATAATATTTTATAAACAAAAGTTGTTATCATCAAAAGGGGGGAGGTTGTTAGTCCGTGAGATGATGGTTTTGATGACAACAACCTTAGAATAGGATTATAAAATATAAATACTAACATTATAGTTTAGAAATATATGTATATGTAGGATTTAACCATGCAGGCGCCAAGAATGAAGACTGTACAGTATAGAGATTTAAGATATCAAGAATGAAGACTCATGAGTATCAAGAATATCAAGATTATCGAGAGTTTAAGATTTCAAGTAATTTATTTTTTAATTAGGAATTTTGTTAAAACTCCTAGAAAAGCACCGACGTCTTAAAATCCAATTTATTCGTGGAATGGAATCCACTTCGAGCCCGTTAAAGGAATGGAAGCCTAAGTAGGATGAAACCTATGAAAAATCTAGCGGAACATTGTTTTATATCCACTAACTTTTATTCAAATGTTTTTCAAAATTATATCTTGTTTTCAAAATGATTTTAAAACCTTCCTTTTAAAAGAATCAAAAACATCTATCCTGATTTCAAATACTTTTAGCCTCAAAATAATCTTTAATTTCAAAATCAAATTATCCTTAGTTTTAAAACTATCTTTAATAATAATGTATTTAACTTTTAATATTTATACTTAGATTTAAATATAAAATTATAATAAATTTTTATATATATTATTCTCTATATTTACTTATGTATTTTAACTATAATCAAGTATATTTATAAAGTTTAAAATAGTTTTAATATAGGATAAAAGTTATTTTCAAAGAAAAACAAACCACCAAAAATTCCTTTGGGATGTCGACATGCTCAATATACCCATGTCGACATAGTGTCAGTTAATTTCAAAATTTAAATTTAAAAAGAAGTATTTATTCGTCATATCTCTTCACGAATGGACATGGCTGTTGTTCTTCTATAAATAGGGGTTGTTTTCAACGAATTTTCAATCATATTTTCTAGTTTTCATTTCTCTTCTTCTTCTACATTTCTTTATACACATTCTTAACATTACTCTGCCGAAATCAACATTGAATCTAACTAGATTATCTCTGGTTTGATTCTCTATCACTATCTCAATAAGATCCTCAGTGCTATTCAGAGTTATAGGCTTCTTTGTAATCAATTAAACGAGAAAAGGTGTGATTATGGCCTTGGAAATCAATCAAGCGAGAAAAGGTGTGACTATAGCCTTGGAAATCAATTGGGTGAACTTCTTGCCCGAGAAATCCAAGTATTTCTGCGCAGAGGATTGTGAATCTGGAGGGTGTACCTCGTGGCCTTGAAATCGATGGTGTAATTGTAAAGATAATTTTTGAAAGGAAATCCAAACTTGTGTGCGGGACTAGATGTAGGGTAACTCAAAACCAGTATAAAATCCGACTTGTTCTTTCCTTTACCGCTTTTACTTTATATTTGCATCTGTGTTTGATTCTGTGATCATACTGTGTTTGAATATTGCATACATTTGTGTTCATGTTAACAAAAACTCAAAAAGATTTAGTAATTCCTTAAAACACTATTCACCCCCCTCTAGTGTTAATCCTAGCCTTAAGATTCGTAATCCGCATTTCTCACATTTCAGATGTTCTATTAGTTAGGAATCTAAAACACAACTTACTTAGCATAAGTCAACTATATGACAAGGGCTACAAAATTAAATTTGAAAAGGATAAGTGTCATTTTGAAGATAATAAATCAAATATTATCTTTGAAGGAATTAGGAAGAAAAATATTTATATTCTCCATATGAAAATCTCAAATGATGACCTATGTCTTTTGGCTAATACAAGTGACCCTTGGATTTGGCATAAAAAATTTGGGTATTTGAATTTCAAACTCTTATATAGATTTTCAAAACTTGATTTAGTAAGAAGTCTTCCTAAAATGGATTTTAAAGCAGATAGTATATGTGATGTTTGTCAATTAGGAAAACTTAGGAAGAGTTCATTCAAATTAAAAGATATGATTTTAACTTCAAAACCTCTTGGGTTACTTCATTTAGATATGTTTGGTCCACCTCAAATTCAGTTAATAAATCACAGTAAATATGTTTTTGTAATTGTAGATGATTATTCTAGATTTACATGGACAATTTTTATAAAACATAAAAGTGATGCTTTTGATTTATTTAAAACTTTTGCAAAAGAATTCAAAATCAACTTTCTTTAAAAATCAAAACTATTCGTAGTGATCACGGTGGAGAATTTGAAAATGAAAATTTTGAGATTGCTACAATCAAAACGGAATAACTCATAATTTTTCTTTTCAAGAACTCCACAACAAAATGGAGTGGTAGAGCGTAAAAATAGGACGACTCAAGAGTATGCAAGAACTATGTTTTCAAATTTTTGGGTTGAAGCAGTCGCTATAGTTTGTTGCATTTTGAATAGGATTTAATTAGACCTCTAACCAATAAAACACCATATGAACTTCTTTTCAACAAGAAACTAAAGGTATCTTATTTTAAATTTTTTGGAAGTAATTTCTTTATTCTAAATACAAAGGACAATTTGGATAAATTTGATCCAAAATCTAACAAAGGAATCTTTATCGGATATTCTAATAGAAGTAAATCATATAGAGTTTTCAATTTAAAAACTAACACCATTTAAGAAACAATGCATGTATCTTCTGATGAAAATTTCAAAAATTTTGTTCAAACAAATGACGAAGATGATTTTGTTACTTTAAATAATGAAACAAATTGTGAAACTTTTATCCTAATAAAAGGATCAGGCTTTTAAAAGATCATCCTATAGAAAATATATTATGAAATATTGAATCTGTTGTTAGAACTAGAAATCAACTAAACAAGATGAGTAATGTAGCCTTTATATCAACTATTGAACCCAAAAATCCAAATAAAGCATCATTTGATGATTCATGGATTCTTGCTATGCAAGAATAATTGAATCAATTCACCAGAAATGGTGTATGGGAACTTGTTCCTAGACCCGAGGAAAATAATAATAATAGGAACTAAATGGGTTTATAAAAATAAAATGAATGAACAAGTGTGGTCATTAGAAATAAAGCTCGATTAGTCACGCAAGGTTATTGTCAAGAAAAAGGAATATACTTTGATGAAACCTTTGCACCCATAGGAAGATTAGAAATCATTAGAATTCTACTTGCTTTTGCAAACCACGACAATTTTAAATTATTTCAAATGGATGTCAAAAGTGCCTTTTTAAATGGTTTTGTTAAAGAGGATGTTTGTAACGACCCGATATTTTCAACCATTCGCATAAGCATATGTCAGACTTGAATTGTTCAAAATACCGAATTATAAATAAATTTGGCAAAACTCAAAATATACAGTAAATAAATAAATCACAGATCACAGACACAGAGTAATATAACGCAGCGGAAGTAAAGAAATAGTAGTTCATGAAGCTATTATACATGTTCATCAAACTTAGACATGATACAACAGAAATAACAAGATGAAATCAAGTACAAAGCTGAATACAACACTGGAATCAACTGGATAACTGAGAGTGAAATAGATGGCTCGATCTTCAAGCAAAGCTCCAACTCCGAAGGTGAGTCTCTAATACTGTATCTGACCCGAGAATAAAGCAAAACACAAAACACTCGAGTCAGGACGTACATACTTATACAACGTAAACCAACTCAAGTGAACTGTAATATAAAGGTACAAGTAACTTAAAGGTTGCTTGGGACCGTCCATCCTCTAAGGATCCGTTAAACTATTTACTATGTAGTAATATACGCTATTATAATAATATCTATTAGTAAAATAAACTTACTTTTAAATAGTGTTAAGGGGTTACCCATATAGCCCTTAACATGTACTAGTCCCAGTAGTCCATCCAGTATTAGCGCATCTCCAGATCGGGAGACTACCCTAAATACTCCACAGGCTATGGGAGAAAACCAAACTCGTATAAGGCTCGCTAGGGTAGGTGACATGGCACAACAAGGCAATGCTAGGGTAGATATACCAATTACGCATCCGGACCGGTGGTAATGCGTAGTAGCTACTACCAACCACCTCGAACCACACTCCTAAAATCAAAGGTGCGCACCAAACAATCACAAAGTAATAGAATGGCATACGAAGAAGTGTGTCTGATAAGAGGTGCTACCTCCTTAGCCCGAGAATCGTTCTTGTTTTAGCCACGTTATGCCAACTCACGGGAGTCGGGTTCACGCACATACCTCAATAGAATGTCGCCACCATCCTACTTAATTCTGGAATCTCCATCGCGTACACGGTTGTTAAAGTGGTTTTCGGCGATGGTAGAGAGTATGACAACTTCCGATCCCGGTCTCTTTAATAACCAAACGTTATTATTACCCACGGATATTTATTTCAAAATCATTTCTATTCCAAACCATTTAAAATCAAATACTATTACTTTCCAAAATAATATCCAGTCTCAAAATGGTAGTATTTCCAAATCCATATACTTCTCAAATTTAATGTCCATTTCAAAACTAAATATTATATTATTTCATTTAAAAAACCAAATCAATATATCATTTCCATTTCAAACCTAAAGTAATAATATATCATTTAAATTACAAAGCCAAATCAATATATTATTTAACCAAAACTCAAATTTCCAAATCACTGAATATTTCCTTCAATTTACTAAACTTGAAGTATTCCTTTAAATCATCTTAACCGAAACCACTTTATAAGGTCATATCCTTAAATCTTCCATTTTCAATAAGTTCCAAATTTATATATTTAAATACAATTCTTATTTAAATACAATTTTCAAAAATTTCATTTCTAAAGCCATATTACTTTCTAGTTATAACGACTGAAACCAAACATTTTGGAAAATATTTATTTAGACCATCTGAATTCAATGTTAATATATTCCAAACAAGATTCATTTAACCATTTAAATTCAATGTCAAATAATATTCATTTCAAAGTTGTAGCATTTATAATTTTATTCATTCAATTATAAACTTTCCAAAAACATTGTATATTTCAGCTACATTAAAATTTTAATTCTAGCCAATTTAACTTACAAAATTACATTTCCCACTTCAAAATATTCATTTGGATATCATTTAACTTATGATTTAATAAAATAAAATTTTATCCATAAATATCCAAGTTAAACTATAATTCATTTATTAAGTCAAAAACATATTCTTTTACTTCTTTTATTTCAACAAATAACTTACCACTTTATTTTTAAAATACCCACTTCATAAATAAGACTAAATTCCCATTTACTTACTTAACTTAACAATTTCAATTACACTAATTAATTCATTTGGACATTAAATAAGCCATGCTTTTAAATTAAATTAACTTAATTACTGTAATTGCCTATTTAAAGTTGAAATTCCTTATGTTAAGTTAAACGTATATTATTAACTTGCATTTCATTATTACAGTAAAGAGCATTTATTGATTTAATCAATATCGCATTAACTAAAATTACATGTCAAATGTTCATTTTTATCTTACGTTTTATTTTCATAATAAAAAGCATTTGTTGTCTTAATTAATATCACATTAACTAAAATCACATGTCAAATGTACATTTTTAACTTACATTTTATTATCACAATAAAAAGCATTTATTATCTTAATCAATATCACATTAATTAAAATGTAACATTCCTGGATTTTAGCTAGAATTAATTTGATAATAATTCAATTTTTTGGAACTAAATTATGAAATTTTTGGTAATTAATTTTGAATTTTTGGATTTAATGATTAATTTATTTGAAAATTTCCAGAATGGAAATATATGTGTATATAAACCGATTGTAAATAAATTTGGATTTGAAATTCTTTAATATATATATATATATATATATATATATTGAAAATAAAAAATTGGATTTATTAACTTATTATTTCTAAGGAATTAATATAAAAATTTATTAGTAATGAATAATTTGAATTCAAATCATTTGTTTTAAAAAATTATAAAAGTATAAAATATTAATTTTTGAATTTGAAATTTGAATAGTTTGATTTGAAAACTCCATATTTTAAAATTGATTTGCTTTCAAATGTTATAATGTATATATAGGTATATACATACATACATACATATATATTGATTTGGAATTCAAAAGTAAATATTTTATAAATTGAAGTTAAAAATCTTTATATTTTAAAGAACTAATAAACATGTATATATAATTTGTAATTCATGTATAATTACATTTTAAATCATTTCTTTAAAAAGTTGTATAAAAAAATAAAATAATGGAAAATGTACCAATATAAACATAATTGAAGGAAAAAAAAACTTAAATCTATGTGAATAAATAAAAATAAAACAAGGTTAAAAACAAAATTTGTACACTAAATCAAATAGGGGCTTAAACATAATTTTAATCTTATTAACAAGTGTATAATAATTAAGACATGAATTTAACAAGTGTTTATACAAATATTAACAAGCGTTAAATTAATTAGACAAGTGGCAAGAGAAAAGAAAAAAGAAAAAAATCCAGGCTTCTCAATATTATTCTCAATTCATATTTCTTAAACTTCTTTCATTCATTTCTCATGAAATAAAATTAAGAATCAAGCCTGGAAATAAAAATCAGAGAGATCAAAACCAAAACCCGAGGATACCCAAAACAAATACCAGAAATCAACAGTTTTTCAAAAACCTGGAAATGAGGATCAAGCAATCAAAAAAACTTCAAGTGTTCAAAGTTTTTAAGCCTGGAAACCAGAAATCTTCAACCTGGAAATTAAAGAAAATCAAAATTTCAAGCATCAGATCACTTAAACAAGTTCCAGAGCATAGCAACAATCTCTGTTAAATCTCAAACCTAAAATTAGATTCAATACAAACAACTTTAGCATGCATGCCTGAAGCATCTTCAATCTAAATCAAACTATAAATCCGATCAAGCTAAACAATTCAACCTCAAAAAGTTCAAATCAAAAATCAAGACCAGATTCAACTTAAATTCATTAAGTTCCAGGCTTTTGCTTCCACTTTGTTCTCTACTTTTTAAGGTGAGTAAACTACCATTTTATGATTTGAACCTGTGATTGTCATTGATGCTATGATTAATACTTGAAACTATTGTTTGTTGCCTATCTGTGCGTATAGATACATACATACATACATACATATATACATACATACATACATACATATATATATATATATATATAGGTGTGACCGTGCACGTCTGGAAAACAGACATGATTTTGCCTCTAGTTAAAATTTACTGGTTTTCAAAATTTGTTTAAAAAAAAAAACTTAAACTCTTCCTCTAATTTTTAGTAGGCTTTTAGGCATGAATAAGACAGGTCGTAAAATCAAGATCCAAGCTTTAAATATATTTTTAAGTGGAATTTGAAAGAAAATCTTACTGGAACGAAATTGTACAGTGGAACTTAAATTTTGGAAAAATTTAAATGTTTTAAAATCTCGACTCAAATACATAATGTGATTTGTTTTCAAAGACCATGATTTTAAAAAATAAAATCAAGATTTTTAACTTGATAATTCGAGTGACATTGAGAGTTGAACAGAAGTCTAATTTGCGTCGAATTCTAGCGATCAAATGGTTTGGAACCTTGGGATTAAGGCCAGAGGAGGGTAGCAAGCAAGGATCATCAGAAAAATGGGGGTAGATTTTATTAGTGGTTAGGTTAGTTAGTCGGCGTTGATTTAGGGTTTTGGATCAAACTTTTGGTCGACGTAGAATTTAAGACTGGTTCATCAACATCATCGCATCGGCTTGAATTGCGACCGAGGGAATAGGAACTAGAGACTCAGGCAGAGGTCCTGGTGGAGTAGCGTGAGCTCAGGTGGTCTGAGTAGGCGATTCCAGTGAGTTTTTGATGATCGATTTCTTTCTGGGTTCGTTTGAATGGTTCGATTTTATGTTGATCGAATTTTGAGTTTCCAGGGTTGTCGCACGGATTGACGATGTCATCGCCGACATGATGGTGGCTATGGCAACAGTTGAAGAGCGTTCTGATGATAGTGCATATGCACTTGATGTCCATCGTATCGGTACGAAGAAGAGGAAGAAGAAGAATGTGGGTTGCCTCGAGTCTAATTGCATGTAGTGGAGTGTTTGACTCGAAGTTATGTGAGATCGTGAGTTTGCTCGGGAAAGTTTGAAATCTGCTCGAAAATTTTGGGAGGCACTTGGGATGTTTCGGGTAAGACTCGAAGTGGGCCCGAGTAATCAAGGTTTTGGCCCAAGTTTAAAAATTTAAACTTAATCAAGGTTAAATGATTTTTTAACCACTTCTTTTAAAAGTAAATTATGTTTTTAATTAAGATGGAATTTATTAAAGATTTGAAAGATAAAAAAAATTGAGTTTAAAATGTTTTTAATATATAATCTTTGTCTTTGAAAAGTTTAGTTTTTATTTAAACTTAATTTTGTTATTAAGTAAATAATTAAAGAACGAAGAGTTTTGAACCTTTAATTTAACTTAAAGGTTTAAGTTAAGGTGGTTAATTAAAAGATTATTACTTAAAGAAGGATTAGTTAATGAGATTGATTAAAGAATAATTACTTAATGTAAGGGGTAATTTATTAAGGGTTGATTAATTTATGATTTAAAAGTTAATTAATTTGTAATTACTTAATGTAATTAAGGGATAATTAATCGATGTAATTAATTTAAGGATAATTAATCAATATAATTAAGGTGATTAATTTAAGAGTAATTTTTTAATTAAAGGTTAGTTAATTAATAAAAGTAATTAAGGGTGATTATTAATTAAGGATTAATTAATTTATTATTGTAATTAATTAAGGATAATTAATCAAAGAATTAGTTAATAATTAAGGGTTAATAAATAAATAATTAAAGGGTAATTAATTAAATGGTTTACAGTTAATTAATATTAATTAACCAGGATTAGTGACAAATCTGATTTAAATTAATCAGATGACTTAACGATCGTACTTATAAATGTTTGGATGGTATGGAATGCTTTGAATTATGTGATATTCCTATTGTGTGATGTTTTGTGATATGTTTGAGCAGTGGAATGTAATTTATTTATCTATAATGCATTTATATTATCTATCTGTGATTCTGTGTATATAGATAAGCGTTATACGATTCTACCGCTTATCGATATTGCTGTGATGATTGATGATGTTGCACTATTATTGTGTAAAACCCCTGGACCACACTCATGCACACAAAAATATGGATTACACGAGAAAATAGGTTAAGTCAAAGATATTTTGAATTTAAACATTATCTGTTTAAAAGATGAATTTTGAAACCAAATAGTTTTGGAAATGGGATTAGGTTAAATATAGAAAGTTTTGAAAAGGAGTTGTAAAGATAAAAGTTATTTTGAATAACTTAATTAAGTTTTGAAAATTTAAATAGTTTGATTTAAATGTGAATTCAAGATTCGAATTATGGTTTAACAAGTTATATAATGTATTTATATGGGTTTTAAACCATTTTAAAAGTATTGTTTTAGGAATTTAAATTTAACCCAAGTTTTATATTTGAAGGGAATTAACTTTTGCAAATGATATCAGATTTTTCCAAAATGAAAACTATTTGTTTTCAAATAATAAAAGCTTTCATATAAAGAAAGAATTTCCAATTTGTGTTGAAAGGATTTCAAGTTTGAAATGAAAATGGTTTTCCAAGTTATTAATGAATCTTTGGAAATGATTGAAAGCTATAAATTAAAACTTTGATTTAAAGATTTGATAGGTTAATCCAATTTCAAAGGGAAATTGTTTTAAAATCTATGAATGAATCTTTGTGAAAGATTGGTGAACTTTGTGAAGCGAATCTTTTTGTTTAAAAAGATTTGAAAATGGTAATTTGTTTAAACCATTTGAGAAAAAGGTTTTGGGTAATAAGTTGTGACATAATTGAGATCCCAATATACATATGTTTTTAAATATGGCGCTCACTATTCGGTTTAGCCGAGAGAGGACCTTTGTGTCATATAACCCATTTCGAATAGTGATACGACGGAAATGGATAGCATTTGAAGATGGTGGTGAAGACCGGGTGTCTTCAAGACCGATAGAGAACCTGTCGAATGACTCTGCACTTAGTAGCTACAGTATAGAGATCTCCATTTGTGATGGGGATTCAAATCGGGATTAGGAATACCCGGATTTGCAAGGGCTTCTTTTGAAGTGCCTTCGGTTCTGTTTGGACCTGGAACAGACTTGTATGGATGTGTGTCTGACATTACACTTTGAGATGTAAAGCTGCTTTCTATCAAAAACATTTCTGTTTGGTGGCAGAGAATTTATTCTCTTAGCTTAGCACCCTTCTTTAAGGCGTACGATCTCAGAGGTTATATAGTTGATGGTTACTAGTGACATTCCCAATTTGGTAATGTGGCATACGAACTGTTGCTGATCATTTGTTGGTCAAAGCATGATTTTCTGAAAAAAGTTTAGCTTTGTGGATGTGACTTCGTCGAGCCTCACAACCCAGTAATGGTCGAAACAGGAATTGTTGTAGCAAGGTTATTAGGGGGTAGCGCCCCCTGAGGGTATGACCATTTCCTTTTGGATAAAAAGTAGTATCATGGTATGGAGCCTAGATATTTACTTATGTTGATTTTGATAGTGGTATCATGGTATGGAGCCCAGATACTTTACTGTGTGGTTGTTGGCTTCGAGGCCTTGGATAAAGGTCGGTAACGACCGGGGGATGGCATACTCGTGTCATTAGTTACTTTTGGGCAGGGGTAACCCAGCCTTTTGTAGCAGAGATCCGGTTAGGTTCTCGGGAACGTCCCTCCAGAAGCATTCCATTTTGTGTGGGAAGTTCCTTTGCCTGACCATTTATTGGAAATCCAATCACCCAATACGTGCACTTTACGATTGCAGTTGTATAACCTGCCACCTCAGGTGGTAGCTATAGTAGGCATAGTATAATGGTACCTATGCTGGCTAAGATTAATATTATACTTTGGAAATATTTTCCACTATGCACTAGTAATAATATCCAAAGGATTTTCTCGTATCAAGCATTTTTGACTGTCACAAGGAGAAATCTCCTCCAAGTGCGCGCTTGCATTGTGTGTATGGCGGGAGGCCTTATGGCAGTTTCATTTTCCAAAAAAGCATTGTGGATTTCAATTTTAAAATCTTTTGTTTGCTCATACCAGTCCCATGACTGACCTGGACTTTATTGTTCCTTTCCTAAACTCTGGGTGCCTACAATTTTCCACACGGGCAGTCTAGATTTTGGGTTTTCAGATAATCAAATAATAGGTGTAGATTCGATAGCCTTTGAAGTCTTTGGTTTGGTAGCTTTCAGTCTTTGGGAATCTTCTTCAGTCTTTGGATGACTGACCTTGCTTAGTACAACTTGACGGGGGTTCGAGCTTGCTTTGGATTAGAGATGGAGTTTTTAGAGTTTGGCATTGAAGACATTGTCTTTCCGCTACTGTTGTCTCTGTTATTGTCTTGTATCTATCTTTGATATATTGATAGTCAGTTGTGTCAAATGTGTTGTATCAAATACTGTTGTATATCAATGATATATTCATTCATTCATTTCTCTTCCACTGAATTGTTGTACTTAATGTGTTATAAGCTCCGACGAGGCAGATTCGGAGTTTGAATCTGCAGCATTCGAGTATAAGTGATGTACGGGTGCCAATTTTCGAAGGTCGAGTCAGGGTCGTTATAATTAGTATTAGAGCTGAAGGTTGAAACTTTAGCTTAGGAGTATAACACATTAGGTAACTCATTAGAGATAGGGTGAAGTATACCCTAGAATGAGTATACCCCTAAGATATCCGTCTGTATGCCTCAGTAAATTCTCTTGCTATCCACTAATAGTAAGTATGTGTGCAAGAAGGGGATGAGATAGGAGACGGAGTAGTACCGGTACAAATGGTCAATACCCTACAGCAACAACGGAAACAACTTTTTCTATCAATCTCCTTTGATCCAGTTTCAAAATTCTTTGATGTCTTCGTGGCAGCTGCAAGGAGAAGCTTCAGTGAGGTGATGGCCTTGCGAATCGTTGTAGAAAATCCTTACTTCGTATCATCATCAGTTTCTTATCAATCTTCCCGTTTTTAACTTCAATGAATTTGAGATATTATTTGAAATAAACTGGTTAACATATGAAGATAGATTAATTTGTATCGATAAAACGATTTCGATTTAAACAAAATTTGAAATTCTATTGTAATTTTTTGGTGAGTATCAAAGTCCAAAAATGGACAAGTTGGTGTATATTTTGGAATATTCCAATTGGAATTGTGTATCCACTATCTATTCTTTAGGGTCCAAATATATTCTACGAGTGGATAGTTACCCTTTGAATTAACCGATGCTCCTGCATATTTCGTAGACTTGATGACCCTAGTATTTCGTGAGATATTTATTGAGTTTGTTCTCATATTTATTGATATTTTGATTTGGTAAGTCAAATGCAGAATAAATATTCAGTTTGAAGTGGAAAGCTGTATTTTTGTGTACACATCTATCTTTATTGTCTCCCTGGCAAATTTCGGACGAAAATTTCTTAAGGAACAGAATCTGTAACATTCTTGGATTTTAGCTAGAATTAATTAGATAGTAAATTCAATTTTTTAGAATTAAATTATGAAATTTTTGGTAATTAATTTTGAATTTTTGGATCTAATGATAAATTTATTTGAAAATTTCCAGAATGGAAATATATGTGTATATAAACTGATTGTAAATAAATTTGGATTTGAAATTCTTTAATATATATGTTGAAAATAAAAAATTGGATTTATTAACTTATTATTTCTAAGGAACTAATATAAAAATTTATTGGTAATGAATAATTTGAATTCAAATCATTTGTTTAAAAAAAAATTATAAAAGTATAAAATATTAATTTTTGAATTTGAAATTTTAATAGTTTGATTTGAAAACTCCATATAAATTGGTTTGCTTTCAAATGTTATAATGTATATATAGGTATATACATAGATATATATATATAAATATTGATTTGGAATTCAAAAGTAAACATTTTATAAATTGAAGCTAAAAATCTTTATATTTTAAAGAACTAATAAATATGTATATATAATTTGTAATTCGTGTATAATTACATTTTAAATCATTTCTTTAAAAAGTTGTATAAAAAAATAAAATAATGGAAAATGTACCAATATAAACATAATCGAAGAAAAAAACTTAAATCTATGTGAATAAATAAAAATAAAACAAGGTTAAAAACAAAATTTGTACACTAAATCAAATAGGGGTTTAAACATAATTTTAATTTTATTAGCAAGTGTATAACAATTAAGACATGAATTTAACAAGTGTTTATACAAATATTAACAAGCGTTGAATTAATTAGACAAGTGGCTAGAGAAAAAAAGAAAAAAATCCAGGCTTCTCAATATTATTCTCAGTTCATATTTATCAAACTTCTTTCATTCATTTCTCATGGAATAAAATTACGAATCAAGCCTGGAAATTAAAAATCGGAGAGATCAAAACCAAAACCTAAGGATACCTAAAACAAATACCAAAAATCAACAGTTTTTCAAAAACCTGGAAATGAGGATCAAGCAATCAAAACAACTTCAACTGTTCAAAGTTTTTAAGCCTGGAAACCAGAAATTTTCAACCTGGAAATTAAAGAAAATCAAAATTTCAAGCATTAGATCACTTAAACAAGTTCCAGAGCAAAGCAACAATCTCTGCTAAATCTCAAACCTAAAATCAGATTTAATACAAACTACTTTAGCCTGCATGCCTGAAGCAACTTCAATCTAAATCAAACTATGAACCTGATCAAGCTAAACAATTCAACCTCAAAAAGTTTAGATCAAAAATCAAGACCAGATTCAACTTAAATTCATCAAGTTCCAGGCTTTCGCTTCCACTTTGTACTCTGCTTTTTAAGGTGAGAAAACTACCATTTTATGATTTGAACTTGTGGTTGTCATTAATGCTATGATTAATACTCGAAACTGTTGACTGTTTCCTATCTCTCTCTGTGTGTATGTGTATGGGTGTGATTGTGCATGTCTGGAAAACAGACATGATTTTTTTTGAAATAATGGTAAACGGGCCAAGCCCGATACAAAACAGGTTAAAAACCTGAAACCATAGAAACCCTATTACAAAACACCTTTTAACCCTAGCCGACATAGAAAAAACAACTATCTTCAAACCCTAACCATGGCGAAAGGAGTGACGGCGATTTTTCTACTCCGATTATCTGCCACTTTTACTAACACCGCTCGACTCTCCTTTCTCCCGATTTGATAAGCTTCTGTTAAATCGCCCTCGCATCCGCTCGATGCTCTATTTAAAGCTGTGGTTTCTCTATTGAATTGAGGTCAAGGGGAAAATAGCAGATCTAAGTTCTTTACAACTTAGATCTGTTAATTTCTTACCCCTAGCAGTATCATTGTCTGAATTCGAGAACCAGTTCAGCCTGGTATTCTCACTATTACACTGATTTAAACGGAAGTGTTTTTCAGTAGCAAATGATCTCTGATGAGGGTCGTTAGCTTCAAACGAATGGTGTTTTCCATGTGAATCTTTGGCACGAACGAGAAATAATTCTAGTTGTTTGTTGTCGGCTTCATGGCTCCATTCATCAGCTGGGAAATAAAATTTGGTTTGATCCCTGATTTTTTTCTGAGATTTATGAAGAATTATTCTGCTCTCAATCTTGATAAGTATCCACTTCTGCTCGTTTTTCATACTGCTTTTATTATGTGTTCGGAAGTTCCTCTCTTTCCATATATGGAACACCGCAGTAGTTAATAGTATGTGAGCATAGTCCCTTTCGCAGCTTTTAACTTTACAATTTCTGTTGATATGTTGTATGGCTTGAATAAGACTCATCTGACCATTGTTAGCAATATGCAATATGTTTCGAATATGATTCCAGATTTAGTAAGAATAGCTGCATTCAAAAAACAAATGGTTAGCACTTTCATTTACTAGATTGCATAGGAAACACAGTGAATTTTTGGGTTTTCCCCACTTATTAACTTTATCCTAAGTTGTAACAACCCGATATTTTCAGCCATTCGCATCCACACATGTCGGATTTGAATTGCTCAAAATACCACATTGTAATAAAATTTGGAACAAAAGAAATACAATCACAGAATCACAGACACAGAAAAATCAGAATAACTCGCAGCGGTAATTAAAATACCATTGTAGTTCATGAAGCTACTATAACAAACTCTCAAAACATAATACATAATATCAGTCTGAAACTTATACAATAGAAGTCCCAATTACATAGAAGTTTATAAATACCAGAACTGAAATAGAACAACTGAAACTGAAAGGGAATTCATAACTAGACAAGCAGAATCTTCAGCGATTCCTAGCTCCAGAAAAAGAAATCCAAAGCTAAGCTGTAAATACTCAGTCTGACCCAAGCGTAAAGTGAAACACAAAACACTCAAGTCAGGACATACATACTTATATAATGTAAATCAACTCAAGTGAACTGTAGTAGTAATGCACAATAACTTAAAGAATGTTTGGGATCGCCCATCCTCTACAGATCAGTTAAACCATAAATTAAATACATCCCGTGTTTAGAATTTCAAAATGGTAATTATACTTCGAAATCAAATATCATTTCAAAATTCAATATCATTCAAAATCCATTTTAAAGGTATCAAAATATCATATTTTTCCGAGGTCACATTCATTTTAATTAATTTAAATACCATTTCAAATCACATTTCAAAATGGTTTATATTTCAAATCAAAATAATCCATTTAAATCAATAAAAAAATGAAGTTATTATATTTTAATAATCAAATATTCAATTCTCAAAATTTACCATTTTCAGAATTCATTTATTCACCTAAATTTATTAAAACAGTGAAAATTCAACTTTCGCAACACTTAGAAAATGCTACGGAAAGTTATGTTTTAAAACAATTAAATTTAGCAAAGACGGCATTAAAATGATGTAATAGGTTTTAGGTTTAAATAAAAACTTTAGTTAAATTCAGCAACTACAGCACTTACAAAGTGCTGTAACAGCCCTTAGTTCATTTTAGCCATTTAGTTCATTGGTATCAACTACAACACTTAGAAATACCGTAATATCCTTTACTACAAAATGATAGCATTTCAAAAATGCTTTAAATTGAATTCAAAATTTCAATACAATTTCATAAACAATTAAATTTTATTTAAACCATTTTTAACTTATAAAAATCATATTTTCTCACTTTTAAAACAATCATTTATATACCTTTTAGTTCATGATTTTATAAAGTGAAATTTTCACAAATAATGATCAAATCTTTTGTCATAATTCACTTATAAAAAATTGTACGATTTCATAACATTTCATTTACTTTACATTTTAATTAAATTTACCATTTTATAAATTAAATTTAAATTCCATTTATTTTTCTTAACTTAACTTTTATTTTTAACATTGATTTCACATTTTCCAAGTTAAGTTATATTTCAAATTTCAAATTTAAAAATTTATTTATTTAACTATTTTTAATTTATAGAAAATCAATAACACTTTATGAAAACATCTTTAGATTTAAATTTAAATCAAATTATCATATTTTCTTACTTAACTTAAACTTCATTTATAAACAAAATCATAAATTCCAAAATTCACTTATATTTCAAATCCTACTTTACCATTTATTTATTTCACTTATTTAACTTATAGAAAATCACTAATATTTAAAAAAAAATTATTTTTAATTAAATTTAAATCGAAATATCATAATATTTACATTTTTCTATATATTTTAAAAATTTAGAAAAATATATATAACCATGGGTCTGCATATAAAATTTTCCAACATAGGTCAAATTATACGGATAATATATCATTTCAATCCGTAATTTACAAAGGAAAAAATCCGAGTTCTATCATTTCAAACTTGCAATCCCAAGTAAATAAAAATAATTAAAAATCACTCAGGCCTATCATTTCAGCCCATAATGATTTTTCCTATTCTAATGTCTGTTCGGGTATGTATCATTTCGACCCATAGTGATTCTAATCTACAAGGAACTTGTAGGGTGATAAACTGATATAAATAAACAGAATAACATCATATAACAATAACATATGATATAATAGGTGTATAAAGAGGGGAGAACATCATATGATCATAGCATAGGCAGTTATAACATGATGATATGGTTTACAAATTCAAATGCTATCAATTTACTAGTTATATAAGTATAAATTGTCTGGTGAGAACTACTCACCTCTACAAGCTGGAGATAACAACCAAACACACAACAGAGATCTAAAAGGCACGAAAACACAACTACGATTCGAGTGAGGGTGATCCAAAGCTATTTTTCTTGTCACATCAAACAAAACAAAATATATAACATGAATTTCAAACCAAAATTAAACATTAAACAAGCTAGAATTGAGGAACAACAAATAATCAAACACTTTCACTTGCTTCCGTAAATCTCATGCTCGGCCTATAGGATGATAAGGTATGGCCATGGGTGTAAATGAGTCAAGCATGGGTTAAGCCAAGGTTGGCCTAGATATGGAATAAAGGCATGGAAGTGGATATGCATGTACAACACAAGTACAATGCAACAAAGTGGGTTTTCTATGCAAATATTATTCGGCCATAGGCATATATTGGCATGACCAGGACTGGTGAGATCAGGTACTGATGTGGCAGAGGTCTTTGGGTCAGGTAGGTGCTAGAAAAGGTGGTGCAAAGGTCGGCCAAGGGTTGTATGAGGTGGTGGAGTCACGTGGAGGTCGGCTTGGATGTCTAAGGTGATGTTTTGCTAATTTTTTGTGGGGCTTCTCATCAAGGATGGCCACGGCCATGTAGGTCGGAGGAGATGGAGGTGATGACAGCTAAGAGTGATGGTGGTGGAGGTGGTGGTGATGGTGGAGGCTTCAGGCCGAACATCCAAAGTGAAAGCAAGTGCAAGATGAATGCATAAAACAAGGAAAAAAAATGAAAAAAGTGAAATATTAACCAGAATTTTTCTCAGGTGATGGAGGCCGAAAATTTTGAGTTGAGAAACAAAATTTGCGTGAGAAAAATGGGGAGGTAATCGGCTAAAGGAAATGTTATGGTCAGCCAAAAGTAAATGCATGTGTTGATTAGAATTGAAAAGGCAAGAAGGCGAAAAGTCTAAGGTATATAAAGGGTTTAAAACTCTTCAAATTTCCATATTTCTTCTTGCATTTTTAAATACATATGAAAATGAATATAAATAAAATAAAAAAACAACAAAATAACGAATAAATAAATAAATTTTAAATAAATATAAATGAATTAAGAAAGTAGCTTAAAAATAGAAACTAGGTTATAAAAATTGAAAATAAAATACATTAAGTTTGGAAAAGTTATAACATCACTTTTAAAAATGTTTTAAAATAATATATATACCTAACACATCGTATAACACATATTAGAACATGATTTAACAAATAAAAATATTATTTATATAAATTAAAATAGACAATTTTAGTAAATAAATCAATTTACATTCGATATAGTAAAAAGCATAACTTTCACAATATAAATCGGATTTCAACGAAACAAAAAGCAGTATTCTTGAAATTTAATTTAATTTCCTAATAAAATATAAAATTTAAAAATTCAAATATTTTAAATTTTAAATTTAAAAGTCAAATTTTGACCAAATTGACCAAAGTCCACTTTTTCTGGAAAATATTCCATTTATTCAGGTTTGAAATTATAATTCATACAAAATCAAAAAAAAAATTTTAATAACAAAATCTATTCATTTTAATAAATAAAATAAAGTTTTTAAATCAGGCATTCAAATAAAATAATCAAAATAAACAATTAAAAATAATCATAAAATTCAAGGTTGTTACACTCTCCCCCACTCAAATCTTTTCGTACTCGAAAAGGAATGAGCAAGAAAAATAAGGAAAAGCAAGATAGAAAAAGCAAATAGTACCTGAAACGAACAATTCCGGATTCGAAGCACGAATGCCCTCCTCCATTTCCCAGGTACAATCCCATTCATCAGTACTTCACAGTACTTCGATCAGACTAACAAATTTCTTTCTTAGCTGCTTCGTACCTCTGTCAACAATACGTAGTGTCTTCCTCTCGACAGTCAGATTAGGCTCAGTATCCAAACTATCAAGAGCAGAAGGCTGAACAAAAAAGAGATAGGTCATGAAGGTACTAGCGAAGATGTGAGACGAGGAATACATCATGCACTCAAGAAGGCTTCTTGGGAAAATCCAAACAATAAGCCAAAGAACAAACTCTTTCCATAATACAGAAAGGACCCTCAAAGAAGAGGAAGGTAGGAATAGCTAGAAGGAAAATAGGTTGGAAGACAATGATGAACCATTATTTTAAACCATATAAATTTCAATTTAAATTTTTTATATTTAACATTTTAAACATTTTATAATATGATGAATAGTCATTTGATTCAAATTTGATAGTTAGAAGTAAACAATATTGAAAACATTTTAACTTATTTAGACAAGTAAAATAAATGATCAAAATATCCTTTATATACTACTTTATCAATATACTTTTATAACTCGATGTCTTAACAAGTTTACTTTCATTCCTACAGACTCTGGCTATGCATTGATCAGGTGCAAAGCTAGAATTCTCCAGTCCTTAGTAGACTTGTTTCAACACCCAGTGAAAATACTGGAAAACCTTTTAAAAACAGATATGGAAAGTACAATCCAAACAACCAACCAAACCAAAACATTTATCTAACCATGAATCGCAGATACATAATGGTTACGCCTGGATCCCCTAGGAAACATCCGTACCTGTAAGCTATCTCAGCCTACGAATTACGCCATGATGACTAGTAGACCGCAGATACACAATGGTTATGCCTAGATCCCCAAGGAAATATCCGTATTCTTAAGCTATCTCAGCTAGCGGATTTCGCTACTAATACGACCTACATAGATCGCAGGATACACAGTGGTTATGCCTGGATCCCCCAGGAAACGTCCATACCCCTAGGTCATCTTAGCCAGGCGTTCATGCTCATAAGAACATGGAGATCGCCATGGAATTCAATTGACACTCAAGTATCATATCCGGAAAACCAAAATCAGAGAGAATAATATCGATAGAATGAATCCATAGTGTGGCCATAATGCGGATATCAAGCAGAAGGCACTTTCCATATCTTTACTTCGAAAATATGTATCATACAGTACCTTTCAAATCACTTTCAAATATCATGCTTATATAAAGTCCATTATATATAAGATTTCGTTTCAAATCAACTACTTTCCAAAATCAATAGTATATCAAATCACACTTATATAGACTTTGATTATATAGGATTTCCCTTTCCAAATTGAGTACCTTTTCCAAATCTACTGTTTTCATATCAATTTCGTACTTATACAAATCCATTTTATATAAGTTCGGTAACTCCCAAATCAAGTATTTAATAAAAAAAGGTTCTCAATTTCAATTCCTTTCAATAACGTTTCAGTTTCAAAATCATATATGATTTTGCCACATCATTTCTTCCAAATTACATATATTCAGTTACAAAGTTTCTTAAAACAATACATTTAGAAAATAATCTTGGTTTCCAAATCAAAAAAATTTAAGTCAAATAAATTCATTTCAAAAACCATCATATAAATACTAGGTTTTACTATCCAAGCTATTTTCTAAACCAAATATCTTTATCAAATCAATTATACCCAAAGTGGTTTCCAAGTTATAACTATCCTTTTAAAAACTTAAACTATTTATTTCTATAAAAAAGATCAATTTACCCTTTTCCAAACTATTTAAAACTAAATTTTATTCAAAACATTCCAAAACTAAATTCCATATCAGTATAATTGAAAATAGTCTTATTTATTTACTTAACAAAACAGTTTCAAACTCATTTACCTAATCGAATGATTTATATTTTTCCAGGAATACTTTGCTTTGAAAATTAAACCTTGATTTGGAAGTGCTCGAACTTTAAAATATAGTCGAAGAAATCATATTTAAAATCCAAAAGTTGGAAATCACCAACAAATCAGTAAATCAATTCCAACAGATAAGGTTATACCAAAAAAAAATCTGAAACTCGAGGACTGAACACCGGCTTACTTTAAATCATTTCAGATGTACACATATACATATATCTTTCGAAAAATCAAATCATACTTCAAAATCTGAAATCAAAATTGGTTTTACAAAATCACTCGCATACAAAAGCTACTAGAGTGGCCTCTCCCCCACTCAGAAACTCGAAAATCAATGTCAATGATGCATGAATTCATCATCGAAATCATTTTCCAGCGACATAAGTGGGTTCTGGACTTTTATTTCCTTGAAACTTCTTTGAAATCTCTTCGAAATCATTGGAATTCATTCGAGTACATTTGAAACTTTTCTTATTCAGAAAATATCTTTAAACCATATTATTATTATTATTATTATTATTATTATTATTATTATATATTTTCCAAATCTTAAAACCGACACCGGAGTTCGATTCCTCAAAATTCAAATTCAAAACCCTTCAATTATAAATCATTTTATATAAGTCAAATTCTTATAAAATTTTCAAAATTTCAAATCATTTCAAAGCTTTAAATTTTCAAAGAAAGAAAAATATATAATCCATATCGAAAACATTACACTTTTATATATAAAATGGGGTCATCCTTATCAAAATAATAATTTCGATGTATGCACAATTTCAAAATACAACCAAACACAAATTTTCAAGGGATGATTCAAGGTTAGATTTCAAAAAAACAGAGATTCAAATTTCATATCATACGAAAACAGGAACATAAATATCTTTAGTTTGACAACTTCAGCTAAGCAAAAGATACAATAGAGTTCACCGAATGCAACCTAACAACTGCTAAAAACAAACAGATCCATAGAATACCACCCTACATAAACAAAGCCTCGGTATTAATTCTACCAGGTGGTACTTCAATGGGTCCAGGACACTCCCACTCAACATGCCCCGAACTCCTACACTTCTGGCATAAATGCACCACACTCCCATCTTCCTTCTCGAACTGTGGGTATGCAGCTTTCTTTCCGTGTTGTCTCACAGGACAATCTCTAGCTATATGCCCAGCCCTCCTACAATGGTAGCAAATGGTTGATAGGCTAATTGATGTAGGAAGTGCAGGTTTCACTTTCTTCACCATTTGGCAGCGACTTGGAAAGTGACCCCTCTTTCGGCATTTAAAACAGAAAATCTCCGATCGAAAGCGCTTGCCCTCACTCTTCTTATCTTTATCTCTCATCCCACACATGGCTGCATAGTGTCCCTTCTCCTGACACCGATAACAAATGACATGATCATAGGGACCAGGTCCCGCCCTTTCCCTCCACAACCTTTCTCACTTCTCCATTGCTTCCTCCCGTTCCTTACGGGCTAGTTCTCTTCGAGCTCGACGAGCTGCTTTCTGCTCTTCCAATCATGCCATAGCTACAATAGCTTCCTATCAAGAAAAGAGTCTGGATCAATAAGATAGAATTTCCAAATCCTAGTGAATCCTAACCAAAGAAATTACTAACAAGGTGGATACCAAAGGAATGAAGTTTAGAAGATTTTGATTTCAAAATAAAAAGATTTTTATACCCATATAATCTTTGAAAAATATCCTTTAATATCATTTTGCAATCATTTTATACTTCGAAAATACGTTCTCTCATAAAGAAATGATTCTGAGATTGATTTCACTCATTCTAGGGTATTTCTACCCTATCTCTAGTGAGTTTTTGCTCCGAAGGCTATGGTTTGCCTAAAAACCAAAGATCTGATACCAAATATAACAACCCGATATTTTTAGCCATTCGCATCCATACATGCCGGACTTGAATTGCTCAAAATACCGCATCGTTATAAAATTTAGAGCAAATGAAATACAATCACAGAATCACAGATACAGAAATATCAGAATAACTCGCAGCAGAAATTAAAATACCATAGTAGTTTATGAAGCTATTATAACAAACTCTCAAAACATAATACATAATATCAGTCTGAAACATATACAATATAAATCCAAATTACATAGAAGTTTATAAATACCAAAACTGAAATAGAACAACTGAAACAGAAATAGAATAGATAACTAGACAAGCAGAATCTCCAGCGATTCCTAGCTCCAGAAAAAGAAATCCAAAGCTAAGCTGTAAATACTCAGGCCGACCCGAGCGTAAAGTAAAATACAAAACACCCTAGTCAGGACATACATACTTATATAATGTAAACCAACTCAAGTGAACTGTAGTAGTAACGCACAGATGTTTAGGATCGCCCATCCTCTAAGGATCATTTAAACCATAAACTAAATACATCCCGTGGTTAGAATTTCAAAATGGTAACTTATACTTCAAAATCAAATATCATTTCAAAATTCAATATCATTAAAAATCCATTTTAGAAGTATCAAAATATCATATTTTTCCCAGACCACATTCATTTAAATTAATTTAAATACCATTTCAAATCACATTTCAAAATAGTTTATATTTCAAATCAAAATATTCCATTTAAATCAATAAGAAAATGAAGTTATTATATTTTAATAATCAAATATTCAATTCTTAAAATTTTACCATTTTCAGAATTCATTTATTCACTTAAATTTATTAAAACAGTGAAAATTCAACTTTCGCGGCACTTAGAAAATGCTACAGAAAGTTATGTTTTAAAACAATTAAATTTAGCAAAGACAGCATTAAAATGTTGTAATGGGTTTAGGTTTAAATAAAAACCTTAGTTAAATACAGCAACTACAGCACTTACAAAGTGTTGTAACAGCCCTTAGTTCATTTTAGCCATTTAGTTCATTGGTATCAACTACAACACTTAGAAATGATGTAATATCCTTTACTAAAAAAATGATAGCATTTCATAGATGCTGTAAATTGAATTCCAAATTTCAATACAATTTCATAAACAATTAAATTTTTTTAAACCAATTCTAACTTATAAAAATCATATTTTCTCACTTTTAAAACAATCATTTATATACCCTTTAATTTGTGATTTTATAAAGTGAAATTTTCACAAATAATTATCAAATCTTTTGTTATAATTCACTTATAAAAATAAATGTACGATTTTATAACATTTCATTTACTTTACGTTTTAATTAAATTTACCATTTCATAAATTAAATTTAAATTCCATTTATTTTTCTTAACTTAACTTTTATTTTTAAAACCAATTTCACATTTTCCAAGTTAAGTTATATTTAAACATTTATTTATTTAACTATTTTTAAGTTATATAAAATCAATAACACTTTATAAAATCATTTTTAAATTTAAATCAAATTATCATATTTTCTTACTTAACTTAAACTTCATTTATAAACGAAATCATAAATTCCAAAACTGACTTATATTTCCAATCCTACTTTACCATTTATTTATTTCACTTATTTAACTTATAGAATATCACTAATATTTTAAAAAATCATTTTTAATTAAATTTAAATCAAAATATCATGTTTACATTTTTTTTAAAATATTTTAAAATTTTAGAAAAATATATATAACCACGGGTCTGTATATAAAATTTTCCAATATAAGTTAAATTATACGGATAATATATCATTTCAATCCGTAATTTACAAAGGAAAAAATCCGGGTTCTGTCATTTCAAACCCGCAATCCCAAGTAAATAAAAATAATTAAAAATCACTCAGGCCTATCATTTCAGCCCATAATGATTTTCCCTATTCTAATGTCCATTCGGGTATGTATCATTTCAACCCATAGTGATTCTAATCTACAAGGAACTTGCAAGGTGATAAACTGATATAAATAAACAGAATAGCATCATATAAAAATAACAGATGATATAACGGGTGTATAAATAGGGGCAAACATCATATGATCATAAGCATAGGAAGTTATAACATGATGATATGGTTTACAGATTCAAATTCTATCAGTTTACTAGTTATATAAGTATAAATTGTCTGGTGTGAATTACTCACCTCCACAAGCTGGAGATAACAACCAAACACACAACACAGATCCAAAAGGCACGAAAACACAACTATGATTCAAGTGAGGGAGAGACAAAGCTATTGGTCTTGTCACGTAAAACAAAACAAAATATATAACATGAATTTCAAACCAAAATTAAACATTAAACAAGCTAGAATTGAGGAACAACAAATAATCAAACACTTTCACTTGCTTCCATAATTCTCATGCTCGGCCTATAGGATGATAAGGCACGGCCATGGGTGTAAATGAGTCAAGCATGGGTCAAGCCAAGGTCGGCCTAGCTATGGAATAAAGGCATGGAAGTGGATATGCATGTACAGCACAAGTACAAGGCAACAATGTGGGTTTTCTATGCAAATATGGTTCGACCATAGGCATACATTGGCACGGCCAGGCTTGGTGAGGTCAGGTATTGATGTGGCAGAGGTCTCTGGGTCAGAGTTGCTGGAGAAGGTGATGCAAAGTTCAGCCAAGGGTTGTATGAGGTGGTGGAGTCATGTGGAGGTCGGCTTGGATGTTCAAGGTAATGTTTTGCTAATTGTTTGTGGAGCTTCTCATCAAGGATGGCCACGGCCATGTAGGTCAGAGGAGATGGAGGTGATGATAGCTGAAAATTATGGTGGTGGAGGTGGTGGTGATGGTGGAGGCTATAGGCCGCATATCTAAAGTGAAAGAAAGTGCATGA
This sequence comes from Allium cepa, assembly GCA_030765085.1. Classification (NCBI taxonomy): domain Eukaryota; kingdom Viridiplantae; phylum Streptophyta; class Magnoliopsida; order Asparagales; family Amaryllidaceae; genus Allium; species Allium cepa. The sequence continues at coordinate 112,587,908 of CM060940.1, forward strand.
TGAATGCATAAAACAAGGGAAAAAATGAAAAAAGGTGAAATATTTACCAAAAATTTTCTCAGGTGATGAAGGCCGAAAATTTTGAGTTGATAAACAAAATTTACACGAGAAAAATAGTGAGGTAATTGGCTGAAGGAAATGTTATGGTCAGCCAAAAGTAAATGCATGTGTTGATTAGAATTGAAAAGGCAAGAAGGTGAAAAGTCTAAGGCATATAGAGGGTATACACTCTTCAAATTTCCATATTTCCTTTTGCATTTTTAAATACACATGAAAATGAATATAAATAAAATAAAAACACAAAAAAATAATGAATAAATAAAAATAAATGAATAAATTTTAAATAAATGTAAATAAATTAAGAAAATAGCTTAAAAATAGAAACTAGGTTATAAAAATTGAAAATAAAATACAACAAGTTTTGGAAAATTATAACATCACTTTTAAAAATGTTTTAAAATAAAATATATACCTAACATGTCATATAACACATATTAGAACATGATTTAACAAATAAAAATATTATTTATATAAATTAAAATAGACAATTTTACTAAATAAATCAATTTACATTCGATATTGTAAAAAGCATAACTTTCACTATATAAATCGGATTTCAAAGAAATGAAAAGCGGTATTCTTGAAATTTAATTTATTTTCATAATAAAAGATAAAATTCAAAATTCAAGTATATTAAATTTTAAATTTAAGAGTCAAAGTGACCAAACTGATCAAAATCCACTTTTTTTGGGAAAATATTCCATTTATTCAAGTTTGAAATTATAATTCAGAAAAATCAAAATAAATTTATAATAAAAAATTTATTCATTTTAATAAATAAAATAAAGTTTTTAAATCAGACATTCAAATAAAATAATCAAAATAAACAGTTAAAAATAATCACAAAATTCAGGGTTGTTACACAAGTTAGCAATCTATTGTTGACTGCAAAATATGCACAAAAAGCCATTTTGGGACAATTCACTTTGTTCCATATGCAATTATACCGGTCAATATTAGGGATTTTATTTCTAATACTTTCCCAAGTAATTTTAAAAGAAAACTTCCCTCTGGTACTTGCTATCCACTCCCAATAGTCACTGTGTGCATGAACATCAATAGGAATTTGACATATACTGTTTTTATGTGGATATGTGATAGGATGCAACTGTGGCTGCCATTGATTGTCCTTTATTATCATTGCCACAGTATTAATAACCCCACCACAAATGACTAAACTATCCCAACCCACTTTATTAACAAATGATTCATTTTTAAACCAAGGGTCAAACCAAAGACTGGTTTGATCTCCTGATTTAAATCTTCTTTCCAAAAAGAACTTACCAATATTTTTGCATTCCAAAATTTGTTTCCTACATAAGATTGATTATTTTTAGGTAAGACAGTCCAAAATTATCATTTTTTAGGTATTTGGATCTCATCAATCTGGCCTAAAGAGAATTTGTATTCACAAACCTCCAAAATAATTTTAAATGACATGTTAGAATGAGATCTTTCATATTCCTAATACCTAACCCCTCTTCTTTTTTAGGCCTGCACACTTTGTCCCAACTGATTTTATGCTATTTACCTCTCCGTAAAAAATTAGCACATCTACTTTCAATTTTTTTAATTGAGGCAGCTGGAATATGAAACGTTTGAATCCAATATAGAATAATGGCATATTACAGTTTTAATAAGCTCCAGTCTGCCAGCTATTGAAAGGAGTTTACAAGACCAAGTTTCCATTTTATCTTGTATTTTTTCTATAAGAATAGAACAGCCAGAATCTCTAACCTAATTAATAGATAAGGGTAGACCAAGATATTTAATAGGCAGACTGCCTTCTGCAATATTTAGAGATTCTAAAATTTCATTTTTATACTTACTGTTTTTACTGAAATAGGCTTTACTTTTGAACTCATTGAGTTGAAGACCTGCATACTTAAACATTTACCGAAAATTTTCTTAATAGAATCTGCATTAGTTTTATTAGCCTTGACAAAAACCATGAGATCATCTACATAAATAAGATGATTAATATAGGGCTGGACTTTATTCATAGAAGTAATATTACCTTTAATAACTTCCATTTCCATTAAAATAGAAAAGTATTCCATAACCATTGTAAACAGATAGGGTGATAATGGATCCCCTTGCCTAATACCCCTAATACTTTTGATAAAACCCTCTGACATACCATGAATGAGAATAGAAAATGTAGGAGAGTTTATACATTCAAAAACCAAGTTATAGAACTTAATAGGGAAGCCCATACATTTCATTATATGATATATAAAGTATCTGTTCACTTTATCATCAGCCTTTTGTAAATCCACCTTAATACATACATTTTAAACATTTTTAGAGTTAAAATTTCTGACTAGTCATGGGCTAAAAGGGAATTTTCATAAATGAGTCTGCCAGGAACAAATGCACTGTGATTTTCAGAGATGATAAATGGCAGAATTTTTTTAATCCTATTACTTAAAACACTAGCAATTATTTTATAGATAAAATTACAACAAGCGATATGTTTATAGTCACCAATGCAAGTGGGATTTTTAGTTTTGGGGATTAAAGTTATAAAAGTATGATTTATGCTTTTAAGAATTTTACCTTTATCAAAAAAATCATTGACTAAACCAAAAACCTGATCTTTAATGTTGCCCCTAAGAGTTTTGTAAAATTTTGCATTAAAGCCATCAGGACCTAGACTCTTATTGTCACGCGCAATGAATACTACATATTTGATTTTTTCCATAACAACTGGAGAAAGTAAAATATCAGAGGCATTAGCGCTTAAAACATTTTTACAAATAATATGAGGAAATTCTTTAATATTGGAGAAAAATAGTCTTTCATAATATTCTACTGCCTCTTTAACTACTTTATCATATGCATTAGTAAGACTACCGGTTTTGTCAATTATATTACCATTATTATTTATATGTCTCCTGCAGCTCATTTTAGCATAAATTTTTTTATTACAATCATCACTCATTGTTAACCAGTCGACCTTGGCTTTTTGTGTAGCATTCAAAGTATTAATATATAATTCTGCCGATAAATTTTGTTGATTGGAAAAGAAAATTTGACTCTAATTACATTCCTAGGATTTTTGTCAACTGTTTCTTGTAACAATTTCCCTTCCTGTCTTAACTATTCCAACTTATTATTTTTCATTAAGTTATTTTTATTCCAATTTTTAAGAATATTTTTAGTATTTTTCAAAAACATATTAAACTGGAATTGTTTAGTACCATTACAAGAAAAATTCATACATTCTTCACTTATATTTTTACAATTATCCTCTAAAATCCATCCATTCTTAAATCTAACTGGAGAATTTTTTAATCAGATGTTGAATCATTAAAAAGAGGGATTAATATTGGGATATGATCACTAGTATTTTGCTCTAATGTAGAACACATAAATTTAGGGAAAACATTGGAGAATTCTTTATTAATCAAGGCTCTATCCAGTTTACATTGGATATTCTTTTCTATACCGGATTTCCAAGTAAATTTATTACCACTAGTACTTGGTTCTATTAACCCAGTTTCTATTAAGAATTTATTAAATTTATCTAGTTTTCTCTGAGGAATTTTAATACCACCATATTTTTTAGAGGCATGAAAAACAGTATTAAAATCCTCAAAAGTTAGCCAAGAGAAATTAAACTTAAGTTTAAAGCTTTTAACCTACTCCATAGACTATTTCTTTCATTTTCCAAATTGCTACCATTAATACTAGTAATTGGAAGAAAAAACCACCGGTATTTTCAAAATGACAATTTATAAATTGCTTATCTTTATTACTGTTTAACATATTCCAAATATTGGAATCCCATATAACAATAATTCTGCCTTTACAGCCACAATCATTATTATTTATAGCTTTCCAATTTCTGGGAAGTATAAAATAAAAAATTTCAAAATTATCCTCATTCAGTTTATTCTCAATTAGTGCAACAACAGAGGGTTTATATACACTAAGCATATGTAATATATCAGATTGTTTAGAAGAGGAATTCATACCTCTTACATTCCATGCAAATGTAGACATAATCAGAAAATTAAAATAGCGGTTTAGATAGTACCTGATGCCATAGCACTCTTACCTCTTCTTTTGTTTTCAACACTTTTTGCTCTTAGCCTGGTAGACATTTCATCCCAATCTGGATTTATAGAGATGTATTTTTGTTTAAAAGCTTTCTTCTCTTTGTTACCCCTATTTTTACCAGTAGCTTTTTTTTTGGTATATGCATTTCAGAAATATTAAAATGATCAATAGCATCCACCATTTCCATTTCATCTCCGGAATTATTAATTCCTTCTGGAATTGTAATAGTCGAGATTACAAATGGGACAGTAGTGCGAGGCATGGCTGAGTCAGATTTCTCAGTCACTGCAGCCTGCTCAGGTGGAGGGCCTGTTTCAGGAAGCTTGTCCAAATTCAAGACTGTAGATTGCAGATGATCTTCATTATAATTTTTGCTATTTGTACCATAATTGTCTATAATTAAACAAGGATATGTAGCTGGTGGGGTTACAGATTCTAAGACCTTTGTATGCTTTTCACCCAACATTTTGTTGCTCTACGATTTTGCCTTTATGATTTTCGAATTGGTCTAATGAACTTCCTCTGTTATGACTTGATCATCTTGATCAAAGAGCACAATATCATTCTTTCTATGATCGGAATTGATACTTATTTGGTTGATCCGATCATTATCTTCAGATGGCATAGACTGTTTTTGTGACATTGAATGGTTTCTTGAATTAGAATATGAGGTTTCTTTTTCTTGCATTTCTTGATTATGACTCTTGGGTACCCATGCCTGTCTTGGGTTACACTGATCTCTAGTGTGCCCAAAATATTTGCACACATTACATTTTGGCGGGATCCATTCATTTTCAACTTTTCGAATGATTTTTTCTTCATTGTACAAAGAAAGAAATATCTCACTAGGAAGCTCATCATCTGCAGACACTTCTACAAGAAGGCGAGTATAATTCAATCTCGTCTTCAACGTTGTGGATGCATCCATTTTTATGGGTTTACCTATGATACTTGCCATAACACTGAAAGTCTCTCTGTCCTATAGCTTCAGATTGACACAAGGTAATCTTACTCAAATCGGCGTAGACATTAATAAGTCTCTGTCCATTTTTAGAGAATTAGACCATTTTCTCATTATGATGAGTTTGCCATTATAGAAATATGGTCCGTTTTTTAAAACTGAATTACAATCTTGAGACTCTTTAAATTTTACTAGAAAGAAACCATTCTCTCTAGAAAAGATTTCAAATTCGCCAATCGATTTCCAAACTCTTTGTATGTATGATTTGAAAAATAAGTAGTATGGTTTGGTGCCTACTACATAAACAAGAACAGAATTATTCCATGATTCAGTGGCCCTTTTACATACCTCCTCCTTAACCAGACCATACTTTTTGTTGTTGGTGCAATACACTCAATATTGCATTCTTCAACACTTGGTTCTTGAGGCCGATCAGCAACAATGTCTGCCCAAGACTTACGGCCTTGTTCTCTGTTCAGTGAGATGGCTATTGGTTTTCTCTGTATTGACCAAATTTCACCTTTCTTGGCCATCTGGGTGGTTATATTCTAACTATCTCTGTCTCTTCGATTGTCATTTTGAAAAACTGGCAGCAACTCCTAAACTTTTTTAGCCTCTTTTGTCCTTTATTGTTTCTATCAGACCAATTTAAACCCATCATCTTCGATGTTAAAAACTCCTGATGGCTTGCTGATATGAAAAGCTTCAGGTGGTCTGATTAGGGAAGAAGATTGGGAGAGATTTGAGGAAATTGATGAGGGAATTGATTTTCCCCAATCGCTGAAAGGAAACCCTAGATTTCAATTTCTAGTTTAAAGTAAAATATTTTTTTGAAAACGGACGAATTAGAATTGGAAAGGAGGAAGTTAAACAGACATGATTTTGCCTCTGGTTAAAATTTACAGGTTTTCAAAATTTGTTTTAAAAAAAACTTAAACTCTTCCTCTAATTTTTAGCAGGCTTTTAGGCATGAATAAGACATGTTGTAAAATCAAGATCCAAGCTTTAAATATTTTTTTAAGCGGAATTTGAAAGAAAATCTTACTGGAACGAAATTGTACATTGGAACTTAAAATTTTGTAAAAATTCAAGTGTCTTAAATCTCGATTCAAATACATAATGTGATTTGTTTTCAAAGACCATGATTTTTAAAAATAAAATCAAGATTTTTAACTTGATAATTTGAGTGACATTGAGAGTTGAACAGAAGTCTAATTTGCGTCGAATTATGGCGATCAAATGGTTTAGGAACCTCGGGATTAAGGCCAGAGGAGGGTAGCAAGTAGGGGATCATCAGAAAAATGGGGATAGATTTTATTAGTGGTTAGGTTAGCTAGTCGGCGTTGATTTATGGTTCTAGAGCAAACTTTTGGTCGATGCAGAATTTAAGACTGGTTCATCAACATCATCGCATCGGCTTGAATCACGACCGGGGTAATAGGAACTAGAGACTCGGGCGAAGGTCCTGGTGGAGTAGCGTGAGCTCATGTGATCTGAGGAGGCGATGCCAGTGAGTTTTTGATGATCGATTTCTTCTGGGTTCGTTCAAATGGTTCGGTTTTGCGTTGATCGAATTTTGAGTTTCCTGGGTTGTCGCATGGATTGACGATGTCATCGCCGACATGATGGTGGCTACGGAAACAGTTGGAGAGCATTCTGGTGATGATGCATGTGCACTTGATGTCCATCGTATCAGCACGAAGAGGAGGAAGAAGAAGGTGGGTTGCCTCGGGTCGGATTGCGTGTAGTGGAGTGTTTGACTCGAAGTTATGTGAGATCGTGAGTTTGCTCGAGGAAGTTTGAAATCTGCTCGAAAATTTTGGGAGGCACTCGGGATGTTTGGGGAAAGACTCGAAGTCGGTCCCGAGTAATCAAAGTTTTGTCCCGAGTTTCCAAATCTTGATTTTCTAACAAGTTTAAAAATTTAAACTTAATCAAGGTTAAATGATTTGTTAACCATTTCTTTTAAAAATAATTAATGTTTTTAAATAAGATGGAATTAATTAAAGATTTGAAAGATAAAAAAAATTGAGTTTAATTTTTTTTTAATTAAAACCTTTGTCTTTGAAAAGTTTAGTTTTTATTTAAACTTAATTTTGTTATTAAGTAAATAATTAAAGAACGAAGAGTTTTGAATCTTTAATTTAACATAAAGGTTTAAGTTAAGGTGGTTAATTAAAAGATTATTACATAAAGAAGGATTAATTAATGTGATTTATTAAAGAATAATTACTTAATATAAGGGGTAATTTATTAAGGGTTGATTAATTTAAGATTTAAAAGTTAATTAATTTGTAATTACTTAATGTAATTAAGGGATAATTAATTAGTGTAATTAATTTAAGGATAATTAATCAATATAATTAAGGTAATTAATTTAAGAGTAATTTACTAATTAAAGGTTAGTTAATTAATAAAAGTAATTAAGGGATGATTATTAATCAAGGATTAATTATTTTATTATTATAATTAATTAAGGATAATTAATCAAAGAACTAATTAATAATTAAGGGTTAATTAATTAAAGGGTAATTAATTAAATGGTTTTTAATTAATTAATATTAATTAACCAGGATTAATGACAAATCTGATTTAAATTAATCAGATGACTTAATGATCATACTTATATGTTTGGATGGTATGGAATGCTTTGAGTTATGTGATATTCCTGTTGTGTGATGTTCTGTGATATGTTTGAGCTATGGAATGTAATTTATTTATCTATAATGCATTTATATTATCTATCTGTGATTCTGTGTATATAGATAAACATTATAGGATTATACCGCTTATCGATATTGCTATGACGTTTGATGATGTTGCACTATTATTTGTAAAACCCTTGGACCACACTCATACACACACAAATATGGATTATAAGATAAAATTTGTTAAGTCACGGATATTTTGAATTTAAACATTATTTGTTTAAACGATGAATTTTGAATCCAAATGGTTTTGAAAATGGGATTGGTTTAAATATGGAAAGTTTTGAAAAGAGTTTTAAAGATAAAAGTTATTTTGAATAACTTAATTAAGTTTTGAAAATTTAAATAGTTTGATTTAAATGTGAATTCAAGATCTGAATTATGGTTTAACAAGTTATATAATGTGTTTATATGGGTTTTAAACCATTTTAAAAGTATTGTTTTAGGAATTTAAATTTAACACATGTTTTGTATTTGAAGGGCTTTAACTTGTGCGAATGAAATCGGATTTTTCCAAAACGAAAACTATTTGTTTTCAAACAATAAAAGCGTTCATATAAGAAAGAATTTTCAATTTGTGTTGAAAGTATTTCAAGTTTGAAATGAAAATGGTTTTCCAAGTTATGAATGAATCTTTGGGAATGATTGAAAGCTATAAATTGAATCTTTGATTTAAAGATTGGATGAGATCCAATTTCAAAGGAAAATTATTTTGAAATCTATCAGTGAATCTTTGTGAAAGATTGGTGAACTTTGTGAAGTGGATCTTTTAGTTTAAAAAGATCTGAAAATGGTAATTTTTTTAAGCCGTTTGAAAAAAAAGGTTTTGGGTAATAAGTTGTGACTTAATTGAGATTCCAATATCCGTATGTTTTTAAATATGGCGCTCACTATTTGGTTTATGTCACGACCCAAAATTCAGCGTTCAAAAATCGACATCAAATACCTCACTTGTATTCAACAGCCGGAGAGTCGAACGTCAAATTTCAGTTCGGATGGAGCTTATAACAACATTAGATGAATATAAACAGCGGAAACAACATAAAATGCCATACATCAATATCCCAGATACAATATCATCACAATATTCAGAGTTTTTTTATACATATACAACACAACTTCAAAATAGACCATCACAACAGAACAACATGTGATTGCACTCCAAGAAAGTCTCCAAAGATAAGAAGCGATAGTGAACATCCAAACTAAGAACTTTGAGATCCAAAAGTTTTCAAAATATCTCCAAGTCAAAAGCCTTCAAAAACCAGTAGCCTCAAAACCCTAAGACTTCAAAATCCAGCTAGCACCAAAACATGGAAGACCTGCTACTAGGATGCCCGTGTAGAAATTATGGGCACCTAGAGTTTATAAAGGAAATAATGAACTCCGGGTCAGTCATGGGACTGGTATGAGTAAACAAAAACATTTTACATTTAAAACAAACAAAAGATTTTAAAATTGAAATCCACAATTCTTTTTGGAAAATGAAACTACCATAAGACCTCCCGCCACACACACAATGCAATCACGGAATTGGAGGAGATTTCTTCTTATGATAGTCAAATATGCTTGATACGGGAAAAATTCTTTAATATTATTACTAGTGCATAGTGTGGAAAACATTTTCGAAAGTGTAATATTAATCTTAGCTAGCATACCACATTTCGTCGTATGCCTACTATAGCTACCATGGTTTGTGGCAAGTTACCGCCACGTGCATGGTAGGTTATACAACTAAAACCGTACAGGGTTCGTATTGCTTCTTTGGATTTCCAATAAATGGTCAGGCTAAGGAACTTCCGAGGCCACGTGGGTACGCCTCTGGAGGGACATCCTGAGAACCTAATCGGATCTCTGCCAACACAAGGCCAGTTTACCTCTATAACTAGGTAACTACTACACGAGTATGACATCCCCCGGTTGTAACCAACCTTTATCTGGGGCCCCAACAACAATAATCACAAAGTAATATATATATTTGCGATATCCACATAAGTTAAATATCTGGGCTCCATACCATGATACCACTTCTATCCTGAAGGAAATGCATATACCCTAAGGGGCGCTACCCCCAATAACCTTGCTGCATGTGACGCCCCACCTCTATGCTTACAATAACAAAGGTTATTATAAGGAATAACGTTTGCTATTGCGAAGAATGAGGCTTGTTAGAAGCGACCATCTATAAGTTATGCCTTAGACGAGTATTGATTACATCGATAGGAGTTGTGAAATTTACTCCCAAAGATATAAATTCAATTCAAATCTAAAACGAAACTACAGTGGCTAAAGAAAAATCAAGAACAACTCATAATAACAACATCACTGATAGTATAATCACATCAAAACAGAGATATCAAATATATAGCTGAAGACAAGTCTGGATACATGCTACAACAATCGATAGTTTACACAAACCAAATGTACATTTACATGACATCAACGTACATGAGACGAAAGTCAATGCACCAAAAAGAAACACCTCGGTGTATTAACAAAAGATGATGTGAAATCCCAAAAGCTGAAGCGGCAACAGAATCCAAGATAGCAACTAGCCTGAAATAACTCGGTCTGACCCGAGTATTATTTAAAAGAAAATAATAAACGGATCAGTCTAATTTAAACTTCAAAAATGGGTGTGTGATAAATAACACTTAAGCAAATAATCATAATCTCGAATGAGATTACACAACAAAAGTAATCAACATAGTTCAAATAAAGAAATCTCAATTTAAACTCCATCAAAATAAATTTCCAAATTCACAATTGAACTCGAAACAGCAGTGCACAAAAATTATAATCTCTAATGAGATTATACACAAAACTATAGTCTCGGATGAGACTATGCAACATAGTAATCAGCATGGTTTAAAGGAAGAAATTCCATTAAACATCATCAAAATCAACTTCCAAATTCACAATTGAATTGAAAACAACAATACGTAGAATCTAGAAATCAAAATAAGATAACTAGAAAATCAACATAAAAGATGGATCGATCCCAACAGATGGCGAGTTTTAGCTACGCCGCATGTGCATCTCATATAGCCGAAGCCTACCAAGTACTATATTTTTGGCGCCCAACAAATGACCCGAAGGTCCAACAAATGACCCGAAGGTCTAGTACTAGTAATTGACCCGAAGGTCCATCATATGACCCGAAGGTCCAACATAGTGGCTCGAAAGCCAAATAAAATCATAAAAATCATCAAATAGCAAATATATCAATTAACGAGTCCGGAATTAACCGAAATAGTAAAAGTGTGGTTCCATACTCCTTAAAGTGCAAAATTGTGTATTTTAAATAAATAACATTTTACGTTCTCAAACGGACAAGTCCGGAATTAAGCGAATCAGTAAAAGTAAGGATTCATAGTCCTCAATTTTACTGAAGCGTTTAAATTGCTTCCTCATTCTTTTGAAAGCGTAAACTGTAAATTTTTTGAAACAATTCTATTTTAAAACGATTTTTAAAACACGTGATTAAAATAGCAAAAACTATAGCAATTTCGACGAGAAAATTACGCTTCGCAAAACACCGTAAAAACGGATATCAAGTCAGCGTTGCGGGATAACCACTTGAAAATTCACATTAAAATTGATGGTTATTGAAGTCAAAACAGCAGTAATTTTTATTCGTCAAAAATGTCGCAAAAACAATGCGCTTCAAAAATATATTACCGACGTAAAAATTCCATTATAAAAATAACGGCAACAGAATATGTTTCAAAACCAAACACAGGTTCAATGTAAATTAAACACTGATATTTAAAACATCTTCGTGAAATTCAACTTACACGTACAAAATAACACGTTGATACTTATAACAAAAAAAGAGACTTGGATTTGCAACTAATAAAAATGTTGCCTGGACATACATTTGTACTCACGTACAAAATGGACCCATTACAAAATGATGGCATAATTTCTTATGTATGCACGTTCATTTCATGCACAATATGTTACAATATGTATGCACGTTCATTTTTTTTTAAACTCATACTCGTGCGTAAAATTTAACAAAGGTCTGAACTCAATCCTGCAAAACATATTTGCATGTATTTTAATGAAAAAAGACAGAGCAATATAGTTTTTCACCATGCACATATAACACAAAGTTGCAAAAAAACGTTCTTGCCCAAAAAGATGAAGTGCCCGTGAAACTTGGCCATAAACTTACAAAATGAAAAGGCCTAGGAATATATTTTCACGCACACACGGTGAAGTAAGAACAACAATAGATGGATAAGTTAGAAGTGTGAGTTTTTGAACTCATCTAATTTGCTTCCAAAACGGCTAGCAACAAAGATCCAAGAGGGAGCTAGAAATTTGGGGAGAGGCCGTTAAAACTTTTGCAGAGCTCTTGGAATATCAAACAGAAGAATGAAAGCACAAAAATGAAGCAGCTTACTGGAAATTTTATGGACAGATTGAAAGTCTTTTCACGTATAAGAACAAGTCATTGCAAATATGCTAGGAAGGTACACAGGTACTTGAGATAGACTTGCTTATAGTGAGCAGCACTCACTGCCAATAAATAATGATGATGGATTCAAAGTTTACATTTTCTTTATAAAATGAATGTGACATCACATGCTCATTTGTGTTTTTGAAATAGACTTGTTCCATTCACACGTGAAGAAAGAAATGCACTACACTTTCAACGTTCACCACTTAAAGGTATGCAACTGACTTCGCAATGGATTTATATCATTTTTTTCGAATAATTTGTTTTAAAGTTTCTATTTAAATTACTTATTACGACAGTAATTCAAAAATCACGGTCGTTACATATTTTTAAAATATTTAGGACGGTAAAAATCACGGTCGTTGCAGATTTTTAAAATATTTTACGATGGTAAAAATCACGGTCGTTACAGATTTTTAAAATATTTTACGACAGTTAAAATCATGGTTGTTATAGACTCCCCCTTAAAAAAATTGCATCCCCACAATTTTCATACTAGAAGCAGTCAATAAAACAAATACTTCATAACAACAAGGATTAAAATAGAAAAGATGGATACGAATACTCACCCCCATCCGAACTGGAGGGAAAACCGGGATAAGAACGCTCGATAAATTCTCTGGTTCTCCAAGTGCAATCTTTGGGATTTGCAGACCATTGAATTTTTCACAAGCGGGACTTCTTTATTCCGAAGGCATTTAACCTCCGATGCTAGCACACGAATATGATTATGCAACATAGGCAAGTCGGGTGAGATCTCAAGATCTTGCAGCATATGAGGATCAATAATAGAACTCGAATCTCGAAGGCATCGACGAAGGTAGGATAAACTGAATAGGTAGTAATATACGATAAGCAATTGGGCCAATGCGTTCCGTAATAGGAAACGGTCTAATATAACGAGGAGCCAATTTCTCGGAGCTACTAAAACGCACCACACCCATCATCGGGGAAACACGAATGAATACAAGATCGCCAACAGAAAATTCCAAAGGCTTCCTAAGATGATTGGCATAGGATTTCTGCCTATTCTGAGCCTCTTTCATTCTCTATCTGATAATATCAATCTCCTCATAAGATTCATGAATATAATCGGGGCCGAGAACTAACTTTTCCCCCGATTCCAACCACAAGATAGGGATCGACACGACCTTCCGTAAAGAGTTTCGAAAGGAGCCATGCCGATACTGGATTGAAAACTGTTGCTATAAGAGAATTCAACAAAAGATAAATGGTCTTCCCAACTATCACCAAAGACAAGAAGCAGTCCGATTGGACTTGATAAGAATAAAGTGGGCTGATTTGGTCAATCAATCACAATCATCCAAATACTAGTATGACCCGACCTCGAACGAGGTAGACCATCAATGAAGTCCATATAAATCTGATCCCATTTCCACAATGGGATCTCAAGAGGCTGCAAAAGACCACTGGGACGCTGGTGTTCTACTTTAACAAGTTGACAAGTCATGCAACGACTTACATAACTTGCAATATCATGCTTCATACCCTCCCAAAAGTATAAGCGTTTCATACCAGCATTCATCTTACTACTACCCGGATGGATAGTATAATTAGAACTATGACAGTCCTCAAGAATGTCATTTCTAAGATTAGAAATATTAGGCACGATCAACCTACCCTTCTTTCGAATACAACCCTGAACATCAATATCGAAATCCTTTAGATCATCACTTCGGGATTCCGATTTACATCACTGAATAAGATGAGTGATTTTTGGATCTTGTTTCTGTGCATCGGCTACACAATCCAAAAACTAGGACGAGCTTTCATGCTAAATAAAAGCATGGGAGAATTAGAAATTGAAGGACGGTCTCTAATATCCCAATAAGATAAAGCTTCCAATATATTCCACTCTGCAAGCATCATGGAAACAACAACTTGTTGCTTACGGCTAAGCGCATCAGCAACTCGATTACCCTTACTAGGGGTATACTGAATATCGAAATCATATAAAGCTAGAAATTTGAGCTAACACTGTTGCCTCATATTATGTTACTTCTGAGTGAATAGATACTTCAGCGATTTATGATCGGTGAAGAAAATAAAATGCTCGCTCAAAATAATGTCGCCAAATCTTTAGAGCAAAGACTATAGCGGCTAACTCCAAATCATGGATAGCATAACGAATCTTGTTAGGCTTTAGTTGTCTAGAAGCATAGGCAACTACTAACTTTTCGCACGAGAACAGCAATGAAACCAACACGACTAGTATCGATACAAATAATGAAGTCTTGGTTCCCTTCGGAAAACACAAGGATAAAAATATCGAAAAAGAGTTCTTTCAAATAATCTTCTTTCCCGAAAAGCTAAAACTTCCAAAATTTTCAATTATCTTTACGAAATCATTTTCTAGAAAAATTTACTTTTTATAAATTTATTGTGTCAAATTGCCTCATCAAAGCGTTTAGGAGATTCTATCGATAACGTAGATCAAGCGCATCGACCAGAATTCTTAAAGCACTCAATGGGAAATAAAATCACAAAATCATCTTCTATATGATTAACACAAATTGAATTTCTTGTAATTAGATCTTATGGAAAAGATTTTGCAAAATTTTAAATTATTGTTTTCATCCAAAAGCAATAAATACACAAATAGAGACATCGAGATATTCGTGGAATACTCCATTCATAAAATGGATGAAATAAGCTTGGTAAACTGAATGGCGTAATAAGTCATTCATAAGAATCATAACGAGTGCGGAATGTGGTAAGTGGAATGCTAACTTCCGTAACTCGTAGCCAGATAAAAACCAATGGTAAGGTCGAGTTGGGAGAAGAGCTTAGCGCCACTTAACTGATCGAACATGTCGTTAATCCTAGGTAATAGATACCCTTTTTTTGATAGTGAGCTCGTTAAACATGTGATAAACAATGCAAAGCCTAAGAGTACCATCTGGCTGCTTAACGAAGACAACGGCGGCGCCCCAAGGAGAAGAGTCAGAACGAATAAAATACTTAGCTTCCAATTCAGATAATTGGTGCTTGAGTTCCTCATTTTCCTTAGCAGACATCCTCGTGGAAGGACGACTGATAGGATGAGCACCAGAGAAAAAAATCAATATGGAACTCAATTGCCCTCTTAGGTGGCAAACTCGAAATAGGCTCAATGACAACAGAAAAATCACAAACAACCGAAATATTAGACATCCTCCGATCCGAAGGAAGAAATGATAGCATTCAAATCATGGCCCATACTTCGAAATACAATAGATAACTGCTCGATAGCATCGGGATGCTTGAGATATAAAGTTCTTTCAGGACATAGGATTGAACTTCATAACGGACAAGCCAATCCATTCCCAAAATCATACCAAAACGAAGAAGATCCATAACATGCAGATTTGCATGAAAGGAAAAACCACAAGGAATAATCTCCACATTAACACAAAAAAACCAAGAGTAGTGGATCCACCAATAAGATTTATAATCCTCAAAGGATCGCAAAAACTAACAACATCCAAAGGAATAACACCAACAAGCTCCTTTGATACGAATGAATGCAATGCACCCGTATCAAAAAGAACTATAATAGAACGGCCACGAAATAAAATAAAACCTTCCAAAACAGAAGGAAGAATACCTTTGGGCTGAGAAGAATCACCGGAAGTTTTAGCAACATTAAGCTTCCCATATTTGAAACCCTTAGGAGCAGTAGGACAATAATAAACAAAGGACTTTCCTTGTTTTAACTCAAGGAAACTACAAGCAAGATTGATAAGGAATTTAACAAATGGAATACTACGGAAATATAAGATATATTCCTAGACATATTCCAACTTGTTAGAGAGGATAAAAGTTCAAGAACATTGAAGGAATAGATTAGAAAAGCACGAATAAAACCCTCGAATAGTTGTAACACATGTTCTATCCTACTTCTGTTCTGTGTTTATTATAATTTGTACTGAATCTCAGCTCTGACACCAATCTGTGACGCCCCACCTCTATGCTCACAATAACAAAGGTTATTATAAGGAATAACGTCGGCTATTGCAAAGAATAAGGCTTGTTAGAAGCGGCCATCCATAAGTTATGCCTTAGACTAGTATTGATTACATTGATAGGAGTTGTGAAATTTACTCCCAAAGATATAAACTCAATTCAAATCTAAAACGAAACTATAGTGGCTAAAGAAAAATCAAAAACAACTCATAATAACAACATCACTGATAGTATAATCACATCAGAATAGAAATATCAAATATATAGCGGAAGACAAGCCTGGATACATGCTACAACAATCGATAGTTTACACAAATCAAATGTACATTTACATGACATCAACATACATGAGACGAAAGTCAATGCACCAAAAAGAAACACCTCGGAGTCTTAACAAAAGATGATGTGAAATCCCAAAAGCTGAACTGGCAACAAAATCCAAGATAGCGACTAGCCTGAAATAATTCTGTCTGACCCGAGTATTATTTAAAAGAAAATAATAAATGGATCAGACTAATTTAACTTCAAAATGGGTGTATGATAAATAACACTTAAGAAAATAATCATAGCCTCGAATGAGATTACACAACAAAAGTAATCAACATAGTTCAAATAAAGAAATCTCAATTTAAACTCCATCAAAATAAATTTCCAAATTCACAGTTGAATTCGAAATAGCAGTACACAAAAATTATAATCTCGAATGAGATTATACACTAAACTATAGTCTCGGATGAGACTACACACAAAATGATAGTCTCGGATGAGAATATACAACATAGTAATCAGCATAGTTTAAAGGAAGAAATTCCATTAAACATCATCAAAATCAACTTCCAAATTCACAATTGAATTCAAAGCAACACTACACAGAATCTAGAAATCAAAATAAGATAAATAGAAAATCAGCATAAAAGATGGATCGATCCCAGCAGATGGCGAGTTTTAGCTACGCCGCACGTGCATCTCATATGGCCGAAGCCTACCAAGTACTATATTTTTGGCGCCCAACAAATGACCCGAATGTCCAATAAATGACTCGAAGGTCTAGTACTGGTAATTGACCTGAAGGTCCATCATATGACCCGAAGGTCCAAAATAGTGGCTCGAAAGCCAAATAAAATCATCAAAATCATCAAACAGCAAATATATCAATTAACGAGTCCGGAATTAACCGAAATAGTAAAAGTGTGGTTCCATACTCCGTACTTTTGCTAAATCGTTTAAATCTCTTCATCGTTTCCTTGAAGTGCAAAATTGTGTATTTTAAATAAATAACATTTTACGTTCTCAAACGGACAAGTCCGGAATTAAGCGAATCAGTAAAAGTAAGGGTTCATAGTCCTCAATTTTACTGAAGCGTTTAAATTACTTCCTCATTCTTTTGAAAGCGTAAACTGTAAAATTTCTGAAATAATTCTATTTTAAAACGATTTTTAAAACACGTGATTAAAACTGCAAAAACTATAGCAATTTCGACAAGGAAATTATGCTTCGCAAAATACCGTAAAAATGGATATCAAGTCAGCGTTGCGGGATAACCGCTTGAAAATTCACTTTAAAATTGGTTGTTACTGAAGTCAAAACAACAGTAATTTTTATTCGTCAAAAATGTCGCCAAAACAATGCGCTTCAAAAATATATTACCGGTGTAAAAATTCCGTTATAAAAATAACGGCAACAGAATACGTTTCAAAACCAAACACCGGTTCAGTGTAAATTAAACACTGATATTTAAAACATCTTCGTGAAATTCAACTTGCACGTACAAAATAACACGTTGACACTTATAACAAAAAAAAGAGACTTGGATTTGCAACTAATAAAAATGTTGCCTGGACATACATTTGTACTCACGTACAAAATGGACCCATTACAAAACGATGGCATAATTTCTTATGTATGCACGTTCATTTCATGCACAATATGTTACAATATGCATGCACGTTCATTTTTTTTAAACTCATACTCGTGCGTAAATTTTAACAAAGGTCTGAACTCAATCCTTCAAAACATATTTGCATGTATTTTAATGAAAAAAGACATAGCAATATAGTTTTTCACCATGCACATATAACACAAAGTTGCAAAAAATGTTCTTGCCCAAAAAGATGAAGTGCCCGTGAAACTTGGCCATAAACTTACAAAATGAAAAGGCCTGGGAATATATTTTCACGCACACACGGTGAAGTAAGAACAACAATAGATGGATAAGTTAAAAGTGTGAGTTTTTGAACTCACCTAATTTGCTTCCAAAACGGCTAGCAACAAAGATCCAAGAGGGAGCTAGAAATTTGAGGAGAGGCCATTAAAACTTTTGCAGAGCTCTTGGAATATCAAACAGAAGAATGAAAGCACAAAAATGAAGCAGCTTACTAGAAATTTTATGAACAAATTGAAAGTCTTTTCACATATAAGAACAAGTCAATGTAAATATGCTTGGAAGGTACACAGGTACTTGAGATAGACGTGCTTATAGTGAGCAAAGTACTCACTGCCAATAAATAATGATGATGGCTTCAAAGTTTACATTTGCTTTATAAAATGAATGTGACATCACATGCTCTTTTTTGTTTTTGAAATGGACTTGTTCCATTTACACGTGAAGAAGGAAATGCACTACACTTTCAACGTTCACCACTTAAAGGTATGCAACTGACTTCGCAACAGATTTGTATCATTTTTTTTCGAATAATAAATTTTTAAAGTTTCTATTTAAAATATTTATTACGACAGTAATTCAAAAATCATGGTCGTTGCAGATTTTTAAAATATTTTACGACGGTAAAAATCACGATCGTTCCAAATTTTTAAAATATTTTACGACGGTAAAAATCACGGTTAGATTTTTAAAATATTTTACGACGGTAAAAATTATGGTCGTTACAGATTCTTAAAATATATTACGAAGATAAAAATCACGGTCGTTACTCTGCATCTTTCTTGTTTCGACCATTACCGGGTTGTGACGTTCGACGAAGTCTCGTCCACAAAGCTACGCTTTTCACAAAAGCCAGCATGCCACATTACCAAGTTGGGAATATATTACTGATAACCTTCAACTACATAACCTCTGAGCTCGTATGTCTCAGAGAAGGGTGTTAGGCTAAGAGAATAAATTCTTCGCCACCAACAGAAATGTATTTGAAAGAAATCTGTTTTATATCTCAAAATATAATATCAGACATACAATCCATACAAGTCTGTTCCGAGTTCGAATAGAACCGAAGGCACTTCCGAAGAAGTCCTCGCAATCCAGGCATCCATAATCCCGATCGGACTCCCCATCACATATGGAGAACTCTATACCGGAGCAACTCAGTGCAGAGTCAGTCGACTGGTTATCCTACCGTTCTCGAAGACGTCCGGTCTTCACCACCATCTTCAATTGCTATCCATTTCGTCGTATCACATATTCGGAATGGGTTATATGACATAAAGGTCCTCTCCCGGCTAATCCGAATAGTGAGCGTCAATTTTAAAAACATGTGGATACGTTATTCACAAAGATTCATAGGTTCGACGTGGGTTTCGGATAACCAACTGGAATCCGACTCCCTGTCGCATCGAAATTCAAGTGCTATTTTACGGGCCAAAGGTTTTCATATTCACAAAAAAAATACATAATTACAACTCAGCATAAAGCAATTCATATCACATAGCATCACAGTTACAATCAGAGATATCAATCAATACCCATCATACAATAGTTATCAACCATATACAACTACGATGAATCAATCGTTTGATTTAAACTAATTAATCACATAATTAATTTCATTAATCATCTTTAATCAATGATCAGTTATCCTTAATTAAAATTAATTAAATCTTTAATCATCTTCATTAATTAATCATTCCTTAACTAATTACCCTAATTAATTTATCCTTAATTATTCATTTATTAAATCTTAATTATTTTTATTAATTAATTATTTCCTTAATTAATTATCTTAATAAATTAATCCTTAATTAATCATTAAATATTAAGTAATTAATTTAAATAGTTTATTTTAAGTAAATCATTTATTTCATAAGTAAATCATAATTACCTACTAAATTCAAAAGATAAACCTTCTTATCTTTGTTAACCATTTTGATTTTCTTGTAAATCTAATTTAAATTCATCATGTGAATTTTCTTGAGAGATCAAAATTATTTTGCAAAACATTTCGTCTTAACATCATTTTTAATTACATTTTATAACTGATTTTTATAAGTAATGTGACAAAAATTAAATTAAATTAAATTACTTAAAAAAATGCCTTACTTAACTTTAATTTGTTTAAAATCTAAATCAAAATTTTCCTTTAAAACATGAGTTTAAAATTGTTTTAAAAGTTTGGAATTTTATTGTTTTTGTTTGAGAAAACAGCCTTGGTATGCTGACTCCACGAAGCTCCTTCGAGTCTTCCCCGAGGCTTCATCCCGCTTGCTTCGAGTTCTTCATATAAATTGATTCTTGAATTTCTTTAATCCTTGAAGTTCTTGCTTGATTCTGTAATATTTGTTGAAGAGTTGTATTATCCTTGAATTCCTTCTTTTGGCTTGAGATATCGAAAGGAAAGTTTGCTAAAGATTTTTTTCTGGAATTTGTTTCTTGATTTCAAATGTTGAGGAGGTTAGGCTTGTTCTTGATGATTTTTTTCTTTTTTTTCTGATGTAAAGATCGAACAGAATTTTCTTTTTGAAATGAATAAAAAAAATAAGAGGAGAAGATAAAATGACTTGTAAATTTGATTTCCTTTTCTATAAATTTCTTAAGAAAAAGAAAATGATACAATGACACTTGTTAATTTTTTCCTCTCATGAATTACAGTTGTCTCCATTTTCATTGTTAGCTTAACACTTGTAAATTTTTTTTCTTTATTAACATAATAATTTACATTAATTAAATTGTATTTAAACTTACGTTTCCTATTAAAAATATTAGCTTTATATTAATACACCTTATAAAAAAATGTTTTGAAGTTAAGTACATACAAAAAAAATTTACATAGATATATATTTATAAATCCAAATTATTTTACTAAAAAATTTATTTTAAAAATTAAAATTGAATTTACCCACATATGCACACAATCATATATATTCACATATATGAATAAAATTCAAATTCAAATGATTTTAGAAACTTTTAATATTTTCAAATTTTAAACTGAAAAGAAATTTTAAATTTAAATTATCACTTATTATTTATTTATTTTGTAACTTTTGATATTACATTATAAAAGTTCAACAGTTACCAAATTTAAATTGACAAAATTTTGGTACGTTACAGATTTCCCCGCTTAATAAAATTTCGTCCTCGAAATTTGAAAGAGAGAGAAAATTAAACAAAGAATATACGAATTCAGAAAAGGATAGAAAATGGCTTACCAGTTTAAGCTGAGATATCCACTCTGCAATTGGGATAAGACTTTTGCATATTGTCTTCGGTCTCCCAAGTACAGTCCTTTGGATCACCGCCCCACTGCACTTTAACCAGTTTTACAATTTTGTTCCTTAATTTCTTTTCATCACGATCCACAATCTTTATTGGTTCTCTTTTAACTGTTAAATTTGGTGTGATCTCTAGATCCTGATGAGCTGCTTCTTCGATAATACTGTCTGCATCGTGCATGTACTTTCGAAGATGTGAAACGTGGAATACATCGTGTATGCCGGATAACCAATTAGTTAGCTGCACTCGATATGGTAGAGGACCAATCCTTTCCCAAATAGGAAAAGGACCAATGTATCGTGGTGCCAGCTTACCAGTCTTCCCAAATCTTAACACACCTCGCATTGGAGATACTTTCAAGAAAATAGAATCTCCAACTTGAAATTTCAAAGCTCTTCTTCTGCGGTCGTAATAACTCTTCTGGCAACTTTGAGCAGGTATTAACTTCTTTCGAATAAAATCAACTTTTTCAGTGGCTTCTTTAATCATATCTGGTCCAAGAACGAGTCTATCACCAGATTCAATCCAGCATGCCGGTGATCGACACTGACGACCATATAAAGCTTCAAAAGGAGCCATTTCAATACTAGCTGATAGCTGTTATTATATGAAAATTCGACCAAATGTAAATAGTCCTCCCAAGAACCACCAAAGTCGAGAATACAAGCTCGCAAAAGATCCTCTAATATTCGATTTATCCTTTCAGTCTGCCCATCAGACTGTGGGTGATAAGCAGAGCTGAAATTTAGCTTTGTTCCCAACGTGGCTTGAAACGCAATCTACTAGTGAAGATCGGGTCACGATCATTCACTATACTGCTCGGTATACCATGGAGAAGGACAATCTCTTTATTATATAGCTCAGCTAAACTTGCCGCTGTCCGGGTGGATTTCACTGGAATGAAATGGGCTGTTTTAGTCAAACGATCCACAATAACCCAAATTTCTTCATTCCCCTTTCGAGTGCGGGGCAACCCATCGATGAAATCCATCGATACCTGATCCCACTTCCACTTTGGTACCTCCAAAGGCTGGAGTAAACCCGCCATCTTCTTCTGATCGCTTTTAATTTGTTGACAAGTAGCACATCGACTCACCTATATAGATATATCTCTTTTCATTGTCTTCCACCAGAAGGTTTTTTTGATATCTCTATACATCTTATTAACTCTTGGATGGATACTAAGTTTTGACTTATGACATTCATCTAAAACTTCACGCTTCAGATCAGGGAAGTCTGGAACACATATTCTGCCTTTCATCCTTATAACTCCCCTACTATCCATCTCAAAACTAATGTCTTCTCCTTGGCTTATTTTTTTATAAATTTCCCGAAGAAACTCATCTTCATATTGCTTGCTAGCGATCTTTTCAAGGAGAGTAGGAGTAACTACAAGATATGCAAGAACAACATGCCTCCTACTTAAAGCGTCGGCAACTACATTGGCCTTTCCGGGCGTATATTGAATATCTAGGTGATATGACGCTAGAAATTCTAACCATCGTTGTTGCCGTAGATTTAAATCTTTCTGGGTGAAGAGATATTTCATAGATTTGTGGTCGATGAATAATTCAAATTTTTCACCCAAAACAGAGAGAGTTCATTAAGTATATTTATTTAGTTAAGTTAAATTTCTTATATCGTTGAGAAAGCTGAAAAAGGTTCTTGCCCAGAAGATAGTGTCGTCGGATTTTCAAAGTGAAAATAACAGCTAAAAGCTCCAAATCGTGTGTTAGGTAATTTCTCTCATGCGAACGTAATTGTCTACTCGCGTAGGAAATTACTTTCCCATTTTGCATTAGTACTACGCCCAAACAATCTCCACAAGCATCAGTATAGACAGATAACCTTTGGTTCCTATTAATGATAAAGAGAACGGGAGCGGTAGTTAATCTCCTTTTTAATTTCTGGAAAGCTTCATCACACTTTGGAGTCCAATCAAATTTAGCACTCTTCATTGTTAGCTTAGTCAATGGACTGGCCAACTTAGAAAAATCCTGAACAAACTTTCTATAATATCCCGCTAAACCCAGAAAACTTCGAACTTCTCTAGGAGTAGTGGGTCGCTTCCAGTCCAGAATTGCAGAAATCTTGCTTGGATCAACAGAAATACCATCTTCATTAACAATATGACCGAGAAATCTGACTTCTTTGACCCAAAAGTGACATTTAGAGAGTTTAGCAAATTGGATATTCCTCCTCAATATCTCCAAAACAATTCTGAGATGTTCAGCATGCCCCACTTCAGTTTTGGAGGTAATCAAGATATCATCAATAAACACAAGGCCAAATTTGTTCAATACTTCTCGAAACACTCGTGTCATTAAATCTACGAAGTACGCGGGAGCGTTGGTTAGTCCGAAGGGCATGACTAACCATTCGTAGAACATGTTAGGACCCCTAAAGGAAGTCAAATGAACACAATTCTCGGCTATTCGCAGCTGATGGAATCCCTGAGCTAAATCCATTTTAGAAAAGAATCGAGCGCCATGAAGTTGATCGAATAGATCGTTGATTCTAGGTAAAGGGAATTTGTTATTGAGAGTTTGTTTATTGAGATCGCGGTAATCTACACACAATCTCCAAGATCCATCTGATTTAGCCATAAATACGACTGCTGAACCCCATTCCGAAACACTAGGGAGAATCAATCCTTTCTTTAGCAAATCTCGAGTTTGATTGACTAATTCAATTCTTTCCCTAGGTGCCATCCTACGACTTGCGTGAATGACAGGACGGGCATTGGGTACTAAGTCAATCCAGAATTCTATTACTCTATGTGGAGGTAAGGATTTCACTTCTTCAAATACGTCGGAAAATTCCCGAACAACAGGTATAGACTCCAGACTGGGTTCAGGATATCCCAAAGTATACATCAATTCATCTCTCTTTGGACTCGGATCCTCACAAGAGATTTCAATAAAATTTCCAAGGTTTGTTTTGACTAAAATTGTTCGATTATTACAATATAATGTGGCTTCGTATTTTGTTAGCCAATCCATCCCGAGTAAATTTCGAATTCATTAAAATCAAGAACAAAGAGACTGATAGGGAATCGGTAACAAGAATACGAGATAGGAATGTCTCTACATCATAGACAAAGGTTTGCAGGACCACCAACTGGGTTTTTCACACAAATGGGCTCGTTGACAAAATTAGGTTTAAGTTTGAATTCATTTACGGTTTGTTGGGAGATAAAGCTATGTGTAACGCCCGTGTCAAACAAAACTCTAACAATTATATCATAAATAGTAAGCTTACCTTCCAGAACACCTTTTCCTTTATCCACTTTTGAAGTTGAAGGGTCTTCCTTTATCGCATAAACATTTGCCACATGTGCTTGCTTCATCACCGGGCAATTCTTAACAACATGTTCAGGCCTGTGACAATTATAACATTCTCCAACTCCTTGATTATTCTTCACAGGTTGTTCCTTCTTAACTTGCTTCTTCGGGTTTTTGAAGTTGTTTGAATAACGGCCCTTTTCTTGGAAATTGTAACAAGTTACATTTCTAGCCGAATTTCCTTAACTGCTCTTCTTATCCTTGCCTTGATGTGGCTTCTCCCCCCCAAACTTCCTTGTTTTTCAATTCTGATTACTTGAATTTTCTCTTGGAATCTCCTGCATATCCAGGGTGGCATACCTATATCCCATATCAATAAGATCAGAAAAAGATTCTTTGACATGTGCTGTCATCCTTTCGTGATACTTCTTGTTCATCCCACGAATGAACCTTTCATTTTTCTTTAGAGGCATGTTCACCAACTCTGGACCGAAACGGGATAGTTCGTTGAACTTGTTTAAGTACTCCTTAAATGACAAGCCTCCTTGCTTTAAATCCATAATTCTTGATACATTCGGGAAATTCCTGCCGACGGCATATAGCGCTTTTCAAACACTTCCTTAAATCGACTCCAAGTAAACTCTTCTTCTGGTTCATCTACCGTGACTGTTTCCCACCAGGCCGAGGCTTCATCTTGAAGTTGCCAAGAAGCAATGAGATGCATCTGATCATCTTGCAACTTAAGCCCTTTAAAGATCTTTTCACATGATCTGATCTAAGCTTGGGCCTCAATAATCGAATCTTTGCCGGTGAACGGCCTACCACCAAGTCTTGAGAAACTCTTATACAAATCAGCCAAATTCGGCTGATACTGAGTAGGCAAAGCTGCTTCTGCTGAAGGGGAAACTTGACTAGCTGTTGTAGCATTCCCTTGACCCCTAGCTCTACCTCTTCGCCTTCTCATCCTTACTATCTGTAATTAGTAAGAAACTTGATTTAGATATTCGGGCGAGATACCTTAGGGAATATCAGCAGCTAAAGAAAATAAACAAAGAAAATTTGAGGTTTCAGTCTCGGTTTATACTCATTCTAGGGTATACTTCACCCTATCTCTAATGACTCATCTAATGTGTTAAACTCCATAGCTAAGTTCTTACCCAACCTTTAGCTCTGATACCACTTGTCATGATCCAAAATTCAGCGTTCAAAAATCGACATCAAATACCTCACTTGTATGCGACTGCCGGAGATTCGAACGTCAAATTTCAGTTCGGGTGGAGCCTATAACGACATTAGATGAATATAAACAGCAGAAACAACACAAACTGCCATACATCAATATCCCAGATACAACATCATCACAATATTCAGAGTATTTACATATACAACACAACTTCAAAATAGACCATCACAACAAAACAACGTGTGATTGTATTCCAAGAAAGTCTCCAAAGAATAGAAGCGATAACGAACATCCAAACTAAGAAGCTTGAGATTCGAAAGTTTTCGAAATATCTCCAAGTCAAAAGCCTTCAAAAACCAGTAGCCTCCAAACCCTAAGACTTCAAAATCCAGCTAGCACCAAAACACGGAAGACCTGCTACAAGGCTACCCGTGTAGAAACTATAGGCAACCAGAGTTTAGAAAGGAAACAATAAACTCCGGGTCAATCATGGGACTGGTATGAGCAAACATAAACATTTTATCTTTAAAACAAACAAAAGATTTTAAAATTGAAATC
The DNA here is from genome assembly GCA_030765085.1 of Allium cepa. Classification (NCBI taxonomy): domain Eukaryota; kingdom Viridiplantae; phylum Streptophyta; class Magnoliopsida; order Asparagales; family Amaryllidaceae; genus Allium; species Allium cepa. The sequence goes on from CM060940.1 coordinate 112,614,604, forward strand.
CGCAATGCTTTTTGGAAAATGAAACTACCATAAGACCTCCCGCCACACACACAATGCAATCGTAGAATTGGATGAGATTTCTTCTTATGATAGTCAAATATGCTTGATACGGGAAAAATTCTTTGATATTATTACTAGTGCATAGTGTAGAAAACATTTTCGAAAGTATAATATTAATCTTAGCCAGCATACCACATTTCGTCATACGCCTACTACAGCTACCATGGTTTGTGGTAGGTTACTGCCATGCCGCATGGCAGGTTATACAACTAAAACCGTACAGGGTTCGTATTGCTTCTTTGGATTTCCAACAAATGGTCAGGCTAAGGAACTTCCTGGGCCACGTGGGTACGCCTCTAGAGGGACGTCCCGAGAACCCAGGATCTCTGCCAACACAAGGCCTGGTTGCCGCTGTAACTAGGTAACTACTACACGAGTATGCCATCCCCCAGTTGTAGCCAACCTTTATCCAGGGCCCCAACAGCAATAATCAAAAACTAATATATATATTTGCGATATCCACATTAGTTAAATATCTGGGCTCCATACCATGATAGCACTTCTATCCAGAAGGAAATGCACATACCCTAAGGGGCGCTACCCCCAATAACCTTGCTGCATCTTTCCTGTTTCGACCATTACCGGGTTGTGACATTCGACGAAGTCTCATCCACAAAGCTACGCTTTTCAGAAAAGCCATGTTTTGATCAACAAATGATCAGTAGCACTCAACATGCCACATTACCAAGTTGGGAATATATTACTAGTAACCTTCAACTACATAACCTCTGAGCTCGTATGTCTTAGAGAAGGGTGTTAAGCTAAGAGAATAAATTCTCCACCACCAATAGAAATGTAATTGAAAGAAATCTGTTTTATATCTCAAAATGTAATGTCAGACATACAATCCTTACAAGTCTGTTGGGGGTTCGAACAGAAACGAAGGCACTTCCGAAGAAGTTTTTGCAATCCGGGCATCCATAATCCCGATCGGACTCCCCATCACATATGGAGAACTCTATACCGGAGCAACTCAGTGCAGACTCATTCGACAAGTTATCCTACCATTCTCGAAGACGTCCGATCTTCACCACCGTCTTCAATTGCTATCCATTTCGCCGTATCACATATTTGGAATGGGTTATATGACGCAAAGGTCCTCTTCTGGCTAATCCGAATAGTGAGCATCAATTTTAAAAACATATGGATACGTCATTCACAAAGATTCACAGGTTTGATGTGGGTTTCGGATAACCAACTGGAATCTGACTCCCTGTCGCATCGAAATTCAAGTGCCGTTTTACGGGCCAAAGGGTTTTCATATTCACAAAAAATACAGAATCATAGCTCAGCACAAAGCAATTCATATCACATAGCATCACAATTACAATCAGAGATATCAATCAATACCCATCATACAATATTTATCAATCATATACAACTACGATGAATCAATCGTGTGATTTAAACTAATTAATCACATAATTAATTTCATTAATCATCTTTAATCAATGATTAGTTATCCTTAATTAAATTAATTAAATCTTTAATCATCTTCATTAATTAATCATTCCTTAGTTAATTACCCTAATTAATTTATCCTTCATTATTCATTAATTAAATCTTAATTACTTTTATTAATTAATTATTTCCTTAATTAATTATCTTAATAAATTAATCCTTAATTAATCATTAAATATTAAGTAATTAATTTAAATAGTTTATTTTAAATAAATCATTTATTTCATAAGTAAATCATAAATTACCTATTAAATTCAAAAGATAAACCTTCTTATCTTTGTTTACCATTTTGATTTTCTTGTAAATCTAATTTAAATTCATCATGTGAATTGTCTTGAGAGATCAAAATTATTTTGTAAAACATTTCATCTTAACATCATTTTTAATTACATTTTATAACTGATTTTTATAAGTAATGTGACAAAAATTAAATTAAATTAATTTACTTAAACAAAATGTCTTACTCAACTTTAATTTGTTTAAAATCCGAATCAAAATTTTCCTTTAAAACATGAGTTTAAAATTGTTTTAAAAGTTTTGAAATTTATTGTTTTTATTTGAGAAAACAGCCCTAGTATGTTGACTCCCCGAAGCTCCTTCGAGTCTTCCCCAAGGCTTCATCCGCTTGCTTCGAGTTCTTTCTAAAAATTACCCGTGTGCTTTACTTTTTTTTCTTTTTAAATTTATTCCTAAATTTCTTTAATCCTTGAAGTTCTTGCTTGATTCTGTAATATTTGTTGAAGAGTTGCATTATCCTTGAATTCCTTCTTTTCGCTTGAGATATTGAAAGGAAAGTTTGCTACATATTTTTTTCTGGAATTTGTTTCTTGATTTCAAATGTTGAGGAGGTTAGGCTTGTTCTTGATGATTTTTTTTCTTTTTTTTCTGATGTAAAGATTAAACAGAATTTTCTTTTTGAAATGAATAAAAAAAGTAAGAGGAGAAGATAAAATGAGTTGTAAAATTTGATTTCCTTTTCTATAAATTTCTTAAGAAAAAGAAAATGATACAATGACACTTGTTAATTTTTTCCTCTCATGAATTACACTTGTCATCATAGTCATTGTTAGCTTAACACTTGTAATAAAAAAAATTCTTTATTAACATAATAATTTACATTATCTAAATTGTATTTAAACTTACATTTCTTATTAAAAATATTAGCTTTATATTAATACACCTTATTAAAAAAATGTTTTGAAGTTAAGTACATACAAAAAAATTTACATAGATATATATTTATAAATCCAAATTATTTTACTAAAACATTTATTTTAAAAATTAAATTTAAGTTTACCCACATATGCACACAATCATACATATTCACATATATGAATAAAATTTAAATTCAAATGATTTTAAAAACTTTTAGTATTTTCAAATTTTAAACTCAAAAGAAATTTGAAATTTAAATTATCACTTATTATTTATTTATTTTGTAAATTTTCAAATTACATTATAAAATTTCAACAATTACCAAATTTAAATTGATAAAATTTTGGTATGTTACATTTTAGCCGGGAGAGGACCTTTGTGTCATATAACTCATTCCGAATAGTGATAGGACAAAAATGGATAGCATTTGAAGATGGTGGTAAAGACCGGGTGTCTTCGAAAACGATAGGAGAACCTATCGAATGACTCTACACTGAGTAGCTATGGTATAGAGATCTACATAAGTGATGGGGAGTCCGATCGGGATTGGGGATGCCTGGATTTGCAAGGACTTCTTTTAAAGTGCTTTCGGTTCTGTTCGGACCCGGAGCTTACTTGTATGGATGTGTGTCTGACATTACACCTTGAGATGTAAAGCTGGTTTCTATCAAATACATTTCTGTTTGGTGGCGGAGAATTTATTCTCTGAGCTTGACACCCTTCTCTGAGACGTACGAGCTCAGAGGTTTTGTAGTTGCTGGTTACTAGTGATACATTCCCAATTTGGAAATATGGCATATGAAGTGCTGCTGATCATTTGTTGATCAAAGCATGACTTTGTGAAAAAAGTGTAGCTTTGTGGACGTGACTTCGTCGAGCCTCACGACCCAGTAATGGTCGAAACAGGAATCGTTGCAGCAAGATTATTTGGGGGTAGCGTCCCTTGAGGGTATGACCATTTCCTTCTAGATAAAAAGTAGTATCATGGTATGGAGCCCAGATATTTACTTATGTTGATTTTGAAAGTGGTATGATGGTATGGAGCCCGGATACTTTACTGTGTGGTTGTTGGTGTCGAAGCCTCGGATAAAGGTCGGTAATGACCGGAGATGGCATACTCATGTCATTAGTTACTTCCGGGCAGGGGTAACCCGACCTTGTGTAGCAGAGATCCGGTTAGGTTCTCGGGAACGTCCCTCCATCTCGGGAACGTCCCTCAAGAGGCATTCCATATTGTGTGGGATGTTCCTTTGCCTGACCATTTGTTGGAAATCCAATCATCCAATACACGCCCTTTACGATTGCAGTTGTATAACTTACCACATCAGGTGGTAGCTATAGTAGGCATAGTATAACGGTACCTATGCTGGCTAAGATTAATATTATACTTTCGAAATATTTTCCACTATGAACTAGTAATAATATCAAAAGGATTTTCGCGTATCAAGTATTTTTGACTGTCATAAGGAGAAATCTCCTCCAAGTGTGCGCTTGTATTGTGTGTGGCGGGAGGCCATATGGAAGTTTCATTTTCCAAAAAAGCATTGCGGATTTCAATTTTAAAATCTTTTGTTGTTTGTTTTAACGATAAAACTATTTTGTTTACTCATACCAGTCTCATGAATGACCTGGAGTTTATTGTTCATTTCCTAAACTCTGGGTGCCCACAATTTTCCACACGGGCAGTCTAGAGTTGGGTTTTCAGATAATCAAATAATAGGTATAGATTCGATAGCCTTCGAAGTCTTCGGTTTGGTAGCTTTCAGTCTTTGGGAATTTTCTTCAGTCTTTGAATGACTGACCTTGCTTAGTACAACTTAATGGGGGTTCAAGCTAGCTTTGGATTGGAGATGGAGTTTTTGGAGTTTGGCATTGAAGGCATTGCCTTCCCGCTGTTGTTGTCTCTATTATTGTCTTGTATCTATCTTTGATATATTGATAGTCAGTTGTGTCAAATGTGTTGTATCAAATACTGTTGTATATCAATTATATATAAATTCATTCATTCTCTTCCACTATGTTGTTGTACTTAATGTGTTATAAGCTTCGGCGAGCCAGATTTGACGTTTGAATATGCGGCATTCGAGTACAAGTGAAATACGGGTGCCGATTTTCTAAGGTCGAGTCAGGATCGTTACATAAAATTACATATCAAATGTACATTTTTAACTTACATTTTATTATCGCAATAAAGAGCATTTATTGTCTTTATCAATATCACATTAATTACAATTTCATGTCAAATGTACATTTTTAACTTACACTTTATTATCACAATAAAGAGCATTTATTGTCTTAATCAATATCACATTAATTACAATTACATGTCACATGTACATTTTTTAACTTACATTTTATTATCACAATAAAGAGCTTTTATTGTCTTAATCAATATCACATTAATTAAAATTACATGTCAAATGTACATTTTTAACTTACATTTTATTATCACAATAAAGAGCATTTATTGTCTTTATCAATATCACATTAATTACAATACATGTCAAATGTACATTTTAACTTACATTTTATTATCACAATAAAGAGCATTTATCGTCTTAATCAATATCACATTAATTACAATCACATGTCAAACGTACATTTTCTTAACTTACATTTTATTATCACAATAAAGACAATTTATTATCTTAATCAATATCACATTAATTACAATTACATGTCAAATGTACATTTTTTTTAACTTACATTTTATTATCACAATAAAGAGCATTTATTGTGTTAATTAATATCACATTAATTAAAATTACATATCAAATGTACATTTTAACTTACGTTTTATTATCACAATATAGAGCATTTATTGTCTTTATCAATATCACATTAATTACAGTTACATGTCAAATGTACATTTTTTTAACTTATATTTTATTACCACAATAAAGAGCATTTATTGTCTTAATCAATATCACATTAATTACAATTACATGTCGAATGTACATTTTTAACTTACATTTTATTATCATAATAAAGAGCATTTATTGTCCTTATCTATATCACATTATTTACAACTACATGTCAAATGTACATTTTTTAACTTACATTTTATTATCGCAATAAAGAGCGTTCATTGTCTTAATCAATATCACATTAATTACAATTACATGTCGAATGTACATTTTTAACTTACATTTTATTATCACAATAAAGAGCATTTATTGTTTTAATCAATATCGCATTAATTAAAATTACATGTTTACCATATAAATCATAAGTATTCATTTTCCAAAACATATCCATTTCATAAATAAAATATTCTATCATAGTTAACATAATAATAAATTTTCTTTACAAATTTATTCATTTATACTTCAAATAACTATGGTTCCAATTTAAATATTTATTACATAGTCCAATTAAACTGTATTTCGTTGTATCCAAAATATATCATTTATTATGCAAACCAAATCCATTTCATGAAATAACCTTTACTAAAGTTACTAGATTAAATTTAAGATTCCATACTAAATCAAATTTAATTATTAAGATATTTATCATAAATAAAATCTTTAAATTTCTTAAACCAATAATAGACTTACAAAATTTTAACTTATAAGAAAACCAAATACACCTTTACCCTTTAAAGCATTAAATCAAATTAAGTTAAAATTTCTTATATTCAAAATTTAAAAATACTTAAACGATTTCAAAAAGAAATATTCAAAACACTTAATGAATGTTTAGGAAAGTATTATTTAAAAATATAACCATGGGTTGTGAAATATTTCTAACCTAAGTCAAGTGATACGATGTGTATCACTTCAATCCGTAATTTAAAAGAAAAATCCGGGTTCTATCATTTCAAACCCGCAATCCCAAGTAAAATAAAAGCAATAAAAATCATAATAAAAATCACTTGAGCCTATCGTTTCATCTCATAATGATTTTTCCTTATTCTAAAGTCCGTTCGGGTATGTATCATTTAAACCCATAGTGATAGGTAACTTGCAGTAATGATACAGTAAATAAAATGAACAGTTTAATATAACATTTCATATTAGATGATGCAACAATTATATAAATAGGATTTAACATCTTATAATCACATCACAGGCATATATGATAACATATCAATTTATACAGATTCACTTATCATCATTTCACAATAATATAAGCATGTAATGTCTAGAGTGAATACTTACCTTTTTAAAGTTGAAGGCAACAATTCAAATACAAAGATCAAACTTCGAAAAGCACAAAAGGCACGACAAAGCACGAATCAACTTGAGCGATAGGAAAGCGAAGATTTCAACTTATGTATGCAAAAAAATACAACATGCATAAGTATATTTAATACAAAAGATTAGATAAATTAAATAATGAAAATAATTGAGATAAGATGACATAACCTTGCTCTACCCTATGCAAGTGGTGATGGGGTTGGCAATAGGAGGTAGAGGCCGAGCCTATTCACGAAGGAAACAAAGAAAGAAAAAGAAAAAAAGTAAAAGAGAAAGAAGAGGAAGAAGAAGCCATGGATATTTAGATCTATATTTTTGTTTTCTTCACACAAATGAAAAATGAGAGGAAAGTGAGAAGTTTTGTATGGCTTGGAAATATAACATACGGCTAAGAAAGGAAAATAAAAAGAAACGGCTAAGGAGAAATAAAGAGGCTAAGTAAATAAAGGCAAGAGTTTGAATGGTTTGGAAAATAAAAAGGCAACAAATAACTTGATGTATTTATTTTATTTGTTAGGAAACGAGAAAAGGTGAGAAATGTTTGGTGCATGAATGATGATGTGTAATGCACGGGTAGAAGGAGTTTGGATGGCATGAAATAAAGAGGCTGGTGAAAAGAATGAGATTTATTTCCCATTTAATAAAAGAAACGTATGAAAGAAAATCTTTCAATCAGAGGAAGAGATATATTTGGGAAGATTTTTTTTTTGCGTGATTTGGAGAAGTAATACATGGCTAAAAATAGTAAATGGCTATGGTAGGAAATTAAATAGATATGCACATAAAAAGGCAAGAAATAAAGCAAATGTAACGTATCTCTAATTAAAACAAAGTAACGTGTGTCTAATTGATTTCTTTCCCAAGCTATTAAATAAAACATATACACAAGAAACATCTAATAAATAAAATTGAATAAAAGATATACACAAGAACATTTAATAAATAAAACTGAATAAAAGATATACACAAGAACATCTAATAAATAAAATGTTAACAAAGCAAGTCTTTAAGATAATATAACGTATACCTATTGATTTTTTTCCAAGCCATAAATAAAAGATATAAACACGTAACAATACAAATAATAAAAATGAATGTCTAAACCAAATAAAATAGAAAGATAAAAATAGAGATGGTTATATATGTAAAATATAAAACACATATACAGAAATTTATTGCGTGTAAAAACGCTGTAATTTATCCAAATTTAAAATTGTAAATCAGAAATTTATGAAACGAACAGCAGAATAAATATTAAAATTATATCCAGCTTCAAATAAAAAGATTATAATTTTAAAAAATTTAAATTTTAAAAAATTTCAATTAAAGTCGAAGTTTGACCAAAATATAAATTTCAGAAATTATTTATTTTATTATATTTGGAAGGAAATTACAAACAAAATCCAAACTTCATTGGAAAAATTCCAAAAATTCAAATTTCAATGAATAAAAATATAAGCCTTCAAATAAAATAAATTTGAAAATAATTTAAAAAATTTTGGGCTGTTACACTCTCCTCTACTCAAAACTTTTCGTCCTCGAAAAGGGACGAGACAGGGAAAACAAGGAAAACAGGATATAATGAGATAGGATTAAGACAAGATAAAAGAAGATTGAAATTATACCTAACTGTCACTATAAGTACGTTCAACAAGATAGAGATGATCTTCCCATGATCTCCAAAATCAAAACACAAGCATGAAGAAGATTCTGGAAAAGGTTTCCAAAATAGACAGGTAAAGGTAAGTTCTTCTAGGAGGAAGAACTACAGATCGAACTTCCGTAATACGATCAATTCGGAATTCCATTTCTCGCTTAGGATGCAGGAGAATAAGAACATCTCGAAAGAAAGAGGAGTTTGGAAAAACAAAATAAGATAATAAATTGTAAAACCATGAAAACTTCAACTTAAATTAATAATTGATTTCATTCATTTGATTTCACTTAAGTTAAATAAATCTTAACTATTTCAATTTCATTATCTTATCATCCAATCGTCTTAAGTTAACATTGTCAAAAATCATGGAGTTGAAAATCATTTATTATACTCATAATTTATTTAATAAATTTTATTCTTCTTTATTATTAGATTTATTCCACTTAATATATCTAATCCCCTGTATTAAGTATATTTACATTTATTATAACTATTCTAGTTTATTTATAAATTCCTCTAACATCATTTATACTGTATATTCTTCAATTAACTTTTTATTCTATTTATCTCTTTTAATCTTTTATAACTTAATTTTAAGTGTATAACATTTATTATAAACACTAAAATGTAATTAATTATCAAAATTTCAAAAGATTATACTTACATATAATATAATTATACACAATTTGTTTCATGTACTAAATTTGAAAACCATGTTGTGTCAGTTTGCTCTGTTCAAGTTTTTTGAGGATCCTATCGGTAGCGTTGATCAGACGAACCAATTGAAAACCCAAATCTACATCGACAACTCAAACAACACAATATACTTTAAAGTAATTTAAATATATGTTTACAAATACAGTAATAAATCTTTGAAAATAAGGATAGTGATTCAAATTTGGTGGATTCAAATCAAACTGATTTGAGGATAAGTTAGAAACAAAAGATAAGATGATTGGATAACAGAATAGGGAGATGGATAAGCTTATATAAATCACGGGCAACCTTTAACTGGGTCAACTGTGACTTCAAGAATAAGATCAAATTTGGAATTCTGAGGCAAATCTACATCCAAACTCAAGAGATAGAATTTCGGGATATTAGCATCTAAACCGAGGATATATATATATATATAAATTTACAGTGAATCGATGCTATTGTAAAGAAGTTTCACCCCTTTACAAGTTATACAGTGGATTTATGGGATACTCCAAAATCAGGAGAATACAAATAGTGAGGGATAAGAATGAATTTTGGAACCATGGGGAACGTTCAAAATTCAAAGGACATAGAGTCAAAAGGGAAGAGATTCAAACTCGAATGAAAGTGATTCTGTAAATAAATTTACCATATATACTAAGTTTTACCTAGAGCCAAAGCCCTGATACCAGATATAACGATCCGATATTTTCAACCATTCGCATCCGCACATGTCAGACTTTAATTATTCAAAATACAGAATTATAAAATAAATTTGGCAAAACTCAGAATACACAGTAAATAAACAAATCACAGACACAGGGTAATATAATGCAGCGGAAGTAAAGAAATAGTAGTTCATGAAGCTACTATACATATTCATAAGAGCTAAACAAGATACAACAGAAATCACAAGATGAAATCAAGTACAAAGCTGAATACAACACTGGAATCAACTGGATAACTGAGAGTGAAATTGATGGCTGGATCTTCAAGTAAAAGCTCCAACTCCGAAGGCGAGTCTCTAATGCTGTATCACTCAGTCTGACCTGAGCGTAAAGAAAAACACAAAACTCTCGAGTCAGGACATATATACTTATACAATGTAAACCAACTCAAGTGAACTGTAATATAAAGGTACAAGTAACTTAAAGGATGCTTGGGACCGCCCATCCTCTAAGGATCCGTTAAACTATTTACTATGTAGCAATATACGCTATATAATAATGTCTATTAGTAAAATAAACTTACTTTTAAATAGCGTTAAGGGGTTACCCATATTGCCCTTAACAGGTGATAGCCCCAATAGTCTGTCCAGTATCAGCGCATCACCAGATCGGGAGACTACCTTAAATACTCCACGGGCAATGGGAGAAAACCAAACTTGTACAAGGCTCGCTAGGGTAGGTGACACAGCACAACAAGGCAATGCTAGGGTAGATATACCAATTACGCATCCGGACCGGTGGTAACGCGTAGCAGCTACTACCACCCACCTCGAACCACACTCCTAAAATCAAAGTGCATCAAACAATCACAAAGTAATAGAATGGCATACGAAGAAGTGCGTTTGATAAGAGGTGCTACCTCCTTAGCCCGAGAATCGCTCCTGTTTTAGCCACCTTATGCCAACTCACGGGAGTCGGGTACATGTACATACCTCAATAAAACATCGCCACCATCCTACTTTATTCTGGAGTCTCCATCGCGTACACGTTTGTTAAAGCGGTTTTTGGAGTTGGCAGAGAGTATGAAAACTTCCGATCCCGGTCTCTTTAACAACCAAACGTTATTATTACCCATGGATATTTATTTCAAAATCATTTCTATTCCAAACCATTTAAAATCAAATACTATTACTTTCCAAAATAATATCCATTCTCAAAACGGTATTGTTTCCAAATCCATATGCTTCTCAAATATATTATCCATTTCAAAACTAAATATTATATTATTTCATTTCAAAAACCAAATCAATATATCATTTCCATTTCAAACCTAAAGTAATAATATATCATTTAAATTCCAAAGCCAAATCAATATATCATTTAACCAAAACTCAAATTTCCAAATCATTGAATATTTCCTTCAATTTACTAAACTTGAAGTATTCCTTTAAATCATCTGAACCCAAACCACTTTATAAGGTCATATCCTTAAATCTTCCATTTTCGATAAGTTCCAAATTTATATATTTAAAGGCAATTCTTAATTAAATACAATTTCCAGAAATTTCATTTCTAAAGCCATATTACTTTCCAGTTATAACAACTCTGAAACCAAACATTTTGGAACATATTTATTCAAACCATCTAAATACAATGTTAATATCTTCCAAACAAGATTCATTTAACCATTTAAATTCAATGTCAAATAATATTCATTTCAAAGTTGTAGCATTTATAAGTTTATTCATTCAATTATAAACCTTCCAAAAAAATTATATATTTCAACAACATTAAAATTTCAATTCTTAGCCAATTTTACTTATAAAAATCACATTTCCCACTTCAAAATATTCATTTGGATATCACTTAACTTATGATTTAATAACATAAAATTTTATCAATAAATATCCAAGTTAAACTATGATTCATTTATTAAGTCAAAAACACATTCTTTTACTTCTTTTATTTCAACAAATAACACTTTATTTTTAAAATACCCACTTCATAAATAAGACTAAATTCCCATTTACTTACTTAACAATTTTAATTACACTAAGTAATTCATTTGGATATTAAATAAACCGTGCTTTTAAGTTAAATAAACTTAATTACTGTAATTTCCTATTTAAAGTTGAAATTCCTTATGTTAAGTTAGAAGTATATTATTAACTTGCATTTCATTATTACAGTATGGAACATGTACTGGTTTAATCAATATTGCATTAACTAAAATTACATGTCAAATGTTCATTTTTAGCTTACGTTTTATTTTCACAATAAAGAGCATTTACTGTCTTAATCAATATCACATTAACTAAAATCACACGTCAAATTTACATTTTTAACCTACATTTTATTATCACAATAAAGAGCATTTATTGTCTTAATCAATATCACATTAATTAAAATTACATGTCAAATGTACAATTTTTAACTTACATTTTGTTATCACAATAAAGAGCATTTATTGTCTTTATCAATATCACATTAATTATCATGTCAAATGTACATTTTTAACTTACATTTTATTATTACAATAAAGAGCATTTATTGTCTTAATCAATATCGCATTAATTATAATTACATGTCAAATATACTTTTTTTAACTTGCATTTTATTATCACAATAAAGAGCATTTATTGTCTTAATCAATATCACATTAATTAAAATTACATGTCAAATGTACATTTTTAACTTACATTTATTATCACAATAAAGATCATTTATTGTCTTTATCAATATCACATTAATTACAATTACATGTCAAATATACATTTTAACTTATATTTTATTATCACAATAAAGAGCATTTATTGTCTTAATCAATATCACATTAATTACAATAACATGTCAAATGTACATCTTTTTAACTTACATTTTATTATCACAATAAAGAGCATTTATTGTCTTATTCAATATCACATTAATTACAATTCCATGTCAAATGTACATTTTTTTAACTTACGTTTTATTATCACAATAAAGAGCATTTATTGTCGTAATCAATATCACATTAATTAAAATTACATGTCAAATGTACTTTTTTAACTTACATTTTATTATCACAATAAAGAGCATTTATTGTCTTTATCAATATCACATTAATTACAATTACATGTCAAATGTACATTTTTTTAACTTACATTTTATTATCACAATAAAGAGCATTTATTTGTCTTAATCAATATCACATTAATTACAATTACATATCAAATGTACATTTTAACTTACATTTTATTATCATAATAAAGGGCATTTATTGTCTTAATCAATATCGCATTGATTAAAATTACATGTTTACCATATAAATCATAAGTATTCATTTTCCAAAACATATCCATTTCATAAATAAAATATTTTATCATAGTTAATGTAATAATTAATTTTCTTTACAAAATTGTTCATTTATACTTCAAATAACTATGATTCCAAGTTAAATATTTATTTCAACAGTCCAACTAAACTGTATTTCATTGTATCCAAAATACATCATTTATTATGCAAACCAAATCCATTTCATGAAATAACCTTTATTAAAGTTACTAGATTAAATTTAAGGTTCCATAATAAATCAAATTTAATTATTAAGATATTTATCACAAATAAAATCTTTAAATTTCTTAAACCAATAATAGACTTATAAAATTTTAACTTATAGGAAAACCAAATACACCTTTACCCTTTAAAGCATTAAATCAAATTAAGTTTAAATTTCATATATTCATAATTTCAAAATTTTTAAAAAAATTCAAAAAAATATATTCAAAAAACTTATTGAATCTTGAGGAAAATATTATTTAAAAATATAACCATGGGCCTTCATAATATTTCTAACCTAAGTCAAGTGATACAGATGTGTATCATTTTAATCCGTAATTTAAAAGAAAAATTCGGGTTCTATCATTTCAAACCCGCAATCCCAAGTAAAATAAATTCAATAAAAATCATAATAAAAATCACTTGAGCCTATGATTTCAGCTCATAACGATTTTTCCTTATTCTAAAGTCCATTCGGGTATGTATCATTTTAACCCATAGTGATAGGGAACTTGCAGTAATGATACAGTAAATAAAATAAATAGTTTAATATAACATCTCATATTAGATGATGCAACAATTATATAAACAGGATTTAACATCTTATAATCACATCATAGGCATATATGATAACATATCAATTTGTATAGATCCACTTGTCATCATTTCAAAATAATATAAGCATGTAATGTCTAAAGTGAATACCCGCCTTTTTAAAGCTGAAGGCAACAATTCGAACACAAAGATCAAACTTCGAAAAGCATAAAAGGCACGACAAAGCACGATTCAACTTGAGTGATAAGAGAGCCAAGATTTCAACTTATGTACACAAACAAATCGAACATACATAAGTATAATTAATACAAAAGATTTGATGAATTAAACAATGAAAATAATTGAGATAAGATGACATAACCTTGCTCCACCCTATGCAAGTGGTTATGGGATTGGCAATAGGTGGTAGAGGCTGGGCCTATTCATGAAGGAAACAAAGAAAAAAAAAGAAAAAAAAAAGAGAAAGTAGAGGAAGAAGAAGCCATGGATATTTAGATCTATATTTTATTTTCTTCACGCAAATGGAAAATGAGAGGAAAGTGAGAAGTTTTGTACGGCTTGGAAATATAACATACGGCTAAGAAAGGAAAATAAAAAGAAACGGCTAAGGAGAAATAAAGAGGCTAGGTAAATAAAGGCAAGAGTTCGAACGGTTTGGAAAATAAAACGGCAACAAATAACTTGATGCATTTATTTTTATTTGTTAGAAAATGAGAAAAGGCGAGAAATGTTTTGTGTGTGAATGATGATGTGTAATGCACGACTAGAAGGAGTTTGGATGGCAAGAAACAAAGAGGCTAGTGAAAGGAATGAGATTTATTTCCCATTTAATATAAGAAATGTATGAAAGAAAATCTTTCAATCAGAGGAAGAGATATATTTAGGAAGACTTTTTTTGGCATGATTTGGAGAGTAATACACGGCTAAAAATAGTAAATAGCTATGGTAGGAAATTAAATAGATAAGCACATAACAAGGAAAGAAATAATGCAAATGTAACATATCTCTAATTTAAACAAAGCAACGTGTGTCTAATTGATTTCTTTCCCAAGCTATTAAATAAAAGATATACACAAGAAACATCTAATAAATAAAACTGAATAAAAGATATACATAAGAAGATATAATAAATAAAATTGAATAAATATATACACAAGAACATCTAATAAATAAAATTTTAACAAAGCAGGCCTTTAAGAAAATATAACGTACGCACATTGATTTTTTTTTTTCAAGCCATAAATAAAAGATATAAACACGTAACAATCCAAATAATAAAAATGAATGTCTAAACCAAGTAAAAATAGAAAGATAAAAATAGAGATGGTTATATACGAAAAATATGAAACATATACATAGAAATTTATTGCGTGTAAAAACGCTGTAATTTATCCAAATTTAAAAGTATAAATCAGAAATTTATGAAACAAAAAGCAGAACCAATATAAAAATTATATCCAGCTTCAAATAAAAAGATTGGAATTATAAAAACTTTAATTTTGTAATTTTCAAGTAAAGTCCAAGTTTTACCAAAATATAAATTTCAAAAATTATTTATTTTATTATATTTGGAAAGGAAATTACAAACAAAATCCAAACTTCATTGGAAAAATTCCAAAAATTCAAATTTCAATGAATAAAAATCTAAGTCTTGAAATAAATTAAATTTGAAAATAATTTATAAAATTTTGGCTGTTACAATGTTTATGTTGAACAACGTCAACTTTTTAAAGTAGAAAAGTTTCCAAATCATGTTTACAAATTACAGAGAGCTTTATATGGTCTGAAACAAGCTCCTAGAGCCTAGTATGATAGACTAAGATCTTATCTGTTATAATAAAATTTTGAAATTGTTAGAGTATATAATACTATTTTTATTAAAAGAAACAAAAATGATATCTAATTAGTTTAGATTTATGTAGATGATATTATTTTTGGATCAACAAATGCTGACTGAACTAAATGTCATGCAAATAACGATGGAAAAGGAACAAGAGAAACAAAATTTGCAAAAATTTCTAATGAATAATCATGTAGACCCTATTATGATTAAAGATGATTCATCTAATATACGTATTCATAATCCATTAGAGGATGACGAAGAGGAAGAGGAAGAGGAAGAAGCACAAATAGATGAGGATGATATTATTGTTTGCGTTGGAGAAGTTTCTTTTGGAAAAAAATGGTAATTTGGTCGTACAACATGGAAACCTTTGTCTCTATTATCCTAATTCTTCGATTCACAAGTTGTAACGACTCGTAAGTTTTAACAGTTTTAATAACGTAATTAACTAAATTATTATGAAATTTTAAATAATTAAAATTGAAAATGAAAATTTAATATTTAGAAAACATCTATATAAACATAGAAAATGGTAAATTTTCATCATAATATATGGAAGTTTACTTTGTTGTGTAATTTTATTTAAAATTTAAATCAGTAAATATTGATGATAATAAAATATTTCTCAGACCTGAATATTTTTATATAATACATTTGTGAATCATCTTCTAAGTGAGACGTCATATTTCGTTTTGCCAAATTTGGATTTCTCTACCCCGTTTATCTTATTTTCGGCGTTTAAGTAGCATTTTCGGTACCGAATATCGACTTTTGATAGAATGATCATGTCGCTCATATCTGTATACCGTTTTGATCGTCTCGTCGTGCAAATCTCTGTAGTATACTCATTTGTGTATTTCGGAGTCCGGTGTGCGGTGCAGTCTGCAAAATGGTATGGATACTAGTTTAGCCCTTTTTGAATTCTATGTCTCTTCAACTATTCAACGTGTAATATCAACGGCCTTTTGCCATTAATAATCTCAAAAACCAACACGTGACCTTTTCTATTCTTTATTTTGGTATATAGTGCGTGTCATTTCATTTCTCCTTCATTCTGAAGAGAAAAAAGGAAGCAAATACATATTTGCTCGAAGGAAATGCGTGCGCTTTCCCTGTTTTCTCGAAGCTTCAGCCTTACCTTCGCCATCATCCCTCTCACTTCGGTCACCCTATCCCCAAGCTCGCCACCTTGGTCGAACCCAATCACCTTGTTCCGCAGGCCGTAGCCTTCCCTTTTTACAGCCTCGGCAAGCACCTGACAACCCATTCCTCCACTTGAATCCATCACCAAACCCCTTCCTTCCCTTCACCGACCCCAGCCCATCAACCTCGGTTCCACCTAGACCTAACATGCAGCCACTAGGCGCTCTCACTCGGCCTCCCTCTGCCTCGTACCACCACCTACTTGCCTCTGACCTCCACTATTTCTCTCCTTCTGATTTGCAAACCATGCTATATAAGTAAGGTCAGTATATATATACACAATATGGCAGTATGTATCAATACGTTTTGCTAATTTATACACATATTAGTTTATTTATAAGTTATGTGTGTGTATATATATAATCTATTACATTCACGTATATAGGTTATATATTAATGTCAATTTACATATATATATATATATTTATTTATTTATTTATATTTATATATATACTAAACTTGTATATATATTTCGATTCTTGGCTTATAAGTATATTATATACAGTTAGTTTATATATGTTTATGCTTTTAGTATGTAAGTAAGTTTATATTGATTTCAAAATAGATATTGATTTTTTTATGTAAAAGGTATGTAAATATATATATATATATATATATATATATATGTTTATAGTTTATACATGTGTATATATGAGTTCGTATTTTTTTCTTATTATATGTTGCCTTGCCTGAGAAAGAAAGTTTATACATTCACTTGTATGTTGAGAGTTGCATATATCACTTTGTTTGTTGAGAAAGCAAGTTTATATAATTATATGTTTTAAAGAGTGTATATATATAGTTTATATATGATTGTTATTTTATGTTATATATATATACATGTGATATGTTTGTATATCTATATGTGTATTTGTTCCAAAATATATTATTTAAAACAATGTATATATGTTTGATTTTAATATATGAGTTTTAATTTAAAAGAATGATTTTTAATTATATATATTATTTTAATATTTGTCTTAAATTAAATATCGATTTCAAGGAAGTGATAATAATAATATACATATTTTCTGTTTCTATCAAACTGATTGATTTATTCTCATCAATTCCTATTTATTAGCATTGCCCGTTGAATTCATGCCAATCTTGCTTTTCTTTGGAATTCATGCTTGGATTCGTATCTCATCTCATTCTCGTTCGTCTCTAGCCTCGAAAGGTAAGCAATCACTCACGATTACAATTCTTATATTTATTAATTTTGATTTCACTTGAAACGACAATTAAAATATGTTGTTGTTAATTATTTAATTGTTGAATATGATATGCCATTATTTGTAACTATTCACCTGTGATGTATGACACCATATCATGTTTATCACTGATGATATATGTCTGTTATTGATATGTTATATGATTATCATCACCGTTCTCACTCTGCAAGTTCCCTTTTAGTATAAAATTCCCTATGGGTTGAAATGATACATACCCAAACAATCTTGTAGAATAAGAGAAAATCATTATGGGTTGAAATGATAAACCCAAGATATTTTCATTTACTTTGAATTTGGGATTGTGGGCTAAAATTATATACACCGTAGATATTTAAATTATGAATTGAAATGATAAATATCCGTATCACTTGACCATAGGATAGAAAATTATATACAGACATCGTTGGTCTATATAAATATAAATATAAATATAAATATAAATATATATTGAAAATGATTTCCAAGGTTTTGAAAAGACTTATATGTGATTTTAATAAATATTAATGTTTAGATATTATATATATGTAATTTTTATAAAGGTTTTAATTTTAGAATTTTAAAATTATATGTTTTGAAAATTTTAAAGTTATAAGTTAGTTTTAAAATTATAAATTTTAAGAATTTACTTATAATTTTACCATTTTAAAAATATATAAAGGTATAATATAAATAAATTTAATAATAAAATTTAATTTAATAAAGTTTAATTTAATTAGTATATAATATATTTCAGTATTTATTTAAAAACTATATTTTAAAAAAAATAGATTTTTATAATGGTTGTGGGAAAGGTAAATGGAAATTGATTTGAAAACTTTATTTGTTAAGAATTATACTTAAATAAAAACCGATTTGAAACTTATTTAATTTGAGACTTTAAAGATATGATTTTATAACTTGATTTTGAATATATAGAATTAAATGAATGTTTTCAAATTTAAATAAATTGAAATGGGATATTTAGTTTTATTTAAATTGTAATTTCAGAATTTATTTAAATGTTATTTGATTGATGAAGTGAATCTTTCAAAGCTAAGTAACAGTAAAGTTGAATTTGATATATAAATGAAATTATCAAATTTAGTTTTGTAATTGTTTGAATATTTAAAGTTTTGAAATCTATTGAAGAGGAAATGGTTTAATTTATAGTTAAATTTTTTTATTTGAAATCGATATAAACTGAATATGGTTTATTGAAACTTGAGTCAAATTGAAATGGATGAGTTGAGATTGAATTAAGTTGAATTTTTGGAATTCGAGTTGATTTGGATCGATTTTTGAAATTTGAGGAAACTATTTTTGTTTTTGATATATAATAAAACTAAACTTATATATATATATATATTTATTATAAACTATTTTAATATACCAATTATCCTAAATATATAAACTATTTTATACTTAAAACTATTTTGATATACGAATTATTTTTATATATAAACCATTTTTAATTTATAACTATTTTATTTTATATACTATTTTCAATATCTAAGCTATTTAAGTGGTAAGTTTTCCAAAGTGTTATGATTTCCAAAGTGTTATGATTTCAAAGTGTTATGATTTCAAACTATTATGATTTCAAAATGTTATGATTTCTAAGTTATGGTTTCGAGAAGGTTATAATTTTGGAAGTGTTACGATTCTGGAAATCGATATTATTTAAAAGTGAATAATTATATCAAATTTGATATGGTTTTGAAATGAATATGATATTTTGATCTGAAGTATGAATTATTTGAAATGAAATGACCAATAAGCGTTTGGTTGTTAAATAGACCGGGATCAGATATTGTCATACTCTCTGCCAATGTCGAAACCACTTTAACAATTGTGTACGTGGTGGAGATTCCATAATGAAGTAGGATGGTTCGGTGACAATTCTATATGGTATTTTCATAGCCCTGACTCTCATGAGTCAGCTTGATGTGGCTAAAACATAAGCTATACTGGGCCAAGTGGAGTCATTCTCCCTATCGGACACATTTCATCGATACCATTCTATTGCTTTTGTGATTTGATTGGGTGCACCCTTTGATTTGGGAGTGTGTCACAAGGTGGGCGGTAGTAGCTGCTATGCGTTACCACCAGTCCGAGAGTGCAAATGGTATATCTACCCTGACATTGCCTCGAGTGCCTTCTCGCATGCCCTATTGCGCCTTCTACGAGTTTGGTTTGTACCATACCTATGGACTGCCCTCTGATATCCCTTCAGTTTATGGAGGAATTACGGCATTGTATAAACTATGGGAATATGTGAAAATGTGTTAAGGGGGTTATGGGTAACGCCTTAACGCTATTTTAATAGTTTACTTTACTATAGACATATTATAATAGTCTATATTACTACATAGTAGATAGTTCTACAGATCCTTAGAGGTTGGAAATCCCAAACATCTGTTAAGTTACTTGTATTTCAGTTGACATTTCACTTGAGTTAAATTTACTGATATAAAAATGTTAATCCTGACTCGAGTGTTTTGTGTTTTGCTTTATACTCAGTTCAGACTAAGTGTCACAACATTTAAGACTCACCTTCAGAGCTTGGATCTTTGTTGCAGATCTATCTATTCATCTTTCAGTTATCCAGTTGTTTTATTCAGACTTGTCGTCAGTTTGTATTTAAGCCTACATGGTATTTGAGATTTCGGTTGTATTTTGTTTTAGCTCTGATGTTTTTACAGTAGCTTCATGAACTACTATTTATCTATTCCGCTGCTTATTGTTATATTACTCTGTGTCTGTGATTCTGTGATAGATTTATTTATTGTATCTGCTGAGTTTTGTCAAATATAAATTAACAATCTGTTGTTTTGAGCAGTTCAAGTCTGACATGTGCGGATGCGAAAGGTTTGAAATACCGGGTCGTTACAGTTGGTATTAGAGCTTTGGTTTTAGGCAAAACTTAGTATATAGAGTAAATTTAATTACAGAATCATCTTCCTTCGAGCTTGAATCTCTTCCTCTTTCACTCAGTTTCTTTTGAATTTTGGAACTTTCCCCTTCGTTTTGAAATCCATTCTTGTCTCTCCTTATTCGTGTTTTTTGATTCTAGAGCATCCCATAGCTCCATTGTATGATTTGTAAAGGCGTGAACCTTCTTTACAACAGGCATTGATTCACTAGAGATTTCTGTATCCTCGGTTTAGATGCTGCTATCTCTTGTTATACCTTAATGTTTCTCTAGTAGACGACCAGAGGGCAATTCCCTTATGATCAGATGTCGATTTGCCTTAGAATTTTGCATCGATCTTACTCTTGAAGTCACGGTTGACCCGGTTAAGGTCGCCCACGATTTATATAAGTCTATCCATCTTTTCTCTTTTACAATCTATCTATCTTATCTTCCTTTTAAGTCCATCTTCGTCATCAGAATTCTTTTTGATTAGGGTCCCTCTAATTTGAATCTCTATCCTTGTTTTGAAATCCACTCTTGAATCATCGAGAAAGGGAGTGTATTTGAAATTAGTATTAAAAAAGTTCTATATTGTGTTGTTAAGTTTGAATTTTGGATTTCAGTCAATTCGTCTAGCCAATGCTATCGATAGGAATTCCAAAACGCTTGAACAGATCAAATTGGCACAATTTTTTTTCAAAATTGGTAAATGAAATAAATTTTGTATGATTATATTTTTATATATAAGTATAATTTTCTGGAATTAGATAGTTAAATGAATTGGTTGTTAGAAATAATAATACTAGATTATCATTTATTGTTTTGTGAACATTTCTAAACCATTAACTATTGTTGTTATAAGGAGATGAATTTGATAAAATGGTTTATAAATTTGATTTATAACTAAAAATGAAATAAACTTAAATCAAAGATTTAAGAATTTAATTTTCGATGCTTTTTAAAAATTTGGTTTTCATAGTTTGAAAGAGTATATTGTTTAAAAGTATTTTCAAATATAAATTGTTTTCAAAGAATTTTTAATGAAGTAAATCAGTACTCTCCTCATTTATTGGTGGAAAATAATTTTCCGTGACGACTACAGCATCATCGACATTCATTTTGTAGTCAAGAAGTGGAGAGACCACGTAGCAGCTTTGCTACACTTTTGTTTGGACAATGAATTTTGTTTGAATTTCTTGTGTATAAATTAATTTATAAAATATATATATGTATATTACTATTTCAAAATAGTTTGAACAGAAACCGAAAATTTGAATCTTAAGTTTTATATTAAGTAATGGGTTTAATTATTGAAATAAAGTGAAATTTTTGAATAAGTGGAATATCTAAAATCATAAATGAAATTTAACCAACTTGAAATAGTTGAATTTGAATAAAAACTCATTTGTATAATGCTAAATTGCGTTCTAATATATAGCTTTCCTAAAATATTCAAAAATTTTAAATATTAGGGTATAATAAAGGGTTGTACAAGAAGAAAACTTAAGCAATAAATTGTTCACACCAAAATCCGGCTTAATATAAATGTTGTAAATAAAAGAAAATTTGTATAGTGTTTAATTACACTTAGAAACATTGATATAACTTACCTGAAAGTTTAAAAGTAATTAGAATGTAATTAGATAATATACACTATGATATAAGTAATAGGATATCAAAAAATTATATTTTATTAAGGGAATTTACTGATAATAAATTGGATAATAAAAAGGAAAATTTATTTGTTGAATAATGTATGGTTATAAAATGTATACACCTAATATATGTTGCAAAATATGTTAAGTGAAATAAATTAAATAAATAAAAGAGAAGACTATTTAAGCAGGTAAATATGAACTTAAGAATAGTGAACTTGAATTTTAGTGGAATCAACTTAGATGAAGATAAGTGGATAAAATCAATGAGTTAATTTAAAAATGAATTTGTTTGAAAGAAATGTGATAAAATGAAAGAGAATCAATTTTAAATGGAATGACTATTTATTAGTTGAATAAAAAGGATTAAACCAAATTGTTGAATGGTAATTTATTTAAAATTGAAATCTATATGGTTTTGAATGACTGAATGTTGACGTGGAATTAGCTATGGTTGATTAAATAGATTTAATAAATGAGTTAAATAAAAAAAAATTGTTGTGAAAATTTTTCAATAAATGTTAATGAATTTGAAAAAAAAATCAATTGAATAAAAATATATGAAAATGAAATCAATCAAATGTGAACACAATAAATTTGATTGATTAAATAAAACGAATTGGAATCAATTAATTGAATATAAACCAATTTTAAAATAAATGTAGTTTGTATGGTTTTAAATTAATTATTGTATTTGGTATTTCAATCTGTTTTTCTTTCTGGTTATTTCTATTCTCCTATCTCGTTCCTTCTCGGGGACGAAAAGTGTTAAGTGGGGGAGAGTGTAATGACCCGTAAAATTTTAACAGTTTTAATAACTTAATTAACTGAATTATTGTGAAATTTTAAATAATAAAATTTGAAAATGAAAATTTAACATTTTGAATATGTCTGTATAAACATAGCAAATGGTAAATTTTCATCAGAATATATGGAAGTTTATTTTGTTATGTAATTTTATTTAAATTTTAAATCATTTAATACTTGATGATAATAAAATATTTCTCAAACCTAAATATTTTTATATAATAAACTTGTAAATCATCTTTTGAGTGAGACGTCATATTTCATTTTGCCAAATTTGGATTTCTCTAGCCCCGTTTATCTTATTTTAGGCGTTTAAGCAGCATTTTCGGTACCGAATATCGACTTTTGATAGAATGATCGTATCGCTCATATCTTTATATCATTTTGATCGTCTCGTCGTGCTGATCTCTATAGTATACTCATTAGTGTATTGAGTTTGGTTTGTGGTGAAATCTACAAAATGGTATCGGTACTAGTTGAGCCCTTTTTGAATTCTATGTCTCTTCAACTATTCAGCGTGTAATGTCAATGGCCTTTTGCCTTTTATAATCTCAAAAACCAACGTGTGACCTTTTATATTCTTTATTTTGGTATATAGTGCATGTCATTTAATTTCTACTTCGTTCTGAAGAGAAAAAGGAAGTAAATGCATATTTGCTTGAAGGAAACGCGTGCGCTTTCCCTGTTTGCCCGAAGCTTCAGCCTTACCTTAGCCATCATCCCTCTCACTTCGGCCACCCTATCCCCAAGCTCGCCAGCTTGGTTGAACCCAATCACCTTGTTCCGCAGGCCATAGCCTCCCCTTTTTCCAGCCTTGGCAAGCACCTGACAACCTATCCCTCTACTTGAACCCATCACCGAACCCCTTCCTTCCCTTTATCGACCCCAGCCCATCAATCTGGGTTCCACCTTGATCTACCACGCAGCCGCTGGCCGCTCTCACTCGACCTTCCTCTGCCTTGCACCACCGCCTACTTTCCTCTGACCACCACTATTCCTCTCCTTCTGATTTGCAAACTGTGCTATATAAGTAAGGTCAGTATATATATATAATATGGCAGTATGTATTAATATGTTTTGCGAGTTTATACATATATTAGTTTATTTATAAGTTCTGTATATATTATATATAATCTGTTACATTCACGTATATAGGTTATATATTGATGTCAATTTATATATATATATATATATATATATATATATATATATAAAACTTGTATATATATTTCGATTCTTGGTTTATAAGTATATTTTATATAGTTAGTTTATATATCTTTATGCTGTTAGTATGTAAGTAAGTTTATATTGATTTTAAAATAGATATTGATTTTTTTTACGTAACAGGTACGTAAATTTATATATATATATATATGTTTATACAATAGTTTATACATTTGTATATATGAGTTCATTTTTATTCTTAATCTATGTTGCCTTGGCTGAGAAAGCAAGTTTATACATTCACTTTTATGTTGTGAGTTGCATATATCACTTTGTTTGTTGAGAAAGCAAGTTAATATAATAATATGTTTTAAAGAGTATATATATAGTTTATATAAGATTGTTGTTTTATGTTATATATATACATGTGATATGTTTGTATATCTATATGAGTATATGTCCCAAAATATATTATTTAAAACAATGTATATATGTTTGATTTTAATATATGAGTTTTAATTTAAAACAATCATTTTTAATTATATTTATATATGTATTATTTTAATATTTGTCTTAAATTAAATATTGATTTCAAGGAAGTAATAATAGTAATATACATATTTTCCATATCTATCGAACTGATTGATTTATTCTCCTCAATTCCTATTTATTAGCATTGCTCGTCGAATTCATGCCAATCTTGCTTTTCTTTGGAATTCATGCTTGGATTCGTAACACAATCTCATTCTCGTTCATCTCTAGCCTCGAAAGGCGAGCAAGCCTCACGATTAACATTCTTATATTTATTAAATTTGATTTCACCTGAAACGACAATAGAAATATGTTGTTGTTAATTATTTAATTGCTATATATGATATGCCATTATCTGCAACTATTCACCCACTTTTAAAAATCAATATTGTGTTGAATTGCTCTATTTAAGTGTTTAGAAACCCCTTCGATACAGTTTTCGAGGCTGTGCCGACGAAAGTTCATATACCACTCAATAAATCAATCAACGCAATATAAAACCATTTTATATTCACTAACAAATACGCACTCATATCTATTAATACGCTCAAACTCATTCTAGAGTACCATTGACTCTATCTCAAATGAGTAATTACCCACCAGAGCCAAGGTTATCACCAACCTATGCTCTGATACCAAGTGTAACAACCCAGAATTTTCGAACCCGAAAACTCCAGATAGTTATGAAAAATAATAAAGGGATAGAAGAAGAAGAAGAAAAACAACATCAGAATCTCACATCGCAGCGGAATAAAATATAATATATAGAATACAGTTTTAAATACAAGAAAACTGTGCTGTATACATATACATACATACCATCATCAGAGTACATCAATCAACTCATACAGAGACAACTACTATAAGATCATACACAGCGGAAATAATAGGCAAATACGTAGATACGCTCTGTCACCAGCTCGTCTCCTGAGCTCCAGTATAAAACCTGAATCCTGTTTAACTCGGTCTGACCCGAGCATCATATAAAACAACACCCGAGTCAGTCTGGAATACCAACGTGAGAAAATCACACTCAATTGGATTATTAAAGTTTCAAAAAAAATCCTTTGAAAAACAAAAGCATCTCGTAAGACCACGCCACAAATAAACATGTCGGGTTTTTACCTTACGATAGCTAAAACAATTTTTATTAAAGTTCTCTGATATTATTATAGTGTCTATAGAAAGTAAATAGAATTTAGCTTAAATGCTTGCATCTCACGTTTCAGCAATAGTTGGACACAATCAAAACCGTACAGGCGCTTATTGGAGATTGGATCCCATCCAATGGCAGGGCTACTAGGGTACCGCCCGTCACAGTACCTAGTCTAGATCAGAGTACCGAGGAGCCACCCTAACTCCCCTGCAACACAAGACCGGAACCATTCCTTACTAAACAGTCCCAAGCAAGATCACCCCGCAGTTGGCGTGACCAACCGCCCACTAAGCCGAATAAAAAGGGACATCTAGACAGGGGAAACCTCACTCTCCAGTGGGGGCTGCCCACGAAGTCTTGCTGCACCTCCCCTGTTCTAGCCATTCCCGGTTGATGAGGCTTGAGGTTAAACGTTACCTTTCAAGAACGCATCACTTAGAATGCTCATCGTCCACCTGACAATGTTCTGAAAGCATTCAATCCATACAAGTTGCCATGGGTCTGGACAAACCGAATCACCGTCTTCAACTCTTCACGGTCTTCATTCGTAATCGTTCAAACAGGATCGAAGTGGTTTTCGGATAATTAAACCCGATCCCGGACTCTTCGAAACGATCAGCGCATTGTCCAATATTGATAGTCGGTTATTTAACTATCAATTAATCACACACAAGCAACCATCAAATAATTTTCACAAATTATTTATCTCAAATATCATTCAGATATAATTCCCATTCAGTCCATTTGAAACAAATTTTCAAAGTACTTTTATTTCCATGAAATCATTTAACTGATTTCTTATACTCACTCACAATTGATTTATCCTTTGAAAATATTCCTATTTTCTCATTTCTTCCTCAAAAATCAATTTACACTTTCCTTATAATTTCACAAATTCACTTTCTCCACTTAATAAGACTTCTCCTAAATCTTATCCCATTTAAATTAATTTGCTTACCATCACAAGAGGATTCTAATTGGATTTTTATAAAAATTTTGAAAAAAAACATATAGATTTAGAAAATAAGAAGTAATATTAAATATTAAAATTTATATCTAGTTATCTATAAGTTTCAAAGCTAG
This sequence comes from Allium cepa, assembly GCA_030765085.1. NCBI lineage: Eukaryota > Viridiplantae > Streptophyta > Magnoliopsida > Asparagales > Amaryllidaceae > Allium > Allium cepa. The sequence goes on from CM060940.1 coordinate 112,642,162, forward strand.
TTTTAGAAAACTTAGCGTTTTTAATAAATAATAGCTAAACCTTCAACATAACTAATTCGAAAATATTTTACATTCAAATAATAGTTTATACAAAGATTTATATAGTATAGTAATTTAAAATATTCCTTTTAAAATAAATTATAATTTTAGAAAATCCAATATCCATTTATAAATGCCTCTTGTTCACATTCACCTTTGGAAATATCCTGCTATTTCCATTCAACCAATTTCATATCTCATTTATAAATTCCATTTATGAATTTATAAAATCTCTTTGGATTTAATTTATTATCAGATAGTTTGAATTAAAAATCTCATCTTTATAATTTATTTCTTTCTATAAAGTTCCATATTGTCCCATTCAATAAATTCCATTCATTATTAAATAAAATCTCCTTTTGACTCTTAATAGAATTTCTTATTCGTAATTCTTAATAGCATCTTCTTTATTTCCTAATATATTTTCTTTTCTTTTCTTATTAATATTTCTTTTATTTCCTTAATAGACCTCCATTTCCATTTCTTAATATAATTCCATTTTCTTAAATTCACTTATCTATTACAATATTCCTTCAAGTATAAATTTATAATTTAAATTCTCCCAAACTCAACTTTATCACCTTAAAGTTTAACTTAAGTAGAAAATATACTTTTATTTCTTTTCTTCATTCTCACTTAAAGTAGATTCAAATTTCAAATAAATATTTTCTATTTGAGTTTTATTTAACTTCTTCAAAATTAATTTATCAACGGTAATAGAAATTTCAAATATTCAACTTCTCTGTCATTCAAGAGTTGATAATTCAATTATCTATAAAACCACCCAACTCAATATATCATCCTGTCATAGAACAGCATATATACGAAATAAAATAAATAGTTTTGAGGAATCCTGTTGGATCCCTCCAACCTGTTTCCCTGCATCCACAAATGTTAGCATAGTAACATATCAATCCACTTTCAAATGGATATTACAGCATATGGGTTATAATATTTACCAGTGAATGAATTATCATCAATCAATCAATCACATCCAATAATTTAAATTTAGCATTTAAATTAAATTTTGGGGCATCCAAATGAGTGAGAAAATCTCACCTTTGCCTTTAAGTTGCAATCCATACCAATATTGCCTTGGTTTCTCGATTTTTGACCTTGAATAACAATTTGATGATTTATTAATATTTGCAGCAATTTATTTCCGTTTAAATAAATTTATTCTTTTATCTAATAGTTTATTTTTCAACAAGTGATACAATTTAAACAAATACTTAAATTTTAAACCAATAATTTATATTTCATATATTCTTCAAACTGCACATTTAAATAGTCTGAAGGTTTAAAAAAAATCTAATTTTTCATAATCTTTAAACATTTCTATATATATTATTTAATTAAAATTAAATCGAGTTAACTTAATATTGTTAAATAAACTGCTTCAAAATAACTTTAAAATTTATTATTATTTTATATTTTGAAATATTCTATAGATGTATTAAATTAAATAGGAATATTAAATACTTTACTGTAAAATACATATTAAACAAAAATAGCAGATAATCGTATCTCACTGCTATAAGGCTCGAGAAACCCTAGTCGAGCTTCCAACCTGTAACTGCTTCCAGCCTATACTCTCGCGCACACTTGGATCGAAACCCATCCACCACCGAACGAGAACAACACGAGACCTCAGCATATCCACAGCAACGACATCGCGACTTCGACTCTCGGTTCACCTCCACCATCGAACACGTCGCAGCTACCCACGATCGGCTTCAAACCCTCGCCTCGTCCCCTCGCGCGCGACTCAACAAGGTCGCCGCTTCCTCCTCAATTCGCGAATGACATCCAACGCGTGCGCCAACTCGCGAACGACGCCCCCTTGCCTCGATGTCGAGCTCCAAGTCGCTTCACCCCTACGCGAGACCCCCCCCCCCCCAGCGAGTCGAACGAGATTCGCTCGTCTTTCATTTTTTTCTTTTTTTTTATTTAAACGAACGATCTGATTTTTGATAAAAAGGAGGTGGCCATGTTATTAAAGAAATCGATCTTGGCTTCTGAGGAAAGGAAAGAGAGCGCGTGATGAGATAGAGAGTAGTCGGCTATGATTTGATGTAGGATATTTAAGTTGAAAAATAATTAATTGTTTTCGAAGCGTTTTAATCTCGTACGACCACATTATAGCTCCGAAAATTACGAAATTTGAAATCCAGCAATAATTCAATATTGCGGATCCAATGGAACAGGTTTCGTCGAATTTCGAGACTGTGCCTCGGATGTAGATTTAAAATTAAACGAACAACAGTTAAATTCAATTTTAATCCATTTATTATTTCCAATATTATCAATATAAATTTATAAGCCGTTCAAATATTTTCAACAAGCTCACAATTCCAGATTTAAATAATTTACCCAATTGTCAATCATTATTTAATTTATTCAATTAATTTTCATATTTAAATTCCGAGTTCTTTTTATTACATCAAACCAACTTTTCATATTGAAAACAAATTATATTTCAAATTAATAATTTAAATTCATTTTAAATATCACAAATTAGCTGTTGAAAAAGACGGGTCGTTACATTCCTCCCCCCTTAAAAGAATTTCGTCCCCGAAATTACTAGTTAGGAAGAATGGTCCCATACCCGTTATTATTCACAATCAACAATTCAACATCCTACCAACTACCCTTTTTAATAACAGATGCATTACCCTTCTTAATAACTTTCTAAACTTTTCCCTAGTTCAAACTATACTATATGCTTAACTATTCAAGTTTCAATTTTAAACTCCAATTTTGACTTATCAAAATTTTCTCGAAATTTTTCTAACACCTAAATTCCCGAAAATTTTTGCCAGCGTCTCCTTTGCGCGGCTAGCTCGGTACAACTACAAAATGGCTCTACGGCCTCTCAAAAACTCAAAGAAAACAAAAGGCCAAGCGGCTCAATCAAAATCCCAATCAATTTCCATATAGAAATTCAAACACATACCTTTTTGTCAGGCACTACTTACTTATCTTCTGAAATCAAACTCAATTCTCTTTACCTTTATATTACCTGCATATCTTACACACAACTATATCCAATCACAATATTCAAAAGCATTTTATCGACTTTCTTACAAATGTCCATATCTATTCATTTAATTCTTAAATTATATTCAAAATATCAATTCCCGATAGAGAATGCATCATTCCATACTTAAGTTGGTGTAAGCATCTTATGTGTTTTCTTATATTTATTTTCATCTTACCACTTTAGTTTATATCCATTCTTATTCAAATTAATTCTTCTATTTTCATATGAGTTCAATTTATCTTTAACAAAATTTTCAAAAAATTTCTAACTCTCAAAATTTCTGAAATTTTTTGGCAGAGTCCCCTTTGTACGGAGGAGCTTTTGCAATTTGACAATAGATATAAATATATATACGTCGACCCACACGGTCGGAAAAACCAAAAACAGTTCATATTTCCTATTTTTATTGCGTAGGGGTACCTTATGTAGCATTTTAAGCAAGCGGCTTATTTAATTTTAGCATTTACGCGCCCAAAATCCCGCTATACAGTCTTCTGGTACCTGTACTTACTCGATTTATAAACATTAGTAACATATTTATGAAAATTTATAGCATTGCATTCATTTAAACAACTACAACACATCAAAAACATAAGCAATGCAATATAAATAACTGCATAACAAATTTTTATGGTTTCCAAACTAATTCCAATTGTTCATAACTGACACAAACACCGTTTGCATCCAACTTTAAGTAGGTTACGACACATTTACTTAACTCCAATTCATAATTATGTCTAAACAAACCTATTCTCCATTTAATTGATTTCAAAAATCAATTTATGCTTCTTATCAATTCAAAACCATATTTTATAAGCAATTATATGCGAATCAAGTTCGATAAGCAGGTAATAAGGTTTCCAGTTAATTCAAATTGCTTTTACTCAATTTATAACATCATACTCGATTCAGAATTATTTTCAAGATCATTTTTTTATTCAATTCATTCTTAAAGTAAACTAATTTGTATTCATGGCAATTCTATTCAAATATCAAGTTTATTGACTTCTATTACTCCAAAGAACTTTATTCAAACATGTTTACGACAACAACAATTATTTCATGCAAATTTGACAATATTCGTTCAACGAACAATTTCTTTAGTTTTACAACTATTTTAAAATTGATTCCAACTCAAGTTATATGAAATTTCATTCCATTTCTAATTTATTTATAAACCATATCTTTGCATTGATTTTATTTAACACCGTTTTTATTAAGCTCGACAACTTCAATGCTTAAAATTTAACAATCATGTCCCAAGTTTATTTAAGTTATGCTTCATTGAATTTTAGACTTAAGTTAAGTGACTTCAAAATATTTAACTTTAATTACTTAAATTTATTTCTTTTGCCCATAAATCCTTTTCCAATTTTAATTTGATTTTATTCAAATCTCTTTCACTTACTTCTTAACTCACTTAATTATTTCATTTAAAAATTCAATTTCCATGTTCGATTCATTCTCGAACTTATTTAACTTATTACAAGACCACTTTCACTTTATTTACACACAATTGGATTTTTTGTTTACACTTCTAACCATCATATTTAGTCCAATTTCAATTTATTTACCAACCAATCCAAGTTGAATTTTAGATATATAGCTCAAGTTCTCTTTCTATCATTCACTTAAATTCACAACCCACTTTTATTAATTCACCATTCAACTCTATTTAACCAATTCAAAGTTTATTCACATATTCAAGTTACTAAATTATCCCAAATTAGTTTATTCCCAATTTATAATTCAATACTTGATTTTTAGCTTCAAAAATCTCTCCATTTAAATTTCTTTGGTTCAATTTTATTTTATAATTCAGGTTTGGGTTTTCTATTCATTTCCCAAATTCAAATAATTCTATTTGACTTAATTATTCCATCATAATTTTACAAGTCCACCTCTTAATTATCTTCACACTTCCATTTATTTACAGTTAACCATATTCCCATTTTATTTTACTTCGGGTTTATATATTTTTACTTAGCCAAGTTATTTCAACGTCTCTCAATTCTTTTATAAGCTATCAAAGTCTTATTTATTCAAACTTAAATTTCACTAAACGCAGCTTACATTAAACTCAACCTCATTTCATTATTATGAATTTTACCCAAGTGAGAGTTTTATTATAATATCATCTATATCTCAATTTAATTCATCTTCATTCTAATTCAAACATTAACTTAGCTTAAGTTAATTCTAGTTAAATCAAAGTTCTCAATCCAATTAAATTGGCTACTTACTATCCAATCACATCCAAAGTTTAAGGTACTTTACCCATTTATTTTATTCCATGAACTTCCACTTTCATCGAAATCACCTTTCCATAAATTTTCCATCTTCAATTAATTTAATTATTGCAACTTCTTCTTAAATTCATTGCAATAGATTTGATACTCATCTAGATCAAATCCCATGTGATTTAATTAGCCATTCTAAATTTGTTAAGATAACATCCAGGCCCAACTTATTCCATCAATACTTGATTTGGATTTAATTTGTAAATTCAAACTATCTTTATTTTAATCTAATTCATAATAATTGTGATTCATACTTAATTTTACTTACCATTCAATGGAATTTCTATTTAATTCAGGTTTCATCACTAAATTCCATTTTTAATCCAAATTTCAATTTTATTCAATACAACTGAATTTTAATTTCAGTTTAATTCAATTTACTTCCATTCACGAAACTTGAATTAATTTCAATTCACTTAAGTTTTATTTCAAACTTCTCAATTCATTCATATTCTAAATTTTTATTTACTTCTCCACATTATTTATATTTATTTTATTTTTATATTTTCATCATCTTACTTCAATCACAACAAAATTTTCTTATTCATCAATTACATTTCAAAATTTTAATCTTAAATCCAAGTTAAATTCTCATTTCTAACTTTTCACTTGATTTTGAATTCCCAAAATTCAAATTTAATGATTTCCTAGGTTATATAAGCTATCTCAGATTTTAAAATCTCATTTGTCTACATATAGCATCCAACATCCAAGTTATAATAATAATTTCAGAAAAATATTCCTTTTATATCAAAATATATTTTGGATGAAATTATTTCATTCACCCACTTTTAAAAATAAATATTGTGTCGAATTGCTCTATTTAAGTGTTTAGAAACCCCTTCGATACAGTTTTCGAGGCTGTGCCGAAGAAAGTTCATATACCACTTAATAAATCAATCAACGCAATATAAAACCATTTTATATTCACTAACAAATACGCACTCATATCTATTAATACGCTCAAACTCATTCTAGAGTACCATTGACTCTATCTCAAACGAGTAATTACCCACCAGAGCCAAGGTTATCACCAACCTATGCTCTGATACCAAGTGTAACAACCCGGAATTTTCGAACCCGAAAACTCCAGATAGTTATGAAAAAGAATAAAGGGATAGATGAAGAAGAAGAAAAACAACATCAGAATCTCACATCGCAGCGGAATAAAATATAATATATAGAATACAGTTTTAAATACAAGAAAACTGTGTTGTATACATATACATACATACCATCATCAGAGTACATCAATCAACTCATACAGAGACAACTACTATAAGATCATACACAGCGGAAATAATAGGCAAATACGTAGATACGCTCTGTCACCAGCTCGTCTCCTGAGCTCCAGTATAAAACCCGAATCCTGTTTAACTCGGTCTGACCCGAGCATCATATAAAACAACACCCGAGTCAGTCTGCAATCCCAGCGTGAGAAAATCACACTCAATTGGATTATTAAAGTTTCAAAAAAAATCCTTTGAAAAACAAAAGCATCTCGTAAGACCACGCCACAAATAAACATGTCGGGTTTTTACCTTACGATAGCTAAAACAATTTTTATTAAAGTTCTCTGATATTATTATAGTGTCTATAGAAAGTAAATAGAATCTAGCTGAAATGCTTGCATCTCACGTTTCAGCGATAGTTGGGCACAATCAAAACCGTACAGGCGCTTATTGGAGATTGGATCCCATATAATGGCAGGGCTACTGGGGTACCGCCCGTCACAGTACCTGGTCTATGTCAGAGTACCGAGGAGCCACCCTAACTCCCCTGCAACACAAGACCGGAACCATTCCTTACTGAACAGTCCCAAGCAAGATCGCCCCGCAGTTGGCGCGACCAACCGCCCACTAAGCCGAATAAAAAGGGACATCTAGACAGGGGAAACCTCACTCTCCAGTGGGGGCTGCCCACGAAGTCTTGCTGCACCTCCCCTGTTCTAGCCATTCCCGGTTGATGAGGCTTGAGGTTAAACGTTACCTTTCAAGAACGCATCACTTAGAATGCTCATCGTCCACCTGACGATGTTCTGAAAGCATTCAATCCATACAAGTTGCCCTAGGTCTGGACAAACCGAATCACCGTCTTCAACTCTTCACGGTCTTCATTCATAATCGTTCAAACCGGATCGAAGTGGTTTTCGGATAATTAAACCCGATCCCGGACTCTTCGAAACGATCAGCGCATTGTCCAATATTGATAGTCGGTTATTTAACTATCAATTAATCACACACAAGCAACCATCAAATAATTTTCACAAATTATTTATCTCAAATATCATTCAGATATAATTCCCATTCAGTCCATTTGAAACAAATTTTCAAAGTCCTTTTATTTCCATGAAATCATTTAACTGATTTCTTATACTCACTCACAATTGATTTATCCTTTGAAAATATTCCTATTTTCTCATTTCTTCATCAAAAATAAATTTACACTTTCCTTATAATTTCACAAATTCACTTTCTCCACTTAATATGACTTCTCCTAAATATTATCCCATTTAAATTAATTTGCTTACCATCACAAGAGGATTCTAATTGGATTTTTATAAACATTTTGAAAAAAACATATAGATTTATAAAATAAGAAGTAATATTAAATATTAAAATTTATATCTAGTTATCTATAAGTTTCAAAGCTAGTTTTAGAGAACTTACCGTTTATAATAAATAATAGCTAAACCTTCAACATAACTAATTCGAAAATATTTTACATTCAAATAATAGTTTATACAAAGATTTATATAGTATAGTAATTTAAAATATTCCTTTTAAAATAAATTATGATTTTAGAAAATCCAATATCCATTTATAAATGCCTCTTGTTCACATTCACCTTTGGAAATATCCTGCTATTTCCATTCAACCAATTTCATATCTCATTTATAAATTCCATTTATGAATTTATAAAATCTCTTTGGATTTCATTTACTATCAGATAGTTTGATTTAAAAATCTCGTCTTTATAATTTATTTCTTTCTATAAAGTTCCATATTGTCCCATTCAATAAATTCCATTCATTATTAAATAAAATCTCCTTTTGACTCTTAATAGAATTTCTTATTCGTAATTCTTAATAGCATCTTCTTTATTTCCTAATAAATTTTCTTTTCTTTTCTTATTAATATTTCTTTTATTTCCTTAATAGACCTCTATTTCCATTTCTTAATATAATTCCATTTTCTTAAATTCACTTATCTATTACAATATTCCTTCAAGTATAAATTTATAATTTAAATTCTCCAAAACTCAACTTTTTCACCTTAAAATTTAACTTAAGTAGAAAATATAATTTTATTTCTTTTCTTCATTCTCACTTAAAGTATATTCAAATTTCAAATAAATATTTTCTATTTGAGTTTTATTTAACTTCTTCAAAATTAATTTATCAACGGTAATAGAAATTTCAAATTTTCAACTTCTCTGTCATTCAAGAGTTGATAATTCAATTATCTATAAAATCACCCAACTCAATATATCATCCTGTCATAGAACAGCATATATACGAAATAAAATAAATAGTTTTGAGGAATCCTGTTGGATCCCTCCAACCTGTTTCCCTGCATCCACAAATGTTAGCACAGTAACATATCAATCCACTTTCAAATGGATATTACAGCATATGGGTTATAATATTTACCAGTGAATGAATTGTCATCAATCAATAAATCACATCCAATAATTTAAATTTAGCATTTAAATTAAATTTTGGGGCATCCAAATGAGTGAGAAAATCTCACCTTTGCCTTTAAGTTGCAATCCATTCCAATATTGCCTTGGTTTCTCGATTTTTGACCTTGAATAACAATTTGATGATTTATTAATATTTGCAGCAATTTATTTCCGTTTAAATAAATTTATTCTTTTATCTAATAGTTTATTTTTCAACAAGTGATACAATTTAAACAAATACTTAAATTTTAAACCAATAATTTATATTTTATATATTCTTCAAACTGCACATTTAAATAGTCTGAAGGTTTAAAAAAAATCTAATTTTTCATAATCTTTAAACATTTCTATATATATTATTTAATTAAAATTAAATCGAGTTAACTTAATATTGTTAAATAAACTACTTCAAAATAACTTTAAATTTTATTATTATTTTATATTTTGAAATATTCTATAGATGTATTAAATTAAACAGGAATATTAAATACTTTACTGTAAAATACATATTAAACAAAAATAGCAGATAATCGTAACTCACCGCTATAAGGCTCGAGAAACCCTAGTCGAGCTTCCAACCTGTAACTGCTTCCAGCCTATACTCTCGCGCACACTTGGATCGAAACCCATCCACCACCGAACGAGAACAGCACGAGACCTCAGCATATCCACAACAACGACATCGCGGCTTCGACTCTCGGTTCACCTCCACCATCGAACACGTCGCAGCTACCCACGATCGGCTTCGAACCCTCGCCTCATCCCCTCGTGCGCGACTCGACAAGGTCGCCGCTTCCTCCCCAATTCGCGAACGACATCCAACGCGTGCGCCAACTCGCGAACGACGCCCCACCTTGCCTCGATGTCGAACTCCAAGTCGGTTCACCCCTACGCGAGCCCCCCCAGCGAGTCGAACGAGATTCGCTCGTCTTCCATTTTTTTAATTTTTTTTATTTAAACGAACGATCTAATTTTTGATAAAAAGGAGGCGGCCATGTTATTAAAGAAATCGATCTTGGCTTCTGAGGAAAGGAAAGAGAGCACGTGATGAGATAGAGAGTAGTCGGCTATGATTTGATGTAGGATATTTAAGTTAAAAAATAATTAATTGTTTTCGAAGCGTTTTAATCTCGTACGACCACATTATAGCTCCGAAAATTACGAAATTTGAAATCCGGCAATAATTCAATATTGCGGATCCAATGGAACAGGTTTCGTCGAATTCCGAGACTGTGCCTCGGAATGCTATTTTACTCATCAATTTAAACGATGTAGATTTAAAATTAAACGAACAACAGTTAAATTCAATTTTAATCCATTTTTTATTTCCAATATTATCAATATAAATTTATAAGCCGTTCAAATATTTCCAACAAGCTCACAATTCCAGATTTAAATAATTTACCCAATTGTCAATCATTATTTAATTTATTCAATTAATTTTCATAGTTAAATTCTGAGTTCTTTTTATTACATCAAACCAACTTTTCATATTGAAAACAAATTATATTTCAAATTAATTATTTAAATTCATTTTAAATATCACAAATTAGCTGTTGAAAAAGACGGGTCGTTACAATTTACTTATAATTTTACGATTTTAAAATACATAGAACAAATTTAATAATGAGGTTTATTTTAATAAAGTTTAATTTAATTAGTATATAATATGTTTAAGTGTTTATTTTAAAAAAAATAATGTAGATTTTTATAATGATTGTGGGAAAGATAAATAGAAATTGATTTGAAAATTTTATTTGTTAAGAATTATACTTAAATAAAAGCCGATCTAAAATTTATTTAATTTGAGACTTTAAAGATATGATTTTATAACTTGATTTTGAATAAAGAAGATTAAATGAAAATTTTCAAATTTAAATAAATCGAAATGGGATATTTAGTTTTATTTAAATCGTAATTTTAGAATTTATTTAAAAGTTATTTGATTGATGAAGTTAATCTGTCAAAGCTAATTAATAGTAAAGTTGAATTTGATATATAAATGAAATTATCAAATTTAGTTTTGTAAATGTTTGAATATTTAAGGCTTTGAAATCTATTGAAGTTGAAATGGTTTAATTTGTAGTTCAAATATTGTATTTGAAATCGATATAAATTTAATATGGTTTATTAAAACTTGAATCGAATTAAGATTGAAGCAAATTGAATTTTTGGAATTCGAGTTGATTTGAATCGATTTGTGAAATTTGAGGAAACTATTTTTATTTTTGATTTTGATATATAATAAAAGCTAAACTTATATATATATAAATTATTTTATTATAAACTATTTTAATATACCAATTATCTTAAATAAATAAACTATTTTATACTTAAACTATTTTAGTATACAAATTATTTTTATATATAGACCATTTTAATTTATAACTATTTTATTTTATATACTATTTTCAATATCTAGGCTGTTTAAGTGGTAAGTATTATGATTTCTAAAGTGTTTTGATTTCCAAAGTGTATGATTTCAAAGTGTTATGATTTCAAAATGTTATGATTTCTAGTTTTGAAAGGGTTATAATTTTGGAAGTGTTATGATTCTGGAAATGGGTATTATTTAAAAGTGGATAATGATATCAAATTTGATATGGTTTTGAAATGAGTATGATATTTTGATCTGAAGTATGAATTATTTGGAATGAAATGACCACGGTGTGAAATAAACGTCTCGTTGTTAAATAGACTGGGATCAGATATTGTCATACTCTTTACTAATACTGAAACCACTTTAACAACTATGTACATGGTGCAGATTCCAGAATGAAGTAGGATGGTTTGGCGACGATTCTATATGATATTTACGTAACCTGACTCCCGTGAGTTAACTTGATGTGGCTATAACAGGAGCTATGGCCAAGTGGGGTCATTCCCTCTATCGGACACGTTTCATCGATACCATTCTATTGTTTTCTGATTTGATAGGCTGCATCCTTTGATTTGGAAGTGTGTTACGAGGTGGGCGGTAGAAGCTACTATGCGTTACCACCAGTCCGGGAGTGCAAATGGTATATCTACCCTATCATTGCCTCGAGTGCCTTATCGCATGCACTATCGCGGCTTCTACGAGTTTGGTTTGTACCATACCTATGGAGTGCCCTCTAATAGCCCTTCAGTTTACGGAGGAATTACGGTACTATATAGACTATGGGAATATATAAAAATTTGTTAAGGGGGATATGGGTAACGCCTTAACGCTATTTTAATAGTTTACTTTACTATAGACATATTATAATAGCGTATATTAGTACATAGTAAATAGTTCCACGGATCCTTAGAGGATGAAAATCCCAAACATCCTTTAACTTACTTGTATTTCAGTTGACATTTCACTTGAGTTAAATTTACTGATATAAGAATGTTAATCCTGACTCGAGTGTTTTGTGTTTTGCTTTATACTCGGTCAGACTAAGTGTCACATCATTTGAGAATCACCTTCGGAGCTCGAAGCTTTGTTGCAGATCTATCTATTCAGCTTTCAACTATCCAGTTGTTTTGTTCAGACTTGTCGTCAGTTTGTATTCAAGAGTACAGTGTATTTGAGATTTCAGTTGTATTTTGTTTAAACTCCGATGTTTATATAGTAGCTTCATGAACTACTATTTATCTATTCCACTGCTTATTGTTATATTAATCTACGTTTGTGATTCAGTGATTGATTTATTTACTGTATATGCTGAGTTAAATTAACAATCTGTTGTTTTGAGCAATTCAAGTCCGACATGTGCAGATGCGAAGGGTTTGAAATACTGGATCGTTACACAAGTCACCAATTGTCATGGACTCTCGTTAGATTGTTATTATATTGATGTTTTTATATTTTGTGTACCTGTATATATTTGTGTCTATGTTTCATATATATGTGTAATGTAACATCGTATATAATAAAATTAGATTTATGTTTTGCTTATTATACTTCGTTATTAGCATTTAGTTCCATAGTATTAGTTTAAGGGGGAGTTATGTAGTTTAGGCTTAGTTTTTGTTGATGACAAAGGGGGAGAATTATGAAATAGGATAGTTAGACTATTAGTTAGGCTTAGATTAAGGGGGAGTTGTGGGAATAAAGGGGAGTCAGAGTAGAATCAGAGTTTGGTGGAGTATATTTTATAAACATAGATTGTCATCATCAAAAAGGGGAGATCGTTAGTTCCTAAGATGATAGTTTTGATGACAACAACCTTAGGACTTGTTATAAAATATAAATACTAATGTCTTTGTCCAGATATATATATATATATATATACACATATATCTATCTATGTATGTATATGCAGGATATATATATATATAATTGTTTGTGTGTGCAGGTACTGAGAATGAAGACTGTATAGTATAGAGATTCAAGATTGACGAATTCAAGATTGTAGAAATCAAGACTGAAGAGTCATGAGTATCAAGATTATCAAGAGCTCAAGATATCAAAGTAAGTAATAGAGTCTTGATTTATGTCAAAACTTCATAATAGCACTAAAATCTTTATTTGGATTTTAACTGTGGAATGGAATCCACCTTCTCGCTATAGTAGTGGGATGGAACCCATGACCTCTTTAGTGGGATGGAACCCACTACCTTCTCCAGTGGAATGGAATCCACGAAATTTTCAATATAATTTATTTTAACTATTTTTCCAAAAACTATGTTTTTAAAAGTCATCTCTATCAATTTGAATATTTTAGCCTTAATTCAAAAACTATTCTTATCATCCTTAAATATTTTGATCTCAAAATCATCTCTTGTTTTTAAAACTATCTCTTGATTCTAAAATTTTAGCTTTAAATCTCAAAAATATATTTTAAAGAAGTCTATACATAGTTTTTAATATTATTTAATATTATTGATTATATATTTTAAGATTACTTTGTAAAACTCTTTTATAAGTTTAAAATACATTCAAAATGGTTTACAAAGTTGAAATTGTTTTGATTAGAAATCATTTTAAAGCAAAATCAATTTTCGAAAATAACATAGGCATGTCGACATCCCTTTACCCCCGTGGTCGACATGGTAGCCGTATATTTCAAATTTCAAATTTTCAAAAGAAGTGTCCTTTCATCATAACCTTTTGTGGATGGACATGACCGTTGTTCTCTTATATATACCAGTTGTTTTTAACGAATTTTAAGTTAGTTTTCCTTCATTTCTTCACTCCTTCTACACTCAAATATTCTCTTATATTTCAAATGCTTTAACAAAATTCTACCGAAATCCTAAGAGAATCAAACTTGATCACTCTAATTTGATTCTCTACCACTCTCTCTCAAAGATCTCAGTGCTATTCAGAATTATAGGATCATTTGTAATCAAAGATCGAAAGATTGGAGTGTATCGAGTCTCTCTCTATCAAAGTGTGATTGGAAACGGCGAGATTGTGGCCCGTAAATCAATTAGATGTGATTGTGGCCCGAAAATGAATTAGGTGATCTTGTAGCCTGGTTAAATCAAGAGAGTTTGTCCTAGTTCAAAGACAGAAGGGTGTATCTCGTGGCCTTGAAACTGAGGTTGTAATATCGACATTATATTTGAAAAGAAATCTGCATAAGAAATTGTGTGGGACTGGATGTAGGTTAACTCTGAACTAGTATAAAATTCTAGTATGTTCTTTCCTTTACTGCTTTTATTTACTATTTACATCTGTGTCTGGTTATGTGATTGTCTCTGTGTTTGTGAATTGCATCTGTTTGGGTTTAATTTGAAAAGATTTCAAAAAGATTCATAAAATTAATTAAACACTATTCATCCCCCTCTCTTCTATTGTTAATTCTGCCTTAAGATCCATGATCTGCATTTTCTACAGTTTGGTCTTTGTGGATGAATAGCTGTGGAGAGTTTTGAATGAACAAAGGGGATGCAGAGGTACATGTGAATTGGAGATGTGCAAGGAAACTATTGCACGGTGGTCTGGTGATGGAAGTATGGTAGTGGAGGTGGAGACGGTTGTGGGATGGTCAGAATTGGTGGTTGGATGCTATGAGATGTATGCACAATGAAGAACAATGAAGGTAGTGAGGTGACAGTTTAGTTGATTTGGGGCAGTGAACGATGAAGGTCAAAATTGGAAGTGTATGGTGACATACACAGAGTGGTAGTTTTGTAATGTGTTGTAAATGAAAATGTATCGTAACTAAAATGGATTATAATAAAAGAAAAAAAAATCTTTTTGAAATGACATTGTGTATATTTTTTTTAAATAGAAATGCAATGGCAAATGAAACTAGAAAACATGAGAAGCACATAAACAAAATGATAACAAAAATTACATGCAAATACAACACTATTTTTTTACATGCACTCAATACATAAAATAACACACAATAAAATCAAACAACAAATAATTAAAATAATAGAAATAAAATCAAATTAATTCCCTGACAACAGCGCCAAAAACTTGTTAAACGACTAATTCCCTATCGGATTAGAAAATAGCTGAAAAATTTAAACTAATAATAAACGCAGGCGCATGATGTACAATTATAGTACGTGGCGAGTACGGATCGATCCGTAGGGAATTATATTGGTTTTAAAAATTCTATTCAATAAAATTAAACCAAGAGTTGAAGTTGTGATTAGCTAATGTGAAAACTAACAATAGAAAGTGGATAAAAATACGAAGTATGAAGGCAATTTGGAGGTAATTTTCTTCTCATGATCACATAAATCAATAAAATAAAATTATGATCTCTCTTTTGGTCATTTGTGAGTTTAGTTAACATGTTTATCATAAGCATGGCCTATTTGTTCTATTAAATAGCCCATAGTAAACCATCAAACTATAACACGACCATTAAACCACATATAAACTCTCAAGAAAATTGACAGTGAACTTGAAAATAAAATCTATTCTAAGCATGATCTATTTCCTATTGATTAGTAATACAGACCATCAAATTCTGATTTTAATCTTCACTTCATTACCATAATCATATGTAGATGAAGAGGTAATTTGTGTTTGTGTTTGTTTAAGCATAGCCTATTTGGTGTCAGTAACATAGACTATCAAATTCAAACCTAAAACAATAAATTTTTACTCATTCAAACATTATCATTAAGCACAAAAAGAGATTAAAAATAAGTAAAATGTTGAATCTACATGATTAACAGAGCTTCATTACCCCTAAATTGAAGGGGTTCAGCCTCTCTTATTTTTTTTTCATTTCAACAAATGTAAATTGCAACATAAACATAATCCAAGGAAAATGCAAGCAAACTTACAAGAAAGCTAATTAAAATAAAACAAAACTAATATGCTTGCATAAATTAAAATATCTGCACTACAAATATGAAAAGAAAGAGAGCATGTTAATAGAAAAGAGCATGAATTAATATTGCATAAAAGAAAATTACATGAATGAAAAAGGCTTAATAGCCATGAAAAAAAATTCTCTTTTCATCCATGAATTAATATTGCATAAAAGAAAATTACACACAAACACAACACTAATTTTTTTTGCACGCACTCAACACACAATAAAATCAAACAAATAATTCAAAGAATAGAAATAAAATCAAATTAATTCCCTAGCAACAGTGCCAAAAACTTGTTTAACGACTAATTTCCTATCGGATTAGAAAATAGCCAAAAAAAAATTAAATTAAAAATAACCGTAAGCGCACGGCGTACAATTTTAGTACGTGTTGAGTACGGGTCGATCCGTAGAGAATTGCTTTGATTTTAAAATTTCTATAAAATCAAATTAAACCATGATTTAAAAATTGTTTTAAGCTAAAGAAAACAAAAAAACTAATTACAAACAAAAGTGAATAAAAATATGAGAGTAAAAGGCAATTTAGAGGCAAATCCCTTCTCATGATCACATAAATTAACAAAATGAAATTATGATCTCTCTTTTGGTCATTAGTTAATTTAGTTGATGTGTTTATCATAAGTATAGCCTATTTATGCTATTAATTAGTCCAACATAAACCATCAAACTATAACACATCCACTAAACCACTTCTTAACTCTCATGAAAATGTTAATGAAATTGAAAATAAAATCTGTTCTAAACATGATCTATTTACTATTGATTAGTAATATACACCATCAAATTTTGATTATAAAATTCACTTCATTATCATAATCATATGTAGATGAAGAGGTCATTTGTATTTGTATTTGTTTAAACATAGCCTATTTGCTGTCAACAACATAGGCTATCAAATTCAAAGCTGAACAAGAAAATTTAATTACATCCAAACATTTCCATTAAGCATAAAAAGAGATCACAAATTTGTAAATATGTTGAATCTACACGATTAAGAGAGCTTAATTACCCCTAAATTTAGGGAGTTTAGCTTCGTATATTTGTTATCATTTCAACTAATGTAGAGTGCAAGATAAACAATAGGAAAATGCAAGCAAAGTAAGAAGAAGGCTAACTGAAATAAAATAAAACTAATCTACTTGCATAAATAATAAAAAGATCTACACTCCTAACATGAAAAGAAAGAGAGCATTAAATAGAAAAAGCATGAATTAATATTGCATAAAAGGAAATTACAAGAAAGAAAATGGCTAAATAGCCATGAAGAAGAAAAGAGAATTTTTTTTTGTTTATTTTTTAGCCTAAAACTAAACTAACTAAAGAGGAGGCCAAGAGCTTATTAAATGAAACAAAGGGGTATTTATACTTGTTTTGAAACCCTAATCACTTTTTTTGGGACTATCCAAATCGCCCTTGAGGAAGTGTGGCCATCAAGTTATCATTAGTCTCTAATTAATCCATTATCAAGTATGCATGTAACTTTAAACTCCATTAACTTGTGCTTTAGGTCTTAATTGTAGATTAAGGTAAGTGGGTATGTGGAGTCCTCCTTAATGCATGAGTTGAATTATTTCCATCTTCATTCCTTTATTTTCATCCTTGTGCATGCATGGATACATGAAGCCTCTTGTAATTTCCATCCAGTTTTCCTTTAAATAAAAATAAAATGTGCAAATATTCTCAAATTAATATATGCAAAAAAATGACAATTTTCCCCCTATATGAAGATGAATAAATGATTATTTAAAATTAAATGAAATATTGGTTAAACATGTTAAAATACATTTTATGCTCATTTATTTAATTAAATTAGATTAAATATGGAAGTAAAAGTATAAACATTTATGTGCACATCAGTGTGGGTGTTGGTTATTCTTTGTAGGCGTGTGTCGCCAACTATACTTTCAAAGGTGTGTGTCGCTAATTATATCTTTTATTTCTGTGCGTTTCCATTACTATATTTTTGTTTATGGATAATTATTTAAATTGATATTGTGGACATTTTTATTTATTAAGATCGAGTGTTATTTTAGGCTAAGTTGCGTGTTAGCCTAATTATACATGGTGATATCTCTTTATAAATGTTTTCAGATTTAGATGATGATTTTTGGATACAGATGATTCGCCCATTTGAAGTTGATTCTGTGATTTCTGATTTAATGTGTTTTTTATATGGATGATGATTTTATGTATGGTTTTGTGATTTCTGATTCGAAAATATTTTTATAAGAGTGATGATATCTTTATGCCTGGCTATGTGAAATTTTGATGTTATAAGTTGCATCTGAGATTTTCACTTTTATTTTAATTGTACACACACACACACACACACACACACACACACACACATATATATATATATAACTGTGTGTGTGTCTCATACATACATTACTTTATATTTGTTGATATTGTGGATACTATCATATGATTAAGCCCTGCATACATTGAGTTACTTATGTATATTGATCCAATGATTTACATAAAATCTTACCCCGTGTGTTATTTACGTAATTCTCGGGTCACTTTGAGACTTTTCAAGTACATGGATAATATAACCAGCTCATGATTTAGGAATAGAGGAGACTAGTATTCAGTATAGTTTTTATCATCATGTATTGTATAAACTCTTATATATGTATATATGTATATATATATATATATATATATATATATTTGATGTTTATTGTGCATACCTTATATATTCTGTATCATACATTATCGTCGCGCTTTTAACTCTATGTTCTATGATATTTGTTGTATATTATGTATTGTTCTATCCAGGAGACACACATGTTTATTTCTTTGTGCCAATACTGCGTACATACAGGTGAGTTATTTATTTGATGTTTAAATAGGTACATCGTTAGCCCAAGGGAATATTCACGTATGTACACCATGTGGCCTCTTTCTGTATTATCTGATAGTATTACTCAGTAATACTTTTGGATAGTATGGAAATATAGGTGTAGTATTTACAATCAATGTTAGTTAATTACATTTATTTCCTTAATTACACACACACACACACACACACACACACATATTTGTTTACGGCTCAATATTTAAATGTTAATAGCTTTTTTGTTTGAACTTCGATCGTAAAACATTATATATAAAAAATGATCAGAACATTGCCACGAATGCAATAGTGCAAGTTTCGTAGCCAAATTCTAACATTTGTGAAAATTCTAATTTTGGCATTACTAATAATTTATTAATTTCTTTTTAATTAATCATCATTTGATTTATGGGGTGTTACAATCTCCCCTGCTTAAAAGAATTTCATCCCCAAAATTCCTCAAGGATTGATCATGTAACATAATGCACAACCAATCTAAGCTATACAACTAATAAGTATACAACCAATTTTATAGCCAATATTGTGCAAGTGCATAGTGCATCACAAAATATATGATATGTATGCTGATTAGTTCTAAATTGGTGCCACCTATGTGAATGCATCCTTTAAATAAATTTTGTAAATATGATGTAAACAACCTATATATACTTGTCGTTCTATATGTGTGCAAATTTTAAAAATTAAAATCATTGTTTTTACATCCAAATTTTCACATACATCTACGAGTAGAAGTATAATTCGATAATTTTACATCCAATCCCTATCTTCCAAGATCCTGGTACACCATTTTTAACATTCATAATTTAGAAAAATCCAGTTTCTTAACCTATATTATTTATGCCGGGAATGGGTTTAGATGAAGAATTCCATATTTCCATCCTTCTCTTGTGCATCCTTTTTCCACTGTATCTTGAAGTCTTCCCTTATGCCTAGATCATTTTTCCCAACTTTCCTAGCAAAGTCTGCATAAGCAAATTTAATTTTAAATCTTTAATTTTTAAAATAGGATTATTTTAAAACCAGTTTTTAAATCTTTAGTTCACTAATCGAAAAGGTAAGGAAAAAGAAAATTAAAAAGCTAAACTAGCTTTTTCCCTTGCTACTGACTATATTTTATTTTACTGTCACTTTTGCTGCACGGTAAAATTCTTACTCGCTAACTTGTCGACTTTTCCCCATGCCAAGCATGTGGTATTTAGAAAATTAGAAATTTTCCTCTTTTTTCGTTCAAAAATATTTTTTAAATTAAAATACGAAATATTTGATAAAAAATTAAAATTTATTTTTCAAAACCATCAATATAAGTATTTTAACCAAAGAATTTATAATAAAAATTTCAAAAGTATTTTTTTTCTTAAAAAAATTGTGCCACATCCTATGCAGTTAGGATTTGGTCAATAGTTTAACGTCCATAATGGACTCTTCCCTTTTACACGGTAAATTTTTAATTTAAAAAACTTTTCTTCATTTTAAAAGAACGATCCACACGAGTTCATTTATAAATTTTAGCTTTTTAGGCATAAGGATAGTGATCTGTGGTTTCGCAATAACATTTCCCTGTCCTTCACTTGCCAGTATCTATCTCCTAAAATTTGACTACCATTTGGGAGTTAAGTTTTTTTTATTTTCTTTTAGTAGCTAACTAAATAAACATTTATTTCATAACTTCCAGTCTATTTCTATTTTCATTTCTTTTGCACTAGCTAAGCATCTTTTATAAGGTTTCCTTATTTACCTTTTTCTAATAAATACCGTGATCCACGAAAAAAATAAAAGAAACATTTCTCATTAACATCATACATGTTTAATACAAGCAGAAACAACTAATGCTTACATCCCAAACCTAAAAACAATTTCTAGAAGTAGACTACAACTACTACTAATAGCTCTACTATTACTATCTATGGGCTGGGAGATGGTCCACCATCAGAGGTAGAACCGTGGCCCCAATCATATAATCAAAGCATAGAGGCTATACTGGAGCCGCTGCTCCTCTCGTATCTCCTACTATTGCACCCTTATCTACTGTTGCTCATCCTCAATCTGGATTTAGGAATCTCGAATCGCTCCATACTCGAGAGTTTGCTCTGTGGCTCTTCGACCTACTGATCCGGTCAAGGAGCCCAATCGATATGCGCTTGTCCCACCTCCTACTACTATGCTCCAAAATCCACAGTCACCTCCTCTATCCTCATCCTTTTAAGGAAGAACCTATCCCATGATGTAGGGGCCTTACTTCTGCATCTGTCCACCTTTGAAGCTAACTCTGAATTGTCGAAAGATGAATGTTAAAAGTTGACATTATGTAAGATAGCTCCTATGCGTACCAACTCCTAGGCCCACATAATGGTACATTATGGCCTTGCCCCAGTTCACATGGATAACACCTATGATGGTGTAGGTGGCCTTTTGAATGAGGAGGTAGATCTAGTAAAAGCTCCTCGTCTTAGGTATGATGTTGTGCTGAACAATGCAAGCGACCTGATGAGATTGGCCCCATACGTTGTCTGTCTGCCAAACATCCATATCACTACGAAAGATCTGTTGAAGAACAGATGGATGGAAGGTATTAGTAGCCTTTAGATCCTCTCCTGCTATAGAGATGCACAAAATCCTTCTAACTTGCTCGTCTATTATCTGAATCTCTACTCCCTTTACTTTAAATGTAAAGCGAGTGATGTTCTCGTAGAACAAATATTCCAAATTAGCGTCAAACAAATGCATGCATCTCAGGTAGCACTCCTAGTCGAATGTATCATGGCTAAGGATCAGCAGTAATCCTATAGCCATAAATAACCCTCCAAATTATAAGTGGTGAAGTTCTCAAACTTCATTAGTCGTCCCTTTAGAAATGCAAAGTTTGCCGATTTTCTTCATAGATTTTCATGATTTCTTCATCACTCTAGATCCATACAATCTTCTGTGGGGTTAAACCCAGGTGGAGGGAGGAGATACTTCCACGTAGAGCTACCGTGGTTTGGGTTTGTGGGGGTCTGAGATCTAGATATAGGGCTGGGAAAATTAGAGAGTCTGACGATTTTGGGGTTGAGGCTTCTACGTTTGCTCGGGAGATGCTAAAGGGATAGACGTTGGCATTGAGGTGCTTGGATAGGGTACGCTTGAATTCTTAAGGAAGGAGGAGATGTCAGCAATGCTAAAAATTTAGCGAAGACGATGAAAATAAGGCGGCTCAAACCCTGGACATGATTATATGTCATGTTCGAGGTTCGAATCATGCCCAAAACCCATGATAGGTCGACCGCTATTCCTAGGGGCAGTCAACCACTATCGGTTGACTAGTCATGCCTCTAAGGTCGACCACTCTTGCTTAATTGGGCCAACTTGAACCTGGAACCTTTCCAGGCGGGGTCGAATTTTTAATTATTAATAATAACTAATGCTGTTTGCTTGTTTCATTTTCTTCATCTTGGCTTTGATTGTTTTGAAAAATTCCTCTCTACCCATAGCGGTGCATCTGCCTACCGCTTTGTTTTTGGGTTTTTATCTTCTTTCCCATTATTTTTAACTCATTTTAAACTTATACCACTTTATATTATCTATATAATTTTACAACTTAAATTTTTTTCATCTTAGAAAATTCAGGGAACTATATACACTCTACTATATTTTTTCAAAGAAATAAACATTTATAAAAAAACCATTTACTAAAATTTCCGATTTAACTAATTTTACTTTCTACTAAAGCATTTTATTTAAATATAATATAGATATTTACATATATTCTATTTTTTTGAAAATTTAATATTTACTTTCTTTTCAAAAATAGGGTTTTTCTACCTTCAAATAATTCCCTTGAAATTCATTTCAAATATATTACTTATATATTTTTCTCGAACTTTAATATGAGTGGATATTTATTTGTCCCTCCTTTCGGACTTTTCTTCTTTTCTACTTACTTGCCGACTTATATTCTCTTAGAATATTAAATACCTTGCTATCATCTTAGAGTTCTACATACTTTCTTTTATGAACTTATTTAATTCTTCTTCTGGGTATCTACAACAAATAAATTCTCACTTTTCTCTTATCTGCATCAAATGTATATCACCAATCAGCAATTTGGCGGGGAATCAATAACGTAAGGCAATTTGTTCTCTGCGAGGGAGTTAAGTACTATCCAGCTTCAGGTACTCTTCCATATATCGCATTCATGCTCTTCTTAATTCAATGCCTTCCAATATGACCTACATCTTATGGGGTAATTGGAATAGGTGTATACCTTCAACTTTGTCTATTGTTCCAACTCATAGTCCCAATGTCCATCTTTTTTTAATATGGTTGCAACCACTTCTATAGTTGGAATTTGTTGGCGTATATAATATATATAATTGTAGTAAATATCAGCGATATGTTCACTCATCATATCCTAATTCTTACGATCGACAAACCTAGGCTCTGATACCAAATGCAACAATCTGCACCTCAGTGGGTCGAATTTTCACTAAATCAAAAATCCAAGTCCACTAAAGCATGAACCAAGTGTGTTTAGTATCCCATAATATAACAGAAGCATATTTGAGCACTATCGATATAAACTCACAACGGAATAGTAAAATATAATAAAATATATGATTACCGACCAAGGCTGACTCCTTCAACTTTAGTGTCTTTATCAGTGTCGAGCATGCATAAGGAGACCTGTCCTTTTAACATTCCTGCCTTATATCAATACCTGCCTTCTAAAGCTATTTTATGGCCTGTAATGAGGAGGTGGTTAGAATAACAATGTGGTGATTGGTAAATTACATATTTTATACATAACACTAGTTTATGCCAATTGCCTTCCATTACATATTATGTCTCTATTATTTTACTTAGTCGTCTTGACTCCATGTACGCGTACGATACGCCCCATCTATTCAAAGTTGGCAATAACTACATATGTGTGTGTGTGTAAGTACCACATTCCTCCTTTAGCCCAGAACACTTTCCCGCTAGTATCCTAACCGTGCTCTTTGTCAGGATCCATCGTCAATGCGGTATCACATCCTTGTCGCCATGCATACTAAGGAACTCCTGTAGTGTCGAATAACAACATCACAATTGTTTATCTATATTCTATTCGTTTTTGAAAGACCTCCACAAAAATGGTTATCTAGCCTTGCCTCCTAACAACAAACAAACTAGCAAACAACTGTGAGGCTGAGCATGTCCTAAACGGGATCTATACTAGTAAGAGGTGTAGTCCATATAGGCATTTCCCTCATCTTTCAACAGATCGCTCAGGACCAATGATGTTCTCAACCTATGTAAACAGATCCTACTCCTCTTGTATGGTACAAATTTCACTATCATAGCGCCAATCCTTGCTCACTATCCTATTTAGATTGCCTAGTCAAGAAAATGACCACTTGGTTATTAAACATACACCCTAAAAGGATGAAGCAGACACTACTGGTTTTTGACATTTTAACCAGGATGAAGCACCCTACTAGTATACTCCCTTTACATATACACGAATGTATAATCCCATGAGTCCTACAGT
Source organism: Allium cepa (assembly GCA_030765085.1). Lineage (NCBI taxonomy): Eukaryota > Viridiplantae > Streptophyta > Magnoliopsida > Asparagales > Amaryllidaceae > Allium > Allium cepa. The sequence goes on from CM060940.1 coordinate 112,666,871, forward strand.
TGGATAGTCCCATATTAGTATATTTTATAAACAACTTCTAATAGCCCATTGTAGTGGACAGGCTTTTGTCGTAACATAATTGACCTCACATTCCAACCTATTTTAATGACAATGTCATTTTTATTTAATCTAAGTTACTAACTACATTCAATAATTCACACCCGTCATAAACGCATACTCAAGGCTATGTATATATTCATACTTGTTTATTTACTAACCCCCAATATTCAACTGTTAATATTTAGTTATTTTTATATAACTTATCTCTTTTTTATTAATGCCATTTTAATATTATTTACCGTTTGCTTCTAATTAAATAGATTAATCACCTTTTATTTATTAATTTTTATTTAATTCTGTTAAGCATATTTTACCGTCCGTTTTTAACTATTACTACCATTTTTTTATTACTATAATCTTCTTTCTTAATCATTTGTTGTCTTCCATATACTTCATTGCCTTTGGTTTATTTGCTAACTTATCGCATATGTCAGATTAATAATCGAATTATTGTTATTATTTTTACTCACACCACTTTGGTTATACTCAGGGATTTCTATATTTTCATGCATTGGAATTACATCCTCCAAAAGGAAATGTTGACATTGAAAATTTCCATAACTTACCTAAAAGAGAACTTGAGTTACGTTGGAAATTATGATAAATTATATTTTCTGTTATTATTGAAATAGATGGTACAAAATACGGTAAACATCCATATTTTATACATCTCTTTCTTTTAGGTATATTCCTTATTATTTCAAACGATACACGTTTGTTCATTCACAAAATTGGATAATTTATAAAACTTTACGTTGCAACACACATTAGTCAAATGAATTAAAATACAACTTAAATCTTAATCAAATTTATAATAATTTTCAATTCGCATTTACTCACATATATCGTTTAACCAACAAACCTGGAATTACTACACAACCGTATTAATTTAGGGACTACTTTCACCCTTGCTTTCCAAATTCAAATATTTGCAATATTAAACAATGTTAATCATTCATAGATTATGTAGGGACGGCTATTAATTCATTACGTGTATGTATATAAGTCTACCACTCCAAAATTACTTTCAAGCATACAGAAACAGATTTACAACAATATAAACCTATTCCCACTCCTTTAAGCTTTTCAAATTTGCAGATTTAAACCCTATTATTTCTGTTTAACTCCCTTTTTCTCCCTTATGGAATATATACTACAAGTACATAAATATATTTTAAAAATTTATATATGAGAAAAGATTAGAATTAAATTTAGATTTGAATTTATAGTTTACCTTGGCTTTGGCGATTCGATCCTATTCTTCTTCTCTATTATCCTATGCTATTCTCTACTTGTATATATATATATATATATATATATATATATATATATATATAGACTATCATTTAATTTAGATTTAGGAATTTATGGAGAAAAATTTCAGAGCTTCATCGTGTTTTAGAAAATATAAGAAGAAAAGTGAGGGGTTAGGCTTGTTTTTATATGGGTCCAAATCAATGACAGCCGTTAGATTATTCTATTTAAAATTCAGGTTGTTCAGCTTAGGTTCAGATTACAACCGCCAGTATATAACCGGTCAACTGCTACCCCCAACCAATTGACTGCTAATGATCGACCAATCATAGTAAATAGGTCGACTGGTTATTGTTTTATGTTACTTAATTACACTGTTTCATTTAATTCCTTTTTCTTCCATTTAATTCCAAATTATAGTCACGTTAATTATTCGTAGACGTTAATTAATGTTAGTTAATTACATTTATTTCCTTAATTAAATATATATTTATTTCCGATCCAACATATTCAAACATTAGTACCTTTTCATTTGAACTCCAATCGTAAAACTTTATGTACGAAAACTGATCAAAAAATCAACACGAAAGCAACGGTGCAAGTTTTGTAGCCAAATTCTGATGATTGTGAAAATTCTATTTTCGGCATTACTAATTATTATTATTATTGATTAATTACCATTGAATTTACGGGGTGTTAAAATTACATTATGTACACTTCATTTTTTTACGATGATGCAATTGAGATCTTATAACCTTAATTACTTCACCATACGAACTTTGATTCACGTGAAGTTTCTTTTGTTAGACTCGTGATAAAATTTCAAACAACTTGGCATGTAGCTCGCTAAGTTTTAGAGTTATTTATAAAAGCGCATTGGTATGTTATCTAATTAAACTAAATAAATTTTTTTTTTAATATTAATCACGTTTATTAATATGTTACGTATTCTATTGATGATTGTTTGGTTATTGTAGTGACATGAATATATTGTGCCTTGGTTTAATTGCTTATTTTTTATTGTTGTATTATTCGTATTTAATTATAATTAATTTTGGACTTAAATGGAAAATAATAATTAATGAAAAATAGAGGGAATTGTGTAATTTCGGAAAAGATAGGTGGAGAACAAGAAAAATATTATTTATATTTTGAGTGATGTTTACAACTAACAGGGATATAATGAATTAAACTGAAACTGATGGGAGGAATAAATCTATTTATTATTTATTAATTTCCAAAGAAGCTTAAAAACAATAATGAAAAATCTATTTTGAATTAAAATTGAAAGGTTTATTATTATTTATAAAATAAAGTGAGAATTTGTAAATGATATAATTTTTAAGTAAATGACAGAATAAATGGTTTTTGTGTAGTTTATTGAAATATATTATAATTATCATTATTTGTGTATAAAATAAAAATTATTTAGGAATGATATTAATAATCGTAAACATGTGTTTTCAAAAGTACTTTTGACTAAATTATTACTATGTTGAGAGAAATAGCAATAACAGAAGTTTCGAAGGTTAATGTAGAATATTACCATTTTCGAGATAAATAGTAATAAATTGGTTTTAAAAACTATTATAGTGGTTCTGGTATATATTATTGTTTTAACATAAAATAATAATATTTTTTTGAAACATAATTTGATGTAAATTACTATTTTGATTAAAATATGATGCTTTAAATTTTTGAAAGAATAAAAGAATAATAAAAGGATTTTTGAAGTATAACATTGTTTTTGAAGAATTATTATTGTTTTCAGATGGAACAAATAAATGTATTTTTATACAAAACAATAATAAAATGAGTTTAAACTTAATGTTTTGAATATATGTAATATTTGAGTAATTATAAACTTGAATTATTACATATGTTGTTCTATGATGATGAAAGCACAGTCCAAACATATTTAATCACCTTTTCCCTTTGTTGTATATACATATACATATACACACATATATATACACGCACATAAACATATATACATGTGTGAGTGTATGTATTAGTAAGTTGCAGGTAGGAGTAGAGGAAGGAGCGAAGGTATTGGTATAGATCATATCTGCAGATGCTTAGTTGGTATATTTCTCTTACACCATTGTTATATTATTATTGGTTAACGAATGCTATTGTATTGAGAATTGTGGATGTAATTTTAATGTATTGATTTTGTATTGTATTTAAATTGCTGAGATAATGTATATGCAATGATGTTGAATTCCATAGTGAGGTATTTTATCTATTCATAACTTTAGAATTTTATTTTCATATAACAAATGGTGCACTACTTTCAAAATTTGAAATTAGTTGTGAGCAAATTTTGATAATCTTTATAACTTATTTTAGAAGTTAGAAATAGTGAAGCATCACATTTGGTAGCAGAGCTTAGGTTTAGCAATTCCATGAGCCTTGGGGATGTTTATACCATTCAAGGTATGATAATTTACACCTATGTTGGGTTATAGTATAACATTAGAGAGCATTTTGATTACGATTATACGCTTTATGCGTTTGGGTTGTTTGTATAACCATTATTACCTCACCCTAGGACGATGTTTATTTATCATGACATGGAAGATAAATAAAGTAGGAATGTGGTGTGATGAACACTTGTAGAAGGGATTAAGTGTTGGTTATAACCTAAGTAACACACATATGTGAAATTAAAATTAGAACCTAACCTTACCAAGTAAAGTTACATTTTATTATTGTATTTTAAATGAATAGTATTTGTTGGGAAAACTTATATCAAATATACAATTTTGGTTTTAAAGTTATTTAAGTAAAAGGGAAATTGTGTATTTTTGGATACAAAGTACTTGTTGAAAATTTCTACATGGTTAAGAATAGAAAAAATAATATAAGAAATAAAATATTTTTGTTAAGGTAATTCTGCGAAAAAATGGTTACAACAAAATATTTTATATTTGCAGAAGGATGTTCAATTTACAATATATTTAATACACACACACACATAGAGACATATATACGTATATAAATACATAAATACATACATACATAAACGCATATATACATACATATATTTATTTATTTGCAAAAATTACTTTTTGGGAATATTCTAATTAAATTTGTTTTGAGTGGAAACATCCTCTAAATAGACACACACACACACACATATATATATATATTAAAAAGTGTTTTACAATAGCATTATGATTTGGAAATACTTTGTTAAAATTATTCTGTTAATGAACATTAAAAGATACATTTAATTTTAGGAGAAAGAAATACCTCGTTGAAAAATATTTCAAAATAAACTCTGTAGGATTTGTAGATTATTTATTAAAACATGTTTTGTGGGAAAACTATATTTATAGAAGTACAAAGATTTAAAGTGTTTTGAGTTGGAGAAGATTTGTTTCAAAGATCTGTTGATAAAAAGATATTAGATTATGGAAGAATATTTTTAGAAATTACTGAAATAGAAATTTTGAAAATATTTTATTTGAAAAATATCCTTTTGAGTAAATTATATAAGGAACATCTTCATTTGAGAAAGTGTTTTTTCCAAAGAGTAAGTTTGATTTTGGAAACTTTTGTTAGGCATTAATTTTTGGTTTTGTGTATTTTGTAACGGATAATTTTGATAATTAGTATTTGGAAGGAAAAGCATATCTAGGGCAAAAAAAATTGACTGGAAAAATACCCGATTTAAGAAAAAAAGGAAGGAAAATATTTTTATTGGAAAAAGGATATATTATAAAATATCCATTTTTAAAATACTTTAGGAAAAATATTTAACTTTAATTAGAGGATGGAAATGATTCGATTTAAAGTGGATAAATTAAATAGTAAAATACTTGATTTGAATAACAAGCTTTAGAGGCGTTTGTTAGAAAGTAGTTAGTGGGGTGATATTTTATCAAAACCACATTTTAAAAACCATGAGACTAGACTAAGTTGCACATGTATGTGGGACGACTAGGTGATGTGAGTCTTAAGTTTGTCCAAAATCCATTATGGTAATGTGAATTGTGTGCCTATCATGTGCAGCTTGCCTAATGTATTAATATTATAGTCATTCCCTTCCAAAGGGAGAGTTGGGATATGATGCAGGAACTACCATTTTTATTGTATAGGATAGTGACCTTTTATACTTTGGTTGAATTGTTTTTATTGTTCCATTGTTTGGTAAGTTTTTAATTATATTATTTTGACCATTTCGTTTGATTGTGTTTGTTTTATGGTCTATGACATGTTTGCTTGAACTAAATTATTCTATTTGCATTGTATAATTACTATTTACTTGTTTGATAATGATTGTTCGTTAATTTATGTTATGCGTGTTCGAATTAATCCTTCTTTGCTTGCATTGTATTTTTTGGTTGATTATCTATGATCTGTTTTAGTTGTTTGCTTGTTTGTTTGTTTGGCTACTTGTTGTTTGTGATGTTGTGATTGAGTATGTTATATACTAGGTTATATTGCATGTTATTGTTGATAACTTTATGATAAGGAAGGTAGTTATTCAATGATTACTTTTAGTGGGATGTACGTTGGAGAAACTAGTTAGTAGATAAGAACATATTTGGTTAGCTATGATGGGATGACATAGTTTCCTAAGATAAGGAAGACTAGATATTTGGAATAACTAAGAGATTTGATGACATTCCATATAGATGTGTAACGGTAGTTGAAGTGTTTTGCAAGAAGAAGGCTTTTTGGACACTACTGAGGAATCAAAGTGATAGTGGGAGGTTCATTACATCATTATTAGAAATTTGGAGTTTTTACCAAATATTTTTTGAAATCTATTTTTATACAAAAAATCATTGACTTCATAAGTGTTTTAAATTCAATAAGGAACACTATTTTAATGTTTAGAAGAGTTATATAGTTTGAAATTTTTTTATAAACGGTATTTTTATCAATGATTATTTTAAGTTAATTTTGAAGAAAGATGATAATATTTTGAGAAAAAAGCTATTACTTTATAAAACGATATTAATACCTTTAAGAAAAAATTTTATTTGAAAAGAACATGGAAGCTTTAATTTGGAAACGAAAATATTTTGGTAAATGTTTTGATTTGAAGATATGTTTGAACTATCACCACTAAAATGGGTGGTTGTCCGTCTTTGGTATTTTGAGCGAGTGATTCATGTCATCAAATAGAGGACTTACTATTAAATAGATTGTATAATCAGATATTCAATGAGATATGAAGAATGGAATAAAGTAGGTTCTGATGTGGATGTGTTCCAAGTAACCGCGGGTAAATTGGAGGTTTCGACGTTTGTTTATAAAACATGGACATGGCAGTCTGTGTATACTCTAGATAGTCCATGTGTACCTTGTTTCTATACGTCTATGCGTCCAGCCCCTAGCCATCTATGTGGGCATGAGTTCGAGCATCATGTAACCATGACCTTGAGTAGTCATTGACCATCTATCTGGGTCATTCGAGTTATTAGGTATTTAAGTCTGCTTGGTACGAGATTGTATATATGGGTCTATGCTTCTTGACCATCTTTGTGGGTCAATAATTTTTAAACCTTTATGTTTGGTCTGTACTTCTCGACCGTCTGTGTAATTCTGGGAATTGAGGAGTTATGCGGCTGTCACATTATTTTGAGAATGTAACCACGAGTAGCACATATATTATTTTGGAGGGTATACGTATGTATGTATGATACATCGGCTATTCTAGAGGATAAGACTACGAGGAAGTTCATCAATAGTTTCGAAGATACACATACTATGATGTATGTGCAGTCAGCATGGGGATAATCACACATGTGTTATTTGTTGGTATGATAGTGTGGTAATGGTACCATGATTTTTGAGTTCGTGTGTTTATTTTGATGAGCTATGGTGATTATTGATTGATTTATTTCTATTTATGCATGCATGTTTATAACAACCTATATTTGTTGTGCACTTTTGTTATGCACCATTATGGTTGGATTATTAGGATGCATCGTATTAACTTGCGGACAAAGTCGATCTATGGTTGAGCTTGTTTTTCCCTTTATCGATGAATTGTTAGTTTTACATGCTATAGTTCAGATTACATGATTGACGAAAAATATGTGTGTTGAATTCATTGTTGTGAATGGATTTTATAATGTCGTGACTAGTTGTGCTATGAAGTTGTTATATACTGTAACATCCGTAAATTTTAATGGTTTCGATAAGGTAAATAACTGATTTTTTTTGAAAATATGATAATAAAATAATTTGAAATGAAAATTTGATATTTGAAATGCGTCTATTTAAACATAGCAAATGGCAGATTTTCATAGGTAAATATGAAAGTTAGCTCTGTTGTGTAATTTTCAATTTCAAAATTTAAATCAGTTAAACTGATGAAAATAAAATACTTTCGAAATATGAATATTTTTATATAATAAAAATGTAAATCATTTTCTGTGTAAGATGCCATATTTCGTTTAGCCAAATTTGGACAGTTATTGCTCCGTTTATCATATTTTCAGTGTTTTAGCAGCATTTTCGGTAGCGAAAAATCGACTTTTATTAGGATGCTCGTATCGCTTATGTCTGTGTACCATTCTATTCATCTCATTGTGCCGATCTCCGTAGTATATTTATTTGTATGTTTCGACGTCCAACGGATGGGGAAATCTTGGAAATGGTTGACAGTATCGGTACCATCTGAGCCTTTTGTTTCCTACGTCTCAGTTAAAATGAATAGCCACTAGCACAACCGATGTCCTTCACTATTCCCAATTTTTAATATATATATTGTCATTAGACCTTTCACTATCTCTACTTTCTCTCTACTCTGTTTCTTGCTTTTTAGAAAATGAAATATAATAATATATAGAAATGAGCAAAATCATATAATACGTTCGTTTGGAATACAATCTGTCTTCTTCTCCAGTGCAACCGCTCGCCCTCTCACACGCACTCCTACCATCACCATCGCCGCTCTCAACCACCTCTGCTCCTTGCTCGACCTTCTTCCGGCCTCTTCATCCCACTCGCCCACCTAATAACCCACCTAACATGCTAGTAAACCCAACCTTCTCCGGTCCTTCATCCCAAGCACCACGCAGATCACCACCTCACCAACTATAACCCTCCATCTTAGCTTCCGTACCCACGTCATCACCACCGCCAGAAGCCTTCCACCAAGCCCGAACACCACTGCATAACCGTGTGCACGATCACCTTACCGAAAGCATCCAGCCTCCTCCTTTCCCCTCACCAAACTCACCCTCTGCCTATTACTTCAATCAGCTCCCACTCTATTCCGTGCCGACCCTCTCCATGCTACCGTGAAGCTAGTCTGTCCGCCTTCCTCCTCCACCTAGTCACAAAGCAGATCCACCTTTTCCCCTTCGGCCTATGACCACCCTCATCTCTTCACTGCCTGTCGAAATCTCCTTCCAGCTCCCCACCCACGGCAACAGCCAACCACTCACTAAACACTCGGCAGCCTTGTCCTCTCAAATCACATCACCCACTGCCAAGCATGGTAACTTCAACCAATCTCCTATAGCTACAGCTTTGGTTCGACCTTCTTTTATAAAATGTATATATATATTAGTCTGTATAATTCTATATATAATTGTATGTATATATAAGCCTGTATGTATATATATTGATTTTATTATTGATTTTTTTATAATATATATATATATATCTGTGTGTGATTGTTGAATTCTTTCCAGGTAGCTCTCTCTTCCTATATCTTATGTATATATGATGTCTTGTTTTAAAAAAATATTGATTTTAAAATGTTGTTTGTTTATATACAATATGCATATATTTTGACTTTTATTAGAAGTGTTTTAAGAAAAAGATTTAAAATAATATATATATATATATATATATATTATTTTTAAAGATGTATTTTAAGTTAAACGTTGATTTTTGAAATTTACGTATATTATTTTCATTGAATTCGAATTCAAGTATCTAGTTTGTTGCAGCCACTTTTTAGCTATCTTGTCCAATCGCCGCTGTCCAGAGATTACAGCAGCAAATTTTCTAGCTTGATCGATTGTCGAGTTCGTGATTCAAATCGTAGCTTGTTGTGTTGTCTATTTTCTCTAGCCTCGAAAGTGAGCAATCACTCATGATTAACATTCTTATGTTTAGTAAATTTAATTTACAAGAAATGTCGATTGAAATATGTGTTAAATTTGAATTGTTGAATTATTTAATTGTTGAATATGATATGCCATTATCTGCAATTGTTTATCTATATCATACGACACTATAACTCGTTGTATATATTATATTTAAATTTGTTACTGATGATATATGCCTGTTGTTGATATGTTATATTATTATCATACTTGTTCTCACTCTACAAGTTCCCTGTTAGTTTAGAATTCCTGATGGTTTGAAATGATATATACCCAAACGATATTTTAGAATAGGAAAAAATCGTTATGAGTTGAAACCCAAGCGATTTTTATTGATTTGAATTTTAGGATTGCGGGTTGAAATGATAAAGCCGTAAATTTAAATTATTGCGGATTGAAATGATAAATATCTCTATCACTTGACCATAGGATAGAAAACTATACACAGGCACCGTTGGTTTATTTTTCAAAATGATTTCCAAAGTTTGAAAGGAAATATTTGGGTTTTCTAATAAATATTTATTTTTAAATATAATACAAATATTTTAAATTTAATAATATGTGTAGAAAAGTTGGATTTAAAAAATTATATGTTTGGATATTTTAAAATTATAAGTTAAGTTTTAAAATGAAAATTACAAAATTTTACTTATAACTTTATTATTTTTAAAATATTTAAAATAAGATTTAAAATAAATTTAATAGTAATAAGATTTAATTTAATAATAACTAATATGAAAATTTATTAAGAATTTAATTTAACTCATCACTCACACACACACACATATAATATTATGTTAGGTATTTATTTAAATTTATATTAATATTTTAAAGTAGATTTTTGTAATAAATTTAAGTAAATGGAAGTTGGAAAGATAAATTAAGTAAGAGTTGATTTGTAATTTAATTATTAAGAATTGATTTATATTTAAATTTGTTTAGAATTGAATTAAAATGAGGTTTGGTTTGAAAATTATTGATTTGACAATTTAAAGATATGATTTTATAACTTAATAACTTGATTTTGGTTAAAAAGATTTAAATGAATATTTAAATTTAAATAAAATTGAAATCGAATATTGAAGTTTGATTCAAATTTGTAATTCGGGATTTTATTTAAATGTTTAACCAAAGGTGATTAAATGAATATTTTAAATTTAAATAAAATTGAAATTTGATATTTAATTTTGATTTAAATTTGTAAACTGGGATTTTATTTAAATGGTTATTAAAATGATTAATTTAATATTTCGAGTTTAAATAAAATTAAATGTTGAATTTGGAAATATAAATAAAATTTATCAATTTGAGTTATTGTAAATTGTCTGAATATTTATACTTTGAAACCTATTGAAATTGGAAGTGCATTAAATAGTGTTAAAACCAAGATTTGAAATTGATATAGATTAAAAATGTTAAATGAAAATTTAAATTTAAATTGAAATTGTTGGACTGAAATTGAATTTTGGAACTAAAATTGATTTAGTCGTTTATATTTATAACTGATTTGTGAAATTGGAAGAAACAATTCTAGTTTTAAAGTTTATTTTTAATGCATAAATTATTTTCAATACATAAACTATTTTAATACACAAACTAGTTTAACCTATAATCTGTTTTAAAAATAAACTATTTCAGTATATAAATTATTTTATCTATAACCTATTTAAATATTAACTATTTTAAATTGTAACTATTTTAATATATAAAAACTATTTTCTATATTTAAATTGTTTAAGTTAGAACTGTTACGATTTAGATTTAATGGATTTAAATGCGAGTATTTTGATATGATGGTTTAAACTAGTTTTTGGTTATGATTTTTAAGTGAATATAATTTCGAAAGTGATATGATTTCGAAAGTAATTATGATTTCGATAGTAAATACAATTTCGAAAGTGATATGATCCTGAAAAGAATATGATATTTTGATATGAAGTATAAACTGTTGAAATATAAAACGAGCATGGTGTGAAATAAGTATTTTGTTGTTAAAAAGACCGGGATCGGATACTGTCTTAATCTCTGCCAATACCGAAAACCACTTTAACAACTGTGTACGTGGTGGAGATTTCAGAACAAAGTAGGAGGGTTTGGTGATGATTCTGTATGAGGTATTAACATAGCCTTGATCCCGTGAGTCTGCTTGATGTAGCTAAAACATGAGCCATGCCGGGCCAAGTGAGGTCGCACCTCCGATTGGGCACATTTCTCCATACCATTCTATTACTTTATGATTTGATAGGGTGCACCTTTGATTTGAGAGTGTGTCTCGAGGAGGGCGGTAATAGCTACTATGCGTTACCACCAATCCGGAACCGCAAAACGGTAGAATCCTACCTTGGGCATTGCTTCGCATGCTTTGTCACATGCCTTATCGTGCCTTCTACGAGTTTGTTTTGTACTGTACATATGAAGTTTCCTTTGGGTAAACCACCGGTTTGGTGGAGCTTACGGTACCGTTTAGACTACGGGAATATATGAAATGTGTTAAAGGAGATATAGGTAAGCCTTAACGCTATTTTAATACTTTACTTTACTGATAGACATATTATAATAGTGTTTATTACTGCATAGTAGATAGTTCCACAGATCCTTGGAGGATAGAAATCCCAAACATTCTTTAAGTTATTTTGTATTTCAGTTGGCATTTCACTTGAGTTGAATTTACTGGTATAAGAATGTTAATCCTGACTCGAGTGTTTTGTGTTTTGCTTTATGCTCGGGTCAGACAGAGTGTCTCAGCATTTGAGGCTCACCTTTGGAGCTTAGAGCTTTGCTTGAAGATCTATCTACATATATTCAGCTTTCAGTTGTTACCAGTTGTTTATGTTTAGACTTATCAATTATTGTTGTATTTGAAGACTATTTTGTATTCAAGATATCAGTTGTATTTTTTTTTACTCTGATGTTTATATAGTAGCTTCATGAACTGCTATTTATCTATTCTGCTGCTTATTATTTCATTACTCTGTGTTTGTGATTCTGTGATTGATTTATTTATTGTATATGCTAAGTTTTGCCAAATATAAATTAACAATATGTTGTTTTGAGCAATTCAAGTTTGACATGAGTGGATGATTGTCGATTTGAATGGTTTGAAATTGCGGGCCGTTATAGATGGTATCAAAGCTCTGGTTTAGGCAAAACTTAGCATATGGAGATAGGGTAGTAATACCTTAGAATGAGTAGAATCAATTATAGAATCATATTCCTTCGAGCTTGAAATTCTTCGTTCTGGATTGGGATTCTTTTGAATTTCGAAACTTTCCCTTTATTCTGAAACCTGTTCTTGTCTTGTCCTGTTCGTGTTCTTCTTGATACTGGAGCATCCCGTAGCTCTATTTCTGTTGACTTCTGAAATAAATTTGAGCACATCTTGTGTAACTAATTTCATCGGTGGTTCCGCCAACCTTAGTATGATTTATAAAGGGGGTGAGACTCCTTTACAATAGGCGTCGATTCACCAGAGATTTCTACATCCTTGGTTATGATGCTATTATCTTACAAAGCTTGAACCGTTTCTCTAATAGACAACTAGGGTAATTCTATTATGATCTAATGTCGATTGCCTTATGATTTTTGAAGGCAGTTCATCCCTTTGCTTTAATCTCAGCCTAGTGATCTTGACTCCACCCTGATAATCAGGGATTATCCTGAAGTTTGGTGAAGTCCCTTCTCCCTCTTGGCGCGAATTGAATTCCACATCGAACTTATTCCTGGAGCTCGACCTTCTGTCCTTCTTCCTACACGTATGGTTTCTATGAATGATTAGTCATGCCCTTTGGATTAACCAATTGTAACAACCCTGAATTTTGTGATTTATTTTAATTGCTTATTTTGATTATTTTATTTGAAACTCTTGATTTAAAAAATTTATTACATTTATTAAAATGAATAAATTTTGTTATTTTAAATATAATTTTTTTTCTATGAATTATAATTCCAAACCTGAATAAATAAAATATTTTCCAAAAAAATGGATTTGGTCAATCTGGTCTAAATTTGACTTTTAAATTTAAAATTTAAATATTTGAATTTTTGAATTTTATCCTTTATTATGAGAATAGATTAAATTCTAAGAATACTACTTTTCGTTTCATTGAAATTCGATTTATATTGTGAAAGTTATGCTTTTTACAATATAGGGTGTAAATTGATTTATTTAATAAAATTATCTATTTTAATTTATATAAATAATATTTTTATTTGTCAAATCATGTTCTAATATGTTTTATATGAAATGTTAGGTATATATTTTATTTTAAAACATTTTTAAAGTGATGTTAGAATTTTTCCAAAATTTATTACATTTATTTCCTATTTTTAAAGGCTAATTTCTATTTTTCTGCTATTTTCTCCATTTAAATTATATTTAATTAAAATTTATTTATTTATTTTTATGAATGAATTTTTATTTTATGTTCTTATCTTTATTTATAAATATATTTCAAGTACATAAAAATTTCCCAAAGTTCATTGCATTTATTTTCAAATTTTCTAGACTAGTTACTTTTTCTGTGCTATTTTCTTAATTTAATTATATGTAATTAATATTTATTTATTTATATTTTTGTTTATTTGTTAATTTTAGTATTTTTATCTGAATTTATATATATTTCAGTTATTTAAAATTATGAAAAGAAATATGGCAATCTGCAAGGTTTTGTGACTCTTTATTTGCTTAAGCCTCTTTGTATTCTCACCGTTTCAGCTCCAACTAACACCTATTCAATTTTTGTTGCCATATCACTCCCTCTTCAGCCGACCACTATCTCATTTCATTTTTTTTTCACGTACTTGCTCACCTCCAATCTGAGAAAAAAATTTCGGCCTCTCCTTGTTCAAAAACTTTGGTAAATCTTCCTTTTCTATTTCACTTTTTCATTGTTTTATATTGATTTGCACTTGTTTCTTCCTCTTCTAGGTTCGACCCTGCCTCCTCCTTCAGCTTGGACACCTCCACCACCACTTGAACCCATCACCACCACCTCCTCCTCACTAATCATCCCAAGCCGAGCACCCTTGGTGGTTGATCCATCACCAAATACACAATGATTCACCGATACCACCTAGCCGAGCACCACAATGCTTCCATCACCTTCATCACCCCTTAGCCGCCACCTAAACCACCATCACCACCTCCAGCCTCACCTGACACCACTATCACATCATCCTCTTGACCCCACCAGAGATGGTCGTGCCCTTGATTTGCTTGAAAACCATGTGTGTTGCTTGTTTTGTGTATTCTAGTTCATGCACACCTTTGCACCATTTTTCCCATGAATGGCCGACCCAATTGAACTCACAACTAGATCAAAACCATGCCTTAGCCATTTATTCCACCCTATGGCCGAGCCTAAGGAAGGTTGAAAGCAAGAGCAAAGCTTTTAGCTTTGTTTTATGCTGTTAATTCTAGCAATGTTTAATCGTATTTTGAGTTGAAAGCTTATATTTGTTATATTGTTTTGTTTGAATTGTATTCAAGGAAATTAATCTTTGGCTCTCCCACTCGAATCTTTGTCGTGCTTTCGTGCCTATGAAGATCGTTGTTTGTGTGTTTAAGTTTTCATCTCCAGCTTATACCTGTGAGTTATTCTCACCAGACAGTTTTGTACTTATATAATTAGTAAATCGATCACTTGTGAATCTGTAAATGCATCACCATATTATATCTGCTATGCTATGATTACAATATGTTCACCCATGCTTAAACACCTGTTATATCATATGTTACTGTTATATTATGATGTTCTGTTATTTATATCAGTTTATCACACTGCAAGTTCCCTTTTGATTAGAATCACTATGTGTTGAAATGATACATACCCGAACGGCCTTTAGAATGGGGGAAAATCAATATGGGCTGAAATGATAGGCATGAACTATTTTTAATTATTTCATTTACTTGGGACTGCGGGTTTGAAATGATAAAACCCGGGTTTTCTTTATAAATTATGGGTTGAAATGATATATTATCCGTATCACTTTACCTAGGCTAGAAAATGAAATACAGACCCGTAGTTAAAATATGTTTTTCTAGAATTTTTAAAATATTTTAGAAATGTAAATATGATAATATGTTTATTTAAACATAATTAAAAATGATTTTGTAAGTATTATTGATTTTTTGAAAATTTATAAGTGAAAAAATTAATGGTAAAGTTAGAAAATTTAAAATGTAAGTTATTTTGAAAATTATAATTTGGTGATAAATGAATTTTAATTTAAATATAGAAATATGATAAATTTATGATAATTTGGATTAAAATGAATTTAAAATGATTTTATAATATATTAATGATTTTTGAATAAAGTTAAAATGTGAAACGAATGAATATTTAAGTTGAAATTTGGAAATATAACTTAAATTGGAATTTATGAATTTTGTTCAAAAGTGAATTTTTGAAGTAAGTAAATAAAATGAAAATAAGTTATATTTGAAAATTTAAACTTAAGTGTTAAGTTAAAATTTAATTTAATGAATTTAAATTGATTCTTGGAATTTAATAAGTGAATTATTATTAAATATTGATTTTTGAATGGAAATTTAACTTTATAAAATCATGAATATAAGGGGTATTTGAATGATTGTTTTAAAAGTGAAAATATGTGATTTTATAAGTTAAAAACGATTTAAATAAAAATATAGTTGTTTGTGAAATTATATTGAATATTTGAAGTTAATCAACTGCATTTTTGAAATGCTATTATTTCTAATGTAAATGATAATACAACATTTGTAAATGCTGTGGTTAATATAAATGAACTAAAGGGCTAAATTGAATTAAAGGCTATTATAGCACTTTGTAAGAATTTAACTAAAGTTTTATTTGCATTAATGTAACCTTATTACAGCATTTTTGAATGTTGTCTTTTGTTAAATTGAAGTGTTTTAAAAGTAACTTTCCGTAGCATTTTTCTAAATGCTGCGAAAGTCGAATTTCATTGTTTTAATAAATTTTAGTGAATAAATGAATTTTGAAAGACTAAAATTTTGGAAATTTAATAATTTAATTATTAAATATAATAACTTCATTTTTATGATTTAAAATGAAGTAATTTGTTTTGAAATATAAACTATTTTGAAATTTTAACCATGAGAGGTATTTAATTTATAGTTTAACTGATTCTTAAAGGATGGGAGATCCCAAGCATCCTTTAAGTTATTGTGCATTTCTTTTACAGTTTACTTGAGTTGGTTTACATTATATAATTATATATGTCCTAACTCGAGTGTTTTGTGTTTTACTTTACGCTCGGGTCAGCCTGAGTATTTACAGCTTAGCTTTGGATTTCTTTCCTGGAGCTAGGAATCGCTAGAGATTCTGCTTGTCTAGTATCTGTTCCCTTTCAGTTTTAGTTTTTCTATTTCAGTTCTGGTATTTAGAAACTGCTATGTATTTAAGATTCTATTGTATATTTTTTTTCAGACTGATATTATGTATAATTTTTTGAGAGTTTGTTATGGTAGCTTCATGAACTACTATGGTATTTTAATTTCCGCTGCGAGTTATTCTGATATTTCTATGTCTGTGATTCTGTGATTATATTTCATTTGCTCCAAATTTATTTACAATGCAGTATTTTGAGCAATTCAAGTCCGGCATGTGTGGATGCGAGTGGCTGAAAATATCGTGTTGTTATAGTTGGTATCGGAGCAAGGTTTTAGGCAAACCTTAGCCTGCGGAGAAAAAACTCATTAGATATAGGGTAGAAATACCCTAGAATGAGTGAAATCAATCTCAGAATCCTTTCTTTGTGAGAGAACGTATTTTCGAAGTATAAAATGATTTTTAAAGGATTTTCAAAGATTATTTTGGTATAAAAATTTTCTTTTTTTGAAACCAAGATTTTCAAAACTTCATCCCTTCGGTATCCACCTTGTTAGAAATCTCTTGGTTAGGATTCTTATCGATTAGGATTCCTTGAACTTTGGAACGTTCCCACTCGTTCTGAAATCCAGTCTTGTCTTACCTATTTTATCCTTTTGATTTTGGGGCATTCCATAACTCCACTTTGGAATGACTTCTGTAAAGATCGGTGATTCCATAAATCTTTGAATGATTTGTAAAAGGGTAAAATTCCTTTATAATTGGCATTGATTCACTGGAGATCCATGTATCCTCGGTTTTCGATGCTATCGATCTTCTGCTCTATCTACATTCTATATCCGGCGATTGAATGTTGGTTTGCCTTAGATTTCCGAATTAATTATATTCATGAAATCACAGTTGACCGGTTAAGGTCACCCGTGATTTATATGGGCTAATCCATCTTCTATTTGGTAATAAAATTTAATTATCTTCGTTCGAGCTTATCTTCGAACCAGAATTCTATTTGATTAGAGTTCCTCTAAATTCGAATCTCCGTATAGTTTGAAATCTAACCTTGAATCATTCTTTGGAAATTTGTGTTTGATTGTATTTTGAATTTGTGCATACATCGAAATTATTATTTTGATAAGGCTGACCCTATTTTGTACATAAAATGAAAATTTTGAAATTTCGAAAGGATATGAAATTTTGAAAATTTATAAAAATTTGACTTATATAAAATTATTTATAACTGAAGGGTTTTTAATTTCGAGGAACCAAACTCCGGTGTTTTGAAATCGGTTTTAGGATTTGGAAAAAATATAATAATAATATGATTTAAAGATATTTTCCGAATAAGAAATGTTTCAAATGTATTGGAATGAATTCCCATGAATTCGAAGTAATTTCAAACAAGTTTCAAGAAAATAAAAGTCCAAAACCCACTTATGTCGCTGGAAAATAATCTAGGTGATAAATGCATGCATCATCGACATTGATTTTCGAGTTTCTGAGTGGGGGAGAGGCCATTCTAGTAGCTTTGCTATGCGAGTGATTTTATGAAACCAAATTTTGATTTCAGATTTTGAAGTATGGTTTGATATTCGAAAGATATGTGTGAGTGTGTGTGTGTGTGTGTGTGTGTGTGTATTTGAAATGATTTAAAGGGTGCCGGTGTTCAGTCCTCTTTGTTTTGGCATAACCTTATCTATTGGAATTGGTTTACTGATTTGTTGGTGATTTCCAACTATTGGATTGAAAATATGATTTCTTCGACTATTTTGAAGGTTCGAGCACTTCCAAATCAAGGTTAACTTTTCAAAGCTAAGTAATTTTGAAAGGTATAGGATATTTGATAAAGAATATAAGTTTAGTTTGGTATGATTAAAGTATAAGGTAATATGATTTAAATAAGTTTGAAACTGTTTTGTTGAGTGAAACAAATAAGACTATTTTGAATTATACTGGTATGAAATATAGATTTGAAATGTTTTGAATAAGTGTATATATAGAATAATAATCTTTCTAATGGTAAATTGGATTTTTCATATAAAAATAAATAGTTTGAAGGTTTTAAACTTAGTAACCATTTTAGATATAATGATAATTGATTTTGATAAATGAATATTTGAAGTTTAAATAATTTGAGTTTATTTAAAAATGATGGATTTATGAAATGAATATTTCAAAAACTAAGTAATAATGAAGTAAAATTTGAGATATATGAAATTTTATAATTTAGTTTTGGAATATGGTATATAAGCTTTGAAAATATTAGAGATTGAATAGCTTATTTTATGGATCAAATCTTTATTTGAAATTTGATAATATTTGAAATGGTTTTGTTGGAAAACTAAGTCGAATTGAAACTGATGGTTTGAATTGAATTAAAATTGGAAACTCTAGATTTGGGTATAATTGAATAAATTTGTGAAATGTAAAGAATTAAAGGAATGTTTTATGATTTCAAATGTATGATTTCGAACGGTTATGATTTTCAAAGTGTAATGATTTCAGGTATTTTAGTTTCGAAAGATTTATAACTTTGAAAGTCTTATGATTTTTGAAAGTGAATATACGTTTGAAATGGAAATGAATTTGTTTGACATAAATTTTGTTGATTTGGAAATTTGGATTATTTTCTATATCTATTGTTTTAAAAAATTTGAAACCGAATATATGTAATTTGGAAGAAATGAATTGGCGAAATCATATATGATTTTGAAACCGAAACGTTATTGAAAGGAATTGAAATTAAAAACCTTGTTTTATTAAATACTTTGATTTGAAAGTTATCGAACTTATATAAAATGGATTTGTATAAGTATGAAATTGATTTGAAAACTGTTGATTTGGAAATGGTACTCAATTTGGAAAGAGAAATCTTATACAATCGAAGTCTATATAAGTATGATTTGATATACTATTGATTTGGAAAGTATTTAATTTGAAAATGGAATTTTATGTATAATAGACTTTATATAAGTATGATATTTGAAAGTGATTTTGAAAGGTACTATATGATACATATTTTCGAAGTAAAGATACGGAAAGTGCCTTCTGCTCGATATCCACTTTGTGGCCACACTGTGGATTCATTCTATCGATATTATTCTCTCTAATTTGGGTTTTCCGGATATGATACTCGAGTGTCCATCGAATGCCATGGCGATCTCCATGGTCTTATGAGCACGACTGCGTAGCGTAATTCATAGGGGCTGCGAGAGCCTACGAGTATGGATGTTTCCTGGGGGGATCCAGGCGTAACCATTGTGTATTTGCGATCTATTGGGTCGCTTGGTAGCATAATCCGCAGGGGCTGCGAGAGACTAAAGGTACGGATGTTTCCTGAGGGATCCAGGCGTAACCATTGTGTATCTGCAATACTACCAGTCTTCATGGCGTAATCGCAGGGCTGCCGTAATCGGCCTACGGGTACGGATGTTTCCTAGGGGATCCAGGCGTAACCATTGTGTATCCGCGATCCATGATCGACATGTTTCGGTTTGGTTGTTTTGTTTGGTTTGTACTTTCCATATCTATTTTAAAAGTTTTTCTAGTATTTTCACTGGGTGTTGAAATAAGTCTACTAAGTACCTGGAGAATTCTAGCTTTGCGCCTGATCAACGCATGGCCAGAGTCTGCAGGAACGAAAGTAAACTTGTTAAGACATCAAGTTATAAAAGTATTTTGGTAAAGTATTATATAAAGGATATTTTAATCATGATTTAAATTGTTTTAAATATTGTTTACTTCTAACTATCAAATTTGAATCAAATGACTATTTATCATATTATAAAATATTTAAAATGTTGTAAATATAAAACTATAAATTGAAATGTATATCGTTTTAAAATAATGGTCCATCCTTGTCTTTCAACCTATTTTTCCTTTCATCTATTCCTACCTTTTTCCTCTTCGAGGGTTCTTTCTGCATTATGGGAAGAGTTGGTTCTTTGGCTTATTGTTTGGATTTACCCAAGAAGCATTCTGGAGTGCATGATGTATTCCACGTCTCACATCTTCTCTGGTATCTTCTTCGTCTATCTCTTTTGTTCAGCCTTCTGCTCTTGATGGTTGGGATATTGAGCCTAATCTGACTGTCAAGAGTAAGCCACTTCGTATTGTCGGTAGAGGGACGAAGAAGCTAAGAAGGAAATATGTCAGTCTGATCAAAGTACGATGGAGTACTGATGATCGGGATTGTACCTGGGAGACAAAGGAGAGAATTTGTGCTTCGAATCCAGAATTTGTTTTTCCAGGTACTATTTGTTTTTCTATCTTGCTTTTTCTTGTTTCTTCTTGTTTGTTCTTTTCGAGGACGAAAAGATTTGAGTTGGGGAGAGTGTAGCAACCCTGAATTTTGTGATTTATTTTAATTGCTTATTTTTATTATTTTATTTGAAACTCTTGATTTAAAAATTTATTATATTTATTAAAATGAATAAATTTTGTTATTATAAATATAAATTTGATTTTTCTATGAATTATAATTCCAAACCTGAATAAATAGAATATTTTCCAGAAAAGTGGATTTTTGTTCAATCTGGTCAAACTTTGACTTTTAAATTTAAAATTTAAATATTTGAATTTTTGAATTTTATATTTTATTATGAAAATAGATTAAATTTTAAGAATACTACTTTTCGTTTCGTTGAAATCCGATTTATATTGTGAAAGTTATGCTTTTTACAATATTGGGTGTAAATTGATTATTTAATAAAATTATCTATTTGAATTTATATAAATAATATTTTTATTTGTCAAACCATGTTATAATATTTGTTATATTACATGTTAGGTATATATTTTATTTTAAAACATTTTTAAAGTGATGTTAGAATTTTTCCAAAATTTATTGCATTTATTTCCTATTTTTAAAGGCTAATTTCTATTTTTCTGCTATTTTCTCCATTTAAATTATATTTAATTAAAATTTATTTATTTAATTTTATGAATGCATTTTTATTTTATGTTCTTATCTTTATTTATAAATATTTTTCAAGTACATAAAAATTTCCCAAAGTTCACTGCATTTATTTTCAAATTTTCTAGACTGGTTACTTTTTCTGTGCTATTTTCATAATTTAATTATATGTAATTAATATTTATTTATTTATATTTTTGTTTATTTATTAATTTTCGTATTTTTATCTAAATTTATATATATTTCAGTTATTTAAAATTATGAAAAGAAATATGGTAATTTGAAAGGTTTCGTGACTCTTTATTTGCTTAAGCCTATTTGTATTCTCACCTTTTCAACTCCAACCAACACCTATTCAATTTTTGTTGCCATATCACTCCCTCTTCAGCTGAAAACTATCTCATTTTATTTTTTTTCACGTGAATGCTCACCTCGAACCTGAGAAAAAAAATTCGGCCTCTTCTTGTTCAAAAACTTTGGTAAATCTTCCTTTTCTATTTCACTTTTTCATTGTTTTATATTGATTTGCACTTGTGTATTCCTCTTCTAGGTTCGGCCCAGCCTCCTCCTTCAGCTTGGCCACCTCCACCACCACTTGAACCTATCACCATCACCTCCTCCTCACTGGCTATCCCAAGCCGAGCCACCCTTGGTGGTTGATCCATCACCAAATGCAAAATGATTCACCTATACCACCTAACCGAGCACCACAATGCATCCATCACCTTCATCACCCCTTAGCCGCCACCTACACCACCACCTCCAGCCTCACCTGACACCACTGCCACATCATCCTTTTGACCCCACCATAGATGGCCGTGCCCTTGTGCCCTTACGAAACGTGAGAAGCAGATGATTATTCATTTGCTTGGTCGTGGCCTTGATTTGCTTGAAAACCATGTGTGTTGCTTGTTTTGTGTATTCTAGTTCATGTACACCTTTGCACCATTTTTCCCATGAATGGCCGACCCAATTGAACCTACAACCAGATCAAAACCATGCCTTAGCCATTTATTCCACCCTATGGCCAAGCCTAAGAAAGGTTGAAAGAAAGTGCAAAGCTTTTAGCTTTGTTTTATGCAGTTAATTCTAGCATTGTTTAATCGTATTTTGAGTTGAAAGCTTATATTTGTTATATTGTTTTGTTTGAATTGTATTCAAGGAAATTAATCTTTGGCTCTCCCACTCGAATCTTTGTCATGCTTTCGTGCCTCTGAAGATCGTTGTTTGTGTGTTTCAGTTGTTGATGTGCACGTAAATGTGCATATTTTTACCACCATATTTATTCTATTTAAATTAAATAAATGATCATATTGGGTATTTTAACTTGTTTTAAACAAAATTCATATTAATTCCAAATTTTCACATATTCATCTTCATATAGGGGCAAAACGGTCATTTAAGTGCATATATTTCTTTGAGAAAAATTGATTGGAAATTTATATATATTTTTGTAGGAAAATGGTCTCAAATAGGAGTGGTTTCATGAAGGAATATGCATGCACAAAGAATATAAAGGAATGAAGATGGAAATAATTCAAAGTGAAGATAATGGAGGACCCCACCTACCCACTACCTTAATGTACAAATTAAAGGCTAATGCACATGCTAAAAGACATTTAAAGCTTCATGTACATTTAAGTGGGGGATTATTAAAGCTAATGATAACTTGGTCACCACACTTCCTCCAAGGGCATTTTGGGTACTCCCCAAAAATATGCATTAGGGTTTCTAACTTGTATAAATACCCCTTATGTTTCATGTAGCCATCTTCCTCTTAGTTAGTTAGTTTTAGTTTAGAAAATAAATCAAATCTCTCTTTCTTTTCATGGCTACTTAGGCATTTCTTCTCTTATGTAATTCTTTTCTTTTATGCAATGTTAATTATTGTTTCTTTTTAATTACGTGTTCATTTCCTTTTATGCGAGTAGTGTAGATTTTCCTTTATGCAATTAGAATAGTTGTCTTTTCCATTAGCTTTCATTTTCCTTTCTTTTTTGCTTTCATGTTGCTTTCTACATTTGTTGATTTGATAACAAATATGAGAGCTTAATCCCTACAATTTAGGGGTAATGAAGCTCTCTAGTATGTAGATGCAACATTTTTATGTTTATACTCTCTTTTTGTGCTTTAATGGAAACACTGAAGTGGTTTAATGATGTTGTTTAGCTTTGAATTTGATAGTCTATGTTGTTCATAACAAATAGGCTATGCTTAAACAAATATAACACAAATTGCCTCTTCATTTAAATATGATTATGGCAAAGAAGTGAATGTTGAAATTGAAATTTGATAGCCTATATTTCTAAACAATAGTTAATAGGCTATGCTTAAAATAGATTTTTATTTCAACTTTGTTGTCATATATCATGAGAGTTAAAAGTGTATTAGTGGTTGTGTTATAGTTTGATGGTTTATATTGAGCTAATTAATAGCACAAATATACCATACTTATGATAAGCACATCAACTAATTCACTAATGACAAGAAAAGAGAGATCATAACTTTATTTTGTTGATTTATGTGATCTAGAGAGTGGAAATTGCCTCTAAATTGTCTTAACACTCTCATATTTTTATCTATTTTCTTTTGTCATTTTTCTTTTTTCTTTTTAGTTAGTCACTCTTCCAACTTTGGTTAATTTGATTGAGTAGAATTTTAAAATCATCAATTCCCTGCGGATCGACCGTATTCGCCGCGTGCTACATTCGTACACCGTGCGCTTGCGGTATAAATTTTATTTCAAAATTCATTCGACGGTTTTCTAAACCGATAGAATTTCCGTCGACGAACAAGTTTTTGGCGCCGTTGCCGGGGAATTTGTTTTGATTTTTGATTTCTATTTTTCGAATTATTTTTGTTTGATTTTTGTGTGTTTGTTTTGTGTGTTCATTTCAAAAAAAAAAATTATGTTGCGTTGTGTGTTTGAGTGATTTTGTTTCCATTTTGTTTGTGAGTTTGTGTTTTTTTTTGCATTGGCATTGCATATTCTATTAAAAAAAAACAATTTTATTCCGTTTCATTTTCTTTTACAACTGTGCATTTGCAATTTATCTTTACAATCTCATTTTTTTTTATTATACACTTTTGCATTTGCATTGTCAAAAGCTACTGTTTACTCTCTGGTTCCACTCTCTGGTTCTACTGTGCATTGTTCTGCATACAACAGCACCATCCCATACTCCTCTGTACTCATTTTAACCGCTGCCTTCAACAAAATCATTCCAGCCAAGTCATACTCCAATCTACCACCCCATCAGTTAACCACCACCATCATTTGCCTGAAGTACTACCTTCAGTCCCCTTCTACATCACATAGTTCAACTCCCCCACTTTCAAAACTTCATAATTCTTCCTCCTCCTACACTGATTCCACACTCTGCATCCCTCCGACCTCAATTGTGCACTGCCCAAACATTCACTATATACATCACAAAATCCATTGCCAAAGTTTTCTTGATTCATACATTTCCATCCTCCTTCTCATATTCAAACCGTCGACAATTCCACAACTTCAACCTACAACCAGAAACTTCATCAGCGATCCTTCAACAACCTACCATTCTACACTCCAAACCCACAAAACACTTCAATCTCCCAAAAACCCATTACGACCAGCAAAATCGCCACTCCCAAATCATCGACTTCAACCGCATATCAATCGCGACTCACCGCATATCAATCGCGACTCAAACTTTACTTGCTCCTTCGTCGCTGCCAATACCTCCCTGTACACCCCTCTGTGCATGCACAGCACTGATTACATCACACACACTTGCCCACTTCAACCACTACAGCAAACTCATTTTCCAAACCATCCCAATACTCCACCAAAAAAAAAAACCCCACTGACCTCGCCATTACAATTTACCATCTCCTTGACAATCACCAGAGCACCGCACCCAATTTAACAACCACTTCGTGTCTTCGACTCAACCTCCATCTGCCTTCCCCTCCATTACTCCATAACCAGCCACCACAGACCATCACTGCCTAATACCCTTCAGCCTATTCTCATACAACATATCTCCACCCAAAACTTCTGCTTCAACCATCACGACTTCCGTTAACCAATCCCCAAAATCACACAGCTCAAACTCAACCACAAGCAACAGCCTATTCACGCTTATTTCTAGCCCAAACACGGTTAACCACCTCTAGCCCAAAGTTCAAGAATGGCCTCGACATACACCACCGAACACTCCTGATTAATTATTCACCATTCAAACACTTTCAATCTCCCCTTCACAAACCACTTCACCTGAACATCTGCTTCCACAATCATCACACCAGTCCCACATTTCCCTTTCAACACGCTGCTACTGCCACACAACCATAATTGAAAGAAAGGAAAAAAAAATCATCGTCACCTGAACCACAGCCTGCTATATTACATCGAACTCATTCCATTTCAACATTCACCCACTGTGTACAATAGCAAGTTCACCTGCCTTCATCTCTATCAACTCAAAACTGCTTCTGACTACCAACCTTGCTATCCACCACATCACTTACAATCTTCAATCCCTGTCGCTACCGTCATATGCAACCATCTCCTCTAATCACTGACAAGCAACAGTTTCCATCAACACGGCCTCATTCAGCCAGACTACATCACCAATTCACACTTCAAACATTTCTCACAAAACCCATCGCACTTAAAGCCGCTGCCATTGTTCCATCAACCAGCCACTGCCTTCACAATACAACATCTGCACCTCGAATCCCCTTTGAACCAGCCCCAAACCAAGTACCAACGTCACCTTAAACCCAATCGAATTGCCGACCAAAGTCGATTTGGGAATTGCTTACGGGGTTGAGAAATTCGAATGTGGGGAGTTCGACTGGAAATTTAATTTCTGTATTTTGTTTTGTTTCGAACTGTGAATTTTGAAATCAATTTGGCTATGAAGCAGCATTTTGTGCATTGTTTTAGTAATTAGTTTGTGGGCCGGGCTGTAGGATTGGTCCAATTTTTTTTTTTTTTGTTTAGTTCAATTTAGTTTTCATTCCAAAAAAAACAAAAAAAATAATTTTTTTTAAAGTAAAACTCTACTTTTAAGTTTTCTTTCAAGAAACAAAAAAAAATTGTGCATATTCTTGTTTTATATTTCAGGTTGCCAAAGCAGAATTTCGGAAGGAAGACTGCTGCCAAAAAAATTGCCTGCTTGCTAATAGTTTTTTTTTATTTGCCTTGCATTGTATATATCTCTTATTTTTATTAGTTGCATTGTTGATTGCTTGCATTTGAATTTATATACAAAAAAAAACAAAAAAAAACAAAAAAAAACAAAAATCATTTGTAGTTGCATTGTTAATACACGTTTAATTTCTGCTTTGCATTTCATCTTAGATTTTGATTAATAATAACGATTAGACATCGATAACAGTTAATTGTATATTGACAATTTGTCTTCTTTGAACAATTTAATTTCTTGGTGTTTAGGCTACGGCAGAGTAATAACCATTTATAAATATTACGGTGATTCGTAAATATTATAGTGGTTGTTCCTCTGAAGGTACTTAAACCTTCGGCTGCATTGCTGCGGTGATTCGTGGTGCACCGATAAATCCTGTCCGTTACCTGGCTGAGAACTATCTTGTTTATCTAAGACAATGTGTGATTATACAATTTTGGGTTAACTTAGGATAAATCATTTGTAATTAAGCACTGCATTCATTTAGTTGCATTAGTTCATGCATATTTAAAAAAAAAACTAAAAAAAATTTCAAAAATCCAAAACAAAAAAAAATTGTAAATATTCCTTTTAATTTTCTTTGAATTCTTTAAATCCTTTTCCTTGAAAATTTCAAAAAATCCAAAAAAATTTAGAAAAACAAAAATCCAAAAAAATTTAAAACTTTTTCTTTAAAAAAAAAGCCAAATTTTTTTTTTGAAAATCCAAAATACAAAACATAAATCGATTTCCCCTTTGAAAAATAAATTTTATTTGTAAATATTTTTCTTTATAAAAAAAACCCAAAAAAAAAATCTTGAAAATGTCTGAGTTTCCTTTTTCTTACTCACTTGAATTTAGTTGTGAAAATCAATATAATCCATATGAGTTCACTCCAAATTCGTATGGATATTTTAACAACAACTTTTGTTTAAACGATTCAAATTTCGGACAACAAAGTTTTCAAAGCAATGATCAACCTTCAAATCTTAAAAATAGCATTTCATCTTTACTTGAAATCGCTACACAACAAAATCAAATGATAAATAAGTTGTTTGATTCATATTTGTGCAATAATTCGAATCAAAGTTTTCAAAATAATCAAAATTTAAATTCACTTCAAAATTCGAACGATTTTGAGTATAACCCATGCCAATACAATTTTGAACTCCAAAATGAACTTCAAAATCAAAACGAAAATGTGATCCACTTTTCAAATAATTTTGGCAATGGGAATAATCTTGACTACGATACGAGTGAAATCTTTTGTTCTCAACAAATCCAAATCGAAAATTCTCAATTTAATAACTATAAATTGGATTTTGTCGAACAAATGAATGAAATTTACGATGATCACACGGATTTGTTGTTGGAAACTTATATGAAACAACGTGAACAACAAAATCAAATCTCAACGTGTGATGAGTCAAGTGATAATCCACCTTTTACCCAAATCGACGATTTTCAAATAACAACTTTTGAATTTGATAATGACAATCTTAATCAAGTTGTTGAAAATACGGTAATTGAGTTGGATTTCAATTCTTTTGAGGGTGCGAAACTCGATTTAAACTTCGATCTTCCTTTTTCTGAAAATTTGAATACGACAACTTTGAAACTCGATTTACATGATAAAGTTGTTGATAATCCAAAAAGTGAAGTCGAATTTAACGAACATGAGTTTTATGGACTTTTTGAAAACGAGTTGTTGAATTTTGAAGGGGAAAATTTCGATCACCATTTTGGTTTTGAAATCGATACTTTGAAAGAAATTGAACTTCAACCAATTTTTCTATCTACCCCAAAAATCATCGAAAATAAAACATCTTGTATGATTTTCAATAAAATGACTTTCATTTTTCCAAATCCACATTCAACTGCGAAATCTTTTACGATTTGGTTTCTCGTGCTTAAGCTGTGTCTCACACATTTGACGAGACAAATGAATCGGTCTTTAGAAGACCGTTTCATTTACTTTTTGACTGTATACTTTCTCATCTCTTGTAAATAATAATCTTTCATGTAAATATTAGATTTTTATTTTATTTTTCTCCTTCCACTTGGGTTGACTGTGGGGACACAGTCAAAATCAAGTGTGGGGGGGGAGACTCGGCTTCATTTTTTTTCTTTTTCATGGTTTATTTTTGCCTTTTCTTTAAAAAAAAGTCCCAAAAACATCTTTTGATTTATTTTTAAAGAAACACTATAGGATAAATATATGGTTTTGGCTTATTAAATTGAAATTTTTGAAATTTTATTTATCTTAACAAAAATAAAAATGAAGTTTGATTACAAATAACAATGGTTTAACTAGTATATAGGAAAATTCATACATGTTAATTATGAAGTACATCCTAATTGAAAATCTTTGTTTTAAAAAGTGGTTGATTTAAAGTAAAGGATGTAACATTTTTTGGTCTTCCAAGTTAAATGGTGCTAAGATGATTTTGCAAAACTCTCTCTCTCTCTTAAAAAAATATATATATAAAAATAAAAAAATGATAACATCCAAGTATTCACTCTCATTTAAAAGTCCTCACGGTTATGCATGGGTGATTACTTGGAATTTTTGATTATGTGCTTTCATACTCATTTAAAAGTCCTCACGGTTATGCATGTATGGAACACAAGTTAAAAAAAATACTTAATAAAAACCACCTAAGGTCGATAGGTGTATGCACGAAAGTGTGTGCACTCGCCATGCTCTGTACTCCCCTCACATAAGTCCGAAAGGCCGTGCATGGGTGGTATATCTGGCCTCAGTTTATCTGAGCTAGGTGTGTAATTTTTCTTGCAAATAATGAGAGAGCAAGAAATTGAAATCGTAGCACTATTTTTACTTAGTTGATTTGATTTGTTATTGAAAAGAAATGAAAATACCACTTTGATAAACTTTGATAATCAACTAAGGATCCATTTCATAGTTACACTTTGTTATTAACCAAAACAACGAGTTAAACTATAGTCTTTGATGTGATAAATTGATTTTTGTTGGAAATTTTGACGAGTAAATGACATAAATTTTAAAGATAATAACCAAAACCTATATTTAACTTATTCGTGTCAATTTAAAAATAAATCCTTCATTTGTAAATATTTTCAAAAATTTGCATTCATCTCTTTGTAAATATATCTTGCATTTTGTAAATATTTTCATCCTGCGTTTGGATTTTGTGGGTAGTATCCGCTGAAAACCCTCACGAGACAACACTCGTCCTACTGGGGACACCCAGAGATTTAACGACTTATTGCATACGCTCAATGCAATCGTGCTCCCTACGAAAACAGATTTATCTTAGTTTTTTTCCCTTTATTCGAGGACGAATAAAAAGATAAGTGTGGGGGTATTTGATGTGCACGTAAATGTGCATATTTTTACCACCATATTTATTCTATTTAAATTAAATAAATGATCATATTGGGTATTTTAACTTGTTTTAAACAAAATTCATATTAATTCCAAATTTTCACATATTCATCTTCATATAGGGGCAAAACGGTCATTTAAGTGCATATATTTCTATGAGAAAAATTGATTGGAAATTTATATATTTTTTTGTAGGAAAATGGTCTCAAATAGGAGTGGTTTCATGAAGGAATATGCATGCACAAAGAATATAAAGGAATGAAGATGGAAATAATTCAAAGTGAAGATAATGGAGGACCCCACCTACCCACTATCTTAATGTACAAATTAAAGGCTAATGCACATGCTAAAAGACATTTAAAGCTTCATGTACATTTAAGTGGAGGATTATTAAAGCTAATGATAACTTGGCCACCACACTTCCTCCAAGGGCATTTTGGGTACTCCCCAAAAATATGCATTAGGGTTTCTAACTTGTATAAATACCCCTTATGTTTCATGTAGCCATCTTCCTCTTAGTTAGTTAGTTTTAGTTTAGAAAATAAATCAAATCTCTCTTTCTTTCCATGGCTACTTAGCCATTTCTTCTCTTATGTAATTCTTTTCTTTTATGCAATGTTAATTATTGTTTCTTTTTAATTACATGTTCATTTCCTTTTATGCAAGTAGTGTAGATTTTCCTTTATGCAATTAGAATAGTTGTCATTTCCATTAGCTTTCATTTTCCTTTCTTTTTTGCTTTCATGTTGCTTTATACATTTGTTGATTTGATAACAAATATGAGAGCTTAATCCCTACAATTTAGGGGTAATGAAGCTCTCTAGTATGTAGATGCAACATTTTGATGTTTATACTCTCTTTTTGTGCTTTAATGGAAACACTTGAAGTGGTTTAATGATGTTGTTTAGCTTTGAATTTGATAGTCTATGTTGTTCATAACAAATAGGCTATGCTTAAACAAACATAACACAAATTGCCTCTTCATTTAAATATGATTATGGCAAAGAAGTGAATGTTGAAATTGAAATTTGATAGCCTATATTTCTAAATAATAGTTAATAGGTTATGCTTAAAATAGATTTTTATTTCAACTTTGTTGTCATATATCATGAGAGTTAAAAGTGTATTAGTGGTTGTGTTATAGTTTGATGGTTTATATTGAGCTAATTAATAGCACAAATATACCATACTTATGATAAGCACATCAACTAATTCACTAATGACAAGAAAAGAGAGATCATAACTTTATTTTGTTGATTTATGTGATCTAGAGAGTGGAAATTGCCTCTAAATTGTCTTAACACTCTCATATTTTTATCTATTTTCTTTTGTCATTTTTCTTCTTCTTTTTAGTTAGTCACTCTTCCAACTTTGGTTAATTTGATTGAGTAGAATTTTAAAATCATCAATTCCCTGCGGATCGACCCGTATTCGCCGCGTGCTACATTCGTACACCGTGCGCTTGCGGTATAAATTTTATTTCTAAATTCATTCGACGGTTTTCTAAACCGATAGAATTTCCGTCGACGAACAGTTGTCATCTCCAGCTTATACCTGTGAGTTATTCTCACCAGACAGTTTTGTACTTATATAATTAGTAAATCGATCACTTGTGAATATGTAAAATGCATCACCATATTATATCTTCTATGCTATGATTATGTTCACCCATGCTTAAACACCTATTATATCATATGTTACTTTTATATTATGTTGTTTTGTTATTTATATCAGTTTATCACACTGCAAGTTCCCTTTTGATTAGAATCAATATGGGTTGAAATGATACATACCCGAACGGACTTTAGAATAGGGGAAAATCGTTATGGGCTGAAATGATAGGCCTGAACGATTTTCAATTATTTCATTTACTTGGGACTGCGTGTTTGAAATGATAAAATCCGGGATTTCTTTATAAATTACGGGTTGAAATGGTATATTAACCATATCACTTTACCTATGCTGGAAAACGAAATACAGACCCGTAGTTAAAATATGTTTTTCTAAAAAATTTAAATATTTCAGAAATGTAAATATTATAATATTTCGATTTAAACTTAATTAAAAATGATTTTTGTAAGTATTATTGATTTTTTGAAAATTTATAACTGAAATAAATTAATGGTAAAGTTAGAAAATCTGAAATGTAAGTTATTTTGAAATAATTTGGTGATAAATGGTATTTAATTTAAATATAGAAATATGATAAATTTGTGATAATTTGGATTAAAATGAATTTAAAATGATTTTATAATATACTAATGATTTTTAAATAAAGTTAAAATGTGAAACGAATGAATATTTAAGTTAAGATTTGGAAATATAACTTAAATTGGAATTTATGAATTTTGTTTAAAAGTGAATTTTTGAAGTAAGTAAATAAAATGAAAATAAGTTATATTTGAAAATTTAAACTTAAGTGTTAAGTTAAAATTTAATTTAATGAATTTAAAATTGAATGTTGGAATTTAATAAGTGAATTATTATTAAATATTGATTTTTGAATGGAAATTTAACTTTAAAAAATCATGAATATAAGGGTATTTGAATGATTGTTTTAAAAGTGAAATATGTGATTTTATAAGTTAAAAATTATTTAAATAAAAATATAATTGTTCGTGAAATTATATTGAATATTTGAAGTTAATTAACTGCATTTTTGAAATGCTATTATTTCTAATGTAAATGATAATACCGCATTTGTAAATGTTGTGGTTAATATAAATGAACTAAAGGGCTAAATTGAATTAAAGCTTATTATAGCACTTTGTAAGTGTTATAATTGTCGAATTTAACTAAGGTTTTATTTGCATAAATGTAACCCTATTACTGCATTTTTGAATGTTGTCTTTTGTTAAATTGAAGTGTTTTAAAAGTAACTTGCCGTAGCATTTTTCTAAATGCTGCGAAAGTTGAATTTCATTGTTTTAATAAATTTAAGTGAATAAATGAATTTTGAAAGATTAAAATTTTGAAAATTTAATAATTTAATTATTAAATATAATAACTTCATTTTTATGATTTAAAATGAAGTAATTTGTTTTGAAATATAAACTATTTTGAAATTTTAACCACGGGATGTATTTAATTTATAGTTTAATTGATTCTTAAAGGATGGGCGATCCAAATCATCCTTTAAGTTATTGTGCATTTCTACTACATTTCACTTGAGTTGGTTTACATTATATAAGTACATATGTCCTGACTCGAGTGTTTTGTGTTTTACTTTACACTCGGGTCAGCCTGAGTATTTACAGCTTAGCTTTGGATTTCTTTCCTGGAGTTAGGAATCGCTGGAGATTCTGCTTGTCTAGTACCTATTCCCTTTCAGTTTTAGTTTTTCGATTTCAGTTCTGGTATTTAAAAACTGCTATGTATTTGAGATTCTATTTTATATTTTTTTCAGACTATTATGTATAATGTCTTGAGAGTTTGTTATAGTAGCTTCATGAACTACTATGGTATTTTACTTTCCGCTGCGAGTTATTTTGATATTTCTGTGTCTATGATTCTATGATTGTATTTCATTTGCTCCAAATTTATTTACAATGCGGTATTTTGAGCAATTCAAGTCCAGCATGTGTGGATGCGAATGGACGAAAATATCGGGTTGTTACACCAATGTTCTTGCCTCCTTCATCGATCTCATGAGTCGCATTTTCCGCGACGTTCTCAACTAGTTTGTCCCGGTTTTCGTTGACGATATTCTCATTTTCTAACTCTCGGTTGACCCGGTTAAGGTCGCCGCGATTAATATAAGTTTATCCATTTTTTCTCTTTTGTAATTTAATTATCTTATCTTCCTTTTGAGTCTATTTTTTAGAGTTCGC
This sequence comes from Allium cepa, assembly GCA_030765085.1. NCBI lineage: Eukaryota > Viridiplantae > Streptophyta > Magnoliopsida > Asparagales > Amaryllidaceae > Allium > Allium cepa. The sequence continues at coordinate 112,700,886 of CM060940.1, forward strand.
TTGATTAGGGTCCCTCTAAATTTGAATCTCTATCTTCGTACTAAATTTATTCTTTAATTATCTTGTAAGGGAGTGTATTTACAATTAATATAAAAATGTTTTATATTGCGTTGTTTGAATTATTATGTTTGATTTGGGGTTTCGGTCGATTCGTTTGGCCAACGCTTTCGATATGAATTCCAAAACACTTTAACAGAGCAAACTGACACAATATTATTTTCGCAATTGGTAAATGAAATAATTCTATGTATGATTATATCTTGTATATAAAACTATAGTTTCTGAGATTTGATAGTAAAAGGAATTGGTCGTTTGAAATGATAATACTAGATTATTATTTATTGTTTTATTAACAATCCACAATTAATTTACTATTTATATACATATACGTGTATACATAACATATATAGGTGTATTTATATAACATTAGTATATAGTAATTTAATTTAATTTGGAAATGTTAACCAACTTAAAAGATTTAAATTAATATCTAAAATGTGCTAAGATACTTTAAATTTCAAAACTAGATCTCGATCTAGGAGAAAAATTATATTTCAAATTCAAATTTCAAATTTTAGATTTTGATGTATTCAAACAGATACGCATGTGTTTATATTTATATTTTTATTAATAAAAAATTAAAATATTTTATATTTAATTTTAAAATATTTATTTATAGTATGTTAATTAGTAAATATAAATTGCATATGTTTAAAAAGTTATTTCGACGGAAGCATTTTTATTAAAAATGAATTTTTATAATAAAAATCCATTTGGATTTGTATATAATATATATATATATATATATATATATATATATATTATACAACATACTGATTTGTATGATAATTTTTTAATAATATAATCCATACATAATAATTTTTTAAACATACATAATAATTTACTTGGATTAAAAATATACTAATAGATTATTATTTGTATTTTGGAATCAATTAATTATATACATATTTATTAAAAACATATGTATGTGTGTGTACGAGTATAAATTAACAGACTAGTTTGTATACTACTTTCAAATTTCAAATTTGGATTTTAAAATTATTTAAGATTTTTTTAATTTAGTTTTTTTAAATGGCCCAAAGTATATATGTAAATTTTACAGATATGATACACATATACATACATATATACAAATATATATATATATCTCTTTGTGTGTGTGTGTATATATATATTAATCGGGTTATGTGATATCCCGTAATTAATGGCAATATAAATTTAATAATCTATGTTAAAAATTAAATTGATTTGATAATTTTTGTTAATAAAAGTTGAATTGATTTAATAATCTTTTTTTAATAAATATTTAAATCGGTAGATTTTATCTTTTTAAAGCTAATAAATTGTTTTCTATTTATAATATATATATATATATATAATTGTATATATTGTAAATGGATAAGATTTGGTTTGGAATTTAGTAAATAAAGCAATTTTCTAATTCTAATTTATTTTGGTAAATTGGAAATTTTGATTTAAATTTAACATTTAGCTTTTCAAAGCAATTTAATAAATAACTTTATGGTTTGTAAATACTTAAGGTAAATGTTATTTGTTTAAAATTATATTTAATTAGCTTAAATATGAATTTAAATTAGATTAACATAAAAGCTTTGTTTTATTTTCTTTTTAAATATTGCTTGAAATTATATATAAGAGTTTAAAATACAATTTACATTTGATCTTAATTTACTGAGTAATAGAAGTAATTTATAATCTCTTTTATAAATTATTTCAAATTGTTAAATTTATTTTTTTCAAATAATAATTATAATACTTAGTTTTTAAAACATAAATAGATTTTATAGAAATAGGATTTGTTATTTTCAAAATTTAATGGTAGTTATATATACATGTACATAAGAAGTAATAAATTAAGTTAAAAGTTTTATAAACAATTTAAATTAAAATAAAATACTTAAAAGACATGTGTAAAATTCCTTAAGACATCTAATGACATGTGTTAAGTCATAGATTAAACAATGTGACAAATGTTAAAATTAAAAACAAGTATCCTATTAAAATTTCATTTTCTTTTATTTTCATTAAATCAAAAATTTACTCATATAAACACATTCTTCTCACCTTTATTCTTTTTTCTATTCTTTTTCAAAACTTAATAAAAACTTGAGCTGAAAAATATGCAATCAACATTCAAACCAAAAATCTAAAATCTTTGATCAATCTTCCACAAAACCAGGAAATTTTGTTCAAAACAAAACATGTAAATCCCCTCAAAAAAATAATCTAAAATCAGTATTTCCTCTGACCAAATCAAAATTCAACTATCTGAAATCATCTTCAAAACCAGAAATGCAAATCAAAATATAAGCCTATAACTTTCTTCAACAAGAAATCCAAAAGCAAGTTCAAACAACTCAAAAGCCTGCAGTTTTCTTCAATTCTGTTTTGAAAACAACAACTAGGCCTACATTCATCTTCAACTTAAAGTTTTTAAAAGCAAACATGCAACTGCAGTTTTAAAATTATAAGCAAACCACAGCAACTCAAAGTTTTCAAATCGAAGCACATTCCAGTTTTAAAAAAACAAGGTTGCTCTGTTCATCATGCATGCCAGGTGAGTAACATCACTCTTTTAAAAATTTACTTATGAATCTAGTTGCTTGATTTACTCTGGAAATAAGTATGTTTGTATGCCTATTTACAAGTGCATAGCTGGGTATATATGAATGTATATAGTTGTGCATGTTGCTGTGTATCTTAGTTTTTCTGTTCTTAAGTTTCCAGATTCAAGAATTGCTAAAAATCCATTTCATTTGATCTAATCTATGTTAATGTTTAAGATTCAAACAAAATGTGGTTGTGTAACATAAGTTAAAGTTTAAATGTTATATAAGATTAAAAAAAACTGTATTGTCTCTGGAATCAAAAATAACAAAACAAACTTAATGTAAGTGAAAATTTAATTATCTAGATTCATTGATCCAAGATTATAAATCGATTACTTAAACTAAAACTTGATTTTAAAAACAAAAATTATAATTTTTAGTTTGAAAATGAATGAGCATTTCTGGTTGACCAGAAATGATGTTTTGGAAAGGTACTGTCGATCTAGGTGGTCTGGAAGGTCAGTGTCTTCTTTGGTGATGAAGTGATGATAGGAGAATCAGGGAAAAATATTTGGAAGTTGAACAATGCACTATGGCGATGGTGGTTAACCAATGAAGTTTGTAGCCTTAGTTTTCTAATGATCGGAAATTTTATTTCTCTCAACTTCCCTAGTGGATCGAGTTCCACCAAATCGAGGGAATTGATTGTGGGATGTTTGTCGAAGGTGATGCTGGAAGATCAGAAGCACCGATGGTCAGAGGCGCGAGAACGAGGGGATTTCGAGGTTTGAGTCTGGTTCCAGTTTTGAGCTCTAAAGCTCGATTTTGATTTCGAGCTACTGCTAATGATTTGAGGGTCGGAATTGAGTTGGAAGATGATCGTCGACATGCGTAAGTCATCGTGAGTGGTCGGAAAGGGTTGCAGTGTTGGTGCATGTGCATGGAGGACATGGTGTATTTGTAATTGAAATTGGGAAGAAGAGTACTCGAGTTTACACGTGTCAGTTGCGAGAGTTACTCGAAGCTATGAGGGTTTTGACTCGAAGTTTTTGAATGATGGCTCGAATCACTTACCTATTACAGGTTTTATACCTATCGGGTTTCCAGATTTTAAAATTAAAGTGAAATTTTGAAAGTAAGATTTAAAACAGAGTTTGAAATCAAGTTTATGATATGGATTCAAATTAAATTGTATCCAAATTTCGAAATAAATAAGTTTTATAAAAATCAAAATGTTTTAACAACTTTAAATATTTAAAAGTGTGTTGTAAATAAATTGTTTTCCAAGAAAATGTTAAAAACTTATCTGTATTCTTTTATAAAAAGAATTCTTTAATATTTGAATAGAAATTTATATAAATTAGTTTGACTTAATTTTTAAGTTAAAGATTAATTTATTTTGAATCTTGGTTATAATTATAATCGAGTAAGTTAGTTTGAATCTTTTTTTTATATAAGTTACTTTATATATGATTATTAAGCCATTAATAAGAAAGATGTTATTATCTTAAGTATAATTAAGTTTCAATAATTGGTGATTCATTTTATTATAAGGAAATATAAGGGTAATTAATTAATTTAATTAATCAATAAGTTAGGATTAATTGATTAAGTAATTAAAGGTTTAAATTAATTAATTAAGGAAAATTAGGAATCATTAATTAGATAATTATAGATTATTAATTAATGATTAGAAATTAATTAATCAAGTAATTAAGGATTAATTAAGTTACAATTTAACACTTAATTAAATAATTAGAGATTAGTTAATTGGATATTAAAGATTAATTAATTTGTAATTAATAATGATTATCTAAGTTTAATTACTTAAGGAAAGTAATTAAGGAATTGTTAATAGTTAATAAAGATCATTTACTTAGGATTATCAAATGATTAATTAGTGTAATTAATTTTATCAATTAATTGAAGATAATCAATTATGAAATTGTTTGAGTGTAATTACTTAATGAAAGTAATTAGAGTAATTAATTACTCAGTGTAATTAATTAATTAATAGGATTAGTTTAAGTTAATTAATTGGTTTAATTAATTTAAATAATCACTTGATGATGGGATTAAGTTTAATTTTAATGAGATTATAATGTGTAATTACTTAGCGAAGTAATTGTGAGGGTAATTACATGATGTTATTAATTGAAGATTTGAAAGTAGTTTTAGGTTAATTACCTTGTGAAATTAATATGAAGGATAACTACTTAGTAAAAGTAATTAATGATTAATTACTTAATATAATTTTTGATGCAAACGGGTGTGTAGCGTGGAGCTACACAGCCGATTATAATGATATTAATATATAAGTAGTCCGACCAACAAGCCTGGTCGATAGCCAAACAGCATAGTTCGAGTTTAGATTTAACATCACTGATTTGAGTACAAAAAATAACTTCCCAGCATTTTCGACTATAACATTGATGGGCCTAATAACTCCACTGTCAAAAACTTCAACTACTACTAAACAAGGTTCAGAGACTGACGGAGAAAGGTTAAGACTTAGTTGTCTCCTGGCGATGTCGATGAAGCGCTGCCTTCCGCCTCTTCAGAAGAGGACTGAACTGCAGGGAGACGGAACCTGAAAGGTGCTAAGGAAGAAGAATGACCTGTCCAATAAGCGAAAATGTAAGCAATTCTGCAACAAAGGCTAAAAAGGGTGCTGGTTGGCTTGTTGAATAAAAAAGCGTTTCTTTCTTTCCAGATGACCCAACTGAAAATGGCTAGAAGGGAATCAAGGAGTCGATTCGGTACACCATACTGCCAATGTTCGAAAAAGTCGTTGATCCAATGAGTACGACCGAAGATGTGACTACAGACTGAGACCCATATGTAGTGGGATATATCGCATTCGAAGAAGAGGTGGCGGATTGATTCAGCTTCAGTCTTACACAAGCTGCAGAGCTGATCGGACGAAATGTTAAAACGAACAATGCGGTCTTTGGTATTAATGTGTCCATGAATAAGACACCATTGAAAAAATTTGACGCGGGGAGGGATGTGGCACTTCCAGACACGGGCGAAAGCGAAGAGGTGACCAGGGTGATTAAGAAACAAGGAGTACTTGGAGACAGAGAAACCATGAGAAGGAGAGAGTGACCAAACATGACTGTCCTTCACAAGGGGGTCGAGTGATACATGTTGAATTAGGCGCAGTAACGAGAAGAGCTCCGAGAGTGTGTCAGGAGAAAAGAGAGTTGAGGGGCAAAAGCATGGGAGTCTGCGGGCTACCGCCTCCGCCACCGTCAGGCGGGGGAGGTTGGAGTGAGAAAAAAGAAGAGGGAAGGATTTGTGGAGGGGGGAGAGGCTGTGCCATGAGTCAAACCAGAAGAGATAGTTAGCACCATTGCCAACATGGGTTCGGATAAAGGAGTTGAAGCGGTCAACAGAGGTAAGAACACCAGTCCAGAAGGGGGAAGACCTATGATGAGGAGCGAAATGGAGAACGAGGAAGGGGTCCGCATTATAATGAGCAGCTAGAATCCACTGTTTCCAAATAAACTGTCCCGGCGAGAGCAGGCGCCAGAGCCATTTTGCTAGCAGAGCTTGATTGAAGGCGATCAGATTGGGGACACCCAGACCCCCATGTTTTTCATGCATGCACACGGTTTTCCAATTGACGAGACATTTAATTTTCCCTCCATTCCAGAGGAAGGTTCGTCTAATGGCATCGATTTTCTTGGAAACCCAGATGGGAAGCTTGTGGAATGAGAGCCAGTAAGTGGGAAGGGCTGAGAGAACAGCCTTAACCAGAACCAATCTCCCAGAAGACGATAAGGTGTGAGCTTTCCATCCAGCTAGTCTAGATTCAATTTTGGCTATAAGAGGGGTCCAGTCAGATCGGTGAAGCTTGGAGGGCCGCAAGGTGATACCGAGGTAGGTTAAGGGAAAGGTGTCCAGACGGCAGTTGAGGGCGGAGGAGATAGAGGGACCAATGGACTCTGCATTTCCAAGCATAATAATGGAACTCTTGTTGAAATTGATAGACAATCCGGAAATTAGTTCAAAGGAGTATAGAATGACCTTGAGACAGTGAATGTGGTTAGGAGAGGGTGAAACAAAGAGAATTGTGTCATCTGCGAACTGAAGATTGGAGATCATAGGGATAGAGCTCGGTTAATAAATTATTAATGATAATATTAATTATCTATTTGTGATGATAATATGGATTATCTTTTAATAATGATAATATGGATTATCTATTGTGATGATAATGATGATTATCTATTTTGGTATGTGAATTATCTATCTGTGTGTATATAGATAATGAAATTGAATTGTTTTAAACTTTAAAACAACTTGGCCTTAAAAGATACGCTTTGGATTTCGATGAGACCGGGATCGGGTTTCCAGATTTGGATATCCGAAAACCACATCGATCCAAATTTACGATAGGTCGTGAATCTCAAGTGAAGAGTGAAGACTTGAGGTGTAAGGACTATTCATCGTTAAAACTCTGAGGGTGATTCCAATACGAGTTTAACGGGGTAGTACTTTTTGATTCAAGATGAAGATTCAGAGTGCAAGGGTTATCGTCGTTAACTCTGAGGGTGATTCCAAGATAAGTGTAACGAGATAATGCTTTCGGTTTCGTTCGAACCTGGAACGAACTTGTATGGATTGAATACTTTCAGAACATTGTCAGGTGGACGATGAGCATTCTAAGAGATGTATTCTCTAAAGGTAATCGTAGCCTCAAGCCTCATCAACCGGGAATGGCTAAAACAGGGGAGGTGCAGCAAGGCTGAGTGGGTCATGCCCAAGTAGGACTAGATTTTCCCCTGTCTAGAAGTCCCTTTTTATTCGGCTGTGTGGGCAGTTGGAACATATGCCAACTGCGGGGTTGTCTTGTTCGGGACTATCTAGTAAGGGATGGTTCCGGCTTGTGTTGCAGGGGATTGAGAGTAATCCTCGGTACGGTGATCTAGGCACCGTACTGTGACGGGCGGTACTCTAATAGCCCTGCCATTATATGGAATCCAAAATCCAATAAGTGCCATCGGATTTGATTGCATTACCCACTTTTGTGGCTAGTAGCTGAAATTTAATCATGTAACAATTTCGGCTATTTTCTATCTACTTGAAAACCCTAGACCTATTACAATATCATAGGAATTCCTATCAAATGTTTTGGTTAGCGTAAGGTAAAAACTTACCCATGTTTATGTGTGGGGAGTCTTACGTGATACCTTTTGTTTTCAAAGGTTTTCAAAAGTTAAGCAACCTTAACATGTTACTCACACCGGACCCATGTCTGACCCGGAGTTTATCTTCTGTTTTCTTAAACTCTTGGGTACTCAAATTTTTACGAGTAGCCAAGGGATTCAGGTTAGCTTTGATGAATTCTGGAAAAGCAATGGAGCAGGAGGCTTCTGCATTATTGTTATATATAGTGTTCCGCTATGTTGGTTTCTTTGAGTAGTTTCCTTGTATTGTATTGAGTTGAATGACTAGACAGGTGTTTATAACTGTCTAGTATGTGATGTATAATCTGTGTAACTCTGATAATGGTTGTAAACTATGTAATATTTATGTTATTAATATAATTTATTCGTTCCGCTGTTGAGATTCTAATTTTGTTTCTTCTTTCTTCTCTTCCTTTTCTCTTTTCTATCCCTTTCTTTCTTCAAGATGATGCGATTTTCTATGGTGAGAAAGTCGGGTCGTCACAGGTTAATTGTTTACATATGTGTGAAAGATCAAACAACAATTATATGTATGTATATTTGTTATAGTCTATAACATGCAAGCAATTTAAATAAACGAACATCATATATAAATATAAAATAATTTTATAGTTAGATCATTAACAAAATGTAGTTAACCACCTTGAACATTGAATAATTCCCCTTATGATCCATTCTAGATTCCTTCAGAAAATTCAGCTAACTAGAAGAGAAATACCATACCTTTGTAATAGATTTACTTTGATTTTATTTACTTCAGAAAAATATAGGGTGAAGCCTTATTGCTTGTGCACAAGAGAGGTAGGCGGTTGAGGAAAAAAGTTCAAATATAAAAGAAAACGGTAGTTTGGTTTATATAGGCAACATAAAAGAGTAAAGATGGAGATTAAGATCACCTTATTTACCTCTTCTCTTTGCCAATCCAAAACAAGATTTTTAAACAAAATCACCTCTCCCCACTTTGATATGGCCAAACAAAATATGGGTTACATGGGCCCATCTAAATTTCCATATACAATCAGTATTTAATTATTTTAATCCAAATAGAATATCTATCGATATCTTGTTTCGATATGTACATATATTACTTTTATATACGCACTTTATTAAATACTAAATCAAATAAATCAAAGAAAATTTATTGGAAAATATTTTATGAATACTAATTAATTTAATTAATTTATACAATTATAATTAGTTAATCATATGGTATTTCAAAATATTAAACATTGCGATTGTACAGCTCAAGTGTGTAAATTAAGTTAGCGATTAATATCGGACAATATGAATATTAATGTTCACACGTCGCGATAAAATCCAATTTTACTATTTTAAGCCATATATGGTAATAACGATTATTTACACTAATTATGTTCCTCAAAACTATATCACAGTTGGACTTATGGGATATGGTTTTAGTTAAAATTTTAATATCGTCCACATTCAACTTGTTTAATCCAAACACAAAGTCCTTAGTTCAATAATAAAAATTATTACTAATTGAACTACTCTGGCCAGAAACTTTGACATTGAGTTAACTACAATTAACCATGATATTAATCTCATATAACCATAGAGACAAATTCTTTATTGAAAATTAGAGTGTTCATATTGAAGTTCAACAGAATTCTCAAGTTGAGAGAACTGTGTAATATTGTCAGTTCGAGATTCTCAGTATTTTCCTTTTTTATATTAACCAACAAAAAACTCTCGAGTGAGTCATTCTATAACTATTCAATAACTATTAGTATGTAATCTCTTGGTACCCCCAACAATCGCGAGTAATGCACTACCCACCATTCGGAGAGTATTATGAGCATAGTCTGAACAGATGTATTGATATCCTGTCTGAAACATCTTGGCTTGGAATAATTAAAATAATATGTTATTTTTTAATGTGATAAATTTCCCATGATTGCAACACATTGTAATTACTACCACATAACATATTATTTAAGGATTTTTTATTAAATATACTTAAATTAAATAATTAATTGACATAACACAGTATGACAAGTATATAATAGAAAGAAAAACACCTAAATTTTATTACAGAGTTAATAGTTTACAATAAGTTATAGAATTTTCCCTAGGACATACTCCTAACTTGATTGATCTCCCACTTCCACTTAATGAAAACTATGGAATCTTAATCCATCCCTTGGTCGGTTTTTGAGAATTGACCAAGCTAGTCCCTTCATGAATGGATCTGCTATGTTGTCCTTGGTATATACTCTATCAGTCACTACTCCTTTATTGGTTACGAAATCTCTAATAAGTTGGAACTTTTAAAGTATGTACCTTGATTTTTTGTGAGCTCTTGGTTCCTTGGCGATCTGCAAAGCATTGTTGCCAAAGAACAATTTCATCGGATTTTCAATGTTCGAAACCACTCCTAGCATAGCCACAAATTTGCGCATCCAGATCGCTTCCTTAGCTGCTTCGTTGAGGATGTAACATCACCCACTTTGGGACTTAAAAATCGACGCTAACAATGCTATAGTCATTACCAGAATCATTTTACAATTACAAATTGAATTCGGTATTTTTTACAACATTAAGTAAATAGAGCAGCTAAATAATTTCATTACATAAAAATGTTTTACAAAAGTCATTAATATCATCATCATCCCATCTCGTTCTCATGCAAGGGTGAATATATAAATAAGATATAAATAGATGCCATGCTAGACATATGAGGATACCAACATGGACACTTAAAAAATTATAAATTTTGGTTTTATGTCATGGAATTTCAAAATATCTTTAATTCATAAAATAAGACTCCTGCTTTGTCTTTGGAGTCTTTATTCACCTTTTCCAAAAGCTACCTATTTATACCATAAATTCAGCCTACTCGAATGAGTATCTTTGAGTTTATGGAAAATAATAAAAACACTAGTTAGATATAAAGATTGGTATAAGTAATGCTTTATCCTATGCAAACAATCACATAGTGAAACCATGCCACTAAAGCACGAAATGAATTTTCCTCTCAAGATTCCACCTTCATCAATTATATCATATAATGTGATAATATCATACCATGGTAAAAACAAATCATCAATTTCAACATAAAGGAGAGATTCTGTTCAAAACATTTCCAACTAATTTTTATAGTCAAATCATTTTTTTGATTCGCCACTCAAGCATTACTCTTATTTGTTTAACAAGGGTACTAGACACTTAAGGTCATAAATTAGATGTTTTATCTGACATTACCTCAAATGTATCAAGAATAGTTTTTTGGTTGCCACCAAGGCCTCACACCAACCCATTAAATTTAATTTCATTTAGACAAACGGTTGCCACAAAGGCCATACACCATTAATCATCAAATATAAAGTTTAGACAAATGTTTTCCATATATGTAACAACCCGCACCCTTGTTTATCCTGAATTTTTGCTAAATCGAAAATCCAAGTTCACTAAAATACGGATCGTTAGTTTGGTGTCCTCCAAATAAACAAATAAATGCATATCGAAGCACTATCGATATAACTCACAGTGGAATAGTAAAGTATAATAAATCAAATAGTTACTGACCAAGATTGACACTTCCAATATCTAGTGTCCTTGTCAATGCCGAGCATGCTAAAGGGAACATGTCCTGCCACTACCCCCGTCTTACACCAGTACGAGTACCTCTAAAGCTATCCTATGGGTTGTAATGAGGAGGTGGTCAGAACAACGTTCTAATGATAGGTGAATTATACACTTTACACTTAACACTAATTATACCGATTGTCTTCCATTACATGTTAATTTTTTCCTTAGTCGCCTAGACTCCACATATGCATACGATACGCCTCATCTACCCAAAGTAGACCATAAACACATACGTGTGTATGTGTTTTTATATATATATATATATAAGTACCAAGCCCTCCTTTGGACCAAGGTACAATCTCTTCTGGTATTTGTAACCCGCCGCCTCATCAAGATCTCATCTACGCAATATCACATCCGTATGAACTACATCTAGTATTACAACTACTTGTACAACTACACATTAAGAAGGGGAACCCGAAATGTCGACTCGCCAGCGTGTTTCATCGTCTTCGTCCATGTCCACCTCTCAATGGTAGTTTATGCCTCATCAAGCATCCTATAGTGACTAATAATGGTGTCACAATAGCTTAGCCGTATTCTACCTTATTTTGTAGATGTACAACTTATCTGCTTACATTCTAGACTCAGCTCCACTGACTATAGATGACTCAACTCCTCGAACCACCATCCATTTGCATTGAAAGAACACTTTTATGGTTAACTAGCCTTGCCCTAACAAACAAACTAGCAAACAACTATGGAGATGCACTACCTAACGTGACCTAACTTAGTAGGAGGTGTGGTCCATTAGGTGTAACCCATTCTTTCCCATTGACAACACATGACTGAAGACACACTCAACCTATGTACAGCTCATACTCCTAATTTGGTACCAACACATGCTGACATAGCATCGAGGTTCTCACCATCTTATTTAGATTTCCTAACACAATCAAGGTAATACCATCCCATTAATCTATTGAAGCAGACTCTACTGAGTGCATTCCTTATGCAAGCGTATATACTCCACGGGTCCAACAGCTGAATATGTCCCACATCAGTATAATGTATACACAACCCTGGTGGCCTCTTACGGTGGGTAGACTTCTATAGTTTAACACTACTGACCTTGCATCTCAACCCATTCTAATGGATATGTTATTCTTATCCATTTAATCTAGTTACATACTTACATAATTCACACCGCCATACAGGCCCCTTTGAGCCTAGGTGTCTGTGTGTGTATATCTTCATTCATTCTTATTTTATTACGGAGCCTGTACTGTTCACCATTGACAATATTTCTTTGGTTTTCTAATTCATATATATTTAATTTAGTTACATACTTGCATGATGCACACCCTCCATAGATGCACCTTTGAGGCTTCGTGTACACACACATATGTATATTAATTCATTCTTATTTAATTACCGAGCCTCTACTGTTCACTATTGACAATATTTCTTGGTTTTCTATGCGTTAACATCTTAGTCATTTACTGCTTTCTTTTAAATATCTTTTCTCATTTACTTTCCCTTACCCTCATTATTTAACTCCTTATTTCTATTTTTCTTTTTAACCTTTAACTCCATACCTTGTTTTAAAGGACTATCTCCACCTGTTTTATTTTAAATTTTGACTTAGCTCTCTTTTCATTTATTTTTATTTCACTTTTTACTTGAATTATGCATATTCTTTCCTTTGACCATTTTCACCACGAATTCTTACAATTTATCCTTAGGGATTTCTGTATTCTAATGCATTGGAATTACATCTCTTTCAAATAGAAAGGTTAACACTGTAAATTTCTATACCTTACCTAGAAAGGGAATTTGTGTTACGTTTGGATTTGCAAGGGATTATATTTCCATAATTCTTAGGATATATAGCACAAAATACGGTAAATACCCCTATTTTATACATATCTTTCTTTTTAGGTGCATTTTTTGTTATTTCAACTGCACCACTTTTATTTATAAATCTGAAACTTTTATAATGTATAGAAATTCACATTGCAACATGCTATATAATTCAATAAATTAAAATACTACTTAAATCCTTATAATTTATGGTGATAACCAATTTACATTACTTTACTTGCACAAGTCATATTAAATTCAGAAATATGTAACTATCAGATATTCTATAAATTTCAATGATTAAATTCATAGACTGTTAATACCTAATATTTTCCAAATACGTACAATATGTAATTTTGATTGATCAATAATAGAATATATTTGGAGTTTATAAATTTACATTAGGTATACAATTTTTAGCTCACAACTCTGATTTACATTTCAGGCACATAGGAATAGATTTACCACGATATAAATCTAATGTTATATAAAAATAAGTAATTTCTCACTTACTTTTTAGCTCTCCGAATCTCCAGGTCTAATCTCTATTATTCCAGTTTGACTCCCTTTTCTCCTTATTTGGATTCATACACGACAAGCATATACAGATTTATCAAAGTTCTTGAGTAGAAAAGAAATTTGGAATTTGATTTATATTTTAGATTCAGATTTACAGTTTACGTTGGCTTTGGCAATTTGATTTGATCACATTCTATTCCTCAATCATCTTCTACGATTCTTCAGTTGTATATGTATAATCTGAACTATTTCTAAGAATTTATAATTTGGAGGAGAAGAGAAAATGGTAGAGCTCTGGCGTCACTCCGAAAATATGAGTTTAGAAGTGAGGGCCCGGGTCTATATTTGTTGGGGTTCAAAATCAATGCCATCCATTCAAATGAAGCATACTGAATCTGGGTCGTCTGGTCTCTTGTTCACTTTTGAATTTACAAAGCATGAATCGACCGCCCTCTCCCTGTGGTTGACCGTTACCGGCCGACCAATAAGGATCTCGGATTGACCTGTGGCATGTTGTTGGCATTAATTAACTAGCATGCTATGATTTGTTTTGTTTATTCCCTGTTTAAACTGATTGATATAAGTTGTTTCCCACTTTATATAATTTCTTAGATTTGATTTAACATTAACATTTTTTAACGTCTAAGTTTTCGTTGACGTTAGCAATTAATGTTAATTAACTTTTATTACCATAATCACACATATATTTATTTTCGATTCAAAAACTTCAATAACATTTTCGTTTGAACTCTGATTGTAAAATATCATATATGAAAATTTATTAGAGTATCACGGCGAACCCAATAGTTTAAGTTTTGCAGCCTAATTCTGACATTTATAAAAAAATTATTTTTCTCGTTATCAATTATTAATTAATTTTCCTTTCAATTAGTTATCGTAAAATTACAGGATGTTACATTCTCCCCTTTTAAAGAATTTCATCCTCGAAATTCCTCAAGGATTGAATATGTAACATGACGTACAATCATTCTAAACTAACCAACCAATTAGTGGACAACCAATTTTGCAAACATATATGATATGCATATAAAGAAATTCTAAATCGACGCCTCCTATATGAATGCATCTTTTGATTCAATTTTGTAAATATGATGCAAACAACCTAGATATACTGACAATTCTATATGTATGCAAATTTTGGAAATCAAAAACTTGTATTTTCATCCAAATTTTCCCATACATCTATAAATAGAAGTATAGTTCACCTAATTTTTCATCCAATCCCTACCATCTAAAATCCTAATACACCATTGCTAAAATCTAAGTTTGAAAAATCAAATTTTCTAAACCTATTTTTTTATGTCGGGGAAGGTTTTTAGGTGGAAAATTCCATATTTCCATCCATTTTCTCTTGGGTATCCAACTTCCAATTGTACCTTGGAACCTTCTCTTTTTCCCAAATATCTCCTTCCAACTTTTCCGAGTATAGTTCGCATAATTAATTTTTAGTTTAAAGTCAAAAATAGGTATATTTCAAAAATCAACTTTTTGTTCATCTATCGATAAGGTATATCGGAAAAGTTTCCATGGCTAAAACAACTTCCTCTTCTCCAACCATATTTTATTTTACTACCACTTCTACTGCATAATACAATCTATACTAGCTAACTAGTCAACTATTCCCCCATCTCAAGCAAGTGGCATTTTAAAAATTAGAAATTTTCTTCTTTGTTGCCCAAAATTAATTTTATATTACCTTTAAAATATCAGTAATTTTTTTAAAATTTCTTTCTTTATAGTATTTTCAATAACTTTTCACAAAGGCATTTTATTTTCCAAAAGTGTGTGTGTATGTGTGTGTGTCCATGTATTTCAAAATAAATTATACCATACCCCATGAAATCAGGGTTTAGTCAAAAGTTTAATGTCCATAACTGGCATTATTTATTTATGCGTTAAATTTTAAATTTCAAAAATTTTTCTTTTATTTATAATAGCAACTAGTACACAAGTTTATTTATAAACTTTGGTTTTTATAGTACAGGTACGTTGAGCCATGGCATTGCAACAATCTTTATTCTATGCTTCGCTTGCCAAATTTTACTCCCTAAAAAATTTCTAATTTTTGGGAATTGAATCTTATTTCTTTTAATTTAGTAGATACATAAACAAAATTTTATTAATTTATTTTATACTTCCAGCCTTTTACTATTTTCTTTTCTTTTGCATTAGTTAAGTGTTTTTCTTGAAATTTCCTTATCTTATTGTTTTTCCAATGATATTGTGATCCACACACAAAACACATAAAAATGAACATTTCCATCAACATCATATGTTGTTTTACATAACAGGGACAACTAATTCTTATTGCCCAAACTAATAGAAAACCTACCGCTGCAAGAAAATACAACCACCATTGCTAGTTAATAACTACTACAACCTATGGACTGGTAGATGGTCCTCCTCGAGAGCTAGAGCTACGACTGCACCTAAGTGATCAGATCATGGCGGCTGCGCATCCTAACTCATGCCTCTGACATCACTGCTCCACCTGCATATCATGCTGCCACATCATCTAAATCTCTGCCTTGAGCCAAAACCAAGACTTTCGGATTTCTCCATAGTTCAAAGCCTACTGCTAATACCTTACGGGCTGTTGTTCGGGACAAGGGTCTGACTCCATATATGTCAGCCCGGCCTCCTCTTGCTGTTCTAAAAAACTATGGGCGGCTTATCTATCTTTATCCTCTTAAGGGAGGATTTATCCAATGGTGGGGGTACATCACTCAGTGTCCTCACCTCGAAGGTTCGGCTCAAATCGTTTGAGGATGGCAGTAAAAAGGTGACAGTAGGGAAGAGAGCTCCTTTGGGTCCTTGCTACTAAACCCACATAATGGGCTATAGTCATTCTAGCCCATTTTACCTTGATACCATCTATAATGGCATAGGTGGCCTTCTAGATGAGAGGATAAATCTGGTCGTAACTCCCCGTCTTGGGGATGATGTTATGCTGGATGATGGGAGTGACTAGATGGGCTTGGACCAAAAAATTCGTCGTCTACCAGGCGCATGTCCCCTGTTAAAAGATCTAATCTAGTATGGCGGCATTAATCATCTCAGTATCCTCTAAATCTTGTCCTACTACTCTAATTTGTAGGATCTCTCCAAACTATGCATTTGCCATCCGAATTTCCATCCCCTTCACTTCGGATGAGAAGCTGGCCTCGTGCTCATCAAAATTAGACACCAAGCTATCGTCAAATAGATGCATACACCTCGAATAGCGCTCTTGTTCAAACATATCATGACACATAATCTGAAACAATCTAATAGTAGTGAATAAGTCCTCCAATCCAAAAGCAGCGAGATTCGAAAATTTTATCGACCGCCCTTTTAGAAGCTTGAAATGGGTCGATTCCTCATAACCCCTAACAATTATTTTGTGGTTCTAGTACCATGCTACCTTTTGCGTGGTCAACATTGGTGTTGGGAGGCAAGTTTTCCATGAGGAGGTGCCATAGATTTTGAATTTGGAGTAGATCTTGGCTTGGGAATTTCTGAGAGTGGGGAAATTTTTGGTGCTACTCTGGAGCTAGAGGGGTGTACGTTAGTTGCTTTGTTAAATTCATGGTGGCTGAGGCATTTGGCGAGCAGTTGAAAGAGAGGTGAGTGGGTTTAGAAATTGCTTTGAGGAAGAAGGAGATTTGGGGTGGAATGAATCGTCTCAACCTAGGCAACGAATACAACATCAACCGTCAACCTCAGGGTTTAGTGGTTGACCGCTACCCGTCCACCGTGGGGAACCCTAGGTGGACCGCTTGTTGTTCAATGGAGAGAATCCGTTTTTAATACTTATTTACTTCGTTACTCCATTTTTCCTCCACCTTCACCACCTTTGTTTTTGGTTATTCTAAGGAACTCCTATGTACCTATCATGGTGCATTCGCCTACCACTTTGTATTTATAATCCGCCGTCGGGTTTTGAATTTCCTATTCCATCATTATTTATCCTATCTCATACTAGTATTGTTCACCCTAAAAAAATTTCTCAACTTTAAAATTTTCTTTCCTCACAAAGAAACTAGCGAGCTATATATGTTTTATAGAATTTTTTTCAAATGAATAGCTTTTGTAAAAGCATTTATGGAAAACTTTCAATTTAACTATATATGTGTATATATATATTTCATTAAACATTATTATATAAATATATTTTTTTCAAACCAAATATTTACTTACTTATTATATATTTTTTCAAATATTTTTTTAATATTTTTTCTAAACTTTTAAAGCTACTTCCTATTGGGTCAGACTCATAGTGGATTTCTATTTGTCCCTTCTTTTGGACTTTTCTTTTATAACTTGTAACTTATCTTTTTTCAAGTATTAATATCCGGCTATCATCTTGGGGTGATTACTTCACACCTTCCACTGGGAACTCATTCGCTTCTGGATATCTACAATATATGGATTCTTACTTTCCCCTTATCTAGACCTTTTGTACATCATCAATCATCATGCATACAAGGATCTAAAATCATTAGTCTATTAGGGGCGCAACTAGGGAGTCACGTACTATCCAACTTCAGGGACCGTTTATATGCTACACTCTTGCTCTTTTAAAGTCAACGCCTTTCCCTATGACCTATTTCCCCATGGGGTAATCCAGGTAGGTGTATACCTTTAACTTCTTCCATTATTCTGACTCATAATCAACATATCAGTATTTCAGTGTATGGCTGAATTACTCTATAGTTGGAATTTATAGGATTTGGCATATACTGTATTTATATTTATAGGCAAAACACAAATACGTCCACTCCATGTTTTCTAATTTTTTCAAGATCGATTAACTTAAGCTCTGGTGCCAAATGCAACAACCCGCACCCCAGTGTAGCCCAAATTTTCACTAAATCGAAAATCCAAGTCTATCAAACAACATGTCATTGGTTTGGTATCCCGCAAATAAAAATATAAATGCATGTCAGAGCTCTATCGATATAACTCACAACATAATGGTAAAGTATTATAAATCATATAATTATAGACCAACATTGACACTTCCAATATCTAGTGTCCTTGTCGGTGTCGAGCATCCTCATGGGAACTTATCCTTCCACTGTTCCCACTTTGCACTAGTATCTCTACCTTTAAAGCTATCTTGTGGGTTGTAATGAGGAGACGGTCGGAATAATGTTCTAGTGACTGGTGAATTATACACTTCACGCATAACATTAGTTTATACCGATTGACTTCCATTACGTGTTATGTCTTTTAATTTTTTTTCTTAGTCGCCTCTACTTCACGTAGGCATATAATATTCCCCATCTACCTGAAGTAGACCTTAACCACATACATATGTGTTTGTGTGTATGTATATATGTGTATATATAAGTACCATAGTCCCTCTCTGGACCAAGATACTATCCTTGTTAATATCCATAACTTGGCACCTTGTTAGGAACCATCATCAACGCGGTTTCATGTCTGTATGGAACTATATTTTGTATTACAATTACCCATATAACTACATATTAGCTAGGGGAACCTGAAATGTTGACTCGTTGGTATGTCTCATCGTCTTCATTCGTGTCCACCTCAAAATGGTAGTTTATGCCTCGTAATGTATCCCGTATTGCCAAATAACGACGCTATAATTGCTTAGTCGTATTCTATATCATTTTTATAGCTCAACTGACTAGAGGACTCAGCTTCTCAGACTACCCCGTTCATTTTTAGATGAACTCTTTTATTGGTTAATTAGCTTTTCCCTAACAAACAAACTAGCAAACAACTATGGAGGTACATACCTAACGTGACCTACCCTGGTAGGAGCTGTAGGACGTTAGGTGTAACCATATCCTTCCTGTTGACCACGTTGGATCGATAACGCACTCAACATATTTACAGCTCCTACACCTGATTTGGTACCAACAAATACTAGCATAGCATCGAGCTGCTCACTATCCTATTTAGATTGGCTAACGCAATGAAGGCAATTCCATCCCCTTAATTTATTGAAAACGGACTCCATTAAGGATATTCCTTCACCTATACACAAGTATATATACTTATGGGTCCTACAGTTGGATATATCCAAATCAGTATAATGTATACACAATTGTTATTGGCCCTTGCAGTGGGCAGACTTCTATTGTATAATATACTGATCTCACATTCCAACATATTCTAATGACTATGCCATTCTTATCCATTTAAGTTATTTACATACTTATATAATTCACACCCGTTATAGACTCATTGTTGAGGCTATGTGTTTATATATATATTTAACTATTGTGCCTCTACTATTCACTGTTGATAATACGTCTTTGGTTTTCTATGCATTTACATCTTATTTAATTTAAGCATTTACCGCTTTCTTTTAAATATATTTTCTCATTTACTTTACCTTGCCCTTGTTATTTAACTCTATATTTCTATTCCTTTTTAACCTTTTATTCCCTACCTTGTTTTAGAGCACTATCTATACCCGTTTTATTTTAAATTATGACACGTCTGTCTTTTCATTTCACTTCCTTTTTACTTAAACCTTTCATATCATTTTCCTAGACCATTTTTATCACATTTATAATTCTTTTAATTTATCCTTAAGGATTTCTATATTTTAATGCACTGAAATTACATCTCTTCCAAATAGAATGGTTAACACTGTATATTTCTAAATCTTATCCAAAAAGAGAATTTGTGTTACATTTGGAATTACAAGGAAATATCTTTTCATAATTATTGAAATAGATAGTACAAAATGTGGAAAATACCCCTTTTTATACAACTCTTTCTCTTTAGGTGCATTTCTCGTTATTTCAACCACTACACTTTTATTTATAATTCTAAAACTTTGATAAAGTATAGAAATTCACATTGCGACAAGTTATGTATTTCAATAAACTAAAATACTAGTTGAATCCTTACAATTTATTGTGATAACTCAATTTGCATTTCTTTACTTGCATAAGTCATATTAAATTCAAAAATCTATAACTATCGCATATTCTATAAATTTCAAGGACTAAATTCATAGACTATTAATACCTAGTATTTTCCAAATACATGCAATACATAATTTCAGGTTATCAACAAAAGAATATGTAGGTAGAGTTTATAATTTTACTTCACGTATATTATTTTTTAAACTACAACTACAATTTACATTTTAGGTGTACAGAAATACATTTATAACGATATAAATTTAATGTTATATACAAAATATATAATTTCTGTGACGCCCCACCTCTATACCCACGCTAGCCAAGAACACTACGGTGTAGTGCTATCAACTAGCACGGAGAATAAGGCAGTTGAGGAGCGGCCATCAATAGTTGGCCTTACACTAGTATTGGTTATCTCGATGGGAGTGATATATAAATATATATATTCTTTCATTTTTCATCTCTGATTTATTTTCTCCCATCGAAATACCCCAATTCCAGTATAAAACGAACTACGATGGTTCATAATAGTTTAGAACAGCAAATATAAAATAATAACACAGATAAATATAAATGCGGAACACAGATAAAACAGAAATTCTCATATATACAATAACTGATGTCAGTTACAATACATTTGACACGGTACATATGATACAACTACAACAGACGACTCAGGAAGTTACATATACAAGTACATTAACGTATATAATATACATGAATACATATCTTCCTATACAATCATACAGACTACTACAAATAACGACGACTACTCCAAAAGATATGAAAGAACTTCATAGCTCTAGCAGCAACCCAAAGCAGAATATCTACAACCTGAAATACTCGGTCTGACCCGAGTATTAGATTCAAAAGAAAATAATACTCGGGTCAGTCTAATTCAAACTCAGTTATTAGTGCACAGAAGCAATAATAATTAAATAATGAATAGACGACAGTAATTAAGCCAAATCAAAATGCAATTCAGAATATTGAATTGAATAAACAAAACAGTTCAAAACCATTGAAATATCAATTAAAAATATTAAGATGAGTAGGGCTGCAGTACACGCACGCGTGTACTGCCTCGCCACTACAGCACATGAACTACGCAAAAGATTAAAAAATCAAAACAAAATAGAATATCACAAAACCATACCGTGTGGCTGCAGTTCACGCTTGCGTGCACTGCCTTGCCACTATAGTGACGATGTACCCAATGAATACCGTGTGGCTGCAATTCACGCTTGCGTGCACTGCCTTGCCACTACAGTGATGATGTACCCAATGAAAATTCACAACCAAACACAAGATCAAACCCGAGTCATCGGATTCAACTCAAGTGTAATTCGAAAATCAATCCAAATGCACATGGCAGTGACATGATGAAACAGTGCTAACAAACAAATAATGGCAGTGGTACCAACATGAAGACACAGTGGAATAAGGTGACAGCAAGAGAGACACAAACTCAATAATACTCAAAAACCAAGGCACTCTACACAATAGAGGCACAACCCAAAATATGATATGCCTCAAAGTTCAACAGTACTAACAGATAAGGTTTGAGCACAAGGAAATGCAACAGTGCTTCTTATAAATGAAAGTCCGGACGATAAGTAATCGTGTACATACGTGGTTAATGAAACCAAATACTACATGAAACAGGTATGCAAACCAAATGCCATCAAGGTCAAAGACATAAGAATTTAAACATGACCGACAGCGCAGTAATGTATATGCAAGAAATTGCTGCAGTGAACAAGATCAGTTCACGGCACATGGACAAGCACATGAATGTTATGGCAACAGTTCAAGGCAACAGTAACAACTAATATGCAAACTATGTCATATATGAAACAGTGGCAAATTGCATGGTCAAGTTCAAGTGTGCTACAGAGGGGGTAATGCAACCACAACAGACTCAAGAGGAATGAAACTGGGTCCAGCAACTGCGACATCAAGTATGATCAAGATCAAATGCAAACAGCAGTATACAAGTGATCAAGTGGCCTGAGACAATGACAAGGGAATGCAACTCTACTCCATATACATGATAACCAGAACAAATGTCACTGCAGTATGAAGGTCACAGTAGACAACATGGTGCATAAGACTTATTGCAATAAAAAAAATCAAGTTACAAGTCAACATGACTAGAAGGTAAATTAAGCATCATGTACGCAACAGGGCTAGAACACCTCAGTGAGTATATGCCGAAGTCAGAGACAAGTAGCAGTATGCAAAAATGGAGTGTGTGCAACATGATGAAGCAGGGATGATACAAACACTTAATAAGCCTCAAAACAGCATAATGTTGTATCCAAGAAAACCATAATATACAGGTAAACTTATACAATGCAGTAGAAACATGCATACAAATATAAATGTATGCAAGACACCCTACATATGTACTCAGGTGGGCTGCAACTGGAAATGCAGTGGTAGATCAAATGAAGTGCTCAATGAAAGTGGAGCAAAAGGACATAAATGACACTACACAGCAGCGTGCAGTCACAAATAGTCAAGTTCAACTAAATGCACTCTCAAGCCAAGGCAGTAAGCAGCAGAAGTTCATGTGATCAGAAAGACAAAGCGAGCAAATACTAATACAAGTGTGCGTGTATGTCTATATATATATATATATATATATAAAACACATACATATCTATACCCAATGCAACAGCACCAGTATAAACAAGTGACCTAGGTAGTTCGTACAAAGCTAGAAAAGATTTCATACTGCAATTAAAAGCAATGCCAAGTTTAAACTCAAAAATTAAGTAGCAGTTTGAACGAAGATAGTAATTACGAAGTCCACAAAAGTCAATATCAACAAAAGAATTCGAGACAGTGGTGGTCACGAAATCAACCTCACAGCAAAACAATCAAAAACAAATCAAAGTGATTGAAGTCAGAAATCAATGCTGAGCCTATCAAGTTACAAAATCAACATTGATAAAATCAGGACGAGGCCGAGACAATCGAAAATAAAATAAGCAGAATAGGGCGAACAATTCGAATTAGATGTGAGTGGGAAAGCACTCACCTGTGTTTCGAAGCAATTAGAAGCACGAACGATCGACGCTTCTTGAGAGTACCCAGCGCGACGTCGAAGAATTATGAAAACCCTAATTCTGAAAAGGGGGACGAACGAGACCACGGCCATTTTTATTTCTTCGTTCGGTTTTTCTTTTTAGGGTTCGTGAATGGGAAGTATGAAAGAAAAAAGGGGGAAACGGGTTTCTTTATTAAATTTTCACGGCCCAAACAAAAACTCGTGGACCATTTATTATTTTTTTAAAAAAATATCAAAGCCCCTCCAACTTAATAACCATTTGTAATTTAAATTTTAATTTTAATTTTAAAAACTTCAAAATGGCAATTGACGAAAAAATATAAATCGTTTTAACGTCGATTATGAATTGACGCGAATATCGGGTTGTTACAGACTCCCCTCCTTAAAGAAATTGCGTCCTCGCAATCATAAAGAATAAATGGACAAAAGGTAACAACCATAAGAGCATGAAAGAGTAAGCTTGAACGAGTTTGCTCGATGAATTCTCTGGATTCAAAAATGAAATCCATAGGATTTGAGAACCACTAAGCTTTCACGAGATAAACATCTTTATTTCGAGGATGCTGAACCTCCGAAGCAATGATGTGAATAGAAGGTAGCTCGAGAATAAGAATAAGGATCGGAAATTCCAAAGGCATTTTCGTAATTGGAAGACGTGGGAAACGTCATAAATAGCAGAAAATTGAGCCGGTACACCGGCGTAGTACAATATAAACGCCAAAGAAATCTTTTAATTTCATAAAAGAAATTCACAAATTATCAACAAAATCTAATTATCAATAGATAATTCAGAAATCTCAAATCACAAATATTCGATTATCAAAAACGATAATCAAATCAACAAGTATTCGATTATCAAAATCGAAAATCAATCTTAAATCACAAATATTTAATTATCACAAACGATAATTAAATCTCAAATATCTAATTATCACAAGCGATAATTAAATCTCAAATATCAAATGTTTAATTATCACAAACGATAATCAAACCACAAATATCTAATTATCACAAGCGATAATTAGAAACAATAAATATCTGATTATCAAAAACGATAAATCAGAAATCATAAACATCCAATTATCAAAACGATAATCAGAAATTACCACAACGGTAATCAAATTTCAAATCACAAATATTTAATTATCACAATTGATAATCAAATCTCAAATCGCAAATGTTTAATTATCACAAATGATAATCAAACTACAAATATCTAATTATCACAAACGATAATTAGAAACAATAAATATCTGATTATCAAAAACGATAAATCAGAAATCATAAACATCCAATTATCAAAACGATAATCAGAAATTACCACAACGGTAATCAAATTTCAAATCACAAATATTTAATTATCACAAACGATAATTAAATCTCAAATATCTGATTATCAAAAACGATAATCAAAAATCACAAATTTTCAATTAACGAGTCCGAAATTAACCGAAATAGCAAACGCACATGACCCATAACCACGAGTTTTACTAAATCGTTTAATTCACTTCATCGTTTCCTTGAAAGTGCAAAATTGTGTATTTTAAATAAATAACATTTCACGTTCTCAAACGGACAAGTCCGGAATTAAGCGAATCCGTAAAAGAAAGGGGTCATAGTCCTCGATTTTTCTGAAACGTTTAATTCGCTTCCTCATTCTTTTGAAAGCGCAAATCGTAAAAATTTTGAAAACAAATTTTGACTTATCTTTTGAAATATTTTGAAGAATAACAAATTTTTAAAACACGTGATTAAAATAGCAATGTCAGTAGAAACTTCGACATACGTCAAAATTTCATCGAAATAATTGGCATCAAAATATAATACCAATGAATTTTCGTTCATCAAAAATGTCACAAGAATCTTCTCAAAGATAGAAAGGGATATCATACCCTAAACTTGTATTCATAACAAGTCAATAACACACGAATTCACCAATGCACAAGAATTGATAAAACTTATCAATAGAAATCACGAAAATTGGTGAAGCACAAATTCTAGAAATCAACACAAGAAATCCAGAAATCACAAGATGAAAGTATGAAAACTCGAACGGGAGTATGAAAACTCGAACGGAGTATGAAAACTCAAACGGAGTATGAAAACTCAAACGGAGTATGAGAACTCGAACGGAGTATGAGAACTCGAACGGAGTATGAGAACTCGAACGGAGTATGAAAACTCGAACAGAGTATGACATAGAATAAAAGATATGGCATAACATAAAATATCCATAATGACATACTACTATAAGTATGTAAATAATGATCAACAGGAGATCAACCGATAAGAGGTATGGCATAAATATGAAATACCCATACTGACATACAACTATAAGTATGCAAATAATGATCAACAGGAGATCAACCGATAAGAGATAATCAATATCACAAGAATCTTCTCAAAGATCCAAAGAGGTATCATACCCCAAATTTGTACTCATGACAAATCAATAACATATGAATTCACCAATGCACAAAAATAGGTGAAGCATAAAATTTCCAGAAATCAACATAAGGAATCTAGAAATCACAGAAAAAGGGAAAGAGGCCTATCACATGACGGTCCGAAGACCATGGGGAGCTACCCCACATGTGTGAATGGAATCACACAGATTGAGGTCAGGACTAACCAAAAAGCAGAAAGGTATGTGTGAATGGAATCACACAAGTGGTGTCTAGTCTGACCATCAGAACGATCATCATGATCAACGAGGAGTGTCAATTACACTAAGCATGTGTGAATGGAATCACACAGATTGAGGTCAAGACTAACCAAAAAGTAAAAAGGTATGCGTGAGTGGAATCACACAAGTGGTGTCTAATCTAACCTCGCAATGAAAGAGACATCGCGCAATTGCTAGTCTAATTCATAAAGCGATCATCAAGATCAACGAGAAGTGTCAATTACACTAAGCTAGTGAATATAAAAGTTTAGCTTCATGTCCCATAACCACTAGCTTAACTTAAATATTTACGAACAAATTGTAGATCTTCACTAGAAAAATGCCACAAGTGGTTCAATCGAACAAGTCCAAAAATTAACCGACGAAGTAAACGCAAGCGTTTCATACCACTTGTTTTGCTAAGCCGTTTAATTAGATTTCTCATACGAGTGAAATAAAGGTTTGTATATACTAATAAATTGGAAAACGGTTTAGGAAAAGATTTTGATATTGAAAATAAAGTTGAAAACATTTTGATAAAAGAGTTTTGATATTTACTACTAGTATTGAAACATTTATATTTTTAAAGTGACAAATCACAAAAATGATTGTAGAAACAATCAATCACAAGAATTCACATACGAAGACATGAATAGAATCCAAAGAAATCGATACTGTATCCATCCAAAAGTATGTTCACGAAAATCCCGAAGAAAATGTTATCAAAGTTGCTAATAAATGATAGCAATAAATCGGGAAATTAACAAGAATCGATTAAATTTGGAAACCAAATCAATTCACTAAAATTCACCTTCGAAGACGTGAATAAAATCCAAAGAATTCGATTCTAAATCCATCAAAGTAGGAATATCCAAAAATTCCAGAAATAGAAGTTATCAAAGTCAACAAAGGAGATATCATCTAATCGGAAAAGAAGAATCGATTAACAAATGGGATAACGAAGCAGAACGAGCATAAATGCATAAATGACTTCAACAAAAATAAAAATCAAGTCGAAGTCGAAGTCAACAATTAATGGCCATAATAGAGTACAAAACGATTCAACATCATCATCAAAGGACTCAACGGCAAACAAAGTCAGAGTCTTGGAAATCAAGAAATTAGAAAATTCTCAAAAACACAGTGACCGAAGTCGAATGGAAATCAAGCCGAGGAAAACATAAAATATCAAGTTTAGAATCGCTGAGATTCGAACAAAATCAATCATCGGCTAAATCAAATCAAAGCCGAAAACACAAGAATCAAAATCAAATGCATATGAATAAGCGTTAGGAATTCATACCTAACAATTCAAAGACAATCATATGCAAATATGAGAGATAAAACGTCGACAAATAGTTGTAACACATGTACTATCTAAGTTATGTTTTATATTTGTTCTAAACCCCAGGCTTTGATACCAAGCTGTTACGCCCCACCTCTATACCCACGCTAGCCAAGAACACTACGGTGTAGTGCTGTCAACTAGCATGGAGAATAAGGCTGTTGAGGAGCGGCCATCAATAGTTGGCCTTACACTAGTATTGGTTATCTCGATGGGAGTGATATATAAATATATATATTCTTTCATTTTTCATCTCTGATTTATTTTCTCCCATCGAAATACCCCAATTCCAGTATAAAACGAACTACGATGGTTCATAATAGTTTAGAACAGCAAATATAAAATAATAAAACAGATAAATATAAATGCGGAACACAGATAAAACAGAAATTCTCATATATACAATAACTGATGTCAGTTACAATACATTTGACACGGTACATATGATACAACTACAACAGACGACTCAGGAAGTTACATATACAAGTACATTAACGTATATAATATACATGAATACATATCTTCCTATACAATCATACAGACTACTACAAATAACGACGACTACTCCAAAAGATATGAAAGAACTTCATAGCTCTAGCAGCAACCCAAAGCAGAATATCTACAACCTGAAATACTCGGTCTGACCCGAGTATTAGATTCAAAAGAAAATAATACTCGGGTCAGTCTAATTCAAACTCAGTTATTAGTGCACAGAAGCAATAATAATTAAATATTGAATAGACGACAGTAATTAAGCCAAATCAAAATGCAATTCAGAATATTGAATTGAATAAACAAAACAGTTCAAAACCATTGAAATATCAATTAAAAATATTAAGATGAGTAGGGCTGCAGTACACGCACGCGTGTACTGCCTCGCCACTACAGCACATGAACTACGCAAAAGATTAAAAAATCAAAACAAAATAGAATATCACAAAACCATACCGTGTGGCTGCAGTTCACGCTTGCGTGCACTGCCTTGCCACTATAGTGACGATGTACCCAATGAATACCGTGTGGCTGCAATTCACGCTTGCGTGCACTGCCTTGCCACTACAGTGATGATGTACCCAATGAAAATTCACAACCAAACACAAGATCAAACCCGAGTCATCGGATTCAACTCAAGTGTAATTCGAAAATCAATCCAAATGCACATGGCAGTGACATGATGAAACAGTGCTAACAAACAAATAATGGCAGTGGTACCAACATGAAGACACAGTGGAATAAGGTGACAGCAAGAGAGACACAAACTCAATAATACTCAAAAACCAAGGCACTCTACACAATAGAGGCACAACCCAAAATATGATATGCCTCAAAGTTCAACAGTACTAACAGATAAGGTTTGAGCACAAGGAAATGCAACAGTGCTTCTTATAAATGAAAGACCGGACGATAAGTAATCGTGTACATACGTGGTTAATGAAACCAAATACTACATGAAACAGGTATGCAAACCAAATGCCATCAAGGTCAAAGACATAAGAATTTAAACATGACCGACAGCGCAGTAATGTATATGCAAGAAATTGCTGCAGTGAACAAGATCAGTTCACGGCACATGGACAAGCACATGAATGTTATGGAAACAGTTCAAGGCAACAGTAACAACTAATATGCAAACTATGTCATATATAAAACAGTGGCAAATTGCATGGTCAAGTTCAAGTGTGCTACAAAGGGGGTAATGCAACCACAACAGACTCAAGAGGAATGAAACTGGGTCCAGCAACTGCGACATCAAGTATGATCAAGATCAAATGCAAACAGCAGTATACAAGTGATCAAGTGGCCTGAGACAATGACAAGGGAATGCAACTCTACTCCATATACATGACAACCAGAACAAATGTCACTGCAGTATGAAGGTCATAGTAGACAACATGGTGCATAAGACTTATTGCAATAAAAAAAAATCAAGTTACAAGTCAACATGACTAGAAGGTAAATTAAGCATCATGTACGCAATAGGGCTAGAACACCTCGGTGAGTATATGCCGAAGTCAGAGACAAGTAGCAGTATGCAAAAATGGAGTGTGTGCAACATGATGAAGCAGGGATGATACAAACACTTAATAAGCCTCAAAACAGCATAATGTCGTATCCAAGAAAGCCATAATATACAGGTAAACTTATACAATGCAGTAGAAACATGCATACAAATATAAATGTATGCAAGACACCCTACATATGTACTCAGGTGGGCTGCAACTGGAAATGCAGTGGTAGATCAAATGAAGTGCTCAATGAAAGTGGAGCAAAAGGACATAAATGACACTACACAGCAGCGTGCAGTCACAAATAGTCAAGTTCAACTAAATGCACTCTCAAGCCAAGGCAGTAAGCAGCAGAAGTTCATGTGATCAGAAAGACAAAGCGAGCAAATACTAATACAAGTGTGCGTGTATGTCTATATATATATAAAACACATACATATCTATACCCAATGCAACAACACCAGTATAAACAAGTGACCTAGGTAGTTCGTACAAAGCTAGAAAAGATTTCATACTGCAATTAAAAGCAATGCCAAGTTTAAACTCAAAAATTAAGTAGCAGTTTGAACGAAGATAGTAATTACGAAGTCCACAAAAGTCAATATCAACAAAAGAATTCGAGACAGTGGTGGTCACGAAATCAACCTCACAGCAAAACAATCAAAAACAAATCAAAGTGATTGAAGTCAGAAATCAATGCTGAGCCTATCAAGTTACAAAATCAACATTGATAAAATCAGGACGAGGCCGAGACAATCGAAAATAAAATAAGCAGAATAGGGCGAACAATTCGAATTAGATGTGAGTGGGAAAGCACTCACCTGTGTTTCGAAGCAATTAGAAGCACGAACGATCGACGCTTCTTGAGAGTACCCAGCGCGACGTCGAAGAATTATGAAAACCCTAATTTTGAAAAGGGGGACGAACGAGACCACCGCCATTTTTATTTCTTCGTTCGGTTTTTCTTTTTAGGGTTCATGAATGGGAAGTATGAAAGAAAAAAGGGGGAAACGGGTTTCTTTATTAAATTTTCACGGCCCAAACAAAAACTCGTGGACCATTTATTATTTTTTTTAAAAAATATCAAAGCCCCTCCAACTTAATAACCATTTGTAATTTAAATTTTAATTTAAATTTTAAAAACTTCAAAATGGAAATTGACGAAAAAATATAAATCGTTTTAACGTCGATTATGAATTGACGCGAATATCGGGTTGTTACAATTTCCCACTCACCTTTTTAGCTTTTCAAATCTCCAGATCTAGTCCATGTTATTTCAGTTTGACTCCCTTTTTCCCTATTTGGATTCATACGCCATCAGCGTATACAAATTTATGAGAGATCTAGTTAGAAAAGAGGTTTGGAATTTGATTTACATTTTAGATTCGGATTTACAATTCACCTTGACTTTGGAGATTTTTTTGACCCTCTTCACTTCCTTAGCCATCTTCTATGTTTCTCCAATTGTATATATGTATAATCTATAGCCATTTCCAAGAATTTTGAGAAGAGAAAATGGTAGAGTTTCGGCGTCACTCCAGCGTCGCTCCAAAAATATGAGTTTAGAAGTGAGGGTCTAGGTCTATATTTATAGGGGTTCAAATCAATGCTAGCCGTTCGATTAAAGTATATTGAACCTGGGCCATTTGACCACTTGTTTATTGTCGAATTTACAAAGCATGGGTCAATTGCCCTCTCTCTATAGTCGACTGCTATCGATCGACAAGCAGGGATCTCAGGTCAACCTATAATGGGTTGTTGGCGTTAACTAATATTGTGCTTTGATATGTTTTGTTTATTTCCTATTTAAATCAATCGATATAATTTGTTTCCCACTTTATATATTTTTTAAGTTTAATTAAAGGTTAACGTTTCTTAACATCTAAGTTTCCATTGATGTTAGTAATTAATATTAATTAACTTTTATTACCATAATTACATATATAATTATTTTTGACTCAAAAACCTCAAACGTTAATAACCTTTTCATTTGAACTCCGTTGTTAAATATTATATATGAGAATTGATCAAAAAATCGCCACGAATACAACATGTAAGTTTTGTAGCTAGATTCTGATGTATATTAGAATTTTATTTTTTTAGTGTTATCATTTATTAATTAACTTTCTTTTTAATTAATTATCGTAAAATTATGGGTATCACAACATAGGCCTTACATCATCAAGTATAATGTCGTGTTTGGATAAGAGGTTACCATATAGGCCTTACAACACCAATCATCAAATATAAGGTCGTGTTTAGGCAAACGATTTCCACATAGGCCATGCGCCAACAATCATCAGATATAATATCATGAGTAGACATATTAGTGCCGCAAAGGCAATATAATTACATTTTCTTTATTTACGTAAGTTATTTCATTTTAACTTATTATTATTCACGGTCGTTTCAACGCTTGGAAATTCTCAACCATCATTTTGGAAAGTTGGTTGAGAATTCGCTATAAAAGTTCATTTCTTTACTTTGAACTTCTTTTCACCTTTATTTATCATAGGTTATTAGTGCAAAGCCATCACAGTTTAAGTCTAGTGCAGGTCGATAAGTTTTATATCTCTCTCAAAATGAAGTTTAATTATAGCAAGTCGATAAGTTATATAGCTAAATCAAGTTGAAATTGAGCTATCTCCAATTGATATCTCTTTTTGATATTAAGCTATAGCAAGTTAATATTGGGCTATAACCAGTTTATATTGAGCTACAGCAAGTCGATATCTCTAGTTTTTATTTGTTATCTCTGTTAACATTAAGCTATAGCAAGTTAATATTGGGCTATAACCAGTTGATATTGAGCTATAGCAAGTTGATATCTCTAGTTTTTATTTGCTATCTCCGTTGACATCAAGCTACAGAAGATAAATATTTAGCTATCATAAGTTGATATTGAGCTATAATCAGTTGAGATATAACTAGTCGACATTAAGGTATAGCAAGTTGATATCAATAATTTATATCAGGTATCTCCAGTTGACATTAAGGTATAACAAGTCGATACTTAGCTATCGCAAGTTGAAGTTGAAATATAACTAGTTAGGCTATAACTAGTTGACATTGAGGTATAGCAAGTTGAAACCTATAGTTTATATTGGCTATCTCTAGTTGATATTGAGCTATAGCAGGTTGGTATTAAGCTATCACAGGTTGATATTAAGCTATCGCAAGTTGATCGAGCTATAACTGGTAGAAATTGAGCTATAGCAAGTTGATATCTCTATTTTATATTTGCTATATCCAGTTGGCATCAGGCTATAGCAAATTTATATTGAGCTACCGCAAGTTGATATTGAGCTATAACTAGTTAACATTGAGCTATAGCAAGTTGGTATCCATAGTTGATATTAGCTATCTCCTATTGATATTAAGCTATAGAAATATGATATTAAGTTATTGCAAGTTGATATTGCGCTATCTCAAGTTGATATTATGCTATCTCAAGTTGATATTGAGCTATAACCAATTGACATTGAGCAATAGCAAGTTGATATCCCTAGTTTATATTAACTATCTCCAATTGACATTAAGCCATAGCAACTTAATGTTGAGCTATCACAAGCTGATATTGAGCTATCGCAAGTTGATATTGAGATGTAAACAGCTGAGCTATAACTGGTTGAGCTATAACCGGTTGAATGATATCTCTAGTTTATATTAGCTATCTCCAGTTGATATTAATCTACAAGTTGATATTGTGCTATATCAAGTTGATAACTAAACTATCACATGTTGGAATTGAGCTATAATCAGTCGAGTTATTACTAGTTGACATTGAGTATAGCAAGTTGATATGGCAATTTGGTATTTAATTGGAAAACTATTTAATTTCATTGAAAGGGACTTCTTTTTACCTAACCTAGTTATATGTCGAATTATCATTGGTTTACCAAGGTTTTGTGCAATTTTTTTTAGAAATTATTAATTATCTTCATAATCAACTAATTAGTTAATTATCATTTTATAATTAGCTCTTCCCTTTTCCATATAATTCATATAAATTCAAAAAATACGTAGGAAAATTTCCAAAATTATAATCATCATATTTTACCTTATATATAATTTCCATGCCAACATAATTATTTACAATCTTTTAAATAATTGATGTTTGTAATCGAGCATTTTCTCAACTTAGAAAATTCATATAAATTTCAAATAATTATAGAAATTTTGAAACTAAAACCCACTTCTATATTATTATTCTACACGTCATATGAAACTTTCGTGGAAGTTGAGTTATTTTTTATTTATATTAAACTTAAATATATAAGTTAAATTTTATAAATTGACTATTTTGAATAAAGTATATTAAATTCTTTGATTCTTTCTTGTTCCTTTTTTAGGATAAAAAGTTTTGAGTGAGGGAGACTATAACGACCCGTATTTTCAACCATTTAGAAATATTAAATTTAATATAATTGTTGATTAAAAATGGTAAGAAATAAAGAATTGAAAAAATATTAATGGAAATGTTATTAGATGTATGTTATATTCTAAGATAAAAATTTTAAATAACAAATTTCAATAAGTTAAAAGATGATAACCCAAAGTAATTGGATGTAAAACAATACATATTAATAACAAGATTTGAAATAACAAATGATAATGTTATAAAGAATAAAATGAATGTTTATCTCTAATTGGAATATAAATTTTAAAGTTTAAATTGGATCAATTGTAATAACAATGCAACAACTCGCAAATCCATACCCTCTGAATCAATAATAAACCATACATGTCCGACCCAAAAAGCACAGAATAGCAGAAAGTCATGAGAAAGAAAAGAAGAGAGAAGAAGAGAAGAGAAGAAAGAGAGAAGAGAGAACCAAACAGAATGATACAGAATCTCACATCGCAACGGAAAACATATAATATCGTATCAATAATCTTTACAAAACTGAAACTGTATATA
Source organism: Allium cepa (assembly GCA_030765085.1). Taxonomy (NCBI): domain Eukaryota; kingdom Viridiplantae; phylum Streptophyta; class Magnoliopsida; order Asparagales; family Amaryllidaceae; genus Allium; species Allium cepa. The sequence continues at coordinate 112,735,530 of CM060940.1, forward strand.
CATACATAAATCAGAGTTAAACAATCATTCAATAATCATCAACCTGGACTGTTATAATAAACTATCCTCACAATTGCCGATAATATAAACAACAACTCAGCAGCGGATAATCAAAACAGATACGTGTATACAAAATAAAGATCTCCAGCTCTTCTGCTGAAGCTCCAAATGCACCAAATCTTAATCTGTAAATATACTCGGTCTGACCCAAGAATTTAAAGGGAAGAACGTCCGGATCAGTCTGGTAAACCAGCGTGAGAAACACACCCAACTAAATTTATTAAATTAACAAACTTTTCCTTTTAAAATAAAAGTATCTCGTAAGCAACGCCCACACATAAACACGGACATGTTTTTACCTTATGATAACCAAAATATTTCATATCAAATCATCTTATATTATAATAGTGTCTTTTGCACAAATAATATTCAAATAGTCGAAATTGTTACCATTATTAAATTCCAGCCTACTAGGCTCTACAAATAAAATGGTAGGTACGTAGTGGAGTTTGGATTTCCATACAAATGACCATGTGAAGGGACTACCTTCCGATGGGTGCACCTCTAGATGGATGTCCCGAGTAACAGAACATCTTCCCTCTACCAACACAAGACCAGCTTACCTCTGTAACTAGATAGTATCGAATATGTCATCCTCCGGTCGTTACCGACCTTTTGTGAGGGCCCTCATAGCAGACAAAGCACAATAATCAGATACACGACGTCATAGCGTGTGAAGATATATCCAGAAGAGGATGATGATATCCTACTTGGGAGCGACCCACTTAGCCCTGCATGATCTAACCCTGTTTTGGTCATTTTCGGTTGATGAGGCCTGAGGAAATGATTACCTTTCACATATCACATATTACATCACTTAGAATGCCACACATCCATTTCTGTTGAGTACTAATTGCCTTCCAAAAAATACAACCCTTAAGCTTATACGTCTCAAGGAGGGTGTTAAGTTAAGAGAAGTTGCCTTCTCTGCCACCACTAATGTACGATTGTAAAATCCAATGTACGTAATCTTTAGAAATGCAATGTCAGACAAACATCCATACAAGTTGTTCAAGAACAAGACAAACTGAAGGTACTTTCCTATCACATCCTGTCGAGAAATCCCTAGGATTAGTAGTGAGTAGTCCTTGCATTGGATATTTCATAACGAAGAGACTACTCTACTATATGTATATTGGGATTTTTAACCCCAAACAATCAACCAGCAGTCCTCCACTATGAAAATCCTGAATATCAATATCATCACAACCAACCTGCACAATTTTCGTATAAATGTTGGTCCGAAGTGGTTTTCGGATAAACCGATCCCAGTCTCTTCGCACCAACAACGTAAAAGCGTTTCTCAACCTCACATAGAAACTAGGTCTCATAGACTTATCACGTCTCCAACTTTCTACTGGCTATTTTTCGGCCAAGAAGGAAGCTCGATAGATTGGAGTAATACTCTGCACTACATGAATCAACATCCTCAACATCCTCAACACAAATGATAATCAAGCTTACACAAAAGACTATATACTAAGTGTACGACTAAATAGTTCCCACATCAAGTCGAGGAACTAAAATGACCAAATTTTTATAGTCGGTTGTTTAACTATCAAAGCAAATAAATAAATATTTAGCACCATATCAATCACTAGGCCCTTTTAATTAATCTTTTATTAATTAAATCACTTTCTAAATATTCACTTCAATTATCTTTAAAAAGATATATTCTCAAAACAATTTCAACTTTCTATATTGAAAAACATTTCCACATACTTATTTGATGATAAGTACTTCACAAATCAATTTATTTTCAACACTTAGAAAATACTACATATACTTAAATCAGGATTAAGTATATATTTTATTCTTTGAGGAAAACATTCTCTTAACATATTTATTTGGGTCAAACGAATGTTGCATCAAACATGGTTACGACAACCCACAATTACTAGTATAGGGATTTGAAAAGTAAGACAGATATATAAATCCCATGTACTATACAAAAACATTTATTTAAAAAATCATACACTATAACAACAGTGTTATAGTCCATCATTTCCTTATTTCTCGAAACGTCTATTTCAATAAAAAATGTTTAAATTTATGTATTCGATATTTAACACATTTTAAAACATCTTCAAACTGCTTTAACTCCATTTAAATTTCACTTTCCAAAAATTTCCATTTTATTTAAAAGATATTTCATGGTCCAAAATCGTGAATATAATTCCTAATCAAGTTCATTATTATTGCAACATTCAATTTAAAGGTTAATTCACTATCCAAAATCATGAATATATCTTCTTTACCAAATTCATTATATCTACATATTTATTAAAGGATTATCCACTATCCAAAATCGTGGATATACCACCTATAATACAAATCCATATCTATTTTATCAATTTAAATTGATTTCACATGAATAAAACAATGTTTATAAATTCACATTTCTATTTCATAAAAACTTCAATATACAAAATTCCTTTACTAACCAATTCCATTAATCTCATTTATATGCCAAGCTCCAATTATAAGTTAATTTACTTATAAATCATTTATTTATAAATCATTCTTTTTATAACATCATCAATTCATAAATTTGTAAATCTTATTTACTTATAAAATATGTTTATAATCTCATTTTAACACTTAAAAAGCTCGTTTATAATTCCATTATTTTGATTAATAAAATATCAATTTTATAAATCTTATATATAAACTGTTTATAATAAATTCAAAATCTCAATTTAAACTATTTACAACATAGTTAACTCCATATTTAAAAAAAAATCATCTTCTGATATATTTCACAAAAATCATATTTTTGTAACATAAAAATTATAGCTTCTATTTATCTAAAATAAATTCATTCCTTTAACAATTCAAAATTCAGTAAAACGCATATTTTCAAAATCACTTGAAAATCCTTTTAAATTTGAAATCATCACTGTAACATTTTTAAAATTCCAAAATAGGCCCAATGCAACAATAGAACAAATACATCAATCACAGCATCCAAAACATCATATATCATATGATAACAGCATATATATCAATATCAGTAAATAAACCAATACGTGTGAGAAATCCAGTTGGACCCCTCCAACATGTCACCTGCAACAAATATACATATTAAAAAATATGTACAATGTACGCTTCGAGGCAGACGGGCGTACAAAGGGTCATCCACTCACACACGGGAACGTATAGGGTCTCATCTGCTATAGTAGGCAGGAATATATCCAAAGACCAATCAATATATATATATATATATATATATATATATATAATATATCATATATCATCCAAACAACCATCAATCAGCATAAAATAAATTTATCTCACTTATATAAAAATATCAGTGAGTCAGAAAGAGTGAGTTGTACTCACTTTGGTTCCAACAGCAGTTGTTGTGTTTTATTCCGAATAAAATTGAACAGCCGTTTAATTTTACCCAAAATTTACACTAGCTTCAACCAACTCCAAACCTTCTCTAAAATGTAGTGCTCATCAATATGGACCCTCACAACTTGTTTCATCAAAAACGGACCTCGTTTGAAGAAGTTATAGCATTTAGAATTTTAAACGAATTTATAATATAATTTTTGAGAAAAATGTGTGACAAAGGAAAGCACACATGCAAAAATATATGTAACACAAAAACAAGGTGCTGCCAGCATGCCTGGCAGGTAACAAAAACTAAAAACAAAGAAACAAAGGGAAAAAACAGGTACCCCTAAGATGAGTTCCGGCAAGGCCACCACCCATCACACCCCGATATCGAGTTCCTGCATAGCCACCACCCGATACTAAGGTGTTAGGAGTACCTAGAAACAAGAGAGATTGATGCTCTATACATCTCAATAGCTCCATGCAACAAACAAAGAAGAAAAACACTGTGCATCTGGACCGGAATGATGCTCCATAAATCTTGGAAGCTCTAAGCAACACATAAAAACAAAGCAGAAAAACTCCATGCATTTGGATCAAAAGGAAAGAAGAAGCCTCAACTCTGAAGTGTAAATAAACGAGATGCTGGATAGGATAATCTGCACTGGAAACTCTAAACAAGGTAAGAAATGCCAAGTTGTAGCATGGATCCTCTCTGAAAGCCTCTCAACAAACCAAAACATGCGCTCTGAAGATAAGGGAACCAGTAAGAAGGGCCTGGAAACCTTTCCCTCATATTTGTATCTGAGGGGTGACTAAGAAAAAATTAAGAATTATACATATATATATATATGTATATTAATATAAATAATATACATATATATGTATATATAAAGAGAGAAGAAAAACAAAAAGGAGACAAAACTAGTAACAGCAGAATTAAGATATTTCTAAACAATTACACCAAAAAGAACAAAAATAAAACCAAAAATAAAAGAAAACTAAGAATCTTTAATCATAAGTAAGTTATGATTAACTGATAGATCATGGTATGAATTTGAAAAAATATTCATATTAATACTGATGTCATTAAAAAGACAATTGTTTAACAAAAAATTAATATTGTAGCTAACCATATTAAGATACCCTTTAAAAAAATTATTCTTAGCTAATTTATATTTGGGATTAGAAATCCAATTTAAACAGAATGAAGAAATTATATAAATCAATTTATTAATATGACTATTATTGTTATTAAAAATTCTTTGATTTCTTTCAAACCATATATACCAACTAATAATAGTGAATAAAGAGTCAAGTAGAAATCTAATATTCTTTTTAAACCTAAATCTAAAATTATTCCAATAAAAGTCACAATCTGAAATTTTAGTTATAATATTAAAATTGAAAATTTTGAGAACATTATTAAGAATGTAATAAGAATCCATGCAATCATAGTATAAATGCTTAATGTCTTCAAGATGCAGATTACAAAAATAACATTTATTATCATTATGAATGTTCTTTGTTTTTAAGTTTTCAATTGTATTAAGTTTACCATGCAATATTAACTACATGTGTATTTTAGATTTAGGAAGAGCATTTGATTTCCAAATAAATTTGAACGAATTGTTTATAGTACCCGAAAAATTAATAAATCTATAAAAAGAGTTAGAAGTATATTTCTTACTTCTATACCATTCCCAACAAAAAATATCATTATCATTATCAATATTGTAAAGATTTAATCTTGCATAAAGCAAATGAGGAAGCCTAAGAGTTGATCCTACTAAAATTCTGTTAAAGCTGAAATTCCAAGGAGGATCATTATCAGGAGAAAAAACCTCACTAATTAGAGCAAACTTAAAATTAAAGATATCGTAAAGCTCTTTAAATTCCAGTTTAAGAGGTAAGACCGAAATACAACGGTAATGCCAAAAGGAAGTACGGTTACCGGAATGAACAATAGTATTTATTCCTAAGCTAAAAATCTCAAGACATTTTAAAATGTTTCTCCAAAAATTAGAAAATTATGAGTGGCTGGAGAAACTATTTGATATAAATTACTATTTCCATTATAGTAATATTTAGTAATAATCTCTTTCCAAATAGCATTATCATTAATATCTTTAAACTTCCATAACCATTTACCTAACAATGATAAATTCATATTATGCAAATTAATAATCCCTAAACCACCTTCCTTCTTGGCTTTACAGACGGTCTCCCAATTAACTAGACTTTTTATATTATTATTAGAATTTTCCCCACTCCAAAGGAAGTTTCTTCTAATTTTTTCAATTTTATCAATAAACCAATCTGTAACGTCCTGGAAATTTTCGACTTTCGAAAATTCAACATCGATACTCACTTTATCGACTGCCGAGAAATCGAAGGCCGGAAACCCGAAATGTTATGGTTTAAGAAAAGGAAAGAGGTAGAAGAAGAGAGAAAAAGAGAGAAAAGATAGAAAATAGAATGGAACAGAAAACAACTGAACAATAACAGAATCTCACAATTCGCAGCGGAACAACATATAATAATAAATGAATAATCTTTAAACAAAGAACTATATCAGTTATTACATTACATTCATTTCATTTCATTACATCAGAGTGTACAACATCAAACAACATCAAACAGTGCAGTGGAAAAAGAATACTATATAAACTAGTAATACGCCATGCCATCCATCTTGCCTCCAGCAACTCCAGAATATCCTGATAAACCTTAACTCTTGACTGCCCGTGTGGAAATTGGTGGGCACCCAGAGTTTAGGAAGGAAAACAATAAACTCCGAGTCAGTCATGTGACTTGTGTGAGAACTCAAAACAGTTTATTTATCTTTAAAATCAAAATAGAAGAATATTTTTAAATTCAATTCGAAATGCTTTTAAAAATGAGACTACCATAAGACCTCCCGCCACACACACAATGCAAACGCGGACTCGGTGGAGATTTCTCCTTATGATAGTCAAAGATGCTTGATACGCATTTAAAAAGAACATTTCATATTATTACTAGTGCATAGTGTAGGAAAAAATCATTTCGAAAGTAGAATATAAATCTTAGCCAGCATAGGTACCATTATAGTATGCTTACTATAGCTACCATATTAAATGGCAGGTTCTACAACTAAAACCGTACAAGTCTCGTATTGTTTCTTTGGATTTCCAACGAATGATCAGGCCAAGGAACTTCCCATTGCCACATGAGAATGCCTCTGGATGGACATCCCCGAGAACCAAACCGGATCTCTACCAACACAAGGCCGGGTTACCCCTAACTGAGTAACAACTGACCGAATATGCCATCCCCCGGTCCTTTGGGACCTTTCACCGAGCGCTCGCAATCAATTCACACAATCATAAAGTGTTTTCAACATGAGTAAGTATCTGGGCTCCATACCATGATACTACCCTTTTCCATAAGGAAATGCACACATCCTAAAGGGCGCTACCCCTCATAACCTTGCCGCATCTTTCCTGTTTTGACCATTCCCGAGGTGTGAGGCTCGACGAAGTCACGTCCACAAAAACATACTTTATACAAAAGCCATGCTTTGGGTCAACAAATGATCATAGAAATGATCACCAGGATAGACGATCAAATAAACGATCCTATCACAAATAATCAACACAATGATCATTTCACAGCAACACTCAGCATGTCACATTACCAAATTGGGAATATATCGCTGATAACATTCAACTACATAACCTCTGAGCTCGTACGTCTCAGACAAGGGTGTTACGCTAAAAGAATAAATTCTCCGCCACCAACAGAAATATATTTGAAAGAAAACTGCTTTATATCTCAATTTGTAACGTCAGACATACAATCCATACAAGTCTGTTCCGGAATCGAACAAAATCGAAGGCACTTACAAAGAAGTCCTTGCAATCCGGATATCCACAATCCTGATCGGATTCACCATCACATATGGAGAACTCAATACCGGAGCAACTCGGTGCAGAGTCAATCGACAGGTCATCCTATCGCTCTCGCAAATATCCGGTCTTCAACACCGATCTTCAAATGCAATTCATAACGACGTATCACATATTCGGAATGGGTTATACGACCCCATGGTCCTTTCCCGGTTAACCCGAATAGTGAGCGCTTATTCAAAAATAAGTGTGGCATTCAAATTCAAACAAATCACATCAATTACCCATTCAAAGGGAAATATTGATAGTCGGTTATTGAACTATCAATTGATATGCACAACATCACCAGATTCCAAATAATTTTCCAAATTATTTATTTTCCAAAATATCTTTACAAGATATATGATTTCACACTTCAAAAATAAATCAATATTTATTTTTAAACAAATTCCACTTTCTTTTATAAATTCCTTAGTGAATTTATATTTCACAATATCCATGCATATTCGATTTCAATTATTCATTTCAATTTATCTTCAAAAAGATAAATTCTCAAAACGTTTCATTTCACATTGGAAAACATTTCCATACTTATTTATTCATAAGTAATTCACAAATTTTATTTATTTTCAATACTTAGAAAATATTTAATATACTCGAATCGAAATTAAGTATATATTTCATTCTTTAAGGAAATCATTCACTTAACCATATTTATTTGGGCCAAAACGAATGTTGCGTAAAACATCGTTACGACAACCCAAAATCACTAGTATAAGGATTCGAAATTAAAATAGATATATAAATCCCAATACTATACAAAACATTTCCTTTCGGAAATCATCTACTATAACAACAGTGTTATAGTCCACCATTTCCTTCAATTTCTCGAAAACGTCTATTTCAACAATAAATGTTGAAATCTATGGTTTCGAATCTCAACACATTTTAAAACATCGTTAGATCGTTTTAATTCTATTTAAAACATCACATTCTAAACGTTTTCTTTAACATATTATTCACTATTCAAAAACGTGAATATACTACGTTAACCAATTTCATCCTTTTATTCATTTTATTTCAAAGGATTATTCACAGTCAAAAACGTGAATATAACTCCATTAGTAGGTTACAACAATTTACTTATTAAAATAAGTCATTGCGAATTTTATAAAACAACGTCTATAAATTCTATTTCTATTTGTTTTATAACTACTTCCTTTATATACATCTCCTTTATTAACCTATTCGATTTATAACTCAATTATAAACCAAAAGTTCACATTATAAGTTGAATGCTTATAAAACGATTATTTTACAAAATCGTTCTTTTAAACTTCATAATTATAGATCTTATAACTTATAAGATTCAATTATTTATCCAAATATATTCTTTAATAACTTCACAAAATTTATAAATCTTACTATTTATAAATTTCATTTATAACTTCACCATTTATAATTTTATAAATTTCATTCACTTATGCAATCCATTTTCACTTCATTCAAACACTTATAAAAACTCGTTTTATAATCCAAAATATTCTAATTTATAAATATCCATTTTATAAATCTTTTATAAAAATCAACTTGTATTATTATTCTAAAACATCTTTAATCTCCTTTATAATTTCACCATTTTGATTTATAAAATAATCAAATTTTATAAATCCTATTTTAAAACTTTTTATAATAAATCCAAAAATCCCGATTTAAACTATTTTATAAAATCATCAATTCCATATTTTCAAAAATCAACTTTTAACTATATTTCTCAAAAATCATAGTTTTTATAACTTTAAAAACTATAACGTTTATTCACTTAAAATGGATCAATTCCAAAAATATAGTATATTCTCAAAAATCACTTTAAAATCATTTTAAAATTCCAAAATTTGGTCCAATGATGCTACACACCAAATAGTCAATCACGACTACAACGACATCATATATCGTATATGATAATCCATCAAATATCAAAATATCTGAAATCAAATAAAAACTGTTGAGGAATCCAGTTGGATCCCTCCAACCTGTTTTCCTGCATCCAAAAACATTAGCACAATACCAATTTCGTTCCAGTACGAAATTATCGCGGTATATTTTTTTACTAAATATTATCCGCTTAATAACGGCGCAATAGGGTCTCGTCCGCTAAAAAATGCGGGGAATCAACAACTGCAATATATACATATGCCAATATATATATTGCTATTATATATAATACCAATTTCACTGTTTATGAAATATTCGCGGTATATGTTTTTAATAAATAACATCCGTTTACTAACGGCGTATAATGTCTATTTTAACAATCAATAGATAACAATCATCATTCAAACATGCATTCAATAATTTTAAATCTAACTATTTAAAATAAAATCGAAACCGATTTGATTGAGTGAGAAGTTCTCACCTTGATTTCAATTTCATTTTAGCGATTTATTTCGAATAAAATTAAACGGACGTTTAATTTTACCCGAAATTCTCACTAACTCCAAACGACTCCAAATCAGTTGCATAGCGTAGAGCTCGTCAATACGAAGCCAACGCAATAAGTTTCGTCCAAAACGGACCTCGTATGAAAGAGATAGACATTTTTGAAGTTAATATGAATTATAATATAAATATTTACAATTTTCTTTAATAATTTTTAATCCATATACTATCACAGCTGTAGATTCTTGGTGCCTTCATCATGACCGCACCCATGCTCTTCCCCTTCCTCTTCCCAAACGCGTGAACATCTTTGTATAGCCGAACCCATTTACTGAATCTAGGGTTTAAATTTACAACTCCAACACTCGACGAAACTTCATCATACCCTCACCATCTTGAAGCCCTCCGCTTGCTCTAGGTTCGGCCTCAAGCTCATAGAGCTCGGTCACCTATGTTGCACGCAATTCAAGGCCGAACGGCCGGTCTTCATGGCCAAAATTCCATCGATTTACTCAACAAAACTCGATCATAGCCGTTCAACTTGAAGCTCTCATCGAGCTCGATGATTCATTAGTTGAAAGTTTCTGATGATTGTGAGTAGATTTGAAGAAATTTGGAGGGGAAGGTGGGAAGATTTCGGCCCTTGAATGTGAAGATGGCGGCGGCTGCAGTTTTCATTAGGGTTTCTTTTTTTTTCTTAAAATTGTGAAATGTGGGTCTATTTATAGGAAATATCGAGCACTATTCATCCGGGTTTTCTAAACTCCGATTTACGCGCCGAAACTGACGTTCCTAGGGTTTATCCCGCGTTCCGGACACAATGGAATAGGTTTCGGAAGCTAATTCGGATATCTGTGCAAGATATGGCAACAAACGTTCGATTTAAATTAAACCGATTTAAACGATTTTCTAGGCGTTTTAATTTGTACCGGACAAACGGTAAATCCGATTGACACGAAATTTAAAACCTTACAATAATATCACATTATGGATCCGATGAAACTGGTTTCGTCGAAATCCGAGACTTTTTGAAAAATGGCTATTTTAACTCGCCAAATTAATATTAAAAATAATTCGATGCGTTTCGAGCTACCACGATCAAACGATAACTCTGATTGCTACGAAAATTGAAATCCGGCAATAACTAACTATTACGGATCCAATGGAACTAGTCTCGTCCAATTCTGAGACTGTTCAAAAATTGACTATTTTCACTAGTCGATTAAATATTAAAATATTCAATTTTCACAAATAAACTTTTAATTCGATTTTAAAAGTTCTAAAATATCTTTCTAACTTCAATATGATAAAATAAAATTTTACAAATCATTTACAATCATATTTAACTCAATTTTCAATTATTTCCATAATTTAACATATTAAATTATCGATTTAATTATCCAATTAAATCCAATTATTCAAAATAAAATTCATTCGACTAATAAATTCACTTATTAATATTTAAAATTAATTAAATATTCATATTTTAATAAATTAAAATTCTGGGTCGTTACAATCTTCCCCCCTTAAAAGAATTTCGTCCTCGAAATTTACAAGTAAGAAAAGTTACAGAATTTATTAACTTTCCAAAATTCATAATTAAATTTCTTATAACGACTTTACTAAGTTTTCAAATCATATTTAGTTATCTTTTCAAAACAACTACTATCGTTTAACTTTCAATTCCAAATCAAAGTTAAAGTTTTCAAAATTTTCCAATTTTCTCAAAAAAAATTTCTAACGCCTTAAATTTCCGGAAAAATTCGCCATAGTCTCCTTTGCGCGGCTCGATCCGGAAAAAAAAATGACAGTATATATATCACAAATATACATTTCATCAAGTAATGAGGCATCCCGCAGGGAAAAAAGTGTAAAAGTACGATATTTAATCCGAGATATGTACCTTATATTTTATTAGCAAGCATATACGGCTAATATAGCGCGAAAGCGAGCTCCAAATGCAAAGAAAACGCAATCCGCACCTACTAATCACTCAACAAACAACATGAGAACATGCATATAGAGAATAGTATCAATATACAACATATAGCAACATAATAACTATATATGTCAACATAGCAAATGAAACAAAAGCAATATATTCAACCATCAACCAACTATAATCCATAACCAATAAATATTAATTCATGTTCTCATTAATATTCAATGAAATAGGTTTTCAATTTAAATCACATTTGATTCATTGACAGTGGATGTTCTTACTAACATTCATTTTCAATTAGTTTATATTCACTATTTCATATTCAAGTTGGTTCATTTCCAAATCACATTCAATTCTATTCAAGATTCACTTAACTTCCAATTGAATTTATCCAATTACTTTAGCTTTCATTTTCATTAATACTTAATGAATTATATACAATCAACTAACAATCATATAACAATCAATGTATATTAATCACAACCAAATCCCTTTGCTTATATTCACTCAATTTGGTTTAATTAATTGATTTTTATTCAATCAATTATTCAACTTTCAATAACATTAGATTTTAATGAATTAACTTACATTCATTATTTCTTATCAATTATTCACATTTAATTGATTAATATTCAATCCATTCATTCAATTCAATTATAAAAGTTGAATTTCATTTATATAACTTAAGTTCATATCCATCACTTAACTTTATTAATTTTACTTTGATATCAATATCAACTTCATTCAACATCTCTTAAGTTATATTTTATTTCATAAACATCACTTTGTTTTACATAACTTAAATTCCAACTTATAAATAAATTCAGATTCCAATTCTAAAGTAAATTTCCATTTAACTTTAAATTCATTTTTATTTACAACTCATATTCATAAATATATTCATTTAGTTTCACTTCTTATATATATAAGTTTATTTCACAATTGTAAATCACATTTAATTATAATTCAATTCTTATAATTCTTTTGCTTATACAATTATTCTTTTATTTAGATTATTCAAACAACTAAACAATCAATTTACATACACTTTAATAATTCTGAAAAATTATTCCTTTATATATAAAATATAATCAAGGTAAAATTGTTTCATTTACCCAATTTAAAACAATATTATGTCGAATTGTTCTATTCAAATGTTTATAAACCCCTTCGGCATAGTTTGACAGACCGTGCTGACGAAGATTCATATGCCACTCAATAAACCAATCATCACAGTATAAAACAATTTTATATTCACTAACAAATACGCTCTCACAGCTATTATTACACTCAAACTCATTCTAGAGTACTACTGACTCTATCTCTAATGAGTAATACCCAACAGAACCATGGTTGTCGCTTAACCAACAGCTCTGATACCAAATGTAACGTCCCGGAAATTTTCGACTTTCGAAAATTCAACATCGATACTCACTTTATCGACTGCCGAGAAAACGAAGGCCGGAAACCCGAAATGTTATGGTTTAAGAAAAGGAAAGAGGTAGAAGAAGAGAGAAAAAGAGAGAAGAGATAGAAAATAGAACGGAACAGAAAACAACTGAACAATAACAGAATCTCACAATTCGCAGCGGAACAACATATAATAATAAATGAATAATCTTTAAACAAAGAACTATATCAGTTATTACATTACATTCATTTCATTTCATTACATCAGAGTGTACAACATCAAACAACATCAAACAGTGCAGCGGAAAAAGAATACTATATAAACTAGTAATACGCCATGCCATCCATCTTGCCTCCAGCAACTCCAGAATATCCAGAATATCCTGATAAACCTTAACTCTTGACTGCCCGTGTGGAAATTGGTGGGCACCCAGAGTTTAGGAAGGAAAACAATAAACTCCGAGTCAGTCATGTGACTGGTGTGAGAACTCAATACAGTTTATTTATCTTTAAAATCAAAATAGAAGAATATTTTTAAATTCAATTCGAAATGCTTTTAAAAATGAGACTACCATAAGACCTCCCGCCACACACACAATGCAAACGCAGACTCGGAGGAGATTTCTCCTTATGATAGTCAAAGATGCTTGATACGCATTTAAAAAGAACATTTCATATTATTACTAGTGCATAGTGTAGGAAAAAATCATTTCGAAAGTAGAATATAAATCTTAGCCAGCATAGGTACCATTATAGTATGCTTACTATAGCTACCATATTAAATGGCAGGTTCTACAACTAAAACCGTACAAGTCTCGTATTGTTTCTTTGGATTTCCAACGAATGATCAGGCCAAGGAACTTCCCATTGCCACATGAGAATGCCTCTGGATGGACATCCCCGAGAACCAAACCGGATCTCTACCAACACAAGGCCGGGTTACCCCTAACTGAGTAACAACTGACCGAATATGCCATCCCCCGGTCCTTTGGGACCTTTCACCGAGCGCTCGCAATCAATTCACACAATCATAAAGTGTTTTCAACATGAGTAAGTATCTGGGTTCCATACCATGATACTACCCTTTTCCAGAAGGAAATGCACACATCCTAAAGGGCGCTACCCCTCATAACCTTGCTGCATCTTTCCTGTTTTGACCATTCCCGAGGTGTGAGGCTCGACGAAGTCACGTCCACAAAAACATACTTTATACAAAAGCCATGCTTTGGGTCAACAAATGATCATAGAAATGATCACCAGGATAGACGATCAAATAAACGATCCTATCACAAATAATCAACACAATGATCATTTCACAGCAACACTCAGCATGTCACATTACCAAATTGGGAATATATCGCTGATAACATTCAACTACATAACCTCTGAGCTCGTACGTCTCAGAGAAGGGTGTTAAGCTAAAAGAATAAATTCTCCGCCACCAACAGAAATATATTTGAAAGAAAACTGCTTTATATATCAATTTGTAACGTCAGACATACAATCCATACAAGTCTGTTCCGGGATCGAACAAAACCGAAGGCACTTACAAAGAAGTCCTTGCAATCCGGATATCCACAATCCTGATCGGATTCACCATCACATATGGAGAACTCAATACCGAAGCAACTCGGTGCAGAGTCAATCGACAGGTCATCCTATCGCTCTCGCAAATATCCGGTCTTCAACACCGATCTTCAAATGCAATTCATAACGACGTATCACATATTCGGAATGGGTTATACGACCCCATGGTCCTTTCTCTGTTAACCCGAATAGTGAGCGCTTATTCAAAAATAAGTATGGCATTTAAATTCAAACAAATCACATCAATTACCCATTCAAAGGGAAATATTGATAGTCGGTTATTGAACTATCAATTGATATGCACAACATCACCAGATTCCAAATAATTTTCCAAATTATTTATTTTCCAAAATATCTTTACAAGATATATGATTTCACACTTCAAAAATAAATCAATATTTATTTTTAAACAAATTCCACTTTCTTTTATAAATTCCTTAGTGAATTTATATTTCACAATATCCATGCATATTCGATTTCAATTATTCATTTCAATTTATCTTCAAAAAGATAAATTCTCAAAACGTTTCATTTCACATTGGAAAACATTTCCATACTTATTTATTCATAAGTAATTCACAAATTTTATTTATTTTCAATACTTAGAAAATATTTAATATACTCGAATCGAAATTAAGTATATATTTCATTCTTTAAGGAAATCATTCACTTAACCATATTTATTTGGGCCAAAACGAATGTTGCGTAAAACATCGTTACGACAACCCAAAATCACTAGTATAGGGATTCGAAATTAAAATAGATATATAAATCCCAATACTATACAAAACATTTCCTTTCGGAAATCATTTACTATAACAACAGTGTTATAGTCCACCATTTCCTTCTATTTCTCGAAAACGTCTATTTCAACAATAAATGTTGAAATCTATGGTTTCGAATCTCAACACATTTTAAAACATCGTTAGATCGTTTTAATTCTATTTAAAACATCACATTCTAAACGTTTTCTTTAACATATTATTCACTATTCAAAAACGTGAATATACTACGATAACCAATTTCATCCTTTTATTCATTTTATTTCAAAGGATTATTCACAGTCAAAAACGTGAATATAACTCCATTAGTAGGTTACAACAATTTACTTATTAAAATAAGTCATTGCGAATTTTATAAAACAACGTCTATAAATTCTATTTCTATTTGTTTTATAACTACTTCCTTTATATACATCTCCTTTATTAACCTATTCGATTTATAACTCAATTATAAACCAAAAGTTCACATTATAAGTTGAGTGCTTATAAAACGATTATTTTACAAAATCGTTCTTTTAAACTTCATAATTATAGATCTTATAACTTATAAGATTCAATTATTTATCCAAATATATTCTTTAATAACTTCACAAAATTTATAAATCTTACTATTTATAAATTTCATTTATAACTTCACCATTTATAATTTTATAAATTTCATTCACTTATGCAATCCATTTTCACTTCATTCAAACACTTATAAAAACTCGTTTTATAATCCAAAATATTCTAATTTATAAATATCCATTTTATAAATCTTTTATAAAAATCAACTTGTATTATTATTCTAAAACATCTTTAATCTCCTTTATAATTTCACCATTTTGATTTATAAAATAATCAAATTTTATAAATCCTATTTTAAAACTTTTTATAATAAATCCAAAAATCCCGATTTAAACTATTTTATAAAATCATCAATTCCATATTTTCAAAAATCAACTTTTAACTATATTTCTCAAAAATCATAGTTTTTATAACTTTAAAAACTATAACGTTTATTCACTTAAAATGGATCAATTCCAAAAATATGGTATATTCTCAAAAATCACTTTAAAATCATTTTAAATTCCAAAATTTGGTCCAATGATGCTACACACTAAATAGTCAAACACGACTACAACGACATCATATATCGTATATGATAATCCATCAAATATCAAAATATCTGAAATCAAATAAAAACTGTTGAGGAATCCAGTTGGATCCCTCCAACCTGTTTTCCTGCATCCAAAAACATTAGCACAATACCAATTTCGTTCCAGTACGAAATTATCGCGGTATATGTTTTTATTAAATATTATCCGCTTAATAACGGCACAATAGGGTCTCATTCGCTAAAAAATGCGGGGAATCAACAACTGCAATATATACATATGCCAATATATATATATATATATATATATATATATATATATTGCTATTATATATAATACCAATTTCACTGTTTATGAAATATTCGCGGTATATGTTTTTAATAAATAACATCCGTTTACTAACGGCGTATAATGTCTATTTTAACAATCAATAGATAACAATCATCATTCAAACATGCATTCAACAATTTTAAATCTAACTATTTAAAATAAAATCGAAACCGATTTGATTGAGTGAGAAGTTCTCACCTTGATTTCAATTTCATTTTAGCGATTTATTTCGAATAAAATTAAACGAACGTTTAATTTTACCCGAAATTCTCACTAACTCCAAACGACTCCAAATCAGTTGCATAGCGTAGAGCTCGTCAATTCGAAGCCAACGCAAAAAGTTTCGTCCAAAACGGACCTCGTATGAAAGAGATACACATTTTTGAAGTTAATACGAATTATAATATAAATATTTACAATTTTCTTTAATAATTTTTAATCCATATACCATCACAGCCGTAGATTCTTGGTGCCTTCATCATGGCCGCACCCATGCTCTTCCCCTTCCTCTTCCCAAACGCGTGAACATCTCTGTATAGCCGAACCCATTTACTGAATCTAGGGTTTAATTTTACAACTCCAACACTCGACGAAACTTCATCATACCCTCATCATCTTGAAGCCCTCCGCTTGCTCTAGGTTCGGCCTCAAGCTCATAGAGCTCGGTCACCTATGTTGCACGCAATTCAAGGCCGAACGGCCGGTCTTCATGGCCAAAATCCCATCGATTTACTCAACAAAACTCGATCATAGCCGTTCAACTTGAAGCTCTCATCGAGCTCGATGATTCATTAGTTGAAAGTTTCTGATGATTGTGAGTAGATTCGAAGAAATTTGGAGGGGAAGGTGGGAAGATTTCGGCCCTTGAATGTGAAGATGGCGGCGGCTGCAGTTTTCATTAGGGTTTCATTTTTTTTTTCTTAAAATTGTGAAATGTGGGTCTATTTATAGGAAATATCGAACACTATTCATCCGGGTTTTCTAAACTCCGATTTACGCACCGAAACTGACGTTCGTAGGGTTTATCCCGCGTTCCGGACACAATGGAACAGGTTTCTGAAGCTAATTCGGACATCTGTGCGAGATATGGCAACAAACGTTCGATTTAAATAAAACCGATTTAAACGATTTTCTAGGCGTTTTAATTTGTACCGGACAAACGGTAAATCCGATTGACACGAAATTTAAAACCTTACAATAATATCACATTACGGATCCGATGAAACTGGTTTCGTCGAAATCCGAGACTTTTTGAAAAATGGCTATTTTAACTCGCCAAATTAATATTAAAAATAATTCGATGCGTTTCGAGCTGCCACGATCAAACGATAACTCCGATTGCTACGAAAATTGAAATCCGGTAATAACTAACTATTACGGATCCAATGGAACTAGTCTCGTCCAATTCTGAGACTGTTCAAAAATTGACTATTTTCACTAGTCGATTAAATATTAAAATATTCAATTTTCACAAATAAACTTTTAATTCGATTTTAAAAGTTCTAGAATATCTTTCTAACTTCAATATGATAAAATAAAATTTTACAAATCATTTACAATCATATTTAACTCAATTTTCAATTATTTCCATAATTTAACATATTAAATTATCGATTTAATTATCCAATTAAATCCAATTATTCAAAATAAAATTTATTCGACTAATAAATTCACTTATTAATATTTAAAATTAATTAAATATTCAAATTTTAATAAATTAAAATTCTAGGTCGTTACACAATCCGGAAATAAATGCATGGACATCTAATAAATCGGAAGGGCTGATAAAACCGAATTAATTAAAACTAGCCTTCCTGCTCTAGATAAATTTCTCCCATTCCAGTTAGAAATCTTATTCTTAATTTTATCAATAATAATAAACCAATCTTCATGCTTGAGTTTAGAGGGTCTAATAACAAAACCAAGATATTCAAAAGGAAAGCTCATAGTTTTGTAATTTAGAGTATTAGCAACTGAGTTTTCAACATTTTCAAAATCATTTAAGACTAACACTAAACTTTTGTCAAATTTTATTTTTAAATCTAACAAAAGTTCAAAACTGTAAAGAATAAACTTGAGAGTTATAATGTGTCTAGGCAGATGGGAAGAAAAAAGTAAGGTATCATCGGCAAATTGGAGAACCGATATACCATTACGCGAAATATTATTTCCAACACTACCAAGAGAACCATTATCCACTGATCTTTTTATAATTTTAGCAAAAACATCAGCAGCTAAATTAAATAATAAAGGCGATAAAGGATCTCCTTGCATTAATCCTCTCTTAAATTGAATTTTATTACCTAATATATCATTAACCATAATACTAGAGTTTCCGGTTCTAAGCAAAGTCATAATCCAATTGATCCATCTAGGACCAAAACCTCTAGCATGAAAAATATCAAGAATAAAATTCCAATCTACCGAATCAAAAGAGTTAGAAAAATCAAGTTTCAAAATCGCACAAGTAATGTTATTCTTGCAATATAAATTGATATATTCTTGAACAACTGCCACTCCATCTGTGATATTTCTACTTTTAATAAAAGCTGATTGAGAACAATTAATTAATTCATTGATTCTTTTACTAAGTCTATTAGCTAAAACTTTAGAAAAGATTTTAACAGGGTAGTTAATCAAAGAAATAGGTCTAAAATCCTTTAAATTATTAGCACCTACTTTTTAATGAAGTAAAATAACATTTGCAAAATTTAATCCCCTTAATTGAAAATTACCATTATAAAAATCGTTGAACATATTAATTAAATCGAACTTTAAAACATCCCAAAAAGTATTATAAGATAAAATAGGAAACACATTTGGTCCCGGTGATTTATCACTGGGCATGTCTTTAATAGCTTTTATAATTTCATCTTCAGTGAAAGGATAATCTAACTCTGATAAATCAACAATGGAATCAGGTGGGTATAGATCCGACCATCTTACATTGATTTTATTGTTAATTTTAGAACCAAAAATATCCTTATAGTAATCTGTAAAAGCCTTGTTAAGATCTCTTTGATTAACAAGTTCTGTATTATTAACAAAAATAGAGTTAATTGTATTACGACATTTCCTACCATTGGCTATATTACGAAAAAACTTAGTATTGTTATCACCTTCGTTGATCCATTGAACTCTTGATCGCTGTTTCCACATAACCTCCTCCTTTTCTAAAATAGAATTTAATTCCTCTTTAAAATTAGAAAAACATTACGTTCGCCTAAATTTAGAGGTATAGATTCTTCTATCTTATTAATTTTAAGCATTTCATGAAGAATATTATCTTTTTTATTTTTAAATTACCAAAGACGTTTTTGTTCCAATTTTTAAGGAAAATCCTAAGATCTCTAAGCTTAGAAACAAAAGCTTTTGCAGAGTTATCCATATTTCTGATATTCTGGAAAGTCAAAGTAGCCCATTTATCTTTAACTAGATTCACAAAGTTATTTTCCAAAAGCCACGTCTTTTCAAACTTAAAATTCTTTAAAATAGCTCTATGATACTCACAAGCAAGTATAATAGGACAATGATCCGATAAGGTAAAAGGAAAACCAGTTACTTTACAAATTAGATATTTGTCTTCAATTTCATCACGAACAAAAAATCTATCAAGAAGAGCCATGGAAGGAAACTCTCTAGCGTTACTCCAAGTAAACTCTCTATTTGAAAGAGGAATTTCAATAAAATTAGAATTAATAATAAATTGATCGAATTCCTCCATAGCAGAGTAATCCCCTTCCCTAGGATATCTCTCAACAATGAAATGCATAACATTAAAATCACCCTCCAAAATCCAAGACCCTGGGGCAAATGATCTAAATTCAAGGCATTCATTCCATAAAATTCTCCTATTAATTTTAGAATTTGGCCCATAAACATTAGAAATGCTTAAAAGAGAATTTTCAGAAAGATTGATAAGAATAACATGAAGAGAATGCTGTTTAACAATACATTGTAATAATTTAATGAAATTACCACGCCAATCTATCATTAAGCCCCCTGAAGAACCCACAAAAGGTAAAAAAACCATTTTCTAAAGTGATAACCACCTAATCTTCTAAAAAAACGAATGTCAGGGCAATTAATATTGGTTTCTTGAATAAGAGTAATGTCAGTAGAATAATCTTTAAAGAACAATCTAACCTTATCACATTTATTCAAATCATTTAAACCCTTAATGTTCCAACTAATGATCCTCATAAACTAACTTTTCTAGCCCTCTCTAGTTCATTACGTCTAATATAATCCCTGTCTAGCTCTATATCAGAAAAAAAAAAGAAGTGACTCTGGCTAACTGACTAAACTCAGCAGAAGGAAGACTGCCTAATGCATAAGTAGAAAAAGTACTACGTAGAAAGTACTCATACCTTAGCCTGAATTCGTAGTGCCAATCACAGCACTCGAACCAGGTAACTCACCCAAAAACTGCAACTGACAGCTATGAATCCTGGCACTCCTACGAACGGATCCACTAGAAGCAACTGATTTCCTGCCCTTAGCTCTCTTCGACAAAGAGGCCGAATCCTTAACAATATTACTCTTTACTGTCGCACCTGAGCTCAAAGAAACATCACAAACACCAGATGCCAATACTGGATCCACACCAAGATAACTGCCAGCTAAAATATCCTTCAATTGCACTGATTTACAATCTTGAATATCTATACCCAGATCTTCTTTAGAACCAGAAACGTGCACACCCTTTGATTTGTGCATATCATATAAACCAAAATCCCTAATCTCCCAAAATTTGTCAAAATAAACTACTGCCTCTGACTCAGATTCAATATCAGATGAATCGGAGTCATTTAACCAATCAAACAAGTTAATGTCAGATGGAGAAAATGAATTACACAAACAATTATTATCCAATTCCATAAAACTCTCTAATAAAAGAACTTCCTGAAAGATCTCAAAATCACTTTTCATCTCCGGAGATTGAAACTCTATCATATTGCCGAAACATGAAGATTCATCATAGCTCGAAAATGCATCAGAGATCATTACATCAGATTTCAAATTGCCACCAGAAATGTTGCATCCGATTATCAAAGCATTCAGGTCCAAAGATTCAAAAACAATAGATTTATGATCAACATACCAATCCAACTTCAATAAACTCGAGTGGCTACTGTCAGTTGAATTAGCATCATTACTTCTATCTTCAGGTGAAAAACAATCAATCGACATTTTCTGATGCTCATTAACATATTGATCAGCTAAAACCACCGAACCACCATCTAAGCATTCTAAAATAATTTCATCATTAGAATTCGAAGACAGGCAATCGAAACTTTTGAATGTAGACAACTCAAAGTTATCGATCGCTTTTAAATTGGATTTACGATTTTTTCTAAGATAAGAAATGAATTCAAACATAATAATTTACAAATCTTTTTATTATTATTTTTTAAACCTAGATTCTATCCAGGCTGTTCATTTTGAACCGAGAAGATCACGATTGCATCTCCTGCTTCCTTCTTACCCGATCCTTCATACGTAAATAAACCCTTGGCCGCCTTTATTTCGTTGAATTATGCTCCACCATCGACGAACTATACGACGATCCAAGACGTTCGCGTTGAAGCTCGCACTCGCCTCCACCCATAGCCCACTCACGCAGCCCCTAGTGCCGCCTACCTCTCAAAATTCGTGCTTGAATAGCAGGCAAACGCGGTCCCTTAGCCATCGATCCATCCCACCAAACTTGATCATCACTGTATGGATTTACTTGTCTCGATGATTTCTACTGTTTTCAAGTTGAGGTCTACGTCTGTAACGACCCAGGATTTTTAGTAATTAAAATTTGAATATTTAATTAATTTTAAATATTAATAAGTGAAATTTAAAAGTCAAATAAATTTTTATTTGAATTATTGGATTTAATTGAATAATTAAATCGATAATTTAATATGTTAAATTATGGAAATAATTAAAAATTGAGTTAAATATGATTGAAAATGATTTGTAAAATTTTATTTTATCATATTGGAGTTAGAACTATATTTTAGAACTTTTAAAATCGAATTAAAAGTTAATTTGTGAAAATTGAATATTTTAATATTAAAATCGACTAGTGAAAATAGTCAATTTTTGAACAGTCTCAGAATTGAACGAAACTAGTTCCATTGGATCCGTAATAGTTAGTTATTACCAGATTTCAAT
The DNA here is from genome assembly GCA_030765085.1 of Allium cepa. Classification (NCBI taxonomy): domain Eukaryota; kingdom Viridiplantae; phylum Streptophyta; class Magnoliopsida; order Asparagales; family Amaryllidaceae; genus Allium; species Allium cepa. The sequence goes on from CM060940.1 coordinate 112,758,577, forward strand.
TTTCGTGTCAATCGGAGTTATCGTTTGATCGTGGCAGCTCGAAACGCATCGAATTGTTTTTAATATTTATTTGGCGAGTTAAAATAGCCATTTTTCAAAAAGTCTTGGATTTTGACGAAACCAGTTTCATCGGATCCGTAATGTGATATTATTGTAAGGTTTCAAATTTCGTGTCAATTGGATTTACCGTTTGTCCGATACAAATTAAAACGCCTAGAAAATCGTTTAAATCGGTTTAATTCAAATTGAGCGTTTATAGCCATAACTCGCACAGATGTCCGAATTAGCTTTCGAAACCTGTTCCATTGTATCCGAAACGCCGGGTAAACCCTAGAAACGCTGGTTACGGCGCGTGAGTCGGAGTTCGGAATTTCCGGATGAATAGTGTTCGATTTTTTCCTATAAATACACCATAAATTCTCAAAAAAAAAGAAAAAAAAAGAAAAAAAAAACCCTGATCTAAACGCAGCCGCCACCCAGGTTTCAATGGCCGAAATTGTTCCAACTTCTCCTCCAATTATCTCCCAATCCACTCAATGATTTCGAAAACCTTCAACTAAGAAAATGTCAAGCACACTAGGATCTACAACTTCAACGGTTGTGATGGATTTTCATTGAGTGGATTGACGGCAATTTGCGTTTGAAGGTCACGTGTTCAACCACGTTTTTCGTGCTATAGGCACGACTGAGCTTGATGGCGCTTGGGGCGGTGGTGCACTGGAGTGGGGGCTTTTGAACGGTGCTGTCGTGATGTGGTTTCATCGACAAATGGGGGTGCGGCCTTGAGGAGTTGAACGACGTTATTGGGTTCGGTTTCTTTACTGTAGGGTTGAAACGTGAGAGGGAGAGGGAAAAAGGGGGACGGCTGTGATGAAGGGGTTCTGGAATCTACGGCTAGGAATCAGTTAGGTTTAAAAATTTATAAAATTATGTTGTATTTGTTTATATAAATACGAGCAAACTTCAAAAATTCATAACTTTTTCATACGAGGTCGAAAACGCGCGAAACCAGTTGCGTTGGAATCGTATGGACGAGCACTACGCGATGGAATTGGATTGGAGTCATTTGGAGTTAGTGAGAATTTTGGGTAAAATTAAACGTCGGTTTAATTTTATTCGAAATAAATCGCTAAAACGGAATTTAAAATCAAGGTGAGAACTTCTCACTCAATCGAATCAGTTTCGATTTTATTTTAATAGTTAGATTTAAAATATTTGAATGCATGTTTGAATGATGATTAATATCTATTGATTTTTAAAATAGACATTATGCGCCGTTAGTAAGCGGATGTTATTTATTAAAAACATATACCGCGAATATTTCATAAACAGTGAAATTGGTATTATATATAATAGCAATATATATATATTGGCATATGTATATATTGGAGTTGTTTATTCCCCGCATTTTTTTGTTTAGCGGATGAGACCCTATTGCACCGTCTATTAAGCGGATAATATTTAAAATCCCATATACCGCGATAATTCCGTACTGGAGCGGAATTGGTATTGTGCTAATGTTTTTGGATGCAGGAAAACAGGTTGGAGGGATCCAACTGGATTCCTCAACAATTTTTATTTGATTTTAGATATTTTGATATTTGATGGATTATCATATCGATATATGATATCGTTGTTGTCGTGATTGACTATTTGGTATGTAGCATCATTGGACCAAATTTTGGAATTTTAAAATGATTTTTAAAGTGATTTTTGAAAATATACTATATGTTTGGAATTGATTCATTTTAAATAAATAAAACGTTATAATTTTTATGTTATAAAAATTATGGTTTTTGAGAAATATAGTTAAAAACTGATTTTTGAGAATATGATGCTAATGATTTTATAAAATAGTTAATCGGGATTTTTGAATTTATTGTGAAAAGTTTAAATATAGGATTTATAAAATTTAATTATTTTATGAATCAAAATGGTGAGATAATAAAGGAGATTAAAGACGTTTTAAAAGAATAATATAAATTAAATTATATTTAGAGATTTATAAATGGATATTTATAAATTGAAATATTGAAATTATAAAACGAGTTTTTATAAGTGTTGGAATGAAGTGAAAATGAATTTCATAAATTGAATGAAATTTATAGAATTATAAACGGTGAAATTATAAATGTAATTTTATAAACAGTAGGTTTATAAAATTTATAAAGTCATTAAAAGAATGGTTTTGGATAAATAATTGAATCTTATAAGTTATAAGATTTATAATTATGAAGTTCAAAGGAACAATTTTTGTGAATGAATAAATTATAAGTATTTAACTTATAATATGAACCTTTAGTTTATAATTGAGTTATAAATCGAATAGGTTAATAAAGAAAATTTATAAAAGGAAGTTGTTATAAAATAATTAGAAATGGGATTTATAAACGTTGTTTTATAAATTCGCAAATGACTTATTTTGATAAGTAAATTGTTGAAACCTGTAAATGAAGTTATATTCACGTTTTTGACAGTGAATAACCCTTTGAAATAAAATGAATGGAAATGATGATATTTGTTAACGTAGTATATTCACGTTTTTGAATAGTGAATAATATGTTAAAGAAACTGTTTTGAATGTGATGTTTTAAACAGAATTAAAACAAGTTAACGATGTTTTAAATGCATTGAGATTCGAATCCATAGATTTCAACATTTATTTTTGAAATAGACGTTTTCGAGAAATAAAAGGAAATAGTGGACTATAACACTGTTGTTATAGTAAATGATTTCCGAAAGGAAACGTTTTGTATAGTATTGGGATTTATATATCTATTTTAAATTTCGAATCCCTATACTAGTGATTTTGGGTTGTCGTAACGATGTTTTACGCAACATTCGTTTTGGCCCAAATAAATATGTTTAAGAGAATGATTTCCTTAAAGAATGAAATATATACTTAATCTCGATTTAAGTATATTTGAATATTTTCCAAGTGTTGAAAATAAATAAAATTTGTGAATTACTTATGAATAAGTAAGTATGGAAATGTTTTTCCAATGTGAAATGAAACGTTTTGAGAATTTATCTTTTTGAAGATAAATTGAAATGAATAATTGAAATCATAGGCATGGATATTTTGGAAATATAAATTCGTTATGGAATTATATGAAAAAGTGGAATTTGTTTAAAAATAAATATTGATTTATTTTTGAAGTATTGAAAATAATATATCTAGTAAAGATATTTTGGAAAGTAAATAATTTGGAAAATTATTTGGAATCTGGTGATGTGTGCATATACATTGATAGTTCAATAACCGACTATCAATATTTCCCTTTGAATGGGTAATTGATGTGATTTGTTTAAATTTGAATGCCACACTTATTTTTGAATAAGCGCTCACTATTCGGGTTAACCGGGAAAGGACCATGGGGTCGTATAACCCATTTCGAATATGTGATACGTCATTGTAAATTGCATTTGAAGATCGGTGTTGAAGACCCGGTATTTGCGAGAGCGATAGGATGACCTGTCGATTGTCTCTGCACTGAGTTGCAACGGTATAGAGACTCCCTAAGTGATGGGAAATCCGATCAGGATTGTGAATATCCGGATTGCAAGGACTTCTTTGTAAGTGCCTTCGGTTTTGTTCGAGCCCGGAACAGACTTGTATGGATTGTATGTCTGACATTACAAATTGAGATATAAGGCCGATTTCATTCAAATATATTTCTGTTGGTGGCGAAGAATTTATTCTTTTAGCTTAACACCCTTCTCTGAGACGTACGAGCTCAGAGGTTATATAGTTGAAGTTATCAGCGATATATTCCCAATTTGGTAATGTGACATGCTGAGTGTTGCTGCGAAATGATCATTGTGTTGATTATTTGTGATAGGATCGTTTATTTGATCGTCTATCTTTGTGATCATTTCTATGATCATTTGTTGACCCAAAGCATGGCTTTTGTATAAAGTATGTTTTTGTGGACGTGACTTCGTCGAGCCTCACACCCCGTGAATGGTCAAAACAGGAAAGATGCAGCAAGGTTATGAGGGGTAGCGCCCTTTAGGATGTGTGCATTTCCTTCTGGAAAAGGGTGGTATCATGGTATGGAGCCCAGATACTTACTCATGTTGAAAACACTTTGTTATGATTGTGTGAATTGATTGCGAGCGCTCGGTGAAAGGTCCCAAAGGACCGGGGGATGGCATATTCGATCAGTTGTTACTCAGTTAGGGGTAACCCGGCCTTGTGTTGGTAGAGATCCGGTTTGGTTCTCGGGGATGTCCATCCAGAGGCATTCTCATGTGGCAATGGGAAGTTCCTTGGCCTGATCATTCGTTGGAAATCCAAAGAAACAATACGTGACTTGTACGGTATTAGTTGTAGAACCTATCATTCACTTATGGTGGCGCCCCACTGTTTGGATGGTAGCTATAGTAGGCATAGTTCGGAATGTCTATGCTGGCTAAGATTTATATTCTACTTTCGAACTAAATTTTTCCTACACTATGCACTAGTAATAATATCAAATGTTATTTTAAATGCGTATCAAGCATCTTTGACTATCATAAGGAGAAATCTCCTCCGATTCTGCGTTTTCATTGTGTGTGTGTGCGGGAGGCCTTATGGTAGTCTCATTTTTAAAAGCATTGCGAATTGACTTAAAAATATTCCTCTATTTTGTTTTCAAAGATAAATAAACTGTTTTGAGTTCTCACACCAGTCACATGACTGACTCGGAGTTTATTGTTTTCCTTCCTAAACTCTGGGTGCCCACCAATTTCTACACGGGCAGTCAAGAGTTAAGGTTTATCAGGATATTCTGGATATTCTGCAGTTGCTGGAGGCAAGCTGGATGGCATGGCGTATTACTAATTTATATAGTATTTCTTTTCCGCTGCACTATTGATGTTGTATGTTGTTGTACACTCTGATGATATGATGTAATGTAATGTAATGTATAAAATGTAATAACTGATAGTTCTTTGTTTAAAGATTATTCATTTATTATTATATGTTGTTCCGCTGCGAATTGTGAGATTCTGATATTGTTCTGTTGTTTTCAGTTCCGTTCTATTTTCTATTCTCTCCTATGTTCTTTCCTCTCTATTTTCTACTTTTTTTCTCTCTTCTTCTATCGTTTTCTTTTCTAAAACCCATAACTATTCGGTTTTTCGGCAACGAAAAATCGCAAACATTACATTTGGTATCGGTGCTTATGGTTAAGCGACAACCATGGTTCTGTTGGGTATTACTCATTAGAGATAGAGTCAGTAGTGCTCTAGAATGAGTTGAGTGTAATAATAGCTATGAGAGCGTATTTGTTAGTGAATATATAAAATTGTTTTATATTGTGATGATTGGTTTATTGAGTGGCATATGAACCTTCGTCAGCACGGTCTGTCAAACTATGCCGAAGGGGTTTCTAAACACTTGAATAGAACAATTCGACACAATATTGTTTTAAAATTGGGTAAAAGAAATAATTTTACCTTGATTATATTTTATATATAAAGAAATAATTTTTCAGAGTTATTAAAGTGTATATAAGTTGATTGTTTAGTTATTTGAATAATCTAAATAAAAGAATAATTGTATAAGCAAAAGAATTATAAGAATTGAATTGTAATTAAAGTGATTTGCAATTGTGAAATAAACTTATGTATATAAAAAGTGAAACTATATAGATATATATATATGAATATGAGTCGTAAGTAAAAGTGAAGTGATAAATATAAACTTAAGTTATATAAATGAAATTCAACTGTTGTAATTGAATTGAATGAATGGATTGAATGTTAATCAAATTAAATGTAAATTTAAAATTGGTATGAAATAATAGATGTACGTGTTAATTCATTAAAATCTTAATGTTATTGAAAGTTGAATAATTGAATGAAAATCAATTTAATTAAACCAATTATAAGCAAAGTAATTTGGTTGTAATATATATACATTGGTTGTTATATGGTTGTTAGTTGATTGTATATAATTCATTAAGTATTAATGAAATTGGAAGCTAAAGTAATTAAAATCCAATTGGAAGTTAAGTGAATCTTAAATAGAATTGAAAATGAATGTTAGTAAACATCCACTGTTAATGAATCAAATGTGATTAAATTGAAAACCATTTCATTGAATATTAATGAGAATATGAGTGAATATTTATTGGTTATGAATGCTAGTTGGTTGATGGTTGAATATATATTGCTATTGAATGCATTTCTATGTTAGCATATATAGTTATTATGTTACTATATGTTGTATATTGATACTATTGTCTATATACATGATTCTCATGTTGTTTGTTGAGTGATTAGTAGGTGCGGATCGCGTTTGCTTCGCATTTGGAGCTCGCTTTCGCGCTATATTAGCCGTATATGCTCGCTAATAAAATATAAGGTACATATCTCGGATTACATACCGTACTTTTATACTTTTTTCCCTGTGGGATGCCTCATTACTTGATGAGATGTATATTTGTGATATATATACTGTCATTTTTTTTTCGGATCGAGCCGCGCAAAGGAGACTATGGCGAATTTTTTCGGAAATTTAAGGGGTTAGAAAAAATTTGAGAAAATTAGAAAATTTTGAAAACTATAACTTTTATTTGGAATTGAAAGTTAAACAATAGTAGTTGTTTTTGAAAAGATAACTAAGTATGATTTGGAAAACTTAGTAAGTTATTATAAGAAGTTTAACTATGGATTTTATGGAAAGTTAATAAATTCTATAACCTTTCTTACTTGATAATTTCGAGGACGACATTCTTTTAAGGGGGGAAGATTGTAACGACCCAGGATTTTTAGTAATTAAAATTTGAATATTTAATTAATTTTAAATATTAATAAGTGAAATTTAAAAGTCAAATAAATTTTTATTTGAATTATTGGATTTAATTGAATAATTAAATCGATAATTTAATATGTTAAATTATGGAAATAATTAAAAATTGAGTTAAATATGATTGAAAATGATTTGTAAAATTTTATTTTATCATATTGGAGTTAGAACGATATTTTAGAACTTTTAAAATCGAATTAAAAGTTAATTTGTGAAAATTGAATATTTTAATATTAAAATCGACTAGTGAAAATAGTCAATTTTTGAACAGTCTCAGAATTGAACGAAACCAGTTACATTGGATCCGTAATAGTTAGTTATTACCGGATTTCAATTTTCGTGTCAATCGGAGTTATCGTTTGATCGTGGCAGCTCGAAACGCATCGAATTGTTTTTAATATTTATTTGGCGAGTTAAAATAGCCATTTTTCAAATAGTCTCGGATTTCGACGAAACTAGTTTCATCGGATCCGTAATGTGATATTATTGTAAGGTTTCAAATTTCGTGTCAATTGGATTTACCGTTTGTCCGATACAAATTAAAACGCCTAGAAAATCGTTTAAATCGGTTTAAATCAAATTGAGCGTTTATAGCCATAACTCGCACAGATGTCCGAATTAGCTTTCGAAACCTGTTCCATTGTGTCCGAAACGTGGGGTAAACCGTAGAAACGCTGGTTACGGCGCGTGAATCGGAGTTCGGAATTTCCGGATGAATAGTGTTCGATTTTTTCCTATAAATACACCATAAATTCTCAAAAAAAAAAAAAAAAAGAAAAGAAAACCCTAATCTAAACGCAACCGCCACCCAGGCTTCAATGGACGAAATTGTTCCAACTTCTCCTCCAATTATCTCCCAATCCACTCAATGATTTCGAAAACCTTCAACTAAGAAAATGTCAAGCACAATAGGATCTACAACTTCAACGGTTGTGATGGATTTTCATTGAGTGGATTGACGGCAATTTACGTTTGAAGGTCACGTGTTCAACCACGTTTTTCGTGCTATAGGCACGTCCGAGCTTGATGGCGCTTGGGGCGGTGGTGCACTGGAGTAGGGGCTTTTGAACGGTGCTGTCGTGATGTGGTTTCATCGACAAATGGGGGTGCGGCCTTGAGGAGTTGAACGACGTTATTGGGTTCGGTTTCTTTACTGTAGGGTTGAAACGTGAGAGGGAGAGGGAAAAAGGGGGACGGCTGTGATGAAGGGGTTCTGGAATCTACGGCTAGGAATCAGTTAGGTTTAAAATTTTATAAAATTATGTTGTATTTGTTTATATAAATACGAGCAAACTTCAAAAATTCATAACTTTTTCATACGAGGTCGAAAACGAGCGAAACCAGTAGCGTTGGAATCGTATGGACGAGCACTACGCGATGGAATTGGATTGGAGTCATTTGGAGTTAGTGAGAATTTTGGGTAAAATTAAACGTCCGTTTAATTTTATTTGAAATAAATCGCTAAAACGGAATTTAAAATCAAGGTGAGAACTTCTCACTCAATCGAATCAGTTTCGATTTTATTTTAAATAGTTAGATTTAAAATATTTGAATGCATGTTTGAATGATGATTAATATCTATTGATTGTTAAAATAGACATTATGCGCCGTTAGTAAGCGGATGTTATTTATTAAAAACATATACCGCGAATATTTCATAAACAGTGAAATTGGTATTATATATAATAGCAATATATATATTGGCATATGTATATATTGGAGTTGTTGATTCCCCGCATTTTTTTGTTTAGCGGATGAGACCCTATTGCGCCGTCTATTAAGCGGATAATATTTAAAATCCCATATACCGCGATAATTCCGTACTGGAGCGGAATTGGTATTGTGCTAATGTTTTTGGATGCAGGAAAACAGGTTGGAGGGATCCAACTGGATTCCTCAACAGTTTTTATTTGATTTCAGATATTTTGATATTTGATGGATTATCATATCGATATATGATATCTTTGTTGTCGTGATTGACTATTTGGTATGTAGCATCATTGGACCAAATTTTGGAATTTTAAAATGATTTTTAAAGTGATTTTTGAAAATATACTATATGTTTGGAATTGATTCATTTTAAATAAATAAAACGTTATAATTTTTATGTTATAAAAATTATGGTTTTTGAGAAATATAGTTAAAAACTGATTTTTGAGAATATGATGCTAATGATTTTATAAAATAGTTGATCGGGACTTTTGAATTTATTGTGAAAAGTTTAAATATAGGATTTATAAAATTTAATTATTTTATGAATCAAAATGGTGAGATAATAAAGGAGATTAAAGACGTTTTAAAAGAATAATATAAATTAAATTATATTTAGAGATTTATAAATGGATATTTATAAATTGAAATATTGAAATTATAAAACGAGTTTTTATAAGTGTTGGAATGAAGTGAAAATGAATTTCATAAATTGAATGAAATTTATAGAATTATAAACGGTGAAATTATAAATGGAATTTTATAAACAGTAGGTTTATAAAATTTATAAAGTCATTAAAAGAATGGTTTTGGATAAATAATTGAATCTTATAAGTTATAAGATTTATAATTATGAAGTTCAAAGGAACGATTTTTGTGAACGAATAAATTATAAGTATTTAACTTATAATATGAACCTTTAGTTTATAATTGAGTTATAAATCGAATAGGTTAATAAAGAAAATTTATAAAAGGAAGTTGTTATAAAATAATTAGAAATGGGATTTATAAACGTTGTTTTATAAATTCGCAAATGACTTATTTTGATAAGTAAATTGTTGAAACCTGTAAATGAAGTTATATTCACGTTTTTGACAGTGAATAACCCTTTGAAATAAAATGAATGGAAATGATGATATTTGTTAATGTAGTATATTCACGTTTTTGAATAGTGAATAATATGTTAAAGAAACTGTTTTGAATGTGATGTTTTAAACAGAATTAAAACAAGTTAACGATGTTTTAAATGCATTGAGATTCGAATCCATAGATTTCAACATTTATTTTTGAAATAGACGTTTTCGAGAAATAAAAGGAAATAGTGGACTATAACACTGTTGTTATAGTAAATGATTTCCGAAAGGAAATGTTTTGTATAGTATTGGGATTTATATATCTATTTTAAATTTCGAATCCCTATACTAGTGATTTTGGGTTGTCGTAACGATGTTTTACGCAACATTCATTTTGGCCCAAATAAATATGTTTAAGAGAATGATTTCCTTAAAGAATGAAATATATACTTAATCTCGATTGAAGTATATTTGAATATTTTCCAAGTGTTGAAAATAAATAAAATTTGTGAATTACTTATAAGTAAGTATGGAAATATTTTTCCAATGTGAAATGAAACGTTTTGAGAATTTATCTTTTTGAAGATAAATTGAAATGAATAATTGAAATCATAGGCATGGATATTTTGGAAATATAAATTCGTTATGGAATTATATGAAAAAGTGGAATTTGTTTAAAAATAAATATTGATTTATTTTTGAAGTATTGAAAATAATATATCTAGTAAAGATATTTTGGAAAGTAAATAATTTGGAAAATTATTTGGAATCTGGTGATGTGTGCATATTCATTGATAGTTCAATAACCGACTATCGATATTTCCCTTTGAATGGGTAATTGATGTGATTTGTTTAAATTTGAATGCCACACTTATTTTTGAATAAGCGCTCACTATTCGGGTTAACCGGGAAAGGACCATGGGGTCGTATAACCCATTCCGAATATGTGATACGTCGTTGTAAATTGCATTTGAAGATCGGTGTTGAAGACCCGGTATTTGCGAGAGCGATAGGATGACCTGTCAATTGTCTCTGCACTGAGTTGCAACGGTATAGAGACTCCCTAAGTGATGGGAAATCCGATCAGGATTGTGAATATCCGGATTGCAAGGACTTCTTTGTAAGTGCCTTCGGTTTTGTTCGAGCCCGGAACAGACTTGTATGGATTGTATGTCTGACATTACAAATTGAGATATAAGGCCGATTTCATTCAAATATATTTCTGTTGGTGGCGAAGAATTTATTCTTTTAGCTTAACACCCTTCTCTGAGACGTACGAGCTCAGAGGTTATATAGTTGAAGTTATCAGCGATATATTCCCAATTTGGTAATGTGACATGGTGAGTGTTGCTGTGAAATGATCATTGTGTTGATTATTTGTGATAGGATCGTTTATTTGATCGTCTATCTTTGTGATCATTTCTATGATCATTTGTTGACCCAAAGCATGGCTTTTGTATAAAGTATGTTTTTGTGGACGTGACTTCGTCGAGCCTCACACCCCGTGAATGGTCAAAACAGGAAAGATGCAGCAAGGTTATGAAGGGTAGCGCCCTTTAGGATGTGTGCATTTCCTTCTGGAAAAGGGTGGTATCATGGTATGGAGCCCAGATACTTACTCATGTTGAAAACACTTTGTTATGATTGTGTGAATTGATTGCGAGCGCTCGGTGAAAGGTCCCAAAGGACCGGGGGATGGCATATTCGGTCAGTTGTTACTCAGTTAGGGGTAACCCGGCCTTGTGTTGGTAGAGATCCGGTTTGGTTCTCGGGGATGTCCATCCAGAGGCATTCTCATGTGGCAATGGGAAGTTCCTTGGCCTGATCATTCGTTGGAAATCCAAAGAAACAATACGTGACTTGTACGGTATTAGTTGTAGAACCTATCATTCACTTATGGTGGCGCCCCACTGTTTGGATGGTAGCTATAGTAGGCATAGTTCGGAATGTCTATGCTGGCTAAGATTTATATTCTACTTTCGAACTAAATTTTTCCTACACTATGCACTAGTAATAATATCAAATGTTATTTTAAATGCGTATCAAGCATCTTTGACTATCATAAGGAGAAATCTCCTCCGATTCTGCGTTTGCATTGTGTGTGTGTGCGGGAGGCCTTATGGTAGTCTCATGTTTAAAAGCATTGCGAATTGACTTAAAAATATTCCTCTATTTTGTTTTCAAAGATAAATAAACTGTTTTGAGTTCTCACACCAGTCACATGACTGACTCGGAGTTTATTGTTTTCCTTCCTAAACTCTGGGTGCCCACCAATTTCTACACGGGCAGTCAAGAGTTAAGGTTTATCAGGATATTCTGGATATTCTGGAGTTGCTGGAGGCAAGCTGGATGGCATGGCGTATTACTAATTTATATAGTATTTCTTTTCCGCTGCACTATTGATGTTGTATGTTGTTGTACACTCTGATGATATGATGTAATGTAATGTAATGTATAAAATGTAATAACTGATAGTTCTTTGTTTAAAGATTATTCATTTATTATTATATGTTGTTCCGCTGCGAATTGTGAGATTCTGATATTGTTCTGTTGTTTTCAGTTCCGTTCTATTTTCTATTCTCTCCTATGTTCTTTCCTCTCTATTTTCTACTTTTTTTCTCTCTTCTTCTATCTTTTTCTTTTCTAAAACCCATAACTATTCGGTTTTTCGACAACGAAAAATCGCAAACGTTACATCGTCTAATTCTGCGTGGATTGAGAGATAATAGAGGGGGAAGGACGGTGATTTTCTGGCCATTGAAATATAATGGCGGCTAGGGTTTTTAACCCTAGAATTGTGAAAAAGGTGAAAAATAAGGTCTTTTTATAGAAAATTGCACGACACTAGTCATCCGAATTTTTCCCGAACTCCAAACGAAGCGTGCCACCTGGCATTTATAATGTTTTACCCCTATTCCGAACATAATGAAAAATATATCGGGAGCGAATTCCATTGTATTTGGAAGATAGGTTTTCAAATCGACTTATTTAAATTTAAAATTTACTTAAACAAATTTCTACGCGTTTCAGCTTCGTACGACCAAACTGTAAATCCAATTGACACGAAATTTGAAATCCTACAATAATATAATGTTGCGGATCCAATGAAACTGGTTTGATCAAAATCCAAGACTGTGTGAAAAATGACTATTTTTACATGTAAATTAAATGCTAAAATATTCGATTTCTACAAATTTACTTTTAATTCATTTTAAAAGTTCTCTATCATCAATCTAATTCAAATAGGATTAAATTCAAGTTTATAAATCATTTTTGTTCACATTAAATTCAAATTTCAATTATTTCAGCAATTTAAAGTATTCAAATTAACAATTAAATTATCCAATTTAATCAAGATATTCGAAATATATGTTATTCAACTTATAAAATTAACTATTGAATGTTTAAAATCAATTAAATATACGAATTTCGAATGAGTAAAATTCTACGTCGTTACATTCTTCCTACTTAAGAGAATTTCGTCCTCTAAATTACCAAGTAAGAAAAGTCACAAAATCAATTATCTTTTCAAAAACAATTCGTTCAAACTAGATATCAAAGTCTCTTAAACATTTTAACCTTTTCCAAAATCCATTGGTTAAACTTCTTATAAAAGCTTTTCTAAGTTTTCAAATCATACTTAGTTATCCTTCCAAAACCAACTAATACCGTTTCACTTTCAACTAAATATCAAAATTTTAGTTATCAAAGAAATTTCTAACGCCTTACATTTTCAAAAAAATTCGCCAGCGTCTCCTTTGCGCAGTTCGATCGTAGTAGGATCACAACATATATATATATATATATATATATATATATATATATCACAAATATACATCTCATCTTCGTGGATGAGGCATCCCGTAGGGAAAGAATATAAAAGTATGATACGTAATCCGAGATATGTACCTTATATAGTATTAGCGAGCATATATGGCTAATATAGTGCGAAAGCGAGCTCCAAATGCAAAGCATACGCATACGCACCTACTAAACACCAACAAACAAATAAGAAACATGTATATAGCAAGTATATCAATATACAACATATACCAATACAACAACTATATATGCCAAAATAGCAAATGCAATCAAAAGCAACAAATCCAACCATTAAACAACTATCGTCCAACTAACATCCAATAAACCAATATCTATCCAATCAAATCCATACCAAATTGATATACATTCGTTTCTTATTAATATTCATTGAATTGGTTTTCAATTTATCACATTTAATTTATTAACATTGGATTTTACTAACATTCATTCATATCCAATTAGTTTACATTCACTAATTTACATTCAAGTTAGTTGACTTCCAATTCAATCAAATTCAATTCTATTTAGATTCACTTAACTTCCACTTTGAATTCAATTATTTTAGCTTTCAATTTCACTAATTCAATTTCATTAACACTTAATGACTTTCTATACAATCAACTAACATCCATCTAACAATCAATGCATATCCAACATAACCAAATTTATTTAATTCGTTTATATTTCAATTGGTTTAATATTCAATTTAGATTGAATTATTGTATTCACTATATTCACATTTTTTATACAACATTTCGAACATTATTATTAATTTACAACTTCTTAAGTTTTATTCAATTCTTAACAACTAATCCAAGTTTATTCACTAATTCACTTTTACAATTAAAGTTGAATTTCACTTATATAACTCAAATTAAATTCATTAATTACTTCATTTCATTAACTGCTTATTATTCGACCTTAGTTTGCATATTCACTTTATTAATTCATTTTGATATCAAATTCAACTTCATTCAACATCACTTAAGTTACATTTCATCACAACATTTCATTCTATTTGACTTAACTTAAAATTTTAACTTTTAATTCCAATTCAGATTCCAATTCTAAAATCATTTTATTTAACTTTTATTTAAGTCAAATTTGATATCACTTATTCAACTTTAGATTTTTTTTTGCTTAACAAAATTGTTTAACCATTTTAACATTTGGTTTTACTTACCTTTTCTCATTTTATAAGTTGTACAAAAAAAATTATTCGAACTTCCTAATTCATATTATATAATCACTTATCTAATCTAGTTCAAATCAAATTCAATTTATTTAACTTTACTAAAATTAAAATTTTATTTCATATTATATGTCCAAAACTCATTTTACTTATATTTATCAATTTCAATTTGGATTTTAAATTCAAATTTTTTTATCACAACATACCTTCAATTTACTATTGGTAGTAAATCCGTCACATAGAAACTCGAAAATGATACTGATGATGCTACAGTTATCACCCTTATTATTTCTCAGCAACATAGTAAATTTAGTGCTTTATATTCTTTTAAAAGTAAATCCTTTTATATTTGTAAATCACATTTATAAACTCTTTTTACTTATATAATTTCGCTTGTTCACTTACATAAGATTCATTCCAGATTTATTTGTCTTATTTAAATTTTTAACAATATAACCTCTTTAACTTTGAAAAACAACTTTCAAAATAAACGGGATTCAAATTTCTCAAATTATCAGTTTAAATTCATTTTTTATTTACAACTCATATATATAAATATACACATGTAGTTCCATTTAATTATATTTAAATAAAATTTATTTAATTATTTTTATGCATGCATTTTATTTTTGTGTTTTTATCTTTATTTATAAGCATTTTTTATGTATTTAAAATTGCAAAAAGAATTAAGGAAATTTGAATAGTTTGTGACCTTTTATGTGCTTAACCTTTTCATATTCTAGTCACCTTTTCACCAATCAATGCATCAATTCAATTTTGGTAAAAACTTTCATTCTTTTCCATTTTTATACTGGATTTATTTTATTTTTTCACTTGCAATCTCTTATGCAGTTCGGCCCCTCCTTCTCCAGCACTTTGGCCACCTCCACCGCTACCTACTCCAGCCACCATCCTCTCTCTCTCTCCCCCCCTTTATATATTATTATGGCCGATCTATATGAACTAAACTTGATCCAAACCTGATCCAAATACATCCCATTACAGTTCTTTTACAGCCTATAACTGAAGCATAAGTCGTTGAATGCAAGTGCAAAAGCGTTAGCTTTGTGTTTAATGTTTATTCCTAGCATTGTTTTGTAATTGTTTGGTTGAAAATTCATGTTTGTATTTGTTTTGTTTGATATGTAACAAGGCAATTAGCTTTGGCTCTCCCACTCTCAAATCATTGTCGTGTTATCGTGCCTTTGAAGTTCCTTGTTTGTGCATTTGGTTGTCATCTCCAGCTATACAAGTGATAATTCTCACCAGACAAGTTTATACTTATATGAGTAGTAAACTGATCACAATTGAATTTGTGAAACATATCACCATGCTATATTTGTTCTGTTATGATCATATGATGTTCACCCATTCTTATTTACCTGTTAGACCATCTATTACTGTTATATAATGTTATTCTGTTTATTTATATCAGTTTATCACATTGCAAGCTCCATTTAGATTAGAATCACTATGGGTTGAAATGATACATACCCGAACGGACTTTAGAATAGGGAAAAATCGTTATGGGCTGAAATGATAGGCCACGATTTTTAATTATTTCATTTTTACTCGGGACTGCGGGTTTGAAATGGTAAACCCGGGTTTTCTTTGTAAATTTCGGATTGAAATGATGTATTATCCTTATCACTTTACCTAGGCTAGAAAATTTTATACAGACCCGTGGTTAATATATATTTTTCTAAAATTTTTAAAGTATTTTAGAAATGTAAATATTATAATATTTTGATTTAAACTAAATTAAAAATTATTTTTATAAAGTATTATTGATTTTCTAAAAATTTATAGGTGAAATAAATTAATGGTAAAGTTAGAAATTTGAAATATAAGTTATTTTGAAAATTTTGATTTTGGGGATAAATGGAATCTAAATTAAGTAAGAAAATATGATAAATAAATTTAAAATTTTGATTTAAAATGATTTTATAAAGTGTTAATGATTTTTGAATAAACTAAATGGTTAAATAAATGAATATTAAGTTGAATTTTGAAATATAACTAAAATTGGAATTTGTGAATTTTGTTTAAAAGTGAATTTTAAGTTAAGTAAATAAAATGAAAAATAAGTCATATTTGGAAATTTAAACTTAAGTGTTAAGTTAAAATTTAATTATGAAAAATTGAAATTGAATGTTGAATTATATAAGTAAATTATTATTAATTGAATTTTGAATGAAAATTTAACTTTATAAAATCATGAATATAAGGGTATTTAAATGAATGTTTTAAAAGTGAAAATATATGATCTTATAAGTTTAAAATGATTTAAATAAAAATTTAATTATTTGTGAAATTATTGAATATTTAGAATTTAATTAACAGCATTTTTGAAATGTTATTGTTTCTAATGTAAAGGATATTACAACATTTGTAAATGCTTAGTTGATAGAAATGAACTAAATGGCTAAGTTGAATTAAGGGCTATTATAGAACTTTGTAAGTGCTGTAGTTGCTGAAATTAACTAAGGTTTTATTTGAACTAAATTAAACATATTGCAACATTTTAAATGTTGCCTTTGGTTAAATGAATTGTTTTAAGACATAACTTTTCATAGCATCTTCTAAGTGCTGCGAAAGTTGAATTTACACTGTTTTAATAAATTTAAAAGAATAAATGAACTTTGAAAAGGCTAAATTTTTGAGAATTTGATATTTAATTATTAAATATAATAACTTCACTTTTAAATGATTTAAATGGAATATGTAAATGATCTAAATGGAATATTTAAATGATTTAAATGGAATATTTAATTGGTTTAATTGGAATATTTAATTGGTCTAAATGGAATACTTAAATGTTTTAAATGGAATATTTTGATTTGAAATATAAACTATTTGAAATGTGATTTGAAATGGTATTTAAATTAAATAAAATGAATGGGGTTTTAGAAGATATGATATTTTGAAATGGATTTTGAATGATATTGAATTTTGAAATGATATTTGATTTCAAAGCACAAATTACCATTTTGAAATTTTAACCACGGGATGTATTTAATTTATGGTTTAGCCGATCCTTAAAGGATGGGCGATCCCAAGCATCCTTTAAGTTATTGTACATTACTACTACAGTTCACTTGAGTTGGTTTACATTATATAAGTATATATGTCCTGACTCGAGTGTTTTGTGTTTTACTTTATGCTCGGGTCAGCCTGAGTATTTACAACTTAGCTTTGGATTTGTTTTTCTGGAGCTAGGAATCGCTGAAGATTCTGCTTGTCCAGTTATCTATTCCCTTTCAATTTCAGTTGTTCTATTTCAGCTCTGGTATTTATAAACTTCTATGTATTTGAGATTTCTATTGTATTTTTTTTCAGATTGATATTATGTATTATATTTTGAGAGTTTATTATAGTAGCTTCATGAACTACTATGGTATTTTAATTTCCGTTGTCAACTGATATTTCTACGTCTGTGATTCTATGATTGTATTTCATTTGCTTCAAATTTATTTACAATGCGGTATTTTGTGCAATTCAAGTCCGACATGTGTGGCTGCGAATGGATGAAAATATTGGGTTGTCGACAGAGGTACGAAGCAGCTAAGAAGGAAATCTATTAGTCTGGTCAAAGTACTGTGTAAGTACTGATGATCGAGAATGTACCTGGAAGATGGAGGAGAGCATTCGTGCTTTGAATCCGGAATTATTTTTTTCAGGTACTATTTTCTTTTTCTATCTTGCTTTTCCTTATTTTCCTTGTTCGTTCTTTTCGAGGACGAAAAGATTTGAGTGATGGAGAGTGTAACAACCCTGAATTTTGTGATTTATTTTAATTGTTTATTTTGATTATTTTATTTGAAAACTTTATTATATTTATTAAAATGAATAATTTTTGTTAATTTAAATATATTTTTTGATTTTTATGTGAATTATAATTCCAAACCTGAATATAAAGAATATTTTCTAGAAAAGTGGATTTTTGGTCAATCTCGTCAAAACTTTGACATTTAAATTTAAAATTTAAATATTTGAATTTTTGAATTTATCTTTCAATATGAAAATAAACTAAATTTCAAGAATACTATTTTTCATTTCGTTGAAATCCGATTTATATTGGAAAAGTTGTGCTTTTTACAATATTGGGTGTAAATTGATTTATTTAATAAAATTATCTATTTTAATTTATATAAATAATATTTTTATTTGTCAATTCATGTTCTAATATGTGTTATATTCCATGTTAGATATATATTTTATTTTAAAACATTTTTAAAGTGATGTTATAATTTTTCCAAAGCTTAGTGTATTTATTTTCAATTTTAAAGCATGGTTTCGTATTTTTTGCTATTTTCTTCATTTAATTATATTTAAATAAATTTTTATTTTTTTTATTTTTATGCATGCATATTATTTTTGTGCTTTTATCTTTATTTATATGTATTTTTCATGTATTTAAAATTTCAAAAAGAATTAAGAAAATTTGAATAGTTTGTGACCTTTTATGTGCTTAACCTTTTCATATTCTAGTCACCTTTTCATCAATCAATGCATCAATTCAATTTGCTACATTTTACTCTTTGCTTCAACCGACCATTTAACTCCTTCTCACGTAAAAATTTTATCTCAAACCCTAGAAAAAATTTCGGCCATCATCCAAGAGGAAATTTTGGTAAAAACTTTCATTCTTTTCCATTTTTCTACTTGATTTATTTGATTTTTGCACTTGCAATCTCTTATGCAGTTTGGCCCCTCCATCTCCAGCACTTTGGCCTCCACCACCACCTACTCCAGCCACCATCTCCTCTCTCTCCTTTATATATTGTTATGGCCGATCTATATGAACTGAACTTGATCCAAACTTGATCCAAATACATCCCATTACAGTGCTTTTACAGCCTATAGCTGAAGCATAAGTCATTGAATGCAAGTGCAAAAGCATTAGCTTTGTGTTTCACATTTATTCCTAGTACCGTTTTGTAATAGTTTGGTTGAAAATTCATGTTTGTATTTGTTTTGTTTGATATGTAATAAGGCAATTAGCTTTGGCTCTCCCACTCTCAAATCATTATTGTGTTATCATGCCTTGTTTGTGCATTTGATTGTCATCTCCAGCTATACAAGTAAGTAATTCTCACCAGACAAATTTATACTTATATGACTAGTAAATTGATCACAATTGAATCTGTAAAACATATCACCATGCAATATTTGTTATGTTATGATCATATATTGTTTACCCATGCTTAATTACCTGTTATATCATCTGTTACTGTTATATAATGTTATTCTGTTTATTTATATTAGTTTATCACACTGCAAGTTCCCTTTAGATTAGAACCACTATGGGTTGAAATAATACATACCCGAACGGACTTTAGAATAGGGAAAATTCATTATGGCCTGAAATGACAGGCTTGAACGATTTTTAATTATTTCATTTTTACTTGGGACTGCGGGTTTGAAATGATAAACCTGGGTTTTCTTTGCAAATTTTGGATTGAAATGATATGTTATCCGTATCACTTTACCTAGGCTAGAAAAATTTATATAGACCCGTGGTTAATATATATATTTTTCTAAAATTTTTAAAGTATTTTAGAAATGTAAATATTATAATATTTTGACTTAAACTTAATTAAAAATGATTTTTGTAAAGTATTATTGATTTTCTAAAAATTTATAGGCAAAATAAATTCATGGTAAAGTTAGAAATTTGAAATATAAGTTATTTTGGAAATTTTGATTTGGGGATAAATGGAATCAAAATTAAGTAGGAAAATATGATAAATAAATTTAAAAATTTGATTTAAAATGAGTTTAAAATGATTTTATAAAGTGTTAATGAGTTTTGAATAAACTAAATGGTTAAATAAATGAATATTAAGTTGAATTTTGAAATACGACTTAAATTGAAATTTGTGAATTTTGTTTAAAAGTGAATTTTAAGTTAAGTAAATAAAATGAAAAATAAGTCATATTTGGAAATTTAAACTTAGATGTTAAGTTAAAATTTAATTATGAAAAATTGAAATTGAATGTTCAATTATATAAGTAAATTATTATTAATTGATTTTTGAATGAAAATTTAACTTTATAAAATCATGAATATAAGTGTATTTAAATGATTATTTTAAAAGCGAAAATATATGATTTTATAAGTTTAAAATGATTTAAATAAAAATATATTTGCTTGTGAAATTAGTGAATATTTGGAATTTAATTAACAACCTTTTTGAAATGTTATTTTTTCTAATGTAAAGGATATTACAGCATTTGTAAATGTTGTAGTTGATAGAAATGAACTAAATGGCTAGATTGAATTAAGGGCTATTATAGCACTTTGTAAGTGTTGTAGTTGCTGAAATTAACTAAGGTTTATTTGAACTAAATTAAACCTATTGCAGCATTTTAAATGCTGTCATTTGTTAAATGAATTGTTTTAAAACATAACTTTATGTAGCATCTTCTAAGTGCGGTGAAAGTTGAATTTACACTTTTTTGATAAATTTAAAAGAATAAATGAACTTTGAAAAGGCTAAATTTTTAAGAATTTGATATTTGATTATTAAATATAATAACTTCACTTTTAAATGATTTAAATTGAATGTGTGAACGATTTAAATGGAATATTCAAATGATTTAAATGGAATATTTAATTGGTTTAATTAGAATATTTAGTTAGTTTAAATGGAATACTTAAATGGTTTAAATGGAATATTTTGATTTAAAATATAAACCATTTTGAAATGTGATTTGAAATGGTATTTAAATTAAATAAAATGAATGGGGTTTTGGAAAATATGATATTTTGATATTTTGAAATGGGTTTTGAATGATATTGAATTTTGAAATGATATTTGATTTCAAAGCACAAATTACCATTTTGAAATTTTATCCACGGGATGTATTTAATTTATGGTTTAACCGATCCTTAAAGGATGGGCGATCCCAAGCATCCTTTAAGTTATTGTATATTACTACTACAGTTCACTTGAGTTGGTTTACATTATATAAGTATATATGTCCTGACTCGAGTGTTTTCTATTTTACTTTACGCTCGGGTCAGCCTGAGTATTTACAGCTTGCCTTTGGATTTCTTTTTCTAGAGCTAGGAATCGTTGGAGATTCTGCTTGTCTAGGTATCTATTCCCTTTCAATTTCAGTTGTTCTATTTCAGCTTTGGTATTTATAAACTTCTATGTATTTGTGATTTCTATTGTATATGTTTTCAGACTGATGTTATGTATTATGTTTTGAGAGTTTGTTATGGTTGCTTCATGAACTACTATGGTATTTTAATTTCCGCTGCGAGTTATTCTGATAATTCTGTGTCTGTGATTCTGTGATTGTATTTCATTTGCTCCTAATTTATTTACAATGCGGTAGTTTGAGCAATTCAAGTCCGGCATGTGTGGATGCGAATGGCTGAAAATATCGGGTTGTTACAATAGGCCCACACATAAACACGGACATGTTTTTACCTTACGATAACAAAAACATTTCATATCAAATCATCTTATATTATAATAGTGTTTATTGCACAAATAATATTCAAATAGCCGAAATTGTTATCATTATTAAATTCCAACATATTATGCTCTACAAATAAAATGGTAGGTGCGTAGTGGAGATTGGATTTCCATATAAATGACCAGTTGAAGGGGCTACCTTCCGATAGGTACACCTCTAAATGGATGTCCCGAGGCACAGAACACCAGCCCTCTACCAACACAAGACTGACCTACCTCTATAACTTGATAGTATCAAATATGTCATCCTCCGGCCGTTACGACCTTTTCCGAGGGACCTCATAGCATATAAAGCATAATAATTAGATACACCACTTCATAGCATGTAAAGATATATCTAGAAGAGGATGATCATATCATACTTGAGAGCGACCCACTTAGCCCTGTAGCATCTAACCCTGTTTTGGTCATTTCCTGTTGATAAGGCCTTTGGTAACGATTACCTTTCACATATGACATATCACATCACTTAGAACGTCACACAACCATTTCTATTGACTACTAATTGCCTTCCACAAAAATACAACCCTTAAGCTCATACGTCTCAAGGAGGATGGTAAGCTAAGAGAAGTTGCCTTCTCTGCCACCACTGATGTACGATTGTAAAAACCAATGTACGTAATCTTTAGAAATGCAATGTCAGACAAATATCCATATAAGTTTCGAGGAACAGGAAAAGCCGAAGGTACTTTCCAACCACATCCTGTTCGAAAATCCTTAGGATTAGTAGCGAGTAGTCCTTGCATTGGATATTTCATAACGAAGAGACTACTGCTACTATATGTATATTGGGATTTTAACTCCAAACGACCAATAAGCAGTCCTCCACTATGAAAATGCTGAATATCAATATCATTACAACCAACCTGCACAATTGTCATATAAATGTTGGTCCGAAGTGGTTTTCGGATAAACCGATCCCGGTCTCTTCGCACCAACAACGCAAAAGCGTTTCTCAACCTCACACGAAAACTAAGTCTCATAGACTTATCACGTCTCCAACTTTCAGTTTGCTATCCTTCGGCTAAGAAGGAAGCTTGATAGATTGGAGTAATACCCCGACCTACACGAATCAACATCCTCAACACAAATGATAATCAAGGCTACACAAAAAGCTGTGTACTAAATGCATGACTAAATAGCTCCCACATTAAGTCGAGGAACTAAAATGGGCAAATTTTGATAGTTGGTTGTTTAATTATCAAAGCAAGCAAACTAATATTTAGCACCATATGCAATCACTAGGCCATTTTAATTAATCTTTTATTAATTAAATCACTTGCCAAATATTCACTTCAATTATCTAGAAAAATATATATTCTCAAAACCATTTCAACTTTCTATATTGGAAAATATTTCCACATACTTATTTGATAATAAGTACCTCACAAATCAATTTATTTTCAACACTTAGAAAATATTACATATACTTAAATCAGGATTAAGTATATATTTTATTCTTTAAGGAAAACATTTTCTTAACATATTTATTTAGGTCAAAACGAATGTCACGTAAAACGTCGTTACGACAACCCACAACCACTAGTACAGGCATTCGAAAAAATAGATAGATATATAAATCCCATATACTATACTAAAATTTCCTTTCAAAAATCATTTACTATAACAACAGTGTTATAGTCCATCATTTCCTTATTTCTCGAAGCGTCTATTTCAACAATAAATGTTGAAATCTATGTATTCAATACTTAACACATTTTAAAACATCTTTAAACCATTTTAACTCCATTTATATATACTTTTCCAAATATATCCATCTTATTTAAAAGATTATTCACTGTCCAAAATCATGAATATAATTCCTAACCAAATTCATTATTATTGCAACATTTAATTTAAAGGATAATTCACTGTCCAAAATCTTGAATATATCTCCTTTACCAAATTCATTACTTCAACATATTTATTAAAGGATTATCCACTGTCCAAAATCATGGATATATCTCGTTTAATGAAAATCCATATCTAGTTTATCAGTTTAAATTGATTTCACATTTATAAAATAATTTTTATAAATTCACATTTCTATTTTATAAAAACTTCTATATACAAAATTTCTTTACTGACCAATTCCATTTATCCCATTTATATACCAAACTCCAATTATAAGTTAATTTACTTATAAATCATTTATTTACAATTCATTCTTTTTATAACATCATTAATTCATAAATTTATAAATCTTATTTACTTATAAAATCCATTTATAGCCTCATTTTAACACTTATAAAGCTCGTTTATAATTCCCTTATTTTGATTTATAAACTATCAATTTTATAAATCTTATATATAAACTGTTTATAATAAATTCAAAATCTCAATTTAAACTATTTACAAAATAGTTAACTCCATATTTTCAAAAAAATCAGCTTCTGATATATTTGACAAAAATCATAATTTTATAACATAAAAATTATAGCTTCTATTTATTTAAAATAAATTCATTCCTTTAACAGTTCAAAATTCAATAAAACATATATTTTCAAAATCACTTGAAAATCCTTTTAAATTTGAAATCATCACTTTAACATTTTTAAAATTCCAAAATAGGCCCAATGCTGCATCAGCACTAAATACATCAATTACAGCATCTAAAACATCATATATTATATGATAACAGCATACATATCAACTTCTGCAAATAAACCAATACTGGTGAGGAATCTAGTTGGATCCCTCCAACCTCTCACGTGCAACAGATATACATATTAGAAAATATGTACAATGTTCGCTTCAAGGCAGACACACGTACAAAGGGTCATCCGCTCATATGTGGGAACATATAGGGTCTCATCTGCTCCTATAGACAGGTATATGTCCAAATACCAATCAATATATATATATATTACTTCATATATTATCCAAACAATCATCAATCATCATAAAATAAATTTATTCTCACTTAGATAAAAATATCAGTGAGTCAGAAAGAGTGAGTTATACTCACTTTGGTTCCAATGACATTTATAGCGTTTTATTCCAAATAAATTAAACAGCCGTTTAATTTTACCCAAAATCTACACTATCTCCAATCAACTTCAAACCATCTCTAAAATGTAATGCTCGTCAATACGGACCCAACGCAACTTGTTTCGTCAAAAATGGACCTCGTATGAAGACGTTATAGCATTTAGAAGTTTATATGAATTTATAATATAATAATTCACAAATCTTTATATTATTATTTTTAAACCTAGATTCAATCCAGGTTGTTCATTTTGAACTGAGAAGATCATGACCACGTCTCCTTTCTTTCTTCTTCCTCGATCCTTCGTACGTAAATAAACCCATGGCCGCCTTTATTTCGTTGAATTATGCTCCACCATCGACGAACTATACGACGATCCAAGACTTTCATGTTGAAGCTCGCACTCGCATCCCCCATAGCTCACGCACGTAGCCACCTAGTGCCGCCTCCCTCTCGAAATTCATGGGTGAATAGTAGGCAAATGCGGCCCCTTAGCCATTGATCCATCTCACCAAACTTGACCATCACCGTATGGATCTACTCGCCTCAACGAGTTCTACAATTTTCTAGTTGAGACCTACGTCCAATTCTATGTGGATTAAGATATAATAGAGGGGGAAGGACGATGATTTTCTAGCCATTGGAATATAATGGTGGCTAGGGTTTCTAACCCTAGAATTGTGAAAAAGGAGAAAAATAAGGTCCTTTTATAGAAAATTTCGCGACGGTATTCATCCGAATTTTTCCCGAACTCCAAACGAAGCGTGCCACCTGGCTTTTATAATGTTTTATCCATATTCCGAACGCAATGGAATATATATATCAGGAGCCAATTCAATAGCATTCGGAAGATAGGTTTTCAAATCGACTTATTTAAATTTAAAATTTACTTAAACAAATTTCTACGCATTTCAGCTTCATATGACCAAATAGTAAATCTGATTGACAAGAAATTTAAAATCCTATAATAATGTAATGTTACAAATCCAATGAACCTAGTTTCATCAAAATCGGAGACTGTGTGAAAAATGACTATTTTTACACGTAAATTAAATATTAAAATATTCAATTTCTACAAATTTAATTTTAATTCGATTTTAAAAGTTCTCTATCATCATTCCAATTCAAATAGGATTAAATTCAACTTTATAGATCATTTTTATTCACATTAAATTCAAATTTCAATTATTTTAGCAATTTCAAATAATTAAATTGGCAATTAAATTATCTAATTAAATCAAGATATTCGAAATATAAGTTATTCAACTTATAAAATTAACTATTGAATATTTAAAGTCAATTAAATATACGAATTTCGAATGACTAAAATTCTAGGTCGTTACAAATAAAGTTTAATAACGAATAAAATCAATGATGTAGTAAATGATGAAATCATACGTTACTAATTGAAACTGGTTTTAGCATAGAACAAGAAATAAATTATTTGGCAAGTAAATTTATAACCCATGTTGTAAACAATAATTTAATAGATTTAAATCACTAGGATGTAACAGTTGTTTTATTTCTCACCTCATTTAGTTAATCCATTTTAAAATTTATTTTGTAATCAATGGGAAATTTTATGTAATTAAATATTTCAACTAATATGAGCAACGGCGTAAACCGTAGAGTAATGAGCGTAATACACTACACCAAACAACCAAATTTGTAACACTTTTCTGCTTTCAATTTACAACGCTAATAACCGTTACAAATTTCTATTTGTTACAACCATTTACAATAGTTATGACCGTTAGTAAATATAGCAATTTGATAAATAATGAAAAGTAGCATGGGTAAGATTGGAAATTTATCTTTCAACAATCGTTATCTCATTCTTCATGACAATTTCATTTCTCACTTTCTCACGTTTTACTCTCTTTCTTTCGTACGGGGTTTGCCTGCCACCACCTTCACTATCTTCCAACGCCTCCATCTTTCGTCGTCGCCTCCTCCCTTTGTCCTATCAAATTGACGAAGATGAAGGAAGATTAGGGTTGCGAACTATAAGTCTAGGGTTTTGCTTTTCCATATCCGTCTACTCGGGTTTGAACAGTTTTGTATGAGGTACATTTTAATTTTGATTTATAAGGACGAATTTCAATACTTCCAATGATTGGAATGCCTAAGTTTGAACTCGCTTATAATCGCAATGTTGATTAGTCGAATCCTAATTTTAGATTTAAAAATTCATGTGAGTTATGCTTTTAATTTAATATGTTGTTTTGATTTCAACATCCGTTGGAATACAATTGATGTTTTAGACTTAAATTAATTACTAGTTTCCTGAGGAAATCAGAACCCCTAGTCGACCGCAACCTCAATCCCGCAAACTCCCCCGTTGACTAGAACTGCAGCAAAATCTATGCATTAAGGACTAGACGATGGAGGAGTGATTGATGTTCGCAAAGCTGGCATTTGAGTGTGCTGTGTTAAGGAAGAAGGATTGGCCAGATCTGGGTTTTGCCTAGGGTTTTAGCCATGGCGGTTGAGAAAAGCAGACCTTTGACTAGATTTGTGTTCGAACCATTCATAGAGCTGGACTTGAACAGGATTTGGATCTCGTGCCTGCTTCGTCAAACGTGTCCATTGTTAGGAAGAAGTTTGCTGATGACTCTGAGGCTGCTATCAATGAGCAAATCAAGTGGGTAACTTGTTGTTTTTTTCTTTTTTATTGTACAATTGTTTAGTCAGTTTGTTTGATAATTCTTTTATAAGAATTGGTGAAAGTCAATTGAGATTTGTAGTATTGAACATAATAAGTTATATAGTTGTACATAAATTCGACTAGTTTTACTAGTTTTTTAATATAGTGTAATTAACTTTCATGAAAATTGAATCCAAATTCATGTTCCACAAGTTTAGATATAGGTAATAAATTTCCTTCTGTGCTCGACATGGTTATAAGGACATATGAAAATGTTATGAAGGTTTTATTATTATTGTCCTTCTATTTAGTCTCATTAACTACACTATTTATCATCTGTCTGTTCACAGCTACCTATACTCTTGAAGCAACTTGATTTTGTAGCTAATTGTGTTAGTATAATCGCCTTATTTACTAGGCAATGCTTCAGAATTTCAGTTAGGACAAGTAGTTATATAAAGGAATCAATATTGTTTAACCTGAAGTTGCATATGAAACCTAAGTAAAGAATGAATTAGCCCTGACCGTATATATGTGTGTGTTATGAGTAATTTAGATCTTTCTTTAATTGGAAGTTTTAAACGTGATGAAGGTGCCTGCAATATTTACCAATTTATGTAAAGAAGCCACAAATTTAGCTGCCTACTGCATCATTTCTATAACTAAAAAAGCTCCCAGAGTACATGTAAGTTCGTTTTTCTTTCTAAAAGAACTTGGAGATGTTAACTTACTATAAACTAATGATATATATTGTTGAATTGAGAATTCAGGTACAATTGAATCCATTCAGGTAGCCATTAACAGTAGAAGACTCTGCTTTATGCCTACCTTTGTTATTCAAATTGCTTTTATCTTTGGGATGTGATTAATAATCATGTTATCTTAATGGTTGAGGTTAATTCTAAAACCTTATATTCAAGTAATTAGTTGATATTAATTCTAAAACCTTATATTCAAGTAATTAATTTAAGGTGTGAGTTATTTAAGTTGAGGTTAAATTTTACATTCTAATGATTTCTGAAAATAACAATAGAGATCAATATGTAGTTAGAAAAAAAACAGATGGAAAAAATAAATAAAAATCTTTATCGAAAAGCAGAAAGTATAATTGAGAGAGGCTGCATACATGAAGTGTTAACGCATCGTGGATGTTGATCCAAAAAGCGATTTTTTCTTACTAGTTAAATTTTCTTTGGTCGACAAATTTTAGATATTTCGTTGGTGACATGCATCAGATTACATGTTCAAAAGAAAATAGGTATTCGATGGTTAATTTCTTTAGTTTTATTTACATATTAACATATTATAGCCTTATTTGATGTCTTTCTATTACAAATTTGACTTTTTTTAGCTACACACACACACACACATATATATAATGCTTGATTTATTAATTTTCCTTCTATTATGTTGTTACAGTGCTGGGATAATAGAGTTGCTTGAAACTTAGTTTGGACTTATGAGATAACATGACACTCCTCTAGAAAACGGTTTGTGAACAACTTGATATTAGGGCCCTCTAATGCTTACTTATAATTAGCTGACTATCTTCATTCTGTTTATGCTCTTCAGAGCTTACCATTTGTCTGTTACCGTGATAATTCTTTTGTCCTATTTAATTTATATGTAAATATTAAAGAAGTGTATGTCATTAATTGTTTTACTTCATTCAGTGCTAAGAGATAAGCACACAGGAAAAACAGCGGAACATGGTTGTGTCAGTTTTGCAAATGCAGCAGATCTTGCTTATCTTGCTTTAGCACGGAAGAAAATGAATGGTATGTACTTAATTTGTAAATTAAATGAGAGCCATCTAAAGAAAAGTTTGAGATCATTGGAATTACATTTAACATCAAACTGTAATTTAGACATGTTCAAAATATCAGCCAAATATTATTGGTTTGAAGGTACATGAATTACGCATTTATGTTTGAATGTTAAGATGAAACCTATGTTGTAATTTAATTGAAATTGTCAAACTAATCATTTGTAATAATTGAAATGTGATAAGTTTTGAAAATTACAGTGCTGGGACAGTGGAATTCGTAATGGACACAGTTTTGGAAAATTTCTACTTCATAGAGATGAATACCCATCTTCAGGTACAATTTTAGTTTACAAATGGTCTTATATGAAATATAATAACTGACTATTCATCACAGAAGAAATACAAACTAGCAAGAAAAATCATAGTTTTATGAATTTTATCCATTTTGTAATTATATAATATGATATGATATCATGCTACTGATAGATGTTTACAAGTCATGGTATATAGACCAGAATAGAATAAATATTAAATATCAGAAATAAACAATAAGATTTTAAAGCATACTCAAATTCTTGTAATATCAAGCTTTATCGTTAATAATAGAATCTATCTTAGTTCTCAATCTCCATGAACTAATTTCTTTTCTGTAATTTTGGAGCATATAGCTTCCAACCTGAATCAGTTCATGAAAGTAAGTATTTTTTCCTTCTACTCGAAAGGAAAATACACATATCTGCAAGGAAATGAAATGTATTTATAGTTATAAAAACCGTTGGAAAGGAAATTAATAATTGCAAAATTTTCAGCTTACTGAAACTACATTGAATCTATCTCGTCATAAATGTTATTATTTCTTCTAGCATTCATAAATGCTATTATTTCCATGCGGTGAAGATAAAACATTGAATCTATCCCATCAAAAGACCCAAATTTTCAGTTTTAGTCCTAAATGTTCGTGAAATATAAGATTTGGGATTACTCTATCGTCTTGGTTCTCATGGTTGACCTTCATGAAATTGAACAATAATTGCAATTGAACAATAATTTTGCAATTGAACAATAGTTTATCAGTTTTATAACCAGGTTCATCACTATCTCAGTTAAGAAATTTTATAATATAAGAACTTGATTGGAGTTTCATTTTCAATTTAGAAAAGTGTTCCAGTATTATCGAGCGGGTGCAGACAGGACTATCGTATGTTAGTAGGTTAGTATATTCTTTTTTAGAAAATAAACAAAACAGTAATGGAGGCAGTACTGACTAACGATGTTAGAAAATGTTGTACCAAAACACGCAATGATATGAATGGATATGTGATTGTTTGCTTGTCCCTTGGTAATCTGAATGCGACTTAGGTTTTTCAAATAGCTCTATTAGCTGTCGTATGAATCAGAAGTATAGTTGCAAAATCAACGATATAACAGTTTCAAATTTCAATTGCCTTTAATAATGTATTTATTTTGCTCAACTATCTTAGATATATAATGCGCACATAACTGTTATTGCAAAATAAGTTTAGAAGTAAATAGCAGATATATAATGCGCACATAAAAGCAACAAACTCACCTTGCATTTCTCTATTGATATAAAATAACAAATATCTAAAAGAAACTGGATTTAGATTGAACTGGATTTAGACTGAGGACCATAGATTCAGATGTTTATAGATTAATGAGTATATACATGCATGAATGTGATAAATTTTGGTATATGCAGGCTGTTAAATAATATTTAAGTATATGAAAGCATCATTTCTTTTTCAACGTTCTTCCATTTTAGCTCATCAACGTTATTCTTATTCGAAATGGGGTTATCGTTCATGTAATGAAATTGAGGGTCATCACTAAGGCTAGCTACAGGTCTGGGCTAATTGGGTTATTGCCCAAGGCCTAATTTAGGAGCAGGGTCCATTTTTCCTAGTTAATATTATGTAAAAATAATAATATAGATGTTGGAACAGAAGGTGTGGTTGTCGTGTGTAGTAAACTGTTTTGTTCACGAGCTGAGTGACCAAGGTTGGCAAATTCAATTTTTATGTCATTTTCATAGCTATTTTGAGGTCCATTTTAATCTCATACCTAGGGCCCAAATTCAACATCATAAAAAATATCACTATGTCTCATGCTCTTAGTATATTTGACAGTGGGATGCTCTCACTATGTCTCATGCTCTTAGTATAATGATTCCCAAACTCCCCAGACCGCAAACAAATCTGCTCCGAATAGGTGGAATTTTTCCACCACAGCCAGTAGAGCTTGGGATGAAGTAGTTAAAGGAAACAACATCCCTGTCACTATCCCATTGAAGTTCTATCAACCCCGTGAATTAAATTCACTTCAATGTGCCAAAATGTCAGAAGAAGTGGTGCTAAAGGCTAAAAAGCAATGGGACAACGCTATAGTGGTATATGTAGTTGGCCCGAAACCATATTATCCGTATTTCAAAGAGTATATTATTAGAGTATGGAAACCAGAAGATGAATTCTCAATTTATTCCAAGGAGAACGGATTCTATGTGATAAAATTCAACAAAAAACAAGATTGTGATAAAATCCTGGAAGGGGGTCCTTATTTCTACAATAAAAAATTAATGATGATGAAAAGATGGTCTCTGGGAATGCAGCTCAGTAAAGAACTTCTGCACACAATCCCAATCTGGATACGACTCCCTAATCTTCCCCTGGATTATTGGACAGAAGAAGGAATTAGTCGTATTGCCTCAGTGCTTGGTTCCCCAATCAGAATGGATAAGGCTACTGAAGGCATCATCAAAATAGCATATGCGAGAGTGCTAGTTGAAATAAAAAATTCGTTCAAATTCCCTAATAAAATTCCCATAATAACCGAAGATAATAAAATGATATGGCAAGAAGTGAGTTACGAATGGAAACCATCGTTATGCACGAACTGTACAAGTTTTGGACATGCTGAAATCAACTGTCAATTTAACAAAGTGTGGCAACCAAAGACAGGTACTGTACCATCTAAAGAGAACAATGCAGATATGATGATAGATAACATTAAGAATACCGTGGAGAAAGAAGTAAACAACAATCACAATATTGACGAAACAATGACTGTCCCTCAGAGTCTTTCTGAAACATTAGAACAGGCAATACCATTAAACCTTAATCCTCAACGCACCGTTGTTATAGACACAACACAAAAGCATTTAGACCAAATACAGTTACCACATCAAAATACTGCAGTTCTGAATAAAATTACAAGTTTAGTTTCAAATATCACTGACACAGAATCACTCTCAAGTATACAAATTACAAATGCCGACTCAGAAACTATCCTTCGTGATCCCAGAGAAGAATGCATGGTCCTATCTAAAATGCACAGAATGCCTGACTCCATAGAGCAAAACACCATCTCTTCTCAGAATACCAAACCCAGCAACACACGAAAGGTAAGAACAGACGAAACCCCCTTTGAATTTAAAGCTTCAGCAAACTCAAATGTCGTCGATAACCTTGCATGGCATACCATGGTGAATCAACTAAAAGGAAAGAAAAAAAAAGTCAAAAAAGCGAAGTTACTGGGGAATGCTACTCCCTAGAAAACAGTAGCAATCCCGAAAACAATTTATAGATGGAGTTCCTCTTTTGGAACATAAGGGGTATGAATTCCCCAGCCAAACAAATGGAAATGGTGAGATTATTGAATAGCAACAAGTTCTCTTTTATTTGCATAATTGAAAATAAACTCTCGGTAAATAATATTGATAGCTTCATGAATAAAATCCACAAAAAATGGAAATTTGCCCATAATATTTTAGATGGTCAGAAATGTCGTATTCTAATATTCTGGGATTCCATTCAATGGTCAAACATTATACTCCACACGAATGAACAATACATCACTGGTATCCTACATAATTACAGTGGCCTCAGTGTGGTATGTACATCTGTGTATGGCCATAATGATGAAATGAAGAGGAAGGACCTATGGAAATACATCACTGAACAATCTATGAGTATTAATCTGCCTTGGGTAGTAGTAGGAGATTTTAACTCAATTGTATCACCCACAGAAAGAATAAATAATGGTACTAGCACTGATATGGGCGACCATGACTTTATGAACTGCATAAACAATTCAAGGCTAATTGAGCCAGTGTACTCAGGTAATTTTTATACATGGAGGGGGGTCTGCATTTTTCAATACATAGCAAAATAGATAGAGTGTTTGTTAATTTTCTATGGTCTTAAAAGTTTAAACAATATGGCATACACTTTGGAAATCACTCCATTAGTGACCACACTCCTATCATGATTAAACTAACTACTCAAAACATGAGAAGAAAGCCCATACCTTTCAAATATAATAATTCGTGGCATCGACAAAGTGGATACCAGAGCATCATCCAAACAGTTCTGGCGCAGGAACTCCCAGGTAACGCTCTCTACAATCTCCTGTGTAAATTAAAAACCGTGAAAGCTAAAATGAAAAACTGGATATCAAGTAAAAGAAATATATACTTAGAATTAGACATGTTAAAAGAGGAAACAAATGGCATCTACAAGCAATTAGTTCGAGAGCCTCTAAACAACTTTCTAATTGAAGAATACAGCTCGAAAAATGCACAGATTCATGATATAATGAAGAATATTGCGATAAACAATGAACAAAGGATGAGAATAATCTGGTTGACTAAAGGAGATAAACCCATTGAATTTTTCTTCTCAAAATCAATAAAATTAAACCACCAAGGGGAAATAATTTCATTCTACAAGAGAATGGAACTTGGTATTCAGCATCAGAAACTATTGGTGTAGCAGCCACAACATATTTCTCAAATCTCTTTTCATCGCCCACAGACAAAATACAATTTCCAGAAATAATATGCAAAAAAATCCTCTCGGAAAATGCAAAAGAAAATCTCTGCAAACCTTTTCTCCTTGAAGAAGTTAAAGATGCAGTTTTTCAAATTAGTGACAATAGTTCCCCAGGACCGGATGGAATAAACTCTAAATTCTATAAAATTCATTGGGAACAAATCCAATATTACATATGGAATGCTATGAACAGTATCCTACAAGCAGGGAAAATTATTAAAGAAATCAATCATACATTCATTTGTCTCATCCCAAAAAAACCAAATGCAGTGGACATGACTGACTTCAGACCAATCTCCTTGTGCAATGTATCTTACAAAATACTTGCAAATCTTTTATGCAACAGAATGAAGTTATTCATGAATGATCTTATCTCCTATAACCAAAATGCCTTCATCCCTAGAAGAGTTATTACAGATAACTCACTCCTAGCTTACGAAATGATAAGAGGGTTCAACAGAAAAAATCCCAATGAATTATGTCTGAAAATTGATCTGCATAAGGCGTGTGATAAAATTAATAGAGATTTTATTCATCATATGCTGATTTCACTGAATTGATCTCTAACAATAAATGGAAACAAAACATCAAATATGTCCCAATTCAGTACCATCAAACCATACACAATATTAGCATTCAACCACAATTTGTAAAAGATTACTGGATCTGGCTACCAAGTAACAATGGACAATTTACACTGAAGTCAGCATGGAATCAACTAAGAAACAAGCATTCAGAACACATCTGGACAAAAATCATATGGGGTAAGGGATGTGCCCCCAAAATGTCAACATGTGCTCTACTGGCCATCCAAAACAAATTGAAAACCAAGGTACGTATTAGCAGATGGAGCACAGACATTGACCAACAATGCAACTTATGCGCAAGTCATATAGAAGACAGAGATCATCTATTTTTCAATTACCCGTACTCTAGTAAGTTGTTGGAAAATACCATGCAAAAATTGAAATTAGACATCAATCTCAACTTCAACATTAACCAGATTCTGGAATGCATAAGTAACAGTAACAAGAATCAAAATTTAACTAATCAAATCATCAACATAGCGTTCACTTCCCTGATTTGAAACATTTGGTGCGAAAAAAACAACAGGATCTTCAGAGGTATTGAAATGCCAACTTCGATTAGAAACATCCTGATAAATCAAGATGTTAAAACGCTTACGCAATACTTAATCCAAGATAGAGAAGTAAGTACAGAATCGAAACTTATCTGCGATAATTGGAACATCGTCAGCAGGACCTCGGTTCCTCCGCAACCCCCCTGATCTCTTCTCCCACTATAGGGATACTTCTAGCACTTCCCTGTCGAAGCATTTAATGTCCACTTGTGTTCCCAGATATGATAGATCCATCTGCTTGATATTTGTACCCCAAACTCTCTAGCCATGACTTTGCTTCCCAATCGAGACAGAAGTGTTTTCACGCTGTTATTAAGAAGGTTCTAGACTTCATCCTAGTGTAGGATGTCCTTAGTTTTGTTATTTTGTTTTATTTTCTTTTTAGTTTTCTACGGACCAAGTTGTTATTACAGATGATTTTGAGTGCATTTTAAACTTTGTTCCAACTCCTCCATCTGTTCAACAACTTGAATCCGCTTAATCTATGTTGTACTGTTAATATATGGAAGTGATATGTACTCTTTTTCCTTGTAAGGTATCCGATTAGGTTAGGGGGTTGCAAGGTTTTAATGAGGCATATCATGGAAATATATGTCCTATTATGTTAATAAAGTACCTTTTTCAAAAAAAAAATTACAATTTGTTTCCAAAGTCATTTCCACGAAGACATATATACAAAATTGGCACTGTTACATCTGTATCAAAGCTTCTTTTTGATTATTAATTCTCCATATGCTTTTCTATAGGTTTGCAACCACAATATTCCCTTTGTTGATTATTAATGCTTTAAGGGTTTCTTTTCTTATTAGTTGGTTTCGAATAGGACATTATATGTCATAATATCCATGAGTTATGGTAGGACATCCTATTTTTTCACTAAACAAATGTATATTTTGAGCATTATCATTTTGCAAATTTGTGTAGGAACCAAACACATATCATGATTTATCATCTAGATCTTCCCCAAGCACTTAGAAGATAAGATTTTCGAGCCAGAAAATTATGTAAGCCTACTAGTCCAGTAGTTCTTAACTTTCTACTGCTGTAATATATTTATTAAAGCAAGAAAATATATACGGAGATGAGATGACTATGTGGAATGTGCAGATGTATGCTTCAAGGAATACGGTGACAGGGTTTCGGCCTTGAGACTAAATATAATAGGTATTGCATCTTTGACAATGGACTATTTGCACTCGAGTAATGCTCATCTCCATTTGATAGAGTTAATTGAATAGCTGGAAATTCAATGACCAAACCATATACAAAAGCCCTAATATTATATTGGCCCATTTATAGTGAATTATTTTTACTAGACCTTGCCAGGCATATCCGAAGATCCACACGCAAAAAAGCGAAAAAAAGAATAAAACACTGCACGACAAATTTCCTTCAAGCAAACTTTATTAATTCGTCCAAAAGATTACAAGTGAAAGGACTCGATCTTCAATACCGTAATACGACGACACTTATTCTCTTTATTCATAATGAACTATATACAAGCGTAATTATGAAAATTTGATAAAATATTTTGTTTAAGAAGCAAAAGATCAATATTTAGACCAAAAAGATTAAACATAACTTGTGTGAAAATGTGGTTAATTATACGTAGCTGTTGAGCCTTGATGTCATTTGTATCTTTTGCTTACTTAATGTTATATGTTATTGTACTAATTAGTTCATATACAATACCTTTTTCTCTTTAAATCTATAATAATTACTTTGTTTCTTTTCTAAAGAACATTAGCAGTTTAGGTATTCAGATCATAAGCATTACATGAGCAGTAAGTATCCTTGATAAACCCGAACAAGATGATTTCCCAAAAATAAAAATTGTATATTAATTATACAGTTAAAGCTAAATATCAATGCAAAAGAAGTTTGCACTAATGTTTGTGGGAATTTCTATCATCATCAGCATTGAACATGAATAAGAAAGGGATAATATATTTTCTTCCTCACAGCATAAAGTTCAGATATAGACATTTACTTGTTGGATTAATATAATTGTAATTTGTTTTCAGGTGAGTGTTATTTGTTTGGGGACAATTATACATGATTTTTATATCAAATGGAGGGTAAAATACACTTAATTAGATACCTATGATTAGGTTTAGCAATTCCTATTAAGTTATATTATCAAAGTTTATGAACTTTAAAGGACGAAGACAGAAAAGGATGCTACAATTTGTAACGTGGAGGGTAATTTATTCAAGTGATTAGAAAAAGCAAATAGCGGTGGAGCTTTTGATTCTGTTCAATTTACAATGGACCTCAAAAAGTCATGCACTGCTTAATACTTAAGGTACCAACATGAAATCAGACATAGTAATGGATATGCAGTATCACAAACATACATAAACATATGCATATTTGTGCTGATTTTAACATGAAAATGCAAGAGACAAATGGTGGTCGAGGTTCAACAAAGTAAATGTAGGATACTGGCCAGAGGATTTATTCATGAATGCGACAACGGCTAATTCTGCTTTCTGGAATGTGCATTTGCGCGCGTCTAAGTCTGAACAAAATCAATCAAGCTTGAGACAATTTAATTAAAGAAAAAATGGAAGAGTTTACATGGTAGGATTGGTTGTAGCTTGCAGATAGTCAAAGTAGGTGTTGTACAACTATAATTATTATAACATTGTAAAAACAACTTTGGTAAATTCTTATATTTTGCGTGAACTCACTAGCTTTATTGTAAGAGAATATTACTTATATTTTTGTTGATATCATTCAAACATTTATGTTCAGATTAAATAAATTTTGTTTATTTCATTGACATCTTTATTTTGATGATTTTCTTGTATATTTGCACCTAGTCTATGTAGTTGAAAAAAATAATGCACGTAGCTCATGGTCGGCACTATTGGCTATTTTTAATTGCATTATTTAATTAAATCCGTTTGATGTTATAAATGATGTATTTTAGCAACATATTTACCAACGGTTATAACGTTGGTAAATACATTATGTACCAACGGTTATAACCGTTGGGAATTTTCATATCCCAACGGTTATAACCATTGGTATATACAGTATTTACCAACGGTTATAACCATTGGGAATATTATCCCACCTTAGGCAAATTGTAGGACAATGCTTAAAAATCTGTTAAGGAGGATCAATGTAAAGCCTTAACGCTATGTTAATACTTTACATTACTGATAGACACTACATATATAGTGTATCTTACTACATATAGAATGTTTGATGGATCCTAAGGAGATGGAAAATCTCGTAACATCTCTTAAGTTATTGCACTCATGTTATACACTTGATAGGAGATGGATAATCCCGTAAACATCTCTGAAGCTATTACACTAATTTTATTTGTTATAGATTTAACTTACATAAGAACTTTTAATTCTAAATTGAGTGTTTTGTCTTTTCATTACGCTCGGGTCAGCTTGAGTATTACAGTAGTTGAAGAAACTATTCCTTGAAAATGAAGATAGAGCTTGCTAGACCATATTTATTATTATTTTTCCGCTGCATTATTTTGGTATGTTTTTTTTGTTGTACTCTGATTATGTTGTAAAATTTTAAATCAAATGTATATTGTAAAACTGCTTCATAAACTGTTTATTTGATTATTATATTTTCTCATTCCACGGTGAGATTTTGTTTTTTGCTTTCCATCTTTTCCCTTATTTTCTTATATATCCCATTGATAATATGCCCTTTGGAATGGTTTGAGTTAGACATGTGTGCTTTATTGTCCACTTGAATCATAAGAAAAGGGTGGGTCATCACATTTGATCATTAGACAAGTGCACAAGAGTTCAAATAACTTATATCGATCGAAAAGCTGTTTTCTGATAAATCGATTTTCGATCACATAATTGATTTTCCATCGAAGAATATATTTTTGTGAACAATTTTCAAAAACAAGTTTCTTATCGTTATTCATTAATGAAATGATATCTTATAAGGTAAAAAAAAAATTATTTATAACACTTAACTATATTCCAAAATGTTTCGATATTCGAAGACGAAGTGTTTGAATTTTCGGATCGCTACATAAATTTATTTGCAAAATTTATTATTTAATTAACTTTCCCATATTATGTTGCGTCAAAATATGGGATTTTTAGAGGATGATTTATACGGTCTTCGTTACCGAATCAGTTATTGTTTCTTAATTTGGAATTTTTCTCACTAACAGCTCTACCATTTAAAGTAAAATAACATAACCTGATGCAAACTTACTATAATAACCCAGATTTTATATTTACTGTAATTAAATATAATAATCTAAATTTGAATTTTAAATGGGAATTTGAACATTTTAAGTATTGGAATAAATGGAGGGACTAGAAATTTCGTCCTTTTATAAGTGTTAATGTAAACCCTACAAGAACGTGAATTATAAATTTTGATAGCATTGAAAAATTATCTATGGAATAACTAATTTTAGAATTTACAACAATATCGATTTTCTGAGAAAAATTGAGAATTTTGTTTTATTGTATCAAAATGATTATGGATGAAATTAGAAATTTATTAGTAGCATTGAATTGAAAATTTTCTTTGTAATTTATTTTGCAAATAAAAATTAAAAGGGAATAAGAACAGAAATTTTAAACGAAAAGAAAAATTAACATTTTCTTATTGATTCAGTAACATAACCCAAAGCCTAAAGGCTATGTTAAGGAGAAAACCCTCCTTCCTGTTACTCATTTCACATTCAAAA
Source organism: Allium cepa (assembly GCA_030765085.1). Classification (NCBI taxonomy): domain Eukaryota; kingdom Viridiplantae; phylum Streptophyta; class Magnoliopsida; order Asparagales; family Amaryllidaceae; genus Allium; species Allium cepa. Next base: position 112,798,754 of record CM060940.1, read on the forward strand.
CTTTTACACCAAACGAGAAAAGAATGAAAAATCTTCTTTCTCTCATAAACCCTAGGAGCTAAATCCTTAAATTAAAATAAGAATAAATTTCAGAAATTCTCATAATATCGAGGTAATGATTTCGAAACCTATTCTATCTTTTAGAATGACTGATTTTAGTTTTTATAGTGTTTAATTCTTGTTATTCTCTTTTGGGTCAAGGAATTTCTAGGGTTTTTCGAAATTATAAAAGCAAAGTAGGATTTGGTGTTTGACAAACTGTCTTAAGAATCAAGGTGAGTAATCCTTACCACTCTCTTTATGGATAATATCAGTTGTGAATGGAGTTGAATTGCTATGAGTAAGATGTATTGTTGGCTAAAACTATACCTCTGTTGAATTAGGAAAATAGATGCTTTTATTTGATGATATGATGCTTTGTTATGTTGCTATAGATGCATGCTTGCTTGTTATTGTGTTCCACGCTCATAAAATAAAGTATAATTGTTGGAGGTAGACAAAGCCTCGACCGTAATGGTTCCCTATAGCCGATAGCTCTAGGAAATATCTTTATCGGTGGACCGGTGGGACCCCATCGATGGACTGGTGGCTGATACCTAGAGCTAATCGACTCTAGGCAAATCGATGTTTGTTATTTATTTTTCTTGTTCCCTTTCTTTTATCGATTTCTATGATTTGTGAAGATTTATTCATATCACATTCTTGTGGAATCTCTGTATTATAAATTAGTGAAAAAATAATGTATATTTAAATAAACATATTATGGAAAAAAAGTATCTTTAAACTAGTATTATTGTAGTATATGCAATAAAATTTTTTTTTACAATTATATAAAAAATATTATTAACTTTAAATAGAGATTTCGAAACATGTTATAAAATATAAAGTTACAAATATTTTAAAGAAGAAGGTTATTATTGAGTTTTTAATAATAATAGTATTCAAAAAGGTGAAACAAACTGTATGTATATATATATATGTTTATATTTCGATGTTATATATATAGTAGTGTATCCTTATAAACCCATCAATTCTATGGAGCTTTATATAACCACACACACACACATCTTGATATCAACTTATATTTATAGCTTGTTATATAAATATATATATATACACACACATAGTAAAGTAATAAGAAGTTTATGATTTGAATAGAAAAGGTATAAAAGTATTTAAAATATTTTGAAAACCATTCCATAAATTTGTAAAGCCAAAACTTATGCTTTATAGACAATAACATCTCCTTTGGTAATTTATTGTGTTTTCCTTCGGGCTACTTGTGCCTCCTATGGGATTTTCTAATGACTTTTGAATTATTTCTTAGGTGTAAATTCTTCTTTCTATAAAACAAGAACTATAATTAAATAGTTCAGTAGTACGCGTGGTATGGAACATCCAAGATCACTTCATTATTTAAATATACGACCTGTAGTGTAGAATATTTAAGTGAGTGGAATTTACTAGCTTGTAGTAAATACTATAGTAACCCTGTGTGGTATGGGACATGCGATGTTACTTTGGTGATTACTATTTGAAGAGAAGGTTACACTTTTTGATTAACTAGTATCTTGGGGAAAGCATTTTATTTATATAGTTCATCATATTCGTTAGTGCATCCTTCGCTTGACCTTATAGGCTAGTTATTCACCTTAGCGGCTGACTGTGGGGTCGCAACCCGAGTCATGTAATATTTTCATATATTATCCCTATACCACAAAGCTAATAGTCAGTACCTCGGGCTAGATTCGATGTCATAGCACTTGTGTCACTTGTTATTAGGCACGACACCTCACAAGTGCTTTAGTAGGTAAAAAACGTGTTATGAGAATCAAGTATATTATAGCCATAGGAGTTTAGCGGTTTCATTCATTCTTGGTCTCCTGGAGCTTTCTGTATCAGTTTACCCTTGTAAGAGAGATATCCTCACTAAGAATTCCTTATTGTGAAGATATCTATAGGATCAGTTATATTGCCCCGACTTGCTTCGTGCTCTCTCTTGTTTTGATTCGCTTTCATGCTAGTCTCTTGTTTTGACTCACTTTAATACTAGTCTTTTGGTTTTGAATCGCTTTCATGCAGTCTTATATTTGATCGAGTTTGACTCGTTTTCATGTAGTCTCTTCTATTCTTGTGATTTCTTAGTTTATGACCTTGTCACCATATTTGAGACGATTGTTGTTGATAGGCATGAGATGACTTTATGAAACGGTGATTTGGTATTGATGCCTTTTTATTGGATGTGGCATGCTATATAGTTCGTACTATATACTGAGTATTATACATGTTTATTTTACGATCCCATCCAGTTATATTTAGAGATAGTCTGACCTATTTATTATTTTCATAATAGTCAAGTAAGACTGAGACTTGTTAGATATAGGAATTTGGTGACCTTAGATGTTAGGCTAGCTTTGGAGATAGATATATTATATGTATCATTTTGTCTTATTCATTGTATATAAGTTTTGTATGACTCTTATATGAGAATTAGTAACTTTGTGATGTATATTTGTACATGTCTAGCTATTGAGCTTATATGTATATATGTGAGTTTAGTATCCTTTTTTGTAGAATAATATATTTGACCTGTATTATATTTTCTGATGTGATTTGTGATTTTGTTTCTATATTATGTAATATAGTGTTCTAATTTATATTATCCAGTGTGTCTATTGTTTTGTGCTAAGACTAATCAGGCCATTATACTTCTCCATGTATAAAGGTAAAAGCATGACAGCATTAGCCTAAAGGAATAAACATGGATGGTCACTCCTATCCATCCTTATTCTCCGTATTACTCGATAATATTGCTTGTAATATTCTTAAGTAGCATGAGTATAAAGGTAAGGCGTTATACTTGCTATCGTCGATATTACTTTGAAAGTTGGAGTCCGTAAACCACTTCATAAGAGAGCCACTATTCCTGTATACAAGGAATAATTTGTTGGTATTTCTTAAATACTTAATTAAACATTTTACATCGGTCCAATGTTTTCCTCTAGAGGATTAGACTAGTTCTGGCTTATGCATCCTATTGTATAAGCATATTAGGTCTAATACATAGCATTGCGTACATTATAGAATCGATTGTAGATGCATAAAATATCCTCCTTATATGCTATTTCTCCACATTGGTATGAAGATCATTTTTCATAGAAAGGATGATTCCAGTTGCATCGCAATATTCTCCCACTTGGAATCCTCCATACTAAACCTTTTCAGTATGGTGTCTATGTATAGGGATTGAGGCAATTCTAGCAACCTCATGGAGTAGACCTTAATACCCAATATACTGGTTGCTTCTCTTAAATCCTTCATGTAGAAGTTTTCGGATAATCACACTTACACTGATTGCAACAATGCAATGTCATTGCCAATCTGTAAATAATTATTGATGTATAGAACTAAGAATATTGCAGCTTGTCCTTGTTCTTTCAAAGGTATGTACGCTTCCTTCGTGTTTTGATAAAAATTGAACTATTTGATTAATTTATCAAACACTTGTACCAATTTCTTGAAGCTTGATAAGGACCATAAATGGATCTTAACAACTTGTAAGCTCGCCTTCACTCCCACTGACCTCGAAACCATTGGGCTGTGACATGTAAACTGTCTCTTATAAATCACCATTTACGAATGCAGATATGAATATTTACCAAATTCCATAGTCATTGAATGTGGCAGTGGGTAGCATTATCCAAATAAACTTAAGCATGGCTATGGATGAAAATGTGTCGTCATAATCAACTCCTTGAATTTGAAAAAACACTTTTGCAACTAGTCTTGCTGTGATATCCCGGAAATTTTGGCAATATCAATTTAATAATCTGTATTTAAAATTAAATTGATTTGATAAATTTTGTTAATAAAATTTGACTTGATTTAATAATCCAATTAAATGAATATTTAGTTGGTGAATTTTATCTTTAAAAAAAACTAATAAAATGTTTTCCTATTTATAATGTATATATATATATATATATATCTTATATATATATATATATATATATTGTGAATAGATAAGTTTTGAATTTAATGTATAAATCTTGTTTTTAAATTCTAATATTCATTTTGATAATTTGGAAACTATTATACAACTATTCAAAATTCATTTAATAAATAACTATAGGGTTTTAAGATACTTAAGGAAAATATTTTAAATTGTTTAAATATATTTTAAAGAAAATTTTAAATTTTAAATAAGATAAACAAAAGTTTATTTTATTTTCTTTTTGTGTATAGCTTAATAAATATAATTTGAAATTTTATGTAAAAATTTAAAATACCATTTATATATTAAACATTAATGCATTTAATTAAGATAAATAAGATAAGTAATTTATAATTTCTTTTATAAATGATTTAAAATTGATAAATGAGTTATTTTCAAATAATAGTAATAAATGTATAAATATAGATAGATTTTAAAAGATAATATTATTATTCTAAAATTAAAATATGTTAATATAAATTTGTTTTAAATTGGATTTTTAAATATATGAATAGAATTTGAATTTGAATTTAATTTTGAAATCCAAAGGAATAAAAATATCTAAATTATATAAGTAAGCTTTCATTTTTTTTAATTTGTTTCATTTCATTTTCTTTATAAAAAAATGCATGTACATTTACTTATGAAATAATATATATATATATATATATATATATATATATATATATGAGTATGTATGTATGTATGTATCTATGTATGTATTTAATAAATAAAGAAAAGTGGGTTTCATTTACTTTTAAAATTAAATAAAAATAAGTAAATATGTATAAAAAAAGTCTTAACATTGTAAGTAACTAATGAGACAAATGTGAACTAATAACCAACTCTAATTGACAAATGTAAGGATTTAGTACATGTGTCATATTTATTTTTAATTATTCTTTTAATTTTTAAATAAATCATTTATCTTATATAAGCATGTTTTCTTCAAGCTCTTCCTTTTCTAATCTTCATTTTTTTTTCAAAGTTAAGAAAAAATTTCAGCTGAAACAAATTTGTATTCCAAACTCTCAAAAATTAAAATCATGTTCAAATCTAAAAGTACCTCCTCAAATCAGAAAGAAATCTGCAAATCTATTTTCTAAATACAATTCTTCAATCTGTCATTCCTGTATACAAATCTGTAAAGCATCCTCAAATTCAAAATCTGAAAATTCTTCTCAAACCAAAATCTGAAGCTCTTCCTCAAAATATAAAAATCAAAAGCCTACATGATTTAATTTGAACATCTGCAACTCAGTTTTCAAAATTTCATTAGCATGCAACTGCAAGTTCAAATCAGCAAGCAATTCAAGTTTCTTAATTAGAATCAAAGAAGTTATGGCATTTCAGTTTAAACGTTTCAAAAGCAATTCAAGTTTTATCAAAAGCTTTCCAAATCTATGCTCTGTTTCATGCCATTTCCAGGTGAGTAACATCATAGTTTTAAAGATTTAAGTAAATATTTATGTTGCCTGATCATCTATAAAACTAGTATGTTATGAATGAATCTATCAGTGAGGTTTTGTGTATATATATGAAATGTTGTTGTGCATATATTTGTACTTCCTCTGATTCTAGTTCCAGGTCCAGTTTCTTATAAAAAGAAATCCTCTTGCTCTTGTTCAAAATTTTGTTAAGCCTTAAATCCTGAGACAAACATGTTAATTATACCATAGTTTTATTTTAAAACTTATTAAGTAAAAATAAATTTGGTATTGTCTCTGTAATTAAAACATCAGAGCATGTTCAATGAAGGTAAAATCTCAAACATGATAATTTATAAATTAAGTATTATAAACTGAAAACTTAAACAAAAAAATGATTTTTAAAACTAAAATCATATTGTGTAGTTTAGAATTGGGACTGTAGTAGTTGTTTGAACAGAAAATGGGTTTTAGTCAAACCCTGGTGATCGAGTTGATCGGAATGTTTAGGGTTCTTAGTGGGCGTAGTGGAGTGATTAGAGGGTGTGGCAAAAATGCCAGGAGAATGAATAGTGCTCGGTGGAGGCAATGGGAGGTTGATGAAGTCTGTAAACCTAGTTTCTTGGCAGTGCAGAGTTTTGATCGTCTCGTACCTTCCAGTGGATCGAGTGCTTTGGAATTCCAGGGGATAGTAGATGGAGCATCGATGTACTCGTGGCCGGAGTTGTAGCCGTCACGGTGATCGGAATTTGGTTGCGTCGTAGTTTCTAGGTTTTGGGATTTTGAGGTGATACTTGTTCCAGTATTTTCCAGGTTTCAGAATTGGGAACTCGAATTTGATTTCGAGTATGTGGTGAGTTTTTGATGGAAGTGAGGTGATTCAGAGTTGAACGTCGACGTGCTCGATGCATTGGTGGTGGCCGGAGGTGGCCAAGACCACCGTGCATATGCATGGTGAAGAATGGTGTCAAGGGGAATGTTTGGGTTTTGCAGAAATTTTGTACTCGAGTTATACTTGAGTAATTCGAGTTTTTGCTCGAAGATGATCATGGTTTTACTCGAAGTAATAAAAGAGGGGACTCGGGTATTTTAGATGTTTACAGGTTTCTCTGAAACCTGTATGTTTCCAATTCAAGGTTTGATTTAAATTCTGAAGCAGGTTTTAAACAAAATTTGAATCTAAATTTAAAGTATGAATTTCAAACTAGATTTGAATTCCAGTTTTAAAATTTAATTTAAACTTTATTAATTAAAACGTTTAAACAACTTTAAAGGAGTTTAAGTAATTGAATTTTAAGATAAAGTTTTAAAAATTAGAGTAGAAGATTTAAACCTACGTTTTAAATCTAGAATAAAAATCCAATCTGAATCAATGTTTTGAAAATAAAGGATGTTTTAAATATTTTAAATGTTTAAACAACTTTTGATGTTGTAACATATTTTAAATATGACTTGTATCTTAAAACAAATATGGGTTTAAATTCCTTTGAACTTCTTTATAAAATAGGAAATTCTTTTGCATAAGTTTTAAAAAGGTTTTTAAATGTTTTTAAAACTTTGATAAAGTTAAGTTTTGAGTTCAATGTAAATTTAAAATTTAAAATGTAATATGAAAACAAATTTTAAAGTAAGTTGTTTTAAATTTGCTTTGTTTATAATAATGTAATCATTAATAAGAAATGTATTATTTTAAATTAATCAAAGATTTAATGGTTTTGGTTTATTAAATTAGTAAGGTAATTAGATGGTCAATTAATTAATTTTTTTAATTAATTAAGTAAGGATTTTGAATTAATTAATTAAGGTTGAAGTTAATTAATTAAGATTAATTAATTTGGAAATAAGATCATTAATTAAATAAGTTAAGATTTTAATTAATGATTGGAAATTAATTTATCAAGAGGTTAAGATTAATTAAGTTAAAAACTTAATTAATGAAATAATTAGTGATTAATTAAATAATTTTTAAAGATTAATAAATTTGTTATTAATATTAATTAATTTAAGTTAATTACTTAAGAAAGGTAATTAAGAATTCGTTGATAAGTTAATGAAGGTCATTAACTTGGAATTATTTATTAATTAATTAATGTAATTTTAATAATTAACTAGATTAATTAATTTAGATAATCATTTATGGAATTTGGTTAAATATGATTACTTTATGAAAGTAATTAAAGGTATAAATTACTCATTGTGATTAATTAATTAATTTGATTAGTTTAAATTAATTAATTAAGTTTAATTAATTTAGAATAATCATTGGATGGGTTGATAAGTAATCAATGATGAATAATTACTTAGAGGAGTAATTAAGATGAGTAATTACTGAATGTAACTTATTGAAGTATGGAAGAGTTTTGGGGTTAACTGCTTGTGTAATTATTATGAAGGATAATTACTTTGTGAAAGTAATTAATAATTAATTACTGGATGTAATTAATTTAAGCATTGATTAATTAAGTCATTTGAAATAATTAAGTAATGTAATTAATTAAGGGTAATTAATTACTAATGAGATTAATGAGGGATGATTAATAAATATAATTAATTATTAAATGTAATTAATTTAGGAGTAATTCATGTACTCAATGAAGTAATTAAGGATAGTTAATTACTGAAGGTGATTAATCAAAGATGATTAATAATTGTGGCTTAATTAAGGTTAATTACTTAATGTAATTAATTTAAATAAAGTAATTAATTAAAGTGTAATTAGGGATCATTAATTAATACAATTAATGATGTAATTAAGGATTAATTAATTAAGATTAATTAATCGATGATAAGTGATTAATGAAGTAATTAATTAATGTAATTAATTAAGGATTAATGTAATTAATTATAGTTAATTAATTAATGGAGTAATTAAAGGTTAATTACTGGATTTGATTAAGGATAATTAATTTGTGAAATTAATTAAAGGATAATTACTTGAATGTAATTAAAGGATAATTAATCAAGGGTTATTAATTAAGGTGATTAATTAGAGGATAATTAATTAATTGATTTGTAATCAATTAATGGTTAAGTAAGCAAGATTTCAAATGATGAAGTAATTAATTTAATTCATTTTAAATTAAATAAAGAAGAGGTAATTAATTTAATTCACTTTAAATTAATTAGAGATGGAAGAAATTAATTTAATTCATTTTAAATTAATTATAGATGGTGTGATTATAAATCATTGCTTATGTATTTGCTTTGAATGGTTTGAATCTCATATATGAGATTAGTAATATTGTGTGATATGGATGCTTGGTTGCAGTGTGATGATAATATGAATTATCTATTGGTGATGATAATGGAGATTATCAATTTGTGATGATAATATGGATTACATGTTTATGACGATAATGTTGATTATCTACTGTGATAATGTGAATTATCTATCTGTGTGTATATAGATAATTAAATTGAATTGTTTTAAACTTAAAACAACTTGGACCTAAAAGACACGCTTTGGATTTCGATGAGACCGGGATCGGGTTTCCAAATTTGGATATCCAAAAACCACATCGATCCAAATTAACTATAGGTCGTGAATCTCAAGTGAAGATGAAGATTCGGAGTGCAAGGGTTAACGTCTTTAACTCTGAGGGTGATTCCAAAATGAGTGTAATGAGATAATGCCTTCGGTTTCGTTCGAACCCGGAACGAACTTGTATGGATTGAATGCTTTCAGAACATTGTCAGGTGAACGATGAGCATTCTAAGAGATGTGTTCTCTAAAGTAATCGTAGCCTCAAGCCTCATCAACCGGGAATGGCTAAAACATGGGAGGTGCAGTAAGGCTAGGTGGGTAGCGCCCATTTCAGGACAAGATTTTCGCTTGTCTAGAAGTCCCTTTTTATTCGGCTGTGTGGGGCGGTTGATTCGCGACAACTGCAGGGGTTGTCTTGTTCGAGACTGTCTAGTAAGGGATTGTTCCGGCCTTGTGTTGCAGGGGAGCGGGTGTACTCCTTGGTACGGTGATCTAGGCCATGTACTGTGACGGGCGGTACCCCAGTAGCCCTGCCATTGTATGGAGTCCAAAATCCAATAAGTGCCAACGGTTTTGATTGTATTACCCACTTTTGTGGCTAGTAGCTGGAATTTAATAATGTAACAATTTCGGCTATTTCTTATTTACTTGAAAACCCTAAACCTATTATAATATCATCGGATTTCCTATCAAATGTTTTGGTTAGCGTAAGGTAAAACTTTTCCATGTTTATGTGTGGGAAGTCTTACGTGATACCTTTCTTTTCAAAAGTTTTTGAAAGTTAAGCAACTTTAACTTGTTACTCACACCAGACTCATGTCTGACTCGGAGTTTATCTTCTGTTTTTTTTCTTAAACTCTTGGGCACTCAAATTTTTACGAGTAGCCAAGGGATTCAGGTTAGCTTTGACGAATTGTGGAGGAGAAAACGGAGCAGGAGGCTTTTGCGTTATAGTTATCTAGTATTCCGCTGTGTTGGTATCTCTGAGTCGTCTGTTTGAGTTGTTTTGTATTGTGTTGTATAACTAGACAGGGGTTTATAACTGTCTAGTATGTGTTGTATTATCTGTGTAACTCTGATAATGGTTGTATATTATGTATTACTTATGTTATTAATATAATTTATTCGTTCCGCTGTTTAGATTCTGATGTGTTGTTTCTTCTTTCTTCTCTTTCTTTCTCTTTTCTATCCATTTCTTTCTTATTAATGATGTGTCATTCTGTGGAGATGAATGGCGGGTCGTTACAGTGGTATCAGAGCACTAGGTTGAGTGAATACCTAGGCTTTGGAGTGTCTTCTTACTTGAGAGATCGTATTTGTAATTTTGATATATATTTATATTTATTTATTTCTACCTATTTGTTGGGTTACCTGTTTGGGTTTTCCAATATAGGTTATAAAGGTAGATAAGGTAGTGGTGTGTGTAACACGACTACTACCAATGGTTGGAGTTTAAATGTTGAGGTTGGAAGTGTGTCTGTCAAGACTGTAGACCTAATACCGTCTCGAGTAAGCTTTGTAGCTTGGTGTAAGGATTTCATCGATCTTTGAAGGTAACCTGTTAAGGTTCGGAGTCTATCTTTGAAGATGGATGATTAGAGTTTGGATCTGTTAGTTGGCATAAGTGAGTAATGGTATCTTGATACCTAAGGAAGTAGTAACTGCGTGATGAGATGTAATGACTATGGATTGTGTCCGAAGATGTTTCTTTGGAACAAGTTTTAGGAGATATGTTTGTTTCGGTGTTCTGGCTGAGTTCAGCAGGATGTGGTGGTTGGCTTTGAGGTACGAGTTTCTCGAAGAGCTTTGGGATTAGGAAATCTTTGGCATCGGTGTCAGCAGTGCAGTTCGGAGGTGTTCTGTGTTGGCAAGGACATCTGGTTAGCAGTTTTTCTGAAGGTGGAGTTCAGAAGCAGCAGAGTGGACCCGTTTCTTCGGTGGATTGGCTAATTAAGTGTAAGCTGTTCTGTTTGGTAAAGAGAGAACAGTTTTCTTTGGAAATTGGTCTGGATTGATCGCAAAAGTGACTTGCGATTGTTTGAGTGATCCTTGGGTTATCAAAGTTTTTCTGGATGTCTTTTGAGAAGTCAGAGGTTTGCCTGTATCTGGAGATTGAGTTTTCTTATCGACCGGATTCCAGGAGTGCTACCGGTGGATCAGTTAGTAGAAGGATGGTTTCTCGAGTTAAGGTTTGGTGAAGCAGCTCGGGATTGGTGGAACTTTTGAGTTTTCTTTTATGGATCTGTTGAATCATATTCTGGGATGTGTTATCCAGATTGTGCTCGTGTTCATCATCAGCATTTTTCTTCTTTTCAGATCAGAGTTGTGCAGCGGAAGCAGTTTGGGAGTATTTCTATTTTGTCATTTCCTAGAAGAAGTGAGTTTGTTCTTCTGATGTTTGAAGAGTAGAGTTGAATTGCCAGTTGTATAATTGGATTCAATGAGATTCACGTATCTCTCAGGGGGTACATGTATGAGTTATTTCTGGTTGTGGAACCAGCTGTTCAGGAAGGTTTGGTTGTTGAGTCAGACTCGTTTGTTGTCTGATATCTTGTCTAGTTCTGTATATCTAGATGAGTAAAAGCTCTGTAGCTTCATAGTTTTGATTGTTTGGATTCTGTAGAGCGAGTATCCCGTATATATATATGTGTGTGTATATATATATATATACATTTGGGGAAAACTCGAGGAAATTTTATCCAGAATTTTGTCTGAATAATTAAATTTGTTTGATTAGATAAATTGGTCGCTATGGTTGTTAGCCTATGATTGATGTATGCTTGTGATTTATAATTAAAATTTTAAATGGGATGATTAAATTACCTTTACTTTTAAATTTCGGGGATGGAATTCTTTTAAGGGGGAGGAATGTGATATCCTGGAAATTTTGGCAATATCAATTTAATAATCTGTATTTAAAATTAAATTGATTGGACAAATTTTGTTAATAAAATTTGACACTATTTAATAATCCAATTAAATGAATATTTAGCTGGTGAATTTTACCGTCGGTCACTCCAATGCGTGCGAGCCCTAAACCAAACCCATATCGAAGAATACATCATCGAATCGAATTTCGAACATTCTCATGAAAAACTGCAGCTAACACTCGACACACAACCCTCCGCCGCCGACAACCTCCACGCCGTTGACCATACTAATAAAATGTTTTCCTATTTATAATGTATATATATATATCTTATATATATATATATATATATATATATATATGTTGTGAATAGATAAGTTTTGAATTTAATGAATAAATCTTGTTTTTAAATTCTAATATTCATTTTGATAATTTGGAAACTATTATACAACTATTCAAAATTCATTTAATAAATAACTATAGGGTTTTAAGATACTTAAGGAAAATATTTTAAATTGTTTAAATATATTTTAAAGCAAATTTTAAATTTTAAATAAGATAAACAAAAGTTTATTTTATTTTCTTTTTGTGTATAGCTTAATAAATATAATTTGAAATTTTATATAAAATTTAAAATACCATTTATATATTAAACATTAATGCATTTAATGAAGATAAATAAGATAAGTAGTTTATAATTTCTTTTATAAATGATTTAAAATTGATAAATAAGTTATTTTCAAATAATAGTAATAAATGTATAAATATAGACAGATTTTGAAAGACAATATTATTATTTTAAAATTAAAATATGTTAATATAAATTAGTTTTAAATTGTATTATTAGATTAATGAATAGAATTTGAATTTGAATTTAATTTTGAAATCCAAAGGAATAAACATATCTAAATTATATAAGTAAGCTTTCATTTTTTTTTAATTTGTTTCTTTTCATTTTCTTTAAAAAATGCATATACATTTACTTATGAAATATTTTATATATATACGTATTCAATAAATAAAGAAAAGAGGGTTTCATTTACTTTTAAAATTAAATAAAAATAAGTAAATATGTATAAAACAAGTGTTAACATTTTAAGTAACTAATGAGACAAATGTGAACTAATAACCTACTCTAATTGACAAATGTAAGGATTTAGTACATGTGTCATATTTATTTTTAATTATTCTTTTAATTTTTATATAAATCATTTATCTTAGATAAGCATGTTTTCTTTAAGCTCTTTCTTTTCTAATCTTCAATTTTTTTTTTCAACGTTAAGAAAAAATTTCAGCTGAAACAAATTTGTATTCGAAACTCTCAAAAATTAAAATCATGTTCAAATCTAAAAGTTCCTCCTCAAACCAGAAAGAAATCTGCAAATCTATTTTCTAAATACAATTCTTCAATCTGTCATGCCTGTATACAAATCTGTAAAGCAGCCTCAAATTCAAAATCTGAAAATTCTTCTCAAACCAGAATATGAAGCTCTTCCTCAAAATATAAAAATCAAAAGCCTGCATGATTTAATTTGAACATCTGCAACTCAGTTTTCAAAATTTCATTAGAATGCAACTGCAAGTTCAAATCAGCAAGCAATTCAAGTTTCTTAATCATATTCAAAGAAGTTATGGCATTTCAGTTTAAAGGTTTCAAAAGCAATTCAAGTTTTATCAAAAGCTTTCCAAATCCGTGCTCTATTTCATGCTATTTCCAAGTAGTAACATCACAGTTTTAAAGATTTAAGTAAATATTTATGTTGCCTGATCATCTATAAAACTAGTATGTTATGAATGAATCTATCAGTGAGCTTTGTGTATATATATGAAATGTTGTTGTGCATATTTGTACTTCCTCTAATTCTAGTTCCAGGTCCAATTTCTTATAAAAAGAAATCCTTTTGCACTTGTTCAAAATTTTTTTAAGGCTTAAATCCTGAGACAAACATGTTAATTATACCATAGTTTTAGTTTAAAACTTATTAAGTAAAAATAAATTTGGTGTTGTCTCTGTAATTAAAACATCAGAGCATGTTCAATGAAGGTAAAATCTCAAACATGATAATTTATAAATTCAGTATTATAAACTGAAAACTTAAACAAAAAAATGATTTTAAAACTAAAATCATATTGTGTAGTTTAGAATTGGAACTGCAGTACTTGTTTGAACAGAAAATAGGTTTTAGTCAAACCCTGGTGATCGAGTTGATCAGAATGTTTAGGGTTCTTAGTGGGCGTAGTGGAGTGATCAGAGGGTGTGGAAAAAATGCCAGGATAATGAATAATGCTCGGTGGAGGCAATGGGAGGTTGATGAAGTCTGTAAACCTAGTTTCTGGGCAGTGTAGAGTTTTGATCGTCTCGTACCTTCCAGTGGATCGAGTGCTTTGGAATTCCAGGGGATAGTAGATAGAGCATCGATGTACTCGTGGCCGGAGTTGTAGCCGTCACGGTGATCGGAATTTGGTTGCATCGTAGTTTCCAGGTTTTGGGATTTTGAGGTGATACTTGTTCCAGTATTTTCCAGGTTTCAGAATTGGGTACTCGAATTTGATTTCGAGTATGTGGTGAGTTTTTGATGGGAGTGAGGTGATTCAGAGTTGAACGTCGACGTGCTCGATGCCTTGGTGGTGGCCAGAGGTGGCCAAGACCACCGTGCATATGCACGGTGAAGAATGGCGTCAAAGGGAATGTTTGGGTTTTGCAGAAATTTTGTACTCGAGTTATACTCGAGTAATTCGAGTTTTTGCTCGAAGATGATCATGGTTTTACTCGAAGTAATAAAAGAGGGGACTCGGGTATTTTAGATGTTTACAGGTTTCTCTGAAACCTGTATGTTTCCAATTCAAGGTTTGATTTAAATTCTGAAGCAGGTTTTAAACAATATTTGAATCTAAATTTAAAGTATGAATTTCAAACTAGATTTGAATTCCAGTTTTAAAATTTAATTTAAACTTTATAAATTAAAACGTTTAAACAACTTTAAAGGAGTTTAAATAATTGAATTTTAAGATAAATTTTTAAAAATTAGAGTAGAAGATTTAAACCTAAGTTTTAAATCTAGAATAAAAATCCAATCTGAATCAATGTTTTGAAAATAAAGGATGTTTTAAATATTTTAAATGTTTAAACAACTTTTGATGTCGTAACATATTTTAAATATGATTTGTATCTTAAAACAAATATGGGTTTAAATTCCTTTGAACTTCTTTATAAAATAGGAAATTCTTTTGCACAAGTTTTAAAAAGGTTTTAAAATGTTTTTAAAACTTTGATAAAGTTAAGTTTTGAGTTCAATGTAAATTTAAAATTTAAAATGTAATTTGAAAACAAATTTTAAAGTAAGTTGTTTTAAATTTTCCTTGTTTATAATAATGTAATCATTAATAAGAAATGTATTATTTTAAATCAATCAAAGATTTAATGATTTTGGTTTATTAAATTAGTAAGGTAATTAGATGGTTAATTAATTAATTTTTTTGATTAATTAAGTAAGGATTTTGAATTAATTAATTAAGGTTGAAGTTAATTAATTAAGATTAATTAATTTGGAGATAAGATCATTAATTAAATAAGTTAAGATTTTAATTAATGATTGGAAATTAATTTATCAAGATGTTAAGATTAATGAAGTTAAAAACTTAATTAATGAAATAATTAGTGATTAATTAAATAATTTTTAAAGATTAATAAATTTGTGATTAATATTAATTAATATAAGTTAATTACTTAATAAAGGTAATTAAGAATTTGTTGATAAGTTAATGAAGGTCATTAACTTGGAATTATTTATTAATTAATTAATGTAATTAATTTTAATAATTAACTAGATTAATTAATTTAGATAATCATTTATGGAATTTGGTTAAATATGATTACTTTATGAAAGTAATTAAAGGTATAAATTACTCATTGTGATTAATTAATTAATTAATTTGATTAGTTTAAATTAATTAATTAAGTTTAATTAATTTAGAATAATCATTGGATGGGTTGATAAGTAATCAATGATGAATAATTACTTAGAGGAGTAATTAAGATGAGTAATTACTGAATGTAGCTTATTGAAGTATGGAAGAGTATTGGGGTTAACATCTTGTGTAATTATTATGAAGGATAATTACTTTGTGAAAGTAATTAATAATTAATTACTGGATGTAATTAATTTATGCATTGATTAATTAAGTCATTTGAAATAATTAAGTAATGTAATTAATTAAGGGTAATTAATTACTAATGAAATTAATCAGGGATGATTAATAAATATAATTAATTATTAAATGTAATTAATTTAGGAGTAATTAATTTACTCAATGAAGTAATTAAGGATAGTTAATTAATAAAGGTGATTAATCAAAGGTGATTAATAATTGTGGCTTAATTAAGGTTAATTACTTAATGTAATTAATTTAAATAAAGTAATTAATTAAAATTTAATTAGGGATCATTAATTAATATAATTAATGATGTAATTAAGGATTAATTAATTAAGATTAATTAATCGATGATAAGTGATTAATGAAGTAATTAATTAATGTAATTAATTAAGGATTAATGTAATTAATTATAGTTAATTAATTAATGGAGTAATTAAAGGTTAATTACTGTATCTGATTAAGGATAATTAATTTGTGAAATTAATTAAAGGATAATTACTTGAATATAATTAAAGGATAATTAATCAAGGGTGATTAATTAAGGTGATTAATTAGAGGCTAATTAATTAATTGATATGTAATCAATTACTGGTTAAGTAAGCGAGATTTAAAATGATGAAGTAATTAATTTATTTCATTTTAAATTAATTAAAGAAGAAGTAATTAATTTAATTCACTTTAAATTAATTAGAGATGGAAGTGATTAATTTAGTTCATTTTAAATTAATTATAGATGGTGTGATTATAGATCATTGCTTATGTATGGATAATATTGATTGCCTTGAATGGTTTGAATCTCAGATATGAGATTAGTAATATTGTGTGATATGGATGCATTGGTTGCATTGTGATGATAATATGAATTATCTATTGGTGATGATAATGGAGATTATCAATTTGTGATGATAATTTGGATTACCTGTTTACGATGATAATGTTGATTATCTATTGTGATAATGTGAATTTTCTATTTGTGTGTACATAGATAATTAAATTGAATTGTTTTAAACTTAAAACAACTTGGACCTAAAAGACACGCTTTGGATTTCGATGAGATCGGGATCGGGTTTCCAAATTTGGATATTCGAAAACCACATCGATCCAAATTAACGATAGGTCGTGAATATCAAGTGAAGATGAAGATTCAGAGTGCAAGGGTTATCGTCGTTAACTCTGAGGGTGATTCCAAAATGAGTGTAACGAGATAATGCCTTCGGTTTCGTTCGAACCCAGAACGAACTTGTATGGATTGAATGCTCTCAGAACATCGTCAGGTGGACGATGAGCATTCTAAGAGATGTGTTCTCTAAAGGTAATCGTAGCCACAAGCCTCATCAACAGGGAATGGCTAAAACAGGGGAGGTGCAACAAGGCTAGGTGGGTAGCGCCCATTTCAGGACAAGATTTTCCCCTGTCTAGAAGTCCCTTTTTATTCGGCTGTGTGGGGCGGTTGATTCGCGACAACTGTCGGGGTTGTCTTGTTCGGGAATGTCCAGTAAGGGATGGTTCCGGCCTTGTGTTGCAGGGGAGCGGGCGTACTCCTCGGCACGTTGATCTAGGCCATGTACTGTGATGGGCGGTACCCCAGTAGCCTTGCCACTGTATGGAATCCAAAATCCAATAAGTGCTAACGGTTTTGATTATATTACCCACTTTTGTGGCTAGTAGCTGGAATTTAATAATGTAAAAATTTCGGCTATTTCTTATTTACTTGAAAATCCTAGACCTATTATGATATCATCGGATTTCCTATCAAATGTTGTGGTTAGCGTAAGGTAAAAACTTTTCCATGTTTATGTGTAGGAAGTCTTACGTGATACCTTTCTTTTCAAAAGTTTTTGAAAGTTAAGCAACTTTAACCTGTTACTCACACCAGACCCATGTCTGACCCGGAGTTTATCTTCTGTTTTTTTTTTATTAAACTCTTGGGTACTCAAATTTTTACGAATAGCCAAGGGATTCAGGTTAGCTTTGACGAATTATGGAGGAGCAAATGGAGCAGGAGACTTCTGTGCTATAGTATCTAGTACTTCGCTGTGTTGGTATCTCTGAGTCGTTTGTTTGAGTTGTTTTGTATTGTGTTGTATAACTAGATAGGGGTTTATAACTGTCTAGTATGTGTTGTATTATCTGTGTAACTCTGATAATGGTTGTATACTATGTAATACTTATGTTATTAACATAATTTATTCGTTCCGCTGTTTAGCTTCTGATGTGTTATTTTTTCTTTCTTCTCTTTCTTTCTCTTTTCTGTTCCTTTCTTTCTTATTAATGATGCGTCATTCTGTGGAGATGAATGGCGGGTTGTTTCGCTTGCTTTATAAGTCTCTACTTGTCCATCTACATTTAGCTTTTTCTTAAAAACCATTTGGCAACTATTAGTTCTACCCCTTTGGGTATGTCGATCAAAGTCCATGCTTTGTTTTCATACATGGAATCCTTTTCGTATTTCATAGTTGCAAGCCAAAGTGCAAAGTATTTACTCTATAGTGCGAAGTATTTACTCTATGGTGCTTATTGGAAAGAGAGCGGAGTGTCACTTTTTAAGATGCAGTTCTCTTTCTCTCCAACCATGGAAAATCATTGTATCCCTCTGATGCATAGCATCATCTTGGGATCGCACACGAGGAATTGTAATAGCCCACCCCGAAACAGACCCAAATATCCGATCCATAAAAGGTCCATCAGAACTTAGAACCATTCCAAGACTGGCTGTTGGTTGGTGAAAATTGAAAACATTACACAGTACAAAAAGCTATCGATTAACTTTCAGAATCTCATAGCAGAATGGATAAAATATATTATTAAAACATGTCCCATGAATAAAAGCCATTTCAGAAAACAAAGAAAACATTGTCATAAAAACTCAATATATCCCAACATAATTATCTCAATATATAATTCTCAAGCTGACAATAGAAGTAGCAACAACATAGTCTCAAAGTCTAGGTACATGAAAGAAAATAACATAAACAACTAATTGCAGATAAACACTTCCACAACGATCAACCTTCCCACCTTTTGCTTCTTCAGCAATACCCTACGCCCCTAACCTGTTTGTTGAAATAAGGAGAGAGTCAGAACAACAAATTTTGGTGAAAGAAATTCTAAGTTTTTTCATAATAGTAATATGGGAAATATTATCCAAAAATGCAATATGTCTTACGTATTAAAATTATCATATATGTATGAAGTAAACTGTAGGCCCAATGGCCCATCCAGCCAGACTCTACAAAAGTCAACTGTAATCCCGAAAGCTCTTCTAGTCTGATGCGACATTCTTCAAACTAATGCATACGATGTACAAGGAAATGTCCAAATCACTTAATACCTCTTTCATGGGGCTTAGGCAAACTTTGATCATTTAAGACCTATAAAATAGGCGGATCCTCGTCATTTAAGTCCTAACCTAAAAGTGGGTCTCTACATGGTTCCTCCTCGCCAACACTATAAAAATTCCTAATAGGTCACTTAATAATTCACCTAAGCAAGAAGCGGAGCCTACCATGACAATTTAATACCTCAAACCCAAAGTAGACCTCTCCTAATGATTTCACCTACTGTATCCAAAGTGCAGTTTATAAACCATAACCTATTTATGACGTCTCACATTAGTTCGACTATTCGTAGGAACTGATAGTCGGATTAATTGGGCAGGTTTGCCCTATAGAATTGGGACTAACCTCACGTTCACTAAAGCTATTTACTATAAGCGATGTCCTATATTAGTCTAGAAAGCCACACCACTGGTAGCTAGATTTAACTGGGTAGACTTCCATGTAGCTTTGGACTACCTCTGATCCCTATATCTTAGCCATAACTTAAATACATGTCCACTACATACAAATATTGCTCTACACGAAAACTAATTGAGGCCATATAAGGTACCCCTTATTTCTCCTATAATTAGGGATTAATTCCCTAATTTAATCTGACTATCATTCTAAGATTAATATTACTTAACTATTCTAATAACACTAATTATTACGTTTAATACACAATGATTAATATGCCATAATCAAAATGTTATATCACACATATATTAAATTTACACGCGAAGTTTTGGGTTTGATTATTCATTTCAACAACTCGTTAATAATTCGCTTAAGGTAATGTGAAATATCAATCTCAGACAAATCAACAATTTCCACATGAATTGCTGCTACCGTAGCCAAATAAAATAGATTTGTACAAATATGAAATGTCTTCATTTGTCACATATTAATACACTAGAATCCCTATTTCTGTTTTAAAGAATAGATCCTCATAAATTAGATCGTCTATGTTCAATTCAACGTTTTTACACAACATTTTGAAGTGAGAAGGGAGTTCTTTATTTTTTTTAAGTGGTAGAAATAGGCGGTGCAGATTGCAAACAATTCAACTCATAATTTATACACCATTTCTGAAGTATATTCTTTTTCAATCCTTTAATACTTCAATTTCAAAAGGGGGGAAATATGTTAAATTGACCATAAATCATCTTATTCTAACAATTAATTGAATTCTAATATATTAATACCTAGGAAAATTCAAATTCCAACAATTACAAAGATAGATATTTACTTAGGAAAATTTTAGAGTTTTATTGTTTTAGGGTTTCGCGTTTCTAGAATTTCCCAAGGCGTATATCAGAACCTAATAGGTACAATATATATACTTGAATGGCAAAAAGTGAAATTTCACTCATAGAAGATTCCTTTGTTTTTGGCTTACGTCTAAATTAAACTGCTTTTAAACCTCCAATGAATTTCCCTCTTTTCAACATACACAAATAGATTGTATATAAAGAGATCAGTTTTAGAATTCAAAAGATAGAAAGAAGGATGATTGAACTTTGAATTTGAAATAGAGATTAGAATTTAGAATTACATACCTGTAGTTTACTATTTTATGAAACACTAGCCGATGTGATTTTAACAAAGTCTCGACGTGATTGCAAAATTTTGTGTAGAAAATGGGATAATCTCTAGGTCTATTTACAAAGGTAGGAGGAAATGAGGACTGTTATATCAAAATCAAATGAATCCAGCCCGTTCAACTAACTCATTTCTAAACTAAACCAACCCCTCCGGTTGATCGCTATCATAGGAGCAGTCGGTCGCTAGCGATCGACTGACCTTATAAAGGCAGTCGATCGGCCTCCTTCCAGCCAACGACTTTTTCTTATTTTCGTTTTCATTTGATTTATTATCCATTTTTTATTCCAATTATATCACTGTTAATTTTAATTTCTCCTTAACATTAGTTCCAGCTTAAGTAAATGTTTCAATTCAAAAACTTTTGGAATTCTCCCAAAATTTAAATTTTAAATTTACGTTCATATTAATTTATTTTAAATCTGAAAACTTCAAACGTTTGTAACTTCTCCATACGGAGTCCGTTTTTTAAGCATATTATGTATGAAAATTTATCAGAAAATCACCATGGATGCATTGGTGCAACTTCCATGAAAAAATTCCAGAATTTATAGAAATTCAATTTTTAGCCTTATTTTAATAATTGATTTCTTATTAAGTTTTACGGGGTGTTACATTCTCCCCTTTTAAAATGGACTTCGTCTCGAAATCCTAGGGCAAATAATTTAACACGCACTCAACAACCATGTTATACAACTAATTTATTTACAATAATCTACACAACCATCTACTCGATCAAAAGTGCAATGTGATTATGTATGAAAACATATTATAGCTGAGCTCGGTCCTAGCGTGGATGCAAGGTCGTGACATATATGCATGTATGCAAATATCCCAGATATACATAAAGTTCTATATAAGTGAAAAGATAGAATAAATAAAAGTTTGGCAACCATACCCAACAATCCAATCTAGCAACCATGATGCAACCAAATTATTAAATTTGGACAGAGAAATTTATCGAAGAAAAGCTTGATGTGAGAATCCTTCAACTTTTCTTTGGTTTTCCACATGCTTCCTGTCAGGTTATCTTCCCATTGAAGTTGGACCAACTTGATTTCCTTGTTATAAAGCTTCTTGATACCATATTCCACAATATGTGTGGTGACACAAGGGGATGATCGGCTCCATCTTAGCTTCTGTTAACTGATCAGGCTCTACCATAGTGGTAGTGTCTCCTCAAATGAGAATCATGAAAAACGTCATGAACTCCCGCTAACTTGGTTGGAAGCTCCCTTCTAAAAGTAAGTTTCCCCACCCTCCCTAAAATCGAAAAAGTCCCAATAAACCTAGGCGCCAACTTCCCTGAAGTAGCAAACCTCATAACCTTTCTAAAAGGGGAAACCTTAACGAAAACCATGTCCCCAACAGTAAATTCTAATTTTTTTTCCTTCGCCTGTCAACATAGGACTTCCATCCTGTACGGTCTTCATTCGCTATCTAATTAATTCCACTTTTCTGAGGTCTCCCAGATCAAATCTGGTCCAAGTATGATTTTGTCGGCACCTTCCCACCAACTAAGCAACTTGCACGACCTCCCATATAAGGCATCAAAGGGTGCCATGCACATCGTTGCCCGATAAATATTATTGTATGTGAACTCCACCAAAGGCAAGTGTACTTCCCAAGATCCACCAAAATGCATGATGATAGCTCTTAACAAATCTTCTAAGAATCTATTAACCCTCTTTGTTTTCCCGTCGGTTCAAGGGTGATAGGCGGTGTTAAGACTCAAAGTTGTTCCCAAAGCAGATTGCAAATTTTCCAAAAATTCACTACTAATAAAGGGCTCCCTATCACTAACTATACTGAATGGAATTCCATATAGTTGCACCACTTCCTTAACATAAATTAGTGCAAGAGATGTTGCACTCCTATTACTCCTAACGGGAATAAAGTGAGTGCTCTTAGTAAGCCTGTCCACTATAACCCAAATAGCTTCATTGTCTCTTTGACTTCTAGGCAACCCATCTATAAAGTCTATAGATGTATGCTCTTGCTTCCAAATTGGTACTTCCAACAGTAACAACAATCCTTTGGGCTTTCCTTGTTCCGACTTAATCTTTTGACATGTCGGACACCTAGAGACACACTTCACTACCATTTTTTTCATTCTAGGCCAATAAAAAACCATTTTCATATCTTTATACATTTTACCTCCTTTGGGGTGGATAGCCATAAAACTTCTTCTAACACATCTTCCTTCATTGGGACACATAAATGCTCATCTCTCCTTACCCATCCTCCTTGCTCCAAAGCATATCTACCATTATGGGGAAAATGTTCACCTCCATTATTTTTGTTGAAAAATTCCATTAATACCGTATTCTCCTTCTACCCTTGTCCTATACGATGCATTAATGCTAGACTTACTTCCATATCTACAAAATATCCTTGGGCGGGTACTATTGGTGGTTGGAAATCAAATTTTAAGAGAAACTCCAACCACCTCTATTAATAAATAACATTAAGAGTAGCATGCCTTTGAATGCCGGAGTCGGCAATAACACTCCCTTTGCCGAGGGCATACTGAATATCAAAGTCATATGATGTTATAAACTCCATCTCTACTGCCTAAGACTCAAATATTTTTTGGAAAAGATGTACCTAAGAGATTTGTGGTTGGTGAACAATCAAACTTCTCCTCCAAAAGATAATGCTTCCACATCTTTAAAGCAAAAAAAAATAGCTGTTAATCCCAAATCATAAGTAGGATACCTTCTCTCATGATCCTTTATTTTTCTACTATCATAAGCTAGCACCTTTCCTTCTTGCATAAGGACAGCTCCGAATCCCATACCACATCATCAGTGTATACGGGGAAAGGTTTCGATCCGTTAGGAATCATTAACATTGGCGCACAAGTCAAAAACCTCTTCAGAGTCTCAAAATATTTTGTGCACTTTTCGTCCCATGCAAAAACAAGGTTCTTCTTCGTTAGAAGAGTTAAGGGTACTGCTATCTTTACGAAGTCTTTAATAAACTTTAGATAATAACTAGCTAAATCAAGGAAACACCAAACTTCCGTAGCATTCTTTGATACCTTCAAGCCTTGAATAGCTTCTACCTTAGCCAGATCAACAAATAATCCTTTCTTGGAAACAATATAACCTACAAATATCACCTTTTGCTTTTAGAAATGACACTTAGAGAATTTTTCTATTAATTGGTGACTTCTCAAGTTTTCTAATACTTCCCTTGGTTTCTTTTCATGCTCACTCTCCGTCTTAGAGTAGATGAGAATATCATCCACAAATAACATAATGAAATTATTCAATTGTCCCCTAAAAACTTTGCTCATTAAATCCACAGAGTATGCGGGGGCATTAGTCAAAACAAAAGGCATCATCTCCCATTCAAATTGTTCATTCGGCATGCGAAAGATATCTTTGCTTTACTATCTTTGGCTATCCTTAACTGATGGAATTTGGTGGCCAAGTCCAATTGGGAAAAGACATTGGCACCAATGAGCTGATCAAACAAGTCATCTGTCCTAGGTAGAGGGTACATATTCTTCTTTTTCAACTTGTTCAATGCACGATAATCGACGCATAGCCTTAATGAGCCATATGCCTTGGGGCCAAAGACACTTGATGCTACCCATTCAAAAATGTTGCGGCCTATGAATCCATTTTGCAATAGTTTTAAAATCTTCTTATCTAGTTCTTGCCTCTCCTTGGAAGCCATATGACTTGGTGGCAGTGCAAAAGTTCTAGCATCCTTTCCCAAATCAATTCTGAACTTAATCTCCCTACGGGGTGGGAGACCAAAAAATTCTTCAAAAACATGAGCAAAGTCTCGAACTACGTTTATAGATGAGAGTTCATTTTGTAATAAGCTAAGAGAATATAGATAGCTCAACTTAACTAAGTTTTAAGGCTAACAACGACAATCGATATCTTTCCTCGAACAACTTCTTAGCCGCACTATCCTCCATTGACAATCTTAGACAGCCCCGTGGTAATATAACCAATCCATCTCGAAGTTAAGTCCATAACCCTCAAAGCCAATAAAGTGCACATTGCATGTAAATTCAAAGTTATATATGTTCAAAACAAGGTCTTTGCAAAATAAGGAAAGAGATGTCAGCCCCTTATAAGATTCGATACCGCTATTGGGTTGGTAACAACTTGGGATTTCAAGTTTAAAGATCTAACTATTCATTTAGCTAAGTGAGTGAGATGCTCTAGAATTGAACATGGTACAAATAACATTTTCGAAAATAATAAGTGTACCTTCCAAGGCAGCCTGCCCTATTTTCCCGTAGAGGTGGCCTACTCGAAATAGGAACCACCTCTATAGCATATGCCTGCCCATTCTGACCACCTTTAGCAAGCTTTGGACACTTATTTTGAAAGTTCCCCTCCTCAAATTAATTGAAGAACTTTCCCTTAGATTCCTTCCTCATTAAGCTAACCTTGCAATCCTTAACAAGTGTCCCTTATTCTGGCACCTTCTACAAACTATCCCATCTTTCTTCTGCTTAGCCTTAGACTTATTATTTTTCCAAAATCCTTTCTTAGCTCCTCCTTGCTTTAGTGCTGACTTAACCTTCTCTTTCTCCCTCCGTTTCTCTTTACCACTAGTAGTTTGTAACAAGGCCATCCTAACAATGACCTCATAGGTAGCGCCCATTTGAATCTAGGCTAAAAGCAACTCTCAGATTGGTGAATTCAGACCCTTGACAAATTTCATAGCTTTCTTTATTGGCGTGTCTATCAAACCCATCCCAAACTTAGCCAACTTCATAAATTTTTTGATGTACTCCTTAAGAGTAGAACTCCCTTGCTTTAGCTGAATGAACCTCTCTAGCTGCAAACTAACTTCTGCACCTGACATAAATCTTATCTCAAACAATTTCTAAAGCTACCCCAAGTAATCTCCTCCTTATCGGTTTCTCCCACAACAATAGTCCATAATCCAGGGCTTCCTTCTCCAGATAAAGTCCTTCTTTTATTTCTATCCACCCATGCCCATAAATATGCAATCATAGTCAACTGTCCATGCCTTGGTTTCTAGAAAACTCACAGTTCCTGCATACGGATGCCCACCCTTATTTTGGAAGTCCTTGCATAATTTGGGGAAGTCTAAGAGTCTAGGTGTTGCATCTAGCTTCTGAATTCTCAGCCATATCAACTATCTGTAGGTTTATAAATTTGTTTAGTGAAAGTTTCCTAAGACAATATTAATTGCTGAAAGAAAATTTTGTCCTAGTGTGGTTACATACATTCTATAAAGGGCATATATATACATAAATAGGGTTTTTTTTGGAAAAAAATTTCAAATATACCAAGCATACTCTCATACATATATTTATTTCCCTTTTCGATTGGGTAACCTAAGCTCTGATACCAAATGTAACAGCCTGCCCCAAAATAGACCTAAATCCTGACCCAATCCATCAGAACATAGAACCATTCCAAGACTGGCTGTTGGTTGGCGAAATTAAAAACATTACACGATACACAAAACTATCTATTAAATTTCTAAACCTAACAGCAGAATGGATAAAATATAATAGTCAAACATGCATCCATAAATAAAATCCATTTCATAAAACATAAAAAACATTGTTGTAAAATCTCAAAATATCCTAACATAATCATCTCAATACATAAGTCTCAAACTGGCAATAGAAATAGCAACAACATAGTCTCAAATTCTGGGTACATGAAAGAAAATAACATAAACAAGTGATAGCATATAAACACTGCCACAACGATCGGCCTTCCCATCTTTTGCTTCTTTAGCAATACCCTGCGCCCCTAACCTATTTGTTGAAATGAGGAGAGAGTCAGACCAACAAATTTTGATGAAAGTATTTCCAAGTTTTACTGTGACAACCAAAAATTTAAGGAGGAATTGATAAATAATTATAAGTGAAAAAAATAGTGTTTATAATTAGAATTCGTTTGAAAGTAGTATTGAAATTAATTAGCAATAGATTTATTGAAATGTTTCAGTTAGAAAGGGAAAAATGAATTAAATCGTAATGATTGAGTTTAGCATAAGAACTTGCATTTGTGTCAAAATGGAATTAACATTTTAAATAAAAATAAATGCATGTTTCGAGATAAATAAAACAAACTTCTCATTTTGATTATATGTATGA
The DNA here is from genome assembly GCA_030765085.1 of Allium cepa. Lineage (NCBI taxonomy): Eukaryota > Viridiplantae > Streptophyta > Magnoliopsida > Asparagales > Amaryllidaceae > Allium > Allium cepa. The sequence goes on from CM060940.1 coordinate 112,825,714, forward strand.
TTTTATAAACAAGGAGTTTTTTATTACAAAAGAGGAAAAAAAAGGTATAATAGTGTATTTAAAAAGAAGGCATCCACTTTTATAAATTTAGATGACGATGTTCAAATGAGATGGGTTATTGTAAGTGAGAGAAAATGTAACCATATATTTATAAATAGAAGGCATTTAACAAAATAAACGTTATATTTTGGAAAGAAAAGGCAATTGTGTATCATGGAAGGATTACATTTCTTACAGAAAATACAAGGTATGTTATTTCTTTGTTAGTAAAGAATAAGGGTTAGTTTGATTTTTAAACATAAAAACATTAATACCAATCGACTAATGTAATTGATTGCTTAATTTAAATGTAAAGAATTAGGTTACTAATTAAAACACAACCTATATATACGTTTGTGGACATATGTTATTTATCTAATTAGAACAGATGTGAATATGGAAAAAAAAATGTAGACATAACAATTCACATGTTATTTAATGAATTCAGATTTGAATATATAGAATATTGACATAACAATTCACATATTATTCATCCAATTAATTCAAACGTAAATATGTACAATATTGGCATAAGAATTTCTAGTTATTTATTAATTTATTTTAGACATAAACATGGAGAAATATTGACATGTTAATTTACATATTTCAGATGCAAATGTGAAAATATATTGATATGTTGTTTGTTTGTTTATTTCAGACGTAAACATGTAAATTAAATGGGATGTTGAAAACCGAAATGAAACATGCGAATAAAAAGAGATGCATGACAATTTAATATGAAATAAAATGTCACAAATAGAAATTAATTGAGGAGAAGAAAACGTTGTTTATAGTTTGTAAATTATTTAGGGCGTAACTAATTAGATTAGATATAAGATAAGGTGCGGACAAAGCGCATTGTAAGATTTAACACGGCAATGAGTCGGCAGAAATTTCTAGAGATTCTAATCTAGGGTTGAAAGTACACCTAAAACACTATAAATAGGACCTAAAATAACCTAGGTTTTCTCTCTAAAATCAAAATCTAGTCTCCATTTCTCTCTCTCAAATATTTACCTACATTCTTCGTTTATAAAATAAAATTATATTATATATACATTCAAATAAAAGATGAGATTGTACAAATTAGAGGAGATTTCTAGAGAAATTTGGTTGATGTAAAAAAGGATTCTAGCTTTTGTCGTAGGTGAGTGATTGTAGTTATTTTAGATTTCTTTAAGTAATTTAAAATAATAGGGTTTCCAATAGCTGTAGTTTTACTACGATTTTTGGAATAACCTCTTTAGCGGTTTACTTACAGTTTCAGAATTATTTTCAGTCTATTTATTTTTTGCTATTCTTTTAGTTAATTTTAGTTTATTTCTGTTAATTATAGCATTTTCATTTATTTATAGTTTATTTACAGTTTATTTACAGTATTTTAATTTATTTACTGTTATTTATGAGATATTTGCATCGATTTCCTACGCGTTGGACTTTTACTATTTTCAGTTTTCTTCTATTTCTCCTTTTTCTTCGTGAATGGATTAGAATAGATTAAACGTTAATATGGATTAAATTATAAGAATACTGAAATAATGGAAGATAAGATGTAAATTGTAAATACTGTAATAAAAATGGAATTAAGAATGAAATTGAGCCTAATTATGGTATTAATGTTAGAATTGGACTAAATTAAAGATATTGGCCTAATTATAACTTAGAATTATAACTAAAAAGAGTAAAAATGAAAAAAAACTTCTTTTACACTCAGACCTTGGGTTAAGTAATAAGCATGATTATAACATAGGTTATAATAAGAAAAAGAACATAATGAATCTTATTTTAAGACTTAGAATAAGTTAATAAGGAAATACAGTAATGGATAAACAGTAGAGGCTACTTATACTAAGTCTATAAGCAAAGATAAAGATAGGACCCGTACCGGCAGCATTCCCCTTATGCTGTTTAGGGTAGATAAGTGGTTAATAATTAAAAAGTAAGATCCGTACCTGCAGATTTCCCTTATGTTGTTTAGGGTAGATAAGTGGTCAATACTTAAAAGAAAAGATCCGTACTGGTAGCATTTCCCTTATGTTGTTTATGGTAGATAAGTGGTCAATAGTTAAAAGGAAAGATCCGTACTAGCAGTATTTCCTTTGAGACACGCATATGCTATTTAGGGAAGATAAGAGGTCAATAATTAAAAGACTAAATCGTATGGATTTGGAGATGGGATGCAACTAGATTTTGTTTGACAGGGACCAGTACCAATTGCGTTCTCTATTTTCTATGGACAGGTATATCACAGTATCCTGAAGTGAGAAGAGGGTACACTTATGCTGTCTAGGGTAAATAAAAGGTCAAAAGATATAGCAATATATAGTGCGAACCGGCGGTGACCGAGCATGCGACATCGATTAGAGGAGATGTCGCTATTGAGTTCAAAGCTCTTAGTGTGTGTGTGTCTTTCCTAGACACCATTGCCTTTTGTTTAGGTAGCTATCTAGCGTCTAGTCCACAGTAGGTCTATGGAGTAGCAGGTCGATCAAAAGGTAGAATTAGGATTTCAGCCTAATTACAGGATTAGGAATTCAGCCTAATCAAAGCAGCTATCAAAGCCAAATGCAAATAATCAAAGTTAATCAATTATGTCAATTTAATTAATTCGTATTTATTTCCAGCTTATTCCTTCTCTCTATTTCCTATTTTTCCTTTTATATACTAAAATTGTTGTAAAATCTATTACGTTTACTTTGCTTAAAGACTCTAGTGATTACTATCATTCACCAGACTTTTAGTCTGACTCACTCCTCCATTTTTCCCTCTTCCCCTCATAGGCAATCGAGGAAGAGGATATTAGGTTGCAGTTGTTTGGAGGTTTCTTTGAAGGAGATTCCATATGCACTTCGACTTCCTTTATTTCAGCTTTTTGTTCTTTACTTGTGCTGGAACATTTTGGAGAATAGTTTGTACTTTGATATTTATGAGACTGAGGTTTTGATTTCATGAGACATATATTGGTATTTTGAGATATATAGTGCATTTGGTTTTATAATTCTATATTACAAAGTTTGACTTTCAGCAACTTATTACTTTAATTATTTTTGCTATTTTTATCTACTTTGTCTTATGAATTTTAGTCTCTGCTAGTTTTATTTATACCTACAATGCACCACATCTTTTAGTGTGTCCTTTTGGGTATACTAAGGGGTGTGGGGTGGTACATTTGGTATCAAAGCCTAAGGTTATAAGATTCCTAAAAAAATTTAAAAAAAGTAAATATTTTTCAAAATAACTGGTTTTAATTGTATTTCAGAAAAGAAGCTCTTTAATTTAGAATTAGTTTTCAAATAATAAAGAGTTTTTCTTAAAAATCCTTTCAAGTTATTTGGTAGGTTGTTTCCACTTAGACATCTCTTTAGTAGTAGACCCCATTGTTATTTCAAACCCCATAGGAGGATCGACACACTTGTCTATGATTTGTAGTGGTTTGAAAAAAATTTATATTAGGCGTAGAGTTTGATTGTGACGCCTATATACTGGGATTTTTGAGGTATGTGATGGTTTTGCGGATGGATTGGTAATCCACTTAAGGTACGATATTAGATTGTAAGAAGGGAGTCGTTAGATTAAGGACATGTAACGGAGGACTCTCGAAGTTTCTTGTGACCCATAGGGGTCAGTCCTCTTGAGATTCCTTTATTCCCTTGATTCATCACTATGAGAGCTAGATTTTGCTCCACTCGTTAAAGATTTCCAAGACATTTTGAGGAGGTTCTTTGTACATTTTGCATTCATCGATTGAAGGCAAAATTCTTCAAGTGTCACTTTGGGAGTAAGGAAGTGCCTTTTTTGGGGCATAGAGAAGGTCGACTCATGGAAAGAGTTTGAGAAACGGTTTTGTACATTTAGGTTCAGATAAATGGATTTAACGGTAGTGCATTGGAATAAATACAAGCATAAAAGAGGAATAGGAGTAAAAGATTTATTAAGGAAATGAGATTTCCAAGATTTAGGAAGGTTACTCCTAGGGTAGTAAGAATAAAATCCACTTTATGCCTAGCCTAATATAATGAAATAATTAGAATTGAAAAATTGAAAAATATAATTGTCAATATTTTGAAGAATAAAATATTAGGTTTCTGAAAAAGAAAATATTTGGTATTTGAAAAAAAAAGTGGTATGAAATTTAAATTGGTTTTATGTGATGTAAATGTTGTTAACAATGAAATTCTTTTCGAAGAATTATAGAGCATATATAGCTCGCTTGTTTCTTTATAGGTAAACAAAGATTTTAAATATAAAATCCTAGAGTGTATTAAGTATCGAAAGCATAGGTTACAAAATTTATTGCTGTAATACATGCTTTTATGGAAAATAAAGTGAGCATAGGCTATAGCACTATTGTTATAGCAGGTGACTTCGAATGGAAATGATCTTACATAGTATATGAAGTTTATTTGTATTTATTTTTAATTAAATTCATAAACTAGAATTTTTGGGTTGTAGTAATGGTGTTTTACGCCACATGTGTTTTAAAACCAAATAAAAATGAATTTTAAAAGATAATTTCTAAGAGTAAAAATAAAAATGATTTGTAAAATACACTTATTATAAGGAAATGTTTTTGATTTTGGATATATTAAAGCAGTATTGGAGGTGATTTTTTCTGGAAAGAAAAGAGTAAGTTAGATATTAGAAGATGTTTATCATAAGAGATTGTAAATTAAACATACTTTAATCTATTGGAATGAAAAAAGTAATGGTATAATTTTCTATGAAACCAATAAAAAAAAAATTATAAGTTACAAGGAATACATGAAGGAGATGTACAAGGTATGAGAAGTAACATATTTTATATAGCCTGCTTTGAAAAGTATAAAATAAGTTCCTTGTAATTTCACCTAAACATGAAGTCCTCTTTTAAAAAGATTCATAGAAGATTTTAGTGTAGATAATTTCTCACAGGGGAAAGTAGTTCCAATACATTAAGGTACGAGATTGTTAGGTAAAATGAGAAGATGTTTTGAAAACACAAAAGGATATTTTAAAAATATTCTAAAAGAAAATAGTTTGGTGAAAAAGTAAATAAGTGTTTGGAAAACTTAATAAAAGTAAAATTTGAAAATTCAATTTTTTGTAGAAAAATAAAAAGGTATTTAAAAGAAAATGAGGAATAAGTTTTGGACTTAAAAGATTTTCCCTCTAGGTTTGGGAAATAATGTAAATTTAAAAAGCTACGAAGTTGCAAGTCTAGAAAGATAAGATTTAATGTAACCTACTATTTTTTAATTTAATATAAACCTAAAGATAACACTTTTAAAGAAAAAGGTTTTGGGATTTGATGTTTTAAAAATTTAGAAACCTTAATTTTTTAAATGGAACTATAAACACCGACCAAAATGCTAAATGTGAAGTAGATAGGAATCATTTCTTAGGTGTAATGGAAAAGGTATAAGGCTACAATGGAGACAACAGTAATCACTTTTGGAAGTAAAATAGAGTTTCCGTAGAGTGTATAGGACCCAAGTCAGAATCTAGGAATGTTGATTCATGCGAGCAGACTAAAGAAGAATTGTAAAACGGAGTTAGTAAAATTGTAAGACACGCATGGTGGAGAATGGATATTCCTAATTTTGGAAGAACTTGGGAAAAGCATCTTTCTTTAGTGGAATTCGTATAAGATAATAGTTCTCAAGCTAGCATAGGAACGACACCTTCCGAAGCTCTTTATGGAAGACCGCACAAGTCGCCTTCCTGTTGGATAGAGTATGTAAAGGGATTACGTCGGTTCCGACACAGTTAAGGAGACCTCAGAGATGATTGGTTTGATTAGGAGGAAATTCGTATCTCATATCTACATTTCTTTGGTAGCATGTTTTAGAATTTCATATTTCCATCTTTAATTTTGAATAGGTTCTTTCCTTATTATCCTTTGGGATGGTAGAACTTAGGATTTGATGTAAACATGTTACTAGAATGTGTTATGAATGATGGATGCAAGTGGTTGTAAGTGTTTGGTATTGGATGCTAATGGATGCATATACTTACACTAGGCACTATTATCTCTTAGGGATCCGCCTAAGTAGGACAATAAAGCATATGAATAAATGTGTGCATTTACATTTTATGTTATTCCACAATTGCTATAAATGGACGATTATTATATGATTGTTGCTTTTGGATGATGATTGTAGCATGCATATAGAACTATCAGTTATCATTAGGGAGTTTTTGCATTCATTTGGATACTGAAAAATTGTGGTGTACAAGTGCACGTACTAATATAGTACACACGGATCGTGTAATATGGACTATAATATAAATGCGGAAATAGAAGATAGTAGCAAAGTAAATAAAAATAGAAAAATCACACCAGAGATTTTTATACTGGTTCGGAGCACCATCCTACGTCCAGTCCCCGACTTCTATCTGGATTTTCACTATTAACTACCTCGCTTCACCCGGAGGAACAGGTTTACAACACCCGAGCAAACGAACGGGATTTCATGCCTCTAATACACTGAGGACTTCAACACTTGCCTCTTACAACACCGAGGACTTCAACACTTGCCTCTTACAACACCGAGGACTTCAACAAAGATGAATATAATTGTTTGTTGACGGTATGTGTTCTTGCTAACACAGTTTTGTCACTTGTAGTACAAATTTCCTATAACCTTATCCTCAAAATATGTGAACTATGTTTTGTGAAGATTAAGGGAAGTATATTACTTATTGAATCAAAAGATATGAAATAATTTCAATGATTCAATAAGCAATTAAAATACTTGAGAGCTTTTAGAATGCAGGAGTATTTAGAAAGTAAGATCAGAAATTAGAGTAGAAAAACATATATTTCATGTGTTTTGAATCAATGATTTATATGAGTTTATATAGAGAAAAAATGGTTGTAACTCTTTGTGAACAGTAGCCATTAATAGATATGATCATTGATGAAAGGTAAGAGATGCAACCATTGGAGAAAGAAGTGTCTTTTGGAAAAGGTTGCTCTCTGTTTAAAAAATGGTCGACAGGTCAAAAAATGGCCAGTAGACAGGATTTCAAAAATATAGTCGTTATGTGCATGTGTGCACGTTCATTGTGCATTTTACACAGAAACGGTCGACCGCCTGTATTAATACCGGTCGATCGGTTACTGTCAAGTTGCACAATGAATGTGCAATGCTATTCAAATATATATATATATATATATCGATTATATTGAGGTGCATGATTATTTGAGGATAGATTTTAACAAATTTATCACTATTACAATATCAAATAATCAACCTATAATCTAGAGTACCATATGTAGCTCTTTTGTGCCTTTTTATAGCCATGATGTCTTTGTTTTGTCGATCGCCTTTATTTCTTTGTCAGAAATCAAAAACTTCATAGAATCTGTGTCTCAACATTCTCCCCCTTTTTGATTGATGACAACATATATCTGAAGTTCTGAATCTCCCCCTGAATATGTGATCTCTCCCTGAGATTTTGTTTGTATTCTTTATATATATATATATATATATATTCCTGCAAATAAATGTTAGCACTTTCTCCCCCTTTGTCATCGACAAAAAGGAATAATAATAGATAATGGAATAATATAGAAGTATATCAACCAAAATATCCGTGCATAGCAGAAAATATAACATATCCAAACATACCAGAGTATCATACACACCATAATATCATACGAATAAAAGTAACGACACTATTTAGTACAAGTGTCGAATGATGTTTTAAAGTACTAAACCAAAATATAGAGATAGAAAACAGAGTCTAGGATGAGTCAAAAGCTGTCTCCTCTTGAACATCTTCTTCCTCATCATCATCATCACCATCATCTTCCTCATCATCATCCTCTCTAGATGATTCTCCACGACCATGTCCACTAGTACCAGCAGACTCCTCAGTTGATGACCAGTTGAAAGCAGGAGGAGCAGGACGTTTGCCTGGGTCTTGAGCAGAGATGGATGTGCTACATGAAATAGCATCCCATAAAATACCAAAGAATGACTTGACTTTGTTGAAGCGTTTATCAATTTTTGTTTCCATGCGCTTGAGTCTTGATTCAAGCAAGAATTGATTACGCGCAATAGTTTCAAGTGATTCTTTTGTGGTGGATTTTGATTTCAACAATTTAACTTCTTCGGAACGAGGTCGAGAGGAAGTAGCTGTTTGTTTTGATGGACCTCTTTGTTGCCATTGTTCAAACGGCATAATCTGAAGGTAAGGAGGAGGAAGCTTCATCCGTTTGATGGTTACGGAATCAATACATTTTGGTTTCGAAGTGGCAGAGTCAGGAGGTCTTACGCCACAAGCTAGCAAAATACGCATGATATATTCATTGTAGAAAAAGTGAGGTCGCGTAGAGTTGTTCACCTTGAGAATCTCGTCAAAAAGCATATGAACCCAATTGATTTGGATATCCCCATAAATAGCATAAAGGGCCTTGAAGTTTTCTTTGTATACAGCGTCATAGTTTCCTAGTCTAGGAAACAAAGAAAACATCAAGACGCGATGTAGTAGTCTGGCGGTGGGTCGAAGTCCAATTGATTTTGTGCCGTCACTGTTGTCCTCTATGAATTGATGGCTGATGTCATTGTGAGTGAAAACTTCATAGAAATGTGATGAAAACTCATCGCCTTGATTTGGAATACCCAGTATAGAAGCTATCCTATCAAGAGTGATAAAAGTTTGTTTGCCACATACGACAGACCAAATGACTCCGTTCGGATTATCAGGTTTATACTCGTCCAGGTTCATGTTGGCATAGAATAATTTTATCATCAAGTGATTTATTTCCACATTGTTTTCTAAAAAATCGATCAATGGAGTAAGATTGGAGTTATTTGCTAACCTACGGATTCCATAAGATGTGAAATCATCAAACTTGATGAAAGAACCCGGATGAAATTTGTAGTTAGTCATTTGATTCCATCTTGTGATAGCTACCGGATTTTCGAGCCACTTCTTAGCGGAGATATTGAGTGATGAAGTTCCGAAGGATGATCCTTTCTTGGGTTTCTTTTGCGGAGGAGCCATTGTTAGAAAATTTGGAGATTTGGAAATTGAAATTGAGAGAATAGGGTTTTTGGAATTTGGGGATAAATAACCGGTTGAGACAAGTGAGGAGGAGGGTGGAAAAAAATGACACAACCAGTATATAAAAACTAAATATACATATACCGGTCGACCGCTATAATATGGCCGGTCGACCGTTTTCATCTAGAGGCTAAACGGTCGACCGGTCATATTATAGGTGGTCGACCGGTTCTGTTGCCTGATGAAAAAAAACAGTATGTTTTGCAGTTTTTTTGAGAATATGTCGGGCTATATAATTCATATTACATTCTTATTATAAAATACAAACGTTATTACATGAGAGATAGATAGAAAATGTTACAACAACATATATATATATATATATATATATATATATATATATATATATATATAAAGCTAATGAGGAGTGGAAGAATCGTCATTAGAATTTTCTTTATTATCTTTAATACGATGTGACCATGGACTCCAGTTTTTCTGAGCACCTTCATTCCTGTTATAATTCCGATTCCAAGAGTTAGGACTCCTAGATGTTGACGGCCTAGATGGCATCGGTTCATGCACATCATGCTTGTTTGAACCACAAAAGAATGATGCCATTTTTTCTAAAACAGATAATCATGCCGATGTTCGTTGTTGCTCATGATAAAGCTGGCTTTGTCCATAATGGAGCTGTCTTTGAAGATCTATTTGATGTTTCTGATAGTGGTGAATCTCGTCGATCTGTACTTTGGTACGAGGAGAACAAAACAGAGACTTCTTTACTCGTTTTGAGGTTGGTGTACTACCAGGAGTACGATTGTATTGGTGATGATACTTCGGTTTCTGTTTTGGTGTTTCAGGAGAATAATACTCCTCCGGCTCGGAACTTGTAACGGAAATGTGTGATTTTTGAGCACACTTATCACAAATGTGAGCCATAGAAAATTATGTATAGAGCCTTATGCTCAGATAAGAAAAGATGAATAAAGAGAGAAGTTTTGACAGGCTTATGAAGAAATTCCTTATACATAAGCCAGTGGATGAGAGTGAATAAAGAAATTTGACCGTGAAAGCAAGCAAATGCTCTTATTTAAAGAAAATAAATAGCTTTTCTTAGAAAAAAATGCTATAGTTAAAATATAACCAAAGGAAAAGACAATCATTAGTAATTACTAGTCAAGATCTTTTCTTGAAATTAAACCAAGCTCTCTTCGTAATCTAATAAAACTAGATTCGAGCAGAGGCTTAGTAAAAATGTCCGCTAATTGATTATCAGTTTGGACATATTCAAGACATATATATCCTTTTTCAATATTATCTCTAAGGAAATGATGACAGATATCAATGTGTTTGGTTCTAGAATGATTCACTGGATTCTTAGAGAGATTTATAGCACTTGTGTTATCACAGTATATAATAGAATTTGATAAATGAATATCAAAATCTTGAAGTGTTTGTTGCATATATAGTACTTGAGTACAAGCGAGAGCTGCTGATATATATTCAGCTTCACATGTTGATTGTGAAACACAATTTTGTTTCTTACTAAACCAAGAGACAAGTGATTTTCCAATAAAATGGCACGTACCACTTGTACTTTTTCTATCCTTTCGCGAGCCGCCAAAATCAGCATCACTATATGATACTAATTCAAATGGACATTCTTTTGGATAAAAAAGACCGAAATCTTTGGTATTATTAAGATAATGAATTATACGTTTCACTGCTCGTAGATGTGATTCCTTTGGATCTGCTTGAAAGCGTGCACATAGAAAAACACTCATCATTATATCTGGACGACTAGCTGTAAGATAAAGAAGAGAACCAATCATGCTTTGATATAATTTCTGGTCAACTCTCTTACCATTTTCATCTTTTTCAAGATGTGTAGTTGTACTCATAGGAGTTGGTTTACCAGATGTATTTTCTAATCCAAAGCGTTTGATAAGATTTCCGCAATATTTTTCTTGATTGATAAAGATACCACTCGGAAGTTGTTTGATTTGAAGTCCAAGAAAATATGACAGTTCTCCCATATGAGACATTTCGAACTCTTTGGTCATAATACTTGCAAATTCCTTGCAGAGTTTATCGTTTGTTGAACCAAAGATGATGTCGTCTGTATATATCTGGATAACTAGAGTATCATTTTGAGAATGTTTAATAAACAAAGTTTGATCAACTTTGCCTATTTGAAATCCTGAGTTAATAAGATAGCTACGTAATCGTTCATACCAAGCACGAGGTACTTGTTTTAAACCATACAGAGCTTTCTTAAGTTTGAACACATGGTCGGGATATTTTTTATGTACGAACAAAGGAGGTTGTTCGACATAGACATTCTCTTTGATAAATCCATTGAGAAAAGCACTTTTGACATCCATTTGATAAAGTTTGAAATTATGGTGACAAGCAAAAGATAATAGGATTCTAATAGCTTCTAGTCGAGCAACTGGTGCATAAGTTTCTTCATAATCGATACGTTCTTCCTGATTATACCCTTGTGCTACTAATCTTGCTTTATTTTTGGTGATATTTCCTTGTTCGTCGGCCTTATTTTTATAGACCCATTTAGTACTAATAACTGACTGATCAGCTGGTCTTGGAACAAGTTCCCAAACGTCATTGCGCTCGAACTGATTTAGTTCTTCCTGCATGGCAATGATCCAGTAATCGTCTGTAGCAGCTTCTTTTGGATTCTTAGGTTCGATATTTGAGAGAAAAGCGACATGACCCATTTGATTGAGTTGACTCCTTGTTCTGACATGTGATGTTACCTCACTGATTATATTTTGGGCCGGATGGTCTCTTAATATCCTTGGTGGTGATTGTAACTCACATTTTTTGAGGAATATTCTCAATAATTATTTCCGAGTCAGAATCAATATTCGTGATAATTGGATTGTCAGTGACTATTGATTCGTCATCATTTGATATAGTGTGAGGATGCTGATAGAATTCATCAAAGGAGACATGAAGTGATTCTTCAATAGTTTTGGTTCGTTTATTAAATATACGATAGGCCTTACTTCGTTCCGAATAACCGACAAATATTCCTTTATCGGCTTTTGGATCGAATTTGCCATGCTAGTCTTTCGTATTTAAAATAAAACAATTGGAACCAAAAACTTTGAAGTATGAGATTTTAGGTTTTCTTTTGTTAAATAATTCATAAGGAGTATTCTTGGTAAGAGGTCTTATGGACACACGATTTAAAACATAACAGGAAGTTGCAACGGCTTCTGCCCAGAAATGTTTTGGTAAGGTGGTTCCATTTAATAATGTTCTTGCACATTCTTGTAAAGTTCGGTTCTTCCGTTCTACAACTCCGTTCTGTTGTGGAGTTCTGGGAAACGAAAAATTATGATATATACCTTTCTTTGTACAAAAATGTTCAAATTCATTATTTTCAAACTCTCCGCCATGATCACTTCTTATATTTTTAACTTTAATCCCTTTTGATTTTTGAATTCTTTTGACGAAAGATTTGAAATGATCGAAAGTGTCACTTTTATTTTTTAAGAAAATTGTCCATGTGTAACGAGAGAAATCATCAACAATTACAAGCACATATCGACTGTGATTTATTGACTGTACCCTAGTAGGTCCAAATAAATCCATGTGTAGTAACTCAAGTGGTTGTAATGTTGATATGACTTTCTTGGATTTAAAAGATGATTTGGTTAATTTTCCTAATTGACATGCATCACAAATGTTGTTAACTTTAAAACTCATTTTGGGTAGTCCTCTAACTAGATTGTTTTTGACTAGCTTGTCAATAGTTCTGAAGTTTATATGACAGAAGCGTTTGTGCCATAGCCATGGATCATTATCATTAGCCACAAGACACATATCTGAATTATGATTAATATTCATATTAAGAATATATATATTTCTTTCTCTATAACCTTCGAAAACTAAATTATGGTCTTTATCTAAAATACTACACTTATTATTCGAAAAGGAAATTATAAAACCCTTGTCACATAACTGACTAATACTAAGTAAATTGTGTTTTAATTTTCTAACTAGCATGACATTAGTAATAAGAGGTAAGTTAAATGTACCGCAATTGCTCACATCGCCTTTGCCGATGATATAGCCTTTTGAATTATCTCCAAAAGTGACGGAGCCACCATCTGAGTATGTAATATTTGTTAATAAGCTCTTGTCTCCAGTCATGTGCTTCGAGCAACCACTGTCCAATATCCACTTTCCTCTTTTCTTAAGTGGGACCTGCAAAAAATAGAATTAAGTTCATGGTACCCACTTTTTATAGGTTCCTAAGAGTTAGGTCTTAGGAGTCCAAACCCATACGGGTCTGGTATCCCCTTTATATACATAATTAGTATTATGATGCACAGTATTCATGAAATTTTGAATATATTTGCTCCTAATCAAATTGTTATTTGTTTTAGGAACCCATATTTTGATAGTTTTCATATTTTTCTTTTGAAATTTCACAACTGGTTTCGGTTTGGAGTATAATAAACCAAGATATTTCTTAGCTTCAGTTTTTTGTACTCTCTTCTTTCTTTTATTACCAAGATGTTTCTTGGTTTCTTGTTTCTTATATCCGAAACCTTGTTTATCTGAAATAGATTGTGAACTTTCAATGATTTTTGTCAAATTTTCTTGACCTTTGTTAAAGTTAGAAACATTTTGAGTAATGTCATCAAACTTTGTTTGTAAACTAGCCTTTTCTAGGTCTAGAATTTTGACTTTTGCCTTAAGCTCATGATTTTCAGTAGTGAGAGCATTATTTTTCTCTTTTTGAGCTTCTATTTCTTGACTCAAAAGAGATAGTTGAGAGTCAACATTAGATGATGATTCTTGAATTTTTGCAAGTTCTTTTTCTAATATTTTCTTCTCATCTTTTAACACCTCTCGTTCAAACTCTGCTCTACCTAAATCTGCTTTGACTACTTTTAATTGACGTTTTATGTCTTTATATTTGACTATCAATTCAGCATTAATATCAAGTAATTCATCAAGTGTAGGAATTTGTACCTCATCTTCTGTTGCCATAAAACAAACATTAGCTTGTTCATTCTCCGAATCACTTTCACTTTCTGATGAAGATGAGTCTGAATCATCCCATGTTACTAAGAGGGCTCGTTTCTTTGACTTGTCCTTCTCATATTTGAATTTGTCATTTTCTGACTTCTTCTTTTGTTCTGGACAATCCTTCGGCATGTGCCCCTTTTTGTGACAGTTGAAGCATTCTATAGAGGATGATGTTGGTTTATTTGATCCAGATTTCTTTCTGTTATAACGACCGGCTTTTCGCTGTTTTAGGAATTTTTTGAAACCTTTTGCTGTGAATGCCAGATCTTCGTCTTCAGACTCTGATTCATTTTCATCTTTTTCAGCATGGAATGCCACGTTCTTCTTTTCTTCTTTTTGTTCCTTTCTAGTCCGCAAGTTAGCTTCATAGGACATTAGATTTCCTATCAATTCATCTGGCTTCATGACGGAAAGGTCATTAGCTTCTTCAATTGCTAATACTTTTCCTTCCCATTCAATAGTCAGAGAATGTAGGACTGTTGAAACAATATCAAAATCAGAATACTTTTGTCCTAAGCCAATAAGTGCATGGTGGATAGTTTGAAACCGTGAATACATATCATTGATTGTCTCATTTGGTTTCATTTTGAAATTTTGAAATTGACATTTCAGCTTCGCTATTTTGGCTTGTTTAACCTTGTTAGTACCTTCATGAGTGATTTTTAGCGTTTGCCAAATTTGATATGCAGTTGTGCAGATACTAACACGGTTATATTCATTTTGGTCTAATGCACAAAACAACATATTTATTGCTCTTTCATTTACGGCTGCTGCCGTTTTCTCAGCCGCGGTCCATTCTGAAAAATCAGTTATTGGATTTACTATTTCTTTTTGAATTGCATTCCAAGCATCATAACTATTTGATTGCATAAAAAATGACATACGTGTTGCCCAATAACTATAGTTAAGACCATTGAAAAATGGAGGTCTTTGTGTCGATTGACCTTCCATGTAAGTGGTGTTTTGAGTGCTAGTACTTGCGTTATTTGCCATATTACAAGAATATATCAAATAACCGTGTTACGCTTATATGATGACCGTGCTTTGATACCAAATGAAAAATTGTGGTGTACAAGTGCACGTACTAATATAGTACACACGGATCGTGTAATATGGACTATAATATAAATGCGGAAATAGATGATAGTAGCAAAGTAAATAAAAAATAGAAAAATCACACCAGAGATTTTTATACTGGTTCGGAGCACCGTCCTACGTCCAGTCCCAGACTTCTATCTGGATTTTCACTATTAACTACCTCGCTTCACCCGGAGGAACAGGTTTACAACACCCGAGCAAATGAACGGGATTTCACCCCTCTAATACACTAAGGACTTCAACACTTGCCTCTTACAACACCGAGGACTTCAACACTTGCCTCTTACAACACCGAGGACTTCAACAAAGATGAATATAATTGTTTGTTGACGGTATGTGTTCTTGCTAACACAGTTTTGTCACTTGTAGTACAAATTTCCTATAATCTTATCCTCAAAATATGTGAATGATGTTTTGTGAAGATTAAGGGAAGTATATTACTTATTGAATCAAAAGATATGAAATAATTTCAATGATTCAATAAGCAATTAAAATACTTGAGAGCTTTTAGAATGCAGGAGTATTTAGAAAGTAAGATCAGAAATTAGAGTAGAAAAGCATATATTTCATGTGTTTTGAATCAATGATTTATATGAGTTTATATAGAGAAAAAATGGTTGTAACTCTTTGTGAACAGTAGCCATTAATAGATATGATCATTGATGAAAGGTAAGAGATGCAACCATTGGAGAAAGAAGTGTCTTTTGGAAAAGGTTGCTCTCTGTTTAAAAAACGGTCGACATGTCAAAAAATGGCCAGTAGACAGGATTTCAAAAATATATTCGTTATGTGCATGTGTGCACGTTCATTGTGCATTTTACACAGAAACGGTCGACCGCCTGTATTAATACCGGTCGACCGGTTACTGTCAAGTTGCACAATGAATGTGCAATGCTATTCAAATATATATATATATATATATATATATCGATTATATTGAGGTGCATGATTATTTGAGGATAGATTTTAACAAACTTATCACTATTGCAATATCAAATAATCAACCTATAATCTAGAGTACCATATGTAGCTCTTTTGTGCCCCTTTATAGCCATGATGTCTTTGTTTTGTCGATCGCCTTTATTTCTTTGTCAGAAATCAAAAACTTCATAGAATCTGTGTTTCAACAGATACATGGCAAAGACATGATTGCATAAAAGGAGGTCAACTGAATTAGTGGACCGCCTAATCTTTTGCATTGGTTAGGGACATTGACACTACAGTAATTGCATAAGTATCATAAATTGCATATGAAAAATTTATGGACAATGGATGTAATGGGTGATGGTTGAGTAGTTGGTTGTAGAATTTGATTGAAAACTTTTATTTCATTCTTCTATCCTTAGAGATTTTGAGGACGAAATCCCTTAAGTAGGGGAGATTGTAACAACCCAAAATTTAAGGAGAAATTAATAAATAATTATAAGTGAAAAGAAATAGTGTTTATAATTAGAATTCATTTGAAATTAATTGGCAGTAGATTTATTGAAATGTTTGAAATAGAAATAGAAAAAGGAATTAAATTATAATGATTGAGTTTAATATAAGAACTTGCATTTGTGTCAAAATGGAATGAACATTTTAAATAAAAATAAATGCATGTTTTGAGATTAAAAAAAATAAACTTATCATTTTTAAATATATGTACGATTTTACAAAAAAGGAGTTTGTTTTGTTACAAAAGAGGAAAAAAGGTATAATAGTGTATTTAAAAAGAAGGCATCCACTTTTATAAATTTAGATGACGATGTTCGAATGAGATGGGTTATTGTAAATGAGAGAAAATATAACCATATATTTATAAAATGAAGGCATTTAATAAAATATACGTTATATTTTGAGAAGAAAAGCAAGAGTGTATTTTGGAAGGATTACATTTCTTACAGAAAATATAAGGTATGTTATTTCTTTGTTAGTAAAGAATAAGGGCCAGTTTGATTTTTAAACATAAAAACATTAATACCAATCAATCAATGTAATTTGATTGCTCAATTTAAAAGTAAAGAATTATATTACTAATTAATACACAACATATATACATGTTTGTGGACATATGTTATATATCTAATTATAACAGATGTGAATATGGAAAAAAATGTAGATATAACAAATCACATGTTATTTAATGAATTTAGATTTGAATATATTGAATATTGACATAACAATTCACATGTCATTCATCCAATTAACTCATACGTGAATATGTACCATACTGGCATAAGAATTTCTGGTTATTTATTAATTTACTATAGACATAA
Organism: Allium cepa; assembly: GCA_030765085.1. NCBI lineage: Eukaryota > Viridiplantae > Streptophyta > Magnoliopsida > Asparagales > Amaryllidaceae > Allium > Allium cepa. The sequence goes on from CM060940.1 coordinate 112,843,170, forward strand.
ACATGGAGAAATATTGACATGTTAATTTACTTATTTCAGATCTAAATGTGGAAAGATATTGATGTATTGTTTGTTTATTTATTTTAGACATAAACATGTAAATTAAATAGGATGTTGAAAACTGAAATGAAACATGTGAATAAAGAGAGACTAGTGGAAATTTAATATGAAATAAAATGTCACAAATTAGAAATTAATTGAGGAGAAGAAAACGTTATTTATAGTTCGTATATTATTGAGGGTATAATTAATTAAATTAAATATAAGATAAGGTGTTGACATGGCACATTATAAGACTTGACACAGTAATGAGTCAGCAGAAGTTTTTAAAGATTCTAATCTACGGTTGAAAGCACACCTAAAACAATATAAATATTACCTAAACTAACCTAGGTTTCACTCTAAAATCAAAACCTAGTCTTCATTTCTCTCGATCTCAGATATTTACCTACATTCTTCATTTATAAAATAAAATTATATTATATATACACATTCAAATAAAAGATGGAGATTGTACAAATTAGAGGAGATTTCTAGAGAATTTTGGTTGTTGTAAAAAAAAGGGTTCTAGCTTTTGTCTCAAGTGAGTGATTGTAATTATTTTAGATTTCTTTAAGTAATTTAAAATAATAAGGTTTCCAATAGTTGTAGTTTTACTACAATTTTTGGAACAACCTCTTTCGTAGTTTATTTACGGTTTTAGAATTATTTTCGATCTATTTCTTTTTAGCTATTCTTTTCAGTTAATTTTAGCTTATTTTTGTTAATTATAGCTTTTCCATTTATTTACAGCTTATTTACAGTATTTTAATTTATTTACTGCTATTTATGTGATATTTACATCATTTTCCTACGCTTTGGATTTTCTTCTATTTTAAGTTTTCTTCTATATCTCCTTTTTCTTCATGAATGGAATAGAATAGATTAAACGCGAATATGGATTAAATCATAAGAATACTGAAATAACGGAAGATAAGATGTAGATTGTAAATATTGCAATAAAAATGGAATTAAGACTAAAATTGAGTCTAATTATGGTATTAATGTTAGAATTGGACTAAATTAAATATATTGGCCTAGTTATAACTTAGAATTATAACTCAAAAGAGTAAAAAAATGAAAAAAGCTTATTTTTACACTCAGACCTTGGGTTAAGTAATAAGCATGATTATAACATAGGTTATAATAAGAAAAAGAACGGAATGAGGCTTATTTTAAGACTTAGAATAAGTTAATAAGCAAATATAGTATAGGATAAACAGTAGAGATTTATACTAAGTCTATAAGCAAAGATAAAGATAGCACCCGTACCAGCAGCATTCCCCTTAAGTTGTTTAGGATAGATAAGTGGTCAATAATTAAAAAGTAAGATTTGTACCGACAGCATTTCCCTTATGCTGTTTAGGGTAGATAAGTGGTCAATACTTAAAAGAAAAGATCCGTATCAGTGGCATTTCCCTTATGCCGTTTAGGGTAGATAAGTGGTCAATACTTAAAAGGAAAGATCTGTACTGGTAGTATTTCCCTTGAGACACGCTTATGTTGTTTAGGGTAGATAAGAGGTCAATAATTAAAAGACTAAATCATGGGGATTTGGAGATGGGATGCAACTAGATTTTGTTTGACAGAGACCAATACCAATAGCATTCCTTATTTTCTAAGGACAGGGTGTCTCACAATAGCCTGAAGTGAGATAAGGGAACGCTTATGCTGTCTAGGGTAAATAAAGGTCAAAAGAGGAAGCAATAGATAGTGCGAACCGGCTGTGACCAAGCGTGCAACATCGATTAGGGGAGATAAGTCGCTATTGAGTTCCAAGCTTTAGTGTGTGTCTTTTGTAGACACCATTGCCTTCCGTGTAGGGAGCTATCTAGCGTCTAGTCCACAGTTGGTCTATGGAGTAGCAGTGCCGATCAAAGGGTAGAATTAGGATTTTAGCCTAATTATAGGATTAGGAATTCAGCCTAATCATAGCAGCTATCAAAGACAAGTGCAAACAATCAAAGTTAATCAATTATGTCGATTTAGTTAATTCGTATTTATTTCCAGCTTATGCCTTCACTCTGTTTCCTTTCTTTCCTTTTACATACTAGACTTGCTGTAAAGTCTATTACTTTTACTTTGCTTGAAGATTCTAGCAATTACTATCATTCACCTGAATTTTAGTCTAACCCACTCCTCCATTTTCCCCTTCCCCTTCCCAATAGGCAATCAAGGAAGAGGATAGTAGGTTGTAGTTGTTTGGAGGTTTCTTTGAAGGAGATTCCACTATCTACTTCCACTTCCTTTGTTTCAGATTTTTGTTATTTACTTGTATTGGCACATGTTGGGGAATAGTTTGTACTCTGATATTTATGAGACCAGGGTTTTGATTTCATGAGACATATATTGGTATTTTGAGACATATGATGTATTTGGTTTTATAATTCTATATTATGAAGTTTGACTTTTAGCAACTTATTATTTTAATTGTTTTCATTGTTTTTGTCTACTTTGTCTGGTGAATCTTATTCTCTACTATTTTTAGTTATACCTACAATGCACCACAACTTTTAATATGTCCTTTTAGGTATACCAAGGGGTGTGGGTGTTACATTTACCATAGTAGTATATGAGCAGTATTATCCGAAAATGTAACATATCTTATGTATTAAAATTATCATATACGTATGTAGTCAATTATAGGCCTAAAGACCCTTCCATCCCGACTGAACAAAAGTCAACTGTAAGCCCGAAAGCTCTTCCAATCGAACTCTACATTCTTCATACTAGCGCACACAATGTACAAGGAAATATTCAGACCACTTAATACCTCTTTAATGGAGAATAGGTGGACTCCGTTCATTAAGCCTATAAAATAGTTAGATCCTCGTCATTTAAGACCTAACCCAAAGGCGGGTCTCTGCATGGTTCCTCCTCACTAACACCATAAGAAATCCTAATAGGTCACTTAATACTTCACCTACGAATAAGGTAGACCCTACCATGACCACTTAATACCTAAAACTCGATGCAAACCTCTTGAGTATTTCACCTACCGTATCCAAAGCGCAATTTATGACCTATAACCCACTTATGATGTCTCACATTAGTCTGACTACCGGTAGGAACTAGTAGTCAGATTAACCGAGCAGACTAACCTCACGTCCACTGGAGCTATTTATTATAGGTTGCTGTCCCACATTAGTCCAGAAAGCCACACCACTGATAGTCAGATTTAACTAGGTAGACTTCCATGTAGCTTTGAACTAACCTCGCATCCATATATCATAGCCATAACTTATATGTATGTCCACTACATACATATATTACCCTACACGAAAACTAATTGAGGCCATGTATGGTATTCCTTATTTCGTCCTTAATAAGGGAATGATTTTCTAATTTACTCTTACTATCGTTTTAAGATTAATATTACTTATCTAATCTAATACTAATTATTATGTTCGATACACGATATATATCCATGTGTGTGCACAGAGTTTTGGGTCTAATTATTCCGTTTCAACAACTCACTAATAATTCGCTTAAGCAACTGTGAAATATCAATCTCACACAAATCAACAATTTCCACATGGACTACTACTTCAATAGCCAAATAAAATAGATTTGTACAAACATGGAATATCTACATTTGTCCCATATTAATACGCTAGAATCCCCTCTTCTGTTTTAAAGAACTGATCCTCACAAATAAGATCGTATATGTTCAATTTAACCTTTTTATACAACATTTTTAAGTGGCCAACTAGACCCGATTGATTGACCGCTATCATAGAGGCTGTTGACGGCTAGCGGTCGACCGGTCCTATAAAGGCAGTTGATGGCTAGAGGCTTCATTTCAACTAGCGATTTTTGCTTATTTCCATTTTTGTTTGATTTACTACCCTTTTTTAATTCCAATTAAATCTTCGTTAACTTTCATTTCTCCTTAACGTTAATTCTAGCTTAAGTAAATGTATCAATAAAATTTCAAACTTTTGAAATTCTACCAAAATTCCAATTTTAAATTTCAAATTTATATTAAATTATTTTAAATATGTAAACATAAAATATCCGTACTTCTCAACACAAACTCCATTTTCAGCATACTAAATATGAAAATTCATTAAACAAATCGCCAAGGATGCAATGGTGCAACTTTTGGGACGAAATTCAAACATTTATAGAAATTTCATTTTTAGTCTGATTTTAATTATTAATTTCTTATTCAGTTCTACGGGGTGTTATAGGAGTCTTCGTCATTTCCTGTAGTAAAACATCAGAATGTAATCGAATTTTTGCCATATGGCGAGATGGAGTTTCGTATCGATTAGCGACAACGGTTATATGAGGAAGATGATACTCAAAGAGGAAGGAGAACATGAAGTGTATGGGAGTGACCCATGGAGGGGGTTCATTCGTAGTGGTATATAAAGTGAGGAGTACTTGTAGTGTTCATAGAGTGGGCGAATGATTCTTTGAGATGGTGTGGAGTGTCGGGAGTTGAGAAGCTTATACTAGAATTCATGTGTGATATTCTGGTCTTCTAATAGAGGAGAAGTACAAGATGCACTTGGGTTAGCACCTAAGGTATAAAGGAAACATGCTAGTTGACGAATGGAGTCCTTAGTGCAGATACAATTTGAGCTATATAGAGGTTAAGCCAGGAGTGATTTATGAGGAAGATGTTGAAGTCGGTTGAAGTTCGGCAGAAGTGAAAGCAAAGGCAATAGTAGGAAGAATACCGAAGGGAGTATGGGGATTGATGATGCACTGTTTGGTAGGTTTTTTGTGTATTCATTCCCTTTCACTTATGATGTCATGTAAGATAGTTTTGTATCTCGCATTCTAGGATAGCAATAGATACTACTTGATTGCTTATGATTACATGGATGCATGTTTGATGTTTGAGATGGTTGCTTATGATTATTAGGCATGTTGGGTTAGTATGTTTGACTTTTCCTTATTTGATTAGGATTTTTGAGGTTAAATTCCAAAAAAGAGAGTGCAACGACCCGTACTTTACATATCGGAGGATCGTAAATATTATTTTTAATTTCATATGAGGTCGCATGATTCTATAATTTTAGAAAATGTTAACTGGTGAAATTTTAAATTTGTAGAATTTTAAGTGGACGGTTTTGCCTCTGAAAGTCTTATAGTGCCTATAACTTTTGATGGATGTTGAATTAGGGTCTAAAACCGCTTTTAGTAAATCGAGATGGTGGTTTTTCTTTCCGTAAAGTGGTTATACTAAGGATTTGGATTTACCGTTTAGGAGTTATGACCATTTGAAGTTCTAACTAGTTTTGAGTAGATTGGTAGGTAATTAAGGAGTGATTAGTGTAGCCCATTAGCCTAATCCGAGATTATGGTTAATATCCCTTCTTCCCAATAGTCATTAGCCATTTCTCTTCTTCCTTAATCACCTCCTAACCTCTATTAATCAAAACTAGAGCTAAAACCATTTTTTCTTCAATCTACTTAGTGTATTTAGTGGGTTTCGAAAAGCCTAACATAAGAAGATAATAGATATGCTTTTTGGAAGCTTTGGGATTTGTGTAGCTACTGTTCTATATTAGATTTACATAGAAATCTACGTGCTTTGTTCCAAGACAAATGATTTTACCTCTCTCGCTATATTATACTTACCTATATAGTTAAAAATGTGATTTTTTGATATGATTATTAAGGTTAGAACGTTTTAAAACATAGATTTGACATTAACAACACCGTAGAATCGGATTTAAAAAGATAGATGTGAGTTTGATGTGTTTTATACCATTTACCAACCATAATTGCTATTTTATAGAAAATCAAATCTAGGACAATATATGCTTGTAAATTGTGTTTGGATGGATTATATGTGTTACTTGGATGTTGTATGATGATATTTGGTAGTTGCGTGGATTGCTTTGATGTTTTTGTAGTTGTTTTGCATGGTGAGAAAAGTGGTACGTCACCAGAGTTGTCGAAATGCAACGAAATTTAGGTGTACTGTGCTGGAAGGTGTGGAGATTCTACTCAAAAGTTTCAAACAGTTTGGATTTGTTTTGATAGTCCAAATCATGTTGTTGAAAGAAGTTGGTAATGGGGAAAAATGCTTGGAATTTGATGAAATGTGGATATGATGTTCTTGAAGCCTCCAAGAGCTTACATAGCAAGTTTCAAGTAATTTAGAGTTTATTTGATAGTTCAAAATCATGTCGTCAAATTAGCTTGATATTGGTGAAAAAGAGATCTGGGTGACCACTTGTAGTTGTATTTGTGTGCTTTGAGTCAATAACGAGGTTGCTTCTGGACCGATATTACCTCGGGATGGACTTGAGAGTGCAATAATATGGAAACTTTGGACTTACCAATTTAGAAGGAAAAACTTGATATCGTGATGAATTACTTTGAGTTTTTATACTGTTGGTACCGAGAATTTTATGCATGACTTCGGGTCAGCTTTGAGGCAAGTAGGGAGTTGCAAGAAGTTAAAGGATTTCAACTTGGTGAAATTTTTAAAATGTTCAAAGGACTCCATACCAACCAATTTTGATGTTGGTACCGACCACTTTGGACCATGGTAAAATGAATTGAACTTTAGCGAACGTGCATGTATTGTCTTGGTATTTGTGATCATGTGTTCGTTTGATGTTTGACGTTTGTTTTCAATGGTTACAACATGGTGAAGATCGATGATAAACAACAAGGCGAAGGCATCACGCTTTAATTGATGACTTCAGAACAATGACAAGATGAATCTATGACATGATATAGGCGAGTAGAGATATTATGAACTTTGGTAACACATGGCATTTGATTTGGCACTTCATGTGGGAAATGACTAGGTGGGACAAGAATAGTCTGAAGTAGCACGTTTGATAGGGTGAAGCGGTGTAGAGAAGCATAAGATGTCACAGATCGATTTGGATGCCGAAGGGATCTTTGATAACTCTAGATTGGATGGTTGTTCCTAGGGGTAGCGGTATGTGAGGATGCTCACCTGTGTACCTTGGCCTTAGATAGTCTAGCTTGCCTTGAGAGGGCAGTACCTATGAGTTAGGTATCCAAAAGAACACTAGATCCTGTTATGGCATGAGATGCCACCGGACTGACAGGTCATAGAGTAAGTTATCATGTACCCAAGAGACCTTAAAAGGGTCATGATGAAGGAGGACTTTGAGAAATTCATAGTGGTGCGAGGCTTTAGAAATGATCATGATATGGTGAGACTCTGTAAATGATCATAGCTAAGCGAGACTTCTAGAATACCTTGAGAAGGTCATGATGAAAGGGGACATTGAAAAGTTATAATGGAATGAGACTCTAATAAGAACCGTAGTGAAGTGAGACTTTGGGAATGGTCATGGTGATGCGAGGCTTTGGTGATAATCATGGTGATGCAAGGCCTTTGGGATGGTAGTGACGATGCTTGATGAGATGAGACCTTGGGATAGACACGGTGATGCGAGACCTCGAGGATGGTTGTCATTGCATGTTACCTTGTGCTTGTTATGATTGTTGTGATTATTCGATGTTATGTGATGTTAGTATTCTTAAGATAGTACCCTAACACCCATAATACTTAGTGTACTACAACGATGATAGTCGTATAACATATATTTTGTTTTGCGCTAATTTTATGGGTGCATGGACAGGTCAGGTATGATTATCCATACCCTATGTCCTTTACTATATAGGTTTTCATAGGGCTTTGATATTTTTTATCGCTCACAACAAATTGTTATCTGACTCGAGGTTTTATGCTTTACTTCGTATTAACTTCGATGCCCTTAAATGAGAAAACTAGATAACTGGTTTATGATTAGTGCATGAAATTATTGTAACATCCTGTAAAATCTTTGCTAATAAATTAATAAGGTTCCAAAAATGGAATTTGACTAAATGATGAAATTTGGCTACGAAACTTGCACAATTCCATTCATGACAATTTTCTAAGCAATTTTTTTATTTGGAGTTTCGCTATCGGGGTTCAAACGAAGAAATTACGGATTTTAAATTTTTTAAAACTAAAATAATTAAAATAACAAACATAGCAGCACAAATAATTAATATCCGAGACCCACCGATCGACTCCCTACCATGGGTTGGTCGACGGCTAACGGTCTACTACTCATAAAGGTGCGGTCAAATGGTCGAATCATGGGGGCTAGGGTTTGAACCTTGGCCAACGTCCCGGATCTAATAAATTTAATCTAAAGGTTATGATTGATTCGAGTGCCTATAAATATAGGACTAACCCCTCACTTCTCTTCTTATATTTTCTAACCAAAAGTAGCAAAGCTTTACCATTTTCTCTTCTCAACTATTCCTCCTAACTATAAAATAATTTGTATTTACACAAAATTGGAGAAGAGCAAAAACTAAAAAGAAGATGAGAAGAAGCGAATCAACATTGCACAATAAAAAGGTAACTTTCAATATTATAAGTCAATATTCCCTCTAACCCCAAATCTCTTCTCAGATATGCAGTTCTAATTGTATGTATACTCTTTTATACATATTTCTTTGGATTAAAAAGGAGATGGAGTTAAATTAAAGGATCAGATTCTAATATATGAGATTTGGAAAGTTCCAAAAGGTGAGTGGAAAATTATGTAATTTGTTTATAAGATTGGAATTTATTTTTTTGGATTTTTATGCCTAAATAAGGATCTAAGAGTCGTAGGCTTGAATTAAACGAATAAAACGCAGTCTTGCAATTTAGGAAAATTGCACTGGAATATTATTTACACCTAGATATGGAACGCAGTCCCCAAGTTATTAAAAGCTGAATATAGATAAAGATGTAAAATTTATTCTAAATCTATAATTGGGTTGTAAAGATTTGGTATAAGTTAGATTTGTCCTAATTCTATTGGAATGTGAATTTCTGTATTTTTATTTGTCGAAAATATTATCCGTTTAACCTCTATAAATTTGTTTAATTCCTTAATTATATAAAAAACGTGCAGTGTTTGATTTGACAAGGAATATATACAAAATATGAAAGAGAAGTGTAAAGTATGGATTTCCTTTCCATAGTTTACACTGTCTATTTCGATAAAAAGAAAATAAATAATTCTTTGTGATTTCAAATGAAGAAAATCTCTTTTCTATGTTGATTTATGGAAAGTTATAACAGGAAACTTTTTTGGGAGGATAATTCTAATGGATTAAAATATGGAAAGGAATATTCTAGTTAGGGATTATTAACTAGAAATATAACAACAAAAATATAAACATATATAACCGTGCTAAACATTTGAATTAAAAACATAATTAATATAGTGTAATACATGTTAATACTCGCAGTAGATGTAATTAGAATGTTAGAATAAATCATGCAATAAATAATGGAATCAGGGAATAAAGATGGAAAGATTGTAACTCCAAAATTAATAGGAAATAAATGTTAAATTATTAGGGAGTTACAAGAATTTAAATAGGTTATAAATAGATTAATGGAACTAATTAATGAGGTTATTAGGGTAATTATGGAGAGACGATGAACGTACAATAAGTAAAAACTGAATAAGTAAATAAGGAAATATCCAGTTCAGATAATAATCATCTATTACGAACAAAGTGACAATTATAGATATAGTAAATAAACATGTTAAGTAGTGATTAATTATTTTAAGGATGTATAATAGTCATTATGGTAAATTATATAGCCATAAGTATACTAATAAAAATTAGCGGGCTTAGCCCAATACTAAAACTTAGGATGAATTTGGCTTAATAGGTTGGGATGCGAGGTCGGTAGAGTTATAATACAGAAGTCTACCCTTCGCCCAAAGGCTGCCATCATTTGTGTACACTTACTACTGATGTGGGGCAACACCAAACAAAGGGCTCGTGGAAAAGGGATATATGTTGCAGATAAGAAGGGGAAAAATGTTTCTGGGATTCGCCTCAGTTTTAAAAGTATTGAATTGCCCGGTGCCATTTGGGAAATAGGTTCTGCTTCATATCTAATAAGAGGTACTAAGTAACCAAAGGGGATATTTCCATGACGTACTTAGGTTAGTCTAAATTGGGATGTCGGATATGGAGAGTCAGCAGGCTATGTCAGTAGTTGGTACTAGTATTTAGTAGTAGGTCTGGCATATAGGCTTTATTGCCCAGTGATCCTAAGTGAGCGGTGGTAAGAAATGAGTTATGCTCTGTTAGACTTCGCTTCTTACTAGTGTAAAATCCATATGTGATACGCGTGGAACCACATTGTAGAAAGTTAGTTTAAAAATTAGTTTAGTATAGGTGGGCTAGTTTACCTTTAGGTGAATATTTGAGTTGTGGTAGTAGTAAAACAATTAAATTATATATTATATAAACCTGTATATAGGAATCATCGGTCTCTATAGCTAAAACTTATAGACTAGCATTGACAATGTGATATGCCCTCTCATGATTGAGAAGTATTAAGTGGATGAGGTTTTGGGTAGAGAAATGATTAGAATATGTATATGTATATGTATATATAAGAGTGTGTGTGTGTATGAAAAGTATATGTTTGAGAAGGTTAGGATAGATATATCGTAAGCGTATATATTAGAAATGAGTGGATTAGCCGTAAATAATAGACATAACATTTAGATGGAAACCAATCGGTATAAAATTATGTCATGGATAAAGTATGCAATTTTCCAGTCACCGGAATATTGTTCTAACCTCCTTCTCATTACAATCCACAGGATAGATTTAGATGAATAGGTCACTAAAGCAAGACATAATGGTTGATGGAGAAGTCTTCTTGTTCATGCTCGGTACCGATAAGGCAGTTGGATGTCTGAGGAACACCGTTGACCCTGAAGTAGTAGCCTTAGTCAGCATATATATTTATATCCTATTATATTTTCCATTCCTCTGAGAGTTTACACTAATCGATCTCTAATATGCCTATATTTATTACTAGTTACCAAAAGCAACGATCCGTACCCTAATGGACTTGGGTTTCAATTTTGTCAAAATTCGAGCCCATTAAGGTACGGGTCGATACATTTGGTATCAAAGCCTAGGTTAGTCGATCTTAGGGATTTGGATATTCTAAGAGAATGTATTTGTACTTTTCTACCTATAAATATATATTATACACCAAACTTTATAAATTCTGACTGTAGAATAGTTGCGACCATATTTCGAAACGATGGGCGAGTCGACTAGGAGTTAAAGAAAAGAATTTTCATAAGAGTTAAAAATTACGCGCCCACCCCGATTACCCCATATAGCATTGGTTGCACATAAGGCATTAACCTAGAAGAGAATGTGCACAACATATGGAAGGATCCTAGAGGCCGGATGGTGTTTGACGTGATTATTGAGAGGTAGCTACCACATGATTGTGGATTGGAAGTTGAAGGTACACATTCTATCCAAACAAGTGGGAAATAAAAGTGTATATGTCGCAAACATCTGAAGGCAAGTTTTTGCAGAGAATGTTCATCAATCACCACAAGATAATGAACTAGATTTTTATCAAAATAAGAGCAAAGTCCATTTCTCAGTCCGTCCCCTAGTGAGAGAATTCGGTAAAATATTTTGAAAATGCCTTGAGACGTTTGAATGGGTTTTTTCAAAGGTTTTTTCAATGGGGGCTATTTGGAAACTGTTGTTTTAAAATGTAAGAGAGCTTTGAACTTTTTGGTTTTATTTTAAATAGGGTTATTTGGAAAAGATGTAAGTTTTGAAACTCTTCGATATATGGTAAAGTTAAAAATTTGATTTTTGTTTAAAAAGGATTTTGGGCGGGGAAAATGTCTCATTCTGGAAACAAACTGAAATAAGCGTATGTATCGATTTATCTTGTGTATAAAAATTGAAAGATTTTAAAATTTTCTCTCTTTCAGGGGTTGGAGAAAATAGAAATGACATTTAATTTAGTTGGGGTATGTAGTCAGTAAGTGTAGGGATACCCGCCAGCAAATAGGGGGAATTTTCTCGTATAAAGTAATACGAAGAATAGTAGCTAGAATATTTTTGGGTTTTTGAAAGTTGTTGATGGCAGAAGCAGTATAAGTGAGGAATATTGCAAAATAATTGAGGAAAGCTTCAAAGAGCTAGATTGTAAGTTAGGGCACCATCATGTAGAGGACATGAATTTTCCAAGATAGTTCAAATCATGTCGGATCGAAGAAGATGGCATGAAACGATTATTGTTATTATTATTAGTTAACATATTCAATTCGCCCCAAAATTAGATAACAGGTTGACCCCTTGCCATCTACCGCTAGCGATCGACTGGTTATTGGGTTTAAAGCATAATATGAACCTCGAACGCGACATACAGTCATGTCTTAGTTCAGCTGCCCCTATTTCATCGTTCCTCCCGCCTTAAAGTCGAACCCCTCACCTCCCCTTCCAATCAAACGTCGTTGCTCCTCTTCCATCCCACATAATGAGCGACGTGCCACTCTTCTCTACCTACAGCACCCCCTCAACCTGCAACAACCGAGCTTCCTCTAAGTGCCAACTGTGCACACCAGATCTAGTCCTACCACCTGTCCAGATCTGAACCTAATCTCCCCTCCCCGACCACTACTCAGTCCATTACACATCCTCGAACCTCCTGCTCTTCCTTATGCCATCCAGGTCTCACCACATAAAAGATCACTTGGCTCGATCGGAATGACTGGAAGATCTCTATTTACTTAGCCTCAGCAATTTGCACCTTTCTTCCAGGACGGTCAGTAAAATTTAAGGATTTCGCCGAGTTCGGACTCGAGGAATTGTTCATGGCAGTAGGATTACCATCGATCCTCTGCCATGAAACTTTTGAGCGAGAATGCTACCTGCATTACATGAGGCTATTGATGCCCGTTTGCTATACAACTTTTATGAAGATATCAGTAATCTCAAGTCGAAACTGAAGGGAGTCGAGATTGATCTATCCGATGACTATTTCGGTTAGATTTTAGGATAATCGAGAAGGGAGCGGACTAGGAGGATCTTGAAATGATTTGATTCAGAGACTTTGCAGCCGATCCTTTTCTAGAGATATTGGTGTTTGGAGATTAGAAAATTTGCAATCTACATACTACCTCTTCGATCGCATAGTTCAGTAGAACACCATTCCAAAGAGAGAGAGCTTCGATCAGATTTATCCGTTGGTACAAAAGGTCACCTACGCCATTATGGGTGGTATGGCTATTAATTAGGCTCTTGCTAACATGAGCAACTGTATTAGTCCTAGAGTTGGTACTCCAGGGAGCTACTTTCTGTATTTCCATCTCTTCACTCACGTCTTTAGACAATATAGAGTAAACCTCTCTGAAGAGCCGGTCCAAAGGGAGGTCCCCACCACATTCGAAAGAGCTTCTCCTAGGAAGATGGGAATCCCTAAGCCACGGGCTAAGGTAGTGGGGCTAGCAATAGAAGAGCAGCCGTAGCAAGAACTAGAGCAAGGATATAGTGTTGAAGGATACCAGATCCCTAAGCTAGTCTCTATCCGACAGGTCCAAGTTGAGCTCCGAGAGATTCGATCATAGTAGCAGTGCTAGAGGCACAAGACTAGGTGTATAGCTGCCTTGTTATGCCCATTCCGGGGTTGCGACAATGGCTCAAGCTCCCACAAGAGACCGGGACCATCCCATGGTCTGTGGTTAGTGTTTTAGGTCTAGTAGTGTTGTTATTTCCATTTCCCTTTCAACATTTGTACTTTTCTTTTCTGTTGGTTGTAACCGTTGATTGTCTCTTGTATAAAAGACGTGTACGGTGTATTATGAGACGTGTTCCTATTTATTCACTACGTTGTTGTTTCTGGATAAGTAGACCGCTCTTATGTATACTTGGAAGAAATAGTATAAATATGGAAATATCATAAAGACACTTAACTAATGGTAAATGCAATATAAGACTGGATGTTTATATAATAATAAATTTTAGAGAGCAAAGGACATGCAAAGGTCGTTGTGAAATCACGGCGCATTATGTATGTTCCTTAAAAGCTAAAGTTTATAAATAGATTAGTGTGTCATCATTTGAAAATAAAGAAAAATATTATTTAAGGTCTCTAATTAGTTGTGAAATGCTAGGATTAAACATGTGCATTAACTCATAACTGAATTCTGACTACGATAAAATGTTGCTTGATTTGTTAAGATGGAAAAGACTAATGTTTGGAAAAAATTAATGGAAGAAAAAAATCTAACTATTGGCACTAATATAATCTTTGGAAGTTTTTGTCCAAATATTTTAAATGAAATTGAAGTTTAAAGGTTTTTGGAAGTTAAATTTTCCAATCATATGCAAAAATTTGATTGAAAAGTGGAAAAGATTTCTATTGGAAAAATTTATTTTCAAATGCCACATATTAGACGAAGGGAAGATAGATGGGTTAATAGATATGAATTTATCAGTGCATTAAGTGTGACGTTAGGATAAGCACAGATAATGACAAGGAAAAAGCTATTTAACCATTGAAATGATATGTTCATACCTTTTCAACAACGTGAGAGAGTCCTTTTTTAGACTGAATTTCATCTTTGAGATTGAAAACAAGCCTCCTTATGCATACTATACATGGAAAAATTTGGAGAAAATCCAAGGCAACGAGGAAATTTCTAATGTATTAAGGGATTGTACCCATTAGAGTGGTAAGAATGTAAAATTCTCTACCTAAATTCCTTTTCTTACATAAGATTGAACGTTTAAGGAAACAAAAATTCGAAGCATTATATTTTTGGATGGTGGGAATTGGATGCAAAATTGGTTGAACCATGCTACTGGTAGTAGGAGTATGGATATCACTATGTGAAAAAGATTTCTATAACTTGCATATATATAAAACTCCTAGTATATATTGGTTATTTGCGTCATATTTTCAAAAATATTTTTAAAAAGAACGCGTTGATATAGGAATGCTCGATTCAGAATCATTTTGCATGCATGTTTTCTATATTGTGCTATACTATGCATGTAACGACCCCGAATTTTATATAAATTTAAATTGATAATTTATATAATTTTTTAATTTAAATTGTATAGCTAATTGGAAATTTAAGCGAGTTTCCCCAAATACAGATAAATTCTGTATAAATCATTTAAACTTTAATATTGTATATATATATGAGAATATATATATATATATATGTATTTGAGCATATATGAGTAAATTTAAAATTATATATATATATATTTGATTTGAATTTAAATACTATATATGTATGTGTATATAGAAAAATATAAAACAATAATTATTAAAGTAAAATTCATGATAAATATTTAAACTAAAAATAGAAGTAAAATAAATATTTGAGTTATAAATAGAGATAAATAAAAGTTAAGTATGGAACCAAACAAACATATACATTCAAATAAGAAAGGAAAACATCTATGTACAAACAAAGTTATAGAATAAATATAAAGCAAAAGAAGAAATACCAACAAACAAAAATATACACATTTTCAGCTGAGACAAAGTAAAAAGAACAAGTAAAAGAAAGGCAAGAAATAAATATAAACAAAACAATTTAAAAATGTATATGTAGCTATAAATATGCAGGCAAGGCAAGACAAGAGGAAAAGTAAAATAAAAAGTACTTGCACAAAATCAAATAAGATGCTATAACATACAAAGGGGAGCATGAACAATACATAGCATGCTTTCATTAAATGCCACATGCTCTGGTAACATCAAAACAAGACTATCAGCCCCCAAATAAAAGTATATTTCTGATAAAGGTACAAAGGAAGTTATGGCCTACCTGTAACAAATATAATTCTCCTCTAGCCTTCCTTTATATATCAACTTATTTAACTTCAGTTCGTTCAAAACTAAGAAAAATATGAAGCAAGCATCACTTTAAAATCTGAAACAAAACTTCAACTAAAACAAACCTCAAATCAAATGCAAGCCAGAGGATCAAAAGAAGACTAAATAATATCAAGCTCTGTTCATTTCTAACCAAGTGAGTAACTTATTCTTTTTAGATACTTTTAAAATATAAAACTGTTGCTTATATATATATATATATATATATATATATAGGTATATCTGTGAGTAACATTTTGTTTAACTTCAATATTGATATGATAGTATGTTATTATCAGTGATAAATATGTATTGTGTAAGTGCATTTTTGCTGTGAATATATATGGATAAATATAGGTATATATGTGGTCTCTGTATTGCACTGTCTTTTGTTTCCAGGTTCAAGAATTTTTCAAAAAAACCTATTTTTTCACATAATTTAATCTATGCTAGTATTTAGATTTCAGACAAAATATGTTGTTGTATCATAGTTTTAAGCTGGAAAATATGTTTAAGTTAAACCAATTCGCATGGACTCTGGAAATTTGAAACAACAGAGTAACCCTTTAAATAAGTCAAAATAAAATTATCATGATTCAAGAATTTAAAGATATGAACCAAATATTCAAACTAAAATGGGATTTTCGAAACTAAAATCACGATTTTAAGGATAGGGGTTTGAGTGCATTTCTGGTTTAACCAGAAATTGGTATCTTAGCAATTTCTGATGATCTCGAGTGTTTTGATGGTCGCGGTTCTTCCTGGTGGAAGAAGGATGATCGGCGATGATGAGAAAAATGCCAGATGAGTAATCTAAGCATTGCGATGAGGGTGGCGATCGAATCAAGTTTGTAACCCTAGTTTTTAACTGGGATGGGTTTTTTTTCCGGCATGTATTCTCTGGTTGATCGAGTTCAACGAAGCTCAGGGGGATGGAAGGAGGTGAGCTGACGAAGGCTCGGCTGGAATTTCATCGCCGCTGATGGTCGAGGAAGCGAGCACGGTGAGTTGTTCCAGGTTTGGGTTTTTGTGTTTTGTGCGTTTCCAGGTTTGGGTGATGCCTGGATTTTGATTTTGAGGAGGAATCAAGGTTGGGGTGATTGAGATAGGATACATTGGTGATCGATGACTTGTCTAAGTCATCAGAGTTGATCGGAGTTGGAGGATGGACAGTGCATGTGCACGGTGCACTGCTAGTTGTCAGGGGATGTTGTTTTGGTTTCAGGGATTTTGTTCTCAAGCAAGTTGATAATGTGACTCGAAGATTTTTGGTTTTGGACTCGGGGAAATGTTAGCTTGTCTCGAGTAAAGTTAGGTTACAGGTTTCAGGGCTGTCAGTGTGTAGTTTTGAAATTTAAAACTAAATTTAAATAAAGAAGCAAAGCAAGTTTAAAACAAAAAGTTTGAAACAATTTTAAAATAAGTCTATAAAAATGAAATGTTTCTAACCACTTTAAATTGTTTAAGTGTTTTTATAAACTGTTTAAAAAAAATCTTAAAAATGAAATTTAAATAGGATTCTTAAAAATTAAGTTTAAATTTAGATCTGAATTCAAATTTGAATTTGAATCTTAGGTTTGAAAAGAAAATAAAAGTTATAAATTTAAAATGTTGTAATTAAGTATGAATGATAAAGTATTTTATAAATGGTTATAAATAGTAATTAATTTTGGTAATGTGATTAATTTAAGTTAATTAATTAATTTAGTTTAATTAACTTAAGAAAATCATTTGATAATTTGATAAGTGTAATTACTTAGTGAAATTAAGAGAGATAATTACTTAGGGAAGTAATAAATGATAATTACTGGGAGGCAATTAGTGATATGATTTATAAATGAAATAAATTGGGTAATTACTTTTGTTATTCATCAAAGATGATTAATAATTGTGTTTAATTAAATAAATTTAAATAAAGTAATTTAATTTAAATATAATCAGAGATCATTAATTAATAAAATTAATGATGTAATTTATAATGAAATAATTAATAATAAGGTGATTGATTTATTTATATCAAATAATTTGTAATTAATTAATCAGAGTTTGATAATTAATTCATAAGAAGTAAATTTACTTGGAAATAAATTGAATTGATTAGGATTAAAACAATTAATTAATCCTGCTTATAAATGATTATTAAATGCTTGACCTTGTTTATGAATGTTTATATTGTATGAAATGCCTTGAATTGATTGCCCTAACTGATCTGTGACATTTTGTTTTATGGATTGAACTGAGTATTTTAATCATTTATTGACGATACATCTGCATATTATCTGTGAATTGTGAATAGAAGATAAGCGTTGTACTTTATATCGCTTGTCAACTATATTTCTGTGTTTTGATCTGTGATGATTGAATGAAGTTGCACTATTGTGTTAAACCCCTGAACCACACTTATACACACACAAATATGGATTTCACGAGGAAATCGATTAAGTCACAGATTTTGAAATGATTTATAAAATTGAATATTTGAATTCAAATGTTTTGAAAATGGATTGAGATTAAAGTGAAAAGCTTTTGAAATGGAATTTCAAAGATGAAATATAGTTTGGATAACTTGATTGAGTTTTGAAATTTAAATATTTTGATTTAAATTTGAATTCAATATTTGAAATTGAATTCTATAATTTGGAAACTAGGATATGAAGAAAAGTTATTCAACTTATAATAAGTTATATGGGTTTTTAAACCATTTTTGAAGTGTTATTTTGGGAATTTGAATTAACCCAAAAGATTTAACTTGTATAAATAAGATCGAATTTCTTCGAAACGAAAACTACTTGTTTTCAAATAATAATAGCTTTCATTTTAAAGAAAGGTTCTCCCAATTATGTTGAAAAGGTTTCAAGA
The DNA here is from genome assembly GCA_030765085.1 of Allium cepa. Classification (NCBI taxonomy): domain Eukaryota; kingdom Viridiplantae; phylum Streptophyta; class Magnoliopsida; order Asparagales; family Amaryllidaceae; genus Allium; species Allium cepa. Next base: position 112,861,750 of record CM060940.1, read on the forward strand.
TGAAATAGAATTGAAATGTTTTGAAAGCTATGAAATGAATCTTTGATTCAAAGACCGAATGAGTTAATCCAACTTGAATTGAAATTGTTTATGAAAGGCTATGAATGAATCTTTGGAAATGATTTTGAAAGCTATAAGTTGAATCTTTGATTTAAAGATTCAACAAGTTAATCGAATTTTGAAAGCTATGAGTTAAATCTTTGATTTAAAGATTTAACGAGTTAATCCAATTGAAATGGAAATTGTTTTGAAATCCGTAAATGGAATTTTGTGAAATTAATCTTTTGTTAAAAAGATTTGAAATGGTAATTTGTCTAAACCATTTGAAAGAAAAGTTTTGAATTATTAAGTTGTGACTTAATTGAAATTCCTTATCCATATGTTTTAAATGTTGCACTTACTATTAGGGTTAGCCGAGAAAGGACCTTTGGGTCGTATAACCCATTCCGAATATGTGATTCGACGTTATGGATAGCATTTGAAGACCGGTGGTGAAGACCGGGTATTTGCGAGAATGATAGGATGACCTATCGATTGTCTCTGCACCGAGTAGCTACGGTATAGAGATTCCCTAAGTGATGGGAAGTTCGATCGGGATTGTGAATACCCGGATTGCAAGGGCTTCTTTGAAAGTGCCTTCGGTTCTGTTCTAAATCCAGAACAGACTTGTATGGATAGTATGTTAGACATTACAAATTGAGATATAAAGCAGATTTCTGTCAAATATATTTCTATTGGTGGCGGAGAATTTATTCTTTTAGCTTAACACCCTTCTCTGAGACGTACGAGCTCAGAGGTTATGTAGTTGATGGTTATCAGCGATATATTCCCAATTTGGTAATGTGACATGCTGAGTGTTGCTGTGAAATGATCATTGTGTTGATCATTTGTGATATGATCATTTGTTTGATCGTTTATCTTTGTGATCATTTCTATGATCATTTGTTGACCCAAAGCACAGCTTTTGTATAAAGCGTGGCTTTGTGGACGAAACTTCGTCGAGCCTCACAAACCGGAAATGGTCGAAACAGGAATTGTGCGGCAAGGTTTTCTGGGATAGCTTCCCTAGGGTAGGACCATTCCTTCTGGAAAGGGGTAGTATCATGGTATGGAGCCCAGATACTTACTCATGTGGATACACTATATCTATTATTGTGTGGTGTTGTTGGAATCGAGGCCTCGTATAAAGGTCCCAAAGGACCGGGGGTGGTATATCTGAGGTTTCTTCCTCCCTGGGAAAGGGGTAGCCGGCCTTGTTTGGCAGAGATCCATTTGGGATGCTCGGGGACGTCCTTCCAAAGGCGTTCCATTTCGGGGTTTGGGAAGTTCCTTTGCCCGACCATTTGTTGGAAATCCATTCTTCAAATACGTACCTTATACGGTTTTAGTTGTAGAACCTATCATTCACTTATGGCGGCGCCCCACTGTTTGGATGGTAGCTATAGTAGGCATAGTTCGAAATGTCTATGTTGGCTAAGATTTATATCTTTACTTTCGAAATGATTTTTACTACACTATGCACTAGTAATAATATCAAATGTTTCTTTTTAATGCGTATCAAGCATCTTTGACTATCATAAGGAGAAATCTCCTCCGATTCTGCGTTTGCATTGTGTGTGTGTGTGCGGGAGGCCTTATGGTAGTCTCATTTTCTAAAAAGCATTGCGAATTGATTTTAAAATATTTCGTTGTTTGTTTTTAAAGATAAACTGTTTTTGTTGCTCACACCAGTCCCATGACTGATCCAGAGTTTATTGTTTCTTTCCTAAACACTGGATGCTCAAAATTTTCTACACGAGCAGTCTAGAGTTGGGTTTTTCAGATAGTCCGGTTTAGTAGGTTATCTGGAGCTAGTTCAGTCTTTGGATGTGGACGAGACTTGCTTATCCTTGTGCATCGTTATTGGGAGTTCGTGCTACTGCTGGAGTTCTTCCTTGAAGACTATCTTAGAGTTATATTTTTCCGCTGCTAGATGTTATCTATTTTCCTTTTCCGTTGCTATTTTATTGTATTATCTCTGATGTATATTGATATCTATTGGATCACATGTTGTATCAGATATTGTATCAAAGCTGTATATCAATGTACTATTCTTTTTATTCCGCTGTGTTATTTACTTAATGTTGTTATAAGCTCCGGCGAATCGGATTTGAACGGTCGAATCTATGACATTCGAATACGATATGAAGTATGGATGTCGATTTTCGAGCAGGCAAAATCCGAGACGTCACATTTGGTATCAGAGCTAAGGGTTAAACTTTAGCTCAGGAGTATAACACATTAAGTAGCTCATTAGAGATAGGGTGGAGTGTACCCTAGAATGAGTATATCCCTAAGATATCCGTTCGAATGTCTCAGTAAATTCTCTTACTATCCATTGATAGCAAGTATGAGTGCAAGAAGAAAACGAGATAGGGGACGGGAGAGTACGACTATAAATGGTCGATACTCTGTAACAACAACGGAAACAATCTTTCTTATCAATTTCCTTTGATTCGATTTTAATTCTTTTGATTGCTTCGTGACAGCTACAGAAAGAAGTTTCGGTGCGGTAATGCCTTATGAATCGTTGTAGAAAATCCTTACTTCGTAGTTCATCGGTTTTTATCAATTTTTGATTTAAACCTTAATGAATAAATTGGAAATTTTGAATATATTGGAAATTTTAATTTGAGTTAAAATTGATTAATAGAATATGAAGGATAAATTTGAATCATATCGATACCACGATTTTGTTTAAAACCAAATTTTGAAATTCTGTTGAAATTTCTTGGGTTGGTCGAAGTCCGAAGAGGGACAAATTGGTATAGATTTTGAGATATTTTGACTTGAATTTGGAATCCATATCTTGTATTTGAGAAATTGTAGAGATTGAGTCTATCTCTATGTTATTTTCGTGCCTGCGAATTTCGAGGAGGAAATTTTTTTAAGGGGGGAAGTCTGTAACGACCCCGAATTTTATATAAATTTAAATTGATAATTTATATAATTTTTTAATTTAAATTGTATAGCTAATTGGAAATTTAAGCGAGTTTCCCTAAATATAGATAAATTCTGTATAAATCATTTAAACTTTAATATTGTATATATATGAGAATATATATATATATATATATATATATATATGTATGTATGTATATGTATTTGAGCATATATGAGTAAATTTAAAATTATATATATATATATAGATATATATATATTTGATTTGAATTTAAATACTATATATGTATGTGTATATAGAAAAATATAAAACAATAATTATTAAAGTAAAATTCATGATAAATATTTAAACTGAAAATAGAAGTAAAATAAATATTTGAGTTATAAATAGAGATAAATAAAAGTTAAGTATGGAACCAAACAAACATATACATTCAAATAAGAAAGGAAAACATCTATGTACAAACAAAGTTATAGAATAAATATAAAGCAAAAGAAGAAATACCAACAAACAAAAATATACACATTTTCAGCTGAGACAAAGTAAAAAGAACAAGTAAAAGAAAGGCAAGAAATAAATATAAACAAAACAATTTAAAAATGTATATGTAGCTGTAAATATGCAGGCAAGGCAAGACAAGAGGAAAAATAAAATAAAAAGTACTTGCACAAAATCAAATAAGATGCTATAACATACAAAGGGGAGCATGAACAATACATAGCATGCTTTCATTAAATGCCACATGCTCTGGTAACATCAAAACAAGATTATCAGCCCCCAAATAAAAGTATATTTCTGATAAAGGTACAAAGGAAGTTATGGCCTACCTGTAACAAATATAATTCTCCTCTAGCCTTCCTTTATATATCAACTTATTGAACTTCAGTTCATTCAAAACTAAGAAAAATATGAAGCAAGCATCACTTTAAAATGTGAAACAAAACTTCAACTAAAACAAACCTCAAATCAAATGCAAGCCAGAGGATCAAAAGAAGACTAAATAATATCAAGCTCTGTTCATTTCTAACCAAGTGAGTAACTTATTCTTTTTAGATACTTTTAAAATATAAACTGTTGCTTATATATATATATATATATATATATATATATATATAGGTATATCTGTGAGTAACATTTTGTTTAACTTAAATATTGATATGATAGTATGTTATTATCAGCGATAAATATGTATTGTGTAAGTGCATTTTCGCTGTGAATATATATGGATAAATATAGGTATATATGTGGTCTCTGTATTGCACTGTCTTTTGTTTCCAGGTTCAAGAATTTTTCAAAAAACCTATTTTTTTCACATAATTTAATCTATGCTAGTATTTAGATTTTAGACAAAATATGTTGTTGTATCATAGTTTTAAGCTGGAAAATATGTTTAAGTTAAACCAATTCGCATGGACTCTGGAAATTTGAAACAACAGAGCAACCCTTTAAATAATTCAAAATAAAATTATCATGATTCAAGAATTTAAAGATATGAACCAAATATTCAAACTAAAATGGGATTTTCGAAACTAAAATCACGATTTTAAGGATAGGGGTTCGAGTGCATTTCTGGTTTAACCAGAAATTGGTATCTTAGAAATTTCTGATGATCTCGAGTGTTTTGATGGTCGCGGTTCTTCCTGGTGGAAGAAGGATGATCGACGATGATGAGAAAAATGCCAGATGAGTAATCTAAGCATTGCGATGAGGGTGGCGATCGAATCAAGTTTGTAACCCTAGTTTTTAACCGGGATGGGTTTTTTTTCCGGCACGTATTCTCTGGTTGATCGAGTTCAACGAAGCTCAGGGGGATGGAAGGAGGTGAGCTGACGAAGGCTCGGCTGGAATTTCATCGCCGCTGATGGTCGAGGAAGCGAGCACGGTGAGTTGTTCCAGGTTTGGGTTTTTGTGTTTTGTGCGTTTCCAGGTTTGGGTGATGCCTGGATTTTGATTTTGAGGAGGAATCAAGGTTGGGGTGATTGAGATAGGATACATTGGTGATCGATGACTTGTCTAAGTCATCAGAGTTGATCGGAGTTGGAGGATGGACAGTGCATGTGCACGGTGCACTGCTAGTTGTCAGGGGATGTTGTTTTGGTTTCAGGGATTTTGTTCTCAAGCAAGTTGATAATGTGACTCAAAGATTTTTGGTTTTGGACTCGGGGAAATGTTAGCTTGTCTCGAGTAAAGTTAGGTTGTAGGTTTCAGGGCTGTCAGTGTGTAGTTTTGAAATTTAAAACTAAATTCAAATAATGAAGCAAAGCAAGTTTAAAACAAAAAGTTTGAAACAAGTTTAAAATAAGTCTATAAAAATGAAATGTTTCTAACCACTTTAAATTGTTTAAGTATTTTTATAAACTGTTTAAAAAAAAATCTTAAATATGAAATTTAAATAGGATTTTTAAAAATTAAGTTTAAATTTAGATCTGAATTCAAATTTGAATTTGAATCTTAGGTTTGAAAAGAAAATAAAAGTTATAAATTTAAAATGTTGTAATTAAGTATGAATGATAAAGTATTTTATAAGTGGTTTTAAATAGTAATTAATTTTGGTAATGTGATTAATTTAAGTTAATTAATTAATTTAGTTTAATTAACTTAAGAAAATCATTTGATAATTTGATAAGTGTAATTATTTAGTGAAATTAAGAGAGATAATTACTTAGGGAAGTAATAAATGATAATTATTGGGAGGCAATTAGTGATATGATTTATAAATGAAATAAATTGGGTAATTACTTTTGTTATTCATCAAAGATGATTAATAATTGTGTTTAATTAAATAAATTTAAATAAAGTAATTTAATTTAAATATAATCAGAGATCATTAATTAATAAAATTAATGATGTAATTTATAATGAAATAATTAATAATTAGGTGATTGATTTATTTATATCAAATAATTTGTAATTAATTAATCATAATTTGATAATTAATTCATAAGCAGTAAATTTACATGGAAATAAATTAAATTGATTAGGATTAAAACAATTAATTAATCCTTCTTATAAATGATTATTAAATGCTTGACCTTGTTTATGAATGTTTATATTGTATGAAATGCCTTGAATTGATTGCCCTAACTGATCTGCGACATTTTGTTTTGTGGATTGAACTGAGTATTTTATTCATTTATTGATGATACATCTGCATATTATCTGTGAATTGTGAATAGAAGATAAGCGTTATACTTTATATCGCTTATCAACTATATTTCTGTGTTTTGATCTGTGATGATTGAATGAAGTTGCACTATTGTGTTAAACCCCTGAACCACACTTATACACACACAAATATGGATTTCACGAGGAAATCGATTAAGTCACAGATTTTGAAATGATTTATAAAATTGAATATTTGAATTCAAATGTTTTGAAAATGGATTGAGATTAAAGTGAAAAGCTTTTGAAATGGAATTTCAAAGATGAAATATAGTTTGGATAACTTGATTGAGTTTTGAAATTTAAATATTTTGATTTAAATTTGAATTCAATATTTGAAATTGAATTCTATGATTTGGAAACTAGGATATAAAGAAAAGTTATTCAACTTATAATAAGTTATATGGGTTTTTAAACCATTTTTGAAGTGTTATTTTGGGAATTTGAATTAACCCAAAAGATTTAACTTGTATAAATAAGATCGAATTTCTTCGAAACGAAAACTACTTGTTTTCAAATAATAATAGCTTTCATTTTAAAGAAAGGATCTCCCAATTATGTTGAAAAGGTTTCAAGCTGAAATAGAATTGAAATGTTTTGAAAGTTATGAAATGAATCTTTGATTCAAAGACCGAATGAGTTAATCCAACTTGAATTGAAATTGTTTTTGAAAGGCTATGAATGAATCTTTGGAAATGATTTTGAAAGCTATAAGTTGAATCTTTGATTTAAAGATTCAACAAGTTAATCGAATTTTGAAAGCTATGAGTTAAATCTTTGATTTAAAGATTTAACGAGTTAATCCAATTGAAATGGAAATTGTTTTGAAATCCGTAAATGGAATTTTGTGAAATTAATCTTTTGTTAAAAAGATTTGAAACGGTAATTTTTTTAAACCATTTGAAAGAAAAGTTTTGAATTATTAAGTTGTGACTTAATTGAAATTCCTTATCCATATGTTTTAAATGTTGCGCTTACTATTCGGGTTAGCCAGAAAAGGACCTTTGGGTCGTATAACCCCTTCCGAATATGTGATTCGACGTTATGGATAGCATTTGAAGACCGGTGGTGAAGACCGGGTATTTGCGAGAACGATAGGATGACCTATCGATTGTCTCTGCACCGAGTAGCTACGGTATAGAGATTCCCTAAGTGATGGGAAGTTCGATCGGGATTGTGAATGCCCGGATTGCAAGGGCTTCTTTGGAAGTGCCTTCGGTTCTGTTCTAAATCCAGAACAGACTTGTATGGATAGTATGTTAGACATTACAAATTGAGATATTAAGCAGATTTCTTTCAAATATATTTCTGTTGGTGGCGGAGAATTTATTCTTTTAGCTTAACACCCTTCTCTGAGAGTACGAGCTCAGAGGTTATGTAATTGATGGTTATCAGCGATATATTCCCAATTTGGTAATGTGACATGCTGAGTGTTGCTGTGAAATGATCATTGTGTTGATCATTTGTGATATGATCATTTGTTTGATCGTTTATCTTTGTGATCATTTCTATGATCATTTGTTGACCCAAAGCACAACTTTTGTATAAAGCGTGGCTTTGTGGACGAAACTTCGTCGAGCCTCACAGACCAGAAATGGTCGAAACAGGAATTGTGCGGCAAGGTTTTCAGGGATAGGTTCCCTAGGGTAGGACCATTCCTTATGGAAAGGGGTAGTATCATGGTATGGAGCCCAGATACTTACTCATGTGGATACACTATATTTATTATTGTGTGGTGTTGTTGGATTCGAGGCCTCGTATAAAGGTCCCAAAGGACCGGGGGTGGTATATCTGAGGTTTCTTACTCCCTGGGAAAGGGGTAGCCGACCTTGTTTGGCAGAGATCCATTTGGGATGCTCGGGGACGTCCTTCCATAGGCATTCCATTTCGGGGTTTGGGAAGTTCCTTTGCCCGACCATTTGTTGGAAATCCATTTTTCAAATACGTACCTTGTACGGTTTTAGTTGTAGAACCTATCATTCACTTATGGTGGCGCCCCACTGTTTGGATGGTAGCTATAGTAGGCATAGTTCGAAATGTCTATGTTGGCTAAGATTTATATCTTTACTTTCGAAATGATTTTTACTACACTATGAACTAGTAATAATATCAAATGTTCCTTTTTAATGCGTATCAAGCATCTTTGACTATCATAAGGAGAAATCTCCTCCGATTCTGCGTTTGCATTGTGTGTGTGCGGGAGGCCTTATGGTAGTCTCATTTTCTAAAAAGCACCGCGAATTGATTTTAAAATATTTCGTTGTTTGTTTTTAAAGATAAACTGTTTTTGTTGCTTACACCAGTCCCATGACTGATCCAGAGTTTATTGTTTCTTTCCTAAACTCTGGATGCTCAAAATTTTCTACACGAGCAGTCTAGAGTTGGGTTTTTCAGATAGTCCGGTTTACTAGGTTATCTGGAGCTAGTTTAGTCTTTGGATGTGGACGAGACTTGCTTATCCTTGTGCATCGTTATTGGGAGTTCGTGCTACTGTTGGAGTTCTTCCTTGAAGACTATCTTAGAGTTATATTTTTCCGCTGCTAGATGTTATCTATTTTCCTTTTCCGTTGCTATTTTATTATATCATATCTCTGATGTATATTGATATCTATTGGATCACCTGTTGTATCAGATATTGTATCAAAGCTGTATATCAATGTACTATTCTTTTTATTCCGCTGTGTTATTTACTTAATGTTGTTATAAGCTCCGGTGAATCGGATTTGAACGGTCGAATCTATGACATTCGAATACGATATGAAGTATGGATGTCGATTTTCGAACGGGCAAAATCCGAAACGTCACAATGCACTTGTGTACGTTTGGCTACAAAAGTTGTTGCACACTAATTGGTTGAATAGTTAGGATGGTTGCATGCAATACCCCATGATTTAATCAATGGAGTAATTTTGGGACGAAATTCTTTTAAGGGAGAAGAATATAACACCACATAAAATCTATGCTAATAATTAATTAATAGGGCTACAAAAAATGAAATTGAAGAAAACGATGGAATTTGGCTACGAAACTTGCATTATTGCATTCGTGGCGATTTTTTAAGCAACTTTCATATTTGGAGTTTCATGATCGGAGTTCAGATGAAGAAGTTACAGACGTTTAAATATTTCGAAACGAAAATAATTAAATAACAAATATAGCAATGAAAATAATTAATAACTGGACCCAACAGCCAACCCCCACCATGGGTCGGTCAACTGCTAGCGCTCGACCACCCATAAGGGTGTGGGTGACCGGTCGAACCACGACGGCTAGGGTTTGAACCTTGGTCAACGACCCAGATTTAATAATTTTAATCTAACAATTACAACTGATTCGAGCACTATAAATATAGGCCTAACCCCTCACTTCTCTTCTCATATTTTATGACCAAGAGCAGTGAAGCTTCTCTATTTACTCTTCTCCACTATTCCTTCTAACAATAAAATAATTTGTATTTATACAAATTGGGGGAAAATGATACGTAAAAAAAAGAAGAGAAGAAGTGAATCAGCGTTGCACAATGAAAAAGGGCAAATTTCAATATTATAAACATATATTCCCCTTAACCCCAAATTTCTTCTCAAATCTGTAATTCTAATAGTATATATATAAATTTTTATACATGTTTCTTTAGATTAAAAAAGAGATGGAGTAAAATCAAAGGATCAAATTCAGATCTTAGTGATTTGGAAAGCTTTGAAGGGTAAGTGGGAAATTATGTAAAAAAAATTATAACATTGGAATTTATTTCGTTGTATATTATTTGATTATTATTCCTAAATAAGGATATAAAGTTATCGGCCTAAATTAAACACATAAATATTGTCTACGTATTCTCCAATATTTGAAAATTCAATAGGAATATTATTTACACCTAGATTTGGAAATCAGTCCCCAAGTTATTAAAAGTTGAATGCAGATAAAGATGTAGAATTTATTCCAAATCTACAATTGGATTGTAGAGATGTTAGTATAGTTTATATTTGCCCTAATTCTATCGGAGTTTAAATTTTTGTATTTTTATTTGTTGGACGTATTATTAATTTAACCGCCATAAATTTGTCTAATTCCTTAATTGTACAAAAAAAGTGCAGCATTTGATTTGACAAGGACTATATACAAAAAGATAAAGAGACGTCTAAGATATAGATTTCTTTTTCATAGTTTACACTGTCTATTTCAAAAAAAGGAGATAAATAATTCCTTGTAATTCAAATGAAGCAAATATCTTACTTTAGGTTAATTTATGGAAAGTTACAACGGAAAACCTTTTTAGGAGGATAATTCTAACAAATTATGGAAAGGAATATGCTAGTTAGGGATTAATAACTAGAAATATAATAGTAAAAATATAAATATATATAATCGCACTAAACATTTGAATTAACAACATAATTAATACAACATAATACACATTAATACTCGCAGTAGATGTAATTAGAACGTTAGAATAAATAGTACAATAAACATTGGAATTAAGGAATAAAGATGAAAAGATTATCACTCCAAAATTAATGGGTAATAAATGTACAATAAATAGGGAGTTAATGAATTTAAATAGGTTATAAATGGAACAATGTGACTGATTAATGAGATTATTACGGTAATTATAGAGCGATGAGGAAGAACAATAGGTAAATAGAGAATAAGTAAATAAATATCTTTAGAAAATGTTCGGTTAAAATAATAATCATTTATTACAGTCAAAATGACATTTATAGAAACAGAAATAAACATGTTAACTAGTAATTAATTATTTTAATGCAGATAATAGTCATTATCTTAAATTATATAGTCTTAAATATACTAATAAAGATAAGTGGGATTAGCCCAATACTAAAACTTTGGATGATTAATTTGACTTAGTAGGTTGGGATGCAAGGTCAGTAGAGTTACACAACAAAAGTCTGCCTTTTGCTTAATAGCTACCAGCAGTTATGTACACTTACTATTAATGTGGGACATCACCTACCAAAGGACCCGTGGGACAGGAATATACGTTGCAGATGAGAAGGGGAAAATATTTAGTTGGTTCGTCTTGGATTTGTAGTATTAAATAGGCCGGTACCATTTGGGAAATGGGGTCTGCTTCATATCCAATAAAAGGTAGTAAGTACCCAAATGGGATATTTTCATGACTTACTTTGGTTTGTCTAAATAGGAATGTCAGCCATGGAAAGTCGGCGGGCTATATCAGTAGTTGGTACTAGTATTTAGTAGTAGGTCATATAATTAATATAAAAACGCTATTTAATATTGTTCAACACATCAAACAAATTGTTATAACTAATATTTCATAAATATTAATTAATTTATAACAATTATAATTTAATTAAATTAGGCGTTCAAAGGAGTGTACATTGTTTTGGTTGCGTGACTCTTTAGGTGTAAATTTGGTCAGTGATTAATATCAAACGATTTGAATATTAACGTTCACACATCACTTAGCAGGTATTATGACATTTTGGAAAAATTTATCGCTTACTTGGTTTCGGTAAAATCCAATTTTACTTTATTAAGCGTTACCTGATTATGATTGTTCTTTACACCAATTCTCTTCGTCAAAACTATATCACCTTAGACTTGTGAATTTGGTAATGGTCAAAATTGCAATATCATCCATATTCAACTCTACAGTCCAAACACAAAGTCCTTAGTTCAATAATAACAATTATTATTAACCGAAATGCTTTGGCCACTGACCTTGTTTTGAGTTGACTTGAGTTGACCATGATACTAACCCCGTATAACTGAGGAGACGAATCCTCTTTTGAATAGTATTTCACTTACAATATTTCCACTTGACCTAACTGGCATGTTTCCTTAATACGTTAAGTGCTACCCCATGCGCATCTTTTACTTCTCCACTAGATGACGGGAATATCACATATGGATTCTAGTATAAGCTTCTTAAGCTCCCTGCACTCCACACCATCTCAAAGAATCATTCGCCCACCATGCAAAATCTACAAGTACTCCTCGCCTAGATATACCATCAAAAATGATCCCCCTCCACGGGCTACTCTCTTATACTTCCCGTTCTCTTTTCTCTTTGAGCACCATCCTCCTCGAAGACATAACCCTCGTCACGAAACTCCATCTCTTTACATGGCCAAAATCCGACTACCTCTAGATATTCCTTCCTAGGGGAAACGATGACGACTCCTCAAGTGGGATCTCAAAGCTGATACACCAAGCTAACTATAACTTTGCCCTCTTAGATGTACATTCTTACTCTAGCCTCCACACTCCCCCGACCCTTTCCCTCTTCTGTTGCACCTCACCATGTTGTCAAAGCTCTGTATCCCTTTAGTTATCTCATGACAAATGATAATGAACACCACAAGACCCAAACAAAGAAAACACAAGCAAATAAACATCCATGGCTCAACAAACTAAGTCCTAACAAACGGTCACTAAATTTATCGAACCACCACCAAGTTCGAAATAACTAAAGGTTTGTTCATTAGGTTCGGTCAACATTCTAACATACTCGTTAAGTCATTAGATATATAAAGCATCTAATGTATCGATATCAAATAAAAAAAACGCATAGATATAACATAAATAGAGCACACCTCGGATAAGAATGCCCTTCCTTTTCTCCTTCATCAGTGGAGCAACTGGCAAAGTAGTAGGTGTGACATCCAATGCATAAGAAGTAGCACTCTGCTTACTCTTTGGCTATTATGGGCAACCCCTCTTCAAGTGTGCAGCTATATCACAGACAAAACACTTCCTCTCCACACCTCTCGTGGCCTTACAATCATTGTTAAGACGTCCAGTCTTAATGCAATTAAAGCACTTCAGCACCCACTTGCCTTTCTTCTTACTATCTTCTTCCCGAGACCATTTCTTTTCTTTATTGTTCCATTTTCTCTTACCTCCATTGCTCTCTCGCGGCTTTGATTCCTAATTTGAAACAACAATTTTAGCTTTTGGCTTTCAGTAAAGACTCTCATGCCTCAAAGTTTTCTTAACCAACTTCTCAAAGGACTCATCGATATGTCCCACTAGCTTCTCTCTCGGATAATTATCCAAACCCATGATGAACTTCTCATTCTTTTTCACAGGGGTATTAATGAAAAATAATCCATATTAGGACAGCATGTTGAACTTATCCATTAGGGCTTTCAATTTCCAACACGACCCAAAACGCGACTCTAAACCTGCACGGAAATTAGCGGGTTAACCCGACATGTTAAAAAGGGCGGATCATTTTTGGGTCAACCCGTTTAATAAACGGGTGGTTTTAGGGTTGACCCATGAACCCAAATTTGAGTCGACTAACCCATTTATAAGCTCAGTATTGTTGTACAATTCTCATTTTAGCTTGCACAAGAATGGTATTGTTGTTATTCACTTATTCCTATACATTTGCACTTAAAAAATTCCTACCTTTTCATGCACATTCCCGCTTTTCCATGTACATTCCCACCTAACAACTTCCCAAATTTTCATACCCATCTTAGCTTGCAAATAAAAGAATGACAACAATGCCCTTCTTTTGCTCTAAAATTCTCATCTTAGCTTGCAAAAGAAGGGTATGTTGTCATTCGCTTATTTCTACACATTCGCATTTAACAACATCCCACATTTTCATGCCCATTTCCATTTCTTCATACAAATATTATTCTTAACGGGTTACATGAATCAACCTGAGACCCACCCGATATATAATCAGGTCAATCCAAAACTCGCCCGTTTAATAAATGGGTTGACCCGACCCGTTTAAAAATCAACCCGCACCCGAGTTGACCCAACCCGACCCATTGACAGGCCTATTAGCCATGTACTCTAAGACTTTCTTGTCATCTTGCTTCAACTCATCAAACTTCTTAAATAATACCGACTTTTGGGTGGCCGATATGAACTTCTCTACAAATCTGGCCTTGAACTGCTCCAAAGTGAACTGGTCTCCCAAAGTAGCAATCTTGACAGCATTCCACCATCCCATTGCATGACCTTGAAGTTGCATAGAGGCTAACTTCCTCTTCATTGCATCTTCTAGTTTTAAATCCCTAAAATACACTACCAAGTATCTAACCAATCTTGAACCTCCACAGCCGATTCTGTTTCGAGGAACTATATGCCTTTAAAACTAGAATAGTCCTTATTTGACTTAGCAAAGCCGGGTCAAGGCATTCGCACTGTAGCACCACTACCATTACCAACTGTAACTGCACCTTTGGTATTCTGCAACGTATTTCTTATCATAAATTTGCTCTGCATATCGAGATTATCCATCGTCCAACTTGCTCCTTCTCTTTCTACTCCAAATGTAAAATTCGTAGTAGTGTTCCTTATATCCTAGCTCATTCTTAAACTCTGCAATAAGAATGGTTAGTCTCCCATAAAGGAAACTTCTATGGTGCTCTACTATGCAATGATACTTATATACTATATATATTACTAATATATAGTTTTGAAAACCAAAGTATACAACAAGTAGGCTCTCTCATACATCGCCCGATTCATTCTAATGTGTTTCACTTACCTTATCTCTAATGGATCAAAGTACCAACTTAGACTCTAACGATTCGCATATGTGAGGAATCGCTTAACCTAACCTCCGATACACATATGGCGATCGTCCAACACCCCCAATATACAATATACCTAAGTAATGAGTTGTAACGGTACCCGGTTGATGAAGGATGACTACCAAGGGTGAAATAACTAAAACTATAATCATTACATATCGTATATCTCACATTGCATTGAATAAATACAATATGAATATAGATATAAAACAGGCGAGGCATATTTGTACAATTAAATAAACCAAAATAAATATTAGAGTGCAAGGTCCAAAGTAGTCATACAAAAAAATTAAAGTAGAGTTTATACACCATCAATACAAACTCAAAGGGAATCTATATCTTAATAAGGCGAAGCACTATTAAAGCTCCACAAGAACATCGAAATAAGCAACAAACTCCAGTAATAAATATAATAGCACTAGTGTAGCAACCCACACCTCAATGGGCTTAAATTTTGACAAAATCGAAACCCAAGTCCATTATGGTATGAGTCGTTGGTTTTGGTAACCTGTAATAAACATAAGCATCTTAGAGATCGATCAATCTAAACTCACAACGGAATGGAAAATATAATAGGATATAAATATTGGCTGAGGCTACTACCTCAGAATTAACGGTGTTCCTTGGACATCCAACTGCCTTGTTGGTACCAAGCATGACTAAGAAGGCTTCTCCATCAACCGTTTCGTGTTGTTTTGGTGACATGTTTCTCTAAATCTATCATGTAGGTTGTGACGAGGAGGGGTTCAGAACAATGTTCTGGTGACTGAAAAATTGCATGCTTTATCCACAATATAATTTTACACCAATTGGTTTTCATTTAAATGTTATGTCTATTATTTACGGCTAATCCATTTATTTTTAATATATTCACATACAGTATATCTATCCTAACCATTTCCAACGTATACTTTTCACACACACACACACTCACTCTTATATACACATATACATATTCTAATCATTTCTTTACCCAAAACCCCAGCCACTTAATACTTCTTAATCATAAAGCGGTTCTTTCGCATCGTCAACACTAGTCCATCGGTTCTAGCTACAGAGTCTGATGACTCTTATATACGGCTTTATATAATATATAATTTAATTATCGTACTACAACCGCAACTCAAAGACTCATCTAATGGTTAACTACCCCACCTCCACTAAAATAATTTTTCAACAAACTTTCTATGATGAGGATCATGGTATCCAATATGGATTTTACATAACTAGGAAGCAAAATCCGTCATAACATAATCTAAGTCTTACTACCACTCGCTTGGGATCGCTAGGCGTCAAAGTGGGAGTACTCAACGTCATTTCAACATGTCTTTAATAGGATTTGGGAAGGGTAATTCTTTGGTTTCTTTTTATTTATCATTTTTTAGTTAATTTATATCATATGATGCTTTGGTAGAAGCACTACAAATCTAGTTTATCAGTACACTGTTACATATGTGATATTTGAAAATATATTAGTGCATCTATGTATAAATAAATAAATAATTTTTTTTATCATTTTGAATTTATATGAGCATTGAATTCTCGGCCTACTTTCAATAATAATAATAATAATAATAATAATTCTCTAAATAAATATTATTTAAAATACGGTTTTGTTAAATAATAATCATTTTCTAAAGAATAAAATTATATAATAAATGCTTTTAAATTTATAAAATTTCTTTTAATGCAAGTATAATTCGGAAGCAATATTTGATTTTTTTTAGTATATTTTCTATATATATATATATATATATTAATTTTACAAATTACTTAACTAGAAATTAATTATATATATAGTCAAATAAAATATGAATTAAAGCGAAAAATTACATATAATAATAAAACATACAATTTTGATTTTAACTAATTTTTTAGTAATTTTAATATTTTTCTAAGCAGATTTTATTTTTAATTATAAATTGTTTATTTAAAAATCTTTTTATCAAAATAAAAAATATAGAAACTATTATTAATTTTTTTATATGAGCCGACAGCTTCCTAGAAATTCATATTAATTTATAAATAAAATTATTCTTATATATACACATATATTTATATTTATATATTTTTTTTAAATTTATAAATATTTATAATTATATATATATATATATATATATATATATATATATATTTAAAAAATTATTTCTTGAGTTCTGTGTAAAAATATAATAAATTTTATACACGTATACAATTAATTATATATATATATATATATACATATTCAAATATGTTTGTATAGTTATAAATATATATTACTTCGACTTATTTATATATCTAAAAAAATTATTATTTTATTCTCAGGTTTGCTATAGTAATAAACACATAAATATTTATATTCAAAAGTGCTATATATTAATTAAATGATATAATGATTTAATGATTTAATTATACATACACACATAAATTGTACATTTCACCTACATATATAAAAATTATTTTGATGCATGCGTATTTTTCATTTATATAGCATGATCAAATACCAGAAGGAGTAACATGTTTGTTGTAGTTTAAATACCAACATCTATATACGGGCATGTTAAACCATATGGACATTATTAGGTCACATATGCATGTACATACATATGTGTATATGATACGTATATCCAAATTGATAATACAAATCATATAATACTAATCTTTATTTATAAGGTTAAATAAAATATTTGATTTTATTTAAAAAGAAATTTAAAAAAGTTCTTAATGGATTAGACTTCATATGCCCAATAAAGATCCAATAGGGTAAAAATAATTGAAATTCACCCATAACTTCTGTTATGGGCTGGTCTACTTTAAATAATGGCATCAAACCCCATAGCTTATGCGGTCTAAATTAGTCATGTTAGGGTTAAGAAATTAAGTTCATAGCCCAAATAGCAAGGTATCTAGAAAGGTAGGGTCGAAAGATTGAGTTTTGATAATCAAGTACTTTGCCCTACCTAGCTACCAGCCTAGCCTGAATAAATATGTGAGCCCAAAGGTTATTCCTAATAGAAAAGCCTAATTTGAATTGGGCCTTGGGAAAAATTTCAAAATTATTTGAAAATAAAAAATATAAGACTTTAAATTTAACAATTAAATTTAAAATAACATATATACATATTATAAAATTTTGAAAATTGATATAAATTGATTTCGAAATTTATGAAATTTGTTAATGAGGTTAATAAAATATATTAATTAAATATGTTAATTAAATAATAAATATATACATGTATTATATATTATGATATATGTTATGTTGTTCTAAAATATTAAAATAACATAAGTCTACATATATGTGTATATAAATGAATTTCAAAATTAATATAATATAATTAAATTATTTAATTAATTAAATTAATTAAAAGGTTAATTAATTAAATAATAAATACATGTATATAATATATGTATAGTACTATAAAGGTTGTAGTACATTATAAATATTTAATATAAATGTTAATTAATTCAAATTAATTTAAATTAGATTTAATTAATATAATATAATACATATGACTATTATAAGTGATATGTAATATAAAAGTTATATAATAATAAAACTATACGATACAAATGTATAATTGAAGGTGCAACATTTAAGAAATCCTAAAAAGACCCGAGGAATAAATACATATGTAAATGTACATATACTGTGATTTCCACTTTGTTCAACACTTGAACCACGAGGGTATTTCCATAAGAATTACATTATGCCATAAGTAGATATCACTGAGTCTAATATATTGAAGATTATGAATATTTAACGTATTGTTGTCCTCGATCATTTATATATTAACAGATTACTTGCATACTCTTTAGTTATTGAGCTTTCCTCAAGTTAGCGATGTTATATGTAGTACTATTAGTATATTAAATAGACGAGGTAAGATAACTGCATGTATTTATTGAGCTTTCCTCAAGGTATGTGCGTTATACTTAGGCCATCACGAATTCCGAGTGAATAGCACCACTTTATTTATTGAGCTTTCCTCAGGGTAAAGGTGGGATTAAGACAAGGTACCATGGATTAGAAGTTGTATGTGATACAACCGATAAAAAGTTATCCATTGTACATGGGTCTATGATTTGTTGAGCTTTCCTCAAAGTCGGAATTCCAAGACGTATGAGTTCTTAAACTCACTAGTGAAGTCGAAAGACTTATATGTTTCGACTTAAGGTTTGATGAAATATAAAAGACTGGTGCGAACCTTATTAGAAAAATGAAATAAAACATTTAACCGTTTTAATAGTGTAAGAACATATGCTATATAATGTTATAATAATCTACATTGATAAATTTGTGCAATTAATACGATTGATAAAATGTTTATCAATTAAGATATACAAACGAATTTAATTGAAGATTGACAATAGAAATATAACATATACTTACTAACAAATGCTTATTGCATGTTAACGTATCAACACCCATGCAAGGGCTTGATTCTACAACTACTAAATACGGTCATAATTTGGTCACTTAGGTGTTATTTGGTCGAAACCATTTTTTGCATTCTATGAATTCTGAACTCAAAAGCAATGCAATACTATGGATATGTAAAACATCTACAATCGCATATAAATGGCATATCGTGAATGGTCACAGTTGGTAAAGTATTGATATCTCGATGAAATTAGTTCATCTGAAATAAGTAAATAAATCATAGTGTGAGATTGAGCATTTTATTTGATTGATTACAACAAAAGATCATATTCTATTAAATGTAATGCATGACCAAAACTACAATATCGATCTAAGAACTCAATTGCTGAAATGTTTGTTTGATCAGTTTACATAAAGTGCAACATATTTGATGTCCTTAAATGTAAAGGATGATCAAATGGGCCTTTGTAAAGAGTTCTTTATGATGTTGTAGTAAGTGTATTTTTGAATGGTTCGACCATTTAGAAAGAAAAATGAGTGTACAAGAGTAGATGTGATTTAAGGTATAATTGGGATGAAAAAAGTGAATAATCACTTCTGCTTCATAAAGAAACATCGCAAACGAGAATTTTAATAAAAATAATTGATACTTAATATTGGATTAAGAAATACAATTTCTATTCTGAAATGTATTTTCATGTAGAAAATTGTTTTCTATGAGATTTATTTCTTTGAGTTCAAGATATTTGATCAAAGAGCACTTCATTGTAAACTAGTTGTAGTATATGAAATAAATAACCTATATTAAGTGAAAGATGGACCCCCAAATTCAGTATGTTGTTATAGTAATAGCAGAAATAGTAGAAGCATGCCATATAACACTTATTGGTTGCATCCAATTATGAAAATTGTTTTCGTAAAACATATCTAATATTTTTATGAAACAATGACTATTTTTCGGTGTCGACTGAAAAATAGACATGGTTATATTTCAATGAGAATATTATGAACATTCATTATGAAATAAAGCTATAATGTGCTATTTTCTATTCACAACAAAAGTGATACATTGGAAAATATAGAAGTATCTAAAATTTAAAATTATTTTGTAAAGATAGACTAAGCCATAGTTTTGAGAAATAATTTTATTATATGATTATGAATCATATGATACTGGTTAATTATATCTTAAACAATTAAGGACAATGCACCCATTTAGTGGGAGAGTCATAAGAGTTGATGAGCTCTTCAGATTGTTATATATTAATGTATGCAATCGTACGTCTATTAATACCAAAACAGTTCCACGTACTTTGTTATGTTCATCAATGATTTATTACCAACATGGATGTTTGTATTTGATACACATGTAGTATATCTATGATAAGCTCATAAAGTATAAAACAAAATTAAATTAAATAATGTGCATAAAATAAAATGATTCGATTTGATAGATAGGTGAGTTTATTGAAAAGAGTTCCAAACATATCTAAAAATGAATAAAAATTCAATCTCAAAAGTTACTCCTTATGATACATAATGATGTATCGATAAAGAGTAATCGAATTTCCTTCGGAGAAGTATGATTAGTTATGAGTGAAGTTGAGTTAATTTCTCTATAAGGTTGTGTACTTAAGAGTAGTACATAAGATTAATGTTATTTCATTTAAATAATAGTTTACAAAATCATACAAGATAAGGGTTTGTAATAAACCCTAACATATTCTAGGCCAAGAAGTTGGCAGGTTGCGCAAGTCAAAAGTCTGCACATAATAATTATTCGTGAGGGATCTTGTATGAATCTCCCCAAAAGGAGTATAAAAATGACTATCATTGGATGACATATTTCTATTTTGAACATAAGTTTTGTAAAATAAAACCAAATCAGTTTTACATATAAGGAAATTCATAAAATATTTATGAATGCATATTCCATTGCACTGAGAAACAATTGTTGTTTCAAGAAATACCAACTTCATAATGATGGAATTTCTTTGAGTAATTATTGGTAGTGAAATGGAATTGGATATGATCCAAAGATAAAACTGATTACGATGGATGAAATGAAATTAACCAAAATGAACACAAATACATTAGAATGTCTAATGAGTATTCTTGTGCATTAAAGATAAACTATGTGTTTCTTGTGAATATAAAGATAAATATTCCTCGATTGTTTAATTATACCATCAAGAGTGTTGACTCCATGATATGGTACGATGCATAGATCCAAAACAATTCTGAGTATATTTTCAAAATATGATTTTGATAGTTGTATCCGAAAGGATATGATCCTTTTGGACGCTAATGTGCCTTTAAGAGAAAGACAGATGCAGTTGGAATATAATGAGCCACATTGATAATAATAATAATACCATAAATTTTAATAGTTCAAATTAACATAATAAATTCACCATTCGATGTGCTCAAGTAGGTTTGGATTTTATTCACAAAATTATCACATAGTATGACTTTATGTCTTGGTATGTATGTGTTGAAATAGAATATTCTAAATAATGATTTAGAGTGAACTGTTTACATAAAATAACCAAAGTGTCTCGAAGTCAGTTGGAGCGATATTGAGTTTGTGAGTTTTTGGATATGTTCCAAGAACAGATATGAAAGTGTCATTTGACAAGCATTAAAATTGAATGGATGTTTTGATTAGAATACCAAATAGTTTGATTGTCAACCAAAATGCAGAAGAAGCATGTAATTATACGAAAGAAAGTTAGTAATGTTACATAGATATTTCTTAAACATAAGTAAACAACATATTGTTGATTATTAACGATGTACTTGTTTTAGAATCAGCTTTAGTTATTTTAGTACTCGACATCGGATTTATAAATGATGTCTTTTATAATATGTATAAAATATGTTGGGAATGTCCCAAACGATATACAAGGACACCTTATTAAAATGTTTAATATAGAAAATGTAAGATGGATTCCTTATGCATTTGTAGTAGGAATTATCATACATATTATGTTATATATGATATTGTGATTTATGTATTTGATACATGAAGCAAATTTTAAATCCATATTTTTAACACTAAAAGGTTGTTTGAAGTATTCTCGGTATTTATGAAATACTATAGAATTATTTATAGAAACAACAAACTTCATAGTGATATTGAGTATATTAAGTCAATAATAAATTCAAGTTAAGAATCTTTAAGTTGGAAATGTTCCAAATGAAAAGGCATGGTTGATTCAATGAAAAAAGCTAAGCACGTCGTCTTGAATAATGCCACAATAAAAAGTAATGTATACAAATATAAATGCATAAATTTATAACTAAGCTGAGGGTGATTCCAAATGTTGAGAATCTCATAACGTTGTTATATAATAAAAATGTCATGATATAGTTCTAATAGAACCTAGAGCTCATTGAAATTTGAGAAACGCACTCTGAATTGTTCCATATGATAAAGGTAGTTTATCGGCACTGTAGAAAGTTAACTGATAGAGTAGATTCCATTAGAAGTTGAGAAACGTTCGGTTAGGGACTTCGTCGATGAGTTTTGAGAAAATCGATTGGAGAAGTTGTAACAAGATTCCATAATTGATAGAGATAGGGGTATGCCTTAACGGCATTTATGTAATTTGTTACATATATCTAATTCTTTGACCGATCATGTTCAAAATAAAGGTGTTTTCTTTCTATTATATACTTAATATAACATGTTGTATTAATTAATTAATATAATTAAAAGTATATTTAATAGAAAATTCATAAATGGTATGTTTTGTGATAGTAGTTACAAAGTATTGTAATCGTGAGTAATTTATCACAATAAAAACAAATGTACTATTTTAAATGTTGGTAGTCAAGATGCATCGAGATTGGACATCTATAACAATCTGTACCTTAATGGGCCTACATTTCGAAAAAAATTGAAACCAAAGTCCATCAAGGCAT
The DNA here is from genome assembly GCA_030765085.1 of Allium cepa. Taxonomy (NCBI): domain Eukaryota; kingdom Viridiplantae; phylum Streptophyta; class Magnoliopsida; order Asparagales; family Amaryllidaceae; genus Allium; species Allium cepa. Next base: position 112,884,686 of record CM060940.1, read on the forward strand.
GGATCATTGGATTTGGTACCCGCAAATAAGCAAGAGGATTATCAAAAATCTAAACTCATAGCAGAAACAATAATAAGATAAGAATATTGACTATGACTAAAACCTTGGAATTAATGGTATTCCTTTGATAGCAGACTGTCACATCAGCATCGAGCATGAGAGAAAAAAAGACTTCTCGACCAACAAAGTACATCTAGCTCCAATGACCTATTCCTGTAAATCTATCCTATAAATTGTAATGAGAAGGGAGGTCAGAAACTTTCTAGTGACTAGAAAATCTATAAACTATCCATAACATAAATTTTTACCGATTGGTTTCTGTTTAATTGTTATGTCCATTAAGGTTAACAATTCCTGTAACAACTTGTAAATTCAAACAAATTTTATAAATATTAATTATAATTGTAGTCAAGATGCATTGAGATTGGATATATATAACAATCTGTACCTTATTTGGCCTAAATTTCGACAAAAATCGAAAATAAAGTCCATCAAGGCACAAATCGTTGGATTTGGTACCTACAAATAAGCAAGAGGATTATCAAAAATCTAAACTCATAGCAGAAAAAATAATAAGATAAGAATATTGACTATGATTACTACCTTGGAATTAATGGTATTCCTTTGATAGCAGACTGTCACATCAGCATCGAGCATGAGAGAAAAGAAGACTTCTCCAACAGCAAGTACATCCAGCTCCAATGACCTTTCCTGTAAATCTATCCTGTAAAACGTAATGAGAAGAGAGGTCAGAACAACTTTCTAGTGACTGAAAAATCTATAAACTATCCATAACATAAATTTGTACCGATTGGTTTCTATTTAATTATTATGTCCATTAAGGTTAACAATTGCTATAACGACTTGTAAATTCAAACAAATTTTATAAATATTAATTATAATTGTTGGATAGAATGTTAGAAATAAAGAATTTTCAATTATTACTATAAGATAATAATAATAATAGTAATAATAACAGTAATAAATTTGTTATAATTATAAAACATGATCTTAGATAAAATTCTAAAACAACTAATCTTTGACGAAATGGAAGGTGGTAACGCGTATTAGAATATAATTTAATTGAATGTAATTGACAGCTATATTAAGGTAATTTCAATCAATTGTAACAATAAATGTTACTAAAGAATGAGATAAACAATATTCTAAATATGTTAGCATACAATAAGAAATCAATTATTTGGTAACTAGATTTATACTCCTTGTGTAAATAATAAATTAGTAGATATAAATTAACAATTTGTAATAATTGATTTATTCCCAATCCCATTGATTAATCCGCCTTGGAATTTATTTCGTAATCAACGAAATTAAATGTAATTGAAATCTTTGAAATAAAAGGAAAGAGAACATTAATTGTAATTAATGGACGTAATAATAGAAACGTATATTTGAATTAAAATAAAAGAAGAATTTGAGGAAATAAAAAAGAAACATATCTTTTAATTGAAAGAGAGATTTGATGTAATGTAAAGAACATGTAAATTGAAATAAAAGGATAAACTTTGTTTGTATTATTTAATGAAAATAAAACAATTAGTGTGTAACCAACATCCAATTGGAAATTTAATATTGAATTTATTGGAATTAAATCTTTTAATTAAGGTAAAGAGAAACAGATGGTAATTGATTCGATGAAGAATAAGCAACATATGTTGAATTGAATAAAATGAACATTTGAATGAAGACAAACCAATGTTAATAAAATGAAGGTTCAATTCAGTCAATTTTAAGATATATTATTATTTGAATTTAAATAAAATTTAAAGAATAAAATTAAGGAACAAATTTTGGAATATTGAGTAATATATTTTTCCAAATTCAATGAAATAGATCATTCTCCAAAAAAATTAAATTTAGTCAAACTTAGTCAAAATTTGACCTTTGGTTGAAAATTTTAAAATTTTGTTCTTTTTTTATGATACTAGACTGAATTCTGATCTTGTAACGACCCAGAATTTTATTAAATTAAAATTTGAATATTTAATTTATTTTAAATATTTAAAAGTGAATTTATAAGTCAAATAAATTTTTATTTGAATTTTTGGATTTAATTGGATAATTAAATCGATAATTTAATACGTTAAATTATGGAAATAATTGAAAATAGAGTTAAAAATGATTGAAAATAATTTGTAAAATTTTATTTAATCATACTGGAGTTATAGAAATATTTTAGAACTTTTAAAATCGAATTAAAAGTTAATCTGTGAAAATTGAATATTTTAATATTAAATAATCGACTGTAAAATAGCCAATTTTTGAACAGTCTCAGAATTGAACGAAACCAGTTTCATTGGATCCGTAATAGTTAGTTATTACCGGATTTCAATTTTCGTGTCAATCGGAGTTATCGTTTGATCGTGGCAGCTCGAAACGCATCGAATTATTTTTAATTTAAATTTGGCGAGTCAAAATAGCCATTTTTCAAAAAGTCTCGGATTTCGACGAAACCAGTTTCATCGGATCCGTAATGTGATATTATTGTAAGGTTTCAAATTTCAAGTCAATTGGATTTACCGTTTGTCCGGTACAAATTAAAACGCCTAGAAATCGACTTAAATCGGTTTAATTCAAATTGAGCGTTTTCAGCCATAACTCTCACATACTTCCGAATTAGCTTCCGAAACTTGTTCCATTGTGTCCGGAACGCGGGATAAACCCTAGGTACGCTGGTTACGGCGCCTAAATCGGAGTTCGGAAAATCCGGGATGAATAGTGTCGCTCGTTCCTTATAAATAGACCCCTTGCCTTCATAATTTGATAAAAATATAAACCCTAACCCTAATTATAACCTAGCCGCCACATTCATAACCTATGGCCAGAAATCCATCTCCTTCATCTCTCAATCTCTCCCAATCTACAAGGAATTAGAAGAAGTGTTCAACACGAAAAAGGTAGAGCATGAAGAGAGCTTGAAATCCATACGGATATGATCGAGTTTGGAGTTGCGTAGAGGGAGCAAGGATGGGCCGTTCACCATCAGGTCGGCACGGTTTTCGAGGCTATCTAGGCAGCCGAGCTTGCTGGGGATGGGGCCAGAGGTAGAGGTGGTCGTGCTCTTCGACATGGGAGTGGTATGATGATGTATAGTTGAGTGATTTGAGTGAAAATGCTAACCCTAGGAATCATGATGGGTTCGGCCTCAATGTTCATTGCCTGTAGATTTGTGCGTGAGTGGGGAAGATGAAGGAGAGGCCTAGGATTTGGAATGGATGGTGGATGTTGAGATGTGGGTTAGAAATTTAAATAAATGTTGTAATTAAGTTATATAAATCGTGTACGAACTTCATAAATTCATAACTTTTTCATACGAGGTCGAAAAAATGCAAACTCAGTTGCGTTGGAATCGTATGGACGAGCACTACGCGATGGAGTTGGTTTGGAGTCGTTTGGAGTTAGTGAGAATTTCGGGTAAAATTAAACGCGCGTTTAATTTTATTCGAAATAAAAGCTAAAACGGAAATTAAAACCAAGGTGAGAACTTCTCACTCAATCGAATAGATTTCGATTTTATTTTAAATAGTTAGATTTAAAATATTTGAATGCATGTTTGAATGATGACTGTAAATTATTGATTGTTAAAATAGACATTATGCGCCGTTAGTAAGCGGATGTTATTTATAAAAACATATACCGCGAATATTTCATAAACAGTGAAATTGGTATTATATATAATATCAATATATATATATTGGCATATGTATATATTGCAGTTGTTGATTTCCCGCATTTTTTGTTTAGCGGATGAGACCCTATTACGCCGTTATTAAGCGGATAATATTTATTAAGAACATGTACCGCGATAATTTCGTACTGGAGCGAAATTGGTATTGTGCTAATGTTTTTGGATGCAGGAAACAGGTTGGAGGGATCCAACTGGATTCCTCAATAGTATTTATTTTATTTCAGATATTTTGATATTTGATTAATTATCATATCGATATATGATATCGTTGTTAGTCGTGATTGACTATTTGGTGTGTAGCATCATTGGACCCAGATTTTGGGATTTTAAAATGTTTTTTTTTAGTGATTTTTGAAAATATACTATATTTTTGGAATTGATCCATTATAACTAAATAAACGTTATCATTTTTAAAGTTATAAAAATTATGGTTTTTGTGAAATATAGTTAAAAAGATGATTTTTAGAAATACGATTAAAAGTCGATTTTTGAGAAATATGAACCAATGATTTTATAAAATAGTTTAAACTGGATTTTTGAGTTTATTATTAAAAGTTTGAAATATAAGATTTATAAAATTTGATTATTTTATAAATCAAGAGAACGGTGAAATTTTAAAGGAATTTAAAGACGTTTAAAAGAATAATATAAATTAATTTATATTAAGAGATTTATAAATGGATATTTATAAATTGAATTATGGACATTATAAAACGAGTTTTTATAAGTGTTTGAATGTAGTGAAAATGAATTTCCTAAATGAATGAAATTTATGAAATTATAAACTGTGAAGTTATAAATGAAATTTATAAATAGTAAGATTTATAAATTTGTGAAGTTAATTGAAGAATAGATTTGGTTAAATAAATGAATCTTATAAGTTATAAGATTTATAATTATGAAGTTTAAAGAACGATTTTATAAAATAATCGTTTTATAAGTATTTAACTTATAATATAAACATTTAGTTTATAATTGAGTTATAAACTGAAATATGTTAATAAAGGAATTTATAAAAAAAAAAAAAGTTTTTATAAATAAATGGAAATGGAATTTGTAAACGTTGTTTTATGAATTCGTAAACGACTTATTTTAATAAGTTGATTGTTATAACTTAGAAATAGAGTTATATTCACGTTTTAGAAAGTGAATAATCCTTAGAGTAAAATGAATAGAAAAGATGAAGTTTGTTAACGTAGTTTATTCACGTTTTTGGATAGTGAATAATACGTTAAAGAAATTGTTTTAGATATGATGTTTTAAATAGAATTAAAACGATCTAACAATGGTTTAAAATGTGTTGAGATTCGAAACCATAGATTTCAACATTTATTGTTGAAATAGACGTTTTCGAGAAATAAAAGGAGTTGTGGACTATAACACTGTTGTTATAGTAAATGATTTCCGAAAGGAAATGTTTTGAATAGTATTGGGATTTATATATCTATTTTAATTTCGAATCCCTATACTATTGATTTTGGGTTGTCGTAACGATGTTTTACGTAACATTCGTTTTGGCCCAAGTAAATATGTTTAAGTGAATAATTTCCTTAAAGAATGAAATATATACTTAATTCGATTTAAGTATATTGAATATTTTCTAAGTGTTGAAAATAAAAGAGATTTGTGAATTACTTATGAATAAATAAGTATGGAAATGTTTTCCAATGTGAAGTGAATATTTAGAATTTATCTTTTTGAAGATAAATTGAAAATGAATTATTGAAATCGCATATGCATGGATATCTTGAAATATAAATTCATTATGGAATTTTTATGTGTGAAAGTGAAATTGGTTAAAAATAAATATTGATTTATTTTTGAAGTGTTGAAACTATATATCTAGTAAAGATATTTTGGAAGATAAATAATTTGGAAAATTATTTGGAATCTGGTGATGTGTGCATATCCAGTGATAGTTCAATAACCGACTATCAGTATTTCCCTTTAAATGGGTATTTGATGTGAATTGATTGAATTTGAATGCACACTTATTTTTGAATAAGCGCTCACTATTCGGGTTAACCGGGAAAGGACCATGGGGTCGTATAACCCATTCCGAATATGTGATACGTCGTTGTGAATTGCATTGAAGATCGGTGTTGAAGACCCGGTATTTGCGAAAGCGATAGGATGACCTATCGATTGTCTCTGCACTGAGTTGCAACGGTATAGAGACTCCCTAAGTGATGGGAAATCCGATCAGGATTGTGAATATCCGGATTGCAAGGACTTCTTTGTAAGTGCCTTCGGTTCTGTTCGATCCCGGAACAGACTTGTATGGATTGTATGCCTGACATTACAATTTGAGATATAAAGCCGATTTCATTCAAATATATTTCTGTTGGTGGCGGAGGATTTATTCTTTGCTTAACACCCTTCTTTGAGACGTACGAGCTCAAAGGTTATATAGTTGAAGTTATCAGCGATATATTCCCAGTTTGGTAATGTGACATGCTGAGTGATGCTGAAATGATCATTGTGTTGATTATTGTGATAGGATCATTTATTTGATCGTCTATCTTAGTGATCATTGTGTTGATCATTTGTTGACCCAAAGCATGGCTTTTGTATAAAGTATGTTTTTGTGGACGTGAATTCGTCGAGCCTCACATCCCGGAAATGGTCAAAACAGGAAAGAAGCAGCAAGGTTATGAGGGGTAGCACCCTTTAGGATGTGTCCATTTCCTTCTGGAAAAGGGTGGTATCATGGTATGGAGCCCAGATACTTACTCATGTTGAAAACACTTTGTTATGATTGTGTGAATTGATTAGAGAGCGCTCTCGGAAAAAGGTCCCAAAGGACCGGGGAATGGCATATTCGGTCAGTTGTTGCTCAGTTAGGAGTAACCCGGCCTTGTGTTGGTTGAGATCCGGTTTGGTTCTCGGGGATGTCCATCCAGAGGCATTCTCAGTGGCAATGGGAAGTTCCTTGGCCTGACCATTTGTTGGAAATCCAATTCCCAATACGAAACTTGTACGGTATTAGTTGTAGAACCTGCTATTCACTTATGGTGGTCACCACTGTTTGGATAGTAGCTATAGTAGGCATACGATAATGGTCGTATGTTGGCTAAGATTTATATTCTACTTTCGAAATGAATTTTTCTCTACACTATGCACTAATAATAATATAAAATGTTATTTTAAATGCGTATCAAGCATCTTTGACTATCATAAGGAGAAATCTCCTCCGATTCTGCGTTTGCATGTGTGTGTGTGCGGGAGGCCTTATGGTAGTCTCATTTTTAAAAGCATTGCGAATTGATTAAAAATATTCCTCTATTTTGATTTTAAAGATAAATAAACTGTTTTGAGTTCTCACACCAGTCACATGACTGACTTGGAGTTTATTGTTTTCCTTCCTAAACTCTGGGTGCCCACCAATTTCCACACGGGCAGTTAAGAGTTAGGTTTATCAGGATATTCTGGATATTCTGGAGTTGCTGGAGGCAAGCTGGATGGCATGGCATATTACTTATATAGTATTTCTTTTTCCGCTGCACTGTTTGTTGTTGTATGATGTTGTATACTCTGATGATATGATGTAATGAAATATGATGAAATGTAATAACTATAGTTCTTTGTTTAAAGATTATTCGTTTATTATTATATGTTGTTCCGCTGCGAATTGTGAGATTCAAATGTTGTTCTGTTGTTTTCTTCTGTCCCGTTCTATTTTTAAAAAATGCTTCTATCTTCTATTTTTCAAATTCTCTGTTTTCTTTCTCTGTTTTCAAAAAAAAAAAATTGTCTATCTTCTTTTCCCTCTATTTTTCTTTTTCTTTCTTCTTTTTCTCTCTTCTTTCTTTTCTTAAATTCTTTTTAAAACCCATAACATTCCGTGTTTTCGGCCTTTGATTTCTCGGCAGTCGATAAAGTGAGTGTCGATGTCGAATTTCCGAAGAACGAAAATACTTGTTTGTTACATTTGGTATCAGAGCTTATGGTTAAGCGACAACCATGGTTCTGTAGGGTATAATTCATTAGAGATAGAGTCAGCAGTACTCTAGAATGAGTTTGAGTGTAATAATAGCTATGAGAGCGTATTTGTTAGTGAATATAAAATTGTTTTATATTGTGATGATTGGTTTATTGAGTGGTATATGAACTTTCGTCAGCGTGGTCCGCAAGACTATGCCGAAGGGGTTTCTAAACACTTGAATAGAACAATTCGACACGATATTGTTTTTAAATTGGGTAAATGGAATGATTTTGCCTTGATTATATTTTTATATGTAAAGAAATAATTTTTCAGAATTATTAAAGTATGTATAAGTTGATTGTTAAGTTGTTTGAATAATCTAAATAAAAGAAGAATTGTATAAGTAAAAGAATTATAAGAATTGAATTATAATTAAAGTGATTTACAATTGTGAAATAAACTTATATATATAAGAAGTTAATATATTTATGAATGTGAGTTGTGAATAAAAATGAATTTAAAGTTAAATGGAATATAACTTAAGTGTTGTTGAATTAAGTTGATTTTGGTATCGAAGTAAATAATCAAGTGGATTAAATGAATATGAACTTGAGTTATGTAATAGAATTCAACTTTGTAATTGAATTGAATGAATGGATTGAATGTTAATCGATTAAATGTGAATTAAATTGATATGAAATAATGAATGTAAGTGTAAATTCATTAAAATCTAATGTTATTAGAAGTTGATAAAAAAAAAAAAAAATTGGAATGGAAATCAATTTAATTAAACCAGAATGAAAGTAAGCAAAGTAATTTGGTTGTAATTAATATACATTGGTTGTTATATGATTGTTGATTGATTGCATATAATTCATTAAGTGGTAATGAAATTGAAAGCTATGTAATTGAATTCAAATTAGAAATAAATAAATTTGAATAAAATTGAATGTGAATTGGATTTAATTAGTAAATGTTAACTAATTGAATTGAGAATGAATGTTGATAAAATCCAATGTGAATGAATCAAATGTGATTTAAAGTGAAAACCAATTCATTGAAAATTAATGAGAATATGAATGAAAATTCATTTGATTATGGATGGTAGTTGGTTGATGTTTGCATTTGTTGTTTTGAATACATTGCTTATGTGACATATGTAGTTGTTATGTTGCAATATGTTGTATATTGAGATTATTTGCATATGTGCATGTTCTCATGTTGTTTGTTGAGTTTAGTAGGTGCGGATCGCGTTGCTTCGCATTTGGAGTTCGCTTTAGCGCTATATTAGCCGTATATGCTCGCTAATAAAATATAAGGTACATATCTCGGATTAAATATCGCACTTTTATACTTTTTCCCTTCGGGATGCCTCATTACTTGATGAGATGTATATTTGTGATATATATACTGTCATTTTTTTTTCGGATCGAGCCGCGCAAAGGAGACATGGCGAATTTTTCCGGAAATTTAAGGCGTTAGAAAATTTTGAGAAAATTTAGAAAATTTTGGAAACTATAACTTTGATTTTGGAATTGAAAGTTAAATGATATAGATTGTTTTTGAAAAGATAACTAAGTATGATTCGAAAACTTAGTAAAGTATTGTAAGGAATTTAATTAAGAATTTTGGAAAATTAATAGATACTGTAACTTTTCTTACTTGTAATTTCGAGGACGAAATTCTTTTAAGGGGGAAAGATTGTAACGACCCAGAATTTTATTAAATTAAAATTTGAATATTTAATTTATTTTAAATATTTAAAAGTGAATTTATAAGTCAAATAAATTTTTATTTGAATTTTTGGATTTAATTGGATAATTAAATCGATAATTTAATACGTTAAATTATGGAAATAATTGAAAATAGAGTTAAAAATGATTGAAAATAATTTGTAAAATTTTATTTAATCATACTGGAGTTATAGAAATATTTTAGAACTTTTAAAATCGAATTAAAAGTTAATCTGTGAAAATTGAATATTTTAATATTAAATAATCGACTGTAAAATAGCCAATTTTTGAACAGTCTCAGAATTGAACGAAACCAGTTTCATTGGATCCGTAATAGTTAGTTATTACCGGATTTCAATTTTCGTGTCAATCGGAGTTATCGTTTGATCGTGGCAGCTCGAAACGCATCGAATTATTTTTAATTTAAATTTGGCGAGTCAAAATAGCCATTTTTCAAAAAGTCTCGGATTTCGACGAAACCAGTTTCATCGGATCCGTAATGTGATATTATTGTAAGGTTTCAAATTTCAAGTCAATTGGATTTACCGTTTGTCCGGTACAAATTAAAACGCCTAGAAATCGACTTAAATCGGTTTAATTCAAATTGAGCGTTTTCAGCCATAACTCTCACATACTTCCGAATTAGCTTCCGAAACTTGTTCCATTGTGTCCGGAACGCGGGATAAACCCTAGGTACGCTGGTTACGGCGCCTAAATCGGAGTTCGGAAAATCCGGGATGAATAGTGTCGCTCGTTCCTTATAAATAGACCCCTTGCCTTCATAATTTGATAAAAATATAAACCCTAACCCTAATTATAACCTAGCCGCCACATTCATAACCTATGGCCAGAAATCCATCTCCTTCATCTCTCAATCTCTCCCAATCTACAAGGAATTAGAAGAAGTGTTCAACACGAAAAAGGTAGAGCATGAAGAGAGCTTGAAATCCATACGGATATGATCGAGTTTGGAGTTGCGTAGAGGGAGCAAGGATGGGCCGTTCACCATCAGGTCGGCACGGTTTTCGAGGCTATCTAGGCAGCCGAGCTTGCTGGGGATGGGGCCAGAGGTAGAGGTGGTCGTGCTCTTCGACATGGGAGTGGTATGATGATGTATAGTTGAGTGATTTGAGTGAAAATGCTAACCCTAGGAATCATGATGGGTTCGGCCTCAATGTTCATTGCCTGTAGATTTGTGCGTGAGTGGGGAAGATGAAGGAGAGGCCTAGGATTTGGAATGGATGGTGGATGTTGAGATGTGGGTTAGAAATTTAAATAAATGTTGTAATTAAGTTATATAAATCGTGTACGAACTTCATAAATTCATAACTTTTTCATACGAGGTCGAAAAAATGCAAACTCAGTTGCGTTGGAATCGTATGGACGAGCACTACGCGATGGAGTTGGTTTGGAGTCGTTTGGAGTTAGTGAGAATTTCGGGTAAAATTAAACGCGCGTTTAATTTTATTCGAAATAAAAGCTAAAACGGAAATTAAAACCAAGGTGAGAACTTCTCACTCAATCGAATAGATTTCGATTTTATTTTAAATAGTTAGATTTAAAATATTTGAATGCATGTTTGAATGATGACTGTAAATTATTGATTGTTAAAATAGACATTATGCGCCGTTAGTAAGCGGATGTTATTTATAAAAACATATACCGCGAATATTTCATAAACAGTGAAATTGGTATTATATATAATATCAATATATATATATTGGCATATGTATATATTGCAGTTGTTGATTTCCCGCATTTTTTGTTTAGCGGATGAGACCCTATTACGCCGTTATTAAGCGGATAATATTTATTAAGAACATGTACCGCGATAATTTCGTACTGGAGCGAAATTGGTATTGTGCTAATGTTTTTGGATGCAGGAAACAGGTTGGAGGGATCCAACTGGATTCCTCAATAGTATTTATTTTATTTCAGATATTTTGATATTTGATTAATTATCATATCGATATATGATATCGTTGTTAGTCGTGATTGACTATTTGGTGTGTAGCATCATTGGACCCAGATTTTGGGATTTTAAAATGTTTTTTTTTAGTGATTTTTGAAAATATACTATATTTTTGGAATTGATCCATTATAACTAAATAAACGTTATCATTTTTAAAGTTATAAAAATTATGGTTTTTGTGAAATATAGTTAAAAAGATGATTTTTAGAAATACGATTAAAAGTCGATTTTTGAGAAATATGAACCAATGATTTTATAAAATAGTTTAAACTGGATTTTTGAGTTTATTATTAAAAGTTTGAAATATAAGATTTATAAAATTTGATTATTTTATAAATCAAGAGAACGGTGAAATTTTAAAGGAATTTAAAGACGTTTAAAAGAATAATATAAATTAATTTATATTAAGAGATTTATAAATGGATATTTATAAATTGAATTATGGACATTATAAAACGAGTTTTTATAAGTGTTTGAATGTAGTGAAAATGAATTTCCTAAATGAATGAAATTTATGAAATTATAAACTGTGAAGTTATAAATGAAATTTATAAATAGTAAGATTTATAAATTTGTGAAGTTAATTGAAGAATAGATTTGGTTAAATAAATGAATCTTATAAGTTATAAGATTTATAATTATGAAGTTTAAAGAACGATTTTATAAAATAATCGTTTTATAAGTATTTAACTTATAATATAAACATTTAGTTTATAATTGAGTTATAAACTGAAATATGTTAATAAAGGAATTTATAAAAAAAAAAAAGTTTTTATAAATAAATGGAAATGGAATTTGTAAACGTTGTTTTATGAATTCGTAAACGACTTATTTTAATAAGTTGATTGTTATAACTTAGAAATAGAGTTATATTCACGTTTTAGAAAGTGAATAATCCTTAGAGTAAAATGAATAGAAAAGATGAAGTTTGTTAACGTAGTTTATTCACGTTTTTGGATAGTGAATAATACGTTAAAGAAATTGTTTTAGATATGATGTTTTAAATAGAATTAAAACGATCTAACAATGGTTTAAAATGTGTTGAGATTCGAAACCATAGATTTCAACATTTATTGTTGAAATAGACGTTTTCGAGAAATAAAAGGAGTTGTGGACTATAACACTGTTGTTATAGTAAATGATTTCCGAAAGGAAATGTTTTGAATAGTATTGGGATTTATATATCTATTTTAATTTCGAATCCCTATACTATTGATTTTGGGTTGTCGTAACGATGTTTTACGTAACATTCGTTTTGGCCCAAGTAAATATGTTTAAGTGAATAATTTCCTTAAAGAATGAAATATATACTTAATTCGATTTAAGTATATTGAATATTTTCTAAGTGTTGAAAATAAAAGAGATTTGTGAATTACTTATGAATAAATAAGTATGGAAATGTTTTCCAATGTGAAGTGAATATTTAGAATTTATCTTTTTGAAGATAAATTGAAAATGAATTATTGAAATCGCATATGCATGGATATCTTGAAATATAAATTCATTATGGAATTTTTATGTGTGAAAGTGAAATTGGTTAAAAATAAATATTGATTTATTTTTGAAGTGTTGAAACTATATATCTAGTAAAGATATTTTGGAAGATAAATAATTTGGAAAATTATTTGGAATCTGGTGATGTGTGCATATCCAGTGATAGTTCAATAACCGACTATCAGTATTTCCCTTTAAATGGGTATTTGATGTGAATTGATTGAATTTGAATGCACACTTATTTTTGAATAAGCGCTCACTATTCGGGTTAACCGGGAAAGGACCATGGGGTCGTATAACCCATTCCGAATATGTGATACGTCGTTGTGAATTGCATTGAAGATCGGTGTTGAAGACCCGGTATTTGCGAAAGCGATAGGATGACCTATCGATTGTCTCTGCACTGAGTTGCAACGGTATAGAGACTCCCTAAGTGATGGGAAATCCGATCAGGATTGTGAATATCCGGATTGCAAGGACTTCTTTGTAAGTGCCTTCGGTTCTGTTCGATCCCGGAACAGACTTGTATGGATTGTATGCCTGACATTACAATTTGAGATATAAAGCCGATTTCATTCAAATATATTTCTGTTGGTGGCGGAGGATTTATTCTTTGCTTAACACCCTTCTTTGAGACGTACGAGCTCAAAGGTTATATAGTTGAAGTTATCAGCGATATATTCCCAGTTTGGTAATGTGACATGCTGAGTGATGCTGAAATGATCATTGTGTTGATTATTGTGATAGGATCATTTATTTGATCGTCTATCTTAGTGATCATTGTGTTGATCATTTGTTGACCCAAAGCATGGCTTTTGTATAAAGTATGTTTTTGTGGACGTGAATTCGTCGAGCCTCACATCCCGGAAATGGTCAAAACAGGAAAGAAGCAGCAAGGTTATGAGGGGTAGCACCCTTTAGGATGTGTCCATTTCCTTCTGGAAAAGGGTGGTATCATGGTATGGAGCCCAGATACTTACTCATGTTGAAAACACTTTGTTATGATTGTGTGAATTGATTAGAGAGCGCTCTCGGAAAAAGGTCCCAAAGGACCGGGGAATGGCATATTCGGTCAGTTGTTGCTCAGTTAGGAGTAACCCGGCCTTGTGTTGGTTGAGATCCGGTTTGGTTCTCGGGGATGTCCATCCAGAGGCATTCTCAGTGGCAATGGGAAGTTCCTTGGCCTGACCATTTGTTGGAAATCCAATTCCCAATACGAAACTTGTACGGTATTAGTTGTAGAACCTGCTATTCACTTATGGTGGTCACCACTGTTTGGATAGTAGCTATAGTAGGCATACGATAATGGTCGTATGTTGGCTAAGATTTATATTCTACTTTCGAAATGAATTTTTCTCTACACTATGCACTAATAATAATATAAAATGTTATTTTAAATGCGTATCAAGCATCTTTGACTATCATAAGGAGAAATCTCCTCCGATTCTGCGTTTGCATGTGTGTGTGTGCGGGAGGCCTTATGGTAGTCTCATTTTTAAAAGCATTGCGAATTGATTAAAAATATTCCTCTATTTTGATTTTAAAGATAAATAAACTGTTTTGAGTTCTCACACCAGTCACATGACTGACTTGGAGTTTATTGTTTTCCTTCCTAAACTCTGGGTGCCCACCAATTTCCACACGGGCAGTTAAGAGTTAGGTTTATCAGGATATTCTGGATATTCTGGAGTTGCTGGAGGCAAGCTGGATGGCATGGCATATTACTTATATAGTATTTCTTTTTCCGCTGCACTGTTTGTTGTTGTATGATGTTGTATACTCTGATGATATGATGTAATGAAATATGATGAAATGTAATAACTATAGTTCTTTGTTTAAAGATTATTCGTTTATTATTATATGTTGTTCCGCTGCGAATTGTGAGATTCAAATGTTGTTCTGTTGTTTTCTTCTGTCCCGTTCTATTTTTAAAAAATGCTTCTATCTTCTATTTTTCAAATTCTCTGTTTTCTTTCTCTGTTTTCAAAAAAAAAAAATTGTCTATCTTCTTTTCCCTCTATTTTTCTTTTTCTTTCTTCTTTTTCTCTCTTCTTTCTTTTCTTAAATTCTTTTTAAAACCCATAACATTCCGTGTTTTCGGCCTTTGATTTCTCGGCAGTCGATAAAGTGAGTGTCGATGTCGAATTTCCGAAGAACGAAAATTCTTGTTTGTTACAGATCTTTTCTCCACTTTTCATTTCGTCAAAAATAAATTTCTATTGCTCTAAATATTTGAATTTCTTTGAATAACTGACATAAGTTTGTAGTGTTTATTTATGAAATTTGGCTAAGTCCAAATGGGTTTGTTTGACCTAATGGGCCTCGTTTTTAACCAAGAGACTCTGATCATACCAAGAGACTAGTGTCTATTCCTATGCCCATGACCATTTGTTTCCTTTTGACTAACTTGTACATTCATAATTTCTCCTGAGAAAACTTTCCCATCACACTTCCTTCTTCCTCTCCAAATCTACATAGAGTTCTAGATCTCAAATCACCAAAACCTTACAAATTAAAACTCCTTCCTCCTCTCCTTTAATCCTTCCTTCCTCCTCCTTGTGCCGCCCTCTCTTCCACCATCCAAGCCCTCATCCCCTCCTCCACATTTCGGCCACCAATCACCACCCAGAGCCAAAACCCTACCGCTCTTCTCCTACCGAGGCCGAACTCCTTTTGTCTCTTTTCTCTTCTACTTCAAAAAAAAAGTGTTACATATTTTATTTTGGAGATCCATTGATTCTAGCTTGCTTTGCTTTGGAATTAAGATTCAAATTCATAGATTTGTTTGTCAAATATTTCCTAGCCTCGAAAGGTGAGCTATTCACTCATGATTTATAATCTTAGGCTAAGTGAATGAATATCAATTGATATGTTATTGAAATGCTACAATAGTTAAGAAATTTTGCGTAGTTTGGTTATGATTTGATATGACATATGTTCATCTATGTTCCCTTATTGTTTTGACATGATTATTGTTATTGATATTATGTTTTTTATTTATAATAAAAAATAGATGTGATGATATGTTTATTAAGATGCTTCATGATGTGAATATTAAATTGCTATGTGGCAAAGAAAAAAAAGGAAAATGTTATATTGATTTAAAGGTTGAAAATTTTGTGCAGGAAATTGTCAATAGTATGTTATGCGAAATTTATGTGTGAAATGAAAAAAGAACAGAAAAAAAGAAAAGAAAAAATAAAAAACAAAATAAAATTTATATGCATATAAGTTATGTTGGAAATTACCTAAATTGCTATGTTAAAAATGGTTGCATATTGGCTTATGTTATGGTAGGAATCTTATGTCACTTTCCATGTTAAATATGCATATATGCTATATTATGTACTTTGTATGTAATTATTTGTTATTGTATGTAATTGGTTATGTAAGTAATATGTTATGTTGTGTGATTCGTTACGTAAGTTATATGCTACCTTATATAAGTTGTTATGTATGATTTAGTGTTATGTTATTTATTTTATGTCAATCATGCTGCAAGTTCCCTTAGTTTTAGGAATTCCCTATGGGTTGAAATGATACGTACCCGAATGATCTTTTAGAATAAGAAAAAATCTTTATAGGTTGAATTGATAAACCCAAGCAATTTTTATTAATTTTGAAAATTTGGGATTGCGAGTTGAAATGATATATACCAGTAAATTTTAAATTATTGTGGATTGAAATGATAAATATCGATATCACTTGATCCTAGAATAGAAAACTATATATAGACACCGTTGGTCTGTTTTTTTAAAGTGATTTTTGAAATTTTGGGAAGATGTGTGTGGAAAAAAAAGGAAAATGACTTTTAGATTTAATATAAAGATTTTATTTTAAAATATATATGTAAAATTTAGATTTTAAAATTTTGTGCTTTAAGAATTCTAAATTTATAAGTTTAAAATAAAAATAAAAATATATTATGTTCAAAATATTCAAATTAATATAGTTATTTCAATATATAACCTATTTTAATATATAAACTATTTCTAATATGTATACTATTTCAATCTACAACCTATTTTAATATATAAACTATTTCAATCTATAACCTATTTTTAAAATATAAACTATTTTTAATGTATAACTATTCTAATATATACCACTTTCAATATTCAAAATGTTAAAGTTGGAACTGTTATGATTTAGATTTAATTGATTAAAAATGCGAATATTTTGATATGATGGTTTAACCTATTTTGAGGTTATGATTTTTAAAATGAATATGATTTTTTTTTGAAGTGGATATGATTTCTAAAGTGATATGATTTAGTAAGTAATATGATTTTGAAATGAATTTGATATTTATGAACTATTTGAAATGAATTGACCACGGTGTGAAATAAGCCTATGGTTGTTAAAGAGACCGAGATCAGATATTTTCATACTCTCTCCCAATACCGAAAACCACTTTAACAATTGTGTACGTGGTGGAGATTCCAGAATGTAGCAGGATGGTTTGGCGACGATTCTGTATGAGGTATTAACGTAGCCCTGACTCCCGCGAGTCAACTTGATGTGGCTAAAGCAGAAGCCATAGGTCGCTCCTCTTATCAGGCATATTTCTTCGATTCCATTCTATTACTTTGTGATTTGATTGGGTGCATCTTTGCTTTGGGAGTGTGTCTCGAGGTGGGTGGTAGTAGCTGCTATGCGTTACCACCAATCAGGATCCACAAAACGGTAGTACCCTACCCTGGGCATCGCCTCGCGTGCCTTATCACATGCCTTATCGTGCCCTCTACGAGTTTGTTTTGTACCATACCTATGGAGTGCCCTCTGGGTAAACCACTGGTTTGGTGGAGCTTACGGTATTGTATAGAATGCGAGAGTATATAAAATATGTTAAGGGGGATATGGGTAACGCCTTAACGCTACTTTAATATTTTATTTTACTATAGACATTATTTATGTAGTGTATTGTATTATGTATGTAGATAGTTCCACAGATCATTAAAGAATGGAAATCCCAAACATTATTTTAGTTATTGCATTTCATTTGGACAATTTCACTTGAGTTGATTTACATGCATAAGATTATTAATCCTAACTCGAGTGGTTTGTGTTTTGCTTGGGTCAGCCTGAGTATTACAGCTTTGAGACTCACCTTTTGAAGCTTGGAGCTTGGCTTGGAGATCTATCTTATCTATTCAGCTTTCCAGTTACTCTGTTATTTCAGTCATTTAGTTATTCCTGTTCAGACTTGTTATTTGCATATGTATTAGAGACTTCTGTGTATTTGGACTTTTGTTGCCTTTTGTCTTAGACTCTGTTGTTTCTGTAGTAGCTTCATGAACTACTATTTATCTATTCCACTGTGTATTGTTGTATTACTCCGTGTCTTTGATTCTGTGATTAATTTATTTACTGTATATGCTAAGTTTTGCCAAATATAAATAACAATTTGTTGTTTTGAAAAATTCAAGTCTGACATGTATGGTTTATTGTCGATTTGAATGGTTCAAAATAGCAAGTCGTTAGAGTTGGTATCAGAGCTCTGGTTTAGGCAAAACTTAGCTTATGGAGTAAAAACCTATTAGAAATAGGGTAGTATTGCCCTAGAATGAGTAGAATCAATTAAGGAATCATCCTTCCTTTCGAGCCTATCTTCCTAGTTAGGATTCTCTTTTATTAGGGTTCATCTAAATTTGAATCTCTATCTTTGTTCTAAAATTCATTCTTGAATCATTCTATGAGAGAGCATATCTGTTAGTGTTATAAAAATTGTTTTATATTGTATTGTTATTTTGTTAAGTATGATTATATACATATATAAAAGTATAATTTTATGAAATTAGATAGTTAAATGAATTGGTTGTTAGAAATGATAATGCTAGATTATCATTTATTTTTTTGTTTAACATTCCTAAACCTGTAACTATTGTTGTATGTTATAAGGAGATGAAATTTTATAAACATGGTTTATAAATCTAATTTGCAAATGAAATAGAATTAAATTGTGGATTTGAGAATTTAATTTTTGGTGGTTTTCAAATTTTGAACAAAATGAAATAAAAATAATATCAATATTATTTGAAGGTATTTTCTAGTAGAAATTGTTTCCAAATGAATTTTAAAAGAAGCAAGTCAGTACTCTCCTCTTTTTTCGCTGGAAAATAATTTCGTTGATGACTGCAGCATCATCGACATTCATTTTCGAGTCTTAGAGTGGGGGAGACCACTACTTTTATTTTAGAAATTGGATTTTTATTTGAATTTCTTAAGTATGATTTGATGTACAAAAATATATATACATATATTTATTTCAAAATGGTTTGAAGTGAAACCGAAAATTAAACTCTTAAGTTTATGTTAAGTAATGGTTTTCAGTTATTGAAATAAAGTAAAATTTCTGAATAATTGGAGTGTCTAAAATGTGAAATGAAATTGAAATAACTTGAAATAGTTGAACTAGGATAATTTGTATAATACTCAATTGCATTCTAAAACATATATAACTTACCTAAAATATTTAAAAAGTTAAAATGTTAACATGAATATATAATTGAAGGGTATACAAGAGGAAGCTTAAGTAATACAGTTGTTCAAACTAGATTTCGTTTAATAAAAATATTGTAAATAAAAGGTAAATTATACAGTGCTTTATTACATTCTGAAACATTAATAAAAACTTACCAAGAAAAAGGTTTGAATGTTAAAAAGAACATGTAATTGAATAGTATACGATATAAAATGTAAGTAATAAGATGTCCAAAATGAATTTGTTAAGGAAAGTTATAAATAAAAATTGAGTTGTTATAATGAATGTTTATACACTTAATCTATGTTATAAGATATGTTAAGTGAAATAAATTGAATAATAAAAAGAGAATGCTATTTAAGTAAATGAATGTAAACTTAAGAAACTAAACAAGTAATAAATAAATTTATATTTTGTAAACTGTTTGTGATACAATGGTAAATTACAAAGAATGGTTGAAATAGAATTATGAAGTGGAATTAACTTAAGTGAATTCAAATTAATTAAATAAATGAAATGAGTTAAATAAAATAGGATTTGTTTTGAAAAATAAAATAAATGAACTTAAGTTATAAAGAAAAGGTGAATGTAAATAAATTATGAACAAAAGTTAATTAAATAAAGATGTAGGAAATTCGGAATATATATAAGCTATATAACTTGGAACTTGAGAAAATAGGAAGTAAAACCAAAATAAGAATGTGGTTAACCATTTTGGATAGATAAAAGAAAATATTGAATCTTGATATTAAACTTAAGTAAATTTGTAGCATGGTTAATTAAGTGATATTAACATTAAACGAAATATACTATCTGAATAAAATAAAATAAATGATCATAAATAAATTTGAATGTGAAAGAGATGTAACAAATAAAAATATATAGGTGAACATAATGAACATTAATAATTGAATGTAAGTTAATTGGAGATAATAGAATGAACATTAATGGGATGAGAATTTATTGAATATGAATAAGTAAGCATGGAAAAAAATTGTAACGAATGTTAATAAAATGAAAGTAAATCAATTGAATGTAACCAATTAAATGTGGATGAAACAAATGTAAATAATTGAAAAATCAATTACATGTAAATACGTTAAATTGGAATCAATCAAATGCGAATGCAATGAATATTGATTGAATGAATAAAAATGGATTGAAACCAAATTAATTAAATGTGAATCAATTAAAATCAAATTAATTGAATATAAATCCATTGAATGATTAACGAGATGAATATTAATAAATGAATGTTAATCAATTAAGAAGTAAATAAGGTGAATGCAAATAAATTAGATATGAATGTAAATTAATTGAAAGTGAGTTAATTAGAATGATGATAATAAATGGATGTTAATAAGTAATAAAAAAAATGTATGAAGTTAATATTCGAAATGAAATTTATATGGTTTTGAATTAATTGTTTTTATCTGGTACTATTCACTTCGAATCTATCTTATCTTTCTATTTGCTTATATTCTACAATCTTTTTCCTTTTTGGGGACGAAAATTTTTGGGTGGGGGAGAGTGTAGCGACTTGTAAATTCGAATAAATTTTAAAAATATTAATTATAATTGTTGACTAGAATATGGTTAGAAATAAAGAATTTTCAATTATTACTGTAAAATAATAATAATAAATTTGTTAGAATATAAAACATGATCTTAGATAAAATTCTAAATAAACTAATCTTTAATGAAATGGATGGTGGTAACGCGTATTAGAATATAATTTAATTGAATGTAATTGACAACCATATTAATGTAATTTCAATCAACTGTAACAATAAATGTTACTGAAGAATAAGCTAAACAATATTCTAAATATGTTAGCATACAATAAGAAATCAATTATTAGGTAACTAGATTTATACTCCTTGTGTAAACAATAAATTAATAGATATAAATTACTAAGTTGTAACAATTGATTTATTGTTCATCCCATTGATTAGTCCGCTCTGGAATTTATTTTGTAATCAATGGAATTAAATGTAATTGAAATCTTTCAGATAAAAGAAAAGAGAACGTTAATTGTAATTAATGGACGTAATAATAGAAACGTATGTTTGAATTAAAAAAGTGGAATTTGAGGAAATAAAAAGGAAATAAATGTTTTAATTGAAAGGGGAATTTGATGTAATACAAAGAACATGTAAATCAAAATAATGGATAAAACTTTATTTGAATTATTTAATGAAAATAAAACGATTAGTGTGTAACCAACATTCACTTAGAAATTTAATATCGAATTAATTGGAATTAAATATTTTAATTAAGGTAAAGAGAAACATATGGTAAATGATTCAGTCAAGAATAAACAACAGATGTTGAACTGAATAAAATGAGCATTTGAATGAAGACAAACCAATGTTAATAAAATGAAGGTTCAATTCAGTCAATTTTAAAATATATTATTATTTGAATTTAAATAAAACTGAAAGGTTAATATTAAGGAACAAATTTTGGAATATTGAGTAATATATTTTTCCAAATTCAATGAAATATAAAATTTTCAAAAATTTTAAATTTTGGTTAAACTTAGTAAAAATTTGACTAGTTAAAAAATTGAAATTTGAATTTTAAAGTTTTTTTCTTTTTTTATTATACTAGACTGAATTCTTATCTTTTCACCACTTTTCATTTCGTCAACATCAAATTCCTATTGCTCTAAGTATTTGAATTTCTGTGAAAAACTGACATAAGTTTGTAGTGTTTACTTGTGAAATTTGGCTAAGTCCAAATGGGTATGTTTAGTCTAATGGGCCTCGGTTAACTAAGAGACTCTAGCCATACCAAGAGACTTGTGTCTATTCCTATGCCTACGACCATTTGTTTCCTTCTGGCTAACTTGTACGTACATAATTTTCTCTTGAGTAAACTTTCTCATCACACTTACTTCTTCTTCTCCAAATCTACAGAGAGTTCTAGATCTCAAATCTCCAAAACCTCACAAATCAAAATTCCTTCCTCCTCTCCTTCAATCCTTCCTTCCTCCTCCTTGTTCCGCTCTCTCATCCACCATCTAAGCCCTCATCTCCTCTTCTTTATTTCGGCCACCAATCACCACCCAAAGTCAAAACCCGACCACTCTTCTCCTACCCTAGGCGAAGCCCTTTTTGTCTCTTTCCTCTTCTACTTCAAAAAAGAAGAAGTCACATATTTTATTTTAGAGATCCATTGATTCTAGCTTGCTTTGCTTTGGAATTAAGATTCAAATTCATAGCCATGTTTGTTAAATATTTCCTAGCCTCGACAGGTGAGCTATTCACTCACGATTTATAATCTTAGGCTAAGTGAATGAATATCAATTGATATTTTATTGAAATGTTCCAATATTTAAGAAATTTTGCATAGTTTGGTTATGATTTGATATGACATATGTTCACCTATATTCCCTTATTATTTTGACATGATTATTATTATTGATATTATGTTGTTTATTTATAATAAAAAAAGTAGATGTGATGATATGTTTATTAAGATGCTTCATGATGTTAATATTAAATTGCTATGTGGCAAAGAAAAAAAGGAAAATGTTATATTGATTTAAAGGTTGAAACTTTTGTGTTAGAAATTGTCATTAGTATGTTATGTGAAATTTATGTGTGAAATGAAAAAAGAACAAAAAAAAGAAAAGAAAAAAACTAAAAACAAAATAAAATTTATATGCATATGCATTATGTTGGAAATTACCTAAATTGCTATGTTAAAAATGGTTGCATATTGGGTTATGTTATGGTAGGAATCTTATGTCACCTTCCATGTTAAATATGCATATATGCTATATTATGTAGCATGTATGTAATTATTTGTTATTGTATGTAATTGGTTATGTAAGTAATATGTTATGTTATGTGATTCATTACGTATGTTATGTGCCATCTTATATAAATTGTTATGTATGATTTTGTGTTATGTTTTTTATTTTATGTAAATCATGTTGCAAGTTCCCTTAGTTTTAGGAATTCCCTGTGGGTTGAAACGATACATACCCGAATAATCTTTTAGAATAGGGAAAAATTGTTATGGGTTGAAATGATAAACTTAAGCGATTTTTACTGATTTTGGAAATTTGGGATCGGGTTGAAATGACATATAACCATAAATTTTAAATT
The DNA here is from genome assembly GCA_030765085.1 of Allium cepa. Classification (NCBI taxonomy): domain Eukaryota; kingdom Viridiplantae; phylum Streptophyta; class Magnoliopsida; order Asparagales; family Amaryllidaceae; genus Allium; species Allium cepa. The sequence continues at coordinate 112,908,121 of CM060940.1, forward strand.
ATTGTGAATTTAAATGACAAATATCCATATCACTTGACCCTAGGATATAAAACTATGTACGGACACTGTTGGTCTATTTTTGAAATGATTTCTTAAATTTTGGAAAGATGTGCTTGGAAAAAGAAAGGTCTAATGATTTTTAAATTAATATAGATATTTTATTTTAAAATATATATGTAAAATTTAGATTTTAAACTTTATGTTTTAAGAATTTTAAATTTATAAGTTAAATTTTTAAAATGTAAATTTTACGGTTTTACTTATAAATTTATTTTCTTTTTTCCATAATATAAGATTTAATTTATTAAAATTTAGTAAAAATAAAATATATTATTTTTAAATATTTAAATTAATATATTTGTTTCAACATATAACCTATTTTAATATATAAACTATTTCTAATATATATATAATTCCAATATATAACCTAATTTGATATAAACTATTTCTAATATATAAACTATTTCAATCTATAACCTATTTTTAAAATATAAACTATTTTTAAGATATAACTATTCCAATATATATACTACTTTCAATATTCAAAATGTTTAAATTTAGAGCTATTACGATTTAGATTTAATTGATTTAAAATGCGAAATTTTGATACGATAGTTTAGCCTATTTTGTGGTTATGATTTTTAAAATCAGTATGATATTTTTTTTTAAAGTGGATATGATTTCGAAAGTGATATGATTTTGGAAGTGAGTGAATTTGAAATTTTGATATGAATATGAACTATTTGAAATGAATTGACCACGGAATGAATTAAGCATTTGGTTGTTAAAAAGACCGAGATCAGATATTGTCATATTCTCTACCAATACAGAAAACCACTGTAACACTGTGTGCATGGTGGAGATTCCAGAACGAAGTAGGATGGTTGGCGACGATTCTATATGAGGTACTAACGTAGCCCTGACTCTCTCGAGTCAACTTGATGTGGCTAAAACAGAAGCCATACCGGACCAAGTGAGGTCGCTCCTCCTATCGGGCGCATTTCTTCGATTCCATTCTGTTACTTTGTGATTTGATTAGGTGCACCTTGGATTTGGGAGGGTGTCTCAAGGTGGGCGGTAGTAGCTGCTATGAATTACCACTAGTCTGGATCCGCAAAACAGTAGTATGCTACCCTTGGCATTGCCTCGCGTGCCTTGTCACATGCCTTATCGTGCCCTCTACGAGTTTGTTTTGTGCCGTACCTGTGGGGTGCCCTTTTGGTAAACCATCGGTTTGGTGGAGCTTACAGTATTGTATAGACTACGGGAATATATAAAATGCGTTAAGGGGTTATGCGTAACGCCTTAATGCTACTTTAATATTTTACTTTACTGTAGACTTTATTTTTGTAGTGTATTGTATTATGTATGTAGATAGTTCCATTGATCCTTAAAGGATGAAAATCCCAAACATTCTTTAAGTTATTGCATTTCATTTTGACATTTCACTTGAGTTGATTTACTTGCATAAGATTTCTATTCCTGACTCGAGTGTTTGTGTTTATCTTTATGCTCGGGTCAGCCTGAGTATTACCGCATTTGAGACTCGCCTTTTAAAGCTTGGAGCTTGGCTTGGAGAACTATCTTATCTATTCATCTTTCCGGTTAATTATTTCATTCATTTAGTTATTTCTGTTCAGACTTGTTATTTGCATATGTATTAGAGACTTCTGTGTATTTGGACTTCTGTTGTTTTTTGTCTTGGACTCTATTGCTTGTATAGTAGCTTCATAAACTAATATTTATCTATTCTGCTGCATATTGTTGTATTACTTTGTGTTTGTGATTCTGTGATTGATTTATTTGCTGCATATGTAAGTTTTGCCAAATATAAATAAAAACTTGTTGTTTTGAACAATTTAAGTCTGACACGTGTAGTTTGTTGTCGATTTGAATGGTTCAAAATAGTGGGTCGTTACAATCCCAATCTAACCTTACATTGCATGCACGATTACTTACTTACCCTTCTCCAAGGTACAAAATACTGATGAAGCCTTATCAGCCACCCAATACTTCCAAACCCATTTTCCACTTAATACTTCTAAGTATGAAGCTAGCTTCTATAATCATCACAAAATACTTTTAAAAGAGAAATAGGCAGACTTTGTCATTTAAGACCTCAATCAAGGTGGACCTCATCATTTAAGAACTATTCCCAAGGAGGTTTTCTAACAATGCTGTCAATGGTCTGTGGGTTCTAGCTACAAAGACCTTTAACCACTATTTAAGGCTTTCGAAATTTAACGTCCAACTATTACTGCATCTATCGATGGTAAAATCGTAGCCATGTAACAGACAGTACCCAAGCCATTTAATACCTTTAAATGGACTAGGCGGAATTCTAACCATTTAATACCTATATTCTAGGTAGGTTTACATCACTAACCTACTATGTCCGATTAATCATCCTAAGTCTTTACTTATATTATCTTATGTAGACATTGGACTTAGCTTACTAATTCCTTTTTTATTTAAGGCAATAAGATTTACATTAAATTCTTGTCTACCCATAAATCTTGGTTTAATGCTCATAAATGTCAATTTGACCATAAAATCCTAACGGATCCAAATCTCCAGATCTGAAATAGAACCTTTGATTCTTCACCAAATCCTTTAAAATCCAAGAAATACATATAAAAAGGGTTAGATTACAGATCTGGGAAGGCATTTGGGATTGGAAGAGAAAATAGATACAAATGGCAGAGCTTTGCTACTGCCTTCAGAAAAATATAGGAAGAGTATGTAGGGATTGGCCTGAATTTATAGGCGTAAGAATCAACATAAACCGTTAGATTTAAAATATTAAATCAGGGATGTTGTGGCCTAGGTTTATTGCGCCTGCGGTTACCCAACTAGTCGACTGCCTCATATGCACCGGTCGACCGCTATAGTCAAGTGGTCGCAGTAAATGGTTGGCCTGTGGGCCTGAACGAATAATTAATAAACGTTAATATATCTAGCCGAATTATTTTCGTTTCGAATTCATTTTTTGTCCGTAACTTCTTCGATTGGACTTCGATCGGCGAAACTCCAAGTATTGAAGTTGCTTAGAATTTAACCACGAACACAATGTCATAAATTTCGATGTCAAATTCCATTATTTACACAAATTCTATTTTTGGGGCCTAATTAATCAACTAACTAATTAAATAACTAACGCCAAATTACGGGGCGCTACATTCTTCTCCCCTTAAAAAAATTTCATCCCCAAAATTTTACCAATGACCGTCATGGTTTTGGCTCCTAATTATCCTAAACTACACAACCAATGATTGTACAACCAATTTTGCAATCAACATGCATAAGGGCATAGTGTATTATTGTATCACTAAATAGAAAATATGTATGTAGAATGATTCTAAATCAGATCCTTCTATATGAATGCATTACTTTTAAAACATCTTTGGAAATATATGACACAAACAACCTATATATATACTGGCAATTCTACATGTTTGCAGTTTTTTGAAAAATCTTTTCATCCAAAACCTCTATACTCCTATGAGTAGAAGTATGAAGCAACTAATTTTTGCATCCACTTCCTACCATCCAATAATCTAATGCATTGAAAAATTGCTTCCTAAACTTTACTCCTATGCCGAAAAAAAGGAATTTAAGTGGAGAATTTAACATTCTTACCACACTATAGTCTTTTTATTTCCGTAGTACAATGGAAATTTCCCCACTGCCTCGGATTTACTCTAAATTTTCCATGTACAAAACGCATAAAGAGGTTTATTTCAAGCTCTAAAATGGAAATAAGTCTAAAAATAGACGCGCTCGCATCGTCGACGGGGTGTGGAAATAGAAATTCCAAGGCTGAAACAGCTATTTTCCTTGTCATCGCTTGCATTTACCGCATTGTCGATCCTAATGTACTGCTATGCTCGCAAATTCTAACTCTATTTACCTCCCATACGCTTAACATGTGGCCTTCAAAACCTAATATTTCACAAAAATCTTTCTCATTTTTCAAATTTTGACGTCATTTGGAAAATAAAATCCCAAAATATTTAGGCATATATTTTCCTTGAAAATAAAATTTTGAACAAAAATTTTTAAAAAAGTTTAGGAGTAAAAAATAACTAAAACATAATTTTTTTTCAAAAGTGAACTTTTCAAATCCAAGGGAAACTTTTCAAAATATTTCTTTCTTAAAATTTTAAATAAATCAAGCCACAATTTCTGGTTAATTGAAAGTTGGTTATGCGCTAAATGCATAAACCAAATTTCAAAATTCTACGACTAACCTTTATCAAAAAACTTGATATTTTATTTTAAAATGTCATCACATTTATTATTCAAAAAATTAGCTTTTAAGGAACATGAGTAATGATCCGTGATATCAAAACAACTTTATCATGTCCTTCATTAAAATTTTCCAACTATTCTTAATTTTCAATCTTATATTCTATTTATTTTAGTCAAATGTCTTTATGAGATTTCCATATTTACATTTCTTCTTTACTATGCATATATAGCAGTGGATCGCGTATCTAGAAACATAACATGCTAAATAAATAGAAAGTCGTAACATCGTGTGTGCCATATACAAAGTAAACTAACCGTTCAACCCAAACAACCCAAAAGGAAAAAAAATTGTAGGAAGGGAAAAGATAATAACACCATAACCCCCAAAGCAATGCTTGCAGACTACATGATGCTTCCACGGCTAAAGCTCGATCCACTATTGCGACCCTTGAATGGCCATAGCATGGCGGTAATACTTCCAATCTCGTGCCACTGGTACTGTTGGTGTTGCTAATGACTTCAAAAATGTCATCTTCCTAAGGAAGGATCTAATGGAGGCATAAGGAACCTTCTACAAAACTAGCTCCCCATGGAAGTTCATCCGTATTATCTAAAGATGAGAATGGATATGAAAAATACGGAAACGACTATGTGGAGTGCTAATCATTGATCAATGAATTGTATCATATGGGTGTGGGTCCAATTGACGGCGATGCCGCCAATAATAGCATAGATGGTCTTCTGCACCATGGGATAAATCCGGTAGTAGGTTCCCGTCTTAGGGATGACGTTGTGCCTGATGCACATAATCAGACAGGTAATCAGACATAGATTATCCATCTTTCAAACACTGAAATCCTAGGAAAATATCTGCTGCAAAATCTTTGAGTCAGTCACTTCAAAACCTTCCAAGTCCACGTCCTTTGTAGAGGCCTCCAAAATTGCAGCGAGATCATTATTAGTCAGCTCAATCAAGACATCCTTCACCTTCGAATGAATCAAACAATTACCTCCATAGAGAAGGCAGATGCAACACGGTTAACATTACCACTCAAAGGTCTCGAAGTAGAGGACCGGTGCAAATCCTACCGTGACGAATAACTCTTCCACCCCAGAAGCAGTGAAACCTTCTGCTCATTTCGGTCTAGCCAAGTGGCCTCTTGAGGGTTGAGACCATAATGGTGCAAGGGTAAAAACGACAGTGTGGAAAGGTTTCTTGGGCTAAGAAGTGGTCAGAGGGAGGAAATAGGGTTTAGATCTGGAGTGGTGGTGGTGTGGGATATAACGTGGAAAACCAACATGAAGAGGAGGTGAGGCTGTTGCTCCTAGTGAAAAACGTCATTGCCTAGGGAAGGAATGAAAGAGAGAGGCTGATACTTGGATGAGGAGGAGGATGGAGATTGGGTTCGAATTGTTGAGGAAGGAGTAACAGAAGAAGTCAACTAGGAAAATTCGGATGCGACTTTCATAGTACCGTTCCAGGTTCAAGTTGTATCAAAACTCATCAACTGGTAAGCAATTTTATGTTTACCATTAGGTGGTCAACCGCTAGACTGGCTTTGGGCATTAACTGAACCTAGACACAATTAGGGTCATATTAAATAATAATAACTATTTTGTGTCGTCTCCTTCGATTCAACACGATCTGAAAAATTCCTGTCCTCATCACGGTGGTGTCAAAACCTACCGTCTAGACTAGAACCACACTCCAGCAATTCACAGTAGTCCTAACAAAACTGCTGAGACCAACAACAATTCCAAAAACCTAAAAAATTCTAGCTTCTATTTCCTGCCTACTTCGCACAGAAATATTTCTTGTAATAGCTGCTGGGTACAACAATACTTCGAACTACATACCCTAATAAAATTGAACGTCGTTCCTGTTTTGTCCTTACCTTAAAGGGAGAAAATCTAAAAACTTCGATATCATGACCAAAAAATTACTGAGCTAAATATATGCTCCTTTATACTTGTTTCTAAATAACAGAAACTATTTCATAGCAAACCTTTCCTTAAAATCGAACTTATATACATACATACATATATGTGTGTGTGTGTGTGTGTGTGTGTGTGTGTGTACGTATGTATATATATATCAGGGTTTCCAAAAACCTTTTTAAAACATAAATTTCCCAAACTGAAAAACTATTTCCTTACCAAAAATCAAAGTTAAGCCTTTAGTAATATATATAAATATTTAAGGATTTAAAAAATTAATCTTTTATAAATGAAAAATTTTCTTAACACAACCAAACTAGTGGTATACGTGTTTCTTTGAAAATTAAAATTACAAAACTTCCTAAAAAAAATTCAAAATGAATCCTTGGGAAAAGAAATCCTTTGAAAAACCATTTTTTTTCAAAATCTAAGTCATTTCCAAAATATACTTTTTAAAATTCTCTCACGGGTTTTAGACTAAGGAATTGAAATTAGTTCTCCAAGTAAAAACTGGTTTGCCACCAAAGAGTTGATCAATGAATGCACCATAGCAAAAACTTATTTTCGGACAATTGCAACATACAGACTCTAAATTCCCACCAATCTGGAATAAATGTGTATCTCCGAGTGGAATTCATAATCAAAATTCAAAATCGTAGGGTAGCTAGAATCTAAACCATCAAGTCAAACACGTTTCCAGTCTTTGAAATTTTGCCATATGTTGTACTCATGCTCTACATCAACAACGCTTTACGCATCGCCAGCAATCCATTGGGTACTTTGGAGTTGGCGTGGAAATCTTAACTCTAAGATGTTTCTAACCCATAGTTGCTTTGTATATTCCCTCGAAGTGGAACTATAACTACTTCTATAGTTGAAACTCTTAGAATCTAACGTAAAAATAAAATATTACTAGATAGGAAAGTACGAATACGTTCTCTCAATTTATCCTAATTCTTCTAATCTACTAACCTTGGCTTTGATACCAATTGTAACAACTCATACCTTAATGGGCCTAAATTTCAATATAAATCAAAATCAAGTCCATCAAAGCATGGATTCTTCGATTTGGTACCTGCAAATAAACATGAGCATTATCAGAAATCTGAACTCGCAGCGGAAACAATAATAGGATAAGAATTTTGACTATGACTGCTACCTTGGAATCAATTCTATTTCTTTGATAACAAAATGTCACATCAGCATCAAGTATAAGAGAAAAGAAGACTTCTCCAACCACAAAGCACATATAGCTCTAGTGACCCGTTCCTCTAAATCTATCCTATGGGTTGTGATGAGGAGGGGGTCAAAACAACGTTCTAGTGACTGGAAAATCTGTAAATTGTCCATAACAGAAATTTATACCAATTTGTTTCCATTTAACTGTTATGTTTATTAAGGTTAGCAATTCTAATCTAACATTGCATTGCATACACGATTAGTTACTTACCCCTTCCTAAGGTACAAAATATTGATAAAGCCTTATCAACTACCCAATATTTCCAAACTCATTTTCCACTTAATACTTCTAAATATGAAGCGGGCTTCTATAATCATCACAAATTACTTTTAAAAGAGAAATAGCATACTCTACCAAGGTTGTCCCCGTCATTTAAGATCTATTCCCAAGGTGGTTTTCTAACAATGTTGTCAATGGTTGGTGGGTCCTAGCCACAAAGACCTCTAACCTTTATTTAAGTCTTTCTACATTTAACGTCCAACTATTACCACATCTATCACCGATAAACTCGTAGCCATGTAATAGACAATACCCAAGCCACTTAGTAACTTTAAAAGGACTAGGTAGACTTCTAACCATTTAATATCTACATTCTAGGAATGTCCTCATCACTTAATACCTATCCAGGCAGACTCCTCACTGGTACTATCATTATTATGGCTTAGCAATGTGCGAAACTACACCCAAGCCACTTAATACCTCAATAATAAGGACTAGGCAGACCCCTGACCATTTAGCACCTATATATAGGTAAGCCTTTGTCATTTAATACCTAACCCCAAAGCGGACTTCTCATTGGTATTATCTAGCTGACATTGCTTAGAAATCTCATTGGGCTACATAATACTTCTTTTATAGGAAAGGGGAAGACCCTACATTCACTTAATACCCTAAACTTGAAGCGAATCCTTCCTGAGATATTTACTAATGCTCTTAACTGAAATATAAAATCTCATTTTGTTACTTCTTTTGGTAGGGAGGCGGGAACCACATCCACTTAATACCACAACACTAAAGTAAACCCTTTTTGAGACATTCTTATTTATTTGGAATCTCACTAAGTTACTTGATACTTCTTTTTAGGAGAGATGCAGATCCTAGAGCCACTTAATACCTCAAACCAGAAGTGAATCCCTATGGAGAAATCCTTCACTGCTCCTAATTCCAAATTTGGACCGTTTAATACTTTTCAATTAAGAAAGCAGGTCTAATCTCTTATTTTGTCATGGGTCCTAGGATTAGTGATATCTTACATTAGTAGTAAATGCACCCGACTGTTGGTAGCCTCAAAGTGAAGGGCAATCTTCCGTCGAGTGACTCTACTGACCTCACATCACTAATTTACTAAGTCCATTTAACCATCGTAAGTCTTTACTTATATTATCTTAGGTAGACATTGGACTTAGCTTACTAGTTCCCTTTTTACTTAAGGAAATAAGATTTACCTTAAATAATTATCTACCCGTAAATCCCTGGTTAATGCTCATAAATGTCACTTTGTCCATAAATTCTAACGGACATTTTCTAAGACATTTACGTATGATTACAAATTTCAGATTAGTAACCTTTTATATATATTCCGTAGTTATTAATTTAACTTCTTTATTAATCAGTCCCATTAATCCATTTATCCTATCAAATTATTGCAATACCCATATTCATTACCATTTATTTCCCATTTATTGGAGTTACAATCTTTTAAATTCCTTTCCCATTAATTAGTTTTTCTAAACATTAATATTATGTGTAAGCGTCATTATTAGCCAAGTTTTATTTTAATTATTATGAGCGTAGTAAATTACGTACAAATATATACTTTTATCAAAAACATTCTAGTTATATATCTTCATTAGAATATTCTTTTCCATGTTCAATTGTAGAAATCATATATAAAAGATTGTCCAAATTGGTCCAAAATAAATATTTAACTTTAAGATTAATTTGTTTAAAATTACAATAAATAATCATTTCTTTTTATTATTGAAATGGACAGTGTAAACTACAATGAATTCATACTTTACACATTATTTTTTTTTGCATCCATCCCTTGCTAGATCAAGTGTTGTATTTTCTGAAAAGGAAATGAAATCAAACTAATTTATAAATATAAAACAAATCTAAATTCCAGAAATTATAAACATAGAAAAAATTATGTTCCAACAAGATTAGGGTAATTATACAACCTATTTTTAGATCTGGAATAAATGTCATTTAAATCAATATTCTAAATCCATACTTTTGGGACCGATTTCCAGATCAAGTTGTAATAATTCTAAATAAATTTATAGATAAGAATATGTAAGCGATATTTATTATATCCAAATTATATTCAATTTATTGTCTACAACTCATATAAAATTATCTAATTAGGCATAATAATCAAATAAACACCAATGGGACAATTTTCATATTATAGCAATCTAAAAATTTCCCACTCGCCTTTTAAAAGCGATCCCTCCAGATCTGAAGTAAAACCTTTGATTCATCTCCAAATTCTTTATAATCCTAGAAATATGCATAAAACGTGTATATACATACATTAGAATTACATATTTAAGAAGAGATTTAGGATTGGGAGAGAAAATAGATAAAAATATATAAATTACCTCAAATTCATGTATAGTTGATGTTCTCTTCTCCCTTTTATTTGATTTCTATTCTTCTCCAATTTGTATAAATATAGATATAAATATTTTATTTTGGTAATTTAGAATGAAAGTGGAGAAGAAGAAATGGCAGAGCTTCACTACTACCCCCAATAAAATATGAGAAGAGAAGGGAGGGTTTGGCCTTAATTTATATGCATAAGAATCAACCTCAATAGTTCGGTTCAAAATATTAAATCTGGACCGTTGTGGTCAAGTTTTATTGCACCTGCGATTACCCAACCGGACGACCATCTCATATGCACCGGTCGACTGCTACATGTCGATCGGTCATAGTGAACGGTCGACCTATAGGCCTGGGAGAATAATTAATAAGCGTTAATTTATCTAATTGAATTATTTTCGTTTCGAATTCTTTTTTCGTCCGCAACTTTTTCATTTGGACTCCAATCGTGAAATTCCAAATATGAAAATTACTTAGAATTTCGCCACGAACTCAATGGTGCAAGTTTCATGGTCAATCCATCATTTGCACAAATTCCATTTTTGGAGCCTAATTAATTAACTAACTAATTAAATAACTAACGCGAAATTATGGGGTGTTGTAATATCGATGTATCGGTTGAGATTAGAGTATATAATGCTCTTCAAATGTTAGGTAGGGTATTACTCATGATTGCAGGGCACCAAGAGGTTACATACTGATAGTTATTGGATAGCAATGAAACGACTCACTCGATAGCTTACCGTTGGTTAAAATAACTAAGGTTAACGAGAAAATATCGATGTGACTAATTTACACAGTTCTCTCAACTTGAGAATAATGTCGACCTTTAATATGAAAGCTCCTCTTTGATTATAGTCAAATCATGATATGGCGCCCATCGAGTGATTGTAGTTAGGTCGAGTGAAATCATTGAAGTGAAACACTATTCAAGAGTGGATTTGTCTCCTTGGTTATAAGGGGTTATTATCATAGTCAACATAAGTCAACTCAGATTCAAAGTCTTTGGCCAGAGTATTTGGTAAATAGTAGTTGTTATTATTGAATTAAGGGCTTTGTGTTTGAACTATAGAGTTGAATATGTAAGATATTGGAATTTCGACCATTACCAAATTCCATAAGTCTAAAGTGATATAATTTTGACAAAGAGAATTGGTGTAAAAAATAGTCACAACCAGGTAATGCTTAATAAAGTAAAATTGGATTTTACCGAAACCAAATACGATAAATTTGGCCAAAATGTCAGACCACCTATTAAATGGCATGTGAACGTCAATATTCGAATTGTTTGATATTAATCGCTGACCAAATTTACAACAAAAGAGGTACACAATCGAAACGTTGTGTGCTCCTTTGACAACCAATTCAATTAAATTAATTCACATTTATGAAATATTAGTTATATAATTTATTTGATGTGTTGAACAATATTGAACAGTATATTTATAATAGTTATAAATATACTGATCATTTTTTGTCATTGGTACACGTTTAAATGGATTTAAATTGCAACAAATTTGTTTCAGGCTTGGACTAGGTTTAAGGCACATATATGGCATGAAAATTTCGGCTAAGAAGTGGAAAAAAATTAGGCTGGCCAAGGGTTGGTAGTTAGGTGGGTTTGAATGGTTAAAAGGGAAAGAAATGGAAAAGAGAGAAAGAAGGATGGTGATCCACTTTTTGCTCTATTGTCTCTACTTGATGTAATGCCACTTAACCCTCATTTTCTACAAAAATTTTCCCACTACGCCTTGATGAAAATTTTAATTAAAAACCCTATTCCATGTGCTAAAATATTCCAAGTTCAAATACATATCGAATTGCTTCAATCGGATTAACGGTTGTACACAATTTGGAGCTAGCATATTCCTGGTTATGAATCAGATTCAAGGAGTATTTAACTTCGTTTCAACGTGTCTTTAATGGGATTTAGGAAGGGTAATTCTCAGATGTACCTTCATTTATCAATGTTTAGTTAATTCTTATATCATATGATGCTTAGGTGGAAATACTACGAATCTATTTTATCGCTATATTGTCACATGAATGATATTTGAAAATAGATTAGTGGACCTATGTATAAATAAATAAATAAATTTGATATCATTTTGAGTGTTTATGAGTGTTGAATTCTCTACCTGATTTAAATAATAATAATAATATTACAAGTAAATATTATTTAAATATAATTCTATTAACTAATAAATCATTTTCTAAAGAATAAGATTACATAATAACTTATTTAAAATTTATAAAATTTATTATCATTTTTATAAAAGTATAGTTTGAAAGCAATATTTTTATTTATTTTAATATATCTTATATTTAAATATATATATATATATATATATATAACCAACAACCTAACTAGAAACTAATTATATAAACAAATATATATATATATATATATATATTAATAAAATATGAAATGAATTGTAAAACTGTATATAATAATAAAACATAATTTTTCAAATTTTTCCAAGCGGGTTTTGTATTTTGTTATAAATTGTTTATCTAAAAATCATTTTATAAATATAAAAATTATTATTAAATTTTTTATATGAGCAGAGAGCTTGCTGGAAATTTATATTAATTTATAAAAAAAAATTATATATATATGTATATGTATATGTTGGTAAATTTATAAATACTTATACTTTTTAATATATGAAGTAATGGCAAGAGTTTGTTGTTAGATGTTTAATAGTAATTGGGTTTAGCAATAAATACTTATAATTAAATACATACATATGTATATTAAAAAAATATTTCCTGAGCCGAGATTTATAGAAAAACATAATAAATTTTATGCATATACATAATTTAGTATGTATATATATATATTAAAATATGTTTGTATACTCATAAATATATATATATATATATATTATTTCAACTAATTTATTATTATTTTATTCTCTGGTTTGCTAAATTAATATACACACAAATATTTATATTTAAAATTATTTTATATTAATTATTAACAAATTTTATTATCTACTTTTATATAAAAAAAACACACACACATATATATGGAGTCGTATATATTTTATATAAATAATAAAAAAATTATAATTATCGATTATTTACACTTATATATACGCATGATATATTTCAAAACATATATATATATTATTTTGATGCATACATATATTTTATTTAGGAGGCATGATCGAATATAAGTGGGAGTAACACATCCATTGCGGTGCAAATCCTAGCATCTATTTATAGACATGTTAAATCATGTACACATTATTATGTCGCACATGCATTATAACACTCGATAAAATTTAGGTTAATAATTAATAATTAATTAGGCTCCATAAATGGAATTTGATCAAACAATGGAATTTAGCCATGAAACTTGCACCATTGAAATTGTAGTGATTTTCTGAGCAACTTTCAAATTTGAAGTTTGGCAATCGGAGTTTAAACGAAGAATCATAGGCGTTTAAAGAAATTGGAACAAAAATAATTAAACAATAAAACATCAACATATATAATAAATTAACTGAGACCAACCATTCGACCCTCCTCCATGGGTCGGCCAATCAGTAGCGGTCGAACGCTCATGGGAGTATGGTCAAACCCTGGCATCTCGGTTTTGAGCCTCGGCTTAACGACCCAGATTTTATAGTTTTAATCTAACAGTTACAAGTAATTGAAGAACCTATAAATATAGGCTGAACCCCTCCTTTCTCTTCTCATATTTTCCAATCTAATGTAGCAAAGCTCTAGCGTTTCCTCTTCTCCACTATTCCTCCTAACTTTAAAAAAGTTTGTATTTGTACAAACTGGAGAAGAGCGAAAAAGAAATAGAAGAAGAGAAGGAGCCGATCAGTGTTGCGCATATAACAAGGTAAATTTCATTACTGCAAATCTATATTCCCCTTAACCCCAAATCTCTTCTCAGATATGTAATTCTAACAGTATGTATATACCCTTTTATATATATTCCTTGGATTAAAAAGGAGATGGAGTTGAATCAAGGAATCAGATTCAGATCTGGCGATTTGAAATGCTCTAAAAGATGAGTGAAAAATTATGTAATTTATTTATCACATTGAAATTTATTTCATTGGATTTTTATTTGATTATTATGCTTGAATAAAAAATTAAGAGTTGTAGGCTCAAATTAAACGTATAAAACATTGCCTAAATATTCTACAATTTAGGAAACTTGATTGGAAATATTGTTTACACCCAGATCTGGAAATCATTCTCTAAGATACTAAGGCTATGTTTGCAAGAACAAAAATAGGGAATATGAGTAGGGTATTTGAGTGAGAAGCTGAGTGAATTGGGAATGCGTTTATGTGCTGCAAGTGCAGAATCTGAACGGAGTATTTGAGCGGAGTATTTGAAGAGAAGGGTGGGGAGGAGAAAAGAAATCAATTGACAAGTTAACATTTATAAAAATAGTAAATATAAATGTTAGGTAGTGACTGAATATTTTAAGGCAATATGATTGTCATTAGAGTAAATTATATAGCCTTAAATACGCAAATAGAGATTAGTGGGCTTTCCCAATATTGAAGTTTAGAGTAATTAGTTTGATTTAGTGGGCTGGGATGCGAGGTCAGTAGAGTAAAACAACAAAAGTCTGCCCTTTACTCAGAGGCTAGCCGTGGTTGTATACACTTACTATTGATGTGGGACATCCCCAACCTTAGGACCTGTGGGAAAAGGATATACGTTGCAGATAGATTAGTGAAAAGTATGCCAAGGGGTTCGCCTCGGATTTGAAGTATTAAATGGCCCAGTACTTTTTGGGAAATGGGGTATGCTTTCTATCCAATCAGAGGTAGTAAGTTACCAAAGTGGGTATTTTCCTTGACTTACTTAGGATAGTCTAAACCAAGATGTCAGTTGTGGAGGGTTAGAAGACATGTTAGTGGTTGGTACTAATATTTAGTAGCAGGTCTTGAGTATAGGCTTGGACGCCCAACGTCCCAAACGAGCGGTAGTAAAGACTTGGGTTATGCCTTGATGGATTTCGTACTAGTGTAGAATCGTACCTCATGATAGAGATAGTTGACAAAAAATATAGTGGAGGTGGGATAGTTAACCCATAGATGATTCTTTGAAAGGAGATAGTAATATGGAAAATAAATTAAATTGTATAGTAATGCCATGTATAGGAGTCAGCGGTCTCTGTAGTTAGGACCAATAAACTAGTGATGACAATGTGCAAAGGCTCGCTTCATAGTTAAGAAGAATTAAGTAGCTGGAGTTTTGGGTAGAGAACGAATAGAATGTATATATCTACATAGGGATATATGTGTATAACATACCTTAGGAAAGGTTAGGGTACATATACCGTATACACATACATTAAACTAAACAGGTTAGCCTAAATCACAGACCTCACTCAAATGGAAACCAATCGTGTAAATTATGTTATAGATAAATTATGCAATTTTTTAATCACCGAAACATTGTTCTGGCCCCTCCTCGTTACAACCCACAGGATAGATTTCGGGGAACAGATCAATGGAGCAAGATGGAATGGTTGAAGGAGAAGTCTTCTTGTTTAATGCTCGATACTGACAGGGCGATTGGATATCAAAGGAATACATTGATTTCAAGATAGTGGCCTTGTTCTGTACTTATATCCTATTATATTTTCTACTCCGGTGTGAGTTTAGTTGATCGATCTTTGATATACTTATATTTATTATAGGTTACCAAAACCTACAATCTATCGCCTAATGGACTTGATTTTCAATTTCCATCGAAATTCGGGCCTATCAAAACAGGGGTTGTCACATTTGGTATCATAGCATAGGTTAGTCATTAATAGAGATTAGGATACTCTGAGAGTACATATTTGTAGTTTTCTAGCTATAAATATTATACACCAAACTCTATAAATTCCAACTATGGAATAGTTGCGACCATATTCCGAAAGGGGTGATGAGGTGACTATGAGAAAAATTTATAGAGTAAAGGTTTCGCACCTACACCAATTACCACATGGAGCATAAGCTGTACATAAGGCGTTAACGTAGTCAAACATGAGCATAACATATGGAAGGACAGTGAAGGCTGGACAGTGTTTGACTCGATTGTTGAGACATAGATATCATATGACTATGGATTTTGATGCAATGACAGTGGAAGATGCACATTTTTTCCAAACAAGTGGGATATGGGTGTCTATATGTCACAACCATTTAAAGGCTAGTTCTTGTAGAGAATGATCATCAATCACCACAAGATGACGAACTAGATTTTTACTAAAAAGCGTAAAATTCCATTTCTTAGTCTTACCCCAAAAAGGAGAATTTGATAAAATATTTTGAAAAATGCCTCAAATGTTTAAGTGGGTTTTGCAAAGAATTTTTCAAAAGGATCTATTAGGAAACTATTGTTTTGAAAAGTAAGAAAGTTTGGAATTTCATTTGGCTGTGCTAAAAAGTCTTGTTTAAAAGAGTAAGTTTTGAAACTCTTAAATATTTATATATATAACAAAATAGAAGCTTGATTTTTTATTTATTTTTAAGTTTATGGGGAGAAAGAGTTTCTCATTTTGAAACAAATTGAAATGAGCATATGTATAGTTCAATGATTTTTCTTGTTTATAAATATTGAAAGTTTTTAAATTTTTCTCCTTTTACGTGGGCAGATAAAATAGAAATGATATTTAATTTTATTGGATTATGAAGTTAGGAAGTGTGTTGAATTCCCACTAATGAATAGGAGGAATATTTCCATATAAAAATAATTCGGAGAATAGTAGCTAGAATATTTTTGGGTTTCCAAATTTTTTGATGGCAGAAGCAGTATAAGTTAGGAATACTACGAATAATTGAGGAATAGGCTCGAAGAGCTAGATGGTAAGCCAAAGCATCATCTTGAAGGGGACAGGAATTTTTCGGATCATGTTAGATCGAAGAAAATGGTGTGAATCGATAATTATTGTAACGACTCGGTATTTTCAACCATTCGCATCCATTATAAGTGTATAGGTAGACACTTATGCCGGAATTGGATTGCTCAAAATACCGCGTTGTAAATAAAAATTTGGCAAATCTCAGAATATACAGTAAATAAAAATCACAGATCACAGACACAGAGTATATAAAAATGCAGCGGAAGAAAAAGAGATAGTAGTTCATGAAGCTACTATATAAAAAATATAAGATACATCAGAGTTAAATGAGATACAACAGAAGAGTAACAAGATACATCACTGAAACACTGGATACTGAAACAAAATAGAAGGCTGGATCTTCAAGGAAAGCTCCAACTCCGAAGGTGAATCTTGAATGCTAACTCAATCAATCTGACCCGAGCATAAATTAAAACACAAAACCCTCGAGTCAGGACATAAATACTTATAAACTGTAAATCAATTCAAGTGAACAATAACAAAATGCATCAGTAACTTAAAGGATGCTTGGGACCGCCCATCCTCTAAGGATCCGTTAAACTATTTACTATGTAGTAATATACGCTATATACGGTAGTGTCTAATCAGTAAAGTATAATCATATAGAAATAGCGTTAAGGGGATGGTGAACCTTAACGCGGTCGGATCTTTAAAACCAAAATCATAGTGGGCTCGAAATAAGGATATGACACGGCACGCGAGGCAATGCCAGGGTGGATACACCGTTTGCATTCCCGGACCGGTGGTGACGGCAAGCCAGCAGCTTCCGCCCACCTCGAACAATACCCCTGAATCAAAGTGGCGCCACCGAGTCGAATCACAACAGTAATAGAATGGTTTCCGATGGAGCATGCTCGATGAAATGGTGCGACCCTTTGTGTAGCCCGGTATAGCTCCTGTTTTAGTCATATATGCCAACTCACGGGAGTTGGGTCCACGTAATATATACCTCGAGAACGTCGCCACCATCCTACTTCATTCTGGAATCTCCACCGCGTACACAGTTGTTAAAGTGGTTTTCGGTATTGGCCGGCTATAAGACAATATCCGATCCCGGTCTCTTTAACAACCAATCGTTATTATAACCCGTAGTTATAACTTTAAAACAATATTTTATACTTCAAAATAAAATATCCTTTTCAATCCAAATCTTTACCAAAATAAAGATTAAATCATTTCCAAAACCATTTCAATATATCATCGTAAAATATCTTTCAATTCAAATATTTATCAAAATAAATATCAAGTCATTTCTAACCATTTCAATATATTAAATTTTCATACCCTTTCAACACTACCTTTCAAATCATTTTAATATATCAAAATATCATAACCTTTCAAAACTTCGTTTCAATTCATTTTAATATATCAAAATATCGTATCTTTTCAAACTTCATTCATTTCAAATCATTATTCATTTTATTAAATCTAAAATACCATTTCAATTCATATTTCAAAACAGTTTATATTCCAAAAAAATTCTTTTTTTTTCATTTCAATGAAGTTATTATGCTTAATAATTAAATTATTAAATTTTCAAAAATTTCAACTTCCAAAGTTCATTTATTCACTTAAGTTTATCAAAACAGTGAAAATTCACTTTTCGCATCATTTAGAAAACTTATACGGAAGTTACATTCAAAACAGTTCAATTTAACAAAAGACAGCATTTTAAAATGTTATAATAGGTTTACTTAAATTCGAATAACTTAGTTAAATTCAAAATTATAGCACTTACAAAGATTGCTATAATAGCTTTTAATTCAACTTAGCTTTTTAGTTCATTATCATCAACTACAGCGTTTACAAATGCTGTAATATCATTTACATTGTAATTAATAGCATTTCAAAAAATGCAGTCAATTAACTTCAAAATATTCAATAAAATTTCTCAACCAATTATATTAAAAACATTTTTAACTTATAAAATCATACATTTTCACATTTATAACATCATTTAATTTTCCTCAAGTTTATGATTTTATAAAGTCAAATTTCCATTCAAAAATCAAGATTTAATAATAATTCACTTATTAAAATGCAATGTTGAATTTTTAAAATCCATTACATTAAATTTCAACTTAACATTTAAGTTCAAATTCTCAAATATAACTTAGTTTTATTTTTATTTACTTAACTAAAAGTTCACCTTTACGTCAATTTCATAAATTTCCAGTTTTAGTTATATTTCAAAATTTCAACTTACAAAATTCATTCATTTCACATTTCACCTTTATTAAAATCATTAATATGATATAAAAATCACTTTAAATTCATTTAAATTCAAATTGTCATAAATTTATCATAATTTCATATTCAATTAAATTTCCAATTATAATTAAATCAAAATTTCCAAAATAACTCACGTTCAAAATTTCTAACTTTTTCATTAATTCATTTCACTTACAATTATTCAGAAAATCGATAATATTTTACAAAGTTTTTTTTATATTAAATTCCAAATCAAAATATTATAATAATTAAATTTCTAAAATATTTTAAAAATTTTAGAAAAACATATTTTAACTACGGGCCTGTATAAAATTTTCTACGCTAGGTAAAGTGATACGGGTAATATATCATTTCAACCCGTAGTTTACAAAGAAAAATCCTGGTTTTATCATTTCAAACCCGCAATCCCAAGTCAAAATGAAAAATTTAAAACCATTCAGGCCTATCATTTCAGCCCATAACATTTTTTCTAACCGGGAACTTGCAGTGTGATCATATACAGAAATAATATAAACATGGTCAATATCACAATATACAGTCATATATCAGATGTCAGGTGAAAATTAACAGTTTTAACATGGTAATAACATGGTAATAACATGGCATAGCATATCATATGATCATCATTAACTTGCATAAACATTTTATATTACTAAACACTTGTCATCAATTCACTTTTCATAAGTATAAATGTCAGAGTGAGAAAGACTCACTTTTTCAAGCTGAAGACCAAAACAACAAACACAAGTGTGATTCCAAAAGCACGACAAGCATGATATACATGACTTTTGATTTGAATGAATGGAGAGCCTTGATATTTGTCTTGTAAACAATAACCAAAAGAAGATAATACACACATAAATATTCAACGCAAAACAATGTTGAAACAATGAAAATACGAAGCAACAAAGGAATAGATTACTTGACCTTGCTTTAACCACTTCAATGCTTGGCCTAAGGGACACTTATGCTTGGCTATGATGATGCTTTGGCTCAGGTATGACATCATATAGGTCAGGTTTAACATCATATAGGCGAGGCAACAAGTGGAGATGAAGGTGTAGTGGTGCAACATAAAGCATATATAGGGTCAAGGTTAAATAAGTTGAGTTTTTGTGACATTCTTGGCTCGGCCATGGGCATGTGGTGGCTTGGCCATGCTTGTACAGGTCTGGACAGTAGCTGGAGAAGCGGCCAAAGGTGGTGGAGTGGCTGGTGGTGGTGGCTAAGGGGTGACCAAAGCAAGATATGGAGGGTAGGTGATGATATGTGTGGTCTAGGCAATGTTTTAAGGAGTTTTGTGGAAGTTTTGTGGTGCTAGCTTCAATGGATGGGCACGGCTTGGTCATGGTCTAATTTCCAGAGGGTGTTGGGTGATGTGGCAGAGGGTGGAGGTCAGGTCAGAGGTGGTGGAGGTGGCTATGGTGGTGGTTTGGGTGGTGGTTGAAGTGGATGAGCATGTAGAGGTCAAATAAGCATGGATATAGGCATCTAGGTTGTAATTTGAGGGGTTTGACCATCAAAAGTGGTTCGACCATGGTCAGATCTGATGGGGTAGATGGTGGTGATGGTTGGGAAGAGGTGTAGGAGGTGGTGGCCATGGCTATGGAGGAGAGGCCAAGCAATACACATGAGAAAACAAGGCAAAATATAAGAAAACAATGGAAAAAGAATAGCAAAAAGAAGAGGAAAAGAGGAGCCATTACCAAACCTTTCTAGCCGTGAAAAATGAAGTGGAGAGGAATGTTTTCACGTGAAAATGAGGTAAGAAATGCACAGCTACAATAAAGAAAGGAACGGTCAGAGGAAATTAAATCTATTAATTGGAAAAGAAACGGAAGAAGAAACGTTAAAACGGTTTTACGTTTCTTTGCTTTCAAACCTTTTAAACTTCCTATATATATATATTCATATACATCTTAAATAACTGAAAACACTTATAAATTTCAGTTAGAATTCGAAAATATAACAGATAAACAAAATATTAATAATTAAATATTAATTAGATATGATTAAAATAAGAAAAATAGCACAGAAAATGAGAACTTGACTTAAGAATTAGAAATAACTTCAATATACTTTGGAAAATTTTACTTTAATTTAAATACATGTAAAATGAATAAAATAAAGTAAAACACAGCAAATAAAAGTGGGTGCATAAAATAAATAAATTTTAATTATATATAATTAAATTAAGAAAATGGCTTAAAATTGTAGACTACGCTTTAAAATTAGAAATAAATTCAAATGAACTTTAGAAAATTTATATTATCATTTTAAAAATACTTAAAAGTCAAAATATACATAATATAACATATTATCACATATTAAAGTAAAATATAACACAGAAGAAATAACTTATACAATTTAAAATAGTATTTGTTAAATAACCTATATACGCACAATATTGTAAAGGGTATAACTTTCACAATTTACATCCGATTTCAACGAAACGAAAAGTGGTGTTCTTAGAATTTTATGTACTTTCATAATAAAAGAAGAAAAAAATTTAACTTTTAAAATTTTAATTTGAAAGTCACAGTTTGACTATTTTGACCAAAATCAGCATTTCAGGTAAATATTCAACTTACACAAGTTTGGAATTATAACTCATATAAAAATCAAGATTATATTTATATAATAAATTTAATCATTTCAAATAAGTAAAATAAGTTTTTAAATCAAAATCTTACATTAAAAATAATTAAAATATACAATAAAATAATTACAAAATACAGGGTTGTTACACTCTCCCTCACTCAAAACTTTTCGTCCCCGAAAAGGAATGAGGTATGGAAGGGCACAGAAAAGATAGAGTGAAATAGGATTAAGATAAGATGACAAGAAGATTGAAGTTATACCTGATAAATGTTGTTATAGGTTAGTTTTACAAGGTGGAGGTGATCTTTTCAAGATTCTCCAAAATCAAGAACTCAAGCACGCAAAATAGATTCAAATGAGTACCAAAGATCTATCAAAGATTATAGAAAGATTTCTAAACAGAAATATTATAGAAAGATGCCTATACCGGTCTATAGCAAGATAAGGATGATAAGGACAACCAAAAGATAGTTTGAAAAAAAAAATAAGGAAATAAATTTGAAAGCATGGAAATTTCAACTTAAATAGAGAATAAATCTTTACACAAGTTAAATAAATCTTAACTACCCCAAATTTCATTATCTTATTATCCAATCATCTTAAATTAACAATTTTTAAAACCATGGGTTTGAAAAATAATCATTTATTGCACTCACGTTGTACTTAATAAATTTAATTCTTCTTTATTCCTAATCAAAATTAAATTTATTCCTCTCAATATATTTATCACTCATGTTAAATATATTTACACTTTTTTTTATAAGTACTTTCTTTTATTCTTAGTTCTTTTAACATCATTTTATTGTAAGTCATTCAATTACCCTTTATTATATTTACCTCTGTTAATCATTTTATAATTAAAATTTAAGTGTATAACATTTATTATAACTACTCAAATTTTATTTATAAAATCTTTTTATATCGTATATTATCCAATTACATTTTTAACTTCTGAAATTTTGGTAAGTTATATTTGAATGCAATTGTATTATACAAATAAAATTTCCAATTCAATCATTTCAAGCTTAAATCATTAAAAAAAAAATATTTTCTTTTTATAATTGAAATTATTCTTTAAAAATAGAATTTAAGAATTAAATTTCCGATTTCTTCAGACCATTTAGAGATAAGAAATAATATATATACATATATAATATGTCAAATCAAATTTCAATCATATATATATATATATATATATATATTATAAATCAAGTCATATTTTAGAAATTCAAATCAATTTAATTTCCCAAAACAAAGCTGTAGCAAGACTACAGAATAGTCTCTTAACTTCGAAACTCGAAAATGAACGTCGATGATGTCGCGATCATTACCGAAGTTATTTTCCAGCAACAAAGAGAAGAGCACAAATTTTAAACCTTTAAAATTCTTTGAAAACAAATTCTATTCAAAATACTTTAAATAATATAACCCTTTAAAACTTTAAACCAAAGTTCGAAATAATCAAAATTTAAATCCTCAAATTCTTGTTTTAAATTCATTTCAGTTCCCAAATAAATTTATAAACAAATATTTATAGATCTATTTGTAGAACAATAAATGATAAATCAAGTATTATCATTTCAAATTATCAATTTAAATCATTTCATTAAGTTCCATAAATTTACTTATATATCAAAATTTATTTCATTAACCAATTTTTTTTTTAAAAATATATTGTGTCAGTTTGTTCTGTCAAAGTGTTTTGGAAATCTTATCGATAGCGCTGATCAGACGTATCGATCAGAAACCCAACTCAACATCAACAACTCAAACAACACAATATATAAAACATTTTAATTTTAAATACTAGTTTACAAATACACTATACATGAATAGATTTTCAAAGAAGGATAGAGATTCAAAAATTTTTTGATTAACACAAATCAAAGGAGATTATGATTTAAAAATAAGTTGAAAACATGGATGACATGATTAAATAACAGAATAGGAAGATGGATAAGCTTATATAAATCACGGGCAACCTTAACCGGGTCAACCGTGACTTAAAGAATAAGGTCAATATTGATTTTTCTAGGGTAAATCTACATTCGATCTCAAGAATTAGAGTTTGAAATAACAAAAGATATTAGCATCTAAACCAAGGATAGATAAGAATCTCTGGTGAATCGATGCTAACTGCAAAGGAGTTTTCCCCCTTTTTCAATTAAATTTGAAATTGGCGTGACCGCCAACTCACTAGAAAGATCATTCGAAGTGGAGTTATGGAATGCTCCAAAGTCAAAAGAAGATGAATAGCGAGGGATACGAATGGATTTTGGAACCGTAGGGAATGTTCCAAAATTCAAAGGAATCGAGTCAAAAGGGAGAGATTCAAACTCGAATGAAAGTGATTCTATAAATACATTCACTCCATATGTTGAGTTTTGCCTAGAGCTACCAAAGCTCTGATACCAACTGTAACGACTCGGTATTTTCAATCATTCGCATCCATTATAAGTGTATAGGTAGACACTTATGCCGGAATTGGATTGCTCAAAATACCGCGTTGTAAATAAAAATTTGGCAAATCTCAGAATATACAGTAAATAAAATCACAGATCACAGACACAGAGTATATAAAAATGCAGCGGAAGAAAAAGAGATAGTAGTTCATGAAGCTACTATATAAAAAATATAAGATACATCAGAGTTAAATGAGATACAACAGAAGAGTAACAAGATACATCACTGAAACACTGGATACTGAAACAAAATAGAAGGCTGGATCTTCAAGGAAAGCTCCAACTCCGAAGGTGAATCTTGAATGCTAACTCAATCAATCTGACCCGAGCGTAAATTAAAACACAAAACCCTCGAGTCAGGACATAAATACTTATAAACTGTAAATCAATTCAAGTGAACAGTAACAAAATGCGTCAGTAACTTAAAGGATGCTTGGGACCGCCCATCCTCTAAGGATCCGTTAAACTATTTACTATGTAGTAATATACGCTATATACGGTAGTGTCTAATCAGTAAAGTATAATCATATAGAAAATAGCGTTAAGGGGATGGTGAACCTTAACGCGGTCGGATCTTTAAAACCAAAATCATAGTGGGCTCGAAATAAGGATATGACACGGCACGCGAGGCAATGCCAGGGTGGATACACCGTTTGCATTCCCGGACCGGTGGTGACGGCAAGCCAGCAGCTTCCGCCCACCTCGAACAATACCCCTGAATCAAAGTGGCGCCACCGAGTCGAATCACAACAGTAATAGAATGGTTTCCGATGGAGCATGCTCGATGAAATGGTGCGACCCTTTGTGTAGCCCGGTATAGCTCCTGTTTTAGTCATATATGCCAACTCACGGGAGTTGGGTCCACGTAATATATACCTCGAGAACGTCGCCACCATCCTACTTCATTCTGGAATCTCCACCGCGTACACAGTTGTTAAAGTGGTTTTCGGTATTGGCCGGCTATAAGACAATATCCGATCCCGGTCTCTTTAACAACCAATCGTTATTATAACCCGTAGTTATAACTTTAAAACAATATTTTATACTTCAAAATAAAATATCCTTTTCAATCCAAATCTTTACCAAAATAAAGATTAAATCATTTCCAAAACCATTTCAATATATCATCGTAAAATATCTTTCAATTCAAATATTTATCAAAATAAATATCAAGTCATTTCTAACCATTTCAATATATTAAATTTTCATACCCTTTCAACACTACCTTTCAAATCATTTTAATATATCAAAATATCATAACCTTTCAAAACTTCGTTTCAATTCATTTTAATATATCAAAATATCGTATCTTTTCAAACTTCATTCATTTCAAATCATTATTCATTTTATTAAATCTAAAATACCATTTCAATTCATATTTCAAAACAGTTTATATTCCAAAAAAATTCTTTTTTTTTCATTTCAATGAAGTTATTATGCTTAATAATTAAATTATTAAATTTTCAAAAATTTCAACTTCCAAAGTTCATTTATTCACTTAAGTTTATCAAAACAGTGAAAATTCACTTTTCGCATCATTTAGAAAACTTATACGGAAAGTTACATTCAAAACAGTTCAATTTAACAAAAGACAGCATTTTAAAATGTTATAATAGGTTTACTTAAATTCGAATAACTTAGTTAAATTCAAAATTATAGCACTTACAAAGATTGCTATAATAGCTTTTAATTCAACTTAGCTTTTTAGTTCATTATCATCAACTACAGCGTTTACAAATGCTGTAATATCATTTACATTGTAATTAATAGCATTTCAAAAAATGCAGTCAATTAACTTCAAAATATTCAATAAAATTTCTCAACCAATTATATTTTTATTAAAAACATTTTTAACTTATAAAATCATACATTTTCACAATTATAACATCATTTAATTTTCCTCAAGTTTATGATTTTATAAAGTCAAATTTCCATTCAAAAATCAAGATTTAATAATAATTCACTTATTAAAATGCAATGTTGAATTTTTAAAATCCATTACATTAAATTTCAACTTAACATTTAAGTTCAAATTCTCAAATATAACTTAGTTTTATTTTTATTTACTTAACTAAAAGTTCACCTTTACGTCAATTTCATAAATTTCCAGTTTTAGTTATATTTCAAAATTTCAACTTACAAAATTCATTCATTTCACATTTCACCTTTATTAAAATCATTAATATGATATAAAAATCACTTTAAATTCATTTAAATTCAAATTGTCATAAATTTATCATAATTTCATATTCAATTAAATTTTCAATTATAATTAAATCAAAATTTCCAAAATAACTCACGTTCAAAATTTCTAACTTTTTCATTAATTCATTTCACTTACAATTATTCAGAAAATCGATAATATTTTACAAAGTTTTTTTTATATTAAATTCCAAATCAAAATATTATAATAATTAAATTTCTAAAATATTTTAAAAATTTTAGAAAAACATATTTTAACTACGGGCCTGTATAAAATTTTCTACGCTAGGTAAAGTGATACGGGTAATATATCATTTCAACCCGTAGTTTACAAAGAAAAATCCTGGTTTTATCATTTCAAACCCGCAATCCCAAGTCAAAATGAAAAATTTAAAACCATTCAGGCCTATCATTTCAGCCCATAACATTTTTTTCTAACAGGGAACTTGCAGTGTGATCATATACAGAAATAATATAAACATGGTCAATATCACAATATACAGTCATATATCAGATGTCAGGTGAAAATTAACAGTTTTAACATGGTAATAACATGGTAATAACATGGCATAGCATATCATATGATCATCATTAACTTGCATAAACATTTTATATTACTAAACACTTGTCATCAATTCACTTTTCATAAGTATAAATGTCAGAGTGAGAAAGACTCACTTTTTCAAGCTGAAGACCAAAACAACAAACACAAGTGTGATTCCAAAAGCACGACAAGCATGATATACATGACTTTTGATTTGAATGAATGGAGAGCCTTGATATTTGTCTTGTAAACAATAACCAAAAGAAGATAATACACACATAAATATTCAACGCAAAACAATGTTGAAACAATGAAAATACGAAGCAACAAAGGAATAGATTACTTGACCTTGCTTTAACCACTTCAATGCTTGGCCTAAGGGACACTTATGCTTGGCTATGATGATGCTTTGGCTCAGGTATGACATCATATAGGTCAGGTTTAACATCATATAGGCGAGGAAACAAGTGGAGATGAAGGTGTAGTGGTGCAACATAAAGCATATATAGGGTCAAGGTTAAATAAGTTGAGTTTTTGTGACATTCTTGGCTCGGCCATGGGCATGTGGTGGCTTGGCCATGCTTGTACAGGTCTGGACAGTAGCTGGAGAAGCGGCCAAAGGTGGTGGAGTGGCTGGTGGTGGTGGCTAAGGGGTGGCCAAAGCAAGATATGGAGGGTAGGTGATGATATGTGTGGTCTAGGCAATGTTTTAAGGAGTTTTGTGGAAGTTTTGTGGTGCTAGCTTCAATGGATGGGCACGGCTTGGTCATGGTCTAATTTCCAGAGGGTGTTGGGTGATGTGGCAGAGGGTGGAGGTCAGGTCAGAGGTGGTGGAGGTGGCTATGGTGGTGGTTTGGGTGGTGGTTGAAGTGGATGAGCATGTAGAGGTCAAATAAGCATGGATATAGGCATCTAGGTTGTAATTTGAGGGGTTTGACCATCAAAAGTGGTTCGACCATGGTCAGATCTGATGGGGTAGATGGTGGTGATGGTTGGGAAGAGGTGTAGGAGGTGGTGGCCATGGCTATGGAGGAGAGGCCAAGCAATACACATGAGAAAACAAGGCAAAATATAAGAAAACAATGGAAAAAGAATAGCAAAAAGAAGAGGAAAAGAGGAGCCATTACCAAACCTTTCTAGCCGTGAAAAATGAAGTGGAGAGGAATGTTTTCACGTGAAAATGAGGTAAGAAATGCACAGCTACAATAAAGAAAGGAACGGTCAGAGGAAATTAAATCTATTAATTGGAAAAGAAACGGAAGAAGAAACGTTAAAACGGTTTTACGTTTCTTTGCTTTCAAACCTTTTAAACTTCCTATATATATATATTCATATACATCTTAAATAACTGAAAACACTTATAAATTTCAGTTAGAATTCGAAAATATAACAGATAAACAAAATATTAATAATTAAATATTAATTAGATATGATTAAAATAAGAAAAATAGCACAGAAAATGAAAACTTGACTTAAGAATTAGAAATAACTTCAATATACTTTGGAAAATTTTACTTTAATTTAAATACATGTAAAATGAATAAAATAAAGTAAAACACAGCAAATAAAAGTGGGTGCATAAAATAAATAAATTTTAATTATATATAATTAAATTAAGAAAATGGCTTAAAATTGTAGACTACGCTTTAAAATTAGAAATAAATTCAAATGAACTTTAGAAAATTTATATTATCATTTTAAAAATACTTAAAAGTCAAAATATACATAATATAACATATTATCACATATTAAAGTAAAATATAACACAGAAGAAATAACTTATACAATTTAAAATAGTCATTGTTAAATAACCCTATATACGCACAATATTGTAAAGGGTATAACTTTCACAATTTACATCCGATTTCAACGAAACGAAAAGTGGTGTTCTTAGAATTTTATGTACTTTCATAATAAAAGAAAAAAAATTTAACTTTTAAAATTTTAATTTGAAAGTCACAGTTTGACTATTTTGACCAAAATCAGCATTTCAGGTAAATATTCAACTTACACAAGTTTGGAATTATAACTCATATAAAAATCAAGATTATATTTATATAATAAATTTAATCATTTCAAATAAGTAAAATAAGTTTTTAAATCAAAATCTTACATTAAAAATAATTAAAATATACAATAAAATAATTACAAAATACAGGGTTGTTACACTCTCCCTCACTCAAAACTTTTCGTCCCCGAAAAGGAATGAGGTATGGAAGGGCACAGAAAAGATAGAGTGAAATAGGATTAAGATAAGATGACAAGAAGATTGAAGTTATACCTGATAAATGTTGTTATAGGTTAGTTTTACAAGGTGGAGGTGATCTTTTCAAGATTCTCCAAAATCAAGAACTCAAGCACGCAAAATAGATTCAAATGAGTACCAAAGATCTATCAAAGATTATAGAAAGATTTCTAAACAGAAATATTATAGAAAGATGCCTATACCGGTCTATAGCAAGATAAGGATGATAAGGACAACCAAAAGATAGTTTGAAAAAAAAAATAAGGAAATAAATTTGAAAGCATGGAAATTTCAACTTAAATAGAGAATAAATCTTTACACAAGTTAAATAAATCTTAACTACCCCAAATTTCATTATCTTATTATCCAATCATCTTAAATTAACAATTTTTAAAACCATGGGTTTGAAAAATAATCATTTATTGCACTCACGTTGTACTTAATAAATTTAATTCTTCTTTATTCCTAATCAAAATTAAATTTATTCCTCTCAATATATTTATCACTCATGTTAAATATATTTACACTTTTTTTTATAAGTACTTTCTTTTATTCTTAGTTCTTTTAACATCATTTTATTGTAAGTCATTCAATTACCCTTTATTATATTTACCTCTGTTAATCATTTTATAATTAAAATTTAAGTGTATAACATTTATTATAACTACTCAAATTTTATTTATAAAATCTTTTTATATCGTATGTTATCCAATTACATTTTTAACTTCTGAAATTTTGGTAAGTTATATTTGAATGCAATTGTATTATACAAATAAAATTTCCAATTCAATCATTTCAAGCTTAAATCATTAAAAAAAAATTATTTTCTTTTTATAATTGAAATTATTCTTTAAAAATAGAATTTAAGAATTAAATTTCCGATTTCTTCAGACCATTTAGAGATAAGAAATAATATATATACATATATAATATGTCAAATCAAATTTCAATCATATATATATATATATATATATATTATAAATCAAGTCATATTTTAGAAATTCAAATCAATTTAATTTCCCAAAACAAAGCTGTAGCAAGACTACAGAATAGTCTCTTAACTTCGAAACTCGAAAATGAACGTCGATGATGTCGCGATCATCACCGAAGTTATTTTCCAGCAACAAAGAGAAGAGCACAAATTTTAAACCTTTAAAATTCTTTGAAAACAAATTCTATTCAAAATACTTTAAATAATATAACCCTTTAAAACTTTAAACCAAAGTTCGAAATAATCAAAATTTAAATCCTCAAATTCTTGTTTTAAATTCATTTCAGTTCCCAAATAAATTTATAAACAAATATTTATAGATCTATTTGTAGAACAATAAATGATAAATCAAGTATTATCATTTCAAATTATCAATTTAAATCATTTCATTAAGTTCCATAAATTTACTTATATATCAAAATTTATTTCATTAACCAATTTTTTTTTTAAAATATATTGTGTCAGTTTGTTCTGTCAAAGTGTTTTGGAAATCTTATCGATAGCGCTGATCAGACGTATCGATCAGAAACCCAACTCAACATCAACAACTCAAACAACACAATATATAAAACATTTTAATTTTAAATACTAGTTTACAAATACA
Organism: Allium cepa; assembly: GCA_030765085.1. Lineage (NCBI taxonomy): Eukaryota > Viridiplantae > Streptophyta > Magnoliopsida > Asparagales > Amaryllidaceae > Allium > Allium cepa. The sequence goes on from CM060940.1 coordinate 112,938,936, forward strand.
CTATACATGAATAGATTTTCAAAGAAGGATAGAGATTCAAAAATTTTTTGATTAACACAAATCAAAGGAGATTATGATTTAAAAATAAGTTGAAAACAAGGATGACATGATTAAATAACAGAATAGGAAGATGGATAAGCTTATATAAATCACGGGCAACCTTAACCGGGTCAACCGTGACTTAAAGAATAAGGTCAATATTGATTTTTCTAGGGTAAATCTACATTCGATCTCAAGAATTAGAGTTTGAAATAACAAAAGATATTAGCATCTAAACCAAGGATAGATAAGAATCTCTGGTGAATCGATGCTAACTGCAAAGGAGTTTTCCCCCTTTTTCAATTAAATTTGAAATTGGCGTGACCGCCAACTCACTAGAAAGATCATTCGAAGTGGAGTTATGGAATGCTCCAGAGTCAAAAGAAGATGAATAGCGAGGGATACGAATGGATTTTGGAACCGTAGGGAATGTTCCAAAATTCAAAGGAATCGAGTCAAAAGGGAGAGATTCAAACTCGAATGAAAGTGATTCTATAAATACATTCACTCCATATGTTGAGTTTTGCCTAGAGCTACCAAAGCTCTGATACCAACTGTAACGACTCGGTATTTTCAATCATTCGCATCCATTATAAGTGTATAGGTAGACACTTATGCCGGAATTGGATTGCTCAAAATACCGCGTTGTAAATAAAAATTTGGCAAATCTCAGAATATACAGTAAATAAAAATCACAGATCACAGACACAGAGTATATAAAAATGCAGCGGAAGAAAAAGAGATAGTAGTTCATGAAGCTACTATATAAAAAATATAAGATACATCAGAGTTAAATGAGATACAACAGAAGAGTAACAAGATACATCACTGAAACACTGGATACTGAAACAAAATAGAAGGCTGGATCTTCAAGGAAAGCTCCAACTCCGAAGGTGAATCTTGAATGCTAACTCAATCAATCTGACCCGAGCGTAAATTAAAACACAAAACCCTCGAGTCAGGACATAAATACTTATAAACTGTAAATCAATTCAAGTGAACAGTAACAAAATGCGTCAGTAACTTAAAGGATGCTTGGGACCGCCCATCCTCTAAGGATCCGTTAAACTATTTACTATGTAGTAATATACGCTATATACGGTAGTGTCTAATCAGTAAAGTATAATCATATAGAAAATAGCGTTAAGGGGATGGTGAACCTTAACGCGGTCGGATCTTTAAAACCAAAATCATAGTGGGCTCGAAATAAGGATATGACACGGCACGCGAGGCAATGCCAGGGTGGATACACCGTTTGCATTCCCGGACCGGTGGTGACGGCAAGCCAGCAGCTTCCGCCCACCTCGAACAATACCCCTGAATCAAAGTGGCGCCACCGAGTCGAATCACAACAGTAATAGAATGGTTTCCGATGGAGCATGCTCGATGAAATGGTGCGACCCTTTGTGTAGCCCGGTATAGCTCCTGTTTTAGTCATATATGCCAACTCACGGGAGTTGGGTCCACGTAATATATACCTCGAGAACGTCGCCACCATCCTACTTCATTCTGGAATCTCCACCGCGTACACAGTTGTTAAAGTGGTTTTCGGTATTGGCCGGCTATAAGACAATATCCGATCCCGGTCTCTTTAACAACCAATCGTTATTATAACCCGTAGTTATAACTTTAAAACAATATTTTATACTTCAAAATAAAATATCCTTTTCAATCCAAATCTTTACCAAAATAAAGATTAAATCATTTCCAAAACCATTTCAATATATCATCGTAAAATATCTTTCAATTCAAATATTTATCAAAATAAATATCAAGTCATTTCTAACCATTTCAATATATTAAATTTTCATACCCTTTCAACACTACCTTTCAAATCATTTTAATATATCAAAATATCATAACCTTTCAAAACTTCGTTTCAATTCATTTTAATATATCAAAATATCGTATCTTTTCAAACTTCATTCATTTCAAATCATTATTCATTTTATTAAATCTAAAATACCATTTCAATTCATATTTCAAAACAGTTTATATTCCAAAAAAATTCTTTTTTTTTCATTTCAATGAAGTTATTATGCTTAATAATTAAATTATTAAATTTTCAAAAATTTCAACTTCCAAAGTTCATTTATTCACTTAAGTTTATCAAAACGGTGAAAATTCACTTTTCGCATCATTTAGAAAACTTATACGGAAAGTTACATTCAAAACAGTTCAATTTAACAAAAGACAGCATTTTAAAATGTTATAATAGGTTTACTTAAATTCGAATAACTTAGTTAAATTCAAAATTATAGCACTTACAAAGATTGCTATAATAGCTTTTAATTCAACTTAGCTTTTTAGTTCATTATCATCAACTACAGCGTTTACAAATGCTGTAATATCATTTACATTGTAATTAATAGCATTTCAAAAAATGCAGTCAATTAACTTCAAAATATTCAATAAAATTTCTCAACCAATTATATTTTTATTAAAAACATTTTTAACTTATAAAATCATACATTTTCACATTTATAACATCATTTAATTTTCCTCAAGTTTATGATTTTATAAAGTCAAATTTCCATTCAAAAATCAAGATTTAATAATAATTCACTTATTAAAATGCAATGTTGAATTTTTAAAATCCATTACATTAAATTTCAACTTAACACTTAAGTTCAAATTCTCAAATATAACTTAGTTTTATTTTTATTTACTTAACTAAAAGTTCACCTTTACGTCAATTTCATAAATTTCCAGTTTTAGTTATATTTCAAAATTTCAACTTACAAAATTCATTCATTTCACATTTCACCTTTATTAAAATCATTAATATGATATAAAAATCACTTTAAATTCATTTAAATTCAAATTGTCATAAATTTATCATAATTTCATATTCAATTAAATTTCCAATTATAATTAAATCAAAATTTCCAAAATAACTCACGTTCAAAATTTCTAACTTTTTCATTAATTCATTTCACTTACAATTATTCAGAAAATCGATAATATTTTACAAAGTTTTTTTTATATTAAATTCCAAATCAAAATATTATAATAATTAAATTTCTAAAATATTTTAAAAATTTTAGAAAAACATATTTTAACTACGGGCCTGTATAAAATTTTCTACGCTAGGTAAAGTGATACGGGTAATATATCATTTCAACCCGTAGTTTACAAAGAAAAATCCTGGTTTTATCATTTCAAACCCGCAATCCCAAGTCAAAATGAAAAATTTAAAACCATCAGGCCTATCATTTCAGCCCATAACATTTTTTCTAACAGGGAACTTGCAGTGTGATCATATACAGAAATAATATAAACATGGTCAATATCACAATATACAGTCATATATCAGATGTCAGGTGAAAATTAGCAGTTTTAACATGGTAATAACATGGTAATAACATGGCATAGCATATCATATGATCATCATTAACTTGCATAAACATTTTATATTACTAACACTTGTCATCAATTCACTTTTCATAAGTATAAATGTCAGAGTGAGAAAGACTCACTTTTTCAAGCTGAAGACCAAAACAACAAACACAAGTGTGATTCTAAAAGCACGACAAGCATGATATACATGACTTTTGATTTGAATGAATGGAGAGCCTTGATATTTGTCTTGTAAACAATAACCAAAACAAGATAATACACACATAAATATTCAACGCAAAACAATGTTGAAACAATGAAAATACGAAGCAACAAAGGAATAGATTACTTGACCTTGCTTTAACCACTTCAATGCTTGGCCTAAGGGACACTTATGATTGGCTATGATGATGCTTTGGCTCAGGTATGACATCATATAAGTCAGGTTTAACATCATATAGGCGAGGCAACAAGTGGAGATGAAGGTGTAGTGGTGCAACATAAAGCATATATAGGGTCAAGGTTAAATAAGTTGAGTTTTTGTGACATTCTTGGCTCGGCCATGGGCATGTGGTGGCTTGGCCATGCTTGTACAGGTCTGGACAGTAGCTGGAGCAGCGGCCAAAGGTGGTGGAGTGGCTGGTGGTGGTGGCTAAGGGGTGGCCAAAGCAAGATATGGAGGGTAGGTGATGATATGTGTGGTCTAGGCAATGTTTTAAGGAGTTTTGTGGAAGTTTTGTGGTGCTAGCTTCAATGGATGGGCACGGCTTGGTCATGGTCTAATTTCTAGAGGGTGTTGGATGATGTGGTAGAGGGTGGAGGTCAGGTCAGAGGTGGTGGAGGTGGCTATGGTGGTGGTTGAAGTGGATGAGCATGTAGAGGTCAAATAAGCATGGATATAGGCATCTAGGTTGTAATTTGAGGGGTTTGACCATCAAAAGTGGTTCGACCATGGTCAGATCTGATGGGGTAGATGGTGGTGATGGTTGGGAAGAGGTGTAGGAGGTGGTGGCCATGGCTATGGAGGAGAGGCCAAGCAATACACATGAGAAAACAAGGCAAAATATAAGAAAACAATGGAAAAAGAATAGCAAAAAGAAGAGGAAAAGAGGAGCCATTACCAAACCTTTCTAGCCGTGAAAAATGAAGTGGAGAGGAATGTTTTCACGTGAAAATGAGGTAAGAAATGCACAGCTACAATAAAGAAAGGAACGGTCAGAGGAAATTAAATCTATTAATTGGAAAAGAAACGGAAGAAGAAACGTTAAAACGGTTTTACGTTTCTTTGCTTTCAAACCTTTTAAACTTCCTATATATATATATTCATATACATCTTAAATAACTGAAAACACTTATAAATTTCTGTTAGAATTCGAAAATATAACAGATAAACAAAATATTAATAATTAAATATTAATTAGATATGATTAAAATAAGAAAAATAGCACAGAAAATGAAAACTTGACTTAAGAATTAGAAATAACTTCAATATACTTTGGAAAAATTTACTTTAATTTAAATACATGTAAAATGAATAAAATAAAGTAAAACACAGCAAATAAAAGTGGGTGCATAAAATAAATAAATTTTAATTATATATAATTAAATTAAGAAAATGGCTTAAAATTGTAGACTACGCTTTAAAATTAGAAATAAATTCAAATGAACTTTAGAAAATTTATATTATCATTTTAAAAATACTTAAAAGTCAAAATATACATAATATAACATATTATCACATATTAAAGTAAAATATAACACAGAAGGAATAACTTATACAATTTAAAATAGTCATTGTTAAATAACCCTATATACGCACAATATTGTAAAGGGTATAACTTTCACAATTTACATCCGATTTCAACGAAACGAAAAGTGGTGTTCTTAGAATTTTATGTACTTTCATAATAAAAGAAAAAAATTAAATTTTTAAACTTTTAAAATTTTAAGTTGAAAGTCACAGTTTGACTATTTTGACCAAAATCAACATTTCAGGTAAATATTCAACTTACACAAGTTTGGAATTATAACTCATATAAAAATCAAGATTATATTTATATAATAAATTTAATCATTTCAAATAAGTAAAATAAGTTTTTAAATCAAAATCTTACATTAAAAATAATTAAAATATACAATAAAATAATTACAAAATACAGGGTTGTTACAATTATTGTTATCATTATCAATTAACTCGGCACGAATAGGGTCCAAGTTCAATCTATGCCCAAAATTTAGCATATGGTCAACCCCTAGCGGTCGATCATTGGCCCAAAGGTGGTCAACCGGTAAACGGGTTGAGGTACGACCCGAACCTAGAATGGGACATATAGTCGCTTGCATGCTTCAATCGCCTCAGTTTTCCATCATCCCCTATCCTATCAAGCACCAAATCCAACTTCCTCCTCTATCAAATTAGTAGCCATCCTCTCCCTTCCTCCACATCAGGCGACGCCACTCAAACCCCCCTTAGGTAGCAGTTGAGCCTCTTTTCCCGCCCCAAGCGCTAATTTTTGCATGCCAGATCTAGTACAACAAATACTCCAGATTTGAAACCAATCAATCCTTTCCGACCTCCACTCAGTCCATGACACCACCTTGAACTTTTTGTTCGTCTTTATGCCATCTGAGTCTGATTCCTTAGGAGATTGCTTGGATCGACCAAAGCAATCAAAAAATCACCATTTACGTGGCCTCAGCAAATTTCACCTTTCTCCAGGGATGGCCAGTCAAATATGGAGATTCGCCACCTTCGGACTCGAGGAATTGTTCACAGCGGTAGGATAAACACTGATCCTCCTCTCCGACATTTTTGAACGGGAATGCTATCCGCGTAGCATGTGTCTATTTGATGCAAATATGGCATACAACTTTGATGAAGGCATTAGCAATCTTCGGTTAGAAATAAAGGGAGTCAAGGTCGATTTGTTTGACAACGATTTCGACGTTATTTTAAGGATACCCATAGATGGAGCAGATTTGGATGATATGGAGATGATCGATCCAGAGATTTTGCAGTGGATCTTTTCTAGAGATATCGATGTATAGAGGTCAACAAATTTTGCGACCTATAGCCCGCCTCATTATTCGCATAATTCAGCAGACATCATCCCGAAGATGGTGAGTTTTGATCAGATTTATTCGTTGGAACAGAAGGCCACCTACGTCATCATAAGTGGTATGGCTATTAATTGGGCTCTTGCTATCATGAGAAACTACATTAGTCATGGTGTTGGAACTCCCTGGAGCTACTTTTCATATTGCCATCTCTTCAGTCGTATCTTTAGGTAATATGGAGTGAGTCTCTTGGGAGAGACAATCTAGAAGTTCCCTCCTACATTCGACGGAGCCTCTCTTGGGAAGATAGGAATCCCTGAGCCACCAACAGCAGGAGAGCAGCCATAATAGGGGGCAGAGAAAGGTTATGGCACTGGAGGATACTAGAGCCTCGAGCTAGCTGTTATTCATCAGGCCAAGCAAAGATCCGAGAGATTCAAGCTCAGCAGCAGTGCTAGAGCCATGAGATTGGATGCATGGCCGCTATGTTATTCCCATTATCGTGGCAATGGCTCGAGTTCCCATAGAGGATCTGGACCATCCCAAAGTCTGCATTTATTATCTTAGGTCTTGTACTGTTGTTGTCAATTCCTTTCCAGCATTTTTTCTTTTCTTTAAGTTGTTTGGGTTTAACCGTCGGTTGCCTCTTGTATAAAAAGACTCGCATGATATTATGAGAAATATTCCTATTTATTCACAATGCTATGTTTCTGGATGTGTAGGCCACTCTTATGTTTGTATTTGAAAGAAAACATAAATATGAAAATCTCATAAAGACGCTTACCCAATGATAAATGCAATGTAAGACTGGAAGTTTATAAAATAATAAGTTTTAGCAACCCAAGGATAGGCTAAGGTTGTTGTGAAATCACGGGTCATTATTCATGTTCTTAAAGAGCTAAAATTTATAAATAGGTTAGTCTGTCGTCATTTTAAAATAAATGAATAAATAAAGATAAGGAAGTAAGTTTTAATTTCTAAGATTAATTATGGAATCTTTTACGTTTGAAATAAATGAATAAATAAAGATAAAAGGTGAATGTTTGAAAAAAATTACGTTTGAAACAAAAGAGTAAAGTTTTGACGTTCAGATAATTTTTGGAATTTTTGCCCAAATTGTTTTTAAAGGAGTTGGCATTTAAATATTTTGGAAGTTGACTTTTCAAATCATGTGCAAATTTGATTGAAAGATGGAAAAGATATTTTTTGAAATTTTTTGATTTTTAAATGCCACATACTAAGCGTAGGGAGAATATATGAGTTAATAGATATGTGTTTAGCAGTGCATTATGGTCAACATTAGGATAAAGCGCAGACAATAACAAGGAAAAAGTTGTTTTAGTCTAGGAATTTCTTTTTTCATACCTTTTCAACGACGTATGAAAGTTCATTTTGAACTTAATTTAATTTTAGAACTTGAAAACAAGCTTACTTATGCGTATTATGCATGGAAAATTGGGAGAAAATCTGGAGCAACGAGGAAATTTCCAATATACAACGGGATTAGTACCCAATATAGTGATAAGAATGTAAAATTAACCACTTTAATTCCATTTTCTGGCATAGGAGTGAACGTGTAGGGAGCAAATATTCGACATGTTAGAATTTTGGGCAGTAGGAATTGGATGCAAAAATTGGTTGAACTATGCTTCTATTCGTAGGAGTATCGAAATTCTTTTGAAAAAAGGTTTTTCAAAACTTGTATACATATAGAACTGCCATATATATAGGTTGTCTGCATCATATTTTCAAAAATAAATAAATTAATACATTCATATATGAGTGCCCAATTTAGAATAATTCTGCATATATGTTTTCTATGATGTGACACGTTAAGCCCTTGTGCACTTTTGGATGAAAAATGGATTGTACACTAATTATTTGAATAGTGTAGGGTGGTTACTAAATTACTCCATAATTTAATCCTGGAGCAATTTTGGGGATGAAATTCTTTTAAAGGGGGAGAATGTAATACCAGTAAAATTTCGAATAATAATTTAATAATTAACTACGCTCCAAAAGGGAAATTGAGAAAATGATGGAATTTGGCCACGAAACTTGCACCATTGCGTTCATGGCAATTTTCTGAGCAACTTTCATATTTGGAGTTTCATGATCAGAGTTCAAATGAAAAAGTCGGGAATTTATAGAAATTGAAATGAAAATAATTAAACAATAAAACATTAACATATATAAAAAATTAATCGCGACCCACCAGTCGACCCTTCCCTCATGGGATGGATCGGTCGACAAGTAGCGGACGATTGGTCATGGGGGTATGGTCGACCGGTCGAACCCTGGCGGCTAGGGTTTGAGCCCCGGCCTAATGGCCCGGATTTTATATATTTAATCTAATGGTTATGACTGATTCGAGAGCCTATAAATACAGGCCTAACCCCTTCCTTCTCTTCTCATATTTTCTAATCTAGTGCAGCGAAGCTCTACCATTTCCTCTTCTTCATTATTCCTCCTAATTTTAAAACAGTTTGTATTTGTATGAACCAGAAAATAAATAGAAGAGAAGAAGAAGCAGATCAACATCACGCAAATAACAAGGTAAATTTCAATACCACAAATCTATATTCCCCTTAACCCTAAATCTCTTCTTAGATCTATCATTCTAATAGCATGTATATACCCTTTTATACATATATATTGGATTAAAAAGGAGATGGAGTTGAATTAAGAAATCAGATTCAGAACAAAATATTTGGAATGCTATGAAAGGTGAGTAAAGTATGGATTTATTTTTCGTAATTTACACCAATATTTCAGTAGAAGGAAATAAATCATTCCTTGTAATTTCAAACGAAGCAAACCTCTTAATTTAGGCTACCGATGTTGATGTGCAAGGCCCACTTTATAGTTAAAAAGTATTAAGTGGTCGGGGTATTGGGTAGAAAATGATTAGAATATATATGTATATATAGGCATATATATGTATAGCATACCTTGAGAAAGTTTAAGGTAGATATATCGTACACACATGCATTAAATTAAACGTGTTAGTCGTAAATCACATACCTAACATTTAAATGAAAACCAAACGGTGTAAATTATGTTATGGATAAAGTATGCAACATTCTAATCACCATCCCCTCCTTATTACTACCCCCAAGATAGATTTCGAGGAATAGGTCATTGAAGCAAGATGGAACGTTGATGGGGAAGTCTTCTTATTCATGCTTGGTACTGACAAGGCGAGTGGATATCCAAGGAATACCATTGACTTCGAGGTAATGGCCTCATTCGGTAAATATATCCTATTATATTTTATATTCTACTGTGACTTTAGTTAATCGGTCTTAATATACTTAAATTTATTATATGTTACCAAAACCAACAATCTGTACCCTAATGGACTTAGGTTTTGATTTTTGTCGAAATTCAGGCCGGTTAAGGTGTGGGTTGTTACATTTCATAGCATAGCCTAGGTTAGTCGATCATAAGGATTAGGATACTCTTAGATAGCGTATTTGTGTTTTTCTAGCTACAAATATTATTCGCTGAACTCTATAAATTCCAACTGTGGAGTAATTGTGACCATATTTTGAAAGGGTGGATGAGGCGACTATGAATAAGGAACCTGATAGTATTTATTGCCTCCTTTATTTTTAAATGTCAACATTCATTACCTTCACCCTATGATCCTTATTTAATTCTTTTTCTGTAACAACCCGCATATTTAACAGTTATATATTTAAATATTTTATTTAAATATAGCGTCGTTAGTCGGATTTTTGGATCCAAAATATTACTTTTTGCAAACGGCCGATTTAGGACTCGAAACCACTTTCATTGAGTTCAAAATGGCGTTTGCGATCTTTTTGAGTATAAGCTTTGATATGTTTGGAGTAAGTTGTATTTTTCTACTTTTTCTAGTTGGGTTTTGGGTTTGGGTTCAGCCCACTAGCTAACTAAATACCCTAACTCAGTCCCTCTCCTTCCATTCACTCATTTTCACTCCTCAAACTCAAGCTAAAACTGAAAATGGGTGAAAGGAAGAAGAATTAGAAATTCCAAACCCTAGTTCTTCTTTGCAAACTTGAATTCTTGCTCCAAAATCAAAGTGAAGCTATTGGTAAGCCTCATCTTCATCTTCTCCAACTCTTTCTCCTTCAATTTCAGATTTTTCCTAAACCTAATTTAGGAAAATACTTGTTTTGATCTTAGATTGAAGCTAGTAGAGTTGAAGTGGAGAGTGGTTGGTTTTCTCCTTGCATTGGAGCTTCTTCTTCTTTGTTTGTGAGTTAAAAGGTGAGAATTTTATCTCACATCTATGCTTATATCTATCTTTGATTGTTGGGTATGAATTCCTAACACTTGTTCATGTGCACTTGCTTTTGGTTTGGATTGAATTGGTGAATATCCAAATTTTTAGTGTTTTGGGTTCAATTCTTTAAAGATCCTAACTTTGATGTTTGAACATGTTTTTGGTGGCGAATCGGAGAGCCAATGGAGCTGGGATATCGATTGGCAAGTGCTCCTTAGGTCCATTGCTCGACCGGTTGCGAATTGGGAGAGTTTGCACTTCGATGAAATAAGGCAGGAATTGCAAAATTTTGCAGTTCGGCCGATCGAACCCCCTGGGCCGGTCGACCGAGCTGGAGCCCGAAACATTTCTGGGCTATTTCGGTCGGCCGACACAGGAAGTCTGGTCAACCGACCTGCTCCTGTTTCCCTGTTTTGCCTAGTTTGCCTATTTGTTTTTGATTCCAACTTTTATCGACCTAAGTTGATTCCAATTAGTGTTTATGCATATTTGACCTGATGATTCCTTTTTGACTTCATCCACGGGTTTTTATAAAATAATCTTTTGAATTGTATTAATAGCTTGCTTCTCCAATTTATAAATTCTATTTAAAACGCGCACACACACAATTTCACACTTCGAGCGGAGTGGAAGGGAGATTAAATGGTTATGTAAAACACGGACCATGAATCCATACGTTTATCTTTTCGATTAATCCCCGACCAATTTGATTGATTGTTATGACCTTTTGGTTTGGTTTACCAATGAGATGAGGTAAACTTTGTATTGCTTTGAGTGTGAAATTAACTAACGGATAGTAAACCGTTTAGTGCGAACGAGTGGCTATGGGACTCATGTCACTTTTCGGATTCCTATTTTTGAGAGTTATGACACATTCTGCCAGTTAGTGGTGTCCAGTACTGGGCCTCCGGACCTTCACCACTACGGTTTGTTGCCTTTGGGATAGTGTCTTCGGACTATCTCCTTCAGGTTTGTTGCCTTCGGGTATGTTGCCTTCGGGTTTGTGCCTTCGGGTTTGTTGCCCTATTGTATCGCTTTCGGAGTTAGTCATTCGTCACCGCTCGAGTGATATTGGATTTAGAGTCTTCGGGATCATGGATACTTGTTTATACAGTACTGAGCACGTGCAAATTTTATGATGTTTCATTGATATGTATATTCCCTAGGTATCGCCCTTCGGTGTTGGTCTTTTTGAGCCGCACGATATGTAGCGGTTACCTTATGGAACTTGTGTTACCTTCATTGGTATTTGATATTTTCCTTCTTGGCTTGTTTTGGGATATTTATATCCTTTGTTTATTTCTGTTGCCAATGATATGAGGCTTGTCTTATTTTGATTCATCTTTTGTTAAATGATTGTTGTATCTCTTTTAGAGATATTTGTTATACTTTTTGACCTTGCAGGTTATTGTTGTTCAGTTTATCTAACTGATTTGTTTAGCTAGACTGACCCGTGTATTTTATACTCGGGTCAGACCGAGATGTTTCAGGTTAGGCGCTTTTGGACTTAGCCTACTTTGCTTCCGCATGGACTATCCTGCTTGCCTCTTTTTTTTAAAGCTTTTTGTGTAGTCCTTTTTGTTGTAACTCTGAAATATTTATTCTTTCGGATTCGTCTGTATATTGTGGCTTGCTATACCACTTGACCTGTATCAGTTTGTATACTCTGTTATGTATAAGTATATGTGTATATGATGATCTACTGTTCTATGATGTACATTACATGTGAGTTGTTATATTCTGTTTTGATAGATCCTCCAACCACCTATGGTTTTGTTTTAAGTATTCATTGGATATGTCGATCTGATGTGTATGGTTATTTTTGATGTATTCAATAGATAGTTAAAGCAAGGCTATCGATGGTCGCTCCTAACCAGCCTTATTCTCTGTGTTTGTTGACGGCATTACCCTGTAGTGTCCTTGGCTAGCGTGGGCATAGAGGTAGGGCGTCACAGCTTGGTATAAGAGCAAGGTTCAGAACAAAATATGATAAACACAGAATAGATGCACATATTATGATACATCAAAGTGTGATAAGTGATACAAATCTTTGAACCGTCTTGCCTCTATTCCTTCTGTGCCTTGGTGGTAGATAGAATGTGGGAATATGTCTAGGTATGCCTTTTGTTCCGTAGTATTCCACATTTGAATTAGTGACATCTACCTTGTGAATAATCTTGTTCTTATCTTACTTTCAGCGTATGGCTGGAAGAGGCAGGGGACGACGTTCGGATGCTGGGCAACCCAGTGGCTCACATCCGAATAGCGTTTATATGTTTGCCGATCAGTTTTTGGAATTGTTTAGGAGCACTCAGCCTCTAGTTCCTCCACGAATATCTCCACCTCGCAAGTCTGCCTTTGCACGTCTATGCAATGATTTTTCTCATCTTGGAGGAAAGCCGTTTAAAGGGTCCGAGTCTGTTCTTGAAGTCCAAGCTTGGCTTCGCACATGCGAGCGTATCTTCTCTCGTATGGATCTTTCTGACCATGATAGAGTTCTTGTAACTTCTAGCTTATTGCAAGAGCATGCTCTTGATTGGTATGAGCTTCTTATAGCCGAAATTGATGAGTCTACTCTTTCTTGGACTCAGTTTTGGGGATGATTCGAACTCAAGTTCGTTCCTGAATCTGAAAAAGATTTATTGACCCGCCGCTTCCTTGAGTTGAAGCAAAGGAAATCTTCTATTTCTGAGTATGTCGCATCATTCGAGGCTTTATCTAAGTATGGTCTTGAATTCATTAGCACTTCTTATAAGAAGAATTTGAAGTTTGTTTCTGGTCTTAAGAAATATCTTAAGAAGTCTTTTTTGCTTCAGCTTAAGCTTTCTTTTGAGGAGTTGGTAGATTATGCACTTCATCTCGAAACCGTCGAGAAGGAGTGTGATAGTGGTGATGATGTTGAGGTTTCCAAGAACCCCAACAAAAGGCAGTTTCCATTTCAGAAGTCCAGGTCTTTTCCTTCTAAGAAGAAGAAGACTGGTGGTTCTAGCTCTCAGCCTCAGTCTGTTGGAAAACCTTTCATTCGGAAGTGTTTCAATTGTGGTTCTCCTGATCATATGATTCGAGCTTGTCCAGAGCCTCTCTTCTGCCGTTATTGCAAGAAGGAAGGTCATCATGTTTCCACTTGCCCTACTGTTCTGGCTGGTGCCAAGTCTAGCAAGCTTTATACTGCTAAGGCTTCTGAAGGTCCTTCTCAACCCAAAGGTATATCCCCATCTATTTTGGAAGGTTCTATTTTATTTTATGATCATAGTATTCGAGTTCTTTTCGATACAGGTGCATCACATTCTTTCATATCGAAAAAGCTCGTTGATGATTTATCTTTGGATGTTTCTTGTTTGGTTACTTCTTTAAGGATTGTGAATCCTATTGGGGGATCTGCGACCCTTAGCATGCTTTGTGATGATGTTGAGATTGTTTTATGTGCTTTTCCTTTCGTGCGAATCTGCACGTCCTTTCTAGTCTTGGATTTGATATGATTTTGGGTATGGACTGGCTAGTGAGATACGATGCCAGGATTATTTGTTCTGAGAGGATTTTATATCTTCGACATTCGGATTCGCCTACTCAGCTATCACTTGTTCTTCGGAATGTGGATAATTCCGAGATGGCTTTACATTCTCTTGATTCTCGAGATGATGATGATATACCCCGTATTCCTATTGCTTGTGACTTTTCTGATGTTTTTGAACATGTTTCGGGTTTGCCACCCAAGCGAGCAATTGAGTTCCGCATTGATCTCATTCCAGGCACGCAGCCAGTTAGTCGTCCTCCCACGAAGATATCTACAGGGGAAAATGAGGAACTCAAGAAGCAGCTTTTAGAGCTTGAGTCCAAGCAGTTGATTCAGTCCAGTTTTTCTCCGTGGGGATCCGTGTTCGTTTTCGTGAAGAAGTCTGATGGAACTCTTAGGCTTTGCATTAACTATCGCAAGCTTAACGAGTTAACTACCAAAAATAGGTATCCGTTGCCTAGGATCGATGATATGTTCGATCTATTGAGTGGTGCTAAGGTCTTTTCTCAGCTCGACCTTGCCACGGGTTTTCATCAGTTACGAGTCGCGGAGGATAGCATACCTCTTACCGCTTTCCGCACTCGTTATGGCTCGTTATGCCGTTCGGTTTGACGAACGCTCCTGGTTTCTTTGTCGATCTCATGAATCGAGTATTCTGGGAATATCTCGATAAATTCGTCCTTGTTTTTATTGACGACATCCTTATTTATTCTAAGTCTGAAGCTGAGCATGCTAATCACTTGAGAATTGTCTTGAGTGCTCTCCGTCACCATCAGCTTAGAGCCAAATTCTCCAAATGCCACTTTTGGGAGAATAAGGTTAAGTTCTTAGGCCATGTTGTATCTTCCGATGGCATTTCTGTCGATCCCTCAAAGATCGAAGCCATCCAGAATTGGAAGAGGCCAGAGAATGTGCATGAGATTCGTAGTTTCCTTGGATTGGCGGGTTATTACCGTCGGTTCATTAAGGATTTTTCCCATGTTGTGCTTCCTCTCACCAGCCTTACTCGGAAAGGCATTCATTATATTTGGTCCGACAAGTGTGAAGCTTCCTTTCTGACATTAACGGAACTTCTCACTAATGCTCCTATTCTTGTGGTTCCCGAGGGGAATCATGATCTTGTTGTCTACACCGATGCTTGTGGTAATGTTCTCGGTGTCGTTCTTATGCAGAAGGATCAGGTAGTTGCTTATGCTGCTAGGCAACTGCGTCCGAATGAAGTTCGCTATGCCACACATGATCTTGAGTTAGCCGCCATTGTCTTTGCCTTGAAGATTTGGCGACACTATTTATTGGGCGAGCGCTTCGTTCTCTATACTGATCATAAATCCTTGAAGTATTTGTTCAATCAGAAGGAACTCAATATGAGACAACAGTGTTGGCTCGAGTTTCTTGCTTCCTATGACTTCGATATCCAGTATACCCCGGGTAAGGGTAATCGTGTTGCTGATGCGCTTAGTCGCAAACATTCGGCTGTTGTTTCTATGATGCTTGCCGAATGGGATATTCTTGAGACTCTATCTTTTTATGAAATTCTTGATCGAGGTTCATCTTCTGATTCTCCTATTCTATTATTAAGTTTGGGAGCTCGACCCATTTTGTTGGATCGTATTGCCGATGCTTAGCGGCGTGATCCTGATTTGTTGCATCTTATTCAGCTTTGTGAGTCTGGATCCTGTGATGAGGCGTTGCGGGATTTCAGCATTGATTCTCATGGGTGTCTTCGTAAGAAGAACCATCTTTTTGTGCCTTCTGATTTTGCACTTAGACATGACATTCTTGATGACTGTCACCGTTCTAAGTATACCATTCATCCTGGTAGTAGTAAGATGTATGCCGATATGCATCGTCTTTATTATGGGAAGGCATGAAGCGCGATGTGGCGAGTTATGTGAGTAATTGCATAACTTGTCAGCATGTTAAGGCCGAACATCAGCGTCCTTGGGTCTTCTTCAGCCTCTTGAGATTCCATTGTGGAAATCGGATCAAATTTCTATGGATTTCATTGACGGCCTACCTCGTTCGAGATCAGGCCATTCTAGCATCTGGGTTATTGTTGATCGCCTCGTCAAGTCTTCTCATTTTATTCCTATTAAGTCTAATAGGACTGCTTCACATTTGGCTAAGTTGTATGTCAAGGAAATCGTGAGACTTCACGGTGTTCCTAGTTCTATTGTGAGTGACCGTGATCCTTTATTCATGAGTCATTTTTGGCAGAGACTTCAGCAAGCTTTGGGGACAAAGCTTAATTTTTGCACAGCTTATCATCCGCAGTCTGACGGACAGACTGAACGGGTGAATCGTATCTTGGAAGATCTTCTCCATATTTGTATTCTTTATTTCGGTGGTAGTTGGGAGGATCACCTACCTCTTGTAGAGTTCTCCTACAATAATAGTATTCAGTCTAGTATCGGTATGGCTCCTTTCGAAGCCTTATACGGAAGGCTATGTCGATCACCTTCTTGTTGGTTGGAATCTGGGGAGAAGCTTATTCTTGGCCCAGATTTTGTTCATGATTCTTCCGAGAGGATTGATCTTATTCGGTTGAGAATGAAAGAGGCACAGAGTCGCCAGAATCCAACGCAGACAACCGTAGGAAGCCTCTCGAGTTCTTAATTGGTGATCTTATTTTTATTCGTGTTCCTGCTTTGAAGGAGGTGATACGCTTCAGTACGACTGGAAAATTGGCTCCTCGCTTTATAGGACCATTTTCTATTACTGAACGTATTGGCCATGTGGCTTATAGAGTTTCACTTCCTGCTCATTTATTTGGCATTCACGACGTGTTTCACGTCTCTCAACTTCGGAAGTGTCTTCGAGAGTCGGATTCTGTTATCGATTCTCCTGATTTGCAAGAGCTTGAGATCTCACTGGACTTATCTATTATGCAGCAGCCTATTCGCATGAATGCCATGGAGGTGCAACACCTTCGAAACAAGGACGTGCCGCTCATTAAAGTTCAATGGTCCGCTAACTCCAATGACTGTACTTGGGAAACCAGAGAGTTTATCGAGCGATCTTATCCGGGTTTTCTATCTTGGCTTGGCAATGGTGAGAATATCTTTTCATCTCAAGCTTATTTCCTTTTCTTTGAATGTTGTATGTATGTAGTTGTTAAAAATATCGTCTCTAGGAATTGCGGGGACGCAATTTTGTAAGGAGTGGAGATCTGTAACAATCCGCATATTTAACGGTTATATATTTAAATATTTTATTTAAATATAGCGTCGTTAGTCGGATTTTTGAATCCAAAATATTACTTTTTGCAAACGGCCGATTTAGGACTCGAAACCACTTTCATTGAGTTCAAAATGGCGTTTGCGATCTTTTTGAGTATAAGCATTGATATGTTTGGAGTAAGTTGTATTTTGCTACCTTTTCTAGTTGGGTTTTGGGTTTGGGTTCAGCCCACTAGCTAACTAAATACCCTAACGCAGTCCCTCTCCTTCCATTCACTCATTTTCACTCCTCAAACTCAAGCTAAAACTGAAAATGGGGGAAAGGAAGAAGAATTAGAAATTACAAGCCCTAGTTCTTCTTTGCAAACTTGAATTCTTGCTCCAAAATCAAAGTGAAGCTATTGGTAAGCCTCCTCTTCATCTTCTCCAACTCTTTCTCCTTCAATTTCAGATGTTTCCTAAACCTAATTTAGGAAAATACTTGTTTTGATCTTAGATTGAAGCTAGTAGAGTTGAAGTGGAGAGTGGTTCGTTTTCTCCTTGCATTGGAGCTTCTTCTTCTTTGTTTGTGAGTTAAAAGGTGAGATTTTTATCTCACATCTATGCTTATATCTATCTTTGATTGTTGGGTACGAATTCCTAACACTTGTTCATGTGCACTTGCTTTTGGTTTGGATTGAATTGGTGAATATCCAAATTTTTAGTGTTTTGGGTTCAATTCTTTAAAGATCCTAACTTTGATGTTTGAACATGTTTTTGGTGGCGAATCGGAGAGCAAATGGAGTTGGGGTATCGATTGGCAAGAGCTCCTTAGGTACATTGCTCGACCGATTGCGAATTGGAAGAGTTTTCACTTCGATGAAATAGGGCAGGAATTGCAGAAATTTGCAGTTCGGCCGACCGAACCCTCTGGGCCGGTCGACCGAGCTGGAGCCCGAAACATTTCTGGGCTATTTCGGTCGGCCGATACAGGAAGTCCGGTCAACCGACCTGCTCCTGTTTCCCTGTTTTCCTAGTTTGCCTATTTGTTTGTGATTCCAACTTTTATCGACCTATGTTGATTCCAATTAGTGTTTATGCATATTTGACCTTAATGATTCCTTTTTGACTTCATCCACGAATTTTTATAAAATAATCTTTTAAACTGTATTAAAAGCTTGCTTCTCCAATTTATAAATTCTATTTAAAACACACACACAATTTCGCACTTCGAGCGGAGTGGAAGAGAGATTAAATTGTTAGGTAAAACACGGACCATGAATCCATGCGTTTATCTTTCCAATTAATCCCCGACCTATTTGATTGATTGTTTTGACCTTTTGGTTTGGTTTACTAATGAGATGAGGCAAACTTTGTATTGCTTTGTGTGTGAAATTAACTAACGGATAGTAAACCGTTTAGTGCGAACGAGTGGTTATGGGACTCACGTTACCACTTTTCGGATTCCTTTTTTCGAGAGTTATGATACATTCTGCCAGTTAGTGGTGTCCAGTACTGGGCCTCCGGACCTTCACCGCTATGGTTTGTTGCCTTTGGGATAGTGTCTTCGGACTGTCTCCTTCAGGTTTGTTGCCTTCGGGTATGTTGCCTTCGGGTTTATGCCTTCGGGTTTGTTGCCCTATTCTATCGCTTTCGGAGTTGGTCAATCGTCACAGCTCGAGTGATATTAGGTTTGGAGTCTTCGGGCTCATGGATCCTTGTTTATACAGTACTGAGCACGTGCAACTTTTATGATGTTTCATTGATATGTATATTCCCTAGGTATCGCCCTTCGGTGTTAGTCTTTTTGAGCCGCACGATATGTAGCGGTTACCTTGTGGAACTTGTGTTACCTTCATTGGTATTTGATATTTGCCTTCTTGGCTTGTTTTGGGATATTTATATCCTTTGTTTATTTGTGTTGCCAATGATATGAGGCTTGTCTTATTTTGATTCATCTTTTGTTAGATGATTGTTGTATCTCTTTTAGAGATATTTGTTATACTTTATGACCATGCAGGTTATTGTTGTTCAGTTTATCTAACTGATTTGTTTAGCTAGACCGACCCGTGTATTTTATACTCGGGTCAGACCGAGATGTTTCAGGTTAGGCGCTTTTGGACTTAGCCTATTTTGCTTTCGCATGGACTATCCTGCTTGCCTCTTTTTGTTAAAGCTTTTTGTGTAGTCCTTTTTGTTGTAACTATGATATATGTATTCTTTCAGATTCGTCTGTATATTATGGTTTGCTATACCACTTGACGTGTATCAGTTTGTATACTCTGTTATGTATCAATATATTGGTATATGATGATCTATTGTTCTGTGATGTACATTACATGTGAGTTGTTATATTCTGTTCTGATAGATCCTCCAACCTCCTATGGTTTTGTTTTAAGTATTCATTGGATATGTCGATCTGATGTGTATGGTTATTGTCAGTGTATTCAATAGATAGTTAAAGCAAGGCTATAAATGGTCGCTCCTAACCAGCCTTATTCTTCGTGTTAGTTGACGGCATTACCCTGTAGTGTCCTTGGCTAGCATGGGTATAGAGGTGGGGCGTCATATTTTCAATGCTGATTTGATTAGATTTACTACATCCACTTCTTTTAATGTTAACATTTGTAATTGATTCACATTTTAATGTCAAGTCGTTAACATTTACTTCCTTAATTGGTTTGGAATTATTTTCGATCCGAAAATTTCAAATATTGATAACTTTTCCATTTAAACTCCAATCGTAAAACTTTGTATAAGAAAATTAGTTCGAAAATCGTCACAAACCCAGTGGTGTATGTTTTGTGGCCAAATTCGAGCATTTACCAAAATTTTATTTTTGGCCTTTTATAATTACTTATTAATTAATTTTCTTTTTATTTTATGTTACATTCTCCCTCCCTTAAAATAATTTCATTCTCGAAATACCTCAAGGATTGAATCATGTAACATAGTGCACAACCAATCTAAGTTACCTAATTAATTAGTGTGCAGCAAATTTTGCAGTCGATAGTGTACAAGTGCATGGTATATCAAAAAAATATGATATGTATGCTGAATAATACTGATCCGGCCCTCTTATATGAATGCAGTTTTTTAAAACATAATATGGTGCAAACAACTAATATACACTGGCAATTCTACATGCTTGCAAATTTTGAAAATCAAAATCTTTATTTTCGCATCTAAATTTTCCCACACTTCTACGAAAGAAGTATAGTTCAACCAATTTTACATCCAATCCCTACCATCCAACATTCTAGCACACCATTTCTCACATCCTTGATTTTGGAAATTTTTGTTTTTTAAACCTATATTCTTACTCTAAAAAAGGGTTTAGATGGAGAATTCTATATTTCCATCCTTCTCTTGTGTACCCATTCCCCTCTATCTTAAAACCTTCTCTTTTGCTCCTAATTCTTTTCCAATTTTTCCAAGTACATTCTGTTCATCATTCCTTCATGGGTTCTTCTTAGGCTTCCACATTTGTCTTACTAAATATTCTTAAGTTTATACCAATATTCCTTATATTCTATGGCGATTCCTTGTTGATACTCTGCTAGCATTCTTGTTAATTTATTCATAGCCCTAACTTTTACCCCATCTTACCTAGGAAGTCACCCCTATCTACTCCATATCAAAGTCAGTTTGGTTTCCACCCTTTTTTGTAAGAATTATTGAATTTCATAGTCGTTCTCAAACTTCTATTTGAAATATGTAAACTTAGAAACTTTTAAAAAAAATATTAGAATTTATGAAGCAAGTTTATTTATTAAGTTCCAAAAGTCATTATTAACTGTTTAATTTAGAAGGATCCTTTCCTTTAAAGCCTTTTCACAACAAACGTTTTACTTAAATCCCAATAAATTCTATAATAGGTTCAAATTCATATTTACCAACATATGTCATTTGACCCACAAATCTGGAATTTATATACAATCTTATTAATTAAGGGACTACTATTTGCACCCTAACTTTCCAGATTCAAGTATATGCTACATTTAATTCAAGTTAACAGTTCATAGAATATGTATGCAAGGTTTTCAATTTCATTACGCATATAATTCAGCCTACCACTCGAAAATAATTATTCAAGCATACAAGTAAAAACGGCATAAATCCAATATTATATAAAAATATATAATTACTCACCTTCAAGCTTTCCAAATCTCTAAATCTAAACCTTGTTATTTCTGTTTGAATTAAATTTAGATCTGCCCTTTCTTTGTAGAATCGATTCATTCCTTATTCTTCTTCTCTTTTATTTTTCAATATTTTCCATCTATATATATATTATACTAATTTATAATTTCTATATTTTCAAGAATTTGTGGAGAAAAGAAAATGGAAGAGCTTTGCACTTTGATTTAGAAAATATAAGAAGAAAGTGAGGTGTTAAGCCTGTTTTTGTAGTCGTACAAATTAATTCCATGTGTTAGATTTTAATTCATTAAATCTGAGCAATTAACGGATATATGTATATATGTATGTATGTATGTATGTATGTATGTGTATGTATGTATTTTTAAAGTTGTGAGTAAGCGTAGACGAAGGAGCGAAGATCTAGATATGGGTCATATTCACAGGTGCTGGGTTACTATATTTCTCTTACACCTTTGTTGTTATTATTGGTTAATAGTGGTTATGTATTGAAATTTGTGGATGTAATTTAACATATTAACTTTGTATGGTATTGATATTGTTGAGATAATGTATATATAATGATGTTCAATTCTACTATGAGATTTTTATATATTAATATTTTTAGATTTTTAATTTTATATAACTAGTGGTCCACTACTTCTAATATCGGAAATTAGATGCAAACGTCTTTTGACGACATTTGTAACCAATTTTAGGCATTAAAAATAGTGAGCCGTCACTATTTACATATCAAGTAGGCACCGCTAGAGACTCTAATGATTTCAAAATGCCTACCATGGAACCTTATAAAGGACCATTTGATCCCATGGTGCATCTATAGTGCTACACTCAACACATGCTAATGGATGGAGTTATAGAATAAGTTTTGTGTAAATGTTTCCTATTATTTTTATCAGGCCTGGCAACTATGTGGTTTTATCCTTTACCACTTAGGTCAATCAACCCATGGTTGATATTACATGATAATTTTATCATCCAGTTCCATATACACCTAGAATAACTAAATAATACATAATCGCTATTAGATAGCAAATAAATGACTTATCTTTACACTAGTACTTAGCTTGTTACAATGCCTTGAAAATGCAGATGGAAAGTTGGTTTTAATGGCCTTATGTGGTAGGGTGCATCCATGTACCAAATTCTCTCAAATTTTGACTAAGGAAAAACCAACCATCCTCTAAGGATTCTCTTAGAGGTAGCTAAGTACATGTGGCTAGAGGATGTTGTATTTGAAAGACAGCCTAACGACCAACATGCGTCAAAGAGTCGTCCAATGTAAATGCTATAGCGAAAGGAGCTAGATATTACTTCGCTAGATAAAAGAAGGCAAATAGCCAACGACTCTAGCAGAATGAAGGTAGATTGCAAAAGATGGGGGTTTGGCCCTAGGTTTGATGCTTGTACGGATCTGAATCGTACCATCGAAAAGATATACCAAGCCATCAAAGAAAATTTGAATTACGAGAAGCCTCCTCAATACTAAGAAGGATTAGGGCCTAGGGAAATACTATCGCTTCCACAATTCTCAAGGATATAAAAAAAAATGAATGCCACCATCCATATGACAACATAGTGGAATACATAAGAAAGAAGAAATTGCAAGGTACTTTGAAGTCCCTTAATGGTGCCCTAATTCCTATGCATCAACCACTAAGGTAAATAACGCATGGTGAGGGTCTAAAATAGCTATGCAAAAAATGGAGAGGGTCTAATATAGCTACGAGAAATGGAAGGATCATGGTCATTATGATAATGGGAGGGATGCATGTGCTCGATAAAAGGTAAGCTAAAATGAAAAGGTATGCCATATCCCTCAACCATGTCGATGGAGTTTGTTTACTCCTTGAATGGGGCATGTGGCATAGAGACCCCTTGATGCGATAATAGGGAAATTACATATAGTGCAAAAGGTATGAATGGAAATAAGTAACCTTATACTAATATATTGGTATTTTCGATTGTAGTGGGCATTTTCAACCACGGAAAGATGAATACCAAAAGATGCTAAGTGGTAAAGGAATGGTTAGAAAGGTCTATAGGTGGTGCATTGTTACCTAACATGGTAACTTATATGAGAAGGTAAGAAGGTAAGGAGAATGCATAGGAATAATCAAGAAAAATTAGCAAGTTTAGGAAGGGGCTATCCTGGTAGACTACCAAACATGTTTTCTACTCGGTAGTTAAACTATAGAACAAAGATTCTTGCTCGGTGGTACAACCACTAGATAAGATTCTTTGTTTGACATTCCAAACCAGATGTCAACGTTTGAATCAAACACAATATCACCATTCATCGTGCGTTGAGCCATGACCACCTCCTGATGAAAACCTTGCCAGTTGCACCTAACTGGGTCTAGCAAGCTAATTAACGGAACTCTACTCTGAATCTTCCATAACCCCAGACCAAATCTTTTATACAAGGAAATCACAGCATCAAAAAAAGTTAATATGAAAATTTCCTATTTGGTAACGTAGCCTCCTTTGATCTTCACTCCTATAAATACCCAAGCTTACAACAATAAAGGAGGACAATTTTGAAGAGAAAATATAGCTCAACATGACTAGCCAAATAAAACTTCAAATATCAACAACCATCTTTCATTTGAGCATTCGATCATTGCATTTGGTATTCCAATCATTGTACCATATATATAAGAAAATAAATGAAAGTGGATAGTGGAAGTAGGCATATTCCAGTCAAACCACTATAAATCTATGTGTTATATTTTATTGCAATTTTCTTTCTTCATACAATATCTGTAATGTCCCACCCTTTTTGCACGCTTTAAATCGAAGATAAACCACACACGTCAGACTTAAACCATATAAAAGGGCGGATTGTTATGGGGTAAATAAGAAAAACCAGAGAAAGAAAAAACAAAATAGAATATTGCAGCGAAATGATCAAATATAATAATCAAATATACAGCCCATGAAGCTGTTTAACAAAATATTCAATTATACTTATACAATACAATATTAGTGTTACACAGACCAGAGAATAATCAATAACAATGCAGCGGAAACAGTATGAATGTAATTGAATACTATAATAAATAATAATAAATCTTCGCCTTCGTCCTCCAGAATACGGTCTTCTAAATTCTGAAATGCTCAGGCTGTCCCGAGCGAATTGAAAAGACAAAACACTCGAGTCAGAACTAAAAGATCTTATGTAAGTTAAATCAACGGCAAATAATATGAGCATAACGGCGTTAGAGATGTTTACGGGGTTTGACATTTCCTATCCAGTGTCTAACGTGAGTGAAGTAACTCAAGAGATGCTCGGAATTCACATCTCCTAAGGATCCGTTAAACTATTTACTATGTAGTAATATTTCGCTATTATAATAATGTCTATTAGTAAAATAAACTTACTTTTAAATAGCGTTAAGTCTTTACATTTCCTACCTTAACACGTAATAATGCCAATAGTCTATACAGTACCGTAATACCTCCTGATCGGGAGGCTACCAGAGGATACTCCATAGGTACGACACAAATCAAACTCGTACAAGGCGCGCTAGGGTAGGTGACACGGCACAACTAGGCAATGCCAGGGTAGATATACCAATTACGCTTCCGGGCCGGTGGTAACGCATAGCCGCAGCTACCGCCCACCTCGAGCCACACCCCCAAATCAAAGAAATCAAAAGTGGCCAACGAATAAATCAAAAAGTCAAAGTATAAGATCGAAGGGATGTGTCCGATCAAAGGTGCAACCTCATTAGCCCGTCAATCGCTCCTGTTTTAGCCACCTTATGCCAACTCACGGGAGTTGGGTCTATATATTTACCTCAAAGGAAACACCGCCACCATCCTACTTCATTCTGGAATCTCCACCGCGTACATGGTTGTTAAAGTGATTTTCGAAGTTGGCAGAGAGTATGACAACTTCCGGTCCCGGTCTCTTTAACAACCAAACGTTATTATAACACCGCGGTCCTTTCAAAATAATTTATAATTCAAAACCCGAATATAACATTCATTTCAAACTATACAAATACGATATCATTTCTGAGTAAAAACCCAAATCAATATGATATCATTTTTATTTCTGAATACATCCTTTTTCCAAAATCATAGTACTTCCAAGTCTATATACCTTGAACCCCATAGCTTTGAAATATAACTTCGAATACTTAAATGGTTTAAATATTAAATTACTTTATATAATAAAATAGATTTTTAAATTTCACAAATAATTCCAAATACCGATTTGAACCTCCAATTAAACCATTTCAATTTCCATATAATTCAAAGCTTTAAATATTCCACCATTTCAAAACTAATTCTTTGATAATTCCATATATATCAAATTTAATTACTATTATTTAGATTTGAAATGTCTACTTAATAAATCCAGTATAATTCAAGTAAAACTTTTAACTTCAACAATTGGATATTCTTTCAATTTATTTAACTTGATATATTCATTGAAATCAATTTGATATTCATTTAAATCACACTAAACTAAAAATCAAGTTATAAAAATCATACCCTTTAAAATCTATATTTTATTAAATTCCAAATAAATTTCATATTCATCTTCCAACCTTTTCTCATTTAAGTCATTATAAACTCCAAAAATTTAATTTAAATAAATGCTTAATCATATTTTATCTTAATAAAATCAAACTTAATTATTAACTTCTTTTATACTTCAAATCAATTTTATACATAGCTTAAAATCTAGAATTTAACTATATATAAAATAACATTTACAAATTATCCAAATCACTTTCTCATAAAACCATATATTTCTTTACCAAACCATAGAAAATCATTTCAAAATACTTTTATATATAGACCACGGTGTCTGTACATAATTTTCTACCCTATGGTCAAGTGATACGGATATTTATCATTTCAATCCGTAATTTAAAATAAAAATACGGTTATATATCATTTCAAACCGCAATCCCAAATGAAATAAAGTGCATAACAAATTTGCAGTTTAAAACAATATAAAATACAACATCCATTCATCCAATATCAATCATCAACCATTTATTACAATCATCATCCAATTTAAACAATAACATCAATATAGAGCATATAATAAATAATAGGTAATTACTGACAGTCTATATTCAATAATAAATTAAACAATCTATCTAACTGGCAGTTTATATGCAATAATAAATTTAATAATAGTTTAATTCAATAAATTAAAATTTAACTGGAATGATGATAAAAATATACCAAATAGCAATAAATAAATTTCTAATCACATCAGAAATTAATTTAACACACATAAGAAATTTTAGAAATTGTGAGTGGGTTAAAACACTCACCTTTTGAATTTAAATTGAATTTAAATCCAATTTAAACCCAAAATTTGAGCAGTCTCAGAATCCATCCAAACCAGCGTCAAAATGTCCGGAATTCCAATACGAACCTAGTGGAGAAAACCGCGTGTAAAACGGATATCGTATGAGAATGTTATGATGTTAAAGCGATTAAAATTATAAACTTTTGAATAGAAAAGAAAACAACAAAAAAACAAAACAAACATCTCACCACAACACTCAGCCACATCATCAAGCAAACCATGCTCTTCCCAGGAAACATCAACGCACGCATGCAAGAACCAGACACGCACGCAACACATAGGTCACGGCCAACGACTGAGCATCGCTCCACTACGCCGTCGCTACACCCCCCGCCAGCACCTCCACGTCCTGCCCCAAGACCTCACCACCACTCGACGATCGACGACATCCAATTTGCAGCAGCCGCCAGTTACACACTAACCATAACGAATTAAATCTCACAATCCAACTATCGAATCGTAGAACAAGCACCACCGATGCACTCCCCATCGTCCACTCTACAATACCCAGAAATGATTTGACAATCCGACAACGTTCATCGACGTGCGATGACGGCCGTGAATTAAACCTCAATTTTTGGCCACCCAAAAACTCAGATCGAGAAACGAACTGCAGATCTGACTTGCGCTCTTCGAGAGCTTTGAAATTGATATAAAATTTGGCATATATTGTGGAGTTTGAAATTTTAGCTTTTGATTTGATTTGGAATTGTATTTGGATCTAGAATTTGTTGTCTGCCATTGAGAAGGAGAGACAGTTGAATTGTACGTACAGACAAATGAGAAATAGAAGTAGGCTGGGATTTATAACTGGGTATTTATAGACAAAGTTGAAAATAGAATAGATGGGATCGATTGGATATACGCACGAACGAAAAAGTAGTCCAAAAAGCCCGTTTCGACTCCGGAACGAAATTTGATTAATCCATATGTCAAAATAGATGTTTTAAAATATTTTAAACGCAATGGAAATGGTTTAAGTCCAAATTCCATCGTATGAAGAAGTTATGCTAAAATTAATTATTCCAAATTGATTTCAATTCATTTCAATTTCATTGATTTCCAAGGCGTTTCGAGTCCGTACGATCAAACGACAAGTCCGGTCATTACTAAACTTGAAATGCTATAATAGTTCGTTGATACGGATCCGATGAAACTAGTTTCATCGAAATCCGAGTCAGTGGCCAAAATGGCTGATTTCTAGTTAATTAAACAAATTAAAAATAAATTGATTAAATCAAAATTTCAATTTCAATTCGAAAATTGACAAACTTCATCACTTATGATGTCTCAATCATTTACAATGATTTAAACAAATTTAAATGTCAATTTAGAGATGATTAATTTATAAATTTCAATATTAACCTCAATTTCATTAAATTCACAAATTATAAATAAAATTCCCAAAATTCCACTTAGTTAAATTAATTTAGTTATTTTTCCGTTCATTATTGTCAAATAGATGGATTAAACATTGGATTCAAAACTATTACATAAATTTCCTTATATTATCTTTATCTCAAATTGCATAACCTTTAATTTCAATTGTTACAATAATTACACTTATTATAATTTGGATTCCAATGGATTGGTTTGTTTCAATCCAAATCTTTTGTTAAGTCCATTAATATTCTATAAACTTAGGTACCTTGTTTTCTTTCCATTCATTACCTTAATATACCAAATTTAACAACTCCTAAACATTGTATTACTTTCACATTAATGTAACATTTATTAAAATTTATTTCCAATTAGCGTACTACTTAATTTCCTTTAATTTCCATTTGATTTCCAAATTTTATTTAACACACTAACTAAATAAAAACATATATTAGTTGTCACCTATTTACCTTTACTTACATTTATAAGTTTATTACTTGCCAACACAGGTTAAAATTCCATATATAACAAATTCACAAATTCTAATTAATTGTCATTAACACTGTATTATTTCATTAATTAATTCAATACTTACATTTGTTTTTCTTATATTTCATTTATTACCAAATATTCCTATTTACAATCAATTATAACCCAAATAGTTGTTTCAAACAATTTGGTTTGCATTGAATTAATTTTTATTAGCTTGCATTAACATTCTTACTATTCATACCCGTTATAAATTCATTAACGGATTACAAATTTTTATTCCTTCTAATATTAAATAACAAAATTGATTGCATAACACTGTTCTTATCCAACTATCATTAATTTTATACTAATTCATCAGTTTGTTCAATATATACTCTTGTTTCCTTATAAATAAATTTATGTTTCTATTAAAGTTTCATTCACACTTCCGTTACTATGTTAATAATCATTAAAGTAGCTTTTATTATCAACAACAAACATTATAATTACTTATCTAACATTTGATTTTATAAAATTTTAATTTATTACGTATTACTTCATTAGTAAATATAACTTTACAATCTGTTTCAATTAATTGAAATTTCATTTTTTAACATTTTCTATATATGTAAAAGAAATTTTTTATTTCTTTCTAAATTTAATTACAAAATTTTTATTAAATAACCAAATTTGGTTATTGAAAATTTACCGGTCGTTACACTCTCCCCACCCAAAACTTTTCGTCCCCGAAAAGGAAAAGAAGGGAAACGAAGAATTAGAAAATCAAAATATCTTACTTAAACATTAAATTTATAAACAAATAAATTTTACAAATTAATTAATTTAAATTAAATATACCAATTTATAACAATTAAATATTTTTATACTTAAATTAATAAATTTGGAAAACAATTTCAACATATTTCCTAAGTCCAAAATTTACGGAAAATTTTGGCAGAGTCTCATTTGTACGGGGAGGCTCGAAAGATAATATAATATCAAATATAACAATATACAACATATATTTTCCAAAATAATATATCCCAACCCGGTAAAATAATATAATAGCGCTATAAAACCGTAACCTGAGAACGTACCTATTTGTCGGGCAACAACGCTTAATTATGAAACCAAAAGCAGTAGCAATTGCCTCCATAACCTGTATTTCACTTATATAATCCAAAAGAGTTAATAATTATATAAATTGAATTGTTTAAGTTGTTTCAACCATAAACAAACAACTCAATACAAACAACAACCACTTGCAACAAGACATACAACCATCACATAAAAATCAACACAAATCAATCATTCATTCATATCAAACAAAACAAATAGTTGTTTGGGTTCAAAACTTTAAATTGTACAGAATGAAAAATAAACTACTAAGTGTACATTTCACTCAACAGTCTTAGGCGAAACTAAATAGATTTTCATTCATGCCAACAAATTTAAAGTATCCTTGCCGAACAACCATAAACCGAACACAACCATTTCAAACAATAGATCAATTTCATTTTTTTAGTTTCATTTCATAATATTCGTTGTTTGATTTCTTTTTCATTCATATAATGATTTATCTTTTTAATTTACATTTATTTCTTACAATTTTATTTAGAATATAGCTTCAACTTATTTACTTAAGTTTGAAATTTCTTTTTATTGTATTACATTCATTTATCCACTACTTAATATCATTTATTTACCTTATTCATCTTTCCATTTATTTTATTATAAATAACTTCAACACTTCTTAAACTTATTTTCATTTCTTTATAACTTTTCTATTATATTTAATTAGTGGTCTTTCAGTCATAACTTAAGTTTATAACAATTATAACATTAAATTATTATTTATAAAAGCAAATTCATTGGACACTTTCATTACTCAAGTTTTATTACTTGCATAATATCTATTACATTTTCTTATTAGGCATTTCAACTTTTTACGACCTTTGGTAAGTTATATATATGCTTTTAAGGATGCAATTGAAAATCATACAAGTTTATCTTATTTCCTTTAATTTAATTAAATGTTCCATAATTATATCTTTTGTTTAATAAGTTACAAATTCAACTTTCATTTAATCCCATCAATAACTTAGCATTAAATCTCTTATTTTAATTAGGGGTTCCAATTATTAATTAGTTACATTCAATTTCACTACAATAACTGAAACTACTAATTAACGGAAACTTAAGAATTAAATACCGGGTTAAATTTCAAATCATTTTAAAATAATAGATAGATATATATACTTACAACTTATATCCAATTATATTTAAAACAAATTAAAATTTTATATTTGTTTATCAAAATAAATCTGCAGTAAAACTACTACATTGGCCTTCCCACTTCGAAACTCGAAAATGAATGTCGACGATGTGTGCACTCATCACCGAAATTATTTTTCAGCGACAGAGAGGGTTGTACAAAACTTGTTTCTTTCCAAAATATCTTTTAAAACATTTCTTTCAAATTATATTGAAATATTTATATTAGAAAATACTCCTAATAATATTATTATTATATTCCAAATCATTTGAAAGAAATTTTAGAAACCCCGAAACTTAAGTTCTAAATTTCCAATCTTTCATTTACTTTATTTTCAATCTTATTTTACTAATATTTATAGATTACACTACTTAACAACCAATATATTACAACCAAATATAACCTTTATAAAAAATTTATTTTATATATAGGAAATATAATATGAAAAATTATTTCATTCACCTATATTCAACACAAATATTGTGTCGGTCTGTCCTATTAAGTGTTTAGAAATCCCTATTGATGTCATAGCGTCCCATGCACCAACCAGAATTTGTAAATACAAAACGGAACAAACTAACATAATATCAAAACCTTTTATAACACTAACAAATACGCTCTCTTATATATATACACTCAACGACTCATCATAGGGTATTACTACCCTATAGAAAAAGAGTCATACCCCACAAAGCTAAGGTTTATCGCTAAACCAAAGCTCTGATACCAGATTGTAAAGTCCTACCCTTTTTGCACGCTTTAAATCGATGATAAACCACACACGTCAGACTTAAACCATACAGAAGGGCGGATTGTTATGGGGTAAATAAGAAAAAGCAGAGAAAGAAAAAAACAAAACAGAAACTTCCAGCAGAACGATAAAATATAATAATCAAATATACAGTTCATGAAGCTGTTTTACAAAATATTCGATTATACTTATACAATACAATATCAAAGTAACACATACCAGAGAATAATCAATAACAATGCAGCGGAAGCAGTATGAATGTAATTAAATACTATAATAAATAATAATAAATCTTCGCCTTCGTCCTCCAGAATACGGTCTTTCAAATCCTGAAATGCTCAGACTGTCCCAAGCGAATTGAACAGACAAAACACTCGAGTCAGAACTAAAAGATCTTATGTAAGTTAAATCAATGGTAAATAATATGAGTGTAACGGTGTCAGAGATGTTTACGAGATTTGACATCTCCTATCCAGTGTCTAATGCGAGTGCAATAACTCAAGAGATGCTCGGGATTCACATTTCCTAAGGATCCGTTAAACTATTTACGATGTAATAATATTTCTCTATTATAATAATGTATATTAGTAAAATAAACTTACCTTCAAATAGCGTTAAGGATTTACATTTTCCACCTTAACACGTAATAGTGCCAATAGTCTATACAGTACCGTAATACCTCCTGATCAGGAGGCTACCAGAGGATACTCCATAGGTACGACACAAATCAAACACGTACAAGGCACGCTAGGGTAGGTGACACGGCACAACTTGGCAATGCCAGGGTAGATATACCAATTACGCTTTCGGGCCGGTGGTAACAGTTGCGACTTTTCTATTGATTAGAAAAGCACAAATTTTAATAAATTCTGCAAGCGCACAGGCGTGTAGTATGCAGGTCGAACACATGGAATTATATTTTAAAACAATTAAAATCCAGAGTTAAATCTTAGGCGTGTTAAACGAATTCGACGGTGAATTTTGAACAGAAAATAAAAACAATAATATACTCCGAATCGATTTCGAAACTAATCGAAATTGCAACCAAAATATAGAATTGTAAAAAAAAATCAAAATAGAAATTGAAATTGCGGAAAAGAAGATAACGGAGCAAACAACTGAAATAATTATTAACTAACTGAAAAGAGTGCAGAAAATAACTAAGAACAAGAATAAATAAATTGCTAAATCTAATCAACAATCCTACGTATTCTGTTCGAAAATAAAAACAGTGCTGAATTAAATCTAAACTTGAAGAAAAGTGATGAGGTAAGAGATCATCTGAAGGTGCTGTATAATGTTGTATATATAGGCCTCAGCCCCTAAAATCAGTCCATCTTTTTAGCAATAGGACCGGTTCTATTCTTAGTATTTGCCAAGATAATTGTACTGACTGGGTCCATTCCTTGAATTGGTGAAGAGTCAAGTTGCCACGTCATTGCTTGAAATACTTTTATATGTGAATTGGTCCAAATTCATACTTAAGCTACTTTTGAATGTGTCCCATTTTGCTTCATATCATGGCTATGTATTATGCTACTTTTTAGGAGGAACTGGTCCTTTGCTTGAATTGGTGAAAGAGAACATATATACGTCCACATCATTGCTTGAATTGGTCCATATTTCTTTGAATTGATGTTTGCTACCTTGAGAATATGCAGCCAATATTTACTAAATCAAAGTATGTGCATGCTTGCCACGTCATTGATTGAGGTTGGTCCCCACTTGCTTGAATTAATTAAATTTGTTCCTTGCTTTGAGTTTGAGCACGTGACTTGAGATATAAATATGATTTGTTTCCCATGTTGCTTGCACCCATATGCTGAAGTGAAAATGTGAACTAACTCATTTCGCATAAATTGAAGTGTGACATTGCTTTGATTTATTTGGTGCTCAAAATGTTGCACTCATGCCGCTTGTCTTTTAAACCAAAGGACGCCACAACCGATTAATTTCAACGTTGCACTTCGGAATCTATAATCTGCAAAACCACAACAAATACCCGTATAATACCGCTTTATTAAAATAAAAATATATGAAACAAACGGTTTAAAATGCAGAAAAATACGTTCATCAGTAACGCATAGCCGCAGCTACCACCTACCTCGAGCCACGCCCCAAAATCAAAGAAATCAAAAGTGGTCACCGAATAAATCCAAAAGTCAAAGTATAATATCGAAGGGATGTGTCCGATTAAAGGTGCTACCTCATTAGCCCGTCAATCGCTCCTGTTTTAGCCACCTTATGCCAGCTCATGGGAGTCGGGTCCACATATTTACCTCAAAGGAAACGCCACCACCATCCTACTTCATTCTGGAATCTCCACCGTATATATGGTTGTTAAAGTGGTTTGCGGAGTTGGCAAAGAGTATGACAACTTCCGATCCCGGTCTCTTCAACAACCAAACGTTATTATAACACCTCAATCCTTACAAAATAATTTATACTTCAAAACCCGAATATAATATCCCTTTCAAACTATATAAATACGATATCATTTCCATTTCAAAATGCAAATCAATATGATATCATTTTTATTTCAAAATATATCTTTTTTCCAAAATCATAGTACTTCCAAGTCTACATACCTTAAACCCCATAGCTTTGAAATATAACTTCGAATGCTTATATGGTTTAAATATTAAATTACTTTATATAATATAATAGCTTTTTAAATTTCACAAATAAATTCGAAATACCGATTTGAACCTCCAATTAAACCATTTCAATTTCCACATAATTCCAAGCTTTAAATATTCCACCATTTCAAAACTAATTCTTTGATAATTCCATATATATCAAATTTAATTACTATTATTTAGATTTGAAATGTCTACTTAATAAATCCAATATAATTTAAGTAAAACTTTTAACTTCAACAACTGGATATTCTTTCAATTTATTTAACTTGATATACTCATTGAAATCAACTTGATATTCATTTAAATCACGCTAAACTAAAAATCAAGTTATAAATATCATACCCTTTAAAATCTAAATTTTATTAAATTCCAAATAAATTCCATATTCTTCTTCCAACCTTATTCACATTTAAGTCATTATATACTCCAGAAATTTAATTTAAATAAATGCTTAACCATATTTTGTCTTAATAAAATCAAACTTAACTATTAACTTCTTTTATACTTCAAATCAAATTTATACATAGCTTAAAACCCAGAATTTAACTATATATAAAATAACATTTATAAAATATCCAAATCATTGTCTCATAAAACCATATATTTCTTTACAAAACCATAGAAAATCATTTCAAAATACTTTTATATATAGACCAAGGTGTTTGTATATAATTTTCTACCCTATGGTCAAGTGATATGGATATTTATCATTTCAATCCGTAATTTACAATAAAAATACGGTTACATATCATTTCAAATCGCAATCCCGAATGAAATAAAGTGTATAACAAATTTGCAGTTTAAAACAATATAAAATACAACATCCATTCATCCAATATCAATCATCAAGAATTTATTACAATCATCATCCAATTTAAACAATAACATCAATATAGAGCATATAATAAATAACAGGTAATTACTGATAGCCTATATTCAATAATAAATTAAACAATCTATCTAACTGGCAGTTTATATGCAATAATAAATTTAATAATAATTTAATTCAATAAATTGAAATTTAACTAGAATGATGACAAAAATATACCAAATAGCAATAAATAAATTTCTAATCACATCAGAAATTAATTTAACACACGTAAGAAATTTTAGAAATTATGAGTGTGTTAAAACACTCATCTTTTGAATTTAAATTGAATTTAAATTCAATTTAAACCTAAAATTTGAGCAGTCTTAGAATCCATCCAAACTAGTTTCAAATGCCCGTAATTCCAATACGAACCTAGCGGAGAAAACCTCGCGTAAAACGGATATCGTATGAG
Source organism: Allium cepa (assembly GCA_030765085.1). NCBI lineage: Eukaryota > Viridiplantae > Streptophyta > Magnoliopsida > Asparagales > Amaryllidaceae > Allium > Allium cepa. Next base: position 112,974,620 of record CM060940.1, read on the forward strand.
AAAGTTATGATGTTAAAACGATTAAAATCATAAACTTTTGAGTAGAAAAGAAAACAACAAAAAAACACAAAACAAACATCTCACCACAACACTCAGCTACGTCATCAGGCAAACCATGCTCTTCCCAGGAACATCAATGCATGCACGCAAGAACCAGACACGCACATAACACACAGGTCACGGCCAACGACGGAGCATCGCTCCACTACGCCATCACTACACCCCCTGCCAGCACCTCCGCGTCCTTCCCCAAGACCTCGACCACCACTCGACGATCGACGGCGTTCAATTTGCAGCAACCGCCGCTTACACACAAACCCTAACGAATTAAATCTCACAATCTAACCATCGAATCGCAGAACAAACACCACCGATGCACTCCCCATCGTCCACTCTACAATACCCAGAAATGATTTGATGATCCGACAACGTTCATCGACACGCGATGAACGGCCGTGAATTATACCTCAATTTCTGGCCACCTAAAAACTATGATCGAGAAATGGACTGTAGATCTGACTAGCGCTCTTCGAGAGCTTCGAATTGATATAAAATTTGGCATACATTGTGGAGTTTGAAATTTTAGCTTTTGATTTGATTTGGAATTTTATTTGGAGCGAGAATTTGTTTGTCTGCCATTGAGACGGAGAGATAGTTGAACTACGTACAGACAAATGAGAAATAAAAGTAGGCTAGGGTTTATAACTGAGTATTTATAGACAAAGTCGAAAATAGAATAGATGGGATTGATTGGATATACGCGCGAACGACAAAGTGGCCCAAAAAGCCCGTTTCGACTCCGAAACGAAATTTGGTCAATCCATATATCAAAATGGATGTTTTAAAATATTTTAAACGCAATGGAAAAGGTTTCAAGTCCAAATTCCATCGTATGAAGAAGTTATGCTAAAATCAATTTATTTCAAATTGATTTCAATTGATTTCATTTCATTGATTTCCAAGGCGTTTCGAGTCCGTACGATCAAACGACAAGTCCGATCATTACGAAACTTGAAATCGTTCAACAATTCATCGATATGGATCCGACGAAACTGGTATCGTCGAAATCCGAGTCAGTGGCCAAAATGGCTAACTTCTAGTTAATTAAACAAATCAAAAATAAATTGATTAAATCAAATTTTCAATTTCAATTCAAAAATTGACAAATTTCATCACTTATGATTTCTCAATCATTTATAATGATTTAAACAAATTTAAATATCAATTTAGAGATGATTAATTTGTAAATTTCAATATTAACCTCAATTTCATTAAATTCACAAATTATAAATAAAATTCCCAAAATTCCATTTAGTTAAATTAATTTAGTTATTTTTCCATTCATTATTGTCAAATAGATGGATTAAACATTGGATTCAAAACTATTACATAAATTTCCTCATATTATCTTTATTTCAAATTGCATAACCTTTAATTTCAATTGTTACAATAATTACACTTATTATAATTTGGATTCCAATGGATTGATTTGTTTCAATCCAAATCTTTTATTAAGTCCATTACTATTCTATAAACTTAGTTACCTTGTTTTCTTTCCATTTATTACCTTAATATACCAAATTTAACAACTCCTAACCATTGTATTACATTTCATATTAATGTAACATTTATTAAATTTATATCCAATTAACGTACTACTTAATTTCCTTTAATTTCCATTTGATTTCCCAATTTTATTTAACATACTAACTAAAAAAAACACATATTAATTTTCACCTATTTACCTTTACTTACATTTATAAGTTTATTGCTTGCCAACACAGGTTAAAATTCCATATATAACACAAATTCACAAATTCTAATTAATTTTCATTAACACTGTATTATTTCATTAATTAATTCAATACTTACATTTGTTTTTCTTATATCTCATTTATTACCAAATATTCCTATTTACAATCAATTATAACCCAAATAGTTGTTTTAATCAATTTGGTTTGCATTGAATTAATTTTTATTAGCTTACATTAACATTCTTACTATTCATACCCGTTATAAATTCATTAACGGATTACAAATTTTTGTTCCTTCTAATATTAAATAACAAAATTTATTACATAATACTGTTCTTTTCCAACTATCATTAATTTTATACTAATTCATCAATTTGTTCAATATATACTCTTGTTTCCTTATAAATAAATTTATGTTTCTATTAAAGTTTCATTCACACTTCCGTTACTATGTTAATAATCATTAAAGTAACATTTATTATCTACAACAAACATTATATTACGTATCTAACATTTGATTGTATAAATTTTTAATTTATTACGTATTACTTCATTGGTAAATATAACTTTACAATCTGTTTGCATTAATTGAAATTTCATTTTTTTAACATTTTCTATATATGTAAAATACAAATTTTATTTATTTCTAAATTTAATTACAAATTTTTTATTAAGTAACCAAATTTGGTTATTGAAAATTTACGGGTCGTTACAACATCCTTGATCTACTATCCAAAAATAAATCTAAATACAAACATAACATCCATGTCATATACTCCATATGAAAAGTAATACAATAAATTGATTGGAGGAGGTTTTTCCATTTTTTGAGCAAATAATTTTGGTGCTTTCTTTGATAGCTAACTGGCTCTCAACATGCCTTAGAAATCAAAACTAGAGCTGGGGCTATAAGCGGAAATGAAAAACCCTAACGCACCTAATAAGATCACTACCAATCAAGACAATCGGTTATCCAAAACCCTAACATTAGCAGATGTAGTCATAAGGGGCGATCTAAACAGAGTTAAGGTAAAGCGCAACAGTTGTTGCACTACCCAACAACAAGCTATCATGGACTAAATTATGACATACTTGGGGAAGAAGCAAACTATCACTCATAACACTGAAGCACAAGGACGATCCCATTTTGACAACTAATCGATCAAGAGAATCAATGAACCTAAAGGGAAAAATGTCAAAGAGCCAAAATGAGTAAGAGTTCAACCCCAAGCCGTGCCCATGGTTTGGTTTGGTTTGGTTCGGTATTGAGCCGGACATGGGAGGCACCAAACCAGGGTTGGCTATAGTTAACCCTACTCATATTCAAGGATGTTCTCATCTCTTGTTAAATTAAATATTAATAGAGGATGGACTAGTTGTCAAAAGCGATCTAGGAGCCCAAACTGAGGTTGGGACCAGAGGTCGAGTTGTTATAGAGAGAGTGATAGAGACCTTTTACGCCAAAGGGAGGAAAGGTTGATCCATTATTGATATTTACATGAGCTAAAAGATAGAATGGCATGAATCATTAGGGAGCATGTTTGATATAGGCAAGTGGAGTGGGGTATTGGAGCCAGAGTTGGCATTCCTATCTCCTTGGAAATAGAAATTGCTCATAACCCTAGAAATTTCCAAATGCCTACCATGGATCCATACAAATTTTAACTGACCCCATTATACATTTACAAAGATCCACTCAATAAATGCTGATGAGTGGTGCAATTAAGGAAGTCATGGGTAAATACATCCCTTTATTTCTGGCAGACTTAGCCACTATTTGGTTCCATCATTTACCCTTTGGTCCAATACACTCTTAGGGAATGTTAAAGGAAAGGATTTCCTGCTTGTTCTGAATGTATACGAAGCAGTTTAAGGATATGTACTCATTGTCTGATTTGAAACAAAGGGACGATGAACCACTACGGAAGTACTTGACTTTGTTTAATGTTGTAGCAGCTAAAGTTCAGAATGCGGACAAACGACTAACCCTGATGGTGCTATGTGATGGAGTACATTCGGGAACAAACTTCGCTAAAAGATTAACTCGGGAAAAATCGTCTACATTGCAAGATTTCTTCTATGAAGCAGCTAAATATATGAGGTTGGAAAATGTTGCATTTAAAAGATAGCTGATATGAAAAAATGGGTTGCAGAGACATCCAATATTGTAAACGCTGTGGTTGAGGGAAATGGAAGCAAGTTTGCTAAAAATAAGGAGAACTTAGGGTGGTACATGTGGAAAAAGGTAGAGTGGAAAAGGTTTAGGCTGGGACCAAAATTTGATGCTTACAAAGACATGAGTGACATAGCGAAAACATTTACCTTGCAACGCAAGTAGAACTAAAGTATAATAGGCCTCATATAAGAAAGGAAATTGAAGTGGATATAAATATGGTGAAGTATTGTCGGTTCCATGAGTCTCACGTGTATGATACTAATGATATCTGTCACTTTCATGATATTATTAAGGAACATATTAGGAAGAAAAAAATTGGAGCGATATATCAAAAATATTAATGCCCATCCTATTCCTGTGCTCCAACCATGAAGGCAACCCTTTCATAGGGATGGAGGAGAGAGAGAGAGTTATTTCTAATGATGCAAAGGGTGGAAGATTGGTTATTAACACTATAAAAAAAGGATACGACATGGAAAATAAGAGTTCGAATGAAATGGAAAGGTATGCCAAGTCTTTAAAGAATGTTGAGGGATTCGTATATGCTATAGGCAAGGAGCATGATGCTAAAGCCCCCGCCAAGAATAAATAGAGATAAATATTAATGCAAATGATTTGCAACGAAAACAATATTCACATATCAATCCTATAGTGATTTTAACCATGCTCTATCTAGTTGAGGTATATCGAGTATTGGTAGATAGCGGAAGCTTGGTCAATATCCTATTCAAGTATGTTTTCGACAAACATGATTATTTATGAAGGATGTCAGCCTATACAACAAACAGCTACACAGATTTACCAAAGAGGGGAAAATGCTCTTAGGGAAGCTGATTTTATTTGTTAAGCGTGGTAACTATCCCCGATCAGCCATATGAAAGCAGACTTTCGTTTTGGTGGATGGGTTCTCAACGTACAATGCTTTCCAAGGATGACTGAATTTATCGGACTTACATGCGGTCATAGCCTAATGGTGCTTGAAGCTAAAATTTCCTATTGCTTATGGAGTGGGAACAGTTGGAGGAGATTGTAGTGCCACTAGAGCATTCTATGTAGCTGAACTCCATAAGAATAGACGTTTGGAGGAAAGGAAGCGTGCGAAGACTACTCTTTATTTCAATACCCCGATCATATAGAAATTAAAGGAAGGGCCCTGCTTGAGTATACCAGTGATCCTTTCAATGAACTGGACCCAAGAAATGGAAAAGAGGGAGCGGTGGATAAGCCTGTAGAGGCAATGGAGTTTGCAGAGGTTGACGAGCATGATCCAACTCATTTAATGAAGATCGAATTCTAGTTGGAGTGGGATTTGAAGGTACAACTGGTGGGTTTTCTATGGAATAAATAAGACATGTTTGCATGGTCTCACACTGACATGTGTGGGAGTTCTCCAAATATTACATGTCATGCACTAAATATTGATCCTAACAAACCCCGGTAAAGTAGAAAAAAGGAGCATAGGCCTAAATGGTTAGTGGCTCTTAATAAGGAAGTCAAGACTAATGGCAAACAGATTCATCGGGAAATCCCACTAGCCAAATGATAGCTAATACGATGTTGATCAAGAAGCCGAATGAAAGATGGCAGATATGCATTAAATTTTTAAGCATGAATGATTCTTTCCCTATGGTTGTTTTCGCTTTCAAGAATCGAATATCTAGTGGACGGAACCGCAAGGAATGAACTGTTATCTTTTATGGATGCTTAATCTAGTTGTAATCAAATTGGTACTTTCCTGACCAAGATAATAACAGTTTTATTATTGATTTATACATACATTGCTACAAGGTCATGCCTTTAGATTGAAGAATGCCAAAGTGACATATCAACGTTTAGTCAAAAAAGGTTTAGTAAGCAGATTAGGAGAACCATGGAAGTATACGTGGATGACATGCCGGTGAAGTCCAGAAAGGCCAAAGATCACATTGAACTCCCGAATGAAACATTTCAAGTGCTCTGGGAATTCGTAACGAACTTGAATCCTTTGAAGTGTTCTTTAGGATTTTCTTAGGGAAGTTTCTTGGCTACTATACATGCCAATGGGATAAAGGTCAACCTGGAGTAGATCCAAGCATTTAAAGAGTCAACATGCAAAAGACATGAAGGGAAATGCAAAGGTTAAATGGAAGGTAGGCATCAAGCAGATTCATATCTAAGGTGACAAAAAAGTGTGTTCCTTTCTTTGAGGAGCTAAAGAAAGAAAAGGGAAAATTTCTTTAGACAAATGAATGTTTAGTCGTGCTTCTTAACCTTATGAAGCATATACAAAAATTGCCTATCCTATTAACACAAGTAGAAGGGAAAGATCTATACCTATACCTATCAGGTTGGCTCACGCCATAATCATGGCATTGGTACAAGAAGAAAATCGGGTGTTGCGTCTCGTGCATTATATAAGCAAGAATTTTACCAGACCTGAATCCAGATACTCAAAATTGAAGAAACTAGCTTACTGCATGCTGATACCATTCAGAATGATAAGCATTACTTTTAGTCTCATCCTATTTGAGTATTGGCTGATTAGGTAATGAGGAAAGTCTTGCAACGCCCAAATACATCGGGTAGTTTACTGAAGTGGAGCACCGAGCTAAGTTATTATGAAATCACCCACCACTCTTAGACGGCAATCAATGGACATGCCTTGCAAACTTTGTTAACAAGAAATCTTATCGACATCCCCAATGCTTTTATAAGATAATTTTATTTGAACGTAACCATGTGATCGAGATGATTTTCGCCTCTGAAAGTGTGTGACTTAGTCAAATTGATCTGGGTGAAAAGAATAGTGGACTTCCATACCTTTCGACTTTGTCGAGAGGTATCATGAGGCTGCTTCGTCCTTCCGACCAGGTAGATGATATATTATATTGCCAATTCTTTCAACCTTGTTGAAAGGTTATTATCAAGATTACTCCAACCTTTGACTAGGTTAGAATAGGAGTAAGTTGCCAAACCTTTTGACTTTGTCGAAAGATTGTTAACAAGATCTCTCCAACCTTTTGACTAGGTTGGAATAGGAGTAAGTTGTCAAACTTCTCGACCATGTCGAAAGGTGTGACAAAGCCATTCCAACCTTTCGATTAGGTTAAAGTAATTCACAATCATTTAGCTCTTTGAATCATCACTTTATTGAGTTCCATATCCACTAGGAGTTGAAAGCAGTTATCGATGATGACTTCGACTTCCTTTCTTTGATCATGTCAAAAGGTGACATTTTAAACCTTCCGACTTTGCCGAAAAGAAATGCACATCCTATTTGTAAACTCCGATCGTTTTCAATCCCTTGGGATAATGTTGCTTTCGTTGAATCCCTTCGAAAGGATCACTGGTGCTAAAAAGAGTGGATTCCCTTCGAAGGAATTCCATATTGAGTGGTTGTAGATACATAAACCAGAACTCCTTCTTAAAGTACACCTTTCGACAAAGTCGAAGGTGTTCAACCCATCGAAGCAGTCCTAATTTAATAGTATTTAACTCGTTTATTTTCCTTTTATAAGATCAACTTAAATATTTCCATAACTCATGCATTACACACATCCAACACCTCATCATCACTTGTATTTAAACATAGGTTTTGATGATGAAGTGTTTCGATTGGAAATGTCAAGGTCGATCTCATATATAGCATAGATCAAAAGAGATTATGAGAAAAAGTTGAAATCATGTGCAATGATCATTAGTCTAGCTAATAATCTTAATGATATTCCTCATTTCCAATATCCATCATAACAAACCATTTCCATTTTATTCTCAATCCAAAGTAAGTTACAAGAAATTGAGCTCTTCTTGATTCAATTTAGGGTTTCCTCTCAGTACAATTATAGCTATGAAAGTAGAGAAAAGAAAATGAATTCAATTTCTAGGATTTAATCCCTAAAACAGGACCCTTTGGATCATATTTATAGATGTTGGTTGGCCTCTTGCCGCGCCTCACCTTTCGTCTGAGTCGAAAGGTCTCCCTTTTATATGTTGTCTTAAACCTTATGACTTCATCAAAAGGTTATGAACCCTTCGACCGTGTCGAAAGGTTTGAATCTCTTATGCTCCTCGGTTCATCCCTTTTGCTTCCCCACTTTTGACCTTGTCGAAAGGTCTCCTTTTTGTATGTTGTTGTGAACCTTTCGGCCTTTTCAAAAGGTTTTCCTTCCATATGTTGTTTTGAACCTTACGACCTCATCGAAAGGTTTGTCTTTGCTATGAACCTTTCGTCCTTGTCGAAAGGTTTGTCCTTCATTTGATATTATGAATCTTTCGATCTTGTTCGTAGGTTTTCCATTCTTATACCTTCATGACGCTTCCGCCTTTGTCGAAAGGTTTGCCTTTTATACTTTTTTGAACCCTTTAACCTTAACTAAGGGTTGTCTTCACTTGTTGTTACGAACCTTCAGACCTTGTCGAAAGGTTTGTACTCCAGTTGAACGTTGTCGAGAGCTGTGTCTCCCCTTAATGTTGTTGAAAGGTTTTCTTTCATTCCTTTTCCTCTGCTGACTTCAAAATGTCGATTTCTTTATAGAACCTTTCAATACTGTCGAAAGGTATACTAGATGTGTCTTAACCAATTCGAAAGGTATCCAAGATGTGTCTTAACCAATTTGAAAGGATTGCTATGCTTCGAAAAGGTCACTTCGGGGCGAAACCTTTTGATTTCAAAAGGTTTGATTGTGCAGTTGAGGGAACATTATTGATTGCTTTCAGAAGAGGCTCTAAAGTCATTATTGCTTTCCCATCTGTGTCGAATGGTTGGTTGTTACAGAAGTCCTATTTGTTTCCATCTAGATCGAAGGCCCTTGCACTATATAAATGGTTGGCCCTTCGGAACATTCTTTTTAAATCTTTCATGATGACCTGGCTTATCTCTTCATCAAAACTTCAATTTTATTATCCTTCTTTCAAACTTCTGCTTTCAAGAAGATTTTATGGTAAACATTTTGCCCTTCCCCCCACCCCGTATGAAAGAAGTTTTTGTTCTTTAGGGAAAAATTTTCATAGCTTTCTTACTCTTCGTAATTTTGTCTTTCCTGCAAAATTAAAAATTAAAAACACCATTGTTATTACCATATTTACAAGTATATTTAGTAGTTGATCAGCGTATTTATGCCTGATAAGCAGCATTTGGAATTCACAACCACTAACTTTTAGTTTTAGCATTAAGAAGATCAGTTTGGGATTTTTGGCTGCCTGAAATAGACTCGGTTTCATTATATCATCCATGAAATCAACTTGGATTAGGGTATTAACTTGAAGTTTAGAGATTGATAACATCATATTCAGAATTTAGATGACAATATCACAAAAATAGTTCTATATATGGTTTTTCTAAGCCCAGATTCAGGTTTATATGACCAACTAAATGGGAATTAGTAGTATGATTCTCAAATTAAGCTTTGAGCCCACATTAAGACATATGTTAGTCGATCATATTTGTAGAAAGAATCTTCGACCCTAATTAGGGCTCATATTTGTCTTCATAATAGATGTTTCGATCCCAGGTTTGGTTATATAGGCAAAAATTAGATAATAATTTCGAAACCCGATTTCAAGTATTATGAATTGTAATAATAGACAATGTTCTCATACCCTCATTTGGGCTTAATAAAAATGGCAATTGATAGAATCTTGAAACCCAAATTCGGGTATTAGATGTTGAAATTCATATATGAGAATCTCGCGGCCCAGATTCGAGCATTTGTGATGAATAGAAATCCATAGATCCTGTACCCTGATTAGGGTTTTGGTAAGTATCAATCTTGATACCTAGATTCGGGCATAATAAGTTAGTGATTACTAAAGATTCGAAACCCAGATTCGGGTGTTAGATAATGCATTTTTTATATGAAGGACTTGAAACCCCTATTCAGGTATTAATAGCCAATGTTTAGAAGTGAGAGTCCCGAAAACCAGATTCGGGTGATGATAAATTTTGACATATAAGAACCCTTTAGGTTTTGTATAGAAATAATTTGATTAGCTGCCTCTTGAGCTTGAACGTCTAAGCCCATAATTTGATGAGCCTTTATTTGAGCTAGGACATCTTAGTCCTCAGTTGATTGCGCCTCTTCTCGGGCCTGGACATCTTAGTCCATTGTTAGTTGTGGCTCTTCTCGGGTTGGACATCTTAGTCCATTATTGATTGAGCCTCTTCTTAGGCTTAGATGTCTTAGTCCATTATTGATTGAGAGTCTTTTTCGGCTTGTACGTCTTAGTCCATTATTGTTTGATGCTCTCGGTTAGCTTATCTTTGAGGCTGGAACCAAGGACTTACTCGACCTCCCTCCAGGAGGCTCCCTACCCTAGCCTTTTTACGATGCGGATAGGGGCTTGTTCAGTGCTCTACCTAGGCCATTTTATGGCATGGATAGAGGCATACTCCATCCTTCCTCCAGAAGGTGCCTTAATCTAGCCATAGTGTGGAACTGATAAGGGCTTGTTTTGTGCTTTCACCTGACCATCTTATAACGTGGATAAAGTCTTACTTCGTCCTCCCTCCAGGAGGCACCTTGAGCTGACCAGAGGCATGGCTAAGGGCTTGTTCGGTGCTTTAACCTTGCAATCTCATGACAAAGTTAAAGGCTTACATGCCCTCCCTCCAGGAGATGCTCTTCCCTGGCCACCTCGACGCGGACAGAGGTTTTTCTACCATCTCAGATAGACTACTATCTTAGGTAGTATCCAAATTTGAGGAGCATTTCACTCCCAACCCATGTAGATTTTCTCTTTTGGAAAAAGAAGTTTTTTATTAATCCATCTTTTGAAAATATGGCTTTAAACGTTCAACATTTCATTTTCTAAGCACTATATTGTCATCTGGGCGACATAACTTATAGGCTCCTAGGGGGATTATTTTGCATATGATTAATGGCCCTTCCCTATTTGATCCTAGAGGACCATTTGTAGGATTCTTGGTATTGGCTAGTAGTCTACGGAGTGCCAAATCCCCTTCTTGAAATGACCGAGTTCTTACACTCGAGTTGTAATATTTATAGATTCTCCTTTGATATTCGGGGGTTCTTACCGCTGCTTCATCTCTTAGCTCATGTATCAAGTCTAGCAATTCTTTCTTCAATTCTTGATTCTTATCAAATGCATAGGCAATCCTTCGATGTGAGGGTATTTCAATCTTGATTGGTAGCATTGCCTCACACTTGTATGTCAATGAATATGGGGTATGTCCTGTTGCCATCTTAGCAGATGTTCGGTAGGCCCATAACACTAATGGTAGTTCGTCAACCCAATTTCCTTTTGCTTTATTCAGGTGCTTTTTCAGAATGGTTTTTTTTGGTCTTATTTGCATCTTCAACTGCTGCATTAGCTTTTGGATGTGCGACAGACGAAAAACTTCTAATAATCCCATTTTTGTGGCAGAATCAAGATAATTCTTCGCTTTCAAATTGTGTCCCATTGTCAAAGATTATCTTTTAGGAAATTTCAAACTTGTTATGATAAATAATCTCAACACTTTTCCCGAAGTGATTTTTGAAAGTGGTTCGGCTTCAACCCATTTGGTAAAATAGTCAACAACCACTATGGCATATTTTACTCCTCCATTTCAAAGTAGCAATGGGCTGATCAAATCTATTCCCCAAACATCAAAGGGCCATAGACTTGTGATTGGAGTTAATTGACTTGGAGGCAACCTGGGTATTTTTGAAAAATTTTGGCACTTCTTGCATCTTTTCACATAGTCTATTGCTTGGCTCACCATGTGTGGCCAATAAAATCTTTGCCTCATTACTTTCTTTGCAAGCTTTGTTCCATTTGAATGATCACCACATAACCCCTCATGTGCTTCAGCCATTAGTCTCATCCCATCATTCATGCTCACATAATGAAGACAAGGCAGAGTGTATCCCTTTTTATAGAGGATTCCGTCTATCATAACGAAGGTTGGAGCCTGCCACTTGATTTTTCTTGCTTCACCTTTATCGATTGGTAATGTCCCTTTAACCAAGTACTTAATAATAGGTGACATCCATGTGCCATCATACGTGCTACCTGGACTGGGTAGGTCCATCCTTTCATTTCTCAACTCACTACTACTTTCTATTTCTTCTCTCCTTTGAGACTTGGTTTGAGATCTTGTCATAACCAGCAATTCTTTTCCTTGTTCCAATGTCAATTTTTCAATAATATTCTTTTCCTGATATCCAATGGAAACAAATCATGTTTCTGGGGCTCCCCTTGTGCTAGCCGATTTTGCTAAAGAGTATGCCTGTGCATTCTCTGCCCTTGGAACTTGATTTATCGAAAATCCTCAAACAAGACGAGCATTTTCAATATCTTCTTCACATATAAAGATAGCTTGGGGTCCTTTATTTGTTATACTTGCTTCACTTGAACCATTAGCTGTGAGTCATTGAAAATCTGTATCCATGGGATTTTAAATTCTAATGCCAAAGTTAGTCCCGCTACCATTGACTTGTATTCTACCACATTATTGGTTGCAGGAAATCCTAATTCATGGCATAGTGCAGTAGAAGTATATCTGGGGTTATAATTACATATCCAGCCCCAACTCCTTGCTCATTTGATGCTCTATCCATAAATAGTTGCCACATGGGCTTCTGGTCTTTTTCTTTTTTCGATTGTTCCTTTATAAAGCTGGTGCATTCGTTAACAAAATCTGCTGGGGCCTGGCCTTTCACTGCAGCCCTTGGTTGAAACTCTATTTCGTATTGGCTGAGTTCATTCCCCCCATTTTACCAATCTCCCTAAAGTCTCAGGCTTACTGAAAACTTGCTTAGGAGGAAAATTTGTCAATACCCTGATCGAATATGTGTGGAAATATGCTCTGAGTTTTCGAGCTGTAGGAATCAAGCAACAAGCTAATTTCGCTATAACTAGGTATCGAACTTCTGCATCCTTCAACTGCCTACTTACATGGTATACAGGATCTGTGCTTCTTTATCCTCTCGAATGAGTACCGAACTTATCGCATGTTCCGATACTGCCATATATAGATGTAAAGTTTCCCTACTCTCGGGTCTTGAGAGTATCGGTGGTTTCTCCAAATGGCTTTTCAATTCCAAGAAAACATTTCTGCAATCTTCTCCCTATTCGAAGTTCTTCCTTTTCTTAATTACATCGAAGAAAGGTATGCATTTATCAGCAGCTTTGGAATAAACCTACTTATGACAGCTACTCTTCCATTTAAGCTCATCACTTCTTTGCTAGTTTTTGGTCTGGACATATCCCTTATAGCTTGAACTTGGTCGGGAGTTGCCTTTATCCCTTGAGCACTTATCAAATAGCCTAAATTTTTTCTAGAGTGGACCTCGAAAGAGCATTGTTGTAGATTTAACTTCATTTGATACCTCCATAATATTTCAAACGTTTCCTCCAGATCCTTGAGATGGTTTTCAGGTTCGCTAGATTTTACCAGCATGTCATCAACATACACTTCCATATTTATGCCATTCCGTACCTTGAACATTCGATTGACCAATCTATGATAAGTGGCCCTCTCATTTTTTACACCAAAAGGCATGGCTCGGGAATAATAAATTCCTTATTCCGTTATGAAGCTGGTGTGATCTTAGTCTGGCTTGAACATCAGTATCTAATTGTACCCTGAGTAGGCATCCATAAGAGATTACAACTTGTGTCCACTTGCTGCATTTACCAACTGATTTATTCGTGGCAATAGGAAACAGTCCTTCGAGCATGCTTTGTTTAAATCTGTGTAATCGATACATGTTACCCATTTCCATTTAACTTTGTTACCAGAACTGGGGTGGCTAACCATTTTGGATAATATATTTCATGGATTAAACCATTTTCAAGGAGCCTATCAACTTCCTCTTTAAGAGCATCTATTCGAACATTATCCAATTGTCTTTTTCTTTGCCTTATGGGGATAACACCTAAGTTGATGTTAAGGGCGTGGCACATGACAGTCGGGTCAATCCCCACCATTTTGGAATGCAATGAAGCAAATACATCCTTGTTGTCTTTGAGAAACTGAATCAGATCTTCTTTAACTCGCCCTCAAGATCTTTCCCACTTTGACCAATTTAAAAACGTCTTTAGAATCTATATAGGTTTCCTCTAGGTCCTTTATGGGCCAATCAAACTCTGTTACTATTGGACCTTCTTCTGCTGCCTCTTTCTCTTATTTCCTGCAAAAATGTACTTTTGATACATACATTTATTAGATTTCTTATCATTAATTTTTTCTTTGAACATTGTATGTAAAAATCGATCATCTGAAGGCTGTAAAATAGTAGAAGAATCGAAATAAGTAGAATACTCCCTTTTATATTGATCGAGCATGGCAAATAAATTTCATGGGAGCTGAATTGCTCTCCCGCACGGTCCCCCATCCTTGCTATGTCAAGAATTTCACCAAGAGATACTTTGGCGAAATAAAAACATCAATCTCATCCAAGGCCGGTCTGCCAAAGAAAGCATTGTAGTAGGAGGGTTGGTCAATTATCACAAAGATGGTTTCAAATGTTCGGCATGTAGGAGGCACCCCCATTTGTACTAGTAGCTTTATTTACCCCATTGGAGTTGATCCCTTGTTGTTGAACCCAAATATCGGTTCGGAGTTCGGCTCTAGCTTGTGCTCTGGGATATTCATTTGGTCAAAAGCATGCTTGAAGGTGACATTAACTGCACTTCTTGTATCAAACAGAATTTTAGAGACAACTGATAGCCCAATTAGAGCAGTTGTCATAAGAGGGTCATTATGTGGATGATGAGCTCCATTACGCAACTCCTACGGTGTAATCACTAAATTTGGCATTTGAATATTGAGTCGGGGGATCTTCGGTCGAGGCTCCTCTTGAATATAATAAATTCCCTCTTTGGCTTCTTTGATATATCTGCTCCGAGCTCTTTTACTATTTCCCAACGGATGTGGCCTGCCATGGATTACATCAATTCTATTAATTGGCAGGCTTAAGCTGAGGGGTCTTCGTCTTCTAAATATTTACAATGTTGACCAAATGCTTTTGGGGAGCACTTTCAGTTTTTTGCGCTTTGTGCTGATCTTTGATAAATTCTTTGAGATGGCTTTCTCGGATTAGCTTCTAAATTATGCTGGCCAGCACTCTGCATTCATCTGTTTTGTGGCCGTTAGATCTATGGTAGGCAAAGTAATCTCCTCCCTTCTTCTACTCTGGATTATTCTTAACTTCGTAGGAGATCAGAAAATTGACTCTTTCCTTTGTTGTAGCATATATGTAAGACAGTGGCTTGTTTAAAGCGACTGTATTAGCAATTGGCTCTTCTCACCTGACCCTTTTGTGGCTACGGTCCAAGCCAAATCTTCCTCCCTCCTTTTTAGGAAGTGTTTTTCTCTTATAATAGTAAAGCTCATCCATCCGGATGAATTTATCTTCTTAAAAGTGGAAGTCTTGGAGATCTTTGCAGCCATTGACGAATATCTACTTCCACAAAGGAGTATTTTCGATCAACCCATAGTGGATGGCTATGAGTTTGTCTTAATCATTCATGTCCTTAGCCTTCAAAGCTACTACGTTTAATCTCCTCAAATAATCCCCCAAAGATTCACCTTGTCTCTGCTTGATGTTTGCTGGGACCGTATAATCAATAGTTGGATCCTTGCAAATGCAGAACTGTGCTAAGAATTCATAAGAAAATTGTTTCCAAGATTAGAAAGTTTTTCTCTATACTTCCTATGCCACTCAGTTGCCACCCCTTGGAGAGTAATGGGGAACATTCGATATATGACTACCCCGGAAGCATTGTATAGGTCCATCTAGTTGTCAAAATCCCTAAGGCGATCATCAAGATCGGTATTCCCATAATATTTCATAGACGAGATCTTGACATAAGGAGGAATTACTGTCGTCATAATCTCATTAGTGAAGGGTGGCATCCTCTCATTGTCATTTGCATTCACGTCTGTAGTTCTTTTTCCTTTTGAATTCATGGCGTCCTTGATAGCCTTCTCGGCGGCATCTTTAAGGTAAGCTTCAACATTGTCATAATTTTCTGACTCGGGCAATACTCTTTAGAAGTTGAGCGACCAGACTGCTTTAATGACTTGTCAAGAATTCTCCCTTGATGATCAGCTTGCTTGAGGAAGCCCTTTCTTCTTTGTGGAAGTCAAGTCCACTTTATCTTTGCATTCCTTGGAACTGGTCTTCAGATTTCTTTTAGGAGAACTGCTTCATCTCCTTGAGTCCGCCTTGGAGTTTTAAATGATCTTTGAGACAAAGCCATCTTCAACAGATCCTACATTTCTTATAGTTGTTGCTCCAAGCGCTTGATTTTCTTTTTATTTTCATCCTGCGGTGATGGAGACGAAGTTTGCCATGGAATGACCCTATCCAGGTTGAAAGTTGGAGCTATATTTTCCTCTAGGTTGGAAGTGTGCACTACTCCCTCATCGAGTCCACTTAAACGCTTTGACCTCATTTTCCCTATGCAAGAGAAATGAATTATAATTAGTCTATATAAAGTAACAAGATCGAAGGTTTAGGCCCTCTTCTAGCGCCAAAAATGTTAACACGAAATCTTGTCAGCATCCCCAATGCATTTATAAGATAATTTTATTTGAAGTAACCATGCGATTGAGATGGTTCCCGCCTCTGAAAGTATATGACTTAATCAAATTGATCTGGGTGAAATGATAGTGAACTTCCATACCTTTCGACTTTGTCGAGTGGTTTTATGAGGCTGCTTCATCCTTCCGACCAGGTTGATGATATATTAGATTTCCAATCCTTTCAACCTTGTCAAAAGGTTATTATCAAGATTACTCCAACCTTTCTACTAAGTTGGAATAAGAGTAAGTTGTCAAATCTTTCGACCTTGTCGAAAGGTTGTTAACAAGGTCACTCCAACCTTTCGACTAGGTTGGAATAGGAGTAAGTTTACAAACTTCTCGACCTTGTCAAAAAGTGTGACAAGGCCATTCCAACCTTTTGATTAGGCTGAAGTTATTCACAATCATTTAGCTCTTTGAATCATCATTTTATCGAGTTCCATCTCCACTAGGTGTTAAAAGCAGTTATCGATGATAAATTCCACTTCCTTTCTTTGATTATGTCGAAATGTGACGTCTGAAACCTTTCCACTTCGTCGAAAAAAATGAATGTCCTATTTGTAAATTCCGATCACTTTTAACCCCTTGGGATAATGTTCTTTCCATGGAATCCCTTCAAAAGGATCACTGGTGCCAAAAAGAGTGGATTCCTTTCAAAAGAATTCTATGTTGAGTGGTTGTAGATACATAAACTAGGACTCTGCCTGAAGTACACCTTTCAACTAAGTCTAAAGGTGTTCAACTCTTTGAAGCGGTCCTAATTTAATAGTCTTCAACCCATTTATTTCTGTTTATAAGATCAACTTAAATATTTCCATAACTCATGCATTACACACATCCGACACCTCATCATTACTTGTATTTAAACATAGGTTTTGATGACATAGTGTTTCGATTGGAAATGTTTAAGTCGATCTCATATATAGCACAGATCAAAAGAGATTATGAGAAAAAGGTTGAAATCATGTGCAGTTGATCATTAGTCTAGCTAATGATCTTAATAATCTTCCTCATTGCCAATATGCATCATAATAAGCCATTTCCATTTTATAATCAATCCAAAGTAAGCTACAAGAAATTGAGCTCTCTCCCTGATTCAATTTTGGGTTTTCTCTCGGTACAATTATAGCTATGAAAGTAGAGAAAAGAAAATGAATTCAATTTCCAGAATTCGGTCCCTCAAACAAGACCCCTTAGTTCTTATTTATAGATGCAGGCTGGCCTCTTGTCGCGCCTCTCCTTTCGTATGAGTCAAAAGTTCTCACTTTTATATGCCGCCTTAAACCTTTCGACTTCGTCAAAAGGTTATGGACCCTTCGACTGTGTCGGAAGATTTGAATCTCTTGTGCTCCTCGGTTCATTCTTTTTGATTCCTTGCTTTCTACCTTGTCGAAAGGTCACCTTTTGTATGCTGATGTGAACCTTTAGACCTTGTCGAAAGGTTTGCCTTCCATATGCTGTTTTGAACCTTACGACCTCATCAAAAGGTTTGTCCTTGCTATGAACCTTTCGTTCTTGTCTAAAGTTTTGTCCTTCATTTGCTATTATGAACCTTTCGACCTTGTCGAAAGGTTTTCCATTCTTATGCCTTCATTATCCTTCCGTCTTTGTCGAAACATTTTCCTTTTATTCTCTTTTGTGAACCCTTTGACCTTGATAGAGGGTTTGTCTTCACTTGTTGTTATGAACCTTCCAACCATATAGGAAGGTTTGTACTCCATTTGAACGTTGTCGAGAGTTGTGTTTCCCCTCGATGTTGTTCAAAGGTTTTCTTTCATTCCTTTGCCTTTGCTGACTTCAAAAGGTTGCTTTCTTCATAGCACCTTTCAACGCAGTCGAAAGGTATCCTAGATGCGTCTTAAACGATTCGAAAGGCTTGCTATTATTTCAAAAATGTCACTTCGGGGCAATACCTTTGACTTCAAAAGGTTTGATTGTGTAGTTAAGGGAATACAATTGATTGCTTTCGAAAGGGGCTCTACAGTCATTAATGCTTTCATATCTGTGTCGAAAGGTTGGTTGTGGCGAAAGGTCCTATTTGTTTCCATCTAGGTCAAAGGACCTTGCACTGTATAAACAGTTGGCCCTTCAAAACATTCTTTTAAATCTTTCTTGATTACTTGGCTTGTCTCTTCATCAAAACTTCAATTTTATTATCCTTCTTTCATACTTCTGCTTTCAAGTAGATTTTATGGTTAGCAAATTTTATTGCAGAATACACTATCAAAGATGTTAAAGTAGGAGGAAGAAGCACATAGGTGGTGCATGGTCATGGACAGAGCTTTGAATGATCATGATTCTAGAGCTGGAGTAGTGCAGGTCAAACTTGAAGGGAGGAAATTGTGTTATGCCTTACGGTTGGGATTCAAAGTAAAAAACAATGAAGCTGAATATGAAGTATTGATAGCATCATTAGCAATTGCAAAGGAGTTTGTACTCAAATCACTATGTATGCAAGTGACTCCCTACAAGTAGTCAACCAAATGCTTAGGAAATTCTAGGCTAAGGGAGAGCGGTTGGCATCCTAACTAAAAAGTGAAATATTTACTCAATGAGCTGAAGAACTACGTGGTTAAATGCTTTCCAGGGGAAGTGAATCAAGTGCATATGATTTAGCAAAGTTGGTGAGCATTGAAAATGGACCACCCCTAGGGTCGGTTTTGGTAATGACTCCACCGACACCAACCTTTGAGGAGGTCAGTATTGTCCTAACTATTGACAATGAGGAGACTTAAATGACCGCAATAAATAAGTATTTAACTAGTAAGTCTTACCGATTAACCGAAACAAAGCCAGAAAAGTATTATGGACATGCCTCACTGTACGGTACTTGATGATGTATTGTACCAAAGAGGATTCTCTATTCCACTGCTAAAATGTGTAGTTAAAAGGAAGGCTTGCGAAATTTTGATAGCATGTGTCATGGTAGTTACAACAACCATAGTAGGGGCATAAATTGTCAAAGAAGGTGTTACGATATAGATACTTTTGGTCAACAATGAACCATGATGCAGTGGAATACGCAAAATGATGTGACAAAGTGCCAAAGGTTTGCAAAAATCCCAAGGCTACCTTTGACCGAGCTGACTCATATGGTCAGACCTTGGTCATTTGCTATTAGGGCAATCGACTTGATTTGGAAGCTTTCTATGGCCAAGAGTGGAGCTGAATATGTAATATTGGCGGTATATTACTTCACTAGGTAGGTCAAAGAAGAACCAGTCACTAACGTGTCTTTTACCAAAGTCATCAGCTTTTTGTATAGAAATGATATATGAAGGTGTAGAATCCTTCTTCAGATTATCTCAGACAATGGATTGCAGTTTGATAATGAAGAGTTTGCCACCTTATGTCAGCAACATGGAATCAAGTAAAACTTTTCTATGGTTACATATCCGTAGTTTAACTAGCAGCTAGAAGTATTTAGTAAAATCCTTAAAACAATCGTCAAGAAACATTTGGAAAAAGCCAAAGGCGCATGGGTGGATGAGCTTTCATTGGCTCTTTGGGCTTACCTACATCTTACATGACTACAACAGGATAGACCCTTTTCACTCTGGCTTATGGGTCAGAGGCCATGCTCCTCTTGGAAACTGTAATCCATCTCATAGGTAGATTCACTATTATCTAACTGAAAATATGGATTTACTGAATATTTCGCTGGATCTGATTGATTAAAAGTAGGATGAAGCTTCCTTAAAGGCAGCGGTGCATAAGCAGAAAGTAGCAAAGCAATATAACTTCAAGATTAAGCACCACCTACTTAAATAAGGAGATCTAGTCCTAAAGCAAATCTTCCCCAAACCAAGGGCACTTATCCTAATTTGGAAAGGTCCATATGTTATCTACAAAGACTTGGAAAATGAAGCATGTGATATGAGGAAAGTAGATGAAGTAATATTTAGCAAAGTGTGAAATGCACAAATCCTTCATTATTATTTTTCTTAACTTCTTTTGTTTTTCTTAAAATGTTGTTTTTCTATAATAAAAGTAACTTTCTAGTAATTATTAATAAATATGAATTTCCTAAAAATATTGTATTTGGTTCTTCTTTTGTCAATGGAATATTATGATTACATGGATTGTAACTCAAGACGGGATTTGGTTGAATCCCATTAATAGGATATGTAAACTTATGGTAAGTGATAAAAGTTGTCCACCCACCACGGATCGATTGGGCTATGCATATTGGACTCCTCAATATGCCATGGGGGTCCCAATGTTGGTTCATTGTGACGGTCTCCTACAAACCTTTGCCAATAATAGTCAACCAAATTTACTTCTGATTGGAATATGATTACCGACTGGGTAATTCACTATTGATGATCGACCCGAAAACGATGGACGGCAACAATGAACTAGACTTACCTACGATCAAAGTACGATTGTCAACATGGTAGTTCACTACAGATGGTGTGAATTGTACTTATTCGTAATTGAAATATGATTGCTGACTAGGTAGTTCATTGTTGATGGTCAATCCAGAAACCTTGGCAGGCAACAATGAACTGGACTTACCCACGATCGAAATATAATCACTGACTAGGTAGCTCATAGTTGACGATCAATCCACAAACCTTGGCCAGCAATAGTGAACCAGACTTATCCACGATCGGAATATGATCGCCGCCTGGGTAGTTCGTTTTTGACAATCAACCCATAAACCTTGGCCGACAATAGTAAAACAGGCTTACCCGCGATCAAAATATGTTCGCCATTAGCCCACAAAACTTTGGTCAGCAACATCGAAAAGACTTGCTCGTGTTCGAGATAAGATAGCCAAATGGGTTGCTCACTTTTGACGATCAGCCCTTGGATCAACCATAAACGTAGGAACTAGAAACATTTGCCCAAACCTAAAACATCATTCATCCCACCAAACTTGGCAATGATTAATCTTGCGCAAGTATTAAGGATAGCAATGAGAAAAAATTGAAGGAGTTGACAAGGCGTTAAGGGAGGACATTTCAAAGACTACTTATCTGACCAAACTTGTCAGTGATTGACCTTTAACAAGTGCACTGGACGATAAAAGAGGGGTTGTTGGCACAGTCCTACTCGAGTAATGGCATTGTACATGCTGAACACATGGAAACTATGACATTTGATGAATTATGATGGTTTTTGCAATACCTTAGAAATTTGTTAAATATTTTAGTAAAATATTAATAATAGAATAATGTAAAAATAATTGAAATTTAGTGAATAAATCAAATAAATTAAAAATAAGAAGGGGCAAAATGGTCATCTTTTAGATGTTGGAATTTGACAAAGAAACTAGTGCCATTGCGACCATCTCATTTTTCGATTCACACAGTATTTTTTTACCACATTTAGAGTTCCTATGAAGGATATGTTGGCTAAATAGTATCGAGTCGAACTAGTTCCAAGACTTGGGGTTTTTGAATTTGAATTTGGCCACTATCTTTTCTCTCCTTCTATTTAAAAACAGGTTCATGTACGTTCAGTGTAGAAACTACCTGACCATCCTTTCTTCTTCTTCCTTCCTCTCAACCTACCTAAAATCAAAACCTAATGACCCTCTTAAGATTCCACTGAATCGAACGATTGCAAAAGCTTTGTGAAGCTATCAGACAAGGCTATGTACCAGTAGTGAATTAAAGGTGAAAATATAAAGTGAGGAGATGAAATAGGCTGGATAGCAAGAATCTTGAAGGAAAAATAGGCATTTCATTGAGTGATTCATCATCTTATCTTCATATAATGCAATTTTAATTCCATATACATGACATGCTAGGTATATTAGTGTAGTATGACATCAGTAAACACTTAAGTTCAAATTCAAAGGTGATTTGGGTGGGACTTGGCTAATAGCAATACTTTGAAACTACGTTTGATAAAAATTGTAATAACTAATGATTAAATGTCAAAATTGGTGAATTAAATGATCAAATTGGACTTAGAGATGTAGACTTAGTTCTAGGTACGTTCTAAGGCGGCCAAAGGCAAAGCGAAGGCGGCTAGAGGTAGAAAACGATGACGAAACACTAAAATTTTAAAACTTGAAACACCCAGGAACCTATACACTGGTCCACCAACTGGCTAGACTAGAAGATCGATGGCGGAGCGTAGGCATAGGTTGAACCTGGACCCAGAAGGGCCTATATAAATAAATAATGAGTGATTCGATTCTTGCTTCTGAGGCTTGTGATGAGGCAAATGATGGTGTTCCAAATGAAAAAATGTATGAGATGTTTGATTGTTATTTGTGGTGATTATATTTTTTGTTATGAAATGGAATTATGATGCAATGATGTATGCGAGCATGAATGAGTCTAGGCATATATATATGGCCCAAAATACAAATATAAATACAAATATGAACTAGTATTACTTCGATGGTCCAGGTATTACATTGCTCCCCTGTAGTGCTTCGGCAGGCCAGTGTGGAGGTGGATGTAAGCGACCCTATTGGGCATGAGGCTAGTCCAGGGTATAAGTCCAATTAGTTAGTACAAGAACAACTAGTGGCCCTATAGGGAATGAAGCTAGTCCAGGGCATGAGTCCTATATGTGATCGACATGACGATGGGCAACAATCCACCCTATAGTGTAAGAGGTAAGTCTATGGAAGTGAGTCCACACAGATATGATATGATATATGCGATGATCAGGTATGACGTGGTGATAGAACGTCAGATGGCCGAGTGATAGACTCATTCGTGTTATTGTATTATTTTTGTAGTATATGTAGAGTAGAGTATGAGTCATTCACCAAACTCATGTTTGACCCACTCCTATATTATATATGTATATTATGTGTGTGTATGTATGATAGAGTCTAGATATGAGATGGTACCAGGGATAAAGATTTATTTGCATGTTGTATCTGTGGTGTATATAGGTGTTGTACTTGGATTTGGCTTTGTGTATGGATCAGGTTGTGGTTATATTGTTCAAACATATGTATTCGACATTTTTAGATATATTGTGGTGATTTCACTATGGTATATATTCATGTATTTTATTTTATTTCCTTCCATTGTATGACTCTGACAGTAGTTATTAGATAGTATAGTTAGAACTGTATCTGATATATGATATATGTCTTTACTAGTAATTATATATAATATCACTCCAAAATGACTCATCCTTTTGGTTCTCGAGTCATCGATGTTGATTTGGGCATCTGTCCCGGGGTCGAAATGCGTGGGTTGTTACATTTGATATAAGAGCATAGGTTAGAAAATGGAATAAGAATTAGTAACGTATTGAGAGATTATTTGTATTTTCTATTTTATATATATAGGAAATTTAAAGTACATATCCACACATCCAATTATTGTTCTAGTTTTGTCTACTATCTATTGGAAAATTGCTAATAGATCTTATTTTTACAGATAGCTAAAATGAATAATTCAGTTGAAACTGGAACAGAGACCAATATAGCCAATGCCAGTGGGATAGAAACTATTGTAAGGACTAGCACCTATGTGGATATACTGGATATTCCCGGAGTTAATATTCTAGTATGGTTTAGAGGCCGTCTTTAGGTGACAAGCCAAGATAGTACTAACCCAACCAAACCCCAGCTACTAATGCCACTGCTAACAGAGATGCGATTCTAGCCCAAACACCATCAACTATTGACTTTCCTAACTCGTATAAAGATTTCTCCAGCCTTGGGGGAAGCCTTTTCTTGGATGGAGTCATACTTAGTGACTCGAGCATGGCTGAATGGTTGTGAAAATATTTTCAACCTGTTAGGACTTGGTGATGGTATTAAGAGACAGCTAGCAACTTGGTAGCATGTTAGTGGGAAGTGGAAACAGATGAAGTGGATGAGAATACAATTACTTAAAGGATATTCAAGTCAAGATTCATGATGAATTTTCTTTCCGGTGCCAAGAACGATTTATTATTGGAGAAATTCATTCATCTAAAATAGGGTCAAATGACAGTTGGGGAGTATGTTAGTCAGTTTAATAAGTTAGCCCAATTTGGATTCGAGTTAGTGAATACTCCAACAAAGAAGGCATTAACATTTGCAAAGGGGTTGAATTCATGTCTGAGGGAGTTAGCATTAAATCATATACCGTTTGGAGCTACGTTTAAAGGATTGGTAGAGGAAGTATCACTAGATTTTCTGAATGGATCTATGGTTAAGTACCAGGCTATGGAAGGAGAAGGCCAGCAACATAGTAAGGTTAGGGAAATAGACCACAAGGAGGTCAAGGAAAAAGATAGGTGACTATTTGTAGTATATGTCATAAGGTGGGACATCTTGCAAATAATTGTAGGATGAACCTCTCAAAAGGTAAATGTTATTATTGAAACCAAATAGGACACATAGTAATGGGTTGTAAGGAAGCCCCAACTCGGTGGAAAGTTAAGTGTTATAATTGTGATTAGTTCGAACATATGAAAAGGGATTCCCCGACTCTAAAAGGTGAAGGCTAGACTGTGAAGGCATATGCTCTGGATGTCATTCTAACCTCTAGTAAAGCACCACCATTAGCTTAGGGGTAGGGGAAACAAATTGTGATTGAAAGTATGTTGACTTTATCTAATTCACCTATTCATACTTTATTTGACATTGATGCATCTCATTTATTCATAGCTACTGCAATAGTTGATAATTTAACCCTTAAACTTGATAACATGCATGAATCCATTATGGTGTCGAATCTTGTGAGGGGATCATCCCATTTCTTGATGTTATGATAGAATCTAAAGTTGGTCATCCATAGTGTGGAGTTACCTTCTGATGCATATGAACTAAACTTTTGACGTATGGGTTTATTTTGGAAATGGATTGGATGTCTCGCTATAGGGTAATGTCGGATGTGACAGAAGGATGGTTTGACTGAGGAAGGGCGATGGACTTAATTCGATTCTATGTTGTGAGCCCGATATTCATTATAGTGACATATTTGTATTCACTCATCCTGTCGTACGAAGAGCAATCGTGTATACCCATAGTGAAAGATTATCTCGATATTCGTCGATGTTTTAGTCTCCCTTCTCGAAGAGAAATTGAATTTAGTACCAATCTCCAGAATGATGAAAGACTAGTTGTGATACCTCTTAGGTATATAGCTCTAAAGGAGAGAAGAGGGTTAAATAAATAAGTTTCAAAATTGTTGTAGAAAGGTTTCACTTGGAGATCTTGGAATGGAGAGTGCTTGTCATTTTCACTACTAAGGTAGACAATTCCCTCAAGTAATGCATTGACTATCGAGAACTGAATAATCCAATGAAGAAAAAACACTATCCATTGCCTTGCATTAACAACCCCTTCAATCAGTTGTTAAGGAAAAGATTTTCTCATGGCTTAATTCGGCTACAGGGTTTAACCAATTAAGAGTGGATGAAGATGGTATTTAGATGACAGCTTTCCATAAACCTAATGTATTGTTTGAGTGGTTGGTCATGCCATTTGGGTTGACTAATGCTCTGAATTATTTTATGGATTTGATGAGTAGAGTAATTCGGGAGCAGTTGGAATGGTTTATTGTGATCTTTGTGAATGATATTATTATTTATTCTAGGAGGCAAAGCATGAGGTTTGTTTAAGGAAAGTGATGGATGTGCTAAGGAGAAATCAGTCGAAAGCTAAATTCTTTGATTGTCACTTTTAGAGGAAAAAATTGCGTTTCCTTAAGCATGTAATATCGGTGGATGGATTGCCGATAGACTAAGGGAAACTAGCCATTGTCAAGGATTGGAAGATGCCGAAGAATGCTTTAGAGGTCCATTACTTTCTTGGTTTGGCTAAATATTATCTAAATTTCATTAAAGATTTTGCAAAGATATTGGCATCTCTGGTTCATCCGATAAAGAAAATTTTGGTTTATACTTGGGTTCATAGTGTGAAGCGACATTTATTCGATTGAAGGAGTTATTGACAAGTGCTCCAGTTTTGGTTATCCTAGATGGTACCAAACTATTTACCCTGTATACTAATGCGTGTAGTAATTTTTTTGGTGCTATTCATATGCAAGAAGGAAGAGTAGAATCATATGCAAGTAGACCGTTGAAGAACCACAATATGAATTACCCAACACACGAGTTGGAGTTAGCTACTATTGTATTTGCGTTGAAACCATGAAGACATTATCTGTTGTGTGAGAGATTTGAGTTAATTATGAATCATGAATCTCTCAAGTACTTATTTTCTTAAAAGGATCTAAATCTAAGATAGTGGTGGTGGATGGAGTTCTTATCATCGAATGTCTTTGGGAATTTTTATACTCTAGGGAAAGGAAACATAGTTTTAGATGCAAAGCATGTAGAGGTGGATGTTATGTTGTTGGAGCATAGAAGTTTGGAGTTTATACTAGAGTTTGATTTCCAATTTCGATCACCATATGCACCTGGATTCTTAGCAGCATTGGAGGTCAGAACCGAGCTGAATGATCATGTTTGAGAAATTTAAGGGCAAGATGCATTGTTGGTCGATATAATAAAGCAGTGAGGGCAGTATGAATGATCAAGTCATTTAGATTGTTACTCTAAGGATTAGAAGGGTTATTTTAAGAGAGACGGAAGGAGCTCAAGTTAAGGAATTGATAGAAGATGTTTTAAGGGAGTGTCACCACTCTAGAACGTCAATTCATCCTAGAGGAGATAAATATATCAAGATGTAAAAAGAATATTCTATTAGCTAGGGATGAAGGGTCAGGTAGCCAAATATGTGGCTAAGTGTGTAATGTGCCAATGAGTGAAAGCAGAGAAAATGAAGCATAGTGGGTTATTACTTCCATTAGATGTGCCACAGTGGAAATGAGAGTATATATCTCTAGATTTTGTAGATGGATTACCCTAGAGTACAACAGAAAACGAGAGTATATGGATGGTAGTAGATCATCACACAAAAGGCGAAAAATTTATTCTGGTTAAAAGAACAAGAACCGCAGTGACTTTAGTGACACAATATGTTAAGAAAGTAGTTCGACTACATGGAGTTCTAGTTGGTATAATGATTGACCTGGTATCCACTTTTCATAAGTGAATTTTTGAGGAATCTACTTGAGGCATTACGAATAGAATTGATTCTAAGCAATGCAGGTCACCCACAGACTGATGGACAGACAAAGAGAGTGAACAAACTGTTGGAGGATTTCTTGAGGGCTTGTATATTGGATTTTGGATGGTCTTGGAACGATCATCTTCCTTTAGTACAGTTTGCATATAATGATAATTACTAGGCTAGATGGTACAATATCATTTGAAGCATTGTATGGAAGGCCATGTAAGCCACTTTTGTATTGGTGGGAGCCTACAAATAAGATTATTTTGTGGTTCAAAGATGGTTAGAAATACTGAAAAAAGGTGGAGCTTATAAGGAAGAGGATGAAAGTTGCACAGGACTGATAGAAATCGTATGCAGATAGGAGGAGAAAAAATTGAAATTTACAGTAGGAGATTTGGTCTTTTTCAAAGCTTCTCCTTTGAATATGGTAGCGCGTAAGTTAGCACCTAGTTTGTCAGCATATTTCTAGTGTTGGAGAGGACAGGAAGATTAACATTCAGAGCGGAGCTTCCGGAGAAGATGGAGGGAGTCCATAATGTATTCCACTTGTCACATTTGCGAAAATGTATACACAACCCAATGACTATGATAGTGCCTAGTTAATTGGAATAGCTAGAATTGGAGTCTGAGTCGGGTTCATTTTGTTGTCCAAGAAGCATTATGAAACACGGGTTGAAATGACTTAGAAATAAGACCATGAAATTGGTTAGTGCGCAATGAGGAAACGACTTAGCAGAGGGTACATGAGAGCTAGAAAAGAAGATGAAGGGCTACTCATACACAACTCTTTTCCCGTATGTTTCCTGATTTGATTTGATTTCCTTTGTTGGATCATTCTAGGTTAGGATTTGGTTGCTTTGGTTTTTTATTAGGTTTTATATATGTGATTAAATTTGCGCGCGCACACACACACACACACACACACATACATACATACATACATACATACATATATATATATTAGGATGTTGTGCATCATGCCTGATATGTCAACTTATCGCATTCATATAGGTGCATTAGCCTCATTATGCATCAAACCGACTTTTCGTAGCCATAAAATGGCCTTTAAATGAAAAGCCAAATCATTATAAATATAATACTACACAGCTATATAAACTGACTAACTAAAACTTCCAGAACACATAGCATAATTGATCAAACTATAAAATATAGATAAAATAAACAAGTTCCATCTATATACAACATAAGTCACACATAGTCTCTTATACATGCACACAACGTTATGTTATACATAAAATATGTACAAACAATGGACAACATATGTAAACATCTTAAATTCTCTGTCTTCGAACACTACACTATCACAATTAATTCATTTACCTATAGTATATGAAGAGAGGGATCAGACACACACGTCCGCAGAGTAATATTACAAAGTACATACTGATACACGATTTCATAAACATTATATAAATACCAATATTACTTACCTCGACATGTCTCCTGCATTCACAGAGTTAGTCCATCATAATAAACATAGGATGATGACCATCATAATTTACTTATTAACAATTAATGTATACTAGAGTAAGTTAAACATAATCTAACTTGTCTACACACAACAGATAAAGAGGAAAAGAGTTAGTTAAACACATACTAACCCAACGATAAACAAGAGAACTAGTTAAACAGAGACTAACCCAACGGTATACACAATAGTTAGTTAAATGGAAACTAACCCAAGATATACTTAAGCATAGACTATTTTCCATAAACATAAACAAGGATATAAGCTAGATAAACATAGTCTAAACCGCATGTTACACCATAATTTACACCATGTACAAATTACGAATATTCGAAAAGGAAGCTCCTTTGCTTGTAATTTTGAAACCCATTGTTTTGTTTCCACCGAGAGTTTAAGCATGGGGCTCATCATCCGAGAGCATGTATTTTGAAAACATGAGTAAAAGCAGCAATTAAAGTCAAGACCATTGATCAACTAGGACAATGAGCTTAGCCGAAAGCAATGACTATTGAAGACCAAAGACATTTCAACTAGTATTAACAACCAATGGCTTAGATAGCCCAAGACTGAGTTCAACGGTCAAGATAAATGAAAGGAATCAAAGAAGCTATATATAAAATCATCAGAAATCTTGTCGAAGTACTTTCAACAAGATAATGACAAGTGTTTGAATCCAAGCTGTCTATAGCAAGCCAGGTCATCAATCAACCCATGCACCAATTGGAGAACCTTAAATTTGCTATGAATAGAGGACCATATGCTACTAAAAAGGGGGCTGGCCAGAGATTTTTTAACACTATACAATCATTTCATATTCCTTACTCCATTTAGAAAGTTTTAACCAAAAGATCATTAATGGAGAACTTTGTAATAGTTGTATTTTATACATCAAATTGAGGAATAAAGCTCAAGGCAGAATCCTCAAAGTGGTTGCAGAGATCTCAGCCCCGAACCACTATAAATCTCATGTCTCTTTTACCTTTCGATTACTTATTATCTGCATAGTTTTGGTATTCATTCAACTTATCTACATCCTTTCGGAGCAAGATTTCAAAAGCTTTGGGGGTGTTAGTCAGACGAAAAATATATCTAACATTTTTGGTGCTAGAAGGAGGGCCTCAAACCTCTATTCTCTTCTAATTTAGAAAACTTGAACTTTTAACCAAGCATGAAGTCAAAGTCATCCTATCGAAAGAAGCCTCGCTTCCCTATCTAGGATAAAGGAGTTGAAGAATTGCATGTGAATGAAGGGAATCGAGCAGACCAAATAATTAAACTGTTAATGAGGAAACGTTGCTTCGTCCCTTATCGAAAGCGAGTTTCAACAAATGATGCTAAAGTTCATTTTTGACATAGCACAACGCTTAGATAACTATCAGACGAAGTTAAGAATACTTTTGCTAAATTAGAGAAAAAGGTTTCGACTATGTTAAGGAAGACAAGAACCCTCGGACTTTCAGCCAAAACCCCGAAAAGTTACCAATGACTAATGAGGTCTTAGAGTTGGATTCATGGAAGCGGCTAAGAAAGTCGAGACTGAAAAGGCGATTGGAATGGTGCCTTCTGAGAGGCCATTGGCTCTATGTCCCGAAAGGGTAAACTTTGAAGAAAGGCAAAAAATAGGCCGCAAACTCAGAATGCTGAAAATGAAACTCTAAGACTTGTTGGGGATCTTGCAGTGGAAGCTTTGTTACTCAAATTATCAGAGTAATACAAAAGCTGCAAGAGGATTGATCTAGTCTTAACGTCAAAAAGAAGCTCTGAAATTTTCAACCTTTCTCCCAAGAAATCATGAAAGCTTTTATGCCACCGAGGTTAAGGATCTCGAAACTTTCTTATGATGTAACATCTGATTCCGAAGATCACATCATTTTTTATGAAATTCAAATGTAATAATATGGGTGTCAAACGAGATCAAATGCAGTTTCTTGCCCATTACTTTCAATGGACCCATACTGAAATGGTTCCAAACCTATCCACCAAATTCTGTTAGTTCTTAGGAACAATAGACCATAGAATTCTTAACATAATTCTTTGCTTCAAAAGATACTAGAAGAAGACTAAGTTTACTCGTTGACTTTTGGAAAGGGAGAGGATTTAATGACGTGGCAGCCTGATGCAAGGGCATGGCTGATGAAACTAAGTTGGTGCAACCACTTCAGGATTGTGGAGGAATGCCCTATTTCGGGATGATCTAGTGAGGAAGGAATGCAAATCTTTGAATGAGTTCTTTTCCAAGCTCAAGGAGAAATTCAATTTGAGGAATCAAAGGGAACTGTTAGAAAGAACCTAGAATGGAGTCGTGACAACAAGTTGACTTCGGCCAAAAGATTTAAGAAGGAGGTCGCAGTCTATCCCCTAACTCATTCATATGCTCAAATTTATGTTATGGCACAGGACCGAACCTCATACCCTTTGAGAAGAGGGAAGGAGCCAGAAAACAACTAAAGAAAATATTGTAGCTACCATCGGCAGAACAGACATAACATCGATGAATGTCAGTTTTTGAGGTCCTTCATTAATAGACTCAACAGTAAAGGGCATTTAAATGAATTTTTGAAGAACGATAGCACTCAAACGGCCATCGATCTTGCATGAAATGAAGGTGCACAACCTCATGTATAGGCTCCGAGGTCTTTACCAGCCACTTGCAACTTTGTTTGCATCATTCTGGGAGGACCCTATATTGCAGGGGCAAGTAATGGCAACCGGAAGAGGTAGATTAATGAATCTAAAAGTGAAGGCATCTCGGTGTATGAGATGAAGAGAGTTAAGAATAAATAGAAGATTGAGCAAGAAGTTACATTCGGTGACTCGGATAAGTAAGGTGTTTGTCACCCCCATAATGATCTGCTTGTAATTATGGCCCAAATTGGACTTTCAGAGGTGGCAAAGATAATGGTGGGCATGGGAGCTGCCGTCAACATAACCTTCAAGCACAATTTCAAGAAAATGGGATTACCCGATAGCATACTCAAACCTCGTCAAGCTCCTATATAGGGATTCAATGATGAAGGAACCATGCCTCTCGAAGAGTGTAAGATGATGGTCAAAATTGGAAGTTACCCCCGTTGCAAGATCTTTCAAACCACCTTTGTTATCATGGACATTCCTATTATCTAGGTTTTTAACCCAGTAGGAACCAATAAGAAACAGGACAACCTCGTGTAAACAGAATGGTTCAGGACTTAACCAGAAAAGCTAAGACAGGGGATTATAAGGGCTAAGCAATACGACTAAGGCAACGACTGGGATCGACTAAACCTAGAGACCATTATTCTTTCAGCCCAATCAGCAGCTGAGTGCAAATAGCTAGTATATTATCATCATAACAGAACAACGTGCAATGAGACTACGAAAACAGTGGCGACACAAGATCATGGAAAAATCTCTAATTGCAATCTCCCAAAAAATACTAAGTGCTTGAACCATCAGCAACCCATGCCCCCTCAAACCTTCAAACCAGATAACCAAAGAATACTATGTAAGAGGCCGAAACATTGGCTCGCAAATGACCCATTGTCTATGGGTTGCTAGCGACCCATAGACAATGGGTCACCTGCGACCCATGGTTCGGCCTTGTATTACAAACCAAATACTTCATAGGTCATCTCCTACCTGTCTGCGAGCTGGTGATGACGAGGCCTGGCCCAGAATCTCTACAATCCATATAAATACCATCCATCCTATAACATAAATGGGATCTTCTCCGGACTGGTGGTTGAAGCTCTGCTGGAATTATTCTTCGTTCTCTGCCTCCCACATAAAAATCTCCAATGAAATACACTGTGATTCTCTAGTGGATTCCAACTCTGGAGATTCTATCTAGCTAGGAAACAATCAAAGCCTTGTAATCATACATCTCTAGTAACAGAAATCAGTCGATAATAAAACTATAAAGTGGATGTAGGCTTCATTAACAGCTGAACCACTATTAAAATTCTCTGTCTACTTTCTTTTACCATTCTTTCTTGATATATGTTATCTGTGATATTACTTTGTCAGAACAGGGCTAGTGCTTTCAAACCCAAATCAGGGTGTTAGTCCATTTTTTGGGTTAACAGCATGGCGCTTTCACCGAGAACCCAACTCAGGCTTAGATCTAGCTATCTACTTTGGATCCAATAGGTTCATAAGTTAGATCCTCGATATCTGCTTAGAAGGCATGCTGTTGAGAACGGAAGAACCAACCAAGAAGGAATGGAGAGAAAGCAAGCAAACACATGCTAAGGTGATGGAGAACATCAACATGAGATAGTAGATGCGATCCTAAAGGCAAAACCTATAAATCACTTAAGTACATGGGTCGCTAGCTATCCATACACTATGGGTCGCTGGCTATCCGTACCATTTAACCAAACTGCCATAAACTCCAAAAGGCAAAGCACTGAAATCGGTTAAGTACATGGATCGCCAGTGATCCATACTATCTTGCTAGGTTGCCATCGACCCAGAAGCTATGGATCGCTAGCGATCCATAGCCTAGCGATCCATACAGTTAGCTCGGTTCGTGATGATTTTTAACATGTATCGTGAACTTCGAGGGCATTGCCTCTAAACCCCCAAACTAGGGCGCTTCTTTCCTAGACCTTGACTCGCTGACCAGCTAGTGACCGCCGTCTGAGTCATTCGAAGGGGATATAGTTGAAAGGAAGCAATCGGTGGAGCTCCAAGAAGAATCATGACGGAAGAAAATGTTAATACTCCACCTGCTCCAAAAGGACCGGCTATAAACTTGAACTTAGGAATGAAAACACTATGGAAGGATATAAGCATGGCTCTCTTTGGCTCTAAAGATGACAAACAATTTAAGGAAGACAAATTGGATGAAAATGCCAACGTGAAAAACGCTAGAAGAAGCTCCAAAACCTGTGCCGTTGCAAGATACCAAGTAACGGACAAGGAACTGCTACTCAAACGACATTCTTAGAGGCAAAAGGATGAAGATATGACACAAACCGAGAACATTTACAATGCCAAGCTCCCATGTTATATTGTGACTACTCCCGACTAACCAGCTTCTATACCTATCATGGAGCTCCCATCGTCAAATCATGAATGGTCGTCGTCGAGACTCATCAAAAATCGTCAAAATGGTTGTTGAAAAACTCACTTCGGTCCTATCCTAAAGTTGAACTCGGGTAATCATCCATTTGACTCGAAGCCAACCCAAGAAACTTTGGCCCAAAGCTAGATTCGGGTAAGCCATGTTGTTCCCTAAGTAAATGCCAAGTGATTCTAAGCGTCGATCACCAGGCCTTTGAATTTAGTGACTCCAAGCAAACCAACAATTGACTCTAAGCAAACAGCAGATTTTCTCGGGTCCGGCTCCAAGTAACTTACCATCGATCCGACAATACGGTCCATCTTACTTTGCTCATGTCTCCATCATGCAAGCATCATACCAACCTTGGACTACATCTCATGAATTCCTATATTCCTCGAAGGTGTATCGATCATGCATATGCGATTATCGCCTAAATCTATCTCCTCATTCAATCAACCGAATAAGAAGTGCATCGAGCAGTTTAGAATGTTTGCGACTCATAGCAATGATGTGATGTCATTATCTAATTTATTCCCAGATGCTAGATAGATTTCGATAGCTAGTTAGCTTGAGTGCCTCCTATAACGTTTAATCGTCTCTGTTACAAAGTGAATCAGAAGCTAAGCAAGGAGGAGGTAGAGCAGACTAGGAGAAAGAACAATACAGGCCTACTAGCTAAGGACTCGGATTCTAGAATACGACCCAGGATCTTAAAATTTGACTCATATGCTTCTTTGAATGATTCAATTGACAGCCTATTCCTGAATACTCACGACCCAGAGTTCGAGAGTGTCCACCGGAGTCCAGAGAAAAATACGAGGAATGTTGTATATTCAAATATGCACACAGTCCTGACACTGGCGATTACAAACATCTCTGAGATGTGATCCGAAAGCTGTTTCGGAAATGAAGGCTTCAACAGTATGTGCAATCCCTACAGAATGGAGAGCATAAAACATCTGATGCCTTCAACAAAGAACTCTGATTATCAATTAGACCATTGAAGGGCGCCATCCGCTGAAAGGAACTATGGGCAAAGTGGAATAGCGAGCGCACGATGTTGCTTCACTTATCGATAAGATTTATTCTGATCTTTTTTGAATTATTTTATTTTAATATCAATTATGTTGCAAACTACGACCAAGTTGAACTAAACTACTTCCAAAATGATGCAGGTGACCAAGTACTTAGAGTTGGCTACCAGCTAATATCCACAGACCGTGATCAAGCCTATGGAGTTTCATCATGACGAACGTGATTCGATCATTCATCAACAACCTAATAATCCTAATTTGGTACGTCAAGGCGTAGAATGAAGAACCCGACAAGTTCAGAATCCAATAGAAATTAGACATGACTGACTGTCCATTCAACAACCTTCGTATTAGACCCGAAGTACTCGTGACTGGCTACCTGCTCATCAACCATGGATTTCAACAAATGGATATGATTGCAGCCCGAAACAGACGCAACTTGATTGCCTGCTTAATAACTCATTAGCTCTGCTTGTTAGAAAGAATACGAAGCAAATTGTGCAAGACTCGATCATCTGACTCTAGCATGGATGTGATCAAATCCTTCATCACTATCTATATCCCCGACTTAATGGGAGGAGCCGCAACTACAAAGTTTCTGAATCAAACGGGTGGAAATATGACTTCTCTCAATAAAAATCTCTAAGTTTCCGGAGTGCGGACTAGAGTATAAACAATTCACAAAAAATCTCTAAGTCCTCGAAGTGCAGACTAGAGTACTCTAAGTCCTCGGAGCGTGGACTAGAGTACAAACGATGCACATGACTCTTCTAGTCCTAGACTACAAACTGGAGTACAAACAATTTGGCGAAAGTGCTACTGCCCACAAAGTCTAAGTCCCCATAGCGTGGACCGAATCATAAATACAAATCGAGAGTGAGTCGACTGCTCACAGAATGACTCTAAGTTTCCAAAATGTGAAATAGAATGCAAACACCATAAGTCGATGATTGGGTTTCACCTGTTCCCTATTCCTGTAATTCCAACCTAAAATCGGCAAAATAAGTACTAACTAGTTGTAAATGTAATGCAATTAGTAGAAGAAAAACTCGACTGTGTGCCAAAGAGCATACTAAACGGTGAATGATCTACAAGACCTCGGGGAGCTTCTGCTGATGCAAGGCTACTAAGACCCAGCAGAAAAGTGCCCGAACTAACTAACAAAGTTAGACGAAAGGAAAATTATTAAATAACACTCTAGCAAGCTAGCAACTAAGGAGTGGGACAGGAACCTAAAGTGATGCATTCACATCCGTTCTTGTCTACTCTCCTTTTCCAAATGAGATATAGTAGGACATTAGGGGTATTGCAAACAATATGGTGAAAGAAATGCTTCTATGCCCTCGACGAGTCATGTCAATCCCCCTTCTGAGAACCGGAGTTGTTGGGGGCGTCGAGAAGTCTTATCCAATGGATCGTCGAACAAATAGATATAACACCTTAGCCTACATGAATCGATAAAACCATGCTCCATCGAGTTGAATCCGAAAAATTCCTCTTAAGGTCGATGAATCATTTCTTTAAGACCGTCAAATCAATGGACACATGACCCAAAAATCTCCTCGAAATCGATAAATTATCATTCCAAGGTCGTATGGTCGTCGGACATCCGACCATAAAAAACCTTTCGCGAACGTGAAGGTCTTTCACAAACTAGAACATCGTGAAGGTTAACCGGTAGATCAGCGATCATCTAGTCCAAAAAATCCTTCGTGAGTGAGAAGGACTTTCATAAACTAGAGCATTGTGAAGGTAAACTGGTAGATTAGCAATCATATCATCCACAAAAAAAACCCTTCGCGGACGTGAAGGCCTTTCACGAACTAGAGCATCTTCTGTGAAGGTAAACCAGTAGATCAACGGTCATCTAAACCAAAAATTCTTCGTGAACGCGAAGGTCTTTCATGAACTAAGGCATCATGAGGGTAAACCGGTAGATTAGCGATCATCTGATCCAAAAAACCATTCGCGAACGTGAAGGTCTTTGATGAACTAGAGCGTCATGAAGGTGAACCGGTAGATCAGCGATCATCCGATCCAAAAAAACCTTTCCCGAACCTGAAGGACTTTCATGAACTTGAGCATCATGAAGGTAAACTGGTAGATCAGCAGTCATTTGATCTAAAAAGCCTTCGCGAACGTGAAGGTCTTTCACGAACGTGAAGGTCTTTCGCGAACTAGAGCGTCGTGAAGGTAAACCGGTAGATCAACGGTCATGTGATCCAAAAAACCGTTCACAAACGTGAAGGTCATTCATGAACTAGAGCATCATGAAGGTAAACCAGTAAATCAGCGGTCATCTGATCCAAAAAACTCTTCGTGAACGTAAAGGTATTTCACGATCTAGAATGCCGTGAAGGTAAACTGGTAGATCAGCGAAATTCATTTACGACTGATATCTGTGAAGGTGAACTGGAAAACCAGTAGTCATCTAATCCAATACCCACTGGAGTCAACGAAGCCATGCTTTAGGGACATAAACTGAGAATCATATCAGTTACTAAGCATAATTAAATGATCGACGAAACTAACAGTGCTAAACCCAAGAGCTTCAAAGTTGCTTAAAGGAACTAAGACAAAACTGAACCGAACTTGTGGTTAATCAGAGGCTGACTCGAATCAAGCTAAGACATACAGCTCAAAAGAACTGCTCTAGCTGGACTGGGGGCAATCGAACGAGTTGTGGAGAGACCATGGATATAGTTCGAGAACGCCAACAGCCCTGTGGCATGGGGGCACCGCACACACTTGAATAGCCATGAGAAAGGCCTAGACTAATCATACCATAATTCTATTATGCCCGATCAAAAATTCTGGCATTCTGACAGTCGCAGACTTAATGACCTAGCTAGTGCAACAAATAAAATATTAGAATAATACTTTTCCACTTCTCTCCAACTACTATTTTACAGCTCTTGGTGGCCAATTCCTCTTCCTCTTAGACTATATACCACTCAAAGACCAATTCTCTAGTTACAGTTTGGACCAAAAACTGAGATTCTTGCCTTGAATTCCCATATGCTCTTTCTTCATAACCAAGTCACAACTACACGATCTAAAAACTAATTATCTCTTAGAACTGGCGAAACTGCGTTCCAGCAAAGTCAAAAAACTGAATTGATGGGAAAACTCGATCTAAACCTTCTACGAACTGGTATCACTCCTCCATCACCAGGAAGGCCTAAACCACTGTGCGCATTCCATAAGCCATGCCTCACTTCCTAAACCAATAAAGCCATGTTCATAATAAATACCTACTAGGTCGATGGAAGTAAATCGACTCAAACCGTTGGGTCGACGATATACGATCCTTGCCTTCCGAAAACCAATTTTGTTCCAGCAACATCAGGAAGGCCCAAAACTTAAACTCCTTGCATTGCCTGGGGATATGAAATGCCAAGGAGCACCAAAAGTCGTGCACTCTTAAAGGCCGGGCACTTCGATTAACAGGGATCAACATCCGTTATCCAAAAAAACCGACATTGCTTCGGTAGTACCGCAAAGCTCACAAACCATGAAGTGGCAAAGAGTTCTGATTTTTGGCCAAAGTTAATGTACAAAATGTCAAAATTCAAGACATCCAAGTTACGAGTCCCTAGAGATAGGAGCTGCGATGTACCTTTGACTAGGGGCATCCAAGGAGCCGCCCAAAACGTCAAGTCTCACATTAATTGTTCGGAATAATCAGCCCAGTGGACCGAGGGACACAGAACCGATTAGCACTTGGTCAGGATAAAAGATAGCTCCAACTTGCAATAAAAGGAGGAACTTACCACCGTCCAGAGATAAACGATGACGGAAGGCTATTCCAAAATCAAATCATCAACGTACCAGTTTCCCAAAGAATAGAAGCAGGTGCTCGAATGAGGTCTCAAACCTTAACTTGTAGAAGCCAGTTGTTATCCGAAGGCAGGAAAAGACAAGGCGAGAATGCTAAACCATTCGAAGATTGGAATCAACGAATAAGATTGATATCCGCA
Source organism: Allium cepa (assembly GCA_030765085.1). Lineage (NCBI taxonomy): Eukaryota > Viridiplantae > Streptophyta > Magnoliopsida > Asparagales > Amaryllidaceae > Allium > Allium cepa. The sequence goes on from CM060940.1 coordinate 113,013,610, forward strand.
ATGATGCAATCAGCCTAGCATAATGCATGTGGCCTGAAACAATCAAGGTTAGGTGCCATGGATTTAAGACAAACACTACTGATCTCTTCCAGTCCATGATTAGTATAGGAATGAACATGGTCATACCGAGGGCATTATGATGACTTGCTCCACAATATTGGATTTCCTATAAGTACCTAGATTTTGACACCTAGAAAGTGAAGGGTTTCGCAGATAGTCATTGGATCATAACAAAAACCAGTAGGGAGAAGAATAACTATGGAATTTGTTAAAAAACAGCCTTGCATCTCCAATGGCAATACTTGACGGTTATAAACAAGCTAAGCAGCACAAATGCCTGGGACTCTCACCATTCCAAAACATGGCATCTCTCATATTTCTGCAACATTGAGAAAATAGCACCATCGAGGTTAAAAGGAATCTACTTAAATCTATAGGATCGGAAGGATGATTCAACCATCACCAACCTGAATTTAACATTGCCCGAAGACAGGCAGCGCCAAGAAAATACTTCTACAATCCAACCATAAAAATGCTAGTTTTCAAAGGCTGAAACTAGTGCCCAATAAGATTAAGAGCACCGCCGAATCAATGGGGAAAATCGATCCCAGCCTCTTGATTGTCGATGTTGCCTCGCCAATGCTAAGGCCTTCTTTAATCTTTTAAGTATTGGTATTGCCCTAGCAACGCCAGAAAAATTTTCTATTTCCTAAGTACCAGTGTTGCCCCGACAATACTACGAAACTTTCTATTTCACTAAAACCAGTGTTGCCCTGGCAACTCTAGGAAATATTCTACTCACTAAGTAACGGTATTGCCCCGCCAATGCTAGGAAAACTTTAATCTATAGAGTCGTTAAGAAACACCCATCGCAGTGAACCATCGATGCACTAGCTTCAGGAATAGAAGTTGGTCCTCAACTGAATTTCTACCTTCTCTTCAAAAAACTATTGTTGCCCAATGACATGCAACAATGGGCAGACATATCATTTCATAGATCAGCCAGATGGGTTGACCTTTTATTACAGGAATCGGCCATAGCATAGGAATAAAGCGGCGTCGAAAGGAAATCCAAGGATTGAATTACCCATGTACTTGTTTTTAAGGATGTAAGCTGGTGCACAACCGAATTTCCTAAGTTCAACTTAGAAAGAACTTAAACACAACTGAAAGATAGGCAGTCTTGAGGAAATATTGCTTGGAACCAAACAATTGGGTTATCAATTCTCAAAGGCAGGAGTTGATATATGAACAAAACTTCCGTGACAACGTCAGCAACCAAGAAGAGCATGCATAGCTAAGAACAAGCGGAAGCAATATGGAAGGTGGAAAATAAAATTCTCAAATGTCCTCACTTCCAGAATGGGATTGAGAGCCAGACTTTGGGAAATTGAGAAATTCGCCCCATTGATTTTCATCTCTCACAATCGCCCAAATACAGGCATTCGAAATAGTTAGTTCCTCAAGAAGGGATAGAAGCACAAATACTTGACCCAAAGAAATTTTTCAAAAGTCCAAACACGAATAACTGTGAGGTTGGTTAGATAATGGTTCTGTATTATGAAATAGAGCATTCTGGCAACAAAATCGCCAACGAAGGAAACGAAGGATTTAACGTTCAGAAATCAACCATCGCCCATAGTCTGGCGATGGCAAGAAGGATCGATGACCTACTTATGGTCCAATTAGATCATTTGGTTCCAACTTGTAGGATTATACCATTATCGAAAATCTGGTCATGCTATATGAAGATTCACAACATCGAGGAAAAATCCATAGAGTTGAGTCATCCGTGTATGAGCTCTCGAAGATAGAAACCAACACATGATTAGGATCTCAACATCGGGCTCAAAAGAATTTACTTTAGAAAAAGATGCTAGAAACGCATCTTTCTAATCCCTACTGACATCAGTACAAAAACTCATATCTTGGGATCAAGGCACAAAATCCCTTGTTCCCGAAGATAGGATTTATCATGTCAATCGAACTTATTTCTTAGGAGACCTAACCTCCCAAACCGCGCTGGTCATTAGTCAAAGTAATCAACTCTATGAGCTGAGGAATTTACTCCAACGCTTTGTTGAAACGAACTTAATTGAGCATAAGTAGGGATTAGCTAGACCAAGCTACTTCATAGCTCTGAACAAAGCTATGAAATAGAATATGCCGAAAAGACCTAGAAGTATTACTTACGTGTATAGAATTATAGTAAACGAATATGCTGCACATGAGCACAAGAAGTGCAACAGCGAGAAAAATAAATGTTCGAAATCGAGCAATTAAGCCAATAGTCTCGGAGACAGAGGCTGGTTTGCGTTGAATTCCGAAAAATGCAAGAAAAGGATAATCGCAATCGAACAACTCATATGCTAGTTTCCGAAGGCTAAAACTGTGCCTGATTGAACTTCAACTACAACTTTACAAGAGAAACCGTGCCTTGTAATTTAACCACAATCAGTCACCCTACTATGATAAGTATAATAAGCGCAGCCTAAGTTGTGAAGGACCCATCTTCTGGAGGAGTGGAAGAACCTCCACCGGATTAAAGATTGGATGACCGAAAAATCCTTTTCAACGATAAAACTTGGCATTCAACCCTGTCAGTTATGTTTTACTTCAAATAATATCCTCATATAATCAATGCCAAGAATCTAAGGGCAGTCAACATATGTTGATCAATCGAGTCCTGAGCATTGATCGGGGCAGATGTAGTATGTTATCTACATGAGAAGAGTCTAGTATCCTGAATAATGCAAACAAACAATCTAGTGTAAATAGCTTGCTTACATTTAAAGAACAATCCATATAGTCTTTTGAAATTATCTCTTCCATACTTACCTGTTATCGATCAATAATAGATAACGGAGCCACTGTCCAAAGCGACGCAACAATCTTTTCTTTTTAGGATCACTCGAATATAGAAATAGGAAGAGTGATATGATTGAGTTACGCACTATATCCGATTTTGGAATAGATCATCACATTGGAATTCAAAAAATCGAAGAGAACTTAACCAATTTCTCGAAGAGAAAAAGTTAAAGACCAAGAGTAAGACTCTGCTCTAGAACGGCATACAATCGTTCGAGATAAAACATAGCTTCACCGTAGGTCGAATTAAAACTATATAGGACAACTCCAAACCTATATCATGCGCCCACTTACTAACCTAAACCCTTGCATAGACTACGAAGCAAAGATTGCATGGTTAATACCAGGTTGAAATTTAGATTGAAATCAAAAAACAAACGGCTGTTAGAAGTCAGTCAATTGAGAACAACATCTTGATTGGATTCGAGTGAAGTGATGAATTTGGTCGAGCAAAATGCTTAGGTCGTATGGAATCAAATCGCCGGAGGTTTGATCGCATGAAGAGGCAAGGTTCATTCGGGTCAAGTAAAGAAATGATGGGTCGGCTTGAGTACAAGTAGGCAAGCAGAAAAGCAAAATTTTTGCGTAACTAATCGGGTCGCTAGCGACCCGATCCATCATGGGTCATCAGCGACACGACCTAACTCTTTATTTTTTTGTAAATTTCCTATGTGGCTAGGTCATTAGCGACCCATCCCACATGGATCACCAGCGAACCAAAAAAAAGAGGAGAAAAAATAGAAGAGAGAAAGAGGAAAAGAAACTTCACCTATTCTTCTTAGACTCGATCTCTTACAATTGTTCATCATTCCAAGGCATGCCAGGAAACAGGCAGAAATGTGATACGTTGTGGCAAGTAGCAGTAATCAGAACCAAAAGAAAGACGACCAACAACATAAGGTTAAAATATTCATAAAGCTCTAATGCAATCACTTGGAGGTCGACTGATGGATATTAAGAGAGCGATAACTTTCAGAGCATGCCTTTTTTACAATGAGGATGTACTCCGGGGGGCAAATGTTATCCGGGTTTTTAACCCAGCAGGAACCGATAAGAAATAGAACAACCTCATGTAAAGGGATGGTTCAGGACATAACCATAAAAGCTAAGACAAGTGATTAACAAGGGCTAAGCGATACGACTAAGGCAACGACAAGGATCGACTAAACCAAGAGACCAACATTCTTTCAGCCCAATCAACAGCTAAGCGTGAACATCTAGTAAATTGTCATCAAAACAGAACAATGTGTACTGAGACTACGCAAACAAAAGCGACACAAGACCAGAAACATCTCTAATTCCAATCTCTAGAAAAATACTAAGTGCTTGAATCATCAGCAACCCATGCCTCCTTCAAACTTTCAAACCAGACAACCAAAGAATACTACGTAAGAGGCCAAGACATTAGCTCGCAAACTAGCCAAGTCTATGGGTTGCCAGCGACCCATAGGCCATGGGTCGCCAGCAACCTATGGGTCTGCCTTGTATTGCGAGCCAAATACTCCATGTGTCATCTCCTACCTGTCTACGAGCCGGTGATGATGTGGCCTGGCACAGAAGCTCTCTGATCCACATAAATACCATCCTACCTACAACATAAACGGGATCTTCTCCAGACTGGTGGCTGAAGCTCTACTGGAATTATTCTTCATTCTTTGCCACCCTTATAATAATCCCCAAAGGAATACACTATGATTCTACAGTGGATTCCAACTCTGGAGATTTAATCTATCTAGGAAACAATCAAAGCCTTGTAATCATACATCTTTTGTAATAGCAATTAGTTTATAATAAAACTATAAAGTGGACGTAGGCTTCATTAACAGCCGAACCACTATAAAAATTCTCTGTCTACTTTCTTTTGTCGTTCTTTCTTGATATATGTTATCTTTAATATTGCTCTGTCAGAACAAGGTTGGTGCTTTCAAACTCAAACTAGGGTGTTGGTCCATTTTTTAGGTCAACAATTCCCTCGGTGTACAATGCTTTCTTTGGAAGACCATCTCTCGATGCTATGGATAGGTATGTGTCCAAATATTTATTTTTAAAGTTTCCCACTGAAATAGGAGAAGGGCTTGTAAGGAGAGATCAGTGGATCTCAAGACAACCATATTATGCAAGCCTAACATGTTTAATAAAGGGAAAACTTCATCTTATGAGAACAATGTCAAAATTAACCAACCCACTCCCTTCGAAGTTAGATAAATAATTAATCCCTAAGTCTTAAATCCATGGAGAGCTGTAGAAGAAACTTAAGAAATCTGTCAAGGAAAAATGATTCTGTGGTTGGTAAATTAATCAATATATCAAGCTATTAAGGAGAATTTAATGAGATAGAACGGGAGTAGAGTAGTGAACCTACTACTGAAATTTTGAGAGAAGAAGAAATTTAGCTTAATCTCGTTACGAGACAAAAAATCAAGACAACTTTTACAGCCAAGACCCCATAAGAAGTGTGGCTCGATGAAAATGACAAGTTTAAGACAGTCAAGATAGGGACTTATTTCCATCCATCTACCTGAGAAGAGCTAACTTATTTCCTCAATCATAACTAAGATGTATTCGCATGGACTCATGATAACATGGTGGGAATCGACCCCTTTGTTATTTGCCACTACTGAAATATAGGTCCGAAATATATCTTCCATAAGGTAAAAGAGGAAACCATTGGACAAGAATTAATATGTGGCTCTACAATAAGAGGTCGAAGGGTTGATATGAAAAACTTCATCTAAAACATATATTACCCGAAGTGGATCTCTAACCCGGTATTAGTTCAAAAACCAAATGAAAAGTGGAGAACTTGCATTGACTTTACTGATTTAAATAAAGCTTACTCAAAGGATTGCTTCCCTCAGTCAACCAATCCAGAAAATTCCTAAGTTTCATAGTAAGTGCTAGAGGGATCATAATAAACTAGGATCGGATAATGGGTATAAAAAAATATGAAGGCTCCATGTAACACCTGTAATTTTTGATAACATTATTCAAAAGATTTAATTAGAACAAATAAAATAGAATAATGTAGAGTGATAATGGGATTAAGATTGGTAAATGAATATAGTTGGCAGTGCTTATTTAATTGAATGAACTTATAAATGGTTAAGTGCTAACTAATTAAACATGAGGGCATTAGGGTCATTTTCTGCTTACACTATCCACCTTATATTAATATCCCCGTAGCCATACACGTTAATTTATCTTAAGAAAAAATTAAAAACGTAATAAAGCAAATAGGAGTCGGCCATTAAGGTGTAAGAGGAAGAGAGAAATCAAATCTAAAGCTTAGGATTCAAGCTAGAAGAAACCATTCTCAATCAATCTCCAATTTTCTTATCCAAACTAAGGTGAATAATAATCACTACATCTCTATTTTTAGTTTTATAATCATATGATTTCGAATTTAAGGGTAAATTTGTTTTTATGATATACTAGATGATGATATGCTTCATTTATAATTTGTTTAGGTTAAACAATGTTTTTTAATGCAGATATGTACGGTTTTAGGGTAAAACCAAGGTTAAACGATTTTTAAAAGCCATGGAAAAAAATTGTTATGAGAAACATAATTTTGTAGTTGGGTTTCAATTTTATAATTTTTCAATCCGTGGACAATCAGTTATGAATTTTCAAAGGAAAATATATTTATTAGGGTTTATAAATTTATTTTGGAAAATATCTTAAGATTTTGGGTCTAGAATTTTGATATATATTAGATAACATGACTAAAGTAAATTTTTGGAATTTTAAGGCACTTTTACTAAGTGATTTAGTCTGGAAATTAAATTATTTTAAAAGGAGGACCTAAATGATTTAATTGTTTTGTTAATAAGAAGGAATCATTTGTTAAATGTTGTTCAGTTTTAGATCTGAGAAAATACGGCAAATTTAATAAAATAATTTGAAAGTTTATTTTAACCAATCATGTGTTTACAAGTGGGCAAGTTAGTTACAAAATTTTAATTTATTTAGTAAAATCAGTCTTTAGCTCAGAAAAATGGGTTCCGCCTTCTTTAGAAGGACCTTTCAACCCACAACTTCCACCTCCAACCTAGTCGAAACCTTTTAGGTCGAAACCAGTAAACCAATACACATGATATCGGTTAGCTAGTATGCAGTGAATTGGAGAAAGGCGAAAGGTAAGGTGTCGAAACATAGCTTCCGAAGGTATTGGTTCCTTTGTTTTATTTTGTTTGTTTTAAAAGAAAAGCGCTTGCATGTTTATAAAAAAAGTTTCGAAGTAGTCGGAACCAATGGTTTCGAAAGGGATTTCTAAAGTAGCTTTTGAAGGACAGCTTTCACCTATGTTAAAATAATAGCTTTCGAAGGAATTACTTAGTTTGCAATTGAAGATTTCGGAAGGGGTAGTTTCAACCAAATCGAAACCCTTTTGTGTTTAGATGCCTTCCGTTGGTATTGAAGACATTAATATCGTCAAAAGGTATTGTTTATTTTTATAAATATAAGCCACCTCCTACTGCTTTCGAAAGGGGTTAGGGGTTTCGAAGGAAATGGTTTTGGAAGGGGTTTTGAAGCCAACCTTCAATTGTTTTACCCAGATGTTTTAATGCTTTCGAAAGGATGGTTTCGACACCATTAAGTTTCCCCAATACTTTTTTAAATAAAGAATGGTTTCAAAAGAGATGCTTTCTCTTATGTTCACTTTGACCCAAAAATGTCATTTTAAATATGAACCTAATGTCTCCGAAAGGTATTGGTATCGAAGGGTAACCTTTAATGGTTTCGAAAGGGATATTTTTGAATGGTTTCGAAGCTATGCTTCTATACTTATATGATAATACTTTAACAAGGTTGAAAGGTTTTGCAAGAGATGTTCTAAATATTCGAAAGGAATAATCCTAAAATTTCAAAGATAGAATTTAATGCTTTCGAAGGATGATGTCCAATGAAGTCGAAAGCATGGTTTCGAAGGTGTCGAAAGGCATACTGAACCCAAACTCATTTTTAAAGGAAAAACACATGGCTAAATAAAGGAGTTTTGAAATGATTTTAAGCATGTAAACTTGAAGAGGTATCACCTTATAAAAATATAGGTTAGAGGGATTAACTATGTTTTCAAAGAAAAGTATTTCAAGGATTTTAAACCCACAGGAGTGGTATTGTAAGTTGTAATGTTTGCTTCTTCAAATATGAATATGCTAACATGATAAAGGGGTAGAAGAACCAATTGGTTAATCCAGTAGTGAATATAAATTGATTAAACTCCTAAATGTGTAGACTTGCATCAAGGGAGTCAAGGAGACCAAAATATAGGATGCCTAAACCTTGAAGTTGTCCGAGAGATAGGTTTATAGTAAACCCATGAAAATTATGATTAGGAAGTTATTAGGGATAACAACCAGGTTCATAGCAAACCCATGAGAACTATGTATTAAGGATGGTTGGCAGAGGCCCATGAGTTGATTAAGTTAATTAGCAGGGGCCTATAGTTTCTTAGTAATAAAATGGAAACTATGAAATAGGACGGGGTGTCCATAAATTATAAAATGGTTATTGATAAACCCATCAATACTAAAAGGTTAATAATGACCCTAGAAACTATAATCATGACCGGGAGTTAGTTAAACCGGGGATGGGAAATCTAAGATATTTATATATATGCATTTCCTTATAAATGTTTAAATGCTATGTTTTAACTATTGTGGATGCAGGAGCTCAGTATATGGTTTTGAAAAGGTTTTAGGATACTAGTGAGGGGATAAACCATTCCGCTAAGTGGCATGGTCTCACTAATTATATAAATGGATTGAAATGTTAGATTATTATTCATACCAAGCTTTATATCTGACTCGATGTTTTGATTTCCCCTTAAACTCTTGGGTACTCAATTAATTTTGAGTAGTTTGAGGTTTGGGGTTTCCAGGCTCTCTTCTAAGATGAATAAAGCTTCCGGTGGCATGCAGAAGGCAGTTAGTTAATTAGAGTTATCTATTCCCAATGTGTTTTTGGATGTAAATGTAGACTTATTAGCCTTACTATATACTCTGATCAACCAAGAGGGCATCTTCATATGTCGCTCTTAGCATATGTGTAATAATTATATTTTTCTAAACATGGTTAATATTTGTGCAATTATGTAATGAACATGAAATGTTTTGAATGGAATGTGGAAATTTGTTTTTAATTTGTTAATTTTTTTCCATATTCTTGTGATCTGTGCATCACTGTATCTAACACTACCTTATTTGGTCACCGAGAATTAATAACTATGGATGGCTACAACATTCAAAGCCATTAGTTTTGGGCTTCCAAGTAGGGGGATGTTTAAAGTTTGTATTGTAGCAAAGGTTTATGAAACTTTAAAAGAAAATTATTGAAACATAATCAAATAAATTTGAAAATATGATCAGGGTTTGGGTTAAAGCTATAGTAACATACTTGTATTTGATATATAGGAATATATCTAGATACATATTCCCCTCTCTCTTGGACCGTTCTTCTATGTCTTACTAAGGCTCGTATGCATATTTATGAGAAAGAGGATATGCAAGCAAGAAACGGAAGAGGAAATCTAGGTGGAGGAAGCACCACAACCAATAGAAATGCTCGACCTAATACCTGGTGGAATCAAGGTTGACAAACTAATGCTAATCCAAATGCTGAGGCCAATATAGGTGCTGGAAATCCACCAATAGATGCGGGGATGGTGTATCATTTGTTAGCTAATCTTTTGCAAGCAGGAGCTACTGGTAATGTTAGAGGAGCTAATCTTGTAGCTCCAGTTGGATATAATTATGCTAGGCTGAGTAGGGATTACATCATTCTGGGTGGAAAGCCTTTTATGGGAATGGAGGATGCTGTTGAGGTTGAGAATTTGCCACTGAGTTATTAGAGGATCTTTACTGATTTAGGCTTAGATAGTGGGGAAAAGAGGAGGCTGGCCTCTAGACAATTGCAAGAGGCAGCGCTCCATTGGTGGAATAGTGTGACGGTCGGAGTTTCGAAAGAAGAACTAGCTTAGGATGATTTCAGAATGAGGTTTGAGTAGAAGTTTCTATTTTAGGTAGCTAAGTCGGCACTGATGAGGAAGTTTATGGACCTTGTATAGGGAGATATGTCAGTAATTGAGTATGCTGCTAGGTTTGATGATCTACCTCGATATTGATATGCCACTATAGACACTGGTATCAGAAAGAATGAAAGATTCATTCAAGGACTAAGGCCAGAGCTAGCTAGAATGACCATGACTCATGTCCGAGAGCCTTGTAATGTCATAGTGGACATGACTATTCACCATTAAGAGATGTTTGTTGTTTCTACTAGGGAGAAGCAAGTTAAATCCCAGGGTCCTCAGGGAAAGAAAATGAAATTCTTTAAGAAGAAGGGAGCCCAAAAATGGAGGCTGCCAAGAAGGCAAAGACTGATTTGGTGTGCTTTAAGTGTGATAAAAAGGGTTATTGTGCTCATGAGTGCCAGGCAGGCAAAGAGAAGAGGCCTGTAGAGAAGAAGAATGTAAAATTCTTCAACTATGACCAAGTTGGGCATTACAAGAACCAATGTCCAGAGCTAGTCAGGGCAGACAGAGGGAAGGATTTTGCTATTGAACAACCGTCTTCTTCTAGGCCTACTGTTGTGGAGAAAGGAAAAACAGTGGTGGAAGGTACGCTTTTGATTCAGAGTATACCAGTTAGGATACTATTTGATACCTGTGCATCACATTCATATATCATAGTATTTGGTTCATAGGTTATGCATAGAACCACATACCTTGTTGCTTCCTTAAGGGTTGCAAATCCAATGGGAGGGTATGCAACTCTAGGGATGAGCTGTGACCAGATAGAATTTGATTTTTTAGGTCATAAGTTTGCATGCAATCTGTATGTTTTTTATTTCGTAGATTTTGGGAAAATTTTGGGTATGGATTGGTTGGATATGTATGAGGCTAGGATATTTTCCAGGATAGGAAAATATCATTGGGACACCCAAATAGTCATAACTGAATCGTCTTCTCGGTGGAAAACTCCAGCAGGAGTGTTTGGGCTTTGTTAAGTTCCATGAAGGTTGGAGAAGAGTTAAATCAGGTTTGGGTGGTAAGAGAAATTGCAGATGTCTTTGAGCCGGTTACGGGATTACCATCGAAATAAGCTGTTGAGTTTCAAATTGATCTTGTGCCATGAGCTAAACCTGTGAGTAGACCACCTAGCAGAATGACACCAACAGAGATGAAGGAATTGAAGGTGAAGCTAGTGGATCATACGGGAAGAAATTTTATTAGACCAAGCAGTTCACCTTGGGGAGCGGCCGTAGTATTTGTGAAAAAACTAGATGGATCGTTAAGGATGTGCATCAGCTATCATAAGTTAAACGAAAGGACGATCAAGAATAGGTACCTTCTGCCAAGGATAGATGATCTATTTGATCAATTGAGTGGAGCTAGAGTGTTTTCTCAATTAGATTTGGCGACGAGGTTCCATCAGTTGAGAGTGGCGAAGGACATCATTCCTTTGACAGCATTTCGAACTAGATATGGTTCTTATGAGCGGTTAGTAATGCCATTCGGGTTGACAAATGCACCCGCTTTTTTTGTGGACTAGATGAATCGAGTCTTCTAAGAGTATGTGGATAGATTTGTGTTGGTGTTTATAAATGACATTCTGGTACACTCTAAGGATAAGAGAGAGCATGAAGATCATCTTAGAGTTGTGCTTGAGACGCTGAGGGTAAATCATCTAAAAGCAAGATTTTCTAGGTGTCGTTTTTGGAGGAAAGAAGTTAAGTTTCTTGGTTATGTGGTTTTAGAGAAAGGATTGCCAGTTAATCCAGATGAGATTGAAGCTGTGAACAATTGAAAGAGACCAGAGACGGTAACAGAAATCAGTTTTCTTAGACTTGCAGGCTATTATCAGAGATTCATTAAGGATTTTTTGTGGATAGCTACACCATTGACTAAGTTGATCTAGAAAGATGTGAAGTTTGTTTGGTCTGACAAATGTGAGGAAGGGTTTCTTCAGTTAAAGCATTTGTTGGCCAGTGCACCAGTGTTAGTAGTTCCAGATGGAAACCAAGGGTTGGTAGTATACACTGATACATGTGGAACTGGATTGGGAGCGGTATTGATGTAGAAGAGTAAAGTTATTGCCTACACGCCCAAACAGCTTAAACCACACTAAGAAAGACATCCTACTCATGACTTAGAGTTGGATGCGACGATATTTGCCTTGAATATTTGGACACATTATCTCTTAGGGAAGAGATTTGAGTTATATACCGTCATAAGTCTTTAAGATACTTATTCTCTCATATGGAGTTGAATATGAAGCAGCAAAGGTGGCTGGAGTTTTTGGCTGCTTATGATTTTGGTATAGATTATACTCATGGGAAAGGTAATAAGGTAGTAGATGCGCTCAGTAGAAAACATCATAATATGGTGTTAGCTATGTTATCAGAATGGAAGGATCTTGAAGCTTTGGCCAGTTGCGGTGTGCAGTTAAGATCTACTGCTAGTTCTAGTTAGGGGACTGCCATGTTGTCATGTTTAGAAGTTCGTCCAGTGTTGATTGGAAGGATAGCTTCTAAATAGAGAGAGGATTTAGTTTTAGCCAAGAGGATTAGAAGGCTTGAGGTTGGATCGGAGATCGATGATCTAAAGGATTATAGTCTTGACCAAAGGGGATGGTTGAGAAAGAATGGACGATTGTGCGTTCCGAATGTAGAGAACTTAAGGAAAGAAGTTCTAAAAGAATTTCATCGATCCAACTTTACGATTCATCCTAGAGGGACCAAAATGTATCAAGATATGATGAGGAGTTTCTATTGGGAAGGCATGAAGAGGGATGTTGGAATGTGGGTTAGGCAGTGCGTGAACTGTCAATAAGTGAAGGTCGAACATCAAAAGTCGATTGGATTATTTCAGCCCTTAGAGATTCCAGTTTGGAAATGGGATTTGCTATCCATGGATTTTATAGATGGGTTGCCAAGGTCAAGAAGAGGAATGAGAGTATATGGGTTATTGTGGACAGGTTGACCAAGAGTTCCCATTTCATTCCAGTAAAGTCGACTAGGACGGGACATGTTATGGCAAAGTTGTTTATAAATAACGTGATTAGACTTTACGGGATTCCTAGTAGCATAGTCAGCGATAAGAGAAGCATTATTCACCGGTAAATTTTGGAAGAGTCTACAAGAGGTATTGGGTACCAAGCCCAAGATGAGTATAGCTTAATACCCGTAGACGGATGGGCAGACAGAGAGAGTCAACAAAGTTCTCGAGGATCTATTGAGAACTTGTGTATTGGACTTTGGTGGATCTTGGGAGGATCACCTATATTTGATTGAGTTTTTCTATAATAATAATTATCAGACTAGCATAGGAATGGTGCCTTATGAAGCTTTGTATGGAAGGCCATGCAAATCACCGGCATGTTGGTTGGAGACTGGAGACAAATTGATCTTAGGTTCGGATTTGGTTAGAGAAGCATCAGAAAAAATTGAGTTAGCCGAGGACAGATGAAGGAAGCTCAATCCAGACAGAAGAGTTATGCAGTTAAGAGGCGTAAGATCTAGAATTCTCAGTGGGAGGCCAGGTTTTCATTAAAGTATCATCGATGAAGGATATGGCATGGTTTAGGAAATTGAAAAAGTTGGCCCCGAGATATGTTGGACCATTTTAGATTATAGAAAGGATTGGAAAGCTTGTGTACAGAATAGAGTTGCCGAGCAGTTTGACAGGTGTCCATAATGTATTCCATGTGTCTCATCATCGCAAATATGTACATGATCCAGAGGCTACTATTCCTCAGACAGAGTTGGAGGACTTGGTAGTAGGGCCTGATTTGACTTTTGTTAGATAACCAGTTCAGGTGGTAGCGAGGGATGAGAAAATATTGAGGACCAAGACAGTCAAGTGAGTGAAAGTTCAGTGGACCGACAACGAGAAGGTCTGTACTTAGGAGACAGAGGGCAACATTCGAGATGCTTATCTGATCTGCTTCGATGGTATATCTATATTAAATTTATATTGATTATTTGCTAGTCAGGTAGACTAGTATGGATGTTAGGAGATGTTACAGATGATTGTTATGTTTTCTAATTAGACCTTATCGAATTCGGGGAGGAAATTCTTTAAGGAGGGGAGCCGGTAACACCCCTATTTTTTTATAACATTATTTAGGAGATTTAATTAGAAAAAATTAAATAGAATAATGTAGAGTGATAAGGGGATTGAGATTGGTATATGAATGTAGTTGGTCGTGCTTATTTAAATTGAATGAACTTATAAATGGTTAAGTGCTAACTAATTAAACATAAGGGCATTAGGGTCATTTGCCGCCCACATTCTCCGCCCTTATACGATTATCCCCTAGCCATACATGTTCATTTACCTTAAGCAAAAATAAAAAATGTAGGAAAGCAAATAGGAGCCGTCCATTAAGGAGAAAGAGGAAGACAGAAATCAAATCTAAAGCTTAGGACTCAAGCCAGAAGAAACCAATCTCAATCAATCTCTAAGTTCCGTATTCAAACTAAGGTGAATAATAATCATAACATCTCTATTTTTTCTTTTATAATCATATGATTTCGGATTTAGGAGTAAATTCATTTTTATGATATATTGGATGATGATATGCTTGATTTATAATTTGTTTAGATTAAACAATGTTGTTTTAATGAAGATATGCACGGTTTTAGGGTAAAACCAAGGTTAAACGATTTTTAAAAGCAATGGAAAATTTTTATCTTATGAGAAATATGATTTTGGAGTTAGGTTTCAATTTTTATAATTTTCCAAGCCGTGGAGAATGAGTTATGAATTTTCAAAGGAAAATATGGTTGTTTGGGTTTATAAATTTATTTTGGAAATTATATTAAGATTTTGGGTCTAGAATTTTGATATGTTAGATAACATGGTTAAAGTGAATTTTTGGAATTATTGGGGATTTTTACTAGATTTATTATGGAAATAAATTATTTTAAAAGGAGGACCTAAATGATTTTATTGTTTGTTAGTAGGAAGGGCTTATTTGTTAAATGTTGTTCAGTTTAAATCTGAGAAAATACGGAAAATTTTAGTAAAATAATTTGAAAGTTTATTTTAACCAATCATGCGTTCACAAGTGGGCAAGTTAGTTACAAAAGGTATACTTTATTTAGTGAAATCAGCCTTTAGCTCAGAAAAGTGGGTCCCGCCTTCTTTAGAAGGACTTTTCGACCCAGAGCTTCCGCCTCCGACCTAGTCGAAACCTTCTAGGTCAAAACTAGTAAACCAATACACATGCTATCAGTTAGCTGGTAAGTAGTGGATTTGAGAAAAGCAGAAGGTAGGGTGTCAAAATGTAGCTTCTGAAGGGGTTGGTTCCTTTGTTTTATTTTGTTTGTTTTAAAGGAAAAGCGCTTGTATGTTTACAAAAAGGGTTTCAAAGTAGTTAGAACCAATGGTTTCAAAAGGGTATTTCTAAAGAAGCTTTCGAATGAGAGCTGCCGCCTATGTCTTAAAATAGCAGCTTCCAAAGGAGTTACTTAGTTTGTAATTGAAGCTTTCGGAAGGGGTACTTTCCACCATGTCCAAACCCTTCTGTGCTCAGATGCCTTCCGATGGTATTAAAGACATTAATACTATCGAAAAGTATTGTTTGATTTTATAAATACAAGCCACCTCCTACTGCTTTCAATAGGGGTTAGGGGTTTCGAAGGCAATGGTTTCGGTAGGGGTTTTGTTAACCCGCCTTTTGGCAAGGCCGTAGACAGACGGATTTAACTAAAATCGACTGCTCGTTTGTCGAGACTGTAATACGATGGGCTTGAGTCAACTGGATGGATAGACGATCAATCATGAATGATAAATATGATTACGAAGTTGGGGTTTGGCATAGCATGGTTCGGTAATTGGAGTTCTTCCAGGTGGTTCGGTAAGGATGGTGTGGTTCGGTCTTGATGGCGTGGTTTGGTCTCAGTGGCATGGCTCGGTCGTACATGGCTCTTTGTTGAAGTATGGTCTGATAAAGGTAGGTCGGCTTAAGTCGACCAGCATCTTGCTCTAGGTTCGGCTAGCATTTGGAGACAGCTTCGGTGGTTTGGTTTTGGATTGCTCAGGAGCGTTCAGTCGTTATAGTTCAGCGTTTCTGGATTGGTCATGTGTGGATCTGCCAAGATGGTTAGGCTGAGGAGGTTCGTCATTTCTAGATCGGTCGTGTATGGATTGGCAAAGATGGATAGACCAAGAAGGTTCGGCACTTCTGGATAGGTCGTGTGTGGATCGGCAAAGATGGTTAGGATGAGGAGGTTCGGCATTTCTAGATCGGTCATGTGTGGATCGGCCAAGATGGTTAGACTGAGGAGGTTCGGCATTTCTGGATCGGTCGTGTATGGATCGGCTAAGATGGTTAGGCTAGAGTGGGTCGGCATGTTGGAGTGGGTCGACATGCTAGAGTCTGAAGTGGGTCAGCACGATGGATTCTGGAGTGGATCAGCATGCTGATGTTTGGGTTTTGGATCGGTATTTTTCCCTTTTACTTCGGATCGGCAGAATCAATAATGATCGGTTCGGTCTTGAAGGGATAGGATCGGCAACATAGGATGTTGGTTCGGCTATGATCTTGATGGGCCCAGACTACTCAGGAAGCCCACTAACTTGTGTTTTTCCTATAAACACGGCACGTGGAGATTTAGAAAAGGGATCCTCGTTATGCTTCCCTTCTTCTTCCCTACTGAGGCTGCTCTGCTATTGTTGTTCTAAAAACTTTGGATTGTAACTGTAATTGATTCTAACATTAATAAAAAGGAAATTTCTAGAGTGGACGTAGGCTGGAGTTAGCTGAACCACTATAAATCATGTGTTATTACTGCTTTCTTTTTTATTTTTATTGTTCTTCACATTCATACACTCTATATACATTCTATCTGCGATCTGTGACTGCGATTTGGTGCTTTATCTGGATTTGGGTGTTAGTGACCAATTTTGGCACTAACATTTTGGGGCTTTCACTGAGAAAGCTAGCACTAAGGGATTCTAAAGCTTGGATTTTGGATTTAAAGGCTTAGGAACTTGGATTCCGGAGACTATGGCAAAGCAATCAACCAAGAGACTAGGACAAAAAGGAGTCAGCAAGAGGGAAGTTAGGAGGCTTCCCCTGGAGCTAATCAAACCTTTGTCCACATGACTAAGGATGAGATGCAGGTCATGATGAATTCCATGCAGGAATAGTTGAAAAGGTAAGAGGAAATGATGCAGGCACTTTTAAGACAATTTGGACAAGCAGGAACTGTAGGAGCTCGGACCTATGGAGCTAGATTAGAAGGACTCAAAAGGCAAGCAGATGGAATGGTTCAGCAGGGAGAAACCCCTAATCAGAAAACAGCTATCAATTGGATGGACCTAGACTCGGGGACACACCACCAGGAAATGCTATACCAATCCATTGATAGATGCCAGATGACGTTGCGCAACCCGACGCCAACTGGAATACAAGAGTACGTGACGAGGAGTATGTACCGGAATTCCCTCGAGGACTTTGAGGGAAGTTAGGGAATGTAAATGGGGGGCGACCCTTGGTAAATAACACTGGATTGGCTGGCACCATCAGGCGAACCATTCACGGAGGTCTGACAAACAAGGATTTGGAGGGAGTCAACAAAAGTCCGTTTACTCGAAACATCAGGATAGTTAGGAATCCACCCGATTTCAAGCTACCCACTCTGGAAGTATACAATGGTAAGACAGATCCCACTGACCACTTGATGAGGTACAAAAGGCATTTGAAAGTGCTGAGGGTATCAAAGGAGGTCATGGCCCGATGTTTTCCCCTATACTTGACCGATATAGCTGCTATGTGGTTCAGACAGCTGGAGGATGGATCTATTGGAACATGGACAGAACTGGTGGATAAGTTCTTAAGTCAATTTCGAGTTCACATAAAAAGGCCAAAAAATGTGATGACGCTGACGTCATTTAAAAAGAGGGCGGATGAATCGCTCAGGACATTCTTAACTCGGTTTAATGCAGCAGTTGCTTCGGTGGATCGGCCAAATCCATCAATGTTTCCGATGGCTGCGGTATCAGGAGTCAGGGATAACTCGGATTTCAAAGTATCGTTGATACAGGACCCACCAATGGATCTCGGGGAATTCTTTCATGAAGCTGGGAGTTTTCTTCGACAAGAGGATGCATGTTTGGATATGAAGTCAAAGGAATTAAACAAGGCTAAGGATGGGGGACTGCCCGGTGAAAGCTCGGGTAAGGACAAGGATAAAGGGAAGAGGAAGCGCAGGGGAGAACCAAAATTCTCCACTTACACAGGACAGAATACAACATTGGAACGGATATACTTGGACACTTGGGACTGCCTTCCTTATCGAAGGCCGCAAGGAGGGAACCCTCAGAACGCGAAAGGGCATTGAGAAGGCACTGTCTCTTTCATGACCTAAACGGGCATGATACTAACAGCTGCCAGCATCTAAAGGTTATGGTGGAGGAGCATGTAAGGAACGGTCAATTGCGACAATATGTCAAAACTCGGAATGCGACGATGGAACAGGAGCAGCCACCGCTTACCTTGAATGACGATGGCGCGAGGCCTAGGAATGGTGGTCGGTTGGTCATCAACTAATCATAATGGTTTGGAAAAGTAACAAACTTTGGGCTAACGATTATGTCGCTTACTCATGTACGGGGACGGAGATAACCCCTAAGCATGCTCTGAGATGATGATAAACTGTGATGCCTTAGTTTGTGAAATCTATTTTTCCTTTATGGCTTGGACACTTGCTTTTTCTACTTTCGATTTGGAATTTGGTTTGAACTCCTGGTTTTGTTGATTTTTTGATTTGGATTGTGGTTTGGATGTTTGATTTTTGATTTGGATTTTGCTTAGGATTTTTGATATGGATTTATGGTTTTCTGGTTGGATTTGGATTTGGATTTCGGATTGGATTGTGATTGGATTTTCCTCTGGATTTTAGCTAAAAGGTCGTCGAGCATGGACTATGCTCGACAAGGGTCCAGAGAGACCAGAATTCGGCCTAGGACTTAGGCCCCATATTATCTGTCACTTGTTATCACAGGTCGCAGAGCATGGACAATGCTCGGCAAGGGTCCGGAGCGACCAGGATTCGGCTTAGGACTTAAGCCACGGCATAACTTAGCGTTTAGGGAGACTGAACCAGGAACACCAAGGCATCGCTGGAAATAGGTCGTCGAGTGTGGATTACACTTGGCAAGAACCCGAAGAGGTTACGGATTTGGACATTGGCTATGAACAACTAAGGATTTGGGCATGGACCCGGAGTGGTCCCGGACTTGGATATCAACCCAGAGAGTCGTGGATTCAATTATTAGATATGGATGGATTAGAGCTCGGCTATCGAATTTGGATTCGGTTTAGGATTTGGACCCGATGAGGTCCCGGAGATGGATTTTAGGACCCGATGAGGTCCCGAAGATGGATTTTTGGACCCGATGAGGTCCCGACTTAGGATTTGGACCCAGAGAGGTCTCAGACTTGGATAAAATAATCCAAGGAGATTGTGGATTCGGTTAATTGATTTCGGATAGATATGGAATTTGATGAGGATTTGGTTATTAGATAGAAATTGGATATCGACTCAGAGCAGTCATAGATTCGGATAAGGATAAGGCAATGGCACTTGGATAAAATGGATTGAATTAAGAATAGAAAAGTATGGCTATGGATAACATATGGACTTCGGATATCGGATTTGAGGCTATTCAAAAAACACCTTCCATTAGTAAGGCATGTTTTGGGGGCAAATGTTAACCCTCCTTGTGGCAAGGCCGTAGACCAGCGGACATAACTAAAATCGACTGCTCGTTTGTCGAGACTGTAATACGATGGGTTTGAGTCAACTGGATGGATACATGATCAATCATGGATGATAAATATAATTACGAAGTCACGGTTCTACATAGCATGGTTCGGTCATTGGAGTTCTGCCAAGTGGTTCGGTCAGGGTGGTGTGGTTCGGTCTTGATGGCGTGGTTCGGTCCCAGTGGCATGGCTCGGTCATACATGGTTCGGTGTTGAAGTATGGTCCAATCAAGGTAGGTCGGCTTAAGTCGACCAGCATCTTGTTCTGGGTTCGGCAAGCATTTGCAGATAGGTTCAGTAGTTTGATTTCGGTTCGGTAAGGAGCGTTCAGTCATGGTGGCTCGGCATTTATGGATCGGTCGTGTGTGGATCGGCCAAGATGGTCATGCTCAGGAGGTTCGACATTTCTGGATCAGTCGTGTATGGATCGGCCAAGATGGTTAGACTGAGGAGGTTCAGCACTTCTGGATCGGTCGTGTATGGATCGGCCAACATGGTTAGGCTGAGGAGGTTTGGCATTTCTAGATTGGTCGTGTGTGGATCGGCCAAAAAGGTTAGACTGAGGAGGTTCGGTATTTCTAGATCGTTCTTGTGTGGATCGGCCAAGATGGTTAGGCTAGAGTGGGTCGGCAAATTGGAGTGAGTCGGCATGCTAGAGTCTGGAGTAGGTCGGCACGATCGATTCTGGAGTGGATCAACATGCTGATGTCTGGGTTTTGTATCGGTATTTTCCCTTTAACTTCAGGTCGGCAGAAACAATAAGGTGTTCGGTCTTAAAGGGACAGGATCGGCTATAGAGGATGTTGGCTCGGCTATGGTCATGATCGGCCCAGACTACTCAGGAAGCCCTATAACTCGGGTTTTACCTATAAATACAACATATGGGGCTTTAGAAAAGGGATCCGCATTCTGCTTCCCTTCTTCTTCCCTACTAAGGTTGTTCTGCCATTGTTGTTCTAAAAACTTTAGATTATAACTGTAATTGATTCTAACATCAATAGAAAGAAAATTTCTAGAGTGGACGTAGGCCGGAGTCAGCCGAACCACTATAAATTCTATGTTATTACTACTTTCTTTTTAATTTTTATTGTTCTTCACATTCATACTCTCTACATCATTCTATTTGCGATCTGTGACTGTGATTTGGTGCTTTCATCTGGATTTGGGCATTAGTGACCAATTTTGGCGCTAATAGGTTTTGAAGCCAACCTTCAACTGTTTTACCCAAATGTTTTAATGCTTTCGAAAGGATGGTTTCGACACCATCAAGTTTCCCTAATAATTTTATAAAAAAAAGAATGGTTTCTAAAGAGATGCTTTCTTTTATGTTCACTTTGACCCAAAAATGTTATTTTAGATATAAACCTAATGGCTTCGAAAGGTATTGGTTTCGAAGGGTAACCTTCAATGGTTTCGAAAGTGATATTTTGAATGGTTTTGAAGTTGTGCTTCTATACTTATATGATAATACTTTAGCACGGTCGAAAGGTTCATAAAGAGATATTCTAAAGTATTCGAAAGGTGGAAGCCTAAAGCTTTAAAGATAGAATTTAATGCTTTCGAAGGAGAATGTCCAATGAAGTCGAAAGTAAGGTTTCGAAGGTGTCAAAAGGCTTACTGAACCAAAACTTAATTTTATAGGAAAAACCCATGCCTAAATAAAGGAGTTTTGAAATGATTTTAAGTATGTAAATTTGAAGAAGTATCACCTTGATAAAAAAATATAGGGTAAAGAGATTAACTATGTTTTAAAAGAAAAGTATTTCAAGGATTTTAAACCCATAGGAGTGGTATTGTAAGTGGTAATGTTTGCTTCTTCAAATATGAATATGCTCACATGATAAAGGGGTAGAAGAACCAATTGGTTAATCCCGTAATGAATATAATTGATTAAACTCCTAAATTAGTACAGGGAGACCAAAATATAGGATGCCTAAACTTTGAAGTTGTCCGAGAGATAGGTTTATAGTAAAAACATGAAAATTATGATTAGGAAGCTATTAGGAATAACCAACAGGTTCATAGTAAACCCATGAAAACTATGTATTAAGGATGGTTGGCAGGGGCTAATTGGTTTGTAGTGAACCTATGAAAACTATATTAGGATTAAGAGTTGGCATCAGCCAAAAAGTTCCTACTCAACCCATGAAAACTAGGCTAAGAAGGGAGTTAATGGAATAATCCATTGGTTCCTAGTCAACCCATGGAAATTAGGATAAGAGAAGAGTTATTGGAATGGCCAATAGGTTCAAGGGGACCCACGAATTGATTAAGTTAATTAGTAGGGGCCTATAGGTTCTTAGTGATCCCATGGAAACTATGAAATTGGACATGGTTTCCATAAATTATAAAAAGGTTATTAGTAAACCTATGAAAACTAAAAGGTAAATAGTGACCCTAGAAACTATAATTATGACCAGGAGTCGGTTAAACCGGGGATGGGAAATCCAAGATGTTTATATATATATATATATATATATATATATATATATATATATATGCATATCCTCATAAATGTTTAAATCCTATGTTTTAACCATTGTGAATGCAGGAGCTTAGAATATGGTTTTGAAAAGGTTTTAGGATAGTAGTAAGGGAAAAAATCATTTCTCTAAGCGGCATGGTCTCACTAGATATCTAACTGGATTGAGATGTTAGATTATTATTCATACCAGGCTTTATGTCTGACTTAAAGTTTTTGTTTTCCCCTTAAACTCTCGGGAACTCAATTAATTTTGAGTAGTTTGAGGTTTAGGGTTTCCAGGCTCTCTTTTAAGATGAATAAAGCTTTTGGAGGCGTACAGGAGGTAGTTAGTTAATTAGAGTTATCTTTTTCTGTTGTGTATTTTAGATGTAAAGGTAGACTTATTAGCCTTACTATATACTCTGATCAATCAAAGGGGCATCTTCATATGTCGCACTTGGCGTATGTGTAATAATTATATTTTTTTGAACATGGTTAACATTTGTGGGATTATGCAAACATGAAATTTTTTGAATGGAATGTCGAAATATGTTTTTAATTTGTTAAAACTTTTCCATATTCTTGTGATATATGCATCAATGTATCTAATACCGTCGTATTTGGTTGACGAGAATTAATAACTATGGATGACTGCAGCATCTGTAGCGATTAGTTTTGGGTCTCTAAGCAGTGGGATGTTACACTCCGACGAATGGAAATGAGTTAATGAGTTTAAATGGAAAGATCATGTGTTTGAAAAGGTCCATAAGTCGATCAACCAACAAGTGAGTTCCCTTCTTCAACCTTTTAAAGAAGCATGTTGCTTCCAAATGGGCAGAAGAATGCCAGAAGACATTCAAGGACATGCAAAAGCACTCAAGTTCTTCCCCAGTATTGTCAAAGCCGACAGATAGAGAATGTCTTTTCCTTTATTTGGCCGCCTCGGACCAAGCCATAAGTTCAGCCTTAGTAAGAGATGATGACGGAATCCAAAGACTGGTGGTGTGCACGTAAATGTGCATATTATTATCATCATATTTATTCTTTTTAAATTAAATAAATGATCATATTGGGTATTTTAACTTGTTTAAACCAAAATTCATATTATTTGAAATTGTCACATATTCATCTTCATCCAAGGGCAAAATGGTCATTTTGTGCGTATATTAATTTGAGAAAAATTAATTGAAAATTTGTATATATTTTTTTGTAGGAATTTGATCTCAAATAGAAGTGGTTTCATGAAGATATGCATGCACAAAATTAATACAAAGGAATGAAGATGGAAATAATTCAAAGTGAAGAACATGGAGGACCCCACCTACCCACCTACCTTAATGTACAAATTAAAGGCTAATGCACATGCTTTTGGAGTTAATGGCTTCATGTACACTTAATGGGGGATTAAGACATGTTAATGATTACTTGGCCTCCACACTTCCTAAGGGGCATTTTGGGCATTCCCCAAAAATATGAATTAGGGTTTCATACATGTATAAATACCCATATGTTTCATGTATCCTCCCCTCTCTCCTTCTTAGTTAATCTCTTCTCTTAGTCTCTCTTAGGCCCCATTCTCTTTAGTTTAGTTTAGATCAAATAAAAGAAAGCTCTCTTTGTCTTTTCATGGCTACTTAGCCATTTTTATTTTATGTAATTTTCTTTTCTTTTTATGGAATGTTAATTAGTGTTTCCTTTTACTTACATGTTCATTTCCTTTCATGCTAGTAGTGTAGATTTACTTTTATGCAAGTAGAATAGTTTTCTTTTCATTTGCTTTCATTTCTCTTTCTTTTTCCTTTCATGTTGCAAGCTACATTTGTTAAGCAAATGACAAATATGAGAGGCTAAACCCCTTCAATTTAGGAGGTAATGAAGCTCTCTAATTATGTAGCTTCAACTATATGTTAATTCATGCTCTCTTTTTGTGCTTAATGAATGATCAATGAAGTGGTTTAATTGTTGTTTTTGCTTTGAATTTGATAGCCTATATTGTTGATACCAAATAGGCTATGCTTAAACAATCACTAACACTAATTGCCTCTTCATCAAAATATGACTATGGCAAAAGAAAGTGATTTGAAATTAAAATTTGATGGTCTATGTTTCTAATCAATAGTTAATAGGCCATACTTAAAATAGATTTCATTTTCATTTTCTTTGTCAAGTTTCATGAAAGTTAGTAAGTGTTTTAAGCGGTGTGTTATAGTTTGATGGCTTATGTTGGCTAATCAATAGCTCAAATATGCCATACTTATGATAAACACATCAATTAAAACACTAATGACCATAAAAGAGAGATCGTGATTTCATGTGTTGAACTCCATGATCTAGAGAGTGGATTTATTCTCTAAATTGTCATTTAATTTTCATATTTGCATTTCTTTTCTTTTTGTTAGTTAGTTCGTTTTTTTCATTTTCTAGCTTAAACACACTCTCGACTTTGGTATAATTTGATTGAGTAGGAAATTTAAATCAACAATTCTCTGTGGATCTGTATTCGCCACGTGCTACATTCGTACACCGTGCGCTTGCGGTTATTTTTAAATTTAAATTCGTTTGACGGTTTTCTAAACCGATAGAATTTCCGTCGACGAACAACTGGCATATTATGTAAGCATAAGGCAAGATCCAGTCAAGAAGCACTACCCAGTAATTGAAAACCCCGCATACATTTTGGTGTTCATGGTAAGGAGACTTTGGTCATATTTCCAGGCTCATCTATTAAACTCCTTACAGATCAGCTGCTTCAGCAAGTTTTAAGTAAACCCGAAACTACAGGGAAGTTAATTAAATGAGCAATAGAATCAGCCAGTATGAGATATCTTATGAGCCTAGGATGGCGATCGAGGGTCAAGCACTAGCTGACTTCTTTACTGAATGCACTAGTTTCGGGTCGGAGCCGAAAAGGAAGAAGATTAGAATAAACTTCTCTAGTGGCAACTCTATTTTAATGGAGCTTCAAATGAACAAGGGGCAGGTGCTGGGTATATCTTGGTGATCTCAGACAACCACCTAATTTATTGCACAATCAAGCTCACCTTCTCAGCAACCAATAATGCCAATGAGTATGAATCCTTGATCGCTGCATTAAAAATGGCAATTTCCATCAAGATTTTGGAGATTCGAATATATAGTGATTCCCAAATAGTAGTCAAAAAAATTCTTGGCCACTACCAAGCTCAAGGCCTGAGGTTAGCTCTCTATGCTAAATAGGTAAGGCAGCTACTTGAAGCCTTCAAAGGTTATCGTATAGAAAGCATTTCCAGGGACCGAAACACTAGGGCCGATGCCTTAGCAAAATATGCAAGCTCAAGGGATGTGAGAGAGTTTAATTTCATCCCAATCGAAATCCTTGAGAAACCTAGCATACAAGTACTGCAGAAAGTGTTAGTTATAACATGGCCTAAGCTGCCAAAGTGAATCTACAACATCGGTAATAATTGAAGAAAATTAGATGTCACCATATATTCTATATCTTACTGAGGATATTCTACCTTTGAATGTTGCCAAAGCTAGATGGATTAAATATAATGCTCCAAGGTTCAGCACTATAAATAGAGTGCTCTATAGGATGAGATTCTCAACTCCGTATTCAGTGTATAACAGTCTCAGAAGGTCAACGGTTACTTAGAGAAGTCCACGATGGAATTTATGGAGACCACTATGGAGACTGGAAGTTAGCAAAGAAAATACTCAGGTAAGGCTTTTATGCGCCAACATTGAAGATGTGCTAGACTATGCAACAAAATGATGAGTGCCAATTTTATGCAAAAGTTCCGAGAGCTCCTCCCAGCGAGCTCACCCCAATGATGAGTCCATGGCCCTTTGATACTTAGGTCATCACTATGCCACAAAGTGAATCAGACAACAATGATCACAAACATAAGGTAGATTTGCTGTTATCCCAATATTTTCCACTATTTCACACAACACATGGAAAAACCATCTATTGTGTTTCATAGCCATCTTTGTTTAATCGGTATTTCATCCATGTCGTTCAGACAACATTTTATCAGTTGTCTGATTGAAATTATCAAAAAAAATTACTTTGGCTCCTTATCAAAATTTTGGTTTCCCTCTCAATGTTGCATAGATTATTTTGTGGCTGTGTCCTTTCAATTATTTCCCCCTCTTTCTTTTGTTTCTAGAGGAAAAAATGGCATTCGTTCCTTTACTTATTTTCATCACCGCCTTCGTTTATCCTTCCCCCTAGCCATCGCCTACTACCTTCCTTAGCCTTCTCACATCCCGTCGATGTTGTTCGATAAACTTAGGGTTTCCTAATCAAAGCTGCCTCTTTCATCTTCATTCTGAAATTAGGGTTTCATGAAAGCCACTGCTTGAAAGTTAAGCTTCGAATCACCTTGCTCCCTTCCTTTCTTGTAGATTGCGTACTTTGATTTATTGACTATTGACGGTTGTAGCTCCTCCTTGTCGACTATTCTTCGAATGATATTGGTATGATTTATGCCCCTTTCAATTTGTATTGTTATCAACTTCTAATCTCTGACCGATGATGATTTGGGTTTCTTATATAGGAATTTGTTTCCTAAATATGCGAATATATGATTCGATTTGAATTTTTCAAATTATTTTTCTCGGCTGTCGATTTATGTTTGAACACTCTTGATGATTTTCTGATTCTTGAATTTCTGCTTTGGTTTCCGTTTGCTAATTTTATTGCTATGTTGGACCTTGATTTTTCACTATGTTGCCTGACCATGTGCTCTTGACTCATGTCTGAGTTAGTGGACTGCTATGTTGGACCTTGTTGTCTAAGGCAGTGTTGACTAGAACTGTCTTGTTCAAGGCAGTGCACTTCAACATTGGACATGTGTTGCATATATACATGTATATATATATATATATATGTATGTGTTGCTCACTATACATATACTTGAACTTATGTGCTTGTGCTTTTACTTACTTGTGCACTTTCATGTGCTTGTGCCTTTATGTCGTGTTGTTTTGTTTGATTACTTTCATGTGCTTTGGTTTCTTATATACATTTCCATATGCACTTTCATGTGCTTGTGCCTTTACTTCATGTTCTATTTACTAATTCGATGGTTTGAATTGCCTATTGTTCATTATGTACATATATACATGTATATACATACGTGTACATGTGTATAATAGTTATGCTATCTTGGTTCATCCATGTATATACATGTATACATATATGTATGTGTTCTATGGTTTGGCCTAAAACTGATACTTGTTCACATGTTGCATTGTTGTCTGCACTTTTTTACTTGGATTAGTACTTTGCAGTAAGTTCAGCTATCGGTCGAGGTAAACTTGTGCACTTTGATTCCAATATCTTCCATGTATATACATACATACATATGAATGTATATATGTGTGAATGTTGGTGGTTTGAATTTGTGGTTAGTGTTAGTGTCTTGTTTAATTTTGTATCACTTCAATTTGTGCCTTATTCAATTTGTGGCGCTTGTTCAAGGCAATGATATGAAATTGTTAGTGATATGTCTTATTATTATCCAATATGTGGCACTTTTTCAAAAACTGACATGTTTGAACCTATGATTCTGTTTTAACTCTTTTATATGCTATCAATTTTGTTTTGTGACTTTGAAGCTTTGTTTGACAGGGTTTTCTTTGGTTTGATGGTGCATTACCATTGCCTTGTTCAAGGCATCGCATACTGGCACTTTTTGATCTTTTTAATCTTTGTTGGTCCATGTTGTCGAATTGTTGACACTTGTTTTTTCTTTGAATTTCCATGAAAATACATTTTTTAAGGTACCATGAAAATACATACATATGTATGTGTATATATAGTGAATGTTGGTGGTTTGAATTTGTGGTTAGTGTTAGTGTCTTGTTCAATCTTGTAGGACTTGTTCAATTTGTGCATTGTTCAATTTGCGGCACTTTTTCAAGGCAATGATATGAAATTGTTAGTGATATGGACTTATTATCATTCAATTGTGACACTTGTTCAATTACTGACATGTTTGAACTTATGGGTCTGGTTTAACTCTTTTATATGCTGTTAATTTTGTTTTGTGACTTTGATGTTTTGTTTGATGGTGCTTTGATGGGGCTTTGCTTTGGTTTGATGGTGCACTGCCACTGCCCTGTTTAAGGTAGTGCACACTGACACTTTTTAATCTTTTTATCTTTGTTGGTCCATGTTGTTGAATCGTTGAAACTTGTCTTTACATTGAATTTCAATGTATATATATAGTGAATGTTGGTGGTTAATCTGCTTTGTGCACTTTCATGTGCTTGTCCCTTTACTTGTTTGTGCAATAGTCCATGAGATTTAATCGATACCTGACCTTGTGATATTCACAATGATACACTGTGCATATCATAATTTGTTCGTGCACATATATATTTGTCCTTGTCTAAAGCATGAAGAGAAAACAAACCCATGAACTAAGGCAATATTAATACTCAAATTCAAATAATTATGTAATTTAGGTTTGTTTCCTTTTCCATTTTACTACGTTGTTTATTTGACAGCTACAGGAGATGGCTGGATACAAGCTAGAGCAAGTGATAACACATGAAAAATAAACTTGGGTGAGTGTGAGTTCAGCGAGTAAAAAGGTTATATATGAGAGTGTAGAGAAAAGTTGTATATAAAGAGTGGTAGTGAAAGTTGTATTGCATTTGAATTTGATATGAAAAAAAATATTTGTTTAAATAAAATTATGATTCATTTTTTCATTTCGCAAATATAATATAAGTGTAATCGGTATGCATATCAATCAATATATGTATATGTTGTATAATAGGAAATTCTAGAAATGATACTACAACATTAGACAACATAGGGTTTTTTTTGTTGTGTTAGTGCATATCAGATGATGGGGCATATCTGTGATGTGAAATGAGACGGCACGAGATTTAACGACAGATAGGTGTGCAATCGGACAACGGAGCGTATATGTCATCTGATGCGTTTTTTCCTATAGTGCATCGATCTTATTAGTCCCCTTCCAACTGTTAAAGGAGGACTAGGATATGCCATAGTGATAATTGATTACTTTACAAAATGGGTCAATGCAGACCCTTAGCTACCATAACCTCCCATCAAGTAATAAAGTTTGTGATGGGGAGTATTCTATTTAGATTCGGTCTTCCACATAAGATCATTATGGATAATGGAACTCAATTTTAGAGCCAAGTGTTTGTAGAGTATTATTGAGATCACGGTATCATCAAGAGTTTTTCTTCAGTATCCCATCCGCATGAAAATAGGGCAATGGAAGCAGCCAACAAAACTATCAAAGCATGTTTGAAGGAAAGATTAAACAAAGCTAAAGGAAACTAGGAAGATGAATTACCTTTCATTCAATGGGATTATAGGACAAGCTTCAAGACCTTGGCAGGACATACTCCATTCTCTCTAGTTTATGGTTCTGAAGCCATGCTCATAGTTGAGTTAGAAATTGCCTCTCACCGAAGGTATTACTATAATATGCAATAGAATGTAGAGCTTCGAGAGAAGTCTTAGATCTGTTACCCAAGCTCTGGGACCAAGCCGCTTTAAGAACATAAGAATATATTTGAAAGATGACCAGATACTGCAACCAGAGAGTTCGAACTAGAAAGTTTAAGAAAGGAGACCTTGTCCTCCGAAAGATAATGCCAAGCACTAATGATCCAATAGATGGACCTCTCGGTCCAAATTGGGAAGGACCAATGATAATTCACGACGTCGTCCCTCCGGGAACATATAGATTAAAGAGGCTAGAAGGTAATATAATACCTCGGACTTGGAATACTGAGCATCTGAAATATATTATCATAGTACAAGGTTGCTACCTGAATAAAAGTTTTATCAAAAGCTTGAGACAGTTACCAATCTCTTAACCGTAACTTAGATATACTATACAGATTTCACTCTTCTTAAGTCTTAAGAATTTCAAAAAGTACATCAAAATGTTTTAATCATGATTATTTCCGTGATTAAGTAATATCACGCAACTTCCAAAGAGTGCACCAAAATGTTTTAGTCGTGATTATTGCCGTGATCAAGCAATATTCCAAAAAGTGCATCAAAATGTTCTAGTCGTGATTATTGTCGTGATCACGTAATATCATTCGACTTTCAAAAGTACACCAAAATGTTTTAGTCATGATACTACTCTAATCAAGTAGCATCATGCAAGTTTCAAAGCCATGCTTTCGCCTCTAGGGAAGTAAATGATTTCGCCTCGTGGTAATTACTTAGTTTCACCAAGTAAATGCTTTCGCCTTATGGTAATTATTTAGTTTCGTCATTGGAAAAAGTATTAATGATTAGCAAATTAGGTAGATTCCTAATATGGTGAACCATGGTCAAGTAGTACCATGCATTGGGTAGATTTCCAAGTAAATAAGAATAGCAAGTAGATTCCCATAATAATGAGCCATGATCAAGTAGTACCATGCATTGGGTAGATTCCCAAGTAAACCAGAATAGCAGGTAGATTCCCATAATTATGAGCCATGGTTAAGTAGTACTATCTTGGGTAGCTTCCAAGAATATTAGAAAGTTGGGTTGATTCCCGAAGAGATTAGAAAGTTGTGTAGATTCCCAAGAAGATTAGAAAGTTGGATAAACTCCCAATATAGTGAGCCATAGTCAAGAAAAACCATGCATTGGGTAGATCCCTGATAATAGTGAGCAACGTCGATCATGTCATGCAGAGAGTGACCCTTGAGAAATTGACCGTGCCGAACAAAATAAATGAGCCATAGTCAAAGTGTTGTGCAAAGAGTGAGCCATGGCCGAATTGTGTCATGTAAAGAGTGAGATATAGCCAACGTACCATGCATGGTTCTGTATAGTGAGCCACATTAGTAACGTGCAAAACATAGGCATTATACTGCCACTAATAGTTTTCAAAAACCGATACCTATGTAAGACCATGTCCAGATGACTAGAGCACGGTATCGGAGTATTTTCACATTTAAGCCCTCATTTCAAATTATTTTCTAAACCCTCTGGATGAGGTAAGATCTAAAATTATTTTCTAAACCCTATAGATGAGATTAGATTTTTAATTATTTCCAAAACCCTCTAGATGATGTTAGATATTAAATTATTTTCTAAATCCTCTCGATGAGGTTAGATTTCAAATTATTTCTGAAACCCTCCTAATGAGGTTAGATTTCAAATTATTTTCTGCATCCTCTAGATGATGTTAGATTTTGAATTATTTCTAAAATCCTCTTGATGAGGTTAGATTTCAAATTGTTTTCTAAATCCTCTAAATAAGGTGAGATTTCAAATTATTTCAAAACCCTCTAGACAAGATTAGATTTCAAATTGTTTGCGAAACAGGGTCGGACCTTCACAAGTTGTCTTGGTAAAGTGATACTTTAGAGAGTTCTCAGGATAACTAATTTGCACAGGGTCGGGATAACTTTTATAATGGGAAATGAGCAAACAAGTCAACAGCAACTAAGATTGAGACCATTGATCAACTAGGACAACAAGCTTAGCCAAAAGTAGCGACTACCAAAGACCAATGACATTTCAACAAGTATCAACAGTCAATGGCTTAGGTAGCCCAAGATTGAGATCAACGGTTAAGATGAATGAAAGGAATCAAAGAAGCTATATATAAAAGCATCACATCAGTAATACATGTCAAAGTAGTTTAAAAAAGATGATGATAGGTGTTTGAAACCATGCCGCTTATAGCAAGTCAGGCCATCAATCCAAGTGAAATCCCCGACACCAATAGGAGAACCTTAAATTTGTTATAAATATAGGACCATGTGCTACTAAAAAGGGGGCTAGCTGGTTTCTGACACTCTACAATCATTCCATATTCCTTGCTCCATTTAGAAAGCTTTAACCAAAAGATCATTGATGGTAGACTTTGTAACAGTTGTATTTGTACACTAAATTGAGGAATAAAGCTCAAGGCGGGATCTTCAAAGTGGACATCGGGATCTCGGTCCCGAACCACTAAAATCTCATGTCTCTTTTACCATTTGGTGCTTATCTATGTAGTTTCTGTATTCATTCAGCTTATCTACATCCTTTTGGAACAAGGTTCCAAAAGCTTTGGGGTGTTAGTTAGATGAAAAATCTATCTGAAACCATGTATACATAAGGATAGGTAAACACAGCTTAACTCTTTTATACACAACTTAACCACTCATCACAACACATAATCACCGAGGTATGTATCCATACATTAAACACCCCTAAAAATCACTAGAGACCCAACATATTATTTAATAACTATTTCTTATAGGTCTGGCTAGGGAAAAATTTCTCCAGCCCTTGTCCAGGTTCAACCTGGTAGTTAAAAGGTGCATCGGTCGACCGATCTATAGGCATCGATCGACCGGACGTCGTATAAACTTTATAGGAAATCATTTCTAGAACTCCATCTTTCTTCCCCAGTTCGATTCTTACTTCATCCTTACTGTTTTAATACTATATATTACATTTAAACACGACATTTAGCTATTATATTCCTTCATATGTCATGCAATATCAATACATTCATATTAATTCCTTAATTTCAATAACCCAGTTACCTTATTCGTTTCGATTACATATACGGTATAAGCAAAACCTAAACCCAATTCAATTATTATTAATATCATTAATCTTTGTGATTTATCCAGTATCAAATTTCTAACTTGTATTCTAAATTTCCCTATTTAATCAGCCTATTAGCAATCATATGACATTATACTACTCTCATGTGATCAACACATCATCAATAATAATATCCACTCACTGAATTACATACCAATGCCCTAGAACCCATCAATATACCCCAAAACCTTCTCTTTCTAGACCACAATTCTTGAATTCGCATGTGATTAATATATCCTTGTAGCTCTCTTCTTGCTCTTCGGTTTAATATATAATTTTTTAGGGTTTTATTTTGATTTGAGTGAGAAAGAGGGATGTCAAAGAGAGATGAAGGAAGAAGGTGGAAAACTGGAAACATACATGATAAAATAAAAATAAATTCAAACTTCCTCTCAACCTATATTATAACTTCCTGAAACGTTGCCTTCAACCTAATGGGCTTAGGCCCATTTAACCCAATTTAAAATCCACAACTTAAAACATGTGTAACTCCTTCATATGGACTCCAATCAGGACAAACCAGTATATCATTCTGACTAAAAAAATGAGCTCTACAAAATGGTACAAGTCCCATCACATATTTCCATTTTGTAAAATTACCATTTTGCCCTTATTATTAAAATATACACCTAAATTCTATGGGGTGTTGCATTCTACACCTACGTATATAAACCATAGGATAATACCATATATAACATACCTTTAAACCAACTTTCCTAAAGTAGGGCATTCTTTCTTCATATGACCCATCTGATTGCATTTATAACACTTTATCTTCGAAACTTTAACCCTACAATCATTCAACTCGTGCCCTCGCATATTGCATGTTTCACATCTCTTGTCTTGCTTAACACCTTGTCAGCTTGAACCTCCAAAATCCTTATGTTTACCTTGACTTACACTCTTTGTCGGTTGTCCTTTAGAAATTTCCAACATGGTGGTATTCAATAGTGCAGCCTCAACTAAACTCTTAGAGATCGCTCCCATAAGAATCTGAAAAAGTGCTTACTCGCTAAGTGGTGAACTCAACCCTTCTGCAAACTTCAGCGCCTTCTTAGGTGCTGGGTCAACCAATTAAAAACCAAATTTTGCTAATTCATTAAAGTTATTTATATACTATTTCAAAGAAGAATTTCCTTATCTGAAATTTACACACTTCTCGACCATCACCTCCTTTTCAACCCTAGACAAAAAAATTATCTCAAACCTTTCCTTTTAACTAGTCTCGGATATTTCATTTTCATTAGCTTCTTCTATAACCAATACCCACTGGTTCATTGCTTCTTATTGACGTCAAAAATGGATCAACACTCGAGAACAGATTATAGGGAGCTTGTGAGACCAAGATCTAACAAATAATAGTTGAAATAAAAGGAAAATAATAGAAATAAAGAAGAAAGACACAACATTTTAACGTCCACTTTATAGCTTTGTTGTAGTTAGTTTGATATTACAAGAGATTTGAAAGAGAATAAGTCATAAGTGTTGGGGTTAGAAAGATTCTAAGCCTTAAAATTGCCCAAAGTAGCTGCCTTGGTGACTATCGTATCGAGATTAAAGATGAAGAAGAGGCAGAACTTCCACGTAGTGATGGCAGAAACTAGATCCGCTTTTGGATGCCCTATGGTTTGTATTTATAGGGATAGAGGAGGTGTTGGGTTGAAAGCCTATTAGCAGTATAGTCTAATAGTTGGCCCAGGGTTGTACAAGAAAATCAAAGTCACCCATGTTAAATAAATAACTCAGTACCAGATCATCTCCTTAAGTGGAAATGACTTCACCCTATTTGCACGCCCTTTTTTATCTTCGAGTGGTTGTATTTCATGCCTTTTCTCTAGTAGTTGAAATTGGTGTCATTGATAGTTCCTTCATCACTTGAATTGCCTGGCTGTTTGAGTTGTCTTCTCTTCAAACTTGGTGATTTGTCATCCAAGCCTTATGAAAACACTTGAGCACAAGCTAGGTGAATAGAAAGTAACTCGCATGAAGTTAGTGAGTCGCTTTAGGGTTAGAAAATAACTCGGCACCAAGTTAAACGGCTTGATGCTGAGTTTATTCCTTAGACAATTTGGAGGTGAAATTTTGTACGACCTCTTCTTTCTCTTTTCTAAGAATACCTGCAAAATTTTAAGTCAATTCATCTTTGTTTCGATGTCCTAACTCCTATTGAATTCTGCTTGGTTAATAACCAAGTTAACATTTGCCCCTCGGAGTGTTCTTTTGTTAAAAAAAAGCATGCTCTGGAACGAGACAAGTCTTGAGCAGTACCATGCGAATTCCGGTTCAAGTTCCATCTTGAGTTGTTGATTTCAGTGTAGATGTTCTCTTTTAACTGTCCATATTTTTGTAACTAGGATTTCATTCCTTTGAATTGAAGATTCGATCTATGCTTCGGAGATCGTTCCACAGTCTCAGTTGGTGTTGACATTCTTTGTATTGCTTCCAGAAAATTATAGGATGAAAGAAAAATGAACAATCCAGTACCGAGTCATATTTATTTCTAGCCCTTATAAATTTTACCTAGAAAATTTTCTATGTTTTACTTCATTTCGCATAGCTCTCACCCGAGGCGTTTTCTACCTGAATCATTTGGAAATCGAGTTGACCCAACTCCCAAGCACCACCGTTTATCAGCCCTAAAGCCACTGCCTCTCCTTGCCACCATCGCTACCCAACAATGCGCCGCCGCCCCATCTTGTTCCTTAAGCCGTCTTAGAACCAAAATAAAACCGTAGACCTAATAGCTCATATTTGAGGTTAACGGTCAATGATCTTGTTAGAGTGACGATGGTTTGGGCTTGATTGATGGTAACTCGAAGGAAAACAGTTGATTTTGGATTGCATTTGGCTAGTGGTGGAGTTGAACTTCTGACCCAGTCGAATGCATGTCGTTTCAAAACCAAGTTCTGTTTTCTAGTTTCGACTCTCTCTCTTTGAGAATTTGGCTACGTCCGGATTGTTGTTTGAGCTCTAGTGTGATGATTTATTCCAAAGTCGTAAACAATGGATGATTTCATCGTTTCATTTTCCATTTCTGCACTTTCGGTGATCCTGAAAAGAAAAAATTTCTACATCTCTCCGGATAATGGATTTGTCATCGATTTTCAATTGATAACAAGTAAGTTTCCAAAGAGATAATCTTAAAATATGATGCGATTCAACTTTCTAGTCCGAGTGAGCTATATACACATGATGGCCCGTTCACGGTGTTCAGGACATTGGAGTCACTTTGCATAGATAACATATTGCACTTGCCTCGGTCAATGCTTAGAATCTGTTTAGACAGCACATATTGACTTCCCTTGGATTTTGGGCGTCAATCGCATGGGAATCACATTCAAATTAAGACATACCTGACCAGTTGAACTCCAAATTTTAATGTTTAGAATTACTTGCCGACGTACTCACTTTAAGTTCGATGGAGCAGCGTCTACACCTTTAGAGACTGGATCCATAACTGCTTTAGTATCTCCTACTATTCCTATTGAGCCAAGTCAATATGTTACATTAGAATATAATGTCCCTCTAGTCCTTGAAGGCCATGTGCTTGGTTATTTACCTTCTGGAATAATAATTCTAGACAACCTGTCAGAACAAGTGCCTCGGTTTTCATGG
The DNA here is from genome assembly GCA_030765085.1 of Allium cepa. Taxonomy (NCBI): domain Eukaryota; kingdom Viridiplantae; phylum Streptophyta; class Magnoliopsida; order Asparagales; family Amaryllidaceae; genus Allium; species Allium cepa. The sequence goes on from CM060940.1 coordinate 113,049,926, forward strand.
CTAGATCACTTTGAAATCTATGTTTGTAGCATGGAAACCCAAAAGATGACGTACTCTTACTGTCAAGAGCTGAACTTGCACACAATCCTCTACCGAACTTCACCACTTGCAACCACTATATGTGTTTAGGCGGTGTCGCACCACCATTTAATCGATTTTTGATGGTGATATTACAAGAACTTGGACTAGCGTCGTTCCAAGTACATCTAAATGGTTATATGCTTTTAAGTTCTCTATATGTCATGTTCATGAATAGACTTAATCAGCCTCCTAGACTCCATAATAAGCGCTCAGCTTTCAAGAATGATTACTTATTCATTCGATGTCTGAAGGGGTTCAACTGTCTCTAGCTGTCAAGAAGAATGCATCTATTTCTTGGCTTTCACCATTCTAGAGGTTCCAAATATCTAACTTGCTACATATTTCATTACAGACATCCCGGCTTGAGATGGCACCGACGAACATAAAGAAACGCTTGATACCTTAAAGGTAGTGAGAGATTCTCAATGCTCTATAGATTTCCTTCTGACTAATGAAAATCTCTGAATGTATGGCTTGCTTCACCCGGGAAGATTTACTTTAGTCGACTCCCTACACCTAAGCGATTCTAGAATGCGAACTCGTTCCTCTGCCCCGTCTCGTAGCTCTGACTAGCATGCTCTAGGAGATGTGGCTGGTTCGTCGAATGAAGTACAACTCGAAGAATCTCCTGAAGTTGAGGTCGATTTTCTTGTTGAAGAAGATACCCCGAGGGATAGGGATGAAACAAATAGGATGCCCTTATCCCAAAGGAGGATGATCTGATCCAAAGGACCTCTGATAATAGAGGTGGAGGAAATAGGCTATAGATAATGATGACGATGGTGATTTCGATGCCATCAAGGAAGGAAATAGCCCTATGGTGAATCGCCGGAAATGATCCCTGATCTTCCCAACTAGCTTTTTCCTGAATAGCTAATTGCTGAAACAATGAGTCCCGAACTTCCTAGCTCGCCTCCTCCAAAAAAGTTAATTATTGGGACTCCTCAGTCAGTTGATGTCAAGCTATGGAAACCCCTATAGGAGACAGGAGACACTCACGCCCCTTAGGAGATATCTCCATTGATCCGAGCTAATTTAGGGACTTCACAATTAGTGATATTATGGGAGTGATTAGTTCAGATATGACCTTACCTCTGGTTGATTTCATAAACGAAGGTAGAGAGACCCTGACTTTGGAACCATGTTGATATAGTTGGTAGAGTATATTAAGGGTCATCGGCACCACACACTTCCACTTTAGGATCACAAGCACACAATTCTGCATTGAGTATAATTTCGAAGTTCCAACATTAATTCCATTTTTTCCACATTTTAGGTTCCATGGTCAGTGGTCTCTTCAATCAGCTCTACCAACATTTTAGCTCTTGCAAAAATTAAACTCCGGGTCCAGCTCAATGACCTCGATGCAAAACTGATGTGGAGAGGAGGAAAAGGTAAGATAGATAAGTTGACGATGAACCTGTCATGTGAAGGGAGATCGCGAGAGGGGGAAAAAGAAGAAGGGATGGTGAAGGTGATGCCTTCGGCAATATTCACAAGCGCCATAAGAACTCCTACGATCATTACGGACCCAGAACATCAATCACTCCTTCCTACATCGAGGTTCATACTACCATTATGCAAGAAATCCCATCCTCCCAGGCTATTTGTAATGATCCGTAAAATTCGATAATTAATTTGGTTAAATTTATAAAATTTTGTAATTAAATTTAGAAAGAAGTAAAAAAATTATAATTTATATTGAAGTAAATGGTAAGAATGAATTGTGGCAAGGTTATTTAAAACTAATTATGGAAACTGGAGTGAAATTCCAGTAGTGTAGCAGTGTAAATTATTGCACTTGGTTAAAATGTAACATAAGTAATTAAAAGTAAACATTTAATTAACCTATGCAATAATATATTGATAAATAGCAACTGTATGTAAATTAAGGTAGTAATGTTAATGGCTGTTGATGAATAACCAATTTAATGCAATTCAAATTGATTGAAATGGATGTTTAGGTTATAACTGATTGTAAATAGGAATATTTGGTAATAAATTGAATGTAAGAAAACAAAGGCAATTAGTGGATTAATTAATGAATTCATAATAATAAATAGTGATTAAATAAAATCAATGTTCTGTATGTAAATTGGAAATAATAACTAGAATGAATTGCAACAGTATAAATGTAAGCTAACTGTTAATAACTTGGATGCAATTCCAATAAGTGAAACAATGTAAATGTTATAACTTGGTTACAAAATTTATATACGGAAGTGGATGTAAATATGAATTTATTTAATGAAATAATACAGGGTTAATGACAATTAATTAAAATTGTGTTATATATGGAATTTTAACCTGGATTGGTAAGTAATAACTTATAAAAGTAAGTAAAGGTTACTTTAATGATAATTAATATAATAACGGAAAGGTGAATATAAATTGAATAGAAGCGTAAGTTTATTTATAAGGCAGTAATTGATGAAATAAAAAGTTGGAAACCAAGTAAATAAATTTATTGAGGACATTTAATAGTAATTAATGTATATATTTGGCAATTAAATCAAATCAATTTATAGAAATCAATTTTAATTAATTGGAAGGAAATCTATAATAAATCAACTTATTTGTAAGTGAATCAAATTTATTTCTATATTAATTGGAAATTGGAATAAGATGGTAATTGTTAATGTAATAAGAGTAAGCCAATAATAATTCTTCCCACAAATTGATAATTGATTCAATAATGTAATACTATCCATAATAGGGCAATTAGTTGAATTAAAAGAATGGAAAGCATGATTTATTAGTTTATTGGAATTTAAAGTTTAGTAATTAGATTTATTGTAGATAAGTGGAGTTAAACATTAAAAATATTACGCTATTGAAATTAAGATGAAATTTGAGAATAGTAATGCAATAAACCATGAACCAATGTTAATTTCAACCGTTGGATAATAATGAATTGAATAATAAGAATGAAAAATAAATTTAATAGAATTATTGGGAATTTAATTTATTAATTTGAATATAATGAAATGTGAAATTTAACACTGCAATTGATAGATTAATCAACTTTAAATTGACATCTAAACTTGTTTAAATTAGTGTAAATGATTAAGAAAATTTAAAGGGTAAAAATTGTAAATTATAGAATTGAAATGTAAAATTTGATTTATTTAATTAATTAAATTTATTTAATTAATGTAAAAATAGCCATTTTGGCCGCTGACTCAGATTTCGACGAAACCAGTTTCATCGGATCCGTAACGGTGAATTATTGTAGCATTTCAAGTTTCGTAGCGATTGGACTTGTCGTTTGATCGTCTGAACGCGAAACGCCTTGAAATCGATTTAATTGAAATCAATTGAAATCAATTTGAAAAATATTGATTTTAGCCTAACTTTTTCATACGATGGAATTTGGACTTGAAACCTTTTCCATTGCGTTTAAAATATTTTTAAATATCTATTTTGATATATGGGTTGACCAAATTTCGTTTCGGAGTCGTAACGGGCTTTTCGGGCCATATATTGTTCAGCGCGTTTATCAATCCGATCCATCTATTCTATTTTCAACTTTGTCTATAAATACCCTATATAAACCCTAGCCTACCTCTATTTCTCATTTGTCTACGCGTACAATTTCTCTTCACCTCCTCACTTCAATGGCAGACAAACCCTAATTCCAATTGCAATCCCAAATCAAATCCAAAGAAAAAATTTCAAACTCCTCAAAAAAATTCAAAAAAATTATACATCGAAGCTATCAATGAACGCATATCACATCTATGATTCTTTTTCCAAATTGAGTGATGGTTTGTCCAGAAATTGATGGTCAATCCACGGCGTTCATCACGCCGCGATCAAACTTGTCCGATCGTCGAATCGATTTGTGCGTTTTGTAGAAAGTCTTGTGCGCAGTTCATCGGTGTTGGTTGTTCGATGAGTTGACGGTTAGATTGCCATGAAAAATTCGAATAGTTCAAGCATAAATCGACGGCAGCTGTAAATTTCGTGGCCGATGGTGGTCGCAAGGGGGGTCGGGGCCTTGGGGGAAGTTCAGTGGAGAGGTCTTGGTAGCCGCGGTGGCCGGCGTCGGCGTGGGGGTTATGGCGGCCGCACTAGGGTTTGAGGCTGTAGGGTTTCTCGCATTCGTTCAAGCGTGTTGCGCGTTTTCCTGTAGCTACGCGTGAGAGAGAGGGACGACGTGACAAATGGGGGTAGGTTATTTTATTTTTGTTTTAATTTATTTTTGATTTCAATCGTTCTGAATCGCATAACTTTTACATACGATATCCGTTTTACGCGTGGTTTCTTTTATTAGGATCGTATAAGAATTTCGGGTATTTTGTCGCAAGTTTGGGCGGATTCTGAGACTTTTCAAATTTTGGGTTTAAATTGGATTTAAATTCAAAAGGTGAGTGGTTTAACCCACTAACAACTTCTAAAATTTCTTATGTTTGTTAAATTTATTTATGTTGTGATTATAAATTTATTTATGAATGTTTGTATATTTTTAATCATCATCTCAGTTAATTGCATTTATTTAAATTAAATCGTTATTTAATTCATTATTGAATATAACTGCCAGTTGATTACATGTTATATATTATCAGTTATGTATTGATATTGATTGTTTGTTTTGGATGATGATTGTAATGGATGTATGATTTATGATGGATGGATGAATGTTTATTTATATCATCAAGTTGTTATGCATTTTTCCATTTGGGATTACGGTTTGAAATGATATATAACCGCATTTTTATTTTAAATTACGGATTGAAATGATAAATATCTGTATCACTTGACCATAGGGTAGAGAATTATATACAAACACCACGGTATATATATATATATATATATATATATATATATATATATATATATATATATATATATTTGAAATGATTCCTGTGGTTTTGTAAAGAAATATATGATTTTATGAGATATTTAATTGGATATTTTATAAATGTTATTTTATATATATATATATATATATAATTAATTTCTTGGTTTTAAGCTATGCATAAAATTGGGTTAATAGTATAAAGGAACTTTAATAATAAAAGTTGATTTTATTAAGATGTAATATGGTTAAGTATTTATTTAAATTATATCTATAATGACTTAAATAAAATTTAGGCTGGAAGATAAATATGAATTTGATTTGAATTAAAGTATTAAGAATTATCCTCGAATAAAATTGACTTGAAATTTAAATAAATTTGAGATTTTAAAAGGTATGATTTTTATAACTTGATTTTGGTTTAGAGGATTTAAATGAATATCAAGTCGATTTAAATGAATATTTTCAAGTTAAATTAAATTGGAAGTATATCCTGTTATTTGAAGTGTAAAGGTTTTACTTAAATGATACCTGATTTATTAAGTAAAAATTTCAAATCTAAATAACAGTAATTGAATTTAAAATATACGAAATTATCAAAGAATTCGTTCTGAAATGGTGGAATATTTAAAGCTTTGAAATATATGGAAATTGAAATGTTTTATTTGGGATTTAAATCTATATTTGGAATTGATTTGTGAAGGTGATGAAACTATTTTATTATATAAAGTAATTTATATTCAAATCATTTAAGTGGTGAGGTTATATTTCAAAGTTATGTAATTCGAAGTTTTATGTTTTGAAAGGCTATATTTCAAGCGTTTGGTTTAGAAATATTATAACTATGAAAAGTTATGGTTTTAGAAAAGGATATATTTAAAAAATGATATCATATTGATTTAGTTTTAAAAGGGAAACTGATATCATAATTATATGGTTTTGAAATGAATATTATATCCTGGTTTTGAAGTATAAGTTATTTTGAAATAACCGCGGTGCTATAATAACGGTTGGTTGTTGATGAGACCGGCATTGGAAGTTGTCATGCTCTCTGCCAACTCCGAAAACCACTTTAACAATCGTGTACGCGGTGGAGATTCTAGAATGAAGTAGGATGGTGGCGGCGTTTCCTTTGAGGTAAATACGTGGACCCGACTCCCGTGAGTTGGCATAAGGTGGCTAAAACAGGAGCGATTCTCGGGCCAATGAGGTAACACCTTTGATCGGACACATCCCTTCGATATCATACTTTGACTTTTGGATTAATTCGGTGGGAACTTTTGATTTTTTTTATTTAGGGGTGTGGCTCGACGTGGGCGGCAGCTGCGCGCTACGCGTTACCACCAGCCCGGATAGCAATTGGTATATCTACCCTGGCACTGCCTAGTTGTGTCGTGTCACCTACCCTATCATGCCTTGTACGAGTTTGGTTTTCTCCCATAGCCCATATAGTATCCTCTGGCGGCTTCCCGATCAGGAGGGACCATGATATTGGATGGACTACTAGGACTATTACGTGTTAAGGTGGAAAATGTAAAGCCTTAATGCTATTTAAAAGTAAGTTTATTTTATTAATATATATTATTATAATAGCGAAATATTACTACATAGTAAATAGTTTAACGGATCCGTAGGATATGTGAATCCCGAGCATCTCTTAAGTTACTGCTCTCATATTTATTTCTGTTGATTTTACTCACATAAGATATTTTAGTTCTGATTTGAGTGTTTTGTTTTTTAATTCGCTCGGGTCAGTCCGAGCATTACAGGATTTGAAGACTTTATTTTGGAGGACGAAGACGAAGATATTATTACTATTATCTATTATATTATTCCACTACACCATTTTATTCCGCTGCATTATAAATATTTTCTGGTAAGTGTAACTCCGATGTGTATTGTATAAGTATATCGAATATTTTGTAAACAGCTTCATGAACTGTACGTTTGATTATTATAATTTATCTTTCCACTGCAAGATTCTATTTTGTTTTTTTTCTTTTCTTTTTCTGCTTTTTCTTATTTACCCCATAACAATCCGCCCTTCTGTATGGTTTAAGTCTGACGTGTGTGGTTTATCGTCGATTTAAAGCGTACAGAAAGGTGGGGCGTTACACTATTACTGTTGTTGCCCCTACTCCTTCTAAACATGCCACGAAGTATACGCTTCTATCGGGTCCAGCTCGCCCTCAGGCTGCTTACCCACATTTGTTCCTGCATGGGGTCAAGTTCAATAAGACTATAAAACTCATAAATAGAAACACCTCTCTTCGAAATCTTAAGATGGTCCACGAGGATTTAAAAGATGAGTTCGAATGGTAACATCTTGTCCAAGCTCTTTCTTATGTCAATCGGGCTAACTACTAGCAAATTATTTCCTTTAAGATAGAAAGGGATGACTGCTACAGAATGATCAAGGATCGTGATGACGAGATAGCTCAACTAAAACTAGACAAAGACACCGCTTTGAAAGGAAAGGCTTCAAGTGATAAATTGCTAAAAGAAGCTATCCGGCCCATGAAAGGGTGTGCCTCATGATTAAAGATCATCTTAACGATGCTCAAGAGGAGTCTTTTAAATTAAAGGAGAGGGTCACTAAGGGAGAGAACACCATCAAGAATCGGGATCAGACCATCGTCGAACAAGCCGTAGAACTCGCTTGGCTCGGGAGGTGAAAGAAAAATTGGTGAAACAGAAAGAGACAATTGAATCTGTCATATTGGTGGTCGAGATCAATCACTTTTTTACTCGAAAGGAACTTGCGGACCTTCAAAGAACACATGAAAGACATGACAATCCGCATGGATGCTACCCATTGCTACAATTCTATGCCTACACCGTCATGAACAAGGGAATCTAGAAGTGACTAGGAGATAAGTACCCGAGAATTCTCGCCATCGTTTGGGACGAAGTACTGATCACGTCTGGGCGAGCCGAGGACATGCGCTCTAAAGAAGAAATCATGGTCACCAATTTCAGTTTCAAGGGCATAGGCTTTCTTGTGGTTGACAGGGAGATTTTAAAAGAAGAGAAGTAGAATGCCGCTGCTGAGGCTTTTGTTGGCCTAAGTTCTTCGGGTGAAGGAAAAACATCCGCTTCCAAATCTCAAGAGCCAATAGTGACCATTCCTGTGTTTACAGGGATTGGTCGTACAACTACCCGTACCTTTCTAGCTTTTGAAGCTCTGCATGAGCTGTATCTTCCCTGGGTTATTGAGTGGTCCACTGAAATGGAAACCGACAAAGGGGGTTTTGAAGTTGAATAATCCTACAATCCTGCAATTAGAAGCTTTCCTCCAATCCTACATTTAGAACCTATTCCAGTGTTTCTAGGACAGTGCTGGAACTTAGAAAATATGATGGTCTCTTAGTATTGCCGAAGCAACACTAATGAGTAGAAAATAAAAGGGTTTCTCAGCATTGTCGAGGCAATACTGGTACTTAGGAAGTTGAGATTGATTTTCCCATCGACTAGGCGATTTTGGGAATCCATACTTCTTGTCCGAAGACTAAGAAGTATTTTCTTGATTGTATGTCTTATTAAATTGCAAACAAGAGTATTCTCATGAGAAAACGGTTCCATAGGTTCAAGAAGCATCGTGCAACATATAGTGTGGCACACAGGAGTACGAGCCTTCTCGACATCGTCGATGCAACACCTGTTCTTGGAAGGTTTGGATTTATTTGTCCCATCGATCCGATAGTGCGAATCGATTTTCCCCATCAACTCAGCAACTTTTCCCTTTCCAACGTCGTCGTGGCAAAGTTGGTTCTCAAAAGGGTTGGATCGATTTTCCCCATCAATCTAGCTGCTTGAGTCGATTTTCCTCTTCCACTCGACGACTTTGAACCTTCCCGATGTTGCTAGAGCAATGTTGGTTCTCATAATTTTTAGATCGATTTTTCTAATCGATCCAACATTTTGAGCCAATTTTCGTCATCGACTCGGCGGATTTGATCCTTCCCGACGTTGCCGGAGCAATGCCAATTCTCAGAAGGGTTGGATTTATTTTCCTTGTCAGTGATTTGAGTCGATTTTCCCGTCGACTCGGCGGCTTGCTTACAAGAACGTGGTTCCATTAGTTCGAGAAGCTAGCTTTATTGAAGAAATAGAAGCGAAAAGACAAGTCCTACCAATTTACAATGTCCACAGTGTCCCTAGATAGCTTTTTTCTGAAAATAGGAAATATATTGTTAGGTACCAAATATAGCAGTGCCATAGCAAGTCATTATTCCAGGCACGTGGAATTAGAATTCCATCAACAGTCACTAACTTGAATGTGCCATCTCCAAGCATGTGGACGATCACATAGGGTCCTTCCCAGTTCGAGCGAAGTGTTCCTGTAGTTGAGAAGATCTGTTCCAAAATGAGATCTTCTACTTCAAAGATACATTTTCAAATCTTTGCATTGAAGTGTCATGCCACTCTCTTCTAGTGAGCAGTAGTCCTCGGTTTGACTTCCTACCGCTTCTCATCAATCTGGTCGACTAATTCGAGCATGAGCTGCTCGTTTTCCCTTTGATTGAATGTCTTCTAAGATGAAAGCGACTTCCAGTTCCTTCGGGATCATAGCTTTCGAACCATATGCCAAAGTGAATGACGAGTGCCATATCGTAGATTTATGCGTCGTTCTTTATGCCCATAGTGCTAGTGGAGGCTCATCAACCCAACTTTCTTTAACATTCATAAGCTAATTTTTTATGCTGGATTTGATAATCTTGTTCACTACTTCCACTTGGCCATTTTCCTATGGATGCGCTACCACGAAAAAGCTTTTCTCGATCTGGTAGTGCTTACAGAAGTCGTCTGCGCTCTTGAATTGAGTTCCATTGTTTGTGATGATTTTCTACGGTACTTCAAACCTGCAAATAATATTTTTCATTACAAAGTTCATCACCTTTTTATTCGTGGTTATGGCAAGAAATTCAACTTCAGTCCATTTTGTAAAGTAGTCAACTGCAATGGTAGCATATTTGACTCCTTTCTTGCAATTGGTAGTACACTGATTAAATTGATTCCCTAGACCACAAATAGCCAAGGACTGACCATTCGCATAAGTTTTGAAGATGGAACTCATAGAATCTTCGTAAATATCTGGAATCAAACACACATTCTAGTGTAATCTGCTACATATTGGTTATCGTCGATCGGAAATATCTGTAGAGAAGAGCCTTTTTCACCAGTGTTTGTCCCCTAGTGTGATAACCTCAACTGCCCTTGTGAATTTCCATGAGGATCTTCCTAGTTTCATCTTTGGTTACACACCTAAGCAGTGGAAAGGAAAATCCTCTTTGTACAGCACTCCATCATGCATTACGAATCGTACTCCTTCGAAAGGAGCTTCTTTCATTCATTCTGATCTTTGGGGAGTGTTCCTCTAAATATGTAGTCCTTGATGGGCGTCATCTACAATTCCTCCTTTTCTGGACTCTCCAGAACCCAATTGACATCTACTTGATCTATGCTTGGAATGGCTAATACTTCTACTGGAACCAATCCCATTGATTGTGCGTCTCTGAAACTGGCCAGTTTGGCTAAGTGATCATCCTTCACGTTTTGTTCTATGGGAATATGAGTTATTTGTAGTGTTCAATGTCATTGAGAAATTCCCATGCTTTTGACAAGTAAGGGGCGAGTTTTGCACCCTTAGCTTGATATTCCTTTCTCACTTGACAAACAACTTGTTGTGAGTCGTTGTAGATGTGTAGGGCTTTTATTCTCGATTCCTTCACAGTCTTTAATCCTGCTATTAACGCCTCGTACTCTGCCTTGTCATTAGTAGTGGGAAATTCCAACCTTAAAGCACAAAAGATGACCGTCCATCGAGAGTTTCAAGCACAACTCCCGCTGATGAGTAGAATCGTTTGATGCACGATCAACGAACAACTTCCATTGCGATGGTACGATTGTAGTGTCCTCCTCATCATCATCTCGAATTGTGAATTCAACGATGAAGTCGGCCAATTCTTGTCCATTAATTTCACTCCAGGGATGATAAGTTACATCGTATTGGCTTAACTCAATATTCCATTTCAAAAGCCATCTGGAAGTCTCGGGTTAGTAGAGTGCCTGTTTCAAGGGTTGTTCCTCAACACCTTGATTGGGTGAGATTGGAAGTACGACCCAGTTTCCTTGATGCTATCAGCAAGCAGTATGCCAGCTTCTCCAACTTCAGGTGGTTTCCTTAAGCTCCAGTGAACCTCTTGCTAATGGAGTATATGGGTTGTTGAATCCTAGCTTCCTCAAGCACAAGTGTCGTGCTTAATGCATGGGCATACACTGCCAAGTAAATAAACAAGTCTTCACTATCTAATGGTTTAAATAGAACCGATGGTGTTTCCATATACCGTAATAATTCCTCAAAAGTGGTCTGGCAGTCCTGATTCCATTCAAAAAATTCCTTAGTCTTCTTTGATGCATCAAAGAATGGTATGCACTTATATATCAGTTTGGAGATGAATTTGCTCAATGCTATGAGCTTTCCATTCAAACTTTGTAACTCCTTCATGTAGGGGCTTTGACGTACCGTAAGGCGGTTATTTTATCTAGATTGGCCTTGATTCCACTTATGTTCACAATAATCCAAGAAACTTTCCAGAAACAACAACGAAAGAACACTTCAGCATATTCAACTTCATTCCATGTTATGGAGGATCTTGAACATCTCTGTGAGGTCGTCCAAATGATTTCCAGGTATTTGTGACTTCACTATCATGTCACCCACATTCACTTTCATTATTCGTCTGATCTGATCCTTAAACATTGTGTTCACCAATCTTTGGTAAGTGGTCCCGCATTCTTTAGACCGAATGGCATTATGCGATAGCAGTATAGCCCCAAGTCAGTGATAAAGCCGGTATTCTCTCGATTTAGCTCATACATCATGATCTAGTTGTACCCTGAGTAGGCATCATAAATGAGAAAGTTCGTGCCATACGGTTCCATCAACAAGTTGGTCGTTTCTAGGCAACGGAAAGCTATCCTTTAGACAAGCCTTATTCAAATATAAATAGTCAACGCATGTCCCACATTTTCCATTTGATTTTCGGACTAGGTCTGATACCTATTCTGGATATGTTGCATCACGGATAAACCCATTGGCTAATACTTATCCACTTCCTCCTTTAGTGCAGTGGATCGCTTTGGACCCAAATTATGTCTCTTCTAGCTCACTGTTGTGAATTTAGGGTCGATGCTAAAGGTGTGACACACTATCTCTAGCGATATCCCGCACATACCAGAATGCGTCCAAGTGAAAATGTCTAGATTATCACAAAGAAAGGTTATCAATTTCTTCTATATTTTGACTCCAAGCTACAAACCTATTTTCAAGACCCTAGTTGGTATGTCGATATCGATAGGGATAGCTGCCATAATCTCTGCCAGTGCTACCCGCGTTTCCCCTGAACTCTTCTTCCTAGGGTCTAGAGCCTTGTCAAAGCGACTATGGTCCTTGAGCCAGTAGTGCTCTGAAATTGCTATGTCTGCGGTTCACGAATACGAAGAGTTTTCCCTATATCCTTCCCCTTTTCACAACGCTTCGATTCACATAGTTCAACAATATAGCATTCTCTTATAGTGCTTTGGTCTCCTCTTATTACTCTTATCCTATTCTCCGTTGGGAATTTCATCGGGAGACGCCATGGGGCTAAAGCGATTATTAAGTCAGCAAGGGCCGATCAACCCAAGAAAGCATTGTAAGAAGAATACTCATAAACGGTTACAAATGTCTAGATTAGAACTACCCTCCTTTCTCCTTCTTCGAGTTCTATAGGTAAGTCGATAGTTCCAACTGACTGTTTAGGTTCTTCCATAAATCCCTGAATCTTGGTTCTGTATGCGGTCACATCTTCACGCTTATTTTCATATGGTTAAACATTTTCTAAAATAGATATTCATTGAACTTCCACTATCAACCAAAACTCGATGCACAACTGTTGGACTGGTCCCAACTGTTATAACCATTGGGTCAAGAGTTGATGCTTTTATGCCTTCAGTATCCTGTTCAAGAACACAATGTCATCGATAATCAATCTTTATTTCTTTGTCGGTTCCGCCCACGATGGCGTAGCAACTTTCTCGAGGGACATGCTTCAAAATATTGTTCCATCTTGCCCTAACTCTTCGGCACTTCATGAGGTCCTCTAGTGTTGGTGTTTATAACCAGCCTTTGATCTATTCGCATGGGCCTTTCTCCGTTGGGTTCGGACTGATTTCCTTGAGAGTTTGGTGCTTGGAGTCCAACAGGTTGATTAGGGTTTTGTAGTTTCTCCACGTATTGTTGGAGTCTAGTATTCCTTATGGTTCCTCAATCAAGTCTTTCATATATCGACACTCATTTTTGTTATGCTCGTGAGTCTCGTAGAAGTGGAAAAACTTCTCTGATCTCTTTTGCTGTTCAGACGCTTAGTGGCAAGGTAGATGTTTTCCAAATTATCATTCAATGTTGTATAGTCTTTGGGCCTTAGATTCCTCAGAAATTTCCATTCCCATCATGCCTACCGGAATTCTGATTCCTCTTTTTCTAATCCTACAACTCCTACAGCTGCTGCTGAACCATTTCCATCCTATTTAACTCCAACATTACTCTGAATCACTTCCTTCGGTTGCTCATCGACGGTTTTTCCTTCAATCATACTTGCTTCTTCCAACCTTAGAAACTGGTTTGCCTTTCAGTGAAATTCTTCCATGGTAGGTAGTTGCTTCATTTTAATCCACTTACCAAAATCCATATCCAAATGAATAGCTCGAACTAATGCCATAAATACCATGTCTTCCTTTGGATTGCTCACCTCAGTAACCGCGATATTAAACCAGTCTAAGAAAGCTTTCAATGACTCATTGGGCCCTTAAGAAAAGCCAGATAAGGACATCATGCCCTTTGGTCATACAGTGTGAAATCTGAACTATTCAGAAACTTTCTTGCCAACTCATTAAAAGTGGAAATAGACTTTGATGTGAGGCATGTAAACCACGTGGCAGCGACTCCTTCTAAGAAGATAAGGAAACACCTACAATAGACAGCATCCGTAGCTATAACTCCGTCCAAATGTCATTCGTATTTAAAAAAGTGATATTTATTCTAATCCTGAAGTTATAAGCTCCTAAATTGCTTCACCACCAATGATCGAATCAAAGTAATTTGATGTGATTTTGTGCTTTAGATTTTCGGGGATTCTAATGGTGTAGCCGACCTGATAGTGTAGTGTGGATGGAGTGTGAATGTGTGACACCGCAAATTTCTATCTAACATTATTCATCGAATTTAATTAGATAAATTAAATAAAATAGTGTGATGCAATAAGGAGAATGAAATTTGTTAACTAATTTGGGTCAGGCCCTAATTAATCAATTAATAATGTTTTAAACATAAAATAAAAAGGGATTAATGAGAGGGACAAAATGAAAATAATTCCTTAATTCATTATAACCCTCTAATTTTGATTAGCATTATTTAAGATATTTAATTAGATAAATTGAATAAAATAATATAGCAATATAAGGAGAATGAGATTAATAATTAAATTAGTCATTCCTTGATTAATTCGTTAGTAAGATTAATAAAACCATAGAAAGAAAGAAGGAATAATGTGAAGGGTAAAATATGAATAGATCATTCCCTAACTCAAATCCTTATTCTTTCATTATCCTCATTTTATAACATTACATACAAACTAAATAAATAAGATATGTCGGCCGTTGCAAGAGATCTAAGAAGAGAGAAAGCTAGGAAATCAAAGGATAAATCTTAAGGGGATCAAATCAACATTTAGATTTCAGACTCTTTATGTAATCAAGGTGAATAGTAGTTATCCATCTCACTACTGCTTGTTTATTTTGGTTTTGTGCCTAAACAAGAATCATATATTGTTATTATGCCTATGATTGATTAGTTGATTGTATGCTTGAATGATGAAAATTGGATTTATTATGGAATTAGTTAATAGGTTTAGGAGTAAAAACCAAGTTTATGACATTCAATTGAAATCGAAATTTTAATATGATGTTCATAACATTATTTTAGAAGTGAGTTTTTAATTTCATAATTTTCCAAGCAAATAAGAATATTTTATGAATTTTCTAAGCGAGGAAAATGATTTATTTGGATTTTAATTATTAAATATAATTAAATGTTGTTTCTAGTCCCGAAATTTTTATTTGTCAAAGAATATATTAATTTTTATTTTTAGCGATTTTTGGGGATTTTTCCCAAGAGTTTATGATCTTACATGAATTTATTAGTTTAGAAAGGCTTTATAATTATACTAAAATGATTATATAAGTTAAATGGTTTGCAAATACTTTGGAAATGATAAATCTGGTTTACCCTAATTTATTAGAAAAGTAATTGATAAATTATAGTCTTAACCAATAGAAATTGGACATGGGTTAGGGATTGGTGAAAAGATTTTTTTTTAAAAAAAATAAAATAGTTTTTATGTAAATTATGAGATTGTCACGTCGTTATTAATCAATGCCGACGTCCATCCATGCCACGCTATCAATGCCACTTACTTATGCCGCAGCTATCTATGTCGGCATTAATGATTCCGCTAGTTTTCATTATCAACTCCTTAAGTCAACAATGCTACACTTATCTTTACCGGCTTTAGTATTTATAGCATCAATGATGCCACATATTTTATATCGGCTATATTAATACGGCAAGTTTCCACTATGGTTTTAAACAAGGCCACATGCTTACTGTTTGATGCCATAGTTTGAGGCAGCAATGCCACAAGTAGCAGTTCCAATATTAATTAATCTAGGCAGTGATGGCGTTAGCATATAAAACGGCAATGATGTCGCCGCCTACTATCAATTTTAGCATTTTTATTATAGCAGCATAGTAGTCCAGTTTTATGAGTTCAATGTCAATTGTTTTACGGTATTGATGTCGGAAGTCATCAATGTCGGCCTTACTATTTTAAAGCACCCGATATCAATGGTATTATGATATTGATGCCAAAGGTTATCAATGTTGACATTCTCATATTTCCAAGTTTAAAAGCTTTATACTATGTAGACTTTATAACTTATATTTTATACCATGCAATATAGATGATATCAGCCTTATGGCCTTGTGTTTTATTAAATTGGAACTGGTTATTAATAGCGACATAAAAGGGATGCAATAATCTTTGTAAGCAATATTAATACCTCGTTTTATTAATGGAACTAGTTTTATTATATGGCTTTACTGCATAAGGTTTTGGAGGTGCGATGACCTTAAATTGACTTTGAAGTTAATGAAAGCTATTTTATAAAAACATATATCTTGACATAATAGTTCGGATAAAATAAAGGATTGTATTTCCTTGTTTTAAGTATGATTTCAAGGGTTAAATAATCAATAAAGAATTATGTATTCAAGGAAATAAAGAGGGTATTTAGCCTAAAATTTTACTAGTGAAATTATTATTCTTATCATCATTAAATAAATTATGATAGGATATATTGACTCAAGGATTAGAGAATAGAGAACCAGATAATGGGACTAGTTAGGGTATCGCCCTATACTTCAATTGTTAGCCCCTAGTTGACATAAGTCTACAACTCCAAAGCGTTGGGCTCTGTTAAGGGTAAAACTAAAAGTAGGTGTATGCACTGAAAGGAATCTACAACTCAGATTGGTTATTGGTTGGCCTGCAAAACCATTAGGTTCATAGTTAGCCTAGCAAAACTATGAGATTGACAGACAATCAGGTTAACACTAAGATGATTGTGTTTGGATGGACAGTCCAGTTTCCTCCTAATGGTAAGTTAGTGAATTTTTGGGATATCTAGTAGGCCTGAGTCAGCTATACAGATATGTAATAACATTAGAAAAACTATCTAGTAGAGGCAGACAGTCAATTAATTAAGACAGATTGTTCAGGTTTACCCATTTAGCATGCATCCATATGATTGTTTATGTTTATTTAACCATTGTGAATGCAGGAGCATGATTGTGATTGATGTATTTTCAGAAGATACTAGTGAGGGAAATTTTGTCCCCCCTAGAGGCAGTCTCACTAGATATCTATTATCGAGATGACATATTATTATTCGCATTAGACTTTTTGTTTGATTGAAGTTTTTGTTTTCCCCTTTAACTCTCGGGTGGTCATTTGAGTGTTTGAGAGTAAGGTTTTCTAATTTTTAAGTTTAACAAATAAATCTTCCTAAGATGTGCAAGAGGAAGAGCTAGCTATATAGGAGTCTATTTACGTCCGTTGTAATGATATCATTTTGTTTGAATGTATGTAATGACAGAAGTTAAATATGTCTAGTAGTGAACTCTGTTCAACCAAGGGGTGCATCTTTATATGTCCGTCTTATAGTATTTTGTAACAATTATAGTTTATCTGAACCTAGATAATGTTTTAGGATTATGTAATATATATGGAAATTATTAATGAAATGTGTTCTAAAAAATTTCTTATTCTGCTTCTAATGTTAATGGTACTATTAACTGATCTCATTTTGTCACCGGAGAATAATACTATTAATGACTACAGCATCAACAGTGCTTATTTTTGGGCCTCGGAATGAGGGATGTTATAACTTGGTACTAGAGCAAAGTTTTATGTAAAATCAAAAGTATTTTGGACTTTAAAAGAGTTTTTGAAAACATAATCATAATGGATTAAAGAATGAAATTGGAGTATGGGACAACGTTATACTAACGTACTTATATTTGCTATATAAAAGTATATATCTTATCTCTATTCTTCCCTCTCTCTTAGACCATTCTTCTGTATCTTACGAAGAGTCAAATGTAGATGTAAGTAAAGTAAGATATGAAGGCAGAAAACCAAAGAGTGAATGATGGAGGGAGAACCACAACAAATGGAAATGCCATGCCCCACATTATAGGAAATCCGGGTCGATAAACAACCACTAATATGGATGTTGGAACACCATCGATATATATGGGAGCTATGTACTAGTTCTTTCCCAACAAGATGCAAGTTGAAGTTACAGCTGGATAAGTTGGTAGTAACGTTGGAGGAGAAAATATTGAAGTTCAGGTTGTCAACAATTATGTTGCATTGAGTCAAGGTTATGTAAGACTCGGAGGAAAGCCATTTATAGGAACGGAGGATGCTATTGAAGTTGAGAATCGGTTGTTGCATTGTGGAAGGATTTTTGTTGATTTAGGCGTAAACGATGTGTAGAAAAGGAGATTTGCATCCAAGAAATTGCAAGGAGCTGCATTGTACTGGTGGAATAGTGTAACTATGGGGGTACCAGAGGATACTTCACTTGCGCTGAGTTCAGGAGAAGATTTGAAGAGAGATTCATGTCTGAAATAGCCAAATCAACTTTTCTTCGAAAGTTTGCTGAGTTGGAACAAAGTGATACTTCAGTGCTTAAGTATGCGACCAGATTAGAGGAGCTATCCAAATATGGATATGCCACTGTGGATACGGTAATTAAGAGGAATCGAAAGTTCATTAGGGGATTGAAACCAGAGCTTGCCAGAGCAACATTATCGCACCTCAGAGATCCTTGCGATTTAGTAGTGGAGGCACTGAGGAACGAAGAGATGTTAGCGCTATTTAGCAATAACAAGCCGGTGGAGACTCAGGGTAATCAAAGTCACAAAAGAAAGTTCTTTCAGAAAAAGAAGCTTCGGAGGGTGGAACTGCCAAGAAGGGAAAAGCTAATATTGTTTACTTCCAGTGTGACAAGAAAGGACATTTCGCTCATAAGTGTCGAACTGGTCAGAGAAAGAAGGTCGTTGGGAAGAAGAACATCAAGTGCTTCAACCGTGACTAGATATAGCATTATAAGAATCAGTGCATAGAACCAGTTAAGGTTGAGAAAGGAGAAGTGATAGCTTTGGAACTGTCTACCTCGAGACCAAAAGTGGAGGAGAAAGGAAATGTTGAGATGGGAGGTTCGCTTTTGATTCATAACATACCTTTTAGAGTATTGTTTGATACTGGTGCGTCACATTCTTTTATCTCTTATTATTTATTGGACAAGCTTGTTACTTCCTTAAGGGTTGTCAATCTGATAGAGGGTATCAAACTCTTGGGATAAGATGTGACCATTTAGAGTTTGAGTTGTTAAGTCGTACATTTGCCTACAGTTTACATGTGTTTGATTTCATAAGCTTTGGAATTATATTGGGTATGGATTGGTTAAGCAAATATGATGCTAGGATATTTCGTCAAGATAGGAAAATATCACTAAGACACCCTAATAGTATCGATCGAATTATAGACTCGGTAGAGAACTCCAATTTTGACGTTTGTGCTTTATTGGATGCAATGGAGGAGGAAGTCAAGTTGAACCTAGTTTTTGTTATTAGGGAGTTTGCAAATGTTTTTGAGCCTGTTATAGGACTACCACCGAAATGAGCTATTGAGTTTTGAATAGATCTTGTACTTGGAGTTGAACCTATAAGTAGACCGCCTAGCAGAATGACACCTATTAAAATGAAGGAGTTAAAGTTGCAGCTGGTGGACTTAGAAGGAAAGAATTTCATTAGACCAAGCAGTTCATCTTGGGGAGCGGCCGCGTTGTTCATGAAGAAATCGGATGGGTCATTGAGAATATGCATCGATTATCATAAATTGTATGAGAAGACAATAAAGAATAGATATCCCTTGCTAAGAATAGGTGATTTATTTGATCATTTGAGTGGATACAAAGTATTTTCTCAGTTATATTTGATGATAGGGTTCCATCTATTGAGAGTGGCGGAGGACGGTATTCCTTCAATGGCATTCCGAACAAGATATAGTTCCTATAGATGGTTAGTAGTGCCATTTGTATTGACAAATGCACCTGCTTTCTTTAAAGATTTGATGAACCGGATTTTCTGAGAGCATTTGGATAGGTTCATGTTGTTATTTATAAATGACATCCTGATATACTCTAGGAATAAGCAAGATCAAGAGACTCGCCTTAGAATAGTGCTTGAGATGTTGAGGTAACATCAGTTAAAAGCAAAGTTTTCAAGATATCATTTTTGGAAGAAAGAAGTGAAGTTCCTTGGTCATGTAGTTTTAGAAAAATGGTTTTCTGTAGATCCAGCTAACATTGAGGCTATTAATAATTGGAAGAGACACGAGATAGTGGCCGAAATAAAGAGTTTTTTTGGATTAACTAGCTACTACCTAAGATTCATCAAGTATTTCTCTCATATAGCAGCATCGATGACTAAAATAACAAGGAATTCCTTGAAATATGTTTGGACTGATAAATGTAAGGAAGCATTTCTTAAGCTAAAACATTTATTAACCATTGCGCCCATGTTAGTTGTTTTGGATGGGAATCGAGATTTGTTGGTGTATACTGATGCATGTAGAAAAGGATTAGGAGCAATGTTAATGCAAAAAGGTAAAGTGATTGCCTACACTTCTCGACAGCTTAGACCGCATGAAGTTAGATATCGGACTCATGATTTGGAGTTGGCAGCTGTAATCTTTGCTTTGAAAGTATGGAGACATTACCTTTGGGAGAAAGATTCGAGTTGTTTATGGATCATAAGTCACTGAGATATTTATCCTCCCAGAAGGAGTTGAATATGAGACAGCGGAGATGGTTAGAGTTTATAGCAGCTTATGATTTTGGCATTGAGTATACGCCAGGAAAAGGAAACAAAGTAGCTAATGCACATAGCAGAAAACATCAAAATACAGTATTAGCCATAGAGCGATGTTGAAAGATTTAGAAGTATTGACTTGTTGTATTGTGCAGTTAAAATCGATGGCTTGTTCTAATTGGCATAATGCTAGGTTGTCTTGTTTAGAAGTTCGACCGACAATGATCGAAATTACTTCTAAACTGAGAGATGATCCATTATTAGCTGAATGAATTAGAAGACTCAAAGGTGGAGCTGAGATTGATGATTTGAAAGATTTTTAACTTAATCGAAATGGATGGTTGAGAAAGAATGGACAATTATATATTCTGAATATGAGATACCTAAGAAAGAAAGTTCTTAGGGAGTGTCATCGATTAAAGTTTACCATTCATCTTGAAGGAACTAAGATGTATAGGACATGTAGAGAAGTTTCTTCTAAGAAGGTTTGAAATGGAATGTAGGCTTATGGATAAAGTAATGTCTAAATTGCCAACAAGTGAAAGTCAAACATCCAAAGCCAAGTGGTTTGCTTCAGCCTTTAGATATACTAGTATGGAAATGAGATTCTATATTTATGGATTTCATTGACGGGTTGCTAAGGTCGAATAGGGGAAATGAGAGTATTTGGGTTATAGTGGATAGACTGATTAAGAGGTAGTTGGGTTATAGTGGATAGACTGATTAAGAGGTAGTTAGGTTATAGTGGATAGTCTGATTAAGAGTCCCATTTCATTCCTGTTAAGTCGACAAGGATGTTACCTATTTTGGCTAAGTTATATATGAGGAATATTGCCAGACTGCATGAGATTCCTAGTAATACAGTCAGTGACAGAGAATATTTATTCACTAGCAAATTCTGGAAGAGTCTGCAGGAGGTTTTGGTCACTAAGATCAAGATGAGTACCGCTTACCATCCACAGGAAGATGGAAAAACGGAAAGAGTTAACAAAATCTTGGAGGATTTGTTTAAAGAGCTTGTGTGTTAGATTTTGGAGGATTGTGGAAATATCATCTACATTTAGTCAAATTTTCCTATAGCAATAGTTATTAGACTAGTATAGAGATGGCACCTTTTGAAGCTCTATATGGAAGGCCATGCAAATCTCTAGTATGTTGGTTAGAGACCGATGATAGACAAGTTCTTGGTCCAAATTTGATGAGAGAAGCCACGGAAAAGATTGAGTTGATCCAAGCGAGAATGAAAGAAGCTAAGTTTAAGCAGAAAAGAGGCATAAGGATTGGAGTTCTCGTTGGAGACCATGTTTTTGTTAACAGTGATGAAAGGTGTAGTAGGATTTGTAAAGTTAGGGAAATTGGCACCAAGATATGTTGGAACGTTTCCTTTTACAGAAAGGATCAAAAAACTCGCTTATCAGATAGAGCTACAAAGCAGTTTGTCATGAATCCATAATGTTTTTCATGTTTTTCATCTTAGGAAATATATTCGTACTATCACTTAAACTGCATTGGAAGACTTAGTGGTGAAACTGGACAAGACTATTGTTTGGCAACCAGAACTCGTATTGTGGCTAGGGATGAGAAGAAGTTAAGAAAAAAGATAGTCAAACTAATGAAGGTCCAGTGGAGTGACGAAGAGAGAGATTGTACTTTGGAGACGGATGACAAGATTAGAGGCACATATCCTGATTTGTTTAGATGGCACATTACATACCTGTGTTATATGTTTATTTTGTACCTTATCATAATTTTAAGGATGAAATTCCTTAAGGATGCGAGTCTGTAACACCACTAATTTTGATTAATATTATTTAAGATATTTAATTAGATAAATAAAATAAAATAATTTATTGGTATACAGAGAATGAGATTAATAATTAAATTGGTCATGCCTTGATTATTTGGTTAATAAGATTAATTAAACCATAGGAAGAAATGAGAAATAATGCGAAGGGTAAAATGAGAATAGATCCTTATTTCCTAACTCAAACTCTTATTCTCTCATTATCCTCATTTCATAACATTACATACAAACGAAATAGAGAAGAGAGGACGGCCATTACTAGAGATCTAAGAAGAGAAAAGGCTAGGAAATTAAAGCATGAAGTTTAGGAGGATCAAATCAACGCTTAAATTTCAATTTCTTTATTTAATCGAGGTGAATAATAGTTATTTATCTCACTATCGGTTGTTTATTTCAGTTTTATTCCTAAACCCAAATCATATTTTAGTATTATGCTATGTTATGATTGATTAGTTGATTAGATGCTTGAACGATGAATTATTGGATTTATTATGGAATTATTTATTAGGTACTAAGAGTGAAAACCTAGTTTACAACATCTAGTTGACTTGAAATTTGAATATGATGTTCATAACATTATTTTAGAAGTGGATTTTTAATTTCATAATTTTTCAAATAAGTATGAATATTATATGAATTTCCTAAGTGGGGAAAATGATTTATTTCGGGTTTTAATTATTAAAAACAATTAAATAACGTTTTTGGTCCTAAAATTTTTTTAAGTCAAAGAATATATTGATTCTGATTTTTAGTGATTTTTTAGGATTTTTCCCAGTGCATGATTTTATATGAATTTAAATATTATGTTAAAATTACTATATAAGTAAATGGTTTGCAAAATACTCTAGGAATGATAAATATGGTTTACTGCAGTTTTTTGGAAAAGAAATTGATAAGGTATAGTTTTAACCAATAGAAATTGGACATGGGTTGGGGTTGGTGAAAAGAAATTACTTTTTAAAGAAATAAAACGGCTTTTATGTTAATTACGAGATTGCCACATTATTAATCAATGTCGATGTCTATCCATGCTGCAGCTACCAATGCTACATGCTTATGCCTCATATATCTATGTCCGCATTAATGATTCCACTACTTTTCATTATCAACTCCTTAAGACAACAATGGCGCACTTATCTACACCGGCATTAGTATTTACAGTGGCAATGATGCTGCATATTTATATCGGCTATAGTAACACCGCAAGTTTCCACCATGGTTTTAAACAAGGCCATATGCTTACTTTTCGGCGCCATAGCTTAAGGCATCAATGCCTCAAGTAGTTGTTCCAATATTAATTACTTTAGGCAGTGATGCCGCTAGTGTATAAAATGACAATGATGCCGCCTATTATCAATTTTGGCATTATTATTGTTATCCCGCCTTTTGGCAAGGCAGAGACACCAAGAACTTGACTAGAAACCAGGCATAGTTCGTCCTGGAGATCGTTAACACATAGGTCCACTATAGATACCTGTAAATTCCGAGTCCGGATCGAGCTACAATTGATATGATAGGAACATCAAAGCTATGAAAGCCAACGCTCTAAATTTCAAGTCAATTGGAGTTCGTATGCTCAAGATATTGACCGATCACGGTTGAGAAAGCCAAACTTGCATCGATCATAACTCGAGATCTACAAGTCCAAATGCCACCAAATTTTCATAAGAGCTTACGTACGACCGAAAGAATGTTCATGCCAAATTTCGACTCGATTGGAGCAAATCCTAATCGATACGAAATTCGTTCGTATTGATCACGGATCGAGTCGAAATCACCTGGAACCGATCGCGTGGGCCCAACCACATGTCGAAAGAGGTCTCTCGAGATCTGGGTGAGATATTTGCAACCTACGCCTATAAATAGCAGCCATATGCATCCAGAAAAGGGACCTTTTTCCTCTCTACGCTGAAACTCTGCCGAAATCATTATCAAACTTCAGTTGTACTGTTGTAATCTTTTGTACTCAGTGAGTAAAGTTCAATAAACATTAGTCATTTCATGGTTGACATAGGCAATTCGTCGAACCACCTTAAATTTGTGTGTTTCTGTGCATTTTCTTATTGTTTATTGGTGTGTTTATTAGATCTGCTTCATTTTACATTTATTCTCTTCATTTTATCTCTTCAAACACATCCGAAGAGTGTTGTGGCCAATTTTGGTACAAACACTTTGATGCTTTTACTGAGAGAACACTACTTTTCTCCTACTGTATGGATCTACTACTGTCGTTGGATTGTAAAAATCTAAGGAGAAGATCCAGATCTATCGTCTATTCAATTCAGATTGCTCCAGATCTAAGAAGAACTCTATTCATCATGAATTTCGTATCCATATTTTCGAATCCATGAAAATATGATGAATTTCATATCTATATTTTCATATCCATGAAGATATGGTGATTTTTGTATCCATATTTTGTATGCAGAAAATATGGTAAATTTCATACCCAAAAAAATTGGCGATTTTCGTATCCATATTTTCGTAGCCATGAAAATATGGTGATTTTCGTATCCATATTTTCATATCCATGAAAATATGGTGAATTTCATATCCATGTTTTCGTATCCAGAAAATATGGTGAATTTCGTATCCATGTTTTCATATCCAGAAAATATGGTGATTTTCGTATCCTTGTTTTCGTATCCAAAAAATATGGTGATTTTCGTATCGATTAGGATTTACATCGATCAATTTTCGTATCGATCGACTTTCGTATCGATCACCTTTCTATCGATCATTTTTCGTATCGATCGGTTTTCGTACCGATCAACATTCACATCGATCAATTTTCATATCGATCACCTTTCGTATTTATCACCTTTCTTATCGATGACTTTCGTATCAATCATTTTTCGTATCGGTCATTTTTCGTATCAATCAACATTCATATCGATCAATTTTCGTATTGATCAGCTTTCGCATCGGTGACTTTTCGTATCGATCGAACTTCGTATCGACAGTTTTCGTATCGATCGAATTTCGTATCGATCGATTTTTGTATCGATACTCAAATACCACTTCGTATCGATCCAGCAGCATGCATTTCGTATCGATCATCAGATACCACTTCATATCGATCCCGCCGCGTGCGTTTCGTATCGATCCTCGGATACACTTCGTATCGATCCAGCCAGTTGCATTTCGTATTGATCGTCGAATACCGCCTCGTATTGATCCCGCCGCATGCGTTTTGTATCGATCCTCAAATACACTTTGTATCGATCCAGCCAGCTGCATTTCCTATCGATCCTCAGATTCTACTTCGTATCGATTTGGCCATGTGCGTCTCGTACCGATGCTCACATAACACTTTATATCGTTCAAATGTTGCTGAGAATGATGCGAAAAAGAAAAAAAATCGGGTACGACCCAAATTTCCAAAAAGAGGGTAGCCGCAGCGTAGGGCACCCGCATAGTTAGTTCAAAACTCAACTTAATAAAGGAACATTTTGATCGTTCCATGACTGGACGGACCATACCCGCATAGTTAGTTCAAAACTCAACTTAATAAAGGAACATTTTGATCGTTCCCGAGTTGCAATCAAGGAATGGGTAAAGAAATACTACTCAACCATACTCCCAGAGGCCGGAGAACCTAGCTAATATGCAAGAACTAGAGTTGACTAATATACCATGCTTCTAAGGTGGACTGCAACTTCCCCCAATTGACCAGCTTTTAAACTACTGAATTGACAACTATGGTACGATGGCTAATATGACGACTGGCCTACACTGTCTACTTTGCCAACTCAAACATAGTTGGTCACCGCTGAATCATCTTCAAATGTCTACATCCTAACCATTCCACGTCCATATGACTAAAAGCATGGCATACAACGTCAAGAGGACTTCCTTAATACCCTTTATAGATCTCCTATCCGGATGAAAGTTTGGGACATCCACCAAACTATTAACCTATTTTAACCAACTCGACATCCGTTACCATTATTCAAACGTTGGACAATCATGCATGCATCATTCACTAGTATTAAAAGACATCGTAGCCATAAAATGGACCAGGTCATAATGACGATTAAAGAGTGTTCCCAAGTCGAGACCTATTCATTGAAACTACCTGCAAAATTTCCAGTGAAAATTCAATATGTTGACTACATTAGTATACTACGGAAATACGATTCCCGACACTATCTCATGAAGGAAGAACGATGCATGGATTCCACGAAGAGTGATGAATGCCATCAAATGCAGATGTCTTCCCCAATTCTTCAAAATGGAATAAAGAAGCTGGCAACCAATGAATTGGTCAAAATCCACAGCTCGTTGCCGCCAATACTTATAAATTAAATCATCACAAAAGCTTATTTCCAGAGTTTGATAAGTGGACTGGCGGATGGCCGCCAACAACTACACCAACATATCATATCTAATGTTGAGTTGATGAACTAGATAAAGGATCAATGTCACAAGATAAGGAGGGAACCTACTCCATACTCTAGATCGAAAAACTCCTCTTCATAGGTGGCTACCAGGACGCCAATTCCATAAGGCTGCTTCGGAAAGGATAGCTCTGAAAATATGTTCAAGCCTCATTAAACGAAGGGTCGGGAACCCCCGACCCTTATCAATCAAGAACTTTGATCAAACTGAACAATTTGCTTTAGAATTCCTACTGTGAAGGGCTGGACCAAAGTGCAATAGCGAGCATATGATGCCGCTTCACTTATTAATGAGATTTAATCTGATCTCTTTTGAATTATTTCTATTTCAATTTCGTTTATGTTGCAAAAAATGACCGAATTGAATTAAACTACTTGCAAATGATGCAGGTAACTGAGTACTTAAGGATGGGTCCAAAACAAGCTCCACGGACTATGATCAAATCATTGAGGTATCATCATGACGAGCGTGATTCAACCACTCATCAGCTGCTATATGCACCTGACTTGGGGGCAGGGCATCAAAGCAAAAGAGACCGATAAGGTCAGGACTCCAGTACAAAGTGGATGCAACCGACCATCCACTCATCCGCCTATGCAATTTAATTAGGAGATTTGAGAAAGAGTTGGAGTTGTATGTCCCAATAATGCACTCTCCATCTCGTACTTGAAGCTCACCAAAACACTTATGGTTGTTCTGATGCCCAGTAAGATCAGAATCACACCAAGGATGGACATAACATGACCGTCCTTGCATTAGACACTTGGGTTATTTAAGAACACATGTTTAAAGTGGATATGATTTGACCATTCACTCCCCAGTTTGCGTCTGTGATTCTGCAAAACAATCATGTCTTAAACGACTTCATCAGGAGACAACCCTCAATTCATAGTCATCAACAACTGACTGCTTACTCGCTAACCATCTTGAGCCATCATTCCAAATCTTTTCCTCAACTCGATCGGAAGAGCGCAAGCATAAAGTGGATGTGACTCGACCATCTGCTCTCCAACTCTTGCCCCTGTCTTATAAAAAAATACTCAACTCAAAGTGGATGTAGTTCGGCCATCCTCTCCTCTGCTCGAGCTTAAAGCATGCCAGAACACTAATCTTACTCCTTAGGCTTGGCAGAAGCAGAATCCTAATGAACATGTACGTGATTAGACCGTCCATCAACTAAATCTTATCCTTTGTTGAGGGCGGATAAGTGGAAAGTGATTGAGATATAACCAATCACTTATTAAGTGAAACCCAAGCTCGGGGACAAGTCACTACAATGAAGCTAAAAAAGGATTGATACACGACAATCCTTTAACTAACTCCAGTCTGCCAGAGTGCGATCTGGAGTATAAACTTATAAATGCGGTTTCAAAGAGGGTGGATTCGTCCACCTAACGACATCTCCCGTATCTTGACCAAGTTTGAGGAGGATGGACTCGTCTATCTAACGACCTCGCTTGTTAATTCAGGGTGGATGTGAATCGACCATCCACGATCCTGATAAACCAACCGTTCCCAGAGTGCGAACGAAATTCAAACGCCTAAACAGACGTGACTGACCGTCTGTCGGCGAACTCCAGATTCCCAAAGTGCAAGCTAGAGTATAAACATCAACTCAAAGTTCCCAGAGTGCGGACTGGAGTACAAACATCAACTCCAGGTTCCCAGAGCGCGAACTGGAGTATAAACATCAACTCTAGGTTCCCAAAGTGCGAGCTGGAGTATAAACATCAACTCCAACTCCCAAAGTGTGAGTTGGAGTATAAACACTAACTCTGGATTCCCAGAGTGTTAACCGGAGTGTCAACATCAACCAACTTCAAGTTCCCGGAG
This sequence comes from Allium cepa, assembly GCA_030765085.1. Classification (NCBI taxonomy): domain Eukaryota; kingdom Viridiplantae; phylum Streptophyta; class Magnoliopsida; order Asparagales; family Amaryllidaceae; genus Allium; species Allium cepa. The sequence continues at coordinate 113,078,387 of CM060940.1, forward strand.
TGCGAACTAGAGTATAAACATCAAAACTGGTGTGGCCGACAAACCGTAAAACAACTTAAGTCCCCGGTGTGTGGACATAATCCAAGAATACCAAATGGTGCGACTGACCACCCATCAACAAACTCCAGATTCCCAGAGTGCGAACTAGAGTATAAACATCAGCTAACACCAGATTCCCAGAGTGCGAACTGGAGTATAAACATCAACCTGCTCCAGTCCTTAAAGCATGGTTTGGAATATAAATACCAGAAGGGATGCGATTCGACTCCCCTTCTATCAACTTTGATTCTTCAACAAGTTCTGTAGTACGAAAAACAAATGTGGTTCGACTGTCAGTTTCCAACTCTTCTCCTCACATAGGGGCGTACTTATCATAAAAAATCGAATGTGATCCGACCATCTAGCACAAAGCGGGAGCGACACGACTGTCCATGCATCAACTCTTATCCCCGGCACGGGACCCATAACATAATTTTATAGGGATGCACTCCAACCCTACAAGACAAAATTTCTTCTTTGATTCGACAGGGAGATGCAGATTCGCAAAATGGACCTAGCTGAACGTCCTATTCTAAATGGATGTGACTAACCATTCAACTGCAAATGAACGTAACACAACTGTTCATCCGCTAACTCCCGTTTATGATCGGACGAGATATGCATGCAACCTGGATGGATGTGACCTAACCATCGCCAATCAATTCCTTTCTACAGTTCAGTGGAAGAAGCATCAAACTAAAGTTGTTGCAATTTGACCGACCATATTTTGACTTTTGCCCTTGACTGGAAGCAGAGGAATTGATCGAGGAAAAAGAGGTTCGACCATTTTCTACAAAAAAGTCTTAGTCCCCAGAGTGTAGACAGGGGTATAAACATCAAATAGATGTGATGAATGGCCCTTCAGCTGACTTTGATCCCTAGTGTACGACTACAAGCATAGACAAATAAACGAATGTGATTCGACCATTCATTCACCAACTCCGACATAAAGTCGGCGGGAGGAGTTTATACTCGCTACAGATGCAATTAGACCATCCACAAACTAATTTTGCTAACCCAAGACTGGTGGTAGAAGAACAAATCACTGAAAGAAGAGAAAGTTGACTCGCTACATCGCTAGCTTAGCGTCCTTTACAACTTATGGCAACGACTGTAAGGAGGTCTTAATGCTACCCAATCAAAATGATGCTCGAAGTTACGGGAAAACAATTATATCGTACCGCCGGATCGATGGGCAATATCGATCTGCACCTTTCATATCATACCAATGGATCGATAAGCAATGAGGTCTATGCATTCTACATTGTGTCATTAAATCGACAACCAATATCGATCCTTTTCGACTACAAATCGATGTGACACGAGCACCCATCGAGTACCTTAGACCACCAGAGCATCGATAGACCAACGAATGAGTGTGACTTGACAATTTGTTCTCCGTCGCCTTCCTTCAATCCGTCAGGAAGGGCATAATACCATGAGTATGACATGACCTCATTTGGGCTGACTTTATCCCTAGATCTAACAGGAGAACGTAAGTCAAAATGGATGTGGTTGATCGCCTAACTCCAAAAGAATGCAATGCGACCATTCATTCTTTGACTCTTACCACAATCCTGCTAAACGAGAAATTCACAACAAGTGCAACATAAATGTTCATGCATCGATTCTTACCCTTGATTCGAGGAACATCAATCCTGCATAGAATATGACTGGACGATTCACTCTTCAATTCCTACCTAGAGTATGGTGACATAAGTAGCAAAGTGAATATCATTGACTGTCCATAATTTAGCTCCCGTTTGAATGTCGGCGATGCAACAAAGTATTACGCCTAGAGGAAAGAACTAGGACACAATGCAGGATAAGGCATGACACAACCTTCCATCGGTTAACTCGATCCCATAGTTCAACGGAATAGAATGTGAAATTGAAGCAGACATTACATACCTTGCCACTTATCGAGATATTCCCTAGACTTAGGGGCATGTGCGAGAAATAAGTTGAATGTAATTTGATTGTTCATCAAACAGCTCTGACTCTTACAGCTTGGACTACAGTATAAACAAAGCAGAAGCTAGGCTCGATCATTCGCACAATACGTCCATCAACCCAAGACCAGGAGCACGAGTTTGATCATCCAAGAGCTAGATAGGACTACTCAATCCTATAGCTCGTGCCTAGTATTTATAAGAACTTGAAGCTATGATCGAAAAGATGCTTAGAGATAGAATCATCGGGTCGACGCCCGGACTTGTGGGCAAGCGATAGTTATTCTAACCCTTCCGATGAGCAATGGATCACGAGCACATTAAATGAAAAATGCATTGCTCGGAAACACATGTAGATTCAAACTCATAGCTGGAGCCAACTATGCAACAGGGCGCAATACAGGGCTAAACTCTACTAAGCCTTTGATTCAACATGCCTATAAGGCTAATCATTAACCATTGCAAATAAGCACATGAAGTGCCTACAACCCATCACGAGTATTGTAGGTCAGATCATAACTCTACACAATGATGATGCAAGAGTCAACTACTTTGCTCCAGGTAAATGTCATATGTCCGCCTGGACTCAATCTCATGTGTATATGTGGACTCTTACTAACCATTGAGAACCCTGCATCAAATGTCAACCCGATGCATGTCTCGGTAAATAAAAACGATGCGATGTGGATTCGAAGAGGTCTTCTACACTTAAAAAGGAGGTGAATATACTCAAAACCGATGGGTTCCTCTACCCAAAATGGGAATCCGATCCTTTACTAATGAGAGAAATGAATAGAAAGTGGCGGATATACGTCAATTACTCACATTTGCATGGGGTATGGCAAAGCATGGCTTCCCACTTCCAATGATCAACCAACTAATAGACTCAACCATCAGACATGAATTACTCTCATCCATGGACGTAAACTCTAGATACAATCAGATACTAAAACATGTCCTAGACTAGGAATAAAATTGTTTCATTACCGACCCCGTACTATAGTGCTATGCTGCATTCCTTAGATTCAAACTTGAGAATGCTTATGCTACCTACCAAAGGACGATTAACGGATCATTCAAAAATCAGATCAGCCGATTGATGAAAGCATATGTGGTTAATATGCTCGTGAGATCACGACCATCGAACGACCACATCGATGACTTTGCAAAGATATTCAGTGCTCTCCAACTATAGAATGAAACTTGATCCTTTGAAATGCTCTTTCAGCGCTGCATAAGAAGAATTCTCGGGTTTCGTCATCAATTCTCGTAGGATTGAGGCTAATGTCAGAAAATGGTGAAGATTAGAGTCATCAATGTACTTAGGAAACCAAGCAGCGCTGATAGATCGCTCAGAGAGACCTCCCATTTTACCCAAGCCATTGGATCGTGAAGATCTATACCTCAATTGGGTCATGTCAACACACGCCATAAGAATTGCAATGCTATGTGAAGAGAAACTAATCCAAAGACTAGTATATGATGAAAGTGTTTGTACCAAAAATGGGCACAACACTCTTCGAAAGTTTTTGAAGAGATAACAGTGAAGAATATAACTTTAAAATGAAGATTATCTAACAAAAACTACAACAAACAGAAAGGTAAATGCACAGACAAGCAATTTAGAGTGGCTCGGCGTGTTTCCTACGTCCACTATAAAGTTTTTATGACTTTATTGATTCTCTTTCAACGATTACACGTGATTACAGTGAACAACAGTAGATTACAGCTTGGAATTCGAATCCAACGCAAGATTTAAATGCAAAACTCGATCCGGCAGAGTCTGGGCGCTTGAGAATCAAAAAGATCCATTTTCTGTAGGCTATGGGGCTCTATTTATAGGCGTAGGAGGCTGATATCTGGCTCAAACATCAGAAGACTCGTTCTGGCACGTGAGTGGGCCCATGCGATCGATCACGGAGAGTTTCGACTCGATCTGCAATCGATATGAAATCAATCCGTATCGATCAAGATCATGTCCAATAGAGCTGAAACTTGGTGAGAACATTCCTTAGCTTGCATGTAGTCTTCTTTGAAAATTTCATAGCATTTGGATCGGTGGATCTTGAGTTATGGTCGATACGAACTGACATTCTTCGGTAGGCTGATTCGTTCGAATCGATCTAATCGAATCGATCGCTTCGAATCGATGACGGCACGCACTAACAGTTGGACGTGGCATGACTTCTTCATACCGATCCATCTTTCTCTCTATGTTGATCGAGTTATCCTAGAGGTTTCGCCGTGTTTGTATCGGGAATTATTCCATCAATCTAGGCTCATTTGTCTCGATGGATACGAACAAGTCATTGGACGTGGATGCGAACAAGGGCCCCTAACGGGTACGAAGTAATCATCGTTTGATGGATGCGAAGCAAGGTCATCCGATGGATACAAAGAGCAGCTTCCTGATGGATCCGAACTAGCAGAACCTGATGGGTACGAGTAATTACTTATTGATGATTTCGAATTGGATGGTTGCAAATGATTGTGCGCTAACGGGTTCGAGACAAATGGATATGAGGTTATTGCAGCCCTGATCGATACGAAGATGGTGGATTCGAATAGAGGCTCAACTATGGATATGAACTGTGCCTGGTTGGATGGATACGAAATAGTGACTTGACATAGTTGATGGATGTGAAGTAGTCGTCAGCTGATCGATACGAAGATGATGGATTCGAATACCGATAGCTTGATCGATACGAACCAAGAAAAACTGATCGATGCGAAGTGGGACTGTCTAATGGATATGAGACCGATCGGTATGAAGTTGATGGATTCGAACCATATAAATATGAACCAAAGTACACTGGTTGATACGAAACCAAGGTTGTTTCTTCCTACTTATATCGATCCTAACTTGAACCTACGAACTCCGATTGACCTGAAATTTGGAACGCAGGCTTTGATGGCTTCGCTTGTCGTGTCTTGTTGATTGTAGCCTGATCCGAACTCGGACAAAATTCATCGACATCCATAGCGACCCGTGCATGCTCGATGCCCAGAACAAATGATCCTTGGTTTTCAACCACTGCCTTGATATCTCGGCCTTACCAAAAGGCGGGATAACATTTGCCCCCCAAAGTACGTCTTGTGGAAACATGACATGCTCTAAAAAGCTGCAGTCCTTACTTTGAATAGTTATTGCTTTTCTTGTTGTGTTGCTGTAACTGATCGTTGCATGGTAGTGACTAGCTTGTTGTCACCATAATCGTTATTAGACGGATATTCAATTCTTGTGGGTGTTGCAAATTGAATATTAATTCGACATATATGTGTATATAACCTGACCCTCGTTAATGTTACACGTTCACGAGTCGTTGTTAGTTTTCTCATATCGAATTCCTTATCGATTCTCTTCTGAACTGATGTGAAACTCGATTTGTGACAACGCTTAGTGGTTGTTTTTGGATCCTCCTTCGTATTGATCCTCTCCTGAATCGATATAAAAAGGTTGCTTTCGCATTGATGGACTTTGCATTTGGTGGATTCGACACTGACGTTCGTATCGATGGAACCAATGGGTTCGAACAGAACAGTTCGCAACGATGAACCATGACTGTGAACTCGTCGATGCGAATAAAGATTTCGAATCGATGGAACTAAATTGTCTCCGAAGCTATATTCATCGCGTACTTCGTATCGATGGATTTACTGACCATTTCGAATCGATATGATCTTAGGCTGACGGATTCGAACTCGACGTTCGACTCGATCTGAGTATTGACCTGCATTGACCGGTTATGTTGACTAGGAGGAGAATCGCCCCTCTTTCTCCCTAGGATCCATATAAATACTTCGGACTTCGGCCATTTTTCACTTTTCACTTTTTATTGTTGCCTTCCAAACCTACTACTTTCGCATCGATCCAATAGCTTATTGAAAGGAGAATTGCGTTTCGTCTTCGAATCGATCCATTACAACCATTTAATCCTTCGAATTCCAATTTCGATTTAGGTAATCAATCAATCACGAATAGATCTAAGATACGAAATTTGAATCTCAGATCCATTCCACCCTTGTCGATCATCCATTCTAACAACGTCATGGCCAGATCTGGGCCAGAGTTCGGTCGAGGGTGGCCATGGCGACGCTCGCGTTGATTGGAGAAGAAGGAGTTAAGAATATGGAGCAATCAATTGATGGTTGCCCGACCTCCATTTTATACCGATGAAAAGAAAGATCATGGCTTGACTTCGTATCGATGATTGGGTGTGGAGTTAGCATATATGTGGTGTTGATTGAGGAATGACGGGGTCCTTATCGATCCTGGGTGGACGCATTTCATATCGAATTGAAGCATTTAATATGAAGCCGTAAGAAACATGATCGATATGAAGTTCTGAGCAAGCGGACGATACAAACTCCGTTATTTTTGATAGTTGTGAATATGATCAATGCAAGATTTCCAAGTTGTGATCGATACGAAGTTGGCACAACTTAATCGATACGAAGTGTATCGATTCGAACTTGAATGACACGAGACGTACTAATTCGAACCGGGGCGATACGAAACACATCAATACGAAATTGATCGATATGAAGCGTATCGATTCGAATTCGATCGATACGAAACGTATCGTTTTGAGCACAATCGATACGAAAAGGAGACCTCTGATTCGTCACTAATTTGAGTTGTGGCGATCGATCCCAAGACGGAGTTTGATAGATCTAGAGAACTTTTGCATATTTGAACATTCTACTCCAACGAGCTTCTACCTTGCATAATCGAACTTGACCGTAGAACCGCACATTTGACTGCCTTTCGAAGCTCATTGATGGAACTATAACTTAACACGATAGTAACGGACTTTAACTTGGATCGATTGGTAACATCTGGATGGTATGGTAGTGACGGTCAGCGATGACGGTCACTCCAACTGGATTCTAAAGTCTTCGTCATTTGGGCATTTCTTTTTATTCTGTAGAATTTGCTCAAGTAACGCACAGTACTGCACTGCACGACATACTCACACATTTTACACTGGGGAATGCACGGGCTCTTCACCGTCTAATGATGATTTCTCGTAAGTTATTTAGTTATGGAAACTCTAAGCTCGCAGCCACAGGAAACTCAGAGTTTAATTCCTCTCATACTCGAAATACTGGATATCGAAACCGAAGTCATCGATCCAGCCCCGGACGAGGCACCTGATGCATCTTTCATCAATAGTTCGCCAGATTTTGTTTCGTCCCACATCTCTGAAGATATGCTAGGGAAAATATGCCTAAGACACGGTCTGTCGATGGATGACGTACTACTGCCAGGACTAAACGACAGATCTCATAATCCACCAGAGGGATATACCACATTTAACCGCCATGCATGCACAGCTAGGACGCTCCCCCCGTTCAACCAGTATATAATAGAAGTGCTGTCTTTTTTGGAGATCGTTCCATCTCAGCTACACCCTAACGGATATGCTTTGTTGAACAGCTTGTTCATTGTATTCATGGAGTATCTTTATCGACCTCCGCTCTCGACAGAGATCAGATACTTATTCAGCTTCAAAAGTCGGATGGATAGCCCATCCTTTACGTTCCTAGAGGCGGTGAGAAATTGCCAAGTAGTCATGGGGTCTTGGACTAGGCTGAGCTACTTCAAGACGAGTGGTTCTATGTCAGATGCCCCCCAGGATTCGCCAGTCGATGGCTATTTAGACGTGCGTATTGCCATCTTCTCGAGTAATTGATAAGACAGTTATAGATGAAACCAAACTCATATCTCTTTTTCATTACAGCGATAATTCAGCGACCTGAAGGCGGATATTACAACGAGATAGTCCGGGTTATCCAAAAGGTCCCTAGTGAAGAGAGGAACATCAAATTGGTCTTGACGGATAGGAACCTTAGGATTCATGGACTGATTGAGCGAAGGCAAAGTATAAGGCTCGAAGGTGCACTAAGGACTATCTCGAGGGAACGAGTTAAGCGCAAGAAGCCCAGAGTGGTCATAGTTGAGGAAGCTGATTCCGAAAGAACCCATACTGATGACGAACCTTTGGTCGGGCCTGTGAATGCGGCCCAGGTTTTGAACAAAAGTGAAAACGCAAGGCAGCCGTTTTTAAGCAATCCAAAACGGGGAGATGGAAATATGTAATCACATCTCGGCCTGCTTCCTAGATTTGAATTTTAGAGGCGTCTCCCCTGCGAACGAAAATCTCTACGAAGGGCTCGTCGATCTCCCAATTCCGGATGATGTGTCCATGCAACATGATGTCGGATTGGATGAATTCCAACACTCCTTAGTTTTAAGCGAGTCTCCTACCACTAGAGTGGTCGGCACATCCGATTGGTCGGGGGTTGCACATACATCCACACTTCACGGCACCACACAATTTTTGACTATTAACCGTCGATTGTGAAAGATTACTAATCTTCGTTCCTGTTTTACTTTTCAGATACCATGTCCGATCAAGGCTCGATGCTTGGTAGTTTAGCAACAAACGTCGATCTTCGTCATACTACAAACCGCGTAGGAGAGCAGGAGACAGAGACTATGATCAGGGGTACTCTAGTCAAGAGCGGTCTGATAGAGATAAGGGTACAGGCGTCGGTCTCGATCTCGCATGCCACCTCCCAGAGCTTCTACACCGCTGCCAGTTCATGTTTCATGACCTTCGGAAGCTCCGTGGAACAAACCATCTTCCCAATCGTCTAGGCCTGAATCTCAACGTAGAACTGAAGTTGCAGACCCCTCAACTACTGCACAGGCTCTCGTCGAGCCCATGGGGGAAGGAGCGATTAGGCTCACTCAGCTGAGAAATGATTTTCCTAATATTTGTTTTGATGGGTTCGTCTTTCCTCCACGTTTGAAAAGGATTCCGGCGTCGGCCGAACACACAGTGCATGATTATGTCGTGGATATATTCTTCCAGTATCAGGAGTGGTCGAAGACTACGAAAAAGGCATCGAAGGTGGCCTTCGACCGGGCAGTCATGATTGAAAGGCTGGAGAAAGAACTCAGCCAGAAGACCGGATCATTCAAGCGCTCAATAATGAGGCCGAGTCTTCTTGTAAATTCGAGATTGAAGCTCTTAAGAAGACCGACGAGGCCCACGCGGCGATGGATGGAATGAAATGGGAGCACTACTCCACGGTGAAAGACATGGGCCACAGGAACACCATCATGACCGCTGAGCGGGATGCAGCCCTGAAAGAGCTGAACGAGCTTAAGGCCAAAATCTCGAAAATCATGAAAGAGAGATATGCTGCTAATGTTTCCGCACAAGAAGCGTGCGATCAAGCAGTGGTGCTTCAGAGGGAGAGAGATGCAGCCATGGAAAAGGTCTACGAGGTCGAGGCTAAAGTCGATGAAAAGGTTCGGCTGGCGGAAGCCAAGCTTGGGGCTGACATAGAGGAGCTTCTCGTCACTTATAATGCCAATGTAATAAGACATAGGAATCTGGCTTGGCTTGACGATTACTCAACACATCTATACAATGCCTGGAATTTTCTGGTTGAAGAAGAGAAGGCGGGGCTGTCTGGTGGTGCCCTCGACGAATTTGAGCTGGATAATCGCATATTGGGCGAAGATGAATAGAAGGTTCTTCATGACTCTATGATTTCTCATGCAAGAGAGAGAAGGGCACCCAGCACCTAGAAGTTGGCGAGGGCTCCGGCGTCGCACATCAAGCTACAAGTTTTGAGATGGTTACTTCATCTGGATCCGAGCCGGTCCCAGCAATTGAGCCACAGCCCGTTCCAGCCTACGACCCGGAACAGCAAAACTTATCTCCTATAAGGGAGCACTCTTTGGAAGCTGTTTAGCCAGCCACGAGTCAAGTTGAGGAAGGTACTCTACAAAAATCTCGTGTGTGTCTGAAATGAAGTACTTGCACTGAAGCGTGTACTAACAACTTTTTCTTTTTCCTTATCCAGTGACTAAAGCTACATCAGCAGCTCCTCCTGCGATACAGGAATCACAACAAATGTAGGAGGCCATTATCACCGAGGCGACCACTATGACCATGGTCGTGCCTATTGAAGTAACACAGGGGAGCTTACTTTCTTTTGATGAGCAGATGATGAATGAGCTCCTGGGCCGACAGAGTGACCCCTTTACGGACTTACCATTCCTCCTTAATGGATTTATGCCTGCCTCTAGTGCTTCGACACAGACCACCGCTACCCCTAGTGAAGCTCGTGCTACTTGTGAAGCAGAGATACTAGCTGAAATCAACACAGAGATGGAGGCAGTGGCTCATGGCGGTAGTTCTGAGGGTGGATTGACGGCATCTAGCCCAACTCCACTTAGAATGATATCACCCAGGGGTACGCTTGTTGATACTAGTGCGTTTATTCCGCCCTGGTCGTAGATCCAGTTCCTCCGACTCATCCTGCAGCGAGCATCCCCTTAGACTCAAGTTCGGAGGAGGAAATTGATATTGTGCCTCCGTTTGGGGACTCCCCGCTTAAAAAAAAAGCTCGAAACGAAGGATCGTTAGTGGTGCCGGCGGTTCCATGCCGAAAAAGAAGCCAAGGAAAAAGAAGGAATAAATAGGCTCCTTAGGCATATTTTTTAGGTAGATAGGAGTTTCCTTTTTCTTTTATGGGTCGTGTATAGACGTGGATTCGGCCTCCGCTAGAAGGCATTTTTTGGAAGAACTTGTACATGAACCTTTAATTTCAGTTAGTTGAAATGAAACTTTATTTTTTCTTCGCTTCAACTGTTCTTCTTGTTTCTTATGCTTAAGTGTTGTAACGTTCGAATCTTAGTTCGGTATGCTTGTGGAGTATCAGTTCCAGAGTTGAATTTGTTCCATACACCAAGCCTAAAAATCATGAACACAAGCCGTGACTGGAGATTAAGTTGGACTTTCGATATCGCATTGCTCTGGCTAGCGACTTACACTTAAGCCCTGCCACCAATTTGGGGAACCAGTTGCACTGATCGGCTAGCGATCGCAGTTTGTCTCTATTTTTCGGTCTTAACATCATCAAATCGACATAGAAACAAGTGAAGGGCGAGCAGCTGAATCGCACTTGTTCACTTGCAATAATCGTATCCACACTCCGGGGATCAGTATTCGTATTTCGGCGGTCAATCGCACCTATTAAAAATTTTAAGCACCTGTCCACGCTCTGGGGACTTAGATTAATTTTTTGAGTGGTCGGCCGCACCCTAGTTATATTTATACTATGACCGCACTCTGAGGGCTTAGAGTTATTTGTAATCGATAACCTGGTTCGCACTCTGGGAATCTGGAAGCTATCGATGTTTGCAGCACAATTCACGCTCCGAGAACTTTGACTTGGTATTTATACTCCAATTCTCGTTCTGGGAATTTAGAGTTAATGTTTATACTTCGGTTCGCACTCCGGGTACCTAGTGTTGATGTTTATACTCCATTTCGCACTCCGGGAATTTGGAGTTAGTGTTTATATTCCGGTTCACACTCCGAGAACCTAGAGTTGATGTTTATACTCCAATTCGCACTCTGAGAATTTGGAGTTAGTGTTTATACTCCGGTTCGCACTCCAGGAACTAGAGTTGATGTTTATACTCCAATTCACACTTCGGGAATTTGGACTTAGTTGACAGATGGTCAGTCACATCTGTTTAGACTTTTTAGGAGGTCGTTCACACTCTGGGAATGATGAATTTATCGGGATCGTGGATGGTCCGATCACATCCACCCCAAGTTAACAAGCGAGCTCGTTAGATGGACGGGTCCATCCTCCTCTAACTTGGTTGGGATACGGTCGAAGTCGTTAGGCAGACGGGCCTGCCCTCTCCAAAACCGTATTCAGGATTTTTATGCTCCAACTCGCACTCTGGGAGTTTGGAGTTGTTTTAAGGATTGTCGTGTATCAATCCTCTTTAATTTTAGTGTAGTGACTTGCCCTCAAGCTCAGGTTTCATTTAGTGAGTGACCGGTCATATCACAGTCACTCCCTATTTGAATAAATTCCACCGCTTGATGGAACTTAGCTCTCCGTGCATCATGATGTCGTACGTCATATTCAATAAATCACAGCTCTGGCTCGAAGAGATGGCATTTTATTGCTGAAATGAGAAAATATGGTAAAGTTAGTTTCCTTATTACAAATTCACATTTTGAAATGCAGAAACAAATTGCAAATAAAAGAATGTATCAAATAAATAAAGCCTGTCATATGTAGTAGCGATGGAGGCTTTCACTATTTCAAGCTTTCGGCAAAGTAAGAATGTCAACGGTCGATAACTTGAACGTGCCATCTTCGAGTTTTTAGGTGATCACATACGGTCCTTCCCAATTTGGCTTCATGTGTGAAGGAACCAGATAGATTCTTTTTAGAATGAGGTCGCCAAGTTTGAGGGTCTGTGGTCGAGCCTTGGCATTGTATAATCGGGCGACTCGATTTCGATATGCGGCTGCCCTCAAATCAGCCTCTTTACGCTTCTCGTCCAGTAAGTCCAAATATTCAGCAAGTAATAGGCATTAGTCTTTGGGTCATAATAAGTCACGCGATGAGAAGGTACTTCCATCTCGACTGGAATGACGACTTCTGAGCCGTAAGATAGAGAAAATGGGGTGTGTCCGGTAGCGGACTTGTGAGTCATTTGATAAGCCCATAAGGCCATAGGAAGTTCATCAACCCACTTGCTCCCGGCCTTTTCCAGTCGTTTCTTCAGAAATGATTTGATAACCTTATTAACTGCTTCTACTTGGCCATTCGCTTGAGGATGAGCAATTGCAGAGAATTTCTTGTGGACATGGAATCGTTGACAAAAATTCTTGAATTCAACACTGTCGAACCGGGCTTCGTTATCAGTGACAATGGTATGCGGGAGACCAAATTGGTAGATAATGTTGCGGACCACGAAGTTGATTACTTTCTTCGTCGTGATTGTTGCAAGGGGTTCGGCTTCAGCCCACTTGGCGAAATAGTCAACTGCGACGATGGCATACTTCGCTTCGCCTTTGGCCAGGGGTAGAGTTCCAATAATATTAATACCTCATACTACAAACGACCACGGGCTGACCATTTGGGTTATCTCGGTAGGTGGGGCTCTAGGAATTCGAGCGTGTCTCTAGCATTTATCGCATTTCCTGACATAGTCTGCTGCATCACGGTTCATAGTGGGCCAGTAATACCCGTATCGGAGTACTTTCTTAACGAGAGCCTGCCCCCCCCCCCCCCCCGGTGTGATCGCCACATTCCCCTTCGTGTACATCGTGTAACACTTGTTTAATCTCATTGTGCGCGACACATCGAAGGAGAGGAACAGAATAACCTCTTCTATACATGACACCATTCTGGATTGTGAATCACAAGGCTTTTCGAAGAATCTGTCTTCTTTCACTCCTATGCTCAGGCAGTGTTTCATGCTCGATGTAATTCCGGTACGGAGTCATCCATGATTCCCTTCCGGAAGTAGCCTCAAATACGGAGTCGATCTCCATCTGATCAATGCTTGGTCAGGATAAAGTTTCAATAGGAACGAGCCCCATCTGCTGCGCTTTGCCCGTACTTGCTAAATTTGCCAAGGAATCAGCCTTCTGATTGCGCTCGCGGGGTATGTGGAAGATGGCATAATAATCAAATTGGTCAAGCACTTCCTGGACTTGAGTTAGGTAAGCGGCTAGTCTTTGATCCTTGGCCTGATATTTGCCCCGAACCTGGCATACGACTAATTGAGAATCACAGTAAACTTCCACGGCAACAATTCCTAGATCACGGGCTAGCTTCAATCCAGCGAGCAAGGCTTCATATTCAGCTTCATTATTGGTCGCACGGAACTCAAACTTCAAAGCATAGCATATGGATCGGCCCTCAGGGGTTTCAAGTACTACTCCAGCTCTCGAGCACCGATCGTTGGATGCACCATCGGTATGCAGCTTCCAGATGCATTCGGGAGATTTATTAGTTTCGGGAAAGTCCTCTGGAATGGTAAATTCAGCTATGAAATCCGCTAAGACTTGTCCTTGAATGGCTCTCCTTGGAGTATAAGTGATATCAAACTGACTCAGTTCGATATTCCACTTGAGTAACCTACCAGACATCTCAGGCCGCGTAAGGACCTGTCGTAACGGCTGATCGGTGTACACTGTAACAGGATGAGCTTGGAAATATGGATGGAGCTTCCTCGAGGCAATGACTAGACAGTAGGCTAATTTCTCTCGCTTCGGATAGTTTCTCTCAGCTCCGGTTAGCCATTTGCTAACATAGTAAATCGGTTTCTGCACTCGGTCTTCCTCCCGAACTAAGGCGGCACTGATTGCGTTCTCTGATACCGCAAGGTAAAGATATAACTACTCGTGGTCGATGGGATTTGATAAAATTGGTGGCGTGGAGAGATGTTGAACCAATGCTTTGAATGTGTCTTCACATTAAGTTGTCCATTCAAAATTCCGCTTTCCTTTTCGGTTCAGATCGAAGAAGGGGATGCATTTGTCAATTGACTTTGAAATGAACCTGTTCAGGGCTGCTACCTTCCCATTGAGACTCTGGACCTGCTTTATTGTTCTCGTAGTTTGTACATTTCTGATTGCCCAGATCTTTTCGGGGTTTGCTTCTATTCCTCGAGCGTTGACAATAAACCCAAGGAACTTTCCAGATGCGACTCCAAAATGACACTTCAGTGGATTAAGCTTCATCCTGTATTCTCGAAGAATGTTGAACATTAACTCCAGGTCTCTGACATGATCAGTGGAGAATCATGATTTCACCAGCATGTCGTCTACATATACTTCCATGGTCTTCCCGATCTGGTTGGTGAACATCCGGTTGACTAGGCGTTGATACGTTGCTCCGGCATTCTTGAGCCCAAAAGGCATGACTCTGTAGCAGTAGAGTCCTAGATAGGTCACGAAGCTGGTGTGCTCTTGGTCAGGTAAATGCATGGGTATTTGATTGTACCCAGAATAAGCATCCATAAAAGATAGCAATTCATGTCCAGCCGTTGAGTCTACAAATTGGTCAATCCGGGAAAGTGGAAAACTGTCCTTTGGGCAAGCTTTGTTTAAATCAGAATAATCAACACAAGTCCTCCATTTCCCATTCGGCTTTCGAACAAGTACGGGATTGGATACCCACTCCGGGTATAGAGCATCTCGAATGAACCCTTTTGTTTTCAGCTTATCAACTTCTTCTTTAAGGGCGTCAGATCTCTCTGGATCCATACCGCGCCTTTTCTGTTTGACCGGGATACACCGTGGGTCAACACTAAGAGTGTGGGTCGCGATGTCTGGCGAGATCCCATACACATCAGAGTGCGTCCAGGCGAATACGTCGAGATTCGCCCAAAGAAATTCCACCAATTCCCGTTGTGTCTGTTAGCTTAACTGAGACCCAATCTTTATCATCCTTGACTCATCATCATCGATCGGAACATCGGTCGTCAGTTCGGCTGGGGAAGCTTGATTTTCTACGGTTTCGTCTCCACAGTAAGTATCTCTCGGATCAAGATCCCTCGGGAATTGGTTTGGGTGCCCGGGCTCGGGCCCAGGCACCAATTGTCAATTATTGGCGAAACGGACGCAGAGAGATTCCTCTATGCCCTTTCCCTTCTATCTTCGCTGCGCCTCGTGCAGCTCAGCAACATAACAAGCTCTCCTAGCAACCTGATCTCCTTGAATGACTCTGATCCCACGATCGGTGGGGAATTTCAGAGTCAAACACCATGGGGCAATTGCTGCCCTGAATTCAGCAAGGGCCGGTTGGCCCAAAAAAGCGTTATAAGGGGAGTGAATGTCTAACACAACAAATTGCAACATCCGAACTCTCCGGCACTCCCCAACTCCCAACTCCATTGGCAGCTCCACTGGCAGCTCCACTACTCCAGTAGGTATGTTGGCACTTCCATCGAAGCCATGAATTCTAGATTGGAAAGGTTTTAAATCCTTGGCTTCAATTTTTATTAGATCGTAAGCTCTCTTAAACAAAATATTTACTGAACTCCCACTGTCAACCAGGATCCTCTTCATCCAAGCAGGACCAACTTAGGCAGATATGACCAGTGGGTTAATAGTGGGGGCCTCGACCCTATCAGCATCCCGGCTTCTGAACACGATGTCATCAGTCGTTGTCCTTTGCTGTTTGGCCGAAGCCCCTTCATCAAAACTAATGCAACACTCGAAGTCCGTATGGCTAATAGAGCTGGCATACGACTCCATTTCCCTCCAGCTTCGGTCCGTTGGATGGGGACCACCACTAACTGTGTTTATTACCAACCTCCCGTCGTACGAACATGTTCCTCCTGTCTTTCCTGATTCTGAGAACGACTTCGATTTGATGGGCCCGCACCTCCAGACTGCGGTGCCCGCACAAACTGATCTAACTTTCTCTGCCTGATCAACTTCTCAATGAGGTAAATGTCTACATTCATTTGTATTGTGGTCATAACTCTCATGGAACCTACTAAACTTTTCCGTCTGAATCTGCCTCTCCGACGATGGCTTCGGACCAAGCTTCTTATACTGCATGGCATTGCATGTTTGTAGATACACATTCTCCAGTGACGTATTCAGGGGGGTGTAATTGTCAAACATTGGTGCCCAACGTCGCGGGCCACGGTTCTGATCCCGTTTCTTATTCCGATTATCACTGCTTCTCGGCTGAGATTTCTTGTTCTGTATATTCAGCTATACTTTCCCAGAACTTTCACCCGACTGTTTAACTTCCACATTGCTTTGAATCCCTTTATTACTGGGCCCTATGTCATCCTGCTTCCTAGACTGTTTCGCATCCTCTTGCCTTAAGAATTAGGCGGCTTTGGAGAGGAAATGGTCCAACGATGTGGGAGGCTTCCTAGCTAACCAATTTCCAAACTCGGAGTCGGGGTCAATTCCCTTAGTCAGTGCCATCAAGATTGAATTGTCATTGGGGTTACTTATCTCTACACATGCAGCATGGAACCTCTCCAAGCAGCATCTAAGCGTCTCCGCGGGAACTTGAGTGATGCTAGATAAAGTGTTAACATCCTTAGGCCTAGCAACGTGCATACGAAACTTTTCTACAAACTTCGTGGCCATTTGATCAAAACAAGAAATGGATCGGGGCGGCAATCGCTTAAACCACATGGTGGCAATGACCCCAAAGAGATAGGAAAGCTACAGCACTTTACCGCGTCATCCGCTCTTGCAGCGTTCATCAACCACTCATACTTCAGGATGTGCTGGTTTGGATTTGAATTCCCTTCATAAACCGGTGAAGTGGGCATTCTGAACCGCCGAGGAGGTTCGGCATAGAGTATGTCATCTGTAAAGGGGGTGTGACTATGGGAGATTCCCCATTCGTCGTTAGTAAGACCCTGACTTTCATGGATCATTTGACGTATCATTGTTGGAAGGTCTGCATTTGAACGTTCTATGCATGTGGAGCCAAGGTGTGGTCGGGTTCCACATTGCGAGGTTGGACCAGGCACTATCGACGTCGCGTCTCGCCTCCTTGGCTCAACATCTTCTGGGACGTAAGGCTCAAGAGTACGTCCATGCTGATTTCGGCCATCAATCCCTGTTTCAACCATGGCGGCAGTGGCACGGTTATCCATGGTGTATTGAGGAATAGTTCCTCCCCAGGAGGAGGGTCCAGTGTGGAAGCTGGTCGATGGACCAACTCTCAGCTGCCAAACGGTCAATGCGGGCTGATGTCCGGTGGCCTGTGCGTAGCCTTCGTCCGGTCGAGGACGAATGGATCTGTTATGGTAGCCTGATGAGGCAGAACTTTCTTTGGAGAAGTGAGAAACTTGATCTCTTCTAAATCATCTGCGCTTCTGGCGGTTTAGCTGGTTGGTCATCTCGACATTTGTGCATAGCTGTTTCGTTAGCTATTGACGACTCTGTGTCAATTCCTGTAGCAACAACTGGAACTCTTGCCTGGTAACGGGGCCCGACGGATCGGAGGGTCCGGCAGCATCTTGGTTGGATGGAGATAGCTGCACGGGATTTTGTTTATCCCGGCCTTCTTGATCGACAGCATGGGAGGTGGTCTCTGTGCTAACCATCTTGAGAGGTGAACTCCTTTCCTAGACTTTACGCAAATCTGAATAGGATGGAAGGAATCCGGATTAGAGATTTGGATCTGCCTCTTAGATTTATGCAATCCGGTATCGACAATAGATCTAAAGAGAAGGAGAATATCTGGGTTGAATTCTCAGTGAAAGCACCAAAGTGTTTGTGGCAAAAATGGGCACAACACTCTTAGAAAGTTTTTGAAGAGATAACAGTGAAGAATATAAATTTAAAATGAAGATTATCAGACAAAAACTCCAACAAGCAGAAAGGTAAATGCACAGACAAGCAATTTAGAGTGGTTCGGCACGTTGCCTACGTCCACTATGAATTTTTTATGACTTTATTGATTCTCTTTCAACGATTACAAGTGATTACAGCAAACAATAGTAGATTACAGCTTGGAATTCGAATCCAACAGCAAGATTAAAATGCAAAACTCGATCCGGCAGAGTCTAGGCGCTTAAGAATCAAAAAGATCCATTTTCTGTAGGCTTTAGGGATCTATTTATGGGCGTAGGAGGCAGATGTCTTGCTCAAACTTCGAAAGACTCCTTCTGGCACGTGAGTGGGCCCACGTAATTGATCTCGGAGAGTTTTGACTCGATCTGTGATTGATATGAAATCAATTCGTATCAATCAAGAACGTGTCCAATCGAGCTGAAACTTGGTGAGAACATTCCTTAGCTTGCACGTAGTCTTCTGTGAAAATTTCATAGCATTTGGATCAGTGGATCTTAAGTTATGGTCGATACAAACTGGCATTCTTTGGTAGGCCGATTCATTCGAATCGATCTAATTGAATCGATCGCTTCGAATCGGTGACGGCACGCGCTAACAGGTGGACGTGGCGCATGTTCTTCGTACCGATCCATCTTTCTCGCCATGTTGATCAAGTTATCCCGGAGGTTTGGCCGTGTTCGTATCGGGAATTATTGCGTCAATCCAGGCTCATTTGACTCGATGGATATGAACAAGTCATTGGACGTGGATGCGAACAAGGGCCCCTAATAGGTACGAAGTAATCATCGTCTGATGGATGCGAATCAAGGTCATATGATGGATACGAAGAGCAGTTGCCTGATGGATTTGGGCTAGAAGAACCTAATGGGCTCGAGTAATCACTTACTGATGGTTTCAAACAGGATGGTTGCAAATGATTGTGCCCTAACGGATTCGAGACAGATGGATATGAGGTTATTGTAGCCCTGATTGATACGAAGATGGTGGATTCAAATAGAGGCTCAACTATGGATACGGACTGTGCCTAACTGGATGGATATGAAACAATGACTTGACATAGTTAATAGATGTGAAGTAGTCACCAACCGATCGATACGAAGATGATGGATTCGAATACCGATAGCTTGATCGATACGAACCAAGAGAAACTGATCGATGCGAAGCGGGACTGCCTGATGGATACGAGATCGATCGGTATGAAGTTGATGGATTCGAACCATATTGATACGAACCAAAGTGCACCGGTGGATACGAAACCAAGGTTATTTCTTCCTACTTGCATCGATCCTAATGTGAACATAAAACTCGGATTGACCTGAAATTTGAAATGTTGGCTTTCATGGCTTCGCTTGTCGTGTCTTGCTGATTGTAGCATGATCCGGACTTGGACAAAATTCATCGACATCCATAGCGAACCTGTGCATGCTCAACGCCCAGAATGAATGATACTTGGTTTTCAACCATTGCCTTGATATCTTGGCCCTGCCAAAAGGCGGGATAACAGATAGTTAGTCATTGACAAGCTTACCCTGCTAATGCCTGTATCTACCAACCGTTACGATTGGTCCAATGGCAACCTTAGATGTCTGAAAGGTTACTCAAATGGAATATCGAGCTAAGCAAATTTGATATCACTTATCTCCCTCGAAGAGCTAGCCATGGTGAATCATTAGCGTACTTCATATCCGAATTCACTGCAGTAGATTACTATCAAAGAGCAGTAGAGAACCGTCCAACCGATGGAGAACCTACATAGATGAAACCTTCAATAATCAGTTTTCTAGTGTCGAAGTTGCATTAATGAGACCCAAGAGACGATTGATCCGCTACACCCTGAAACTCAACTTCACAGCAACAAATAATGAAGTTAAGTATGAAGCTTTGGTCACCATGCTAAAACTTATAAGAAAACTAGGAGTGGAAACTTTACATATCTTATGTGATTTCTGATTAGTGGTATGCTAAGTCAGGGAGGATTATCGAACTAGGGGCAACGTCTTGTTCCTTACCTTAGTTGGATCCTAAAGCTACTAGCCAACTTCGAGAATTACACCATTACAGCCATCCTCAAAGAACAAAATGAAAAAGCCAAGTTATCGGCCAAGCTAGTTAGTTCTAGGAATGCGCGGCAAAAAGACTCTGTCCCAGTTGAAATACTTGTTATTCCAAGCATTGACATATGAAGATCAACTAGATCTTAGAGATGGATCTAGAAAAGGAGTCACGGAAGACTCCTATCAAAGATTATTCACAATCAGGGATTCTTCTTGAATAAAAGAATAAGAAATGGCATATCCTCCACGAATCATCGTTGCATGATTATGTTTGGATTGTTCAACTCCATCTATACAAAGAAACACTTTTGTATCCACCAATCCGAGACCCAATATTACGTATCCATCGATGAGAAGCATACCCTATGTGAGTCTATCTCGTATCGATAACCATCGATACAAAGTCTACCTTAATGCATGCCAGATTGATCCAGGAGAGGATCGATGTGAATGAATGAATCAAAACGACCATCAAGAATTGTACAACTTGAATTTCGCTTCGATCCAGCAGAGGATCGATACAAAACTCAATCCAAACAAAAACTAAAGAACTTGATAACGACTTGCAAATGTGCAAACATGAATAGGAGTCAGGTTAACATATGTGCATGTATGAAAAACTAACATTCAATTTTCAAAGTTACCAGGAGTTCAATGCTTATCTGGTGATGATCAGAATGATGAACAACAAATCGCAAGTGCTCAACACTCAGTTACAACAAAACACTACATGATCAGTGATAATCAATAGTTAGACATCTACAAAAGGAAGATCAACCAAAGGCTACATCTTTTGACGAAAAGATGGCGACTACTCAGTGAATCGGATAGAACTATTCAGAATGAAGATGACAGTTTTTCAAAGCACGTCATATTCACACAAGACGTACTTTGGGGGCAAATGTTATCTCGCCTTTTGGCAAGGTCGAGACACCAAGAACTTGACTAGAAACCAGGGATAGTTCGTCCTAAAAATCGTTAATACATATGTCTACTATGGATACCGATAAATTTTGTCCAACTCCGGATCGAGCTATAATTGATATGATAGGACCAGCAAAGCTATGAAAACCAACGTTCCAAATTTCAAGTCAATTGGAGTTCGTATGCTCAAGATATTGATCGATCACGGTTGAGAAATCCTAACTTGCATCGATCATAACTCGAGATCTACAAGTCCAAATGCCACCAAATTTTCACAGGAGCTTATGTACAACCTAAGGAATGTTCATGCCAAATTTCGACTCGATTGGAGCGAATCCTGATCGATACAAAATTCATTCATATCGATCACGGACCGAAAAGCTCAAACTTGCATCGATCATAGCTCGCAATCCACAAGTCCAAATGCTATGAAATTTTCACAGGAGCTTACATATGACATGAAGAACTTTCCTGCCAAATTTCGTCTCAATTGGAGAAAATCTTGATTGAAATGAAATTCATTCGTATCGATCATGGATCGAGTCGAAATCGCTTGGGATCGATCGCGTGGGCCCACCTATGTGCCAGAAGAGGTCTCCCGAGATCTGGGCGAGATATTTGCAATCTATGCCTATAAATTGCAGCCATATGCATCCAGAAAAGGGACCTTTTTCCTCTCTACACTGAAACTCTGCCGAAATCATTATCAAACTTCAGTTGTACTGTTGTAATCTTTTGTAATCAGCGAGTAAAGTTCGATAAACATTAGTCATTTCATGGTGGGCGTAGGCAATTCGCCGAACCACTCTAAATTTTTGTGTTTTTGTGCATTTTCTTATATGTCTATTAGTGTGTTTGTTAGATCTGCTTCATTTTACATTCATTCTCTTCATTTTATCTCTTCAAACACATCCGAAGAGTGTTGTGCCCAATTTTGGTACAAACAATTATTATAGCGGCCTAGTAACCGAGTATTATGAGTTCAATGTCAACTATTTTACGGCATTGATGCCGGAAGTCATCAATTTCGACCTTACCGTCTAAAGCACCTAATATCAATGATTTTATGATAATGATGTCGAGGGTTATCAGTGTCGACATTCCCATATATCCAAGTTTAAAAGCATTATACTATGCAAACTTTATTACTTATTTTCTATACCATGCAACATAGACGATATCGGCCTTATGGCCATGTCTTTTATTAAATTCGAGTTTTTTATTAATAGCGACATAAAAGGGATGCAATAATCTATATATGAAATATTAATGCCGCAGTTTATTAATACAATTAGTTTTATTATATGGCTTTATAGCCTTAGGTTTTAGAGGTATGGCAATCTCAAATTGATTTTGAAGTTAATAAAAGCTATTTTATAAAAACATATATCTTGACATAATATTTCAGATAAAATAAAGGGCTATAGTTTTCTTGTTTTAAGTATGATTTCAAGGGTTAAATCATTAATAAAAAAACTATGTATTCAAGGAAATAAAGAGGGTATTTAGCCTAGAATTTCAATAGTGAAATTATTAGATAAATTGTGATATGATAAATCGACTCAAGGATTAGAGAATGAAGAACCAAATAATGGGACTGGTGTAGGGTAGCACCCTATACTTCAACTGTTGTCACTAGTTGACATAAGTCTACAACTCCAGTGCATAGGGCTTTATTAAGGGTAAAACTAAAAGTAGGCTTACACAAAAAAGGAATCTATAACTTTGATAGGTTATTAGTTGGCCTGCAAAACCATTAGTTTCATAGTGAGCCTAGCAAAACTATGAGATTGACACATAAGCAGGTTTACACTAAGATGATTATGTTTGGATGGATAGTCCATTTTCCTCCTAACGGTAAGTTAGAGAATTTTTGGTATATCTGGTAGACCCAAATCAGCCATACAAGTTTGTAGTAACCCTAAAAATCTATGAAGTAGAGATAGACAATCAATTAATTGAGATAGATTGGTTAGGTTTACCCATTTAACATGCATATGATTGTTATGTTTATTTAACCATCATGAATGCAGGAGCATGATAGTGATTGACATATTTTCAGAAGATACTATTGAGGGGGAAATTTGTTCCGCTCAATAGCATGGTCTCACTCGATATCTATTATCGAGATGGCATATTATTATTCGCACTAGACTTTTTATCGGACCCAAAGCTTTGTTTTCCCCTTTAACTCTCAGGTGCTCGTTTGAGTAGTTAGAGAGTAAGGTTTCCAGGTTTTAGGTTTGATGAATAAAGCTTCTGAAGACATGCAAGAGGCAAAGCTAGCTATATAAGAGTCTATTTATGTCCGTTGTGTTGTTATCAATGGTTTTGAATGTATGTAACGGCAAACGTTGAATTTGTCAAGTAGTGAACACTATTCAACCAAAGGAGCATCTTTATATGCCACTTTAGGAGTATTTTGTAATAATTATATTTAATCTAAACCTGGGCAACGTTTTGAGGTTATGTAATCAATATGGAAATTATTAATGAAATGTGTTCTAAAAAAATTCATATTTCTGTGCTTCTGATGTTAACAATACTGTTAAATTGATTTTATTTTATCACCAGAGAATAATACTATTGATGACTACAGCATCAGCAGCGCTTATTTTCGAGCCTCGAAAAAATAAATCAAAGTCTCTTGGTCCCTTCCGATGAACAGATTTATAAAAAAATTGATTCTTAAGATTTTTTTAATAAATCATTGATTAATCTGGTTTCTATATATAAAGAAAATATAAATATATAAAAAAATATAATTATAAATTTATTATTATTTACTTTACTAGATCGAAAAAAATTATGTTCAAAATTGGAACTTACTGACCCAATGTCACATTCAGTAAAAAATTATGATACATGTATTGGGTGCACTCAATGTGTATGAGCCTGCCCCATAGATGTATTGGAAATGATACCTTGGACGAATGTAAAGCTAAGAAAATCGCTTCCATGCTAAGAATGGAAGGTTGTGTAGGTTGTAAAGATGTGAATCTAAAACATTTCCTCTTTCGTTCATTCTCATTTCATTATCTAATATCAAAACAAAACCTAAAAGGAGATAGGCCATTACCAAGAGGAAAAGAAGAGGAAATCTAAGAAATTCAAAGGGGAAAGCTTAGGTGAATTAGTCTACATCAAATCTCGATCTCTCTTATCCAATCTAAGATGAATAATATTTAACCATCTCATTTATGATGTTTTGTTTTGGGATTTAAGATTGATTTTCGAATTGGTTATAATAATATTTCATGCCCAGATTGATAATATCGCTATTAGATTGAATAATGGTTTATTGGAATTTTATGAATTGTTTTAGTGGGTTTTAAAAGGAAGAACCTAATTTTGATCTCCTATTGACTTGAAATTTGAATATGTTATGGGAAATATTATTTTGGAGATGGGTTTTCAATTTCATAAGTTTCCAACTTCATATGAATATTTTATGAATTTCTTAAAAGGAAAAATGTGTATATTTTCGGGTTTTTAATTATTAAAGATAATTAAATTAATATTTTAGTCCTAAAACTTTTTTATAAGGAAGAAGAAGGAAATTTAGATTTTTAGTAGTTTTTGAGGATTTCTTCATAATTATTTTGATTTTCTATGAATTTATTATTCTAGAAATTTTTTTGAAAGCAAAGAAATATGTTCAATCACTACCGACAAGCTATTCCTAAACAGTAAACCTAGGGAATAGACGGCTGGCCCACCACAACCATTGTTCCAAGCAAGTCAGACCTTTCGGTTGACATGGTGCAGGAGGTGGGAGTCGAACCTCAAACCTCCCATGAGGGAAGCGTATCGCCCGACCACCCGACCAAGCCCGTGGACAAAAAAGTTTTTAAATAATATGAATTAGTAATGTTAATTATAAGGTTTGTAAAGTTAATTGAAAAGATAAAACATGACCTACTAGAATTTATATAAAGAATATGAAAAGTAATTTTGTTATTCAGTGATAATTTGACATGAGGCAAGAGTTAGTGGAAAGTTTTAACTTTAAAAGGAAACAAATCGGTTTTTAACTTATTTACATAAATGCCATTGGAACAATAACTTAGAGGCTCGATACCTTTGTTTCATAAAGGCTCGATAAATATAAGAGCAAATGCATGTGACAGATACTTGATATCTATGAGATGTATCTGCTTCATATGGACTCGACACCTTGTGTTTTTAAGGGTCCGACATCTCATGTTTTGTAAAAGACTCGACATCCTCAAGTTTTTAAGAACTCGACACCCTCAAGCATAGGGCTCGACAACCCTATTTTTTTTAAAGGCACGCCAACCCCATGTGTTTTATAGGCTCGGCACCTCATGTTTTTAGGAAGTCAACATCTCATGTTTTATAGTGACTCGATATCTTCAGTGTAGATACTCGACATCTTTATTTTAGCGGCTACATAGTCATATTGTGATTTGAGTTAGACATTAAGTTTGGTATAAGTAAACTCCAAATAGAAATGGAACACACAAACAACATTTGAGAACACGCCTTAAAACAGGGAACATGTTTACCCTCACAAGAACAAAATCCAAGCATAAAAGAATGGACATAAATAATTAAACATCGCGAAGAGCACAAGACACTTCTCAATGCAATTAAGAAAGAATCAATTCGTAGGTTTAAATCAAAAACAAGAAGGAATTTTTCCACCAATGACTAGGAGGTTGCGTCCCCTTACCGAAAGTATACCTTTAGAAAATTTACTTGAGAACTACAATGGCTCTTGGAAACCTCCAAGCCGGACCATGCCAGCCTTATTGAGTATCTGAGTATTTCACATCTCCTCGCGCATACCGCCGAAACTAAACTAGAGTAGATGTGAAAATGCCCTGATCAGACCAACCCTACATAGCTTGGCTTCCACTCACTCTTGATTTAGTCATTTCCGATAAAGGATATCAATGCTCCAAACAAGAAACACATTATCTTTGATTGACGAAACACAAAGGAGGATATCGAAATCGATAGTCAAAAAATCAACTATCTAGGTAACAAAAATGATTGTATATAGAAATTCAATCTCTTATATTACCATTACTCATCTTTTTCAAACTTGTACTATCTCTCGGTTAACTAGTAAAGGCGGAAAAGCTAAGGTAGTGTTACCTTTAAGCCTCGTCTAGACATACATTGTTAACCTTTAAGATAGAGACATATTTTCATACCTCGACATTTAATGCTAAGTATATGACAAAATCCTTTCCATATAAGTGATATCGCTTATGGAAATTAAATTTCTTATCTTTGTCACTAAATTTCGATTTCTAATTCATACTATCTCTCACTTAGAAGTAGTGGCAGGTAAATCAAGGCATCAGTTCCTCCTGGCCTTGCTTAAACACTCCAGTTTTTAAATCTCACAAATAGTAACGAACCTGTCCACTCGATGTTTGGTGCTATGGATAAGACTAAATCTTTTCCATAATCGAATCAAACTTTTAAACATTTAAAACTGAATTCGTTTTTAATTTTTACATCACAAACATTTGTAAAATTGGTATAAAATCCTGAGAAATAAGTTTAAAATATCCATATTTAATCTTATGCGGAGAAAAATAAGTTAGAACCATTGTTTTAAGAATTAGGAAAAACATCGCAAAAGGTGTCACTAAATAGTAGTGAAAAATCTTTAAAGCAGTCCCATTCTAAATGTAAATTTCTTCGAACTTTTTAAAGTACGAATACTCTATTTTATTTTTTTAGAGCAACATACTATGAACCTAGTATGCATTCACAAAAACTTATAGAGTTTTGAAATCAAATAAACACATTTGAAACTATTTAAAAACTCGACTTTTTACGAAATCGCTAAAGAAAATCCATTTTTAACTTTTGAAGACTTTAGTTTTAGAGGTTCTAACTTCAACACAAAGAATTACAAGAAAGAAGATATTTTCAAAGTGTCGATATAGCGATAATCGCTATAACAACACTTTCATGAAACATGATATATGTCATATATATCCATCCATACATTTCATAAACAACATACATACGAAAGTAAACCAACGTTGGCGATAAACCTCTTAGGGTCTCTCTACAAAAGTCCTTGTAAATCGCATATATGTCGATGCATTTTGAAGTGTTCCATAGCGACCTACTCCCTATGAAGACACTTCAACTTCCTCCTTTTGTCCCCTGCAAAACAATGGTTACTTATGTCATCCGTTCCAAGTGGGAATCAAATCCAAACAAGTAAATATACACAGGTATAAACAATATAAATAACAATTTATATTTTACATAATTTGTTAATTTTTAAACTATTTTAAACCGAGTTTAACTCACTTTCAAGCAAGCTTATACCAAACCAAAGCAACACTAGCCTTCCTCTTCTTAGCAACACCACATGACACCACTTTTCTTGCTTGACTTCAACTCAAAGACCTAGGAATCTCCACCTTTGCTCACACAAATGACAATAATGGGGTGTTTGGGCTTCAAACTTTGTGACTTTGGAATGATGATGCTAAAGACTATTATCTCAAGTTTACTTAGAATTTTAAAGAAGAAAGAGCGTGTTTCTCTATGGTTTTTACTTAAGAAAATATATGAGGATAAGGATGAAGATGATGAAGAAAAATGAGTGAAAAAGATAATGGAAGTGTAAATATGGAAATAAAGTACGAAGGTCCTTATATAGACTTTGGCAAAAGTGGATAATACCTTCATGCCCCTTAGCCAAATTACCACTCTAACCGTTGTCATTTCAACCATCTCATCATGCACCCATGTGTCATCCTTGCACTTTAAGTACTTGCCATCATATCACATAAAATAGAGAAAAATATTAGTAAAAGTCTTCCCTACTTAATTACCTTCTAGAAAATGGTTTTAAATTAACATTTTAAATTGATTAATCAATCTATTGTGTATGTTATGTGTATGTTATATGTGTTCTAGTGTGTGTGCAACAAGTTACAACAACTTTTGTTCTATAAAGAGTCGAAAATCTAAAAGACGATTTTCGATCGCATTTTCTCTTTTTCCTCGAAATATTTATTTTTGTAAAAAAATTTACAAAACAAGTTTTCTGCTATTATTTATTACACAAAATATGTTTATTTCTGTTATAAAATCCATTATTTAATTATTTAAAAATATATTAAATATTTAGGTTCAAATTGATTAAATTATAGGTCGTCACATGTATATTTTACAAACTTGAAAACTATGTTTTAGAGGCTTGATAGCCCATGTTTTCTAGATGCTCGACATCCCTGTTTTAATAGCAAGTGTTTTAAAAAGCTACGTAAAGATGATGGTGCTTTAGCACAAGAATTTGCCTAAGTATTTGAGGCTACATTTTCCTTGTTTTGAGAATGGTTTCAGGTGGTTTATCTTTTCTAAAGATAAATGTTTTCAAGGATGTGAGATAGTGTTTTAGCCTAATTTTACATGAATTTTTCCATAGGAAATATTACTCAAAATAAGTAATTTCGTTATGTATATGACTATTGTTTGATCATATTTTGATGAATGATGTTATATATTCTTGTTATTGTTTGATCAGTTAAATTTACATATTTTATCATTGTCATACTCACATTTTCATTACCCAACATTACACCCTAGGATGTAGGAACAGAATTACTAGTTAGGTTGTTCCAGTAGTGAGCTTGTCAGACTAAACTCCCGAGTGAATAGAATTGCATCTAGGAAAGCAGATAGATCAATTACATAAGGATGCCATGAACTGATCAAAAATATATCACTTGTGGATTTAAAGCCAAATAAGATGTAGAGTCCCACCTTATGGTTCAACCGGTAGCCCCAGGTTGGCAAAGGTCTATAATTCCAATGCATAGGACTTCGTCCGTCTGTAGTGAGACTTAAAGATGTGTACGCATAGAAAGGAACTCGTAGCTCTATATGCTCACTACATTGGTTAAGTGGTTTTCCTCCTAACCTATTGGAGAATTTGGGACATCTAGTTGTTTTTTGGCCCAAGTCAGCCTGATAGGTTATTAGTTGGCCTGTGAAAACTAAAAGATTCATAGTGATCCTAGGAAAACTATGATATGAGACAGATGGTCAATTTCATGGGATGGGTAAACTTTGGGAATGCATAACCCTTTAATGATAGATGAGTCATACTTAATCATATGATCATATCATGCTATTCTAACTGTTGTGGTTGTAGATGCACGATTTATGTTAAGATTGACATATTTTGATAAGATGCTAGTGAAGGGAAAGCCCGTTCTGTTCTGTGGCATGGTCTCACTCGATATCCGTTTTTGGTTCGAGATAGTATATTATTATTCACACCAGGCTTTTTATCTGAGCCGAAGTTTCTATTTTTCCCCTTAAACTCTCGGGCACTAATTTGAGTAGATCGGGAGTAGGGTTTTTAGGTTAGATGAATAAGCTTCCAGAGACATGCAAGGGGCAAGCTAATAATAGGAGTTTATTTCCATTGTGTTGTTTGAAGTTTATACCTTGTTTGAATGGATGTAACAACATTATTTGTAATTATCAAGTAGTTAGACTATGATCATCCATGAGGCATCTTCATATACTGCTGTTGGAATATAATTGTGTTTATTATATTTTCTCTAAACGTGGAATCAATGGGATTATGTAGTGAATGTAAAAGTTATTAATGAAATGTGTTTTGAAAATCTCCATATTCATGTGCTCTTGATGTTGAAGATACAATTAACTAATCTCATTCTGTCACTGAAAAATAACATTATGGATGACTACATCATTAATAGTGCTTATTTTAAGGCCCTAAATTGGGGAATGTTACAATTTTGGTATCATAGATGTAAAAATTAAAAGATTTTGAAAACATAATCCAAAAAAATCAAAGAATAAAATGATGGATAACGCTATAGTAACATACTTGATATCGCTATATATAAATATGTATTCTATCTCTATTCTCCCCTCTCTTAGACCATTCTTTCATGAAGACTGATATGCAAAGGATAAGAAAGAAAGATATGGAAGTAGGAAACGGAAGAGTGAATCTAGGTAAAGGAAGCGCCACAACTAATGGAAATGTTCCACCCAATACTAGTCATCCAGCAAATGCTAATCCAAATGCAAATGCTAATGTGAGTGTTGGAACCCTACAATAGATATGGGGACTATGTATTAGTTCTTCATGAATATGATGCAAGTTGGAGCTGCAGCTAGTTTGGTTGAAGGAAATGATAATGTAGGAAATGCTAATTTCGAGGTACCTATTTGTAACAATTATGCCAAGTTGAGCCATGATTACACCAATCTTGGAGGAAAGCCTTTTCATATAAAGGAAAGTATTATTGACGTTGAGAATTGGTCATTGCACTGTGAAAGGATCTTTGCTGACTTTGACTAGAATGATGAGCAGAAGAGGAGGTTGGAATCTAGACAGTTGCAAGGAGCTTCCTTGTATTAGTGGAACAGTATGACTGTAGGAATACTAGAGGAGAATTTAACTTAGGATGAATTTAGAAGGAGGTTTGAGGAAATGCTTTTGCCTGAGATAACTATGTCAACTTTGCTTAGGAAGTTTGCTGAATTGGAGTAGGAAGAGATGTTTGTACAAGAATATGCAATTAAGTTTGATGAGTTGGCTAGATATGGATATGATACTATCGACACTGTGATAAAAGGGAACAAGTAGTTCATTTGTGAATTGAAACCAGTGCTTGTCAGGGCAACTATGCCACATCTCAGAGATCCATGCGATATGGTGATGGAGTTGGCATTAAGGAACGAGGAAATTCTTTCGATATTTAGAAATGATAAGCCTGTGGAGACTCAAGGTTTTCAAGGCAAGAAAAGAAAGTTCTTTAATAAAAAGGGAGCTGAGAAGGGCGGAGCTGCCAAGAAAGGGAAAGCTAATGTTGTTTGCTATAAGTGTGATAAGAAAGGGGACTTTTCTAATGAATGTCGATCTGGAGACGGAAAGAAGGTCGTGGGAAAGAAGGGTGTAAAGTGTTACAACTGCAACCAAAAGAGGCATTACAAGAATGAATGTCTAGAACTAGCTAAGGTTGGTAAAGAGAAAAATTTTGCTCTACAACCATCGACTTTTGGACTGACTATAGAAGAGAAGGGAAAGTCTATGATGGGAGATACATTTTTGATTCAAGGACTGACAGTAGGAGAGAAGGGAAAGTCTATGATGGGAGACGCGCTTTTGATTCAAGGCATACTAGTTAAAGTATTATTTGATATTGGCGCATCACATTCTTTTATCTCATAATGTTTGGTAGATAAGTTAAATCTAGAACCATTATACCTTATTACTTCCTTATGCTTTGTGAATTCGATAGGAGGTTATGCAACTCTTGGGATGAGATGTAACCATTTAGAATTTGAGCTATTCGCTCATACATTTACCTGAAATTTGCATGTGTTTGATTTTGTAGGTTCTAGGATTATTCTGGATATGGATTAGTTGAGCGGATATGATGTTAGGATATTTTTCCAAGATAGGAATATATCATTAAGGCACCTTAATAGCGGTGACCGAATTATATACTCAATAGGAAATTTGAGTTTAGATGTATATGCTTTATTGAGTGCAAAGGAAGTGGAAGATGAGGTGAGTCGGGTTTCCATTGTGAGAGAGTATGCGGATGTTTTTGAACCAGTTATAGAACTTCCATCAAGACGAGCTATTGAGTTTCGAATAGATCTTGTACCCAGAGTTAAACCCGTACGTAGGCCGCCTAGCAGAATGACACATACTGAGATGAAAGAGTTAAAGGTGCAACTGGTGGATTTAGAAGGAAAGAATTTTATTAGACCAAGTAGTTCACCTTGGAGAGCGGCCTGGTGTTCGTAAAGAAACCAGATGGGTCATTAAGGATATGTATTGATTATCATAAGTTAAATGAGAAGATGATAAAGAATTGGTATCCTTTGCCGAGAATATATGATTTTTTGATCAATTGAGTGGAGCCAAAGTATTTTTCCCAATTGGATTTAGTAACAAGTTTCCATTAATTGTGAGTGGCGGAGGATAGCATTCCATTAATGGAGTTTCGAACAAGATATGGTTCATACGAATAATTAATCATGCCCTTTGGACTGACCAATGTGCTTGCTTTCTTTGTGGATTTGATGAACTGGATCTTCCAAGAGCATTTATATATATTCGTGTTAGTGTTTATAGATGGCATTCTGATATATTCTAAGGATGAAAGAGATTATGGGATTCATCTTAGAATAGTGCTAGAGATGTTGATGCAATGTCAATTAAAAGAAAAGTTTTCAAAATGTCACTTTTGGAAGAAAAATTGAAGTTTCTTGGTCATGTAGTTTCAAAGAATGGATTATCTGTAACAAACTGCAGAGAAATAGACCTAATTCCGACCTAGAAAAGGCCTATCGAAACTTAGACCCATCTCAATGCTGGCTGTTGGGAGGTAAAAAGAAGAATACAAAGTTATTTACCTACACATTCAGAATCTTACAATGGAAGGATATAATAATAACAATAGTTCCATTTTATCATAAATTCAAAATGCCATTTAAAACCATAACAAAATATCCATAACCACTATTACATATCCATAGTATAATATTCCAAAATTACAACATAATTTTTATTTCATGGACACATCAAAAACTATAGAAAATAACAAGTAAATAAACAGACCACTGCCACAAGTCTCATCAACATTTCCACCTTCAACATCGCCCTTCCTAACCTGTTTTGTATTGAGAAGGGAGTTAGAACAACTTATGTCTGATGAATAAAAATCTCGAACCTTACTATGTTAGTACTTAGGCAGTATAATTTAAGTAGGAATATGTATTGCATTTTCTACCTGTAACATAAATCTTTCCAAATATAACCCTAATGTCTTTTCTCAAATTTAAATAAAAGGCTTTCCAAATATAAGCCCATAGCCAACTTGCTATCAACCCATATCCCATATCTATCGTCCATAATGTCCTATCAATATAAGAGATAGTACTCACGTCAATTAATAACTTTTCATGGGAATTAGGCAGACTTCGACCATTCAATACTTTATTTGAGGCAGGTCCACGTCATTTACAACCAATAATCCCAAAGCGGACTCCTCACTAGTAACTATCTAACTGATATTGCACAGAGTCTCTACAGCCACTTAAAACTTCCTTGAAGAGGGCCCTTTCTCAAGATATCCTCTACCATGCCTAACTCATAACCCTGACCATTTACTACTTCTTACATGGGGAAGAGGTAGGCCCTTACACGACCACTTATTATCTTCAATCTCTGAAGCATGTTCTTTGTATTATGACCCATACCTCACGGTGACATCTCACATTAGCACGACTATTTGTATGTACTGGTAGCCAGATTAGTTGGGCAGATTTTCCCTACAGAATTTGGGACTAACATCGCGTCATCGTAGTTACTTATTATAAGTGATGTCTCATATCAGCACTAAAGTCACACTACTGCTAGCCATATTAGCTGGGCAGTCTTTCGTGTGCCTTTGACTGACCTCGCATCTCTATAAGTTAGTCATAATTTGTATCATACTCTACATATATTATCACACATCTCATCATTTCCATAATCAAGGCCTTATAAGAAATCTTTCTTATTTCGCCTTTAACATAAATTACCTTCCTAAGGTGGATTTACTAAAATTAATAACCTACTTAACTACGTAGTTATACGTTATAATCATACGTTAGTTCTACTAATATATGTATATACATGCATGCCTAGTAATTTCTAAGCATGTGGAATATACTCCCTAAATTAACTTTAAATGTCAACTCCTTAAACAAATATACAAGTCTCATTCCATATTATCAATAATACCAAAATTCCACTATTCATGTCCAAAAATTCCATTTAACAGACTTGTATATAATTAAAATTTAAACTCAACTTATTACATCAAAATAATGAAATATATTGACAAAAAAACTTATAATTCCAGATTTACACTCTATTCAACTTTTTTTTCTCATAAAAATAAACATTCTATTTAATTCATGGGAATAAGCAGTGCAAATTACGAATAAAATTTGTACTTTACACACCATTCCTTAATCAAAATCCTTCAAAAAGAATGAGAAGTGGAATAGAAGATAAAATTATCGAAACTGCAAATCTATACAATTTCCATTATTTTGACATAAGCAAATTGAGAAATTTCAACCTTGAATTGACATTTCGCATTGAAAGAGTTTTAGGGGTTTATATTATTTCCCAAGGCATATTCAAACCCAAAATGTACTAATCAATTACTAAAATAGAAAAGCTAAGATTGCCACACACAATATATCCTTAGCTTTGCCTCCTTTGGATTCGACACGCCTTTGACAATCTCTACCCGATCTCTTTTTTTTAATATATATATATATATGTTTGTGTGTATGTGCATCTGTGTGTATGCACAGTAAGAGATTTGTATATATAGATGTTAGATTCAGAAAATCGGAGAAGCATACGTTGGGAAAATAAATAGAAAACAAAATAGATATATAGAATCTCTTATTTGAAACCCTAGTGGAGTTTTCCTATACCTATGAAGAGACGGAGCTGACGGAGCTTCGCCAGAATCCTAAAATATTTTGCAAATAAAAGTGAGGGGTCTAGGCTATTATTTATAGTAGTTGAAATGCACCAAAACAATCGGATTTAAGTCGGTTTAATAATATAAAATCTAGATATTCAAACTCACAAGCCTTAGCCGCTACTTGATAAGGAGCAATCGACCGCCCCTCTACCATCGATCGACCGTTGGCGGTTGACCGGTCGAGTTCACGGGTCGATCTCTCCCATAATTTCGGGACTACTAATTTTGTTTCGTTGTTTTATTTATTATATTTCTTAATTAATATTTAATGTTAACACTAATTTCAACGTTTACTTAACCCTTAAGTCTAATTACTATTAACTTTTGAATTCAAATTTTAAAAAATAATTATTCATTTAAATAATTATATTTAAATTATTTTAAACTTGGAAATTTCAAACGTCTATAATTTCTTTTTCGAGCTCTGTTTTCAACACATTATAACTGCAAATTGATCGAAATTTCATCACGAACACTGTTAGCACCAGAATTGGTCACTAACACCCTTAAGAGAGTTTATGTTGAGAGATAAATGAAGAACGTAAATTAAGACATAGAATTGCATGGTAAATTAAATGCAAAAACATGAACATTAGATTTTTAGTGGTTCAGCGTAACTACCTACGTCCACTTTGAATCATGATCTTTATTGCTTTCACAAGTGATTGAATACAGATACAATCCGTCTTACTACGGCTCGAATACAAGAGCTAAGTAAAATAGAATAAGTCTTGAATGCAGCAGAGTTTCCTAGTGTTCTCGAAAAAAGGTCCATTTCACTGTGCCCCTGCACTTCTATTTATAGACAAAGATGGGTCGGACTTCCCTAATAGGCCTAGGAACAAAGTACCTCGGCCCGTGTTAACTTCTGGGCGCCGAGCCATAGTTGCCGAATGGCAATTGCTGAACGAGGTTGGTCCAACCAGAGAATGTCGGGCGAGGCCTCATTGCCAAGCGGCACTCGCATGCCGAGCCACATCCCAGGACGAACGACATTCGTATGCCGAGCGAGGGATGTACGTTGAATTGCGCTCATATGCTGAAATGCCGAATGACCCTTCTATGACGAGCAAGGTAAGATGCTGAACGACCCTTTAATGACGAGCGAGGTGAGATGCTGAACGACCCTTCAATGCCGAATGAGGTGAGATGCTGAACGACCTTTCAATGCCAAGCGAGGTGCTGTGTCGAACGACCCTTTTATGCCGAATGAGGCTCTATGCCGAGCGACCTCTCAATGCCGAATGAGGCTTTATGCCGAAGACCCCTCAATGCTAAACGAGGCTCTA
This sequence comes from Allium cepa, assembly GCA_030765085.1. Taxonomy (NCBI): domain Eukaryota; kingdom Viridiplantae; phylum Streptophyta; class Magnoliopsida; order Asparagales; family Amaryllidaceae; genus Allium; species Allium cepa. The sequence goes on from CM060940.1 coordinate 113,114,382, forward strand.
TGCCGAGCGACCTCTCAATGCCGAACGAGGCTCTATGCCGAACGAGCTCTCAATGCCGAATGAGGCAATATGCGAAAGACCCTTTTACGCTGAGCCGTTTCTTACTTGGTCAAGCCATCGAGTAACACTTTCCCCCCAAAGTGCATCATGTGGATGAACATGATGCGCTTTAGACCATGAGCACTTCGTGTTTCTCTTCAAGCCCTTGCTTTGTCTCTGCAATAGTGGACCCTTACAAAATCCTAGATGCAGAGGGAGGTTCGAATGCCGAGCAAATCATGGATGCCGAACAAGGCATTAACGTTGAAAATCATCACAACGTCGAGCGAGATATTGATGCCACCTTGATCGGTTCTACCGGTCAATGTCTTTTCACCTTATCTCCTTCTTATATAACCCAACATTTCTCCTCTTTCCCCCTTTTACTTTTACCTCCACTCTACAAGGCTTTTGAACTCTTCTACCATCAGACTTCTGCTAACAACACAACATCCCCATTCCCTTTCGAATCTTATACGTTGCCTCTCGACTACCCTTGACAACAAGCCCGAGTTGATTCTAATTCTAAATCGAGCAATTCACTAGACTTCGATCCATTCTTCTAGGTATGAACCTCTCGATTGTTTGGCTTCCTTCAATTAAGGGTTTTTTACAGGATTCAAATTTGCATCTTTCCTTTAACTCATGAATAATGGAAGTCGTATGTATAAGGAAGATGGATCTAAGGTTTCAAGCGTGCCTTAGGATTAGATTTAGAGGAAGAAGAAGAGGGTGTCGGCCCAGTAGGAATTGGTGAGATTAGCTACTATTGGTCAAGGGCGGCGTGCGTGTTGAAGTAGTGATCGATTGGTCGTTTAGGAAGATGTTTAATTTGTTTGAAGAAAGGAGTTGGAGGAAGACGTATGGATGTGGCTCGGCATGACTTCCTCATGCCGAATGATGGAGAGAGAGTGTAGGAGTGAAGTTGGAGTTGGGTCTACTCGGTATAACCACGGCTCGGCATGATTCCCTTATGCTGAACGAGGTAATAGGGAGTGCAGGAGAGAAGTAGAAGTTATGGGCAGAGTGCTGAGCGATGCGGCTCGACATGACTTGCTGAATAACCCATCTGCGCCGAGCGGTAGAGATGGAGGGTAGGAAGAAGGTTGGAGTTGAGGGCAAAGTGCTGAGCGATGAGGCTCGGCATGTTTGCGGTCCGGCATGATTGTGGTTCGGCATGACTTGTCACATGCCAAACAGTGGAGAGGGAAGGTAGGAGAGTGGTGTACAACAACAATACTAGTTGAACATAATGCATAGTTGACTTAACCTATATTTTATGCCCGAACATATGACAGTGAAAAAGTACAAGGACTTAAGCAATTAAGCATATCGAACAATCTAGACTGATAACTCCTCTGTATTGACAGCTGCAAACCTGAATTTAACTTGATTAAAACAGATAATAACCTTAACGTTCAGTGTCGATGTCGAGTTCAAAACATAAACCATCTTACGACAAGCTCTCATAGACGGTCAGTGATGACGGTCATCGAATATGATAGTTCGAAGCCTAACTTTATTTCGTCAACTCCGTGACTTTAATTTCTTGGCACTTATATTTGAATGATTGCACTAGTTCACACACCACACGAGGGGAGTATTTTTGTTTTTAAGTCTAATGTCGATTGTTTTTCAAGTATTGTTTAAACAGATGTTTCGTCAGATCCAACACTTACTAGAGATGTCCAGAAAGTATAGTTCTGCAACGGTCTCGAACAGACCCGAGTTAACCTCTCAACAAGAAGTAGTTGGAACTTCAAATCCATCAACTGTTCCTGTTCAACATATCCCGAGTCCCGCAATCGCATCCGTCGACTTGGCTCCCGATGCCTTGGATGCAGATCTTTTTAGATAATCCGGTCAATTCTCAGGCCTTGAGAATTAACGAAAGCACACTTCACTGCATATGCTCCGTACATGGGATTCCTTACGATGACGTGTTGGTTCCATCAAGGCAGGATCGTCCTCACCTGCCCCCAGTCGGATACACGGCCTGCAACAGATTTATGTGTTGGGTTGGTAGCATGTTGCCATTCAACTCCTTTCTTCGCGACCTACTACAGTATATTGAGATCGCCCTATCGCAATTACACCCAAACGGTCACTCGTCCGTGTACGGCACGTGCATCCTTTTCATGAATGTCCTTTTTAGGCTCCCGACTCCTGGCGATATCCGATACATTTATCATTTCAAGAGACGATCAGATAGCCATCCTTTTGTTTTCCTCGAACCACACAGCAAATGTCAAATTCTGACTGGGCGTTGAGTAAATTCGCCCAGCATAAGCAGGAGTGGTTCTACGGGCGCTGTCCTCCTGGCTTCGCAAGGAGATGGGTAGAAGGAAGTAGGCTTCTTTTCTGGATCAGTACTTGCATTTGGAGGAATTTGCAAATTTTTTGACTCTTTGTCTACTTTTTCAGGTATCGGCCCATGTCCCGAAGGCTTCGGATATTCTGAAGATGTTGAGGCTATTCGAGCTATCCCTGTAAGAGACCAGGACATTAGGTCTCTTATTTCGAACGAGTCGTCCTCGAGGTATGGGCTGCTGGCGGCAGGTCGCCGAATAAGACTTCCACCAGGCATCACCATAAGTGGGTCTGCTCTTGGCAAAGGAAAAAAACAAGTTGGGCCTTTAGTACGTGATTCCCCTGACACATCTTAGGAGGGGGAGATTAAAGAAGCTAAAACGCCCGAAGTACATGGCGATAATGTTAGCCCCGCTCGGGAGTCGGTAGTCGAGGTGCACGATATCGAAGTAACGCCTCCCCTTTGCGAAGGGAAAGAAAAAATTGACTTAAAAACTGAGGAAGAAGACGACGGGCGGAACTTCTAATGTCACAATCACCCCGGTGGAGGGAGAGCCTTCTCCTCAACGCTTAGAGAGTTCATTGAAAGGCCTGTCCGACCTCACTATTCCTGATGATCTACTTAACTATGGCTTCAACAATCCGGAGGTCCTTAAGCTTCATTCGCTCGTGAGAGGCGATACAAGCGCTCAAGCCCAAAACCAGGGAGAAAAAACTCTTATTAGTAAAGTTAAAAAAACTGGTCTGTCGGGGGGAAACGCTAAGACACACACAGACATGTGCACTTCACCTTGCACTTAAATTTCTGCCATCGCTCTACTCTTTGCTAACCTGTTGTTATTTAAATTCCATGCAAGTGATATAGAACGTACACACGGACTTGATCGTCTTCGTGGGTCATCTATTTTTCACCACTTCGGCCGGGATTCGGGTTTCGGCAAACATCGAGACAGAGATGACACCGATGATCGAGACTACCGCCATCAAGAATCATCCCGCCGAAGAAAAACCTATAACTAGTCCTCTTACCCTCGTGATCCTCTTTCTCAATCGGAGCAAAGCAAAGAGAAGTCCGCACATAAGGGGTTCCAGCCTAAGGACCATCGAGATCAGCACTCCGGTTCGTCCAGTACCAGGCAATCCCGGGATCCCCACAAAACACCTGTAGTCTCCAAGCAGACTCCTCCCGCTCATGTATCTGATCCATCGGTAGCAGAACGACTTGTTGAGCTTTAAAGCCACATTCCCAAAGATATGCTTTAATGGCTTGAAATTTCTCCTGGCGATTCATCACAATCCAGGACATGTCAAACAAAGCGCTATTACTTGTACTAACGACGTCTACGTTCAGCATGACGCGTTTATCCACTTAGCTAAAAAGGTATCGAAAGTCTTTGTTGAGCGTCAACACGAAATTGATCGCCTGAAGCTCGAGGCTTTCATGATAAAGACACTATTATGGCTTAGGACGAAGAGCTCTCTTTATACAAGTCTCAGCTCGATGCCGCCCAAAAAAGCGCTGAAGACACAACGGAGGCCGTTAATCATCAGGAGTCGTCACATAAGAAAGAAATTGATGAGGCGGTCCAATGCTGCGGGGCCTTAGCTTTAGAGAAGAATTCCGTTCAAAAGGAGAGGGATGCATTCGCCCTGCGAGTCAAAGAGTTGGAAGATCCACTCCGTAAAGAGAGAGAGGAAAAAGCCGCTGCTCAGGAAGAGTCGCAACGATATTGCGATGAAATGGTTGCTACGTGACTCCTGAAGGCAAAGCTCAATAACGAGCTCTCTAAGGTTAGGATGTTGAAGGATGAAGCCCGTGAAGAGGGCAAAAGAATAGCATCCGCGGAGATTGACTCTCGCCTTGAGGTGTCTACAGAGGCTGGCGGGGAGGAGATCAAGTGCATGTTCAACCCACTTATAGCAGAATACAACGCCCATGTCCTCATGCATCGAGACTTAACTTTTCTTAGCTAGGGCTACCTCGAATCTCTAGCCGAGGCATGGGAAACTTTGATAAAGATTAGGAAGGTCGAGCTAGGCACCGAAGAGGTTGACGAGGAGGCTTTGGTAAAAGAATTTCTCATGGGGAACGAGCCTTCAGAATTGTCTGCAGCGAAGGCCCTCTACAACAAAGTTCCTCCTCATCAAAAGGCAAAGGTGAGATCGCCGGCCCATCGAGAACCGAGTCTCCAGCTTCCCCTCTTAATCAATTCACCGGTCGACCGGTACTTGATCCGTTAGAACAGCATGTCGGTTATGACTCGGAAGACCCTGGCCTCGGCATTTATGTACTATCTCCCATTCCAAAGGGTGAGACTCCGAGGACGGTTGAGAGCCAGCAAGAAACCGGTAAATAACTCTTCCTGTTAAAGTTCAAGGAGCCGTTGTTTTCGACGTGAGTTCATTAGATTCTAATGTTTGTCTCTTGTGGTTTTGCATAGGCCGCCCTGACCCCGAGCCCACTTCGGGGAGCGATGACGCCAAGGAGGAGAAGAAGATAGCAAGCGAGGCTGCACAAGCGGGAGAGCTTCGCGGCCCCGATGCTCAAGTGATTGAGGCGCTTGACGAGGACAAGTCCAAATTTTGTCTCCCGTCAAAGGAAGTTATGAAGCCGAGATTACAGACGCCTCTAAAGGCCCTTCAAAAATGAGCATGAAGGAGCAACTCGTGGAAGAGAAGAAAAAGAAATCCGAGATCAAAGTCGAGCCTCGAATCTAGAACCGACCTTTGAAGGTCATTCTCCCTGGTGGGTCTAAGCCACTAGAAGTCCCTCGTCCTCCCTCGGGTGCTACTTCCCTATCTAGCAAGGCATCCAAGTAGAAACGCATTGAAGAGGAATCGTCAGAGAAAACGAGGGAGGAAAAGAAACCGAGGAAGTCAAAGAAGTAGTTGTTACTCTCGTTCAACGAAAGTTAGTTTAGATTATGTAATAATTTTTATTTATTTTCGCAGTCAATGTAAATAGACTTTTGACTCCGGGTTTTGGAGGAGTTGTAGTTGAACCTTATTTTGGATAAATAAAACTTAGTTCTTTTGTCTTTCAAACGACTTTTATTGTTCAGCTTTCTATATAATTATGGTCGAAACCCAAGCTATTATGAGTTACATAAACCCCTCAATTCATCTTCATATAACTCGAAAATTCTTTGGAATTGTACATCCTTTACTCCACGCTTTGGGTACTTAGAATATTTTCCAGTCCGTACGCCGGGGACTTGATGACTTCAAGTCATTTGTATCCTAGTCCACACTCCAGGGACTGAGAGATTTTTAAGCCGTTTATACTCTAATCCGCACTCTGGAGACACAGAGTACCTCAGTTCACACTCAGAGGACTTGAAGATTTTGAGTCGTTTATACTCTACTCCACACTCAGGGGACTCTGAGTACTCCAGTCCGCACTCGGGGGACTTGGAGACTTAAGCCGTTTATACTCTAGTCCGCACTCAGGGGACTCAGAGTGCTCTAGTCCGCACTCAAGGGACTTGGAGATTTAAGTCATTTGTACTCTAGTCCACACTCAAGGGACTCAGAGTACTCCAGTCCACACTCAGGGGACTTGGAGATTTTGAGTCGTTTATACTCTAGTCCGCACTCAGTAGACTCAGAGTACTCCAGTCCGCACTCAGGGGACTTGGATATTTTGAGTCGTTTATACTCTAGTCCGCACTCAAGGGACTCAAAGTACTCCAGTCCGCACTCAGGGGACTTGGATATTTAAGTCGTTTATACTTTAGTCCACACTCAGGGGACTTAGAGTACTCCAGTCCGCATTCAGGGGACTTGGAGATTTAAGTCGTTTATACTCTAGTCCGCACTCCGAGGACTTAGAGTACTCCAGTCCTCACTCAGGGGACTTGGAGATTTAAGTCGTTTATACTCTAGTCTGCACTTAAGGGACTCAAAGTACTCCATCCCGCACTAAGGGGACTTGGAGATTTAAGTCCTTTATGCGTGTTTGTACGTCAAACAGAATAATATAACTCTAATTTTCTACCATGGAATTATTATACACGGAAACATCAATAATTCATGGAAAAGATGGCTTCAAGACTTTATTAATGAAAACAAGCTAAATTTTCTTATTACATGCAGAAAACGAAATAAAAACATACTGTAAATAATTGCAACAATGATAGGAAATGAATAGACTAAGTATAATAATGCCACAAATGCTCGTTATTCCATGCTCGGGGGAGAGTCGCGCCATCAACGGTCGCTGGCTTGAAAGTTCCTTCTCCAAGCCTCCGTTCGATGACGTATGGACCTTCCCATGTGGGATTCAGATGCGACGGGACCGAAAAAACTCGTTTCAAAATGAGGTCGCCCACATCAAAGACTCTTGGCCGGACTTTTTCTTTATAATATCGAGTGACTCAGTGTCTATAGGCGGCCGCTCTTAAATCAGCTTCTTCACGTTTTTCATCAATAAAGTCCAGTGATTCCAACAAAAGATCCTGATTCGTCTTAGGGGCATAATGAGTTACCCGATGTGATGGAACTTTAAGTTCTATGGGTATAGCACCTTCCATGCCATATGCCAACGCGAATGGAGTGTGGCAAGTCGCGGACTTGTGGGTGGTTCTATAAGCCCAAAGTGTCATTGGAAGTGCATCCACCCACTTGCCTCTAGCCTTTTCCAGATGCTTTTTTAATATGGACTTGATTATTTTATTCACGGCTTCCACTTGTCCATTGGCTTTCGGATGAGCAATCGCTGAAGAAAAAAAATCAATGCCATGCTTTTGACAAAATTCTTTGAACTCTTTGCTTTCGAATTGAGTTCCATTGTTTGTAATGATAGTCCGAAGGAGGCCAAAACAGCATATAATATTTCGTACAATGAAATTAATGACCTTTTTGGTGGTGATCATGGCTAAGGGCTCTGTTTCTGCCCACTTAGTAAAGTAATTAACTGCAACTATCGCATGTTTCGCACCACCTTTGGATATGCGTAAAGAACTGATTATATCAATCCCCCACATTACAAATGGCCAGGGACTAACCATTTGTGTGAGTTCCGTCGGCGGAGCTCTCGGGATTTTTGCATACTTCTGGCATTTTTCACACCTTCTTACGTAGACTGCGGCATCCCGATTTACAATCGACCAATAATATCCGTGGCGGAGGATTTTCTTTGCTAACATCTGCCTCCCAGTGTGGTCACACATTCTCCTTCATGAACTTCCTTCAGAACTCGTTTTATCTCATCGTGGGCAATGCACCGGAGTAAGGGAGCCGAGAATCCCTTCCGATACATTATTTCGTCCTGCAATACATATCGCGAGGCCTTACGAATGACTTGTCGTCTTTCGCTCTTTCTTTTTGGTAAGCCCCGTATAGCAAATATTGATTGAATGGGGTCATCCATGATTCCTTCTCGATTTTTGTTTCTAATACGAAATCTATCTCCATCATATTTATACTCGGAGTATGTAAGGCTTCGACGAGAGCCAATCTCATTTGCTGTGCATCACCAATACTTGCAAATTTCGCCAATGAATCGGGTTCTCTGTTTTGTTCACACGGAACATGCAAAATATCATAATATTCTAGATTTGCTAGCAGCTCTTGAACCCATGCAAGGTATGGGGAAAGTCTCTGTCCCTTCGCTTGATAGTCCCTCACACCTGGTATACCACCAGTTGTGAGTCATAAAAGATTTCAACCGATTTTACCCCCAGTTCTCTGATAAGTCTCAAGCCAGCAACCAATGCTTCATACTCGGCTTCGTTATTTGTCGTTGGGAATTCGAGCTTCAAAGCATAACAAATTGATCGGTTCTCGGGGGTCACAAGTACTATACCAACTCTTTAGCAGCAGTCGTTAGATTCCCCGTCGGTGTACAGCTTCCATCGAATGGGAGGTATGACATCGTGACTATTTGATTCGTCCGACACGGTGAATTTAGCAATTTAGTCTGCTAGCGCTATCCCTTGTATGGCCTTCATGGAAGGTAGGTAATATCGAACTGACTCAACTAGATATTCCATTTTAACATCCTTCTAGAGGTTTCCGGTCGTTGGAGTACCTGTCGCAAGGGTTGATCAGTGTAAACACTGATTGAGTGTACCTGAAAGTATGGACGAAGCTTGCGTGATCAATCACCAAGCAATAGGCTAGTTTCTCGTTCTTGGGATAATTTCTTTCTTCCCCTGTCAAACGTTTACTGACATAATATACTGGCTTTTGAACTCGTTCCTCCTCGCGAACCAAAGTCGTACTGTTAGCATGCTGGGATACAGCCAAGTACACATACAACATCTCATGGTCTACCGGTATCGATAGTACCGGGGGACTTTCTAAATGCCTTACCAGAGCTTGGAATGCTTCCTCACAGTCGAATGTCCATTCAAAATTCCTCTTTCCTTTCTTTATTACGTTAAAAAAAGGAATACACTTGCCTGTGGCTCTGGATATGAATCGACCCAGTGCGGCCACCTTCCCATTCAAGCTTTGTACCTGCTTTATAGTTCGGGGAACTTATATGTCTCGAATAGCTTGAATCTTTCCAGGTTAGCTTCGATTCCCCACGGATTCACAATGAAACCCAAAATATTCTCTGATGCAATGCCAAAGGAACACTTCAAGGGATTGAATTTCATTCCATAATGTCTGAGTATATCAAACATTTCCCTAAGTCTTGAATGTGGTCGTTTGACTACCGTGACTTCACAAGCATGTCATCCACAAAGACTTCCACTGTTCTACCAATCTGGTCTTTAAACATTCGATTCACTAGACGCTGATAAGTCGCTCCCGCATTTTTCAATCTGAAAGGCATCACTACATAGCAATATAGCCCAACGGCCATGACAAACTAGTGTGTTCTTATTCAAATACTGAAATATAGGAATTTGTGGGTTTATCTTTGTAATGGTATTTTTATTCAAATATTACAAAGTGGTTTTAATTAATGAAAAGATTAATTAAGAAGGCTAGTGGTTGCTTATGTTTATAACAAATGTTGGTTTTCTCTTTGGAAATAAATCCCTGATTTGGATGTGTGTTTGTTGATAGTTAAATAAAAGACTATCGAACTTGGACCCAAAACGTAACTTTGAAAATATCTAGGAGAAACACTTGAATTATATGGCACAGTCATCTCCGATGATGTTGTACTATACGCATAAATCTCGTTTTGTTTCGTACCCTAGTAGCCCAGTCATTGTATGGAATCCAATCTCCAATAAGTGTCATACGGACGTAGTAGTACACAAATATGTTGAAATGAGAGATGCAAGCATTTCATTTGTATTCATATTTTACTTTGACTCTAGACATTATGATAATATCATTTGATTTTTTATAGAAATGTTTTGGTTATCGTAAGGTAAAAACCCGTCCGTGTTTATGTGTGATGTGCACGTAAATTTGCTTATATTTACATCCATATTTTATATATTTTTGTTTAAATAAATATCTTATTTGGGTATTTTAACATGTTTAAAACCAAAATTCAATTATGTTCAAATCAGCATATATTCATCTACATACAGGGGCAAAATAGTCATTTTTATGCATGTCTTAATTTAGGACTTTTTACTTGGACATTTTTCATAATTTTTATAGGAATTTGAATGCATATGGAAGAGGGTTTCATGAGGATATACGCATGCATAAGAGAATACAACGAAAGGAAGATGAAAATAATTCAAACATATGATCATGGAGGACCCTGCCTACTTACCTAAATCTTCAATTAGAAGCTAATGGACAACTAAGTGGAGGTTAAAGCTTCATGCATATTTGATGATGGATTAATTAAAAGCTAATGGTTACTTGATGGCCACACTTCCTAAAGGGCATTTTGGGAAACACCCTAAAAAGTGAATTAAGGTTTTATGCATGTATAAATAACCCACTTATACACATGTATATCTCTTCTTACTCTCATTTTTACTTTGAAAAATTAGTAAGCAAGTTGTAAGCTCAAAGTTACATGAATATAAATGGCTTCTTAGCCTCTTTATCTTTTTTTTCCTACATCCTTCTCTTTACTTTTAGGCTTATGTTTATTTCTATGCACTCTTTCATTTCATGTTCATAGCTTAGATTTACATTTATGCAATTAGTTTAATGTTATTTCATGCAAGTATGTAATCTATTTTCTTTTAATGAGTTTATATTTCTCTTTGCTTTCCAATGCTAAAACTTATATGTGTTGATATGATAACACATATAGTAGCTAAACCCCTTCAATTTAGGGGTAATGAATCTCTTTAACTTTATGTAATTTCAACATTTCTATGATTTATGATCTCTTTCGTTTGTGCTTCATGAAAGTGCATTTTGATGTAAGTTTATATAAGTGGGTTTGATAGCTTATGTTGCCTATGCAAATGAGCTATTCTTATTCAATATAAACACAAATTACATCAATATTTGCTAATTGGTTTTTGATTTTAAAATGAAAGTAAAAATAAAATTTGATGATCTATATTACTAATTACAATTGCAAATAGATCGTGCTTAAAATAGCTTTTGCTTTGGCTTCAGTTTCATGAGAATTGACAAGTGGTTTATTTGTTTCATTATAGTTTGATGGTTTAAGTTATGTTAGCTAATAATATAAATAAACCATACTTATGATAAATGCGACACTTATGTCATTTAATATAAAAAACAGAGATCATAGATTGTATGTTTGTTAATTTATATAAATATGAGATTGGATTTACCTCTAAATTATTTTCTATTGCATAGTTGTTAATCACATTTTCATTCTAAATTTTAGCTTCATTTTGTTGTTAGTTAACAATCCTCTCATTTTGGTATAATTTGATTGATTAAAAAATGTTTTAAAATCTTAAAAATTCCTTGCGGATCGACACGTACTCGCCACGTACTAAAATTATACGCTGTGCGCCTGTGGTTATTTTTATTATAAATTTTTCGACAATTTTCTATTTTGTTTCACAATGAATTTTCTATCGAGTTAGAAAACTGTCGAAAATTTTATAATAAAAATAACCGCAAGCGCACGGCGTACAATTTTAGTACGTGGCGAGTACTAGTCGATCCACATGGAACTTTTAAGATTTTAAACTTTCAAATCAATCAAATTAGATCCAAATAAGAGATAATTATTAACTAACAACAAAATGAAGCTAAAATTTAGAATGAAAATATAATTAAAAACTATGCAACTAAAAAACAATTTAGAGGCAAATCCACTCACATATTTATATAAATTAACAAACATACAATCTATGATCTCTATTTTTGATATTAAGTGACATGAGTGTTGCATTTATCATAAGTATGGTTTATTTATGTTACTAGTTAACATAACTTAAACCATCAAACTATAATGCAACAAATAAATCACTTATCAATTCTCATGAAAATGAAGCCAAACAAAAAGCTATTTTAAGTATGATCTATTTACTATTGTATTTAGTAATAAAGATCAACAAATTTTGTTTTTTACTTTCATTTCAAAATCAAAAACCAATTAGCAAATATTGATGTAATTTGTGTTTATGTTGAATAAGAATAGCTCATTTGCATATGCAACATAAGCTATCAAACCCACTTGTATAAACCTACATTAAAATTCACTTTACACAAATAAAAGAGATCATAAATCATAGAAACGTTGAAATTGTATAAAGTTAGATAGCTTCATTACCCCTAAATTAAAGGTGTTTAGTTACTCATATGTGTTATCATATCAACACATGTAAGTTTCAACATTAGAATGCAAAGAGAAGTAGAAACTAATTAAAAGAAAAGAGATTAGCTACTTGCACGAAATAACATTAAACTAATTGCATAAATGTAAATCTAAGCTATGAACTTGAAATGAAAGAGAGCATAGAAATAAACATAAGCCTAAAAGTAAAGAGAAGCATGTAGAAAAGAAAAGGGAAAGAGTCTAACAAGCCATTTTTATTCATGTAACTTTGAGCTTACAACTTGCAAGCTGATTTCCTAAGTAAAAATGAGAGTAAGAAGATATCTACATGTACATCAATGAGTTATTTATACATACATAAAACCCTAATTCACTTTTTAGTGTGCTTCCCAAAATGCCCTTTAGGAAGTGTGGCCACCAAGTAACGATTAGCCTCTAATTAATCCATCATCAAATATACATGAAGCTTTAACCTCCACTTAGTTGTCCGTTAGTTTCTAATTGAAGATTTAGGTAAGGCGGTGTGGTCCTTCATGATCATGTATTTGGATTATTTCCATCTTCCTTTCTTTTTATTCTCTTATGCATGCATATATCTTCATGAAACCCTCTTTCATATGCATCCAAATTCCTATAAAAATTATGAAAAATGTCCAAGCAAAAAGTATCAAATTAACATATGCACAAAAATGACTATTTTGCCCCTGTATGTAGATGAATATATGATGATTTGAAAATAATTGAATTTTGGTTTTAAACATGTTAAAATACCCAAATATGGCATTTATTTAAATAAAAATAAATAAAATATGGATGTAAATATATGCATATTTACGTGCACATCAAATTCTCCCACACTTATCTTTTTATTCGTCCTCGAATAAAAGAAAACTAAGATAAATCCGTTTTTTAGAGAGCACGATTGCATTGATCGTATGCAACAAGCCACTAAACCTCCGGATGTCCCTTGTAGGACGAGTGTTGTCTCGTGAGGGTTTTCAGCGGATACTACCCATAAAATCCAAATGCAAAGTGAAAATATTTACAAAAATGCAAGATTTATTTACAATGAGATGAATGCAAGTTTTTAAAAATATTTACAAATGAATGATTTATTTTCAAATTGACATGAAAAAGTTAATTCTGGTCATTATCAAGAAATTCAAGTCCTTTTACTAGTCAAAATTTCCAACAAAAATTAAGTTGTCATAACAGATTGACTATAGTTTGGCTTGTTGTTTTGGTTGATACATTTCTTTTCAGTAACAAGTTAAATCAAAAAAGTCAAAATAGTGCTTGGATTTCAATTGCTAACTCTCTCTTATTCGAAAATTTTATTAATATTAACAATATTTACATATGCTTAACTCGGATAAATTTAGGCCAGATATATTACATATGCTTAACTCGTGCAAATGTAATTGGATTTTTCAGAAACGAAAACTATTTGTTTTCAAATAATAATAGCTTTCATATAAAGAAAAGATTTCCAATTTGTGTTGAAAGATTTCAAGTTTGAAATGGAATTGATATAGTTTTGAAAACTATGAATGAATCTTTGTGAAGATGGTTGAACCTTGTTTTGGAATCGAAGAGGATTCTAAATGGTGTATCTTTTATATAAAAGTTTTGAAATGGAATTGTTTGTGGAAATGATTTTGAAAGCTATGAATTAAATCTTTGATTTAAAGATTGGATGAGTTAATCCAATTTGAAAGGAAAATTGTTTTGAAAAGGGCTATGAATAAATCTTTGTTAAAGATTGGTGAAGTTTGTTTTCAAGTTGAAAAGGGATCTGAAATGCGTATCTTTTGTATAAAAGATTTGAATTGGAAAGATATTAATGAATCTTTGTGAAACATTGGTAAACTTTGTGAACTTTGTGAAGTGAATCTTTTGTTCAAAAAGATTTGCAAATGGTAATTTGTTTAACCATTGAAAGAAAAATAAGTTGTGACTTAACTGAAATCCCATATCCATATGTTTTTAAATATTGTGCTCATTATTTGGTTTAGCCGGGAGAGGACCTTGTGTCATATAACCCATTCCGAATAAGTGATACGACGATATGGATAGCATTTGAAGACCGGTGGTGAAGACCGGATATTTTCGAAAATGAAAGAATTTCTTGTCGAATGTCTCTACATCGGCTGATCCACGGTATAGAGATTTGATCACCCTTTGTGATGGGGAGTCCATGAAGTGCCTTCGATTCTGTTCGAACCTGGAACAAACTTGTATGGATGTATGTCTGACTTTACACTTTGAGATGTAAAGCTGGTTTCTATCAAATACATTTCTATTGGTAGCGGAGAATTTATTCTCTTAGCTTAACTCCCTTCTCTGATACGTACGAGCTCAGAGGTTGTGTAGTTGATGGTTACTAGTGATACATTCCCAATTTGGCAATGTGGCCTACGAAGTGCTGCTGATCATTTGTTGATCGAAGTATGGATTTTGTGAAAAGCGTAGCTTTATGGATGAGACTTCGTCGAGCCTCACAACCCGAAAATGGTCGAAACAGGAATGTTGCGGCAAGGTTTTTAGGGGTCGCGCCCCTAGGGTATGTCCATTTCCTTCTGGATAAGAGGTGATATCATGGATGGAGCCTAGATATTTTACCTATGTTGATGATGCAAATTTATTATACTTTGTGGTTGTTGCTTTGTGGTTGAGGATCCTCGGATAAAGGTCGATAACGAGCGGAGATGGCATACTTGTGTAGTAGTTACCTAGTTACACCTTGGTGAAAGCGTGAGGTAGCGTCGGCCTTGTGTTAGCAGAGATGCGGTTAGGTTCTCAGGGGCGTCCTTTCAGAGGCGTACCCATTTCGGTAAGGAAGTTCATTAGCCTGACCATTTGTTGGAAATCCAAAGAAACAATACGCGCCTTATACGGTTTTAGTTGTATAATCTGCCATGGAATGTGGCGGTAACCTGCTATTGAACATGGTAGCTATGGTAGGCATACGACGAAATGTTGTATGCTGGCTAAGATTAATATTATACTTTCGAAATTTTTTCTGCACTATGCACCAATAATAATATCAAAAGGTTTTCGCGTATCAAGCATTTTTGACCGTCATAAGGAGAAATCTCCTCCAAGTGTACGCTTGCATTGTGTGTGTGGCGGGAGGCCTTATGGCAGTTTCATTTTCCAAAAAGCATAGTGGGTTTCTTTTTATTTCCTTTGTGAAAATAACTGTTTTTGTTTTCTCGTACCAGTCCAATGATTGAGCCGGAATTTATTGTTCCCTTCCAAAACTCTGTGTGACGACCAGCAAATCCGTACCCCTTGAGTCAACACTATTCTACAACAATCAACTCAAGTTGTACAGAAATACGAACCATTTGGGTTAAAGAAGAAGAGGTAGAAGAAGAAGATAGGAAACAACAACAGAATCTAATCATCGCAGCGGAATGAAATATACTAGATAATAAATACTCTTTACTCAAACATCAAATATCTTTATTTATATATATTACATCATCAGAGTACATCAATCACAGCTTAACATCAATATCATACAAATGGATACACAACAACTCAATACAGCGAAATATATATATAAACAAGTACGGGTGTACGTATCGCCATCCTGCTCGTCTCAGGTGCTCCACAGCATCAAATCCTGTATCCTATAATACTCGGTCTGACCTGAGCATTACAGTTAAATAACACCCGAGTCAGTATGGAATACCAGTGTGAGAAAATCACACCCAATTTGATTATTAAAGTTTCAAAAATCCTTTGAAAACAAAAGCATCTCGTAAGACCACGCCACAAATAAATATGTCGGGTTTTTACCTTACGATAGCTAAAACAATTTTTATAGAAATCCTCTGATATTATAATAGGGTCTATATACAAATACTTATAAAATAGCCGAAATTGTTACATTCATTAAATTCCAGCTACTAGCCACAGAGTGGATAATACAAACAAAACTCGTACAAGGCTCGTAGGGAGAATGGATTTCCAACTAATGACTAGGCACTGGGGTACCACCTGTCACAGTACGGGGCCTAGATCACCATACCGAGGAGTACGCCCGCTCCCCTGCAACACAAGGCTGGGACTACCCCTTACTGGATAATCCCGAGTGAGATCACCCCGCGGTTGGGATCAGCAACCGCCCACTAAGCCGAAATAAAAAGGGGCATCTAGTCTGGAATGACCTCACCCTGCTTGGCTGCTACCCACCTAGCCTTGCTGCATAACCCTTGATTTTCAGTCATTCCCATTTGATGAGGCTTGAGGCTAAGCATTACCTTTTTAGAACATATCCCTTTGAATGCCCATCGTCCACCTGACGATGTTTTCACAAGCATTCGTCCATACAAGTCCGTTCCGGGTTCGAACGGAACCGAAGGCACTATTCCTACTACATCCATTTTGGAAATATCCTCAGGATTAGTAGCGACTAGCCCTTGCACTTCATAGCTCCATCTTCGAATCCAAAATCATTTTCACGAAAACGTACAAACCGGATCGAAGTGGTTTTCGAGAAATAAATCTCAATCCCGGTCTCTTCGAAACGATCAGCGTATTTGTCCAATATTGATAGTCGGTGATTTAACTATCAATTTATGTTCACAAACATCCATCAAACAATAAATAATTTCCCAAATCATTTATTTATCTCAAAAATATCTTCACAAGATATATTTCTATTTTCAATCCTTTGAAAACAGTTTCAAAACCATCTTTCTTTTTAGAATAAACTTTCCCAAATATTTTCTATCTCCTCTGAAATCACCAAGTACAAAACTAGATTTTAAAATAATTTAAAACACTTTACTTTGAAATATACATTAAAACATTTATTTCAAAGCTACTTCAATGATTTGTTAAAAATACATACCATATGAATATTTGAAAATAAGGTTACTAAGTAAAATATAAAACTAGATTTTTACTTTTAAAAAATAAAATACTAAGTCACTCTTTAAATAATTATTACTATAATAGATTAAAATAATTATTGCTATAATAGATTAAAAGGAAATACTTACTTTAGAATTTAAATATTTAGAAATAGTAAATTTTTCAAAACATACTTCTTAAAACAACTTTAAACTTTTAATTTATATTTAAAAATTTAGTTTGAAAACGTACTTGGTTATTCAGAGAGAAATTTCCAATCTCAATCACTTAAATCAATTTATTTTTTTCAAATTGATTTCCAATTTATTCCATTTGAAATAAATTTCTTTACTTACCAGTTCATTTCAAAATTCATTAATTATGGACTTCATTATTATTTTCAGTTTGATTTTTAAATCCTTTAGCTGAAATATACAAATTTCAGATTATTCCCAATTTCTTCTTTATTCTTCTTAAATAATTTAAATCCTAAATTTAAAATAAATGTTTTGTTCTTTTAAACAATAACATTGAAGTTTAAGTTCGATTAACTTTCTGTTTATTCAAATTTTCCTTCCCTTACTCAAGATTTATTTATTAAAATTTTAAAGTCACTTTATTTCCTTTTTAGTTCATTCATAAATTTATTCAACTTTTCTATAATTATTTTACCTACAATTTCACTTCATTTATTTTCATTCCCAAACTCAAATTATATATTTGGTAATTCATTATTGCCCGATTGTAACAATCAAGCCATAGATTCAATATTTCCACATAATTCATTACAGTATATCAAATATTCAGAACAGAGAATATTAAATAATTAAATAAAATTGAGGGGTCCAGTTGGATCCCTCCAACCTGTTTTTCCCTGCATCCACAAACGTCAGCACAATATAATATACCAATTCCAAAATATCATACTATATCACATCAATTCATTCAACCATTCAAACAATTATTTAAATTTAATCGTTCAAATTTAAATTTAAATTTAAATTGAACTGAGTGAGATTAACTCACCTTTGATTTTTGCTTTGCAACCCACTTCCAAACCGGCTCGCTTCTTTCAGTTTATGACCTTGTATAAATATTGGTACGGTTCATTAATATTTGAATTAGTCAATCAATTAATTACTCTTTATTCATTTAATTTAGCTAATTATTTGGGTTTGAACCAATAATTTATTTTAAACAAATTTCCTCTAAATAAAATATTTTTAGTGACTAAAGTAATTAAACAAGTTAATTAAACAGGTTAATCACCCTAATACACATTGTCTTTTTCTCTGTTCTAAATTTTGAATCTTAACAGTGAGTTGATGTACTATATATATTTCAAATCTCTATGTATCTAAATTTATACCTGACTGTTAGCAATTTTCTTCTAGATCTATATACACAATAATTAAATAAAATAAATGAATATATATAAAACTGCTACTTACTGTCGAACTATGAATGCGATCTTCAATTGCTAGAAGAACACCACCATCACCCTGTTCCTGACAATTCCTCTTCCTTCACTCACATGACGAACCCGATCCATCACAGCCCCTTCTTCGCATATCCCAAATTGACCATCCATCCACCTTGTGAGCACACAGCGGCCACTTCTAATCCAAGCGATCCACTGCCCCAAATCGCGAGCGAATTGCGATGCAAAATTTCGAGTCGATTCTACCCTCTCCGGCCTCGGCCAAAAAAATTCCTTTGCTTCGAATTATGATCGAATCTCCCCCTAGATGCCAAAGAAATCGAGCAACGGCTCGCGTCTATCGATGTCGCCTCACGCTTCGCTCGCGTCCCCCGTTCCCCTTTTTTTTAAACTGTGTTGGATTTAAAAGGAAGAAAGGGGAAGGTATTTAATTTGAACGAGGATAGCTTCACAAAAAAAAATTGATACGTGAATTCTTGAAGAAGGCTCGGCTTATAAATAAATGGGAACGAGGCGTGTAGAAGAAGATTTGACTGTATAGAGGAAGATTTGACTTTAGATTTGATTTTTCTTTTATAAGTATATTTTATTTCGATTAATATCAATTAATTTTCAGCGCGTTTATATATCATGTGCTAACACAACAACTCCAATCGCTACGAAAATTGAAACCCGATAATAACACAATATTACGGATCCAATGGAACTGGTTTCGTCGAATTCCGAGACTGTCCCTCATAAGGCTATTTTTAAATTCAATTTAAACGATATAAATTTCAAAACTAAACAAAACACTTCCAAATTTAATTTCAACACCTTTACTATCTTCAGTGTTATCAATATAAATTTTACAAGCCTTTGAATTATTTTTAATAGGCCTAAAATTCCAGATTCAACATTTTATTCAACTTCAAATTATTTAATTCAATAATTTAATTATCAAATAAATTGTGATATTCGTAATTCAAGTTAAAATTATTCTATTGAATATTTAAAATTAATTAAATATTCCGATTTTAAATGCTTGAAAATTCCGGGTCGTCACATTCCTCCCCCCTTAAAAGAATTTCGTCCCCGAAATTACTAATTAGGAAGAATGGTCCATAACCCATTTACTATCTTTTCAACCCCAAACAGTTTTTAACAACTTGCCAAAACAATCTTTTGATCAAAGACACCCCAATTTCCTTTCTAACCTTTCAAACTTATCCATAAGTCCCAAACAATATCACCTACTTATCAGTTCAAATTTAAACTCAAATTCAAATTTTAAGTTATCACAATTTTCTCAAAAATTTTCTAACTCCCTAAATTCCCGAAAAATTTCGCCAGCGTCTCCTTTGCGCAGCTAGCTCGGTACAACTACAAAATGGCTCTACGGCCTCCCAAATCCAAAAGGAAAACAAAAAGGCTAAGTGGCTCAATCCAAATCCCAATCAAATCCCATACCAAATTTAAAATACATACCTTTTTGTCGGGCAATTCATATTTATCTTTCTGAAATCAAATCTAATTCCCTTTTCCTTTTATAATACCTGCACATTCTGCTTAGCACTAATATCCAATCACAATATTCCAAAACATTATATCAACTTTCTTACTAATGTCAATATTAATTCATCCAAATATCAACTTAGAATGTATTTGTAATATCAATCTCCAATTAATATTTCACCATTCCTTACTTGAGTTTAGTATAAGCACTTTATATACTTCTTTATTTGTTTTCACTTTACCACTTTAGTTAATATCTATTTCTATTGAAATTGATTTCCACATTACATATGAATTTCATTTATTTTCAACTTTGAACTTTTAATTTTATCTTTCATTTATAACTAATTTATGTCATTACTTTAATTAGTTTCATTTACTAACTTATTTTATTTTCCAGTTCTAAATAGTTTTGTCGTTAACAAAAATTTTCAAAAATTTTCTAACTCCCAAAATTTCTGGAAAATTTTGGCAGAGTCTCCTTTGTACGGAGGAGCTTTTGCAATTTGACAAAAGAGATAAATATATATACATCGACCCACACGGTCGGAAAAACCAAAAACAGTTCATATTTCCTATTTTTATTGCGTAGGCGTACCTTATTTAGCATTTTTAAGCAAGCAGCTTATTTATTTAGCAGTTAATGCAATCCAAATCCTGCCATACGGCTTCGAAGTACCTGTACTTACTCAATTTAAACATGTAAGTGCCAAATATATGCAGTTTAACTATATTTCACTTATCTGCAATAGTTAAAACATATGAATTCTAAAGAAATGCACATCCAACATTTTCCGTAAGCAATTTATATAATTTTCATACTAATTCAACTGTTCAATTAATTTACAAACCATTTTCATTCAAATTTGAATTGTTTAAAACTCAATCGCTTACATTTAATTTATTTTTAAGCAAAACGAACTCATATTTAATTCAATTGCTTTCAAAATCAATTTATTTCACTCCTGTTAATTCATAGAATTTTAATCACCTCCATTTACATCCAATGATATTTATTCTATGCAAATTTGAAAAAATCTATGTGAACAAACAAATATTTGTGTTTTATAACCAATTTAAATGGATTTCAACTCGATTTATACTTAATTCTATTTCATTTTCAAATTTATTCACAATCTATATATTCTCATTTCATTGCATATCAAATTTGAATCCATTCACTACCATTTATTTAGCTCGACACACTCCATTTAAATTTCATTTACAATCCATTTATTTACATTTCATTCCATATTTGTTTATTCCAAACTATTGTATTTAGCTCGAAGACAATCCAAGCTATTCATCCAATAACTATTTCAATTGTATTCACGATCTATTTAATAGCGTTTCATTCCTTATCCGCATTCATTTAAATTCATTCTATTAACTTAAAAACATTCCATTTCCTTATTGTCCCTAATTATTTCAATTCCGTAACAATTTAAATGGTTTACAATTATTTATTTAAGAATTTTTCTTTCCATTAAATATTATCGGCAACTCACAGAATTTTTATTTCGGTTAAAAAAACTATTTTCACTTGATTTAAAACCAATCCAATATTATTAAACTTTGTTTTTAGTTGAATTCAATTCAACTCTTTTGCATCTTTTAGCTTAAGTTTATTCACTCCAATTTTATACTTAAGCTCACTTCGTTTCAAGTAAATCTTTCTCTTCCATTCAATTTAATTCTATTTCAACTAAATCTCAATTTAAAATTTACAACTTCATTTGATTTGTTATTATCAAATTTAACCTTTCAGATTCAGTTCATTCAATTGATTACATGGTCATCTCCAATTTATTTCCACTTATTTGGATTTTATTTTCACATCCAAACCATTATAATTCCAATCCATTTACATTTTTTTTTCTATTCGATACATTTCAATTATATCTAATTTGTTAACACTTCAAGTTAAATTTTCAATTTATAACTCAAGTTCTGAATCCACTATCCATTTTCAATTTACCACCCAATTTTTATGAACTCACAGTTCAATTTCATTTACTTCACCATCAATTTAAGTCGAATTTAATTTACAGCTTGAGTTTATTTTCCAACTTCATCAAAAACTCTCAATTCAGCTTTTATTTAACCACATTAGGTTTCCATTACATATTTTACTAATTAGTTTATTATCTCATTAGTTTTTCCCCAACTTATATTCCAGAACTTGATTTTAATCTCGAAATCTCTCCATTTAATTTTCTTAAGTTCAAATTTATTTTATTATTCAAGTTTGGATTTTGTTTTATTTCCCAAAACCTCAAACTATATTTATTTTGGAATTTTGTATCTCACTTTTTAATAAGCCACAACTTATTATTTACACAATCCCCTTTCATCATAAGCTTGAATGTATCCTTCTTTTATTTTAACTCAAACCTTATGTTTCTTTATAACCCAAGCATATTTTATTCATGCATTTTAATTCTTTAATAAGTTATTATGGTTTATTTATTTCAATCTAATTCTTATCTAATTTATTTCTTATCCGACTTATTTTCTAGTTATCCAGGTAAGAATCAATTCCAATTCAATTTATTCAATTGAATTTTTATTCCAATTCAATTTTATTTTAACTCAGATTTATTCAACTCAATTCAATTTCAACTTCATTCGAATACAAGGGATATTATTCCAGCTTATTCGATTTATTCCAATCCAGGTAAATTTTATTCTCCAGTCCAAGTTAATTTCATTTTCAACTTTCTCTTTAAATTTACATTCCAACATTCAAAGCTTATATAATCTCAATTTATAAGCTTACAACCTATCTTATCGGAATTTCTAAACGCCCGGCTTTTGTTTCAAATCATTTTGAAACCTCCAACATCTCAAATCTCACTTCTCAAATATTTAAACCAATCCTGGTTTTTATTTCCCAATAAATTTCCTTTGAAATTTCAAAAACAAACAGGTTTTCCTGAACAGATCAATTTGGCAGCAATCTATCACTTAGAAACTCGAAAATGAACATTGATGATGCTGCAGTCATCACCGAAGTTATTTTCCAGTGACTAAAGTGAATTCAATGCTAAATCTCTTCCCAAAATTTATTTAAAACAATTTTCCTTTCAGAAATACCCCAGAAACAACAATGTTACTATTTATTTTCAAAATACTTTCAAAATCTCCGGTTTAAAGTTTCAAATTCTGTTTTAATTCAAATTTTAACTATAATGCATTTGTACAGTTTATGCTTATACAAATTTCCATTTAATTATATTTCCAATTTATAAATTACATTCATAATTCATACTTATAAATTTCATTTCATAATGAATTTATTTCCTTAATCCTTTGGTTATATTTTCAATTTCTAGCTAAAATTTCACTTAATAATGATAATTCTTTAATATTATTCTTCACATCCAAGCAATCATATATTAGCTAAATAGTTTACAAAAACTTTCTTTATATCAAAATATGTTTTTGGGTAAAATTATTTCATTTACCCATATTTAAAACAATACCGTGTCGATTGTACTATTCAAGTGTTTAGAAACCCCTTCAATACAGTTGCGCAGACTGTGTCAACGAAGGTTCATATGCCACTCAATAAACTAACCAACACAATATTAAAACAATTTATATTCACTAACAAATACGCGCTCATATCTATTAATATGCTCAAACTCATTCTAGAGTACTTCGGACTCTAATTTAAATGAGCAATTCCCACCAGAGCCAAGGTTATCTCCAACCTAAGCTCTGATACCAACTGTGACGACCCGCAAATCCGTACCCATTGAGTCAACACTATTCTACAACAATCAACTCAAGTTGTACAGAAATACGAACCATTTGGGTTAAAGAAGAAGAGGTAGAAGAAGAAGATAGGAAACAACAATAGAATCTAACCATCGCAGCGGAATGAAATATACTAGATAATAAATACTCTTTACTCAAACACCAAATATCTTTGTTTATATATATTACATCATCAGAGTACATCAATCACAGCTTAACATCAATATCATACAAATGGATACACAACAA
This sequence comes from Allium cepa, assembly GCA_030765085.1. Classification (NCBI taxonomy): domain Eukaryota; kingdom Viridiplantae; phylum Streptophyta; class Magnoliopsida; order Asparagales; family Amaryllidaceae; genus Allium; species Allium cepa. The sequence continues at coordinate 113,138,183 of CM060940.1, forward strand.
CTCAATACAGCGGAATATATATATATATATATATATATATATATATAAACAAGTACGGGAGTACGTATCGCCATCCTGCTCGTCTCGGGTGCTCCACAGCATCAAATCCTGTATCCTATAATACTCGGTCTGACCCGAGCATTACAGTTAAATAACACCCGAGTCAGTATGGAATACCAGCGTGAGAAAATCACACCCAATTTGATTATTAAAGTTTCAAAAATCCTTTGAAAACAAAAGCATCTCGTAAGACCACGCCACAAATAAACATGTCGGGTTTTTACCTTACGATAGCTAAAACAATTTTTATAGAAATCCTTTGATATTATAATAGGGTCTATATACAAATACTTATAAAATAGCCGAAATTGTTACATTCATTAAATTCCAGCTACTAGCCACAGAGTGGGTAATACAAACAAAACTCGTACAAGGCTCGTAGGGAGAATGGATTTCCAACTAATGACTAGGCACTGGGGTACCACCTGTCACAGTACGGAGCCTAGATCACCGTACCGAGGAGTACGCCCGCTCCTCTGCAACACAAGGCTCCGACTACCCTTTACTGGATAATCCCGAGTGAGATTACCCCGCGGTTGGGATCAGCAACCGCCCACTAAGCCGAAATAAAAAGGGACATCTAGACTGGAATGACCTCACCCTGCTTGGGTGCTACCCACCTAGCCTTGCTGCATAACCCCTGATTTTCAGTCATTCCCATTTGATGAGGCTTGAGGCTAAGCATTACCTTTTTAGAACATATCCCTTTGAATGCCCATCGTCCACCTGACGATGTTTGCGCAAGCATTCGTCCATACAAGTCCGTTCCGGGTTCGAACGGAACCATAGGCACTATTCCTACTACATCCATTTTGGAAATATCCTCAGGATTAGTAGCGACTAGCCCTTGCACTTCATAGCTCCATCTTCGAATCCAAAATCGTTTTCACGAAAACGTACAAACCGGATCGAAGTGGTTTTCGAGAAATAAATCTCGATCCCGGTCTCTTCGAAACGATCAGCGTATTTGTCAAATATTGATAATCGGTGATTTAACTATCAATTTATGTTCACAAACATCCATCAAACAATAAATAATTTCCCAAATCATTTATTTATCTCAAAAATATCTTCACAAGATATATTTCTATTTTCAATCCTTTGAAAACAGTTTCAAACCCATCTTTCTTTTTAGAATAAACTTTCCCAAATATTTTCTATCTCCTCTGAAATCACCAAGTACAAAACTAGATTTTAAAATAATTTAAAACACTTTACTTTGAAATATACATTAAAACATTTATTTCAAAGCTACTTCAATGATTTGTTAAAAATACATACCATATGAATATTTGAAAATAAGGTTACTAAGTAAAATATAAAACTAGATTTTTACTTTTAAAAAATAAAATACTAAGTCACTCTTTAAATGATTATTACTATAATAGATTAAAATAATTATTGCTATAATAGATTAAAAGGAAATACTTACTTTAGAATTTAAATATTTAGAAATAGTAAATTTTTCAAAACATACTTCTTAAAACAACTTTAAACTTTTAATTTATATTTAAAAATTTAGTTTGAAAACGTACTTGGTTATTCTGAGAGAAATTTCCAATCTCAATCACTTAAATCAATTTTTTTTTTTCAAATTGATTTCCAATTTATTCCATTTGAAATAAATTTCTTTACTTACCAGTTCATTTCAAAATTCATTAATTATGGACTTTATTATTATTTTCAGTTTGATTTTTAAATCCTTTAGATGAAATATACAAATTTCAGATTATTCCCAATTTCTTCTTTATTCTTCTTAAATAATTTAAATCCTAAATTTAAAATAAATGTTTTGTTCTTTTAAACACTAACATTGAAGTTGAAGTTCCATTAACTTTCTGTTTATTCAAATTTTCCTTCCCTTACTCGAGATTTATTTATTAAAATTTTAAAGTCACTTTATTTCCTTTTTAGTTCATTCATAAATTTATTCAACTTTTCTATAATTATTTTACTTACAATTTCACTTCATTTATTTTCATTCCCAAACTCAAATTATATATTTGGTAATTCATTATTGCCCGATTATAACAATCAAGCCATAGCATTCAATATTTCCACATAATTCATTACAGTATATCAAATATTCAGAACAGAGAATATTAAATAATTAAATAAAGTTGAGGGGTCTAGTTGGATCCCTGCAACCTGTTTTTCCCTGCGTCCACAAACATCAGCACAATATAATATACCAATTCCAAAATATCATACTATATCACATCAATTCATTCAACCATTCAAACAATTATTTAAATTTAATCGTTCAAATTTAAATTTAAATTTAAATTGAACTGAGTGAGATTAACTCACCTTTGATTTTTGCTTTGCAACCCACTTCCAAACCGGCTCGCTTCTTTCAGTTTATGACCTTGTATAAATATTTGTACGGTTCATTAATATTTGAATTAGTCAATGAATTAATTACTCTTTATTCGTTTAATTTAGCTAATTATTTGGGTTTGAACCAATAATTTATTTTAAACAAATTTTCTCTAAATAAAATATTTTTAGTGACTAAAGTAATTAAACAAGTTAATTAAACAGGTTAATCGCCCTAATACACATTTTCTTTTTCTCTGTTCTACATTTTGAATCTTAACAGTGAGTTGATATACCTGACTGTTAGCATTTTTCTTCTAGATCTATATACACATTAATTAAATAAAATAAATGAATATATATAAAACTGCTACTTACTGCCGAACTATGAATGCGATCTTCAATTGCCAGAAGAACACCACCATCGCCCTGTTCCTGACAATTCCTCTTCCTTCACTCACATGACGAACCCGATCCATCACAGCCCCTTCTTCGCATATCCCAAATTGACCCTCCATCCACCTTGCAAGCACACAGCGACCATTTCTAATCCAAGCGATCCGCTGCCCCAAATCGCGATCGAATTGCGATGCAAAATTTCGAGTCGATTCTACCCTCTCCGGCCTCGGCCAAAAAAATTCCTTTGCTTCGAATTATGATCGAATCTCCCCCTAGATGCCAAAGAAATCGAGCAACGGCTTGCGTCTATCGATGTCGCCTCACGCTTCGCTCCCGTCCCCCGTTCCCCTTTTTTTTTAAACTGTGTTGGATTTAAAAGGAAGAAAGGGGAAGGTATTTAATTTGAACGAGGATAGCTTCACAAAAAAAATTGATACGTGAATTCTTGAAGAAGGCTCGGCTTAGAAATAAATGGGAAGGAAGCACGTAGAAGAAGATTTGAATGTATATAGGAAGATTTGACTTTAGTTTTGATTTTTCTTTTATAAGTATATTTTATTTCGATTAATATCAATTAATTTTCAGTGCGTTTATATATCGTGTGCTAACACAACAACTCCAATCGCTACGAAAATTGAAACCCGATAATAACACAATATTACGGATCCAATGGAACTGGTTTCTTTGAATTCCGAGACTGTCCCTCGGAAGGCTATTTTTAAATTCAATTTAAACGATATAAATTTCAAAACTAAACAAAACACTTCCAAATTTAATTTCAACACCTTTACTATCTTCAGTGTTATCAATATAAATTTTACAAGCCTTCGAATTATTTTTAATAGGCCTAAAATTCCAGATTCAACATTTTATTCAACTTCAAATTATTTAATTCAATAATTTAATTATCAAATAAATTGTTATATTCGTAATTCAAGTTAAAATTATTCTACTGAATATTTAAAATTAATTAAATATTCCGATTTTAAATGCTTGAAAATTCCGGTTCGTCACACTCTGGGTGCTCACAATTTTCCACACAGGCAGTCTAGAGTTGGGTTTTTCAGATAGTAGATATCGATTCAGTAGCTTTCAGCTTTCTTTTTGGAATTCTTTGGAGACTTTGGATATTGAAGTCTTTGGTTAGGATGACTGACCTTGCTTAGCTTGGTACAACTTGATGGTGGTTCGTGCTATCTTTGGAGATTGCTGATATTAGTGTTTCTTCTGGAGTTTCAAGTTCTAGCTGTTTCCGCTGCTAGTTCATTGGTGTTTCCGTTGTAGCATTTCATTGTATCTCTGATATTGATCATTGTTGTATATTTGGATATTGTATCATTAGAGTTGTAAATGATATTCATTCTCTTCCGCTATGTTGTTATACTTAATGTGTTATAAGCTCCGGCGAATCCTGATTGAACGTTTGAATCTGCGGCATTCGAGTACGAGTTGAAGTACGAGTGTCGATTTTCGAATGCGAAAAATCCGGGTCGTCACATGTCGCCTCGACTTCGAATTAATGCAAAACATCTACTCCATTCAACTGCAAATTGCCACCGCCGTGAACATCCATTCGCCACCAAACTCCGGTCGAGCCTAGCCCTCGCCTTCCTCGACATATCTCCTTCAGGGTCTATCACTAAAAATCACCGTTGTTGCCAGAAAACTCTATCTAAGCCGCCGCCATTCATTGAAGAACTACGGCCACTATAGCTCGATCCAACCCAATCCAATTGTCGAATGAGTTGAGCTCAATGTCGTAAACATATCCCTAGTTGTCAACTTCGGCCATCGACGCCTCTAGTGGCTTCTAGCAATGTCGACCGTTGGATGAGGCTATGTTTCCATTTAATTTCCAACCATTTTTTGATTTGGAAACGCGATTATATAAGGTGAAGATGGTATGGCTAAACGTGTGAGAGGTATGGGTTGTGTGAGAGGAAGTATGGGTAGGGTATGGGGTGTGTGTGTGTGTGAATATATATTCAAAAATATCTATCTTGATGCACTCAAAAATCTGGAACTCCCAGCAAGGCGTGCCACCTAACGATCTATACTAAGTACCCCCATTCCAGACCCAGTGGAACTAGTATCGTGAGCCTATCCCATCATATACCGAAGTTAGCTTTTTAAATCGAATTATATTGATTTACATTCATTTAATTAATTTCTACGCATTTCGGCCTCGCACGACCACACGATACGTCCAATCGCCACGAAATTCATTAACATAGAATAATTCACTATTACAGATCCAACGAAATTATTTTCGTATAAATCCGAGATAGTGCTTCGAAATGATAATTTTCGTATGTTAATCAAAACTAATTATTATAAAAACCAAATTATTCACTTTTGAATCTAAATTAAATGTTTATTATTACCATTCTTATTCAACAAAATTTAAATAAGCTTTGGAATCGTTTTTATCCAAATTAAATCCAAGATTCGATTATTTATTTCCCAATTCACATATTCAAATAAATCCCTTATTTGAACTTAAGTTGTGCTACTTGTAAAACTAATATTTCAATATTTAAAATTAATTAAATATTTTCAGTAATCAAATTACTAAAATTTTGGGTCGTTACATTTTTCTCCATAAAAGAATTTCATCCTCGAAATTAGCAAGTAAGAAAAATGCCGCAACCCATTAACCTTTCAAAATCAATTAGTTGAAATAGATTGCCAAATTCTTTAAGTCTTTAACTTTCCAAAATCAATTTGTTGAAATTTTTTTGTCACATTTCCTAAGTCTTTGAATTAATTCATAGATCATGCCAAGTTATAACATAAGAAACTAATTTTAGTTATAAAAAATTTCTTCAAAATTTTTAAAAAATTTCCAACAATTTAATTTATAGAAAATTTCAGCAGCGTCTCCTTTGTGCGGCTCGATCTGAATTTTTTACAATACATATATAATCGCAAATATACATCTTATCTTCAAGAATGAGGCATCGTGTAGGGAAAAATATAAAAGCACGATACATAATCCGAGATGTATACCTTTTATTAATATTAGTAAGCATATACAATGAATATAATGCGAAAGCGAGCTCCAAATGTGAATCATACGCCATCTGCACGTACTAATCGCTCAACAACCACTAGAACATGTATAGGAAAGTAGTATTATATATAACATAGACTATACAATAACTATATGCAAATGTAACAATGTAACAAGAGAAACCATCCAACATCTAATATTCATCCAATTAATTTATAACCATATCAATTTACATTTTCCAATGTCAACGTTTAATTAAAGCCTGTACAATGTACATATATCATCTGTATGCAAAACCATACCTGATCGTTCATTCGATCATACAATTTCACTTCTGAATTAGTATCGTTCACACGACCACTCTAGTGTGGACTCAAATTTGGTTGCTTGATTAGAAAACAATGTTCTCCTTGCATAGCCATATACTACGATAGAGAATCCTAGAATCAATGAAAAATCCATGTCCAGAGTTCGTCGAAAAGAATCATGTGAAAAATTCCAACTTGGACCGATGTAAATTATCTTGAAATTATGCACTTGAATCTGGATCAAACAGTTATGCGAATAAAATAATATACGTACAACTTATGTATTTATTTCAGTTAGCTTCTCATTATCCAGATTCTTTTATTTAAATTCATTTATTCATAATCATTATTCACATTACTTTATCACGTTCATTTATTTCTTAGTATATTTCTTTCAATACTAATGTCACTTAAGAACCATTCCACCAAATTTTACTTAAGTTATTATAAACATTTTATACAACCCACTCACTTTTATTATCACTTCACAACTTAAGTTCATACTCATTTCTAATTAAATCCAATTTCATTTAACTCACACCATTAATTCACTTCATTATTCAATTCTATCAAACAACATTCTAAAACATATTTAATTCACTAATTTATTTAATTAGTTGACTTCATTAATTCATTTTAAACCACAATCAATTTCATTTCAAAAATCATTTCATTTAACTAAACTTAGGTTAAATTTCATTTCAAATTTGTTTTTCTTAACATTTATATTCAACAAATTTGAAACTTTGTAACTTATTATATCTCAATTTATAGGTTACAAAAACTAGTTTCTTATAACTTGAACAACTTACCCATATAAAAAAATTCAGAATTTAAATATCAGTTTTATTTCAACTCTATTTGGAAATAATACATAATATAATATATATCTCTCTTTGTATAACGAATTATATTTTGTTTTAAATCAAAACTCATTTTACCAAAACAAAACTCCAATGGTAGCAATTTCTCTCTTGGAAACCCGAAAATGAATGTCGATGATGCTGCAGTCATCATCGAAATTATTTTCCAACAATCGAAGTGAGTTCAGTGCTTCCCTAACACTCTTAAATTCCATTCAAAAATATTTTCATTCAAAAATACTTTCCAAAGAATTTTTTTCTAGAACTTTGAAAAACAATTTTCAAAATCAACAGGATTTAAATTCTCGAATTCACAGCTTTTTATCCTTTTTATTTACAAATCATATTTATAAATTTTCCTTATTTATATAATTTCGCTTTGGTTATATTAAATGATTTATTAATAGTTTATCTTTGTTTTCACTACAAAAACTGTTGGGGATGCGAATTAAGGATCTTAAGGCAGAAATAACACTAGAGGGGGGTGAATAGTGTTTTAAAGAATATATGAACTATATGACTAAATTAAAACTTTCAACACAAATCTAAACAGAATTCTAACACAGAATGATCACAGAACATATAACAAATGCAAATAGTAAAGTAAAGCAAGTAAAAGGAAAGAACACACCGGATTTTATACTGGTTCGGAATCCTCCTGCACCCAGTCCTGCACCAAGGCAATATCCTTGTACAGATTTTTATAAGCCAATATCCAAATTACAACCCTCAATTTCTAAGGCCTTGAGGAACCCTCCTATCTCCGAGCCTAGGGTAAACTCTCTTGATTTACGGGACACAAAATCACCCTAATACTTCTTAATAACAATCCTTTTGAATGGATAGACTCTATGGAATTTTTGAATACAAATTAATCCTATAACTCTGAATAGCACTTTGATCTTTAGTAGAATAATGGAGAATCAAATAGAGAGAGTATCTAAATGATTTCCTATTGATAATTTGGCAGAATGACGGCACGATCTTGAAAATATGAAGTTTTATGGATATGGAATGGTGGAGAAGAAAGAGTGAAGAAAATAAGAAAGTAGTTGTTAAAAAAATTCGTTTTGGAAGCCTTTATATAGATGCACAACAATCATAACCATTGGCGAAAGGTTTTTGAACGAATGGACACTTCTTTTGAAATTTGAATTTTGAATCCAACTGTCACCATGTCGACATGGGGTATCCCCATATGTCGACATCCCTCAGTTCAAAATTGTAGAGATGTTGTTTTATAAAAGCATTTGAATTTAAAACAAGTTGAAACTTCTCTGAAGCAAAATAAAGCGTTTAAACAATATTTTGAGATAGAGAATGAATATAAAACATTATTTTAAATATATATATAATTGATATAGACCGTCAATTATATAAGTAATATCAAAAATCAGAATAAGTTTTGATGTTTTAAAAATAGAAGTTTTTAAAATCAGAATGGAGGAATATTTCAAGGCTAAAACAAAGTTTGAAAACATTTTTGAAAACATGATTTTGAAAGCTAAAACATTTTGAAAACAGATTTAAAAACATTTTGAAAAATCTATTCAAACTGAAATTGCAAGAACCTTCCTACAGAGCTCCTCCATAGGACTCGAGAACTTGTACAAAGTAGTTCAAATGATTTTGATTTTCATGGGTTTGTAAGCCACTTGTCGTAGGTTTGTAAGCTACTTGTCGTGGGTTTGTAAGCCACTGGTTTCGATAGAAATTGGGTTCCATCCCAAAATAAAATTGGAAGAAAGATGAGAGTGCTATTATGAAGTTTTAACAAAATACTACACTTATCTTGAGATCTTGAAATCTTGATTCTCTATAGTCTTGAGTCTTGAATCTTGAATCTCTAATCTTCATCTTGATGCTTGAGTCTTTATACTGATCAGTCTTCGATGATACCTGCATATACTTCCTATATATATATATATATATATATATGGAAATGTTAGTATATATTTTATAAAGTAAAGTATAATAACTATATAAGGTTGTTGTCATCAAAACATCATCAACTCAGTTCCTAACAATCTTCCCCTTTTTGATGATGACAACCTTTATTTATAAAATATTCTTACCATAACATAACTCTCCATAACTCCCCCTTATCCGTGACTTCTTCTTAAAACTACAACTCCCCTTTATTCCATGACTCCCCCTTACACCAAGCACATATATTTTTATAACTTTCTCCCCCTTTGTCATCAGCAAAAAGGAATAAAAGATTTACCGGTTCTAAGATAATCAAGTATATATAGAATAAAAGTGTAAAGTGAACGTGTAAGTGATCAAGTGTGTGAGCATATATATAAGTGTAACTTGACAATCAAATCAATATCATACATAGCAAACAAATCATGTATAATATATGAAGTTATATACAAACCAAATTCAAATCAAACTTAATCAATCAAATCCTAATCAAATCTAAGTCAAATCAAATCAAACAAACAAACAAACATACATAATGATCAGACATTCCTTGGGACTTCCACCCATCCATCTTCTCCAAAGATAGGATCAGTTTTGATAACATCCCAATTATCTTTGTCGAGAGTGACCTGTGGATTTGCTTCGGGTTCGTCTTTGCTAAGGCTTGAGATCATCCAACGAAGTGCGTCGAAGTGTCTCTCTTGCTCTTTGATCATCTGCATTTGGCTTAATTCTAAGTGCCTTTGATTTCTAAGTATAAAAGAAAGGATATTCTTGAAAGAAGTAAGAGTTTCTTTAAGATTTTCACTTAAATTCTTAATTGGAGAAGCCATAATTTAAGAAATAAGTTGAAGTATGAGAGGAGATGAATAGAAATGGAGGTAGAGAAGTTTTTCTAAAAAAAAGTATTTATAGGAGTTATTGGCCGTTCAAAATGAATTGTCACTTGGTAGTTACAAGAATTTGAAGTTAGAAATTGTAACTACTTTCTGACTGTTATATGTCGACATGGGGGGATGGGGCATGTCGACATGGTCTAGACAGAATGACCAAGTTGAGTTATTTTTGAATTCTAAGTTTATTTTTATACTAGTGGACCTATATAAACTTAAAATAAATAACTATCAGAGATATATAAAGCTGTAAAACAGAGAATTAGATAGCATTACTTATATTAGTTAACATTACATAATCTTAACTAAAAAAGTAGAAAATACAAAGATAGATAAACGATAATTAGAGAGATAATGGCTAGGATTAGTTTGATGAAGATGATGATGAAGATAAGCCAAGTTTTCCTGCCTATCTTCCCAAAGAACTTGTCGATCTTGGTGGATATTTTATCCATTTTCTTGCTAATAGATCTCTTAAGAACCTTTTGGTTTTGAGCAAGTATCTTTTGGTTCTTGAGTATGGTTTTGTTGGACGGATTGGCGGGTGTATGTGGATACTCTATACTTTCCAAAGAGGTTTCTTCATTTTCCTCTTCTTCTTCAATTTCCATTCCTTCCCCTTCTTCTTCCTCTTCTTCTTCCTCTTCTTCCATCTCTTCATGAGCAAGTCTCTCTTCCTTTTCGGCAAGTGTTTCATATGGTTGAAACATAGTGGGATTTTCATAAGAGAAATGTTCCCATGATTGAGCACTTTCCTACTTACAAACTCTTCCTTTTTAACATCCATACCAAAATAATTGAAAATCCGAGTAAGGTAAATTCCATGATAATTAGTGTTTTCTCCCATATTAAAATTTTTGGGTCTTAACTCATCCAAAATAGTTTGTGCCCAATTAATATCATATTTTCCAAAAATAGAAAATAGAGCTTTACACACTTTTGAGGTGGGATTATTGTAGTTTCCCGACCTAGGAATAATTGTGTGTTGAATAAGAAGGTTGACAATTCTTGCTTTTGGGCGGAAAAAGCGATTCTTAAAATCCATGTGGTCATCGCTTTCAAAAATGTGATGAAAAGTCTCTCGATCGGTTTAATTGATTTGAAATTCTGAGAGATTCATACCGGTAGATTTGCAGCCCAAAATAGTACCCAAAATATCGGAATCCAAAACAATAAGTGTTCCTTTAACACTACTCCAAATTTGATCTTCATTTCCATTATAAAATCCACGATTTAGGTTTGCATAAAACATTTTGACAAGGTTTGGATAACAAACGAAATCATTTTGCTTGTTATCAATCAAGCTAAGAATGGAGTTTTCTTCAAAAAGTTGATCGATTTCATAAGAAGAAAAATCATCAAAAATAGCAAATTTTCCCATATTGACTTTACCATAGTTTACATAACTTATGTAAGCTTTAATAGCCTCCGGGTCATTAAAAAATCATTTTTGATGGATTTGGGCAGCCTCATAGATGATGGGTTACTTGAGGAAGCCATTCATGAGTGTTTGAGAGGAGTAGAAGATAATGAAGAAGGTTTGAATTATGAGAATAAAGTGAAAAGAGATGATAAGAGAAGTATATTAAATAGATTCTCTAAAGTCATTTTCTCTGGTCAAGAGGTATCTTTTCAGAATTTTGAAGTAAGTGAAAAGGTGGAGGGAAAATCAAAAGTTTGAATTCAAATTTTGAAATCAAATTTCTGAGAGGCATGTCGACATGGGGTATCATGGCATGTCGACATGTGCCTGTTGAATTTGAAAGGAGGTGTCTATTTCTAAAATCTAATAAATTCCTAAAATCCTAAGAAAACTAATCTATATTCTATATCTATATTTAATTCCAGTAATAATATTAAATATAATAATATTAAAATATTTTAATATTTAAAATATTATTAAAATAATATTATTTTGAATTTAAAATTCAAATTTCAAAGGGTGATTTTGAATTTAAAAATTCAAGAAATTGCAAACAAAATCAAAGCAAGCAAGCATCCAATAAAATTAAAATAAATGTGTACCTATTTTTAGATCCAAACTCCGATCGTCTTCTGATTCGAAAATAGCCGTGAAGCACAAATTTGAATTATCAGTTTTCTTCTCGTCATCACTGGATGAATCTGAATCGTCAAGAGTTGCTGCATATGCCTTCTTTCTTTTCTTTGGTTGCTCGTTGTTTGGTTGAAATGTCTGTTTGTCTGGATATGGACAATCCATCTTGTAGTGCCCTGTTTTGTTGCAGTTATAGCATCTATCACCATTATTGTTGTTGTTGTAGTAGTAGTTGTTGTTGTTGTTGTTCTCCGAAGTATTTCTGGAATTTCTTTGATCATTTCTTTTAAAGTTATTCATCTTTCTATACTTCAGAAATTTCCTGAAATTTCTGATCATGAAAGCAATTTCTTCATCACTCTCTTGTTCTGAATCTCCGGTTGTTGCTTTGAATGCGATCGATTTCTTTTTCGTTGCCTTAGATTCTTTTCTCCCTTGAAGTTGAACTTCATAAGACATTAGATTACCAATTAACTCTTCGATCTTCATTTGACTAACATCATTTGCCTCTTCAATAGTAAGTGTCTTTTGATCCCATTCTGGAGTGAGTGAATTGAGTATCTTTCTAACTTGATCTTCTTCTGAGAAACCCTTTCCTAAAGCAATCAATGAATGTACAATGTCTTGAAATCGACAATACATGTCGGAAATGGACTCATTTTCATGCATTTTAAACAATTGAAACTGGTTAGTTAATATGGAAATTTTAGTCTGTTTAACTTTGCTTGTTCCTTCATGAGTTACTTGCAAAGTTTTCCAAATTTCGAATGCAGACTTACAAACAGAGACTCTATTAAACTCATTCCTATCTAGTTAACAAAATAGTATATTCATAGCCTTAGAATTGTTTTGTGCAACTGTCTTTTTCTCAGTAGTCCACTGGGCAAAATTAGTAGTTGGTTCAACATATTCAATTTGTGTCATATTCCAAGTATCTAAACTTATGGATTGTAAATAAATTTTCATCCTACATGCCCAATATGCATGATTACTGCCATTAAAAAGTGGTGGTCTGACAGTAGACTGACCTTCTACAAATGAACTAGTGTTAGTACTTGTGTTGACAGACGTAGTCATGACAGGAGTGACATTATTAGTGTGTTGTACCATTAAAACTTTTCAAAATTTCAGATTATGAAAATAATGAAAACCAATGCTCTGATGCCAATTGTTGGGGATGCGGATTAAGGATCTTAAGGCAGATATAACACTAGAGGGGGGTGAATAGTGTTTTAAAGAATATATGAACTATATGACTAAATTAAAACTTTCAACATAAATCTAAACAGAATTCTAACACAGAATGATCACAGAACATATAACAAATGCAAATAGTAAAGTAAAGCAAGTAAAAGGAAAGAACACACCGGATTTTATACTGGTTCGGAATCCTCCTACATCCAGTCATGCACTAAGGCAATATCCTTGTACAGATTTTTATAAGCCAATATCCAAATTACAACCCTCAATTTCTAAGGCCTTGAGGAACCCTCCTATCTCCGAGTCTGGGGTAAACTCTCTTGATTTACGGGACACAAGATCACCCTAATACTTCTTAATAACAATCCTTTTGAATGGATAGACTCTATGGACTTTTTGAATACAAATTAATCCTATAACTCTGAATAACACTTTGATCTTTAGTAGAATGATGGAGAATCAAATAGAGAGAGTATCTAAATGATTTCCTATTGAGAATTTGGCAGAATGATGGCACGATCTTGAAAATATGAAGTTTTATGGATATGGAATGGTGGAGAAGAAAGAGTGAAGAAAATAAGAAAGTAGTTGTTAAAAAAATTCATTTTGGAAGCCTTTATATAGATGCACAACAGTCACAACCATTGGCGAAAGGTTTTTGAACGAATGGACACTTCTTTTGAAATTTGAATTTTGAATCCAACTGTCACCATGTCGACATGGGGTATCCCCATTTGTCGACATCCCTCAGTTCAAAATTGTAGAGATGTTGTTTTGTAAAAGCATTTGAATTTAAAACAAGTTGAAGCTTCTCTGAAGCAAAATAAAGTGTTTAAACAATATTTTGAGATAGAGAACGAATATAAAAGATTATTTTAAATATATATATAATTGATATCGACCGTCAATTATATAAGTAATATTTAAAATCAGAATAAGTTTTGATGTTTTAAAAATAGAAGTTTTTAAAATCAGAATGGAGGAATATTTCAAGGCTAAAACAAAGTTTGAAAACATTTTTGAAAACATGATTTTGAAAGCTAAAACATTTTGAAAACAGATTTAAAAACATTTTGAAAAATATATTCAAACTGAAATTCCAAGAACCTTCCTACAGAGCTCCTCCATAGGACTCGAGAACTTGTACAAAGTATTTTAAATGATTTTGATTTTCGTGGGTTTGTAAGCCACTTGTCATAGGTTTGTTAGCTACTTGTCGTGGGTTTGTAAGCCACTGGTTTCGATAGAAATTGGGTTCCATCCCAAAATAAAATTGGAAGAAAGATGAGAGTGCTATTATGAAGTTTTAACAAAATACTAGACACTTATCTTGAGATCTTGAAATCTTGATTCTCTAGAGTCTTGAATCTTGAATCTCTAATCTTCATCTTGATGCTTGAGTCTTTATACTAATCAGTCTTCGATGATACTTGCATATACTTCCTATATACATACATACATATATATATATATATATATATATATATGGAAATGTTAGTATATATTTTATAAAATAAAGTATAATAACTATATAAGGTTATTGTCATCAAAACATCATCAACTCAGTTCCTAACAATAACAACTTTTATTAGAACACAATCAAGGTAAACTTATTTCATTTACCCAATTTCAAAACAATATTGTGTCGATTGGCCTTGTTCAAGTATTTAGGGATCCCTATCAATAACGTTAGCCACTCGTATAGACCAAAATCCATAAGCCACTCAATAGATTGATTGATATAATATAAAACATTTTTATATCACTAACAAATACGCGCTCATATATATACACACTCAATCTATGGTGCTATTAACCCTATCCCTTATGAGTAATCACTACAAAAGTCAAGGTTCTCGCTTAACCTTGCACTATGATACCAAGTTGTAACGAACCACTTTTCCATATAGTTTAAGCACACAATAAACCACACAAGTCCATCCCACGTTGAACGGAAAGGTGGATAGTTAGGGAAAAGAAAGAAGATAAGAAGAATACTAAACAACATAGAATCTCATAGCAGAATGAAAACTCTACAATATACAACAAATATTTGCAAAAAAACAAACTGAAATATATATATACACACAGGCATCAATCAGAGTATACTAACCTATTTTAGCCCGGACAGTTATAACAACATGTCCTCCTAATTTCTGATAAATACAACAATGAATGCATCAGAAAAATAACCATGTACATGAATATGTCTCTTGGCCTCCCGCTCATCTTCTGCAGTTCCAAAGCATCCAAAGTAAATCTGTAAATATGCTCGGTCTGACACGAGCATTATAATAAATTAACACGTGGTTCAGTCTGGAAACCGACGTGAGAAAACACATCTCAGTTGAATTTTAATGTTTCAAAAAAAACTTTTGGAGATAAAGGTATCTCGTAAGACCACACCGCAATAAACACGAATGATTTTTTACCTTATTATAACTAAAACAAATCTAAAAAAATCCAGTGATATTATCATAATGTCTAGGGTCAAAGTAAAATATGGATATATCTATAATGCTTGCATCTCACATTTCAGCATAGTTGGGCACAACTAAGTCCGTACGGCTCTTATTGGAGAATGGATTCCATACAATGACTGGGCTAATGGGGTATCGCTCATCATGGGGTATCCCTATATAAAATAACACCGAGGAACTCGCCTGGATCCTCTGCCAAAACAGAACGGCCTACCACTTGACCAGTGGTACCGAATACGATCACCTCTCAATTCATGTGAACCGAAGCAAACAAATGAGAGATAATACCGACTCTAGATAGGGATGATCGTACCTTAATTGGAAGCAGCCCATTTATCCTAGTTGCATCTTCCATGTTTTAGTCATTCCCAGTTGATAAGGATTGAGACTACGTTTTACCTTTTTATATAGCACTTCCCACTTGGAATGCTACACTGTCTTCCAATCGACGACACAATGTCAGCATTCATCAATACAACTCGTTCAGGAGATGAACGAACCGAACACACTACTTCTGCTACATCTATTTTGGAATCACCCTTAGGATTAGTAGCAAGTAGCTCTTGCACTTCAAAGAGCTCCATCTTTATATTTCATCATCTTCAAGATGTCTTTATTTTGAAATGCTCAAGTTAGATCGAAGTGGTTTTCGGATAACATATCTCATCCTGGTCTCTTCGAAACAACTTTCATAATTTTCGGTAAACTCAACCCCAGTTCTTTAGGAAATAAAATGTCAAAGATAAGAGCGAAGATCACCTCCTAACCGTTTGTGATGGATTTCCTTATCGTTTGTCCTAGGAGAACGAATGAGACTTATATGCACAGCATAGCATCATCGAAGATGACTGTGCCATATAACTCACGTGTTTCTCATAGATATTTCCAAACTTACGTTTTTGGTCCAAATTCAATGGTCGATTATTTAACTATTAACAAACACATATCCAAATCATAGATTTATTTCCAAAGGGAAAACCAACAATGGTTATGAACATAAGCAACCACTAGCCTTCTTAATTAATCTTTTCACTAATTAATACCACTTTTTAATATTTGTATAAAAATACCATTACAAAGATAAACCCACAAATCTCTATTTTTCATTACTTGGAAAAAATATCTGTATACTTATCCAATGGTATAAGTATATTCACAGTACAGAGGAAGATTTCCTTTTTACACAATTCTAAAACCATTAGAAAACTCCTTTATAAATCTCTAAAACCCATTTGTAAACTATTTTATAAATATCTAAAACCATTTCTAAAAGCATTTATAACAAAACTATTTATAAAACTTCTTTTATAAATCTATAAACCCATTTCCAAGATTCTTTTATAAGTCTCCAAATCATTCTATAAAACTCCTCTTATAAAACCCAAATCTGTTTTTAAACTCTATTCATAAATCTCGAAACCATTGTTAAATAAATTCTAATCATTTACTTAAAAACACTATTATATAATAATAGTTATTAATAATAAACATTATAAATAAATAATAGTTATGAACTTTATAACGTCCTACAAATAATAATTTATAATTTCAAAACATTATCAAATAAATAATAATAATTTCCTTTATTATAAATAGTAATAATTATTTCCAAAACATTATTAATAAATCATTATTATTAACTTCAAGCCATATTGATTTTTTTAAATAGTTAACTTTCCAAAACATTAAAATTTTAAATAACTTTAAAACAATACTAATTATAAATAAATAATTTTTTGAAAACATTTCTAAATAACTTAGAAAAGACAGATAATAAGGTTGGAGTAAAATAGAAATTAAATCCTTTTACAACAAAATATTTTCGAAAACCTAAATTCTGATTTTATATCATTCTCCGTCTTAGAAATCAATTCCAACTCAACTGGAAATTTAGTGTTTTTAAAATAGTAATTTGAGGCCAATAGCTACCCAATGTTTACCCAATATCAATATTGATTTCTATCACTACATCGATTAAGTTTTGAACAATAACAATGTCATAACCAATAGTGTTAACAATCAGGTTTGATTTTTAATGATTCATATAACATGGATATTTTTGAAAACAATTCAACCCTAGCAAACCTGTTGGATCCCTCCAACCGGTCCCCCGCATCATGACTCATACATACATACATACATACATACATACATACATATATATCAACACATATAAAAACAAAATTCAACAGTGGTGAGGAATCCTATTGGGTCCCTCCAACCTATCCCCCGGCATCAGAAACATTATATAATTATATAATATGGGCCATCCGCTCCAGGGGTAGGGATAAATCTAAACCAACTGACAAAAACAATAATCATCCAAAAATCCGATCAACAATTTTTATTAACTGTATAACCTACTAGTTAACAAAAAAAAGTGAGTTTAACTCATCGAAATTCCAATTGCCACCGAAGCATTTCGGTTTGGAACTAAAATCGAATGACGTACAATTTTTGCGCATATTCCAACTATCTTCAAATTCGTCCAAACCAGATCCATCGTGAAGCTTTCGCCCCCATGAGCGCAACACAAAAATCCACGCCTTGATTGGACCTCGTAGAGGAAAGTTACACATATTTTAAGTTCTCCATATTTTTAAATTTAAAATTAAACAATAATTACACATATATTTTTTCTAATTACCATACTTATTAAATTAATCCTTCTTCCACTTCAAAACAAGATTCCCGCTTCCAGTTTGCATCTTGCATGCGCCGCCGCTAGCCATGGCTGGCAACCGCGACCCCACCTGACGTCACCCCGACCTCAACCTCAGGCACATCGCCTATCTGGTCCCCCATCCTGCCACCTTGACTTTGCATTAACGAAAACATCGATTCCATTCAACTGCAAATTAATACCGTCGTGAACATCCATTTGCCACCAAACTCGAGCCAAGCCTAGCCCTCGCCTTCCTTGACATATCTCCTCCAAGGTCCATCACCTAAAAACCACCGTCGTCGTTAGAAAACCCAACCCAAGCTGTCATCGTTCATCGAAGAACTTTCACCAACATGGCTTGTTCCAACCCAATCCAACCGTTGAATGAGTCGAGCTCGATGTCGTGAACATATCCCTAGTTAAAAATTTCGGCCATCGACGCCTCTAGTGGCTCCTAGCAATGCCGTCCGTTGCATGAGGCTATGTTTCAATTCGAAATTTCCAACCATTTCCTAGTTTGGAGATGCAATTATATAAGGCGAAGATGGTATTGCTGAACGTGTGAGAGGTATGGGTTGAGTGAGGAGACGTATGAGTAGGGTGTGGTAAATATATATATGTATGTGTGTGTGTGTGTGTGTGTGTGTGTCTATATATATATATTCGAAAATATCAAGCTCGATGAACTCAAAAATCTCGAACTCCCAATGAAGCGTGCCACCTGACGTTCTAAACCAAGTACCCCCATTCCAAACCTAATGGAACTAGTATCGGGATCCATTCGAATTTATACCGAAGTTAGCTTTAAAAATTGAAATATATTAATTTAAATTCCTTTAATTAATTTCTACATGTTTCGACCTCGCACGACCACACAATATGTCCAACCACCATGAAATTTGTTGACATACAATAATTCACTGTTACAGATCCAATGAAATTGGTTTCGTCCAAATCCGAGACAGTTCCCCAGAATGATAATTTCGTACGTTAATCAAAACGAATCAATATAAAACCTGATTGATCACTTTTAAATCTAAATCAAAAGCTTATTGTTACCTATTTGCAACTAAAGTGGTCACAAACACTCAAAAATAGCTTTTGTAGAGAAATAAATGAAGAAAAGAAAATTTAAACTGAGTAGATGAATTAGCAAGCAATAAAGAATAAGCTATAATTAGAGACACGGAAATTTATAGTGGTTCGGTGTAGTCAGCCTACGTCGACTTTGAAGATTATCCTTTACTACTCTCTTGTGAATCTGATTACAACAGTAAAACAAAGCTAATACCTAGATTACAATGGAGTCTACAGTAACAAGCAATATAAAGATCCTGAAAATGAACCAATTGGTCTATATTTATAGGGTAAAATGATGAGATATTTTGTTAAAATTTCGGCAGAAGGCCCTCTAGGTTCATAGGGGCCCCACCATAATGATCGATGGCCCTAACTCGATATTTAGGAACGATCATCTATAGTTATGTCGGTCGTTATTTTTTGTCTCCAAATGATGTGTGATCGTTTTTGGAGGTCCCATATACCTATTTGATGTGCCGCTAAAATATGAAGTCGTTCTAAGTTGCAGATTGCAAGATATGGATCAACCTTCGCTACATTTGGAATGTTCACTGAGCTACACGGATAGTTATGAAGGATTGGCACAAAATGATCGGCCTAAAACGATCAACCTTCATTGACCTCAAAGTTTTGACCTGTAATCGTTTTTGTGGGCTTCACTCTTCAATATACCGATGCTTTGAAAACTTCAAGTGGATTGGCCTTATGGATTTTGAGATATCGATCGATCTTCAATTTGAGTTGTTTTATGGATCGCTCTCGATCAATCCATATAAATCTTTGCTTTGTACGTAATTCGAGCGTATGAACTCCGATCATCTTGAAATTTAAAATGTAACTTCATGGGGCTACGCCAATTACTCCATACTGATTGCATCTCGATTGGGACCCGATACGGATTTGCCCGACGATCGTCCATGGTGTTGTATATAATCGATTCTTAAGGCTGATAACCATCCATTCCTAGCCAAGTCGATGATATCACAGCCTTGCCTAAAGGTGAGATAACATTTGCACCCAAAGTATGTTTTGTTGCAAACATGATGCGCTTTGAATCGTTGCAAGCCAGAATTGACGAAAAGAAATCCATCTGGTTTATCAAATAGTCGTATCCATCCATTGAGTTGTTTTTCTATCGAGAGTCGTAATTTCCTTATTTGCCATGACGATTGGTCGATTTCCAATAGTATAAATAGGGGATCACAACTTCTTGATGATCATCTTATTTTATTTTTGGTGACTTCAAAGCTTCAACAACTCGGTTTAAATTTTTCTCCAGTTGATTTTAGGTGAGCATTCAATTTTTGTTCATTTCAAAAAATTGAAGTTTGAAACATATACTGGCATGTATACATGTTCGTACCGAACTCCAGATCATGGTTACACGTTCATGGGTCATTGTCAAGTTTTGAAATTTTTATAAATAATCCCTGCCGATTGTTATTTTTATTATATATATACATTTCTATGAAAAATGCTCTCTACCAATTGTTATTCCCCTTTCCTCTTTTTCTGTATTTATTTTTTGTTTGTTTGATCATTCACGGGATTCATTTTAAAACGATCGGCATTGAGCCTGAGTAGAACGATTGGTATAAAGCACGCAACTTAATTGATCGTGGCTTCAAATTGGTAAGGAACGATTGGCATATGCTCTTCATATATAAGCCCCCAGATTTAGTCATTTCCTTTACTTCCCTCATTCACTTCGCATTGTTTCCATTCATAATCAAAAGATAAAAAAATGAACTGCTCTATCTCCTTTTCTTACTGATCCAAGAACGATCAGACTTTCCAAATCGATTCTTCCTCATGAATCACCATCATTCAAGTTCCTTCGGGTCTCACTCGAATTCAAATCCATTTCTCTTCTCTCGACTTCAAGTTAGGGAGGTCAAGCCATATACATTTTGTAATTTGAATACGAGACTTTGAGTGTTGAGAATCTTGTGTAGTTAGTTTAGTTGGGGAAGTCGCTCGAACTGAATCAAGTTGGAGAGGATGAGAATTGTAAAAGATGAAATTGTTGAGTAAAGAAAATGATATGAATCGATGCATGATGATCGTTCTTGGGCGATCAGTAAAACCTCGAACTTAAACGATTTTGGAGTGGATGATGTTGACGATGCAGTGATCGTTATGGAGTGATGTTGAAGCTTGGGTGTTTGACGATCGTCTATGAACGACTGATGATGCTTTGAAGTTGGAGGTTTTGAGGTTGAGAGGATAGAGTGGTACGATCAGTTGATGGCATGGAGAGAACGATCGGTATGGAAGGTTATGGAGGACGATCGGTGAACATGGACAATTACAAACGATTGGTAGTGACTGAGTTTAGGAACGATTGGTAGGGATGTAGTAACTTAAACAATCAGACTTTTGGGTGATGCGAACGATTAGATAAAATGAATAGGGTGAACGATCGGCATGTTTGACTAGGTTGAACGGTCGGATTTCAACTATCAAAATCCAAAAATGGAAACCAAACAGATGAACTTGAGTTTAAAGATGAGCTCCAGCCTTGCATATTTAAGTGAATGCTTATGAGTCTTATTGGATTTGAACTGCATATTCTACAATATATGACATCTGAACTTTGACATGAACCAATGCCTTTGACCATTCTCTTGAAGCTCATCTCTGAATTGAACATAAAAACCGAACTTTTACTTGCTAACAATCGATCGTGAAATTTAAATTGTGTCATTTCCTAATGACATAGAGAAATAGCTAAGACGGTCGGGAATGATGGTCTCTTCGGTCAAACCTCAAAGTTTTGTCGTCTTTCCTGTCTTTAGTTTCGTACAACTTATTATGGCATCATATAGCACTTTGCCACACCACACTAGCATGCACTATGCACCGAGGGCACAGGTTACTTGATCTAATCATGATTTTTACTAAGTTTAATAGCAATAGGTTTTAGACGTTCTGGGTGTCTTGCAGCTATGCCGGCTGGATCATTTTCTCAGTAGGATAATCCTGACGTGAAATCAAGTTCTGCAACTGAGTCTGATAGTCCATCCTCTAGTCATTATTCGGAGCAACCAGTAAGCTCAGCCCCTTAATTTTATCTTTCTGATGTAGTTTCCATTCTTCCACCAGAATCTGTCGATCCTGCTCCCGACACTCTAGAGGATGCAGTTATTCTAGATAACCCTACTGATTTAATAGCCTCTAAAATTAAGGAAAATGCTCTTCGCCAAATCAGCGCATGGAATTCCTTTTGACGATGTGTTGGTTCCATCGCGAGATGATAGGGCCCATAAACCTCCAGAAGGATATACGACGTGCAACAAGTTCATTATGATCCCACCATTTAACTCATACATCTAGGAAATTCTCCCTTATTTAAGGATAGCTCCAGCATAGCTTCATTCGAACGGCTACTATATTCTCAATTGTACTTATATAGTATTTATGGAGTTCTTGCATCGTCCTCTAACCATCGATGATATTCGGTTCATATTCTCTTTCAAGCAACGGACAAAGAGTTTTCATTTACATTCATGGAGTCAGCGAAGGGGTGTAAAATTCTAACTGGCACATGGAACAAACTAAGAGCCTTTAAAAGCGAGTGGTTCTTCGTCCGCTGTTCGCTTGGTTTCGCTTGACAATGGCTGGAAAGGCATACGTGTTATCCACTAACTTTATATTAGCATGGAAAACAGATATTTAGATCGTATTCCTGACTATGTAACTCCTTTTACAGGCACTGACACTTGGCCCAGCAGTAATCTTTATGAGGAGGCGGTCACAACTCTGAAAAATGCACCTCTTGAAGACAGGAACATCGAGTGTCTTCTTATGGACGAATGTAACGACCCGCCTTTTTGGACAGTTTAAACCGACGATCAAATACACATGTCGATTCCAAACCGTTCAAAATGGAAGATAGTTATTGGGGTAAATAAGAAAATAAAGGAAAAGAAATAAAGGAAATGAAACAACACAGAATCTCGCAGCGGAACGATAAAATATAATAGTCAAATAAACAGTTCATGAAGCTGTCTACTATACTTTGACAATTATTTATACAACATTTATCAGAGTTATACATATACAACAGAACAATTAAAATAATGCAGCAGACAGCATGATGCACAGATAATAATAGTAATAGTATACCAAATCTTCGTCTTCATCCTCCAGAATAGATCTTCAAAAATCTGAAAAACTCAGGACTGACCCGAGCGTAATGAAAAGACAAAACACTCGAGCCAAGACTAAATATCCTTACGAAAGTTAAATCAATCGTAAATAAATATGAGTGTAACGGCGTCGGAGATGTTTACGGGGTTTTACATCTCCTATCCAGTGTCAACGTGCGTGCAATAACTCAAGAGATTTTACGGGATTTTCCATCTCTCAAGGATCCGTGAAACTATCTACTATGTAGTAATATACGCTAAGTAGATAATGCCTATCAGTAATATAAAGTATCAAAATAGCGTTAAGGCGTTACCATAATCCCCCTTAACACATTTTATATTCCCAAAAGCATATACAAGACCGTAGTTTCCCCAAAACCGGAAGTCACCAGAGGGCAATCCATATACTCAAGGTACAAATCAAAGCGTAGTGGTCGCGAATAGGATAATCAGTATGACAAGGTACATGAGGCGATACCAACTAGGATACTAGTAGTTGTGTGATCCGGACTGATATTGGGCATAGCCAGCAGCTACCCCAACACCGTGAAACAACACTCCGAAATCAAGGGGTGCACCCAAATCGCATCACAAATGTAATAGAAATGGTATCGAAGAAGTGTGTCCGCTAGAGGTGGCGAACCTCAATGGCCCGGCGCGGCTCCTGTTTTAGTCATGTCAGGGGTCATCCAATAATCGTTCTCTTTCTTCAGTCAACGCGTTCACCAAACCATCCACTTCATTCTGGATCATCACTCCGCGTATAATAGTTATTAAAGTGGTTTTCGGTATCGACAGAGAGTATGTCCATATCCGATCCCGGTCTCTTTAATAACTACGTATTATTACACCTTTGGCTCTTTATATTTCAAATCGATTCATAATTGATATCAAAATATCATATTCGCTTCAAAAATCAAATCTATTTCAAATATCATCTCATCTTTCAAAATATAAGGTTCCCTTTCGAAAAATCATTTTTCGCATCAATATCTCATTTCGGTTTCAAAATCGTTTCGAATTTCAATTTAGGTTGCAACTTCATTTAACTCAATTCTTATTTAAATTCAAGGTTTAAATATAAACATTTCACCTTATTGACCAGCTTAGGGTTTTAGAAAAATAGTTTTAAGTAGTTTAAAAGTAGTTTTAAATAATCAGAATAGTTAAATTACTTTAAAATCTTAAAATGGGTTTGAAATAGATAAATTTAGTTTAAAATAATTTAAATTAGGTTAAGTAGATTTAAAATAGATTAAAATAGTTTAAGTATTCAAAATGGTTTATATAACCGAGTAATTTGGAAAACAAAATAGAACAGCTTCAAAATCAATCCATTTCAATTATAACTTCCCAATTCAAATAAATTCCAATTTTCATTCTACCGATTCAATTTCGATTTCAATTCAATCAACGTCAATTTTTACTTCGAATTAATTCAATTTTTCATTCACCTTTAATTTATTCAATTTCAATTTATATCGATTTGGAGCTTGATTTCTCAAAATATCAATTTATAACACTTAACAAAAATTTCCAACAATATTCAAGTTTAAACCCAAATTCCGAATATGATTCAATTCCAAACTCGATTTCAAAATGTCATTTTTATATCACATTTACTTGGTAATATTCAAAGCTCGAATTAAGGTTAAATCTTTAAACAAATCAATTTTCGAAATTCAATCAAATCCCAATTTTTAAATTTCAAAGTCTCGAATCATATTACTTAACAATTTCTTTTAACCAAGATTTATTTCAACATTCCAAAACTCAATTTTTCAATAAATTCGATTTTTATAAATTGATTTCTATTTATAACCTTTAAATCAAAACATTTAAATAAATTTTAAATCGACGATTTTTAAAATTATTAATTTAGCCAATTCGGTGTCCGTATATAATTTTTATCCTATGGCCAAGTAATTATTTATTTCAATTAAATGTCAGGGATGAGTATATATTACTTAAATTAAATCACAGTATCATATGTATGCATAACAGGATCTATATAAGCAAATAAACATCCAAACATTCAATGATCAACAAATAGCATCCATCAAAATACATCATCCAATAAACAATACAATTCATGGCAGTTTCATAGTTATCAATGTCAGGTAATTTAATCGCAATTCAATTTTAATTTCAATTTAACTGTCAATTTAATTTTTCAAGGTTAATTCAAATAACAAGTTATATGACAATTAAATTTTATATCAAACAACGACAAATAAAATTCATATCACTTCATAATGTCAATTTAACTAGCATAAAGATATTTAGTACGGTGTGAGCGTTATAAAACACTCACCTTGATTTTTACGATTTTAAATCAAATCGAACGACGTTCGATTTAACTCAAAATTTTCTATAGCTCCAAATGATTCCGCTTTTTTTCGATCTCGTATAAAAGAGTTACATGGTTTTAAAGTTACACGAATTATAATATAACCATTTACAACTTCTTTTATTATTGTTAATTTTTAACCTTTATCATCTGCCGTTGCTTTTTTTCAGAATCCATCAAGGCCGACCATGCCTTTCTCCTTCCCCTTTGCGTTCGTTCCCAAGTCGTAAAAACCGAACCCAACACGCAAGCTAGGGTTTTTGAACGCACCCAACTCCGACGACATCTAGCTCGATCAGGGTGCTCCATTCCAAAGCCTATCTCGCGCAAGACACTTAGCCTCAACACGGTGGAGCTCGGCCCTGTTCCCATCTCGAAAAACGTGCACAAAGGTAACACGAACGGAAGTGATTTGCCATTGATAGGTTGCTTCGATTTCGATCACAGCCGTTGAACTACAAGATCTCATTGACCTCTACAATCTTCCTTTAGAAAGTTTTCGAAATCAAAGCATGGATTTAGAGTTTTGGATGGGAGAAGTTTTGAAGTTTTCGGCCATTGATCACTAGAAACGGAGGCCACGAAAAACCCTATAGGGTTTCACTGTTCAGAATGTTTATATAAGATTTTATATTATTATATTATTATTAATTCCAAAATTTACATGCTTTTTCAAACGAACTCCAAACGAAACGCGGTGACCGGCGTTTCTAGGGTTTACCCCGCGTTCCGGACACAATGGAACAGGTTTCGGAGGCCAATTCCATCGTATACGCGAGATACAGCAATAAACGATCGATATAAAATTAAACCGATTAAACGATTTTCTATGCGTTTTGGCTTGCCCCGGACAAACGATAAATCCAATTGACACGAAATTTGAAACCTTACAATAATATCACATTACGGATCCAATGAAACTGGTTTCGTCGAAATCCGAGACCGTTTGAAAAATGACTATTTTAACTCGTTAAATTAATATTAAAACAATTTCGATGCGTTTCGAGCTGCCACGGTCAAACGACAACTCTGATTGCTACGAAAATTGAAATCCGATAATAACTAACTATTATGGATCTAATGGAACTGGTTTCGTCCAATTCTGAGACTGTTCAAAAATTGGCTATTTTCAATCGATAATTAAATATTAAAATATTCACTTTTCACAAATTTACTTTTAATTCGATTTTAAAAGTTCTACAACATCATTCTAACTTTAATATGATAAAATAAAATTTTACAAATCATTTTTACTCATATTAAACCTGTTATTCAATTATCCAATAAATTTCAATTTTAAAATATTATTAACTCTTATTATAATCCCGATATAACCTACATTCACTTTGAAAACCATTTGAATAATATTAAACCGAATTCCAATTATTCACTCTATTTTCATATATTAAATTTCAATATCAAATTAATCATATCAAATTCGAAATTTAATTATTCAAACATTTGTAATATTAAATTTAACAAATTTGATTATTCTTAAATCACTATCTTTTGAAATATTCAAAACGAACTTATAAAACTTAACTTTTGAAACGAATTAAAATTATAGAACAACCATTTCCATTATACGGTTATTCAACTCCCATTATTAAATTATTCAATAACTTCATAATATTAAATTTAAACAATTTCGCTTATCCAATAATTCATTATCTTTTGAAATATTGAAATTGAACTTATAAGAATCAACTTTTAAAACCAATTCACAATTTAGAACACTATTTTCATTTTACAGATTTAATTATTCAATAAGTTTTAAATATTTAATTTAAACAATTTACCTGTTCAATATTCAATATTTGATTTTAAGTAGATTTTACTTACCAATCAATTACTCTATTATACCCAATGAATTTCAACATTTATTATCCTATTCAACTATTGATTTCAAAGGCATTCACTAAGTAGCATTCATTTTTCATTTCTTGGATAATTATTATCGCAATTCATTCCAGTTATTATTATTCCAAACGAATTACAAATTTTTTTTCTAACACCAAATCACGAAATCTTATTAATTTTGCTATTTTAATTATCGAAAATTTACGGGTCGTTACAACGAACGCCTTGTTACTTTTTGTTTGATAGAAGAGGGCCTCAGCGTAGGGCTAACTAATGTCGCTCAAACTGCAAGGATAAGACCATAGGTTAAAGTTAGTCAAAGGGACAATCAAATCAATCCTATCGTGCACCAGCCATGAGTGCTCAAAAATTCACTGGCATTGATGCCAAAGGAGATAAAGGCGACGTTCCCAGTCGCAATGATGATGAATCTGGTCTTGGAGTCGAGGTCAGATCCTCGTAGACCTCACAGCCATCGGTTCTCAACAGAAGAAAAAAGAAAACATTTGTTTATAAATTTCCAAAAAGTCGTCTTTCTGATCAATTCAAGTTGTCGATGGCTCCTAGGATGGTTCAAGATGAATCTTCTTCTCAACCGTCAGAGCGTTCAAGTCTGCCACTTGATTCTTTTTCTAGTCTACCAATTCCACATGAACTTGACGCTTTTCACTTTACTGACGTGAGTATCGAGGGGTCGGAATCTCCAACTAGAACTGGCATTGAGATTCCAACTTCTAAAGGAGAAGTTAATCCAATGAGAAAAGCTCCTGCGCCTAGTTTGTCGGGGGGTAACACAAGGATGCTTGCAGACACTCATACCCGTCAACATTGCATTATGCTCAACCTGTGCTTTTTTAGTGCTTAAAGTTGATTGACTTTTTTTCTTTGTAGAAACGATGGTGAAGAGAAGGAATATGTTTGAGCCCTCCGGGATATACACCACCAATCCTCTGGTTCATGCTCTAGCTCTTACCGTCAAGGTGGTAGTCGAGAGAATTATGATTCAAGTTATCGCTCCGGTCGAGACCGGGGTTATTAAGAAAGAGGTGATAGGGATAAGCCATCCCAAGATAAGCATCGATCAAGATCGAGATACCCTCCTCCAAAGGGTTGCGATAAGCCAACTGATCGCCAAGATCTACCTTTCGATCTCTTTCGTGGTCCCCTTCCTATTTCAATTCCTCTACAGCCTTTAGTTTCTTCTCACTCTCAACGGTCTGATGATCGTCGTTTCCATAGTAAACATATTGCTGCCCAAAGACCTGGTAAGGAAAGTACTGAAGTCGAAACCGCTACTAAAGATCCTATGATTAATTTAGCCGCTCGCATGGCACAACTTCGCGAAGAGTTTCCAAATCTATGTTCTAAAGGGTTCTTTTTCCCTCCTAACCTAAAGAGGGTCCCAGACCATGTTCATAAAATAACTATTGACTATGTCACTGATATCCACATGCAGTATCATGAACGGATGAAAGCAGCAGAGAAAATGTCGTAAGTATCCTTCGAGCGCACAGTGAAAACTGAAAATTTAAAACACCAGGAAGCTCAAAATAAAAGAATTATCGATACTTTGATAAACAAGTTAGAAGATTCTAGGACCTCCCTTGCAAAGGCCGAGGGAAAAGCTAATGCTGCTGTCAAATCCATGGAGGAGATGAAATCCATTCATCTTGATATGGTCCAAGTGTTGCATCATCGAAATCAAGAAATAGCACTCGAGAGGGATACAACTCAAAGTAATGAATCTGCAGCCTTGAAAGAGATAGCAGAACTCAAGGCTAAGCTCAAGTACACAAACAAGGAGAAAGATGATGCTTAGAAATTCGCTCAAGATGCTTGTGACGAGCTGGTGAATGTTAGACTTCAGAGAGACACGGCCGTTGAAAGGGCCAAAGATGTTGATGCGCTTATTCAGCGTGAAGTAGAAGCTACCAAAGATAAGTTAGGGAGGAGATAATGAACGAGCTTGACCCACTTCTTATTCTTTACAACGCCAACGTTCTCAAACATAGAAATTTAACATGGCTTGGTGAGGGTTATCCCTACCAGCTCTTGTGCACGCGGGAATTTCTTGTTGTATAAGAAAAGAAACTTCCTAGTACTGAGAAAATCGACCTGCACAGGTTTGAAAGTGAAATGCTATTGGGCGATGAATCAAAAACATTGCATGATTTACAGCTTACACTTCAGAGAGAATTTGTTGTTGCTTCTTCACACGAAGTGGGTGAGGGACCCGGGTTAGCACAACCCAATATTACAACTGAATTACCCTTAACACCCCAGGTTATCCCTAGCTCCACGGGAGATTCTTCAACCATCCCTGGGTATGATCAGGACAAGCCTCAACTTTCTCCAATTCTCGAATGCAATTTTGAGGATATTTCGGCTCAACTTGAGAGCCACGCCGAGGAAGGTTTTCATCAACATTTTTTGTGTTTCAAAAAGTTGGGGTGTTATCTGTTGATATTTCTAATCTTTTCGCCTACTTTTCCTCAGCTTTAAATCTGTCGGGTGTTGTTCCTCTTCACTCGCAAGAGTCTCAGTTGGGATCACAAGCAGTCGTGGTGGAATCTATTAAAGTTATAGCTTCGGCCGCTATTTAGGGTGCTCAAGAAGAAGCCTTTGTTATTGATGATCGCTTCATGGAAGCAATGTTCAAGGAAGGAAGTGACCCACACCATGAAATTCCCTTTGATGAGGATGTTGTAATTACGGGCTCTTCCAACCCCGCTGATGAGCTCAGCATGAAAGAGCATGTTGAGAAGGAAGAATTGTTGAAAAAGAAGACAAAAACTGAGCCAGTTAATTTGGATTTCAAAGAATCGATTCCTATCCTGCTCCAGATGATCCCTCCTAGTGAAGCAATTCCCCGAGATGAGGCCCTCCTGGCATCTGGTGTTGAGAGTGATTCAATCCCTCCATCTTCTAAAGATGATGCCGTCTCGATCCACATAACTGAAGATGTTTCTTCGAAGAGAAGCCGAGGCGGAAAAGGGTCAAAGAGAGGATCAAGTGGCAGTTCGGAAGGAGCCACTCCTAAGAAATAAAGGAAAGATAGGAAGTCCAAGAAATAAACTTTGGGTTGGTGTGATGGGTAAATAGCTTGGATGTTTACTTTTTCTTTCCGTTAGTCGTGTTTGTTTGGGTATGATCCCTGCTTTTATTTCTCATTTTGGATAAATTTGTATTGTATACAGCAAGTTTAGTGTGAATAAGAATTCTTTTATTTTTGTATAGAATTCTTATATACACTTGTTTATATGATCGAGCTATCACGTTTTCCATTTAATGCATTTTTGATTCATTGCTCATTAGATCAAATATCAATCCGATTTATCCATCCCAAGGCCTCCCTGAGGTCACGGCCTCGAGTCGTATCAAACACTTGGCTCGAGCCTCGGTGTTACACTGTCGAATTCAGTTGTTTGAGTAATTATATTCTTGCCCCTAGTCTCAAGTTAGCGAAGTTAGGTTGTGGATGGTCGAACTCTATCCTTAGTGAGTTTACATTTCTCTTGTCGTTTTTAGGCCAGAGTTTATGGAATAATGAGTGATCGAACTGTACTTATCTATTTGTTTACACTCATATCTACACTCTGGGGATAAGAGTTAGTTAGTGGGGGGTCAGGTCATACCTTTTTATTTCGTTTATGCTAATATCCACACTCTGGGGATGAGAGTCAATCCTTAAGTACATCCATTTAGCTTTATACTGATATACGTACTCTGGGGACGTGAGTTATTTAGAAAACAATCGAGTTCAGTTTTCTTTAATCAGTCGTTCTATTCTCAAGTATGGGGTTTGATTCATTAAATGACCATTCGAATCTCAAACACTTCAGAGTTATGTTGGTCTTATCAAACAGCGAGATTCAATTGGTCGTATAGCACAACTAACATGAACTACAATGGCGGGTCATAGATATGATAGAAAATTCAAAGTTCTATTATTGAACAAAAAGTAGTGACATAACTTGTCTTATTACATATTTGGAAAAAAAATGATAAAGCAAATTCTGCAACTATATATGGTTGAATGAAAAGGAAATAAACTAAGTGAAATAGCATTGTAAGTGCTTGCTATTCCATGCCTTTGGGAGTATGATGCCATCAATAGTCACTAGCTTGAAGGTTCCCTCTCCAAGCTCTGCTCGATGACATATGGTCCTTCCCAAGTTGGATTCATATATGACGGGGCAAGAAAAAGCTGTTTTAAGATGAGATTGCCGATTTCAAAGGTACTAGGTCAGACTTTAGTATTGTAATATCGGGCCACTTGGTGTCATTATGCAGCTGCCCTCAAACCAGCTTCCTCACATTTCTCATCTATAAATCCTAGAGATCCCAAAAGGAGATCTTTGTTTGTTCTAGGATCATAATAGGTTACTCGATGAGAAGGAACTTTCAGCTCAATAGAAATAATAGCCTTGGAACCGTAAGTGAGGGCGAATGGAGTATGGCCTGTCGCGGACTTATGGGTGGTCCTATAAGCCCATAACATCGTCTGGAGTTCATCCATCCACTTTCCTCTAACCGTTTCCAAATGCTTCTTCAAAATGAACTTTATGACAATGTTCACAGCATCAACTTGTCTGTTCGCTTGAGGATGAGCAACTACCGCAAATCTCTTTTTAATAAGATGCTGATGGTAGAAGTCTTTGAATTCAACGAGTCTCATTGTCTGTTATAGTAGTTTGTGGAAGATCAAAGTGAAAGATGATGTTCCGGACAATGAAATTAATTACTTTCTTAGTTGTGATCATGGCTAAAGGTTTCGCTTTGGCCCATTTAGTGAAGTAATCAACTATGACCATAGCGTACTTTGCACCACCTTTAGAGACCGGTAAGGAACCGATAATATCTATGCCCCAAATTTTGAATGGCCATGGGCTGACCATTCGTATAATTTCGATCGGCAGAGCTCTTGGAACTTTTGCATATATCTGGCACTTGTCACATTGCCTTACATAATTGGCAGCATCTAGATTAACCGTCGGCCAATAATACCCATAATGGAGTATTTTCTTTGCTGGGGTTTTCCCTCCAGTATGACCGCCACATTCCTCTTCATGAACTTCTTTTAGGACCCGTTTTATCTCATCATGAGCGATACATCGGAGCATAGGAACGTAAAAACCCTTTCTGTACATAATTCCTTCTTGCATGATATATCGTGAAGTTTTAAAGGACTTGTCACTTTTCATTCCTTTATTCGGGTAGGACTCCATGTAGCAAATAGTCTTTAATCGGAGTCATCCATGATCTCTTCTCAGGCTCTGCCTCTAGTACCCGATCGATTTCCATCAGGTTTATACTCGGGGCATTTAGTACTTCGACCAAAACCAAGCCCATCTATCATGCATCACCAGTGCTAACAAACTTTGCCGATGAATCAGCCTCTCTGTTTTGATCCCGTGGAATATGCATAATATCATAGTACTCAAATTCAGTCAATAACTCTTGGACTCTAGTAAGGTAGGGAGCAAGACATTGTCCCTTGCTTGGTAATCTCCCCTGACTTGGAATACAAAGAATTGTGAATTGCAAAAGATTTCAAGAGACTTTATTCCTAGTTCCCTCACGAGTTTGAGTCTAGCAATCAGAGCCTTGTACTTTACTTCGTTGTTTGTTGTTGGGAAATTA
Source organism: Allium cepa (assembly GCA_030765085.1). Classification (NCBI taxonomy): domain Eukaryota; kingdom Viridiplantae; phylum Streptophyta; class Magnoliopsida; order Asparagales; family Amaryllidaceae; genus Allium; species Allium cepa. Next base: position 113,171,452 of record CM060940.1, read on the forward strand.
AGCTTTAAAGCATAGCAGATCGACTGACCTTTTGGAGGTACAAGCATAAATATAGATCTAGAACAATGATCATTAGATGCACCATCAGTATACAATTTCCACCCTATGGTAGGGATTTCGCTATTCTCTGGGGAATTATCTTGTGCGATGAATTCTACTATAAAATCTGCCAGTGCTTGACCTTGGATAGCCCTCCAAGGGAGATATGTGATATCGAATAGACTAAGCTTGATATTCCATTTGAGTAATCTTCCAGACGTCTCAGGTCACTGTAGGACCTTTCATAATGGCTGGTTGGTGTAAACGTTGATCGAGTGTGCCTAGAAATATGGGTGGAGCTTTCGTGATGCAATCAATATGCAGTATGCCAGGTTTTCTATTTTCAGATAGTTCCTTTCAGCTCCCATCAATTGCTTGCTGACGTAATAAACCTGTCTCTGAATTCAATTATCCTCCTAAGGTAATGCAGCACTTATAACATATACCGACATAGCCAAAAAGATATAGAAATCTTCATGATCCACCAGCTTTGAGAAGATGGAGGGTCTCCCTAATTAATTACTAAAGCCTAAAATGCGCCTTTACAATCCTATGTCCATTCGAAGTTTCTTTTCGCTGTCCTAAAAAAGTCAAAGAAAGGAATGCATTTGTCGTTAGCACTGAAAATGAATCGACTTAAGGCAACAACTTTTCCATTTTGAATTTGCACTTGTTTGATAGTCTTTGGCACTTGGGTATCGCAGGTAGCATGATGTTCTTGGGATTAGCTTCGATTCCATAGGGATTAACAATAATACCTAGGAACTTCCCTGATGCCATGCCAAAAGAACATTTCAAAGGATTAATTTTCATCTTGTAATGTCGGAGGATGCCGAACATTTCTACCAAGTTTCTAATATGGTCGCTTGAACGTCGTGACTTGACGAGCATATCATCCATATATACTTCCATCATTTTTACAATCTGATCTTTAAGCATAAAGTTGATTAAGCGTTGGTAAATCGCTCCTGCATTCTTAGTCCAAACGACATCACCACATAGAAAAATAATCCAACATCGGTAATAAAACTGGTGTGCTCTTGATTAGGAATGTGCATTGGGATTTCGTTATATCGCGAGTACGCATCCATGAAAGATAGCAATTCGTGTCCCGCGGTTGAGTCCACCAGCTGGTCGATCCTCGAAAGGGAAAAACTATCTTTTGGACACACCTTGTTTAAGTCTGAATAATCAATGCATGTTTTCCATTTTCCATTTTCCATTTTCCTTTTTCACAATTACAGGAATAGATACCCACCTATGGTAGAGGGCCCGTTGTCTTTGGGTCTATCCACTCCTCTTTAAGAGTGACAGATCTCTCCAGATCCATGTCGCGTCCTTTTTTTTTCACCAGGACATGCCTCGAGTCGATATTCAATGCATGGCTCGCAATAGCAGGTGAGATTCCACACATGTTAATAAGTCGAAGCGAACACATCAAGATTCACTTAGAGAAATCCGGTAAGTTCTTTCATTATCGGGGGGTTGAGTTGTGATTCGATCTTTAGGACCCATGACGGTTCGTCGTCGCCGAATGTGATATCAATTATTAGCTCAGCTGGTGTAGCCTTGATCTCTTTGGGCTCCTCCTTATAATCTCTTGGATCTATATCTCCATAGAGCCGATTGTGGCACCCGACCCAAGGCTTAGGCGCTGGTTGTCAATCTTTAGTAGCTTGGATGTGGACAGTCTTGTCCACAACCTTACCTTTCTCTTTACGTTGAGCATCCCTTAACTCATCTACATAACAGGCACGTACTATTACCTGATCACCATGAACAACTCTAACTCGGTTATCGATTGAGAACTTCAAAGTCAAACACCACGAGGCAAGGGCTGCCCGGAATTCGGCTAGGGCTGGTCGGCCCGAAAAAACGTTGTAAGGAGAGTCAACATCCAAAACAACAAATGACAAGATCTGAACTCTCCTATGACCACCTTCTCCTGACTCTACAAATAATTCAACATAACCAATGGCTTTAGTTGCAACACCATTAAAGCCATGAACGCGGTTTAGACGGTTTCAAATTCTTTGCTCCTATCCTCAACAGATCATAAGCTATCTTGAAAATTAAGTTTATAGAACTTCCACGGTCAACCAATATCCTTTTCACAAAAGCGGGACCGATTATGGTTGAAATGACCATTGGGTCAATCGTTGGGGCCTCCACCTTGTCTACATCTCTATTTCTAAACACGATATCATATGCCATTGTACGTTGTCGCCAGAGCTCCATCCTTCATGTTTGAACAACATTCATAATCCACATACTTAATCGCACTAGCATAGTGCTCCATATCATGCCAACTTTTATCAGCCAGATGCGATCCTCCAACTATTGTATTGATCACAAATCTCCCACCAGTCCGTGCAGATTCCTCAGCCCAATGCGGTACTTGTCCTTGATTGGGGTCGGATGTCCCCTTCCCGCCATCTTGTTGGTTTTTTATGAACTGCTGTAACTTCCTTTCTCGAATCATCTTTTCAATAATATACTGGAGGTGTCTGCATTCATTACTATTATGCTCATAACATTTGTGAAACTAACAATATTTCTATGTCTGTTTCTGCTTCTCTGTTGATTCTTTCAGAGGCGGCTTCATGTACTGCATAGTATTGCAGGTAGACAAATAGACATTCTCAAAAGTCGAATTCAGTGGCGTGTAAGTGTTGTACATTGAAATCATAGGATTTCCTCTTCCAATTACTCTTTCATTCTCGGCTCCAATCTCCACCTTTCTTTTGCTGATTTGGTTTGTTCTGGACATTCACTTGAACTTTTCCAGATCTTTCATCAGACTGCTTTACTGTAATATTACTCTTTGCTCCCTCTCCACTTAATCCTGCAACATTCTTCTTCCTAGAGGATATGGTTTCCTCCTTTCTCAAATACTAAGCCGCTTTTGCGTAAAAGTGTTCCAATGTTGTGGGCGACTTGCCAGCTAACCAATTATCGAAGTCAGATTTTGGATCTATCCCTCTCGTTACGGCCATCGATATACCATTGTCATTTGGATTACTGATCTCCGTAACAGTTGTATGAAATCTCTCCAAATAATCTTTCAACGATTCTCCTGGAGCGTGGATCATGCTGGACAGGGATATTACATCCTTGGGATGAGTTGCATGTTTTTGCCAAATCATAAAATTTAGATATTGATTGCAGGGGGAACCTTGTGAACCACATTGTCGTTATTCTAGAGAGAGTTATGAGAAAAAAATCTACACTTGGTTGCATCATCTGCTCGTGCAGAATCCATTAGCCATTCATATCTCATGATGTGTTTCATGGGATTGGTTTTTCCCTCGTAGTTAGGCATCAATGGCATGTTGAACCTCTTTGGATAAGCTGCATGCAGAACATTATCATTGAATGGGGTATGGCTTCTTGAGATTCCCCAGTCATCGTTACTCAAGCCCTAGCCCTCTCTCACTAACTGTCTGACCATTGCCGATAAGTCCGGCGTTTGGATGATTGGTGCTAAGCGAAGGTATCGTTCAACCCTGCATGAATGGTCTGGTCGATGTCTATGGGTCGTTTCACGCCTTCTTGGTTCACCATCTTTCCGATGTGCATCTTGTAAATTCAATTCATCATCATTTCGAGGAAGCATTTGGTCAATATTTAACTGAACTCCATCATCCAAATCAACCGTAGCAGCTCTAGTTTGAATCCCAGCGTGCATAGGTAAGTTCCCATCTCTAGTGGAGGGATCAACACTTATCATTCCTAGTAGATCACGATGGTCTGCCTGTTGATGCCTTGAAGTTTCTACATGATATCTGTCTATTCTGAGATGCCTATGCATGTGATACCCGTCCGATGAACCAGAGCTCTCCAATGCAGAGTAAGGGGGAGGGTCCCTTCTATCTTTTCCTCATTGTTGCTGAGTGAGTTGGTTCATTAGGTTGTTATTAACCCGGATCTGTTGATTTAACTCTCGATGGCTATTCATTAGCTCTCCCATTAGATTCTGGAATTTAGCTCTTGTAATAGAATTAGTTAGATTTTGGACTTCAACTAGTTTAACAATCACATAGGTCGGTTGACTGCTCGGGCCTCCTTGTTGGAAAGTAGCGTTTACATTTCCTTCCATGTTCTGAGAAGTAGATCTAATATTCCTCACCATTATTAATAGCTCTGCTTAGATTTCTACAAACCTAAGTAGTATGAGAAACTTCCCAAAGATTACCGCAAATCCCTTTTGGGGGATTTATCCAATCCAGTAGCAACAAATGGATCCTAATAAGCTGAGAATCGAGATTCTCGGTGAAAGCACCAAAATGTTTTTAACTAAATTGGTCACAAACACTTAAGAATAGCTTTTGTAGAGAAGTAAATGAAGAAAAACAAAATTAAACTGGGTAGATGGATTAGCAAGCAATAGAGAATAAGCTATAATCAAAGACACATAAATTTATAGTGGTTCAGCATTGTCAGCCTACATCCACTTTAAAGATTATCCTTTATTACTCTCATGTGAATCTGACTACAACAGTAAAATAAAGCTAACACTTGATTGCAATGGAGTCTAGAGTAAAAAACAACGTAAAGATCCTGAAAATGAACCAATAGGTCTGTACTTATAGGGTGAAATGATGAGATATTTCTCTAAGATTTCGACAAAAGGCTCTCCAGGTCCATATGGGTCCACCATAACAATATGTGGCCCTAACTCGATATTTAGGAACAATCGGCTATAGTTATGCCAATCATTATTTTTGGTCTTCAAATGATGTGCAATCTTTTTTGGGGGATCCCACATACCTCCTGGACGTGCCCCTAAACTATGAAATCATTCTGAGTTGTAGGTTGTGAGATATTGATCAACCTTTGCTACATTTGGAATGCTTACTGAGCTACACCGATCATTATAAAGAATTGGAACAAAACGATCGGCCTTCTTTGAACCTCAAAGTTTTGACCTACGATGGTTTTATGGGCTTCACTCTTTAATATACTGATGCTTTGAAAGTTTCAAGTGCGTTGGTTTTGTGGATTTTGAGATATCGATCGATCTTTGCTGATTTGAGCTGTTTTATGGATCGTTCCCAATCGATCCATATAAATCTTTGCTTTGTCCATAATTTAAGCATATGAACTCAGATCGTCTTGAAATTTGAAATGCAACTTTGTGGGGCTATGCCAATCACTCCATACTAATTGCATCTCGGTTGGGACCCGGTTCGGATTTTCCTGGCCATCGTCCACAGTGTTGTATATAATCGATTCTTAAGGTTGATAATCACCCGTTCCTAGCCAAGTCGATGATATTACGACCTTGCCTAAAGGCGGGATAACATTACCATAATTATTCAATGGAATCTAAATAAGCTTTGAAATCATTTTTATCCAAATTAAATCTAAGATTCAATTATTAATTCCCAATTCACATATTCAAATAAATCCCTATATTTGAATTTAAGCTGTTTGACTTGTAAAACTAATTTTCAATATTTAAAATTAATTAAATATTTTCAAAAATCAAATGATTAAAATTCTGAGTCGTTACACATGCCTTTGAGAATATCTACTAAATCTCTTCTTTTTGATACACACACATACACTAAGGGATCTATATATTTATGTTAAATTAAAAAAATCGAAGAAGAATGTATTGAGAAAAAAATAAAAAAATAGATACATAGGATCTCTTATTTGAAACCCTAATGGAATTTTTCTAAATCTATGAAGAGATGAACTAACGGACTTCGCTAGAGTCCCAAAATGTTTTGTGAATAAAAGTGAAAGGGTTAGACTCCTATTTATAGTGCTTGAAATGCATTAGAACCATCGAAATTAATTTTGTTTAATAATATAAAAATACGGACGTTCAAACTCACAAACCCTAACCGCCACTTGATAGGGAGTAGTCGACCGCCCTTCTACCACCGATCGACCACTAGTGGTCGATCAGTCGAGGCAAGGGGTCGACCTCTCCTTTTATTTCGAGAACGTTAATCTTGTGTAGTTGTTTTATTTATTATATTTCTTAATTAATATTTACCGTTAATGCTAATTTCAAAGTTTACTTAACTTGCAAGTATATTTGCTGTTAGCTTTTAAATTTCAAAATTTCAAAATTAATTATTCATTTGAATTTTAATTCTATTTAAATTAATTTAAATTTGAAAACTTCAAACATCCATAACTTTCCCGTTTGAGCTCCGTTCTCAACATATTACATATGGAAATTGATCAGAATTATACCATGAACACAACGACATAAATTTCATAGTCAAATTATAATCCTTGCAATATTTCCAGTTTTAGCTTGATCTTATTTAATTAATCTATCTATCTTATTTATTTCCTATTAATTTTTACGGGGTGTTACATTATCAGTAGATCCAACTAAGATTGAAGCTGTTAATAATAGGAAGAGACCTAAGAACGTGATCAAGCTAAGAAGTTTTCTAGGGTTAACTGGCTATTATCGAAGATTCATCAAGGATTTCTCTCGTACAATGGCACCTATGACTAAACTAACAAGGAAAGATATAAATTATGTTTGGACCGATAAACGTGAAGAAGCATTCTTAAAACTAAAACATTTATTGACCAATGCACCAACGTTAATTGTTCCAGATGTAAATCAAGACTTGATAGTGTATATTGATGCATGTGGGATAAGGTTAGGAGATGTGTTAAGGTAAAAGATAAAGTGATTGCCTTCGCTTCTCGATAGCTTCGACCACATGAAGTTAGATATCTGACTCATGATTTAGGGTTGGCAACGACGATCTTTGATTTGAAAGTGTGGATACACTATCTTTTGAGAGAATGATTTGAGCATTTACGGATCATAAGTCTTTGAAGTATTTGTTCTCTCAGAAGGAGCTGAATATAAGACGATAAAGATTGCTAGAGCTTTTGGCAGCTTATGATTTTGATACTAAGTATACGTCAGGGAAAGGTAATAAGGTTACAGATGCACTTAGCAGATCAGAGTGTGGTGTTAAATAAACTAGCTGAATGGAAAGATTTAGAGGCGTTGAGTACTTGTGGTATATGGTTAAGGTCGATGGCTAGTTCTAGTAGGAATACTACAATGCTGTCATGTTTAGAAGTATGATCAAAAGAATTGCTTCTATGTAGATAAATGATCCATTACTAGCTGAACAGATTAGAAGACTTGAAGATATAAATAAGAACGATGATTTAAAAGATTTTAGTCTTGACCAGAATGGATGGTCAAGGAAGATGGGACGGTTGTGTGTTCCAAATGTTTGCAACATAAGGAAGGAAGTTCTTAGGGAGTGTCAACGATCGAAATTTAGTATTCATCCCGAAGGAACTAATATGTATCAGAATATGAAGAGGAGTTTCTTCTAGAAGGGAATGAAAAGAGATATAGGCTTATGGATGAAACAATGCTTGAATTGCCAACAAGTAAAAGCCAAACATTAGAAACCAAGTAGACTACTTCAACCTTTAAAAGTGCCACTTTAGAAATGAGATTCTATATCCATGGAGGGTTGCCAAGGTCGAACAGTGGATGAAAGTATTTGGGTCATGGTAGATAGACTGACCAAGGGTGCACAATTTATTCTCATTAAGTGGACAAGGACGGCACCTACCTTGGAAAAGTTGTTTATGAAGAATATTGTAAGATTATATGCGATTCCTAGTAGTATAGTCAGTGACAAAGATACTTTGTTCACTAGTGAATTCTGAAAAAGTCTCCAAAAAGTGTTAGGTACCAAGCTGAAGATGAGTACCGCTTACCATCTAAATACAGATGGGAAAACGGAAAGGGTTAGGAAAGTCCTTGAAGATTTGTTAAGGGCTTCTGTACTAGACTTTGGAGGATCATGTAAAGACCAAATTGCACTTAGTTGAGTTTTCCTATAATAATAGTCATCAAACTAGTATAAGAATGACGCCTTTCGAAGCTTTTTATGGAAGGCTGTGTAAATCACTAGCATGTTGGCTAGAGATTGGAGACAGATTGATTTTTGGCCCAGATAAGGCGAGAGAAGCTATAAAACAAATTGAGTTGCTCCGAGCAAGGATGAACGAAGCTCAATCTAGGTAGAAAAGTTACGTAGATAAGAGGCGTAAGAATTTAGAGTTCTCGGTTGGAGACCATGTTTTTATTAAAGTATCACCGATGAAGGGCATGGTATGGTTTGAAAAGTCAGGGAAATTGGCACTAAGATATGTTAGTCCATTCCTTATCATAGAAAGATCAGGAAAATGGATTATCAGATGGATTTACCGAATAGTTGGCAGGAGTCCATAACGTTTTTCATGTTTCTCTTCTCAGAAAGTGTGAACATGATCTTGAAACTACTATTGCACAGACTAAATTGGAAGTAGAATCTGATATGACTTTTTTTAGACAAACAGTAGCAAGAGATGAGAAGAAATTAAGAAACAAGATCGTCAAGTTAGTGAAAGTCCAATGGAATGACAATGAGAAGGACTGTACTTGGAAGATGGAAGATAAAATTAGAGATACTTATCCTTAGTTGTTTTAATGGTATGTTCTACATCTGTCATATAGACTTTTTGCTAGTACGATGTGCTAGTATTGTTGTTATGTGTTTGCCACACATGTTTGCATGATTATTATGCTTTCTGTTTTTCGTATCGTAATTTCGAGGACGAAATGCTTTAAGGGGGAGCCTATAACATCCCAATTTTTTGTTTAACATTATTCAGGGAATTTAATTAGATAAATTAAATAAAATAATATGACGTGATAAGGAGAATGAGATTTGTTAACTAATTTGGGTCAGACCTTAATTAATCAGTTAATAAAATTGTATTAAACATAGAATAGAAATGGATTAAGGAGAGGGGAAAAATGAGAATAAATCCTTAATTCATTCCCTAAACCCTTCCTCTCTCATTCGTTCTCATTTCATTATCTAAAATCAAAACAAAACCTAAAAGCCATTACCTAGAGGAAAAGAAGAGAAAATCTAAGGAATTCAAAGAGGAAAGCTTAGGGGAATTAATCTATATCAAATCTCAATCTCACTTATCTAATCGAAGGTGAATAATGGTTTACCATCTCATTTGTTATGTTTTATTTTTGGATTTATAATTGATATATGAATTGGTTATGATCATATTTCATGCCTAGATTGATAATATCATTATAAGATTAAATAATGGTTTGTTGGAATTTTATAGAATTGTTTTAATGGGTTTTAAAAGGCAAAACGTAATTTTTGATAAAATATTGATTTAAAATTTGAATATGTTGTGGAAAATATTCTTTTGGAGCGGAGTTTTCAATTTCATAATTTTCCAAGTTCATATATGAATATTTTATGAATTTCCTAAAAGGAAAATATGTATATTTTATGGTTTTTAATTATTAAATATAATTAAATTAATATTTTAGTCATGAAATTTTTTTATAAGGAAGAAGAAAGAAATTCACATTTTTTTTATTTTTGGGGATTTTCCTTAAATGTTATGATTTTGTATGGATTTGTTGTTCTAGACAAGTTTTTACTTAATATGAATTAGTAATATTAATCATAAGGTTTTGCAAAGTTAGCTGAGAAGGTAGAACTTGACCTACCAAAATTTCCGTAAAGAATATTAAATGTATTTTTGTTATCCAATAATAATTTGATATGAGGCAAGAGTTAGTGGAAAGTTTTAGCTTTAAAAGGAAGCAAATCAGTTTTTAACTTATTTACAGAAATGTCATTGGCACAATAATTTAGAGGCTAGATACCTCTATTTCATAGAACCTCGGTAATTTTAAGAGTTGATGCATATGATATATACTCAATATTTGTAAGATGTATTGCTTTCATAGAGACTCGACACCTTGTGTATTCAAGGGTTCGACATCTCATGTTTTGTATAAGACTCGACATCCTCAAGATTTTAAGAACTCGACACCCTCAAGCATAGAGGCGAGGCGATCCTATGTGTTTAGAGGCACGTTAATCCGATGTGCTTTATAGTCTCAACACCTCATGTTTTTAAGAACTCGACATCTCATGTATTATAGCGACTCGATATCTTCAGTGCAGAAATACGACATCTATACTTTAGCGGCTATATAGCTGTATGTTTTACAAACTTGAAAGCTATGTTATAGAGGCTCGATAGCCCATGTTTTCTAGATGCTCGACATCCCTATTTTGATACCAAGTGTTTTAAAAGCTATGTAAAGATTATGGTGCTTTGACACGAGATCTTTGCTAAGTATTTGGGGTTAAATTTTCTTTGTTTTGAGAATGGTTTCAAGTGGTTTATTATTTCTAAAGATAAATGTTTTCAAGGAAATGAAATAGCGTTTTATCCCAATTTTACATGAATTTTTCCAAAGGAAAATATTACTTAAACCTAAGTAATTTTGTTATGTAAATGACTATTGATTGATCATATTTTGATGAATGATGTTATATGTTCTTGTTATCATTAGATCAGTTAAATTTACTTATTTTATCGTTGTGATACTCATATTTCATTACCCAACATTGCACCTTGGGATGTAGGAATAGAATTACCAATTAGGTTGTTTCAGTAATGAATGTGGTTAGACTAAACTCCCGAGTTAGTAGACATGAGATCAGATAGATCAATTATGTTAGGATGCCTTGAACTAATAAAAAAGATATGACTCATGGATTTAAAACTAGATAAGATTTATGGTGGAACTTGTGTTGGGTCATGCCCAATGCGTTAGCCAGTATCCCTTGGTTGATAAAGGTCCACGATTCTAGTGCATAGGCTTTGTCAGTAATGAGACTAAAAAACGTATACGCACAGAAAAGAACTTGTAGCTCTATATGCTTAATGTATTATTTAAGTGGTTTTCCTCCTAACTGTATTTGGAGATTTTAGGACATCTGATTATGTTTTGGCCCGAATCAGCCTGATAAGTTATTAGTTGGCCGTGAAAACTAATAGGTTCATAGTGACCACTATGATATGAGATAGACAGTCAATTTCATGGGGCGGCTATACTTTGGGAATGCACAACCCTTTAATGATAGGCCAGTCATACTTACCCATATTACATGCAAATGATCATATTATGTTTCACTCTAACCATTGTGTTTGTAGGTGCATGATTTATGTTAAGACTGACATATTTTGATGAGATACCAGTGAGAGGAAAACCCATACCATTCTACAGCGTGGTCTTATTTGATACCTGTTTTTAGTTCGAGATGGTATATTATTATTCATACCAGATTTTCTGTCTGACCCGAAGTTTCTATTTTTCCCCTTAAACTCTCGGGTACTCATTTGAGTAGATCGGGAGTAGGATTTTCAAGTTAGACAAATAAGCTACCAAAGACGTGCAGAAGGTAAGCTAATATTATGGGCTTATTTCCAGTATGTTGTTATAAGTTTATACCTTGTCTGAATGGATGCAACGACAGAATTTATAAATATCAAGTAGTTAGACTCTGATCATCGAATGAGTCATCTTCATATGTCGCTCTTATAATATAATTGTGTTTATTATATTTTCTTTGAACATGGAATTAATGGGATTATATAATAGATGTAAAAGTTTATTGATAATATGTGTTTTGAAAATTTCCATGTTCATATGCTCTTGATGTTGAAGATACAATTAACTGATCTCATTTTGTCATCGGAAAATAACACTATGGATGAATGCAACATCAATAGCACTTATTTTCAGGCCTTAGATTGGGGGATGTTATAAAAGGTATTTGTAAATTGAAGGTTAGATGGATTATATAAGAGATGGATTAGGGAGTGAAAGGACAAGATCCACTTGTTTCTCTTACCATTTCTTTCACTTTTGAATTCTATATTCCTTCCCTCTCTACCATCATATGGCTGACCTCACCATGCTCCTATCATAGCTAAAATTAGCAATCCCTATATATGCCTCAAATCCACTTCAAGCCTAAACAATATTTATTACATTTAAATCTAATTTGAATGCTTATCGATATTATATATCGATTAGTGTTTATAAAACTATTATATGTACATCATTTAATTCTCATCAAATAAAATTTCATAAATATTAATTAATTTACAATAATTATAAATTAATTAAATTGGGTAGTAATATGAGTATTAAACATTTCAGTTATATAACTCTTAGGTGTAAATCTCGAACAATTCAAGTATCAACATTCACACTTCACTTAGTAGATGGTGTGACATTATGACCAAATTTATCACTTACTTGGTATTGGTAAAATTCAATTTCACTTTATTAAGCTTTATATGGTAGTGATAATTATTTACACCAATTATCTTCATCAAAATTATATCGCTTTGGATTTATGGAATTTGGTAATAATCAAAGTTCCATTCATATTCAACTCAATAGTCCAAACACAAAGTCCTTGGTTTAATAATAATAATAACAATAATTAACCGAACTATTCTACCAGATATTTTGACTTTGAGTTGACTTCAGTTAACTATAATACTAATCTCATATAAATGAGGAGATGAATGTGACGACCGCCCATGACTCTTGCACGGAAACAAGAGAATGGTGCGCTGAAGGTGTGCCAGGCAGCCATGGGTGACCGTCAAGGTAGAATAAACATCGCAGAATCTATCGTACAACTCACAGCGCATGGATAAATACAATAGAGAAATATAATATAGCGAAGCTCTATAGAACAGGACATCATCATATAAGCATCATAATAGTTTTATACAAACATATGAATCATCCATACATCAAAGCCTCACTACATAACACTCAAACAAATACAGCAGCGGAACACCTAGTACATATAATATGAAATAATATGCAAAAGCCTCCTGCTCGTTTTTGTCATCATCAGCGTAGATCTCCAAGAACAGCACCTGTCACCTGCTACCTAGTCTGCCCATCCCAACATGGATGAACAGCCCAAGGTAATAAGAGGAGACATAAAACCTTGAGTCAGACAAAGTCTTAGTGAGCAGTAAATCAACTATCAAACATACCAAAAGAGTATAAGGGATTAAAGGAATAGGAACCAAACCATCCCACTCCACCTCTTTCTACAGTGATAGCCCCCAGACACTCATTAAGGAGAAGCAAGCATAACATAGCAAACAATTAAAGTAAAGCAATAATCACTCGAGTCAAGGTCGATGTTTTCCAAATACAAACCCCCAAGGCCTAAACCAAGATCAGATAAGCACCCAGAAAACACCGCTCTTGAGACCGAATGATGATACAATCAAACGTCCAAACATCCATGACTCTGGCTATCACTGTTATCATTGCCTTGATTTCACCGTTAGTTGAACGACCATCTGTCAAGGGCTAATGGTAACCCCGGTTCTAGACATAACTCCGCACGTCGTCGCAGCCCGTGTCTAGGAATTTTCGCAACTATCCAGAGTACTAGCACGTCGTCGCAGCCCGTGCTTGGAACGTCGTCGCAGCCCGTTCCAACGTACTCTTGCTTTGAGCATGCTAGAACCTTCAACAACGATGAGATCTCAGCCTCCTAGTCATCCTCCTCAACGACTATTCCCATACTAGCTCAAGCGCCTCTCAAGCTAACCATTATCAACCAACTCGTATCGCATCATCGAGTTATCAACATGCTTGGGATGATCCCGTCTGGATTAAACCAAGGCTATCTCACATCATGCTTCGCTTTATCGCATCATAGCAAAGTCTCATCTCAACATCATGGCTTGCCTCATCGCATCATGGCAAAGTCTCATCTCAACATCATCTAATCCAAACATATGAGCTTCAACATCCGCTTCATATGCCACAAGCAGCTTTCACCATTCAAGAGCCTTTCCACTTAGCTTTTGAATCATCTTCGACCATCTTGTCTAGATCTAACTATCAATCAACTAACATACATAGCAATCAATCAAATCAATCATTAGCTTAAGCAATCAAGTAATCAAATATGGTCTAAGTAGGCATTTATAACTACAATGGCAATTTCGTAAATAAATGAGCATAGATATAACATACATGAATCATGGGTTTTTAGCATAGATCCAACAAATGTAAATCATGGGTTTTTATCTCTACAACTTGGTAAATGAACTTGCATAAGTAAACATCTTCATAAGTAATGGATCTACACTTGGATCTAAGGAAAAATGCATAAAATCACTATCTACAACACTCCAACAAACCACCAATCCAATATACTCCTTTGGGTCCGCGTGAGAGATAACCACCACTCACCAAATCACCCAAACACTTCAAAAACTATCAACTTCAGATCTGGACAGCGAAGCTTCAAGCTTGATTCGTCGAAATCCCGCTTGAAACGATGAAATCTAGCTTGGTTGGATGAAGATCTTCAACTTTAGCTCTTGGATCTTCAATCTCGATCTTCGATCTTGTATAGATGTTAGAACTAGATTGGAGTGGAGAAAAGAAGATAAAGAAATGTTGTAGTCGAGCTCTCAAAATGGCAGCACTTCGTCGCTTCAAAATCCGGTGTCAAAAAGTGAGCCAAACCCCTCTATTTATAGGCTGAAATCACCCTTAGGTCGCCCAGACTTAGGTCGTTGCCGACCTAAAAACCCCGACCTAACATAGGTCGCTGCCGACCTATACACTCCAACGACCTAACGGCCTAACCAATCCCAGAGCCATACGAATCAACACCCGGCCGACCTAATTCCTATGCGACCTAACAGCCTACCGACCTAAAGACTTACACGACCTAGCGACTTAACTATTGCCAACGACCTACGACCTAACACCATACCGACCTAGAATAACATGCGACCTATCTGTCTGCCGACCTAACCTACCTAGCGACCTAACACTTCCTTTAGGTCGCTCAACGACCAACTCTCCTTATGTCGGTAATATCTTAACCCGACCTATCTTATATCACTATCGCTTAGGTCGCAAGCTCCTTAAACCGGTCAATATCTATAGGTCGCTCTCCCCTATAGGTCGGTCACCCTCCAAGCCGCTAACCCACTAACTCGCTTGCCTTCTTAGGTCGGTCATAGCTTAACTCGCCAACTTCCTTAGGTCGCCATACCCTATAGGTCGCTAATCTACCTAAACCGGCCTATCTCCTTAGGTCGTTCCTCACGACCTAAACTTCCTAGGTCGCTAACTACCTTAGGTCGCTCTACCGACCTAACTCCATCACGACCTAAGCTAAGCCTTAACTCGCTAACCCTGTTACGTCGCTCTTCTACCTTAGGTTGGTCCATCCCTTAGGTCGCTCAACTTCTATAGGTCGCTCATCCCAACCTATCCTTCATACGACCTAAACAACAACATGGGCCAACCTTACTCGAGCTAACCTCTACACGACCTAAGCACTAATAGGGTTAAACCCTGAACAATACTAACGACCTAGTGATAAATGCTCTACGATTATCGTCACATAAAATACGGGTCGTTACATTCTCTCCCCCTTAGGAATTTCGCCCCCGAAATTCCAAACAATCAAGAGCAATCAAAATTATTCCGCATGCCTACCATCCATAGCAATCAACAAACCATGCATCCAATTACTAACCTAGCATGCAGAATTCTAAGACTAGAACATGCTACAAATTCATGAGATGTCACGACACCTTAGGGCCATACCTCGAAGAGTTCAGGATGAGCTGCCTTCATCCTCTCTTCCTCCTCCTACGTACAGTCGTTAACATCATCACTCCATTGTATCTTGAGCAACGTAATCGTCTTCCTCCTAAGCTGTTTCGTGTCGGTTTCAACAACACGAAGCGACTTACGAGGTCTCGAAACAACTGGATCAACTTCTAAATCTTCACAGCTATCAGCAGAAACCACCGTATTCGAGTCATGCACATACTTCCGTAGATAAGATACATGAAAAACATTGTGCACACCCGCCATCTTTTCCGGTAACTCCAATCTATAAGCGAGCTTTCCAATTCGCTCGATAATCGGTAATGGTCCAACAAATCTCGGAGTTAACTTTCCTTTCTTTCCAAATCGAATAACATTCTTCAGAGGAGAAATCTTCACAAAAACCATATCACCTACGTCGAATTCCAAATCCTTACGACGATTATCGGCATAACTTTTCTGACGATCTTGGGCTGCCTTCATTCGTTGCCGAATGATCCATATACAATCCGAAGTCTGTCGAATCATCTCTGGCCCAAGTATCAGTTTTTCTCCAGTTTCCAACCAACATGTCGGAGAGTTACACGGTCTTCCGTACAATGCCTCAAATGGTGCCATACCAATACTCGACTGATAACTGTTGTTATAAGCAAATTCCACCAAATGAAGATGATCTTCCCATGATCCTCCGAAGTCCAAAACATAAGCTCTGAGAAGATCTTCCAAAACTCGGTTGACTCTCTCAGTCTGACCATCTGTTTGAGGGTGATAAGCTGTACTCAAACACAACTCAGTTCTCAAAACCTCCTGGAAGCTCTTCCAAAATCCACTAGTGAACAAAGGATCTCGGTCGCTCACTATACTCTTCGGAACACCATGGAATCGAACTATCCACTTAACATAAAGCTCAGCCAACTTCGATGCAGTCCTAGTTGATCGAACAGGAATGAACCTTGCACTCTTGGTCAACCGATCTACTATGACCCAAATCCCTTCATTCCCTGCTCTGGTTCTAGGTAGGCCATCGATAAAATCCATCGACACTTGCTCCCACTTCCATATAGGAACCTCTAATGGCTGAAGTAATCCACTGGGCTTTTTCTGCTCTGCTTTAACCAACTGACAATTCATACACTTGGAAATAAAATTTCCAACATCCTTCTTCATACCTTACCAATAATAGGTTCTCTTCATATCCCGATACATCTTATTTCCACCTGGATGAATTGTCAACTTCGAGTGATGACTTTCTCTAAGAACTTCATCTCTCAATCCATCTACATCGGGAACAACTAGTCGTCCTTGCTTCCGAAGCCAACCCTCTCAATCGACTTCGAATCCTTTATCCTTTTCTGGGTCCAATCCAGATTCCAAATCTCGGATAATCTTGACAAGCTTATCGTCTCGCTTTTGGCTCTCGCCAATTCTCTCCACCAGAGTAGGCCTTATCGATAAGTTTGCCAACATCTCAGGTTCCAATTCACATCTGGGCCTGAAATCAAATCCAGCCAAATACTCGAGACTCTTCCATTCCGAAAACATGGCTCCCAATCCGGCATGTCTTTGACTCAATGCATCAGCTACTGCGTTACCTTTTCCCGGAGTATAAGCTATACCAAAATCATATGATGCCAAAAACTCTAGCCACCGTTGCTGCCGAAGATTCAAATCCTTTTGGGAGAAAAGATACTTCAACGACTTATGATCCGTAAACAACTCGAATCGAACTCCTAATAGATAGTGTCTCCACATCTTCAGAGCAAACACAATCGCCGCTAACTCCAAATCATGAGTCGGGTAATTCCTTTCATGCGGCTTTAGTTGTCGACTTGCATACGCAACAACTCTATCCTTTTGCATTAGCACTGCTCCAAGTCCAGTACCACATGCATCGGTGTAAACCACCATCTCATCATTCCCACTTGGAATAGTCAAAACAGGAGCACTTGTTAGTCGCTCTTTTAGGATTACGAAAGCTTGCTCACACTTATCATCCCATCTGAACACTTGGTTCTTCTTCGTCAATCCTGTTAATGGTGCAGCTATCTTGGAAAAGTCTTTGATAAACCGACGATAATATCCTGCTAATCCAAGAAAACTTCTTACATCAGATGCATTCTTAGGTCTAACCCAATCCTGGATTGCTGCCACCTTAGCGGGATCAACCGCTATTCCATTTCCAGAAATAACATGGCCTAAGAATCTCACTTCACTCTTCCAGAAGTGACACTTCGAAAACTTAGCCTTCAGCTGATGTTTCCGTAAGATTTCCAAAACAATACGCAAATGCGTCTTGTGCTCTTCCTCAGTTATGGAATAAATCAGAATATCATCCACGAATACAAGTACGAACTTGTTCAACTGATCTCTGAATACTCTATTCATAAGATCCACAAAATATGCTGGTGCATTAGTCAATCCAAACGGCATTACCAACCACTCATAAAAACCCGATGGTGTCCTGAAAGCAGTCTTCGGCACACTATCCTTAGCCACTCTCAACTGGTGAAATCTCGTTGCCAAATCCATCTGAGAGAACACCTTAGCCTTGTGAAGCTGATCAAACAAGTCATCTATCCTCGGCAATGGATACTTGTTCTTCTTAGTCACCTTATTCAGCTTACGATAATCCACACACAACCTCAACGATCCATCCGCTTTGGTTGCGAACACAACTGGTGCACCCCATTCGGACACACTACGCCGAATGAATCCTTTCTGTAAAAGGTCATCAACTTGCACCTTCAACTCTTGCTGCTCCCTAGGCGCCATCCGCCTAAGAGGCATCACAACAGGTCTGGCTCCCTCAACTAGATCGATACAAAACTCGATCTCCCTATGCGGCGGTAACCCTTTGACCTCGTCAAAGACATCCTCAAATCCATTCACAATAGGCACCGATGACAGTCCATCCCATGGAACAACCAGCGAATACATGAAGCTCATGAAGACGCCTTCTTCATGCTTACATCGTATCACAACCTTTCGCCCTTCCACATTTCCGACTGTCACCTCCAGCCTCTCACAATCAATCCTTGCCGCATACTTCCTAAGCCAGTCCATACCCAAAATAATTCCGAACCCCGCAAAGTTCAGAACAAAGCAATCACAGACAAACGAGCAATCATGACTCGACACAACTAGACCATGGCATATCATACACAAACATGACGAACCCCCAACTGGATTTGTCACAACCAATGGCCTATCAACAATATCCGGTTTCAAACCTAACCGGCCTACCAAATCATCACAAACAAAAGAATGAGACGCTCCAGTATCAAACAACACTCTAATTGGAACACCACAAATGGAAAGAGTATCTTGAACCACCACACTCTTCCCCTTCTCTTTAGCAGTAGGAGCTTTTGAAGACGACGGCACAGCTCCCATAGCATAAGCTTGCATAATCTGCCTATCCCTCCTTGGTTTCGGACAATCCCTCCTGAAATGCCCTGGCTTATCACAATTGTGGCATTTCGCCGGCGCCCTTGGATTCCTACAATCCTTGGAGAGATGACCCTTCTGCTGGCAATTGTAGCAAGTCACTTCGCCCCTTGGCTTCTTCTGGCTATCCTTACCCTTCTGTTGCTGCTGCTTCCTCTTCTTGTTTTCACTCTGCTGTGGCTTAGATCCTTCCTTGGTTACAGCGACAACAGAACTTTCCCTAGGAAACAAACACTCATGCCTGAGGGCTTTTTCCACAATCTTCTCAAACGGATCGTCCAAATGATCCACCAACTGCCTTCCAAGATAAGTGTCCAAACCGGTCACAAACTTCTCATTCATCTGATAGGGAGAATCAATATACGATCGAGCATACTTGGACAAAGCTTCAAACTCAGAAACATACTCAAGAACTGGTCTCCCACCTTGCTTGAGCTCCACAAACTTCTTAAACAGAACAGATTTATGAGCCGTAGAGATGAACTTAGCTTCAAATCTAACTTGGAATTGCTTCCAAGTAATCTCCTCCTCCGGAGTATCAATGGTGATAGAATTCCACCAATCCGAAGCTCTCCCTTGAAGTTGCCTTGATGCGAGCTTCCTCTTAGTTGCATCCTCAATTCCTAAGTCACCAAAAATCCTTCTACAAGCATCTATCCATCTCTGCACTTCAATGGTCGATTCCGTTCCCAAGAAAACCTTTCCTCCAAGAGAAGTATAGTCCTTGCAAAGCTTAGCAAAATCCACCGGTCTTGGAGCTTGAACTTGAACTCCCACATCTACTGACGATCCTGAAGCTGGTATCCTCCTCATGATCGAAGTCATCATGGCCTCAAACATAGGAGCATAATCAACAGCTTCCCTAGCAGTATGGCTTTCCCTAGCAGCTTGTCTCTCGCCTCGACTCATCCTTAATATCTGTAAAAAGAATGATTAGAACACCTTGAGAAACAACTGCATAAGGAGTTCAAATCCTTCTAAACTACTATATTATATATAGTAATCATCCATCAAAATACAATTACGTCTCTCATACGTAATTTCGTCAGCGAGCGTTGGATAAAATCGATTAACCAAAGCTCTGATACCAAATGTGACGACCGCCCATGACTCTTGCACGGAAACAAGAGAATGGTGCGCTGAAGGTGTGCGAGGCAGCCATGGGTGACCGTCAAGATAGAATAAACATCGCAGAATCTATCGTACAACTCACAGCGCATGGATAAATACAATAGAGAAATATAATATAGCGAAGCTCTATAGAACAGGACATCATCATATAAGCATCATAATGGTTTTATACAAACATATGAATCATCCATACATCAAAGCCTCACTACATAACACTCAAACAAATACAGCAGCGGAACACCCAGTACATATAATATGAAATAATATGCAAAAGCCTCCTGCTCGTTTTTGTCATCATCAGCGTAGATCTCCAAGAACAGCACCTGTCACCTGCTACCTAGTCTGCCCATCCCAACATGGATGAACAGCCCAAGGTAATAAGAGGAGACATAAAACCTTGAGTCAGACAAAGTCTTAGTGAGCAGTAAATCAACTATCAAACATACCAAAAGAGTATAAGGGATTAAAGGAATATGAACCAAACCATCCCACTCCACCTCTTTCTACAGTGATAGCCCCCAGACACTCATTAAGGAGAAGCAAGCATAACATAGCAAGCAATTAAAGTAAAGCAATAATCACTCGAGTCAAGGTCGATGTTTTCCAAATACAAACCCCCAAGGCCTAAACCAAGATCAGATAAGCACCCAGAAAACACCGCTCTTGAGACCGAATGATGATACAATCAAACGTCCAAACATCCATGACTCTGGCTATCACTGTTATCATTGCCTTGATTTCACCGTTAGTTAAACGACCATCTGTCAAGGGCTAATGGTAACCCCGGTTCTAGACATAACTCCGCACGTCGTCGCAGCCCGTGCCTAGGAATTTTCGCAACTACCCAGAGTACTAGCACGTCGTCACAACCCGTGCTTGGAACGTCGTCGCAGCCCGTTCCAACGTACTCTTGCTTTGAGCATGCTAGAACCTTCAACAACGATGAGATCTCAGCCTCCTAGTCATCCTCCTCGATGACTATTCCCATACTAGCTCAAGCGCCTCTCAAGCTAACCATTATCAACCAACTCGCATCGCATCATCGAGTTATCAACATGCTTGGGATGATCCCGTCTGGATTAAACCAAGGCTATCTCGCATCATGCTTCGCTTTATCGCATCATAGCAAAGTCTCATCTCAACATCATGGCTTGCCTCATCGCATCATGGCAAAGTCCCATCTCAACATCATCTAATCCAAACATATGAGCTTCAACATCCGCTTCATATGCCACAAGCAGCTTTCACCATTCAAGAGCCTTTCCACTTAGCTTTTGAATCATCTTCGACCATCTTGTCTAGATCTAACTATCAATCAACTAACATACATAGCAATCAATCAAATCAATCATTAGCTTAAGCAATCAAGTAATCAAATATGGTCTAAGTAGGCATTTATAACTACAATGGCAATTTCGTAAATAAATGAGCATAGATATAACATACATGAATCATGGGTTTTTAGCATAGATCCAACAAATGTAAATCATGGGTTTTTATCTCTACAACTTGGTAAATGAACTTGCATAAGTAAACATCTTCATAAGTAATGGATCTACACTTGGATCTAAGGAAAAATGCATAAAATCACTATCTACAACACTCCAACAAACCACCAATCCAATATACTCCTTTGGGTCCGCGTGAGAGATAACCACCACTCACCAAATCACCCAAACACGTCAAAAACTATCAACTTCAGATCTGGACAGCGAAGTTTCAAGCTTGATTCGTCGAAATCCCGCTTGAAACGATGAAATCTAGCTTGGTTGGATGAAGATCTTCAACTTTAGCTCTTGGATCTTCAATCTTGATCTTCGATCTTGTATAGATGTTAGAACTAGATTGGAGTGGAGAAAAGAAGATAAAGAAATGTTGTAGTCGAGCTCTCAAAATGGCAGCACTTCGTCGCTTCAAAATCCGGTGTCAAAAAGTGAGTCAAACCCCTCTATTTATAGGCTGAAATCACCCTTAGGTCGCCCAGACTTAGGTCGTTGCCGACCTAAAAACCCCGACCTAACATAGGTCGCTGCCGACCTATACACTCCAACGACCTAACGGCCTAACCAATCCCAGAGCCATACGAATCAACACCCGGCCGACCTAATTCCCATGCGACCTAACAGCCTACCGACCTAAAGACTTACACGACCTAGCGACTTAACTATTGCCAACGACCTATGACCTAACACCATACCGACCTAGAATAACATGCGACCTATCTGTCTGCCGACCTAACCTACCTAGCGACCTAACACTTCCCTTAGATCGCTCAACGACCTACTCTCCTTAGGTCGGTAATATCTTAACCCGACCTATCTTATATCACTATCCCTTAGGTCGCAAGCTCCTTAAACCGGTCAATATCTATAGGTCGCTCTCCCCTATAGGTCGGTCACCCTCCAAGCCGCTAACCCACTAACTCGCTTGCCTTCTTAGGTCGGTCATAGCTTAACTCGCCAACTTCCTTAGGTCGCCATACCCTATAGGTCGCTAATCTACCTAAACCGGCCTATCTCCTTAGGTCGTTCCTCACGACCTAAACTTCCTAGGTCGCTAACTACCTTAGGTCGCTCTACCGACCTAACTCCATCACGACCTAAGCTAAGCCTTAACTCGCTAACCCTGTTAAGTCGCTCTTCTACCTTAGGTTGGTCCATCCCTTAGGTCGCTCAACTTCTATAGGTCGCTCATCCCAACCTATCCTTCATACGACCTAAACAACAACATGGGCCAACCTTACTCGAGCTAACCTCTACACGACCTAAGCACTAATAGGGTTAAACCCTGAACAATACTAACGACCTAGTGATAAATGCTCTACGATTATCGTCACATAAAATACGGGTCGTTACAATGAATCATCTCTTGAATAGTGTTTCACTTCTAATACTTCTACTCAATCCAATTATATTCATTCAGTGGATGCTATATTGTGATTTGACTATAGTCAAAGCTTAGTTTTCATACTGAAGATCAACAGTATTCTCAAGTCAAGAGAACCGTGTAAAGTAATCACATTGATATTTTCTGTTTGACCTTAGTTATATCAACTAATAGAAAACTATCAAGTGAACCATTCCATAGTTATCTAATAACTATCAATACATAATTTCTTAGTGCCCTGGTAGTTATGAATAATACACATCCCAATATTCGGAGAGCGTTACGTACTTAGTCTCAATGGATGCATCAATATCCAGCCTCAATACATATTGACTGCGAATATTTAAAATGATATGTTTATTATGTTGTGATACAATACTCATGATCATAACTATTCGTAATTACTATCACAAACACACCATTTATGAATTTTTCTGTTAAATATATTTAAATTAAACATTTAATTATTTATAACATATGATAACAAATATATAACAAAAAAGACCTTTTATTACGAATAAGAATTGATATAGAGTTAATAATTTACAATAAATTACAGAATTGGCTTTAGGGCATACACCTAACTTTATCAGTAGTGATATTATTTCAAATAGTTCTATGCAGCCTTTTTGAGTGCGTAACTAGTGCATCCATTTTTACATCGTTAAGTTTTCTTCTCTTTTTTGCAAAGCTAGCCAGCTTAAGTAGTCTATCTACTTTATATATCAATAAATAAGTGTAAGGATCAAATGCCTCAACAACTACAAAGATACAATCAAATACATGGGTGAGTCAACATTGCCTCAACTACTAACAAAACATACACAGAACAAAGCCCTTACAAAGAGGTTGAGTCATTATCATCATCACTCGATTGAGGACCTATTAAATGAATAAAGTTTGAAAAATGCCTTGCAATCAGTGGATCAAAACACACTAAATCAGACTTGTACATGAAACTTCTACCCCAATTCTCATCCTCAAAATTCGCCTTATTATTGTCTCCCTCTTCACCATCCGAAG
Source organism: Allium cepa (assembly GCA_030765085.1). Taxonomy (NCBI): domain Eukaryota; kingdom Viridiplantae; phylum Streptophyta; class Magnoliopsida; order Asparagales; family Amaryllidaceae; genus Allium; species Allium cepa. Next base: position 113,195,498 of record CM060940.1, read on the forward strand.
AAAGTAAAAGCGTATCTATATCTACGTGATAATATAGGTACCTATCCTCACCTTCTTCATCAATCACATACTTGTAATAGTACCCTTCAGTAGGAGAGTATCAAATTTGAGATATTTCATGAACCCAAACTTTCTCATCAAAATACCAACAATGGGATCGCTACATCGTTTCGTCAAGGGCGCATACGAAATAATAAACTCAGGGTGAAATATCATAGAGAGAGACAAGGTTACATCAACTGAACAAGAAACATGCATCGTTTCTTCGAGAAGAGGTATGGTGGTCTTGGGCTTTTCTAACCCGGCGGTCTTAGAAGGGGAACCATCTAAGGGACATGGAAATTAATTTCTCTTTTTTTTTTAACTATATTTTTTTTTACAACCTCGTTGTTTCTTCTTTAGTCAAATAATCTCATTCCTATATGTTTTTCATTCTTTTCCTTTGCTTAGTGGCAACATATTTGGAAACAAATTTTAATTATATTTGTTCCCCGGTACTTTCTTTTTCATAATTTCATTGCTTCTTTCGATCAAGGTATCTTTGTGACTTTTTATTTTTTATATTCTCGATTTGTTGATTTGCTTAATGAACTCGAATTTTCCAGGTTTTACTTCTATTTAAGTGACATAACGCCACTCTCATTTTTCACGCATTTCAACATTTTAACTTCCTTTTTAGGACCAATGAATTTAGTGTCATTTTTATGATTTCCTTTATTATGTGCATGTACATTAATTGGTTGTGCTTATATGAGAATAAATATTTCAACCATATTTTTTCTAATCCTTTTTGAATATAATAACAAACTTTCATGTAATAGAACTACAATTAAAGAAGAAAGTATAATTAAAGAAGAAAGTATAATGCTTGATGCAAGTTGGATGATTATTACTAAGATGACGGCAACATATTTTTCTGCATGTTTTTACTAACACGAGGCAACATGTATACTAAGATGATGCCAACATAAATATGCACCTACATATTTTTCTACAAATTTTTGTTAATTCAATTACTAAACGTTATTTAATAACTGAATATGCATATATATAATAGGTAGGACTATAAGGATATATATCATATTCAAGTCTTAGTTGTTATTGTTATTTTCATTCTACTCATATTTACTTTTCTAATTTTATATTTGTATTGTAGTGTGATTTTTCACTTAAAAATGGTATTATACATTTCTAAGAAAAGTAAAGGTTTTGTTGCTTATAATATTCATGCTTGATTTTATTTCCTATGCTTGATTTTTTTTTCCATTTAGCTATAACTCACTTTACGATGTTTGGACCATCTTTTGAACAATATTTTGTATCTAATTCATATTATTTATATTAATTATTTTGATATGCGTACAAAAAACATATGTATTTTGTGCTAACTGTTGTTGTTTTGAACGTGTGAAACGTACACCCTTTGTACTAAATATTTTCTATTTTTATGCCATGTGTAAACAGTTTGTATTAAATATTTTTTATTTTTGTGTCATGTGTAGACAGACATTCAATAAACGGTTATATTCTTTGTATCAAATATTTTTTATTTTTACATCGCGTGTAGACAGAAATCCAATAAACTTATATTATTTGTATTAAATATTTTCTCGTGTTGGCGGACATCTAATAAATAGATTGCCTTGAATTCCCTCACACTAATAAATTTATTCTCTCATGCTGTCACGTTCGAATCTCGTGACAAAAATTCCACGCGTTCCATATATAAACCCAAACCCTTTTTTCTCTGTCCTCACTTTTACTTTCTGGGCTTCTCCTTAATTTCAATAAATTTCTTTCTAGAATACATACTCGAGTTCTAAGTTAAAAATCTTTCTGCTATCAGGCTTCAGTATGGCTAACGCCCATTTCAGAAACCCTCACCCTTTCGATCCTCGAATGGTTCCCTTCCAGCGACCGCCGTTTCCACCGCCATTCATTCCGCCGGTTCCATTTGGGTGGAGACCCGATCCTCGATTTTGGAAGAGAATCGATATCGAGAGATGCAAAATGCTTTTTCAGGTATTCTTGAATTGCAAGTAAAATTTATATTTTTGACGTGAATTTTTAATCTAAAATTTTGGTTTTTTTGCCTTAGTTTATGATGGATGAGGGTTTAGAGCCGTCCCATGAAGAGGAGATGGTTAGAAAAGAAGTGATTTTGCAGCTCAAACAGGTGTATTGGATTTTCTTTTTATTTGATTTCTGTATAATGATAGCTGCTTTTATAGATCAAGTAGTCAAAATTTGATTTTTCAGGGTTTTGTGTATTTCGAACTGTATAACAATTTTTCACTCATTTTCATGGCTCCATACTAGCATTTTAGCGTAAAATATAAAAAGTTGTCGTTTTGACAGCTATAAACTTTGGTTTTATCCTGTTTGGTGTTTGCACCAAAATTTGCTATTTGTGAAGAATTGGGTATGAGGTTCAAGCAAATGCAATTTTACTAATTTGATCTGTGTTTTTCAGTTTGACATTATGCATGATTTGGTCCTCTGTCTTTGAGTTGACTTGATGTGGACTTGCTATAAATAGTCGTAGGCTGAAAATGCTAGGGTGAAATTATGAGGCCATCGACTAATATTCTATGTTTACAAATTCTTTCTATGTTGTGTTTTCCAAAACAATATATAGTAGGTCCGTCGGAAAAACATCTACCTACGACATACAGTGCACAGTCACAAAGTGTTGTGCAAAATTAGTGCACGAGATCAAGGTTTGAGAACGCGGTCTCGGTCTTTTTGAAATTTTCTTAATTTCGGTCAATTCCGTAAATTTCGGAAGTTTCGGTTTCGGTTTCGTTCTTGGTTACGGATATCGATATTTTTTAGTGAAATAAACTAAAGTGAACTAGATTAAACTGAAGTAAACTTGATTAAATTAAATATAGAATTCATAACTAACTAAATTAAACATTTCAATATCATATTTAAATTACACAAAACCCTAATTAATTCGAACAAAACATTAATTAGAAATATACTAGATGTGGCCCAACTTTAATTAAAAAACAATTAAAGAGAACATGAAAACAAACAGCCCACACAACAGTCCACATATTTCCTTCTTCACTTCTTATTTCAAAAGCTAGGGCTGAACACGATACAGTATAAAACAATGACTCCTTTTTTTTCGAGGCTAGGGCAAAAATAGAGATGGAATCAAAAAAACCGATTGCTTCTCATCGACTTCTTTCAATTCGCAGCTGAATGCCGAATGAAAATCAACTGCAAATTCTTCTCAAATTCAAGGTAGGGCAAAGACGAATAACGACGCATGTTAATTTCGAAGTTAGGGCATGTTTTATTCCTTTTCTCCTTAGATTTTTCTAGATTTGCTTTTTATTCTTTGATTCTTCGTTACACATTCCGAAACCGAATTTTTAGCTCGGTTTCGAACCGGTGGATGACGGTACCGATCCGGCACAGCCGGAATTCCGGCGTACCGGACGATACCTTGAACCTTGCACGAGATGACGTATGGTACTTGCCTTGTGGGATACTATCTTTTTTTGTTCATAACCACCACAAACTAATGAAACATAATTGGCATAAGATATTTATTCTTATACAAGACACACACACATACAAGATAAAATGATTTTTAGCTCTTTTCCGGTATGATGCTATAAACATAGTTTGCCATATTTTGAATTTTATTGCATTCTATAATGTTATTAAATTATAGTAACTATTTTAAATTTTTTAATACTTACTAATGTTTGAATATGAGTTACCTTTGAAACTTGAATAAAGAAGTAAAGTAAATGGTTTTCTTAAGAAGTCATTTACATTTAAACTCATTCCACAAAGGTTGTTATAAAATTAAAGGCAAACCATGAACTCTAAATATGGAAATTAAAACATATTCTGCAAATGTTGTCATTTTTAATCGACGACAAAACGTTGCATGTTTAGAAATCAACTTGTGACCGTGTGAAAAATGGTGATCATATTCTGATTTGATAGTAGAACATAATCATATTTTTTATTTAATGGTTTAAAGATTAAAATATTCTATCCTTTTTTCATTCGATACGATACACGTTAAATTTTTTTGCCTCAATTGCAATAATGGTAATGTTCATCAGAAAAGTTCTCATCTATGTAGGAACATATTTTGAAGTATAATATACTCACATCCATATTAATTTAAAAGCAATCTATCATGAAGACATAAACTGGAAATAAATATAATGTATGCTCTTGAGAAGGTAGTTTGTTTTTGGGTAGATTCCCATTAATTTGATATGACTTTTTTTAAGTATGACATCTTTCAAGCATATATAACTTTAGTGCTTGTTGTATTTACCTTTGCATTTAAAAAATGAAATCAGACCATATTCTCCATATATTGTTATTTTTAGTAAGTGGCAAACCATTGCATATCTAGATAAAATAGTTTAATTTATGATAGCGTAAAAAACGGTAATCATATTTCGATTTGATAGTTAAGAGCATAAAAATATTACTCTTTTTCTTCATTCGGTATAATTTTGGTGATAATCGATTTTTCTTTCAAAAAAATCGCCACAGTTGCAGCAATGGTAATGTTCACTGAAAAATTCTCATCTAGTTAGAAACGTATTTTAAAGCGTAATATACTTACATCCGTATCATTTTTAAACGCATTGTGCCAGGAAGACATAATTTTGCAATAAGTATAATGTACCTTCTTGCAGCAAATTCATATTAATTTGATATGACTTTCCGAAGTATTAGATTGTCTTATAGGTATGCGTAGATTCGATATTAGTTGTACTTACCCCCGCATTTGATGTCTAAAATGGTTAATTTCTTTTAAATGGGTAAACATGTTTATTTTATAGAAACACATTAAAAATAATTCGATATTATTGAAAAACCAGATTTTCCAATACAATATGTTGGGTTGCAAAATTTAGTAAGTTGATAGTACTTGCATGATTCGGTATTTAGTATTGCATTTTTTAAATTCATTATCTATTATACCCTACACCCTTGACATAGGGAGTCCAAAATGGAAATGTGTGCATAATAAAAAGCATGAAAACATGACCTTTTCAAAAGTATAATTTTGGAAGCAAATTGTAAAATTCTCTTATAAGACATTATGTGGATTCACACCATTAAAAATTTACGTAAATTTAGCGTGTTATTACATTCTTTAATGTCATTAAATTATTAACAATTATAATTACTGAAAGATATTAATACCTACTAATGTTTAAACTTGAATTTCTTCAAGATTGGAATGCAGTAAATAAATATTTTTCGTTAACAAGGCATTATACATTTAAACTCAATCTATTAAAGTTGTCATACAATTAAGTCAAACTACAAAATAAGAATGAAAATTGGACCATGTTTGCTCATTTGCAAGTATTGTCATTTTTACTCATTAACCAAACAATGCATATTTGGATAAGTTTAAGTTTAATTTGCAACAGTGTAAAAAATGGTAATCATATTTTGATTCGGTAGATAGAACACATAAATATTAATATTCTTTTCTCATTCAATAATACATACATAATTATCAGTTTTCTTTCCAAAAGGACTGCCTTGTAATAATGGTGATGTTCATCAAAAAAGTTTTCAGTCTATTTAGAAATGTATTTTAAACATCCATATTACTCTTAAGAGCAATCTATTGGGAAGATATAATTTGCCAATATGTATTGTGCATGTTCTCGAGAAGGTATTTTTTTTTTTCAACTTCACATTAATTCGATATCTTTGTTAAGAGTATAAGATTATCTTTTAAGCATGCGTAAATTTCATTTCAGTCAAGGTTTGAGAAATCAGTTTCGCTACCTGTTTCGATCATTCACCTTTTTGTAGATTTTGGTTTATTTGATTAGTTTTGGTAAAAGTTTCGCTTTTCAGTTTTGGTGCTGTATGAATTAAAGAACAATAATAAATTGAGTTTCCCATTATTAAAATTACGCAAGTTTGAATGTTACTGCAATTATTTTGAATACAAATTGATAAGAAAGAAATCATGTGGGCCGATTAATATATGATGACACTTTCTCTTTCTTGCTTTTTCTTGTTGAAAGATGATATTTAAAAAATATAAATATATAGCAAAAATTATACCAATCAAACACACGGCTGCAAAGTACGGTGTACTCATTATAACCAGGAATACAAAATACAACAACAATTTCAACATATCTCGTCAAAGTACAGTAGTCAAACGCCTCTTCTCAAAAGCAACATCACCTCTCTGAAACAAAATTAATAATGGCAGAAGAAATGTCAAGAGAAAATGATAGAAACTCATAAAAAATAAAATTATCAACTTAAAAATAAATCAAGTAACCTGAAGCCCTATTCTCTTGCTTCTCTTCCTCACCCTTGCATTTCTTTTCCCTCATCTTTCTCCTTTACACTCGGTTTCTACAAGATTGTTACATGTAACTCGATTTATTTCTTACAATTTATTCCGAAATTATTTTTCTCCAACCTATTAAAATCATGTTTTCCCTTCAGTTTTTCCCGAAATCGTAAACTTCATTGAATCTTTGACCGATCTTCACCGGAACCGGTTTGAGATGGCAAGAATTTCAACATTTCTGTCGAAATCTCACACCTTGATTTAAGCTGTATTTACATTTAATGTTTAAAATGGTTATTTTCTTTTGGATGGGTAAAGATGTTGACTTCATAGAAACACATCAAACAATATATAATTCTATATTATTATAGAATCAGATTTGCTAATACAAGAAAATAAGTCAAGTGTTTGTTAGGTTGCAATTTTTAGTAAACTGTTGGTACTTTCGATGGCAGCATAGCTGCATAGTAGTGTTGTTCAGCATTGCATTTTATATTCATTATCAATTATTATATAGTGTACATGCTTGACCTTGGAAGCATAAAAAGGAAACGTGTACTTAACCAAAAGCATAAAAATATGACTTCTAAAAAGAACAAAGTTGGAAAGTTGTAAAATTCTCTAAGTGAAAAATAGGCAGAAAGAAAACTTTGAAAAATATTCACGTTGAAGGACAACAAGTTTTATTTTTAGGTTGAAGGAAAAACTTTGGAAAAAAATTAGGTTGAAAGACAATGCTAAATATAACTAGCATTTTGTACAGTGTAAAACTGAATATAATGCTAGTTATAACTAACATTGTCTTTCAGTCCAACTTTCTTTCAAAGTTTGTCCTTCAGCTCAAAAGTGAAACTTGGTGTCCTTCAGCCTAAATATTTTTAAGGTTTGTCCTTATGCCTAATTCCCTCATTCTCTAATATAAAAAATATGTCCATCGATAATACTATTACAGATTTATGTAAATTTTGATTTTTATTACATTATTTAATTTTATTATATTATTTAAATTATAACAACTATTTTAGAGAAATAATACTTACTAATGTTTCTATTTGAATTTTCTTCGAGACTGTAATGAAGTAAATAAATGTTTTTCCTAGAAAGTTATTATACATTCAAACTTAATCTACAAAAGTTGTCAACTAAAGACAAATTACGAAATACAAGTGGAAATAAGATCTTATTTTGCAGATATTGTCATTTTTAAATATTAGCAAAACGTTGCATTTTGGAAAATAATAATTTGAATTTAGATTGTGACAGTGTGAAAAATGATAATAATATTTTGATTTGATAGATAAAGAAGAATATCTTACTGTCTATTTTCTCATGGAATATAATATATGCATAATAATTTAATTTCTTTCAGTTTTTTTTGCCTCAATTGCAATAATGATAATCTTCACGAAATGTTCTCGCCTATTTGGAAAAGTATTCCTATCTACTTTAACCAATGTTTCCGTTAAGTTTATAACGTGTTCCATCAACTTTTCAAGTAAGAAATATTGTACCACGGTTCATAAAATGTACTTTTATTGCTACATGCATTTTCATGATCCTCTTCTGGTCTTGTTGAATCCGACAAGTTTCTCACTTTGTTGCCTAAGTTGTGTATGTGGTTGCATGCTATAACTCATGTACTAAAGATAGAGTAGTAAATGTATTTTGTCATGAGACCTAAAGTTTAAAGATTATCCAATTTTATGCCATGCTTCATAGTGTACTTTGTAGTATATTTTTCTTCTGTAGCTACCTGACCAATGAACACTACCGTTGGTTCTATAATTATTTTTCATTAATCAAAATTACCTAGCAACGTATGCAACACTTTTAAATCTTAAGATTTCATTTCAAGAAGGTTCAGGATGACATCAAATTCCGAAGTGATCTCGTTTGACATAATCTTGATCAAATTCTCTAACAACATATGTACATGTACATGTACATGTACATGTATATGTATATGTTTTAGCTAAAACCTTACATCTTGAGTTTCAAAATAACATTGAGATTTTTAAATAAACTAATAACTAGGCTTATTTTTAGTTTTCAATTCAAGTTATTCATCATGTTTACTTTTTATGTTGCAACTGATAACAGAAACTTGTGCGTTTTATATGTACTACACGTTTATGTACTTTTATGGGTGGTTCATAATTATATATGTGCACATGCGTACGCACACACGTGCGTGTGCGTGCATCCTTGTGTAGAAGTTCATTTTGCAATAAAAAATGTTATCCATCCACTAATATAAAATTTAAATAACGAAATAAGAAATTTAATTGTCTATCCATGTAAAAAGTGTTATTAAATGAATGATTGTATCCTATTATATATGTTATTTTCATTAAGTTTACAAGTTCTATTTGGATGCTATCTCTTGGGTATTCTTTGAATAATAACAAAGGTGAAAAGTATCTATGACATTTTTGTTTTGTGCTTTGATCATTCTATTAATTTAGTTACTTTGAGATGGTCCCATTGATATTTAATAAATAAATTTCTGATTCAAGTCCAGATGCTTCCACAATAACATTGGAAATGTTAAAATTCTAGTAAAAGAAGTTACTCTTTATTTCTTGGAATAAAAAATTTGACGGTAAATTTGAAAGTTGATACAACTAAATTTTTTAATTTCCTCATTCTGGATCTCTTTTATTTGGTTTTCTTTGGTGTTAATTATAGACAGAAATTTGATATATGCTTGGAGCACTTATATTTTTTAAAGCTTGATATGCTAGGTTTCATAAGTGGATCATACATCATAACTAGTTTGGATCCATTCGTGTCTCGTATTCTTATAGCTTTGCTACTAAAGAAAGTTTTGGGTTTAACCAATGACACCTCTTTGCAAGTAAAAGAGAAACTCATTTTCAAAACTTGTTATAGATGTAACTTTGCAATGATTTACACGTTATAGATGAGTGGCACCATTCTTGTACATTACAATGTTCATTTTATGCGTCACGTGCAACTCCTGCAAATGAAATGTAATAGTTTTGAAACATCGCCTTCTATTTATGTTATTTGTAGTAAATATTACTGTATCTATTGAATAAGTACATAATCTATTGAATCGGTGACTTGTCTGCCAAACTTAATACATGGTTCCTATTTTTATTTGTAGTACAGTGCAATTTCTTACTTCTTTATCAATGGTAACAAAAGATCTGATTATTTAAATTAGTATAAATTCAGTTAAAATGAGAAATAATAGGGTGAAAACTGAGGAATTGAAATAATACTAGATCATTATCATATATGATATGTTAAAATCCTGGTAAAACAATCAGCCTTATCTTTAACTGCTTGGGATTTTGAAAAGAGTTGGCTAATTGCTTATCGATTATTGCTTAACACATGGCATTATTGTCAAACCCCACATATAGGATTCAAGTCCTGTAGATACTAATTGAATGGTGGTAGCTTAGTGAAATTATCAAAGTGAAATTGCCTTATTTGGTCATTGTTGATGGTGGTAGGCCGATGAGGATGTCGTCTTTAGGAATATTGGTCAAATGTTAGTCTCCTAGACAAGTAATTATCTTTTTTCATTTTTGTGCCTTGGGCTTTCAAGGAGGATTAGTTTATTGCATAACGTAATGCTTTGCCTTTTTTTGTTTTTGTTTTTATTTTTGGTTATCATTGACCACATAACATTTTCCACTATTGCCTGCAAGGAATATGAGTTTGAAACATATAGTTGAAAATAGATCTAACATATTGGAATCTCATATGTAAACCTTAAGTGCTGCCTATTTATTTTCGTCGAAAGACTCAAAACCATTATTTTTCACATACAAAATGGTTGCATACTTCTGTTACATAAAAGTATTACAGCTAATAAAACAGTATGATATATGTGGGGTTCCTTTTTTAACTATTGCTTATTGAATTAATTCATTGCTAATTATATTATTTTGTTTTGCAGATTGTTATGGATTGGGCAAAAGAGGTTGGTGTTAAGCACGGTCTTCCTGAAGAGCTAATATCGAGCATAGGAGCAACTATCGTACCTTATGGCTCATATGGTCTAGGAGTAAGTATGCAATGTCTAGTTTCTTATTTCAACGATGAACCGAGAGGAAGAAACTTAAGTTGTATTTCTTCTTTCTTTGGTCAATTTCTACATAGTTTATGTATGTATGTATGTTCAAAATCAGTTAGTATTCTATAGGAGCGAGTTCCATAGTTTTCTGAATTAAGTACGTTATATTTCGTTCGAAGAAGGGTTTGAACTTTGAAAGAGCGCGATTTCAAAAAAGTAATTTATGGTTGGAAAGTTTAATTTACTATTAATAGAGATTAATAGAGAAGCAATTTAAATACTAATTTTAGCCTGATTCAGTAATCAACCGAATCTAACTGCAAAATGATGTGTTCTGGTTATAGTTTCAACTATATTCCGTAATGAATTTTGCTGGAAATACTTTATTCTTCAACTTCTAGTTTCTTGAGTCAGATAAGAGCATCTTTAGCTGGGTGGCGATTTTTAGGAGGAGGAAGAAAACGAAAGTGAATTCCTCCCACTCATTCAGTAGCAAGTGGGATGAATTGTCCACTTTCTCTAAAAAAAAAAAGAAAAAAAAAGTATAAATGGGTTGGGTTTCAGGAAACTGTTTATAGAGTTATATGAGTTTCAGAAACCTTATTTTTCTCTTAAACGGCTTTCTGAAAACCGTTTAGGGCATAAACGGTTTTCAAAAAACCATTTACGCATCCACGCTCAAACAATAAAATGGGAGAAACTTCAACTTTTCCTTCTTCCCCATGCTCAAATCGATGCTGCTGGAACTTGAGGAATCAGAGAAAAATGAGAGTTTTCCCCGTTTTCTAACAAATCTCTCCTAGTGGAGATGCTCTAAATAAGATTTTTCTTACATTGTTCCATTGCGTGGAATATTCAGTGTAGCGGCATCTTTGTTGGCTAGTCTGTCATACTGAATTTTGCTCACTGATCCTTTATAATTTTAGGTTCATGGATCTGGGTCAGATATTGATGCTTTATGCATTGGACCTGCAATTGCAACGTTAGAAGTGAGTTTCTCTATTATTCCTAACCATACATTAATGTGTGGGCAGCAAATTCTATTATGAAAATTTAATGTCGTTTTTCAGGAGGACTTTTTTGTTTTGTTACACGACATGCTTCAGAGCCGAAAGGAAGTAGCTGATATTCATTGTATCAAGACTGCCAAGGTTCCTTTGATGCGCTTTAAATTCAGTGGGATATCTGTCGATTTTCCTTATGCTCAGCTTCAAGCCATCACTATTTCTGATGTAAGGGTTGAACCCAGTATGCATAATTCATATCTTCATGCATATTACAATAGTTCTGTTCAACAGGTACCTTCAAATGTTGGAACTTTGAATGCCAAGTTTAAACATATAAAGCCTGAGAAAGCATTATGACAAAACTTATAATATTATGCACATTTGACCAAGCTAATAATCATAATCAAATACAGTTTACATGACTAATAAATACAAGTATATTATGATCAACTTTGTTGGTATTATATGCACATTTAGCTTCAAGAAGAAGGATACATCAAACATGCAAATAATTCTTACATATTGATATCAGATAATATGAATATCAATATTTGATCTGTCTTTTATTCTTCTTCCAACAATAGGATGTAGATCTTTTTGATAACAAATTAGAAGTGTCTGATGATACCAGTCGCAGAAGCATATCTGGAGTACGGGCCAATAAGTGTATTCTAAAGTTGGTTCCAAACCTTAAGGTATATAGACTTGCATTTACTTCTGTAGTGAAGCTCTCATGATAAATTATTGTAGTTGAAAACAACGAGAGTTTGACTGATATCTTAAGACACTAAAGCATCTTGTTTCCTTTTTGATTGCTTATATTTTTGGGCTATCAGCTTGAATCTTATTGATGGAACTGGAGTTTGTATCCCAGGCCTTCTGTGTGCATAGCACATTATGATATTAAATTAATTACTGAGAATGATACAATGGAACTTATTTAGGTGTGATTTGAACAGTTATATCTTAATCTGGAATCGTTTGACATTATTACAGAGTTGGTTTTTGTTTTTATTTTTTTTACCACTGATTTCACAAATGAGCAAAAAGCTCAAAGGTCAACTGATCAAATCTTGGAGAATTTAAATCACATTATGAGTTAATTTAAGGTCAACTGATACAATTGCTTATATTAGATATTTAAATTGCCTAAAAAGATAGATTAGAGATAATTTTGAATGGCTAGAATATATCATAATAATTTGATATCATTGGGGGTTTATTGCTCAGATGTGGTGTTTAAAAAAAGCGGTTTGTGGTTACTTTCTCGTATATTAATTTTAGAAAAGCATATTACAACAACTTTCTTTGCAATCTAACAGCCAATAATTTGTTTGAAGTTACATTTTTTTTACCGAAAAATTCTCAAAAAAGTCCAAAAATATCCGTAGTAAATGAAAAATAATATGGTCTTGCTGAAATTATTCTCATTATCTGGTAAGTATATAATTTATTCTAGTTATCCATTTTGAACAAAATGAAAGAGAAAGTGATTCAGGTTTTTCACTTTGGTTGTTTATTCTTAACATTGTTTTTAATGAACTTATAAATTAGTTGTGTACAAACATGATATATATGCTATATCTAATCTGATGTACATTTACCTTATTCTTATATATATGTGTGTGTGTGTGTGTGTGTGTGTGTGTGTGCAAATGCACATGCCAAGTAGTAGTGAGCTTATATTGGGCTGGCTTTTATTTACTTGGGACTGCTGTTATTTTGTTATATGTTGTTCATATGAAAGGTGGCCTGTGCAATGCTAATATATTACCCGATTAGTGATCTTTTTCTTACAGTAGAAGATCCATTTAAGTTAGGGGACCCTCGAGGTTTTTACTAAGGCGATTTGCTTAATAAATTATTGTTCTTTAGTCCATCAATAAAGAATCAAGTTTCCAGAAAAAAAAATATTTTTATAGATAGATTATATTATATAAATGCAATTTTCTTATAGCCCGGTATTAGTAACTTGTCTTAAAATTTGATCTCTGTTGCTAAGTTCAAACTTCAAACATCAATCCCGCTATAATTTTACCAGTTTCTTTGTTTTTCCATATTCACAGAGCTTCCAAGCTGTATTACGCTGTGTTAAGTACTGGGCGAAAAAGCGAGGAATCTATTCTCATGTAAGGCACATTACTGCTGGTCTTACTTCATTTCTGTTATTATTCTTTTATTTTTACACTTTTACAGTATTGAGAGCTTCATTATTCTACGTCTGTGCAGTTACACGGTTTTTTGGGAGGGATTCATTTGGCAATACTTGTTGCCCATGTTTGTCAGAGATTCCCAAATTCTAGTATAAGTTCACTTTTGACCATCTTTTTCAATTGTTTTGCACATTGGGACTGGCCTCTACCTGTGATTTTGCAAGGTCAATATCCGAAATTCAGACATCCTGGAACTTTAATGCCTATTATGATGCCTTTTCGCAAGGCTAGCTGGTGTAGCTCCAACATCACACACAGCACCTTTCAAAAGATTAGATCAGAATTCCAACGTGGTTTTTTTATTACACAGGTATGCCTTTTGTATCCTGATATATTTCTAAGGATTTTGTCTTTGCACTTGGAGCTATAGATCCCAAACACATGGTGTCTTCCAATTGTGAGGGACACCGAGGACACTGCTTTTCTGTATGGACTCACAGTGTCTTGATTTATCCGACTTTTACTAAAAAGAAGCCATGCAGAGGGACTCACACTGTATTGCTTGAAATACAACAATATAAAAAGACAGAGGTTCTTTTGAAATACAGAGATGAAAGCATGCTAGATTACATTTCTAGTTAAAAACACAGGAATAAAAACATTACTAAAATACAATTTTGATTAAAAAAATAAATAAATCATAATTAACAATAGAGGAAGAGTGAAGAGAGGAATATTATGAGGGAAATATGGAGAATCCGGCTTTAATAAAGCTCGATAAAATACGGAAGCTCCATACTTATGTGCTTTCATGATAAAGATTGCCACTCAACAGCTGAAACTGCAAGCAGGTGGATTGATAAATTATCTGGTTTAGTAAAGTTAGATAATTCTGGCCTACTTCCTTTGCGTTGGATGTGTTTTTAAACGTCTGTCGCCAACTTCATATCAAATTATATTGTATTTGCCGATTAAATAATGAGGTTCCTTCTTCTTCTACATCTTTATTGATGTCCCATTTCTTCATGTTTTAGAAACGGTGAAGGATACTAACCCAAGGTATGTGAAAACATCTTTCTTGCACTATTTCTATTTTTTGCTCTAAAATAGAAGTAAGAGGTTATCGGTGTTAAGATTATTTGCTAATTGCTAGCTGTTACAGCTATTCAAATGGTTGGCTGTTGCTTATTATCCTACATTAGTTTTGAAAAATGAATAAAATGCTTGTAAGGCTAATATGTTTTTTTTTCCCCACTGTGTGTACTCCTGACCTCTTGAATTCAATTTAATGACTGAAATTCAAGGTCATTAACTGAGACAACTATTGACCCATGATTTAATTCATTTTATCTAGCTAAATTGGATTCTAATTACAGGATATAGGAAGATGTACATGGACTAGCGATCTGTTTCAGCCTTTTGAGTATCAAAAAATTCACAAGTACTTTCTTAGGATTCTGCTTTCTGCTCCCGATGAAGATTCATTAAGGGATTGGTCTGGATGGGTGAAATCACGCTTTAAAAGTCTACTTTGCAAGGTGAAAATATGTATCTATATTTTTATGTTATACGCAGAAATTTTATTCACCCACAAAAAAATAAAAATAACCACGCCATCTCAATATTTGCAGCTAGAAGAGGTTCAGAATTACTGTGACCCAAACCCTACTGAATATGTGGATCCCAACTCGACTAGCCCTAATGTGTTATTCTACTGGGGTTTGTCAAATGATGCATTTGATACTGCAGCTGTGAAAGAAAGTTTTATGAGAAGTGTAAATAGGGAGAAGTACAGTAATGCGGATACCAACCCATGTATATTGGAGTTATCAATTGTGCAAGCCGATAAGTTTCCAGACAGCCTCAACTCTGTGGTACATAAAGAGTGAAAGAGAGACAGAGAGTTATACAGTAAAGAAAAACAGTCCTTGTGTCATAAAAGAGGCGATTTTTGTGTTTTAATCTTGTTTTAGGGTTGAGGGTTCCCAACTTTTGGGCTTCTCCCTGTATTTTTTGGTGCGATATAGAACATGTGCATTATCTGAAGGATGTTGTTGATATGCTGGTGTAGAATCTGGGTTGATTGTAACTGTAGAAATTTTTGGAAGGCATGTCCTTGAATTTTTGTACAAGGCATTTCTGTTGTATTGCTCAGTGTACATGAAATATTTCTTGAAGGTTTATATGAGGTCGGTTACCAGATTTATGATCAATTTTATTGTTGGTTATATTTTTTACTGCTTTTTAAGTGATATGACCGACTCTCAGTTAGTTTTGTGTCCTATAAGTTGGTGTTTTCAGTATAGAAGCATTCCTCTTGAAAAGAAAAACTGATATTCAGGAGAAGAAAACCCTTAAACAAGCACATAACGTTGACCTTATATACGTTCTACTTACGTCCGTTTGCAACTACAATCCCACCATTTCCTGCTAACATCATATACTTTTCTTTCCTACTAAAATTAGTACATTCAAAGCCCAAAGCTTTACCTATCACACCTTGAACAGAATTAGCCATCTTTATACTGCTCTCCTTGCCATTTCTAGTGCCGCTAGTATCAACTCTGTCAAGAAACTCCAACTCATAACACATTCTGGGATTCATCAGGTAATAAATCGAATCAAACACCTTGAACCCTCCTGCAGTTGTAGCATAAAACATACTGAACTTAACATCAATGGCAACGGGAACAATTTTATCGGTCAGTTCTGAGAAAAGCGGACTAAACCGAAGCAAATACGGCACACGGCAAGTGGTTCCTTCTGGACAAACCACAACACTATTTCCTCGACTTAAGTATTTTTCTATCTTTTTGATATCTTTTTCAGGGTTTCTTGTTAGCCTAACTGTCTTTGTAGGAGATAAGACTCCGGATAATCTGCTTAAACTGTAAGTGACTGCTGTTACAGGCTTGTTAAGTGCTACGGGTACGTACATTGGATCAAATAAAGTTCTGTGATTGCACACAAAGAGTCGACCTTTTTGTTTCGGGCATGGTGCAGGAAGTGATCCTTTTAGTTTGTAATTTGTTGAGACTGAAGATAGTAAGAGGGTTAATAGTTTGTATGGAAGTGTTATGCCATTCACAAGCCTTATGATTGCCAAAGGAAAAGCTACAGGGAGCCAGATGTACATGTATAATGTGTTTATCGGTGTTGGGGTGAATGCAATTCTACCATCATGAAATATTAAGGGCTTTGGGTATTTTTCTTTGGGTAATGGATGCCATCTCTTCTTTTCTGGTTCAGTTATCAGGTATATTTCCTGAATTAAGATAGAAAAACAAGGAGAAAAGTATTACTGGTGGTGGTGGTAGTAGTAGTAAAAAATAGTTGGTTGTGTAGCCAAAAATCTGGGCTCGATTTCCTATCCATGCTCAATTGTCAAATATACAGGAAAAATTGAAACAGAAGATAGAAATGAAGGAAAAAAAGAACCTTGCAATGAGAAAAGAGTTTTGATTGATTAAGTGACGTAGAGGAGCTAACAACACCAATGAAACGGCAGTCATCTTTTGAATCATACGCTTGTATATTTTTCTCAAATCCTTCCAATCCGACATCTTCCAGAAAAAACTTTGGTAAAACCGCTCTTCCAACTACGAACTTCTCTTTCTTCAATCCACAAAATGATACCATGATCATAACTTTTATCATAAAATCTTCGCTGAAACAAGAGATTATTGGATATATAAGTAAGAGGATAAGACCTCTCAAGAAACTTCCTCCTTCTAATGCCACGAGCATGAAGTACGGAAAGGTTGAAGAATTTCCTAGAAGTCCTCCTTCGACATCATACCAAATATTTTCAGAGGAGATAGCAGTAGCAAAAGTAGGAAACGGTTTTGGTTTCTTAAATTTATTTTGAGTATGAGATTTAGACCATAAAAAGTGTGACATTTTGGCTATAATATGAGATTGCATTGTTGCTGCATGGGCTTCTTATAGATGTTGTATCGTGTCACTTAGTGTTCTTTATCTTCATTGAATCTATATATATATATATATATATATATATATATATATATATATATATATATATATACACATGTTATTTGTCTAGTATACCAAAACAGAGAATAATCAATTATAAACGCGTCGCACAAGTTTATAACTCAGATTTTTACTATAATGGAATTCTGTAGTAATTATTATAACAATATGAATGTTGTAAATAAATTACAACAACAACGTTATACTATTTTGAATAAACAGTATAACCAGAATAATGGATAGAAATATAGAACAATGTATATAAATATACAATCAGACTAGAATTCTAACCGGATTACGTCTGAGGCTCGTCGTAACGATTTCCTTAAGAATTTTATTTCAAAATTCTCCCAAGATACAACAGACGAATTCTGCACGAAATTGTAATGAGTATGTCACTCTGTGATTTGAATATTAGAACAGCAGTTGTGTTTAGAGAGAAGAGATAAGTTAGATTAAAAATTCGATGAGGAAAGTGATCAGTTTTCCTCCTTATTTATAATTGGTCTGTATCCCTTCGAACGGTCGCGACTGCACCCGTTTGTCCAAACGGTCGCGCCTGCCTGCTGTTCGGCCGCGTCTCCTCACATGGGCCGCACTTGTTCGTTTGCGCGCGCTTCAGATTCGTGTCTCTTCAGTCCCGCGTCCGTTTTTACCCGCCTGCTGCTTCTCTTCATATTTCAGGCCCAGTCCAGTTTCAGCCGAAGCCCAAAAAACTGTTAACAATGGCCCAGCCCGGCTCGGTCGGACGGCGGCGGCGCGCGCGCGCGTGTGGTGGTGATGCATAATCTCCCTTCTCACAACGAAACATACATTTGGAAGCCTCAGGCCCCCAACCTCCTCATGAGAAAGTTATATTTAAACCAATATAGCTCTCACAATTTGGAGATGTGGGACTTTGTATATTTCATTCAACTTATTTTTAAGGAATTCCAACAATATATCATTGGTAGGTTTTATTTCTTGGTCTTAGATTTCTTGCTATTGTAAATTGTAACAAAGGAATTTTAATCTTGACTGTGGAAAGAGACCAGTAAAAAGCACGACATCTAACCTATTTGTCATGCATCACCATCCTTATTGATTTTATCAACTGTTTATTGGTAAGAAATATACTTCTACAAATAATCGAAAATTAAAATATGTACCATTATGATATGATCATGTAATGTAAACAGATGATAGTTATAATCAACGCCCATCATCTTGCACAATTTCAGAATAAATGGATATGCTTTCTGTTCGCTAAATGAAATTAGTGGAAATTTGATTGTGAAGTATTCTCTGCAATCTTCAATCCAATATTAAGGTAGTGTATACGTATTATTAGAGAACCACATATTATAACAAAACTAATTGATGATATTCATGGTGGTTTCTGAGTATTTATATAACATCTATTTTATTAGTTGTCCGATGTGAAACTGATCTCAACATATGTAACATGATAAATATGACTTGTGAAGAATTTAACATTTGAGTGGTCCCGGGCCAAGTGGCCGACTCAAATGAAACTGTTGTTCCAGCCGAGTTATTCCCCTAAAATAATAGTTAATGTGACAAGAACTGAATTCTGAACATTTGTTATGCTAAACAATGAACCATCCACTTAAGACATAACACAACCGTTACTCTGTTAGCTAAGTTGTTCTTTAACCATCCACGCACGTAGAGGAAATTAAATAATATCGCTATTTTGCAGCATTGTTGTAGATATTTCCACCACACTATCCGATTTAAACACATACTATTTCCATACTTTAAGATTACAAGGAGATAATCAAATAAAAAGATGGGACCAGCTAATCAAGTAGATGAAGGAGTATAATAAAAGCTTTTTTCTCTTCCACGTCATACTATTAATTAATCAAAATGTGGTGTGAAAATCAATGAGCTACAAGAAGTGCTGCAAAATATGGATGTCACTGAACGTTCCTTATATATGTGTGTGTGCATGTGTGTGTATAACCCTCTTTATTTAACATCATTTATAGTCTTCCGATATCGACCATAAGTTTATATTTAAATATTTGATTCATGCGACAAAAGAAAGAAAGAAAAAATATTTAATTAGAAAATTGTGTCCGATTAAAAGGGTGTTATTAATCCTAGCTCATGTGTGTATATGTATGTGTGTATAATTTATTTTATTTTATTTTTATATGAAATCTTATCATTTTATTGATATTTGTTAATTATTTTTCAATCAATTAATAAAGATATTTTGATAATTTTTAATGAATATATAAATATTTATGATGTGTGATACCAGTATTTTCTGTAGAATTTAAAAATGATATTAATAATATATACTGTTAGATTATCCACATGTGCTGCTCCGCATCATCAACTAGCTCTTTAGCACCTACGAACCAATCCATACAAGTAAGCGTTATAGTTTTTTGTTATTTTAATTTTCAAAATATTTTAAAATCTTTTTGCTTATAAAATAGAAAATTATATCATATTACACAAATAATATATGCAAAATAATATCAACAATATTAAACTAATCGATACCAAATCTATTCTATCTATTCTATGTAAACTTTCAGTCAGAATCCTCTTATCTCCTGCATTTGAGGGAAAATTTTGACATATCTCTAGCAATTATATACCATATCAAACAAAAAATAAATTTCCATTATATGGTAATAACCATATATAACAGCACAACTTTTCATTTCCTATTTCATCTATTTATGAATATCTTCCACCTTCATTTTTCAATTTTACTTTCATTTCCTTATCTTTTTTTTCTTTCTAATTTCATCCACCCAGATGTATCTTCCACTTTACCTTTTTACTTTCATTTTCTCCCCTTCTACTTCTTGGTACTATCATATCCTGTGTTTTTTTGGGCTTTTAAATCAAAGTGGAAAGTTTGCTCCTTTTGTTGGTTGAGATTTCTTCTAGCTTTGGTTGTAGTGGTTGAGATTTTATGGCATATTGTTGGGTATGTAATATTATATTTTGTTCCATACTAGTTTGGTTATAGAAACTAGGGTTGGATTCTTAAAAAATTGATATGTAAAATAACATTTCTTAGTTTCCAATAAGTGGTTAAGTTAAAAGATATCATTTTTCTAAAAAGTTATTATAGTTATCTTCTTTAGTTGCACGTAATCTGATCGCTGAAATGTCAAAGTAAAGAAATTAGAAGGGTTTTGATTCAACATCTACGGTAATTTCAATACACATACTTTGATTTATTTTATGATTTATTACATTTTTGTATCGATTTTTCATCAATTCTAATTGGTTCAATTTTTTATCTATTCATTCGTATCTATATTATTAATTTTTGCCTTAATTTATTTCTCTTTTTTCTTTCATTTCCTCATTTTCTATGTCTAAGATAAAAGAAAATTAATCCTTAAATAATGTATCTTCAATATTTTTTTACCTTTAAATCCAAGTGGAATATTTACTCCTTTGGTTGTTTGAGTTTTCTTCTAGCTTTGGTTGTAGCAGAGAATTCTCTCTTCCTTTTTCCATAGCATATGTCATGGTTTTAGGTATGTAATATTTTATTTTGCTCCATATCAGTTTGGCTTATATGAATTAGTTCGACTTTTTAAGAAAATTACTATGTAAAATAAAACATCACTTAGTCTCCAACAAGTGATTAATTTTACAGAATAATGATTAGAAAAGTCAAGTTGAAAGATGTCGCTCTTTTAAAAAGTTAATGTGGTTGCTTTTGCAGGTAATTTGTTTCTTGAAAAGTCAAAATAAAGACGTTGGAAGAAATTTTGATTCAATTTTCATGGTAACTCCAGTACACAGGTTTTTAATTTACTTTATAAATTATTTCATTTTTATATCAGTTCTTCATCAATTCTTATTTGTAACATTTTTGTATCCATTTAATTGTTTTGTAGTATCTACGCTATTCATATGTGTCAATTGATTTTTCTTCTTCGTTTTTTAAGTATATATAATAATTTCATATTTTAGCATATTGTAGTTTGAACTTTCTGTTTTTTTATTACTTTAGATCAAGGTTTGAGAACTCAGTTTCGGATGTTTGAAATTTTCTTATTTTCGGCCAGTTTCGAAGATTTTAAAAGTTTCGGTTCCGATTTCATATTTTAGCATTTTCTGATGAAAATGTATAGTCTGGATCAATGAGTGACCATTTGTATTTATTATTCAATAGTTTTTGCTCTTAATCTCATATATTAACTTTTATAATTATATAATATATTACACTCTTGTATTTTTTTCTAACAATAACAACAATCAAATACTTTAATGTCTATCAAATATACCAATTAATATAAAATGAAATGAGGTATTCGGCAAAAATAGATTTAATAGTTGGCCCAATACAAACCATCCCAAACCAAATAAACACTATGTTACTGTTCAAATTACAATAGCGGTCTTGATAAAAGCCAGGGTTTCCAAATTAAAGGAATACTAGGGTTTCTAGGATAACGGAAAATTAGGTTTTGGGTCGCATTGCATGATCTGAAACAAAGCTTTTGTCGCTCGATTCAGGTATGCAAATCCACTGTCTGTTTCTTTTCTATCGTTGTTCCTTTTCTCTATTTTTCTACTATCTTGATTATGTTTTTTTGCTGCTGTTCGGCTGAAACTGAACTTTCTCTCGAATCTCGTACCGGCTTCGAACGGAACCGGAACGAGTTGAGCGGGATCTCGAGGTCCCGGACGAAACTTCATACCATGCTTTAGATATCCCTTTTTATTGATGACCGCTATTCTATCATGTGAGAGATAATCTATGAAACAACATGCATATCTTGAAGTGTGACAGGTATGATTTGATTCCTATAAGAATAATAAAATGGTTAATTCTGTTCATACATTGAATTTTTTTTATATGTCGGACTTCTTTTTTACAAGGAACTAAAGGCAAAAAATACCCTTATTTACAATAGTGGTGCGTTCTAATTGTTTTGCTTTTTCTGCTTAAAACACTCAAACCCTAATCGATCCAATAAAATATGATAAATCAAATTCTTATTCTCTAGCAATAAAAATTGAGGAAGTAGAGATTGATTTAGAGTCAGAATCAAAAGAAGGTAATTATTTTGAAGTACAAATAGAAAAAGGATTATGATTTTGGAATAGAATCTAAAAGGAGGTCAAAATTTTGTTTTTTATTTGTATTTTTCAGGGGATGAGGTGATTGAATCCGTGACGAACACAACTTCAGTATACGGTATACAAAGAACCACATTGATTTCCGTTAGGATTTGTACATGAATTCTATAAAAGAAGAGAAATAAAATTGTAAAAGACTAAAAGTTACCAAAGGGTGGAAATTGAAATTTTCAAGTATGTAAAGTAAAAAAGATGTATAATATTTTTTGCTAAATTTGGATATGTGAAGCAAAATACGGTGTATGAATAGAATCAGCCTAATAAAATATCTCCTAACTTTTTTACCTTTAAATCAAAGTGGCAAGTTTTCCCTTTTGATTGTTTGTGTTTAGCTTTGATTGTAGCCATAGAATTCTCTCTTCTATTGTTTATAACATGCGTCATGATTTGGATATGTAATATTATATTTTGCTCTATATTAATTTGGCTTATAGGGATTAGTTTGACTTCTTAACAAAATTACTATATGAAATAACACATCACTTAGTCTCCAACAAGCGATCATATTATAGATTCATGATTAGAAAAGTCAAGTTTAAAAGTATCATTATTTTAAAAGGTTAACGTGATTGATTTTCTTTAATTGCAGGTAATTTGTTCGTTGAAAAGTCAAAATAAAGAAATTGGAAGAAATTTTGATTCGATCTCCATGGTAACTTCAGTACATATGATTTTAATTTATTTTAGAATTTATTACATTTATATATCAGTTCTTTATCAATTGTTATTTGTTGCATTTTGTATCTATTTAATTGTTCTGTAGTATCTGCGGTATTTACATGTGTCTTAGTTCACATTTTCTTCAGTTCTTAAGTAGATATAATGGTTTTCATGTTATAGCGTAATGTAGTTTTAACTTTCTATTCTTTTTTTTATTTCTTTAGATATCCTTTTGTATTGACAACCGTTATTCTACCATGCGAAGGATAACCTTTGAGACGACATGCTTATCTTAAAGTGCGGCAGGTATGATTTGATTTCTATAAAAATATGTTATAATGGTAGATAGTTTATACTAAGGTCTACTTGTTCTCTACTGATATGATTGATACTGTTTATAAAAGAATCTATTCTAATACTGATAGAAATTCGAACGTTGACTATCTGTATTCTTTTTCTCTCATAATTTTAAGAAAGAATCCTAATTTCTATCATTTTAACTCTTTCTTTCGCATATTTTCTGTTAACAAATTATTTTTCATTCACCTCTCTATCTTAATTATACATTTATAATCTGATAATATATTTCTTTCTCTTCTACACACTTTCAATACAATATTTTTTCGGAGCTTTTATTTTTTATATTAACTTTTTCTCCATCATATTTCATTTTTTTCATAATTTTCTCTTTTTCAAATTTTTATCTTTCAAGTCTAATAACAATTGCCATTTATTTATTCCTCTTTTTCTAATCTATTCTATTTATTCTATCATAAAAATGTTGAATATATACCTTTTTATCACCTCTTTTCTCATTTAATTTCAATCCAAACACTAAACTCTCCTTAATTTAAGTTAATATTTTATAAAGCAATTTTATTTTGAATGAGAAATTTAATAATTACTACTTTTACAATTTATTAATATATAACAAATAATTCTTTCTATAATTGTTAGATGTAGAAATTGACTTTTACTGTAAATGATTTTTTGGAAGCTATTTTGATGTATTAAACCAGTGGAATTGTAACATAGTATCCATGATACTCTTTTCATTAACATCCCTTTAATATCAATATTATGAACTCTTATACATAATGTATTAAATTCTAAAAATCAATCAATAAAACATGTCATTTATTTATTCATTTTTGCTAATCTATTCTATTTATTTATCACATATAACGTTGAATATATTCCTTTACATCTTCTCACTTCTCAATTAATTTCAACCAAAATACTTTAAGTCGATATTTTACATTTTCCCCTCAATATTTACATCTCAGTTAATCACTACTCAATTCATTCTATACCATATTAAAAACATGAACTATTATCTTCTCACATTCTCACTCGACCTTAAATAATCTTTTTCTCTTTTCAATTCTGACTTATTAAAACTTGAATATATACCATTACATCTCCTCTATTCTCATTTATTTTCAACTCAAATATTGAACTCTCCTTAATCAAGCCAATATTTAACATTTTCCAGTGTTTATATCTTAATCTATCACTAACTTATTCATTCTATACACTATAAAAACATAAACTAGTATGTTTTCACATTCTCAGTTTACCTAATATTCTCCTTCTTTTCAATTTTCACTTATCAAAACTTAAAATCCAACATGCTTTTGTGTGATCGAAATATGCATGTGGCAAATCAATGATCATACCATGGTTCTAAGTTCACACCAAACCAACTTCAAATTTCTCCTTTTCAATTACATCGATTTTTCGTATATAGTTTTCAAAGACATGAAAAGTATTTTATTTAATTTGATATTACTTTTGATTGAGAAAGTTAATAGTTACTAATTTTATGATTTATCAATATATAACAAAAGTTCATTTTATAATTGTTGAATGGAGATGTTTACTTTTATAGTAAAATGTATTTCAAAGGCTACGTTGATGCGTTTGGGTTATTTTTTTCAATTAGGTTCTCCTGTTTTATTATTCACATTCACATGATGCATTAAGTTTTATAATTAATGCATTAAATAATACATGTCTTTGTATCTTCAGCTTCGACCGAATTTTCACATTAGTTTTCCTTTTCCATCTTCCAATTTAATTTTCTTAACCGATTCTAGTTTTAGAAAAGCAAAATGATGGAATTGATTTCAAAGATGTTCAATTTTTTAGTTTAGATGAAATATGCAAAAAAAAGACAAATATAAAAATGTTTTTGCAATATTTTTTGCTTACATTATCTCTTTTGTAATGCCTAATGCTCACATACATTCTAAAATATTAAAATTAAGGTCTTGATTAAATATTTTCAAACATATTTGCGTTGATTCAGATTTTTAAACATAGCTAACTATATTAATCTCTAATCAGACATGATATGACTTTCTATCATCATATAATCATTTCTAATAATTTTCCACTACATAACCACCAATATATTTTTTGTATCCTCAAGTTTGCAATTTAATGATGAAGCTAAATTGTACATCAGTAATCATTTTTTGACTTATTTACGTTTCATAGTACCTATATGTTTTTATATCCTTAGTTTTCACTTGATGGTCACATGATAAAAGTGATATTGTCAATGAAGAAAAATTTCTTAGGATATCCAATGAAAA
This sequence comes from Allium cepa, assembly GCA_030765085.1. Lineage (NCBI taxonomy): Eukaryota > Viridiplantae > Streptophyta > Magnoliopsida > Asparagales > Amaryllidaceae > Allium > Allium cepa. The sequence continues at coordinate 113,221,420 of CM060940.1, forward strand.
TCTGAAGTTTTTACAATATAAATTTCTAGAAAAAAGTTCAGGATATAAATCTTCTAAAGTGTATCAAAGTTACGAATACTCATACATCATGTATATATTCACAGACGTGGAAAAATATTTTTAGGATTAACATTATATGGAAATATGTTTTTCGATAATAAAACAGAGTTAGTTACAAACTAAAATTCTCAGAAAAATTGATAATACTAACAGTAAAAACAACTATTTCAAGAGTAATAATGTACCATTCACTGGACCTTATTGATTCTGATTACATCCTAATTATTTCTTCATCAATCTTATTGATTATTTTATAAAATTTCCTCTATATATAATTTATTCAAAATTAATACTTTTCTAATAATGATGATGAAGTTTGCTTTATATTTTAGTTGACTGAATGTTACCATATTTTATATTAATTAATAGTTGCTAGAATATGTGATTTTAATTGTCTAATAATGGTTGTATTTTAAGTGTATGATTATGTACATATTTGATTTTAATTAATAATTATTACCACATTTGGTGTGAGTTGTTATATTCTCATTTGAAAAAAGAATCTGTTTCGCCTGCCTTATTAGTTAAATTACATTACATGTTTTCTCTTCCTTGTTTTCTTTCAGAAATAGAATTTATTGCTTCTTAATTTATGTTATATGTTTACCTTTTATGAATTCTAATTAGATAATTTGAATACAGGAAATTATTGTGAACGATAAATTTTTCAGCATATTAGCCTCAAGGATAGACCTTAAGTATTTTAACCTGAAGGACAACTTTCAGAAAGTATCAGTTTTTAGTTATTGATAGCATTTTTTAGATATCAGTTTGTAGTTATCGGTAGCAGTTTTTAGGTATCAGTTTTTAGTTCGGTGGTAGTTTTAAAGAATGTTTGTCCTTATAAATAATTGTGGAAGAATGTTTGTCCTTTTGAATAATTTTGAGGAGAATGTTTGTCCTTTTGGTTAAAATATTGAGGTCGTGTCATTGAGGCTAAAATTATACGAATTTTTGTCCTTTAAATTTATTCCCCCGTTTGAATAATGTATCATTTTTTTTCATACTTTGATTATAATGAAAGAATGGTCGTATTTCACATTATCTAACAAAAATCCTAATCTCTTACTGCCCATCTTCTTTTTTCCTTATATTTTAGGAACAAAATACTCAATACACCCTTTATGATAAAATTTATACTGTCAAACATTAAACTATCTCATTCTCTTCTTTTCTTAACATGTTCGTACCACGATTATCTTTATGATCATCTTCATAATTTATTTTCTCTTGATTTTTTGTTTACTATTTTGCTTCCAAACTATCTTTATTCAAGTTTTGATAGATTTATTCCTCGATTATCTTATTCATTTATTTCATAACTTTCATTACAAGTATGAAGACGAAGATAATATATTTTCTAATTTAAGAAACTTACCATTCATTGTATTTTAATTCTTGGGATTGTTAAAGAAAAAATGGACTTAGATTAGGAGAATCAGAAATTAAGGGTAAACTACTACAGAAATAATGACAAAATTTATAGGGTAAGATATGTATATATTATTACTCTAATATACAAAATTATGACTCATATTTACACATGCATCCTCTTATTCCCTTTCTCCTCTTTTTGGAAAAAATCAAACTTATTTTTTATTGTCGGTTGCCTGTTCTTCGCTGCTATAGATTCTACCAACTCCTACAAGGTTATTAACCATCATTTACTCGCTGAAAAAACCTCAATCTACATAAATTTGTATTTTTCAAAAATTTTTGTTAAACATATGCATAGAATGAGAAATGTAAAAAAATTTAATCATGTTATATGATGCAACTATGATATATATATATATATATATATATATATATATAATATGTTGGTTGTTTGACCTTCTCTTTCATTTAAGTTTCCTATTTAAATATCATATATATTTATTCTTTCTGAAACATTAAGTCAAAAGAATTAATTGTTAATGATATAAGAACAACAACAAAAAAATCTTTTTATACATTACATGTATTTTAGTTTATTGCTATTTTTTAGATAATGTTGGTGAAATTGATTCAAGTTAAGATCCATTCATTTCGATGCATAATCCAAATTTTGTTTATTTTTCTCTTGCTTTAGTATGTTATCAAAGGTACTATGGAAATTTAGGCAATTTCATCCTGTTTCAATTTAGTTAGTTTGCAAGAAAATCATGCTATCAAATGGATTTTGTGCATAGAAATTTGTGTTTAGATATCTAATGAATTTTATATATCTGGAATTTTTGATGCTTTTACTTTATTGAGCATTTTACAATTAGTAAAAACATCTTCTTTCTTCATAAATAATTACCAATACATGTCATGTTTATCTTTTTAATCAAAGAAAATTTACTCTATATAATTTGGTAGCTTTTATTATAATAAAGTTATTAAATTTGGACTTGAGAAGAATAATGATCATTTTCTTATAGTATGTTGAAGAAATGTTTTCTAACACTACAAAAATAATAATTGATATTTTGGCCTCATATTCATCTTTATAATGATACAAATCACCGTTGAAGCTTCAATCATATATGAGCATATAATAAATTTTATGGATTGAATTTTTTTCATATTCAACGTGTCTGTAATATTTATGAATGTTGTCTCCAATATTATAAAATTATAAGTATTACTAGAAAATGTTTTATGCTTAAAGCTAATATATATCCATCATAAAGTAGATGGTGTATGTACAATTGTTGTTGCTTATATAAATAATGTGTTTTATTAACATGCATAAACATTATTATTTTCTAGCATTTTATTTTTCTGCAACATATAATCCCATATTCGATGTTGAATTAATGATCTCTATTTTTTTCTTCATATTGGTATCAATTTTTGTTTTCACACAAATAAAGTAGGATGTTCGTAAAACTTATGAGTTAATATTTTCGAGTTATTTTAAATTATTAATTTTATATAGAAATTAGTCTGTACAAAATATTTTAATAGAATGTCATTTTCATTTTTCTAGATTTGATATTAATGAGATATGGTATTTGTGTACTTCATCTGAATAAGATATAATGAATAAGATATTGTGTTTGACTGCTTCAATTTGAAATTTTTAGTGAAATACAAAATCATTTGAATGAGTTCGAAATTGAAGTGTTCTTTTGAAAAAATTGTATACACAATGAGGATCACGAGCATGAAATGGGTTAAATGTAGATATATTGGTATAATGAGTAAATTTTTTACAGTTATGTTTAAATTATTTAATACAATAAATTCACAAAAAATCCATGTGCATAGCACGGGTTCACACAGTTAACACTAATAATTAAATTATAAATACTTAATCCCTTAGCCTCTTTTAAATACCTTTATCTTAGTCTCTTCAAGAGCGCAAAAACGCATTGTCTTTTCAAAGACATACCCATCACAAAAGTCCTTTACAAATGTCCATTTCACTTCATAGAGAATGCACACATTATTAGTGAAAATAGACGCGATAAAGCTTTAATGAAAATTACTAGTACTTTGTTATTTCATAGAGCAGAATTAGCTGGTTAATAAAAATGAATTTCACAAATTATAGTGGGGGATTCCATTCCAGTACCTAATTTTGAAAAAGCCATTAGCATTACACTTCTCAAAAAATTAAAAGACAATGTAAATTTAAGTCAAATGTATAAAATTGTTGTTCAAAATGATGTAAAAAATTTAATATGGTAATAATTTTCTCCACTGTCATCGGGCTTAATATTTATTGAATGTTTAATGAATGTATATGCATATCTGTATGCATTATGTTTATGTATACGTATATATACATGTATGTATATTCAAAATCAGTTAGTATTCTATAGGAGTGAGTTCCATAATTTTCTGAATTAAGTATGTTATATTTTCTGAATTAAGCACGTTATATTTCGTTCGAAGAAGGGTTTGAACTTTGAAAGAGCGCAATTTCAAAAAAGCAACTTATGGTTGGAAAGTTTAATTTACTATTATTAGAGATTAATAGAGAAGCAATTTAAATACGAATTTTAGCCTCATTCAGTAGTCAACTGAACCTAACTGCAAAATGATGTGCTCTGGTTATAGTTTCAACTATATTCCGAAATGAATTTTGTTGGAAATACTTTGTTCTTCAACTTCTAGTTTCTTGAGTCAAATAAGAGCATCTCCCACCAGGTGGGGTTTTTTTGGAGGAGGAAGAAAAAGAAAGTGAATCCTCCCACTCATTCAGCGGCCAGTGGGGTGAATTGTCCATTTTTTTTAAAAAAAAAAGAAAAAAAAAAGTACAAACGGATTTCAGAAAACTGTTTATAGAGTTATATGAGTTACAGAAATCCTATTTTTCTCTTAAACTACTTTGTGAAAACCACTTAAGGCATAAATGGTGTTCAGAAAACTGTTTACGCTCAAATTGACGCTGTTGGAGCGTGAGGAATAAGAAAAAAAATGGGTTTTCTCAATTTTCCGACAAACCACTCCTCTTGGAGATGCTCTAAATAAGATTTTTCTTACATTTGTTCCATTGTGTGGAATATTCAGTTTAGCGGCATCTTTGTTGGCTAATCTGTCATACTGAATTTTGCTCACTGATACTTTATAATTACAGGTTCATGGATCTTGGTCAGATATAGATGCTTTATGCATTGGACCTGCAATTGCAACATTAGAAGTTGCTTACACAACATGCTTCAGAGCCGAAAGGAAGTTGCTGATATTCACTGTATCAAGACAGCCAAGGTTCCTTTGATGCGCTTTAAATTCTGTGGGATATCTGTGGATTTTCCTTATGCTCAGCTTCAAGCCATCGCTATTTCTGATGTAAGGGTTGAACCCAGTATGTATATTTCTTATCTTCATGCATATTACAGTAGTTTTTTTCAACTGGTACCTTCAAATGTTTGGAACTTTGAATGCCAAGTTTAAACATATAGAGCCTGAGACAAAACTTATAATCAAGTGAACATATGCATTATGCACATTTGACCAAGCTAATAATCATAATCAAATACAGTTTACACGACTAATAAATACAAGCATATTATGATCAACCTTGTAGGTATTATATGTACGTTTTGTTTCAAGAAGAAGGATAGATCAAACATGCAAATAATTTTAACATATTGATATCAGAAAATATGAATATCAATATTTGATCCATCTTTTATTCTTCTTCCAACAATAGGACGTAGATCTTTTTGATAACAAATTAGAAGTGTCCAGTCGCAGAAGCATATCTGGAGTACGGGCCAATAAGTGTATTCTAAAGTTGGTTCCAAACCTTAAGGTATATATAGATTTGTTGTTGGAAATTTAAGCGAATTAATAAAATAAAAATAAAAATAAAAACAAGTTGATGGTTATATATTTATGAGTCTTTGTTATAATTGAGTCGTTGCAAATGTAAAATGGTAATATATATTTATGAGTCGTTGTTATAATTGAGCCGTTGCAAATGTGTGATATATTTATGAGTCATTGTTATAATTGAGCCGTCGCGAATGTATAACGGTCATATATTCATGAGTCATTATTATTAAGGCATTTTAAGAGTTAAGGGTATTAAAAATTTGTTTTAAATGACAATAAATCAAATCCATTAACATTCCCTCACTTCAGTAACGTATATAATTTCCGTTCTGCCTATTTAAATGATAGATAGACAGACAGACAGAAGAAGAAAAAAAATAGACGCTCTTTCTTTCTTCTTCTTTGTCCTCTACATTTTTTCTCTTTTTAAGAAAATTTACAAGCAATTAATTAAAAAATGCTATATTCAGAACAATTTGCTATAGTGCAAACAGTATGTTGACCAAATTTCATGGGCTGTTTTATCCTGTGGACAGAGCAGTTAATAGAAAGATTTGCATCTTGAGACAAGCCGCGAACCGTTTTAAAGATAGCGACCTAGTCCGCGACTCAGGCAAAAAAAAAGATACAGATTCAGATTGAGTTACAACAATTTTAAGACGATTATGACTTCGATCACTGATAACTCTGCTGCCTCGATGTTGATGTTTGAGGTTTCGACTGTATTTGATGTGCCGTTCAGATTCTAAGGTTTGCATTTTAAACGGTGCTGCCAAATGGTGGAGTTTTTTTGACTACGCAAAAGGTGGCGCATGTGCTGAAGACCGAAAACCAACGCTGTCTGGAGACAGGCCTGGCCCAAAGGCAAGCCTACCGAGACTTTCGGCTCAGTCAACGCCGTCGATGGTGGTGGAGAGGCCAACAAAATTTGGCAAATGCTTTGAAAAATAGTTGTCCATTATACTAGCAAGGCAACAAATTAAAGAAGGCTTGTAGAATAATGGTGTAAGGCTTATATTATGCTCTTATCATCCAGGTTCAAACCCTATAACATGTAGTCTATTTGCCAAAAAAATTTCCTTCATTTTCTCCAAAATCTTGTCTAGGGCAACTGATACTGTAGGGCCGGCGCTGTTTGGAGAAGCAACAGACGATAAAAAAAAGGCTTTGAAGGACTGGATTGAACATGACTACCTCTGTAAAAATTATATTCCTAATGGCTTGAGCGATAACTGTACGATTACTACAACTCAGATAAGTCAGCAAAGGAGATCTGGGATGTGCTGCAAATAAAATATGATACCGAGAAAGCTAGAGCGAAAAAAAATATGATGTTAATCGCTATTTGAAGTTTCAGATGACGGATGACAAATATGTGAAGGCGCAGTCGCGAGCTCCAGAAAATTGCGCATGAGATAATCTTAGAAGACATGGCTTTAGATGAAAAGTTTTAAGCTGCTATGTTAATTGATAAATTACCCCCTAATTGGAAATATTTTAAAAATAATCTCAAGCATAAGACTAAGGAGTTTTCTTAGAGAGTTTGATTACTCGACTTCGTATTGAAGAGGAGGCCAGAAAACAGGACCAGAAAGAAGAGGTGCTTGTTGTATCTACCAATAACAATAAAAAATCCACAAACAAGATTTTAAAACCAAATGCGAAAATTTTTAAAATCAAAATTGCAAACTGAATCAGAATCACAACAATCAGCATCAGAATAATCAGCACAATATCCCCTTAAAGAATGGTACTGGACAATTGCTCTTATGTTACAACTGTGGCAAATCAGGCCATATGGCATGAAAGTGTCGAAACATGCCAAATCCTGCACCGTAGGCTATTTTGACTGAAGAATCCCTTGTGGCTATGCTTACTGAGATCAACCTAGTCGATGGATCAGAAGGGTGGTGGGTGGACACTGGTGCTTCTCGCCATGTGTGCTAGATCGTGAAATGTTTAAAACATATAATGCTGCTAATGATATGAAAGTGGCGTTGGGAGATTCTCACACCACTATTGCTGTTGGAATTGGGACTATAGAGTTAAATTTTACCTCTAGAAAAAATTTATTGCTAAAAGACGTGATGTATATTTCAGAGATGAGAAGAAAAATTTGTATATGGTTTCTTGTTAAATAAAGCTATTTTTACTCAAACTATTAGACTTGTACACCATTACTAAAAATGGTATTTTTGTTGGTAAATGATATGATGTAGGTGAGATATTTAAGTTGAATGTTGAAGTTAATGGTTCTGTTTATATGTTGTGTGATTTTAATATTTGGCATGCTATATTTCGTCATGTTAATAAGCGACTAATTCATAACATGAGTAACTTAGACCTAATCCCTAAAGTTTTCATAAATGATTCAGAAAAATATGAATATTGTAGCCAAGCTAAAATTACTAAGGCCTACATAATCTGTATTTAGAGAGTCAGAACCTTTAGATTTAATACACTCTGATATATGTGAACTTGATGGTACTTTAACTAGGGATGTCAACGCTACTTTATTACTTTTATTGATGATTACTTTGATTTTACTTATGTTTATCTCATGAAGAATAAAAAAGATGCGTTAGATGTGTTTAAATTATTTTTCACTGGAATTGAAGATCAATTTAATAAGAAAATTAAAAGATTTTGAAGTGAGAGGAACAGAGTATGAATCGAACTTATTCATTGAATTTTATACCAACATGACACAATTCATGAGAGGACTGCACCTTATTCGCTTGAAATGAATGGTAAAGCTGAAAGGAAAAATAGGACTCTTACCGAATTAGTAGTAGCTGTTTTATTAAATTTGGGTGCAGCCCCTCACTGGTGGGGGAAATTTTTTATTAACTATTTGTTATGTCTTAAATAGAATTCCTAAATCTAAGAGTAAAATTTCACATTTTGAGATTTATAAAAATCATAAACCTAACTTGTCTTATTTTAAAACTTGGAGTTGCTTAGCGTATGTTGGTATTCCTGATACTAAAAGAATTAAATTAGCAAGTTGAGCATATGAATGTGTTTTCATTGGTTATTCCATTAACTGTAAAACATATAGATTTTTTGATTTGAATGCTCAAGTAATTATTAACTCAAATGATGCTATTTTCTATGAAAATAAATTTTCGTTTAAACTTAGGAATAGTGGGGCACTTGCACCATTTTATAATTCAATAATCAGAATAATGAACATAATGCAGAAAGTGAATTTGGACTTAGAATAAGTAAAAGGGCTAGGATAGCTAAATTTTTTGGATCAGGATGTTATGCTTATGCACTAGAAGAGGACCCTGCTAATCTAAAAGAAGCTCTGTCTTCTTTGGATTCAAATTTTTGGCAAGAAGATATAAATGATGAAATGGAATCTCTTGAATCTAATAAAACTTGACATCTAGTTGATTTACTTCCAGGTTGTAAAACTATAGGTTGTAAATGGGTACTTAAAAAAGAAGTTAAAACCCGATGATACAATTGATAAATATAAGGCTCGTCCTGTAGCTAAATGATTTAGACAAAAAGAAAACATTGATTTCTTTGATGCTTTTTCACCTTTTACAAGAATAACATCAATTCGAGTATTAATTTCTCTTGCTTCATTATATCATCTACTAATTCACAAAATGAATGTAAAAACTGCTTTTCTGAATGGTGAATTATAAGAAGAGATTTATATGGACCAACCCGAATGTGTTCTTATACATGATCAAAAACATAAAGTTTGTAAATTAGATAAATCTCCGTATGGTCTTAAACAGGTACCAAAACAATGACATAAAAAATTTAACAAATCTAATTATTTCACATGGTTTTAAAGTAAATGAAACTGACAAATATATTTATTTTATATCCAAGAATAACATTTGAACTATCATGTGCTTATATGTTAATGGTTTACTTATATTTGGTTCAAATATTCATGCTGTAAATCATATTAAGTCCATACTATGTGCCAATTTTGATATGAACGATCTTGGTGAAGCGAGTGTGATTCTTGATATTAAGATTACTAAGTCTGAAAAGGGATTTTTTGGGATCAATCTCATTATATTAAGAAGATGTTAAAGAAATATAATTACTCTGAATGCAAACCTACTAGTACACCATATGATTCAAGTGTAAAACTATTTAAGAACACCGGTGAATGTGTAAGACAGTCTGAATATACAAGCATCATTGACAGTCTTTAGTATGTCACTGATTGTACTAGACCCGACATTGCATATATCGTGGGATTATTGTGTAGGTTTTCTAGCAGACCTAGTATAGAGAATTGGCGTGCTATTAAAAGGATCATGAGATACCTTAAAAGAATTATGAACCTTGGATTATGCTATCAGAAGTTTCCCACTGTCCTTGGAGGATATAGCGGTGTAGATTGGAATACTTTATCATACGATTCTAAAACTACTAGTAGATATATTTTCAGTATTGCAGTAGGAGTTGTTTCTTTAGAATCTAAGAAACAGACTATCTTAGATCAATCCACTATGGAGTCAGAAATGATAGCACTAGCTAATGCTAATGAAAAAACAGATTACTTAAGAAATCTGCTAGCTGAGATTTCTTTATGGAACCGATACTAGCTATGTTGATCCATTGTGATAGTACCGCGGTTTTTGCAAAAGTTGAGAACCGTTATTACAATGGCAAGAGAGGACAAATTCGTCGTAAGCATAGTACTGTAAGAGAGTATATCTCTTCAGAATATGTAAGAGTGGATTGTATACGTACCGATGAGAATCTGGCAGGTCCTTTGACGAAAGGACTGGACAGAGAGGAAGACCTTTCTACATCTAAAAGAATGGGACTATTGACCTTAGATTGTTGAGTCACGACAATGGTAACTCGAACTAATAATTAGAGATCCCAAGAACTAGGTTTAATGGGTAATAACAAGTTGTAAAGTGATACGAGTTGAACATGCTATTTTTGTATACTTAGAAGCATGTATTGCTAAAGTGATTAGATGATGAGTTAATAAAAACTCTTAACGAGATCTATACTCTAAATGGAGTGGAGTACCTACCTTCAAGAGTACTCTTGATAGACTCACCTGTGTGGATGTGGAAATGTGGCCGTTTCTTATGGAATTTTGGCAAAATTCATACAACATTCACTAAAATGGGATAGACGTTCATGGCCATAAATGCAAGGGCTTAATTGATAGCACTTTAGAAAGATTGTGTGTAATTTGATGTCAGGAATAGAATTCAAGACTATGAGTCCCTCTAGTAAACTGAATCTTACTCGCTATGTAAAGGTTCAAATCGAAAGAGTCCTTTTGTTTGTGCACAATCTTATATTTTTCAGAAATTGCTTTGATTTGTTTTTAATAATTCAAGTGAAGGATTGTTGGAACTTCAAGTGAACTAAATAAATAAATAAATAAAAACAGGTTAATGGTTATATATTTATGAGCCTATATTATAATTGAGCCATTGCAAATATATAACGGTAATATATATTTATTAGTCAATATTATAATTGAGCCATTGCAAATGTATAACGGTCATATATGTATTAGTCATTGTTATAATTGAGCCGTTGCAAATGTATAACGGTCCATATTCATGAGCCATTATTATTGAGCCACTGCAAAAGTTAATGGTATTAAAAATTCGTTTTAAATAACAATAAATACAAATCCATTAACATTCATTCACTTCATTAACACATACAATTTCCATTCCACATATTTAAATGATAGATAGACAGAAGAGAAAAATAAATAGATATACAGTCTTTCTTCTTCTTTGTTCTTTGTGTTTTTTTCTTTAAGAAACTTTATAAGCTATTATATTAGAAAGTGCTAATTCAAAACAATTTGCTGTAGTGCAAACAACAAATTGACCAAATTTCAGAGGCTGTTTTGTCCTGAGGACATAGCGATTGGTAGAATGTTTTGCACCTTGAGCCTAATACGTGAATCGTCTTAAAGAGAGCGAATAGTCCATGACTCAACCGATAAAAAAGACACTGTAGATTCAGATTTAGGTACAACACTTGCATTTACATCTGTAGTGAAGCTGTCATGATATATTATTGTAGTTGAAAACAACGAGATTTATGTTTAGTTTGACCAATATCTTAACACATTAAAGCTTTTTGTTTCCTTTTTGATTGCTTATATTTTTGGGCTATTAGCTTGAACCTGATTGATGGAAATGGAGTTTGAATCCTAAACTTTCTGTATGCATACCACATTACGATCTTAAAACAATAATTGAGAATGATACAATTGAACTTATTTAGGTGTGATTTGAACAATTATATCTTAATCTGGAATCGTTTGACATTATTAGAGTTGGTTTTTATTTTTTTACCACTGATTTCACAAATGAGCAAAAGCTCAAAGGTTAATTGATCAAATCTTGGAGAATTTAAATCACATTATGAATTAATATCTCTAGAAATTTTTGAATATCGTAAATCAATGTTAATTGTTTATTGTAGTTGTTGATCTAAATGTTATATTAGATATTTAAATTGCCTAAAAAGAAAGATTAGAGATAATTTTGAATGGATAGAATATATCATAATAATTTGATATCATTTAGGGTTTATTGCTCAGATGTGGTGTTTCAAAAAAAGCGGGTTGTGGTTACTTTCTCATATATTAATTTAAAAGACCATATTATAACAACTTCCTTTGCAATCTAATAGCCAATAATTTGTTTGAAGTTACGTTTTTTCACCGAAAAATTCTAAAAAAAGTCAAAATATCGATAGTAAATGAAAAATCATGTGGCCTTGCTGAAATTATTCTCTTTATCTGGTAAGTATATTATTTATTCTAGTTATCCTTTTGAAGAAAAATGAAAGCGATTTAATTTTTTCACTTTGGTAAGTTATTCTTAACAACATTGTTTTTAATGAACTCATAAATTAGTTATATGCAAACATGGTATATATGCTATATCTAATCTGATGTTCATTTACCTTATTCTTACAAGTACATATGCACGTTCAAGTGGGCCTGCATTTAATCACAATGTGTATGCATTTTTAGTTGTACCTGTGGAAGTAGATTTGATAGTAGCATCCTCATATTTGAACTCTGCCTAGGTAGAAACCGCAATTTTTTTGTTCAGACTGCAATAACTTCTTCATCCTAACTCGGAATCAGCCGAGACTTCGACCGATGAACTCCTATCTAAATTACAGACAATAAGAAACACTCAGATACTTCATCCAGTGAACGTATACCGTAGTTCTCCAAGGCGACTAACATTTGTAGGAAAATAACATGCTACATCTCCGTATTTGAACTCCGTCTAGACAGAAGCCGCTATTTTTTTGTTCATACTGCAATAAAGTCTTCATATTAACTCGGAGTCGGGAGAAATTACGACCGATGAACTTTCACCTAAATTACGGACAATATAGAACACTTGTGTACTTCATCTTATGAACGTATATCGTAGTTCTCCATGGTGATTAGCAGTTGTACTTGGAAATGAAAAGCTATATCCACACTTCAACGCTCATTGTAGTTCTTTATGGTGACTAATAGTTGTATTTAGAAAATAAAAGGCTACACCCTCATATTTGAACTCCGCCTAGATAGAAGCTGCTATTTTTTTCTTCAGACTGCAATAACTTCTTCAAACTAGCTCGAAATCAGACAAAACTTCGACCGATGAACTCGCACCTAAATTACATACAATGTGGCACACTTGGATACTTCATCTAGTGAACTTATATCGTAGTTCTCAATGGTGAATAACAGTTGTACGTAGAAAATAACAGGCTACATTCTCGTATTTGAATTCCTCTTAGGCAAATGCCGCTATTTTTTTTTCATACTGTAATAACTTCTTCATACTAACTCAGAATCAGGCGAAACTACGATCAATGAAATCCCACCTTAATTATGGATAATATAAACACTTAGATATTTCAGTTTATGAACGTATACCATATTCTCCATGGTGATTAACAATTGCACTTAGAAAATAACATGCTATATCCTCACATCAACGCTCACTGTAGTTCGCCATGGTGACTAATAGCTATACTTACAAATTAACAGGCTACTTCCTCATATTTGAACTCCGCCTAGATAGAAGCCGTTATTTTTTTCTTCGAACTGCAATAACTTCTTCATAGTAACTCAGAATTAGGAAAAAATTCGACCGATGAACTCCCACCTAAATAACGAACAATATGGCACATTCAGACACTTCATATTGTGAACACACATTGTAGTTCCCTATGGTAACTAACAGTTGTACTTAGAAAATAACAGGCTACATCCCCGTATTTGAACTCCTCCTAGGCAGAAGCCATTATTTTTTGTTCATACTGCAATAACTTCTTCATACTAACTCGGAATCGAACAAAACTTCGAACGATGAACTTCCACCTAAATCACGGACAATATGGTACACTCGGATACTTCATCTTGTGAACGCACACTGTAGTTCTTGTTGAATATGCTAGTATATGATTTTTGTTTGATGATAATAAACATATATATATATATATATATTCATTTAAATGTATTCGTTAATGAACTATTTTATTCTTCACATAATTAAATAAATATTTGCTGAATAAAATAAGTAATACAAAATTTAAGTTCAAACAGATATTTTATTCAAATAAATATTTGTTACAATTTTGAATAGTACAAATTTAAGCTCTCGCTATATACAATTACAATACATTTTCAATTTCAATACAAATTCGATTACATTACAATTTATGTTTGCACATCGTTATAGTTCACTTGTTCATTCATAATTGTTCTTCAACTCTATTTCAGATTGAATCCAGCATCTGAGCAATCTGCAAAATAAACACTAACGCAGTAAAATTGAAAAGAAAATCTTTCGCAGTGAAAAATAAAGTGTATATTTTGAAAATATTATTTGCCTCGGTTATTTGGGTTATTCGTCATCATTTAATTTTGAATTCATCATACATGAACAACTTGTGACATGCACAATGTATCAATGTACATGTTACAAGGCCGTGCACACCGATATACACTTGATAAAATTGCAGGGACAGGCGAGCACAAGGTCAAACCCAATCAAAAGCCGGGTTCAACTCAAGTGTAATACAAATAATGTCACGACACAAGCACAAGGTCAAACCTAAGGCTTATGCTAGATTCAACTCAGGTGCGATGTCAAAAATCAACATGTTCAAAGTGAACCGGACTCAAGTGGATATACAAATAGAGCATATATATGAACCAGATCAAAAAAATACAATGAAGTTCACATGAATATAATTCAGCTCAACTAACACAAATACAAAAAAAACATTGGTGACTGCAGTTGCAAACAAGCTCAGAGACATTAGAGGTGAGATCAAAATAAATGAAGACAAATGCAAATACAATGCATCAGTATAAACCAAGTGCACAACAACTATAAAATGAAGACTCGAATATTAATGGCACTGCCTCAACAGTTAGAGCATCATCAACAAACTGAAACAACACTGCAAATGCCAATCTGAACATATACATGTGTAGTGCAGGCCAATGATCAAGCAACATAGCAACCAGTTCATATATATATGACTACAATTACAAAGCCACGGTTCAAATAGTAAAGTATGAATGCCATGGCTTCAGAGAAACAATAACATTTAAAACAGTGAAACAACAATGTAACTACCATATATACATACATATGTATATGCATACACACACACACACACACACATATATATATAGGCAGTGCAAACAGGCTCAGAGGCACCAGAGCAATACAGGGTTTAGTTAAATATGTATATTGAAGTACACGACATGGACAACAACAAATTCGAACAAGTGAAAAGAACATAAGCAAGTGACAATGAACAAGAAATAAATTCACATAGCAGCATCAACTGGCCGAAGTCAACAAGCACAAGAAAAAATAACCAAGGCAAGTTTGAATAAATCCATGTCAAAGCCAGGTGATAAAAATCAACGTGGCCGAAGTCAAAAAGAAACCAAATCAAACAAAGTCAATATCAAGTTCAAATGCCAGAAACTCAAAGCCGTGATCAAAGAACATGATGAACAAGTCAGAGACATGGCCAAGAAGTCGAACAAAGCAAATCAAAGCCGTGTTAATCAAGTAAAAAAAATATACAAATTTGAACAAGTCAGTAATCATCTCAAGCATTCAAGCATAATCAAGTGGTTGAGAAAAATCATCAGATGATAAAATACGAACGAAGTTATAGGAATTAAAATCCTATATATACCATTTACATTATCGGCCTCAAAATCGTTGATTTCAAGGAAATTAACCAGTAAGTCAAAGAGCATAAAATCACATACCAATTCATAGAGAACTCGATCAAATTGGAGCAGCCGTGTGCAAAGTGAAGAAAGAATCGATCATCAAAGCAATCACGAAAACACCCACTTGATCGATCAATAAAAGTTGGCTTCTTCAACTTAGAAACGCCCTAGTTTGTAAATTTGGAATGAACGAAGAAAAGCAGCCATCTTCAAAGATCGAAGAACAAAGAGCCCTGCCGAAGAAATAAAATAGAAAAGGGGATCAGTAATCTAATTACTTGATTTAATTTGGGCCGGCTTATATTTTGGGCTTTTATTATTAAAAATTAGGGTTTTGATTTTTAAATTGTTTTTCAAATTTGTATTTTTCCTTTAAACTTTTGTAATTGTCTAGTCGTGTCACGAGGGGACGAACTACGGTGGTGTAGTTCGAGAATTCGCAACTCAGTGGCTGAGTTGGGGTAGGGTTTTGAGCGTAGAGTTAGGTTAGTCGATAGCGGGCGTCGCAAGTTTACGTGTGTAAGCGTCTGACTACTTAATTTTTAGTAGAAACCTTGGGGGTAGCACGTAGGCAGGGTTTTGCCGAAACTGGGTAAATCTGTGTTGTTCTATTTCTGCATTTATTATTCTGCTATTATCTGTGCTTCTATTATTCTACTATATATATGTTGAGATTATTTTATATTCTTCCGTAATAAAGTTTTTGTAATTATTAGTATCACCCTATTCACCCCCTCTAAGGTGAAATCGATCCTACAAGTGGTATCAGTGTTAGGAACAAAAGCCATTTTTGTTTTAAAAAGTTTGATTTTTCAAAGACTAAACTTTTTTTTTTACAAATTTGAATATTTAAAATGGTTTCTTTTAATAATGCCTTTGCCGAGGGTCGGTCCAGTATTATCCCTTCTATTTTTGACCGAACAAATTTTTTGAATTGGAAATTAAAAATGGAATTTTATTTAAAATATTTTTGGGATATTATTGAAAATGGGTGTGATATAATAGACAATAAAATTACTTCGGTTAATGCTCTTGCTATGCATGTACTACATTCTCATATTAATCAAGATAATTTTAAGTTTATCTCTCATTGTGAAAATGCACAGGAAATCTAGAATACTTTTGATACAATATATGGTGCAAAAGTCAACAACCGTGAAAGATCCCCCATAATCGACTCAGTTAAAAAAACACGCTTAACAGAATTTGTAAAAGACAGTAGTGATGACGATAATGGAGCAGGTGAGCTGGCATTATTAATGAAGAGATTCAAAAAGTGGAACCGCAAATACAGAAATCCATCTCTAAATCAAAAATTGAAAAGCAGAATAGTCAAAGCACTAGACAACCCAGAAGAACGGAAGATAATCTGTCATAAGTGCAACAAACCCGGTCACACCAAGCCCAATTATCCTCAGAATTGACACGGCCAAGAAAAGATATTGAAAAGGAAAAGTTTTGCAGCCATATGGAATAAAAGTGATGATGATAATCTAGCAGTGAGAGTGAGAAAGAAGATCCGTGCCTTCGAGGTGATATAACTGATAGCGATGATGATGAGCCAAGCGAGGTATCAAAACTTACTCACTTAGAATTACTCATGTATTTCCATGAAGTAAATGGTTATTTTGAAAGACTTAGGGAGAAATATGCTAAAACTGAATTACAAAGAGATACTTTGATAGACTTAAATAAACAACTTGATCAATTGGTTAAAAACTATCAAAGCAAGAACCTTAAGTGTGATAAGTATCCAACAATCAAAGAAGAAATTAAAAAATCAGAAATTAAAATTAAATCACTTGAAAATGAAATTCTAATTTTGAAAGAAAGTGAAAACACAAGAAGAGAGAATTCTATTGAAAAGTGCATACAACCATTGAATGAAAATGAATCTCTCAAAATACAAGTCCAACAATTTTCTACAACTTTAAGAAAATTATCCAAAGAAGAAAGATCATTGAATATGTTATTAGGGAAGCAAACTGTTAATACTGTTAGACAAGGACTTGGGTATAATCAATCTGAACGTGTTAGAAACGAGATTAATCAAGTCAAATTTAAGTGCACAATTTGTAGAAAAATTGGACACAGTTAAAACAATTGCTGGTATAGACACAAACACGTGAAAACCATACCAATTTGGGTTCCAAAAGGCACGAATATAAAATCACTTAAAGTTAAACAAATTTGCGTGCTAAAAGAAACATATATAAAAAGTCTTGAGTCTCCTCAAACATATTTTTAAAAATTATTTGCCACTAACAACCATGGACCTATAAAAACTAACAGGTCACAAAAATCTTTTCTCGTGTAGGTGTGGTGGCAGGCTAAGAAACAACAACAATGTTACATGGATTCTGGCTGGTCCAGGCACACAATGGACTACAAATCAAAGTTCCTTAGCCTAGTACAAAGGTGGCAGATTCACAATGGATAACAACGAAAAATTATCTAAAGGTAAAATAGGTAATGGTACATCTATCTTGGACGATATATTAAATGTCATAATCTGCACCATAATCTGATTTGAATCGGCCAGTTATGTATAAATGATGATTTTGATTCTGAATTATTCTTATTTGACTTGTTCTATTTTTTGATTTTTATTTGTGCAAAAATGTTGACCAATCATCAACTGTTTCATATAGATTTGCTTGGACTAATGATGTTTTATTAGTTGATGATTACTCTTGATACTTGTGGATATATTCGTTTATTTTATTGATTCTAGACATGTTATCCACTGGTTTTTTTTACTTACATGGTTTCATTTCAAAATAATGTTTTAAAAATGATTTTAAGGAATTTTTTGCAATTTCACAATCTGGTCTATCATATCCAACAAATGATAATTCTGAGTCAAAGGAAATTCAGATGCGGATGACACGGGTAATCTAGTTGATAGAAAAATTACTAGTAGAACGTGATTTATACTGAGACGTTCATTAGTTGCATCATGTTTCAAAGATAATATATGCATATTTTTCACTTGAAATAATTTTCAAATTAGCAAACATTTTTCTTATAAGAACCCCTTCTGGAAAATCATTTTTGTTGACCTTATTTCAGATTAGTCATTTTTGAAAATTTTGATTTTATAATTATCTTTGGATTTAATCTTAAATGACTACATTAACTAATCTGACTCTCTACTAATTATCTAAAAGATAAATAGTGATTAAAAAATTGATGAGTGTTGATATTAATCATATATTATAACTTGAGATAATATATTTAGTAAATTTCCTTAGAAATTTAAATAAGAGTTATAAAAACTTTTTGTTAGTAAAAATACCATAAGCATTTCTATTTCTATCATATTTCTATCGACCAGCACCCATCAAAACCCAATATAGTATGTCGATATGTGCTATTTTAAAAGGGAAATCATTCGTTTTTCAATTTAGTATATTTTTAAACAATAAAACATCCAAAGTGTTCGCTCTCATTTAAAAGTCCTCACGGTTATGCATGGGTGAATTATTTTTTGATTATGTGCTTCCATGCTCATTTAAAAGTCCTCATGGTTATGCATGTATGGAACGCATATCAAAATTGATTGATTAAATAAATAAGTTAATTCTAATTCCATTGAAAAGTTCTCACGGTTATGTGTGCTTAAAAGGTACTTGAATTCATTTATTTTTCTTTAAAATTTTTTTGTAATACTACTAATCTCATTTAAAAGTCCTAACGGTTATGTTGGTTAGTAGATATTCAAATTCCTGATATAAATATACCACAAATAGACACAACTATATGGTTTTATATGATGACATCATCCCTATGTGGAATATGCGTCAAACAGAGTATTTATGATTTTTAATATTTATTCCCGATTGAGTATTAATGTCTATCACTTTATCTCTTATTTTTCTAACACTATTACTCTTTTGTTGATAACAAAAGGTGGGAGAAAGGTTAAGATTTTGGCAAATAAAAGTCAAATATTTTATTTTGTATTTCCTATATCCATCAGTGTTCATTTATTCATTTTTATTTATTTACCTGCATATATGAAGGGAGAGTTTTGTGTAGAGAGGGAGCATTCAAATAAGGGGAGAAAATTAAATGACCAAATACATTTAATAAATTCAAAATCTTAAATATACATTTGTTATCATCAAAGGGAGAGATTGTTGAATATACTACTATATTTTTTTTGTTTGATGATAATAAACACACACACACACACATATATATATATATATTCATTTAAACGTATTTTTTAATGTACTATTTTATTCATCACACAATTAAATAAATATTTGCTAAATAAAATAAATAATACAAAATTTAAATTCAAACAGATACTTTATTCAAACAAATATTTGTTACAATTTTGAATACTACAAATTTGAGCTCTCACTATATACAATCACAATACAATTTCAGTTACAATACAAATTCGATTACATTACAATAAATTTACATTTGCACCTCACTGTATTTCACTCGTTCACTCATAATTGTTATTCAACTCTATTTCAGATTGAATCCAGCATTTGAGCAATCTGTAAAATAAACACTAATATAGTAAAATTAAAAAGAAAATATTTTGCAGTGAAAAATAAAGTATATATTTTGAAAAAATTATTTGCCTCAGTTATTTGGGTTGCTCGTCGTCATTTAATTTTGAATTCATCATACACGAACAGCTTGTGACATGCACAGTGTATCACTGTACATGCCACAAGGCTGTGCATACCGATATACACTTGATAAAATCGCATGGACAGGTGAGCACAAGGTCAAACCCAATCAAAAGCCAGGTTCAACTCAAGTGCAGTACAAATAATGTCACGACACGAGCACAAGGTCAAACCGAGCCTTATACTGGATTCAACTCAGGTGCGATGTCAAAAATCAACATGAAGTTCAAAGTGAACCAGACTTAAGTGGATATACAAATATAGCATATACATGAACTGGATCAAAACAAAACAATGAAGTTCACATGAATACAATGAACTGGTTCATCTCAACTAACATAAATACAAAAAAACACATTGTAACATCCTGGTATTTTCAACCATTCGCATCCGCACATGTCGGACTTGAATTGCTCAAAATATCGTATTGTTAATTTATATTTGGAAAAGTTCGACATATACAGTAAATAAATAATCACAGAATCACAGACACAGAGTAATATAACAATAAGTAGCAGAAACAAAAGAATAGTAGTTCGTGAAGCTACTATATATAATAGAGTTAAATAAGATACAACAGAAGTCTTAAATACAATAGTCAAATACAAGATCAGAATGCATCATTGGAATTAACTGAATAACTGCAAGCTGAATATATAGATGGATCTCCAAGCGAAGCTCCAACTCTCAAGGTGAGTCTCAAAAGCTGTATCACTCAGTCTGACTGAGCGTAAAGAAAAACACAAAATACTCGAGTCAGGATTAACATTCTTATATCAACAAATCCAACTCAAGTGAAATATCAACTGAAATACAAGTAACTGAAAGGATATTTGGGATAATCATCCTCTAAGGATTCGTTAAACTATCTACTATATAATAATATAGGCTATTATAATAATGTGTATAGTAAAATAAACTATTAAAATAGCGTTAAGGCGTAACGCATATCCTTCTTAACACATTTTTATATATTCCCATAGTCTATACAGTACCGTAACCCCGTGAACCGGGCTTATAAGAGGGCACTCCATGAGTATGGTACAAAACAAAATCATAATGGTCTTGCTAAGGTACATGACACGATACAACTAGGCAATGCCAGGATAGATATACCAATTACACTTCCGAGCTGATGGTAACGCATAGCAGCAACTACCGCCCACCTCGAGCCACACTCCCAAATCAAAGGTGCCCACCAAATCAATCACAATGTAATAGAATGGCAATCGAAGAAGTGTGTCCGATCGGAGGAGCTACTTTACTTGGCCCGTCAATTGCTCCTGTTTTAGCCACCTTATGCTAACTCACGGGAGTCAGGTCCACGTATATACCTCATATAGGATCGTCGTCACCATCCTACTTCATTCTGAAATCTCCACCGCGTACACAGTTGTTAAAGTGGTTTTCGGTATTGGCAGAGAGTATGACAATATCTGATCCCGGTCTCTTTAACAACCAATTGTTATTATAATACCGTGGTCATTTTAAAATAGTTTATACTCCAAAACCAAAATATCATTTCCATTTCAAAACCATATCAAACAATATCATTTTTCACTTCACATATATTTATTTTCAAAAATCATAGCACTTTCAAAGTTATAGCACTTTCGAAATCAAAACAGTTAAAATTATAACATTTTGGGAATCACAACATTTTGAAATCATGGCACTCTGGAAATCATAATTTAGAAATCATAATACTTTGAAAATCATAACACTTTGAAATCGTAACACTTTGAAATCGTAACACTTTCCTTTAAACAGTTTAGATATTAGTAATAGTATATATATATTAAAATATTTTATAAAATAAAATAATCCATTTAAAAATAGTTATAAGTTAAAATAGTTTATAATAAAATGATTAGTATATTAAAATAGTTTATATTAAAATAATTTATAAAGTAAAATATAAAATGTATTAAATATAGTTTAAAATACTTTACATAATAAAATTGTTTCCTCAAATTTCACAAATCAGTTCAAATCAACTCGAATTCCAAAATTCCAATTTAATTAAACCTCAATTCATCAATTTAAATTCAATTCAGTTTTAAATAAACCATTTCAAATTTTATCAACTTCAAATACAGATTTGAACCACAAAATAACTATTTCAATTTCAATACATTTCAAAACTTCAAATATTCCACAATTTCAAACTAAGTTTGACAATTTCATATATATATATATGTATGTATGTATGTATGTATGTATGTATGTATGTATGTATGTATGTATGTCAAAATAACGTTTAAATAAAACTTCAAGTTTCAAATTTAAATAAAACTAAATATACCATTTCAATTTATGTAAATTTGACATATTCATTTAAATTACTTTTAATCAAAATCAAGTTATAAAATCTTTAAAGATCCCAAATTTAATAAATTTCAAATCAAACTTATTTGAGTATAATTCTTAAATAAATTCAATTTCAAACCAATTTATATTTCTCTTTCCAATCTGAATTTTATTAAAATCATTGTAAACTTTATATTTGAAAACATAAATTTTAAATAAATACTTAAACATATTATATATTAATTAAATCAACTTTATTAATTCTACTTTAATAAATCAAATCCTATTATTAAGCTTATTATATATATATATATATATATATATATATTAAAATAGTTAAATTGTAAGTAAAATCTTAAAATTTATAAATCCAAAACTAACTTATAATTTTAAAATTTTCAAAACATATAATTTTAAAAATAAAAATTTGAAACCTTTATAAAAATAACATATATATATATATATCTCAAAATCAACATTTATTAAAACCAAAATTTTCATTTCAAAACCTTAGAAATCATTTCAAAATATATATTGACCAACGGCGTCTGTATATAATTTTTTATCATATGGTCAACTGATACGGATATTCATCATTTCAATCCGCAATTTAAATATATACGGGTATATACCATTTCAACTTGCAATCCCAAATTCAATTCAATGAAAATCGCTTGGGTTTATCATTTCGACCCATAATGATTTTCTCCTATTCTACAGATCGTTTGGGTATGTATCATTTCAACCCATAGTGAATTCTATACTAACAGGGAACTTGTAGAGTGATAACATATATGATAATAATATAACAGGCATATGTCATCAATATAAATAATAGATAATGGAGTAAGATGTCATAGGTGAACAGATACAGATAATAGCATATATATAGCAATGTAAATAACTAACAACAACATATTTCAATTTCCGTTTCAATTGAAATCAAATTTAATAAATAATAGAGCGTTAATCATGAGTGATTGCTCACATTTCGAGGCTAGAGAAGGATGAGAAATTTAGCTATGAATCTGAACACGAATTCGAAAGCAAAGCAAGATTGAACGCAAATTTGACAAGCAAAGCTGATAGATAGGAATAGACGATATCCAAATCAGAACTGAATCGATGATGAGAATTGATATAAAATTGTATATATATACAAAATCATGTTTAAATTTCAAACACATTTAATAGAATACACATTCACACATGTGTTTCAAAAATCATTGTTTACACTGAAACTCAAATATTAAAGTCAAACATACACACACACACACACACACACACACACACACACACACACACATATAATTTTGTATTCGTACATTAGAACTTAACAAATTAACATATATATGTTTATATAACTTATATAAAATATATAACCTAGAACATATATATATTTATTATATAACAACGGATCAACTTATACTACATACTTAATATATTAACAAACAACTTTTTAACTTTATAAACTTATAACTGTATAAATAACATAACTTAGTTACTGCAAATATTTGAAAAGAAAACCACATAGACATAACATTCATATAATATAATACTGTTATGAAGTAAAATATACATACAACACTATATATACATACAAACAAATAAATTAAAATGCATATAAACACCAACATAATATATATAACTAATATATATGCAGCATATGGCTTCAGTCTCCCAGGCTTACACACGCTAATATATACAACATATAAGTATAAGTTTATATAAAATAATATATATAGTTGCAATGTATAGCTCATATATATAAAGCAGATCATATTATAACTACAACATATTTAAACAACTTTATCGAAATCATATTAAAAAATATATAACAACCGAAATGTTTTATAATGTATACTGTATATATAAACAACTGTATATACTAGTTTAATATATATATTGACAACAATATATAACCAATATAAGTTTGTATTCACAAAGCACAGATCTCACATTTCTTATACTACTTATATATATATATATACACACTTACTTAATTATAATTTACATAAACAATATATATATATATATATATATATATATATATATATATATAAACATCAAATGCGTTATATACAAACTATATAACAAACGTATATATATATGCACACGTATAACTAACAGAGAAACAGAACATACTTCATATATATATATATTAGAATATATATGTAAACTATACATATAACCAAATAACAACATGTATAAATACCTTGTCTGTAGGGGAAAATGGACACAACAACAAGAAGAGGTGGAGAAACCAAGGAAGCTGACATGCTATGCTATCAGAGTAGCATAGAGTAGGTCAGTGGAGGTGAGCAGGAACGGAAGAGGAAGAGAAGATTGGGTGGCGAAATGAAGGTGGTGATGCGGGTAGGAGAGAGGATTGGGTGCTTGAACTAGGCTGAGGAAGGCATCTTCACGGCTGTGGGGAAGAACTGGGGTTGCGATGGAGATGAGGTCGGCTGAGCTTGGTTTCACGAGTGGAGAGAACAGAGAGAGCAACTGTGGTGGCTCAAGAGGAGGAGGAAGCACGGTCGAAGTTGGCAAGGGTCAGTGGCGATTTGGTGATATTGTCTGATGGAGGCCTGCGTGGTTTGATTGCAGGGTGAAAGAGGAGGAAGAAAGAAAGTGACCTTTCAATTTTATGAAACTCATTTATTAAAAATCTTAGAAACCAAAAAAATAGGAACCGATTAATATTATATTGCGAAAGACAAAAGCTGAAAATTATTAATGGCTATGGCTGTTGGATTCACAGGAGAAAATGAGTGGACACAAGGAATTCAAAAAGATCAAAATGTACCGATACGGTGAACCGTCTCATATATTCCGCCATGCACCGGACATCAAGAGACAGAATTTAATATACCGCAGAGATCAGCACGACGAGACGATCAAAATGGTATACAAATATCAATGCTACGATCATCCTATCAAAAGTCGATAATCGGTACCGAAAATGCTGCAAATCTGTCGAAAATAAGATAAATGAAGCAATGACAGTCCACATTTGACAAAACAGAATATGACGTTTCACTCGGAAGATGATTTACAAATTTATTGTGTAAAAATATTCAAGTTTGGAAACATTTTATCATCATCAATTTTTAACTGATTTGAATTAAAATAAAATTTACACAAGAAAAATAAACTTCCATATATTCTTATGAAAATTTAACATTTGCTATGTTTAAATATACATATTCCAAATATTAAATTTTTATTTCAAAATATCAATATTTAAAATTTCACAAAAAATCAGTTAATTACTTATTAAACATTTAAAATTTACGGGTCGTTATACACATTGGTGACTGCAGCTGCAAACAAGCTCAGAGACATTAGAGGTGAGATCAAAATAAATGAAGCAAATGCAAATAAAATGCATCAGTACAAACCAAGTGCACAACAACTATCAAATGAAGACTCGAATATCAATGGCACTGCCTCAACAGTCATAACATCATTAACAAACTGAAACAACACTGCAAATGCCAATCTGAACATATACCTATGTAGTGAAGCCCAATGATCAAGCAACATAACAACCAGTTCATATATATGACTATAATTACAAAGCCACGGTTCAAATAGTAAAGTATGAATGCCACGACTTCAGAGAAACAATAACATTTAAAACAGTGAAACAACAATGTAACCAACATATATATATATACACACACACATATGTATACGCATACACACACACACACATTTATAGGCAGTGCAAACAGGCTCAGAGGCACCAGAGCAATACAGGGTTTAGTTAAATGTATATTGAAGTACACAGCATGGATAGTAGCATATTCGAACAAGTGAACAGAGCATATGCCAGTAACAATGAACAAGCCAGAGTCAAGCCAGAAATTCACATAGCAGTATCAACTGGCTGAAGTCATCAAGCACAAATAAAAAATAACCAAGGCAATATCAAACAAATCCATGTCAAAGCCAAGTGATAAAAATCAAAATGGCCGAAGTAAAAAAGAAACCAAATCAAACAAAGTCAATGTCAAGTTCAAATGCTAGAAACTCAAAGCCATGATCAAAGAATACGATGAACAAGTTAGAGACATTTTGGCCGAGGAGTTGAACAAAGAAAATCAAAATCGTGTTAATCAAGTAAACAAAATATACGAATTTGAACAAGTCAGTAATCATCTCAAGCATTCAAGCATAATCAAATGGCCGAGAAAATCATCAGATGATAAAATACGAACGAAATTATAGGAATTAAAATCCTATATATATCATTAACATCATCGACCTCAAAATCATCGAGTTCAAGAAAATTAACCGGTAAATCAAAGAGCATAAAATCACATACCAATTCATAGAGAACTCGATCAAATTGGAGCAGCCGTGTGCAAAGTAAAGAAAGAATTGATCGTCAACGCAATCACGAAAACACCTACATGATCGATCAACAAAAGTCGGCTTCTTCAATTTAAAAAAGCCCTAGTTTGTAAATTTGGAACGAATGAAGAAAAGAAGCCATTTTCAAAGATCGAAGAACAAAGAGTCGGGCCGAAGAAATAAAAGAAAAAAGGGGATCAAAAATCTAATTACTTGATTTAATTTGGTTTGGCTTATATTTTGGGCTGTTATTATTAAAAATTAGGGTTCTGATTTTTAAATTGTTTTTTAAATTTGTATTTTTCCTTTAAACTTTTGTAATTGTCTAGTCGTGTGACCAGTGGATGAACTACGATGGTGTAGTTCTAGAATTCGCAACTCAGTGGCTGAATTGTGGTAGGGTTTCGAGCGTAGGGTTAGGTTAGTCGATAACGGATGTCGTGAATTTACATATGTAGGCGTCTGACTACATAATTTCTAGTAGAAACCTTGGGAGCAGCACGTAGGCAGGGTTTTGCAGAAGCTGGATAAATCTGTATCGTTCTATTTCTGCATTTATCATTCTGCTATTATATATGCTGTTATTATTCTGCTATATCTGTGTTGAGATTATTTTATATTCTTCCGCAATAATTTTTTTATAATTATTAATATCACCTTATTCACCCCACTCTAGGGTGAAATCGATCCTTCAGTTCTCCATGGTGACTAACATTTGTACTTAGAAAATAACATGATATGTTCCCACTTCAATGCTCACTGTAGTTCTCTATGGTGACTAATATTCATACTTAAAAAATAACAGGCTACATCTTTATATTTGAATTTCGCCTAGGCGGAAGCCGCTACTTTTTCCTTCAGACTGCAATAACTTCTTCAACTAACTCGGAATCAAACAAAACTTCGACCGATGAACTCTCACCTACATTATGGACAATATGATACACTTGGGTACTTCATCTTATGAATGCACACTGTAGTTATCTATGGTGACTAACAGTTATACTTAGAAAATACCAAACTACATCCTCGTATTTGAACTTCGCCTAGGCAGAAGCCGCTATTTTTTTTGTTTATTCGGCAATAACTTTATTTTGAAGACCTAGAGAACCAAGTTTTGTTTATAAACTCTAAGTTGGTATGCACTGAACTCACAACACATGCTTCAAGTAAATCACAAGGATATGTAGTTGGTGGTGATTGAACCCTCAACCTTTAAGGTGAATTCCCACCTAAATTACGAGGATATGTTCACACTGCAATAACGTCTTCATACTAATTCAGAATCGAACGAAACTTCGACCGATGAATTCACACCTAAATTACGGACAATATGGTAAACTCGAATACTTAATTTTGTGAACGCACACTGTAATTCTCCATTGTGACTAACAGTTGTACTTAGAAAATAACAAACTATATACCCACTTTAACGCTCACTGTAGTTCTCCATGGTGACTAATAATTGTACTTAGAAAATAACAGGCTACATCCTCATATTTGAACTCCGTCTAGGCAGAAGCCATTTTTTTCTTCACACTACAATAACTTCTTCATAGTAACTTGGAATTAGGCAAAACTTCGACCGATGAAATCTCACCTAAATTATGGACATTATGGTACACTCGAATACTTCATCTTGTGAATGCACACTGTAATTCTCCATGGGGACTGACAGTTTACTTAGATTGTAACATGCTGCCACATCCTCATATTTGAACTCTGCCTAGTATAGAAGCCACTATTTTTTTTGTTCAGGCTGCAATAACTTCTTTATACTAATACAGAATCCAGCGAGACTTCGACCAATTAACTCCCACATAAATTACGGACAATATGAAACACTTGGATACTTCATCTTGTGAACCCACACTGTAGTTCTCCATGATGACTAATAGTTGTACTTAGAAAATACATGCTACCACATCACCGTATTTGAATTCCACCTAGTGCAGAAGCCGCTATTTTTTTTGTTCAGAGTGCAATAAATTCTTCATACTAATTCAGAGTCCGGCAAGACTTCGATTGATGAACTCCCACCTAATTACGGACAATATGGAACACTCAGATACTTCATCTTGTGAACGCACACTACAGTTCTCCATGGTGACTAATAGTTGTACTTAGAAAATAACAGGCTACATCCTCATATTTGAACTCCACCTAGGCAAAAACCGTTATTTTTTTCTTCGGACTGCAAGGACTTCTTTATACTAACTCGGAATCAGGCATTCGACGAATGAACTTCTACCTAAATTATGGACAATATGGTACACTCGGATACTTCATCTTGTGAATGCACGTTGTAATTCTTTATGGTGAATGACAGTTGTACTTAGAAAATAACAGACTATATCCACACTTCAACGCTTACTGTAGTTCTCCATGACGATTAATAGTTAAACTTAGAAAATAACATGCTACATATTCATATTTTAACTCCGTCTAGGCAGAAACCACTATTTTTTTTCTTCAGACTACAATAACTTATTCATACTAACACGAAATCAAGCAAAACTTCGACCTATGAACTTCCACCTAAATTATGGACAATATTGTACACTTGGATATTTCATCTTGTGAGCGCACATTATAGTTCTCCATGGAGACTGACAGTTTACTTAGAAAATAACATGCTACCACATCCCCATATTTGAACTCCGCCTATTGCAGAAGCCGCCATTTTTTTGTTCAAACTGCAATAACTTCTTCATACTTTCGGAATCCGACGAGATTTCGACCGTTTAAATCCCACTTAAATTATGGATAATTTGAAACACTCGGATACTTCATCTTGTGAACGCATACTGTAGTTCTTCATGGAGACTGATAGTTGTACTTAGAAAACAACAGGCTACCACATCCCCATATTTGAACTCCGCATAGTGCAGAAGCCGCTATTTTTTTTTCATACTGCAATAACCTCTTCATACTAACTCAGAATCAAGAAAACTTCGATCGTTGAACTCCCATCCAAATTACAGACAATATGATACACTCAAATACTTATCTTACGAACGCACACTGTAGTTTTTCATGGTGGCTAACAGTTGTACTTAGAAAATAATATGTTATATTCTCATATTTGAATACTATTTCATAAAGATGTAAAATGGTATATTTGGAATTTCAAAAAGACACCCAGTAGATCTATTCAATGAAGTCTTTTTATTAGTAGTAAATAGAAAGATAAAGATATGCAAATGCATATGGCAAGCAGTAGCGGGCGTATATTGAGCTGCCTTTTATTTACTTTGGACTGCTGTTATTTTGTTATATGTTGTTCATATGAAAGGTGGCCTATGCAATGCTAATATATTACCCGATTAGTGCTCTTTTTCCTACAGTAGAAGGCCCATTTAAGATAGGGGACCCTCGAGGATTTTACTAAGGCGATTTTCTTAATAAATTATTGTTTCTTTAGTCCATGAATAAAGAACCAAGTTTCCAGGAAAAAATTATTTGCGTAGATAGATTACATTATATAAATGCAATTTTCTTATAAAAGTATTAATAATGTTTCCTGGAAATTTGACCAGGCAACGTAGTACTCAGCATTGGCACATTGCTCGGCAATTTATGGGTTGTTCGGTATTTGGGAGCGTTCGGCATCCAGGGGCGCTCGGCCTCCAGGAGCGCTCGACATCACAAGAACGCTCGGCATGAACGGGCGCTCGGCATCTAGAAGCATTCAACATCCAAGACGCTCGGCATCAGAAGAACGCTCGGCATAAAGGAACGCTCGGCATGAACGGACACTCGGCATCCATGAGCGTTCGGTGCCAAATGACGCTCGGCAGGCAAGGACGTTCGGCATCTCTGCACGTTCGGCATTCGAAGATCGTTCGGCACTCAGAGGTGTTCGGCATCCCGAGGTCGTTCGGCAGTCAGAAGTGTTCGGCGTTCAGCCAGTCTCAATCAACTTCAATTCATTGCTCAGCATACGCTCGCCACTCGGCATTTCACTTCGTTCGGCATGAAAATTGTGGTTCGACATTTAGTCGTTCGACACAACACTCTGGTTCGGCTTCCAGTATTGTTCGGCATTCATGCCCTATCCGGCATTCATGCCCTGCTCGGCATCTATGGGTCGGCGCACAGAGACCACTCCATTTGGGCCGAGGTATTCAGCTATCAGGCTCATCAGGGAAGTCCAACCCGCGTTCGTCTATAAATAGTGAGGCAGGAGCACAGCGAAAATGATCGGTTTTTTGGAGAACACTGGAGAAATTCTGCCGCATTCAACACTCATTCAAGACTTAATTTTTTACTTTGTAATTGTATTCAAGTAATTGGAAATAGATTGTATGTGTAATCAACTATCAAGGAAAGAAACAAAAATCAACTTCAAACTGGACGTAGGCAGTTACGCCGAACCACTATAAATTTGGTGTTCTTGTTCTCCGCATTCAATTTTACATACTGTCTTCTGTTTTAATTAAATATCTTCATTAATCTCTCTATACAATTTTTCTTGAGTTAATCTCTCTATACAATCTTTCTTGAGGGTGTTAGTGACCAATTTTGATGCTAACAAGTAACTTTCTTAAAATTTTGATCTCCGTTGCTACGTTCAACAACTCCAAACATCAAACATCAGTCCCGCTATAATTTTACTAGTTTCTTTGTTTTTCGAGCTGCCAAGCTGTATTGCGCCGTGTTAAACACTGGACGAAAAAAGCGAGGAATCTATTCTTCTATAAGGCACATTACTGCCGGTCTTACTTCATTTCTGTTATTATTCTTTTATTTTTATACTCTTACAGACAGTATTGAGAGCTTGATTATTCTACATCTGTGTCTGTGCAGTTACACTGTTTTTTTGAAGCGATTCATTTGGCAATACTTGTTGCCCATGTTCGTCAGAGATTCCCAAACTCTAGTATAAGTTCACTTTTGACCATCTTTTTCAACTGTTTTGCACATTGGGACTGGCCTCTACCTGTGATTTTGCAAGGTCAATATCCGAAATTCAGACATCCTGGAACTTTAATGCCTATTATGATGCCTTTTCGCAAGGCTAGCTGGTGTAGCTCGAACATCACACACAGCACCTTTCAAAAGATTAGATCAGAATTCCAATGTGGTTTTTTTATTACGCAGGTATGCCTTTTGTATCCTGATATACTTCTAAGGATTTTGTCTTTGCACTTAGAGCAATAGATCTCAAACACATGGTGTCTTCCAATTGTGAGGGACACCGAGGACACCGCTTTTCTGTATGGACTCGGTCTTGATTTCTCCGACTTTTACTAAAAAGATGCCACGCAGAGGGACTCCCACTGTATTGCTTGAAATACAACAATGTAAAAAGAAAGAGATACTTTTGATATGCCACACTAAAAAAAGAGAGGATCAGTGTCATAAAAGAGGCCATTTTTGGGTTTTAATCTTGTTTTAGGGTTGAGGGTTTCCAACTTTTGGGCTTCTCCCTGTGTTTTTTGGTGAGATATAGACATGTGCATTATCTGAAGGATGTTGTTGAGATGCTGGCGTAGAATCTGGGTTGATTGTAATTGTAGAAATTTTTGGAAGGCATGTCCTTGAACTTTTGTACAAGACATTCCTGTGATATTGCTCAGTGTACATGATATTGTTCTTGAAGGTTTATATGAGGTCGGTTACCAGATTTAGGATCGATTTTATTGTTGGTTATATTTTTACTGCTTTTTATGTGATACAATTGGCTCTCAGTTAGTCTTGTGTTCTATAAGTTGGTATTTTTGGCATAGAAGCGCTCTTGAAAAGAAAAACTGGTATACAGGAGAATAAAACCTTTAAACAAGCCCACAACATTGACCTTATTACATACATTCTACTTGTGTCCATTTGCAACTACAATCCCACTATTTCCTGCTAACATCATATACTTATCTTTTCTACTAAAATTCGTACATTCAAAACCCAAAGCTTTACCTATCATACCTTGAACAAAATTAGCCATCTTTATACTGCTCTCCTTACCATTTCTAGTGCCGCTAGTATCAACAGTGTCAAGAAACTCCAACTCATAACACATTCTGGGATTCATCAGGTAATAAATCGAATCAAATGCCTTGAACCCTCCTGCGGTTGTAGCATAAAACATACTGAACTTAACATCAATGGCAACGGGAACAATTTCATCGGTCAGTTCTGAGAAAAGCGGACTAAACCGAAGCAAATACGGCTCACGACATGTGGTTCCTTCTGGACAAACCACAACACTATTTCCTTGGCTTAAGTATTTTTCTATCATTTTGCCATCCTTTTCACGGTTTCTTGTTAGTCTAACTGTCTTTATAGGAGATAAGACTTCGGATAATCTGCTTAAACTGTAAGTGACTGCTGTTACAGGCTTGTTAAGTGCTACGGATATGTATATCGGATCAAATAAAGTTCTGTGATTGCACACAAAGAGTCGACCTTTTTGTTTCGGACATGTTGCAGGAAGTGGTCCTTTTAGTTTGTAATCTGTTGAGACTGAAGATAGTACGAGGGTTGATAGTTTGTATGGAAGTGTTATGCCTATCACAAGCCTTATGATTGCTAAAGGAAAAGCCACAGGGAGCCAGATGTACATGTATAATGTGTTTATGGGTGTTGGGGTGAATGCAATTCTACCATCATGAAATATTAAGGGCTTTGGGTATTTTTCTCTGGGTAATGGATGCCATCTGTTCTTTTCAGCTTCAGTTACCAGGTATATTTCCTGAATTAAGATAGACAAACAAAGAGAAAAGTATTACTGGTGGTGCTAGTAGTAAAATAGTTGGTTGTGTAGCCAAAATCTTTGCTCGATTTCCTATCCATGCTTAATTGTAAAATATACAGGAAAAATTGAAATAGAAGATAGAAATGAAGGAAAAAAAGAACCTTGCAATGAGAAAAGAGTTTTGATTGATTAAGTGATGTAGAGGAGCTAACAACACCAATGAAACAGCAGTCATCTT
Source organism: Allium cepa (assembly GCA_030765085.1). Lineage (NCBI taxonomy): Eukaryota > Viridiplantae > Streptophyta > Magnoliopsida > Asparagales > Amaryllidaceae > Allium > Allium cepa. The sequence goes on from CM060940.1 coordinate 113,255,244, forward strand.
TTGAATCATACGCTTGTATGTTTTTCTCAGTTTCCTCGACCAAACCAGTGTAAAATCCAAGAAATACTTTCAGCTCTTTTCCAACCACAGTATCTACCTTCAAATATTCTTTCAAAAAGCTTTCAACCATAATCCTTGGCATTTTGCTTATACAAACCCTTTTCTTTGCATTCTTCAACACTACAAATCCTTCCAATCCTACATCTTCCAGGAAAAACTTTGGTAAAACCGCTCTTCCAACTACGAACTTCTCTTTCTTCAATCCACAAAATGATACCATGATCATAACTTTTATCATAAAATCTTTGCTGAAACAAGATATTATTGGATATATAAGTAAGAGGATAAGACCTCTCAAGAAACTTCCTCCTTCTAATGCCACGAGCATGAAGTACGGAAAGGTTGAAGAATTTCTTAGAAGTCCTCCTTCGACATCATACCAAATATTTTCAGAGGAGATAGCAGTAGTAAAAGTAGGAAACGGTTTTGGTTTCTTAAATTTATTTTGAGTATGAGATTTAGACCATAAAAAGTGAGACATTTTGGCTATAATATGAGATTGCATTGTTGCTGCATGGGTTTCTTATAGATGTTATATTGTGCCACTTGGTGTTGCTTATAGATTTCTTGCTATTGTAAATTGTAAGAAAGGAATTTTAATCTTGACTGTGGAAAGAGACCTGTAAAAAGCACGACACCTAACCAATTTGTCATACATCACTATCCTTATTGATTTTATCAACTGTTTATTGGTAAAAAAATATACTTCTACAAATAATCATTAATTAAAATATGTACCACTATGATGTGATTATGCAATGTAAACAGAGGATAGTTGTTATCAAGGCCCATCATCTTGCACAATTTGGGAATAAATGGTTGCACTTTCTGCTCATTAAATGAAAGTAGAAATTTGATTGTGAAGTATTGTCTGTCATCGTCAATCCAATATTAAGATAGTATGTAAGTACTTTTAGAGAACCACATATTATAACAATACCAATACCAATTGATAACGTGCATGGTGTTTTCCGAGTAATTATATATGATTTATTTTATTAATTGTCCGATGTGGGACTAATCTCAACATGTATAACATAATAAACATGACTTGTAAGAATAACTTAGCATTTGAGTGGTGCAGGGCCGAGTCGATCGGTCCAAATGAAAATATTGTTTCGGCCGAGTTCAAAAAAAGGGCCCTAAAATAATAGTTAATGTGACAGGAATTGAATTCTGAACACTTGTTATGTTAAACAATGAACAATCCACTTAAGACATAACACAATTGTTACTCTGTTAGCTAGGTTGTTTTTTAACCTTCCACGCACGTAGAGGAAAGTTCAATAACATCTCTATTTTGCAGCATTCCTGTAGCTATTTCCACCACACTATTTGATTTAAATACATATTATTTCCATACATTAACATTACAAAGAGATAGTCAAATAAAAAGATAAGACCAGCTAATCAAGTAGATGGAGGGGTATAATAAAAGCTTCTCTATCTTCCACATCATACTATTAATTAAATAAAAATGTAGGGTGAAAATCAATGGACTACAAGGAGTGCTGCAAAATATGGATGTAATTGAACACTCCTTATATATATATATATATGTGTGTGTGTGTGTGTGTGTGTGTGTGTGTGTGTGTGTGTGTGTGTGTGTGTAACCTTCTTTATTTAACACCATTTATGGTCCTCCGATATCGACCATAAGTTTATGTTTAAATATTTGATTCATGTGACAGAAGGGTGAAAGAACAAATTTTTAATTAGAAAATTGTGTCTGATATTGGAGGCTACAAAATGATGCTAAAATGGTGGTCCACCAATGGATTTGAGAGTTGCAACTACCTCTGCTAATCCTAGCTCATGTGTGTGTGTATATGCGTGTGTATAATTTATTTTATTTTATTTTTATATGAAAATTTATCATTTTATTGATATTTATTAATTCTTTTTTAGTCAAATTAATAATTAATGACGATATTTTGATAATTTTTGATGTATGTATATATATTTATGATGTGTGAAACCATTATTTTCTATAAAATTTAAAAATGATATTAATAATATACACTGTTAGATTACCCACATGTGCTACTCCGCACATCAGCTAGCTATTTAGCACCTTTGAACCAATCCATACAAGAAAGCTTATAGTTTTTTCTTATTTTAGTTTTCAAAATATTTTAAAAACTTTTTACTTATAAAATATAAAATTATATCATATTGTTATACAAATAACATACGCAAAATAATATCAACAATATTAAGCTAATCGATACCAAATCAATTTTATCTATTCTATATGAAAGAGAATATGCGACTATTTGAATTCTTGCTTCTAAATCACTTTCAATCAGAATCCTCTTCTCTCTTGGAATTGAGGGGAAATATCGACATATCCCTAACAATTATACACCATTTCGAACTTAGAAATAAATTTCCATTATATAGTAATAACCATAACAGCACCACCTTTCATTTTCTGTTTCATCTATTTATGAATATCTTCCACCTTCATTTTTCAATTTTAATTTAGTTTCCTTATATTTTTTTTTTCTAATTTCATCCACTCAGATGTATCTTCCACTTTACCTTTTTACCTTCATTTTCTCCCCTTCCACTTCTTAGTACTATCATATCCAATGTTTTTTTGGCTTTTAAAACCAAGTGGAAAGTTTGCTCATTTCGTTGGTTGAGATTTCTTCTAGCTTTGGTTGTAGTTGGGTATGTAATATTATATTTTGTTCTATATTAGTTTGGTTTATAGAAACAAGGGTTGGCTTCTTCGAAAAATTAATATTTAACATCTATAATTTTTGACAATGTTATTCGAGGAAATTTAATTAGATAAATTAAACAGAATAACGATGATAAAGGGATTGAGATTTGAAAAATTATGCAAAGGGTCGTGCTTAATAATTAAATAAATGAACTTTAATTGGTTAAAGGATAATTAGTTCACAAATGGGCATATTAGTAAAATAGCCTCTTTATTTTACATGGCTATACATTTCTCACCATTGTCCATTCACGTTCATTTTTCTCAGATAAAAAACTAATGCAAAAGCCCCAAGAGACGACCATTAACAAGAAGGAAATGAGGAAGATTATAATCTTAAACTACGGAACAAAGCTAGGAAGGATTAAACAACAATAAATCTCAAATTCCTTACCAAAATCTAAGGTGAATAATAATTTTATACGATCATTATATTGTTCTATGATTATATGTTTTCAGATTTATGTTTAAATTTGTTTTTATAATGATATGGATGATGATATGCTTGAATAAGGATATGATCGAATTATTTTAATTCATATACATATGAATTTGCTCGGTTTTAAGAGAAAACCACGAGTTTATGATTTTTGAATGCCATTGAAATTTTTTTTTTGAATAATACATGATTTTAGAGACGGGTTATGATTTTAGAATTTTCCAAGCGATAGAAAATTTATTATGAATTTCTAAAGGAAAATATAATATAATTGGGTTTAAAATTTATTTCGAGTATTTCAGGAAGAAATTGGGTCTTGAATTTTATATGTTTGATTACATGATAAAATCGATTTCCTGCGATTTTTTGGGAATTTTCCCAGTTGATTTACTTAGAAAAATAAATTATTTTTAAAGAGGACTTTTCTGCAAATGTTGGTTTTGTTATATGGAAGGGCACAAAACGTTGTGTTTCTTTGATTTGAATCTAAATTAATGCGGAAGTTTCTAATTGTAAAGTATTTGAAAAGTTTTAAAGTAGCCAATCGAAGAGTTACACCTAGCAGGTTAGTTATAAAGCAATTACCTTGTTTAACTATAAATAAGCATTTTAGAAAAAGGTGGTTCCACCTATTTCGAAGGCACCTTTCGATTCATTTACCTTCGCACCATCTCAGTCGAAACCATCTCTGCCGACACTCACACAGTTAGAACCAAGGCACATGGTATCAATATAATCGGTATGAAGTGAATTGGTAAGTAGCGGAAGCTAGTGTCGAAAGCTATGCTTTCATTAGGGTCGAAACCAAGGCTCACTTTTTAAAAGATAAGCACTTACTTAGTTTTTGAAGGGCTTTCGACTGAGTCGATACCCTATAGAGTCGAAACCTTAGTTTGTTTTCTAAAGTTAAATTCCCGCCTTAGTTTACTTTAAGCTTTCAACATAGTCAAAAGCCATGCTTTCGAAAGGGGTGTCTTTCTCCTTAAATAAGAGCTTTTAAATAATTTGGTTTCGACCAAGTCGAAACCCACCCGCTAATTTCTCCTTTCGACTGCGTTGAAGCCATATATGCCCTCGAAGGGTTACCTCTATTTTGACATGAGCTAAACCATTTCCCTAAATGCTTTCAAAAGGGGTTGGGGGTTTCGAAGGTAATGAATTCGAAATGGATTTTGACTCTATCTTTCAAAGTTTTTATTTTAAAGGATTATGCTTTCGACTAGATGGTTTCGACACCATATTTTTCCTCCGAGTAATTTTACAATTGGTTTCGAAAGAGATACTTTCGTATATAACTATTTTTGACCCAATTGATGTCTTAAAGAGTAAACCCAGTACTTTCGAAAGAGGTACGTTCATTAGTTTCGAAGCTATTTTCCTAAAGATTAGTATGCAATGTTTTGATACATTCGAAAGGTATGATTTATTTTCGAAAGGATTGATTTATACAGCTTCGAAAGGTATATATTTAGAGTTTTGAAAGGAGACTGTCTATGCTTTCGAAGGAGGACATCTAGTAGTTTCGAAAGTGATGTTTTAATATTTCAAAACAAATGATCCGTTCTCATTTTAAAAGGAATACCATGGCATAAATAAAGATTTTGAAAATATTATTCACATTGTTATTAATCCATAAATGTATGTTGGGGAAGGGCACAATAACCGGATAGGTTGGCCCAGTAGTGAACATAAATTAAGGAATGTTAAAACTTTAAAACTAAGATATTGGCAGAGGCCAATAGATTTATAATAAGCCCATGAAAACTGTATATAACTAATGATATTGGCAGGAGCTAATAGGTTCGTAGTCAACCCATAAAAACTATGATTTGATATTGGTAGGGGCTAGTAGGTTTGTAGTTAGCCCATGAAAACTATATCCGGATTAAGATATTGACAGTTAGTCATTAGGTTCCTATAGCCCATGAAATCTAGGATAAAAGATAAGATATTGGAGTTACCAATAGATTCTTAGTAATCCCATGAACATTATAATATTGGACAGATAGTCTATAAATATTTGACAGGTTAATAATAATCATAGAAACTATAATTGAGACGCATAGTCAAGATGAATGAGGATGGGTAATCCAGAATAGACTTACTTGGTTAGCATATCATCATAATGCTTTGAAATATTATGTTTTAACCATTATGGATGCAGGAGCACAGTATATGGTTTTGTAAATGTTTTAGGATACTAAAACTTATTCAGCTAAGCAGTGTGATTTCACTAGATATCTAATGGTTTGAGATGGTAAATTATTATTCATAGCAGACTTGATTTCTGACTTGAAGTATTTTTTTCCTCTTAAACTCTCGGGTACTCAATTGATTTTGACTAGGTTGAGAGTTAAGGTTTTTAGGTGTTCTTTTAGACAAATAAAGCTTCTGAAGACGTGCAGGAAGCAAGCTTGTTATTAGATTTCTTTTATTTCCGCTGTGTGTTTTGTTTGTAAAGGAATTTTTTTTCTTGCTTATATGTATACTCTGATCTACCAATAGGGCATCCTCATATGTCGCTCTTGGTGTATTTTGAAATATTTATATGTTATCTGAATGTGGTCTACGAACTGGGATTATGTAATCAATTTGGAACATTTTAAAATGGAATGTTGAATTTGTTTGTTGTTTAATTTTTTCCATATTCTTGTGTTTCTGTATCAATGTATCTAATATCACTGTATCTGGTCATTGAGGATTAATAACTATGGATTACTGTAGCATCCATACCTGTTAGTTTTGGGCCTCCAAGTAGGGGATTGTTAGAAGTTGGTATCAGAGCATAGGTTTATGAAACTTCAAAAGAAACTTAAACCTAAAAGATTTTCCAAACATAATCCGATGAATCAAATAATAAGGTTGGGGTTTGGGTTAACACTATTGTAACGTACTTGTTTTTGCTATATATAGTTATATATGTAAGTATGTATCTCCATCTCTTTTAGACCGTTCTTTTGTATCTTATTAAGGCTCGTATGCAGATTTACAAGAAGGGAGATATGTAAGTAGGAAATGAAAGAGGAAATCTCGGTGGTGGAAGCACCACAACAAATGAAAATGCTTTATCACTACCAGGAGAAATCTGGGTCGATAGGCTAATGCTAGTAATCAAAATGCTGATGCCAATGTGAGTACTGAAAATCCACCAATAGATATGGTGGCAATATATCAGTTCTTTATTTGTTTGATGCAAGCTGGAGCTGTTGTTGGTGTTGTTGAAAATGTAGGAGGAGCTAATCCTTTGGCTCCAGTTGGGAATAATTATGCTTTGCTGAGTAGAGATTACACCAGTTTGGATGGAAAGCCATTCTTGGGAATGGAGAGTGCCATAGAGGTTTAGAATTGGCTGTTGCATTGTGGGCATATATTTACTGATTTGGGCCTGATTGATAAGAAAAAGAGAAGATTGGCCTCTAAAAAATTGCAAATCAGCACTACATTGGTGGAATAGTGTCACTGCCGGAGTTTCGGAAGAGTGATTAACTTGGATTGATTTTAAGATGAGATTTGGGCAGAAGTTTGTATAGTAGTTTGCTAAGTCTGAGCTAATGAGGAAGTTTATGGATTTAGTGCAAGGAGAGATGTCAGTGGTGGAGTATGCTACTAAGTTTGAAGAGCTCTCTCGATATGGATATGCTGTTATATATACTGACATTAAAAGGAATGAGAGGTTCATTCGGGGATTGAGGCCCAAGCTTGCCAGAATGACCGTGACACATGTCCGTGATCCTTGTAATATAGTATAGGAGATGGCCGTTCTCCATGAGGGGTTACTTGTTAATTTAGCTAAAGAGAAGTCAATGGAAACTCAGGGTTCTCAGGGGAAGAAGAGGAATTTCTTTAAAAGAAGGGAGCCCGGAAGGTAGATACTGCAATGAAGCCAAAGGCTGAGGTAGTTTGCTATAAGTGTGATAAAAGAGTCACTATGCTAATGAATGTCAGTCTGGAAATGGGAAGAAAGCTGCAAGTAAGAAGAATATGAAATGCTTCAACTATGATCAAGTTGGGCATTACAAGAATCAATGTCCGAAGCCAGTTAGGGAGGACAAAGGAATTTTTTTTACTATAGGACCAGCTAAGCCCACCACATCTAATAAAGGAATTATCATGATGGAAGACACGCTTTTGATTTAGAGTATTCCAATAAGAGTACTTTTTGATACCGGTGCATCACATTCATTTATATCTCAGCGTTTGGTTGATAGATTACGTTTAGAATCCACATACTTTGTTACTTCCTTAAGGGTTGCAAATCCAATAGGAGGGTATGTAACTCTAAGGGTTTGAGAGAACCATATCAATGGTGTTTTGATGATAACAACCATACGACATTGCTACTAATGGATTTATTGAGTAATTTTAGGTTAAGTAGTTATACGAAGGTGGATAAAATATGGCAACAGAGTTACAGGAAGAAGGGAAAAATATTACTAAAGTGGTCAAGGCTGGAATCGTACCCATGGAGTTAAAGATAGAAGCGCCCTCAAACCAGCAACACCAGAGCCTTGTTTAATTACACCAGAAAGAATGTATGTGCGAAAAAGGATAAAAAAAGAAAAAAAAATAGAGAGAAAATAAATACGATAAAGGTGGAATTCGAACCAGGAAAAGAATGAAGACATGCACGTTTGGATTTGAACGGCGATTAGCACTTTTATATGTTATCAGGACAAAAGTAAATATTTGACTTGGAAAAATATGCGTAAGATCGGATTTGAACTCTGGACAAAAGGGAAAGATACTGCGTGCTTACCACCCAACCACAATTGCTTTTTGTTTACTAAATTGTTTGCCATCTTATATATTGACTGTTGAAGGTCAGAAATAAATAACTAAAAATATGGCAAAAGCAGGAATCAAACTCAGGTGCATAGGGAGAAAGCATGCACGCCCATACTACTTCACCATCTGTGCTTTTGAATAAATGTTTCAAAAACATATAAATGACCGTTATAAATGGCTGTTTAAGTGACCTTGCAAGCACTTTTTTGAAGTGTTGCAAACTTTCATTTAATGCATCTCTTCCAAACAAAATTGCTAAAGGGTTGCTACTATTTAATGGCTTCCTATCATTCCTATATAAGCCTCATATCATCTCCAAATCAAATATACAATTATATGCTCTCAAAATCATTTTTGTATTGCTTTCTAAATTACTAAACTATATATTCATCATAAAAGCATCGTTTCCAAAGATTACAGAAGTTGTACTCCAACATGACTACTCGATGTATTGAAGACATAATATATAGTTAAGTTATTTCTTTGTAAAAGAAAAGATTGAAATCCTATTTGGTTTCTCACGCGGAGTCTGTAAACCTGTTCCTCCGGCTGAAGTGAGGGTTTGATAGTGAAATTTCTAAGAGGTGTTTAGGGACTGGACGTAGGACGGAAGGTCCGAACCAATATAAAATCACCATTATCTACTATTTTATTTCCACTGCATTTACATTACTTACAATTGTTGGCCATCTTTGATCTTGTGCATAGCGACTAACAAGTGGTATCAGAGCCCGAAATTCTATCGATCATCACAACATTGTAGAATAATGGCCAGAAAGAGAAGATCCAATCAGAGCTAAAAAATAATCAAGAAAAAACAAGTTTCTGAAAGCAAGCAACAATCAATAGAACAAAGACATGTGTTTTATGGCTAATCTCGGATCAAATTTGGTACGCTTAGATTCTATATATAATGATCTTTTACAAATGCATGAGAAGTCATTAAAAGATTTTGAAACGTCATAAAAGGTCAATTCTATTGCTTTAGCTAAAGTGGATGATTGTGAGCATAAAATTAGTATTTTAACGAAAGAAAATAAGTTTTTAGTATAATAAACTAAAGTTTTCGAAAATACATTGAAAGAACTTGTTTTACAAAAAGATTACAAGAAAATGAGCGCTTAAACGATAAAAGTACCAATCTTTTAAAGAAAACTGAAGTTTTGCAAAATAATAATATATTTTTGAAAAATTATTTGAATGATTCTAGTTCTAAACTTTTATCTCTAGAAAAAGAGAATATGACTTTGAATGATAAGAATCTAGAATTAATTAAAGAATGTAAATATTTAAAAAAAAAATATACTATTTTGCAACAAGAAATTTGTGATTCCAAAACTGTTTTTGAATTAAATGAGAAAATCACAAATTTTAATAGAGAAAAAGATGATTTATCCTTCTTAACTACTAATAGCAAAGCTCACAATAATAGAACTGATTCAGTCTATAAACAATATAAGTGTAGAAAAAGTACTAGATATGCATTTATATACAAATTTTGATGCTAGTACTAAAAGTATAGTTAGTTTTAAAATTAATCCATGTCATGATAACACCATGCTTAAAAATAGAAAAAACCCTTTGAATACTAAACCAATGACAATTAATGTTGATATATGGGTTCCTACTAATCTAATTGATTATAATAGACGATCATACATTAGCACTGTTACAACACTATGATTAATAGTGGAAATTATATTTTAGGAAATCAACCACATCCAACTGGATATGGTTTTCTAAGTTGTAAACCTTGTATCTATTGTAAAATGAGTGCCACTTTGCTTACATTTGACTTATCTATTGGATACTCATCACTTTACAATAATGTTTAAAAAAGTATTATTTATGACTTCTCTATGATATTCCTCATTTATTTATTTTTAATTTTCTCATACTTTTTGTTAATTACAAATAGGGAGAAACAATGAGCATAATGATAGGGGGAGTACATAATTAAAAGTTAAAGAGAAATACTATATTTACGGGGAGTTTTTTAATCATATAGTGCGCCAATGCTTTTATCCATTTTTGTTGATGATAAAAGGGGAGAAGAAGGCATGTTTTAAATATTTTATATTAGCATCTATATAAAGTTGAGGAAATAAACTTATTGTACATAACATATATTTAGGGAGAGCTATTATTTTATATTATAAGGTTGTGTGGTTGTCATCATCAAAGAGGGGAAGAATGAAAGAGCCATATCAATGGTGTTTTGATGATAACAACCATACATGCATTCCTACTTAAATACAACAAACAGTGACCAATGTCAAAATTTACAGCCAAATTCCACAAGATTTTCGATCCTGGGAATCTAATAATGATGGCCAATTCAGTTTCAACTCAGCATGAAATCAAGTTAGATGCAAACATTCGAAATTTGATTGGACTAGAATCATTTGGGATAAGTTTTGTGCTCCTAAAATGCCCACATGTAGTCTACTTGCCGAATTAAATAAACTAAATATGAAAGATAGAATTAGCAGATGGAATCCAGACATTAACCGTACTTGTATTCTTTGTTTGCAACATTGTGAAGAAAGAGACCATTTATTCTTTCAGTGTGAGTACTCTAAAAACTTATTAAAGGAAATCACTCAAAGGATTCAGATTACTTTTGGCAAAAACTATGACTCAACCATATTTTTGAATTCCTTAGCCAAAAACAAATAAGTAATTTAGATTTGCATCATCGTATGAACATTGTCTTCACTTCAACAATTTGACACATATAGTGTGAGAGGAACTCCTTGGTATTCAACAACATCGAATTACCTTTTAATGTTTGAGAGCTACTTATTCCACAAGATTACAGATCTCTTTTTAAGTACAAATTGGACAATAAATTAGAAAATAAGAGAATAAACTTATCCTATCAACGCTGAACAAAGCAATCGACATCATCTTTAATACCAGGCCACCTTGAACAAATTTTCATGTGATAGTGCGGGAAACTGCTTTGGGTAATTTTTTCTTCAATTTAATTGACCTCTGTCATGAATTTCCAGCTTACTGGAGGAAGTTTCAGATCTAATTTGACCATTGGTGTTTTTTTCTCTCTCCTATGGAAGATATGAAAAGAGTAAAGTGAAGGGTTGCTTTAATTATTTTAGCTGCTGATTTTATTACTAGCTCACATGACTTGATACATTTATCATTGTATTTGCTTAATTTTATTCTAGTTTTCTAACCCAAGTTGATCGTATGGATGGTTTTGAGTGTGGTATATATGTTTACTCCTCCATCTATTTGACAACTGGGCTTATAGAATTCGATTTTATGTATTGTACAGTTGATATGTGGATATGATATGTACTCTTCCTAGTAAAGCACCCAACTAGATTAGGTGGGTTGCTAGATTTTAGCAAGGCATATCATGGAAATATGTTAACTCTTCTGTTTTATTAATAAAGTACCTATTTTGGAAAAAAACAACCATACGACATTGCTACTAATGGATTTATGGAGTAATTTTAGGTTAAGTAGCTATACGACAGTGGATAAAATTTTGGCAACAGAGTTACAAGAAGTGGGGAAAAATATAACTAAAATGGCCAAGACTGGAATTGTACCCATGCAGTTATAGATAGAAGCGCCCTCAAACCTGCTACACTAGAGCCTTATTTAATTATAACAGAAAGTGTATATGTGCGAAAAAGGGGAAAAAAGGAAAAAAATGGAGAGAAAATAAATACGGAAAAGGTGGAATTCGAACCAAGCAAAAAATGAAGACACGCACATTTGCATTTGAACGGCGATTAGCACTTTTGTGTGTTATCAGAACAAAAATAAATATTAGACCTGGAAAAATATACGTAAGATCTGATTTGAACTATGGACAAAAGGAAAAGGTACTGCTTGCTTACCACCCAACCACAATTTCTTTTTGTTTGTGAAATCATTTGCCATCTTATATATTGGCTATTGAAGGTCAGAAATAAATAACTAAAAATATGGTAGAAGCAGGAATTAAACTCTGGTACATAGGGAGAAAGCGTGCATGCCCCTACCACTTCGCTATCTGTGCTTTTGAATACATGTTTGCCAAAAAAATGACCATTATAAATGATAGTTTTAGTGACCTTCCAAGCATGTTTTTGAAGTATTGCAAACTTTTAATTAATGCATCTCTTCCATACAAAATCCTTGAAGGGTAGCTACTATTTAACGGCTTCCTACCATTCCTATATAAGCCTCATATGATCTCCAAATCAAATGTTCAATTCTATGCTCTCAAAATCATTCTTGTATTGCTTTCTAAATTACTAAACTATATATTCATTAGAAAAGCATCATTTCCAAAGACTACATAAGTTGTACTCCAACATGAATACTCGGTGTATTGAAGACACAATATATAGTTAAGTTATTTCTTTATAAAAGAAAATATTGAAGTCCTGTTTGGTTGTTCAGGCAGAGTTTGTAAACTTGTTTCTCAAGGTAAAGTGAGGGTGTCGATAGTGAAATTCCGAAGAGGCGCTTAAGGACTGAACATAGGACAAGAGGTCTGAACTAGTATAAAATCACTGTATTATCTATTATTTTATTTCCGCCGCATTTACATTGTTTACAACTATTGGCCATTTTTGATCGTATGCATAGAGACTAACAGGGTTAAGATGTGACCAGTTAGAGCTTGATTTGTTAGGTCATAAGTTTTCATGCAGTTTGTATGTTATTGATTTCGTAGATATCAAAAACATTTTAGGTATGGATTGGTTGAGTAGGTATGAGGCTAGAATATTTTACTAGGATAGGAAAATATTACCGAGACACCCTAATAGTCATAACCGAATGGTATTCTCAGTAGAGAATATTGACCGAAGTGTTAGTGCTATGCTTAATGCTATGGAGGGAGGAAATGAGTTAAGTCAGGTTCGGGTAGCAAGAGAATTTGCAGATGTCTTTGAGCCAGTCACTGGACTACCCTCGAAAAAAGATGTGAGTTTAGAATAGATCTTATGCTAGGAACCGAATGTGTGAGTAGACCATCTAGTAGAATGACACCAACTGAGATGAGGTAGGTGACGGTGCAGCTAGTGGATCTAGAAGGAAGGAGTTTTATTAGAGTTTGCCCTGGGAAGCAACCGCGGTGTTTGTAAAGAAACCAGATGGGTCATTAAGGATGTGCATTGACTATCGCAAGTTAAACGAAAGGACAATTAAGAATATATATCCTTCTCCAAGAATAGATGATCTATTTGACAAGTTTATTGGAGCTAGAGTATTTTTCCAGTTGGACTTGGCGATAGGTTTCCATCAGTTAAGAGTGGTGGAGGACAGTATTCCTTTGACAGCATTTTGAATTAGGTATGATTCATATGGATGGTTGGTGATGCCATTTGGATTAACGAATGCACCGACTTTCTTTGTGGATTTGATGAAGCGAGTTTTCCAAGAGTATATGGATAAGTTTGTGTTGGTGTTTGTAGATGGCATTCTAGTCTACTCTAAGGATGAGAGAGAGCATGAAGTTTATCTTAGAGTGGTACTTGGGACACTGAGGAAGAACCAGTTAAAGGCGAAATTTACTAAGTGTCATTTCTGAAAGAAAGAGGTAAAATTTCTTGGTCACATGGTTTCAGAGAAAGGGTTGTCTGTCGATCTGGATTAGATCAAAGCCGTGAATAATTGGAAGAGACCAAAGGCAATGACCGAGATCAGGAGTTTTCTTGGACTTGCTGGCTACTATCGAAGATTCATTAAGGATTTCTCATGGATAGCAGCACCATAACAAGCTAATCAGGAAGGAGGCAAAAAAATTTCGTCTGACAAATGTGAGGAGGCATTCCTTAAGTTAAATCATTTGTTGACCAATGCATCAGTGTTAGTAGTTCCAAACGGAAACCAAGAATTAGTGGTGTATACCAATGCATGTGGAACTAGAATAGGAGCAGTGTTGACACAGCATGGTAAATTTATTGCCTACGCATCTAGACAGCTTAGACCGCATGAAGTTAGATATCCTACTCATGATTTGGAGTCGGTAGCTATGATCTTCGCATTGAAGATTTGGAGACATTATCTTCTAGGGGAAGGTTTGAGCTTTATACCGATCATAAGTCTTTACGGTAATTATTCTCTCAGAAGGAGTTGAATACGAGGCAGTATGGGTGGCTAGAGTTTTTGGCTCCTTATGATTTTGGTATAGACTATATGCCAAGAAAAGATAATAAGGTAGAAAATGATCTTAGCAGAAAACATCAGAACATGGTTTTAACTATGTTGGCAGAGTGGAAGGATTTAGAAGTTTTAGTCAGTTGTGATACGTGGTTAAGATTGACTGCTAGTTCTAGTCAGAGTTCCGCCAAGTTGTCTTGTTTAGAAGTTCGACCAATATTGATTGAGAAAATTGCTTCTAAACAGAAGGAGGATCTAGTATTGGCCAAGAGAATTAGAAGACTTGAGGTAGGAGATGAGATCAATAATCTAAAGGATTCTACCTTGACCAGAGAGGATGGTTGAGACAGAAGGGATGGTTGTATGTTCCGAATGCGGAGGACTTAAGAAAGAAGTTCTTGGAGAATATCATCGGTCTAAGTTTATGATTCATCTTGAAGGGAGTAAGATGTATCAAGATATGAGGAGAAGCTTTCTATTGGGAAGGCATGAAGTGGGATGTTGGCTTGTGGGTTAGGTAGTGTTAAACTGTCAACAAGTGAAAGCTAAACATTAGAAATCGAGTGGGTTGCTTCAGCCTTTAGAGATTCCAGTTTGGAAATAGGATTCGATATATATGTATTTTATAGACGGGTTGCCAAGGTCAAATAGAGATAATGAAAATATATGGGTTACAGTGGATAGATTGACCAAGAGTTCCCATTTAATTCCAGTTAAGTCAACCAGAATGACACCTGTTTTAACTAAGTTATTCCCGAAGAACATAGTTAGACTGCATGAAGTTCTTATTAGTATAGTCAGTAACAGAGATGCTTTGCTCACTATTGAATTCTGGAAGAGTCCATAGAAGAGATGGGTACCAAGCTTAATTTGAGTATTGCGTATCACCCTCAAACAGATGGTCAAACAGAGAGAGTCAACAAAGTACTCGAGGATCTACTAAAAGCTTGCGTTTTGGACTTTGGTAGATCTTGGGAGGATCATCTACATTTGGTTGAGTTTTCTTATAATAACAGTTATCAAAAAAGTATAGGAATGACGCCTTTTGAGAATTTGTATGGAAGACCTTGCAAATCACCAGCATGTTGGTTGGAGATGGACGATATATTAGTCTTAAGTCTAGATTTGGTTAGAGGAACATCAGAAAAGATTGAGTTAATCCAAGGAATGATGAAGGAAGCTCAGTCAAAACAGAAGAGTTAGGCGGATAAGAGGCGTAAGGACCTAGGATTCTTCATTGGAGATAAGGTTTTCATTAAGGTATCACCTATGAAAGGTGTGGAGTGATTTGGAAAGTCAGGGAAGTAGGCCCCAAGATATGTAGGTCCATTCTAGATTATAGAGAGGATTGGAGAAATCACACACAGAATAGAGTTGCCAAGCAGTTTGGCAGGTGTCCATAATGTATTTCATGTGTCTCATCTTCGTAAGTATATGCATAATCCATAGACTACTATTCCTCCGATAGGGTTGGAAGACTTAGTAGTAGAGCCTAATTTAACTTTTATTAGACAACCAGTTCGAGTTGTAGTTAGAGATAAGAAAAGATTAAGGAATATGACAGTCAGGTTGGTGAAAGTTCAATGGAGCGACTACGAGAAGGACTGTACTTGGGAGACAGAGGACATGATTATATATACTTACCTTGATCTGCTTTGAGGGAGTGCATATATTAGATTTATATAGACGGATGCTAGTTAGTTAGACTAGTATGGTTGTTGGGTGTTGTTACAGATGATTGCTATGTTTAGTATTTAGTCCTTACCGAATTTGGAGGATGAAATTCTTTGAGGGGGAGCCTGAAACATCCATAATTTTTGATGATGTTATTCGGGGAAATTTAATTAGATAAAATAAATTGAATGATGTTGACAAGGGGATTGAGATTTGAACAAATTATGTAAAAGACCGTGCTTATTAATTAAATAAATGGGCTTTAATTGGTTAGAAGGATAATTGGTTCACACATGGGCATATTAGTAAAATAGCCTCTTATTTTATGCGCTATACATTTCTCACTATTCTCTATTCATGTTCATTTTTCTCAAATAAAAATAAACACAAAAGCCCTAAGATTCGGCCGTTAACAACAAGGAAAATAGGAAGATTACGATCTTAAACTAAGGATCAAAGCTAGGGAGGATTAAGCAACAACAAATCTCAAATTCTTTATCAAAATCTAAGATGAATAATAATTTTATACCATCTCTATGTTATTCAATGATTATGTGTTTTCGTATTAATGTTTAAATTCATTTTTATAGTGATATGGATGATGATATGCTTTAATAATTTTATGATCGAATTATTTTAATTCATATACATATGAATTTACTCGGTTTTAAGGGAAAACCAAGGGTTTATGTTCTTCAATGCCACGGAAATTTTTTATGTTGAATAATACATGATCTTGGAGATGGTTACGATTTTCAAAAAATTTCAAGCTATGGAAAATTTGTTATGAATTTAAAGGAAAATATGATATAATTGGGTAAAAATTTATTTCGAGTATTTTAGGAAGAAACTGAGTCTGGAATTCTAATGTTTGATAACATGATAAAATTGATTTTCTGTGATTTTTGGGGATTTTTCTCAGTTGATTTATTTGGAAAAATTATTTATTGATAAAGAGGGACTTTTTTGCAAATGTCGTTTTTTTATATGGAAGGGCATTAAATATTATATTTCTTTGATTTGGATTAAAATTAATGCGGCAGTTTCGAATTGTAAAGTATCTGAAAATTTTAAAGTAGCCAATCAAGAAGTTACAAATGGCAGGCTTGTTATAAAGCAATTGCCATGTTTACCTATAAACCAGCGTTTCAGAAAAAGGTGGTCCTGCCTATTTCGGAGGCACATTTCGGCTCCTTTACCTCCGCACCATCTCAGTCGAAAATATCTCTATCAAAAACCACAGAGTTAGAACCAAGGCACATGGTATCAATAAAATTGGTACGAGGTGAATTGGTAAGTAGCGGAAGATAGGTTATCGAAAGCTATGCTTTCGTCAGGGTCAAAACTAAGGTTCGCTATTAAAAAGATAAAGCACCTGCCTAATTTTTGAAGAGCTTTCGACTAAGTCGATACCCTATAGAGTCAAAACCTTAGTTTGTGTTTTAAAGTTAAATTCCTGCCTTGTTTTACTTTAAGCTTTCAACATAGTCGAAAGCCATGCTTTTGAAAGGGGTACCTTTCTCCTTAAACAAGAGCTTTCGAAGAATTTGGTTTTGACCAAGTCGAAACACAGCTGCTAGTTTTTACTTTCGACTACATTGAAGCCATCTATGCCGTCGACGGGTTACATTTGTTTTAACATGAGCTAAACCTTTTCCCTGAATGCTTTCAAAGGGGTTGGGGGTTTCGAAGGTAATAGAGTCGAAAGGGGGTTTCGACTCTATCGTTTAAAGTTTTTATTTTAAAGGATTATGCTTTCGACTAGATGGTTCCAACACCATCCTTTTTCTTCCAAGAAATTTATAATTGGTTTCGGAAGAAAAACTTATGTATATAACTATTTTTGACCAAATTGATGTCATAAAGAGTAAACCTAGTACTTTTGAAAGGAGTTTCATTAGTTTCAAAGCTATTTTCTTAAAGATTAGTAAGCAAGGTTTTGATACATTAAAAATGTATGATTTGGTTTCTAAAGGATTGATTTATACAGCTTCGAAAGGTATATACTTAGAGTTTTGAAAGGAGGTTTTCTATGCTTTCGATGGAAGGCATTCAGTGGTTTCGATAGTGATGTTCTAAGATTTAAAACAAATAACCCATTCTCATTTTGAAAGAAAATATCATGGCATAAATAAAGATTTTGGAAACATTGTTCACATTGCTATTAACCCATAAATACATATTGGGGAAGGGCATAATAACCTGATAGGTTGATCTAGTAGTGAACATAAATTATGGAATGTTAAAACCTTAAAATTAAAGATATTGGCGGAGGCTAATATGTTTATAGTAAGCCCATGAAAACTGTATATAATAACAATATTGGCAGTGGCCAATAGGTACATAGTTAGCCCTTGAAAACTATGATTTGATACTGGCACGCGCCTGTAGGTTTGTAGTTAGCCCATGAAAAATATATCCAAATTGAGATATTGACAGTCAGTCAATAGGTTCCTAGTTAGCCCATGATAACTAGGATAAAAGTTAAGATATTGGAGTTACTAATAGGTTCCTAATGATCCCATCAAAAATATGATATTGGATAAATGGTCCATAAACATTTGACAGGTTAATAGTAATCATAGAAACTATACTTGAGATGGATAGTCAAGATGAATGGGGATGTGTAATTCAGATTGAATTTACTTATTTTGCATATCATCATAATGTTTTAAATATTATGTTTTAACCATTGTGGATGCAGGAGCATAGTATATGGTTTTGTAAATGTTTTAGCATACTAGTGAGTGGAAAACTCGTTCTGCTAAGCTGCATGTTCTAACTAGATATCTAATGGTTTGACATGGTAAATTATTATTCGTACATGCTTTATGTCTGACTCGAAGTTTTTATTTTACCCTTAAATTCTCGGGTACTCAATTGATTTTGAGTAGGTTGAGAGTTAAGGTTTTTAGGTGTTCTTTTAGACGAATAATGCTTTTAAAGACATGCAGGAGGCAAGCTTGTTATTAGATTTCTTTTATTTCCCCTGTGTGTTTTGTTTGTAAAGGCAAATTGTTTGCTTGTCTATCTATGTATTCTGATCTACCAAGTGGGCATCTTCATATGTCGCTCTTTACGTATTTTATAATAATTATATGTTATCTGAACGTGGTCTGTGAACTTGGATTATGTAATCAATTTGGAACATCTTGAAATGGAATGTGGAATTTGTTTGCTATTTAATTTTTTCCATATACTTGTGTTTCTGTGTATGAATGTATTAAATATCGTGGTATTTGGTCGCCGAGGATTAATAAATATGGATGAATGTAGCATCCGTGGCTGTTAGTTTTGGGCCTCCATGTGGGGAATGTTACATAATATGTAAAATAAAATTTCTTAGTTTTCAATAAGTGGTTAAGTTAAAAGATATCATTTTTCTAAAACGTTATTATAGTTATCTTCTTTGGTTGCAGGTAATCTGTTCGCTGAAATGTCAAAGTAAAGAAATTGGGAAGAGTTTTGATTCAACATCTACAGTAATTTCAATACACATACTTTGATTTATTTTCTAATTTATTACATTTTTGTATCGATTTTTCATCAATTCTGATAGATTCAATTTTTGTATCTATTCAATTATATCTATATTATTTATTTTTTTGTTAATTTATTTTTCTTTTTTCCATTTCCTTATCTTCTCTATCTAAAATAAAAAAAATTAATCCTTAAATAATGTATCTTCAATACCTTTTTACTTTTAAATCTAAGTGGAAAGTTTACTCCTTTGGTTGTTTGTGTTTTCTTCTTTCTTTGGTTGTAGCCATAGAATTCTCTCTTCCATTTTTCATAGCATGCGCCATGGTTTTAGGTATGTAATATTTTATTTTGCTCCATGTCAGTTTGGCTTATATGGATTAGTTTGACTTCTTCAAAAAATTACTATAAAAAATAAAACATCACTTAGTCTTCAACAAGTGATTAATTTTATAGAATAATGATTAGAAAATTCAAGTTGAAAGGTATAATTCTTTAAAAAAATTAATGTGGTTGCTTTTCTTTGGTTGCAGGTAACTTGCTTGCTGAAAAGTCAAAATAAAGACATTGAAAGATAATTTTGATTCAACTTTCATGGTAAATCTAGTACACAAGCTTTTAATTTATTTGATAATTTATTACATTTTTATATCAGTTCCTCACAGTTTCTTATTTGTTACATTTTGGTATCCATTCAATTGTGTTGTTGTATCTATGCTATTCATATGTGTTTCAATTTATTTTTCTTCTTCGATTTTAAGTATATATTATAGTTTCATGTTTTAGCGTAATGTAGTTTGAAATTTCTGTTCTTTTTTATTTCTTTAGATCAAGGTTTGAGAACTTGGTTTCGATTGTTTGAAATTTTCTTATCTCGGCCAGTTTTGAAGATTTCGAAAGTTTTGGTTTTGATTTTGATTTTGATTTCATATTTTAGCATTTTCTGATGAAAATGTATAGTCTAGATCAATGAGTGACTATTTGTATTTCGTCATTCAATAGTTTTTGGTCTTAATCTCATATATTAACTTTATAATGATATAATGTATTACACTTTTGTATTTTTTTCTACCAATAACAAAAACTAAATACTTTAATGTTTATCAAATACCAATTAATATAAAATGAAACGAGGTACTGTGTAAAAATAGATTTAACAGTTGGTCCAATGCAAGCCAGTCCAAACCAAATAAAATACTATGTTACGGTCCAAATTAAAATAGCGGTCGTGATAAAAGCTAGAGTTTCTAGATTAAAAGAATACTAGGGTTTCCAGGATAAGGAAAAATTAGGTTTTAGA
This sequence comes from Allium cepa, assembly GCA_030765085.1. Lineage (NCBI taxonomy): Eukaryota > Viridiplantae > Streptophyta > Magnoliopsida > Asparagales > Amaryllidaceae > Allium > Allium cepa. Next base: position 113,275,839 of record CM060940.1, read on the forward strand.
TCGCATCGCATGATCTGAAACAAAGTTTTTGTCGCTCGATTTAGGTATGCAAATCCACTGCTTGTTTCTTTTCCGTCATTGTTCCTTCTATATTTTTCTACTATATTTATTATGTTTTTCGCTCTGTTCGGCCAAAACCGAACTTCCTCTCGAATCTCGTACCGGCTTCAAATGGAACTGGGATGAGTTAAGCTGGATCTCAAGGTCTCGGTCTAAACCTCGTACTATGCTTTAGATATCCCTTTTTATTGATGACCGCTATTCTACATGTGAAAGATAATCTATGAGACAATATGGGTATCTTGAAGAGTGGCGGGTATGATTTGATTTCTATAAGAATAATAAAATGGCTATTTCTATTCAAGCATCATTTTTTTTTACATATACTAGGCTTCTTTTATAAAAGGAACTAAAACAAAAAACACCATTATTTACAATAGTGGTAAATAATACGTTCTAATTGTTTTACTTTTTACCGCTTAAAACACTCAAACCATAATCGATCCAACAAAATATGATAAATCAAATTCTTATTCTCTAGGAATAGAAATAGGAGAAGTAGAGATTTATTTAGAGTTAGAATCAAAAGAAGATAATTATTTTGAAGTACAAATAGAAAAAGGATTATGATTTTGGAATAGAATCTAAAACGGGATCAAAATTCATATCTGGAAACCATTCATTATCATCTTATTCTGAAACTCTTTCCCAAATTTAAGATTTTAATTTCAGTTTGAATCCATTTCAACTTACCTTTATTTAATTTCAATTTGGTTGTATTTCTATTACCACTTAATCTAATTCCAATAGATTAACAACCAATTGCCTTAATATTTATTAGAAAGAAATATTTCTTTATATATCAAAATATATTATTATATAAAATCATTTAAAATTTTTATATAAGAAAATAACAAGTACGCTCTCATATATATACACACACACTCAACTCATTCTAGGGTACCATTGACCTTATCCTTAATGAGTATCCCACCAGAGCCGAGATTCTCGCTTAACCATCAGCTCTGATACCAAATGTAACGATCCAGAATTTTCGATCCTGAAAATTCCAAATAGTTAGGAAAAGAAGAAAAGAGATAGAAGAAGAAACGGAAAAACCAAACTCAGAATCTCACATCGCAGCGGATAAAATGTAATAACAAATAATATTCTTTACACAAAGAAAGCTGTATCAGTCAATTAAATTTTAATACATCAGAGTTACAACATTTTACAATCACTGGACAGTTAATAACTTGTTCCAGATATACAACAATATAACACAGCGGAAACACTCCATACGTTCCTGCCATCCAGCTCGCCTCCTGAGCTCTAGAACGTCCTTACCTGGAAATATGTAATACTCGGTCTGACCCGAGCATTACATCAAAGTAACACCCACGTCAGGCTAGAAACTAGCGTTACACCAAAATAACATTTTTTTATCACTTCGAAACAATTTTCAAATTCTGGACCCAGATTTAAAACTTCATAATTCAGATCATCTTCAATTCCAATTTATAAGTCATACTTGCCTAAATGTTTTACTTCCCTAAAACATTTCATTTTGTTTACTCATTAATACACATCTTATTATTAAACATAACAACCATTTATGATAATAAACAAGATTGTCATATCTCGAAACCATTCATTAAATCAATTTTAACTACTTGAATTACCTGCAATTCTGCTTACTTAACTTTAATTTATTACCTTGAATTATTTTTCTCAGTTAATCATTCTTGATTTATTATTCTCTAATTATTTTAAGTAACCGGTCTTAAATTAATTACATAAATTAATTTATTCTTTAACCATTCCCATCAAATTAACTCTTATTACTCTCATAAATTAAATAATGATCCTCTAATTAATCTCATTAATTTCTCTCAATTATTTACATTTAGTAATTAACTATCCCTTAATTACTTGCACAAATTAAATCTTTAATAAATCACACTAAGTAATTAATCCTCATTTACTTTCATGAAGCAATTATTTTCTTTAGTATTTTCCATTAATTACTTATCCTCAGTAATTACTTACTTAATTACATTTAATAATTAATACTTAATCAGGTTTCACAAGTGATTACCTTTAGATTAATTAAACCAATTAATTACCTTAAAAATAATTTATTAATCTCAATTACTTAATTAATTATCCATAATTAATTAACCTTAATCACTTGATTGATTAATTATTAATCACTGATTAATTAATCTTTAATTATTAATTAATTAATCTCTAATTATAAATTAATTAACTTTAATTACTTAATTAATTCTTAACTAACAATTAATTAATCCATAATTAATTAACTAAACCTTTATAAATTAATTAATCCTAAATTATTAATTAATTAAATTACTAAATAAAACTTTAATTACTTCATTAAGTTAATCTTTAATCATTAATCCTTAATTAACTTCCAAGATAAAACATTTGCATTAATTACTTATCTTTAATTAGTACATGTTTAAAAGCATTTCATATCAATTTATACTTAATTACTTTTAAAAATTAAGTTTTTTTTTAAAAAACTTAACATTTCTCAAATTCTAATTAACAAATCATACAATCTCTTGTTCAAAATAGTTAGACATGTACCAATTAAATAGTTTAAACCAGATTTTAATTTAAATTCAAAACAAGCTTTCAAAACATTTTTAAACTTCTTAAAAACCTTTTCACATTTACTTCGGGTTCAACCCGTAATATACTCGAGCCTCAATTCCAAAATCCGAGACAAAATCGAACTCTTTCCAAAACCAAAAATTCAAACACTCCACTGATCATACCAGAGAACAACCCGAGCAATTTATCATTTTCCCCAAAAGATTCCCGAGCCTACAATACTTCCTCAACCCACTGACACACGCAAACCCAACGTGCACGTGCGCCGTTCAACGACAATGTTCGACCACCCAAGGCCACTGTTGGCAAGTCGCCCCCGACTCCCCTATGCCAACAAAACACCCAGACCCCTCAATTGATCATGGAATCGAATTCGAGTTCGAACGAACCCATCGACCCTGCCTGCAACAAAAATGATCATCAGTAAACTGACCCACGACTGCACCTCTGACCACCTGACAACTCGCCGTCATGTCTGAAGCTTCATCTCGATCCCAAGCTTCGATTTCCCCCATCGCGAATGCCTCCGATCCATCCAAGACTTTGCCATAACCCCGAAACATCGACAGCCCAAGCTCTCCTCAAAACCCTAAATCTCAATCCCTTGGCCACTACGACCATCAGAAAAATCTCAACCAAATTTTCCCGAGACCATCCATCTACCAGCCACCTTCGGCCACAACCTAGGCGCCGACCACCACGTCGATCGTCAGAAAATGGCAAAAAACCCAAAAAACCCCCAATCTCGATTATCTCAGAAATCACCAAACTAAAAATAATGATTTTACTTCCAAAAATCAAGTTTTTGTATAGGTATTCAGTTTGTATATCTGAATTTATAAATTAAGATGTTTGAGTTTTCACTTATCTTGAACTTGCTCTGTCCTTTTAAGCTTCCAGTGAGATTTCAATTTTAATTTAACTTAAATAAAATTTTAAAACATAATCTATAATCAAAAAAACAAATCTTGTTTGAAGCTAAGTCCCAGCAGCAATCAGATCAAGAGGTGTTTAATTTTGAATAAATCATATGCCTGGAAACTAAAAGCAGGAAACATGGATACACATCATTCACACCCATCGATACACTAATATATATGCAGAACTTATCTATATATATTCACACAAAACATATACATTCTAGAACTTTGCATGCAACCAGACTATTTAAATACTTAAGATTTTTAAAGGAAAGTGTTACTCGCTTGTTTTGAAAAGGAAGACAGAGCCTTCTTTTTGATAAAAAGCTTCTGAACTATAAATTTGAACGCTGAAATGTTTCTGATTTAAGAACTTGAATTGTTGAAGTTGATTTGAAAACTTGAATGTTAGGATGTGAAAACTTGTTGAGACTGCTTTGATTTTGAGTTTTCATTAAAAACAGAGTTGAAGAATGATGTTTAGACTTTATTTCCAGGTTGAAGAAAAATGTACAGGATGTTTCCATACTAAAACTGGAGTGCTGAAGATTGCATTTGGAAATAGAGATGAACTGCTTTGTTTCCAGGATGAAGAGATAATTCCAGTTTTTATTTTGAACTTTCTTTGAAAATGAGATTACAGGTTTGCTTGCATTTTTCTGTCATAGGCTTTGGTTTTATATTTTTGGTTTGTGGAAATTGACTACATATTGTTTTTGGGAGATGTTTTGTTTAAGTTTTTCTTAGTTTTTAAAAAGAAGAGAGTAGGAAAAAGAATGAAGGGAAGAAAGCCTATGGTTATATAAGTTAATTATTAATTTAATAAAAATAAAAGAAAATCAATTTTAAAATGACACTTGTTAAAACATCTTAACATTTGTCATAAGCATCATTTTATCCTTTAACACTTGTTTAAACAAGCTTCCATACTTTTGCACTTGTCCTTTAAGTCATTTTATTTAATTTAAATGTTAACAAAAGGCTTTTACTTAATTTTATAAATTTACAAATACTTATCTATGTATATATAAATTACTTTAAAGAAAATAAAACCAATTATATATATAAATAAGAGCTTAAAAATATATTTTTAAATCCAAATATTTTAAGATATCTACCTTTGAATTTCCATTATAAATTCAAATTCATATTCAAATTAAACTTGAAAATATATTTTAAAATCAAGTCAACAATACAAATATATTTTAAACAAACCCAAATTCAATTTGTAATTAATAATTCTATTTAGAAATTTATTTATCTATATTTAAAAACAACCCATTATCATTATTGTTTGAAAATAAAAACTTTTATCAATTTAAAATAATTTACAAAGGGAATTATCACATTTAATTTTGCTTGAAAATTTTGAGATGTCACATTCCTCCTTCCTTTGAATCTTTTCGTCCTCGAAAAGGAACGAAGCCAGAGTTTATTAAAATTCTTAACATCAATTAAATTTTCTCTTTGAACATTTTTTTAAAACACTTTAAAATCTATATAATATTGCTAAAATATTTTTATAAAAATATCATTTTATATCTCGATGTTTTCACAAGTCCGTCCTCATTCTCACAGAAATCTGGTCATACGTTGATCTGGCGTAAGGCTGAAAATCTATAAGTACTTGGTAAACCCGTTTTCAACACCCAGTGAAAATACTTGGAAAATAATTTGTTGAAAATATAGAAAACATTTTTGAAAATAAAGGAAATATCTTTGGTGAGCATGCTTTGGAAATCATCATTCCCATCCATGGTCGCAGTTACATCCTGGGTTACGTTGCCATCACAGCAAAAGTCCATGTAACTATAGGCATCGGTGCCCTTGATTTTTGCTGCCAAAAATGAAACTTCTCCACTCCCACATAGGTCGCAGTCTATCGATATAAAATCAAACATAGATTGTTGGCTCTCAACAGCACACACGACTTTCGCTATGTCACCATAGGTCGCAGTCTACCGATATAAAATCAAACGTAGACTGTTGGCTCTCAGCAGCACACACGACTTTCGCTATAGTCTGCAGTAGATCGCAGTGACATCGAGTTACACTGTCGTCACAACATAACCCAAATGCCTCTAAAGGCATCAGCGCCCTCGATTTTCGCTACATACTACACGAAATCCTCAGGAACTAGTTTTCTCTGGACTCCTCACAGGATCAACTTTAGAACCTCCCCCTTTGAGGCTCAAGGCAGTACCAACCTATGGTACTCCAAAGAAGTTCATTTCTAGGGAGCGCCTTTTTCTCTAGAGCCATTTTCAAAACACTTTGTACTATTCACATATAGTATCTTCCAAATCATACACCTAGTATGAATTCCATAGAAATCTCTTTTTCTTACAATCGATTATCCCAGAATCGATAATTCTCAGACTAGGCATTCCAAATTCCAATATTGATTTTACCCAAAAATCAAAAGCCTTTCCAAAATCCATAGGTTCCAAAAACCTTTCCTCCAAAATCATTCTCATAAGATCCTTTATATACATACATACATACATACATACATACATACATACATACATACATACATACATACATACATACATACATACATATATATATATATCCCATTGAAAAATCTTTGGATCATTTCAAACTTGTATAAAACCCTTTTTATACTTCAAATATTTTCAAAACCCTTTTCTTCTGGCTATAGATTCAACAAAGGGAATTTATCATATATATAACAAAGATACATAACTTTGTTTATGCCAAATTAAATATTCAAATTTGATTACTTTTTACAAAACCACTTACCATATTACTTACTTTCATAAAGTAAATTTCTATTATAGAAATATCCAATTACCCCTTTATTTTATCATATATCTCACAAAATATACTTTTCATTTCAAAAACCATTTCACATTTCTTATCCACAAATTCCCACTATCAATTTCATTCAAACCCGTACGATGTACACATATCATCCGTACGCTATATCAATCATCGCTCACTCGGTCACATAATTTATCTTTCGAACTAGTATCGTCCACCCGACTTCCTAGTGCGGACTCAGATCTAGTTTCTTGATCAAAAACCGTCATTCTCCTTGCATAGCCATAACAATCATAATAATATCCAAAACCAATCAACAATCCATATCCAGGTTTGTCGTCGAAAATTGAGTGAAAAAACCCAACTCGGATCGATAAACTATCTCGAAATTCTGTGTTCAAATCTGGATCAAATCATTATGTGAATAGAATAATATATGTACATCATACGTATTTACCTTCATTGATTATTAGCCAAATCAATTTCCTTTTCTATTCACATTCACTTAAATTTTCATTCACTTACTCAAAATTCTTAAATCCTTATTTGGATTATCACTTCAATTCTTATCTCAAATGGATATGTAATCATAAATAGTTGAACTCAGTCCAGCTTAAATTTAGAAAATAGCTTGAAAATTTTAAAATAGATAAGTAGTTGAAAAATAATTATTAGTTAGTAAAATATCTGTAAAATAGTTAAATAATGATAAAATAGTTATAAAATAGTTAAATAGTTATAATAGTAATTAGTTTATAAAATAGTTGTAAAATAGTTAAATAATTTCTAAAATAACTATAAAATAAGTATAAAATAGTTTAGGGTATAAAAAGAAGGGTTGTATATGTAATAATAGCTTGGAAAAATAGATTTGTACTAAAATAATTTATTTTGAAAATAGTTCAGAGTCAAACTGTTCAAATCCCAATCTTCATTTCCAATCAATTCAATTTAAATTTCCACTTCCATTTAAATTGACTCAATTCCAATTTAACTAACTTCAGTTTCCACTGAAATTGATTTAACCCCAATTCAAGTTGAATTAATCCTCAATTTCTTTCCTAAATTCAAATCAAATTCCCTTTGAATTTACTTTTTCAACTTTAATTTCATTTCAAATTAATCCAATTCAAATTTTCTATTTGAATTTTTAAACTTATCCACTTCAAGCACAATTCCAATCAATTCAAATCAAATTCAATTTGAACTTACTTAATTCAAATTTAAACCATTTCGAATCATATATATTCGAGTTAAATTTTAAAATGTTGATTTAATCCTTTAAATCAAATCAACTTATCTCTTTAAACCATTTAATTCTAAATCCAAATTCCATTTTAACCTGTTTCAAAGTTCAAATAATAATTCAAATCCTTTTTAAACAACTAAATCTTTGAAATTCAATTTATCATGAAATTTCAATTTTCGAACCAAACCATTGAAGTTTTATCTTAAACATTAAAATCTTAGTCCAAAATGATTCCATTTTATCTTAATAATGGATATATTACCACACCCCATTTCTTCATTCATTTAAATAAATCCAATTTCAGCTTAAAGATTATTAATAACAACAGGATGGTATCATTCGAATTATTTTAAAATATCCATCTATTTTCAATTTCCAGATTTCAAGCCTATTTTGAGATCACACAAACTTCCAATTCAAATTAACCATTTAACTTCCTAAGTTAAATCCCAATTTCATCTTGAAATTTCCAAATCAGGTTGTCTATTCTAAATTTATTTAATTTCCCTAAAATAAATTTCACTTTAATTTAATCCAGACAACTTTACTCAATATGAATTCTCATTCAAATCTTAAACTTCAGATCGATAATCTTCCCACTTAAGTTTATACACTTACTTCACTTTGGGTTCCCACATCACATTCCAAGGAAAATTCAAAACTCAACATTTAAAGTTTATTTCAAACCATCTTTGATATTATGTATATTCCTCATATATACATATTATTTTAACCCACCTTTGGTTTTTAATTTAAAACAAATTTCTTTAAATTTTCAAACAACTCTTGTTTGAAATAGGATCCTTTTATTCAAATATATTAAATAACATTTCTTTATCACTTCGAAACTATTTCCAAATTCTGGACCCAGATTTAAAACTTCACAATTCAGATCATCTTCAATTCCAATTTATAAGTCATACTTGCCTAAATGTTTTACTTTCCTAAAACATTTCATTTTGTTTACTCATCAGTACACATCTTATTATTAAACATAACCTCGAAACCATTCATTATCATCTTATTCTGAAACTCTTCCCCTAATTTAAGATTTTTATTTCAGTTTGAATCCATTTCAACTTTTCTTTATTTAATTTCAGTTTGGTTGTATTTCTATTACCACTTAATCTAATTCCAACAATTTAAAAAGCATTTGCCTTAATATTTATTAGAAATAAATATTGCTTTATATATCAAAACATATTCTTATATAAAATCATTTAAAATCTTTATGTAAGAAAATAACAAGTACGCTGTCATACACACACCTTAACTCATTCTAGGGTACCATTGACCCTATCCTTATGAGTATCCCACCAAAGCCGAGGTTCTCGCTTAAGCTTCAACTCTGATACCAAATGTAATGACCTGGAATTTTCGATCTCGAAAATTCCAGATAGTTAGAAAAAGAAGAAAAGAGATAGAAGAAGAAACAAAAAAACCAAACTCAAAATCTCACATTCGTAGCGGATAAAATATAATATCAAGTAATATTCTTTGCACAAAGAAAGCTGTATCAGTCAATTACATTTTAATACATCAGAGTTACAACATTTTACAATCACTGGACAGTTAAATAACTTGTTCTAGATATACAACAGTATAATACAGCGGAAACACTCCATACGTTCCTGCCATCCAGCTCGCCTCCTGAGCTCCAGAACGTCCTTACCTGGAAATATGTAATACTCGGTCTGACTCGAGCATTACATCAAAGTAACACCTGCGTCAGGTTGGAAACCAGCGTGAGTAAACCCATCTAACAAGAAATACCAATGCATAAAATTATTTAAACCCGGGTAACTCGTACCTACTACGAGTTCTTACTTACCATAGTTAATACACATCATATACTCATATCTAAGTATTATTACATAAATTAAATGACCAAGCTTACATTTTAATTCCATCCAGCCTATTCATTCCAAAGTCAATTCCATAAATAATTTTTATGGATTACAAATCGAAGTGGGTTCGGGTATTTACTAATACCCGACCCCGGTCTCTTAGAATTCAATGATATCCAAATTGTTAAGTTTTAACAAAACAATACATACCCATGACGTCATATCACATAAAAACTCAACTCAGTTAGGTAACCAACATTATCATCATTTTAATCCGGTCATATCACACTACATCTCATTCGCCATCAGAGATGTCATCCATTCAAGACAACCAATATCATTCAATTTTCCATAAGTAAGATTGATAAGATATTCAATCTCTAATTGACTTAATTTAATCTTTAATTAAATCAATTTTAACTACTTGAATTACTTGCAGTTCTGCTTACTTAACTTTAATTTATCACCTTGAATTATTTTTCTCAATTAATCATTCTTGATTTATTATTCTCTAATTATTTTAAGTAACCAGTCTTAAAATAATTACATAAATTAATTCATTCTTGAACCATCCCCATCAAATTAACTCTTATTACTCTCATAAATTAAGCAATGATCCTCTAATTACTCCCATTAATTTCTCTCAATTATTTACGTTTAGTAATTAACTATCCCTTAATTACTTGCATAAATTAAATCTTTAATAAATCACACAAAGTAATTAATCCTCATTTACTTTCATAAAGTAATTATTTTCTTTAGTAATTTTCCATTAATTTCTTATCCTCTATAATTACTTACTTAATTACATTTAGTAATTAATAATTAATCAGGTTTCGCAAGTGATTGCTTTTAGATTAATTAAACCAATTAATTACCTTAAAAATAATTTACTAATCTCAATTGTTTAATTAATTATCCATAATTAATTAACCTTGATCACTTGATTGATTAATTATTAATCGTTGATTAATTAATCTTTAATTATTAATTAATTAATCTCTAATTATAAATTAATTAATTTTAATTACTTAATTAATTCTTAATTAACAATTAACTAATTCATAATTAATTAACTAAACCTTTATAAATTAATTAATCCTAAATTATTAATTAATTAAATTACTAAATAAAACTTTACTTACTTCATTAAATTAATCTTTAATCATTAATCCTTAATTAACTTCCAAGATAAAACATTTGCATTAATTACTTATCTTTAATTAATACATGTTTAAAAGCATTTCATCTCAATTTACACTAATTACTTTTAAAAATTATGTTTTTTTTTAAAAAAACGTAACATTTCTCAAATTCTAATTAACAAATCATAAAATCTCTTGTTCAAAATAGTTAGACAGGTATTAATTAAATAGTTTAAACCAGATTTTAATTTAAATTCAAAATAAGCTTTCAAACTTTCAAAGCATTTTTTAAACTTCTTAAAAACTTTATCACATTTACTTCGGGTTCAACCTGTAATATACTCGAGCCTCAATTCCAAAATCCGAGACAAATTCGAACACTTTCCAAAACCAAAAATTCAAATATTCCACGGATCGCACCAGAGAACAACCCGAGCAATTTATCATTTTCCCCAAAACATTCCGTAGCCTACAATACTTCCTCAACCCACTGACGCAAACCCAACGTGCACATGCACCATTCAACGGCAATGTTCGACCACCTAAGGCCACCATTGGCAAGTCGCCCCCGACTCCCCCATGCCATCAAAACACCCAAACCCCTCAATTGATCATGGAATCGAATTCGAGTTTGAACGAACCCATCAACCCTGCCTGCAACAAAAATGATCACCAGTAAACCGACCCATGACTGCACCTCTGACTACCTGATAATTCGTCGTCACGTCTGAAGCTTCATCTTGATCCCAAGCTCGATTTCCCCCATCACGAACGCCTCCGATCAATCCAAGACTTTGCCATAACCTCGAAAACATCGACAGACAAACTCTCCTTAAAACCCTAAATCTCTATCCCCTGGCCACAACGACCATCAGAAAAATCTCAATCAAATTTTTCCGATACCATCCATCTACCAACCACCTTCGACCACAACCTCGCAGCCGACCACCACGTCGATCGCCAGAAAATGGCAAAAAACCCAAAAACCCCCAATCCCGAGTATCTCGGAAATCACCAAACTAAAAATAATGATTTTACTTCCAAAAATCAAGTTTTTGGATAGGTATTCAGTTTGTATATCTGAATTTATAGATTAAGATGTTTGAATTTTCACTTGTCTTGAACTTGCTCTATCCTTTTAAATTTCTAGTGAGATTTCAATTTTAATTTAACTTAAATAAATTTTTAAAACTTAATCCATAATCAAACAAACAATCTTGTTTGAAGCCTAAGTCCCAGCAACAATCAGATCAAGAGGTGTTGAATTTTAAACAAATCATATGCCTGGAAACTAAAATCAGGAAACATTGATACACAGCATGCACACCCATCAATACACTCATATATATGCAGAACTTATCTATATATATTCACACAAAACATATACATTCCAAAACTTATCATGCAACCAGACTATTCAAATACTTAAGCTTTTTAAACGAAAGTGTTACTCACTTGTTTTGAAAAGGAAGACAAAGCCTTATCTTGATAAAAAGCTTTTGAAATGTAAATTTGAATGTTGAAATGTTTCTGATTTAAGAACTTGAATTGTTGAAGTTTATTTGAAAACTTGAATGTTAGGATGTGAAAACTTGTTGAGACTACTTTGATTTTGAGTTTTCTTTCAAAGCAGATTTAAAGAATGATGTTTAGATTTTATTTCCAGGTTGAAGAAAAATGTACAGGCTGTTTGATGAACTGCTTTGTTTTCAAGTTGAAGAGATAATTCCAGTTTTGATTTTGAACTTGCTTTTGAAAATGAGATTACATGTTTGCTTGCATTTGTTTGTCATAGGCTTTGGTTTTACATTTCTGGTTTGTGGAAATTGACTACAGATTGTTTTTGAGAGATGTTTGTTTGAGTTTTTCTTAGTTTTTGAAAAGAAGAGAGTAGGAAAAAGAATGAAGGGAAGAAAGCCTATGGTTATATAAGTTAATTTTTGATTTAATAAAAATAAAAGAAAATCAATTTTAAAAATGACACTTGTTAAAACATCTTAACATTTGTCATAAGCATCATTTTATCCTTTAACAATTGTTTACACAAGCTTCCATAGTTTTCCACTTGTCCTTTAAGTTATTTAATTTAATTTAAATGTTAACAAAAGGCTTTTACTTAATTTTATAAACTTACAAATACTTATCTATGTATATATAAATTACTTTAAAGAAAATGAACTAATTATATATATAAATAAAAGCTTAAACATATATTTTTAGATCCAAATATTTTAAAATATCTACCTTTGAATTTCCATTATAAATCCAAATTCATATTCAAATTAAATTTGAAAATCTAATTTAAAATCAAGTCAACAATACATATATATTTAACAAACCCAAATTCAATATGTAATTAATAATTTAATTTAGAAATTTATTTATATATAGTTAAAAACAACCCATTATCATTATTGTTTGAAAATAATAATTTTTATAAATTTAAAATAATTTATAAAGGGAATTATCACATTTAATTTTGCTTGAAATTTCCGGGATATCACAACTAATGGTAAAAACAACTATTTCTAGAGTAATAATGTACCATTACTAGACCTTAATTATTCTTGATTACATACTAATTATTTCTTCATCAATCTTACTGATTATTTTATAAAATTTTCTTGATATATAATTTATTTGAAATTAACACTTTTATAATAATGACGATGAAGTTTGCTTTATATTTTAATTGATTGAATGTTACCATAGTTTATATTAATTAATAGTTGCTAGTGTGATGATCTGAAATTTTTGAGCATTTAAAATCGAAATATTTAATTGATTTTAAATATTCAATAGAGTAATTTTAACTTCAATTACGAATATCACAATTTATTTGATAAGTGAATTATTAAATTACATAAGTGAAATTGGGTAAATTGTTGAATCTGGAGTTTTAAGCCTATTTAAAATATATTTGAAGGCTTGAAAAATTTATATTGATAGTACTGAGGATAGTAGAAGTTGTAAACTTGAAATTAACAGTGGTTTGTTCAGTTTTAAAATTTTATAGTTTAAATTGAATTTAAAAATAGCATCCTGAGGCACAGTCTCGGAATTCGATGAAACCAGTTCCATTGGGTCCGTAATATTGTATTTTTATCAGATTTCAATTTTCGTAGAGTTTGGGGTTGTTGTGTGAGCGTACGATATATAAACGCGCTTAAATCTATATCGAAAATTCGAGACGATTTAAATTTAAAAATATTGTATACCTTGACTGGTCAAATAAACTAAACGTCAGAATTTATTTGCTTTCTACTCGAATCATTGTAGCAAAGCGTCTCCAAAATGTTCCCCTTTTTAAATATTAACAGCCGAAAGAAAGAGAAGCTTCAATTGGAAGCTTTTAGCCGCGTTTTATAATAAAATCCTCTCCCTCATTTTCAATTTTGACCGAAGCCGATCCTTAAAAATAAAAAATAAAAAATATAAATAATGGCCGGAGCCTGTATTCTTCGAAATAGGGTAGGAATCGTAATTTGAAATCGATTCACGTTAAAAAAAAAGGGTTGGCGAGGCGGGGCTTTACGAATTCAAAAGGGGTGTTTTTGATCTGGGATTTGGAGGTGAGGGTTTCGGCGAGCGTCAATATGGGGGGAGCCACGTCATTCATGTAGAAGTCACGATTTCCGATCGCGTTGGGTCGCGACAGCAGGAGGGGCTCGTCGCGTCGAATCTAGGGCTTCGCTGTTTCGAGGCCAGTCGCAATTAGGACTTGGGGTTGCCGTGAGGTGGTGGTCGGCCTGGGGTTGCCGCGAGGTCGTGCTCGACCTGAAGCGGTAGTAGCGTACGAGGTATTCGATTTCGATTCTTATTTTATTTTATTTTATTTATTTTATGGTTTAATTAAACTTGATTTTAACATATTTAATGTATACAGATTTGAAAAATGTATATGGAAAATGAAATGAATATTTATACATTTTAATGCTACTGTAAAACTTTAAATAGATATTCTGGTAATATATAGATAGTTATATATATATATATATATATATATCAATGACCACGGGATTAGGAAAAAAAATTTAATATACGTGTAACCATTTTTATTTACTAGGCTATTTTAAATAATATTTGGGAGATTAACTTATTTAATTTATTTTTGGAACGTGAAATTTATTTATTAAAGGAAACAAATTAGTTTAAATAAAATTTTGGGTTAATTAAATTTACTTAAGAAAAATTAATTGTTTGGTTAATTCAAGTATTAATAAATCATAATATTTATACAAGGTCAAAAATTTGAGAAGAAAGCAAGCTGAATGGGAAATGGATGCTAATAAAATAAAGGTGAGCAAATCTCACTCAGTTAAATTTAAATGATTAAATTTAAATAATTGGTTGAATGGATGAATTGATTGATGTGCTATAGTATGGAATATTTTGGAATTGGCATTTTATATTGTGCTAATGTCTGTGGATGCAGGGAAAACAGGTTGGAGGGATCCAACTGGATCCCTCAACATTTATTTAAATTATTTAATACCCTCTGTTGTGATTATTTGATATTCTATGATGAATTATATTGGAATATTGAATGTTATGGTTTGATTGGATATATTTGAGTATAATGATTTACCAAAAATATAAAAATTGGATTTTTGAAAGAAAATAAAGGAAGTAAATTGTAAGCGAGATAATTAGAGAAAATTGAATAAATTAAGAATGAATTGAAAAGGAATGGAAGTAATGTTAAATACTAATGAATGACTTCGTATATGAAAAGAAAAAGGATTTGAATAAACAGTAATTAATGAATTGTAAAATTAAGTGATATTAATTTAAAGAAATAAAGTGACTTTAAAATTCTAATAAATAAATCTAGAATATAGAAGGAAATTTTGAATAAACAGGAAGTTAATGAATTTTAGTCTTCAGTAATATTATTTAGAAGAACAAACATTTATTTAAAATTTAAGGTTTAAATTATTGAAAAGAATAAAGAAGAAATCGGGAAAAAAATCTGAAATTTGTATATTTCAGTTAAAAGAATTAAAAATCAAACGGAAAATAATAACAATAATAATAAAATCCATAATTAACGAATTTTGAAATGAACTGAGTAAGTAAAGAAATTTATTTCAAAGGGAATAAATTGGGAATCAATTTGAAAAAATCATTTAAGTGATTGAGATTGGAAATTCTCCCTGGGTAACCAAGTACGTTCTCAAAGTAAATTTTTAAATATAAATTAAAGGTTTTAAAGTTGTTTTTAAAAAGCAAGTTTTGGAAAATTTATTATTTCTAAATGTTTAAATTCTAAAAGTAAGTATTTCCTTTAATTTATTATAGCAATAATTATTTAAAGAGTGACTTAGAATCTTGTTTTTAAAAGTGAAATCTAGTTTTATATTTTATTAAGTGACCTTATTTTCAAATATTCATATAGTATGTATTTTTAACTAATTATTGAAGTAATTTAACTTAAATGTTTTAAAGTATATTTCAAAGTAAAGTGTTTTAAATTATTTTAAAAAAAATCTAGTTTTGTGCTTGGTGATTTCAGTGGAGATAAAAAAAATATTTGGTTAAGTTTATTCTGAAAAAGAAAGATGGTTTTGAAACTGTTTTCAAGGGTTGAAAATAGAAATATATCTTGTGAATATATTTTGAGGTTAATAAATAATTTGGAAAATTATTTATTGTTGGATGGTTGTTTGTGAATATTAATTGATAGTTAAATCACCGACTATCAATATTGGACAAATGCGTTGATCGTTTCGAAGAGACCGGGATCGAGATTTATTTCTCGAAAACCACTTCAATCCAGTTTGTACGTTTCGTGGGAAACGAGTGTGGATTCGAAGATGGAGCAGTGAAGTGCAAGGGCTAGTCTCTACTAATCCTGAGGATATTTCCAAAATGGATGTAGTAGGAGTAGTGCCTTCGGTTCCGTTCGAACCCGGAACAGACTTGTATGGATGAATGCTTTCGGGACATCGTCAGTTGGACAATGGGCATTCTAAGGGATATGTTCCAAAAAGGTAACGCTTAGTCTCAAGCCTCATCAAATGGGAATGACTGAAAATCAGGGGTTATGCAACAAGGCTAGGTGGGTAGCACCCAAGCAGGGTGAGGTCATCCCTGCCTAGATGTCCCTTTTATTTCGGCTTAGTGGGCGGTTGTTGATTCCAACCGTGGGGTGATCTCACTCGGGATTATCCAGTAAGGGGTAGTCCCGGTCTTATGTTGCAGGGGAGCGGGCATACTCCTCGGTACTGTGATATAGGCCACGTACTGTGACAGGTGGTACCCCAGTGCCTAGTCATTAGTTGGAAATCCATTCTCCCTGCGAGCCTTGTACGAGATTTGTTTGTATTACCCACTCCGTGGCTAGTAGCTGGAATTTAATAGATGTAACAATTTCGGCTATTTTATAAGTATTTGTATATAGACCCTATTATAATATCAGAGGATTTCTATAAAACAATGTTTTAGCTATCGTAAGGTAAAAACCCGACACGTTTGTTTGTGACGTGGTCTTACGAGATGCTTTTGTTTCAAAATGATTTTTGAAACTTTAATAATCAATTGAGTGTGATTTTCTCACGCTGGTATTCCAGGCTAACTCGGGTGTTATTTAACTATAATGCTCGGGTCAGACCGAGTATTATAGGATACATGATATGATGCTGTGGAGCTCACGAGACGAGCTGGATGACGATACGTACTTCCGTACTTGTTTATACATATATTCCGCTGTGTTGAGTTGCTGTGTATCCATTTGTATGTTGTTGTTGTTGAACTATGATTGATGTATTGTGATCATGTAATATATAAACAGTGATATTTGATATTTGAGTAAAGATTATTTATTATCTATCATTTTTTATTCCGCTGCGATGGTTAGATTCTGTTGTTGTTTTCTATTTTCTTCTTCTACCTCTTCTTCTTTAACCCAAATGGTTCGTATTTCTGTACACCTTGAGTCGATTTAGGTAGAATAGTGACGTCTCAAGAGGTACGGATTTGCGGGTCGTTACAGTTGGTATCAGAGCGAGGTTGGTGATAACATTGGCTCCGGTGGGAAATTACTCGAATAGAGTCCGTAGTACTCTATAATGAGTTTGAGCGTATTAATAGATACGAGCGCGTATTTGTTTGTGAATATAAATTGTTTTAATATTGTGTTGATTGGTTTATTGAGTGGCATATGAACCTTCGTCGGCACAGTCTGGACAACTGTATCAAAGGGGTTTCTAAACACTTGAGTAGAACAACTGACACGGTATTGTTTTAAATGTGGGTAAATGAAATAATTTTACCCAAGAATATATTTTGATATAAAGAAAAGTTTTTGTAAATATTTTAGCTAATATATGGTTGCTTGGATGTTAGAAATGATAATATTAAATTGTTATCATCGTTGTGTAAAAATTTAACTAGAAATTTAAAACATAACCAAAGGTTAAAGAATAAATTCATTACAAAAATGAAATTTATAAATATGAATTATAAATGTAATTTATAAAATTGAAATATAATCAAATGAGAATTTGTATGAGCATAAACTATGCAAATGAATTATAGTTAAAATTGATTTAAGCAGGATTTGGAAATTTAAATCCCGGAGATTTGGGAGTGTTTTGAAGATAAATAATAGCATTATTCTTTTGAAGGTATTTCTGAAAGAAAATGTGTTTTGAATGGATTTTGAAAGTGATATGTCATTGAAATCACTTGGATTATTGGAAAATAATTCTGATGATGACGGCCGTATCATCATTATTCATTTTTGAATTTCTAAGTGTCGGATTGCTGCCAAAAATTTATTTATTCAGAAAAGCAAGTTGTTTTTGAAAATTTCAAGGGAAATTTGTTGAGGGTAAAACCAGGATTTGTTTGAATTTTGAGAAATGAGATTTGTGATGTTGAAGATTTCAAAATAATTTGAAACCAAAAGCCGGTGTTTGAAAATTCTGATGGAATAGGATACTTATAAATTGAGATGATTTTTAGGTCAGGAAGGGAATATGAGCTTTAAGTGTTGGAATTTAAATTTAAAGGGAAAAGTTAAAAATGAAATTAACTTGGATTAGGAAATAAAAATTTAACTGGGTTGGAATCAATTGAATAGGCTGAAAATAATATCCAGTTGTATTCGAATTAAGTTGATATCGAATTGAATTAAATAAATCTGAGTTAAAATAAGATGAAATTGGAATAAAATTTCAGTTGAGTATTGAATGGAATTAGATTCTTACCTAAATAAATGGAAAATAAATTGGATAAGGATTGGATTGAAATGAATAAACCAGAATAACTTATAAAAGAATTAAAAATCCAAGGCAATAAAAATATGCTTGAGCTATAAATTAGCGTGAATCTTGAGTTAAAAATAAAAGATGAATATATTCAAGCCTAGAATGAATGGGATTGTGCAAATAATAAGTTGTGACTTATAAAATTTGAAGTTGAGATAGAAAATCTAAAATAAATATTTTTGACGAATTGGGAAAAAAAATCCAAACTTGAATTATAAAATAAATTGAACGTAAGAAAATTAAATGCAGCGATATTTGAAATAAAAAAAATAAGTATTGAACTATAAATAGGGGGAACTAATTTGTTAATAAAATGTGTAAATGGAACCTATTGTAGTTAAATAAATCTGAATTGTGAGTTAATAATGATGTTTGAAATAAAACTCAAGTTATAAATCAAATTCGACCTGGATCGATAGTGAAGTAAATGTAATTGAATTGTGGTTAATAAATTGGATGGTAAATTAAAAGTGAATGGTAGAATCAGAACTTGAGTTATTAATTAAAATTTGACTTGAAGTGTTAACAAATTAAATATAATTGGAAATGTATCGAATAAAATAATTGGGAATGAATTGAGTATGGAAATTAAAAATTCATAATGGATTGAGTGAATAAACTTAATATATAGAATCTAGAATTTTAAATTTTATAATGGCTAATCAAATGAAATTGTAGATTTAATATGAGATTTGATTGAGATAGAATTAAGTTGAATAGAAAAGAGAATTTTTTTTTACTCGTAAGATGAAATGAGCTTAAGTATAAAATTTAAGCAAATCAACTTAAGCTAAAAGGATGGAAAGGAGTTGAATTGAATTCAACTTAAAACTAAGTTTAATGATATTGGATTGGACTTAAATCGAAATATAATTCAGTGAGTTATAGATAATATTTAATGGAATGATATTCTTAAATAAATAACTGTAAACCATTTAAGTTATCAGGGGATTGAAATAGCTTGATACAATAAGAAAAATAGAATGTTTCAAGTTTACTAGAATGGTTTTAAGTGAATATGGATAAGAAATGAAACGTAAATGAATAGATTGTGAATAAAATTGAAATGGTTATTGAATGAAATAGCCTGGATTGTTTTCGAGCTAAATAAAATAGTTTGGAATAAACAAATATGGAATAAATTGAGTAAAGTAACTAAAGCTTGGGTTGAACTAATTCGGGAATGGTTTGTAATATGCAAGCTTGGAATGTGTCGAACTAAATAAATGGTCGTGGATAAATTAAAATAAAAAGGAAGTTTAATTGGTAATGAAGGTGAACCTAAGTTGTTAATGGTTTTGAATGAACTATTTTGGTTAATAAAATGAAATGCAAGTGAATGGATTCAAATTTAAAATGCAATGAAAATGAGAATATATGGATTGTGAATAAATCTAAAAATGGAATATAATTAAGTATAAATTGAGTTGAAATCCATTTAAATTGGTTATAAAACATAAATACTTATTTATTCACATGGATCTCGTCAAATTGCATAGAATAAATTGTCATTGGATGTAAATGGAAGTAATTAAAATTCTATGAATTGATAGGAGTAAAATAAATTGATTTGAGAGCAATTGAATTAAATATGAGTTCGGTTTGCTTAAAAATAAATTAAATGTAAGCGATTGAGTTTTAAACCATTCAAATTGATGAAGTTGTATACAAATGGATTGAAAACCATTTCAAATTGAATGAAAATGGTTATAAATTAATTGGAACAGTGGAATTAGTATGAAAATTGTATAAGTTGCTTACGGAAAAATGTTTGGTGTGAATTTCTTTTAGAATTCATGTGTTTAACTATTGCAAATAAGTGAAATATTGTTAAACTTCATATATTTGGACTTACATGTTTAAATTGAGTAAGTACAGGTACCGGGAAGCCGTGTGGCTGGATTTTGGGCACGCTAACTGCTAAATAAGGTACGCCTACGCAATAAAAATAGGAAATATGAACTTTTATTGGGTTTTTCCGACTGGGTGGGTCGATGTATATATATTTATATCTTTTATCAAATTGCAAAATCTCCTCCGTACAAAGGAGACTCTGCCAAAATTTTGGGAGTTAGAAATTTTTTTGAAAATTTTGTTAACGACAAAACGATTTTAAACGGGAGGTTAAAATAAATTAGTAAATGAAACTAATTTAAAATAATGACATGAATCAGTATAAATGAAAAATAAAATTTAAATATTCAGAGTTAAAGATAAATTGAATTCTAATGGAATTGGGAAAAACTAAATTGAATAGAAGTAGATATAAACTGAAGTGGTAAGGTGAAAATAAAATATAAGAAGCATATAGAATGCTTATGCTAAACTCAAGTAAGGAATGGTAAATTCTTAATTGGAAATTGAATATTGCGAAAATATTCTAAGTTGATATTTGAATAAATAAATATTGACACTTGGAAGGAAGTCGATAAAATGTTTTTGAATATTGTGATTGGATATTACTGCTAAGTGGGATATGTAGGTAATATAAGGGAAATGAGAATTGGTTTTGATTTCAAGAAGATAAATTTGAAATGCTCGACAAAAAGGTATGTATTTAAATTTCTTTGAAATTTGATTGGATTTTTAATCTAGCCACTTGGGCTTTTTGTTTTCTTTTAGGATTTGGGAGCCCGTAGAGGCCTTTTGTAGTCGTACCAAGCTAGCCGCGCAAAGGAGACGCTGCCGAAATTTTTCGAAAATTTAGAGAGTAAGAACAATTTTGAGAAAATTTTGATAATTCAAAATTTAGTTTTAAATTGGAACTTGAATGGTTAAACAAATAGTATAGTTTGAAGCTATGGGAGAGTTGAGAAGTTAATAAGAATAATAATGGGTCTTTTATAAAAAGATAGTTGGTAAGATGTTGAATTGTTAGAAACTATTTGGATTTGGGGAAAATAACAAATAGGTAATGGACCATTCTTCCTAACTAGTAATTTCGGGTACGAAATTCTTTTAAGGGGGAAGGAATGTGATGACCCGAAATTTTTGAGCATTTAAAATCGGAATATTTAATTGATTTTAAATATTCAATAGATTAATTTTAACTTGAATTACGAATATCACAATTTATTTGATAAGTGAATTATTAAATTACATAAGTGAAGTTGGGTAAATTGTTGAATCTGGAGTTCTAATCCTATTAAAAATATATTTGAAGGCTTGAAAAATTTATATTGATAGCACTGAGGATAATAGAAGTTGCAAAATTGAAATTAACAGCGGTTTGTTCAGTTTTAAAATTTTATAGTTTAAATTGAATTTAAAAATAGCATCCCGAGCAACAGTCTCGGAATTCGACGAAACCAGTTCCATTGGGTCCATAATATTGTATTATTATTGGATTTCAATTTTCGTAGAGTTTGGGGTTATTGTGTGACCGTACGATATATAAACGCGCTTAAATCTATATCGAAAATTCGAGATGATTTAAATTTAAAAATATTATATACCTTGACTGGTCAAATAAACAAAACATCAGAATTTATTTGCTTTCTACTCGAATCATTGTAGCAAAGCGTCTCCAATACGTTCCCCTCTTTAAATATTAATGGCCGAAAAAAAAGAGAAGCTTCAAAGGGAAGCTTTTAGCCGCGTTTTATAATAAAATCCTCTCCCTCATTTTCAATTTTGACCGAAGTCAATCCTTTAAAATAATAATAAAAAAATATAAATAATGACCGGAGTCTGTATTCTTCGAAATAGGGTTGGAATCGTAATTCGAAATTGATTCAAGTTAAAAAAAGGGTCGGCGAGGCGAGGCTTTACGAATTCAAAGGGGGGGTTTTCGATCTGGGATTTGGAGGCGAGGGTTTCGGCGGGCGTCAACATGGGAGGAGCCGCGTCGTTCATGTAGAAGTCGCGATTTGCGATCGCATGGGGTCGCGACAGCAGAAGGGGCTCGTCGCGTCGAATCTAGGGCCTCGCTGTTTCGAGGCCGGTCGCAATTAGGACTTGGGGTTGCCGTGAGGTGGTGGTCGGCCTGGGGTTGCCGCGAGGTCGTGCTCGACCTGAAGCAGTAGTCGCTACGAGGTATTCGATTTCGATTCTTATTTTACTTTATTTTATTTATTTTATGGTTTAATTAAACTTGATTTTAACATATTTAATGTATACATATTTGAAAAATATATATGGAAAATGAAATGAATATTTATACATTTTAATGCTACTATAAAACTTTAAATAGGTATTCTGGTAATATATAGATAGTTATATATATATATAAATGACCACGGGATTAGGAAAAAATATAATATACGTGCAAACAATTTTATTTACTAGGCTATTTTAAATAATATTTGGGAGATTAACTTATTTAATTTATTTTTAGAACGTGAAATTTATTTATTAAAAGAAACAAATTAGTTTAAATAAAATTTTGGGTTAATTAAATTTACTTAAGAAAAATTAATTGTTCGGTTAATTCAAGTATTAATAAATCATAATATTTATACAAGGTCAAAAATTTGAGAAGAAAGCAAGCTGAATGGGAAATGGATGCTAATAAAATAAAGGTGAGTAAATCTCACTCAGTTAAATTTGAATGATTAAATTTAAATAATTGGTTGAATGGATGAATTGATTGATGTGTTATAGCATGGAATATTTTGGAATTGGCATTTTATATTGTGCTAATGTCTGTGGATGCAGAGAAAACAGGTTGGAGGGATCCAATTGGATCCCTCAATATTCATTTAAATTATTTAATACCCTCTGTTGTGATTATTTGATATTCTATGATGAATTATATTGGAATATTGAATGTTGTGGTTTGATTGGATATATTTGAGTATAATGATTTACCAAAAATATATAAATTGGATTTTTGAAAGAAAATAGAGGAAGTAAATTGTAAGCGAGATAATTACAGAAAATTGAATAAATTAAGAATGAATTGACAAGGAATGGAAGTAATGTTAAATACTAATGAATGACTTCGAATATGAAAAGAAAAAGGATTTGAATAAACAGTAATTAATGAATTGTAAAATTAAGTGATATTAATTTAAAGAAATAAAGCGACTTTAAAATTCTAATAAATAAATCTACAATATAGAAGGAAATTTTGAATAAACAGGAAGTTAACGAATTTTAATCTTCAGCGATATTATTTAAAAGAACAAACATTTATTTAAAATTTAAGGTTTAAATAATTGAAAAGAATAAAGAAGAAATTGGGAAAAAAATCTGAAATTTGTACATTTCAGTTCAAATAATTAAAAATCAAACGGAAAATAATAACAATAATAATAAAATCCATACTTAACGAATTTTGAAATGAACTGAGTAAGTAAAGAAATTTATTTCAAAGGGAATAAATTAGGAATCAATTTGGAAAATTGATTTAAGTGATTGAGATTGGAAATTCTCCCTGGGTAACCAAGTACGTTCTCAAAGTAAATTTTTAAATATAAATTAAAGGTTTTAGAGTTGTTTTTAAAAAGCAAGTTTTGGAAAATTTATTATTTCTAAATATTTAAATTCTAAAAGTAAGTATTTCCTTTAATCTATTATAGCAGTAATTATTTAAAGAGTGACTTAGAATCTTGTTTTTAAAAGTGAAATCTAGTTTTATATTTTATTAAGTGATCTTATTTTCAAATATTCATATAGTATGTATTTTTAACAAATTATTGAAGTAATTTAACTTAAATGTTTTAAAGTATATTTCAAAGTAAAGTGTTTTAAATTATTTTAAAAATCTAGTTTTGTGCTTGGTGATTTTAGTGGAGATAAAAAAAATATTTGGTTAAGTTTATTCTGAAAAAGAAAGATGGTTTTGAAACTGTTTTCAAGGGTTGAAAATAGAAATATATCTTGTGAAGATATTTTTAGGTTAATAAATAATTTGGAAAATTATTTATTGTTGGATGGTTGTTTGTGAATATTAATTGATAGTTAAATCACCGACTATCAATATTGGACAAATGCATTGATCATTTCGAAGAGACCGGGATCGAGATTTATTTCTCGAAAACCACTTCAATCCGGTTTGTACGTTTCGTGGGAAACGAGTGTGGATTCAAAGATGGAGTAGTGAAGTGCAAGGGCTAGTCGTTACTAATCCTGATGATATTTCCAAAATGGATGTAGTAGGAGTAGTGCCTTCGGCTCCGTTCGAACCCGGGACGGACTTGTATGGATGAATGCTTTTGGGACATTGTCAGGTGGACGATGGGCATTCTAAGGGATATGTTCTAAAAAGGTAGCGCTTAGCCTCAAGCCTCATCAAATGGGAATGACTGAAAATCCAGTGTTATGCAGCAAGGCTAGGTGGGTAGCACCTAAGCAGGGTGAGGTCATCCCTGCCTAGATGTCCCTTTTATTTCGGCTTAGTGGGCGGTTGCTGATCCCAACCGCGGGGTGATCTCACTCGGGATTATCCAGTAAGGGGTAGTCTCGGTCTTGTGTTGTAGGGGAGCGGGCGTACTCCTGGGTACTGTGACAGGTGGTACCCCAGTGCCTAGTCATTAGTTGGAAATCCATTCTCTCTACGAGTTTTGTTTGTTTTACCACTCTGTGGCTAGTTGCTGGAATTTAATAGATGTAACAATTTCGGCTATTTTATAAGTATTTGTATATAGACCCTATTAAAATATCAGAAGATTTCTATAAAAAAATGTTTTAGCTATCGTAAGGTAAAAACCGACATGTTTATTTGTGGCATGGTTTTACGAGATGCTTTTGTTTCAAAAGGATTTTTGAAACTTTAATAATCAATTGAGTGTGATTTTCTCACGATGGTATTCCAGACTGACTCGGGTATTATTTAACTATAATGCTCGGGTCAGACCGAGTATTATAGGATACATGATATGATGCTGTGGAGCTCAGGAGACGAGCTGGATGACGATACGTACTTTCGTACTTGTTTATATATATATTCCGCTGTGTTGAGTTGCTGTGTATCCATTTGTATGTTGTTGTTGTTGAACTGTGATTGATGTACTGTGATGATGTAATATATAAACAGTGATATTTGATATTTGAGTAAAGATTATTTATTATCTATTATATTTTTTTCCGCTGCGATGGTTAGATTCTGTTGTTTTCTATTTTCTTCTTCTACCTCTTCTTCTTTAACCCAAATGGTTCGTATTTCTTTACACCTTGAGTTGATTTAGTTAGAATAGTGATGACTCAAGGGGTACAGATTTGTGGGTCGTTACAGCTAGAATGTTTGATTTTAATTGTCTAATAATGGTAGTATTCTAGGTGTTTGATCATTTGAATGGGTTTGAAATTGAAACGATTTTGGTGTTCTTTTGAAAAAATGGTATACACAATGAGGATCACGAGCATGAACTATGTTAAATGTACATATAGTGGTATAATCTGTAAAACTTTACAGTTATGTTTAAACTATTCTAGTACAATAAATTCATAAAAAATCAACTTGCATAACATGGGTTCACACTAGTTAACACTAATAATTAAGTTATAAACACTTAATCCCTTAGCCTCTTTCAAATACCTTTTTCTTAGTCTCTTCAATAGCACAAAAACACATTGTCTTTTCAACGACATACCCATCACAAAAGTCCTTTAGAAATATCCATTTCACTTCATGGAGAATGCACACATAATTAGTGAAAATAGAGGCGATAAAGCTTTAATGAAAATTACCATCACTTTGTTATTTCATTGACTAGAATTAGCTAGTTAATAAAAACGAGGTTCACAAATTGTAGTGAGGATTCCATCCCAACCCCTAGTTTTGAAAAAAGCCATTAGCGTTACTTTCCTCAGAAAGTTAAAAGATGATGTAAATTTTAAGTCCACCTTTTTATATGTATAAAATTGTTGTTCAAAATAATGTAAAAAAAATTAATATGGTAATTTTTTTCTCAACTATTATCAGACTTCATATTTATTTAATGTTTAATAAATATATATACATATATGTTTGTATGCATGTTTATTTATATGTATATACACATGCATGCATATTCAAAATCAATTAGTATTATATAGGAGTGAGTTTCTTAATTTTCTGAATTAAGTACGTTATATTTCATTCGAAGAAGGGTTTAAACTTTGAAAGAGAGTGGTTTCAAAAAGGCAATTTATGGTTGGAAAATTTAATTTATTATTATTAGAGATTAATAGAGAAGCAATTTCGATACTAATATTAGCCTCGTTCAGTCATCAACTAAATCTAATTGCAAAATGAAGTGTTCTGGTTATAGTTTCAACTATATTCCATAATGAATTTTGTTGGAAATACTTTGTTATTCAACTTCTAGTTTCTTGAGTCGCATAAGAGCATCTCTAACCGAGTGGCCATTTTTAGGAGGAGGAGGAAGAAAAAGAAAGTGAGTTCCTCCCACTCGTTCGGCAGCTGGTGGGATGAATTGTCCATTTTTTTGGAAAAAAGGAAAAAAAAGTATAAATGGATTTCAGAAAACTGTTTATAGAGTTATATGGGTTCTAAAAATCCTATTTTTCTCTTAAACTACTTTCTCAATACTGCTTAGGGCATAAACGGTTTTTAGAAAACTGTTTATGCTTAAATCGACGTTGTTGGAGCGTGAGGAATCGGAAAAAAATGGGTTTTCTCCATTTTCCAACAAATCACTCCTCTTGGAGATGCTCTAAATAAGATTTTTTTTACATTGTTCCATTGTGTGGAATATTTAGTGTAGCGGCATCTTTGTTTGCTAGTCTGCCATACTGAATTTTGCTCGCTGATCCTTTATAATTATAGGTTCATGGATCTTGGTCAGATATAGATTCTTTATGCATTGGACCAGCAATTGCAACATTAGAAGTAAATTTCTCTATTATTCCCAACCATTCAATAATGTATGGGCAGCAAATTCTATTATGAAAATTTAATTTCATTTTTCGTGAGGACTTTTTCATTTTGTTACACAACATGCTTCAAGTCAAATTTAGTTATGAAAATTTACTTAAACTATTGGATCTGACTTGTGCACCATCACTAAAAATAGTGTTTTTGTTGGTAAATGATATGTTGTAGATGGAATGTTTAAGTTGAATGCAGTAGTTAATGGTTCTGTTTATATGCTGCATGATTTTAATACTTGACATGCTAGATTTTATCATGTTAATAAGCAACTAATTCATATCATGAGTAACTTAGGCCTAACCCTCAATTTTCCATAAATTATTTATACAAATATGAATATTGTAGCCAAGCTAAAATTACTAAGACCCTACATAAATTGTGAGAAATGCGGATTAAGAATCTTAAGGCTAAGGATAAACACTAGAGGGGGTGAATAGTGTTTTAGAGAATTGTTAAATCTTTTTAGTTTTTGTTAATTTAAACACAAATGTATGCAATATTCAGACACAGATATGATCATAGAATCAAACACAGATGCAAATATAAAGTAAAAAAAGTAAAGGAAAGAACACACCAGATTTATACTGGTTCGGAGTTACGCTACATCCAGTCCCGCACACAGGTACAGATTTCCTTTCAAAAACAATCATTACGATTACACCCTCGATTTCAAGGCAATGGGGTACACCCTCCAGAATCATAATCCTCTGGGTAGAGACACTTGATTTCTCGGGAAACAAGTTCACCCAATTGATTTCCAAGGCTACAATCACACCTTATCTCGCTTGATTGATTTCCAAGGCCAAAATCACACCTTTTCTCGCTAAGTTGATTACAAAAGCCTATAACTCTGAATAGCACTGAGGATCTTGTTGAGATAGTGTTAGAGAATCAAACCAGACATAATCTAGTTAGATTCAATGTTGATTTTGGCAAAGTAATGATAAGAATTTGTATATAGAAATGTGGAAGAAGAAGAGGAGTGAAAAACCAGAAAATCTATGTTAAAATTCATTGAAACCAACCCCTATTTATAGAGGAACAACAGCCATGTCCATCCGTGAAGAGTTAAGATGAATAGACACTTCTTTTGAAATTTAAATTTGAACTCAACTGTCACCATGTCGACATGGGGTACATGAGTATGTCAACATCCAAAAGGGATTTTTGGTGTTTTGATTTTCTTTGAAGATAACCTTTATCTTATATTAAAACTATTTTAAACTTTATAAATACACTTGACTATTATTAAAATGCATAAGTAAATATATAGAATAATATATACAAAATTTTACTATAATTTTATATTTAAAATCTAAGTATAAATATTTAAAATTTAAATATATTATATTTAAAAAATATTTTAAAAACAATGATAATTTGATTTTGAAATTAAAGATTATTTTGAGGCTGAAAGTATTTGAAATCTGGATAGATGTTTTAGATGCTTTTAAAAGGAAGATTTTGAAATCATTTGAAAACAAGATATAATTTTGAAAAATCATTTTGAATAAAAAGTTAGCGGATACAAAACAATGTTCCACTAGATTTTTCGTAGGTTCCATCGTACTTAGGGTTCCATCCCTTTAACAGGTTCGAAGTGAATTTCATTCCACGAATAAATTAGATTTTAAGATGCCAGTTCTTTTCTAGGAGTTTTAACAAATTTTCTAATTAAAAAATAAATTATTTGAATTCTTGAACTCTTGATAATCTTGATACTCATGAGTCTTCAATCTTGATATCTTGAATATCTATACTGTACAGTCTTCATTCTTGTTACCTGCATGGTTAAATCCTGCATATACATATATATCAAAACTTATACTATTAATATTTATATTTTATAATCTATTCTAAGGTTGTTGTCATCTAAACCATCATCTCACGGACTAACAATCTCCCCCTTTTTGATGATGACAACCTTTATTTATAAAATATTACTTCTATCCTAATTACTCCCCCTTAATCTATGCCTAACTCCCTATTTTATACTTCTCCCCCTTTGTCATCGGCAAAAAACTAACTCTAAACTATATAAAACCAAACTATATAACTCCCCCTAAATCTAATACTCTATGTACGTGATTATAATGATAGTGCTATCATAAATAATCAACACTTAGATCTAATAATAAACCTAATCCTTAACTCCTAACTATTCTAAGTATATAATAACCATATAGTTATATTTATTAATAGGGAAGAACACATATAAGAACACAATTTATTTATTAATCACATAGTTATATTTACATTTTCGTAGGAAACGTAAGAAGGAACAAACAACAATGGTAAAAAAAGAAAAGAAACTAATGTGTGTTTTTGAACATAGGAGCTCTATGAATCGAACAGTTTGAATAGTGGAAACAGAAATTTCCACGTTGTTCGACAAGATTTCCATTCTTGTCAAAACACACTTCTCCAATGCAAACGACCTTGTCGTCATCTTCTGCATGCGCTTTTTCCATGGGTCCTTCTTCTTCTTCTTCTTCTTCTTCTTCTTCGCTGGCCTCTTGTTCTTGATCTCCTGAAGAGTATTCATCAATCAAGATTGGGTTAGCATGATTGTCCATTAGAAATTTTTGCAAATTCATAAGGATTTTGCCTTGCCTCTCTTGTTCCTTGGCCATTCGAAGTTGCATTACTTGAATTTCAGTCATTAACTGAAGTGCATCCTTTAGAGAATCCTCATTTTAGTCACACGAGCGAGAGTAGTATGTTGAAATGGACCTGACGTAGGAAAGGGGAACGAAAAGGTTGATTTTATGTTTGATTTGGAAAAGGAGGCCATTGATTATTTGATTTAAGAGAAAAGAACAGAGAGATAACAGAAAGGATGAATAAAATTTCGAAAATGCGAAGAATACGTAACCACTTATTTGAATTCTGGTGGGAAAAATTTTAAAATTTTAAAATGTTTTATGTCGACATAGGGTAGAGGGGTATGTCGACATGGTTCTTGAATTTTTGCCTATTTAATTTATTTTGAATTAATTTTTAATTATACTTTGTTTATTTATATTTTATATTTCAGTTATCGAACAAATACCTAATTCTCTTCTTAATTTAGTAAATATAGATTCATTTAATGGTTTTGTTAAGATATCAGCAATTTGATTCTCAGAATTGGTATAATCTAGAGTAATTACTTCCTTAGTTATATTATCTCTGAGAAAATGATGTCTTATATCAATATGTTTAGTTCGAGCATGTTGAGTAGTATTTTTGGACAAATTTATCGCACTAGTATTATCACAATAAATTGGTGATTTTGAAAATTTTAAACCATAATATTTTAAAGTTCGTTGCATATATATTACTTGAGAACAAACCAAAGCGGCAGAAATATATTCTGCTTCAGTTGTTGTAAAGAAACTGTGTTTTGCTTTTACTAAACCAGGAAATCAGGGAATGCCCCAAAAAGTGACAAGTTCCACTTGTACTCTTTAGGTCTGATTTATAACCAGCATAATCAACATCACAGTAAGATATTATGTCAAAGGAATCATTTTTAGGGTAAAATAAGCCATAATCAGAGGTGTGTTTAACATCTTATGATACGTTTTACGGCTTTTAAGTTGGTCTCTTTAGGTTGGGATTGATATCTTGTACAGAGACAAAAACTATGCATGATATCAGGTCTACTACCAGTAATATAGAGTAGTGATCCAATAACTCCTCAATATAACTTTTGATCTACATCTTTCGAGAGATCTTCTTTACTAAGGTACTCATTGGTTGCTATGGGAGTGGGTTTTCCACTCGCTGTAGTCAAACCAAATTTATTAATTAGGTCTTTAGCATATTTTTCTTGACTAATAAAGATACCATTATCTAATTGTTTTAATCCTAAAAAGAAATTTAATTCATCCATATGACTCATCTCAAACTCTTTTGTCATTATTTCAGAAAATTATTTATTCATTTCAAAACTAGTTAATCCAAAAATGATATCATCTACGTAGACTTGTACTAGTTGAATATCATTTTTATTTCTTTTAATAAAAAGAGTATTATCTACTTTACCAATTTCAAAATTTGATTGTAATAAATAAGATCTTAGTCTATCATACCAGGCTCTATGAGCTTGTTTTATACCATATAAAGCTTTCTTAAGTTTGTAAACATGACTTGGTAATTTTTCATTTTCAAAAAGTGGTGGTTGTTCAACATATACTTCTTCTTTTACAAATCCATTTAAAAAGGCACTTTTTTAACATCCATTTGATATAATTTGAAATTATTATGATTTGCGAAAGCAAGTAGAATCCTAGCGGCTTCTAATCTTGCTACGGGAGCAAAGGTTTCATCAAAATCTATTCCTTCTTCTTGAAAAAAACCTTGAGCGACTAAACGTGATTTATTTCTAACTACCTCTCCTTTTTCATTCATTTTATTTTTATAAAACCATTTAGTTCCAATTATAGTTTTATTTTCAGGTTTAGGAACAAGTTCCCAAACTTCGTTTCTAGTAAATTGATTTAGTTCTTCTTGCATAGCCAAATTCCATGAATCATCAGTTGATGCTTCTTTTGGATTTTTTTGGTTCAATAGTTGATATAAAAGCTACATTACTCATTTGACTTAGTTGATTTCTAGTTTTAATTACAGATTGCATATCCCTAGTATATTTTCAATAGGATGATCTTTTGAAAGTTTAGTCTTTTTATTAGGGTGATTAATTTCATTATTAGTTTTAATTGACTCTTGATTTTGAGTAATTAAATTATCTTCATCATTTGTATCTTCAAAAAATTTAAAATTTTCATCGAATGACATATGCATTGTTTCTTCGATGGTGTTAGTTCTTAAATTAAGTATTCTGTACGCTTTACTTCTATTAGAATATCCGATAAAGATACCATCGTCGGATTTAGGATCAAATTTATCTAAGTAATCTTTAGTATTTAAAATAAAACATTTACTTTCAAAAATTCTAAAATAAGACTTTAGGTTTCTTTGAGTGAAGAAGTACATAAGAAGTCTTATTAGTTAAAGGTCTAATTAAAATTCTATTTAAAATATAACAGGCGGTAGCAACTGCTTCTGCCCAAAAATTCTTTGGTAATTTGCTGTCTAAAAGCATAGTTCTCGCACACTCTTGAATCATCCTATTTTTACATTCTACTACTCCGTTTTGTTATAGAGCTCTTGGAAATGAAAAATTGTGAGTTATTCCTTTTTATTGCAGAATTCCTCAAACTTTTCATTTTCAAATTCACCACCATGATCACTATGAATGGTTATAATTTTTGGAGAAAGTTGATTTTGAATCCTTTTTGTAAAGTTCTTAAAACATTCAAAAGTATCACTTTTATGTGTCAAAAAATATTATCCATGTAAATCTAGAATAATCATCTACAATTACAAAAACATATTTACTATGATTTATGACAGAATTTGAGATGGACCAAATAAATCAAGGTGAAGTAACACAAGAGATTTTGAAGTTGAAATCGTATCTTTTAATTTAAAGAAACTTTTTATAAGCTTTCCTAATTGACATGCATCAAATAGACTATCTATTTTAAAATTCATTTTAGGGAGACCTCTTACTAGATCATGTTTTGACAGTCTAGATAAGAGTTTGAAATTCAAATGCCCAAATCACTTATGCCAAATCCAAGGGTCACTTGTATTTGCCAAAAGACATAAGTTATCATTTGAAACTTTCATACTAAGAATATAGATATTCTTTTTCCTAACTCCCTCAAATATTATGGTTGAATTGTTATCTTCAACGTGACATTTATCTTTTTCTTTATATCCTTTATCGCAAAGTTGACTTATACTTAGCAGATTATGTTTCAGATTTTTAACTAGCGAAACATTAGTAATAATGGAAGTTTCAGAGTTACTGACTTTGCCGATGCCAATCACATATCTTTTTGAATTATCTCCAAAGTTAACCAGCCCTCCATCTTTGTATATTATATCATTTAACATATCTGGATTGCCAGTCAAGTGCCTAGAACATCGACTATCGAGTATCCATTTGTCCTTTCTGATCTACACAATTTGTCCGTTGTGTATTGATTCCTCAATAGCCATAAAGCATGATTCCTACACATCAAACAATTTTGGTAGACAACTTAAATTTGAACATTGATTATATGCAGACTCAAAAGACAATGATGATCTGAATATTTCTAAAGTAATATTAACAAACATAGCCATTTTAAAAAAAAAATCAAAAATCAGATTATGAAACTTTGAAAACCTTGCTCTGATACCAAATGTGAGAAATGCGGATTAAGGATCTTAAGGCTAAGGATAAACACTAGAAGGGGGTGAATAGTGTTTTAGAGAATTGTTAAATCTTTTTAGTTTTTGTTAATTTAAACACAAATGTATGCAATATACAGACACAGATATGATCACAGAATCAAACACAGATGCAAATATAAAGTAAAAATAGTAAAGGAAAGAACATACCGGATTTTATACCGGTTCGGAGTTACCCTACATCCAGCCCCGCACATAAGTACAGATTTCCTTTCAAAAACAGTCTTTACAATTACACCCTCGATTTCAAGGTAACGAGGTACACCCTCCAGAATCACAATCCTCTGGGTAGAGATACTTGATTTTCCGGGCAACAAGTTCACCCAATTGATTTCCAAGGCTACAATCACACCTTATCTCGCTTGATTGATTTCCAAGGCCACAATCACACCTTTTCTCGCTAAGTTGATTACAAAAAGCCTATAACTTTGAATAGCACTGAGGATCTTATCGAGATAGTGATAGAGAATCAAACCAGAGATAATCTAGTTTGATTCAATATTGATTTCGGTAGAGTAATGGTAAGAATTTGTATATAGAAATGTGGAAGAAGAAGAGTAGTGAAAAACCTGAAAATCTATGTTAAAATTCATTGAAACCAACCCCTATTTATAGCGGAACAACATCCATGTCCATTCATGAAGAGTTATGACGAATAGACACTTCTTTTAAAATTTAAATTTTGAACTCAACTGACACCATGTCGACATGGGGTACATGAGTATATCGACATCCCAAAGGGATTTTTGGTGTTTTGATTTAACCTTTATCTTATATTAAAACTATTTTAAACTTTATAAATATACTCGACTACTATTAAAATGCATAAGTAAATATATAGAATAATATATACAGAATTTTACTATAATTTTATATTTAAATCTAGGTATAAATATTTAAAAATTAAATATATTATATTTAAAAAATAGTTTAAAAACAAGGATAATTTGATTTTTTAAATTAAAGATTATTTTGAGGCTAAAAGTATTTGAAATCAGGATAGGTGTTTTTGATGCTTTTAAAAGGAAGGTTTTGAAATCATTTTGAAAACAAGATATAATTTTGAAAAATCATTTTGAATAAAAAGTTAGCGGATACAAAATAATGTTCCACTAGATTTTTCGTAGGTTCCATCCTACTTAGGGTTCCATCCCTTTAACAGGCTCGAAGTGGATTCCATTCCATGAGCAAATTGGATTTTAAGCTGCCGGTGCTTTTCTAGGAGTTTTAACAAATTTTCTAGTTAAAAAATAAATTACTTGAATTCTTTAACTCTTGATAATCTTGATACTCATGAGTCTTCAATCTTGATATCTTGAATCTCTATACTGTACAGTCTTCATTCTTGTTACCTGCATGGTTAAATCCTACATACACATATAAATCTAAACTTATACTATTAGTATTTATATTTTATAATCTATTCTAAGGTTGTTGTCATCAAAACCATCATCTCGACTAACATAAATCTGTGTTTAGAGAGTTAGAACCTTTAGATTTAATACACTTTGATATATATGAACTTGATGGTACTTTAACTAGGGATGTCAACGCTAGTTGAGTACTTTTATTGATGATTACTCTGATTTTACTTACATTTATCTCATGAAGAATAAAAGTGATGCGTAAGATGTGTTTAAATTATTTTTCATTGAAATTGAAAATCAATCTAATAAGAAAATTAAAAGATTTCTAAGTGATAAAGGAACAGAGTATGAATCTAACTTACATATTGAATTTCATGAACAATATGGCATAATTCATAAGAGAACCGCACCCTATTCGCTTGAAATGAACAGTAAAACTGAAAGAAAAAAGGACTCTGACTGGATTAGTAGCAGCCGTTTTATTAAATTTGGATGCAACACCTCACTGGTGGGAGAATTTTTTTATTAACTGTCTGTTATGTCTTAAATAGAATTCCTAAATCTAAAAGTAAAATTTCACCTTTTGAGAATCATAAACCCAACTTGTCATATTTCAAAACTTAGGGCTGTGCATATGTTCATATTCTTGAGACTAAAAGAATTAAATTAGAAAGTTGAGTATATGAATGTGTTTTCATTGGTTATTCCATTAAGAGTAAAACATATAGATTTTTTAATTTGAATGCTCGAGAATTATTGAGTCAAATGATGTTGTTTTCTTTGAAAATAAATCTCCATTTGAATTTAGGAACAGTGGGGGCACTTTTACCACTAATAATCCAATAATCAGAAATAATGAACATAATGTGGAAAGTGAATCTGAACTTAGAAGTAAAAGGGCTAGTATAGCTAAAAATTTTGGTCCATAATATTATGCTTATGCACTAGAAGAGGATCCTACTAATTTAAAATAAGCTTGGTCTTCTTTGGATTTAGATCTCTGGCAAGAAGCTATAAATGATGAAATGGAATCTTTTGATAAAACTTGTCATCTAGTTGATTTACTTTAGGTTGTAAAACTATAGGTTGTAAATGAGTACTTAAAAAAAAGTTAAAACATGATGGTACGATTGATAAATATAGGGCTCATCTTGTAGCTAAAAGATGTAGACAAAACAAATCATTGATTTCTTTGGTACTTTTTCACCTTTTACAAGAACAACATCAATCAAGTATTAATTTCTATTGTTCCACTATATGATCTGATAATTTACAAAATGAATGTAAAAACAGCTTTTCTGAATGGTGGATCAGAAGAAGAGATTTTTATGGACCAACCCGAAGGTTTTCTTATACATGGTCAAGAGCATAAATTTTGTAAGTTAGATAAATCTTCAAATGGTCTAAAACAGGCACCAAAATAATGGCATGAAAAATTTAACAATCTAATTATTTCACATGGTCTTAAAGTAAATGAAACTGATAAATATATTTATTATATATCCTAGAATAACATTTGCACTATCATATGCTTATATGTTGATAGTTTACTTATATTTTTTCAAATATTCATGTTGTAAATCATGTTAATCCATACTATATGCCAATTTTGATATGAAAATCTTGGTGAAGCGAGTGTGATTCTCGGTTTCAAGATTACTAAGCCTAAAAAAAGATTTTTTTTTACGGATCAATCTCATTATTGAGAAGATGTTAAAGTAATATAATTACTTTGAATGTAAACCTGCTAGTACACCACATGATCCAAGTGTAAAAATATTTAAGAACACTAGTGAATGTGTAAGACAGTCCGAATATACAAGCATCATTGACAGTCTTCCATATTCTACTGATTGTACTAGACCGACATTGCATATATTATGGGATTATTGTGCAGATTTACCAACAGACGTTGTATAGAGCATTGGTTATTGAAAGGGTCATGAGATACCTTAAAAGAACTATGAACCTTAGATTATACCATCAGAAATTTCCCGCTGTCCTAATAGGATATAGTGATGTTGATCAGAATATTATATCGCACGATTCCAAAGCTACTACTGGATATATTTTCAGTATTGTTGGAGAAGCAGTTTCTTGAAAATCTAAGAAACAGACTATCTTAGCTCAATCCACATGGAGTCAGAAATGATGGCACTAGCTAATGCTAGTCTAGCTGAGATCCCTTTATGGGAAAATCCGATACAGTTGTGTTAATCCATTGTAATAGTACTGTGGCTGTAACAACCCTGTATTTTGTAATTATTTTATTGTATATTTTAATTATTTTAATATAAAATTTTTATTTTAAAAAAAAACTTATTTTACTTATTTGGAATGATTAAATTTTTTTATTTAAATATAAATCATGATTTTATATGATGTTATAATTCCAAACTTGCGTAAGTTGAATATTTGCCTGAAATGCTGATTTTGGTCAAAATAGTCAAACTGTGACTTTTAACTTAAAATTTTAAAAGTTTAAAATTTTAATTTTTTTCTTTTATTATGAAAGTACATGAAATTCTAAGAACACCACTTTTCGTTTCGTGGAAATCGGATGTAAATTGTGAAAGTTATACCCTTTACAATATTGTGCGTATATAGGGTTATTTAACAATGACTATTTTAAATTGTATAAATTACTTCTTCTTGGTTATATTTTATTTTAATATGTGATAATATGTTTTATTATGTATATTTTGGCTTTTAAGTATTTTTAAAATGATAATATAAATTTTCTAAAGTTTATTTGAATTTATTTCAATTTATAAAGCCTAGTTGGTATTTACTGCATTTTTCTTTATTTAAAATTCTATTTAATTAAAATTCAATTATTATTTTACCTTGAAAATGTTTTTGGAATCATTTTAATTCAAATTTTATTTTAGAATAATTTTATAATGAAATGTATAATTTTCCAATACTAACAGTGATTTATTCACAATTTTGGAACACTGTTTGGTATTTTAAGCCATTTTCTTAATTTAAATTCTATTTAATTAAAATTTAATTATTTATTTTAGATATTTATTCTTATTTCTGATTTTTTTATCTTTATTTCTCAGTTTATATGTATTTATAAAATTACAAAGCATATATATGGGATTTGAAAGGTTTAAAGGCTAGAAACGTAATGTCGTTTCATGTTTCTTTTGTCATCAATGCATCAGTTATTTTAGTCACTCCTTACTCTATCTCCAGCCGACTCCTCTTTCATTTTTCACGAAATTTCCTCTATCTCAAACCCAAAAAGAAAAAGCAAAGGGGATCATGGCCTCCATCTTGCAAAATTTGGTAAGTTCTTCTCCTTCTTGTTTTCCTATTTCCTAAATGATTTTGCACCTTGTTCTCAACTTGTTTGATCAGCTCCTCCCCAACCAGATCTTGTCTGACCTCCACCATCCCCTTTCTCTGATCATTACCCAGCCTACTACACCACCAAGGCAGGCCGAACTCATCTATGGCAAGGAGCACCACAAAAACCCACCAAAACCACCACCTTGTTGGAAAACCGAGCCTAGATTGCCACAACCACCTTCCACCACCCATAGCCGCCACCTACATGACCACCACCACCTCCAGCACCTCCAGCACCCTCTGCCACGTCATCACCTTGGACCCCACTCCTCTGGACCTGACCATATAGCCCATGGCCGAACCCTTTTGTAGCAAAGAGATGATGAAACATTGCCTTGTATTGATAGTTGTTGCACCTATATCTTCACTCCACCAAACACAAGCTAGGCCGACCCTATAGGGACCCAAACCAGACCCTAAGACATGCCATGGCCGAGCTAAACCAACCCCTAGCTGAAGCATGTGAAGTTGAGAACAAGTGCAAACCATTTGATGTTGTTTTGGACACTAATTCCTATGTTGTTTTGTGATAATTCATGTTGTAACTCCTCCATCTTCATCCACTTGTTGCCATGTGTTTTGATGCTAAATCCAAGTCATGTTGACACCTAGGCTAAGCCTAGTGTGATGAGAACAAGCACATTTGATCATGTGACAAGCCATGTTGTCGTGGTCAGGAACTTTCGTGTTAAAGCTGGGTAATGTTCTTTGTTGAGTTAAAAATTTCCATTTCGTTTCAATTCATATTTTGTATTGAATGCATATGTTTCTATGGTCTTGTTTATTTGTTGAATACAAGATCATTATCAAGGCTCCCCATTCATTCAATTCAAATCGTGTTGTCGTGCTTCTGAAATCGCTCTTGTGTTTGTTGTTTTGGTCTCTAGCTTTGAAAAGATGAGTCTTTCTCACTCTGACATTTATACTTATGAAAAGTGAATTGATGACAAGTGTTTAGTAATGTAAAATGTTTATGCAAGTTAATGATGATCATATGATATGCTATTCCATGTTATTACCATGTTATTACCATGTTAAAACTGTTAATTTTCACCTGACATCTGATATATGACTGTATATTGTGATATTGACCTTATTTATATTATTCTGTGTATGATCACACTGCAAGTTCCCTGTTAGAATAAAATCATTATGGGCTGAAATAATAGGCCTAAATGGTTTTAAATTATTCATTTTGACTTGGGGTTGCGGGTTTGAAATGATAGAACCCGGATTTGTTACTTTTAACTGCGGATTGAAATGATACATGTCTGTATCACTTTACCTAGCGTAGAAAACTATATACAGACCCGTGGTTATTCTATAAAGTGTTTTGAATATTTTTAAGTATTTTAAAAATATAAATGTATGAAATTTGATTTAAATAGATTTTGAAAGGTTTTAAAATAAATAAAATATGATTTTTCTATGTGTTTAAAATGTAGTTTATGAATTGTTTAACTGGATTTTTGAAATATAACTTATGTTTGAAAATGGGAATTTTGACTAAAAATGATATTTAAGTTATATGAATAAAATAAAATGGGCTTTAATTATATTTGGAAAATGGTAAATATGATAAATTGATTTATATTTGAATTTAAGTGATTTATTAAAGAATTATTGATTTTTCAATAAATTTAAGGGGTTGAATAAATGACTGTTGAAAGTGAAAATTTAATATAGGACTTGACTTGAAAATGTGAATTTGGTTTTTATTAAAGGGTTAAGTAAATTAAATAAAAAAATTGGAAATTTGGTTTAATTTGAGAAAATGAAAATAAAATATAAGTGTTAAGTTTATTTGTTGAAATGTAAAGAATTGGAAGCTTTTACCCTTAAATGTATTAAGTAAATTGTTGAAAATTTGATTAAATTATAAGAAATTATTGTATAAAAATAATATGTCAAATGATATGTTAATGAACATTTTTAAATGTTAAAAGATGATTTTTAAAATGTTTATTTGTTTTAAATCGAAGTTATTTAATTGTTGGAAATACACTAAAACTTGGAATTAACTTTTAATAGCATTCAGAAATGCTATAGTTTCTGAATTGAACTGAAATTGTGTAAAAAGAGCTATTACAGCATTTCTGAAATGCTGTAGTTGCTGTAATCGACTAATATTGAACTCAGGTCTATTATAGCATTCTCTGGGAATGCTATAGTGGTCTGCAGTCTTTGCTGAAATTTAATAAAACCTTTGTTTTGAAATCTGAACTACCGCAGCACTTCTGAAATGCTGTCTTTTCTGTTTTGAACTATAATTTAACTAAAAACCGAGTTTTAACAGCAGTTTTAAATGCTATCTTTGCTGAATTAAAGTGTTTTTAAGCATAACTTATAATAGCTTTTTCTATATGCTGTGAAATGCTGAAATTGTAATAATTATGGTTTTTGACTTAGTAAACGAACTCAAAATGATTTGAAACTTTGAAAATTTAATACTGGATTTGAAAGTATAATAATTACACTTTTAAAATGATTTTTAATTGAATTAAATCGATGGAATATAAATTATTTAAAGGTGAATTGACATGATAATAAATGAATGTTATCTTTGAATTTAAAGATGCTAGGATATGATATATTGAAATGATTCGAAGATGAAGTTTTGAAAGTTATGATATTTTGAAATTAAAACGATTTGAAAAATGAAGTTTGAAAGATGTGATGTTTATGTATTAAAAATGATTTGAAATGACTTGATAAATATTTTGATAAATATTTGAATTTGAAAGATATGGTATGTTGATATATTGAAATGGTTTAGAATGATTTAATCTTTATTTTGATAAAGATTTGGATTGAAAGGATATTTTATTTTGAAGTATAAAAATGTTATTGTTTTAAAGTTATAACCACGGGTTATAATAACGATTGGTTGTTAAAGAGACCGGGATCAGATATTGTCTTATAGCCGGCCAATACCGAAAACCACTTTAACAACTGTGTACGCGGTGGAGATTGCAGAATGAAGTAGGATGGTGGCGACGTCTCGAGGTATATATTACGTGGACCCAACTCCCGTGAGTTGGCATATATGACTAAAACAGGAGCTATACCGGGCTACACAAAGGGTCGCACCCATTCATCGAACATGCTTCATCGGAAACTATTCTACTACTTTTGTGATTCGATTCGGTGGCGCCACTTTGATTCGGGGGTATTGTTCGAGGTGGGCGAAAGCTGCTGGCTTGCCGTCACCACCGGTCCGGGAGTGCAAACGGTGTATCCACCCTGGCATTTTCTTGCGTGCCGTGTCATATCCTTATATCGATCCCACTATGATTTTGGTTTTAAAGATCCGACCGCGTTAAGGTTCACCATCCCCTTAACGCTATTTTCTATATGATTATACTTTACTGATTAGACACTACTGTATACTACATAGTAAATAGTTTAACGGATCCTTAGAGGATGGGCGATCCCAAGCATCCTTTAAGTTACTGATGCATTTTGTTACTGTTCACTTGAGTTGATTTACAGTTTATAAGTATTTATGTCCTGACTTGAGTGTTTTGTGTTTTGCTTTACGCTCGGGTCAGATTGATTGAGTTAGCATTCAAGATTCACCTTCGGAGTTGGAGCTTCCTTGAAGATCCAGCCATCTATTTTGTTTCAGTATCCAGTGTTTCAGTGATGTATCTTGTTACTCTTCTGTTGTATCTCATTTAACTCTGATGTATCTTATTTTTTTATATAGTAGCTTCATGAACTACTATCTCTTTTTACTTCCGCTGCATTATTATATACTCTGTGTCTGTGATCTGTGATTATTATTTACTGTATATTCTGAGATTTGCGAAAAATTTTATTTACAACGCGGTATTTTGAGCAATTCAATTCCGGCATGAGTGTCTACCTATACAATTATAATGGATGCGAATGGTTGAAAATACTGGGTCGTTACAGTTGGTATCAAAGCTTTGGTAGCTCTAGGCAAAACTCAGCATATGGAGTAGATGTATTTACAGAATCACTTTCATTCGAGTTGAATCTCTTTCTTTTGACTCGATTCCTTTGAATTTTGGAACGTTCCCTGCGGTTCCAAAATCCATTCTTATTCCCCACTATTCATCTTCATTTGATTCTGGAGTATCCCATAACTCCACTTCGAATGATCTTTATAGTGAATTGGCGGTCTCGCCAATATTCTATTTTCTTGTAAAGGGGGTGAAACTCCTTTAAAATTAGCATCGATTCACTAGGGATTTATATTTTTGGTTTAGACGCTAACATATCTTATATTCCCAAACTCTATCTCTTGAGGTCGAACGTAGATTTACCCCAAAAATCCACATCGATCTTATTCTTTAAGTCACGGTTGACCCGGTTAAGGTTGCCCGCGATTTATATAAGCTTATCCAGCTTCCTTTTTTTATCATCTCATCCTTGTTTCCAACTTATTTTCAAATCAGAATTTCCTTTCATTTGAGTTAATCAAAAATTTGAATCTCTATCCTTCTTTGAAAATATATTCCTGTATAGTGTATTTGTGAACTATTATTTGAAATTAAAATGTTTTATATATTGTGTTGTTTGAGTTGTTGATGTTGAATTGGGTTTCCGATCGATTCGTCTGATCAACGCTATCTATAGGATTTCTAAAACGCTTTGACAGAACAAACTGACACAATATAATTTTAAAATTTGGTTAATGAAATAAATTTTAATATATATATATTTATGGAACTTAATAAACTGATTTAAATTGATTATTTGAAATGATAATACTTGATTTATCATTTATTGTTCTACAAATGAATTTATAAATAGTTGTTTATAAATTTATTTGGGAACTGAAATGAATTTAAAACAAGGAATTTGAGAATTTAATTTCTGATGGTTTCAAACTTTGTGTTTAAAAGG
This sequence comes from Allium cepa, assembly GCA_030765085.1. NCBI lineage: Eukaryota > Viridiplantae > Streptophyta > Magnoliopsida > Asparagales > Amaryllidaceae > Allium > Allium cepa. The sequence continues at coordinate 113,319,408 of CM060940.1, forward strand.
ATATATTATTTAAAGTATTTTCAAATAGAAATTTGTTTCCAAAGAATTTTAAAGTTTAAAAATTAGTGCTCTTCTCATTGTCGCTGGAAAATAACTTCGGTGATGATCGCGACATCATCGACGTTCATTTTCGAGTTTCGAAGTTAAGAGACTGTTCTGTAGTCTTGCTACAGCTTTGTTTTGAGGAATTTAATTGATTTTAATTTCTAAAATATGACTTGATTTATAATATACATAGATATATAATTGAAATTTGATTTGACATGTTATATATATATATATATTATTACTTATCTCTAAATGGTTTGAAGAAATCGGAAATTTAATTCTTAAATTTTATTTTAAAGAATAATTTCAATTATAAAAAGAGAATCAAAAATTTGGATAAATAATTCAAACTTGAGATAATTGAATTGGAAAGTTTTATTTGTATAAAACAATTGCATTCAAATATAACTTACCTTAATTTTAGAAGTTAACAATGTAATTGGATAATATACAATATAAAAGATTTTATGAATAAAATTTGAGTGGTCATAATAAATGTTATACACTTAATTTTAATTATAAAATGATTAACAGAGGTAAATATAATAAAGGAAAATTGAATAACTCACAATAAAATAATGTTAAACGAACTAAGAATAAAATAAAGCAGTTATAATAAGTGTAAGTATATTTAACATAAGTGATAAATATATTAAGTGGAATAAATTTAATTTTAATTAGGACTAAAGAAGAATTAAATTTATTAAGTACATTGTGAGTGTAATAAATGATTATTTTTCAAACCCATGGTTTTAAAAATTGTTAATTTAAGATGATTGGATAATAAGATAATGAAATTTGAGATAGTTAAGATTTATTTAACTTGTGTAAAGATTTATTCTCTATTTAAGTTGAAATTTCCATGCTTTCAAATCTAATTCCTTATTTTGCTTTCCAAACTATCTTTTGGTTGTCCTTATCATCCTTATCTTGCTATAGATTGGTATAGGCATCTTTCTATAATCTTTCTATTAGAAATCTTTCTATAATCTTTGATAGATCTTTGGTAATCATTTTGAATCCACCTTTTCGTGCTTGTGTTCTTGATTTGATCACCTCCACCTTGTTAAACTTACCTATAACAACAGTTACTAGGTATAATCTCAATCTTCTTGTTACCTTGTCTAAATCTTGTCTCATTCTATTTTTTCTGTGCTTTCCGTACCTCGTTCCTTTTCGGGGACGAAAAGTTTTGAGTGGGGGAGAGTGTAACAACCCTGTATTTCGTAATTATTTTATTGTATATTTTAATTATTTTAATATAAAATTTTGATTTAAGAAAAAAACTTATTGTACTTATTTGGAATGATTAAATTTTTTTATTTAAATATAAATCTTGATTTTATATGATGTTATAATTCCAAACTTGTGTAAGTTGAATATTTGCCTGAAATGCCGATTTTGGTCAAAATAGTCAAACAGTGACTTTTAAATTAAAATTTTAAAAGTTTAAAATTTTAAATTTTTTCTTTTATTATGAAAGTACATGAAATTCTAAGAACACCACTTTTCGTTTCGTGGAAATCGGATGTAAATTGTGAAAGTTATACCCTTTACAATATTGTGCGTATATAGGGTTATTTAACAATGACTATTTTAAATTGTATAAATTACTTCTTCTTGGTTATATTTTATTTTAATATGTGATAATATGTTTTATTATGTATATTTTGGCTTTTAAGTATTTTTAAAATGATAATATAAATTTTCTAAAGTTTATTTGAATTTATTTCAATTTATAAAGCCTAGTTGGTATTTACTGCATTTTTCTTTATTTAAAATTCTATTTAATTAAAATTCAATTATTATTTTGCCTTGAAAATGTTTTTGGAATCATTTTAATTCAAATTTTATTTTAGAATAATTTTATAATGAAATGTATAATTTTCCAATACTAACAGTGATTTATTCACAATTTTGGAACACTGTTTGGTATTTTAAGCCATTTTCTTAATTTAAATTCTATTTAATTAAAATTTAATAATTTATTTTAGATATTTATTCTTATTTCTGATTTGTTATCTTTATTTCTCAGTTTATATGTATTTATAAAATTACAAAGCATATATATGGGATTTGAAAGGTTTAAAGGCTAGAAACGTAATGTCGTTTCACGTTTCTTTTGTCATCAATGCATCAGTTATTTTAGCCACTCCTTACTCTATCTCCAGCCGACTTTTCTTTCTCATTTTTCACGAAATTTCCTCTGTCTCAAACCCTAAAAAAAAATAAAAGGGGATCATGGCCTCCATCTTGCAAAATTTGGTAAGTTCTTCTTCTTCTCCTTCTCGTTTTCCTATTTACTAAATGATTTTGCACCTTGTTCTCAACTTGTTTGATCAGCTCCTCCCCAACCAGATCTTGTCCGACCTCCACCATCCCCTTTCTCTGATCATTACCCAGCCTACTACACCACCAAGGCAGGCCGAACTCATCTATGGCAAGGAGCACCACAAAAACCCACCAAAACCACCACCTTGTTGGAAAACCGAGCCTAGATTGCCACAACCACCTTCCACCACCCATAGCTGCCACCTACATGACCATCACCACCTCCAGCACCTCCAGCACCCTCTGCCACGTCATCACCTTGGACCCCACTCCTCTGGACCTGACCATATAGCCCATGGCCGAACCCTTTTGTAGCAAAGAGATGATGAAACATTGCCTTATAGTTGTTGCACCTATATCTTCACTCCACCAAACACAAGCTAGGCCGACCCTATAGGTACCCAAACCAGACCCTAAGACATGCCATGACCGAGCTAAACCAACCCCTAGCTGAAGCATGTGAAGTTGAGAACAAGTGCAAACCATTTGATGTTGTTTTGGACACTAATTCCTATGTTGTTTTGTGATAATTCATGTTGTAACTCCTCCATCTTCATCCACTTGTTGCCATGTGTTTTGATGCTAAATCCAAGTCATGTTGACACCTAGGCTAAGCCTAGTGTGATGAGAACAAGCCCATTTGATCATGTGACAAGCCATGTTGTCGTGGTCAGGAACTTTTGTGTTAAAGCTGGGTAATATTCTTTGTTGAGTTAAAAATTTCCATTTCGTTTCAATTCATATTTTGTATTGAATGCATATGTTTCTATGGTCTTGTTTAATTGTTGAATACAAAATCATTATCAAGGCTCCCCATTCATTCAATTCAAATCGTATTGTCGTGCTTCTGAAATCGCTCTTGTGTTTGTTGTTTTGGTCTCTAGCTTTGAAAAGGTGAGTCTTTCTCACTCTGACATTTATACTTATGAAAAGTGAATTGATGACAAGTATTTAGTAATGTAAAATGTTTATGCAAGTTAATGATGATCATATGATATGCTATTCCATGTTATTACCATGTTATTACCATGTTAAAACTGTTAATTTTCACCTGACATCTGATATATGACTGTATATTGTGATATTGACATTGTTTATATTATTCTATATATGATCACACTGCAAGTTCCCTGTTAGAATAAAATCATTATGGGCTGAAATAATAGGCCTAAATGGTTTTAAATTATTCATTTTGACTTGGGGTTGCGGGTTTGAAATGATAGAACCTGGATTTGTTACTTTTAACTGCGGATTGAAATGATACATGTCCGTATCACTTTACCTAGCGTAGAAAACTATTTACAGACCCGTGGTTATTCTATAAAGTGTTTTGAATATTTTTAAGTATTTTAAAAATATAAATATATGAAATTTGATTTAAATAGATTTTGAAAGGTTTTAAAATAAATAAAATATGATTTTTCTATGTGTTTAAAATGTAATTTATGAATTGTTTAACTGGATTTTTGAAATATAACTTATGTTTGAAATTGGGAATTTTGACTAAAAATGATATTTAAGTTATATGAATATAATAAAATGGACTTTAATTATATTTGGAAAATGGTAAATATGATAAATTGATTTATATTTGAATTTAAGTGATTTATTAAAGAATTATTGATTTTTCAATAAATTTAAGCGGTTGAACAAATGACCGTTGAAAGTGAAAATTTAATATAGGACTTGACTTGAAAATGTGAATTTGGTTTTTATTAAAGGGTTAAGTAAATTAAATAAAAAAATTGGAAATTTGGTTTAATTTGAGAAAATGAAAATAAAATATAAGTGTTAAGTTTATTTGTTGAAATGTAAAGAATTGGAAGCTTTTACCCTTAAATGTATTAAGTAAATTGTTGAAAATTTGATTAAATTATAAGAAATTATTGTATAAAAATAATATTTCAAATGATATGTTAATGAACATTTTTAAATGTTAAAAGATGATTTTTAAAATGTTTATTTGTTTTAAATCGAAGTTATTTAATTGTTGGAAATACACTAAAACTTGGAATTAACTTTTAATAGCATTCAGAAATGCTATAGTTTCTGAATTGAACTGAAATTGTGTAAAAAGAGCTATTACAGCATTTCTGAAATGTTGTAGTTGCTGTAATCGAACTTATAGACTAATATTGAACTCAGGTCTATTATAGCATTCTCTGGGAATGCTATAGTGGTCTGCAGTCTTTGCTGAAATTTAATAAAACCTTTGTTTTGAAATCTGAACTACCGCAGCACTTCTGAAATGCTGTCTT